>BSBN01000751.1:0-9683428 GCA_027924645.1 Cunninghamia lanceolata
AACCTTTACCAGCATTCTCGCTGACAGCACCATAGGAGCATAAATTCTAATGATTTTTGTTAGATATTTTAGTTTGAAATGTTTTTTGTTTGCATACAATATCTGGAAGTAAAATGCACGTGAACTGTTTGATGATTAAATCCCTCACAGAAAGGTGGTTTGGTGAAACGCAATGAAACTTTTAAGCAAATACAACTGGTGGTTGTAAAGATAAATACCACAATCTTTGTCAGCATCCTCCCAGTCCACGGTAGGGTTTTGTATAGACACAAAGCATAATGAAAGATTGGTTTATGTCAGAACATAGTTTGAAGTGCCCCAACATACATGCATGCAAAATGTGGAAGTGGAGACAAGGCACATGAGTTGTGACAGAATGCCTCAAAGGTTAGTTGTCCCCATAACCTGTGGAGATCCATCGAAGAATGAGTAGCTAATGATTTCATTAGTTATAGTTAGAAAACCTTTGAAGATCACAGAGTGCAACACGTGTATAGTGCAGTAGCCGTTTGATAAAATCCCTCAAGGAGATGTGGCATCATGGAATTCAATGATTGCAGAATGTGCACAAAATAATCTTGCTGAAAATGTCTCAAAAACCTTCTAGTAAATGCAATTTTCAAGCACAAAGCCAAATTATATGATCATTGCCGGCATCCTCGAAGCCTGTGCCAAACTACAAAGTTTTAGAACGATGACTTTGTGGAATCAAATAATTGGAAATGCTTTGGAAGACTTGTATGTAGAATATGGAAGCATTGACATAGTCTCTAAGGTATTTGATAGCACGCCTAGAAGAGATTTGGTCTCATGAAATGCAACGGTTGCATCATATACATAAAATGGATCTGTTATCAAGGCTTCTGAAACTTTTCTGCAAATGCAATTTGCAGGTATAATGCCAAACTTCATGACCTGAGTCAAACTTCATGACCTGTGTCAACATGAAATTTGCAAGTCCTACTTACCTTTTTGTGAAAGTGACTTAAGTCACCCTTTTTATTGTAAAGTTAGGTTTAAATCCTAACTTTTTCTCACAAGGTAGTTATTCTAAGTGCCAAAACTAGGTTGTTACTCTGAGTAAGTTAGTTATTCCAAGTTTGTGCACTTAAAGAGGTTGTTAAGTCAAGTAGTTATTAAAAAGTGATTGAGGTAGTTACCGTAAGTGGTTACTAACCTCACCTATAAATATATCATTGTGATTCAATCAAGGGGGTTCCACTTTTTCACATGACAGTGTATGAAAGAATTGAATAGTGTTATTCAAGTTTGAAAGCAATAAAGAAACGTTTTGAATGTGTGTTCAACTCGATTTCATGTGTTGTTATTGGTATTCGTATGTTTCATCAATAATGATCATGTACTTTCCTTTCAAAGTTGCATTGTAAGAAAGATATTTCGCATCAAGCTTTGGTATCTCTACTTGGATGCATGGAACTTAAATTCATAAGTTTAACTCTTATTTAATCATTAGTGTTTGTTATTTCTTTGTTTTTGTTCTTATAATTCTAGAAAATCCAAATACCCCTATCATACAAGGGAGCTGCCCCTCTTAAACACAGAGAGGAATCGACAAGACCTGCGATTCTTCAACTGTTGTGAGCAGGTTGTTGCTAATCCAAGGGCGAATGGAGTTACTCAAGAAGATTATTTTAAAGCAACAAATCTGTTTACCAACAGATTTTTGGTGACTCTACTAGGGAACGAGCTGAAGCGTTGGTGCCTTTTTATTCCTCAAGAATATACAAGTATCTCCCCAGAAAGGAAGATTGGTGACTCTATCTGAAAGAAGAATCCTAGAAGATGGTTTGGTATCGAAGAACCCAGATTCATAACATGCAACTTCCTGAATCGGACAGTGATAGTGATGATGAAGATTATCCTTCTCCTACGTCCTCTGCTTAACAAAAATCAAGTTCTTGATGACCCTAAGCAAGTAGAGTTTTTGAAGAATTTCTATGGTGGCATGCAACTCGATTCTAACCAGATTCATCCTTCTTTGCTTCAAACATTACAGAAGATTGAACAAAAAGATGGGAAAGAGACTCATTTTCTTGCTCGTGATCAAAACTCCATATCAGAAGAGATTCATGCACCAGAAGATAAAAGAAATTATGCTGAAATACATCATTTGCATGATGAGGACAGCAATGAAGAGGCAAAGACTTTTCCTACAAATGAACCTATATTGAAGGAAGTCTTTGAAAGAGACTCATCAGAACATGCGTGTCCACTTAAGGAAGACCAAGAAGAAAAAGTGATGGAGACAGAAGAAGAAGATTGTATGGAAACATGCAATAAAGAAGAAGACATCTTTCCAGACGATGACATGTTCTCAGTTTCTTTGAAGAACGTCACTCCTCTTGTGACAACTTGCTCTGGTTCGACAACTATATCTTCCGTGGAAGGTTCCCATGACATGGTTAATGTTCAAGGGAATGCATAAGAAATTTTGGACCAAAGTGTAAACAAAGAAGATGAAGAAGAGTTGCAAAGTGTTCTCTTGACATGCATGCAATCTGACCAAGAGGAGAATGATCATGAAATAGTACCACAAAATCTCTTTCATGAAGTTTCCATCACAAACTGGTGTATCAACACTCTTGAAGATGATTTTCTTTGTGAAGATGTCATCCTCTCTCCTTTATCACCTGTTAAAGAAGAAGTCTTCCATAAACCAGAAAACAAGGATCTTGAAAGAGAAGTAAATAATTTCAAGACTTCCATGCAGCCCAAGCTTCAAGAAAATGATGAAGAAGAGAAGAATAAAGATGAATCTCATATAGTTTTTGTTCCAAACTGGTGTCTCAATACTTCTGATGATGACTTTCTATATGGAAAAGATATTCCTACATCACCAATCGTTGAAGTGGAAAGATATGTTGATGATATCAGAGGTATAACGTCTATTGGACAACCTTGTACTACTATAACCAATGGAGAGGCAACCATAAGTGAACCCTTACAAATATCTTCCTTAGCTTATGAAATGGAAACCTTTGCTTTTGAAGATATTGATAGAGTTTCAATTAGTGGTATAGTTAATACAAAAGACAAAGATCGACTTCAAAATGAAGATGAATCATCAAGCATTCACTCTTTATCATACATGCAATTGGAGTATGAAATTTTTAGATTTCATGAAAAGATCCATGGAGAAGAATCACCGAGTCCAGAGAATACTGAGCAGGTCTTATTGAAAGCTCAATCTTTGTCTTCTGGAGCATTTAAAGTTCAAAGCAATCCTCTTTTCAAATCTTTAGATAAAAAAGACACCCCTATTTTAGAGGATAGTTGTGGGAGTCATGCCAACAATGAAGCAAGGAATGAAGTAATGGATGATCCAATGATGGAATTCAATAAAGTTAACTTTTATGATGTTTATATCCCAAGTTGGTGCTTGAAAAGTTTAGACAATGATTCCCTCTATAGACAAAGTGTCTACTTTAATCCTTTATTTGTGAACGAGTGCATTTCCACAAATTTTTCTCAAGTTGATATTCAAAATCATGATTCAATGAGTGTGTCTACATGGATTTCTTCACATCACAAATTGTATGAAGGTTGTCCAATTCGTGGGATTATTTGTTGCAAACCAAATTATCAAAAAGATCCTCAGACAAAAGATATTGGTGTGCTCGGCATGATGCTAGAAGATATGTCTGAAGCTACACAGACCAACACCAATTCAATTTGGAAGGATTCAAATGCTTATGACGAGAAATGGTTGTTTGGTGTACGATTCAAGGAGTCCTCACATTTCATGTATTTCATTTTTCTTATCATTCTAAAATGTCTACTGAGTCTACAGGTGCCTCATCTGTGCACCTCTCTTTTTCGTACAAGTGCCTATTTTTCCCAACCTGTCAATGGTTTCACATGATCATCCTGAAGTAGTCTGAGGTAGGAATCACCTACCATGTAAATAGGTTACTTAGGAGTTTTTGTTGTGTCTATCTTGTTTCAGTTTTTGTTAGTTTTTGTCATTTGCCTCGTCTCTGTGGGTCCTCTGTCATTTGTCATTTTGTCTCTTTGGGTATCCTTGTTCTCCTGAACATCATGTTATATCTTGACTCTATTTGCCCAATGGATTTAAGGCACTGTTCATTTCCAGATGATTCTAGGTTCATCCTGCGTCCTTTATAGTCCTTGTCCCTAGTTAGAGCCAGCTGTTGGCCTCATTTTCAAATTGGCATATGATGGGCGACAGATACATTGGTCTCCATAACTATCCAAAGTGCCCATATACATCGGGAAGTTAGAAAAGTTGAATTTTTAATATATATGCCAGGCATGCAAGTTAGTTTTGACCACCGATTTAGTTTTGAAAGACGTTTAAGATGCCGGTGAGGAATATAATCAAAGTTATCAAAGTTATTGGCAATCTCATTGAGTCTTACTACCGAGGGAGGTTGTGAAGTAACTCCAAAAAAAACTTCGATGAAAGAAATTGTTTAACGGAATCTTCAAGAGGAAGTAGTTTTTATAACTACCCAAGAAGCTCATTACAAAGAAAATAAAACCGTTCTTCATTCACATTTCACAACCTTTACCAGCATTCTCGCTGACAGCGCCATAGGAGCGTAAATTCTAATGATTTTTGTCAGATATTTTAGTTTGAAATGTTTTTTGTTTGCATACAATATCTAGAAGTAAAACGCACGTGAACTGTTTGATGATTAAATCCCTCACAGAAAGGTGGTTTGGTGAAACGCAATGAAACTTTTAAGCAAATACAACTGGTGGTTGTAAAGATAAATACCACAATCTTTGTCAGCATCCTCCCAGTCCACGGTAGGGTTTTGTACAGACACAAAGCATAATGAAAGATTGGTTTATGTCAGAACATAGTTTGAAGTGCCCCAGCATACATGCATGCAAAATGTGGAAGTGGAGACAAGGCACACGAGCTGTGACAGAATGCCTCAAAGGTTAGTTGTCCCCATAACCTGTGGAGATCCATCAAAGAATGAGTAGCTAATGATTTCATTAGTTATAGTTAGAAAACCTTTGAAGATCACAGAGTGCAACATGTGTATAGTGCAGCAGCCATTTGATAAAATCCCTCAAGGAGATGTGGCATCGTGGAATTCAATGATTGCAGAATGTGCACAAAATAATCTTGCTGAAAATGTCTCAAAAACCTTCTAGTAAATGCAATTTTCAAGTGCAAAGCCAAATTATATGATCATTGCCGGCATCCTCGAAGCTTGTGCCAAACCACAAAGTTTTAGAACGATGACTTTATGGAATCGAATAATTGGAAATGCTTTGGAAGACTTGTATGTAGAATATGGAAGCACTGACACAGTCTCTAAGGTATTTGACAGCACGCCTAGAAGAGATTTGGTCTCATGAAATGCAATGGTTGCATCATATACATAAAATGGATCTGTTATCAAGGCTTCTTTTCTGCAAATGCAATTTGCAGGTGTAATGCCAAACTTCATGACCTGTGTCAACATGAAACTTGCAAGTCCTACTTACCTTTTTGTGAAAGTGACTTAAGTCACCCTTTTTATTGTAAAGTTAGGTTTAAATCCTAACTTTTTCTCACAAGGTAGTTATTCTAAGTGCCAAAACTAGGTTGTTACTCTGAGTAAGTTAGTTATTCCAAGTTTGTGCACTTAAAGAGGTAGTTAAGTCAAGTAGTTATTAAAAAGTGGTTGAGGTAGTTACCGTAAGTGGTTACTAACCTCACCTATAAATATATCATTGTGATTCAATCAAGGGGGTTCCACTTTTTCACATGACAGTGTATGAAAGACTCGAATAGTGTTATTCAAGTTTGAAAGCAATAAAGAAACATTTTGAATGTGTGTTCAACTCGATTTCATGTGTTGTTATTGGTATTCGTATGTTTCATCAATAATGATCATGTACTTTCCTTTCAAAGTTGCATTGTGAGAAAGATATTTCGCATCAAGTTTTGGTATCTCTACTTGGATGCATGGAACTTAAATTCATAAGTTTAACTCTTATTTAATCATTAGTGTTTGTTATTTCTTTGTTTTTGTTCTTATAATTCTAGAAAATCCAAATACCCCTATCATACGAGGGAGCTGCCCCTCTTAAACACAGAGAGGAATCGACAAGACCTGCGATTCTTCAACTATTGTGAGTAGGTTGTTGCTAATCTAAGGGCGAACGGAGTTACTCAAGAAGATTATTTTAAAGCAACAAATCTGTTTACCAACAAAGTTCCAGAGGAACAAAAAACTTGAGATAACAAGGGAAGACGAGGAGAGTGTTGAGGAATACCCATTTAAGGAGGACTTACTCAACATCATCAAGTCCCTGGAAAACACTAAACAACATGATGATACTTAGGAGAAAGGCTCTCCAGTTGCTGTTCAGCCGAGTTTAGACCATAGCCAAGCTGAGACTATTGACTTAGAGGAGACAAAAGAAGGAGAGATCAGAGGCCAGGAGAAGGAAAATGGCTATTCAATTACGAATCAACTGAGTTTAGACCATGGCCAAGCCGAGACTGTGGGCTCAGATGAGACAAGAAGGAGAAACCAGAGGCCAGACCCCCAAAGAGAAGGAAAAACCCATACCTCTTAAGGAGAACTCTAGGGTCACACTAGCTAACTTAGAGCATTCCAAGGAGTCGAGGAACCTAGAGAAATCGATTGCCTCACCCCCTACCAGAGTGCTATCACTTGGCACTAGCCCCAACTCCACATGGACCAACCAAGATGGTTGGGTGACCCCCAAAAAGAAGGGTAAAGGGAATCAAAAAAAATCTGCGGATGTGGGTACAGATGGGAAGACAAGCAGACCCTTTTAGAGAGAAACAAGAAATAGGGAGGCCAACAAGGAAATTGCTATAGGAAGACAAAGCACCCTGGAGGCTATCTCCAAGCGGGGTAAGAAATGAGAGTTCTCTCCTGGGATGTGAGGGGTCTCAATAGCCCCCAAAACTAGTTCATGGTGAAGAACTGCATATATGAAAACAAGGTTGACATAATCCTTCTCCAGGAAGTTAAGATGAATGAAGAAAACTTAATAAATTTTGCCAATAAAGTCTAACCTATGGCTGACTACCCGATCAGCCCCTCTACCGGGGCCTCAGGAGGGCTTGTCACTATGTGGAACAAGAATATTCTCAATGGCACCTACTACTCTCATAACAAAAACAACCTAGAAGTGAAGTTCACTGTCAATAAGGAGGAATGGAAAATTATAAATATTTATGCCCCTAATACTAGAAATGCTAGAAAGGACCTCTGGGAAAACCTTGTCCCTAGAATCAATATGGAGAAAATGATGAAATGGATGCTGGCAGGTGATTTAAATACCCCTTTATTATCCTCTAAAGTCAAGGGGCACATTGACTACTCTGACATCATAGTCGATCTAGCTGACTTCCTTATTTAGACTAGACTGATGGACATTGAGGTTAACAACCAACTCTTCTCCTAGACTAATAGAAGAAGGGGTGATCAGCTGATACAGGTAAAACTGGACATATTCTTGGTCTCTCCCAATTGGGACATTGTTCAACACTCCACTCTGACAGTTCCCCGCACTATTCGGATCACAATGCTCTCCTCTACTCCTGGAGAGAAGGCATCTCGAAAGGCCCTTTCTCATTCAAATATGAAATCATGTGGGCCTCTCACCCTAACTTCAAAGATTGCATCAATGATTGGTGGAGCATCACGGTTCACGGATCTCCTATGTTTAGACTTACTCAAAAGCTCATCCATGTTAAGCATAAATTCAAAGGGTGGAATAGACTCTATTTTGGCAATATCATGAACCGAAGAATCAAATCTATAATAGTCTCTCAAAAATCCAAGGAAACAAGGCCAAGGGAGACAAAAGTGAAACTAAACTCAATAAGGAAGAGTCTCTCAAGAAGGAGCTAAGAGAAATCATGAAAAAGGAAGAGATCTTCTAGAAATAGAAGTCTAGGGTGCAATGGCTGATTGAGGGCGATCAAAACACAATGTTCTTTCATTAGTCCGCCATGAAACATAGGAAAAGGAACATAATTTCCAAGCTCCTTGATGAGAACAACAGGGAAGTCAACTTTGACGTTGATTTGGGGGTTTTGGCCTCCAACTACTTCAGGAACTTTTTAGCCGAACAAAGGAACACTACTGACCAGACTATAGTGGAGGATATGTTGGACTACATCCCTTCCGTTCTCACTACTGAAGACAATATTAGCATGTTGGCTCCCATTACTGAGGAAGAAGTCAGGGCGGTTGGGTTCTCTATGGGGGAATTCAAAGCCTTGGGCCTGGATGGTTTCCCCCCGGCCTTCTTTCAGGACTTCTGGGATATTGTTGGCTTTGATGTCACTATTGTTGTCAGGGACTTCTTTAGGACAACCAAGATTCTCAAGCAAATCAATTCCACTTTCATAGCCCTTATTCCTAAGAAGATCTCCCCTAAGAAAATGGCTAATTTCTGCCCTATTAGCCTCTGCAACACCATCTACAAGATTTTCATGAAAGTGCTGGTCCTCATACTCCAACCTTTGCTTGGGAGCCTTATCTCTGACTGTCAGAAAGGTTTTGTTCCTGACAGACAGATTGTTGACGCGACCATCTCCACGCATGAACTTATCCATTCGATGGACATAAGTAACACCCCTAGCATGGCTCTCAAGCTTGACATTTCTAAGGCTTATGATAGAATTTCTTGGAGCTTCCTCTTTCTGGTTCTCAGGAAATTTAGCTTCCAAGATAAAATGATAACCTTGATACAGGACTGTGTCACTATGGTTAAATATTTGATTCTTGTCAATGGTTCTCCCCAAGGTTTCTTTAATGCGGGCAGAGGTATTAGACATGGGGATCCCCTCTTGCCCTACTTGTTCATCATTATGGTGGAGGTCATGGGCAGGAACATTCTCTCCCACTTGGATAGACAAGACCTGAAGGGGATCAAAGCTACATCAAGGGTGATGCCCTCAGTTGTCCAACAATTTGTTGATGACATTATGCTTTTTGGTGCAACTTCAGTCGTGGAAGATAGAAGATGGAAAAATTTGCTGAACTCTTATGCTGATACCTCTGGATAGTGTAGAAATTATGAAAAGAGTAATGTGTTCTTCTTTAAGGCTGATCTGGTTCTTCAGGAGAAGGTTAAGAAGATTCTAAACTGTAATCAGGCCAACCTCCCGGTGACCTACCTCGGTCTTCCCCTCACGGTTAAGGAAGTGACCCCCAATTTCTGGAACTCTGTCCTCAAGAGAATTCAAAGGAAGATGGAAGGTTGGAAAGGGAAACTCCTGAGCCAAGCTGGTAAACACCAATTCCTAAAGGCCTCTTTGCAAGGCATTCCCACCTATTACCTTACCCTTTTCAAAATGCCCAGGTACATAGCAGAGAAAATTGAAAAATTTAGAGAACATTTTTATGGACAGGAGTTGAGGAGAAGAAGAGAATGTCTCTCATCAGATGGGAGAAAATTTGCCTTCCCAAGCTCCAAGGGGGATTGGGGATAAGAAAGACTCAAGTGATGAATAAAGCCTTGCTGACCAATATTGGATGGAACTTCCTCAAGGAAGACAAGGACTGGGTTCAGATAATGAGAGACAAGTACTCCATAATGGGGAAAAGATTGAGTTAATTGAAAGGATAACCTTCCTAAAGGCTCTGTCATCTGGAACAAAATGATCAAATCTAGAAGAACGTTGTCCAAAGGCATCAAGTGGAAACTAGGAAAAGGAGACAAAATCAGGTTCTGGGAAGATAATTGGCTCCATGAGACTCTGCTATCCAACTAGGAAAACAACACCATTAAAGATAGAGTGGTCACTTTTTTTGGGAAGTTTGTCAGTAACTACATCTTGGGGCAGAAGTAGGGGCAGAGGAAATGGAAGAACATCATTGATTGCTGGGGAGGTAGCCAAATTGAGAAACATGGATGTTTGTCCTTACAGTTGGAATTGAGGAACCACATAATCCCTCTATTCCCTAGGGAGGATGAAATGCTATGGGCCTGGGACCAAAAGGGGGCCTTCTCGGTTAAATCAACTTACAACATGCTAACTAATGGAGGTCAGGAGAGAAGCTTGTGGAAGAAAGTGTGGAATAAAAACCTGACCCCTAAGATCAATTTTTTTTGGTGGGTAGCCACTCACCACAAAATTCTCACCATGGATAATCTCAATAGGAGAGGATTTCAACTAGTCAACAGATGTGCTCTCTGTCAGAAAGAGGAAGAAATTATACAGCATATCCTCTTCCACTGTGACTTCACCGAGGAGGTCTGGGGAAGGACCTTGACTCTCATCAGCATAGATTGGGTGCAAAATGAAAACCTAACGAAATTCATACACAAATGGAGCTCCCCCTTTTCTCACCCAAGGATCAGAGAACTTTGGAGGCAAATCCCCCTCACCTAGGCTGGAGTATCTGGAAAGAAAAAAAAACAAGATTTTTAGGGAAACGACTAAGTCTGCCAAGGAAGTTTTCTTCTCCTTCTATAGAATGGTCTCAGAAAACACTTCTATTTGTACCTTGAAGGCCCATAAGGAACCCCCCACTTAGCTAGAAATCTGGATTGCCAATAATTGGGGTCTGACAACTGACATAACCAACTTTGACAACTCTAAGTAGCTTGCTAGACAAAACACCATCTAGAGACCTCCCCCAAAGGACTGGGCCAAACTCAACTTCAATGGAGCTAAGAAAAAGACCAATGGAGTGGCTAGTGTGGGTGGTGTCATAAGAAGTGATCAAGGGAAGTTAATTGTTGCTTATGTTGGAGGCATTGGCACCCAGTCCAACAATATGACGGAGGGGTTAGCTCTTTTATGGGGTTTGAAATTTTCTCTCTTACTAGGTCTAGATAAGTTACAGATTGAGGGAGATTCAAAAATAATAATTGATGCTACCTTAGGCAAAATTGACAGTGGATGGAAACTCAAAGATATCATTGAAGACATCAAGAGCTTATTGATTGGGTTCACACAGAAGGAGATAGGGCATACCTACCGTGAAGGCAACAAAGTGGCTGATGGTATGGCCAACCTAGGTCAATGCTTTGAGTGACTGAAGATGTTGGAGACAATTTGAAAACCTCCCCAATCAAATTCAAAAACTTGTATGCATAGAGCAAGACTCTATACCTTAGTCTCCATGAATTTAAATCTTTCTAAGTCTAATTCGTGGGCTAAGGATTGCCTTAGGACTGTAGGAAAAATGATTATAATAATAATGATTATTATATGAGGAAAGATACTAAAAGATCTAGTGATGGTATGGAATACTGATAGATAAGCTTTGAGAAAAGTATTAAGTGCAAAGGGATGACATGCCATAAAAGCAACATGATGAAGGGGGTGAACCAAGGGGTTAATCACATGGTTGATCACGTTCCTAGTGACTGGCTTATAACTCCTAATCTCCATAACATCCAACTCAGGGATAGTAATTATTTGATGGGATGGCTTGCTAACTCGCATGAGGCGAAGTTATGGAATACTGTCTTATCGAATGGGAGAGGTGTCAAGTTCATCATGAATTTGCGTCCCTTGAGCTATCTACAAGATCATATTAATAGAAAATTTATTTTTTTACTGCAGAGTGCTCTCAAGTCGTCTAAAATTGCTAAGGGTCGTGAAGAGAGCTTCTTGCAAAGAATCTCATTCCTAAAAAAAATTGCTAAGAGGGGTTGCTTTCTGCAAATGGGGGGATAGGACCCGGATGGAACTTGAATTCTGTGAGGAATTCAGAAACAATGAGACCCTTTGGCACATATACCAGGAGGGCGGGGTGGCGTCATTTTTGGAATGCCTTCAAGGGTATGATGAAAACTTATCCATTTAGTTTGCATGATCATGGAATAACATACATGTTCAAGTGGGAGGAATTGGGTTTGAAGTTATTGAAGAAGTTATTGATATGGCTGCTGGGATGACTAAGGATGCTATGAAACATAAAAAGACTAGCAAGGTCTTTGACCCAGAAGGTATGGCCATATTTTTGAAGAAAGATGAAGTTTTGCACAGTCTGCAAGGAGGGTTTGATAGGCAGCAGCTTCCAAAACCCTGGGATGACATGTGCTACATGATTATCAAATACTTCACGCTTGAAGGTAGGTTCTGCTGGTTCTTCCAGTACCATTTTGTGTTATAGAATCACTTTAGGCATAAGCAAATACATCAGCTTTCATTTTTTCTTGCTTTCTTCTTTGGAAACTTCTGTTGAGACTGTCATAGAACAACACAAGAACGACCCTGAGAAGCCTCCCATACCACTTCACCAAGGGTTAATTTACAGGTTGAAACCCACCCATAACAATCTCGTGATTATCATAGAAGTAACCCCTGATCGCTATACCCAATCAAACAAAACTACCAAATCCTCTTCAGCCAAGAAGAAAACCTTTTTGCTGGCTTTCCTTGAGGAAGTCCCAAAGGTGGACAACCCTAAAACCAAAAGGGAGCTGACTGTTAGTGATGTGAAAGGTGATACTCCCCTCAAGAAGGGTAAGGTGGGCAAAGATGGGGTTAGCACCTCAATGAATTCTGAGGATAACCGTAGCATGGAAATCCATAATCTGGAGGAAGGGGATGATGACTCTGTGGAAAGTGGGGATAGTAGTGATGTTAAGAGCGATGAGGAGTATGTTGCTCCTCAGAGTAAGGGGAGGGTCCAATCTGCCAGGAGATCGACTAGATTGGGTGCCAAGCCCACTCTGGTGCGCAAGAAGTAGAGTTACATTGTTGAGATGGAAGAGGCTGAGAAGAACCTGGACAGAGAAACTAAGGCTGTGTTTCAGGAGGACACTATGGTTCTTGAGATCATGGATGAAGGACCCAACAACTTCCCTAAATTTAATGCTGAGATTTCGAAGACGGACAACTCAGAGAAAACCATATAGGAAACTAACAAAAACAAAAAGGGTAAAAAGACTATCATTTAAGGCAAAGTTTTGAAGGAAATCAACACTAGAATGATAGTGCTGGATAAAAAGTTTACTACACTGGCCAGGTTTACTATGAAAGTCATGCACAGGTTTGCAACCACCTTGGCTATGCTATAGGATATTGAACTCACCAGGCATGGTCTGAAGGACAAAGAACTCAATGAATACGAGGACATGTACCAACTCATCATCTAGGATTAGGAGTAGCTCTTCAATTAGCCCTAGGGGCTTTCTTGTGTTTTCTTTGCATCTGTGTTCTGTTTATCGACTGTCTTTGGTCCCAGATTTTGGTTCCTTTTTGCTATGTTAGTCTTTTTTGGTTAACTCTACGTAGTGCCCTTGTGGCTATAATGTAATGGGTTCGGCACCCTTGGTTTGCCACTTAATATATCAAAAACTATTAAGATTATTTTCTACTAATGTGTTATAGCATAGTATAGTTGGTAAAATCTTTAATCTTAATGTAAGGAGGACATATGTTCAAAATTACAATGTGCCTATAATTTTTTAGGGAATTACTTCAAATACTTAGGTAATTCCAATGGCTAGAGTTATATTTTATAGTTAGTAGCCTTATAGGTGGGGATTTTATATAATATAGAAATATATTAATCTACACCTTATTATTATTGAATTATATTTTGTGAAACAAAATTATTTATCTTGACTAGCTAACTTATACCTTGTAAATAATCAACCAATAAAATAATTTGGAACATAGATGGAACATTGCAACTTGGATAAAATCTATAAAAAAAGAATCTTGTTAAAATAAAGAATGAAATACAAAGATGCATTAATGTCACATGTATTTTTCCTCAACTATATAAATTCAGTTAATTGGTTGGTTAAGGTAGTGATACTATGCCATAAATTTCAATTAAACATCACCACATCCAAATACTATAATATGAGCAAACTACTTATCACCATAAGCCACAAATAATTCACACATACGACTCTTTACTAGCGCTCATAATCTCCTTGTATTTGTTAGAAAAACCAATACCTAGATTTGTTACATAAGTCTAACCTAGTTTATGTTATGGGCCTATAACTCATAGGTTCAAGAATCATTTTCACCTCTTAAACTTGGGACAATATGATGCCATTGTTGAAATGAGTTGGTTGGTACAAAAAATGCTTTTATAGGATGTGAAATTAAACAATTTTTGAGGCTTAGACATGGGGACATGTCAAATTTTATAGGGGAGAGATGACTTTTAAAAACTACAACTATTTATAGATTGCATTTTTTTGTGATGTGGAAGTTTAACAAGAATTAAATATTAATATAAACCTATTATGTATGAATTTAATGATATTTAAAAAAAATATATAATTGAACTATCTGAACTGGTGCCCATCTCCAAATTAAATTGAAATTAAATTAACCCGGTTACTTAAAATAAGAAAATATTAGACCTATTGTTTCTCTACAAAGTGCTCTATGGGTGGTAATAGTTTGCCGATGTTTTTTTCTTAAGATGCCTTGTGAGATCCTTTGTACCATCATTAGTTTAATTTACTAAATGTTATTGGGCTTGATCAACCTAATAACCTTGTATATGTGTTTTTTTGTTATTGTATATGGCTAAGATCCTTGGAATGTTATTATCATATCATTGATTACCTATGAGTCGATGACAAGGTAATGTCTACTAGAGTTCTCTATGTGACATGCTTAGGTTTTATAAACACTCTATTTATAGCATTGAATGGGTGTAAACAAACTTAAGTTACATTTGAATCCTTGTTGGATTGATCTTCTCCCAAAGCCCTATTCTGGTGACTATATGAAGTGATATGAACTCTATTTAGGGATAATTGTGTCCTTATTACCATTCAAATTATATTTGGTAAAGGAAGACATAATAGTTGTGTAACTTAGTATGCATGATTATCATCTTGAAATGTATTTTGAGTATGTAGATTATATGACGGTCAACAATGGCTAACCACATTGTATGGGATATACATGTGATTCACTAAGTAAGTGTTCATAGGGTAATAATTTTATAAAGTTTATGTTGAAGAAGAACAAAATATTTATATATTAAAGATAATAGGGTCCATGAATAACCAAATAGAGAATGCTATAAAAGATTTGAAATTTAATATATAAACTTGCATTATCTCCACAATTATGAAAGATACATAATGTTTTCTGTGTTTCCTTAAAAGTGCATCTAAAGTTCTAATGATGTTATTGATTAGCAATGTATTTTTGTTGATCTAATTTCAAATCTAAACCAAAAAGTACAATTGAGAAAAAAGCTAAAAATTTGAGAAATACAATGGACTCATTGTAATGTGAAAAATGAATTCTAGGAGGAAAAAACAAGGAAAAAGAATTAATTAAATTAATTCTTTATGAGAGAGTGTGATGGTTTTGAACCACCCCTTCAAATATTATATAAATTATGTAAGAAACTTGGAAATGATATCTCAATCACTCAAAGAAGAAGGTGGTTTGGTGGGCTATGGGCATTAGAGAAGGGATATTTAAGGTGTGTCCAACTCAGGGTACATGGTGTTGACACCTAAAAAATCAATCTCCAAAATACCCCATTTTGCCCTCATGTCACACTCTATGACTTCATTCTTGAACATGTGGCTTATAACTGATCTGAAGGGACTTTGGTAAAAATCCTAATTATTCATAGCCTGATGTTCCTTGGTTAGGGTCTAAATATTTTGAAGGTCATATTCTTTAAACCCCAAACCAGAGTTTTGTAAAATTATCTTATCCTTTTGCTGCTAAAAATCCATTGCTAAATCCGTACTAAGTCATTTCCTGTCTTGTTTTGCTAAATATTTGTAATTTTTATTATTATTGCATCCCCGTGGGCATGTTTGATGAACCCTTGCGGGAGCTAGGGTACAATATCGTTAGTTACCGCATTACCGCGACCATCAATTGAAAGGTCTACGGGCTTGCGGGAGTAAAATAAGCGCTTTGAATCTTTTACCACAACATCGCAACAATTTGTATGAAGCATGGTGGGCCGGCGGTAAGGATCTAATTGTCGCTGCATTACTGCAGTGGTTAAGGGAGAAGCCCACGGGATGGTAGTAAGTAACGATGCAGTCACCACACTACCACAACAATTTGGGGAGAGCCCACAGAATAGCGGTGAAGACTTAGCCCAAGCATGGAGCCACCCACCATAATACTGCGAAAGTTTATATGAAGTATGGCGGGCTAGCGGTAAGAAAAATATTTACCGTGTTACCGCAGCAGTTTGTATGAAGCATGGCGGGCCTACAGTAAGGATCTAACCATCACCATGCTACCGCGGCGGTCAAAAAGTCATGCAGAATGGCAGTGAGATTATTCATGAAACACAATAGGTTCACCACACTCCCGCGACTGCCGATAAAATGTGTGCGGGCTTACGGGAGCCTGCAGTATAATGGGACTGCTAGCCACATCCCCACAGGGGTCTTAAGGGATTGCTGTGGGACGAAGATAGAAGGTTAATAAGGCATAAAGTGTAGCTCGCAACCCTACAATGGTTTTGCATAGCAACAAATATGGCATGCAGGACTACAGTAAGGTCTCAGTTGGCATCGACACAAGGTTTTAACAATGGAGGACCGTTGACTTCAACGTGGCAGTCCATGTGGTGCTTTAGGGAGCTCGTTGGTGTTTTACAGGAGCTCATAATCCTTCATGGATGCAGCCAGAAGACTTCAGGTAAATTGTAAATTCTATGATGGCATCCCGATGGAAAAAATCATTATGTTCTTTTCAGGCGGTGGAAGATTTGATCCTGGGATTTTATGACAGTTGATGTTCAAACCAAAATGTGAATATCTGTCAGTACCTTTCACTCGCACCATTACTCTACAACTAACTACATTCAATGTGTTCAAAACCTAAGATTGAGATCAGATTGTTTTGAAATGAATGAACATGTTGTTTTATAATACGACATTGATTGTCAAGTAATATTGTAACACATATAATGGCTTGAGGCTTGTTGCTCCTTGTTTATAAAAGGAATTTAAGGCCATTTGTGGAGGAGGTTGGTTTTTGTGTGTGTGGTCTCCAAAAGACAACTACAGGTACAGAAAGTTGCAGGGCAACCATTGAAAGGTCAGTCTAGATCATTGAGAATTGTAGACCTGCGAAGTCAAAGGGGTTGATATTGTATATGGGTTTTGTTGCCGAATGTCTCCAGGTCATTAGGTATGTACTCAAGAATATTTCTCAATTGCAGTTAGGTATTTTTCTTTGCCATGTTTGGTGGCATGAATGTAATACTGGGCTAGATGAACGTGACAACATTCTAAAAATGTTACAAGCTTTGTAATAATCTTTCTCATGTTATATATGGGTATATGGAATTATGTTTTGGATTACTAAGTATGTTTTGTTTCAAGATCTCATATTCTGTGCTGTATGCAAATACATAGCTCATTGTTCCTTTTGATTTCAATTTGTTATTTCCTTGATGAACTATGATTCTATTTCCCATAGAGTAGGCACCGGTTTGGAACCATTCCTATCAGCCTCACATCATTTTAAACAAACACAAACATTTACCAGTGGTTTAGGGGAAAAACCATCTTTCCTGTGCATGTACATTCACACAGTTGAATCAACTATTAGGGGTTTTGTGGTAGCCAATCATTCTTGATTCAGTGACAACCTTTGGAATCAAGATGACAAGTTGGGTTTGATTGTCCATTTATTTTTAGTTGGTCATCTAGTTTGAACTCAATACCTATTAAGGGATAGCCCTTGGAATATCCCTCTAGAGATTAATTGAGCTTGAAGTGCAGGGGATGAAACCCACTCCCATAGAGTCGACCTTCAACCCTCAATGTTCTGTTGATGGACCAATTATGCTTGCATGATGATAGCCCTGGCCTTGTGAGTGTGATTCCGTCTTAGGAAGTTGAGCAGTGGTCTAGGCAGCTGGAAATATTTTCAACACCCTTATAACATTGATTTACATTTGTTCATTTTGTTTGGATACATTTGGCATCCCGTCAACTTACGCCAATAGAATGGCGCTATTGTCGGGGATGATATTGCTGGGTTGAAATCAATTGAAGACTCTACTGGTGAGCTGAACCTAGAATCAATTTTGGCCTTGAAGATCAGTCACACTTCAAGGAATTCCTCTTTAGAAGAGGTGGCAACTCTGCTGTCAAAGAACATAAGTTTGTTATTGCTGCACCTTGGTTGTTGTTGGTGATCTGAATGCTCCATCCCAGTTTGCAGCAGTTGGTGAAATAAAGGTACACATGATTTCTTCTTTTCCCGCTTTTGGAGTTTGTTGTTCCTTTCATGTTGGAACAAAAAATTTCTATGCTTCAATTTTCTGCCCTGCTTTATAGGATGTTTTAGTCATGGCCAATTGGTATGAAAATGGATACCCTAGGGATATTCTATCATTTGAATCTTCATATATATCAAACCCTAGAAATTATGTTGGTGTGGATTCCCATGACCATCCTAGCGATGTATATTCCAATCATGGCTCTGCATGTTATGCCAACCAAAACCTATATGCACCCATCCAAAATCAAAATTTCTTAGTAGCTCAACAATGTGAAATTGATAAAACTAAACAATTGCTAGAGTCCTTATGGCAGCAAGAAGAAGAAATAGAAATTCAGATTAGGCTACTAGAGTCTAGGATATAGTCCAAAGCATTCCTTGCTGCCCCAAAAAATCAATTGGCCTAGTCCCCTACTCCTCCCTTAGATCGAATTTATGATCAGTTGGATCTTTCACGGGTTGATTATAAAACAATGAGCATGCCAACCAAGGTCTACAAAAGATTGCCCAACTTTAATGGGTATAATATTTGGGAAGGGGACACACATGTTGATGTATTCTCAGATTTCATGAAAGAACATCAATTTGAGGATGAACATATGTACATGAGGTTCTTTCTTAGGTCATTACATGCAAAGGCAAGTGGATCTGTTGGGTGAATATTTTGTCGTTAACTAACTAACGGCAAAATGGTTATATTAGCCACAACTATGATGAGAAATTTCTCTCCTCTCAGCAAGGGGAGGTTCCCTTTTCTAACTATTTCAAACTTATTTACAATAAAACTAACTTTGGGGTGATTTCATATCATCCATTTCTCTTTTTTCAGAAATGATGTTTACAATGCTCAATGCAAAACTCAAAACAATTTACTATTTGAAAAGTACCTACTTGTGTTGATAACCAAGAAACCCACGAAAACACAAAGTTTCTCGTTGCTTCTTATACCAATTGAAAATGAAAGATTTCATAATAGAGTGCAGCTCAAAGTCTTCACTATATGCTGAGGTAAAATGACACAATCACAAGCAATAATTTGCAGCCCAAAGTCTTCAAATTACTTTTCATTCACAAACTTAAACTCTAATCTCAAATATGAAATATCAGCATAAAGTCTACAAATTTCAATTTGAATCACCTCCCAAACACTTGATATTCACGCTCACAATTCAAACATTCATATAAGATCATGTGATAGAAAGGACATAAGAACAATTCTATAACATTCACAAACTTGCTCCAAGTCAAAGATTGAATGTCAACTTGCTTCTTAATATTGCTTGAAAATTGATTTACAAAATAAGCTCAAAGTCTCAAATTGCTCTTCAAAATCGCAGCGCTTCGCTTCAATAGTCAAAAGATAAATATTACAATAGAGGCCCTCTTTATTTATAAGGAGGAGCCTAGAGCGAAAATAGGAAAAATCTAACTACTTTGACTTATTCAACAAAAGAGTCCTATTTGACTTTGGTCTTCCTTTGTCTCACATGTAATTACATTTTGGAAAAATACATGTGAATATGTCCAAAACAAACTAAGGCACGAAGAAGAATTTCAGCTGCCACCATCATTCTTCTTCAGGAAATTTTGATACATGGTCCGTACTGCTTCCATCTCATATACATCAGGTCAAGTTGTATTGCCTGAAATGGTATGATCCCTAAGAACTGCATCCTTGACCACCTTTATCACCTTCTCATGCTTTTCAAGGTCATCCTTCATATTTTCAAAGGTTGAATGATATCATAAAGATTATCCATTGAATCCACTGTCATCACCTCATCTTCAAACTTCTGCTGAACCATTTTCTCGAAAACATCAATCATCTCATATGCAAAGAGAAACTTATGATCTTCACCTGCTAGAGTGCAAGGTAGTTCTTCTAACCTATGCAAAAGTGAGACATCACTATCTTCACTGTTTTCTCTTACTTGGCACAAATCATCAAGCAAGCCTCTTATCACATTGATGCGATGAGTCAGAGATTCCTTGGTCTTGAGATAAGACTCTCAATTTGATATGACACCAATCGTAATCAAATTCTTAATCTTTATTTTATTCATCTCAATCCATTCCTCTAAATTATCTTCTTGATCTTGAAGTTCCTGAGATAATGTATTAACAATATTATCTAACTCAACTTTTGCCTTTGCCGTTTTTTCCTTTCTTTCCACTGTGGTCTTCAAGAGAACTCTGCCTTGTGCCAACAACCATTCTAGAATATCACCAACCACCCTTCCTCTAGCTTGAACCTTTTCAACCTTTTGAATCAAAGGGTCTTCTACAGTAACTGCCATCGGTTCCACAATCTCTGATGATTTCACTATCTTCTGAAGGACAGCAGCAAGCTACTCAGCCTTTGCTTTGTATTGTTCCTTTTCCTTTTTCTCTTCATCAAATTTTACAAGCAATGAGCTTGCTTTAGCTTGATAATCTGACTTGAGACCTTCATGAGTCAGCTTACATAACTCAACTCTGGAAATAATATAATCATTCACATCAAAGGTATCTATGGTGGCATCTGCAGGTGGCCTAGCAATCTCCGCATACCTGATTCCCTTTTCATCAATTAGCCTAGAAACAGTCTTAGGCTTCTTCTTTTAAGATTTTGGTTTAGCAAGCATCAACTTCTCAATGTCAATATCATCCGGTGAGATAGCTTGCTTTTTCAGGTATAAGTAGACAACCATGGGGGTAGTGTTGGAGTACTAACATTTGGAGATGAATCAACTGCCTGCTTAACGGAACTCATGCCAATACTTGTTATGGTAACAATAGGAGAGGTGTTGGTGAAAATTGCACCTGTATCAACATTTTTCTCTAAACCATCAAGTAAATGATCCAGAATAGTTTGTTCCCCTATATCAAAAGAAGGAGAAGATAGACTAGGAATAGAACTAGAAGAATAAAAAATAGTTCCAAAGCTTGTTCTCATAGAGGGAGGGGTATTATCAGAAGATATAATGACAATAGGGGAAACATGAACATTAGAAACTATTGGAGGATTATCAAAGATAGAAACATGAGGTAAGGCTGTAGAATCTTCTGGCTCTTGTGAAAGATCTTTCTGAGGAGATTTTAACAAGCCACCAAGTTGTTCCTTTTCCACATCTTTCTCTTTTTCTTGTTCTTTATTACCTTCCTCATCAGGTTTCTCACCCATTTCCACCTGCTTAGTATCATCAGGTTCCTCAACATTTAGTTGTTCCATCTCAGTATTTTCAACCTCCATTTTATCAACATTTGTTTCCTCGTCACCTAAATCTGTAACAGTAGAAGTTCCTGCAATCTCCTTTTTCTTACCTCCTTTTGATACAAACTTAATCCTTGGTTTGGGCACCTTAGAAGAAGAGGGAGCATCACTTTTATTCTTTGTCCTATTCTCAACTTTCTTTCCTGTATTTTCCTAATTCTCTATCTCTGACCCTATGAGGAACTCTTTTTAACTGAGACCCTTGCTCTTCAACCATATATTAGTATTAGCCAATATAGGCTAGAATCTCTTCCTGAGAGAAGTCTCTTCTTTCATCGACCATTTGATTTCTGGCAAAGATGAAGCTTCAATATTCTCAATGTTATACCTGGGGTCTAGAACATCACCTTCATCTTCCATACCTTCTGGAACATCTGCTAATCCTAGCTCCTTTATTTGACTTAGGTGTAATCTGCAGTAATCTAGTTTCCTTATCTCATTTTGGGTTCTCAGATCAGCCCAAATATCCTCCACCATGGGAACATGAAACATTGCCTTTCTTTTGATCTTATCTTGTATCTTACGGAAATCAAAGTGCTCTCTTTTCTTAAATTATTTCATCGTCACTAGATGCATTTTTTATTCAACGAGCTTAGCCTTGGTAGCTTATTGCACTGAGTACCTATCAATTTCCATAGGAAACTTAATTATTGACTTCTTCAGTTCCATCTATTTAATATGCACAATAATCAATTGTCTACATAACTCCATCAGAACAACCTTATCACTGGGATATCGTGAAAACATGTATGGATATGCAGGATAATATCCAACTCTTAAATAAGTGAAAGTTGGAAATTGGAGAAATAAACAACCAAAAGAATTGACCACTTCCCAAGCTTCATTTGATACCCTTTTCTGCTCAAGCTCACTATCACATAAACACATAAATAATGAGAAGAATGTATCATTCACCCTGTGGAAATGATGAATTGACCCTTTGAGAGTTATTTGTGGATAGTACTGAAACACTGGAACTAATCTCCGATCACCATCTTGAGTTAGACCTGGAAACATCCTCATGCTTGCAACTGCATATACCAAGTATGAGGTCATATAGAACTTAAAAGTTGTATTGACCTTGATCAACTGATCATGTAGTGCATTATTGATTTGTTCACCCCAGGAGATCTTCTGTTGTCCTTTCAGAATGACCCTGATATACGTATACATCCATTCATGAAGTCTGGATGAAGGAAGACCCCTAATTCTACTCAGCAATGTGATCAAATCACTAACTTCTTCAACAATGCTCTAGATAGTATATGTCATGGCGGCGAATCCGCCTGCCCATGCATGTCAGGAAAGGTATTTAAATTTTTTTATGTAGGGGCGACGAATTTGCCCGCCCTTGCATGTCTGGAAACACTTAAGGCAAGACACATGTATCGACAACATTTTTCACCACCGGTGAGCCTAGAAACATGTATTGGCGGTGAAATTGATTGCCAATACATCTGAAAAAACAAAAGCAAGAAACCCAAGTTTTTCAAACACAACAAAAATAAAACTCGCCGCTCGTGCTAAAACTAAGGTAGGGTAAAAACGAAGGAAATCGTCGATACATCTTCAAGAAACGACGAAAAACATAAAACACTCTACTAGGGTTTATTAAATAATCACAAACATGCATAACATACAAAACAGTGACTTTAACAAAACAAAAACATTTAAATAGATCACAACCAAATATTTTCATTGCAAGCGAAACCCTAGAAGAAATAAAAACAAAAACAAAAATGAAAACATACCTGCAAGAAATGATCGAAACCGTAGGCGAGATCACAGGAACAAAATCAACTCAATCTGTAGTTTACGTGATCCGATCGACTTCACGGAGGGTTAGATGGTTTATCTTAGGAGATTTAGAACAAAGTTAAACGAAAACAAAAACAAAAAAATGCTTTAAAATGGTTTTAAAAGACTGCATTAAAAATCAACACGAGTGACATTAATGCACTCATAGATGACTTGATATGCTCGAGATATGCTTGAGTGGTTATTTCCACCGCTCTTGCATCTAACATGGACAACATGCACGGGTGACGATTTTAGCCGCCCCTACATGTGAGACAAAAATAACACAAACATATGCACGAGCGGCGGAAATGACCGCCAATGCTTGTATACCTTGAAAAATGACTAACACCTTAAAAGGTCAGAATTGGTATTCTAACAAGCTTACGACCTAGTCAATTTCACGTACTTCAAAAAATCAACCGAGGGGAATGTCATAAGTTGTTCCAAGGTGTCAAATGACTTCGTATGAGGCAAAGAAGACTTGCCTCAATTTGTGAACTTAGAGTGTAGGCCATGAAATAGACAAGTTTCGTAGGTCATCCTACAAAATGAGTGCAACTAATTTTATGGACGACAGCTGGCTCTAACTGGGGAACTTCCTTCGATCGTTCTTTGAAATGATCAAAGGGAGAAGAATCTAGTCTCTAAGTGCCTTCATCCATGCCATTGGGCATAGAGTGAAGCTACCAAAAAAAAAGACACAAAAAGACTAAACAAAAATGAAAAAGAAAAACACAAACTATAGAAATATAGTGATGAACTTATCTGATACTTCATGGATTGAAATGTTTCAGATGTTGTCCACTATGGGGCAGCAAGAACGGTGTCCCATATTGATACTCCAGTAAGAAACTATTCTCACCACAAAGTTGGTGAATGATGAACGAGCCTCTCCATACAGAATCAAACTTCCCATGCATTCCTTTTGGCTCTCTCCTCTTGTCCCATAACAAGACTTGATCCCCAACTTGAAATTCTCTGGCCTTCGCCTTCATGTCAAAAAGTTTCTTGATCTGACTTTGATGCTCAGCAATACGGTCTACTACTATAACCTGCTACTCTTCAAGTTCAGAATACATTATTCTTTTGTCAATAGAACTCTTAAAAGTTCTATCTTCCACTGCTTTTGCCAACTTCAAAGCCGACAATTCTAAAGTAATTGGTATTTCTGCATTCAAACCATATAGAAGCTGGAATGGTGACATACCAATTACCCTTTTAGGGGTAATTGTGTCAACCCATAAAGCATCTAACAAAGCTTTATGCCACGTCCTTTGATTGTATTCTACCAGTTTCTTGATAATTGTAACCAGATTCTTATTGCTAGATTCTGCTTGACCATTCCCTTGCGGATAATAGTCGGCTAAATGTGAAAGAATAATCCCATATTCAAAGCAAAAACTAGTGATTTCATTTGAAGAAAAACATGTAGCATTATCTGCTACAATTTTGTTTGGAACTCCAAATTGGGAAATGATGTTCTCCTTGAGGAAATTACACACTACCTCAAAAGTGGCATGCTTAACTGCAATAACCTCCACCCACTTGGTGAAGTAATATGTTGCAGTAAGAACAAAACTGTGTCCCGCACTTGACGGTGGATTCACAGCACCAATGAAGTCAATGCCCCATTGCTGAAAAGGTTCTTCAATCACAACTAGTTTTAGTGGTAATGCAGCTAACTTAGGCTTCCCAACAAACTGCTGGCAGAGTTCACATCTACGTACCCAGTTGTACGCATCTTGAAATAATGTAGGCTAATAGTACTTAGTCCACAAAATTTTATGAGCTGTTGCAGGTGTAAAAAAATGTCCTCCACATGCCAAATTGTGAAAAGACTCCAAAAGTTTGCTTTATTGTGATTTATCCACTCAACGGAGAAAAACTCCATCAAGACTTCTCTTATACAAACTATTATCCCATAAGACATAGTTTGCAACCTTTAGCTTGATAGTTCTCTTCTCTTTATAAGATAAATGAGAAGGGCACTCACCATATGTGAGAAAATAAGCGATATTAGATTACCACTCATTTGTTGTAGTAAAAAAGAGAACAGTTGGAACATCTTCAACCTCTACCTCTTCATCACCTGTTTCTTTTGGAGTATTATCAGCAATCAGTTGACACAAACCTCTGCCACACACAAGCTTGGTGGGTTTGATATCAAGATCAAATTCCTAAATTTTGGCAATCCAACTGCCTCTTTTAGTCCCAAATTCTTGTTGTGTTAGGATAGATTTCACTGTTGTATTTGGTACCAAAACAACAGTATGTGAATTCAGAATGTAAAACCTGAAATGCTTCACAGCTTTAACTACAGCGTAAGCATGTTTCTCCATATTTGAGTACTTAAGTTCATGAGCCTTCAGTGGGCAACTCAAACAAAATCAGAGATTCCACACCCTCCTCATTTTGCTAAACTAGAATCGCTAAAAGTGTATGCTCTAAAGCATAACTATACATTATGAAATATTTAGTGTAGTCGGGACAAACCCAAACTAGAGCATGGGCTATGGTTCTCTTAATGTCCTTGAAAGTTGTTTTACCTTCTGCACTCCAACAAAATGTGGTCTTACCCTTCATCATATTAACAATATGACGAGTTTTCTCTGCGAATTCTGGATTGAACCTTTGCAAGAAATTCACCTTCCCAAAGAAAGAATGAACTATAGTCTTACTAGCAGGCAAAGTAAGATTTTGGATAGATTTAGCTCTCAGAGTCAATTTTGGTACCTTCTTTGGACACAATGTGACCAAGAAGCTTACCTTCTATAACCCCAAAAATTGACTTCTTAGGATTAAGAGAAATACCATTTTGACGACACCATTCTAAGACTTGTCGTAGATGGTAGGCATGATCTTGACGTTTCTTAGAGAAAATAGTCAAATCATCAAGGTACACCACAATGAACTTACCCATTTCATCTCTAAAAGAGAGGTCCATTGCTCTTTAGAAAGTAGTGCCAGCAATAATCAAACCAAACGACATCCTATGATATGTAAATGTGCCCCATGGTGTTGTGAAAGTAGTTTTGTATTGATCCACTTGACTGACTTCTACTTGATTGTAGCCTGAAAAACTGTCTAACATAGATAGCATCTCTGAACCAGTTACAGTTTGTAACACTTGATCCATAATAGGTAGAGGGTAGTTATCTTTTAAAGAAGATTGATTTAGATTTCTAAAATCTACACAAATATGGATTTCTCCGTTCTTCTTCCTTACAGGAACAATATTGGCGATCCAAGTAGAGTGGTGAATAGGAAAGATTATCCTAGCATTCATCATTTTTTGGATTTTAGCAAGAATAGTACTTGATATCTTGGGATTATACTGCCTTTGCTTTTGTTTGTGGGGCAACAATCCTACCTTGAGAGGAATCTCATGTTGGATAACCTTGGGTCTAAAGGACTTCATATCATCATATGAATATGTTAGCACATCAATGTAGTGGCAAAGAAGTGTAATGAACTTGAATTTCTCATCAGCAGTGCAACATTTCCTGATGTTAACCATCTTGGGATCCGCTTTAGAACTCAGGTTCACTTGTTTAAATTCCATTGATGAATTTAAATCAAGTTGCTATTTTTGTTTGATATATCGATCATGCTTGTCAAATAGCTTTTCTAGAGAAACCAAACCTTTTGGAATTTTATTCCCTTTTAATTGGAGAATCTCCACACCAGTCTATGAATCTACTTCAGAAACATATTCTTGAAGTGGACAATCACTCCCTTCAAAATAGAGTTCATCAAAGCTATCTGTCTTCTCTAAGAAAGCTATGATATGATTATCACCATTGAAGACTTTCCAATGGTCAGCATTATTGGTACACTTGGTTGGAAAACCAACTCAATTGTGTACTTATCACCTTTAAAATCCTTGTGAGGGACCATAAGGGTGGCAGAGACGGCTAATGAATCAGCATGATCATTAAACTCTCTTGGTGCCACAGAGATGTTGAAAGCATCAAAACATTTAATGCAATCCCAAACATGATTGTGGTAATGTCTTAGCCTCTCATTCCTGGTTTGATAAAGATTTCTCACCTGACAAACAACAAGCTCTGCATCACCTTGTGCATGAAGATTTTTAATACCTTTAACACAAGCAACCTCCATTCCAAGTAACAATGACTCGTACTCACCGGTGTTGTTAGTATTGCCAAACTGTAGCTTATGGGAGAAAGGAAAAATATCACCTTGAGGAGATATTAAAACTATTGCAGCCCCAGTCAAGTGGAAGAACAGCTACCATCAAATTCTAAAATCCAAATATCATTTGAATTTCCCAGTTTGATATTTCTATGGCCAGTAGACTCTTTGTCGGAGTAGGAAAAATATGGTATCACCATACTCTTGTCTGAACTTTCATCTAAATTTTCTTGAGTCTTTATTTGAATTATCTGAATTTTCATTTGACAAACTAGAAGTGTTTTCAGTGGTCAAGAAATAATTACCCATCCTTGAAGACTCAAATAAAATTTGAGCTTTTGGATCTTCAGTTTGAGTAACAATATATTTTGCTTCCCTTTCGGGAAGCAATTTCTGCATGACACCTTTGACATGTATCCTTGCCTTAGACAAATCCATATTTAGTTCTCCTCCCACATCCTTACAAAAATTGCGTCCAAGAAAAATACCATAAGAGGCTGGAACATCAGCAACCAGGACGGTCATCTTTATTCTTTTCTCTGGAAAACCTGCGAATGCAAATTGTGCATCCTTAATTTGGCCTAACAAAGGCACTTGCTTATTTTCCATTGAAAAGCATCTCCCAAAGGTCTTGGTCAAAGTGAGTCTGAGAGAATCCGCCACCTTGGCAGGCATGACATTATCGGAAGCTCCCGAGTCTATGATACAATTACTCAATTTATGACCATTAACTAACAGAGAAACATAAAAGGGTTTAATTTTCCTTGGAGCAACAAGAGTAGTAAATAGATTATTTTGGGTGGACCTATTCTTTGAGGAGTCATGAGTAGCCTTCAAAGAATCTTGCCCTGTAGGGGCAACCTTAATCTTAACAAATTTGGCTAACCTTTCAAATTGATCAGGGTTAGCTTGTAAATATTCTACCTCAGACATCTGGATTTTAGTTTTCCTAGCATGGTCAATTATGTCAAAGAGATGAAATGAATTAGACACAGAGGTAGGAAATCCTTCATTCTGGGGTTTAATTGGGGTAGTACTGGTTTGAGGAATAATAGTAGAAGAAGTAGGATTGTTAGAAGAACTTACCTGTTTATTGACAATCGGGTCCCTTGATAAAAAATGCAATGGAGTTCCTCGCTTGATAATGGAAATCACAGGTTGAGAATCTTCTTTTGAATTTCCTTTATCAACCACTTGCTGATTTGATTAATTTTGAGACCTGGTGAAAACAACATACGCTCCACCATATACAACTTCTTCTCTTTCTGCTTCATCTTGATAGTTCAGAAACCCAATAGTAGAGTCGCTAGCTAATTCTTCTTCTCCTTCCATAAAAAGATTAGCATTATTTCCTCATCTAAGTCAGGTTGGAAAGAATTATCCTGTTTAGCTTCATAGTAGCCAATTGTTGAGTTGACCGGTGGAGCCTCCAAAGCCAGTCTTCCTTGAGAAGGAGGAAGACAATTTTGTTGTCCTAGATTTCTCGCAGCATTGCCTTGATATGAAGTATTAGGAAATGTCCTTCTTGGTATGTCTCGATAAGGAGCAGACATATTTTGGGACATTTGCTTTTTCAAAGCCAGCAATTCATTTACTAACTTTTGCACCATAGGATATGTGGTGCTTGTGGACGATAAATCAATAGAGGGTTGACCTCTATTTCTATTTGAATCCCTTCTTATCTTACCCGCAAGGATGAGATCATCTTCAACCTCTGTAGCCAAACTTTGTGCTAGAGGAAGATCAATAGGATTAGCCTGCCTTAAGAGAAAGCTTACCTCAGAAAGCTGAGTGTTGATGAAGAAACATTTTAGATTCTTCGTCGTTGGTTGGGCGGTTGCTGGAATCCTATTTGTCAATTTATTGAACTTAGCAATGAAATCCCGCATGGGCTCATGTGGCTCTTTCTTCATCTGTGTTAGCTGGGCTAACAAAGCATGTGCATCTTCCGCAGGCCTAAACCTAGCTTCAAACTTGGTTTTAAGAGTATTCCAATTATAAATGGTTTGGGCTTGAAGATGATAAAACCAATCTGCAGCAGCACCTTGAAGTGTTTCTACAAAAAGTCTCATAGACACATCTTCATGCTCCACCCCTAGCACACCACAAGCTACAATGTGTTCATCAGGATGGACTTTCCCATCACCATAGAATTTTGGAAAATTCTTCCTTGAACTACGAGGTAGTTCAAGCAATGGTGGTGTCAAATTAAAGGGTCCAAAAGAATTACCCCACGGGCCTTGAGCTGCCATTGTGCATTGATTGAAAGGTGGGATAACAAACCTTCATGGAACTTGAACAAATAAAACTCTGTTAGTATTTGAGCTGGAAGCTTCACTTGGTATAGGAGACCTAGTGTTGGTAGGAGGAAAACTCCTTGTTCGCTGAAGCCGAGGTTTTGGAGGCAAAAGACCAAAATTATTTTGCTGCATTAACTCAAACACAGGATCAATAATTCCTTGAGCTCTCTTACTTCTTGTATACCTTAAGTTTTCCAAAATGCAATGTACTTAACAAAGATTTAAAAACAACTTAAAACAATGAATGAGGATGAAATGCTTCAACTCAAAGCATGAGGCTCCAAGTTGCGTGTTCTTCCCCAGCATAGTCACCAAAAAACTGTTGGGTGAATATTTTATCGTTAACTAACGACAAAATGGTTATATCAGCCACAACTTTGATGAGAAATTTCTCTCCTCTCAGCAAGGGGAGGTTCCCTTTTCTAACTATTTTAAACTTATTTAAAATAAAACTAACTTTGAGGTGATTTCATATCATCCATTTCACTTTTTTTGGAAATGATGTTTAGAATACTCAATGCAAAACTCAAAACAATTTACTATCTGAAAAGTACCTATTTGTGTTGATAACCAAGAAACCCACGAAAACACAAAGTTTCTCGTTGCTTCTTATATCAATTGAAAATGAAAGATTTCAGAATAGAGTGCAACTCAAAGTCTTCACTATATGTTGAGGTAAAACGACACGATCACGAACAATAATTTGCAGCCCAAAGTCGTCAAATTACTTTTCATTCACAAACTTAAAATCTAATCTCAAATACAAAATAGCAACACAAAGTCTACAAATTCTAATTTGAATCACCTCCCAAACACTTAATATTCATGCTCACAATTCAAACATTCGTAAAAGATCATGTGATAGAAAGGACATAAGAACAATTCTGTAACATTCACAAACTTGCTCCAAGTCAAAGATGGAATGCCAGCTTGCTTCTTAATATTGCTTGAAAATTGATTTACAAAACAAGCTCAAAGTCTCAAATTGCTCTTCAAAATGGCAGCGCTTCGCTTCAATAGTCAAAAGATAAATATTACAATAGAGGCCCTCTTTATTTATAGGAGGAGCCTAGAGCGAAAATAGGAAAAATCTAACTACTTTGACTTATTCAACAAAAGAGTCCTATTTGACTTGGGACTTCCTTTGTCTCACATGTAATTACATTTTGGAAAAATACATGTGAATATGTCCAAAACAAAATACAAATTGCATATACAAAAATGAAAATAAACTAAGGCACGAAGAAGAATTTCAGCTGCCACCATCATTCTTCTTCAGGAAATTTTGATACATGGTCCATACTGCTGCCATCTCATATACATCAGGTCCAGCTGTATTGCCTGAAATGGTATGAGCCCTCAGAACTGCATCCTTAACCACCTTTATCACCTTCTCATGCTTTTCGAGGTTATCCTTCAAATTTTCAAAGGTTGAATGATAATCATAAAGATTATCCATTGAAGCCACTGTCATCACCTCATCTTCAAGCTTCTGCTGAACCATTTTCTTGAAAACATCAATCATCTCATATACAGAGAGAAACTTATGATCTTCACCTATTAGAGTGCATGGTAGTTCCTCTAACCTGTGCAAAAGTGAGACATCACTATCTTCACTATTTTCTCGTACTTGGCACAAATCATCAAGCAAGCCTCTTATCACATTGATGCGATGAGTCAGAGATTCCTTAGTCTTGAGATAAGACTCTTGATTTGATACGACACCAATCGTAATCAAATTCTTAATCTTCATTTTCTTCATCTCAATCCTTTCCTCTAAATTGCCTTCTTGATCTTGAAGTTCCTGAGATAATGTATCGACAATATTATCTAACTCAACTTTTGCCTTTGCCATTTTTTCCTTTCTTTCCACTGTGGTCTTCAAGAGAACTCTACCTTGTGCCAACAACCATTCCAGAATATCACCAACCACTCTTCCTCTAGCTTGAACCTTTTCAACCTTTTGAATCAAAGGATCTTCTACAGTAACTGCCATCGGTTCCACAATCTCTGATGATTTAACTATCTTCTGAAGGACAACAGCAAGCTGCTCAGCCTTTTCTTTGTATTGTTTCTTTTCCTTTTTCTCTTCATCAAATTTTACAAGCAATGAGCTTGCTGTAGCTTGAAAATCTGACTTGAGACCTTCATGAGTCAGCTTACCTAAGTCAACTTTGGAAACAATATAGTCATTCACATCAAAGGTATCTGTGGTGGCATCTGCAGGTGGCCTAGCAATCTCTGCATACCTTATTCCCTTTTCATCAATTAGCGTAGAAACAGTCTTAGGCTTCTTCTTCTGAGCTTTTGGTTTAGCAGGCAGTAACTTCTCAATGTCAATATCATATGGTGAGATAGCTTGCTTTTTCCTTTTGGGGGTATACACAGACAACCATGGGGGTAGTGTTGGAGTACTAACATTTGGAGATGAATCAACTGCCTGCTTAGAGGAACTCATGCCAATACCTGTTATGGTAACAATAGGAGAGGTGTTGGTGAAAATTGTACCTGTATCAACATTTTTCTTTGAACCATCAAGTAAATGATCTAGAATAGTTTGTTTCCCAATATCAAAAGAAGGAGAAGATAGACTAGGAATAGAACCAGAAGAATCAAAAATAGTCCAAAGCTTGTTCTCATAGAGGGAGGGGTATTATCAGAAGATACAATGACAATAGGGGAAACAGGAACATTAGAAACTATTGGAGGATTATCAAAGATAGAAACATGAGGTAAGGCTGTAGAAACTTTTGGCTCTTATGAAAGATCTTTTTGAGGAGATTTTAACGAGCCACCAAGTTGTTCCTTTTCCACATCTTTCTCTTTTTCTTGTTCTTTATTACTTTCCTCATCAGGTTTCTCACCCATTTCCACCTGCTTAGTATCATCAGGTTCCTCAACATTTAGTTGTTCCATCTCAGTTTTTTCAACCTCAATTTTATCAACATTTGTTTCCTTGTCACTGGAATTTGTAACAGTAGAAGTTCCTGCAATCTCCTTTTTCTTACCTCCTTTTGATACAAACTTAATCCTTGGTTTGGGCACCTTGGAAGAAGAGGGAGTATCGCTTTTGTTCTTTGTCCTGTTCTAAACTTTCTTTCTTGTCTTTTCCTGAATCTCTGTCTCTGACCCTGTGAGGAACTCTTTTAAACTGAGACCCTTTCTCTGTAACCATATATTAGTATTAGCCAATATAGACTGGAATCTCTTCCTGAGAGAAGTCTCTTCTTTCACCGACCATTTGATTTCTGGCAAAGCTGAAGATTCAATATTCTCAATGTTATACCTGGGGTCTAGAACATCACCCTCATCTTCCATACCTTCTGGAACATATGCTAATCCCAGCTCCTCTATCTGACTTAGGTGTAACCTGCAGTAATCCAATTTCCTTATCTCATTCTGGGTTCTCAGATCAGCCCAAATATCCTCCACCATAGGAACATGAAACACTGCCTTTCTTTTGATCTTATCTTGTACCCTACGGAAATCAAAGTGATCTCTTTTCTTAAATTGTTTCATCGTCACCAGTTGCATTTATGATTCAACATCCTTAGCCTTGGTCGCTGATTGCACTGAGTACCTACCAATTTCCACAGGAAACTTAATTCCTGACTTCTTCAGTTCCATCTGTTTATTATACACAATAATCAATTGTCTACATAACTCCATCAAAACAACCTTATCACTGGGATATCCTGGAAGCATGTATTGATATCCAAGATAATATCCAACTCTTAAATAAGTGAAAGTTGGAAATTGGAGAAACAAACAACCAAAAGAATTGACCACTTCCCAAGCTTCATCTGATACCCTTTTTTGCTCAAGCTCACTGTCTCATAAACACATAAATACTTAGAAGAAGGCATCATTCAACCCGTAGAAATGATGAATTGACCCTTTAAGAGTTATTTGTGGATAGTACTGAAACACTAGAACTAACCTCCGATCACCATCTTGAGTTAGACCTGGAAATATCCTCATGCTTGTAGATGCATATACCAAGTATGAGGTCATATAGAACTTAAAAGGTGTATTGACCTTGATCAACTGATCATGTAGAGCATTACTGATTTGTTCACCCCAGAAGATCTTCTGTTGTCCTTTGAGAATGACCCTAATATACGTATACATCCATTTGTGAAATCTAGATGAAGAAGGAAGACCCCTAATTCTACTCAGCAATGTGATCAAATCACTGACTTCTTCCACAAAATCACTCTGTGGGAGTTCCTTAGGCCACCTAGATAAATTAATCCTAGGAGTCTTCAGCCATTTGCTATTGATATGCTTCTTTGCAGTTTCCACATTAGTCTCAAAATCCTTCTGACCTTTAGCAAAATCAATTTCCCCAACATTTACTATAGGTGGACACATGAAAATCTTGTCAAGGAACTCTGCATCTAATCTCATGATTACATTCCCTTAAGAATTAGACACAGTCCTGGTATCCCTATTATAGTGGCTTGCCACTTGGAGAACAAATTCTTGGTTATGAGCAGTGACAGGAAAAGATGCTACCAGGTGTATATTGCTCTCAACAATCTTCTACATGTAGCGAGGAGGATTAGACTGTTTTGTCCTTTCCACAAACTCAGCCATGTCTACATGCCCTATCTCTGTGTCTCTTATCTCATCCACATTGGATTGCAATGAAGTAATGGGGAAAACCCCTTGGTACATATACTTCATGATCTTGGCTTTTGAAGGAGACAACTCTGACATCAGCTTCGAGGAGAGAACTTGAAACAATGGAGATCACGAATGCTTGATGAAACTGCAAAAGTTCATGATCTCACAGTTAGGGGAAAAGTGGGTAAATTAGGGTTACTACGAACTGATGATCATGAACATAGGATCATGCTTGAACGGGCTAGAGAGCGCGCAAGTCGAGAAAATGGGCGAAAGCGGGCCAAAGTATCAAAAGGAGAAAATCCCCCGTGTTAGGAAAATTTTCAGGAAGACATGCATGGGCCGTCAAAATGACTGCTCTTGCATGTAGGATAGTTTATATGTGTGTGCAAGATCGGTCAAAATGACGGCCTCTGCATGTAAGGGCAAATTGAGGTTTGTAAGAAAATTCCAAGTTGGAAGGTGCAAAGTCGGTCAAAATGACCTCTCACATCAAACTCAAAAATCTCCTATGTAATAGCGGCTTTTTTCACTGCTTTTGCATGTGAGTTTATCTTGGCGATCTGTGTAAGGGTGGCCAAAATAGCCATTCTTACATAGAAGCTCTAGATAGTATATGTCATGGCGGCGAATCCACCCGCCCATGCATGTCAGGAAAGGTATTTAAAGTTTTTTATGTAGGGGCAACGAGTTCACCCATCCCTACATGTAAGGAAACACTTGAATGCAAGACACATGTATCGGTGGCATTTTTCACCGCTGGTGAGGATAGAAACATGTATTAGCGGTGAAATTGACTGCCAATACATCTGGCAAAACAAAGGCAAGAAACCCAAGTTTTTCAAACACAACAAAAAAAAAAACTGCCACTCGTGCTAAAACTAAGGTAGGGTAAGAATGGTGCAAATTGCAGATACATCTTCAAGAAACGATGAAAAACACAAAACACTCTACTAGGGTTTATTAGATAATCACAAACATGCATAACATACAAAACAATGACTTTAACAAAACAAAAACATTTAAATAGATCACAACCAAATATTTTCATTGCAAGCGAAACCCTAGAAGAAATAAAAACAAAAATAAAAATGAAAACATACCTGTAAGAAATAATCGAAACCCTAGGCAAGATCACAAGAATAAAATCTGCTTAATCCACAGTTTGCGTGATCCGATCAACTTCGTGGAGGGTTAGATGGTTTATCTCAAGAGGTTTAGAACAAAGGTAAATGAAAACAAAAACAAAAAAATGCTTTAAAATGGTTTTAAAAGACTGCATTAAAAATCGACACGAGTGACATTAATGCACTCATAGATAACTTATGCTCGAGATATGCTCAAGCGGTTATTTCCACCACTCTCACATCTAACATGGACAACATGCACAGGCGGTGATCTTAGCCGCCCCTACATGTGAGACAAAAATGACACAAACATATGCACGAGCGGTGAAAATGACCGCCAGTGCATGTTCAAAAAATAGGACATATGCACTAGTGGCGGAAATGACCGCCAGTGCATGTATACCTTGAAAAATGACTAACACCTTAAAAAGTCAGAATTGGTATTCTAACAAGCTTATGACCTAGTCAATTTCACATACTTAAAAAAATCAACTGAGGGGAATGTCATAAGTTGTTCCAAGGCATCACATGACTTTGCATGAGGCCAAGAAGACTTGCCTCAATTTGCGAACTTAGAGTGTAGGCCACGAAATAGACAAGTTTCGTAGGGGTCGTCCTACAAAATGAGTGCAATTGATTTTGAGGACAATAGGATCCAAAGTTTTCCAAGGCAATGAACTTGTGGCAACATTTGAAAATGAATTTGCCAAAGGTCTTGACCCTGTTGCTCTTGTAATAGAGCTGGAAAAAATCAGAAGACAAGAGGGAGAGTCAAGCAAGAACTTTGGTCGTAGGTTTGTGGTTTCTCTCTCCCATGTTCTTGAAGGTTTCGGACCTAACACTCTCGCTTGCATTGATATGTTTTTTGAAGCATATGAAACTGGATTGAGTTATGTGCGGCAAGATTTTAAAATAGTCAGTATGCAGCAGGCATATTTGTCCCTATACTCCATGGAGAAGATAAGAGATGACTACATAAAAGGTTTGTTATCCACAAATGCATGTGTTGCTGGTAATGAACATGTTAATCCAAACAACAACAGTATGGATGTAGGCAATCAGATGAATGCAACATCAAACAAGGATGATTATGTAGTGAGAAGGGTAGAAATGGGAGATGGTGCATCATATGATAGTGATGTAGATGATGAAAGTATTGTATGCCCTTTCCTTCATCCGGATAGTTCATGGAGTGAAAGCGAAAGTGATGAAAATTGTGGTGACTTCCAGCTTAACGTTGATGCATGTGGCCTAGTGAACAATGAGGATGCTGTGTGCATAAGTGAGCAACAAGTTGAATCAACTTGTAAAGTTGATTATGAAGATTGTGCACAAGTAAGTGAAATATGGGATGAACAAGAAACTTGTTTCTTGTTTGATGTATTGTCCTCCTTTGTTCTTGTATGTGATGAAGCAAGTAATGTTTGTTTGCACAAGGATGACGTAGAGGTCGTTTCACTTGATGATAACTGATCAGACACAATTATTGGTGTAACCATAGATTTTTAGTGTGAAGAGCTTGCCCTGGATTATGATGATGGTGATCATGTGGAAGCATATGTGAACTTGTTTCATTGGTGCAAAGTATGTTCTCTTCCTCATGTAGAGTGTGCTTCATCTCAACCACAAGGAAATGATGTGGAAATGAAGGAAGAAGAAGTGTGTCATCAGTTAGTTTGCAGTAGCATATATGACAAAGTAAGTTGCCAGAGTGAAAGTGAAACAAAGAGACAATTTGAAGAATCTGGTTCTTCATTTGAGGTGTCTCATGATCTTGATTCATGTGCTAATGTTTTGGTTGTAGCCTGAGTTGTGCTCATGACTCAGAATGTGAAATATGTAGTAGCACACATGAAAACTTTGCTCAAGATCTTGATGAAGTTACCAATGATTATGAGTGCTTTCATTTGGATGTGAAAGACATGTTAGCTCTTGAATGTGTTGGTGTTGTATTTGAGGTTGAGTCCTTTATATGGGACATTGATGTGAATGAGCAGCGAGACATGTTTATGCCTGAGCTTCAACATGTTACAGCCCAACTTGAAGATATGACTAAGTTGGAGTCTTTTCAATTTGTTCTACAAGATGAAAGTAGTGCATTCAAGCATGTAGTTCTCTTTGCCATGTGAATTTGAGGTGTTCCCCTTTTCCCTCAATTTGCATGAAGAGGCCAGCAAGTATGATAGCCCGGTACATGATAATAAAGGTCTGCCTTCATTTGTTTCTTTTGTTGCTGACCTAAATTTTAGTGGTGCACCCATTGTTGCTCGGGACAAGCATGATATGGATATGAATAGGTCAAGTACCTATTTCTCATGGTTGCCTTGCAATAGTGATTTCATTGGTAGAGATGGCCTCGGCTTCATAAACATTTGTTGTAGGTTGGTGCATGTAGATCAAAGACTTCAGTTGTTGCGCAGCTGGGCAGTGAATGTAAATTTGGTTTGAGGGAGATCAGCTCCTTCATTCAGCTTGTCTTTGACAGAGGCAAGTAGTTTTGATCATCTTGTGCAGGTTTGACCTAGAAGTGCATGCAAATTTTGATTATAGTCAACTTTCCTATTTTGCCCCCATGCTTATGACTATATGTTTTACATATATGCCCTTGATGTAAATACGTTGTTCCCCCTGTTCATTTTTTTTTGGTCTACCCCAGAGATCTAGATTCTCACTGTACCATTGCTTGGCACACGTCCCCAACCAGAGCCACTGTTGACACCTAAAAAATAAATCTCCAAAATGCCCCATTTTTGCCCTCATGTCACACTCTATGACTTCATTCTTGAACATGTGGCTTATAACCGATCTGAAGGGACTCTGGTAAAAATCCTAATTATTCATAGCCTGAGAGTCCTTGGTTAGGGTCTAAACATTTTGAAGGTCATATTCTTTAAACCCCAAACCAGAGTTTCATAAAATTGTCTTAGTCCTTCTGCTGGTAAAAATCCATTGCTAAATCTGTACTAAGTCATTTCCTATCTTGTTTTGCTAAATATTTGTAATTTTTATCATTATCTCATCCTCGTGGGCTTGTCTGATGAACCCTTGTGGGATTGTGGGAGCTAGGGTGCAATATCGCCGCTTACTGCATTACCATGGCCATCAATTGAAAGGTCTGCAGGCTTGTGGGAGTAAAAGAAGTGCTCTGAATCTTTTACCACAACACCGCAACAGTTTGTATGAAGCATGGCATGCCAGCGGTAAGGATCTAACTGTCACCACATTACTGCGGCGATTAAGGGAGAAGCCTGCGGGATGACGGTAAGTAACAATGTAGTCACCACACTACCACAACAGTTTGGGGAGAAGCCTACAGGATAGTGGTGAAGAGTTAGCCCAAGCATGGAGCTGCCCACCGCAATACCGCAGAAATTTATATGAAGTATGGCGGGCTAGGGGTAAGAAACATATTTATTGCATTACCGCAACAATCTGTATGAAGCGTGACATGCAGACGATAAGGATCTAATCATCACTGCGCTACCGCGGCCGTCACAAAGTCACCATGCGGGATGGTGGTGAGATTATTCATGAAACACAGTAGGTTCACTACACTCTTGCGACTACCGATAAAGATGTGTGCAGGCTTGCGAGAGCATGCGGTATAATGTGACTACTAGCTGCAATCCCGCAGGGGTCTTAAGGGATTGCTTGCGGACAATAGTAGAAGGTTAATAAGGCATAAAGTGTAGCCCGCAGCCTCGCAATGGTTTTGCATAACAACAAAAATGGCATGTGGGACTCCGATAAGGTCTCAGTTGGCATCGACGCAAGGTTTTAGCAATGGAGGAGCATTGACTTCAATGTGGTAGTCCATGTGGCACTTTAGGGAGCTCGTTGGTGTTTTGCAGGAGCTCACAATCCTTCATGGATGTAGCCATAAGACTTCAGGTAAATTGTAAATTATGTGATTGTATCCCGATGGCAGAAATCATTATGTTCTTTTCAGGCGATGGAAGATCTGATCCTGGGCTTTTATGGCAGTTGATGTTCAAACCAAAATGTGAATATCTGTTAGTAGCTTTCACTCATGACATTACTCTGCAACTAACTATATTCAATGTGTTTAGAACCTAAGATTGAGATCGGATTGTTTTGAAATGAATGAGCATGTTGTTTTATAATACGACATTGATTGCCAAGTTATATTGTAACACGTATAATGGCCTGAGGCTTGTTGCTCCTTGTTTATAAAAGGAATTCAGGGCCATTTGTGGAGGAGGTTGGTTTTTGTGTATGTGGTCTCCAGAAGACAACTACAGGTGCATAAAATTGCAGGGCATCCATTGAAACGCCAGTCTAGCTCATTGAGGAGTGCAGACCCACAAAGTCAAAGGGGTTGATATTGTATATGGGTTTTGTTGCCAAATGTCTCCAGGTCATTAGGTATGTACTCAGGAAGATTTCTCAATCGTAGTTGGGTATTTTCTTTTGCCATGTTTGGTGGCATGAATGTAATATTGGGTCAGATGAATGTGACAACATTATGAAAATATTGCAAGCTTTGTAATAATCTTTCTCATGTTATATATGGGTATATGGAGTTATGTTTTGGATTACTAAGTATGTTCTATTTCAAGATCTCATATTCTATGGTGTATGCAAATACATAGCTCATTGTTCTTTTTGATTTTAGTTTGTTATTTCCTTGATGAACTATGACTCTGTTGCCCATATAGTAGGCATTGGTTTGGAACCATTTCTATCAGCCTCACATCATTTTAAACAAATACAAACATTTACCAATGGTTTAGGGGAAAAACCATCTTTCATGTGCATCCACAGTTGAATTAACTATATAGGGGTTTTGTGGCAGCTAGTCGTTCTTGATTCAATGACAACCTTTGGAATCAAGATGACGAGTTGGATTTGGTTGTCCATTTGTTTTTAGTTGTTCATCTGGTTTGAACTCAATACCTGTTAAGGTAGACCCCTTGGAATATCGCTCCAGAGCTTAGCTAAGATCGAAGTGTAGGGGATGAAACCCACTCCCGTAGAGTTGACCTCCAACCCTCAACGTTCTGTTGATGGACCAATTATGCTTGCATGACGACAACCCTAGCCTTGTGAGTGTGAAATTCCATCTTAAGAAGTTGAGCAGTGGTTTTGGGACCCAACACATGGTACACTTGGGACTGTTTGAGCTAGGGCTTTGTGTCGACTGTGTATTACATATTGTATTCTAAATAGAGTTGTTCTTGTTGAAGTGAGTTAGCTAAGAGATCCTAAACCATTGAGAACTTTCTAGGGTGAGAGTTGCCATTTCCAAAGTTATCTTAAGCAAGTCTTACTTAACATTTGATTTCAAATATAACTTTTGAAAGCTGATGATAATAAATATAAACTTCCATTGTTGTTTTTACTATTATATTTCATATTCTAAATGTTAATTTTTTTATTTATGCAAATGTTATTTCCTTTATGTTGCCCTAAAATTTGAAACTTGAAAATTTTCAAATTTTCTGAGCATTCACCTTTACACCCCCGAAACTTGCCAGGTCACATAAATGATTAAATATGAAGATCCACTAATTTTGATCCAAAATCCTTTCATGGCCTTGATCTTGACCCTATTTCACTCAATCTGGCCAACCCTCATGCTTGGATGCTTCATCATTTGCGAGATTTTTAGCTTCACATTTTCCCGCCCTTGATTTACAAATGTATTCAAAATTTGAGCTTATGGTTGTTGGAGATAAAATAAATTTTGGGTTTTTCTTGAGATGGTCCATTCACCTTGCTGTCCAAATTTTGTAAAGAACGGAGCTAGTATGAGGAAGTTATGGAAATTTTTGCACCCACCTCAAAAAGTGTTTTCAAAGGTTTCAAAATTATTCATGAGGTCAAATTTTCACCGTGGTGTTACAAAATTTAATATTCTTCAAAGTCAGAATTGATTGGAAAAGTAATGTCACAAATAAATAACTTTATTCTAGTCCTATATTGGTTGCAAAACCTTAATGATGGAGAGGGTCCCACCATCGGGAATTTGGAGGCATTAAACCAAATACACTTTCAAATTATGCTGATGCCCAGTAATGAAGTCGGGGAGTCGAGAATTTGTGAAACTCCCGAACTCCAAATAAAGGTTCAAAAGTTCTTAAAAAGCTCGACTACCCGACAATGCATATGAAAGTTCAATAGTTCAAAAAGATGCCGATGACCCAACCATTCATTGTCAGAGATTATCAAGATTTTGAACCCTATTCTTATGTTATCTCTAAAACTCGCCAATGAAAGTTTAAAGCAAAGGAATGAGTGGAGACATTTACTTCAGTTGGCTCGATTAGTCATTTGGAAGCAGGCTTTGCCATGGTCTTATTCACCATGTTATCAATGAGTTCGATATAGTGACCTAGATGATGGCAACTGGAACTCCCCTTATGAGTGTTTAATTGTTATTGCATAAATTTCCAACATGAATATTGGCATTTCGCTCTTTGATACCGGCAAAGGAATTGTCATAGGTTCAAGAGGCTGCTGCGGTCATCAACCTAAATTTATCCCGTTATCATTAGGAAATGCTTGTTCCTTGTAATGTAATAAATAAAGTCTTTAGAATATGGTGGTAGGGATGCCAATGATTCAGATTTATTTTCTTATAGCCGCCAAGTATCTTGTGCAGTACACTGGTGGTAAAGATTATAGATTTAGATGTGGAAGACTGCGATGAGAGTACCGATTGTTGGTATAAATGTGCAAATTCAAAGGGTGTTACTATTTTTATTCATAGTGGAAACAAGATAATGATATAGAGTAAGCACATGAGCTGTTTTACAAATGCCTCAAAGGTCTGTAATCTCAGAAATGCAAATGAACAAAGCAGATTTGTTAAAAAAAAAAAAGAGACTTAAGAAATCTCCGATCATGGACAATGCACTTTGATGAAATGCTCAAGGCGCCATGGAGTTTTCATGTGGCATTTTGGCAGATAAGCCAATCTGTAGATTTCATAACTCAAAGGTAGTTGGAATTGCCCTGGTAGACATCGATGCAAAATGTGGAAGTATAGACACAAGGCGTGAATTGTGTGACATGCCTGCCTCAAAGAAATGTTGTCTCTGGTCTGTGATAAAAGCACTATGATTACCAAATATGCACAAAATAGTTTTGTTGAAAAAGTTTCAATCAAACACGATTGGCGGGTGAAAAGCTAAACTCCACGATCTCTACCAGCATCCATCTTCGGACCCGCGCCAGACTGAGAGCTTTCGAGCAGGGTTCCAATTATAATGAAATGTCAATTTGCATAGACGTATATGTGAAATGTTGATGGATGAAGCACGTAAACTGCTTAAAAAATGCTCAAGGAAATGAAATCTCATGGAATGCACAATGGCTGCAGCATATATACAAAATGATTTCGTTGAAATTATTTTAAAAACTTTCCAGCAAGTGCAACTGGCTGATGTCGAAGGGAGGGTCTTCGAACAGGTTGTTGACGTCCATCAAAGCATAGAAAGATGACGATTTGATTAGTTATTATCATTGGAATTTCTCTGGCAGACATGAATGCAAATCGTGCGAATACAACTGCTGTACTTGTATTGTTTGAAGCTACTAAAAATTATAATGCATCATGGAACAAAATAATTGCTGCATAAACCTATAATAAGCATGGTAGAAACTGTAAAGAGTATGATGCTGCATAACTTGTGGAATAACTACCAAGGCCAGGAGCACATTTCGATCAGGAAATGATCGAATCGAACTGTATGCGAGCCATTGGTTTATAACTGTGTTCTCATTGGCTTCCAGATTTGAATGTTTTTCTTCTAGAAGCGAAAATCATTTTCAAAATAGGGGGATTTGGCAAAATTGCCTTTAAAAAAACCGGTGTATGCTTTGCACAACTCTCCAGATGATGCTTTGAATCATTGACACACTGTTACCAGTATCATAACTTGTATCTGATACAAATAAATATGGGGTCGTATCCATCCTGGGCCGTGTTTGTGTAGGATTGATGACAAATAAAATTGAAGATACTAAGACACTTTCTGTTGCTTTAATGTCATTATTGTCAAATTCTTTGTGAGTTTGCTAGACAAGTATCTTCGATAGTAGTTTCAAGGGTTGTTCATAGAATTTGATGTTTATTTGATACATTTGTGATGATTAGGCATTCAACAAAATTGCTATCCCATGTGGGATGAAGGTATAAAATCAAGGCAATTAAAGGGACCTGTGTCACTAAAAAGGAAAAAAGAACCAAGAGTCCTAATAATCAGTTACGGGAAAGAAAGAGGAGTTTTATTGTAACTGATTTTCAAGGACCAGTTATGGGAGGGGTATTATAATTTCTCTTTTCTTATTGTAAGGGGAGATCTATCTTTTTCTGACTATTTGGGGAACAGAGGAGCAATCCAGTTTTCTTTTTCACATAGTTCTATTGTTCAGGGTGTTGAGCCTGTGAACTCTCATGTTGACATTGGAGGAATAAAGAGAGCATTTCTCAGTCTTTGAGTTTATTTATGTTGTCTTTTGATTACAATAAACTGTGTTTCTTTGTAATTACTCTTCAATGTCTTTTCTGTTATAATGGACTATATATGTGTTTTTCTGGGGCTTTGAATTCAGTAAAACTCATTTGTCAAAAGGCATCTGCTGGTTTTTCTTTTCCTGGATATTATTTGTGGGTGTGAGATGAGTAAACTTTGGGTTATTTGTCTGCATTCACTTCATTATGAAATTAATTAATCACATCTAGTTCATAGTTATGGGTAGATGGTAGGGTACCTTTCCTGCTTTCTGGTCAAAAGCATATCCAGATTTCATTCATTGCACATCACCCTAAGGTAGCTGCGCCTTGTAAAATAAGTAGAGAGCACTTGCAACCAACATTGCAAGTGACTCAACTGTTGGTCAGTTTGTCATTCATGGGCAAAGGAGTAGAAATTCGAAGGTGCCTCCCCGAGGACGGAGGCTGGCAGCTCTGTGAGATGAATGTTCTCAGAAACATTCCATTCCAATGAAGACCTATATTGATTTAATTCTCAGCTTTGCACTATGGACTTAATTTCTTCCCATCCATGGGGAAATCACTTTGGGCCTCTTTCTTTGTCTCAATATTCACCGTCGCCAGAAGGATCACGAAAATATTTTCCAAAGTTCAGTGGAGAAGGTTCTCAAGATGCTGAAAACCATATTCCGACATTCACAATTACATGTAGTATCCTGGGGGTAAGTGAAGAAAATGTTTTTGTAAGATTATTTATTGAATCTTTGATTGGGCCTACAGTAGATTGGTTTTGTTATTTAGAAGAGAAGTGCATAACTGATTGGGATTCATTGAAGAAGAAGTTTTTAGCAAGATATAAGGGTCCTGTTGATGAAGCTGCCCTGTTGTATCAATTCTTCCACATTCAAAAGAAAGAAGGCGAATCCATTAGAGATTTCATGGACATATTCAACCGGCTGCTCAAGAAGATTCCTACCTCCATAAAACTAAGTGAGCAACTTCAGCTTTGTACCTTTATTTCCTCTTTGCACCCTGATGTTTAGTTTGATTTAATACGGAGTAAATTGAATGATATTAAAATTGCTCAACAAAAGGCAGTAAAAATAGAAGATGATTTAATATTAAGTGGGTTATGGAAAGCAAATCAAGTTGTGAGTTATTTGAGTAGCAAACCCGTGAAAGAATTTATCATGTATAAACAAAGTGTTCAGCCTGTATGTTTCCATAATGCTCAACCTCCTCCTGCTGAATGTCTCAATCTCACTGTTTTTGATCCAAAGCACTTTTGTAGAAAAGAGGTGAGCAATGTAAAGAGTAAGCCTCATGTTGATAGAAGAATGGAAGCTTTCTATTTCCATTATGAAGAAGATAATGTTGAACTTGTAAGCCCCCCATGTGGCGTAGAAGAAAAATGATCCTCCCCTGGTGCAAATTGTACAAACAGTAGTGTAGATGATGTTGTTTCAACCTCCTTATCTACAACAGAGATGGAATCATTCACTTTTGATGAAGAGCAATTTGAGACTACACGACATGAAGATGAGGTGCCGAATGTCCATTCTCTAAATTGTATGCAAGCTAAATACAAGACTTTCAGATTTTCTGAGCAAGATGATACAAAAGTTAGGCTGTGAGAAGAGGTTAAAAATAATTCCATCCTTGAATCTTTTCATTTTGAAGATCTGAATGCCAAAATTTTTAAACAAAAGTTGGAAGATGATATTTTGAGTAGCCATGATAATTTAGATGAAGGTGGTCAAATGCATGAACATACTGAGCCTCATATTGTTTATATTCCAAGTTGGTGCCTTAATGCGTCTAAGGGTGAATTTTTGTGTGGAGAAGAGACTATTTTATCTGATCTGCAGCTTATGAGTAAAAATGATGAAACGGGTCACATAATGCAAGAGTTAGTTTCAACAGAGAAAGAGGAGATTTTTCCAGTTGGGGATGATTTCCAGCCATATAAAAATGTTGTTTGTGATGAAGATTTTTAGCCTCATCCATTTTCGGCTTTGCATTGGTCTTCCAGTAATTCTACTGGGTGTTTCTAGACATGGGATATCAATTTACCTACTGCAGCAAGAGGTGATCATATGCAGATAAATGTTGGAACAACCAAAAAAAAGCTTTCATCTTATGATCTGTGTGAGGGTTGTCCAATTCGGGGGCTGATTTCTTTGTGCTTGCTAAATCAAGTGCCTTCTGATATTATACATGAAGTCATACAAGCACATGCTGGTAGCCATGTGCTGGGCAGTGTTGATATGAGTCGTCCATTTACAGGAGCATATAATGAAAAATGGCTTTTTGGACATCAAGACACATCCAGAAGGTTTTTATGTGAAGTCATTTTTATTAGTCTGATCATAGTGGTTGCCAGCTGGCAGTTGATGGTGTGCATGCTTCTAACTCATCCGTCATTATTCCGCATAGGTTGCTATTTCTCCCAGCTAGTTAATGGATTTGCATGATCATTTTGGAGCCATCTAGGGTAGGGTCTTCATGACCATGTATATACTAGGAATTTTTGGTGTGCTGGTAGTTTGTGTAGTCATTTCCTTTTTTGTTTTGTCCTGTTTTTATGTTGCTCTAGCTCTTTTGTCCCCTGTATTGTCTGACTCTGTTGCCCAATAGATTTTTGCACTGGTCCACGATTGAGGTTCTAGGTTCCTTGCATCGTCCTTTGCAGTCCTTGTCCCCAATCAGAGCCTGTTGTTGCCCTAAAATTTGAAACTCGAAAATTTTCAAATTTTTCGAGCATTCACCTTTACACCCCCGAACCCTACCAGGTCACAGAAATGATTAAATCCGAAGATCCACTAATTCTGATCCAAAATCCTTTCATGGCCTTGATACTGACCCTATTTCACTCAATCTGGCCAACCCTCATGCCCAGATGCTTCATCGTTTGCGAGATTTTCAGCTTCACATTTTCCTGCCCTTGATTTACAAATGTATTCAAAATTTCAGTTTTGGCTTGCTGGAGATAAAATGAATTCTAGGTTTTGCTTGAGATGGTCCATTCACCTTGCTATCCAAATTTCGTACAGAACGGAGCTAGTATGAGGAAGTTATGAAAAATTTTGCACCCACCTCAAAAAATGTTTTCAAAGGTTTCAAAATTATTCATGAGGTCAAATTTTCACCATGGTGTTATAAAATTTAATATTCTTCAAAGTCAGAATTGATTGGAAAAGTAATGTCACAAATAAATAACTTTATTCTAGTCATATATTGGTTGCAAAACCTTAATGATGGAGAGGGTCCCACCATTGGGAATTTGGAGGCATTAAACCAAATACACTTTCAAATTATGCTGATGCCCCAGTAATAAAGTCGGGGAGTCGAGAGTTTGTGAAACTTCCGAACTCCAAATAAAGGTTCAAAAGTTCTTAAAAAGCTTGACTACCTGACAATGCATATGAAAGTTCAATAGTTTAAAAAAATGTCGATGACCGGACCATTCATTGTCAGAGATTATCAAGATTTTGAACCTTATTCTTATGTTATCTCTAAAACTCGCCAATGAAAGTTTAAAGCAGAGGAATGATTGGAGACATTTACTTCAATTGGCTCGATTAGTCATTTGGAAGCAGGCTTTACCATGGTCTTATTCACCGTGTTATCAATGAGTTCAATATAGTGACCTAGATGATGGCAACTGGAACTCCCCTTATGAGTGTTCAATTGTTATTGCATAAATTTCCAACATGAATATTGGCATTTCGCTCTTTGATACTGGCAAAGGAATTGTCATAGGTTCAAGAGGCTACCGCGGTCATCAACCTGAATTTATCCCGTTATCATTCAGAAATGCTTGTTCCTTGTAATATAATAAATAAAGTCTTTAGAATATGGTGGTAGGGATGCCAATGATTCAAATTTATTTTCTTATAGCCGCCAAGTATCTTGTGCAGAACACTGGTGGGAAAGATTATAGATTTAGATGGGGAAGATTGCGATGAGAGTACCGATTGCTGATATAAATGTGCAGATTGAAATGGTGTTACTATTTTTATTCATAGTGGAAACAAGATAATGATATAGAGTAAGCACACGAGCTGTTTTACAAATGCCTCAAAGGTCTGTCATCTCAGAAATGCAAATGAACAAAGCAGATTTGTAAAAAAAAATGAGAGACTTTAGAAATCTTCGATCATGGACAATGCACTTTGATAAAATGCTCAAGGCGCCATGGAGTTTTCATGTGGCATGTTGGGAGATAAGCCAATCTGTAGATTTCATAACTCAAAGGTAGTTGGAATTGCCCTGGTAGACATCAATGCAAAATGTGGAAGTATAGACACAAGGCGTGAATTGTGTGACATGCCTGCCTCAAAGAAATGTTGTCTCTGGTCTGTGATAAAAGCACTATGATTACCAAATATGCACAAAACAGTTTTGTTGAAAAAGTTTCAATCAAACACGATTGGCGGGTGAAAAGCTAAACTCCACGATCTCTACCAGCATCCATCTTCGGACCTGCACCGGACTGAGAGCTTTCGAGCAGGGTTCCAAGTATAATGAAATGTCAATTTGCATAGACGTGTATGTGAAATGTTGATGGATGAAGCATGTAAACTGCCTAAAAAATGCTCAAGGAAATGAAATCTCATGGAATGCACAATGGCTGCAGCATATATACAAAATGATTTCGTTGAAATTATTTTAAAAACTTTCCAGCAAGTGCAGCTGGCTGATGTCGAAGGGAGGGTCTTCGAACATGTTGTTGACGTCCATCAAAGCATAGAAAGATGATGATTTGATGAGATATTATCATTGGAATTTTTCTGGCAGACATGAATGCAAATCGTGGGAATACAACTGCTGCACTTGTATTGTTTGAAGCTACTAAATATTATAATGCATCATGGAACAAAATAATTGCTGGATAAACCTATAATAAGCATGGTAGAAACTGTAAAGAGTATGATGCTGCATGACTTGTGGAATAACTACCAAGGCCGGGAGCACATTTTGATCAGGAAATGATTGGCCCGAACTGTATGCGAGCCATTGGTTTATAACTGTGTTCTCATTGGCTTCCAGATTTGAATGTTTTTCTTCTAAAAGCGAAAATCATTTTCAAAACAGGAGGATTCGGTAGAATTGCGTTTAAAAAAACCGGTGTATGCTTTGCACAACTCTCTAGATGATGCTTTGAATCATTGACACATTGTTACCAGTATCATAACTTGTATCTGATAAAAATAAAGGATGGGGTCGTATCCAGCCTGGGCCGTGTTTGTGTAGGATTGATGACAAATAAAATTGAAGATACTAAGACACTTTCTATTGCTGTAACGTCATTATTGTCAAATTCTTTGTGAGGTTGCTAGACAAGTATCTTCGATAGTAGTTTCAAGGGTTGTTCACAGAATTTGATATTTATTTGATACATTTGTGATGACTAAGCATTCAACAAAATTGCTATCCCATGTGGGATGAAGGTATAAAATCAAGGCAATTAAGGGGATCTGTGTCATTAAAAAGGAAAGAAGAACCAAGAGTCCTTCTAATAATTAGTTACGGGAAAGAAAGAGGAGTTTTATTGTAACTGATTTGCAAGGAGCAGTTACGGGAGGGGTATTATAAATTTCTCTTTTCTTATTGTAAGGGGAGATCTATCTTTTTCCAGCTATTTGGGGAATGGAGGAGCAATTCAGTTTTCATTTTCACATAGTTCTATTGTTCAGGGTGTTGAGCCTGTGAACTCTCATGTTGACATTGGAGGAATAAAGAGAGCATTTCTCAGTCTTTGAATTTATTTATGTTTTCTTTTGATTACAATAAACTGTGTTTCTTTGTAATTACTCTTCAGTGTCTTTTTTGTTATAATGAACTGTATATGTGTTTTTTTGGGGCTTTGAATTTAGTAAAACTCATTTATTGAAAGGCATCTGCTGGTCTTTCTTTTCCTGGATATTAGTTGTGGGTGTGAGATGAGTAAACTTTGGGTTATTTGTCTACATTCACTTCATTATGAAATTAATTAATCACATCTATTTCATAGTTATGGGTAGATGGTAGGGTACCTTCCTACTTTCTGGTCAAAAGCATACCCAGATTTCATTCATTGCACATCACCCGAAGGTAGCCGCGCCTTGTAAAATAAGCAGAGAGCACTTGCAACCAACATTGCAAGTGACTCAACTGTTGGTTAGTTTGTCATTCGTGGGCAAATGAGTATAAAATTGAAGTAACAAATCTGTTAAGCAACACTTTAAAAGTGTATATTCACCCCTTAAATATATTAAATTGTGTTGGATACCAAAACTGACAAGTTATAACATAAATCTACCCTAGTGGTGATACCACTAATGGAAACTAAGCATTCTTTAATTCTACTAATTTCCTAGTTTTTGTCTAAAGCAATTTCCACACTACCTAGGTTTTAGGTTGTAGAATTAAAAATTTACATGGTTCTATGCATAAGTGGGATATAAAACTATTGGTTTTACCTAGGTCAATCAAAACTAACATAGACATAGGGCAAATCATACCTAGGACCTCTATTATAGTCACTTGATGTTCTTCTTGTTGACTTCCTACCATTGCATGGTTTTAGAGATTCAGCCTCACACTATCCTCTAGTACCATTTGACATGAAGCTTATGATGTATTCCTAGCATTCCAAAGTGAACATCTCCTAGAATAATGGGGTCCTCCACATTTAATATAGACTACAAATTCTAATATAGAAAACTACTTCCTTTGCATACTCCACTTACTCTACTTTGGTTGTAATCACATTTTTCTAGTGACTTATTTATCCAACAAAGCTTTCTAAGTAGTTTTAAATAGTGTCATAAGTTCTAATGTCCTGACTCAACCTCGAGTTGGTAGTTACAATCCATTTAGGTACTAATTTACCCTATTCAACTCATTGCTGATATATCTCACATACTTCATTAGACTTAGAAATTAGGATTTATATTCCATTACCATCATCCCTTCTTATCAAAGTGAGTGAAATTATTTAATCTAGGTAGTGAAATGGGTGTCTAACAAATTATACTTTTGGAATTACTCCTCAAATTTCTCTTAGGTAATTGTGCTAATAATTAGGTTAAGCGTGCTTTCCTAAAAATCCCACCATAATGATGCCTCTTTAGATGGTTGGAAAATGTCTAATCTAGAATTCCCATTACTTGTTTATTCCTTAAGGCCAAAAGACCACTTCATACCTATAAGGCACACCTCAACTTGTTGAAGCTCTTTCTATTGAACTTACGAAGATTTAATTTTTTCATTTTCTTGGTTAATCATTCCTCTTTTTGGGGCACTTCGTCAATCAAGGAACCCTTGTGGGTATATTTTGTTGCAATAAGGGTAGATTTCCTTTCTTGATGTACGCTCTACTCAAGTTCATTTGAATTCTGATGGGCTATCTTTACATTTTATTCTGGTCTCAAGAGCATCATATCCTAGAGTTCTCAAAGAACAAATAATATTTTCACACGTGTTCTTTTCACTTGGAAATCGAGGTGTGTTGTTTTCACTTGGATTCTCTTGTTATGATTGTAATAGAGGTTTTGAGGGTACTCCTTCACCTAGTTCCTTGTTTGAATTATTCAAAGCAACTAATTTACATCTCATCCTTCCTCATTCCATCTTGCTTTCCTAAAAAATGAGTTGTTGATGTTGATAATCATACTAACACACATATTGCTTTCTACACAATTCATTTAATTCTCATAATTTAATTTAATGCAAATATTCACTCATAGTGACCTATTATACCTAATAATATTTAAACCATTCTCCAATATCAAATTTAAAGCTTTTTCCAATATCAAATTGTAATGCTATATCATGTATTGATAAAACGCCATCTAAAATCTAGACTTTTGCCTCTTTTTAAATATTTTTAACCATATATATTCTTTGATCTAATCTAAACTTCTCAAGAACCAGAATATCAATATTTTTAATCATATATATTTTCTTTGATCCAATCTAAACTTTTCAAAAACTAGAATATCATTTTTTAATTTCTGATTCTTATGACAGATTAAATTTAGTTTAGCTCATAGGATCTTAGGTTTAATCTCCTAACCATATAAACTCAACTTTGAATAATATGATAATGGAACTTTAGGTTTAAGTTTACTTTAGTCTTAGAGTAACTAAACTTCGATAGTCACTTAATAGAATTCAATGTTAGTTCTATTTCTCCAATCTTTGATCTATTACTAACCCCGGTCAGAAATTCCACTTAGGTTAAACCATGGTAAAATGGGGGTTACCTTTATAAGCCACAAATCTATCTTTACCCCCTTGCCATTGCTTAAATTATTTTTCTGCTTAAAATTAAGTTGGAGTGGCCTCATGGAAATTTACAATTATTAAGAAAAGGATAATATAGAATCTTTCCCTATTTTTTTGGAGCAACTAATGTTTAGGAATTGCAAATACGCTGTGGAAAAAAGGGGTTGGCAATAAGCAGCCACTGCATAATAAAAAATATGCCATGTGGCTGCATATATTTCCTTCCCTCCTTTTATAAATTTCTTCTAGATTAAGATAAATAAGATAATTTATTTTTATTTTTTATATAGTAAAAACTACAAATCAAAATAACTACTTAAAATAAGTAGAAAAATAAAATATTCATAAAATCACTAACTCGGCAAATATCTCTTTACAAAATTAAGCGGTGCGTACTAATCAAAATAAACTAAGCATAGCATGAGGACATTTTTAGACGTGATAAAATCCTACAATCAATTTAATCGCTTTAGGTTCTACTCATACTAGCTTAAATATTAGTGGGCTCCACCGCTCTCATTAGGTGTGATATTTTTTGTGAAATGTTGTTTTGATCAGAGAGTCCAAGCACATATGGACAACCATTCACAAAACAAGCGGCATAGTGAGCTGATAAGGGATGTAGAACTGATCTTGCTTCTCAATCTAGTCTATTCAAACCATCGGATGTGATGAATTAATAAATCTGAACTTTGTCAAAAGCTAAGCACATATCATATTCCTCCAACACGTTCTAGCATGTGATTTTTTTGTTGATAGATGGACGAGTGTTGTTGGAAGTTAGCAGATCGTTTGGAGTCTGTTTGTGGGTTGCTTATGGAGGCTGATTGGGGTTTCTGCTGTCTTGATTTCTCAGATTTTCTGCTGTCTTGATTTCTCAGATTTAGGTTTTAGTTTGTGTGTGAATTTTGCTTTATATGATATTATTCGGAAAAGAATTTGTCTCTAGTTCATAGCCGATGTCTTCATTTCTCAGACCCTGTCTCCTAATTTTTTTAGGACTGCAGAGGAACTTTCACTGTTGTTTAAAGTAGCAGCTTGTTTTGTGCCGAGAGCTGTTTTTTATGACAACTATTAACATTGTTTAGGCTGCTATTATTTGTTGTTTTCATTAATATTACTACTGCCTTGTTAGGTTTGAATGTAATTTTGTATTTCTTATAATAAAAGCTTTTCTTCAAAATAATTTTTTAAAAAAGAGCTAAGCACATATCAACTATAAAAGATTAAAGTTGGGGAAATTGGGTGTGTTATGAAACATGGAAAATTTAAATGGAATGAACATCATCTCATATGAGAGGCAATTAGATATTAGGAGGTTAAATTATTGCGATATTTACTGTTCTTTAACGTTCATATTATTGTAGCTTCCTTTTTCTTAGACTTCAATCAATGTTCTAACTCAGATTAATCGCTACCTGGCACATATCACGCAAAGAACTATTTTCTCATCTCATTGCTTTGATAGAGTGATACAACAAGATGGTGACACTTGTAAAGATCTAAGAAAAAGAACCAGACTTACAAGTGAAAAAAAGAGAGCTGAGGTAGGAAATTTGTTAGGATCTTATTAAAAAAAACTATAAATATATTTATATTGATAAGTAGAGAATATTACAAAATATGTTTTTAAGATGATTTTTTTTAATAACATTAATATAAAGGTTTTATAAAGGATGATTTATGAGGTATAATTTATGTGTGATGAATCTACTTATTTAATATGAATTCATTAAATTATTACAATTTAATGTGATACATATGAGATAAATCCACACTATGTAATATTAACTATATAATTATACTATGATTATTACAATGCTCAAAAGAGTAAAGGATGAGGTTGTAAGGGTCCTTTCTCTCACCCCTTAAAAAATCTTGTCCTCAAGGCTTGAACTATAGAATTTGTTGTTGAAGATGGTGGGAGGTTCCCAAGTGATGTCTTCTAGATGCAATGCTCACCAATGAAGCAAAACCATTCTGATAGTGGTTATGGAGTGAGCATGATTATTGGCCCAAAATAGGTTTTGGTGCAAGGATGATAGATCCTTTGTCATCCAATATAGGAAGTGTCAAGGCAGAATGTGAACATGTCGGCCAACGATTTTCTTTAGACAAGAAACATGAAAAACATAATGTATTTTGGAGGACGAAGGAAGATCCATCATGTAGGCCACTTTGCACACCCATTATAGAATTTTGGTACTAACTTGTCTTCCTATAAGCTTGAGGGATGTTTTCTTATATGGATAAAAATGTAGGAACACCAAGTGAGCTTCAATAAATGTGCACTTAGAATAGTGTTGATCAACCTGTTGGTTCATATGGTTCAAAGCTAAGGTTGAGATGTATGTAAAAGTTTGAATGACAGATTTTCAATTTTTGAGAGTGGAATCGACAACCTATAACTTGGAACTACTTTGCAAGTAGGAAGCAAGGGACGGTGGAGGTTGCCCATTCATAGCTTAATTTGGCATCATCTTGGTGGAAGAATGATATGAGATGTCATACTTCTATTTTGGAAAGGGTGGCTATATAACTTGGCATTGATTCCATTGTTTTGAAGCAAAGCAACATAAATACATCTCTTAAGAATTTATAAACTATCTCTATCTAACCATTAATTTGTAAGTGATGTTGAATGCATTTTCACTTATGTTCCCTACAACTTAAATAGTTCTTGCAAAAACTTACAATTATTTCTCCCTTTTTAAAAAGATATTTACAAATATTCTTTATTAATCCCCATTTTAACCAAAAGATCATAATAACCTTTATTTTTCTATCCCTCTTTTAAATTCCAAAGATTATATAAAGTATTTGCAGAAACAAGTTACTAGTGAAGGTGAAACCACCCCTTAAACTTGATTATATAAAGTATTTATGCAAACTTGGAAATGACATGGAGATCACTCAAGGAAGAAGGTGGTTTGGTTGGCTATGGGCACTAGAGAATGGGGCATATAGGTTATGTCCAAATCAAGGTACATGGTACACCTAGGATTGTCTTGGCCAAGGTTTTGTGAAAAGTAGTTTCTTTGTTATGCATGTTTTACATGTGTTTTGAATTGAACTATTTCCTCCTAGAGTGAAACATAGCTATGAGGGCTGAGACCACTGAGATCTTTCTAGGGTGAGAGTGGCTATTCCAAGTGATATAATTTAGATAAGTATTGAACCTATTGTTACAGTTGAAAGATATTCAAAATTATATGAATTAAAGAGATTTTAATGCAATTCTTTGATATCTAATTTATTATAATGATATTTGTTTTTATGATGAAAATATAATAATTTGATGTTAAAAGATATCTGGATTTACATATATGAATCTAGACTGTTATTTATTTCATTACTTTTGATCAAGTTATAATAATTTTTTTGTTTAGATTCATTTGATTATATTAAACTATTAAATTAATCATATTAACTGTGTTGAAAATATTTAAATAACTCTAGGATAAAAAGCACATTACATTTTGGTATTAGAGTTAGGTTAAGGTATTCTTTTGGATCACAAATCACAATGTCAAAATGCTAAAATTATAGCCATCAAGGAATCCACTCATGTAATCAAGTACATTGATTAAATTTCCTTGTCTAGCCCAAACTTTCAATAACAATGCTTCAATAAAAGGCTTTGATCCAATAATATTATTTTGAAGAAAGGTATCATGTTCCAATATGCTTGAATTATAATAAGGTGTAGTTAAGCCACACTTCTCTTTTGAAATGCTTGAACATTATTGCGACTAGGTGAAAGTTTTTTTGAGCCAATAGATTTTTGAGTCTTGTATGCAAGCTTATTTTTTTAGAAGACTCCCACTAACATGCAACTCTAAAAAAGAGAAACTTAAAAACTCCAAACAAAAATTGTTTGATCATTTTGAATTTGGTGGAAAATTGGTTACCATGACTAATAGCTTTAGCTAGATAGATCTTCCTTTGGTTGTGCACTTCGACCACCTTGAACAAAACCAATATTGCATTATCAGTCACTGGCTAGAGTAGAATTTATTATTTGGACAATCAAATTTTGAAATTGAATATTTTGATGTTAAGGAAATTTAAAAAGTAGTTTTATATTTGCTAGAAAACTCTTTTAAATGAATAGAAATGCTAATAGGTTGGTGTTCAAAAAATTATTTTTTCCTTCAATAATTTGTGGCTTATATGAATCATAGAAAACCTTACTAATTATATAAACTATTTTGGGTGTGTGAGGAGAATGCCTACACTTAATCTTCTGGACTTTTCCAAACCCTTTACCATCCATTGTCATACTTTAAGCAACAAAATTAGAGTTGTATTAATGCAAAGCATGTGACCACTTGCCTTGTGGAATCTTGCCAAATCAACTTATGACAAGGAGATGCTATCCATTCTCAATGTTTTTAGTAAATAGAGGCCATATCTTTTGGGATTGCACTTTTATATAAAAATAGATCATGGCATAGCCTCAAGTGTAATACTTTTTTCTCTTGGAGTTATTTAAATATTTACAACATATTTAATATGCTTAATTAATAGTTTACTATAATAAAATGTAATTTGAACATATTATTATGATAACTTGATAAAAAACAATGAAACAAATAATAGTTTAGATTCGTATATAAATCCAAATATCTTTTAACATGAAATCAATATATTTTCATCTTAAATATAAATATCATTGTATAATAAATCATATATCAAAGAATTCCATCAAAATATCTCTAGACTCATATAATTTTGAATATCTTTCAGTAACAGTAGGTTCAATACTTGTCTAAATTAGATCACTTGGAACAACCACTCTCACCCTAGATCTCAGTGGTGTAAGATCCGACTAAAAATCAAAAAATAAATATTAATAATTCAATAAATACTTTAAAAAGGGAGTTTTTTTTTTAATTTCATCAAAATTATCTCACATCAATTATATTCAATCAATGAATAATACAATAAGGCTAGACAAATAGATTTTAAATACATTCAGGACGTAGTCCTTTAAAATCAACATAGCCTTATAGGCTCATTATAAGAATATCACATAGTACAACATCATCGATACATTTACATTTATATTTATTGAGCTACAGGTTCATTCTTCCTGAAGCCATACTTAGAATTTGCAAAGGAGAGAGAAAGAGAGCATCATCAAAGTGATATACACCCTACCACGAAGCATTAAGCTTCCTCGTGCTACTCCACTAGAGAAGCCTAGTCCATCAAGAAGGATCTAGCAATACATAGCCAACATACATGAAGGAATCTAGTGCACTATGTGAATCACTGGCATTCTAGCATACCTATATGCTCATGCAACATATATCTAATGCACATGTCCATTGATAAACATGTTATGGGAGAGAATATAAATCAACAAAGTAACACACATATGATTAATTTCAAGCTATGGTCATAACATCTTTTTCCTAGGTAGAACAACCTTCATTCTATGAATTCCCATAAAAAGCACTTGTTCATACTCATCTCTCATGTTAACAAACAAAAAGTACCAAATGCACTAGATTTCAACACATATAATTTAAATAGATTCATAAAAATTATGTTATATAAGTCAATGACAATTACTTCCTACAACATAAAATGTCCCAATCATCTCACTATGATATCTTGACATTCAATAGGATGGATAAAATATCTAGAGGACAAGTCCATAATTGACATTCAGTCCTTTAGATTTAATTTAAATAATATATTTCCACAATAACAATGTTCACTACATAGTCCACAAAGGATGCTAATCCACATCACAAACATAACCCAGAATAATGTTGAAATGTGAAGTCATTTTTACTTATTCCAGCAGTGACGAGTAGTCAGCAATGAGGTCTAGCAAGTTCCACGTGTACACCATGCAAAACTACATGTGGAATTATGCTTTTATGCATGAAAGTCTATCTTTAGATTTGATTGGTTTTTTGCATGTGCTTTTTCATGAGTATTTAAGATCAGTCGAGCTTGAATGCCAAGGCATGAGAAAAAGTTTTGTAACTACGAATTTTCTTTTAAGAATAAAATTGAGAGATCTTTGCCCGTGTTTTTTTCCTGGTACATTACCAGGGTTTCCACGTAAATCTGTGTTGTCTATTTTGTGCTTTTATTGCTAATTCACTGTTATTTCAATTTTGTACTACTTATTTTATAACAGTTGGTATCAGAGCACCGATTTTGTGTAGAAATTATTTTGTGGGTTTTCATCTTTGTGAAAAGCAATGACAGGAGGCAAGGTTACTAGATTTGAGGTTAAAAAATTTGATGGTTCCAATTTTGCTTTATGGAAACTAAAGGTTCAAGCCTTATTGGTGAATGATAGATGCACCTTGGCTCTCAAGGGAACAACGTCAAAACCTGCAGCCATAAAGCAAGAGGATTGGGATGAACAAGATAACATGGCTAGAGCTGCAATTCAATTATCTTTGGCTGATTCAGTCTTATTCAATGTTGCAGAGGAGAAAATGACACATGACTTGTGGACTAAGCTTTCAAAGCTGTATGAGATCAAGTCAGTGGAAAACAAAATTCTATTACGACGGGAGTTGTATAATTTGAGAATGCATGATAGTTCTTCAGTCATAGATCATCTCAATAATTTCAACACACTGATTAGCAAGTTGGCTTCAGTGTAGGTGAAAATTGAAGAAGAGGATAAAGTGGCTATACTATTGTGCTCTTTACCTGAAACTTGGGATGAACTAGTTATGGCGCTCAGTAACTCAGCACAGAAGGGGAAACTTATCTTTGAAGATGTGGTAGCCACAATAATTTCTTAAGATTCAAGGTGTAAGACATCTCAAGGGACTTCTTCCTCTGATGCCCTTGTTGCAAGGGGCAAAACTCTAGAAAGAGAGAAAGTTGAGGGTGGGCAGGCTAGGTCAAAATCTAAGGGGCGGAAAAGAGTTAAATGTTGGAACTATGGAAAAATAGGGCATGTCAAAAAGGATTGCAGGCTGCTGAAAGCAAACAAAGGAAATCCTAGCTTGCAGCCATCAGAGGCAAATACAACAAAAGCTGAAGCACCATTGGAAGATGAAGAGGTTTTATCTACTAATCTGAGGGGTTCATTTCATCATGTTTAGATCATTGATTCTGGTGCCTCTTTTCACATGACTCCTCACAAGGATTGGTTTTCTTCTTACCAATCATGGAGGTATGGTTTACATGGAAAATGACAACCCGTGTGAAGCTATTGGTGAAGGAGAGGTCAAAATCAAAATGTTTGATGGGATTGTATGGACTCTTCAACATGTAAGACATGTACCAGGCTTGTAGAAAAATTTGCTGTCACTTGGAGTATTCGATGAGCAAGGTTACCAATTTAGTGGAGAAAATAGTTATTTGAAGGTAACTAAGGGAGCATTAGTGGTGCTAAAGGGATAAAAGGTTGGCAATCTCTACAGACTGGTTGGAGAAACTTGTAGTGGAGAGGCTACAGTGGTATAAGATGCAAAAATAGATTCATTATCTACTTGGCATCAAAGGGTAGGCCACATGAGCGAATGTGGTCTCAAGGTACTGCTAGATAGAAATATTCTCCCAGGTGCTAAATCTAGAGATTTGAATTTTGGTGAGCATTGTTTGTTTGGAAAACATAATAGGTTGAGATTTTCTAGTTGCACTACCAGAAGTAAAGAAATTCTAGATTTAATTCATTCAGATACTTGGAAGCACATGTTACATCAATAGGGGGTTTGTCATATTTTGTTTCATTTATAGATGATTGTTCCCGTAAGGTGTGTATTTATCTGTTGAAGAAGAAATCTGATGTATTTTCTTATTTTAAGAAGTTTAAAGCTTTGGTAGAGAATAAAAAAGGTAAGACAATTAAGTGTCTTAGAATAGATAATGGAGGGGAATTTTGTTTAGGTGAGTTTAATCAATTTTGCAGTGAGCATGGTATTGCAAGGCAGTTGACGGTTCCTAGAAGACCACAACAAAATGATGTTGCTGAAAGGATGAACCATACAGTTATAGAAAGAGTTAGATGTATGTTGAGCACTCCTAGATTGGAGATGAAATTTTGGGTTGAGGCTGTTAATACAACATGTTTCTTGATTAATAGATCACCCACTACAACTCTAGATCATCAAATTCCTGAAGAAGTTTAGACAGGTAAACCTATTGATTATTCCTTTCTTCATGTTTTTGGTTCTGACGCTTATGCTCATATTCCCAAAGAGGATAGGAATAAGTTGGATGTGAAGTGCACGAAATGTATTTTCTTGGCTATGCAGAAGGTACAAAGGGGTATAGGTTGTAGGATACTGCTTCCCACAAGATCATTATTACATGAGATGTTTATTTTAATGAAAAATTAGTGCAAGGAAATAAATAACAACAAAGTACATAAACGGTTCCAATAGAGGTGGAAATGTATGATGCTAATATGGAGGTGCTAGATGAAAATTAGCCACTTGTTCATGAAAATCAGCAAGATAATAATCAAAATCAATTTTTTGATGAGGTTGAACATCAACCAAATGAGCCAGAGGGTATCACATTACCCCTTTTGAGGAGATCCACTAGAATTATCAAACCACCAGCAAGGTATTCTCCTAATTGTAATTCAAATTATGCTTTACTTATTGATGTTGGTGAGCCTAGCTCATATAAGGAGGCTTGTGAAGATGAAGATGAAAATAAATGGAGAGAAACCATGGATGAGGAGATGAGAGCTCTACATAAAAGAAAAATGTGGGAGCTTGTGCAATTTCCTAAGGGACGAAAAGCTATTGGCAACAAGTGGGTCTTCAAACTGAAAAGGAGTATAAATGATAATGTGGAGCGATATAAAGCTCAGTTGGTGGCCACAGGGTATGCACAAAAATTTGGTATTGATTTTGATGAAATCTTTTCACCTGTGGTGTGGTTAAGTACAAGTAGAGTTGTTTTGGCTCTTGTTGCTAGTCTTGATTTGGAGTTACAAAAGTTAGATGTTAAAACAACTTTCTTGCATGGTGATCTTTCTGAGGAAATTTATATACAACAACCAGAAGGTTTTGAGGAAAAAGACAAGGAGAATCTAGTATGCAGGTTGAACAAATCATTGTATGGTTAGAAACAGGTGCCAAGGTGTTGGTACAAATGATTTGATTCTTTCGTGATAAGTTTGGGTTTTAGTAGATGTGAGGTTGATCATTCTGCCTAATTTAAAAGGTATGAAGATGGTAGTTTCATTATTTTTCTTTTGTATGTAGATGATATGTTGGTAGCAGGTCCCAACATGCAGAGAATCACCAGGTCAAAAACTTAGCTTGCTAGAGAGTTTGAAATGAAGGACTTAGGAAATGTAAATCAGATTCTTGGAATGAGGATACACAAAGATAGAAAGAACATGAAAATTTGGTTGTCACAAAAGACTTATGTGGAGAAGATTTTGTAGTGCTTTAATATTCAAAATGCACAACCAGTTAGTAATCCATTTCCTACTCATTAAATTGTCTTCAGAACAGTGCCCTAGCACAAAAGTGGAGAAGACACAGATATCTTGTGTACCATACTCATTAGTAGTTGGTAGTCTTATATTCTCTATGGTGTGCACCAAACCAGACATTGCACAAGCAGTGGGAGTAGTCAATCGTTTCATGGTGAATCTAAGTTGTGATCATTGGATGACTATGAAGTGGATTCTCAGGTATTTGAGGGGCGCTTCTGATGCTGCTATTTGTTATAGTGGGAGTAGTGTTCAAGTTAATGGATATGTGGATATAGATTTTGATGGAGATAGAGATAAGTGAAAATCTACTACAGGTTATGTTTTCTCCTTAGCAGAAGGTGTTGTTAGCTGAGTTTCAAAATTGCAAATAATGGTGGCTTTGTCTACTATTGAAGCAGAATATATGTTAGTGACATAGGCTAGCAAGGAGGCAATTTGGATTCATAGACTCTTGGGTGAATTGCAGGTAAAGTAGGATAACATGGTGTTGCATTGTGACAGCCAAAGTGCTTTACACTTATACGAAACTCAGCTTATCATGCTAGAACAAAACATATTGATGTACAATATCACTTTGTACATGAGGTGGTGGAAGGAGGACAGGTCTCTTTGGCTAAGATAAACATTGATATAAATCCAGCAAATATTTTTACGAAGCCTACTAGTAGAGAGAAGTTTATATGGTGTAGAACTTCTCTTGGCTTGCCCATCACTTGATGATAGGCAGCAGTGGCATTGGTCTCTCAATATGAGGAGTTAGTCGCAAGGAAGAAACTTGACTTCAAGTGGGAGATTGTTGAAATGTGAAATCAGTTTTACTTATTCCAGCAGTGACAAGCAATCGACAACGAGATCTAGTTGAAGGCCAAAGAAATGAAACCGAAGGTTGTTAGATAGGGGGTCGCAGGGGCGCTGGGCATAGCCCCTTGTCACGCCAATGGCATTTTCCAGTGAGGTCGTTAGGCTGAGCCAAATTTTGTTTGGCCATGTTCTATGTGTACACCATGCAAAATTGCATGCAGAAGTGCCACTCGTGCTTTTATGCATGAAAATCTATCTTTAGATTTGATCAATTTTTTGCATGTGCTTTTTCGTGATTATTTAAGATCAGTCGAGCTTGAATGCCAAGGCATGAGAAATTTTTTTGTAACTACAAATTTTCTTCTGAGAATAAAATTGAGAGATCGTTGCTCGTGGTTTTTTTCCTGGCACATTACCAGGTTTTCCATGTAAATACGTGTTGTCTATTTTGTGCTTTTATTGCTAATTCACTATTTTTTCAATTCTGCAATGCTTATTTTTCTAACAAATAATAATGTCCTGATCATCTTACCATGATATCTTGACATTCAAACAAAATGAACATTTCAATTCTATTAATAGAAAAAATACAATAAAAATAATATGTATCATACCACTTAATTGCTATGCTCTCTAAGTAGATAATAGCTAAAACGTTAAGTTTGTATGAATAGCATCAATCAATCACTCATCTCACAACCAATATTCTAGGTGTCTTTATACATAACCTCTAGGTTGTCTCAATAAGGAATGTCATCCCATCATTCTGATAACATTATATTCACCTTAGGTTAATCACCTAGGAATTTAATAAGATAGAGACTCCACTAAACCACTAAAATGGTCTTTAAATCCAAAGGATAATTTAAATAATTTAAAAGGTGAATGTCGATGTTGAAATCTAAAGAGGGCCTTGGTTAAACTATGTTCAGATATAACAAGTTATCATATACTAGTGGAAGAGTACCATGTTTTGACTAATTCTAAATATAATAAAAAGTACAACATTACTTTTGGTAAACTAAGCATAATCCTCTAACGATCATAACTGGATAAAATTGCCATGATAATCCTTTCCATGCAACTAGTTACATTATGATCCTAGAGTTTCACCAAATTGGTCCATACTAAACCCACTAATGTTTATGTACATATAATTAATGAATAGAATAATTCCACATGCAAATATGCCTTGTGGATCTATCATAGTTATCAAGTATTTGTTGTTCACTAAGACTTATAATGTCATTTTGAATTGATGAATACTACTATGAATAATCATGATAACAATATGTTCAACCTTTACCCTTCCGAATACAATATATCAAAAGATTTCAATATCACCCATACTTCAATATCTGAATATGTTATAATGATATTAGTCCAAATACCTAATAAGGGGACAAGATATGTGTGTTTCTAGGAAGACATACTTAGCATAAATCCCAAATATAGAATGTTAGTCAAAGAAAAACTTAGAGTATTTACTTGACTAGATTACGAAAGTAGAACTTTCAATAAGTGGTCTTAGGCTCAAATATAAGTTTAAAGACATCCATTCTTAAGGAACATTAAACTCCAGTATGGGATTCCATAAGAAACATTCATTCCCAAATAATTTAATGAATTATTCCCTCCAGGTCTCACTTCAAACAAAATCATGCAACCATCCATTTTCAATGGCATTGTTAATAACCATGAAGGTTATAAATTTCCAACGAAGTGACAATTTTATTTATTTTAACTATTAACATCAAGGATCTATCATGGTCTTCAAGGCATTCAATCAAATAATTCCAAACAAACAAGAAATCCTTTATAATATTGGAATTGGTTCATATTAACAAATGAGGGCTTCGATTCCATCATTTCAAGAGAGTTTGTCATCTCTTGGGAAGCTCGTACGATTTATGTTGGGGGCATTTCCTTCTCAGTCTCAAAGGAGCTCATTCCAACCACCATGGGGATTCAAATGGAAGGAGAGCACCTCCCGAAGAAAGCCAAAGGAAACTAAGAGGCAATGAAACACTTCCTAAAGAGAGGGGAAAGAATAGATAGGTTGTAGAATGGATTCAATAGGGAACAACTCCCTGGAGTCTAGAAGAGAGTTGTAGAGGTTTTGATGTGGTATATCACTTTGAATGGTAGATACATGAGGTTTCATTCCTTTCTCTTTCCCATGCTTAATCATTTTAGATATGGCTTTAAGTTGAATTTTGCTTTCTGGTTGTTTACTTCTCTAGAAGATTCGGTCCAAAAGGTGCTTATGGGTGAGAAAGATATTCCTCTACACGAAGGCCTTGTATCTATTTTCTTTATAGGTTCCAACTTTCCCAGATGCTGGCCCCTCCTTTTTGGACTCATATCATAAACCCTTCGCTTGTCAATCATCAACCTAAGGACGGCCCTGAAGCCAAAAAGTTGCAAACTGACCCTACCCTTCCTAGCTCTTCTAAGGCTGGTTCTGATGTCAATGATGAGAAAAAAAGTATCCCTAGTAAACCCTTGGTTGTGTCCCTTGAGTCTATTTCTCAAGACCCCACACATGAGTGCGTCCTAGAGGTTCCTTGTGCTGCCAAAATTATTGTCGAGCCCTCGAAGACCAGAGGCAAATCCAAGAGGAAAGGCAGCCCCTCCAAATTTGCCCAAGCCCACCCTTAGCACCCCAAGGCTTCCCATTTTGTTGAACCCCTATTCCCAACAAAAAGAGTCATTATCCTTCAACTAGGCCTTCTTCTCATCCTACTTTGAAAGGTTTGTTGCAGGATCCTACTTACTTTCAGTTTATGAAAGGAAACCCCCAATGCAACTCATGCACCAGACTTGAACAAAATTTGAAAAATCTTCAAGAGGGTATGATCCTACAAAATAATATCCTTCAATGGTAGTTAGCCATGTTGAAGACTACTAAACACAAAATCTAGCACCTGTAAATCTTGGATTTTCAAGAAATGTCTACATGGAATGAAGAACAAATTGAAGATGAGAAATGGAATGAAATTGAAAAGTTCTCTGCTATGTTCAAAAAAATGGGAAACCTTAGACAAAGGGGTCAAACTATGAAGAAGAATAAGGATAACATTTTGAAGAACATGGTGGAGATTACCCAGTTTAGTAGAGAAACTGCGAAGAATTATGCTACTACTCTCCTAGTTTTCCAATCCGAGCTTGAGAAATGGAAAGCTAAACAACATGAAGGTAAGAATTCTACTCCCCAAGCAGGGCCGACCAACAAGACTTGGGCTAAAAGAAATGAAGAAAAAGGTAAAGCTACGGTTGAAGACAACAAGCCGAAGGAGGTCTCTTTTGAGGACAAACTTGAATTTCTTAGCAAAGAGTGGTAGGCCATTAGTGACCTCAAGCAAAGAGCTCCCTCTATCATGGGCGGCAACTGGAAATGATTGCTAACAATCATTTAAATTCTTCATTTTACATTTAAAATCCTTCATATGCCTTAGTCTATCCAAACTACTCATAGGCGATTGCATTTGAAATCATATGTTTGCATTTAAAATAGCTCCTTTCCTTGGCCGCCTATTCCCTTAGTTGGCATTGATCATTGAATGATTTCAAAAAAACATTTTAAATGCTTTACCTTGCTCCAACTGTTGGCATTTCAACTATAATCTTTTCCTTGGGTGAATACCTCCTTCTTGGCCATTGGAACAAATGGGACCATGATCCAATGTATTTGCACTTCACCAATGGAATGCCACCTCATATGCTGGTCAACTATCCTCAATGATAGTTGTTTGAAGATGTTTGAATGACTTTACATTAGCTTGGAATTATTCCTTTACATGGGCAAATACATCTCCTAGCCGTTGGCTCTCCAAACAATGAGCAAACACATTATTAAATGCAATTACCTTGGCCGTTGGGTTATTAACAATACAACTTTATCATCTTGATCCACGATCCAATGCAAATGCACTCCATACAATGTAAATCCATCTCAAATGCTAGTCAATCCTATCCTTAGACGGTTGGCACTAGAAACAATGAACATTGGACCTATTTTCTTCCTTGGCGAATGCATCACCTTATTCCATCAACAAACTCCATAAAATTCAATATAGGAAAATGTAATTGAAGATTTCATTTTCCTCTTTATTTCCTTAACCCAAGTCAATCCAATCAATGTATGATGAAAATACAATTTGAATATTGCATTCTCTAATAGCCTCTATGGCATAGAATAATATCTCCAGGAAATATTTAGCCAATACCAAATTAAATGCTAGTTGAGCCAACATTCTAGTTCTCCATGTATAGACATAAACCAAGATTCCGGTTCTCCATGTATAGAAAGAAGCTCAAACTAGAAATCATAACTTGGCTCAAAATTGGGGACAATACATGCATACATTCCTACCAGCATCATGGAAGACAAAAAATTTTGTCCAGATAATATATTTTGAAAAATGCTCTGCTAGACCTCAATGTAGAATGTGGAAGCACCAAAAACACCTCCCTCCTCTGCTGGATGTGTATGACAAAAGAGGAAACCCAAAAACAAGACACTAAATTGTTGTCCTGCCATGGTAGACATACATGCAATTGTGGAAGCATTGACAAGGGACATGGAGTTGGTTTGATAGAAAGCCTCAAAGGGGTTTCATCACATGGAATGCAATGATTGGGAGAAAAAATAAAAAACATAAAATCTAAGTGTCAAATTACTATAGACATAAGAACTGGATCAGACAAACAAAAACTCATTTCCTAAACTCTAGGCACATGTGTACATATACAGGAAAATGTTACTTTGGCATTTGCCTAAAAAGAAAAGAAAATAAAAGAATGCCTTTCATAAGAGTAAGCCCCCTCCAAATGAATGAACAAATCTCATAAATATCTATAAAATAATAGGGCAAATATCATCAAATTATTGATATTCAACATAAATAATTTCTGCCAAGATATATTTCATTTAATTTTATAATTTCTAAATGAGAACCTTTGTTCATAGGATTTGACAAATCATGATGAATGTGTTTTTCAAACTAGGATTAGCGTCAAAGGAAAAAACATGATATAATGTTAAATAAGAAATCCTCTAGGGTGTTCCCTTAACATTACTAATATATTAATAGATTTTCTCCACCAAGGAATGACATAGAAGAAAACAACTTCAAACTATTCGACTAGGCCTATTAACATTGAATGGTTGTTCTTCGTATACAGAAAAAAAAGATTAGGGTTACAACCTAGTAATAGCTACATGAATGATAGAGCAACCACCAAATGTACCATGTGAAGCTCCAACTATATCTATTCATAAAATAATGCAATTAAGCAATTATTTCAAATTCACAAAACTCGCAATTCCTAATCTTATTCACACACACATGCAACCTAAAATACATGAGTCTAAGTGAGTGTGTGTTGATTCCATCATGATAGGTTTCCTTCAATGGCTAGAACCTTCTCCCTGATGATACTCTCTCTCCAACCTAAGAGAGTGCTAATAGTTCTTGACACACTCATGAAAAATTGAAACAATAATTAGTCATCACCAAATTAACATTTAAATATAATTCATAAATGATTAAACATTATTGGAATCCTTTCAATTAAAATTCTAAAGATAATTATCATACTCAATTATCTTTCCTAATCTTTTGATTTAATTAATATTTAACTAGGCAAAACAAACATGATGTGACAAGTGGTCTTGGTCCTCATAGTTATGGCACACTATGGGAGGAAATAGTTCAATTTAGAACACAACATGTAAGACATGTACAACATATCAACCACTCAACACAAAGCCCTTGCTAGGATAATCTCAAGTGTACCTTCTACCTTAAGTTGGACATACCATGCATGCCCCTTCTCCAATGTCCATAGCCCATCAAACCACCTTCTTCCTTGACTGATATCCATGCCATTTCCAAGCCTCACATAAATGCTTTATATAATTTTTTAAGGGGTGGTTTCCAAACCATCACACCCTTTCACAATGTTTGTCTTTAATAATTATTTAATAAATACAATTACTTCTCCCTTTTTAAAAGGGTCTTTACAAATATTCTTTATTAATCTCCATTTTAACCAAAAGGTCATATAACCTTTATTTTTCTATCTCCTTTTAATTTTAAAGGGTTATTTCATGGAAAAATAACTTTCTTTTCACTTTGGGGAAAAAGTTCCATAACATTTCTCGCTTGTAAATTAGTTGTTGTCCTCAATAGGTAAAGGTGTATCTACAACATAGCTCACAAAAATAATCAATCAAATATGCATGGATGTAGCACTATTAATATCACAGAGAATCTATTTCACTTTAACTTCATCTATATTTTTATTTCTCAAATTTAGATATTTTTTGATAATTCTTTCTGGTTTAACTTCAATCACAATTAGATTCCACAAAAATACTTTGCTAATCAACATGATTAGAACTATAGGTGCACTTTTAAGGTAACTCACATATATAAGAAGTATGTATCTTTTCCAATTATGGAGGTAATTCAAGTTTTATATGTTAAACCTCTTATCTTTTAACTTTATCATTTTAGTCACTCATGAACCCCTTTATCTTTAATATAAATGTTTTATTCTTATTCAACATAAATGGGAATCATCATGTGATTACATAACACTTACTTAGTGAATGACATGCATATCCCATGCTATGTGATCACCCACAGTTGAGTGCAATATAATCTACACACAAAATATATTCCAAGATGATAATCATGCATTATAGACTACATGACTATCCTCTCTTCCTATACTAAATACAATTTGAATGCCACACAATACACAGTTATCACTAAACAGAGTTCATATCACTTCACACAATCACTTAGACATCAATTTAATGTAATACAATAGGGTGTTTAAAATACCTAAACTTGTTACATTGAGAATTCCAATATACTTCACCTTACCATAGTCTCACAAGTAATTAATGATATCATATAACATTCCAAGGATATCAGTCCTATATAATACTTCACAAAACACATGTACAAGTTTATTAGGTTGATTAGGTCCAATCACAATGTACAATAAAACAAAGATGGTACAAAGAATCCCACAAAGCATCTTAAGCAACAATAGAACAATAGCAAATTATTACTACCCACATAGCACTTTATAAAGACATACTAGGTTTTATAGTTCAATTATTGTTTTAGAAAAATATCCTTAAATTTTTGTACTATAGGTCTATATTAATATCTTTAATTCTTGTTAAGCTTCCATGTCACACAAAAGTTTTTAGTCCAAAAATAGTTTTGATTTTTAAACATCATCTCTCCCCTTGTAAACTTTGATATGTCCACATGTTTGATCCTAAGAGAAACCTATGTGGTTACACATTCAAACCAACTCATTCCAATAACAAAATCATATTTTCCTATGTTTTTAAGATTTGAAAATGATTCTAGGACTTGTTGGTTGTGGCCCTCCATGCTTCCACTGCACAACTCTTGATACAAAGGATACCTTGGATGGACATCACATTCATATTTGTATGGCATTCAAGGATCGGTAAAAGCACAAAGTTGTGTCACACTTTTATAAAGGAAATGACCAACGCTGATCTAAATTTTTAACTTGAATCATTAAAAAGTGACATATACATTTTGAATTTTGAAATGATGTAAATTAATGAAATGTATATTTTTTAGTGTATTTTATGTTTGTATTTTTTTATAAAAATTAAAAAATTATTTTAACAATTTTTTGTAAAATTGACACTATAATTTAGTTGTTGATAAAATGTTGAAAAAAGAAGTTAAGTGGGATGTCACTCTTTTTATAGTAAATTTTATTTTTTTTCCTTCAAAATTTTTGTGTGTATTTATAACTTGAAACTTTAGTGCATGGATTTATTTTTTATGCATTTTGATAAATATATATTTTTAAATAAATATTGAAAGTTGCGTGTACTGAAAAATAATTATTTCGATAGGACGTCAGCTTTTGTCTTGACTATCCAAAATAGAAAAAAAATTATATCATCTTGACATGGAATCTCTTCTCTAGTGCATCATATTTTTTTTATAAACTTTACTATTTTTTCTTGATAAGACAATCAACCTTATATTTTGGTGTTGATGACCTACTTTTAGTAAAAATTAAAAAAAATATTAACAATAATTAGACTATTAAAAAAACCACATTTTTTTAAAACTACACTTACAAATCTACAAAAGGGTTTTTTTAGATTTTTTTTTAAAAATTATTTACATGAGTAGGAATTGTTGAAACGTCAACTTTTTTGAAATTTTGTATTTTTTTGGTAAATTGGCCTCCAAGTGGTGCTACATAGGTATTTAGTGGACACTTCTAGTTGGAAAAGTTGTGGCCCACGTATCTAACTTAGCTAGAATGAATCTCACTAGACCATATGTTTGAAAAAAATGACTTTTAGTTAGAAATGTTTAAATTCACTTGTGTTGATAAGTCAGCGAAAAGTGTGACATAGTTCTATGCTTTTATCAAGGAGAAAATCTAAGATCTCATGTTTTTTTTTTTGGTTCGTAAAATATAGTATATTATATATTGAAAATTCTGAGAAGGCAGGTGTCCTTACCCAGTTTACTTGCATATATTGTAGGTATATTTTTTATTTCTTTATATAATGGGTAGTGTTGCGAAATGGATCCAAAAGGCAAGATCCAACCTCAAAAACATTACATTGTATGTCTATTATAAACTAAGAGAGATTAAAGCCATATATACTTATCAAGGAAATCCTGCTAATTTTGACACTACTAGTCTAGACAAAGAAACCAAGAGACATAGATCACGTAAAACCCAAGCCAGAAGCCATGTCTTGCAACTTCCTTACCCAGCCAAAATCACCCAAAGCCTCCACCATTCCCAACAACTTCCTTAGGATTAGGGTTGCTTTTGCAGCCGATTCCGTGTTGCAACAGAGAAAATCCCTTCAGATCCAATAAGAAGGGAAAAATCTTGCCCACCACGTTCGGGACATTCATCAGAGGGATGTCCTTGGGGCGAGGCAACTTGACACCAGCAACCATTGCACCGAGACAATTCTCTAGTCCAATAATGAACTCAAGCTTAAACAACTTAATCATTAGGGCCTTTGCCTCCCTTTTGGCCAAACCTGCATCCAAGATCACTGCTAGAAAGCAAAAAGAGACACTAGTGTCAACCTGAAAAACTCGCCTGCATCCAGAAAGTTTTTGCCGAGAATAATCTTAACCGCCGCCAATAAAAGATCATCATGGATTCACAGAATCCGCTTTAACCACTGGTCGGTTACATGACCTTTAAATGCCATTTGTCTCACTGAGCTATCCAACTGGATCGGCGTATCAATTCCTAAGTTGACCATTCCTTCTATAGAAATCCTTGTAATAAACCCTGAATCGCTGCCATCAGAAACCAGAGGAGAAGAAAGCTGCAAATTATGATTTCTGCACTATTATTTGATGGCAAAAATAGAAACAAACCCATCTTAAATCTAGAAGCAACGCCGACACGAGCTACGGACACCATCATTTAGAAATGAGCTCGAGCGAAGAGTTAAGAAATGATGTCTCTTAACCCTTCGAACCTATAGTGTGCATACTTTGTAATAATGAGAGCGAAACACAAGGAAAATGGTGAAACTTCCAGCTTGTTAGTTGGCAACAACATGACCCTTCCATTTCTGTGGGAAGGGTGCCCACCCAACCGCCTAGAAATCTAAGATCTAATGTTAATCGTGTGAAAAAATGAGCAATCATTTGGTGGTCCCCCAAATCAAAGGTTACAAATTTATACTAATCTTTTTCTATTACATACACAATCTAACAATAATAGAATATCAATATGTGTTTGAAGATCCTACTAATTTTATGGCACATACACATATTGGTAGACATGCTAAGAATTTACAACATGATGGTTCAGGCTCTTATGCATACCTAGGGATACATGTATAGTCATGAATCACTTTATTTCCTCTCCTTATGTACCTCCAGTTATTTCATTTTATGAGGATATCCCCAACAATAACTATTATGGTATGCTTTATGTTCAATGTGTCCTACATGGTCATCAATGTGAAGGTACCTTCATTGGTCTAGACAACTAGTATAATATATGCACAAAAGAATTTTCTATAACGTTATAATTTAGCTCAAGATAGTTATGCACATTCAAGTGTTGCATTGAAAATGACCAACACAATCTCAGTGAACATTTTGGGAAGCATCATCTTGCCTTTCCCGGGGGGCTTAAGGATGTGGACATAATATTTTAGATCATTCCCTCATTGGATAGATTTTCTGTCACTTGGAAGACTTTGGCTTGTCCTTTGCAATAGTGTGGTATGCAAATAAATTGATAGTTGAAGTTACATGAGCTCAACTCACCACAACACAAAATGTTAGCGATGTTGAAAAGGTGGTACTTCTATTTGATACATCTAAGGTTTAAAATATATTCATGTAGATATAATTGTAAAAGTGAAGAGAGATGCATATGTACCTATATAATTTAAGTCATTTCATACTAGATAATTATTTTGAAACTTTCAAGTATATTTGTTATGACCAAAAAGTATATGCACAAAGATGGGGGACCAAAAAGTCACAACATGGACTTTTTGGTCCCATACAGCCAATAACATGAGTGCATTATAACGCCCTCATGTTATGGCTCGGTATTACCAAGCCTAAAACACGAGTACATTATAATGTGCTCATGTTTTGGTTGTCTAAAAGTCAAAATAAAAAGGGCACAAACTCAAACCTGTGGCTCATTTGGAGTATTTGGTTGCAAGTTTCACCTTTGACAACACAAGCGTGTTATAAGAAGGGAATCAACAATTTCTAAGTGCAATCAACAATTTCACCATGCTACCTCACCAATCCCGCTCCTAAGGATGTCGTGAACGAAGTGTAGAGGGTGTAGTAGTTGAATAAGGTAGGGTTTGATTGCTTTTTGTGAATTGAAAAGAAATTATTAATTTTGTAATGTTTTGATTGGATTTTTATGTTGAATTTTGAGTCAATGAGGCACCACAAAACCCTAATCTAGTAGAGGAGGCTCAAAACAACCCTCAAAACCCTCAAAACCCCCCACCTTCATGTCCTCACCATGAAAGAGACACACAAGAAAACTATTTAGGGCAAATTGAAAAAAAAAAAAACATTTTGAAACCCTAATTGAAACATTAAATAGTCCAAATGCAAGCACTGATCATAGGACAGCCCTTGCCAATTCATTAGAGGTGAATGTTTCTCATATTGAATCGGTGACAAACCAAATCATTGAATGGAATGACTATAGAGAGAGGATTCGACAATACTATGCTGACAAATTGTCTTACAAACAAGTCAAGGACAAAAAAAATTACAAAATCTCAATTATGTTCACATTTTATCAATCCTAAAACTGGCCAAACACTAGAAGAGACTTGCAAATGGATCCTGATTCGTTGGTGTGTGAACAAAGATATATCCCAAAGATTTTGGGATAGATGATACATGGTCTTTGATGAGAATCCGTGTAATAACAATGAGGTGCCGCAATATTTCTTGAGGAAACTCTATTATGAGTTTGTCTACAAGGAGATTCCTAATTACTTTGACATTCGAGAGTTCTAGGGTAGAGGTGGTGGCTCTACCCAAGATAGAAAGGGGCACATTGAGACCAGAACTGCATACCTAGACCCCTCACGAGGGCAGCACATATCTCACTCCCTTTGGCTTTGAAGGAGAGTGTTGAGGTGGAGACACTACATTCATTGAGTTCTCTCACCTAGTCTCTAGCACAACATGGTGATGATCTTACTCATGCCGATGAGGGTGAGAGCAGTAGGTGTCATTTGTCACCACATCTTTGTAGTTTATGTGGCAACTTGTGCAATTATGGGACCCATGACTCTCACCAGGACACTGTGACACAAGGGTAGCAGCCAGTGATGGACACATCCATATTCGATAATATTATTCTCATAGATGACCTCTTACAGCATATGTTTCGTATTGACTCCTAGGTAATTTTTTACAAGGTTCATCTTGATTTAATATATTTGTATTTGAAATTTCTATATTATAGGTCAAAATTAATGTATGTAATTCTCTGCACTATGAAATTCTAGAGTCAACATATTCATCCTACATCTGTTAGCCGTCCAGTGCAGGGTTATGAGAGGAGGTCGAGTCAACAGGTATGTAATTTATAACATGACCATAAATATAGTACATATATCAATGGTAATTTTATTTAGTGACAATTTGATAATGAACAAGGAGCTTCACCACCACCACCACGATTTCCTTGGTCCCCTGGATGCAGAAGCACTTTCACTGAGGTAGATTTTACCATTTGTAATCATTATGCATTTATATAATGTTATATATAGATATTTTGGTCAAATAACCTTGAACTCTATTTTTAGATGTTCAATATGGAGACTCCTCCTCATCTTCTTTAGTCAGCGAAGGTGGGCATTGTTGCAGCTATTTTGTCTGCAAATCCTTTGACTGAGGTATGAGCCAATAACATGTGAATGTCATTTTGTATTTCTTGTTTATCTCATTTCATTTAATGTACATAAATGATATTCATGTTTACTCAATTTTGCTTCTTGATGCTTCTCACAAGAGGTCACAACTCTAACTTGTCCAGCTACGGATGGAGAGAGACAAAGAATGATCAAGAGGGATCATCAACTAGCAGTAAGTGATTGATTACATATGCAATGTTATATATTTCATGTTTTCTATATTAATATGGATATTGTTTGATTGTATTAACAAGTGGAGCTTCAAAAATCTCTATCGAGGAGGTCTAGTCGACAGGAGAGAGAGGATGAGTCACTAATTGACTCTCCATCTTCACAGCCAAGCAAGGGGTGCTGATTATTTGATAACAATTCATAGGAAATTAGATTTTGGGACATTTTTTGTGTATGCCTAGATGGCTTTGTATACATACTTTTGTATGTTACCAATGTATATCTTTGTATATGTCTGTATGGATTTGTTTGTACATGCCTATATGGATTTATATATAGACTATATGTTATGTTCATGACATTATGTATATGACAATTTACATTAAATATAATATGATGATCAATTATGGTTACATGAATTTGGTTTTACATGTGCTAATTGCATTTGCTTGAAAGTTTATAAATCCTTTTCAAAAATTCCATTTTGTGCATATCTTACAATCATTGCATTCCATGAGACTGTGCATTTCTTTGAGACATCATGTCAAATAGTTCACGTGCCTTGTCTATGCTTCCACACTTTGCATACATGTCTACAAGGGCAGCTGCAAAAACAAGTGACAAAATTCCTATATCCTTTATGCTTTGATGGTTGTCCACACCTTGTTTCGAAGATCCCATTTTAGCATAGACAAGGAGGATGTTGAATAAGGTTGTGGAATTTGGTTTTATACGTGTCAATTGCATTTTCTTGAAAGTTTCTTTTGTGCATTTGCTTGAAAGTTTCTAAAGCCTTTTTGAAAAATCTATTTTGTGCATATATCTTGCAATCATTGCATTCCATGAGACAACATTTGTTTGAGGCATCATGTCAAATAGTTCATGTGCCTTGTCTATGCTTCCACACTTTGCATACATGTCTCCTAGGGCAATTGCAATTACAACATATGCCAAAATTCCCATATCCTTTATGCTTTGATGGATGTCCATACCTTGTTCCGAAGATCCCATTTGGGCATAGACAAGGAGGTGATGGCTAATGTTGTGGAACTTGGCTTTACCCTCACCAATTGCATCTGCTTGAAAATTTCTAAATCCTTATCTAAAAAACCATTTTGTGCATATCTTGTAATCATTGCATTCCATGAGACAACATTTCTTTGAGAAATCATGTTAAACAGTTCACCTGCCTTGTCTATGCTTCATCACTTTGTATACATGTCTCATAGGGCAGTTACAAATACAACATCTAAAAAAATTCCCATATCCTCTATGCTTTTATGGATGTCCATACCTTGTTCCGAAGATCCCATATGGGCATAGACAAAGAGGATGATGGCTAAGGTTATAGACTTTGGCTTTGCACCCACCAATTGCATTTGGTTGAAAGTTTCTAAAGCCTTTTTGAAAAATCCATTTTGTGCATGTCTTGAAATCATTGCATTCCATGAGACAACATTTCTTTGAGGCATGATGTCAAATAGTTCATGTGCCTTGTCTATGCTTCCACACTTTGTATACATGTCTCCTAGGGCAGTTGCAACTACAACATATGTCAAAATTACTTTATCCATTATTCTTTCATGGTTGTCCATACCATAGAAGCAAATTGTAAGTATAGTTCACAACAACAGTCTCCCTAACCTCTTCAAACGCCTCTTAATTTTATAGTAACAACAAGCATTTCAGGACAACAATGTCTTGTCTTAGCAATGTTTCATATTGATCATTTTTATCATTAATATTTCATTTAATGTTGAATGATTGATGCCCATATTAATTGACCATAGTACTAATAAGGATGCTACTAAACACCATTCTGATCAAGATTGTATAGGTCACAATAATGATAGAATGCTATTGATTAGTGATCATAAGTAGATTACTAATCACAAAAGGATAGCTATTTCCAAAGACAATGATGATGACAACCATCTCAACTAGTACAACATTATTAACAACTGCTATGTAATTATGAAAATTGCCAAATAATTGCCTCAATAATACAACTATTTTACAAATGAAATAATGAATACAATATCCATTGATAAGTACAAATGACAACACTAACATCTATGATGCAATAATACTGACAAGCCAAAGGATAGAATAATCATTCGATAGTTTTGTATAGTAATGAATATGCCCATAAATCATAAATAATGACATAAGTGTTTGTTGTTGTCAATAGAAACAATGATTATCACTAATCACAATAACAATAGTGATAGTCACATTCCCTATTCACAAGATTTGCAAACACAATTATACCAAGTATCTTCACAACTGTACATAACTACATTCATTTTTGAAATAACAAAAACAATAATTTATGTTGCCCCTTTGCAACAAATCTAATTGCTATATAGTAATAACACCTCAAAATCTTAACAACTACTTACACCATTCAAGGTGTATATCCAATTTATAAAAGTTTAAGAGAAGAATAATCCAAAAATTGCAGGTTTGATGCTTATATAGAGAAAAAACTAATTTATTGTGATATTACCAGTGATATATCACCAATAATTTTGTAATATATTGGTGAAAATTTCAGTCAAAGTCATGGTCAAAGATTTTTTTAAAAACATGATATTTTCAAGAAAATGTCGGGAACCCTGCTGAGAAAAGATATATCAAAATATATCAGGATATTTAAAGATATATGCTTCTATGGACCATACCCTATTCCAAAGATCCTAATTTGGCACAGGCATGGAGGATGCTTGCAAAGGTTATGGAATTTGGTTTTACACATGCCAATTGCATTTGCTTGAAAGCTTATAAAGCCTAAATTCAAAAAATACATTTTTTGCATATCGTGCAATCATTGCATTCCATGAGATGGCATCTCTTTGAGGTCTCATGCCAAACTATTCACATGCCTTGTCTATGTTTCCACACTTTGCATACATGTCTACAGGGTAGCTACAAATACAACATGTGACAAAATTCCTATATCCTTTATGCTTTGATGGTTGTCTATACCCTGCTCCAAAGATCCCATTTTAGCATAGGCAAGGAGGATGGTGGATAAGGTTGTGGAATTTGGATTTACATCTGCCAATTGCATTTTCTTGAAAGTTTCTAAAGCCTTTTTGAAAAAATCCATTTTGTGCATATCTTACAATCATTACATTCCATGAGATAACATTTCTTTGAGGCATCATGTCAAATAGTTCATGTGCCTTGTCTATGCTTCCACACTTTGCATACATGTCTCCTAAAGTAGTTGCAACTACAACATCTGTCAAAATTCCCATATCCTTTATGCTTTGATGGATGCCCATACCCTATTTTGAAGATCCCATTTGGGCATAGATAAGGAGGATGCTAGCTAAGGTTGTAGAATTTGGATTTACACCCACCAATTGCATTTGCTTGAAAGTTTCTAAAGCCTTATAAAAAAACCATTCTATGCATATCTTGAAATCATTGCATTCCATGAGATAATATTTCTTTGAGGCATCATGTTAAACAGTTCACCTACCTTGTCTATGCTTCATCACTTTGCATAGATGTCTCATAGGGTAGTTGCAACTACAACATATGACAAAATTCCCATATCCTTTATGCTTTGATGGATGTTTGTACCCTGTTCTGAAGATCCCATATGGGCATAGACAAGAAGGATGCTTGCTAAGGTTGTGGAATTTGTCTTTACACCTGCTTATTGCATTTGCTTGAAAGTTTCCAAAGCCTTTTTGAAAAAATCCATTTTGTGCATATATCTTGCAATCATTGCATTCCATGAGACATCATTTCTTTGAGGCATCATGTCAAATAGTTCACGTGTCTTGTCTATGCTTCCACACTTTGCATACACGTCTCCTAGGGCAATTGCAACTACAACATCTGTCAAAATTCATCTATCCTTTATTCTTTCATGGCTATCCATACCATGTCCCAAAGATCCTAATTTTGCATAGGCAAGGAGGATGCTTGAAAAGGTCATGGAATTTGGTTTTATACGTGCCAATTGTATTTTCTTGAAAGTTTATATATCCCTTACTTTCTCATGCAAATGGATAAACTATGTCTTTATCTTATAATGGATAATGGATATGTTCTTTGTACAATTTTCAAGAAATGTGAGGGATGAAGTTACACTGCCTCATAAAATTTACCTTCTTGTTGTTTATTACCTTTAAATAGAATTGTTTCCTCACACTCACCAGTTAGGGAGTGAATTTAGCTACAATTTACAATAGAAATTATGTAAATACATGTAATAACAACTCTCTTATAGATCTTATGCAAATTTCTCATTACCTACGTTGACTGTGCATTTGTCTTTCTCTTGTAAAATGAGGAAGAGAGTAAGAAAGAGAAAGACACATTTGGCATGATTCGCATATCCTCATTTCACCTTCTATATGGTTTCTATGCTTTGCATATCCTCATTTCACCTTTCTACATTTGCTTTACACCTACCACTTTGCATACATGTCTATCAGGGCAAGTACAACTACAACATCTGACAAAATTCCCATATCCTTTATGCTATGATGGATGTAATTAGAACACATTGGATCAAGAGAGAACACCATATCAACCTAAGGAGAGTAGAGAAAAGATCTAAAAATGAAGATTACAACATAGCTTTTAGTTTAGTTTCATCTACTAGAAGTGTGCTAGGAGTGAAATTTTGCATTCCATACCTCATGGGGTCTAATTAACTGTGCTAATGCGTTGATGTGGGTGGGTGAATGCTAGGGGAGGTGTCTTTTTAGTGGCAAAGCCTCCTGGTCATTATTGACTACATCGAACGCAGACAATCTCTCAAGAGCCCTAAGACAAAAAGGTGTCAAACTTTGGACCGACTATTCTATCAAACTGTGACACCTATGAATGTCTTCTTTGCATGTATAGGTGGATGTCAAGTCCACCTACAAATACCTACCTCAGTTTTTTTAAATTAATTTTGTTTGCCTATGGTGGCAAGGAACACATTGTTCCAAAATGCTTCAGTTTCATGTAGTGGAAAGGTGCTAGGAGAAATTTTTCATTCTATAGCTTGTGGGGCTGAACTGACTATGCCAACACATCAAGGTGGGTGGGTAAATTCTAGGGGAGGTCTCATTTCAGGCTGCAGGCTACCGACAAAGTCACTTAAGATCCCTAAGAGCAAAAAACTGTCAAACTTTGACAGAGCAGTTCTTGGAATTCGTGGTAGTTGAAAATGTTTTGTTTGGAGCTACAGGTGCACGTGGGATCCGTCCACAACAACTTCTCCCAGTTTTGGTCAACTCCAATCCATTTGACCGTGCCAAAATTAAATGCATTCTTGCAAAATGCTTCAGTTTCATGCAGCACAACCTTGCCAGGAGTCATATTTTTTGTTCTGCTCATTGTGGGGCTGAACTGACTATGCCAACATGTCAGGGTGGGTGGGTAAATGCTAAGGGAGGTCTCATTTCATGCGCAAAGTGTATCAGTTGTTCTGGGTAGCAGGCTATCGACAAAGTCACTTAAGATCCCTAAGAGCAAAAGACTGTCAAACTTTGATGGAGCAGTTCTTAGAATTCATGGAAGCTAGGAATGCTCCATGGACCTACATGTGCATGTGGGGTCTGTCAACAATAACCTCTCCCAGTTTTTGTCAACTCTAATCTATTTGACCATGCCGAAATTAAATGCATTCTTGCAAAATGCTTCAGTTTCATGTAGTGGAAAGGTACTAGGAGTGAAATTTTGCATTTCATAGCTCATGGGGCCGAACTGACTGCACCAACACGTCAGTGTGGGAGGTTAAATGATAGGGGAGGTCTTGTTTCATGGGTCAAGTGTCCCAGTCATTCCAGGCTGCAGACTACCGACAAAGTCACTTAAGATCCCTAAGAGCAAAAAACTACCAAACTTTGACGGAGCAACTCTTGGAATTCATGGCATCTGGGAATGTTTCATTCAGACCTACAGGTGCACATAGGTTCTGTCCATAATAACCTCTCCTAGTTTTGGTTAACTCCAATTTGTTTAATCGTGCCGAAATTAATGCATTTAATTTTAGGACGGTCAAATAGATTGGAGTTGACCAAAACTAGGAGAGGTTATTGTGGATGGACCCCACGTGCACCTGCAGGTTTGAACAGAACATTCCGAGCTGCCATGAATTCTGAGAGCTACTCCATTAAAGTTTGGCAATTTTTTTCTCTTAGGGATCTTAAGTGACTTTGCTGGTAGCTTACTGCTCCGAACAACTAAGACACTTGGCTCACAAAATGAGACCTCCCCTAGCATTTACCCACCCACCCCGATGCATTGGCGCAGTCTATTTGGCCCCACAACCTATGTAATGCAAAATTTCACTCCTAGCACCTTTCCACTGCATGAAACTGAAATATTTTGGAACAATGTGTTCCTTACCACCATAGGAAAATGAAATTGATTTTTAAAAGACTGAGGTAGGTATTTGTAGGTAGACCTGGCATCCACCTATACATATAAAGAAGATGTTCCTAGGTGTTACTGTTTGACAGAACAGTCGATCCAAAGTTTGATACCTTTTTTGTCTTAGGGCTCTTAAGAGATTGTCTCCGTCTAATGTAGCCAAGAATGACCAGGACACTTCACCATCAAAAAGACATCTTCCCTAACATTGACCCACCCGCCCAAACGTGTTGGTGCCATCCATTTTGCCCCAGGAGATGTTGAATGTAAAAATTTAATCCTAGTACCTTTCTAGTAGATGAAAATTCAATACTATAAAGGTGTTCTCACTTGATCCAATATCTTGTAGAGCATCAATTAAGGCTTCCCTTACTACTGTTATCAATTGTTAGCACCAAATGTGAAGAAACAAATGAGGTTTTTTCATTAAAACTCATTATGAAATATCATTAAAGGAAATATCATCATGAAAACCTACCTTACTTTCCGTCCAAAAGCAACTTCGTAAGGATTATGCCTACCTCCATCGTACTCAAATCTTGCATGCAAATGCAATTGCACTATTTAGATAAAATGAGTACACCAATGAGCTCTATAATGAAACGGAGCTAACCAACCAGGACTAAGGAGCACATATAAGAAGGTAAGATAGGTGTCAAAAATATAGAAGGTGAAATGAGGATAGAAAGGAAAAATAACATACCTTTCTGTCATTTCACTGATTCAATCTAATGAACCATCTAGGTTTGCTCTACTCTTTATTGTGTCAATTATTGTCTCATGGCTAGGCTCACAAACCTTCCACAAGGTCATGTTCAATGGTCTACCCCTATATTTGATCAAATTAACATTTGATGCCACAACAAGGTTAGAATAATGAAGAATCTTCCTATGTGTGTCGAAGTCCTTGAATAACCACACATCAGACTTCTTCACTGGGTACCTTCTAAGACATGTTCCAATAACAACTAGTGATCTTATAGGGTACTCGATGTTTTCTCCATCTATAACAGGGGCATCTAATTTTATTTTTGTCTTAACATAATGACACAAATAGTAATATGTTCCTTCTTCATTGTCTTCAGCAACAATAACTGCATAAACATGCCCTGCATTGATATGTGCATCTAGTTTGATGAATATAGTCAACAATACAAAAAAACTACAAAATAAGATGGAATATTGAATTTTATTAAATTTGAATGCTGATAATACCTGGTTGAACTAGATCCGAAACATGGTCAAAGTCAGCTGATGATTCAATCTCTCTGAGTTGTAGTGTTGTTGGGAGTCGATACATGTCAATTAGGCTTAGCTTCTTGTACAACATTCATCAACCCACTCCTTTGACTCACATTCATACCAAGCTTGATTTGTACATGAAGAACAAAAGCATACCATCTATTGCGTATGAATACTATATGAACCTACATTAGAGCTTCTAAAAGAGTGTAGCTCACTCGATCCTATCAATGTACAACAATCGTCATATTTTACAATGTTAGTATCATCAACCAACCAAAAATATCTACGAACTATAGACTTACCTTCATTACCTGGACCCATTGTAGTATTACACCATTTGACAATAGATCTCACATCTTTCAACTTTGCATTGTCGTTGTACTTCAACTCTTCTCGTGCTAATGCTCTTTTGATACATGCTCTTGCACCATCATGCTCCCCCTTTCCATGCTCGACCTCAAAGAAATTCCACATATGTTGAACACCATTCATCATATGCATCCTACTCAACCAATAGAACATCTACGAGTTCTTGAATTGTGATGCACAATTATATGACCATATGATATGTTGACTAAATGATATGCTCCTACTAGCCAAATCATGGTAGAACATCTAAAAGTAGCTTTGCACAAACTCTATAGAATGTGTGCAATCATCACTGATATGAAAATGATACCCCCTCAAGATCTTCTTGTCACCCTCTATACTGTCATCTACATGAATGAATGCTATATGCACAAATATAGTAACCTGGGTAGAGTTGTAATACTGCGATTGCACATTATTTGGTGGCTATAGTGTGTAGTTCTCTACAAAGTCAATAAATGAAATGATGGTATCGAGTGGAAACATGTTCTTGCATAACTTTAATTGCAAGTCCAACCATTAAGCTCTATGGGTATGCCTTGCATACTCGTAAACTATATTCTCTCAAAAAATAGAGATAAACTGATACACTGGAATCTTTTCAATGAGTAATTCACACTTTTTTCTTCTTCACCATCTTTTAGACTATATGCCACTGTCTTATATTTGCTAAAACTTACTAGTTCATTTCCAATTACATGTGTGTTCTCCATATGTTTACAAATTGGCAAATGTTGAAACCCACCACAATGATCACACGTGCCATCTGAGCATAAGCTCTTGTGGAATAATTGACCATCCACTCTTTGAAATAAGATGCTCGATATGAGATCTCTTGAAGATATAGGTGGATGCTTTATATTACACTCTTGCAAAACATCGTTAGTATGTAAATCTACACATATATATCTATAAACATCATAATGATTAGAAAACTCAATATGTACTCTACAACAACAAGTTGTGCATGTGTGATTTATTTTGACATAAAAAGGATTTACCATTTCAAAATACCTTTGACTAATTTTGATTTGAGGATACATGTCTTGAAATTTCTTGAAAATTTGTGTTTGATTCACATCCAAACAATGCTTTGGATGTGGCTCACAGTTTCAACAACCAATTCTCCTTCTTACAACATAACTTGCATTAGGAGACACCCTTCTATTATTTTTCCAAAATTCTTCAATTTGGGATCTCAAGGCTTCAACAACTTTATCTTTTCGTGGGAGTCTCCCAGAGAATGCCCACAATTCATTAGTATTTGGGTCCTCAACTCTTTAACACCTTCTGGTGGCTCTCATTAGAGTTTTTCTATTTATTTTCAATGCTTCACTTGTCTTTCTAATGAGGCGAGATTTCTTTGTTTTATGGTTTACTATTGTCGATGTAATGACATGTCGTGTGACATTACTATCCTTGATGTGTGAGGTGGAACCCAGACTCTCATATGCACTCATTAGATTCTTTACAATTGACTTTTCACTTCAAGTATCCAATGTTCTTAGGACAATAATCTTCATAATGGGCCTAAATTTTAGATTTCTCATCAATTCAACAAATAGTTGACATCTTCCGGTTTCATTTAAGTTCTCAAAAAATAAATTGGATATCTTATTGGCATATCTTTGGCAAGTATGATTGGGAATCTTATCTTGCATGGGCTTCAAAACATTCTCATCGATGTCAATTAGAAACTTAGGCTTTCTATTCAAAATTCTAGGTGGTATTTTCAATGGTAAAGTTGACTCAGTATTAGGAATTTCTTCAATATTTACTTGAGATAGGATAGATAGTGTACCTTCAATTAGAGATGGAAAAGATGAAAAGCCTTGAAGTTGAGATGGAGAATATGGTGTACCTTCAACTTGACACATGTGAATGATGGCATGCCTCCAACTTGAGAAGAGAATCATGATGTACCTACAACTTGACCTATGAAAGATGGAATGCCTCCAACTTGAGAAGAGAATGATATTGTACCTTTAGCAGAACCTATGAAAGATGGAGTGACTCCAACTTCAAGATTAAGTTTCCTCATTGAACGAAGGTTTTGCATTCATTGCCTTTGTGTCACCAATTCCATCTCTCTCTTAGCTTGATTAGATGATTCATGTTCCTCTTGAATTGGCAACGGTGGTCTGTCTTCTTCTATGGTTGATAATTTCCTACTTTCACGAAGTTGCCTCATTCCTTCTCTTTTCTTTATATTCTTAGCTTCACTCTCTTCTGGTGTTAGAGTCTTTGCTTGTTTCCTCGATGATGATGATTTCTATATGCATCATGAATAAGACAGATAAATTAGTCCATCTTGGTGATGGAGATTGATTGTCATTGATGTCAAAAAGGTGTTGAGTAGATTGTGTGATATACAAGGGTCTTCATGGTGTTCAGATGTCACAAGAGTTGTGTGCATACTCATGTTACTCATGGTGTTGTTACTCATCAGTTATTTAGTTGATATATTGAATTGATTGGATCATGTGTCAGATTTATCAAGGATATATTTGATCAAGATGCCTTGATATTGTTTGCAGGATGATTAGTTCACAAGATGATCCTTATGATATGCCCTCATGCTATATTAGGCTTGGTATGACAAAGTTCTCATATGCAAGAGCAATAGATAGATCATCTTCATAGAGTAATGCAAGAGCAATGCAAATCAGGTATTTATATTGGTGTGTTATATGCAAGTACTTTTGATTTGAGTTGAGAAGTATATCATCAGGTTGGTTAAGGTATTTGTAGAATTGAGTGAAGTCGGGAGTTAACAAGATTGGTTATTCTTTAATCGGGTTCATCATGCTTGTTGTGTTGGTGAAAGTTTGGTTGTCATTAAATGGTTGAATGCTCATGGTTAAGGAGTTTTGTTGGCTCTTTTTACTAAAAAGATTGATGCAAGGTGAATTGTGTTGACTCCATGATAATGAGAAGGTCTAAATTTATATCAAGAAGGGTTGTTGAATAATGACCATGGGTTTGATAGTGGTAAGGGATCAAAATCCTAAGTTCAAATGTTTTAAAGCATATCTTATAAACCCCTCTCTTCCCATTATATAGATATCTGCACTTTTCGTAATAAAATAAAATTGACCTGTTATCACAGGTCAGTCACTTAAAAGTGACTTGTTGAAGGGTATAAATACCATGGAGAAAGTGGCCCTCGTTTAAAATATGAATTCTCCTCTTAGTGCATAAAGATTAATGTGCTATAAATTGTTTTTTCAAATACGACTAAGGATGAGTTTTTATAGGCTATTTTTAGCCTTCCAAAAAGAGAAGATTTTTAATGTTTTTAAATGCTCATATTTTTATAAGATTCTAAGGCAGATTTTTTGGTGGAGAATGTGAAAAAGCCATCAAAGGCTATATTTAAATATGTGTTGGGCATGAATTTGTTAAAAAGCCATAAACAATTTTTAAGATTATTTTTAGTCTTTTTAAAAGCCTACTTTTAAGGAGATTCTTATGGTGAGTTTTTTAAGGAATTTTTATGAAGTTTTTTTTCTAATTTTAAAACATTAGTGGGCCTCCCTCTCATGTGTAGTTTGAAGGTTTTAAAAAGGAAGCTATTTTTAAGGAGAAATATATTTTTTTGGCTTTCTAAATACTTGTGGAGTTTAAGAGATTTTTTTTGGAATATAAAGGGTTTCTTTTAAAGAAAACATTAATAAGAGAGATATTATTCTCTTCATGGCAGATTGGTTAAAAATGTTGAATATTTTTTATGATTGAAGATTTTTAGACGTGAAAAAAAAATGCGGAGAGAAGATGAATTTTTTTTTAAGAGGATGAAGAAATGTTTTATTTCTCAAAGGCAAATTGAGAGATTTTTTATGTAGGGAAGATGAAGCATTGAAGCTATGAAAAAGATTTTTTATTTTCTCTCACAGAGAGAGTTTAATAAAAAATATATTATTGAAGTTTTTTTATGAAGAGGAATGGATCTGCATATGAAGGGTCATTTTTGTTTAATAATAGTGCAGATGCAATATGAAAATTTTATTGAGAACAAGAATGATTTTTTTGTTATGAAGATATTATTTTTGCCAGATGATATTGCAAAGATAAGGAAAGTGAAAAGATTGAAGTATGTTGAAGATATTTGTAGATTGAAAATATTTTTTTTCAGATTGGAGAAGATGAAAAGATTGAAGAGAAAAGTTTTGCAAGTGCTTTGTGTTTTTTTATTGAAAACAAAATGTTTAGATTGAAATGAATATGAAAGGACAATGAATTTTTGAAGATGATTTTTGCAAAGGAATAGAATGTGAAAGGACATTCAGATTTTTCATATAAATGGTATTGCAGATGGAGTGTGTGTGTGGACAATCATGCAGTGTTGAAGATATTTTTATGAAAATTATGTTGAAGAGAAAATACAGATAAAACATTATGTTTTGTATGTGATGAGAAAAACACGGGTTGAAGATATTATGCAATGAATTTACATATTGAACCAAGTATGAAGACATAGGTGATTTGATTGTGTAGAGAAGACATGTTGTGTAATGGTGCAAATCAGATTGAGTTGCAATCATTTCTTACACATCTTGCAGTATATTTTGATGGTGATTGAATTTGCCAGTGAGGTTTTATGTGCCAGTGAGGCTTTGTTGGTCAGTGAGACCTTTAATTTGTCAGTGAGACACATATATCACCCAGTGAGGCTTGTAAAGATTTTTTTTAAAGTTAAGCCAGTGAGGTAGTTTTGGAGTGGTTTTTCTACCCCATGAGGGTTTTCCACTTGTGAAAAACATGTTTGATTCAAGTTATCTTCATCTTTATGTGTGCATATTTGTGCTTTGCTTATATTTTTTTGATTTACATCTTTCATTATCAATCATGTGCATATGAGCTCAACAAATCATTAATGTCTTCCTCTCTATTTGTCTTGTAAGATAAAGTTTGCAAAAAGTTAAGAATTTATACAACACTGATTCACCTCCCCTCTCAGTGTTGTCCTAGACCCCACACTTGGTACAATAGAGTAAAGTAATCTCAAAATAATCATATAATTAAAAGTGAATAAATAATTATAAATCTAAAAATTTATAGTTTCCTAGGGTGGTCCAACCCGAAACATACAGATCACACACATGTCATATACTAGTAATATTTTACAAATCAAGATTAAGCTAGGATAACATTTGAATTACACACACATGTCATATACTAGTAATATTTTACAAATCAAGATTAAGCTAGGATAGCATTTGAATTACAAGTCAAGATGACATATCATACCGTTATTGAATTTCATGGAGTAACTAACATTCATCGTTCATATGATATTTAAGAATGTATCATAGCAATACAAAGGAACTTTTCCAACACTTACAATGTCTTTAAGCTCTCTCTATATATAGAAATCAACTTTTCCATACTAAGTTTTTAGCATTACATCAATGGACAAGATTAATTTGATCCTAAGGCTTAGATTTAGTCCTATGATCTCAAGTCAAACTCATTTAATTTTGGCTACAAGAGTTCTCCATCGTCGGAATAAGGGTCTCTCAGGATATGGTCAATATTTACAAATGGTGGTAGGCACAATCTCTAGGTTAATTTCACATTTTCTTAACATATCTTCTCAAACACACTTGTCTTCTTCACCTAGGTGAATTGGGAATGCAATTTTGAATGTAACAAATTTAGTTGACAAGCATAAATAAAATTGTATGGAGCTTGGTTTTTTTAGAGAAACAACAAATTAGGTCATCAAATTAGTAATTTGTCATTTGTTCATCTCATTCTCTTAGCCAACATTTTTCTTGATCTTGTCTTTGGTTCTCTTTTATTACTTTCCTCCTCTATCATATTCTTGTTAAAATGGTGTATGTATATGTTATGTCGTAAAATGTCCCCCTAGGACTTTTACCTCCTACGTTTAGCTCATGGGTCCCTTAATTTTCATCATGCATGTTAAAATGAATCTTGAAACAAAATGCTCTGAAACCCATGACAAATGGGACTTAGGTGACATCTCTAAGCTTAACCCTGACCCAAATTAGGCCCCTAGGCTTAGGCGCCCGTGCCCTTGCGCTGCCCTATTTTAGCAGGGTCCCAAATTTGAATGTCAGTAAAGTTACCATTAAAGGTTCCACTTGTTAGCATCTTGAGTTTGAATTACGAAGTTTGTAGCGGGAATGCATATATAATCATGTTTAGGACTTCATTTGCAAACTAGAAGATGATTTTGAGATTTTGGTGAGCTTATGATCATAGAGCATTCAAGGCATTCATTGTGTTGCAGAGCATAATTGTGTTGTTGTTGTGTTTGTTATTGCAGATTTGGCTTCATCTTCTCATGGCATGAAAGAGCTTCATCTCCGTGAGAGCTACACCTCTAAGGTGATTTCTATTTGTGATTCAATCTATCATTTTTATCATTGTTTTTTGCCTCTATCCTAAAAGGATATGCACTCTCTATCTAACAACGGTGTTGGAAGCTTGAATGCCATTTTGGGGCTTGACCAAGGCAAGCTCCTAAACACCACAACCCCAACCCCTCTCTTGTGATTTCAGGTGACAGGTATCGGAGCTCGAAGAGTGCAGTTGTAGAGGACTATTGCAAAGCATAAGGAATCAGGATATGAAGAAAAAGGCAAAAAATATCACAAAAAGGTCAAGGGCGCCCACACCTTTGACCCTTAGTTTCACAGCACAAAAAATCTCTGAAGTGGTTGTAGTCAGTAGTGGAAAAGATCCTGAAGCACTCAGAAAAATTGCCACCTTAGGCTTGGGCGCCCACTCTTTCACCCCTAAATTTTTTGTATTCTAAAACTCAAAATCTGATATGTATCTAATTTGTATTTAGTCTATCCCTGTGTGAGCATTTATCAGGTTTTGTATGTTTGTTTACGATTTTGCATAATTAGGGTTTTAAGCTTAATCAGACTAAATCAACACATTAATCAACCAAATCCAAATTTCCTTATCATTCCAAGTGACATCTAATCTAATAGTTGAGTCCTCTTGCATAAGTTGTGATTCAACTTGGTTAAATGTCCTTGAATGTATTGAGTGAAAGGAGGACCTAACTAAACTATCCATTAATCCCATCAACCCCTCTTTTCATACATTATATTTTGGTGAATCCATTTTTTTGCTGAATTTGCACCTTTTTGAGTGTTGTACCTCAGATTTGCATTCATTCATTTCATTGTCATTATTATACATTTGAAAATCTCGCAAAAAAATTGAAATTTTTGAAAAAATAAGCATCCTAGGCTTGCATTTAGACATAGTTTACACTATTTGCATTGCGTTTCATCTAAATCATTTAAATATCTTATATTTACATCATATCTGATATAAATTGCAACATTACATCATTACATAATCATTCCCGTTGTATTTCCATGCTCTATTTGTTAGGGTTTGCTTAAAATTGTGCATTTTTCATATAGCTTAGTCTTTGCAAAAGCTAGGGTTTATGGTTAAAATCTTACTTCAAATTCTACTACTCCTTTTAACACTCTTTCAAATCTGATTTTGTATTGTAGTGTTGTTGCATTATACATCTACACATTTACATTTGCATTAAAAAAAGTGAAAAAATTGAGCATTTTAGGAGCATAAACAAGCATAGTTTGTTTTGTTTCATTGCATTTTGCATAAATATCATTCATTTCAGACCTTGCATTCATCTTATAGCATACATTCATTGTACATTGAAAATTTGATAGAATTTCCCACTATTGCTTGAAAATTGACATATTTGCTAAATTACACATTTTGTATTTCAACACTAAAGTTGTATACACTTCTTACAAATCATTCATATTGCCTTGTTGTGTTGCATTGTTTCATTCTACCCACTTTGTTTGTTGTAGACCTTGTGTGTCTTTTTTAACAAGTGCTTAAAAGGTGAAATAGTCTCACATACATGGCTTCTATTCGCAACAATAATGCTAGGTTCCCTCCTAGACCTTATATGAAGAGAAAAGCCCCTGAGCCTGAAATAACATTCACACCTCATGACAAAACAACTGGAGACATTGAAGGACCTCTTTACATCATAGTGAAAGTAATGGAGACTCCTGTGCATGGAACACTTATTGCTTCTAATTGTATGACTAATGTGGCAATGGAAGAGTTCCTTTATTCACATGATTTGATACAAGAATCTTATGAACCTATATACATAATGATTAAGACACATAAAGGAGATTTTATTCCTACCTATGGGAAGATATCTTTATTGGTTACGATATTTGACAAAGCCATGGAACAACTATTTGATGTCATCCCTACATCCAACTTTTTTGCATAAAATTAGGACATCCATGGCTAAAGGCTATGCAGGCTATCCCCTCAACAATTCACAAATGTATAAAATTTCCTTTACATGGATAAGTGCACACTATTCCCCGTAATACATGGCAACCCATGGTTACTCAAAAGAACTTTATCATTGATTACTTTTGGCCACAACTTGATAAAGAACTTGAACCACGAATAGGCTAGCTTTTCTTGGGATATAGATGATACAAGGCAAAACTACTATCTAGAGTGGCCAAACCTCTTATTCAACAAACAACAAGAGAAGAATAACCCGCATTAGAAGAACTTCCTAGATCGAAAGGTAAGGGAATCTATGTTGAGGTTCCTCCTCCGTCATCCTTGCAAGGATCGAGAAGTACTTGTGGAGAACAAAGCACTTCATCAAAACACATTAAGTTTGTACCAACTTCCTCCTCTAAAATGTTAAAAACTATGGAAAATCACTACCTTTTGAAAACATCACTAATAAACAATGAAGAAATAGACAAGCAAGAGAAAGGAGGAAGAGAAGACAAGATTTTGCACAACAAAATGCACCTCAACAACAAAACATTCCACCACCTAACATTGAACCAAACAAAGAAGAGCTTAAAGAAAAAGAGATTAAGGATAATGACAAAAGTTGGGCTATTGTACCTTATGTACCTCTTTCCTCTGACATTCAAAATTGGGAAGACGATGATTTGATTTTTGACAACCGCTAATTCAGTTGTGCAATGGGTAAGTATTTCTAATCCTGGTGGTCACCTTTGTCGTAGCATACTTTTCTCGTTTATGTGACCTCCCCTCTTGTGTTGTGTTCCCCCGTGATGTGTTATGTGTTGTTTAGGTCTCCTAGGATGACCCTTGATACTCTTGTAAGGTCAAGGATACCGAGAGACTGCCTTTGTTGTGACCTTTTTTCTATTTGTTTCATCATTCTTCTATCTTGCCTCTCCTCCATTTTATTGTTGTGTGTCGTGCCTTAGGGGCATAGTATTGTGGTTGATGACCTGGGGGCATCCTCCTACGTGATTGTTCCTAAGGCACTTGTTCTCTCTCTCATTTTAGTGTTTACCTTCTTATAGTGATTCTATCTAGTCAACAGATGACAAAAACAAAAACTTTAAACTGATATGGACCACATGTCCCTTCAGCAAGCAAGCAAAAATGGACCTAGTCCATACATGAAGATGGGGTTGATTTATGTATCTGATGATTGGCTAGTAGAATCAATCGTGTGATATATGATGTTGTCTTATATTTTCTAACAAATCATAACAATACATCTTCTCTATGCACTTTGATTGTCTTGTATCTCACCTTGTTGTTACACTCAGTTTTGAGATATCTGCAGTATAGCCCAATGGTTATACTTGATTCTGAACCCGTAGTATAGCCTTGGCCTTTGATGTGATTGTTTTCATGCATAGCTTTAATGAATTGAACTGGTTATTATCTTAGAGTAAGATTTGTAACCTCTCTTGTTATCTTAGCATAATCAATGTGTTTATGGGAACATTTGGTGATCGTAAGCACATGTCACCTTGGGGGCATGGGCTTTACGGAAGCTCTTGTTTCCTTGTGTGTTTTCTCTCTACCTGAATGTGCTTGATATCGGTACATGACATCAACCACCTTAAGGTAGGGGCATATATAAGGTAAGTTGTCTGATGATTTTGGTACTAACAAATTGTGTTTGTAAGCCCTCTGCGGAGGCGGGATGTTGTATCTCTGGCATGAGTGCACATCTTTGTCTATATTGTAATCAAAGAAGCCCTCTGTGGAGATGGGATAATGTATCTCTTGAGATAGTGCGTATCCTTTTATTCAAAAGCCCTCTGTCAAGGCGGGATGGTGTATCTCTTGAGCTAGTGAACATCCTATTATCTTAAAAGTCCTCTACGGAGGCGGGGTTGGATCTTGAGACTATCCTCCCTTAAGTGTGTCTTTGGTGGTTATTGTGGCATAAGCCCAACTGTCAGGTGTGCCTATATCATGTTTGAGATGGCGGGACTTAGCAATAAGCTCCTTCCATCACCTTGTTTGTCGTGTTTAAGATTATAATATGTCTATGGCATGCTATGTGAGGCTCGTGTTTTCCATGTGTCTTCCATTTGTTTCCCCCCTCACGTAGTTTAAAGGGTGTGGCGACGAGTATCCCCTATGCTTGGGTTTTGTATGATGTGTTTTCCCCCTCGCTTAGTGTAAAGGTTGTGACGATGAGTCTCCCCTACGCTTGGGTTTCGTATGACGTGTTTTCCCCCTTGTGTAGTGTAAAGGGTGTGGCGATGAGTCTCCCCTATGCTTAGGTTTTGTATGGCATGCTTTCTCCCCTTAGTGTAGTGTAAAGGGTGTGGCAATGAGTCTCCCCTGCATTCTTGCGGTTTTGTGTTGCAATTTTTATTTCCATGCATTTTATATAATGAAAATAAAAAAATTATATCAATGTCTTCATCGTGCTTTGTGTGACTACTCTCTTGTCTCCACCGTGTTTTGTGTGTCTTCAATAAATGTCTTCTCTGTGTGTTGCGTGCCTGTTACTGTCTTCTCTATGTTTTACATCTCTGCGATGTGTTTTTCTAATGCTTACTTGAGATGAGGGGCTAGAAATAGTTCCTCAATCTTTGTGTATGCCTAAAATTCAAGTGCCTGATGAGTTTGTTGTTCTTTCGACCATACTTTAATGCATGTATGGGTTGTAAGATCATACATACATTAAAGTGGGGGCTAAATGTTATGTCGTAAAATGTCCCCCTAGGACTTTTACCTCCTAAGTTTAGCTCCTGGGTCCCTTAATTTTCATCATGGATGTTAGAAATGAATCCCGAAATAAAATCCCCCAAAAACCCATGACAAATGGGACTTATGGGACATCTTTGAGCTTAACCCTAACCCAAAATAGGCATCTAGGCTTGGGCGCCCTTGCCCTTGCCTTGCCCTATTTTGGCAGGGTCCCAAATTTGAATGTCGGCAAAGTTACATGTTACTTAATTTAGCTTCCAGCTCAATCAGGTAGAGCTGAGATAGTTTGTTTGCAAAATAAAGATAAAAGGTACACATTCAATTTTGCTAAATTCTATTCATATGCATAGAAGTATTATCAAATAAATTATAGTTCAGTTTGTAAATGTATACAAGAGAAAGACTACATAGATTTTGCATAACTAATGTCTTTTATTGATAATCATAAATGTATGGTGTCCCACACAAGCCGTGGGAATAACTATTTCAATACAATATAAGAATAAACTATACATTTGAAGAAAATAGAAAAGAAAAAGCATATGGAAAGAGTAGGGATCCGTCATTGCCTGAATGACGAATCCTAAGTTGAACTAGTACATCCTAGCTTTAGTCCCTCCTGCTTGGTTGCTCTAGAAGTTGATCTGCTAGTACTTGAAATGCCTGCAAGGGATGAGAAAAGTTGTGTTAGAGCTCAGGACCCATATTCTCTGCATATAATATATCAACAAATATATAGTTTATTCTCCTAAGGCATTGAAACAGTTTTGCAACATCACAGTTATTAGGAAAAGCAGAGGATTATCATCAATATCCATCATATTATGAGCTTCATTGTTTTTATCTAACATGTTTGTTCACTGTGCAGGTGTAGGTGAAATTTTCATTGCTAGATTATTTCATTTTGACATCATAGTATGTGGAGTAAAATGGGCTCCCAAAAGGGTTGAGCCCAACATGCTGACCTCTTGTGTTTTAAGAGGGCTAAGAGTGTAAAAGTGTCATACTTATCATTAATTGTGCACATATTCATCACTCATGAGAGTGAGTTGGTAGATCACTGTCCTGAATGACAAATATTTTCTCAATGGAACTACAATGAGTAAAGAAATAGTGGTATGAGCAATCCTCTATAGTGGAAGCAGTACATAAGTCTAAAGACACTAGAGATTGTTGACCTGAAGACACAGAGGGATGTCAAAGAATGAGAAGGTCTCATAAACTACAAAAGAAGAGTCAACAAAAGCATAGGACATGTGACATGATAGTAAATTTTGAGTGATAAACCATTAGGTGAAATGTCAGAAGGACTATTATATTATTAAGGTGCAACAAATCTAAAAACGATTAGCAGATGAATAATAAAAGGCACAAGAATAAGCAGAACAAGGCATGAGGAGACAGTCACTATGGTCAAGGGATGAGATTTGTGAGGGTCTACAATTTAGTAGGGTTTGCTTGATGATCATGTCAAGACTTAGAATAGATGTTGACATATATGTGTGTGTAGTGCATGCAAAAGAGATTGATGGACAATGCAGAGAAATAAGAAAATAGGGGTTTGAGAACTTGGTAAGCTTCCAAGCAAAGATAGTCATCATGTAGTTTGGGTTGATCAAAAGTCTGATACATATTTAATGGTGTAGTGGATGGTTGTAAGATGGTGTAAACAACATGCCAATGACATTTAGAAGGTGACAACAGAGTTTAAAATAAGATAGATATCTGCAGAAGTATGTAAAGAGCAATTTTAGAACTTGTGCATGTTCCTTTGTCAGAGATGTGACTGAAAAAAAAATAATACTCTTAAGTTTTAGAAGGAATCAAGGGCCCCATCAAAGACTTGGTTTTCAAACGACAGGCAAGGTTAGGGGATAGCAGTTATATCTAAAATACGGGGAGAAAGATATGTATTGTCATGCAAGGATGATAAGAAAACAGAAGCATGTGCACTATCAATAGAAGAGCCTACAGTTTGCAAGAGAGCAAAGGTTCTTTCTTACAAGGTTTGAGAAGCATTGCTAGAGGATAATGCTTTACCGAGTATCATAAAAGGAAGCCTTAATCAGTTATGAAATATGATAACCCGCATTCATCTTTCAAGAAATAGACAACAAGCACAAGTGAGAAGGCATATCCATGAACTGACCATGATCTAGTCAAATGTTTCAAGATCACGAAGATCCAAAGAATGCATTCAATGAACTAGGGACAAAGCTATATATTTGAAGAGTACAGTGGCTTTGAGCAATGGAGTTTTAATGATCACATTGTCAACAAGAGGCCAAAAGATAAGAACAGTCATGACAGTTGTTTCGTTGATGACACATCTTGTATGATTTCTTTCATGTCTATATGTTAGGTGACATGCACGCTCAAATGATCATAGTAAACACAGGGATCTAAGTGTAGTGTACACGGTCTCAAAAGACTCAGTTCTTGCTTTGTCACAAACTATCCATTAGGCTGAGACAACTCAAGTGGTTAAAGATCTGTTTCAAGGGGTGCTAATTATGTTGTTAGTGATTAAGGGTCAGTCACAAGAATGTTATCATGGGAGATATAGAAGGAGCAGCAGTCCCTCATAAAATGTGTGAAAGGACAGTCACTAAAGAAAGACTATAACAATCATCAATAACAGTCATTAAAAAGAGTATGATAGTCATATGTCATAGCAAAATAGTGAACAAGTTTGAAATGCATGAGAATAGTAAGCAATAGTCAAAATGAGGAGGTTTTCAACCTGTATGCATTTAGTGACACAACAAACTAAAAGACATCAGTAGAAAAATAGTCACTATGGCTATAATAGTAGGTTAGACAGCCATGGAATAGCAAGTTTGAATGTTGCACAGTCATTTCTTCCATCAAGATTGAGCATGAAGACAAATGCATAGAAAGACAAAATATATTCCTCATTTTTTGCATAATAGAGCTCTAGAACAACATATTATTCACAAACAGTGATGAAGAAAAGTAGATTTTATGCAGACATAAAGCTTACCCAAGCTTGTTTTATCAATTTCTCATGAAAAATGCATGCAAACTCCAGTTGAAAACTCCATGGAAGGCCAATGAAATCCTCTGTTGGCGACACTCAAAAACAATAGCAAAATGAAATTTTGCAAATGTAATTTGGAATGAATGTGTTGCCCGCATTTTGAGTTAGGGTTTCAACCCTAACTTTGGCCAACAAACCTAAAGGCATTTTGCCTTTTTTTAAACATTTGAAATGTATTTTAATTCCCTTTGTATTATGTAATTATCCCAAGTGACTAAGTTTTCCTTTGTATTGACTTATATATTTTTGCATGTCAAGTCACTTCTTATCTTTGCATAAATTGGAATTTGATTTCAATTTTGAAATGTAAAACATTGTTAAAGTGATGCATTATAAATCACTTTAATACATGTTATGAAAATGCAAGATAAGAGGCGTTGGTTTTCAAGATTAAGTCAAAAGGAAGGGAAGTGGTTGAGGATTGATTAGTTGTGCCAAGCATATAGGGGAAGTTAGAGGAAGTTGACAGACAAGTGCCAAGCATATAGGGGTTGTTTTGACTTGGTTTTGGAGGCAAATAAGAGCATCTAGGGGCATTTTTAGGTGCCTTTCTGGTAGGAGAGGTCAAGGCTTGACCTTTTCTTCATTCTAGAGCCTTTTTAGAGTCTTTTTAGGGGCTTAAAAATAGGCTTTATTGTTGTGCACGACCTAGGGAGTTTGAAGTCCCTATTTTTGTACAACTACTTGGAGAAGCATAAAGTAACTTCAAACATCATTTTTTGAAGTTAGTTCTTTTCATTCGCAGGCTTCATTGTAACTCATTTTGGAGTTCCTTCGGTGGTAGATAGTATTTGTAACTCACTTTTGTAGACATGTATAGCAGTTTACACCTTGGAGATCAATGAAGATAAGCATTTTGCCTTCTTAATTTTCTGTTCTATTGTGTACATTTGAATGATTGATGCAATTACATGTGAAGTTATCTCATTCCTTGTTGTTGTGTCTCATTAGTAGCACCTTTGTACAGAAAGTATATGTATTTGCAAGTTGTAAATTGTGTTGAGATGCAAGTGATTCAGGTTGTGAGAAGTATTTTTTCCTTCTAGGATTGTATGCACTATATCCTCCTTATGAAATATTGATGCAGAGGCATATAAGTCTTGAGTTGTGCATGTCAAGTTTTGTTATTGATTGAAAATGTGTGTGCAAAGCAATTGTGCAAGTTTTAGATAACATTTTGGTGCATCATCATAGGAATTAGTTTTCAGTTTATGTTTCCTCCTTACTCTTTCCTCTGCAAGCATTAGAGTAGTTAATTAGGTGAGTACCTTAAAAGCCAGCTTTCTCTGGAGGTTCTTTTTTGTTCTAAGTGACCCACAGCCTTAAAAAAGTTCTCATGTTTCACCAATATGCTAAGTTCTACAACTTAGCAGGGGCACAATATTGAGTGATGACATTACCATTAAAGGTTCCCCTTGTCAGTATCTTGAGTTTGAATTACAAAATTTGTAGTAGGAATGCATATATAATCATGTTTAGGACTTCATTTGCAAACTAGAAGATGATTTTGAGATTTTGGTGAACTTATGATCATAGAGCATTCAAGGCTTTCATTATGTTGTGTGTTGTTTTTGTGTTAGTTATTACAGATTTGGCTTCATCTTCTCATGGCATGAAAGAGCTTCATCTCCGTGAGAGCTACACCTCTGAGGTGATATCTATTTGTGATTCAATCTATCATTTTTATCATTGTTTTTGCCTCTATCCTGCAAGGATATGCACTCTCTATCTAACAACGGTGTTGGAAGGCTTGAATGCCATTCTAAGGCTTGACCGAGGCAAGCTCCTAAACACCACAATCTCCAACCCGTCTCTTGTGATTGTAGGTGATAGACATCGGATCTCAAAGAGTGGAATTGCAGAAGACTATTGCAGAGCATAAGGAATCAGGATCTGAAGAAAAAGGTAGAAAATATCACAAAAAGGTCAAGGGCTCCCACACCTTTGACCCTTAATTTCAAAACATGGAAAATCTCTGAAGTGGTTGCAATCAGTAGCGGAAAATATCCTGAAGCCCTAAGAAAAATTGTCACCTTGGGCTTGGGTGCCCGCTCTTTCTCCCATGACTTTTTCATATTCCAAAACTTAAAATCTGGTATGTATCTAATCAATATTTAGTCTATCCCTATGTGAGAATTTATCAGGTTTCATCCGTTTGTTTGCGATTTTGCATAATTAGGGTTTTAAGCTTAATCAGACTAAATTCAACACATTAATCAACCAAATCCAGATTTCCTTATCATTCCAAGTGACAGCCAACCTGATAGTTGAGTCCTCTTGCAGAAGTTGTGATTCAACTCGATTAAATTCCTTGAATGTATTGAGTGAAAGGAGGACCTAACTAAACTATCCATTAATCCCATCAACCCCTCTTTTCATACATTACAGTAGAGCAACCTCCTACTAGTTAGCAAAAAATTAAGATAAATGAAAAATGAAACACAAAGCTTTTAATCAAGATCAATGAAAGATCTGAAAACATGACATGTTAGATTAAAGATGCAACATATTCATTCCTATTTAGGACAAATCCCTTCTCCAATCCTTCTCCCATTCCTAGTCAAATTGGTAGTGAAATTATAATCAAGTGTCAAATTTAGTTTCTTTTTACAACTTCACTAAATTTGGTGTCCTTCTTTTGATCTTGATTGCTACTTCATCTTGCATGACTCTTTCATTTCATGAAAAGGATATGCACCCACCAATATCAATACTCCATCTTTCTTAACTATCTAATAACTCCTTAACAAGTCACTATCTATTCAAGACAACCTCATTGTGATTATAATTGTCCTAATAACTATGCCAATGACATGTATGGTTATCTTTTAGTTGACCTATTTGGCCATCTAGTGTCCACAACAATCTTCCCTACCATATGAATATCCTTTCAAGACCGCCTCTATGTTTATATAGTATCATGGATACCTTTTTGCATAGATTTGAGATTAATTGACTTATCATTTAGTCTTGATTGTCACCTTGTGTATCAGTTGCTATCCTACCCATGGGTGAGAGGTCAGAACTATTCCTAGGGTTGCATGATATCTATTGTGCTATAATAGTCTTTAGACTAATATGATAGTTCTTTCAAGTGAGTGTGCGCAAGTGACAATCCTTAGCTTGATTTTAGCATGATGATAACTCTTTGACTAAGATTATTTCCCTTAGTATCCTTCTAATTGTTTAGGTTAGTGTTTCAATCAGGATAATAGCAACATGATTGCACATCTACTCCACAGTGAAAGTGTTTCCATGACCTTGCTCTAGTTTAGGATTATCCTTGAATGTTGATAAGACTCCCTTCATAAATATATACCAATACTATCTTGATGATTTCCTTCCCATGGTGATGGCTTGTTGTCATAGATTGTTATCTCACATAAATATAAATTTTCACTTTTTCATGATAAATTAACTTATCAAAATGATAATCCTCTCACTTCCCTCATGACTTTCCTATAACATGAGATTTCATGATTTAATATAATCATAAAGTGAAGTAAACGGATACATAAAGAACATACCTTAGATTTCAAGATTCGAGTTGCCCAATCCTCAAAAATTTGGCTTCAAAATCCTCAAAAATTTTAGCTTTCTGGTAAGTTCCTTTGTATTCAATGTTGAATTCTATATAACTCTAATAGGATTAGTCAAATTTATGATATATATATATATATATATATATATATATATATATATCATCAAATTCAATCTAAATACATGAAAATTAGCATTCAAACAATATGAAACCTGAAACTATTAGTTTAAATAATCATTTTTTTTCTAAAAACATCCAATTTACTTATTCTACGTTGAAAAACCAAAAAAAGGTGGTGGATTAAGTAAACAATGACTGTCAAAATCTCAACACAATGAAAAAGCATTTTTTTGTCTGATAATGCATGAAAAACAAGGAATAACAAAGTATGTGGGTCTGATTCACAGATCCCACATGTTTTTTGTCTATTTTTTAGGTTCACCAAAACATGTTCATGTCAGTTTTTTTAGGTTCCCCAAAACGTGCTCGTGTTATAACACAAGCGTATTTTTTCATGCATGGAAAGTTTTAAGTGTTGTAATGCATGGAAAGTTATAAGTGTTTTAAGTGCATGGAGAGAGAGAGGGGAGGGAAGTTGATGCAGGGGCATCTCAGTAATTTTTGAAATTATTGTTAGCATTTTGATTTTCAGTTTAAATGTGTTGGGTTTCTGAGGTGTTTTGTGGGTTTGAGTGTTCGGAGGTGTCATGGTGTAGCCTCCTGTCTCTTTGCATTTTATCCTCTTGTCGCTTACAATGCCAAGACCAGTTCCTGTCACCAATCTATAAACTCTCCTGTCAGTAAATGACAGAAACTGCCAAGAGTTAGTTGTTTTCCAAAACTGGACAATCTGATTTGCATTATCAGTTATTGTTTTGAGAGGCTATGAATGACTAGAAGGAGAGGTGAACGTGGAAACCATCTTTGTAACAGTTGTGGCCTAGTGGACAGTCTTGGGGCAGTTCGATTGCTATTTTGAGAGGGGCAGAATTGTGTAGTTAATTGGAGTGTTTTGGCGACCTTAGGAAAGTGACAGGTAACGCTCCACAATGAGGGTGTAGCAGTTGGAAGATGAAGATTCACGAAGAGTAACGGTTGTAGAATAGTTTTTGGTAAGATGAGGATTCGTCATCCCTTCTTTAGGAGAAGCTTGATAATATATATTTAGTGTGGCTGCGATGGCAGAGAAGAGAACAACTAGTGAGAAAAGCGGCCAAATTTGATAAGAAGGCCGATAGTTTTGAGATAGTGGAAGACTTTTCTCAGAGGAGAAGGAAGGCCAAACTATAGAGGAGGCTGAGAAAAATAGCAGGAAGGTTAATTCAGAAGAGAGGCCAATTTGTAGAGGCCAAGCAGATGATCAAGGAGCTAGCTAAATGCCCGGGGGAATAGAATGGCAGTAGTGGGTAGAGATCAACAGAGAAAGGCCGATCGTAGAGGCCAACTTCAGATGGATGTATTCAATGAAGACAATTTAGAGAGGCTGAACATATGGTAAGGAGGAACAATGATAAAGAAGAGGTCAATCATAAGAGGACAGTTGTTTGCAGATAGAAAGCTGAGCATTGAAGGCTGAAGGCCAAGTATCGATGACAAATAGGAGTATAGCATCGAGTATATAAGGTAGGGAGTTTATTCTAGAAAGTATTTGTTTATCTATTGTGGCCCAATCCATCAGGGTATTGTATGCAGTCGAAGATATTTATAATCTGTTCTTTTATATCATTATATGGTGTCATGTTTAGGTTATTGATCTGCATATTGTTGTCTATTACTATCTTAATTAACACAGTCTGTTAGGATGAATTGTTGATGCATTATGGTATTTAGTTCCTATCTCATAGCAAAGACTGATTATGTTCATTTTTATAATGGTCATCTTTATGTGTGCCTACCTGGTTCCGGTCACTTTATTGATAGAAGGTCTGTTGAAGTTTGTTTAACATGTAGAGACAAGGCTCTCATTTGGTGGAATGCATAGGGATAATGAGCATGATTAAGATGCATGCTATCAGATTGGTATCAGAGCACAGAAAGATCTGGGTGTGTATATTGAATGTGTTATTGACCTTATTGAAAGTTGTGTGTTGTAGTGTTGTTGCTGATTGATAGGTTATTGAGAACTTGGCACCAAAAGGCTGGGAAGAGGAGAAAGAGAAGAAATCCCTAGGTGAGGTGTTTGGAAGAGGAAGGAAAACATGAAGAAGCAAGATTTTGAAAGAGAGCTAGCAGAACTGAGAAAATATTTAGCACAATACCTGATTGCCAGGCAGCAAAGGTAGGAAGAGGAAAGCCAGGAATACTTTTGGGTATGGCTAATGGAAAAGAAAGTAAGGTGGCCTGTGAAGATGATTATGGCGAGAAGGAAAGGCAAAGATGAATGCCTTGAGTACCCACAGAGGTTGGGATAGCAAGAGGTTGTCGGATGAGCAACATGCACCTGAAATGGTGAATAGAGTTCTCATTGAAGAGAACATGAGGAAAGATAAGAAATAAAGAGAGGAAGAGAAGAAAGTGCAGCAGAGAGCACTTGAAGCAAAAAGTAATGAGGAGGGAAGAATGTCCATGAAGAGGGCATTGATTGAGACCTTGTGGTCTCTTATTTTGTTTATTAATATTGTATTTGTAGCTGTGTATGCAGGTATGAAGTAGGTAATAGTGAAGGTCAAGAATGAGACCTTGAAGATGAAGAAAGAGGAGGGAAGAATAGCCCCCGAAGAAAGAGTAGAGGACGTAAACGAAAGGAGTTTGGTTGTAGCAGAGTGTATAGAAGAGTTTGCAGTCGTGGTACAATGTAGAGTACTTGAGGATGAAGAGGAGTATGAAGTTGAAGATTTCCAATCTGATGATGAAGATGTCCAACAAAGTGAAGATGATGAAGAAGTCATAAAGTTTCACGATGCTTTAGAAGATGTTGCAGAAGCGGAGCAAGATGCTGATGGAGAAGAAAAGGTAGAAGTCAAAGAAGCCAATGAAGGGAACAAATCAGGACAGCGGGCTATTTCTTATACAAATGGAGGTAAAATTGTTGTTTTTGATCATGAATGTAGAGATAAGAATGTGAATAGACAAGTTGATAGGGAGAGGAAGAAATTGGAAGATGTAAATGTGATTGAGGATCATGGGTATATAATTCCATGCTGGCAAAAGAAACAAGCTGTTATGGGGCAGTAGTTAAAATATTAAGAGTTAGATGATTTTAATGACGTTTATACTAACAAGCAGGTGCAAAGAGTAAAAGGGGTGCAGGTGAATAAATGGCAACTAGATTTGAGGATAAATTGGCCAGCAAGGAGACCTAAGGAAGATGATTGGAGGCTAAAAATAGAGCATAGAAAATGAGCATGAGTGTAGTAATGAAGGGACCACAGTCCAATAATAAAGTGTGGGTGGCAAAACAAGCAACAACAAACAATAGTGACTAAGAGAAGACAATGAGTTGGAAACTTGAAGAAGAGAACCAACCCCATGAACGAGGAATCATAGTAAAAGATGAAAAGGGAGATAGAAGAAGTGAAGAAGTGGTCAATGACCAAGGGACCAAGGTGAGCCCAACAGAGAATGGGAAAGGAAAAGACAATGCAAGTGGAGAAAGTGGAACCATTTTGGAGGGTGCAGAGGAAAGTAAGCAAGTTACATACAATGATGCTTTTAAAATTTTGGATGATCTTGTTGAAAGTAAAGATAGAAAGAATTTAAACGAGATGTCAGGTTGTATTGATGGAAAAGATACCAAGGTCAATGAGTTGAATGGTGATTGGGAGATGACTGAGTAGTGGATGAAAAAGAAGTAAGGAGGAATAATTATTGGAAGAAGCAAGAAGCTAAACAAAGACAAAAAGGAAAATTCAAAATGAACAGATTTGAGTGTAGATATAAAGGGAAGTCAAATAAAATCCTTGAACAACAAAGGGAGGCAGCAACAACATATGAAAATGCAGATTTGGATAAGGGAGCAACAACAAATAAAGAAGGTAGTGTTGGGACAGCAATGAGCCAAGAAGAAGGAGAACAAAAGGATGATGAGGGTAATGCAACAATAGAACTTGAAGGAGGGGCGACAATTAAAACCCTGAAGAAGATTTGTGGAAACAATTGGTAGCCATTGAGCAAGAGTGGAATAGAAAGATTGAAGATTTGAAGATGACTGTGAAGAGTCGTAAAATAGAAGGTAAAACTCAAAACAATTTGGTGCAACAAATGGCTGAGGAAGAAGAGTGGTTGGAAGAGATGACAAAGAAACATGTAGTGTATGGTAATGTTGAAAACAGAGAAATTTTTCCATTGGTTTATGATGTGTTCATAGATGGGAGGTGGACAGAGATTGAAGAAGACACTCTCATGAGGGCAGCTCATAGTGTTGCACAAAAATGTTGGAAGGATGTTGTTTATGGACCAAAGAGGATGTGGAAGAAGAGGAAGAAGAGATAGTTAAGTTTGTAGAAGCATCACATGTGCAGGAGCACATGATCCTTGTCCCCTAGGGAGTCTGATGCAGGGGCATCTCAGTAATTTTTGAAATTATTGTTAGCATTTTGATTTTTGGTTTAAATGTGTTGGGTTTCTGAGGTGTTTTGTGGGTTTGAGTGTTCAAAGGTGTCATGGTGTAGCCTCATGTCGCTTTGCATTTTATCCTCTTGTCGCTTACAATGCCGAGACCAGATCCTGTCACCAGTCTGTAAACTCTCCTATCACTGAATGGTAGAAACTGGTGAGAGTTAGTTGTTTTCCAAAAGTGGACAATCTAATTTGCATTATCAGTTATTGTTTTGAGAGGTTATGAATGAACAGAAGGAGAGGTGAACGTGGCAAGCATCTTTGTAACAGTTGCGGCCTAGTGGGCAGTCTTGGGGCAGTTTGATTGCTATTTTGAGAGGGGTAGAATTGTGTAGTTAATTGGAGTGTTTTGGCGACCTTAGGAAAGTGACAGGGAACGCTCCACAATGAGGGCGTAGCAGTTGGAAGACGGATAGTCATGAAGAGTAATGGTTGCAAAACAGTTTTTGGAAAGACGAGGATTCGTCATCCCTTCTTTAGGAGAAGCTTAATGATATATGTTTAGTGTGGCTACGATGGCAAAGAAGAGAACTGGTGCAGGTGTACCTAACCCATAGTGGCCTCCATGAGGCATTAGCGGTTTAAAGTTCATTTTTCTGTTTTCAATAAGGTCCTAAGTTGACCATTCATTGTAATAAGGTCTATTTGACCAATTTAGTTGTATTTAGGTTTATGTTGTAAGTCCCACGGGACACTTGTCGATCTGTAATCTCGAAGGTTGTTAGGCAGTTAGAGGTTGTTAGTCGGTTGTGATTCCCCAGCCGCTTGGAGTCGATGAAGTACTACCAAGGGTAAGTGGATAAATACCCAAGGTCAGATCGATTGTGAGCAGTATGATCATTTTGTAGACAGTTTAGATTGTGCTCTGTATGTACTCGCATTACTGAAAGCATAATAAACAAGATCCTGTTGTGTATCTGTGTCATTCAAAATTCATTTGGTTTCCCTCTGTGAAAATCATTTTCCTGTTTGTGGCCAGATGGATCTCTTAATCCATTCCACCGGTTAGATTCTTCGAATCGGTGGAATGGCTGTACAGTATTTTGTTTTGTTTTTTGTTCATGTTTTGTGTTTACAGGATCGGTGCAGTATGCTTTGAAAGATCCTAGCGTCGTCATGTGCTAGGTTGGGAAAGTCTAAAATCTGTGTTAGATTGTTAAGGAGACGGATCTGAGTAATCACAAGTTTTGCAGCGGACCAAATTGGTGAAATTCTGCTTTGTTTCGTCAGACATACAACTTCTGTATATATCACATTTGCATGTCAGAAATACATCCTGTGTATATATCACAAGTGTTTGTGGAGTCTTGTATATCGGGAAGCTTATCAAGTTTGAATGCATCTTTGGAATGCATGTGTGAATGTACATTGTGAATGTACATTGTGAATGTACATTGTTGATATACATTCTCTGTGTATATCGCTAATGAGTATCGGGTTCATTTCCTGTGTATTCCGTAGTTGAAGGTTGTGTGTATCCCACAGATGCATATTGTGGATTGTATGTGGTGAATGTACATTGGGTTAGATACAAGGAAGTCAAAGGTTGACTTCGTCGAATGCCTGTTTGAATGCATCTTGTGATTGTATGTTGCAAATATACAACGCGCACATACATTGTGTTAAGTGCAAAGGGCGACCGGTAGCAAGGGTGAAGGAAACTGGTGATCGCAGGTCAGAGAATGTTTGCCGACAGCGAAGGGATCGGCATGAGGAAGTGTATCAGGGGAATGACATTTAGGTTGCCCGATAGTGCATCATCTTGCCGATAGGCAAGTAGAACGTGGACATACAAGGGAAATGAAGGCTAAGGGGTTTGGCTTTGCACCAAGAATGGCCAATGAGAAAAGTGACCAAATTCGTTAAGAAGGCCGATAGTTTTGAGATAGTGGAAGACTTTGCTCAGAGGAGAAGGAAGGCCAAACCAACATAGAGGAGGTTGAGAAAAATAGTAGGAAGGTTGATTCAGAAGAGAGGCTGATTTGTAGATGCCAAACAGACGATCAAGGAGCTAGCTAAATGCCCAGGGGAATAGAATGGAAGTAGTGGGTAGAGATCAATAGAGAAGGGCTGATCATAGAGGTTGACTTCACATGGATGTATTTGACGAAGACAATTCAGAGAGGCTGAACATATGGTAAGTTGGAACGATGATAAAAAAGAGGCCAATCATAAGAGGACACTCATTTGTAGATAGAAGGCTGAGCATTAAAGGCCGAAGGCCAATTATTGATGGAAGATAGGAGTGCAACGTCGAGTATATAAGGCAGGGAGTTTATTCTAGAAAGTATTTGTTTATCTATTGTGGCCCAATCCATCTTGTCATTGTATGTAGTCGAAGATATTTGTAATCTGTTCTTTTATATCATTATATGGTGTCATGATTGGGTTATTGATTTGCATATTGTTGTCTATTACTATCTTAATTAACACAGTCCCTTAGGATGAATTGTTGATGCATTGTGGTATTTAGTTCCTGTCTCACAGCAGAGACTAATTATGTTCAGTTTTATAATGGTCATCTTTATGTGTGCTTCCCTGGTTCCGGTCACTTTATTGACAGAAGGTCTGTTGAAGTTTGTTTAACATGTAGAGACAAGGCTCTCATTTGGCGGAATGCATAGGGATAATGAGAATGATTAAGATGCATGCTATTAGAAGTAGAGAGTGAGAGAGAGGGTAGGAGGTAAAGAGATGAGAGAGAGAGAGAGGGTAGGAGGTAAAGAGATGAGAGAGAGAGACCTAGAGAGGGGAGGGAGAGAGAGAATAATAGAGAGGGGTAAGGAGGGAGGGAGAGAGAGAATAATAGAGAGGGGTAAGGAAGGAGGGAGAGAGAATAATAGAGAGGGGTAAGGAGGGAGGGAGATACCTAGAGTGGTCATAGAGAGAGAGGTGAGTGAGAGAGAGAAGAGAGCAAAGGATTGATAGAGAGTGCAAGAGAGAGAGAAGGTAAGGGTGAGATTTTATTTCACAATAACGTGAGCCTATTATAACGTGCTCGCGTTATTGTTTACTTTGGTAATTTCCAATCCTTTGGCTTGGATTTGCCTTGGGCTTCCAACCCAAAGGCTTGGACTAAGTTTTGAATGTCTAAAGACGTGTTTTTGTAGATTATAAAAAAATTACACAATTTGGAGAGTGCTCCCCATCAGGTTTGCACTTGTTTCAATGACAAGTTGAAAAAATACCACGATAATCTTAAGCTCTCTCTTAGCTTTCTAACCATAAATTTTTTCATATCTTGAGTATGTTAAAGTTTTCATCTTTAATTTCTTTGGTTAGTGTATCCGTTTTTTGTCAAAAACTAGTGTGTGGTATTTTTGACTTTTTTTTAACCGTTCATCGAAGTTTTAAATAAATTACATTTTTAGAAACTAGACTCCATTCTACACGTATTAAAAAAAAGATTTTCAATTAGCTTTCAAAAAAATTAGGGGAGGAGCACACTTAATTTTCTATTTTTTAGGATGTGTCCACTTTGAAAATTAGTAAAAAATTAATTATTCATGAAAAAAAATATCAGAAAAATCACGGATAAACTACATAGTGTTAGCTAATTTCTCACTAAAGCAATTTTTGAAATACTAAAAAAAATTAACATTTTAGGGGGGCCACACTAGACACTATGCTATGTTTTTTTGAAAAAAACAGGACCAATTTGTGTGGCCCCCTTTTTTTAACCCCTTAATCTCAACCATTTTTGGAAAAAAATAGTAGTTTAGAAACTAGATTCAGAGCACTATGACTCTTATTTTTATTACATCTTCAAATTTTGAGTGTAACTATCTTCAATTTCTCATCCAACATTAGTCTTTCTTGATTTCAAAAAAAAAATGTGGCATCTTAAGACCCCCTTTTGGTCCCCCATCTTTGTGGCATCTTAAAATCACTGGGTTAATGAAATTTATTCCAATTCTATGTAGCTAGAAATTTGAGCAGAGTGGTGAGGGAAAGCAGGGACTTTTTTGGAGTGGATTTTGTATGACAAATATGAGTGGGAAAGAAGTTGCTTTGAAATGGTGGACTCAAACATTTTACTTAAACATCATCCCATTCAATGTCAAATATTCAATAGCAAATTTACGCCTCATTCACATCAAAAAATGGTAAATATTTGTCCTATTTTTATTAGTCAAAATTGACTTTTGATTGTTGAAGTGGATGAAGTTTAAGAATAACAAGATTTAAGAGGATGGTGGAGAGAGAGAGGGGACACACAAGGCCTTTTACGACATAAGGGGAGTAAAGTGATGAGTACAAGTAGAATGTTGTGTGGAGGTTGAACAAATCTTGTTTGCAAGAGAATTGTTTGAAATGAAATGTGATGGATAATACACCTTTTGTTATTAGTTGTTCCTGGGAGGCAGGATTACTAATCAATCCTTGGATTTCAGATTTTTTTTTTAAAATATAAAAAACAATTAATCAATAATTTTATGGGTTAATATATATGAATAGTCTTATTATTTTAATATTGCAAAAAAAGGTTTATATATATATATGAACACTCTTTATTATCCTAATATTGCAAAACAGCTTTATGGTAAATGTAACGTGCAGGATTATTAAAAAAAATTATTTAAAAGCCCTGCGAAAACTTATAAAATAAAACCAGGCTCATTTATTACTTATACGAAACAAGTTTTTAAATTGTTTAAGGTTTTCAAAGCAGGCACCTGCGATCCAGTATAGTGGATGAGTCCATGCCATACCTAGACGAGGTAGGCATGGGAATATTGTTTTATCTCTTAACGTTGTAGCATCGAATTTGTCACATCAACTGTACACTATGCATTCAATTCACTCACATTGCTCCATGCCCAATGTGTCTATGGGCTCGTTACAAGTCTGACATACTGACAGCATTGTCTAAAAAGTGACAAATTTTCTATCAATAATATTTCATCAGACGTACATGCACTACAAGCTCTATGGAATGCACTCCAAGTTCTAAAGAATGAATCTACTAAATAAACATTAGGAAAAACTCAAGTAAGTTTTAAATTTAAATAGTTTATTTTTAAATTGAAGAGTGTGAGAAAAAAAATAAAATTTGATCTTTAATATATTAATTAAATTATTTTTTATATTTAAATATAAAATTTAATTATTATCAAAGGAACAAACAAAATTGGTGGAAAGTTTTTTATAAAAAATTATGGATGTTTAATTTGGTCAATAGATTTTTATTATGCTAACTTTCTTTGTAACAAGTTTTATCTCAACAAATTAAACAATTTTTTTATTTGTCTAAATATAATAGATATGGCATGTTTTAATTATTTTATGCATGCAAAAATACACTATTTGGAATGAAAATGGAGAGCAATTGAAGGCACATATTTTTGTGCAATACTAATTATAATGGCTTCCAATTTTATAGTTACATTTATCACAATACAATTATAACAAATTTGATATGAAAATGAATTAAAATTGTTGTTGCATCATTGTTTGAAATATTTTATAATAGGAACTATGTTGTAAAAAGAGCTAGAGCTTATGACCTCGTCTGACTACCACTTGATCATGGGTCATAAAATTATTTTCCTATAAATCTAAGTTGTTTTCGTAATGAAAAAATGTCTTAATGTGTAGTAATATAAATCTATGCAAAATTCATATCATCTTGGCATTCAAGCTATTGCAATTAGAGTTTCTAGAGATAGGTACACATTTTATAATTGTAGATTTCTAGGCTTTTAGGACATTGTACTTACGAAGTGGAAGACAATACTTCCAAGATTGTTTCATTGAAGGTGGTGCAAATTTGATATACAATGATGGGCAATCTATATGAATTAGACTAAATTAAACCAAATGCAATATACCCACCACAAAGAAAGGGAAAAATCAGTACCCATTAATACAATTTGTTTTGATTAATGATTTTGATGTAACTTGTTTGGTGGCAGAAATGTCATTTGCATACAATTCCTTTGCTACAAGTCATTATTGTGCAAAGCAGAGTAGTTGTAGGGGAAGAAACAAGGTATGTGTTTATAAATTGTAAGGTGACAAGAGGTGGATTATTGTTTCCAAGTGGGGCATGTCAACCATACTCTAGAATTATATTTGTTTTTATTATTGTATGTATGTAAAAATATGAAGCATTTTTGTTTTGGCTACCCTTTCATGGGCACTCCATTAATGCATTTGTTTTGTTTCTAACATTCTTGTGTATGCTTGTTAATGTTTGGGTGCCTTCTTATTAATTACGAAATATTAATAATGGCAACAAACTTGATCATGTTTTCTCTAACAAACACAAAGCATGGCTATCCCGATATGTTGCTTGCTCCTCCGTCCCGGGTTCCGAAACTTCGTTGGCTCGGCTGGACCGGGGATACTAGGAGCACATTGAACCTCATGCAAGATTATTCTATACTTCAAGATATAAGGTTTTTAAAACCCTAGCTTCTGAAACTTCTATTGTATTTTCTCTTGTTGGCCATGTCTTTTAGCTATGGATTTTGATTGAAGGGTTTAACTTTATATCAATTTTATTTTTCTTGAAAATCACAAGAGTTTGTTGCCTTAAGGATCAACCAAGATCAAAAAGGTAACTCTATTAGTAGAAGGTTTTGCATAATTTGTTTAACCTTGCATTTTGGGTAGCAAAGTGACTCTCCATTCTTGTGTTGATCATCTCATTTCTAAGAAAGATGACATACTATGGATAGGAAAATAAGGAGCTACCCATAACTAGTGCAGGAGCACCTTGAGAATCTAAATATTCCTTGCATTTTATGATTATATCCAAAGATGTTATGTTTGTAAAGGCCTTAACGCCATAGTTGGTTAAGTGGTACATGTGTCAAGAAAAGATTAAAAGTTTGTAACCGAACTGTAGAATGTAACTGTTCGGCAGTGGTGGTTCATTTCCACCGTGTGTAACTACCAAGATGTAAGTCTTTTAAATAGTTGAGTCAATATTTGTCAAATGGGGGAGAGAGAGAAAAGATCGATATTGTATGTATAATTTCTGAGGAAGAAATAAAGAATTTATGTTTGGGTGTAATCGCAGGAATGTAAGTTGGAAACATTCCACTGGTTGAGGTTTCTTCGAAACTAGTGGAATGTCTTCCGTAGGAGTAGATTTATTTATGTTCTTTTGAGTTTTGTAGTTTTTGTGTCATTTGTTCGGTTACAAGAAGGTGCGGAGACAGTTAATGGCTTGAATTCTGTGTTGTATCACTAAATATACATTTTATGAGTATACTGCATTTGTATGTCAAGAACATTTTATGTGTATCCCGTAGATGTATAAGAAGAGACATTTCGTGTATATATCACTTAAGTATATCGGTTATACAATTTGTGAGTATACATTAATTGTATGTCGCAGACAGAGTGTGTGTATATCACGATTGTATGTGAGTATCATTCTGTGTATATCCTGCATTTGGATATAGGGGTATGTTACAAACGGATGAGCGAATGTACATTGTCAATATGCCTTGGGTTAGATGCAAGTGATGACCGGCCATATCGGTCAAAGCAGGAGAAGATACAATGGGTTACCAGCGATAGAAGGTCATGCATTGTATATGCAAAGATGAATGTATCGGCATATCGGCGAGGTGGATTTGAGGACTGTCGATAGGGTAGTGTGTTGCCGATGGGGATTTCGAGGAGATAATGAACTTCGGGGTGATATTTCTAGAAGAAGCTGATGGTGTAACGTTTGGCCGATGAACATAAAGGTTTCGTGTGAAGGAAACCGTCGGGAAGACAAAAAGGTAGGTTAGGCCGACAAGGAAGGAGAGGACCAGTTTCGACGAGACAGTAGAGATCTCTTGCCGATATTGACAGAAATAACTATTTTGTGGGTTGATGGGTATTTTCACCCTATTTTAAATGCTTCCACTGTGTTACTCTGCATCAATAACCTTTTCCATGCTACTAGTAGTGCTCTTGCTAGAATTTTGAAGGAAACTATAATTAAATTATCAAAGGATGTTTAGGTTATTTCTTAAAATTAGCAGCTTCTTTTCATGGGATTGATTGATATATCTTACAATCAAATATTTGTTGTTATATGACTAATTGATGTCTTACAAGTAAATCATTCATATACATACAAATACACAAGAATAAATGGCATACAAGCAATATCAAATTGCCATATATATATATATATATATATATATATATATATATATATATATATATATATATATATATATATATATATATATATATATATATATATATATATATATATATATATATATATATATATATATATATAGTTTTATTGAATATATAGTTATAACTAAAGAATAATATCTTTAAAATACTATTTTCACTTAAATATAATGGTGCCTACAAGATTCTCAAAGGAATTAAGTTGTAAATTTTTTTATTGAGAAATGATGACTGTAGTTAATTCTTAAAATGCTATAAGAGAATAAATGAAATTGATTAGATATAGTTGTTGACTATACTGATTTGAACTTTGACTACTATCTTGAAGGTTGCGTATTAAGTCAGCGTTTTCTTAAAGCAGGCCTAAATCTTTAAAAAAATAATAATATACAATTTTTTGCTTGGAAATTAAAAATAACACTATCAACTATATTCTTAGAACTTTAGTTATTTCTTGGTAGACATAACTATTTATGAGGAAAACTCATCCACAACACTCACCAATAAACTTTTACATAACAAGCATATGGCATATTATATAATACAATGAAACACCAAACATTAAAAAACAACCATTGTATCCCCACTCCTAAATTTCATAGTTACTTCTTTTGAATATAATCATATAAATATTTTAAATTATCTCAATAAACATTATCAAGGCTTGAAATCATCAAGGTATGAAATAGTTCCCCAAGATTCATACAAACTATTTCAAAAATGAGAATGTTCCAATGATTTTTATGACCCTTGTTGATGATTTTGTAGAGATTTTCACCATCTTACTTTGAAAATGATGTTGATAAAGTCCATGCAGTGGAACCTACTATTACCATGTTTGATAACAAGGCCAAAACTTCAAGTGCCATTGAAGCACAAGGAATTCCCTACATAACATCTCTAGCAATTGGTTTACAGGGTATTTTTCCAAATTTGGGTCAATCAGGCCTTTTTGTCTCTCCCAGGGATAAAATTGTGATTCTATGGGATAAAAATACCAAAGGTGTGTAAACTTCCTATCTTATACAAGGATTTATAGAGATTCTTTTTGTTGAATATTTATATTTCCAATGAGTATTATATACTCACCATAAAATCTCTTAATAAATTGATAAAATTGTTGTTATATGGAGCCTAATCAGACTCAGAGGTTAAATTTTCCCCCTTTGTCGACACGGTTTCCCCCCAAAGTATTTAACGAGGGAGTGCAGGGCGCAGAGACCCTCCTGTAAGGCCCAGGGGCGGAGCCCACGGTGGGGGTCTAAGGGCAACGCCACCAACGGGGGTTGCTGGGAGCAACGCCCCCAAAGCAAAAATTGCCTATTATTTTATAAAGGTTTCAACAACTATTTTTTCTATTGGCCATCATATAAAAAACCCTATTTTTGTAACTGACATAAGTCTTGATAAGAAGGCTAAGGGTTAGGGTTTCTGTTGATATTGTGTTGTAGCATATTGCAGCGATATTGAGTTGCATGAGATTATTGGTTGTAATCAGTTCTATTTGCTAGATAATAATATTAGACTCTCTGTTGGTGGATGTAGCCCGAGTTTGGGTGAACCACGTTAAAATTGTCTCTTGTTATTTTATTTCTGTGCATTTTTTCATTCCTCTATTTAATCTTTATATGAATTTAATTGATATCTTCTACATGCTATTCCTAACAAGTGGTATCAGAGCAGGTTGTGTTCAATTATCATCTACAAGAAGGTCTCACGATTGAGTGGGAGTCTCACAGTTAAATGGGAGCAATGGCGGACGAGGGTAAATTGAAGGTAGATAAATTCAATGGGAAGAACTATCAGTTATGGAAGATGCAAATGGAGGATTATCTCTATCAAAAAGATTTATGAAGGCCGTTGCAAGGGAAAGCCAAGAAACTGGCAGCAATGATTGATGAGGATTGGGAACTTCTGGACAGAAAGGCGCTAGGAAGCATTCGTTTGTGCCTGGTACCATCGGTGGAATTTAATATTTCAAAAGTGAAGACAACAAATGAGTTGATGTAGACATTGGCAAAGTTATATGAAAATCCTTCCACTTCGAATAAGGTATTTCTTATGAAGCATTTATTTAATATGAAAATGGTAGTGATAGTTTCAAGACAGACAACTGAGAGGGGGGGTGAATCAGTTGTCTCAAAACTTTTCTTTTATTAACCACTTTGAATCCTTCTTGTAATTTAGCAGCATAATAATAAATCAATCATGGAAACATAATGCAATAATTCAGGAGCAAAAACATATTAACACATATGACACCAAGATTTTAACGTGGAAAACCTGGTTAAGGGAAAAACCACGGGGTGACTAACCCAAGATTGTATTCTCTATTAAAAGAATAAAAGGAACAAAATGGCACATGCCAATTAGGGCTCACTATCTGAGCACACTGCTCACAAGAGGCCCACTGCCTACAGGAGACACACTGTCTACAAAATAATAAATATTACATACTTGAACTGAAGATTAGCATCTTCACCATGCTTGAGTCAGTTCCATTTAAGCTCAAAACTTTTGCTCTACCTTTCGCTCTTCTCCTCTCTACCACACTCTCATCTTCACATTGGACAACTTTGAAATGACTTCACAACTCTTATTTATACAAGACATCAACTTTGAGATAATCATCAAAGTCGGCACACTTTATTTTATTACAGAGCAAATACACAAATACAACTTGAATTATTACAAAAGACTTCATGTGAATCACCACTCTGTCGGCCACTCATATTTGGGACTTCAATCTTCTTTGAGGAACATGCCATCCTTCGCAGAACATCTTCAAGATCATCTGCAAGATGTGTAAATCATCTAGTCGGCCAAGTTGAGGAAGAACATCATCATCCGAAAGTAATTCTTCAATTACGAGGTCAAGCATCAATGCAGATCACCAACACAAACTGGACACGATCTAGATACCCCCACAAGCTTGCCTGATTCACCAAGAACATCCACACTACTTCTGATAACTAAAATCATTCTCTTCTTCATCCAGAATCTTAAGAACACAATCTGTCATCACTGTCATATTGAAATAGATGCTTGCGAACCTCCAGACCATGAATCAATTGAGTTGTCAATTCACATTGACTTCCTAAACACTCCACCAAATCCGTAGAACAAGATATTGCATTTCTGGATCTCACTGGACCTATTTGTGTCACTTTGTCACCTTTGAACATCTATCAAAATTGGTTTTACTCGTATGGCCATAACTTCTTCAAATCTTCATGCGGACCTCTCAAATCTTTACTAGATCACCTTTAGACACATATCTACAAACCCTTTGATGCACATCCTCTGATCTTCATCTTAGCTGGTTTCTTCACTTCATAGAACTTCATTGTCTTCATTGTTCTTCTTTGTTTCTGATAGGACTAATTTTTTCAATATGCTCAGCACACAAGTCATCCAATCCTTGAAGTCAATGCAATAGGAGTATGTTGACATCAATGACAACACCAGTTAGGCCCATACTTGTAACAATCTCCCCCTTTGTCATTAATGGCAACATATGATGTGAAAAATTGTTTTAACCATCAAGACAAGAATTTCTCCTTACTGACTGACATAGCTCCCCCTATCAATGACAACCATTCACATGTCTTCTCTTCCTTTACTGCTCCCCCTTTGATCAGAAACCACTTTTTGTTTTTCACATGTCTTCTCTCCCCATTTGACATCAATGGAAAAAAGCACATCCTTGCATTACTCAGAATCATACAAACTGCTCCCCTTGAGTAGCAGCTTCCTATCAGCTATCCAAACCACAGGATATGACTGTGAGATCCACCGGACTAATGCACATCAATGCACCTTAATTTATAACCGAAGGGGTAATAACCCCTAACTTCTCCCTGAGATACTCAAAAGAGTCCTTAGGTAGAGGTTTAGTAAAGATGTCTGCAATCTCAAAAAGTGAAACTTGATGGATATATGTTTTGTCTTTGAATGCAACACTAGATTTTTTGATATATTTATTGCACTTGAATTATCACAGAAGAATGTGATAGGTTCCTCATACTCCACTCTGATGTCTCTTAGCATTTGCTTCATCCACAATACTTGAGTGCAACTGCCTGCTGCTGCAATATATTCTGCTTCTGCAGTGGCTAGAGATATTGCTTCTTATTTCTTGCTTAGCCAAGAAACCAATCTTTTCCCTAAAAAGAATGCTCCACCACTGGTACTCTTCCAGTCATCCACATCTCCTGCCCAATCTGCATCTGTATATGCATGAAAAGAGAAATCATGATCTCTAGGATACCATAAACCATACTCAACTGTTCCTTTTAGATATCTGAGAATCCTCTTGATTGCCATGACATGAGATTCTCTAGGATTAGCTTGGAATAGACCAACAACATTCATAATGTCAGGTCTAGTTTGAGTAAGATACAGTAGTCCTCCAATCATTGACCTGTACTTTTTCTTATCAGCCTTAGGAGAGTCATCATCTTTACTCAGTTTACATCTGGTTGCCATGGGAGTATTCATTGGTTTTGAGTCTTCCATCCCAAATTTCTGGAACAATTCTTTCACATACTTGGTTTGTGAAATGAAGATTCCTTTCTTTGTTTGAGTGATTTGTAGACCCAAGAAGAAATTCATTTCCCCAAACATGGACATCTCAAATTCACTTTTCATTTGATTTGCAAAAGTTTTGCACATACTATCTCTTCCTCCAAAAATGATATCATCAACAAATACTTCAACAATCAAGATATTTTCATGATCAATTTTGAAGTACAAGTTACTGTCAGCGGTACCTTTGTTGAAACCAATCTTCAAAAGATGCTTATCCAATCTTTCATACCAAGCTCTTGGGGCTTGTTTGAGTCCATACAGTGCTTTCTTCAATTTGCAGACCATATCACCATGATTAGACAATTGAAATCCATCTGGTTGCTCAATGTATACCTCTTCTTTCAAATCACCATTCAGGAAGGTAGACTTGACATCCATTTGATATACTTTGAAATCCTTGAAGGTAGCAAAAGCAATAAATAATCTGTCTACTTCAATTCTTGCTACCGGAGCAAAATTTTCCTCAAAGTCAACTCCTACTTGAGAATAACCCTTACAAACCAATCTGGCTTTGTTTCTGACTACTTCACCATCTTCATTCAGTTTATTCCGGAAGACTCATTTGGTTCCAATTACATTTTTATTTCTAGGTCTAGGAACAAGATCCCAAGTGTGATTTTTCTCAATTTGCATCAACTCTTCCTTCATTGCTTTAGTCCAGCTTTCATCATTGCACGCTTCACTTACTATTTTTGGTTCAATTTTTGAAATCAAACAATACTTTTCTGAGTCTTGAGGAATCTTTCTTCTTGTTTGAACACCTTTTCTTTTATCACCTATGATCTGATCATCAGAATGATTCAATCTTACATACCTGGGAGTTTGAGAAATTTCTTGCACTTCTATTTCTTGGATAGGTTCATTCAAACTTATCTCTTCTTCCTGTATTTCAGGATTCTCCATATCAATCTGGGTCTGAATTTCAGAGGGGGGTTGGACTTCTTGAACCAAAACATCATTATGATCATCTTCTTCATATTCATAAAACCTTGAGGGTTTTTCAATACCTTCAACAACCTTCACATTTGTACTTTCTATAATCTTTCTCAATCTCTTGTTATAATACCGGTATGCTTTGCTTTGAGTAGAATAACCCAAGAATATTCCTTCATCACTTCTAGCATCAAATTTGCCAAGGTCTTCATCTCTTAATGTAACATTTGCTACCAAAGACTTTGAAATACTTCATAGTGGGAGTGATGTCAAACCAGAGTTCATAAGGGGTCTTACCATTATTGTTTCTGATTTGTACTCGATTAAGAGTATAGACAGCATTGCTTACAGCTTCTCTCTAGTAGATCTGAGGAACATTTTCTTCCACAATCATAGTTTTAGATGCTTCCTGGATGGTCCGGTTCTTTCTCTCCACTACTCCATTTTGTTGTGGAGTCCTTGGAGCAGATAACTGTCTTTTTATCCCATGTTTCTCACAAAATTCTATGAACTCTCCGGATGTGAATTCTCCACCTATATCAGACCTGAGACATTTTATGTTTAGTCTGGTTTCATTATCTACTATAGCTTTGAATATTTTGAATTTCTCAAGAGCCTCAGATTTTTCTTTCAGAAAAGTCACTCACATCATCCGGGAGTGGTCATCAATTACTAACATGAAGTATCTATCACCTTGCAAACTCCTGATTCTTGCCGGTCCATATAGACTAGTATGTACTAAATCCAACAATCTGGTAGAAGATTGTTCCTTACTTTTGAATGTGAATCTGCTCTACTTACCCAACTGACATTCTTTGCACAAACTATTAGTAGGTTTCACCAGTCTTGGAAGATCTCTTACAGCCTGAGTGTTGCTTATCTTGATGATATTATCAAAATTCACATGACACATTCTCGTATGCCACAACCAACTCTGATCAATTTGAACAAATAAGCAGCTTTTTTCTAGTACCAACCAAGTGGAAGATGTTACCTTTTGTTTGAGTACCGGATGCAATCTCTGTTCCAGAACTTTCAAAGATCTTACATTTTCCATTTTTGAATCAGAGATCATAGCCTTTGTCCACCAGCTATCCAACACTGAGAAGATTGTGCTTCAGACCTTCAACATACATCACATCACTAGTTTTGTTCTTTCCATCAAAGGAAACAGTTCCTCTACCTTTGATTCTGCCAGCAGAGTTATCACCAAATTTTACAACTCCTCCTTCATATCTTTCCAAATCTATGAACTTATTTTTGTCACCTGTCATATGGTGGGAGCATCCACTGTCAATGACCCAATCATCCTTTTCTTTAACTTGGGCAGCTAGAGCTTTTTCTATCATTTTATGATTGACAAATTCAGAGGGCATTGGATCTTCTTCCTTGATGGCAATAAACACCCAGTCACTTTCGGATTTGTTTCCTGTCTCTGATTCATCATCTGTTACTCTTTCATCATCATCATCTTCATGAACATAGTAATACTTCTTTTGAAATCTTAATCTATTAGGGTTTGGCCTAGAAAATATTTCCGGACACCTTGAGGCAAAATGACAGATCTTGTTGCAATTAAAACACTTGAAAGACAATTTTCCTTCATACTTACTGGATCCTCTTGGCAGTCTCTTTGCAATGAGGGCCTCAAGTTGTTCAGCTTCTAATTCATCCTCTTCCAGATCTTTTCTTGCTTTCTCATACCAAGAAGATTTTCTTGAGGAACTTTCTCCTGGATCATATCTCTGTTTGCCTTTTGTAGAGGCACTAGCTTTGAATGCAGATTCAGTCTTAGGAAGTGCATCACCAAACTTAGCTAACTCGAATGCAGATATCTAACTAGCCAATTGATCCCTTGTGATAGTTGTTAAGGATTTGATTTCCTCAATAACAGCAACTTTGTGTTTGTAAGTAGGAGGTAAGGATCTGAGAACTTTAGCAACAATTTCATCTTCATCCAAAACTCCACCAGCACATTTGATGCCACAAACAAGCTCATTTACTTTTGTCATGCAAGAAGTGATATTCCCATCTTCACTCATCTTTAAATTTTTGAACTTTCCTTTCAGACTTTGTAGCTTGGCACACTTAACATATTTGTCTCCTTCATATAGATTTTCAAGCTTTGTCCAAATTTCATAGGCAGTCTTCAAACCCATAACATTTTTCAGCTCTAAAACAGACAAGGCACTTAGTAGGGCTTCTTTATCTCGAAGATTATTTTCTGCATCTCTAATTTCATTTAGAGTTGTAGGACCATTTGTTGGGGGAACATATTTAATTGAGGCTATGTTCCAATATTGATATCCCATGCATTGTAAGTGACATTCCATGCAGATTTTCTAGGTAGTGAAGTTTGAACCATCAAACCTTGGACTGTCCTTCTTGTAGGTCGACATTCTGGATCTCCTCAAGCAGTTAAGCTTCTTCTAGAGGAACTTAGCTCCGATACCAATTGTTAGTTTCAAGACAGACAACTGAGAGGGGGGGTGAATCAATTGTCTCAAAACTTTTATTTTATTAACCACTTTGAATCCTTCTTGTAATTCAGCAGCATAATAATAAATCAATCATGGAAAAATAATGCAATAATTTAGGAGCAGAAACATATTAACACATATGACACCAAGATTTTAACGTGGAAAACCCGGTTAAGGGAGAAACCACGAGGTGACTAACCCAAGATTGTATTCTCTGTTAAAAGAATAAAATGAACAAAATGACCAATTAGGGCTCACTGCTCGAGAACACTACTCACAAGAGGCCCACTGCCTACAGGGGACACAATGTCTATAGAATAATAAATATTACATACTTGAACTAAAGATTAGTATCTTCACCATGCTTGAGTCAGTTCCATTCAAGCTCAAAACTTTTACTCTACCTTTCGCTTATCTCCTCTATACCACACTCTCATCTTCACATTGGATAACTTTGAAATGACTTCACAACTCTTATTTATACAAGACATCAACTTTGAGATAATCATCAAAGTTGGCACACTTTATTTTATTACAGAGCAAATACACAAATACAACTTGACTTATTACAAAAGACTTCATGCGAACCACCACTCTGCCGGCCACATATTTGGGACTTTAATCTTCTTTCAGGAACATGCCATCCTTCGTAGAACATCTTCAAGATCATCTGCAAGATGTGTAATTCATCCGGTCAGCCAAATTGAGGAAGAACATCATCATCCGGAAGTAATTCTTCAATTACGATCTCAATCATCAATGTGGATCACCAACACAAACTGGACACGATCTAGATACCCCCACAAGCTTGCCTGATTCACCAAGAACATCCACACTACTTCTAATAACTAAAATCATTCTCTTCTTCATCTAGAATGTTAAGAACACAGTCTGTCATCACTGTCATATTGAAATAGATGCTTGCGGACCTCTAGACCACGAACCAATTGAGTTGTCAATTCACATTGATTTCCTAAACACTCCACCAAATCCGCAGAACAAGATATTGTATTTCTGGATCTCACCAGACCTATTTGTGTTACTCTGTCACCTCTGAACATCTGTCAAAACTAGTTTTACTCATATGGCCATAACTTCTTCAAATCTTCATGCGAACCTCTCAAATCTTTACTAGATCACCTTTAGACACATATCTACAAACCCTTTGATGCGCATCCTTTGATCTTCATCTTACCTGGGATCTTCACTTCATATAGCTTCATTGTCTTCATTGTCCTTCTTTGTTTCTAATATGACTAATTTTCTCAATATCCTCAGCACACAATTCATCTAATCCTTGACATCAATGCAATAGGAGTATGTTGACATCGATGACAACACCAGTTAGGCCCATACTTGCAACATGTAGATGGTGGATCGGTTACTGATCATTTAAATGAGTTTAACATAGTTACCAGTTAATTGACTTTTGTTAATGTAAATTTTGATGAAGAAGTTAGAGCTCTCTTGATATTATCTTATTTGCCTGAAAGCTAGAATAGTTTGGTAATGGTGGTTAGTAACTTTGTTTCTGGTTCGAATACTTTGAAATTTGATGATGTTGTTGGTGTTATTCTGAGTGAGGAAATTTGTAGGGAGAGCTTAGGTGGATCCACATTAGGTAGTGTTTTGAATGTAGAAAGTAGAGGCAAATCAAAGGAGAGAGGAAAAGGTTCTGGAGGTCATGGGAAGTCGTGAGAAAAATCAAAGGACAAGAGGTCCCAATCCAGAGGAAACAAGGTTTGCTAGTACTATGGGAAACCAGGTCATCTGAAGAAAGATTGTTGGTCTCGTTAGAATAAAGGAGACAAAAAAGAAGGCAATAAGGAGGCAAATGTGGTAAGTAATTAGTCTGAAGATGCTTTGATTCTTTCCCTAGATAATGCTGATGATTCATGGGTTTTAGATTCAGGGGCCTCACTTCATGCTACGCCCCATAGAAGTTATTTTCTTGATTATGTCTAAGGGGATTTTGGGTTGGTTTACTTGGGAGATAACGAACCCTGTCAGATTGTTGGAAAGGGAAGAATCAGGATTAAGTTACAGAATGTGAATCATTGGCTACTACAAGAGGTAAGGCACATTCCAAGGCTGAGTAGGAATTTAATTTCAACAGGGACGCTAGGTAATGAAGGTTGCATAGTTAATTTCAGTGATAAAAATTGGAAGGTTTCAAGAGGTGCCTTAATAGTAGAAAAAGGTGTGAAAGTAGGCACTTTATATCTTTGTACAAGTCATACTATTCCTTTTACTTTAGTTGTTGTAGAGAAAAACCAAACAGGTTTAGGAACAGTTGCTGCGGGTTCACAGGCAGAGATTGAAATAGTTGTTGCAGGTTCTACGACAACACTGTGGCATAACAGACTTGGGCATATGAGTGAAAAAGGTATGAAGATACTTCATTCTAAGAAAGTTTTACCAGGTCTGAAATGTATTAATATAGATTTCTATGAAAGTTGTGTGTATGGAAAAGAAAAGAGAGTTTTCTCAAAGATGGGAAGCAAAAGAATGATGAAAAGTTGGAGCTTGTGTATGTAGATGTATGGGGACCAGCTCAAGTATCTTATTTTGTTGGCTTTCAGTATTATATTGCATTCATAGATGATGCAGCTAGGAAGGTTTGGATTTATTTCCTTAGGCAGTAATCTGATGTATTTGAAACATTTAAGAAATGGAGAAGCTTGGTTGAGAATGAGACAGGTAAAAGATTAAAATGTCTTAGATCTGATAATGGTGGTGAGTATTGAAACAAAGAATTTGAGGATTATTGTTCCTCTAATGAAATTCGTAGGTAGAAAATAGTTCCAGGGACTCCACAGGAGAATGGAGTGGCTGAGGGCATGAATAAGACAATATGGAGCATGCAAGGAGCATGATATTGCATGTTGGGCTGTCTTTAAACATGTGGGTAGAGGCTATTAATAATGTTGTATATTTAATTAATAGAGGTCCTTCAGTTCCTTTGGGTTGTACTATTCCAAAGGAAGCATGGACAGGTAAGAAGGTGAGTTATTCTTTTCTTAAAACCTTCGAATATGAAGCATTTGCACATGTAGATTTTGAAAATAGAACAAAGCTGGATGCAAAATCAAAAAAATGTATCTTCATTGGATATGACATTGATGAATTTGGTTATAGGCTTTGGGATGTTGAAAATCTAAAAATTGTGAGAAGTAGGGATGTTGTATTCAATGAGAAGGTGTTGTACAAAGATTAGTTGCAGCAACATTAGAAGAAAGAAAAGTATTGTGTGGTGTTGGATGATACTCTGGACAGTGATGTTCTAGTGGTTCCTCATGCTTCACAACATCAGCAGTAAATACCACAAAATCTACTGAATGTTAAACGGTCAACAAGGTTAAGTAGACGTCTCGAAAAGTTTTCTCCCTCTTTGTATTCTATTTTGTTACCAGATGCTGGTGAACTAGAAGGGTATGATGAAGCTATGCAGGTGGATACAAAGTTTTAGTGGGAGCATGCAAAGGAAGAAGAAATGGACTCCTTGTTGAAAAATTAGACTTGGGAATTATGCAAGTTGCATGCAGGTAAAAAGGCTTTACCAAACAAATGGGTTTATAGGCTAAAAGAGGAAGATGGAGGTAAGAACAAATTTAAATCCAGATTAGTTGTAAAAGGATTTGCACAGAAAAAGGGCATTGATTTTGATGAATTTTTTCTCTGATTGTTAAGATGACTTTATTTGTACTGTTTTAAGTATTGTGGTTGCTGAATATTTGCATTTGGAACAACTAGATGTGAAAACTGCCTTTCTCCATGGTGATTTGGAGGAGGAGATATATATGGAACGGCCCCAAGGATTTGAGGTCAAAGGTAAGGAAAAACTGGTGTACAGATTGAAAAAGAGTTTATATGGCTTGAAACAAGCACCTCGACAATGGTACTTGAACTTTGATAGTTTCATGGCTGAGCAAGGCTACAGTCGGTGTAATTCTGACCATTGTATTTATTTTCAGAGGTTGGATAATGATAGATACATTATTTTATGTTTATATGTTGATGACATGCTTGTAGCAGGGTCTAACATGGATCACATAAGTGAGTTAAAACAACAGTTAGCAAAATCATTTGCTATGAAGAATTTGGGGGTAGCAAAACAAATCCTTGGTGTGAAAATTTGTTGAGATAGGAAGAACAAAAAATTGACTCTATCCCAGGTTGCTTATGTTGGAAAGGTGTTGCAAAGATTCCATATGGAGAATGCCAAAGCTGTTAGCACACATTTGCCTAGTCATTTGAAATTGACTAAGGAGATGTGTTTAAAGACACAAGAAGAGGAAGACAAAATGTCCAAAGTACCATATGCTTCAGTTGTAGGAAGTTTAATATACACATGGTATGCACAAGACTAGATATTGCACGTGTTGTAGGAGTTGTAAGCAGGTATATGAGTAATCCTAGATTAGAGCATTAGAATGCAGTAAAATGGATTCTCAAGTATTTAAGAGGTACATCCAATAAACACTTATGTTTTAAGGGCTCTAATATTGATTTAACAGGTTATGTGGACTCATATTTGGCAGGGGATATCGATACCAGGCAGAGTACTACATGTTATGTCTTTACTGTAGGTGGGATAACGATGAGTTGGATCTCAAGGTTGCAAAAGGTGGTTGCTTTATCCACCACGGAGGCAGAGTATGTAACTATAACAGAGGCAAGCTAGGAGATGATATGGTTGTAATCTTTCATGGAAGAATTGGGAAACCAATAGGCTAACAATTATTTGTTTACGGACAGCTAGAGTGCCATACATCTTGCAAAGAATTCTGCCTTGCATTCAAAGACCAAATACATACAACTAAGGTATCACTTTATTTGGTCGGTGTTGGAGGATGGACAGTTAAGGCCAGAAAAAATACATACAAATGACAATCCAACGGATATGTTTATGAAGGTGGTGACAAGGGAGAAGTTGATCTCCTCTTCATCTTCGATTGGCCTTCAAGATTGAAAATAATAAAATTAGAATAGCAAGGTCTAGGGTGCTTATTTCCAGTGGGAGCTACAGGGATAGCAATGTTATGATCAATCTTCAAGTGGGAGATGATATGGCATGGAGCCTGATTAGTCTCCAAGTGGGAGATTATTGTTATATGGAGCCTAATCAGACTCGAAGGTTATATTGCCTATTATTTTATAAAGGCGTCGACAATTATTTTTTCTATTGGTCGTCATATAAAAAACCCCATATTTGTAACCAACATAAGTCTTGATAAAAAGGCTAAGGTTTAGGGTTCTATTGATATTGTGTTGTAGCATATTGCAGCGGTATTGAGTTGCATGAGATTGCTAGTTGTAATCGGTTCTATTTGCTGGATAATAATATTGGACTCTCTGTTGGTGGATGTAGCCCGAGTTTGGGTGAACCATGTTAAAATTGTCTCTCGCTATTTTATTTCTATGTATTTTTTCATTCCTCTGTTTAATCTTTATTTGCATTTAATTGATATCTTTTGCATGCTATTCCTAACAAAAATGAATGTTTAGTGAAAGAGGGCTTGATATTGGTATCACTTTCACTTCAAATATTGGGTAGTCTATGGCTATTAGAGTATGCTTAAATTTGTTAGTAGAAGTGGCATCTAGATATTTAAATTGAATGTTTTCATATTTGATGATTCCTTTTCTAGTAAATTAGTGTCATGGATTCTTGTAAAATGGTTTGCAAAGACCATGTTGGTGCTCAAACATGTAGCCCCACAGATCCTAAAGACTAGCACCAAAAATTAAGGCCAAGGATATGGCATCAAAGGTGATGGGCAGGACTTGTGCTCAAACAATGGCATGAATGGACCAATAGTTGTGAGTTGGTAAACTCACCTTTAGCTTTAGGCTCTACAAGGCCAAGGGGGGTGTTCCCTGAGCTCTCAATAACAAGACAATTAAAGAGAAATATAATTTCAGCTCTAGGCCCTTAAGAAACCATTACCAATATGTTATGAACCTCAAGGTTTGTCATTAAGTTCATGTCAACACTGGCTACATATAGACCTTCAAGGGCTCTAATTGAACAGATAATAAATCCACTCTTACCCTACACCAAAGGATGATAGCTACACTATAGTTCCCCAACAGATGAATCCACTTAACATTGTATACACACTAGTAAGAGGGAGAAACACACTAGCATAATCCTCTAACAACAAATCAATTTTTAGATTGCATGAGATGTCACATAGTTTATAATAATGAATTATGCAAGCATGGTGGAACCTAAACTACTTCTACAACTAACAAGAGAGGGACTATAAAATTTGAAAGGTGTTGGCCCTTCACCAATGAGATCGGTGCCTACTCCATTGGGAAACAAAGTTGTGGATTATAAGGGAGAAGGAGATACACCAACAAAACATAAATAGAACTAGATGTGCATCTTCATACATTGCATATATCACACTTCATGAAATCTAGACATACTTAACAATCCAAAACAAAACTATAAAAACCCACATGAAACATAGAGAAAGACCATTATAAAAAAATTGCAGTGCATTAAAGTGATGTCACACATTTATCTGACCTTTGTTGCATTCATGCCAACAAGTGTGGCAAGAGAGGATGAACAACTAGGTTCAAGCACCCTCTTGAATAATCATAAACTATGAAGGAGACATATCATTACACATAATTTGTCCATTGAATACCCTTCATATGCCTTACTAAAATACATTACATCCCCTTACAGACTAGATAGGTAGCATTTGATGCCCTAGAAACAAATCAAAGCACATACAGTTCCCAAATTGGTTCAATGCACAACCTATGTTACATCTTTTTTCATGTATATATAGCATTATAATTTCATTCCTATAGCCTAAATGAGAATCCTAGCATGGTAAACAAGTTTGCAAGTTCCCATGCCTGCTTGCATCACTCCCACACATATGTGCACTTGTAATCATTCCAAATCAAATTAGCAACACATGACTTCACATAGAAATTATGTCCTTGAAGGGTCTAGTAGTACCAAGAAATGTGTGAAGGTCTCCCTTGCCATATCGTGTTCATATGAGGCCATTAATGGAATCCTAGGTCATGTGAGAAGGTAGGTCAAGGCATTTGATTGCAGAATCACAGTGGATGCTTAAATGCAGGGCTCGTGAAAACCTTTTAATATATCATTCTACTTCTATCGACACTTTTGAGAAACCCTGAACTTTGTTGGGCATTTTGGAGGTTAACAAACCTACCAAAATACCAATGCCTCATCTTCTTTATCATCTCCTTCACCCCTTTCTCTATTCTTATTTGTCAGTGATTTGGGTTCCCACTAAACTTCATTGGCATTACAGCGAGTTCTTGAAGTCATGAACCCATGGATGGAGCCATCTTCTTCATCTTTGTTTTCTCTTTATTGATTGCCCCTTCCTTGTCAGTGATTGAGCAAGTTCATGAACTCACAAACCCACCGATGCCACCTTCTCCTTTTGCCTTTCTCTTTGTTGTTGGTAATTTTAGAGGTTCATGAACCTACCGAAACATCAAACTTTATTCTTCTTTGTTCTTTGTCAGTGTTTTAGCAACTTTGAGAACCCGTGAACCATGCCAAAGCTTCATGAAGTTCATGAACCTAAAGAAGTGCCAACAAAAAAAGAAAGCCCCAGAGTTGTCAAAACTTTCAAGGTTCAAGGAACCATGAAATCGCCAACAAAGGATTTTATTGGCCATTTCAAAGGTTCATGAACCTACCAAATCACCAACAAAGACTTTTTCAATGATTTCAAGCTTCATAGAACCTTGAAAATGCTAACAAGTTCTACAAACGCATAAATGGATAAACTTACACTTAGAAAATTTTAGATTTTGCAACTTAAGTGAATATTTGAAGTATAAGGGGGAAACTAGCATAGCACAAAGGACTCATTTTGAACAAAGGGGCCCATTGAAAATCTCTCAAATTGGGTAATATTGATGGGCAAAATAGGGCAAGACAACAAAGGAGGGATAGGTCATAAGATTTTTGCAAATTTTTAGGCAGGTGCTAATAGACCATTCCCAACCAATATTGGCATTGCTATTGGTCACTCCATTTTAGTGAAAGGGGACTAATCTAATTTTGAATTTGGACTTGATAACATGCAAGGAAGTCAACTCTACTTAGTGTAAAACACACCATTGTTGAAGAGTTTCTTAATAGTATGTATGAATTCGAAGGTGACAATATAAGAGGATGCATAACTGTAAGAGTCACACAATGGACTCAAGAGATGCCCAAGATCACCTGCAATCCAAACAACCATCAACAACAAGAGAGAAGCAATAACAAAGCTATGTTGCCAAAGAATGATAATGATGCATACAAGGTACAAGATACACAATATGATTATGTACAATGAGAGCCCTTGCTTATATAGGCAAGGTGAGACCTAGGACATGTGATCGTGACAAGTGTCTTAATCCTATGACATGAGACACAAATATTAAATTCCCTAAGTAAACTTAACTAGACAAGTGTGAATAGGACCTAATATGGAACCAGTTAGGTAATATACATCGTTCACACCAACAATAACTTTAAAGATGACAATATAGGAGGTTTAAAAACTATAATCTTATTACCCACAATATTTAATAGAAACAGGTGTATCACAAGGGACAAATCCTTGTAATAGTTCAAGAGATACTTTTGTTTTTGTATGTGGGTTTCTTTGAATTATGAATGGATATTCACCAAGGTTAGCCATGTCTTTACTTGTTAATTTATGAAGAGTGTCATGTAGGGAAAATCCTTGTTTTTGATAAAGTAAGCAGAAAAAAAGGGTGTCGATCCCATTACATATCATCCAAAAACACACACCAAAGTTCCATCAAAGAACCAAGAGAGAGAAACAAACCGAACCAACAAGAAATAGCCAAAAAGAAACCCCAGACCAAGACATAGTGGACTAACGACAGACCAACATCAAACAAAAACCAAAAGCACAGAAAAAAGCCTCCAATGGCTAATTGAACATCTGGTCCCAATCTTCGGCTAGGAACTGGTAGAGATCTTGGTACTCCTTGAGTTCTTTATCCTTCATACCCTGAATGGTAAGCTCGACATCTTGGAGGACAGTAAGAGTTGTGCTCAACTGGTGCATGACTTTCGTAGAGAACTTGGCCAGAACCTTGAACTTCCTCTCCAACTCGGTGAGCCTAGTAGAGAGGGTTTGTATCTCCTTATCTTTGACAACAATCTTGCCCCCCCTCTTCATCTTGCCTGCTTCCTTCACCACTTTCTCTAAGCTCACAGATTCAGACCCCTTAACATTAAGCTCAGGAAAATTACTGGGCCCATCATCTGCTTCGACCTCCACATTATCATTTTTGGTCTCCTTATTGATGGAAAATTCCCCACCCGTATGTTCAATCTCAGGCAAAATAGTGTCCACTTTGTTGTTTTTGTCATTAGAAATACCATCACCCTCTAGGTTCGCAATATCCTCCTCCATCTTAGTGACCACCTTCTTTTGGGGAACACGACTAAGCTTAGCAACAAGCCTTGTCGACCTCCTGGTCGACTGCACCCGGGGTTTACTTTCAGTCATGGTAAAATCCTCATCAACAGTGTTGTCACTACTACCGATACCTTCCTCAGAGCTAACCTTCTCCACCACCATAAAAACATTTTTGGCCTTATTCTCGTTGTCTGTACCACTTCCTTCCTCCAAACTTCCCCTTTTCTTCTTCTGAGGGGTCACCCAGGCAGAATCACTGAGTAAAATCTTTCTTTTAACATAAGTCTTCACAGAGGTCATGGGAATCTGGTCAATGACCTTGGTATCTGGGATTTTACTAGTGGTAGTTTTTTTCTTTCTAGAATTGAGGGATTTGGCATACTTTTTCGGAGTGATTTCTATAATTATCAACAAGCTAGTCATCTCAGGATTGGAGAAGGGTGGCAGTGGAGGGTCAGCCCTAGTAGCCGTGAGGGCTTTAGGGGGTAGAGGGCTAAATGGAATTTATACAATGTGAGGATAAGCATCTAATGGAGTGGGATGAGGGGCTTGTTGGGTTCTATAGCATGTTGTTTAATGGCAAACACAATCGAGGCTTCCAGAGACAACAACAAATAAAAAGGAAAACTAATCACCTTGCTACGACAAAAATGATTGAGTAGAGCAAAATGATAGTGGAAAAAGCATCTGAATCTACCTTCAAGAGTGAAGTACTTTATGATCATGTGACACACCTCATCCCAAGGTTTTGGCAGCATTTCACAATCAAACCCCTTTGCAGACTGTGTAAGACCTCCCCTTTCTTCAGAAAATAAGCCATTCCCTCAGGATCAAAAACCTTGCTCTTTTTGGAGTGTTTGATGTTATTAGTAGGCATCTCCATCGCCATCCCTATCACTTCCTCTAAGATTTCAAACCCCACACCGCCCAACTTGACTCGTCTGCCCTCCCAAGAATGCAAGAACTACATTGAGAGGCTTTCATCGTGACCTTGCAAGCATTCAAGATAGGAAGCCACCCCGCCCTCCTGACAGATGTGCCATAGGGTCTTATTGCATTTAATCTCTTCACAGGATTCAGGCTCAGTACGAGGCCTATCACCCCCCATAGCAAGTTTGCACCAATATCTCACAGCCAAGCTAGAAATGCAAGAAACAACAAAAAACTTAGAAACTTTCAAACTGCAAAAAATATCCTAAACAACAATATTCATACTCAAGTTAATGAGTATAGTTTCTTTTTAGCTGCTGGGGGTGGCATACTTTCTTAAATTCGCAATATGCGAACTATCATTCCCTTTCCTTCCATGATTACAATTCATTAATTGGTCATAATTAGAGGTTCTGCATAGAGACGTCGAGTTTCTCATGTGCCCAGTCATGTGAAACCCCTCCTTAGGCCTCCACGTTTGTCTGAAGTGCAAGCAATCGTTCATACAGTAGCGGACCCCAACTCTGACAAGTCTGAGCTGGCAAGCAAATGTCACACCCTGTAAAACATTAGTCCTCATATCCAGATGGCAATCAAAACTGGATCCCATATGGCACCTAAAGTACTCCCTAGGCTAGGAGGTCAAAGGGTTAATTAATTCAAACATGAGAGATCTAGAGCAGAGCTTTGCTCCTTTTTGAGAAGGTTTGGTATCTGAATAGGTAAACTATTCTTTCTTTTCCAACATCTCCAAGTGTCCAAGCTCTACCTAAGGTTTGTCAACCCATCCGCCACTTTATTACCTTCGTGGTAAACATGCCCAATTTCTATATTCTTGAACCTAGACAGTAAGCAGACGTTGTCATCCGTAATATCCTTCAGCTTTTAACTGCTATTAGACCTGCCAAGAGCCACCTCAATGATAATTTTTGAATCTCCTTCCAATTGTAATTTGTCCATTCCCATAGAGAGCAATTTTGAGCCCCCACAGCAGGGCCAATCCCTCTACCACATTATTAGACTATTACCGATGTACCCTGCATAAGCAGCAATGAAAACACCCTAACTATCTCTGAATATCCCACCCCCACTATCCAGCCCAGTATTCTTTTTTTCAGCTCCGTCAAAATTAAGTTTGATCCAATCCCTAGGAGGGGGTCTCTAGAGGGCGTTTTGTCTAGCCATCTTTTTAGAATTGTCAATCTTGGTTATGTCCACTGTCAGTCCCTAATTCTTGGCAATCTGCACTTCCACCAGAGTAGGGGGTTTCTCAGCCACATGAAGAGTGTTTTTGGATGTGTTCTCAGAGACCAACTTGTTGAAGGAGTAAAAGACCTCATTAGCAAATCGAGCATTATCTCTAAAGATTCTATTGTTCCTTTCCTTCCACACACTCCACCCCAGGTGTGGGGGAATTTGTCTCCATAGCTCTCTAATCCTGGGGTGCAAGAAAGGAGAAATCTAGCTTTGGACGAAATCCATTAGGTTTTCTAGGAAAACCCACTCCAGGTTAAGTTTCTCTATAGTTCTTCCCCATATCTTTTTAGAAAAATTGCAATGGAAATGAAGGTATTGAATGGACTCTTCTTCTTTCAGGCAAAGAACACATCTATTGACCAAATGGAACCCCCTTTTATTGAGGTTGTCAGTAGTAAGGATTTTATTATGAGTTATAGATCACCAGAAGAAGTTTATTTAGGGATCAACTTGTTATTCTAGACACTCTTCCAAAACCAACTCCCATGTCCGTTGTTTGTCAGTAGGATGTAAGTAGATTTAACCGAGATGTTCCCCTTTTGATCCTATCCCCAGAGCATTTCATCCTCCCTAGGAAATATTGGAATTTTGTACTTGTTCAACTCCACTTGCAGAGCCTGCCACTCCAAATTCTTAGGTTGAGTATTGTTCTAGCATTCCGAGAGGTTCTTCCACTGTCTTTGGTTGTCGGAATGGGTAGTTATGAAATTGTTCACCAAGCTCCCAAAATGGTTAACAACTCTTTTCCTGGTGGTGTTGTTCTTCCTGCTAGCCAAGGGTCTCTTCCCGAGCCAATTGTCCTCCCAGAATCTACTTTTGTCTTGGGATAGAATGCTTCTAGTTTTGATCGTTTTATTCCAGATAATAGAGCCTTTGGGATGGCTCTCTTTGTCAATAACCCCTAATTTATCCCCATTTTACAGGTATTTGGCTTTCATAATCTGAACCCAATCTTTCTCCTCCTTTAGGAAGGTCCACCCGATTGTGGCAAATAAAGCTTTATTCATCACCTAGATTTTTTTGATTCCTAATCCCCCTTGAGTTTTGGTCAGGTAGACTTTTTCCCATCCAACCAATGAGATCCTCTTCTTTTCCTAAACTCCAGTCCAGAGGAAGATTCTATGGATCCTCTCTAATTTCTCCACCATGTATCTGGGCATTTTAAAGATGGATAGAAAATAGGTGGGGATACCCTGCAACGAGGCCATCAATAGTTGATGCTTACCTTCTTGACTAAGGAGTTTACCTTTGTATCCCTCCATTTTCTTTTGGCTTCTTTCTAGAATGGTATTCCAGAAAGGCGGGGTCACCTCCTTGACTGTGAGGGGCAGACCCAGGTAGGTAGCTGGGAGATTAGCCATGTTGCAATCAAGGATGTTTCTCACCCTATCTTGCAACTCCAAGTTAGTGTTGAAGAAGAACACATTACTCTTTTCATAATTAATGCATTGGCCAGAAACCTCCGCATAGGAGTTTAGCAGATTTTTCCATCTTTTGGCCTCAACCACTGAAGTTGCCCCAAAGAGCATAGTATCATCAACAAAATGTTGGACAATAGATGGACCCAAGGTGGATGCAGCTTTGACACCCCTAAGGGAATGACTATCCAGGTGGCATAGGATGTTTCTACCCAGAACCTTAGCCAAAATTATAAATAGGTAGGGAGAGAGGGATCTCCCTGCCTGATACCTCTACCAACATCAAAGAACCCTTGAGGATTACCATTGACCAAGACCAAGTACTTGATGGTGGTGACACATTCTTTTATCAGAGTAAGAATTATGTCTTTGAACCCAAACTTCCTTAGGACTTTGAACAGGAAATCCCAAGAGACTCTATCATAAGCTTTAGATATATCCAGCTTGAGAGCCATCATCAGATTGTTACTTTTTTCCATCGAGTGACTAATCTCATGGGTGGATATAGCAGCATCCATAATCTGTCTATCGGCGAAAAAGCCTTTCTAGTAGTCCAAAATAATACTATCCAGTAGCGGTTGAAGTTTGAGGACCAGAGTCTTCGTAATGATCTTATAAATGGTGTTACATAGGCTAATAGGACAGAAATCAGCCATGGATTCCATGATGCTCTTCTTGGGGATAAGCGTAGTGAACGTGACATTGATCTGTTTGAGGATTTTGCCAATCCTAAAAAAGTCCTTGACATTAGTCATAACATCATAACCCGCTATCTTCCAGAAGTTGTGGAAAAAGGTCAGGGGAAACCCGTCTAGTCCCGGAGCTTTGAAAGCCCCCATAGAGAACACAACCGCCCTAACTTCCTCTTCACTAATAGGCTTCAAAAGTCTACAGTTATCTTCCTCCGAAAGGATAGAGGGAATGTTGTCTAACAGCTTATCTTCCCAACCTTTGTTAGGCTTGTTTCTGTGCTCTGCTAAGAAGTTTCTAAAGTAGTTGGAGTCAAGGTTTCCCAGTTCCTTGTCCTTGACAATTTTCCTGTTGTTCTCATCAAGCAGCTTGGTGATTCTATTCCTCTTCCTATGCTTCATGGCTAACTAGTGGAAGAAATTTGAGTTCCTATCTCCCTCCTTCAGCCATTGCACTCTAGACTTTTGTTTTTAGAATATCTCTTCCTTATTGATGATGTCCTTGAGGTTTGTGAGCAAAGCCTCTTCCATATTAAAAGTATCCTCACTTGCATCCCCCTTAGCCATTTTGTCTTGAACTTCCATTAATCTGTCAGTAATGTGTTTCTTTTGGTTCATCACATTCTTGAAATAGAATTTATTCCATCCTTTTACTTTGTGCTTAACATGGATGAGTTTTTGGGTGAGTCTGAACATGGGAGATCCATGCACCAAGATACTCCACCAATTAGCAATGTAGTTTTTGAAATCCAAGTGGGAGGCCCACATAATTTCGTATCTAAATGGGAATGGCCCCTTGGGAGCACCATTAGTCTAGGAAAGGAGGAGGACATTGTGGTCATAGATGGTGCAAGGATGGGCAAAAAGGATAGAATTTTGCACCCTATCCCAGTTAGAAGAGACCAAAAATATATCCAGCTTCACCTAAATCAGTTGGTCGCCCCTTCTTCTGTTGGTCCAAGAATAGAGTTGATCATTCATCTCTATATCCATAAGCCCAGTCTAAATTAGGAAGTCCACCAGGTCAACCATGTTGTCTGAGTAGTCCATGTTGCTCCTAAACTTTACTGAAGGGAAAAGTGGGGTGTTGAAGTCTCCCCCCAGTAACCACAAAGTCATTCTCTCAACATTAATTTTAGGGATCAAGTCATCACACAGTTCCTTTTTGGTGTTCCTAGTGTTGGGGGCATATATATTGATCAGCTTCCAATTTTTCTTATTCATAGTGCATTTAATTTCCAAACTATTTTTTCTATGCGAGCAGTAGCTACCTGAAATGTTATATTTGTTCCACATAGTAACCATGCCCCCAAAAGCTCTCGTAGAAGGGCTGATAACGTAGTTAGCCATGGGCCAAATATTATTAGCTATCTTTTTGAAGTTATCTTTAGACATCTTAACCTCCTAGAGAAGGATGATATCCACCTTATTGTCAAAAATGCAACTCCTGATCATGACCTGTTTATGCTCAGACTATTTATCCCCCTCACATTCCATGTGATGATCTTCATTTACGAGGTCTTCTGGAGATAGCCTCCAGTGTGCTTTGTCTCCTAATGATTATTTCTTTGGTTGTTTCTCTATTTATGGTTTCTCTCTAGGACAGTCTACCTACCTTTCCTTCTATCCCCACATCCACTAACTTGTTGCCTTTCCCCTTCTTTTTGGGAGTAATCCACCCCTCCTGGTTACTAAGACCAGCCCCAAGAGAAAGAATCCTTGTGGGTGATAGAATGGATTTCTCTATTCTTGTTAGAATTGTTGTCTGTGGTCCTTCAGCTACCACAATACCTGAGCCAACTGACTACTCTCCAACAGACACCAAAGTACCAAAACCATCATTCCTAGGCAAAAGTGTCTTTTCATTGGGGGTTAGGATTTCCCCATCTTCTATCTCAACTGAGCCCAAGGAAGTACCCTTCTTCAAAGTCAGTTGTTCAACTTCAGAATTCCTCTAAATCTGAGGTAGAGGTAGAGGTGGAGTCTCATTGGTTGAAGTTGGAAGTTCATCATTAGGGTCTCCCTGAGCCTGGGCCTTCTCCAGTTGATTTTTCATGAAAGGGGACTTGATGATATCAAGAAGGTCCTCTTTGAATGGGTAGTCCACAATATTCTCCTCCTCTGAGACCTCTTTGCCTTTTTATGTCTTTAATTTTTTGCATTCATTGATAAGGTGCCCTTTTTTGGAACAATTTTGGCAAAAAGTGGTAGCATTCTCATACTCCAGGTGTTGCTCCCAACAACCATATTTAGACTTTAAGTTAATGGTATTAGGTAGAGATTTATGAATATCTACACTAACACAGAATCTAGCAAACACTAACCTGGTTTTATGCTTAGTGGTGTTGTCTAGAGCGATGAAACACCCAAAAGAGTTCCCTATTCATGTGAAAATCTCCTCATCCCAAAACTCCAGTAGAAGTCTAGGGAGCCTAACCCAGACCGGAGCTGACCTACTAAGTTCCATAACCGCATCAAACCTCAGTTTCCAATGCCCTAGGCAAAGGTTGTGTTTGTCATACATCCAAGGGCCACCTACCAAGGCCTCTACCAAGTCCTCTCTGGCAGTGAACTTAAAGAGGAAGAGACCACTTGTCATGGCGCTTGTAACCACGCTACCTTTAAGGTGCCATCTCGAGGCTACCCAGCATCGAACCATATCAATGTTAGGCCTAAAGGATTGGAACCTACCTACCAAAGATAATTCCAAGGTAGAGGTTATTTTATCCATCATCAGATCTGGGATCTGGAAGTCCATTCCATTCACATGCTCTGACTTCACTAGGGCTACAAAATCTTGATAGGCCTACTAGATTCCCCTAGCAGTGCTTGTTTCCAAGCCTTGGGATCCAACCCTGAAGCTACAGATTTGAGCTCAAGAGTATTGACCGGAGCAGTATCATCATCAACAGGGACCTCCTGAGGGCCCATAGGGGGGGTAGGCCCCCCCAGGGCTGACAATCACCATGAGCGAAGCAGGTTCAAATAGTGTAAAGGCGGGAAAGTTGCAGAGCAGAAAGTTCTTTTATCTGAAGTCTAAATGTTGTGATAATCTTGCGTGGGGAAAGAACGGTGGATGCCTCTTTGGGGTATTTTCATGGAGATTGGTGTTGTAGGGAAAATCCTTGTTATAGTATAGGAGGTATCAATATTTATTTATGTGAGGAGATATCAAGTTTTTGGCTTCCTAAAGGGATGCTTCATCAAACAACAAGTATTATCGATAAATTGCAAATGGGTCAGGGGATCCCAACCTAGGAGTAATACTCATGCCCTCAACATCATATTGAACCCTAGCATAATTCATAGATCTACCTGATGCTTCAAACAATATAATGAAAAGATAAGGCAAGATTGGGTCTCCTTGATGCAAATCTATGACTGCTCTAAAACATCCACACAATGAACCATTAACTAGTTCTAGAAGGGAGAAATAAAAAATTTGAAAGAGAAAACATCTAGGCATGGAGCTTTATCCATGTATTGAAAACTATTGATCTAATCTCTTCCTTTGACATATTCTTAAGAAGGAAGTCATTATGTTTCTGATCAATGACTCTTGGGATCAACTAAAAATTTCAACTTGATCTACCTAATTAGCCTGCCCATCAGAAAAAAAAATCTCAAAGTACCCCATTATTTTAGATTTGATGCCTTAATAGATACTAGAAATAGAACAATCCTTTCTAATCAAAGAGCGAATAAAATTGCAATTGCTTCTAGACACTATGGTTTTATGCACCCAATCTTCACATCATAACATTCACATGAATGCATTGCATTGCTCGATAAACCTTTTTGAAATGAACTTGTCAAGTCTACCAGTCCTAGTTTGCATGCCCTACTGGAGGAGGAATTTATGTCACTCAGGACTAGAAATGGCATGCCTGTGAAGGATGTGATAGCCTCTATGGTTGTGGGTATTATCCCTGATGCCACAACTCCTGTTGTATCAGTTTTTAGCATGGATTTTGAAACATGACCTAATTTTGTCCATGTTTCCCATGTTGTCGCATAGCCTACTCAGGCTTGTGCCTCCTATGTAGTGCTTAGTGCAATGGTGGGGATGCCTCTAAAACCTACACGAATATTGCTAGGGAAAGGGTGCCTACTAGTGCTCCTAGGTCACTTTATTCAACGGGATCTGTTCACCCCTCTCTGCAAGGTAAACTTTAGCCCATGTCATGTTCTCCATCCTCTCTCTCATCATTTGTGGACAAGATGTGTTGGATAATGAAAAATATTTTAAACATCAAGCCTTCATCTTAGGTTCAATCGCTTCTGGCCTTCCCTTCCAAAATTAAATAAATGAGTTTTGGAATCTTGGAGGCCTCTCATTAAGGGTAGGATTGAACTATATCCCTATGCTAGGGGATTTTGCATTACATCCTTTCGACTGAAAGATGATAGGAAGCAGGTGCTAGAGATGGGGTTTGGATGTGGAGATAACACTCCCTCTCACTCAAACCATGGTTTCCCTTCTTCGACCCTTTAACATAATCCTTAAGTATCATGCTTCTTTGGATCATACTACCCAATCTCCTTTTCTAATATTGGGAAGTTTCATGTTTTGAGTCTATTGGCTATGTTCTTGAGATGTTTTACAAGAGGATGCAACGTCTTCAAACTTCGGCCATACTGCCTATGCCTGCATTCTCATGGACATTGACACCTTTAAGGATCTGTCAGAGGAAATTATCTTGCTTGTTGGGGACGGACCGTGGACTCAGACACTTGACTATGAGGGTCTTCCCTTTCGCTACAGGAGATGCTTTGCTATTGGACACCTTGCTTTGGAGTGCCCTCATTCTCAGTGCAAGAAGGGTGAGGTGACTTGGTGGAGGAATGCCCTCCATAATCATTTGACTATTGATGATTTTGATTCTGAGGAAAACTCTATGAATGAGACCTCAAAGGCCCCTATTCTTGAGTTGGATCCCCTTAGGGATGCTGTGACTTCATAGATTTCTCCTGATGGGTCTTCTTCTCAAGGCCCAATATTGAGGCTCCAACTTTAGAACTCATGCCAATGGGTGATGGTTCTACTGATCCTTCTCTACTGGAGGTTTCAGTGTAGCATTTGGCTCCTCTTTTTACACTTGTGGGGGCTCAATTTAGGTCTTCCATGAAGGTCGTCCCTCCTCTCTCCCCTCGTTCTAAGAGTTTGGATGATGATGTCTTATTAAAGATTGTTTAAAGAAGGAAGAGAGGCCTTCCTAAACATGCATGTGTTTCTCAAACTTGGGTCAAGGGTGCTCAAAATGCTAGGACGAGTTCTGGGGTTGTGTAGGTTGTCTATCCAGGTCTGGTTTGTTTGGCAACTAAGTTGCAGCCTCATTATACAGAGTTTATGGTCCCTTCAAAACCATCTTTGTGTTGGCAGCTTGGTTGCAATGGTGTGTGTAAAAGATTTCAATTCCTTTTAAAACTTGCATGTATATGGTTTTGTTATGGGCCGGTTGTGCTCTCACTAACGTTTCGCCTATTTTATAGGGTTTCTAGGGTCCCTTTAAAACTTGATTTTTTACCCCTTTAATAAAAAACATTCACATGAATATAAGGGCTATCATACTTCACAATGGGTTGTCTATAATATGCAGAAAATATATATGTGATAGTGCATCTATAATGGATTTATGCCATAGAGTTTAAAGTATTTGGTGTCGATGTCTTATTGTTTATTGCTAATGTTCCATAGGTGAATATTAGTGTGTGGGATTGTTGAAGGTTGTCTTGTTTAATACTGAGAGGTGAGTGTACGAGTCCAAAAAACATAAGGCTATCTTTAGAAGACATCAAATTTCCACAGTCCATAATATTGTAATTATGTGCTTCAGGATTTAACTATGTGATGATTTTTGTCTCAACATTTCAGATCACACTACATGATCCATCATCAAGAGAGTAGAGAGCATGAGAATAGAAAAAAACATTGATATTTTTTTCTATTCTCATGCTCTCTACTCTCTTGATGATGGATCATGTAGTGTGATCCGAAACATTGAGACAAAAATCATCACACAATTAAACCTTGAAGCACATTATTACAATAAGACTATCTTATCTAACAACCCTGACAAATCACATGCATATATGACATGGGTTCATCTAATATATTGCATAGTCGCCACCCCTTCCCACATCCCATTCAATTTTGTTTGACAACTGTATGTAATTGCTGACACAATTTTTTATACACATTACATCAACATTTTATAAAAACTTTGAAAAGTTTCTAAAAAATGTATTTAATTTGTATTGCGTATATTAAACATCCATAATTTTTTAATAGAAACTTTGTCTACAATTTTACTTGACAACATTTTTTTTTAAATTATATAAATATAAAAATTAGTTTTGATTAATACTTGCCTTTAGGAAATAGTATCAATTATATGTTAATATTTTTTATTATATTTTACAAAATCAATATGCAAAGACATAAATTATCAATATCACATAAATCAAATAGAAAAATTAATTATTACAATACCCATATGACAGTTTGTACAATATCAATTGACTTTTTTTTATATAAAATAATAACTGCATATGTAATCTCTACGACAAGCAATGCATTACCGATTACAAAATTCTGTCATATTAACTAATATTTAATACTCCTTGCGGACAAAGCAATGTAAAGCCAAGGACAAGTGTCTTGGGAAAAACACGTTATTCGAAGGCCAAGCTACCTAATGTTTTTTTTCCTTTTTAATATTGTTTTTAATGTTTTTTTTTTTAAATGTTTTTTTAATGTTCCTGCTGTGTTTTTCATTCTTTGTATTTTGTATTTCTTCAATAAAAAAATTGTGTTTTTATAGATTGACTTTATGTATATTATTTTTAATTTTTTTAAATGTTTTTTAATGTTTCTGTTATTCAAATGTGTTGTGTATTTCATTCTTTGTATTTTGTATTTCTTCAATACAAAAAAAACGTGTTGTGTTTTTATAGATTGATTTTATGTATATTATTTAAAAAATAAAATAAAATAAAATATTTTTTTAATGTTCCTACTAGTCAAATGTGTTGTGTTTTCATTCTTTGTACTTTGTATTTCTTCAATATAAAAAAAACTTCTTGTATTTTTATCGATTGACTTTATGTATATTATTTTTAAAATGAAAAAAAAAAGTTCTTAAATTTTGTTATATGGTATAAATTCTTTAAAATTTAATTTGATTAGAGTTACATTAAATTTGTGTTAATCATATATATTAATTAGATTTTAAATAGGACATTAATTTAATATTATAGAGTTTATAATAAAGTTTTAAATTGTTTTTAAAGATATAAATTATATTAGCGATTTGTAGTTTAACAAGAGCCATCTAGTGGCAAGTACTTACTTTGTAGTATTGTAATAATAGTATGTGTTTTGTAGTTGAAATTAATTTCTTAGATTAAATATTTGTTTAATAATGATGAGGAAATAATTTATTAATAAATAGTCTTCATAAATTGATTAGTTGATTTTGAGTTTGATTTAATATTTGTTTGGTTAGCATGCACTACAATGGAGTGAATAGTGAGTGGCTGTGGAGGAGGGAGAGCAAGGGAGAGGTTGCTCTTATGGATATAGGATTGTTGTTCTTTGAAGCAATTATAGAAATAGAAGAGAGTTTAATGGCACTTGTATGGTTGTCTTGTGGACATATGAACAAATAAATTAATGGTAAAGTTACCAAGCTTAGGGAGGGGTTGGTAGTCATGATGAATAATGATTACCATCCCATTATCATATACAAATTTGACACATTAGTGGATATTTGAGGGGCTTTCTTGGGTTTGTGTGAGTCAAGGGTATCCTAGATGAGCTCCAAAATGGTTAGAGGTGGGAGTAATATGACATAAAGTAAGTAGTTCCTAGAAGAGAAAAATGCAAGCTATTTTGTACATAAAAGTGACATTAAAACATTTAAGTACAACAAGTAACAAAATAATTCTATTAGTGATAGTGGTTGAAGATTAATTCTTCAATGCAAATATTAAACAAAAAGTTGAGTTCATAAGACTTTAGTTTGAGATGTTGAATCTCATCATTAAGAAAATGATAATGCATTTTGGTGAGGGACTCAAAATGTTATGTGAATTTTAATCTATTATTGCCAATTCTTGGGTCTATTTTTCATTTATTATAGAATTTTACTACTTTCTACTACTACTCTCCACATAGAATTGCCATGACACCCATCATTAGTTTGTCCCCAAGGTTTGACAAATTGCATTCCAATTAGCTAAATTAATTAGTTGAATACAAGATCTTGCAAAGACTAATGACAATGACAATGACAATGCATTGTACAATGTATGGTTCCTACTAAGAAGGAATTCAAAACATGAAACATGACAAGTGATTGTATGTGCAAGTTGTAGCATTTATAGACCAACATATATAAGTGTTATTTTAATTGAATATAAAGTTAAATAATATGGCTAATTATTTGGAATAAATAGCAAAGAAAATTTAAATTTAAATTCTATTCCATAGTGGAAATTTAAAAAAAAATTATAGTGATAAATGAGCAAGTGATTAACATAATAATAAATAATTTAAAAATAATAAAGGAAATTTCATATTAAAGTATATGGTAAAGATAAATTAAAATAGACTAATTATATAGTTTGAAAATAAACAAATTTTATTGTTTAATAAATAGATAATTAAATAATAATGATAGTAATAATAGTAAAATATCAATATTACCAATGATAAAATAAGACAAATAGATATATGCTAGTAATAATGGAATTAATAGTTAAGTTGTTTAAATATTATTTAATTAAATTACTATATTAATTTTAATATTATGAAAAATGGTAAAGGAACATTAAACTTTAACTCTATTGTTTAGTAACATTTAATAAATGCATTATAAAATTATTTGATAAGTGAAATATGTGTGTGTGTGAGAGTTTAAAATGATATTTAAATAGTGGAGTTAGATTCACTAATTAGTATTTAAGGGAATGAGAAATTGTCTTAATAGAAGTAAATACTGAAATGGAGATAAGAAAGTGCATTATCTATATAAAAATTAGGAGTTTGTTTAATTTAATTGTGGAACTAATTAAAAATCACTGCACTAGAATAATAATAACAAATGTGTTATAGCTGTAATTATAGTTGTGTTTTAGTTTTAATTTTTTAATTCATTAGGTAAACTTATTAAGTATATTATTAATATTTATTATAACACTTGATATATTATATTAATTGATATTATAGTATTATAATAATATTATATAATAATTTAATAATAAACATAAATATAATATAATATTATAATTATAACTATAATATAATATTTTAGTAATATAATATTATAATTATAACTATAATATAATATTATAGTAATATAATAATTATAATAAATTTATAATAATATTATAATTAAAATTAAATACAATATCTTTGTTTTCTTCTAAAATTTTCCATCTTTGGTATCAATCAAGGGTTGTATGAACACTTATTAATTTAATTTAAAGCATTGCCTTTTAGAATATGTTTTCAAATACAACTATGGACAAAGTAAAATTAAAAAGTAACTTGTACCAAAAAATTAATCAAGAATTCATTAGAAGAATATGATAATAAGATATGACTAAATCATGCAAATGAGCCCTTTAAAGAGCAGCATGTGGTTAACAAATTCTCAGTATTTACTTTGTATTGCCAAGATCACAATGGTAAAGACAACTATTACACAAAATGCTAGAAAACTGAAGATGAAGAGAGTACATGTGATAAATTTTCCAATAGCTAAATTAAGTTTCTCATATCCATAATGAGATGCACTAATCTTCTACCAAGACATAGGAAATCCTTCATATGAGTCTTTTAGTGCAACACAAACCCCTATCCAACATTGTTTCAAGACATTTGAGAGTCTTTTAGTGCAACACAAACCCCTATTCAACATGAATGATTTAAAGAATAGCCAATGTAATAGGTATGACAACCACTGCAGCTGAATCAATTAGTGATTAATGGGTACGACAACCACTGCAACTGAATCAATTGGTGATCCTTGTCCTCTCTTTACTTTGTATAGATGAAGAAATCCACCCAAAATAATGTCAGCTGCACATACAACTGTAATTACAATTAAAACAAAATCACAGGAAATCAAAATGAAAATAATAACACAAATATTATTAACTTGTTATGAGTTAAAATAAAAAATAAAAATATTGTAATAAGAAAAGCATTACAAACCTCTTATTTCTCTATTCAGAATAACATTCATACGTTTATTGCTTTGAATAATCCAACTCCAAGAAAATAACTACTTAAAACGATTGCCAAAAAAATAAAAACTATAAATTGTTTCCTTTTTAATTTTAAAATAATAAATATTTAATAATTTTAAGATTGTTTTTACTTGTACCATAAATTTGTATTTCTAGTTTTATATTTGGTGAACGAACTACAAATTTGAAGAATATATAAACTAGGAATAAATTATATCAAAATGTTTTTGATAATATTAAGCTACAAACCCGGGTGCAGAACCCGATAACAAAGCCAACAGGCAGCAAAACAGGCATAGAGCCTCAAAAAAACACAGAACAACGAACTAACTATAGTTTAACAACATAACCACAAAAAATAGAGTTTGATAATTAAAACATAAGCTAAAAAACCTAGCTAAGGAGATCCCGATGGAGATTGATTGTCATTGATGTCAAAAAGGTCTTGTAGGTTTGCAATGTGTTGGTTTTGATAGGAGCTGTTCATGTTCATATTCATGGTTTGATTTGATCAAGATATCTTCAAAGTTGTCTCAAGATGGATACTCATGTTTAGTGTTCATATTGGTTCATATTTGATCTTGTTTATGACAGGATCTTGGGTTGATATTAGTGAACATCTGAAGGTCACTAATCAGGAGGTAAGTGCAAGAGGTTGATGTAAGTTGAGGTTATACTTCAAAAGATAAGGACTTGCTTCATATGTGTGTTCATGCTTCATCAAGAGTTGTGTGAAGTTGTTGATAGGAGCAGGACTACATCATCTTGTGTGTTCTTTCTATTATCATATCACAGCTTGTTCAGTATGGTAAGGTTTTGTGTTTATCTTGTTATCATGTTGTAGCTTGGTCAGTGTGAATGCTTGTTCATCAAGGTTGGAACAAGGATGAGTTTATGACATCATATCAAGACAGAGCAATGAAGTGATCCTTGTTTGAAGTGGGTCATTATCATCAGAGATATAAGATCATCATCATCATATGCAAAGGTGGTCATGTTGCAGTGAAATCTCTATTCACAATTTGTCATGATCTTTACAGTTGCAGATATCAGTTGGAATTGTGAATATAATGATAAGGTTCATTGAATACAAAACTCAGGTTGATACAAATGACATGATATGCAGTGGCAGTGGCTTGGTCATTTGATCTCAGTGAAACACAGTGGCATAGTCTTCAGTGGCATGATCTAGTCTTCAATGGTATACTAGTCTTCATTATCTCAAGGTTTGCTTATCACAATTACATTTTTCATAATCATTACATATTCATTTTGGGTCATAGTCATAGTCATATGTTGTGTGTTTTGTGTACTCATATGTCAAAATGACAAAATGCCTAAACAGTCAAATGTTAATTGTCATTGTTGAAGGATAAAGTTTTTCATGTCTTCCATAGTTGTCTTATCTCTGTCATAGTTTATGGTGTCTAGTTTAATACATATTTCATGATGTTCTGATAGTGTTATTATGTCTCATGTAGTTCTCCTATGCTTGACATTGCATTCATGGTTGTTAAGGTTGTTCAAGTGTTTAACCCTAAATGCCACTATGTTTAGTGTTATGTCTTTTTCTTATCACTGTCTAAAAGGTTTCTGTGATCTGTAATCCATGAATATGTAACTGCATTTAAATGATGTCTCATCAGTTTCGTCTACATGCCATAAAGTGTCATATTTCTAACCTCTTAAGATATGTCTCAAAGATCCTAATCTAAACCTAGGTTATACCTGTCATTTGCTTTATGTTGTAATCTTTTGTTGACTGGTTGAGAAGGTAACTGTCACTTAAGTGACAAAATGGAAGGGTCGAGCAACATGGGCAATCGACCCTCTTTCCTAGCCATTCCGATACCATAGGTCTTCATTCAAAAGTTTGAGCGGAAAAAATGAATCAAAGGTCCCAGAGGATTTGACTATAAACCTCCCCAAGTTTTCAAGGTCCCAGAGGATTTTATCATTATGAGGAAATAGAGGGATTCTACACCCTTTTAAGGAGAGTTGGATCTCTTCAGCAGCCCTAATAAGATTGACCCTTCCTTGACACCAGTCAGATAGCTGCTTCCATCCCCTATTGTCTGGCAGGAAATAGTCACGAACCAATCCACCGAAATGGTGCACAGCTATGTTAGCCAATTCCATCGTATTCTGCATGTTTTTTAATAGCCCTCCCTTAATCCAATTGTCTTCCCAGAACCTTATGCTACCTCCATTTCCCAATTTCCATTCAACACCACTTAAAAGTATTGACCTGTATTTTATGACATTGTTCCAAATCACTGACCCTCTGGGGAAATCAGGACATATTAAAAAATCCTTAGGGTTCTGATTCCCAAAGTACTTAGCACACATAATTTTTCCCCAATCCTTGTCTCTTGTAACAAGATTCCATCCCACCTTGGTGATCATGGCTTTGTTGAGCAGATTCAACTTTCTTAGATCTAATCCTCCCTGAGGTTTTGGTCTGCATACTTTATCCCATCCAATGAGGGCTAGTCTTTTCTTATCTTCCATTCTTGTCCATAAAAAGTTCCTCTATATTTTCTCCAATCTATCCACTATATATTTAGGGATTTTAAAAAGAGACAAGAAGTAAACTGGTATTCCTTGTAGGGAGGCCTTAAGTAATTGAAACTTACCAGCTTGACTCAGAAGTTTCCCTTTCCATCCAGCTAACTTCCTCTATGTCCTTTCAATTATGGAATTCCAGTATTTTGGAGGAGCATCTTTCACTGAAAAGGGGAGCCCAAGATAGACCCCAGACAACTCACCCCTTGAGCACCCAAGGATCCCCATAACTTTCTGTTGTAAGACAAAAGGGGTGTTAAAGAAGAATACCTAGATTTTGTCAAAGTTAATGTATTGGCCTGCTGAGGTAGCATAATTTTGAAGCACCATTTTCCACTTTCTGGCCTCAATCACCGAAGTTGAGCCAAAAAGAATTGTGTCGTCCACGAATTGTTGTATCATTGCAGGTGTTGCTATTGAAGCTGGTTTAACACCTTTTATTTCTCTAGAGTGAAGAAGATTGAGGAAACTTCTACTCAAGGATTCAGCCAACAGGATAAATAGGTATGGAGACAGGGGGTCCCCTGTCTGAGTCCCCTACCCATGTTGAAAAACCCCCTGGGAATACCATTTACAAGAATAGAGTATCTAACCGAAGTGACACATGCCTCTATGATTTGCAAAGATTTAATTTTAAAGCCTAATTTTCTCAGCACCTTAAGCATGAACTCCCAACTAACTCTGTCATAGGCTTTAGAGATGTCTAATTTGAAAGCCATTCCAAGATTTTTACTTCTTTCCATAGAGTGAATTATTTCATGGGTAGTAATGGCCGCATCAGCTATCAGTCTACCTAACACAAAACCTTTTTGACAGCTGCTTATAAGTTTATCTAGCAGAGGCTGCATTTTGATCACTAAGATTTTAGAGAAGATCTTATAAACAGTGTTGCATAGGCTGATAGGTCTAAAATCCCCCATACTGACCAGGTCTTGTTCTTTGGGAATAAGAACAATGAAAGTATGGTTCAATTGCTTCAGGATCTTACCTCCCTTAAAAAAGTCATCGGCCGCCTCAGTGACATCTTTTCCCACAATATCCCAATACTCCTGAAAGAAAGCTGGGGGAAAACCATCAAGTCCAAGGGCTTTAAAGGCTTCCATAGAAAAGAGGCTAGCCCAAACCTCTTCCTCAGTGATTATCTTGCTAAGTTGTTCATTATCTCCATCATCAAGCAGAGCAGGTATTATATCTATGAGGTTCTGGTTAATACAATTGTCTTGGGCACCAAGGAAGTTCTGAAAGTAGGAAGCAGCCACTTGTCCAATATTAAAATATGACTCCACCATAATGCCTCTGTCATCCATCAATTTAAATATGTAGTTCCTTTTCTTGTGCTTCATTGTTGATTGATGGAAAAAAGTTGTGTTCCTGTCCCCCTCTTTTAGCCATTGCACTCTCGATTTCTGTTTCCAAAAGACCTCCTCCTTCAACAACAAATCCTTCCATTCCTTCCTCATAGCCTCTTCCTCTTTAGCCATTTCTTCTGAAGAGTCCCCCTCCTCCATCTTCGTTTGGAGCTCTCCAAGCTTGATATTAAGTCCCCTTTTTTCTTCAAAGATGTTCCCAAAGCTGAATCTGTTCCATCCTTTCACCTTTCTCTTCACCCTCAAAAGCTTCTAAGCCAGTCTGTACATAGGTGTACCATGAACATCTTCACTCCACTAGCTCAAGAGCTTGTCTTTGAAATTAGGGTGTTTGGTCCACATAATCTCAAATCTGAAGGGATAAGGGCCTTTTCCATTTGTTTCTCTAGATGAAAGAAGTAGGGGATTGTGGTCCAAAGTAGTTCTAGGCAGTGCTTCTAGAGAGTATGAGCTTTAGAATTTCCAATTGGGTGAGACAAGGACTTTGTCAAGCTTGACTTATATCAGGTTCCTTCCTTTTCTTTGATTAGACCAAGTAAATTTTTTCCCCTTGTAAATCCAGATCCAGTAGCCCTTCAATGTTTAGAAAATCATTTAAGTCCATCATGCTATCAGTGTAGTCCATGATCCCTCCACTTTTCTCAGAGGGGAAGAGTGGAGTGTTGAAATCCCCAGCTAACATCCAGCAACTTGAAGGGTCACTAGCAATCAACGAAGAGAGCGGATACCACACTTCCCTTCTTGGGCCCCTCTGCTTAGGAGCATAAATATTAACCAAATACCAGGTGTGGTTGTTTGTCTCCATTCTGACCGCCAGGAAGTTTCTGTTGCTTTCTATAATCCTCCCCTTAACTATGTTGTTATTCCATAGGGTCATGATCCCCCATGATGCTCCCCATGCATCACAACTCAGGTGCTCTGTGTTAGGCCAAATATTTCTAGCCACAGATTGGAAGCTTTCACTTTTCATCTTAATCTCCTGAAGAAGCAGAATATCAACTTTATTGTCGAAGATGCAGTTCTTGACTGAGAACTATTGGTGGGGGCTGTTAAACCCCCAAATGTTCCATGATAGGATTCTCATTTGATAGTGGCCCTCTTGGAGCCCAGCTCCAAGGTCCTCTATTTCCCCATCGCAATATCTTTGTTGATTGCCTTCTGCCTAGTCTCCCTTTGAGTTGGTCTTCCCTTCTTAGAATCAGCTCCAACATCTAGTAATTTCTTCCCTTGGCCTTTACCTTTTTTCTTTGCCATAGTCCACCTTTCTAAATTAGATACACTTGAGCTAGCCCCAGGGGTAAGGCCAACAGATTTGTTGTTAGGGGAGGAGATCCTCTGATTAGTCTCATTCCCCCCCACTATGCATCCCTTACCCGAGGGGTACAAACTCTAGTAGGAACCGATAACACCCCCGAATCCTCTGAAACCAGAGTCTCTTCCTGATGCAATTCCCCTTACTCCAGCCCCTCAGGCTGTACAGAGGGGGCCCCATCTCCACTAGTGGGGGAAAAGGACAATGAATTCACAGGGCCCGAGTTGACAGGGGCCAACGGAGCACTACTAACCGCCATGTCCTTTTTCGAATGGTCTTTAACCGGAGAATCGACCATGTTTAGCAGTTCTTCCCTAAAAGGGTACTCATTATCATCACTCTTAGCCTGGTCATTCGAGGCTGCAGTAGCCTTCTTGGCTTTACATTGGGAAGCAAGGTGTCCCTTTTTGTTGCAAATTTGACAGAAGGTTGTTGAATTTTCATACAAAATAGGTTGAGTCCATTGACCATATTTAGATTCTAGAGTAATGTTATTGGGAAGAGCCTTGTTAATATCAACATTAACATAGAATCTAGCGAAGACTAACCTTGATTTGTTTCTGGTGGTGTTGTCAAGATCAATGAAGTGCCCAAAGGAGTTGGCTATCCATCTAAAGATCTCTTCATCCCAGTACTCCAGCGGGAGACCTGGGAGTCTAACCCAGACTGGAGTCGCTTTATTGAGGTCTGCAGCACTATCAAAACCTGGTTTTCATTTGCACGGGGACAAATTGCGTTTTTCATACATCCATGGTCCCCCCGCTAGCACTGAGGTAAGATCATCTCTGGCTGTAAATCTAAAGAGGAATGTCCCCCTAGCCATGGCATTCACTGATATGCTCCCCTTCACTTTCCATTTTGCATTCACCCACTTCCTAATAGCATCTATGTTAGGTCTGAAAGAGAAAAACTTTCCTACCAGAGCATTGTTCATGGTGGATACCACTCTATCCACCGTCAAGTCCGGAAGCACTAACGCTACCCCATCGTCTGTTTCACAAACACTTGGAGTAGCACGGCTACCCTCCGACTCACCCCCTAAAATGACATTCTTTTAGGCCCTGGGCCCCAACACTTTTTCTTGCATCACGTGACTAGAGGACTCCCAATCCTTGTCACCCTACACGTGATTGTCCACACAATAGTCTGACTTGCCAGGAGAGGATACCTCCCCTGTAGCAATCCCTGGACACCCCAGAACCGACGGGTCCAAGGGGTCACCTGGATCCCCAGCATCCATTGGAATTCAAATTCAAAACAAGCAGCGAATGGGAAGTTGTAAAGTAGCGAGCGGGTAAATCAAAATATTATATTGTCAAGAGAATGTAGATTTCTATGAGTGAAACAATACACATTTGAAGAAAACAAATAATATTTGTCTAACTTTAAAAAAAATCCTTTAATAACCAAAAATTACTTATTTCATAACCAAATTCCCGCAAAAATTTACTCACTCATAATAATAATTAATAATAATATATAAACATTTATATCACAACAATATTTTAATTTAGTCACTCATTATTTAATCAAACATATTAATTTGTTAGTACAAAAATTATAATTCCATTCATATGTAAAATCAATAATCCCATCAAAATATTATTGTTATTGTTATTATTATTATTCTTATTCTTATTATTATTATTATTAAGAATTATATTGTTTTATTGAATACAAATTAAACTATCATATTAATATGAAATTATTATTATTATATCATTATTATTCTTATTATTATTAAGAATTATATTCTTTTATTCAATGCAAATTAAACTATCATATTAATATGAAAATAACAATATAATATTACACAATATAATAATAATAATATTAATTAAAAAAATTGTTAGTAATTTTTATATTTTCATACATAAAAGAATAAAATAACTATAGAATGGTGACAAATAAATTATATCATTATAAATTATAATATAAATATTACAATAGTATTATAATAATAATAATATAATGTATTAATTTGTTAATATATATATATAGATTACGAATATAAGGGAATGAGTACAATTGGTGGCCAAAGAGGCCACATCAAAATCTGACTATATCATATGTCCACTTTAAGATACTACAAGTTAAGTTTTATACCATTTTTAAAAAATATTTAGCAAAATAAGAGAATAAAATAATAATATTAATATTAATTAAAAATAAATTAATTTGTTAGTTATTTTTAATATTTTTATACCCAAAACAATAAAAAAACTATAGAAAAGTGACAAATACTAATCATTATATATTATAATAATATAAATATTACAATGATTTTATAATTATAATAATGATAATAATCATATAACATTTTAATAAGCAATAAGCAAAAATGAATTGTTCATAACCAAATTCTCTCAAATATTGACTCACTCATAAAAATATTTTTAAAAAAATTGGATAATAATAATAATAATCATATAACAATTTAATAAGCATAAATGAATTGTTTCACAATTATTGACTCACTCATAAAAATATTTAAAAAATTATTTGGATAATATAATAATAATCATATTACAATTTAACGCAAATATTGAGTCAGTCATAAAAAAAATTTAAAAGTAATTTGTTTTTCATTGCCACCTCCTCCAATTTGTCTCCTCATTTTTAGGTGTTTGTTTCACTCAAAAAAAAATTAAATTGCTACCATTGCCATCTCCTCCCTTCTAACCGGAATTACCTCCTCAATTTTAGGTGTTTGTTGCACTAAAAATAGTATCTCCACAATCTACAGAGAAGAGGTCATTTTGTTTGAGCCAATCACAATAGAGATAAATAATTTCTCCAATTTTTTTGTTAAAATTTTCGCATGTTCACATAGGAAAAGTTCAAATTTAATTCAAATTTGCCCGACAAGATAATTTATACCTAGATTAATCACTAGATAAGCCACAACAATTGTAATAGTCAGGTATTAATAAACATATAAGTGAAAGTACATACAAACTAACAAAAATGAATATTTTCCCATAAAATAGGGAATGATAGAGAGAATATAGGGGCAAATGGATATTTTTATTTTTCTTTAGATTTTCCTACCCCTAAATTTGGGCATCCTTAAAAATAGAAAGATAATATCTAAAAAAAGTAAATCCACAAAATATGTCCTTAAGAGCTCAAATTATGAGCCAAATAATTGATTTTTTGAATGATTTTTGTTAAAATTAATATTTGTTCAACAATCTAATAATATCATTCGCCTTAAGCAATCACTTCACATTAACTACACCAACCTTGACATCGTCACCCATCTAAAGCATTATGACAACATCCTCGCTCAATCCTACTTGGAGCCAACTTGGCCACCTTCACGTGGCTCTAAGAATGATGTTGAGTTGTTTGAGGTGGAGCTAGGTGGTTGAGTTTCATGGTGGCTTCGGCAAGGAAGTGACATGTCAATGTTGTTCACTGAGGATGATAAAAGAAGCGTAGGGGTGTCACAAGTGCGGAAGAGGAAGAGGAGGGTGTCAGGGGAAGAGGCTGTGGAGGATTTCATGTTGTTTTTTTAGGACGAAATAGAGAACCCTTGCCTTCATCGATGGATGGTAAAGATGTGGGGAGTTTCGAAGGAAATTGATGGGCTCCCATAAATCAAGTTGAGGGAGGCAATGGTTGCATTCCTATTGGACCTAGGATACACCAAGGGTCATTGGAATGCTTTTGATGAAGTTCACTCTATGGCTTGCATGTCTATCATGGTGACTATTGCTAGCTCTTTCCTCCTTCATGATGATTTATTAGAATTAGACAACCAGTTGGATGTTTTCCATGATTACCTGCTTGATCACTTACATGGCATTAAGAGACAATAAGCTAGTTTGCAGAACGCGGTTGAAGAACTGGTTAAGGGGTTGAAGTTGCCACTTTTGGCGTCATTGTTCGAGGCTTCTGGGTGCTGCTGCAGTGGCGATGAGAAGATGTTTGCTGAGGAGTCACCAGAGGTCGAGGTGGTAGGTACTGTGTTAAAAAATTATTGTAATGATAAAAGGGCAGGGAAGGGGCCTACATAATTTGCCCCTTCCCTGAGGGTAGTTGTTTTTGTTTTCACATGCAATGATGTTGTAGTTAGATATGGTAATGAAGGGGAATACCAGTAATGTCTTTTTGGTATGTTTCTATGGGTCAGGCGTTGGTTGCAGATTGTTAGTTTGGTCTGGTTACAGGGGTTGTGGGAAACATGTCTTTTCTGTTAATACAATATGACATTTATTTTCAGAGCTTGCCTCTGGTTTTTAGATGGTTCCTGGGCCAAAATCCAAGACTTAACAAAAAAAAGTTTGTTCAACAATCAAAATAATACTCTCTTGTGATTGGTTTAGTTTACATACATTAATCACTAGATAAGAAAAACTCATTATAATAGTTTCTATAGTACTAATAATAGTAATATTATTTTAGTATAAATATAAAAATATAATATAACATAATTAATGTCATAATAAAGCTCTTACTTTTCATCTTAAATTTGACAACCATTTACATGTCAAAATATTAATATTTAATAAAAGCATAATATAAATCCAAAATAAATAAAAATTATTAATATTTAATAATAAAATTTATATATACATGTTTATATACTAAATAAAATAGTTGTAATGTAAAATAAATAACTCCAAGTAAATAAAATAACTTCAAATTGATATCTCTAGGCATTTTTTAGATAGATTTATTTAAGATATTAGTTAATATATGAGATAATATAATTTTCTAAATAGGTAGAAATTAAAGTAGATTGTGATTAATTTAGTTATAAAAATCAACCTATTAATTTTTTAAAATTATGTTATTAATATTATGATAATTAATAATAGTAATATTATATTATATAATGTATATATGTGAATAGCATACATAATTAATAATTATGTTATATTAATATTATATTTATATAATTATTAATTATTATACATATATTTACCTTTACCACTAAATGTAATGCCTCAGATCACCTATGTATTTTTTGTTGTTTTATCAATATAGGGAGCTACCCCCATACTTGGTAGCACTTACCAAAAAAAATGATTACACATATATTAAGATTATTATCATAATAATATCCCCATTTATATTATTGCATTACTAATAGTATGAATATGTTATTATTATAATTAATAATAGTAATATTATTTTAAAGGTCATGGCGAACCGTTTCAAGATCTTACTGCCTAAAATCATCTTTGAAGAACAATCAGGGTTCACTCCTAGGAGAAAAATCACTAATGGAATCATAGTGGCACATGAAATAGTACACTCCATTACCACGGTTGATCAAAGTTGCATGGCACTCAAAGTGGATGTTAACAAGGCGTATGACCAGGTGAACTGGAGATTCTGCATGAGCATCTTGAAGGCGTTTGGGTTCAACAATGAGTGCATAAATTGGGTCTTTAGATGTATATCCATTATCAGATATTTGAAACTGGTTAATGGAAGCCCTATTGGCTTCTTTGTGCCCACTTGAGGACTACGGCAGGGTGATCCTCTCTCTCTATTTCTATTTATAACCATGGCAGAAGTAATTGGCAGATCTATCAAAAGACAAGCAGATGTGGGGCTATAGCTTGGAGTGGATGTAGCAGATGACTTTCCTAGGGAAACCCACCAACAGTTTGCAGACAATACAATCCTATACGGGATGACAGAGATGACAAGCTAGAACAATCAAAGAACTACTATCAAAATTTGTCTGAGCCTTAGGTCAAGAGATCAATAAACATAAGTCTTGTATCTTTTTCTTTAATACCAAAAAGTGTGTGCAAAGAAGGATACTTGCTTTGCTCGAAGTCCAACCTATAGAATTACCTGGTATCTACTTGGGGATACCCCTATTCAAAGGAGCAGTTAGAACAAATTTATGGGAAGACACAATTGAGAAGTGTAGGGTTAAAGCCGCCTCTTGGAAGGGGAAGTGGCTTACCCTAGCAGGGAAAATTACTATGATCAAGGTCATCCTTTCTGTGATGCCTATCTTTCTTCTTTCCAACTTGGAGATCACTAACAAAGCAGCAGGCAAAATCAAAGGAATCCTCAAAAAATTCCTCTGGGAAGGATCCAGAAAGTTCAAAAGAGTGCCTTTGGTCAACTGGGATATAGTGTCCAAATGAAAATTAGAGGGAGACACTGGAATTAGAAAAATTAGACAACAAAACAAGGCCCTTGGGGCAAAGTTAATATGGAGAATGTATGAGAATCTAGAAAGTAGATGATGCAAGATCCTGTAGAAAAAATACTTAGACTCTGAAGCCAGGGAAAGAATTTTAACTACTCAAAATCCCCTAAGGGGGTCCCACATTTGGAACTTCATGCTTAATTGCAGGCATGTCATCACTGATCACATCTCCCGGAACGATAACAATGGTGAGAATGCCCACTTTGGACTGAATCTTGGAATGGCTTACCTCCACTGGACAACAACAATAGACTCCACAATTGTATGAGAATTCTTTAAGAGGCCTAGGGGAGGAAAGTGAGAGACTATCTAGCACCTTGCAGTACCAATGGTTCGTTGGGATGGATATTGTTTAAAAACCTGAACATCCCAAAGGAGGAAGCAAGCATTCTCCAATAAGAATTGGAACGATGAAAGGTTGTGCCAAATATGGGGAATGATACCATTATATGGACTGCTGCAAGATTTGGGAAGTACACGATCAAGCTGGGCTATAGATTACAAACCATTATGGAACAAGAATCAAACTAGCCATTGGAACTATGTTGGAGTAGCTATTGTTTGCTGAATGTAGGTGCCTTCACGTGGACAGCATGTCAAAAGAGGATCCTTACAAATGAGAGACTTAAAAAAGATTGGCATTAGTGGCCATTCAAGATGTGTACTATGCAAGAACGCGGAGGAGGACGTTAACCATCTATATCTCACTTGCCCCTTCGTGGAGAGGATTTAGAAGTGGTTCCTCAACATATGTGGATGGAAAGGAGCATTAATTGAGGACATTTTCTCACCCTTCACTAGCTGGCCAATGATCAGAAACTTAGTCTTTGAAGGAATCTGGGTAACAAGCCCGTCCTTAATTGTTTGGCATATTTGGAGAGAATGAAATGCAAGAATTTTAAAAGGAATAGAAGCCTCTGTAGATGAATTCCAGAAGAAGATTGAGGTGGCTATATGTGAGATTCTTATGGCGTGAGTACAACAGACACATCATAGATCGAAGTCATTCATAAAATGGGATGAGATAGTAATGAGGAAATGGAACATATTGAAACTTCCTGTCAACTTCATAGGAATGAGAATGTCGTCTAGAAGAAAAAGAGAAGGGTGATGGCGAAATGGGATCCTCTCGCCCATGGGCTGCTTAAAACTAAATTTTGACGGGGCTACAAAGGGAAACACAAACATTTCTGGAGATGGATGTGCAATTAGGAATAATAAAGGAGATATTGTATGGGCCATCTCCAAGAGGGTACCTAAGGGAACCAAAAACTAGGGAAAATTCCAAGCTCTACTCATAGGATTAAGATTGTGTAAAGAAAAAGAGCTTGGGGACATTGAAGTGGAAGGAGATTCCATGATATGCGTCAATGCCTTGAAGACTAAAAATGTGCTAAATTGGAAACTTCAAAACCTAGCAAAGCTCATTTGGGAACTTGTGGACAATTTACATGTTGTTTCTATCCGACATTGTTTCAGAGAAGCCAACCAACTAGAAGATCAACTAGCTAACAGAGCTTGCACTCAATAGGAAGAAGTAATTATATCAAACAATCCCAATAGATGGGAAGGGCTCAAGCTTTAAAGTTGTTTTCATAATTCTTTTATTTATTTAAACATGTTGTCATACTGGCAACAAGCTCATATGTCAAAAAAATAATAATAATAATATTATTTTATTATAAATATGAAAATATAATTTAACATGATACTTAATATAATGACACAATATAAATTATACTAATATAATTTTTTAAATAGTTAGAAATTAACGAATGTGAGTAGATTGTGATTAATTTAGTTATAAAAATTAACCTGATTATCATAAATTCAAAGTATAAAACACATAAATATACAATGTTTGGTCTTACAAATCTAACCCTAAATAATTAGTAATAAATTTCACTCTAGATAGTCATATAATTAATTCATAAAAATATATATATTAATAAATGTGGATCCCTTTAATTAAAATGGTTGCATTAAAGGGATATTTGATTTCACCCAAATATGGATATATTAGAAATGTTCACTAACCAATCCCGATTTTCAAGATGAGAAAAAAATATTAACAAGTTTGATTATTGAAGACAAACTTTGGAAAAATATTATTTATTTTTTTGGTGTATTCTTCTTCTTAAGTTTAGGAGCATGACTCCTTCATTTTAGTGTTCTTGTTACACCAAAAATAGTATTTCCATTTTTTCTGCTCTTAAGACCTCAAAGTTTTTGGCCAATCAAAATTATTCCAAAAATATAGAAGGCAATTACATGATTAATAAATATTTTTACAAACATTTGTAGGGTAAAAGAAAGAAGTTGGGTCCACATATAGGGGAAGTGTTATGCAAAAAAAATACCGACAGGAACACGCGCCTGAGTCTGGAATTAGAACGGGTACCCATTTTATTTTTTAGAATGGGTACCTATTTTAAACGGGTACCCATTTTGTTTTTTATTGTTTTTAGAATGGGTACCCTTTTTTTTTTTAATAACGGGTACACGTTTTAGAATGGGTACCCGTTCCTAAAAGTTTGAAACCAGAACCCGTGTTTTTCGTTTGATTTTAGGCTCAGGAAAGGCATGGTAAGCTGACCCTTAGCCTTGCACTTGCAAGTACAAGTCCATGTTCACAACAAGAGAAAAGACTAACTTTACCAATATGGTTGACGACGTTTGTTTCTGAATTTTGTTACGAAATTAGAATCCATTATAGATTACGATGAGTAGTTTTCAAATATGTAATTTTTTATGATTAAACTTGTTTTTCTATTTATTAATTAATTTATGAGAAAACTGGTCCATAAACTTGAAATGTCAAGTTTTAATATTTTCTTAATATCTTTTAATTTTTAAAGTTTTAAAAAAAATTATGTCATCAATCTACGCATCATTCTTTACACAATGAAAAAAAATCATTGTATGATTAGTTTAGCTCATATTATGTTGGTCGTACATGATGGGTTTTCAAATTAAGCAATTAGGGCCAATAAAAAATTCATTAAAAAAAATTTTGGCATGCATGGTATGGTCCTAAAAAGGTAACTTTTAAAAAGTGGTTTTTGTACAAGCCTATGCAAAATTAATTTGTATCATCTGGGTATTAGAATAAATTACATATTTAAAAACTATACAAATACTACATTTCATATTACTGGACTTTCTTAATATTATATGTGTAAGTGCTTCAAATTTTGACTTCAAATGTGACAAACTTTGATTTTCAAGAAAAACACTTCCACTTTTTAGATAAAAAGTGGACATAACTTTTTGCACTTACCCTGTAATTAAAAAAATTGCATGTATAGTTTAGAAATAATATCCATAAAATACATGTAAAAAAAATATTAAATTTAATTAGTGCACAAAGAAAACTATTAATCACTAGTTAAGTGATTTTGATTAAAATAGTACTACCGATACTAATAGTTAATATTGTTAAAATTAGAATAGTTTAGTTTTTTTAAAATTAAAGTTTCTATATAGCTTGTCTTCCTTAATTGACTTACATCCAAACAAATTCTTATATTGATTAATATATATTTTTCTCCTGATAATGGAAAAGTGTGACAACAAGCAGGACATTTGGCATGTGACAAAAGCATGTAGATTAATGAGTGAAAGTGAAGGCATTTAATTTCTATAATTTGTATTGATGGCGTGGGATGATTCATTATTCTATGATTCAGAAGTTCTCGAGATTCAAGCTTGTGGGTGGCGAATGTTAATGGCTTCTACTGCGAGTGCTCACCACCTAGGGGGAAAATGCTAGATGGAAAGCAAGGGAAAGGGAGGAATGAGGAAGGAACAATGAAACAGAGGAAGTGGTGGCAGATTTTATGGGGTTTGTAGACTAAGAAATCAATTATTCGACACTTTGTTAATGGACAATTTGCATTTGGGAGTTGGCTAAGGATATGGATGGGGCGCCAAGGGTAAGTATTCAGAAAGCTATGGCAAAATTGTTACTAGACCCGAGGCATACAAGAGGGTGTTGGAATACTTTCGATGTTTCTCAATCCTGATGTTGCTCAATCCTTATCCAATGCGGCCATGCTCTCCACTATAGCCAGTTTATATCTCCTGCATGATGACATAGGAGATGTAGTTCACCAAGCAAAAGTCCATTTTGACTGTTACCTAGAGCATCTCCACGCAATCAAGAGGAGGCAAATTTGTCTGCAACTGGTCATGGAAGCTATTTCCAAGAAACTACAAATTGACTTGTTGGAGGATGCAATCTCATTATTTTCAAAATATTGCAACTAAGAGGAGGAGACAGAGAAAGGCGAGGAGAAAAAATTCATGGGTAAAAGTGTGGTATGTGATAAATGTAATTGCGTCTCTATAGAGGAGGAAAGGAATGCATAATTTTCCATTTCCCCAATTAGATTATCAGACTTATGGTGTTATTTAGTATGTTAATAGGGTTGTGGTCAGCAATGGTGAGGCTTCGACTGATTTGATTAGTATGTTAGTATTGGAAGTATAGTTTGTTTTATGTTGATAACTCGTCAACCAGTAAGACAATGGTGGTTGTGGCTTGGACACAAGGGCTTAACCCATTTTTTATGGTTCCTAGACCTAAACCAAGTTATAGTATAGAAAAATTAAGATATTTAATAATTGTATATTTTAGGGCAAAATGAGTGAATATTGTGAAAAAGGTGCATTTTGTGCAAAAGGGGGTTAAAAAAGAAGGGGTTGAAGAAGGATAATGGTGAGAAGCAAAGAGCGAGGACATGATCTCCCTCTCTGGGAGCAAGTGAGAAGGATATTAGTGCCAAGGATAGGAGCGTCGATGAAAGAAACAGATTCAAAAATTTAGAGAATAAGAAATTCAAATCTGAAACTAAAGGCAAAAGATTTGTTGTAGGAAATGTTAATGTAGAAGTTGATAAAGAGGTTCCAAGTATCTGCATACCAGATGAGTTCCTAATTTGAAGGTAGAAAAGTTGAAGAACATTGTGATAGCAAAATTCATTAGAATTTCACCATTGATGGAGAGAATTAAGGTATGGATTAACCAAAAATGGCATTGTCATAAGCCATAAGTTAGCTTCTTGGTGCTAGGGTTTCTACAGATTTTCTTTCAATCAGAATATGATAGGGATTCAATTCTTAAAGGAGCATCGTGGTTCATGGGGAATTCAAGTCTTTATATGTGCGCTTGGACACCAGGATTCGATCCTCACTCGAAGCTTATTCAGGATGCTCCCCTGTGGATAAGAATGTACAAGCTTTCCTAGGAATTGTGGTCAAAAGAAATTTTCAAAATGATTGGGGATATGCTTGGAGAGTATATTTCCTATTCCAACACGATCGGGGGCAATCAATTGGCTACATACACTAGAATTTGTGTAAAGATCAACTTAAGTAAACCTATTAAACACTCTATTAAATTATCCTCAATTTTGGGAGAGTGGATACAAGAATTGGATTATGAGTGTCTACCCATTAGATGTTTCAGACGTTGGAAAGTTGGCCATCTAGCAAGGAAATGTAAGAAGCAAAGAGATGGTAAATTGGTTCAAGATGAGCAAAGGGAGGATGAAGTGGAGACAGTGGGTGAAGTCCCCCAATCTGAGCCAAAAAATCCAAGTAAAAGGATAACCCTTCTGAGACCCCATCTTCTCCAGATCTAATAACACTCAAGGAAGTAGGGATCAATAAGACTAAGGATTCTGGTTTAGAATCAAGGGAGATAGGAGGATTTAGTCTGGTACAAATAATAATCTATAAAATATAGAGGAACCAAGAATTTATGGGAGCAATACTGAGGTGGTGGAAGATATATTGGAGAATAAAGAGAATTTGGAAGAATGGGGTATTACTACCAGAAGGGGAAGAAGAAATGGGGGAAAAATCCTTACTTGGGTGGATGTTGGGGGAGGCAATTGTAAGGGGAGGAAAACTAATGCCAGAAGGTGAAGATGAAGATATTGGAGGATTTGGAAAATGGCACTCAAGCTTCTATGAGTACAAATTTGTCAAATTAGGAGGCGAGCTCCTCCCCGGCACAAAAAAATAATGAAAATCATTAGCTAGAATATTGGTGGCCTAAATGACCTAAAAAAATGTCACCTTCTTAAGAAGCTCATTGAGAAGGAGACTCCAAACTTGATTTAGGAGACCAAGATGGTAGAGGATAGTGTTAAGGATGTTCTTCCTCGGATGTGGAAGAATGGAGATTGATTGATGTTAATGCCAATGGCTTGGCTAGGGGCCTTGTTGCTTTTTGGAATAGAAACAAATTCACAAGTATGCTTGTGTACCGGTTCCCTAATTTTATTACTATTAGGCTTAAAGATGTACTGGACAATGAGTATTTTTTGCTTACAAATGTTTATTAGCTAATGCCATTGGGGAAAGAGAAAGGGTTTGGGAGGAATTAAAATATTTTAGGCATCAAAACCCAATAGATAGTTGGGTTCTTGGTGGTGATTTTAATGCTATCTTATGTCCAAAAGAAAAGCAAGGTGGAAAAGCCTCCTTTTCAGCTAGAATAATGGATTTAAGAAATTTGTGTGGGGACACGACATTAGTAGATAGCACTCTAAAGGTTGGTTGGTTTACATGGAATAATAGGAGAAGGGGGTAGGAAAATATCTTGTGCAGGTTAGATAGATTCTTGGTCTCCTCAAACTGGTTGCTTTCCTATATTTTATTTTGTTCAAGGGTAGTTTATTATGGAGGATCAAATCGTTGGCCAATGGAATTAATAATGAATAATAGAAAAAAGCCTCAGGGATGTCCTTTTAAAATGAAATCTTTTTAGTATGAGCACTATGACTTTAAAGACTCATTGTAATGTCCCTTTTGTGCCAACTTGTGATTATTTTATTATTTTATTTTAAAAAGTAACTTTTTGCCAAAATAAAAGAAAATAAAATAATAAAGTTTGTTGGCCAAAAAGAAGATTATAAAAGAAGAGCAAATTGCTTAAAAAGGGGCTAGAGGAAGGAGATGGATATGCTTTTCATGATTTGATATTTGATGTTTTCCATTGTGGAAAAGCTTTGAACGGTTGGTTCAAGGGTTTGAGGTGAATTTACTTCAGAATTCACATATGAGCTTAATGATTTGTGCCATTTGGATTATGTAGGGGTTTGGTATTGTTTTGAGAGGTTTGCAGGTTTGCAGATTGAAGGTTTTTTATGGAGATATTTTGTAGGTTGACATTGGAAGGGTATTATTTGCAAATTTGTGAGATTTGTGCCAAAGCACGAATTTGCAGGTTGGACTGAAATAATTTCTGAAGATATCATTGAAAATATATTGAAAGTGTTGTGTGTGAATTTGTAATGCAAATTATATTTTAGCTAAGTACAGTGTGTGGAGATGATAGGAATTAATGGGGATCATTTTTAGGATTAATACCTAATATTTTGATTAGAATTTATATGCAGAAAACACTTCATATATTCCTTCCTAGAGACCCACGTAAACTTCCAAGAGGAGTACGTGAGCCTCTTTATAGAAGCGCACCCTTTTGGTACGCCTCAACAAGTATTTAAAGGGTTGCGTAAGGTTTCCTTGGAGCCCACCCTTTTGGTACACCTCAACAAGTATTTAAAGGGTTGCGTAAGGTTTCCTTGGAGCCCATGTGAGGTGTATGAGAGACGCTGCCTCTATAATCAATAATTTGTATCCTACCTTGGGTCCCTCCCCTCTTGTGGGGTTTACAATGAGTCTAAGGTATGTGGGTGGTTTTCCCTTGGAGGAATAAGGGGAGTTTGTTGTCACAACAATAACAGAGGTCTAGAAAATATTAATGTGAAGTGTTGATTATGTATTTTTAAAGAAGTGGAGCATTTGGACTCTATATAGAAGTTGTCCACACTTTTTCAATCAGATTTGGCTTGTTTATGAAGGAATTATATATAGCTACAACAGTTCACCATTATTCAGCTATATTCACAAGTTTTGATAGCAATTTGGAGTGGTCTTCAGGCATATTTCTGAGTATTATCAGCTACTAGATTCATTGTGTTATGCTACAATAGTCAATTGATATAATCTATTTGGTATGTTATAATTCCAATCATTGCAATCTGCATATTGTTAACATCTGATTGTATACATCTAGAACAACCTTCAAATCTTTAATTTGAACATCTATTTCTAATTACAATCTGAGTTGCAAATTTTGAGTTTAATTACAACCACTTAGGTGTTTTGTTTCATTAGATTGGGTCAATTAAAGGTAGATTGGAACTATTATATTGTATGCCATCTATTTGATATAATGCCTTGTCATTAGAACTGGTATTTTGGCATCATTGTATGCATAGCTATTTGTTGTTCCAAATAAATAAACATAGAAATAAATAAAATCAGACTTCATGCCAAGTGTTTGACAAAATGTCAAACTAATAAATTTTGATATTTCAGGGTAGATTTGGTTAGGGATCTTACAATGGTATCAGAGCAAGTGATCTTCTAGTGTGGGAGGTTTATATGATAGGTTTAATCTAATACATGTTGATTTATGAATCCCAAGGATAGAGAATACATCACATATAGGAGAAGGCGGCAGTTCATTCGTTCATATTCTTAATCTAAGAGAACATCATGGGTGACAGGAATCGTGAGGATCCCAGCACTAGGGACATTCTTAATGACATTGCTAGAGAATAACATGATTTAATGTAGCTCTTGACCCAATTTGTGCAGCAAAGTATGACAAACAACAATGGAAATAATAGGGACAATCAACATACAGGTGGAAACAATGTTGAGACTAGCAACTCTAGAAATAATAATACTCACACTAAAACCACTCAAGCTTCCATAGCTCGGTCTCTTATGCCTACTTTCTTCGATCAGAAAGGAGCACAAAAGGGTGGACAACATGTTGCAAGTGAGAGATTTAATGATTACATGTGGGAGTGGCAATCACTAGGCGATGAGTTTCAATCTGCAATGTCTCTATAGGATTTTTGTCAGTTGAAGCATAGAAACATGCCTAGAACAACCATGATTTGTATTGAAAATTGGGGAAGGTAACTATCACTCATTTTGATGGTTTGGGAAAATGTACCACACGTGCATGGATTCAAAAGATGGATAACTACCTCACCTTAAACCCTATGTTTGAGCATGAGGCAATTCGGTTTGGAGATGCACACAAGTGGTGGTATAATGGGATGATTACACAAGGTCATAGTCTTATCACTACTTATGTTGAGTTTACACATAGGTTGACTGATAATTTTGATAAAACAAATCTCAAACAATTTTTCATAGTGTTGGCCCAACTCAAATAGAAGGATTCAGTAGATGCCTATATATCTAATTTTCAAAGACTTGTAGTCATGGTTCTGGATATTTTAGAGGGCGAATTGACTTATCTTTTTATTGAGGGTTTAGAGGAGCCACTTCATGGATGGGTGAAATCCCTAGATCCACCTTCATTACAGGATGCCATTAATAGGGCTAGGAACGTGGAATTGTTAGCACCACCCAAACAGAAATTTCAAAACAAATATTTTCCTCCTTCGTGAAAGGATCATGAGAAAGCATTTCAAAGGGAAGATCTCCAAATTAAGCCTTAAAAGAACTTGTCACATAAAACAAGTCAAGATGAACTCAGGGATGAGTTAAGGAAAAAGAAATTATACTTTTCATGTAAGGAGCCCTAGGTGCCTAGACATCGTTGCTTAGGAAAAGGCAAGGTCCACTATATTGAGGTCTTCTTGGATGAGGATAAGGAGAATGAAGCCAAGTTTTCTGTAGCAACAAAAAGGGAGCAAGATAAAAATGTTGAAGATAGTGAGCGCAAATAAGGTGTACTTGCTTCTCTTTTAGGAGTTCAAAGGTATAACCCATTCCATTTTTAAGGTGTTTTACATGGCAATAGGATCATTGCATTGTTAGATAGTGGAACTACTCATAACTACATTGATGAAGGATTGATATTCAAGAGGGGAATGCATATAGAGGATTTTTAACGATTTGATGTTGTTGTCGCTGATGGCTTTACCATTCCATGCAAGAAGAAAATTAGTCAACTTAGCATTCTCTTTGGTGAGCACAAACTTTGTGATGATTTCTATGTCATTAGTTTGAATGGGTATGATGTTGTTTTGGGACTACAATGGTTACATTCACTTGGTAGAGTTTCCCAAGAATTTCAAACAATAGAGTTGAGCTTCCATCATGAAGAGGGAGAGGTGGATTTAAAGGGTCTTCCATACAAGCTGCCACATCAAGTTTTAGCCAGAAGAATGGAGGTTTTGGGTAAGCAAATGTACTATCTTTTCAAAATGAGTGCAGATTCTAGTGATGCATCTTTGGACAACATGTTTTCACCTTTTTTTACCATGATTCCAAGGCTACAACAATACAAACGGAGAGTATTTATATAGATTTTTCAGTTTATGTTAGAGTGGATCAGCAAAAGCATGGTGGAACATATCAAAATTTTGTGAAGCTTGATAAATATTTGTAGACTGTTATTCTTTTGATGAGGAAATTGCATAAGGTCTCCTTGGCAAGTGTGTTGCAACGTAGCTTATCACATGGGAAGCCACACAGGTGTCCTAGATTGATTTGGGATCCAAGAATACTATTGCCGATCATATCTATCCATTGGTGGAGTTTTGATTGCTTGAGGACAAGCAATCTTGAGTGGGGAGGATTTGTAATGTCCCTTTTGTGTCAACTTGTGATTATTTTATTATTTTATTTTAAAAAGTAACCTTTTGCCAAAATAAAAGAAAATAAAATAATAAAGTTACTTTTGGAGCAATAAAATAAAATAATAAAGTTTGTTGGCCAAAAAGAAGATTATAGAAGAAGAGCAAATTGCTTTAAAAAGGGGTTGAAGGAAGGAGATGGACATTCTTTTGATGATTTGATATTTGATGTTTTCCATTGTGGAAAAGATTTGAATGGTTGATTCAAGGGTTTGAGGTGAATTTAATTCAGAATTCACATATGAGCTTAATGATTTTTGCCATTTGGATTATGTAGGGGTTTTTGTATTGTTTTGAGAGGTTTGCAAGTTTGCAAATTGAAGGGTTTTTGTGGAGATATTTTGCAGGTTGACATTGGAAGTGTATTATTTGCAAATTTGTGAGATTTGTGCCAAAACACAAATTTACAGGTTGGACTTAAATAATTTCTAAAGATATCATTGAAAATATATTGAAAGTGTTGTATGTGAGTTTGTAATTCAAATGAGATTTTAGCTAAGCGCAGTGTGTGGAGGTGATAGGAATTAATGGAAATCATTGTAGGGTTTAATAACCTAATATTATGTTCAAGATTTATATGTAAAAAACACTTCATATAGTCCTTCCTAGAGACCCACGTAAGCTTCCAAGAGGAGTACGTGATCCTCTTTATAGAAACACGCCCTTTTGGTAAGCCTCAACAAGTATTTAAAAGGCTACGTAAGGGTTTCCTTGGAGCTCACGTGAGGTGTACGAGAGGTGTTGCCTCTATATTCAATAATTTCTATCCTACCTTGGGTCGCTTCCCTCTTGTGGGATTTACAATGAGTCTAAGCATGTGGTTGGTTTGCCCTCGGAGGAATAAGGGAGAGTTTGTTGCCACAACAATAACAGAGATCTGGAAAATATTAATGTGAAGTGTTGATTATGTATTTTTTAAGAAGTGTAGCATTTGGACTCTATATAGAAGTTGTCCACACTTTTTCAATCAGATTTGGCTTGTTTATGAAGGATTTATACATAGCTACAACAGTTCACCATTATTCATCTTTATTCACAAGTTTTGATAGCAGTTTGGAGTGGTCTTCAAGCAGATTTCGTAGTATTATCAGCTATTGGATTCATTGTATTATGCTACAGTAGTCAGTTGATATCATCGATTTAGTATGTTATCATTCCAATCATTGTAATATGCATATTGTTAACATCTGATTGTATACATCTAGAACAACCTTCAAATCTTTAATTTGAACATCTATTTCTAATTACAATCTGAGTTGCAAATTCTAAGTTTAATTACAATCACTTTGGTGTTTTTGTTTCATTAGATTGGGCCAATTAAAGGCATATTGGAACTATTAAATTGTATGCCAACTATTTGATATAATGCCTTGTCATTAGAAGTGGTATTTTGAAACCATTGTATGCATATCTATCTGTTGTTCCAAATAAACAAACTTAGAAATAAACAAAATCAAACTTCATACCAAGTGTTTGACAAAATGTCAACCCAATAAATTCAGATATTTTAAGGCATATTTGGCTAGGGATCTTACACTCACTAATAAAGTTGTGGAAGGTAGATATTAAAGGTTGTAATAGATTCATTCTTCAGAAAAAACTCATTGAACTGAAGAGACAAGCTAAGGTCTGGAAAAAAAATATAATGGGTAACTTATTTGACAAAAAAAACTAGTTGGAATCAAAATTGCAGAAGATAGAGGCTAACATCTCAATTAGTAGGTTGACTGAGGAGTTGAGAAACTTGGAACTCATAATAATGGAGAAGCATAACAAAATTTTGAGGATGGAAGAGATCTAATGGCAACAAAAATCTAGAGTTAAATGGTTAGAGGAGGGGGATGGTAACATAAAGTTTTTTTATCTGGCCACAAATATTAAGAGACAAAGTAATAAGATTGTCAATATTTAATTTCCATTAGGAAATGAAGTTATAGAGGCCATTAGAAAGGAAGGGGTGAACTTCAAAGAAATATTGGACTCTGCCATGTAGGAAGACCATGAAGCACAAGAGAATTTGATATAGAATATCCCCTGTCTAATTAGTGGAGTGCAGAATGAGATACTAATGAAGCCTTTGTCAATGGAGGAGATTCACAATCCCACTTTCTCTTTGGGGACCAGGAAGGCTCTAGGACTGGATGGTTTTTAGGTCGAGTTTTTTTTTTTTAAATTGTGAGGTAATGGTAGAAGATGTTTGGAAAGATGTTGAGGAGTGTAGAAGTAGAAAAGCAATTTTAAAGGCCTAGAACTCCCCCTATGTCACCTTGATCCCTAAGGTTAAGACTCCAAAAAAAATTGTTGAATTCAGATCGATTGCCTTGTGTAATACAATATACAAAATTGTTTCTAAGGCCATGGCATCATGCTTAAGAAATGTTTGGAGGTGATTATTTATGAAGAGCAAAATGGATTTCTAAAAGGTAGACATCTTTTGGATGGTATCATCACAACGCATGAGACTATTCATTCCATCAATTTGAAGAAAAAAGAAGGTATGTTCATTAAATTAGATATGAATAAAGCTTATGATAGAATCTCATGGAAGTCTTTTATGAAAGTAATGCAGAAGTTTGGATTTGGTGAAGATTGGTGTAACTGGGCATATATATATTTCTTTGGTCTCATGTTATCTACTTATTAATGGTTCCCCAACGGATTTCTTTCATGCCAAAATGTGATTACGACAAGGTGATACACTCTCCTCTTTTTATTCCTTATTGTTGCTGAGGTTCTTGGTAGATCCCTGAAGATAGAGATGGAGAGAGGTAATCTAAAATGGCTTCAAGTCTCTTCAGGGGTAAGAAATGTTTCTCACTTGTAGTTCATTGATGACACTATTCTATTTGGAGAAGCTACTACAAGAGAAGCCAATTCGATCAAGAAAATTCTAATGCAATATGAGTTGGCAATTGGATAGAAGGTGAATGTTAGCAAATCAAGAATTTTCTTTTTAAAGGTTAGATGTCAAGAATGATTGGAGCTTCAAAGGATTCTTGGTTTTGAGGTTGACAAATTACCATGTAAATATTTGGGATGCCCCTTGTGGATAGGACTTCAGAGTTAGAATGGAAGAATGTTATTGATAGAGTTCATTGTAGATTGGCATCTTGGAAAGGTCAATGGCTTTCGATGGCCGGAAGAATATATTTAATCAAGGCATCTTTGGCATCAATTCCTTTATATACCATGTTTGTATTCCAGATTCCCATCAAAGTGGCTAAAGGTCTAAAGGAGATGCAAAGAAATTTCCTTTGGTGTGGTAGTGAGAATTCACATAAATCTAGTCTAGTCGAATGGGACGATGTATGTAAGGCTAAGAAATTGGGAGGATGAGGGTTCAAACAATGCAAAAATATGAACAAAGCATTAGGGTCAAAACTATGTTGGAGAATATATGAGGAGAAAGATAGATTTTGGAGCAAGGTTTAACAGTCCAAATACCTTCCTTCTAGAGTAGATGAGCTCTTTAAGGAAGTTGACTCTCTTCCCCATGGCTCTAGTATATGGAATTTTATAAGATGTTGCAAACTAATTTCCCCTGATATTAAATGGAAATTAGGGAGGGGGGACAAAATAAAATTTTGGTGAGATAGCCGGTTAGAAGATAATGCATTCACTAGTAGAATTTGGCAAATAAATGACTACGTGACTAAAACTTTTAGTCATTCTACTATTTTTTTGCAACACAACTATAAATGACTAATTTGATCGTCAGGTAAAAAACACAACTAAATAATTAGTCACAAAAATTAAAATGACTAAATAATTAGTCACACAAATAAAAATTAGACAATATGATATTAAAGTGGGTAATTAAAAAAATACTTCAAATTGGTAAATTATTAGCGGGAGTGGGTTGAGGGTTAATAGCATCCCAATATAATTTTATAATAATTACATCCCACATATTACTTAATATAGCAGCTCTTAAAAGGGGCAAGTGCAGTTGTTTTATTATTTTTTTATTATAGACTCGAAGAACACCCTATATCAAGGATTAAATTTGACGGTCGACTTTGCATGTCAAGCAATTTTTAATGATGGTTATCTATTCAAAGATGACCTTAAAATACTATGATATATTTTAGTATAAGTAAAATTTATATATATACCAAATATATATCATTATAATTCCATATAAATTTTGATGGTCTATCCAAAATCTCCCCTTTCATGTGATACAATCTTTTTAAAATTTTGATTGTATGTTACAACAAAAATGTTTAAATACAGTCATACATCCATCAAATTTAGGCCCTGCCTATAATTACTTAAAAATAGGTTTAGTTTGTGGAGACGGAAAAGTATAGATTTACTTAAAAATAGGTTTAGTTTGTGGAGGCAGGAAAGTATAGATAAAAAGCTAAAAAGAGAGCGAGATTGCAGATAAAAGATAAAAGCTAATAAAAATACGGCAAGGCCAAGTCAGATTTCTCACACAGATTTTTGATTCTTTTCATCTCCATGGCTAATTGAATTCATTCTGCACCATGGTTCTCTAGGTATACATCATTCTCACAATTTCAATTTGATATTAAACCATTCAATCCTTGCCCTAGGTAGTTTAATTCAAATCTATTAAGTAATATATATCATGTGTGTTTTATTAGGCTACTATGATATGCATAGACAATTCAGAGTGGATGAGAAATGGGGATTATAGCCCCTCTAGATTTCAAGCGCATGCAGATACAGTCAATCTTATATGTGGGGCAAAAACCTAGGTTTGGTTATTTTTATTACCCCATCTGTTTATATTTTTGGTTCATCATTTGGGCTCTATTATAAATTGATTTAGGGAAATAAAAGTTGGATCCGGCATATGTTGGTTTATTTGTGCAGTCAAATCCTGAGAATACAGTGGGCGTAATGACATTGGCTGGGAAGAATGTTCATGTATTGGTGACACCCAAGACTAATCTTGGAAAGATTTCTTGCTTGTATGCATGGTGCAGGTTTTGTTTATACCCTTTCTATTATGTATGTAAAGGACTTCTTTTCATTATTTTTTAAGGTCTTGTTTGTTTTACACTTTTAGAAAAATAAAAACATGTCTTGAGATGGCATATACTGTCATGCAGGCTAGGTTGTGAAATTCATACCATGATTAATTTTCAACTGAGGAAAGGCTATTTTTTTGAGTTTTGAACCTTAGCTTAAAATTACTAGGGAACTCATGCTCAAATCTAGGTTGTGCAGAAATTTCTAGAAGGGAACACAAACCAGTTACCATAGGGTAGGGAATTCCATTGACCTAAGAATTACTCTATTTCTTCCAATACTATGAGTCAAAAAATCTTGCTCTTGAGTACTTGAAAGTGGATTTTGTGTACTCGGCTCTATATATAGACTGCTCATTAGGTCTCAGAAAAGTGGATTGTTCTTTTGGGAATTAGCTACCATTGACAGGAGTGGAATGATAGACCTTTCAGTTGATTGGGGAATAGATTAAAGCTAGTTGGGTTGTAAGTCTATATTTATGCCTATTGAAGATGAAAAGCAATAATAGTGCTTTCTGCATACTTTGCTATCAGGGATGACATTGAAAGTGCAAAAGGCATCTTTGATGAGAGTATAGCACTTTATTCAAACATATACAAGGTATAGAATAGGGAACAAGAAGTAAATAGATGATTTTAGAAATCTAGGGAAGAACTTTGGAAGGCGAAAAGTTGAAATAGGATGGCTTGTGAATTGTTTCATGATTAACATTTCAATTGCTCCATTGTTTAGATTCTGACATCTTTAGGGCAATGGTTTCTTAGTTGGCTGGCATCTACATGGTAACAAATTGTTTCTAGTTAGTTTGTACATATAATCTCTAATGTTTGTCTGTATTCTATGATAAGTTTTTGAAGGTGTGTACTTTGTGTCTTCACTAATCACAATGGATCATTATTTACATAATCAAAGAAATAGACTATGTATGACTATAGAGTGAGTAACTGAAGCATTCTTTTGGTTAGCAGTGGATTATTAAAATGAACTAATTTGACAAGTTTCCCTTCTGGTAGGTAATGAAACAAAATTGGGCATGAGCAGAGTTCTACCAGAAGCTAAGCTTACAATTGTAGGTGCAATGATTGATAAGTTGACTGGCACAATATTTTTGTTCCAGTTAGTTGTAGTTGTGATTCTTGGTGTTGCTAGGAATGCTTGGAAGGCTTCTGAAGCATGGAAGGTATGTCACTATACTTCAATTATTAGGATTTATTTGTTTATGGAGCTTGTTATAGGTTTGTAGATAATCCTTTGCAATTAAGTATCAAGAGATTGTTTTTTTAGATGCCCTTGGCCATAAACCTAATGCTCTATTATAAATCTTCTTCCCAATATTAACTAGTAATTGCAATCTTCTTTACCGCTGTTCTTGACCATATATTTTCTTTTGGGTTTGATGAAACCATCAATATCCTTGTGGGTTTCCTCATTATCCTTTTAAACTATAGGATTCTTTGGAGCAACCGGACACCATTTAATCAAGTATCCATATTTGTAGCATTCTTGACACCAAAAAGGAATGCTTTCATAGTCTAGTGGATGGTTATATCAAATCTCTCCCATTTGCAGCATGATACTTTTTGGAAGTGGTTTTGTCAGGTCCGGTTCCATAGTCAATATAGAATAATTCATAAAATTGTTTTTGTGATAGGGTTTCAAATTATCTATTTCCTTTTGAATTGGTTAGCATTAGAATAAAAGATATACCTTGACCAGAACTCTTGTGGGAGAGCATGTAAATAGATCCAAACTGGAGTTGTAGTCAACAACTCCTTTCTAGGCTTCAAACCTAGATGCAAGTGTCTTGTGAATAATTCAAAGACTCAAAGGAATTAGGCAAATGAAGGCAGCAGGGTATTTCCAGATTCAAGACTTTTACTTAATGTTCTGGAATAGAAGAAAAAAGAATCCTTTATTTGCCACCATAGTGAAAAGTTAGCAATTGCATTCAGTTTGTTAAACATGGCCCTTGGTACAACTATTAGAGTTGTTAAGAACCTTCCAGTATGTTCTGATTTCCACACTGCATCTAAATTCATCTCTAAGATTGTTGCAAGAGAAATTGTTCTAAGATAAGGGGGACTTTAAAGCAACTCTCATTGATATGATCCGGTCTCTTCGATGAGCTTTATGATCATCAATATGAATCACTTTATCAAAGAGACTTCAAAACACCTCCTTCCGATACAACGTACTCTCCTCGATGTACTTCATGTTATTAAATGTGGATCCTTCCATCGAAGGGACCTTAAAACTTCTTATCACCATATATTATATTCTCCTCGATGATGTTCTTTTATACAAATTATTTTGTCGAAGAGACTTTAGAACAACTCTTACCGATATGGTATGGTGTCTTTGATGATGTTTGTTTTATCAGGGAGACTTGAAAGTAGATCCTATCGATACAGTGCAGTCTCTTCAACGATGCTTACGGTGCAGTCTCTTTGATGGTGCCTGTGTGTGAATTGGAGCTTTGGATGAGGGTATGAACATCCATCAAAAGAATATTTGGAAGTGGATTTTTATCAAATATTGGAGTTGCAAGTTCCACTTTGAATCACCAAAGCCTTCATAAAAACTTCTGCACAAAATTCAATAATGAAGAATTTATGCACAAATTCTCTTTTGAATGATTTCAAGTTGTGATCAATTTATTTGTATCTTATAATGTGTAGATGAGATTTGGCGTTCCTTGTAGTTTCCTATGCCATTCACTAAAGCGGCATAAAATAGATCCAAACATGTTCGGTGTGGCAATTCTTAAATATACTTGTACACATACATATATTATATGTGTATATGTATATGTAGTGCCATATATATAATTGTAAGGAATACAAGATCTTTTACATAAATCTAGGATAATTAAGTAAATGCAAACAATTTCAAGAGAAATTGTCCTAAGAGATGTGAACCATTTCCATCATTTTAAACAGGGTCAATGTTCTTGTGGAGAATATTGGTGGTGCTAAATGAAACAATCTGAAAAATAGGCTTGCACTATAATAATGTGCACTACATTTGATATCTAGTAATAATGAAGGGACATCCATCAAAGCATAACAGCAAGGACTTTTTTGTCATATGTTGTAGTTACAAGTGCCCTGCTAGACATACATGAAAATGTGGAAGCATAGACAAGGCAAGCGAACTATTTCCAAAAATGCCTCAAAGAAATGTGATATGGAATGACATGATTAAAGGATATGCTCAAAATGGTTTTTCCTGAAAATTCCTTAGAAAAATTTAAGCAAATGCAACCAGTGGGTGTAAAGCCCAACTAATTAGAAATAGTGATGTTGATTGCCTTGGTTGTACCTTACCTCTCTATGCATGCTAACTGTCTTTGCTTCTTTTGTTAATAGTCAAAGTGCCTTTATTCATAAGTACCCCTGGATCTTCTTTAAAACAATTGGCAAGACTGTGAAGCTTGACAACCCTCAAATATTGTTATATATCCCTTTTATGGTCACGAAAATCTTTAATAATGTCTTGGCTCTTTCTCCCTACACAGTCTTGTATGGTCCCTAAAGAGATTTGATTGTGAAGAGGTGTCTAGAGAATATAAGGCTTTCAGTCATACCCCTATAGGACCTTACTACCCAGATAGAGCTCCTTATAACATCAGCATATCTTGAGATGTCTTTCTACATCCTACTATCTCTGTCAAACCAAACTATGTCTATGTTGTCCTTTAAAGCTTTAGATCTATAGATAGGATTCAATGATTGTGAAAGAGCCTTCTAAGATATATATATTGTCTGAAACAAAACATAGACTTCTATTCTCTTCACAACCCTCTACCACTTCCTAAAAACCCCTGAATGATAACTATACATAGTTTTTAGAAAAAAAGTGGTAGCTTGAGAAAGTTTACAATGGTCATCACTTATTTTAAGGAATAAGGTTCCTCCTAAGATTGAGTAAACGACACTTAGATTCCTATGTTCACCGAAATAGTTTTGTTCATTCCCATCTCCCTTTGATACTATGTAAGATGGCTTTTGTCATTGTGAAGATATGCCTTCTCTCTGTTGGCCACCAACAGGAGACTGATGAGACTGGGACCTATATTCATGAGTTTTGTATTGATACCTCTATTTTATTACAATTATATGATGCTATATAATTTTTTTATAAAATATTACATGGGGTTTGTAAAAGGATAATAGAGGATCATCAATAGGGTATCAAAATAGTGTGTGGTATCTATTCAGGTCCCTCAAATCTTAAGAAGACCTTTCTGTGAACTAGGTTAAGGTATGCATAACTTTAACCTCTGTCATACTTATGAAAGCTTATCCTATTCCTGTGCAAATATTTGTAAAGATCCCACTAAAGTTTGTAGAAAGATCATTCAAAGGCCAAAGTGGACGTATGAAGAGGTCAATGTGAGTTATCAACTAGGCCTACAAAGATCAAAAGATTTATACAAGGGATAAAGGGTAGTCTCAGGTATTGGTATGATGGATGCTTCTTATTTCATTCTAAAATTATATTCTCATTTAATGAATATCTCATTGACTACGGAGAGTGTCTTAATATCTTGTGTAGTTATAGAAGCCATTAAAATTTTTAAGTCTAGTGTCAAACATAGTAAAGTGCATGTTATGAATAACCTTTGAGAGAACTTTCAAGTATTGCAACATGTTCAAGGTACAAGAATATGGAGTCATCATAATAAATATGTAGAGTCATTCCAAATATCTCCATTACCTTGAGTTACCTTGAGCCTATACTAATAGTGTCAAGTCTTCCATGATAATGAGCAGATTGTGAATATTGTTGAAACATGCATAGTGAAGTTTCAATCACATACAAGGGTTCATGTAGGTTGATATGGGACAATGGGTAGTACGCATAAGGAAAGAGAGATTTGGAACTGATGAAGAAGAAAACCTATAGAAGATATCACAAGATCTGTAAAGTCATTGCAGATCTTTGAAAGACTATGGGCATAGTGTTCAAACATCACTGAAACTTAGTATAAAGATGCATAGGTTTGTGAACTATGAAACCCTAAAAAGCATTAAGGAAGCACTATAATCTTGGACAGGGGCATCACTGTATTCCAAGGCTATATGAGGAAAGTTTCTCTATCATCAGGAGATCTACAAATGGACAAAGGTGGTGACATGGATATTAAACTCTGCCAATGAAGTTGTCAAGAGTAAAGAACTCTACCAATAGTTTAGGGTCTACATAGTGAACCTAAAGGTATGTCAACATTGTCAAACACTTGTACAAGTTTAGGAAACCTTACAAAAACCATACCAAAAGACATGAAGGACCCATGCATCAATGTCAAACACATTTTGAAACTCTACAAGATAATTAAGGGTTTATGAGGGTATTGTAGAAACCTAATAATAGTAGCAAGATGCAGAGGAAAGAGACATCATGGGTAGTAAGTGAAAGTCTATAATAATTACAAAAAAAATACAAATATGTCTAAGATGTATGAAGGTTCTAAAACTCTTGCATAAGCTTTGTATAAGTTGAAAGTCTTCATGAGAACCCTAAAGAGTCCAAGAAGCCTACATAAGAGTAAAATAGCATTATCAAGATGGTTTAAAAGTGTATGTAGGTTTGGAAGTCGTTCAAAGTTTGTATAGGTTCTCTCAAGACTTATCAATTCATATTGGAGGCCTTATTTTATAACCTACAGGTCTACATATTCTTGAAATTCTTGCAAGAGTTGCATCATCATGAGGAAATGTGTGAAGACTTAGAGTCTCCTAGGAAGGAGAAAAGACACCATGCAAAGATCAGTGTGACAATGAAGGATATCCTAAGAATACCTACATACCTGTAGAGTCATCAAACAGTTCTGAAGAATTGTCTAAAGAGTTCAAGTATGTCCATAGTACTATGGAGATCTATCAAGAGCTATGTATACTTGTCTAGGGTTTAAAGTAGTGTTAGGTAGTCATGAACACTATCCAAGAATATAAGGTTTGGTAGGTGTTCTAGAAGTTTGTTAGGTGTTTAAAAGTATAGCTAAGAGTGGAAAATCAACTGTCAAATAGTGAATGGCCGATGCCAACTATTACAGGTCTGTACAGTCTTAGAGACACTATGTTGATCATGGAAACCTAGAGAGTAAGAAGGTTTTCATAGGTTGGTATAAGGTCTTTAAAGCCAAAAAAATCACTAGAAGGGGGGTCTATAGAGGTCCTAAGCATTGTATCACCCTAAATAGCTCTATCAAATCATCACATATATGCATATCCTAATGTGATATCTTATTTCAATGGGTAAGAGGTATTTCTAGGGAGAAAGGTTCTCTTAAGAATTGTTACTTCTATTGTTTAATTGTTGATTCATTGTTGCTTGATAGTTATCTTTATAACTATCAATTAGTTTTCAAAAGTAATATTTGTACTCTATTTTTTATATTATCGTTGTTTATTTTGAAATGTAAATGCACCACTTACCATTTGCATTATGAAATGTTGCTTTTATTATTGTTTTTGTTGTTATATATTGCTTTCTTTTATTCAATATTTTGATTAATGAAATTATCTATTTTGTAATCTTTTGTTATGTGTTTGGAAATGTATGTGTCTTCCTACATTCATTATGAAATGTTGCTTCTATTATCGTTCTTCTTGTTATGCATTGTTTTCCTTGCTTGTATGCAATGTTTTTTATTGAATCATTTTATTGTCCCAATTGTTTCATGTTGAGATGAATGTGCAGACTTTCTACTTACAATATTTATTACTATACAATAATAAGAAACTTGAGACTTAAGGTTTATTCTTTGTGAATTGTAGTCAAAGTGGAGGACGCTCAAGTTGAAGATTCTTATATGTCTGTAGCTAGTAGGTACATGGTAAGGATCTATAGGAGGATTTATATTATTTCTTGTTGTTTGATGTTTGATGTAAATTCATGAACTTGGAATCATAGGAGACATATCTTATCTGGCAACCATTCTAGTTGAGCAAGAAGCAGAAGCACACCTAGAATTTCAATGACAAACATGATATTCAAGGAAGTGGATCCTCAGTTGAAGGTAGAAACATGTACCGATGTTAAATATTTGATTTTATGGTTTGACATAGTCACTTTGTATATGGTTTGACAAAGTCACTCCATATCCCAATAGATGTTGAGCATCATGTAGGTTTTAGTGATCTTTTAAGATGAATTTTGCAAGCCAGGTTGAAAGGAGTCAGAATGATGGGAATGATGTGGAGAGAGGTCTACATTTTGGCTCAGTATATGGTATGTTGTGTTTGTGGTTTTCCTAGTCATTATATAATTCAAAGGTAAAGTAAGAATGATTGTCTAACAGTTAGTCTCTGCAGGCAATGTTAGGAGCATTCTTGTGGCAGAAAGAATTGTCCTCAATTTTATGCAGCAAATGAGTGGAATTGCAATTCTTACAAAGGTATCCTATATTTTTCTTGATGAAGGTTCTGTGATCCATGATAACATGCATTTCCATTGTTCATGTCATATTGTGCTTTGAAGAAGATGAATTTTTTCATTGAACATGTAGTTTGTAGGAAGTCAGCATAGTTTTGTAGGAGATCATGATTACCTTGCTCTTTAATCACTATCAGTGTTAACTATTTTTGGTTACATGTTGCAAGACTTTGATTTAGCACCATCCTTTATGTCAATTCATTTGATTTTGTATGGGTAGTTTTGCAATAGCCTTCTCTGAATGTCAAAAATGAAGCAATTGAGCTGCTAAAAGACAATCTTATAAGCTAAATCTTTCTGCACTTTTCATAGAAATATTTGATATTGGATAATGAAAATTGGTTTATATATGGTAACCAATGCAATGTTTATATATGCATTATGCAAAGAGACTGTTTGAATGTTAATTTCTCGTCCAACTACAAGTTTTTGAGTTATATCTGTATCTATTTGGGTAGGTAATGGCTGATGCTGCAAGGCCTACACGCATTTTAGAAACTAGGAAAACTGCACTAGCTCTACGATTGGTGGACAAGTGGGTAGTATGTTCTTTGTCAAACTTTAAGGTGAACATTTGGGAATAACTTATAGTAGTTCAAGTTAAAAGCACAATGACATTTACCCTTTTGCTTGGGGCTAGTTGCATTGCTTGGAGGTTATCATCCTACCTCAAAAGAAAGGAATAAGCAACTTGGTTCTCCAGGTGGAGCAGATTGGTTGTATGCATTTAAGGCCAAGTCAAATTTTATGGTTGTTTGTGGATTGCATTTGGATCCTTCCATTTTTCAGTGCACTGGACATAGTGCTAAAAAATCATAGTGGACATCCTTCTTGGCAGTCTTTTTCTGGCTCTTCGATATTGATCTTTATGACTTCTACCTTGTAATAGAAAGGTGTATAAGAAATTAATTCCTTCTTCAAAATCTTGTTTTAACCCTCTAGGCAATCTTTTTTTAACCCTACAAGATTAAGTGTTATAGTTATCATGGTTTTCTCAGTGCAATTTGGATAGTTAAAAGCATTGTAACTTAGTTTTCTCAGTCACAACACTGAGAAACACACTTTGTAACACCTTTTTCTCAATAAAATTTTAGTATTTTGCCTTCTTAATAGCTATTTCATTATGTGCAAATGAATGATTGATTATGTTTTTCTGTGTTTTATGTTTAAACCTCAAAAGCATTGTCTCATTTCCAGCACTTTTAGGCAGAAATCAGTGAACAAAAACAATTAAATAAACTACCAAATGACAGTAATTAAAAATTAAAATGACTAAATTTACTACCAATTAATGGAAATCAGTCAATTAAAATGACTAAATATACCACCAATTGACGTCAATTAAATTGACTAAATATACGACCAATTGATAGAAATCGGTGAATAAATATGACTAAATATATGACTAAATCAATGAGTAAATTAACGACTAAATATACTACCAAATTGATCAATCAAAACAACCAATAAATGACTAAAATGGTTTAGTCATAAATTTGGTCACGTTATAAATGACCATAAATAAACTACTAATGGTCCCGTGACCAAGCTTGGTCATGTATATGCAATTTTTAGTCATTTATTGTTGTTTTTCTACTGGTGATTGCAAGACATTCAAAGTCTAAGACCTTTGGTGTCTCATTTTGAAGATAGTATGGGTGTTTTAGTAAGATATTACTGGGAGGAGGGTGTCTCCTCCTTGAAATGGAGAAACCTGTTACCTCTTGTGCTAGAATTGAAGGAGGCTTGTGACGCCCTCTAGTGAAAGTTTTATAATTGGCCCATCCCTATGGAGGAAAGAGAAGATATGATGATGTGGGGAGGTCATGGTAGTGGACATATCTCTGTTCGATCTACTTTTATTTGATTCTTCAGGAATTTAGATAACCCTTCTTTTTCTTTTGAGTGAAAGATCCAGTATCTAAAAAGTCTTCCCAAGGCCAATGTTTTTTTGTGGATCACCTTGAGAAGGCATGCTCTTACATGGGACAAACTTAAATAGTTTGGCAAGATTGGCCCCTCCCTATGTGTGTTGTGCAAAAAAAATAACGAGACCAATGATCATTTATTCTTGCATTGTGATTTCTTTAATCAGCTATGGTGATGTTTTCTGGGAAGGTGGGGATTGTATTGGATCACTCCTCCTCATATTCCTAGTCCTTTGGCTAGTTGGGATATGAAAATAAAGAGTTCAGGATTAAAGTTTATATGGGACTGTTTCTTAGCCTTAATGGTTTGGAATGTCTAGTTGAAGAGGAATAGAAGAATTTTTTTGGACAAAGAGAAGGCAGCGAAGTGTATTTGGGATAAATTTGAAACAACTATTAATGAGTTGGAAGTTCACAAAGATGACCTATGGTCCCTTCATCACAGGTATGTTGGTTGGGTAGACAATGGCCTAGATTTTGATGGATTGAGGGCAGTAAGAAATAGCTAATACATAAGTGCCCTTCTTATACTTGGTTGTGTCTGGAGGAAGGATGGGTCAAGTTTAATTTTGATGGGGCAACAAAGAATAACCCAAGTAGTGCAGGGGGTGGAGGAGTTTATAGAGACAAAAATGGTCAGCCTCTAGGTATTTTTGCTTATGATTTTGGTAGGGACTGTAATAACATGGTGGAAGTAAAATCCTTATTATGGGATATGATTATAGCAAGAGAAAAAGGATGGAAAAAATTATGGATTGAGGGTGATTCAAAATTGGTGATAGGAGCAATGAAAGGAGGTAGCTTTCAGAATTGGAGATTGGAATCAAATAATGTTTGAAGCTATTTTAGGAATTAAGTGGTATGAAGATATTAGATTCTCCCACATTGGTAGGAAGGGGAATGCAGTGGGCAGCTAACAAAGGAGTTGAATTGAAAATTAAAAGTGGGTGTGCCTTTGTTTGTTGGTGGAATGATTTTCTATCTAAGGCTATTCTTCTAATCTAGAAAGACTTATCAGGGATCCCTCCTATTAATGGGATAAAGTGACGATAGGCAGGATAGCTATTATGAAGTGGAGAGCATGTGAAATAATTATTAGATGTGATGGCCTTTAGTTTTGAAGTATAAGAATTGAAGGTGATGGAATGGCCCTTCATTACTCATCTCTTTGCATTTGAGATTTCTGAGGTGTGGTAGCTTTTCACAGCTTCTATAGAAGGAGCATGCCATTTGGGTGGTAAAATGATAAGTGGCGAGTGTGGAAAGGAAAATGAGGAGAAAGCACCAAAGCAAAGGAAATGTTGGCTGATTGGTGAAGAAGTGGTAGATTTCATGGTGTTTGTTAATCAAGAAATCAATGACCCTGCACTCAAATAGTGGTTCGTTCATATATGGGAGTTGGCCAAGGCAATGGATGGTTCTTCAGGGGTGAGTATACATTTGGCATTGGAAAAATTATTTTTAGATATGGGCTATACAACGAGTAGGTGGAATACTTTCAATGCAGCTCAGTCACTTTCATGTGCGTCCATGCTTTCTATAGCGGCTAGTTCCTATCTTCTCCATGACAACATTGGAGAGGTGGTCCACCAGGCAAAGGTACATTTCAATTATTTTCTGGAGCACCTTCATGTGATCAAGAGGCAATAAATATGTCCTTAGTTGGTTGTAGAAATGATTGCAAAGAAGTTGCAGGTCAATCTTCCCAAGGAGGCTATACCATTATTCTCAAAGTGTTGTGATTCGGAGGAGGATGAAGACAAAGATGAGGAGACCAAAGAATCAGGACAGAATGTGGAATGTGAAAATTGTAATTGTGAAATAGAGGGGGTGGCGAGACCTTTGCCTCAGCCTCTATTAGGTTTTCAGACTTCTTTTGACACTATGCTAGATAGTGGGGTTGGGGTAAAAGTTTATGGGGCTTTGACTGTTTTGTTTGGGTGGTAGTGTGGTTTTGATTTTGCAGTAGTTTTTATGTTTGGTCTGATACCTCATCGACCAATAAGACAATATGGGGTATATACCTGGATACTGGGGTTTCCCCAATTTTGAAGGTTCCTGGACCTAAACCAGGTAATATTATCAAAAATATATTTTTTTAATAAACATAATTGTTATAAAAATTGTTAAAATAACAAATAAATTTACATAAATATTACTAAAATAAAATTGATGTTTATGATTTATAAATGAAATTAGTTGTTGGAGTAATTCAAATATATTTTAAAATAAATAAATTAAATATGATCACCATTTTTTCTAACTCACCTTACCTTTAATATTATAAAAAGTAAATTTACTTTAATTTCATCATTTAAATAATATTGAAGAACTTTTAATTTAAAAGAATTTAAATAATTAAATACATTTATGTCCATTTTTATTTAAATATATAAATAAAACTATAAAAAATACTTAATGTCATTTATATTTGATTTACTATTTTTTATTATATTTTTGTTATAAAATATAATACGTTAAAATCAATTTTAAAGAGAAATCTTCAATTTATATAAAATATTTTAAATAATTGAAGAAAAGAAAAGAATATTAAATAACTCTAAAATTTTTTGAACTATCAAAATCTTAAATAATATACCTATTCATTTACAAAAATTATAGAAATCTTTTATCTCTAATTTTAAAATATTATATTAATTTAAATAATGTTAAAAATCTTCATTGTTATTATTAATTATTATATTTTATAATTTAAAAAATAAAAATCATTAGAAAATATTTTAAATGATTTTAGTAATACAGGCTAGTTTATCTATAAAAAAAATACCAATGCATATATTTTATTTATATATTTAGAGAATAAATACATGCAAGTTTTCCATAAAAATTACATAATTTCTTTAAATATTTTTTGGTATATTATTTATAAAATTATATTTGTTCTCATGATTTCATATTTGAAAAATATGAAAACATACATATTTTAATTTATATATTTAGGGAACAGAGGCATGTACATTTTCTTTCAAAAGAATTACATAGTTTCATAGTTTTTTGGTATATTATTTATAAATTTTTGTTTGGGCTCAATGTGCAAGACAATATTACTCTTTGAGACAAGATTTTATATTTTAAAAATATATGGTAAGATAGGAAAAATCAAGTATGCAAAAAGACAAATGATGAAATAACTTTATTGCAAAATTCAGTAGAACAATGAAGAGATATTAGATGAGAAAGATGATGTGATGTTGGATTTGTCTTCTAAGATGATCTAGAAAATTTATTGGAAGATCCTATGAAAACGAAGGGAACTTTGTTAAGGAGATAGAATATTAGGTGGAAAATGGAGGAGGGAATGATAATGAGGAAATTAACTAGGATCAAATAGTGAGAAAGTGGAGTTTGACCTAAGTGAAGAGACAAAAAATTATACACTATAATTTAAGAGTTTTTTATCACATAACATTTACGAGTACAATAGCCAAATTATGACAATGATCCATAACAAATTACAATTACTTCTAACATCATAATAGAGCATGAATGCAACATATATAAACCATATTCCAACATGATTACACATTAGGTCAAAAAGTCCCAAAAATTGGGACTTACAATTAATGAGATTTCTACTACAAAAACATATGAGCGGGTGTCAGACGGGAAAGGATTTTTAAAACTGGCACAGTGAGGGAGTGGGATGGGTCTGATAGAACACGAGATCGATGACGACGAGGACGAGGATGGTCTAGACGAATGGGCTGCCTTATTTGATGACGTGATGAAATCCTCATGGCAATGTGGCTAGAGGTACAGAGTTCTTTGTCACAAATGTAGAAGCCATCCATGAAGATGGGTTATGGGGAGGGTGACGTTGATTGCGTGCTCACGAGGGGTTTCCTACTCCATCCCCTTTGATTATGAGATTGGCAGTTTCTCATGCTCCCACTGCTATGGTTGTAGCCTCTTCCAAGGCTGCAAGGTTTGACTTGGGCAACATGGATACCCATGTGAAAGATGTGTTGGGTGGGTGCTTGCAGGGTGTGGATTCCTACGTGGGCATCATCCTATTTAAAGTAGTTGTGGGAGGTGCATCTAGGGTTGAAGTCATCGATGTTTCTTTGGGGAAGGTCTCTATTGGTCATTTCCCTAAGAAGAATGGCCCTGAGTTAGAAGTTGCCCCTGCTGTGAGTAGGCCTTATGCTTGGGATGCATTTGAGGTCAACACCCCTTTTCTTGATGAGATTGTCGATCATTCTCAAGACTCACCTAGTGTTGTTGCTCCCACCCAGGCTTTGGTGGATGGACATAATCACCAAATTGCCATCCCTGATTATCACATTTATAGGTCTACTATGTGGCTCAAAAACTTTCTTGTTGGGAGATTTTGCAACAATCATCCCAACATTGATGTTGTTAGAAGATGGGTGCTTCAAAAATGGAAGCTAATGGGGTAGGTTGATGTGGTTGCTCTACTGAATAGCTTCTTTTTGTTCTCATTTTCAAACCTAGAAGATTTCTCAAGGATCCTTGTCGGCCCTTATTTTCTTGGTCAAAATGATCAATGCCTTCAAAATTGGCCATCGAGCTTCAATCCTCTAAAAGCCTGTAGAAACAAGTTTCTAGTCTAGGTTAGATTGCCAAGGCTATTGTTGGAATACTAGGATGAGGAGATATTTATGGGAATCGCCAAATCTTTTGGGTAGTTCGCAGGAGCAGATGTGATCACAAAATTCAAGACATCTATTGATTGCTAGATTTTGTGTGTTTGTAGAGGTTGATAGGGTGCTTCCTTCTTGCATTACCTTATTATTCAAGCTAGGAAGTTGGGCACAACATATTGAATTTGAGAACTCTCTTGTTGTTTGTCATTGTTTTCACAAAGTGGGTCACACTAATGTTGCTTGTCTAAGAAGTAGGAGGCGTTATTTCGTCTGGAAGAGAAGGGAGTGCATGAATTCCTTAGATGATGCGCCTATGTTGAGTAATAGAATGATTTCTAAAGAGAGTAGAGATGTGATGAGGACTCCATCGACGAAGGTGCAAAGAGATAAAGGGGTTGATGACCGTAGAGTTGTTATGGGGACTCCTTCGACGGAGGTGCGATGTGATATAGGGACTCTGGGTGGACCTTTAGATCTTCTTGGTTCTTCCATAAAGAAGACATCTATGCAAAAGGATTTCAAGTTCAAGATGTTTGAAGGTACTCAAGGCTCCTTAGAGCAATTTGGATTCAAACCACCTTGAACTTTGATTGGTCGTTTGTTAGGGTTTCTTGATCCTTGGTTTGTTTTTTCTTGATGTTGTGATAGTGTTATGTTGATTGTTTTGTGGTGGTCCTTTATAGTGTTGTTGGGATTTATTACTTTATCCTCTTTCTTGTACAAGGGTCTGGGCCCTTTCAAAATCTCTCCTTACCTTAATAAAAAACATATGATTTCAAATCAAATGATAATTAGTACAGTTTCAAAGTAGTATTTTACATCCCAAACATGGTGTTGCCTGCCAAAACCATATGTTCCACTCCTCATATAAATGACACTCAATACTAGTGCAGGGGAACAATGTTACACCAGCACTTGAGGAGGCAAGATTCATTAACAAGAGGTGGACAATTTGAGGCCAAATATTAGGATTGGGCATAATATATGTCAAATGTGTTTTAGTTTTGTGGTCACTCTAGAATGCCTTTTAACGTAATTACTATATATTGTTTCTAACATGCATTTACATTAATTTTTTAATTACAAAATAAATACTATTATTACAATGCCTCAAAGGCAGGTACTTGCCACTACATGGCACTTGTTACTTATAAGAACATGTTTTGAAATTCTATCCAAGTTTTGATGAATATATAATGAAACATTGGCTCCAAGAAGCAAAGTGAGCATAATGTTATTTTTAATTTCATTTAAACCTTAACAAATATTTAAATAGTTTATCATCTAATTAACTTGAAATAGAGTTATTTATTTACAAAGAGTTAACTTATTTTATTTTATTTTTATAGTTATTTTATTTGCTTAAGAGTCATAAAGCAAAAATGGATTATATTACAAAACAAATACTATTATTATAATATTGCAAAGGCAAGTACTATGCCACTATAAATATTAATTCTTAATTATAGTAAATAATATAAATATAATTATAGAAATTAAAATAAAATTGATTTCTTAAAATCCTCTTTATGGGAAGGCTATGGATCATCCAACTCACAATCCTAGAGTGGATGCATGATGGGTCCCTCAGATAGAGATTAGATGAAGCTAAACTTCAATGGCACAACAAGAGGAAACTCAGGGGTATCAGGGGCTAGTTGTATCATTAGAAACCACAACATGGAGGTGATCACCTCAGCAGTAAAGAAGATTCTAGTAGGAACAAACAATGAGGTCAAGGCTCAAGCCTTGCTACTTGTGCTTCGCATGTGCTTGAGATTAGGACTCGCGAAGCTTCATATTGAAGGTGACTAGAAAATTATTATAAATGCGATCAGGAAACAAAATACCCCAAGTTCGAAGCAAGCCTGGAATTTGATGGTCTATTTGACCATTTTTGCCATTTTAGACCGTATTTTATATATATTTCTTTTTTTTTATTAAAAAAAATATAAATAATGTTTTATTTTACAATGTTTATCAACTTTATCTTGAATATATATTAAATTAGAATGTTTATCTTAATAAATTCAATTTCTAAATTTTTATTTTTAAAAATCAATTTTGAATTTTTTTTTCTTTCTCTATAGTATAATTTATTTCTAATTTGTAGTTTATTTCTAATTTCTAATTTAGAAAAAAACTACAAAGCAAAAGTTTTTTTAATATTTTTAATTCATTGTTTATTATATATGGAATAAGGACAACTTTACAAATCACAATTAGAGAGATTAAGAAGAGCTTTAAATTGCAATTAAGAGCTGATTTACAATTACTTACGGGAATCAAAAAATTGCTCCTACTTCCTCCATTATTATTCAATTTGTCAAGTCCACCTAAACACAGTGTGGCAATTGAAAGTTCTCTCAGACCTCAAGAGCTTCTCTTAAGGTATGGTCAGAAACTTATTGCTTTGTAATCTTTTTGAAATATTGTTTAAATGATTGCAATTTGTTTTGCAATATTGTTTAAATGATTGTAATTTGCAAGTGGTTGTAGAAATTGTATTAAAGTGTTTATATTATTGTTAGTTGTATAGATTTGCTATAAAATATTCTACCCATCATACATTTTTTTCAGATCTCATCTATTATAGAATTAAAAAGCTCAATGGAATTGTGAAAATTCTTTATTGTTAAAAAATACACTAATAAACTTCATGACTTCATGTTAAATTTATCAAATAAAAAAACCAAATCAACCACATTTTAGCCTTTCTAAATATTTATCAGGTTGCATAGTTTATTCATGAAAATAAAATTTGACAACTAAAATGTTTAAAAGATGAACCGATTACTTCATCGTTCATATTGCCCAGCTATATTATATACAATTTTCTACAACATCCCAAGAAATCAAGAGCAAAGTCAAGTGCATTTGAACCCTAGTGTCCTCTTATCCAGTAGTTTGGTCGGCTGCCTATTATTATTTGACAATTTATTTATTTTCTAAAACATCAAAGGCATAAAATTTTTATATGACAGTCAAATTCCAGGCCTGGTTAGAAGTTAGGAAATATTCTACAGAGTGTTGGGAATTATTACATCAATTGGAAGAATTTAAGGTTGGCCATGTTTTTCAAGAGGACAACACCGAGGCGGATAAAATGGCTGACATGGAAATTGATGAGAATGATTCGGATGCCAACTTGGTGGTGCAGGGGGTAGAAAGGTAACGGGATGAACATTCCTCCCACACGCATGAACCTTCTTGGGTGATACCTTCCTCTCCACTGCACACAGGTATAGAGTAAACACTGATATATCATCTATGTTGATTGTTGTTTTACTAGATTTGGGGGAGGACAAAGAGGTGATCTGAGAAGTGGTTGAGACTTTGATTAAACCGCATTGGCACAACAGGCTAAAAAAGGTTTTGGATAATGTTGTCATGGGGTAGGTTTTCAAAAAGATAATGGCACTTGGCCAATGGTTTTGTGACTGTATAATAGCCCATGGGCTCCTTTTGTGCTAGCAAGAGTGGGTGAAAATGAAGAGCAGCGCAGGCAGAAGATGAGGTAGGGAGCGAAATTCTTGAAGGTCCTTGCTAGATTAGTTGAAGCCCACGATGGTGACTGGTCTTTTGCCTTAGACTCAGACAGCTCTAGCTCTGATGCAGATGAGGGAATGGCGATGGAAGGGATTGTGAAGCCCAGGTAGTTTGAGTCAACAAATACCAGTAGTATGCAAGCAGAATATAGCTATACTATACTATATTATAGTTTTTTCATGTAATTATGCATAGTGTGTATAAGGGATGATACCATGCTAGACTGTAATTGTATAAGCCAAACAAGTTTGTTAATATAACTCGCAAAGGGAATTTCGGTAAGGCCCTCCACCAGAGCAGCCATAGTTAATTTTTGTTTCTTCTATAGTTTATGAGAATGGCCCTCTGAGCCATAATTCCCTAATAAAAAAAATTGATTTCTTAAAATATATTTATTTGAAAAAAAGACATAAAATTATATAAATTAAATTAAATAATTTTCTTCTCTTCATTTAAAATAACTACTATAGATGTTTTAAATGGATCTATCAAGTTATTTTATTTAGATAAGAGTTATTTTATTATATTAATATATTAATATTTATATTTATATTAAATTATTATTTTAAAAATTAAGTTAAAAATTAATTTAAAAATAATTTAATTGAATTGATTCTAATATAGATATCTTAAATATATCTTTTTTTGAAAAATAGGAGAGATCAGTTATCTTATTTACTTAAGAGTTATTTTATTTTACTTTAGAACTATTTTAAAAATATCTTAAATGGTTGTGTATATCACTTTGAAAATGAGTACAAGGGCTTTTCTTGTGTCCATGTCATATTGCTTTAGAATATAGGAGTCATGCTTTTTTTCTGTATTTATTGGTGCTCATTAAGTTGCCACACATGTGGGCGATTTCGCCCCTTTAAATCGCCTCGACTTTTCATATCTCCATAGCTATTGCTATTGGATTTGAAGGTTCGACAATGATAAACAATGGTACTCGTGCCCAAGCAACCTAGGAAGTTTGTTCCCAAAGTGTTCCATGAGGTATGTCCCTAAAAGACCACCAAATATTCTTTTGATTACTAGATTTGATAATGCATGTCACTAGTTGGAAAATTTTACCTTGATAGGGTATTTTGAGGGTAGAGTCCCCCCTAAAAGCATACTCAAAGATTGGGTCAATAGGGCTTGGATCCCACATGGGACTTTCCTAGACGTTATGCAAAACCTTACTAAAGGGTTTTTCCTTTTTTACTTCGATGAAGCTAATGATGTTGAGGTTATCCTAAGTCATGGCCCTTGTCTTGTCTATTTCTCTTTATTAGTTTTCAAATCCTAGATTTGAGAGTAGTCATCTCTGATGAAAAGTCTCTTAGGGCCCCTGTTTGGGTCAATTTCCTTGGGTTGCCCTTGCCATGCTAGAATTTTTTGAGCTAGATAGCCTCTTCTTTAGGCTTTGTGGTTTTTATTGAACGTGAACGGTTCTATTCAGATCGTCCTCAATGGTAGGTCTATGTGGAGGTGCATTTGTCCAAGGACCTGGAAGAATTTTTTGATATCCAAATTTGTCAAACGAGATATGCTCAATGTGTTCTCTATCTAAACCTACCAAATACTTGTTATCGATATCAATCCTCTAAACATAAGATTTAGGACTACCCTTTGGCTTCTCCTCATCTGAAACCTTCTGAACAACCTACTTATAGATCACCACCTTTTGCAAAAAAGAGGAAGGATGGTCTACAGTGATTAGTCACAAAGGCAAGAGCTCTGATAATAATAATCCTACCCCCAAGCTATCTTCAACCTCTGGGGGTCAGGCTTAGAAGATTGTTTCAAAACATCTAGATTCAAGGAAACCTAAACTCTCCTCTCTTAGGGAGACTTCTGGTGAGGCAAAATTTGTATGAACTCTACTACAACATTAGTTTTGTCTCGATTGCCAACCACTAACGCCTGACATTCTTCCCCTCCTCCAGCTACGTAGTGGAGGTCCCGTAAAGATGATTGGAAGAGAGAGTTTGTGCAAAGAAATGATAGACAATCCAACTCAACTTCTAGATAGGAAGTTTTGACTCAAATAAATCCATTCCATAGAGCAATTATTCCACTCTTGATGAGCTGGATAATGAGGAGTTGACTATCAACACTCATTTATGAATTATGTCTCCTAGAATGTTTGAGGTCTAATAGACCTCCCAAGAAAGTATTATGTTTGTAACACTTGCTTCAATTTCTAGGTTTAGACATTCCTTGTTTACAAGAGGTTAAAATTTTTGGTTTCTTACTTTTTGCAGCTTGCTATGTTATTTGGCCTTCTAGTCATTTCTTGTGTAGTAACCATGAAGTAGGTCAGGGTGGTGTCATCACCTTTCTCTCTCCTATGTGGCATAAACACTTAGTTGATCAGGGATGTGACCACACCAACCGAGTGTTGTGGGTTCTTTTCAACATTAATAATCATTCCCTTGGAGTTATTAATGTTTATGTTTTGAATGATGTTTTATATAGATCTACCCTTTGGAGATGGATTGTTTATTCAATGTCTGCCATCACTTGGGTTTTGTGTGGGGATTTTAGTATGATTGAAATGGCCTATGACAAATGTGGGGCCTTGCCTATACACTAGATAATTGGTGAAAGAGAGGTATGGTTCTTTATGCATAATAAATTGGACTTTTTATCTCTATCTTGGCCACCACCAAGATCATATGATCTGGTACACTTGGAGCAATTTGAGAGCTAGCCTTGATGGAGTGCTCAAGTGTATGGATCAAGCTATGTTTTCAAATCAATCTTTTTCTAATTTACCAACAATTATTCTCTACCAGTGGAACCTTTGTCAGACATTATCCTTTCTGACCACTTTCCAATATAGTTTTGTATTGAGTGGCAAGTTGCTAAGCCCAAGACTATGAAGACTCAGTGTTTCCTTAACATGTCATTATTCAATCATAAATCTATGTCAACTCACATTGAATGTGTGTAGAATTTGGATCCTTGTCCTATGCATGGGACCAACTAGATAGCATGGTGGAATGATGCCATAACCATATTGTCTACTTTCTCCATATTTATGGGTGTGATTTCACCTTCTTTTACCACTGTTCTTACAATGCTACCATCTCAGAGCTTTGCCAATCCACCATTGTTTTAGAAGCACAACCATTTGTTTTAGCCACTCAACTTCAAGTGGCTCGACTCCATCACTAGAAGTAGGTTACAAATGCTCACATAGAGCAAGGAGCCCAAATCAAAACTTAGCTTCAGTGGCTCTTGATTGGTGGCAAGGTCTCAAAAGAATTCTTTCAGGATTTGCATGCCCGTCATACTTCTTAATCCATTAATAAAATTAAAGAGGGACAACAACTCTTGAATGAGCTTCGTAGCATTCTTCAAGATTTTATCTAGCACTATGATCAATTATTTACTACTTAAGAGTATACTCCAACTCAGTCAATTATGATTTAGCAGTGTCTTAATGTGATCCCCTGTCAGGTTTCCAATTCCCAGTGCATTCTTTATGATTAGCTTCACATGAAAGTTGACTCAAGGGAGGCTATTTTTCTCAATGTGCAATGACAAGGCCCCTGGTTTGGATGGACCTACATACCAATATTATAAATGTTTTTGAGATACTATGGGTGAAGACCTTCCCAAGGTTTATCTTGAATCTTTTCATACAAAATCTTTAGGAATTTTAATCAACAATGGAAATATTAAGTTCATACCTAAAGTTTTCAATCCTAAAAAATATATGAAATGGCAGTTGATCACTTTGTTGAATGTCTCCTACAAGATTATTTCCAAGGCTTTAACTCTTAAGCTTAGGCCTATGCTTCCTTAGCGGGTCCATCTTAAAAAAATAGGATGTATCAAATCTAGAGATATATTCTCAATAATATTATTGATGTGTGGAAAGGGATGGAATGGGCTTGGAGCTCTCAGCAACCTACTATTTTCATCAAGATTGATTTTGCCAGGGCTTATGACTGTATTGAATGGCCTTTTATCCTTGCTATACTTCAAGTTCTTGGTTTTGGGCCTCATTTCAACCAATTTGTGTAGATGTTGTTTACCAATGCCTCGGCTTGCATTACCTTTAAAGGTCAACAATCCAATCCATTTGTTCTTTTTTGATCCATGGAATCAAGGCTTCCCTCTTACACTAGCTCTTTATGTTCTTATTACAAAAGTATTTGGATATCTTTTGGCTCATGTGATTTCTCAAAACCTTGTTAAGGGGATATCTCTTCCCAATTCTACCAACTAGTTGGTTAATGGATATTTTTTATGACTCTTTCCTCACTCTCATTGAGGAAGAGAATAATATCAATTAAACACTTCATTTCCTGGATATTTTTTCTTGGGCTTCTAGTTTAAGCATACAATGGCTAAAGACCTAGTGTTATAAACAATCTTTTCTTCCAAAGCTAGGTTGGTTAGACAATTTAGGCTAGAAATGGATTGAGAAAGGAGAAGTTCTTCATTTCTTAGGCATTCCCTTTACTTTTCAAGCCTCTCCTTATGTCCTCTAGCAAGTTGTTATTGTGAGGATTGAGAAGAAGCTCAATTATTGGATTACCAAGCCTCTTTCTTTGGATGGTAAATTCTAAATTTGATCTAAAATCTTGTCATTGCCCATGTTTATTATTCCTCTTGTTGGGTGCCCTCAAAGGCTTCTTATTTGAAAATTGAACAACTGCTTAGAGACTTTCTCTAGGCTTCTAGTGATGGTCACCATGGTTTTCATTTTGTTGCTTGGGAATTATATTGCCTTCCTAATGAGGTTGGGGGTTTAGGCTTACTTTCAATCCATTGGTAAGGTCTTGCTTTATGTACCAAATAAATTATCAAAGCCTCAAAGGGAAATGAAGCCTAGAAACTTTTCATCAAGCATTGTATCGACTTTGGTGTGCCTTCAAGATGACCATCTTGGAAAGGCCTTGATTTTTGTACTCTCCTCACTTTAAGGGAACCTCCCAAGATTCAAGGCACTTTTGTTATCAAGAGCATTTCTAAAGCCCGTTAAGCTATTAAGCCTTGGATTTTATGGGTAGAAAATGATTGTTAGAAATGAAGTTGAACAATTATAAAATGGAAATATGATTTCAACTGTAATTAGATTTTATCCAGTGCATAACCAAATGGAGATTGCAAGAAAATAAATTAGCAACTCAAATAAATATCGAATAGAAGAAATAAACACATAACATAGTGTTTACGTGGAGAAACCCTTTTAGGAAAAAACTGTTGAAATTAGGGTAGACAACTGAGAGGGGGGGTGAATTAGTTGTCACAAAACTTTATCTTCTGCTTCAATTAATCTTCTTTACCACTTATTAACAGATTAATGATATAACCATGAAAGCATGAATCAATAACACATGAGCAAAAACACAATCAACACACATAACACCACGATTTTTACATGGAAACTCGGTTAAGGGAAAAACCATGGTGGGGGTTAACCCACAAGATTTATTCTCTATTAAAAGAATAGAAAATGGGAAGGCACTTGCCTTTGAGCACACTGCATGGAGCTCACTACTTAAAGGAGGCTCATTGCCTACAAGAATATTCACTTGGTTAACAACAAAAGGTTGAATTGAGAAACAACATCTTCTCCATGCCATACTTTAGTTCCATTAAAACTCACAACATCTCTGCTTTGCACCCGAACACTTCCTCGCTACCTCCACATATTCACTCACATCCACACATTTCCACGACTTCATAACACTTATTTATACATGACATCGACTTTGGAATGAACATCAAAGTCAGCCTTACAATCATCTATCTGGAACATTCTCCAAGATAGGCATTACAAGAAATTACAATCACAAGACTTAAAATGCTACATGTGAACCATTACAATGTCGGCCAAACAAAGCTGGGACTCAAATCTTCCTCGAACTCCATAGAACTCTTCTTAGATCATTCGTAACATGCACTAGGCATCCAGTCGGCCAAGACTGGAAAGAACAGCAACACCCAAGGAGAAATCTTCAACTACGAGCTCAATCCTCAATGTGGACCACCAACACAATAGGCACATGATCCAGAGACCTCCACAAGCACAATTAAATCGACAAGAACAGCTACACCACCTCAAATCACCAGAATCACTTGCATCTTCATACAGGAACTCAAGAACACTAACTTTCATGACTGTCACACTAGAAAGATTAGTTGCGGACCTCCAAACCATGAACCACTTGAGTTGAGGATACATACCAACATCCCAAACATACCTCTAGAACCGCAGACCATAATATTCTAATGCGGAGCAATCCAAACCAAATTCATGTCACTTTGTTACCTCTGAACAACTACAAAACCTGGTTCTACTCAGATGGCCATAACTTCACCAATACTCCATGCAAACCTCTCAAATCATAACTAGAGCAACTTCAGACAATCCTCTACAAACCCTTTAATCTGCAAACTCTGATCTTCATCTTACTAGAAATGTTGAGCAATCTACTTTGCTGAACTGCACTATCTTCATTGTCTTTGACAAAGAGATGTTGACATCAATGGCAACACATCATAGGCACATACTTGCAAAAATCTCCCCCTTTGTCACTGATGGAAACATATGATGTGAAAAACTGATTCCACCATCAAGACAAGGACTTCTCCCCCTTCCTCTTATCACACCTACAACCACGTTCTTCATTGCTCCCCCTTTAATAGGCAACTACTTACTTCCAAGTTTTTCACATGACTTCTCTCCCCCTTTGACATCAATGGCAAAGGGTACATATTTGCTATCATCTCTTCTCTTTTTTGTTTCTAAACTCCAGAATTAAAAAACTGACTACTCTCCCTAAGTAGCATCCCCTTAACATCAATCTAGATCACAAGATATGACTATGAGTTCCACCGAACTAATGCACACTAGTGCACCTTAGTTCTGAACAGGAGGGGTAATAACCCCTAGCTTCACTCTAAGATACCCGAAAGTGTCCTTAGGTAGAGGCTTAGTGAAGATATTTGCAATTTGATCCTTTGAAGGAACAAACTCCGATCTGACTTCATTCTCATTTACTTTTTCTCTCAAAAAGTGAAACTTGATGGATATGTGCTTTGTCTTTGAATGCAACACCAGATTCTTTGAGATGTTTATTGTACTTGAATTATCATAGAAGATTGTAACAGACTCTTCAAACACAATTCTAATATCCTTCAACATTTGCTTCATCCACAAAACTTGAGTACAATTACTTGATGCTGCTATATACTCTGCTTCTGCACTAGACAGAGATATTGTCTCCTACTTTTTGCTCAACCGAGAAACCAATCTCTTTCCCAAGAAAAATGCACCACCACTAGTACTTTTCCTGTCATCCACATCTCTTGCCCAATCAGCATCTGTATATGCATGAAGAGTGAAATCATCATCCTTAGGATACCATAAGCCATAATCAAATGTCCCCTTTAGATATCTAAAAATTATTTTGACTGCTACAACATGAGATTCTAGGATCAGCTTGAAACCTAGCAACAAGGCCAATTGCATTCATAATATCAGGTCTGGTGTGAGTCAAATAAAGCAGTCCTTCAATCATTGATCTATACCTATTCTGATCTGCTTTAGGGGAATCATCATCTTTACTCAACTTGCATTTGGTTATCATAGGAGTACTCACTGGTTTTGAATCCTCCATTCCAAACTTTTTCAACAACTCTTTCACATACTTAGACTAAGATATGAAGATGCCCTTATCTAACTAAATGATTTGTAGACCTAAGAATAAATTCATTTCACCAAGCATGGACATCTCAAATTCACTTTGCATCTGATCAACAATTTTTTTTACAAATGTTCTCATTTCCACCAAAGATGATATCATCAACAAATACCTCAACAATCAAGATGTATTCATGATCAATTTTAAAATAAAGATTACTATCAGTTGTGCCTTTGCTAAAACCTAACTTTAGCAGATACTTATCTAATCTTGCATACCAGGCTCTTCAAGCTTGTTTAAGTCCATACAATTCTTTCCTTAATCTGCAGACCGTATCTCCTTGATCAGACAACTGGAATCCTTTCGGTTGCTCAATGTAGACTTCTTCCAACTCTCCATTCAGGAATGTTGACTTGACATCCATCTGGTAAACTTTGAAATCTTTGTCAACAGCAAAGGCAAGAAATAATCTGACTACTTTGATTCTTGCCATTGGAGCAAAAGTTTCTTCAAAATCAATTCCCTCTACCTAAGAATATCCTTTGCACACCAATCTTGCTTTGTTTCTCACAATTTCACCATCTTCATTCAATTTATTCTAGAAGACCCATTTAGTTCCAATTACATTTTTGTTTTCAAGTCTAGGAACAAGATTCCAACTATGATTCTTTTCAATTTGCATTAATTCTTCTTCCGTTGCTTTTACCCAACTTTCATCATTACAAGTTTCATTCACTGATTTTGGTTCAATCTTTGAAATCAAACAATACTCCACTTGTTCTTCAGCAATTATTCTTCTAGTTTGAACACCTTTATTTTTATCTCCTATGATCTAATCTTCAGAATGATTCAACCTTACATACCTAGGAATTTTGGGATTTTCTTGAACTTTTAATTCTTGAACTTGTTCCTCAACATTTGCACTAGTTTCTTGAGTCACTGGATTCTCCAGAGCAATTAGAATCTTTCCTTCATTTGGACTTTCATTTTGATCATCTGATCCATATCCACAAGACTTGGAAGGCCTCTCCTTGCTTTCATCAACCTTGACATTAGCACTTTCAACAATCCTTTTCAATCTCTTGTTAAAGCACCAGTATGCCTTGCTTTGGTTAGAATAACCCAAAAATATTCCTTCATCACATCTCACATCAAACTTGCCTAGATCTTCATCTCTCTTGATATAGAATTTACTACCAAACATTCTGAAGTATTTCACAGTAGGAGTATGACCAAACCACAATTCATAAGGTGTTTTACCAGTATTACCTTTAATCTGCACCTGATTAAGAGTGTAGACAGCAGTACTCACAGCTTCTCTCCAATAAACATGCAGAACATTTGCATCCATCATCATGGTTCTAGCATCCTCTTGAATGGTCTAGTTCTTCCTTTCTATAACTCCATTATGCTGAGGAGTCCTAGGAGCAGATAACTATCTTCTTATTCCATGCTTTTCACAAAATGCATTAAACTTACTAGAGGTAAACTCTCCACCTTTGTCAGATCTCAGACACTTTATCTTCTCACTAATCTCATTTTCCACCTTAGCCTTGAACACCTTGAATCTATCAAGAGCCTCTGATTTCTCTCTCAAAAAAGTATCTATCTCCTTGTAAACTTCTAACTCTGCCAGGACCACACAAATTAGTGTGCACAAGTTCCAACAATTCATTTGAAAATTGTTCTTTACTTTTGACTATAGCTCTATTCTGTTTGTCCAACTGACATTCCTTGCACATGCTATTAGCAGGTTTCACAAACTTTGGAAGATCTCTCACAGCCTGAATAGTACTTATCTTGACAATGTTATCAAAGTTCACATGACACATTCTCCTATGCCATAACCAACTCTGACCAATATGAGCAATCAAACAACTTTTACTAGTACCACTTAAATGAAAGATATTACCTCTAATTCATGTACCAGATGCAATCTTAGTTCTGGAGCTTTCCAAAATTCTGCATTTTACATCCTTGAATCGGAGATCATACCCTTTGTCAACCAACTGTCCAACACTGAGAAGATTATGCTTCAACCCTTCTACATACAAAACATCATTAGTGTTATTCTTACCATCAAAAGAGATGGATCCTCTGCCATGGATTCTACCAGCTGAATTGTCTCCAAACTTCACAATTCCACCTTCATATCTTTCCAAACTTACAAATTTACTTTTATCACCAGTCATATGATGAGAACATCCATTGTCAATCACCCATTCATCTTTTTCTTCAACCTGAGTAGCCAAGGCACTTTCCATATTCACACAACTAGTAGATTCAGTAGGCATCGAATCTTCTTCTTTGATAGCAACGAACACCCATTCATTTCCAGAGGTACTTCCCATATCATATTCATCATCTGTGACTCCTTTATCAGCAACTTCTTGGACATAGTAGCATTTCTTCTAAACCCTAGGTCTATTAGGGTTTGGCTTTGAAACCCTCTCTGAATATCTTGAAGCAAAATGACCAATCCTATTGCAAGTAAAACATTTGAAAGGCAACTTTCCTTCATACTTACCGGATCCTCTTGGTAATCTTTTGGCAATAAGCGCTTCAAGTTCTTCAAGCTCATATTCATCTTCTCCAAGTTCCTTCCTTGCCTTCTCATATCTGGTTAGTCTTCTTAAAGAACTTTCGCCTGGATCAAATCTTTGCTTTTGGAAAACACTAGCTTTAAATGCAGATTCTAATTTAGGAAGAGAATCACCAAACTCACTCATTTCAAATGCCGAAAGCTTGCCAACCAACTGATCCCTTGTGACATCTATCACAGTCCTGATCTCCTCAATAGCAGCAACTCTATGCTTGTATGAAGCAGGTAAGGATCTGAGCACTTTGCCAACAATCTCTGATTCTTCCAGTTTTCCACTAGTACACCTGATACTACACACAAGTTCATTCACCTTCTACATGTAGGAAGTGATGTTTTCATCTTCACTCATCCTCAAACTTTTGTATCTACCCTTTAGGATTTGTAGCTTAGCACATTTGACATATGCATCACCTTCATACAGAGTTTCCAACTTCTTCCAAATTTCATGAGCAGTTTTAAATTTCAAGACATTGTTATTTATGTATCAGTCAAGGCACTCAACAATGCTTCCTTAGGTCAAATGTTGTATTCAACTTCTTTGATTTGATCTGGGGTTGAAGGACCATTCTCTGAATGAGTATACTCATTCTTAGTTATCAACCAATAAGGAAACCCATGCATTGCAAATGACACTCCAAGTAATTTTTCCAAAGAAAGTAATTTGTTCCATCAAATCTCAAAATATCCTTCTTGTATGTCGTCATCCTAGATCTCCTCAAGCAGTCAAGCTTCTTTTAGAGGAACCGACTCTGATACCAATTGCTGAAATTAGGGTAGACAACTAAGAGGGGGGTGAATCAGTTGTCACAAAACTTTATCTTTTGCTTCAATTAATCTTCTTTACCACTTATTAACAGATTAATGATATAACCATGAAAGCATGAATCAATAACACATGAGTAGAAACACACTCAAAACACATAACACCAGGATTTTTACGTGGAAACCCAATTAAGGGAAAAACTATGGTGGGGGTTAACCCACAAGATTTATTATCTATTAAAAGAATAGAAAATGGGAAGGCACTTTCCTTCGGGCACACTGCCCAGAGCTCACTACTCAAAGGAGGCTCATTGCCTACAAGAATATTCACTTGGTTAACACCAAAAGGTTGAACTAAGAAATAGCATCTTCTCCATGCCAAAGTTTAGTTCCATTGAAGCTCACAACATCTCTACTCTGCTCTCAGACACTTCCTCGCTACCTGTGCATCTTCGCTCACATCCACACATTTCCACAACTTCATAACACTTATTTATACATGACATCAGCTTTGGAATGAACATCAAAGTTGGCTTTACAATCATCTATCTAGAACATTCTCCAAGATAGGCATTACAAGCATTTACAATCACAAGACTTAAAATGCTACATGCGAACCATTACACTGTCATCCAAACAAAGCTCAAACTCAAATCTTCCTCGAACAACATGCCACACTCCATAGAACTCTTCTTAGATCATCCGCAACACGCACCAAGCATCTGGTTGACAAAGACTGGAAAGAATAGCAACACCCAAGGAGAAATCTTCAACTACGAGCTCAATCCTCAATGCGGACCACCAACACAATAGGCACATGATCCAGAGACCTCCACAAGCACAATAAAATTGATAAGAATAACCGCACCACCTCAAATCACCAGAATCACTTGCATCTTCATACGGGAACTCAAGAACACTATCATGACTGTCACACTAGAAAGATTGCTTGCAGACCTCCAAACCATGAACCACTTAAGTTGAGTATACACACCAACATCCCAAACATACCTCTAGAACCATAGACCATAATATTCCAATGCGAAGCAATCTGAACCAAATTCTTGTCACTCTGTTACCTCTAAACAACTGCAAAACCCATTTCTACTCAAATTGTCATAACTTCACCAATACTCCATGCGGACCTCTCAAATGTTAACTAGAGCAACTTCAGACAATCCTCTACAAACCCTTTAATCTACAGACTCTAATCTTTGTCTTACTGTAAATGTTGAGCAATCTACTTTGCTAAACTGCACTATCTTCATTGTCTCTAACAAAGAGATATGTTGATATTAATGACAACACATCATAGGCACATATTTGCAAACTCCACCAAGAAGAGAGACCCAAATTTGTATTATCTTCAAAATAGACATTACATACAATCCTTCCTTTCTCCTTCACAATCTTCAACCCTTCAGCACATGCAAACAAAGGTTTTTCACTATTTTTTATTACACACTCATACTACTACCTTAAGGCCTATTTATAGCATTTTCACCCCCTAAATGAGGTTTCCAAGTTGGTTTTCAAATCCCAATACCTTCCCTTGTTTAAATCAAGCGTCAATCTCATATAATAATGTAGGTTGCAACCATTTTACTCACCTACTTGATTCGGGCACCTGGTTGTTACTTTTTAAGTGGCTATTGTTTATAACCATAAGATGTTTTAACTTTAATAATAGCCAAACAAGGTGAAAAAACAACCTCATGGGAAGTTGAACACCCAAAACAACCTTAACCTCCAAGAATCCTTCCTGGTAAATAGTAACATACTACCGGTAAAAATTAGTTACCGACCCCTAGTAAAAAATTAATTATCATACCAGTAAAACTTAATTATCGTAATAGTAAAACCCTAATGGTAAAAAATAATTATTGTTGATGGTGAATCCCTCATTCCTTATGAATGTTTTACAAACAATATTAGGAGTAATTAAATACATAGGATTTACAACGTTGATGACAACCTTAATCCTAACATTCTCCCACTAGTGACATAATAAATTGTAAATACATCTACAGGAATACATAAGTCAACTAAGTACTAGGAACAAGGCGCATGGCCTCCCTGCACCATGTAAACTTTTTTTTGCTCACATGTTTAGTAAGTGAATCTGCAACATTCTCCTGAGTGTCAATCTTCTTTAGCTTTGTCTATCCATGAGCAATCATTTCACAAAAAAAATGGTCATGTACATCCACATGCTTTGTACAATCATGATACATATGATTCTTGGCCAAACAAATTGTACTTTGGCTATCACAGCCAACCTGAATAGTCATGTAATCAAAACCAATACCTGTACACAATCTTTGTAACCAAACCACCTCCTTAGAGACATAGGTAGCAACCATATACTCTGCTTCGGTGGTGGATAAATAAACCATGAGATACCTCTTACTCATCTAACTCACTACTTCTCGAAACAAAGTAAACACATACCCACTAGTGGACCTTCGACTATCCCAGTTGCTTACCCAATCTGCATTAATAAAACCTTGTATTTAGAATGTCGTAACCATATTGTTAGTACCTAAATCAACTAAACAGTAATCATAAGTACCATGAAAATATCTTAACACCCTTTTCACATAATTCCAATGTTCTCTACCATGGTTAGACATAAACCTGCTCAAAACTCCCACTGCTTGGCCAATATTTGGCCTAGTGCAAACCATTGCATACATTAAACTTCCTACAACACTAGCATAGGGCACATTATCCTCAAAATCATATTCAATCTTGGGACACTTATCTAATGAAATCTCAGTGTCAACCAGGAAAGGTATTCTAACTGGTTTACAATCTTGCATACTAGATCTATTCAAAATAGTATTAACATACTTCCTCTGTGATAACCAAAGTTTTTTGTTTACCTGATCTCTTCTGATTTCCATTTCCAATGTGTACCTTTCTACCCCCAGATATTTCATTTCAAATTCACCTGAAAGTTGAGCTTTCAATTCACTAATCATACCCTTGGTGTTATTGAAAAAAAACATATCATCCACATACAAGGCAACAATTAGTAAATGATCATCAATATATTTAATGTAAACACAGTGATCTTCATTGCTTCTTACAAAAGCCAACTTCAAAACAAATGAATCAAACTTTTGATACCATGTTTGAGGTGATTTCTTTAAACCATAAAGAGACTATTTTAACCTACAAACCAAGTGTTATTTCCCTTTTACCTCAAAACCTTTAGGTTGTTGCATATAAAGTTTTTCTTCTAGGTTTCCATGCAAAAATATAGTTCTAACATCCATTTGCTCAATTTCAAGGTCATTAGCAACAACTATGGACAAAAAAAAATCTAATCAAGGATAATTTAGCAACAAGAGAGAATATTTCACCAAAATCAACTCCCTCTCACTGGAAGTAACCCTTGGCTACCATTCTAGCCTTGTACCTCTCTAATGAATTATCTACTCCAAACTTCTTATTAAAGATCTATTTACAACCAATGGCCTTTCTTACTTTGAGAAAATGTGCAAGTTCCTAGGTGTTACAAGAATCTAAATTCATCATCTCCTCTTGCATGTCTTGTATCCAAGACTCACTATCATTTGCAATAATAGCTTCCCTATAGGATCTAGGTTCACCGTCAATACTCAATAAAGCAAATATACAATAGAAATATAGTGGGCTATACCTATCAACTAGATTTTGTTTTCTTGTGGATCTCCTGAGAATAGGAGTATGGGGTTCTTCTTGTTCTTGAGCTTTCTCAACTTCTTCTTAGTTATCTTCCCTAACCTCTTCAATTTGCTCAGAATATTCATCTAAAACTTATTCTTCTTCCTCCTCATTCCCAAATCCATCTCTTTGTTCTTTTTGAGGTGCATCTTCCTACTTAGTCTCAAAGTGTATTCTCCTTTCCTTTTCTTTATCTTTTGGTTGTTCAAGGTCAGAAATAACTCTAGGTTCCTTGAAAATCACATCTCTAGAATAGATAATTTTCTTGGTTAGTGGATTCCAAAGTTTATAACCCTTAATAGTCTCACCATATCTAATGAAAATATACCTTTCATCTTTTGAATCCAACTGAAATCACTTTTCTTTAGGCATATGAACATAAACTCATAGCAAAAAACTCTTAAATGTGAAACAGAAGGTTTCTTACTTGTCCACACTTCATAAGGTGTTGCATCAAGAGCCTTACAAGGGGATCTATTTAACAAGTAACAAGAAGTATTCACAACTTCTACCCAAAATCATGTATCCAATTGTGAACCACTTAACATACTTTTGGCTCTTTCCATAATTGTCTAGTTCATTCTTTCTGCTACCTCCTTTTGTTGAGGAGTGTACAGAGTAGTCTTATGTCTAACAATTCCTGCATGTTTACAAAACTCATCAAATTCCTTAGAATAGTATTCCCCTCCATTGTCAAATCTCAAGACCTTTATCTTACAATCTAATTGTTTTTCAACTAAGGCTTTAACTTCTTTAAACTCTTGAAACATCATTATAGAAGGACACAAAATATCTACAATTTACTGATTCAATATCTACAGGACCAAAAACATCTGAATGAATAATCTCTAATTTAATCTTAGCTTTATTACTACCTGAAGGAAAAGATGTTCTATTTTGTTTACTAGACACACAATGTTCACAAAACTCAGAATTCTCATCAGGATAAGAAAAACCATCTAACAACTTCTTATTTAAGATGGTTTTTAAACTAGTCTCACTTATGTGACCCAATTCTTGGGTGCTTATGACAATATTCCTCGTTACCATCATAAATGTGGATTACCTTATTGTTTGAACAATAGTGAATATTTTGGGAAATCTACTAGCATGATAAACTCTACTCTAAAGTCTGACAAAGAATCTGAAGAGCTACCACAATCACCCGATCTCCTAGACCACAGTACTCTACTTAATGGAAAGATTGTCGATGTTTTCATGGAGAAAGACAATACTAAAAAAGTTATTCCTATTGGTGATTGTTTACGTGTAGAAGAAAAAGAAGAAATGACTAAGTTATTAGATGAATTTTATGAACTGTTTGCCTGGAACTATTTAGATATGCCTAGTATTGATCCTCAGATTGTAACACATAATATGATCTTGAAACCAGATGCTAAGCCATTTAAACAAAAGATTTGTAAGATGAATCCTAAGGTTGCATTACTTGTCAAAGATGAGATAGAAAAGCTTCTACAAGCTGGCTTTATCTACTCTATTAACTATTCACCTTGGATCTCGAATATCATCATCGTCGCTAAACTCGATGGTCATATAAGAATGTGTACCGATTTTCGAGACTTGAATCTTGCATCTTTGAAAGAAGATTTTCCATTTCCTAACATTGATATGATTGTCGATTTTATAGATGGCCATGAATTACTCTCTTTCATGGATGGTTTTTCAAGATATAATCAAATTTTGATAAACCCTCAAGATCAATATAAAACAACTTTTATAACACCTTGGGGTACATTTTTTTGGGTAGTCATGTCGTTTGGACTTAAGAATGCAGGAGCTACTTACCAACATGCCATGACCCTTATATTTCATGATTACATGCACAATATTCTAGAATACTATGTCGATGACATCTTGGCTAAGTCAATTCATCACCAAGATCATGCCATGAACCTTTGATAGATTTTTGAGCAAATAAGAAAATACAACACGCGATTAAACCCTCGTAAGTGTGTTTTTGGTGTAGACAGTGGAAAATTGTTCGAATTTATCATTTCAAATCATGGTATTGAAGTAGATACAAAAAAGATTGATGCAATTGTTAATATGTCAACACCTAAGAACATATCTCAACTTCGTAGTTTACAAGGGAAGATACATGTCATTTGCCAATTTGTTTCACAACTCGCAAATAAGACTCACCCTTTTACACAACTACTGAAGAAGGATTCAAAATTTCAATGGAATTCTAAATGTCAAAAAGCTTTTGAAGATTCAAAGGCTTATCTAGCTAATCCTCCTATTCTACAGCCTGTTGTCCCTGATAAACATTTTATATTGTATATCTTAGCATCTAATAATGCTCTTGCAGCCTTGTTAGTGCAACATAATGCTAAAGGCAAAGAATGTATCGTCTATTATATCAGCCAAACTTTGTTCAATTATGAAGTCTGATACACTATTATCGAGAAGCATTGCTTAGATTTAGTGTTTGCAACACAGAAGCTTAGACATTATCTTTTAAATGTTGAAATACATGTGATGGTGAAATTTGACCCTTTGAAACACCTTTTCGCAAAAATTGATTTGTCAAGTCATCTTGCTAAATGGGTTATGTTGTTAACTGAATTCGATCTTAAGTTTATTTCTCATAAAGCAATTAAAGGACAAGCGTTAGCTAAACATTTAGCTGAAGCGCCTTCACCTTTTGCTACGCAACATCAGGACACATTTCCTGATGACCAAATTTTAGTCATTACTAAGGATGATAAATAGGAATTGTATTTTGACGGATCAAGATGTCGAACCAGCTTCAATGCGGGTGTTATATTAATACCCCTTTAGGTAAGATGATTCCTATGTCTTACCACCCAAATGTCTCATGCACGAACAACATTGTTGAATATGAAGCCCTCATTGCAAGACTTTGTGTCGCTTTGGCTCTTAACATAAAAAATATCACTATATATGGTGATTAATAGCTAATTGTATGACAAATAACTAGATCATATCAAACTAAGCACGACAAACTATCTCAATATCGTGAGTTTGCTCTATCTATGTTAGAACAATTCACATCATTTTCAATAAATACTATTCCCAGGAAAGGCAATCGACATGCAAATGCAATGGCAAGGGTAGCTTCCCTTATATCCCCTGATGATTCTCCTGAGGAATTTACTTTCATTATCCATAACCTTAAAACATCAACAATTGAAGACCCTATAGTTGTGAATTTGAAACACTATGGTAATACAAATGTTGATGAATGGTTCTCCCCCATATTCAATTATTTGTGTGATGGAACCATTCCTAATTCAACATCTAAAAATGCCCGAATTCATCTACGCAAAATTGTGGCACATTACATTATCTTGTCGAATGTGTTATATAGACGAAGCTACAAGAGAATTTTACTCTGATGTTTAAGTAATTCAGAGATTCTGATAGCTTTAGAAGAAGCTCACTCTGGTGCCTGTGGAGGGAATTTTGGAGGAAAATCCTTGATACAAAAATTGTTACAAATGAGATATTATTGGCAACTCATGGAACAAGATTCCTTTGCTTATGTCAATAAATGCCCACAATTGTCAACAACGCAATCACCTAATACGAGCACCCGCTGAGGAACTTCATGCCCAAGTTTCACCTTGGCCATTTTCTATTTGGGACTTGGATCTAATTGGTAAAATATCTCCACCCTCCTCTCAAGGGCATACATTTATTATTACTGCTACTGATTACTTCACGAAGTGGGTCGAAGTTATTCCCTTACAATCCATGACTGCTGACGTAATCTGTCAGTTTATACAAGATAACATCATTTCTCGATTTGGAATACCTTCCTCCCTCATTTTTAAGAATGGTACACCATTTAAGAACAAGGATGTGAAGAAATTTCTTTAAAAATATCATATTCAACATCATTTCTCTACGCCCTATTACCCTCAATCAAATGGCCAAGTAGAAGCTTCCAACAAAATTATTGGATAGATTTTATGAAAGACTGTTAACAAACATAAAAAAGACTAGCACATTCAGTTATCATATGCATTATGGGCCTATAGAACAAGCATTTGTACGACTACTGGGAATACACTGTATAATCTTGTCTATTGTGCAGATGCGATAATGCCCTTGGAGTTAGAAATTCCTTCATTGAGAGTTTCCCTAAGAGACATAATTGATGATGATATGGAACGTGAGAAGAGATTGCAAGAACTTGAGATGCTTGATGAAAGATCAATAAATGCTCTTGAGCATCTCAAGGCCCATCAAAAAAGCATACAATGAACATGTTATACAACATTCATTCGACGTTGGGGATTTGGTACTTTATGAGAATCAACAAAATGTAAATGCACCTCCTAGAGAAAAAGGTAAGTTCAACCCCAATTGACATAGTTACTGAAGCCTTTGGATTGGAAGCATATAAATTAGCCAATGAACAAGGTATGCCACTTAAAGAACCCATTAATGCAGCGCACCTCAAGAAATTCTATGCTTAATATTTGATGTTAAATGTTACTTTATAAAGCAAATTTATTAGTTAGATTATATTCACTTTCGACAAGATATTATTCTTTTATCCTAATTCATTTAACATTGCATCTTTTGCTCGATTAATCATTGTTGTATCTTGCTTATACATTCTTTATTAAGATCACTCTTGTATTAACTGAACATAGCATAGAATTTTGGTTATATGTGAAATTTTTATTCATTGTGCCTTCTATTATATGTTCTGTAAAGAATTGATTAGTATGTCACATTAGCATTAACTACATTTCCATACTATCCTTTAACATTCATCACTAGTTGCATTTTACAAAATCACAAGTGTATATATATGTATGTATGTCTATATATATATATATACACATATATATGTATATACATATGTATATAAAATCAGTTTCAAATATACATTCAAGTCGACTATCCCTTACAAAAAAATGGGATGTCATAGTACATAACATATATACATCACATAGCTGAACCTCAGTTACCTGTACCCTCGGGACATCGTGGTGTGCACGTGACAGAGGCTTGACCATGTGTGGCTATGGATTGCGAATGACTCCTACAGACACTCCATGACCGTAACCCCCTGATCTCACCTCTCAGTCCTAACACCTCATCGTGTGCCTTCTAGTACATTCGTTGGTACCGGTCTCTCTCTGCCTGAGCTCTATCTCTATCAACTCTTACCTTGTGTAACTCAAAAAGTAAGAACTTACTGACGGTTGGATCTCTCTCAGATGTGGGTACCGGTACCGCGTGATGCTGCTGCGCCTGAAGCTCGGCCTTGGTGCACTTAGCTCTTTGAAGTAACTCCTTTCTCTCCCGTGCAGACTATTCTAGAATGGCCTCTACAGCCGTCCTGTATCTGATGAAAGGCATAAATATCTCTGCATGTCACCTAGTGGATGGTTGTGGCGAATATCCCATTCACACTCGTTGCTCAGCTACATCTATAGGTAGTATATCTGCTATGACGCAACTCACAAAGTCTCACCAAGTGTCAGTCCCAACTGCAAAACAGAAAATAGGATAGATATTAGATTCTCACATAAGCATCATAAATAATAAGCATAAGAATATTAAACTAATGAAACAAGTCTAACTTGGATCTCCATCTCGCCAAGATGGATCTCGAATCACTGAAGGTGTAATGAGCTTTGCAGACTGATATGTCGCTGGGGGCATAGGCCTACTGGTCTCCCCCCACTTGCTCTGACTAGGCCTCTCAACACTTGCAGGGACTGGACCACGAGCCCTAGACCATGGTCTCGACTCGGTCTCCTTGTCAATGTATGCCTCCTATTGGTCCTATCATGATCTCGCCCTGAAGACGTACTGCGATGGAACCTCCTCCTCATCATCGTCATCCTCTACATCCTCCTCTAGATCATAGTATCCTACGAAGTCACTCACATCATCCTCTACCCCTATGTCACTAGCGTGACCGGCCCAAGGTCAAGAATCACTTGTAGGGTGACCGAGAGGAAAGATAGGAGCAGGTCATGCCGTATGCCACCAGGTTTGATATAATTGGGTACAACTGACATTGTCTGCATCTGATACCGGCTCTGCATCCTCGGGACCATCATCATCACTAAGAGGTACATCTGCTACTGTCAGTCGTCAGGTGTTGTTTTCCCTGACTGCATTGCGTACAGTGCATGCATAGCTCGAACACACTATAGGAACATCATGTACCTATTTGAACTACCGTGCCACCCTGTCAAAATAGAACCAAACCACAACGTGATCGAGGCGACCAGCCATCAGCTGATCCCTCTACATTCTCGCTAACTATCTCTGCTGACCAAGCCATAAGATATAGCCGCGATATGGTCTCCAAAGAATATCGTTGGGCTGTAGTCTATCAAAAACAACTATCCAGTATAACAGACCGTTGTGTCTCCAACATCTGACTAGTGGATAGGCATGAACGCGTGGATGTGTGAGCACTAACTCTATAGGAAACACTATCGATCGTGTGCACATGATATGCTCAAAAGTCTAAACTTGTAGTATCATCCTAGGTCGCAGTAGAGGTGCGCAAACATACTACGCCCCCACACATATACAGTCTGATGCTCCTCCATCACTCTAATTGTGTGAACGAGACCCCTGTGAAGGTGATTTCCTTGTCCATCTAGCGTGATGACTAGTGCGATAGTGACTATCATGATCCTTCGAACCAATGGGATGTCACTGCAGCCCTGCTCTAGAAGCTGAAGCTGAATATGTCATCACTCTGCCTAAGAAATTGTACAACCTAGACAATACAACTGACTCTAGCGAGTGTACTCTGTTGTGCGTTGTCCCATGACCCTCACTGTCTCTCCTCACATAGACAGTCGCAGGATCCTGTAAACATCCTCCAATGTGATAGTCATCTCGCCTGTGGATAAGTGGAATGTGGATGTATCGGTGTTCCACCTCTCCATCAGGGCCATCAACATATTGCAACGAAATCTGATTGTGGGCATATCAAACACCCCCCATAAGCCCACCGCCTGCAAGTGACCCCTCTATGTGCTAGTCAAAGCACTGGCGCACTCTCGAAGTAGTGCCATCAAGTGATCACCTATGTGCTCTCCTGTCTCTGGGATGTCCTATAGGTCAAATAGCAAGCAACAGTATCAGTTTTCATTGGCAAACCAAAAACCACTATCTAAACTAGCAATGTGTGCTTGTACCTTACGGCCCATGTCCTATGTGGACCCGAGTGCCCCAGGAAGACCTGGGTGCCCTAGAGGGACACTAGCGACCCAGAGGGACTAAGGCACCCTAATGGGACTCTGGTGCCCTATGAGGACTTGGGCGCCCCTACCAGGGACCCCTATCCATTAGGACCTCCTCGGCACAGTAAACAATAATAATAGCTGAAACAAAAACCAAAAGATGATGGAAGCGTAAGATTAGGACCCTACCTCGGCCTCGAAATGCCTCTTTGCCACTCGGGCTCAAAGTATCTCCAGTCGTGGGAGCTGATATGAGCGTCGGCTCGGCATGGTTGTCCTCTTCTCCTTCTCTCTCTCTTCTTTGCACAATGACAAGAAACAAGAATGAGTAGTGATAAGTGAAAACTCCCTTTACATAAAGTAAGTGGATGAGAATTCATATCCCTAACTAGGTGCAAAATTGAACTATTCCACTCTTGAGCCTTTATCTTGAGCTGTCAAACTCATATTTTCGTGTCATTTGTTGCATTGGAATCCTAGTTCCGCTCTCTATCCTACCCAATGTGTTGTGCTTGGGTGTTGTTTCTTCAAACAACCCTCACAACACATTTCTCATCAAGTTTCCCTCGAAATTGACACGTGTATATGTCTCCTTATTTCTACTTTTTGGACTAAGCAAGCAGAAACAAGGGAGCATATCCTCGATTTCCTCCCTCATCATGTCTCACTCAAGCCCCTTAGTGTTTTTGTATTGATTCATTGGTGGTGGTTGTAGGTTGATTTGATTTTGATTTTCTAACAAGTGCTCCTTTGCAGGTTGCAGTTCCTAACTTTGTGGTCTTGAAGGATTATGGACATGGGGGCTTCTTCCTTCTTGGTAGAAACACTCTGTCTTCCCCTACAGTATCCTTTTGGGTATCCTTTTCATGATTAATGCATTTACTTTCCTTTAGTTGCATATGCACATAGTGTCATATGGCCACTAAAGTGGGGGCTAAATGTTACGTCAGAAATTGTCCTCCTATATGGAATGGTATAATTTCCCTCGATTTATCTCCTCGCCTTTGGTGTCCTTTTAGCCTCTTTATTTTTGGCCTTCCTGAAACCCTGATTAACTTGTGTCTAGTTGAAAAATGTTCATTTATCAAGATAACTATTGATTGAACCTGGAAAGGGAATTTGGATTATGGGTCCTTGGAACCCCCTAGAAGAAGATTTGAGCAAAAAATGGGGGACTAGACTTGGGCGCTCACGCCCTAGTCCTACCCTATTTTTTAGGATTTTGAACCTTGGCGGGGTGTCGACTCTCGCCGTGCATCTCGGGATTCTGTTTTCAAATTTTCATTTTCACGCGATATCGAGACATTATTTCAAAATTTGAATTTCCTAAGGTTAGATATTTAAACACATTTGAAAATCATTTTATCACACATAATCTATATGCAAGCTTGATGCCAAAACTCTGCTGAAATTGCCATTGAAGATCAGTAACTTGTTGAAGCTTTTTGAGAGTTATTTGAATTTGCTATCATGGAGACAATGGATGGAGATTAGGAATCAAGATCTTGAGACTGTCTTGCTCTTCCTTGGGTTTTTACACCTTTTGTATGATTGAGAGAAGGGTTGAAACCTCCAACATCGAGTTTGGAGATCCTCCGCGAACATTGTTAATTCGCCTTCTTGTTCATGCAAGTCTTCATTGCTTTCATCTCCTTGAGGTGAAGTTGTGTTTGTTCATTGAATTGAAGCAAGTTATTGATCTTCCCTTGATTGAGACATATAGGGTTTGATATTTCTGCATACACTTTGTTAGGTTTGCACACACTTCTGCAAATCTTATTCTCTGGCTATTATTGAGGTAGGAATACCGAAAACGAGGCTTGATTGAGGCAAGCTCCTATATAGCCGCAACATCTTTCTCCTCCTTTTGTAGGTACATATCGTGTTTGACAGGATACGGCAAAAAAGAGTGATAGAAAGATAGACATTGCGAATACAATCATCACTAACTTTCAAAGTTCCAGATCCTAACACTTTCAGGACTAATGAGCAGGCGCCTTAGTCCAACTAAGGAGATTCTCTAAGATCTAGGAGCTACTGAAGGTTACCAGATATCTGACACAGAAGGTTTTTACAGACAGAAAGTTATAGGACTAATGAGTGGGTGTCATAGTCCAGATAGCCCTCAGTTTCTGGGTGCATGACCTCTGAACCTTATTCTCTGTATTTATGTGATATGTTTAGTCTGTTTCATCTCTGAATTCAGTCAATTATTGTTACAAGGTATAATTAGGGTTTGATTGATTAGTGAATGAGAACACTTGGTAAAACCTTAATTTAGACACCTAATCAAACCTAATTAGAATTAGGGAATGTATAAGTAATATGTAGCTTGATCCCAAGCTCGGTTCTTATCTTCCCAATGTTTAGTTAGTGGAGAAATAGGACTTAATCTTATTTAAGGAAACCTACTTTTTCACCCTAAACAAGTTGCATTTATGTTTGAAAAATCCTTGTAAATCATTTTTCTATGCCACCTAATATGAATAATAAAATACTAATAAGTTAACAAATGTGATGTGTACATTGATTGGTCCTTATTTGTGCTATTTTCAAAAAATATATATATTTAAAAGATCCCCACAAGCCAAGTTGTGGGCCTAGTTTGGTCAACTCCTATACCACGTATAGGAGCCCGACCCACTATTGGGCCCTCTCCCCTAACTATACTTTCAATTATTTCAAGTATGTGCTAATTGGCATTGTCATTGATGTCAACATATTTGTGTTGTCATTTGTGTCAACTATATCTTCTGGCATTGTTGTTTGGTGATTGATTGAAGAACATTGTCTAAGTATTTTGCTCTACATATTTCTTGTGTTAAAGACCATATTATGAGCTTTGGATATGTTTTAGAGAAGTGTTTGAAGATACTAAATCCAAAATTTGGTGGTCTAGATCGTTGTGCAAAAAAAGCTCTATTCACCAGTATGAAGACTGTGCCTAGCAAGGTTTGCTAAGTGATAGGGAGAAAGTGTTTTGCTCCGCATTTCTTTGCAAATTGGATTTTGGCTTTACAGTTCTAGAATTAAGCTTATAAGGTCCTTAGTCATCTTCATTCCAAAGGATACGATATTTGAAGCTCCGAAAAATAAGTTTCTAATTAGCAGAGTTTGACAGTGTCTGATTGAGAACATTCTGTGATCCATCTTCAAGTGAAATAAGTTGAGATCTGTTGCGGTTGGATTTGTTGTTTTCCAAATGATTCTGTGATGTTCATGGATGTCCCCTAAATTCATTGAAGGCGTGTGTTTGATCCGCAAGTTGTAATAAAGATGTTGGAAGTGTGTGTTCAAGTGTTCTTGATGATTGCACCAGTCTGGCCGGCCTGAATGATTAACACTCTTTGTGGATGAATTTCTTGAATTATAGAAGCATGTGGTAGCATGTGAAGATGTAATTGAGTCCATGCTAAGATTTGAAGTGTTCCTTCTTTCTTCATTTAGTCTGCAAATTTGTTTAGGTCTAGTCCTAATTTGATGTATGTATGTATGTCGACCTTTGAGATTGTTCCAATGGTTGATGATTGTAATGACAACCTTGATGTACATTCTAAGGTTGATGAATTATATAAATACATGTAATGAATTTGTGTTTTAGGGTGAGAGTATGAAGACGAGAAGATAAGTGCAAAGTGTAAAAGCATAGTAGAATAGAGGAGATATTTTGCACTTTAATGGAACTGAACTCAGGCATGGTGTAGATGCTACTTAATTAGTTCAACCCTTGGCAGTGAGTCACCCTCGACAGTGAGCCAACCCTCGGCAGTGAGCCATCCTTTTGGGCAGTGAGCCACCTTTTGATATTCAATATTGTTACTACATTCATATTGTGAGCTAACACTTACCATGGTTTTTCTCTGTTTAGGGTTTTCCACGTAAAAATATAGTGTTGATGTGTATGTGGTGTTCTTGTGTTCATGTTTTGATTCTGTTGTTCATGTTTAATGCTCATAACAAAATAAGGAAATAAGTTAAGTGATTGTGAAAGTGATTTTGATTTAAAGAAGTTAAAGTTTTTGATACAACTGATTCACCCCCCCTCTCAGTTGTCTTGTGCCATTCAACAATTGGTATCAGAGTGAGGTTCCTTTAAAGAAAGCCTAACAACTTAAGGTAGATCCAGGATGGCACACAAGAAAGACATTCCTCTGTTTGATGGATCTGACTATGCCTACTAGAAGGTACAAATGTAAAGTTATATTATTTCTCTTGGTTATAATGTATGGGTAGTGGTTAAAAGTAAATACACAGTTCCTAAAGATCTAGATTCTGAAGAAAAGGTTAAAGAGTTTGAGGATAATCACAAAGCTAAAAATGCTTTGTTTAATGCCCTATCTAACATTGAAATGGCAAAAGTTGTGAATGTGGAAACTGCTCATGAGATTTGGGACAAATTGAATAAAATCTATGAAGGTGATGCATCTGTCAAGAAGGCCAAGTTGCAAAATCTAAAGACCACATATGAAACCATGTGAATGGGTGAAGATGAGAACATACCAATTTACTTACAAAATATTGATGAAGTTGTCAACAACATAAATGGTCTTGGTGGAGAATTAAAGGATGAGGATGTTATATATAAGATAATCAGAACTCTTCCTAAATCTTATAGTCACAAGATATCTGCCATTGAAGAGTTGTTGGAAATGGGCAAGCTTACAAAAGATCAATTACTTGGTAAACTGACTGTCTTTGAAATAAGAGAATCTGGTACTACTGATGGCCCTGTGAAAATTGAGACTGCTTTCAAGGCCAAGGAAGCAACTAAGATGGCTAGATCAGAGAAATATGCTATGGAATCAGATGATGAAGACTTTGCAGAGCTAGAAGCCAAATTTTTAAGAAAAATCAAGAGGGGCGGAAAAAGAAAAATTCAAAGGTAAGTTACCATTCGAATGCTTCAATTGTGGTAAAATTGGTCGTTATGCTTCAAGATGTCCTGACAAAGCTTTGAAGATCAATGAAAACAAAGGAAAGATGGTAAGAAAGAGTTATTATGTTAGAGATGATGAAGGTGTAACTCATGATGAGTCTAATTCTGATGATGGCAATAGTATTGAATGCTTATTTATTGCACTTAGAGAAGAACTTGTTTCTACTAATCTTGCAAGCTATGTGAAGGAAGAAAGTGTAGGAGAGTTATCTGCATTCCATGCTGAAAAGGAAGATGAATGGATCATTGGTAGCGGATGCTCAAACCACATGACAGGAGATAAGAGTAAGTTTGTTAAGTTTGAAAAGTATGATGGAGGACTTGTTAGGTTTGGTGATGATGCAGCTGATAAGATTTGTGGAAAATGATCTATTACTTTTGATGGCAAGCATAATACAGATGTTGTTATTTATGTCAAGGGCCTAAAACATAATCTACTAAGTGTTGGAGAAATGTGTGACAAAGGATATAATCTTGTGTTCATGGACAATGGGTGTAAGATACATAATAGCTCTAGAACCCTAATTGTTGCTGGTAAGAAGACACATGGTAATGTCTATCACTTGAAAGGTACTAAAAATTGTTGCTTGTTAGCTAAGTCAGATGAAAGTTGGCTATGGCATAGGAGAATGTGTCGCATTAATTTCAATAATCTGGTAAGAATAAACACTATTTAAGTTGTAAGAGATCTGCCTAAGATTGTGAAGCCTGCCAATGTTATATGCAAAGAATATCAGTTTGATAAGATGACAAAGACTACTTTCAAAAGAAAAGAACAATCCTATATCAGTTTGCTAGAGCAGGTGCATACAGACCCGTGTGGTCCCACAAGAACAAGAAGTCTACAAGGTGAAATGTATTTTATGCTCCTCATTGATGATTTTTCAAGAATGCCATGGGTTACATTCCTTAGAGAAAAAGCAGAAGCTTTAGATAAGTTCAAGGCATTCAAAGCTATGGTAGAAAATGAATTGGATTTGAGAATCAAATGCTTAAGATCTGACAGAGGTGGTGAGTTTACCTCAAATGAGTTCAATGCTTTTTGTGAAGAACATGGGATAAAGAGACAGTTGTCTGCTCCCCAGACTCCTCAACAAAATGGAGTGGTTGAAAGGAAGAATAGAACTTTTCAAGAAGCTGCGAGAGCAATGATCAAGGAAGCAGACCTATCGGAACTGTACTAGAAACAAGCAATACATACTACTGTCTACATTCAGAACAGAGTGCAAGTCAGAGCAAAAGAAACAAAAACACCTATGAATTGTGGTATGGAAGAGCTCCTACTGTCAAATACTTCAAAGTTTTTGGAAGCAAATGCTACATCAGAAGAGACGAAGAATTAGGTAAGTTTGATGCCAGATGTGACGAAGGCATATTCCTTGGGTACTCCACTAAGAGCAAGGCTTATCAGTGCTATAACAAAAGACTGAGAAGGATCATTGAAAGTGCAAGTGTGAAGGTAGATGAAGACATCCAACCATATGGATATGAGTCAGATGAACCTGCTGATATAGAAAAGGTTGAAAAAGGTAAAGAAAAGTAAATCTAGACTAAAGAACAAGCTCCAAAAGAAGAAGAAACTCAAGGCTCTGGTAAGAACTCCTAAAACTCCAAGGTGTGTGCAAAGAGATCATTCTAAAGATCAGATTATTGGTGACAAAAGGAAAGGTGTGATGACAAGAAGCGGGATTGCAGAGGAAAAAGTAAATCTCTATCTGTTGTTTACAGTGGAACCTAAAACAGTAAATGAAGCATGCAATGATGAGCATTGGGTCAAGGCAATGAAAGAAGAACTACAATAGATTGAGAAGAACAAGACTTGGGAACTTGTCCCTAGACCTACAAACAAGAATGTGATTGGAACAAAGTGGGTTTTTCGGAACAAACTAAATGAAGTTGGAGAAGTTGTGAGAAACAACTCAAGACTAGTGTGTAAAGGCTACTCCCAAGTTGAAGGTATTGATTATGAAGAGAGCTATGCTCTGATGGTAAGAATGGAGGCTATCAGACTATTTTTGGCATTTACAGCACACAAATATTTCAAAGTATATCAGATGGATGTGAAATCTACTTTCCTGAATGGTGAGTTAGAAGAAGTCTACATAGAGCAAGTGGATGGGTTCTAGTTATCAGACAAACTAGACAAGGTATGCAAGTTGAAGAAGGCCTTGTATGGACTGAAAAAACTCCCAGAGCTTGGTATGCAAGACTAGATAAGTATCTACTGCAACAGGGGTTCAGTAAAGGGTCCGTAGATAGCAATTTGTATATCAAGGTAAGTAATGATCAAATCTTGATTATTGAAGTTTATGTAGATGATATCATATTTGGAGGAAATGAAGAGATGTGCAAGAATTTTGCAAATGAGATGCAAAAAGAATTTGAGATGTCTATGTTGTTAATTTTAATAATCAGATTGACAGTAAGAACAATAAAACACAAATGCACACAGCACACACATATATACCCTGGGAAAACCTCCCTCTTGGAGGTGAAAAACCCAGCAAGAAAATCTTAGATCTGATTTATTATGAGCAGAAACGAATTACAACTTCACCTGGCTAGGGGCATGAAACATAGATATCAAAGATTACAACTTATCTAAATCTGATCCAAATTGGTCAGAATAAAGCTTGCTTGCACATCAGCGTAATTGCGCAGTAACACAGAGATTCAGCAGTCGATAATCAATGAACCGATTGAATGGTTGAATCAATGAAGTGGTTGAACTGTTGAACCGGTTCAACTGTCACCAGAACTTACTGAGCCGCCAAACCTAAGAACTGTTGAACCATTGAACCGCTTGAACCAATGAACCGGTTCAACTGTCTGCAGCACTTACTAAGCCGCCGAACCTATGAACCTGTCAAACCGTTGAACCTTTGAGCCAGTTCAATCAACGGCTGAGTCCTTTCACTATGGAACCTTTGAACCAGTGGGAGCATTGAACCATTGAACCTGTCAAATGGTTCAACGATCGGCGGAGCTCTTGAACTGTCACAGATGAATAGTGAAGAACTTGAGATAGATTGTCGATGAAGAATTTTTGCAGAGCAGAATTTGGGGTGAGTGAATGTTGTGTATTGTGACTACCAATCACTTTTCATTTATATGAGATCGCATAAACAATTTGGCGCCAATTTACATATACGTTACATTTGAAATAGGTCCTGACCTATTTGTAATTTCAAGGTACATAGAATAATGATTTCTCCCAATTTGGGGCTTGCCTTAACCGGATAATACAACTGAGTTCTCGAAATACTAAGGCCGATTGGCCATTCAGTATTTTATGACTAGGTTGGTCTCTAGAAGGGATCCGACCTGGCTACCAAAATCAACACTCCCTCTTAGCTAGGGAGGATTCCTTCATAGGGATCAAGTCACATAGTGACTACCACCATGGCTACTCCCATAGATGAAAACATAAGTGCTTATTGTCATCTTCACATGACGTTTACCATAGATACTCCTAGAGGGTGAACAAGCACATAATGGAATTTCTCCCATGATATCCACCATACCTACTTGCATAGGGTGGCTCCACCATGCCTACTCGCAGAGGGTGGAAGAGGGCTTTCACCTCAAACTTCTCCCAGAGAAGAGTGCATTACCACCATGCCTACTCGCAGAGGGTGGAAAATACAGTATAATATATCACTGATGCTGAGACTCCCTCTCAGCTAGAGCTTCATTCTCCACAACTCCAAGCTTGTCTCAAAAATATGCAAGCTTCACTCGAGCAAGGGGTTTGGTGAGAACATCTGTTGTTTGCTCGTCAGTGCTGATGTACTTTAGCTGAATAGCATTCCTTTGCACCATATCCCGGATATAGTGGTACTAAGTTTCCACATGCTTTGATCTGTCATGGAACACAGGATTGGCAGAGAGCTTCACACAGCTCTAGTTATCACTATGAATAACTGTAGTCTCCTAGGGTTGTCCAAACAAACTTGCAAGGAATTTTTAAAGCCACACTGCTTCTCGAGATGTTACATAGGCTGCAATATATTATGCTTTAGCAGTACTCAATGCTACTGAAGATTGTTTCCTACTGCACCAAGATATCATGGCAGATCGCAAGCTGAAGCAAACTCCAGAAGTGCTCTTTCTATCAGTGACACTTCCTGCCCAATTAGAATCAGAATAGACTTCCAAGGTAATGACTGTATTGGAAGAGTACTTCAATCCATGTCCAATTGTACCACATAAATATCTCAAGATATGCTTGGCTGCAACAAGATGGATCTGCCTTGGTTCACACATGAATTGGCTGAGGGCACTCACTGCATAACAAATGTCAGGTCTAGTGTTGACTAGATACATCAAGGATCCAACCAGCTGCCTGTATTCAGTAGGATCCACAAGATCAGACCTAGCTGCAGATTCACTCAACTTCTTTACGTTAGTTTCCATAGGAGTAGGCATAGGTTTACAATCTAACATTCCAAATCTCTTCAAAATATCAATGGTATATTTTCCTTGGCTTAGAATAATTTCATTGGGTCTTTGCCATACTTCTAACCCTAGAAAGAAATGCATGAGACCTAGATCTTTCATTTCAAATTCTGAAGTCAAATCTTCCTTACATCTAAGAATGAGATGATCTTCTCCAGTTAGGAATAGGTTGTCAACATATAAGACCAAAATCAACATTTCACCATTGAATACCTTGAAGTAAAGGTTAGGATCAGCATCATTCTTACAGAAACCTAAGCTTACCAAGTACTTGTCAATTCTTTCATACCAAGCATGGGGAGCCTGCTTAAGACCATATAATGCTTTCTTCAGTCTGCATACATGAGATTCTTTCTCATGAATCACAAAACCTTCAGGTTGCTCAATGTAGACCTCTTCTTCAATAACACCATTGAGGAAGGTTGTCTTTACATCCATCTAATGCAACTTCCATTCCTTAGCTACAGCAATAGCAATAATAGTCCTAATAGAGGTATATCGAGAAATAGGGGCAAAGATTTCCTCATAATCTATGCCTTCTTTCTGAGAGAAGCCACGAGCCACAAATCTAGCTTTGTATTTCTCAATACTTCCATCAGCATCATGTTTAATTTTAAACAACCATTTGGAAGATACAAGAGACTTACCTTTGGGTCTAGGCACAATGTCCCAAACGTCATTCTTGATGATAGATTGATATTCTTCATCCATAGCATTCTTCCACTCTTGTTGTTTCATGGCCTCTTCAACGCTGGAAGTTTCAGTCTCAATGAGATTGCACATCAATGCAACATAGTTGGAGAATTTCTGAGGTCTCCTACTTATTCTGGATGTGCCACTTGGAGCTGCAAACTTTTATGCCTCTTGAATCTAGAGAGGTCTCTTCTTACTCACGGTAATGTCCCTAGGCCCATCAATAGGATCCAAAGGTTCACTTGGATCATTATGATTTTTAGATTTTGTAGACTCTCTCTAAATCTCAGTATCATGTTCAATGTCCATGTCTTGAGGGTTATCATGGACTTCATTGTCAATCTCTATACTTGAGCCTTTAGATCTTTTGAGTGCAATATTTTCTTCAAAAGTGACATCTCTACTAACCTCAATAAACTTCTGACCTTGAATGTAAATTCTAAATGCTTTGGATGTTTCGTTGTAGCCCACAAGAGTGCCTCTTTTGCCAGAAGGTTCCAACTTGGTTCTTTTCTCTTTGGGTACATAGACATATACTGGACTCCCGAAGATCCTCAAGTGACTGATATCAGGTTTGATCCCTAAAAATGCTTCTTCTGGAGTAATATCTTTCAATACATGATGAGGGCATCTATTCTGAATGTAGACAACAGTCCTAGATGCTTCGGCCCATAGGAAAGTCTGTAGATCTTGATCATGAATCATAGATTTTGTTGCCTCAACTATGGATCTATTCTTTCTTTCTGCAACCCCATTTTGCTAAGGGTTGTAGGGAACACAAAACTCCCTCTTGATCCCTACCTCAACACAAAAATCATGAAAACTACCCAAGGTGTATTCACCTCCATTGTCAAACCTTAAAACTTTAATTCTTTTCCTAGATAGATTTTCAGCTAAAGCTTTAAATTCTTTGAATCTACTTAGAACTTCATCAGATTCTTTTGATTTGAGAAAGTAAATCCAGATTTTCCTAGAGTAGTCATCTATAAAGATTAAATAATACAAGAATCCACTTGGGGAAGCAACACACATAGGTCCACATAAATCAGAATGCACAAGAGCTAATTTCTCTTTAGACCTACTTTCACTTTGATGAAATTTATTCTTAGTGTTCTTACCCATAGCACAACCTTTGCATGTATTATCATGAATATGACTAAGTTTAGGCATACCTTTAACTATCTTCTCAAGTGTGGGGAGGGCTTGGAAATGAAGATGTCCAAGTCTTCTATGCCATAGCTCGCTTGACTCAGGTGCTTCATGAATGAGAGCTTGAACTGGACGTGCTGAAAGCTTATATAGGCTCTCATACCTATTCCCAATGACACGAGCTGATTTGATGCTGGACTTCTTAGGCCATGCAAGCACTCTTCCCTCAGAAAATGCAATCTGATAACCTTTGTCTTCTAAAGCTGATATGGAGATAAGGTTTCTTTTGATTCTCGGCACTAACAATATATCACTGAGGTGAAGAGAAATTCCATAATCTAATTTAAGGGAAGTAGTACCAAAACCTCTCACAGAATGGCGAGCATCATCACCAATGACCACATGAAGATTAGACTCCTTCTCCACCAAGTCTGAGAGATGCTCTCGATGGCCGATGATGTGCCTAGATGCACCACTATCAATCAGTCATGTATTACTGTCTGTGGGTACATTACTTGATAGGGCAAAAATGAAAAGGAAGTCTTCAGCATTAGTCTTATTTGAGACTTAATTTATGTTTGCTCCTTGATGCTTTGGCTGGGATAAACAGTCCCTTGCATAGTGGCTGAATTTGTCACACCTAAAGCACTTGATGTGAGACAGGTCCTTTTTCATTTTATTCAAATCATGAGGTGGATTAGACCTTTGATCTCTATTCCTCTTGAAATTGTTCTTCTTCCAATAGTCTCCTTTCTTCTTGAAAGACTGGGTAGCAAGGACATGATTGTCTTCATGAGTGTTTTTGATAACTCCTCTAGTAGCCAGCTGAGATTCTTCTTGGATACAGTCAGCCCTTAATCTGTCAAACTTGGGCAGATCATCTCTTGCACTAATTCCTTGAATGTAGGATTCCCAAGATGTTGGAAGACCATTGAGGGCTAGCATAGTTAAATCATTTTCATCAACAATCTTTCCAATAGATGAGAGTTGATCTCTCAAATCAGAAATCCTCATGAAGTAAGCCATGACAGATTCACCTTTAGCCATCTTGATGTGATGAAGTTGCTGCTTCAAAGCTAGAACACGACTAGCATTGTTGATTTCATACATCTCCTCCAAGGTTTTGAACATTTTGCTTGTTGTATTCAGCTTGGAGATGATGAGAACAATGTGATCTTTTACTAAATCAATTAATATCTTCTGAGCTTGAAGGTCTTTCTTCCTCCATTGTGCCTTTTCTCCTTCTGCCTCAGGCCCAGAAGATTCTTTGGACACAAAGTCTGCAAGATCATTTTCATTCAACCAAGCATGATGCGAACTCTCCATGATGTGAAGTTGGAAGCCCCATCCAATCTGTCTTCAACCCTGAGACTGTGAGCCATTTTATATGATCTGATCCTTAATGATAAGAGCAGTGTAAATAACTGAATACTGCAAATCTAATTATGCTAATTCGAACCTGGCTCTGATACCATGTTAATTTTAATAATCAGATTGACAATAAGAACAATAAAACATAAATGCACACAACACACACATATACCCTAGGAAAACCTCCCTCTTGGAGGTGAAAAACCCAGCAAGAAAATCTTAGATTCGATTTATTATGAGCAGAAACGAATTACAGCTTCACCCGGCTAGGGGAATGAAACATAGATATCAAGATTACAACTTATCTGAATTTGATCCAAATTGGTTAGAATAAAGCTTGCTTGCACATCAACGTAATTGCGCAGGAACAGAGATTCAGCAGTCGATAATCAATGAATCGGTTGAATGGTTGAATCAATGAAGTGGTTGAACCGGTTGAACCAATGAACCAGTTCAACTGTCAGCAGAACTTACTGAGCCGCTGAACCTGAGAACTGTTGAACCGTTGAACTGCTTGAACCAATGAACCGGTTCAACTGTCTGCAACACTTACTAAGCCGCCGAACCTGTGAACCCATCGAACCGTTGAACCTTTGAACCAGTTCAATCAATAGCCAAGTCCTTTCACTATGGAACCTGTAAACCAATGGGAGCGTTAAACCATTGAACCTGTCAAATGGTTCAACGATCGACGGAGCTCTTGAACTGTCGCAGATGAATAGTGAAGAACTTGAGATAGATTGCCGATGAATAATTTTCGCAGAGCAGAATTTGGGGTGAGCGAATGCTGTGTATTGTGACTACCAATCACTTTTCATTTATATGAGATCACACAAATAATTTGGTGCCAATTTACATATACGTTACATTTGAAATAGGTCCTGACCTATTTGAAATTTCAAGGTACATAGAATAATGAGTTCTCCCAATTTGGGGCCTACCTTAATCGGATAATACAACTGAGTTCTCGAAATGCTAAGGCCGATAGGCCATTTAGCATTTTATGACTAGGTCAGTCTCTAGAAGGGATCCGACTTGGCTACCAAAATCAACATATGTGTGGTGAGATGAATTTCTTTCTTGGACTACAAATCAATTAGACAGACAAAGGTATTTTCATTTCTCAATCAAAATATGTCAGGGAATTATTGAAGAAGTTTGGAATGGAGGACTCTAAACTGTTATACGCTCCTATGGTCACCGATTGTAAACTGAGCAAGAATGATGAATCTCCTAAGGCTGATCAAAGCAAGTACAGATCAATGATTGGAGGACTACTTTACTTAACTGCTACCAGACCAGATATCATGCATGCAGTCTGTCTTGTGGCCAGATTTCAATCAGATCCTAGAGAATCTCATGTGAAGGCAGTTAAGAGAATTTTCAAGTACTTAAAGGGCACTCCTGATCATGGATTATGGTATCCTAAGAACAATGATTTTGCTTTGAGTGTCTACACATATGCAGATTGGGATGGATGTGTTGATGATAGGAAAAACACAAGTGGAGGTGCATTCTTCCTTGGAGATAGAGTAGTGTCCTGGCATAGCAAGAAATGAGAATCAGTTTCCTTCTCTACTGCAGAAGCAGAATAAATTGTTGCAGTATCATGTTGCACTTAGGTGCTTTGGATGAAGCAAACCTTGAAGGATATCCAAGTTGAGTTTGATGGACCAATTCTTATTCTATGTGATAACACAAGTGCCATAAATATTTTAAAGAATCCAGTGGTGCACTCAAAGACAAAGCACATTTCAATCAAGTATCACTTCCTGAGGGAGAAAGTTGTAGAGAATGAGGTACAGCTTGAGTATGTGCCTACAAAAGATCAAGTTGTTGATATATTCACTAAGGCTCTTCCAAAATACACGTTTGAATATCTCCAGGAGAAATTAGGGGTCATTGCCCCTCCTTCCTTGAACTAGATACATAGGAAGGTGCATCAGTCCAATGTGCTTCAAAGTACATTTCTTCTTTTGGACTGATGTTGGAGGCTACCTCTCAGGGGGAGCAGGTAGTGGTTTGAGAAGATTGTATCAATCAGGGGGAGTAAAGAATGATTTCAGACAGATAAGAGTAGCAATATGCAAGTATGTGCAATAGAAGAAATGTGATGCCCTTTTCCATTAATGTCAAAAGGGGAGAGAAATCATGTGAAAAACTTAGGGGGAGCAAAAGTGCAGAGGTATAAAAGAAAGGGGGAGTTGTTCTGATGTAGAATTGTGTAATGATGGTAGAACACGTTTTTCACGTCACATGTTGCCATCAATGATAAAGGGGGAGATTGTTGCAAGTATGTGCTAATAGGTGTTGTCATTGATGTCAACATATTTGTGTTGTCATTTGTGTCAACTATATCTTCTAGCATTGTTGTTTGGTGACTGATTGAAGAACACTGTCTGAGTATTTTGCTCCGCATATTTCATGTGTTGAATACTAGAGTATGAGCTTTGGATATATTTTAGAGAAGTGTTTGAAGATGCTAAATCTAAAATTTGGTGGTCCGGATCACTGTGCAGAAAAAACTCTATTCACGAGTATGAAGATTGTGTCTGGCAAGGTTTGCTGAGTGATAGGGATAAAGTGTTTTGCTCTGCGTTTCTCGATAGATTAGAGTTTGGCTTTGTGGTTTTGGACTTAAGCTTATAAGGTCCTTAGGTAAGTGCAGGAAGATGGGGGGCCAAAAAGAGGTCTTAAATGGCCACTTTTTTTCTGAAATCAGGAAATATTGGCCTTGGATGAGAAATTGAGCATAGTTACACTCAAGATTTGGAGATGTAACCAAAACAATGTTCGTAGTGCTCCGAGTCTACTTTCTATACTATTTTGTTTTGAAAATGGCATAGATTAAGGGGTTCAAAAGAGGGAGCCACATAAATTGGTGTTGTTTCTGTCAAAAAAACATAACATAGCATGTTTTATGGCTCCCTCAAAAGGTCAACTTTTTTTTGGTATTTTTAAAATCGCTTTAGTGAGAAATTAGCTAATAGCATGTAGTTTATGCCTGATTTTTCTGATAATTTTTTGATGAATATTTGATTTTTTACTAATTTTCAAAGTGGACACATCCTAAAAAACAAAATTTTGGCCGTGCTACCCCTATAAATTTTGAAAACTAATTGAAAATTATTTTTTTATTTTTTTAATATTTGTAGAATGGAGTCTAGTTTCTAAATATGTAATTTTTTTGAAATTTGAATGAATAGTTAATTTACAATGAAAAAAAGACCAAACAGTTGTTTTTGCCTAAAAACGGACACACAAACAAAAGAAATTAAAGATGAAAGGCTTAACATTGTTAAAATGTGAAAAAAATCACATCGTCAAATAGCTAAGAGAAAGCCTAACATTACCTAAGTGTTCAATTTGTTTGACCTTGAAACACGTGCAAATCTAAGGGTTAGCACGAACGAAATTATGTGAAATTTTGAAGAATATAGAAAAACACGTTTGTGACTGTTCATAAGGCACTCCAAGCCTTTGGGTTAGAAATCCAAAGCAAATCCCAAGCCCAAGGCTTGGGATTCCCAAAGCAAGACATAACGCGAGCGCATTATAACGTGCTCGCATTCTGTTTTGCTTTGCATTTTTCCTTTACTGCAAGTCTGTTGTTTGTCATGTTTGACATAACGCGAGCGAGTTATAACGCGCTCGCATTATGTTCCCCTTAAATTTTTTTACGTTCAAGGCTATTAATCATGAGGGTTAAGGGATAAGGGATAGGGTTGGAGGGTTTAGGGATAAGGGATTAGCGTTTAAGGTATAGTATCGAGCCCGTTGAGGGTCTAGGAATAGGGATAGCATTTAGGGTTTAGGGATGAGGGATTAGAGTTGAGGGATGACAGATTAGGGTTGAGGGTTTAGGGTTTAGGGATAGGGTTGAGGGTCAAGTGATCAGAGTTAAGGGTTGAGGGATTAGGGTTTGACATTGAGGGTTGAGGGTTGAGGTTCAAGGGTCAAGGGTTTAGGGATAGGGTTTAGGGTCGAGGGATTAGGGTTAAAGTAGAGTGTGGAGGGTGTAAGGATTAGGGATAGGGTTGGAGGATTTAGGGATAAGGGATTAGGGTTTAAGGTATAGTATCGAGTCTGTTGAGGGTTTAGGAATAGGGATAGCATTTAGGGTTTAGGGATGAGGGATTAGAGTTTAGGGATGATGGATTAGGGTTGAGGGTTGAGGGATTAGGGTTTAGGGATAAGGTTTAGGGTTGGGGGTTGAGGGATTAGGGTTTAAGGTATAGTGTTGAGGGTTGAGGGTTTAGGATTAGGGTTTAGGGTTGACGGATTAACATTTAATGTCGAGGTTAGGGTTAGAGTGTCGAGTGTAGAGGGATTAGGGATAGGGTTTAGGGTTGAAGGTTTAAGGATTGAGGGTTGAGGATTTAGGGATGAGGGTTTAAGGCTTAAGATATAGTGTCAAGTGTTGAGGGTGTAGGGATAGGGTTTAAGTTTTAAGGGTTAAGGGTTGAGGGATAGGGATTAGGGTTTAAGGTATAGTGTTGAGGGTTGATGGTTTAGGGATAGGGTTTAGGTTTGAGGGATTAGGGTTTAGGGTTGATGAATTAGGGTTTAATGTTGAGAGTTGAGGGTTGAGGGTTGAGGTTGAGGGATAGGGTTAATGGTCAAGGGATTAAGGTTAAATAAGAGTGTCGAGGGTAGAGGGATTAGGGTTTAAGGTATAGTATCGAGCCTGTTGAGGGTCTAGAAATAGGGATAGTGTTTAGGGTTTAGGGATGAGGGATTAGAGTTGAGGGATGACGGATGACAGATTAGGGTTGAGGGTTGAGGGATTAGGGTTTAGGGACAAGGTTTAGGGTTAGGGTTGAGGGATTAGGGTTTAAGGTATAGTGTTGAGGGTTTAGGGATAGGGTTTAGGGTTGAGGGATTAGAGTGAAGGGTTGAGGGATTAGAATTTGACGTTGAGGGTTGAGGGTTTAGGGATAGGGTTGAGGGTCGAGGGATCAGAGTTAAGGGTTGAGGGATTAGGGTTTGATGTTGAGGGTTGAGGGTTGAGGTTCGAGGGTCAAGGGTTTAGGGATAGGGTTGAGGGTCGAGGAATTAGGGTTAAAGTAGAGTGTGGAGGGTATAAGGATTAGGGATAGGGTTGGAGGGTTTAGGGATAAGGGATTAGGGTTTAAGGTATAGTATTGAGTCTGTTAAGGGTGTAGGAATAGGGATAGAATTTAGGGTTTAGGGATGAGGGATTAGAGTTGAGGGATGATGGATTAGGGTTGAGGGTTGAGGCATTAGGGTTTAGGGATAAGGTTTAGGGTTAAGGGCTGAGGGATTAGGGTTTAAGGTATAGTGTTGAGGGTTTAGGGATAGGGTTTAGTGTTGAGGGATTAGAGTGAAGGGTTGAGGGATTAGGATTTGATGTTGAGGGTTGAGGGTTTAGGGTTTAGGGTTTAGGGTTAGGGTTGAGAGATGAGGGATCAGAGTTAAGGGTTGAGGGATTAGGGTTTGATGTCGAGGGTTGAGGGTTGAGGGTTGAGGTTCGAGGGTCAAGGGTTTAGGGATAGGGTTGAGGTTCAAGGGATTAGGGTTAAAGTAGAGTGTGGAGGGTGTAAGGATTAGGGATAGGGTTGGAGGGTTAGGGATAAGGGATTAGAGTTTAAGGTATAGTATCGAGTCTGTTGAGGGTTTAGGAATAGGGATAGCATTTAGGGTTTAGGGATGAGGGATTAGAGTTGAGGGATGATGGATTAGGGTTGAGGGTTGAGGGATTAGGGTTTAGGGATAAGGTTTAGGGTTGAGGGTTGAGGGATTAGGGTTTAAGGTATAGTGTTGAGGGTTGAGGGTTTAGGATTAGGGTTTAGGGTTGACGGATTAGCATTTAATGTCGAGGTTAGGGTTAGAGTGTCGAGGGTAGAGGGATTAGGGATAGGGTTTAGGGTTGAAGGTTTAAGATTAAGGGTTGAGGCTTTAGGGATGAGGGTTTAAGGCTTAAGATATAGTGTCAAGTGTGGAGGGTGTAGGGATAGGGTTTAAGTTTTAAGGGTTAAGGGTTGAGGGATAGGGATTAGGGTTTAAGGTATAGTGTTGAGGGTTGATGGTTTAGGGATAGTGTTTAGGTTTGAGGGATTAGGGTTTAGGGTTGATGAATTAGGGTTTAATGTTGAGAGTTGAGGGTTGAGGGTTGAGGTTGAGGGATAGGGTTAATGGTCAAGGGATTAGGGTTAAATAAGAGTGTCGAGGGTAGAGGGATTAGGGTTTAAGGTATAGTATCGAGCCTGTTGAGGCTCTAGGAATAGGGATAGTGTTTAGGGTTTAGGGATGAGGGATTAGAGTTGAGGGATGACGGATGACGAATTAGGGTTGAGGGTTGAGGTATTAGGGTTTAGGGACAAGGTTTAGGGTTAGGGTTGAGAGATTAGGGTTTAAGGTATAGTGTTGAGGGTTTAGGGATAGGGTTTAGGGTTGAGGGATTAGAGTGAAGGGTTGAGGGATTAGAATTTGACATTGAGGGTTGAGGGTTTAGGGATAGGGTTAAGGGTCGAGGGATTAGAATTAAGGGTTGAGGGATTAGGGTTTGATGTTGAGGGTTGAGGTTCGAGGGTCAAGGGTTTAGGGATAGGGTTGAGGGTCGAGGAATTAGGGTTAAAGTAGAGAGTGGAGGGTATAAGGATTAGGGATAGGGTTGGAGGGTTTAGGGATAAGGGATTAGGGTTTAAGGTATAGTATCGAGTCTATTGAGGGTGTAGGAATAGGGATAGCATTTAGGGTTTAGGGATGAGGGATTAGAGTTGAGGGATAACAGATTAGGGTTAAGGGTTGAGGGATTAGGGTTTAGGGATAAGGTGTAGGGTTGAGGGCTGAGGGATTAGGGTTTAAGGTATAGTGTTGAGGGTTTAGGGATAGGGTTTAGGGTTGAGGGATTAGAGTGAAGGGTTGAGGGATTAGGATTTGACGTTGAGGGTTGAGGGTTTAGGGTTTAGGGTTTAGGGTTAGGGTTGAGAGATGAGGGATCAGAGTTAAGGGTTGAGGGATTAGGGTTTGATGTCGAGGGTTGAGGGTTGAGGTTTGAGGGTCAAGGGTTTAGGGATAGGGTTGAGGTTCAAGGGATTAGGGTTAAAGTAGAGTGTGGAGGGTGTAAGGATTAGGGATAGGGTTGGAGGGTTTAGGGATAAGGGATTAGAGTTTAAGGTATAGTATCGAGTCTATTGAGGGTTTAGGAATAGGGATAGCATTTAGGGTTTAGGGATGAGGGATTAGAGTTGAGGGATGATGGATTAGGGTTGAGGGTTAAGGGATTAGGGTTTAGGGATAAGGTTTAGGGTTGAGGGTTGAGGGATTAGGGTTTAAGGTATAGTGTTGAGGGTTGAGGGTTTAGGGTTGACGGATTAGCATTTAATGTCGAGGTTAGGGTTAGAGTGTCGAGGGTAGAGGGATTAGGGATAGGGTTTAGGGTTGAAGGTTTAAGGATTGAGGGTTGAGGCTTTAGGGATGAGGGTTTAAGGCTTAAGATATAGTGTCAAGTGTTGAGGGTGTAGGGATAGGGTTTAAGTTTTAAGGGTTAAGGGTTCAGGGATAGGGATTAGGGTTTAAGGTATAGTGTTGAGGATTGATGGTTTAAGGATAGGGTTTAGGTTTGAGGGATTGGGGTTTAGGGTTGATGAATTAGGGGTTAATGTTGAGATTTGAGGGTTGAGGTTGAGGGATAGGGTTAATGGTCAAGGGATTAGGGTTAAATAAGAGTGTCGAGGGTAGACGAATTAGGGTTTAAGGTATAGTATCGAGCCTGTTGAGGGTCTAGGAATAGGGATAGTGTTTAGGGTTTAGGGATGAGGTATTAGAGTTGAGGGATGACGGATGACGGGTTAGAGTTGAGGGTTGAGGGATTAGGGTTTAGGGACAAGGTTTAGGGTTAGGGTTGAGGGATTAGGGTTTAAGGTATAGTATTGAGGGTTTAGGGATAGGGTTTAGGGTTGAGGGATTAGAATTTGACGTTGAGGGTTGAGGGTTTAGGGTTGAGGGTTTAGGGATAGGGTTGAGGGTCGAGGGATCAGAGTTAAGGGTTGAGGGATTAAGGTTTGATGTTAAGGGTTGAGGGTTGAGGTTCGAGGGTCAAGGGTTTAGGGATAGGGTTGAGGGTCGAGGAATTAGGGTTAAAGAAGAGTGTGGAGGGTATAAGGATTAGGGATAGGGTTGGAGGGTTTAGGGATAAGGGATTAGGGTTTAAGGTATAGTATCGAGTCTATTGAGGGTGTAGGAATAGGGATAGTGTTTAGAGTTTAGGGATGAGGGATTAGAGTTGAGGGATGACGGATTAGGGTTGAGGGTTGAGGGATTAGGGTTTAGGGATAAGGTTTAGGGTTGAGGGCTGAGGGATTAGGGTTTAAGGTATAGTGTTGAGGGTTTAGGGATAGGGTTTAGGGTTGAGGGATTAGAGTGAAGGGTTGAGGGATTAGGATTTGACGTTGAGGGTTGAGGGTTTACGGTTTACGGTTAGGGTTGACAGATGAGGGATCAGAGTTAAGGGTTGAGGGATTAGGGTTTGACGTCGAGGGTTGAGGGTTGAGGTTCGAGGGTCAAGGGTTTAGGGATAGGGTTGAGGTTCAAGGGATTAGGGTTAAAGTAGAGTGTGGAGGGTGTAAGGATTAGGGATAGGGTTGGAGGGTTTAGGGATAAGGGATTAGGGTTTAAGGTATAGTATCGAGTCTGTTGAGGGTTTAGGAATAGGGATAGCATTTAGGGTTTAGGGATGAGGGATTAGAGTTGAGGGATGATGGATTAGGGTTGAGGGTTGAGGGATTAGGGTTTAAGGTATAGTGTTGAGGGTTTAGGGATAGGGTTTAGGGTTGAGGGATTAGAGTCAAGGGTTGAGGGATTAGGATTTGACGTTGAGGGTTGAGGGTTTAGGGATAGGGTTGAGGGTCGAGGGATCAGAGTTAAGGGTTAAGGGATTAGGGTTTGACGTTGAGGGTTGAGGGCATTTTCCATCAAGAACTTGATTATGAGGGCTTGCCCCTTCATTGTTATGCCTATCATATGGCAGAGCATCTGGCAAGCTCTTGCAGGAAAGAGATGTGATCAATGCAAAGGATGTGATGAATCTATAGCAGGACAAAACGCGAGCGCGTTATAATGCGCTCACGTTTTGTCTTGCTATTGAAACGGTAAAAAAGTGGTTACCCCCGTGATCCAAGCCCACATGCTCTATTTTCTTACTGATTCTGCGCGTGCTCTGAAAAAAAAGAAATGCTTTCATGTTGTTGGGAAGTTCACATGCACATTTGACACATTGTACCACCTTTGCATGATCTTTCCACCACCTTTTCTGTTGCCAACTTGAGAAGGAGGATATAACATAGTTTTCACACCAAGTTTGATATATATCTATTCAAGTTTCAATTTTTGTAGTGTGTGCAATGTTAATTGTGATTCAATTTTAGGAATTTAACATTATAGATTGGTTAATAGTATTGTTGTTAGTAATGATATTTGAGTGTTATTCAATTTAACATTGAAAAGGAAGAAAGTGGTGAAAAACTCAAATTGTTGAGGAGTTTGATGCAAGAAGATAAAAACACTACATAATTGGGTACTCTCTCCATTCAAATCTTCATTTTTTAGGTATGTCAAGTCTTTACATGCATGTTCTTTACATTTTCCTTATTTCGGATTGAATTACTTTATCATGCTTTATCATACATGTTTAAAATAGACACATTCCCAATCAAGAAAGCAGCCTACAATCTCACATAATGCCATGTATATTTTCTACACTTGGGCTCTTTAATAATTATGTCTAATAAACAAACCTTAACATACCATGATGTCAAACTATACAAGAATAAATCCTTACAACATAAAAAAAATACAATCCCACTATTATCTTGTATTCATTTCTTAGGAACTAATATTGGTCTCTTTATCATGCTACAGACAAATTCTCCGTCATGTCGAGGAAACGATCAAGAATTCAACCAACACAGGAAGAGATAGAAGCTAAGAATGCAAAGAAAGCAGTGGCTATGAGGGAATTTCGTGAGAAGAGGAAATTGGACACGATAAATGAAGACATACCAATTGAAGAGGAACCACAACCATCACAAAGAGATATGGTATTGGCGGCACAAAGAGAATGAATGCAAAAACTTCGTGGTACGAGGGATTTGAATACCATAGTTGGAGACACATCCTCTACCACAAGTCAACATGTAGGGACACCATCTACCACATCTCAAGTTGAGATTACATCATCACTCACATGTGATGAAGGAGGTATGCCATCGTTCCCACCTCAACCTCAAGGTATGTCATCTATTCCATCTTCGATCGAAGGTATGCCATCTAACCCATCTCATTTAAATATTGATGAAATTCCTAATGTTGAGATGAATTTACCTAACTTGACACCACCTAAAATTTTGCATAGAAAGCCAAAGTATTTGATTGATATTGATGAGAATATTTTGTAGCCAATGGAAGGTAAGATTCTAAAATGCACTTGTAGAAGATATGCTAATAAGATTTGGAGATTGTTCTTTGAAAAGTTAAATGAGACTGCAAGATGTCAACTATTCGTTGAAATGATGCCAAGTATAAAGTATAGGTCTATCATGAAGATTCTTGGGTTGAGAACATCAGAGACTTCAAGTGAAAAATCTATTGTCAAGAATCTAATGAGTGCATATGAGAGTGTGGGTAACACCTCACGCACAAAAGATAGTAATGCAACACGGCATGTGATTACATCGACTATAGTAAGTAGTCAAATGAGGAAAGCTCGTCTCATTAGAAAGACAAGTCAAGAATTGAGAATTAATAGGAAAACTTTATCAAGAGCTGTTGGAAGACACCAAAGAATTGAGGACACTAATGCCAATAAATTATGGGCATTCTCAGGGAGACTACCACGAAAAGATAAACCAATTGTTAAAGCATTAAGATCACTAATTGAAGACTTTTGGAAGAATTACACAAGGGTATCTCTGAATCAAAGGGATGTGGTAAGAAGGAGAATCGGTAGTCAGAACCGCGAGCCACATCCAAAGCATTTTTTGGATGAGACTCAAACACAGTTTTATGGTAAATTTCTAGAGAAGTATCCTCAAATTAAAATTTGCCAAAGATATTTTGAATTGCTAAAACCTTTCTATGTTAAGATAAATCACACACGCACTACTTGTTGTTATAGATTACATATTGAATTTTTTAACCATTTTGATGCTTATAGGTCTATATGTTTAGATATGCATACTAACAATGATTTGCAGGGTTGTGCGATATGTGCCCCACCAACATCTTCAAGAGACTTCATATCAAGAATTTTATGTGAAAGAGAGGAAGGTCAAATATTCTACAAGAAATTATGCTTGGATGGCACATGTCATCGTTGTGGTGGCTTGCAACATTTGCCAATATGTGAACGTATGGAAATAACACATGCGGTTGGAAATGAACTAGTAGAGTTTGGCAAGTATAAAACAGTGGCATACAATACAAAAGATGGTAAAGAAGCAAATAGGTGTGAATTAGTTATTGAAAAGATTCTAGTGTATCAGTTTATTCCTATATTTCGTGACAGCATAGTGTATGAATATGCAAGACATGCCCATAGAGCTCGATGGTTGGACTTGCAATTCAAGTTATGCAAGGACACATTTCTAGTTGGTAGCATTGTTTCAGTCATCAACTTTGCAGAGAACTACAGTCTACAGCCACAGCGTGAGGTGCAATCACAATATTACAACTCCACATAGGTTTCTATATTTGTGCACATCGCATTCATTCATGCGAATGATAGTACAGAGGATGATAGAAAGATCATAAGGGAGTATAATTTCTATATTAGTGATGATCGCACGCATTCTACGGAGTTCGTGCAAGGTTGCTTTCAGGTGTTCTACAATGATTTGGCTAGAAGGGGCATATCGTTCAGTCGGCATATCATATGGTCAGATAACTGTGTATCACAATTCAAGAACTCGCAAAATTTCTATTAGCTGAGTAGGAGGCATAATTTTACAGGTATTCAACATATGTGGAACTTTTGTGAGGCCAGGCATGGAAAGGGGGAGCATGATGGTGCAGGAGCATGTATCAAAAGAGCTATAGCACGAGAAGAGTTAAAGTATAAAGACAATGCAAAGTTGACAGATGCAAAATCGATTGTCGAGTGGTGTAATGCTTCTATGGGTCTAGGTAATGAAGGTAAGTCTTTAGTTCGTAGATTTTTTTGGTTGATAGATGATACTAACATTGCACCATACGAGGATTGTTGTACACTGACAGGATCAAATGAGATGCACTCTTTCAGAATCTCAATTGTAGGTTCATGGAGTATCCATACACGAAAGATGTCATGCTTTTGTTCTTCTTGTACAATTCAAGTCTGGGATGAGTGCGAGTCAAAGGAGTGGGTTGACGAATGGCAGTTAAGTTATCTTAGCCCACTTGACATGTATCAACCCCCGACGGCACTGGAACTAACACAGATGGAATCGTCAGTTGACTTTGACCACATATCAGATTTAGTTCAACCAGGTAATATAGGGCACGTATATGCATCTAATTTCATCTAGTTCAACCAGGTAATGTCATCTTACTTTGTAGTGTTTTTGTAATGTTGACTAATTTCATCTAATTTGCTACACATATCAATGTAGGGAACGTATATGCAATTATTGTAGATGAAGATAATGAAGAGGGAACAGATTATTACTTATGTCGTTGTGTTGAGGCCAAAAAGAAATTGGAGGCCCCTGTTAGAGATGGAGAAAACATCGAATACCCTACAGGCGCAGTGGTTATTACTGGAACATGGCTTGAAAGGTACCCACATAAGAGTGTTAATATTTGGCTATTTCAGGACATTGACACACATCGGAAGATTCTTCATTACTCGAACCTTGTCATGGCATCCAATGTTCATTTGATAAAGTATCGGGGTAGACCTTTGAACAAAATATTGTGAAAGGTGCGTGAGTCTGACCATGAAGCAATACTTGACAATAAAGAGTAGAGCAAACCCAGATGGTTTATTGGATTAATTTGTAAGTATTCACATTGATTTTTTAAAGTCATGTTACATTGAGTTGTAAGTATGCACATTAATTTGTAAGGTTTGTCTTTTTTTTATTTCCTCCTGCATTTTTACACATATGTACACATTTTTACATCATCATGTTATGCATTTTTGGTGTCCTGCTCCTAATGCGACCAAACTCATAACTCACCCTACTTCCTCTAGACACCATATGATGATCTCTCCAACACTCTAGATCCAGGGCGCCCAATCATGATGATGACCTATATACCATTCTCCCAAGGCACTCATAATGAATGAAAAGAAGACCAAGGGCGCCCAAGCTTAATAGACTTATTTCTTTCAATTTTGATGATCCAAACTCTTGCAATACGATATCCACTTTCATGCCTTTAGATCTTCCTTCACATATAGGGCGCCAAATCAAGTTGAAAAATCTACATAAGGGTGCCAAAATGGATGAAAGGAGACATGAAATGCACCTTAGGACTCCATGCTAAGGTTTGAGCCATGATGATGAAACTTAGAGCTTTTTCCTTTCCTATGTGCTCATCTAAGATGTTTGAATGATAAGGAACGCCTTGACCTCTATAATGTACATTGGGCACCAAAATCAAGGTGATTTTAAGTCACTTTAAGTCATTTGGGACCAGTTTGAGTCTTTGAGTCATGTTGCAAAAAAGTGTCAATGTTGTCAAGTTGCACAAAGCAACTTTTGCATTTTTGGTGTCCTGCTCGTGATGTGACCAAACTGACTGTTCCAACACGTCCGAATGGGTACATTTACGCTAGGCATGGTCCTATTTTTCCCCAAACATGTCGAAACAGTCTGAGCTACATTGTACCGACGATATCCCTGAAGAGTCCAAAGTGCAAAAAGGCAGCAATCTTTGACGAGATGTTACTCAAAAACCGTGTCACTTAGAAACATTCTGTCTGAGGCAATGCAATCACGTAGAGTGCCTCTACAATAACCTCTCTTGATTTTTTATATCTCTAAGGCATTTGCCCGTGGTGAAAGGTTTTCTGCTGCCCCAAAAATCATCAGAAGGAGGCAGTGTAAAGTTGCAAAGGGGTGTAACTTTCATCCTGCTCCTGATGCGACCAAACTGACTATTCCAATGCATCTGTATGGGTACATTTACATTAGGCATGGTCCTTTTTTTCACCCAAACATGTCAAAATAGTCCGAGCTACATTGTACCCACGATATCCCTAAAGAGTCCAAAGTGCAAAAAGGCAGCAATCTTTGACGAGATGTTACTCAAAAATCGTGTCACTTACAAACAATTTTGTCTAAGGCAACGCGATCACGTAGAGTGCCTCTACAATAACCTCTCTCAGTTTTTTATATCTCTAAGGCATTTGCCCGTGGTGAAAGGTTTTCTGCTCCCCAAAAATCATCAGAAGGAGGCAGTGTAAAGTTGCAAAGGGGTGTAACTTTCGTCCTGCTCCTGATGCAACCAAACTTACTATTCCAACGCGTCCAAATGGGTACATTTACGCTAGGCATGGTCCTGTTTTTCACCCAAACATGTCGAAACAGTCCGAGCTACATTGTACCGACGATATCCCTGAAGAGTCCAAAGTGCAAAAAGGCAACAATCTTTGACGAGATGTTACTCAAAAATTGTGTCACTTAGAAACATTCCATCTAAGGCAACGTGATCACGTAAAGTGCCTCTACAATAACCTCTCTCAGTTTTTTATATCTCTGAGGTATTTTCCCGTGGTGAAAGGTTTTCTACTACCCCAAAAATCATCAGAAGGAGGCAGTGTAAAGTTGCAAAGGGGTGTAACTTTCATCCTGCTCCTGATGCGACCAAATTGACTATTCCAACGCGTCCGAATGGGTACATTTACGCTAGACATGGTCCTTTTTTTCACCCAAACATGTCGAAACAGTCCGAGCTACATTGTACCCACGATATCCCTAAAGAGTCCAAAGTGCAAAAAGGTAGCAATCTTTGACGAGATGTTACTCAAAAACTGTGTCACTTACAAACATTCTGTCTAAGGCAACGCGATCACGTAAAGTGCCTCTACAATAACCTCTCTCGGTTTTTTATATCTCTGAGGCATTTGCCCGTGGTGAAAGGTTTTCGCTGCCCCAAAAATCGTCAGAAGGAGGCAGTGTAAAGTTGCAAAGGGGTGTAACTTTCGTCCTGCTCCTGATGCGACCAAACTGACTATTCCAACGCATCCGGATGGGTACATTTATGCTAGGCATGGTCCTTTTTTTCACCCAAACATGTCGAAACAGTCCGAGCTACATTGTACCCACGATATCCCTAGAGTCTAAAGTGCAAAAAGGCAGCAATCTTTGATGAGATGTTACTCGAAAATCGTGTCACTTACAAACATTCCGTCTGAGGCAACGCGATCACGTAGAGTGCCTCTACAATAACCTCTCTCAGTTTTTTATATCTCTAAGGCATTTGCCGGTGGTGAAAGGTTTTCTACTGCCCCAAAAATCATCAGAAGGAGGCAGTGCAAAGTTGCAAAGGGGTGTAACTTTCGTCCTGCTCCTGATGCGACCAAACTGACTATTCCAACGCGTCTGAATGGGTACATTTACGCTAGGCATAGTCCTTTTTTTCACCCAAACATGTTGAAACAGTCCGAGCTACATTGTACCCACGATATCCCTAAAGAGTCCAAAGTGCAAGAAGGTAGCAATCTTTGACGAGATGTTACTCAAAAACCGTGTCACTTACAAACATTTTTTCTGAGGCAATGTGATCATGTAGAGTGCCTCTACAATAACCTCTCTCAGTTTTTTATATCTCTGAGGCATTTGCCCGTGGTGAAAGGTTTTCTGCTGCCCCAAAAATCGTCAGAAGGAGGCAGTGTATTAAGTCAGGATGATGAGGTAAGTGGTGTTTGAGTTTTAGAGCTCCTTGATGACCTAATCCTGATAGTGGGCGCGTAGAGGAAGGAATGATTAAGGTGCACTTTGATAATCATTTCACCCTAGGTGAGCACCTAGGTAGAATTTGGAGTGGAAGCCTCAAATAATACCTTGGATTTTTAAATGCTTATTTTAGCTCAAATCATCATTATCTTGCGCCTAGAGTTGGAGTCTAACTGCCTAGGGAGTCAAGGAGCATTTCATTATCCAAAGAATCCCAAACATGTGCCTTGAACAAGTGATGCTACAAGTGGTGAACAAAATGGGCGCCTTGAAGAATTGAGCCCTCCAAGACATCTTGCAATTGCCTAAAAGTCCAAAATTTACACAAGTGAGTTAAGGCGCCATTTTCCATCTCCAGAGCCTCCTTTGAGCGCCTTAACATGGAGTGAATGTTTTAGTCTATGAAAGATTGCGCCTAAAGAATATAACAACCCCTTGAGTCACTAGGATGAACTAAGTTAACAAAATGAACTTCATTGAGGGAGGCACACTTATGCATCTAGACAACTCCAGTTTAGCGCCTGAGAAAAAGCATGTTTAGATCCATAAGTTTGGGGAGTATTGAGTGAGGTAAGTCTTCATGAGCATATACAATGACTTAAATCCATCAATGATGAAGTAAATGCTTATTTGAACTAAGGCGCAATTTCACTCCTCTACAATCATCTTCTGGCAGCTGAAAGCTAAGTGTTTGAAACTATCATGATTTGCGCCTAGATGAGGAAGTATCTATAATGAGTTGAAGCCACTTGAACGGCAAGCATGAAGGGAGCGTCCAAACTTACCCAAGGAAGCGCCTAGAGGAATGGAAGTTGAGTTTGAAGATAGATGACCTTTCGAGTGCACTTGCCCTTGAGTGACAATTTGATTTGGCACCCTTATGTAAATTTAGATATGATCTAGCACTTTGAGGTTGAGTGGAGTAATCTTAGCGCCTTTGTGTGTTGTTTTATACCTTGATGAGCGCCTTGGAAGAATGGACGTTTACTCACCCTTGAGCGCCTTAGTTTTAGAGATTGAGTTTGAAGAGTAATACTCCTCAAAATGCCTTTATGAGAGCGATGAAACTAAGTAGCATAAGAGATGATAAGTGTAAGAGCTTAGGGACTCAAGGCACATTGTAGGGTCAAGAACATCAAGTTTGTGCACCTAAGGGGAAAATCAAGCTTCAAACACCTCATCAAATGGCACCTTGGTAGAGGAGTTGCCAAAAGACCTTAAAATTGAAAATTTGATAAAATAACTCACATTATGAGTTTAGGCGCCTTTCCAAGATCAAGCTTTCATATAGCGCCTTGAGTTGTTACTTTCATATTAGCGCCCTAGCATAAAGAAGAAGTCCTCAAATGCGCTTTAAGGAGGAAGATTGGTGATGGGAGTAATTATGAGCGCCCTAGAGTGTTTGAAGTGGGAAGTAGTAAAGGATAGCACCTTGAATGAGTTTGAGCACCTCGAAGAGGATTGAGCGCCTTGATAAATCAGAGGATTGAGCGCTTAAGGGATAATAGGATCTTTTGAGACTATTGGTAAGTGTTTGGAATCATTAGAATTTTGAAAATAAGATAAAGACCCTAGGCGCTATCTCCTACTTGGAACATCACACATGGGAACATGGAAACTAGATTGATTGAAGGAATGATACTTTAGCGCCTTAAGGGTGTATGAGTCAAAATAACACTAAATTGGTGCCTAGTCCAATTGATTGAAATCATCTTGGGCGCATTTTCTTGCTTTAGTTGGGTTTAACTTATTTTGGCGCCTTGGTGAGAAGTTCTCTAGATATGAGTTAGAACCATCAAAATAATAAAACTTGCCAAGAAAGAGATAGGCATTTTTATGAAGTTTTTCCTCAATGTTGAGCGCCTAGGAGGTAGATTGCTCAAGAGAGGGTTAGATACTCTGTATTTAACTCTATTGTTGACTTGTCTAAAAACAATGGAAGCATAGAATTATCAACTTTTGAACCTTCGAACTCACTATTGGCAAGACAACATACCATCGGCGAGCTTAAAATTTCATCGGCCGATAGGCCGATGCCACCATGATTCTGTTTGATTTCACTTCTGACAAACATCCCATCATTGACTCTTATCAGTCAGACAGACCACTATCAATGACTTTATATCCTTTCACGCCGATGTCTTTGTCACTCCGATACGAGACTCTAAGTCCCTCGCCTATTGGTAGGACTTAATACCATCGGCACACTCAAAAACTCTTCTACCGGCACACCGATCTCACGAATGACAACCTTCGAACCACACCCGTCGGTGAGACTCCAAACATCGGTGAACTCTAATCTCGTTGGGCCGATACACCGATGGATTTTGACTGTCAGTGTGACCCCCTTCATCAGTGAATCTCTCAACTGCTCTTCCGATGCGCAAATGGGATTATCTTCCGATACACCGATGTCTTCAAATTTGAACAACACTCGTCGGCAAGACAGACCACTATCGGCGAAGCCTAACCAAGGTCTGCGGATACGACCAACTCTTGACGTCGATACAAGGTTCTTTTGCAAGCAAAGGGCGCCTAGGCTTATGGGGCTCAATTTGATGTATTTATTGAAAGCTCAAGGTGAATTGATGCTTATTGAAAATGCCACTTAGTCCTTCATTTGCATTATAGGCACCATTTCCTATTGACTTATATACTCCTCCTCATGCTAGGGTGTCATAATGAAGTGGTTTAGACAATAGGTGCGCTTCACTTACTAGAGGCTTGTTCTCCTTCCACCTTAGGCGCACTTTTATGGTGGAACAGGTGTCAATGGGTGCCTTGTCTTAAATGAATACTCTCTCTAAGTTGGACGCCCTTTTGAGGCTTTATGAGTTGCAAATTACGCCTTAACCCTTCATGCTTGTTGCTCAATGTTTGAATGTTTAAGAAAGTCTCCTTTAGGCACTCATCTTAATGACTTTTTCTCAAGGCGCAATCATCCTAATGACTTGGATATTCATCCTAGTGTTTCAGGATATCAGGCTACCAGACTTAGTCAGGTTCAGGATCTCAAACATAAAAAATAACATGATGATTCATTTTTTTGTATTGCATATAGTTGACATTCTATGCTACTCATAAAGAATATTAATATTTTTTGTTCAACATGATGATTCATTTTTTTTTAAATACAACTTTTATCTTTTAGTTCCAAAATGAAGTTTAGGTGATACTTGAATAACAATAGCTAGCTTATTGGATCAACAAACATCCTATGTAATACAATCGGATTTTAAATATTTGAAGTAGCCATCTACAAATATCCATTCAAACGTGGATTTATAATGCAAGTATGGACGCCATCAATAAAAAAGATTTGTATTAACCAAATATCCATATAGGCATACATCAATATCTGTCGATATAAGTATAACATATATACAAAATAGCCATATAGGCTTACAAGAATGTCATATAGGCATATAATGTCAACTATGTACAATACAAAATATATGTCCACAAATGCCATATAGGCATACAACAAAGGAACACAATAAAAAGTCATTCCCCTCTGGCTAGTGAAGAGAATAAATCACGAGCAGCCTTTGATCTTCTAGGGGATGGAGACGCGCATGTGGGTGGTCTACTATGAACCCAAGGGCTACTCCTCCTATTTAGGTCTTCCTGCATCTTTACCTGTTACAATAAAAAGTAGACATTAATATATAGAAATTACATGTTATAAAAAATGAAACATTTAACAAAATAATCACTTACCGCTAACATATAATCTATCTCCTCGCTTGCCTCAATAGCAGGAATAGGCCCTGGTGATGTCATGTCCTATAGAAACCATCCAGATAGAAATTAAACTTCAAATCAATAATCTTTTGATTTTTCAAAAATAGACAACTATAACAATGAATGTAAATTGAAATTTACTAATCTGCCTCATACCCCTATCAATGCCATGGAGCTATGAATCGCAGAGGCCACACTCTGCTCCATTGCCCTATGAACATGGGGAGGTGTCTCCGTAGCCTGCATCATCTGGAAATAAAACAACATTATTCAATTATGAAAACTATAATAGTGATGCAAATCATGGCTCCTAACATACACACACGTTCATCTAAACATGGAAGTACACACAATAAAGCACACAAATCACATACAAAAATTTAGTAAGTACAATTCATTCATTAAACTATTTATTTTATTACCTCCGTAAAGCTTTGAAGTCCACCACCGCTGGCAGGTGTTGCCGTGAAATCTACAGTATTAACCTATTCAACATCCAAAATCAGATATTAGAATACCATTCATATAACGATGCTATTCACATGTAATATTTATAATTGTTTACTAGTTACATACCTCAACAGTAGATGATCTAGTGAAAAATGTAGGTGGAGAACCACTGAAAACTGCATCGATGCTATGACCCTGAAATTTTATTAAAATCATCAATTTAAATTAGTTAATCTTGTATTTCAAAAATAAAATTTAATAAATTAAATTCAATAAACTTGCTTATATTTACCTGAGTATCAAGGCCGAAAGTCTCACTCAGGAGGGTATCTGTCATCACCATCTGCTCAGCTGTAGATGTAGCCTGTGCACCTGCATCCTGACTGTCCATGGGGTCATAACCACAAGCTGACCCGCAAGCCTGGCAAGTATGGGGTGGGACCCTACTCCTCGCACTATCTCCCAACCCACTCTGTGTTGCAGGACCGGCATGCTCTACGATGCTCTAGGTCAAGGCACTAATCGACTGAAGTGTATCGACCTCAACACTGTCATTCACAATGGAAGGGATAGAAACATGCTCGTGGGCTGGTCTGCTGATTACTCGTCTCATTACCCGCTATGGGTCAAGACGTGCCCCTGGTCTATCTTGTACTGACCCTCCACCTCTACCCTGGAAGTCCCGCATATCAAAATAGTTTGGCACTTTATTGAGGACAAACTCGCAGTAGAGTTTCCTCAAAAAGTATTGCGGGACCTCATTATTATTGCATGGAGGATGGTCAAAAACCATCCACCACCTCTGCCCAAAATTGTCCCTTATCACTTGGTTGTTGCACCAATGGATAGCGAACCTCTTGCATGTAATGCGTGGAGGTTGATTTGTTTGTGGGTTTGTAAAAATTGAACACAAGTCTAATTTTGTAATTTGTAATTTTTTGACATCTTGGTATGACAATTTGTCTGCATAGTAATCTCTAAACTCTCTCTTTTTATCCGTCCAACTAGTTATTTGCTTGCTAATTGAATCTACATTTGATTACATAGACTCGAGATTCGGCAAGCGTGAACCTATGCAAGGTTGAAGTGGAAGGATCTTTTAACCTTGAAATTATATCTTCAATTTCCTTTTTGTTGTTTTCAATTTGCCCCATTATATTTTCTTGTGTTCTAGGGGCATGTCGAGGAATGAATGGAGGAGGTTGTTGTTCTGCAGGTATTTCCTCCTCAGGATTTTGTGGATTTTGAGGAGGAGGAGGAGGTGCATTAACATTTCTTGACAATTAACAAAATATACATCAAAAATTAACAAAAACCTACTTATTTAGAAACAAATTCAAACAAAAAAATAAATATAACTCACCCCTTTGGCGTGCTCGACGTGGCGGCATTTTGGCGACGAATCGATAAACTTTTTGTGTTGTATAGTGTTTTGCAAAACACGAGCGTGCTTTCGAGGGTTTACAAGCCACGGGTTGAGAGGAGAAAACAAAAAGAAATGAAATTGGAAAACTTTTTTTTAATTTATAGTAAGTCATAACGCAAGCGCGTTATGACTTAATTTTTTTTGAAATTAATTTGGCCATTTTTTGGCCCCCCATCTTCTTGCACTTACCCCCTTAGTCATCTTCACTCCAAAGGATATGAGATTTAAAGCTTCAGAAAATAAGTTTCTAATTAGCAGAGTTTGACAGTGTCTGATTGAGAACACTCTGTGATCCATCTTCAAGTGAAATAAGTTGAGATCTATTGCAATTGGATTTGTTGTTTTCCAAATGATTCTATGATGTTCATGGATGTCCCCTGAATGCATTGAAGGCATGTGTTTGATCCGCAAGCTATAATGAAGATGTTGGAAGCATGTGTTCAAGTGTTCTTGATTATTGCACCAGTCTGGTCAACCTGAATGATTAACACTCTTTGCGGATGAATTTCTTGAATTATAGAAGCGTGTCATAGCGTGTGAAGATGTAATTGAGTCCGTGCTAAGATGTGAAGTGTTCCTCCTTTATTCATTTAGTTCACAAATTTGTTTAGGTCTAGTCCTAATTTGATGTATGTATGTATGCCGACCTTGGAGATTGTTCTAATGGTTGATGATTGTAATACCGACCTTGATGTACATTCCAAGGGTGATGAATTGTATAAATACATGTAATGAATTCGTGTTTGAGGGTGAGAGTGCAAAGATGAGAAGATAAGTGCGAAGTGTAAAAGCAGAGCAAAGCAGAGCAGATATTTTGTGCTTTAATGGAACTGAACTCAGGCATGGTGTAGATGCTACTTAATCAGTGCCACCCTTGGTAGTGAGCCACCCCCGGCAGTGAGCCAACCCTCGGTAGTGAGCCACCCCTAGCAGTGAGCCATCCTTTTGGGCAGTGAGCCACCTTTTGATATTTGGTATTGTTACTACATTCATATTGTGAGCTAACACTCACCATGGTTTTCCCCTGTTTAGGGTTTTCCACGTAAAAAATATGGTGTTCATGTGCATGTGGTGTTGATGTGTTTATGTTTTGATTCTGTTGTTCATGTTTAATGCTCATAATAGAATAAGGAAATAAGTTAAGTGATTGTGAAAGTGATTTTGATTTAAAGAAGTTTAAGTTTTTGATACAATTGATTCACCCCCCCCCCCCCCCCCCCCCCCAGTGGTCTTGTGCCATTCAACATCAACCACGCTGCAAAGTAATTACAACAATCAATTTTTGTTTGTCTTTAACTAATTACTATCAACTATACTCTCAACATTCATAAATCAACTAATCAATCTACAAAGTCACTCTAATAACAAATCACTTGGTCATCAATATTTAACAAATGTTTATTTAAAAAAAAATTTAACTTCAACTATGCTACAAGGGATCATACTATAGAACTCAAAATCAACTAATCAATCTATAAAAGTTGTTTAGTAACAAATCATTTGCTCTAAGGAACAAACTCAACTTCAACTATACTAGTCACAGTGGTGCCCGGTATGAATTGAACTTAGAGTCAAGCTCGGCACTAACAACTTTAATCTTTGTTGATATGTAAAATCTCAATACATATGGCTTGCAAGAATTTGTTGATCTCAAAATATATTACTATGTCATGGCTCATCTATTAACTAGCCAACAAATACTATTTTTGCAATACTACAAAGGCAAGTACACACCACTATGTGACACTCGTTAATATATTAAAAACAAATTTTAAAATTTTTTAGTTGAAATTTTATTAACATATGTTAATTGTTAAAATTTAAAACTTATGTTTTGACACTTTTCAATTTAAATATATTTTTATATTTAGACTACTTAAATTTAAAAATTATTTGATTTTTTTTCAAATCTACTAATTTCTATTTAGAAGATTCATTCCATAGAACTTGGAATGTGTTGGATAGAGCTTCGAGTGCATGTACAATAATGTTGACAAGAAATTGTCCCGTACCATATGATTGACAGGAAATTTGCATTATTGACAAGAAATTTGCACAAGTTAAGCAATCCTGTCAGCACCTATATCAAACTTGGGAGGAGCGGATAGAAGTTGCCAGCATGGAGCCATGTGAATTGAACGCAGCATAGTACAGTTGATGTGACAATTACGATGCTACAACTTTGGAGATTATGTCAGGAGCGGAAACAACACTAATGTCTTATACAAGAGATTCTGACACAAAATTTGTGTGAGGAATAAAAGACTGTTTGTTGTGGACAAGGGCGTCATGGGCAGGGAGCAGCATGTGCATTTTTTCTGGAGGTTTCTAGATTTTACATCACAGGGAATTTTATATTTTAAACCCAAACACATGATAAAACACATTCATTACAAACCCTAAAAGACATGGAACAACAGATTGCAGGTTACAAGGACGGATCTGCAGGGGTTGAAGTTAATGGAGAGGCGGCGGCGGTGGAGAGTTGAGAGGGGAGGTTGTAGCCATGTTCCCTTAACCATTAATTATATTTTCTTTTAACAAAAATGCTTTACCCCTTTAAAAGAGGTTACTTTTGTTAAGATTTCTCATTTATTGATCTTTTTAGATTGAAGCAGTTAGGGGGAGAGTACCAACTAGTTGAGCACCTTAAGTTCAGGCGTCTCAAAATTATATGTGACAATTTCAAATTACTTCAACTAAGGTTTATTTTATTTCAAATTATAGCAGTTTATTTGGCAAGGCTCTTAAATATAACTAGATTGGCAGTCCGTATCATCAAATACGCTGTCACATCGGTATGCTTTTTGTTGAGGTGTCCAAAAACACATCGAAAAAAGGTAGACAGTTATTGTGCATTAAATTGTGTTTTGTTGGTGTGCCATTGTGACATGAACATCACATGATTTGTTACTTTTTAGATCTATAAATAATACATTTCATTCAATTATGGTCAACACTAACAAATTTAAAATCACAACTACTAGTACTATATTTTTATGCTCAATTACTGAATCCTCTCCTTCAAATCAAATGGATATGTTTGTTTATTAAGATAATCTTTGCAAGTGTATGAGCATCTTATTATTATTTTTATATTTTGTTTTGCAGGGTTTGAGTCTGAATCATGGCAGATAAGGTTAAAATCATTACATTTTATTGATTTGAATTTGCATTTAGAAGAATATATTCACTGGTATGCATGCTAAAATAGATGTATATATGAATTATATATAGATCTCTGCCCCCATAATCCACACTTCTTTTCATATCGCACAGAAAGGACAGCAGATGCATCCACATAATGCAAGTAGTTGACATGTAGCTGACGTCAATGGCGTGGCAGACATGGGAAATTGGTAATTGTATGGATAGCAACTGTTAAACTGAGCAGCAGAACAACAGTGATTTATGTGGTATGTGTGGATATTGACACCATGCATTCATTTTTCTCAGAGCTTTAAAAATCAAAGAAAAAGACTAGAAAAACATTTATTCGCTGACACTAACGAAACTCCAATTTTTTCAATTTTTTTTTGGTTTTGCACAATTTCCAATGCAGAAAAATGTCATTTCAAGTTAATCTGCTACTGCCACATCGATCTGGCATTTTGCCTCTGGTACAAACGAACATAACTATGGTTATATTCTATTAAAAAACATGTTATTTTAACCACAGTTTCCATTTGTTAATCAGTTCAATCTATATAAAATATTAATTACTAGTAATTACACCTTGGTGTGTAATGGGTACGCTAAGGAGTTGTATGGAAGTTTAATTGCTATGTCTTTAAGTGAATGATGACTGTCTTGTATCCTTATGGTATATGTTATTTTTTTGTTTTCTCAATTGTCATGAATCAATTTGCATAATCTTAATGGATTTCAAGATCCTTGTGTTTTTCTTAGTAGGTAATTCAAATGTGCGATCTTTCATGTTTGGTGTGTAGTCTCTATTTGCATGCATCCTCTTTTTAAAAACAAGATGCATATACCACTATCTCCCCCCTCTCTCTGTGTGCAATGGGTGTGTTGAAGATTTGTGGAAGTTCAATTTCCATGTCTTTAAGTGAATTAAATCCCTATGGGCCCACATCATTATCTAGAATTGAAAGAGCTTTGTTGTATTTATCAAATAATCCCTATGGCCCATGTCATTATGTAGAATTGAAAGAGCTTTGTTGTATTTATCAAATGCCATCAACCAAAACTCATGTTTGTCCATAGGTAATACTTCAATAATCTCTCTCTCTCTCTCTCTCTCTCTCTCTCCTATTGTTTGCCTCTCTCTTTGTCTCTTCCTTTCTTTGTTTCCTCTCTCTGTCTCTCTATCTTTCTCTTTCTCTCTCTTTTCCACTTTATCTCTCTATATCTCTACCTCTCTATCTCTCTTTTGAAATAGTTTCTTGTGATAGGTTTCATACTAATCCTTTGTAATTGTTGCCCTTGATGTTGGTTATATTTTCTCTACGAATGGATTCTCCAATGTAATATTATGATGGAAAAAGCTCTAAAATTATGGGGGATTTAGTTCTATGAATTGCACTCTTTCAAGATGGACCTAACGATGACCTAAGATCAGAACAACTTATGGATGATGGTGTTCTTGTGGATGGAAGTACAAGGATGGATGTCAAGAATGCTTTTGGATATTAGAAAAAGGTTTCTTCTTGCTTATATTAAAGGGAAACAACTAAGCTAGTTGCTTTTAGGGGTGTAGGATATTTAGTCTAGCAAAGTCATCTAAGGACAAAATTTGATTTAATCATACTTTTAGAGGATTTGAGACTTGGTGGATGGTGTAATAAAGGAACATACCATCATCCCTACTGGCTAGTCAACTAATCAAACTATGACCTTTTAGTGAACTTCTTTTTCTTATCTCTAATAACAACAAAATATATGATATAAAGCAACCCTATATAAATGTTAAATGACCAATAACATGACAAGTTGAAAGTCATATATTTGTCACAACCCTCTAATGATATATATATATATATATATATATATATATATATATATATATATATATATATATATATATATATATAATTTAAATTATGTATAAAATTTATATTTTTTAATAATGTGTGTTTATTAAAAATAATATTTAAAATCATGTCATTGTAACTTTGTATTATGATATTATAATTTGATTATTATTATTTAATCCTAATTTTCAAAATTGTCTTTGTAACAAGTTTATGGCTTTTTTAAGAGCCTAAACATTGTAAGTATTTGTTTTTTCAATGGTGTGTATCAAACACCTTTAAGAAGTTATGTGAGATAAATTGTGAAAAGTCATCCCTAAACCTCCTTAGATCAACTTAATTTAGTAAAATATATAATTATAGTTTATTAATGTCATATTTAAATTGTTATGTATTAAGAATAAACAAATAATTGTAACTAACTCATAATGTTTTAAAGTGACTATTAGAGTTTATCAATTTTTTCGATTGTTGGGTGTTCCCATCCTATGAAATAAAATGCCACCACTTTAACTATCCTTAAAAAATTAAATTGAAGAACAAGTCAAATATACATGAAATCATCTAAGACACTTGAATGGTATTTTAGCTATAAGTGTCTTGTAAAAAAGTTATTTTTAAAAGAAATATGTATTCTTTAAAGATGCATGAAAGAGACATTGTAACCAAACATTTAAATGATTTTCATCTAGTAGTGAGTCAATTGCCTTCCATAGATGTAAAAATGGAAGAAGAGGAAAAATTTATCACTTTGATTTATTCATTAAAGGATACCATCTTTCTATTTGGAAGGCTATATACCTAAAGGACATCAATATCATTTCTTTGTTCGCTAGAATTGGGGGTGCAGAAGTTGCTTTGCATTGTTTGGGTATACGACTCGATTATGTTGTATCTACAAAAATTTATTAAAAAAACAATTTTATCCTCAACATTTGGGTATAAAAAACACATCAAAAGGGTAAATTGATTGAGGTGGAAAATGTGGAGAATTTGACAAAAGAAAGACTTGATGAAATTATTAATTCAATTGGAGGTTTTGATGTGATAATAGGGGGAAAACAATAGTCTAACAAAGAAATAAGAACATAAGGGATGGATGCAATGCATTCAAGTGTAACTTAATAAAATAATGAAACCAAGTTATTTTGTACTAACCTAGACTTCAATATATTATAAATTCCTTATTTTTCATAATCAAGTTCATGCCCAAATTGAAGAGACTACCAAAAAAAGCAATGAAAATTATGGACATTATTATTATTTTGATTTTGTGTAGCAATTTTTTTTGCACAATTAATGGATGTTACCAATTATAGGACCATATGGACATTATTTTGATTATATGGAAGAAATTTGTTTGCATAATTAGCATGGGACTAATTGTAGGCTTGGATGTTGTTAATTACAATCCTAGGATTAAATTAGTTTGATTAGTCATGCTAACCATGGTTTCCTTTTGCAAGGATTGAATGAAAGCCTAGAGGATTGCAAGAAATTAAATTTCATAAAAGAAAGCTCTTAGATTTAGAAAATGATTACTATGAAACCTATCACATGAAACCATTTCAGAAGATAACGCTTAAAGAAAGTGTATTCCAAATGTTTGTCTATAGAAAATAAAGATATAAATTTTTATTTACCATATCATGTTAAAGAATTTGGTTGGATTTGGAGTTCCAAATCACCTAGTGGGTCGGTAGTGGAAGTATAAAGAGTTTGAGCAAGGCACACCATACTTTTACTTTGAATATGTGTATAGTATGTCATTTAGGGTAACTAAAATGTATGGATTAAAAGTACTTTTCGATTCCAAGTACAAAACATGGGTACATGTATAACCTTCGTATGAATAATTATTTTAAGATTTACTATTAGGTTGTGTCTTTCTAATTATTTTTGAAAAGAAATTTGTATTCTTTAATATTTTCATCTAGTAGTGTGTCAAGCAGCTTCCATAGATGTAAAAATGGAAGAAGAGGAAAAAACATATCAGTTTGATTTGTTCATTATAGGATACCATCTTTATATTTTGAAGCCTATCTATGTAAAGGGGATCAATATCCTTTCTTTGTTCTCTAGAATTGGGGGTGCAGAAGTTGCTTTGCATCATCTAGGTATACCACTCAATTATGTTGTATCTGCCAAAAAATGTGAAGAAAATTATGGACATTATTATTATTTTGATTCTATGTAGCAAATTTGTTTGCACAATCAACATGGGACCAATTGCAAGTATGGATGTTGTCAATTGTATACCCATATGAACATTATTTTGATTATATGGAGAAGATTTATTTGCACAATCAACATGGGACTAATTTTAGGCTTCGATGTTACCAATTACAATCCTAGGGTTATTAGTTTGATCAATCGTGCTAACCATGGTTTCTACCTCTTTTTCTTCCTCTAGACATATGTCCATGTCTCTATCTTCCCTTCTTTCTTCCTCTATCTCTCTTCTCTCTCATTCTCTCTCTTGATCTCTCTTTATGTCTCTTTCTCTACCTCTCTATCTATTTGCCTTTCTATCTCTCTTGACCTACCACTTTATCTCTCTATCTCTCTTCATCTCTATCTTCTTTCTTCCTCTATCTCTCCTCTCTCTCTCTCACTCTCTCTCTCTTGATCTCTCTATATCTCTTTATATATCTCTCTAACTCCCTTTTTCTCTCTCTTCCTTTTTTTCTCCTCTCTCTATCTCTTTATTTTTCTTGATCTCTCTTACCATCTCTCTTTATTTCATAACATTGTTTTATGAAAATGAGAACCGAAAGCATATGTTGAAACCATTAACCAATGGCTAAAAATAGTATCTAGATTGAATAGAACAATGATATAATAGATAATTTGATACATGGGTAGATTATGCCATTGATTCATTGAGAATTGGCTACCAAGGTGGCATCTCGGTGCCCATAGTTTCTTGTTTGGTATGAATGAGTTGGGTTTGCAAGTTTTACACTTGTCGAGAAAAGTCTTGATGTGCTTGGAACTATTACTTCATAATAACTAAGAGATAGGCAAGTTGAAGAGACAAGTTAGAGTATAAATATTGCATTTGAATTTCATGAGGAGAACAAAGAGGTGGAGAATGTTGCCAAACAACAAATGTGTGTTGGATAGAGAGAGAGGTAGAGATATAGAAAGATAAAGAGGCATATATACATGCATGATGTCAACATATTTAATCTCCTCCATTTCACCCCTTCCCTTGACACAAGTGTATGTTATTTTCCCATGTATAATAAACAATCATGCACTATACCACTAATTACTTCTTTTCTACGTACTATCATGGTGTACCCATTGCACATTGAGGAGAGAATTAGATAGAGAGGGATAGAGAGAGATGGTAAGAGAGGTACATTAAGAAAGATAGATAGATGGAGAGAGGAGACAAACAAAGATAGAGAGCTAGAGAAAGAGAGATAGAGAGGTATATATATATATATATAGAGAGAGAGAGAGAGATAGAGGAATAAAGTAGGGAAGACATTAGTTTGATTAGTCATGCTAACCATGGTTTCTATCTCTTTCTCTCTCTCTCTCTCCCCCTCTCTTCCTTTCTTTGTCTCCTCTCTCTGTCTCTCTATCTTTCTCAATCTCTCTTACCATCTCTCTTTATTTCTCTCTCCTTATATCCAAGTGGAGATACATGGACCAAAATGTAGTCAATGCATTAATAAGGATGTTAATGTAGTTCAACACCTAGGTATGGTGGCTATACCTTTGATAAATCTTGAACCAATGCTAATAGTGTTAATCAAATATTAAATTATTTGTAATCAACATGCATGTCCTTGTCTTGATTTTTTAGAGGCAGATACGCACTATCCTTCGATTCCCTTATCCTTCTCAAGATTGAAGACATCCAAGGGATCAAAGCATAAAACAATGGGATGTTTAATGTGGAGATGTACATTTGTATTTTTCAAAGGAAAGTTTGCATTACCACTTGAAAAGATGGAACTGAGAATGGCACTATTGTCCAATAATATCACCTTTCTCAATTATTTCTTTGTTGAGTATAATTTCCTTTTAGTATAAAGTAGGTTGATAGGATTTAGTGAGATCCATTTTTAATTGAGTTTTATTATTTATAAATATTAGGAGTATCAACTACAACATAAATTAACCAAATTTGAGCATAATTTTTTTTCACTATGGCTTCTTAGTACTAATGTGTTTCTTTTGTTCAATTTTTTGTTACTATTATTCGTCTATACATATCCTTCTATTTACTTGAAGTCATTTTGCATCCTGAACAAGCTTGTAAGTCTAAGAGGAGGGCATTTGTACATTTCCTTTGGACTTGTATGTTTTGGAGTATATTCTTAGTGTCATGTTTGTTAAAGAGTGGAAAGCATTGATGAAACTTTAACTATATAGTGAAATCATTATTCTTCTCTAAATGGTTCCATTTTGAAGTGTTAGAAAGATGGAGAACACATTGCATTATATGGTTGACCATGCTTGATTTCTAGTGTATTTGTCCAGTTGCTTCAATTATTTTGAGAGTGTCTTAAACTGTAATTGATAGCCTCTAAGTAATTTTAGCGTGTAGGAAAAACATTTATGCAAACAATATTGACTCATTTTTATTCTAAATGATATTTAATGCATCCAATTAGTGGGAAAAGGAACCGTACATTAATGGATGAAGTACATGCAACAAGGAAGAGAGAAATGTTAATCTTCATAGAATATTGCAAGGCATTCTGTTGACTTGATTTTTCCAAAGCATATTTGTTGTTAGGCTATGTTCTAGTCCATTGGTGTCAAGTGATAGATATGTATTAGAAGAATTATTATCTATTAAGAAAATCTTAAGCAAGTAGTTGTCATGAAAATAGCTCCAAGTTATTCTTTTGAGGAGAAGATACATGTTTTTTTTACAGATGTCACGTTTTATTTTTTCTTTTGTTGTCATTCTTAAAACTCATGCATCACATAGTACATGTAGAAGAACAAAAGAGTTATATATGGGTACCACATTTAAGAGGCCATATGTTCAAAATGGAAAGAAAAGGACCAATACATTTGCTCTTGCACCTAGTTGCAAAGAGCCAATATATTTTTTGAATCCCTTATCTCTACTCATAATAAGTTCAACTAAGTTGATCTCATAAGAGTCAAGCTCTCTTAATTATAATCAAATTGCTCACCCATAAGAGTAGAGTTAAACCTTGCATTAGAAAGTAATAAAATTATAAAATTCCATAGCTATCCATTGTTTCAATATTCATAATCTAATTATTGATGCATTTTTTTGTAAAAATGAAAATGGACTGGAAAGCTAGTAAATCATGAGTGGGCTTCTTCCAGTTTGTGTGTTGAGACACTAATTTTTTTATTTCAATCACCCATGACTCATTACTCGATGTGACATTAATAATGCATCCTTTATGTTTGTTCAGTTATCTTGCATCATTGTTAGGTATTTGTACATTGCTTTGATTATTATTTTATTGATACTATATGATGATTCCTTTGACACGTATGTAAGCTTGAGTTGCAACAAAATATGTTACATTGAAAATTGCATTAACTATAGTTTGTTTAAAGCATTATATCAATGGTTGTGTATAGGTAATCATTAACACTTTCGTTTTATATTATGTATATTTATTATTTAAGTAGATCTATCTTATATATAAAATCTATATTTAATTATATTTATTATTATATTTTATATAATGTAAATGATTTTGTTGATATAATATTATAGTATAAAATTGCATATTTATATTAAATATTATATATGTAATATTTATATTAAATATTATATATGTAATATTTATATTATATATAATCTTTTATTTAATTATAAATATAAGTATAATATAATTTTTTTATATAAAATTAATATATAATAAATAAATAAATAAATTGGAATATTAAATATATAAATATACCATGTTACAATATATTATTATTTTAAAAATACACTAAATAATATACAGTATATATATTATTATAATAAATGTTATATATTATATATAAAATAAATATAATTAAATTACAATTAAATATTTAATATAAATATATGATTTACAATATAATATTATTTTAAAAATGTATTAAATAATTGACATAATATTAAATATACTATATAACAACAAACATAATTATATTAGATCTTATATATATTATATATAAAACAAATATAATTAAGTTATAAATAAATAAAAATAATAAAGATATAATATGTTTAATTTAAATATGCAATGTTATACTATATAAAATATATGATATATAATATTATTTTATAATATTGTATAAAAAGGAATGCCAATAATGGCGTGGTTCGGTGGTTAAGTCGCTCGGTTGTAGTGGCAGCCACCAGAGTTCAAACCCCCATTGGGCCAACGAGCTCGCTTCGCTGGGCCAACAAGCTCGCAAGTTTGAAGTGTTCTTTCTTGGGGATGACGTCCCTCGGTTCATAGCTCCAGCAAAAGCGTTGTGTGGTGTCATGTGGTGTCAAAGGGCTATCACCGGTCACCTTAAAAAGGTGGCACACTATCTTTAAAAAAAAATATTGTATAAAAAGGAATCAAAAAGAAAATATACATGAAAAAAAATAAGATAAGATATATCATTTGTTATGTATTTTATATAATCTCTCTAAATCTCCCTCTCCCTTCTCTTTTTTTTTCTCTTTTATTTTTTTATAAATTGTTAATAAATATATTTATTAGTACAATATATGAATTTACTATTTATTAATTCTTTAAAATGTAATTACTTATATTTAATCTAAATACCCATAACAATTTAAATATATTATATAACTATATTAAATATTGTATATATATATATATATATATATATATAACTACAATCTGAAGAAGTCTTAAAAAATAATTTTAGATACTATATTTTTAATCTATTAAATAAAACTCATTTTCTAACCTAAGAAATATTGATTAAAGAGAAAAAGAATACATATATGATATTAGTAGAAGCAAAAGGGGTTGTGAGCAATAAAAGCACCAAATGCACTTATACCTATGCCTTACGCCATATAATCAACTACAGACGTGCAGAGGTAATGTATTATGTGATAAAAAGATTTAGTGATTATTATTATTATTATTATATTGCAGCTTTATCAATACTTCATATTCAATGGCAATCTACAAATTATCTCCTAGTAATGTACCTTCATCAATACTCTAATTCAAGGAAACCGTCTTAGCACCACCGCAGATTTCAAAGCGGTTTAAAATTTTAAAAGGGCTTTTAAGAGTACATTCTACCGGATAGAGGAAACGAAAAGTATTGTGCATTAATAAAGGGAAACTAGCAGGGAAATCATTCACTACAAATGAAAAACAGTAAACGCAAACTAAAAATATCAGTGGGAAGGGGGACAGTCAAAGAGAATAAGCCGGCCGATTACCAAAACAAGGTTTACAGCAAAAAAAGGGCAAAAAATAGTGACGGAAGTCAGAATGGGAAATGGTGAAATCCAATGGCTGGAGGCACTACAATCATCTTGCACACCTCTGCAGCAATTCAAATCGTCAATCGACAAAGTTAGCCATTCTCCTCACAAAGGGAACGCCTCGGCGTAATTATAGAGTACGGTGGATTGTGGTTAGACTGTATTAGTAGTACTTGGTTTTTAGGCAGATACTGTAGCTAGGATTTCTTAATTGTATCTTTATTTATTGAATAATTATATATTATAATTTTATTTTGAAGTAAATATTTTTTTTAAGTAAACATACAAATTTTTTAAATAAAAGTACTCAAAGAAAAACATTTGCATTTTTATTGGTTAAAAAGTCCAACCTCTTATTATTATAGCTTTCCCATTGTCCAAAAGATTTGATAATAATTTTTACGGCCATCATCACATGACCATGTGTATTAGATTAGATTTATCTACCACCTGTCACATCGAATATTTTTATGAATAAAATAGAGTAAAACATAACTATTTCGCCGAGTTATGTGTTTGAGGCTTTGATGGCATTTAAGGGTTTTATTTGATCCTTCTCCAAATGTTCAAAGGTTTATCGAATGTTTGCAAGGTTTGATGATGATGTTCAAGGCTTTGATGGCGTTCGAGGGTTTTGTTAGCACCTTTTTCTTAGCAATTTTTTGAAAGTGGAAAGAGTGGAACCTAACAGATCAAATAAAAGAGGTAGGGCAATGTCTTAGGAAGGAAAGCAATACTAGTAGCTGACATACGAGCCCTAAGGATCAAACAAACAGAAAAATAAGTGAGCCCCAACTTGTCTTTACCCTACATTTCTTTATTTCTTTATTTATAAATCACATTGCAAAAGATGTTAACACTGAACCATTCTCAAAACAAGTAAAAAACACCAAGTGAGTGTTGGGTTTCTATGAAATGGGAAAATGAAATTATCAAGGGTCAAGCAAACCCAGGAGACATAAACAAAGCTAATGAAGAAAATGGCATCATAGAAATAAATGAACAGACAGGATAGTTGGACCTTGGAATGCTCAATCAATAAAAATTAAATAATAGAAAGGTTCCAAGTGATGATACAAGCACAAATATCGATGTTATGAATATTACCTCAGGGGGTTTTATCGTTCCTTTTAACTACACATCTCAATACCCTTTAGGGTCCTCAATTGCTTGAACGTACCAAAATCACAATGTGCATGCAGGGACAACAACTACTCCATTAGGGACATACATGCTAAGGCATCCTTAGGATAGCCTTTCAAACACAAAGGAAATGTTTGTAAACCTAAATGCAAAACAATACAAGGGGATTTTAAGGCGTAGACAAACTCAAAAACTAAACCAAACAAAGAATGAAAAATTCATAGTTATTTTGCCAAAGATAGTGCATAACACCTCAATAGGGACAAATAAAATACAACAAATGCAAGGAGAGAAAATGGTACAAAAACAAAGGAAAGGAAAGGAAAATGTGAGCTCAGTGCCTCAAGTGGAAGTAGAGACAAAGCAAAATGAGGTCAAAACTCATCTAACAAACAAAGAAGAAAGGGCTAAAGATAACCAGGAACACAAGGGTTTATATAGCCCCACAACAACAACACTAGTGTGGTTGTCAAAATTATATGTCATTGAGCTAATTATCATGAAAAAAAGACTTCATAATTTAGAAACAAGGGGTTGATATGAAGACAACAAGTTGAAAGAAGTCACAGAATCCAACTGGAAACTAGTAAGAGAGAATAACACACTCAAAGAATAAGTAAACAATTTGTAAAACACCATGGAAAAAGGAGAGCAAGAGTTGATTATGATAAAGCAAGTTCTAGATCAATTGAAAATAATAAAATAAAATAAGTCAAAAGTGCCAAAAGAAAGTGACACACCACAAGTAAAAGAGATCCAATCAATAATCGCGAGCATGAAAATAAAGGAAAACTAGTTAAGAGACCAAATTCAAGAGGCCAAGTTTTGGGCTCAAATAGTGATGGGGTTGTCAAACACACAAAGGGAACTCATAACAAAGCATGTTATGATGCAAATAAGGGAAGAAAAAAGATAAAAATGTTAGAGCTATGAATATCATTATTAAAGGATTAAAAGACTATGGAGAGAAAGAGATCACAAAAGAGCTAACAAGAGATTTTCTTAAAGACTAACTTTAATAGATAGGATGCATCCATCAAGAAAACGAGATTGGAAAATAGGTAGGAGGTAGAAGGGGTAGGCATGTAAGAGTTACTATCAAGAGCATAGAAGACACAAATATGATACTAAGGAACAAAAGGTTTCATAAAGGTACATAAATTTACTTAGACGAAGACTTAACCATGGTACAAGAAGAAGAGAGAAGGAAAGAATGGGAAAAAGTGAAGGTAGCAAGAGATGTAGAAAAATGGGCTTGGTTGTAGAATCAAAAGGCCCAAATTAGTGACCGAATGGCACACGAGAAATAGGGATTCAAGGCCCCTTGAGAATATTTTACCATGGTAAGTTGGAAATGTAGAAGATATCCATGGAGAAGAGGACCTGGATTGGAGCCCATAATAGAAGAAAAATACATTATCATTCTTACAAAAATGCATAAACATGATAGTTGAAAAGTCCTAGAGTTTGAGTGGTATAAAAAAGCTTCTATGTGGAATGATGGGACTGACAGTGGCAAAGGGCATGAAGGTGCAATAGTACTAATCAAAGAAACATGGTGTCGAATTATAAAAGTGGAGAAAGAAGACCCTAACAAACAATACATATGGTTGAAAGTAACAAAAAACTAGGTTAAAATAAGGTAGGCTACCTGCTACTTTGTACCAAAAGGTTTGAATTCATAGAAGAAAAGGAACCGAGATTGTGAAGACCCTTATGCATCACTCAAAAAGTACATTTCAATTTTAGTACCATGGGGGAAGTCTTAATAATAGGTGACTTTAATGCAAGGACAACAAACATTCAAGCTTAATTTGAATAGTGAGTTCAAAGAGAAAAGTAATATGTTATGGTTGGAGGAAGAGAGTGATCAACTTCAAGAAAGGATTTCATGGCATAGTAAGGGAGATGTTACACAATACAGGGTAGAATTGTTGGGATTGTGTAGTTTATACAACATGGTCATATGTAACGGTATGAGTGTGGTCAAAATCAAATAGCATCACTTGCAAAACCTATAATGGCCAAAGTGTAGTGGACTATGTTATTTTCTCACATAATTATATCCCTGTTACGAGTATGAGCAATAAGTGGTGCCATTAATGTCAACACCTAAGGTCAACATCTAAGGAAATTATTTGAATGAGTTTGAGAAAGTGTCTAAGAAGAACAGTGCAGTGTTTTGCTCTGCATATCCTGTAGATTGAATATTTTTGTCTGCGGTTTGGAAGTTATGTTAAGGGATGTCTATAGCTACTATGTTTCAAGTTTGAGCCTCCGGTGTGAAGATTTGAGTGAGTTCTGTTCACCAGAGTAAAAACTATTTTTCTGAGTATTTAATGGTGACAGGGAGAATGTATTCTGCTCCGCATTTCTCTGCATTTAAGTTTTATAGTTTGCGGTTCTGAGATTAAGTCTGGGATGATGTTATGTGTCTTTGGTTGCAATAGTTCATAATTTGGTAGCCCGCAAGTGATATTTCCTTTATGACAGTGGTTGACAGTAATGTTTAAGTGCTCTAGTTTGAAGAATCTTATGGATAGAGTGTTTGGGGGTTGTGTGGAAGTTCTTGGTGATTGTAATGTGCTTGTGGATGTCTCTAGATCATGTTCCTGCCTTTTGATTGGTCTATAAAGTGTAATTTAGATCGTGCATGAAGCATGTTCCTAAAGATCTTAGTGTTAACACTAGTTTTGGCCGACTTGGTTGTTTTCACTACTTGTGATTATGCTTTGGAGTTCATGATAACATGTTGTAGCATGGAAGATTGTATTTGAGTTCTAGCTAAGGCATGGTGTGGTCCACATTCATTCTTTTCCTTCATAAATTTATTTAGGTCCAAACCTATTCTAATGTATGTGTGTATGCTGACCTTGGAGATTGTTCCAATGGTTGAATGATTGTAATGTCGACCTTGATGTACATTCCAAGGTTGATGAATTGTATAAATACTTGTAATGAAGTCATGAATAAATGATGGATGTTGTGAAGATGCGAAGATACGTTCAAAGTGGAAAAGTAGAGCAAAGCAGAGGAAATTTATTGCGCTTCAATAAAACTGAACCTTGGCATAGTGTAGATGTTACTATCTCAGTTCACCAAATTTTGGCACTGAGCCCCTTCTCTTGGCAGTGAACCGCTTCTTTTGCAGTGAGCATTCTAGATAGTGAGCCCTAAGGTAGTGAGCCTTATTGTAAATTTTAATATATCATTTATATTGTGAGCTAGCACTCACTATTGTTTTTCCCTTATTGGGTTTTCCACATAAAAATTTTGTGTCTCATGTGTTGAATATGTGAATGTGTTTAAGATTATGATTATATGCTTTCATGGTTAAATCATAATTAAGTGGTTAATGTGTTGATGTTTGAAAGAAGTTAAGTTTTTGCTACAATTGATTCACCCCCCCTCTCAGTTGTCTTGTGTATTTCAACAATTAGTATCAAAGTGAGGGTTCTTTGAAAGAAAGCCTAATAGCTTGAGGTAGATCCAGGATGGCACACAAGAAGAAATCTCCACAGTTTGATGGAATGGATTATGCTCTCTGGAAGGTACGAATGAAAAGTCATCTCATTTCTCTTGGTTATAGTGTTTGGAAGATGGCAGATACAAAGTATACTATTCCTCAAAATGGTCCATCGTCTGAAGATGAAGTCAAAGAGTATGAGTTAAACGGAAAAGATAGAGATGCTCTGTTAAATGCCTTATCTAATACTGAGTTAGTGAAAGTTATGGATCTAGAGACTGCTCATGAGATCTAGGTTAAATTAAAAAATTTATATGAAGGAGATGATTCTGTAAAGAGTGCCAAATTACAAAACCTGAAGCCGAGGTATGAAGCTCTGAAGATGAGTGAAGATGAGAACATAACAGTCTATATGCAAAAAGTTGATGAAATTGTCAATGGAATCAAAGGTCTTTGAGGAACTATTAATGAGGATGAGGTTGTGCTGAAGATTCTTAGGTCATTGCCTAAATCCTATAGTCCCGAGGTCTCAGCAATTGAAGAAGTTATGAGTGTGAACAAGATTACAAAGGATCAGTTGCTCGAGAAGCTTACTACTTTTGAGATGAGAGAGTTCGGTGATGCTCTGCCAAAGACTGAGACTGCTTTCAAAGCTAGTACTTCAAAGAAGACCTCAAGGTCTAAGAAGTATGCTGTGGAACTAAATGATGACCTTGATGAGATTGAAGCCAACTTTGTGGATAGAATACAAAGAGGTACCGGTAAGCTCAAAGGCAAGTCACCATTCAAATGCTTTGCTTGTGGTAAGATTGGCCACTATGCCTCTAGGTGTTCGGAGAGAATTAAGAGAGGTAAGAAGAAATTTGAAAGTAGACCTAGAATCATAAAGAAATGCTATTATGTTCGAGACTTTGATGATGATGGTGTAACAGATGATGAGTCTGATGATACTAGTGCAAATGAATGCTTCTTTATTGCTATTAAGGAAGAACCCGTGTCTACTAATCTTGCTAGCTGTGTGAAAGAAGAAAAACTAGTGGAAGAGAGTGCTTTGTTTATTTGCCAAGTTGAGAAGGTTAAGGATGAATGGATTATTGACAGTGGATGTTCACATCACATGACCGGTGATAAAAGTAAGTTTAGAAGTTTGGAAAAGTATGATGGAGGACTGGATAGGTTTGGAGATGATGCAACTGGTAAGATTTGTGGAAGAGGATCTATTTCTTTTGATGAAAAGCATAATACAAATGATGTCCTATATGTGAAGGGTTTGAAGCATAATCTTTAAAGTGTTGGTCAGATGTGCGACAAAGGGTATGATCTAAGATTCAAGGATAATGGATGCAAGATCATGGAAAGCTCCGGAACAATGATTGCTACTGGTAAGAAGACTAGAGGTAATGTTTATCATTTGAAAGGAACTAATGAATGATGTTTGTTGGCTCAAACAGATGAGAGTTGGTTGTGGCATAGAAGGATGTGTCATATCAATTTTGACAACTTGGTGAAGATAAGCTCAATACAAGTTGTGAGAGATTTGCCCGGGCTTGTGAAGCCTGCTAATACTATTTGCAAGGAATGTCAATTGGGGAAACAGACAAGGACGAGTTTCAAAAGGAAAGAACAAATTTCTGTTGGATTGCTTGAGCTGGTGCATACAGATTTGTGTGGTCCTACAAGAACAAGAAGTTTGCAAGGAGATAGGTACTTTATGTTGCTTATTGATGATTATTCTAGAATGACTTGGGTCACTTTTCTAAAAGATAAATCAGAAGCCTTAGACAAGTTCAAAGCTTTCAAAGCAATGATTGAGAATGAGCTAGAATTGAAGATCAAATGCTTAAGGTCTAATAGAGGAGGTGAGTTTACATCAAATGAATTCAATATTTTCTATGAAGAACATGGGATAAAGAGACAGTTGCCTGCTCCTAGAACTCCTGAGCAGAATGGAGTTGTTGAAAGAAAGAACATGACAGTTCAAGAGGCTGCTAGGTCAATGATAATGGAGGCTAACCCACTAGAAGTGTATTGGAGAGAAGCTATACATATCATTTTCTACATTCAAAATAGAGTTCAAGTCAAAGATAATGGTACTAATGAATTGTGGTATGGAAGAATTCCAAAAGTTAAATATTTCAAAGTTTTTGGAAGCAAATGTTACATCAGAAGAGAGGAAGAGTTAGGCAAGTTTGATGTTGGGTGTGATGAAGGAATTTTCCTTGGATACTCCACTAAGAGTAAGGCCTATCAGTGCTACAACAAGAGATTGAGAAAGATCATTAAGAGTGCTAATGTGAAAGTTGATGAAGATAGAGAAAGAATATCATATTTGAGTGGCTGTGAATCAGAGGAACTTGCTCCTACAGAAAATGAAGAAAAAGTTGAACAAAATAATAGTCAAGTTGAAGAAGAAAAGGCTCCAGAAAGTGTTGTTAAAACTCCCAGGTATGTAAGGATTAATCATTCTGAGGATCAGATTATTGGTGATAAAAGCAAAGGGGTATTGACAAGGAAAAGAGCTGTAAAAGAACATGTGAATTATTGTTTACTTTCAAAGATTGAACCTAAAACTGTAATTGAAGCCTACAAAGATGAAAGTTGGGTAAAAGTTGTGAAAGAAGAGCTGTTGCAGATAGAGAAGAATCAAACTTGGGAACTAGTTCCTACACCTACTAATAAGAATGTGATTGGAACTAAATGGGTTTTCAGAAACAAGTTGAATGAAAATGGAGAGGTAGTAAGAAACAAAGCAATATTGGTATGCAAAGGATATTCTCAGGTTGAAGGCATAGATTTTGAGGAGACTTATGCTCATGTGGCAAGGATTGAAGCAATAAGAATGTTTTTGGCATTTGCAGCACACAAAGATTTCAAAGTGTACCAAATGGATGTAAAGTCTACATTCTTGAATGGAGAGCTAGAAGAAGAAATTTATATTGAACAACCGGAAGGATTTCAGTCATCAGAACAAGGTGACATGGTGTGCAGATTGAAGAAAGATTTGTATGGACTAAAGCAGGCTCCTAGAGCCTGGTATGCAAGGTTGGACAAGTACTTGATGCAATTAGGTTTCAGTAAAGGTACTACAAACAATAATGTCTATTTCAAAATTAATGATGATCAAATTATGATTGTTGTAGTCTTTGTTGATGATATTATCTTTGGAGGCAATGAAGGTATGTGTAAGAGATTTGCAAAGGAAATGCAAAAGGTGTTTGAGATGTCTATGTTTGCTGAAATGAATTTCTTTTTAGGACTGCAGATTACTCAATCAGAAAAAGGAATTTTCATTTCTCAATCCAAGTATGTGAAAGACTTGTTGAAAAAGTTTGGAATGGAGGATTCTAAGCCAGTATGTACTCCTATGGTAACTGGTTTCACGCTGAGCAAGAATGATGAATCACCTAAGACTGATCAGAAAAAATATAGGTCTATGATTGGAGGACTACTTTATCTAACCCATACAAGACCAGATATAATGCATGTAGTTTGTCTTGTGGCAAGATTTCAAGAAGATCCTAGAGAGTCACATGTGATGACAGTCAAAAGAATCATGAGATATTTAAAAGGCACTTCAAACTATGGATTATGGTATCCCAAAGATACTGACTTCACTCTTAATGGTTATACAGATGCCGATGATAGAAAAAGTACAAGTGGAGGTGCTTTCCTCTTGGGTAACAAATTGGTTTCATGGTTAAGCAAGAAGCAAGAATCAGTTTCTTTGTCTACTACAGAAGCAAAACATATTGTTGTAACATGTTGTTATACTCAAGTGCTATGTTGGAGTTCTCCCGAATCAGCATTAGAGTTTGCTAGTTCCAATGCACAGGCAGATCTGGCCAACAAATATAGGAGGTTGCGTGAGCTGCCTCCCCTTCACTTCTGGTTCTGTCGCACCAAGGCGTGTATCCCTATAGCTAAAGATTTGATCTTGACTCGCCCAATGACAGAAAGATTTAGCTTGACAACAACAGGCATAATACTCTCATGTGTGGACCAAGATATGCATGATAGATCGCAAGGCGGGCAACATTCTTGGACATATCTAACTGGTTGAGAATGAGAGTATGCATGGTCCTATTCCTACTCCTACAAGTAACAGGTTGGAATTATGAAATGATTTGTTTAATGTTTTGGATGCAAGACAGGGGTTTTGGAAACATAACACAACACAGGGAGCAGACTGGTGCCTATCTCAGAGCAAGGAGTCAACTAGACGTATACAAATGAATGATTTGCACTGGCATTCAAGTTTCAAGGGATCAAATTGGTGCATGCCTTACAAACACCACTGAAGGATGAGTATTTAACTGCCTCTACTTACTAATATCCCAGCTGACATACATTCTTCTTCATACTTAACCTAAAATAGTTTAATCCACTCCTTGAATGGATGTCACAAATCAAACATGCAATACAGTAGGTCTGTATCCTAGAATCTTATAAACCCTTAGCAACTAGATTCAGAAGAAGAGATGCACACAACAAATGGAGACAAAGAGCTAAACACATGCAAATAAGCATTTTTCATATAAAAATGACATGAAACTGAACAGATATGCAACCTGCATTCAAAATGCAACTCATAAACTCCAAAAGAGATAAAACAGCTAAGAAAGGCTTTGTTCTCCGTTATTTTTTCCAAAAATTGCCCAAGTCTTCAACAACCCTAAAATGAGTAACACAGCCTGCTATATAGCAAGAATGTGTACTCAGTAATTAATTACATGGTCATTTAAAATTATGCCAGATACAGTGCATCATGGAAATGGTGCTCAAAACATTCAATGCAGCAGGAGACAATGAGGAAAGAAGCAGGTGAAATTAGGATCTGCACCACCGTCTGAAGATTTTCCTCATGAATTTGGTAGTTGGCCGATCAATTAGACCCATACCTCTCTGCAATCTTGCCATTAATGGCCAACCTACCCACGGGATGCAACAATGGCTCATGTGCTAAAGTTTCCCACTCGAACTGATGCAGATACAAAGAAAAACCCCTTCGCATTCAAAAATTTTGAAACTGGCCATCGATTTCCTCATTCCCATTGAGATCTTTGGCTCTGAAATCATGCTAAAATCCATTGGCCAATAGAATCCTGCCACGTAGGTGCTTTATCTCCCTATCGCTGACTTTTCGTTCTTCCATTTTGCCCTTTTCACCTTATGCGCATTCAAATCCTTTATATATGTAGGATGCATATACATGCAACTGACCCAAACACGTGGCAGCTTACCATTGGATCACCATCACTATGCATTTACCTCTCCATCGGCCGTCGGAATGAGCATGGACAAAGCCGCTGATGGGTGAAGTCTCGCCGATGAGCCATTGTAATTTTTTCTTGCATCTACAATTGTATATGTATCGGCCATCAGGGGAACACTTTGCTTGGCTGTCGATGCATATTGTTTTGCCGATGATCTTCTTGCATGTAGAAAATGTATAAGACCCTTGCACATTTCCTTTGTATGTTCAATATACAAGGCAAACATACAAACCTTTTTACATACAAGCAAGGAATACTTCCTGGAATATGTGATATACAACCACCTTTGTATACCCAAAAATGCATATACAAGCCCGATATGCATACAACGATGCATGCAACTAATTTTTACACCTTTTGAAGCTAATTGAATACTATTTTTTGGAAAGTGCCTGCAAATTTAAATGCTTAAAACCTAAATGCTTATGCAAACACTAACATTGGCTCTGTCTAGGGATGCATGCCTCTAGCAGGCATGGCGAGAACCATAGATCTCTAGGATGTAGACCAATCCCTATCCATTGGGCAATAGAGTCAAACATTGCACCACCCTGCATCACAAATCATATATTTTTAAATTTTACTTGGTGGTCTAGGGCCACCAAAAAGAAAAAACTAGTATCTCCCTTTGTCAAATACCCTATTTTCATCTGATATCACTAGATCAAGCCTGAAGATACTGCCATTGTCTGACCACAAACAAACCTTGTCATTTGCATATTCAAACATCTCATTGAGCTTGCTCCTATCAACCTTAGGCAAAAAACCATCAGCATCAAGAAACATGTGAATGTCATATTCATTAAACAATGCATTCCCATATAAAATATAACACTTATCATCATCTATATTAGCAATATGCATTGTAAAATGATCTCCCAGCTGAACTAAAAACTGAAAGCATGCAAAGTCCACCATACAGCTAGGATCATCAGGCCTCATTTCATCATAAGCTGGCATATCAAAGAAGAAGAAGCTTTCACATTCACATTTATGCACATCATGCAAACAATTATCAGCTACACCAAATTGGAAAGGATCAGACTCAAGCACATCTTTACAGCAATCTTCATGATATATGTTGGTCTCTCTTTCATCAGGATGAAAAACAGAATCCTCCTCAATAATAGTGCCTTGATTTTCACCATACTCAAACAAATCCTCCTCAGCATATGTATCAAAAAGGATTGAACCAAGTGTTACAATTTCATTACAGTATGCCACTGGTTCATGGGCAGCCAAACATGCATTTTCATTACCAATGAATTCCTTGTGTGGAGGAGTATCAGCCTATGTGTCATAAACAAAACTATAATCAAATAAAGAATAATCATAATCAGCACTACTACTTGTTTCAATCTCTGATTGCTCTTCATCATCTTCATGTGTCTGAATAAAAGGCAATGGTTCAAACATGGAATTGCCCCTCTGTTTGCTTATTTCTTCTCTATCTTGAGTACAATACTCACAATCGTCTCCACAAACCCATTCAAACAAGCACTCATTGCTGTCCATAACCTCATCATTGTTTTCAGAACTAGATACCTCAACTTGAATTGGGAATCATCACTGATCCTCTTATTGGCATCCTTCACGTCAAATGATGCCATGATCGCTTGGTCATTTGTAGCCATACAACTGTTATTTACACAAAATCCTATGGACAGAGAATTCTGTATATGTTCATTCCTTATTTTTTCTGTATTTTCTAAAAATTTGTATGCCATCTACACATCTGTTATCTTGAATTCCCTCAACAATGCACTAGAGCCCTTCTCAAAAGCTTCAAATTATATGCCAATGCAAGCTGGAGTATCAGGTCTAAAGTCTTAAGGGATTTGTGAAAGGGCAAATGCAAACCTATGACTAAAATCAATACTGGGCTCTTCATCTTGTCTTCTAATTTCCATTAATCTTGCAACAAGATCAGCAGGTTCTCTTGCAAATTCATTTCTAAAATAGTCAACAAGTTCATACCAACAGGAAAAGGATGTTACAAGTATGGGCCTAACCTATGTTGTCATTGATGTCAACATACTCCTGCTGCATTAATGATAAGGTTTGGATGAGCTATGTGCTAAGGATATTGAGAAAATTAGTCTCAATCAGGAACAATGAAGATCAGTGATGACAATAAGACATAAGTCTAAGATAGGAAGAGGATCAGAGGATGTAGATTAAAGGGTTTGTAGATATGTGTCTTGAAGTGATCCAGTAGATATTTCAGAGGTCCGCATGAAGATATGAATAAGTTGTGGCTGCTCAAGTAAAACCAATTTCGGTAGGTATTCAGAGGTAACAAAGCGACACAGACAGGTCCGGTGAGATTCAGAAGTACAGTTTCCTGCTCTGCAGATTTGAGGCAGTGTTGAGGAAGTCCTGGTGATGTGTCAACTCGATTGGTTCATGAATTGAAGGTCCAGAAGTATCCATTCTTTGGTGACAGTGGTGACAGACTGTATTCTTGAGGCTCCGAATGAAAGAGAGAAGGATTTCAGTATGCAGATGAAGTGCGGATGTTCTTGGTGATTCAGGAAACCTTGTGAAGGACTTTGTATTGTGTCTAGTATGTGTTAGTGGTCCGCATTGGAGTTGGAGCTTGCTATTGAAGAATAACCTCTGGATGATGATGTTCTTCCCGAGACTAGCTGACCGGATAAGTTTCACCTATTGTGGATGTTCTGGTAGATGTTTGCCGACTTAGATGATTATTCCTAAGTTGATGTCTTGTATAAATAAGGGGTTGCGAAGTCATTTCAAAGGTGTGCTTGAAGAGATGAGGGAGTGGTAGTGAGGAGGAGAGTGAAAGGCAGAGCAGAAGTATTGGGCTTAAATGGAACTGATTCAAGCATGGTGAAGATGTTATTTTCCAGTTCAGGTAGGTGATACTTATTTCTTTGTAGACAGTGTGTCTCTTGTAGGCAGTGAGCCTCTTGTGAGCAGTGTGCTCGGGTAGTGAGCCCTAATTGGCATGTGCCATTTTGTCCTTTCTATTCTTCTAACAGAGAATACAATCTTAGGTTAATCACCCCGTGCTTTTTCCCTTAACCGGGTTTTCCATGTCAAAATCTTGGTGTCTCATGTGTTGATATGTTTCTGCTCTTAATTTGTTGCATTGTGTTTTCATGATTGATTTATTATTAGACTACTAATTGCAAAGTGGAATTAAGTGTTTAATTGAGACAAAGTTTTGCACAACTGATTCACCCCCCCTCTCAGTTGTGTGCCCTAAATCTAACAAAGGATCTCTTTGCAAAGCTCAAATACCAATCTCTAGCCTTAGCATCAAAGGATCTAACAAAAAACCTCATCCACATATCCTCATCTCTAAATGAATGTTTCTCCATGAAGTTGTGAAAGTTTTGGATATGTGCACCCCCATCACACACACCGTGACCACTAAATCTAGGCATCTGATTATAAATCTGGGCAGGCATATTTTCAATTTCATAATCAACCCATGACAAATCTAATTGGTCATATAATGGATCAAAAGGGCTGACAAGAGGTTTAGCCTTCTGACTGGCAGACACAACAGGGTTACTATTTAACTGAGCCTGTCGAGCCTCTAAGGATATCAACCTATTCTTTATCTCTTCAATTTTTTTTACACAACATTTCATCCCCCTCTTGGCTGAGTATGGGTGAATACATACTTGGATTCATATAAATTTCACTTTCAGACATTTTATGTCTACCTAAGACCTAAGGCTTCCCCATGGCATTCAGCTTATACAATTAAACAACAATTACAAGTGGGAAGAAACCATGTACCTTTTCTCATCCAGATGCTGAAATCTTAAATAGAATATTCTTAGACCACAACGACATACATCGGCCTTTCATGTGCATTGAAATCTTATTTGAAGAGTCGCCACCTCTCCAAAGAGGATACAATTTTCAAACAATTGAAAGCTCATCACATGACAAATATTTTTTCTGAGTTTATTCCGCCGGCAGAGCACCACTATTCACATGAAAGATCCAAATATCAATTCCCCAGCAGAGTCACCAAATTTGTTGGAGTTCTCTCGAATCAACATTAGGGTTTGCCAGTTCCAATGCACAGGCAGATCTGGCCAACAAATACAGGAGGTTGTGTGAGATGCCTCCCCTTCACTTCTAGTTCTGCCGCACCAAGGGGGGTATCCCTATAGCTAAAGATTTGATCATGACTCACCCAATGACAGAAAGATTTAACTTGACAACAATAGGCAGAATACTCTCATGTGTGGACCAAGATATGCATGATAGATCACAAGGCGGGCAACATTCTTGGACATATCTAACTGGTTGAGAATGAGAGTATGCAGGGTCCTATTCCTACTCCTACAAGTAATAGGTTGGAATTATGAAATGATTTGTTTAATGTCTTGGATGCAAGACAGGGGTTTTGGAAACATAACACAGCATAGGAGGCACACTGGTGCCTATCTCAGAGCAAGGAGTCAACTAGACGTATACAAATGAATGATTTACACTAGCATTCAAGTTTTAAGGGGTCAGATTGGTGCATGCCTTACAAACACCACCGAAGGCTGAGTATTTACCTGCCTCTACTAACTAATATCCCAGCTGACATACATTCATCTTCATACTTAACCTAAAATAGTTTAATCCACTCCTCGAATGGATGTCACAGATCAAGCATGCAATACAGCAGGTCTGTATTCTAGAATCTTAGAAACCCTTAGCAACCAGATTCAAAAGAAGAGATGCACACAACAAATGGAGACAAAGAGCTAAACACATGCAAATAAGCATTTTTCATATAAAAATGACATGAAACTGAACAGATATGCAACCTACATTCAAAATGCAACTCATAAACTCCAAAAGAGATAAAACAACCAAGAAAGGCTTTGTTCTTCATTATTTTTTCCAAAAATTGCCCAAGTCTTCAACAACCCTAAAATGAGTAACACAGCCTGCTATATGGCAAGAATGTGTACTCAGCAATTAATTACATGGTCATTTAAAATTCTCCCAGATATAGCGCATCATGGAAATAGTGCTCAAAACATTCAATGCAACAGGAGACAATGAGGAAAGAAGCAAGTGAAATCAGGATCTGCACCGCTGCCTGAAGATTTTCCTCGTGAATTTGGTAGTTGGTCGATCAATCAAACCCATACCTCTTTGCAATCCTACCATTAATGGCCAACCTACCCGTGGGATGCAAAAATGGCTCGCGTGCTAAAGTTTCCCGCTCAAACTGATGCAGATACAAAGAAAAACCCCTTCGCATTCAAAAAATTTGAAACTGGCCGTCGATTTCCTCCTTCCCACTGAGATCTTTGGCTCCAAATCATGCTAAAATCCATTGGCTAGTAGAATCCTGCCATGTAGGCGCTTTATCTCCCTATCGCTGACTTTTCATTCTTCCATTTTGCACTTTTCGCCTTATGCGCATTCAAATCCTTTGTATATGCAAGATGCATATACATGCAACTGACCCGGACACGTGGCAGCTTACCATTGGACCACCATCACTATGCATTTACCTCTCCATTGGCCGTCGGAATGAGCATGGACGAAGCTGCCGATGGGCGAAGTCTCACCGATGAGCCATTGTAATTTTTTCTTGCATCTGCAGTTGTATATGTATCAGCCATCGGGGGAACACTTTGCTTAGCTGCCGATGCATATTGTTTTGCTAATGATCTTCTTGCATGTGGCAAATGTATAAGACCCTCGCACATTTCCTTTGTATGTCGAATATACAAGGTGAACTTACAAACCTTTTTACATACAAGCAAGGAATCCTTCCTGGAATATGCGATATACAACCTCCTTTGTATACCCAGAAATACATATACAAGCCCGATATGCATACAAAGATGCATGCAACTAATTTTTACACCTTTTGAAGCTGATTGAATACTATTTTTTGGAAAGTGCCTGCAATTTAAATGCTTAAAACCTAAATGCTTATGTAGGCACTAACATTGGCTCTGTCTGGGGACGCATGCCTCTTGCAGGCATGGCGAGAACCATAGATCTCTGGGATGCAAACCAATCCCTATCCATTGGGAAATAGAGTCAAACATTGCACCAACCTGCATCACAAATCATATATTTTTAAATTTTACTTGGTGGCCCAGGGCCACCAAAAAGAAAAAACACAGTATCTCCCTTTATCAAATACCCTATTTTCATCTGATATCACTAGATCAAGCCTGAAGATACTGCCATTGTCTGACCACAAACAACCTTGTCATTTGCATATTCAAACATCTCATTGAGCTTGCTCCTGTCAACCTTATGCAAACAACCATCAGTATCAAGAAAAAAGTGAATGTCATATTCATTAAACAATGCATTCCCATATGAAATATAACACTTATCATCATCTATATTAGCAATATGCATTGTAAAATGATCTCCCAGTTGAACTGAAAACTGAAAGCACTCAAAGTCCACCATACAGCTAGGATCATCATGCATCATTTCATCATAAGTTGGCATATCAAAGAAGAAGAAGCTTTCACATTCACATTTATGCACATCATGCAAACAATTATCAACTACACCAAATTGGAAAGGATCAGACTCAAGCACATCTTTGCAGCAATCTTCATGATATATGTTGGTCTCTCTCTCATCAAGATGAAAAATAGAATCCTCCTCAATAATAGTGCCTTGATTTTCACCATACTCAAACATATCCTCCTCATCATATGTATCAAAAAGGATTGAACCAAGTGTTACAATTTCATTACAGTATGCCACTGGTTCATGGGCAGCCAAACATGCATGTTCAGTACCAATGAATTCCTTGTGTGGAGGAGTATCAGCCTGTGTGTCATAAACAAAACTATAATCAAATAAAGAATAATCATAATCAGCACTACTACTTCTTTCAATCTATGATTTCTCTTCATCATCTCCATGTGTTTGACTAAAAGGCAATGGTTCAAACATGGAATTGCCCCTCTATTTGCTTATTTCTTCTCTATCTTGAGTACAATACTCACAATCATCTCCACAAACCCATTCAAACAATCACTCATTGTTGTCCATAACCTCATCATTATTTTCAGACCCAGATACCTCAACCTTGAATTGGGAGTCATCACTGATCCTCTCATTGGCATCCTTCACTTCAAATGATGCCATGAACACTTGGTCATTTGTAGCCATACAACTGTTATTCACACCAAAGCCCGTGGACAGAGAATTCAGTATATGTTCATTCCTCATTTTTTCTGTATTTTCTAAAAATTTGTATGCCATCTGCACATCTGTTATCTTGAATTCCCTCAACAATGCACTAGAGCCCTTCTCAAAAGCTTCAAAGTATATGCCAATGCAAGCTGGAGTATCAGGTCTAAAGTCATTAGGGATTTGTGAAAGGGCAACTGCAAACCTATGACTGAAATCAATACTGGGCTCTTCATCTTGTCTTCTAATTTCTATTAATCTTGCAACAAGATCAGCAGGTTCTCTTGCAAATTCGTTTCTAAAACAGTCAACAAGTTCATCCCAACAGGCAAAAGATGTTGCAAGTATGGGCCTAACCTGTGTTGTCATTGATGTCAACATACTTCTGTTGCATTAATCATAAGGATTGGATGAGCTGTGTGCTGAGGATATCGAGAAAATTAGTCTCAGTCGGGAACAGTGAAGATCAGTTATGACAATAAGGTAAAAGTCCAAGATAGGAAGAGGATCAGAGGATGCGGATTAAAGGGTTTGTAGATATGTGTCTTGAAGTGATCCAGTAGAGATTTCAGAGGCCCGCATGAAGATATGAAGAAGTTGTGGCCACTCAAGTAAAACCAATTCTGGTAGGTATTCAAAGGTAACAGAGCGACACAGATAGGTCCGGTGAGATCTGGAAGTACAGTTTCTTGCTCTGTGGATTTGAGGCAGTGTTGAGGAAGTCCCAGTGATGTGTCAACTCAATTGGTTCATGAATTGAAGGTCTGGAAGTATACATTCTTTGGTGACAGTGGTGACAGACTGTGTTCTTGAGGCTCCGGATGAAAGAGAGAAGGATTTCAGTATGCAGATGAAGTGTGGATGTTCTTGGTGAATCAGGAAACCTTGTGAAGGACTTTGTATTGTGTCCAGTGTGTGTTAGTGGTCCGCATTGGAGTTGGAGCTCGCTATTGAAGAATAACCTCCGGATGATGATGTTCTTCCTAAGAATGGCCGACCGAATAAGTTTCACATATTGTGGATGTTCTGGTAGATGTTTGCCGACTTAGATGATTATTCCTAAGTTGATGTCTTGTATAAATAAGGGGTTGCGAAGTCATTTCAAAGGTGTGCTTGAAGAGATGAGGGAGTGGTAGCGAGGAGGAGAGTGAAAGGCAGAGCAGAAGTATTGGGCTTAAATGGAACTGATTCAAGCATGGTGAAGATTCTATTTTCCAGTTCAAGTAGGTAATACTTATTTCTTTGTAGACAGTGTGTCTCTTGTAGGTAGTGAGCCTCTTGTGAGCAGTGTGCTCGAGTAGTGAGCCCTAATTGGCATGTGCCATTTTATTCTTTCTATTCTTCTAACAGAGAATACAATCTTGGGTTAATCACCCCATGGTTTTCCCCTTAACTGGGTTTTCCACGTCAAAATCTTGGTGTCTCATGTGTTGATATGTTTCTGCTCTTAATTTGTTGCATTGTGTTTTCATGATTGATTTATTATTAGACTGCTAATTGCAAAGTGGAATTAAGTGTTTAATTGAGAGAAAGTTTTGCACAACTGATTCACCCCCCTCTCAGTTGTGTGCCCTAAATCTAACAATTGGTATCAGAGCTAAGTTCCTCTAAAAGAGCTTAACCGCTTGAGGAGATCCAGGATGTCGTCTTACAAGAAGGATAGTCCGAAGTTTGATGGAACCAATTTTAATCTCTGGAAAGGTCGCATGAAATGTCACTTGAGATGTATGGGAGTGGTGTACTGGACCATGGTGACAACACAATATGTACCTCCACAGGGTGGTCTGAAAACCCAAAATGAAATCATAGACGCTAAAAATAATCTGCGGACTATAGAGTCTCTTCTAAGCACATTATCTGATTCAGAGCTCTCAAATGTTATTGACCTACCAACTGCTTTTGAGATTTGGCAAAAACTGGAACTTCTGCATGAAGGAGACAAGTATGTCAAAAGTGCAAGATTACAAAGTCTGAAAGGAAAATTTCAAAATCTGAAGATGAGAGAAGATAAAAAATCACTACCTTTATGCCAAGAGTAAATGAGCTTGTTTGTGGAATTAGAAATGCTGGTGGAGTCTTGGATGAAGATGAGATTGTTGGCAAAGTTCTCAGATCCCTTCCTGCTTCTTACAAAATCAAGGCTACTGCCATTGAAGAATTCAGAGCCCATACAACTGTCACAAGAGATCAATTGGCTGCATTTGAAATGACAGAGTTTGGAGATGACCCCCCCAAGACTGAATCTGTATTCAAAGCCAGTGCCTCTATTAAAAGTAAACAAAGGTTTGATCTGGGAGAGAATTCATCAAGGAAGCTGTCATGGTATGAAAAAGCAAGAAAAGATCTGGAGGAAGAAGAAGTAGAAACTGCTCAACTTGAAGCCCTTATTGCAAAGAGGTTGCCAAGAGGATCCAGTAAGTATGAAGGAAAATTACCTTTTAAGTGTTTTAACTGTAATAAGATTGGTCATTTTGCCTCAAGGTGTCTGGAAAGGTTTTCAAGGCAAAATCCTAACAAGCCAAGGTTCCAAAAGATCTGTTATTATGTACATGAAGATGATGATAATGAAGGAGTAACAGATGATGAATCAGAGATAGGAAACAAATCTGGAAATGAATGGGTGTTCATTGCCATCAAAGAAGAAGATCCAATGTCCTTTGTATTTGTCAATCATAAGACTATGGAAAGAGCTCTACCTGCCCAAGTTGAAGAAAATGATGATTGGGTCATTGACAGTGGTTGCTCTCACCATATGACAGGTGACAAAAATAAGTTCATAGATTTGGAAAGGTATGAAGGAGTGGTAAAGTTTGGTGATAATTTTGCTGGTAGAATCAGAGGTAGAGGAACTATTTCTCTTGATGGAAGGAACAAAACTGGTAATGTTCTGTATGTTGAAGATTTGAAGCACAATCTTCTCAGTGTTGGACAGTTGGTGGACAAAGGCTATGATCTCCGGTTCAAGAATGGAAAATGCAAGATCTTTGAAAGTTTCAGAACAGAGATTGCATCCGGTACTCAAACTAAAGGTAATATCTTTCACTTGGTTGGTACTGGTAAAAGTTGCTTATTTGTTCAAATTGATCAGAGTTGGTTGTGGCATAGGAGGATGTGTCATGTGAATTTTGATAATATCATCAAGATAAGCAATACTCAGGCTGTAAGAGATCTTCCAAAATTGGTGAAACCTTCTAACAACTTGTGCAAAGAATGTTAGGTGGGTAAGCTGAGCAGAGTTACATTCAAAAGTAAGGAACTGTCTTCTACCGGATTATTGGACTTAGTTCATACTGATCTTTGTGGTCCGGTAAGAATCAGGACTATTCAAGGTGATAGATATTTCATGCTACTAATTGATGACTATTCCCGGATGATGTGGGTAACCTTTCTAAAAGAGAAATCAAAAGCTCTTGAAAAATTCAAAAATATTCAAGGCTATGGTAGAGAGTGAAACCAGATTAAAATTGAAGTGTCTGAGGTCTGATAGAGGTGGAGAATTCACATCCAATGAGTTCATAGAGTTCTATGAGAAACATGGAATAAAGAGACAATTGTCTGCTCCTAGGACTCCACAGCAGAATGGAATAGTGGAAAGAAAGAACCGGACCATGCAGGAAGCATCTAGGACCATGATGATGGAAGCAAATGTTCCTTAGATCTATTGGAGAGAAGTTGTCAGCACTACAGTCTATACTCTCAATCGAGTTCAAATCAGAAGCAATATTGGTAAGACTCCGTATGAACTTCGGTTTGGTATCACTCCTACTGTAAGGTATTTTAGAGTTTTTGGTAGCAAATGTTACATTAAAAGAGATGAAGATCTAGGAAAGTTTGATGCTAGAAGTGACGAAGGAATATTCTTGGGTTATTCTACTCAAAGCAAAGCATACCACTGTTATAACAAAAGACTGAGAAAGATGATAGAAAGTACAAATGTGAAGGTTGATGAAGGAATTGAAAAACCCTCAAGATTCTATGAATATGATGAAGATGATCATAATGGTGTTCTGACTCAAGGAGCCCAAGCCTCTTCTGAGATTCAGATCCAGATTGATCCGGTAAATCAGGAAGAAGAGATAAGTTTGAATGAGCCTGATCAAGAAGAAGAAATGCAAGTAACTCCCAAAGTGCCTAGGTATGTAAGACTGAATCACTCTCAAGATCAGATCATAGGTGATAAAAGCAAAGGTGTACAAACAAGAAGGAAAATTGCTCAAAACTCAGATGAGTATTGTCTGATTTCAAAAGTTAAACCTAAGATTGTGAATGAAGCTTGCAATGATGAAAACTGAACTAAAGCAAGGGAGGAAGAGTTGATGCAAATTGAGAAAAATCACACTTGGGATCTTGTTCCCAAACCTAGAAATAAAAATGTGATTGGAACTAAATGAGTCTTCCGGAACAAACTAAATGAAGTTGGTGAAGTAATCATAAATAAAGCCAGATTGGTCTGCAAGGGTTACTCTCAAATAGAAGGAGTTGATTTTGAAGAAACTTTTGCTCTGGTGGCAAGAATTGAAGCAGTCAGATTATTTCATGCTTTTGCTACTTTCAAGGATTTCAAGGTATATCAGATGGATGTCAAGTCTACCTTCCTAAATGGTGACTTGGAAGAAGAAGTATACATTGAGCAACTAGATGGATTTCAATTGTCTGATCATGGTGATATGGTCTGCAAGTTGAAGAAAGCACTGTATGGACTGAAGCAAGCCCTAAGAGCCTGGTATGAAAGATTGGATAAGCATATTTTGAAGATTGGTTTCAACAAAGGTATTGCTGACAGTAATTTATATTTCAAAATTGACAATGAAAACATCTTAATTGTTGAAGTGTTTGTTGATGATATCATTTTTGGAGGAAGAGATAGTTTGTGTAAAACTTTTGCAAATCAAATGAAAAGTGAGTTTGAGATGTCCATGCTTGGTGAAATGAATTTCTTCTTGGGTCTACAAATCACTCAAACAAAGAAAAGAATCTTCATTTCTCAGACCAAATATGTGAAAGAATTGTTGAAGAAATTTGGGATGGAAGATTCAAAACCAATGAATACTCCCATGGCAACCGGATGTCAATTAAGAAAAGATGAGGATTCCCCTAAGGCTAATCAGACAAAGTATAGGTCAATGATTGGAGGATGTTGTATCTCACTCAAACTAGACCAGACATTATGCAAGTTGTTGGTCTTGTTGCTAGATTCTAGGCTGATCCTAGAGAATCTCATGTCATGGCAATCAAGAGGATTTTTTGATATCTAAAAGGGACAGTTGAGTATGGTTTGTGGTATCCTAGAGATCATGATTTCTCTCTTCATGCATATACAGATGCGGATTGGACAGGAGATGTGGATGACCGGAAGAGTACTAGTGGTGGAGCATTCTTTTTGGGGAAGAGATTAGTTTCTTGGCTAAGCAAGAAATAAGAGGCAATATCTCTGTCTACAACTGAAGCAGAATATATTGCAGCAATAGGTAGTTGCACTCAAGTTTTGTGGATGAAGCAGATGCTAAGAGATATCAAAGTAGAGTATGAGGAACCTATCACAATCTTCTGTGATAATTCAAGTGCAATAAACATATCTAAGAACCTGGTGTTGCACTCAAAGACTAAACATATATCCATCAAGTTTCACTTTTTGAGAGAGCAAGTGAACAAGAATGAAGTCAGATTGGAGTTTGTGCCCTCCAAGGATCAGATTGCAGACATCTTTACTAAACCTCTACCTAAGGACTCTTTTGAGTATCTCAGGGAGAAGTTAGGGGTTACTGCCCCTCCGGTGATGAACTAAGGTGCATCAGTCCGGTGGATATCACAGTCATATCTTGTGATCTGGATTGATGGGGAGCTGCTACTCAGGGGGAGCAGCAAGTATGATTCTGAAGTGTTGGAATTGCAAGTATGTACCCTTTGCCATTGATGTCAAAGGGGGAGAGAAGACATGTGAAAAACAAGTGGTTTCTGATCAAAGGGGGAGCAGCAAAAGGAGAGAAGACATGTGAATGGTTGTTGTTGATAGGGGGAGTTGTGACAGTGAGGAGAAGTTCTTGTCTTGATGGTCAAAATAGTTTTTCACATCATATGTTGCCATCAATGACAAAGGGGGAGATTGTTGCAAGTATGGGCCTAACCTGTGTTGTCATTGATGTCAACATACTCCTGTTGCATTAATGATAAGGATTGGATGAGCTGTGTGCTGAGGATATTGAGAAAATTAGTCTCAATCAGGAACAGTGAAGATCAGTGATGACAATAAGGCAAAAGTCCAAGATAGGAAGAGGATCAGAGGATGCAGATTAAAGGGTTTGTAGATATGTGTCTTGAAGTGATCCAGTAGAGATTTTAGAGGTCCTCATGAAGATATGAAGAAGTTGTGGCTGCTCAAGTCAAACCGGTTCTGGTAGGTATTCAGAGGTAACAGAGCGACATAGACAGGTCCGGTGAGATCCAGAAGTACAGTTTCCTGCTCTGCAGATTTGAGGCAATGTTGAGGAAGTCCTAGTGATGTATCAACTCGATTGGTTCATGAATTGAAGGTCCACAAGTATCTATTCTTTGGTGACAGTGGTGACAGATTGTATTCTTGAGGCTCCGAATGAAAGAGAGAAGGATTTCAGTATGCAGATGAAGTGCAGATGTTCTTGGTGATTCAGGAAACCTTGTGAAGGACTTTGTATTGTGTCCAGCGTGTGTTAGTGGTCTGAATTGGAGTTGGAGCTCGCTATTGAAGAATAACCTCCAGATGATGATGTTCTTCCTGAGACTGGCCGACCGGATAAGTTTCACATATTGTGGATGTTCTGGTAGATGTTTGCCGACTTAGATGATTATTCCTAAGTTGATGTCTTGTATAAATAAGGGGTTGCAAAGTCATTTCAAAGGTGTGCTTGAAGAGATGAGGGAGTGGTAGCGAGGAGGAGAGCGAAAGGCAGAGCAGAAGTATTGGGCTTAAATGGAACTGATTCAAGCATGGTGAAGATGCTATTTTCCAGTTCAAGTAGGTGATACTTATTTCTTTGTAGACAGTGTGTCTCTTGTAGGTAGTGAGCCTCTTGTGAGTAGTGTGCTCGGGCAGTGAGCCCTAATTGGCATGTGCCATTTTGTTCTTTCTATTCTTCTAACAAAGAATACAATCTTGGGTTAATTACCCCGTGGTTTTTCCCTTGACTGGGTTTTCCACGTCAAAATCTTAGTGTCTCATGTGTTGATATGTTTCTGCTCTTAATTTGTTGCATTATGTTTTCATGATTGATTTATTATTAGACTACTAATTGCAAAGTGGAATTAAGTGTTTAATTGAGAGAAAGTTTTGCACAACTGATTCACCCCCCCTCTCAGTTGTGTGCCCTAAATCTAACAAAGGATCTCTTTGCAAAGCTCAAATACCAATCTCTAGCCTTAGCATCAAAGGATCTAACAAAAAACCTCATCCACATATCCTCATCTCTAAATGAATGTTTCTCCATGAAGTTGTGAAAGTTTTGGATATGTGCACCCCCATCACACACACTATGACCACTAAATCTAGGCATCTGATTATAAATCTGGGCAGGCATACTTTCAATTTCATAATCAACCCATGACAAATCTAATTGGTCATATAATGGATCAAAAGGGCTGACAAGAGGTTTAGCCTTCTGACTGGCACACACAACAGGGTTACTATTTAACTGAGCCTATTGAGCCTCTAAGGATATCAACCTATTCTTTATCTCTTCAATTTTTTTTACACAATATTTCATCCCCCTCTTGGTTGAGTATGGGTGAATACATACTTGGATTCATATAAATTTCACTTTCAGACATTTTATGTCTACCTAAGACCTAAGGCTTCCCCCTAGCATTCAGCTTATACAATTAAACAACAATTACAAGTGGGAAGAAACCATGTACCTTTTCTCATCCAGATGCTGAAATCTTAAACAGAATATTCTTAGACCACAATGACATACATTGGCCTTTCATGTGCACTGAAATCTTATTTGTAGAGTCGCCACCTCTCCAAAGAGGATATAATTTTCAAACAACTGAAAGCTCATCACATGACAACTATTTTTTCTGAGTTCATTCTGCCAACAGAGCACCACTATTCACATGAAAGATCCAGATATCAATTCCCCAGCAGAGTCGCCAAATTTGTTGGAGTTCTCTCGCATCAACATTAGGGTTTGCCAGTTCCAATGCACAAGCAGATCTGGCCAACAAATACAGGGGGTTGTGTGAGATGCCTCCCCTTCACTTCTGGTTCTTTTGCACCAAGGGGGTATCCCTATAGCTAAAGATTTGATCTTGACTCGCCCAATGACAGAAAGATTTAGCTTGACAACAACAGGCAGAATACTCTCATGTGTGGACCAACATATGCATGATAGATCACAAGGCAGGCAACATTCTTGGACATATCTAACTGGTTGAAAATGAGAGTATGCAGAGTCCTATTTCTACTCCTACAAGTAACAGGTTGGAATTATGAAATGATTTGTTTAATGTTTTGGATGCAAGATAGGGGTTTTGGAAACATAACACAACACAAGGAGCAGACTGGTGCCTATCTCAGAGCAAGGAGTCAACTAGACGTATACAAATGAATGATTTGCACTGGCATTCAAGTTTCAAGGGGTTAGATTGGTGCATACCTTACAAACACCACCCAAGGCTGAGTATTTAGCTGCCTTTACTTACTAATATCCCAACTGACATACATTCTTCTTCATACTTAACCTAAAATAGTTTAATCCACTCCTCGAATGAATGTCACAGATCAAGCATGCAATACAGTAGGTCTATATCCTAGAATCTTAGAAACCCTTAGCAACTAGATTCAAAAGAAGAGATGCACACAACAAATGGAGACAAAGAGCTAAACACATGCAAATAAGCATTTTTCATATAAAATGACATGAAACTGAACAGATATGCAACTTGCATTCAAAATGCAACTCATAAACTCCAAAAGAGATAAAATAGCCAAGAAAGGCTTTGTTCTTCGTTATTTTTTTCCAAAAATTGCCCAAGTCTTCAACAACCCTAAAATGAGTAACACAACCTGCTATATAGCAAGAATGTGTACTCAACAATTAATTACATGGTCATTTAAAATTCTGCCAGATACAACGTATCATGGAAATGGTGCTCAAAACATTCAATGCAATAGGAGACAATGAGGAAAGAAGTAGGTGAAATCAGGATCTGCACCGCCGCCTGAAGATTTTCCTCATGAATTTGGTAGTTGGCCGGTCAATTAGACCCATACCTCTCTACAATCCTGCCATTAATGGCCAACCTACCCGCGAGATGCAACAATGGCTCGCGTGCTAAAGTTTCCCACTTGAATTGATGCAGATACAAATAAAAACCCCTTCGCATTCTGAAAATTTGAAACTGGCCATCGATTTCCTCCTTCCTGCTGAGATCTTTGGCTCCAAATCATGCTAAAATCCATTGGCCAGTAGAATCCTACCACATAGGTGCTTTATCTCCCTATCGTTGACTTTTCGTTCTTCCATTTTGCCCTTTTTCGCCTTTGCACATTCAAATCCTTTGTATATGCAGGATGCATATACATGCAACTGACCCGGACACGTGGCAGCTTACCATTGGATTGCCATCTCTATGCATTTACCTCTCCATCGACTGTTAGAATGAGCATGGACGAAGCCTCTGATGGGCAAAGTCTCGCCGATGAGCCATTGTAATTTTTCTTACATCTGCAGTTGTATATGTATCGGCCATCGGGGGAACACTTTGCTTGGCTGCCGATGCATATTATTTTGCCAATGATTTTCTTGCATGTGGCAAATGTATAAGACCCTCACACATTTCCTTTGTGTGTCGAATATACAAGGCGAACATACAAACCTTTTTACATACAAGCAAGGAATCCTTCCTGGAATATGCGATATACAACCACCTTTGTATACCCAGAAATGCAAATGCAAGCCCGATATGCATACAAAGATGCATGCAACTGTTTTTTGCACCTTTTGAAGCTGATTGAATACTATTTTTTTGAAAGTGCCTGCAAATTTAAATGCTTAAAACCTAAATGCTTATGCAAACACTAACACTATGGATGAAGCAAACATTGAAGGATATAAGAGTTGTGCATGAAGAACCATTTTCTTCTTTTGTGACAATACAAGTGCTATAAACATTTCAAAGAATATAGTGATGCACTCAAGAACAAAGCATATATCAATAAGGTATCACTTTCTGAGAGAAAAGTTAATAGAGAATGAAGTAAAGATGGAATATGTGTCTACCAAGGATCAAATTGTAGATATTTTTACAAAGCCTCTGCCTAAGAATACTTTTGAGTATCTCAGGGAAAAGTTAGGAGTTTTTACCCCTCCTACTCTAAACTAAGATGTATGGAAAGTGCATCAGTCTAGTGGTGCCCAAAGTCTCATATCTTTGATATGGATTGATGTTTTGAAGGCTACCCCTCAGGGGGAGCAGGTAGATGTTACTGATATGAGTTCCTGATAAAGATAAGTAAGTGTTGCAGTGTTGTTGACAGGGGGAGTAGTGCAGTATTAATGAAATCTGAATTGATCCTTGATGAACAAATAGAGAGAAAAGTTTGACACCCTTTACCATTAATGTCAAAGGGGGAGAAAAGTTCATGTGAAAAACTTAAGGAGAGAGTTGCAACCAGAGAAAGCATAAAGTAAGGGGGAGCAAAGAAGCAAAGAAGGTTTGCTTGCCTTGATGGTTTTCCACATCATGCATTGCCATCAATGACAAAGGGGGAGATTGTTGCAAGTATGAGCAGTAAGTGTTGTCATTGATGTCAACACCTAAGGTCAGCATCTAAGGAAATTATTTGAATGAGTTTGAGAAAGTGTCTGAGAAGAACAGTGCAGTGTTTTGCTCCGCATATCCTGTAGATTGAATATCTTTGTCTGTGGTTTGGAAGTTATGTTAAGGGATGTCTATAGCTGCTATGTTTCAAGATTGAGCCTCCAGTGTGAAGATTTGAGTGAGTTCTGTTCACCAGAGTAAAAACTATTTTTCTAAGTATTTAATGGTGATAGGGAGAATGTATTCTGCTCCTCATTTCTCTGCATTTAAGTTTTATAGTCTGTGGTTCTGAGATTAAGTTTGGGATGATGTTATGTACCTTCAGTTGAAATAGTTTGTAATTTGGTGCTCTACAAGCGATCTTTCCTTTATGACAGTGGTTGACAGTAATGTTTAAGTGCTCTGGTTTTAAGAATCTTCTGGATAGAGTGTTTGGGGGTTGTGTGGAAGTTCTTGGTGATTGTAAGTTGCTTTTGGATGTCTCTAGATCGTGTTCCTACCTTTTGATTGGTCCGTAAACTATAATTCAAATTGTGCAGGAAGCGTGTTCATAAAGATCTTAGTGTTAACACCAGTTTTGGCTGACTTGGTTGTTTCCACTACTTGCGATTATGCTTTGGAGTTTGTGGTAACATGTTGTATCATGGAAGATTGCATTTGAGCCCCAACTAAGGCATGGTGTGGTCCACATTCATTCTTTTCCTTCATAAATGTATTTAGGTCCAGACCTATTCTAATGTATGTGTGTATACCGATCTTGGAGATTGTTCCAATGGTTGATGATTGTAATGCCAACCTTGATGTACATTCCAAGGTTGATGAATTGTATAAATACTTGTAATGAAGTCATGAATATAGGATGGATGTTGCGAAGATAAGTGCAAAGTGAAAAAGTAGAGCAGAGCAGAGTAGAGGAAATTTATTGTGCTTCAATGGAACTAAACCTTGGCATAGTGTAGATGCTACTATCTTAGTTCACCAACTTTTAGTAGTGAGCCCCTTCTCTTGGCAATGAGCCGCTTCTTTTGCAGTGAGCATTCTGGGTAGTGAGCCTTATTGTAAATTTTGATATATAATTTATATTGTGAGCTAACACTCACCGTGGTTTTTCCCTTATTGGTTTTTCCACGTAAAAATCTGGTGTCTCATGTGTTGAATATGTGAATGTGTTTAAGATTCTGATTATATGCTTTCATGGTTAAATCATAATTAAGTGGTTAATGTGTTGATGTTTTAAAGAAGTTAAGATTTTGCTACAACTGATTCACCCCCCCTCTTAGTTGTCTTGTGCATTTCAACAATCCCATGGCTAATGGAGTTTATAGTTGGTGACTTCCCTATAGAGATGAAATGAGATCATAATTCCATATATGTGAAGCTTGACACCCACATAAACAACCAACATGGTGAACAAACCAACCTTAATCAAAAGAAAGCTCCCCGGGTAAAATCCTCATGACTCAAGAAAATAAAAAATTCTTCAAGGCTACCTTGAATGATTTTTTCATGAATATGAGAGTAATACAACTTGTATGGAGAGCCACTCAATAAGCAAAAATATGTTGATTCCCTTAATACACAAGGCTTTAAGCATGTGTTAAAGAACTAGACCTAAGAGAGGAATTAAAAATATCTTTCTAGCAAACCCTTGGTTCGATGAGGAGTGCAAGGTATCAAAGAGAAATTTGAGAGAATGCAGGATGTGCAAAGAAAATAAGGAGTATGAAAAATTGTTAAGAGTCTAAAGAAGAAAGGTATATGAACACAAGAAGGAAGGAACTAATCGCTCTTGGATAACTCAATCCCAATATCTTTTGGAAGGAACTGCAATAAAGGACAAAACAAATAGAAAACATTATCTCAAATTCCTAATGGATTGAATATGAAAAGTTGTTATATGAGTGTGGCCAAGATAAACACAGTCCCCTAATAATCAACACAACCACTAAGTTATTCTCTACTGAAGTTATCAATCAAGGCATAAAGAGTCTTGCAAGGGGCAAAGCACAAGATATAGATTAGCTACAAGAAGAACAATTAACATGAGGTATAGATGTCCTTATACCTCACATAAATTCATCTTCAATAATGTCATTCAAGAGGGCTTCCTGGAGGAGTGGACAACTAGTCTTGTTATCCCCCTCTATAAAAGCGGTGATATCAATAATCCATCAAATTATCACACTATTATGGTTAATCCTCTTCTTGGAAGGGAGCATGGTTGAATGCAAAGTTAGTATATGGGAAAAGCAAGAGGGAAAAAGGGCTAAGGGGCAAGAAGGATTTAAATTGAAGTACTTCGCTATTGATTATTGTGTCGCCTCAGGCACTTGATTAAGAAATATGGGAAATCCAAGGTGATGAAGCTTGTTGCTGCTTTGTGGACTTTAAAAAGGCTTTTTACATGGTGCCTCGTGATAAAACTTGGAATAAGATAGAGGAACTCGGAGTTTTATATGAGTTTAGAGTAGCAATTCATAGGTTTTATGAACAATTCAAGGCTAAAATTAGAATAAGTGATGGATTGGTCGAGTGCTTCAGCAGTGATCTTAGTGTCAAATAGGTTTGTCCACTTTCCCCAACTTTGTTTGGGTTATAAATTGATAAGTTAGAATGGCATGGATAAACAAAGTTGGTAGTGAGGGAGTTCAACTTGCTAAATACGTAGTAAAGTTACTCTTATATGTGGATGATCTCATCCTAATTACAAAAATAGCTCATAGTTTGAGAGAACACTTGAGGGCTCTAGAACTCTTTTGTCAGGAGTTTCAGATGCAAGTGATTACCAGAAAAAATAGTCATGATTTTTCATTATAGAGAAAAAAGAAACAAATCAACTTTCTTTTTGAAGGTAGCCCACTGGAAATAGTGGAAGAATACAAGTACCTCAAGCTTGATTTTCACAACAAGCTTTGTTGGGATTATGAAGAGCAAAAATAATTCAAGGGGCTTGGAAAGATTTATATTCAGTACAAAATAGATGCAAGATCACAAAATTATGGGACTGGAAAAGCAAGAGAATCCTATTTGGTATGCTTGTCACTCCGATGATTCTTTATGGGTATGAAATTTGGCACAACATGTCGAATTAGAAATGGAGATAGGTGGAAAGAATCCAAAAACTATAATCATAAGAAACCTAAAAACTAAGACCTTAGTTTTATACAATATTTTATTAGCTAAAATAGGTACTTTCCCTTTAGAAGCATTGGTGATGGTTCGATTGTTAATCTACCTAAAAAGGCCTAAATATGGAGGACCATCGTTGGCCCAAGATGGTTATTGAGGAAGAGCTAAGCAAAAGGAAGAACATGTGGATGAAATAGAATGATAAATGGATGAATAAATGGGACATTACTAGGGAGGAATGGCCAAACACTAATGAGGAAATAAAAAAATTTGTCAAAGAAAAATTCAAGATTGCCATGTGTACAAAGCCAATTGGTTGGAAGAAAGCCTACTACATCAAATAATTTAACCCCACATGGGACCATGGTTAAAAAGTTTACACAGGAGATGAAATTAAGTGGAAATAAAAAATGTTGATAGCTTAATTAAGGACTAGCTCGCATCATCTTAGGAGTGAAACTAGCAAATGGTTGATACCTAAGGAGGAGTGAGATGCCTATTTTTGCAACAAAGGTGTGGTGGAGACAAAATGGCACTATATCATGGAGTGCTTGGCCTACAACAATATCTATATCAATTACAAAGACACATTGAGTGTTGAATATCTTTGCACCCCATTTGAGGAGGCAAGGTTGGTCAAAACTGTGAACTTTTTTTATCAAGATTCACTATAGAAGATTGGACATCAAGGTGAGTTTACAAACTCTATAAGGATGTGGTGCCCTTATGTCTTGGGGTGGGGTTCTCGTGTTTCTCTTTGGTTTCTATTCTTGGTCCCATTGGCTTCTTTGGTTTCATGGATATTATTAAACTATTTCAGTCATACATACACACATAAGAAATGCACTATAACTCATTAACTGGTGCTTTTATTAATTACTTCATCTTTTTCCATATAAGGGGGAAAGCATAATATTATTTTTCTTTCCATTATTTTTTGAGTCGTCTCTGAGCACAATTAAATAACATTATATGTCAACCACTGGGAAAAGTAAAACAATATTTTTTATTTTTATTTTTAAACTATGTGATGTGAAAACACTTAAAGGATCTTATATATCTTCCAAGCTAAAAGATCACAACATTATAAATTCCCATAAAACTAATTGATAAAATTAAATTTTACAAGGTAAAATTAAAATTTAAATATGTCATGTATATTTAGTATATGTGGATTAATTATAATGCATTGGTAACTTTTCTTACATGTAAGTTTTGTTTTTGATCATATAAGTGGCTAAAACAAGGGAGCCGAACCCATTACATATTAACCCCAAGAGCACTGAAAAAGGTCAACATAAAGACTAGAGAGACCGACAGCAACAAAAAACATAGACACAACAGACCACCACTAGGCTGACAGCATACTAAATGCAAAAACACATAAACAAGAGCCCCTAGGGCTGATTAAACATCTGACCTCAGTCATCAATAAGGAATTGGTACATTTCTTCATATTCTTTCAGCTCCTTGTTCTCAATCCCGTGCCTGTTGAGCTCAATATCCTGTAGGACAGCTAGCGTTGTCGTCGAACTGTGCATAACCTTAGAATTGAACCTAGTTAGAATCATGAATTTCTTCTCTAGCTCCATCATCCTGTTGTTAAGGTCCTCGATCCCTTTCCCTTTCTTGGTTTACTTACCACCCTTGTTTCTTTTACCAGTGTCCTCTATCAACTTCTCAAACTTGTTAGTCTCCTCCCCCTAGACATTCAGTTCAGGGAAGTTACTCAGACCGTCATCCTTGTCCTCCACATCCACAATCTCCTCCTTATAAGTCTTAACTTCACCTTTCATGTTCTCCTTTGTGTCGTCTGAATCAATAGAAAACACTTGCTCCTTAAGTGAAGGGATCAGTTTGACAGCCAGCTTGCTTGACCTCCTGGTCGACGGCACCCTGAGCTTACCCTGGGGAATGGTATTCTCAGTATCTTTCATGTTTTCACTGCCTTCCTCCCCTCCCACAGAACCCTCAACATCAGTCTCCAAGCTATGTACTTCCATCATGGGTCGTCCTCACTATTCTTAGAATCGCTACCTCCTTCCTTCCCCTCCTTAATCCTCTTTTGGGGGGTGTAACCCTTAATATCACCCTCCATCAACTTTCTCTTGGTGGGTAAGCAAGTCACTTTAGGGCTGGCAGGCTTAGGGTTCACCTGATCAATAATTTTATCCTTGGGGTTGTTCCTAGTGATGGGTTTCTTATTAGAGGTTGAGGCCTTGGCCACTTTGTGGGAATGGGGATACTTTTATGGGGTAATTTCTGTGATAATCATAGGATTGCTTTGGTCAGGGTTCAGCTTTGGGTGCCACAAGAGAGTTGTCGACGCAAGTAGCAGTGATTTGCTTGGGGAGACAAAGGGCTAGGTGAAATTTATACAATCTATAAATAAGTCCCTGATGGAGCAGAATAAGGGGTTTATCAGGATCTTTGGCATGCTATTCAAAAGTCACCTCCACTGAGGTTTCTAGAGAAGAAAGTAAATAGAATGGAAAACTTATGAACTGGCTTCTCCTAAAATAGTTTAACAACATGAAATGATAATGATAGAATCTGCAAAACCTACCTTAAAGTGTAAAGTACTTGATGAGCATGTAACAAACATCATCCCAAGGTTTGGGCAACTTCTGTCTATTGAAACCACCTTGCAGACTATGCAGAATGTTTTAGAAACATGGCCATTCCCTCAGGGTCTGAAACCTTACTCATCTTCTTATGCTTAACCTTGTTCATGGACATACTAGTGGCCATCCCTATGACTCCCTCAGACACTTTGAAGCCAACTCCTCCAACCTGAACATGTCTATCTACCCACGACTACACAAACTACTTGGAGAGATTCGCGTCATGCCCTTGGAGGCACTCCAAATACAGGGCCACCCCTCCCTCACAACAGACATGCCAGAGGGTTTCATTTTTTTTAACTCCTCATAGGACATAGGTTTTGTACGGGTCCTATCTCCTCCCATATTCATCATACAGAAACACTTAATAGAAGTTTGAGAAGGTAAGTTAACACTGACAATCTAAAAAATCTTTAACCTTGAAGATATGAATCCGCCCGTAGAGTCAAGCACAAGTTCTGATGATATATTTGTCACCTCGCCACTTGGAAATATCAAGTTTCCATAAATTTGTATTGTGTGAATTAAGATGGGTTGTACTTTTAATCATTATTAGCCTTGAGATGATCATAAATATGAGTTATGCGGAGGCTTAAAAAATTGGGTCTATTCATCCCCTTGGCCACATAACTGGCCACGTGCTTTACCCCTTGAAGTGTCCTAGTCATAATGCAAATGTGACTACACGTCATACCCCGGTAGCTTATACTATTAATCATGTTGATCTGTCAATTAGAAGATCCACAGCTGAACCTTATACTCTCTTTAGAAATATTATAAATCACAATATTCTTATGAATATTCCCCTCTTAACGCCAAAGGCACACAAAAGGCAAGGGATTTGAAATGTCTTGATTATGACTCGTGATAAACCAACGACGGTGTTCTTCTCCTTGCTAAGGAGGATTTGGATCTGTATAGGGAGATTTTCTGGATTTCGCCAGCATCTCCAACTACTCAAATTTTGAAGCAGGTTGGCCATTCCACCGGCCACCCTATTGCCTTCACGATAGGTGTGCCCTATCTCCTTTTCAGATAACCTGGTTAATAAGCCAACTATATCCTCTATGATATCCTTGAGTTTCCATCCACTATCAGTCCTACCAAGAGCAGCATCAAAACAATAGCTTTCGAGTCCCCCTCGATCTAGATCTTATCCACCCCAAGGAGAGGACAAATTTGAGCCCCCATAATAGGGCCAATCCCTCAGCCACATTGTTGGATTGGGTAACAATGCCCCCTGCATAAGCAGCAATAAGATTCCCTTGTTCAATTTTGATGACACCACCTCCACTGGCCAGGTCAGTGGTTTTTTTTCACTCTGTCAAAGTTGAGTTTAACCAAGTCCTTGGGAGGGGGTCTCCAGATGGTATTTTGTCTGGCCAACTTCTTAGAGTTGTCAAAGGTGGTGATATCCGCTATTAGACCCCAGTTCTTAGCAATATGCAATTCAATTTGTGTGGGGGGTTCTTCAGCAGTGTTCAGAGTGCTGATGGAAGTATTCTCCAAAACCAATTTGCTAAAGGAGAAGAAGACATCATTAGCGCTTTTAGCCGTTTCCCAAAAAAATCTATTATTTCTCTCTTTCCAAATGCTCCACTCCAAATGTAGGGGAATTTTCCTCCATAATTCCTTGACTCTCAGACGTTTAAAGGGAGAGATCCAGCTTTGAATGAAGTCCTTGAGGTTTTCATTGAAAATCTAGTCCATGCTAAGTTTATCCAAGGTCCTTCCCCAAATCTCTTTGGTGAAGTCACAATGGAAAAGAAGGTGTTGTATAGACTCTTCCTCTTTCTGGCACAAACACACCAGTTAACCAATTGGAAGCCCCTTTTGTTGAGGTTATCAGTAGTAAGGATTTTGTGGTGGGCAGCAGACCACCAAAAATAATTAATTTTAGGAGTCAAGTGATTGTTCCATACCTTCTTCCATAAGTTGTTATCCTGTACACTGTTGGACATCAAATTGTAGGCAAATTTAATTGAGAATACTCCCTTCCTATCCAAGGCCCCAAGCATCTCGTCCTCCCTAGGAAACAAGGGGATTCTACACTTGCTCATCTCTAACTACAGAGAAAAACACCCCTACTCACCTAACTAACTTCCATTCCAGCAATCAATCATATTTTTCCAATGTCTTTGGCCCTGGGTTTGGTTAGTAATGTAATTGTTGACAAACCTCCCAAAATGAGTGACAACTCTAGATTTAGTGTTAATAGTTCCTTGATTGAACAGAGGGACCTCATGTAGCCAATTGTCCTCCCAGAACCTAATTTTATCCCCCTTGCCCAGCCTCCACTTAATGCCTTGAGACAGAATGCTTCTAGTTTTGATCATCTTGTTCCAAATAATGGAGCCTTTTGGGAGGCTCTCCCTCTAAGTAGCCCATTCCTTTCCCCATTGTGAAGGTACTTGGCTCTCATGATCTGCACCCAGTCTTTCTGATCCTTAAGAAAACTCCATCCAACCTTAGCCAGCAAAGCTTTGTTCATCATCTAGATCTTTCTAATACCCAGTCCCCCTTGATACTTGGGAAGACAAACTTTGTCCCACCTAATGAGTGATATCCTCTTCTTTTCCTTAACTGCCGTCCAAAGAAAAGTTTTCTAAATTTTCTCAAACTTTTCAGCAATATATCTAGGCATCTTGAAAAGAGTAAGAAAGTAGGTGGGAATACCTTGGAGGGATGCCTTTAGAAGTTGATACTTTCCATCTTGGCTTAGGAGTTTACCCTTCCAGCCTTCATCTTTTTTTGGATTCTCTCCAGGACAGAATTCTAGTAAGAGGGGGTCACTTCCTTGATAGTGAGGGGGAGACCCAAGTAAGTTGTCAAGAGGTTGAACTTGTTACAATTTAGGATATCTTTGATCTTCTCCTAGAGTTCCTGATCAACATTGAAGAAGACAATGCTCTTTTCATAGTTTATGCACTGCTCAGAGGCTTTAGCATAGGAGTTCAGAAGATACTTCCATCTTCTAGCTTCCACCACCGAGGCTGCACCAAACATCATAGTATTGTCTACAAACTAATGGATAGTCAAAGGCCCCACAGTAGACACAGCTCTGACACCCTTGAGATCCTGACTATTTAGACAAGATAAAATGTTCCTTCCTAGAACCTCAACCATGATGATAAACAAATAGGGCGATAGGGGATCCCCTTGCCTAATACCTCTACCAGTATTGAAGAATACCCGGGGAGAACCATTCACTAGCACCGAGTACTTGACAGTGGTGACACATTCACTTATCAGTGTTATCATTATATCCTAAAATCCAAACTTCCTTAGCACTTTGAAGAGGAAATCCCAAGAAATTCTATCATAGGCCTTAGAGATATCCAGTTTAAGAGTCATACTGGGGATGTTGCTCCTGTCCATCGAGTGGATTATCTTATGCATGGAGATGGCAGCGTCCACAATCTATCTACTGAGGACAAAACCTTTTTGACAATCGGATATAAGGTTGTCCAACAAAGGTTGTAGTCTGAGGACAAGGGTCTTCGTGATAATCTTATAAATAATGTTGTAGAGGCTAATAGGGGGGAAATCAACCATAGACTCAAAGATGTTCTTCTTGGGTATGAGAGCTATAAAAGTGGAGTTAATCTATTTGAGGATCTTACCAGTCTTGAAGAAATCTCTAACAACCACAGTAACATCAAAACCAACAATCTCCTAGAATTCTTGGAAGAAGGCCGAGGGGAACCCATCTGGGCCAAGGGCTTTAAAAGCCCCCATAGAGAAAACAACTGCCCTAACTTCCTCAGTGGTAGTTGGATTCAAAAGAGTGCAGTTGTCTTCAACCAAGAGAACTAGGGAAATGTTGTCCCACAACTCTTCCTCAATGACATGGTTAGTAGTGCCCCTATGCTTGGAGAGGAAGTTCATGAAGTAGTTAGAGGCCATTTGCCCCAATTCATCCTCTGAGTTGACCTCCCTGTTGTTTTCATCTAGCACAGTTTGGTGATTCTGTTCCTTTTTTTGTGCTTCATGGCTGATTAATGGAAGAAAGTAGTGTTTCTATCCCCTTCAGTCAACCATTGGACTCTAGACTTCTGCTTCCAAAATATCTCTTCTTTTTCATTATTCCCCTTAGATCCTTGAGAAGGGTCTCTTCCCTATTGAATTTAGCCTCACTTTTGTCTCTCTTGGCCATATTATCCTAGATTTCCAATAGACTGTCAAATATGTGTTTCTTTTGGGTCATGACATTTCTAAAGCAGAACTTGTTCCAACCTTCAACTTTCTTGTTGACATGAATAAGTTTTTGAGTGAGTCTAAACATGGGGGATCCATGAATAGAGATTCTCCACCAATCAACAATGCAATCTTTTAAATCAAGGTGGGAGGCCCACATGATTTAATAGCTAAACAGGAAGGGACCTTTATGGACCCCTTTCCTCCAGGAGAATAAGAGGGCATTCTGATCAGAGATGGTACGGGGTAGGGCAGTCAGAGTAGAGTGTTGCACAATGTCCCAATTGGATGAGATCAATAGTTTGTCTAGTTTAACTTGTATCAACCGGTCTCCCCTTCTTCTGTTGGTCCAGGAGAAGAGTTGATTGTTGACCTCAATATCCATCAGCCCAGTCTGGTTTAGAAAGTCTGCTAGATCCGCCATGTTGTCTGAGAAGTCAGTGATACCCCCGGACTTCTCCGAAGGGAAAAGTGGGGTATTAAAGTCTCCATATAGCATCCAATTAGTTCTTTTCTCAGCATTTAGTCTTGGTGTCAAACCTTCCCAAAGGTCCTTTCTAGCGCTCCTAGTGTTAGGAGCATATATGTTTATAAGTTTCCAAACTTTCTTGTTAAGAGTGAATTTCACTTCAAGACTGTTTTTACTATGGGAATAGTAACAACCAGAGATGATGTGTTTGTTCCACATAGTGATGAGGCCCCTTGAAGCCCCCATAAAGGTGTTGATTAGGTAGTCCGTTGAGGGCCAGATTTTACTGGCAATAGCTTTAAAGTTCTCTTCAAACATCTTAACTTTTTGGAAAGGATAATATAATATCTACCTTATTTTCATAAATGTAGTTCTTCACCATGAACTACTTTTGGGGACTATTGAGTCCCTTCACATTCTAGGAGAGGATCTTCATTTGTGACCTCGTCTGGAGAGAGCCTCAAGAGTGCTTTGTCTCCCAATGGTTATTTCCTTGGTTTCTTCCCTATGTCTGGTTTCTCTCTGTGAGAGTCTGCTAGCCTTCCCCTCTGTCCCCACATCTACAGACTTTTTCTAATGGCCTTTTCCCTTCTTTTTGGGTGTCACCCAGCCTTCCTAGTTAGTCCAAGTGGAACTAGGACCAACACTAGGAGACAACACTCTGGGTTGGGAAAGAATAGTTTTCTTCTCTGAGTTCTCCAGTTCAACATGTTGCCCTCCTTCAAATACTTAAACCCCTGAATCATTCTGGGGCTTGAGTTTAATCTTCTCTTTGGGGATCTGACTCTTGATCTCCCCCTCTTTTATCTCCTCTGAACCCGCATGAACTTCTCTAAATTTTTGTTGGTTTGACAACAGTTGTTTAGCTCTAGGGGAGCCCTTATCTAGGGGTCTTTCTAGTTTCTTTGATTTTGATGGAGACTCAATAATGCTCAGCAAGTCCTCCTTGAGCGGGTAGTCCTCAGCCACATTCTCCTCCTCACTTGCTTCTTTAGGTTTCTGGTTCTTAAGGAGTTCACATTCATTGATCAAGTGCCCTTTCTTGGAGCAATTTTGATAGAATGTGGTAGCATTCTCATACACCAAGTGTTGTTCCCAACTACCATACTTAGAATTTAAATTAATGGTATTGGGCAAGGTTCTGTTGATGTCTACTCTAACACAAAAGCGAGCAAAAACTAACCTTGTTTTGTGCTTAGTGGTACTATCCAGTGCTATGAACCTTCCAAACAAATTCTTAATCCAGGTGAAGATCTCCTCATCCCAATATTCCAAAGGAAGACCAAGTAACCTGACCCAAACTGGGGCCAACCTGCTCAACTCCATGGCCACGTCAAACCTAGGTTTCCAGTGTCCCAGACAAAGGTTGTGTTTACCATATAGCCAAGCTCCTCTTGCCGATATTGCCATTAGGTCTTCTTTTGCATAAACTTAAACAAAAAGAGGCCACCAGCCATGGCACTAGTACCAACACTTCCCTTCAGTTACCATCTTGAGGCAACCCATCTCCTCACCATGTCGATGTTAGGTCATAGGGCATGGAACTTACCCACCAGTGAGAGTTCCATGGATGAGACTATTTTTCCATCATTTGGTCTAGAATTTGGAAGTTCATTCCTGTTATCCATCTTTGACCGCACAGGGGCAGCAAAGTCTTCATCAATTCTAACTTCTTCTCCTAGGAGGGCCTTTTTCCAAGCCTTGGGATCCAGCATGGAGGCTAGAGATTCACACTCTAAAGTACTACCTGAGATAGTACTTGCTGCAACAGGTTTCGCTAGAGGGCCCGGTGGGGGGGGTAGAGGGCCCCCCTGGGATGACGACAACCATGACCTAAGCAGGTTCAAAACGAGTTTGAGCAGGAAAGTTGCAAGAAATTAGAAAGTTAGTTTACATGTAAGTTTTGTTTTATATACTAATATTTAGTCATTAAATTCTAACAATTTCACATTTCAATTTTCTACTAGTTCTTTTGTGGCTAATTTTTATAACTTTAAAATTGTGAGGACATTTATATGATATATAGGAGAAACACTACTCTCTATGTTGTCTTCATTAATTTTATGGTGAATGATAACTTCATTGTTAAAGAAAGGCAATTATAGATTATAAAAGAGTGAATTCAACAAGTGATGGGACTACCTACCATGGATGGTATACTTGTAACAATAAGGATAATTTTTCTTCAATTATAATCAAAGAGAAGTATTGTGAAAAAAATTCAAGTTGTATATCATGGCAAGAAAACTACAATAATTTATATTTCCTAATCCTTTAACTGGTTATTATCAACTATACTTTCAACTATGTTGCAACTTACCTATCTTAGCAAAATAATTACAACAATTAATATTACAATAAAAAACAAATTCTATTACAATAACAAACTAAGGCAAATACTAGCCACTACACGACACTTGTTAATATGTGTAACTACAAACCATTTTTGTACAATAATTTTTCCATACCTAAAGTTTATATTTTTTTTAAGTATACATGTAAATTTTTTAACAAAAAATATTGAAATAATTAATTATCTACATTCTCATTCATTGAATAGTTTAACCTCTTATTGCAATCTTCACATTGCTCAAGATATTAAAAAAATAATAAAAATTGTACAACTATGTACAGAATATTGTTCCCTTGTGTACAACTTGTTTCAAATGCTTTGAATGTATGTACATCATCTCATACAATTCAACTCATTTCATACAATTGAAGCATTCCTATAGATAGCATTTACTATTATTTATTTGTATTTATGCACAAATGTGTTCACCATCATTTTAGCCCTTCAACAATAGCCTGTATTACAACTATCTAATACAATCACAAATTTATCTCTAGTCATTACAATTTCAAATTAACAATTTCCTTTTATCACCGACCCCTTCCTTCTCTGATAATGTCAAGCTCATCAACATTGGCCAAGCTTCCTCCTTCTCCCCTAGTAAGCCCTTCCACATCTCTATCACTTTCTTCTTTCATTCAATTTTGATTAGCAAGCCACCTTTTCTTTTGTAATCCCTACTTTCTTAGATTTGGGGAACAAAAATGAAATGCAAGGGAGCAAATGAGTGAAATAGTGGGAACTCCATATTATGTGGTGTTGGAGGTGTTACAAGGGGAAGACTACAGTGAGAAGGTGGATGTGTGGAGCACAAGGGTTATTCTCTGTGTAATGCTCTATAAGAATCCTCCCTTTAATGGGGAAACACCACAACAAATATTTGATGTGGTTCTATGCTAGAGGTTGCATTTTCCAAAGTAGTCATGGCTCACTATCTCACATTCTACAAAAGATTTAATTCGCCCTCTCTTTCTCTTTGCCACTTTGAATGGATCTATTTTATTTTATTGGGGCTTAATTATTATTTTCGTCTCTTAACAGAGCATCCTTGGGTAGTTGACAATTGTTATTAATGGTTTCAACATATTTAATAATTTTGTGAGGTCTTTCTTTTATGATGAAATGATGTAACAAAATATAAATAGTGAAACATGGATGGTTTAGATCTATTTGATTTATGTGGTGTTATCATTGCAAGTATCTCATTCATTTCCTTGCCCAGTACAAGATTATTTTTGTATATGCAACCTTGTTTTGTTTTTTAATGTCAAAGTTATCATTTGAAGACTCTATCACCATGCCTCAAAATAATCCTATCAATATTTAGATAATAAAATTGTAGTTTGTATACAAAAGATACAGTTCACAATTTATATCTAGAGAAAGTTCAGAAATGAGTTGTGAAATATTTAATAGTGATTACTTGAATTTTTAGTTTTAGAAATACTCAACTTGTTTCCTATTACTAGCCTGATACAATTGCACAATTTGCATCTAGAAAAAGTTTAGAAATGGGTTGCAAAATATTTGACAATGATTACTTGAATTTGTAGTTTTAGAAATATTCACGTTGTTTGCTATTAGCCTAATGTTCTCTCTTGAGGGAATTATCCGACAAAGGGCCTCATACTTCCCTATCCATTTGTTTCTACAATAATTCCAATATGATACTACCAAACTTGTAGAATTAATATCCACAGTACATTGTATTATTAAATCTATCAAGCTACAAAACGCTTCCATTTTATTTGATAGAATGCTATAATAGATTACATAGAGTAGAATGAGATGTGTAGTTAATGCAAGATCAAGAAGAGAGTATTGGTAACAACAACACAACATAGGTGTTCAAAACTAATAATTATTTTTTTATTAGAGTTTTACCACCTTCTATGTCATGCAAGCCTACATGATGTAGGCATGTGACATGCAACACTACACCTTTTTTCCCCTAGAATTGTTTTTCTAAACATTAAGCTTTGTGTCTTTGATATAGACTAAAATTTCATTTTAAAGTAATTTTTTCTTATAATTTAATGTCGAGGCTTATTTGTAAGGTTGATATTGATGGCAAAAACAAATTTGGCAAGCCCATATTAGTTAATCATTGGTATCTGCCAAAGATAAGCTTCATAGTGGTTTATAATTTGTATTTGTTAAATTTAAGTAATTGAAACGGTTCAAGCCATGCTACAACTTTGAAGTAATTTGAACAATTAAAATTTTACTTGAAATCTAGAATAAATTATTAATGCTTAGGTAATTGAATAGTGAACTATTTTTTTTCTAATTGCTTTATAGTTTTATGGCATTGTTAATACACTGCATCTATTGTTTGTGTTCTTTAATTCAATTGACAATCCCATAATTTAAATTGCAACCTTATATCACAATACTCTATCAATCAAAATTCATATTGCAAAGTACTCAACTATTATCCCTGTCATTTTAATTAACACGTATTTAATTAGTATATATTACATTGCCTCAATCTTTTATAATAAAGAACTCTTAATTTATCTACGGTTTTAAATTGTAATTAATTTACCCTAAATATCTAGAAGGTTTGTTTTTATTTCCCTTGAATAATTTGGCATAATACAACTTTAAAAGAATATTTTCACTAGTTGTCCATACATTTTTCATCAAATATGAATCTTTATGTATTTATGCATGTATATATCTATAAATTTAATGTTTTCTCTTAAATAAAGAGATGAATAACTTAATGTATAATAAATGGTCTGGTGGTATGTTCTTTTTTGTTGTTCTCCTTTTCTACTCAGTGGTGTTTGGGTTCATAGTATGTGAACTTTTTGTTGTTGGTTTGTTGTTCTATGTTGATCTTTAGCTAATTGTAAAGGGTTTTGAGGTCCCTTCAAAACTTGTTTTACCTTTTTAATTAAAAAAAATTAAATTATGATAAATATTATTTATTGGGAATGAATCTTATGTATGTATGTATGGATGGATGGATGGATGGATATATATCCATGATTTAAATTTTTTTTAAAATAAAATTTGAGATATATAAATTTAAATAATAAATAATGACTTTTAACCTTCTTTAAAAAGAACCATGAAATTGTATATTTAAACACAATCTTATATTTTTGTCTTTAATTTCAATGTATAATGTATTATTAAAATTTTAACTTTTTAATTATTCATAGTCTTTCTTGTCTTATATATTTTTTAATTCATTAAAAGTGATTATTTATAAAATAATAGTAAAGAGGCAAGTGTGTGTGATCAAGTGATAGAAAACTTTGGAATGTGGGAGTATCGAGGTAGGGTTTTACAAACTAAAATCTTTGAAGTGCAACAATAGAAGCCACAGATTTCTAGTTGACTCTGATGTCGTGTCATTCCCTAATGTGGCTTAAGGAAGCAACTAGGTAGGTAGGTATGGAGACTGATTTATTATTTCCCATTTCAGAAGGATCAAGAGTAGTCAACACCGAAAATAATGCATTGTTGGATAATAGCCTAGGGGGTCATTTGCTTACTACAAGTGATGAGGAAGCTAATATGGCAGACCAAAATCTTGAAGATAAAGAAGACGGTCACATAATCAGACCAAAATAACTGCTCCCTACTTAAACCTAGCTTTTCATCCCTTTTTGAAAGACATTGTAGCTTATCTTGGTAGAGTAATCTAGTTCAAGCATAACTCAGATAAATTCTCTAGCCTAAGAGTTCATCCTAGGGTCTATGTGGAAATTGACTTGAACAAGCCTTTGCCAGAAAGAATTAAGTTGATGGGGCCATGATTTAAAATGGAGCAACTAATTATATATTTAAACAAGCCAAATACATGCTTGTTTTGCCAAAAAGAAGAACCTTCCTCTCTTGCTACACCTATGTTCTATAATGATATTGTAATGTCAGACAATTGGAGAATGGTTAGGAAAAGGAAGGAACCTTCTAGTTCCCCTCTTTCTTCTCATCACTCTCCCCCTCATGCTCATTCACCTTCTCCTTCTCATTCTTCCTTAAACTAATCCCCTTGAGCCTCTTCACCCTCTATCCCTAATACACACCAAAGGTCTAGATCCCCATCCTCTTCCACAAAAGATCAAAAAAGTAATGATCAAGGCTATCAAGAAATGGAAACTTGATATTATATTTCTTCAATAAGTCAAGCTAAGAAGTGTTCATCTTGAAGCATCTATAATATATGGAAAGACATCTTCTTGCATACCTCTCACAAAGATGGTAGCAAAGGAGCTATTTTGGGGTTATCAACATGGCTATATAAATATGCCATTGATAAGGGTGAGGATCCCTCACATAGTTTTGTTTGGGTTCTTATCTTTATCAATGGCCAAACTTTTAGGCTTTGCTCCATTTATGCTCCTAATAATCCCAAAGAAGGGTTGCTCTCTAAGATTGGTTAGCTAAAAATATTCCTATTGCTGATTGGATCCTAGGAGGAGAATTTAACATGGTAGAGGATCACAATTATCCTAGCCAGTATAATTATAATAAAATCAATCTAAGAAGAATTTGAGAGTTGGACATTCTATCATAATTCCTTGGGTGGGGTTGACCTCTTGCATGACAAACATTCAAGTCATTTTGATAATTGGTTCACTTGGACCAATTATAGAGTTGGAATAGAACAAGAATTCAACCAGTTGGATAGGTTTTATAAATATCATAATCTTTATATTTCCCCTTCCTCTTCTAGTTCTTACTTATGTGTTGATTATTCCACCACCCTTTCTAATCATTTTCCCATACTATATTTAATCTCTCATTCCACTCCTATCCTTCTTCTTCTCAACTTCTATTCAAGCTAAATATCTCACATTTAAAAATCATAGTTGTGTGGCTACACTTGTGGGTATTTGTAACTCCATAGATAAAACCCAAAAAGGAGAATCATGGACTAATTGGTGGTGTTCTCTCTCAATGTACTAATTTTATTCGTTCCTTCGGCAAAAATATGGCATGGAAGTGTAAGAGAAAGGAAAAGTCCCTTCAAGGGAAATTAGAATATACTAGAAAATAATTTATCCTTGATCCTAATAATACCATGATCCAAGCCTCTATCACCTCTATTAAAAATAAACTTTGTAAACTTGACATATATAGAGAGCAAGGTGTTATAATTAGAGCCAAAATTCACTAGATTAAGGAAGGCAACAAAAGTTCAAGATACTTCTTTAATTACTTGAAATATAAACATGAGAGAGAGAGAGAGAATATGCCCATTGATTGAACAAGGTTCTTTACACAAGGATCCTACTAAAATATTCTTACATTTTAGAAGTTCTATAAAAATCTATTCAAAGAAGATAGCAATTGGGCAAATGTACAAGAAACCTTTAAGGAAATAGTTAAAGACTGCATTCCTAACATTTAATCCATCAAGGTTGCAACAAGTTTTTAGATCAAAATCTATCCCTTGATGAGCCTGAGAGGCCTTTTTTTCATGTCTAATAACAAGAGTCTAGGATTTAATGGGCTTCTGGTATAATTTTATCAAACTATGTGGCCTCACATCAAAAATGACTTTTACTTACTTTATCTAGAATCCCTTGAAAAGGAAACATTAGGGTCAAGTATCAACAAAGGTTTGATTAAACTTCTTCCAAAAGGAAAGAATGAGGAAACTGTATCAGGTTGACATCCAATCACTTTACTAAACACTTATTACAAATTTATAGCCAAAAATTTGGATATATGAATTAAGCCAATTATGTAGAGCATAGTAAGACTAGAACAAATTGGATTCCTTAGAGGCAAATATATTCTCGACAACTTAATATTAGCCTAGGAAGTTTGTGAATGGGACCAACAATTGAGTCAAAATATCTTGTTGGTCAAATTAGATTTTGATAAAGCAATTGATAGAATATGCTTGAATTTTATCATGAAATGATACAATGGCTGGGCTTGAGGCCCCAAATTCATGCTCATGTGCAAATGCTCTTCAAAGATGCCAATGTTCATGTTGTGGTTAACAAATCTATAGCTAATTCCTTTCCTTTGTAATGATCCATTAGACAAGGATGTTCCCTATCACCCTTTCTTTAGGTTCTTATTGTTGATGCATTGGTATATCTATTACAAAGAGACAAGTAGCTAAATCTTATTCATGGCATCTCCATCCCTCAAAATCTTGTAGTTATCAATTATTGTTTTGTTGATGACAACCTATTGTTCCTACAAAATTTAGAAAAAGAGTTAATTAATACTTTAGATATCTTGAGTCTTTATTGCTCTATTTCTAGATAGAGGTATTGCAAGTTGGCCCCACCCCTCTATGGATACCTAAAGATTGGGAACAAATAAAACATAGTGAAATTATAACTCAATATTTGGGTATTCTTTTTGGGTCAAGACTTTCCCTTGCTGATATGCGGAATTGGTGTATGAATAAATTAAGAAATAAATTATCTAATCGGAGAAATAATTTTTTTCATTGACTAGAAAAGTTCAGGTTGAAAACAATTTTTTCCTTGCCACACATGTCTACATCTCTCCATGCTAGATGCCATCCAGAAGAGGATATGTGGATTTATGTAAACTTATTCGACAATTTCTTTGGTCCAAATGGGTTAGCTCTAACAACTATATAGTTATTTATTTGCTTCAATGTATTTAGCCTAAATATAAAAGGTGGTGTTAGTATCATATACCCTGAAACATAAGGAACAAGTTGCTAAATGGATCACTAGAGTTGCTAAAGTCAATGAACCTTGGAAGATCCTTTTGAGACACAGATTTATTAATGTTGTTGTTAAACGGGAATGACATGGGGTTAACTGATTGGATAAAATTCTCTTTACACCTAATTTTCAAATTAAAGTTTCATTTCCTATTCAATCCATTTGGAAAGTATGGCAAAAAGTATGTCAGTTTTTAATGTGAAGAGAATCTTCATTGCAGCATGGGTTTAGTTTCTCTTCCTCCTCTATCTAGTGGAACATGCATATTCAATTTCAATAAAAACCATTAGCCATCAAATTTCCCAAGAAACTCATTTCTTATTCAAAAAAGGTATTAAACAATTTAAGGATCTTTTGGACTTTTCATCCATGCAATGGTCTTCTTGGCATGACATTAAAGAACAATTTGGATTGAGTAACACGTCAAAGAATTTATTGTATTTGTTCAATCTTTTCTACCCATTCAACTATCTATTAAATTGTGCACTCCAATTGCTTGCATTTTCTTCAAGTATTGGAATCAATAATTTGTGCATCATTTCTTGTTCTTAACTTTGAAGCAAGTTTACCTCTGTGTTCTCACCACTTTGAGATTAGTTCCCTGACTCAATATTAAATGAGGTGCATATTTAGTCATAAATATTGGACCAAACTAAGTTCCCAATGTTGCAAGCATGTGCTAATTGGTGTTGTCATTGATGTCAACATGTTGGTGTTGTCATTGGTGCCAACTATATCTTCTGATATTGTTGTTTGTTGATTGATTGAGTTGTCATGTTAAGAACACTGTCTGAGTATTTTGCTTCATGCTTTCTTTGTATTGAATATTGACGTATGAGATTTGGATATGATTTAGAGAAGTGTTTGAAGATGCTAAATCCAGAATTTGGCAGTCTGGATCACTGTGTAGAAAAAGTTCTATTCACCAATTTGAAGACTGTGCCTGGCAATGTTTGTAGAGTGACAGGGAGATAGTATTTTGCTCTGCATTTCTCCACAGGTTAGATTTTGGTCTTGCAGTTCTAGACCTGATCTTATAAGGTCCTTAGCTATCTTCATTTCAAAGGATTTGTGATTTGGTACTTCAGAAAGCAAGTTATTGATTAGTAGAGTTTGACATTGTCTGTTAAGAAGCAGTCTGTGATGTGTCTTCAAGTGATATTTGTTGTCTTCAAGTGAGATCTGTTGTGGTTGGAATTGTCAGCTCCCAATTGATTTTATGTTGTTCGTAGATGTCTCTAGAATGTATTGAAGGTGTTTGCTTGATCCGTAGGCTATAATGAAGTTCTTGGAAGCATGTATTCAAGCATTCGTGATGCTTGCACTTGTTCTGGCTAACCTGGTTAGTTACACTTGTTGCAGAGGTGATTTGTGGATTGTAGAAGTGTGTCCAAGCATGTGAAAATGTATTTGGGTCTGTGCTAAACCATGAAGTGATCTTCTTTCATTCATTTACTCCGCAAGTTTGTTTAGGTCTAGTCCTAATTTGATTTATGTATGTATGCCGACCTTGGAGATAGTTCCAATGGTTGTAAAATGTAATGCCAACCTTGATGTACATTCCAAGGTTGATGATAGGTATAAATGTATGTAATGAATTTGTGAGTGAGGGGAGTGAGTGTGAAGATGTAAAGATAAAGTGTGAGTTGTAAAAGCATAGTAGAGTAGAGGAGATATATTACGCTTCAATGGAACTGAACTCAGGCATGGTGTAGATGCTACTATATTAGTTCATCCTGGCAGTGAACCAACCCTTGGCAATGAGCCAACCCCGGCAGTGAGCCACCCCTTTGGCAGTGAGCCTTTCATTTGGGCAGTGACCCTCTTTTGATATTCAATATTGTTACTACATTATATTGTGAGCTAACACTCACCGTGGTTTTTCCCTGTTTAGGGTTTTCCATGTAAAAACATGGTGTTCATGTGTGTATGGTGTTGATGTGTTTATGTTTTGATTCTGCTATTCATGTTTAATCTTCATAACAAAATAAGGAGTTAAAGTAAGTGAATGTGAAAGTGATTTTGTGTAAAGAAGTTAAAGTTTCGATACAAGTGATTTACCCCCCCCCCTCTCAGTTCTCTCGTGCCTTTCAACACTCAAATCTATAAATTCAAAGTAGATGTAGATGCGCAAATGCTTGCTTGGAAAATTTTACACTTTGAGCTACCAATCAGTGAAAGATTAATATTTTGGCCTATTCAACCATTTAAATGTCTTTGTTGTTGATGAAAGTATGATTCATTTGTTTTGGGGTTGTTCCTTTGTTAAAAAATCATTGGTACATGTTATATTTAGAGATATGTCAGCCTTATTTGGACACCAACTAAATTGGAAAGAGGTCTTACTTGGTCTTGGAATAAAAAATAATGTGGTTGCTAACTCTGTGAGACATGACATTTTTTTGTATCTTTGAAGGCTCGAATGTATTGTTGTGTTTCTAATGATTATATTCATCCAACAAGTGGAATTTCAAAGCTTTACTCTAGTATCTTTTTTCAAATTGCCTCATTATACTCTCAAGCATAGGTTTTGTCAAAGAAAAACAAGGGAATTGCACTTCATTTGGGTCAAATTAATCTTCAAATCAACAAGCTCCAAGACATTCTTCATAGCCAAAATAAAAGAAATACGAGCTTCCTCAAATGTAACACAAGGTCAAATGAAGAAGGACCAAGGAATTACATGGAAACTAGAGCAAATTATCAATCAAATAATCTATGTTCAAAACATTGTATGCATATGAAGGGGGATCAATCAAAGAAGGTTCATAGCTGCGGTTAGACTGAATGGATGATTTCAAGGTTATGGTGGTGAACTTAATGCTGCAAGGGTTGTTATGACTATGTTTGTTCATAGCAAGGATCTTATGCCATGATGTTTCAATATTTCATTTGTAAAGTTTAACGTTTCAATGTCTGTTTGTTTGGACTATTCTAGACCTTGATGTGTATCTTTTGGATTTCTCCCCTGAGGATAGAAACATATTCTTGGTCTATTAGCTTAATTGATAGTAGTAGTTAGGTTTTCATGTTATTCAGGATCCTTTTATGAGATCTTGGGTATTATTTGTTGTTTTGTTGGCTTCTTTTAGTTCTAAAAGGCTAATATTGGATCTACCTTTGGTATTATTGTTCTCATCTTGATAGTTCATAGACTGACATCTATATTTGTCTTGGCTTTTATTCTTGTATAGGTTGTCTTTATGTTGGGGATGGTTTCAGGACTATGGTTTATTCATTGCAACTTATTGTTGCTTTATTCATTATAATTTTCTTACTTTGATTCAATACAAAAAAATATTTATATAAAATAGATCTTTATAGTTATTAGTACCTCCTTTAAGTAGATACTAGAATTACTTATCTAGTTATTAATGTGTACCTACTAACCAATTGTATACTATAATTTTTCATACCTAAAGTTTATATTTATTTTTGTAAGATATATGTGTAAATGTTTTAATTGAAATAATTAATCATTTACATTCTCATTGGGTGAATAGTTTTGCCTCTTATTGTAATCTTCACATTGTTCAAGAAATTAAAAAAATAAAAACTTTGTACAACTCTATACAAAATATTGTTATGTTTTGTACTTTTGATTATGCCTTTCTATATACCTTTCAAATATTATAAACGATCATTATTAACAAGTTGAGATTTCTACAATATGTTGATGCCCTTCATAGTACGATACCATCTCTTGTGTACTTAAATGCATTTAAGTAAATTTTAGCGGAATGGTATAGCATCACTTTCATGCATTTTAACTATATTTTAATGGAATGGCGCAATGTCACACAAGTATACAAAAATGTACTTAAATATTTCGACAGGAAATGCAAGACACATATCAGTTGGGATAAACTAGGAGATAGAGTGTGCATTGGGCCAAAAATGTTGGCGGAAATGGAAGAGCAAGTCATGATGATTAGACAAAGGTTGTCTAAAGCAAATGATACGTAGAAAAGCTACATTGATTTAAAAGGACCCTAAGACAGTTTGTTGTTGGGGGCAAAGTTTTGCTTAGAGTTAAATTGCATAAAAGTTTAATTAAGTTTAGAAAATCAACAAAGCTAGCTTCCAGATACGTATGTTCTTGCTCAATTGCATAATGTTTTCCATGTTTCTTATTTGAAAAGTATGTATGTGATTTTGCACATGTTATTGACTTGAATTCTTTACAGGTTCTAGACCCAGGGGTGATAACAATAAAGCCTCTCAAAGTGCTCAAGGTTCACAAGATTCACTTCTGTAACATAGATGTGACTCAATACAAGGTCTAGTGGGGCCAATATTCTAAGGACACTACCACCTGGGAGGACTACAAAGAATTTCACAGAGCATTTCCCCATTTATTTGCTTACTAATATCAGTTTTACTCAACACTCTTTGTTAGACATTTATGTTATATTAAACTAAGACATCAAGACGATGGCTTTTCCTAGAGGAAGGATGTCACACCCTATTTTTTATACTATGCATGCAGCTAAGTTTAATTGCTTTAATTTCGTTAAGTTTAGTATGTGGTTATGAATGTCTGGATGTCATGTATTTCATATGATGAAATTTTGATTGAATATTCATGTGTTTTAGTATTTCATTGCTCTTGAATAATCATTAAATTTTACATATTTAAATTATGGTTAAATTTTTTAATGAGAACTAATTATTATGATGAATCAAATATTTATGTGATTAATTGGTATTATAGTGATTAACATTTCTTGACTACGAGCTTTTGATTAATGATTTTGAATTAACTACTATTTCCATGGTCATGAGGTGAATGCAGGAATAGTTTTTCCCATCTCATTTGAAGAGGGAGAGTATCATCTAGGAGAGAGTGACATATTGAGGTAATGTGGCAAATTGTACCATGACCATTGAGAACCTACCCACACAATCCACTAATTCCACAAGTATTCACTGGTGATGCAATATAGGTTATTGCCTAAGTCATTATTTTGACATCTAGTTTAATGTCGCATTGCATTCATTGATGTCACATTTTTATTAGTCATTTGCATTCGTCGACGTCATATTTGCACTAGTGGATGTGGTTTAATGTCACAATCACATTCATTGGTGTCGAGTGATTTTGGGCCCAGATAGTTATTGCGTAGACTTATCAAATGAACTTGCTTTGGTATTAAATAAAAATTTGGCATAATTTATTCTTTTTGGTCTAAAAGAAATTGGCATTGCAAAAATCATTCTTTTATTCCTCTTTTCATATATGGAAGTCATGGAAATGGTTTAAGGAGATTTTCATGGGTGTGGGGAAGAGAAGTGGAGTCTTGTTGGTTTAAATGGTCAACCCACTACCTTTTTTTTGGAGAAGATTACTCTTCCTCAATGAACTTGGGAAGTGGGAGGAAGGGTGTAATATGGCATTGGTAGTGTTGGCATTCATGCAGGTATTGTGGGCATGATAGTTGCCTAGTTCTAAACGACTTTTTGGGGGTTTTATGTGGGATAAAAGAGGGAGAAATTAGGGGAATATGCATGGAGAACTTGGAGGGAAAATAGAGGTTATACATTGTAGGGTTTGTAAAATTAGAGATATATTTTTTGGGGGCATTTGAAATTAGAGAATATATTGTTGGAGGCAGTTTCATCCTTGTGCGAGCATATCTACATCATTGAGTTGGAGTTTGGAAGCACTGGTATAGGTATGAGTTGATTCCTTTTTATGTATGTGTATGCTCTGTCTTTTTGAAGGGTTGAAAAGGCATTCCCTTGGAAATTTATTCATATCAAATTGTTACTGGATAGTTCAATCTATTTTTAAACATTTCAATTTTGTTTACCTCACCACCGAGGTTGTGGTAACTACAACATGCCTATAATATTTACATTTTTCATTATGTTAGGCATATATATTCACATTTTATTTTATCACTAAGGAATTGAAATCTACATTTGGGCACTGGCAAAAATTGGGTATTTTAATTCATTTACATGCTTGGTATATACAACCGCTTGAGTGGAAGTTTCTTCTACCTTTGTGGAATATTATGCATATCATGTTTAATTGTAATATTGGGGTTTTAAACGGCCTGGTTGTGAAGAAGGGTTTGATAACATAAAAAAAGAAAAGAAAAGAAATCATGGCTCAAACTCATGCATAAATATACACACATATGTATTGATAGTTGTATATATAAAACTAATATCAATGGCATACACTTGATTTGGTAATGTTTCTCATTATTTTAAACAATGTAAGTTTATTCCTATCCATGCAACCGGAGACTTATTGTTAATAACAATGGCTTATTCTTTGATTCATACCTATTCTCAATTTTTATTTTTTCCACTGACTTATTATCAACTATTGAAGTATCTTACATTGAGAACAATGAAGTAAACATCTATTCCACTACACGTACATGTTACTATTAGCTTATATTACTTGAATAGAATTCCATTATTATATCTAGTACCATATATATGGGAAAAGCTAAGTTTAGGAGTAAATCTTCTCATCATTATGTTTGACAACAAGCATGAACAATAGAATAACTATAGTAAAGGAAATGATTATTCCATAGACAGGTTATTGTATTTCTATTTATGATGTGTGTTTTATATACCTTATTTTGGCTACCCATGGTCATAACCATCAGTGCATACCTCAAGGAGAAACTAGTATTCGATACTATTAATAATGCATGAAATTATCCTTTGTGAATAGCTTGGTTGTACTCAATTTATGAATTATTTGGCTACCCATGGTCATAACAATAGAGTGTATAATTCTTACAGTCAAGTATTCATCATTGTTTCCTATGAACTTCAACATCACTCTTGATGAGTATAACTCAGTCAATATAGAAATTGGACCTTTGCTTACAAACTACATTATATATTATTAAATTTTAAAACCAAGTTAAAATATTAGCTATGCATAGTTTTAGAATGACCTTTAACCAAAATGTGTGATATATAAGTGGCGATAAACAATTATGGATATTGTTGAACATAATATATAATTATTACTGTTAGTTGTGTGGAACTTCGTATTTATGGTTGCTTCCTTGACTATTATATACATATGCATTGAATTATTATAATTTATATTAGTGGTACAACTATAAACTATAGATACTCTTAGCATTGAATCAGATTATATGAAAATTTGTCTACAAATACATGAAAATAGTGTTTTATATGCTTGTTTAGTTATTGAGAAGCACTAACACATTTGTAGTACTTAATTGATCAGCCACATAGTTGATTGATTTCAAACAAGATGTTATGGAACCTTAAGGATAGCCACATATGAGATGGGTCAACTAAGTCTCAAGGTTATTTTATTTGAGTTAAAAGCCTAGAATGCATTACTTTAGTGAGCAACCAGTAAATTAGATTGTTTTATATTGATTCAAGCTAAGATTGTAGTGTGTGAACATACGACCCACATATCCAAGCCTAAATATGATCTTAATAAATGCTTTGGCCAAAGTAGTGGAGTAAATACTTGCATTGTCAGTTCACAGTACTTTCAGGTTTGCATGTTAGTCGGATGTCATACTTAGCTAGAGGGTATCTAGGGTTGTATGATAGATTGCATGTAATTGTGTTAGTACATTATACACTTGGTTCTCAAATGGTCATGGTACATTTGTAGATACCTTTATCTATTACCCTCATGAAGGGTAGGGCCACTTCTAGTAGGAAGGTGTGCAGGGGACCACTGGTTTATGGTTGGAGGTAAAGTGTTCAGATGATGCTCTCCCTCCATGCAACTAGACAAAACACCATGAAGCATGTACTCGAGGAATTATGTGATTGTGAAATTGTATTAGCAGAAAGTGAAAGTATATTATATGAACTTATATGTAATAACTAAATGATAGCCTTGTATTTAGTTGTATAATCTATATTAAATCTAGTTCAATGTGAGTACTATTATTTGAAAGTAACATAAATTGATGATTTTAATCTTTTGTTGCATCATGGTTTATAATAATGTTTTAATTTTATTTTCTTTAAATAAAATATTGTGTTTATTCTATTGATAATTATTTATTGAGTCAAATATGGGAATTTATTTTGTTTATTAGAACTAGGTTGTCACAGTATGAATGGTGTTTAAATGTTTTATTTACTTTATGTATGTTGTTATTTGTTGCACTAACTTGTAATCCACTGGACATGTTTTGATTCTATTCCTTACCCATCACACTAGGGTAAAATACAACATTAATAACTAGAGAATTAGCTCACAACCATAGTCTGTGCTTCCTCTTGTCAACAATCACATACAAGTGTTTATTGTAGCATGTGGAATTTTGGGAAGAAAATATGTTTATAAGGTTATTTATTGAAACCGTCATTAGGCCCACTACCAATTGGTTTCAACATTTAAAAGATGGATGTATTAAAACTAGGATAGTATAAGAGATAAATTTCTTGAAAGATTTAAATCAATAGATGACATATGTGCATCATTGTTTAAGTTTTCTAGAATTCAAAAGAAATAAGGAGAATCAATAAGGGGATTTGTGGAATGATTTAACAAGTCCTTGAAGTAGATTCCTCATGTCAAGATCAACCAAGTAAAGATATTCATCTATATCTTCATTGTTGCACTACATCTTGAAGTCAGATTCTTTTTGAAGAAAAATAAGGTACATAATCTTGAAATTGCACATAAAGAAGTGATTGAAATTGAAAATGATTTGATTTTGTCTATGATATTGAAAGGAAATTAGGTCAAAAGATATGCTTTAAATGTTTTAATCAATGGGCATGTAAATAAATCGATTATGCAAAGACAAAATTATCAGTGTGGGAATTCTTATATACAACAAAATTTTAATAGAAAAGAGAAGAATGTCTTGCCTACTTTGAGTGATTATTTTAACTTTACAGTTTTGGGTCAAGAGGAGCTTTGAGGAATGACTTGGTAGATTTGATGATCAAACCTTATGTTGGAAAACAAGTTGAAATATATCATTTTCATTACGAGGACAATGATGACGAATCCAAAATTTCTTCCAGTAACAAGGAAGATATCACTCCTTCAACTTCTCATTTAAACAATGATCACCATTACACACAATCTAAAAATATGACATGTTCCACTCTAACAATTACAGTCATTAGACAGACTTTCAATGGTATGGCCTCTTAAAAATAAAGTAAGATGATTCTTTACTAATATCTTCTTCTCCTCTTAAAATGTAAATATTTATTTTTGAAGTCATTGAAGGACACTTAGTGAGTAGTATGGTTGAAATAAATAATAAAGATCAACTTGAAGTTAAGGAATGTGAAGATGAGCCAACAAGTATTCTTCTTCCAACACACTTGCAACTTGAATATGAAGTGCTCAAAGTTATTAAAAAGGATGGTGAAGGTGAAGCTCCATAAGAAAAGGTTGTAGATCATCCTATTTTTGAATCTTTTGATTTTGAGGATCTCTCCGTGCAAATTCAGATATATCCTAGTGTTGATTTATTAAATGAAATACATAATGGAAAAGAAAAGGAATGTTTATAAACTCTTGATGATGCTTGTAAATGTTCAATTGACAATGGAAACAAAACACTAGGAGTACACATGGTTGAGCACAAACTTAAAAGTAGCATTGAGAAACCACATTTGGATAATAACAATGGTAATGAAGAGTGTGAGAATATGAGTCGTGAAGAATGCCTGGAAGGCATTGTAGATATTTCATTGGGTATTCTTTTCTTTCTTTACCAATTGAAACATTTCTATCATATGACGATAAAACAATGACTACCCTATGTTTAGAATATATGTTGAAATTGTAAGAAGCAGCTAATGGACATATAACTCAAAAATTTAATCATCATTTAGTGCATCCTGTTGAGACTATATAGAAGAGTTTTGATGAGTTAGAATTGTTAAAAGAGATGGAAATGAAGAGCAAATAGTCAAATGAAGTTGAATAGAATTTTTAGTCCCATAAATTCTTTCTTCTGAGTTGGTGTCTTGAAGTATCACATAATGACTTTCTTTGTCAAGAAGGTGTTATTCTTTCCCCTCCACTAATCATAGAAGAAGATATCTTTGTTAATGTGTCTAGGGTATAAATTTATTACTCTCCTCTCTTCATCATCATCGGGCAAAAAACTTTTTGAGTTTATTATAGCAAAGAGGGATGGAACTTCTTTAATTAGAGATGACCTTGTGCTCCTTGAAGTTGTTTTTTATGAAGTGAATTTGCAGCCTAAGCTACAAGAATATTCCTTGCCTCAAGATTTCTATGACATATGAAACTTGAGACCTATTCTTTTTAGATTCAAGTGATCAATAATGTATCCAAATGTGGGAAATTGATATACATGATGTAATGTAGGGAATATGATCGATGGTATGCATGACAACACTAAAGCGATTCAACAAGACTATGAGTTCTATGGAAAAGAGTAGCTAATTTGGTATGATACATCATTTTTGAAGCCTACAAATACTTTAAACCCCCCATCACAAATGTAAAATGACAATTGGGTTCATAAGTTCTCCATAGATATAACTCATTATTCTATAGAGGTTATTACTTCTCTGAACTTGTTAATGGGTTTACACGAAAGTCATGAAGAAGTTGAGGTAGGTTGTACCCTACCATGTACATAGGTGTCCTATGTAATTTTATCACGTTTGTTTCAGTTAGGTGTGTCTTTTCTCATTTGTTCTATTTTTGTTGCATAAAAGTTTTCTCCTATTTCGTATTGTGTTGTGATCAATTTTTTACTCTATAGTCCAATGGACAAAACATTGGTCTTTGCTAGAGATTTTAGGTTCTTGTTGTGTATTTGACATCCTTCTCCCTAGTTAGAGCTAACTATTGTCCACATTTTTTACCTTAAAAATTTTTAAACTTATCATTCTCATTAAAATGGCATGTGTCATCAAGTCATTGTCTTGAATGTCATGATTAGTTTCTTGAGTTGCATGTGAGAGTCTCTTCATCATTTTGGCTTGGTCAAGTCAAAAACATTGATGTCCACACCAATGGATCTTGGTTACAAATGTTCCTTGATCATTTTAAAACATCAAATTTCTTATTATTTTAAATTATCAAACATTGTCATAGTCGTAAGTGTCACAATCCGATTCGTATAATCTTGTCAACTTGGTTATCTATGTAAAAATGATTACATCTTGATCAAATACCAATGATAGAAATATAGGTTTTCAATATAGTTTGATGGGTACACTATCTCAGGGTACTAACATCTTTATTTTACCATAGTTCACAATTTTACAAAGTTGCAAGATTACTCAAAAAGTTTGCAAACAAGTTTTATGGGGTGTTTGAAGTTTTGACATGATTAGTTTCAGTATAAATATAAGTGTGATTGTAGTTATAATTATTTTACAAGAAAAAATTGTAGTTATTGTAACAATTCAACTCTTATTACCTAAAATTATCCAACTTAATTACCATTCAGTTCAAGGTCATGATTAACATAATCACAATTAGGCATAGTATATTTAATCAATATCATAAACAAAAATTAATATGCATATCTTTTTGGATAATTTCAAAACTAAAATTTACAACAAATTCCAAAGATAACATACTAGTGAATCCTTTCACTATACATTTATAATGTTTTGCTTATAGCATTAATGATAAGTTTACACATAATGTTTGACTATCAAGTCATAAGAAAGAATGTGCTGCATCTGGAGTTTTTGACATCTGTCTTCATAAGTCTTAGCTTGTCTTCTGCTTGGGAAGGAGAGCATCACCTAATTCCTTTTCCTCCAACCACCACTAGTAGAAAAACAGGCAATAAATTACTAAAAAATACTAAAAATTGCATATAAATGATTAGCTAGTCATTTATATGCAATTTTTAGTAGTTATTTTAGTCATTTATTGCCTGTTTTTCTACTAGTGTGCACAGATTGGCGGTCCCCCACACAACTTCCTTCCTGGAAGTGGCCCTACCCTTCAAGAAGGGAATATATATAAGGAACCATTAGGTTTGCCATCTGAGTATCTAGTGGTGTATCCTTCATAATACTTCATGGTCATATAACTAAAGATCCACCCTAACTATGTATGACACTACTGGAAGCATTATGCCATCTGGAGCACAGCGATCCAACTAATGCATGTAGAGACAGATGCATTACATTAGCCAAAGATTTATATACATAAATGTTTCGCAATGAACGTAGTCAATGTTCACACACCTCGACTCGACTTAGAAGTTGTCTCATCCTACAATGTTTATAATTTGGTCCCCCTTTAGGTCATAGTAAAGGTTGGTGCTATACACCCTTTGTCTACTTGTCTTAGATTTCTAACTCCGTTTCCAGGAGTGTGTTCTCAAAAATTATTTTGTCGCTTAAGCAACCAGGAACTTGTGACCTCCACATCACTCTATTCTCGTTCTTTCTTAAAAATATTTATTTAAAAGTTCATGGTTTCATGTCTTAAGAACTTTTCTGATCTAAGGCTCTATGACCATCATATACCAAAGATTCTTGACCAATTGACATTGAATATAACATCTTTCCATTATGTTCGACAATATTATTATTGAACTATATAAAATAGACTTAAAGTCTAAGTGTTCAAGAAGGGTTACATCACCCTCTATTTACTTTCCAATACATTACTGTTGTAATAAAAAAAAGATTTTCAAATAATATACAATTAGTTGACATATCAACTCTTTAACCACTCATGGGTTTAATGATCATTTAGGTTTTACCTTCCTGTTGTTCAAAACTTATTATGCACTTCATGCAATATAATAACAAAGCTTACTGTTTCCTAGCTTTTCTTTCACAGTCACATCAAGAAGTATCTCATAGAGATTAGCTTCCTCTAAAACCATAATTTAATATAGTCCACTGTGCATATCTCAAATATTATTATCTTGTCATCACAGGGTTGCAGGCCTGAGATAATTACACAAAGATTTATGGGTTAAACATGGGTAATAACCATTTCAATATCATGCTATAGCACAATCATAATCAATTTGTAATATTATATTGTATACGTTGTGATGCTAAGTTGTCATTCTCATGACTACTTATTTTCTTCACTAGCAATCATAGTTCTCTACTGACAACGTTTTCAAGTATTTTAAATAGTTCAACCTCAAGGACATTGGCCGACATCGTGGCCTCTAAGGATATCTACACAACATTCAATAAATACCACATTGGCCGACATCATAGCCTCTAAGTATATCAATACAACATTCAAAATATATACCTTTGGCCTTATGGCTTGATGGGTTTGTTTTTATACTGCTACAATAGTGTTGTTATGCTTTCAGCCTTAGGGCCCAACAGAGGTTTATCATTTATTTCAATAGTGTCTTAAGAAACCTTTACAGCTATCAATACTTCATGGTATCGTTTTATATCAGCAAGATTTTATATAACTATTCTTTCACTACTAAATGTCAATGACATTGGTAAAGCAAAGATACTTGTTTAAGCTTCGAGTTCGACGTAGAACTCTTTCTATACCATCGTCTATCTTTCCTTAGACTTTACTATGAGTGTTGTGCTAAGATTACCGACCTTCGTTCTTTCTCTTTCTCCCTTCCCTACCAAAAATGAGACTTTTTCCCGTATGTCACAATACGATATTACTCCCTCTTCTCTGAGGTTGAGAAAATAGTTAGACTCCCTTATCTGCCAACGTGGATAATAGTCCACTCTCTAAAACTTCCTTCAAAAGCTTCTCGCAAGGCATAACACATGTTGTGTTATCATTGTCGAACCACCCACTCATTCCACTCTTCATGGATTATGGGCACGTTCCCATGAATGAGAAACACTTACCAACTAATAGTGTTCGATTCCACTATAAGTGGATATTTGTTTATAACTTAAATGATATCATAGATATCTACATGATATTACAAGAGTATTAAAATATTCAAGATATCATCAAGATGACATTACCAATCATATTGGTGATGATATCAATATGTGACTTGGGGTTGAGACTCACTCCCCCACGTTGCTATTATAGACTTAAAGGAAAATAATTAACGTTAATTACAAAACTTAATGTAATATTAAGTAATAACATAGGAAATCTACGACACTGACAATGTTCCCACAAGGTTATACTAATGTTCTAAGAACATCATTAAGTCAATCGACTTAAGTGGTGTCGAGAAATTGCAAAACGACATGACTACTAGAGTCAAATCGAGTTCAACTTAATCAAGGAAATAAGATCAATATTTACCTTGATTGGCATCGGTTCACGAAGAATAATTTTGATACTCAAATGGCAACCAGACCTTTTCCACAACATCTATTTCCTTCTCCCATGTGATACTCTCCTTCCACTCTTGAAGGAAGATTATTTTCCTAGTTACACTCACAACCATATAATCATGATCAGTGTATCATCATTAAATCATAAAACATTATAATAAGATAATCTTAACAACATGTAATCTCATGTCTAATCTAAGCATTAATCGTAATCCATATAATCAATGATTCCACTTGATATTTTCCACAAACATCAAATCATTAATCTAAGATTATTTATCCTTTTTATCACATGAAAGTAAGATTAAGCTTAATCAAAAGTTGGGGATATAATAGTTATTTTCAATTCAACAAGTGGTCACAGGTTAATTTCAAGTGTGATTTTATAAAATTTGGTAGAATTTAAATTACACAATTAATTGAATCAATTGATTAGGCTTAAACAAGTCATAATGTTTAATTTGTAATCTGTAATGACATTTAAAAGATGTTCATATAGAATCATTAGCAAAATTTTAGAAGTCAGGAGTTATGTTCATAGTCAAAAAGCATGAGGATATTAAAATCAAGTAATTTTTTTTTGTAAAATTGTAAGTATTTTCATGGTTTCAGAGTTATAAGGCTTGTGATTTAACAAATATCAATTTAAGTCTAAAATGTTGAAGTTTTAAAGTTTAAAAATCAAATTGCATATTTTTCATATTGTGTGGAAGACTCCATTATCATGCAATAAAGAAAAAATTTGTATTCTAAAGCAAAACATTCACCAATGAAATCCAAAAAGTGGAAATGCAGACTTGGAGTGCAAGTGTGCAAGGTTTCAAAATGGTCACTTGCTTCTGCACCATGACGTTCTACAATAAAGGATGAAATATGGAAGGGCATATTCATCGTGCAAGTAAGTAGGAAAGTTGCAAGTTGCAATCGTGCTTCCAATTCTTACAATCTTATAAAGGTAAAAGAAGATTCATGTTGGTTTTAAAAGGAGAAAAGGAAACAAATGTATAGGAAAGTGAACAACCTTTCCCTATAAAATGTAAAGTTTATTCATTATAAAGGGTTACTGTTGGTTACCATTCTTGGCCAAACACACAACATATTGTATAGGGAGGCAAGATACTTTGTGCTTTTGTGAAATTTTGAGGAATAATACTCTAGATAGGACTATAATTTTCAAGCTGTTAGTTGAGCATAATCTTTTTGCAAGTTGTGCACCCTTGGTCTCCTTATGCTGTGCAGTGCAGTACTTGGGTTTGTGATAAGGCTTAACTGTCTCCCATGGATTCATTAACTCTAGTGGTTGTATTAGGCATTAACAGGTCGATCTTTTGGTGCAACGACAACCGTCTTTGCAACAATTGGTATTAGAGCCTGGGTCATGGGTTTGAACCCCTCACTTACGCTAGGGGGGGTTGTTGCAAGGTGTGCACCCTTGGTCTCTTTGTGCTGTGCAGTGCAATGCTTGGGTTTGTGACAAGGCTTAACTGCCTCCTGTGGATTCATTAACTCTGGCGATTGTATTAGGCATTAATAGGTCAATCTTCTGGTGCAATGACAACTGTCTTTGCAACACATCTTTTATTATGTTGGATTATATTGCTATAATTTCTCAAGATCTTCCTTTGCAATTTATAAATCTAATTCAAGTTTATTTATATATTTCCAAACAATCATTGTCATGCAGGTTTGTTAAAATTTGTGTTCTATTTGATGAATCCACATATCCTCTCCCCTCTTTTGTTAATGTTGTAGTGGAAATCAAATTTGTTATCTATTTGAATTTACATGTTCTTTTCCTCTCCTTCTTTCCTTCCTCGTGTTGAGTAATCCTAGACAATTGTCCATGTTTCATCTATCTAGGGTTTGTCTACCCTTCCCCCTTTCTCTTTCTTTCATTTTCTTTCTTTTTTGTACTTTGTGGTTAAAAGCACAAAAATCCAAATACCCCCTGTCATATGAGGTAGCTACCCTCTCAAATGCAAAGGAAAATTGCTCATTTAATGGCAATTTCTCTAATTGCTACAAATACTTGCCGCGCTACCCATTGGGCAGCTCATGTTGATCTCAATGAACATTGCAATGAAAAGTCTATTTACCAACAATATTAACAAGTGGCACACTCTTTTACTAAGTTCAACTCATCCCTCGATCCTTATCCATCCCCATTTATTCATACTTCCACACATTTCCATTTGCACCTATTTCCACAAATTCACTTTATTATTAGTCAAGACTTCCATGCACTTGTTCAGACCGATCCTAAGATTTATATTTCCCTATCTTGGGAAACGTTGTGTTACTTGGGTTTAATCTTGAGGGGCTAGAAATTGACCCCAAATTAAAATTTTTGACACATTCCTTCTCCTACTAGCCATTGGGAGCTGGATTGGTAGACATTTGTGCGACTAATCATTATGTTTTGGTATTTAAAGACATTCATATATGCACTTAAACATCATCTAAAAACAATGAGGAATTATCTCAGAATTAGGAGGATTACAAGGAGCAATCATTTTAGGAACATATGGATTTGGAGCTTAAAAGGAATCCACCACATCATATTTTACATATAGGTCATCTGGATGCTTATGCATGTCGTTTTCAAATATTTGTTCAAGGCTATAAAACTAGTCCATCTAGGGGGTTGACCTAGGATAACTTGACCTTAGTGACATGAAAACTTCTCCAAAGGTTTTTCTAAATACCGCCATCCTTACATGTCATCATATATGAGAGATCATAGTGAATTGGGTTACAAAAGCTTGTTGTTTTCTAGATTAGATCCATGCATCAAAAGACATATCCGTGCCACTAAGGATTGATCCATAGGGAAATATGAGCTTGCTATGATTGTGAGATAATGACTATACCAAGGATATCATTTTTTAGACATTGGAAAATTGATTCTACTCATCATCAACTTTCATATTCTATCATCAAATTAAGAGCTAAGTGCATCCATCCTTCTCAATTAATTTTGGAATATTTATTACAATTATCAAATCCCAATTCCTTATCTTCAACTATTTAAATCTATGTTAATTGTAGGCTTATTGTTTGTATTTATTTAATTAATCTAGATTATTGTAAAAGGGATTTTATTCTCTTAATCTTTTAAATTTTTATAAACTTCTTTTAATAGATTTAACTATTTTTTTAGAAAGTCAAATATCATGTGGAACATTCTAGTTATGAGTCACAAAAAGAAAGCATCTTTTAAAAAATGAAAAATCTTTTATTTTTTAAATTGGAACATTTATTTATTAAAAGGGCTTAATGAAGATGGAATAATCTTATGAGATCACATTCACACTTAGATAGGTTGGACCTTGTTATACCCCAATTTTGACAAATCCCAGATAACTGTTCTAAGAACATTTTATGAGCAGCTACCAGATCAATTGAGGTTAAGATGTGATCAAGAATAGAGGCAATCAACTTGAACACTGTGAGCTCTGGTCATAATGGATCCCTTTCAGTGTCCCACCTTAGTTCATAAAAAGCCTTAATTATTTTATGAAATTAGATTATATTAATTCTTTGAATTACTTAATTTAATTATCATCATACAAAAATTATAATGAATTCATTTGTGAATTAATTAAAAATCTTTATGTAAGAGGTCATAAATGCATTTAAAAATAAATTATATTATAAGTGCATTAGGGTGGGTCACTTTAGTCCAGTCAATAATTTTCGTAATAATTTTACCCCAAGTTGTAAAGTCAAATTAATTATTTTTAGAATTAATTAATGTTGTAAGTGGGTAAAATTATTAGTGGTTCCTGTTTATGTTAGAGGGGAAATAATTGATTTGGGAGTTAGGTGGAAAAGAAGTTACAAGTAGTTTCAAAACTTGTATGGGGGTAAAATGTTTAAAAGGAGATAATTTCATTTTATGGGGGCTCTCTCCTTGGATTCTATGTTGTATGTAATATTCTAATTTTATTTACAGTTATGTGAAGTTTTTATTCAAAAAAAAAACAAAAATAAAGAGCTTTGAAGGGAAATGTGGGAGACTTTGTGCTCTTAGTTATTTAATATTCATGAAGGATTTGTTTTCTTATGTTGTTAATTCTTCTTGAAGCTAATTACTTGTATGTCTAATTGGTTATCCATTTATTCCCTTTGCTACTCTTCTCTTTAATATGATTTAGAAGACTTTGTGCTTCCTTTGACATGCCCTAATTCTCTTTTTCCTCTTGAAATATGTGCTATGTTTCTTATGTTCATAGACATATTTCTTTTCCTTATTTCTCTTTTTTTTTCCTTTCCTTTTTGTACTTTTTGGTCAAAAGTACTCAAAAATCCTAAAACTTGATCATATGAGGGAGTTGCTCCTCTAAAAAGCAGAGGAATATCATCCTTTAAATGATGATCTATCCAATGTTGCAAGGTCTTGTCACTTTTATTGGGTAAAATTTATAAAGAAGCACAATGACATAAATTTTGCTAACATTTTTGGTAACTCTGCTGGGGATCAAAGTGCCTTGTGCATTCAATTTTTAGGAATATGAAGGTACCTCCCCTAGGATGGAGGTTGACGGCTCTATTGAAGACAAATTCCAGAAGATGCTTACAAAGTACCCTAAAATATTAACAGATTGGATTCCTGTAAGCAATGAAGTGAAGTAGACATCTTTCTATTTATACTTCCTTTCAAGTCAAATCCAATCAATGAGGTAGTGGGTGATCTAGTAAAGGATGTGCGGTTCTGAAGAAATTTCTATGGGGATGTGCCAATCAAAAGAAAAATAAAAATTCCACCCCAAGACTTGAACATGGAGGAGCATGTGCATAAAGAAGAAATTGGTGGCATTGAACATGAGGACAAAGGAAATCTTGAAGCTAAAACAAATAATGATGAAAAAAGAGAAAATAGAGAAAGTTCTCAATTTCTTGAAGTTCAAGCCCCAAGTTTGCCATTAGAAGCATCCAAAGAAGATTTAATTCAACCAATCGCAATTGAAAGGCCACAAGAACAACCATTAAGAAAATATTTTAGAGGTATGGGCAAAGTTGTTGACATTCCAATTACATTTGTGGAGGAAAATATGTTTGTCATACATCCTTTTATAGACACAAATAATGTTAATATTCCAATGATCCATGAAAAAATGGGTGGCTCATGTATTCTATTATAGAAGGAAATATCCTATGTATCCCTGTTATTCATGAGAAAACTCTTGAATCCATATTTATTTTCCATCCATACCTCATGCCTTCCTTATTGGTGCAATCAAAATCTTGCTATTATTATTGTTCATATCCTTGCAAAAGTTGCCCTCATATGACCCAAAATTATCCCGAAAGGGCTCATATTTTATTCATTTTGTTAATGGTCATGTGTAGCCTTGTTTCTTCCCTCTTCCCTTGTAAATAGTTTGCTTTCTATTTTAGTTTGTTTTTGTTTTTGTTTTTGCATGTGTTTCAATAAATTGCAACAACATTGATATTTTCCCTCTTAGCCTTGATGAACCTTCCTTAATTCAAGACAATTATAAACCCAAGTTTTGCTAAGAAAATAAAAGCTCAATTAAAGTTGCAAAGCTATAAGTGACATCAAAAGTATTAGAAGAAGCCATAAAAATGGGAGACAATAATTTGAAATAGTTGTGGCTTTATATAATGGAATTGAAATTTGGACTTTGCAAGGTAGAAAAATCATTTGGGACATTCTTCTTCTCTATAGAAGAACCTAGGGAAAGTTGTTTTCTCAATACAATTGTGCATTGTTAAAACTAACACCTTATCTCTAGTCAATTTCCTTAGGAATACTTATCATTCAACTCCAATGAGCATGAAAGATTTTGTGCATTCTTCACTTTACATAAACATACATATATAGTATTGTCAACAGTGGGTTGATGATCTAAGAAACTTATTATCTTCATTTGAGAAGTATCAACAAGTTTATTGAACGGGAAAGATGGGATTGCACATAGATGAAATTGTTGCTATTTGTTGTTGCAATTTTAATGCTTGCACAATCATCAATATGTTTGCAAGAGCAACTACAATTTTTTTTAGCATGTTGATTGCTATATCATTCCCGCAAGAAGCTATCAACAATTATGGTGGAACGATTCCACATGCCCAAAAATGTCTATCCCAACCTTGAGTAATTAAAATTTTTGTAGTTTTTCTCATATGGTCTATTTGGCATTATCTTATCATTCGGCCTCTTGCTTACATTAGATAATGGTTGGCATCTTTATTAGACATAATAAATAATATGGAAACACCTTATAATGGATCGTGTGCTAAAGTTGAGAGAGTGGTGATTGACACAACAATTCTTTTTGATGAATTATGCTTTTGGATTAAACTGTGTGTATTTTTGCTTCAATGTTTCGGATCACACTCAGTGATCCATCATTAGGAAGAGGATGTGATCCAAAATGTTGAAGAAAAAATACACACAGTTTAATCCAAAAGCATAATTCATCTATTCTATGGATTGTGGAAAACTCATGCCTACTAATTCTTTTTGAATCAGTTAAGGTTGTTGTTAGCATGTTTGGAGAAAGGGGAATTGTAGATAAGACATATAAGAAAAATCTAAAAATTCCAACAGAAAAGAGGCAATTATCAAAGGATACACAACTGCATATTCTACAGAAGGAATTAGTTAAGCTCAAGGAGTAACTAAAAGTTGTTAAGTCAACAAAGGATCAAGTACAGGTTGAGTTGTTATAGGCTAAGAAAGATACTAGAGGTTTGTCTCTGAAGTTGGAAAATGAAACATAATCAAGTTAAAAGGCCGATGATTCTTCTAAAATTTATAGGCTTCAAGAAAAAAAACTAGAAGCTTCAAAAGTGGAGGATTTAGAAGGTAAAATTATAGATTGGCAATCAGAGATTACTGCTGCAAGAAAGGATCATATGACAACGACAACAGAGTTGGAAGATGCTAAATAGGAACTTTAAAAATTGAAGCAAGAATTTCATACTTGCCTTGAAGCCAAAGCATTTGCAGGATATCTTCTATATGTTTCTCCAAATATCATTACAAAATCTCATAGAGAATTGCATCTAACTAGATCATGGAGCCAAACAAGATGGTGTTTATTCAAATATAGATATGATTTCTTTGAGGTATTAACCAATTTATAATTGTCACAAACACAATTGTAATCCCAATACCAGGTAACACTAAAATGGAAGCAACTCGGGGAAAAAAGACCCCAATGCCATTTCAAATGAATGGGACGTCAATGTTGGGATCCAACTGTTTGGCTCGGAATGTAAAACCTTCACAATCATAGCTTGTTCAAAATCAATATGCTATTTATCAACAACACATGCAATATCCAATCTTTCAACAAACTATGCAATCCATGGAGCATATGCAGAAGCAATCAACGATAACACAACAAATATACCCAACAAATGTTTGTGTTGAAACTTTGTTATTCATTCATTCAAGTAGGCCAAAGTCATTACTCAACAAATGGTTGTGCCAAATAATTGTAGTTTGATGAGAATAAATAGAATAATTAAGGATGTGCAGTAGTTGGTCTGATACAACAAATAGACCAAAGGTTTTTAGGATTGTTGGGGTCTCTGATATAGGGGTTGGTTTACACTCTTTTAAGGGTAGCAGTATATGTACAAGGGATCATGAAATTTCTAATAATGGATATTAAAAAAAAAAACCATGTCTAGTTCATACCTTTATTGTAGAGGTAACCGGTGAAATTGATGTTTTAATTGGAATCCAGGTATTGGGTGGTGAGATTGAAGATGTAATTCAGTGAAATGAGTGTATGTGTGACTAGAATGGTTGAAGAAGTTGTCAACATTTGAGTAGAAGGCCAAGTTTGGGTCTGGATTCTCTTCTTGGGGTCCATGGATGTCACATCCCTAATTTTGACTATGTTTTACTTTTTACTTATATGTAATTAGTAGAGAATTTTACATGATTTAACGATTTTACATTAGGTGAAAATGTCAAGATAAATTAATGATTTCATGAGTTTGAGTTTATATTTATAGAACTTACACATGTGATTGTAAATTATCATGATTATGTATTCATGATGTATATGGGGTTAACTAATGATACACTAATCCTAGTTTGGTGATTGCAAGTTGTATTCAGGAAACAAGTTTTTCCACCCTTGAAGAAAGAGAGGGAGAGCATCATCGGAGAGAAGTGAATAGATGTATAGAAAGAACAAGTAGTTTCCATCTAAGTCTTGAGTTGCATAGTTTAGCGAACCCTGTTAAGTTTGGTAAGTTGATTTCGACTTTTGGTCTTAGTTGTTTTTCAAGTTGATAATAGTCAATTTGATGTTGAAATCCTTTATCATAGATTTTGTCGAAAAACCTAGAAGGATTAGTCATCCATCGACAAGATGTAGACGATAGTCGACATTTTTCCTAATATAGTTATATTCAAGAGATAATATATGTGAATGGTTAACTATCTCTTCTTTGGTAATTTTTGGTTGAAATTCCTTTTTATTATCCTATCAGGTTATTTATGCTTGTCTATTTTTTCTATAATCGCGAGTCAGAGAGGGGGAGAATACCTCAACCCAATTCTTGTATCTCGTCAAGTGCTTGGAAACAATGTAAGGTATATGTTATGTATGGTTTCTTTATGATGTAATATATATATTAAGTTTGATATTTAATAAGATCTATTGTGTTAGGTCGATGACTTCTTAATAAAAGAGGTTATGAGTTAATGTTTTGTTGTTGCTTTGTATTACGTTGTCTTTTGACCTCCTTCTTACTCTCACCTATTTAAGGAGAGTGGAGTGTCCTTTTGACCGGGTCTTGAGAGGTCATTTAAGGACCATCATCTCTATATTGCAAGCCATCATGTAGAATCATGATGGGGGCTTTAATATTAGATGATGGAATGCAGTTGAGTAGGTGTGCTCTAATTACCACTGCGGGAACTCTCTATATTCATACAGTTACTACAGAGAGAAAGTGCTTAGTGGAATTTGGACTGAGGAAGGATGACAATAGTGGAGCCTAGTTGAACATTGTTTACACAGGTTCTCCTTTCTTTTTATGTTAATTTTATTATTTGGAGAAATACCTTGTTTTGTTGTTAGCCTCGCAGAGGTATCTATCAATGTTAAAGAGCAGATGATGGTAAATATTTCCTTTTGTGTTTTTAAGCAATCAAAGATATGTATCTATCTCTGTGAACATAAGTCGAGAGCTATTCTGTTACACCCCGTGTGTTTCTAACCATTTACCATTTACTAGATTGGTTAATTTGCTTGGATAAATGAATGTTTGTGAATCTTTGCATCAATGTGTAGTGTGAATTTTGAATTGAATATATTTAAAAATTGAATGATGCAATGTGTTGAATTATAAGTGCTTATTATTATGAAATGTATGAAACATATGATTATATTGTGAACATCTAACTATTGTTGTGGTAATGTAAGTTGAATGCAGGAACAGGTTGCTCCTCTGGAAAGGAGGGGAAGTATCATTCAAGAGAAGGACTTGGTTGGTAAACGTTGGAGAAAACCTAAGTTGAGCAAGCACACACCATTATCTAATTTGGTCTAGGTTGGGTCGAGTCAGTGTGGGTAAAGGTAAGTAACCTATGGTAATCTAGGGTGCTTATTTGAATATGATTTTATGAGTACTTTGAATGAAGGATGTGATATTGTCTGAGGATTGATTGAAAGTCTTCTTTGATGTAGTTTGGGTTTGCATTGGCAAGGTTTAAATGTGAAATGAATATATACACATATGATAGTGTATGTCCACGATAACTTATACATATGAGACAATACGTGCATGAGTATACGTAGATAGACGTATTTACGCATGCTCATGAATGTATCGCTCATAAGCATAAGCGTATCAATTGGACAAGGGACATCTATATATGTGGATATCATTCTTTTATGTCGTCAGTGGATATGTGGGTTAATGAGTTTATGTTGTTATTCACGTAACGATATATATATATATATATATATATATATATATATATATATATATATATATATATATATATATATATATATATATATATATATAAGTGAAAGCTTTGGCGCTATTATAAAGTGCAACTTATATAACAAAGTTAGCAATAATTTATTAAAGCGCTTAAGATTTGAAAACAAGGTAAATAATAATGCAAGCGCATAGTCTTAAAGACTATGAGTGCAGCTTGTAATACTATAATAACTACTCTGCATTAAACTAATAAAGAGTGTTGGAATATGCAGCACATACATTACATTAGCTAAGGAAATAAAGCACATAAAGTGCATTGTAATATATATAATGTGCAATGCTAATACAAGGCGCATACATATATAAAGTTTGGAGGTTTTAAAACATATAAAGTGCAAAACGTTTACTATTGTCAGCGTTGGCTTATAACTATTTTTCAACATGCCAAAACGTTGACTCATTCCTTGTAAACTATCTGCAAGATAATATGGGAGCATGGTAGAATGTGTGGCACCTGGGTGGAGAGATAGAAACCCAATAGAAGTCTTTAATCTGATTTGTTACCTTGTATTTCTAAGTTTTTGTTGTTGTCCTCTTATGTGTTCACTGTGCATTAATCTCTGCCTGCCACTTTGCATTTATATTGCCGAGTCAAATTATGAGGGTGAGTTGTGGCAATTTTATCAGCTAGTTTATAGCCATAGCTTGCTCAAATTTCTTTATATACAGAGGAGCCTCCTCATTCTTTACACACACAATTTCCTTTAAAGTTGCTTATGCATTGCTGCTATTATTCTTTGAGTCATCTACCTTGTTTATGTATTGTATTGGTCTTGAGCTATGAGGAAAGTCAATAAGTAGTGAGAGGGATTTGAGTGGTGTTGGAGGAGATACTCAACCAGTTCAAGCATTCAAGAGAAAGGAGCCGATTGATTACTTGGAGCATAGCTTTATCAAGCATGCCGAATCTCTTCTTCATTATGTCATTTTGTTGAAAGATTGTATGTCTTGAGTATTGTTTGGAAATGAGTTGTTTTGTTTATTTATTGCATTGGGTGTTCTCTTATTTGATCAAGGAAAAAAATATAAATATACTTACATATATAATTATTATGAGAACATAATGCACATTGATTGTTTAATAATCTACTTAGTAGAGAGTAGTAACTATATTGGACTATATTAAGTCAAGTATGAGTAGTATTGCTACTTACGAATGGCCAAGTTAGGAAACCTATATATTTCCACTTTATATTAGTTTCATAAGAGAGTCAAAAGTAAACTAGAATTTGTTAAGAGGGGTTAATCTTGGGATTTGTTGATCTGTGGGTAAGGGAATAACCTTTGATTTAGTAAACTTGAAATTGATAAGTGGGGTTATGTTTGGGATTTGTTGATCCATGGGTAAGGGAATAACCTTTGATTTAGTAAACTTGAAATTGATAAGTGGGGTGATGCAGAGGTTAAGGTAAGGTTGTAGTAGAAGTTCACTCAATGAACTTAGATCACTTCCCTCAAGAGGTGAATAACGGTGTTTGTGAAGACAGAGCTTACACAAGGCTATTACAGAGATTGACCTAGCATAGGATCACTATCTAGTGTACTCCTCTCAGGCTAACCACTTCTCAATTTGGAGAGTCATTGCTCCATCCAACCTACTTGCACAATACACCCTTTTAAGGACTCACAACCTATTACCCACGCTTCTACCAACAGTGCACTCATACAACTGATTACAAATACTTGTCAAGGAATCATAAAAGACTGCATTTCTTGGTTAATGGATAATAACAACAGAGGGACTGTTCTAGGACAGTATTTGCAGAAGGCTTAAGGTTTCTAGAATTGATTTAATCAACCTCCCAAGGGCTCAAATGACCCTCAACACTCAATGCATACTAAATACTCCATGCAAACAACAACCATTTACTCCATGCAGACAGAGGACAGCAATAGTAGTTTGAGTGTCCTATGACAGCCTTAGAATGATAGTTTATCTTGTAGCCTACAAGGATAGCAAATTAGCATTCTTCTACCATGAAAGGTCCAAACACCACTTACATTCATCAAGGACAAAGTCTACTTGAGGTTTCCGACCCAGCACCTCCCCTCAGTACCTTCCTCTGATAGAAATAATGATGCTGATGTGCCTGTCTTCAGGAAATAGTCATCGAATGAAATTTACTTTATAAACAAAGAGAGTCTTTACACCATTAAACACCCTCAACTCACAATGACTTCCTACAATCAATGCATCACCCAATTACAGAAAGGAAGCATATACTCTCATTCTCATCATGCAGCCGTACTGTACTAGCACATGTAGGGGCAGCAACTATTTTTTTTCTGTCAATACTGTGGTTTCTTTTCCTCTAAAAAGCTAGTCTCTTTGAGACTATAGGAAAGATGTGCATCAAAGACCTTTGTCTGGATAGTAGGGCTCTTAAGCAAGTCTATATTCCTTCTTAAACACAATGAACAATTCCATTTTATCAACCATATGACTGTTTTCTTTAAGTCTTGCTGTCCATTGCCTCTTCTTCACTAACTAGTCACTGTTTTGACTAGCTAGAAGCATGCCAAACATCTGGAGAAGGAGTCTTCCACCTGCACAACATGGAAAAGAGTAAAATCTAATCTAATCTTCCCCATCCTACTGAAAATGATTGAGCTTTCAGAGGATAGAGGAAGGATCCATCATTTTGTCAACAAACCCTAGCTATGGAGGGTTATAAACCACTCTGCAAATAATGATTCAAAACAAAGCACAAGAAATGTTTCAAAAACTCCAAATAGGTGCAAATGAAAGGTAATTAGATCTACCACAACAATTCTCAGACCATGGATCACCTACAGTCCGTACCAAGTCGTACAAGAGGACTATTTTCAGCAAAAACACAAAAAAAATAGTTTTCTCTTTATGAAACTCCTCCTTTCTATATATTCTTGGCATGATTTTACAGATTCAAGTTTATAGGAAGTTTCTAAAACTCTTGCACTTCCTATTTGTCCGTACAACTGCCTAGGAAGGCAGAAAATCAATGGAAAAGGCAGTTTTTTCATAAAAAATAAGTTTCTAAAGTGAAAACCTCCTAGAAAATAGGTCTAAGATAACTCCAAATTAGACTAGTCAAACAAATGACTAAGTCTTTATTACAAAACAAGAAATGGCTTTCAAAACCTTAGGAAAACCAAAATTAACAAGGTCACAAAATATTATATTTGAAAAAGAAATGTAAATTGAAGCTCCTGCACCATGGGGTTATGCCTGGGATTTGTGGATCCATGGGTAAGGGAATAACCTTTGATTTAGTAAACTTGAAATTGATAAGTGGGGTTATGTTTGGGATTTGTGGATCCATGGGTAAGGGAATAACCTTTGATTTAGTAAACTTGAAATTGTTAAGTGGAGTTAATCCTGGGATTTGTTGATCCATGGGTAAGGGAATAACTTTTGATGTCTTTCCAAACTGAGCTAGAATGATGGGTGAGCATGTGACGTCCATTCCGAGTTAGGGGTGATGAAACTTTGGCCAAAGTAGTGTAAGCAGCCAACATTTACTTTGTTAGTTCATTGTGATCTAGGTTTACATACTAGGAAGGGAATCATGCTTGTAGGTTGGAGCCACAATGTATGACAATACTAGATATGTAGGACACAACATCTTGCTCCATATAGGCTATTCTTTAAGGTTACCATACCAATCCCTTCGTTGAAGGGTAGGGTCGTTTACTAGTTTGGCAAATGTGCGGGGGATCACAGTTAGTCCGTGGTTGGTGGAAAAGCACTTGAGTGATGCTTCTCCTCATGCAGTTGGCAGCCAAGATTTGAAGACAGACATCAGAATCATTGTATCTCTATTGTCAATTTATGAATCTTGTATGTAACTATCTTTTGAAATGTTGTAAATGAGAATTATTTAATTCATGTAATTGTTGAAATGTAATTCGATTGTGCAATGGTTAAGTTTAAAATATGTTTCAAATATGCATCATATCAAATGAAAGAAAGGAACAAAATTATTACTCATGTTTTGGTTTCATGATTTATTCACTCTTGGGTTAAAACTTAGTTGTATTTACTTGGTAGAACAAGTGACATGTTACATGTTCTTTATTTGTTGTATAGGCATAGACGATAGTGTTTTACCATTGCTGTGTTTTCTTTAGGATGTTAAGAGCTTAGGATAGCTTTGCATTGGAAAGCCGAAGACATAGTATGTTCCTCTGATTTGATAAGATGATATATTATACCTTTAGTATTGTGTTCTTGTTGTCAAAGACTTAGTTATCTCCATGGTTAGAGGAAATTGAGAACCTATTGGTCTTTGTGTTTAGATTTAACAGATGGCTTAATTGTATCTCTGTATTTAGTGATAACCATCAACTTTTATAAATAGTGTATCGATAACATATGTGCTTTGCAAATGCAGAGCTTGGTATATCTATCGATATAGAATACTGATCAACCTTACACTCTTTTGTCAAAAGAGCTTTGTTGCTCATTTTTGAATAATATAAAACATAGCCTATGTAGGCCAAATGTTAATAGAAATCATAGCCTGTGTAGGTTGAATGTTATTAGAAAACATAGTCTGTGTTAGGATGAAAGGTTAATAGCATAATAAGATAACTCATAGATTTAGATAGCAAACTTTTTGAGTTAGAGAAGTCTATTGGCACTAAGCATTAGAATGTTATGATGTGGATTAGTTAATCTAGATGTGTCTAAACTCTTTTACAGTGGTCGAGATAATTGGTTTGGATGTCCGAGAGTTATCTTTCACTCAGGACAACAATTAATTATAATGTTGTCTTTTTCTCTTAACTTATTGGAATCTTTCTTTATACTTTAGTTGAGCCTCTTAAGATTGTTGGTATACATCTTATATTTAAGACTAGAAGATTTGATATAGATGTTACTTTATCTCTTAACTCATTTGAGTTTATTATTTTTCAATCGAAGACTTCGGGAAAGTGTGTCCCTTACTCTAAAGAGTATAAAATGATTTAGACATCATTAGAGGGACTTAAGCTATGATTATATATTATTTTATCAACCACTATGTTTATTTATGTAGATTATGTATTTCTATGTTGTTCTATCGTTCTTAATTTTCTATATCAGTGAACGAAAGGTGACCATTAGGTCAAAGGCATCATTTCTTTATCATCCTTTATCAGATTAAAAGATTAAACTTAGTCAAGGATTTATATGCTTTTTATAGTGTCTATTAAGACTTGTTTTTAAGGAAAGATAAACCTTGAGAATTATGAGAAAGGTGAAATCGATCAAATGACCAAGTAGTCAAGATTTGATGAGTGGATACTTTATTCATGCAATATTATGGTTATAATTTTATTACTTTTTAAGGGTATTTTGATACTACAAAATATTGGAGTAGGCAAGTTGAGAACCCTAGATTTTATCCGAAGAGATTAGAATGCTTTAACTCTCAAGTCATTTATGATATTGAATTAGTTTAGTGTGTTCTTTGGTCAATAGATGAAAGAGTTGAGAAACCATAGATCTTGACATTATTAAAAGACTAAAAGAAGCACCTTGTTTTTAGAAAGTCAATATTAGTTATATGTATACCAAGTATGGTTATCTTTGAGTAGAGAGTAAAATGATAGAAAGTCATAGACCTTATTGAATTGCAGATATGTAATACGGAACTCTTGGGAAATATAAAGATATCTAAATTTGCATATTGTATGTATAACCTAGATAAGGAATATTTCTACGTCAAATGGACTAGGAATTGAGTATAGATCAGACAATTATGCCTAGAGGTACTAGCCAAAATAAGTCAAATTGTAGGATGAGATATTCTTCAAGTTGAGTTAGAGGTGTGTGAACACACAACTACGTTTATTGCAAACGTACATTTATATAGAAACTTTGGCCAAAGTGATGTATTTGTCTCTGCGTGCATTAGTTGGTTCACAATGTCTAGATGGCGTAACTGGTTAGTATGATCATACTTAGCTAGAAGGTTGTCTATAGTTGTATGGTTGATTGAGTTACATAGGACACAACACTAGGAATTAGATGGCAACTTGTTAGATCCACATGTCTATTCTCTTCGTGAAGGGTAGGGTCACTTCTAGGAAGAAAGGTGTGCGGGGGACCACCGATCTATGGTTGGAGGTAAAGCACTTGGATGATGCTCTCCATTTGTAGCAGAAGACACGCCAAGATTTGAACGATAAATATCAAGATTCTAGAGACAATACTTTTTTATATTAAGTTTCATGATATGATTATGATGTAAAACTATTCTTTTGCCAAGAGCAATGTATTTCTAAATGTAATGTGAAATGTTATCACTATAAGTTATCTTTGAATATATTGAATTTCAAGGCTGAAAAATATTCAGAAAACATGTACTTTTATTTATTGGTGTTTAGCAAATGATTAAAAAAGTATTTCACTCTTGCATATCATTTTCTTTTACTTTCTTGGTAATTTGTGTCTGTAATTCTGAGTAATATCAGAAGGCATGTTACAATGGAGGTTGTTGATTTGATGAGTACGAACAGATTGGAACCTCTTGCAAAGAATGGTGGTAATGGAGAAATGATAGTTTCTACATGCCCTAAAATGTGGCATGCCTGTGTTGGTCCCCTCACATTGCTACCTAGCAAGGGCAACCATGTTGTGTATTATCCCCAAGGTCACATGGAGCAGGTGGTTGCATATTTGAATTAGGGATCAAATCAACAGATGCCTTCGTATAATATTCCACCACAAATCTTCTGCAGGGTCCTTAGTGTGAAACTTCATGCTGATCAGAAGATTGATGAGGTCTATGCACAATTGACATGAGTTCCTATTCCTGAGCCAACAGAGAAATGCTTTGAGGTAGAAGAGGAGAAAGAAGTGCACACATCCACTATGTACCCTCATATGTTTTATAAAACTCTAACAATATCTGATACAAGCACTCATGGTGGATTTTTAGTTCCTCGAAGCACTACAGAGGACTACTTTCCTTCACTTGTAAGATTTTTTATCCTCCCAGGATTGCACCTAAACAATTAACAACTTCAGGAGAGCCTTCCAATATGTAGCAATGTTTGATCTAAAAATTGACCAAGAAATGGATATCATTGAAAATGTTGGAAGAAATGAAAAAGGTGGACAAAGTAACATAAGTAGTACTAATAGTAGCAGGAAGACCCGATGAGAACTTTCAGAGGTGATGAAAGACCCAAAAAAACAAAAGAGTGCAGTCAACTACAAGAAAGTAGTCAAGGCATGTATTCAAATGCATCTGATAGAGAAGTGCATACAAAGGATTCAATGCATTGAGAAGGGGAGACGAGACAATGTACTTGAGCCGCAAGTGTTTTCCTCACAAAGGAGATCGAAGCTATGTTTTATCGCTTTCAAAACGAGATATTGGAACTTTTGAAAAAGTATGACGTGGATTCTTGGAAGGAAAGAATTGGTTCTACTATATAATGAAATAGTTACCAAAAGATAAAGGGGGAAATATTACAGAAGATGGTATGTTGTGTTTCAACTTGGAGCAAGAAGCACAAAATAGGCACGAAATTTCACCTTTCAAAATCTAAAAAGAGTCAAGGGAAAAGTGTTACTCTTGTTTTAGGGGGAAGGAGTTATGGGACAATTGTTACTCCTGCAAAGCAACGTGGAAATAAAGAAAGAAACATGGTTTGATCCCACCACACACTTAGAGTTGGATTGTGATGAAGACTTCTTAAGTGCTTATGGAGACATTTTGTCTTCAACATGCAACACCTTGAGTCATTCAAACAGTGCTAATGTGACTCCTTGACATAGTGTGTGTGATAACCACATGATTTTGACCTTTGTTGAAAAACCAATAAAATTGGGCGAGCTATTGAGTGAAAATTTACCAAGTGAAGAGTTTAATGTAGGTGTTGTAGCAAGCAATTTTCATAGACAAAATAATGTTGACGAAAGGTAAAATACCAGCAGTGACCCTGCTTTACGAAAAGGAATAAAAAATGGGGAAGAACAAAGTTTTAGGATCTTTTGAAGGAAACTCTCATGTATTGCCAGATTTCATAGTTAGTTCAGAATGTGGGGAAGAAAAGGTAGTTGACTATTGTGGTGTGCATTTAAATGCACCTTGCTTGCCATGACATGTTTTATCTCAAAAAATGTATTATGGATGGTTGCCCAAGACTATGTGGTTATGAGGATAATTTCCATGCATTAAAAAGTGATGAACATCTCTGTGGTAGTGAGCACACACATATGAGAAACAACCCAATGGATAAACATTGGTCTACCAGAGGTCCTAGAGTTCTCTACATTCTGCTAGGGAATGCAGTTCCTAGTTAGAGGCATTGTTATCCCCTGATTTTGACAAATCCCAGATAACCATTTCAAGGTTAAGATGTGATCAAGAATAGAGGCAATCAACTTGAACACTGTAAGCTCTAGTCATAATGGAGTCCCACCTTAGTTCATAAATAGCCTTATTTATTTTATGAAATTATATTATATTAATTCTTTGAATTAATTAATTTAATTGCCATCATAAAAAAATATAATTAATTCATTAAAAATATTTATATAAGAGGTCATAAATGCACTTTAAAAAATTATATTATAAGTGCATTAAGGTTGGTCACTTTAGTCGAGTCAATAATTTTCCTAATAATTTTACCTCAAATTGTAAAGTCAAATTAATTCTTTTTAGAATTAACTAATGTTGTAAGCCCATTAGTGGTTCTGTTTATGTTAGAGGGGAGGGAAATAATTGATTTGGGAGTTAGGTGAAAAAGAAGTTACAAGTAGTTTCAAATCTACTTGTATGGGGGTAAAGTGTTTAAAAGGAGATAATTTCATTTTAAGAGGGCTCTCTCCTCGGATTCTATGCTGTATGTAACATTCCAATTTTATTTACAGTTATGTGAAGTTTTTATTTGGGAAAAACAAAAATAAGAGTTGTGAAGGGAAATGCTATGCTCCTAGTTATTTAATATTCTCGAAGGATTTATTTTCTTATGTTGTTAATTCTTCTTGAAGCTAATTACTAGTATGTCTAATTGGTTATTCATTTATTCCCTTTTCTGCTCTTCTCTTTAATTTGATTTAGAAGACTTTGTGCTTCCTTTGCTGACCTAATTCTCTTTTCCCTCCTGAAATATGTGCTATGCTTCTTATGTTCATATACCTATAGGAGCACAATTGATTCCATAATTGATAAAGTAATCCATATCAACAAACAATTATTCTAAGACATTGTAATGTCCCCTTTCCAAGCCTAGTCAGAATGGGACCATTAGCCTATCTCATGATCCCGATGGGCTAGGGAATGGTTTGGGATCATTTTTGGTTTAATTATCAAATTGGAGTTATAAGGTTTGTTTAATTTGATAATTAAACTAAGTTTTATTATTATTGGTGCACTAAAGTCTAAGGTGGGTTATTTTAAAAAGTGACTTAATGTTATGACTTGAAGGGGATAAGGGAAATGTTATAATTTTTAATTCCCTAGTCACTTAAGGTGCACATAACTTGATATTAGAAATTATTTCTAAGGGAAGTGCAAAAAAGCTCTAATTTCAAGAAAGATTGGTTTTTGTAACTCCCAGGTGCTTATAAAAAGAAGATGTGAGCTCATTTGGAGCATGCTGGGAATTTGATAATGATATGCTGCTGGGTTGAAACCAGAGATCAATTGTGCCTTCTTGTGGACGAAAACCCACTCGAGGATGATCAGTTTCGGTGGTGAGATATCCACCCTAGCTGGTATATGATGATTTCTACACAGGGAATCACTTGGTACTATATGGAATTTTGATTTTTTTCAGTAGTTTGTCCTTATTTTTCAGTTTGAAGGAGTGATATGGAGTTCTTCATAAGATTTTGATTAGATTTTGGAGGGATTGAAGTGTTATATATTTTCTTTGTCTTAGTCGTACATTTCTGCTGCCGTACATCTGAAATTCAATGTTATTCATCAAAAAATTAATATTGATATTTATGAAACCTTTGATGAATGTAAAATCTTAATCTGCCAATAACAAACCATTTGCAATTGATTTGAGGAGTTTTAGTGATGTATTGAGATTTCTGGAGGTGATTCGTACTTACCCATGCCGTACATGCTGGGTTGCATCGATGCATATGGAAAAAAAATGTTGAGGAGTTTGTATTTCTTATTAATTGTATCTTATTTGCCTATCAATAAAGATCATTTTGGTAGTTATTTGGAGCTGTTTAGTGCAGTCCTGAAATTCTTGTGATTTGCCGTACCATTCATGACCGTACGGCTCAGCTTAGGAAGAGAGTTTGTTAGTATGAAATTTCTGATTGATATTAGTGTTGTATCTGCTCAGAATTGTTATTGTGATCAGTATAATCAGTTTGGGATTGTTTCCAAGTTGATCAGATTAGTGTTTGTAAATATGGTGATTTTAGACCATCCATATGCCCAGGCCGTACATTTCTGTCAAGAGTCTTTTGTCAGCTGGGAGTTGTGGTGACTTGGTATAAGTTTGAAACTGCTCAGAATTGGTTTTGGATCAGCCTAAATAGATTTGCAATGGTGTTTGGTTATCTTGGTATGTGGATTGTTTGTATGTCTTCTAGCTGCTCTCATGGCTGCCATACAGTGCTACAGTCAGCAATTAAAGTGGGAAATCAGTCACAGTTAGTTTTCATCAGCAAGAACATTCTCTATCAGCAATCTAAATCAGCTAATTGTTGATTGATTATCATTCTCAGTGCATGGTATGATTCTATGCTTTGATCTCAAGATAAAATGCTCATGGTTATAATGTATGGTGATAGTGTTTAAGCTTAGATCGAGTATTATATACTTCCATTGTAATCAAATTTACATTAAGTCCCCTGGATGGTTTACCGCCAGTGAGGAGGGAAAGAACAATTAAACACTATAACCCCTGGATGGTTTCACCGCCAGTGAGGATAAAGAACATTTTCCTTTCTTTCTACCCACTGAACAAGTGGTGAATTCCCACTGCATAAGTGGATGATTTTGTAAGCTTTCATGCATATTTATACCCACTGATAAAGTGGTGAATCCCCACGAAATGTGGATGCCCGCCGCAGCGGAAGAAGTGTATCTCTTTATTGCATATTTTCTACTGTAAGCCAAAATCACTGTATGCTCTCACCTTGCCCATTCTGGGATCCGGGTGATCAAAAAGTGTGAGGTATTTAGTTGGTTATGTTTTGAGCTAACACTGTCATATTATTGTATATTTTGAAATTTTTTTTTTGGGGTTGTTTATTACAGACATTGTCTAATATTCTACACTTCTCTCCTTAATTGGATTAATCCTAAATTTGAATATATATTTATTTAATAAAGGTGGAATAATTTTATGAGATAAGATTTGCTCTTATGCAAGTCAAATCTACAAGTGCATAATTGATCCCATAATTGTAAAGTAACCCACATTAACAAACAATAATTTTATAGATTCTAAGACATGTATTCTACACTTACTATCAACTAAATTCATTCTAAATACTTATCTAATTGTATTTATATAATTAGGCTAGAGACATAACCTATATATGAAGGAGAAACATTGACTTGAAAGAATACGTGAAAGAAAAATTATTTAGAGTGAACATTTATTTTTTAAATATAAAGACATTAAAATTTTAAAATATATTAATGGGCACGATTAAAACTATTAAAAAGTAACATATAAGTATATAATATTTACTATATTTTTCAAAGTAAAAACAATAGTCAAAGGATCCTTAATCTATTGGTGAAGTTGAAAGGCATATTCCAAGTCTTGTTGTAGCAAACGGATCTTGTGAATGATCTCCATCTAAACAAATAAAAAATAAAAAAGTAAAAACAAAACAAAAGAATTACAAAACAATGATAGCATAAACAAAATAAAATAATTCTCATATAAAATAAAAATTTATATATATTTAATAAATGAAATAAATAAAATAAAATTACTAATTAGATAAATAAAATAACTAAAAATATCTCTATAATTTTTATTCAAAGTAAAAACAAAAGTCAAAAGATCCTTGGTCTATTGGCGAAGTTTAAAGCAATATTCCAAATCCATAATGATCTCCATCAAAACAAATAAAACATAAAAAAGTCAAAACAAAAGAATTATAAAACAATGATGGCATAGACAAAATAAAATAATTCTTATATAAAATAAAAATTTATATATATTTAATAAATGAAATAAATAAAATAAAATTACTAATTAGATAAATAAAATAACTAAAAATATCTCTATTATTTTAAAGATAAGATATCTATACTAATTATTTTAGTATAAAATTTAATTTAAAAAAAAAGTTGTTTATATCTTTCCATCTTAAAAATTTAAGATATCTATACTAATTATTTTAGTATAAAATTTAATTTAAAAAAAAGTTGTTTACATCCTTTCCAAAGCCAAGATGGGATGGAGAGAGGGAGTCAAATTATGCTTAACAAGAATTTTAGAAATAGCTCAAAAATATTATTCTTCTAAGAACATTTTTTATTTTTTTAAGTTTTATCTCTAAAGTTTCCCATGTTGCTAAAAGAAATAGTATTATTAAAGAAAACCATAGAAGCATTGACCCAAGAAATACTCCGAATTTTTTAAAGCAGGCTTCCTTATAAAAAATGCACGGCCCGCTAGAGGCACTCAGCCGAGTTTCCACGTCACAATGTTTATCTGTGTGTGAGTAACAGAAGAATTGTTTCCACTTCCTACGCTGGTAGCGATAGTGGGCCTGCTTGTGCTTGGCATTGGACACCCTCATTGACAAGGAAAACACTTGCGATTGCTGTTTCCATTGCTTGGCTGGACACGTGGTATGTAGATTGGTTATAATCCATTTCCTGCGGGCATTCCTGAGCTACACGTGAAGTTTGGTGGAGAGTAGATTGAAGCAAGGAGGAAAGTGTGGAGAAGTGGAGAAGTAGTAGATGGAGGAAGGGGAGAGCTGGTCGAGCAGCAGAGTGAGCAGGCAGAGGGCGGACTCATCGCCGACGCATTTGAGGCAGCAGCGGCACAAAGTGGAAGTCTACAATGAGGTGCTCAGGCGCCTTAAGGATTCCTCCTGTGATGCGGTTCATTCTCCAGGGTTTGAAGATGAGCTTCTCGCGCATTTCAATCGCCTGCCTCCAAGGTATTTTACTTATTCTGTCTTTACATTTCATTTGCTCTGCTTCTACATGTAGACTAGCATTTTCAGGAACATAAGTTTGCCGATCTAGGGCTTGTGCATGTCCTATAACCTAGCCATCTAGTAATTAGTAAATCTCATCTATCTTTGATTGTTTCCGGCCCGTGGCTGAATGTGAAGGGTAGCCTTTAAGCATCGGCCTCAAAACCACAATTCAGCTAACCCTGGAGTGTTTTGCATGGTGACAAGTTTGGATGTACAGATTTAATTTTGGAATAATGAACTAAAATGATTCTACGCTTGGTTTTTCCATGCCCTGGAAATGTAGTTGAACTCCAAGTAAAGATGAGTCAAGGCTAGATTGACTTAGAAATAATCATGCGGAATTGGACTGAAACAATGTCTGTTTGAAGTTAATGTTTCTAGTGCCTTAGGAACAATCATGCGGAATTGGACTGGAACGATGTCTGTTTCAGGTTAATGTTTCTAATGCCTTAGGAACAATCATGCGGAATTGGACTGGAACGATGTCTGTTTCAGGTTAATGTTTCTAGTGCCTTAGGAACAATCATGCGGAATTGGACTGGAACGATGTCTGTTTCAGGTTAATGTTTCTAGTGCCTTAGGAACAATCATGCGGAATTGGACTATGCGGAATTGGACTGGAACGATGTCTGTTTCAGGTTAATGTTTCTAGTGCCTTAGGAACAATCATGCGGAATTCGAGTGGAACGATGTCTGTTTCAGGTTAATGTTTCTAGTGCCTTCGGAACAATCATGCGGAATTCGACTGGAACGATGTCTGTTTCAGGTGAATGTTTCTAGTGCCTTAGGAACAATCATGCGGAATTGGACTGGAATGATGTCTGTTTCAAGTTAATGTTTCTAGTGCCTTAGGAACAATCATGCGGAATTGGACTGGAACGATGTCTGTTTCAGGTTAATGTTTCTAGTGCATGCCGAAATTTAATACAGGATTTTGGTTAATGGGATGAGTTGAGTTCGAATTAAGTAGGGCATCTTTATCAACTATATTTGAATTCAACACCCAGGAAGAATTTATATTATTAAGGAATGTTTTTAGATTCTTTTGAAGATCTATTGCTTTTAAACTAACTTGCTTTATTTCCTACTAAATTCACATTGTCCTGAATTATGACAAGGTTTGGTAGTTCCAGTCTGCAATTTGATGTATTCAGAATGTTTTGGATTGGAGCAATTGAAAAATGTTGTGCACCTTGGCTTGTCCAACAAAGCATTTTGATGAACCACTGAATGTAGACTTTTGTGTATATCACCAGCATACCATTGGAAGTCTCCCAGAGCTTTCCTGGTTGGCAGGCTCTCCCTTGACCATCATTTACTTCTCTGTGCTTAAATCTATATCATTGTTCTATTTATATTCAATTTAAATATTCAATTTAATTAAGACAATGAATAGATCCTGTCTTTTATGCAACCAACCAAAATTTGCTATAGCTGCAGTAATCCTTAGGGCCGGAATCTGAGGTCTAAAAAAATAAAATCCTAAATTTGAGCTGTGAAAACAGAGAATCTGAAATTGTCAGTTCTCTTACATGAACTTTATATCTTTCTGTTTAAATATTGGAAAACATGATTTGCTATAAAGGATCTAATTGCATGCAATGGAATAAACAGAACAGTTGCACTACTAAAATTTAACTTCAGGCAATATATAGAAGACAGAATTTTTATAAGGGAAGACATCCATGCTGAGGCCAAGGAGATGGAAGTGGAACTCTTCAAACACAGTATTACGGTACATAGAAAAACTATATTAGCATCTCACGTGATACACAGAAAAAGTAAACTATATTCCTGAGGAGGTATGGACACCAATTCAGGCCAAGAAAATCTCCAAATGTGTTATGGTTGCTGCACTTGTCAAGACACAGTCTTGATGGATCTGTGTGCAAGATCCCCTTCCCCAGAATATGTCTTACACTACTTAAGAACCTATTTATAGCTAACTTCCTACTTGAGCTCTTGTATTTTTCATGTTGAATATGTATAATTAAAAAAACATGACTGACATGAAGAAAAAATATTCATTAGAGATATTCACAATGGACCTACAAAAAAACTGGTTCTAGTGGGTTTTTGAAATTTATATTTGGGAGACGAGGCACAGATAATTGGTGTTGATGCTGATTAATAATCTTTAAGCATTGTACCCATATCATTAAAGTTTTGAGATTATGTTTGCAGTGTTGCATGTTTGCTTAGGTTATTTGGAATCCACCACATAGGTGCTTTATGATTCTAACTGGTTGAGTCACTCCACTGGACTCATCTTCAGGGAATGAAGCCTTTGTTTGGAGAAGGGAGCAAATTATCTAGCTTAAATATGCTGTTTTTTGTTGTTGGCCGACTTCTGCTTTGATCTAAGATGGCATGTTTAAGCTTGATGATTTACTTTCCTCTTCTTGCAAGTCTAGTAGTGTGACACAAAACTTTGGATTTATAAAGCACTTATGCAGTGGGTTCCAAAAAAATCAACCGAACTTTATCATTGCACTGATGATAGGCCTTGTCTGATTAGCAGGTTGGATTGGCTTAGGATATTAGCTGTAAACTAGCATTTGATACATAGACTGAAACTCTGCAAATTATACTCATATTTAGAGTGTTAATTGGGCAAATAAGCACAACATTTAAAAGGAAATGAAGGCTTCTTGATTACAACATCGGACTGGTCTAGAGTCAACTTTCAGCTCCATTATGAATAGCTAAACCATAGTTTTGCCTTTGTGGTAAGCTTTAAGTGGCTTAACACATCCATATTTCATTGCACATATTTGAAGAGGTAAATAGCCTTGATTCAGAGTAACCATGCGAGACAATATAAACTTAGGAAATGTGTTGTACAAGATTTTTGCAGTAAATGCATAAGAATTTTTTAATATACCAAGGTTACAATGTGATTAATATAGAGGCAAACCGATGTCTTTTGGACATTCTGATTAATGCTATAAATAAAATACATGTTGTTTATATGGACTAAACATTCCTTGAAGCATTATTCATTTTAGTTGAATTTTCTTTTGTTTTGCTATGTTTTGAACAGGTATGCACTAGATGTAAATTCTGAAAGGGCTGAAGATGTCCTTACACATAAAAGGTTGCTGCAATTGGCAGAAGATCCAGAACACAGGCCTGTATTTGATGTTCGGGTTGTTGATGTAAGTCCATAGGATTGCTTTTCCTCAATCTTCTAATTTTAGCAATCCCAGAATGTTTGTAGTTTTGCTTAACCACATGATTAAAATCAAGAAAGAGAAAACAAAGAACAGATGCAACTTACAACAATATGTTTGACCTTACTGTAAAAAGGATTGTAAACAGAATTGAGACATTGCATCTTTCATGTATTCACTTTGATACTTCTTCCTGTTGCTGTTGCTTACCTCTTGCCTCCGTTTAGTCCTATAGGAGTTTGGTTCTCTTCTTTGGATCGTAGTAGTGTAATGCTCAAAATTTCTGTACTTTTTCTTTTCTTTTTAAAAACACTCTAAGCATCTAGGCCCTATTTGGCATACATCTAAAACATTATGGACTTTACTAGGTTGTTTGGTCACACACATACCAGTTGATTAGCTAACAAAAGTCGTGGTTAGATGGAAGGACAAGGGTCATAGCCTTAGGGGTGTAGGATGAACACTTGGGTGGTTGGTCATCAGCAAGCTCGGGAGCCTAAAGACAGCGGACCTGCCAAAATTCATGATTAATTAACTTAATTTCCTAAGTAACATTATGTGGGTTATAATTCTAATTCATTACACACATAATATGATTCCCCCTTGCATTAAGGCTAAGATGATTTGATTTCCACCTAGACAAACACACCCTTGGACCTAGGTTAGAAACCTCAGAAACCACCACGTTGAGTGATTGTAGCCACTTTACACTTTTATCATTCCACATGATCTACTTTAATGAATTAAAAATTATTATTTGATCTCAAATTGAAGTTATTTCATTCCCTCCAAAAGTAGGAGGGAGTGAGAGCCCTTAATTAAAGTAATTTGGGCCTTAATATTTGGAACCATAAAGTGCACATCTAAGATTAAATTCAGGCCCTATGATAAATGAATAAACCCAACCCTTGATTCCAAGACCAGCCCTACCCCAAATCTATTGCCTTTGCCCATTTATTACGATTATTCAATGGAGTCTAGATGGAGGCTAATTTAGGATGGTAGGAGGGAAGGGCCTTCCACCTTCATGGTGTGAGTCCCTCCCTTTTGCTCTTTTCTCCAACTATTTTGACAAACAAGGTAAATAGTTCCCCCTTATCTATCGTTTCTTTTTCTATGTATCATTATCTCTTTTTTTAATTCCTCCTTTCAAAAAGTGCTAGCAAGATGCATCAAAAAATATATAAGCAGATATGTATATGTGTAATTATTTACATATGTAGTCCAAATTTATATATACATATGCATTTATACATGGTTATATATTTATAAATATTTCTTGAGGATAGTTTTTTTTCTCTTTTTGTAGTTATTTAAAAAAATGGCAATGCATGAGGATGTTGGGGGTTTGAACCTCAAACCCGATTCTTCCCAAGGCCCATGGAAGGGGAAAGGGCATTGTATTGCAATGGCAGTAGCATGGGTGTTGCTAGTTGCAACAATGACCATGCTTGATCCGAATGGATTCCCATATGCACTCCTATAAGCATTATTGCCTCTTTCCTTAAGAGGGATAGAGCTTCCTAAATGCCTCAAGGCTTTAAGGGACAAATTCAAACAAAAATTTGCAGCTTTCAAATTCACATTTAGCAGCACAAGTATTTGGGATCAGTTTCATAGCGCCCTAAGGCTTATTTACAGTTCTTATGAGTACTTCACATTTGTAATGCCCATCAAATTTACCTGAATAAAACACCAAAAACAGGCTAACAATTTTTTTTGGAGTGTGTGCAACAAGGTGATAGGTAGATCAACAAGTATCAATTTTACGGTTTACCTCTTCCTGTAAACGACACCTGATACTATGGACATGTGACATCGAGTTGGAAGGGGTTGAAGTGCAAGTGGAAAGAGGGCACGACCGTGTGTTGTGCAAGTGAACGTGAAGGGAAGCAGAAAAGGGTCAAAAGAATGAAGGGCATGGGTGACACCATAGTTCACATACTCGGACTTGACTCAAACTTGGCGGACCCAAAATTTCTGACTTGGCAAAAACTCGACAAAACTCGACAACTTAAAAAAATACTTAAATTTATTAAAAAACATAAATTTCCTTCTCCTATCATGACCCATGATTCTAGGAATTTGATTATTCCCGACTAGCATATGCTCACCTAAGTGAGAGGGATTCGAGTTAACCAAATGCTGAGGAACTCCAATATTAGAGCTAAAGGGACCAATTCTGAGAGGCAAAAAAGCCAAAGTCCACGCTAGATTAGAAAAGAAGAAATTTAGATTAAACTTATATAAGCTGAATAAACTGCAAACACTACAAAAAACCCAAGGTGATTGTTTTGGTATAGGAGTGGGTACATGTTCGTGGTTTGGGTATGCTAGTATGACAATTTTTTCCCAGGTCCAGGTATGGCTTTATATATACATAAAATATTAAAAATATATAAATATAATATATAAAACTAACAAATATATATTATAAATATTAAATATAATATAAATATACAATTTTATAATATTATATTTTATATTAAATATATTATATATTAAATATTTATAATATATATATTTAATATTTTATTATTTATTTATATTATATTAAAATATTTATATATATTTTTTTGATAGATAAGAGAGAGTATATTATATTAAAATATAAAAAAGGGACTGTTTACATATGTGCTCCATGAGCTGAGATCCGACTACCCTCCCTGAAACTGAGACTGAATAGATAATGAAACCAAAAAGGGCCTCACTGGCCCAGACCCCAGAAGACTAACATTACTTGAATCAGAACTTCATACTGCTGCAGAAACTAGAGACCAAACTAGACATTGTAAACAAAAAGAGCCACATGATTACATACAAACACTAGACCAGACACTGCACTAACCATACCTGACCTGGCAGTAGTTAGATTTCACCTTCCTCAAAGAGAGTCTCTGAACTCGCCAATCCAGTCGAAGCCCTCGGTCGGAGTCAAGTTAAACATTTTTTTGAGAAAATCTCTCCCTCCGCGCACCCTGCTCCTGTGAGCCACCAATTCTGCACCCCTAATATCCAAGATAAAGGGAAAGTATTTAATCACCACTCCAGGCTGATTGGCCTTGCTTAAATCCTTCGGCCTTGGCAGTTAGTCCGACTCCTCTCTTCGCCGCCTCCAGAACCTCATTGAGCCCCTCCAAGATAGTTTGTTTGAACATCTGTTGCACCAGGGCTCTAACCTCTTCCTTTGAGGTCAACACATCCAACAGAGAAGCCACCACCCTGGAAGGGATATCAGAACCTACGCGATACCGCTCTCCTCCAAGAACAAAAGCTTTACCAAGGATCAACTTCGTCATAGTCAACTTCATCGCCCCTATGAGAAAGGCATCATTCTGCCGTAACACCCTTCGCAACCTCTGGTCTGTGAATTTGCCAATAAATGCCATTTGGCTGACCCTTCTAGATAGGCAAATAGGCGACTCCATAACGCCACAAACTAGCTGCTCCGTAGGGAGATGATAGATAATAATCGGAGGGGGGTCAAAAGCCATACAACCAAAATGCAAGATATGCCGAGGAAACTGCTAGATAAAATAGACATCCAGCCTGTCTCCTTAATGATGGCTGAAACCTGTGATTAGCTGCACTTCTTCTGAAGCCAACTCACTCCTTAACTGCATTTCTGCCCTGGGAAATGTGGCTGACCTCATCCTTAACCAAACATAATTCGACTATCCCTTACTCTGTCCAACGCTCGGCCTCCACTTCCTCTCCTTCGTGCGAGCCGTCCCTTTCACATTCTGCCTTCACCGTCATGATTGTGCAGGCATGATTGAATCAAATGTTTTAAATGCCCCTACGTCTCCCGAATCTGACTAGGCCTGTTGACCAGGCAACCCCTCTATCACCCCTGCTTTGATCGACCACCTCCCCTCAAAGTGAGGTGGAGCCCACCCTTCCTCCCCCTAAAATATTTATATATTTAATATTTATTATATATAATAATTTATATACTATAGTTATATTTATTGTTATCTATTATCGAAAGAGTGTCAGCCTCCTATTCTTCTTCAGACTGAACACTCCTCCCACTTAAACAAAACTAGACAATCATAGACAAGCATAAACATCAAGAAATCAAGGGCTCCCGGTTGCACGGGCACCTATAGTCATGGAGGGAAAAATGAAAAGAACTACTAATTGTGTGTTTTTCTCGTGTTCGAGCATCTTGTGTCACGAAGGTGAGTGGAGAGCTCGGACTCGGTGTGTGTTAGTTTACAGATTTGTCACTAAACTCTATATTCTCATGCCCACATAATGACAAATGAACTAACAATTGAGTTGGATTGCAATGGTATTTGCAATGACTCTCTGCATTGTTTTACAAGGAGCAGCTACCTTTGAAAGATTTAAAATGAATGAAAACCGAGTGTGCTTTTAACTAGAAAGCAGAAAAGGTGGTGCTTTTAACCAGAAAGCAATAAAGGCATTCAATCTCAAAGAATAACTAAAGAATAGAGAAGCACAGAGACTTCGTGTAGCAACGTTCATAATCTAATATTTTTCTTAATACAATCACCACTGCAATCATTTATCCAAAGAGAAACAATCCACAACAGTGAGCTTAAATAGAGATTCCCAATTTTTCCAATATAAAACTGCAATTCAAAAAGCTAATAACATTCAACATAAGAAGAATGCAACATCCATCTACTGTAACACAAAGTTCACAATATTTGAATTCAACTTCCCATATTTCCTTTGTATATTGAAATAACTGAAAGAGAAAATAGCACAGAAAAATGACCAATTAACAACACAAAGTTTGCCAAAAGATCCTCATAGCATCGACATGCTCTATAGGTATAGCCTTGTCTTAAAATAACCGTCTTTAAACAATATAACGACTTCTTGAGGACAACCGATTAAAGCATAAATAATAATAAAGTCTTTGAAACGAGTTTTCAGAGCACTTAATGAAATAGCATAAAACAAGAAATGTCATCATGTGGCAACATCTTGATCACCCTCCCGAGTTGCTTCACCTCCTTTGTCTTGTTCTCTGGCATCTGTTGAGTCCATCTGTGATCTCAACTTTGCTTTATAACTCCTGAATTTGGAGATGATGGGAGTTAGGATTTTGCCACTTGGACTTAGAGTGATGTTTACTCGAAGTCTCCACATACTCATAGTTCTCTCTGCATCATCCAGTCTCTTATTGACATCATCGACTTCAGTTCTGAAAGTTTTGAGATAAATTGCTAGATGATCAAGCTTTCACAATGAAGCGACATTTACAATATCAACACCAACAATCTCTTCATTGAGCATCTTCTTGAAGCATTGCTTCACTTCTTTCACATCAAGCAAATTTTCTCCACTTCCATCTAGAATCTCTGTCTCTAGAATTGTACAGTTCTTCCTGATATCTACAAGGTTAGCATTGTATTGACTTAGGATTCCTCTTATTTCACCAATAAACTACCCCAACACAGACAATTTCCAGTGAATTGCATCTAACTAGGAGATAGAATCATTCTCTTTAGGATCATTTAAAACTTTCTCGGCCACTAGAATACTAGTATCAATTTTTATGATTTCCTATACTTCCTTGGACACCATGAGCAAAGCGCTCTCATTCTTTTTGATGGTTTGCAGTTCTACAATCAACTCTTTTCTTTTATTTGAAATGGGAGCATATAACTTCATAGCCTCTTCGATGTATAGCAGACTGTCAATAGTAACTTTTTTAATCCATTGCTCAATAGCTTTGGCCAAAGTCTGATACCTTCTGATCTGCTATAACATACCTGGGTCTACTCCATCAACAGTAACACTTGAGGCTATATTAGAGGGCTGGGAAGTAGCATTTACTGTAGATTGAATAAAAGAAGTTAGAGCATTCACCCGAGTTTGCAATTTTACATTTTCCTGTTGCTCTGCATTACTCTTTTGGCTAACATTCCCATAGAAAGTTTGGTGTGATAAATATCTCCATCCATAGTGGGAGGACCCATATCAATTTTACTCATGTTAAAATCTGCCTCTGTAACATCATGCTCATTTTTGTCTCCAATTGGATTAGCAATTTCTAGGATCTGATGTGCTAAAGAAGAATCCATAACCATCCTCGACATCCTCTTAGCCTTTTTAGGCTGAGGTTTGGTTTGTAGCAATCTGGCCACAATATCAACATTCATCTCGAACATGGGAGTGTATCTCCTTTCTTTTCAACTACCTTCTTGAGCCAAGAAGGGGTTGGCAACACAACACTATTATTACTGATATCTAGAATGACATTGTCTAGTTGGTTCTGAGCACTATGTACAGTAATCTCATTCAAAATAGGGGAAGATGGAATTACAAATAAAGTGCGGAAAACACTATCCTCACCAATTTGTTGGAAGATCGAGGAGTCATTACCTGGCATGGGAGACACAGGAGGGGTCATATGATCTGCCTAGAGTTGTTGTAGAGCATCAAGCTTCTTTTCCATCCCTGACCCTTTGGATGTTGGTTCACCATCTTCTTCGCATACACTTTTCAATTTTCTGCCCTCTTCAGGTTCCTCCCCATCTCCACCTTGCTGTGAACCAACTCTAGGTCGAGTTATCTCCACACTAGTTGAAGCCCTTTGATTTTTCAGAGGCATGGGAAGTCTCTTGCTCCTTTGTCGTAGGTTCCTTTTGTGTAGAAGAGGATATAGTGCACTCACGGAATTTTCCTTGGAGCCACCTCTTGGTCCTATCCAAGACAAAAGAAGACCAAGTTTTAATATCAGTAATCTCTTTCTCCGACCATTGGATTTGTGGCAAAGGCTTGGAAGCAACAACATGAAACTCCTCATCAATAATGTCTGAATTATCGTCAACTCCATTAGGAATCTGTAGAGGCAAATTAAAGGCACAAATTTGGTCTAGAGTCAATCTCATCCAGTCCCTCCTCTGTACTTCTCTTTCATCTACACAGTCTTCCTAGTAATCTTTGAGATGAGGTCGACGTTCATATAGATTTCCTCCATACAAATTCTTCTTAACAAATTTCTTACTATCAAAGAATGATTTGATTGAGAGAGGACGAAAATTGTATTTAGCGAGAATCCACTCTACATTTTTGGCATTATCATTTGTTCTGCATGTGAAAAATGCTAGAGACACAGGTAAGGTATAACCCTTTTTCTTCATACCATGGTATTTATTGTTCACAGACGCCATTTGGCGACAAACTTCTAAGAGAATGAAAAAGTCACAGGCATACCTAGGTAATTTCAACGGGACATTTTCAAACCCACCAATTCTGAGATAAGTAAATATGTTGAATTGGACGTAAAAGCTTCCATACCTCAACCAATTTTGTAGCTTCAGGGGATATTCTTGCCTCTGGGTTGCCTTCAATTTTTCTCGCATTAAACATCAGAAAAGCATCATTCACATGACGGTAATATTTAACACCTATGTTGCTGAATCGCCGCTTTACCCTGCCGATTCCGGGTATGGTATGTCCCGGAATCGGGTACCCTCAAAAAACACTGTGGAATCAACCAAGGTTCCTTTGAGAATTGTGTGTCTTGCTTAAGGAAATGCCAACGCCTATTTTTCACGATTGACATTATTCATGTCATAGAAAAAGAAACATGCCGTTGCTGCTGCCCTTAGACTCCATGATTTTTAAACTAGCACGCCGCTGCTGGAGGTTCATTTAATATGTCGATAGGAACAACCAGAGAATTTAGAAAATTTTCTGGTGTGAATTTTTTTTATGACGTGAGACAATTCCGAGCACTATAATGCTCACATATAAAAGCCTTTCGGCTAATTATTGTCATTTAAAACTTTAAGCTACATTTATAAAGTCACTGAAACCAATGTGCTAATACTCTTCATATGCATAAAGAAGCATAATTTTAGGTTTGTTTCAAGTCGCCGAGAACGTTTAGAACTTTATAAGCAAATAGCTATAAATTCAGTATACATTCCTCGCAATATAATGGTTAAAAATTTCATTGTTTTTAAAATTTGATACTAGTTTTAATTTTTTAATTTTATAATGATTTAATTTTTAAAAACTTTGTCTTTTAATAATATTAATATTTAGTAATTATGGAAAAAAGGCAAAACAAGAAGGGTTATTTCTCGGGGGAGCGGATGGAGTGGAGTGGGGAGGCGAAAAAGCAGAGCAAGGAGCGGGGACGACAGAGTGAGGCGGCAAAAAAGCAAATCAAGGAGTCAAAAAGGCAGATCGAAGCTGTGGTGGCAGGTGACTATGGCATGGGACAAGCATGTGAAGGTGTCGCTGATTTGGCACAGAAGGATTTTCTTGGGTCTGTTGAATCATGCTCGAATCCCTAATCATGGGCGAAGATGGCGGAAGATGACATCCCCATGGATCGGATCAGGGATCGGGTGGCCGCCGATCAAAGGAAAAGCTTCGGTAATATTGCGGGCGACAGGAGAAGGGAAGGAACTTGCAGGGCTCGTGACTGGAATGGGAGGCCTAGGTATGACATGCCTAGGCCCTTTCAGTGAAGACAAAGAAACTTCAATGATAATCATGGTGGCCCTCATAACAATGGTGGTGGTAAAAAGTGATGGGTAAACGACAGAAACCCTAACTGGGCTCATCCACGCACTTGGTTTAATAAACCCCCCAGATGGAGAACAGAAATCATTTGCCTAGTTTCAATGTCAATCCACGCAAAAGGGGGATGGAGGATAAGGAGAAGATGGATCATAGGGGAAGCAACTAAAAAACAATGGTGGCATTATGTTTTGAAAAATTGGGTCTGTTGGTAAAATGGTATGGGAAGAATCTCAATTGGGATAGTATGACTAATTGGTGGTGCCGACGTTGGGGAGAAGAAATGCAATTTAAGGCCATTGCTAATGGATATTTCATTGTGATCTACCCGACGGAAGCGATCAGAGAAGACATAGAAAATGGGATCTAGCTCATGGATGACTTTGGCTTCTACATTCGCAGATGGGAGGTGGCTTTGACCCGCTTGGCCACAACATAGAAAGAATATAGGATTGGTATAAACTCCCTAATCTTCCTCTAGAATTCTGGGAACTTGGAATATTGGAAGACATTGGAAACCATTTAGGAAAATACTTGTGTTGAAGAGAGGTTAGCCGAGGACAGAATCAACACTTATGTCCGTTTGTGTGTAGAAAACAATCCTAACTGCTTGTAGTGGAGGGAGATTGAGCTTTTCACAGATTGGGGAAACTGGGTGCAAAACCTGATTTTGGATCCGTGCCCTAACAACATTCTCATTAAGACAATAGGTTAGTGTCATTGTATGGAGGGCAAGGCTGAAGCAAGCAAGAATATGTCAAATCGTATCTTGACTAACCAAGGGGGTCCTGGTCCATCCAAGGAATGTCCTAGTAGGAATTCAGATCAAATTCTCCAGGAAACGCGCGTGGTGGATTTCCATTTGGAGGCAAAAGGAAGGCCTTCATTGGCACATCTCGAGGATTTGGCAGATCATGCGCAAAGCTTAAATAAGAAAATTTTGGAAACCCTAAATCTAATGCATTCAAATATTTAGAAAGAGGACCTTGCTTCTCTAATTGAAGTAGGGCACGAATTGGTGGAATTGGCAAAGGCAGCCAAAGATGGATTTTTCAACGTGGAGGGCGAAGACCTAGAGGAAGATTGGATGGATGAGCCAAAACCGGTGAATGATGATCCTGAGTTAGATGAAGAAGTCACCTCTCCTAATCCAAAATATCACTTTCTGGCTAATGAACATTTGGTGAGCAGTGACTTGGGAATTTGTCAAAAAGAGGCTTCCAAACTTTCCCCGGATTGTGGAGAACACAAGAAAAGAGGTTGAATTCCTAACTAGGAGAAGCTTAAATGGGATGGTGAAGCAATTGACTAACTAAAGATCAATGAGATGTTGAAAGAAGGGAAGGGTGGAGCCCTTCTTGAACAACAATGAAAATTATATCTTGGAACGTTAGGGGCTTGAATGCCCCTAGAAAAAGATGCCTTTTAAGGCATCGGCTGGATTCTTTTCAGTCAAATATCATCTGCCTTTTACAGGAAACAAAACTGGATAAGTAGGAAAGAGAGAGTCTCAACAAGAGTTTGAAGCTATGGAAAATGCTTGGGGTCAATGCTATTGGTCCCTCTGGCGGTTTAATCACTCTATGGCGCCCACAAAGCGTGCTGATTGAAAAGGTAGCCTCTAGTAAGGGTTGGATTGCGAGTAAGGTAAGAAGTCTTGCGTCCAACTTGTGTTTTCTTTTAATCAATGTTTATGGCCCCAATTCCTGCATTCAAAAAAGAGTTTGGAAAGAGCTAGATATTATATGCAACAATCCTACTTTTGTTTTTTGTATTTTGGGGGGAGATTTTAAAGCTATTATGAGAGTAGAAGACAAAAAAGGAGGTGTAAGTAGGAAATTGCAGTCCCAAATTGATTTTGAAAACTTTGTGGAAAGAAATATGTTATTAGAAATACAGATGGGTAATGGCAATTTCACTTGGACAAATAGGAGGAAAGGTTTCTGTAACATCGCAGAGAAGTTAGATAGATATTTGTTCAAAGGGGATATGGGCAGGTTCCCTTTCAGTCTGGAAAGCAAAATCTTACCGATGTCAGGTTCTGACCATTTTGCTATCAGCCTGGAGATAATCAGAGAAAGGAAACTTGTAAGGTGTCCGTTCAAATTCGAAAATATTTGGTTCAAAGATCCAAACTTTATGGATTTGATCAAACAATGGTGGTCGGAATGCAATCCGGGGGGCTCTAAACTTTTTAATGTGGTGACTAAATTAAAACTGATCAAACACAATCTGAAGCAATGGAACAAGGAGTTTTTTAAGAATATCTTCGAATAAAAAAAGAAATTAGAAGACGAATTGGTGAATCTCAATGAAAAGATTTTAAGGGAAGGAATGGACACCAATAGCTATATCCAAGAGAAAGAGCTGATGAGCAAATTGGGAGACATCTTGGCTAAAAGGAAATATTCTGGCAGCAGAAATCAAGAGAAGTGTGGCTTTGCGCTGGTGATAAAAACACTAAGTTCTTCCACAATTCCACAAGACTGCGAAGAGACATTAACAGAATTACTTCCTTCAGGACCTCAGATGGGAGAACTGTAGACAAAGTGGAAGAAGTCAAAGCAGTAGCGGTGGAATTCTTTCAGAATCTTCCAAATGATTGGAACGGGTCCAATCTGGAGGTTCAACAACAATTTCTGAATTGTATTCCAGGCTAGTATCCAAAGCACAAAACAAAATGTTGACCAACAGGTTCACTAAAATTGAAATCAAGGAGGCACTTTTTCAATTACATCCGAATAAGGCTCCTGGCCCATATGGTTTTCTTGCAGCCTTCTTTCAAAAGTGCTGGGATATTTTGGGCAAGGAGGTGCCTGAGGCGATTGAAGATTCTAGATGTTCTGGGAAAGTTCTTAGGGAAGTCAACAATACCTTCATCGCGCTAATTCCGAAGGAGAAACCCGAGACTCTCGAAGAATTCAGGCCTATTGCACTTTGCAATACTCTGTATAAAATTCTTGCCAAAGTAGTGGCAAATCGTGTCAAGAAGATCTTACCAGACATAATTGCGGAGGAACAAATAGGTTTTGTCGCAGGAAGGTCGATCCTAGATGGAGTGAGTATTGCTCAAGAGGTCATACACTCAACTCAAAAAACAAAAAAACCCTCAATGCTCATAAAACTAGACACCAGGAAAGCTTATGACAAAGTCAACTAGAGATTTCTATTCAAGGTTTTGGAGGCGTTTGGTTTTGACAAAGCATGGCTCAATTGGATTTTTGAATGGATAGCTTGTCCCAAATACTCTGTTCTTTTAAATAGCTCACCAAAAGGTTTTTTTGGTGCATCTCGGGGGCTCAGACAAGGGGATCCTCTGCCCCCCTTTCTCTTTATAATTATGGTCGAGGCCCTTGGTAGATCTTGCTCCAAGGTCGGGCAGGATGGTCGTGTTGCAGGGATCCAGATCACCCGAGGTTTGTTAGAAATCACACATCAGCAGTTTGCTGATGATACAATGCTTTTTGGAATGACACAGGAAAGGGAAGCCAAAAATTTCAAATACATTTTGGACCAATACTCTAGGGCTTCATGCCAAGAAGTTAACAAAGAAAAATCAGAAGTCTTCTTCTTCAATACTAATCCCGGCAGAGAGATTAGGATATTGAGAATTCTGAATTTTAGAAAGGGTTCCCTACTTGCAAATATTTGGGGCTGCCCTTAGCTAAAGGGGTTTTGCCTGGGAAGACATGGGAACCTTTGATAGAAAGGGTGAAAAACAAATTGGCCTTCTGGAAGAGAAAATGGCTCTCTTGGGCAGGAAGGTTAACTATGCTCAAGGTAGTAATTGCTGCAATTCCAATTTACATGATGTCCTGTCTCCCTTTATCAAGCACAACAAGCAAAGAGCTCAACCAAAAGATGAGGACCTTCTTTTGGCAAGGCAACTTTGAGCAACATAAATATCCTTTGATAAAATGGAAACAAATTTGTGACAGGAAGGAGATGGATGGAGCAGGGGTAAAAAATCTGCTCATGCAGAACAGGGCTTTAGGGGCAAAATTGGTGTGGTCGATGCATACAAAGCAGGAGCTTAAACGGGTTAGGATTCTAAAGGCAAAGTATATGGATGATGAAGACAATAGCATCTTCACATTGCAAGCGCTGTCGAACGGATCAAGGATCTGGAACTTTATCAAGAGCAGCAGAGATTTAATTATCATACATTTGACTTGGGAAATCAAGGATGGTAGTAAAGCCCTTCTTTGGGAGGATTCTTGGGAAGGCCTTCCGAAACTTGTGGACAGGGTGGATTTGGACCGGGTCAAAAATGCCACAAAACAAGTTTGGGGAGACAAAGTAAAGGATTATTTCTTTCACTACAGATAACGGGGACCACTTCCAACAGTGGAAAAGCGTAAGGGGTCTTGGTTTGGATGATAGGATAGTTGAAGCTTATGAGATTGCTTTGAGTAATCGATTTGTGTGCTTTAGACAGGGCGAAGATGTTCTCAGATGGAACACTTCTCCTTCTTGGCATTACAATGTGAAGGATGGATATTGAATACTGAGTGGAAGTAATATGGAGGTTGCCCGGTTATCGATCAACCTATGCTAGAACAAAAATTGCCTTCCCAAGGTTGGAATTTTCACATGGGCCGCCTCTCAGGGCAGAGTTCTCACCGATGACAGATTCATTCGAATGGGTTTTGCTGCTCCAACTAGGTGCATTTTATGTAAGCTAGACGAAGAATTAGGAGATCATCTTTTTCTTAATTGTCTCTTCTCCTCCTTTTGCTGGCAATGGCTCTGCACCAAGTTGCAGTGGAAATCTGCTTTTTCAAGCAATCTTCTGGACATGCTCATCTCTTGGCCTATACTACATAAGAAGGCTATTTATGGAGGCCTGTGGATCACAAGCCCTTCAATACTAGTGTGGGAAATCTGGAAGGAGCGAAATAGGCGGCTCTTCCAAGATAAAAAAAATGTCAACGCAGTCTTTTCTATATAAGGTCAAGGCTAGCATTGTTGAGGTAGTCAATTCGTGATTAGAAGAACTTGGCTACAAGAAAATGAGCTTTACAGTCTAGGATGCGGACATGCGCAGAAACTGGCATGGTTTGAAAATTGCAGCTATTGTGGGTGAAGGAGGTGCCAAAACTCAAGAACCTAGAAAGTTGGTTCGATGGGTGCCCCCGAAGGTTGGTTGGCATAAGCTAAATTTTGATGGTGCAGCTAGGGGAATCCGAGGACGTCAGGTGCAGGTTGTATTGTTCGGGATTGGAAAGGGACTACTATTGGGAGATTTGCAGAGCCTCTACCCTCGGGCACAACCAATGCAGCAGAATTACGAGCTCTAAACCTTGGTCTCAAGCTTTGTAAGGAATTGAAAATCAAAGACTTTGTAGTTGAAGGGGACTCCTTGTTGGTCATCAATGGTTTAAGATCAAGAAGTTTGGTGAATTGGAAGCTGGGGGCAAAACTAGACTTGGCACTAAGTTTACTAGATGGTTTTGATCGAGTCATCATCAACCACATTCTAAGAGAAGGAAACTCCGAAGTGGATTATCTCTCAAATCTGGGGGCAGATGGAAGTTCGTTGAAGGAAGTATTCGACCTAGGTAGTCGAGACTCATGGAAGGCTAACGAAACAGAGAGTTGTGGGAGGTAGGGTGGGTGACTTTCCACACTTTCAGTTGTGGAGAGTCCAGGCTGAGATAATTTTGCCTAAGCGGATTGATAGCTGGAAAGACTCTAATAGTTGCCTGGCCAAATGACTCTAATTTTCAAATAAAATACAGAAGAGATCCTCGACCTCAAAGGGAAGGTATTGAATAGGCTTAAATTATTGACAAGTTGGAAATCTTGAGCGATCATTTTATTAGTGAACAAACCAAAATAGAAGGCCGATCGCCTCTCGAAGTAATGATTACATTCAGTTATGAAGGGAAAGCCGAAGGGAGCGAGTTTATATCGACACACGAGTGAGCATTTAGGAGAAAGGCTGGCCAAGAGATCTTCTTCAACACTCGGAAAGATCGCGAAAGCTGTAGTGACAGAGTGACGAGACTTTCCCATCATTGTTTGTAGCCTGCCAAGCATTCCCAACTGTCTACGGAGTCCTTTTTAGGTGGAAAAAGCAAAGGAAAGCCACATTAATCTCTGGCCATGACGGAGAGAACAAAGTTCGTTATCTATCTCTCTGTAGATTGCATAAGGTGTGGCATAATGGATACACCAATCTGGTTGGTAAGCGTGAAAAGGCAAATGGTGTTTTTAGGCAAGGTGACGGATTAGCGGTTGAGAAGGGTCCTCCTACAGAATGACACGCTGATGATTGGGGCAACAAAGGTGGTGTTGGGGAAGCAGTTCATAGAAGAAGGTGAGAGATATAGAGTCGACACGGACATTAGCTCCATGTTTGTAGCTATCTTACTGGACCTAAACATTGCTAAAACAGAGGTAGACACAATAGCACGTAGGATGTTTATACCAGACGTGCTGGCGTGCTTGGAAGAAACTCTCAGGACAGGGCTTCCTCGCCCAAAGGACATAGCACTTCTGCAAGTTCCTGGGGAAGTGGTGAAATATTACCCTTTCATCTTGGACATTAAGGGAACAGACTTGATCTTCCATCGACAATAGGCTAGGGTAGGTGTGAGTTTCCTGAGAAAGATGTTCCAGATGGAGGCAGTCCAGGGTTTTGATTGGGTGGATGAATTCAATCATTTCCTTCATAACTTTGGTATCAAATCAATCCTACTATGGTTTTTGTAAAGTCAGTTTAATAATGTTGTTGTTCTCTACTATTCCTTTCTACTATTTTGTCAAGCGGTCGATGCAAGGATAGGGTCCCAACTGTAAAGGTTAAGGGCAGGGAGTTGTTAAGGCCTTGTGTGGTCGTTTTTGTTTACAATAGTCTGTGCAGGCCCTGCATGGCCATTTTGATTTCTCATCTTGGACCCTGCGTGGTCATTTTGGACAGGGAAGGTAGAAGGGAAGGTAGATGGGTCAAGGCTGGGAAAGGATAGTATAGCTTGGCAAGCATGCCAATTATCTATGCAAACAATAAAGTCTGCCTGTATGGCACACCTAAATGTATCTTTTTGATCATATTAATATAAATCATCTCTCTTACGAAGCAAAAAAAAAAATTAATATTTAGTAATTTACTATTTAGTATTTTAGAATTTACTATATTAAAATTCTAATCACCCAAATCAATATTAAATAATAAAATTTAAAAACCTGTATATATTACTCAGTATATACATAGTTAAAATAATAAAATAGTATATAATATTTTTATTTATATTATAATTATATAGTATATACTATATAGTAGTATTATTTATAATTAAAAATTAAAATAGTATATAATTTTTATGTCGCAAATATGTATATATTTATGATTTTTATATGGTTTTTGTATGGATGTACCCAAACATACCCAACCTCTAATTTTTTTGCCGTACCAGCGTATTGTACACATGTACCCGTACTCGTACGTCTAGACAGGGTTGAGAACTCAGGGTTCTTTAACACCAAACACACCTATGTACGAGTATTTTCCCCAATTGCAAAAAGATATTGGTGTTAAACTAAGTTGTCGTACCCATGTACCCGTACCCGTAAGAGTACCCGATTCAACAACTTAGTTTAACACCAATATCTTTTTGCAATTGGGGAAAATACTCGTACATAGGTGTGTTTGGTGTTAAAGAACCTTGAGTTCTCAAACCTGCCTAGACAATCTCTTTACTAGCCAGCACATAAAACAAATGTGAACACATATAGAAAGAATCCTTTTGGTGAAAATTCGCCAGTTGGTCATTTAGATGATCACTTATCAATTTGGCCTAGTCAACATACTGAGACTCGCTACATACAACCAGAATGAACTGACACATCCATTTCTCAAAAGAATCTGATTCTTTGTTACCAACCACACGGTGCAGCAGTGTAATCATATCTGATATCTCCTCCTTAAAATGTGCTCTTTTCAAATTGGAGGGTACTTGTGATTTCCTCTTTTTCTCAACTTTGAGCCAATTCTTCGCAATGGAGGTTAAACACCAATCTTTCATGTTCAAAAAATAATTCCAGCCCATAGTAACAGACATTTCCACAAATTCTTCTCTCAGGCAATCTCAGGGTATGAGAGGTAGTTTCCACATCAATTTTTGTTACCACAGAGCCATCATAGGCTCTTATTTCCTGAGACTCCGTATGATAGTTCTTCACACACGTGAGAACTAGGTCTAGGCAAGGCACAATTAGTGGAAAGCCCTCGATGCGAGCTAACCTGCGTGTCAAGGTTTTCTTGGCCAATGGCGACCTAGGGTTTTGTTCCATTCTATTCCAAAAGTCTTTCAAATCTATGTGCCCCAACTCAATGTCTCTTACCTTAGCCGGGTTATTTTCAATAATAGAGGCTATCGAAAAACCCTGGTATTTGTAGTTCATTCTCACTAGCTTGAGTAACTAGTAAATGTATGCTTCTGTGATTACGAAGGGTACCAAGCTAACTCCCAGAACATTTGGGGAAGACGAGTAATCTGAACTCATGAAAAATGAATGGTCTTTCCACTATATTGAATAAGAAAATTCAAATTTACAGCAGAAGAGAGCGGGTGAGAGAGAATTACAATCAACTGACCTGGTTATAAGGGCCCGTGCACTATACTGGTAGGAGACGTTGTGCTAGAACTCTCCAAAGTAGCATACCAGCACCAATATGGAATGAAATGTCTGCAAGGGTGGCAACTCTTATAAAAGTACTTCGATAAATCCCATTGAATGTGACGACGCGTATGACAATACCTTTCATTAATGAGTTGCTTTAAATTTCAAATGAAAAATGTGCGATTGCTTTTCAAGATAATCCATATTTATGATGAAAGGACAATGTCACTTTCTCCGTACATAGTAATAAATAGAAGATTTGCTTCCGATACGCGGATTGGATGTTGAAGCGGGAAATCAGTGATTTTCAAAACTCATGAACTACAAGATTGAACTAGTCGGGGGTTTGAAAGTTCGGAGAACTTGCGACCTGCCGATCGGGAATAATTTAACTTTGAGAACGAAAAACAAGACTGATGAGGAAGACTTAACTGTTGGCTAATCGGGAAGTTTTGAAAACTTCGAACTTGTCGATGGAGGTTTTGAAAAGTAAGAAATTGCCGATCACAAAGGAACAACTTTTAGGAAAAGACCGCGAACTTATTAAAAGGGGCGAACAATAAAAGACTAAGGAAGGAAACATAACATTGACACAAAAAATGGCAAATTTTTGAAAATGTGGTAACAGTGTGTAACAGAGTACTTGCTGTCTAAACTTTGCAAAAAGCCGTTGTGCTTGATCTCGTGAGTTTACACGGGAAAAACTTTTTTTTTTCTCTTGGCGGGTACCTAACAACTCGTTGGTATGCAAACTATGGGTGACACACATCCCAATGCAATATCGCTCAACCCATGGCAAAAGCACTCAACAACCTGCCCAAGGGGAGGGTGGTACTCGATTCAACTTGGGTAGCAAGGGGACAACATAGGTGGACTTGGTTGGATTAGGTGTCAAGGGGGCCATAAGGGGTCACCTAGGGAATACTTTATAAGTCACCTTTTTTTATATTATATAATAGTCAACCGAGAAATAGGTTACACAATATAAGCCTTAGAGGCCAAAAGAGCTGTCTATTGGATACAACACGCAAACATCTAGAACCAAAAATAAATTAGCCAAGGCTCAGACAAGCAGCAACACCTTGAACATTAAAAACCACTGAACGGACAATAGCAGTATTAAACATCAGTTACAAAATATAGTCGTTACATCATTTTGATGCCAGGAAGTGCATACATAGATCACTAGGGCAGTCATTATAAGTTCACCACAAAGCAAGACTCATGTAGAGTTCACTAATTTAGTACCACCATTAGGAACATGAACATTAGAAGCTTGAACATTACCATCAACAGTGTACTAATTAGATAAGGAGGAGCTTGGGATCTGATATATATTTCCAATCATATCAGCAATATGATGGTACTATCAAAATCAAAAGCTGGTTCACACTTTGTAGGATCTTCCTCTTGGTAACTTTCCTCCAGCCATCCACCATTTCTGTCAATGTCCGGCCACCACTTTGCTTGTATGATACCAGTTTTGTATAACATTACTTTGTCACAATCCAATAGCTTAAAAACCCTGCTTTTTGATATCAATGGAGACTTACCCAATCTACTTTGGACTTGAAAATAAATTTAATGAAAATGAAACTTGTTTCCGACATGATGAGACATTGAAGGAGAGACCTATCAAGATTTGAGTTTGGTTTAGGGTTTGAGTCAAACTTTCACTTGGGATGCCACATGGCATGATCTCAAAGTTTGCAAGAGATCAAATAACCATCTATATATCTATAGGTCGAAGCAACACATCAGTTTTGATCTGCAGATGTACCAATATCAATGAGGGGAAGACACAAGGCCGAGAATAAATGGTTGACAAGCTTTTGATGTGGGTTAAAACTTGGATGAGTTAGATGGATAGGTTTCATCCATTGAAGATATAATGGTGATCTATACATCTATAGATGAAAAGTTGTGGGTTGAATGAACTTGCAGATATATAGATACCAATGAATGTTTTACACATTGCTCACAACCTAAGTTTGACCAATGGATGTCAAGTTGGCAAATAATGAAGATTCACCCTTAATAAAAAGGGTTCAAGCGAATACAATGTGCACACATGGTCAAGGATATTCGGGAATGATGGAATTGATTACTGGATTATTGTTAAAGTTCAGACCACATGGATGGCTTGTGTTCACCCCCTTAAAATCAATCAACAATCTATAGATCTATAGATGGGAGGATGTGTGTCAAATGAATTTATAGATATATAAAAGTCAATCAAAACATGATATGTGCCAGAGACTTTTCAAAGTTGGGCTTACTTAATACTACTTAGCTGTTCGATGTGACTTTGACATTGATGAATAGGACGATGACCAGTCAATTGAGGGAAATGTTGGCAAGATAGAGCCACGTAGCATAAAGAACAGGGTTAAAAGGCATTGCAAGGCACATGGGACACATATGTTGACTTGCAACAACATCTAAGGGACATAACAAGAGAAAATGACACACCCCTTGATGTAACATTATATATGTACACCACAAGGTGAAATATAAGAGGATATAGAGAATATAGATGATGTAATGAAATATAGATATAGGAAGAAAGGAAGTGTAAGTGAAAAATATATGTAAGACAAAGAGACAATATATATGGGAGATGTTATACTGATCTAAATATACCACAAGCTGATGTAATGAATATATGATGATGTGTATTGGCTAGCATATGAATGTGATGAATAGTTGTGTGTTCATTTTAATTTATTTACATTGTGTTCTACCACACTTTACTGGTGCATTGATTCTAATCTTTTTCTTACCCCTTTACACCACGGTACAAATTACACTTTGGAGAGCATAAGACTCTAGTAGGAGGTTAGAAAAAGGTTGGAATTAGAAAGGAAGCTTTGTGGCAAGAAAAGACATATCAATAAGGGATTATAGACTAAAAAGAAGGATATTTGATGATTTATGGCAGAATACACTAGGTCCTATCTTGTGAGAGGGGCTAGGCACCTAGGGGACGATGAATGGAAGTGGGGGGATCCTCAAGAGATGCGGCCATTGAAGACAGGTCTTGATTAGGTCATTAGGATGAATAAAAGGATTAGTGTAACACCAAATTAAAAACACCTATGGCAAAAGGAGATAACAAGAAGTGGAGAGAGATCTTTGAAGAGATTAAGATGGCTATGGAGATGAGCATGGAGGAAAAAAGACTAAAACATATTCAAGAAAGGATACTACTGAAGGATGGAAAGGATGAGGGAAGTTGATATGGAGTACATTGGGAAGGCTACTGTTGAAAACACTGAGGAAGGTGAGAGTTGTGAGAACCCATCACCGCAAAGACAGATGAGTATAGTTGAGAGTGGTAGAGAGGCTATTGCGAATGATGAGAATTTGGTGAGCATAGAAAAATAATGATATGCCACAAAGAAAGGGACAATTAATCATTACACCACATAATAATAAAGATCCATCCAAGTGAGTAAACGACCAGCTAGATAAGGCCATTGCGATTTTAACTAGATTGGCAAAGTAGATAGAGGAGTATGTTGTGTTGAGGGAGTCACTAGAAGGAGGGCTTGGGAGTTGTGTTCAGCCAGGGCATAGAAGTAGGGGTGCTCCGCCATTTGAGTTTTTAACTCATACACCACATTCGGTATTTGACTTGTCAAACTTTATAGTTATAGTCAATGATGGATTTGAGGATTTATTAACTCCCTTTACAAAATTAAAACCTCTAGATTTCAATGTAGAATATCTAGATAACCAGATGTTTGCAAAAATAAAAGATGTTGGAAGATTGAGAAATAGAAGACGAGGAAAAGAATGCGGAGAAGGAAGAATTAGAAAACATGTTGAAAGACCTAGCCATCAATACAAGTAAAACAATTGAAGGAGGATGGAAAAATCCTATATCAACTAATAAGATGTCATTAACTAATGAAAATTTATCTCCTAAACTAAAGAGGCACCATGAAGAGGTGAACCCCCCTGATTAATTGTTGTCCCCTGTGCCGTTAATGACAAGAATTTCTAGCAAGGATATATTTAGTGATTCATTGCAAATTGAAGAAGAAGCAAAGAGAAGAATTTGTTAGAGTGCGAGGAAATATTGGGCAGAGATTTCTTTGAGATAGAATTGGTAAGGGACAAAGGAAGAACAAGGAAATTGGTGAAACAATACATTAATAAGTGCGACAACAAGAACATGAATTTTAAGGGCAAACGATATAGAAATAAGAAAATAGAGGACAAAGGCAGGAAGTTAAGGGAAGAAAAACCCTCGGTAAGAAAAGATAAATTAGAAGAACCTAATGGAGTAGAACTGCATTAGGCTGCTTATCTGCTGAAAGGACACCAAAGAGGCCTTTGAACATATCTTTGTATTAGAATCTACATGGAAAAGAAACGGGGTTAGAGATAACTAGACCGAATTATACGACTTTGTAGGCCTTTAAAGGATGAGGCCTTGAAATGGTACATAAAGGTTTGTCCTGAACATGATGAGGAATGGAAAGATATAAAGGAAGGATTTTTAAACAATTTCCAATCTCTTGAAATTCTCTTTGAGAGCGTAAGCAAAATGAGGGAGATGTTGCAGAAGAAAGGAGAAACGATAGGGGAGTTTGATCAACGGTTCAAGGGAGTTGTGATGAAGTTGGAAGAACCCTTGACTGAAAAGCAGGAAATGCTTCATTAGATGGAAGAACTTTTGAGACTTATACACAAGCGGTAGAATTGGCGTCAAGAATTGAAGCACAACCATGGAGGAGGGAAAATAAAGAAAATAATGAAATAGAAAGGGTAAAATTGGAGCTAGAACAATTGAAGATCAAACAAGAGATTCTAGCTAAAGGGGAGAACATCGAGGATATAATGTCAAGCCAAAGAAACAAGATTTGGTGTTCTCATTGCTTAAGTGAAGGACATTTAAGGAATGAGTGTCTAGTTGAAGAAGGTAAAAGAAGAGCCGTGACAATAAAGGTAGATCTTGCGGAACCTCCCAGAAGGTTGAAGAGTGTCTTTTGTGAACTTTGTGGTGAGTGGGATGACTATGAAATCGATAATTGTCCATCCTTGCTATTTAGATTAAGAGATGAAGAAGAACCTGAGCCTAGATATCACCATAGATGTGAAGACAATGAACCCTATCATAGGGGGATGGCTTAAGCTAAGGGATTAGCAAAGGGAGCATTCTATAGGCAGCCTAAGTGGAAAAATCAATGTAGTCAAAATGCGAGACCCCAAGCGTCGGATGAAAAACCTTCTACTAGCTATGGAAATGATTATGGGGATAGTAGGCCCTACTGCAACGAATTCAAAGGACACTGTAGAGGAAGAGGCCGAGGGCAGAGAAGGAGAGAAGATATTACATGCTACAATCTGACAAACTAGGTCTTTATACAAATGACTATAGAGAGGATAAGAAGAGTTGTGGGTTTTGTGGAGATTTTGATCATGATTTGTATGGTTGCCCAAGGGCTGCACAATACTATAAGAACAATGAAGCGACCACAAAGAGTGGGGAGTTATTCAGACCCAATGCGTCGAAGGTATCTAAGGTCATTCTGAAAATCCCTATGAACAAAGAGGAGAGCTAATTGATGAAGAAAATAGAGAACATTACTTGGCAGAAGAAGAACAATTGGAAAGAGTTTACTCAAGGAAGAAATAATTGCTAAGGAAGAAAGCCACGATAGAGGATAGGAAGAAGAACAAGGTGGTGGTAATAATTGGAGGTGGTAAAGATACCGTTAAAGGAGGATTGATAGCAAAGGAATTAGACGAAGAAAGTGTGAAAGAATTCCGCACAAAGAAAAGTCATAATTTAATAGTGGAGAAGGCTACAAAGGTTATCAAATAGGAACAAGAAAAAGAAGACTTCTCAAGCGCCTATTTTTTTGAAAAGGAAGCGTTAGTGTTGAAGGAATTGGCCAATTTTGTGGAGGAAGAAAATATATTGGAAAAGCTTAGGCAATTCACTAAGTAGTGGAACAAGTGACGTGAGACTGGTGTAACACAAGTAAGAAGTGCAACAGAAACTGAAAGAAGATGGCGCAAACACCCTATACTAATAGATGTGAAAGTATATGAAAGACGAATAAGAAAAGCATTAGTGGATCTAGGAGTTGATGTTAGCATAGTTGGAAAACTCGACTCGCCAAAAAACTCGGCAAGCCCAAAATTGGCAAGTCAAAAAAAACTTGGAGAAAACTCGGCAAAAACTCAGGAACTTAAAAAATTGCTTAAATTTCATTAGAAACGCATTTTTCTGCAAAATTCAATGACAAGATGAATCCAATGAGTCCATAAATGAGTACAAAAGTGCTTTCCATTAAATTTGATTGACTTTAATGCAAATTGATTACAAAATCGCATTCTCATGTGGAATCCTGATGGCTGAAAGCCTGATAGTCTGATAGAAATTACAATAGATAGCTGAAAATGAAAATAGTAAAACTAGAAGTAAATACTAAATACAACATATTACACCTTCCTCTTCCCTAATTTAGTCAAAGCTAGGGAAGAGGTAGATGCTCTAGTCCTGCGAGTACGCGGTGCCGGTGGCTCCTCGGTTGGCATGGAAGGTTGTGGCTGAGGCTTGACCACCATCTTGGAAATATCTGGCTCTAGCAATGACTCCTCATCCTCATGAATGTCCTCCAACCCTACATCTCCTGTTGCACCCACATCCTCCATTGCCTGTCTCTTGAAATCAAGAATCTCGTCTGTGGTAAACAATGGAGGCTGCTCATCCCACCTTGTCCAATCACTATAAGGATCTATCTCATCCAAATCAATAGGATCCAGTGATTTGTCCTCTACTCTTTTTTTGCACAACCGAAGGTTGTATTGCACAAAGACAAGGTCATTGAGGCACTTTTGAGCTAATTTGTTCCTCTTCTTCGTGTGAATGGCCTCAAAGAAGGTCCAATTTCCACTCACAACTGGATGCACTACAAAGCTCCTATTTTCCATGCCTCAGAATTGCAAAATCATGTCAAATTCCACAACATTTTACGAAGGGGTCCTTATTCTTTCACCCTGATGCATGTTCCTGAAATCTTGAATTTGGCTAAGTCTGAAACCCTGAAACCTTGAAAAATTGGTTAAGTCTGAAATCTGATGGATCCTCCAAAATCTAGAATCTGCATGTTAAATCCCATGGATATGGAACCTATCTCAAACATCCTGACAATATATTTCAAAATATTTCAAGTATAAGAAATTCGATATACAAACTTATACTTAAATGTATTTTGAAATATATTGTCACGACCCTGTTATGCTTTTACCTGCGCAGACTGCGAGTCTTTGGCGAGTACTCGCCAAAAACTCGTCGAGTTCTCGGCAGAGACTCACCATAATGACTCGGCGAGTTTAAGTCAAGAAAACTCGTTTGATGTTAGTATAATGCCCAAACAGGTTTTGGAAGATCTAGGGAAACCACTATTACATGAAACTCTATACAATATCACGTTGGCGGATGGTTTACCTTTAGATATGATAGGAACTTGCAGAAATATAGAAGTCAATTTGATAGGAATAAAGAGGGTGGTAGATTTTGAGGTGATAGAAATGAAATAGCCCTTCAATACGTTCAATGTCTTACTGAACCTAGAGTGTTTTGTAAACTGCGATGGAGTATTTGGCTCTATAAAAGAAGAATTGATCTTGCACGGGGAAGATATGGTCGTTCACATACCCCTATATACAAACATGAATTATGCGTATATAGAAGAAGTGGCGCAAGAGGAAGGTGTAGAGGATGAGAAAGATTATAAAGGTCTATACTCCTTGGGGAGAATCCCCAAGGTTGAGATGGATGGCAACCCAAATTCTGAAGGGGAAATTGAATGGGATAATAGCCACTATAGTATCAACAATAATGATGATGCAAGAGAATCCTGGCTTCTCAACGAGTCGGAAGTTAGGGCTAGATGAGTCTTAGGGGTCAGACAAGTAAATAGCCTTAGAAAAATCCATAAAACAAATAATAGTACTACAAAAGACAGAACCCCATTAGAGAATATGATGGAACTCACCCTCATGGACACATTCAAAAGAGGGAGTTTGATGAAAGACTTAGGTTACAACTATTTTGCTGAACCCTATCACCGATAGTTAAGACATAGTATATCAACCAAGAAAAAAGAGCGGAAACAAGGAGTTGGATTATGGTTGAGGAAGATTTTTGTAGGACATTTTATTCATATATCCTAATAGATAGTCGAATAATATACTACAACGAATGAAGCAAGTAATTACCTTGTTAGAAGGAGAAGTGAGAGAGAAGTTCGAAGAAAAGGAAAAATCCAGAGGAAGAATATGGGTTATGGAGCTTAGTAGAGCGGATGGATGGGATGCATATGGTATCTAACAGAAATTGCTGCAAGATAAAGAAAATAACAACCCCAAAAAATGAGGACCCCAAGAACTTGGAGGTACATGTGGAGGGAGAAAGGGAATTATCAATGCAAAATCTGGACAAATCCCAATACTTCTATCAACCTTTGATGATGAGAGAGGAAAACATTGCCATTGAAGGGACTTCAAAATTAGCAAAGTTTGGCAATTATTGGGGGGAAAGAGAAGTCATGCAAGTGGTGAAAGTATTAAAAGATTATGTAGACCTCTTTCCTAGGACTTTCATAGACCTAAAGGCATAAAAGAAGAGGTAGGGGTAATGAAAATATAGTTGAAATAAGGCTCAAAACCTATTAGGAAAAGATCCTATCACCTAAACCCTAATGTCAAGGTCAAGGTAAAGTAGGAATTAGACAAGATGCTAAGTGGAGGAATCATATGTCTTGTAGAGGTCTTAGATAGGATAAGTCTGATGGTTATTCATAGTAAGAAGATTGGAGAGATTCAAATTTGTGTTGATTTTAGGGAACTAAATAAGGCATGTATCCATGATCTGTTCCCCACACCCATTTACAAAGGAAGTGTTGGAATTAGTGGCCGACAGGGAGATGTACTCTTTTATTGATGGATTCTTCGATTACCATCAAGTGAAGATCCACGAAAAAGATCAACCTAAGACAACCTTTGTCATGGAATGGGGTTCATTTATGTATGTTGTGATGCCATTTGGTTTGAAAAACGCCCCAATAGTATTCAACAAGATCATGGTTAATGCATATAAGGATTTTATGCATGACTTCTTGGAGGTCTACTTGGACGTTTGGGTTGTTTATAGATTATTGAAAGATCATGCACAAGTATTGAGGTTGATGTTGGAAAGGTGTAGGAGCCTCTAGATAGCTTTGAATTTAAAGAAATGCACCTTTGTGGTACGTTTTGGTACCTTGTTGGGACACATTATATGTAGAGAAGGGGTGATGGTGGATCCCTTGAAAGTAGCAATAATCTTGAACTTATCACCACCCAAAACAATATTAGAAGTAAAGACATTCATGGGATACACAGGTTACCATTGCAAATTCATCAAGAATTATGCGGCAATCTCCAGCCCCATAGAAGGGTTACTGAAGAAGAAAATCACAAAAAAATTGAATGGACGGAGAAATGCCAATAGGCATTTGATACATTGAAAACAAAAATAGCGGAGGCACCAATTCTCATATTTCTTGACTGGAAGGCACCCTTCCATGTCCATGTAGATGCCTCTGGTACTACAATAGGAGTAGTTCTAGCCTAGCCCAGAGGAAACAAGGATTATCCGATAGCATTTGCTAGTAGGAAGTTATTAAAGGATGAGCAAAATTACACAACAAAAAGGGAAGCCTTGGCCATGGTATATGCTTTACATAAATTCAGGGACTATCCACTCGCTACTCTGTTTGTATTCTTCACAGATCATCAAACATTGAAGTATTTGTTGAATAGGCTTGTAATTCAAGGAAGAATTTGCGTTGGTTACTATTATTTCAAGAATTCGAATTTAAAATCATGGTGAAACTAGGATATGCTAACCAAGGGCTAGATTATTTGCCTAGAATTGAAAATGGAGAAGACTTAGGGCCTATTGATGTTGAGGTGCTTGGCACAAACCTATTCAGAGTGAATGAGGTACCTCAGGAGCTTTGTGAGATAGCAACATTATTGTCAACATGGGAGTATGTGGAAGGAAGTACAAAAGAAGAGAGAAAGAGATTGTTGCGGAGGTCCTTCTTTCATACTTTGATTGGAGGAGAATTATACATCATTGGGAAAGATGAGGTGATAAGAAGAGTGGTGCTTGAACATGAGAGGCATAATATCCTAAGAGAAACACATGAAGGTATATTAAGAGGACACAACTTCAGAGAAGATATGACTAGGAAAGTAATGTTGGCAAAATCATGGCGGCCTACCCTGTTTAAAGATGCAAATACTTGTGTAAGAGGATGTGACATATGCTAAGAGTAGGAAGACCTACTACTAGGGATGAAGTGCCTTCGAGACCTATTATGGCACATGCTTCTTTTGAAAAAGTGGGCGATTGATTTTATTGGGTCTATTGAGCCACCGACCCACAAATCATGTGAGGTTTATTATAACAACGGTGGAATACTTGACTAAATGAGTAGGGGCAAAAGCTACTAGAGATTGTGCTGCGAGAACTATTGCTAAGTTATATACGTAAATATTACAACAAGATTTGGGTGGTCGATGAGTATAACCAGTGACTAGGGGAAGCACTTTGTGAATAAAACTATTGCAGAGCTATTGGAAAATTTCATGATAACACACAAGAGGAGTAGTCCATACCACCCACAAGCAAATGGGGCCAACGAAGCCTTTAATAAAATACTGGCATCGCACTGACAAAAATGTGTAATGAAAGTGCAATACACTAGGATGTTAAGATATAAGCTGTTCTATGGGCATATCACACTACATACAAAAAATTAAACAAGTATTGCCCCTTCCAAATGGTCTATGGACTTGATGCAAAACCTTCCCATCCAATACATGGTATCCAACTTGAAACTAGCAAGCACTTTGAGGCTGAATGAGGAAGAATCAATAAAGGAAAGATTATTTGATCTAGAGAAATTAGATGGAAAAAAATTATTAGCGGTCTACAATCAGAGCCAAGAGAAAACGAGACAAAAAGCATGGCATGATAGAAACATAAAGAGCAAAATATTCCAAATCAATGACATTGTCTTGCTATATGATAGTAAGTTCAGGAAGCCCAGGAAATTGAAAATGTGGTGGTTGGGGCTTGACAAGATTACAGAAATAACAAATTCAGGAGTGGTAAGAGTGAAAACATTACATGATGAATTGCTAAATGGATATATAAATGGCGTGAGATTGAAGCATTATTATGTGGGGGATTAAGATCTAATGTCAGTAGAGAAATTGTACCAAGAGGTACTTATACAATATGTATTATAGTGCGATGACACAAAACCGGAGAATTAAGAAGGGCAAACAATAATAAGGTAAATAAGACACGAAATGGGAGGATATCTCCACAACAATATGCGGCAGAAGATAAGTCAAAACAGAGAGGAATAGGACAATGTATTGTTGGAAACTCCACATAAATACATCCATTTAGCATACTATATTGCAAAAAGCTTGCCATAGATTAAAATGATCTCTTGTTCCACCACAAAAGGTTTGTGGCATGATACAAGTTGATATAAGCAAGAATCAAAATTTTGAGACATTGAAGAACTGCACCACACGACAAGAAAATGTAACAATGAAAAGTGACAGTTGAAGTGGAAAGGAGTCTACTAAAGAAAGAAAAGGTATGCTAATGTAATGTTCTACCCCCATAAGTGTTAGCAAATGAAATGCAACCATGTAACTCCTCCACACTTTCTGATAACCCAGTTCCCGATGTGGGCAAGGTGAGAGCATACGGTGCTTTAGATTTGACAGTTAAACACTACTGCAGCAAGATACAACTTCCACTTATTCAGTGGGCATTCACTTATTCAGTGGGTATGATGCAAGCAAGTAAATATCCACTTATTCAGTGGGACATCCACTTCTTTAGAGGGCAACTAAAACAAACGGGCGCATCCACTTATTCAGTGGGAAGCCTTACAATTTAAACAAGAGAGATGATTCCACTAGCAGTACTTCTGGTCACGGATTACAACACCCACAAATAGATATCAGAGTTTATTACAAAGATCTCATAAATCTGATTATAAGTGGAATATTATAGCTGTAGCATATCGTAAAGATAAATTTGATATATCACTGCTGTAGCATATTTGCATGAAGAATTAACACCTGAAATCATTCAAACATCATAAGAAACCATACCAAAGATGACTCAGCTGTAGAACAGGTAGTAGATTGTTTGAACATGCTAATGAAGCACTGAAATTCCTCTCAAATCTGATCTGGACTCCACATGAAAGCGCCAATGCTCTAATCCCTCGTAAGGAGTAAACAATACTTGAAATGGATGACATTCCAGCTTGCCATGGCTGTATGGAGATCGCTGAAGGGTGTGTTAACAAGAAATCAGCCCTAAACTGAGTTGCTGGCCTCCACATGGGCAAAAACAACTTCAGTAAGTTACTGCGCCTCACTTCCAAGCTCTTACATTGCTCTTTTCCATCAAACATTCCTCCCAAAAATGGCGGGACTCTTCCTGATGCATAGCGGCTGCCTCCAAAGCTGCTCCTCTTCAATCTTGATACGACTCTTTAAAAAGTTAACTAACAATGATGTGATTCGTTGCTAAGATGTCTACTGGCTCTCATAAAATCCAATCATTCAATATAAATCAGAATAGAGGTGTTTCCATTATATGAAGTTTGAAACCCTTTCATCACAAAATGATATTGGATATTGGGTTGCAATCTTTCTCAAACTTCTGCAACATTTGTTTCAATCTGCACAAACTCATATCAAAACACTACACAATCAAAAGACACATGCATTCAGCTCATACGGTGATCCTTGTATGAATCACACAAATCTCCAAGAGGGTTTTCGTCCTTAAGGAGAAATTCTACAAGAGGGTTTTCGTCCTCAAGATATAATGGAAGAACTCGCAAGTTCAATCCAACATCATAACAATATCAAATCAATAGCATAATCCATACAATGAGCTCCTGTCCTCTTTTTATAACTTTTTGAGGAAAATAGAATTGTAATGTTCCAACCCAAATTGAAACCAATTTTTTCTAACACCCACAAAGAATTTTGTCTTCTATCATGCAGACATTTCGTCAAACACTTTGCATAGTAATTGTTTCAATGTATTTTTCAATGTGTTTGGGTATGAGATCATTCAAAATGCAATTTGAAACAATATTTGTTCAAAGAGAAAACCCACAATGCATAGAAATATCATGAACATTTCAACAAACCCTTTGCATGCATAAAAAAACTATTAATAACAACAATCTAACCTCAAATTCCAACACTATATATTGATCTTCAATTGCTATGCTTGCTCTTACAAACTCAAAATTACAACAGCTGTGATATAATATCAAATTGTGTAAATCCGCAATGTTATTATGCTGCTGTCACATAAATACTTGCCTTTGTAGCTTGAAACAATGGTGCTGTAGATGAAAATATGAAAGATTTGCCTGTTCCACACCTCCCATCACCACCAAACAGTAATATTTTCCAACTGTAGCTACACTCTACTCCAAATATTATACACTAGATGTGCCTTATATATGCTGCAACTTCAAGGAAAGGGCTGTGGCTAGCATTAAATAAAATATATTCAGCACCAGCTATGGCACCAACAGCCAATACAACAAGAACCAAGATCTCGAACACTCTTAACAATATCTTTCAATCACAATTTATTATTTGAAGAAGCTCCAATAAATTTGCATAGTAAACCCTTCGCGATAGACTCTAGAAATCTACAATGAAATGCACAGGCAATCTCTGTATGAAATTTCTCCAATACTCCAGCATTCAGCACAAGTGTAGATTTTGGATAAATCTACCAACAAACCTTTCCTGCACAACTGTAACTATGAATGAGTTACAAGGTATTAACTAGGGAGGATCTTTCACCACCGTGGCTAATCTTCTCCAAGAGGGTTTTCCTCTTCAAGAAGGCTGAGATGAACCAATTTCAATCCCACTGAACCACAAGGGTTTCACAAGAGGAAAAATAATAATCTGCATAATCCAAATGAGCTCTCACAACCTCCTTTTATACTTTTTCATTGAACTCTCTAGAGCTTATATTTAAAATTCACTTTTTAATTTAAACTCTGTTTTAGCTCTGAAAAAGACCTTTTTATTAAAATAATGATAATTTGACACGCAAGGTCCCTGTTTTATGCATCCATGATTTAAAACTATTTCATTCTGGTTCCGACGAGCTATAACATTAAGGTGTTTGTTAAATATTTTAAATAATATTTGGCGACCTTAGTAAAATAATTAAAATAAAGCCATTAATACACCCATTTTGCGGAAACTGCCGGAATGTATCGAAATAAAAAACTGACTGCATTGGAGTGATCCTGATGAAGAATAATGATAAACGGAGCCAACCGGCAACTTACTATAAATAGACGCCCTGACCACAACAGAAGTCGAAAATCACCTCGGAAAGTGGCATATGAGTCCCTCCAGACGACTTGAACTCATTGGAATCATCAAAAAACTCCTCTGATAAAATTGACACACATCCACAAGGTTAGTGCCAACTGCACTGCAAGGGAACCCGAAAATGGGGACATTACAAGAATGTTATTTTCTTTTAACCTCTTCATATTTCTCCTCAAAATTATAATATTTTTTCCTCTCCAAAAGACCTTTATTTGAAATAATATTAATATTTCATGTGCAAGGTCCCTTTTTTAAGTGTCTATCTTTTAAAACACTTAATTACCTTTCCAAAGAGCTATTACACTTAAGTTATCTTTTAAAATATTTATGACATTAGATAACTTAAGTGAATTTAATAATTAATAACTCAATAATTTACCCAACTTTACGGAAAATCCCAAACTAAATCTAATTGCAAAATAAATCATACCAACATGATCTTGAGGGTTTGGGATGAAGAATGATGCCAGCTGGGTGACTTGCTATAAATAGATGACTTCTCCAAGAAGTTTGGAGAACAAACCGGAAAGCCGAAAGTGTTTTCGAAAGCATCACTGAAATCCTGAACACCAACTGAGTTCAATGCCATATAAATGAATCCACTCCAAGAAATGAACGCCATTTTATAATTAATATTACACTAAGTTGCTAATACTTATTCTAGACCTTAGGCAACCTTAGTGAAATATTATTTAAACTGCCAGATAATAGTCCCAAGCTACAAAAAGCATAGAAATGCACAGGTCGAACAACTTTGACCATATCAAAGTGTAGTAGAAGACTTGGGACGAAAATCGAAGGTTGTCAGGTGACTGCCTAAAATAGCATGTTTGTCCAAGAAGGTTGGAGAGCACACGAGAAGTCGGAACTGAATTTCGAAAGCATCTATGAACTCCAAATGACTAGCTGAACTTAAAACCATGACTGAGACACGACCACTCTAAGAATGTTGGAGTTCTTCCAAACATGACAAATAACCTCCGGAAGACTAGGAACAAGCATAATGCGCACAAAAGGTCTATGCGCCCAAAAAAGGGAGATTACAGTCTCCCCTCCCCAAATTTCTTGCCCTCAAACAATTGCAAATCAGGATGACCCAACATCTCCACACAATTCCACCATGCGCACCTTCTCATCAATTTCTCATCATGTGTTGCTCTTCTCAAAAGCAAAGTAGTAGGCAAACACATGGAACGATTCAAGTCATCCCTCTGAAATTTCCATGCCCAAATTGAAGCTAGGAAGGCTGAAATATCATTCGCCCATGACTGAAACTTCTCTCTATCATCCAACCAAGGCGTAGGAGCCCAAACTAAAATCAACATGTGGCTGTCCAAGGTAAATAACAGCAGATCATAGTCTGATTTTATCAAAATCAGCGCTCTAGAAGTGGGACAGCAGCTGCAATAATGAGGTCTCCAAGCATTAACAAACATTGCTTTGCTAAAAGACAACATGGAAGAGGCTGTGAAGGACTCCCAAACAACCTCCAACTGAAAATTCATACTTCTCTTGAAAGAAAATTTTTGCCAACACTCTTGAACATGAGAAAACCAACATGTGAAATGGCTGTCTTGCAACCAAACAACTTGATCAATTCTAAGCCAAGGGACGTCTCTTTGGTCACCATATCCCTCCAACATGCTTAGTTGGTGACCATTATGCTGAATTTGAAGTAATAGAGCAGCTCCACCATGCTTTTGCTGCGCTACTCTGCTCCTCATATGTGCCTCATCAGAAGATCTTCTAATGCAACCATAGGCATCCTTCTCCAAAGGAATACCTCTCATACATCCCATCCAAGTGCTATGCACAAACTATACCTCCACAGTACTAAGATCAGCATAAAACATTGAACTCATTTTGATTATACCTTCTTGTTCAACACAGTGAAAGGTAACAACCTGGACTTCTTGCATCTCAATCATGCAAGCTTTTTCCTCAAAAGGTCTAGAGGCAAAAAATGTCAAATCATCATGCCAAACAAGTTATGAACTTACATCACTTACTGCTGTTCGGAAAATTTCAGCAAGCTCAAAAACATTGTTTGGAAACTCTCCAAAATTTGTATTGTAGAAGTCTTCATGGTTCAATATGTCCCATGAAGAAACTACATCTTCAACTCCATTCGCATTCTCTTCATCAGGAGGTCTCCCAGAAGGATAACTAGCCGATAAGCTTGGCGTATCTTCAAAATGTGTACTCAAATCCTCACCAAGATGAAACACACTCTGTCTCAAGTTTTGAAACTACTCTTGGATCCCATATCTTGATGTTAACATCAAGTGCATTGCCTCAATTAGGAGTCGTTTCATCATCCAACATGAAAAGAGGGTTATCATAAGTTGCTTCTGTATCAAAGTCAAAGAGAGGGTTATCAAAATTTGAAAATTATCCCTTTCCTTTTGTTCAAAACCATTCAAATCTGCACATGCAACTTTTGACTTCCTCGTCATGATCTCCAAATCATACTCCTTTTGAAGATTATCAAGCTCGTCAATCACTAGCTTGATTTCTTCTATCAATGCTTCTTTTTCTTGCTCCCTCAAGAATGCAATAGCAGCAAGTTGATCTTTTGTTTCTAATAATGCCACATGAGTGCTATCTAAAGAATTCTTAGTTGATGTAAGCTCAAAGGTGAGTTCATCAACCTTAACCTCCATCTTTCTAGAAGTAGCCAAGGCCTCAACTACCAACTCAATAGCATGATCCCAATTAGAAAGCAAGTGCAGATATTCTGATTTCATTGTTTGCACAGCCCCTTTGATTACATGCCAATCAACAAGTGAGGATCCTCCTTCCATGCCTTTCTGTCTCCTCTCAAATTGGATCTTTCAAATGTGTTCTATGAATTTATGTGTGCTGTCAAAGTGTGTTAGGGATTGTACAACCTTGTCTTCGGTGATTAACAATTGATTCTTAAAATCACGTAATTCACTAGTTTCCGGGTCAAAATCAACTGCTCACAACAATTTTTCTGATTTGTCTTTAGTGGCATGACTTTTGAAATCAACTACCTCTAAGAAATCCTCTTCAAAGTCACTTTGATCAAATGATATGGCAGCACCACACTCAAGCATTGAGTCATCACTAAGGGCTGATTTAAGGCCTTCAACAAGCTCCACTTCAACATGCTCTCCTTCTGAGTTCTTTGAGAAGTCAAACTATTGTCTTTCATGCATGGAAAAATCCCAATCAGAAAAGCCATCAATAGGATGGTGAAGATGCTCCAAATTAGGTGTTGTTCTGAATATTTCAGCAGCATCAATTTCTTCAACTGCTACAAATACACTTTTCTCCATGTCCTCATCAAGACACTTTGTTGCAATAATCTCAGTCTCGCTTGATAAATCGCCTTCTAACAATCTATCAATCATTCTCATCTCAGTTTTTAACGTAATGGCATCTTCATAATCATCAGACTCCTCATCAAATATAGGACTTGTAAGGTCCAACATTTCAGGTTCCAAATCTTCTTTGACTTCTTCAAGGCTAGCCTTAACTTTAGAAATTTTTTCTGTAGTCTTTTTTAAATCAGCTAGCTCTTCAATTAACATATTATCTTTTTTGGATTCCACATCATTCCGTTAGAATGGACATGTGGTGAAGGTCACTGTTTCATCTTCTTTGTTCTTGCATTGGTGGTTAGGCTCCCAAGAATCCTTGCATAGAAAACAAAGATTTCTTTTCTTGAGTTCGTTCTTGCTGTCATCAATTTTCCTTGCAATTTGTGAGTTTTTTGTTGACTTGGAAGTCATGTCTTGGAATTGTTTTTGGTCTTCGACATTTAAGATCTTAACTCTAGCATCCTTGATGACATTTTCTTCTCACTCTTCCTCCTGTTTAAAACTTATTCCAAATTTCTCTAGATCAGCAAGCTTTTCTGTTATCACTTCAACATGCTTTTTAACAAGGCATGTGGTGGAAGTCACTGAATCAATTTTTCTTCTACTCCAATTTTCTTCTTCTTCCGGTTCACCCAAAAATTGTTTAAATGTGAGGACATCTTGAATTTCTTTAGGAAGAGAGTGGTACTCATTAAAGCTGATGCAGATTTCATCTTTTGTTGGCGAGACATACTTATGAAGATGCATAGTTGCCCTCAGAAGGAAAGTGGGTAGCCATCTTCTATCCATAGTTTTGAGATTTGGAAAATTTCAAAGACAAATCAAACGAAGTGTTGTAACTCTGACATGCAAATGCTAATCATTGTCATGCAACTATACCCTCAACCTCAACTCTTACGCATTTAGGTAGTCTCAAAATTGACATGCAAGTAATGGGTACTAACATGCAATTGAAATTTTTGACATGAACTTTGCACAAGGGTTAGCAATCCAACAGGCTAGCAGGAAAACCAGCTCATACCACTGTAATGTTCCACCCCTAAATTTTTTCTAGATTTTCAACACTAACAAACAGTGTTAGCAAATGAAATGCAACCATGTAACTCCTCCACACTTTCTAATCACCTAGTTCTCGATGTGGGCAAGGTGAGAGGATACGGTGCTTTGGATTTGACAGTTAAACACTATTGCAGCAAGATACAACTTCCACTTATTCAGCGGGCATCCACATTTGCAGTGGGCATCCACTTATTCAGTGGGTATAGCAAACAAGTAAACATCCACTTATTCAGTGGGACATCCACTTCTTCAGTGGGCGACTAAAACAAACGGGCGCATCCACTTATTCAGTGGGAAGCCTTACAATTTAAATAAGAGAGATGATTCCACTGGCGGTACTTCCAGCCATTGATTACAACACCCACAAAGAAATATTAGAATTTATTACAAAGATCTCATAAATCTGATTATAAGTGGAATATTATAGCTGTAGCATATCATAAAGATAAATCTGACATATCATTGCTGTACCATATTTGCATGAAGAATTAACACTTAAAATCATTCAAACATCATAAGAAATCATACCAAAGATGACTCAGCTGTAGAATAGGTAGTAGATTGTTTGAACATGCTAATGAAGCACTGAAATTCCTCTCAAATCTGATCTGGACTCCACATGAAAGCGCCATTGCTCTAATCCCTCTTAAAGGAGTAAACAGTACTTGAAATGGATGACATTCCAACTTGCCACGGCTGTATGGAGATCGTTGAAGGGTGCTGTTAACAAGAAATCAGTCCCAAATTGTGCTGCTGGCCTCCACATGGGCAAAAACGACTTCAGTAAGTTACTGCGCCTCACTTCCAAGCTCTTACATTGCTCTTTTCCATCAAATATTCCTCCCAAAAATGCCGTGACTCTTCCTAATGCATAGTGGCTGCCTCCAAAGCTGCACCTCTTCAATCTTGATATGGCTCTTTAAAAAGTTAACTAACAATGATGTGATTCGCTGCTAAGATGTCTACCAGCTCTCATAAAATCCAATCATTCAATATAAATCAGAATAGAGGCGTTTCCATTATATAAAGTTTGAAACCCTTTCATCACAAAATGATATTGGATATTAGGTTGCAATCTTTCTCAAACTTTTGCAACATCTGTTTCAATTTACATGAGCTCATCAAAACACTACAAATCAAAAGACACATGCATTCAGCTCATACGGTGATCCCTGTATGAAATCACACCAAATCTCCAAGAGAGTTTTCGTCCCCAAGAAGAAATTCTACAAGAGGGTTTTCATCCTCAAGAGATAATGGAAGAACTCACAGGGTCAATCCAACAACATAACAATATCAAATCAATAGCATAATCCATACAATGAGCTCCTGTCCTCCTTTTACAACTTTTTGAGGAAAATAGAATAGTATTTTCTTTTAACCTCTTCATATTTCTCCTCAAAATTATAATACTTTTTCCTCTCCAAAAAACTTTTATTTGAAATAATATAAATATTTCATGTGCAAGGTCCCCTTTTTAAGTGTCTATCTTTTAAAACACTTAATTACCTTTCCAAAGAGATATTACACTTAAGTTATCTTTTAAAATATTTACGAGTCATGACATTAGATAAGTTAAGTGAATTTAATAATTAATAGCTCAATAATTCACCTAACTTTACGGAAAATCCCAAACTGAAGTGAATTGCAAAATAAATCATACCAACATGATCTTGAAGGTGTGGGTTGAAGAATGATGCCAACTGGGTGACTTACTATAAATAGACGGCTTCTCCAAAAAGTTTGGAGTTTAAAATTTCATAGTAATATTACTGAATGAGATAATTACATGATAGAGCAAAGCTCTATTTAAAGAGGTTACATGAAGTTTCTAAAAAGAAAACAGGAGTTTCGTAAAGGAAACTATAGCTAATAAAGTAGAGGAGATAGAAACAAATTAAACTAAAGACAAAATTAGAAACTATCTAATAGGAAACTGTATTGACCGTTAAATAACTAAATATTATTTTAATACCCCCCCCGTAACGGTCAATCCACTAACTACACCAAGTTGCCCCCTAAATTTGACAACTTTATCTGGGGCAGTTTGGTCCACGAGCACCTGAATCGAAATACCAAGCAGAAGATTTGACAGGATCTGTAGGAGTCTTGGCCAAAAAGGCGTAGAAAGTAGACTCCTTCTGCTCAGTGTGCTCTGCGACATGGGCTGATGGTGTCGATTCTCTTGGCTTGGACTGTGCAACAACCAAGTGTTTTCGGCAATCCTTTTTCATATGGCCAAACTTATGGCTGTAATTGCACTAGATGTTTTTCTTCTTGGAAGGGTCTTGTGATTGACCCTGACTGGATGGCTGAGAGGGCTAAGTGTTGCCCTTATTCTGCTGAAAGGATTTGGCAGTAAATGCCTGCTTTGTAGAGGAGGAACTAGCACTGCTACTGAACTGCTGTCTCCATTGATCCTGTTGTAGTAGTTTGTTGCACAGCTCTGGAAACTTTAAGTCAACATTAGTTGAGGTAATGTTGAGTGTCTCGGTAAAGTGCTCATAAGATTGTGGTAGACTTTTCAAAGTGCTGACTACCATATCTTCCTCGGCCATGTCCCAACCAATCGCCTCCAACTGATCACTGATGTCCTTGATTTTGGTGAGATGCTCCTGCAGAGACATCTTTTCATCCATCATGATCGAGAAAAGCATGTTCTTTAGAAAGAACGCTCGGCTTTTGTCGGACGTTTGATGAAGGTCCTTCAATGAATCCCAGATTTCTTTCGCTGATTTCCTAGACGGAACATGAGGCAGCTGATCATCGGCGACCGATAATTTGATAAGCATTACCGCTTCTCAATTCTGCTCATTGAATCTATCCCGATCTTTACTTGCCACTGGAGGGCATGTAGATTTGCCCAGAACTAGCTAGTCAAGGCACCGATACTTGAAGATTGTCATCATTCGCTGCTTCCAGGTATTGTAATTGCTGCCATTGAACTTTTGACTGCCTTCCAACATGATGTTGGACTAGGATGCCATCTTTCACGTTTTTCGAGGCACGAAAAAACGGATTATAAACTGATGGCACAACAAACAGGGCAGATTGACAGCACAGATAGGGAACAGAACCCTTGCATAGGTTTCGAGGCACATATCCCGAGATAGAAAACATAGGCTCAAAAATTTGAATATGGATTTGCAGGCATAATATAGGCTCAAAAATCCAAACACGGATTTCGAGGCACATATCTCGAGAGTACGTAAAGCATAGGCTCAGAAAACTCGAACACAGATTTCGAGACAGATGAAAAAATTCCTACAGAGTTCTGACATGGTTTGCACAAATCCCAAGGTGAGCAGAGATTGTCCGCTAGTCATAAGGAACTAAATATTTTTCAGACGAAGTTGGAAAAAGACCACAAAACAGGTGGCATTAGAAAATGTGACCAAAGAAATGGTCAACGGCCACAGCAGACTTCAGAAGCTCAACCCACAAATCAAAACAAATCGCCATCAGATGTCTTCAAAACATCGATTAAACACAGATGTATATTAAACCGTCGCTTGTCCAAAAGATCCCGACATGGACCTCATGCGATCACTAAAGTCTGCAAATCGCGGCTTCAAATGATCACGTCTAGTGCCATCTCACCCTTACACAACGACTAAATACCGGTTGAAAATGCTGCCTGAGAGAAATCTTGAAGGCGTCGCTGAAATGAAAAATGCTGCCACAAAACCCTTAATGGCGATCAAGATTTGCAGTCTGTGAGCAAAGGAAACGGATCTGGGAATTGCCGCGATCAGGAAAAATTGATCTTCCAAAACACGATCAGGAGAAACAAAAAATGCCGCTTAGAAAAAGCCCGATGAAGAGATCAGGAAAAATACAGGAACCCACCAACAGAAAATGATGGTCAGAAGAATAGAAATTCGAACTAGGTTTGAAAAACCGCGCGACCTTAACAAGGTTAAAAGAAGACACGATTTTAAAAAACACGACCTCAGAGGAACACTTGACGAAAACAAAACTCTGCAACCCAGAATCGCGATTTTTAGACGCGTCTTTGCAAATCATGATTTTTCTTCAAGAACTCAAAAACGTGTCTTTCAAGCAGTAATGCGACCTTCAAAACGCACAACGATCAACAAAAGACACTGAGGCTAACACCCACAGCGAAGTTGTGAACCACCTGAAAGAAAACATCAAACTGGGGGAAATAGCGCCGTCCATACGGAATGAGCAGAGTGCTTAGAAACAAATTTCCAACTCAGGTTCTGATACCATGTAAAATACTTTTGGCACTTCTATCTGGAACTTGTGATGATTATATAGAGAAGAAGATAAAAATGGAGTCATAGGAAAAATTGGAGAAGGCAAAGGAGAAGCTGCAACAGAAGTGGGGAGGTTTGGAAAGAACCAAAATCGTAAATAATAATAGAGATCTCAAACTCCCTACCATCACTAGAAATTGATGCATCACAAATGCGGAGGTTCGAAAGATTAAAATTTGAATCCCTAGGGTTCAAAATAAGAGATTCACGGACACAACAAAAATTGGGTGAAGAGGAGTTGGAGAAGAGGTCATTGCAAATACCTACAAGGAAGCTAGCTACTATGCCACCGCAAAAGCAAAAAATAGGGAAAGGTAGAGATAAATCGTAGACAAGAGAAGCTATAGAAGCTCTCCTACAAATAAGTGCGGAGAAGAAGAGGAGTGTAGTGGAATGCTCTAAGTTAAGATTGAGGCCAAAGCAAAAAACAAAGAGAGATCATGCCCAGATCTCTATAGAAGAAGGGGAAGAAAAAGAATGGGAGGAGTAGATGGTAAAAACCCCTTCCATAGGTGTGATGCAAAGAGTTACAAGAGCACAAGGGGAGAAAGCGAAGGTAGTGGAGCAAAGGCCAACAAAGAAAGCGAAAATAGTGCGGGCACCACAAACCTTTGGGAAACAAGAGCAAGAAAAAGAAGAATTGATGAATACTCCATTTCTAGACTGGTCCTTGTTCACACCGAGAATGCCACTCAAACCAGCACAAATGTACCCCTTGATCTCCATTGCAACTAAGCAAGTGATAGAAGAAGCAATGTTGGGCTACATTATAGGGAGTCCACATTCCATGATGGAAATCATTGAGGTGTTCCCGGAGGAGCTAGTCACAGTTTTGAAGAAGAAAAGATAAGAGGCATTGCAATTGGAAGAAGACATAAGGAAAGAAGTGCTAGATCAGGTGGCACTAGACCTCTTCCTTACTAGCAAAGAAAAGTTAGCATAAATGCAGGATGCAGAGCTGCGGTCCAAACAAAGAGTAGATATTGTAGTAAGCTACCCCAAATTTTTTTTCAGATTTGTACAAGTGGTCACAGTAGAGTTAGCACAACAATGTATGCAACTAATAGAATACCTCCACACTTCTGATCACCAAGTTCCCAAAATGGACGAGGTGAGAGCATACAGTGTTTTGGCTTACAAATTAAAGCATTTGCAAATAAACTAATACATTCATCCGCTAAAGAGCAGGCATCTGCTTTTCAACAGGCATCCACTTATCCAATGGGAATACTCCACTTACTTAGTGAGTGATTGAACAAAGAAAGATAAACAATATATTTCTCCACACTGGCGGTAAACCATCCAAGGGTTACAAATGTGATTGCGACATAATTGAATGATTACAATATAAGAATGGGATACAATTTAGATCAGTACCCCTGATTTCCACTTGTGAGAATTCGCTGCAATAGGTTAGCTCAAAGATAACACATATATGAAGAATAGAAACACATATTATCAGCACAAGGAGAACCCCAAACTATCACACACATAAAATGAATTGAGGAAGCTTGATTGAAACCCCTTTATATGCTGTTATAAATTTGTTGCAGGTCTGAAACTGTAGCAACAATGGTGCAATTCCTCAAACAGCCCCAAACAAGCTATATCTCCTCCACAAAACTCATGCCAAACCCATCCACTAACATTGGAGACACCCTCTAAGAAAAATAGATCAAAGAAATGGCAGCCCCAAAGACACATAATCCCTCAAGCCTGTACGGCACTCCAAGATGTACGGCTGCCAAATAGATTCACTATACAACAGCAAACTCCCAACAAGGATATGGAAATGATCTTAACATTGCTAATATATATACATGACCCAGACAAGCAAAAGTCACAACAAAATATGTTTCCATCTCCACACTGGTACAGCCATGGCAGAATGTACGGCCTGAAAATATCAGTCAAACATGCAGCTAAAACTCCTCAAAAGGGATGGAAAGTAGGCGCCCAAGTATGAAGATAATTGCCCATATTAATATGCAAATGAAAACCCTTCATTAATGCTCAGAAGTTCCCACTCCTAAGATGCACAGGTACGCCTAGGCTGAGTATGATCTGCATTACTTCCAACAAAACTTCAAATAACATCCATCAAATTCATTTCAAGACACTCCATCATTATCAACAAATGATATAACATCAATCTCCAAACACCAAAACTTAGAACACAACAAAAACCATTCAGCTCAACGTGATTTCTAAATGAAACCACCATGCACCAGCTAGGGTGGATCTTTCACCACCGAAACTGATCATCTTCAAGAGGGTTTCTGTCCTCAAGAAGGAAAGGAAGAACTCTCAAGTTCAATCCGACAGAGTAACAATACCAAAATCCAAAAAGCCTCCCATCAAATGAGCTCTCATTTCTCTTTTATAACTTTTTGAGAGGAATATATTATTATTTTCCTTTTAACTCTTCATATTTCTTCTCTCAAAAAGACCTTTTTTTAAATAATAATAATATATCATATGTGAGGCCCTCCTTTAAGTGTAACATTTAAAACACTTAATTACCTTTGCAATTAGCTATAACACTTAGGTACTTTTTTAATTATTTTCACCCTTAGGAGCTTAAGTGAAAATAATAATTAAAATAGCTCATTAAATATCATTTTTTGTGGAAAATCTCAAACTTCATCCATATGCCAAATAAACTGAACCAATATACTTTGTAGGGTTTGGGATGCAAAACGATGCCTTCTGGGTGACTTTCCAAAAATAGACAGCTCCTCCAAGAATCTTAAAGAACAATCCGAGAGCTCGATCAAACATCCAAAAGTTGCACAACCATCCCGAGACATCACTGAGCTCAAAGCCAAGGCAAAACATGACAAATAACTGAATCTGTGCTCTTCACAACAAACAGAGCTCCCTAACCAAACCAGATAGCCTACAGAAGCTCAAGGGAATAGGCTATTGGTCACAAACTTGGCTAAACGCCAAATGGGAACATTACAGATATACTCTTGACACAAGCAAGGGAGGCAAAAGTGAAAATCAGGCAAGAAACAGTTGAAACCACTAAAAGGGCATGCACAATTTTGATGGAAGAGAAGGAGAAGGTAAAACTAGCAGATTAACCAGATTATGACATGGCATCAATAAGTGTGGAAGAATTAGTAAAGGACCTACATGAAGAGATCTCATGAAGAGGCAATAAGAGAGGAACAAGAAAAGGAGAGTGAGTAGGAAACACCACAAGATAAGAAGGGGAAAACAATAAATGTTGAGCAATCATTAGCCTCCACACTAGCAGACCTCATGAGGAAAATAAAGGAGTTTTCGGTGCAGCAAAAGCAACTCCAACCAATATTAACTCTACCGCCAACACTCTTCTCACTATCCACCTCTAGCGCACAAATGGATATCTCCCAAATTTCCCCCCTTTAAAAGTTTTAGATAGGAGATGTGTTACATAGCACTGCAAGGCTTCAAAGATATATTGAAGCAGCATGTACAATTTATAGAATTCCTTGAAGAATCACTTACAAACATACAAACAGGGCTGCCACAAATAAGTAGGGATACTACACTGCCATTGGACCAACAACTAAGAAAGGTAATAAGTGACATCATGGCAAAATTTCAAAACTAGGATGCACAAAAGGAGGCCATCAAATAGGAGCTGATGATTGAAATTGGGAAGCAACAGCTCGAGGAGATGAGGAAGAAATGCGCCACAACACAAACTAAGCTGGAAATGGAAGTAAACAACATGCAAAATACCTTCGGCGATGAAATACACTATACCAATTTTGCCTCGGATGGCCGACGTCAACCAAAGCATTGAAAGTACAGATGGAGAATATTGAAAATCAAATCATGCAGGCCTCTACCTCATATGATGAAACCAAAGGTATGGATGGAAGCCAAAGGGTTCAAATAGAAAATTGGCATAATCAAAACCAATAGATGCATGATCAACGGGAAACTCTGAGAGCACAGATCAGGAGGTTGAGAAAAGTGGTAAACTTGTAGTTAGCACATCTTGCAGGCCTACTAGGGGAAGCAAAGACGTTTGCTGACTACATTGAAATCCCGGATTCTATCAGTAACATAGATGCAACATTGGTAAAGTTAAATGGCCACATCCATCTTCTGCAATAGGGCACGATTGAATGGGATAGTACTTACACCCAGTTGAGGGGCATATACAAGAACTATTCTCTAAGTTCTAGCTAATAACATCCTCTGAGGGGTTTTAATCTTCATCTTTCTGCAAGAATGCTTTACATTTTGTCTAAAAATGTTCCTTATGCAGTTTTTCATGGGAAACATGTTATCCAAATAGAAAATGTAAGTACTATTCCCTGACCATATCTTTGTAGTTGATTCTGTACAATAAAGAAACTTTTGTTTTTTCTGTTCTTAGCACATTTGGCTCTGGGATGATCTGCTGAAGTATATTTCTAGGGTTGGTGTTCAGGATTATAAATACTGGATAATCAGAGATAACCATTGATACCAGGGTGGCCTTCATTAATTTGGTGCCTTAAGTCTACTGCTTTGCACTTGGGACAAAGCTCAACCTAATAGTTGTTTATATTTCCCCAACGCTTTGTTGTGTACCTCAATGCTATCGTCACGAGAAACCAATTTATCCGAAAAACCCAAAATTTATTCCTTTCATCATGCATTAGACTGAGTTAAGTAAATTTAAGCATATTTAATCATTGTTTGGAAAAAAACAAATTTCTTGGTTGTGAAATGTAGCAAGGATTAGCTCAGATACTGATTGTTGTGCAGATTTTACCTGCGATGGGAGGAAGATCTCCGGATTTATCTCATTCAGAATCTCCAAGGTCAGAAAACCAATATGGTGCTTCAAGCTGTCCTATTCCACGAGTCAGGTATGATTGAAACTTCAATGTTATCAGATAAAGCGGAGTCTGTGTACTGGATGTGCAGGTTCAAAATATGATTTTATGATGTGATTTCTTTTTGGACAGTGACAACAGAGGAGCTATATCTAAATAACAAAATGTCTTTTTTTAAAATTTTTTTTCTGTCCTCTATAATTCTATATTTTTTCTGCTCTCAATATTTGAGAAAGTTTAATTTATTTCTGATATTATTTTGTCTATAGTCATCTTGGTTTGTTCCTGCGGGCTAGTAACAGTATTTCCCATTTCTTTTTAGGCCATCTCTTTTTTACTTTGCATATCAACTTACCTTTTTCTCTTTTCAGCACTCATCCTCCTCCTGCATTTGGGTCATCTCCCAATCTTGAAGCTCTCATTCTAGAGGTTAACAAAAAATCTAATAGTGCTGGTGATGACGAGACTGATGATGATCGGATCTTTGCAAGGTATTAGCTTTTCTCTTCCTGTCCTGGGCTTGATTGGTTGTTTAAATGTTTCCATTTATATATGTATGAATATTTATACACATACACACACATACACACACGAGAACACATATATGGAGAGATTTTGAAATATAATTGCAAAATGTGCAAGGATGATGGTGTGTTTTTTAATTCATTAATTTGTCTCTTTCAACTGTGGAGGCATCTTGCATTGATGCTAGATGGCTGTTGAAAGAGGCCTCTTTCTGTTTTCACTAGAAAAGTACTGTCCCACTCACAATTTCATTAGCACTCACCACAATCCGACCACCTCATATACCAACTCCTATAGCCTCTATTACTGGACTATTAAAAACCGCCTCTCAGTCACCAAGAGGCAGTATCTTCAGACCAGTCACCCATTAGAATTACCATTCATCTTTCAATTTTTTTGGTTAGCTCATAGAAGTAATTGTAGTAGCCAATTTAGATACAATGCAATGATAAGCAGAGTTAACTACCATAACCTACTTTTATGCAATTAATATTTTAAGGGATGTTAACTACACAGATCTAATGATAATTGATTCCATTTGTATAAGTCAATTCCCCTTCATTTTCAGTGCAAAGTGCCAGACGAGATGGGTGTCGGGCCTAAAATAGGTCTCCATAATATGACGATCCTCTAAATAGGAAAAAGACCATTCTAGATGTAACACAATTTAAGAATGCCAGTCCCCAAAGTGCTCTGAGCCTGTATTGTGCCATTAGGCGGTATGTAAGGACTATAGATAACAACATTGTAGAAGATAGAAGTAAAGTAATGAGCAATACTATGCTATCTAATGCTTCAGAAAGTACCGAAAGAAAGGTTATGGTTAGGGATACTTCCCTTTGATTGACTTGGTGCATTAGTCTACCTCTTGGCTTGTGGCACTTTGTGAGAGATAATTGTAGGTGAAATCAAGATGGATAGACGAAGACCTAAGTAGATCATAGTTGGGGGCTCCAAAGGCTTGGTAAACCTCGTTGGTACAATTCTTATTCTTGAAATCTTCAAGGTTTGCATATTGACTCGTCTTCCTGAATGTAAGCTCCTCCAACCCTAAGTACTCTTCTTTTTAAGAGATGTATTTGCAGGAGTAGAGTGTGTGATGTGTGTTATGTTGTTCTAGAAGTGACAAAAGGGGGATCCAATAAATATGAATTTGAACCCTAAAGCCAAATCTCAGTTTTAGCTGACATCATCGGCTTGGCTGATGATCTCGACTAAAACAAAGGTATTGCAAAATGTTGTCGTTTGGGCTGATGGTGTCGGCTACAAGTAAACCTTATGGAAAAAGAGGGTTAGAAGGAGAATCAAGGAGTTAGCTGGACAAATCTGCAGATATGAAAGTGACATGAAGGAGATATTATAGAAGCATGGCTGATGACACATCTTTCACAAAGTACCATAAACTGACCCACTGTGATTGTGGCATCTGGGTGAACATATGCTTAGGGAGATTAATGTGCTAACAAGTCCTACATAAGAAAAGTGTTAGTAAAGAAAAAATGAGGTGTATACATATGTGCCCTCGAAGCTCATTGTTGCAATAGTGTTTAGTGAAAAGCATAGTACCACAGATAATAAGTGACTGTAATAAATAAAGTAATTAACAAATCTGAGATTAATGAATGTAAATAAGTAGAGACACACCCCTTCACTTGGTTGACTGTAGCAATAACTTATCATATCCCATCCTTGATGCTAGGTTGGGTCCACTTATGCTAAGGGAGATTAATGTGCTAACAAGTCCTACATGAGAAAAGTGTTAGTAAAGGAAAAATGAGGTGTATACATACGTGCCCTCGAAGCTCATTGTTGCATTAGTGTTTAGTGAAAAGCATAGTACCACAGATAATAAGTGACTGAAATAAAGTAATTAACAAGTCTGAGATAAATAAATATAAATAAGTAGAGACACACCCCTTCACTCGGTTGACTGTAGCAGTAACTTACTATATCCGATCCTTGGTGCTAGGTTGTGTCCAATGAAAAGGTGCTAGGATGGTCCTGCATGCCTGCAAAATAATAGATTTGTTTGAAATTTTGTAAAAATAAATTATTAGTACCATAAAATTCCTTGTGTGGTTTATATTGCCACACTTGATAGCACCGATGGACCTGCCCAAGTGTAGGGCAAGAAATGCATGAGAGTAATGACAGGTGAGGGTGAGGGATAATCGTTGGTCCAGCAATATTGATTGTACAAGTAGGTTTTATTTTTAAATCTGGTATGTGTAGAAAGGTTATTTTAGAAAAACGTGTCATGGGGCAAATCTGCTTGATGGAATTTGCCATAGAGGCAGTCGAAATTGTATTTTTTTGATATGTTGATATATTAAATTTTGTTTCTTTATTGGAGAGTGAGCAATAACTTGTGTTTGGAAATGGAATGATCTAAATAAAAATATGGAACAATGTGAAGGACTTGAAATGTGATAAATGTGAAACACAACATCTAATGAAACTAGATAGGATCTTGTAAGATCCCCTACTAAATCTGCCCTGAAATGTCTGATTTTATTGGTTTGACATTCAAACAGTTGGGCATGAGATCTGTTGATGATTGTTTTTCGACAAGTCAACAATAGAGTGAGATACAGAGTATCTGACTCTCTCTTGAGCAAAGCCTCTCGAATGCTGAACAAAGTGATCAAACAAGATGACTCCAAGGTTCCCTTTTTATGATTTTGTAAGGGATAGCTCAGTGACTAAGTATGATTTTGCTGGTAAACACAAAGGGACTTACACAATTGTTCGACAACTTGTTGATTCAATGAAAGAGGTAGACATCGGAATACCTAAGTACTACAGTTTATGACGTATGATGTTGCAATGATGTTCTTGATCCTAATTTTAGCCAAATCAATAAAAGAAAAGGCAAAAGATGAAAGGTGTAGTGAAAACTAATCTAATCCTAGATGCAAGGACGATTACTGTTCAAGTGAAATCAAACCAAATCTTGTTTCGCCAAGTCAGACAACTACACAAGATTGATGCAATCTTCTAAGGTTATACAAGATATTTAAATCACTTATGCTCATGAGAGATTCAACAAACATAGAGATCAAATTTAAGCTCAGTTTTGCTCAGACCAACCATACACTGCAATTTGCAAGCCACAAACTATAAATGGTGTGAACATCAAGATTTCACCACAAACAATAATGATGCCTTCCACCAACTAACATAAAACTTAAAGAAAACTTAATCTAATCTTACTATTCGCTTGAAGAAATCCAAACCATGCAACACTTAGAAACATATATAGAGTCACCAAACAATGAATCTTATATTATTTCAGAGAGCTCTTGCAACAATTTTCAGAGTCTTCAATCGTACAAATGAGAGCAAAAGGAGCCCTTTTATAGACCTCAAAAATGTATGAAGGGTCAAGATCGATCGGCCAAGCCAATGGACCAGATTATGCCACATCACAAGTAGTTATAACAAACTCCTATTTTTAGTATATTGAAAGAGGCAATGAAGGCACGCTTTCCAAGAAGATAAGGATGACACCTCATTAGCCTATGAGGAGTCTCCATGTGAATATCCATCACTAGAGTTTTGACATTCAATGAATTTAGACACTATCTGTTTGACATCATCGAAAGGTACACTTGGCGTATTTTGAGTGGTTCCTTCAGCTTCAAGTACATCAACTGAATAGAGGCCAAGTGTCTTCTCCCAATCAATCAACCTAGCTTTGTTGATGCCAAGGTGGACAGCAAGTGAGAATATACTATCAAGCTTCTCATCAAAAACATCATCTTTTTGGAAGTAGAAAATTTGAACCTGTTCTTTCATATTATCAAGAGTCATCTCTCCAAATGGATTACATATCTTCATTAAGGATGCATGTACTCCATCTTGAATTCTTTGTAGTACACTTCTTACTCTTGCCATATCCGTTTCTACTTTATCAAGTAACTGTCCTTTATTGCGAAAGCAATAATACCAAGAAGAGAAATGATATGTCCTTCCTTCTTCAATCACTTCAGCATGTATCAAATCATCAACTGAGGTCTCCATCAAGCTCTTCAAATGCGGTAAGTATTGTTCCTTGATAACCTTGAATTCAACACAAACTTTCAACAATGCAAGTACCCTTTCTTTAAGATCATCGATCTTATCATACACTTGCATGATATCTTCCAGGTATTTATATGTAGCTTCCTTTGATCTTTTCATCCAATCTCTCATCCTGTGAGATGAAGACTTCAACTCCTCAAGATGTACAACTGTTTCTGGAGGAAGAAGAGATGGAGGTGTAGAAACTATCTCCTGTTGACGAATAGGATGAACCAAGTGCTGAATATACTGCTGTAAGGCTTGACACCTTTGCTCAGCTTTAATTCTACCTTCTATTTCTTGCCTTATGATAGCTCGAGCATTATCAATTGAACCCTGAAGTTCTTCTTCTACTTGCATTCCAGTCAATGTACCCAAATTGATCATATTGATGTCATAATCTTCAGGTGTTATATCTTCTATATTCTTTTCAAGCCTTGGAATTGCTATATGAAGTTTCCTTACACCCGCTTCATCTTTAGTGATCTTTGAAAGAATAGTTGCTTTCTTCTTTGGTTTTTCATTAGACAAATCTAGAAGTAACTCATCAACTGGAATAGGAGGCTATTTCTCAACTTCGTAATTCTCCCTGATTCTCTCCTGCAACCACTCTGGCAATGATGAAAGATCCTGTAACTGTTGTATTTGCTTTCCTTGTGCAGGCAATGATTCTTCTTCAGCTTCATCCTTGTCTTCGGTGTTAGCTTCATTAATGATCTCAGTATCATGTGGACTTGAAGAAACTTCTTCAAATGGAGTTTCTGGAATTGCATCCTCAACACGCACCACTATGTCTTGATTCAGTGGAGTATCACCTGGCTGTCTGGAAGAAGCAGTTTCAATACTTATCCTTTTCTTCCTCTTACTTGATTCTTCTTGTGCGGATTCAAGTTTTATTTTTTTTGCTTGACTCGAATCTCTTTCATTGTCCTTACTCTGTGAACTTATACCAGGTGCACTATGCTGTTCCTGCTGTTCTACTTCTCCCATCTTGATGTAGGTAAGTTTCTTTCCTTCATCTATCAATGCTTGTACTTGCTCTTTTATTTGCTCTTCAGTGATAGCGATGATAGGCTCTATCAATCCTTCATCATGAACCCTTTCTCTATCAGCCCAGTTGATATCATAAGGCAGGTTCCGGATCTTATTGTATTCATTGCCTGAGAGAGTTCTTTCATCATTTAATTGATCAGGAATCCTTAATACCTTAGTAGCTCTTATTAAATCCCATTTCAACCTTGAACACTTTTGCATCCTGACATCATCATCATCAATAGCATTAGCCCAACGATCTTCAAGCTGCTCAATATGCCTGTAGGAAGAATATGACTGCTTAACGGCTCCATGTGGATCGAAGTTCTCCCTCCTTGAATCATGAGGATGTAGATGATATGCCTAAAACTCAACCTTTGAATGCTCAGTTGCTTGAAATGATGGATAAGAGTAATATCTGCCAAGCTGGAGAGGAAACTGAACTCCGGCTTTCTTTCTTGCCCTTTGCATTTTATGAAACTCTAACAACTGTCTTGAAACTTCCAGCAACACCATCCTGTTGGTAGGATATCTTGGCAGTCTGTATGGAAAGGATGTGAAACCCTGAATTGTGATATAGGTGAACTTGTCATACTGGATGTAGTACCTTCCATACTGTTCAATGAAATTCCTAGCAGCACCGGTTAGTCTTCTATGCAATTCTCCTCTCAACTTTCTCACTATGAACATAGCAAAGGCATCATTGAACCTCTTGTAATGATTGATGTTTTTCAAATGAAGCTGAGGATAACACTGATGTGATAGGATTTGTTCGGACTTTGTACCAACTTCTCCCTTAGATGTTAATCCTTTATAAACCACATTTCTTGCTAGGATGTAAACAAGATAGGAAGTCATGAAGAATGACTTTGTTTCATCAAACCTTTCAAACTGCTCATCAAGGCAATGACTTATAAGGCCAGCCCAGTCAACCATCTTATTCTTTGTAAACACATGATCAAAATAGGTATACATCCATCCTTCGAAAGTAGATGATTGAGGCCTACTTGTTACTCGATTCAGGAACACGATGAAGTAACTTTATCTCTTGTTTGAAGTCTGCTTTGTGAAACTTAGGATCTTCAGAGTTATATATCTTGATTGATGAATCTGTCATCCACCTCTTTCTTACTTCCTGCATGTAGTGCTTGGGGTTGCCTTCAAAAGTACATTGAGCAGTTGTAGGACAGATGAACACTCCCTTTCGGCTTGGGATGTTGAAGATCTCCTGGATGGCTTCTCTTTGCAAATAGGCGAGAATAGTCCCGTCTTTAGCTATAATCTGTCTCTTCTGTTTGTCATAACGCTGAACACATTCCAACACCAACTCAGTGCTAGGCAAGGTAGGTGGGAAGTATGCTGCTTGAACAATTCCACTCTTCGCAGTGGCCTTGATGCCTTCATTCCTTGTGATGGCGAGCAAGAAATCCTTTATCTCCTCGAGGTTGACATGTCCCATGTTGGTGTCTCCCACGTTCTTCCAATGAGTTTCAAGCTTGGAGTCAGGTATGTTAGACTTGGCATCCATCTTGATCATCACCTGCCTCTCCTTTGCTGTCACGCCCATTTATCTACAAGACAAGACTCGAATAAGTGACTTGAAATGATAGGTTTTACCCGTATAATCCTGATTTTTAGATGACAAAATCATGATAATCTGCAAAATTAAATAAATAAAATGCAATTTATGAAGTAAAGAATGTGATTGAAACATACCTTGAATCAATTTTTTGATCTAGGAAAAAAGCAGATTTATGTATTAATGATAAAAATTAGTAGAAAATAGCAGAAATCAGAAGTAAAATGTCAAATCAGTCTTCTAAAATGCAGGTCTGCCCTTAATAAAATCTGCTCCTTCAAAAATTCGTTTCTCCCTTGCAAAATTCGCTGCTCTCTTTAGAAATTCGCTGCCCTCTTGGAATTGCAATGTGAGTTATGGCAAATGAAGAGGAACGCTCATGTTATATAGTGGTCTTGCTAGTATTAAATGCTGGTCGGCTAAGGGGGGTCGGCCTTAATTAGACATTTAATATAGTTCTCTAAATCAAAACCTTCTGGTGCCAAAATAAGTAAAAAGTCATGTAGAGGGCGCCCAAAATGATAGTTTTGCATAAGAAGAGCGCCTAGAGTTTTCTTATTCAGTCTCAATTATTTTAACAATCTTGACATAGGGCGCTTCATCAGGGGAAGACTTGAAGGGTATCCTAGTCTAGGCGCCAAAAGGTTCTCGAGGATCCACACCAGGGCGCCAAAACTTTATACTTGTCTTTCATGCTTTATAATCCTTTTCTCCCTTCAAGGCGCTACAAATTTTTCAATCATTTCTCTGTCTTCAAGGCGCCAAAACACATTCCTCAACCCACTCACTTACTAGGTGCCAATATGGATGCACTTAGTGGGCAAGAAGGGCACCCAAATCTTAATTCCCACCTTCCTACGACCTTCAAGGCGCTCATAGCTGATATCTCTCCAAAGGCGCCCATACTAGTGAATTCTGATCTCCTTGAGACTAGGCGGATTTCATGGTTACTGGGAGATCATAAGGGCGCCAAATTTAATTGATGGAATCATGAGGTGCGCCAAGGAGTTCATAAGGGCGCCAAAAGGTTTTCAGATTCCCCAAGGAATGCGCCCAAACCTTAATTCGATACAAACTTGTCTATTTTAGAGATTTGACATAGGGGGCTTGCCATGAACTCATTTTGAATTGTGACCATTTAAAGGGTTTCTAACCTTAGGCGCTTATTCAGAATAGTTTCAAACTCAAAAACACTCTAGAGCGCTCATAACCATTTCTATTTTAGAGACTCGAATGGTGATACTTTTTCAAACAAAAGGCGCCAAAAGTTAGTAAATGGAGTCATGAAGTGCGGCAAGGAGTCCATGTTTAGTTTAAACCCCATTAGAACCTATCAACACTAGGAGTCGAGATGAAACACTTTGCTTTCCTTCCATATGACAATGCTATTTAACTCCTCCACAGGGCGCCAAAATCTTATTGACTCACTTCTTCACTCTTCTAGGCGCCAAAACATGGTGATTTGAATTTAGGGCGCTCAAAGTTAGGGATCTGGACATATAGGGCGCCCTTTAGTCTTGGTCCATTTGAAGGTTCTTGATTCTAGGCGCTCAATATTGGAAGCATAGTGCTAACTCATTCATCCTTTAGGCGCTTCAAACTTCTCAATCATTCTGGAGATCCCTCTAGGCACCTAAACTCATCTTGATAATCAGCTCTCCCCTTAGGCGCTCTTTGGAGGCTATTTGAACAAGGGAGGGCACTTTATGCTTGGATGAAGCTTGCTTCATTCTTTGGGGTTCTTAGCACTTGCAAAATTTCAAGATGTATTCCTTGATGATGAACGGCCACCTAGGTGCCAGGCGCCTAAACTCTAGAATCCTCATAAAGGCGCCAAATTATGAAGTTAGTGGCCAAGAGCGCCCAAACCTATGACTTACCTCCTATGACCTTCATGGCGCTCATAGTGACTCTTGCCTAGGCGCTCAGGATGATATTCTGAAGAACAATGGGCGCCTAGAGTCAATTTTAACAATTTCAACTTGTGACTCTTTTACTGATTGAATCATGTTGAACTTAGAAATTCACCCTAGAAAGAAAAAGACCCTTTCTTTCTAATTCGCAGGAGGCATCCAAAATACATTTACAAAACTCAGTCTCCATTTATCTTGAGGTTAAAACTAGAGGGGGTCCCCATCTAGATGGGGTGATGTGTGATTTGACAACAACAAGATCTGATTTTTTATTTCTAAATGTGTTTATTGGTAACAGCAGATATGTATACGCAAACTAATGCCAAAATAGCACTTCTAATGACAAGACATTATATGAAACAATTGGCATACAATAGGATAACTCAAAATTAGCCTTTTACTTGATCCAATTCAATGAATTACAAACACCCAGTTCGCTGTAATAAACTCAGAAATTCTCAATCAGATTGTAGATAGAAAAGAGATGCTTCAAATTAAAGATTTGAAGTGTTACATACCAATCACCAAAGCATAAGGCAACATCATATACATGTATAAGTATGCAGATCCAGTTTTGGCGGCCAGCAATAAAATAATATCAGCAATACATATTCATAACCCACAACCCAAATTCTGATTTGATGAATGACTCCCACGAACTCAATAAGGAACCAATAACACAAAACCGCCTTCATGCATAAACCCCACGAACCTCCTTACTACTTGCTGGGCGCTAGGGTGTAGTGTATAAACCTTCACAAATCTAGCACTAGGGTTTTGATATAAACCCTTATAGCATTCTCCGTAAAATCTCCAATGAATCTCTCTAAAAACTCATCCAAAGCTGGTACAAAATCTGATATTAAACCTGCAATGAAAACCTCCAACAAATCTGAATGTACAATCTCGATTCTCAATCTCCAAAATTGGTATTTGGCACAAATCTTCCAATTTGTTGATGAAACCCTAGCAGTTGTAACCTGCAGAAATAATGACTTTTCCAGCTCTTCCACAATGCCAAAATCCTGCAATAATGCTCAATAATAAACCCTAGGTGGATTTACCTCTCAAGTGGTATTGGGTTTTCATCCAAACCACAAATGTCCAAGGGTTTTCGTCCTTAGAACAAGCTGAACCAGAAGTTGCAGCAGAAAGGAAACTCTCCAATATGCATTTGACAAAATGATAATATGATGAAATGAACTCCCAAAGATGTTCTTTTATAGCTTCCAAGAGGATCAGCCTATTTTTCTCAATTTGATATTATTTTGAAGTCCACCACCATGTGTAAATGAAATAGTATTTTTAATTCACTTTTCTCCTTCAAATGGGTCGGCCCACTTGTCAAATAAAATATTTTATTTGTCATTTTATTATATTTTACTTTTTTATAAAGTGACTTTCTGTTCCCCAAGTTTCACTTGACTGACTTTCCTTTCTCCAAGTCACTTTTGCTACACTTAACTGACTTTCCTTTCTACAAGTTGATATAAAGCCACTTTAAAAAGTACTTTTCAAAAATTGGCTCAACTTAACTTCAACTTGGCTTAGGTGAAGTCGGCTCAACTAAGGAGGACAAAAAGGGGACATTACAGATGTCTAAAGAGACAAAAAGAATGCGGTGAGGGCATGCTGAGAAATGAGTTTGAATAAATCAGTGCTTGAGCTAGATGAAATCAATGGATAATGTGACTATCTAACGCCAAAAATGTTATGACATGAGTGATGAGATGAGTGTGACAATATAGGAGGTTAGGCCTAGAGAAGGAAGATAGAGAAGTGGAATGTGGTCAACTAGCAGTAATATTTATCAGAGGGAAGTTGGGAATGATGAGGAGGGAGATAGTCAGGTGCCACTAAGGAAATTGGAAATCATTATTGAAAATAAAACACCCTAGTCAATTTCGCAAGACTAGGAGTTTTCAACATTGAAAGTCTTTGGAACCTTGTATGGCAAACTAAGGACAAAGTCAAAGAAGGAAAAATCAGGGGTATTTCATGCCATTCAACCGATATACTTATACTTTTTCTTAGAGAAGCAGTGCAGATGTCATTGCAAGATCAATGCAGATTTGTTGTTAAAAGGAAAAAGGAGGAAAATACTCTCTTCTGTTTTATCCTGATGCTGCGAGTTCCTTATTAATTCCAACCTCGATTAGTGCAGACTATTGTAGGCTCTATTACAAGTTGGTATCAGTTATTCTCGTAGTCATGATATTTCCACAGTCCATGCTGATAGAATTGTAGTGCTTCTGGAAAAACCGTGTTGCTTTTTTGCCTCAAACTTTTTGTTGGATCTTATACACCGTCTTGCAAGAACACCAAAATTGATGCAATCCTTCTCCTATCGAGCAAAAGTTCAGTCATAGAATAGCAGCATAAAAGAATAACAGAGATTGTCCAGCAAGCATATTCCTTCCTCTTAACCTTTTGTTTCATTTGGCAAAAAATGCCCAATATAGGATTTCCGGTCTTTCACTCACTACCAAATAAAATTACTAGAAAAGAGCCTGGATCCATTTTGTCCCATTAACTGCTAATTGACATATAATTGTCACATACCTATTTATCGAGGCACAGTCAATACAATTCATATCACTAGATAGATGCAATGTAAGAATCCAATTTTCAATCTTCTCATTTTTTTTTACTTTTGAGTTATTTTATCTATAGACATCTATACTAGGGTAGTTAGAGAAGTAACCTATCACTCATGGGTGATGGAGGGTGTTGTCTCCTAAGATTTATCAAGGCAAATCGATTAGAAACAGTCAACAAGACCTAAGTCCTTCCTCTCTTTGCAGGAGAGGTACCCTTTAACAACCTGTGAATAATGAGCTATAAACCTAAATATATTCCAAAAGAAATCAACATTTTTGAAGGAGCAGTGATAGAGTTCCTTCTAGGATGTTGAACTTGCATGCAATAACACTTCGCCTAGAACAATGTAGAGAATTGGGGATGAAGGTGATTAGTAAACCAACCAACAAATCAACTTGACTTGATAGAGATAGTGTAGAGTATCTGCAAGACCGAGGTGAAATAAAGAAATCCCTCAAGCCATAGAAACACGTGTTCTTATTCATTCCTCAAAATGTTACTCTTTACAAGATTACAAGTTGACAATGTTCAGCTCTCGCGTTAGTGGTCCAAAACACCATTACAAATGAAAGGTCGCTCCTTTTTATAGCTTGGAGAGGTAGTTATGAGGCATAACTACTTTATATCTGCCTTTTAATTACTTTACAATCAAAAGACACCCTAAACCGACTTAAGTGAACTTAAATCACTTTGCAAATATAAAAGTCAAAGCCCTAAAATTGACTTAAGTGACTTAAAGTCAATTTTAAAACATAAGGTCCGAGGTAGGGTCTATCAACCCTCAATGATAAGGACGGTAGCCCACTTGTCATTGAGTTCTACTAATAGCTTTGGTCCTTCTCAATGGTGACTGCTCAAATGTAATCTTGGAAGACAATTATATCAATTGCACATCATCATTCACTTAAGATCTAACAATTATGCAACATAGGATGAACACATGATTTACGTGGAAACCCTTTTGGGAGAATACCACGAGAAAATATTGCTTATATATATATTTCTCTTACAAGCTTTGTAGGCACCAACCTATAGGAGACACCAATGTCTTCTTGTACAATTTGTAGGCACCAACCCACTAGAGACACCAATCCCCACTTGTACACTTTGTAGGCACCAACCCACGGGAGACCACAATTTGTAGGCACCAACCTACTGGAGGCACCAACCTCTCCATTGCTAAGCACCAACTTAGCGAGAGACACCAATCTCTCCTCTAGGAAGCACCAACTTCCACAACAAAGTTCCACCTTCTGAATGTTGCTTCTTCAACGGACGATGGACATTATAATCTGCTTCAAATCTGCATGTACTCCTCTTTTAAATCTGCATATACTCTTCTTACATATCTGCTTATACTCTTCTTACAAATCTGCTATAAACTTTTCTTACAAATCTGCTGTATACTCTTCTTCAATGATCTTTTTATATCTTCATGTGCAGATTTATAGGTGTGTATCTGATATATTCTTTTAACACTGACACACTTTCTCTTTCACATTCCATAAACTCTATTTATATCTTCATATCTCTATGAAGAGATGCATCCCTTTTAAAGATGATGTCCTTCCAAATAGACATGACTCTTCTTAAATCTCTATCACTGCCTTTTCAAATTTTATCGCTACCTTATCAAACTTGGTCACTACCTTTTTAATCATAATCGCTGCCTTTGTTATATGTGCAATTTCAATTTAAATGAAATATATCTTATGGTCGCTGCCTTTGTTATCTTTGCCAAAGGTGATCGACCTCTTCACATTAACCATAAATTGTAGTTGGCCAGCATATGATAATATGAAGTCAGCCTGCAATTTCTCTTTTATCTTTCATCCATGATTCTATATGTAGCTCGTCTTTTATAACAAATATTTAACTTTTGAGTTATTTTGACTTTATTATAAGTGTATAACAAGGAAGTCAGCCACCTTTATGTAGTCGGCTTCATCTTAGTGAATGTAAATTTAATCTTAATTTATTTTGATGACTTCTATCTTTTAATTACTCCATCATATGTAGTCGGCCATCATATCTTTAATTACTCCATTGATGACTACTTATATTCTTCTTGCCAATTACTCCTTTGACATCAATGATAACAATCTTGGACAACGTATTCCTTCTTGACACCAATGACAATATTTGCAACAATCTCCCATACGCTTTTGCCATCAATGGCAACAATCTTCAAACAACCTCATTCATACATCAATGATAATAAACTTAGACAGCTAACCCCTTCTTGACATCAATGACAACATTTGCAACAGGATTTCTTGGATATAGTGTCTAAATAAATGTTTTCTTGTCTATCAGATTATTTTTCAACTTTCATTCTCCATGTGTTCTTTGGATCAGCTTTTTAAGAACTTCAGATGATGTTTCATCCCTTCATGACTTGGGTTAAAGGAGGAACAGGAATAATTTAATTTGCCACCTTTTTTATGCCCTCCTTGAAACTTTGAATTTACCTAGGAGAGAAGCTGTGCATTTTTCTTATATGTTTGACTGTTTTGTTTTATTAGTCTATGGTAGTTACTCTTTTGTATTTTCTCTATATATTTTCTTGTCTTTACTGAGCTCGCTTTTGAAGTTTACCATTCAATATTAACTCATCTTGCCCTTGTTCATAACTTTATACTGAGCTATATTCTGAAATATGCAACCTACTTTTGGGAGTCTTGGGAAGCCATCTTAGACTTGTTTAAGGTAAAACCTGGTCTTGTCAGATCTCTTCCTTGTTTGAAAATTCCTGTTCCTTCCAATGAGGAGGTCAGATTAACTTGCAAAGACTGTAAAATCTCTTGATGCGTCTTCCACATGCTTGTTGAACTGTTCAGTCAAGTAATTCTTATTTTCCATGTTTTTGAGGTTTCTGACTGTAAGCATTAGATCATGTATTCCCTGCTGATCGTCTTGCACACTGACATAGGTGTACAAAATCTTGTAAAATGAGGATAGAATCTTTTTGAGAAAATTGAGAAGAAAAACATGTATCTTTGCATGGGGATGGCATCCTTCAGCTTGTAAGCTGCTCTGGATCTGATCTTGACAATAATTTTTATTACAGCTTAGAGAATAGTACTGAGATGTCTTGGAAAACGTAGGCAAAGTGTGATTCTCCATGCACTATTTTTTCTTTTATTTTGCTTTGTATATCTGATGCTGCTAAGCCATACTTCACAGTATTTTTAGCTTTTCTATTCTGTACCTTAATTTTACCAAGAATTACGAAATATTTGGCACCATATGGAGCTTGTGTTTTCCTGTAGTTTGAGAGATGCTGGAGTCCATTTGATCAAATGGTATTTTAACAGGTTTGATTCCTAATTCATTTTACATTTGCTTTATGTATGTTGTCTGTGTTTTTCTCAGGCCAATGCATGAGATTACATTCTCCTCAGATGACAAGCCTAAGCTTCTTAGTCAGGTGTGTAAGTTTTGATTTATCCCATTATTGTATTCTTTCATGCTTGATGTGTTAGTGTCTTTCTGCTTCAGGACTTCTGGATTAATATGGATAAATTAAATTTTCCAGTATGTTGTGCAAATCATCTATTCTTGTTGGTTTGATTTATATAATACCCCTGTTCTCAAGATAAGTATTGAATCTGATGCATGGGCCTATTCATGATTTTAAAAAAATATATATCTTACTTCAGGACTGTAACTTGAGATCTTAATGTCATTCAGCAGTGTGCAACCTTTTATATAATTTTTCTCTTCTTGGACACATGGTGCTTGCAGTTATCTTAGAGATGCATTGTCTACTTGAACTTTGTTTTTACATGATCCCCTCAACTAACTATGTAATAAGCTACACCAATTTTTTTTTCAATTTTAACAATCTTTCACAGCAGGGTTAGCACAACAATGCATGCAAATAGAACCTCCACACTTTCTGATCACCAAGTTCCCAGATGGGCGAGGTGAGAGCATACAGTGCTTTGGTTTATCAATCAAAGCTTAGCAAAGAAACTAAATACAATCTTCCGCTATGAAGCAGACATTTGCTTTTCAGGAGGCATCCACTTATTCAGTGGGAAATACTCCACTTATTCAGTGGGTGATGAATAAAGAGAGATAAAAATTTATATTCCTCCACACTAGCGGTTGAACCATCCAGGGGTTACAATATGTGATTGCAACAGAAAGTAAGGCTATATTGCAATAAATATTTTGCAGATCAAATCAAACCCTCTGGTTTCACAAGTATCACAGCTGTACCCAAATAGATTAATCTATGATAAACCCCCAAGAATGAATAGTATATCATCAAGATGTAAATCTGCAGTACTGAACAATACCCTGATATATTCATGACACAGCCTTAGCTACTGGATAATAGAAATAACCTCCTAAATGTGAAGATCAGCATACAAGACTGAACAAGGAATCAATATGCAAAAAACCATGGCTGAGGCGATTCAGCATGGCAAACTCAGATGCCATCATCAGCTAGTATGGCCCCATGGTACACGTATGGCTAGCCAATCACCCACTTCAAGCTGCAGCAAACTCAGTAGAATTTGGTCTGTATTGGCATCTCTATAGGGCAGTAGTAATCAAGACAAAATCAGACAATATAAACATGCTTCTCAGTACCAACAAACTCAGCATCATGCAAAGGTACGGCCTTAGCAATGTACGGCAGACTCTCAACACCTCGAATCTGCATAAAACTCAATATAACTTGGTCAATATTAGGCGCCCCAACATCATTTAGTAACCCATCTATAAGTTTCTGCAGATGCTCATAGTTATTTAGAAATATAGAAATCGCCCCATCAAGGGTACGGCCAGCATGTATGGCCTGTATGAGGGTTACAACATTTTCAAAGCAAACAACCAAACATCACTCCAAAAGCATTCTATAAATCCACCACAAGATTTGCCCAAGCAAAACTGAAATCCAAACCCAATGATATCTCAAACCATTTCAGCTCTGTGTGATTCTTGAGTGAAATCACCTTGCACCAGCTAGGGTAGATCTTTCACCACCGAAACTGATCATCTTCAAAAGGGTTTTCGTCCTCAAAAAGGAAAATGGAAGAACTCGCAAATTCAATCCAACAGAGTAACAATACAAATCCAAAGCATCCCTCCAAATGAGCTCTCATCCCCTTTTTATAACTTTTTGAGAGGAATATAATATTATTTTCATTTTACCTCTTCATATTTCTTCTCTCAAAAAGACTTTTTTGAAATAATAATAATATATTATGTGTGAGGTCCCCTTTTTAAGTGTCTATCATTTAAAACACTTAATTACCTTTCCAATGAGCTATAACACTTAGGTACTTTTTAAATTATTTTCACCCTTAGGAGCTTAAGTGAAAATGATAATTAAAATAGCTCATTAAATATCACTTTTTGTGGAAAGTCCCAAACTTCATCCATATGCCAAATAAACTGAACCAATATACTCTGTAGGGTTTGGGATGCGAAACGATGCCTTCTGGGTGACCTTCCAAAAATAGACGGCTCCTCCAAGAATTTTGGAGAGCAATCTGGGAGCCTGATCAAACGTATGAAAGCATCTCTGTAATCCTGAAATAGGCCACCCCTATTTGTTCTTTGGATTATTTATATTTGTCTTATTTTTATTAGAATGTGGTCTTTCAGGACTAGACAGAAGATGCAGAAGAGGTTTTTTCGTTTTGCATGTAATGTTTTTTCATTGTAATACAGATATATAAGCATGCAATAAAAACCCTGAAAATCTATGATAGATATGAACAATATAATCAAGACCCAGTTCACAGAATGACATAAAATCAATTATCATAACATACCCAAGTCAAAATATTTATCTTCGAACTTGTGTTGTAGCTGGACCAGCAACATGAAGAAAGTATTTTGCATTCAATACATCAACATGGCGAAGAATCTCATCTACAACAATGACAACAACGCCCTAAGACCAAATCGACCACAAGCATGAGAAGGAAAACTGTAAGGAAACTACAAAGGATGCATCCCAAGATGTACGGCCCTGGCTGCAACTGTATGACCAACTGCTGGGAGTTGTACAACCCAGCAAGGTAAGGAAATGCAGTCCAAAAATCACTCATATCTGTCACTCCAGAACTCACTAACAGCCGCACATAAAATCTGCCATGAATATGTCTTTAATCCTCTTCAAAACTCCGTCAAAAGATCAAACTGAAGCACAATTACAGCCACCGTGTATGGCTGCCCAAGTCCCCTTGGGTGATCTCTCACACCTGCGGAAGACCGAAACTAATGGTGGTTTTCGTCATTAAAAGCCATGGCTGGAAATCTTCTCCAAACCCTCAACTTGCAGAGCAAAAAACATAGTGAAATGTAATCTTATGAATGAATGCCCTTTTCCTTTTACTTAACTCTTATATCTCCTCATGAGGGTCGATCCCTTTTTTGGGGGAAAATAAAACATTTTAAATTAACTTTATTTCCCATAAGGTGGCGTTCAAGTCCTTAGTGACTTTCTTTTTTGCATTTTATCCTTTTTACTTTGTCACCACATTATAATATAAAGTCCAAGTATTAAATATGAATTATAACTTACAGACTTTAAAATGGAATAGCAAACAGACTTGGAATCCTATGAACAATAAATCGTTGGAAATGTCTCATCAAAACGCTCCACCTCCAACCCTGAATTTCTCCAAATGGTCCAAACCCTAACTTACTAAAAATAGTAAGTCCCAGCCAAGGTGACTGAAAACAACCAAACGAACTCCAAAAGTTCCCTAACCACATTGGTTAGTCTACGGGAACCAAGTATAGACTAACATTGTCTAGAAAAGGGGACATTACAGTCTGCCCTCCCCAAGATTGCTTGCCTCAAGCAATCTCAGATCTGGATGCATCCGAATCTTCTCATTTTCCCAAGTTGCATCCTCCACCGATAGGTTCTTCCATTTCACCAAATGTTCCCTTATAACCCTCTTCCTCAATATTCGCTCCCTGGTGTCAATGATGGCCTCAAGTACCAAAACCAACTTCCCCTCTTCATCAAGAGGAGGCAACTTTGTAGAAGGTATCACATTGTGCCCCAGCGCCTTTTTGAGGCGAGACACGTGAAAGACATTGTGGACCCTGCTGTCTGCCGGCAGTTCTAACTCATAAGCCACCTCTCCAACCCTCCTGGAGATTCTGAATGGTCCATAATACTGTGGCTTCAATTTTTCTGCACCACTCTTCTTAAGAGTGGACTGTCTATAAGGCTGTAGCATAAGATACACCATATCACCAACCTCAAAAGAACGCTCAACCCTGTGCTGATCCTATACTGTTTCTGTTGGTTTTGCGCCTTCTGGCTGTTCTCTTTTAAAGACCTCATAATATCCTGACTCTCCTGCAAGAGGTCTTTGGCCTTAGGTACTCTGCTATCCCCAAACAACAAATCTAAGAAACTCGAAGCCTCGTACCCATAAAGTGCCATGAATGGTGACATCTGAATTGACATATGGAAAGTAGTATTGTAACAATACTTACGCAGATGAAGCCACTTTGCCCATGCCTTCTGCTGCCCTGCTATATAATTTCTGAGGTACCCTTCCACCCACTTATTGACTATCTCTGTTTGCCCATCCGTCTGGGGGTGGTAACTCGTACTGGGGGTGAGCTCTGTCCCACTCAACTTGAAGAGCTCCTGCCAAAAATTACTCAGGAATCTGCTGTCCTTGTCACTCACTATGTTCCGTGGCAACCCATGTAGACGGAATACTTCTTTGAAAAATAAATCAGCAACCTGAGATACTGTATAGGTGGCTGAAATAGCAAAAAAATGTGCAAACTTCGTTAACTTGTCAACCACCACAAAGATGCAGTCCTTGCCCTAGGCTTTGGGCAAACTTGTAATGAAATCCATCGAGATGCACTCCCACTTCCTCTTAGGAATGGGTAAGGGCTGCAACAAACCTCCTGGGAAAGAGTGCTCATGCTTATTCTGTTGACATATCGGGCACTCCCTCACATACTTCTGAACTTCCGTCTTGAGGCCTTTCCAAGTGAAGTGCTCCCTAACTTGCCTGTAGGTTTTGAAGTAACTTGGATGTCCTGCCATAGGCAAGTCATGAAAAGCCCTCAAGATCTTCTGCTTGATAGCAGACCCTGGCACCAAAAAGATCCTACCCTTGTAAATGATCAAGTCACTTACAACTGTGTACCTGTCATCCCTGGTTGTGCCATCAACAATCCCAGAAGCCCATTTATCTTTTGCATACTCTGCAGCAATCATATCTCTCCAATCCTTTGCAATCTCCCCCAAAGTGCACAAGTGAGGTCTCTTGGATAAGGCATCAACAACTACATTCTTTTTCCCTTTGACAAAAACTATGTCAGAGTCATATGCCTGAAGTTTGCTGACTCACTTCTGCTGTCGATCATTCAGATCCTTCTGACTAAGGAAGTGTTTTAGGCTGTTATGATCAGATTTGACAACAAATTTTCCTCCAACAAGCATGCATAATGGCTAACATCTCCTTGTCGTAAATGCTGTAACTCCTCTCGACACCCCTCAACTTCCTGCTCTCAAATGCAATGGGGTGTTTGTCCTGCATCAACACCGTTCCAATGCCTTCTCCTGAGGCATCACACTGCAACTTGAAAGGTTTGGTGAAGTCTAGAATGGCCAAGACTGGACAAGTGCTTATCACCTCCTTAAATTTGTCAAAACACTGCTGAGCACTCGAAGACCATTCGAAAGCACGCTTTCGAGTCAAATCTGTAAGGGGGGCAACTATCTGAGAAAATCCCTTAACAAAGCGGCAATAGAATCCATAGAGGCCGAAGAATCCCTTAAGCTGAGAGGAGATTCTTGGGTGGCGGTCAGTCTAAGATTGCCCGGATCTTTTCTGGGTCCATGTGAACACCCTCTGCGCTGATGATGTGTCCCAAGTACAATAACTCTATCATGCCCAACTAGTACTTGGACATTTTTGCATAGACTCCTTTTCAAGAATACCCAAAACAATATCCAAGTGTCTCAGGTGCTCCTCCCAAGTCATGCTGAATATCAGTAAGTCATCAAAGAAGATAAGTACAAATTTCCTTAGCTGCTCCCGGAAAACCTTATATTCAAGACTGGAATGTGGCTGGAGCATTGGTCAAGCCGAAAGGCATAACTAGAAACTCAAAGTGCCCATAATAGCACCTAAATGTTGTCTTCTCTACATCCTCCCGTACCCGTATCTGATGGTACCCTGATCTCAAGTCTATCTTAGAGAAGAAGCATGCACCGTGCAATTCATCTACGAGCTCGTCAATCCTCAGAATGGGATATCTATTCTTGATAGTCTTCTTGTTCAACTCCCTGTAGTCTAAGCACATCCTGAGTGTACCGTCCTTCACCAGAACAACAGAAGAAGCAAACAGGCTCTTACTTGGCCTGATATGCCCCATCTTGAGAAGCTCCTAAATAGTCTTCTCAATCTCATCCTTGTACCACTTAGGATGTCTGTAGGGTACCGTGATGACGGGCTTGGCACCGTGCTCAAGCTCTATGACGTGCTCAAACCCCCTGTCAAGAGGTCTACCTGGTGGTATGTCACTAAACACTTTGGTGTGTTTAGTTAACAAAGACTGGATCTCAGCCGGATACTCCTGCTTCTGCTGCTTAGGCACCTCTAGCATCACAAGTATCTCAGCTGCCCACTGTACCTGATCATGCCACAGTATCCTCTCCATCCTCCGAATAGATACTACTCTCAAACCACCATCTGACATCCCCCTCAGAATATGCTTCTGACCATTTACTTCAAACTTCATCTCCATGGTCCTCAAGTTAAGGGAGAATTCACCTATCATGTGTAGCCACTTCATACCCAGGACTACATCCTTGTCACCCATCCTGACCACATAATATTCGGCCTGGAACTCATAGTTACTTAACCGGATGGTTAAGTTGGGGATCCTCCGTTTGCAGGTGATGACAAATCCGTCTGCAACTCTAACCTTAAATCCCTTGAACTCCTTAGTCTTGAGTCCCCTTTCTGCTACTAGTCCCTCGTCGATGAAGTTGTGAGTAGCTCCTATATCGAGTAAGGTGGTCACTCTCTGTCCCTCCAATACACCCCGTATCCTGAAGGAACCCTCTCTCTGAATGGTAGAAAGATGTGCCGTCGGTGGATCATCATCCTGAACATCTTGCACCTCTTCTGCTGCACTCTCCACATATTTATCCTCCCGATCACTCTGCTGATCTTAATGCTCTGAAGCAGTCTCTTCGGCAGAATAGTAGTCCAACTGCTTAACTTGCCCCTTCATTGGGCACTTATGATTGGGATCCCACGGGCCTTTGCATTTGAAACATAATTTCTTCCTCCTGTATTCATTTAGAGCATCATCGTCAAGTTTAGGAAAGTGTTTCTTTTGCTGCCCTATATCACTAGGTGGAAGCCTTTTGTCCTTATCCTTCTTATGCAAAAAACTCTTTGATTGAAAGTTGCTTTTGTAGGAAGAGAATTCCATATCTTTGGCTTTTTTGATTGCCTCCTGAAGTGAAGGCGGGTCGAACCCCTTAATCCATCCTCTCAAAGGCTCAGATAATCCATCTATAAACAATACAATGAGTTTCCACTCTGAAATGTCAGTGACCATGACTGACAACCTCTGGAACTCAGTAATGTATGCATTGACTCCTCCGTACTGTTTGAGCTGTGCTAGCTCTTTGAAATGCAACTCAGGATCACCTTTATCAAATCTGTCTATCAATCTAGTAGTGAAGTCTGCATAGGAAACAATCTGATTGTGGCCCAATGTAACAAGTCCATGGTACCACCATTCGTGTGCACTCCCATCCAAATGCAAAGTAGCATACTCAATGGCATCGTGCTCAGTCATTGGGTTGAGCCGCAAATAAGTATCTACCTTTTGTACCCATGCTCTAGCTGTAGTTTTGCCTGAGCCATCAAAGTAAAGAATGCTCATCTTTTCCTTTTTCCTCTGCAGATCCTGATTTTGTTGCCTCACTCCTCCCTGAGGTCTACTTCGTTCCTTGAAAGTCAGGTAAGCCTGGAAAGGCATATTAGCATGAAACCCAACATCCATAGCTCTCCAATCCCGCCAATACTGTGCATGACGAACTGTTTCAGTAGGCTTATGAACCTACTTGGGTGGATTGTTCTCCTTTATAAACTGAGGCATTAGAGGCCTCGTGCTAGCTGATCCTGCGAAGGTGCGTTGCGGGGTGCTCCGGTTATTAATTGAATGTTCTCCATTGTTACCATTGTTACCATTATTTGCATTATTATTATTGTTTCCATTATTTCCTTCCATCCACATGCTGATCAACACCACCATTGTTATTGTCATTGTTCCCACCATTACCAAGTATCAAACGGGCAAGGATCTGTGCCAGTTCTGTTTGTGATCTCTCCATCGTGTTAACCATATCACGCTGCCCTCTAGCTAAATCATTCTAGGCATGCATCATGCTGGTCATATTTGCTCTCCCTTCGTCATACTAGTCTCTACTAGACCTACCCTCTCAATCACCCATGTTTTCTGCAATGGGTTCTTCTTCCCTGTAAAGCATTATATTTCCTGCAATGGGTTCTTCTTCCCTGTGAAAAGCTACCTGTTGTTCCTCAGGTTCACTGTATAAAATTGGTTGTTGCTCTTCAAACCCTGAAGGCCACTCTTCCCACTGATCTTGTTCAGCTTCCTTTTTCCTCAATCTCTCCAGATATCTCTGTTCTCTTGCACTGCCTCTCATAGAATATTACATGCAATCACTGTCTGGCCATGGAAATCGACATGCAAGTAAATGGGTAGTCTCGAACTGTCCTAAAATTGTGCACAAGTTGTAATCCAACAGGCTGGCAAGAAAACCAGCTCTGATACCACTAAAATAGGCCACCCCTGTTTGTTCTTTTGATTATTTATATTTGTGTTATTTTTATTAGAATGTGGTCTTTCAGAACTAGACGGAAGATGCAGAAGGGGTTTTTTCGTTTTGCATGTAATGTTTTTTAATTGTAATACAGATATATAAGCATGTAATAAAAACCCAGAAAATCTATGATAGATATGAACAATATAATCAAGACATAGTTCACAGAATGACATAAAATGAATTATCATCACATACCCATGTCAAAATATTCATCTTCTAACTTCTGCTGTAGCTGAACCAGCAACATGAAGAAAGTATTTTGCATTCAATACATCAACATGGGGAAGAATCTCATCTACAACAATGACAACAACTCCCTAAGACCAAATCGACCACAAGCATGAGAAGAAAAACTGCAAGGAAACCACAAAGGATGCCTCCCAAGATGTATCGTGGCTACAACTGTACAACCAACTGCTGGGAGGTGTATGACCCAACAAGGTAAGGAAATGCAATCCAAAAATCACTCAAATTTGCATGAAGTCTGTCACTCCAGAACACACTAATAGATGCACATAAAATCTGCCATGAATATGTCTTTAATCCTCTTCAAAACTTTCGTCAAAAGATCAAACTGAAGCACAATTACAGCCACTGTGTATGGCTGCCCAAGAGTCCCCTTGGGTGATCTCTCACACTTGTGGAAGACTAAAACTAATGGTGGTTTTCGTCACCAAAAGCCATGGCTGGAAATCTTCTCCAAACCCTCAACTTGCAGAGCAAAAAGCATAGTGAAATGTAATCTTATGAATGAATGCCCTTTTCCTTTTACTTGACTCTTATATCTCCTCATGAGGGTCGATCCCTTTTTTTGGGGAAAATAAAACATTTTTAATTAACTTTATTTCCCATAAGGTGGCGTCCAAGTCCTTAGTGACTTTATTTTTTGCATTTTATCCTTTTTACTTAGTCACCACATTATAATATAAAGTCCAAGTATTAAATATGAATTATAACTTACGGACTTTAAAATGGAATAGCAAACGGGCTCGGAATCCTATGAACAATAGACTGTTGGAAAGGTCTCATCAAAACGCTCCACCTCCAACCCTAAATTTCAGCAAACGGTCCAAACCCTAACTTACTAAAAACAGTAAGTCCCAGCCAAGGTGACCGAAAACAACCAAACAAACTCCAAAAGTTCCCTAAATACATTGGTTAGTCTACGGGAACCAAGTATAGACTAACACCCTCTAGAAAAGGGGACATTACAAATCTTGAATAACCACTGAGCTCAATGCTATAGAAAAATACTCCACTTCCGGAAAGGAAAACCATTTTATAATTAATATTACACTAAGTTGCTAATAATTAATCCCAACCTTAGGCAACCTTAGTGAAATATTAATTAATCAGCTAGATAATAGTCCCCAAGCCATATAAAGCATAGAAATGCACTGATTGAACAACTATGACCATCCCTTAGTGAAATAGACAACTTGAGACAAACAACTATTCTGCAAACTGAACCACGACCACTCCAAGAACATTGGAGTTCTCCCAAACATGCCGGATAGCCTCCGAAAGATTAGGAACAAGCATAATGCACACAAAAATCTATGCGCCAAAAAAAGGGACATTACAAGTCCTCCCCGCTCAAGATTGCTTGTCCTCAAGAAATACATACTATCCAACAGGAATACTTGCATGATTAGCCAAAATATACCTGGATCTCAAATCAACCTCAAGAATGCTCCACACCACTTCTGCTGCGCCACTTTGATGTATCTGGAAACTGCACAGCTGACACTCTGCATTAAACTCCGAGACCTTCTACTAATCACACATCCTTTTGGATCCCAAACGTCTGTATCATCATTAACCTTGATAATGAAAGAGTTAGCATTTTCGAACTTGCCATCCATACAAACTATCCAATATGAAATTAATGTTGGGAACCAAAATCTGGAATGTTCCGCCAAGGAAGAACATAAATCAACTTGAACACAAGCTGAAAGTAACTCCAAACAGCCATGTATCACTTGGTTTCCAAGAGACAAAGTAGCAATCTTAGCTGAATCACTTGTTCTTTTCAGCTGAAACCCTCTATCAACCTCCCACAAAGGGCCAAAGACAACAAAAAGAACATTCTCATGGCTGCAAAATCTGAAATTAACTCCTGAAAAGCTGATTTCAGTGACTTTAGAATGGGACAACAACAACAAATCTGAAATGCTCTGAAAATAACAAGAGATTTGGGCCATCTAAAACCAACATACACCAATGTCATGGCTAAAATTTCTCTCCAATCCATTAGTAAGAGAGCAAATGTAATCACCGAATAGCTGGTAGAGAAAGAAACAACACTATGATGTGTGAGAATTTGATCCTTATCCCTACAAGGTTCATGGGAATTGGTGACTTCTTTAAAAATCTCTTGTATCCCATCCATAAAAGCATCAACCACTAAGAAATATGAAGTAACTGCTGTCTTCAAAACCAGCCCCAAAGAAGAACTAGCATGAGTTAGAACACCATTCATTCCAAGGAATGGATTGTCCAACAAGTAGATGTCACAATTAAGTCCTTCCTTTAGGGTTTCATAATGAACAAGCTCGAAACCTCCTTTCTTTGCTGCTGTAATAAAATTTCCAGCAACTACATAACCCCATTTTGACAACTTCTCAATGTCAAAGAGGTTGGGGTCCCCATGAATCATCACGTCCCTGTCAGAAACTTCATTGCAAATAACATATAATGGCCATGACATACAACTTATCAACTCTACTGAATCCTCATTTGCACACTTCCAATCTAGCGGTCTCCCAGGGAAATTACCAATCATAAAATTTGGTGCATCCACAAAATGAGAACTCAAATGAGCACCAAGATGAAAAACACACTCTAACTCAATTTTTGGATTAGCACTTGGATCCCATATCTTGATGTTTTCATCAAGTGTGTTGCCTCTATCAGGGGTTGGCTCATCCTCCAATATGAAAAGAGGATTATCATCAGTTTCTTCTGCATTTATGACAAGAAGAGGATCATCAAAATCATGTATATCATCCCTTTCCTCTTGCTCAGCTCCATCTAAAACTGCATCTACAACTTTTGAACTTCTTGGCATGATTTCCAATTCATACTCCTCTTGAAGAGTATCATCCTCTTCGATCACTAACTACATTTCTTCAACCATTGCACCCTTTTCAAGCTCCCTCAAGCTTGTAACAATAGCAAGTTGTTCGTCAACTTCTTGAAATGCCAATTGGGTACCCTGTAACTTGTCTTTTGTGGCATTAAGCTCAAAGATGAGCTCATCTATTTCTCTCTCCTTTTCTCTTGCAATATCAATGGCATGATCCCGATCACTAATCACATGTAAATATTCAGATTTCATGGCCTCCATTGTTTTTTTAATGATCCACAAATTTGCAAGAGTGATTCCATTCTCAATTCCCTTTTGTCTCTCCTCAATTTGGACTTTTCCAACGAGGTCTTCTACCAATTCATGTGAGCTGTCCAAACTTACAAGGATTTGAATCACCTTCTCATTCGAGACTAAGAGTTGATTCTTCCACACACCCAACTCTCTGGGGCTTTGATGACTCAAGTGCCTTGGTACTTCAAATAGCAAGGGTTCTGAAATTTCCTCCGCTGTCACTTTGATTAAATGATATGGCAGCATGAAATTCAGACATTGAGTCATCACCAAAAGCTGATTTAAAGTTCTCATCTAGATCTTCATCAACATACTCTTCATCCAAGATCTTTGAGAAGCCAGATAGTTCTTTACTTTGAATGGGAAATTCCCACTCATAATCGAAACTACAATCACAAGAATGGTGAAAATGCTCCCCATTAGGTGCCGTTCTGAAAATTTCAGCAGCATCAACTTCTTCGGCTGCTGGAGAGACACCTTTCCTCATGTACTCATCAAGACATTCTGCTATAATGCTCTCAGGCTCGTTTGATAAATCACCTTCTAGCAATCTATCAATCATTCTTAACTCAGTCTTTAACGAAGTGGCATCTTTAGGTTCCTTATCAAATGAAGGACTTGCAAAGTCCAACACATTGATTCGGCAGCATTTTTGTCTTCTTCAAAGCTGGGCTTAGCTTCACAATTTTTTGTAGTCTTCCCCCAATCAGCTAGCTCCTCTTGATTTGAGTCCTTGTCTTCATCATACAGAGGCTCAATGAAAAATCCCTTGCCAAATCTGCCCTGATTTTTCAATTTTGATCCCTTGGCAATTTGTCAAACAGTTGTTGTGCAAACTAATGAATTCTGATTTCCTGACTGTTGTTCTGATTTTCTGAGTTTGTTATTTGATGTTTTTGTGGATATGAAATGGTTTGATTGCAATATTCACATATCGAATGAAAAGAAATATAACCAACAAATAAACATTGCAATACCACACCAAAATAAGCTTTATTTCTCACTAAACATAAGTTTGATTACAAATTCAGAGGTCTGATTTCCACTAAATTAGACTATAACAGCAACCCAAAAACCTCTATAGGATGCAATAATAAACTATCCAAATGACAATCACATACCCGGGAGCCAATGCTTAATTTGTGGAACAATTAGTAGCTGAAATCCTAATTCCCAGCTAGGATTTGGCTGAGAATAACCCCCAAATCGAACGGTTAGCAGGCGAAGGGACAAAAATGAGGCTATATGCTCATAAGAAGGCCGATCTGCAAATGTGTCTTGATAAACCCCTGCTGCAACCTCTCCAACATGCAATAGTACCATGTAATGAAGTCCAATGACACCCAAACGGAAACCCAGAGTAGATTTCCCTGTTTTGTGAACTGGGTTGTCGTCCAATCCACTGTCCTCCAAGGGGTTTCGTCCTCAGAAGAGCTGCAATCTGCTGAAACCCTATCCAGAGCTCCAAACCTGCACTTAGTTTTGTGAAAAATGAGAATAGAATGCCCAAAAGTGAGACCAATACATTGCTTTATAGCCTCCATCCTCCTTTTTCCACAAAAAACAATAAAATATTCCTTCCAAGAGGCCACTCCAACCTTGAGGGTCTTTTCTCATAAAAAGGGAAGTGCCACTTTTTAAAAACAACATTGTGCTACTAGGATGGGGGCACTTTTCACTATTCAGCGTCTAATTCTCTGTTACTATTCACTTTTCACTATTCCATTAAAGCAAAACTTAATATTTTCAATTCAACCCTTGGATTCATCAATTGACACCAAACTGAAGGGCTCGTAAGACTCTCAGTAAAGCTCCACTGCCCCTGGATAGGTCCCCTAACCACTCTGCTGACCTACGGGAACTTTGGTAATAGGTCAACCACTGCTCATCTATGTGACATCTAGGAAAGGGACATTACACTCAAATTCATTTATTTAAGCTATCAAGTCTTGATCTCTCCTTGATTTGCTGACATGTAAACTTTTAATTTCTCCTCACATTGGTAAGCAACCATTTCAGCTAGCACATTAGCAGCTGATAAAGAATCTTGATCTTCCTTCATTAAGTTGTTCGTCAAGACTTCTATAAGAGGCTGGGGGAAATCATCTTTGTCATTAATCACCAATGTCATCATACTTTGCATGGCTAGCATAATACTCATATCATGATCCTTTTTAATTTCAACAAGGAAATTGCCAAACATTTGAAGTATTAAGTCTTCACACCCATAGTCTAGCATCATCATACAAGCTTGAATCTTAGCCACAGTTTGTAAGATTTTTACCCTCTTATCAAAAGAAGGGCTCTTGATGTCACCCAAACCCTGAAAGCTTTCCACGAGCAATTGTAATATCTCCTTCATTTTTCCATCGTCATAAGGAGACTCAGGAGCTGATATTCTCATGACTTAACTGATGCATGTGAGAATTGCCAATCTTACATCCTTGTCTGGATGCCTCAACAACTTAGGCTTACACAACAAAGTCTTTGAAGGAATCAAAGCCACTTGCATTACCTTAGAAGGTGACTGAGGAAATTTAGTTAAACATTTCTCAGCTTCTTCCAAAGTGCTGAGAAGACTCTCATCTGACCATTGCAGAGATTTCAATTTTAATCCTGCATCAAAAAGTCTTTCACATAGATCATCCTCCATGAGAGATGTTATGATCTCCCATTCACTGATCAAAATCTATCAACTACCCAATCACTGAACACACATGCGAGTGCTGACCACCCACATGCAAAGCTGAAAATTTGTACCACACTTGAGGATCTGCAAAGATTGAGTAACAACCCAAACAGGCTGGCAAGATCACCGGCTTTGATACCACTGTAATAATCTACCCCAATTTTTTTTTTTTTCAATTTTTACAATTTTCACAACAGGGTTAGCACAACAATGCATGCAAATAGAACCTCCACACTTTCTGATCACCAAGTTCCTAGATGGGCGAGGTGAGAGCATACAGTGCTTTGGTTTGTCAATCAAAGCTTAGCAAATAAATTAAATACAATCTTCCGCTATAAATCAGGCATCTACTTTTCAGCAGGCATCCACTTATTCAGTGGGAATACTGCACTTATTCAGTGGGTGATGAATAAAGAGAGATAAAAATGTATATTCCTCCACACTGGTGGTTGAACCATCTAGGGGTTACAATATGTGATTGCAACAGAAAGTAAGGCTATATTGCAATTAATATTTTGCAGATCAAATCAAACCCTCTGGTTTCACAAGTATCACAGCTGTACCCAAATAGATTAATCTTATGATAAACCCCCAAGAATGAATAGTATATCATCGAGATGTAAATCTGCAGTACTGAACAATGCCCTGATATAATCATGACACAACCTTCGCTATTGGATAATAGAAATAACCTCCTGAATGTGAAGATCAGCATACAAGACTGAACAAGGAATCAATATGCAAAAAACCATGGAAGGAACAATGAAGGATAGCACTGTTTGAAGTCCTTCCATACTGCTGTTGTAGTTCGCTGCACCGAAAACACATGTTATCAGCCATGAATTCACCCACTGAACATGCTCAAAATCCCATCAAACGACTCTCACACAAGAATGACTAACTACAATCACCCTAGGCACCAGAGTATGAAGAAATAATCATGCTAAAACTGAGGCGATTCAGCATGGCAAACTCAGATGCCATCTTCAGCTAGTACGGCCCCATGGTATAGGTATGGCCAGCCAATCACCCACTTCAAGCTGCAGCAAACTCAGTAAAACTTGGTTTGTATTGGCATCTCTACAGGGCAGTAGTAATCAAGACAAAATCAAACAATATAAACATGCTTCTCAGTAACAACAAACTCAGCATCATGCAAAGGTACGGCCTTAGCAATGTACGGCAGACTCTCAACACCCCGAATCTGCATAAAACTCAATATAACTTGGTCAATATTAGGAGCCCTGACATCATTTAGTAACCCATCTATAAGTTTGTACAGATGCTCATAGTTATTTGGCAATATAGAAATCACCCCATCAAGGGTACGGCCAGCATGTACGACCTGTATGAGGGTTACAACATCTTCAAAGCAAACAACCAAACATCACTCCAAAAACATTCTATAAGTCCACCACAAGATTTGCCCAAGCAAAACTGAAATCCAAACCCAATGATATCTCAAACCATTTCAGCTCTGTGTGATTCCTGAGTGAAATCGCCTTGCACCAGCTAGGGTGGATCTTTCACCACCGAATCTGATCATCTTCAAGAGGGTTTTCATCCTCAAGAAGGAAAATGTAAGAACTCATAGGTTCAATCCAGCAGAGTAACAATACAAATCCAAAGCATCCCTCCAAATGAGCTCTCATCCCCTTTTTATAACTTTCTGAGAGGAATATAATATATTTTCATTTTACCTCTTCATATTTCTTCTCTCAAAAAGACCTTTTTGGAATAATAATAATATATCATGTGTGAGGCTCCCTTTTTAAGTGTCTATCATTTAAAACAATTAATTACCTTTCCAATGAGCTATAACACTTAGGTACTTTTTAAATTATTTTCACCCTTAGGAGTTTAAGTGAAAATGATAATTAAAATAGCTCATTAAATATCACTTTTTGCGGAAAGTCCCAAACTTCATCCATATGCCAAATAAACTGAGCCAATATACTCTGTAAGGTTTGGGATGCGAAACGATGCCTTTCAGGTGACTTTCCAAAAATAGACGACTCCTCCATGAATCTTGGAAAGCAATTAGAGAGCTCGATCAAACATTTGAAAGCATCTCTGTAACCCTGAACAACCACTAAGCTCAATGCTATAGAAAAATACTCCACTTCCGGAAAGGAAAACCATCTTACAATTAATATTACACTAAGTTGCTAATAATGAATCCCAACCTTAGGCAACCTTAGTGAAATATTAATTAATCAGCTAGATAATACTCCCCAAGCCATATAAAGCATAGAAATGCACTGATTGAACAACTATGACCATCCCTTAGTGAAATAGACGACTTGAGACAAACAACTACTTTGCAGACTGAACCACGACCACTCCAAGAACATTCGAGTTCTCCCAAACATGCCGGATAGCCTTCGAAAGACTAGGAACAAGCATAATGCGCACAAAAATCTATGTGCCAATAAAAGGGACATTGCACTATAATAGAATTTAGCTGCATTCTTTAACACTTGTTGCTTATTCACTCGTTAGCGCATTACATTATAGATTGAAACAGCATAGAGTTTAATTATTGTTGTGGTCTTCTGGTTTATCTGAATATGTTTTAAGGCAAGAATGTGGTAGTCATAACAAAGTTTGCATTAAGTATTCGATACCATATCCTTACATATCTAGTTAGTTTGTATTATTCTGTATTCAGATATAAAATTATTTATGTAACTAGGGCAGTGTTGGTTTAAAAATGAAGAACCATTTATATGTGTGTTAGTTAGTTACCATTAACTACAAATTGCTCCCTTTCTAAGTTTGTCTTTAGGCAAACATGAGAAGGAACCTGCCAACAGCTATCATTAAGGGAGATGGACAATCATTGCTGAGGGAGATGAACGTGGTTCCATGTTTGTTGTAGGAGGATCAGATAACAAAGTGATGGATATTGAGAGCAAGGATTAAACAGTAACATACTTGAGAGAGAAAATAGGGTAAAGAGAATGTCTGAGAGTCCAGCAGGGTGAGTGCAAGCTCTTAGAAGAGACATGCTCCAAGTAATGAAAGAGGTAAAGGAAGACCGAAAGAAAGAAGGCAAGGATCTCTGATTTCAAGGATCTCTGATGTACTGGCTGGAAAGATAGGTCACACCAAGGTTAATTGCCTCAAAGAAGACCTTTTGTGAAATTCCAGATATTACATTTGTCAGTGTAAATAACAATAATAAACAACTATATTCATTCCATATATTACATTTATCAGTGTAAATAACAATAATAAACAATACTAAACAAATACAGTAGAGCTAGGAATGTAAAGTGCTATTGCTATTGCATAAGCAAAAGAAGAAGGGAGTGAGAGAAAGGCCCCCCTAATTCAACAATTGAAAAAGCTAGAAGGCTAAACAAATTGGAGAAGGCTTTGGAATCAGGTTCTGGAAATGGGTTCAAGAAACAAATACTCCCGACTTGAGAATTGTTGTAACGACCTGAGAAGCCATCTATTGAACCTTGGACTTGCATAGGTGACCTTTGAAGTGCACTACCATTTGGGCAAAGACACGAGACATGAACATTGTGATATCACGGACCCAACCACCAAATTGTGCACCCGACCTTCAAGTCACGTTGCCGACCTACACTAGATGGAGGCATCCTTTAATCATACAATTTTAAAATTTTCATTGGATTTGTTCATTGTCCTCACAGTCCTCGTTTTGTTTGCAGAACTCGAAATTGCTCATTTGATGCTAAGATATGGTTGCTGAACTTGTGTAAGAAACAGGGAAAATAGGTTGATAGTTAATAGAAGACTGCCTCAGTCAGTCCCTTGCATGGCGTATTTCATCCTCAACAAATTTGGTAAAGATTTTGGCATGTCTGGTTGCCTAAGGTGCAAGAGTGAAGGTAAATAAGTCTTACAGAGATTTTCTACTGGTGTGTGCAGTGCTTTGTGAAAATGGAGGAGGTTATAGGAAATGAATTCACTAAGTTGTCATGGAAAGAGGATAGGGAATGATCTGGTAGGTTTTGGATATGGAAGAAATAAAATAAAGGTATTGGCAATGGAGGAATAGTAATAGAGTTGCAGAGAAATGTCAAGAATGCAAAATATAGCCAAAAAGTAGAGAAGAAGAAGCTATAAATAATTCAAAATGATTAAAGATTAGAGTTTCCAAGAAAATCCAAGAGAGATTAAATGAGGATTAAAATGCATTTTTATAAAGTTTAAAGTCGAGCTAGACATTTCAAAAATGCAAAAAGACCAAGAGATTCGGTTTTAGTATGTTTTAAAATTGGTTAGCATGTATAGACGTTACTGTGATTGCACAAATGGATTTAAACAAACATCCAATATAAAATGAGCACCATCACAACAAAATCAAGACTGCATTCCTTTCCCTTTCCCCTTGGTAGTTTCATGCTTTTCAAAGTTGTGCAAAACATTCTAGACCTTATTCTCAACAGATTTAGTTTTGAAACACACACATTCCTAAAATAACCTATTTGGAAAAACTCTGATAGGAACTAGAGGTTAAAAAGAAGACCCTCCTCATCATCCTTACCTGTATTATTTGCAGAAATATCAGGACGACCACCTATATCAACAGTCTTCTGTATAGGCCAACCATTTGCACCATACTGCACATCAGGATAATTGGGATCATCAACCCAATCCGGAACCTCAACATATTTACCCTTAGCTTAGAAGAAAAAGGGTATCCTTCAGTTGCAAATAACTTGACTTCATCATGACTCTTACCAATTTGTAGGCTAACTGTCTTTCACTGATGTAATATGTTGTATATAAAATCCTTATAGATTTTGCATAAAATATCTTTCAGTCTCTTTCAAGTGTCCTCTAAATCAAGTCTCTTTCACCTTAGAATCTGTATTCGTCAACCTCTTTTCTCCGTCATATTCCTTCTCAGATATTTCCTTACTAGTCCCTTCCTCTTTCTCATGGTACAAGGTGGCTACCTAAAACCCTCTTTTACGAAGGGTGTTCCCTGCATGTCTTATAGGATATGTTTATGAGAGTTTGTTATCTTTTGGTTTTGCAGCTATTAGTGTACACTTCTCTTTCAGCCCTTTCTTCTAGGGGATAAGTCTTAAGAAAATAAATTGCATTCTTCATATGTTGACATTGTGGCCATGACTGCTTTATATTTCTTAGATTTCGTAGGTTTTTTCTCCTTGAACTCTTGTGGCTGCAAATTTTCAGTAGGGAAGAACTTACACCAAAATAGATGGCTTCCCTTAATCTTTCAAAGTTGGTACAAAAACTATGCTTTTCTCCTTTGAGTACAACCTACAACTTGTATATATGGCTATAGAATAGGGAAATGCATTCAATGACATATATAAATTCTTGGAGTTCTTGATGAAAGTGTCCATTTGTTTTTGACAAGAAGCATGATTGGTTAAATTTTTTTTGGTTTCTCAAACCATGTATAGGGTTATCCATAAAGCAAGATCAAAACACATTGTTTCTCCTATAGTTGACAACATGTGAGGTGCTAGAGACATTGAACACCTTCATTATTAAAGGTTTGAATACACAATCAATGTCTGCTCATAGTGTATGCACACACAATCTAGAGTCATTATTCATACAAACTTGAAAATGAAGGATCTTAGGTGGAAGCTGCTTGCATAGGAGCATGCAACTGCATTAGAGCATTGAAGGCAAGTCCTTTCCTCTTGTCTGTAATATCCCAAATGGGGATATTTTGAACAAGTTTGGATTTACGGGCTTTCCAAATGAAACTTGTTTGGAATGATTGATTTTTCGTACTTTGAAATCTGCCCTAACTCCTGTACTTTAGATTTCTGCCCAAAACCCTAATCTCTGATTTTATTTTCTGCTCCGAAACATGTAATCATAACACCCCAATAGGCATTCAAACATAGCATATAATGATGGCAATTGATACTAAACATTACAATTCACATTCCCCACAAATTACACCATGAAATACACATTCTAGGGCATCTAGCATTAATCAACCAAATGTGATTTTCTGAGTTTGGTACTGCTGCTACAAGAATGGAAGTTCTGATCTGACTTTTCAATGAAAGTACATACCAATGTTATGCTGCTCCAATGACAATATTCTGCCCTGATTTTCTGCACTTTAGTTTTCTGCTCTAACCCTAACTTCTGCCCTAGTTTCTACTCTTTTAGTTTTCTGCTTTAACCCTAACTTATGCCCTAAAAATCAGACTTAAATAATTGCATATAATCTCCATAAAATATGCCAAATCACCATGATATCATTGCCAACAAGATTTCCAATATTATATTTGAATTTCACCATACAATATGCAATTAAACAACTTCAAATGACAACCACAATTGACTGAAATAATCCCAGAAGTCTGCTGCTATAAAATTCAGAATTAAATAAGTCTTCAATTACATCCAATGCATGGGCGATCAAGACAAACAAGCCCAGCTCAAATCTGCCCTAAACCCTAAGGTTGTACATACCAAAATAATGCAAAATAATGATAGCAAGTCCTCAAGGTGATCTCCCAAATCTGATCTGCAATTCTGCTCCAAAAAATATGAAGTGCAAGTGAACTCCCGTCATGGAATTCTCCACAAGAAAGAGTTAGGATTTCGTCCAACTCCTCCTAAGAGATAAACTCCCAAATGTGAATGAATGAATGCTTGAATGATGATGGAAATGCCTTGAAATGACTTCATATTTATACAAACTTTTGCCCTCTCAAATAGGGCCGACCTAGGCACTTTTAGTACTTTTTATTTATTATTTTCCCTCACCAAGAGGGCCGACCTGCCTCAAATCCTTTGGGTGCCTTGAAGATTCAATTTAAATTATGAATTTGTCTCCTTTCCTCTTCTCCAAGCTTCTTCCTTCAAGCGCCAAGGTATAGATGATATTTTATTCTTTGGTTCTCCATAAAAGGCCATCAAATAGGTATTAGTTGAATCTTCCTTCAAGTTGGCGTACACATGATCAATCAAACCAAGGTGGCATCATAAAGAATATGTTGACAACTTCATCACACGACAAATCCATCTCCACAACATGGCAAGTCTCCACACTCACAATGCCTCTAAGTGGTTCGCTCCATGGAAAGAGAAATATAGTAAATGAAACGAACACATCAAGACCACTAGAAAAATATGTTAAGTCATCTCCAAACCTTGATTTTCCTTCCAAAAATCTCAGAGTGTGAAAACCAACCCCTCTGCTCTCCAATGGCGACCCTTCCAAAAATGGGGACATTACATTGTCCTTGGCGCTTGAAGAGCTCTTTACTATCTAAGGTCTGAATTTTGTCTTTGTGGATTTCTTGATTACATGAGAAAATGGAGAATCTACTATGATAATTGTAAAAGATGATGACTTGGGTGTTTTAACATCCCAACAAGCGAGCAACCATTCTCCTTTAAGTGACTTTTGTTGGAATTGAATCTCACATGCCATGTGACCAAACAAGTATATCAAATTTGATTGTGAAAACTGATTATGGAGTGGTACTCCTAGGAAATCACTTTAGAACAACCTTGTTGTAAAATTTTCAATTCCTTTTAGTTCCAAAAGGGGAAGTTTTGACTTTTAGTGATGAACTCTTTCAAGTCTTGATTTATTATTGCTAAGACTTCACTCGTCTTCTGTGCACATAAAACTCTTGTTGTGATGAATTCACATTTGAATTCAAGCTAATTGGCAACACCTTCTCTTTGATGACTACCTTTCTTTGTTGAAGGCACTTTGTTAAAAAATAAGCATTTCAATTCTATCCTTGGCACTTTTGGCAACTTGTAAATATTTATTGTCCAAATTCCTTCCTTGGCATTCAGTCAAGCAATTAGCTTGCAAACTTTTCATTTGGCATTCAAGAGAACACTTGCCATGTCATCTTCTCTCTTGGTACCTCCATGAACAATCTTGGCACTTCTCTGCCCAATCATCCTTGATTCTCACTACTGGATGAATTGTGTTGTGTTGAATCTTTTTGTTGTTTGGATATAATTTCTCTTTTCAGCAACACAATATTGCCTTAGTTGTCACTTAGGTATTTTGTGTCAAAACAAGCGTTTTTGAAGTGGTTGCTAGTTTTTGCAACAATTACTTCTCTTCTAACAGCTTTGCACAGTGAATTTGCTTATGAGTTTTCTGAACTTGTTCATCTTGCTCACCTTGGAAAACAATTAATCTGTTTTTAGTCGTTTGACTATATGATTTTTTCTCCACTTTTATCACTCTTTTTCATATATCCCTTTTTTTGTTGATTTTGGGTCTTATATAGGCCCTTCATGAGGTTTGACAAATTGGTCTAATGAAGTTTTGTTCTAGAAAAACTCTCCTTATGCCATAGGGAATGCCTTTGTGCCACGAGCGCCTACAATGGTTCATGTCCCAAACAAACATGTTCAATCTTTGTCGAATGACACCACATGCAAGACAATGGTTGTGTGGGAACTTGGTTGGATGGGGGAGCAGAAATATTGTGAGGAAGCTTGCAGATGGGAGGGAGAGGTTTAGATGGATCTTCTTCCTTGCCCATATGGATGTGACTTCTCAAATGTCTGGCTTTGGCCTCTTTAACAAATCCCTTGTTTTAGAGGAAGGAAGTTTCATATGGGGTTCAGGGCCTTGAATGAATTTGGGCTTTTCTGACTGTCCCTTAGACTTTTGTGCCTTATTTTGTCAACTCTTTTTCTCTTCTTGGTCTTTGATCATTTTGGGGTATTTCCACATTTGGATTTTATAAAAAATTTGGTCTCTTTCTAGCTGTAATGTTACACTTGGGTGCAAATAAGAGTACTTAGGCTTCAATTCTTTTTTCTTTTGTTGTAGGTCAAGGGTGAAAATTGCCCTTAGCATTTTTTCTTCAATTTTTTAAATCCCACTATGTCCATGAATGATACTTGGATCAATTGGGTTGTTGGTAGTTGCTCTACTCCCTTTACTATTTCTCCGTAGTTATTGTCACGTTGTGATCATTTTCTACTTTGTATAGCTTAAATTTTAAAATTTTAATTCAATATTTAACCACCTCATCATTTTGGGTGTCTTAAACAAGGTCTCTGTTTTTATAAAGGTGGTGGTGAAGACATCCATTTTTAGAAAGTCTAAATTCAAACGCGTGTGTTGAATTCTTGAAATCTTCCCCCCCTTCCTCTCTCTATTGTTCTTTCTTTCATTCTTCCTCGCTTCACTACTTACCAAGTTTCCTTTGTTGTTGCACAAATGACATTGATTTGCTGTTCTTTGAAATAATTCCTCCTTCAATCTGCACCATCAATATTACTTGGATTAGTAGGGTTGTTGGTTTAGCTGCCTCTCTCCTGTTTCCTTTTTCTACACAACTATGGTTATGCTGGAGCCTTTTGCACTTTACTACGTCATAGTAGCAAAATCATTCTTGGGAAATATCTACAAGCTAAAGATAAAGTTCCTTTTTTTCAAAAAATTGTGATTTAATTGAGAAAAAATCGGGTTAGGGTTTTTAAACAAAATGAAAAGAAATCAGGTCAGGGTTATGACTTTTGAAAAACATGAACTTTTTTTCAATATATAGCCAAGAACTGCCCAAATTGCCAAAAAAACAATTTAATCATGACTGCCAATTTTATTGTGAGTTTATCAGGATTTCTCTAGTCAAAACCGTTGACCATGAGTTGGACAAAAAATCACGTTTTTTCAGTTCAAAAAGTCGTTTTCTTGGGCAATCTGTAATGTCCCTTTTTAGGATATACCTGGTTTCTTTACCTGCATACAATAATAGTCACTAGAAAGAGACATTAGAAATATTAAAGATCAATAAGTTAAGATAATATTCAATTCATAGCATCATTCCTATTAAATTCATCTATCATTCATATTAAACTCATCTATCATAGCATAATTAATAATGAGATCAATACTTCATAACATAAATGAGATCAAATCACCATAGCATAATCCACATTTAGTTCCATCCATCATCACACAATTCCTCAAGCCAATCACATATTGAATATTCCCGGAGTGTTAGTAAGTAACAATATTGTCGAGAGCATGAAAGGGGTCAGTCCACCTAACATCTTCCAGTTCATCTTGGAGGCTGGTTGTCCTCCTTGGTCAAGCCCCGGAGCACTTAGTTGCCTCCCAGCCCACGAGTGTCACACCTCAGGGTGGTGTGCTTGATAAGATGCCTTGATCAAGCCCAGGAGCACTTAATCGCCTCCCAACCCACGTGTCTCACCTCAGGGTGGCATGCTTGATAAGATGCATGAAGTCTGCTATTCAACAAGCCCGGGAGCACTCATAAGCCTCCTGGCCCACGAGCACTTAACTCGGGGTGGCCTACTTGATGAAGGGGCCTATTGGCACTTCACCATCTCGTGAACCCTGAAAGGGCCATCATTTCCTACTTACTAACCTCCTCTTATTTCAATTGTATTGCTTGAGAATTGGTATGATTGATATATGTACCTCTTGATGGATTCCAAATCTGCTGTTATCAATAATGTTTCTGCTGTAACAGTTATAAATATATCACTGCTGATATATTTCTTTCTGCCTTTTTATTTGTGTCTGCTTTTTATATTCCCAATCAGAAGTCCTTTTCTGCTCTTTTATATTGTTTCTGCTTTCTTATATTCCAAATAATAAGTCTTGACCGATGCCTTCAAGCATTCCTCTCATTTTCTTCTTATGTTTATGAATAGATATGACTCTTCACCATCGCAACTTTTCTGTTTGTCAAGTCACAGCCTTTGATCATATCACACCTTTTATTTGACTGCTGCCTTTTAGTTTTAATTAATAAATGTTTCTGAGGCATGTCGGCTGCACCATGGGTCCGCTTGAGGTATTGTAAATTAAATCTTTTAATTTAGTTTATGTCGGATATATCATTCTCAAAAGGTCGGCCTTTATTTAATTCTTCTTAGGAGTTGGCCAATATATTGAAGGTCAGCCCAAGTAATGAAGTCAGCTCAGATTTTTGTAATTAATAATAAATTATGCTTTACATAGCTTATTTTTAAAATTTTATCTTTTACTATCTCATCGTTACAAGTATCCAAAACAAAGACTCCATTGCCCTGTATCTTGTGTATTTAGATTGGTATTAGAGCATCTTAAATTTCTTGGGATTAATTTCCTTTCAAGCAGTAAAAATTTGCTTTCCTAGCTTTATGTTCATTTGTTTGTGATTCTTGTCATGCTAGGCATTTTTTCTTTTATAGGCAATCTAAATATTGCATTGTGCATTCATATGCATTTCATTTAATCTACTCAGTCACAGGATGTGCAATCAAATTTTGTTGGTTCCCTAACCAACTCCTCCTAGGCTATCCTCAAATTGGAGCCACAAACTCCATGAAAACCTCACCAACTATCACTTTTCAATCAAGATGACCCCTTGCAAAACACTCTTGGTAGTTTATAGAGGAAATGCATGTGGAATAGTTGACACATTGTTGGAGACACATAATATCTTTACATTGTTAAAGGAGAATTTGATGATGAGCACAAACAAAATGAAACAACAAGCATACCAGCATTAAATAAAGTTCATGCTTGAAGTAGGTGAGATTGTTTTTGTTTTCATCTGGCTAGATAAATAGATCGCTTTTAAGGAATGACTCAAATAAATGCTTCATCCCATGTCTACACACTTAATATTTCAAATAAAGGAAGGATACATGATGTATTTCATGTTTGCTAGTTGAAGAAGTTGGGGTTAAGTGTTGTCCCACATGAGAGTAACCAGAGTGCATAATTGGGGAGAAGCTGGAGATGCTTTGAAATTATGTGGTTCAAATCACATGGTGAAGTGGTGGGCTGTGCTTGCAAGAGATGCAATGGAGGAGAATGATGATTTCGTAGGAAGATATTTGGGCCTGCTATTTCTACAGAAATGAGCTCAAAATCATGTAAGGAGTTGAGTATGAACTTTGTTAAGTTGTATCGTAGTGTGTAATTGTTACGAGTATGTTATGTGACTCCATGGACATTAATTCGATTCTTAAGAAGTATTTCTGTAAATGTGAAAGCATGGCTTACAATTTATCAAGGGCATGAGGTCATCCATCCAATCCTTTGCTAGGAAGTGTATGCTTAACTTAGTTTTTCTTCACTTTTAGGACAAAGCTCTTTAAGTGGGATGGCCTGTTGTGTACCTAGTCATAACATGGTGTTAGAAATGGGTATGGCCTATTTTATCCTTGGAGTCATTGTCTACATATTAAATAGGAGGATGTATGTTGTGTTAGTTAATGCTTATTTGAATTTGTTTTTTTGGGTCCTGTTAGTGACTTAGGGATTTGGTCCTCTTTGGTTATTAATTGAGTATAAGACCTAATCTTTGTGTGTCTCATTCATTATTTTGAAATAAATCTAGCACAGAGAGCTGCCATTAGCCCTCTTCATCTTTTAAAGTCAGATTTATATGTGTTAATTTGCCATGGGTGAAAAGGTGCCCTCATTTTACTTGTGTGCATTTTTTTGTTTTTTTAAATGCGCCTGGTAAACTTTTTAACGTGACCGGTGACGCTGGTGCGACACGCCCTCTGACTCCACGACGCTTTTACTTGGAGCTATGAACCGGCGAGGCCACAACACAGGGGACCTCATCCCCAAGAGAGAACACTTCAAACCCGCGAGCTCTTTGGCCCAGCGAAGGTGTAAAGCCTGCGAGCTCGTTGGCCCAGTGGGGGTTTGAGCTCTGGTGGCCGCCACTACAATCGAGCGACTTAACCACCGAACCACGCCCTTATCGGCATTTTACTTGTGTGCATTTAACTCTCTTATTTTTGCAAATTGTTTTGCCATTATGCTTCATGGGATGGAACACTGATTAGACAATTATGGGATTGACTATGGAACTTGTGAGTAGAAACATTGTTGAGAATCATCTCCTATCCTAGATTAGCACCGAAATGATTAGTGCCACACATCTTTGATCATGATACTGTTACCAAAACTGATAATTAACTTTGCATATTTATCAAGTGGCAGCATTATCTAGCACACATTTTGTAGTTTATTTGACACTTAATTATCACATAATATTATGTCTATTAAAGACATCTTAGATAGAGTTTCACTTGAATGCTCTTACATAAAAACAGATAATTTTGGTTTTTTTACCCTATGTACATGCGTTGCTTTGCCCCTTTCATGGAGAGACCACAGAGAGCATTATTTTTAAATTATGAAATGGTCACTGGTCGAATTATTTCAGTTTATAACTTTATATCCATCATTGGAGAATGTATTAGTTTGCAAAACAATTTCATTAATTTTCTTTTTTCTCTTCTTTACTTTGTGCATATTATTCCATGAACTTTTATGAGGTTGAAAATTTACAAACAATGTTGTCAATAAATTTATTTTGATTTGTGTTTGGTGCCATACACCATATATGTTTATTGATATTATATTCCAGATCTATTTGGTTTTCAAATACCTTCTTGTACTTTAGGAGATAAATATAAAACAAAAAGGTTGAGTTGCTCTTAGTCTTCATTCATGATTTTCACTAATAATTCTTCTTTTTCTTTTTTGCAGTTAACTTCCTTGCTTGCAGATATTGGATTAAATATTCAAGAGGCACATGCCTTTTCCACTACAGATGGTTATTCTTTAGATGTTTTTGTGGTTGATGGGTGGCCCTTAGAGGTGGGTTGCATGTTGTGGTATGCAAGTATTGCTTTCCTTCCACTAAGTGAAGATTGGTAATGATGAAAATGACTAGCATATAACAATAAAACAGAGGATCTTACTTTAGTTTTTAGTCTTTCATTTTATTTATATTTATTTCAACAAATATATTACATATGCATGTGAGAAGAAACTTTCAACTTTTTGTACATTAATTTTTAATAGTACATATATATGTTTTTATGTATACATGCATTTTTGCATATATGTGTTAACTTCATATCTTCACATTCAAAATGTGAATTAATGTATGTGTGTATCCCAAAATAATACACAGGCATGTACACACATACATCTTTGTTGCTCGAGTATACTGTACTTATTTTCTTGAGAACAACTTTCTTAATCATAGTGCTGGATCTATTAAAGGAAGTCCAACTCCTCAGCATTTTAGTTACTAGTTGAAGGTATCTATACTTATTTGAGTTTTCAGATATTCACATCAAATAAAGAACATCCTTCCAATCTTTGAGAATAGATGTGAAGCTATTATTCTGTGTTTTTTAGAGCATTGGATATCAAATCTATATATAATTGAGTCCAAATTTCCAATAGTAGATGAAAAAGAAGGGTCAAGGTTGGAGGATGAAGTGGGCCATCTCCCAATAGTTACTGAAATACTGAGTTTGTAGTGCTGCTTGCCAATAAGTAGGTTAAAACTGACCAACTTGTCAGGGCTATAAATCCTTTATTATTGCTCTATTCGCACATGTAAAATTTGGAAACAAAATTGGTGATCAATCAGCATTGTCCTTTTCTGATGGCTTGACTTGAGGTTCTAGAAATTTGGGAATTTTCTTGGAATTTGTAACATAAAATGTGACTCTGCTTTGTGTTTTTTTAAAATCATATGGAAAAGTATCTAAACATATCTAGATTGACAAGGTTGGCTTACAAAAGTCCGAATCAGCCAAAATACTTCTTGTTTGGCTAGAAAAGACAACATTATTTCCCAATATTTTGGAATCTTGTGCAAATGTTGCCTGAAGTCTAAGTCACAAGGTTAGCGTTTGCGTTTGCGTTCAACAACGATAAAATTCAGATGAAGTTCGGCAAGGGGAAAAAATTCGAAAAAAAATTCGCCTTATATAAATTTGATTTTTTAAGAATATAAGTAATATATCCACCAAATTATCAAAAATATAATTAAATTTTTATTTTTAATTTAAAAACAAAATAAGAATATTATAAATAATAAATTTTATTTAAAAAACATATAAAATAAATATACTAAATTAAATTTTATTTAAAAAAACATATAAGTTCATAAGTAAAAACAAAAATATATATTATATTTTTATTTAAAAACAAAATAAAAATATTGTAAATAATAAATTTTATTAAAAAAAACATAGAAGTCCATAAGTAAAAACAAAAATATATATTATATTTTTTTTTTTAATTTAAAAACAAAATAAAAAAATTGTAAATAATAAATTTTATTTAAAATACATATATGATATAAATATAAATATAAATAGTAAATACATTAAATTTTATTTAAAAAACAAAACTTAAAGAAAAACGGAAAAACTAATGAGAAGGCAGAGGATGTAGAAGGGATATATGGGCCGAAATTTTGTGATCAAACTCGGGAAAATATTGGTTGCTGATATCTCTGCCGAATATTCAGAGTTTTCCAACAAAAAATTGGCCGGGGTAGTGAAATCCGATATCTGGTTGGTTGCACATCCAAGGATGTAGAAGGGATATATTGGGCCGCTCAACCTTCACGCGACTCCCTCATGCAGCTAAGACCTAGGCACAATATTTCTCAGCTCATTTTCTCAGTCATGTCACGCAGTCGAGGAAGCCGTGAGAAAAAAAAATTGCGGGTGTAGCACACCTCTTGTCTGTATGAATTATATGGCAAATTTTAACGAATTTTTTATGAGGTTTAAAAGTTTGTTGAATTTCGAAGTTCATACCAGAAATTCGGCGAACCTTGTGACATAGCCTTAAGTGATTGGAAAACTGCCCCTTGAGAAGAATTGGTGTTTATTGCATTTATTTTTCAGATCAAATGTGGGAATCTATTATCTATTTTGTTTTTCGCAGCAATCCACAGAAATGCATCCTTGGGGGTCAAGGTGATGTCTTGGACATCTTCGAACTTAGAAGGGACAATTCATTTTTTAGGACTGGATAGCCTATCCCATTTGGTGTGTAAATATAAAAAAGGTAATTTTTCAAGGAAAACAATACTAAAATGCCTAAAAAGATAAAAGAGAGAGGATTGTCATTGTGAATTCAGCACATTGTATTTACTTTTTAAAATTTCATCTACTTTTAGTTTGTTTGAGTTAGTTTAATAACCACTCCTCCATCATTCCCAAAAATTGGGAAACTTTTTACCATCCCCAAAACTGCATCCTCACATCCATGTGCCCTCCCATCCCAGAAACTTGGAGCAGCAATGGTTTTTTTTGAAACACTTTTTTTGGTGGTCAATTTGATCTACTTTTATAATTGAACAGAGTGGTATACTGTTATGTTGTGAACCTTTGATTGATGTATCCACAATTTTGTTTGTTGTTGCTAGTGTAGCACTGTCAAGATTCAACTCTGTAGGCTTATGTTGTTTTGCCGCATCTGCCTTGTCCAGTAGTGGTGGGAATTAGGGCCAAAGGGCTCTACATCAAACATATGAAGCAATCCAAGGTAACATAGAAGGTTGAGTTTGAAAGCATTCTCACGCATCTACTCGGTGATCATATAGTGACCATAACAAAGTCATTTAATCTTTCTATTGGGACTTTTGTGTGTTTTGTTTTGTACGTTTGACTACACACTATCCTCAACGTTGTACTAATTTTGTACTTGATGCTTGTGGTGACATTGCTAGTTTTTGGCATTGTTTTTTTTTATAGAATGTACAAGTACATGGTGTGAATTTCTTTTATCAGTTTGAAATTTTCACTATTTTGTTTCCTTTAAAGCATTTGAAGAGGTCTTTGTTGATGCCATGGGGATTGTGACATTGATTAGATATAATGGTTGGAATCCCAAACACACCTAGAATGGCTGGTGTCCAATAGAGCTTTGAATAGGTCTTTTTTAGTACCTTGTTTGTATAACAAGTTCTCATCCTATGTACATGAATGATTTGACTTGTACATTATGAGATGTACTATCTAGACTGGTGACTCTGTGATTCTGTCCTTTGGAGAACAGATGGGACCAGCACAAGGGCCTTGATCTAATGAGAGAAATGGGAGAAGGGATCATTCTTATCTCTTGGGAGTCAGGGGCTGTTTACCCAACTTTTGTATCTCTATCCCCCAAAATCCCACTCAATTCTTCTGTATTGCAAATTCTCATCCCATGTATGTGGATAATTTGAGTTCTACTATCAATTGTCTAATTAAATACCTCCTTTTGCCTATCTATATATGTGAATATGACCTAATGTATTTGATGACTTAAATGCACATCCTTGGCTAGTAAAAATGTCTTTGTATTACTGCCACTATCTTCTCCACTCAAGAATGTGCTACTATTCACTTGTACTGTAACAATCATCTTGTGACACTCTCTGATGGTACATAGAGATGCCCTGGTTGACACAATATGCCATTCTACAAATGGTAGTCAGAAACATGTTTAGCCTTAAGCAGTTCTTGGTATGTGTTTGTGAAGTCGGGTTGCTTTCGTCTAGTTGGGCAAAGCCAAAATATTTCATCCGCAAGAGTCGAGTAAAGTGATGAATGTTGCAATGAGGGTATGTATAACATTCAGATTTAGGGCAGAACTATGCTGGGCATGTTTCTCATGTTTGCCCTAGTTTGTTAATGTGTTTTGAAGACATATTATGATCAGATTTGTAGTAGCAGACTTCTACATTTATTTTTAGTCATTTGTGTGGATAAGTGAAGTGGAATTGTGTTCATGTGATGGTGAAATGCAAGTATATTATGGTTGATCATGTTTATGGTGAAATTATGGTGTTTTGAGATGTTTTATGGGCTGCCCTAAATGCTTGTTCAAGTCTGATTTTAACTTCAGAAAATTAGGGTTTGAGCAGAAAATTAAGTTTGATATTTGAAAAGTTTGTAAATCTGAAATTGTCCAAAATATCCCGTTTTGGGATAATACAATCTCCCAAATGAGGTTTTGTATGAATGAAAGCTTACAACTAAAACAGAGTAGACTAAGTTACAAATGCTTACTAGCTGGATGGAAACATTAGACCAGTAGATCCATATACACAATAAAAGATTCAATAAAAACATAGTTCCACAGAGTTTCCTGACGGGGGACGGGGGCCTAAAATTGGGGACGACAGGGTGACGGCAGCGGGGGGGCGATGGGGGAGTGGTGCAAATACATATAGTACTTGAAAAATTAGTTATAAAAAGATGTATAAGGAATAAGTATGTTGCATTGAACATCAACAAATTAACATTTAAGTTTTTAACAATGAAGTCTCAACATTGAACCAATGAACCATTGAACATTGAAGTTTGAACATAAAGCATTGAACATTGAAAATGAAAATGAAAATATCGAATTCAGAGTTTTCAAATTTTCATAATGATGATTCATGATTACAATCAAGTATCAACTGATCAAGTAGCAAGTTGAACACTATTCAAAAACAAAAGAAAATAGTAAATGCTGAATACTAAAAGTAAATACTAATACTAATAGTAACGAGTCAATGGCTAATCATCCTCAAAGTTCTCGCCAAGCTCCTCATCACTAGAACTGCTGGACTCCACATGCTCAAGCTTCTCCAAACCAATACCAACCAACCCTGTCTGTGTAGCTGCATCATCATCAATTTGTGCTGGCTCCTTTGGCTCTACATCCCATCTGGCTACTGGACTCTCCTTGTACATAAGTGTGTTGCGGTCAATGAGACGCAAGGCACTATGTACAGCCACAAGCTTTTCTGCCCTCCTAGAGGTAAGCATGTTCCTCTTAACGGAGTGGATGAAGCTATAAGTAGACTAGTTCCTCTCAGCAGTAGAAGAACTAAAAACTTGGGACAACAAACGAATGGCTAGATCGGTAGTCATAGAAGTAGGCCCATGCAAAGTCCACCGCAAAATAGGTTCCTCTTGCGCCAAAGTCTCCCTATCTACTTCAGCCTCTTGTGGATATCCCCTAAGAGTGGCAAATTTTGTCCACTCAATACGAATGATACTGCCTCTGTAGGATCATACATTTTCTGAATGGCCTTCATGAACCCTGCCTTCACCTCAACATCTTGTATAGGTGTAACTCTACCAGGCCTTTTCACATACCACTTTGGGATCAATACATAGGCAGCCATGTGCAAGGGAGTGTTGAGCTTCTCTCATCTACGATGAATGATCAGTTGAATATGTTAGGTGTAGAATTGCAATGTGGGGTCTCTCTGTTGTACATCAACCTTCATTTGATCAAGCATAGTATCAATGCACTCATACACCTCTCCAAGGTTAGGTGCATTAGCATCCACATATCTAATCACTCTGAAGACTGGAGTAATGATGGAGACAATATATTTGGCATCAGCCCAAAAAACATCACTCTTCACCACCTCCTTCACCCTCTGCCCCTGCTTTGTCTTTGACTCAGGCCACCAATTCCATTATGTTGTCATAATCATTAGTTGCAATGCCTCTTGCAACTCAAGCATCCTCTCCATGAGAATAAAGTATAATGCATATCTACTCTCCACAGGTTTCAAGAATTCCTTCTTGGAGAAGGTCCTGAAGAGTGCATGTGAAGTGTGGTGGTTGCAGATAAACATCTGCACATCTCTAGCATCATTAACAAGTCCTTTGATCCAGCTGATTTTTCCCATGTCCTTGAGTGCATTATTCATGGCATGCACACGAGTCCACCAAATATGTCTATAGGTTGCCTCATTTAACTTCCCTGCAGCTTTGCACACATGGGCTACATCTGTCACTACTTGCACCACATTTTGTGGCCCAACCTCTATAGCATCTTTGAGGATCTGGAATTGAAAATGAGCATTCTTGTGATGCCTTGAACAATCAATAGACCTAAAGTAATAAGGGCCAGCTATACTTCATTTTAACCCATCCATGATGATGTTGCATCCACTTGTGACCCAAGTATCCTTCATTCTCTCCGTTAAAATATTAATCTTGGAATAGTTATCCAAGATTGTTGTCCTCAATTTAGTCTCCCCTGGTGGCACATATGATGGTCCCGCCCTTATTACCTTTGCGATAGCTTCCTTATAATATGGAGAGCGAGTCACATGGAATGGAATGCCATTGGCAAAGAATTTGCCAATGGCATCATTTGCCTCATCCTTTACTTGCACATTGAGTAATTCTACCAGTGGATTTGAAGCATCACAAGTCACCTTACGTTTCCGCTTAGAGTCTTCTGCCCTTGAACTAGATGGATTCATTGGCCTCTCCAAAGTAGTAGAAGAAGAACTGTCTTTGATGACCCCTCCCCCTTGGTGGCAAAGTAACAAATGTAGGTGCATCTTCTCCATTAGTACCCCATAATTTACATATTTCAGCCCTCAATTTCAGGTTTTTCCACCTTATCACATACATCTACACCTTTGCCTCAGATAAGAAGGAGGTGAGCATTTGTTCTAGTCATGCTGCCAAACCATTCAAGGTCACATAAGTTGCGCTTCCATTTCCTAGTGCCCCTAGCTGTCCCAGGCTTTGCTGGTACCTTGCTTGCAAATTGTTTCAAAAGTTGCCTCTGATCAAAGGGACCCTTAGCATATTGTTGTAGGATTTGTGAAGGGCAACTATACTTTGGACTCCCAATAGAACTAGTTGGATTTTCACGACCACCCCTCCTTGCTTCTGAAGTAGGATCACTAGGTGTATAATTAGATTCATTTTCACTTTCAATTTCAACCTCATCCCCTTGAGGTTGATCCTCATCCTCACCCTTGCTATGAGAACTCGTAATGACACTACAAGAAATGATAAATTTTTTTATAAGTTTATAATTTAAAAATTAAAATTCAAACCATGCATAATACAAGGGATTAAGAAATAAGGATTTTCTTTTTTTTTTCTTACTTCAGGTCGCACGAAGCGCCGAAGCAGAGGATACACAAATAGGAATCCTTGTTTTTAACCTTTGTCAAACAAGGATTTCACTTTTTTTTTTATCTTACCCCAGGTTGCACGAAGCATAGAAGCAGAGGATACACAAAAGTTAAGATCCTAATTTGACTTTCAAATTTAGTGATTGATTTTATAATTTAATCAAATACTTATGCTAATTAAAAATTTAAAAATCTAAATGCTGCTGCCATAAATTGACAATTGTAAATACTTGGTCAAAGAAGGATTTCACGTTGTTTTTATTACTTCAGGTCGCACGAAGCGCAAAAGCAGAGGATACACAAGATGAAATCCTAATTTGACATCTAAATTCTAATTTTGAAATTGGAAAAAACCTTACAAAGCTACAACCTAGAAAGCAAAATAAATTTGAAATTTAAGCATTTGATTTTCATTTGAATGAAGATTTAAAAATTGAAGTATTTAGATTCTAGAAATGAATCATGAATCAAAGAACAATACAATACAAATGAAAATGAGAACTAAGAAATTCAAAGAATCAAATGCATAGTGATAGGGCCTACCTTGTGGCTCAAATGATGAACTTGAAGAGTCTTGAATCTTATTGGCTTCTATGTCCTCTTGTTGATCTCACTTTCCCTCTCCTAATGTGTTAGCGTTTAATTTCGCACCTTTCGGTGAGAAAGAAAAACAGACAGCGTGTACAGTAGGACTGTTCTTCAAATTAGGAGGGGAAGCTCCCTCAACAAGAAAATTAAAAAGACATTTACAAAATAACCTATCTTTTTGGTTTCTCAAGGAACGAGCACAAGGCAATGAAGCTCTTTTGCGAGGCTATAAGATTTTTCTAAAGCTTTTCAGAAGAAAATAACTATATCTTAAAACAATTCCGATTTCTTTAAGTAAATCCAGAGCATAAAGAAATCAAAGGAACAACTTGGAGATTTTCAACACAAAAGAACAAATATAACTCAACAACAATTGCTCATGCACAAAGTCATGAACAATTTTCACAACTCTCGATAACAAGATAGATCTCAGCAACCATGATGCATATTCTCATTAATCAAAAGACAAGAATCAATAACACTGCTTGAACAATAAAATGCGAGCAAAAATTAGTCTCAGCATTTACCATTAGAGAGTTTTAGGTTTAAGTGTGTAGAATACACTTATTTATACCTAAAAAGCAAAGATGCAAGGAAATAAAAAGAAGAGTTAACTAACACTCTTCACTCTAGATCTAATTGCTGCATGGGAAGCATGCAAGCTTATTGGCAATTAAAACTAAAAGTATCCTGTCATGCAATTCAGTTAACTGAACTTGCATGTTATTACACAATGAGTTCCAACTCAGATAATTTGCATGATTTCCAAAAGCAAATTTCAAAAATAAATTTAACTCAAGATAACAAAGTCAGTTCTCAAAATAGAAACTGCTTTGGAAATCTCTCCTGCTGCCAAAAATAAATCCCTCCTGCAAATAGTGAAAAATTGACTAAGTATGAGAATTGAGAATTTTCTCAAATTCCTCAATCCTAGCCTTATTTGGCATAATCATGGAATCAAGGTGAACCATCCTCATCTGCAGGTCGATGGCAGCATCCTCTGTGATTTTCTCAAAAACTTCAAAATCTTTTTCAGCCTTAGCACACTTTGATGCAATATCAACCAGGAGGTACATTTTGTCTACGTGAGGATCACCACAAAACTTTCCGCGGATTAGCTGAATGAACTCCTCCTGCAAAATATGAACAAGGCAATTTACGCCTTCATCGCTGAAATACCTGCAAGGAATGTTTTGGACAAAATCAATGGCATATTTTTCAATGCCCAGAAGCTTTTCTTTCCACGTAGCCAACTCCAGAAGCTTGTGTCAGGTGAAACTTGACACAAGTCTGTTTCCTTGACCTTGGAATATTCATGTTTGAGCAAGGGTTTAGCCTCAATGGTGACTGATGAATATTGCATCTTGACTTGAAGAAGGCTTGTTCTGATGACTCTTCTGCTTTGAAAATGGCCAATCTGGACTTCTGTGTATCCGCTGCCCAAGAAAAACAAGTTTTCTTTTCGCTGTCCAAAATAATTTTTTTTTTTTTGTGAAAAAATTAAAATTTTGCCCTTGGAAAATGAAATTTTTGGAGTTGTACCCTCAAAGATTTGACAGATCTGAGCTTTAAATGGTCCAGGATGATGGAAGATACCTTTTGCCGAGGTGGGTATGTGCTAGAAATGAGAAATTTTGGACATATAGGCCTCAAAAATCACTTTTATTTTGGCTGTAGGTGGTGATTTTGCCTTCAAACAGCCATGACCAGCGAAGGAAATCCTTGAAAAACTCACCGAAAATGGCTTCCTGGGTATGGGCGCCGCCTTAGGAGTATGAATATGGACCCTGTGAAAGAAAATAATGAAGAGAAAGAGGCTTAGAAGTGCCCAATTTGTCCTCTTTATGCTTTGCTGGTCCAAAAAAGCTTCAAATCTGCAATAAAAAGCTTGAAAAACTTTCAACAATGGCTGCCAGTGCAAAGAAATAGCCTTCCTATGAATAAATTTGCCTTGGAGTGTGATAGAAAGGTGTAGAATGATGCAAGAATGAATAATCTTTACCCTATATGTGAAGATCCACTCCTTAATGCCTTAGAATCCGTCCCAGGCAAGCTTTTATTCTCCCATTAATGGCCGCCATGTGTGAAGTGCAGCCTTTGCATCCTTGCCTTGCTTTTAGAAGTGACAATAACTATGCAAGAGATCCCTTTTATAGTGAGCGCCACCCTTCTAGGGTTTCATTCCTCTATTTTGGCTTTGCTTTGCTTCTCCAATCATGCAAAAACAATGAATGAAATAAGAAGAGGAGAAGGGTGTATTTATAGCCTTAACCTTTCTCTCTCCTTGGCGCCAATCCTCTCTCTTTAATTAGTACCTTCATGCAAACTTGGCGCTCCCAAAAAGGAGTTCAAACGATCAAAAATAGGCGCCTTCCCCTTGTGTCAAATAGACGTGCCTTTTGGTGAATATAGGTGCCAATTGTCATTGGCAAAATGGCGTGAGAAATGAGGATTTGAGGTGCCTATTTGGAGGGCAAAATAAGCGTGGGTTTTCATGCTTTTAGGCGCCATTGGTGAGGAGTGAAATTGGCATGCAAATCTAGGGTTTTAGGCGCTATTTTGGAGGAGGTCAAAAAGGCGTGCAGTTTCATCAATATGAGCGCCATTTGGAAACACAAAATAGGCGTGAGTTTCTAGCAATTTGAGCGCCTTTGATGTGCACAAAAATAGGCGTGAGAAACCTTGAAAATGAGTGCCATTTTGATCATGAAAAAGGCGTGGAATTTAGGCAATTTGGGCGCCTATTTGGAAGTCACAAAATGGTGTGAGTTTTGGGGAATGTAGACACCTATTTGAAGGAGTCAAATAGGCGTGGGTTTTAGCCAAAAAGGGCGCCATTTGAGAGTAGAAAATAGGCATGCCATTTCCCTAATATGAGCGCCTTTTCACTTGGTACTTTGCCTTGTTCAATTCTTTGTCATTTGGCTTTTGAAAAACTTCATGATCACTCCTTGGAATTGCCTTGTGAGCCTTGCAATTGATTCATCATTTCCATGCTTGTTCATCATGACTTTGACCTTGAGAAACCTTGAAATTGGCCTTGAACACTCTGACGGAGGTAGTTTGAATGATCATCATTTATCACCGCTTTTGGATCTTATTTTTGCCGTAACTTCTCCGTCTGACGACGGAATGTCTTGAAGTTTGGAAACCAAGCTCGTATGATCCGAAGCTATCATCTAAGCTTCTCCTCCATGAATTATACTCTCAGATGGAGCACATTCTAGCCAAGAGCACCCAAAAATGCCTTAGAAAAAATTTCAAAATTTAATTTTGATTTGCCAGATGTATTTGCATTGCTTTGCTTGCTGCCTTTATGTCGTTTTAGCTTTCAATTCACCACTTTGACTTCCTCTTTTTTTTTGACATTCTTTCGTTGCTCCGGGCCTGATTGGCTGACTAGAATCATCCTCCATTTGAGCCTTGCATCACCATCTTTTGATATGTCTTGTACCTGCAGGGTTAGCGCAGTAATGACAAGGCTACATGGTGCTTGGGTGAAAGATCCCTGATGGATCCCTTTGCTGAAATGAAGTATTGTTTTTGTGATTTTATTTGTTTTATGATTTTTATTAATTTTTTTGTTTTCTTTCAAACTAGAGAGGAGATGCAGAAGGGGTTTCAGTTTTCTTGAGATGTGTATTTGCCAAGATAGCAAATAGATATACATGCAGCTGCAATCTCATATAAAAAGGGACTAAAAATAAATATTAAATGATAGAAAAACACCAGCTAAGAATTTGAGGCACATACCCATCAGATTTGTATTTTATATTCAATGTAAAGCCTGGTTTGCAATCCCACTTGCATACAAAGTTAGTATTGGCCTAGAAGAGGCTATGCATGCAACTGAAAATGAAGGATCTAAAGAATAATGCTGATTTGGTACTGCTGCAAGCTTAGATCTGCAATAGAATGCCCTGGAATCTGTCCAATGATGCACAAAAGAAGATCCAGAGTAGGCCTCCCACAAGCATGAACTGGGTTGTCGTCCAATTCACCAAAATCCCTGAGAATTTCCGTTCCCAAGAGACTGTATGCTGCTGCCCCCTTCCTCAGAGTTCAGAGCTGCCATGAAGCTTCAAAATTAATATGCAAAAGATGATCAAAAAGTGAATCCAAGTTCACTTTTAAGGAACTCCCAAGTTGGCGTCCACTTTAGGGTTCAAAAAGGGATCACAAATAAGAATCTTTGAAAGATTCTTTTATTAATGGAAACTCATAAGTTGGGCGCCCAAGTTGAGGGTCCAACTTCATTATTAAAAGGCCACCTTTTTAACACAACATTGTGTCATCTAGGTGGGGGTCCTTTTAATATTTTATTAATATAAAGTGACATTTATAACTCACTTTATTTTATTCATATTAAATATTAAAGCCACACTTTAATATTCAATATTTATTCCAAATCCATCACCTGGCCATTCTGAACTGAGAATTGCTGTAGCCCACGCCATTGATGATGTCGCCACGTGGTAGGCTAACTGACAGTGCCTCCCTAAAAATTAGGGATACCTCCTAAAAATAGGGATTGTGACCAAAACTCCAAAAATGCTCCTGGAGGCCCCCTGATGCCTCCTGGTTAAGTCTCGGTCAAACCCTAAAAAATAGGAACCCTTCCTAAAAAATAGGAAACTGTCGCAAACTGTCTGGAAAGGCTTGTAAAGCTCCCTACCAAGCTCCACTGCCTCTGGATAGGTTCTCTAACCACTCCGCTGACCTACGGGAACTCGAATGATAGGCCAACTCTCATGTCTCTGCTAGACAGAGCTAAAGAGGGGACATGACATTGGGAGGTGTGTTTGGGCACATATACGAAAAATTTCGTATGGGTACAACATAATGCTCTCTCACTCTTGTAAACTTCTCCCTCTTAGCTTGCTGCCTCTACTTTCAGCTCTTTACTTCACTCAAAGAAGTTTTTGTGTGAGTTGAAATGAGATGGATAGGGCTTTTTATTAGCTTTTGGGAGGTTTGGGGGTGGGTGTAGGGCCCATTAGCAATTCGGTTTAGGTTAGAGGGCACATAAACCAAGATCCCATTGAAATTTAAAAAAAAAAACACCATTTGGCGTTGAACAGTGCGAGGGACGCCTAGGCGTTTCCTTGGGGGTCGAGGGACTTCTGGGCGTCCCCTGGACGTCCCAGAGTCCCCCAGACATCCCCTCCCAGAGGGAAATGTCTCGGGAATGGTGGTCATGCGCGATGGCGGTGGAGGTTCGTTTGGGGGACGTCCCCATTCTGAAAACACCTGTTTTTTCGGGGGGGACACGTCCCCGTGGAGCAATGAATAAAATTCTAAGAATGAAACTACAATGCGAGACCTAAGAAAAATGAACCCCCAGAAGCACAAAGTTACTGAAATGAATGGGAGTGTTAATAAAATCGTAAAACTATTCTTCATTACAATCCACTTATTAAAACCTTAAACAAGAACACATAACACTTGGATCAAATATGTGAATGACAATCTTTGCAGCATAAGCTCAACCTCAATTGCCATTAAGAATTTTTTTGCCCACGACATTTGTTTATAGGTTACAATGTATAACTTTTAGGGATTTGAGAATCATAATTAAATATCCCAAAAAGAAATGTTTTAAACTTTTAAAGTAAACATATCCAAGATTTGCAAAAAAAAGAAAGAAGATAGGTTAAAACAAATCCAATGTAAAACAATGAAAGAATAAAGTGGCTTAAACATAGGCGCTCCTCAATTGCCCCAAAATAGGAATGAACGAAAAACATAAATCAACCAGAAATGGCTAATCTGAATCCTCATTCTTAGAATCTGAATCTGAATAGGAAGCATTTGATGTTGGTAATCCATCCTTCTAACTCACCAGTTGAGCTTTCTCAAAAAATTCTTTGACAATGGCAATAGGAGGCGTACATATCAATTCCTCGAAATCATTTCGATACAACAATATGTTTGGCAATTGATTAGGTCTCTTCGATTTGAGCAACCACTTGTGTGCAAGCTCTTTCTAACAACCTAGCAAACTATTGTTCCATTGGGCTTCACATTCTTCAAGATCAACAAGTTGGGTCTTCTCAAAGGGCTCCAACGCTAGGCCAAATCTAGTGTTTCTGCATCCAACTTGCACACCACCCGATTATTTGAAGATATGATTTATCTAGTTTTTGAATTGTAGCATCGAGGATATGCGTAATGTCCCCATTTTCGGGTCCTCTTGCGTTGTAGTTGGCACTAACCTTCTAGGTGTGTGTCAGCGTTATCAGAGGAGTTATTTGATGTTTCCAGTCAGCTTAGGTGGTCTGGAGGACTCATATGCCACTTTCGGATATGATTTTCGACTTCTGGTGTGGTCTCCAAGATTCTTGGATGGAGCGTCTATTTTTAGTAAGTCACTCGGTCATGTTCGTGTTGTACCCATACAAAAAAATTTCACCATGTGCTTTTCACCTATGCATCCTTTCTGCCAAACCAACTTCTCAATGATCATTTGGATATGTCAATTTTTTCTCTAACCTTGTAGGATCAAACTACAAAGAGCGCCTAGAGAAAAAAAGCAACCGAAAAGCGATAAGGCGTGCTAGAGTATGAGGAAAGGAGGAAAGTGCATCTTAAGCACCAAAAACACACATTTCCCTTCAGGTGCGCCATACTTCCGCTAAAGCGCACCATCTTTCGCTAAAGCGCGCCTATTTCCGTTGAAATGCGCCACGCTCCAATGAAACGCGCCACGTTCCAATGAAACACGCCTTAGGGCGAGGAGAAGGCATCCCAAGTGGTTTTTTAAACTCTCAAGAGCGCGGAGAAAAGAAGGATATAATGCATTAGGAACAGATTCAATGTGCTCAAAGAGTGAAGGGCGTCAAAGAACCTTGTATAAAGCGCATCAAATAGTAAAAAGTGTGTTCAAAACACCTAAAGCGCTCCCAACGACGTGTGCCAAGTATTCTAGGCATGCCAAATTGTCTAAGGGAGCGCTAAGTATTCAAAAGCGCACCAATATAAAAGCTCTCGTGCCAATTTGAAGGTGCGCCAAAGAGGAATAGAAGGTGCCTTTCATCTGGTATAAGTTCATGATTAAAGAAGGAAGAAGTGCCATGTCAAAGTTGAGGATCACATTTTGAGAAAAAAGAGGTAAGGCAAGAATGAAGTGCGCCTGCTCCAAGGCGCGCACGCCTAGTTCAAGGCGCGCACGCCAAATAGAGGGAAGTCAAAACACTTTAAACGCACCAATCGTGCCAAACACTTTTGAAGCCTGCTCCAAGTAAAAAGAGAGAAGCACTCTAAACGCGCCAAATGTGCCTCTTTTGAGCGAAGTTAGTCAACAAACATCCAAAAGCACATTTTAAGGTCATAAAGCATGTCATGTAAAGGATCAGCGTGCCAAGTTTTCAAGGAGAGTGCCTACACCGTCAAGAGCGCATCTGAGTGCAAAAGGAAGCACCAAGTTTTAAGGAAGCGCGCCAGCTCAAGTAGAAGCGCATCCAAATACTAACAAGCGCACTCTCCTTTCAAAAGTGGCGCACCCCATTCCAAATTCTTGGCCAACTCAACTGCATTTTTGAAGAGGTGAACACGCCATTCTAGAGGCGCACACGCCATCCCAGAGGCGCATCCTCCTAGAGGCGCACGCGCCATCCTAGAGGCGCGTCCGCCTAGAGAAGGAGCCGCCTAAATTCAGCGTTCTATAACCTCTATATATAAAAAAAGCAAGTTAAAAATAGAGGCTGACCTCTATCAAGGATCACACATCTTCCATGCCTCTTTGCATGCTTTCAAAGGCTATTTAAATCCTTTCCAACTCTAGTTCCAATTCACAAGTTTTTTGCATGATCAAAAACAAAAAAAGGACCTCTATAAATAAAAAACGAAGATTGGAGGCTTACTAAACGGCAGCGCTGCATTTTGAAGGGAGTTTTCATTCATTCTTCTCACAAAAACTCAGAAATTTGGAGTCTAAAGGCAAAAATAAGCAGGTTTGGCATCACAGAAGGCAGAAAATCCATTTTTGCAGAAGGCAAAATCAGACATACATGGCAGAATTTTCTTCAAATTTGTGCAGGTCCATGCAAGATTTGGATTCCCAGACTTAGCCATTTTTTAGTGGCTTCAGAGAAGGGCTATTTTCAGCAAGTGGAGTTGCCGAAGAAGATCTATTTTGAGAACTGATTGTGCATTCACATATCTTATTTATTTTTAGATCTTTTTAGAAATCATGCAAATCATGCAATTTTGGAATTTATTGTAATAACATGCAATTACAGTTAACTAAATTGCATGAGACATTTTTTTAGTATTTTTATTATGCAAATAAGCTTGCACGTATACATGCAACTCTAGGTCTAGGTTGAAGAGTATTAGTTCAACTCTTCTTTCCCTTTCATGCATTTTTGCCTTGTAGTAGTATAAATAAGTGCTTTTGCACAAGCACCGGGGATGGAGAAGGATTTTAGAATTCAACTTCATTGTTATTTAGCTTTTTTCGAAGCTTTTAGCATTTAGCTTTTTCAGTATCCAGTATTCAAGTGTTCAATATTCAATGTTATATTTTGATCAATCAATGAAAATGGCAATTCTCATGCTTTCATTACGCTGGAGTTGTTAATTACCTGATGTTCAATTTGTATTTCTGTTGTTCATTCGATATACATCTATTATGCCTTCTTTCACTAATAAATGTTTAATGAAATGTATCATCTGTGCCCAAGGACAAGTCTTTTAATGAATTTACAAACTTTGCGTTGTAAATGAAGCTGAATTTATGAGTCATGGCTTTGTCTCGTCCTATATCTGATTTAACCTTGGCATTCGTGTTTAAGTGTTAGCCAATTAAAATAAGTGTACTTGTCTCATTCAGCCTCTGAGTTTCATTGAATGGCGCAAGTGTGTAGCCTAGGTTTTTTTTCCAGTTAAAAAGCACAAAATCTTTGCTTCGCTGTCGAATAATCATTTCTTCCTTTCGCACATTGCATACCAAAAAATATTGCAAATTTCCCTTTCATTTAGTATAAGTATGAAAAACCCCTAAAAAACCTGTTCATATTGTATAGTTTTTAGTTAAGTTTTATTTTACAGGGAGCTTCCCCTACAAATTTGAAGAGCGGTTCTATTGCACATCTGTCCGTTTTGCTTTCTGTTGGCTAACGGATTTGTCCTTATTCTGAAAATAATTTATTCTGACTCTATACCCCTCTTTTAAAGAACAAATGAGTTAAACAACAAATGGGTGAACCTTTTAAATTAGTTCCCCTCTGAATTTAGGTACAGCTCCCTTTAAGATTTTCAGTGAATTTAACCTATTCAACTAACCAAATGCATTTTTAACCAGAAAATGCTTAAGGCAGACTAACATTCATACATAACCATGTCATGAATGCGATAAATTTATACAGTAACAGGATAGAATGCACAGATTCTACTTTGATACGTTCAAATACATGAGTACATTCATACAAACTTGCTGAACCAATAAAGAACAGAACATATATGATGAATTGTCCAAATAAAGAGCAATTACCAGATGAAAGGAGATTTTACACAGAAAATCTAATTCCACACATTCAGACGCACAGATCTAAAATAGACAGTAATTGTTTCTTCTTTTCATTCACAGATGAAAATTATTCAGACAATTATCACATCATGTAAAAATATCAACCGTTCAGCCCCAAAAACTTTCTTCTTCTTTTCTTTTCTAAAAACTCTCCCCTTTTCCAAATATAAAAAACATATATATGAATGCCTTAACTGTGTCCTTGAGCAAATTAAACCCAGAGTTAACATAACTCTGACCCGTACGGGATTTAGTTTTTAACAACTGATTATAAAAGATCAAGATTATTGGAAATAACATAAATAAAGGAACTGAAAGAGAACGAGCCAATGAGGTTATGACTGGAGCGACGGATCAGCATCTCCTGATTTGCTATCGGTAGCCTAGGAAGCATGTTGGGTCTTCCACTCCTGAAAGGCAGCGACGAACTCCTGAATTTTAGGGAAGTTTGATATACCTATATGCTTCATTCTTAATTTCCAAACTTCCTTTTCCCTTCGCATTTTCCCAAACCTTGCCCTGTGTTCTGGGAGTGCATCAATGCAGAGATAGAGCAGTGACTCGATTTTAGAAACCCTGGAGAAATCCTCAATCAAAATATTATCATTTTCTTTAACAAAGTTGATTTTATCTCTAAAAGATTGAACCACTGCTTCAACATCTTCCACAGGCTTTCCATCATCTTTTAAGTATTTAACCTCGATACATTGCAAATCATTTTGCAGTGATTGGGTGAATTCCGTTATCTCCTTAATTAGCTTTGTGAGCTCAAAGCATCCTTGTCGAGATATGGAGTTCCTCCATTCAATATTCTTCTTGTTCACATATAACAAATCCTCGTCCACACCAGTTAAGTTCTTTTCTACCAAAAACTTCTCCAGCCCAAATTTCCGAACTTCCTCTATTTGGTTTATTACACTTGTCCACTTACCTTCGTCTTTTGCCCAAACAGCACCCTGTGCTTTAAGATCTTCAACAGTGGCAGCGGTCAGATCATATATATTTTTGAGTTCATGAATATATTCAGTTCCTTTTTGTTCTATGTTGTCCAACCAGTTGTCAAATGTTTTTGAGACCATTTTGCTTCTATGAACTTGATCTAACATTTTTTGATTGACAGGGGATTTCGGGTCGAAAGACAAGGGGCCTGTGAGATCGGCTGTGGGTTAGGATTGTTAATGGCCTCAATGTACTCTGCCATTGAACGCAGAGCTTGTTTCAACTCTCTTTTGTCCTTCTCATCTTTCATTGTTCGACTGACCATTCTCTTAGTGGAGGCTTCAAGGTGATGCACATTTGCAGCTCTGGAGGCAGTACCGAGATCTACCCTCTCCACAGTGAAATCATGCATTGTAGAATCTTGAACCTCTTCCTCGGTCACTGGCTTAGCTATTTCTGCACTCCAGTTACCAGTGTTTGGGTCAATATTTATTCTGGACGTTGTTTTGAGTCTCTTGGACTTGGGGGTCTTCCCCAGACATTTACTTACCATGTCCTCTAAAGGGAGAACAAAAGGAATCACTTTCTTTTTGTCAGATATGGAGCTCTCCAGCCACTTCGGTGCAGGGGCCGAGATTGTCTTCCTGGGCTTCTCTCCATCAGAGGGTTCATTTGAAATCATTAACATCTCAGGGGTCTCCAGAAAGGCCTCTGACTATGAACCAGTGTCAACTGCCTCTGTTCTGTTTGGGCTTGCCTCTTTGTCACCCATAGGCTTTTCTGATTCTTCCTCTGAATTTAAATCAACAATTATTGTTTCAGAAGTCTGCTTCTTTCTTTTCCCTTTTGTCCTCAACCTGGTAACACGAGATGGCAGAATATCCGTGAGGACTCTTCTGGATCTCTTGGAGACAGGGCTTTTCTCAATCGATGGCTTGGATGCACCTGCACCACAGATAGCAAGGGGTTGATTAGAAGAGTCCATGGGAAGCGATGATGCGACCATTGAAGAGAATTGTTGGACAGTTTTACTCTGAAGCCCTTCCTGTCTCTTTTCTCTCAACCATTTCTCAGTCCTCCTTATCACAGGAAGGGTTTTGATTTCAATTCTGTCTTCCTCTTTCTTGCTCCAGTCCACCTCTGGAATGGGTAAGTGTTCTACCTTCTCAAATTGTGGATCAACCACTTGTTCATCATTATTAAAAATTCCAGAAACATCCATGTTTAAATTAAGGGTAATTATCTGCCCCAAAGAAAGTCTACACCACAACCTTCTCCTAACCTCAAATTCATCTGGACAGTCTTCCCAATAATCTTCCAGCTTAGGAAGGTGTGAGTGCCCTGTTCCAGAATCTAGGTTATCTTTGACAAACCGTTTACTGTCGAATTGAGCCCTAGCAGTGAAGAATTGAAAATTGAACCTTTTGAGGTTCACCTCCAGATTCAAGGCATCAGACTTTGAATGGCATGAATAATGCCCAAGTTCAATAGGAAAAGCGATACCACAACCCCTTTTTGATGGGAATTTCTTATCAACATGTGCCAATTGCCGACATACCTCCATCAGTACAAAACGATCAAATACATACCTAGGCAACTTCACAGGTTCACCATCAGATCCTCCAACTCTGATATAAGTAAACTCAGAAAATTGGATGAAAAAGCTACCGTAGATACTGATCAGTTGCATTGCTTCACTGGTCATTCTTTTACCCGGGTTGCCTGCCAGTTCATAGGTCATCTTTCCAGTGAAGACATCATTAATCCTTTTATAATTTTCATAACAATTTTTTCTTTGCAACTGTGAATAATATTCGTAAATTTTACTGTTCTCATCTAAAGGCTCATGAGGCAGGTCAAACCAATCTCTTGTGGATGCTAAACAGTAGAACAGATATGAAGACATATAGAAATCCCTGTTACCCAGACGATTATTTAAACTTTGATGTAGACAGTCGGCCACTATCTCAGCCCAATCCAAATATTGTTCGCCTTGAAGGATGACTTGTATGAAAAAATACATCCAGTCCTCCCAGTAATAGGCATGCTGATTGCCTCTCAGTCTGTGCAACAACACCACAATATCCCTTACTTCCTGTATCAAATGATCTCTAGTAAGGGGCCTGGGCAGCCTTGAACCGCCCTTTTGAAATTTTAGCAGCCAGTTCCTTGCTATTACACTTTTGTAAGTTGGTCTCTTTTCTGAGAAATACCCATTGGAGGCAGTAATGTCAAGACTGGAATACGCCTCCTTAGGCGGTATCTTCATCACAGACATGAGGGTTTGTCTGTCAACATGGAATAACACATCCCCGTCTGCTTTTCTGACGCACCTGTGTTGGGGATCGTATCTGTTCATACACTCTTGAACTAACTCTGGGCAGAATATAGCCTGAGGAAAGGCTGTGGCTTCAACTAAACCACTGTCTACAATTTTCTTCATTGTGGGGGTTTGAACAGGGTTTCTAGTTCTTCCTATGAATTCCTCTAAATCATATTGAACTAATGCAGTATCTCCAAATTCTGAGTGAGAGTAAGTGAGACCAGGGCCATGTTCGTCTCCCAAACATGTAGATTTCAAAGACATACTTGGACGATTATAATAAAACACTTCGAATTTCGAAAATAATAGAAATTCCAGAGGCTCTTCTTTCCAGTATAAGAATTCGGAATAGCACAGGGGAAACAGAACTCACCTTCAGGATATTTGAATTCACTGCGAAAACTTGAATAACGAGAGCCTTACACTTCCAGCGCTATCCTTCTCCGAATTGCACAGTATATTTTCTCGCTAAAATTAGCTTGTTCTTGGTTAATAATGGCACTTACCAGAATGAATAATTATCGCTCGGAACAATACGTGCCAAAAATATTTGAAAAGACGTGAACTCTGATTTCTTCATTAATAACAAGTAATGTTCATGCGCCATCATGAAGTACAATGATTATCCATAGTCTCCGCTAAATTAGAGCTCTCGGTTTCATGATGAGTTTCTGACAAATTTTCCTCCAACTTTCCCGCTAAATTTGACCTAGAAAGCCGTGGGAGCAAACGGGACCAAAATTACCAAATCTTCGAACTTATTGAACCATTGAACCTTTAGGACATGGTTCAACGCGGTGGTTCAATGTGATGGTTCAAACATGCCAACTGGACTTTATAGGCAGGCAAAAGATTGACTTACAGAAACAGGGACTTGACTCATGAACCGTTGAACTTGTGAAGACATGGTTCAATACGAAGGTTCAACGACGCAAGGGTTATGTAGACCAACAAAAGTTACGCGGCTTTGGTAAAAGGTTTCCAATTATAAAACAGTGAACTATTGAACTTTGAACCATTGAACCCCGTGGCAGAGTACAAGCGGAAGGTTCAATGATATATTAGTAGACAAGGAAACTGCGTGACCCGACTCATAAGAAGACAATGAGTGTTGAACCTTAAGACCGTTGAACCATTGAACCTTGAACCCCGCTATAGAGTACGCGCGGAAGGTTCAAGTTCAACCCGAAAGTACAAAGACGCTTAAGACAAGCAAAAAGGCAGCTTGCTTTATATGACACTTCAGACATATTGAACCATTGAACTTTGAGCTTTGAGAATGGTTCGGGTTCAAAGGTTCAAACCTTTTATACAAAGACGACACACGGGTAAAATTTGAAGGACTAAGAGTCGATTTACAAAGCAAAGGTATGACCAAAAATATAGTACGGTAAATCGACTCTTGTTTAAGAAATATTACCGATACATAAATAAACAAGGGCGACTCAAAAGGTAACACTTTCACACCGAAATGTACGAAATAAAACGCTAATAGTTTGTTTATCATCTTTCATCATCGGAATAACTCCTACGCAGTCAGTTTTCGATTTTGATGCATTTCAACCATTTCTGCTAATTGGGTGTATTATTGAGCTATATTTAATTAATTTTACTAAAGTTGCCATTTTAATTAAAATATTTAATCGGGCCCCTCAGTATTATAGCTCGTTGGAAAGAGAACAAAAAGATTTAAATGATGAGATACTAAAAAGTGACTTTTAGTGCCGGAAATGTTTTAAAAGTAAAATAAATCATTTTTTGGAGCAATAAGGCTTATTTATTTATAAAGTGATTTTAAATTATATTTTCTCGAAAGTTCCAAAAAGTGCTTGTAAAAAGGGAAAATTGGGGAGAAGAAGCTCATTCTTGACTTGATATTTTACAGGAGTTTTTCTTGAGAGCTTTGGCTTTTTGGTTCAACAAGCCCTAGGACGAAAACCCTTGGGTTCTTGGTTGATTGGACAAAAACCTATGTTCCACCACGTTTCGGGGACGGGGGGACGCGTTTCGGGGACAACAATCCGAGGGCCAATTTTTGCGGACGGCGAGGGGACGGTGATATACATATATATATATATTTTTCAAAATATTAATATGAAATAGAGATATCATATATGTTAATAACTTAACAACAATATCAATATGTGTATAAATCATGACAGCAGTAGTGTAACAATAGTATAACAGTAGTATAAGAGCAGTATAACTATAAACTATAAAGTTAAACAATAAACAATGAGCATTAATGATTAAACACTAGTATAACAACAATCTAAACAACAATAGAATTAATGATAATCATGAGATTGAAGATTCATAACAACAATATTAAAGGATTTTGTTGTTCAAATTCTAAAATTAAATTTCAAATTTCAAACTTCAAAATTAAAGATAAAAGTTAACTGTTAAACCCAAAGTCTCAAACTTCAAAATACAACAATCTAAAGACTAATATCTATGCCTCGTTCGAGCTGTCAATATCATGATTGTAGGGTTTTGGAAGGGGCGTGGGAGGGTTTGTGGACCCCACACCCAAATTAAAATTAAACAAAAACGGGATGTATGCGTTAAGACGTCGGGGGATACCTGGCCGTCCCTAGGACGTCCCTGGCCGTACCGGGGACGGCCAGGCGTCCTCGTTCCATTACCCGCCGTCCCCAATTTTTCCTGTGTGTCCTCAAGACGTTCTGAGATTTTGCATTTTACTAGGGACGCCAAGGGGATGTCCCTCCGTCTCGGAAACGTCACAGGGGACGAGGACGGGGCTGGAGGAGGTGGGGACGCGTCCCCGTGTACCCTTGACGAAACCCCATTTCAACCATCCTTGGCGGAATCATTCCGGTTTCGCAGGTGCATTTACTTGGTTTAGGTTCGAAGATTTTGGAGCGGTAGATTTATCATTCTACAGTTTGGTTGCGGGAGAGTTTCATTGTAGATTTATAAGATTTGTATACAAATACAAATTGTTATACATTGGGTAAGAAGTTGAAGTAATTGAGATATTGATGTGAAATTATTTTGGTATTTCTTTGAGTCTATGCTAGGCACCGTCATCTTCTATTGCTGCATGGACCCTTCCCATACCTAGCCGATTGGCATAAGAGTCACGTGACCCTTCCTTAAGCATGTTGATGCATATTTGGGCCTCTATATGAGGCGGTCCAAGCATATCAGGCAAGACGTTGGTTTGTATGGGTAGCCGCTACCTTTGTGGGAAATTAAACGCTATGACATTGGCGTTTGAGGTTGCAGCCATGTATGACTGAAACGTGGAGATTGAAGGGTGTCTTTGGGTGTCAATTTGTTAATTATTGCTTACGGTGGAGCCTTATAGAGATAGCCGTCCCTCTTTGAGTCATCTTAATTCTTACCTATTGCTGGGAAGTGTGAAAGAAAGCTACAGTGGGGAGTTCAATTTGTTTGGAGAATTTTGGTGGCTGTGCATAAGCCGTTTCAGCAACAAATCAGTTACAACACCCTTATTTAATGTTGCGCCTGCAAGTATTTGTATGACAGCAGTCTGAAATAGTGCTACAGCAATGTGTATGTACTTGTTGAACATAAATATCATTATGGGTTGAGATCTCTGACCCTGCAACTCTATTGTTGAAGATTGATTTGTTTAATAGCCAGTCTCAGTAAAAATCAATGCAAATTGCTGGAGTTAAGGATAGAATGTGTTTCATTGATATTTCTATTTTATGTAAAGTGTTTGATATAATGTTTGTGTTGTTTATATGCTATTTTGAGTGGTTTCTTGAGCAATTTCCATTCCAAAGTGCAAATTGTATGATCCCAAAGACAAATACATTGAAATGCATTGAAAACAACACCAAAACAACAAAACAGAAAGGTGTTTGACGAAATGTTAGCTCTCTAGAAGTCAGTAAACTTTATGGGAGTTTAAAAAAAAATTGTTCCAAACTTGGGTGGGACATTACAGTGGTATCAAAGCTTGATGATCTTGCCAGCCTATTTTGGAACCTAACATCTTGTTGCAAATCTTCAGTTGTGAACAAAATTTCAGTAGTTGAAAGTATATGTTCAGTAGTTGTGAAATCATGGCATCTCTCACTGAAGAAAATTTGTGTGTAAGACTTTTCAATGCAGGGATGAAACTTGAATCTTTGCGATGTTCAAAAGAGGTTCTTCTCAACATTTTGGAGGAGGTAGAGGATTGTTTGCACATGGTGGATCAGTCACCTTCTCAGGCAATACGAGCAACAATGATTCCTACAGTGAGTTCCTTGGGTAAGCAAAAGTTGTTGAGACACATAATTAATGATGTGAGATTACTTGTTGCTTCTTGTTTAAGTGAAATCATGAGAATTATAGCTCCTAATACTCCATATAATGATGACAAATGGAAAGAAATATTTCCGCTATTGGTTGATAGTTTCAAAGGCTTGGTTGATGTCTTAGGTTCTCACTTTACTAGGAGAGTTACCATACTCAAAACATTTGCAAAAATCAGATTGGGTATCATGTTAGATATGGCTTTGGATGATTTAATTCTTAGAATGTTTCGTTGTTTCTTTGCCAAAATCAGAAAAAATCATGCAGAAAATGTCATATTAGCAATGCAAACTATTTTGTCTCTAATTTTGGATGAGAAGGATGATATCTTTAAGCAATTGTTATCTAACTTGTTGGCTGTTTGGAGAAAGGAATAGGATGTTTCACCTACAACTCATGAGTTATCAAAAAGATTGGTTGACCAGAAATCAGTTGACAAAAGATGAATCTATTGCTTGTGGTTTACAGGTTACAAGATGTCCTAAAATGAGCAAGAACCAGTTGAGAAGAGAGCAACGTTGTTTCACATGCTAGGAAGCTTGGACATCTAGTCACATATGTGGGAACAACAAAGAAGGTGAGTTAATGACTCCTACCACATGTTTATCGCAGCCAAGTAATGATGAGAGCAAAGAAGAAACTGAGACAATAGAGCTTGAAGAAAATGCCTTATCTCAAGAGGTATGTATGACCAAGCCCCAAAATGACTCCATTGAAGTGTATGCATCTAAATATGTTGAGGATATGTTTAATGAAGATAATATAACATTAGGCTTGGGTACAAATTCATATGAATCCAATGAAATCTTTGAGACTATTAGCTTCCTTGATGACACTAGTGGAATTATGGGGATCAGTAATTCATTTCTAGAAGCGGAGCATGATGAAGAACCGGTGTGGGATGAATTTCTTTTTAACCAAAGTGTTGTCCTAACTTTGAAACCTAAATTATGCAAAGAGGTTGACATTGTGGAAGTTGATTTTGAGAGGCTTGATCTTGAAGGCAAATCAGAAATTTTAATGCAAGGAGCTGATTTTGATCTAAGACCTAGTAAATCGCACAGTTTGAAGGATCATTTACCATTCATGAAAGAAGAAAGGACAGTTCCAGAAACCAATGAGGATGAGACGAGCTCCGAAGGAGTGGCATATGAGGCTTGGGACAGCCATGGAGACACTATTGTAAGGTATGAAGAGAATTCTGATTTTTGCATGCATTATAACAATAGTTCATTAAACTTGCATGATCTTTAACACTTATGAGGGAAGTTGGGAGAATAAATTATTGGTATCAATTGAAATTGAAGAGGTTGATAGCATACGGGAGGTTTTTGATCTAGTCCATTGTCTCAAGAAATTGGAAAATGGAGGTTTGGATCAGCGGGATGTGTTGGTGGAGCATGTGTACTATGATGATTTTCAGTTGATGAGTAATCCTCTTTTCGAGATGAGTGCTAATTTGGCATTTGATAATCCACTCGTCGAGTTGGATGATGGGACTACTTCTGGTTGTAGCATTGCACGTGGTGAAAATAGCAAGGTATGGGATCTGGGAGAAAATTGAAAACTTGAGTTGGAGTGTGGTTTTCAGCTTGGTTTTGATTTAGGTTCACATTATGAGGTGATTGGCTACCCTCTTGGGAGTCCATCGGATATGAAATGTGCAAAAGAGGAGACAAATGAAGATTGCATAGGGACTGTTATGACGCTAGGAGATGTAGTATCTTCATGGGATGTATTGATTCATGGAGAATTTAACATTGCAAATTTTGAAAAGTTTCCAAACAATGTTGTAGAGCTTGCTGGAAATTTCAGAGCAGCAACAAGGAAAGGTGGTTTAAAGCTTTATACTTACGTAGCTTTGGAGAAAGAAGCATTTAAACATGACATCTACGTGTTTGACAATCCATCCTTTGGATTGAGTGATGTTATATATTATACTAATCTTTCTTTGGGAATGGTTTTGATGACAACAATTGCTCCTTGCATTTCAGTTGTTGGTGCTTTCATGGATGGGCTACAAGGGATTACCAAAGAAGTCACAAATTTGCATGATGTTCATGTTGATTTGGATGGCACTTGGAGTTATGTTGTGCACCTTTGTAGGCATGCTAGAGATCATTCTTGGTTGGGTACCCATGCCTGGGATCCTCAACAATAATTGATGAAGTTAATTGGGTATGGAAGGGAGGACTTTTGGAGGTATAAGGATGAAAATTTCAGAATTAACGATGTTGTTCCTTTCTTTACCAGCCATTTGCTTATCTACAAATGGATTGGAGAGAGATTTTAGGTAAGGTTGAACTAATGAACGAATGGTTACTTTTGAGAGTGTTACTTGGCAAAGAATGGATCGGAATTTTAGTGTTGAGCTTGTTTTTGGGTTGCAGGTCAATCACTTCACCTTTGGTTTGCTCTCATTCAAGGGAGTTGACACTTTCTTCTTTGTCAAGGAAGTAATAGAGTTCAGTTGGAGATTGCTTGGAGGTGTTTCCCAGCCACTTGTGAGTTATTTTGGTGCAACACAATGTTGTTCACACATGCTTATACTTGGGAAATTCATTGGTGTTTCTGTTGTCCTTTGTGTAGAGCACTAAAATCAGATTGTACTCCATTAATTTCAGTTTTAAACCGTAGTCATTAATGTTTACTTACCTTCCTAACTCAGGGAGTTCCATCTTATGAAGTTTTGTGATGTAAACTTTGATAGTTTACTCTTGGTGTGGGTTTAGGACAGCGAACTTCTGCATGCTTTGGTTCATCATTCGGTGACTGTTGGAGTTGGAACAATGAGTGTTTTTGCTAGTCTTCATGGTTGTATCAGATTAGCACATAGGAGACAGGTTAGATCCATATGGTGTAATGTTGGTGAGTTTGTTGAACTCTTGCAAAGGATTGCTTTCCTTTTTGCAAAAAGATTGGAGGAGTTCGCATCTGCAATTATAACTTTTCATGACACCTTGAGGAGGTATATTGAGGAGTATGGTTTTGGGTTGAGCAAATATTTCTTCCAGTTGCACAGGATCATGTTAGGTATAGGGATTGCAGTTCTGGACCTTATTGGGATGCTTCAGCAAGAGATGTTTCATGGTATAGGTTTCAATCCTTACATGTGTCTCAGCTTGGGATTTGATGATTATTACCTCCCTAGGTTCAAGGAGAGAAGAGTGTTGTTGTGGCATGATGTTTTTATAGTATTTTTTTTTTCTGAGCGGCGTAGCCTTAGCGTGGTGGCTCTGTTTTGAGATTGACTTGGGACCCTAGAATCTTTTTTGGCTTCAGTTTGGATCAGTCTGATGATTGTGGGGTTGTATTGGCATTGCTTGAGGACAAGCAATCTTTGGGAAGGGCGGACTGTAATGTCCCCATTTTCGGGTTCTCTTGCATTGCAGTTGGCACTAACTTTTTAGGTGTGTGTCAGCGTTATCATAGGAGTTATTTGATATTTTTCAGTGAGCTCAGGTGGTTTGGAGGACTTATATGCCACTTTCAGATATGATTTTCGACTTCCGATGTGGTCTCCAAGATTCTTGGAGGGAGCACCTATTTTTAGTAAGTCACTCGGTCGTGTCCATTTATCATCTTTCATCATCGGGATCACTCCTACGCAGTCAGTTTTTGGTTCCGATGCATTTCTGTAGTGTCCCCTTTCCTAGATAGTGTTAGTCTATGCTTGGTTTCCGTAGACTAACCAGTATGGTTAGGGAACCCAATGAGGTTTAGCTTTGGTTGGTTATGCCGGTCATCGGTGGAGGTTGTAGAATTCAGTGAGACCTTTGGTTTGGAGCTTTCTGGAATGTTTTCGGTCACCTTGGCTGGACTTGCTATTTTTAGCAAGTTAGGGTTTCTGTCCATTTCGGGAATCTCAGAGTTGGATGTGAAGCGTTTCGGCGAGACCTTTCCAACGGTTTATAGATCTTGGGATTCCGATATGTTTTGAGCCTCCATTTTAAAGTCCGTAAAATAATAATGTTTATTTTAAAAAAGGACTTCAGAACATTTGTATTAATTGACTTTATATTATATGGTACTTTATGATATATTTTAAGTTATAAAGTCACATGACTTTTGGCGCCCAAGTATAAGGAGAAATAAAGTAATCAAAATACTCACAATTCCCAAAAAATGGCCTTGGGTATATGGAGGACAAAGCAACTCATTTGCAAGATTCATGCTTTGAAAAATATTGTCTAAGTTTGAGCTTGCTTTAGCAAGGGTTTCAAACTAGTGTCAATCGGAGACGAAAACCTCCATTGATAGGAGTATTTGCAGGGTTTTAAGGCACTCTAAGGATGTTGTTTGGGTGTAAGAGACCCTATTATATATGACTGAAATATTTGATCAATTTTAGATAAGATTTCTTGCACAAATCAATGTAAATCATCATCACATAACAACATATATGATAATCATCAAACACCTTGCATCCTTATTGAATTGAAATGAAATAACATCAAAGAGTATGCTGCTATTATGGAGTTACAGTCACTGTATCAGTCAAATCAGACTTGATATCATCATGAAAATGAGTGCCAAATGCCTTCAATAACTTAAATATTCAATTACAAACAATGGATAATGGTCTTCAAGCCTTGGATCAATGATTATAGCTCGGGAAACACCAATACTATTGACTGATCTGCAAATACAAATGACTGATATAAAAGTACAGTCAGCTGTTATAACTGCTGTAGGTGTCTATTTAGCCCAACCAATGTTCAAGCTCCTCAAATACAATGAAAATCTCCTCCTAAGCCAAGCGATGGAAGTATAGATTGTCTTTATGCACCTTGCAACTCTTTGTGACCTTGTAGACTTGTCCAATATGCTCAAAAAGCCCTAAAACAATGTAAATATCTCGCTGTCATGAGAAATCAGACCCTGCAAAATGTATAAATCTCACTCCAATGATACCATAGGCCCTAATAACTACCTTGATAGTGTTTCCAATGGATCAAGGGCTTCAATATGATATCTAATACACTCCAATAGCTCTCCTAAACCTGCAAATTCAAGCTCAATGGTTAATATCTGAATAATATCACCTCACATAGAGTATGGGGTCATCACCATACAAACACAAGAGGTCATCACCTTGCAAAATGACATGAAAATTGGAATTCTCAGTCAAAAACCAATAGAATAAGAAACATAACAATCCATCCATAGTTACAAATTGAAAGTAGAATCCTCATTTTATAGTCTTCATGTTGAGCGCTCCTCCTCTTTGGCAATTTTGAATGGAATTTGGATTCCACCAATAAAAAATAACAATTTTGATCAATTTTAAATGATTGGAGCTGATCATACACACATTTAAAATCTCCCTTGAATTTATTAAATGTTTTTCTTCTTGGAATTCGTCCTCAAGGATGAGATCGACCATTTGCACAATTAAATAATATTCGTCTATGGCGGTTGCTGGAGCAAGTTATTGTTTATCGTTTAAAAATTGATTTATGCATTTAAATTTCCTCTCTTTATCTTGGCCAATCCTCAACAAACTCCTCAAAGTATTTAAAATCTTTTCTTTTGACTTGGAGCAATCCAATACAACTTGTAAATGCATTTAAAATTCTTCTCTTGGCTTTGGGCGAACTCCTTCCTCTTGGCCGTTGGAACCACAATCAAGGTCTTTGTTTTTGCTTGGACCTATCCTCATGGTGTCGATCTTCATAGCTGGAAATTATATCATTAAATTCCTTCAAACAAATATAACAAATCTCTTTGTGTAACGTCCCCTTTCTAGTGGAAACACTTAAACCTAATTCTGCATTCAAAGTGATTCTCAAAGAGACATTAGAAACATTAGAGATCAACAAATTTTAGTGATAATATCAAATAAGATCAAAGATAATATAAATATTTTATTCTTGACAAAGGATTATTCATTTCCTTCTTGTCATTCATGACCATTCTATAATATATTCCATAAGTACATTAGGGTGGATGTTAAACATATTTTAAGATCCATATCTTCCTCTCTTATTCTTCATCAAGGAATTAGGTTTTACATGACAAGGGCGCATGGAAACCATCCCTGGACCCAGCTTTGAGAAACTTAGTCCCTAGCCCTTGGGGTCTATACATGGAGTCTCGGATCCAGCTTCGGGAAACTTAGTTCCTAGCCCTTGGGGCTATACACAGAGTCTCAGATCCAGCCTCGAGAACTATGTCCCAGCCATTGGGATCAATACGAGATCTCTGGACCCAGCATCAGGAACTATATCCCAGCCATTAGGATCAATAGGAGATCTCTGGACCCAACATCGGGAACTATATCCCAGCCATTGGGGTCTATACAGCAGTTGGAATTACTTCGCCTTTCCCTACATTACCTATCATTCCTTTAAGGATGAAGCAATAGAGGTGATACGATTTCTTACGTTAATATCCCTTGTATTATAGATGACATTAATCATAAATATTTATCATCATAGCATGGATAGAATCATCTTATCATAATTTGGAATATCATTATAAAATATTCTTGTTTATACAATTGTTCTTTATTATTTGATTTTTAGATATAGCTAAGAGATTTCTTATAGGCCATAATGATTTACATAAATTCTTATTGACTATGCCTATATATATGGATATATAACATCTTATTAATTAAATATATTAAAATACTTACCTACTGTTTATATGGATCTGCAGATACCTTTTTGGCTGTGGTAGATACTTATTCTCTTATCTTCCTTTTTGTTTTCTAATGATCTGCTGTAGATGCTTATTATATTACTGATTTCCTTATCTTTTTTTTTCCGATTTTCCTTTTATTCCCCCTTAACTCATCCACCGATACCCTTTTATATATCTCCACGGGTCATCCGTTGGAGAGGGATGTGCCTCTTCCAACATGGCTGTTCATGAAGCAGCATTTATTTGAATAATTGCTGGCTAACTTTTAATACCCGATGCTGCCTTTTATGGGTTTATCATACATTATAATCTTTTAATCATTATAACTATTATACTATATTTTATATTATATGTTATGTAATAATGATTCATATCACCGTTTATATATTTATATTTATATGGTATATTTAATTATACTATATTAATAATAACTAATTGATAATGTTCATATTTATGTTTATTGATATATATATATATAATAATATTTATAATATAAAATTTAATTATTATATATATAATATATGATATTGAATGTGAATGCATTCAATAAATATATTTTACTATTATATTATTCTTATTATTATATATATGTTTATTATTATTATATTGATAATATATATATATCTGCAATTACTTTTATAATATAATTATACATATTTGTATATTATAATAATAATATATATATTATCTCATATATATATATTTATTATAATAATATATATAATTTATAATTATCATGTCATATATATGCACATATATATTATGATATATTTATTAATTTGATAATAGGAAAGGTATGAAGAGTCTCACAATAATTACATATACATTAATATATGAGTGTTACTGGTAAATTATAAGATATATGTTTGAATATACGTAGTTCATAGCTTATAATGCAAATGTCACATAGGGGATATGACAGTCCCCCCCACTTAAGATTGCTTGTCTTCAAGCAACTTAAGATTTGGATGATTGAGAATATCTCCTGTTTTTTGTGAGAAACGACTTTTGGAGAGTCATCAGGTAAACCTTGTAAAGTGACCTCTTTTCCTTCATGTTGAAAATGGATTTTTAAGTTAGGAAGGTCAAACTGAAAACATCCTAACGAATATATCCAAGGGGTGCCTAGTATTACATCGGTATCTAGGGGTACTACATAGAAATCTTCTTGGATAACATGTTTCCATAGGGTTACTGTAAGTTGGGGAACAATCTTAGTGCATGAAACCATTGCTCTCATGGCGGTAGCTGCTGAAAATCCCTTGAAGTCTTGGGGTTGCAGCTTTCTTTTTTTTACTAACTTCTTCTCATCAATGAAGTTGTGGGATGCCCCACTATCTATTAGAGTGATAACTTTTTGTCCTTTGATATTGCCTTTGATGCGGAAAGGACGAGGCCTTGAAGTTTGGGTGATTGTGGCTAAGGTCACATGCTCATCCTCTTCTGTTCTTGCCTTCTTGATGATCCTTTCTTCGGCTTCTTCATCAGAGATAACCTTGATCTTTTGGGCTCGACCTTTCTTGGCACATTTATGCCCTGATTCCCATTTTTCCTTGCATTTATAACATAGGTTTTCCTTCTTGCGGCAGATATGCCCATGTTCCCAAGATTCTTGACATTTGAAACACAGGTTCTTTTCTCCAAGTTCTCTTTTGGAAGGTTTATTGTCTTCATTCTTTTTGTGATAAGTTTTGGGATTCTCATGTGTGCTTTTGATATTTGGAGTTGATGATTCCAAATTCAAGGCTTTTTCTATGGCATCATCCAGAGTAGTGGGGTTATGAGCCTTTACCATTCCCCTTAGTGGAACCTTTAACCCTTATACAAATAAATAGGTTAGTCTATCCTCATCAACCCCAGTGACTTTTATTGAAATCTTTTGAAATTCAGCTATGTATTCTTCTACCGTTCCTTGTTTCAATTGAGTCAATCTCTTGAAGTTTTTCTTGGGGGTGTTCTTTATCAAACCTTTTGATTAGTTTTTGTGAAAATTGTTCATAGGTGGTTATCTTATTATGCCCTTGGGTGTGTTCCCCATGATGCCACCACTCGTAGGCTATTCCTTCCAAGTGAAGGATAGCAAATTTTATGGCATCCTCCTTTGGCATTGGGCTTAAGGAGAAATAAGTATTTAATTTTTTAAGCCATGCATTTAATTTTTTAAGCCATGCATGGGCTGATATTTTATTTGTCCCATCAAAGTTTGGGTGGGATATTTTGTTTACTTTATGTTGTAGGTCTCTATTTGGAGGTCTTCTTTCCTTTCTAGGCACCTCATGTCTTTTAGCTTTGCAGAAATCTCTAAAGTTAACAAGATTTCTAATTTCGGGATCAAGATTTGCATAAGCCTAGCAATTTCTTCTGCACTTTGTGCGGATGGTTCATTTTCTTCTTCATTTCTAGGTGGTTATTCCCTAGGTAAGAAGGAGGGCCTAGGAACCTTGAGGCTAGGAGATCCTTTATTATTTTCGGAGATATTAGACCCCGTGTCTCCCCCATTTACGAGATGGGTTTTTAGGCTATCAATGGCATTGCCCATGTTTTCAAAGGCTTGTATGAGTTTTTCATTTTGGTTAGAGAGGGCTTGATTGGTTTGTTCCATAAAGTTTTCATTTGGTTTACCAATTCTTAAATCATGTTGGTGTTATTTCCTCTTCTTTGATAGCTTTGCATTGTCAATCTTTCACAGGATGGCATGATGACTGCTCTGATACCACTTGTAATGTCCCCTTTCTAGTGGAAACACTTAAACCTAATTCTGCATTCAAAGTGATTCTCAAAGAGACATTAGAAACATTAGAGATCAATAAATTTTAGTGATAATATTGAATAAGATCAAAGATAATATAAATATTTTATTCTTGACAAAGGATTATTCATTTCCTTCTTGTCATTCATGACCATTCTATAATATATTCCATAAGTACATTAGGGTGGATGTTAAACATATTTTAAGATCCATATCTTCCTCTCTTATTCTTCATCAAGGAATTAGGTTTTCCATGACAAGGGCGCATGGAAACTATCCCTGGACCCAGCTTTGAGAAACTTAGTCCCTAGCCCTTGGGGTCTATACACGGAGTCTTGGATCCAGCTTCGGGAAACTTAGTTCCTAGCCCTTGGGGTCTATACACGGAGCCTCGGATCCAGCCTCGGGAACTATGTCCCAGCCATTGGGATCAATACGAGATCTCTGGACCCAGAATTAGGAACTATATCCCAGCCATTTGGATCAATACAAGATCTTTGGACCCAGCATTAGGAACTATATCCCAGCCATTGGGGTCTATACAGCAGATGGAATTACTCCGCCTTTCCCTACATTACCTATCATTCCTTTAAGGATGAAGCAATAGAGGTGATACGATCTCTTATGTTAATATCCCTTGTATTATAGATGACATTAATCATAAATATTTATCATCATAGCATGGATAGAATCATCTTATCATAATTTGGAATATCATTATAAAATATCCTTGTTTATACCATTGTTCTTTATTATTTGATTTTTAGATATAGCTAAGAGATTTCTTATAGGCCATAATGATTTACATAAATTCTTATTGACTATGCCTATATATATATATATATGGATATATTACATCTTATTAATTAAATATATTAAAATACTTACCTGCTGTTTATATGGATCTGCAGATACCTTTTTGGCTGTGTTAGGTACTTATTCTCTTATCTTCCTTTTTGTTTTCTAATAATCAGCTGTAGATGCTTATTATATTACTGATTTCCTTATCTTTTTTTTTCCGATTTTCCTTTTATTCCCCCTTAAGTCATCTACCGATGCCCTTTTATATATCTGCAAGGGTCATCCGTTGGAGAGGGATACGCCTCTTCCAACGTGGCTGTTCATGAAGCAGCATTTATTTGAATAATTGTTGGCTAACTTTTAATACCCGATGCTGTTTTTTATGGGTTTATCATATATTATAGTCCTCTAATCATTATAACTATTATACTATATTTTATATTATATGTTATATAATAATGATTCATATCACCGTTTATATATTTATATTTATATGGTATATTTAATTATACAATATTAATAATAACTAATTTATAATGTTTACATTTATGTTTATTGATATATATATATATATAATATAATATTTAATTATTATATATATAATATATGATATTGAATGTGAATGCATTCAATAAATATATTTTACTATTATATTATTCTTATTATTATATATATGTTAATTATATATATATATATAATTACTTTTATAATATAATTATACATATTTGTATATTATAATAATAATATATATATTATCTCATATATATATATATATATATATATATATATATATAATTTATAATTATCATGTCATATATATGCACATATATATTATGATATATTTGTTAATTTGATAATAGGAAAGGTATGAAGAGTCTCACAATAATTACATATACATTCATAAATGAGAGTTACTGGTAAATTATAAGATATGTATTTGAATACATGTAGTTCATAGTTTATAATGCAAATGTCATATAGGGGATATGACACTTTGATATGAATCACATCTCCTAGATGGCCGTTGGAATCATAACCAATGCAATTTACTTTGTTCAATGTAACGCCACCTCATATGCAATTCAAACAACCTCAAGGATAGCCGTTGGCTCATTGCTCTATACATATTTTTCATAGATGAATGAACTTGGGCGAATGACACATCAATCCATGCTAGCAGTATTATAAAATAGGCCTCACCTGGAGCAAGCTCTTATTCCATCGATTTGACACAATGAACAATGTGATTCCATCATAGATATTAGACAAATGCAATTAAAGATTCCATTTGTCATTATTCACATAACAAAACTCAAGCAAAATACTAGTTGAGCCAACTTTCCGGTTCTCCATGTGTAGACATAAACTAACTTTCCGGTTCTCCATGTATAGAAACAAGCTCAAACTAGAAAATATAACTTAGCTCAAAATGGGGACATTACATTGGGTGTGGCTTCATCCAGGGGTCACAATAGAGCTTACTGGAACGAACTAGCATTGTCGCGGAAGGATTTACAAGGAATGTATTATCAGAAGATATTGAGGAATGTATTACAGGTTATGGCATTGTTTTTGATGGCATTTTGATGTGTATTTGGTACCCTAGGCAGGCCGTACCTCCTTGAGGGTTTATGATTGTTGGGTGTACTTTCATCATAGCTTTCTGTACCTTTTGGGTCGCTGATATCCCAACAACAGATATAGAGCAGTTCGGAGGTGATTAAGGAGTATCTTGAGTGCTAGAACACATATTATTGCTGCTGTGAGGGGGCGTACTAGCTTGGCAGGAGACGTGGGTCTTTTGGGAGTCTTCACTTGGACTTATCACACTTTGTCACTCTCATATAGGGCGCCTATAAGCACTGAACTTGCTGTTTGGGCTTTCCCTATATAAATCTGAACTGTATGAGCATTTTCAATGGATTTAATATGAACCAGTTGCTGTAGCAGCCTTTCCGGCACTGTACCTTTCATATCAACATATTGGGTATGCAAGTTTCTTTTAAAATCTCTTATTTTCTCATGTGGGTATTGCATAAAATGACTCTATAATGTATTTACATTGAATATCAGTTTGTAGGTTTTTTCCATTTTGTGTTATTTCCAAAATTTGCACATGTATGGTTGTATAGCAAAAGTGCAAAAACCTTAAAATGCACCAGGTGACAACTCAACATCAGAAAACACAAAGGGAGTGGGTTATTACAGTGGTATCAGAGCTGATGCATCTTGCCAGCCTGTGATTCAGTTTTATGAGTGAGTGGAAAGTTGTTTATACCCAATAAACTCCGATTGTTTATACCAGAGATACTCCGCAGTGGCAGCCACCACAGGTACCACAGGGTGAAACAATTTCTGGGATTTTGGGTATGCACAGGAATTCTTCAAGTGACAGTGATAATATAACTGGTAATATGGGGGATAGAAACAAAGGACTGGAACAACTGAAGAGTCCTAACACCAGAACAGATCGGAGGTTCAATATGGTGTTGAATATGATGTCTCAGCTACTTGGGAAATGGAACTAGGGATTCCCGATAGCACAACCAGAGACAACACACCATGGTGAGGGCAGTGGTTCAAACAATGGCAATCTCCGGCATGTAGCTCAGGGTAGTGGTCAGGGCACTAGAACTACCCCAGGATCGGTTCTGAGACCTCTTCAGCCTACCTTCCCATGCAGAGAGGAGGTACCGGTTAATCCCGAGCTAGAGGTACAGATTCCCATGGCGGATGATATTAGGATACAACATGCAAAATACATGACCCTTCCTCCAGATATCAGAGCTATGTTGACATTTGAGCAGTTCATGAATTAGAGGAGGCAGAGGGGAGCTATGGGTGGTAGAGGAGATCACAGAGCTCATAGAGTTAACAGGGATTACCAGCATGCTTTGAGCAAAGTTCCTATGGATCGTTTTGATGGTAGTGGCAGAATTTCAGCCAGAGCATGGGTACAGAAGTTGGACAATTACTTGACACTTAAGCCTATGCTAGAGGATGAGGCTCTAAACTTCGCCACCATACATCTTGACAGATTAGCTCACGATTTGTGGTATCATGGGTTGGTCACTTTGGACCATAATCTCATCACCACATACGATGAGTTCACAAACAGACTCATCGAGAGATTCGACAACAACGACCCAGAACTACAGTTCAGAGAGCTAGCACAGTTGAAACAATTTGGGTCACTTGAGGTATACATTTCTGAGTTCCAGAGGATCAGTGTGATGGTTCCCAGCATATCAGAGAGGAGACTCATAGTCCTATTCACCGAAGGACTAATGGAACCACTCAGGGGATGGGTTAAGGCATTTGACTTGCCGTTATTACAAGAGACAATCAAGAAGGCATGAAGTATGGAGTTTGCAGTGCCTAAGAACAAGTTCATCTCCAAACCCTTTCCTCCACGGAAGGATAAGATGCCTTCACATCATCAGGACACCTTTCGATAGAAGAAACCAGCACCACGCCTAGATAATGATGCTTTGAATGAGTACAGAAGGAAGAAGTTATTTTTCAAATGCAAGGGTCCATGGGATCCAAATCATAAGTTGCCAATGAAGGGGCAAGTGAAGCAACTAGAATACTATTCTGCCGAAGAAATCAGATCAGCAGAGTGATTGGGAGGATAGTGATGTGGAGAGCGCAGCAAAGGAGGTGCTGGATGTACAGGATGATGATATTCCGACAACATATCTTTCTACCATTTAGAAAGAGGGTTCCTTCAGGGTACGGGGAGTATTGGAGGGCCAGAGAGTGACCACCTTGCTCAATACAGGGGCCGCTCATAACTTCATTGATGAGGGGCTAGTAGCACGGAGGGGACTCAAGACTGAGGAGTTTGAGGGATTTAAGGTTAGAGTTGCAGATGGCTTTGTTATTACCTGCAAATGGAGAATCCCAAACTTAATCATCAGGTTAAGTGATTATGAATTCCAGGCCAAGTATTATGGGGTCAGTATGAGGGACATGGATGTAGTCATCGGCATGAAGTGGCTTCATGCGATAGGAGAATTCTACCTCAACCTGCGGAGCATGGAGATGAAATTTGAGGTGGATGGTCGGAAGCATATTTTAAGGGGGATGTTAGATGGTGGTTTGAGAGCAGTGTCCATTGGGAGGATGGAGAGGATACTGCGGCATGATCAGGTACAGTGGGCGGCTGAGGTACTTGTGATGTTCGAGGTGCATAAGTAGAAGAAGCAGGAGTATCCGGTTGAGATTCAGTCTTTGTTGACTAAACACACCAAAGTGTTAAGTGATATACCACCAGGTAGACCTCCTGACAGGGGATTTGAGCACTTCATTGAGCTTGAGCAGGGTGCCAAGCCAGTCATTACAGTACCTTACAGGCATCCTAAGTGATACAAGGATAAGATTGAGAAGGCTATTTAGGAGCTTCTCAAGATGGGACATATCAGGCCAAGTAAGAGTCCCTTTGCTTCTTCTATTGTTCTGGTTAAGAAGAAGGATGGTGCACTCAAGATGTGCATTGATTATAGGGAGCTGAATAAGAAAACAATTAAGAACAGGTATCCCATCCCTCGTATCGATGAGCTCATTGATGAGTTACACGGTGCATGCTACTTCTTGAAGATTGATTTGAGATCCGGTTATCATTAGATTCGGGTCAGAGAGGAGGATGCAAAGAAGACATCATTTAGGTGCCACTATGGGCACTTTGAGTTTCTGGTTATGCCTTTTGGCTTAACCAATGTGCCAACGACGTTCCAGTCCTGTATGAACAAGGTATTCAAAGAGCAGCTGAGGAAGTTTGTGCTTATATTCTTTGATGATATACTCATCTTTAGCAGGACGTGGGAGGAGCACCTGAAGCACATAGATATTGTGCTGAGCATTCTTGAGCAGGAGTCCCTTTATGCCAAAATGTCTAAGTGTGAGTTTGGCATGACTGAGTTGTTATATTTGGAACACATTATCAGTGTAGAGGGTATTCGTGTAGATTCGGAGAAGATTCGGGCTATTATAGACTGGCCGCCACCAAAGAATCTCTCTCAGCTCAAGGGATTCTTTGGCCTTTGTGGGTTCTACCACTGCTTTGTGAGGGGATTTTCTCAGTTAGCTGCCCCCCTTACAGATTTGACTCGGAAGGGGGCTTCTGAATGGTCTACTAGTGCTTAGCGGTGCTTTGATAGATTTAAGGTGATGAGTACCTGTCCAGTCTTGGCCATTCCAAACTTCATGAGACCTTTTGAGCTTTAGTGTGATGCCTCAGGGGAAGGCATTGGAGTGGTGTGATGTAGGACAAACACCCCATTACATTTGAGAGCAGGAAGTTGAGGGGTGCAGAGAGGAGCTACAACATATATGATAAGGAGATGCTAGCCATTATGCATGCATTGGCTAAGTTTATACAGTACCTGGTTGGAGGTAAATTTGTTGTCAAATCTGATCATAATAGTCTGAAGCATTTCCTTAGTCAGAAGGATCTGAATGACTGACAACAAAAATGGGTCAGTAAACTACAGGCATATGACTTTGACATAGTTTTTGTCAAAGGAAAAAAGAACATAGTTGCTGATGCATAATCTAGGAGACCTCACTTGTGCACCTTGGGGGAAATTGCAAAGGATTGGAGAGATTTGATTTCTGCAGAGTATGCGAAGGATAAGTGGGCTTCTGGGATTGTTGATGGCACCATTAGCGATGACAGGTATTTAGTTGTAAATGACTTGATCATTTACAAGAGTAGGATTTATTTGGTGCCAGGATCTGCTATGAATCAGAAGATTTTGAGGGCTTTTCACGACTTGCCTATGGCAGGACATCCAAGTTTCTTCAAAACCTACAGGCAGGTTAGGGAGCGCTTCACTTGGAAAGGCCTCAAGACTGAAGTATTAAAGTATGTGAGGGAGTGCCCGGTGTGTCAGCATAATAAGCATGAGCACTCTTTCTTGGGAGGATTGTTGCAACCCTTAACCCATTCCTGAGAGGAAGTGGGAGTGTATTTTGATGGACTTTATTACGGGTTTGCCCAAAGCCCAAGGCAGGGACTGCATCTTTGTGGTGGTTGAAAGGTTAACTAATTTTGCACACTTTTTTGCTATTTCAACCACCTATACAACTCAGGTTGCTGAATTATTCTGACTACATGGGTTGCCATGGAGTATAGTGAGTGACATGGACAGCAGGTTCCTGAGTAACTTTTGGCAGGAGCTCTTCAGGTTGAGTGGGATAGAGCTCACCGCTAGCACAAGTTGCCACCCTCAGACAGATGGGCAAACTGAGATAGTCAACAAATGGGTTGAAGGGTACCTCAGAAATTACATAGCAGGGCAACAAAAGGCATGGGTGAAGTGGCTTCACTTGGGTGAGTATTGTTACAATACCACTTACCAAATGACTATTCAGATGTCATCATTTATGGCACTTTATGGGTGCGAGGCTCCGAGTTTCTTGGATTTGTTATTTGGGGATAGCAGAGTACCTAAGGCCAGAGACCTCTTACAGGAGAGTTAGGACATTATGAGGTCCTTGAGAGAGAACATCCAGAAGGCGCAAAACCAACAGAAGCAGTATGTAGATCAGCACAGGGTTGAGCGTTCTTTTGAGGCTGGTGATATGGTATATTTGATGCTACAACCTTACAGACAGTCCACTCTTAAGAAGAGTGGTGCAGAAAAGTTGAAGCCACGATATTATGGCCCATTCAGGATCCCCAGGAGAGTTGGAGAGGTGGCTTATGAGCTTGAGTTGTTGGCAGATAGCAGAGTTCATAATGTCTTCCATGTGTCTCGCCTCAAAAAGGGATTGGGGCACAATGTGATTCCTTCTTCAGAGTTGCCTCCTCTTGATGAAGAGGGGAAGTTGGTTTAAGTACCTGAGGCCATCATTGAGACCAGGGAGTGTACATTGAGGAAGAGGGTTATAAGAGAGTATTTGGTGAAGTGGAAGAACCTGCCGGTAGAGGATGCTACATGGGAGAGTGAGCAGATTCTGATGCATCCAGATCTGAGATTGCTTGAGGCAAACAATCTTGGGGAGGGCGGACTGTGATTTCCCCTTTCCTAGACAGTGTTAGTCTATGCTTGGTTCTCGTAGACTAACCAATATGGTTAGGGAACCCAATGAGGTTTAGCCTTGGTTGGTTATGCCGGTCATCGATGGAGGTTGTAGAATTTAGTGAGACCTTCGGTTTGGAGCTTTCTGGAATGTTTTTTGGTCACCTTGGCTAGATTTGCTATTTTTAGCAAGTTAGGGTTTCTGTCCATTTCTGGAATCTCAGAGTTGGATGTGAAGCGTTTCGGTGAGACCTTTCCAACGGTCTATAGATCTTGGGATTCCGATATGTTTTCGGCCTTCGTTTTAACGTCTGTAAAATAATAATGTTTATTTTAAAAAGGACTTTAGAACATTTGTATTAAATGACTTTATATTATATGGTACTTTATGATATATTTTAAGTTATAAAGTCACATGACTATGGGCGCCCAAGTATAAGGAGAAATAAAGTAATTAAAACTCACAATTCCCAAAAAGAGGGCGTTAGGTATATGGAGGAAAAAGCAACTCATTTGCAAGATTCATGCTTTGGAAACTATTGTCCAAGTCTGAGCTTGCTTTAGCAAGGGTTTCAAACCAGCGTCAATCGGAGATGAAAACCTCCATTGATAGGAGCATCTACAGGGTTTCAAGGCACTCTAAGGATGTTGTTTGAGGGTGGCTTCATCTAGGGGTCACAATAGAGCTTATTGGAACGAACCAACATTGTCGCGAAAGGATTTACAAGGAAATATCTAAAGTTTTGTCACCATAATTATCAGAAGATATTGAGGAATGTATTGCAGGTTATGGCATTGTTTTTGATGGCATTTTGATGTGTATTTGGTACACTGGGCAGGCTGTACCATTTCAGCTAGCAGGCGTACCTCCTTGAGGGTTTATGATTGTTGGGTGAAGTTTCTTCATAGCTTTCTTTACCTTTTGGGTACAGGGCAGCTTGGAGGTGATTAAGGAGTATCTTGAGTGCTGAAACACATTATTGCTGTTGTGAGGGGGCCGTACCAGCCAGGGAGGAGACGTGGGTCTTTTGGGAGTCTTCACTTGGACTTATCACACTTTGTCACTCTCATATAGGGCACCTATAAGCACTGAACTTGTTGTTTGGGCTCTACCTGTATAAATCTGAACTGTATGAGCATTTTCAATGGATTTAATATGAACCAGTTGCTGTAGCAGCCTTTCCGACATTGTACCTTTCATATCAATATATTGGGTATGCAAGTTTCTTTTGAAATCTCTTATTTTCTCATGTGGGTATTGCATAAAATGACTCTATAATGTATTTACATTGAATATCAACTTGTGGGTTTTTTCCATTTTGTGTTTTTTCCAAAATATGCACATGTATGGTTGTATTGCAAAAATGCAAAAACCATAAAACGCACCAGGTGACAACTAAACATCCGAAAACACAAAGGGGGTGGGTTATTACAATTTTGGCCACTTCCGCTAATTGGGTGTATTATTGAGCTATATTTAATTAATTTTACTAAGGTTGCCATTTTAATTAAAATATCTAATCGGGCACCTCAGTATTATAGCTCGTTGGAAAGAGAACGAAAAGATTTAAATGATGAGATGCTAAAAAGTGACTTTCAATGTCGGAAATGTTTTAAAAGTAAAATAAATCACTTTTTGGAGCAATAAGGCTTATTTATTTATAAAGTGATTTTAAATTATATTTTTTTGAAAGTTCCAAAAAGTGCTAATAAAAAGGGAAAATTGGGGAGAAGAAGCTCATTCTTGACTTGATATTTTACAGGAGTTTTTCTTGAGAGCTTTGGCTTTTTGGTTCAGCAAGCCCTAGGACAAAAACCCTTGGGTTCTTGGTTGATTGGACGAAAACCCATTTCAACCATCCTTGGCGGAATCATTCAAGTTTCGCAGGTGCATTTACTTGGTTCAGGTTTGAAGATTTTGGAGCGGAAGATTTATCATTCTACAGTTTAGTTGCGGGAGAGTTCCATTGCAAATTTATAAGATTTGTATACAAATACAAATTGTTATACATTGGGTAAAAAGTTGAAGTAATTGAGATATTGCTGTGAAATTATTTTGGTATTTCTTTGAGTCTATGCAAGGCGCCATCATCTTCTATTGCTGCGTGGACCCTTCCCATACCTGGCCGTTTGGCATAAGAGTCACGTGACCCTTCCTTGAGAAGCTCAATGCAGATTTCGGCCTCTATATGAGGCATTCCAAGCATATCAGGCAGGACGTTGGTTTGTATGGGCAGCCGCTACCCTTGTGGGAAATTAAATGCTATGACAGTGGCGTTTGAGTTTGCAGCCATGTATGACTGAAACGTGGAGATTGAAGGGTGTCTTTGGGTGTCAATTTGTTAATTATTGCTTACGGTGGAGCCTTATAGAGATAGCCGTCCCTCTTTGAGTCATCTTAATTCTTACCTATTGCTGGGAAGTGTGAATGAAAGCTAGAGTGGGGAGTTCGATTTGAATTTTGGTGGCTGTGCAAAAGCCGTTTCAGCAACAAATCAGTCACAACACCCTTATTTCATGTTGCACCTGCAAGTATTTGTATGACGGCAGTCCGAAATAGTGATACAGCAGTGTGTATCTACTTGTTGAATACAAATATCATTATGGGTTGAGATCTCTGACCCTGCAACTCTATTGTTGAAGATTGATTTGTTTAATAGCGAGTCTCCTCAGTAAAAATCAATACAAATTGCTGGAGTTAAGGTCAGAATGTGTTTCATTGATATTTCTATTTTATGTGAAGTGTTTGATATAATGTTTGTGTTGTTTATATGCTATTCTGAGTGGTTTCTTGAGCAATTTCCATTCCAAAGTGCAAATTGAATGATCCCACACACAAATACATTGAAATGCATTGAAAACAACACCAAAACAACAAAACAGAAAGGTGTTTTACGAAATGTCAGCTCATTAGAAGTCAGTAAACTTTATGGGTGTTGAAAAAAAATTGTTCCAAACTTGGGTGGGACATTACAATATGCTATAACCAACTCCAATGATTGCAAGATAATTGGAAAAGAAGTAGCTTGAACTAATCCACTTTCCATCAACTTGGTGTCCAAATGACTTTGCGCTTTGATCTTCTCATCCATCTTCAGTTCCAAGATATTCATGTGGCCAAGCAGAGTGTACTGCACATTGTGCGAACTGTTTGGCAACATCTTTTTAGTCTCAATTACATACTTGCACAACTCCATTGCTGAAAAGTACTCTTCCCCACTGTCCCAGGGTTTTAGGATGTGGAATTTGACCTAATAGCCTTTTTGGAAACAAAATCCAGCCACTTGGATGAGTGAAAACTCAGTCTAGAACTATGTAGAAGAAAGGAAAAGATTAGGAAAGACGCAGAATTTGAGAAGAATGCTGCTGATATTACCTTCACCACTGCTGCACTTGAAGATTGCTTCACAATGTCTCTGAAATCTTCCGAGAGACCTGCCAAAATAAGAAAGGAATGCCTTGCTTATGCTGTAAAATAATAAGAACAAATTGCTTTGTGAGTTGCAATGGCGAACAACATTCATATATAGGCATTTGGCTTAACATTTGCATGCTTTAAAACTTGTTTTTAGCTTTAGTAGTTGACTGGAAACAAGCACAACACCACCTTTTTTAAGAATTTCTCTTAACACCTAAACATAGGTGGAAAGTTCACGTGCTTAGGCCGACTCAGGAATGTAGGCAAAGATTAGGAATGACCAAGCCATTGGGAAAGCGCACCTTAGCAATGTTTTCCTTCACCGACTTCAAATAGGTGGATATTTAGACTATTTCAACCATAGTTACGAGACTCGGACTTGCCTTGGACTCAGCAAACTGATTTTGGACTCGGACTCGGACTCGGCGCCTAGACTCGGCAAAGACTCGGCAAATTGAAAAACCCAAGAAATTCAGAGATTTTAAGGATTTAAAACTTGTTTCATGCACCCTTTAATAAATAAACCTTAAAGACACAATAACATCATCAAATAGAAGCTAATTTGATCACATACACAAGTATACATCGATCACATAAGTATAAACGCAAATTGTAGCTGGGCTGTTGAAGGAAATAGCACACTTAGATATATAAATATAGTCAAATGTATACGAAACTCATGGAATATGGAATCCATGACATCAAATGTTCCAAACAAATATGAAATATCAAAACAATAACTAGAGTCTAGAAGTCTATGGCTCAGAGGAGCTGCATCCTTCGCCTTCCTACGAAGGCGTAAATGGTAGGTCTTAAATGATGCCAAATTGACGAGTGAACAAAAACTTGGAGAAAACTCGGCAAAAACTCGACAAATCAATAGGATCTATCTCATCCAAATCAATAGCATCCAATGATTTGTCCTCTACTCTTTTTGTGCAAAATCGAAACCCTGAATTTGACTAAGTCTGAAACCCTGAAACCCTGGAAATTTGGTTAAGTCTGAAATCTGATGGATCCTCCAAAATCTAGAATTTGCATGTTAAATCCCATGGATCCGGAACCTATCTCAAACATCGTGACAGTATATTTCAAAATATTTAAAGTATAATCTGTTCCTGATTTTTTCACTAGTTTCAGCCGAGTTTTCCCATCGGGACTCGGCGAGTCTGGGGAGTCTGGTGAGTCCGGCGATTTTTTGGGAAAAATTCGGCGAATCCGAGTCCGAGTCCCCCAGACTCGGCCAAGGTGCCTCGCCTCGGACTCGCCGAGTTTTCGCGAGTTTAGGCGAGTTTCGTTACACTGATTTCAACCAATTGAAGAGACTAGGTGGAACAAATCATTGTCTAAATCAGACAAGAATTGCGCCTGACGGAGACTAGAGATGGTTACGCCATGACTGGTGTGTGCTAGCATCAACTTAGTCCATTTTTTTGGTCTTCGGCAAAAAATAAGAGTAATGGTTAAACCATTATGGAAGTGCGCATGGGTGGAAATCTATAAGACTTGAACATTTTCAATCGTTTGGTGGAAATGCTTGCTGGTTTGGTCCACTAAAAATCATGCCACTTTGGATATTTCCTTTATCACTTTAAGGTAGGTAGAGTTTGATGGTGCGTTCGCCATGTTTTAAGACTAGGCAGAAAAGTTTAGTGGCAATGCCACGTTTGGCGCACTCCTAGTCTACTTAAGCCACCTTCTCTTATGAATGGTTGAAAAACACTTGGTTGAACCATTGAGGAAATGAACCTAGGCAAAGTTGTTGAATGACTTTGCCATTTTCTTCTTTGGCGGAGAATTAGGTGAACTTGACAAGACTAATGCCACCCTTCATAGCCTAAGCAGAGAAATTGTTGGGTTAAACCATGCTTTAGGTGCGTTGGGCAGAATAACTCGCTCACTTTGCTCCCATCAAACAAAACTTAGGTAGAATTTGAATTCACTATCACCTCTTTCATAGCATTCATGGCTTAGCCATTTCCATTCTCTTGTCTTGGCCATAGCCATCATCAATCTTGAACCTCATCAATATTTCATTTTGGAACAACTGCAACCTCGATTAACCTCCAAAAAGCTTGTCATGACATGACAATCTTGCAACTTGATGTGGGAGACTGCAAATTGAATTGGATTAGATCGTGATAACAAATGGGGGAAAAGAAAAGTACAAACATTGAGTTTTGTATGGGGACAACACTCAAATTCAAGGTCTATTGGTCCTTCTACAACAACATCTTCCCTCTCATCCTTGCTAAGGTCCTACATCACCAATGCTCTTCTTCTATGCACATTCTCCATGACATCGCACCTCACTTGAAGGGCTCTCAACATGTCAGCATGGTCTGCCATATGTTGTGCTCTGACACCATGATTCTTTCCTACTCTTGAACTTTCTCCTTGGACCATAGCTCCTTTGGTCCACCTGCAATGTGACACACATAAATGCACATTGTTATGGAGCTCACACAATTCTCACTCATAAGACTCGACTCTTGCTTTGATACCACTTGATGCAATCCACAAGCAATTCTAATGAACAACCGACTAATAGTTGGCAAGAGTTACACAACAAAAGCTCAAGAAGAAAGGAAGAACACCGAATAATCGGGAAAACACACTCAATATATTATCACATAAGAAATGCACATCATATGAGCCACTCCAAAATTGATGAAACCCAACAAACCTATGCTACCTAGCCCAATGAGAATAATCAAATTACTTGTAAAGAATCGTTTTTTAGACCAGTCCAGTTATGCCTAAGAATGGCTCTATTCTTACCCTTCACTCCAACTCTCTTCTTTAGTTAGTAAAACTAGCGTTGTGTGACTCTTGGTCTTCCAACCATGTGTAGATGACCAAAGAGTTGATCTTGTCAATTGTCCACAATCTAGAGTCAGTGCTACTTCAAGAAGTGTATGTAATAGTCAAACTGCATATGTGGGAATTAAAATAGTTCCTTCTTGTGCCACCTGTCTATAACCAAAGCTTCAAGCAATGTAATGCTTCAGCTTCTAGCTGACCATACGCTTCACTCTATTTCCATTGACCTTACACTTCACTCTCTCTAGCCGACCATACACTTCACTCTTTGGGGTACTGTATGCTTCACTCTTCCTTGGTGGTTCTACAAGGATTCACTATATCTTTTACTCAGGCAAGAGTCTGCTTCGGCCTATGTGCCTCATGCGGCAGTAATGACACAACCAATTGCCTTTACAGTAATGCTGTAGATTACTCAAGCTCCCAAACACACACAACCAAGACCGCACACTGAAACTCATAGCACACACTTCAAATCAAAACACAACAGCTAGTCCACTCTGTGGACTAATCAAAATAGAGTAAAATGAAAGGAAACTATTTTTGGGTGATGCAAGACTGCTCGACCCCTAGGATGCTTCTGCATTAGTTTACCTCTAGGCTCTAAGGCAATCGCAATTCACTGGATTGTTGGCCTACCAGTAACTATCTATTTGGAAGGAAATGTTTCAGCGTCTCATGGTGCTTCAGCAAATCCTGATAGAATACCAGAACTGCCATCAAGAGACTCAGACGCCGTGTAATCCATGTATCTAGGTATCCAGATCTAATTGAAAAATTAGGGGACCATGGCTTTTCACAGACAATACTGGAAAAGTTTTTTCACAAACTGGTAATGACCAATCAGGAGTAGAGCAAGCATAGTGAGATGCTTGAGAACTTTGTGTATAGGAATGTGCTGTAAAACATGCTACTGAGGACATGGGAGAGACGAGTGTCTTACAATACCCCTCAAAACACCAGGCAATCCAACAGATAGCTCTGAGATGCAACTACTCAGAAAGACTTGGGAGCAAATTTGATTTTTTGTTCAAAACCTTGACAACAAGCCAGCAACAATTACTGTTCTTGTGAGGAGCTTCATGAATTAGGTGAAAATTCTACCCAGAACTATCTGAGACTCACCCCTGGGGCATTTGTTTTATTTACACCACAGTTACCGGATACTTCACTCCCTCTCCCTTGGTACGCGTATCACCGTATCGGATACGGATACTCATAGGATACGGCTCGGATACTTCTTGGATACCGTATCCAGCCGTACCCAAAAAAGACCCTATTTTTTTCCCGTGCCGGATACACGCAGATGCAGCATTCTCATGATATTTGTGCCGTATCCCAAAAATATTAACCCTAGAATGTTAAAAATTGCCGCAAGCAACTGTTCCGTGACCTAGCATGCTGATTTCTTGTTGCAGGGAACTACTCTGGACCAACATGCACATGATGGAAATACGTCTTTTTACGCAACTGTATATACTCACATAATCACATTCATTCTAAAGTTGGAGATATAGTGTCAACAAGCAACAGAGGAAGAGGCAAATTTTATTAATTGGTGATACTTTTTTTAATTTTTTGGCTTTTTTGTTTTACTTTACATTGTAAACTTTTATTTATTTATTAAGTTTAATACATTTAACTTTTTTTAAGTTTAATTTATTAATATATAATATATTTGTTAAATATATATTAGTTATATTAAATTTAAATTGTTTAATATTATTTATTGCTAATCTATCTATCTATATATACACACACACATATATATGTCGTATCTAGCCGTATCCATATTAGGGGTCTTGAAAAATAGCCGTATCCGTATCCGATACCTTATCTGTATCGGATACTGTATCCGTGTCCATGCAACTCTGATTTACACATTTTTTTCAGACAAATGGAAGTAGATGTAGCTGATATAAATATATCATTGTATCAAATGATTGGTTAAATAGGTAAATATGCATCAAAATAGTTTATGCTTATAATACAGGATAGCTTGAGTGTTAATATGCCTGTACACAGGTTGGTAGAAAGCATCTGAAAGTACTTTATGTGAAATCCCTTGTCTATGTTTTGTAAGGCTGCTTTGAATCGAAGGTTGTAGGTGTTTTCAGCATACATCAAATCCCTCTGTGCCACTGCATAGATATGAACATATGTAACTTTTTAAAATACCAAAAGGCATCAATATTATATACTTGAACTTTTATTTTCTTCTTCAAAAATAATATTTTTCAAAATACCAAAGGCATCAAGTCTCTTGACGTCTCAATATTGTCAGCATGATAGCCATCTGGGTGTAGATTGTCTGTGTAAAGTTTGATGATCACAAGGCTTGTTCATTTGAACATACAAGTTAGGATCTTACAAAGTCATCGAAATTTTCATTAATATGAGAACAAAAACAAATATTTCTTAATGAGATGCAAATATTTACAATGAACCTTACCTTTTATAATTTGGCACTCTTGATTATACCATGACCTACTTTAACTGCATAATATTAATCATTGGCTTGTCACCAACTTACACATTTGAGTTGACATCTCCTAACTCTATTGTTCAAAGGGAAAACATACTAACTGCTATAAACGTCTCTGAACATTAAAAAAACTTTTATGAATTTAGAGCTCAAAATTATTCAGTCTTTAGTCTTTAATTGTCAATCTTCAATCTTCATGCTCCATCAAGTTGGACGAATCAATCTTTCATTGCTACTATGTACTGCAAAGGTAGATTCATAATCATCTGATTCAGCTAGAAACCCTACGGATTCTGCATCATGCTGCCATAATCCCTGAGGAGGTAGAATCCTGATCACCTAGAGGACCATCCATCTTGTGAAACCAAATCCCTATATCTTGAACTGATCATGATATGTTGAAATGCTACTTTTTTGTTTTGGTGACCCTTATTGTCTGATCTTGGAGTAATGTTCTTTTACATAAAGGTTGATTTCATCTTTCATCATTTTTCCATTACCTTTACTTTTTCTTTGCATTATGCAGATCAATCACATTGACCTCGCAATTTGATCCCACAGACTTCGTCTTTCACTGTAGAAACAAGTTATTTTATCTGTCCTCTCCTGTGATTTCCTTTCTTTTTTGCAACGAAGAATTGGCCTCCTACCTCTTTCTCATTAACACCCAAATGCTTTTCTTCTGCAAAAAGTGTTGAAAATTGAGATCAGGTTTTTGAACTTTGTGTTTGTAATTGGCTTTGTTTACAAACTATATTATTATATTTTTTGGGAAACTCTTTGACAACACTGCTTTGGCATCCTCTTCCTCGACTATAAATCACTCCTTCAAGTTGTTTCATGGATGAACTTAATGTGTTTATAATATTATATACTTTCATAATGCAGCTTTTTTCATTTTGAACCCAAATAACTAATTATATTTTTGTTTCAAACGTTTTGTATTTACTTCTTCTGAGATTTTTTTCTGAGATTTATCTTAAATTGAACAATTGTAATTTTATGCATGCAATTCCTAGTCTGGTAATAGACTTTTCCCTAACATGTTTTATTTGTCGCTGTTTAAGAGTTTATCTACTGTGGTAGGATTATGTTTTCCTTATTACATCCAACACATTTTTTCCCATTGAATTTAATAATGTTTGCCACTCTAACAGTTTATCTATGTCATTAGGTTTATTTCCTGCACATTACACCCCATGTTATGGATTTATCTGTCTGGCTTCTACATGGTGTACTTATTCACTGAGGGTCCCTTCAATAAAATGAATCTGAAAATGCATCTAATTAATGCTAGGGAATTTGTCTTGCATGTTTAAATGAATATTTAGTTAGAAGAGAATGACTAAGTATTGCACAATTTTAGCTGAAGCTGAAAATTATAAATGAATCAGTGAGAGATGATCTCACAACCTATTCTGGAGCTACATTCTGAATTTTTAGCTTAAATATAATTTTAACATTCTTTGATTCTTGCAAAATCTCAGGAAACAGAACAATTACGACAGACTTTGGCAAATGAACTTGCTAACACTGAGGTAATATACTTAAGTTGCTAACTCTACATTTTTTTGTTGCAAGGGAATTTTTGTTTTTTAGTCCAGTACGTATGTTTAGACATTCCAGCAATTGAGCTCCACTTTTTTTCTTCTTGATGGCAAATATGTGCAAGATTACAATATTTCACTATGAAACTTGATGTTCCTTTGAAGTTTAAGCATCATGAAGCATCAATGCACTTGTGCTTTACAAGCCTGCTTTCACTCTTTTTCATAAAGCCTTTGAATGTTTGCAAAATTTAATACAGACTTTAGAAATAACAGGTAATGGGATCTTGAACCAATGAAAAGAACACACAAATAAAAATGAGTTTATATGCTTAGTGAAGCAACCACTAATATTCAAAAAACAGATTTTGTAAGTACACATCTTTAAGCATCATATAAATGTCTATATTTTGACATCATTCACAAAGAATATGCATACAGAGATAATTTTTATAATGGGTCTAATTGGTAGTGACATAGCATTCTTAAATATACATATTTTGTTTGCTAATAATAACTTGGGTAAGGCACCCAAGAACTGCAAAGAAAAGGCGTCAAAGCACCGGGTTCTGGTAACTAAAAGTTAACCAGATCCCCATAAGAAAAATTGTCTTCATACTGAAAACAATTAACCACTAATCTGAAAAGAACTTTTATTTAATATTAAAATAGGTTCCAGTAATTCCCTTTAACCATCATTCCACAGTCTATTTGTCACAAAATGGGAAGGGAGCGCAAATTACACAGGCTCCCCCTAACCCAAAACCCTTTATATATCCACATTTTTACTCTGGTAAATCATCTATAGGGGGACCTTCATCATCATCAACACAAAACATATTTTCCTTGACCACAGAAGAAAGAGAAAGCTTCAGATTTAAACATGCAGCTATCTCTTGCATTCCTCTAGATAGTTTACCTTGATTCTCCAGCAGTAAGTTTAGGTGATGGAGAATTTTTGAGTGTTGAACCCCTCCTGGTCCTGCACCTTCTCTATGTCTTCCTTCAGGAAACAGGATGAGGCAGCTGTGGACATCGAACACATTTTGACACCCCAAAGACTGCTTAGGGTCCAACAAGAGATCTTCCATGGCTGCCCTGATATTCACAGAAAACTTGCCATCCATCTTCTTTGCGAAAGCCCACATCCACAGCATTCAAATCCTCATGGATGGGTTAGTGATCTCCTGGGAGATATAGCTCACAAAATGTGAGAACATAACTACATTTAGAACCATAGACTCCTCTTCCTGCCCTTCAACATCATAAACTATCACCTTGCACTTCCTTTTGCCCTGGTCACCCCTTGACCTGATGCCATGCTGCCACTAAGCCTTCACCCAAACACTCAGCCACTGATGGATACCATGCTTCACACCAAATTCTGCCATTTGCCCTCAGCATATAGCCTCTATTGACACTTCTTATCATTCAATTGAATGAGCCTTCACTAAAAGAAAAATTTTGTATCCTTTGCACAAAAGAAGCCCTCCTACTCACTAATCCTGGTACACATTGTCACCAATGAGGATTTAAAATTAAAAATTTTCAATGATCTTCAAATCATTAAAATTCTTTCCCCTTATCAAGCATTCTTAAATATACACTTTTGCTCTTCCATAAGTAGCGTATTTTTAATCTCTGAAGAGAGATTGCTAGTAAAGGATTAATACTAAATCTTGTATACTATCCAGGAGTTTACTTTAGTATCTTTAAATTTAATATCATTCTTTTGTTTCAATATCATGGAAAAATTCTTGAGAACTTCTGCTTACCTTTTTTACAAGTATTAGTCATGCCGAGTCCAGGGACACAAAAATTGAAGAATTTTTTATGTTTGCTGATAGTTTTTGTTCATAGGTTTAATGATAGAATAAACAAAAATTAACTAGCAGACAGTAACTTAATCTAAAAATTGAACACTTCATCCATCATAGTTACCCTGTTGTCAAAACTTTGGTGCCATGTTTATGCCTCTCTAATCACACTATCTGTACATAGAAATGCAGGGAAGACATCATCTCAATTTCTTTATTCCATGTGTTCGTGAACTGAGGTGTTTGGAAAATTTCTCAGGCCCTGGTGCTGGGGTGGTTTCAATTTTCAAATATTGATATGAATAAGTTGGTAATGTGTGGGGATTTGCAAAGAATTTAATGTATGTTAACTATAGTTGTCCTGAAAGAGCTGATCTCAACTATACTTGTCCTCGAAAATAATGCAGAAATAAAGGAAAAGGGTTTGCTTCAGATAAAGCAAGAATTAGTTATCTAATAACAGTTTTCTCTATGCTAATATTTTGTTGTTGCCTCAAGATAAGTTGGTAAGATGCTATGTAATACGGGCTTTGGGATGGTATTTTGTGGATTTTCTTTAGGTTTTTATATCCACACTTGTTATCAATCTAGCAGGCATTTTAGTAATTTCTTTCACTTTGATGTGTTAATACTTTCAATCATTGAAATTATCTTTTCTTTCCAGATAAAGTAAATAATTGAAATTATCTTTATGTAAATGCTCTTGAGAAATAATTTATTTTTGATACAATCTTTCTGTTTCCTTTGCAGAAAAGACCTTGGTCAAAGCCCTCTCCATCATCTTCTCCTATGGAACAAATCCCTTTTGGTGGGGAACCTAATGTTGAATGTGTAAGAATACCAAATGATGGAACAGATGTTTGGGAGATTGATAGCAAGCTCTTGAAACTTGACCACAAAGTAGCATCGGGTTCTTATGGTGACTTGTTAGTATTTTTATTTTGTACAGATTTTGTTTTGAGGGAATATTGTTCTATAGAAGTACTTAATTGGATTATTTAATGAGATATGTAATGTTTGGAGCAGGTATTTGAAAGGTGGCTATTCTTGTTTTGTAGGTTTAGAGGCACTTATTGTGGTCAAGACGTTGCAATTAAAGTTCTTAAACCTGAACGTCTAGATGTAGATTTGCAACGTGAATTTGCTCAAGAAGTCTTCATTATGAGGTAGTATAGCATCTTTGACCAATTTTATTCCTTTTTAAAATCCTAAAGGTAGGATATGAGTGAATTTTACATTTATCAGCTAGATTATTATAAATGATAGAAAATGAAAATGTTAAGGAAACCTATTTATGATTTTGTTATAAATAGTTTGCTGTAATGTTTATTTTAGAACAAAATAAAGATTCAATTAACCTTATTAAAAAATGAACTAAAAGGGACATCAAACTTAAGTTGCCTTTTCCTCCAACTAAACATTCTTCCTTTGTTGTTTTGTCATGTCACTCATCTATTGCAGAACACTCGAAATTTTTGGTTCTAATGTCTGGTTATATTTCTTTCCTGGAAAATTACATGTGCTTAGAGAAAAAAACATGAATGAACTGACATATAACATATTATGTTGGAGAATGATATATGCAAACTACTTAGCTATATAATTTTTTTTGAGTGGGTTTGTCTTCATGATGGTGGTTGTTCCCAAATGTTGTATCCTCTCACAAAGTATAGAATGCAAGTAGATTGGAGAGATGGTCATTGATATGGATTTCCATTTGTGTTCAACATAGTTTAAGATAGACATTATGTCATTGAACATCATGTTCTGTTAGTGTTTTAATTTGTCTCTTGCAAGACAACACAAAAGGAACAACACATATGGTAGAACTGTTCTTCAAACTGTAAGGGGAAGCTCCCTGAGACCTAACTAAACCTAAAACTAACCCTATACTTAAATTATAGGCAAATTTACAAGTATGCACACTATACAAGATTTCATGTGGGGTTTTGCATAAACGGAAATTATTAAATGACTGTCTTTTTGGCCTAAATGCATGTGACATAATGTTAACAATTAAGCCTTGTAGCGAGATTTTTAGATATTAAGAAAAACGAATAATTCAAGCACAAACAAACACAACTTTGTAATATCCCCGAATGAATATTTTATGATTCTTAACAAATTCTTGAAATTCTGATTTTTTTGTTTTTACAATTAAATATGCAACTCTATAATTTTTGTCATATTCCCATTGCAATATCTAATTAAAGAAATCAGAAATCTGATTTACAAATTCCACCAAAATCTCCCTTTAGATAGTTCTCCACAAACAAATAACAGAATTCAATAAAATTCTGAAATTAAAGAGCAAAACCTGATTTATTTTTCTTGTGTAATGGCTGGGACCACAAATGAAGTTCTCCAAAGGAAAGTGGAGCTGAGGTAAAAAAAAAACACAAATAAAAAATCTTCAACACATCCCCCTTTATTGGCTGTAGCAGATAATAACTCTTCCCATGGGTCCCACGTGCTAGTTAGTGCTGTTTGCTCAAAACCCAAACAGAAATTTGGAAGAGGCTGCTGTTTGAAATTCTGAAATCTCCCTTTGGTGGTACGGACGCCACCAATTCTTTCATAAAACAATCCAAGTCTTCAAAGATTCCAAAGTGTTAACGTTTTATTTCGCACCTTTCAGTGCAAAAGCAAAACGGACAGATGTGCAGTAGAACCGCTCTTCGAATTTGTAGGGGAAGCTCCCTGTAAAATTAAACAAACTTAAAATTACAGAATATGTACAATGTTTTTCAGGGGGTTTCCATACTTATGCTGAATGGAAGGGAAATTTGTGATCTTTTCAGGTTTGCAGAAAGCAAAAGGCAGAAACACACTTTCAACCTTGATGCAGGAATTTTGTGCTTCTTGACTGAAAATAGAACCTAGGCTACACACTTGCACAACTCAGCTAAATTCAGAGGCTGAATGAGACAAGTACACTTGATTTGAATTGGCTAACACTTAAACATGAATGCCAAGGTTGAATTGGATACAAGACGGGACAAAGCCACAATTCATATATTCAGCTTCATTTACAACACAAAATTTGCAAATTCATTAAAAGACTTATCCTTGGGCACAAATGATGATACATTTCAATAAACATTTATCAGCGAAACAAGCATAATAGATGTTACCGAACAAACAATAGAATCACAATTTGAATATCAAGTAATTAACAACTCTAGCATGATGAAGGCATGAGAATTACCATTTTCATTGATTGATCAAAATATAACATTGAATACTGAATACTAAAAAAGCTAATTGCTAGAAAAAGCTAACTCGCTAAAAAGTTTTGAATTTTGAAATCTAGATCCTTGTGCTTGTGCAAAAGCACTTATTTATACAATTTGCAAAGAAATTGCATGAGAAAAAATAACTGAAGTCTAACTACTGTTTGCATGAGAAGCAAACTTATTACAATTGAACTGCTCCACTTAAACTGAAATTAAAAACATGCATTCGCATTTCAATTGATGATCCAAACATGCAAACTCGAGTTTAAACTTTAAAAATATCATCTTCTGCTTTGAGAGGCATGTCTTCCAACTGCAACTGAAGTGAACTGCCTATTTTAGGCGCTTCAACTGGAGTTTTGATTTTTAATTTTTTAAAGTTTTAAAACTTTGTAAATGAGCGGCTTTTTACAAGACTTTAATTTGATGCGTGATAGATGAAAATGACACACGTTTTATTTGACCAAGCATGAGAAAAGTTCCTCATAGGCACTTTTGCCTTTTGAACTGGTGCATGAAATATCTACCATGTGCACTTCTCTTCTTGTTGAAGGTGTTTGAATGATTTTAACACTGAATGAGATTGAGGAAGTCTTCAACAGGGGCGCAATTTCTTCTAGTAGGCATGCTGATTCTCAAGAAGGCGCTTCACATTAATGTCTTGATTTCTTTTAAAGCTCCAAGTCTTCTATGTTATGACACTCAAGAAAGGATAGGAATGCATTTTTTTTTGTAAACTTTGCCTCTTTATTTTGAATAGAAACAAAATGCCTTTATATTGGCACACAGGTGATTGAAAATGGATGCAGTCATGATTTGATGGAGCTACCTACATTTTCCTTGCAAGGACATGCCTATGCAAAACTAGAAAAAAATGTGTTTGAGGACTTAAAGGCGTTCGAAAATTGTCTAAAGGCATTTTATCTTCTTCCCCATGTAGGCCTGGTGGATCTATTTGAATAGACACTTGAAAATGGTTGAAGACACGCTGAATATCTTGCATTAGGAATTGAATGTCTTCACAAAGGCACGTTTGAAGAGATTCTTCATCCTTTTTCAAGCGTAGGACGTGGAAGACATAGTATGGAGGTGTTTTGGGCAGAATGAGTGCATTTTACCTTTGCTAGCATGTTCTACCCTCCATAGGCGTGTATTAATTTACCTAAAGCGCTTTGCCTTTAGAAGTGCATTGAAATGGAGACATGGGTTTCTTTTGAGCACGCGGAAGACTTCTTGGGAACGGTTCTAGCTTATGAGAAACTTGAGTCTTGAATGGGCGTGATGAAAATCTTCTTGCAGGCACGTTGATCTATCCTTAGCAATGCTCTTCCTCTTTGTTGAATGACACCTCTGGCAAGCGTGTGAGTTTTACCTGACAAGAGCTTTTAACCTTTTATATTATTTTGCTTTGTATAGGCAGTCTGCTTTGATTGAAAGCACGTTTCTCATGAGAAAAAAGTGCTTTTTATTTTTATTTTGGTTTTTCAATTTAAAATTTCAATAAAGGCATGTGCCTTTGTATGGGTGTCATGTCCTCATTTCCAGAGTGATCATTAAATGGTATAAGTGTTTAGCCTATTCACCATTCCCGTAGGCTAAAACACATGGTAAGGGAATGGAGATGATTTTGGCTAAGTAATATCCATTTTATTTTTCATATAAGCCAAAATCATAAGGGCTTCATCATGTGGAATTGCAATTCCTATTGTAAATTCCCATATTCAGGGGGGGTAGGACCTATAATTAAGGGGCCAAACTAGTAAGTGTTCTCCAAGGCCAAATTGTAAAAGGGAAAATGAAATCTTTAATTACATTTTCTCTAATCTATTTTAGATAGGACCTATTGACAATTGGTGTTGAGTGTATTGAAGGAATAGGTCCAAGCTAAATGTGATCCAATGCAAATTCAAAAGAGGATTCAAAAAGGGGATCGACCACCATAGAGGAACCCAATGAATGCACAAAGAGAGAATCAAAGTTCAAATTTAAATTATATTTCAAAAGGAGGCTCCAAAACCCCAACGGCCACCTAGGATCATGTGCCACTCCTAGCGGTCACCTTCATGAAGGAATTCGGCCCAAGCAAAGGCCAATAATAGCATGGAAATATGTGCCAATGGTGGGAGAGGTTGGATCATGTGCCAAGATAATTACATTCGCCCAATGTTCATTGCTTAGAGTTTTGCGGCCAAGCTAAAGAGATGCCATTCGCCAAGGAAAAATACATCTGCCTGTGCAAAGAGGGTTCGCTCAAGTGGAGGTTCGGCCAAAGCAATGAGACAAGGAATGAAGTAAGGGGAATTCACCAAAACCAAGGAAATTCGATGCATAATGCCTTTCGCCCATGTTGAGGATCAATACATTTGCCAAGGTCTTAGCATTCACCAAGGATATCATGCCATCCTATGAGGATCGCCAATGCTAAAGGAAAATCGTTCAAGCCTCAAAGAAGATCGCCATGGGAGAATTCGCCAAGGTTAGAGACATGAGGAAAATCAGCCAAGTCACATTCGCCTATGCTAGGCTTATTCCAAACAAGATAGCGATTTCATGGAGAAGGAGACCCAATTGCCTTGAGGATCGATTTACTAGTTGTATTCATTTAAAATTGCTTTGCAAGTTTTTAAATGAATAATGGAATATCGTATATTGTTCATGAACTTGGCATTTCATTGGTGGAATTCAAATCTCTATTGCAATTTGCCTAAGAGAAGTGACGCTTGTCCATGAGGGATCGCTCCTACCAATGCACAAGCCCAATCGGCCATGAAAGCTAAGGATAAATAGAGGAGCTCATGACATTTGAGGGGCACGACTGATTTGGTATGTTTTTCCTATTCAATTCTAGCTTGAAGATTCCGATTTTCATGCTTATTCACAAGGAGATGTGCCCTTGCCCATAGGGAGATGATCCCCTATGTTTTAAGAGGTGACTTTGCTTCTAATTTCACCATTGATTTCAATTTGCAGGTATTCAGAGATCTATTAGGTGTTGGGAGAGATTGACATCATTGAAGATCATTGCTTATGCCATTCGCTCAAGCTTTGAAGAGGGTTTTCATCATTATTAGAAGATACACTTCTTGCTGGTCATTACTTCAGACATTTGCAGCTGCTCAGGAACAGTAATTGGAGGATTGATATTCATTAGAGAACCTTCTTATTGGCTGTTTTATATCAGACTGTTGCAACAGTCCTACAGTCATATTATAGTCCCCTTCGGAGGTGTTTTAAGGGCTATCAAGAGCTGAAGTCAATTGGCAACAACTTGGCAATAATCCTTCATTATTGGGTTATCACTAAATTCCATATTTGAGGCCATTTGCAATAGACAAGAAGTCTGATTTCATTTCTGTATGTCACTATCACAGTGGACAGCAAACTATTGATTGTAACTGCATCATTTCTCTTGAAGGAATATAGTACTCTGAGTTGGGTTTCATTGAAGTATTTGTGCACTTGTTCAATTTCCTTTGAGTGGGTTAATTCAAGGAAGCAAAAATCGTTTAGAGATAAAATCGGCAAACCAAAAGTATAAGATTTTTTTCAAAAAAATCGTGATTTAAATGGGAATAAATCGGAAAAAATCGGATTTCAAAAAACCATTAAAAATGTAGAAGAAGGGACAAAAACTTCTTGTTTTTTTAAATTTAAAGGCATTTCCATAACATAGAGATATAGAGAGCAAATAAAATCGAGAGTTTTGCCCATGACTTGTAAAATGTAGATTGTAGTTGTTTATATTCATATTGCTGAATCACTGATTACATTACATTGCACAAAGCATACTTCATAAGTGCATAACTAATAACTAGATGTTGAAAGTTGACAAAATTTCAATTACAATCCAGTTTATACAATGTCAATATAGAAACTGAGTACAAAATTCCAAAAAACTAGACGTAGCCAATGAGTCTTGCTACTACAAAGAGAGCTACACTAGAGAGTTGTAGGTCTTGATGATGAAGCTCCTGGGTCAGAGCCTGTCCTAACTCATTCAAGCAATTCACTACTCATGTTGCAATTCACTACTCATGTTGCTCTCCATTAGGATATCAAGATCGTCAAGGTCAAGAAAATCATCGTCATCATCATCATCATGAGCTACAATCCACTCAGACTCTGGATCAATTTCATCAAGGTCAATTGGCGCGTCATCCTCAGCAGTATCTGATTTTGTCCATATATAAATTAGTCGTGGCAATGGAAAGTGAAAAACATAATGAATACAATTATAACTATGATTGCAAGTATATTAGAAGTCTAATCTTGAGCTTTCTTTACCTTCAAGCGGAGGTTGTGGTGAATGAACACCAAATTATTCATCTGTTCTTGTGTTAGATGGTTGCGTATCTTGGAATGTATGTGTTAAAAAACACTCCAAGTACGCTCACAAGCGGACGAACTACATGGTTGGCTCAATATGCGCCTTGCCATCCATCTAAGATTTTTGGTATCTTGACCAAAAAAATCCCACCATTGTGCTGAAAAACACAAATTATTACCATGATGATTTCATGTAAGATATATTAAAATCTTAACATCTTTAATCTACATGTCCACAATAACGAGAAATTGTCCAAAGCTGATAGAGTGTTCCTGGTTGGTAGGTCTTCCTGCCTTGCACCGCAGCCATACTTGAGAAAACACCCCTCGCCTGCTTGTACATTGGCAACTCTGCCATAACTGCGTGCAACTTTTCTGGGGTAGGGAACATTTTCTCCATGCATATGAATAGGCCATGTGTGACTTCAGAATCATCGTCTTTGAATGAGGAGCTATAGAACAAGGATGGATTGAGATAATGCCCAGCAGCATGGAGAGGGGAGTGCATCTGTTGATCCCATCTCCTATCAATTATGTCCCACAATGGCATGTACCTATCCCTGTCATTTTCCATCCTACCCCTCATCACCTCCTTAGCCCTATCCATGGCCTCATACAAATAGCCCATGGGGGATTTATCCCCATCCACTAGCCTCAAAACTTTGACTAGAGGCTCAGAAAATTGTACAACTTGTTCAATTGCATCCCAAAAACTTGCAGAATAAATGTACTGTACCACCTTTTTGCCATCTACTAGCCTTGTGAAGCCAGACTCTATCCACTCAGGAGAAAGGAGCATTCGCTTCAAATTTAATTGTTGTTGCCAAAGAGTCTGCAATGCAAGGAAGTGCGTAGCAAATCGTGTCACCCCTGGACGAATTAGCTCCTTGCCCTCTGTGAAGGAGCGCATTAGACACAACAGCCTTGTGTGATTGTAGATGAACTTGGTAACTGTGCGAGCCTGTTGCAATACCTCCATCACCCATTCAAGTTTTCCAAAATCCTCTAGGGTTAGATCAAGGCAGTGTGCCGTGCACGAAGTAAAAAACATAGAGGGATACTTGTCCGTCAGGGGTTTCCTAGCAGCGACACAAGCAGCAGCATTGTTTGTAATAAATTGTACCACATATTCTGGCCCTACATCCTTGACCACATCGTCAAACAACTCAAACATTTCAGCTGCAGATTTGATCCTATCTGATGCATCCACATATTTCAAAAAAATGGTGCCAATATCACAAGAGACAAGGAAGTTGATGAGGGTTCGGTTCCTTCTATCTGTCCATCCATCTGACATTATGGTGCAACCAGTCTTTGTCCACGCTAGTCGATGTTCAGAAACAACATCATTAACATCCTCTACTGCATCATTGATCATACCAACTCTCAATGTCTCATAAGATGGGGCTTTGAACCCAGGACCTGCACCTGCAATCGCATCCACCATACCTTGCCAGTATAGAGATCTGGCAACATGGAACGACAAGCTAGAGTAGTACCAGAAATTTGCAATTGCCTTCTTTGCATGTTCATGGACGTTCTTTCTCCATCCTGTACTCTCCAAAGTGGTCTGTGATCCTGGTGTAATACGAGGTGCAAAGAAAGAATTAATGTTTCCTCCACCTGTGTTTGGGCCATGTGTTGTAAAAGAAGGCGTTGACACAGACTCCTTGAAAGACATTTGTTCACTGCTTGCCTCATTCGAATGATTGCTCTTAGCATATGTAGAATTTAATGCCATTTCTGTCCCAGTTCTTGCCTTTTTTGCCTTATTATCAGAAATCGCCTCAAGAGCTAGTTTTGCCTGATATGTGACATTTGCAGGGCAACCTTTGCAAATACTGGTCTCATGTCCTACCTCCTTTGCCAAATGCCATTTGAAGCGATAAATGCCACTAGGTATTTCAGCTTTACACCAATTGCATTTGACCCTGGTTGTACCCGAGACTAATGTGCAATGAGTCCACGCAAAGTCTCTTGGACGTGGCATTATGATCAAAGTTGTAAAAGCATTTGAATTCAGTCTTTCATGATAAATAATTTTCTACACGAAAATGATGTGCTAACTCTAGGTTTCTCATGATAAATAATTTGAATTAAGTAATTAGTCAATAATATATTAAAACTAAACCAAAAATTGAACTGGCAGCTTGTGAAAATATAATATGACAGTCAAGTGAAAATATAATATGACTTTACAATCATCTAAATTAACATTGTGTCGAGTTTTTGAGTTTTTAATTACACTCCACCTCTTACAACTGTAAATTACACTTTGTTAATATAATAATAGACATGGTCATGCCATTACACTTTACCTTTTTACAACTGTAAATTACAACTCTCAACATAATAATTATAAAATTTACAAATTTCAATACCTATTTTAAAATTGAACAAACCTATTAAGTAAAGGAAAAAAAGTTAAAAAGAGTGGACAAATCGACTCAGTAAAGAAAAAAAGAGTTAAAAAGAGTGGACAAATTGACTAAGTGAAGAGAAAAGAGTAAAACAGAGTGGACAAAGCAACTTGTGAGATTGACAGGCCTTGAGATAAAACGTAACATGTTGTGACGTCCTTTTCAATATAATAATGCAGAAGAAGTTGTAGGTCTGTCACATGATAAAGATACGATCTACTATATGAATTAATTTGCACAAGAGGAGCATTAATCCTCAAAGAATCCATACTCATTTTTACTTGCTTGGATGTAGCTATATGGATGTCCACTGCTTGCCTCTTTTCTATCAACAACCACATTTCTTATTCCTCCTCGGTGCTTGTCTGCAAATCAATGATGTGGGAACATTATTTAAATGCTTCATCTTCAATTTGGATGCCAACTATTCAATAATTGCATGTTTAGAAACTATATCATCTACTTGAAGTGAACATGCTTATTTTGACATGATCTGAAGTAGATATGGGCATTTTGGGCATTGAAGTCATGGAATTTTTCAATGATAATAACACTATTTGTAAGGAAGAAGAGGTTGTTATGGACTGTTTGATCATTGAAATGAATGATATTTAAATTGAAATGGATGATATTTAAGTAGAGTGGGAAGAAAGCATTAATCCTACATGACAAAAAATAATACGGATTAGAGTAGTTGGATTTGGTAGAACAATATCAATATTTGAAAATGAAGGCCTAACTGTTCTTGATGAGTATTTTCCATGACCTTTTCATCAGGACCCACCACAGCGTCACATACATCTAAATTAATTTTCTTGTTTCTGAATTCTATTATAGCTTCATGTGTTTGTATTTAACTATATGACTAATCATCATAAAGATACGATCTACTATAGCAGTTTCTTAATAAAGATAAGATCTAGAATTATTTTTCTTGTTTTAACTTCCATCATACCTTCATATGCTTGTATTTAACCGTTGTAAGAATTAATGACACTTCCAACACACAATTCCATTATACCTTCAGTGCTAACAAGACAATTCCAACACATGCACATCTCATATTATTCTACTATAGGAAGAGGATATTCATATTATAGACTATAGATTGAGTGAATTCGGTGACATTGAGAATGAACTCTTTTAAAGACAACTTGGTACCACCACTTATGGGTCCATTTTTAAGAGACATCATAGTAAATTTGTCATATATACAGAGAGAGGTGGGGGCGGCGGGGTGTGTCATTTTAAGAAATGGGAAGATTTAAGAAATGGGATAGTAGGCTGGAGTAGAGGACCAGCAGGCCTTAAGGGAATACACATGGCTGGAGCTCAGATTTGAATGTTGTATGAATTTTCCTTTCTGTCTCCTGAATCATGGGAATTTCAATCAAGCTATGCTTATCTATTTAAACTTTTACACTCTTAGCTTGATGACCCTTACATGTGCCAATCTATGCCTTGAACTGAGCATAATACAACGATAAGCAAGGTAGGATCCCACCTTTAGATGACACAATGCTGAGGTGTGAAGATCATTTCAAAAAAAGATATCCTCTAGAATAAGACAATATCCCTAGAACACAATTTCCTTTCTTTGATTTGTTCAGGAGGAGATTGGAGAAAGATTGATGAGGAAATGCAGAGCAAGGTTGCCTCAAACGGATCCAATTGGTTGGTGTATGATAGATGGAGTTTGATCTGTACTTGTGGAGGTTCAAAACTTGGCTATTTGATTGTACTTCTAGAATGCCAACTGTTCTACATGTGAGAGGAAGTAAAACAGATATCCTCTATTCACTCAACAAAGAGGAATAAGCTACTTGTAGGGATGGTCAAAATATCTGTATATATAGATTTGCACTACAACTTCGAGAGATGACCAACTTATTTGCAAATATCTACAATTCAGAGATGCAGACAAAATGAGATAGATAATAATTCATGCTATCATGGTCAGTATGGATGGTTTGTCATTTCTAAAACTTGAAACATCTAAGAATTACTAGGAAAGATTCTCAGTTGTGACCTGATCCATGATTCCTACCCTTTTTTTTGTCAAATTTGTATTTCTTTTTGTTTCAAACTAAGACATCGGGTATTTCGCAAAACTTCCAATTACCAAGCATTTTCAATCTATGGGGTTTATTTGCAAGCCTCAAAAGTAAATCCTGTCTCATATATTTACTATATCCAGATATTGCTCAGGTGAAAATAAAGTTGCCATTAGAATTCAAACTCATCAATAAAAACACTTTTGACTGGATCATTACTATCAAATCTCCTAAAAATTATATAGGTCAACTGTCATGGGAAATCAAAAAAATATCATGATAAACAGGTTACATACCTCCAAAAAACCACGATGCAGCGGATGAAATCACGAGCAGCAGATGAAGGGTGATTTAGGCTCCAAAAAGGAATCGTGTGTGAATCGTTGCAGAGGAATCGCGGGTAAAATAGGTGAAATCGCGCGGGGAAATCTGCACGCGGGCCAAGGGTAAATGCGATTTTTTCGCAATTTAAATCGCGATTTAAACCTGTTAAAATCGTTGAAAATCGACTGCCAGAAAGTCAACGATTTTTGATTTTTTCAAGATAAAAATCGCTTCGAGAGCCGATTCACGATTTTTACTAAAAATCGCGATTTTTATTTGATTTCTGCTTCTATGGGTTAATTGTTTGCAAGTATTCTTAGCTAAGTTGGCAAATTAATTTCAGTATAATCATTAAGGAACATCACAATGGGCACGCGCCTATACAAGAGCTTTTACAAATTTTCACTTTCTTTTATATATATATTATTTTTTTAATTTTGTATTATGAATTCTTTTTTAAAACATATTTAATATTTATCATTAACAATAATAAATATTAAATAATAGAAATTTTTTTATTTTATGGATTATAAGGTTTTTTGACAAAAACAACACTTAATATAAACAAATAAACTTTAATTTTAATACTATTAACAATAATTAATAATAAATTATTAAATAAATTAATATATTTAAAATTAAAATTTTACGGACAAAATGAACGAGAACAAATACTAGTCATTTTGGACTACGACAAGAGTGACTTGACCATACGACATTAGGAATCCAAACATAACGAGACGACAAATACGATGATTTGCACTTAGACGGATATTTTACTTTGACATAATGGATTTGAACTTAACGACATGACGAACTTTGACTAAGACCATCACAACATGGACTTGAAAGAAACATTTCAACCTTTGGAGATGACTCGACAATGACGAAAATTCTTGTAACAATCCGAGTTTCGGATTGGGTACAACACAAAGACTCCCCCATAACAAATAATAGTAGATTTTTATAATGTATGGCAGCTTTTAAAACTTCTTTTAAAAGCTTCGAAATACTTTTTAGCACTTGAAATTAGAGACTCAAATATTACCAAGAAATGGGGTGGTTGAATTAAGGGGTCAAACTCCCTTCAAAAAAATGCATCGATTCCTTCTTCAAGGCTCACGTCCCTTTTTCCTTGATTTGGTACGTTAGCTGTTTGGGGGAATAGATGCTACGGTCACTTATATTTCATATGAACTTCAAAACTTCAACGCCACTTTTGATTTTGACTCCTACAAATTTTCATTGCTTGGTCTTCTTTGGTACGACTTCTTTGGGAATTTATACCCAACTTGTCTTATATGGTACGACCAATATCTTGTGGAAGTCACAAAAAAAAGCGGCTAGAATGAATAGGGTATGAAACCCTTGCTATGAGACGCCAAAACTCCAATCTTATCAATCTGTACCACTAACGTCCAAAATCTCCATAAATTTTTTATTTGTTCCACAAATCTTCAATAAATTTACCTTGCAGCTTTTCTGGAAAACAACACAAATTGGGATAAATAATATAAACTCTTCAGCACAAACTTCTTCAAATCCTCAATCAATCTGCATACCTAGAAAACTCTGCAAATCAATAACCAAACACTGCAGAACCAAATGGCACAAATGTTCAGCACAACGGTGAACTCTATATGAATTCACTTCTGTATTGACTAGGGAGGAATCCTTCCCTGAAACCAATCCTCACCTTAGGGTTTTCGTTCTAGGCTGTTGTTGAACAAACTTGCCCAACCTCCACAACTGGGTTTTCAATAAAATGCAAATACCAAGAATGAGGAAAAGACTCCTCTCAACCTCCTTTTATAACCTCCGTGGAACTTTCGAGAAGTTATATTTTATAATCACTTAAATAATAATACTTTATCTCCTTATAAAGTGACTTTATTTTATAATTTGCTTTTGAACCCTTAAGTCACTTAACGTCTCCTTTTTAAATATTTAAATTATTTTCCGCACATTCATCCAAATTTACGGAAAATATTAAGTTGGCCAAAAAAGGGACATTACAAATTTTCTACTAGCTAAAGCAGAGACCGGTATTCTTTTGCACCATGATATTAAAGGACAACAGATTAAATGTCACACGATTTCAAGAAGTAAGTAACTAAACTGCATTCAAAACTACAATTTAGATAGACAAATTTTGCTAGTATAAAGCTTAACTGAAAACAATCTTCTTTCAATTTACTTCATGAAATTACAAACATAAATTCCACAATCACTGAATAACAACTTTTGCAGAATAAGCACAATGTCAACTATCATTAAGAATTTACATGCTAGATTGCATGTTTTAAACTTGTTTGTCACTTTAAAACTTGGTTGAAATCACTTATCAATCTGCCACCTTTTGTTTAGGTTCACATCACTAATGGTCTTGCCTTCCCTTTATGCGCCAATGTTTGATCTTGGTCTTTATCCACTGTGGCTGAAATCACTTAAGCTCCTACCACTTTTCATTGTGCTAAGGCAGAACTTTTAGTTGGGCATTCCATCCCTAAAGCACACCACATATTTCTGTTTGAAACCTCTCAAAGCTGGGTGGAACTTTTCATGGTTGTTTCCCTGTTTTTATGTGCTTGGAGGAGAAAATGGTGCGCTAAACCCTTGCTGGCACATGCTTGAGGACTTATTGCCACATTTGAGTGCTTTAGGCACAGATCTAAGAGGGTTTTGCCACTAAATTAGTGCGCCTCGTATCCAGCTTTTAACCTTTTTGTATGTTGGCAGAGGGCAGCTACGTTCTTGCCAGTTTCCCACTAATGCTTCATCCTTAAAATGATGTCAGAAATAGCCCGAGTGGATGCCAATGAACTTATAGCCATCTTTGATGTTTTGGGTGGAAATTCATAAGGTTTGAGCCATGAAAATATGAACCTTATATAGGTCCCTTTTTCCCTTCATGCTGGGCATGGATTTGTTAAGTTTTTGCCACTTCTTGGGCTGGTGTGTTTCCTGAGTGCTGGGCACATATTACTATTGGCATTACCATACAAAAAATGTGCCTATCCTGATTTGCTGCTTTCTTCCCCCTTTAGGTGTGTTTTACATACAACTTTGCCACTTTACTGCTGTTTTCATGATGGGTGCACTTTCCTTGTGGTTTTGCCCTCTAAAATGTGTGTTTGGAGGAGCAAAAGGTCTTAAATCTAAAGTGTTATGCACGTAACTTTAAGTCTTAAGTCATGCCAAATGCATGAGAAACAAGTGGCAAAGTCACTCAAATTGTGTGCCATTCTACCACTTAGCTGCTGTGCTGACGTTCTGCCCCAGCGTCTTCATCATTCATTGCTCCTTTGTTCTTGAACTTAATTGCTCTTTCTTCTCCATTTTGTCCTTGAACATCATCATTGTTTATTCCTTATTAGGCTCAAGATGATCATGTCACCTTGCAAAAGTTGTTAGAAGAAAAAACTAAGACATGGCAAATTTTTGAACATTGACTGGGGGAGACCACAATTGACTAGATTTACGTAGGACCTTGGATCATTTGACAACAAGAATTAACAATAGGGAGTATGAATATTGAGTTTTGTATGGGTAACAACAATTGGCTGTTTTGGGGGACCATGGTACAAACCTCGACAATAGGAGAACTTCAATATCTCTAGCAATATTTGACCAATGTCTTATCTGTGGGCAATAGAGTCAAGACTATTTTAACAACGAAACAACCAATTAATCTAAAAGGATATGATAAGCAAACACATTACAACATTACAAACACAAAAAATGACATCACCTACCTACCTACAAATAGAGGGGAACAAATTGGCTAGACGAAGCTATTAAGAGGCTAGGAAAAGTAACAACCCCTCTGTTTGAGTTAGGGTTCTAATTGTGGCAACTTGCATCCTAAAAACCTTTGCCAAATTGTCTCGAAGTTCTAGGGTTTAGGTGGGTAGGAACGATCATGTAGTGAAAATTCAGTACAAATTGATTAATGTGCAGCGGTTCTAGATGGTCCTCAAGAAAAAACCTCCCTGGGTGGTGGAGATACTCTACCTCCTTTTGAAGATATCTATCAAGGTCTTGCAGTTGTAGCACATCTATAGGAATATTGATCACCTCATATCATATTTGATCCTCTTCACTCGTCACTTTGGCATATTCAACCTTGAATTTGGATGTACCATCATTCTTGTGGAAAGGCCAAACCTATTGAAGGAATATATTCATCACTTGCTTTTGACTTTCTAGGTCTATGATGGGTATCAACTGTGAACCTCATGGTTGCAACACTTCTTTGTCATCCTCATTAGTTAAATCTTGGTCCAACAACCCATCTAGGTTTAAATCTTCAAGCACTAGGGTATTGTCAAAGTTTACACGTTGAAGAAAAATATCCTCCTTTGGTGATGAACTTTGCCATCCATCATCTTTTGGCAAAGGACTTTAAGCAAATTGGATTCTCTCAACCCCATCATATCAAACAATCTTCTTCAAAGAAAGCTTCCGACAATGGGAGAAAACTATCAAACTATCAAACTTGTCATCAATAATCGAACAACTATTGTCATTTGTGACAAGGACAAGAGTGAGTATAGGAACCTTTGGTAGCACTTCTTCCATGGTTACCAACTCTTTTTTTGGTACAAGCTCACAAATCATTACTGTATATTTAGCTTTTGATTTTGTATTGATGACTGTGGGAGATGTTGAAGACGAGGGGGAGTCGCAACTCAAGAGAAGGTTTTTTGTATCTTCAATTGATGATCCGCTCTCAAGGTGCTGCAAGAAAATGGTGAGATTTGGCCATATCCTTTCCACAAATGTTTTAGACATGATAGATGATTCTAGAGTTTTGTTAGCATTTAATTTCACACCTTTCAGTGGGAAAGAAAAATAGACAGATGTGTAGTAGAACTGCTATTCGAATTTGAAGGGGAAGCTCCTTGTAAAATAAAACTTAACTTAAAACTTTAAAATCTTTTTGGGTTTTTGCAACGTGCGGAAAGGCAGAAAGCGCTTCTCGGATGCTCCAAACGCGCTTGCAAGAGGTTTTTTTTGCAGGCAAGATGCCATCAGAAGAGTCCAAACGCGCCAGAGGAGAAATCAAACACTTTAAGGAAATTTCAAGTGCCCAAGGACAAGGGAAAATGCGCTTTAGGAAAGGATATGACGTAGGAGCAAAGAGCCTCACGCGCCCACCAGAGAGAGAACATGTTTTTTGAAGTGCTACTGCTGCATTAGATGCGCTAGGATGAAGGAAATTTCAGGCCCCTGTGTGAGTCCAAAATGCCATTGGAGGAGATTGATTGCGCTCAAGGAGGGTGAAGTGACTAGGAGAATAGGAAAGTCAGCAAAGAAATTGAAGTCTTTTAGGCTCTTTTAAACCAATATCTTTTTCATCAAATATTTAAAAGATCAGCAAGAAAGGAGTTTCAAGTGTCATTTTGAAGGAGTCACACCATTTCAAGAAATCATGCCCATTATTAGAGAAAAATGCCTCTTTCATATCTCGCACGCTCCATTTCAACAAAGGGAAACATCTTGAGTCTAAAAAACATGGGCTCAGGTACAAAGGTTTAAACGCCAGCAAGAAGATTTCCTAAAGTGCCTCATTTAGCATATCAAATGTATTTTACAAGGAGTCTCCCAAAAAGCGTTTTGAAGTAGAAAATGGCGCCTGTTGTGAGAGAAATCGCACGCATAGAGAAAAGTTCATGCTCAGGTTCAAGTGCTAGAAGGAAGAAAAAGCTCCAGCGACAACCAAATCGCGCTCATGTGAAAAGCCTCATTTAATGTCTAAACGCGCTCAGTTCTGTAGGTGAAGTAAATAACAGGAGAAGACACGCCTCCCAGTGTGACATTAAGCATACCATACATTGCTGTTCTGTTTGGTTGACTCCAGTTTTGGATCCTCAAAACAATCGATCAAAGTTTTTGTCACAGATGGCTGTGATTGCTTGGAATCAAAGAAGACAGATTTATTCAGAATGAAGCGACTACTTGCATGAATAAAGAAGTGCCTTGAAGTTTACACCTCTTCAAATGACTCCAAACACTCTATTTCAAAGTCCTAATTAGCAATCAAACACCCAGATGCCATCAAACATGGATCGAACATTCACTAAAAACTAAGTGCACCTATGTATGGCATGTCTTATTTTTGTTATTTTAAAATTGTTTTAAAATAATAATAATAATACAAGGACAAACTCAAACTGGTTGATTATTTTTAGATGATGTGCCTCTGGATATTGCATGTTGGCAATTTACAGTTCAAGTGGAGCAGATATATTTGTAATAAAATTGCATTTCATGCAATCAGTTAGAGTCGAGTTGGGAGTTTGGTTAAATTATTTTATTTATTCTTATGCTTTTTTGTAAAGTATAAATAAGTGCTTTGTGCACATGTAATGGGATTCATTCATAGAGATTTTTAGAAGAGATTTTAGGAGACAGTTTTTGTTATTCAATTTCATTGTTAGTCAGCTTTTTTCGAAGCTTTCTAGCAATTAGCTTTCCAGTTTTTAGTATTCAAGTATCCAGATATCCAGTGTTGTATTCAATCAATGAATAAAAAGCAAGGACAATTCTCATGCCTCATTTGCCTAGATTGTTACTCTCGTATATTCACCTGATTGTTTTCTTGTTTTGTTCATTTAATGGTTTTCAATATGCCTATTTTGCTTCCAAGTATCCATTAAAATGTGTTATTTGTATTGAGAATTAATGTAACGTGCTACCCCAAATTTTTTCAAAAAATAATGAACAATGATATGGCAGTGTTAGCATAAATTGCATAAACCAACTAAATGCCTCACACTTTCTGATCACCCAGATCCCAGGATGGGCAAGGTGAGAGCATACAGTGATTGGCTTACAATGAGCAACTATGCAACAAGGAATTACAATTCATCCGCTACGGCGGGCATCCACAAGTTGTGGGGATTCACTACTTTTCAGTGGGTAATGAACAATAAAGAAAGATTACAATGCCATCCACTTGTTCAGTGGGAATACTCCACTTTTTAGTGGGTGAGAGCAAATATGAAAGATTCTTTTTCCACACTGACGGTAAACCATCCAGGGGCCTTTAGTGAATTTGCATCATAAAGAAGAAATTACAATGATTCAAAATAATGCAACCCAAATCAGAAATATCAACTAGATTATTCAAACCAGCACCATTGAAGGTTATAATCCATGGAGATACCCTGCAACACATAACAATATCAAACATAATCCATGATATAAATCTGTCCCAGCTGATAGAAAACTGAAGATAGTTTGATGATGATCAAAAAACTCAGCTTTCTGCCTTAGGCCCAATTGTACGGATGTCCCAGCCACATATGGGAAACACAAAATGCCAAAATGAACCTCAAATCCCTTTCAAACATTGCATCTCTGAATGGCTGCCTTAACTGAAATGAGAACATGAAGTCACTGCTGTTCAGATCTGTCACAACAAATGAGAGCCACTTGTGCTGTACAGCAACCTTAAGGATGTTAAACTTTTCAATGATAAGCATCAATGTCAAAACCCCCCCATTCAAAACTACCATGAATCAAGTGATAACAACCAAACACCATGAAACAAAGTGATTTTCAGCCTTAGGAAACAGAGCAGCCTGCTCAAAAGATCCCAGCCAGCATACACAGGTCTGTACGGCCCTGAAAATACCATCAAATCCGAACTCACAGAAATCTGCCCAGAATTCGCTAAAATCAGGTTATATTGGTCACCTTCACAAGACAAAGATATCCATTAAGTCTCAATACTTCATTTGCCTCAAACAAACAAGAATAAGAAACAATCCACAATTCACCCTTCCATGGATGTACGGCCCAACAAGAGGAAATCTGCATATAAACTCAACAACCACATCAAGATCTTACAAGAAATACTCTCAAAATCATAATAATTATTATAATAACCAGGTCCAAACCAAAATCTCCAAAAACAACTAGAACTGATCACAAAGACGTTAAACTGAATCACAATCCAAAACTCATCAAAATCTTTTAACTCCAATCAGCTCCATGGCAAACTTTGTATGGCTTGCTCCCAATCCACCTTCAGCACAATGGTGATTCCTGCATTGAAATCACACTCAACCTCAAGAGGGTTTTCGTCCTCAAGGGCATTCCACAAGAGGGTTTTCGTCCTCAAGAGAATATGGAAGAACACTCAGGTTCAATCCGGTAGAATAATAATACAAATCCCAAGCATGTTCAAACAATGAGCCCATCTCCTCCTTTTATAACTTTTTAAGGGAAATAAAATATTATTTCCTTTATCCCTTAATATTTCTCTTCAAACAATATAAAAAAAAACTCATTATGTGTGCACAACTTAAAGTCACCATAATAATTAAAAGCTCCTTTTAGCTCCAAAGACCCCTTTATCAAAATAAAGGAAATATTTGCTTCGCAAGGTCCCAAAAAGATGCATCCATGATTTAAAGCTTTTTATCCCTTTCCAACGAGCTATAACACTTAAGTGTTAAATGAACATTTCCCAACCTTTTTTAACTTAAGTGCAATTATTAATTGTTTAGCTCATTAAATTAATTGATTTTATAGAAAATCCCAAATATCATCAAACTGCAAAATTAAGCATACCAACATACTCCATGATGATTGGGAAGATGAATGATGCCTTCCGGGTGACTTTCTAAAAATAGACGACTCCTCCAAGAATCTTGGAGAGCAATCCGTGAACCCGATCAAACATCAGAAAACATCACTGCAATCCTGAACACCATCTGAGCTCAATGCCATAACCAATTGCTCAATGAAACTGATCTGTGGCCACTCCAAGAATATTGGAGTTCTCCCAACAAAGCCGGATAGCCACCAAGAGACTAAGAACAAGCCAAAATGCTCACAATAATCAATGTGTCAAAAATAGAACATTACAATTAAGTTGTTTCAACAAAACTTGTGAACTTTGCTTCATAGGTGAAATTATAAGTCGTATCTTTGCATTGTCTTATAATTGATTTAATCAAAGCCTTTGTAGATCATTTTATCCAAATCATGTGTACTTACCCTGCTCAGCCTCTGAATTTAGCTGAGTAGCGTAAGCATGTAACCTAGGTGATTCTAGTCAAAAAGCATAAAAACCTTTGCTTCGCTGTCGAATGTGCGTCTCTGCCTTTCTGCACGTTGCAAAAACCCTAAAAGATTGTAAAGTTTTTAGTTAAGTTTTATTTTACATGGAGCTTCCCCTTCAAATTCGAAGAGAGGTTCTACTGCACATCTGTCCGTTTTTTTTCCCACCGAAAGGTGCAAGAAATTAAACGCTAACAAGTTTCATCATCTTCAAACAAAAGATCTTATTTTCCATCCAACCGTGCTATTTCCTTTGCCTTGTCTAGTGCATGTCCATCAAAGAGTCCCTCAAATATGGAGAAGAATTCATCTGATGTATCTTCATCCATTGAGTAGTCTTTGTCCTTTGTCTCTATAGGTAGGGTTGGATCATCTTTTGCCTCAATAGATGCTTGTGGGACTTTATCTTCTTCAGAAAATAGGTGATATATAGTTCCTTCAAGTTGTGATGTGGAAGATTTTTCCTCTTTATTATGAAAATTAAACAATGCTTGGGAGGTAGATAAAAAATCCTACTTTTCATCATTTCTTGTTGATGAAGGGGCAAATCCTACTCTTTCCTTGATAGGTTTTGCTTTTATTCATTAAGATTAGCATTTATTTCATTCATTAGAATACATTCATTTCAATTCTTGAAATTTCAATTTCTTAGATTAGATTCAAAATCGCTCTACAAAAACCTCAAAAACATAGGACTAGATTGCACATTGGAAAACACATATAGTTGCATACATATTTCAATTTCTAGTTAATTAGACAACTTTTATTTGAATTTGGAGAAAAAAGAATCAAAAATCGCTTTGCATACATTTATGGTGCATTTCATAAGAAAATTACAAGAACATTAGGAAACTTAGAGTACAAAACTCTCAGTTCCATCACGAGGTAAACACAATTCAAGTCAAACAAGGAGAAACCCTCGGTTCCATCACGAGGTAAACGTTAATTCAAACATTAAACACAATCAACAACAAACAACAAGAAACACGAACATTTCCCCTATTGCCAGGCATTCAATGTGCCCAGGCATTAAGGAAGATATCTGTCCTCAACGAGATTGAGGAGAACTTCCCCCATCCAATTCAACAACAAAACACATAACAAGCAAGGGAAGAACAAGAACACCAACAACGAATTAGAGATCAACGATCCTTGATTCAACAAATCTTAAGAGACCAAGAAAGGAGACTGGAACGACAAAGTCTTATCAATGAACAAAACAACCTTTGTGCTAGGCTAAGGAGACTTGGGACTCGTGACCCTTTGGGTCATATAATCGTTACGACCACAACAACAATCGAACATCTCAATAGGAATAACCGTCAGAACATACACATAGCATGTAACCCAACCACCATCTATGACGTTCTGCTCCCTGAAGAAAGAATAGAACAACCCCTCAGTCCCACCTTCTCTCGACTAACTCTTGCCACGTGAGTGGGAGTGACTGGGAGGCCACTTTTAGCAAGGAGGATGGTTCATGCGTTGCGCTGGATTGTGACTCACCCACAAAACCGTCTGGGCTGTAATCTAAACGATACATATTTTGGTGAACCTAACGTGAAGAACTAAACCTTTTGGTTGAGATCTTCACGTTTCCATTGCTCCATTCATACTTTCAGTTTGCCATTTTTCTCTTCATTTCACTCATTGTCTTCATCCTCTTCTCTCTTCATTCCATTTATTTTGTGGTGTTTAAAGCATCCCCAAATATGATGGAATCTGAAGCAAATCTAGGGAGCATTCCCTCTAGAGAGCCCGGAGACAGATATGTGCTACTCGATCCATTGGAACCGATTACTAACTACTACGATTTCGAAGACTCAGAGTATGAAAATGATAGACGAGGGATTCCAATCCGGCTTGGGAACACAAAGCTGTAATTCAACCAACACACTCTAACCATGGCAAAGCACATCGAGTGCAAACCATTGACTAGCCGGGTAGGAATAGCGACACAATTAGACGATGAAGTGAGCATTTAGAGAAACACTTGCCAGAAGCTAGGGAGGCCCAAGAGGCCCTATGTGTCGCACAACAAGTAGAGCAATTAGAAAATACCTCTAGAGCACGCGAATGGACAAAACCATGAAAATTCATAGCCAATGAGAGAAGTGCCAATGACAGGAGCTGCAACCTCTGTTGACCTCATAGCTACCCTAGTCCAACGGATTAGAACATTATAAGCAGGAATAGAACAATCTCCCAAGACAAAAACGATCCGAGAAATAGAATGCACAACACTAGGGTCGAACAAGACCAGGGGGCAATTCAAAATCCCCTGTATCTAAACTTTTATTCACGTAATGGAAGTAATGACACAATCCAACAACTTCCACAAGTAGATGGATATTGTCCGGCTCATAGAATTCAATTGTTTCAAAATTATCCACAAGCTCAGCCGACATACACAAATGGGACTGCATATCAACAAGTCCCACCTGTAGCGCCCATGTTTTCGACACCCATATCTCAAAGCACTTTCTTAGAAACTTACCTTAAATATTTGAAAGAGCCCCTAGATCACAGCGTACACAACACATTGTTACGACGACCTCTCCTAGACCTACCCAAGTTCAAGGGAGAAGGGGAGCCAAATTCTCATGTAATGGTTTTCACAACCGCCATAAGAGAGGCCTTGGGATGGGGTCGTGGCGAGAATTCTTCCTAAACCCCTCGAAGGGGGCTTTGGATTGGTACTATCGATTACTTGAAGCTTCTATCCACTCTTCGCCAACTCATAGGAGAATTGTCACAACCTTCGATATGAACAAACTAGTTAGGACAAGAATACATGAATTCCTGATAGTAAAGCAGATGCAAACGAATTAGTGGCACATTTTGTCACTCGATGGAGACAAGTGTTATACTCTTCAACAAGCACTCCTAATATGGACCATAGAGAACTATGTGACATGTTCTTGCACGCCCTTAATAGGGATACAAGAGTACTTAAATTACTATACAAGTCCTACAAAGAAGCCTTGGAGAGTGCGCTGAAAATTGACCAAGCTGCCGTCGATAGTGGATGAAGGACTTATGGCGTGAATGGTCGGCTAGTGACGCAAACAAGCGATAATGGTAATAATTCCTCCACAATTAAGATTTTAAAGAATAATCGAAACACGACCACAGATGGGGTCACAAAGCAACCCTCGGTAAGAAACAAAGTGAGGGATGACTATAATGGGAGAGACTACTTCCATCAGAACGTGAACGCTATGGATTGACCTCAAAATAATGGCTACTACCAAAGAAACACTCAACAACCATGGAACTGAAACTAGAACAATAATAGATACGACCGCCCATCGGTATGAATACAATCAATTCTGTTCTTTCCACAAGAGAAGGGGGCATAACACCGAGTTGTGTAGGGAATATAATAGGATCATTGCAAGGTTACCAGAGGACCAACAACGACTATTTATTGAAATCTTCTTGAATCTGCAAGAGGTCATGACAAATAACAACAATAACAATACCAAGCAGATACAAGCACCCATCGTGTCGCATAATGCAGATATGAAAATATTCCAAGGCCCTTTTCGGTGTTGGGACCTCTATTTTCCAAGCCATAATTGCAAAATCTTGTCAAATTCATCAAAATTTTCCTAATAAATGTCCATTGTGTTTGCCTTGTTTTGTGTTCCTTGGGAGGTACTAGAGCTTTGTGAAAACCTTGTGAAAGTCTTATAAATCTTGAGTTTATGTTTTTTTTGGTCTGGGGTGGAACTTGAGGCTCCTATTGGATTTGACAGACTTTCTTGGGTGTTCAAGATATATCTTGTCCCCCCAAAAGTTCCGCTTTCTTCCTTTTTCCTTCGTTGGCGGAGTTCCTGCTTGGATCAGGATGTATCCTAAACCACCTCCTAGCTCCGCATCCTCATCACCCTTCCAAGTCCGCTTTTCCTTTTTTCCCTCATTTTTGTGCTAGTCTTAACCCTCTGTGTCTCAGTTTCATTCATGGTTCTCCCAGCGGAACTTCATCTTGGATGTGGATATGTCTTGACTCCTTCCAACTTCTGCATCCTCCACCCTTATATTCCTCCGCCACCTTCCCTGTCCTCCTCACTACATGGATTCCCCGAGGAACATGATGCATCCTGTGCTACTCTAAAGTTTCGCATCCTTTCTTGTCCAACTACTCTGCCTCCATACCTCTTTCGCAGCACCCATCCAAACCTTCATTGGATCCGCGCCACATCCTGAACCCCCAATTGTTCTGCCCTCCTCTTCTGGTCTCTCCAAGCGGAGTTTTAGTGGAGAACTGGATATGTCTAGGACACCCCAAAACCTCCACATCCGGTACCCCCTCGGATTTCCACAACTTTCAAAATAGGCGTAAAAATGAAAAGTGATAACTTCATACGACCTCCAGATAGACTGCAAACCGGGTAGTTGAAGTTGTTGGATTTTATAGTGTTTTCTCGCCATTCCATCATCAGATTTGAGTTGCAAGCAAACATTATAAATAACATGATTGAAACGCATTCAAACGGTTGGTCATTTTTGGGCAAATTTCTCTCTTGAGGTGCTAGGCATCCAAGGTAGTTACGGCTTCAACCAGTGATCAGTTTCAGTTCTTCAGAAAGCAATTGTCAAAGCAACAAAGCAAAATGAGGAAAACATGGAGGTGGTGTTAGGTCATTTACATGATGTTATGTTAGGGGTTGTTGAGACCAAAAGGATTGTGGACGGAATTGCAGACAAACTTGGCGTCCCGATCTCGGAACGTGCTCGACCTGCATACTCTTGTGCATGTGACAATGCTTGCGATGGTGTAGACTTGTTTGGAGATGGTGACAAATAGGTATTGTAAGTTTGTTTAAGATTGCTATGATATGATATGATATGGTTTTCAGAGAGTGGGCCGCTGTAGTTTGCCCCTCTCTTTCAGTTATGTATTAAGGGATGGTGTGAACTCTGTTGTTTTGTCTCTGCCTGTTAGTAGATGCGTAGTATGGGGGGGTAATTTGACATATTTTCTATTTATGGAAGACTTCTGGGCTGTGCCCTTTTTTGAATGGGTCCCTGGTCCCTTAACTAGGTTTTATTATAAAAAAAATACATGATTTCATTGTCTTCTCAAGCTGGCCGACCACCCTTTAAACTCATATTTTATTTTATTTTATTTTTTCCTTCCCAAATTGGGCCGACCACTTCAAGGCAAGATATGCGCTCAAAATACAAATTAAAGATTTGTCTTTTGTGTTTATTTTCTTCTTAGGCCGATCTCCCTTTAGCGCCCAACACAAGATATCATTATTTTATTTTATCCAACCTTCCATTCTCCAAGGGCGAAGCACTTGGGCACATGATTCATCATGAATTTGATTTCAAAACAAGTCGTTCTCTTCAAGGCGAAATGACATGAATCACACTTATTTTTCACAAGGCATTTTCCATATTTTCCTTTATTTTCCATCCTCCAAATGGGTCGCTCCACCTTAGGGCAATTTATTTTAGTAATGGTGCCTACATCAAAATTACCACAAAAATATGCTAAGTCATCTTCCATACTCAATTTGCCCTACAAAATTGGCTAAGTGTGAAAACTCGCCAATTAGGTCCTTCCCTAAGCCCTCCAGCTTAGCCTACGAGAATGGAAATAGGCTAGCCACTCCATTAAGTGATCACTCCGAAAATGAGGACATGACAGATATGCATCCAGAAATAATGCTCCCAAAGAGCTGTGATCAATCCTAGAAATGTACAACGACAAACAATAATAAGTAGAACCACTTAGAAATGAAGTGATTCTCCTTCACTAAGACATGACAGCATCAAAAGTTGCAAATCCTTGAATAAAAAGGCAGCGATTCTGATGATGTACAAAACTCCCACTGCTGCACATAATTCAATTCTCACACACAATTTCTCAAATCATTACATAACTCAAATCAAATCCACACAGGAAATGCAAACAATTCTCCCATGGGCAAATTTCTCTCTAAAAACTCCTCTTCAAAACCTGCTACATTATGAGGTTTTACAAATTAACATGCCCCTTATAATGGGCTGATTCCTCTCTCAAAACTCTTCCAAAACCTCTCCACAATCCCTCTCACGTTTTTCTTTACAAACCTCAAAAATATGCATTGAAAACCATCAATAATTGCTCGAAAGTGGGTTTCCAACTCTCCCCAAGAATAGCTCTTCTTATTCTATTTTTAGGCAGCCTTAAATAAGGCATTTAAACTTCCATCAACTCCTTAAAGCACTGTCTTTACTCAGAGGGGCGTTTTTTTGTATTCTGGGCATTTTAAAAACTATAAAATCTTGAGTTTCTATCTTTTTTATATTCCAAATGCCCTCCAGATGGAAGTTACAATAAAAGAATAAATAGAAGGCTGAAAAAGATTGTAAATTTATTACCTTAACCCCTAAATACTTTACCAAAATGAAATATTCAAATTTGGCAACTTTGAATGTGCGGAACCGGGTGCCGGAAAGGGAAAAATCCAAACTTCTCCGAATTGAATGAAAATTGGCATGCAGGCTAGGAATGATGTCCCAAAGTTCCCTGCAAATTAGTTTCGCTCCAGCTTTCAACAATTTCAAAATATTAAACTTTTTGTGAATTGTCGACACAAATTTTTTTACAAACTTTCGGCATTTAAATTTCCCAAACCATGAAAGATATTGATCTAATTCTTTTTGCACATTTGACATGATACCTCCAAGAATGTCCTTGCAAAAGGATTTTGCTCCAGCTCTTATGGATTTTTGGGAATAAATTTTCAAAAACTGCCTGTGGAGCCTTTGAAACAGCGAACCCGCAAAAATTTGAAAATTGCAATTCTGATCGAATAAGAGCTTTTAAGATGCTGAGAGATGCCTTGTTGTACCCATACGATTTTCTTTTCCGTCTATGCATACAAACACCCAAAGAGATGCCTAAACACACCTCCCAAGCACCATGTCGCCTTGTTATTTTTTTTAATAATCCCGCAGGTACAAGACATATCAAAGGAGATGGATCCAAGGCTCAAATGGAGGAAGTTTCTGACAAGCCAAATTGGCTCCGAGCTGTGGAAAGATCATCTTGAAGTAGATGCCAAAGTGGTGGATTAAAGACCAAAATGATGTAAAGGAACCAAGGAAAGCAATGCAAACACATTTGGCAAAATCAAAATCGAATTTTGAAAATTTGAAAATTTTTCTAAGGCATTGGAGCGTTTTTCCCTTGGCGCGTGCGCTAATGAGAAAAGGCTCCAAATGAGGTTTTAACTCTCATTTATCCAAACTTCAAGGTGTTTCGTCATCATTTGAAGAAGTTATGTCGAAAAAGGTGTTTTAAATGGCTAAGGCAAAAAGAGCACTTTTCCGGCGAAGTGTGCTCCAAGGCAAAGCGTGCTCCAACTCCAAAGTGCTCCAAGGCAAAGCGCGCTCCAAGTCAAAAAGGCTCCAAATGAAGATTGAAGTTTCTAAGGCATGAAGTCATCCAAAAGAACTCTTGAGGCACTCTCACCTCGAGGCATATTCCGGATCCAAAAAGCTTCATAGGCAGAGAAGGTTGACATTGATCCAAGGGATCTTCGTCGGAAATTTTCTAAGACAAAACTCAAATGTTTGCAAGATCAAAAGGCGTGAAAAGAAAGCATTGAAAACGGTGAAAGAACGTCAAAGTTTTTGCAAAAATCAAAGGCAGAGAAAACTCAAAATTTTCTAAGGCAAAGCAACCTTGGGAAAAGCGCACTTTTCCCAAGGCACATGTGCCACCTTGGCGTGCGCACCAAGGGAAAAAGGCGCTTTCCCTTGGCGCCTTTCCAAACTCAAAAGGGCGCTTGTTCTTGCCTATTCAAATGCCTTCTAAAAACCATCAAAAAACCCTATTTTTGAGTGCCAAAATTTGCATTAAATGGAGCGTTTTAGAGAGAGAAAAAGGGACGCCTAGGAGAGAGAATTTAAAAGGTTATAAATAGAGTTTTTTCTCCCACTTCCACTCCACTTAGGATTTGTGCATGAAAGACAAACAAAAAACACTCTATTTTTAGAGTAAAGCTCATTCAAACCCTAGAGAGGTGGCGCTTGGCTATAAAGGAGGCATACATTCATTGTTTTTGTCATTTCTAAAAGCATGAGAAGGGATTAAAGGTAGCGCACAGCTTGGAGACTCCATTGATGAAGGTTTTTAAGCTTTTTAAAGGCAAATTGAAAGGGTTTGAGTTGAGGCGCTTCACTTAGAAGGCCAAGTTCACACATTGTTGCATCATTCCATGCCTCTTTCTTCATTCCAAGGCACATCCACACATGAGAAGGCCATTTCTTCACATTGGCGGCCATTGTTGAGGGTTTCAAGCTTTTTTATGGCAGGTTTGAAGCACTTTTTGGGCCATCAATATATCTAAGGGGCAGATTTGTCACTCCAAGGCACTATTTTCTTCATTCTACATCATCTAAAGACATCTTTGCACATTCTAGAGGTAGCGTTCAAACCTAGGCGGCCATTATTGAAGGATTTTGAAGCTTTTTATGACTGTTACAGTCCAAAATGACCACCTGCAGCCACAGCAAAATGAGTTTTTAAGGTGTTTTTGTCCATTTTTCATCATTTCTATTGCATACCCACCTCGGGAAACGACATTTCTCATCATCCTTGACGATCTAGAGCTCAAATCAGGCCAAGCTTTGAAGGTACATTTGCAAATTTTCACTTTTCAAGGGGAAAAATATACATTTTTATGAAAAATCAGAATTTGGACAGCAAGAAGAAAAGCCTGATTTTTTTGGACAGCGAGCATATAGAAGTCTAATTTGACCTTTTTCAAAGCGGGACAGTGAAGAGGAAAGCTTTCTTGAAGCCACCAAGCAACCATGCAATACTCTTCGAATCACCAAATGAGGCTAAAGTTGATGAATTTGAGAGAAATCTGAATTCTCAGACTTAGTCATTTTTCACTGTCTGTAGGAGGATTCTATTTTGGACTTTTTTAAAGATTTCCAAAGCAGTTTCTATTTTGAGAACTGACTTTGCTTTTCATAGATAAATCATTTTTTGGATTTGTTTTGGAAATCATGCAAAATTATCTTTAAGTGGAACTCAATGTGTAATAACATGCAAGTTCAGTTAACTGAATTGCATAAGAGATATTTTATTATTTTAATTGCTAATAAGCTTGCATGGTTTCCATGCAGTATTAGGGTTAGGGTGGAGAGTGTTAGTTAACTCTTCCTTTCATTTCCTTGCATCTTTGCTTTTTAGGGTATAAATAAGTGTATTCTACACACTTAAACTTCTTAATGGTAAATGCTGAAGCTATTCTTTTGTTCGCATATTATTGTTCAACAGTGTTGTGTGTTTTGATTACTTTGAAGAATGAGAATATGCATCGTTATCATGGAAGTTCTTTGTGTTGTTAAGGTTGAGAAGAATTGTTTATGACTTTGTGCTTAAACAATTGTTTTTAGATCTTTGTTGTTCCTTTGTGTTAAAATCTCCCAAATTGTTCCTTCAATTTCTTTATGCTCTGGATTTACTTGAAGAAATTGGTAGTATGTTTAGTAAAGTTTATTTATTTCTTTTGCAATATTCTGAAAAGTCTTGAAGCATTGTAGAAGAGCTTCAATTGCCTTATGCTCGTGCTCTGAGAAACAAAAAGATAGGTTAAATTGTAATTGTCTTTTTAAATTTCTTTGTAATTTGAAGAACAGTTCTACTGTACATGTTGTTCCGTTTAGTGTCACACCGCAAGGTGCGAATTTAAACACTAACATGCTTGAAAACACCAAAGCAAACCAAAACACACACCAAAATGAAAATGAAACAAAAAAATATTTTTGGCCTGTGGACCTGAATGCTCCTGCATCAGATTCATCCCTGAAATAGAACGACAACATCGCCAACTCATTTGGCCCTGCTATTATTTATGGCACACTGTAAGAACCCAAACGGAAATATTTGCCAATACTCACAATTGTCTGATTTTTAACATGCCGGCATTTCGTCAAACACTTGTAATACAACTCAATGAACAATATTTCTGAGTTCCAAGGTTTAGGACATTAAGAATTATGAATTTATATCATTAATAAATTATGAAGTCTTCACAGTATTCAAGGTTGGCATAGAAACATTTTATCAAACACTTTTCCCACTTACAATGAAATTCCAATATTACTGTTTGTGAAATCAGAATTACAAGGACTGTTATAAATTGGTTCCTAACCCATAATGAAGCCAAGAATACTTACTATAGGCACTATGCTGTTACAGAAGAGTGTGCAGCTCCAAACATGGAAGATTTGACACTACGATCTCTGGTCACAGCCACCATTAATAACCTGAACAGCAATAAACTCCTACAAAATGTATGTATGTGATTGGCAGCAACCAGAAATCTTTGATTTGAAAGCCCTTATATTGACTGATGAAAGTTGAATCTGCTATTCTATAAGTGCAATTGCTTGCTCAATCTGAAAGCTGGTAAATGCTGATTACCTTCATATACTTTTCCAGCCAACATTCAACAAGTAGTTAGCATTGAACTAGATACTGCTGTGATTTACATACTGGGCTGTCTCTGCTAATTTCCAGCTACTGCACTGTCCTAAATTCAGTCCGTACACATCTGAAACAGTCAATATTATGGAAATTTCCACTATCAGGAGTGGTGGCCAGACTATAAGGAAATATTCAATCCAAAATCAGATCAAATAACTATCAAAACCCCCAGCGCTTCCTTCCTTGAATTGGTACGGCTGCAAGTTAGTTCTTCTCAAAGATTCAAGGAAGTGTAAATCAGACCAACATCAAACAAACAATATAAATCATGGGGCCCACATGTCAGATATTGTTCCCAAAGAAGCTGCAATAGAATATGAAACTAGCTTATTTCCCTTCAAGCTGCGATTCTTTTTTATAGAAGAATTTGTCCTTTCAAGCAGCTCCAAGGCTGGTACGGGTCCCACCTTGGCAGGTTTTGTCTCCCTTTAGCAGCTCCCAAGGCAACAATCATCATAAAGTAATATATCTCAGTCTTATGCAGCAAATGTAAGATTTTAAACCCCTTGAAACAACTGCGATTTCCTTTATTTGATTAAGATTTACAGCAGAAGATCGAGGATTCTGAAAGAAAAAGAGGGCAACAAGAAGGCTCTGTTTGGGCAGCAGGCCCGTATGGGGCTTTTGTGATAGGCAGCGTTGTTTGTATCCGTTGGTCCCATAGGCTGTTTGGCCTCGTGGACGTTATTAAAAATCTTCATTCATTCATTCATTTAATATATACTTGTTTGCTTGTTTGATGGAGCAGCCAGCATAGAGAGGGGCCCACACACCTTCCAACTTAGCTTAAAGTTTCAACGCCTTCATTCCTTCACCTCCAGCGATTATTATTGAAGGAGCAGCGATCACTTTAACATAGGCGATTCTCTTTTTGTGATAGGCAGCATTGTTTGTATCCGTTGGTCCCATAGGCTGTTTGGCCTCGTGGACGTTATTAAAAATCTTCATTCATTCATTCATTTAATATATACTTGTTTGCTTGTTTGATGGAGCGGCCAGCATAGAGAGGGGCCCACACACCTTCCAACTTAGCTTAAAGTTTCAACGCCTTCATTCCTTCACCTCCAGCGATTATTATTGAAGGAGCAGCGATCACTTTAACATAGGCGATTCTCTTTTTAGAAGATGTGGCTAGTATAACGAACTCTTTTCAGCTTAGACTCTTACACATAAAATTCATAGGGAATATATGGGAGTGAAACTCCAATAAAGCTCCTTCACTTATTTTCAGTATAACTGAAATATCTTCACAAATATTACGTTGGATAACTGAGTATTAAAACCCTCAACCAAAATCTTCACAAGGCTTAGATAAAATCTTCAAACAAACTTATAAATTTGTTTTTGGAACAAATACCACAAATTTATTTGCATACAAACCCTGCCCTCAACTTCTCAAATCCCTGCAAATAATATCACTCTTCCGCACAAATCCTTCAACCTGCATACCTGAAAATCTGCACAAAGAATAACTAAACACTTACAGAATAAAATGGTACAAATCGTTATGCTCAAATGTGAACACTGACATGAATTCACCTCCAAACCCTTGAACCAGCTGTTCAAAGCTTTTCCACAATGGAAAATATCACAAGAGAGATAATCAAAATGCATATCCAGCTCTTTCCTCCAAGCCCTTTTTAAAACATTTTTTGACTTCTTCTAGAATCCTCCTTTTTGGCCGACATTGAAAGTTTTTTATTTTTCCACAAAATTATCTTTTATTTTTTTATTTTTTATTTTTGGCTTAAAGTTACTTTTTATATAAAATAATTAAATAAATATAAGTTTCTTTTAAAATATTTTAAGACAACTTATTTTATTTATTTAATTAATAATTTTATTTACTTGCCAGCAAAAAGGGACATTACACAGACCTTGACCAAGGCTACATTGAGAGATTTGGATGGTACGGATGGACTCTATGGTGCTCGACAGGGTTCAGAAAATATACAACAGTCTGCTATGATGCCTCCTTTAACTTACATGGATGGCTAGAATATGCAGCAACTTCAACACAAATAACAATAAAATCTTTTCCTACAAAGTTGCAAGCTGAAAACTTCAAGATCTTCAATAAATAATCTAAAACTGGAACAACTGCAAACTTTTAGCGCATTGGTAATCCCTGGATGGAATCACACCAAGTGAATTAGAGGGTTTTTGTCGTCCAACCCAACTAGGAAATCTAGAGGTTTTTTTTTCCTCCACATCCCTATGCCAAAAGGGTTTTCATCCCCAGGAATGGTTTATGAACACAAGTGCTTGATCTTCGAGAAAAAGGTTTTGATAACAAAGACAATGGATGATTTCTTCTGAGCCCAGCTCCTTCTTTTATAATCACCTTTTCTAATTTTTAATTTATTTTCCCACCTCCCTCTAGAAGTGTCTAGAAACATTTTTTTATTATAACATCACTTTAGGCCCTCTTTCCTAGAGACACTTCTTAATAATAAAACATAAGTTGCCTTTTTTGTAATGTTATGATATAAAGTTACTAGGATAACTTAAGTTATTATTATTAATTATTTCCTTAGCTCAAATATTTAGAAAAGGGGACATGACATACCAAAAGAGTGGATGGCACTAGACACTAGGGCACCATTTCCAAATTTTAGTACTTATCTATTCCTATAGCCCCAAGACATTTTACTTTTCATATTTGATAACCATTGATTCAAATAGAACTGATTGTTTTAAACCTTCAATTCTTTTTTTATCAAGCCTGAACTGAAAGGTGAAAATCTTTCTCATGTTAATTAATAAATTACAAGGGACTATTTTTAAATTATTTTTGATAATCATCTGGACATTATATATGTGAATCAGCACTAATACACTATTTTTGACAACTGTTTTCTTTTAAATTCAGGAAAGTTCGGCATAAGAACATTGTTCAGTTTATTGGTTCTTGCACAAGGCCACCAAATCTTTGCATTGTCACAGGTGTGTAGAATGTGTAAAAGTACACTTTTTAAATCTATTTATGATACAAATTATAAGTCTACTTTTCCTTACATTTCCAATTCTTGAGTAGAAAATTTAATTGGCACTTCTGCATATGTATTTATAAGCAAATCATGGGACTGTGTTTGCTTCAGTATGCACTACAAACTGCAGAGTTTCTATACTTCTACCATTGCAACTTAATTTTTATGGTATGAGATTTGAAGGGATAATCATTCTTCCTTATCTTTTGATCTCAGAGTTTATGTCTGGTGGTAGCATGTATGATTATCTACATAAGCAGAAAGGCATTTTCAAGTTGCCAGCTCTTATTAAGGTTGCCATCGATGTGTCTAAAGGCATGGACTACCTGCACCAAAATAATATTATTCATAGAGATCTCAAAGCAGCTAACCTCTTGATGGATGAAAATGAGGTAAATTGCTATCATCGGTATTTATATCCAAGGCCACTACCTGCATTTTTAATGTTTAATTTTTAATTTCTTTTAGATTAAATGTGAGGGTTCTTTTAATGTGGTCCTCTCCCAACCATAACATTAAAAGAAATAGACTAAATCTGCCTGAGCTACCTATACCAGACATAGCATGCAAAATAAGAGTTATTTTCCATATTAAGACTTCCTTTTCTACTATGAGATCTCAATACCATATGCCTCTGGTTTTGTGTTTTACTAGTTTGCTTTATGTTGCTCACTTCAGTCCAACCTCTTGCTTCCTTCTCCATCTTAGAATCTGTCGATACATGCGAAGCTAAACCCCATTCCTCCTCTGGAGATAAGATTGCATTGTTGAGCTTTGTAAGCTGAAAGGAGTAGGAAGCTTCAATAACCATTGCTCCAACTCTAAGCTTTTATCTTTCTGGAGAGATGTCATTGGACTGTAAAGTTTTTAATTTTTTCTTCTCCACCTTACCTGAAACTAACACAGCCTTGCCCCTATCTGCAATTTCCTTCTTTTTTGTTAGCTGGAGTGGAGCGAACCACATCAGAGAAATGGGGTTGTGAAGGGGAAGGCGTAATCTCCTTTAGCACAACATCTTCTTGAATTGTTGGCAGATCATTTGCAATAGGTCGCTTTGAAGAGTGTGAAGAGGAATCATCAGCTTCAATAGAGGAAGGAGGGGCCGCTCTTTATATTGATAGATGAGAATAGTTGCACCTTTCCACCATGTAGCCGGCTTGGTTGAGATTGACTTTCCAATCTTTCACTAATACATATGCCCAACCTGTAAACATTTTCTGCAATGAAAAGGCACATTCTCATAGTCCAGAACTTGCTTCCATATCTTGCCCTCCACCTTAAGCCAAATTTCATCTGGAAGTCCTTTAGATATATCCAACTCAACTTGATTCCTAGCAGAGGTAGAGTGAGCAAGAGCATCCATTTCTGGGCCCAAAGCCAGAAATCTACCTAATGTATTCCTGATACCTTGAAAAGATGCATCTACACAAAACTGCAATGGTAGATTGGGCAAATGAATCCAGACAGGCATAACAAAAAAGGATTCTTTTAATGGATTGAAGCCTAAAAACCAAGGCTTTACCAGTAAAACATGGTTCTCCCATTTCCAAGGACCTTTTTCTAAAATAAACGCTCTATCTCCTATGGATTCACAAAGAAGCACAAAGAAGCCTTGAGCACATGAGTATATTTCTATCGAACTTTTTAATTTGGGACTCCAAATATTATATATCCAAGCATGCAGATTTTCTAAACTAGGCCAAAAGGCACTAAACTTACAAATTAAGCCATGCTTGGGAGTTTATTTTCCTCACATAGCACCTCTTTTCCTAGCACTTCAATATGCTCTCTTGTACAAGGAATAATATGCTAGCACTTCAATAGAGAAGCTAGAGATATCCAGAGGTATGCCAATATGTAGCTTTTGAATCAGTCTTAGCATCAAGGATAAGGCACTCACTTCCCAAGCAAGACAAATCTACACTAGTTTGAACATTCATTTCCAAGCCTTGTTTACAAGGTGTTATAGGGCCACCAAAACCTTGGGCACTGCTAGGGGGAACCTAGATCGAATAGGGCAAAATAATGTGGATCAATCCCATGTTTTGATACATCTCCTACTTTCCCTGACATTGCTAGATCCAAAACTAGGCTTGTTGCCACCCCATTGACCTTGTTAGGTTTTTTAGGAGAATGTGTTGGAAAGACCATTATGAAAGACTTTTTGCTTAGTAGCACAAGGCCACCCTGCATTGATATGCATTGTTTCTTTTCTTTCTCTATTTTTGTAATGAGTTAAATAAAGGTTTATGTTCTTTTTGGCTTTTTTATATTCCTTATAATGTTTGTTAAATGTTGTCAATTTCAATTGGTAGTAAGACTACCAATTAATTAGTCCATTTTTTTGGAAAACATTCTTGAGGATATGCTTACAAGAGACTATCCAATGACATTTTTGAGGTTATATCATTTCAAATGACAAAGAATGATATGAGGTAATTATTAACATGTTGTATTGCTAGGCATTGATTGGTAATGTAGTGTATACAACCATTTGTTTTTGTTTGCATTAAGCTCAACTCTCACATAAGCGCTTTCTCCAAATCATCAGTACTACACCAAATATGGTTGGATGACAGCATAGTTCGCAAACTCAAACTCGACTCGGACTTGATAGATCAAAAAATTCCCGACTCGGCGAAAACTTGACAAAACTTGGCAACTTAAACTACTTAAATACAAAATACAACTACAAATGTATCAAATGAGTTTGGTGGGGGGTTGGGGGCAATGCCACTAGCAAGGTCGAGAGGCAGTGCCCCTAGTGGGGTCTAGGGGCAATGCCCCTTGTGCATTCCCTGTTGCGGTACATGGCGGGGTTGAGGGGCGAAGCCCTCGTCGCCAAGCCCAAATTAAGACCTTCAAAACCACACAAACCTTCATGGTGCACGCCATTTTTGTAATAATTTAAGAGGCGAAAAACCATCTTTTTTTAGTGTTTGAACCACATCCATAACTTTGTCTAACATGAGCGGATAGGTCTTATAAAGCCACCAAAATACGGTTTTTAGTGTCTGAAGCACGTTTTTGGCATGTTTATCCCATGTGGGGTGAGTAGTAGAGTCAGACTGAGCAAGTACTCGGTAAAATTTTTGCAAAGACCCACTAAAACCCTAGGAAAACTCAGTAGACAAAAGTTGGTGAGTACTCGATGACTTGCTGAGTACTCACTAAGTTTTTGAACTATGGATAACACTATAAAACAATGATCAGCTGACTTTTGTTCAAATAAAAAACGTAAATTGTCTATGAATTTAATATTACTACAATTTCAAATGTCATTTAAGCTTTGTAACTTCCATTGAAATGATTCAATGTTTCAAACTTTCATGTGATCATACAATATATATGTATTTGAAAATTTCAAGTTGTGCTTCTTGTTTTAGATTCTTAGAGATAATGATGTGATGGTTTCGTCGTTTCAGGTCAGTGTTGAAGATAATCTGTGGGAAAGAAAGTGGGAATTGTTGGGAAGGTACATGGACTCTCATGCCATGCTAGAAATATAACAACTCAACTTGCTTAGAAAAGGGCCTAGGATTATATCTATGCAAAAAATCACTGTAAATACAAACCAAATGCTATGAAACTATATTCAAGAGATAAAAAACAACATAATTACATTACATTTGTAAGCTCCTCTCATGGAGATTATGACATAAAATTATTCTTGTCACACTCACATGTGTGTTCTCTCTCTCATCTTATAAATTTGACCTTATTTCATGTTATGCTTCTAAAATGAGGAAGCTCTAATTTATAGAATTCTTAGATAGCCCTAGAAATATTCCTATTGGCCATATTATATTGCCCTTGATTCTAATTGGCTACATTAAATGTTAACTTTGATTGGCTAGCTTGCACAACTGCTTGCTTTTTCTTATTTCATAGTTACTCAAAATAGGAAAATAACTAATAATATTTAGGATAATGTAAAGACCTAAGCAAGTTTAAGTAAATGGTGGGTACATGACCACACCAATAGGAACAAATGGCATGAATTCAAAAAAACAACTAATTATAAAAAATCTTTTTAAGTACCGGATAAAAGATGACTAAGATAGAGCTTCCCTTGATTTAATTTTGTGAGATTTCCCTATAGGGTTATTAGTTTGCACAACTTATTAGTTTGCACGAGGCATGTAACATTAAGTTTTGCACTGCTATTGACTATATTGTAGGCATCAAATCTCATAGTATTTCATCAACAATCATAGCTTATCGGCTCTTGCAAGAGCTCATTTGGAATCATATTTTTCCATTATTTGTGTGTATCATAGACTAATATAAGGTTTCCCTTAAAAAATGAAAGAGATTGATTTCCACTACCATTATCCATGTTATCCATGTAAGGTTTGTTGTTGTTGGCCTTACAAATCGACATCTTCATAAAGGCAGTAGATTATGAGTGCCATCAATTTTTTTACATGGGGGTGGAGAGGACGGTTGGAGGGGAGAGGAGTGGGGGGAGGAGAGTGGATGAAGAGGAGGGTGGGGGAAAGGTGTGGAAGGTTGGGGATGGGCAGTACTATTATTTTTTGTCATAGGCTATATGAAGACAATTCTTTCTTTCGATGTAGTTATTTGTGGGTTGGAGTTTCAAGGTGTTTTCATAGTTGTGAGCTGACTTTGCAATGTAATTATAAGGGAACTTTTGCAATACTTACAAATTACATATTAAACTTGTTCTTCATATTAACTACAAGGTATCAATAGTAAAAGTAAGAGACACACAAACATGTTTGCAAAAATTAGTTCAATGGCATGGCATAGGCAGACACCATTAAGATAATATGTGATTTGTTTAGAATTATTCAATGAAGGAAATGTGTGTTTATAGAGATCAGTAGGTGGGAAATGCTATATGGTTCTCTTGGTTGGTCTTCTACATATATTTATTTGCATATTCTTATATTATGAATTACAAATTGAATAGGAGCCTTCATATGGATAACAAGATAATCTACTTGAAGGTTGACAATAGCCGAGGAACAATTGCTCACTGCTGGTGATTGATATTAGTAGACATTACAATGTATTTTTATGAGAAAATATAATTATATGCTTAAGTCAACTTCCCTAGAGAATATTTTAAAATCTTATGAGAAATCTTGTGGAATGGCTGGGTGGAAACTAGCCTCCTTGTTGCATCTAGGTCTTGCATAGACCATGACAACCCAACAAGGAAGAGTTATCACACTGGCCTGTCACTTAGACCCATAGGATCTAAGCACTCACTTGAGGCGAAATAGCTCCTCAATAACCTACCATAAACATGTTACTGTATAGAGACATTAAGACATTTCTCCCTGATTCTTCTTGCATAGATTGTCACCTTGTCTTTGCTATATTTCTTGATTAACATTCCCCCAAACTTACTATCTTGTTTGTCACCAAACAAGGTAATTGAGGATGTATCTTTGCCAAGGTGACATGTTTTAAAGCAACCTCCATCCCAATGTTACTAAGGTGCCAATATAATTTTCATCATGCACACCCTACATGCATGTCTTTTTCCATCTTTCATATTCTCCTTGGTCCATGCATGCATCTCAACTTCTCATTTTGTCTATCCCTAAACAAGACAGTCTCCCAACTACCAGCTTTCCATTCCCTGTTTCAAATGTCTCCTTGGCTCCTAGGGAAAAACTTCCACTATGACATAACTCTTTCGCTAAGGTAATCAACGTCCCAACTCCATGTGCCACACTTGCAGATCTAGCAAGGAGGATTTTGACCAAAACTTTAGTCTACCTACTAGAAATGCCTACACATTTTGGTACCTTAGTGGTGAAAGTTCTACTATTGCTAGACTGGACCTATCGATTAGGATACCTCATTGAATTGCTATTGGGTGCAATCAACTCTCGAATTACTCTACTAGAATTGAGAGACTAACTTGTAATAACCACCCTAGTTTTTTTTAATTTTTCAAAAATATGTAAATGCATACAATGCAAACCCTCAACACTTTCTGATCACCCAACAGATTTCGAGATGGGCAAGGTGAGAGCATACAGTGCATTGGATTCCACACACAACTATCAAGTGCATCTACTGGAGTAAATGCATTACAATGCTCACTACGACACACTAGGCAGCCAAGCCTTCCACAATTTGCGCTTGTTCAACAGAATGAGCACACAAGGCAGCTGAGCCGACCTTATCAACGCTTATTCAACGGATGTGTGCAAAGCAACAAAATGAAGGCACACAAGGTGGCAAGCTGACCTAATCTACACCTCTTTTGCGGATGGCGTGTATGCAAGCCACTAGCAGAATGTCTAAACTTGCTCAAACCAAAATGGTTGATATAACAAGTTTAATCAGCGAAAATGGGCTGAAAGAAAATGCTATAATGACTGGCAGTAAACCATCTAGTTTTTACAATCATGAAATGCAAGAATGCAAGCCATTGGTGATACTACCTTCCGGGGTATTACAAACAAGATAATTGCAACTTAAAATGTGATTCAAACATGAAATAGAAGGCTGCAATATAACTTCATTTTTAATTTTCAATTTGAACATATTGCTGCAACATATATCATGAAGTAATAGCACTGTAAATCATGTAAAATCAAGAAGCAGTCATACCCAAGTGAAGTATAGCTGTAGTAGTTGAAGAAAGAAGCCACATCACGCTGTAGAAGCACTATAATCACTAATATTACTGAAATGCAGGTCTGAAACATATTGCAGCAAAACAATGCTTGAAAATACCATATTGAAAACCCAACCAGCAAATCCCAATTCTCCAAAAATCTGATTTTCTCAACTCAAAATCACCGGAAATTGTATCAACTATCTTGGACGCCTCCAAACAGCAAAGAATATCAAAGAAAAGTGAGGCATTTTGCCTCCCAAACTCACACGCTCCGCCCCAACAAGTGTACTGCCTGGTACCAAGAGGTACGGCCAGCATTAATAGCAGGTTTTAGCACTTAAATCTCCTCAAAACAGCAATAAAATGGAACACAAACCCCTACGCCTATGATCAAACAAGACCTTCAGCCAATAGTTAGGGTATTAAATCTTCAACGCAACCTTTCTATGGCGCCTGACAGAGAATAACCTTTTGGAAAAAACACAACAAACTCCAAATAAAATCAGTACTAAGCCAAACCAAAAACACCATTCCAGAATGAACAATAAACTCACACCAAACCCAAACAACCAAATCAGAAAACATCAAACTCTATTGCAGCGCAAGTGTGATTTCTAGATGAAACCACCACAACCAGCTAGGGGGGTTTTAGTCTCCGAAACCAGTATTTTCGAGAGGGTTTTTGTCCTCAAGAAAATGGGAGAAGAACAAAAGTTCTCTCAAATGCAGAAGATAAAATCAAATTCATCAGTTCTCAACAATGAGCTCCAATCCTCCTTTTATAACTCTTTTGGAGCAAATAAAATATTAATTTTTCCCTTTTTGCTCCAAAAACTCCTTTTTGAAAATAAATAATAAACTTATTTTCAAAATAATAATTCTTTTTCATGAGCAAAGTCCCCCATATTTGCACAACTTAAAATCCTTTCCAATGAATAGTTACACACATAGTTGCCTTTTTGAATAAAGCCTTTTTAGACAACTTTAGTAATAACCATTTTAATTTTTAATTATCCACCCAAGTTGCGGAAAGCATCTAAATAAACCAAATATGAAATTCCAATCATACCATAATACTTCTGAGGGTTAAGGATGATGACTCGAACCAACTTGGTGTTAATCTAAAAATAGGTCGCTTCTCCTAGAAGTGTGGAGAGCTCCCAGAAGGGTGGAATTGCATTCTGAAGGAAGCACGGGACTCGTCAAGTTCTCTTGAACTCACTGCCATTGTTAGAAATCCAACTTGACTAATCATGCGTTCTCCAAGAAGTGTGGAGTGCTCTCAGAGAGATAGAATCACACTCGGTGGGCTCATGATGGCTTCCTAAACTCATTGCCATGAATAACACTGCTGTTAGAACAATCCCGTGCTCTCCAAGAAAGCTAGAGTTCTCCCTTACACCACCAATTAACCTAAGGAGAAACTTGGAAATAGGCTAATTGTTCACAAACGGGTTATGCGCAAAATGGGGACATTACATACCCCATGGTCACCCCTTAGATTGGTATCTAAGCATATAGTTTCCCTCAACTCCACGACCTTCTCCCCCTTCAGGGCCGCATGAACTATTACTAATAGTAAGTCTTCCGACTTCGACATTATGCCTAGTTTGGATGCTCTTCACTCTTGTCACCCATTTCCCACGCCAATTCCTTTTGGACAACTTTTGCCTCTTCTCAGTAGTTCTCCTATCCATGAGTGCATTAACACTCCAATTCCCATTCTACCCCAACTCATTCTCTCATACACACTTTGCTCTTTTCACATTAAGTTGAACTACATCCCATTGCTTTGCTTTACAATACAATTCATCGAAATTTTTGGGCTTAGCAATCCTTATCTGAATTCCTCAAGCATTTCGATCTTTATCCATAACTCATGCCATGAGTATGAACTCTCAAGCTCTGTGTAGTGTTTTCCTCCAATTTTAGGTTTTGCATAGACATGCTTTCTACAACTGTCCTATCCTCCATATTCCTTGGTCTTTGCACTTGTTCCTCCTTTCATGCAACCTTCTTCGCATTATTGGGCTCTTGTGCATACTCTGCTTCTATGTAACCTCGGGCATTCCTGGTTCCATGCACATACCACACTTCTATACGTCCTCTTCTTGCCTTGTGATCGCTTGATGTTCCCGGGCAGTGCACCTCTTACATTTCTGTGTCATACTTCCATATCCTTGCACATTCTTCTCCCACTTCTTGTTCCTGACATGTTATTTAATTTGTGCCTACACATTCCATCGCCTCCAACTCATGTTGGCTATCTTCTTTGAACTTTAGTTCTTTTCTTACCCTGTTATAGGAGAACGATTTAATTCTCATGTCCATTACATCAAATTTTTAAATCTCTCAATTATCCAACCTCCTTTCGTATCCATACTCTCTTATTTGCCTTAAAATTTTATTGTATCAACGGTCCTTTTTCTGCCTCATTCTCTGCCACACTCAAAATCCTTTCAAAATTCAAAAATTTTCTCATTTTCTGAATCTCAAAAATTTGAAAATTCTCATTTTCTGAATCTCAACAAAATTTCTCTCTTATTCCTTTCCTTTCTCTTCCCCACACAAAATTGGCACAAAGTCCTTTTTGCATGTACCTTCTACTACATTTTATTCTAGCCAGGCTGACTTTATTTATTTTTATTTGCAAATCTGTCACTCAAAAAATATGATTCATCCTTATTTTCTATTCACTCTTGTTGTTTTGTTTATCAATATCGTGCAACTTATCATTGGGTTTATTCCTCTCTATACTTATGTATTTTGATCATTACGCTGTTTTACAATTTTGCTCCCTTCTTTGTGTAGAGGTCTATTTTTACTCCTAGGTGCTCAGTTCCTAATTGTCTGAACTTGTTTTTTCATTGGGAGTCTTTGACTTGATTGGAAACTTCCCTTTCATTTGGTTTCTCCCTTTCTCATTACATGTTTTGCACATTCCAGTACTTTTATCATTCTGTCCTTTATGAAATTCCTTCTACAATGCATTTTTCTTTTGTACATGGCTTAAAGACAAGGACCGTATGCTTAAGTTTGTGTTGAAATTGTGTTCTTCACTCAAAATGTTGTTGCATCTTCTAGTAACCTCATATTCCTTCTGCACACACCTAGCAGGCTAGCACAATTATTACTAGTGATATCTGACATAGACTGAGCACTGACCCAACTTAAGATCCCATTATCTTGTGGATGAAAATTTTCCTTATGTCGTGCAGTAATAGTATATATCCTCAGCCACCTCCACAGTTTTGATAAATGCTGATCCTTGTTCTATATCCAAGGTATAACTACTTGATGTTCCCCATTTCAAAACTCATGTACCTTTTCTTGAATCTCATATCTACATTGTTCATGTAACACCGAGGTTAATAATGCTGGGTAATTATCCTCTTATGTAAACTCAATAATCTTAAAATCGCCTACAAACTTAGCAGCCATAATCTTTACCTCAGCATTATGCAGAACTCCCGGTGACTATGCTCTGGTCTTGTTAGAAATGAACAAGATATTTGGTGATGCATGTAGAGTTGGACATCTCATTTTTATCCAAGCATCATTTGTTAAAATGTTGTCCACGCATGTTCTAGTTTTCTTCGACTAATATAGGCTATGAGGAAAGAAATGTCAGTTTAATTAACATGACTTTGTCTTTTTTGTATTTCTGTTGAGCAATAAGTAAGAGAGTTGATTATGATTGGACCTATTTTGTACCAAGGGTAATCGGGATGTGATTGGGAAATAACTGGAAGTGTTCAGTATCTGGTTGAAATGGCCAATGGTTTTGGGGGTGTGTTGGCAACCATCTATCTCCAGAAATGACTATTTTTGCATTAGTATCATTCACAATTATTCTACGCATAACAATTGGTTGAAAACTTGGGGCCAATCCTTGCCACACCTGAATAACTTATGAATGATCGGTCAATGCTCAGAAATTATAATATTTGGGTTACTCACCAGTACTCAGCATACTTTGGAGTATATTCATGATTATGGCTGTTAGTACTTTTCCAAGGATTAAAAATGAGTTTTTTCTTGCATATTCTTTTATTATCTTGTATGTTGAGCATGTGGATCCACCTCCCTTGATAAGCTGAATATTGTAATTTTAAAATTTTTTCCCTCTTATATATTGTGATATGATGACAAATGTATGTATTCTTGCATCAGTACCACAATTCCATGATGCTTTCCTTTTTTGAATTTTTCTCATATACTTAATATGTGTATGTAGTTGTGCACTTTAAGGGTGTTTGTGTATATTCCAAATTTCACTATTTGTTTTCCTCCGTGAATATAGCAACTCAGGTTTTGTCCAAATAAGGCTGGATGAGTTGCCTTGGTGAGTTTTTGTAAGGGCTACTTAACATTGCGTACCATGGTTGTGGTGTGTTTTGTCTCCAAGAGTTCAGAATTGCTTCATTTTTGTGGAAAATTTACATCCATAAGGCTTTGTGACTGAATGTATGTGATTTCTATTACTTAGAACTTGTGCTTATCCTATTAATAGATGCTCCATTTGGGGATTTTAGTGTCACGGCAATAGTAAATGGAAGAGAAGCAGAAGCTCTATAAATTTCTGTACTACAAATTTCTGTCGATGAGATCGACTAAATATCTAATGCAAATCTGCTTCTTGGCTTCATCCCTCCAGGTTGTTAAAATAGCTGATTTTGGAGTTTCTCGGGTTCAATCCCAGAGTGGAGTTATGACTGCTGAGACCGGAACATATAGGTGGATGGCTCCTGAGGTGAATGTCTCTAAATTAATTTCTCCCTTCCTTGTTCCTTCCTTCTCTCTTTCTCTCACACATAAAACCCTCAAAGAAAGAAAGCATTTCATCCTAGAAGACCTAACAGAATATTTTATAGCATGTCCATATGTCCCTCTCTGTTCTGAGAGATTGCATATACTTCTTTGGTTGCTTGCCTTCATTGTGTCTATAGCTCACGCGTTCTTTCCTTTTCATTGGTAAATTTGTTTGACTAATCTTAATTGATCATAATAATTTGTTTGTAATCATAAATTCAATTAGTATTCTTTCTGGATGCTCATTTCAAGATGATTGACATGGTACACTCCATATATTGTTATTGTTGAGATCAAATTGTGAAAGATGATATGAAAAACAAACTTCTATATTCTGAATTGTCTACATCAGTTCCTCACATAATGTTGTTGAAAAGGAAGATAAAGATCTGATACTTGGTTTAAGCGTCATTTTTTTCTTCTGATTAAATTTTTAGTCTCAATGATTGGCTGAGATTAAATTGTGAAGGATGATACAATGAATGAATGACTATGGATAAAGATTTAAACTATTATTACAGTCAATTCCTCTTTGAATGATGATTGTAGCTGAGAATTCGTTCCTCAAGGGTTTGTGCTGCAGGACTTCTTGTCACATGTTTTGTCCCAACATTTTAGTTTTCACTGTTGAGTAGTTAGCAATCATCATTTGCAGGTCTCATTATTTTTCAGAGTTCCATGGGGATGCATCCCTGGGGGTCTGGGTGACATCCCCAATGTTCTGGATGTCCTGGGGACTTCAGGACTTTGAGGGGACATCCCCTTTTTCATGACTGGACAGCCTGCTCCATTTGGTGCATAAAATAAAAAGGTAACTTTTTAAACGAAAAAATACTTGAAAACCCCTAAAAACTTAAAGAGGGCGAGGATTGCCATTACAAATGCAGCACATTGTATTTACTTTTTGAAAGTTTAGCTGCTTTTAGTTTGTTTAAGTTATTTTAATAGCAGCTGCTGTCCCCAAAACCTTATCCCCATGTTCCCCCAAGACTCTTATTTTTGAAGTAGTGCTTGATTTTTGTGGGTTTTCACCCATATCCATAGGAGCAATCATTTATGCGGTTTTCGGTAATTTTCATTTTTGTGGTATTTTCTATACATTATTGCTTGTTTATGTTGTTAGCCATTGAATCTGCAGAACAATATTGTAGATGATAACTGAAAATGCAGTTAATATAATTACAGAAGTTTAAACTAAATTTTGCACACTTAATGAAGGTTATAGAGCATAAACCATATGATCGGAAGGTTGATGTTTTCAGTTTTGCAATTGTTCTATGGGAGCTCCTCACAGGGAAGGTGGGTAGATTTTTAATTGTTGTCCTTATTTTAGTTTTTTTATTTTTAGATTCCGACATTGATTTAAAATTGCTTTTTGGCAATTTACAAGTACATAAAAAGTTTCTTTTTTATAACAAATTCCTAGATAACTCACTTGAAGGTCTCATTTTCCCCATAACTAATTTGTTTTTAACTTTGTATATGTGACCTCTTCAGCTTCCATATGATTACCTCACTCCATTACAAGCAGCTGTTGGTGTTGTCCAAAAGGTATGAATCGTGATTGTTTGATTGTGCATTCTCTTTACAGCACGCCTATTGATAGCTTTAAATTTCTGTTTCTTAAATGCTTTTCAATTGCTTACAGTCATATCTTGCATCTTGATCATAATTTAAATTTTGTTTAATGGATTCTAGACCAATTTGGTCTCTATTTATCTCAAGAAAGACAAAAAAGAATTACTCTTATTCTTCTAAAATGCATATAACTGTGAATTTAATATTTCGGAAGTGAAAACTTCAACTTGTCGATGATTAGGAACAACCAATAAACCAGAAATGAAGATAAATTTCAGGCTATAAACATAAGCACATTAATTAATTTGACATTAACAAGCAATTTTTTTGTAAATGACATACATAATATTTGATTAGAATACCCGCTGTAATAAAAAGGGTGTGCCACAACACAGTCTTTGCAATATATATTGGTACCTCATGTATTAGCTAAACTGGTTTTTCTGCTTATACTGGTCTGGAAGAACATATTTCTTATGCCATTCATGAATGTGTTAAGATCTCTACTTTGGCTAAACCACTATCTGATACCAAACGCCACATTTATCATTATTGTCATAGGTAAGTAAGAGAAGCCTTACAGGTTGAAATTTACCCCAATAATAGTAACAAAGAAGATGGCCGGATCCTCAACCAAACTTGGCAAGCACTAGTTAACAAATTAACTAAACATCAATCTCTAAACCTTCTTCATCCAGCCTTAATGTTACCCGAAGTTAATTGCCCCTTCATTATTATTGTACCCAAAAACTCCACCATATAACTTGTAAATAAAAATACTTCTTTCTAACCCTCTTTTAATCATCTATTATTACTTCAACGATTCCCCTTTTTCTTTCCTAGTCTTCAAAGATGTTTTCAACCAATATTTTTAAAAAAATCGGATAACAAAATATATTGATGATGATAATGATGAAGAATCTAATGTTCATTGGAACAAGTTGGTTTAAAGGACCCTACAAAGCATGTAGATAGTGCAATTCTCTTGAATCCACTCCTCAAAGTGTGATTTGGTGGTTATTTTTGTTGATGCCAACATTCAAAATATTGGATTCCTTCCGATTGGAGTGCCTTTCCAATCCTTGGACCGTATTTAAAAACAGATGATCTATAAACTGGGGCAGCTCTGCCACTCTTCAGCACATCAGCAATATAGATTCAATTTGAAAAGCTCTCAAAAATCTACCTCAAGATGAATTACAACAGCAGATGCATGTTTAGCTTAAGGAAAAACTAAGAGTACTACTGAAAAGAATGCGGAAAGAAAAAACAACCATGCAAACACATGCACAATTACAACACAAATTATCACTAGAGAAACTCTTTAATGGGTAGGAAACTCCAGGAAGAATGCTCTGGGATCCTCATGCCACTAATTCCACAATGTACAGGTGTTTTAATATTGCCCAATGGGCTTTACAAAGATCTACCTTTTTCAACTGAGCTTCTACACCACCACACACTACCAGGAAAACCGATTACAGATGTTTACCAGCCAACATGGCTTCTACCAGCTCCACTAATTCAGTTCTCATAGCTACCTACATCTTCCAATGCCTGCTCTACTACAACTAGCGTTACCAGGAATGTTCACAGGAATATTCATTTCTTATCGTGATCTTTGTAAACCACCCTTATACCCAATTCATTCTATTGTGAATAGAAGTAACACATTTGCTAGTCTGTTGTTCTAATTGTGCGAATTGGTTTACTATGTTTGTTTTCCCTTTTGCATTATCTATAAACCCCATCCTTCATAGAAGTGGTTTGTCCTCCACGTATCTGCTGGGCTCTGCTCAAATCCCTTTTATTGCTTCTTTGTGAAGGCACTTAGGACATTCGTGAAATTTCTTTTGAAAGGAATGCTAGGTTGTATCATAAAATTAGCACTTTTTTGAGGCACATGGCTCTTCTTTGGATGGCTGCGAGGTTTCCAGGGCATTTTGTCATTGAGCAAGTAATATACCATATCCAAATACTAGTCATTATTAGTTAATATTTTCTCCATCACTCTTGTTAGGATATTTGCAGATCAATGCCAACTATTGTTTGATTTAGGCCCTGTCCTCAGACAATCTTAATAGGCTGAATTTCTAAGTCATGTTTTTGTAGAATAGTCATCCACTTGCCTCTTTGTTCTCCTAGTTAATTTTGTATAAGCATGGCTTTTATGGTCGGGTCTAGAACTACAAGAAATATTCTATTGCATAAGGTATAATTCTTGAACTTCTTAATGACTTCTATCAAGGCAAAAGCCTAGTTGTCCATCATTGAGTATTAGGCTTCAACATTCCTAAGAGGTGAACTCATAATGCTATTGGCCTTTCACACCATCTCCTTTCTTCTATGCCAAAACTCTTGCTCCTGAATGCTCTGAGGCGAATGAATAAACGTAAAAAGGTTGGGAGTAATTAGGATTGAGCAACATTGGAGTGTTAACTATCACTTGCTTGATCTCTTGAAAAGTAGCTTGAGCATTTGGGGTCCATTCAATCTTGACATCTGTTTTTCACATGGCATTCAAGGGTCAAACTATCTCAACAAATCTAGATACAATTGTTTTTGACAAACTTGATCTTCCTAAATAATGATTTAAGTTCTTTCTTACTCTTGAGAAGGGGAATTCTTGAAATAGAATCAATTCTATTTGGGCCAATGAATATACCTTTCTATGAAATGATATGATTCAAGAGTTTTCCTTCTGTAACTCCAAAGACACATTTATTCGGATTTAATGAGATTCCATGTAATGTCCCTTTTTTGGTCCATTCCAAGATTCTTGGAGAATTCCACTATCATTGGTGAGCTCTAGTCTTCGATTGGTGGTGTGGTTAGAATTCTTTTTGGAGCTATTTTAATATTTTCTGTAATTTTGTTGGTTGTGCAGAAAATAAGTAAATTATTAAATGGGTAAATATTTAAGTTGTCGAAAAAGTGAAAAATTAAAAGACAACTTATATTTAATCGTTTAAAAGGGGATTTATAAGTTGTTTAAATAAAATGTCACTAGGAGCATGACAAAAATGACACTTTGTTATATTTTTATAACATTGTGGAAAATAAAGATAAAAAAGCATTCTGAACACTTTTGTCAACCTTTGTTTATTGGGAGATTGAACTTGGTTCATTCTTCAGCTGAAGGAAAAAAAACCCTTTTGGCAATCAGTTTCGTGGCGATTGAGTGATTTCACGTAGAGATTTCAATTCCAGGTTTTAGATATCTTTTCAATTTTCGAATTGCATTTGCATAGAAAATTATTATCAATTTTTGGGAGTTTGCCTTGGTATGTGCTGAAAGTATATTTTTCCAAAACTACCAATTTTGATTATTTGCATTGCAAAATATTCCCAGATCTGAAATTGGAAATTCATATTTTATTTGTTGGCTAATATTTCCATATCAGCCATACCAATATTGGCTGTACCATATATTTCAATACAAGTGCTTGTCATCCCTTCTGCAAATAGTATTACATTTGGAATGAAAGAAGCTGTACAAATATTGGTATGAAGGTGATGTTTGGGAATACTCCTTAGCAACTGCAAGTATAAGGAAGGAGGAATCAATGCTTTATTCTAGCCGCTGCTCCTCATAAGATGAAAGGGGAGTCGATTCACTTTGGAAGAAACTCGTGGGAAATTCTCTATTTTTTTAAGAAGGCGTAAGTTTGCAAAGAGGATGTTTGAAGATTATTAAAAGAAGATTAATTTAAGTTTTTGAAGACTCTACCATCTGCCACCCTTAGAAGACATATATATAGTTTGTTTTGGAAGCATTGTAAGTGTTTGGGAAAAGGTGCGTATGGAATGAGGAGATTAGGAAATGTTTTAAAAGGGAATCGTGGAAATAAAAGATGGAGCTATCATTTTGGTGGGGTCCTCAAGCTCTTTAAGACGCTTCACTTAAATCTGCTGAAACTCTTATAAAAAAGCATGTGATCGACTCATAATATTATAGCCTTCAAAGGCTTGACTTTCCCAGCCACCGCTTCAGAAGATAAGGAAATGTTGAAGACATTTTAAAGGAGTTTTCCATATTATTTGTGGTAATCACAGCTATAGGAGGAGATTATATTGGGCTGTACATCTTAAGCAGATGATAATATTGACAAAACAGAGATTATGTCTGATTTCTACATCTTCACAGTAGTAGTACTATGGTGTCAATTTGAATCACTCTGGCAATTAGGAGGATCTGATTGGTAGTTACATGAGCTTGTGGACAGACTGTGAACTATTTACAGCCAGTAAGAGGTGTAATCAGCATTCAGATCAGCATACAGATTGAGCAGATAATTGCAGCACATTCAGTTTAACACTCAGAAATTATTACAGCAGTTGAAGGTCCTTTCGGGTATTCTGTTCATTGTAATTCCAGTTTGCATGTTAAGTGTTTGACAAAATGTGTACTTACAGCTGATTGACAAATATAGTTATAATTTTCAAATTTGAATTCAATTGGTGAACTCTTTGCCAATTGATTGTTAAAATGTCTATGGATTGTTCAATGAATGCAAACTGTTTGACAAAATGTCTGTGACCTAAAATTCAGAAAATTGCAAGTGTGTTTAAAACTTCTTGGTAGGGACATTAAAGTGGTATTAGAGCTAGTAATCTTGCCAGCCTATTGGGAAGCTAACACTTGTTGCAGATTTTCATCAGTTACATGTTTTCAGTTTGTCATTTGTCCAACTGTGTCAAAAAAAAATTAGAGAATTCCAGAGCCTTGGTATCCACCTTCTTGTGAATCATGGCATTAGAAAATTTGAGGAAGAAGCTTTACAGAGTAGGCATGAAACTTGAGCACCCGTCTCAGTCAAAAGATGTACTTCTCAGCATTTTGGAAGAAGTAGAACATTGCTTATATATGGTTGATCAGTCACCTTCTAAGTCAATGAAACTTGCTATGACTCCTTTGGTGAATTTTTTGGTTAAGCCAAAACTTTTGAGACACCAAGACAATGATGTGAGACTTGTAGTTATCACTTGTATTAGTGAAATTACAAGAATATCAGTTGTTGAAGTTCCGTATAGTGATGACATCATGAGGGAGATATTTCAGCTGATTGTGGAAAGCTTTCAAAGTTTGGATGATATTAGAAGTCCTTTTGTTAAAAGGGTTAAGATTTAGAAACTATTGCAAAAGTTAGATCTTATGTGGTGATGCTTGACCTTGAATGTGATGATCTAATTCTCCAAATGTTTCACTATTTCTTTGCTATTGTCAGAAAGTATCATGCATAAAATGTTGTAACAACAATGCAATTCATTATGTCTTCGATCTTGAATAATAATGATGATATCCCTCAGCCACTCTTATCAGTTTTATTGGCTAATATGGAGCAGAATAATCAAGAATCTTTATCAGTTATGCATGTTTTAGCTGAAATTGTTGTCAATCAATGTGAAAAAAAATTGAAACCTTATTTGACAGGTGAGGATAAGGAAGAATTTGTAAGTGGTGCAGGAAGAAGAGAGTTTAACATCAAAAATTTCTGAAGTTGTTAAATTACCTAAAGTTGAGAAAGAACATTTTGAACTCTCCTATGAAGAAGAAAATGTGTTATTTCAAAAGGCATGTATGGCAGAGCTCCATAATGATTTTATTGAAGGATATGCAGCTACTAATGATGGGTTTGAGCTTGCTGAAAATTTCAAAACGACCCTTGATAAATATTTAAATCAATTTTGTGAAGTTAATTCATAAAGTGAGTGGGAGCTACAAGAAGCCCATCTAGGTGACTTTTAAAAAGACTCTTTTGAAAGGTATGCCCTTGAAAAGAATGCTGATTTTTGCATTGGTTCTAATAATAGTTCCATATCATTGCATGACTTTAGATTTCATGAGGAAGATTGGAAGAAACAATTATTGGTGGCAGTTGAGAATGAAATGCAAGTCCTAACAAGGTTGGACAACATGGAAAAGTTCATTGAAGGATTAATACAAAATTTGAAGAAAGGACAGCTTGAACAAATTGTCACCTTTGCAGATTTACAAACAGTTAAGAGTGCAATGGAAGAAATGAATTCAACATATCTGCATATGATCAAAGATAAAGATGTGGCCATCAAATTTGCAGACAAGGCCTTAACTACATCTAGGGAAATGAAGGCAAAGGTTGATGAGCTCACCTTTGAGCTTAAATCAACTAAGAACTCATTGGAAAGCACTCAAATGGCATTACTAGAGGTAGAAGATTAGCTTATTGTTACAAAATTCAGGGAGCAAGAGAATGGAGAAAGGGCTAAAGAAATCAAGCAGGTGATTGATGAGCTTGATAGGCTTCAAAACTATTTTAATTTAGAACAGTTTCCTAAGATTACTAGTACAGAGTTGGGACTAAACAAGAGGATGGAAATAACTTCCAATCTTTTGGTAACCCACTTTTTGAAATGAATGCAAAATTATCTTTTGATAATCCTCTTTTTGTGATGAATGCTGAGACATTTCCTGATTCTTGTAATCGAACTTGTGACAATAACAGGGTATGGGATCGGGGTGAGTGTTTGGGATACCCATCGATGAAGTCTAAAATGGAACAAGCAATGGAGTTTAATTTGATGCAGCACCTTGGTGCTTCTTTTCCATGTAATGAAATTAATCAGAATGATATAGTATTTACATGAGAGCAAAGCTCATTAATTGGAGTTACAATGAGATTTTTCTATAAAGAATACAGGAGTTCCATAAAGGAAAGTACAACTAATAAAGCAAAAGAAATAGAAACACTCTAAACTAAAACAAAATTAGAAACTATCTAATAGAATACAATATTGACCATTAAATAAACTAAATAATATTTTAATACCCCCCATAATGGTCAATCTAATAGCTACACCAAGGTGCCCCCTAAATCTGACAAATTTATCCGGGCTCAAGGACTTGGTGAGAAGATTTGCAGTATGGTCCACGATGAGTGAAATGTCGAGAAGCACTTGTATCAATATACCAGGCAGAAGATTTGATAGGATCTGTTGGTGTCTTGGCCATAAGGGCATAGAAAGCAGACTCCTTCTGCTTAGTGTGCTTTACAACATGGGCATTTGGTGTGGACTCTCCTTGCTTGGACTGTTCAGAAGCCAAGCATTTTCGTCAATCCTTCTTCATATGGCCAAACTTGTGGCAATAATTGCACTGAATATTCTTCTTCTTGGAAGAATTCGAGGATTGACCTTGGCTGATCTGCTGAAAGGGCTGATTCTGACCCTTATTATTTACTTGGCAGTAAATGCCTGCTCTGTGGAGGATGAACGTGCACTACTACTGAACTGCTGTCTCTAGCGATCCTGCTGCAAAAGTCTGTTGCACAGCTCTAGAAACTTCAAGTCAACATTAGTTGCGGTAATGTTGAGAGTCTCGATAAAGTGCTCATAAGACTTTGGTAGACTTTTTAGAGTAATGACTACCATGTCTTCCTCCATCTTTCGACCAATCGCCTCCAATTGATCACGAATGTCCTTGATTTGTGTGAGATGCTCCTGCAGAGACATCTTTTCATCCATCATGATCGAAAAAAGCATGTTCTTCAGAAAGAACGCGCGGCTCTTGTCGGATGTTTCATGCAAATCCTTTATATGCTCCCAGATTTCTTTGGAAGTCTTGCCTGACGGAACCTGAGGAAGCTAGTCATTGGTGACCGATAATTTAATGAGCATGACCGCTTCTCGATTCTTCTCATCGAACTTATCCTGATCTTTACCCGCCACTGGAGGACGTGTAGTTTTTCCCAGAACAATTTGGTCAAGGCACCAATACTCGAAAATTGTCATCATGCGCTGCTTCCAGGTGTTGTAGCTGCGGCCGTTGAACTTTTGATTGCCTTCCAACATAATGTTGGTCAAAGATGCCATTCTTCACATTTTTCGAGGCACGAAAAAATGAAGAGCAAACTGGGAAGATATACGACACAGATAGAGAACAAAACTCAAAAAATCCGAACATGGATTTCGAAACAGATTGACGGCACAAACTCCAAGACTGAAAAACAAGCTCAAAATTTGAGCACGGATTTCGAGGCACAAATCTCAAGGTGTTGCAAAAAGATTAAAAATCTTCGAATCCACAGCTTTGAACAGATGAAAAAATCCAAATAGAAGCTAGGTGCTTGGTTTTCAATGTTGATTTGAGGGCTCGGGTTGCTGGAGCCGACCTTTCGGGACCCACAAATTGCTGCCGACTAAACAAACTTTTAAAACGACAAGAAAAGTCTTTGAAAATGTCTGCCAAGACAAAAAGATGTGACTAGATGCTAAATAAAATTGTCGTATGCTGGTTTATTTGCTGCAAACTCCATAGCACAGACAGCGACCAAGGAAATTTTCCAAAACGGGACGGTGATCAAAAAGATCAGGAACGACCTCCACAATGAAAACCGCCAGTGACAAAACAATGACCGCCAAAGTCAAAGCTGTAAAACCCGTTGACGCCACAGATTTCCAGCGACCTCAAGCGATCACAGGAGCAAAATGGGACCAAAACTGTAAGAGACCTTATCATATATGACTGAAATATTTGATCAATTTTAGATAAGATTTCTTGCACCAAATATTCAACTTCAAAAGAAAGATAACACATGAAACATACAGACAATAAAACCCATACTTCCAAAGCTTTATTAACTTCTTCAATGATGACAAACACTAATGATTGTTTGCTGTCCTTTATGACAGTCAATTACTGTTTTATATCAGACCAATATGAAACCAAGAAATGGATGCCAAATGGTGTTCAAACTTCATACAATCAAAGATACAATGATGAATAATGTGTCACTAATCAACCCAGCTTCATTAGAGCTTCATGTGAGCTCTATGTACATGCAATATCACTATATATCAGACTTAATTGACTGCTGTAGCTGACTGTCATAAACCCAGTATGGCTGTAGCATGCCCAGATTGCTTGCAAACTCCAATTAGGCTCTTCTTTAGGCTAGTGATGGATCATCCAAAGACTCCAATCCTTTATATACCATTCCTTGTTGCAATGTAGATCATAAAACCCTGTAATACACTTGTATCAACTGACTGATGTAAATTCAGACCACATGAACATAACATTAACTTCCAATAATGTCTCCAAACCCAACGAATGCTACCTTGGCTTGAAAGCAATGAAACCAAGGGTTCTCAATGATATCTTATCACTTCAATGTTCTTCACAACCTGCAAATTTAAGCTCAATGGTGAATATTTGAATAATATCACCTCACATAAAGTATGGGGTCATCACCATACAAACACAAGGGGTCATCACCTTGCAAAATGACATGAAAATCGGAATTCTCGGTCAAACAAAAGGAAATAAGAAAACATACCAGATTCAACATATCATTCAAATGAAGATGGAAGTCTCTATTTAACTTCTCCTTGGATGAGCGATCCTCCTCTATGATGTTTTGTCATGAAATTTGAGTTCCACCAATGAAAATGGAGAGATTTGAACAATATTCAATGGTTGTAGCTGATCTTGATGAAATTAAATGAGTTGCAACCTAAACTCATTCATTTAAAACAATCTTCAATTATTTTAAATGAAATACATTTCTTTCACACATGGATCGATCCCCTTTAGGAATAAAAGTCCTCTAACATAGGCGATTGAATGCTTGCATTGAATTTTCTTGAACAAATATTTAAAATATCTTCATATCTTGGACGACTGGAATAAGGCATTTAGAATCTTCATAAAACATTTAAAATCCTTCTTTAATGCCAATTGCTCCACATGCAAATATTTAATAAATAAAATTTGCATTTAAAATGATCCCTTGCCTTGGCCGCCGATCCTCTACTTGGCATTTAATATTATTTTCTATATTGCATCGATCCTTCTCTTGGGCACATGATCCAAAGGAATCGCCTCATTACACAAGGCATTAGCATTGAATTTCCACACAATTATTTTAAATGTCTTTGACCTGGGCGAATCCTTCCTTTAGCCGTTGAAATCAAATGGGACCACAATCCAATGCAACTCCATTATGCTAGTCGATCATCTCTATGATAGCCTTGAAAAATATTTGAATGAATTTCAAATACCCTGGACCTATCTTCCTTCATGGGCAAATGCACTCATCCAACGTTAGCTTTATTTGATTACATTATAAAATAGGTCCCACCTGGAGCAATTCCTTATTCCACACAAAACTCCATAAAAATAGATTAGAAGAAAATGCAATTAATGATTCCATTTCCTATTTTATTCACATAATAAAACTCAAGCAAAATACTAGTTGAGCCAACTTTCCGGTTCTCCATGTATAGAAATAAGCTCAACTAGAAAATATAACTTAGCTCAAAATGGGGACATTACAAAAATAGATCCTCCAAATCGCTGAAACAGGGAAATCGCGAGCTGAAATAGAGAGTATGCCGATCAAAAATCTTTAAATCGCGACTCAAACCAACACAAGATTCCACGAACAGAAATAGCAGCGATAAAAGACCCTGAAGCCCTGAAACAAAAGCTGAGGTTGAAAAAAACGGAGGAAACCCGTGATGTGAAATCGTGACCTCCAGGAACTTGATGCCAAATCACAAATCAAAGGGTGAAATAAAGTCTGCGACCAGGTAGAAACAAGGATCACGACTATTGAAGAAAAACCGTCAGCTAAAAGAAAAACGGAAATCATGATTTGCAAAGAAACGGTGGGATTTTTATTCAGATCCACCACCGTCATAGAAGAGGAATCGTGACTGGAAGGAAAATGCGATCTCAGATGAAAGAAGGTTCATTGGAGTTCGCAATGTGTTTGGCTTCGTTGGAACTCACAAGGTATGCAAGGACCTTCTTGTTAAGAGTTATCAACTTAACATAATAGCAGTGAATATTGTTTGCAAAATGCATGGACCAGGGGACACTATAAAGATGGTTCTCAATCTTGAATCTGTTGTCCTCCACATTTCTAGCCCCTTCCACACTTTCTTTGCAGCCATTGAAGGATTTTCAGATACATGGTGGAAGAGTTTCCAGCTTATCACCATTGTTGAAGTTAGTGTATGGTGGTTTTCAAATTTTACATGCTTAAATTTTGAGCAAAGGAATTCAGTTAGGCAGCAAGGGTATGATGCTTATGTTGGTCATTTTGATAATTTCATGTGTGGACCATAATACTTTCCATGAGCAGCTATAGACCTACAAGTGTTTAGGAAATTTCTTTGTTTATTCCAGCTTATGTGTTGCTGATTGGAAAGAGATTCCAAGCAAATTATGACTGTTACAGCCACCCACCAGGCCGCATACAATCTGATCCGAACTATCTTCCAAGTGGTAAAGCTTGCGGCCTCATGGTAAGAGTCCTTGGAGTCTAAGGTACATGTTATAACACCAGTTTAGAAGAGGTGAGCATAATTGTTGGCTTGCAAGGGTCCCACAAACCCTCTCAAGTGTGATATAGTTCGGGGTCAAGGCAAATCCACTATTGCCTTAATCTTCTCCTCATCCACACTAACTCCTTGGGCACTAATCTTATGCCCCAAATATAAGATCTTAGTCATCCTGAACTCACATTTGGATGCCTTGGCAAAAAGTGATTGTTGCTCAAGAATACCCAGTACCTCATCTATATGTCTCAAATAGTCATCCCAAGTCTTGCTATAGATCAATATGTCATCAAAGAAAACCAATACAAACTTCCACAAGTGCTTGACAAATACCTGGTTCATGCAAGACTGAAATGTGGCGGGTGCATTAGTCAACTCAAATGGCATGACTAGGAAATTGTAATGCCCATAAGGACACTTGAAAGTTGTTTTATGCACATCCTTCTCTCTCATCCTTATCTGATGGTACCCAGATTGCAAATCAATTTCGAGAAATACACTGTGCCATGAAGCTCATCTATCAACTCGTCAATCTTGGGGATTGGGTAGCGGTTTTTGATTGTCTTCTTGTTGAGTGCCCTATAGTCAATGCACATCCTTATTGTACCATCCTTTTTAACCAACATCATTGATGAAGCAAAAGGGCTAGAGCTCGGTCGTATGTGTCCCATATCCAACAACTCCTTAATCACCTTCTCGATCTCTTCCTTTTACCATTTTGGATGACGATAAGTTGCAGTGATGATCAGTTTGGATCCCTCTAACTCTATGACATGCTGAAACCCTCCATCTGGGGGGAACCCTGGAGGTATATCACCGAATACCATGCTATGCTTGTCCATAATGGATTGAATATCAACATAAGTAGATTTTTCACCCATGTGTGAAAACTCATTCGTGATCAAAACACTGTGCCACCCAATCCACTTGCCCTTTGTGAAAAGCTCTCTCCATCCTCTTGGCTGTAACAACCGTCATAGCTCTGTTAGATAAACCCTGAAGAACCACCTCCTTACCCTCTGATTTGAATCTCAATTCCATAGTTTGATAGTTTTGGGTAAACTCACCAAGTGAATGCAACCACTACACACCCAAAACTACATCTGTCTCACCTATGCCAACCACATAGAAATCATTGCATATCCCGTCAAACACTTTGCATAGTAATTGTTTCAATGTATTTTCAATGTGTTTGGGTATGGCATCATTCAAAATGCAATTTGAAACAATATTTGTTCAAACAAAAAACCCACAATGCATGGAAATATCATTAACATTTCAACAAACCCTTTGCATGCATAAAGAAACAATTAATAACAACAATCTAACCTCAAAATCCAACATTATATATTGATTTTCAATTGCTATGCTTGCTGTTACAAATGCAGAATTACAACAGCTGTGATATAATATCAAATGGTGTAAATCCACAATGTTATTATGCTGCTGTCACATAAATACATGCCGTTGTAGCTTGAAACAATGGCGCTATAGATGAAAATATGAAAGATCTGCCTGTTCCACACCTCCCATCACCACCAAACAGTAATATTTTCCAGCTCTAGCTACACTCTACTCCAAATATTATATACTAGATGCCTTATAAATGCTGCGACTTCAAGGAAAGGGTTGCGGCTAGCATTAAATAAAATATATTCAGCTCCAGTTATAGGGCCAACACCCAATACAACAAGCACCAAGATCTCAAACACTCTTAGCAATATCTTTCAATCACAATTTATTATTTGAAGAATCTCCAAGAAATTTGCATAGTAAACCCTTCGCGGCAAATTCCAGAAATCTGCAATGAAACACAGGCAATCTCTGTATGAAATTGCTCCAATACTCCAGCATTCAACACAAGTGTAGATTTTGGATAAATCTACCAGGCTACTAGCAAACCTTTCTGCACAACTGTAACTCTGAATGAGTCACACAGTATTAACCAGGGAGGATCTTTCACTACCGTGGCTAATCTTCTCCAAGAGGGTTTTCATCCTCAAGAAGGCTGAGATGAACCAAGTTCAATCCCACAGAACCACAAGGGTTTCACAATAGGAAAAATAATAATCTGTATAATCCAAATGAGTTCTCACAACCTCCTTTTATACTTTTCCGCCGAACTCTCCAGAAGCTTATATTGTAAAATTCACTTTTTAATTTAAACTCCCTTTTATCTCTGAAAAGACCTTTTTATGAAAATAATGATAAATTGACACGCAAGGTCGTTGTTTTATGCATCCATGATTTAAAACATTTCATCCCGGTTCCGACGAGCTATAACATTAAGGTGCTTTTTAAATATTTTAAATAATATTTGACAACCTTAGTAAAATAATTAAAATAAAGCCATTAATACACCCATTTTGCGGAAACTGCCGAAATGCATCAAAATCGAAAATTGACTGCACTGGAGTGATCCCGATGAAGAATAATGATAAACGAAGCCAACCGGGCGATTTACTAAAAATAGACGCCACATTAGAAGTCGAAAATCACCCCAGAAAGTGGCATATGAATCCTCTAGACCACTTGAGCTCATTGGAATCATCAAAAACTCCTTTGATAACGTTGACACACATCCATAAGGTTGGTGCCAACTGCACTGCAAGGGAACCCGAAAATGGGGACATTACAGAATAGTAAATCTATTGACCACAATCACATTGAATCCATCAAAGTTATCTGTTTTCAATTTCATCGTAGTCACCAAACCGTCATCAATGAAATTATGGGTAGCTCCATTGTCAATCAAAACTGTCACCTTATGACTCTTCAAAACTCCATAGACTCGAAAAGGATGATACCTAGTTGCTTGTGAAAGAGTGGCAAGTATGCCTTCTGAAGAACCACCTTCTTCCTTATGTTCCTCCACATCGACCACAACCTCGGCCTTAGGTTCTCCTGTCTCCGGATCTTCATCTAAAACTACCTCTATGAAATGCACCTGCCCTTTGCCCAAACACCTATGCCTAGGCACCCACAGCGCTCTGCATGAGAAACATAGTTTCTTCCTTTAGAGCTCCTTTGACTCTTCATTCCTACTTAGGCTTTAGAGGCAATGCCTTGGGTGGTGGAAAATTTTGATGGACTGGTTTCTTTTGATGCTCTATTGGTGATGGCTTTGGGTTGAACTTACTTTTAGTCACTGAATCTTTCAAGTTCAATGCTCTCCTGATGGCATCTTGTAAAGATATCGTCTCAAATGCCCTCACCAAACCCTTGATTGAATTGTTTAGACCTTCAACAAAAAGCACTGAGTCTCCTCTTCATCACATTTGGAACCATCACTGAAAGCCTCTGGAACTCTGCTACATAGCCCTCAATCGATCCCTCCTGTCTCAATTGTGGTAACTCTTTAAAGTAAGTCTCTGGATCCTTCCTGTCAAACTTCTCTATCAATCTCTGACTAAACTCCTCCAAGGTAGTAATGAAGCCGTGCCCTTGTGTCACCATGCCATGGTACCAACATTCATGAGCTACATCCTCCAAGTGTAAGGTAGCAAACTTAATGGTATCTTCTTCAAATATGAGGTTCAATGAGAAATATGTATCCAACTTCTGCAACCATGCCCTAGCTGAACAATTGTTTGATCCATCATATGTGGGTCTAGTGATCTTCCCCAAACGTTGTATGTCTCTCTGAGGCTGCTCCTCATACCTTCTCCTCTACCCATTTCTTGTTTTCATCTCATAATACTCAATGAAAGACATGTCATGACAGATGGCTGGGTTTAGGGCATTATATCCAGCATGATGTCTTGCCATTTCGTCTTCTTGTCGTGGTGGTATGAGTTATTTTTTCTTAAAGGGGTCTGCCTCTTCTCTTTGTAAAAATTAGGCTCAAATGTCTTTTTGGGTGGGTTAATTGAAACCCTGTCATTAACTAAGTTGCTTCCTTCTACAAAATTTTGATTGGGTCTACCGACACTCCATTGTCGATTCATTCCCATTAAGATTCGAGCTATCTCTGCCATAGAGTCTCTCATAGAAGCCTGAAATTCTCTAACCATTTCTTTGTTTTCCCTGTTGACAATCTCTTGAATATTTCCTTCTTCATTCCTTTCACCCACGGTTTCGTCTTTACTCTTTTCCCTTCGCTGATAGCCGATTTCCCTATCACTTCTTTGCATGAATCTGCGTCACACAACTCCACAGGTTGACAAGAAAAGTGGCTCTGATACCATTGAAATATCAATTATAGTTATATTCAGCCTTGTTATATTTCTCAATTTGGTTTCAATTAGCTAATGACATCTTAGAGTTTCATCAATAACACATAGCACAAGTTTATTACTGAATTAAATACTCCAAACCAAAATGTATATCACCAGTTTGCACTTGATTATGGTTGAACAAATACAAATGACACTATAGTTATGCAATTATAATATATTAGAGAACACAAGGTATATAAATCAGTTTTTGTTCATTGCTTGAAAGGATCAGATTACATCAAATACAATAATTGAGGGAGGTTCTACCCGACAGATCTGAGTAATATGTTAGCGTTTTATTTCGCACCTTTCGGTGTGAAAGCAAAACAGACAGATATGTGCTAGAACCGCTCTTCAAAATTGTAGAGGAAGCTCCTTGTAAAATAAAACTAACTTGAAACTACATAATATGTACTCACAATTTACAGCCTTTACAGTGTTTTCAGGGGTTTTTTCATACTTATGCTGAATGAAACGGAAATTTACAATCTTTTTGGGTTTCCAACATGCAAAAGGTAGAAATGTGCTTTTGACAACGAAGCAAGGATTTTGTGGTTTTTTGACTGGAATTCAAACCTATGACTACTCGCTTGCGCTATTCAATTAAATCTAGAGGCTGAACAGGGCAAGTACACACAGATGAGATTAACACTTAAAACACGAATGCCAAGACTAAATCGAATACAAGACGGGACAAAGCCATGACTCATATATTCAACTTTATTTACAACACAAAGTTTGCAAATTCATTAAACGACTTATAATTGGGCACAAATGATGATACTTTCCAATAAGCATTCGTTAGCAAAACATGCATAATAAAGTTATTGAACAACAAAATCACATTTCGAACACCAGGTAACTAACAACTCCAACATAATAAAGGCATGAGAATTGTCGTTTTCATTGATGTTCACTAAATGATATAATACTGAATGCTGAATGCTGAATGCTTGAATATTGAATGCTGAAAAAGCTAGCTCCTAATGAATTCTAAAAAGCTAACTCTCAATGAATTTGAATTCTAAAATCTAGATCCCTCTCTATGTGCACAAAGCACTTATTTATACTGTTTCACAAAATTGCATGAGAATAAATAAAATGATTTAACTGGACTTCTAGCTCTAGTTGATTGATGTTTGAATAGCATGCAAACTTATTACAAATATCAGTTCCACTGAATCAGAAAATAGAAACATGCAACTGACATGCAAACTTTTTGTTTGAACTGGAGATCAAATCTGTTGCAAACTTGACTTCATGCTCACATTCTTCTCATGATGGTTGAATAGGAATTGACTACGGTTTACGCTAAAAATAGAGAGGCTAAAATTAGCATGTTTTCAATGTGCTTTTTTTTATCAGTTCCACTGAAACTGAAAATAGAAACATGCAATTGACATGCAAACTTCGTTTGAACTGGAGATCAAATCTGTTGCAAACTATTCATGCTCACATTCTTCTCATGATGGCTGGACAAGAGTTAATTACGGCTGACGCTAAAAATAGCGAAGGCTAAAATTAGCATGTTTTCAATGTGCTTTTTTTTCTTTGATGATGATCTACTTTTAGCCCGCGATAAAAATAGAATTCTTGCAGGGGGCTGTGACTTGGCGAAATCTAAAAAGTCTTCTGATTATTACAATGCTTTTGATGGCAAGTTATTTGTTTCGATGAAGTTTGAGAATCTAGGCAAAGAATCTTGGTGACTTTAATTGAGACCACCCACCCTGAACATTTTCTTTTGATTTAGCATCAATTCTCAATTTGTAATCATAAGTTCAAATGCTCTGACTGTGTTAGTTCAATGGACCTCTCTAATTTATTTCGATCACCAAATTTTCTTGGATGAAATGGTGACTTGGTGTGGTATGGATTTCTTGCTGATTGGTATGAGTTTGAAGTTTGAATGAGGGCGTTTTGTCTTCTTTTTTCCTCATAACTACCATTGGCACTTGACTTGCACGTCTAACCTTGTATTAATTTAAATTGGTGCTAGTCTAACTCCTTCAGTTTTTGTTTTGTTTGAAAGTCTTAGGCACATTGATATATGCCATTTTTTGTTTGATGAAGACGCATTCTTTATTGGCTACAAGCTCTTCCTTTACATTTTGGTGCCTTCTTTCATCCTCAAAATTGACGCTTTGCATTTGGTTGAGCATGCCTTATCTCTGCATGGCGTTTTCATTCTACCAAATGTGATTTTCCTTGGGTGCATGAAATTTTCCTCCTAAGGTATTTTTCCTATGGCCTGCATGCTTCATTTCAACCTGAAGCACTTCTCTTCTGTGGAGGCGCAACTATTTTTGCTTGAGCGCTTCATTTCACCCTGATCTAAAACGCGTTTTCCTCTGAGCGCGTTTATTTCTTGAAGAGGCGCTTTTACCTTCTTCCTTTGGTGCGTCTTTTCCTTGTGAAACGTGCCTTCAACCTGTATATAGACGTGTTTCTCTTTACAATCTCCATGTTGGGTGCATGGATTCCTAACTAGCACGATTTCTCTCTGACCTGGTGCATCTCCTCTTTGGCAGGCATTTGTGGATGCCTGAAGCGCATTTCCTTGTTGCTGGAGCGCTTCATTTATTTCTCTAAGAGCATGTATTTCCCACAAGCCACACTTTTCTTCTTTACATGCTTTTTTTTGCATTATACAAGGTGTGATTTCTTTTGTGGAGACACCTTTGGTCATTGAATAAGCGCGTTGAAATTTTTAGGGAGCACATCATATTTTTATTTTTATTTTTAGATTTTTAATTTATAATTATTATTTTAATAATAACTATTATCAAATATTAATAATAGATATTAATAAAATAATAATGTTTTATAATTTTTTTTTATATTTTTATAATTTTGACGAAAACAATAACTTTAATTTTTTAAAAATTATTAATAACTAATAATCATTAAAAATGATTATTAATTAAAAATTAATAATTAAAATTATGGACAAATGACAACACAATTTTATGAACAAATTACACACAAAAACAATTATGTCAATTTGATAATATTGATTAATGACTTACGGCATTTTACGAAGATTTAAAAAATAAATTTAACCCGATACTTCGGATTTAGATGCAATAAATTGACATTTATGACAATTGAAACATAGCACGTCTTGGAAACAGATGATTTGGAGTTTTTGACAACACGAACACTTAACATGACAACTCAAATTTTGACAAGACGAACTTTGAACATAGAAGAACGATAACATGATGGAGGATGGGTACAACAACTGGCTTTGTCTAGGGACTACAACGTACACTTGCGGCGTAGGAGAATCTCAGAACCTCTGGGTTTTGTAGTGAATTGATGTCTTATTAGTTGGGCAATGGAGTCAGAATACATTCCTAAATCACCTAAATGATGACAAAACATAAGACATTAAGAATTTGGAGCACAACACAAACAATGTGACACAAAAACGCTCTTTCTTTTAGAGTGAGGACAAGGAAAACAAAAACTGTTACACAAAATTATCAACAGGTTCAAAAAAATAAGAACCTCTCCTCTTGAGTTAAGAAACTTGTCTTGGCAGCGCTTTGTTTTAGAGCAAAGACAAGGAAAACAAAAACTATTTGTAATGTCCCCATTTTCAGGTTCTCTTGCAACATAGTCGGAGCTGACTTTCTAGGTTTGTGATAGCCTAATCAAAGGAGTATTTCGATGTCACCAATGTGCTCAGGTGATCTAGTGGAGTTGTATGACACTTTTTGGAGGGATTTCAAACAACTTGTCTGTACTTACTATTTATAGTAAGTGCTTGCATGGCGACAATCTTTCTGGGTTTTTTTGGGTTTGTTCTCTTTGGTCCTCGGAGAACACTGCTATTTAAGTGTCAGTCTGGACACTGTTTTGGTGACATGGCAGCTCGGCCATCTTAGGGCCTTTCCAGGTGTTGCATTGAGCTCAGTAATGTCAAGAGGTTCACGGTGATGTCCTTCTGAGCGTTTTCGGACCTTTTGAGCTATTCTTACTATTTTTAATAGGTTGCTATTTTGAGCAGGGTCTCCACTCAGCACCGACTTCTCATGTGGCATAGTTTACATGTCATGGCATGATTGGTCACTCTTTCGGTTGCCCGTTGGAGTTCGTGGGCAAAGTTATATAATTTTAATTAACATTAATGTCATTTAAGTTAAATTAAAAATTTAACTTAATGTTAATTAAATTATTAAAGTGACTTTATTAAAGGGGGCATTGGGGGAAAAAATGTAAAAGGCATTTTTTAATAAACTAATGTGGAGCGCCCAACTTAGGGAGACATAAGGGGAAATAAAGTGAAATTTAAAATGTTATTTAATTGCCCAAGATGTGCGTGGAAGTTTGAGCTCATTTTTGTATATGCTTGGAAAATATTCTCTTCTACAAGTCGGAGACTGAACTTTGGATTCTTGGCTTTTTGAGGACGAAAATCCTCATGAGGAACAGTATTTGCAGGTGTGGAAGATCACCCAAGAATACATTGCTGATAATTCCATTCAGGGGTTATGCTGGAGCTTTCAATGTTGAAGATTTTCATTATTTTGAGCAAGGATTGATTGCAAATCATTGATGGGCTATGAAGTGCAGATCTAAAATATTTTAGCTATGAGTATTGGAGGTTTTTGAAAGTTTTTTTGAAGTCAGATTTATTGTTGTTGGACCGTACCCTTCCTTGGCTGGCTGTACCACATTTAGGGGTGATTTTGGATTATTTTGGGCAGATTCTTCCATTCGTTTTTGGCGTGAGGATTTTATATATGCTTGCAGATGTGAGCAGACCCTTGGGAAAGCCTTTGTGAGTGGTTCACATTGTTTATTGGCTGTTGTACCTTTATATATGCATCTTTAGGAGGTGTGACATCTTTGGGAGGGAAATCACTTAGGGTTTGGACCCTAAATCACCATCATTTGAGGTGCCATGGTATTATGAGTTGCTGATTGGTCTTGTGGAGGAGGAGAAACTTAGGGTTTGTACTTTGTGATGCCAAACAAGGAGTCCCAGATTGTTGTATGCTCATTTCAGACTTGCAATCAAGTGAATCAGCAAATGGGTATGTGTTATTGCATTGTAATGAGATTTTCCCAACTGGATATCTCTTATTTTGCCTAGATAATTGTAACGTCCCTTATAGGAACAATACTAATTTTCCCTAAATTATCAATTTCCAAACAAACAAAGATTTAGAGAGTACCTTGGGCTTGATTTAATTCCTGCAAACAAGTTAGAAAATACTTACAATAATATTTCACAATTAGGTTAACATGATTAGCAAACTCATAATGGCATTATTAATTCAACTCAACCTAACTATCTAGGAGACTCAACCATAAGAGAGTTGAGGAGTGTGACTTCGATGGGGTGTCCTGGATCCTCTACCCTAGGCTCAAGAGCGGATATACCATCCCCCTTGGCCTCATGTGGCGCATGCCATCTATATGAGGTGGTGTACCTAATGAGGCATCCGTTATCCCGTTCCTCCTCGCCTTGTCATTTCCTTTCCCTTTCTCTATGATTGGTTCCCTTGAACTTGCATGTCTTTGATAGGAGAATAAGGTCACAAAAGGGTGCCCTAAAAGCCATCTCTTTTAAGCCCAAGGGCAGTACCCTCGTACCCCCTTGGCCCCTTGGGATTATCCAATCCCCTTGGAGTGGCATACCTAGAAGAGTGCCCCATCACCGTACCCCTCTTGCGCCATATTTCCTCTAGGAGAATGAGTTCACAAAAGGGTGCCTTGGAAGCCATCTATTCTAAGCCCAAGGGCAGTACCCTCATACCCCCTTGGCCCCTTGGGATTATCCAATCCCCTTGGAGTGGTGTACCTAGAAGAGTGCCCCATCACCGTACCCCTCTTGCTCCACATTTCCTTCATCATAGAAACCATGACATTCATACAAGAGTCCACATTGTGAGCAGACCCTTGGGACAACCTTTGTGAGTTGTTCACATTGTTTATTGGCTGTTGTACCTTCATTGCCAACCGTACCATGCATTTTTAGGAGGCATGACATCTTTGGGAGGGAAATTGCTTAGGGTTTGGACCCTAAATCACCATCATTTGAGGTGCCATGGTATTATGAGTTGCTGATTGGTCTTGTGGAGGAGGAGAAACTTCGGGTTTGTACTTTGTGATGCTAAACAAGGAGTCCCAGATTGTTGTATGCTCATTTCAGACTTGCAATCAAGTGAATCAGCAAATGGGTATGTGTTATCTCATTGTAATGAGATTTTCCCAATTGGGTATCTCTTATTTTGCCTAGATAATGTACTTTCAGTCTATAGTTGAAATGGGTATTTGATCATTTAGTTGTATGGATGGTTTCCCACATAAATAAACATCTAGGTAGTTTTAGAGTGCTTTATTTCTGAATATATGTATGCATGCAAAATCAAATGTTCTGTTCAAACATCTAAAATGCACTAGGTTCAACTAAACATTAGGGAAAAATTAAGGGTGGGACATTACACTGTTACACAAAACCATCAACAAGTTCAAAAAAATAAGAACCTCTCCACCTGAGTTGGCAAATATGTCTTGGCAGCACATAGTCTTTCTTCCTCTGCAACACCTTCTCGAAGAGCCACGATTCTGGTGGGTAGATATGATCATGCAGTTAGAAGTTCAGGACAATCTGATTGATATTCATTAGCTCAAGTAGATCATCTTCTTCCATAGTGAAAAGACTCTGCAGCAGGTGAAGGTATAAAACCTCCTTCTGAAGATATGAAGCAAGGTCTTGTGGCCATAGTACATTCGTGGGAACTAAAACCACCACATATCAGACTTGATTTGATTTTCTTCGTCCATGTCTTCAACATATGCAACCTTGAACTCAGTCAATGTGTCGTCCTCTGGAAAAGGTTGAATTTGTTCATATAGAATTTCCATCACTGGTTCTTGACTTACCAGATCCACAACTGTCAACAACAGTGCATCTAGTGATTGGGAAACCTCTTCATCGTTTTCATGAATTATGTCTTCATCCATCCAATCTTCATAATCAAAATTTGAATTTGATAGACCATCAAGGCCTGAAGCTTCAAGCATTTGATCATTGTCATTTTTCCGTTCATCATCTCGAGTCACGTCAGCTTCCATAGAGCAATCGCCTTCAATGAATGTGTCCTTGAGAACATGAATGTGAATATCTGGTAGCATCTCATTTTTTATGACTGCCCACCTTTATTCTTTTGATATGTAGGCAGGAGCAAGAACAGATTCGTCTAAGCTTTGTGTTTCTTCTTCTCATGCTTTATTGATCTCACATACGCATATCTCACCACACACTTGTCGAGAATTTATGATTTCTCCATATGATTGTCTTCAGTGACCAAGATTGAATATTCCATGAGTTTTTCTTCACCACAAGCTTCTCCATATGTTGCATCTTGTGTTGATTTTATCATCATTGAAACATTTGTAACGCCTTTTTCTTGCACAGGTTCATGGATAACCTTAGAAGGTCTAGCATTATCTTCTTCACTAGTATGAATGAAATCTATTAGAGACAAGGATGAAGATGGGCTAAACTACAAAAGAAAATTTACAATATCCTCTACTGAAGATTCAATCTACAAGTGATGCAAAAAACTATCAAGATCAGGTAAAGGATCTTCTGTATGGTCTCCTGATTTGACGAGTGCCTCCAAGGATAAATCATCTTCAACACGAAGAAAATTTTTCTCTTGCTCCAATTGTGATGTCTTTGATCTCTTGAACAAAGACACCAACATTTGGTGACCAAGTTTTTCTCTTCAAGAAATTTCAACTGAGATTGTTGATCTTTTGTACTTGTGGAAACTTCTATCTTCAAAATTGAAAAGTCCTCAGAAAGAAAATCTTTATCATCTTGCTCATTTTGGATTCTATCTGACATAGGCTCTTCAAACCAACCCTCGAATGATGAGAAGAACAAATTGGATTCACCGTTGCTTTCTTTAGTATGTTTGATTTCTTCTCCGCAATTCCGATCCGGAGAGGCTTGTTGCACTTCTTCCTCAGAGACGGTATGCAATGCTTGCATTCCTTTAGGTTCCTCTTCAAGCAATGGTCCTTTTTTCAGCATCGAAGAATTGATGCAAAGTAGGCAAAATTTCAGCTTCTGGTGGATATTCTTGTTCCATTGATGGGTACTGACTGTGTAGACACATGAGGTCACTTGAAACATGATCATTTCTTATATTAGATTTACACTGGGTAAATCCCATCAGAGAGCCGCCATTAGATTCGTCTAAAAGACGTTCAGGATTATCTGAGAATCCTTGATTTTCATTTCATGCTTTTAAATTTTTAATATCTGCATGAATCTTCTCATTTTAGGACAATCTCCTCCATCGTGTTTGTTCGTCGCATGGAACAAGCAATATGTGTATGCAGTAGAATATGGTTCTGCCACTTGTCTTGTTGGTGAAACAAGTTGATTGCTAACATAGTGGATGAAAGAATCATGACCATGTTGAGGAGATGGAACTTGCTGAAGAGGTGTAACGCCCAAGAGAACCAACAGTTTGGTTGAATCTCTCTGGATCTTTCCCAAAGTGATCATATTATCTTCCAACTCAATAGCAAACTCTTGAGCCTCTTGCAGTTCTGTATTATTTCTTTGCTTGAGAAAGAACGAAATTTTGGAAGATTGTGCATTTGTGAAACAACCGAGAAGGATTTTTGACGAAGGACTCAGGGTGTCCTCAACTTTGCCAACCAGACGGTTGAATCTAGCCACGAACTCTCGCATCGGCTCACTTCTATCTTTCTTGATGTTTGATAGTTGTGCACATAAGACATGATTGTCTTTTGTAGGCTTGAAACGAACAAGAAATTTCTTGCTCATGGACTCCCAACTCGTGATCGAACCAGCGACAAGGTAATTAAACCATTCAACTGTTGTGCCTTGCAATGATTCCACAAACAAGTGCATTGCGACATCTTCATGTGCAACTTAAAGAATTCCATGGGCGGTGGTAAAGGCAAAAGTGTGTTCGTCAGGGTGCTGCTTGCCATCACCATGAAACTTTGGAAACTTTTTTCTTGAACCTTCGGGAAGCTCATGGTTTTTCGCCAAGGCCAATGGACCAATCTGATTTCCCCATGGCCGAGGTGGCCGATTATTGTTGACGTGATTAGCCTACTGATCAGCCATAGAAAGTTTTCTTCTGAAACTGAAAAAATTAAAGTGAACTCTAGACCTTTTTGAATTTGTAATGGATAAGACAAACGTCTTATGTCTTCCCCAATAGAGTCACCAAAAACTGTTAGCATTTTATTTCACACCTTTTGGTGTGAAAGCAAAACGGACATATGTGTGGTAGAACTGCTCTTCAAATTTGTAGGGGAAGCTCCTTGTAAAATAAAACTAACTTGAAACTACAGAATATGTACTCGCAATTTACAACCTTTATAGTGTTTCCAAGGGGTTTTTCATCCTTATGCCGAATGAAAGGGAAATTTACAATCTTTTTGGGTTTGCAACGTGCAAAAGGTAGAAACGCGTTTTCAACAACGAAGCAAGGATTTTGTGGTTTTTTGATTGGAATTCAAACCTATGACTACTCGCTTGCGCTATTTAGCTAAATCCAGAGGTTGAATAGGGCAAGTACACACAGATGAGATTGATTAACACTTAAAACACGAATGCCAAGACTAAATCGAATACAAGACGTGACAAAGCCACGACTCGTATATTCAACTTCATTTACAACACAAAGTTTGTAAATTCATTAAACGACTTATCCTTGGGCACAGATGACGATACATTCCAATAAGCATTCGTTAACAAAACAGGCATAATAAAGTTATTGAACAACAAAATCACATTTCAAACACCAGGTAACTAACAACTCCAGCATAATGAAGGCGTGAGAATTGCCATTTTCATTAATGTTCACTAAATGATACAGTATTGAATGCTTGAATACTGAATGCGGAAAAAGCTAACTCCTAATGAATTCTAAAAAGCTAACTCTCAATGAGTCTGAATTCTAAAATCTAGATCCCTCTCTATGTGCACAAAGCACTTATTTATATTGTTTCACAAAATTGCATGAGAATAAATAAAATAATTTAACTGGACTCCTAGCTCTAGTTGACTGATAATTCCATAACATGCAAACTTATTACAAATATCAGTTCCACTAAAATTGAAAATAGAAACATGCAACTGACATGCAAACTTCGTTTGAACTGGAGATCAAATTTGTTGCAAACTTGACTTTGTGCTTACATTCTTCGCATGACGACTGAACAGGAGTTGATTGCGGTTGACGCTTAAAATAGCTAAGGCTAAAATTAACATGTTTTCAATGTGTTTTTTTCTTTGATGATGATCTATTTTTAGCCCACGCTAAAAGTAGAATTTTTGTCGGTGGCTGTGACTTGACAAAATCTAAAAAGTCTTTTGATTATTACAATGCTTTGATGGCAAGTTCTTTGTTTTGATGATGTTTGAAAATCTCGGCAAAGAATCTTGGTGACTTGAATTGAGACCACCCACCCTAAACATTTTCTCAATTTATAATCATAAGTTCAAATGCTTTGACTGTGTTAATTCAATGAACCTCTCTGATGTGTTTTGATCACCAATTTTCCTTGGATGAAATGGTGACTTGGTGTGGTATGGATTTCTTGCTGAATGGTCTGAGTTTGAAGTTTGAATGAGGGTGTTTTGTCTTTTTTTGTCTTGATAACTATCATTGGCACTTGAACTGGCGTCTAACCTTGTATTAATTTAAACTGGCGCCAGCCTAACTCCTTCAGTTTTTGTTTTTATTTGAAAGACTTAGGCACATTGATAGATGCCATTTTTTGTTTGATGAAGGCGCATTCTTTATTGGCTGCAAACTCTTTCTTTACATTTTGGTGCCTTCTTTCATCCTCAAAACTGGCGCTCTGCATTTGGTCTAGCGTGCCTTATCTCTTCATGGCGCTTTCATCTTGCGAAATGTGATATTCCTCGGGTGCGTGAGATTTTCCTTTTGAGGTGTTTTTCCTATGGCATGGACTCTTCATTTCACCCTGAAGTGCTTCTCTTCTATGGAGGCACAACTATGTTTGCTTGAGCACTTCATTTCACCCTGATCTGAAACACTTTTTCCTTCGAGCGCGTTTATTTCTTGAAGAGTCGCTTTTACCTTCTTCCTTTGACGCGTCACGTGTGGATTCCTAACTGGCATGATTTCTCTCTAACCTAGTGCGTCTCCTCTTTGGCAGGCGTTTGTGGATGCTTGAAGCACATTTCCCTGTTGCTGGAGTGCTTCATTTATTTATTTGAGAGTGTGTATTTCCCCCAAGCTGCGCTTTTCTTCTTTACCTACATTTTTTGCATTATACAAGGTGTGATTTCTTTTGTGGAGGCGCCTTTGGTCATTGAATAAGTGCGTTGAAATTTTTAGGGAGTGCTTCATGTTTTTTATTTTTATTTTTAGATTTTTAATTTTTAATTATTATTTTAATAATAACTATTATCAAATATTAATAATAGATATTAATAAAATAATAACATTTTATAAATGTTTTTTTTATATTTTAATAATTTTGACAAAAACAATAACTTTTTTTTTTTAAAATTATTAATAACTAATAATCATTAAAAATGATTATTAATTAAAAATTAATAATTAATAATTGAAATTATGGACAAACGACAACACAACTTTACAAACAAATTACACACAAAAACGATTATATCAATTTGACAATATCGATTAACAACTTACGACATTTTTACGAAGATTTATGAAATAAATTTGACAACCCAATACTTCAGACTTGGACGCAATAAATTGACATTTACGACAATTGAAACATAGCACGTCTTGGAAACAGATGATTTGGATTTTTTGACAATACAAACACTTAAGATGACAACTCAAATTTTGACAAGACAAACTTTTAACATAGAAGAACGGTAAATTGACGAAGGATGGGTACAACATAATAAATGATGATTGTTTCCAATTTTATCTTCCCTGTGTCGCAGTGACCTCCTTTCCCAGTATACTCGATGAAAATCGATTCAAAGAGCGTATGCGGACTGATGTAGCTACTGTGGAGGGCCACTTAGGGTCATTCAATGATACCGCCTATCTGATTATACCTGGAACAACACAATGATTCAATGTTTCGCTGCCCTTAAATCCTCCAGACCCAGCCTATAGGTGTTGCAATTCAATATATACAAGCAAATGCGCCAGTAGGGGTTTTCCAATCACAGTCAGAGGGGTACCAGGCTCACGTCCTTGGGTTGCTGTGGCCTGTAGTGCCAAATATATGGATGTATACTACGTGATAACCCTCCGGATTGCTGGGCAGTATCCTTTGCTTGATAGAACTCTTCAATCGCTGGTGGTGATGGTTTAGAATGGCCTGTAAACTAGAATATCCTCCCTGTGCTCTTCTACACAGTGATTTACAAACTCCTAGAGCAAATTGGCAGCGTATGATTCTCCTTTCAAACTCCTCTCGCCTTGCACGCTTTTGAAATTGAGGTTCAATCACAATTAATCAGTACAAATGCAAATCCCAGTTGGATTTGCCAAATCAGAGTGCAGGGTTTTTGTCCTCCTTGCACTGAAGCTAGAATTGCAAAAATTTTCTTGCAAAAATCAGAAATCAGATATATGAAAAATGAAATTGGAATGCTTCTTTAATACCAACTTTTGAATTGGACCTCAGGGCCCAAATGTGGCACCATAATTTGAAATCTTATTATTATTATTATTGGTGTTAAAAAGCACTATTTTTTAAAATTAAAAATGTAATTAATTTGTGAGGAGCGGAGGGGACATGACAGGGATTGTTAGGTTTTTGTCATCATGCTTTTTCTGGCGCTTGATCTATTGATCTTTAGCAATTATGGTTTTGTAATATTATTATGTTACTGGAATTGCCATTTTAAAGTGCTAGGAATGAAGTGTTTTTAACACTTTCCCTATACCACATTTAATGAAAGTAACGACTTTCTATTCTAGGCTGGTCAGTAATGTGATTTGCCACTATGATTCTGTTGGTTACATCAGTCTCATAACTATTTAGTTTTAACTGTTCCGAGGTGGTATTTTTATTGATAAATGCATCTTATATTACTCGAGGGAATAAACATTGACTTCAGTCTAACAACAGGATTACATGGAAAGTATCTTCTTAAAAACTGAAAGCCACTTTTTTATGTGGTAGGAATTTGTTTTGTTTGTGAAGGATAGTTTTCTACCATACTTCATAATGAGCTATCAATTTCCTCATTGTTTGATGTTATTTTATATAATGGATTTTTATTGGTTGTATTAAAGATTGTACCTGGATAGAGCTTTTCTTAAATGTTTCTCTGCACCTCAGGGTTTGCGTCCTACCATACCTAAAAATACACATCCAAGACTTGCAGAGTTACTAGATAAGTGCTGGCAACAAGATCCAATGCTTAGGCCAGATTTCTCTGAAATCACAGAGATTCTTCAGCATATCCTCAAAGAGGTAAAATTACGAGGCTTGTTTATGCATGAAATGTCTTTAACTGCAGAAGGCATTTCATGATCATCTGGAAACATGTTTGTACAGGTACAAGATGGAGAGGAGAGTGATAGAAGGAAAGATAAATCATCAGGTGGTTTCTTATCTTCTCTCAGACGAGCAGCTGGCGCTCACTAGGAGGAAACATTTTGTACATTCTGCCATAATTTTACAATTTTGGACATTTCTGTTCCATTGGGTGGTTGTTCCCACTCTCCCATCCTTATTGAAAGCACAATCAAATGACCTTGATGTAACTAATGTTTCCATTCTTTCATTTTGAAAATTATTTTCTGAACAAAATGTCTTATTTGAGTTAAGTGACAATTGTGTGCCTGCTCCTGCACATCTTCTTGTTCTATCAATGGGATTATTGTGTGTTTTATGTTCTGGTGAAGTTGTAGCATTGCCATAAGTTCTATAATCGGAAAATGGGTACTAATGTGGGCCATTATCTTATTTATATATGATCTGAATTCTAAATATTGTCTTGTTAATATATGATCTAGATTCTAAATGGTTGAAATGCATGACTTAGGCTTATGCTTTTGGTGAACAAATTGTTTAAATGCCCGATCATGTTTATAGTTAAATGCATTTGAGTCTTCTAAGAAATTTTATTTTTAGGAAAATTCATCTGGATGCACCAAACATAGGGTACATTCTAGAACATTTAGAGATGTAAAGATCTGAAGACAAAATGTTCTGACCATACGTTTCTGAAAAATAATATTACATCAGAAGTTTGGTTTCTCAGAAATAGGAATAAAATTTCTTAGAAACCGACTCAAATGCATTTAACAATAAACATGGTTGGGCATTTCTCAGAAATAGGAATAAGGAAGGTAGAGGAAAGATCTAGGAGACAAGCGGGTTGCATATGGAAACCATCATCTGCATATGGTTGCAAAAATTTGAGAAAGATATTTAAGGTGATGTCTTTAAGTTCATTGGCTGGTTCAGTTCAAAAAAACTAGTTAGATATGCATTTGCTGTGATTTGTGTAGATGACAGATTCAAGATTCTACACGAAATGTTGGGAAGTCAAATGATAACCTCCAACTTTTATGATTATATGAACTAGATAGTCGGCTTAAGGACAATATTTAATTAGATAGAAACTCTTGGTGTTGAAATGGTATCCACATAAATTCTTATAATAAAACAGGGGTGTGCCACAATTTGTATTCCCACATTTAAAGCTTTGTTCTTCCTACTTGTGCGCTTAAACTTATTGGGAGGTGGTGATATACATAAATGCATAAATGAAATTTTATCAGCATATTGGAAATATATATTATGGTGACAATTGCAATTGTTTGTATCAAATATCTGGTTATTTTCTCTACTTTTGCTATTTCCAGTTGTTTTCGGCACAGGCACATTGACTATAGATAGATTTTCATGCTTCATGAGTTTTTATGTTCTACTACCTGTTCTCAACTGGTCAATTAAAGACTAACAATAATGAAGGATCTATCATATATTCCATGGTCTGCTACCTTATTCTCTAATTCATCTTTGTTTTATTATCCAAATATAAGCAATAATTTAAATTTTTTGAAATGGTCAACTGCTAAAAGGGAAAGGTAGCTGTTGTCTTTATGATTCTTTCTGCGGTAATCCTGAGGCATTAAGGAAAAAATTGAGGTTGTATGGCTTATGCAGTCCACAGTTTTCTCTTCCTAACTCATTGTTTAGAAACAGAAGTCACAATACTAATTATGGATTAAAAAGAGAATACAGATGAAACTTGATTCATCTAGAAATAAAGACATTTTTTACTGCTCAGTTCAGTGAAAAAGCCTGATTTGATGAGAAAATAATTATAACAATAGTTCGTTTTCCAGAGAGCAATTTGTGTATAAATGTGATGGAATGGATAGTCAAGCAATTAAATGCAAATGCAGTTTCACAAAGAACAATTTGTTTATAAATAGGCCAGAATGGAGTGTCTAGCAATTAAATGAAAGCATATATTTATCATTTGGTATCTTCAAGGTGCTCAAGTAGCTTAGTTATTAAATAATACGTATTATTTTACCGTTTCTCTTAGAGATTGTATCCATAAATGAAATTGTGGTCATAAATGAATACAAGTGCCATTTTGTAATTAAACTGATTGGTAATGTCCATTAAAAGTGCTCTAGAATGATTCAATGATCTGTCATATATACCATGGGCTCTAGATGTAAATATTCAACGTTGACATGTTAATTTTCTGGGTTAACACTTTCTGTTTCGTTTTCAGTTTTTGGTAGTTTTATTTTATTAGTTGCTTTTGGTGGTTAAACTGTTTCTTTACTGCATATAAAATAAGAATGTAAATCTTTATTTTTTCAACAATAGTATTACACAATTCTGTTGTGCATCCATCTTGGCCTGACAGTGGTATCATTAAAAATTGAAGTGCAAAGAGTTTTTTTCCTCTGCTGCTTATGCTTCGTCTCATTCTCAGTGTAAAAAGCATTGATAATCAGACTCAAAAGCTGATTAATCTTAGCCTAGAAGGCAAATGTCTCAACATCATTGCTCGCCATGATCTGTTTCACTAAAATAGCTTTAAAAAAAGTGTTGAACAGGACCCTTTTGGGCACTGGAGAAGAATTTGCTTGCTACTAACAAGGCCACAGAATATCATAGAGACCTGAATAGATGATCTTTTTACGTTGTGTCCAGGAGGTTTTGGGAGCAGACACTCATCAAATGTCTATTTATTTCTTTCTTTCCTGCCGCACAGAATGCAATCAAAGAGGTACTTTAATTTTTTACATCTCTTGTTTTTTCAATAAAAATTAAACCAAGAAAAATTAAAGAAATAAACTTGAATATAAGAAGAATTGTGGTATTTTTACATTTCACAATTTAATTTGTTGTGACAGTGGTTGGTGAAACTCTAACTAGAAAAGGCACATGGATAGAATGGTATAGAAAATTTGAAAACATTCTTATTTTCAATGATTTGTTGTGTAATATTTGTGATGGAGACACCCAACTTGCAATACCAATTGCTCTTAAAGAAAGAGAAGTATGGTAGTATAAGAATTCTAAAGCCCTGACTTTGATAAGGGTTTCTATCAATAGAGATACAGGATTTGGGCATGTTAATTATGATAGCATTTGAATCATGCAAAAGAATGGTGTTGTAGGTTTGCCCACTTTGCTTAAGACAATTGAAAAATGCGAAGCTTGTATTTTGACAAAACAATATAGAGATCTTTTCCTTCATTCAACGTGGCAATCACACAGAAAATTGCAATTTATTCATTCTGATTTGTGTGGGCCCTTGCTAGTAACTTTTGCTAGAGGATGTAAATATTTTATGTTGTTCATTGATGATCATAATCCGAATGACTTGGATTTATTTCTTGTAGAAAGAAATATGAAGCTTTTGAAACTTTTAAGAAGTTTCATGTTATGATTGAAAATGAAACTTAATCTCAAATTCATACTCTTTGAGCAGACAATGGTGGAGAGTGTTGGGTCCCAAAATAGCTAATCCCAATCCATAGAACATTATTCAACCTCCGAGGCCAGGGAAGTCATCAAGGAGGTGAAAAAGGGGTTCATCAACATGATAAAGGTGATTAAGGGCCAATGGTTGGGAGTGGGTAATCTCCTCTTCGTTTTTGACTCAGTTTAAGTCAAGGAGGGTGTTTCTAGAGGTATCCCCCAACAGGGATTAACAACACAAGATATGTTCACTAAAACAAGGCAGCAATACCCAAATTGTAGTTTTGACTCCAAAGTGTCACCGAATCAAAAGTAACCTATTGCACTAAAACCACTTTATAGTTGATGAAAATAATTGTCTTGCATAAGGGCAAAACGGTGGCATGTGTTTAACTATTGAGATTTGTTCATTTAAATGTGTGTTTGATTGGTTATGTAATGTCCCGATTTTTTAGTAATTTTGATTTGCAAGCTTTTGTCCAGTTCCAGTTTTGATCAAAGCAACTTGGTGTTTGATGAGGGGATCTCCAAGGTTCTTGGAGCATGCATGATGTGTTCTATAGAGATGTTTGTTTTGGCAGTGAGCTCAGTTGGTTTTGAGAACCCTTATGACACTTTCAGAAGTGAGTTCTGGCTTTTGGTGTGTTCTCCAAGCTTCTTGGAGAGAGCATTTATTTATAGTAAGTCATCCGGTTGGCTTCGATCATCATTATTCATCATCAGTATCATTTTAATATAGTCATATTTTGGTTTCGATATTGTTTCAGTGGTTTTCGCAACTCGGCTGAAGTAATGAGCATTTATTTTTTACTAAGAATTCAAAATCAACTTAGTCTAATAGTTTGTTAGAAATGTAATAAAAAATTTAAATCATAGATGCTTAAAAAGGGGACCTCGCACATCAAAAATATTATTATTTCATAAAGGGGTCCTTTAGAGCAAAATGGAGTATTTTAAAAGTGAATTTAAAAATATGGAAAGTTTGGCGGGAAAAAAGTACAAAAGGAGATTTAGAGAGCTCATTTGGATATGTAGATTATTATTATTTTTTCCTTTTATGAAACCCTTGTGGTTCTATGGGATTGAACTTTGTTCATCTCAGACTTCCCAAGGATGAAAAACCTTCTAGAAGAATATCATCTATGGTGGTGAAAGATATTCCCCGGTTGATTGCTGATAGTTTCATTCAAAGTCTATGCTTGTACTTCATTTGCATATTTCAAGAGTTGTGGAGAAGGATTTTGGTGTGCTGAAGGATATATCTTTTACAAGATTTAATGTGTTTGCTACTTGGAGCATTATTTGATAAATTTGTGTGATTGGTGGGCAAATACAAATTTGTAAGTAATTATAAAGATTTTTGAAGCATTTCATAGAAGTCTTTGATGAGGGTTTATACCCTAATCTCCACTCCAGGTTTGGAGGGGAGTTTGGATGTGTGGCGCCACATTTTGGGGGTTCTAAGTTTTAGTCGCAACACCTACAATACTAGTCGTAGTCTAAAAAGCGAGTCGTGGGAATGTTAAACTTGTGTGGGAGTTCCTTTGGGTAATGCCAAACATTGTTTGGAGTTTTATATATATATATAAACCTCCAAACAATGTTTGGCATTACCCAAATATATATATATATATATATATATATATATATATATATATATATATATATATATATATATATATATTTGGGTAATGCCAACATTGTTTGGAGGTTTATATATATATATATATATATATATATATATATGATTGAAGACTCAACAATTAATGAGGCGGCCGCTTGTACACGGAGTCGCCATACCAAATGAAGGGAACCTTAGTTTGGCGCAAGGAAATGGGAATATAAGGGACGTAAGGGATGCTATAATTTTGGGTGCAACCTTGCATAGCCATTATTTGAAGATTTGTATGAGCTGGATATATATATATATATATATATATATATATATATATATATATATATATATATATATATATATATATATATATATATATATATATATATATATATATATATATATATATATATATATATAAGTTTGTAATATCTCTTATTTTCAATATACACCAACATATAGGGATATTTGCATATTTAAATCAATTGTTATTGTATGGCTACAAACTGTTTGATTAAATGTCCCACATGAATCTATGAAAACTTGAGTTGCATCCTTAAATATTTTGTGTTCCCAAATCATTTGGAAAACTAACCTATATCAAAACAATATGATAATATGGTTGGAGAAGTGAAATACATATTGTTTGACGAAATGCCTCTTCAATAGAAGTCAGAAATATTTGTGGGTTTCGGAAAAAAAATGGTTTAAAAATTGGGGTGGTCATTATAGTGGTATCATAGCTAATTTTCCTGCCAGCCTGTTGGGGTACTAACAATTGCTATAGTTTATTTAGTTGCATGATCAAAACAATATGATAATATGGTTGGAGAAGTGAAATACATATTGTTTGACGAAATGCCTCTTCACTAGAAGTCAGAAATATTTGTGGGTTTCGGAAAAAAATGGTTTAAAAATTGGGGTGGTCATTACAGTGGTATCATAGCTAATTTTCCTGCCAGCCTGTTGGAGTACTAACAATTGCTATAGTTTCTTTAGTTGCATGATCAAATTTCATCAGTTGTTTATTAGTGTTTAGTAACTCTACAGTTGAAAAAAAATTGAAAGTAGTTGTAGATCATGGAGCCACCCAAAGAAGAAGTTTTTGGGAGGTTTTCAAGGAATACTGAGCAGTGGGAACATAGTTTTGTTGGCCCACGATTGTCGTTAAACCAAAAGGTCAACCTTTCAATTTTCGATACAAGCACCAAAGTTAATGAATCCACGGGAGGCGATTAGTCCATGTCACGAATCCCATGGGGAGCGCTAACCATTTGCCAACAAACTCCCCCCAGTGTTACCCGGGGGGATTTGAACCCATGACCTTTCGCTCTGATACCAATTGTTGGCCCACGATTGCCGTTAAATCAAAAGGTTGACCTTTCAATTTCTGATATAAGCACCAGAGTTAATGAATCCACGAGAGGTAGTTAGTCTATGTCACAAATCCCATGAGGAGTGCTGACCATTTGCGAACAAGTTTCATGCAATTTTAGGTACGGAATAGACCTCGTAGAGGTGGAGGATTTCAGAATTAGAATTGGCAAAGAAAGGAAGAAAATAGATTGTGTGAGAGACTCTACAATGAAGGCAAGAAACTTGAACATTTGCCTTAGTCAAAGGATGAGTTACTTTGCATATTGGAGGAAGTTGGGAATTGTTTATTCATGTTAAGTTCTTTCAAATCGGTAAGGATAGGAATGGCTATGACTCCATCGGTAAAAAAAATTAGTTAAGCCAGAGCTTATGAGACATCCAGATGAGGAGGTAAGACTTGTTGTTACTCTTTATGTTATTGAAACTATAAAATTCACAACTCCTTAGATTTTGTACAATGACAGCATAATGAAGGAAGTTTTTCAGTTGATTGTGGAGAGTTTCAGTGGCTTGGATGATAATGATTTTAGTCCTCCTTTTGCTAAGAGGGCAATGATTTTGGAAACAACTGCAAAAATTAGATAATGTGTTCTTATGATAGATCTTGATTGTGAGGATCTTATTCTTAAAATGTTTCATCATTTCCTTGTTACTACCAGTGAGAATCATACAATGAATATTGTTATAGCAATGCAGGCCATTATGTCATTAATTTTGCATGAAATTTATGATATCTCCCAACCAATCTTATCTATGTTACTGGTTGTTTTGAGGCAAGAATAGGTTACTTCTTCAGTTGCATATGAATTGGTTAACAATGTTTTCAAACCATGTGAGTAAAAATTGAAGCCATACTTATCAGTTGACAGGATAGAGGAAGGAGGATCACATGATGTATCTACAACTAAATATGAAGAAGGGATTTTTTTTTAAAATTGTTAAAAAAACTGAAGAACTCTCCTACGAAGAAGATGACTTACTTCACGAGACATACATGACAAAGTACCAAAATGCTTCATAGAAGAACATACAGCTACATATGATGGGTATGCTGATTTGGAGTTTGCTAAATCAACATCTGTTGACAAGACACATAAAGATGAAGACATGAACTTCTCCAATACCACGGAGAATATTCTGAAGACAGAAGGTTGTTTGAATACCTCACCAATTTTTTTAGAATTGGAGCATGTTGATTTTGAGTTTGTTACAGTTTTTAAATCAGCATTTAATACTAAGCACATACATCATTTTAATGATGATAATTTAGAAGTTGAGTTGGGAACATCCATTGAAGATGTGTATCAGATTGACTCCCAAAAGGATTCCATTGAGAGGAGTGTTCTTGACAGAGGAGTTGAGTTTTTAGTTCAATTTGAAAGATTCAGTTTTAGTTTTGATTCAAATCAGTTTGAAGGTGATGTGTTGAAGAAATCAGCCATTCATGGAGAGCTTGACGAGCCTATTTGTTTATAACAAAATCAGAAATTCATAAGACCATGGGATCCAGGTGTTTTGACTCCTAAATGCAATGAAGGGAAAACAAATGATGATTATGTGTCGGAGCATAGTGCTGTCCTACTTTCATATCATAAAATATGCAAAGAGAATGTTAGAGAGGTAGCTGATTTTAATAAACATGCCCTTGAAGATAAATAAAAAAAGTGTTGTGTGAAGATGATTTTGATCAAAGGCTTAGAGAATTAAAATTGTTGGTCAATGAAAAAAAGATTGTGCAAGCCTTAGTTCATTTTGATAGCACACACAAATTCATTGAAGATCACTTGTGGAAGAGTCAAGTTGAAGAGAAACAAAAGGGTATTCAAGTTGGAGCTACTTCATCAAATCTGCAAACTATTAAAGGTGTTTTAGAAATAATGAAATCAGATTTCTTGCATTTGCTTGTTGACAAAGATCATGTTATTAAGTTTGCAGAAGAGACCTTGGATGCTTACCAAGAGAAGGTGAATAAGGTTGATGAGCTCACCTTTGAGCTTAAATCAATGAAGCTTTCTTTAGAAGATGTCCAAGGGACATTACTGGAAGATAAAAATCAATTTGATGTTGTAGAGCAATTCAAGAAGCAAGAGGATGAAGAAAGAGCTAAAGAAATCAAACAAGTAATTGATGAGCTTGATATTCTTCAAGAGGAATTTGATTTAGAGGTCTTACCAAAGAATTTAAAAGTTGCATGTGTAGATTTGGATCGCTTAGATGGGTTTGAGCAAGAAGGCAGAGGTAATTTTCAGTTTGCTGATAATCCTCATTTTGAGATGGATGCAGAGTTATCTTTTAATAATCCACTCTTTGAGTTGGATACTAAAGCACTTCCTAATTTTGGTGACACAAGTGATGACAAGATTAAGATATTGAATCTTGATGTGGAGTTTAGACATGAGGTAGAAAATGAAGTTTCAACATGGAATATGTTGAAACATGAAGACTCCATCATTCATAATGGTGGGAAGTTACAAAAAGGTGATTGAACTTGCTGGAATTTTCAAAACAACAGCAGAAAAAACAAATTCAGATCTTGTATTGCATAAGGATTTGGTAAGACAAGGGCCTAAACATGGTTTCTTCTCTTTGGACAATCCACCTCTTGGATTGGAAGCTGATTTGACTTATGATGCTCTCAAAATTCCTAGTGCTTTGAAAGTTCATTCAGTTGATAGCACTTGGATTCATTGCATGAGAGGTATTCATTGTGGAAAAGATGCTTTTGGGAGCATTAGAAGATTTCCTAATGAGGCACACATGAATAGTACAATTGCACAACACAAGCTTGGTGGAGTTGTTTCATCTCTACGAATTCATGTTAGAGGTCACCAATGGAGTATATTAGAAGGCTATGATGGCTGAATGTTCCATGGCATGAAATAGTTCAAATTTTTAGTTTTGATTCGGTTGTTTAGTTGGAGTTCAACCACTCTGTGATTCCATTTGCATTCTTGCAAGTGGATTGGAGAGAAATCCTAGTTAAGAATTGAAACATTTTCCAATTTCTAACTTTGGAAGAGGTAATTTTAGCCAATAGAATGCTTACATTTCTTGTTTTGGCTAACATTTTTCAATTGTGTAGCAGTGGTTACATTGATAGGGTGCTAAATTTTAAAAAATCAGGTTGTGAGATGTTTATTTTAGACTTAGACAGTTGCAAAAGAATTCATTTATATGCCACTCAGGTGTTGCAAAAGGATGGCATATGCTTCCAGTTGTAGAGGATGATTACTACAACCATGTTAATTCTGATTTGGGCGAAAAATCAGAAGTTCTAGAAGTGTTAACAAAGAAATTTAGCACCAATTTTCCATATTTTATTAGAGTGGCACAATAGAAATGTGGAAGGATAAAGCAATTTGATGGAGAGTTTGCTAAATTCATGCATATAATTGTTATACTTTTGTCTAGGAGAGATAAGGTGTTATTTGCAAGTATGTTGCAGGATAGTGCATCAAAAAGATCATACAAATCTCTTAGATTGATTTGTGATCTTGGAGCTACATTGTTTATTCAGAGTTGATCTGTTGGTTGAGATAGCAATTACTTGAGGGCACACAAATATGGGGAGGGAGGACTGTAATGTCCCCATTTTTTATTAATTATGACTTGCAAGTTTTTGTCTAATTCCAGTTTTGACCAAAGCAGCTTGGTGTTTGATGAGTGGATCTCCAAGGTTCTTGGAGCATGCAGGGTGTGTTCTACAAAGCTGTTTGTTTTTGGCAGTGAGCTTAGTTGGTCTTGAGGACCCTTATGACACTTTCAAAAGTGAATTCTGGCTTTTGGTGCATTCTCCAAACTTCTTGGAGAGAGTGTCTATTTATAATAAGTCAGTCGATCAACTTCGATCATCATTATTCATCATCAATATAATTCTAGTATAGTCAGATTTTTTGGAAATATTATCATTGATGTCAAAGGGAAATTTATGTCATAGAAGAAGAATATGTCAAAGGGAAATGGATGTGACAGAAGAAGAATTATTAATGTTCCAAAAGTTTGTAGGGCTTGAATGATTTTTGCTTTCAATCAGCGAATCACATGGTTTGCGAACTCTTAAGTTTGCCAATAGCTGGTTTCTTCGACAGCTAGTTCATTAACAAGCGAGTTTAGCCGATAAGGCTTGAAGAATAAACTTTAAAGTTCGTGGTTTCTTTAGTTCGCCGATGGGACTTTTGCCAATAAGGTATCAACAAAATCTTTGGTTTGCGAACTCAAAAGTTTAGCGATGGCAAAGTTCGCCGATAGACGGTTTTCCTGATAGCTAGTTCGTCGATTGATCATTTTGTCTATAGAAGAAGGTTGATGGTTCATGGTTTGCTTGGTTTGCCGATAGAAGAGAAGTGATGGTTTGTATATTGCTTAGTTCGATGATTGAAGACTTTACCGATAAGTTTGTGGAAGTGCAACTTTGTCGACATGTTTGTCATTTGATGATTTCGTCGACAAAAGGAAGAATGGTTTGTAGTTTTGTATTTTTGCTGATAAAGTGAATGTGAAGCAAGTTCATGGAAATATGACTTTGATGGCAAGTTCGTGGAAACATAAATTTGCCGACGAGTTTGTGATGTTACAATTTCGCCGATAGGAGATGTGATAAAGATTGTGTTGGCAAGTTCACAAAGTGGCACTTTTTCTAATAATGGATAAAATGTCCAAAGTTCATGGAAAGTTGATTTTGCCGATAAAGGCTTTTAAGTTGTGGTTCATGGAGGTGAACTTTTTCTGATAAAGGCTTTTGAGAAATGGTTCGTGGAAAGCCACTTTTGCTGATAATGAATGAAGAAGAGTCCCAGGTTCGTGGAGAATAAAGTCACCATCAAACTTCTCTATAAGTCCGTTAGTAAAATAAATTGATTATTTATTTGGATCGACTCCCTTGAAATTAAAGAGAAAATAGTTATTGTGAAATATTTGAAGTTGGACGACTTTCTAAAAGAAGAGTAAAATAAATATTGAAGTGGTTGACCCGGTTTGTTTATATTGGGGCCCAAATTATGGTTTGGCAGTGCGTGAATGAAGTTGGGCCGACCTAAGTATATGTTGGAAATCAAAAGTATGGAGGCTGACTTTTGTTTGAAAAGGCATGAAGTAACTCATATATAAAGAAAAAATATTCTAGGCAATACTGTGTAGTGTGATGATCTTCTGTGTGTAGCGAAAATGTGATATCTTTCGATCTAGAGCAGAAGCATGTGCGAAGGTTTTTCCATCAGAGTTCAAGAAGATTATGAACAACAGATCCACAAGAGGGAGTTTTAATTAGAGCAAGCAATGTGAGTATAGAAGTGAAGTGAGATAGTGAGGGTTTGCAATTGGACTGTGACTCTGTTTGTGCAAATCATGATTTATCATTCATAATAGAGGTGGTGATTGTGTTGTGGAACAGATTGTGCATGTTCATTTTGATACTATGCAGAGATTATTATTGACAGTGTATGTCTGTCATTTCTTTAATAATCATTTTAGTGGTCTCAAAGGTTGGTGCCTCTTGATCCTTGTGAGTTTGGTGCCTCTTTTTATCTAGGTTGGTGCTCAATTTAGGGGATCACAATCTCCTTTGGGTTGGTACCCATAAACCTTGTATTGGCTAAGGGATTGGTATCTCTTGAGGGTTGGTGCCTTGAAATCATATTGTAATGATCAATTTTCTTTGTTAGGATGGATTTGGGTAGTAGATCCAAGTAGCTTGCTCACCATGGTTTTTCCCTTCTAGGGTTAACACGTAAAATCTGGTGTTGTGTTCTTTTGTGTGGTTGTGTTCATTGTTTGCACTATTGATATGCTCTCATTAATGTGTTTCATTAATGTGTTGATGATAATTATCAAAGTAGTTGAGATTAAAATTTATTGATATACTGATTCACCCCCCTCTCAATATATTTGTGTGTTCTACAATTGGTATTAGAGCTAAGTTCCTTGGTGCAGCCTAACAACCGAAGGTAGATATTGGATTAGAACACATGGCAGGTCAAGAAGGATCTCATTCAAGTAGGGCTCCACTACTTGATGAAACAAATTATGCATTTTGGAGTATAAGGATGGAAGCCTATATAATCTCATTAGGGTTTGATGTATGGTAATCTGTTGTGGATGGTTATACTACTACAACTCCTCCAACAGACTAGACCAGTAAGAAAGAATGTGAAAACAATGCTAAAGCTAAGAATGCAATTCTATGTGGATTGACAAACATTGAATTTGTTAAGGTGATGCATTGCAAGTCTGCTAAGGACATCTGACAAAAACTTCATAGCATTTATGAAGGAGAAGATAAGGTAAAACAAGCTAAGCTACATACATACAGAGGCAAGTTTGAAAGTCTGAAGATGAAGGAAGAAGAAAACATTGTTGACTACCTGCTTTGGGTGGACGAAATTGTCAATGCTATCAGAGGACTTGGTGAAGAAATGAAAGAATCGGTAATTGTGAAGAAGGTTTTAAGATCCCTTCCCCAAAGGTATGCTTCAAAAGTTTTTTCTATTGAAGAAGATAGAGATTTGAATAAGTTCACAATGGATGATTTGTATGGATCTCTTACTACTTATGAAATGAGGAATGTGAGTTAGGAGACATCTAAGAAGGAAACTATTTTCAAAGCATCTAAGAAAGAAAGTAATGATGCATCTGATCCAAGAAATGGGTTTGATGACAAGGAAGCCAACTTCGTGAGGAAGTTGTAGAAGGGCTCTAGCAAGTACAAAGGCAAGTTGCCTTTCAAATGCTTTAACTTTGGTAAAGTAAGTCACTATGCTTCTAAATGTCCCTTTGAAGAAAGTGAAAATATTGATCAACATAAGAGTCATAAGGAGTACAAAAAGAAGAATTTTCACAAGCATAAAGAGCCTCTATTCAAAAGAGAACAACAGTTCATTAGAAGAATGTAATCACTATTCATTTGAATGTGATAGAGAAGAAGCCATGTTTATGGTAATGGAGATTTTGGAAAATGAAGGCAACCTTGTAGAAGATGGTGAAGAAATGCTAGATCTTGATGAAGAAGAATGTGAGGTAGATGTAGAAGGAGAACTCATCTTTTCCCTAGATGATTTGAAATCTATGAGGAAAGGAAAAGAGCAGAACTTGAAGAATATGAGATGATTGTAAATCTAAAAGTTCAAGTAGAAGGAAAGAAAATTGTAGAGGTTGTGAGATTTGAACTAGAAGAAAAATCATAAGAATGCCTAAAGCTTGAAGCCAAAGTCATGTCTTTGAAGAAGGAATTAGAGAATATGAATTTTTAGTTAAACAAAAGTTTGAAGCTTGGGTAAAGTAGAGAGATGCTTGATAAAATAATAGACAGTCAAAGAGCATGCTTTATCAAGTCTGGCTTAGGATAAGATGACATGAATGCAAAATCTATTGCACCCCCTGAGAAGACAAATACATACAATTCTGAGGTAAATACAGAAGCCCCTAATAAGACTAAAGACAAGAAAGAAAAATATGATGGATTTGTCAAATTCAATAATCAAAAGAGGAGACTCAAAGGACTAGCTCCAACAAGGCAAGCTTACATAACCAGGTTTAATTACTCATTTTTTTGTTACTGTTTCTTTTGTAATCAATATGGTCATAAGGCTATTAATTGTAAAGCTAGTGCAAGAAGAAATACTTTTGTGAGCAAGAATCCATTTGCACCATTGGTTGATTTCAATGTCATATGCTACATGTACAATAACTTTGGGCACATAGCAAGATTTTGTAGAAGTGGCTTTGTGAAGCCTCCCAGACAAAAAATTAAAGTGGATGTTCCTTCTAAGCAAGAAAAGAAAGTAGACATTCCTGCTAATTAGGACAATGAATCTAAGAAGGAATGGAAAATGAAGAAAGGCGATCAAGATATGAGAAATCAATGATTGTTCAAATTGCATTCCATGCTCAAGGTCAAGGAAATCCATAGTGGATGTTCTAGTCACATGACTGGAGATAGAAGCAAGTTCATTAGCTTGATGAAGTGGAATGGTGGTTTAGTTAAGTTTGGTGATAATACATCTACAAAAATTTGTGGAAAAGGCACTCTAAGCATTGATGGGAAGACAAAGACAAGAGATGTTCTATATGTTGAAGGCCTAAAGCATAACCTACTAAGTGTGAGTCAAATGTGTGACAAGGGTTAAAACCTTATCTTTCATGCTCAAGGATGTGATAAAAAAAGAAAGCACTGGAAAGCTTGTTGCAGAGGCAAGTAGGACTGAAAACAACTTGTATAATCTTAGTGAGATCAAAGGGAGGAACTATCTTTTAGGATAGAAAGATGAGAGTTGGTTATGACATAAAAGAATGGCTCCTATTAATTTTGACCATCTAGTGAAGATCAGTTCCAAGCATGTTGTGAGAAATATGCCTAAGATTGCAAGGCCTTCAAGCACTTTCTACAAAGAATGTCAACAAGGAAAGCAAACAAGGAAAAAATTCAATACAAAGGAGTATTCATCTACAAGGCCTTTGGAGTTGATTCATACAGACCTATGTGAACCTACAAAAACAAGAAGCCTGCAAGGTGAAAGGTACTTCATGTTGCTCATTGATGATTTTTCTACAATGACTTGGGTTACTTTCTTAAGAGAAAAATCTGAAGCTTTTGAGAGGTTTAAAATTTTCAAATCCTTGGTTGAAATGAAATGGGTTCTAAAATCAAATGTCTGAGGTCTGATATAAGAGGATAATTTACTTCTAATGAATTTCAAGAATTCTATGAAAAACATGGAATAAGGAGACTATACTCTATTGCAAGGACTCCTCAACGAAATGGAGTAGTTGAAAGGAAGAACACAACAGTTTAGGAGATGGCAAGAACAATGTTGATTGAAGCCAAGTTGCCTGATGTGTATTGGAAATAAGCAGTCCATACTGTTGTCTACATTCTTAACAGAGATAAATAAGAATAAATGACACAAAGACTCCATATGAATTGTGGAAAGGCAGACCTGCACCTGTCAAGTATTTCAAAATATTTGGAAGTAGATGTTATATCAAAAGTTATGAAGACAACTTGGGTAAGTTTGACTCAAGGTCTGATGAAGTAATTTTTCTTGGCTACTCCACAAGAAGCAAGGCATACAAATGCTACAATAAGAGATTGCAAAAGATAGTTGAGAGTGCAAATGTTAGGATTGATGAAGACCTACATCATCTAGCATATGACAAAGAAGACAACTATTCAAAGGAATCAATCTGCACTGAAGAAGAAGAACCCGAAAAGGAAAACACAAAGACACCTACAAGATATGTTCAAAGAGATCATTCTAAAAATCAAATTCTTGAAAACAAGGATGATGGTGTTTTGACAAGGAGAAGATTGGTGAATATAAATGAACAGGTAAATTTTTCTTTAAGTTGTTTAAAATTGTGCCTAAAAGTTTTGTAGAAGCTAGCAAAGATGAAAGTTGGATTGATGCAATGCAAGAAGAGATAAATAAGATCGAGAAGAATGAAACTTGGGAACTTGTCCCAAGACCTAAAGACAAGAATGTCATTGACACAAAATGCGTATTCAGGAACAAACTAAATGAGGATGGATAGGTGACTAGAAACAAGACAAGATTAGTCTGCAAAGGATATGCTCAGGTAGAAGGTATTGACTTTGAAGAAACGTTTTCTCTTGTGGCAAGATTAGAGGCAATTAGGATGTTCTTGGTGTCTTCGGTTTACAATAATTTCAAAGTATATCATATGGATGTCAAGTCTGCATTTCTCAATGGAAATATTAAAGAAGTGTACATTGAGTGACCTGAAGGATTTCAGTTGACAGAAAATTAGGACTTTGTTAGCAAGTTGAAAAAGACACTATATGGACTCAAGTAGGCCCCTAGGGCTTGGTATTCAATGCTGGAGAAGTATCTGCAACAATAAGGATTTAAGAAAGGTATTATAGACAGTAATCTATATATCAAAATAAAAGATAATAATATGTTGATTATTGTTGTTTATGTTGATGACATTATTTTTGGTGGAAGCAATGACAAGATGTTCAAGGAATTTGTAGAAGAGATGCAAAAAGAATTTGAGGTGTCCATGCTTGGTGAGTTATCTTTTTCTCCTTGGTTTGCAAATTTCTCAGTCTGATAAAGGCATTTTCATTTCACAAACTAAGTATGTTAAGGAGATGTTGAAAAAGTTTAGGATGGAAGATTGCAAGCCAATTAGTACACCTATGGTGACAAAATGTAAGTTGAGCAAGGATGGTGAATCACCTCAAGTAGATCAAACTATGCACAGATCCATGATAGGTACCTTGTTGTATCTAACTGCATCTAGGCCTGATATCATGCAAGCAGTGTGTATGGTAGCAAGATTTCAAGTAGTACCTAAGGAAACACATGTAAAGACAGTGAAGAGGATTTTTAGATATTTGAAAAATACTATGAACTATGGTCCGTGGTATCCTAAAAGTGACGATTTTACTTTGATTGCATATACAGATGCTAATTGGGTAGGAAGTTTTGATGACAGAAAAAGCACTAGTGGTGGTACATTCTTTCTTGGAGATAGACTTGTGTCATGGCTAAGCAAGAAGAAAGATTCAATATCTTTGTCAACAATAGAACAAGAATACATTGTAGTATGATGTTGCACTCAAGTGATTTGGATGAAGAAAACTTTGAAGGATATAAAGGTTGAGTATGATGAACTTATTGCAATTCTTTGTGATAACACAAGTGCAATCGGTATTTCAAAGAAACCAATGATATATTCAAGGACAAAGCATATCTCAATCAAATATCATTTTCTAAGAGAAAAGGTTGCAGATCAGGAAGTCGGATTGGAATATGTAGCTACAAAGGATAATATTGTAGACATTTTTACAAAACCCCTTCCCAAAGAGACATTTGAGTACTTGAGGCAAAAGTTGGGAGTGATATCACTCTCATCTAATTAGATAAATCTTATGGAGAAGCATGGAATCAAGGGGAGCTAGTCATTGCATTATCTTTTAGCTCTGTGGAGAAGACAATTTAGAGATAGATCAGCTGATGAAATTTTTTTTAGAGGTACAAAAAAGGGAAGAATAATGTCCTTAACGTCAAGAGGAAGTATTACAAAAAGGGGGAGCTACATAGAAAATGGGAAGAATCACATCATGAAGGAAAGAGGTTTGTTACATCACTTTTCCATTGATGTAAAAGGGGGAGAAATTTCAGGGAGAGATACAAAAAGTGAACATTTAGAGTTTTTTTTTGTTGCCATCAATGACAAAGGGGGAGATTGTTGGAAAAATTGTCATTGATGTCAAAGGAAAATTTATGTCATAGAAGAAGAATATGTCAAAGTGAAATGGATGTCATTGAAGAAGAATTATTGATATTCCAAAAGTTTCTAAGGCATGAATGATTTCTGCCTTCAATCGGCAAATCACGTGGTTCCCGAACTCTTAAGTTTGTTGATGGTTGGTTTCCCCGATAGCCAGTTCGCTGATAGGCAAGTTTAGCCGATAAGGCTTGAAGAATAAAGTTTAAAGTTCATGGTTTCTTTAGTTTGCCGATGGCACTTTTTGTCGATAAGGCATTAGCAAAATCTTTGGTTCGCGAACTCAAAAGTTCGCCAATGGCAAAGTCCGTCGATATATGGTTTCCTTGACAACTAGTTCACCAATTGATCATTTTGCCGATAGAAGAAGGTTGATGGTTCATGGTTTGCTAGGTTTACCGATAGAAGAGAAGTGATGGTTTGTATATCACTTACTTCGCTAATTGAAGAATTTACTGATAAGTTTGTGGAAGTGCAACTTTGCCGACAAGTTTGTCGTTTGATAATTTCATTGACAAAAGGAAGAATGGTTGTAGTTTTGTATTTTTTCCGATAAAGCGAATGTGAAGCAAGTTCATGGAAATATGACTTTATCGGCAAGTTCGTGAAAACATAAGTTCTCCGACGAGTTCGTGATGATACAACTTCGCCGATAGGAGATGTGATAAAGATTGTGTCAGCAAGTTCACAAAGTGACACTTTTGCCGATAATGGATAAAATGTCCAAAGTTCGTAGAAAGTTGATTTTGCCGATAAAGGCTTTTAAGTTGTGGTTTGTGGATGTGAACCTTTGTCAATAAATGTTTTTGAGAACTCGTTTGTGGAAAGCCACTTTTGCCGATAATGAATGAAGAAGAGTCTCAGGTTCATGGAGATATAAAGTCACCGACATACTTCTCTATAAGGTCGTTAGTAAAATAAAGTGATTATTTATTTGGGTCAACTCCTTTGGAATTAAAGATAAAATAGTTATTGTGAAATATTTGAAGCTGTCTGACTTTCTAAAAGAGACTAAAATAAATATTGAAGTGGCTGATCTAGTTTGTTTATATTGGGGCCCAAATTATGGTTTGGTAGCACAGTAATGAAGTTGGGTTGACCTAAGCGTTGTCCATGAGGATCGCACCTTTATGCAAAGCAGTGAAACTTTGCAATCCTTTGAAACATGGGGACAAACTCAGGCTGTGGGTGACCTATAATGAGTTTGAACCTCTAGATTATGGGTTGGTTCCCTTAAAATGTTCAATTTGAAACTATGATTTTTGATTTGGAAAAAGGTAAGAAGGAACTCTAAGGTAATAAAACTGTAAAGTTTTGGTGATGCACCTAGTAATGATGGAAAAATTGTAAATCTGATTCACAATAGACTTCAGAAATCTTACCTACACAATCCACTTTTGACACAATAATCACATAAATGTTTCTAAGGAAGGCTGGAAAAACTATTCTTTATGAAGGAAAAAAATTCCTCACAACATGAAAGAAAGGATTTCAGTAACACAACCTAAGACCTGTGATATCAATATGCTTAACACTTACAAATAAGAATGAGACAATAATTATAAAGGTTTCGATATTAAAACACATTAAAATTTCATCAAATCATCCATACAAGTAGCATCGGTGGAAAGGAAAACACTTGATTTCAATGAAAAATAAAAGAAAATATTGCATGAGGAACAAAGAAATTGAACCTGTAACCTGTTGTAATCTCTATAAAATTTGTAATCAATGAGTTACAAAACCTCCTCTCTCAAAGTGTAAAGAGCAAAAAAGGTAAGAACTAACAAAACCTAAGTTTTGCTTTACAATATATAGCTTGCTCTCTCCAAGAGGCATGAAAAATAGAACTGCAGCTAACTGCCTCTCTAAAAATAATCTCTCAAAAGTAATCCACGAGCAAACCAAGAAATCTCTAAAAATAAGGGTCCAAATTGCCACAATTTGAGAAAAAATAGCTCCAAGTTGATCCCCTCCATATGTTTGACCAAGAAGTTGACCAAAACTCCTTAAATCTCTCCCCAAATCATGCAAAAAGTCCCTCAATGGCCTCAGTTAACTCAACTCATCAATTTGCATGATTTTGCATTTGCAAAGTAGATGTGAGTGAATAATAAATTAATTAGGATAATTACTTTACTATTAGTTACAATTTGCATTATTTTATGATTTTACAACTTGTGAAAAATAATAAAGTAATTTGAAGAATATTACTTTATTATTCACTTACATTGATTTAGTTGTAAAAAACATGCATGATGAAAGAGAAAATAATCACCTTATCTCTCCAATTTACTTTTGCCTAATTTGCATGATTTGAGCAAAAATAAGACTTTAAGAGAAAACAAAAACTTCCTTATATCTCCATGCAAGAAAACTCTCAATCCAACCTCACATGCATTAAGGCAAAAAAATTCACCCTGCCTTGTTACTCCATGCCTTGCAAAACAAACATTTCTCTGTTCATACAAAGACCATCATGCCAAAAATTAACCTTATTCACAATGTGCTCCTACATGCATTATATTGTCTTTATGCACTTTGCAAATAATTCACTTATCTTCATATGCTCTGCCACCTTGTAAAATCTTTACCTTATCCACAAAAGATTCCAACTATACTCAATGCATTAACATTTGGCCACTTTGCTTATCATTATTGATTGAGGAGAATAAACCTTGACTTTTGAATGTTTTGTAAAAGAAAAAGTATAAATGTTGACCATGCATGAGTTTGAGTATCTCAACTATATGATAGTCAACCACAAGGGAATAAAGGTTTTGAAATTCTATAAGGCATAAGCCCTACCTCCTTATGATGTCGACTACCCTTTTGACTTAGGAAACAAATGCAAAAAGCATTTGTCGGCCTCTCCAAACAATGATCACTAGGGAATCTCATCTTTGAAGTCTTGGACCACGATGGCATTCGGATAAGGTAATGATTTTCATTTTGTTAAGTCAAAAAATAAGAAAAGAAAGGAAGCTCCATCGAACAAAACAAAAAAGAACCCTAAAAGATATTTCATTTTGCATTTGGCATTCTTTTGTTTCGGCTCTGCAACTTTTCTCCATGGCCGACTTAGGGTTTGATAATCTCTGGTCTTTCTCCTTCATTCTTGTGGGCCTCTGTGGTCGAAACTTGGCATTTTCTACCATTTGAGATGCAAGGTAAGCCTTCTGTGTTGATTTCAAAGGCTTTACATGGCTTTTCTGCTCTGCAACTTTTTAGTAGGCTGCGGCCATTGTAGTCATTTTGAGCTTTCCTTAAAGCTTTGTACTCTATCACTCACTGTGGACTTTTGTTCTTTGTTTTTCTTTGCTCTGGTGTATCTTCATGCATTCAAAAAGGCTTCACTTATATTTAGGCCCACGGCCTATTGCTTCTTCATCTTGCAAGAACATGAGGTAAGTTCTCCATTTGGGCTCTTGTGTCTCATTTCTTTTTATGTGGCTTCATTTACTGATAAGGGTTTTCAAGAAAATGATATGGGTATCTATTTTTTGTGAAGAAAAGCTCCTTTCTGCAATGGCCATGCCTATATATTGGTTTGTTCAACCTTCTTCTATATATTTGAAAGAATACATGAGGTTTCAAAAGAAGATGAGGGTTTGCAGTAGCATCTTGTGGGTTTTGCATATATTTTGAAGAACACTTATTCTCACTATTCTCAGGCCGTGGCCTATCCATACTCCTCCTTCATCTTGCAAGAACATGAGAAAGAAAAAAGAACCCACCAAAATGTAGCTTATGTCATTTCTTGAAAACTTACTTTGGTTCATTTGGCAAAAAAAGAAAACACCCTTGTAAAAATGAAGAACAAAATACAAGGGTTTCGAAAAAGATATGGGTATTTGTTTTCCTTTGCTCTCCTTCAGCCATGGCTATGCTCTTCTTTGTTCTGTGTATATATTTCTTGTAAATCTACTATCATGTGTATCTTTTGAGTATATCGTTTAGCTTTAAAGGCTTGGCTTCATCATTCTTCTATATCTGCACCTTTTGTCTAGAAACCCCATATGGGTTTTACTTTATGATGAGAGACTCCTTTTTACTCTCTCTCTGGATGTGGCTTCATTATGCAAAAGGTGATAAGGGCTTGCAAAAAATGATATAATCTGGTATAAATTGTATCTTTCTTTTATGTTGTTCCAGTTTCCTTCATCTCTGTCAAATTTTGCTCAGTTACTTTGTAGATTCTCTCAATGTTATTTCTCCACTCGTATACATGTACCTTTTCTTTGTATCAATAACTTTGAATTCGAGAGATAACATGAGCATTTGAACTTTGTTCACTCCATAGCTGTTTATAATAATGGTCCTTGATTATTCTTTTCTACCTAATTGTAACTGTCAAAAACTACTATGCATACTCAACATATAATGAACAAAAGCATGGCTGAAACTCTTTATAACATATGATCTTATGAAAAGATTGAAACTGTGTCTTCTTACTTTACTTTCTATGCACTTCATATGGCATATGCCTAATACCATGTATCCTTATCTGCATTCAAGTGATCCTGTAGCTGTATATTATTTTCATTCCTGCACCTGTAGCTTAACATTTTGGTCTCCTGTATCTGCCATTTTTCAGATGCTCTTATCTTGTAACTGTCAAAATTAGATGATGCATTCATATCTGATTTGTCTTCCACTATAGCTTCAAAGCATCATATGATAAAATATTTTAACATTTCAAAAGAATACTTTTTGTTTCTCTTATCCTACATGTAGCTTGACATTTGGATCTTTTGTGTGTTATCATATCATTCACAACATTCCTATCAACTGTTCATGACACTTTATCATATGAGATGAAAATGATACATGCATTCAAATGATTCTTGTACTTTAGACAGCTCCTGTATCATGTATACTCCTTGTCTTGTACATGGGACTTAGTTGGCACATGTTTTAGTCTGATACAATAATATCCAATCACTTGATCATATGTGTACTTGTCTTCTTCACTTGATTATTTGATTCTATTATTTGATCCCTGAACATTTAATGCATAAATATTCACACTAATCTGTAGTTGTTCATTATGTATATAACTCTCAATCATGAATGTCATGTATATCAACACTATACTTGAGAGTTATGTTTCATTATGAACAACTACAGATAGGGATTAGCTTGATACTGTCTTTGCAAATTCATACCCTATTTGATCATAAGTCTATCCTCCATTGCATTTGCATGCTTCTATGATGTCTTAAGTATGATTTTATGCAATTTGACTTATCTAGATGACTGTGATATGAAATATGACAGCAATAAGGCATTCCAATAATGGTAAAAATAAAGAAAAGTACCTTATCATAGCTGCATTTCTGTATTATGTAATCTGTCAAGTTGACTCAGGCACTTTAAATATATCCGATATAATTTAATCAACTGTTATCAAGGTGAACATAGTTTATAGGAGCAACTACTCCTTTTCATGATCATGATGACACACTTTTCTGCAAGTTGATTTTATGATGTATGATATTTCTTAGATGATGCATCCTATCTTTTATTCTGATATCCCTTTCACATGAATAGAAAAGGGGAACATGCTGGGCTCAACCTTTGTGGGAGCCACATTTTCTCCACATGTTTTAATGTCTTCAAATCAGCAACATTACTTTTCCTATACCTGCACAGTGAACAAACAAGTTTAGCCTAAAAACAAACCTTATGGAGTTGATTGATCATTTTATGATGTTTTGATTTATTGCACATGATTGATTTGACTCTTTCATATGAAATGCGTGATGTGACAAGTTGATATGTCTGTTTGATAAAAGCATATGATCTAGTCTTAAATATCCGGAACTCTAACAGGACTTTCCCCAATTTTTGCAGGTACACTTGATACAACTGGAGCTGAAGATAAAGCTATGAGATCAGCCATCAACAAGTACATCAACCAATCAAAGGATATCAACCTTTTTTCTAGGCAATGATGGATATTTAATTTTATCATGTGTTCTTCCTCATTTCTTTTATCATCAGATCTATAGCTTGCATATGTCTGCATTGATCAGTTTAGTCACTCCCACGACTTGTGTGGGACACATTTGAACACGTCTTTTGAACATGATCAGTTAAATTATCTTTGCACTTGATTTATATATGTTTCTTTTTTATCAATGCATAGGATAGAATAACTAAAATTTGAATGTATGTTCCAAAAATGATATGAAATGATAGTTTAAATGAATACCTTTCTTTCTTGCTTTCAATTATGATCATCTGAATAATCAAATTGCCTTATAACTTTTGAAAGATAAAAATAGTTTAGATCAACTGTCTTCCCTGACTGTTTGATTTCTTGACAGTCTAACTCACTTGTCATGATGATTTGACAGTCTTGATTGGATTGTTGGGTTATCATGACAACTGATCATTATTTCTACTTTGTCAAGACATCAAATATTCACTGAATGCAAAACTTTAAAAGTTTTCTTTTACTCCTTCTGAAATAACTGCAAATAGGTCTAACTAAATTTAGTGTGAACAAAATTTAGTAACATTTCTGGTGACCTCTCAGGGGTGTTTGCCTGCTAAACAATTTAGAACTAGTAGCCTTGCAATTCCATTGGGCACATGAGTCTCTTCTGCCCTGAACTTTGAAAAACTTTTTGTAACTCAAACTGATAGAAACACTACAGCAGCAACAAAACTGAAACTGAAACTAAAACTGGCTTGCTTAAGACAAAACCAACAACATGTGCAAAAGCACTTCTTGGAAAATAAAACAATAACTGAGCTAAATGTGCAAAAACACTTATTTGTAGCATAAGGTTGCTTCTCTAATAGCATAACTTGAGGTGAATCCCATTAACAAGGATTGGCAACACCTCCCCATCTAACTTAGCAAGCTGGAATGCATTGTGTTTCTTGCATTCTATTATGATGTATGGTCCATCCCACATAGTATCAATTTTTGTATGTTGACCAGGTCTGCTCTTTAATTCATTCCATTTGAAAACTAGATATCCTTCTTTAAAGATTCTTGGGACTGCTCTTTTATCAAATATCTTTTTCATTTGAGCCTGGTGTATTTCCAATGTTGTCAAGGCCCTTTTTATGATTTCTTCAAGTTGTATCAGTTGTGCAAGCTTGATCTCCATTGGTTGTTCTTCAAGTAATTCCAGCTCTTTTATGTAACTCAAAGTTGGCAGCTCAACTGATATTGGTAGTTTGGCTTCTTTTCCATATGTAAGAACATAGGGTGAATTACCTATTGCTCTTTTAGGAGTAATCCTATTAGCCCATAAGGCTATCTTTAACTTGTCATGCCAAGACCTCTGATTTTCATCAACTATTTTCTTTATGATTTTAATCAGATTTTTGTTAGTTGACTCAGCTTGTCCATTACCTTGAGGGTAATAATTTGATGAAGTATTCAGAAATATGTTATTTTTGACAGACCAATCAAATAATCTTAATCCAATAAATGCTAAAGCATTATCTAAAATAATTGAGTCAGGAGTACCAAACCTGAACACTAGATCTTGATAAAAATTTAGGACTAATGTTTCATTAGCTTCTTTCAAGGCAACTGCTTCAATCCATTTGGTAAAATAATCAGTAGCAATCAAAATCCACTTGTGTCCTTGGCTGGAAGGTGGATTAATAGGACCAATGAAATCCAATCCCCACTTGCCAAATGGTTGTTGCACCTGGATTGGATGCAAGGGCATTGCTGCAAGTTTTTGTTTACCTACAAAAACTAAACATTGCAAACATTTCTTTACCCATTCATGTGCATCCTTGAACATATCAGGCCAATAGTAACCAGCTCTCATAATTTTTAGAGCTGTTGTTCTAACTGCAAAATGACCTCTAGAGGGTCCATCATGAAATTTTTCTAGAATCTTTTGGATTTGATCTGGCTGTACACACCTTAGTAAAACACTATTAAAGTCCTTTTTGTATAAGATTCCATCAATCACAACATAAGGAATTGCCTGCAATCTGTACTATCTTCTTCTTGATCTATACAAGCCTTGAGGACAATCACCAGTATGCAGATAATGGATCATATCCTACACCCAACTTGTAGGGGAATCTGGGAAAACAGCTGCTTCATCATTCTGTAGCACTGTCTTAGCTTCTCCTTCAAGTTCCTTGTTGTATTGTTCATGATCTGCAAATTGTTCACATATTCCTTTGTCTCGAACCAACTTGGTAACTTTAATTTGGATGTCATACTCCATAACCTTTGTTATCCACCCTGCTCTCTTATCACTCAAATCCTTACTAAGTAAGATTTCTTTTACTGTAGGATGAGCAACCATTAACTGAATCCTATTATTTGAAAGCATATGTTTAAACTTCTTCCGGCTCCTGATAACAACCAATACATGCTTTTCAACGAAAGAATATCTTACCTCATAGTCATGCAGAATTTGGCTGAAAAATGCCACAGGCTGTTCCAATCCTTCTTCATTCTGCTGACAAAGCATAGATGATATAGCATCTACACTACCAAATGCATACAACATGAAATCTTTATCAAAATTTGGATTTATCATTGTTGGTGTAGTAGCAAGTGCCTCCTTTATCTCTTCAAAGCTCTATTTTCCTTCTTTGGTCCAGCTAAAAGGAATATTCCTTTTTAACATTGCTGTAAGAGGTTGTAAAAGTGCTGCTATGTTTGGAATAAACCTTCTTACAAAGTTAATTCTTCCTAGAAAGCTTCGTAACCCTTTCTTATGTGCAGGAAGTGGTAATGCCAATATTGCAGTGATTCTTTCAGGATAAATTGATATCCCATCCTTTGACACTATGTGTCCTAAAAGTTTGCCTTCATGAACATAAAAAATACTCTTTTTTGGGTTGAGTGAAACCCCAAATTCTCTACATCTTTCAAAAATCAATCTTAAACGATGAAAGTGATCTTCAGCTTTCTTAGAAAAAATAGTCACATCATCTAAGTATACAAGTACAAACTTATTAATCAGACCTTGAAAGGCCATATCCATTGCCCTTTGAAATGTTGCACCTGCATTTGATAAGTCAAAAGGCATCTTTTTGTATGCTAGTGTACCCCATTTAGTAGTAAAAGTTATCTTATACTGATCTTCTTCTTTTACTAGAATTTGGTTATAACCTAAATAACCATCCAACAAAGAGAATCTTTCTGATCTAGAAACACCCTGCAATATCTATTCCATGGATGGTAAACCTGATAATGATCTTTTAAAGATGCTCTGTTTAAATCACAGAAATCAACACATAATCTGATTTCTCCATTCTTTTTCCTGACAGGAACCAAGTTAGAAACCCATGAAGTATGTTTGATAGGAAAAATGATATTACCTTCAATCAGTTTATTCAACTCTATTTTCATCAGCACTTCTAGCTTAGGATTTAGTGGTCTTTGCTTCTGTTTGATAGGTTTTGCCTTGGGTTCAAGCTCAATTGTATGCTGATCCAACTCTGGGTTGAAACCTTTCAGATCTCCATATTCCCAGGCAAACACATCACTAAATTCTTGGCAAAGCTGAATAAATGCTTGTTGTTCTTCTTTTGTACATATCTTTCCAAGCTTGAGTAACTTATCTTTAAAGATCTCAATAGGTTCATAGTGTTCCTGTTTCACTAACAAGTTGGCCTTGTCCTTTCTTACTTGATCATCAGTATTAAAGATTGATTCTAAGGTCACTAAGCTCTTAGGTAGCTTATTTGATCTTAACTGTAGTATTTGATCATCATATTGTTGCAAAAATTTCTACTGATTGCCTGCAGAAAATTTAGCCTCTTCCATCAAAAAATTTACAATATGTTCATCACTATCAAATACCTACCAGCTAGTATTATTATCTGGAACTGATGGTCTAACATCCACTTTAACATATAAAGGAGAATGAATATTCTTCATTTCTGCATGAATATCATATTCAGTTCCTATGGTAGCTAGTTTGTCAACCTATTTATTATCAGTTCTAGGTATAGATATCAGATTAAATGCATCAAATTCTTCTATCATGTCCCAAACTCTGTGTTTATACAATTTCAACAAATCATTCTTTATAGCAGCAAGATTTCTGACTTGTTTAACAACTAATTCACTATCTCCAAAGACTTTTAGGCATTTAATATTTCTTTTCCTGGCCCATTCTAATCCATGAACTAGAGCTTCATACTCAGCTGAGTTATTAGAACAACTGAAAGCAAATCTGAAAGATGAATAATATTTCTCACCTGTGGGGGAAACTAAAATGGCTCCTCCACTAGCACCAATCCTAGTTCTAGAACCATCAAAATAAAGCCCCCAAACATCATTTTCAGCCTCTTTTACTTGCTGATTTTTTCCTTTAAGCAGATTTGGAATGACTGCATTTTTCTCCTGGATCATATACACACCAAGGCCTATCTCATCCATCTGCTCAAATGGATCTATTTCATGGTTCTCTATTGCCCACTGGTCTAAAACAAGATCAGGAATTCCCTTTAAAAGTGTACTTGGGTCTTGAACAGGAATCATAACTTCTTGATCAAAAATGGAAAGGTTGGCATTTATTGGATTGGGTATATAGGGTTCAAGGTGATCTTTGGCTAATGGCTCAGATTTGATTGTAACCTTGGTTCCATATCTAGTTCTAAAGAACAAATGTGTCCAATCAGAAGACAAATATCCCTCCAATCTTGTTGTAAAATCTCTGGATAAACAGATGGCAAAAGTAGGTGGCAAGTCAATGACATATATATCTTGATGTATGACAAGATTTGGACATGTATGCAAAGTAAGACCCAAGTTTTTAAACATTCCAACTGTATTGACTTTAGTTCCATCCATTTGCACAACTCCTCTAACAATATGTTCATACTTCAGGCCAAGTTTATCAGCTAGCTGTTTTGGCATAACTGAGCTGCTAGCTCCCGAGTCTATCATGCAATTGTGTACTAAATGATCACCAACAATCAAAGTAACATAAAATGGTGGTGGTTTGCCTATTGGTTTTGTCTATTCTATTCTTTTTTCTGCCTCATCTGTAAGCATTACTTGAGGTTGATCTATTTTTTGAACCTCATTTGACAAAGACAATTGTGCTAAAGCATCTTGCAATAAATCTTTCTATCCTGGAATATGTAAAGCATCTAAAATGGACATGCTAACTGTTGCTTTCTTCATATGATCCAAAATATAAAAAATAGGACCACTAACCTTTTGCTATATTTTGGGGACAACAACTTCTAGTTGGTCTTTACTTTGTTGTTTATGAGCTTCAGGCTGTCTTTTTTCAACTGTTGGCTTTCCTCTTGACAAAATATGCATATCTTGAGATGTAGAAGCTTGATTCTGCCCTTGTTGGCTTGTAGAAACTATACTTTTACCTTTATCAGCTTGTTGTTGTACATTTCCAGCTTGCTGTTTATTGATATCAACTTGTTGATTTGCATTTCCAGCTTGCTGCTGCAAGTCATTAACTCTCTTTTTTGATCTTGTGTTTGCTGCAATATTAGTAAAAGACTGCTTTTGGCCTGATAATTGATTCACACCACAAAATTCATTAGCCTGCCAATTCATCAAAGCTATATCAAGATTAACATGCTGAGTCTGAGTATCCAGCTGGTTATTCACATCACTTGCTAAATTTTTAGCAGCAGCATAGTTATTCTGTACCATTAAAGCTTGACTTACTATCCCATTCAGGCAAGTAGCCTGGTTATGAGGCTGATTACATGGGTAACACCATGCATAATCCTGAATCATATTATTTTGCATAGGCATAAGCTCCTTTGATGAGCTAACAACATTTGGATTGTACTGCTGATTTGATCTATTATTGTAGTTCTTTCTTTGGCCCTGGTAATCTGTCTGATAAGGAGGCCTACTTGCTTGATATGGGGCTTGGTATGGTCTATTATGATTTGCTTAAACTTTGAGGCTTACTAAGTCATTACTCACAGTCTGCAATAACTTTTCTATATTTTGCTGGTTGTTTTTCATTTCTTGTTGGCTACCCTTGAGCTCTTGTATCTCAGAATGGATTGGATCAGTTTTATTTTGAATAGCTACTTGATATCCAAAAGTTGGCATAACAGGTATAGATGCAATAGGAGGTATTGATAATGGCATTGAAGGTTGAATGTCAGGAAATATTGGCATAGGAGGCCTTGGTGCTATTTTACCAGCTTGTATTAAACTATTTTCTGCCTTTATTGCAATATCAAAAGTAGCTGGTAAAGTGACCCCACCCATTGATTGTATCATGACAGCAATATCAGAATTTAATGCTCTCAAATAATACAAAAAAAACATGTTCTGGTGAAGGTTTTACTATTTCAAGAATCCTATTCCATGTTTTTTGAAATCTAAAGTTAAAATCTGACATTTGCTCTTGTGGAGCTCTTAATAGTAGTCATTTGTTCAACTAATGATAGATGATCAGATTTATCCTGAAATTGTCTATTCAAAGCAGCACCTAATTCATCCCAAGATCTAATTGAATTGACTCTTAAGCCTCTAAACCATTGAAGAGATTTACCTTTTAGTGATGCTACTAATAGCCTGATTGTTACATTCTCTTCTATGATATGGTGGACAGAACATAAAGAAGCCACGTCTTTGATATGTTCAATTGGTGTAGTCCCATCTTCTCCAGTGAAACTTGGTAAACTCTTTAATGCAGCCACCGGTATATCGTCATGTTGCCTTAGATTCAAAGGGTTGCCTCCATCAAATGTAACAAACGGTTGATTTCTTGGTGGCGGCGGTGGTGGTGGATTTCTTGTACCTCCTCCACCTCCTCCTACAAGAGGTGGTACGGGCCCTCCACCTCCTCCTCCTCTGAGTAGACACATTAGAGTAGATGGTATTTGAGCTGGTACTTGGATTGAAACTACTTCAAGTATTTCTTGTAACACAGGTTCTTCCTCTTCAAGCTTTAAAAGAAGAAGTTCCTCTTGGAAAACAAGAATCTGCTCTCTTGGACTTGCTGGTGGAGAACTATGAAATTCTGATGATGAACTTGCAAATAATGGATTCTGGTGAGAATCAAACTCTGGATGTGTACATGGTAGATCTGAAACAACTGTTGAATCTATTGATTTGATTACTTTATTTGCTTTTACTCTCCTCTTTGGTGGAGATAACTGAATATGCTTCTTCTCGGAATCTTTATTTGACCTTGTTTGATACTTTTTCATAAGCTGCAAGATCTGATCTATAAAACCAAAGAATTAGAGTCGCCAGGTACTTGAAAATAAACCTCTAAAAGGTTGAAAATTCTATTGATCATACCAAAACAACAGAAATAATAAGTTATTTTGAACTAAAAATCAGTTCAAAGTCCCACCAGCGTGCCAAAAACTATTGTCGATGAGGATTGCACCCTTATGCAAAGCTGTGAAACTCTGCAATCCTTCAAAACATGGGGACAAACTCAGGCTGTGGGTGACCTATAATGAGTTTGAACCTCCAGATTATGGGCTGGTTCCCTTAAAATGTTCAATTTGAAACTATGATTTTTGATTTGGAAAAAGGTAAGAAGGAACTCTAAGGTAATAAAGATGTAAAATTTTGGTGATGCACCTAGTAATGATGGAAAAATTGCAAATCTGATTCACAGTAGACTTCAGAAATCTTACCTGCACAATCCACTTTTGACACAATAATCACATAAATGTTTCTAAGGAAGGCTGGAAAAACTATTTTTTATGAAGGAGAAAGATTCTTCACAACATGAAAGAAAGTATTTCAGTAACACAACTTAAGACCTATGATATCAATATGCTTAACACTTACAAATAAGAATGAGACAATAATTTTAAAGGTTTCGATATTAAAACACATTAAAATTTCATCAAATCATCCATACAAGTAGCATTGATGGAAAGGCAAACACTTGATTTCGATGAAAAATAAAGGAAAATATTGCATGAAGAACAAAGAAATTGAACTTGTAACCTGTTGTAATCTCTATAAAATCTATAATCAATGAGTTACAAAACCTCCTTCTCTCTCAAAGTGTAAAGAGAAAAAAAGGCAAGAACTTACAAAACCTAAGTTTTTCTTTACAATATATAGCTTGCTCTCTCCAAAAGGCATGAAAAATAGAACTGTAGCTAACTGCCTCTCTAAAAATAATCTCTCAAAAGTAATCCACGAGCAAACCAAGAAATCTCTAAAAATAAGGGTCCAAACTGCCAAAATTTGAGCAAAAATAGCTCCAAGTTGATCCCCTCCATATGTTTGACCAAGAAGTTGACCAAAATTCCTTAAATCTCTCCCCAAATCATGCAAAAAGTCCCTCAATGGCCTCAGTTAACTCAACTCATCAATTTGCATGGTTTTGCATTTGCAAAATTGATGTGAGTGAATAATAAAGTAATTAGGATAATTACTTTACTATTAGTTACAATTTGCATTATTTATGATTTTACAACTTGTGAAAAATAATAAAGTAATTTGAAGAATATTACTTTATTATTCACTTACATTGATTTAGTTGTAAAAAACATGCATGATGAAAGAGAAAATAATCACCTTATCTCTCCAATTTACTTTTGCCTAATTTGCATGATTTGAGCAAAAATAGGACTTTAAGAGAAAACAAAAACTTCCTTATATCTCCATGCAAGCAAACTCTCAATCCAACCTCACATGCATTAAGGCAAAAAAATTCACCCTGCCTTGTTACTCCATGCCTTGCAAAACAAACATTTCTCTGTTCATACAAAGACCATCGTGCCAAAAATTAACGTTATTCACAATGTGCTCTTGCATGCATTATATTGTCTTTATGCACTTTGCAAATAATTCACTTATCTTCATATGCTCTGCCACCTTACAAATTTTTTTCCTCATCCACAAAAGATTCCAACTATACTCAATGCATTAACATTCGGCCACTTTGCTTATCATTATTCATCGAGGAGAATAAACCTTGACTTTTGAATGTTTGCAAAAGACAAAGTATAAATGTTAACCATGCATGAGTTTGAGTAGCTCGACTATATGATAGTCAACCACAAGGGAATAAAGGTTTTGAAATTCTATAAGGCATAAGCCCTACCTCCTTATGATGTCGACTACCCTTTTGACTTAGGAAACAAATGCAAAAAGCATTTGTCGGCCTCTCCAAACAATGATCACTAGGGAATCTCATCTTTGAAGTCTTGGACCACGATGACATTCGGATAAGGTAATGGTTTTCATTTTGTTAAGTCAAAAAACAAGAAAAGAAAGGAAGCTCCATCAAACAAAACAAAAAAGAACCCTAAAAGATATTTCATTTTGCATTTGGCATTCTTTTGTTTCGGCTCTGCAACTTTTCTCCATGGCCGACTTAGGGTTTGATACTCTTTGGTCTTTCTCCTTCATTCTCGTGGGCCCCTGTGGTTGAAACTTGGCATTTTCCACCATTTGAGATGTAAGGTAATCCTTTTGTGTTGATTTCGAAGGCTTTACATGGCTTTATGCTCTGCAACGTTTTAGTAGGCCGTGACCATTGTAGTCATTTTGAGCTTTCCTTAAAGCTTTGTACTCTATCACTCACTGTGGACTTTTGTTCTTTGTTTTTCTTTGCTCTGGTGTATCTTCATGCATTCAAAAAGGCTTCACTTATATTTAGGCTCGTGGCCCATTTCTTCTTCATCTTGCAAGAACATGAGGTAAGTCCTCCATTTGGAATCCTGTATCTCATTTCTTTTTCCGTGGCTTCATTTACTGATAAGGGTTTTCAAGAAAATGATATGGGTATCTATTTTTTGTGAAGAAAAACTCCTTTCTGCAATGGCCATGCCTGTATATTGCTTTATTTGACCTTTCTTCTTCTGTATATTTGAAAGAATACATGATGTTTCAAAAGAAGATGAGGGTTTATAGTAGCATCTTGGGGTTTTGCATATATTTTGAAGAACACTTATTCTCACTATTCTCAAGTCGTGGCCTGTCCATACTCCTTCATATTGCAAGAACATGAGAAAGAAAAAAGAACCCACCAAAATGTAGCTTATGTCATTTCTTGAAAACTTACTCTGGTTCATTTGGCAAAAAAAGAAAACACCCTCTGTAAATATGAAGAAGAAAATACAAGGGTTTCGAAAAAGATATGGGCATTTGTTTTCCTTTGGAGAAAACTCTCATTCAACCACGACTATGCTCTTCTTTGTTATGTGTATATATTTCTTGTAAATCTACTATCATGTGTATCTTTTGAGTATATCTTTTAGCTTTAAAGGCTCGACTTCATCATTCTTCTATATCTATACCTTTTGTCTAGAAACCCCATATGGGTTTTACTCTGTGTTGAGAGACTCCTTTTTACTCTCTCTGGATGTGGCTTCATTATGCAAAAGGTGATAAGGGCTTCTAAAAAATGATATAATCTGGTATAAATTGTATCTTTCTTTTATGTTGTTCCAGTTTCCATCTCTGTCAAATGTTGCTTAGTTACTTTGTAGATTCTCTCAATGTTATTTCTCCACTCCTGTACATGTACCTTTTCTTTGTATCAGTTACTTTGAATTTGAGAGATAACATGAGCATTTGAACTTTGTTCACTCCATAGCTGCTTATAATAATGGTCTTTGATTATTCTTTTCTGCCTGACTGTAACTGTCAAAAACTACTATGCATACTCAACATATAATGAACAGAAGCATGGCTGAAACTCTTTATAACATATGATCTTATGAAAAGTTTGAAACTGTGTCTTCTTTCTTTACTTTCTATGCACTTCATATGGCATATGCCTAATACCATGTATCCTTATCTGCATTCAAGTGATCCTGTAGCTATATATTATTTTCATTCCTGCACCTATAGCTTAACATTTTGGTCTCCTGTATCTACCATTTGTCAGATGCTCTTATCTTGTAACTATCAAAATCAAATGATGCATTTATATCTGATTTTTCTTCCACTGTAGCTTCAAAGCATCATATGATAAAAGATTTTAACATTTCAAAAGAATACTTTCTGTTTCTCTTATCCTACCTGTAGCTTGACATTTGGATCTTTTGTATGCTATCATATCATTCATATCATTCATGTCAACTGTTCATGACACTTTGTCATATGAGATGAAAATGATACATGCATTCAAATGATTCTTGTACTTTAGACAGCTCTTGTATCATGTATACTCCTTGTCTTGTACATGGGACTTAGTTAGCACATGTTTTAATCTAATACAATAGTATGCAATCACTTGATCATACATGTACTTGTCTTCTTCACTTGATTATCTGATTCTATCATTTGAACGGTGAACATTTAATGCATAACTGTTCACACTAATCTACAACTTTTCATTATGTATATAAATCTTAGTCATGAATGGCTTGTATATCAATATTGTACTTGAGAGTTATGTTTCATTATGAACAGCTACAGATAGGGATTAGCTTGATACTGTCTTTGCAATTTGATACCCTGTTTGATCACAAGTCTGTCCTCCATTGCATTTGCATGCTTCTATGATGTCTTAAGTTTGATTTTATGCAGTTTGACTTATCTAGATGACTGTGATATGAAATATGATAGCAATAAGGCATTCCAATAATGGTAGAAATAAAGATAAGTACCTTTTCATAGTTGCATTTCTGTATTCTGCAATCTATCAAGTTGACTCAGATACTTTGAATATATTTGATCTGATTTAATCAACTGTTATCAAGGTGAACATAGTTTATAGGAGCAACTTCTCCTTTTCATGATCACGATGACACACTTTTCTACAAGTTGATTTTATGATGTATGATATTTCTTAGATGATGCATCCTGTCTTTTATTCTAATATCCCTTTCACATGAATAGAAAAGAGGAACATGCTGGGCTCAACCCTTGTGGGAGCCACATTTTCTCCATATGTTTTAATGTCTTCAAATAAACAACATTACTTTTCCTATACCTGCACAGTGAACAAACAAGTTTAGCATAAAAACATACCTTATGGAGTTGATTGATCAATTTATGATGTTCTGATTTATTGCACATGACTGATTTGACTCTTTCATATGAAATGCATGATGTGACAAGTTGATATGTTTGTTTGATTAAAGCATATGATAGTCTTAAATATCCGGAGCTCTAACAGGACTTTCCTCAATTTTTGTAGGTACACTTGATACAACTGGAGCTGAAGATAAAGCTATGAGATCAACCATCAACAAGTACATCAACCAATCAAAGGATATCAGCCTTGCTTCCAGGCAATGATGGATATTTAATTTTATCATGTGTTCTTCCTCATTTCTTTTATCATCAGATCTATAGCTTGCATATGTCTGCATTGCTCAGTTTAGTCACTCCCATGACTTGTGTGGGACACATTTGAACACTTCTTTTAAACATGATCAGTTAAATTATCTTATGCACTTGATTTATATATGTTTCTTTTCGATCAATGCATAGGATATAATAACTAAAATTTGAATGTATGTTCCAAAAATGATATGAAATGATAGTTTAAATGAATACCTTTCTTTCTTGCTTTCAATTATGATCATCTGAATAATCAAATTGCCTTATAACTCTTGAAAGATAAAAATAGTTTAGATCAACTGTCTTCCCTGACTATTTGATTTCTTGATAGTCTAACTCACTTGTCATGATGATTTGACAGTCTTGATTGGACTGTTGGGTTATCATGACAACTGATCATTATTTCTACTTTGTCAAGACATCAAATATTCATTGAATGCAAAACTTTAAAAGTTTTCTTTTAATCCTCCTGAAATAATTGCAAATAGGTCTAACTAAATTTAGTGTGAACAAAATTTAGTAACACTAAGTATATGTTGGAAATCAAAAGTATGGAGGCCAAATTCCATTTGAAAAGGCATGAATTAAATCATGTATAAAGGAGAAATGTTCTGGGCGATAGCGTAGTGTGATGAAGATCTTCTGTGTAGCAAAAATGTGATAGCTTTCGATCTAGAGCAGAAGCATATGTGAAGGTTTTTCCATCAGAGTTGAAGAAGATTATGAATAGTAGATCTACAAGAGGGAGTTTCAATTAGAGTAAGCAATACAAGTATAGAAGTGAAGTGTGATTGTGAGGGTCTACAATTGGAATGTGACTCTATTTGTGCAAATCATGATTTATCATTCATAGTACAGAGGTAGTGATTGTGTTGTGGAATAGATTGTGCATGTTCATTCTGATCTTGTGCAGAGATTATTACTGACAGTTTATGTCTATCATTTCTTTTATAATCATTTCAATAATTTCAAAGGTAGGTGCCTCTTGATCTTTGTGAGGTTGGTGCCTCTCTTTATCTAGGTTGGTGCTCAGTTTAGGGGATTGCAATCTCCTTTGGGTTGGTGCCCATAAACCTTGCATTGGCTAAGGGATTGGTGTCCCCTGAGGGTTGGTGCCTTCAAATTATATTGTAATGATCAATTTTTTTTGTGAGGCTGGATTTGGGCAGTAGATCCAAGTAGCTTGCTTGCTGTGGTTTTTCCCTTCTAGGATTTCCACGTACAATATGATGTCGTGTTCTTTTGTGAGGTTATGTTCATTGCTTGCACTATTGATATGCTCTCATTAATGTGTTATGATAATTGACAAAGTAGTTGAGATTGAAATTTATTGATATACTGATTCACTCCCCCTCTCAGTATATTTGTGTATTCTACAAGATTTTGGTTTGGATGTCGTTTCAGTGAGTATTTAATTTAATTATTTCACTAAGGTTGCTTAATTTTATGAAATAATTCAAAAGCAACTTAGTGTAATAGCTTGTTAAAAAGGTAATCAAAACTTTTAAATCATGGACACTTAAAAAGGGTGCCTCACACATCAAAAATATTATTATTTCATAAAGGGGTCTTTTGGAGCAAAATGAAATATTTTAAAAGTGAATTTAAAAATATAACTTTTGGAAAGTTTGACGTGAAAAAAAAGAATAAAAGGAGATTTAGAGAGATCATTTGGATATGTAGATTATCATTATTTTTTCCTCTTATGAAACCCTTGTGCTTCTATATGATTGAACTCTGTTCATCTCAGACTTCCTGAGGATGAAAAATCCTCCTGAAGAATATCGTCCACGGTGGTGAAAAATCTTCCCTGGTTTATTGTTGATAGATTCATTCAGGGTCTATGCTTATACTTCATTTGCATATTTCAGGAGTTGTGCAGAAGGATTTTTGTGTGCTGAAGGATATATCTTTTATATGATTTGTTATGTTTGCTACTTAGAGTTTTATTTGACAAATTTGTGTGATTGGTGGGAAAATACAAATTTATAGGTAATTATAAATATTTTTGAAGCATTTCATAGAAGTCTTTGATGAGGGTTTATACCCTAATCTCCACACCAGGTTTGGAGGGGAGTTTGGGTGTGTAGTGCCACATTTTGGGGGTTCTAATTTCTAGCCGCAACACCTACAATACTAGTTGTAGTCTAAAAAGCAAGTTGTGAGTATATATATATATATATATGACCTTATAATATCCATCTCATACAAATCTTCAAATAATGCCTATGCAAGGCTACACCCAAAATCATAGCATGCCTTACGTCCCTTATACTCCCATGCATTATTTGAAGATTTGTATGAGTTGGATATTATAAGGTCATATATATATATATATATATATATATATATATATATATATATATATATATATATATATATATATATATATATATATATATATATATATATATATATATATATATATATATATATATATATATATATATATATATATATATATATATTGTAGCCTTTGATTGAAGACTCAACAATTAATAAGGAAGTAGCCGCTTGTAGGAGGAGTTGCCATACCAAATGAAGGGAACCTGAGTTTGGCGTAAGGAAATGGGAGTATAAGGGACCTAAGGCATGCTATGATTTTGGGTGTAGCCTTGCATAGGCATTATTTGAAGATTTGTATGAGTTGGATATTATAAGGTCATATATATATATATATATATATATAAGTTTGTAATATCTTTGATTTTCAATGTACACCAACATAGGGATATTTACATATTTAAATCAATTGTTATTGTATGGCTGCAAATTGTTTGATTAAATATCCCACATGAATCTATGAAAACTTGAGTTGCATCCTTAAATATTTAGTGTTCCCAAATCATTTGGGAAACTGACCTACATCAAAACAATATGATAATATTGTTGGAGAAGTGAAATGCAAAGTGTTTGACGAAATGCCTATTCACTATAAGTCAAAAATATTTGTGGGTTTTAGAAAAATTGGTTTAAAAGTCAGGGTGGTCATTACAGGTTACCACCTTCGAGATCGGTGCATATCTAGTGGGAAGTAGAGTCTAATTTATCAAAGGAAAACAACAAAGTAGAAAAAAAGGAAACTGACCTAACGACATAAAATGCATTTGTCATAAAACACTAGGCACATAAACATACTTAATAATCCATCACTTCACCATACAAGTCCATATGTAATTCAAAAGAGACCACCACCAACCTAGTAATGCCTTAGAATGCTGACACATTAATTAGATTTGAAACTACATTCGTACCCTGAAATAGGACAAGAGGAAACCCTAGCACTAGCTTAGGTGTTTCCTTGAAAATGTACCCTCAGTCATGGAGATAGACAAAATAAGGATGTTCATAGCAGTATCTAACCTTTCATCTTCTTTGGAAGAATTGGAATCACGACCCCATAGCTTGGAAGAATTTTTATTTTTTTGCACCTGTAGCTGTTTGGGAAAAAATAGAATGAATAACCAATTGTTTGAATGAGTTTCAATCTTCTATTTATAGCCTTTACAACTTGGATCTAATGATGGAATAGGTGGAAAAACCCTAACAACCCCATAAACTACAATAAATACATCATTTTCAACCACCCATTTTACATTAATGGCGACTTGCCACAGTTTGATGTTCGTCTGGGAGTCGTAGGAGTGTTGCTTTTCATCTTTCACGCTTTTTGGTGAATTATGGAAATCCATGGGGGTATTGGATGCAAGGCTTTTGGGATGTCCTAAACATGTCCAAACCTCCACCAAAACTCTACCAAGATAGGCAAAGGAAATTTGGTGGAACATTTCGGGGTTTTAGGATATGGAGAGGATTCTAAAGGGTTTGAGATACATCCTAATGGGTAGGAGATCAGCGTCAAAGAGGAGGAAGATAGATTTGGCAGAAATCTAGATGGGAACTAGAAAGTAGACTAGGAAGGATGATCAAGAGCTGGAAGTTCCAGGAGGACATAGAAAAGAAAGTTTGGAGGGTGGAATTGGACATATCCTGGTCTAGGGAAAAGTTCCACCAGAAAGAGCATGAAAGAGGTGTAGAAGAGGAAGATTGAAGTTGGTAGAAGTTTGAAGGAGACATGGAGGAAGACCTAGAGGAGGGTTCAGGATCCATCTTGAATCATATGAAAGTTTTTCCAGACAAGGCAGAAGGAGAAAAGAGGAAGTTTTAGGGGGAAGTGGATATAATCCACATTCAGGCTACAAGTTTTCTAGAGGAGAAGTGAAGGAAAAAGTGGGACTTGCAAGGGGATTGGGATATATGTCCTAAACAATAGTAAAGCTTCACCTTGTCCTAAAGGGGGTCAAAGTTCCTCAAGAAACAAAAAGATCAAGAAAACTTAGGAATTTTTTAGGATTTTTTGTAGAGTTTCCTATTGGAGGTATACATGAAATAAACATTTAAGTACACATGGCATTTACATATGGACATTTACTTTCTTATACTTTATGTTATATTTCATGTATATATTTTTAGAATGTTTGACAATGGTTTCAGATCTCTAGGAGTTATAATGCAAATTCTAGGTTTTGGAGGATCTTATAATTTTTCAGACTTAGTCAAATTTTAGTGGGTACAACACAAGGTACACAAAATAAGGTAAATACAAAGGGACATCTTTTAGGAAAAAAATGAGGAATTTGACAAGATCTTGCAATTATGCGACATGAAAAGAGGAGTCCCAATAGTGGCTCTAGTTGGGGATGTGCTCCTGACAGGGACAATGAGAATCCAAAACATCCCCAGGTAGACCAAAAAAGGCTAGAATGGGCAAAAAACAACACAAAACACACCATCATGACCAACGATGGTCAAGACTGCATGAGGTTCAAAATATGAAAGATACAATTTAACTTCACCATTCAAAATTTGAAGGAATTCATTACTTTATGAAAAGTAATGCTTCAAATTTTGACCGTAAACGGGAAACTCCATAAGTTCTCCTTCTAGATTCATCAAACGATATATGTTGAGCTCAAAATTCTCATCCACTTCAAATGGCCCAAGCCACAATATCAAACTTACCATGCTTCTCTTTGTCTTTAGATTTTGCATTCCTAAAGGAGAACCAAATCACCAATCTACAAACCACTTGACACAATATTCTTATCAAATAAACACTTCATTGTCTGCTTATGATAAAAAAATTTATCGTGTGCAACTCTTTTTTGCTCCTCCAACTCGGTCAATTGCATGATCCTTTGGGAGAGTGCATCACACTGATCTTCCTCTACATCTTGTAGCAACTGAGAGACAGGTAGCTCCATGTTGATAGGCATCTTTACCTTTGCTCCATAAACTAGTACAAATGGGCTTCTACCAATGAATCTTTTGAAAGTTATACTAGCAACCCACAAAGCATATTTTAGACTGTCATCCTATCTTTTCTTATCCTGATCTAATGTTTCTTTTATGATCTTCATCAGGCTTCTATTGCTTGATTCAACATGTCCATTACTTTGAGGGTGATAAGGGGACGAATGCACTAGGCTTATACCAAACTTAGAACACATGTTCAATATTTCTTGAGATCTAAAACACATTGCATTGTCCATCAAAATCCTAGTAGGCACTCCAAACTTGGTTATTATGTTGTTGATCAAGAAATCGATCACCACCTTGGAAGTTGCATTTCAAGTTGGGACTGCCTCTACCCACTTGGTGAAATAGTCAATAGCTACAAGGATCAACTTATATCCATTACTGGATCTCTCTTGTATTTCTCTGATGAAGTCAACTCTCCATTGCTGGAAAGGTACATCAATTGCAAGGGGCAAAAGGGGAAGTGCTCCAACAAATTTCAACTTACAAGAAAATCGTTGGCAAGCATCACATTTTCTTATCTTTTGTGCTACATCCTTGAATAAAGTGAGTCACCAATACCCAACTCTAAGGATCTTATGGGTGGTTGTTTTAGCTTTGAAATTCCCTCCACAAACACCATGGTGGCATTCATTCATTACTTCTTCAGCTTGTTCTTGGTCCAAACACTTGAGCAATACACCCTAATTATTTCTCCACATCAACTCACTCTGGAATAGCACATACCTCTGAGATTCCAGCTTGAGAGTCCTTTTTTAATTCTCATCCATACGTAGTGGAAAATTCATATTTTCAAGATAGAATATAACATCTTTGTACCATGCATTGTCAATCAGTTTGCAATGAGAAGGAGAATCTTCTACATCCATTTCATTTATTTCTATTGCTTCAAGATTAGAATTAGCCATTAAAACTTGGCCAAATGTTGGCCTCTAACTAGATTTGTAACCTATATGTCCATGTCATACTCTTGGATCCTGTTGATCCATCTGCATCTTTTACTTGAAGCTTCCTATTGCATAAATATATCTTTTATTGCTATGTGTGGCACATATGCTATGGTCTTAGCACCTATAAGGTATGATCTGAATTTTTCCATAGCTTTGACCAATGCATAGGCATGTTTCTCCATTATAGAGTACTTCAACTCAACTGCCTACAATGATTTACTAAAAAACAACAGGTTGCTCATACCCTTCATCGTTCTTTTGGAGAAAGACAACAAGAGTATAAAATGAAGCAAAGGAGAACAACTGAAGGGGTTTTGAATAATTCTGACTTATCAATATCGGTGCCTCCTTGATGGCCTCTTTGATATCCTTGAATGTTTTAGTTGGTTCCACATCTCATATAATTGATTGCCCTTTCTTGAGCATCTTTGAAATAGCCTTAGTCTTCTCCGTAAAATTATGAACAAACCTCCTGAAAAATTTTATTTGCCTGAAGAAAGACTGTATTCCTTTAACGGATTTGAGTTGAGGAATGAGGTCAATAGCTTTGACTTGTTCTGGGTCTCTTCTTACCCCATCCTTTGACACAATACGTCCTAGAAGCTTGCCCTCTTCAACACCAAATATACGTTTCTTGGGATTAAGTGAAATCCCATACTCTAAACATCGCTTGAATATTATTTCAAGGTGCTTGCAATGCTCACCTCCTTTTGAGAATGTTGTCAGGTCATCCTGATAAATCACCATAATCTCATCAATGAGACCAGCAAAAGCCATGTTCATGGCCCGCTGAAATGTTGACCCTACATTCTTCAAGCCAAATGGCATCCTCACATAAACATAGGTACCCCAAGGAGTTGTGAACGTTGTCTTGTATTGCTCGATCTCCTTGACCATCACTTGGTTGTACTTGAATAATCTATTCATCATGGACATCAACTCTAATCCAGTCAATTTCTGCAGCAAATGGTCCATGCTTGGGAGTGGATATTTATCCTTAAGAGATTTGATATTCATGTTTCTAAAGTCCACACACAACCTAATTTCCTTGTTCTTTTTTATCGGGACAAGGTTGGATACCCATTCAGAATGTTTGATCGGTTTAATTATACCACCCTCTTTCATCTTTATCAATTCCTTTTGCATCTTGGGAGCTATGGCAGGGTTTATGGGTCTTTGCTTCTATATGAATGGTTTTACATCAGGTTGAAGAGGGATAGTGTGTTGAAATAGATCTTCCTGATAGGCTTTCAACTCATCAGATGACCATGCAAAACATTTCTTGAATTTCCTCAACAAAGAAATAAGCATGTGCTTCTCATGAGGTTTTAACTTCTTACCTATTTAAACCATTTTCAGTACATCCTCAATCACGAGGTTGACACCTCAACATTTTCTTCTTCAACTAGTTTACCTTCACTTTTCTAGTGGTCGACATTGTCAAACATTCTTTTGAGTGCCACCAATCCTTTCACAATAGTGTTCATCTTCAGCTACATGACCTCACTGCCAAACAAAGTCTCCTTGTCATCCTCGACTTCTATCATGGGCTGCCAATCAATTAACTGATTGTCAAATTCATCCATGTAATTCAAAAATCTATAAATATGGTTGTTTTCATTAAAAACTTGCCAACTATATATGTTATCTAAGATTATAGCCTGGTAAGTACTTCAACAACATAATGACATAAAAGACGAAGTCAACTGTAGACTAAACCTTGAAGCAACAACAACCAAAGAATATGCTTTTCCATTTCCATTTCTCTCGATCCATTCAATACCAATGGCATCAAACAGTTCGAAAGTGTACTACATTTCTATACTTGATCTTAGCCTACTGTCCTTAGCTGCATATAAATTTCTGACCTGTTGTATCACCAACTCCGAATCTCCTAAGATTCTCAAACACTTTTCCAGTGCTTGTGAGCAATATTCAAACCTAGCAAAAGAGATTTGTATTATGCAATGTTGTTGGTGCACTGGATGTTGAGCCTAAAGGAAAGCTTGGAATGTTCATCATCTGGTGATATTAAAACCACACTTGCACTTGACCCCTTTCTCGAACACGTACCATCAAAGTACACTGTCCACAAATCACCTACATCACAAGTAGGAGTAGCAGGAGTGGAAGGTACAATATCAAGGTTGTGATCATCCTCATTGCAATATCCCATGGAATGGTCAATGTTAGTATCAAAGAAGTTAGCATTGTCATCTTGTATCTTGTATCGGTCCTCGATATTTTCATCTTCCACTTTCTTCTGTCTATATAATTTTACTTCCACACCCTGGACTGGGATGGTGGAATATGAAAGATCCATTTGGATACTTCCACCTATAGAAGTTGCCCACTTTCTGGATAGTAACATATACCATTTTGTAGGGCAGTCCATAACAATAACATCCATTAAAAATAATTTGTCTGAGTAAGTAGCAAGCTAGACCTCAATGTCTTTTATGAGACCAATCACATTAACCTCCCTAGAATCCATGGCAAAGCACTTGCCAAAAGATTTAGACACCTGTAAACCCAAATTATTCATGATTTCAAGTGGCATGATATTACTAGAGGTACCGGAGTCAAGCATGCAGTTGTGTAACAACCATCCATTTATAATCAGTGTCGTGTAGAAAGGATCTACACCCATCCCGTTGTTAACAATAGTTGACCCTAGATATACCTCTATTGTTTCCTCTTGATTTTTACCCTTATTATCATCATTAGAAATGAGAATAGACTGCTTTTGTGCATCTACAACAGTGATAAATAATATGCCCCTATCTCTATGTTTAGAAATCCTAAGGGCCTCTCCCAAAGGTAATGAGATCCTATTTTGACTTAAAACTTGGGCCATGTCTATATGATTGTAATTTGGAAATGGGGTATCATATGAAATAGTAGTATCACTCGCACTAGAAATATATGACATCAATTGACTGGATGAAATGTCCATATCTTTCAATTCCTTTACTTTCTCCTTGCTCTTTTCAGGCTCCTTTGATATCTAGGGTTGATCTCCTTTGTTATCATTCTTCTTGTTTTGCGACTTAGGAAAGGATGTAGCAGTTGGTTGCGCCACTTGTATTGGAGCTTTCTACACATTTTTTTTGTTGCCGATGGCTGTGTTGGAGCTTTCTTATTTTCCAAGATATTTCTTTTGGGAATATTTCTCTCTTCTCCACATTTGTCTTATATTTTTCTTTCTCACCATCCAATCCATCTTTTCTTGATTCTACAAGAGAGTTTTGCATAGGCACTTGCCTATTCCTCAACTGATAACCTCCTTGGACTTGCATAATGGTTGAGTAAAGCCCTTCATGTCTTCTTGTGAAGGCTTAGAATGCTTATATTTCTTCTGCATGAGATCTCTCAAATGCCTAAAATCATGAGCTGGCAGTTGATATCTCTTTGGACTTGCATTATCATCATATTGAAAAATATGATCATCCTCTTCATAGCTGTCATATTCAACATCTTCACCCATATGTTCATATTCCTCAGTATCAAACTAATTTATCTCATCCTCATAGTGCTTAGTTGCACCTTCATTTGGAAATTCTTCTTCTCCGCTTATTGAGTGAGCAACGACACAATTTGCTGGATCATGTGGGAGATAGCATGCATTACACTAGGGTGAAGACTCTTGATAATTTATGTGATCTTTTCTCAATGGATCTGGAGTATCCTTCTTAGGTTGTTTAAAAATGACCTACCTTGAGGCCACTTGTCTATCATGTTGTTGTGACTTTTTAGACCAATCTGTATTGTAAGACTTGTTATGCAATCTTTGAACTTCATTGAAATGAGTTGCAACACCCTGCGGAGGCAACCCTTTCTCATTCCATGCCATCTTATAGGACATGTCTTTCATGACTCCCACGAGTTTGTCCAATTTGTCTTTTGTTGTGATTGGTTTGGTCAGGGCTACCTTGTCTAGCTGGAAGATCTTCACATCAGACCTTTTAACATGTTTGCTTGAGGCTCTCATGTTACTTTCTATGTTAATGGCTACAATATAGGCTTCCCTCAATGTTTGTGGACCTTTTTCCATCAGGCAATAACCTATTTCAAATCAAAGGCACCGCAGTACAACACCAAACACATTGATTCAGTTGGCCTGAGATTAGTAGGTACCTTTCTCATTGTCATGATAAATATGTTGTTGAAGTCTACAATGGTTTCATTGATTCCTTTCTTGATTGTAGTGAGATCATGGATGACAAACTTGGGGTCAATCCTATGCCCATATTATAGTTTGAACACCCTCATAAATTCTTCCCATGAATCGATGTTGTTATCAGGGAGAGCCTTATACCATTTCTTGGCACTTTCCTCCAATGAGTGAACAAACAACTTCATCATCACATCCTTGTCTTGAATCTCATACTCATCCGTGACATTGATGAAGTGCCTCAAATGCTCCTCACCGATAATTGCATTGTTTCCTTGAAACCTTGGAATTTCCCCCTTATCTCATTCGGAATCGGGTTAGGGAAATCTAGGATACCAATGAAATCCAACTACTTATATCTTTCCACTCCCAAGTGCTATCTTGGGGGAGGAAACCTCTGAACTTGTCTTTGAACAACAGGGTTCAGATTTGAAACATTACCAAACTACTGATTTACATGCTACTGAGGTGGTTGATTTGAGATTTGGTGTGCATGAACCAGATTCCTACCTAGCTAACCTATATAGACTGATGTTGTCTCTGACTTGCCACATTCTAAGAAAGTTGAGCTTGCTACAAATCAAGTAGGGCCTCCATCTCTCTCTGCCTGTTCTTGATATGGTTGAGTAAATCTAACTCATCGTAGAGGGTTCTTTCTCTTTCCTCAGCATCAGGTTGTTATTTCTAATTTTCATCATTAGGAATGTTTTCATGCTGACCTCTAAGTGACCTTGTGGGTGAAAAAGGATACTAAGTATGCTAGTGGGCCTCTTCCTTACGCTTGCCGAATGTTCTTGTGTATGCGTTACGAGATCTATCTCTTCTTCCTTTGCACATATGTTCTCATACCTTTGAACATCATAATCATCTCTATTGATTCTTCTATTCTTCATGAGTATATTATCAGAAGAGTCCTTAGAAGTGTATTGGTACTAATTTTTGAAATCATCAAATGCATCATTCCTACCGGAAGTACCTACTTGACCTTAGGCATTAGGATTTCTTGCTCTCCACCTATTTCGTTGGCTTTGTGAGCGGAGCTTTCATGTGTTGATAGATCTTCAAGTCTACTCCTACAATCCATCTTAATTCCTTTCTGATCTAAAATTTGATTTATGGGTTTGAATAAACAGAGTCGCCGCTTCCTCATTGGGAAGAAATACTTAAATTTTTGACTGTGTTAAGGACTGCAACAATCTAACCAGAAGTAAACAAGTTTGTTGTTACTGAGGGTTTAAAATATGTTTCCAGTTGCCAACAACTCAGCAACAACTAAAGCAATTATGTCATCAACAACGACACCAATTTGTTGTGTCCCAAAATAGCTAATCCCAATCCCTAGAACATTATTCAACCTCTGAGGCCAAAGAAGTTGTCAAGGAGGTGAAAGTGGGGTTCATCAACAAGATAAAGGTGATTAAGGGCCAATGGTTATGAGTGGCTAATCTCCTCTTCACTTTTGACTTAGCTTAAGTCAAGGAGGGTGTTCCTAGAGGTATACCTCAATAGGAATTGACAACACAAGATATGTTCACTAAAACAGGACATCAATACCCAAAATGTAGTTTTGACTCCAAACTGTCATTGAATCAAAACTAATCTATTGCACTAAAACCTCTTTAGAGCTGATGAAAAGAATAGTCTTGCATAAGGGTAAAATGTTGGTTTGTGTTTAACTATTGAGATTTGTTCATTTATGTGTGTTTGATTGGTTACCACCCCTAGGATTGGTGCGTATTTAGAGGGCAATAGAGTCCAATTTATCAAAGGAAAACAACAAATTAGAAACTAAAGGAAACTAACCTAGCATAAAATGCATCTATCATATAACACCAAGCACATATACATACTTAATAATCCATCACTTCACCATACAAGTCCTTATGTAATTCAAAAGAGACCATCACCAACCTGGTATTGCCTTAGAATTCTATCAAATCAATTATATTTGAAATTACATTCATACCTTGAAATAAGGCAAGAGGAAAACCCTAGCATTGGCTTAGGTGTTTCCTTGAAACTGCACCCTCAGTCATGGAGACATACAAAATAATGATGTTCATAGCAATATATAACCTTTCATTTGCTTTGTCACTTGCCTGAAGAGCTAGAATCATGACTCCATAGCCTGGAAGAATTTTCCATTTCTGCACTTGTAGCTGTCTGGAAGAAAATAGAATGAATAACCAACCCTTTGAATGAGTTTCAATATTCTATTTATAGCCTTTACAACTTGGATCTGATGATGGAATGGATGGGAAAACCCTAACAAGCCCACCAACTGCAATAAATACATAATTTTCAACCACCCATTTTGTATTAATGGTGACTTGCCACGGTTTAACATCCATCTGGGAGTCGTAGGAGATAGTCGCTTTTCATTTTTCATGTTTTTTTGGTGAATTGTGGAAATATGTGGGGGTGCTTGATGCGGGAATTTTGGGATGTACCAAACATGTCCAAACCTCGATCAAAACTTCCCCAAGATAGGAAAAGGAAGGCTGGTGGAACATCTGGGGGTTCCAAGATATGACAGGGATTCTGAAGGGTTTGGGATACATCCTGATGAGCAGGAGATCAACGCCAAAGAGGAGGAAGGGAGATCTAGCACAACTCTAGATGGGAACTAGAAAGCGGACCTGGAAGGATGCTCAGGAGGTAGAAGTTCCAGGAGGACATGGAAAAGTAGGTCTAGAGGGTGGAACTAGAATATCCTGGTCCAGGGAAAAGTTCTACCAAAAAGAGTAAGAAGAAGGTGTAGAAGAAGAAGACTAAAGTTGGTAGAAGTTTGAAGGAGATGGGGAGGTAGACTTAGAGGAGGGTTCATGATCCATCTTGAACCATATGAAAGTTTTTCTAGACAAGACAGAAGGAGGAAAGCGGACGTTTAGGGGCGAAGTGGATATAATCCACATCCAGGATACAAGTCTGCTAGAGGAGAAGTGAAGGAAAAGTGGGACTTGTAGGGGGTTTGGAATATATGTCCTAAACCATAGTAAATCTTTGCCTTGTCCTGAAGGGGGTCAAAGTTCTGCTAGAAACAAAAAGATCAAGGAAACTTAGGAATTTTCTAGGGTTTTTTTGCAGATTTTTAACAGAGTTTCCTACTGGAGGTATACATGAAATAAATATTTAAGTATAAGTGATGTTTACATATGGACATTTACTTTTTTGTACTTTAAGTTATGGTTCATGTATATAGTTTCAGGATGTTTGACATTGGTTTTAGATCTCTAGGAGTTATAATGCAAATTCTAGATTTTGAAGGATCTTATAAATTTTTAGACTTAGTCAAATTTTAGTGGGTACAACACAAGACACACAAAATGAGGTAAATACATAGGGACCTCTTTTAGGAAAAATGTGAGGAATTTGACAAGATCTTGCAATTATGAGACATGAAAAGAGGAGTCCCAACAGAGAGTTTATGTCGAAAGTTTTTGAGGATTATCTCCATCAAAATTGGATTCAACATCATCTCACTATTCGAGGTAGTCCCCAACAAAATGGTATTGTTGAAAGAATGCACGAAACTGTCATGAATATGGTTCGAGTGATGTTATGCTTCAAAGGAATATAGTTGTATTTTTTAGTAGAAGTAGCAAGAACAACAAATTATCTACACAATATATCCCCTTCATCTACTCTTCACCAAGAAACTTCATATGAAGTTTGGTTTGGTTATCCTCCATTTGTTTACATCTTTGGATATTTGATTTTGGCTCCACCTATTATGCTTTGGTTCCTAAGGAGAAAATAAGTAAATTGCATTATTGAAGTCATACATGCATTTTTTTAGGCTATTCTGAATTTTCAAAAGCATATAGGTTGTATAATGAGGCTAATAAGAAAATTTCTTATTGTTTGTGATGTTATATTGTGTGAGGTCTCCAAAAATATTGCCAGTGTTGAACACTAGTTACAACACCTTGAAAATTTTGCCAAGTTTGTCCTTTGGAAATAATACCCTTGTGAAATTCCTCAATTTGAGGGGTGGATAAGTAATTTGGAACCACATTTGTTGGAACCCCATTTGGAATCTCTAACTCAAGATGCCCAAACCCAGGATGTCCAAGAAGAAACCCCTCTAATGAAGAATTTCAAACTTTAGATGAACATGGGATTCATGAAACTATATAGCAATAATTAGACAATGATGTAGCTTTTGATCAAGAAATGGAAGCACCAATAGTCCAACCTAGATTTTCACACAAAGGGACAAAACAAGTCCATCAAACAAAGCAAGACAATGGGCCCAATCTAATAAAGAAGGTAAATTGGAGTCTATTGATGAAGTCAATATAATGATGGACTCAAAACCAACTTCCTTTAAAGAATTTGAAAATATTGTAGTGTGGAGGAAGGCTATGCAAATTGAGTATGATGCTCTTTTAAAAATGACACTTGGGAGTTGGTTGATCCCCCACTAGGTTGTTAGCCTATTGGTTGCAAGTAGGTTTTTCGAAACAAGTATAAAGTAGATGGCTCACTTAACAAATATAAAACACAACTTGTTGCAAAAGGATATGCTTAAAAATAGGGCATAGATTATGAAGAAACCTATGCACTTGCAATGAAGTGGACCACCATTCAGGCTTTGTTGGCTCTCTCAACATAAAGTGGATGGAAAGTTCATCAAATGGATGTGAAAACTACATTATTTAATGATAATCTCAAAGAAACAATGTGTACGTCTCAACCAAAAGGATATGTAATCAATGGTCAAGAACACCAAGTACGCAAGATAATAAAATCGTTGTATGGTTTAAAGAAGTGTCACAAGCTTGGTATGAAAAACTAACTGAGCACCTCTTGAAGTTGAATTTCAAGCACTTTGAATTTGACGATGCAACTCTTTTTGTCAAAAAGGTTGATAACATAGTTGTATATTTAGTTGTTTATGTGGATGATCTAATTCTAATTGGTAACAATAGAAAATATATTACTACTGTAAAAGAAGAATTGAAGCAAGGGTTTGAAATGATTGATTTGGGATAGCTTCATTACTATTTGAGTATTGATGTGATTAAAAAAACTGAGTATATCTTCATCACACAACAAAAATATATTGGTGAACTTCTAAGAAAATTTGGCATGTTTCATTGCAAACCACTTAGTAATACTATGAAGCAAAGTTTGAAACTAACATGAGATGACTCTACAGTATTGGTTGATGCAACTAAATAGTGACAACTTGTTGGAACTTTGATTTATGCAATAACATGACTAGACATTTCTTTTTCTTTTGGAGTCCTCTCCGATTCATGCAAACAACTTGGAGAAAATTATTGGTTAGCAACAAAAAGAGTTCTTCAATATCTAAAGGGAACTCAAAACTATGGGCTCAAATACTCCAAGGCAGCAAATTTCATTGATTGGATATTTAGAGTTTAATTAAGTAGGTGACTTGGAAGATGGGAAATCTATTTCAAGTTTCCTAATGCATCTACGGTCGGCAGTCATTTCTTGGAAATCTAAAAAATAGTCAGTGCTTGCTCTGTCCTTTGCAGAAGCAGAATATATGGTAGCTTCCAAGGTAACTAGGGAAATATTATGGCTTAGAAGGATTCTTGAAGATTTGTAAGAACACTAAGTTTTATCAACACCTCTCGTAGTTGACAATCAAATTGCAATCAAAATGGCCAAAAATCCAATCTTTCACAGTTGAACCAAACATGTCAACACAAAATTTCATTTGATTCCACACCATGTGAAAGATGGCAATGTACAACTCAAGTGTTGTCCTACTGCAAATCAACCAGCAGATATTCTTTTCAAAGCATGTGGAAGAAAGAAGTTTTATAAATATTCATGTTAACCTGTTAATTTTCTGGGTTAATACATTTTTTATCTTGTTTTTAATTTTTGGTAGTTTTCTTTTATTAATTGCTTTTGACAGTTAAACTGTTCCTTTACTACCCATAAAATAAAAAAAAAATATTATTTTTTCAATAATAATATTACACAATTATGTCCTGCATTAATCCTGGCCTGACACTAGAAATATGACAATATTTGTCACAACTCAATTTTTGAATTCTAAATTTGAAAACTAAACATAAAATGTATATTCATTTAAAAATACAAATAAACAATTAACAATGGATTATCATTAAACAAAGAGAGTGGAGGATGCATTATCATTAAACAAAGAGAGTGGAGGATGCATTATCATTAAACAAAGGAAGTGGAGGATGCATTATCATTAAACAAAGAGAGTGGAAGATCATTAAAAAAAAGAGATGGAGAATGGACTTTTCTATAAAATGCCTAGAATTGTAAGGAAGAGGGGACTCATCTCTGGTTTGGGAGTGCTGGAGAAATCTGTATGAGCTCTCTCCTTCATAATTTTGTTTTGTTTCTTTCAAATATCTAGTTCCTGAAATTTGTTAATAGATTTTAGTTTGTAATTCATATTGGTGATATGTTGCAATTTAATATCTGTGTGGAAGTTTTTATGAAAGATTTGATGTATAGAAATAGCATTTAGTTATTCAGACCACCCTAACTCATTGGCCTCTTCTCTATGTGACTCCCTCAGCATTCTGCCATCCATACTCTGTTTCTGTTCCACCTTCAAAGCAACGTTCATCTTATGAGAACCTCTTGAGAAAGCTATTAGGAAATGACCAAATTACATTGGATTCCATAACGAAGCAGTCCAATATTTTTCTTTTGCTTCTTTGTTTCTATAATTTTACTATGGAAATCGCTTCCGTATACTGCATACTATTTTCTAATTTGTATTATGAATTTAGATATTCGGTACTCAAAGGTAATTTTTCCTAGATCATTACATGACATGAAAAGATCATATCCTTGCTCCTGATTTCAGGCTCCTAGTTTGCACCTCAAGCCGCCTCTCATCCACGGCCTAGCTAGTCTTGTTTTAGCCATGTAGGCATCTGGCCTCCAGAGCACAAAGTCCTGTGCAAACTTAACCCATTCAACGCCCTTATCGGATCTTGCATCAGCTTTTTGACTAGGTATTTTGCCTCTACATCGGCCACCTACGAGTCTTGTGTGGACTTCTTTACTCACTGCTTGCTATTTGCAGGATTTTTGCCTTTATTTCATGCTGGGGTCACGGATTCATTACATTGGATCCATACTGCAATATTTACCCTGTTTCCATACCCTGTGCTAAAGATTATAGAATTAGGCTTTATGCCTGCCCACTGCAATTGCCTGAAAGTTTCTAAAGCCTTTTCAACGACTCCATTTAGTGCAATTCTGCGATCATTGCATTCCACTATATGACATCTCTTTGAGGCATTCTATCAAACGGTTCACATGCCTAGTCTACGCTTCCACTTTTGGCGTAGATGTCTATCAGATAGTTTCCAACTATAATATCTGACAAAAATTGCCCTTTCATTATAAAAATGGATGCCCTGCTCCAAAACTCCCACGCTGACAGGCAGGGAGGACGTTGGCAGAGGTTGTGGAATTACAGCTGACAATTGCATTTGCTTGATAGTTTTTAATGCCTTCAACAAACTCGTTTTGTGCATATCCTGAAATCGTTGCAGATTTTGTTAAAAAGTTGATATGCCTTGTCAAAATTCCACTTTGGGCGATCCTAAAAACGTGCAGATCTGAAATGAATAGTATAGTAAAAAAAATGAATGAGTTATGTGAGTGAATTTAAGATATAGCAATGTAGAATGCATAAAATATGTGAGGTAAATTTAAAAATTGATTAAAAATATTGACACACAATCTTGGGAAGATTGAACAAATAAATGTCATTACTTAACAAATTACCTTTATATTCTATTTGCTTGAGCAATTAACTATATAATTGGTATATTAATGATTAGTGACCATTCTTTAAACTATGGCATCTCCTTGAAAATAGGTGAACCATGTTAATTCAAAACTAGACACCTAATGAATCTACACAAACAATAATATACAAGTATGGGCAATTTTCTTGAAAATTAACTTTTGACCATAAATGACACAAGCGGAATGACTTATGTTGACCTCTATGATTAAGTATCTAGGTGATTAAGTACCAAAATGTGAAATGGTTGGAAATTGAAATACAAGCAAAAATGTCATTTTAAATTAATACTTATGTACACTAAGTTAATTTGAAAACAACCTTAAAATCTACTAGGGAAAATGAATAATGAATGGAGTAAGTAAATTACTTGGTTCCTTGAACATGAAGACAAAGGTATTTTGAAATAGATGAGTTATCGTGATATAAATTATGATCTTGCTTTAGTCATGCATGGAAATGGGAAGTTCTTTAAAATAGTCGTAAAACCTTAGAACCACTAATTACCATTTCTTAGGTATTCGGAATCATTGATCAAGTATATCCAAAGGTTTGTTGATAATGGAAGTTTACTAGTTTTGTTAAATCTATTTTGAATCTCTTGTTACATCATTTAATTCTTACTAGTTTCAATTTGAAAATGAACTTATAATGGTCATGCAAGAAAATGTCTCAATTATCCACTCTTGGAATAAAGTCTATTGATGTATGACAAAATAGGTTATCAATATTCCTTGTTTTTCCAAATCCAAACCTCTTTATAATGAGAATTGATAGAATGGATTAAATATTTTCTAAGCAAAATTATCATGCATCTTTATGTTCCTTTATCAATTATCTTAGTTAGTGATTATGCAAGTTTTTCTTCTCTTTACTAGATAGGTAAACCTTGTAAAGAAACGTCCAAACTCAAACAAATCACATTGTTCGGTATTTACGATACCTCTGGGTCACGTTTACGGGTAATGTCGTGGTGTTGAACCAAGTACCTCGCGCCTAACATAGTTGCAACAATGACGTCTAGGCACCGTCCCTCTAAATCGTCGGGGAGTAATAAGGAACATGTCTAAGTTAAATCCGCAGGAAGAGAAAATCTCCTCGGATACCTGACTAAAAAGATTAAGAAAAAGAAAAAGGTGAGACTATCAAAAAAATTGTTGTAGGACGATCAACGGGAAGACCTCATCGGGGAAATATGCGTGATAGGTAAATTAATCACACTTGAAAACTTAAACGCCAAACACTCCCGGGAGGTGTGTTTGCAATATTAGTTTCTTTGGAATTCTGTTTCTGTATCACTTGAGTGAATGGGCAGTCGGCGAAGAACTATGTACCAACCACAGTTACATAAACATAGTGCAAGACAGAACTACATGTTCGCATTCGTCGTGTAGATCGCATTCGTAGAGGGCTTTGATCCCGTGGATACAGGGTATGTAGGCAGTCTGGACGGCGAAGGATGCCCCTAGTACTCAGGTCCCTCGGATATAGGGTACTCTTTAATAATCAACTTCATAATCTCGATCTCTAGTTAAAAGGTTAACTAGGTAACTTAAGAACTCTCTTAGTACTCAGAACAATCCCCGGGGTGGATTACTTGTACCCGGCGTTGTCGTAAATTGAGGTGAGTACAAGTTGATGTTATGTGTATCCTCAGTACAGTGTCTGGGCAGACTGTGGTCCCCAGGAAGTGACTTATGAATCTATATTGGTTCCGAGGGAGTCAGAAGTCTCTGGCCAGAGCATAATGATTCCTATCCTCTTTAGCCCGATTGGCTGTTATGTTTATGTTTCCCGGATTGGAGCATAATGATTCTTGTCCTCTTTAGCCCGTTTGGTTGTTATGTTTATGTATCTCGGATTAGAGCATAATGATTCCTGTCCTATTTAGCCCGGTTGGCTGTTGTGTTTACTTATCCCGTATTGGATAGAGTCTTGGTCCGTTTGACCATCAGGCCGTTTTGCCACCATTTGTTCTACCTCGTTTCGGGTAGCGATAAGGTCCGTTAGATCTGGTTCCGTATGAACCTATTTGCCCAAAGGATAGAAGAGCCCGAATTGGCTTAAGAATGTTCCGTTTTGGCCGAAATATATGTTCCGTTTTGAACATATGGCCCGTTTTGGCCGAAATTTTTCCTGAGTACTCAATGGAAGTCTTAATATATCTCATAAGAACTTGTTAATAAAGTAAAATTTTTGAAAATTTGAGTTTGGATCAAGTGGGTCCTTACAATATTTACTCTTGAAGGCAATGAAATAAAGTAATTACTAGGACAGTTCATTTTCCACAAATAACAGTTTGTTTATAAATGTGCAGGAGTGGATAGTAAATGAAGTTTTCCCAAAACATTTTTTTTAATAAATGTGCTGGACTGGTGAGTCTAGCAATTAAATGAAAGCTGATTTTCATAATTTGGTATGTTTAAGGTGATCTAAGTAGCTTGGTAGCTGAAGGATACCTATCGCTTTCCCATTTCTCTTAGAGATTGTCTCCATAAATGAAATCGTAGTCGTAGAAGAGTAAACATGCCATTTAATAAATATACTAAAAAAAATATACAAGACTAGGGGTCTAGAAGGTAACCTCGGAACGGTGGAAAGAAAAAGTTAAAACTAAGTTGTTCCTTGACACATGTCTTGTAACATTGATACGTCGAAATCTCACAACATTAACTGAGTGCTTGGATTTATTTGCAAGGCTTCTGCCTACCTCACAATCAGTGGCCGTGAAATAGAATCACTTACTTTAAACCATTGCATTAGGTAGGGGTCATCTTTTGCCCCCGCTATTTTATCCAAATGAAATTTTCCTCACTCGTAAGGATCTTCAAATTGTTATTGAGGTGATGAATCGTTTGAATACATATTTCTAGGTCTCTAGTTATAAACAAAATCGTAGAGATCACATTCTACTCCTTTATTCCTCCTAACATGGCTTGCAAATCAGTTTTGAACTTGGATCCATATTGGAGAGAAAATGTCGAAATTCTTAGGCATTTCCTTTGCCAAATGTATGTCGAGGATGCTAGCTAGGGGAAAAGACCTCTAATGGTTGAGATAGTATATGTGTATTTAAGGTCCAATATTTTTTGAAGTTTAGTATTAGTAGTTGTGACTTTAACTTTGTTAGTGTTATTATAAGTATTTATAATTGAATGAAATGTGCACTTCAGATTTAAAAAGCAACCAATCATGTGATGCCACACCAGCCCACCAACAAAATATGACTTAATGCACACCTATTGGTCCACCCTTTTTTTGGGGGAACTATTTGACACCTCAACAAAAAGCATGCTGATGTGGCATCATAGTTGATGATGTGGCCTTGAAACCTTAGTTATAAGCAGGGGCGTTGCCAAGTAAACTACTGTAAAATTTTTGGAGTGATTCGAAATTGCCACGTATGATTTTGAGAGGCGTGAAGTTAGGGTGCACCACTACTGTGTCCTCTCCCCTATAGGACTAAGCCACAAAGGTCTGCCACTATATCTCATTGGTATCTATAAAGCAATGCAGAAAGCTCCTCATGCATAAAAGTCTTATTATTTATGGCCATAAAAGACAGTACGAAACATAATGAAGCAAACTCTTGCAACTCAACCCATTTAGTTCATAACTCAACAATGGAGGATGCATTTCGATAGCCTTGATGCACTCTTTTAACACATTTTTCCAATAAGAACCATATTCATCTCATTTGGGATTGTCAAGTTTCCAAACAACTCCTCTTAACATAAATTAGCTTTTGGATAATGATGATAGGAAAATTAAATATCTGGTTGACCAAGGGAAGATGTGGCCATTTTCTTTACCTTTGTAGTTGTTTGACATTTCATGTACGAAGGATGGCTCGTAGCATCTCTACATTGTTAGTGTGTACTCCACAAAAAATAACCTTCAATGTTGAATGCCAGATTTGTGTAAAAGGAAGCATAATAAGTCTTACCTTACATGATTGAATATACCCTAACGTTGATAGAGGGATCAATGTAAAGTTAAAAATTTCAAGTGAAATCTTGATTACAGAAAAGCAATTTATGTCTATAGTTAATTAGTAGATATCTTGATTTGACTTCATAATTGTATTAACTTAATTAAGGGCACCTTATGAGTTATTTTAAATGTTTGGATTCTTCCTTAGTGAAACTATATAAATGAAGATTATTTCATTTGTTATAACAAGAAGATACTATTGTATTTAATTATATGTAATGAGAAACATATGTCATGATAGCTTGATTATGACTTAGCTATGAAGACTAACTATACCTGATATTAATTTTTTTATGATTTCATTAATAATCATAAAAAATTAATAGATTTTCTTAGGATATCTATTGCTCATTACATTGGAAGACAAGTGAAAATAGAGTGTGTTTACTACTATAACACAAAGCAAGATAAATCAATGTTATTTGTTAAAACACTCTTAGCTTGTAGATTATACTTTATGGTATCTAGTGGAAGTAATTGATATGTCTCGTAAGGATAAAGAAATATAATTATATTTTTTATTAAATATATTAAAGTATTCAAGCTAATAATTCATAGCATATGATTAAAAAAGAAGACATCTTTTAAGTCTTGAATGGATAACATTTTGGATTGAACTTATACATGGAACATTGTAACACATATTGAAGGTTGGTAAACTAGAAAACCTAAGCGTATTTAAAGATCTATTTGTATATGCCTAAAAATGACACAAATCATCCTAAATAAATATTCTAAATATTTATTCCATTCTTCTACCAATTAAATAAATATTCTAAATTTATTTAATCGATTCACTGTTCCATAATTAAATAAATTCAATTTATTTAATTAAAATTCTTCTAAATGTCCTACCCAATTAAATAATCATAAATTATTTAATTAATCCAAATTCCTCTATCCTAAGTTCTAAATTTCAAAAATCCACCTCACCTTTACACCTCACCTTTTCCACCTCACTTGGTCCACCTCATCAGGTTGCACATGAAATTAAATATATTTAATATTTAATTATCTCATTTTCCCTCACCCACATGGCCTATTTCTTCTCAAATCAGAGGTTAGTTAACTAATCAATCAAAAGTGTTAACTAACCTATTAATTGAGTCAATTCCTCAATCAATTCAGTCAGTTCCACAATCCACTCTTCTAACTGATCAATCAAGTCTGTTAACTATTCAGTCAATGGAGTTAACTCTCCAATCAATTTTGTCACATCCCCTCTTTCATGATGGAGCTGGGACACTTATCACATTTCTACTGGTTGCACATTCCTCAACCATCCTCAGCCGTTGATCTTCATATCTCCTCTCAACCGTTGATTCCCATTCTTCCAAGTCTATAAATGAAGCTTCATCCTTCCATTCTAATCATCCAGGCTTTTGACATCGTTACTTTGCAGAAATATCACCAGCGCGCCTTTGGCATCTTTTAACCATTCACAAGCTTGAGATCACATACTTGCATTGGAGCTCATCTTCATTGCATATCACCATAGCCATTTACCATCGACTTCCTACCAACAACTAAAAGAGTGCACTCTCTGAGGGCTCCCTTCATCTGCAAAAGGACGGTTGTAATAGGCAAACAACAAAAGTTTCGAAACGGGAGAGGTTTGCATTGTATTGTCCATTGCTTCGTTTATTGAATCTTTCTTATTTTCACTATTCTGTTGATGTTTGGGTCTTATTTAATTCATTTGATTGATCACCATTTTACCCTTACATTTTTGGCGCCCACCGTGGGGCCCTTGCCCCTTTACCTCATCAAAATCTGAGCTCTTTTGAAGACAGGTTCCGTACAAGTCACGCAGAATCACGCATAGGCTACTTCGGCGCATTTAAACATTTCCACAGCGCATATAAGGACTGTTACGGCGCTTTTATCCCTTCTGCGCATTTGTGTATTTTTGCGGCGCTTTTGCACACTGTTACGGCGCTTTTGGTTATATTGCGCATCTGTTCCTTTTTACTACGCTTTTGAAGACTATTGCTGCGCATACGTTATTACTGCGCATTTATTCCTTTTAACTGCGCATACGTTCAATCTTATGGCGCATTCATTATTGCTGCGCTTCTGTTGATTATTTCTGCGCATCTGATCACTGAAGCTGCGCATTTGTAACAGGCTATGGTTTTAGTACTTTCCTAGGAGAATTTGCTAATGCTAACCTTTTCGCAGGTGTTTGCTGGAGCTGTTTTGCAGGATAGGTTCGGGTTTAATTTCATGTAGTTGCATCTAATTAGTTCACATTTCATTTTTTGAGGGAAAGTAAAATTGATGTGCATTCAAATCCTCATCTAGCTCTAATTAGGGAGAAAGTAACTGGTTTATTTCTTGCTTGCATTGCAACACTTTCCAAGTTATTGCTATCTGGGCTTAAAACTGAACACACCTTTAATTTTGAGGTTAAAATGAACCATTGCTATATCGTGAGACCAGAATTTCAAAGTTAACAATCTCGTGCTACGCAGTTTAAAATTGAACTCATCAATAATTTTGAGGTTAAAATGAACCATTGCTATATCATGAGACCTGAATTTCAAAGTTAACAATCTCGTGCTACGTGGATTTAAAACTAAATTCACCACTACTTTCTGGGATTTAAAACTGAACCACTGCTATATTGCTGAAATCACTTCAAAGTTCTGTGTTTGAGTAGATTAGCCCATTTAGTTTTTCACTTTTAACTAGGGTGGATTAATCAGTGTATTCTATGCTTGCGAATGACAATAGGCTTATGCTCTCCCCTCTTCTGGGTGATCAGAGTGCCAGACTTGTCATTCTATTTGTTTAACCTTTAGGAGGGGCCTGCCCTTGGATGCACGCTTGTCCAAGTGGGAACGACCCTAAGTGGTAACAGGCTAACGCCAAGCCCTACCAAGCCACTTAAAATAAATTGTGCTTGAGGTAAAAACTTCCTGCAACAAGTGTTGTTATGTTACACCGACGGCCAACCTCCCCCAAAACCCTCTCAGGCCCAACCCTGTGAGGCTGGGAGACTCCATAACGGAGAGTAGCGCTGCCACACATGTAACCACTTGAACGGTTGTCTGCATTAAATACCTTTTGTTCTAGTGGCCCAAATCCCTTATAGTCCATTTCTCGCCTAGGATTCTGTGCTTGCTTTTGTCCAAAATAGAGTCGAAAAAACTACAAAAACAATGAAAAACTACAAAATATTCTTTGTGCTTGCTGTGTTTTCTTGCTGTTAATTCATAATATCAGATCAGGAAGACCTTTTCCAGCCAAAAAATACCAAAAACAGAAGAAAAATCCAAAAATTTTGCAAAAATATCAGAGCTGCGCATATACTCTTTTCTGTTGCGCATATACCGCGACTTGCTGCACTTTTGTCACGACTTGCTGCGCATACATACTGTTGCTGCACATATACACACTGTTGCTGCGCATTTGTACTTAACCAGAGCTGCGCTTTTACTGCGACTTACGGCGCATTTGTTCATTCCTGCTGTGCATCTATTTTTGCGCATGTGCGACAGTGAGCATTTGCCCTACTTTTGAGAAAATATTTTCACTTGATCAGAGCACCCATTTCAACCTAGTTTCACTTTCTAAGGTCAGATTCAACTTTGCAGTCAATCTTCATCCATTTCACGCAAGTCTTTCTCTTTCGTCAATCGTCCCATTCACTTTCTGTCCAAACACCTCTTGTCCCAAGGTCAATTTGTCCCATACCAATTCGACGTAGGTCCTTCTTCGTTTCCTTTAGTGAATTCACGTAAGCCTAGTAGGTCACCATACCTTTGCTAGTAGTTATGTTGAACGACTAAGCCCAACACAGTAAGACTGGTATCGACTACCCTTACTAGCGGCCCACGTCTTGTGTCAACCGTCTTACTTGAAGTCATTGAGCGAGAGAGTCCTTTGTCCAAATCTTGTCCTCGGTATCCCATTCACCATAGTCTCAGTCGGCACCTCGCCAAAATTTCTAATTCTGGTCCACTTCATCCCACCCCACCTTGCATGGTTCTTACTCGATCCCAGTACAACAAGCAAATTGAAATGGACGAATCATCTGATCACCTCACCCCACCACGTGGTGGTGACGAAGAAATTTCTCATGAAGAATTAATAGCGCACATCCAAGATAGCAAATTCCAACGCCTGGTAGAGAGGGTGCTCCTTGAAGACCCCGATAAATACTTCCACCATCTTGCTAATCTCGGAGTCAAACTCCCCGCAGACTTTGACATAAGCTCCATCATGGAAAATGTGGATAATGATCATGAGCGGAGATGTGATGGTCATGAGAGGGGTACGAATGACACGGTCCCACATGCAAATGAGAGAGATATGAATGACAGGGTCCCACACGCAAATGATAGAAGAAAGAAACCTATGGACCAAAATGCTCCTATGGATGACGTGAGACAACAAATTGAAAGTCTAAAACAAGAAATATCCAACCTTAAGACTAGTATAAGTTCCAAGCAATACTCTTTGGAAGATATAGCTCCATATCCTTTTGACAAAAGTTTGGTCATGAAACCCTTCCCCTTTTAGTTCGGAGTCCCAAAGTTCGACAAATACAAAGGGAAGGGGGACCCTAGAGATCATATCCGGGAATTCAATGCCGCATGTTTAGAAGTAGCTCACAACGAGACCTACTTGATGAGACTATTCCCAAGATCTTTAGGTGTTAAGCTATGGAGTGGTTCTCGCACCTCCCACCAGGAATCAAAACTTTTGATGAACTTGTCAATAAATTCATAACGCACTTCTCCTACAACATAGAACACGAGGTATCTATGCTAGATCTATGCAATACCAAACAAAAGAGTGGTGAGTCATTCACCACCTTCTTACAACGTGGAGACAACTAGCTAGTAAGTGTTCTTATGATATACCTGAGAAGCAGCTATTGGAAATGTTTGTCCACAACCTAAACACGGATCTTAGCTATCAAATTCAGATACAATGCCCTACATCATTCTCCAAAGTCATTAAAATGGGCCTATTCATTGAAAAAGCTATGATCACTAAAGGAACTCTCAAGCTCTACAAGGACACGCCTAATTCCAATTACACTACGGATAAATCAAAGTTTTGGACCAAGAACAAGAATGTGGTCAACGATGGGGTAGTTGACGCCAAGGCGGCAGCTCCTAAACAACAACCCATATTCACTCTTAAGGGGGACGCAAACAATGGTGCAATCAACAAACCACCCTCTCGGGAGCCTAGATCTTGGTACAATTCAAACCCAAGGAGAAAATTCACACCATTAGGCGAGTCTCAAGAATCTGCGCTACGGAAGTTGTTGGCTAACAACGAAATTTCTCTACCGCCAACAAGTGATTACGAGCCTATAGTCAAACCTCCCCACTGGAAGGACACAGACTATTGTGAATATCACCGAGGAAGGGGGCATACAACTAACAACTGTATCCGCCTCAAAAATGTCATTCAAGATATACTGGATCAGAATCAGGGAGGGACACAACAGCATACCTCCAATGAAACTCATGTGGCCTACAGGGATCCACTTCTGAATCATAACAGACCATATAACAACAATGGCCACAACAACAACAACCATGGCCACAACAACAACGGCAACACCAACAATGACAACAACAATAATCGCAACCAGCCAAATCAGAACAGCGGGACGAGTAATGCTAACTATGCAAGTGTTCCATTTGACTACACCATAAATTGCATTTCTGAACATATTCCGCAGGTCAATGTCATCTCACCCAACCAACAACCAGGACCTAACCGAACTGGTTGTAGTATAATCACCCGTAGTGGTAAAGTCACACTCAATACCGCTCCTCCAAGGTCGTAACCATCTCCATCCAACCCCCGTCAGTACAATGTCCTCGACCAGTTACAGAAAACCCCAGCTCACATTTCTATATTGGAGCTCTTGCGTCTATCTCCTTCTCATAAGGAGATTCTTGAGAAAGCCTTAGTGGAAACCACTGTCCCCACTAACCTGGCCCAAGAGAAGTTTCAGACCATGGTAGTCAATTTGACATCCTCCAATTCCATATCATTTACTGAGCAAGATGATCTTTTTGTATCTCAACCCCACAACACCCCTCTGCACATTGTCGCATTCATACACAAGCACCGCATCAAGAGGGTCCTCATTGATGGGGGTGCCAGTTTAAATATCTGCACATTGAAGCTAGTCCTTGCACTGGGGTTCTCCGAACAAGCAGTTGATCCAAGGAGGAAAATTACCATTAAGGCCTAAGATGAGGAAGAAAGAACCACAAAAGGAATGGTTGTCCTACCCATTCAAGTGGGACCGGTAATTAAAGATGTGGTATGCCATGTCCTTGATCGGGAGCTTGCTTATAATATTCTACTAGGGAGACCATGGATCCACGCCATTAAGGCTGTCCCCTCAACCTATCATCAATGCATTAAGTTCCCGCACAATGGCAAGCAGGTCACCATTCAAGGCGACCTCGACCCCTACCAACACTACAATTCTTTCCGTGCAAAACCCGAATGTGTCATACCCAACAACTGAGCCTACATTTCCCCTACCCCGCAACATGACCATACCGCTGAAGCTTCCTCCTCAAGACCCAAATCGCTGAAACTTACCATAAAAGAAAATGGCATGGGGGAATACTCCATTGAGCACAGCCTCAACCTGGCCAAGATGCCTTTGTCTGCTCGCTCTTTTGGCCAACCCAAACATCCACCCAAACATTTTCCAAAGCCATCTGCTCCTCCTGTAACTCCCGCAAATCCCTTTGTCAAATGGGGGACCTTATCTGATGAGACAGAGGAGTGAGATCTCCTACAGTGGCTTTATGTTGAAGAAGAAAACACACCCCAAGAACCGCCTAGACTCCCTACAGAACTCTATGGGCGGGGTGAAACTATTTTGCACAGGATGGGGTATGAAGGACAAGGCCCCATAGGCCTCAGAAAAGAAGGAATCATTGAACCTATACAACCTTCTTCATCCTCTTCGGCTAAAAACACAACTTGCCTAGGGTACAAAGGCAAGGGTAAAGCCAAGGAAAATGCCTGCCTTGTGGAGACAATCCAAACACTCCAAGTGGATAGTGACGCAGATTTAGATGATTCAAATGAGTATGAATGGGACGAGCTAACAGAGCACTCCTATGACAACAAAGAGGTTGACACCATCCAAACTCTTAGCCCCTACCATGAGGGACAAACGCAACGGGACAGACCACTGGAGTCTGATTTGCCCACCCCTGAGATTATGGCTTTCGAGGAAAGTTTCAATTCCATTGCAATAAACAACTTGGAGGAAAGTACCACCCAGAACACTACCCCCGCCACTGCCCATAGCATTTCCATTCACACCATCAATGAATCAGGTCTCTCATCCGACTCCCTTCCCCTCTTACACCCTGAACTTATTGACTGGGATCTTCAAGGAACCCCCCAATTAGATATGTTCCAGAATGATGATGCTTACATCGATTATATGGAACTTAGGGATCACTTGCCAAAAAGGAGATCATAAGGATGGTTTTGCTATCGAACTGAATACCGTGGCTTACTTCGGGGAGGGTGCCAAGCCTTCCAGTCGCAAAAACATAAAGATCAAAAATGGATCTGACAGTGAAAATCGCCTGGCGGCAGTGTCAGATCATAAAAAAGTAAAAAGAAAGGACGCATCTGACAGTGAAAACCCAACTGTGGCACCTGACAATGGAATGCTTGACACCCTCCCTAGTGATATGTATCAGGAAAGGTCACAGATTGTGGTGGAGCCGACAGAGCCCGTAAATATTGGAACCGAAGAGTAGCCCAAGATTATCCACTTTGCCAAATCTCTCACACCGCCAGAGAAAACCAGGTTTGTACCATTCTTTAAGAAGAAGAGAGGTAGTTTTGCTTGGTCATATGCAGACATGCCAGGTCTGGACCCAAACCTGATTCTACATCATTTGCCATTGGATCCAGGGGTGAAGCCCGTAAAGCAGAAGCTGAGAAAAATGCATCCTCATATAGCCCTTTTGGTCAAAGAAGAACTCAAGAAATTGCTAGATGTGGGGTTCATTAGAGCCATAGATTACCCAGAATGGATATCTAATATTGTGCCGGTGTCTAAACCAGATGGCAGGGTTCGACTATGCAATGATTTTCGAGACCTAAACAAAGTATGCTGCAAGGATGACTTTCCATTGCCAAACATCGATATCATAGTCGATCTAACTGCAGGACATACAATGCTATCACTCATGGACGGATTCTCAGGGTATAACCAAATCAAAATAGCACCTGAGGATCAACACAAAATAGCTTTCACTTGCCCATGGGGTACCTTTTGCTGGAATGTCATGCCTTTTGGGCTGAAAAATGCAGGTGCTACATATCAGCGGGCCATGACAACTATATTCCATGACATGATGCATGTAACTATGGAAGACTATGTTGACGATATCTTGGCAAAATCTCTCACAAGGGACTCACACTTGGACATATTAGAAAAAGTCTTTCAGAGATTGGACAAATTCCAAGTCAAACTGAACCCGAAGAAATGTGTGTTTGGGGTAACATCAGGCAAGCTGCTAGGTTTCATCGTGTCGACAAACGGAATAGAGGTAGACCCGGCCAAGGTCAAAGCTATAATGGACATGCCACCGCCCAAGACTCTAACACAGTTGAGATCCTTACAGGGCAAGCTGTAGGCCATCCGCAGGTTCATCTCACAGTTGGCAGACAAGTGTCAACCTTTCAGCCATCTCCTACATAAGAACATTCCATTTCAATGGGACGAGCGGTGCGACGAGGCATTCAACAAGCTAAAGGAGTATCTTATGAATCCTCCCATACTCATGCCTCCGATCCAAGGAAAACCTTTAATCCTCTACATCTCTGCTACACCCACTGCTCTTGGAGCTCTTCTAGCACAACAAGATTACGAGAACAAGGAGAGAGCTGTATACTACATCAGTCGAACCCTAGTGGGCTACGAGTTGCAATACTCACAGGTCGAACGATCATGCCTTGCAGTAGTTTTTGCTTCACAAAAACTCCAACATTACATGTTGGCACATCCTGTCAAACTCATTGCCAAGATCGACCCACTGAAATATCTTCTCAGCAAAGCAGCTCTCACAGGTCGACTAGCCAAGTGGGTTATGCTTCTTAGTGAATATGATATAGAATATGTGGACAGAAAAGCCATTAAAGGACAAATCATCGCTGACCAACTAGCTGAGGCACCATTACAGGACACTTCACCAATGCAGTTTGATTTTCCCGATGAGTCTTTATTCACTTTGTCAACATCTCCTTGGAAACTCTACTTTGACGGATCTTACACCAACCATGGATCGGGGGCAGGTATCCTGTTTATCACTCCCCAAGGTGACACAATTCCGAAGTCCTACAGGTTGTTATTTCCATGCACTAATAACATAGCAGAGTATGAAGCCTTGGTAATTGGTCTCAAGATGGCCACTGAGTGGAAAATCCAAGCACTATGTGTCTACGGTGATTCTCAGCTTATCATAAATCAGGTCAACGATGAGTATCAAACCAAAGATGAGAAGCTCATCCCATACAAACGGATGGTTGACGACCTCAAAGAACACTTTGGGACCATCTCCTTCGAACAAATACCCAGGATAGAAAACAAAGCAGTAGATGCAATGGCTACCATAGCCTCTCTTCTAGAAATTCCTGAATATGAGTCATGGTATGAGTTCTTAGTAGAAACCATCCGGCAACCGGCTTATGATCTCCTTGAAACCCATTCCATTTGTCTCCTAGTCGGATCTGATTCACCTTGGTACGGTAAGACGTACACTTACCTCAAGGACAATATTCTCCCACTAGACCTCTCTTCCAACCAAAAACAAACTTTCATCCGACAAGCCTCTCGTTACACAATCATAGCCGATACCCTTTACCGACGTGGTCTAGATGGTACTCTACTCCGTTGTTTGGAACAAGAAGAATCCATAACTGCCTTGCGAGACATACACGAAGGGATATGTAGAACACACTCCAGCGGTCCCTCCCTAGCCAAGAAACTCGTGCGTTTGGGTTATTACTGGCCAAATATGGAAATGGATTCATATCAGTTCGTCAAAAAGTGCCAAATACACAGGAACCTGATCCGTGCACCTGCTCAAGAGTTCAGACCTTTAATGACACCTTGGCCCTTTTGTCAGTGGGGACTTGACCTTGTGGGAAAAATTCATCCACCCTCTTCCAACGGCCACAAATTCATCATAACCGCCATTGAGTATTTCACAAAGTGGATTGAAGCCGTTCCCCTAACCACCGTCACAGGAAAACAAATTTCCTCTTTCATTCTGAATTACATTATCTGCAGATATGGCATTCCTTCATCCATCATAACGGATAATGGAAGACCATTCAAAAATCAGGATGTCCAGGAACTTTGTGAGCGTTTCAAAATCCAACATCGTTTCTCCACTCCATACTACCCCCAAGGTAACGGCCAAGCTGAGGCATCGAATAAAACCATTCTGAAAATCCTAAAGAAAACTGTCAATGAGGCTAGCCGTGATTGGCATGTCCAACTCAACCCCGCTCTGTGGGCCTACAGGACTAGTATACGCACTCCCACAGGTGCTACACCCTATGCCCTTGTATATGGTTCTGAAGCCATCCTTCCCATTGAGGTTGAACTACCATCCCTCAGGGTGTCATTAAAAGGTCTCATATTAGACGAAGAATACAGAGTCTCCTGGTTACAAGAGCTAGAGCTGCTAGAAGAAAGGCGCCAGAAGGCCTTCGATCATCTTAAAGCATATCAATAGATGATGTCCAGAAGCTATAATCACAAGGTTCGCCCAAGATGCTTTAAGGTTGGGGACCTAATTCTCAGAGAAAACCCTCGCAATCAACAAGACAGAGAAAAGAAAGGTAAGTTCGAGCCTAACTGGCTTGGACCCTATGTGATTGTAGCTGCTTACGGATTGGGGGCATATCAGTTGGCCACTTCAGAGGGTGATTTGTTGGATGATCCAATCAACAGCATGCACCTTCGCCGGTTCTATACCTAGGAGAACCCCAATGCAAGGGGGCACAATAAAATCAAAAATAAAAAAAAATAAAAAAAAAAGAGTTGAAAAGAGACAACAAAAAAAAGAGAAAAATAGAAAGCATACAAAAAAAATCGTCCTTTGGTGAAAACCTGGCAAACAGGCGCCTTGGATAGGTATCATGATGAAAACCTGGCAATCAGGCATCATGTTACTTTCTAGCTTCTCATGCAAATAAAGGCAAGTGATGAAAACCTGGCAAACAGGCGTTACTTGTGATAAACCGCCTTCTCCATCTTTGGGAATCCAATCACCTCGAGTCCATTCTTTCTCCATTTGCCCCATTCGACCCATATCTATCCCACAAATACACACCTGACAGTTACCTATCATGGCTTGATACTCTCCTTGTGGCCTTGTCAACCAAGGTTTCGTCCCATACCGTCTCCTCAATGTGAGCCTAGCATAGGATCTCTTGTCTGTGTCCATGGTCCAAGTCCGTGAACTACATTGCCTCTGCGCCGTCACGTAGGCAAGGCCATTATTCTAATGCGCCCTCGAGGCTTCCATTTCTTCCACGGTCCCATTTGTCCCTTTTCTTGTCGTCATTCTTGTCGTCTTTCTTCTAGTCCATCCATGGTCCATTAGGGTTTACCCCGAACTACATTGCCTCTGCGTCGTCACGTAGGGAAGGCCATTTAGCAATGCACCCCCGAGGCACTAGGTCAGTCCCTTAGGGTCTGTCTCCCCAATAAGGATTGTGCAATCTTCTCACCAAACAAGCAAATGCAAGCAGAACCTGCGCCTCAAGTAGAAATCTTGACTGTGAGCATCTTAACCTATCCAATGCAAAGCAAATACCCAAGGTCTTCTAAATGATTTTATGCAAATTATGGCAAGAAACAAACACATATCAACGCAAATATGCTTTGTCGATCGGAAACATGGTTAACAGTTCGAGTCCTAATTTTTGCTATCATACCTTCCTATGCTACTCAAGGATGCCAAAAGCTAGAGATTTTATGATGGGGGCATGAATACTTTCTTTGTTTGTTGTTTGTGGATTAAACTTTAGTAATGTGAAGCCTTGTCTAAGGACATGACCGGCAAAAGATCATCGAAGACATCAAAGGTCTAACATGAACGGGGGCAATCCTTGTTTGTTGAAACGCAAGAAGTACTCAGGTCATCTAGATTCAATTTTGACTAGATGCTTGTATTCACTTGCTAAATCACAATCCATGTAAGCGATACTCAGGTCATCTCGGTTCAATTATACCTAGATGCTTGTATTCACTTACAACATTCCAGAAAATGTACCAAAAACAAATTGCCCAATGATGAAATAAAACACTCTAAAAGCACAACATCCATCCTGTATCCATATACACATCCATACATCCATATCCCATACAATCCTCATTATCCAAACTATGCAGAGTAACAATATCAAATGCAATTTCTAAGTCATTCTATCATATCCATTCTTCTATCTATCATGTCATTCTTGTGTCGATAGAGTACATTTGGACTTCACAAAAACAAAGCATATAGGAGCATATCATATCACATGTAGAGTTAGTCATGAACGTGGCTAAGTCAGTAGAATACATCACACATATATATTAGGTCATTCATACATTAGCATCATATTGCATCTTAAAACACAGAAAATCACAAAAACATAGCTAAGTGCATCGCATACAAAACTGCATCATCACATAGAAGTCATATTACATTTGCATTTATTTGAAACATTAGATCATATAGACATCCAATAACATCGCATACAAAACTGCATCATCACATAGAAGTCATATTACATTTGCATTTATTTGAAACATTAGATCATATAGACATCCAATAACATCACACACACAGCTGCATCATATCACAAAGCATCTCATATAGCATCTGATAGACCATCTAACTATGCACATACATCACATCATACAATAGAAGTAAATCATCATCTCATAACACATGCAATAGATACACAAAGCTGCATCATCATATATACTATCACATAAGAGGTCCAAATGTACAATATCACCATCTCTCTCCAAAATCAAAGTGTCATATACAATATACATCCAACTGGACGGTGATACATGTCCCAAAAATACAACATCTGGTTTGTGTCTATCCCTGCGACGGTGGGCCACCACTGCCTGCTCTTGATTGCTGAGGACCCATCACGGAAGCCCCTGACTGTGATGGACCTACTCTATGAGTCGCCCCAAACTGACTCCTGAAGCTCCCCGCCCTCTGACTCGATGTCACGGCTCCATGGTATAAACCTCGGTAGTACTGGGCCTGTGACTGCGCTCTAGTGAGCTCTGTTTGTGCCTGTGCCAACTGCGTCTGCAACTGGCCTACCTGTGCCTGTGCCTGTGCCTGTTGCACCTGCCCCACCAAAAATGAGCTCGCTGCATCTGTCCCCATGGCAGCCACAGCGGTGTCCCGCTCTACACGGATAATGTGTAACTGTGCATTGGCCATATCTCTCTCGCGAGTCAACCCACTAATCACTGCAGCATCCGTATCTCGCCTCCTCTCGACCCTCCTCAGTTGTGCCTGCAGCTCTCGCACCTGTCCCCTCAGGCTGGCTATAGTCCTCTCGTGTACATCTCCTTGCACTAGCCCCTGTGCTGCCTCTGCCTGTCCCGACCCCTGTGGCTGGGGCACCTGCTACTGTGGCACCTGCTGGGGTGGCGGCATCTGTGCCTGCTGAGGTATCTGCTGCTGTGCCACCTGTCCTGGCACTACCTGCTCAGCCTGCCCTAACCTCCTCCACTGTCTCGGCCTCTCTCCGGCCCTACCACCTCGTCCTCATCCTCCTCTAGCTCCCCTCTGACCTGGGCCAACCTGTCCCTCCTCCTCTAAGTCTGCCTCATCAATGCGAGGCACCAGCATGCCAGGTCCTGAATACCTCAGAAACGGATGTGCAGTGATCCAATCCTCATACTCCTGCGTCACCCCTGCATCTGCTATCTCTCTCCTCATATCCCATGCCACATAAGGAGTCTGCTGGAACTCTGCTAGGGCCTCCTCGTACGAAGCCATCGGCCCCCATCGGACCCTCTCTGCATGTGTCCGTGCAAAGTGCGCCTGTCCCTGTGGCATGCCCTGCCTCCTGCCGAACTGTCTCAACACTCGGTCCACCATCTGTCTCTCTAGGATATGCCGTGCCCGGCCTATCAACCACCTGGTCTGAAAGTAGTATGGCAGCTCGTCTCCCTCGTCGTCCCAGGGCTCACAGTCTAGATATGGTCGCCAGACGACCACATCTACTCCATCCAAGGTATGCCTCTAATACTCTAGCTTCCCCAGCCTGTGCTGGGAAATCACTCCTGCGTAGCCATAACTGTATGGCTCTCCTCGCTGCCTCGCGAAGACACATATTGGCCTAGTCACCGCTATGTGCTCCCACAGCCAAAACTGTAGCAGTAGTACTCCAGCCGACAGACTCGTGCTGCGGTGGTACACCACCTGATGCATGTCGTGGTATAAATGGGCTAGTACATAGACTCCCCATGCATATCGGGTGCCCTCAGTCAGCATCCGCTCCATAATCCTGCCCCATCCGATAGGGAACCCATGCGATCTCCTGTCTGGGCATACAACGCCCTCAATCAGTCTTGCCACAATCCCCGGGAAGTAGTCATAGCAATCATATATATCCTACCACGGGATGACCTGTCCCATCAGCTCTGGATCATCGAACACTCGCTGGCACTTAGCGAGTCCTGCATCCCGCTGTGTATCATACTCTACTAACTCACCTACCACAGGTAAGTGCAGTATCCGGTAGACGTCCTCCAGCGTCACAGTCATCTCTCCCGTAGGAAAGTGGAAAGTCCCGTCCTCACTATGGAATCTCTCCACAGCAGCTGTCAGCAATCCTCGGTTCGCCCGCACCTCAGGCATGAAGCAAACACAGTCTAAACCCATGGCACCAAGCACCACTCGGTCAGTCTCTGTTAGCATGTATCTCTGCAATAGGGGCATGGGAAACGTCTCCCTCAACTGCAGTGTATCTCGAATATCCTCCTGCAAGCAAGCAAGACAATGCATCAGTCTCAAACGGCATATACCATACTCAACATACCTATTGAACTATATCAACTAAACTTAGCATTTCAAAATTGATCAAAACAACACACTACATCTCTTGACTAGATTCCTGCAATCTCGGAGATAGCTCATCGATTACCGCGTCAAACAGGACGCTAATCGAATCAATTTGGCTAAGTAATTTGCTATCCAAAGCAAATGCGCCACTACAGGTGGTAAATGTGCTGTTTCTTTATAATAGCGCTGTTTCTTGATGCATGTGCCGCCAAAATCGGCATATGCGCAGCCTAAATGCAGATGCGCTGCTACAGTGCACATATGCGCGGTTCCCATGTATGCACCGCAGAACTCGGCATATGCGCCGCTAGATTCCACATATGCGCCGACTTAACGCATGCGCCGCTACATTACACGTATGCGCTGCCTAATCACACATGCGCAGCCTCATTACAGAAGCACAGCTACAGCGCACAGATGTGCCATTTTCATGCATACGCCGCTGAAACCGGCATATGCATCGCGAAATGACAAAAGCGCCGCTTCGCGAGGCATATGCGCCGTTCTGCACTTCGGCGCATCTGTTTGACCTATTTTCTACGTGCATTTATGACACCTAAAATCGACCCTAGGAGAAATTTTTTGAAGCACATACCAGGGGTCCTGCCTCTGCTGGCCGCCCGAATTAACGGACCCGCTCAAATCGATGCTCCTCGCGTGGAATGTCTGCTGCTCTAGCTGCCATGTTGCTCCAAGTTTGCTTCAAGCTCTCTCAATCCAATCCAGAGCAAACAAGTGTACAAATGACTATTCTTGTGGACCCAGCTCCTATTTATAGCCCCCAAACCCTAATTCTGGCTAGGTGATGACTGTGACTACTTCTCGTGCCCATTTTCCCTCCAGTTTTCTTCCCGTTTCCCTGAAACGCGTCCTCTTTCCTCTTGCCTATCCTAACCCCTTCATCTTCGTGAGATTGTCCGTCTCTGATTCTTTCGCCCTTTTCCCGTCCAATCTCCTGAGGGGGCATCCTATCGTCAGTAAGCCTGTACCAGGGGCAAACTGGGGCATGTATCATCATTCAGACTATCGATTTCTTTGAAGCAAAACTATAAATAGCATTGCATCAAAGAGGGGTAAAATGTATATGCCTAAAAATGACACAAATCATCCTAAATAAATATTCTAAATATTTATTCCATTCTTCTACCAATTAAATAAATATTCTAAATTTATTTAATCAATTCACTGTTCCATAATTAAATAAATTCAATTTATTTAATTAAAATTCTTCTAAATGTCCTACCCAATTAAATAATCATAAATTATTTAATTAATCCAAATTCCTCTATCCTAAGTTCTAAATTTCAAAAATCCACCTCACCTTTACACCTCACCTTTTCCACCTCACCTGGTCCACCTCATCAGGTTGCACATGTAATTAAATATATTTAATATTTAATTATCTTATTTTCCCTCACCCACATGGCCTATTTCTTCTCAAATCAGAGGTTAGTTAACTAATCAATCAAAAGTGTTAACTAACCTGTCAATTGAGTCAATTCCTCAATCAATTCAGTCAGTTCCACAATCCACTCTTCTAACTGATCAATCAAGTCTGTTAACTGTTCAGTCAATGGAGTTAACTCTCCAATCAATTTTGTCACATCCCCTCTTTCATGATGGAGCTGGGACACTTGTCACATTTCTACTGGTTGCACATTCCTCAACCATCCTCAGCCGTTGATCTTCATATCTCCTCTCAACCGTTGATTCCCATTCTTCCAAGTCTATAAATGAAGCTTCATCCTTCCATTCTAATCATCCAGGCTTTTGACATTGTTACTCTATAGAAATATCACCAGCGTGCCTTTGGCATCTTTTGACCATTCACAAGCTTGAGATCACATACTTGCATTGGAGCTCATCTTCATTGCATATCACCATAGCCATTTACCATCGACTTCCTATGAACAGCTAAAAGAGTGCACTCTCTGAGGGCTCCCTTCATCTGCAAAAGGACGGTTGTAATAGGCAAACAACAGAAGTTTCGAAACGGGAGAGGTTTGCATTGTATTGTCCATTGCTTCGTTTATTGAATCTTTCTTATTTTCACTATTCTGTTGATGTTCGGGTCTTATTTAATTCATTTGATTGATCACCATTTTACCCTTACACTATTTTGTAGATCTTATTTTAATCTTGGGAAATGTATGTGCCATGTCCATACAATGATAAATTATGAGGATGTAAACAACTTATTGAACACTTAATAAGATAATTTATACATAAGGGTGACCTATAAATTATTATCTAAAGGCCATGATACTATTGGACATTGTCTAGGGTTTCTCTAAAATATGCCAAAATAAGATATGAATCATCGAATGACATGATTTAGTGTTAGTGAAACAAAAATGACATGACCACAAGGATGACTAACTTGAAACATAAGAACAAAACTAAGAATGACTATTAGACATAAGGTATTGACATAGGACCAAGTCCATATATTAATAGAATTAGTGAGGTGATGATTGAACTAAGCTACAAGGTATTTACTGGTCTTAACAACTATGAAGCAATCCAAACAATGATAAAGAAGATAAAAGACCTAATAACCTATATTATGTGGAGACTCGATGGTTATGTAATTGCAATTCAATTCAACTCCTTCAAAAAATAAAGTAGTCTAGTTTTAAGGAGGCATTGTAAATGCATAAAAGAGGAAGGCTTGAGTATAAATACTCAACTCAAACCCATTATCCACCATAAGGGCCTTCCCTTCATTAGGCATACATATTCTTTCCAATCATGTGCTCAAATTTGACCAATCAAGATTGGCTCCTTTCGTCACTTTTCATAACTCTAACACATGTGAGGTAAAAGTACAAAAATTAAATCTAAGAATGAAAGGAATTTGAACCATTACCACATAGATCTCAAGATGTTAAGGAAATGGTGATAGATAGAAGTTCTACTATGAAAGTGGTGTGTTCAACCTTTGCATTAACACATTAGCATCTTAAGGTCTAAAGAACAAAACTAGAGTAAGTGCAAAATTAATGTCCAAGCGAGCTAGAAGAAAAATTTGCAAGATGAAACAAACATTAAAAATAAAAAATATTTTTGGCTGATATAGGATTCTTAGTGAATTGAGGATGCTCCTACATGATGATGTTCTCACTTTCCACTTAGACATAATCTCTTATCCTTCTCCTTTATAGATTTTCTCCTTTTTAAGACAAGTTTCAAGTAAGTTGTAGTTAGTGCCTATTTTAAATGTGTGATAAATGCTACTCATTACATACTTTCTTGATTTTATAGATTTTCTAATGGAGCACTCATTTTGAGGAGAACACAAGAATCAGTGTCCATATTTGTATCCTTTGGGTGTTTGAAATATTTACTTTCTATGTTGATTGCTGCTTTTACTTTGACATACATATTTATAGTAGTTCACATGCACATCAAAATATGAGTAAAATGTAATGGTGGAAATTGCATACCCATGCTCTATTCCTTTAAGTCTTGGGCTCACTTTGAATAGATTGTCTCACCATCATTCATCCCAAGAACCAATTACGAAAGAGAAGTATCACGCGTTGGAAGGCAATAATTTTCTCCTATATGAAAGAGAAGCATGTTCGAGCTCCTCCAGGCCATATATAATATAAGCCTAACTAAATTTAGCAGTACAGGGTGCAATATAATTGGCCTCGTGAACACAGCCAATAGAGCTGTCTAAATGTTTAAGAATAAAGAATAAAGAATCAACTTTAAAAAAGAAAGCCTATAAACAAAATGAAGAGGTGAGCTGAATGGTGGTGAAGAAAGAAAGTATTTAGATATCACATGGATGCGATTGGGGTGCAAGGGTTGTTGAGGCGACTCCAGTTCATTGTGTGAGCTCTATCAATAGAGAGGAAGAGATTGTGATTACGACGAGCTGTATGAAACATTCGAGGGATTGAGGAGATTGTAGATCCTTGTTCACATAGTGGCAAGGACATGAACATCTTGCTCTTCCTTTATGTAAAATGCTCAAGCTTCTGGAGAGTGACTCTTGCATGGTGGTCGGGCTCATGTTAGCAAAGCAGAACCTAAACCATCCGTCCTCTTTGCAATGATATGAGGAGCTAGGTGATACATTTAGTCCAATCTCGTTGATGATTGTCTTCCAAAGCGCAAGCTCCAATTCTTTGTGAAGAAGATGGCGGAGGTCTACCCAACAAAAAAGTCTAGCATTGTTGTTGGCCAAACACTCAATGCCTGCCTTGTGCAATCCTTGGACAAACATGCTATGTGCCTCCAATAGCTTCTTTTTATTCTCTTGAATATATTCTCTCACAAATGACCTGTCACTCAACATCACACTCATCAAGTACCGCGTCTGTGAAGAAACCATGCAGAAACTTGACATTTTGCGAGCCACCGTAGCAACCGTGTTGTTATACGAATATATGACTCCCACTCTGAATCCAGGCAGTCCAATGTCCTTTGACAAGATGTAAATGATGTGAACATGCTTGCACTCCCTCTCACTCTGCAGTTGCACCACCTCTGCAATGCTCACGAACCTTGGACCGAAAAACACTAACCTTGCATAGATTTCATCGCAGATCAGATGAATCTTCTTCTCTCTCGTAAAATGTACAATGCTTCTCAGTGTCTAATCATCCATTGTGGTACCTAGAGTGGGTTGGACGGATTTGTTATCAAAATGCCCTTCACTCTTATCTATCCACACTCTGCCTGCCTGTACACTTCTTCAAGCGCGCTCATGTCACCTAAAAATTGTTGAAACTGTTGCACTCTACTGCTATCAGCTCCACTCCAGTCTGCCACTTTAGATCTCTGTGAAAACTTCTTGTCAACATTTACATACATTAGATTTATATGTTGATTCAATCAATTGAAAATTTACATAATGTTAGATATAGCGAGTGAGTTTTGAATATTTTTACGTGGAGATTCTAAAAGCATGTAAAAGATAAGTTTTAGTTGCCCAGGATAATATGGGGACGGAACAAGGAAAGCCTCTCTTGGATTTGCCACACAAAATGTTAGAATCTCATGAGCCGCAGTAGCTCCTGCAGTGAGGACTATTCTATCTTTATCAAATTTCACTCTTCTTCCTCCCACTTCCTCCATAAATAATGCAATAGCCTGCATTAACCGTTGGCTTATATTTTTGAATCAACCTTGTTGATTTATATTTTAAGTTTGATTTAACTCTTCTTCCTCCCACTTCCTCCATAAATAATGCAATCTCCAATAAATGGAAAAATCCATCAAAAAAGGCAACTTCTAATTTTGCGAATACATGCAAAAAGAAGCTAGTTGCAAAAGGCATCCTTTTCAAATATGTGAGAGAAAGTTGCCAATTTGGGCTTCACCAAACCCAACAATCCACTTGTATCCTCACTTCGAAAACAAGCCCGTATTGCAGGGCTTTAACCTCTGTTCAAGGGCACTCCGTATAAATAGTTTCCAAGCTTCCCAATCAATCGTAACACCTTCTGGAAATGATCCAGTCATATTATAACCCCAACAATCCACCGTTGTAAACATGTCTGCCTGTTTCTTCTGCCCATTAGACACCTTCCAACATTCTACACCACACCCCTACCGGACATCATCACCATAGACTAAATAATTCCTCTGGGACTGCTTCAATTCCTCCGGCTGTATAACTTTGACAGGAGTAGCACGACAATCACAGATCATACAGACCCTGTTCTACATGAAAAGAAAGTGGGATGCCTTCACAGCCAGACTCTGCGATGGTACAACCCCTGCCCATGCCGCCAAAGTTGCTACCTCCCCTCTTCTCACCGGCTCCAAAAAGTTACAGTTCTCTCCCTTAGCAAAGCCAATCGCAATGATGAAGAGAATAAATCCCAAATGCAGCGCCATCAACACCATGTTAAAAACCGAGCTCTCCTTGGTGTTAAAATTATCAACGTCCTGCCCCAAATTGGCCCTTTTCATAGCTAGCGACCAATGTGGCCACAAAACATCATGTATAGTCTCAGCAGTGTCTTTTGCTTTGTTTGAACCAAATTTCCTCTTTTTCGAAGGTGAAGAAACACTCTCAACCGGAGCTTTATCTGCTTCTGTTTGCTCAATTTGTGTTCTTGCCTCTGCGCCAAATTTCGGCTGGCTCTCTACTGGTGCCTTGCTGCCGTCAGTCTTTTTCTAGACAGGATTAGTAAAAGATACCTTTGTCTGAGACATAGCATTAGTAATTTCTTCCGCTGCCTCTATGCTATTGGCCAGGAATTTCTCCTTCTCCGCAACCAAACAGACAGGAGGATCATCTATTTCCATGGGCAAATTAAATCTAACATTTTTCTTTCCTCCATAAAGAGTGACAACACCTTTTATTTCTTGCATCTGCTCTATGTCACTTGCAGGTTCCATCATGCCAAGAAACTCCTCAATAATAGAATCAACTTCATCATTTAATTCATCCAAAAACATCTGATGAGTAGCTCCCACTTCATCATGACTCTCTTCATGGCCATGGCACATAGACATAAGAGCTTGAACCCAATTATCCCAGTTGAGACTCTCTTCCATATCTGCTTCGTCCATAGATCTAAAAAATTCTTCCATGCCTCAAGCTTCTTCACCAAGTTTCTCCACCAGGCTCTGATACTAATTGTTGATGAAAATTGTAGAAGCAAATGAAAAGAAAATTGCAGAAAATAAGAACAGAAATTAAAGGATTTAAAAAACACAGAAGAACACAAGATTTACAGTGGTTCGCCCAATAATGGCTACATCTACTTTCAGGGATTATCTCTTTTATTAGTTCTGAATACAAATTTACTCAAGCAGCAGCCAACTATTTATAAATCAGTCTCATCTCCAATAAATAGAAAAATCCATAAAAAATGGCAACTTCTAATTTTGCGAATACATGCAAAAAGAAGTTGGTTGCAAAAAGCATCCTTTTCGAATATGTGAGAGAAACTTGCCAATTTGGGCTTCACTGAATCCAACACCTCCTGCGTGCAAATGGAAGAATCTGGGTGCTCTCTTAGCCGCTTTTCTATTAAATTGAAGGAAAGTTGCAAAACATTTAAAAAAGCAATGGGATTATTTTATAGGTTTGGTAAAGAGAGACACAAGTATTTTGGTAGTATCCAACGAAATAAGCACCTGATTTTCTGCTAAGCCCATTTGATTAATTCTAGATGGGTTGTTTTGAGGATGATAAGGATTTGTGTCGTACGCTTTCCAGCCATCAAAGTAAGGAGAGTTTTCACCATGGCCATTGGAGGTTGCTCTCCGGGAAAGTTGCATGGTTTTATGAAATTGGGTGAATCCTTGCTCGTTATCAAGAGATGGATATCTATGTGACGTTGTGCTCTATTTTGTGAGGTGAAGAGCTGAATTTCAGAGTTGCTTCCAACATCAACAAGCGCAGGTCAGAACATGTTGCATGTGAAAGACCAAACACAGACATATTGGAGCACAAATATATCAGCTTTCAAAAACCGAAAAAAAAGGACTCCCCTCATTATCACTTATAAATTCTAATTCATTGAATTTGACCTCGCAGACAATATTTTATGCGTAGACTTACCTATAATAATCTCCCTTCAAACTATTGGAAAGAAACAAAAGGCGGTCAATCCACAAAATACAAATTTTATCGGACACCTTTAAGTGGAGTCGACTTCGGAGAAAGTATGATTAAGCATGCTTTATTTGAAATGGTATTAGAATGAATGAGTTACAAATGAAATATGGGTCAAACTAAAAAATTATGGAGTTAAATCTTGATAAAATATCACAACTTATAAATTATGTTAACTTTATTTTGTCAAACTGTATTATAATACAAATCCTACAACTTTATTATACTTATAGATGACAAGAAAGTATATTTCACTTTTTCACTTTTGTATTTTATTCTACTTTATGAAGATGTCCTTTATGTATAACTCTAGCATTCATTTTGACATTTTTTGACACACTCATTGACCCAATCTTAAATCTAACACTATGTTACATGTTGATCCTCCACTTTACAGAAACATTGACCTAGTTCCTAGAGTCTTCTTCTTTCCTTGACTTGATTGCACCTACAATGTAGTCTTCTAGATTGAAAATTTAAAAATCATGTTTTCAAGGTCAACAATCTCATGATAGTTGTTACTTATCAATGTGCACACCAGAAATTTCAAATTGCATGTCTGAGGCTATGTATTTAAGGGCATCATCCCTTGACCATGTGTGGTGCATGTGAAAAAACAAACACAAACATATTGGAACACAAGTTACACAAGTCAATATATTAGCTTTGAAAAATCGAAATTATCACCTATAAATTCTAGTTCATTGAATTTCTTCGTGTTGAATAGAGATTCGATCCTAAATGACAAGATTTTATGTACAGAATTACTTAGAATAATCTCCATTCAAACTATTGGTGAGAAACAAGAGACAGTTAATCAACAAAACACATTTTATTGGGACACCATTAAAATTTAATGGGATAGAAAGTTAAGTGGATTTGACTTTGGAGAAAGTATATGATTAAGCATGTTTGATTTGGAATATTATTAGAAAGAATGATCTCCCAATGGACCATTCGGGTGTTTTTTATAATAAAATTTAAAACCGTGTCATAGTGCTTGTGGAAATTCATCTATAGAGGCCCTTTATCAACTGGATATTCTTTAAGTCAATAAATACCATGTTGTTGCAATGATAATTTAGCTTTGTTAAGTTATGTCATAATGTTCATGAATAACTTGAGCATACTTGGACTTTGTCAAACTTTAATGCCTCATTGCTTAAGTACATGAATAAGACTAAGGGGCATTATCCACTTGGAACCAAATTCATTCAAAGAACATGAAATGAAAGTAAATGTATCTTAAATGTGTTTAAGATGTTAATTTACCTTCAATTTATAACTCATGCTTAATCCTACTTACTAAAGTTTTTCAATAATCAATAACACTTTTAAATTTATTTTTAGTAAAATAAAAGCACTAAGAAATGGGATTTGAATAGAAATTAGGAACTAGCAATGGTAGTCATGGCCAAGGTGGATTGAAAAGTCCCTATTATTAAATTAGACAACCCCTCATATTGCTTGCAACTGTTTCTTGTAAGAGATCCCAAAGAAGATTAACTTCATAATTCTCCATAGCTATTACAGGTGTTCCTACCAATATGGATATTGAAATGGAATATGTGGAGGAGCATATAGGCGTGGTGATGCAAGATGCACAGAATATGGATATTGAAATGGAATGTGGAAGATGATATAGACCTAGTGATGCAAGATGCACAGAAAGAAGAAGAAGGAAAAGATGGGTTACATTGTTTCTTTTGTAATAAAAAGGTGCAAGAGATAACAGATGTTGTTATCATTGTGTAGACTCTAGTCCACATTTGTTGTAGAGCTTGCCTTTGTAAGCACTAAAAACATGCACATGATTACATGAGGACCCCATGACGATGAATAATCCTAATCACGTACACATAAGTGTGAATAATAACACCATAAGATTATATCCCCTTCATTGAGCTCTCCTAATGATTAAATATTTAATCAATTAAAAAATAAAAGATTACTTTATTTTGTCAAAAGATGTTTTCTTTTACTTTCTAAAAAATAATACATTTTAACAACCTTGCAAGTTTATGGAAAAAATTAGGTTAAATGTGAGTTAAATATTATTAAAATATAATTAAAATATTAAAATTTTTATAACAAGTTGGAGTGACAGAATGAATTTTCTTTCTATTTTTTAAACTTTACTTCAGTTTGTTTTTTAATTAATTAATTTATAATAATTATAATAGAAACAAAAAGTAAAAACAAAAAAAAAACTTCATTCCCCTTAATTAATTAATTTATAATAATTATAATAGAAACAAAAGTAAAAAGTAAAAAAAAAAAAAAAACTAAAGTAGAGTAAAAAAATAAAAGAAAGTTTATTCTCCAACTTTAGTTTATTATAAAATAAAATAAATAATATATGTTAATATATTACTATATTTTTATATATATTAATATAAAAAAGTTAAAAAAATAACAATTGCAACTTTTAATTTTTATTTATGTTTATAATAAAATAAATTAAATAATTAAATAATATATATTAATGTATGTGTATGTATATATTAATATTAAATAATAAAGAAGTAATTATATGAATTTTTTAATTTTTTTTATGTTTATTATAAAATAAAATAAATGAATAAATAATATATATTATGTATATATGTATATATTAATATAAAAAATTTTAAAAATCAACTTTTTAATTTTTATTTAGGTTTATTATAAAATAAAATAAATGAATAAATTATATATGTATGTATATTAATATAAAAAAATTAAACGAGTAATTGAAAATTTTTAATTTTTAATTATTTTCATATGCAGCAATAGTATTTAAAAAAAAATTTTAAAAAAATTAATTTATTTTAGCAGTGCTTGAATTTTTTTATTTTTATTTATTTTTATATGTCACATTATTTTATTTATTTATTTAGGGCAACATTTTTAATATATGTAATACAAAAATAAAAAAAATAAAAAATCTTCTTTATATTTTGTATTAAAAAAGTTCTAAAAATATCTAATTAAAAAGTTTTTAAAAAAATTAGAAACATTTAATTATATAACTCCTTCAAAAAATGTAATTCAAAATAAAAAATTAAAATTTTAGAAACATTTTTTTTTCTATAATTCAACTTAAAAAAAAAATAGAAACATTTATTTCATATAACTCAACTTTTTAAAAAATAAATTAACTTGGGTTAGCTTTTGAGTTAGGGCTTAAATTTGATGGTCGTATGACCATATTTAGTCATTTTAACTATAAAATACAATTAAAATTTTAGGAAGATTGTATCAGGTAAACTGTCAAAATTTCTATGTAATTATTCTTATATATATATATATATATATATATATATATATATCTTAAAATAGGTCAGCTTTAATATTTGAAAGGCAACTTCAAATAGATGAGCATCACAAAAAAAATGTTTGACAGGCAAGGTCGATTGTCAAATTTAAGCCATGTTTTGAGTGTGTTTAGTTATTGTCTTTTTTAATTTTTTAGAAAGAACATGTGCATATATATATATAAAACTTAAAATCTTAATTTATTTTTTTCAAATAGGAGAGGTTTTGGCGGTAGAAAAACCTTATGACCCTCATGTAGTACTCCTCTTGGTGACATGTGTTGTTTGGTTTTTCCCTTGTCAATTCTTTAATTTCCCAACCATTCTTATTTTCCCCTTTGTCAATTCTTCTTTTATCACATTCTTTTCCTTTCCCACATGCTTAGTTTTCACCTTTTCATGCTAATTCCACCTTTTGACACCCCATCTTGAAGGTCTCTAACCCTAGGAAGCCTCCAAACAACCTAACAGACCAAACCCATGCCTTTGTTTTTACCCAGATTTCCTTCTTTGTGGATTGCCCCTTGTCAATGACTAGATCTCCCTGGGTGACCCTACCTTATCCTACAACTTGACTCTTATGTTAGATCACCTTTTCGGACTTTCAGTAAGCATACACAACTGATAAACTTCACCTAGGTGCCATCCTTTATGGGTCACCCCAGGGTTGCCCAAGGTGACCCAGGGTTTGCCCGAGGTGACCTAGCCTAGTAAAAGGGGTGACCCAATGGTGATCCTTGCAAAATTTTGAACACAAGTTTCTCCTTCTATTTGAGCCCAAAAAGACTTCGTTTTCACCTAGTTTGCATGCAATTTTGAACTAAACATAGAGGAGGCCATAATTAACTCATTCAATGCTCCCAATCAACCAAGTTTAGCTCATGTGATCTATTTTAACTCCTCCTAACAACCATTCCTCCATGAGTGATAAGCTTCAAGCTTAGATCACTCTTAAATCAATTGAGTTCACAAGCAAATCAATTGAGTTTGACTGATCAATCAAGCAAGTTACACTCCAATCAAGGGAGTTAACTCCTTAATCACCACCCTTCATGTGCTCTCTCAACCTATAAATACCCCCCTCCTCCAAGCATTAGAGGAGGCAAATTAATTATAGCAATCTATGTTTTGCTTGGATTTTGCTCTCCAACTAGCTGGCATATGCATGTTGTAGGACGTAGGTACATTTTCTTTATTGATGTTATTTTTCTAAAGCCTTCAAAGGTTTCATAGTGTCATTATGCTCGCTAATTCTCAATCCATAGTGCTCTTAGCTCACATTGAGCTCAATTCAAAGGTTCCCAAAAGCACATTCTTTTCCTTTCCCTTCCCAATGTTGCCACCAAGAGGAGGATCCCACTGCTGCAAGAGGACAAGGAGGTTTCCATACAAAAGGATTCATGAGGGTAGTGCAAAGCTCGTGTGCCAAGAGATTCCAAGTTCCTTTTCATGCTTTTGTAGTAATTAAATAATGAAAATTTTCTCTTGAGGAAAGTAATTTGTTATTTTTCTCTTGATAGGAATTCATAGTTTGCTTTCATTTCATTGCAATAGATTAAAGAGTATTTAATTTTCATAGATTAATTTATTTTATTTCATTAGTTAGATCTTTTCTTGCTTTCCTAGCGTAGATTCCAAAATCATCAAAAATAGATCAACATATAATAGCATTGAATTAGATAAACTTCATTATCTAGAGTGCACTCATATAGAATTATTTTATTCATTCAATAAAAATGCAAAAATATAGCTTGCATTTCATACACAAAAACACAAAAAACCAAAAATATTAGGAAAAATTCAAAGTGTTCAAACCCTTGATCTCAGCATGAGGTAGTCACATTCACGCTAGACAAAAACACTTGATAACATCACAAGGTAAACATTCAAAGTGATCAGTAGTCAACCCTAGGTCAACTTTTTAACCCTAGGTCATTCTTGGTCAAAGAAAGTCAAAGCATACCAACTCTCTACGAATGTGCCTAGGACTTAGAGGAGAGTCGGTCAAAGCAATTGTAGAAGAACTAGAGGAAATAAATTCAAGACCACAACTCACGCAAGAGAAACAACACGTCCTTAGAGTTGTAGAACAAGGCTTACAAATTCAACAATACCTCTAGGACCACGAGGCTATGTTACAAGATGCTAGGAACATAAACGAAGAAAATCAAGATCCATCTAGACATTGGAATCAGAGAAACCCCAATGGGAGACAAATCACAAGTGACCCTTCAGGTCATATAGTCATCTCAACAACAAATTCCATAGAAAGAACAAAGCAAATCCAAAACAACAATAGGCCCTTGATCAGGTCAGCTGCTCTTTGTTAGGTTTTTCTCCCAAGCAAACAGAACAACCCCTAGGTCTCGCCTCCACTCGATTAGCTTTTTCCATAAGAGAAAGAATGATTTGGAGGTCACCCCAAGCAAGGAGAGGGTCCATGTGCTGTGTCGGAGTTGACTCATCCATAGTTATGGTTGTGTCACATTTCAAAGAGTACATATTTTGGTGAACCTGATGTGAAGAGCAAAATATTTTTGGTAGAACTTTTTGTGTTTCCATTAAACAATCCATATTTCACTTCATGCGTCATTTTCACATTTCCATTCACATTCACTTTCACATTCGTTGCCATTTTTGCTCTCATTTTGTTCATCTTTTTTATCTTTCATTTCGGTCATTCCATTTATTCTGAGGTGTCCATGGCATCCCTGAATATGATGAAACCAACACTACTCTTAGGGAATTTTCCTTCAAGGGAGCTTGAAACTCCCTCTTTCAATAAGTGTGTGCCTCCTAATCCAATGGCACCCATATCAAATTACTATGATTATGAAGACTCAGATTTTGAAGGTGACAAAAGAGAACCTCTAGGTACTCATTAACATTCAACAACCTAGTATTGGTGTTTTTAGATTATGGGCTAGAAGAAAATAGAAGCCCTCTGATTATTCATTGTGTGAGGAGAAACATAGAGGTGTGATGGGGAGTGGGTATGATGGTTGTCTTTTCAATCTTGCTGAGTTTTGGATGAACAGGTTTCTTGTGATGGAGATGCCTTTATTGTTTGAGTGATCTCGAGGCTAGAGAAGGCTTGGCTGTCCTATAGTGAAGCCACTACTTTTCTAGGTTAGTTTCTTGGTTCTGGACTTGATAATTTTTCATCCTGGGCCAAAAGGAAATGGGTTTCCTTGAAAGATGGGCAGGTCAACAACGGGTGTGCTGTTGTTTGGGTGTTTTCTTTTAAGGTTAGATAGGGTCCTATCAAAACCTATTGATGCGAGATCATTGTTGGTGTTCTTTCTGTTGTTGTTTGGCTATGTTTATTCTATTAGACAATGGTTGTCTGTACAAGATTTCAAGTCCCTTCAAAACCTTCTTTGTGGTTGGTGTTAGCGAGCCTTCTCATTAACTGTCTTCCTAGTTGCAGCGTTGTTTCTAAGTGGGCCATCATTAGGTATGTCGATGTATGGCAGATTATATTAGGTTCTAGGATCCTATCAAAACTTGTTGTTGTGGGTTTGATGAGGGCTTTCTTTTTGCTATCATTTGGCTATGTTTATTTTGATTGACAACATCTGGTTGTAAAGGGTTTCAGGTCCATTCAAAACCTTTTCAGGTTTCGTGGTCCCGTTAAAACCCATTTTACCCTTTTAATAAAAAACATTCAACAACCTTGCATGGGAACAAAACTCAACAGTTCAACCTAGACCACATAGAGTACAAGTGAGATCAAATATTCATCAAGTAGATCAACCATCGACAAGTAATCAAAATACCCATCTAGATGATGAGGTAAGACATTTGGAGAGACATTTGCAAGAAGCCAAGAACACTCAAGAGGGCTTGTGAGTCACTCTTCAAGAGAAACAATGAGAAAACATGGAAAACACCTAAAGTGAAAATTTGAGAAATGACAAGACACAAAGAGGTGCAACACCTACTGACCTTATTGCAACGCTAGTCCAGAGAATTAGGATTCTCAAGGAGGAACAATTTATTCAAGACAAGACAATAAGTCTCATGACAACAAGGTAAAGAAAGACCAGGGGGCGTCTCAAAACCCCCCTACCTCAACTTCTACTCTTGAAATGGAAGTAATGACATTTTCCCAAATGGGAATCAAGCTATGCAAAATCAGCAAACCATTCAACTAAATCAAACTACAACACTTGGATATCAAAGTCCACATATGGGGTTAATGTTATCAACCCCACAATCTCAAAGTGCTTTTCTAGGAACATACCTTGAGTACTTGAAAGAACCACTTGACCACACCATAAGAATTGTAATGTTGCCATGTCCCCTTCCTGAGTTTCCAAAGTTCAAGGGAGAAGGAGATCCTAATTCACATATAAAGGCATACACTACGACAATAAGGGAACTCCTCCCTTGGGATGGGGTTGTCACCAAAATTTTTCTAAAAATGTTAGAAGGGATTGCCTTGGACTAGTAGCCTTCTTAATGCTTCTATTCACTCATTTCGATAGCTCATAGGATATTTTGTCATGGCTTTTGACATGAACAAACTTCCTAAAATAGGGATTCGGGAGTTCTTGACCATGAAACAAGAATCGAACGAATTAGTGCCACACTTTGTCATGAGATGGAGACCTGTTCTCTACTTGTCCCCAAGTGCCCCAAACATGGACTATCATGAATTTTGCGACCTCTTTTTACATACCCTCAATAGGAATACTCAAGAGGAGCTGCAAAAAATGTCATATAAATCGTATGAAGAGGCTCTAGAAAGTCCTTTAAGGATCGATCAAGCCACAATTGATAGTGGCTGCAAAACTTATGGTGTGAATGGAAGAATGATAGGAGATAATGGTGGAAGAAACACATCCACCATAAAGTTACTCAAGAATAATAGAAATGCGACAGTAAATGGGGTAAAAGATCAACCCTTAATCAGGAACAAAGTTAGATACAATTACAATGAGAAAGATTACTATCCTCCAAATGTTAATGCAATTGATCGGCCTCAAAATAATAACTATTATCATAAGGATAATCATCAAACATGGAATGATAATGACAATATGTACGAACAACCTCCCTATGAGTATAACTAGTTCTGTTCATTTCACAAGACTAGGGCGCATAGTACTGAATCATGCAGGGAATATAATAGATTCATCGCAAGGTTACTAGAGGACCAACATTGTTTATTTATCAAAATGTTCCTGAATACACAAGAGGTCATGGAAAATAATAACAAAGATCCAAAATAAATGCAAGCTCCTATTGCTCCACAGAATGTAGACATGAAGATCTTCCAAGTTCCTTTTCCCTCTCATAGAAATACTGAAACAAAAAACTAAGATACAATGACTAGTTTTGCAAGAACAACTGAAAAGAACATTCCCATCTGACTAGGACCAAAGGGGGAAACTAGGATGTTAGGACTAGTCAAATTTTTACATGACGAAGAAAATGAACTCAACAATGAACAAAAGGAAGAAACTCATGAGGGATTAGTGTTAGCTGTGGAACTAAGACTTTGGGTGTTCTCATAGCCACTTTTCTATTAAATCAAAGGAAAGCTATAAAACATTTAAAAAAGGCATTATTTATAGCTTTGCTAAAGAGAGACACAAGTATTTGGGTAGCGTTACTCAATCCAATGAAATAGGCACATGATTTTCTACTAAGCCCATTTAAATAATTCCAGATGGGTTTCTTTGAGGATGATAAGGATTTGTGTCATACGCTTTCCAACCATCAAAGTAAGGAGAGTCTTCACCATGACCATTGGAGGTTGCTCTCTAGGAAAGTTACATGGTTTTATCAATTTTCTGCCTTTCGATATCAGTAGCTATGCAAGAGATGGATATCTGTGTGACATTGTGAATGGTTTTATGGGCCTACAAAAGCTGAATTTATGGGCCTGCAAAAGATGAATACATTTTAGCAAAAACCTTTACAATAGAAAAGGTTTTGGTAAAACCAATTTTGGCCAAACATACCTAGCTAGCACCAGACATCCTTGTTTATAAAACATTTTCAAACCCTATCTTTCACTTAAGTTTTCTCAAATTGGGAACATTTTCAACAAAATAGAAAAATACTCTTTGGGTAATTCTTAGAGCATAGAATTCAAAAATATATTTTTAATATTTTAATTAGTTTTATTTTTCATAATCAAACATAAAGCTGAGTGGAAATTCAAAAAAGTATGATATTTAAAAAAAAAATATAGTACACTGAGGTAGAGAATCCTCTCCAAAAGACAATAGTTTATTTTTTTAATGATAAATTATTAAGACAAAGTGGAGACCGGTTGAAAGTATTTTTTTTTTTAGTAAACTTGACTTTAAAATTTTATTAGAAAACAATGGTGCAACTTTATAGGATTCTCTTTGTTTATTCATCACATGCTGCCCACCAAGGGAGGGTTTGGGGTTTAGGTCAAGTAGGACTTGTGTAATTATTTGGTTTATTATATAATGCATATGCATGCATAACTTCATTAATTATTCTAGCTGAAGCCAAACACTGTAGACCATATTATGTGATTTTTAGTACATTTGCATTTCTTACTACTTCCTATCAAAGAGATGTTGATACCAAATGGTATTTCTTTTTACCAACTTGATTATTATAAATTATTCTGCCACACATAAGGATTTATATGTGGATGTCAATGATATTCATAGTGTTTGTAGTTTTAACCTATTTTCTAGATATTGTGAATTCTTATTATGGTTTTCAATGTTTAGTATTCCATTCATAGGATTTTAATTTTTAGTCTTTTATTTAATCAAGAGATGCTAGATAAAACTAGGTTCTATATAGAAACTCGATGTTTATGAAATTATTCTTCCACTCATCAATCTTTATCTATGATGGAAATGATATTCATAGAATTTACTGTTATAATATGTATCTAAGAAAGACATGTTGGAAAATTTGGGTTTCTATATGCCAAATTGATGATGATATTAAACTTATTTTGCCATTTATTAGGCCTTGTGTCTCTATGAAATGATTTTCATAGAATTTGTGGTTTTAACGTAATATTTATTTCGAGTGATGTTGACAAAAAATTGGTTTTTCTTTCATACCAATGTGATGATTGCAAAAGTATTGTGCTGCTTTTATGTGTGGATGAAAATGGTATTCATAGGATTTGTGGTTTTAACCTCTTTCTATTCAAGACCTTGAAAGCATTTATGCTAAATTAAGGATTATAAACTAATTTTTCTATGCACAAGTTTTTGTGTGTGGATATAAGTGGCATTTATAGGATTTGTAGGTTTTGCATTTTATTTATTCAATAGATTTGGGAAGCAAGTTGGTTTCTTAATGCCAACTTGATTATTGCTAGCTACCCACCATGATTTTTACACATGGATGGAAGCATTATTCATAGCAATACTAAATTCAAGATATTTTATAAACAAATTGAGTTTCTTTCTTACCAAATTAATTACTACAATGTATTTTGCTACACATTTGGCTCTATATGTGGATATTAATGATATTCCTAGGATTTACAATTTTAACTTTTTAAATTTTTTGTAAGCTTGCAAAGTCTTAGTATTTTTTTGTAACTAGTGATCGAGAAGATAATTCCCCAGTTGGTGTTAAGGTTGATTTGTATAGCCATAAGAGTTCGACGTTTGAGCATTATAGTTGGTCCTCAGAGTTATACAATATTAATGTTTGAAATTCCAATCTATGTGATAGAGGGGATCTACCTTTGTTTTTTCAGTGTATAAGTTATTTCTATTTTATTTGTTAGTGATTGTGATGATAGTCATCTAATTACCTAGAAGGATGATTTGTATGTTTACACAACAGTTTGTAGTGTGGACCTTCATAGTCCCCAAACTTTCACTGCACTAGGCCTAATGGAAATTTATATAGTAGAGGGCGTCAACCTGTTCATCATGGCATGTAAATTCCTATTATTTCTTCTTGTCAATAATTGTAAAAATAATTGCCTGATTAGCAAGAGTGATAATTTCTATATCCCCAAAAGGGTTTGGAGTTATCTATTATTTATTATTTAATTTCTCTCAAATCATGCAAAAGCAAATCTTAAGTTGAGTTATCTATTCACTCAACATTGTTTTTATCAATTTCTCTTAAATTAGAAAAAAACTTTCTAATTTATGAAAAGCATGTCTTATCTTTAGAAAAGAAAGTGATTAACTCAAATAAAACAACTTTTGTGTGACACTTGTCTTCTTCTTATTCGTTGCACGTTCCTCAACTGTTCTCCTCTATTGATTCTTCTAAATTATCTGGACTGTTGATCGATCTTTGTTGAAACCTATATAAACCCCCCTCATCTCCTTCACAAACTCTCTTCGATCACTTATTCTTAGGCATACTTAATAGCGCTTTGAGCATACATCGCATCGATTGAGCAACTTCACAATCTCTTAACATTGATCTTTTGAGCACACAACTTGCTTGTTGCAACCATGGTTTTGCAATACTATTGAGCAATCCACATTCATTCAAAGGGAACAATACAAATCTCAGTAAAAACTTTTATATTTCATTGATTTATTAGTAATGGCTTTTATTTAGATCGGTTCTCTTTATGTTATTGGTTTTTTGATTTGTTTAGTTTATCATAGTCAATTTTCCTCATACACATTCTGGCACGCCTAGTGGGACCCACTAATCCCTCTTTTTCTTTAAGAAATTGATTTTTTTTTAAGTACAGTACAAAATAGCGCATCTCGACATAGAAAAGCCCCTTTGGTAGAGCAGTACAGTGCTTTCGGGTCATCTCGCAGCGCCTTTGGTAGCACAGAACTGCGCTTTTGGTATTACAGTAAAGCGCACATGAGAAAATAGCAAAGTGCTTTTGGTATGACAGTACCGCGCGTTTGGTAGTATTGTACTGCGCTTTTGGTAACACAGAGTTGCACTTCTGGTAGCACAGTGCATTGCTTTTGGTAACACAGTGCATCACTTCTAGTAGCACAGTGCATCACTTTTGGTAGCACAATGCATCGCTATTGGTATCATAGTAAGTCACTTTAGGTAAGACAATAACGTTCTTTTGGTCAAATTGATTTATTTTTGCTAACTTGTGAGTTTTTGTGGAACTAACTGGCTTGTTGCAGCTTCTTATCACTCACACAGAGCAAAAAGGTTTTTCTAATATGTTCAAACAGGACGAACATTGAAGAAATCTTGATTTATCTCACTAAGTCTTAGAAACATATTGCCTTCTTAAGGGATAATTGAACAAATCATTTCGGCAATCTAAGTCTTAGGAACATACTACTTTTCTTAAGGGACAATGGACATGTATGTGAAAACACCTCAATTTTCTAAGGGACAATGGACATGAATGCCAAACACTTCAATTTTATAAGGGACAATTGACAACTACAAACGTGTGTGTGCCTAATTTAGTTGCACCTTATTTTTCTTATAATGGGACAATTAAACCTTTGTTTGACGTGCTTGCTCTTACATTTTAGTATTTCCTTTAGAAGTGCCTGCTTTTGGATTGCGTTTCATCCAAAAGGGATGACCCTAAGCGGAGTTTTCCATTGAACCGCTATATAAGAGGGATAAGGTGAAAGCCAAGTCCTAACCAATGTCAGCCTTACCTTGTGGTGCCAAACTGAAAAGAGGTGTACTAGCTCTTTGTGGAAACAATTTTCACATTGAGAAAAGTGTTTGATACTCTTAGTAGGATTGGTTAAAGCTTTTAGTAGCTTGTCACATTGCTCGTAAGGCATTGGTCCCTTAAAGTTACTAAGAACCATTCTAGATAGAGACTACCTGATCTACCTCTGAACGTTGCGGTAATCATCAGTGCAAGGGGAATCGATTTAAGCCCTTAAGATACTCACCATTGGCTCCCTTGAGAAGAGATAGTATTCCATTGGCCATAAAGCTCTTGTGACCTACTTGAGCTTTCCAAGGGGAGGGTGAGATATCCCTACCTATCGTCTCTCGCAAAGATACAAAATATCTGACACCTTTATGGAATGATATTTTTATCGATGGAGTATTAAGTTGTGAGCTGATCTACTACAATGAAACTTTGTCTCTAGGGATAAAAAGTGCTTGTTATTGATTGCAATTATCTTATACCTGTGGAAACATTGGGCTTTCTTGTGAGCCTCGAACATACACTATCTGTTGTGTCAGTCCTTTTTTGACCACTTGTTTGCTGTGTTTTCTCTTGCCAAAGACAAATCCAATCAGAACCATAACCAAATCTGTCAAAATTGCCTTTTAAAACATCAGACACTACTTCAGTACCTCTGGTATTATAGTAGCTCACCCTTGGTGGTGCAGTAGCTCGCTTTTGGTCACATTAGCTCGCCTTTGGTATAGTAGTAACTCACCTCTAGTACCTCAGTCCATCGTCTTTGGTATTACAGTAGCACACTTTTGGTTGCACAGTCCTGTGCCTCTGGTCAAATAGTATAGCACCTTTGGTCTAGTTACTTGTGCATTAGAATTTGTCTTTTTCCAAACACAAGCAGAATACCAGCATTACCTTTTGTTCTAGTGTATTCCATGGTAACCACTAGGCTCCAGCAAACTATGAAGTCCAAGCAAGTTGTCCCTAGGAAGCATAAATCACCTCCTCACACACCGCAGTCAGGTCATCTCAACATTACTCCCAAGGTTACTCCTAGAACACCCGCAGAAAGATCTACCAATTCTCCCAATGTACCGCACCTTGACCACCCTAGCACTCCTCATGAGGGTAGGGTCCCTTTGGTAAGTACACCTCACTATACCACTGGCATGCCTCTAGATTTTGTGCCACAAGGATATACTATTGATCAAGTCACTCCTCAAGAAGGTAGGGTCCCTTTGGTAAGTACACCTCACTATACCACTGGCATGCCTCCGGATTTTGTCCCCCAAGGTTATACTACAGATCTAGCCCCACCTCAAGAAGAGCGACACTTTGAAATAGGTCAATCCTCTTAAGAAGATGGGCAAGATCTTGATGAATTCATGCAAGAGCCTAGAGTCGTGGCCGCCTTTGACAAAATCCTTAGTGAGAACTAAGATCATTTCTTTCGCTTGCTTGCAGAGCAAGGAGCTAAGTTACCTCCAGATTTTGATTTATCCACTCTTAAGAAGACAAACAACACCCTAAGTGCCATACAGGCCATCCAAACCATGTCAACTGTGACCATGCCTTTACCTGAATAAGGCTCACAAGGGAAAACAATGGTACAATATAAGAATCCCCTTTTTCAAAACCCAACAAGAAAGAGGGCCGTATCACCGCTTCTAACTCCTATGGAAATCTACAAAAATCAACAAGAAACTCTCCAACGTCAAGCGGAGGTAGCTAAGAAAGCCACCTTAGCTCAAGCAAATATACAACAAACTCCTAAAGTGTCCGCACCAATCGCAAGTGGAATTTTGGTTACTGCTTCACGAATAGGTTTCCAACCCAATTACAATCTAGGGAACAACTATGTAGCCATGCAACAAGGGTCTCAACACATACCACCTCCCATATCATCAAACCTTCATGTCTCTCAACCAATTAGAGTCATACAGTCCCCCCCACAAAATTCTTCTACACTCATCCCCAATCAACCATTGCAAATCACTTCTACCTATGTCCCTCCTCCGCTACGTTCATCCTTGCTAAATTTCTTTCACACATTGCCTAGCCACCCTCAACTTCCCCAACATCAAGTTTCCCAAAGCTATGTGCCGCCATCGCAACCTAATCCAATGCACTTTAGCTTTCTTCCACCCAATTCTTTTCTTCAACCATCGCAAAGCCAACATTCTTACCTAGCACCACCTCCACCTCTTCCAAATCAAAACATCCAATTCCAACCCAATCCGAATCCAACATACAACGTGTATGACCCCAACTAATCTTATGACCCTTATAATACCAATGCTCAGGGCTTACACTATAATCTTTCGTATGGGCAGCAACAACCACTTCTCAGACAACAGGAGATGTTTCCAACCCCTCCCACGACGATGGAGCTAAAAATTGCAGAAGTTCAACAACAGCTATCTGATCTTACATTTGGCCACACCAAGAAGACCTTCTCTTTAGAGGAAGTGTGTCCTTATCCTCTTGATCAGTCATTACCTATGATCCCTTTTCCTCAAAATTTCACTATTCCTAAGTTTGATAAATACAAAGGAAAAGGTGACCCAAAAGACCATCTTAGGGAATTCTATCTGGCTTGCTTTGAGGTTTCACATAACGACACATACCTTATGCATCTCTTTCCTCACAGTCTTGGAGGTCAAGCAATAGAATGGTTCTCACACTTGCCTACAGGTATCAAGTCTTTTAACAAACTAGCAGAGAAATTTGCCACCCATTTTTCTTACAATGCAGAGCATGAAATCTCCATGACTGATCTATGCAACAATAAACAGAAAAATGGTGAAACTTTCATTTCTTTCCTTCAACGATGGAGACAAAATGGCTAGCAAATTCCCTTTCAAGATTCCTGAGAAACAGCTAGTTAGCATATTTGTGCAGAACCTCAACCAAGAGTTAGGCTTCCATTTGCAAATTCTTAGTGCTACGACCTTTGACGAAATCACATACAAGGGAATTAACATCGAAAAGGCCCTCATTGCTAAGGGTGTGGTCAAAATCTTCAAATAAATGAAAGACAATGCTCCTCATCAACAATCGAGCGATAAACCCAAATATTGGAACAAAAACAAAAACGTGGTCAACGATGGGATGGTCGATTCTAAACATGTCCAAACTTTGCAAACGCTGCTGCAGCTTTCCAAACCAAGTCAAGCTCCACCTCAACAACAGCAACAACAAAGAAAACCTTATCAAAACCAACAGCAATGACAACAAGAGTGGCCTCAACATGATTACCCTCCACGGCGTCAATTCACTCCCTTAGGAGAGCCCATCAAATTGGTCCTACAAAAGATTTTACACAAAGGCCTCATCACCTTACCTGATGCTCCCCCGTATGGTGAACCTATTTACAAAACTGCACAATACAGAGAAAATAAATACTGTGAATTCCATAGGAGCAAAGGGCATAGAACCACATCGTGCATGAAACTCAAGCACCTAATCCAAAATCTCATTGAAGGCAATCAAATATCTCTACAAGATGATCCACCAGCTCAGCACACGAACAAAGACCTCAATATGTACAAGGAACCATTCCCTCATCATGGTCCACCTCCTCCTCAGGATAGAGGTAAAGGTATCAATCATGCTTCCACTTCCTTTGATTCCATTGTACGTCATTTTGAAGAGAGTCGAGTATCTACCCTCACAATCAAAGGCAAATCTACGGATTGCGCTGTTACAACTCATCATGGTCGTGTCACCATTCATGGTCCTACACCCAGTCTTCCAACTCAATCTGATTATAATCTTGTCAAACATCTAGGGAAAATGCCAGCACAAATCTCTATCTTGGACCTTCTACGGTCATCACCTGCACATAGAGTAGTGCTCGAAAAAGCCCTCCAAGAGTCTTCAGTTCCTAACAACATAGCGGTTGCAGATTTCCAAGCTATAGTAGGTAACATTGCTTCACCCTACAATGTGGTCTTCTCTGAGAAAGATCTCCCATCCCATGATCCTTGTCACAATGATGCCCTTCATATTGAAGTTCTCATCCATAAGCACAAAATCAAACGTATACTCATAGATGGTGGTGCTAGTCTCAACATCTATTCTTTAAAGTTACTTAAGCAATTGGGATACTCTGAGGATCATGTCAACACTGATCAAAGTATTACAATCAAGGGATAGGATGATGCTGAATGCCATTCAGAAGGTATTATCCACTTGCCTATACAACCGGTGTCAAGTCCTTGATATTGAGCTACCTTACAACATTATCCTAGGCCGCCCATGGATCCATGCAATGAAAGCTGTTCCCTCCACGTACCATTAGTCTCTAAAGTTCCCATAATGGTACAAAGATAACTATCCCAGGCGACCCCAATCCTTTTGATTCTGCCGTGTCTTGCAAGGCAGCAACCAAGTGCCTCACAATGCAAAAGCCCTTGAATCCCCACTATATGTTGATCCTGAAACTCTGACACAAGCCTCTACAAGTGAACCTAATCCTATTCCCAAAATCAAAGCACGCATCTGTGATATAGGCTTTGGAACTTATGATATCTCAAAATATTGTTGTGTAGGTCGAATGCCTTTATCTCCAAAATCTTATGGCCAACCACCCATTGCCAAAGTTGCCAAAAAAGTAGCTATTCCTCCCCCAGCATTTCTAACCCAATTCCAATAGGGACAGTTATTGGAAGAGGAAACTATCGAGGACATCTCTTCTTGGCTCTATAAGGAGAAAGAACCGGTCACAATACCAGTCAAACAATATGGCAAAGGCTTAAGGATAGTAAAAAACATGGGCTATAAAGGAAAAGGTGGCCTTGGGAAACAGAATCAAGGAACTATGGAATCCATTATTGTGACAAAGAAGCTAGACAAGAAGGGTTTAGGATTTGGTAAGAAGGTACCACGTGCCTTGGACATTGAGTATATCCTCGAAGAGGTGGCTAAAACTTTTCCTACCGATTTGACGTCTACTGAGGATATCATCGATGACTCTTCCCTCCATATGACCAACCTATTTGTAGAATCCTCCATTTTTACGCTATCCTCTATATCCTTAAACTCCACCACAAACACCCAGAAAGTAACACTTGTCTACCCTAAACTTATCGATTGGGACCAACAAGGGTCCCCCGTTATAGATGTATTTCAGAATGATGAAGCTTTAGTTGAGTTCATGGGACTTTGGGAAGGTATCCCTCTTGGTGATCATAAAGCAGGTTTTGTAATGGAACTAGAGCCAACAACTTATTTTGGTGAGAATGCCAAATCCTCCAGTCACAAAAGTAAAAATAAAGAAAGATCTCTAGGTGAAAACCACACTGTGGCACCTCCTGATCACAAAGTAGTAAAAACAAAGGATGTATCTAAAGGTGAAAACCCAATTGTGGCACCTGAGGATGGAGGATTTGACCTTCCCCTACCATCTAAGTATCAAGAGAAGTCAGCTCTCCTAGTGGAAGATTCTACAGAGATAAACCTTGGCACAGAGCAAAATCCAAAGACCACATTCCTGGCAACATCATTATCAGAGATAGAGCACAGGAATCTTAACACATTCTTCCTACAGAGAACAATCAACTTTGCATGGACCTATGCTGATATGCCAGGGTTAGACCTGTTGGTCATGATGTTAGTCATTCACAAACATAGAATAAAAGTTACACAACAACCTTTACTCATCTTGAAAGATACGATGAATTCAGAGAATTCATGATCCCAAGTCTCCGTTGATTAGGTCTTAATCTACTGACGTTACTCAGTGGTTGATGTGTGTTGCTGTTTTCCATTCAGGGGCCTTACGTGTTTCTGCAAAGTTCATCATTATCTTCAAATATCTTGCTCTGTATGTCTGCTCTGCATAAATCTCCAACAATTCTACCTCTGCACTGTGAATTTAGTCAAATAATGTGCCTACAGGCTGATATTTGCATGATTTCTATCATTATTTATGATTCTTTGCATGATATTTTTAATAATACATGCATTTAACTCAAATATGCTAATAATTTTCAGTTACCTACGGGATTTCAGCATATTTCTCTATTCTGCTTGTTATTTATCATGATTTGCAGTTATGGTGATGAATTTATGAAATTAAAAAAAAAGAAAAGGGTTAAAGAATAAGATTCCCAAAACTACTTGACTTAGATCACTGATCCACATACAGGCTCCCATACATGCAATGAAAAGAAGGAAACTAGAATCATACTTCACCAGGACATTCCACAAATCCGCATGATCTAGTGCAAATCTTCAAAGGAAAAGTTGACAACAACATGTAATGAAATGAAAGCGCTTCTAGTTGAACACAGCATTCACCAGTACATATCCAGAAACCAACAGGAAGATTACGTAAAATTTACAATCAGGATGTAATCTGAAACTTCATATCCATTCAGTAAGCTCAAGAACAGGTACATTTACAGTGATTTGAAGAAAGAACCTTGACATTTCAACAATTCTATCCTCATTAGTCTCAGTAATCCGATCTCCTAATTGATTCTACAGTAATCGGCTTTAATCTGCCAGATGCGTCTGTGTATATTCATGTACATCTCCCTAGGATCTGGCTCTTATATAGAACAAATGCTAGAAAATAGTTACAATGATCCAAGGATCAGGATCCTCTCACAATAATCAACGGTCCAGATGAAAAACACATGCTTCGCCAATTGGCAAATGTATAGTTGGCACAGAATATTCCAGCATCTTTGATTTGATTCGGTCTCCAGCTGGCAAACAGCATATTTGACAATATCCTCCTCACTTCTGGTTCATGTTGCCTCCATGTGCAACTTTGTAATTATCAGCTTCAGCAGCAGCTCTAACAGCATCATGACTTCCTGCAAATAAACAGACAAACATTAAGTTCATCATCATATGGATAAACAACAGGAAGTAAATGTTCTATTAAACATGCCTCAAAATGTGCAGCTACAGGCAATCGGGCTTCATACCTGTGGAAAATATGCACTAAATGCATAAACAACATCAAAACAATCAGGTCAACCATCGTTGACCAAAAATCAGGCAGTCGGGCTTTCAAATTTCTAATCGCTTCATGTTTTCCCGCCCATTTCCATGTGTATCGGGTTCAAATATGATCATGTATCCCAAAATATACAAGGAAATAACCGCTTTTAACAAATTATTTCAAATCCGGCTTTGCATGCTCTGTTTGTATGTTTCGGGTCATCATCATATTCGCATCGGTATGACCACATATGATCGGGGTGACAAAATTAGACTTGGCCGATGGCAACAGTTATACCGACGCCAAAAATCATGATGATGCCCAACTCTATGTCTTCTATCTAGCTGCAGGATATCATGAAATATGATGTTCCTCCCTTCCGAATGCTCTGATGAAAAGCACATCAGGATGTTTCGCTTCTGCATATTGGGGAAAGAAAGACATCATCGTCATCATCATGTCGAAGGCAAATAGGAGGATTTGGAATATGATCCTGCTGCTGAGGAAAGGAATATGATGGTGATGTCATCGTCATATTCGGGCCTCATTAAAATGCAAAAGATGACGTCACCGTCATGTTTCGTTAAAATCAGGGGATAAATGTAATATCGGGTCACCTAAGGAAGATGATCGGGTGGTGCATGTAATATGACCCTTTTGCGGCCAAGGTAACCCTCTCGAAAGATCAGGATGATGATGATGATCATCATCATATCCGCACTAGGTGATTTAAAATATGATCCTGCTGAATGTCCAGATGATGTCATCAGGATATCCGGGGCTTTTGTTAATCTTAGAACATGACGTCATCGTCATATTCGCGAACCAGATCGTGTTTTGGAAAATATCCTGCCGAAGGAGAAATGCGATGGTGATGTCATCCTAATATTTGCTTCTTCGTTTATCAGGTCGGGATGACATCATCAGGATATTTGCAAAAGGTTATATTTCTCGGCAGGAGGACATTACGAAATATCGGGTAGACAAACAAGATCATGATGATCTTGACAACATGACTTAGGAATGGAATATCACCCTCCCTTTGAAAGATAGGGTGATCATCATGATTGTGCAAAAGGAGATCAGGAGGATATGAAATATGATCCTGCCTTGAAAGATTAGGATGATGATGATCACCAGGACTTTGATGTGCGCATGCAAATTATGCAGATGGTGGATTTTCTAAGTATGGTGATATTATAATATCAGCATGATATTATAATATCAGGTGATGTTAAAATATCATGATGCTCGCGATGTGCCCAAGGGTATTTGACGGGTAAAACACACTATCACTTAAGATTGACATCCGGATATTGGGACTGCATGATTTTTATCGGGTGATAGACCAAGATCATGATGATGACCTTTCGCGATACAAAAGACCGCTCGACGGGGAAAACTTACTATGACTTAAAGTTGACGTCCAGATATTTCAACCTCAGGATATTATCAGGGGCGTTTCAAATATGATGATGATGTTCTTCATACATCAAAACTGAGTTTATAAAATATGACCCTCTTCTTGCGAATATCAGGTTTGACCAAAACTTTGACTGTGCATAACTCCCTCATATGGACGAATTTTCAAGTGATGTAAAAGGTAAACCTGCATGGAATTTCAAGCTCTTTCTAAATATGAGGTCATAGAAACAAAATATGAACTTTGACAAACTAACCTCATGATAATGACCAACCTCATCCTGACCTTCATGATGATGATGCACCTGACTCATTTTTACCAAACCGCCAGAAAGTAGACAACACAAGCCAAAAGAAAAGTTGGGTCCCTGTTTTGCCAAGTCAAAATGGGGCGTGTTGTGTAACCACACAACAAGACCCTAAGCTAGTTGTTCACTACCTCACAGTTGATCCAAAAGTTAAACCAGTCAAGCAAAAGCTAAGAAAGATGCACCCACAAATAGCTCTCTTGGTAAAAGTGGAAATACAAAAGTTGTTAGATGCAAAGTTCATACGACCTATTGACTATTCAGACTGGGTATCAAACATTGTACCTGTGTCTAAACCTAATGGGCACATCCACATGTGCAATGATTTTAGAGATCTTAATAAAGCATGTCCCAAAGATGACTTTCCATTACCAAACATTGATATTATAGTAGACTTGACAGCAGGTAATGAAATGCTTTCTCTCATGGATGGATTCTCAGGATATAATCAGATAAGGATAGCAGAAGAAGATCAACATAAAACAACTTTTACTTGTCCTTGGGGTAATTATTGTTGGTGTGTCATGCCGTTTGGTCTAAAGAATGCAGGAGCAACCTATTAGAGAGCAATGACAGTGATATTCCACGATCTCTTTCATCATATCATGGAGGACTATGTTGATGACATACTAGCTAAATCTTCTAGGGCAGATCACATACAAGTTCTAGGATAGATCTTTGACAAGCTCGAGAAATACCAAGTAAGACTCAATCCAAAGAAGTGTGTCTTTGGTGTAACATCAGGGAAGCTATTAGGGTACATTGTATCTCATAGAGGCATCGAAGTAGACCGCACAAAAGTCAAGGCTATAGTGGAGATGACTCCACCAAAGAACCTCAAAGCATTAAGGAGCCTTCAGGGAAGGTTGCAATCCATCAGGCATTTCATCTCATAGCTAGCAGATAAATGTTAACCATTTCAACACTTACTTGGAAAGGATGTCTAATTTTGATGGGACAATAAGTGTCAAGTAGCATTTGATCAGCTTAAAGAGTATCTAGCTACACCTCCTGTATTGGTACCACTAGTGGCTGATAAACCTTTGATATTATACATCTCAACTACAAATTTGGCCCTCGGGGCCCTTCTAGCACAAAATGATGAATCAGGAAAAGAGCATGCAATCTACTATACAAGTCAAACCTTGGTGGGAGATGAACTCATTTATTCACCAATGGAAAGGGCTTGTTTAGCAGTAGTGTTCGCTTCCCAAAAGTTGCGGCATTACATGTTGAACCAACACACAAATCTTATAGCCAAAATTGATCCCTTGAAGTATCTACTTGCAAAAGCAGCTCTTACAGGCAGACTAGCTAAATGGGTCATGATCCTTAGTGAATTCGACATTGAGTATATGGATCGTAAAGCAATCAAAGGACAAACCCTAGTAGATCAACTAGAAGAAGCACCCATGACTGATACACACCCTATGGTAGTAGACTTTTTGGATGAGAATTTATTCACTCTTTCTAACTCAATAATGTGGAAGTTATACTTTGATGGTTCCTACACACAACATGGATCAGGGGCCGGCATCTTATTCATCACACCTCAAAATGACTATATTCTAAAGTCATATCAGCTTGCATTCCCTTGCACCAACAACATCGTAGAGTATGAAGCACTCCTCATAGGTCTCAATACAACAGTTCAATGGGACATCATAGGATTACAAGTATATGGAGACTCACAACTAGTCATTCAACAAGTCACGGACGAGTACCAAACAAAAGATGAAAAGTTGGTCCCCTACAAGCAACTAGTGGATGCCTACAAACCACATTTTTCTAGCATCACATTTGAACAAATTCCAAAAGAGCATAACAAAGCTGCAGATTCTATGGCTTCTATCAGGTCACTGATTGACATGCCTGCTAATACATAGAAATGCAAATTCTTGATTGAGCAATTGTTGATACCAGTCGTCGATGTTCCCGTTACTGAAATCATCTGTGAACTTGTTGGTCCCAATTCCCCATGGTATGAAGATATCTATGAATACCTTAAGCACAGTACCTTTCCCTCTGACCTTTCATGCACCCAACACAAAACCTTTATCTGTCGATCCTCCCCTTACACCATTCTGGGTGATACACTATATCGCCGGAGTCTCGATGGTATCCTCTTACGATGTCTTAACGCAGAAGAAGCTGAAGCTACCTTACAAGACATACACGAAGGTGTCTGTGGTGCACATTCTACCGGTCCTAATCTCGCTAAGAAGATACTGAGAACAGGTTACTACTAGCCTACAATAGAGCAAGATGTTGCACAGTTTGCTAAGAAGTGTCTGCAATGCCAGCAGCATGGAGATTTGATTCATGCACTAGCTCATGAACTACAACCTGTGACTACTCCATGGCCTTTTTCTCAATGGGGTCTCAACCTCGTAGGACAAATCCACCCATCCTCATCCAATGGCCACAAGTTCATCATTACGACCACTGAGTATTTTATGAAGTGGGTTGAAGCCATTCCCATGACCTAAATTACTGGTAAGCAAATTACCAAGTTTATCCTTAACTACCTCATATGCCGGTATGGTATTCCCCAAGCCATTGTCACTGATAATGGGAGACCATTCAAGAATCAAGATGTCCGTGCCTTGTGCACACAATACAATATCCAACATCGCTTTTCAACTCCCTACTATCTGCAGAGTAACGGCCAAGCTGAGGCTTCCAATAAAACCATTCTCAAGATCCTCAAGAAAATAGTTAATGAAGCTGGTTGTGATTGGCACTTGCAACTAAATCCTGCCCTATGGGCCTACCGCACTAGTATTAGAACACCAACTGGTGCCACACCATATGCCTTAGTCTATGGTTCTGAAGCCATCCTACCTATAGAGGTTGAGATCCCATCCCTCAGAGTATCCATGCAAGACCTGATCGACGGAGAAGAGTATCGCACTTCCAGATTAGCTGAGCTCAAACTACCAGATGAGAGGCGCCTTGCCGTGTTGAATCATCTCCATGTCTATCAAAACTGCCTTTGGCGTAATTACAACAAAAAGATCAAAGAAAGACGGTTTCAAGTTGGTGATCTTGTACTTAAAGAGAATCAGAGAAATCAAGCAGATCGAGAAAAGAAGGGCAAGTTTGAGCCTAATTGGTTAGGTCCCTTTATTGTCACAGCAACATATGGATCAGGAGCTTATACTTTAGCTACGCCTGACAACATTCCTCTAGATGAGCCACTTAACAGTGTCCATCTCAAGAAGTTCTATGCCTAATCCTCAGAGTATTCTAAAAAAAAATAAAAAACAAAGAAAATCCAAAAAAATCCGTCCTCTGGTGAAAACCTGGCAAACAAGCACCTTGGATAAGTATCATAGTGAAAACCTGGCAAATAGGCGCTATGTGTAGAGTGAGCACCCATTGTCTATCGAGTCTTGTTCATTTCTTGTTGTCACAACGCACTTCATCCATCCATCCATAATAAAACCATTGACCTTGTTTGCATTTCCATCTCCCTATCTAGTATAGCTTGGAAATTAGTCAATGTCCATCATCCTCACCCCACATCTTGATCTGTGTCTATAGTTAACACTGTCTTGTCCTAGGTCAAAGCTTTCTATGTCTTCTTCATCAGTCATCCATGCAAGTTCCTCTACCGGAATGGAGGCAACTCTTTCCTTAACTTAGGTCTAGGATTGGTTCTTTTTTCATGGTTCACAGCGCGCTCTTCAATCTTTTCTCCTTTCCGCAGATAACACCCTTTAACGGACACATTGCTCCTACAATAAGGCTATTATCTTCTCAATGCTTTTCCTACATCATCACACCAACCAGAACTACATATAATCATCTTCTCAATCTTAAAGTGCCTTGATCCTGTGGATACAGGGTATGTAGGCAGTCTGGAATACGAAGGAAGCATCCAGTACTCAGGTACATAAGATCTTCCCCTCACCACCTTAACCCATCTCATCACTCTATCCAGAACTACATATTATCATTTTTCATCTTTCCTCGTAATGTGCCTTGATTTCATGGATACAGGGTATGTAGGCAGTTTGGAATACGACGGATGTATCCAGTACTCAGGCACATACAATCCATCATTCTCCACCCACCCCAATCCATTAGCGTTGTCATCCTTCTAGTCTTCCATTTTTTCAAAATCCATTCGCCTCGACTTGACTAAATCAAGCAGCGAGCTAGTGCATCCTTTCAAAGCAAAATTCCTTAAAAAAATTGAAGCAAAGAGGCCTACTTCCAGAGTCATCGACTGTCCTGCATGTCGATTGCCAACATCAGCTAAGTACCGCTTAACCCAAGCCCTAGATCAACAAGCTTGTCTTCTACGAAGTGTTCCATTGTCAAGACCAACACACGTGTCTCCTGCGACATGTGGCGTTTCCTGCGTAGATAGAACCCTTTAACGGACACATCGCTCCTACAATAAGGCTGTTATCTTCCCTATCCAATCTATCCTGAGCAACCTCTTTGGCAAGAGAATATGTTGGCTGTATGTTTACTTTGTAAGTCAGTCAATTTACTTTATGGTTTATCTTTTTGCTCCTTTATCCATTACCTATTCAAGGCTATCTTGATTTATCTATAATCTTGGTACGTTGCGATGCAGTACGGATTGGGGGCATAGTCATTGCTTTTGTATGTCGTGTTTGAGGAATGATCTTTAGTATCTTTCTTAGCAGCATATTTATCTTGTGTGTGTTATGACCTAGCATCTTACATATTAATATTCTTCTTGCATTTACATGTATTGAAGTTTATTTTATGTTCAAAGACTATGGCTCATTCACATGTACCAACAAGGTCATATTATGTCTAAGAGATCTAAGGTCAAACCACTTGCTTGTAGAATCAACGTCCACGCACTCAGATATCACAGCACCTTGGTCTTTTATACCTTGGTGGCAAACTATCCATGTGCTACATCAAAAATAAGGATTGCTCTTTATATACAATTGTGAAACCAATGCAACAAGCTCATCATTTACACCATCCATTTTTCCATGGCCTTATATCATTTTCAAAGCAATGATTGATCAACAGTCTTTCTCTCATGTTCTCTTCTATCTCCTTTCTTCTATCTATCATCAACCCAACCTCGTCTGTCTCAAACAAAATCTTCTAGTCGAGTATCAACACAGTTCTTCTGTCGCTTCCCTGTCTTTCTTCTCAAGGGGGCATCCTACTCCAGCTACGCTGGGGCAGCTACCTACACTGGGGCAACAAAAATTGTATCATGTCTTCAACAATCATTTTCTTTGACGCAATGCTGTAAACTGCATTGCATCAAAGAGGGGCAAAATGTAGACACCCTAAAATGACCAAGTCGTCGCACTACTTGCATTTCATCAAATTTGTCTAATCACCTGCATTTCAACGTTAATTAAATAATCTAATTATCCTCTAAATCTCCTAAATTTGACATTAATTAAATAAATTCTCCTTATTTAATTAATTAAATCAAATTCCTCTATTATTCTTCCACAATTAAATAATTTTAATTATTTAATTAGATAATTATCTTCTTTCCAAATCTCAAATCTCCATTAATTAAATAAATCCCATTATTTAATTAATTCATCACAAATTCCCTCTTATCCAAACAATTAAATAATTCCCAATTATTTAATTAAATCAAATTTATTCTTCCAAATTCGAATAAATCAAATCAAATTTATTTAAATTCTCTCCTTCTCCAAAAATAAAATAAATCAAATATTTTATTTATTCTTCCAAATCATGCACAACAATTAAATAATAAATCTATTTATTTAATTTGCTTTCTTATCTTCAAATTCTTCAAATATCTTTCAAATTTTCTAAAAATAAGTCTTCTTCTCCATGCACACAATTAAATAATTTATTATTTAATTTCTCTCAAATCATGCAAAAGCAAATCTTAAGTTGAGTTATCTATTCACTCAACCTTGTTTTTATCAAGTTCTCTTAAATTAGAAAAAAACTTTCTAATTTATGAAAAGCATGTCTTATCTTTAGAAAAGAAAGTGATTAACTCAAATAAAACAGCTTTTGTGTGACACTTGTCTTCTTCTTATTCGTTGCACATTCCTCAACTAATCTCCTCTGTTGATTCTTCTGAATTATCTGGACCGTTGATCAATCTTTGTTGAAACCTATATAAACCCCCCCTCATCTCCTTCACAAACTCTCTCTTCGATCACTTATTCTCAGGCATACCTAATAGCGCTTTGAGCATACATCGCATCAATTGAGCAACTTCACGATCCCTTAACATTGATCTTTTGAGCACACAACTTGCTTGTTGCAACCATGGTTTTGCAATACTATTGAGCAATCCACATTCATTCAAAGGGAACAATACAAATCTCAGTAAAAGCTTTTATATTTCATTGATTTATTAGTAATGGCTTTTATTTAGATCGGTTCTCTTTATGTTATTGGTTTTTTGATTTGTTTAGTTTATCATAGTCAATTTTCCTCATACACATCAGTAATACTATTATCATTATTATTTGAATTGTCTTTGAAGCACTTGTGATCAATTTGCTCCTTCATTGGTTGATAGAGAGGGAGGGCCCACTCTTAGGAAACTAGTGAATGTATCTGTTTTTGTTGTTTATTTTATCAGTATGTGTGAGGTATGATTTATGCATTGTGAGATTAGTTTCTATATAGATGTTGTTCTCAAAATCAGCTATGCTCGTTTTTGTAGACAACCCCTACGAAACTTGTCCATTTCGTAGTCTACACTCTAAGTTCGCATATTGAGACAAGATTCTCTTGGCCTCGTGCGAAGTCATATGACATCCTAAACTAGTTTGTGACATTCCCTCAAATTAATTCCTCAAAGTTTGTGCAAATCAATTAGGTTGCAAACAGACCAAAATATCAATTTTGATCATTTCGGGGTGTTAGTAAAATTTTGAAACTTTATGTGCAAAGTCAGCAAAATCTGTTGCTCTTGTATAACTTTTTATTTGTTTGTGTTGTGTCGGTGAATTTTTTCTCTTTTACATAGTCTTTTGTTTAACATGTCCGAGCGACAAATTTTGCCACCATTACATGTTCTTCGCTAAAATGTAAATGTGTATAGGCGGTACTTTTTGCCGTCGTTGCATTTTAGTTAACACATGTTGGGTCAGCGATTTTCACCGCCCAAGTAAGATCATGAAGATCATGAACTTCAGTGGCATTTATGGCCACTCGTGTTAACATTAAGAGCTTGATTTTTTAACCTTTTTAATGGGTAAAATCATTCTATTTCGTTATTTCTTTTTCTCTAAGCCTCCCAGTCGATTCTCAAAACCTTCATTAGACTGCTCAATTGCGTTGATCACGGATTCGAACAGATTTCGATTCGCCAAGGTCACATTTAGGGTTTCGGTCTTTTCAACAAGTAAGTCTTTAAACCTTTGTTATTGTTATTGTTTCTTTCTAGGGTTTTTCTTTTTCTTGTTCGTTGAAGTAATTATTCGTGTCTTTTTGGAATTATATTGTTCGAGTATTGTTCAAAGAAAATCGTTCTTCATTTTTGTCTTTTCTTTCTTTTCGAGTCATTTATATAAACCCTAGTCTACTTAGTTTTTCTCTGACCGACGTTTTGTCGGAAGGGTCTGCCGATACTCATCTTGTGAGAGGAATTAACCTCCACGTGTCGAAGTGGTAAATTTTACAGCTTAAAACATCTTACATAGCCATTATCACCTGTAGAGTCGGCGATAATTGCCGCTCGAACATATTTAGTTATGTTTAGGTTTTATGCAACGTCAGCGATATTTGCCGATCGAAGTCCTTCCATAAATTTGTGATAAATGCTAAGTCAGCGAAAATTGCCGCTTAAGCATTTGAAGTTATATCACGAGGTGTATGGGTAGAAAATTTCATCGCACTTACACGAAGAAAACCTTGAAACATCAACCTGCGAAAGTGGCAAAATTTACCACTCAAACACTTGCAACATCTCCCTCTAATGCAAGAGCAGAAAATTTTGCCGCCTGTGCAATCATTCTCTCAAATTTTTCTAACTCTGAGAGATTTTCAATTTTGCTTTTCCAAACCCGCTTTCCTTCATTTTTTGACCCTCTGGCACTCTAGCCCTCTCAAGTGTATCCTCATAGTTGTGATCATCGACATGCAATTTTCCAAGATTACCAGTATTTCCCCTAAATGCATGATCATGGCTTTTTGTTGCAGTTTCTTCTGCAGATTTTCTCTCTTCACCAACATCCCTCTGGTGATAGCTTTTTCAGATGACTGAGTTGTCTCCGAAGAAGTTGAAAGTGATGAAGTATAAGTATCAGGGTGTTTTTCCAATCACCTCGGTTACTTCTAATGTCGATGACATTTGGGATATAGAGATTGGCCATGTGGACATGGCTGAATTTGTGGAAAGAACCAAGTCCAATAATCCTAGTTCTGCAATGAAGAAGATTATTGACAGTAAAACTCATTTGGTGTCATCTTTCCCAGTGGCAACCCATAACACAAAGTTTGTTCTTCAGTGTGCTCAATTTTACAATAGAGATACTAGGGCAGTGATGGATGCAAATGGTAATGTGATAATCAGATTAGATCCTGAATTCATTGATAAAGTTTTCATGTGTCCTGCTATTATAGAAGTTATAAAACTAGATTTTGCTAAAGCCCAAAAAGAGTATGACAAAAATCCTGAGAAAGCTAAGAAGATAATCAATACTAAATAGCTCAAGGCTTCAAGGTCAAACTTGTCTAGGTGGCCGAGGAGTTTTCCTAGAAGTGATTTTGTAGAAGAAGTTGGTGATCTTATAACTCTTCTTAGTAGGATAAGGGGGTTGGCCTCTTCCTCACTTTTTCATGAGTGGATGTACCCTTTCAGCAAGGTAATACTCCAAGGTAAACAAGCTATCTTCTGGGGTGAGCAAATCAACAATGCTCTGCATGAGCAATTAATCAAGGTATCCACTACCTTCAAATTCTATATGACTTCTTACCTAGTGTATATAGCAGCCTCTATGAGAATCTTTCCAGGTCTGACATCAGAAGGAGATAGGAGAGTAATTCTTGTGTATCAGTACTATTCTCAATTGAAATTGAAGGGTTCTATTCACCACTTCAGGAGGGTAAATGGTGCTTTCTTTGCAGTGTTCTTATGTCTTTTTGACCCTCAGCTGGAGCAAAGAAGAATTTCAGATGAAGCTAGGTTAGTGGTGAATGATTATGGATGCATGTTCTTACAATTTCCTTCTTTCTCATATTTAAGGGTTGGCTTTTTCCAAGGTCATCCTTATATGTTGCCAAGGTTTTCCTTGGACAAACTTGTTTTAATGGAATTATGTAGACAAATGATTGTCATACATAATAAACAAATGGAGCTCAAGAAACCAGGTTTCAGTTTTCCAGTTGAAATAGGTAGGTTTTCAGTATCAACTGTTGCAAAGGCTAGAGCCATGGAAACTAAAATACAACTAGTAACCATGAAACAATTCAAAAGAAGACCAAGGTTTGATTACAGAGGTGTGAAAGATAAGATCAAGATGAAAACCTAGTTCCATGAACCTATGGTCGAAGACGTCTGGGTGGACTTGAGGACAGAAGAAGAGATTAGAAAACTGGACTACAACATGTTATCTCTAGAGCATATTGAATAACTAGGATTGGCTGATATTCCTGAAGACCTAGTGGTTGATGAAGAGTTGATTGACGATAGATATAACACTAAACATGTTGCTGGTTCTCCTCTTCCTCCTATTCAATGGTCTCAAAAAGAATTGACTTCTCTAAGGAAAAGGTTTGAACCTTTATTGGCTAACACCAATAAGTGGCTATTAGATAAGGGAATTGCTTTGAAAGAATTCCTTACAGGATTAGAGACTGAAATTCAGGAACAAATAGGTAAAAAGGTGGAAAATAGGACAAAGAACAAGAGTGACATTCCCTCTTCTTCCAAGCCACATAAGCCTAGGATTAAATTTGTGACGAAGAAGTCAAAGGCTATGGAGAAAGAGTTTGAGATAGAAGATATGGAAATTGATAAACAAAATACTGAAGGGCCAGCCACCAAGGAAATGGAGGTTGAAGACAGACCTAAAGATCAACAAGGAGAGGAAGTTTTCTCTCCATAGGAGAATGTTCAACAAGAAATGGGAGTCTCTTCTCCTTTGCCCGACACACCTATTTGAGTTCCTCTATCTATTTCACCCATTGATATCCCCTCTTTTGAATCTCCATCTCCTTACAAAATAGTTTTTGATAATTCTTAAAATACTTTTGAAGATGTTCTTCATTCCTCAGAGTCTATCCCTACCTTATCCTCTTCATCTTTTGATATTGGGGATACTTCTATATTTGATCACTTTGTAATGAATTCTGAGCAAGTCTCTAATGTGAATGTAATAGGTACAATTTTTACTAATTCTCCACCTATTGTTTCTACTTCCAGTGCAAGTGCAGTTCCAGTAACACCAACAATGGGAACAGATCCTAATGTGAGTACTTCTGTGCTTCCACCATGATTGTCAGCATATACACTAAAAAGGAAGAAACAAGCCATCTCTCTAGATGACTTTAATTTTAGTAAGTTGGTACCTGCAAAAGCTAAGACCTCGAAGAAGCCAAAGATTCTTTCGAGAATGCTCAGAGACAAGGGACACAATTTTCTAGACATTGCAAGATCTCCGTAGGATGCAACCATGTAAAATTTTAGTATGAATGATTATTCTATCTCTAGGGCTGAGTTAGGCAAAATAACTCATGAAAGTGCAAAGACTGACATGTAGTTAGCAATGGACATTCTGATTCAAAAGTTTGACAAAGAGAAAGAAATGAAGGATCATTACAAAGCAATGGTTGAACAGTTGACTGCAGTGGTGAGGAAAATTACTTTGAATTCAGAATCAGTGACTCCTGAGGTAGTTTCTGTAGAAGATCCTATCATTCAGAAAGCTAAAAAGACTCATCTTAAGGGAACAGTACTTGAAGAATATCTGGAAAGGATGTGCACACAAGGAATCTCTTTGCTTAGAGAGCTATCTGAGAAGACAGACAAAATGGAGAAAATAAGAGCAGAACTTGATGACCTGATTGATGTTATTTCTCAAGATATCGAGCGCTTAGAATAGAATCATGATAAGTGGGTGGAGATGAGAAAGCTGAAAATAAGTGCTCTGATATCAATTGGTGTCATTCCAAATAGGGATTCTTATACTGAAATCAAAGAGGCATTGACATATTGGAGCCTTGTGCTGAAAGATTTGATCAATGACCTGGAAACTGCAAGGAAACTAAGTGATTAGAGTGATGTTAGTCTTTTGCATAAATTGGAAGAGCTGCTATGCAATCTTATGTCACAGGATAACCAATTTCTTTCTGTAGAAGAGATGATTCAGGAATTTGAAAATATGTTTTGGAAAGAGTTCGAGGACAAAACATTTTCAGTGACCTCCGTGGATAACATTCTTGACAATCAGTTAACTTTGGATAATCTAAAGGCCAAGTTAACTAGTCACACAAAATCAGTCACCACAGTCAGAGATGCAATAGTTAGAGCTTGGATGATTTTCAAGAATAGGGTTAGTCCAGATAGTCTTGGGATGCAAGCAACATTCACCATGTATGATTGCCACATAAAGAAAGAAGGCAATGCAAGTTGAAGCAGCTTTTCCATTACTTAGTTTATTTTCTACTTTTCAGATGTACTTTTGAAATAATTTTGGACATATTTACATGTACTTTTCTCATATGTAATTACATGTAAAAACATAGGAAGTCCCAAATCAAAAAGGACTGCTTTGTTGAATAAGTCATAGTTAGTTTTTCTTTTCCTATTTTCACTCTCAGTTCCTCTTATAAATAAAGAGGGCCCTCATTGTAAATAATCATCTTTTAGTTATTGAAACGAAACTCTACCAAATTGAAGAGCATTTTGAGACTTTGTGTTCAAATTGTAAATCAAATTTTATCAAGTGAATAAAAAGCAAGTGATCATTCAATCTTTGTGTTGGAATAACTTGTGTCGTATTGGAAATTGTTCTTATGTCATTTCCCTAATACTATCTTATCTACTTGATCAAATTGTAGTGTGAGTGGGAATAATCTGGGAGATGTTCTAAAGCTGATTTTGGAGACTTTGTGCTACAACAATTATCTTTAGTTTGTGATTTCATGTTTTGAAGTAAAAGATATTGGAAAGACTTTGAGCTACTATTATCTTTTGTGATCATATCTTTTGTCATAGTATTCGGTGAAGTCTTTGAGCTACACCTTATCCTACTTGGTTCTAAATTATAAATCAGTGAAAGAAACAACGATAGACTGTGTGCTCTCGTGGGTTTCTTAGTTATTCAAATTTGTATCAAGAAAGTGTTCTTTCATTTTGTAAACATCATTTCTAAAAAAAGAGAAATGGATGATATGGTCTCACCCCTAAGTTAGTATTTAGTTTAAATAAGTTTGTGATAGTTGATAGGGAACCTCTCCTTGCTGAGAGGAGAGATTTATCTCATTACACTATGGTCGATATAACCATTTTGCCTTTAGTTAGTTGAAGACAAAATATTCACCCAATAGTTTTTGGCAACTCTGCTGGGGAAGGAACGCACAACTTGAAGCCTCACGCTCTGAGTTGAAGCATTTCAGTTCTTTTCCATTTGTTCTGAGATTTTTCAAAATTTTGTTGAGTACACTACATTCTGGCAGATTCACGGTATACAAGAAGCAAGAGAGCTCAAGGCATTATTGATCCTGTATTTGAGTTGATGCAGCAAAATAACTTTGGTCTGTTGCCTCCATGACCTTGACTTTAGCGAACTAGGAGTTTTCCTCCTACCAACGCCAGGTCTCCAATACCAGGTGAAGCTTCTAGTTCTAGTGTTAGCAGAATTTTGTCTGTTCATATTCCATAGAGGTTTGTTATCCCACCCTTTAATCAGCGCACCATGGCAGCTCAAGGCCCTTGGGGTAACACTTTTGGTCCTTTGAATTTAACTCCACCATTGCATGAACTACCTCGTAGTTCGAGGAAGAATTTTCCTAAGTTCTATGGTGATGGGAAAGTCCATCCAGATGAACACATTACAGCTTTCTGCATAGCTTGTGGTGTAATAGGTGTTGAGCATGAAGATGTAGCAGTAAGACTTTTTGTGGAAACACTACAAGGCACTGCTGCAGATTGGTTTTACCATCTTCAAGCTCAGACTATAACCAATTGGAACTCCCTCAAGACCAAGTTTGAGGCTAGGTTCAATCCTCCAGAAGATGCACATGCCTTATTGGCTTAGCTCACACAAATGAAGAAAGAGCCTCATGAACCCATGCGAGACTTCATCGCCAAGTTCAATAAGCTAAGAAATAGGATTCCTACAACTGCTCAACCAACGTCGAAGAATCTCAAATGCTTTTTCATCAATACTCAACTTCTTGAGGTAAGTTTTTTGCTAAGACGGGTTGGTCCCACAGATCTTCCTACAGCACAAATTTTGGCTACTGAAGTTGAAGATGATCTTATCCTTGTGGGTAAGATAAGAAGAGATTCTAACAGAAACAGAGGTCCTTCTTCTGCTGATAATTCTTCCACAAGCACCATGGATCCTATGGTGCAAAAGTTAGCAAATGAATTGCTAGCTCTGAAAAGACAAATGTCACAAGGTATGTCTACCCCTCCTTCCTATTGGGATATACCAAGGAGAACATTTCCCAATAATTCATATTAAGGTAATGCTGCCAAAAATCAAGGGCAACACAATCATCTTCCACCTACACGGGGGAAGCTTGCCATTGAAGCAGCGTCGGTCAACTCAGCAGTTGGCTATTATGAAGCAGAACATGATCATTCTTTCCAACCAGAGTTGGACCAGGAGAATGATGCTAATCTTTTTACAGAAGGAGAAGAAGAATTAGCTGATGACTCTACCATTGGCTTTCTGAATTACCAAGATGAAGCCAAAAAAGAAGGAGAAGTGTATGATGGAGCATATGTTGTTTTTACTAGGTCCCAAAATCAGCCAAATCAGCAAGTTGATAAGGGAAAGGCAAGAGAAGAACCTCAGCCAGTGATCTCAATTACTAAATGGGGAACTCCGTTGCCTTTCCAATCGAAGGACTCGGTGGCCAATAAGCAAGTACATCTAACAATCCTCTATCTTCTACTTCTGTCCCTTAGACCAGTACTACCCCTAATAAAACTCAGAACAATGGATTTCCTTCCTCTGTCTTTAGTTCATTTTAGCTATTTGATATAGTAGATCATGCTAGGAAGACTAAAATCCAAATGTCTGAGGTTGAGTATTTACAAGCTAATTCTGAACAGTTTGATAGGTTAGCAAAATACGTCAAAAACAAGACTGTCCCTATAGGACATGATTTTCTAAAAGTTGCCCATGATTCCTCAAAGAACAAATCCACTCAAAATAATCTTGTCACTACTCCCCTTTTTGCCTCTTGAAAAATAGAACCTTTCTATGTTTCCCTATTGGTAAATGGTCATAAGTTGAGCAATTGCATAATAGATTATGGAGCCTCTAATAATGTTATGCCTGCCAAAGTAGCAGGACGCCCTTGGCCTCACCTTAACTAAGACCTTTGGGAGATGTTTCTCCATGGAAACTAAACAAGTACCATTGTTGGGTCAAATCAAAGATGCCCAATTTGCATTTGCAGCCTTTCCAGACAAAAGGATTAAGATGATCGTCCTAGTAGCTGATGTTCCAGCTTCTTATGGCATTCTGCTCGGGCATAATTTTTGTAAAGATGTGGGTGGGGAACTGAACATGGATCTATCTGAAGCAAGGACACCTGTTAAAGGAGTCATGCAAAAGTTCCTTCCTGAGAAAGAGGCAAAATACATTGTTACCCAAACGGCAAATCCCAAAGCTCAAATTTTGTTTGAATCTTCGGGGATGGGTAATTATTTCTTGTCGACTGAAGATATTTCTAGTTCATCAGATGAGAGCTCAGACAATTTAGATGGAGAATCAAAAGAGTATTCAGATGAAAGTGCAGATGAAGGTATAGTAATGCCAGATTCTTCCCTCACTGATGAAGAAGAATCTTCTGGTCAAAGAAATTCCAAAAAATCAAATTCTAATGAGATTTGGGTTTTAGAATTTGATGGCAGTTGTTCCTCTACCGGTTCTGGAGCCAGAGTTGTTTTGATATCTCCACAAGGTGATATCTTCCCTTTCTCATACAAGATGCAATTCGACAATACCAATAACACGGCTGAATACGAGTCATTGTTGCTCTGATTGGAGGCTGCTCATGCTAAGGGTGTTAAAAATCTTCATGCTCAAGGAGATGCCGAATTAGTGGTTTGTCAAGTGAGAAATTTATATTAGACCAAAAATGAAAGGTTGAGACATTATCGCAATCATGTATGGGATTGTATTGAAGGTTTTGATGCTTTCAATATTTCTACGGTGCCTAGAGAGTTTAATAATCGTGCAGATTCATTAGCCATCTCCGCAACCCTTATGGTTCCCCATAAGGACTTCAAAGGAAACAAGTACACAATTGAGCTGGTCTTCCAACCAAGTGTACCTGATAATGCTGACCATTGGCAGGTGTTCAATGGTGATAATCAAATCATAGCTTTCTTGGAAAAGATGGATAGCTTTGCTGAGCTCTATTTTGAAGGTAGTGAATATCCACCATGGGAATACGTTTCTGAAATAGATTCACAAACTAGCAAAGAGTTTCTTCAACTAAAAGGGAATAAGATTCCAAAAGGTTTGGTTTCCCTTGAAAAGCTATTTGATAAGCATGACAGATATATTAAGCAGCAACAAAAACTTGATTCAAGTTCCTCTATGGAATTTGAGCAAGTAAATTTGAGTTCTGAGGCAGATCCCAAAATGGTCAACATTGGGAAGTGTTGCACTACCGATGAGAAGTTTAAATTCATTACACTCCTTCACCATTACGTTGATTTCTTGGTGTATTCTTATGATGATCTGAATTCTTTCAGGCCTAAGGAGATTCAGCATGAAATTCCCCTCAAAGTTGGGTCATTGCCTCACAAGCAGAAACAAAGGTAATACAATCCCAAAATATTAGGTACTATCCTTTCTGAGATTCAGAAAATGTTGAATGCAAGAATAATCTTTCTGATTCATCATTCCCCCTGGATCACGAATATAGTTCCTATAAGAAAGAAGAACAGAGAAATCCGTATCTGTGTTGATTTCAGGAATCTCAACCAGTCTTCTCTAAAGGATAACTACCCCATACCCATCATGGACCAAGTGTTGCAAACAATAATTGGTTTGGAGATGCTGTCTATGTTAGATAGTTTTTTGGGATATGATCAAGTAGATCAATGAAGCAGATTAGTACAAGACTGCTTTCACAACACCTTGGGGCACACTTGCATATCACAGGATGCCTTTTGGTTTGATCAATGCTGGTGCCACGTTCCAGAGAGCAATGGACATTGCTTTTAGAGATGAGATGGGGAAATTCATCGCGGTGTATCTTGATGACTTGACTATTTTCTCCAAATGTCATGATCATGTGTATCATTTACGACAGGTGCTGGAAAGATGTCGACAAAATGGTATCTCTCTCAACCCTAAGAAATCAATTTTTGGGGTTACAGAAGGTAAACTTCTCAGTCACATTGTGTCTCGAGAAGGCACTAAAATTGACTCAGAAAGAGTCAAGTCCATTCAAAGTCTTACTCTACCTACTAGTAAGACTGCAGTTCATTCTTTCTTCAAAAAGGTGAATTTTTTGCAGAGGTTCATTCCAGAATTCGCAGAGAAAACCTGTCACATTGTCAACATGATGAAGGGTAAGGCTACTTTCCATTAGAGTGCGGAAGGCAAAGTGGCATTTGAGGATATCAAGAGGGCTATAGCCCATGCTCCAGTTCTTGTTTGTCCTAATTATACCAAGGATTTTGTAGTATACAGCTACGCTTTTGAACATACACTTTCAACCATTCTTGTTCAGCAGAATGAGGAAGGTGTGGAATCTCCCATTTCATTTATGAGTTGCCCTCTGAAGGCTCATGAATTGAAATATTCAAATATGGAGAAGCATGCTTATGCCATGGTCAAGGTGGTAAAGCATTTTTGGTTCTATATTTTAAATTCACATACTGTTGTTTTGGTGCCTGATACAACAGTAAAGTCAATTCTGACTCAACAGGAGTTTGAAACCAAAAAAGGCAATTGGATTGCTAAGATCTAAGAATTTGATCTTGATATCAAACCTACCAAGCTTGTGCGTGGCAAAGGTTTGTGTCAATTGATTGCTGACAATGTACCAAAGGAGGCAGGGGATGAAGAAGAAGAAGTTGAGGATATGCCAATTATTCTTTTTGTCACTACTACAGATGAGTGATATTCAAATATTGCTCATTTTCTTACCTATGGTGAGTGTCCTTCCCATCTGTCTTATAAGGAGAAAAGAACTATCAAATTGAAGGCTGCTAACTATGTCCTATGGGACAATGGTTTGTACAAAAGAAATCTTGATGGAGTATTTCTCTGTTGCATGGATAAAGCGCAACAAAGTAGACTTCTGGAGTCTTTCCACAATCTAGCATGTGGAGGACATTTTTCTGCACCTGTGATGGCTCATAAGATTCTGCGGGCCAGATACTATTAGCCCACATTGTTTCAGGATGCGTACAATTGGGTACTTAGGTGTGAGTTGTGTCAATAGTTTGTTGGAAAACCTAAGTTGGCTGCACTACTTCTCAAACCAGTTGTGATTGAAGAACCTTTTCGGCAATGGGGCATCGACTTCATTGGTGTTGTGAACCCACCATCAAGTGTGGGGTACAACTTTGTTCTCACCGCGACAGATTATTTTACCAAGTGGGTGGAAGCCATCCCAGTAAAGCATGCTACTTCTAAAGTGGTATTGTAATTTCCTTAAGGAAAACATCATTTCCCGGTTTGGAGTCCCAAACAAGGTTGTAGCAGATAATGCTACTTGTTTCTCTTCCCATGAGATTACTAGATTTCTCTATGAACATGGGATCATTCTTTCCCACTCTTCAAACTATTATCCGCAAGGAAATGGTCAGGCAGAATCAAGTAATAAAAATCTGGTTACTATTATTAGGAAGCTGGTGGAAGATAATCAAAGAACTTGGCATAAAGCGTTGTTTGATGCTTTATGGGCAGACATGATTACCCCTAAAAGGGTGATAGGTATGTCACCTTTTCAGCTTCTGTATGGTCTGAATGCACAGATACCTATTACCTTGGAGTTGCCGGCACTGAAGTTGGTGAAGGCAGTGGAAGATAGAACTTTTAAAAGTTCTATTGACAAAAGGATCATGTACCTAACTGAACTTGAGGAGCAGCGAGCTATGGTAGTAGATCGTATCGTTGAACATCAAAGTTAGGTGAAGAAACTCTTTGATAAGAAAGCAAGGGCTCGTGAGTTTCAAATTGGAGATCAAGTCTTGTTATGGGACAAGCAGAGAGAACCAAAAGGAATGCATGGGAAGTTTGATTCCCTATGGAGAGGCCCGTTCACCATTCATCAACTTTGTGGTGAAAATAGTTTCTTACTGGAGTATCTGGATGGAACACCATTCTTGCTGCCTCATAGTGGACAACATCTGAAGCACTTCAATCCTTGAAGTATCAGATAAGTTCATTTGTACATTTGTATAGTTTTGTGTTTTTATTTTTATGTTTTTGTTTGGTCTTTTGTGTCTTTTTCTTTTTGGTAGCTTGACTCTATGGCCTAATGGCATGGATGAAGGCACTTAGAGACTGGATTCTTCTCCCTTAGATCATTTCAAAGTTTGATCGATGGAAGTTCCTAGTTAGAGCCAGCTGTTGTTCTCAAAATCAGCTACGCTCGTTTTTGTAGACAACCCCTACGAAACTTGTCCGTTTCGTAGTCTACACTCTAAGTTTGCATATCGAGACAAGATTCTCTTGGCCTCGTGTGAAGTCATATGATATCCTAAACTAGTTTGCGACATTCCCTCAAATCGATTCCTTGAAGTTTGTGCAAATCGATTAGGTTGCAAACAGACCAAAATATCAATTTTGATCATTTTGGGGTGTTAGTAAAATTTTGAAACTTTATGTGCAAAGTCAGAAAAATTTGCCGCTCTTGTATACCTTTTTATTTTTTTGTGTTGTGTCGGTGAATTTTTCTGCTTTTACATAGTCTTTTGTTTAACATGTCCGAGCGGTGAATTTCGTCGCCGTTACATGTTCTTCGCTAAAATGTAAATGTGTATAGGCGGTACTTTTTGCCCCCATTGCGTTTTAGTTAACACATGTCGGGTCAGTGATTTTCACTGCCCAAGTAAGATCATGAAGATCACGAACTTCAGTGGCATTTATGGCCACTTGTGTTAACATTAAGAGCTTGATTTTTTAACCTTTTTAATGGGTAAACTCATTCTATTTTGTTATTTCTTTTTATCTAAGCCTCCCAGTCGATTCTCGAAACCTTCATTAGACTGCTCGATTGCATTGATCACAGATTCAAACAGATTTCAAGTCGCCAATGTCACATTTAGGGTTTCGGTCTTTTCGACAGGTAAGTCTTTAAACCTTTGTTATTGTTATTGTTTCCTTCTAGGGTTTTTCTTTTTCTTGTTCGTTGAAGTAATTGTTCATGTCTGTTTGGAATTATATTATTCAAGTACTGTTCAAAGCAAATCATTGTTCATTTTTGTCTTTTCCTTCTTTTTGAGTCATTTCTATAAACCCTAGTCTCTGCTTAGTTTTTCTCTAACTGACGTTTTGTCGGAAGGGTTTGCCGATACTCATCTTGTGAGAGGAATTAACCTCCGCATGTCGAAGCAGTAAATTTTACCTCTTAAAACATCTTACATAGCCATTATCACCTGCAGAGTCAGCAATAATTACCGCTCAAACATATTTAGTTATGTTTAGGTTTTATGCAACGTCGGTGATATTTGCTGATCGAAGTCCTTCCATAAATTTGTGATAAATTCTAAGTCGGTAGAAATTGCTGCTTAAGCATTTGAAGTTATATCACGAGGTGTATGGGCAGCGAATTTCGCCGCCCTTACACGAAGAAAAGCTTGAAACATCAACCTGCAAAAGCAGCAAAATTTACCGCTCAAACACTTGCAACATCTCCCTCTAATGCAAGGGTGGCAAATTTTGCCGCCCGTGCAATCATTCTCTCAAATTTTTCTAACTCTAAGAGATTTTCAATTTTGCTTTTCCAAACCCACTTTCCTCCATTTTTTGACCTGCTCGCACTCTAGCCCTCTCAAGCGTATCCTCATAGTTGTGATCTTTGTGATCTTTGACATGCAATTTTCCCAGATTACCAATATTTCCCCTAATTGCATGATCATGGCTTTTTATTGCAATTTCTTCTACGAATTTTCTCTCTTCACCAACATCCTTCTGGTGATAGCTTTTTCAGATGACTGAGTTGTCTCCGAAGAAGTTGAAAGTGATGAAGTATAAGTATCAGGGTGTTTTTCCAATCACCTCGGTTACTTCCAATGTCGATGACATTTGGGATACAAAGATTGGCCATGTGGACATGGCTGAATTTGTGGAAAGAACCAAGTCCAATAATCCTAGTTCTACAATGAAGAAGATTATTGACAGTAACATTCATTTGGTGTCATCTTTCTCGGTGGCAGCCCATAATACAGAGTTTGTTCTTCAGTGTGCTCAGTTTTACAACGGACATACTAGGGCAGTGATGGATGCAAATGGTAATGTGATAATTAGATTAGATCCTGAATTCATTGATAAAGTTTTCATGTGCCCTGCTATTACAGAAGTTATAAAACTAGATTTTGCTGAAGCCCAAAAAGAGTATGACAAAAATCCTGAGAAAGCTAAGAAGATAATCAATACTAAATGGCTCAAGACTTCAAGGTCAAACTTGTCTAGGTGGCCGAGGAGTTTTCCTAGAAGTTATTTTGTAGAAGAAGTTGGTGATCTTATAACTCTTCTTAGCAGGATAAGGGGGTTAGCCTCTTCATCACTTTTTCATGAGTGGATGTACCCTTTCATCAAGGTAATACTCCATGGTAAACAAGCCATCTTCTGGGGTGAGCAAATTAGCAATGCTCTGCACGAGAAATTGACCAAGGTATCCACTACCTTTAAATTCTATATGACTTCTTACCTGGTGTATGTAGCAGCCTCTATGAGAATCTTTCTAGGTTTGACATCAGAAGGAGATAGGAGAGTAATTCTTGTGTATCAGTACTATTCTCAATTGACATTGAAGGGTTCTATTCACCACTTCAGGAGGGTAAATGATGCTTTCTTTGCAGTGTTCTTATGTCTTTTTGATCCTCAACTAGAGCAAAGAAGAGTTTCAGATGAAGCTTGGTCAGTGGTGAATGATTATGGATGCATGCTCTTACAATTTCACTTCTTTCTCATATTTAAGGGTTGGCTTTTTCCAAGGTCATCCTTATATGTTGCCAAGGTTTCCCTTGGACAAACTTGTTTTAATGGAATTATGTAGACAAATGATTGTCATACATAATAAACAAATGGAGCTCAAGAAACCAGGTTTCAGGTTTCCAGTTGAAATAGGTAGGTTTTCAGTATCAACTGTTGCAAAGGCTAAAGCCATGGAAACTGAAATACAGCTAGTAACCATGAAACAATTCAAAAGAAGACCAAGGTTTGATTACAGAGGTGTGAAAGATAAGATCAAGATGAAAACCTAGTTCCATGAACCTATGGTCGAAGACGTCTGGGTGGACTTGAGGACAGAAGAAGAGATCAGAAAACTAGACTACAACAGGTTATCTCTAGAGCATATTGAATATCTAGGATTGGCTGATATTCCTGAAGACCTAGTGGATGATGAAGAGTTGATTGATGATAGATATAACACTGAATAGGTTGTTGGTTCTCCTCTTCCTCCTATTAAATGGTCTCAGAAAGAATTGACTTCTTTGAGGAAAAGGTTTGAACCTTTATTGGCTAACACCAATAAGTGGCTATCAGATAAGGGAATTGCTTTGAAAGAATTGCTTACAAGATTAGAGACTAAAATTTAAGAACAAATAGGTAAAAAGGTGAAAAATAGGACAAAGAATAAGAGTGCCATTCCCTCTTCTTCCAAGCCACATAAGCCCAGGATTAAATTTGTGATGAAGAAGTCAAAGGCTATGGAGAAAGAGTCTGAGATAGAAGATATGGAAATTGAGAAACATAATACTGAAGAGCCAGCCACCAAGGAAATGGAGGTTGAAGATAGACCTACAGATCAACAAGGAGAGGAAGTTTTGTCTCCACAGGAGAATGTTCAACAAGAAATGGGAGTCTCTTCTCCTTTGCCCGACACACCTGTTTCAGTTCCTCTGTCTGTTTCACCGATTGATATCCCCTCTTCTGAATCTCCATCTCCTTCCAAAACAATTTTTGACAATCCTCAAAATACTTTTGAAGATGTTCTTCGTTCCTTAGAGTCTATCCCTACCTTATCCTCTTCATCTTTTGATATTGGGGATACTTCTATATTTGATCACTTTGTAATGAATTATGAGCAAGTCTCTAATGTGAATGTAATAGGTGCAGTTTTTACTAATACTCCACCTATTGTTTCTACTTCCAGTGCAAGTGTAGTTCTAGTAACACCAATAATGGGAATAGATCCTAATGTGAGTACTTTTGTGCTTCCACCATGGTTGTCAGCATATACACCAAAAAGGAAGAAACAAGCCATCTCTCTAGATAATTTTGATTTTAGTAAGCTGGTGCCTGCGAAATCTAAAAGAAGCCAAAGATTCTTTCGAGAATGCTCGAAGAAAAGGGACATAAATTTTTGGAGATTGCAAGACCTCCGCAGGATGCAACCATGGAAAATTTTAGTATGAATGATTATTCTATCTCTAGGGTTGAGTTAGGTAAAATAACTGATGAAAGTGCAAAGATTGACATGCAGTCAGCAATGGACATTCTAATTCAGAAGTTTGACAAAGAGAAAGAAATGAAGTATCATTACAAAGCAATGGTTGAACAGTTGACTGCAGTGGTGAGGAAAATTACTTTGAATTCAGAATCAGTGACTCCTGAGGCAGTTTCTGTAGAAGACCCTATCATTCAGAAAGCTGAAAAGACTCATCTTAAGGGAAGAGTACTTGAAGAATATCTAGAAAGGATGTGCACACAAGGAATCTCTCTGCTCACAGAGCTATCTGAGAAGACAGACAAAATGGAGAAAATAAGAGCAGAACTTGATGACTTGATTGATGTTATTTCTCAAGATATCGAGCGCCTAGAACAGAATCGTGATATGTGGGTGGAGATGAGAAAGCTAAAAATAAGTGCTCTGATATCAATTGGTGTCATTCCAAATAGGGATTCTTATATTGAAACCAAAGAGGAATTGACATATCAGAGCCGTGTGCTGAAAGATTTGCTCAATGACTTGGAAACTGCAAGGAAACTAAGTGATCAGAGCGATGTTAGTCTTTTGCATAAATTGGAGGAGCTACCGTGTAATCTTGTGTCACAAGATAACCAATTTCTTTCTACAGAAGAGATGATTCAGGAATTTGAAAATATGTTCTGGAAAGAGTTTGAGGACAAAACATTTTCAGTGGCCTCCGTGGATAACATTCTTGACAATCAGTTAACTTTAGATAATCTGAAGGCCAAGTTAACTAGTCACGCAAAATCAGTCACCACGGTTAGAGATGCAATAGTTAGAGCCTAAATGATTTTCAAGAACACGGTTAGTCCGGATAGTCTTGGGATGCAAGCAGCATTCACCATGTATGATTGCGACATGAAGAAAGAAGGTAATGCAAGTTGAAGCAACTTTTCCATTACTTAGTTTATTTTCTACTTTTCAGATGTACTTTTGAAATAATTTTGGACATATTTACATGTACTTTTCTCATATGTAATTACATGTAAAAACATAGGAAGTCCCAAATCAAAAAGGACTCCTTTGTTGAATAAGTCATAGTTAGTTTTTCTTTTCCTATTTTCTCTCTTAGTTCCTCTTATAAATAAAGAGGGCCCTCATTGTAAATAATCATCTTTTAGTTATTGAAGCGAAACTCTGCCAAATTGAAGAGCATTTTGAGACTTTGTGTTCAAATTGTAAATCAAATTTTATCAAGTGAATAAAAAGAAAGTGATCATTCAATCTTTGTGTTGGAATAACTTGTGTCATATTGGAAATTGTTCTTATGTCCTTTTCCTAATACTAACTTATCTGCTTGATCAAATTGTAGTGTGAGTGGGAATAATCTGGGAGATGTTCTAAAGCTGATTTTGGAGACTTTGTGCTACAACAATTATCTTTAGTTTGTGATTTTATGTTTTGAAGTAAAAGATATTGGAAAGACTTTGAGCTGCTATTATCTTTTGTGATCATATATTTTGTCATATTATTCGGTGAAGACTTTGAGCTGCACATTATCCTACTTGGTTCTAAATTATAAATCAGTGAAAGAAACAACGATAGACTGTGTGCTCTCGTGGGTTTCTTAGTTATTCAAATTTGTTTCAAGAAAGTGTTCTTTCATTTTGTAAACATAATTTCTAAAAAAAGAGAAATGGATGATATGGTCTCACCCCTAAGTTAGTATTTAGTTTAAATAAGTTTGTGATAGTTGATAGGGAACCTCCCCTTGCTGAGAGGAGAGATTTATCTCATTACATTGTGGTCGATATAACCATTTTGCCTTCAGTTAGTTGAAGACAAAATATTCACCCAACAATAGAATAATTCAATATTAATTAATGTGTGTTTAATTTAGATTGATAAGTTATAGAATAACAGTACATTGTTTACTCTACACTATTTGAATAGCTTCTGTAGCAAGTAATATTGTAACAATTCCTATCGCCTAAGTTTTAATAGTTCTTGTAGCAGTAGCCAATAGTTCTTGTTGCACTTCCTGTAGCAGATTTAGAATAAAACCTTAAATAGGATTTCAAGTTTTGATAAGTTAAATTGCATTTCATTATATTCAATTTTCTACCTCCAGCCCTTGATCAAATAGCCACAACATCTTTCATAAGTTTATGCCCCAGATTGACATAGGATTGAACTGAATTGTGAACATGAGTACCGATACATAGATTTGAAATTATTATCTTCAGTTTTGTCCCAACATTTTGTTACCATTGCAGGGGAAAGGTGTTAAAGGCCTAGAAGCTTGGTAAGTTGAGTTAAGACTAGTGCGTTATGGTGAAAGTCTACACAATTATCGACCTTTCCTCGGAAATTAACCTTGATTTGCATTGTTTAGATTATATAGATGTATGAGTCAAGCTAGAGATATAAAGTTAGATTTGTAAAACAACTTGTTGTGAGTAGTTCATCAAAGCAAAAGAATCCCACATGTGTGATTAAGCCACAACCTATGAAAAACAAGTGAAAAAGAAATAAGCTAAAATTGATTTAAAGAGGTGTGTTATTGAGTCAACCACTATACCTCTAGAAACTTCAAGTGAACCAACTGAAGTAGATGTTGGCTCATCCTCAACCATCCCTCCTACATCTAAAAATTTAGATAAGCCTGAGTCACCAGTAGCACCATTAAGAAAACCTCTTAAAGTCATGTTGCTCCTAATTTTGCCGAACAATTCAAAGCTTCATATGCATTGAAAAGTGGTAGAAAGGAAATACTAAGGCAATATCTACCATGTTCTTCATCATTCCATGTTCATTGGGCACCATGGTCATTAGAAAACATGGGTGATGAACATAATCATGAAATTGATTGAATTAATAATGAATGAGCTTTAGTCAATAATGAACCACTAACTTTTGAGTTTATCATTGTCAGTCCTGATGAAGAGGCACCTATGAAAAATATACCTCATTCAGCCTTACCAATTTTTAGAGGTCTTTCTATTGAAGATCCTAACATGTTTTTATTTGAACTTGATATGTTGTGTCATAGTTATGATTATCAGAGTGATGCAAAAAAAATCAAGTTATTTCCAGCTACACTGAAGGATGTTGCATTACGATGGTTCATGGGACTCAGACGACATACAATTCACACGTGGGATGACATGAAGGAATGATATTTGACAAAGTATTAGGATTACTATAAAATAAAAGAAGTTCAGGATGAGATCTTTAGGATGTCTCAATGAGAAGATGAAATACTCAAGGATTTTTTCGAATGATTCTTGTTCAATCTTCAAAGATCACGACAAACAGGCTTATTACCTGCAACTATTAATATGATTTTCTTAAGAGGAATTCATCATGACTGCATTGATACTTTGAATCTTATAAACTTGCAGGAGATATTTCTAAATTATCCTTTGATGAGATTTATGAAATTTGTAGGAATTACTCAAGATCCCATCGGTCTGTATGAGCACTATGGAAGACAAGTTTCTCAAGGTGGCACATCAGGTATTATTGAATGTGCATTAGGTAAGCTACTTGTTGACCTAAAAACATATCTTTTAAATCATATGGGTAAACAAATAGATAGTTTGTATACACGTAAAAAACAAGAAGATGCCAAAAAATCCCTAGCCATCTTTTGTCCCACATGTCGCAAGAAACATACTAGTGAAGAATGCCCTTATAATAGGACAAAGATCCCATCCTTAGAAGATTTTAGTAAAAACATTTCCTTGTGACCATTACCTATTAATATGGAAGAAATGGAATATCCTAAAGAACGTGTCTATTACATGGCTCAAAGGAGACCATGGCAGCTAAGGGCTATGCTGGACCAAGCATGATTAATGACTATAATGTACCCTATAATTCTATGGGACAACCAAGTGGTCAACCTACTCCTTTTCACTATCATATTTCACTTGGGTGGTATGGAGGTTGGTAACAACCTCCATCCTATCCTCCATGGCCAAATCAATACTCGCAGCATCAACCCTCTCCACAACCATGGAGGGTAGCACCACCACTTTGGATCCACAATATCCATCATATCCTATACCACCTATGATGCAGGAGCATCCCTGATTTAAGAGCAATCTTGCATCAACCAAAAACATTTGCATTTTAGTTTGTTACTTTTCATTTTCTAGTTCAGTACAATTAGTTCAATCAATAGTAACTTTTGTAGTTTGGTCCGCATTCTACCATAGTTGTATTTCAGACCTTACGGAGCTGGACATAACATCTAGACACATTCATGCACATCATATCCAAATCTCAGTGCATTTGGATCAGGTACCAGAAAGTTATCACTATCAGAAGATCAACTATTTTCTTAGAACAAAGCATCCTAACAGTCTTAGACAATCAGCTAAAGGAGAAGACCTGCAGAGCTAAATTACACATCATTCAATGTTGTTTGGTTCATGGCCAACCTTCCCTGAGATCCACACACAATCCTATTCATTCATGAAGGAGTTATATTCAATTAGGTCTGACCTATCCATGTACACACATTACAGCTCTTCATTGGAGTTTGTGATCTTCCTTGGCTGACATAGAGGAATCTTATGTTCTGGAGATGATATAAATTGATGTAATAGATGCCTAGGAAAGTAGTCAATCATTAGTTCATAATTGATAGTCTAAATTTCTTGCGAAGGATCTTCAAAGCCATATCTTGTGCACATTCTGTAATCAGACCCGCGAGCCCTAATTGTAAGCCCACATGTTACCGACCCATTTGTATTTGAATTCTATGATATATTGAATGACTTAAACTACATTTGCTTTCTATCTTTAAGTTGTTTCTGTTGTGTTTACTCTTATTGCACGGCTTGGATAGTTCACTTTGTGGACCCTCCTAACTATGACTGCACCAACCTACCATTGCTCCATATCAACAACCACAACAATAACTTCTACCACTTATACCATCTACATCCAATAATCCACCATCTAATCCATCCTAGCCACCAAGGGCTACACCTATGCCCACAAAACCAATACCCAATCCAAGTAATAAGGTGGCTCAACTAGTTTATAATAATGAGGTGACTAGATTTTCAACTTATCCTGTCAACACACTAGATATCAATGAACTTCAACTTAGGTAAGGAAAAACTCTTCAGGGACCTAAGCCACCTGTATTACTAAACTTGATGAACCTCAAGAGGAATTAGAAGAAACTCAACCTAATAAGGATAGAACTTTGGCACAACTAGCACCACCTCCATATCCAGATCGATTTCATTCACAACCTATTCAAAAGGAAGTTTCTAATTCAGAATTTGATCTTGTCAATGAATTATGGAATGTATGTGTCAAAATTCCTTTGTTATAGGAAATCAATGATATTCCTATGTATACCAAGACAATTTAGGAATTGTGTACATGGAAACATGAAAAGAAACAAGATCCAAAGACTGTCCAAGTCATTGGACAACTTGCAAATCTTATGCTAGGTAATATTTCAATTCCTAAGTATTCTGATCCAGGGAGTCTAATGATATCGGTAGGTATTGGTCAAGTCTCTATTCCAAATACACTTATCAATTTGGGTGCAACTATAAATGTTATGACTAGTGAAACTAAATGAAATTTGCCTTCAAGGACTGATACCTACACCCATAGTTCCTCAGATGGTTGATCATTCTTTAGTAAAACCTGATGTCATCATTTTTGTTGATTCATGGGAGTACCCAACTAACTTTATGGTTTTGAAGCCTAAAATAAATATTTGGGGATAGCCTCTGATCTTGGGAAGACCTTGGTTGACAACTATAGATACCTTCATCAATTGTTGTTTAGGTAATATGGTTATTTCTAATGGTGATCAAAAGAAACAATTGACATTGTATCCACTAGCACAACCTTTATTGGAAACAGATGATCCATTCTGAGTTGATAGTGACATTGAAGAACCATTTACAGTTTTAACCTTTGACCAGAGTCTTAGCTTACAAAAACCTATAGAAGATGCCATAATTGCTAATTTCTTCCAAAACAGGTATTCTTCAAGTGATGTATTAGAAAGTCTACTTTTTCTTTCTTGTACAGATGATAATTGCCCTTTTGGAAATTTTTCTTTAATTAGTGATTCACATCCATACAATATTTTATGACACTGCATCATTTGTTACCACATGATTGCCTATATAGTCTATTTGTATTCAATGAAACATCCTTTCCAAATAATCCATTTATTCCATCTACTTAACAATTAGTAGCTATAGATTCACCTACACTTGCTAAGTCACATGCAATGGAAGTCTTGCCAGGAAAAACACTCAATATCAATCCATAATTAACTACAACACAAATAAATGATCTGATTCTATGTTAAGAACTCATAAAGTTGCATTTGCATGGGAGTATCAAGCTATGCATGGTATACATCCTACCACTTGTACTCACCATATTTATATGGAAGAGGGTAGTCATCTAGTGAGACAACCACAACGTAGATTGAACCCCATCTTACGAGAGATTGTTAAAGAAGAGCTACATAAGTTACTTAATGTAGGTTTCATTTACCCAATTTTAGTTAGTCAATGGGTTTCACCATTGGTTGTAGTTCCTAAGAAGAATGGTAAATGATGTATTTGTGTTGACTATAGGGTTCTAAATAAAGCTACTAAGAAAGATCATTTTCCATTGCCATTTATTGATCAAGTGCTTGATATTCTTGTAGGTAAAAAGTTCTTTTCCTTTTTGGATGGTTATAGTGGATACAATCAAATTTGGATAGCACTCAAATATCAAGATAGAACCATGTTCACCTGTCTATGGGGGACATTTTCTTATAATGTTTTACCATTTTGTTTATGTAATGCCCCAACAACATTTCAATGAGTCATTTTAAGTATTTTTGCTGATTTAGTTCATGAATGCATTGAGGTATATATGGATGACTTCACTGTATATAGTAATACGTATGAGGAAGATAAAAAAATCTTGAAAAAGTTCTTCAAAGATGTGAGGATACTAATCTTTCCCTCAGCCATGAAAAATGCCACACTCTAATGACTGAGGGTATAGTATTAGGTCATTACATTTCCTCCAAAGGTATTGAGGTTGATTTGAAGAAAATACAAATTATCCAAGATGTACCTGTACCTACTTGTAAAAAAGATGTACGTAGTTTCCTAGGACATGCAGGGTATTATAGAAGATTCATCCAAGATTTTAGTAAGACTGCCTCACCACTTTTTGTCTTGTTGGGAAAGGATAATAATTTTTCTTGGAATGCAGATTGTCAATATGCCTTCAACACCATTAAACAAAAACTCATTTCTACACCAATATTATGGGGACCAAATTGGGAGCTACCATTCCACATTCACACAGATGCCTATGATACTTCCATGGGAGCTACACTAGGATAGAAAGATGGTACACTCTTTTATTCCATTTATTATATTCAAGCAAAAACTTCATTGGTGCAAAGGTAAATTATATAGTAACTAAAAAACAATTTTTGGCTGTCGTATATGCAATTAATAAATTTGTCATTATATCACTAGTTATAAAGTGTTTATTCATAATGATAATTTTGCAACTTGTTTTTTAATGAATAAACCTATTGTTACTAGAAGAGTCATCAAATGGTTATTATTGTTACATGAATTTGACTTTACTATACTTGATAAGCTTGGTCGTGAGAATGTTGTTACCGATTTCTTATCTAGGTTACAAAGCAAGAATGAACCTATTCCAGTTGATGATGCCTTTCCATATGATCACCTTTTCGCCATCTCTGACAAAAGCCCTTGGTTCGTTGACATTGCTAATTACTTGTTTACTTGCAAGTTTCCCCCACATTTCTCTCCTAGAGATCATAGGAAACTTCTTGGACTAAGCGGTCAGTAGATGTGGATTAATGGACTTCTATTTCACGCTAGCATTGATAATATCATGCATTGTTGTGTAGTTGAAGATGATGCCTTCGACATACTTTGTACATGTCATACTGAGCCATGTGGCAGATATTTTGCATCTCAAAGGACCGCTAACAAGATTCTTACTGCTGGATATTATTGGCCCACAATTCACAAGGATTGCAAGAGGTATGTTCAACATTGCAACAGTGTCAACACATGGGACAAACCACACATTCTGATGAAATGCCTTTGCAACTCTAGTTATCTATTAAAACCTTTGGAAAATGGGATCTAGATTTTGTGGGGCCAATGAATCCTCCATCCAGCAACAAAGAATACATCTTAGTTGCATAGATTATGTTACTAAATGGGTTGAAGTTCTGGCACTGAAGCATGCACAAGATACTAAGGTAATTGATTTTTTGTTTACTGAAATCTTCACAAGATTTGGTGTACCCAAGGAAATCATGACTGATCAGGGTCCTTAATTCATGTCTGAGTTGATTTATGCTTTGGTTCGAGAGTATGAGATTCAACATCACAAGTCTTCACCATATCATTCGTAAGCCAATCGTCAGGTATAGGTTGCCAACAGGGAACTTGAGAACATCCTTACCAAAATAGTCATAACTCATTGAAAAGATTGGGCAGCTCAACTTCTAGAAGTAGTATGGGCCTACCTGACAACGTGGAAGACCACCACTGGTCTTACACCCTATGAGCTTGTCTACGGTAACAAGGTTATCTTACCTATTGAGTTTGAAATCAAAACTTTACGTACTACTTTAGAATTGGGTTTGAATCTTACTGATGCTCAAAAGGCAAGAATTGAGCAACTCCATTCTTTACATGAAATGCGTTAGTAGGCTCTCTTTCATATAGAAGTAGTTTAACAACAACGTGCTCTGTGACATGATCATTTCATTCGTAAACGATCCTTTCAGCCAAGAGACTAGGCACTTTTGTATGATTCCAGGTTCCAAGATTTCAAGGGCAAATTTCATACTAGGTGGCTAGGACCTTATGAGATTGAAGTTGTCTATGACAATGGTGCGGTTAAACTTCGCACAGTGGACTCCGATCGAACGACCCTAGTTTTCAATGGTCATCATTTGAAGATCTGTAAGCAACCCATTACCAAAGAACATTTCATTTTTTATTTGAAAAAGAAACTCAATGTCTTGGATAGAGTTTCTGTCACCTCTCCAAGTACCTTTTAGGTACTTCAATTAAAAAAAAGCAATAAAATCTAGCAATGAAAAACCTCAGGAGTTGCTAGACAGTTACAATTTGAAAATCAAGTTTCTAGTGGATTGTAACTCGAATAACATCCCTAGAGGTGAAAACCGATGTTTTTCCGCACCTCTAGGCTGTAAATGATTGAAAACTGGGCAACCAATAGTTGTTTGTCAAGAGAAAAAAATTAAATTAATATATATATATATATATATATATATATATGAATGAAAAAAATTAGAAATAAAAATCAAATCAAATCAAATGGTATCAATTTCTCATGATTCTTCTATAGATATGCGACAGGAACTTCTCCATCCTATTACTACAAGAACTTCCTCATTCTGGTCGCTTCAATTGTTGTTGCAAGTTCTCTAATGACTAGCTTCCATGTGTCCTTTGTCATTAGAAATAAAAATCAAATCAAATAAAATGGTACCAATTTCTCATGATTCTTCTGCAGATATGCGACAGGAACTTTTCCATCTTATTGCTACAAGAACTTCCTCGTTCTGGTCGCTTCAATTGTTGTTGTTGTAAGTTCTCTAATGACTGGCTTCCATGTGTCCTTTGTCAGTTGGCAATACACTATTTCATATCAGTCTAGCTCCTTGATATGAACACCATGAATTTGCCTTCTCTACAGTGGACCATGTCATGTCATACCTTTCATTAATTCATAATTCATTTGGAGTGAATCCCTATCATCATGATCAAGTACGACAATGTCATGCTGTTGTCAATTATTCATTTGTACAGTTGAGTCCAAATGAAGACAACTTAGCATCTCATACTTTAATACCACCCACCTTAGCACCATGTTGTCACCTCATTGCCATGTGGTTATCATGCTAGCTCAATCATGATTCATGTGTCCTTGTGACCTATCATTGACTGCCAGTCTAGAGTGCTTACCCCACTTTCACATGGCTTCCTATGGTGACATCATGACTATAAGTGGTATCTTTCTTGAGTATATTTCTTTTTTAATTTATATTAAGCTTGTGTATGAGGAAAATTGACTAAATTAAACTAAACAAATCAAAAACCCAATAACATAAAGAGAACGAATCTAAATAAAAGCCATTACTAATAAATCAATGAAATATGAAAGCTTTTACTAAGATTTGTATTGTTCCCTTTGGATGAATGTGGATTGCTCAATAGTGCTGCGAAACCATGTTTGCAACAAGCAAGTAGTGTGCTCAAAGATCAATGTAAAGAGATCGTGAAGTTGCTCCATCGATGCGATGTATGCTCAAAGCGCTGTTAAGTATGCCCGAGAATAAGTGATCGAAGAGAGGGGTAATGAAGGAGATGAGGGGGGTTTATATAGGTTTCAACAAAGATCGATCAACAGTCTAGATAATTCAGCAGAATCAACGGAGGAGAACAATTGAGGAACATGCAACGAATAAGAAGAAGACAAGTGTCACACAAAAGTTGTTTCATTTAAGTTAAACACTTTCTTTTCTAAAGATAAGACATGCTTTTCATAAATTAGAAAGTTTTTTCCTAATTTAAGAGAAATTGATAAAAACAAGGTTGAGTGAATAGATAACTCAACTTAAGATTTGCTTTTGCATGATTTGAGAGAAATTAAATAATAAATTATTTAATTTTGTGTGCATGGAGAAGAAGACTTATTTTTAGAAGATTTGAAAGATATTTGTAGATAAGAAAACAAATTAAATAAATAAATTTATTTAATTGTTGTGCATGATTTGGAAGAATAAATAAAATATTTGATTTATTTTATTTTTGGAGATTGAAAGAATTTAAATAAATTTGATTTGATTTATTCAAATTTGGAAGAATGAATTTGATTTAGATAAATAATTTGGGAATTATTTAATTGTTTGGATAAGAGGGAAATTTGTGATGAATTAATTAAATAATGGGATTTATTTAATCAATGTGAATTTGAATTTTGGAAAGAAGATAATTATCTAATTAAATAATTAAAATTATTTAATTGTGGAAGAATAATAGAGGAATTTGATTTAATTAATTAAATAAAGAGAATTTATTCAATTAATGTCGAAAGTATGTGATTTAGAAGAATTTGATGAAATTAATTAAATAATTAGATTATTTAATTAACATTGTAATGCAGGTGATGCTCCAGATTAGATGAAATGCGAGTAGTGCGACGACTTGGTCATTTTAGGGTGTCTACATTTTGCCCCTCTTTGGTGCAATGCAGTTTACAGCGTTGCGTCAAAGAAAATGATTGTTGAAGACATGATACAATTTTTGATGCCCCAGTGTAGCTAGTTGCCCCAGCTTGCCTCCCGATTTTGTCCTACAAGGTTATACTGTAGATTTAGCCCCATCTCAAGAAGAGCGACACTTTGAAAGGGGTCAATCCTCTCAAGAAGATGGGCAAGATCTTGATGAATTCATACAAGATCCTAGAGCTGTAGCCTCCTTTGACAAAATCCTTAGTGAGAACCAAGATCATTTCTTTCGCTTGTTAGCAGAGCAAGGAGCCAAGTTACCTCAAGATTTTGATTTATCCATGCTTAAAGAGACAAACAACACCCTAAGTGTCATACAAGCAGTGCAAACCATGTCAACAGTGACCACGCCTTTACCCGAACAAGGCTCGCAAGGGAAAACAATGGTACAATATAAGAATCCCCTTTTTCAAAACCCAACAGGAAAGAGGGTTGTATCACCGCTTCTGACTCCTATGGAAATCTACAAAAATCAATAGGAGACTCTACAATGTCAAGCAAAGCTAGGCCACCTTAGCTCAAGAAAATATACAACAAACTCCTAAAGTGTCCACACCAACCGCAAGTGGAATTTTGGTTACTCCTTCACGAATAGGTTTCCCACCCAATTACAATCTGGGGAACAACTATGTAGCCATGCAATAAGGGTCTCAACACATACCACCTCCCATATCATCAAACCTCCATGTCTCTCAACCAATTAGAGTCAATGGTGAGTGTCTTAAGGGCTTAAATCGATTCCCCTTGCACTGATGATTACCGCAATGTTCGGAGGTAGATCGGGTAGTCTTTATCTAGAATGGTTCTTAGTAACTTTGAGGGACCAACGCCTTACGAGCAATACGACAAGCTACTAAAAGATTTAACCAATCCTACTAAGAGTATCAAACACTTCGCTCAATGTGAAAATTATTTCCACAAAGAGCTAGTACACCTCTTTTCAGTTTGGCACCACAAGGTAAGGCTAACGTCGGTTAGGACTTGGCTTTTGCCTTATCCCTCTTATATAACGGTTCAAAGGAAAACTCCGCTTAGGGTCGTCCCTTTTGGATGAAACACAATCCAAAAGTAGGCCCTTCTAAAGGAAGTACTAAAATATAAGAGCAAGCACGTCAAACAAAGGTTCAATTGTCTCATTATAAGAAAAATAAGGTGCAACTAAATTAGGCACACACACATTTGTAGTTGTTAATTGTCCCTTATGAAATTGAAGTGTTTGGCATTCATGTCCATTGTCCCTTAGAAAATTTGAGGTGTTTTCGCATACATGTCCATTGTCCCTTAAGAAAAGCAGTTTATTCCTAAGACTTAGATTGCCAAAATGATTTGTTCAATTATCCCTTAAGAAGGTAATATGTTTCTAAGACTTAGTGAGATAAATCAATATTTCTTCAATGCTCATCCTACATGAACATGTTATAAAAACCTTTTTGCTCTGTGTGAGTGATAAGAAGCTGCAACAAGCCAGTTAGTTCCACATAAACTCACAAGTTAGCAAAAATAAATCAAATTGACCAAACACGCTATACTGTCTTACCAAAAGTGCTTCATAGTGTTTCCAAAAGTGATGTGATGTAGACCAGAGGCGACTTACTATTCTATCAGAAGCGCGGTACTGTGCTGCCCAAAGCGCTGTACTGCGTCACCAAAAGCATTGTTCTGTCTCAGATCAAAAAAGGTGATATTTTGTCAAAATAACTAGATTCAGATAGGATTTCATGATTGATCTAATGTTCTGAGAGGTAATATCTGATAGATTTGTATCCTAAAATCAATAAAAACTCAAAAAAGGTGTCGCAAATAGATAGGTTAACTCAAATATTGAAAATACCCCTAAATAAGTCAGCTTAGGAAGTATCAAAAGACATTTGAATGACAAATACAACAGCTTGTTAGACAAATCAAAGATATGTATATGAATAAACCCTACAAAAAACACCAAATAATGTTAGAAAACCTATTTCACCGAAAGCGCTGAACGATATTACCAAGAGCGCCATTCTATGTTGCCAAAAGCGCCACTCTGTGGTACCAGAAGCGCCGCAGTACCGCCTGAGGGTGCTGTACTGTGCCTCCAAAAGCACTTAAGGATGCTGCCAAAAGTGCTTTTCTGTGTCTTTTGCGCTGTTCCATACTGTAACTTCAAAAAAAATTAATTTCTCAAAGAAAAAGAGGATTTAGTGAGTCCCACCGGGCATGCCAGAATGTGTATGAGGAAAATTGACTATGATAAACTAACAAAATCAAAAACCAATAACATAAAGAGAACAAATCTAAATAAAAGCCATTAATAATAAATCAATGAAATATAAAAGCTTTTACTGAGATTTGTATTGTTCCCTTTGGATGAATGTGGATTGCTCAATAGTGCTACGAAACCATGTTTGCAACAAGCAAGTAGTGTGCTCAAAGATCAATGTCAAGAGATCGTGAAGTTGCTCCATCGATGCGATGTATGCTCAAAGCGCTGTTAAGTATGCCCGAGAATAAGTGATCAAAGAGAGGGGTAATGAAGGAGATGAGGGGGGTTTATATAGGTTTCAACAAAGATCGATCAACGGTCTAGATAATTTAGCAGAATCAACGGAGGAGAACAATTGAGGAACGTGCAACGAATAAGAAGAAGACACGTGTCACACAAAAGCTGTTTCATTTGAGTTAAACACTTTCTTTTCTAATGATAAGACATGCTTTTCATAAATTAGAAAGTTTTTTTCTAATTTAAGAGAAATTGATAAAAACAAGGTTGAGTGAATAGATAACTCAACTTAAGATTTGCTTTTGCATGATTTGAGAGAAATTAAATAATAAATTATTTAATTTTGTGTGCATGGAGAAGAAGACTTATTTTTAGAAGATTTGAAAGATATTTGTAGATAAGAAAGAAAATTAAATAAATAAATTTATTTAATTGTTGTGCATGATTTGGAAGAATAAATAAAATATTTGATTTATTTTATTTTTGGAGATTGAGAGAATTTAAATAAATTTGATTTGATTTATTCAAATTTGGAAGAATGAATTTGATTTAATTAAATAATTTGGGAATTATTTAATTGTTTGGATAAGAGGGAAATTTGTGATGAATTAATTAAATAATGGGATTTATTTAATCAATGTGAATTTGAATTTTGGAAAGAAGATAATTATCTAATTAAATAATTAAAATTATTTAATTGTGGAAGAATAATAGAGGAATTTGATTTAATTAATTAAATAAAGAGAATTTATTCAATTAATGTCGAAAGTATGTGATTTAGAAGAATTTAATGAAATTAATTAAATAATTAGATTATTTAATTAACATTGTAATGCAGGTGATGCTCCAGATTAGATGAAATGCGAGTAGTGCAACGACTTGGTCATTTTAGGGTGTCTACAAAGCTATCTTGTTTTATTTAAACTAATCATGTGGAGCTACCAAGGATAGTATCATACCATCAGCTAGGGGGGAAAGTGTCATGTCTGCTATGTGAAATGTACTAAACCATTTTTTTGTCATAATTACTTGTTATGTTAATCTTCCAACTTGGCCGTCTTAGATTTCATGCTATCTTTGCCATACTACTTTTGTCCTCATTTACTAATTTTTACTACCATGTTCACTATTCACTTCTTTTCTGTTCCATTGTTAACTTCTTTTTCAAAACCTTCAGTCGCATTGTAAGCCAAGGGTGGTACCCACACCCGGTGGGAACCTACCAGTATGCAAGATTTGAAAGCAAATAAAGAAATTTATAAAATATTTAGGAAGGCCAAATGGCATGTGTTCTTCAAGAAGCTATGTGGGTTTGATGACAACATTGTAGAGGATTTTGCCAGGAGTTATACTGAGGGACAAGTGACTTTGAGGGGGCTTTATTTTCCTGTTACAGTTCAGACCATCGTTGTTGCTACAAGATTACCTCAAATAGGTGACACATACTTTCTAGTAGTCTCCATCAGAATGGCTAACCTGCAACATTGGACAACAAGGTTCTTGATGAAAAAAAAAGGGTGAAGATGATTTCAGGGCAAGGGACCTCATGGATTTCACTACCAAGACCATGGGATGAAGTGGAATCTTGTACAAATTCCTTGGTTCCACATTGTTCAGCTTAGCCACTAGCATACAAAGAAGAGGAGGAAATAGGGAATTATGAGTAGTTAGAAGCAGAGGAAGAGGACCTTGCTTCCTAGAAGACTGAATAGGGGGACCACCTAGTAGACCTTGCAGGACAACCTTCATTTGATGATTCCCCACTTTCAGAAAAATAATTTGGAAGAAATCATGAATAAATAGAAGGAAGAAATATGGGCCTTGAAAGACAAAATGAGTCAAATGGAAGTTGCAATTCCACCTCTTTAGGGACACCTACAGGAAGTATATAATATAAACTAACAAGTTGCAGAAATAAAGAAATTGGACAAATAGTTGGAACAAATGGCTAAAGAGGAGCAGGTCACAACATCATGTATAACAAGGGGGGAACACGAGCAAAGGATTCTAGAATTAAAATCTTCCTGGAACCATGAGATCATGTTTGTTATGTAGAGATTAACCTCTGCTCCACCCAAATGGTAGCCTAAGTCTGTAAGTAATCAATGCATGAGGACATGCAATGTCTTTAATTGGGGGGAAAAATGATGGGTTAAAAGCTTATTCTCAGTTTTTCTAGGTTTTAGTCTATTTACCTTGTATTTACCTCACTCAAATCTTACCATGGTATAGTCTTTTCTTCTCGGTTGCCACTGTTAGTTTTATAAAATTAAGATGTTTAATATCTATTAAAAGACTAAAATATACTTTAGGAAGTGATTTCTATAACCACTAATTCAAGTAGTTGCATGTAATTAAAATAGGGTAAATGGAGACCTCTTGTAGCCGCATGAATAGCGATGGAGATTCCTTGAACATTGTGGACATTTTGCTTCCAACTAATTATAGTGTTTAATTTAGTATGCTGTTGTAAAAATCAACTTAATATCTCAAGAAAGAGTGGCCGTAGGCCACATGCTCTTTCTTATTCCATCATTGTATTTTGATTTCATAACTGTGCAACAATGACTTGTATATTTTTGATATAGTTTGTTAATCGACTGAATCTATACAAGCTATAGTATGTAGATCAAAATGGTTATCATTATTATCATCAGTAATACTATTATCATTATTATCTTAATTGATTTCGAAGCACTTGTGATTAATTTGATCCTTCATCAGTTGATAGAGAGGCAGGGCCCACTCTCAAGAAACAGGTGAATGTATTTGTTTTTGTTGTTTCTTTTATCAGTATGTGTGAGGTATGATTTATGCATTGTGAGATTAGTTTCTATATAGAATAATTCAATATTAATTAATGTGTGTTTAATTTGGATTGATAAGTTATAGAATAATAGTACATTGTTTACTCTACACTATTTGAATAGCTTTTGTAACAAGTAATATTGTAACAGTTCCTGTCACTTGAGTTTTAATAGTTCCTGTAGCAGTAGCCAACAGTTCTTGTCACACTTCTTGGAGTAGATTTAGAATAAAATCTTAAATAGGATTTCAAGTTCTAATAAGTTAAATTTCATTTCATTATACTCAATTTTCTACCTCTAGCCCTTAAGCAAACAACCACAACATCTTTGATAAGTTTACGCCCCAGATTGACATAGGATTGAACTAAATTGTGAACCTGAGTACCGATACATAGATTTGAAATTATTATCTTCAGTTTTGTCCCAATAATTCTTGCTTTATATATATGTAGGAGTTTAAAGACAGTATTTTACATTTAAGTTGAAATTGACTCAAATTTCTACTCACTTTTGGGATTTATAGTATGGGAAATCAACATGCATACTTTACTTTGACTTGATTTTCCAAATGGTATAATGCAATTGTGATTTTTTAGCCAATGTCTGAAATGCTTTAAGGATGGATGCATGTTTTTGTATGAGATGAGACATAGTTTAACAATTAATTCTCTCTTAATGTAGATGTGAATGTAATTTATGCTAGTTGGGATCTTGAACATGATATAACATCTTAACTTTGATAGCTCTATAAAATATGTTTATCTCAGGTTTATGGCCAGTGGATTTAGAGTATATCCTTGCACATTTTATTTTTACTCAAGTTCTAAAGGCATTCAATAGTGAGTGGCTTTTCTTCCATATTGGATCTTTTCACATGCTATGCTTAATTTAACAAAGCTTGAGAAGGAACAACATAATATTCATATTGTGGGTTTTTTTAATGTTTGATATAGATTTTTTGTGTATGTTGTTTGTGGTGATTAATATTGCTCAATTATACTAGACGATCTATGGATTTATTTTGTCTCTCCCTTTTCACCACTTTCATAGAAGGCCTAATTAGGAAGGCATGTTCCTATTCCTAGGCGTGTATATAAAATTTGCTTATGTTCCATTAATCCCCTACAAATGCACACTTAAGAGTCATAGGAATGTGTAAGGGGTTACCTAAGAGCATCTTGGAAATGGTATTTGAATAGAGAAATGGAATGTTGGTTGTGTATAGGGGTGAGGAACAAGGGATGGGGATATTAATAAATGAGATCCTTTGTTTATGAAAGATATGGTTGGATGGATGTAATTTCACTTACATGTTTGATCATTTGTTTTTTAAATATATGGTTGGATGGATGTAATTTCATATGCATTTGTAATTGAATCTTATTATTTATAAATGTATGCAAATATTGATTGTTTCCTATAGTATAAAGTATTAATATCCTTTCAGTCATTTGGATCTCTAGATTTGCATGCATGATATTGTGTGTTTTCTTCATCATGGGCATCATTTGTTTTGCATTTGATATTTACTTGTAAATATGGTTATATCTAAGGGTTCATATATCCTTTTTAAAGCCTCATATGCTTGTAATAGAGAATGCTTGCAACAAAGAGTAAAAGGTTTGGGAAAATAGTGAACATGGCAAATGCTTAAGTTCTCATTACCACATGCATTTTCTCTTTGTTCTTGTAGCTTTGTTTAAAAAATGAGTTGTCATTGTACAAAAATTTAAACACGTAAGGATTTTGAGCTTGTATATTTTAGTTTGATGGGTTTCTCAAGTGATTAAAATCCTTGTGTATTTGTTATGCTTTGTTAATGTTCTCATAGTCTTATGAAACTTCTTCCCTTTATCTTTGAGCTATAATGGGTTTTTATGAGGTTGTAAAGATTGAAACCCTAATTAAAATTTGAATGGTAAAAATTGCAATGAGGGTTTTGTTGGGTTTCAACATTTAGTGTCATTCATACTAGATGACTTCTAGTTCTTCACTGTAAGCCAAAGCGTATGTATTGTGTATTAGAAGGGGTTCAAAATTTTAAGATCATCTAATGTTTGATTCTGAAAATTTAACTATAAAGTGTATAAAGTATTAATATCCTTTCACTCATTTGGATATATGTTGAAGACATCTCTAGAATTAGGTAAATTGTAAATTGTAGCATAGTGAAATCCTTGAATTATCCATTAAAAGTTCAAGACTATCGATTAATTTTACTATTAATGAGCTTATAGATGATAGACTAAGATTTGATGGAATCAACCTAACATTGTAATTCTTGGAAGGACTAGTTTGTTATCATCAATGGCACAATTAATAGAAGCTAAACCTAATATAAACGACAAAAAAAAACTTTGGCAAACTCATGCTGAAGAGGACAAAAGAACCCAACCCCTAACTCTCATGTCTTTAGGCCACCTGCAGATAATATCCACAAGCATGGCATCAATCTGCAACATTATTTGTGTAATGCTGGTGTCATTTCACAATGCTCTGAAGCAGCTGTATAGCCTAGGAAACCCTACAACTCACACTACGTTGTTTCCATGAGATGCTTTGAAATATTAAACAAAACTAGAAATAAAATGGCTAACAATTACTTACACTATATTTCACCATGAGACTCATCAGTCATCTGTGAATTTAGGAAATACTACAGGGAAGACTCCCTACAACCCTCAACACTGCGGCTGGTGTCACTCTGCCAGAGACACCCAAGTTGTAGTCAGTGCAGTTGCACTAGAAGTTTAATCTAGCTGTACTGTGTACTGGATCTCCCTTCACCTTTCACCATAACCATAACTACCATTAACACTATTAACATATACAGTGCGAATCTTAATCTGCTCTTTGTCATCTCTTCCCTCTAAAATAACAATAATATCACAATACTCATCATTTAATCTTCTCTTCTTTCTGTAATAATAATATCATACTAGTAATAATAAGTATCCAAAATAATTCCAACTCTATAATCCAGTTTTACCATGAAGTAAAATTCGAAGAGGTAAAAGGTTGATAAATTTTTTTCACTTTTTCAAACATTGAAGTTTAATCAACAACTTATTTAATCACAAAGGGTCCATTCATTTTCAATGAATCAACAATATAATATTTTTATATATTATTCATAAGGAAAAATTTACAAAATAAAACTCACCAAGAGATCACTATAACTCGATTGTCGACCTCCATGTCACAAGCCTCAGCTACCCTTTGGTTGAAGAGAGAGAAAGCATCTTCGAGGAGCTTTACCTCCATCCACAGACCGTCAGTCTTCCACACACCTTCCTAACTGGAAGTGGCCCTACCTTGCACGAAGAGTATAGACCTAGGATGACCCATAGAATTTGCCATCAAAGTACTAGGGGTGTATCCTACGTAACGCTATTGATCATACAACCCTAGATACCCTCTAGCTAAGTATGATCATCCCAATAGGTTACGTCATCCCGGATATGGTGAACTATGTTTATATCTATAGTTTATCAACAAGTTTCCAAATATTGTCTAGGTTCTATAATACTTATAGATTAACTCTCCGTACAAGGATGCTCATTACAGCCTTGCAATAGCTGAGATCCAAGACTTATCGACACCTAAAGGAGTTTAAGTTGATTCATTACAGCTAAAAATGGTTACCTTACCTAGGTGAAGCATCACAGTCAAGACAAATTATCTCTTTTCACAAATGAGATCAAATAAACATAACTAGGGTCCTTACCCCTTCATTTAGTTATACTAGACACAAACTTATCTATACGGTAAATCCATTCTAGTCAATCTGACTTAGATCAATCCTTAATTTAGCAAAATGAGTCCATCTTTGTGTACTTGCAATCTCTAGGGTCTATGACCTCTTGTCCCTTTATTATCTGTCTTCATACTAGCAACCTTGAATAATTTAATAAGTTTTGACTTTTATCCAAGATTCACTTTAGGATTTATATAAGTACTACTAGACTCTTTATGTCTAACCCCATGGTTACTCAGCCATATACTATCGACCAAGGGCAATGCCATATTTAACAAACAAGCATAAATTTCAAAATCCTTCCAGCTATAATTCTAAGGTTTAGCTCCTCTACCTCAAAGCCTAGGAATGCCTTGTTTTCTCAGAATAATAGAAAAGCATAGAAAACAAATACTTCTCGACTTCCCTAGACCTCTTGGCATTGTTTGAATCTAAAATTCACATGATAAGAATAAGTATAATATACGAGGTATAATTCCTCTCATATCTTCAAGAGTGCTATCATTTCCCAAATTTGGTTTTTGACTAAGTTCAATCCTTCAACCATAAAAGATTTGAACCATTAAGGAAAATTAAATACAATTGACCAACTGGTCTCCTAAGTCTACTAACTCTCCATTATGACTAAATATGAATGCCTATGCACATATATATATCCTTAGAAGATATGTCAATAAACCTTGATCAACAATCTTGAATACAATATTCATGTGGGGTTGAGTCTCGAATCTCCCAACATACCCAACTTGTTATAAATCTTAACAGAAATACCCAACATTGGGTTAAGTTTTGTCTTTAAGTCAATCGATACTAAAATAAGTTCATACGATTATACATTAAGATCTTTAATTTTCCATTCCTATACCCTTTAGTTGGTTAATCATTTCAAACTTAACATGGGAGTAGACAATCATGTCTCTCGAATTAGTCTTAAGACTTAATCAATCCTTTCCTTGGAAGTATGGGTTCTTAATATAATTATCAACACTCTAGGTTTTTGTAATAACCATAACGAGTCCTTAAAGCTTCTGTGCCAAGACATGAAATCAAGTTTTGTAATTCAATTCGGAATGAAACTTTCCCCCCTTATCCTATTAGGGTTTATTCATCAAATGAATTTTCTTATCACTAAGAAATAGCATTATATTATCAATCTTGGTCTTCAATTGACATCTACTATTCTCGATTTTGAGGTTTAATATATAACCATTGTCATGAGACTAATAAGACTATTTCCTATGATTTAACAAAAACATCTTGGATCAAGAAACCCTAAACCAGGTTGACTCCAAATTCATATGTTCTCAAGCCCATCTATTCAAGCTATTGATCCTCATCTAATTTTCATAAGATCTAGTGTTTTGTATGACAATATAGTATTATATTTAATAGGCTGACAACCTAGTCAAGATTTTAAAACTACACATGAAAGAGTCTCTAACCGACTCCTATTCTGAAATATAAATATTAGCATTGAAAAACCTTTCCTTGTCATAGTTAAGGCAACATATAACTTAGTATCTTGATGTGGCATGTAAGCTCTTCTCTGACATACAAGAGTTGTTTTACATCAATACTTATGGTAAGCAAGCAAATAAAGCCAAGCATAAACTGCTTCACAATGTCCATCTATATTTAATTCTAAGTGAGTAAGATATAAATAAAACTCTATTAAGCAATAACTTTTTGTTAATAAAAGTCTACTTATCATCATAAATACTTTATTCTCATCAAAATGAGCATATCCAAGTATTATTTAAATAAACTCTCATTCAGCTATATATATATATATATATCATTAATATACTGAGTAACTATTCCTCACGGTATTAGGGGTCTATGTTTTACTATTTACACTATGTTCTGAGAGTATGTAAGAATACCACTGTTACACAGTGTCTTTACGGCATAAGCATATTAAGGTTGATTAAACAAAACCTCGGTCATATACCAAATTTATACTATAAGAGTAATAAAACTATTAACATAGAGTCTTCATGTCCAGAACATTCTTAATATCACGTTATCCTGTGGTCTGTTCACACTTAATAACTACAAAGTCTTTCAACCATGATAAAACATGAAACCTAGCAGCATGACTATAAGTTCATAGTAATAAAGTTGGCCATTTCATAATACTTATAATTTATACGTTATTCACCTTTTTGTCGAGTAGCGAACTTGTGTATTACACATATTAGTTGTATTCGTTGATTATGACTCTTTGTAAAAAGGTATTACGGTCTCCTTAAGGCTATGCATTATCGGTGCTATTTCTATGTACTAACTATAGATTACTTTGACACTGGCCGATGGCAATTATAGGTTCAAGCATGCATTAAAGAAACATGTAGTTGTGTTTTGCATCAACCTGATGTCTATGAGGCTAAAATATGCATTATGATAACAGATGGTTCGTTCCAAAAATGATTTCTTTTCTATTTTATTGACTTCATTAACATCATTCTATGGAGCAAGCGGCATCCACTTTTCTACTTCACCATTATGATACAAAGATTACATGAATGGAATGCAAAATATTTAGAAAGAAATGAGAACCTGATGTCGCCGAGCTTCAAGCTCTCGAATTCTCCTTGTCTAGCTTCTCAACTCGCTTCCTATCATCCTTTCTTGCTCCTCTATCACGTCTATCTTCTTTCCTTGCTTCTGATGATGATATCATTTCTCAAAACTCCCACTGTTTTATTGATAGAGAAAGAATAACCGATTAAAAACCTAACTAACTCTAAGCCTTATCCACTTTTCTTTCATTATGCCTTTGCTTTGTTTGATTTCCTGCTCGGCTTACATGACAAAACTGCTTGCCAAAGCATTGGGTTCCAATCAATTATGTCGTCGTGGCTATCAAAAAGGTGGTGTATTCGATTACTAGGATGACATCATTGAAATGTTAACTATTACAAGGCTTCCAAGCCAAAGTCCATTAATAACACATAATGATCTTATATTTGCTCTTAGTGTTTATGAATATATTTATATTTTTATTTATACATTACCACTAGACAACTATACTCGTTGGCATATCATTATATATTCAGATAGGCTCAATATATTATGTAAACCTATTGAACAATGATAACTTTAATAGGAATGATTCTATGTTCAACATTATCCCAAGAATACATATATTTACATCGCACCTGCATAAAGTGTTATGACGACGATGTTTATGGTCAACGTTTCAGGGTTGAGTTTTATCCCCCCTACAAAATATTGTCGATGTTTTATGTCGAATAGACTTAACAAAGACATACCATGCGATACATATCTAACATTTATCTGTCGTCCACATTTGACGACATGAACTCAGAAGATTACGACGCATATGTCAATTGATAATACTTGTTACGATAATGACGTTTGGAAAGACAACATTTTTCTTTCACAACAACAAGATGAAGAAGTGACTTACTCCTAAATTCATCGACGACCTTGTCGATAGCTTGACTTAACCAAAAATTAAAGCTTACCTCAAGACAACTAGTGTTCACTGTCTGATATCCATACTCAATGGCAAATACCCTTTGGTGATCTAGAGTCTATACTCCCCTTCCCCAAAGATACTTTCTCTACCTTTTGCTTCTCGGAGAGTCAGATCCACCTCTTCCTGTCCAACATTCTTACATGCAAGTTGTGGTCAGTGTACCAGTGTCCCAGTCAAAACATATCATAATCATAACATTTCATTTTCTGCATTGCAAAAGACATTTTGATTCATATCATCGAATTAATCATATTTAAGAGATATAATCATGATTCCACGGAATTATTTATAATCATAACATTGTTTCTCATGAGCATATAATGTATTCACATGTTTATTTCTATCCATGAACAAGTAAAAGTAAATAGTAAGAATTAGTCCAAAAAGAGGGATGTAACATAGGTAGTAAAGACCATCTACTACATTTAATTAAATAACTAGTAGTTGCACTATGTTTTGTGTTGTAATTATGTCTATAGGATGAAATACAATAACAATATGATATAGAAAAAAAAATGATCTTTATAATAGGAGTACCTAATAGGTTAGTAACAAATATTATTGTAAATCCATCTTCAAAATCTCACTCACTTTTGGAAGGAAGAATTAAAAAATATTGTGAACAAAACAAATAGTAAATAGAGTACCAAGTGTAAACCATACTTATGAAAAAAGGTGCAATAATATTATGAGTAGAAAAATTGGTACTGATTCATTCATCTATTTTTCCTTCATCTTGCTACATCATGCTCATATCTTGCTACATCATGGCATGAAACTTGATTAAGGTGCAAAATAAATTGGTAAAATAGTGTCATAAATAATAGTCTAACAAGAAAATTTGTCTAATTATTTCACAAGGCCATAGGTATGATTTTTAGGTATAATTCTTACTATTTGAGATGATTAAGTGATATAGAATCAAGTTTAAACTATAGAATGTAAAAGTATTAAAAACTCATGCATTTGCAAAAGAAAGTAATAGTGTGCATGTTTACTTATAGAAAATGTTTATTTATAATTATATTTACAAATTTATGAATGCCTAACGTTATCTCTTTACTAATATTCAAATTTGTTGTTCATTGATAGGTTCATCTTCATTGCTATGAGTTTGAAGTTCACAAATTCATTGAGGTTCATCTTTGTTGCTATGAGTTATCGTTTGTTCATTGTCCATTTTAATGGAGAGAAGATTTCAAATAATTTAAAAGTAACATAAAAAATAGCAATTATTTATTGTGGTTTTTAAAAGTAACATAAAAAAATAGCAATTATTTGTTGCGGTTTAGCAATTTAGATATTTTATGAAACATCTTAAGAGATACTAAACTCAAGAGACTAAAAAATATATAGGGTTTTGAACTATGCCATGGCTTATGTAATATTTCATTGTTGTGGTTTTTAAGTATAGAGATTTTATAAAATATCTTCTAAGACTTAAAAATAAATAGGATTTTGAACTCTCTCATGGTTTATGTAATATTTCTTTCTTCCTCTAACTTGAGATAGAGGTTGAGTTTTACACTTCAAAAATAGTGCGCATTCACAACATATTCTACTTAAAGCTAAAATATGCATGAAAATAATAAACTAAATATGAGAGAAATAGTGTGCATTCACAACTTATTCCACTTAAACTAAATATACATGAAAATAAACTAAATATAAAAAGAATTCCAACATTTATTTTTTGTAATTAATGTTCTATTTATATAAAATAACAGTTCCATTTATATATATAGAGAGAGTGACATATTACATGGTTCTATTTACTAATAGATAATAAAAGACAGAAAGAGCAAGATTTAAATTTCTAACTATTCTCTAAACAAAAATTGAATTTCTAACCTCAATTGAAGTTTGAATGGTAAAATTTGCAAGGAGGGTTTTGTTGGGTTTCTTTATAATGAATTTTTGATAGTCAAATGTGGCATGGGTATCTCATATATCTCAAGACCTTCTTAATATTCAGATATAGAGGCAGTTTCTTGGAATGGTATGAAATGACCTTGAAATGGTTTTCCTTTGAAATTTTGGGTTTTCTCAATTTTTGAAATAATCATGAATTGTTTGAAGAAGCTTGTTATATATAGAAGTAAAATGTTTGGTATTGCTTGCACATTACTTTATGATTATATAAATAATTTTGAAAACATTTATTTGGGAGTTGATATCCATTTGGTTGTCTTGATTTATCAATCATAGCATGATATATGGAACATCTATTGAAAATAATGCATGGCATGTTAACAATTGTATTGAATGGTGTTTGAGATGATGATAGTGAATAATATAGACTAAACAAGGATGTATGATAATGTGTTATCTATGCCATTTCTTAATTAGTACCTGCCTTCGGCTGGTACTATTGCAATGAGTTCACACTTATCTAGTTATTAATCTATTGATTGCAAACCAATCAAAAGATAGGATTATTTTTCTTGTCAGACAAATTTGATTTAAATTTGTACTTTTCCTATGTCAACATGATAAATTTTTAACAAAAAATAATAATGCATTTTAAATTATAAAAGTATTAGTATTATTATATTAATTAATTCTTTAATCATTATAATCATTATTATTATATTATTTAAATATTTAATATTTAATTTTAAAAATTTATATTTAAATTTTAAGTGAAAGTATGAACATTGAATATTTAATACATAGGAAACAACATCCTATTATATTAAATATACACCCTAATAATTTTTTTATAAAACAATAGTGACAAGAGTTAAAGACTATTTTGTTACTTTACTTGTATTTAATTAAATCTTTCTAGTGTAAATATTAAATTGAAATTAACGAATTTCTAGTGTAAATATTAAATTGAAATTAACGAATTTAATTTATTATTTACAAACCTGAATCTTTCCAGTGTACATACTGTACATTTCCCAAACAATCAAAATTATGACGAGGACAATCTACCGAGTTATGTAGGTGATGGGCTTGGTTTTTGTTTTTAATCTTGACATTTAAATCTTTACGATATTTGAATGGTTCAAATAACAAATCCTAGGCCGATAGTCTTTAGTATGTGAACATTATAGTGCTTTGAAAATTTTTTCACATCGTAAAACAAATTCACTCAGGCAATGAGCTTGTACCAAGGAAGCAGGTTTTTCTTAACTAGTTATTAATAATTCTTTTTGCAACCAAAGAGAACTGAAATAGTTTTTTTATTTAAAAAATATTTAGCTATTGCTATTGTATAGATGCAAATATTATAACAAATTGAAAAATTATTTTTTCTTGAGAAAACTTTTACATGATAAGGGTGATTAATGTTTGCCTTATGGAAAGGGAGTGGCAGTTAATATATTATTTTATTTATGTTTAATAATACTTTATAACTATATTTTATTAGGGTTTTATCAAATCAAATAAAAAAGGGAAAAGTATATGATAATGAAGTGCATTATATTTTAAAGATTTTACTAACTAGGAACATGGCATCACTTCATTTAAATATTTTCCATCACACTAGATTTTTAACTCTTGAGTAAATAAAATTGAAATCCCCAAAATAAAATTATTTTTCATGACACGCTAGATATTTTTCATGACACTAGATTTTTAACTCTTGAGTAAAAAATAATTAAAATCCCAAAAATTACTTAATTTTGTAAAATAAAATAACACTGAAATTTTTCTTTACAAAGCATGCATATTTTTATTTATTGATTTCTTTTCAAAGCTATTTTATAAAAAAAATTATTAGCATTTAAATTTGTTTTATAACTATACCTTAGGGTTCTACACATAAATAACCTAATTTCACTAAAATATTTCTTAACTATTCATTTGATCTTAACCATTGATGTCTAATTAAATGGGGCTGAACCACATACTTTTATTAAATGAATGCACCCAAAATTATTACTAAACCACAATATTAGATTAATTAAAATAATTTTCTCTAAAAGTACTTACTATTATTACTTAAATAAAAAATTAAAAATTAAGTGACCCAAAATTATTACTAAACCACAATATTAGATTAATTAAAATAATTAAAATAATTTTCTCTAAAGTACTTACTATTATTACTTAAATAAAAAATTAAAAATTAAGTGACTAAGATAAAATACTGTAGTGATGTAAATATGAATATGTTATTGTTATTATATTATTAATTATTCTTCAAACTTACAATATTTTAATGTATTTTAAATTGTAATAGTATTCAATATTATTACATTTTAATATCTTAGGAAGACATTTCAAATCTATCCACACTGTTATTATATTATGTAATTATTCTTCAAAATACAATATTTTAATACATTTTAAATTGTAATAATATTCAATATTATTATATTTTAATATTTTAGGCAGACATTTCAAATCTATCCACACCCAGCTAGGATTAGGGTTCTACACATTTTATTTTATGAAATTAGATTACTTTTGGGATTTCAATTTTATTTAGTTAAGAGTTAAAAATCTAGGATTTCAATTTCATTTAGTAAAAAATTAAAAATCTACAATATCACAAAAAATATTTCACCATGTTATTACATTTTTTATTTTATTCTTCAAATTTACAATATTTTAATGCATTTTAAATTATAAAAGTATTAGTATTATTACATTTTAAGGAAATATTTTTGTTATTTAATAAACTTTGTAAAAGTTTAGTTTTATAGTTAGGAAATATTTTAGTCCTATTTTATTTTTACCAAATTAGATTATTTTTAAGATTTTAATTTTATTTACCCTAAACATTTCAACACTCTTCAAAAATTAATTTTTCAATTATTGGAATGCAATTTGTCTATACAACCAATACCTAATTAACAAAAAAATTACAACTAAACAAATCTATTTACAACCAATAGCTAATCAACAAAAAAAATTACAACTAAACAAATACTAACAACACTACAAGGCAGGTACTAGCCACTACGTGGCACTTGTTTTTTAGGCATCCAATGATATTTGGATAATCCTTTTTTCTTTTCATTGTTGACTTCACTACTACTTTTTGATGATAATTTTTATATTGAAATATTAAAAGAGAATATCATGAAAGTTCAAAGATTGTAGAGGCCCTTCATTCCTTGATTTCAATATGTTTTTTTAAATGAAAAAGGTGGTAGAGCCACCCATACTATATAATAATAATAAAAAAGTAGTTACAAAGCTGAACCAGGAATGTAACATCTGGCTATCCAAAAAGTACTATGTACAAGGAGACCATACAAACATGACAACATATACGGACATCTACTCAGATTTAGAGTCATGATGCTCTTCAGATGGAGGCATGGGGAAAGGAAGGGTATGATATGGAGTGCCTGACACACGAGGAGGTCCTGGAGCCCAATCTAGAGCATGCATCTGTAAAAACCTGATGGCATTAAATAGAGAATGTCACCTATGTGCATTCAAATGGTGATTGAAGGCATTATAACAGTCTAGGTGGAGGCCTCTCTACACACCCGTGTACACGCACACCGCATGATGCGACATCTGCAGAAGGGCAATGGCTATCCAGCCCCTAAAAATGCACCAAGGCATGGATAGTCATTTCCCATGACCATGCATCCATACATGGTCTTTTCAACATCGTAGACTGCAATACCTCACCGTTTTTCATCACAGACTGCAGTACGTCCATCTCCTTCCATATGCCTCTCATTCTACTGAGCTTGGACTGCATATTCTATTTTTTAATATATACCTTAGAAAAATGTACATTATAGAAAGCATAATTTAAATAGGAAAAAAAAATTGTTTTTAATGTAAAAATTTTAATTAAGAGTTTTTTAGGGTTATAGTTTTTATTTTTAAGGGATAGGTTTTATATGTGAGCATTATAGTGCTCCTCGTTAAAAAAAAAATTAGGCCGAAAATCTTCTAAACTCTAATATAATTTACTTATATTAAGATGTATCATAATATTTTAAAGACAACATTGAATAGATAATTGTCATAAAAAAAAAAAAAAAATACTTGCTTGGTGCTATTAAATAAGTAATTTTTAATTATATTACAATGATAAAGACTAATAGTTAAAGAATATTTTCATTTTATTTTTTCTTTTACAATTATTTTTTATCCTTCTAAAAATACTTTTATTTCTTTCCATTTTTAAGTATATCTTTTCACTTCTAATTCTATTTTTTAATTGTTTTATAATTTTCTACTCCAAAATCATCATCTTCCCTTTAGGGCCTAAATTGGATGGTCATAATACCATATGGTTGTATATAATTATTTTAGTTCTAAAATACAATTAGTATCACTTGAAAAGGGAGACTTTTGGTAAACTCTCAAAATTTCTATATATAGCCTATATATAATTTTTTTCTCAAATAAGGTAGGCCTTCTTCCTTACCATTTGAAGGGCAACTTCAAAGAAACAACAATTTGCTTGAGAACAAGATGACCATCAAATTTAAACCTAGCTTATCTTCTACTGATTTTTCCACTCCAAATTACATGCAAAAGTAAAACAATATAACTAGTATAAATATCTTAAATACATCTATCTAAAAAACACCAAAAAGTACTATTGCAATGAGTTCACACTTATCTAGTTATTAATCTTTGATTGCAAACCAATCAAAAGATAGGATTATTTTTCTTGTTGGGTAAATTTGATTTAAATTTGTACTTTTCCTATGTCAACATGATAAATTTTTAACAAAAAATTATTGTAAAATGATTTATCTGTATTGCCATTCGCTGAGAAAAAATGACCTCCTCTCTGCAGATTGTCGGAGACTGCAACAAAAAGCTATAAATGTGGAGAGAATTTTGGTTTGAGGGGAGGGTGTGGCAAGTAAACAAATTATGAATACAAATTTTGTCTCCCACTAGTTAAGTCATGCCTAAATGGATGGCAATAATTATGAGAGGGAAGAATCATCAGTTTTTATGAATTTAATTTTTTGTTTCATTAGCTAAATATAAAAATTACTTTTTGTCAAAGGGACAAAGTTATAATATTAACAAGTGCCAGTACCTGCCTTGTAGTGTTGTTATTATAGTATTTGTTTAGTTGTAATTTTTTTTGTTGATTAGCTATTGGTTGTATATAGTATTTGTTTAGTTGTAATTTTTTTGTTGATTAGGTATTGGTTGTATAGACAAATTGTATTCCAATAATTGAAAAATTAATTTTTGAAGAGTGTTGAAATGTCTTCGGTAAATAAAATTGAAATCTCAAAAATAATCTAATTTGGTAAAAATAAAATAGGACTAAACTATTTCCTAACTATAAAACTAAACTTTTACAAAGTCTATTAAATAATGCATTAAAATGTAATAATACTAATATTTTTATAATTTAAAATGTATTAAAATATTGTAAGTTTGAAGAATAAAATAAAAAAAGTAATAACATGGTGAAATATTTTTTGTGATACTGTAGATTTTTAACTTTTTACTAAATAAAATTAAAATTCTAGAGTTTTAACTCTTGACTAAATAAAATTGAAATCCCAAAAATAATCTAGTTTAGAACCCTAACCCTAACTGGGTGTGGATAGATTTGAAATGTCTGCCTAAAATATTAAAATGTAATAATATTGAATACTATTACAATTTAAAATGCATTAAAATATTGTAAGTTTGAAGAATAATTACATAATATAATAATAGTGTGGATAGATTTGAAATGTCTGCCTAAGATATTAAAATGTAATAATATTGAATACTATTACAATTTAAAATATAAAATATTGTAAGTTTGAAGAATAATTACATAATATAGTAACAATAACATATTCATATTTACATCACTACAGTATTTTATCTTAGTCACTTAATTTTTTATTTAAATAATAATAGTAAGTACTTTTAGAGAACATGATTTTAATTATTTTAATTAATCTAATATTGTGGTTTAGTAATAATTTTGAGTGCTTTCATTTAATAAAAGTGTGTGGTTTAGCTCCATTTAATTAGACATCAATGGTTAAGACCAAATGAATAGTTAAGAAATATTTTAGTGAAATTAGGTTATTTATGTGTAGAACCCTAAAGTATAGTTATAAAACAAATTTAAACCCTAATAATTTTTTTATAAAATAGCAGTGAAAAGAAATCAATAAATAAAAATATTCATGCTTTGTAAAGAAAAATTTTAGTGTTATTTTATTTTACGGTTATTTTTGGGATTTTAATTTTTTTTTACTCAAGAGTTAAAAATCTAGAGTTTCATGAAAAATACTTTTATTTTGGGGATTTCAATTTTATTTACTCAACAGTTAAAAAATCTAATGTGACATAAAATATTTAAATGAGCCATGTTCCTAAATATAGTTAGTAAAATCTTAAAAATATAATGCACTTCCTTATCATATATTTTTCCTTTTTTATTTGATTTGATAAAACCCTAATAAAATATAGTTATAAAATATTATTAAACATAAATTAAATAATATATTAACTGCCACTCCCTTTCCATAAGGCAATATTACTGCAGCAATAACTAAATATTTTTTAAATAGAAAAACTATTTCAGTTCTCACTGGTTGCAAAAAGAATTATTAATAACTAGTTAAGCCTGCTTATAATTTCCTTTACACAAGCTCATTATTGGAGTGAATTTGTTTTACGACGTGAGAAAATTTTCACATACAAAAGACTATCAGTGTATGATTTGTTATTTGAAGCATTCAAAATCCCTAAAGATTTAAATATCAAGATTAAAAACAAAAACCAAGGCGTGAGAAAATTTTCAAAACACTATAATGTTCACATACAAAAGACTATCGGCTTAGGATTTGTTATTTGAAACATACAAAAATCCTAAAGATTTAAATGTCAAGAGTTAAAAAGAAAAACCAAGGCCATCAAATATTAAAATTTAATATTTTAAAATAAACAACAAAGTAACAACCCATAGATTGAAGATTTAATGATCAAGAAACTGTTGAGCCAATGAAGTAAATACCAACCACTGCACCAACCCAAATCAATTGAAAAGCCTGCACGAGCACAAGGGAATAGATAAAATCTAATTTAACTGTAAAAGAGTTATAGCAAAGATAATGATACTCGTAGATAAAGGGGCTAAAAGGCCCGTCAACTAAAAAACAATTTTAAAAAAATTCAAATTTTTTCGCAACACCTGATATCTCCATAAATGTACCAAAACCTGATAAAGCGGTTTGGGTAGTTGAACTGTAATAGTTAGGTGAACTGCGGTTTGGGTAGTTGAACTGTAATAGTTAGGTGAACTGCATCAGTTTTTAATATTTTCAATTTATTATGAATAGGTTTTGATTTAGGTTTTTAGGTTTGTAAATAATAAATTAAATTCATTAATTTCAATTTAATATTTACATTGGAAAGATTTAATTAAATATAAGTAAAATAACAAAATAGTCTTTAAACTCTTGTCACTATTATTTTATAAAAAAATTATTAGGGTGTATATTTAATATAATAGGAAGTTGTTTCCTATATTAAATATTCAATGTTCATATTTTCACAGATTTTAAAATTTTGGCTAAATAAAATTGAAATCCAAGTTTTTTTAACTTTTGAATAAATAAAATTGAAATCCCTAAAATAATCTAATTATATATAAAAATAAAATGTGTAGAACCCTAAAAACTAAATTAAAATTAAATTACTTTTAGCTAATGAAGTAAAAAATTAATCGCCATCCATTTAGGCATGACTTAATTTGTTTACTTGCCACATGCTCTCCTCAAACCAAAATTCTCTCCGCATTTATAGTTTTTTTGTTGCACTCTCCCGACAATCTGACAATCCGCAGAGAAGAGGTCATTTTTTTCAGCCAATGACAATACAGATAAATCATTTCTAAATAATTTTTTGTTAAAAATTTATCATGTTGACATAGGAAAAGTACAAATTTAAATCAAATTTGTCCGACAAGAAAAATAATCCTATCTTTTGATTGGTTTGCAATTAATAGATTAATAACTAGATAAGTGTGAACTCATTGCAATAGTACCAGCCGAAGGCAGGTACTAATAATACTATTAAAAATATAGGGTTCTACACATTATATTATTAAAAATATAGGGTTCTACACATTTTATTTTATGAAATTAGATTATTTTTGGGATTTCAATTTTATTTACTCAAGAGTTAAAATTCTAGTATTTTAATTTTATTTACTAAAAAGTTAAAAATCTATAGTATAAGAATATTTCACCATGTTATTACATATTTTATTTTATTCTTCAAACATACAATATTTTAATGCATTTTAAATTATCATAATATTAATATTATTACATTTTAATAACTTAAGCTGACATTTCAAATCTCTATACACTCAACTAGAGCCAGGGCTCTCTACATATTCTATTTTATTTTTACCAAATTAAATTATTTTTGATATTTCAATTTTATGTACCCAATACATTTCAAAATGAGTTCACATATAAACAATTCTTTATCTTTAGAAAAATTTATCACTAAACCATAATATTAGATTAATTAAAATAATTAAAATCATGTTCTCTAAAAGTACTTACTATTATTACTTAAAAAAAAAATTAAGTGACTAAGATAAAATACTATAGTGATCTAAATATGAATATGTTATTGTTATTATATTGTGTAATTATTCTTCAAACTTACAATATTTTAATGTATTTTAAATTGTAATAGTATTCAATATTATTACATTTTAATATGTTAGGCAGACATTTCAAATCTCTCCACACTCAACTAGGGTTAGTGTTCTACACATTTTATTTTATGAAATTAGATTATTTTTAGGATTTCAATTTTATTTACTCAAGATTTAAAAATCTAGGATTTCAATTTTATTTAGTCAAAAGTTAAAAATATGAAGTATCACCAAAAATATTTTGTCATGTTATTACATTTTTATTTTATTCTTCAAACTTACAATATTTTAATGCATTTTAAATTATAAAAGTATTAGTATATTACAAATATTTTTGTTATTTAATAGCTTTTGTAAAGTTTAGTTTTATAGTTAAGAAAATATTTTAGTTCTATTTTATTTTTACCAAATTAGATTATTTTTGAGATTTTAACACTCTTCAAAAATTAATTTTTCAATTATTGGAATGCAATTTGTCTATACAACCAATACCTAATCAACAAAAAAATTACAACTAAACAAATACTATATACAACCAATAGCTAATCAACAAAAAAAAATTACAACTAAACAAATACTATAATAACAAGAGTTGCAGAGCAACGAAGTTTCTGCCAAAATGCTCATGAATAGTTGTGTTTTAGTTTGTTATGTTCTTACCTGTAAATAATGAATGCATGTTCTTACCTTTAATAATGCAAGTAGAAGTAGAATCAGTCACATCAAAGTTCAAACATTAGTATGCTTCTTTTGTTACAACATTGAATTTGTGGAGAAAAAGAATCACACAATCTAAATTATGGTGGTGTAGTCATTAATTTCACCATGTATGCATTGCAATTTAAATAAAAGATATAGATGGAAACCCATAATCCAAACTGGTAGTGCTGAGATATTGATGCATAGTTATAGCTGCAATGGATTATAAGAAATGGTCGAGGGGAGAAAGAAGAAAGAAAGATACACTTTCTATGCTTCAACAGAACTAAACCTTATAAGAAATCAAAGCTGGAGCATAATGGTCATGCAACATTAGATGGAGGTACAGAATCAAACTCTTCAAAGCAACTGGAAAATAACTAACTGGAAATGTGTTGTAGTATGGTACTACATTATTGGTGTTTATAGTGTTGTTATGAAAGACAAGTGAGGCTTATTCACCAGCATAAATAGAAGCAAAATAATAAAAACACTATTTTATGTTCACGAGATGATACTTAAATACAATATTTATCCATCAATCAATTCTCACAAAGCACACATGGAATAAAATCCTTAGATTAAAGACAACCGCCGTTGTGGTGGTGGAGAAACAAGAAGACAGTGTTGAAAGTCATCAGGTACGAAGATTTGCTATCAGAGGACAAGGACGCCAGACAACAATGTTAAAAATAGAGCCTTTCTTCCTGAACAATATTTACTAATTAGAATAAAATTCTTAGATTAAAGACTGCTACCATTGTAGTTGGGGAGAAACACGAAGATAGTGCTGGAAGTCATATGGTATTATGAAGATTTGCTATTAGAGGTCAAGGAGGCCAAAACAAAAAAGTTCAAAATAGAGCCATTCTTCCTTAACAAGTTAGAGCCCCTTCTAGCCTGCATCATCTCTGAAGAACAGGACTTACATGAAGGGGAGGCCAATCTTGGAAAACATAAATGTTGTTCATGAGATGATACTTGTTAGCAATAGCAGGAAGGGAATGTTGTCAAAAGTGGATATATCTAAGGCATATTATAGGGTTAGCTACAATGTTTTGGGTAAGATTTGAGCAGTTTAAGTTCTCTAAATGATTGACCAAATTAAGTGAAGGAATGCCATGCTTCTTCTATGTTTCCAAGTTCTTGTCAATTACTGCCCCATGGAGTTTTCAATGTCCCACGTGTGCAAAAAGGTATTGACTAGTCCACATCTCTACATTATCTTAGCAAAAACAACAAAGACAATCAATCATATTTTGACTCAAGACTAAGAAACAAAAAGACACCTTTCAGGTAGAGAAGAATATTGAAAAAGAATCATTTTCACCGATAGAATTACATTTATAGAAATGCAAGTAACGATGGAATATATGTTTATTGCCCATTTTGAGCATACAAAACATGATATGTTAATAAACAAAACTGGTCACCAAAAAAGAAAGTAAAACTATTCCATTGAATTGCATTGCAAATTTGGCCTATGCAAAATACAGCACTGAGGGGATATTGTGAAACTGCAAAACCAAAGACACATGAAAAACAATTATTGTATTTAATGAAGATAACTCGTATAGTTTACAAACAACCTATAGTATACTATTATGACATGAACATGAACTTCAATCTCAGCTCCATGGCATATTAAAATACTAGAAAAAGGCATGGTTACTAAACTGTTGAAAGATTACTCACCAGAAAGACAAATTCCTCTATTGAACTTTTCTTGCTAGAGCAGCCAAACACTTAGAAAGCTTTAACCATGATATCTCTTTTACAAAGATATTGGAGATAGTCAAATTTTAAAGGCCCAGGTTACAAGGTGGTGACCATACTCTTTACAAATGAAAAACAAATGACTTGAAATATTCAACAACCAAATTAGCTTAATATTTATCCACTACACAACAAATTCAGACCCAGCTTAGTAAATTCATGCTTTTCTGAATAGCTTGAACTCCAACAGCCAATATATGACCAAGTGAAGAAAATCCTGAAAGAGTCAATCTGATAATTCTAAAAATAACTCTTAATTCCTGAACAAGACAATGATCTTTCTATAGGCAAGTATATAAATGATATACAACCCACTGACCACAATATAAGCAACTTAACAGATGAGGGCATGATTTGTTGGTGTTTGGGTGGCGTTGCGCACCCAAGTTCAAGCCTAGTGCCCCATGTTGAGCTCACAGGCTTGGACGGTTGGTTGTTAGGGAATTGGGGGCCCCTGTTTGGTGTCCTACAAGCTAGGCCTAATTAATGCCTGGAATTGAGGCCAAGGTCCATTAAACCCTCAAATTAGGGATCAAAAAAATACATCAGCAACCTGATGCTTCTAAATGAATAGTCACAAATCATCAAAAAATGTACAAAAATCCTAAGACTCTATCAACATTGTTTAGCTCATCTTAGAAATCTATAATTTTTCAGAGAAACAAACCTAAGAAAGTTTCTTCAGTGTAAATTGAGAACATCTAAACATTATTCATATATCAAAAAAATAAGAAAAAAATCTTATACTCCAAAACTCCCACAACAGAAGTCCAACCTAAGCCATTCTAAATTATAAACAAGAAAACTATTGAACTTTAGACCCTCAAATAAATTTTCTAAATGAAATCTAAATTGACCAAGGAAACTTCATCATATAAGTTATGAAAAAATTCAAAACTTTCTCCTCGACTTCATAAACCAAGCATTCTTCTAAAAGAAAGCGAAAAAAAAAGATCGGAACATTAAGACAAGATCCAATCCAAAAGTAACCACCAATCAAAGAATTTGCAAAAATGAAAGCTAAAAAACTACACAAGATCCATTTTACAGCCATCGTGATAACGAAGTAAACTTTACAAGTTTATTCCCAAGCAAATCTAGATAATGTATGGCTTCAAATGAGTCCATGTTTTCTTTTTTTGTTAAAGAAAAGCTTTCAATCAGTAGCTAGTCTAAGAGAATTATAAGCCACACTGGGACTGAGACACTACCCAGACTCCTACAGGAATTTTCCACAATGGGTGAAACAGATTTCAACATGAAAAACATTTGAAACATGAAGTGACAAGTACACTGGAAATTACTCTCAAAAAAATGATGAAGTTCACAAGAGATTATCAATTTAATGTTCACCAGAGATCATAAACACCCCACAATTCAACTGAATTCATAAGCTTAGTCCAAACTTTTGAGCAGTCTAAAGCCCTCGGCAAAATATCCATAAAGGTAGCTTGGGAAGTTCTAGATAGAATCACTCCATATAGTATAAAATACATAAATGATAATGTATAATCCAGTTGACTACATGGTAAAGAAGCAGCATTACCAAGTTCAAAACAAAGCCTTTCTTCAAGTGGAATAGCAGCCTATAAACAAAACAAATTCATTTGAAAATAGTCATGGCCTTAGATTCTGCAATGTTTGGACATCAAGAACATAAAAAACATGAAGAATGGTTGCCTAAAGAGTTTAACGCATAAATTATACCCAACTATCTGCAGCTTGTCTATGACATACCTAAATTTGGGTGTGATGGGGTGCGACTCCTTCCTCCACTCCCTTAAAATTCTCCAGTGGCACGTTAAATGCATGAAATATAATTTAAACCTTGATGATCCACAATAATGACCATTATGGGTGAAAGTTTTCTGCCAATTAGATTGAAGAAAAATAATTTTTCAAATATGTTTTGTTAAAATATTTGCATCTATACAATAGCAATAGGTAAATATTTTTTAAATTGAAAAATTATTTCATTCTCATTGGTTGCAAAAAGAATTATTAATAACTAGTTAAGAACAGGCCTCGCTTATAGTTTCCTTGGCAGAAACTAACACTACAAGGCAGGTACTAGCCACTAAGTGGCACTTGTTTAAGAATTATTTTATTTTATTAGGTTGTTTACTTTTATTTTTATTTGAAGAGCTATTAAATACTTTTGTATGTAAATTTTAATTTTACTTTAAAAACTACCATTTAATGATTTCCATAATTCTTTTGTTTTGTTTTTACTTTAAAAAGTTAAGTAAATACTAGTATAGTTATTTTTATTTTAGCAGAAATTGAAGGACTAATAATAACATATTAATATAATTACTATAATATTTCACTTAATTTAAATTTTTTAAAAAATAAACTATTATAACAAATCTTGTTTACTTTTATTTTAAAAATGACATATAAAAAAGAATGAATTCATTTCATCTAGAAAGAATTTGAATATATAAGCTTGATAGGTGTTCTAAGTGGTATCAAGGAGTGTATGTATATAAAACCTAAAATACAACAAATCTATATTATAAAATAAAATAAAATAACTCTTAAGTAAATAAACTAATTAGAAAATAAAATAATTCTTTTGTTTTGTTTTTACTTTAAAAAGTTAAAAATACTAATATAGTTATCTTTAGAAAAAATCAAAGTAAATTTATTTTCTAATTAGTTTATTTACTTAATAGTTATTTTATTTTATAATATAGATTTGTTGTGTTTTAGGTTTTATATATATAGACTCTTGATATTCAAATTCTTTCTAGATGAAAGGAATTCATTCTTTTTTATATGTCTTTTTAAAATAAAAGTAAACAAGATTTGTTATAATAGTTTTAAAAAAAAAATTTAAATTAAGCCAAATATTATAGTAATTATTAGTTTCTTTTATAAGTAGTGAATTGATATTTTTGCATGACTTTTATTTTATATTAATATGTTCTTATTAGTCCCTTCAATTTTTGCTAAAATAAAAAAAGGATTTAATTATAATCATTAGAAGTAAAAATTAAAGTTGTTTATAAAGTTTTGGGAAGAGTATATCTATAGAAGTTAAATTTTGTTATAAATTTTTCATGTTATTAATTTAAAAATAAAAAATCTTAATAAAACATGATGATAAGTTAATGGTATTGTATATTGTGTTCTATCGCTTGTGCAATGATTGATTTACTATGCTACAACAACACTTATCTCATAGAATGCGCATTTCTTGCCACAATTCAAATTTCACTATTTACATAGTAGAATTGAGATAAAAATAATGTTTACATAACTAAGATACAAATACTATCTATATACATAATGTGTTTATCTTATAAAAGAAAAGCATCAAAACAAAAATAAAAATGCACATGTTCCTATTTCTTAGACTAGCCCAATTCATCCATTTGCATTACATCAATACAAAAAATACAAAAAAATACAAAAAAAATACAATACAACTATAATATTTTGAGAACCTGGCATAAGAGGCAATGTTTCAAGGTGGCCAAGGGATCATGAAGAGGAGTGATGGTGTTGTACACACACATGCAACAAAGGTAGCATAATGAGAGTTCTCATATGGAGAAAGACAAGTTGCAAGATCGACAATGAGGAGTTTGGTATTTTATGCTTCAAGAGTACATGGTTGCTAGTAAAGTAGAAGCAACCAAATAAGAACGGGTCATGAAGATGAAGAGGTGGTAGTGGAAGTGTTAGTTGCTGATGTGGATGTAGGAGGAACATGTAGGTGTTGCATTAGTTGTGTAATGAAGGAACAATGGCACGAGGTATGATTCAGAAATCTTTGTTTGTTCACATTGCTTGCCACATAAGGGGTTGGTATCACATATTTTGGAGTCATTTGAGGGCCCATATTCTGGACATGGATGGAGTGTTGGATCAAACACTTAGTGGCTTGGTGTGTTGTCCCGTGCATGTAGCTGTCATTGATTATTGATATAACATGATGTGGTGCTGTTATGTCAAGAGGAATATTAAGTGCATAACCATATATATCTTGTTGAGATCATCTTAATTATGTTGGACTCTCATTATAACCTTGGATTCCAAGTTGGTGAAGGAGATTTGTTGTCAATTATGAGCTACGATTGTCACAATCATTAGAGGCATTGTCATAAAGGGAGTTGTGTAGGATGAAATGTTGTTTGGGACAAACTTAGGACTGTTATAGGCACTAAATGTTTGGGTAGTGAATTAGTATTTACTTATCAAACTACTTCTTATACCAAAGTTAGGGAGAGTTAACGACATTAAATGAAGATGGTGGAGATTGGTGGTGGTTACTCTTATGAGGAAAAAAATGGAAAATAAAGAGACTACTCTTAGGAGAGAAAGATGAAGAGCAATATGTGTGTCAAATTTGGAAAACTTGATGTGAGATCTCTAAACAAGGATAGAATTTATTGAGAACACTTAGGACTGTTATAGGCACTAAATGTTTGGATAGTTAAAGGGCAGTCTTATCAACAAAAGAATAATCAATCCTAAAACCTCTCTTAACTATTATGACAATATACCCATATGCTATGTGATAGTATGCATAAGGCTTATTAGGGTTAGATATGAACAAAATATGCAATAGGCTCTCACTACCCTATTCAGAAGGTAAGAGATGACAACATGATGAAAAGGATTGATCTTATATAGATTAGAATTGTCAAGCAGCTTAAATGGACTATCAACACAACTAGGACTATCATAACAAAATACCAAAAAATCAAAGACTCATTGCCATTAGGGTTCACTGCCTAGAGCTCACTTCTCAAAGAGGCTCACTGCCAAGGGTGGCTTACTACCAAAGATTTGAACTGAGATAGTAGCATCTATTCCATGCCTAAATTTAGTTCCATTGAAGTGCAATTCTCTTCCTCTGCTCTGCTTTGCTTTCTTCACTTAACTTCACATCTTTTTCCCCCAAGGACACCTTTTTCATGACTCAATTACAAGTATATATAGCATTCATCAACCTTGGAATGTATATCAAGGTCGGCATTACATTCATCAACCGTTGGAACAATCTCCAAGGTCAGCATTACAAACATTTACAAAATAGGTCTTGACCTAATACAAAAATATGCTAAGGAAATGTAGTAAATATGTATGTGGATCATGCCATGCCTTAGCTAGGACTCAAACATGATCTTCCATGCCACAACATGCTTCTATAATCTTCAATAGATCTCTGCAATCACTGGAATTAACCAAGTCAGCTAAGATTGGTTACACGCTACGTTATTTGGGGATAATCTTCAAACATGATCTCCATTCTTTAATGCGGACCAATGTAAAGGTAGGAACATGATCAGGAGGCATCCACAAGCATGTTGTAATTACTAGGAGCAATCGCACAAAGTCTAACAACTTTATCAATGAGATTCTTCACACCAGAGCACATGAACTTCACTGTCTTCAACTGTCATAAAAGAAAGATAGCTTGTGGACCACCAAATCATGAACCAGTGTAGTTGTAGGCACTTATCATCATCCCAGACTTCAAGCTCTAGAACCGCAGAGCAAAATACTTCAACACAAAGGAATGCAGAGCAAAACACTTTCTCTCTGTCACCAGTGAATAATTAGAAAAAGTAGGTTTTACTCTGGTGAATGAAACTCACTCAATTCTTCATACCAAAGGCTCAAACGTAGGATTTAGCATCTTCAGACATCCCTCTAAATAACTTCCAATCCACAGACCAATATCTTCAATCTACAAGAAATACGGAGTAATCTTCTAGACTGTTCTTCATTATGCAACTCATTGTCTTCACTATGATTCATTGTTTCCTTTTTGATTCTTCCGGAGGGGATAAATTTCTCAATGTCCTCAACATACAAGGCTTGTAAACAAATAAAAAAATAGGATCCAGTTGACACCAATGACAACAAAGATATGCTGACATTAATGACAACACCGATTAGGCACATACTTGCAATAGTATATAGAGAGTGAGGGTGACATAGAAAGGGGGAGGGGGAGAGGGATAAATAGAGATAGATAGAGAGAGGGAGATGTGGAGAGACAGAGAAGGACATGGACATGGACATGGAGAGAGGGGGGACATGGAAAGATATGGAGAGGGGTATGTGCAGGATCATGATGGGCCAAACTATACCTCTAAGTGGCAATGAAAATACAAAAAATCAGACTTTATCAAGTTCATGTGAAAATTTGAATGGATTATCTACATAATTTGAAAAAGATGTAAGAACGAAATTTGTAGAGAATTGAATCTAGTTTATAGGCTACTATTTTTTTTTAAAAACTAAATTTACTTAGTGAAAATTGAATATTTCAATGAACAACTATTAAATTTTTCAGAAAAAAATAAAAAGTGGGTGTCTGTCCAGCCAACCTAACTATGAGTAAAAATATATATTTTGTTTTGAAACTTTCAAAATAAGTAGAGGACTCATATCCGGATGTGACACATATTTATTTGAAATTTTTTTCCAATAAAATAATTAGTTATGATTTTTTTATTGTGACTTTTTAAAAAAAATAAAAAGTAATTTTCCAGCCAACCTAACTTGATAAAAAAAAATTGAAATTCAATTTTTTTTAACCTATAGCCAGAAAAGCATAGAGTGTGACGCAGGTTTCAGATCTTAAAAAGGTGAAATGGTTTGAAAGTTATGGATGTTTTTCAATCAGTGTGTCCATCAGGATTTTAGAGACACGGTATATAGAAAATTATTAATAATTATTTAATAAAATGATAACCAAACAAATCTTATATTTTTAGAAAGCTAACAATTTTTTCTATAAACCCTTTTCGTTTTATCAATTTTGCATTAAAAAAAGTCGTCAGGACGAAGGATGAAGTTCGAAGAAGAGACTGAAACATGAAAACACGTTAGAATCCATGAAAAGTCAACAACCAAAATAGATATCCATTCTGAAAATAGATATCTGTTTCCAAAACGGATATCCATTTTGGAAACGGATATCCGTTTCCTTGATCTATGAAGAACTTTGTACCATTGGTTTTGGATGAAGAGAAGCAACATATTTGAAACATCGAGGCAATAATACAAGAAGTTAAATTTAGTTGGTCATTTATAGGTGTATCTATTGTTTCATATCGCATTACACATAGAATTCTAATTAACAATCTAGTTTCCTCATTTGGGGGAACATTTTTTTATCCGTTTCTAATGGAAATATTTAGTTAAAAATTGGTGGCTCATTGTGAAAAGTATGGGCTCTTATCAAGCACGCATAACCAAGAAGGTTGATATCCATTTTTCTTACATGTTTGTTGATCACATCTTATGAAACAGATGTTGCTTGGTGATAGTTCTAGGTTTAGTGAACAATATTCTCAATCTTATTGCAATTTTTACACTTGTGACCAAATTTGGTACCAAACCTTTTCACCTTTTCAATTAATCCTGATAGTGTCATCTCACTCTATGCAAATCAAACCAACATTAGGACCATGTGAATGAGATTAAGGATAGCCTTGAAATATGAATCTTTGTATTGTTGACTATCCTTTTAGCATGACAATCCTTTAGGATCATTGTACCCAGGTGCAACAATCCTTCAATCTTCTTTATTTATATTTCTTTCCTCTTCATACATAAGATTCTCGTGCCTTGTAGTCATGACAATCCACAAATCACCTAACTGTCCTTAGTGAGACTATATCTTATTTTGACAATGATAGTCATCGTCCATTCACAACTCTCCTCTTTAACATAGATACCCTTTGCACATGTTTTGACTTCATGATTTTCCTTTTGTATGTTGTATTATGGTATGAAAATACTATGGCCCCTTCTTCATCCTCTTGTATAATGAAATTGAAGGTCGACACTTACGGTTACTCTTCTTTATACTTGGTGATAATGAATCCCTAAGCTCATTTTTTATTGTCTTGAAGCCAAATTTACCACTGTTGAGATAGTCAGAGTTGATTCTTGATCATGAATATTGCGAATTACTTCAAATATCCATGGACAATTTCAATTGTGTTTCTTAAGACACCCATGCCTTGACTATCCCTTGATGTTGGTCATGATTGTGCTTGGATGGCACAATAGTTCATAGTTAGATTTTTGCCACTAAAGTTTTCCTCTGACAAAGTCGTATTTGTACTCCACCTTTTGATGATGTTCAAACAATATAAATACTTATTCTTAACATAAGCAATACTCACAAATACCAATGCATTCTACTCATAAGGTTCATGGCACCATGCCTAAAGGTATGATAGTCAGCAGTGTACTATTATGGTAGCCTATGGTTGGTTTGACAATCTATAATAGTGATAGCATTCATGCCTAACAGTCCTTATCGTTATTGTCATAATATATTTTACATTTGAGGCCTTGTCTACAACATACAAAGTTTACCTTTCTCACCCATACCTTCAGTATATAAAGGACATTGATAGGGAATTTTTAATTTCCACTCAGTCAGTGCAATCTAGGAGAGGATAGATTGTCTAACGTTGTAATCTATTTCCATTTACACTTGCCATAACTACAAATGATTAGTGTTTATTCTCAACCCCGGTATATGAATAAAATGTGACCTATTGTTCTAATAGGCCTATAGGGACAAAGAGGTGATAAAGCCTTTAATTTTAAACATGACATGGTTTTGATAACTTCCCATATTGGTAAGGTCCTAGATGACAATCCTTTGATGCACCTAATTGTAATAGGTGTTATGATAGTCCTTGGTATCTTTTCATTTCTTTCTTGAATGGCCTGCAAATAAGACATAAGACCTATTAGATCCTTCATAAATAAGAATTCTCATACATTACATTTAAACTTAAACTCCCTAAACATCCATCAATCCATCCATTAATATCAAAATGCCATGAATATCCTATGATCAACCATTCTAATTCCTAGGATAGTCATATATTGCAATTTTGCTTCTCTATACTAAAATAACCCAAGGAATATCTACCCTTGAATTTGTATTTTAACAATCTAATGTCTTTACGAATAACATTGAACCTTCTTTTGGGACAACATTTTGCCTTTAGAAGCTCCTCATTTGATGATAGCCTAAAATAGAATAAGTGGATAGTCATAACTTTTAGCATAATGGGAAAACCCTAAAGTGTGATAAAGTCTATACATTATCTATTCCCATCCATGTCATGAAGCAACTATTCAAATGCTAGGCCAACATGATTTAAACAATCATAAGGGCCAACAATCCACTCCAAATGCATGGGAAAAGGACAACTCTTGGATCCCATATTAATCATGTTCACATGGCTGCTAGCATCTTCAAGTGAGTCAATACAAAAATTGAAAGCCTTAAACTCATACACTTTAGAAAAATATACCTAATTATAAATTTGATATGCACGAATAAGGAAGTCCTCATGCAATACAAACTAAAATGTGTCATATTTAGACATGTCATCAAGTTTAACTACATCATGTTGAGACTCGTGTTTGCTTAAGCATTACAAGTCACTTGCCTCTTTGTATGCTTCAAAGTTCCAAACAAAGGACTCAACTTTAGGTGTAGCAGAGTTCTCATCAATGACTGATTTACATGGCCTTCAACAAACTAAAATTATATATCATCTTTATGCTTATATGGAGGCTATATCATCTTTACAATTGTATGTCTAGGCTCGTTAGGAGTCTTCACAAATGTGTCCAAAGTAAGATTACTCAAATCAAATAATGGCTTATATCCAGAGCTTTATTAAGTTGATACCTAGGTGGATTAGTGTGTAAACATTCAAATTAGATGGTAATTCACAAGTTTTTAGAATAATAAAATGAATCCCTAGTCTAGAATCCAAATGTACATAATAAAACAGATATCTATTTTGTAGTAGCGATATGGATGTTGCAGAGTGTCCGTTGGCAAAGAATTGGGATTTACTTAAATTTGCTTGTTCATGCTTCTCACAGGACGTCACCTCCCCTACCCATCCAGCTCTACAGAAGAAGAGAGACAACAAATGATCAAGAGGGATCACCAATTGGCGGTAAGTGATTGATTACTTATGTCATGTTATATATTTTGAATATTAAATTCTATATTAATGTGCACGTTGTTTGATTGTATTAATAGGTGGAAATTCAAAAATCTCTATCAAGGAGGTCTAGTCGATGAGCGATAGAGGATGAGTCATTGACTGGTTCACCATCTTCATGGCCTAGCAAGAGCCATAGATTATTTGATACCAATCCATAGGAGATTTGATTTTGGGACATTTTGTTACATATGCCTATTTGGCTTTGTAAACATACTTTTGTATGTTATCGATGTATATCATTGTATATACCCATATGGTTTTATTTGTACATGCCTATATGGCTTGATATATACACTATACATTATTTTCATGACATTATGCATATATGTATATATAAGATCCTAATTTGGCACAAGTAGGGAGAATGCTTGCAAAGGTTATGGAATTTGGTATTAAACATTCCAATTGTATTTGCTTCAAAGTTTCTAAAGCCTTTTCAAAAAATCCATTTTGTGCATATCTTGCAATCATTGCATTCCATGAGATAGCATCTCTTTGAGGTGTTATGCCAAACTTTTCACATGCCTTGTCTATGCTTCCACACTTTGGATTTACACCCGCCAATTGCATTTTCTTAACATTTCCTTTCAATCCTTATCAAAAATTCCGTTTTGTACACATATTGCAATCATTGCATTCCTTCATTTACAACACATGATTAAATAAGAAGATGCATATTTAGAACACTTAAGAATATGTAGTAGTGTTGCTCATGTCACCAATACTATGTTTACATCTTAACATACATAGCTTACAACATGTGACAATATGAAGTGATGAAGAAACTTGTTATTTTGATGTATTTCAACTCCAAACTTGCGCCTAGAGGTGAAGGCACCAATCCTTGATCAAACTAATCTAAAAGTGTGCTTTGGTACTTAGGGCGCTAGATTATGATTGATCAACCTAAAATGTGCGCCTAAGGCTAGATATTGAATTAGAAGGATAAAATGCATCATCAAAGGGGTTTATAGTTATTGAAGGCATCAAATGATGACTTGGGCTCACATCTACCTCTCTACACCATCAAATGTACACCTAGATTAGTGAGGCACCACTTCATATCTCTATGACTTTGGATATGCGCCTTGATAATGAATTGATCTTGCAAGTTGAGGTTGTCTCCACAAGTTGAAAGAATGTCCAAAGAATACAAGGCACCAATTATTGAACAAACAACCTAGAATGAGTGCCTTACTATTTGAGGTGCTAGTTCATGCTTCTAGAACACCAAAAGTGTGCCTAGATGTTGAGGCGCTAGCTCTTGCTCAAGCAACCTTGAAAGTGCGCTTTGACAAGGAGGTTAAAATGTATTATCAAAGGATTAAGTTGAATCAAGGAATCATCATTGAAGACAAGTAAAACATGATTGTGAATGAGGCACACTTTTCATCATCTCCAACCTCACAATTGCGCCTTCCCTTGGAAGCTCATATTGTGCCTAAAGGAATGTTATTGAGATATCATCCATGTCAATGATTGAGAATGTGTCAACTAGAACAATATTTTTTGTTTTACTCATCATGGGGTTGAACGGACTACGCCAATGCGTCGGGGTGGGCGGGTAAATGCTAGTGGAGGTCTCATTTTGTGTGCCAATCGTCCTAGTCGTTCCGGGCAAGAGGCTACCGGCAAAGTCCCTTAAGATCCCTGAGACCAAAAATGTGCCAAACTTTGATGGAGCAGTTCTCAGAATTTGTGACAGATGGGAATGTTGTGTTTGGACCTACAGGTGCATGTGGGGTCTGTCGACAATAACCTCTCTCATTTTTGGTCAACTCCATTCCGTTTGACCGTGCCAAAATCAAACGCATTGTTGCAAAATGCTTCAATTTGATGCAGTGGAAAGGTGCTAGGTGTGACATTTTTTATTCCATAGCTCGTGGGGTCAAACGGATTATGCCAATGCGTTGAGGTGGGCGGGTAAATGCTAGTGGAGGTGTCATTTCATGCGCCAAGCATCCTAGTCGTTCCGGGCAAGAGGCTACCGGCAAAGTCCCTTAAGATCCCTGAGACCAAAAATTTGCCAAACTTTGACGGAGCAGTTCTCAGAATTCGTGACAGCTGGGAATGTTGTGTTTGGACCTACAGGTGCACGTGGGGTCCGTCGACAATAACCTCTCTTGTTTTTGGTCAACTCCATTCCGTTTGACCATGCCGAAATCAAACGCGTTGTTGCAAAATGCTTCAATTTGATGCAGTGGAAAGGTGCTAGGTGTGACATTTTTCATTCCATAGCACATGGGGTTGAACGGACTATGCCAACGCATCGGGGTGGGTGGGTAAATGCCATTGGAGGTCTCATTTCGTGCGCCAAGCATCCCAGTCGTTCCGGGCAAGAGGCTACTAACAAAGTCCCTTAAGATCCCTGAGACCAAAAATGCGCCAAACTTTGACGGAGCAGTTCTTGGAATTCATGACAGCTGGGAATGTTGTGTTTGGACCTACAAGTGTATGTGGGGTCCGTCGACAATAACCTCTCTCATTTTTGGTCAACTCCATTCCGTTTGACCGTGCCGAAATCAAACGCATTGTTGCAAAATGCTTCAATTTGATGCAGTGGAAAGGTGCTAGGTGTGACATTTTTCATTCCATAGCTCGTGGGGTCGAACAGACTACGCCAATGCGTCGGGGTGGGTGGGTAAATGCCAGTGGAGGTCTCATTTCATGCGCCAAGCATCCCAGTCCTTCCGGGCAAGAGGCTACCAGCAAAGTCTCTTAAGATCCCTGAGACCAAAAATGTGCCAAACTTTGACGAAGCAGTTTTCAGAATTCGTGACAACTGGGAATGTTGTCTTTGGACCTACAGGTGCACGTGGGCTCCGTCGACAATAACCTCTCTCGTTTTTGGTCAACTCCATTCTGTTTGACCATGCTGAAATCAAATGCATTGTTGCAAAATGCTTCAATTTGATGTGGTGGAAAGGTGCTAGGTGTGACATTTTTTATTCTATAGCTCGTGGGGTCGAATGGATTGTGCCAACACGTTGGGGTGGGTGGGTAAATGCCAGTGGAGGTCTCGTGTTGTGCGCCAAGCGTCCCAGTCGTTCCGAGCTGTAAGCTATCGACAAAGTCAAAAGTTGCTAGGATTGAAATTTTGCATTCTACAGGTCCTGGGGCTGAACAAATTGTGCCAACACGTCGGGGTGGGCGAGTAAATGCTAGGGGAGGTCTCATTTTATGTGCCAAAGCTCCTAGTCATTCCGAGCTGTAAGCTACCGGCAAAGTGACTTTGCCGATAGCTTATAGCTTGGAATGACTGCGATGCTTTGCACACAAAATGAGACCTCCCCTAGCATTTACCCACCCACCCTGACATGTTGATGTAATCCGTTCAGCTCCAGGACCTGTGGAATGCAAAATTTCAATCCTAGCAACTTTTGACTTTATCGGTAGCCTCTTGCCCGAAATGACTGGGAAGCTTGGCGCACGAAACGAGACCTCCACTAGCATTTACCCACCCACCTCGATGCGTTGGCATAGTCTGTTCGATCCCATGAGCTATGGAATGAAAAATTTCACACCTAGCACCTTTCCACTACATCAAATTGAAGCATTTTGCAACAATGCGTTTGATTTCGACACGGTCAAACAGAATGGAGTTGACCAAAAATGAGAGAGGTTATTGTTGACGGACCCCATATGCACTCGGAGGTCCAAACACAACATTCCCAACTGTCACAAATTCTGAGAACTGCTCCGTCAAAGTTTGGCGCATTTTTGGTCTCAGGGATCTTAAGGGACTTTGTCGGTAGCCTCTTGCCCAGAAGGATTGGGACGCTTGGTGCATGAAATGAGACCTCCACTGGCATTTACCCACCCACCCCGACGCATTGGCACAGTCCGTTCGACCACATGAGCTATGGAATGAAAAATGTCACACCTAGCACCTTTCCACTGCATCAAATTGAAGCATTTTGCAACAATGCGTTTGATTTCAGCACGGTCAAACGGAATGGAGTTGACCAAAAATGAGAGAGGTTATTGTCGACGGACCCCACGTGCACCTGTAGGTCCAAACACAACATTCCTAGCTGTCACAAATTCTGAGAACTGCTCCGTCAAAGTTTAGCGCATTTTTGGTCTCGGGATCTTAAGGGACTTTGCCGGTAGCCTCTTGCTCGGAACGACTGGGACACTTGGTGCATGAAATGAGACCTCCACTAGCATTTACCCACCCACCCTGACGCATTGGCACAGTCCGTTTGATTCCACGAGCTATGAAATGAAAAATGTCACACCTAGCACCTTTCCACTGCATCAAATTGAAGCATTTTGCAACAATGCATTTGATTTCGGCATGGTCAAATAGAATGGAGTTGACCAAAAATGAGAGAGGTTATTTTTGACGGACCCCACATGCACCTGTAGGTCTAAACACAACATTCCCAGCTATCACAAATTCTGAGAACTGCTCCGTCAAAGTTTGGCACATTTTTGGTCTCAGGGATCTTAAGGGACTTTGTCGGTAGCCTCTTGCCTGGAATGACTGGGATGCTTGGCGCACGAAATGAGACCTCCATTGGCATTTACCTACCCACCTCGATGCGTTGGCGCAGTCCGTTCGACCCCACACACTATGGAATGAAAAATGTCACACCTAGCACCTTTCCACTGCATCAAATTGAAGCATTTTGCAACAATGTGTTTGATTTTGGCATGGTCAAACGGAATGGAGTTGACCAAAAATGAGAGAGATTATTGTCGACGGACCCCACGTGCACCTATAGGTCCAAACACAAAATTTCCAGCTATCACGAATTCTGAGAACTACTCCGTCAAAGTTTGGCGCATTTTTGGTCTCAGGGATCTTAAGGGACTTTGCTGGTAGCCTCTTGCCCGGAACAACTGGGATGCTTGGAGCACGAAATGAGACCTCCACTAACATTTACCCGCCCACCCCGACGCGTTGGCACAGTCCATTCAACCCCACGATGAGCAAAACAAAAAATATGGCACCTGGCAAGGTTTTTGCTCTTAGGATCTTAAGTGACTTTGCTCTTACGGAACAATGTATCGGTAAAGACCCTAGTTTTCATAAGGGGAGACATGTGATTTTAAGAGGTTTTTGGGAATGTGACTTTATCCTTCCACTCCTTATCCAATGACGAGTTTATTCTCAGAGTTTGATGGCTTTTATGAGCATATACACGATGTTGTTTTAGGATAGTCATAAAGGGCAGTTTTGGATAGCCATGTGTATCTTTTTAACAATCATAAAGGGCAAGTTGTACATGGATTGTGACAGTCCCAAAACTCATATAAATCATCCATTTTGGTGTTTGACAACCTTATAAATCCATTAGATCATTTATACAACCCCTAATGCAACTTATAAACCCTCTATGCATAGTAATTTCATGAATGACTATCTTGTATGATTGTTTTGTGCATTTTAACAGCCCAATGAGGATTGTATGGTGTTGTGATCTTCATGATTTTAAATTGATGTAGAGATAGGATCCAACTCAACATGATAGAGGCATCATTACAAATGGATTGAATTGCAATAGTCAAAGAGCCAACCTCCTATCAATGAGAGTTCAATGATAGTAAATAGAGAGCTACTTGACCATAAATAGGATTTACATACATACATATATATATGATCTCGTAGGCATCTAGGTTTCATACACAAATTGCAATAGTTGTAGAGCCAACCTCCTATCAACGAGAGTTGAATAATAGTAAATAGAGAGCTTCTTGGCCATAAATGGGATTTGCATACACACACACACCCAACTGAAATAGTATCCTTATTGGCCTTATTGGCACCTCTCCCCAAGATTTAAGTTTTTTATGTTTATAATGTGCCTCCAGTGTCCTTATTGGCCTTATTGGCACCTAAAACACAAGAAAGTAGATTCCACCAGCTTTCAATCACAATTGCTCTCAGGCCCTAACACATCCATACAGGGCTGTACTAAATAAAGAAATAGCAGGAAAATAGTAAAATCTACAAAAACAGAGTTTCTTGACATTAATTTCATTCAAACTTGTCTTCAATTCATCTTCAAAATGTTTTCAATACATCTCCAATGCCTTTTCCACAAAGGTTTATGCATATTTATACATGATTTGAGGGAAACCAATAGTCTCCAATTGACTTTTGAGTACTTGACTGTTCATCTTCCATACTTTTGCATTTTTTTTACATTTTTCATATGACAACTTTGACATATTTACAAAATTTGACAAGATGAAGAATAAATACATGATGAAATGGTCTATCATGACCTTATTAGATTTCAAGCTACTATGCTTGATTAGGGAGGGCATATAAGGAATTTTGTCATATTGATTCTATTGATTCTATTGATCTAAAACCATTCTCAATGCTAAACATATCATCAATGGACTAAAGAACTATCATCATAATGTATGGCATCATGGGAAGTATCATGACATGCACATAAGGAATTTAAATTATAGTGTATATCAAGATGTATATATATTAAAATCTAGTCCATAATGGTAGACATATACAAAAATTTGGCAAATATGCCAACTCAAAACATTTTTTACAAAATATGGCACATGCCATGTCTCAAAATCTATATACAATCTACATGCCAAATAGCTACATCAAACACTACAAGTCCACTTGACTGTCAATCTGTGATGGATCTTGAAAAAGTGTCCTCTTTGTAACAAAATGTCTAGTAATTGATGGAGGTGAAGTTTCCTACATCAACAAGTCAAAACACAAATTTGATTAATCTCTACAATGGTAAATAAAAATAAGTTAAAGTTAGTAAATAGATTCTTATCTACTACAATTAAGAACTTTCATTTATTAACATACATCTAAATCACTACAATCAACTATAAGACCGCTAGATAAACTATCAACTATTTAGAAAAATTCAATTCAATTACCTCGACTCAATGTTGTTGTTCGGACAATCATTCTGCAAATGATTTTCTCTTAAGACAATCAGGTGTCCTACTGAAGCATGATGGCAAAGGTGGCACATCACTCACATTCTCAAGAGACTACATAAAAGCAAAGTAACATTGAAATAAATTAATATACAATTATTAAACAAAATAGGAAATGCATAAATTTAAAAAGGTTAGATGTGCTACACACAAACAATCAATTAAAGTACAATTCAATCAAATTACCTCCACCCTTTGTTGGCGTTGAGAAAGTCGTTCTACAAATGATAGTCCCTTGGATCGATCAAGAGTTCGAGAAAAGACTATTGGCAAAGATGCCACATCATTCACATTTTTGATTGACTATAAAATAAAATTAACATCAAGATATAAATTAATATATAGTTACTCACAAAGAAATAAATGCATAATTTTTTTTTTGATATGTAGAACAAATTATACCGACAAGTCCAAGCCAAATTGGATGGCAGACAAAGTCTATCTTGAGGCATTCCCTTACCCACTCCTTGAAACTCTCTAAAATCAAAATAATTAACATGTTGACCCATGACGAACTTTGCATAGAGTTTACGAAGGAAATACAAAGGTACATCTAAATTGATGTTGGGTGGTTTATCAAAAACCATCCACCAACGATCTCAAAAGTTCTGACTAATGCCTTCATGATTACACCATTTGATTGAAAACTTGGGCTTATGGACATCAACATGCAATCTAGTTTTAGGATTGACAAAGCATTGGGCTAACATAGTTTTTGTAATCCCTAATTCTTTGACTTCATCATATGACAAACCGTTAGCATATTTGATCTTCTTGGCTTCTCGCCATTGCCTAAATGATTCGTGTTGGGTTGACAAGGTTTGAACATGATTAATGATTCCCTCTAAATTTGATGTCATTGTAGACAATCGAGGGTGGCGGCAATACATTTCTATGATCCTACTTATTTGATCAATATTTCTTTGAATATTCTCTTCTATTGTTGGAGGGGGAGGGTTTGGTGGTAGAGGGTTTGAGTTTTCATTTTGTGCATCCATTTTACCTAATTAAAATATAAAACATACCCACTTAGTATAAAAAACCAAAAAATTTGCTTGAATATACAAAACAAACAAAAAAATGCGAAAGATCTTACCTTTTCGGATCGGATATCCATTCTTCACCCCTGATATCTGTTCTTTAGAGATGACACTACATTTTTGCAAGCCGCGGGTTTGTAAAAACACGAGCCTTTTTCATTTTTTATGTTTTTTCAAAATGGATATCTGTTTTCTTTTTCTCAATTGTTTTTATTGTTTTTTTGTTTAGTATTTAGGCATTTTAGCTATAAAATACAATCCAAATTTTAGAAAGACAGTATCATATGAAAGGAGAGATTTAGGACAAACTATCAAAATTTATATATGATTATGATGATATATATATTTGATTTTTATATGATTTACTTATACTAAGGTATCTCATAGTATTTCAAAGGCACTTTTTAATAGATAAACTATAAACCCTAAATAATTCCCCTAAACCTTAAACCCTAACCCCTAAACCATAAACCCTAAATTATTCCCCAAATCCTAAACCCTAACCCCTAAACCATAAACCCTAAATAATTCCCCTAAGCCCTAAACCTTAAACCTGAGAAAGGGAATCTTAGTTTTCTTGTTTCCATTTCCTTTGTCAATAAGGGAGAGGGAAAGATAGAGGGGAGAGATAGGATATATAGGAATGATAGGGGGAGAGAGGCAAGAGATAGAGAGATTGGGAGAGATGGCTAGGTACAGAGAGATAGAGACCTGAGACAGATAGGAAGAGATAGAGGAGATGAAGGGGAGAGATAGGGAGATTGAGAGTTAGAGAGATGTCCAGAGAGACAGGGAGATAGAGGAATGATAGGGGAGAGAGAGGCAAGAGATAGGGAGAGATAGATATAGGTAGAGAGAGAGAGAGAGGAGGAGATAGATTGGGAGAGATAGAGGAGACAAAGGGAGAGATAGATATAGGTAGAGAGAGAGAGGAGATAGATTGGGAGGGATAGAGGAGACAAAGGAAGAGATAGGGAGATAGAGAGTGAGTGAGATGTCTAGAGAGATAGGGATAGAGATTGAGACCTGTAGAGGGATGATAGAGAGAGGGAGATAAGGGAGAGATAGGGAGATAGAGGTGGAGGGATATTAATTTTAATGACCTCCACATTTTCCATAAATTCTTCTCCACTAAACCCTAGACCATCACCCAAATCCTTACTTTCCTAATAAAAGCCCTTCCCCAAACATCATTTGATCATGTGACTCCTTCCATCACTAGACAGGTTCCCAGGTACTTTCCATTATTCATCTAATACTGTAATCCCAATGTCATAGCTCACATTCCCACACCTATATTCATAGACTCCATTCCCCCTATTGACACCATCGTTGATAATCATTATATAAGGACACTCCCTTGAATAATAATTAAACCATGGATTATCCTGTATCCCCATTTTACACTTTCCTCACCTTTGAACCCTTAGAAGATGACATTTAGCTATCCCCACCATTACCAATCACACTTTCTAGCAATCCCACATAAGACACCTTACCCATCACTTCACCTAGGTCATCACCAATTAAATCACCTCATTACTCCATTCAACCATACCCATACCACCCATTTCTCACTCCACAACCTATATTAACGCATGATTAAACCTAACCCCTAACCCCTATTTCCTAACCCCTAAACCCTAAACTTGAGAAACCATAAACCCCTAAATCCTAAACACTAAACCCAAGAAACCCTAAACCTCTATCTTTCTATCTCCCTATCTCACTATCTCCCCATCACTATCATTCCTCTACCTCTTAATCTCTCTCCCTATGCTTTGGCCATGTCCCTCACTCTATATCTCCCTATTGGTCCTCTCTCTCTAAACACTAAACCCTAAACCTCTAAACCTTAACCCCTAAAACATAAACCCTAAACCCTAAATAATGCCCCTAAACCTTAACCCCTAACCCCTAAACCCTAAACCCTAAATGCGAGCAACCCTAAACCCTATCTCCTATCTCTCCCTTATCTCCCTATCTCTATCATCCCTCTACCTCTCAACCCTTCTCCCTATTTCTCTGGACATCTCGCTCACTCTCTATCTCCCTATCTCTCCCTTTGTCACCTCTATCTCTCCCTATCTGTCTCCTCTCTCTTTCTATCTAGCTATCTCCAAAACTGAGAAACCCTAAACCCAGGTACACCCTAAATCCAATCAACTCTAAACCTATATCTCCCTATCTCTCCCCTATCTCCCTATCTCTATCATCCCTCTACCTCTCTTGATCTCTCTCCCTATGTCCCTGGCCATGTGCCTCACTCTCTATCTCCTTATCTCTCTCCTCGGTCTCCTCTCTCTATCTCCCTATCATTCCTCTCTCTCTATAAACCCTAAATCCAAAACCCTAAACCTCTAAACCTAACCCCTAACCCCTAAGTAATTTAAATCCTAAACCCTAAATAATGCCCCTAAACCCTAACCCCTAACCCCTAAACCTGAGAAACCCTAAACCCAAGTAACCCTAAACCACTATCTCCCTATCTCTCCCCTATCTCCCTACCACCTTTATCCCTCTACCTCTCAATCTCTCTCCCTATGTCTCTGGCCATGTCCCTCACTCTTTATCTCCCTATCTCTCCCCTCAGACTCCTCTATATCTCCCTATCATTCCTCTCTCTCTATAAACCCTAAATCCAAAACCCTAAACCTCTAAACCTAACCCCTAACCCCTAACCCCTAAACAATAAATCCTAAACCCTAAATTATAATGCCCCTAAACCCTAACCCCTAACCCCTAAACCTGAGAAACCCTAAACCCAAGTAACCATAAACCACTATCTCCCTATCTCTCCCCTATCTCCCTATCACCTTTGTCCATCTACCTCTCAATCTCTCTCACTATGTCTCTTGCCATGTCCCTCACTCTTTATCTCCCTATCTCTCCCCTCGGACTCCTCTATATCTCCCTATTGGTCCTTTATCTCTCTCTAAACCCTAAACCTCTAAACCTTAACCCCTAACCCCAAAACCATAAACCCTAAACCCTAAATAATGCCCCTAAACCCAAGCAACCCTAAACCTCTATCTCCTTATCTCTATCATCTCTCTCTCTCTCTATGTCTCTGAACATGTCTCTCACTCTCTATATCCCTATCTCTCCCCTCTGTCTCCTCTATCTCTCCCAAACTCTATCAGTCCCCTCTCTCTATCTCTCTTTAAATTGTAAACCCTAAACCCCTAAACCCGAGCAACCCTAAACCTCTAAACCCTAAATGATTCCCCTAACCAACCTCTAAACCACTTCTCTATATAGGTGCAACTAATACCACTTTTTCATTGTTTTCCACATTTAATTATATTCTTTTCCATTTTCCAAGTCCTACATGTGTCCAAGTTGTATTGTTTGTCAAGTTTTTAGTCTAATTGTTAGTCCTAGCTCTCATGGTTATTAAAATGTTAGTATAGTTATATTTATCCTTCGGTAACATTAATTTACACATTGTTTCACAAACAACCACACTGAAACATAACCTTACCTAATTAAGGTTAACCTTTAAGGTTCTTTCATAAATGGCAAGCTTAACAGATCTAGCTAGTTCAATGTTCTTATAGTCCATGCTTACCCTTCCAAGAGAGTTCATGCCATGTTAACTTTGCATTATGTCCTAACATATCACATGAAGGACATCATCATCATAAGGAATAACAATGTCATGAAGGATTAATGAAGGTGTAGCTTCACCACATAAAGTATCATTCATAATTTTATCACTAGAGGGTAAGGGTATATCATGTGTATCCTTCTCAAACCATGTATCATGAATCAAATCATATGAAGGATTGGGTAAAGAAATTTAGGGCATGGAATCCAAAACGCCCCGAAACACATCCCCTGTTGCCCCACCATTCTTATCCCTGAAATATTGGAACATAGTCTATTAGTGATTATTTCACCTGATGAACAAAACTGAATATTTTATTATTGATTATTTGAGTAATTCATTAGTGATGATTCTTAGTGTTTAACAAATCCTTATGGATCAATGTAAAGAAGCTACCAATGTTAATTTGCCCTCCTCCTTCACTAGAAACGGTCTTTAAGGAGGTTCATATATTGATGGGAGATCCAAGATTTAAGAGGTATATTTTCAAAAAGAGTAAAAAGCCCTTTTCCCAAAAATTTTTAGAGAACGAATATCCATTTTGAGAACAGATATCCGTTTTGAGAACGGATATTCGTTTTGACAACGGATATCCGTTTTGTATTTCTAGAAATGGATATCCGTTTTGGAACGGATATCTATTTTGGTTTGGTATCCAAACCAAAACAGATATCCATTTCAAAGTCAAACTTTGCCAAGTCGCAAATTTGGCTAAGTAAAAATGCAATTTTTTTCCTATTGCCACTGTTTGGCCCACGATGATCCTGCACATACCCAGAGATAGAGATAGAGTTAGAGAAAGGAAAAAATATAGAAAGAGGGGCAAATAGAGAGATAGAGAGGGATAGGTGGAGATAGAGACGGGGAGGGGGAGAGAGGGGAATTGAGATAGACAAAGGGGTCTAGATAGAAGGAGAAAGATAGATAAAGAGGGAGATAGAGATAGATATATAGAGAGGGGAGATATAGGGAGATAGAGAGTGAGGGAGAGATGGATAGGGAAATACAAAGAGAGGTAGAAAGGGATATATTAAGAGATAGGGTTATGGGGAGAGATAGAGATAGGGAAAGAGATGGAGAAATGTCCAGAGACATACTTGGAGAGACATTTCAAGGGGTAGAGGGATGGGGAGAGAGATAGAGAGGAAGAGAGAAATAGAGAGGGAGGGAGAGAGAGGTAAAAAGGGATATATTAAGAGATAGGGATCTATGTGGAGAGAAAGAGATAGGGAAAGAGATCAAGAGATGTGGACAGAGACATAGGGAGATAGATTTGAGGTAGAGGGATTGAGAGAGTGATAGAGAGGGGGAGTGAGATAGTGAGGGAGGGAGAGATAGAAAGGTACAGTTAGAGAGAGGGGATCGATAGAGAGAGCAACCCTAAAACCCTAACCCCTAACCCCTAAACCCTAAACATGAGCAACCCTAAACCCCTAAACCCTAAATAATTCCCCTAAACCCTAAACCCTAAACTTGAGCAACCCTAAACTCATAAACATCAAATAATGCCCCTGACCCCTAAACCCTGAACTCAAGCAACTAAGCTAAACCCCCAAACATATAGTTCAATCTAGGGGACGATGGAGGATCAATGGGAAATGGATGTAGAATTCTTGGATCTTGATTATCATTATCCTCTAATGGATGAACTATTTGATAGGATCCAAGTTATTTGTTTGATTATCTATGTTTTCTTGCCCGAACCAATGTGTCTCATCATGGGATATTGATGAATAATGAATAGGACTAGTTGGATGATGGATAGGGCTAATGGGATGATGGATAGGAGTGATGTGGGTTACTTGCTCATGGATAAGATCTTGATCGTAGATAATAGCTTGATCATAGGGAGGATAAGCATGGATAGCGCGATATTAGATATGGATAGGGTAAGTGGGGATGCATTGATATTCATTGGATTGGGGAGCAAGAGGTGGTGATGGGGGTTCACTAGGAGATTTTGGAGGATTAATGATGGGATCGATGTAGATGGGTTGACCATGAGATAGTAAGGGATCCAGGACATGGGATTAGATGCGATGTTTGGATTTTGATTAGGATGGGTGGTTGGTGTTTACACATGCTTTGGACTAGGCTCTTAACATGGCTATTGGGTTTCTTAAAGATGGATGTGATGGGTTCTTCGATGGGATCAATAATCTTTGGATGTTTGACAATATGGCTACATGATGGGGTTTGACTTGGACTTATGGTAGGAAACTCTTCAACGAAATGGATAGACATAGGAGTGGATGATGGTGTTGGAGTGGTAGACATGTTATTAGGAGGTTCTTTGTTACCTGCTCATGGATAGGAATTTGAGTACATGATGTTTTTCTAATATTCCTTGCCAATAGTCCTTGGGTGACATCCTTCATGGTTTCATGGGTTGATGGACTAGGATATGCATATAGTTGATGGACAATGATGGAAGATGTTGTGGGGTTAGGATTAGGATCGAGTGAATGGATAGAGGAGGGGATGGATTGGGATTGGGAGTGTTAGAGGGGGATGAAATTGGATCAGTGGATTTGGATGGCTCCATATCTTTGCTTTTATTTTTGGATTTTGTAAAGAGTCTTTAGAGAAAACTTTTCAAGGGTTCATGGGTTGATGGGTTAGAGCTTAGAATGTTTGATGGTGGATTAGATGATGAGTTATATGGTGGATGGATGATACAGATTGATGGATTAGGAGATGGGTGGACTAATGGGTTAGGATTAGGAGGATTGGAGGGAAATTATAAAATAATTCCCCTTTAACCCTAACCACTAAACCCTAAACTTGAGCAACCCTAGAAATTCATAAACCCTAAATAATGCCCCTAAAGGTCTAAGCAACCCTAAACTCATAAACCCTAATTAATGTCCCTAAACCTGAGCAACCCTAAACCTCTCTCTCTCTATTTCCCAAAACCCCTAAACCCTAAATTATAACGCACCTAAAACCTAACCCCTAAACCATAAATCTGAGCAACCCTAAACCCCTAAACTTAAGCAACCCTGAACTCATAAACCCAACCAACCCTCTCTCTCTCTCTCCAAAATAAGAAAACTAGGACTCTCTCTCTCCTTATCACCCTATCTCTCCCCTCTCTCTCCCCTCCATCTCCATCCTCACTACCTCCTCCTCCCTCTCCTCTGCCTTGTCTACAAAGAACATGGAAACAATCAAACTAGGGTCCATGCAAAGAGGGATGAGGATATAAATTGGGATGATGAAATGAAAACAAGATAATTTATGAAATTTCATTGGATGGGAAGAATGATGTGGAGATGTAGAGAGGGGAGGGAAGTAGATAGTGAGAGAGAGAGGCTAGGAGGTAGAGACGGGAGAGAACTAGAGTGTGAGAGGGTAGGAGGGAGATAGGGGAAGGAAGAAGAGAGTGTGAGAGAGGGTAGGAGGTAGAGAGGGGAGGGAAGTAAAGATTGAGAGAGAGGGTAGGAGGTAGAGAGGGGAGGGAAGTAGAGAGTGAGAGAGAGGGTAGGAGGTAGAGAGGGGGGAAAAGAGAGTGAGAGAGAAGGTAGGAGGTAGATAGGCAAGGGAAGCAGAGACTCAGAGAGAGGGTAGGAGGTAGACAGGGGAGGGAAGTAGAGAGTGAGAGGGTAGAAGGTAGACAGGGGAGGGAAGAAGAGAGTGAGAGAGAAGGTAGGAGGTAGAGGGGAGGGAAAGGGAAGTAGAGACTCAGAGAGAGGGTAGGAGGTAGACAGGGGAGGGAAGCAGAGACTCAGAGAGAGAGAGAGAGGGTATTGTAAATAAATTTCTTTTAATGTAAAATAAAATAACTCTTAACTAAATAAAAATAAAATAATTAAAGTAAAATAAAATAACTTTTTGGTGTTTTTTAGATAGATGTATTTAAGATATTTATACTAGTTATATATTGTTTTACTTTTGCATGTAATTTGGAGTGGAAAAATTAATAGAAGATAAGCTAGGTTTAAATTTGATGGTCATCTTGTTGTCAAGCAAATTGTTATTTCTTTGAAATTGCCCTTCAATGGTAAGGCGTAAGGCCTACCTTATTTTAGAAAAAAAATTATATATAGGCTATATATAGAAATTTTGAGAGTTTACCAAAAGTCTCCCTTTTCAAGTGATACTAATTGTATTTTAGAACTAAAATAATTAAATACAACCATATAGTATTATGACCATCCAATTTAGGCCCTAAAGGGAAGATGATGATTTTGGAGTAGAAAATTATAAAACAATTAAAAAATAGAATTAGAAGTGAAAAGATATACTTAAAAATGGAAAGAAATAAAAGTATTTTTAGAAGGATAAAAAATAATTGTAAAAGAAATTAAATGAAAATATTCTTTAAGTATTAGTCTTTATCATTGTAATATAATTAAAAATTACTTATACAATAGCACCAAGCAAGTATTTTATTTTTTTTGTTACAATTATCTATTGAATGTTGTCTTTAAAATATTATGATACATCTTAGTATAAGTAAATTATATTACGAGTTTAGAAGATTTCAGGCGTGAAATTTTTTTTTACAGCGTGAGACAATTCAGAGCACTATTAATGCTCACATATAAATTATATATGCCGCCATTTTTCTGTAGTGAGGAAGGCGTCCTTAACGAATGCGCAACCAATGGTAAAAGCATACTCCTGCTCCTGTGTCAAGTCAAACAGATTGGAGACGAAGGTCGCAACAATCTCCGAGCCTCTAATCTTCCTCTCTGGAAGAGAAAATATCCAATGACACATCGGTTAGCAAATTCCACATTGTCGCACTCCACCTTGAAGATCTACCTGAGGAAAATGGTGTTCAATGCACCCTGGTAAGTTGGTTCACTATCAACCGGAGGTAAAAAGACTCGCAGGTTAGGAATCCACGATGCCATAAAAATATTTGTAGGCTTATAAGAGCTAAAAGGGAAAGCCAACGCCAATAATCATCCTGCCACTCACTCCTTGATTTATAGCCCTTCTGTAGTATTACTATATGCCAGCTTTCCTTAATGCACTAAAGCCAAGAGAATTACGTCGCACAATTCTCATAAAATAATGGAAATTTGCTTGCTATTGACATTAAAATCTGCAGAGTAGTCTATTCCTCAATTAATACACACATGTCGATTAGCCATATGCAAATCCTCCGATCTTCTTGGCCTCAAATGGAATGGTGGCATATCTGCTAGAGAGAATGTAATAAGTATTTGTATGGTACGATCACCTGTAGTCATAGTCAATAGAGGCGGCTCAGAGCCACCATCCTTCACCCGTTAGGTACCTCTATTAACGTTCGAACAGATTTGACAAGTAATAATAGTGTGTGGCGGATAGAAGATCCTGTTAGATATGCTATTTATGACCTGAAGTCCGATCCTGCCGATGGTTTCATAACAATCATCTGACTAGGGGAGAGGAGCCCAAACGTGGGCACCCAATTTTTGACGGTTCACATGGAATGCGACGTGGACTAGTAAAAAAGTTTGCAATTGAAAATAATAAATAAAATCATAATAAACAATAAAAATATATTTTTTAAAAATTTTATTTCAATTTTACACGTGGAACAATGCAATTAGTCCATCCCCAAAAAATGTCATTTTTGCCATGCGACCAAAACATGCACGGTCGGAATGCTAGTTGGTGTGTGGAATGACGTCCAAAGTGGAATGCCTTGCCATGTTATGCCACATCACTTTGCCATCCTTTCACTCCACTGCCTCGCATTAATCTCTCGCCTCCCCTTGCATTACGCCTGTACAGTCGTGTTTACTGCACGTCAACTCCGCCTTCCTCCATGACATCCCATGTAAACTTTGAGCCAACCTTCATTGAATACTCCCAGTGCCTCGCAAAACTTTCCAACCTTAGAGCCTTTCAATCTACCATCTTCTCGAATTTTCTTCATACATATGCCAGAAGGTGCTCGCTAGAGGTCTTTGCAACTTCTAGCCCGCCACCACAACATGCTATGCTCGGCCTCTGGTCAAGACTCGCACAGGTGCTGATTTGAGAACATGAAACCCACCTCCAACTCCGCCATGCACCTAATTCCCACATTCGTCGGCGTCATGCAGGTGATGTAGATCGGCATAACTCCATTCGACCCAGGTGAGCAAGCTCACTAAGGCCTCACCATTATTCAATTTTTCTTATTTAATTCACTTTGCGTTTGTTTTTTTGGTCTTTTCTTTGTTGCAGAATTGGTTTTTGGTATGGAGCTTTCATGTTTTTGAACACTATGAAATCTGTGTTCATAAACACATTAATTCTATGGAAATTAATCTTCTATTCAAACATCGCTCTCTTTAAAAATAGTTTTTTTTCATTATAGTAACAAATAATATTGTTGGTTGTTTCGGTGCCATAGATAAATCTGAGGTTATTTTTTTGTTGTTTCGGTGCCATAGATAAATCTGGGGTTGTTTTTATTTTCATTACAGTAACAAATAATATTGTTGGTTGTTTCGGTGCCATAGTTAAATCTAGGGTTGTTTATTTTTTATTACAGTAACAAATTGTTTCAGTGCCATAGATTAATCTGTTTCCCTAGGGTTTATATTGCAAATATTACAGTCATAGGTTAGCATGTGTTTCCCTAGGGTTTATATTGCAAATATTACAGTAATAGTTTAGTATTTGTGTTTCCCTAGGGTTTATATTACAAATATTATAGTGTCACTTTGTAGCATTTTTGTTTCATAGGTTCTGCATGATCATACACTCTGGTTATCTTACTCTCATAGGTTCTATATTATCATTCACTTTCGTTATCTTATTGTTGGTTGTTTTGGTGCCATAGATAAATCTAGGCTTGTTTATTTTTCATTATAGTAACAAATTGTTTCGATGCCATAGATAAATCTATTTCCCTAAGCTTTATATTGCAAATATTACAGTCAGGTTACCATTTGTGTTTCCCTAGGCTTTATATTACAAATATTACAGTCATAGTTTAGCATTTATGTTTCCCTAGGGTTTATATTGTAAATATTACAGTGTCACTTTGTAGCATTTGTGTTTCATAGGTTCTGCATTATCATACACTCTGGTTATCTTATTCTCATAGGTTTTTCATTATCATTTATTTTGGTTATCTTATTGTTGGTTGTTTCGGTGCCATAGATAAATCTAGGCTTGTTTATTTTTCATTACAGTAACAAATTGTTTCAGTGACATAGATAAATCTGTTTCCCTAGGGTTTATATTGCAAATATTACATTCATAGGTTACCATTTGTGTTTCCCTAGGGTTTATATTGCAAATTTTTACAGTCATACTTTAGCATTTATGTTTCCCTAGGGTTTATATTGCAAATATTACAGTCATAGTTTAGCATTTATGTTTCCCTAGGGTTTATATTGCAAGTATTATAGTGTCACTGGGTAAGTGTAAGAAGATGGGGGGCCAAAAAGTGGCCAAAATAATTTCAAAAAATTTAAGTCATAATACGAGCGCATTATAACACGCTCGCATTATGGCTTGGTAATGACAAGCCTCAGGCTCGTCATTACCGAGCTCGCATTATGGCTGAGTATAAATGAAAAAAAAGCAAGTGAATTTCATTTCACTCTCATTTTCTCTTCTGCCCGCGGCCTCCAAACCCTCAAAAACGCGCTCGCGTTCTGCAAAACGCCAATCAACACAAAAGCTTGTCAATTCATCGCCAAAATGCCATCGCGACGTCGAGCACGCCAAAGGGGTGAGTTATCTTTGTTTTTTTGTTTGAATTTCTTTCTAAATAGGTAGGTTTTTGTTGATTTTTGATGTATATTTCGTTAATTGTCAAGAAATGTTAATGCACCTCCTCCTCCTCCTCCTCCTCAAAATCCACAAAATCCTGAGGAGGAAATACCTGCAGAACAACAACCTCTTCCATTCATTCCTCGACATGCCCCTGGAACACAAGATAATATAATGGGGCAAATTGAAAACAACAAAAAATAAATTGAAGATATAATTGCAAGGTTGAAAGATCCTTCCACTTCAACCTTGCATAGGTCCACGCTTGCCGAATCTCTTTAATCTATGTTATCAAATGTAAATTCAATTAGTAAGCAAATAACTAGTTGGACTGATAAAAAGAGAGAGTTTAGAGATTACTATGCAGATAAATTGTCATACCAAGATGTCAAAAAATTACAAATTACAAAATTAGACTTGTGTTCAATTTTCACAAACCCACAAACAAATCAACCTCCACCCATTACATGCAAGAGGTTCCCTATCCATTGGTGCAACAACCAAGCGATAAGGGACAATTTCGGGCAGAGGTGGTGGATGGTTTTTGACCATCCTCCATGCAATAATAATGAGGTCCCGCAATACTTTTTGAGGAAACTCTACTGCGAGTTTGTCCTCAACAAAGTGCCAAACTATTTTGATATGCGGGACTTCCAGGGTAGAGTTGGAGGCTTAGCACAGGATAGACCAGGGGCACGTCTTGACCCACAGCGGGTAGTGAGACGAGTAATCAGCAGACCAGCCCACGAGCATGTTTCTATCCCTTCCATTGTGAAGGAGAGTGTTGAGGTCGATACACTGAGGTCGATTAGTGCCTTGACCCAGAGCATCATAGAGCATGTCGATCCTGCAACACAGAGTGGGTTGGGAGATAGTGCAAGGAGTAGGGTCCCACCGCATACTTGCCAGGCTTGCGGGTCAGCTTATGGTTATGACCCCATGGACAGTCAGGACGCAGGTGCACAGACTACATCTGCAATTGAGCAGATGGTGATGACAGATACCCTCCTGAGTGAGACTTTCGGCCTTGATACTCAGGTAAATATTAGCAAGTTTATTGAATTTAATTTATTAAATTTTATTTTTGAAATACAAGATTAACTTATTTAAATTGATGATTTTAATGAAATTTCAGGGTCATAGCATCGATGCAGTTTTCAGTGGTTCTCCACCTACATTTTTCACTAGATCATCTACTGTCGAGGTATGTAACTAGTAAACAATAATAAATATTACATGTGAATAGCATCGTTATATGAATGGTATTCTAATTTCTGATTTTGGATGTTGAATAGGTTAATATTGTAGATTTCATGGCAACACCTGCCAGCTGTGGTGGACTTCAAAGCTTTATGGAGGTAATAAAATAAATAGTTTAATGAATGAATTGTATTTACTAAATTTTTGTATGTGATTTGTGTGTTTTATTGTGTGTACTTCCATGTTTAGATGAACGTGTGTGTATGTTAGGAGCCATGATTTGCATCACTATTATAGTTTTCGTAATTGAATAATGTTGTTTTATTTCCAGATGATGTAGGCTGCGGAGACACCTCCCCATGTTCATAGGGCAATGGAGTAGGGTGTGGCCTCTGCGATTCATAACTCTATGGCATTGACAGGGGTATGAGGCAGATTAGTAAATTTCAATTTACATTCATTGTTATAGTTGTCTATTTTTTAAAAATCAAAAGATTATTGATTTGAAGTTTAATTTCTATCTGGATGGTTTCTATAGGACATGACATCACCAGGGCCTATTCCTGCTACTGAGGCAAGCGAGGAGACAGATTATATGTTAGCGGTAAGTGATTATTTTGTTAAATGTTTCATTTTTTTTATAACATGTAATTTCTATATATTAATGTCTATACTTTTTTTTGTAACAGGGAAAGGTGCAGGAAGAACTAAATAGGAGGAGTAGCCCTCGGGTTCGTAGTAGACCACCCACATGCATGTTTCCATCCCCTAGAAGATCAAAGGCTGCTTGTGATTTATTCTCTTCACCAGCTAGAGGGGAATGACTTTTTATTGTGTTCCTTTGTTGTATGCCTATATGGCATTTGTGGACATATATTTTGTATTGTACATAGTTGACATTGTATGCCTATATGGCATTCTTGTAAGCCTATATAGCTATTTTGTATATATGTTATACTTATATCGACAGATATTGATGTATGCCTATATGGATATTTGGTTAATACAAATCTTTTTTATTGATGGCGTCCATACTTGCATTATAAATCCACTTTTGAATGGATATTTGTAGATGGCTACTTCAAATATTTAAAGTCCGATTGTATTACATAGGATGTTTGCATTTTCTTTGATAGGCTTGATAGGCCATGGATTACATGATGGTGTTTGATGGAAAAGTATGGTACTAGAAGACTCTAGTTCATTCTTAATAGGCTTGTGATTGATAATATCTTTGCATGATTGCACTTGATCTTGGATCATGGGCATGTTGTTAGGATTTTGATTGCATTGTGATGTTTGATGGATAGGCATGGTGTAAGATACCCAACTAGTTCTACGAAATTTTTTCCTTCCTTAAACAATTTTACTTGCTATCAATTCATCAACTACTTCAACAACACCAAGATATACATCAAAGATAACTACTTGAATGAATCAACCTTAGAGTTGGGTACTTGTCTAGCTATTTGACTCAATCAACTTGCAATGTCTTATTACATGGATAATACTTTCAATATCATGAAGTTACAACTTATTCAATGGAGATACAAAAGAAAGGCCTTGAAGCCTTGATGTTTACAATGGCATCTACACTTGATCAACTCAATCAAACTCAATGATGTCAACTGAATGTCAACACCTCACAATATCACAAGGGAGCATCACCTTGCTTGTTGCATGGATGAACGTCATAGTTGCAAGACTCTTAGGGTTAGGCGTCAACTGAAGGTAGTAGAGATCAGACTAGGCGCCATCCTAAGCTGGGCGCTTCCTTGAGGTGGTAGAGACATGGATGAACGTCTAGTGGGGTTTGATGACTCTATATTGACACTCAAATTCACTTAGGCGCAATATTAGTGTTCTTCTAACTAGGCACCAGATAGGAGGATTCTCAGGGGTTTTGGCACCTAGGTTACAACTTGTCAATTTCTCAAAGAATCTTTGAAACACTTAACTTCCAAGGATTATCATCTTACCCTCTAATGGAGCGCCTTGTTCCAAAATTGGTCTTGGGGACTTGCATCTCTCTTAGGTGCATGTTTGGAGTAATGTCAACTGGTATCAGTGCCTATTATCTTAAATCACACTTGACATCAAACTTTTGAATCTTTTTTACCCTAGCGCCTTTATCTTTTATCAAGCGCCTAACATTCTGGAGGTGAATTCCATCTTAATCCAAGTCTTCAAGGTCTTACAAGTTTAGGCGCCAAAACAGGGTTATGGAGGAGCAGAACCGCGCCTTAGGAGGATGACTGAACCCTAGGCGCCAATTTGAGGTTGCAAGAGCATAGGTATGCGCCAAGTAGAGTTTGAAGCTCAAAACATTAACATTATTCAGTGAAATCTTTTTTTGACTCTAGGCGCCATTTGGAGGCTAGAAAGAGGGAAGTTGACACCAACTGCATTAGGCACATTTCTGAGGTGATGGAGACCAATAAGTGTGCCTTGTCCTCTGGCTCTATTCCTTGTTAACTTTACAACTTAGATTATCTGAACAACACTGAGAATGCTTCCCTTCTTCCTGATACAAGTTGAAAGATCCATTGGGCGCCATTTCAGGTGTCTTGAGAGATCATCAACCAAGGGCGCTAATAGAGCCTTTGGCAAATGGAAAGAGCACCTTAGATTTGATTTCTGGATGTCAGAATTGAGGAATTTTGCGCCTTGGCTAGGAGTTTCTCATTTCAATCTTGATTATTCATCTAAGTGACTTTCCTTAGCTCCCAAGCCTTCAATCTATCCATTACCCCCTGCTAGGTGCTCAAAATAGAGTGTTAATGCCTTATGAAGGTTAGGCGCATTTTGAGGGTGGGGTAGGCAAGTGAGGGTGCCAGACCAGGCCTTGAGACTTCTCTCCTCATCAAAGGCTTTCAATCCTAGGCGCCAGATCTAAGGAGTTCCAACCAACACATGCGCCTAGTGCTGTGAGTTCACCCAAAGGACATCTTTAACTTGAAAACTTTCAATCTTCATCCATCTATGCTAGGCGCTCAATTGGAGGATCCCTAGAAACATGTATAGGCACATTGAGGTTCTTAGGCACTTAATTTGGATGATCCTTATGCTAGGTGCTTAGTAAGGAAAACTGGAGTGAAATGGGCGCCTAGGCTCCCAAGCTTCCATACTTAGTCAAATTTTAAGGATCTGACCTTGTTCCTGCAAAACAAACAGATAGAGTTAGTCCGAAACCAATTCATTCCCTCATCATTGGAATTAGCCTCCGGGAATGAGGAATAGGCTAATCCATTATACACTTGATGATCAAGCCGGGAATGGGGACATGACACATGGTACTAGGCTAATCATTTTGGGTTTTGCATGAGCCTCGAACAAGGTAATAGGCATAGGGTTTTTTTCTTGCATAATGATTTTTTCAAACCAAGGGTCCATGATGGAAATGATTAAGGATGATAGAATGTTCGGATTTTGGACTTTGAGATGTTTATTGTTGTAAATGTTTATTGTTTGGACTCAAATTTTGTTAAATGGTTGTTTGAAAGAGGACACATCAAACACAACAATAAGATTGGTTTAAGTATGGATGCAAATGATGTTTACTAGTTTACTAATGTGATGATGATTACTAATGTGATGATGATTTTGCATGTTTTCAATGGTTGGGATCTACAAGTTATGCATTTTTTTGGGATGCACACCTCATTGATTGTAGTGGGATGACTTGAATGCATATTGCCTATATCCACGGGATGACTTTGTTATTTTTCCTTGTCTATGCTCATTTGCGCATTGGTATGTTGCATTGGGATGAGAGGATGGATGTTGCTTTGATAGTGATGTGTATTCGTCACCTAGTGATGGATGATCTTATATAGTGGTTGGGTGTAATGGTGATCTTCATGTGGTTGTAGATGTTGATCCTTTGTTTAGAGGTGTTTGGTAGTGTGTCTTGGTGGACTCTTGATTCTAGATTAGAGTATTAGCATGATACAAGTTCTCTTGAGACTAGGATGTCTGTATTGGTGCATGTGATCTTCTAGGAGGAGATGCTAGATCATGATGTCATGTTTGGATACCTAATTTTGTAGTTGGATTTTTGACAGTGGTCTTGTTGGTTCTCTTGGTATTGAGTACATTGGTCATGTGCTTGGTAGCTTCATGATAATGTGGTGTTGCATTTGGAGCTTAACATGGATTGATTGGTTGTAGGTTCTCATACATACTTTGAGACTTGGGTGAGGCTAGAGTTCTCTTGGGATTAGAGACACTTGTTGAGATGGTTACCCTTTAGAGGTTTTAGCAGGAAGACCAAGGAGACTTTCACTTGGATATGGGCGTGAGTTAATTATGGACCTAGAGAAGATTCTTATTGGTTCTAGAGGGTTCATTCGAGGGGTGTCTCTAAACATGTTTTTTCTCAGGCACTAAACTGGAGTTGTCTAGATGCACAAGTGCGCCTCCCTCAATGAAGTTCCTTTTGTTAACTTAGTTCATCCTAGTGACTCAAGGGGTTGTTATATTCTTTAGGCGCAATCTTTCATAGACTAAAACATTCACTCCATGTTAAGGTGCTCAAAGGAGGCTCTGGAGATGGAAAATGGGGCCTTAACTCACTTATGTAAATTTTGGACTTTTAGGTAATTGCAAGATGTCTTGGAGGGCTCAATTCTTCAAGGCGCCCATTTTGTTCACCACTTGTAGCATCACTTGTTCAAGGCACATGTGTGATTTGGTCAAAAATAGGCACCTAGAGTGAATAGGCTTTCATCCTGACTTAATACACTGCCTCCTTCTGACGATTTTTGGGGCAGCAGAAAACCTTTCACCACGGGCAAATGCCTCAGAGCTATAAAAAATTGAGAGAGGTTATTGTAGAGGCACTCTACGTGATCGCGTTGCTTCAGATGGAATGTTTCTAAGTGACACGGTTTTTGAGTAACATCTCGTCAAAGATTGCTGCCTTTTTGCACTTTGGACTCTTCAGGGATATCGTCGATACAATGTAGCACCGACTGTTTCGACATATTTGGGTGAAAAATAGGACCATGCCTAGCGTAAATGTACCCATTCAGACGCGTTGGAATAGTCAGTTTGGTCACATCAGGAGCAGGACGAAAGTTACACCCCTTTGCAACTTTACACTGCCTCCTTCTGACAATTTTTGGGGCAGCAGAAAACCTTTCACCATGGGCAAATGCCTCAGAGCTATAAAAAACTGAGAGAGGTTATTGTAGAGGCACTCTACGTGATCCCGTTTCCTTAGATGAAATGTTTCTAAGTGACACAGTTTTCGAGTAACATCTCGTCAAAAATTGCTGCCTTTTTGCACTTTGGACTCTTCAGGGATATCGTCGGTACAATGTAGCTCCGACTATTTTGACATGTTTGGGTGAAAAATAGGACCATGCCTAGCATAAATGTACCCATTCAGACGCGTTGGAACAGTCAGTTTGGTCACATCAGGAGCAGGACGAAAGTTACACCCCTTTGCAACTTTACACTGCCTCCTTCTGACGATTTTTGGGGCAGCAGAAAACCTTTCACCACGGGCAAATGCCTCAGAGCTATAAAAAACTGAGAGAGGTTATTGTAGAGGCACTCTACGTGATCGCGTTGCCTTAGACAGAATGTTTCTAAGTGACATGGTTTTCGAGTAACATCTCGTCAAAGATTGCTACCTTTTTGCACTTTGGACTCTTCAGGGATATCGTCGGTACAATGTAGCTCCGACTGTTTCGACATGTTTGGGTGAAAAATAGGACCATGCCTAGCGTAAATGTACCCATTCAGACGCGTTGGAATAGTCAGTTTGGTCGCATCAGGAGCAGGATGAAAGTTACACCCCTTTGCAACTTTACACTACCTCCTTCTGACAATTTTTGGGGCAGCAGAAAACCTTTCACCACGGGCAAATGCCTTAGAGCTATAAAAAACTGAGAGAGGTTATTGTAGAGGCACTCTACGTGATCGCGTTGCCTCAGACAGAATGTTTCTAAGTGACATGGTTTTCGAGTAACATCTCGTCAAAGATTGCTACCTTTTTGCACTTTGGACTCTTCAGGGATATCGTCGGTACAATGTAGCTCCGACTGTTTCGACATGTTTGGGTGAAAAATAGGACCATGCCTAGCGTAAATGTACCCATTCAGACGCGTTGGAACAGTCAGTTTGGTCACATCAGGAGCAGGACGAAAGTTACACCCCTTTGCAACTTTACACTGCCTCCTTCTGACGATTTTTGGGGCAGCAGAAAACCTTTCACCACGGGCAAATGCCTCAGAGCTATAAAAAACTGAGAGAGGTTATTGTAGAGGCACTCTACCTGATAGCGTTGCCTTAGACAGAATGTTTCTAAGTGACATGGGTTTTGAGTAACATCTCGTCAAAAATTGCTGCCTTTTTGCACTTTGGACTCTTTAGGGATATCTTCGGTACAATGTAGCTCTGACTGTTTCGACATGTTTGGGTGAAAAATAGGACCATGCCTAGTGTAAATGTACCCATTTGGACACGTTGGAATAGTCAGTTTGGTCGCATCAGAAGCAGGACGAAAGTTACACCCCTTTGCAACTTTACACTGCCTCCTTCTAACGATTTTTGGGGCAGCAGAAAACCTTTCACCATGGGCAAATGCCTCAGAGCTATAAAAAAATAAGAGAGGTTATTGTAGAGGCACTCTACGTGATAGTGTTGCCTCAGACAGAATGTTTCTAAGTGACACAGTTTTCGAGTAACATCTCGTCAAAGATTGCAGCCTTTTTGCACTTTGGACTCTTTAGGGATATCATTGGTACAATGTAGCTCAGACTGTTTCGACATGTTTGGGTGAAAAAAAGGACCATGCCTACCGTAAATGTACCCATCCGGATGCGTTGGAATAGTCAGTTTGGTCACATCACGAGTAGGACACCAAAAATGCAAAAGTTGCTTTGTGCAACTTGACAACATTGACACTTTTTTGCAACATGACTCAAAGACTCAAATTGACCCCAAATGACTCAAAGTGACTTAAAATCACCTTGATTTGGTGCCCAATGTACATTATAGAGGTCGAGGTGCTCCTTATCATTCAAACATCTTAGATGAGCGCATAGGAAAGGAAAAAGCTCTAAGTTTCATCATCATGAGCGCCTAATATCAAGAGACTTTAATGGCTCAAACCTTAGCATGGAGTTCTAAGGTGCATTTCATGTCTCCTTTCATCCAGTTTGGTGCCCTTATGTAGATTTTTCAACTTGATTTGGCGCCCTATATGTGAAGGAAGATCTAAAGGCATGAAAGTGGATGTCATATTGCAAGAGTTTAGATCATCAAAATTGAAAGAAATAAGTCTATTAAGCTTGGGCACCCTTGGTCTTATTTTCATTCATTATGAGCGCCTTGGGAGAATGGTATATAGGTCATCATCATGATTAGGCACCCTGGATCTAGAGTGTTGGAGAGATCATCAAATGGTGTCTAGTAGGGTGAGTTATGAGTTTGGTCGCATCAGGAGCAGGACACCAAAAATGCATAACATGATGATGTAAAAATGTGTACATATGTGTAAAAATGTAGGAGGAAATAAAAAAAGACAAACCTTACAAATTAATGTGCATACTTACAACTCAATGTAACATAACTTTACAAAATCAATGTGAATACTTACAAATTAATCCAATGAACCATCCGGGTCTGCTCTACTCTTTATTGTGTCAAGTATTGCTTCATGGTTAGACTCACGCACCTTCCACAATATTTTGTTCAAAGGTCTACCCCGATACTTTATCAAATGAACATTGGATGCCACGACAAGGTTCAAGTAATGAAGAATCTTTCGATGCATGTCAAAGTCCTGAAATAGCCAAATATTAACACTCTTATGTGGGTACCTTCTAAGCCATGTTCCAGTAATAACCACTGATCCTGGAGGGTATTCGATGTTTTCTCTATCTGTAACAGGGGCCTCCAATTTCTTTTTGGCCTCAACACAACGACATAAGTAATAATCTATTCCCTCTTCATTATCTTCATCTACAATAACTGCATATACGTGCCCTACATTGATATGTGTAGCAAATTAGATGAAATTAGTCAACATTACAAAAACACTACAAAGTAAGATGACATTACCTGGTTGAACTAGATGAAATTAGATGCATATACGTGCCCTATATTACCTAGTTGAACTAAATCTGATATGTGGTCAAAGTCAACTGACGATTCCATCTGTGTTAGTTCCAGTGCCGTCAGGGGTCGATACGTGTCAAGTGGGCTAAGATAACTTAACTGCCATTCGTCAACCCACTCCTTTGACTCGCACTCATCCCAGACTTGAATTGTACAGGAAGAATAAAAGCATGACATCTTTCATGTATGGATACTCCATGAACCTGCAATTGAGCTTCTGAAAGAGTGCATCTCATTTGATCCTGTCAGTGTACAACAATCCTCATATGGTGCAATGTTAGTATCATCTATCAACCAAAAAAATCTATGAACTAAAGACTTACCTTCATTACCTGGACCCATGGAAGCATTACACCACTCGACAATCGATTTTTCATCTGTCAACTTTGCATTGTCTTTATACTTTAACTCTTCTCGTGCTATGGCTCTTTTGATACATGCTCCTGCACCATCATGCTCCCCCTTTCCATGCCTGGCCTCACAAAAGTTCCACATATGTTGAATACCTGTAAAATTATGCCTCCTACTCAGCCAATAGAAATTCTGCGAGTTCTTGAATTGTGACGCACAATTATCCGACCATATGATATGCTGACTGAACGATATGCCCCTTCTAGCCAAATCATTGTAGAACACCTGAAAGCAACCTTGCATGAACTCCATAGAATGCGTGCGATCATCACTAATATAGAAATTATACTCCCTTATGATCTTTCTGTCATCCTCTGTACTATCATTCACATGAATGAATGCGATGTGCACAAATATAGAAACTTGTGTGGAGTTGTAATATTGTGATTGCACCTCACGCTGTGGTTGTAGACTGTAGTTCTCTGCAAAGTCGACGACTGAAATAATGCTACCAACTGGAAATGTGTCCTTGCATAACTTGAATTGCAAGTCCAACCATCAAGCTCTATGGGCATGTCTTGCATACTCATACACTATGCTGTCACGAAATATAGGCATAAACTGATACACTGGAATCTTTTCAATAACTAATTCACACCTCTTTGCTTCTTTACCATCTTTTGTATTGTATGCCACTGTTTTATACTTGCCAAACTCTACTAGTTCGTTTCCAACCACATGTGTTATTTCCATATGTTCACATATTGGCAAATATTGCAAGCCACTGCAACGATGACATGTGCCATCCAAGCATAATTTCTTGTAGAATATTTAACCTTCCTCTCTTTCACATAAAATTCTTGATATGAAGTCTCTTGAAGATGTTGGTGGGGCACATATGGCACAACCCTGCAAATCATTGTTAGTATGCATATCTAAACATATAGACCTATAAGCATCAAAATGGTTAGAAAATTCAATATGTAATCTACAACAACAAGTAGTGTGTGTGTGATTTATCTTAACATAGAAAGGTTTTAGCATTTCAAAATATCTTTGACAAATTTTAATTTGAGGATACTTCTCTAGAAATTTACCATAAAACTGTGTTTGAGTCTCATCCAAAAAATGCTTTGGATGTGGCTCGCGGTTCTGACTACCGATTCTCCTTCTTACCACATCCCTTTGATTTAGAGATACCCTTGTGTAATTCTTCGAAAAGTCTTCAATTAGTGATATCAATGCTTCAACAATTGGTTTATCTTTTCGTGGTAGTCTCCCCGAGAATGCCCATAAGTCATTGGCATTAGTGTCCTCAATTCTTTGGCATCTTCCAACAGCTCTTGATAAAGTTTTCCTATTAATTCTCAATTCTTGACTTGTCTTTCTAATGAGAAGAGCTTTCCTCGTTTGACTACTTACTATAGTCGATGTAATCACACATCGTGTTGCATTACTATCTTTTGTGCGTGAGGTGTTACCCACACTCTCATACGCACTCATTAGATTCTTGACAATAGATTTTTTACTTGAAGCCTCTGATGTTCTCAACCCAAGAATCTTCATGATAGACCTATACTTTATACTTTGCATCATTTCAACGAATAGTTGACATCTTGCAGTCTCATTTAACTTTTCAAAGAACAATCTCCAAATCTTATTAGCATATCTTCTACAAGTGCGTTTTGGAATCTTACCTTCCATTGGCTGCAAAATATTCTCATCAATATCAATCAAATACTTTGGCTTTCTATGCAAAATTCTAGGTGGTGTCAAGTTAGGTAAATTCATCTCAACATTAGGAATTTCATCAATATTTAAATGAGATGGGTTAGATGGCATACCTTCGATCGAAGATGGAATAGGTGACATACCTTGAGGTTGAGGTGGGAATGATGGCGTACCTCCTTCATCACATGTGAGTGATGATGTACTCTCAACTTGAGATATGGTAGATGGTGTCCCTACATGTTGACTTGCGGTAAAGGACGTGTCTCCAACTATGGTATTCAAATCTCTCGTACCACAAAGTTTTTGCATTCGTTCTCTTTGTGCCGCCAATACCATATCTCTTTGTGATGGTTGTGGTTCCTCTTCAATTGGTATGTCTTCATTTATCATGTCCAATTTCCTCTTCTCACGAAGTTCCCTCATAGCCATTGCTTTCTTTGCATTCTTAGCTTCTATCTCTTCCTGTGTTGGTTTAATTCTTGATCGTTTCCTCAGCATGACGGAGAATTTGTCTGTAGCATGATAAAGAGACCAATATTAGTTCCTAAGAAATGAATACATGATAACAGTGGGATTGTATTTTTTTTATGTTGTAAGGATTTATTCTTGTATAGTTTGACATCATGGTATGAACTAAGGTTTGTTTATTACACATAATTATTAAAGAGCCCAAGTGTAGAAAATATACATGGCATCATGTGAGATTGTAGGTTGCTTTCTTGATTGGGAATGTGTCTATTTTAAACATGTATGATAAAGCATGATAAAGTAATTCAATCCGAAATAAGGAAAATGTAAAGAACATGCATGTAAAGACTTGACATACCTAAAAAATGAAGATTTGAATGGAGAGAGTACCCAATTATGTAGTGTTTTTATCTTCTTGCATCAAACTCCTCAACAATTTGAGTTTTTCACCACTTGCTTCCTTTTCAATGTTAAATTCTTAAAATTGAATCACAATTAACATTGCAACACTACAAAAATTGAAACTTGAATAGATATATATCAAAATTGGTGTGAAAACTATGTTATTTCCTCCTTCTCAAGTTGGCAAAGCAAAAAAGGTGGTGGAAAGATCATGCAAAGCTGGTACAATGTGTCAAATGTGCATGTGAACTTCCCAATAGCATGAAAGCACTTCTTTTTTGTCAGAGCACGCGCAGAATCAGTAAGAAAATAGAGCATGTGGGCCTGGATCACGGGGGTAACCACTTTTTTACCGTTTCAATAGAAATACAAAACGCGAGCGCGTTATAACGCGCTCGCGTTTTGTCCTGCTATAGATTCATCACATCCTTTGCATTGATCACATCTTTTTCCTGTAAGGGCTTGCCAGATGCTCTGCCATATGATAGGCATAACAACGAAGGGGCAAGCCCTCATAATCAAGTTCATGATAGAAAATGCCTTCAACCCTCAACGTCAAACCCTAATCCCTAAACCCTCAACTCTGATCCCTCGACCCTCAATCCTCAATGTCAAATCCTAATCCCTCAACCCTCAACCCTATCCCTAAACCCTCAACCCTCAACGTCAAATCCTAATCCCTCAACCCTCAACCTTATCCCTAAACCCTCAACCCTCAACGTCAAATCCTAATCCCTCAACCCTAATCTGTCATCCCTCAATGTCAATCCTAATCCCTCAACCCTAATCTGTCATCCCTCAACTCTAATCCCTCATCCCTAAACCCTAAATGCTATCCCTAATCCTACACCCTCAACAGACTCGATACTATACCTTAAACTCTAATCCATTATCCCTAAACCCTCCAACCCTATCCCTAATCCTTACAACCCTCAACCCTAATCCCTCAACCCTTAACTCTGATCCATCAACCCTCAACACTATACCTTAAACCCTAATCCCTTCAACCTCAACCCTATCCCTAAACCCTTGACCCTCGAACCTTAACCCTCAACCCTCGACGTCAAAACCTAATCCCTCAACCCTTAACTCTGATCCCTCATCTCTCAACCCTAACCCTAAACCCTCAACCCTCAACATCAAATCCTAATCCCTCAACCCTTCACTCTAATCCCTCAACCCTAAACCCTATCCCTAAACCCTCAACACTATACCTTAAACCCTAATCCCTCAGCCCTCAACCCTAAACCTTATCCCTAAACCCTAATCCCTCAACCCTTAACCCTAATCCATCATCCCTCAACTCTAATCCCTCATCCCTAAACCCTAAATGCTATCCCTATTCCTACACCCTCAACAGAATTGATACTATACCTTAAACCCTAATCCCTTATCCCTAAACCCTCCAACCCTATCCCTAATCCCTAAATGCTATCCCTAATCCTACACCCTCAACAGACTCAACACTATACCTTAAACCCTAATCCCTATCCCTCAACCCTTAACCCTTAAAACTTAAACCCTATCCCTACACCCTTAACACTTGACACTATATCTTAAGCCTTAAACCCTCATCCCTAAAGCCTCAACCCTCAATCCTTAAACCTTCAACCCTAAACCCTATCCCTAATCCCTCTACCCTCGACACTATAACCCTAACCTCGACATTAAATTCTAATCCGTCAACCCTAAACCCTAATCCTAAACCCTCAACCCTCAACCCTCAACACTATACCTTAAACCCTAATCCCTCAACCCTCAACCCTAAACCTTATCCCTAAACCCTAATCCCTCAACCCTCAACCCTAATCCATCATCCCTCAACTATAATCCCTCATCCCTAATCCCTAAATGCTATCCCTATTCCTAAACCCTCAATAGACTCGATACTATACCTTAAACCCTAATCCCTTATCCCGAAACCCTCCAACCCTATCCCTAATCCTTACACCCTCCACACTCTACTTTAACCCTAATCCCTCAACCCTAAACCCTATCCCTAAACCCTTGACCCTTGAACCTCAACCCTCAACCCTCAATGTCAAACCCTAATCCCTCAACCCTTAACTTTGATCCCTCGACCCTCAACCCTATCCCTAAACCCTAAACCCTCAACTGTAATCTGTCATCCCTCATCCCTAAACCTTAAACGCTATCCCTATTCCTAGACCCTCAACGGGCTCGATACTATACCTTAAATGCTAATCCCTTATCCCTAAACCCTCCAACTCTATCCCTTATCCCTTAACCCTCATGATTAATAGCCCTGAACGTAAAAAAAATTGAGTGGGACATAACGCGAGCGCGTTATAACGCGCTCGCGTTATGTCAAACATGACAAAAGACAGACTTGCGGGAAAGAAAAATGCAAGGCAAAACATAACGCGAGCGCGTTATAATGCGCTTGCATTATTTCTTGCTTTGGGAATCCCAAGCCTTGGGCTTGGGATTTGCTTTGGATTTCCAACCCAAAGGCTTGGAGTGCCTTATGAACAGTCACAGACGTGTTTTTCTATATTCTTCAAAATTTCACATAATTTCGTTCGTGCTAACCCTCAGATTTACACGTGTTTCAAGGTTGAACAAATCAAACACATGGGTAATGTTAGGCTTTCTCTTAGCTATTTGACGATGTGATTTTTTTCACATTTTAACAATGTTAAGCCTTTCATCTTTAACTTCTTTTGTTTGTGTGTCTGTTTTTAGGCAAAAACCACTGTTTGGTCTTTTTTTCATTGTAAAATAACTATTCATTCAAATTTCAAAAAAATTACATATTTAGAAACTAGACTCCATTCTACAAATATTAAAAAAATAAAAAAATGATTTTCAATTAGTTTTCAAAATTTATAGGGGTAGCACGGCCAAAATTCTGTTTTTTAGGATGTGTCCACTTTAAAAATTAGTAAAAAATCAAATATTCATCAAAAAATTATCAGAAAAATCGGGCATAAACTACATGCTATTAGCTAATTTCTCACTAAAGCAATTTTAAAAATACCAAAAAAAAGTTGACCTTTTGAGGGAGCCACAAAACATGCTATGTTATGTTTTTTGACAGAAACAACACCAATTTCTGTGGCTCCCTCTTTTGAACCCCTTAATCTATGTCATTTTCAAAACAAAATAGTAGTTTAGAAAGTAGACTCGGAGCACTACGAACATTGTTTTGGTTGCATCTCCAAATTTTGAGTGTAACTATGCTCAATTTCTCATCCAAGGCCAGTATTTCCTGATTTCAGAAAAAAAGTGGCCACTTAAGACCCCTTTTTGGCCCCCCATCTTCCTACACTTACCCCACTTTTTTAGCATTTGTGTTTCATCGGTTTTGAAATGTCATACACTTTGGTAATCTTATTCTCATAGGTTCTGCATTATCGTTCACTTTGGTTATTTATTGTTGGTTGTTTTGGTGCCATAGATAAATCTAAGCTTGTTTATTTTTCATTACAGTAACAAATTGTTTCAGTGCCATAGATAAATCTATTTCCATAGGGTTTATATTGCAAATATTAAAGTTTTCCATACTTTTTTCCATTCGTAAGCTTTATATTGTTCTTCATTACAACCATTACAGTCATAGTTTAGCAATTGTGTTTCCCTATAGTTTATATTGCAATCATTACAGTCATACTTAAACAGTTATCTTTCCCTGCTATAAAATGTAAGTGTGGTTACCAATTTGCTGTGCTTGAGTATGTTTATGTTGTACATGCCTTTTAAGATATGAGATGTGGTTATCCATTCACCAATTTAGTCATGCAATTATTGTAGCTTTTACATCAATTCAGTAATGCAACATATAGCTTTTTTAGGTGGCTAAATGCAAGGAGATGGGGGACCAAAAACTCACCACCATCTCCAAAATTAAAGAAAAACGCGAGCACATTATAACGCGCTCACATTTTGCTTTACATAAAAGCAAAAAAAAACACTTTTCTGCTCATTCTCCCGCGACCATGTCTCCTCACAGCAGCAAAGAAGAAAGGGAAAACATGATTGCAATGAAGAAAAGGCTGTTTAATCAAATGCAATAGAGAAAACACCAAATTCACAATACCACCTCACTGCCAAAGACATCGTTGTGCAAATTTGGAGGATCCAGCATAGGAAAAGGTAGAGTTTGACTGATTTTGTTAGTTTGAGAACAATTTTTGAGTTTTGCAATGTTTGATTTGTTTTTATATTGCATTTACAGTTATTGGAGAAAGAGAAAACCTAAATCTAGCTGAGGAGGGTGAAAACAACCCCCAAAACCCTCCAAACCCTCCAAACCCACCTTCACCTCCTTTTCATGTAAGAGATAATCAAGAACACGACCTAGGGATAATAGAAGAAAACAAGAAACATCTTGAAACTATTATTCAAACCCTAAACAATCCAAGTGGAACCATTGATCATAGGAGGACACTTGCAAAATCACTATAAGAGATTGTTTCCCACACGGATTTGGTGACAAAACAAATCACCGAATTCTAAGACTATAGGGAGAGGAGTCGACAATATTATGCTGACAAGTTGTCATATGAACAAGTCAAGAATGAGAAAATTATAAAATCTCAATTATGTGCACACTTCATTAATCCCAAAACCAGCCAAAGTAGAAGAAAGTTGCAAACGGTTTTCTATACATTGGTGTAGGAATGAAGAAATATCCTGAAACTTTTGGGATAGATGGTACATGATCTTTGATGAGTACCCATGCAATAATGATGAGGTACCACAATATTTCTTGTTGAAACTCTATTGCAAGTTCATCCTCAAGAAGATTCCAAATTATTTTGACATTCGTGAGTTCCAGGGTAGAGGTGGTGGCTCTGCCCAAGATAGACCCAGGGCTCAAGGAGATGAAGACCATGTGCCTATACCCCGAGTGAGGCCAGAATGTAGGTCACTCCCTTTGGCTTTGAAGGAGAGTGTTGAGCTGGAGACTTTACATTCATTGACTACTCTCACCCAAACTCTATCACAGCATGTCAATGATTTTACCGAGGCCGATGAGGGTGAAAGTAGTAGATGTCATGTGTCCCCACATTTGTGCAGTACATGTAGGAACCTATGTGATTATGGGATGTAGGAGGCATGACAGGACTCTGCGACACAGGGTCAGGACATATTGGATGATCTTGTTCTCAGGGACGATGTCTTACAGCCTACATTTGGTATTGACTCTCAAGTAATTTGTTATAAGTTTCATCTTGATTTAGTATATTGTTATTTGAAATTTGTAATTAATTTTATATGATTATCTATATTATAAGTCAAAAATAATGTATGTAATTGTTTGCGCAATGAAATTCTAGGGTCAGAGTCTTCATCTTGCCTCCGTTAGCCATCCATTGGCAGGTTATGAGAGGAGATCAAGTCAGCAAGTATGTAATTTATCACATAATCATAATTATTGTAGATATGTCAATGGTAATATTATTTTGTGACAATTTGATGATTTCAACAGTCACCGACACCTCCACAGTTTCCTTCGTCCCCTGGACACCAAACCACCACTTTTACAGAGGTAAATTTAACCATTTCTAATCATTATGCATTTTAAATATAATGTTGTGTATTTATTTTGTTTGAATAATCTTGAACTTGATTTTTAGATGCTGAATACAGTGGAGACTCCTCCTGATCTTCGTGAGTTAGCACAGAAAAGTATTACTGCAGCCATGATGTCTATAAATTCTTTGAGTGAGGTATGAGCCAATAACATGAAAATATCATAATTTTGTATTTCTTGTTTTATCTCATGTTATCTGATGTACATAAATGATATTTATGTTTAGTCAATTTTGCTTCTTGATGCTTCTCACAGTAGGTCACAACTCCAATCCGTCCAACTTCAGACGAAGAGAGAGACAAGATGATGGAGAGTGATCATCGGTTGGTAGTAAGTGATCAATTACATATGTGATGTTATATATTTCATACATTTTCTATACTAATGTACATATATTAATAGGTGTAGCTGGATGAACTTTATTCGAAGAGGTCTCCTCAACGGCAGAGAGAGGATGTCACTGACTGGCTCTCCATCTTCACAGTCAAAGAAGGGCCACCAATTATTTCCTAAAAGTCTATAGGAAACTAGTTTTTGGGACATTTTTTGTATGCCTAGATGGCTTTGTATACATACTTTTGTATGTTAATCCGATGTATATTTTTGTATATTTGCCTGTATGGCTTTGTTTGTACATGCCTATATGGCTTTTTATATAAACTAGATGTTATGTTCATGACATTATGTATATGACATTTTATATTAAACATTTAATATGATAATCAATTATTGTTACAGGAATTTGTTTTTACAAGTGCTAATTGCATTTGCTTGAAAGTTTATAAATCATTTTCAAATAATCCATTTTGTGCATATCTTGCAATCATTGAATTCTGTGGGACTATGCATTTCTTTGAGGCATCATTTCAAATAGTTCACGTGCCTTGTCTATGCTTCCATACTTTCCATACATGTCTACAAGGGAAACTTTGCAAATACAATACATGTGACAAAATTCCTATATCATTTATGCTTTGATGGTTGTCCACACCATGTTCTCTAGATCCCATTATAGCATAAGCAAGGAGGAAGTTGGTTAAGGTTGTGCAATTTGGTTTTAGATGTGCCAAAATTTGTGTAAATGGTTGAAATTTATTTTTGTGCATTTGTTTGAGAGTTTTTAAAGCCTTATGAAAAATCCATTTCGTGCATATCTTGCAATCATTGCATTCCATGAGACAACATTTCTTTGAGGCATCGTGTCAAACAGTTCATGTTCATTGTATATGCTTCCACACAAGTCACATACATGTCTTGCAGGGTACTTACAACTACAACATTTGACAAAATTCCTATATCCTTTATGCTTTGATGGATGTCTATACCATGCTCCAAACATACCATTTCTAAGGTTTTGGAATTTGGCTTTACACTTGCCAATTTCATTTTCTTGGAACTTTCTAAAGGCTTATTAGAAAATCCATTTTGTTCATATATTACAATCATTGTATTCCATGAGGTGACATTTCTTTGAGGCATCATGCCAAATAGTTCACGTGCCTTGTCTATGCTTCCACACTTTGCATACATGTCTCTGATGGCAGTTGCAACTACAACATCTAACAAAATTTTGAGATGTTTTATCCTTTTGATGGATGTCCTTTTTGGCATAGGCAAGGAGGATAGTGGCTAAGGTTGTGGAATTTTGTTTTACACCTGCCAATCGCATTTTCTTGAAAGTTTCTAATGCTTTATCAAAAAATCCATTTTGTTCATATCTTGCAATCATTGCATTCAATGAGGTGACATTTCTTTGGGTCATCATGCCAAATAGTTCACATGCCTTGTCTATGCTTCCACACTTTGCATACATGTCTACAAGGGCAGCTGCAATTACAACATGCGACAAATTTCCTATATCCTTTATGTTTTGATGGATGTTGATAAGTCGTTCCAAACATTCTATATTGGTGTACGGATAGGGAGGATGTTGGCAAAGGTTGTGGAATTTGGCTTTACACGTGCCAACTGCATTTACTTGAAAGTTTCTAAAGTCTTTTCAACAAATCCATTTCGTGCATATCTTGCAATCATTGCATTCCATGAGACAACATTTCTTTGAGGCATCATGTCAAATAATTCATGTTCGTCAAGTATATGCTTCCACACTTTGCATACATGTCTTGTAGGGTACTTACACCTACAACATTTGATAAATTTCTATATGCTTTATGCTTTGATGGATGTCTATACCATGTTCCAAAGATACCATTTCGAAGGTTTTGGAATTTGGCTTTACACCCGCCAATTTGGTGTAGGGGCACCAAATTCATTTTTTTTGCAAGTTTGGTCAAATGAGGTCTAATGATAGGTTTTTTTTGGGTGTTTTTAGTTTATTTGGTCTAAATTTGCTAAAAATTGGTGGAATGGAGGGATATAGGATATGTTTTAGGATTTCATTGGTGGTTTTGCAGAAATCAGAGGTTTGAGGTGATTACTATGATGCCCTAGTTGTATATTGTCTTTTTTTTTAGTGAAAAGTGATGCTTTCAAGTAGGATTTTGATGAAAGAGCATTGTTAAAGTGTGGATGATGTTTTGTTTAGCATGTGCAGACTTGTAGTGAAGTGTTTGAGTGGGTTTGAACTGGATTTGGGTAGAGGAGTGATGAGAACCAATAAACCCTCTCTATACAAGCACTAGATTGGCCTAGAATGAGGGTTTATTAATTGGATGACTCTATGATCCTTTTGTCTAACAAAAGTTATGGATTTGGTCTATTTGAAGCCTTCCTAGAACTTTGGAGTTGGGTTTTGAGTTTGAGAGAGACATTGATTGGGGGTTGCTTTGTAAAACAGGGTAATTGCCCCTTAAAATAGCGTAATAGTCAATTTTAGGAGGTGAAAGTATGAAACAACCCTAGGCACAAATGAGACATGTTGAAGAGAACCAAAAAGGGTATCTAAAATGCTAGACCATTTGTGGGTTTGATGAGTTTTCTGGAAGTTATGCCCAAAAGTCACTATTTGGAGGGCTACTAGGCTTAAAGGGCTGATTGTGAAGGCACTTAATCAAAATTGCAAAGTCTAAGTTCTTGATGACCATGTATGGTCTTATCATGGCACATTCATCATTTCACAGGTGTTCCATGTGATAGTTTGCAGGGGTTGAGGTTTTGAAACAAGTTTTGGGTTTGTAGTCCTTGAAGTGTTCATGTCAAGTTGAAGAAGAGTTTGATATCATAGCCCATTGTTGTGAAATATGGTATCAATGGTTTTTTTTTGGTATTTTTAGTTTATTTGGTCTAATAAGGTCATAATAGACCATGTGCAAGGTCAATAGAGTCATTTTGAGTTCATTTTACAAAAGTTGTCAACATGTAAAATTGAAAAATGTAAGTTTAAGGATGTTAAACAGTTAAATCCTTTCAAAAGTCCGTTGGACAGTTGGTAGGTAGTTGAAACATGATGAAATTTTCTTGAAATTTTCCAAAGCCTTATCAAAAAATCCATTTTGTTCATATCTTGCAATCATTGCATTTAATGAGGCGACATTTCTTTGGGGCATCATGCCAAACAGTTCACGTGCCTTGTCTATGCTTCTACACTTTGCATACATGTCTACAAGGGAAACTGCAATTACAAAAGTCCTTATAAATGATGATGATGAGCCTCATCATGATTATTCTATTGCTTCACATCTAAATGCACAAATATCATGCACCTCTCCTTGTGGTGAAAGACTAGCTTGATTTATACCCATTTTCTCAACCAAATTTGCAACTTGTTCTTCATATTCATGGTTGTTGTAGGTTTGATAAAAATCATTTTTATGATGCCCAGGTTGTCCTAGACATGCATAAGGTTCATAACTTCTGAAAAATTAATCTATAGTTCATTTTCTTAACCCATGGAAAAGTTATAACCCCTGTCCAAAAGTCTAGAGGAAGACATGTGAAGACAATAATCATGACTTGAATGAAGCCCTTTGCGAGTAGTTTCAAATTGGGCATGGAGTTTACCTTCTTGGACCATGGTATCATGTAGTAACAAAGGACAATTAGGAAATTTTGAAATATTGTTTTGTCATGCATACAAATCATCATGAATAGGTGCATAAGGAATGTCCTAGCCCAAGACACTAAAGAGGACTATTAAAATGATGAAAGACCATGTTGAGACAGTCATGATGTCAAGGCATGAAGAGCTGAAACAAGGTGGAAACATGATGAATTTGGAGTCTCTTTGACTGAACTAACCGATATACCTACACATGCATGGATACAATGGTCAATGATGATATAAAAATATGTTAAAACTAAAAATAGATGATCACATGGATCTTTTACCTGATTTCTTAGCCTTATATGTTACTGCTACACCATTTTCAAGGTCTTGGTTGGCTGGATTAGTAAGAGGAAACCATGGAAAGGCCTTGAAAATATTTGAGTGATGCAAGAAATAGAAGCTATGATGTAGAATAATGGATGTACAAATCTCTCCCAACTCAAGATCAGCCTTGTTACAACATCATATTATTGTTTTATGCACGAGGAAGGATAAAATGGGTGTAGCTCTTGAGATCCCTAAGACAGAAAAATTGCCAAACTTTGATAGAGGTTTTCTCTGAATTCGTGGCAGCTGGAACATTCTGTTTAGACTTGCAGGTACACGTGGGGTCTGTCCATAATAACCTCTCTCAGTTTCGTTCAACTCCAGTCCATTTGATCGTGCCAAAATCAAACTCATTCTTGCAAAATGCTTCAGTTTCATGCAATGGAAAGGTGCTAGGAGTGACATTTTGTATTCCATAGCTCATGGGGCCGAACAGACTTTGCCAACGCATTGAGGTGGGCAGGTAAATGCCAGGGGAGGTCTCATTTCGTGTGCCAAGTGTTGCAGTCATTCGGGGCAGCAGGCTATCGACAAAGTCCCTTAAGATCCCTAAGATGAAAAAATTGCCAAACTTTGACGAAATAGTTCTTGGAATTCGTGGTAGCTGGAAATGTTCTATTTGGACCTGCAGGTGCATGTGGGGTCTGTCCACAAAAACCTCTCTCAGTTTCATTCAACTCTAGTATATTTGACCGTGTCAGAATCAATCACATTCTTGCAAAATGCTTCAGTTTCATGCAGTGGAAAGGTGCTAGGAGTAACATTTTGCATTCCATAGCTCTTGGGGCCAAACGGACTTTGCCAACGCATTGGGGTGGCTAGGTAAATTCCAAGGGAGGTCTCATTTCGTGTGCCAAATGCCCCAGTCATTTGGGGCAACAGGCTATTGGCAAAGTCACTTACGATCTCTAAGATGAAAAAATTATCAAACTTTGACGGAACAATTCTTGGAATTTGTGGCATCTGGGAACGTTTCGTTTGGACCTACAGGTGCACATGGGTTCATCCACAATAACCTCTTAGTTTTTGTCAACTCCAGTCCATTTGACTATGCCGAAATCAAACACATTCTTGCAAAATGCTTCAGTTTCATGCAGTGGAAAGGTTCTAGGAGTGACATTTTGCATTCCATAGCTCGTGGGGCCGAATGGACTTTGCCAACATGTCGGGGTGGGTGGGTAAATGCCAGGGGAGGTCTCATTTCCTATACCAAGCACCGCAGTCATTTAGGGTAGTAGGCTACCGACAAAGTCCCTTAAGATCCCTAAGATGAAAAAATTGCCAAACTTTGATGGGGCAGTTCTTGTATTTTGTTGTAGTTAGGAATGTTTTGTTTGGACCTATAGGTGCATGTGGGGTCCATCTACAATAACCTCTCTCAGTTTTGTTCAAATCCTGTCCGTTTGACCGTGCCAGAATCAAACGCATTCTTGCAAAATGCTTGAGTTTCATGCAATGGAAAGGTTGCCAGGTGCCATACTTTTTGTTCTGCTCATCGTGGGGCCGAATGGACTGCGCCAGCACATCGGGGTGGGTGGTTAAATGGTAGGGAAGGTCTCATTTTGTGTGCCAAGCATCCAGCCGTTCTAGCTTGCAAGCTACCGACACCTAGCACCTTTCAATTTTGTCGGTAGCTTGCAGCTCGGAATGACTAAGATACTTGGCGCATGAAATGAGACATCCCCTAGCATTTACCCACCCACCCCAATGTGTTGGCGTAGTTGGTTCACCCCCACGATGAGCAGATCAAAAAATATGGCACCTGGCAACCTTTCCACTGCATGAAACTGAAGCATTTTGCAAGAATGTGTTTAATTCTGGCACGGTCAAACGGACAGGAGTTGAATGAAACTGAAAAAGGTTATTGTAGATGGACCCCACATGCACCTATAGGTCCAAACTAAATGTTCCTAGCTGCCACAAATTTTAAGAACTGCTCCGTCAAAGTTTGGCAGTTTTTTCATCTTAGGGATCTTAAGGGACTTTGCTGGTAGCCTGCTCCCCCAAACGGCTGCGACGCTTGGCACATGGAACAAGACCTCCTTTGGCATTTACCTTGCCACTTTGACATGTTGGCAAAGTTTGTTCGGCCCCATGAGCTATGGAATGCAAAATGTCACTCCTAGCACCTTTCGAGTTTGCTAATAGCTTGCAGCCCAGAATTACTGATACACTTGGCGCATGAAATGAGACCTCCCCTAGCATTTACCCAACCACCCAGACATGTTGGTGTAGTCATTTTTCCTCCAAGACCTATGGAATGCAAAATTTTAGCGTTAGCAACTTTCTATTTTATCAGTAGCTTATAGCCCCAAACGACTGGGATGCTTGGCACATGAAACGAGACCTTCCCTACCATTTACCCACCCACCTCGACGTGTTGGTGTAGTCCATTTAGCCCCATTATGAGAAAAAAAAATTATGGCACCTGACAACCTTTCCATTTCATGAAACTGAAGCATTTTGCAAGAATGTGTTTGATTCTGGCATGGTCAAACAGACTAGAGTTGACCGAAACGGAGAGAGTTTATTGTAGACGAACCCCACATGCACTTGTAGGTCCAAATGAAACATTCCCAATTGCCATGAATTCTGAGAACAACTCCATCAAAGTTTGGTAGTTTTTTCATCTTAGGGATCTTAAGGGACTTTACCAGTAGCCTGTTGCCCCGAATGATTGGGGCACTTGGCACATGAAACGAGACCTCCCTTGGCATTTACCCACCCACCCTGATGCATTGGCAAAGTCTGTTTGGCCCCATGAGCTATGGAATGTAAAATGTCACTCCTAGCACCTTTCCACTGCATGAAACTGAAGCATTTTGCAAGATATGTTTGATTCCGACATGGTCAAATATACTAGAGTTGAACGAAACCAAGAGAGGTTTTTGTGGATGGACCCCACATACACCTGCAAGTCCAAACAAAATGTTCCCAACTACCATGAATTCCAAGAACTGCTCTATCAAAGTTTGGTAATTTTTTTGTCTTAGGGATCTTAAGGGACTTTGCCGGTAGCCTGCTGCCCCGAATAACTACGGCGCTTGGCACACGAAACGAGACCTCCCTTGGCATTTACCCACCCACCTTGATGTGTTGGCAAAGTCCATTCAGCCCCACAAGCTATAGAATGCAAAATGTCTCTCCTAGCACCTTTCCACTACATGAAACTGAAGCATTTTGTAAGAATGCATTTTCTTTCAGCACGGTCAAATGGACTGGAGTTGAATGAAACTGAGAGAGGTTATTGTGGATGGACCCTACATGCACTTGTAGTCCAAACAGAATGTTCTCAACTTCCATGAATTTTGATAAAACCTCTATCAAAGTTTGGCAGTTTTTTTGTCTTAGGGATCTTAAGGGATACACCCATTTTATCCTTCCTCATGCATAAAACAATAATATGATGTTGTAACAAGGATGATCTTGAGTTGGGAGAGATTTTTACATCCATTATTCTATATCATAGCTTCTATTTCTTGCATCACTCAAATATTTTCAAGGCCTTTCCATGGTTTCCTCTTACTAATACACCATATTTTGTGATCAACATCAACATCATGAGGACACTGAAGAAATCCTTGACACATGAAGACACTGAGAACACTGAAGACATGGAGGACAAAGAAGCATGAAGACATGAACAAAGTCCTGTCATGAGGAAGAACCACAACCCAATCCAACTCCTAAAAGCATGACATGTTATGATGAAGAACCACAACCAAATCCAATGATCCAATGGCATGAACCAATGACATAAGCAACTATGTCCTACTATTGTAACATGATAAACATGAATGTTATGAACTAACATCCAAACCCTATGACATCAATCTTGATATGACATGAGTGAAACACAAGTGAACAAGATTAAGACCAGTTAGGATCAACTTCATCCATTACTTAGATCTAACCCCATGAAGCATAACATGATGATGATGCAAACATCAAATGTATACCATAGAAAACAAATCAAATGAAACATGAGGCCTTCAGTACCCACAGTTCATACCACTACTCAAGGATAATTTATCATCATATTAAATATTTAATAAAAATTGTTGTATACATAATGTCATTAACATAACATCTAGTTTACATTCAAAGCCATATAGGCATGTTCAAACAAAGTCATACAAACATATATACAAAAATATACATCGGTAACAGACAAAAGTATGTACATACATCGGTAACATACAAAAGTATGCCCCAAAATTAGTTTCCTATGGACTTTTATGAAATAATTGGCAGCCCTTGCTTGACCGTGAAGATTGAGAGCCAATTCATGACTCATCCTCTCTCTTCCATCAAGTAGACCTCTTCGACAGTTCAAGCTCATGCAGCTCCACCTGTTAATACAATCAAACAATATGCACATTACTATAACAAAATGTACATGAAATATATAACATCACATATGTAATCGATCACTTACCACCATCTGATGATCACTCTCCATCATCTTTTCTCGAGCTTCTTTGTCTGTAGTTAGACGGATTAGAGTTGTGACCTCCTGTGAGAAGCATCAAAAAGCAAAATTGACTAAACATAAATATACTGGAGGGAAGCAATTCATACTACTGTTTATATACAAAACAAAGTATAGGTATCCATCTAGGAAAGTTTTATGCATACTTACAATTCAATCCAACGAACCATTTGGATCTTCTCTACTCTTTATTGTGTCAAGTATTACCTCATGGTCAGAGTCACACACCTTCCACAAGGTCTTGTTCAAAGGTCTACCTTGATATTGTATCAAATGAATATTGGCTGCCATGATAAGGTTAGAGTAATGAAGAATCTTCCGATGCATGTCAAAGACCTCACACAGCCAAACATTAACACTCTTATGTGGTTACCTTCTAAGCCATGTTCCAGTAACAACCACTGAGCCTGTAGGGTATTTGATATTTTCTCCATTTGTAATTGGGGCCTCCAATTTCTTTTTGGTCTCAACACAACGACACAAGTAATAATATGTTCCCTCTTCATTATCTTCATCTACAATAACTGCAACAAATTAGATGAAATTAGTCAACATTACAAAAATACTACAAAGTTTAAGATAACATTATGAATTTCAAATTTAACTATGCAAGTAGATATTTTACCTGGTTGAACTAGATCTGATATGTGGTCAAAGTCAATTGAGGATTCCATCTGTGTCAGTTCCACTCCTGTGACTCGCACTCATTCCAGGCTTGAATTGTACATGAAGAACAAAAGCACACCATCTTCTACGTATGGATACTCTATGAACCTGCAATTGAGCTTCTGAAAGAGTGTAGCTCACTTGATCATGTCAGTGTACAATAGTCCTCATATGATGCAATGTTAGTATCATCTATTAACCAAAAACATCTACGAACTGAAGACTTACCTTCATTACCTGAACCCATCGAAGCATTACACCACTTGACGATTGATTTTGCATCTTTCAACTTTGCATTGTCTTTATACTTTAACTCTTCTTGTGCTATGGCTCTTTTGATATAGGCTCTCGCACCATCATGCTCCCCCTTTCCATGCCTAGCCTCACAAAAGTTCCACATATTCTGAACACCTGTAATATTATGCCTCCTACTTAGCCAATAGAAATTCTACGAGTTCTTGAATTGTGATGCACAGTTATCTAACCATATGATATGCTGATTGAACGATATGCCCCTTCTAGCCAAATCATTGTAGAACACCTGAAAGCAACCTTGCACGAACTTTGTGAAATGTATATGATCATTTCTTATATAAAAATGATACTCCCTTATGATCTTTCTGTCGTCCTTTATACTATCATTCGCATGAATGAATGTGATGTGCACAAATATAGAAACTTGTGTCGAGTTGTAATATTGGGATTGCACCTCACAATGTGGCTGTAGACTGTAGTTCTCTACAAAGTCGATGACTAAAACAATGCTACCAACTGGAAATGTGTCCTTGCATAACTTGAATTGCAAGTCCAACCAACGATCTCTATGTGCATGTCTTACATACTCATACACTATACTGTCACGAAATATAGACATAAGCTGATACACTGGAATCTTTTGAATAACATATTCACACCTCTTTGCTTCTTTACCATCTTTTGTATTGTATGCCATTGTTTTATACTTGCTGAATTGTACTAGTTTCCAACGGCATGTGTTCTTTCCATATGTTCACTTATTTGCATATGTTGCAAGCCACCATAATTTTGACATGTGCCATCCAAGCATAATTTCTTGTAGAATATTTGACCTTCCTCTCTATCACATAAAATTATTGATATGAAGTCTCTTGAAGTAGTTGGTGGGGCACGTATGCCACAATCCTGCAAAACATTGTTAGTATGGAAATCTAAACATAGATAAACCAATAAACATGAAAATGGTTAGAAAATTAAATATGTAATCTACAACAACAAGTAGTTCATGTGTGATTTATTTTGACAAAGAAAGGTTTTAGCATTTCAAAATATCTTTGAGAAATTTTAATTTGAGGATCATACTTCTCTATAAATTTACCAAAAAACTGTGTTTCAGTCATATCCAAAAAATGCTTTGGATGTGGCTCATGGTTTTGACTGCTGATTCTCCTTCTTACCACATCCCTTTGCTTCGGAGATACCCTTGTGTAATTCTTCCAAAAGTCTTCAATTAGTGATCTCAAAGCTTCAACAACAACTTTGTCTTTCCGTGGGAGTCTCCTAGAGAATGTCCACAATTCATTAGTGTTTGGATCCTCAACTCTTTGACATCTTCCAATAGCTCTCATTAGAGTTTTTCTATTTATTTTCAATGCTTGACTTGTCTTTCTAATGAGGCGAGCTTGTTTTGTTTGTTGGCTTACAATAGTTGATGTAATGACACGTTGTGTGACATTATTATCCTTAGTGCGTGAGGTGGAACCCACACTCTCATACACACTCATTAGATTATTGACAATTGATTTTTCACTTGAGGCATTCAATCTTCTTAGGCCAAGAATCTTCATAGTGGGCCTAAATTTTAGATTTCTCATTAGTTCAACAAAGAGTTGACATCTTCCAGTTTCATTTAAATTCTCAAAGAATGATTTCCATATCTTATTCGCATATCTTTGGCAAGTGTGCATGGGAGTCTTATCCTACATGGGCTCCACTACATTCTCATCAATATTAATTAGAAACTTAGGCTTCCTATGCAAAATTCTAGGAGGCATTTTATTTGGTAAAGTAGACTGAACATTAGGAATTTCTTCAATATTTACTTGAGATGGGATAGATGATGTACCTTCGATTGGAGGTGAAAAGGTTGAAAATGATGTACCTTCAACTTGAGGTGTGAATGATGGCGTGCCACCAACTTGAGAAGAAAATGAAGATATACCTTCTACTTCACTTGTGAAAGATGGAGTGTCTCCAATTCGAGAAGATAATGATGGTGTTCCTTCAACTTGGCCTATGGATGATGGAGTGCCTCCAACTTGGAGATTCACTTTCCTCATTGCATGGAGGTTTTGCATTCGTTCCCTTTGTGCCGCCAATTCCATCTCTCACTTAGCTTCGTTAGACATGTCACGTTCCTCTTCAATTGGCAATGGTGGAATGTCTTCTTGTATGGTCAAGACAATTTCCTACTTTCCTGAATTCGCCCCATTCTTTCTCTTTTCCTCTCATTCTCAGCTTCATGCTCTTCTAGTGTTAGAGTCTTTGCTCGTTTCCTCAGCATGATGATGATTTCTACAAGCATGATGAATAAGACAATGATAATTAGAAGTTTTATAATGACAATGAATAGCACAATCAGAATGAATAACAAGGTTCTACAAACTTCTGAATAAGACACCTCATATCAAGATAACTTGAACATACATAAGTCATGGAGTATGCATTTGAACACACATATAAGTCATGTAGTATACACTTGAACATACAAAGTCATGGAGTATACACTCAAATACACGAAGTCATAAATGATGCACAAACAACACTTTTAGACTTAGATTTGATGAACTTCCAATTGCCGCCCCAACACTGTCATGCACAATCATTTAGGACAATCATCACACTTTGTCAAATAATGGCCAAGAAAGCTTCAAAACTCCTTGAGTAGGTCTCAAAGACCTTCATATAGATTCTTCACACCTTTTCCCAATCACAAAACACACCAAGTATACAATGGAATACACAAAGTCATGGAGTATACACTTGAACATACAAAGTCATGGACTATACACTCAAATACACAAAGTCATAAATGATGCAGAGGAAGGGTGGAGTTCATGAAAATAGACCCAAAAGTGATGCAATGCAGGGGTTCAACACAATTCAAAGGAGGCATATTTCACAACAATGGGCTCATGACTAGCTCCATGACTCAATGGCAACATGACAAACATACCATCAAATGAAGAACCAACAACTTATTGCTTTGTTTATCACTTGGCAGACCTTTTCTAAGTTAATGTAGACTAATTCAGTGTATCAACGCCCCTCATGCAACTTAAATGCTTCTACCATAGGTCCTTTCTTTGACTATTCTAATGCTAGTAGCCCTCCAAAATGGACTGTCAGAACTTTTCTCTCAGGGTAGGCACTGAAACCCAAAACTGTTGACACTTTTGGATACCTTTTAAGTTCATCTAAAACATATCCTAAAATAGGTATAGGTTACTTTGCAACACAAGCCCCCAAAACTGACTATTTCGTTTCCTAGAAAGGGGCAATTAGCCCTGCTTTCCAAAGCAACTCCACAAACTCCTTCTACCAAACTTCCAAACTAAATTCCAATGTTTAATACAGACCTCAAATGGTCCAAATCCACCACTTTTGTCAATGGGAAACACTAAAAAACCCCTAAACTACAAAACCCTTATTAATGCCAATTCCATGCTTGTATCATGAGGGTTTATAGAAAGTCTATGTTCCCAAGCCTATTTTGCTTTGTTAATGCCTCAAACACATTCAATTATGTCTACACATGCTTAATCAATCACTTGGAATGATCCTCTAACCATTTTTCCATCAAACCCTATCTCTGTACCTCCAATTTGCTCAAAACAATAGCTCTGCTAGCCTAGGGTATCATCACACATACAACAAATTCACACCCTTACATTATGCAAACTTGTAAACAAGAAATACATCCTTTCTAAATCCAATCCACAAATTGTCAAGTGTTCACATTGGTGGAAAAGAGTCACAAACCACTTTCTTGCATTTAAACCCTCAAAAATAGGGTTTGCAGGCAGTCGACAGGAATATACTTCAAAATACCTCAAACTTTAATGAAATTTAATGTAGGTTTTGTGTTCATGTGATCTCCGGAGTAGGGGAGGCATTATATTAAAATTGGGGTGATACCCAGTTAGAAATTGCATTATTTCCAAGCAAGAAAGGAGGTGTAATGTTGAGTTTTGGTCAAAACTGAATGTGGGTGGCCATATTATGATTTATTAAGCATGTGTAGACCTTATGCAAGGTGATTGAGTGGTCTTTGAAGTGATTTGAGGTTTGGGTGTAGGATTTTCAATAAACCCCTCCGATACAAGCATTGAATGAGGGTTTTGAGGTTAGGGTACTTGGTGGAGTCTTCTATTGCCAAAGGTTGGTGATTTAGGCCTTTTGAAGTTTGCCTAGTGGATTGGGATTGGTTTTGTGATTTGGGAGAAATATTTGAGAGGTGTTGCTTTGTAAAAGTGGCCTAATTAGGCCTACAAAAAACATAGGACAGTCAATTTTTGAGCCTTTCGTTTCAAAGTAACCTATACTGAGTTTGAGATATGTTTTAAAACTCCTTAATAGGTATCCAAAAATACCTAAGTTATAATCTTGAGTTGAGGTTTGCAGCAGAAGATATGCTTTGACAGTCCATTTTGGAGGGCTACTAGCAATTAAGGGACAATTTGTGGGAAAGGACCAAGTTGGTTGCAAGAAGGTTTTTGTGAGGAGTTGGTGGAGTGAGTTAGAGTCATTAAGATGAATAAAGAATGTATGGAACCTTTTTTGAGCTTGTGGACTTGAGGAACCAAGAAAATGTGCCTTGTGAAGTAAGTTGCCATGAAATTGTTTGCCTTTGAAAGTTGAGGAATTTGTCTTTGAACCCATTGTTGTGAAATATGCCTCCATATGAGTGAAGTGAACCCTTAGCATTGCATAATTCCAATAGGTATTAAACACCTAGACTCAAAAGCAAACCCTAACTTGCTTGGGTGCCAACACTTACTCAATGATTGTAAAACTAGTCCTCTTGGGACAGTCATAATAAAACTTATTAATGCTCACTTCCCCATATTGAAAAATAGGGGATAAAATGTATATATGTAGATATAATTTCATATAGTAGGTTTTTGGTGGTTGAGTGAAAGGTTAAGACACCATTGTTGTATTGGATAAGTTAGATTTCCATTGTTTTTCTTCTAAGAAAAAGGGCGAGTTTGAATGTAAACCCTGATCTTTAAGCAAATATACATGCATTGTAAGTATTCCAAAATATTTTTAATGCAAAGTACTTGGTTGAATGCCTCCATTTGTGTATGTTATACTATTCAGAGTATTGATAAGTTCTCCTTCATTTATAATTGCTAGATGACATGTGTATATGTCTGGTTAATTATCCTAGACTTTGTAAACTTCTAAGAATTTTTTCTCAGGGATGCCTTGCATCACATTATGGGAAGTGTTGTTGTTTACATGAGGATCATTAAAGAAGATTCAATTAGGCATACTCTATTTTATTTGTTTGATTCCTTGATGTGTACTTGTAGTATAGCTTATGTGTATGCATGTAAGGTCTTATTACAAAATTCTTAATTATTCATGAGTAAATATCCTATTTGTTCTTTCTTGTATCTTCCTATCTTAAATAAATTGTGTGTCCCAAATTGGATGAAGACACCAGTCTCTTTGCCTCCTACTCTTACACCACCACCAAAATCATAAAATACAAATTATAAACTATTTTACAATAACAATATAAAGATTTGTTTACTTATTCTTACAAACCTAGTTTTACTTAAAAGATCATATCCTGAGAACTTGAAACTTAAAATATATTTGTGGGTTGTTTGTTTTTTGTCACATTGACTATCAAACATGAATTATGTCATTTAAATGCAAAAGAAATCTTTAGGAAAATAATAATTCTGATTAAATTAGTTTCTTGTATGGAAATCTTATTGTACTTGAAGGAAGTTCTGAATTTGAGTTAGCAAACTTGTAGAATTGGGGCTAGTAACACCTTTTCAAGAGCTCTATCTACATAAGGTGAGTTTTCCCTCAAATTTGGTTTTATTTTCCTTGTATTTGATTAATTTTTTGATATGAACCTCAAGGATCACCCATCCAAACTTAGTACAGTCTAAAGTGAAGAAGGCTAACCCTGTCTTAACACATTGGCACCTTTAAAATCTTGTGTTTGATCATGAGCCCTTTCCTTCTATCTTATTTTTACATCCCCGGTCTCAAGAGTTGTTCTTGCACTTTAGAGTGCAAGATTTATTATGAAGAGTACCAATAGATCCCTTATATGTATCCAATTGGTGGTGGCATATGATATCACTAGTGTCCCTTTCATAATTATGACTATAATGAAAATTTCATAGCTTATGATGAATCTTATTCAACACAACATTTATTAATTTATTTATACAAACTACTTTGTAGTCATATCACTCATTTTGTTATAGGCTCCTTGGTAGCCTATTATGCTCTTTTTACTTTTCCTTTTTGTATGTTAACATTATCAAGTAGTTGTTGTTCATGCCTATTTTATTTTTGATTAGATGCTACTCATGGAAGTTTGTACTTGTAGGTTTCAATACGAAGTGATAATTAGAAGGAGGACACATAGAGTCTTTATCCATATCTATATCATCTTTATATGTAATTTTCATTTACTCCATCTTGGCCACTTATTTACTTTGACATACATGATTCATAGTAGTTCATATGTAAGTTAAAATGGAGGTGAAATGTAATGGTGAAAAGTGCATACCTTACACTTTTCTCCTTTGTTTTGGACTTTCTTTGATCTATTTTTCATATGAAATTACTAGTGTATGTAAGTTTCATGTTTTTTAATAAATATTGGCAATTAACTAGATCCTTAATTAAATCTAACTCCACATATTCTAAGGATTTGGATCTAATTTAAAAATTTTGTATTCCCTAGCCTAAGGCAAATCTATAACTACATATTTGATCCCTAGAATTTTTAATTCAAATTTAACTATGAGCCCAAGCTAACCTTGATCTAATATGTGTCTAAGATTAGAGGAAAACTTTGCATGTAGGAAAAGTTATATATATCTTAGAACATAAAGAACATAAAAAACATAAAGACAAAGACATTTAAAGACATAAAGAACATAAGAACATATATATGTGAATTAAAATGGACATAAATTGAACATACCTTAGAATTTGATATTGCAGTTGACCAATTCTCCAAAAGATGGCCTCAAAATCCTCAAATTCTTGTTTTTCACAAGTTTGATTATGAATTCTATATAATTCTAGAATAGGATTAGTGAAATTTATGGAAAAAACAAACATATATCGTCAAATTCAATCTATATATCAATGGTAATTAGCTTTGAAACAATATCACACATGAAACATGAAACTTTTAGTTTAAATAATCAAATTTTCTCCAAAAACATGCAACATTAGTTCTTCTACGTTGAAAAGGTGGTGGATTGATATAAAAATGATTCTCAATTAGTCAAACAACATGAAAAACATTTTCTTGTCCGATATACTCGTGAACAATAGGAATAAAAGTCATGTGGGGTCTGAAACACAGATCCCACATGCTTTTTTACTATTTTCCATGCTTCCCAAAATGTGCTTGTGTTATAATGCAAGCGCGTTCTGGGAAGCATGAAAATATAAAGGTTCATGCATGCAAAAAACATAACCTTCTAAGTGTTGGTGCCAAAATCATGGTCTAGGATGTCATGCTCTCACATAAAATATATTGTAACTATGCATGTAGTGCATCAAATAGGTAATCAAGTGATGGTCCAAGAGTATCCCTAGACTCAAATATCCATGTGGTTCATGAAATAGAACTTTTTAAAACAAGAAGGGACAAATGTAACCTTGTATCTACATGGGAGAGTCTCTCTCTCTCTTTATTCATTTCTCTATCCTATATATAGAGAGGGATCAAGAGACATGGAGAGATAGAGAGGGACATGGAGATAGAGAGGATAGGTGGAGATAGAGATGGGAAGAGGGAGAGATGGGGATTGAGATAGAGAAAGGGGTCTATAGAGGGATAAAGATAGAGATACATATATATAGAGAGGGGAGATAGATCTAGCAAGGGAGAGATATATAGGGAAATACAGAGAGAGAGGTAGAGAGGAGTATATTAAGAAATGGGGTTATAAGGATAGATAGCTCAATAGGGAAAGAGATCAAGAGATGTCTAGAGATGTATAGGGAGAGAGATTTCAAGAGGTAGAGGGATGGGGAGAGAGATAGAGAGGAGGAGGGAGAGGTAGCGACGGATAGATTAAGAGATAGGGATCCATATGTCTAGAGAGATAGAGATAGGGATCCCTATCTCCCCTCTACCTAAACCTCTAAACCATAAACCCTATACCCTAAATAATGTCCCTAAACCCTAATCCCTAACCCCTAAACCCTAAAATAGAGCAACCCTAAACCCCTAAACCCCTAACCCCCTAAACCATAAAACCTGGAAGCAACCCTAAACGTCTATCTCACTATCTCTCCCAATCTCTATTGGTCCCTTCGCTCTATCTCTCTCTAAACCTTAAAACCTAACCCCTAAACTCAAGCAACCTTAAACCCCTAACCCCTAACCCCTAAACCTTAAACCCTAAACCCTAAACCCTAAACTCGAGCATCCCTAAACCCCTAAAGCCTAAATAATTCCCCTAAACCCTTACCCTAAACCCTAAACCCTATTTACTTGAGCAACCCTAAACTCATGTAAACCTCAAATAGTGAGGGAGGGAGAGATAGAAAGGTAGAGTTATAGAGAGGGAATTGAAAGAGATCTAGCAAGATAGAGAGACAGGGAGAGAGAGATAGAGAGGTAGGTATAGTTAAAGAGAGGGATAGAGGAGACCGAGATATCTCTCCCAGACTCGGTGTCCTCTATATCTCCCGATTCACCTCTCTACCTAAACCATAAACCTAAACCTCTAAAACTTAACCCCTAGCCCCTAAACCATAAACCCTAAACCATAAATAATGCCCCTAAACCCTAACCCCTAACCCCTAAACCCTAAAAATGAGCAACCCTAAACCTCTATCTTCCTATCTCTCCCCATCTTTATTGGTCCCCTCGCTCTATCTCTCTCTAAACCCTAAACCCTAACCCGTAAACTCAAGAAACCCTAAACCCTAAACCCTAAACCCTAAAATCAAGCATCCCTAAACCCCTAAAGCCTAAATAATTCCCCTAAACCCTAAACCCTATTTACTTGAGAAACCCTAAACTCATGTAGACCTCAACTAGTGAGGGAGGGAGAGATAGAAAGGTAGAGTTAGAGAGAGGGGATTGAAAGAGATCTAGCAAGATAGAGAGACAGGGAGAGAGAGATATAGAGGTAGGTATAGTTAGAGAGAGGGATAGAGGAGACAGAGATATCTCTCCCAGGCTCGGTCTCCTCTATATCTCCCTATTTGCCTCTCTACCTAAACCATAAACCTAAACCTATAAACCTTAACCCCTAACACCTAAATCATAAATAATGCCCCTAAACCCTAACCCCTAACCCCTAAACCCTAAAAATGAGAAACCCTAAACCCCTAAACCCCTAACCCCTAAACCATAAAACTTGGAAGCAACCCTAAACCTCTATCTCCCTATCTCTCCCAATATCTATGTTGGCAAGAGACACTATATGGATTCATGGTTGTTGTCATTGATGGCAACAAAGGTCATCCCACATATCCGCAAGTCATGATGTGTCTCTACCGGAAGTCAGAATAAAGAATGTTGTGGTCCGGTAAAGAAAAACAGAGCATGTGGCAAGGTCCGACAGATTGGTCCGGACCTCTCAGAGGAAGTGTCTTGGTGCAGTGCGGATTTGGGGAAGTTAAGAGGACTACCTTGAGTGGTATATTCCAAGGATTTAGCCTCCGGTGATGGACAAGGAAAAAGATATGAATGGTTGAGTACCGGATTTCTGAGAGACAGTGAAAACAGAGGAAGAACTGACTGGCAGAGTATCAGACTGCTTTCTGGATGTGTTACTGTTGATGACAGAGGTTGTGAAGGCATGAATCATGTTTGGCCAACATGATTAATGATATCTACAAGTATATGCTTGATCCGCATTGCTTGGTGAGGAAGGATTCAGCCGACAGAATGAGAGTTTGTAAGAAACTAGACTGTTCCGGATGCCGACTAGAAAGGTGATGAAATTACTTGTGCGGATATATATAGAGGATGGATTTAGTTGTGAAATGTGTGTTAGTGTGGAGATAAATGCGAATAAGTCCAGAGAAAGAGCAGAGATAGCAAAAAGGATCCGGTATGTGAAAGATAGCAGAATAAAGAACAGAGGAAAGATGAAGTGCAGCAGATCAGTGTACTGAGCCTAACCGGAACTGAACTCCAGCATATGCAGATGCTTCCAATCAATTCAAGACTGTGATTCTCATCACTTTGTAGACAGTGTGTCTTCTTGTAGGCAGTGGGCCTCTTGTGAGCAGTGTGCTCGGGCAGTGAGCCCTAATTGGCAAGTGCCATTTTTGTAATTTCCTATTCTTCTAACAGAGAATAATTCTTGGGTTAATCACCCCGTGGTTTTCTCCCTTAACAGGGTTTCCACGTCAAAAATACTGTGTCATGTGTTTCTTATTTCATGGTTAATGTTTTGTGTTTGATTTTATGCTGCTTCAATTAAAAGGAAAGTTCAATAAGGGAAATAATTAGGATAACTGATTCACCCCCCCCTCTCAGTTATCAACAATTGGTATCAGAGCCAAGTTCCTCCTAATAGAGCCTAATAGCTTGAGGAAGATCTGGGATTTCAAATGGATGCATATGGTTTAAGGGAGCAACTCAAGACTGCCCTTGAGGATCTTGAACAGTCAAATTCTGAAGTCAGTGAATTAAAGGAAAGACTCAAACAGGCTAATGAATTCATGAGAGAATTAAAAGACAAATTAAGTCTCTCTATGAAAAAGAGAAAGGAGCTGCTTCAACAGTTGGCAAGACAAAGTGAAGAAAGCAATACAAATGAAGAATTGACTGAGCAAACCAAGTTAAGTGAAAAGTTATCAAAAGAAGTCATTATGTTAAGACATGAAATGGAATCAGGAACTATAAAGTTTACTCAAGAGATTGAAGAAAAAAGAAAGGCTGAAGACAATCTAAGACAATCTCTTAAAGAAAAATCAGAAGAATGCCACCAGATGGACAGGATTATCAGACATCTTGAATCTGATCTTGAAGATGCCAAAGATAATGAAGGAAAACTTGAGGATCAAATTACCTCTCTCAAAAGAGACCTTCAAACAGCAAATGAATATAAAGAGAAATTCAAGATAAGTTCTGCTCAACTTGAAGTTCTTCTTGGAAGTTAAAAGAGGACAGATGACAAGTATGGCTTGGGATATGAGAAAGGAGAAAGCTCCGGATCCGGTCAGAAGAATCTTGGATCAGAAAATCCAAGGAGCAGGCCTAGAAGACCTCCGGTAAGACAGCCAAATGCTCAAAGATATCCATCCTTCAATGGATACTGCCACAGCTGCAACCACTTTGGTCACAAAGCTAATCAGTGCAGAATGAGAATGAATCAGAATAATTCATCCTTCTCCGGACAGTGCTTCAACTGCAAAAGGTATGGACACAAATCCCATGAATGCAGAATTATGCAAGTAAACAAATCATTCAAAGGTAGATGCTTCACATGCAATAGAATAGGTCATAGGGCTAATCAATGCAGATCAAGAAGATATCAGTCAAATATGCAAAGAAATGTTATTTGCCAAATCTGCAATAGGTCCGGTCATAATGCTAAAGTCTGCAGAAACAAGAATCAGGACAAGAGAGGTCCGGTGTATAATCAGAATCAAGACAAGGGTAAACAAAAGATGAATGCGGATGAGGTTAGGAATCAGATGAGCAAGATTTGGGTAAAGAAAAGTTCAGAGAATGTAGAGGTTGGATCCGCACCAGACTCTGGTGCTGATATTTCTTCCGGAAATTAAAAAGTAAGCTCAGGCTCAGGGGGAGACTCAAAGAAAATCTTGTTCCCCCAGCCAAACAAGTGGTGCCGGATGTGGCACAAGATGCGGATCAAAGGGTTTGTAGATATGAGTCTTGAGATACTTCAGTCAAGTTTTCAGAGGTCCGCATGGAGTTATGAAGAAGCTATGATCGATCAAATAAGACCTGTTCAGGGAGATGCTTCGGTATGATAAAGGATTACAAAAAGGTCCGGAAAGATCCGGAAATGCACTATCTTGTTCTGCGGATTGGACAGAGTGTTTGAGATGATCTTGTAATATGCTACCTCGATTTATTCATGATTGAAAGATCCGGATGATATCCACAGATCAGGACTAATCCGGGATACTCCAAGCTATTCAGACAAGGCAAACCGGAATGATGTAGGTGAAGCATTTATTGCAGACAGGTATTAGGGTTCGCGGAGCAATTTAAGGGATTTCTCAAAGGTCATTTGCTCATTCTGCACTCGAGAAGAAGCGAAAAGTGGAGCTCTGCAACAAGGTTCTTCAAGCACACCAAGGATCTCCTGCCAAAGCTATTGGATAAAGAAATCAATCCAACCACTCCGTGCAAACCGAAGGCGCATAAGGTATTCTCCGTTTTTCATTTCCTTGAAGAATGGCTACTCCAAACATAGTTAAGATCTCTGATAGACCTCGCCCCTCATTCAAGAAACATCCCTACAAATCATTGGAGGTAGACCCACTAGGAGCCTTCTCTAGTGTTCCTCACGGAGTTTTACACACCGAAGACATTAGGGTTTACATACATGCAAACATTGAGGAATTTGGGGAATTCAAATTAAGAGACCTCTATCACAAGCAGCTGATTGACAATGCTTTTGAGCTTAAACCAGAGTATAAGGATATTCAGAAGAAACAATTTGAGCAATTTATTCATTTCCCCTGTTTTGAAGAGGATGAATGGGTCCGGTATGTGCTGAGCAGGATGCATGACAACTTTCTATGGCTAGATAGACCCTGCAAGATCACAAAAGAGGCAATTAGAGCAGTAACTGGCCTATACTCTTCCGGAGGAGTACCTATCCTCAAATATGTCAAGAAAAACATTGTAACTGAGGCCACCGGATCAAAATTTGACAAAAGGGCAATGACCATTGAAGACATCTCCGATCCGGATATCAAATATGCATCAATGATAATAGGATACAAGATCTACCACTCCAGCAGGGAGAATTCTGTATCCGGAACTGCAGTATACACTGCCTATGAGATGCTAAGAAAGAATGCAGAGTATGATCTCTGCGAACTACTGCTAAGCCAATTAATGGAAAATATACAGAAAATCAAGAAGGATAAGAAGAATTCCTTTAAGTATGGTACTCTGATTGTATGTCTATTCTTCTACTTCATGAATGAGCTACCCGGAACAAGTGGATGGGTATGGCAGAATGACAAACCTGTTGCAGTCCAGATAAGAGACTACTTGCATGGACTTGGGGATGCAAAAGCGAGAAATTCAGCTCTATGGGGATACTTCAAAAACTTTCAGAGCATGATGCAAGCAAGAGAGAGAATTCCCCAGTCTCTCATTGAGAAATACAAGGACTCAGTGTGCTTTATGGTTGACACTGATCAGTGCCTAATGGAGGCAGTAGAGCCAAGGACTGTCTGGATCATGCCCATGGGGTATGAAGTTGATGAACAGATAGTGGAGCTGCATGTTCAACACATGCTAAGTCAGCCCAAAGATCCTAAGGCAGAAAGGTTTGGAACCTTTGAGGAGCTGAGTGTAAAAATACATGTAGAACTCAGGGAACCTGAGATTAAAAGAAAGGTAAGAAAAGAAGTAGAGCACATTGCTCAAGGCCTAGGTATCTCAAAGGAGGCACTTGATGCCAGCCGGGAAAAGAGGAGGAAGGCCGAGGAAGAAGAGAAAAGCAAAGTAAGTGCTCCGGTTGGAGCTCCCACCCGGACCAGATCAACAAAGAGATCTGCACCTCCCTCAACCAAAAGTTCAAAACCGGAAGTTCAGGCATCCGGAAAGAGATCCAAGACAAAAGCCACAAGGGCTTATGGAAGCCAAAAGGATGAAGAGGAAACAGAATCAGATGAGGGAGTAAGAGAAGTAAAGAAACAGAAGAGGAAAGGATCCGGTAAGCCCTCCACAGGCCAAGACAAGGATGAAATGGCAGAGGTATCTGTTGAGAAGCCCACTCTGTCTCTAGAGAGCATAATCAAGTCGGTCACGGTGGATGGAAACCTTCAACCAATGACTGAATCCTATGATGACTTCAGTGAGGCAGACCAAAAGACTCTGCAGGAAGCCACAGTTAAATATCTGAACATATACAATAAGGCTTTCATTGAGATCATATCTCTCATTCCTAAAAGCCTAGAGAAGGAAATGGAAGTAAGAAAGAATAATGCTCATGCTAAAGATCTTGAGATCCGGGAGCAGATAGCTATTCAGCTATATCCTCAAATTGATCCCAAGACAATGAACATTATCTTCAAGGACTGTAAAGATGAGTTCAGAAGCAAAGCCAGGATGAATCAACTCATGCTTGGTGAGACTGACAAAGTGGCCCAAGAAACAGAAGAGATCCTCCGGAAGGCCTTCAAAAGGTTCAATCTTCCTGTTGTAGAGGACTTAGGTGCAGAAACAGCTGCTGATTTGGAATCTTCTGTTCCGGAAGAAGTGAGCCCTGAACAGACAAGTGAGGACTTGGGACCCTCTGCTCAAGAAGAAGTGGCCCATGAACAAGTTAGCATCTCTCCTCCGGTTTCCCCTACAGTCTCCGGATCCAAAGAAGAAGAGCAACTACAGGAGAAGGAAGCAGTGGTGAAAGACAAAGAGGTTGACAGTTCTAAGACTGCAGAAGAAAAGAAACATCTGTCTCCGGCAAGAGACACTGCACAAACTGTTCAACAATTTTTGAGTAAAGAAACTCTAGAGATTGATGAACCGGAGCTTCTAAAAGGTCCATTTGATTTTGACTCTCTCTCTCCGGTACAAACAATGAAGATAGCTTCATTTGCAAATGCCAAGGCAAATGAAAAGCTCCTGAAGTCTCATATGGAAGACTGTGAGTTGATAGAGGCTGCTTCCGGAATACTTGTAAAGATCATGCCATCAATCCAGATAGATCCGACAGCCTCCACTTCCGGTAATCTAAAAACCTTAGTCAGCAGTGTTGATACACATTTTGATTCTTTAGAAAAATCAGCTGAAGAAAAGGTCCGGAAGGAATTTTTGGATAAGAGATTTTCAGAAATATTAGAATTAATCTCTAAGGATAGGAAGATTGTAAGCATTGGAATAAGGAGCTTAGAGAATGCTCTTAAGGATGGCGGTGATATCTATAAATTTTGTATATCCTGGTCAAAGGCAACAGCAGCATTTGACAAGAAAATAAAAGAGGAACAGGATAAGCTACAAAGCTTATCTCAAAGTTTTGATCCTCTCTCTTCCTCTATAATAAATCAAGAATGTCAGACTATTGCAGTCTTGAACGAAATAAAGAATCTTGAGAAGGAAAGGAAGAACATCACCAACCGGATGGGAGAACTTAGAAGGATTATAATCCCTAAGTTGGAAACCATGCATGAGGCCATCAGTGATGCTAGGACCACCGCCCAAACAAAAGATCCGACAGATCTCAAGCGGGCAGAAGCGTTTGCATTTTTGTTAAGTGGTCACATTTCAATTTTGGACAGAATGAAGCAAAGTTGGGCTACCGAAATGATTCAATTACAGACATCCTTTGCAGACATTCTTCAATATATGTGAGTATGTAAATATGCGGCTAAGTATAAGAAATTTTTGAAAATTTTGATATGCGGACCCTACCCTTTGCCATTGATGTCAAAGGGGGAGTGAGGAGCAGTGAAAAATGAGGGATCCAACTAAGGGGGAGTTCCAGAAATTGTATATAAAGACAGAGCATCAGCAAAGGGGGAGCATAGTGAAAACACTTAGTCATTTTTCACTAAGTGTTGCCATCAATGCCAAAGGGGGAGATTGTTGGCAAGAGACACTATATGGATTCATGGTTGTTGTCATTGATGGCAACAAAGGTCATCCCACATATCCGCAAGTCATGATGTGTCTCTACCGGAAGTCAGAATAAAGAATGTTGTGGTCCGGTAAAGAAAAACAGAGCATGTGGCAAGGTCCGACAGATTGGTCCGGACCTCTCAGAGGAAGTGTCTTGGTGCAGTGCGGATTTGGGGAAGTTAAGAGGACTACCTTGAGTGGTATATTCCAAGGATTTAGCCTCCGGTGATGGACAAGGAAAAAGATATGAATGGTTGAGTACCGGATTTCTGAGAGACAGTGAAAACAGAGGAAGAACTGACTGGCAGAGTATCAGACTGCTTTCCGGATGTGTTACTGTTGATGACAGAGGTTGTGAAGGCATGAATCATGTTTGGCCGACATGATTAATGATATCTACAAGTATATGCTTGATCCGCATTGCTTGGTGAGGAAGGATTCAGCCGACAGAATGAGAGTTTGTAAGAAACTAGACTGTTCCAGATGCCGACTAGAAAGGTGATGAAATTACTTGTGCGGATATATATAGAGGATGGATTTAGTTGTGAAATGTGTGTTAGTGTGGAGATAAATGCGAATAAGTCCAGAGAAAGAGCAGAGATAGCAAAAAGGATCCGGTATGTGAAAGATAGCAGAATAAAGAACAGAGGAAAGATGAAGTGCAGCAGATCAGTGTACTGAGCCTAACCGGAACTGAACTCCAGCATATGCAGATGCTTCCAATCAGTTCAAGATTTTGATTCTCATCACTTTGTAGACAGTGTGTCTTCTTGTAGGCAGTGGGCCTCTTGTGAGCAGTGTGCTCGGGCAGTGAGCCCTAATTGGCAAGTGCCATTTTTGTAATTTCCTATTCTTCTAACAGAGAATAATTCTTGGGTTAATCACCCCGTGGTTTTCTCCCTTAACAGGGTTTCCACGTCAAAAATACTGTGTCATGTGTTTCTTATTTCATGGTTAATGTTTTGTGTTTGATTTTATGCTGCTTCAATTAAAAGGAAAGTTCAATAAGGGAAATAATTAGGATAACTGATTCACCCCCCCCTCTCAGTTATCAACAATCTATTGTTCCCCTCGCTCTATCTCTCTCTAAACCCTAAACCCTAACCCCTAAACTCAAGAAACCCTAACCCCCTAAATCTTAAACCCTAAACCCTAAACTTGAGCATCCCTAAACCCCTAAAGCCTAAATAATTCCCCTAAACCCTTACCCTAAACCCTAAACCCTATTTACTTGAGCAACCCTAAACTCATGTAACCCTAAAATAGTGAGGGAGGGAGAGATAGAAAGGTAGCGTTAGAGAGAGGGGATCGAAAGAGATCTAGCAAGATAGAGAGATAGGGAGAGAGAGAGAGATAGATAGAGAGGTAGGTATAGTTAGAGAGAGGGATAGAGGAGACAGAGATATCTCTCCCAGGCTCGGTCTCCTCTATATCTCCCTATTTGCCCCTCTACCTAAACCATAAACCGAAATCTCTAAACCTTAACCCCTAACCCCTAAACCATAAACCCTAAACCATAAATAATGCCTCTAAACCCTAACCCCTAACCCCTAAACCCTAAAATGAGCAACCCTAAACCCCTAAACCCCTAACCCCTAAACGCCTAACCCCTAAACTGTAAAACCTGGAAGCAACCCTAAACCTGGAAGATATTTGTTTGATTGTCTATGTTTTCTTGGGGACCAAGTGTCTCATCATGGGATATTGATGGATAATGAATAGGACTAGCACGGGATGATGGATAGGGCTAATGGGATGACAGATAGGAGTGATGTGGGAACTTACTTGCTCATGGATAAGATCTTAAGATCATAGATAATATCTTGATCACAAGGAGGATAAGCATGGATAGCGTGATATTAGATATCAATAGGATAAGTGGGGATGCATTGATATTCATTGGATTGGGGAGTAAGAGGTGGTGATGGGGGTTCACTAGGAGATGTTGGAGGATTAATGATGGAATCGATGTACATGAGGGTTGACCATGAGATGGTAAGGGAACCGAGATGGGATTACATGGGATGTTTGGATTTAGATTAGATAGGTGGTTGGTGTTTCCACATTCTTTGGACTAGGCTAGATTAAAGTATAGCTATTGGGTTTCTTAGATGGATGTGATGGGTTCTTGGATCTAGGATCAATAATCTTTGGATGTTTGAAAACATGGCTACATGATGGGGTTTGACTTGGACTTATGGTAGGAGACTCTTCAATAAAATGGATAGACATAGGAGTGGATGATGGTGTTGGAGTGGTATACATGTTATTAGGTGGTTCTTTGTTGGGCTCAAGGATAGGAATTTGAGTACATGATGTTCTTAGATTCCTTGCTAATAGTCCTTGGGTCACATCCTTCATGGCTTCATGGGTTGATGGACTAGGATATGCATATAGTTGATGGATAATGATGGAAGATGTTGTAGGGTTACGATTAGGATCGAGTGAATGGATATAGGAGGCCCAGATGGATTAGGATTGGGAGTGTTAGAGGGGATGAAATTTGATCAGTGGATTTGGATGGCTCCATATCTTTGCTTTTATTTTGGATTTTGTAAAAGACTCTTCAAGGAGAAAATTTTTCAAGCATTCATGGGTTGATGGATTAGAGCTTAGAATGTTTGATGGTGGATTAGATAGTGAGTTATATGGTGGATGGATGATAGGGATTGCTATATTAGGAGATGGGTGGACTAATGCATTAGTATTACGAGGATTGGATGGAAATTATAAAATATTTCTCCTTTAACAAGCTAACCCCTAAACCCTAAACTTGAGCAACCCTAGAAACTCATAAACCCTAAATAATTTACCCCTAAAGGTGTGAGAAACCCTAAACTCATAAACCCTAAATATGCCCCTAAACCTAAGAAACCCTAAACCTCTCTCTCCCCCAAAACCCCAAAACCCTAAATAATACCCCTAAAATCTAACCCCTAAACCATAAACCCAAGCAACCCTAAACCCCTAAACCATAAATAATTCCACTAAACCCTAAACTTAAGCAACCCTAAACTCAAAAACCTGACCAACCCTCTCTCTCTCTCTCCAAAACAAGAAAACTAGGACTCTTTCTCCCCTTATCACCCTATCTCTCCCCTCTCTCTCCCATCCATCTCCATCCTCTCTCCCTCTCCCTCCCTCTCCTGTCACATGTCAACAAAGAATATGGAAATAAGAAAACTAGGACATGCAAAGAGGGATAAGGATATAAATTGGGATGATGAAATGGAAACAAGATAACTTATAAAATTTTATTAGATGGGAAGAATGATGAGGAGAGGTAGAGAGGGGAGGGAAGTAGAGAGTCAGAGAGAGGATAGGAGGTAGAGACAGGAGGGAAGGAGAGAGTGGGAGAGGACCGTAGGAGGTAGATAGGGGAAGGAAGAAGAGAGAAAGGGTAGGAGGTAGACAGGAGAGGGAAGCAGAGACTGAGAGAAAGGGTAGGAGGTAGATAGGGGAGTGAAGTAGAAAGTGAAATAGAGGGTAAGAGGTAGAGAGGGATGGGGGAGAAGAGAGTGAGAGAGAAGGTAGGAGGTAGAGAGACGAAGGAAGCAAAGACTCAAAAAGAGGGTAGGAGGTAGATAGGGGAGGGAAGTAGAGAGTGAGAGAGACGGTAGAAGGTAGATAGGGGAGGGAAGAAGAGAGTGAGAGAGAAGGTAGGAGGTAGAGAGGGGAGGGAAGCAGAGACTCAGAAAAAGGGTAGGACGTAGAGAGGGGAGAGAAGTAGAGAGTGAGAGAGACAATAGGAAGTGCAACTACCCTTGTAGGCATGTATGTAAAGTGTGGAAGCATAGACAAGGCATGTCAATTATATGACGTAACACCTCAAAGAGATGTTCTATAATGGAATGCAATGATTGCAAGATATGCAAAAAATGGATTTGTTGAAAAGGCTTTAGAAACTTTCAAGCAAATGTAATTGGCATGTGTATTGCCAGTTATGCTCATCATAACATGAGTGCATTATAACACACTCGCGTTATGCTCAGCTTTGTTTGATGTGTTTTTATCAGTTTTTAGCAAAATCTGGAGATAATCTGGAGCATGCTCCCCATCAGGATGGCACTTTTTTCAATGAAAACTCAAAAAAATACCACCATAATCTTAAGCTCTCTGTTAGCTATCTAAACATATATTTTTTTTCACATTTTAAATACGTTTAGTGTTTCATCTTGAATTTCTTTTGTTAGTGTGTCTAGTTTTTGTCAAAAACTGTGTCTAGTATTTTTGACTTTTTTTAACCGTTCATCGAAAATTGAAATAAGTTATATTTTTAGAAACTAGACTCCATTCTACACAAATTCAAAAAAAAAAAATTCAATTTTCGATTAGTTTTCAAACATTTTAGGGGGGAGCACACTTAAATTTCTATTTTTCAAGATGTGTCCACTTTAAAAATTACTAAAAAATCAATTATTCATTAAAAAATTATAAGAAAAATCAGGGATAAACTACATGGCGTTACCTAATTTCTTATTGGAGCGATTATTGAAATACTAAAAAAAAGTTAACATTTTAGGGGGAGCACACCAGACGCTATGTTATGATTTTTTGAGAAAAACAGGACCAATTTGTGTGCTCCCCCTTTTTGAACCCCTTAATCTCAACCATTTTTGGAAAAAAATTAGTATTTTAGAAACTAGATTCGGAGCACTACAACTCTTGTTTTCGTTCCATCTTCAAATTTTGACTGTAGCTATCTTCAATTTCTCATCCAACATCAATGTTTCTTGATTTCAGAAAAAAAGTGGCAACTTAAGACCCCATTTTGGTCCCTCATCTTTGTGCACTTACCCAGGTGCCTTAGATAAATTTGAGGGTGTCTTCTTTTTCATAGGTTCTACTTCATCAATACAGTCATGCAACTATTGTAGGTTTTTTTGGTGCCTTAGATAAATTTGGGATTGGTGCCATTAATTAATTTGGGGGTGTTCTCCATTGCATAGGTTTTACTTCATCAATTCAGGCCTCAAACTATATTAGCCTTCTTAGACCTACCATTGATTAATTTGCCATAGTGGTATGCTGGCCCTCCACAAGTTAGGAAAAACTCTTGCATAAAAATCATGATGAGATCAAACACAAATCAGATGTTAAATGCACATTTAGTTGTATATATTTGTCAACTAAACTAGTACATGCTGGCAGCCTAACAAGTGTAAGTGTTTTGAAATTACATATCTGACATAGGGGACCCAATTTTTGATGGTCCACGTGGAATGCTACATGGACCAGTAATTTTTTTTGCAAATCAAGGACATAAATAAATTATGAATAAACAATAAAAATCTAACTTGGAAATAAAATAGCCATATCATAACCCTTCCCCATTAACATTCAAACCTAACTGTCACACCGATCCAGGCATCACTTACAGATTAATCACAACTACATAACAAAATATAGGTTCCACATCAACACAATTCAAACACGTGTCCCATCTTTGACTTAAATGATAACCCATTACAACTGTTGGGTCTTTCTCTCTGAATCTGTAGAGGGTTTGCCAGTTCCTATGCACAGGTAGATTCAACCAACAAATATAGGAGGTTACGTGAGTTGCCTCCCCTTCACTTCTGGTTCTGCCGCACCAAGGGGGGTATCCCTATAGCTAAAGATTTAACATTTGACTCACCCAATGACAGAAAGATTTAGCTTTACAATATCAGGCAGAATATTCTCATGTTTGGACCAAGATTTGCATGATAGACCACAAGTTTGGCAAGATTCTTGGACATGTCTAATTGGTTAAGGATGAGAATATGCAGGGGTCCTATTCCTACTCCTACAACTAACAGGTTGGAAATAATGAAAGGATTTGTATTTGTTTTGGATGCAAGACAAGGGGTTTTGGATCATAACTACTACACAAGGGCAGACCGGTGCCTATCTCAGGGTAAGGAGTTAACTAGACGTATACAAGTGAATGATCTACATTGGCATTCAAGTTTCAAGGGGTTAGGATTGATGCTTGCCTTACAAACACCACCCAAGGATGAGTATTTAGCTATCTCTACTTACAAATATCCCAGTTGACATACAATCTTCTCCATACTTAACCTAAAACAGTTTAATCCACTCCTTGAATGGAAGTTAAAAGATCAAGCATGCAATACAGAAAGTCTATATTCTAGAATTTGAGGAACCCTTAGCAGCCAAATTCAAAAGAAGAGAATGCATACAACAAGTGGAGACAAACATCTAAACACATGCAACAATGCATTTTTCATATAAAATAAACAATGAAACTGAACATGATGTGCAACATGCATTCAAAATGCAACTCATAAATTCCAAAGAGATACAACAACCAAAAAGCTTTGTTTTTCATTATTTTTCCCAAAAATTACCCAAGTCTTCAACAACCAGAAATGAGTAACACAGTTTGCATTTTTATTGCATGACTGTGCACTAAGCAATCAAAGTACATGTCATCTCAAAAATTTGCCAGATACAATGCATCATCTGAATGGCACCTAAAATCATTCAATTCAACATGCAGAGGAAGAAGGAGGAGTAGATGAAATCAAGAGATGTGCCGCCGTTTGGAGATTTTCCATTAAAAATGGTGGTTGGCTTGTCATTCATTGACCAATGCCTCTACAAACCTATGCCATCAATGCTAACCTACCCATGGTCTCTGGAAATGCAGCAGCTGTGCACTTCTGAAGTTTTCTCGCTTGAAAATAGCTGTAGATACAAAGAAAATCCTTCGCCTTCTGGAAATTTAAAATTGGTCGTTGATTTCCTCCCTATCGCTAAGATTAACGGCTCCAAATCATTTTGAAAAGTCACCGGCCAATGAAATCGCGCCACGTAGGTGTCTTTTTGCCATCGCTGACTTTTCCCATCGCAAACATGCATTTTGCCCTTTCGCCTTATTTTGCCTTATTTTGCCTTGTATATGCAAAAGAACATGCATATACAAACAACTGCCTGCATACAAAGCGCGGACCCCAAATATTTATAAAATGAATTGCAATCTCATTCGAGTCTGGCTTGTATCTCCCTTTTGCATATATCACTTTGTATATTGCACATACAAATGCAATATACATACAAGCCATGGACGCTAGCCACTTTATCAATCGGATTGAAAAAATTTGAAATCCGGGCCTTGTATCTTCATTTCCTTGTATATTGGCATTATACAATGCACACAACATACAAGCTGCAGACCCCACATTGAATTTGCCAAAATTGACTTTTAAGTCGGGTCCTGCTTGTATGTTGCGAATGTATATATAACCAATGTATATTGCATATACAATTCAAACATACAAGGAAAACATACATTCACCGAACTTCAGCCTTTATCAACTACACTGCATACCTTTTCGGGTCCGGCCAATGCAGGAATGCATGTTCCTTTGTATGTTTGAACATACAATCACACTTGTATATGCAATTGGTGGGCCTCATGCCTTGTGTCTTTTCTTTACTTGCTGCTTGTGCATCTACTCGATATACATTCCGCTTTGTATGCTCACATTGTATGTCGAACATATACAATCTCCTTTGTATATGTGCATCGGTCGTTGGGGAGACTTCAATTTGAACTGCCGATGAGTGTTGTTTCGCCGATGCAACCTTTCACTGTAGCGAATGTATGTCCCCCCTTTGTATGTCTGACATACATTCACCATTGTATCTTCGCGGTATACATTGTCCCTTGCATATTTCGCTTGTATGCCGCCAATGCATCTTTTCCTTTGCATGTTTCCATTGTATCTAGCCATTGTATATTGAATATACAACACAAAACATACATGCAACCCAACATACAAGCACAAAATATTCTGGGAATCTATGACATACAAACAATCATTTTTGCACCTTTTGAAGCTGATTGAACATACAAACCGCCTTGTATGCCCGAATGTACATTTGAACCTGCATGTATATACAAGTGACCTTGTATATACAAAGACACATGCATACAACTGATTTTTTGCATTTTTTCAACTGAGAAGGCCGAAAGACTTAGAATTTTTTGGATTTTTTATGAAATCGCCTGCAAATTTCAAATGCTCAAAATCCAAACTTGTAGCAGGAACCAACAACAACCATGTTACCCACCATAGCATAACCTAAACAATTCACAAATGCATCCAGCTATCTCATCAAACATGATGGTGCAAGAGCACCTTGCTCATTAGATTCATTTAATTGGCAAATGCTTATTTAATTGGCAAATTTGTAAAATTGAACCTTCAAGTGTAAGAGAAGGAAGTTGAAAATGTAAAAGTTACTAAATTTGTTGTAAAAGTGCATAAAAATGCAAAGAAGATGCCATAAGAGGGAATACCTAAGGTCATGGTTCGTGGGAAACTGAAAAGTCTTGATGAGATGCCTTTAAAAAGGCCTTGTAACCTTTAGAAATTCGTGGGTGGTTGATTGGAAAGTTCTAATGAATAAAAGAACATTGTTTTTATTGTATTCCTTCAGAAATTTGCTGTTTCAGTCGTTGTATGGAATTGTACGGCCAAGTACTGGTGCCAAATTAGTTGTAAGTGATAGTCCTATCAATCACCCTCCATTTCCTTTTGGTTGCATGCATTTTGGTTTGATTTTGCTCAAGATATTGCATTTTTCGTGTAGACTGTCAAACCCTGATTTAGAGTAACCAGTTTTGGGAAAAACGCCATAACTTTTGTTTCCACCGTTGGATCTTTATGTAACTTGGGGAAAATTACTATAACTATGTTATCTACAATCTGACCGAAGCGATCGACCTCATTTTGTGTTGTGTGGAAGTTATGGATGACTGTTCGTGGCATTTCACAGTGACATTTCTGAGTTTGAACCCTTGTAGCAGCATTACCAGTCCGTTTTTAGAGCACATTTTCCAAAGTAACTTATACCCATCTTAGAGTATGCTGTGGGGAGGCATAATGGGTATCCAATGCATGTCTTAGGTTGACATTTGAAGGTCTGTGCAAAAAGATAAGAGGACTGTTCTCTTTTTCTAGGGAGACAAGCCATTTAGAGGATTTGTGAAGCAAGTGTATGTTCCGGGAGTGATCTGCCTTAACCAATGGGTGGGATGAGTCATTTAGTACCCCAATACAACCTTTCCATGATCATACTAGAGTTTCCTTTTGCTGTTCCCACTTTTGCATAAAGGTCTTCGTTTTTTGGGCTTGTAGGTGAAGTAGAACCTTGTCTAGTTTGTCTATCTTTCCATTTACAAAATTCCTCTGCATCACATGATACCTACAACATGTATCAGCAAGAGTCTGTCCCATCTTGCCAAGTAGAGGCACACGTACTGCCTACTTCCTCTAAAAACCCACTTGCATCCAAAAATACAAGTTGTAAGGCTGCCATTGTTCATAGAGAATTTATGGAAACAAATGCAAACAATATACCAAACCAATCAACTCAACAATTAATGGCCTAAATCTATCAAATATGCAATTCATATCACCCACAATTCAAATTCGATACAAGACAGGGATTTAATTCACCACACCAAACAAGCATCAATCAGATTCAAATAATTCCTATTTCAAATAGCCATTGATTAATTTTCTTCATATTGATGCCATAATGTGTTGGCTTAAGGTCTCTGCAACTTCAATCCCACCACCACTACATGTTACACTAGGAGTCTGGTGTCCCTTCCAGCTTCTTGGATATAAATGTATATGCATATGTATAGACATATACATATGTATATATATGTCTATGTATATACATATACATAGACATATACATATACATATATACATATGTACATATACATATATACATATACTACTTCCATGACATCCCACGTAAACTTTGAGCCAACCTACATTCAATGCTCCCTGTGCCTCGCACAACTTGCCAACTTTAGAGCCTTTCCATCTACCATCTTCTTGAATTTTCTTCACATTGGTGCCATTGATTAATTTGGGGGTGTTATCTTGTTTATAGGTTCTGCTACATCAATTCACTCATGCAACTATTATAGCTTTCTTAGGTGCCATTGATTAATTTGGGGGTGTTCTCTTTTGCATAGGTTATACTTCATCAATTCAGTCCTACAACTATTTTCATATTCTTAGGTGCCATTGGTGTTATCTTTTTTTATAGGTTCTATTACATCAATTTACTCATGCAACTATTGCAGCTTTCTTAGGTGCCATTGATTAATTTGGGGGTGTTTTCTTTTGCATAGGTTCTACTTCATCAATTCAGTCCTACAACTATTGTCATGTTTTTAGGTGCCATTGATTAATTTGGGGGTGTTATCTTTTTATAGGTTCTACTACATCAATTCACTTATGCAACTATTGTAACTTTCTTAGGTGCCATTGATTAATTTAGGGGTGTTGTCTTTTGCATAGGTTCTACTTCATCAATTCAATCTGGCACCTATTGTCATCTCTTTAGGTGCCATTGATTAATTTGAGGGTGTTATCTTTTTTATAGGTTCTGCTACATCAATTCACTCATGCAACTATTGTAGCTTTCTTAGGTGCCATTGATTAATTTGGGGGTGTTCTCTTCTACATAGGTTTACTTCATCAATTTAGTCTTGCAACTATTGTATTATTTTTAGGTGCCATTGATTAATTTGGGGGTATTACCCTGTTTAAAGGTTCTGCTAAATCAATTCACTCATGCAACTATTGTAGCTTTCTTAGGTGCCATTGATTAATTTGGGGCTGTTCTCTTTTGCATATGTTCTACTTCATCAATTCAGTCCTGCAATTATTGTATTGTTTTTAGGTGCAATTGATTAATTTAGGGGTGTTATCTTTTTTATAGGTTCTGCTACATCAATTCACTCATGCAACTATTGTAGCTTTCTTAGGTTCCATTGATTAATTTGGGGGTGTTCTCTTTTGCATAGGTTCTACTTCATCAATTCAGGCCTACAACTATTGTATTATTTTTAGGTGCCATTGATTATTTTGGGGGTGTTATCTTGTTTATAGGTTCTGCTACATCAATTCACTCATGCAACTATTGTAACTTTCTTAGGTGCAATTGATTAATTTGGGGGTGTTCTCTTTTGCATAGGTTCTACTCCATCAATTCAGTCTTGCACCTATTGTTTTGTTTTTAGGTGCCATTGATTAATTTTGGGGGTGTTATCTTTTTTATAGGTTCTGCTACACCAATTCACTCATGCAACTATTGTAGATTTCTTAGGTGCCATTGATTAATTTGGGGGTGTTCTCTTTGGCATAGGTTCTACTTCATCAATTCAGTCTTGCAACTATTGTGATGTTTTTAGGTGCCAATGATTAATTTGGGGGTGTTCTCTTTTTTATAGGTTCTGCTACATCAATTCACTTGAATGCAACTATTGTAGCTTTCTTAGGTGCCATCGACTAATTTGGGGGTGTTCTCTTTTGCATAGGTTCTACTTCATCAATTTAGTCCTGCAACTATTGTATTGTTTTTAGGTGTCATTGATTAATTTGGGGGTGTTCTCTTTTGCATAGTTTCTGCTTCATCAATTCGGTCCTGCAACTATTGTTTGTTCATCAAATAGAGATAGACATTGAAAGATGTCTATCTATTCAAGATATACGTGGTCTACCATGGATGTTTTGATCCATGGACATCGTCTATGTCCTGGATAGATAAAACTTCTATTTGTGTGTTCATCATTGCACAAACTTTCACATTGCCAATTGTTTTTAATATTTGTATGGATGGAAGTTAAAATTGTTTTTGATGGCACCATTAAAGAGTATAAGTTGGCCACCCTTTCACTCCACTAGCTGACATTAATCTCTCACCACCCCTGCATTACTTCTATACAGTCGTGTTTAATGCACATCAATGTAGTTGGACTTTGTTACAATATGTATTACCATTACTGAATGTAACAATTAGAAAAATCCATTCATCCATGTCACATTGTGAAGTATTGCCATAGAACAATAATAATCAATTGTACATGTATTACTATAGAACAATAATCATCAATTCTACTTTGTTACAACATGTATTTAGGGGACTTGGTTTTGCGAAGGCCTTTCATGGTTGCCTATACAACACTTCACAAATCAAATGGAATTGTGGACAAGTGCTCAGTCGGAGTGCCATTACAAGAGCATTCATAAAATCAAGTCTCCCTAATCATTACTGAATGCAACAATTACCAAAATCATTTCATCCACGTCACATGTGTCTGTCATCCCAAACATAAGCATAAGAATTGCATCATATAGGCATGTAATTGTAGTTCCAACAATAGTTCAATCACTTTTGACATGACTCTATATACAATTGCTTACATGCATTCCTTTGCTTACACTGAACAAACCAAGAATATTTATGTCTCTATTGCTTACCTGACTGAATTGATGAAGCAGAACCTATGAAAAAGAGAACACCCAACAATATTATGTTACTGAAATGAAAAATAAACAACCGTAGACTTATCTATGGCATCGAAACAACTAGCAATATTATTTGTTATTGTAATGAAAATAAAAACAACCCCAGATTTATCTATGGCACCAAAACAACCAACAATATAATTTGTTACTGTATATATCGTACCTATAAAAGTTACAATAGTTGCATGAATTCAATTGAATCACAACAGTAAAATAGATATGTATAAAGATGTATATACTTATACATGCATGAATACATTAGTTACTTGCATTATTTTTCTTACATTGGACAAACCAACAATATTTATATGTTTGAATTGAAGAACAATAGCAAAATATAATTATATAAACATATATATACATATTCATATATATGAATAAGTATATATATGTGTATACATATTTACATGACTGAATAGATGAAGCAGAACCTATGAACAAGAGGTATATACTTATACATACATGCATACATTGGTTACTTGCATTGTTTTGCTTACATTGGACAAACCAACAATATTTATATGTTTGAATTGAAGAACAACAATATATAATTGTATAAACATATATATATATACATATTCATATGTGTGTGTGTGTGTGTGTGTGTGTGTGTGTGTGTGTGTGTGTGTGTGTGTGTGTGTGTGTGTGTTTACATGACTGAATAGATGAAGCAGAACCTATGAAAAAGAGAACACCCCCAAATTAATCAATGACACCTAAAAAAGTTACAATAGTTGCATGACCAAATTGAAGAACAACAACAAAACACATTTATGTACATATATGTATATGTATATTTATATGTGTATACATATACATATATGTATGTGTATACATATTTATGTGTATGTGTATGTGTATGTATATGTGTATACATATACATATACATATGTCTGTGTATATGTATATGTATATGTCTATATATATGCATAAACATATACATATCTATATATGTAACAATATAAAGAAGCTGGAAAGGACACTGGAGTTCGAGTGTAACATGTAGTGGTGGCGGGATTGAAGTTGCAGAGACCTTAAGCGAGCACATTTTGGCATTGATGTGAAGAAAACTTGAGAAGATGGTAGATTGAAAGGCTCTAAAGTTGGCAAGGTGTGCAAGGCATTGGGAGCATTGAATGCAGGTTGGCTCAAAGTTTACGTGGGATGTCATGGAAGAAGCTGAAGTTGACGTGTAGTAAACACGACTGTATAGAAGTAATGCAAGGGGTGGCAAGAGATTAATGCGAGGTAGTGAAGTGAAAGGGTGGCAGAATGATTAGGCGTAGCTTGACAAGGCATTCCATTTTGGATGTTGTGCCGCACACCAACTGGCATTCTAACCGAGCACGTTTCATTCGCATGGAAAAAAATGGCATTTTTTTGGGATCGACTAATCGCATCATCCCATGTGTCAAATTGAATAAAAAATAAAAGCTAAAAATGAGAAACTATCAATTGAACATAGGTGGAAACAAGAAGCATAAATACAACACACATTGAAATTTGATTAGAAAACATTGCAAATCAAAACAATAATGCTGCATCTGTAGTTATCATAAATTTAAAACTGTCAACAATAAGGGTGCATTTGTAGATATCAAAACTTATAAACTGTCCAAAACATCAATTGCAAATGAAATCAAAATAAGGCTACATCTAGTTGCTGTGATAGGTAAATGGTGGTTGGTTGCTTGGGGTGCTACTGGCCATGTTCTCATCCCCTTCTAGTTGATGAGGAGTGCTGAGCTTATATGACTGGGAGTTGGACTAGAAAATGGGGTGCAAGTGACATGTGTTGGGGGCGGTGGTGAACACATCTGTACATCCTGAGTGGCAGTTTGAATTGGATATTGAGTGCACCTGAACTCAGTTTGGGAGATGATTGAATAATTCATTGCTATGGAGTAGTGAGGGATATTGATGTTGAGAATATCACAGAATACTCCATTACTTTGAGACAAGGGATTAGCAGGGGTCCTTAACCGCCTTTCTCTTTGTAAAGCCCCTTGCACCTCCTCAATCTCTTTTTCTTTTAGGTCCTATTCCCTCTGAAGCCTCTCTTGCTCCTTTTTGGCATCTTTATCCTTCTTCTGTTGTATTTTTTGCTGGTCTTTTTCTTTACGTAGTATCTCCTTCTCTATTTTGGCCTGCTCCTTCAACTTCTTTTCCAATTTCTTTGCTACCTTTTTCTCATCATTCTCTCGTCTCTTTCAGGCTTTTAGCTCCTCAACCTCTTTCTTCCTTTCCTCTTGTTGCATTAACAGATTCATGTAGTCATCTGTCATCAACAACTGAGACTATCTGCTCAACCGAATTGCACCACCTTTGGATTTTTTTGATGGATAGTGTGCAGAGGTAGCTTGAGGAATTTACTGATGTGTGGAACTATTTCTGTTTGTTCTGTTTGATCCAATTGTGAGACAATGTTCTCCTCCACTGCCTATGAGTCCTCGGTGAAATCTTGATTGTCTCCTAAATATGAAGTGCAAGAAGGAGCATAGTAATGCACAACTTCAGATAGGTCAATTGTAGGTGGTGGTGATGGGAAACTATAAGTACCCTGTTGTTCTGGGACATGCAAATCAATGCCTACATTCATTGCTCCCTCCACGAACTAGGATGGTTGGCTAAGTTGTGATGGAAGACCTAAACTCTCACTGAATTGGTCAATAGGGCTGTCCATGATGGGAGGAGTTTGTTGATCGGCCACCACTTGTGCAACTGAATCAATAGGATAGCTATCAGGTGACTGTTGTGATTCTATCTCCAAGTGCAATTGTCCATCTAGAAAAGTGGATTGTAATTGTGCTACATCATCTCTTGACACAACTACTCCCTAAAGGCTAAGAATGTTTTCCACTGCACAAGCACCCTCGCTAACCTCAAATGACTCGCTGGGATGCATGTCCTCGACAAGTGCATCCAGATTGAGTGGCCATATCCTAGTCCTTTTAAATATTGCTTTGATGTTCTCAACTATCAAAGCTCTTATCAATGCTTTATTACCTAACATTGCAAGTTTTGTCCTCCTCACTTCAATGTTTGGAAACCTTACCAAAAATGTTGCATATTCTGATTTGAAGTAAGTTTTAAAAAGTGAAAATACACTCACGTCCAACTACTGTAGTTTATGTGAGGTGTGTGATGATAATGTTAGTAAATCTACACCCAACTGTCTTGCTTCTTGGATGGTCTAAAGCGCTACATGGCTTCCATGCCTGTCAAAAATCAACAAGTGCCTGTTGGTGGGTGACACACCACCTAGAACTGAGTTTTTAAAGTGGGACAACCAATCTATAAACAAGTCTTTAGTCATCCATGCATGGGGCTGGGTTGCCACACAAGCACCTGGTTCAAGTCTACAATGTAATTATGTATGTTTTGTTTCCCCTTGAACAAGTAAAATCATGGAATGCTCTACCCGACAACATTGACACAACATAGAATGGTTATCCATTCATGACTCTTTGGAATAATGTATGAGACATTCCTGCTACCTTTTCTAGCTAGCACCTTCATGGACCCATTTCTACCTACCTGGATGCCAGTTTCATCACAATTCCAAATGTGATGAGGACCATATGGCAGTGCTTCATATACTGTAGACAATGTATCATAGAAAGCTGCTACAACAGCAGGTCTAAGGTTGAGTGCCCTATCTTTGTCTAGGCCTTCAACAGTCCATAACACAAGTTTAGGATGTCGGTTCTTGAAACCTATCCACTAGGACTTCCCTGGGAACCCATTGCTGAAAGGGTTTGGCCTATTTTGACAAATTTGGGCAACCTCTGCCTTAAGATTTACTATCTCAAGACCATGGCCAACCTTATCCATTTCCTCACACCATTTCACAATCAGATGTTCTTCCTCTTCGGTGAGGACTATCGGCAGACCTTTCTTGGGCGTTGTTGTTAGTCCACCTAGCCATTTGGAGAGTGTAGCTATTGGGATTTTCCACTTTTTGGAAGCCCCCCTTATTGACATGTCATTTTCCTCAATATCATAGAGTTCCCCTTACATGTCCTTCGAAAACCATAATCATTGTTTCATTGTCACCTTCAATGGTATTCGAGGTGTAGGAACCTCATTCTGCAGTATTCGAGGTGTAGGAACCTCATTCTGTAGTATTCGAGGAGTAGAATTCTCCTCTACTGGTGCAATAAGATCTACTTCTGGGGGAAATTTACAACCTTGTTTGTAAGAGGGCAACCGTGTTGTGGCTCTTTTATTTTTTGGTCCCAGTACATGTCACCACTGCATTACCCTTAGCCATTTGCACAAAATAAGTACAATCAAAACCAAGAAGGGAAAACAACATATATTTACTTCTGCTGACAAAAATAGGAATGCATTTTCATATTGAATTACAATTATCTTTATGTATGAAGACAATGATGCTTGAACAACAGATTAATTAGTTTCTGTATGTGTTTTCTTTTTAGTTTGTTGCATTAACATTCTGAAATATTGTTAATAGTTTATAGACTTACATTTATTCTGGAGTGAGTGACATAAGGAAAAGAGGAGTGACAAGCACAAAATTACATTGTATGCAAGGGAGTTAGAGTTTAACAGTAAGTTAGAGTTAAACAGTATCTCATATATCTTAGGCATATATAACATAAACATACTCATGAACAACAAACTGGGAACCACACTCACATTTTAACTATGACTGTAATGATTGCAATATAACCCGTATGGAAACACAACTATTTAACAATGACTGTAGTGATGAAGAACAGTTAAAAGCTTACAAATGTAAAACACTAAGGCTGAGCTTAAAAAATCTCATATCTTAAACATAGGGAAACACAACTGCTAACCTATGACTATAGCGATTGCAATATAAACCGTAGGGGAGCACAACTATTTAACTATGACTGTAATGGTTGCAATATAAACCATAGGGAAACACAATATAAAACTTACGAATGAAAAACAATAAGAGTTTAACAAATCTCACATCTTTTGTGCATGAGAAACTCATTCATAGGCATAAATTATTGTGAAGTTAAATGATGTAATATTTTGAATGACTGAATTGATGAAGCATAACCTATGAAAAAGATGAAACAAAACCTAATAAAAAGAGAAACTCCTAAATTTATGACTAGTATCGAAGAAAACCAGAGTAAATGATAATGCAAAACCTATGAGAATAAGATAACTAGAGTGAATGATAATGTAGAACCTAGGAGAATAAGATAACCAGAGTGAATGATAATGCAAAACCTATGAGAATAAGATAACTAGAGTGAATGATAATGTAGAACCTATGAGAATACGATAACCAGAGTGAATGATAATGCAAAACCTATGAGAATAAGATAACCAGAGTGAATGATAATACAGAACCTATGAAACACAAATGTTAAACTATGATTGTAATATTTGCAATATAAACCCTAGGGAAACATAAATGGTAAACTATGACTGTAATATTTGCAATATAAACCCTATGGAAATGTAAATGCTAAACTATGACTATAATATTTGCAATATAAACCCTAGGGAAACACAAATGCTAACCTATGGCTGTAATATTTGCAATATAAACCCTAGGGAAACACAAATGCCAACCTATGACTGTAATGGATGTAATGAAGATCAATATAAAGCTTACGAATGGAAAACAAAAAGTTGCCTATTAAAAAATATCATATCTTAAAGGCATGTACATCATAAACATACTCACAAACAATAATCTGGGAACCACACTTACATTATATGACATAGAAACACAAATTCTAATATATGACTTTAATGGATATAATGAAGAACAATATAAAGCTTACGAATGGAAAACAATAAGAGGAATACTTGGAACAATATGGAATTTGTGTTTCTCCCTCCTCTTGTTGTTATGTTTGTCAACAGTGTGCTTGTCACTCCTTTTCTTATGTCTCTCACAACAAAATAAGTGAATACTTGAAGGTTTTCGCAGCTATTTGAATTGGGAATTATTTGAATCTCATTTATGCTTGTTTGGTTTGGCAAATTAAATCCCTGTCCTACTTCAAATTTGAATTCTGGGTGATATGAATTATAGATTTACTTGATTTTGGCCATTAATTCTTGAGTTGATTGGTTTGGTGTATTGTTTGCATTTGTTTCCATAATTTTTTTTTGAATAATGGCGGCCTTACAAAGAGTATTTTTGGATGTAAGTGGGTTTTTAGAGGAAGGAACCAGTACGTGCATAGATTACATGGCGAGATGGGATAGACTCTTGCTCATGTGTGTTGTAGGTCTCATGTTTGATGAGACAGGTGGATGCATTTGCCTGTTGTTTAGGTTATGCTACGGTGGGAAACATGGTTGTAATGGGTTAGCATTTTGGTCAAAGATGGGACACATGGGTTTGAATTGTGTTGACGTGGCACCTATATTTTGTTATGCAGTTGTGATTAATGTGTAAGTGATGCCTGGATTGGTGAGACAGTTGAGTTTGAATGTTTATGGGGAAAGGTGCAAACTTTTATGATACGGCTGTTTTATTTCCAAGTTGGCTCTTTAGAGTGATATGTTAGATACAATTTCAAAACACTTACACATGTTTGGCTGCTAGCTAAGGCTTGTTTTGTTGACAAATATATATGATTAAATGTGCATTTAATATCTAATTTGTGTTTGATCTCATCGTGCTTTTTATGCAAGTGTATTTTCCTAACTTGTGGAGGACCAATGCATGAGTGTGGGCCCCAACGTGCGCCAGTCCTATCACACATTAGGGTCCCCATGCATGTTCTGGCTCCTCTCCCCTATCCTTTCTAGATAAATGCTTCACCACCCCATTTCCTGCCCGTAGCCCTTCTTAGCTGGAAGTGAATTTATAATCCCATCTCAATAAGATGAAATCTCCATCAGGATTTAAAACTCCTAAATGCAAACAAGCACTTCCATCTACCATTCCCCAATCAAAGAAAGTAGCGGATCACCTGACAAGACATAAAAATGGACGTTGTACAGGTCCCCTCCTGTCACGAAGGTGCAATATGACCAAAGCTTTGATGTACACATTTTAATAATGATATCCAGTTTTTAGTCAAAATTTATTGATATGTTGAAAAAGGCAATGACGAATGCAAATATTCAAATCTTGGTTGACTCTGTTGACAATGAAAAACTATAGTAACTATGAATAATATCTTGATATTTGCATGAGTTTAAAGGATTGAATAATAAATTTGAAGGTTTAGGGAGACTATTAGACATATCTAGAAGCATCTTAGGTCAAATTTTATATTAAGTTTGTGTTTGAGATCTTACAACCATGAATTTGTAGACAATAGCAAACCTAAACTCATTTGATCAATCAGAGTGCATTTGCTTCCTCATGTTTAGGGAACCTTGCACATTGGCCAAAGGACCAATAGAAACTGATAGAGCTTCTTGTGTGTCTACTCTTAGTCTCCTCTTGATTTCTTTGGGCCACAATTATTGTCACTACCAAGTCACATGTCAAATCTCATTCCATCTAACTATCGCATACCCATAGCGCATTAAGTGTGATTGCTAGTTTTATTATAGCAATAATTTTTGAATCAAACTTATTTATCTATATTTTAAGTTTGATTAAATAACATAATTTAATACAATGGAGAAAAAATACTATCAACTTAAATAACATAATTCGATACACTTTACTTGTCATTACTTTTAATGGTTGACTTTTAAGTACTAATTTGTTGCTGATTATTTCTACCTCTTTGAACGCAGGGAAGCCATGATAATCTTGATAATTGGCAATCTCCTTAAAGCTGGAAGCTCTCTGCATGCAAATGGAAGACTCTGAGTGTTCTCTTAGCCACTTTTTCTATTAAATTGAAGAAAAGCTATAGAACATTTAAAATAGCAATGGCATTATTTTATGGTTTTGGTAAAGAGAGACACAAGTATTTTGGTAGCTAACAACATCCAACGAAATAGGCACCTGATTTTCTGCTGAGCCCATTTGGATAATTCCAGATGGGTTGTTTTGAGGATACAGGAAAGTTACATGGTTTTATCAAATTGAGTTAATCAATAGCTGTGCTATGTTATGCAAGAGATGGATATCCGTTTTTACAAGCTGGTGAAGAGATGGATTTCAACAAGAGAATGCAAAAGTACAAACATAATGCACATGAGAAGCAACTATCAGTGTTGAAAGGCGTAACTATCACCTGTAACTCTGCATCTGGACTCTAATTCATTCACTGAATTTCGTCGTGTTCAATACCCAGAGATTTGACCCTGACAAACAAGATTTTAGGCACAGACATTCCTAGAATAAAATATGTGCCAAAATATTTTATTTTAGGATCATGTATTAAATGAACTAACATAAGATTTCATATTTTTTGGGGGGATAATATTACTTTTATTATTTCCTTACATTTTTTTAGTTGCAACTTTGAATCACAATAGCTAGGCTGCAGATGCAACCCTTTAATAAATTTTAGCAGCACAGGCTGCAGATATAACTGGTCTCCTGTACACATGCAGTAGAGCTGTCTGAAATGTTATAACTACCCGCCAAGAATAAAGAATCGACTTCCCTTTAAAGGAAACAAGAGGTGAGCTGAATGGTGGTGAAGAAAGAAAGTAATTTGATATCACATGGATGCGATTGGGGTGCCAGGGCTGTTGAGGAAACTCAAGTTCATTGTGTGAGCTCTATCAATAGAGAGGAAGAGATTGTGATTACGGCGAGCTGTACGAAACGTTCGAGGGATTGAGGAAGAGATTGTAGATCCTCGTTCACATAGTGGCAAGGACATGAACATCTTGCTCTTCCTTTCTGTAAAACGCTTAATTCTGGAGAGTGACTCTTGCATGGTGGCTGGGGTCATGTTAGCAAAGCAGAACCTAAACCATCCGTCCTCTTTGCAATGGCACGAGGAGCCAGGTGATACATTCAGTCCAATCTCGTTGATGATTGTCTTCCAAAGTGCAAGCTCCGATTCTTTGTGGAGAAGATGGCGGAAGTCTATCCAACAGAAAAGCCCAGCGTTGGCGTTGGGCAAACACTCAATGCCCGCCTCGCGCAATCCCTGGACAAACATGCTATGTGCCTCCCGCAACCTTTTTTTATTCTCTTGAATATATTCTCTCACAAATGCCCTATCACCTAACATCGAACCCATCAAGTATTGTGTCTGTGAAGAAACCATGCAGAAACTTGACATTCTGCGAGCCGCCGTAGCCACCGTGTTGTTATAAGAATAGATGACCCCCACTCTAAATCCGGGCAGTCCCATGTCCTTTGACAGGCTGTAAATGATGTGAACATGCTCGCGCTCCCTCTCACTCTGCGGTTGCACTACCTCTGCAATGCTCACGAACCTTGGACCGGAAAACACTGACCCTGCATAGATTTCATCGCAGATCAGATGAATCTTCTTCTCTCTCGTAAAACGTACAATGCTTCTCAGTGTCTGCTCATCCATTGTGGTGCCCAGTGGGTTGGACGGATTTGTTATTAGAACGCCTTTCACTCTTATGTTTCCACACTCCGCCTGCTTGTACGCTTCTTCAAGCGCACTCACTGTCACCTGAAAATTGTTGGAATTGCTGCACTCTATTGCTATCAGCTCCACTCCAGTCCGCCACTTTAGATCTCTGTCAAAACTCCTTGTCAACATTTAATTACATTAGATTTATATGTTGATTCAATCAATTGAAAATTTACGTAACGCCACATATAGCGAGCGAGTTTTGAATATTTTTACGTGGAGATTTCGAAAGCAGGTGAAAGATAAGTTTTAGTTACCCAGGATAATATGGGGATGGAACAAGGAAAGCCTCTCCTGGATTTGCCACACAAAATGTTAGAACCTCATGAGCCGCAGTTGCTCCTGCAGTGAGGACTATTCTATCTTTATCAAATTTCGCTCTTCTTCCTCCCACTTCCTCCATAAATAATGCAACAGCCTGCATTAACCGTCCAGCATAAACTCCATTATTATAGAAATAGTTTTTGAGTCTAACTTGTTGATCTATATTTTGAGTTTGATTAAATAAGATAATTTAATACATTATCTACTTGTCATTGGTTTGAATTTTTGACATTTAAGTAGAATGGTAGATTTTGCTGCTGATAATTTCTACCTCTCTGAAGGCGGGGAGGCCATGATAATCTTGATAGTTGGCAATCTCCTTAAAACTGGAAATGCCCTCCTGCGTGCAAATGGAAGACTCTGGGTGTTCTCTTAGCCAGTTTTCTATTAAATCGAACGAAAGCTGCAAAACATTTAAAAAAGCAATGGGATTATTTTATAGGTTTGGTAAAGAGAGAGACAAGTATTTTGGTAGCGTTATTAAATAGGCACCTGATTTTCTGCTAAGCCCATTTGAATGATTCCAGATGGGTTATTTTGAGGATGATAAGGATTTTTGTCGTACGCTTTCCAGCCATCAAAGTAAGGAGAGTCTTCACCATGGCCATTGGAGGTTGCTCTCTGGGAAAGTTGCATGGTTTTATGAAATTGAGTCAATCCTCTGCCTCGTTATCAATAGCTGCGCTATGCAAGAGATGGATATATGTGTGATGTTGTGCTCTATTTTTATAGGCATGGATATGTCGTGAGAGCAGGTGAAGAGCTGAATTTCAGAGTTGCTTCCAAGTTTGAAAACAAGCGCAGGTCAGAGCATGCTGCACCACGTGAAAGAACGAAGACATATGGAACGCAAGTTACAGTTGGATTTGCTCGAGTCAATACCGAAAAACAAGGACTCGCGTCATTAATTCGTTGAATTTCCTCTGTTCAATACGGATTTCACCTCGCAGACAACATTTTATGCGCAGACTTCCGAGAAAAACTATTGGAGAGAAACAAAAGGCTGTTAATGGACAAAACACAAAATTTATTGGTACACCTTTAAAATTTTATATTCCACTTTGGAGAAAGTAGATGATTAAACGTGTTTGATTTGGAATAGTATTAGAATGAATGACCTGCCAATGAACTATATGATTCCATGAGACACCGGTTCATGTGAACCACTACGTATGAATATGGGTCAATGAGGTCCACTCAAAAACTATGGAGTTGAATCTTGATAAAATATCATAACCTTTAAATCCCACTAACTTTATTTTGTCAAACTATTTTATAATACAAATCCTACAACTTTATTATATTTATAGTTGAAGAGAGTGTATATTTCACTTTTTCACTTCTATGTTTTGTTCCACTTTGTGAAGATGTTGTTTATGTATAACTCTAGCATTCATTTTGGCACTTTTTGACACACTCATTGACTCAATCTTGAATCTAACACTATGTTACATGTTAATCCTCCACTTTACAACAACACCGACCTAGTTCCTAGAGTCTTCTTCTTTCCTTGACTTGATCGCACCTACAATGTAGTCTTCTAGATTTAAAATTTAAAAATCTTGATTTCAAGGCCAACAATCTCAATATAGTTGTTACTCATCATTGTGCACACCAATATTTCAAATTGCATGTCTAAGGCTATGTATTTAAGCACATCATCCCCTGACCATCTGGTGCACGTGAAAGAACAAACACAAACATATTGGAGCACAAGTTACACAAGTCAATATATCAGCTTTGGAAAACTGAAATTATCACCTATAAATTCTAATTCATGGAATTTATTCCCGTTGAATAGAGATTTGATCCTGAAAGAAAAGATTTTATGGGTAGACTTACCTAGAATAATCTCCATTCAAACTATTGTTGAGAAACAAAAGACAGTTAATCGACAAAACACAAATTTCATTGGGACACTGGATTGAAATTTTATGGGGTACAAAGTTAAGTGGATTTGACTTTGGAGAAAGTATATGATTAAGCATGTTTGATTTGGAATAGTATTAGAAAGAATGACCTCCCAATGGACCATTCGGGTGTTTTTCTATAATATTTTCAAACCGTGTCATAGTGCTTGTGGAAATTCATCTATAGAGGCACCTTATCAACTGGATATTTTTTAAGGCAATAAATACCATGTTGTTCCAATGATAATTTAGGTGTGTTAAGTTATGTCATAATGTTCATGAATAACTTGAGCATACTTGGAATTTGTCAAACTTTAATGCATTTGTTGCTTAAGTACAGGAATACGACTAAGGGGTGTCCACTTGGAACCAAATTCATTCAAAGAACATGAAATGAAAGTAAATGTATCTTAGATGTGTTTAAGATGTTAATTTACTACCTTCAATTTATAACTCATGCTTAATCCTACTTACTAAATCTATTTTTCTCAATAATCAAATAACACTTTTAAATTTATGTTTAGTAAAATAAAAGCACTAAGAAATAGGAATTGAATAGAAATTAGGAACTAGCAACTGTAGTCATGGCCAAGGTGGATTGAAAAGTCCCTATTTATTAAATTAGACAACCCCCTGTATTGCTTGCAACTGTTTCTTGTAAGAGCTCCCAAAGCAGATCAACTTCATAATTCTCCATAGCTATTACAGGTGTTTTTGCCAATATATATTGAAATGGAATATGTGGAGGAGCATAGATAGAAGAAGAAGAAGAAGAAGGGATACATTGTTGTCATTGTGAAAACCCCAACCCACATTTATTGCATAGCTTGCCTTTGTAAGCACTAAGAATATTAGTAAAAACTCAAAGCATTCAAACCCTTGATCTCATCATGAGGTAGTCACATTCACGCTAGAGACAAACACTTGATCACATCACAAGGTAAACATTCAAAGTAATCAATAGTCAGCTAGATAAATCTTTGTTAAAGCAAGTTAAAGCGTACCAACTCTCTACGTATGTGCCTAGGACTTAGAGGAGAGTGGATCAAAGAAATTCTAGAAGAATTAGAGGAATAAACCCAAGACTACAACTCACACAAGAACAAGGCATACAAATTCAACAATGCCTCTAGGACCACGAGGCTAGGTTACAAGGTGCTAGGAACATAAACAAAGAAAATCAAGATCCATCTAGACGTTGGAATTGGAGAAACCCCAATGGGAGACAAATCACATGTGACCCTTCGGGTCATATAGTCATCTCAAAAATAATTATCATAGAAAGAAAGAGGCAAATCCAAAACAACAATAGGCCCCTGATCAGGTCGACTGCTCTTTGCGAGGTTCTACTACCCTGAAAGGTCCCGTTAGAAGCTCCGGTTATGAAAATCCTTCATCAATCAAGAGAGACATAATATTTTAGTTGTAATGCATTGATCAAATAAGAACATCCATGTGTAGAAGGAACTGAAGAGAAGCAAACATAAGAACATCATTGTTTTACTCTAATCTGTTTGTTTCATGTGCAAGTATAGGACAAATCATGAAGCTGATTGAAGACATTCAGCATGTGGTATCAAATGGGCTCCCACAAGGGTTGAGCCCAGCATGCTACCGCCCCTTGATCTCAGAAGGGATGAATAGAAGAAGAAGATCATTGATAACATTCACATGACAAGCTGAGAGAGTAACAAGACAATCATATGCATCCGTCCCATTTCAGGGCATGACCAAGATTTCACTTCAGAGTATGAAATGCAACCAAAAACATGACATGAACAGATGGAGGACAAGATTCGATGCATATAACAGCCTATACACTACTTCAACTGCTATGAAATAACATTCTCAGGCATGATAATGATCAAGACTACACAATACATTTGTAATCCTTAGATTGATAAAGAAGTAAGTGTTCACAAGTATGAATTATCTGAAGCTTACTTACTCATTCATGATCAGTAGTCCATTTGGAGTGTTCATTATAAATCAGTAAGCCAAATTGCAAAGACAAGTGAGTACCAAGCTTCATACTTTCTCATTTAATTGGAGTGATAGAATCGGATTCAGAATTCAATGACATGAGCTGCCTCTTAAATGATGAAATATATCCAATTATACCTCACTTTTTGCTACTAGTAAGTTGAGCATCAGACAAGTGTTATCACATGTCGCATTGACTGCATATCTATAAAAGAAGTATGATAAGTATTGTAGATCTGTAGCAGAAAATACAAGACAGCCAATCCAGATGGCTCATCCTTTGTCTTTGACAAACTCCAAAGGGATCAAAAAGAACATTTCATTACATGTGTGTAATAGAGTATCATCATCATGTGACAGTAGAAGTTAAACTGCAGACACAGTGGACCTGATCGTGTCCTACAGGACATCTCATATGATGCATTTGATAAGATAGAATACATAAAAAGAAGAGCAGAGGTTCATCAAATGTTACAGTGTATTCAGAACAAGAGAGTGTTGCCTTCATGTGTGACAATGACAACATATCATGATATAGCTAGGTCATTGTCATACATGAAGAGTGTGTGTGCACAATCCACTGAATGGACAAGTAAAAATACAGAATTGAGACATGCATGCTACTACAATGGAGGAGTTCGAAGCTGAAAGTGACAGTATCATTCTATATGCAAAGTTCACTAAAAGAGTAAGTAGAGCTACAGAGAGAGAATGTTGTATATTATTATCACTTCTCTTAAAAATAACAATGGCTACGACTAAACAGTGATTATAAGTGACAGCATGAGAAAAAAAAGTGATATCATATGCCAATGTATGCTACAGAAGGAAGCATTTTTTATGTTCAAAAGATAGAAGCCTTGTCCAGTTTAGCGTATACAGTGAAAGGAAAATGCAGATACATTCATTAGTGAAGACGTGACATATACCGCCATTTGAACTCTTTTCTGAAACACCCACATCGACTTTCAGAACCAATATATTTTGCAGTGTTTTAGAGAAAGGGAAAGGGTATTGTAAACCATCCAAACAAGGTCGTGAGGTGTTATTGTTTATACAAAACAGAGAAATGAAACCCATGTTGGGTAAAAATGTCATCTTTCTTTACACAGTCGAACAAGTCAAAAAAGAGCTTAGAAGATCATGGCCACGAAAGATAAAGGAGTTATGTGTAAACAAAAATGAAACCCACACTTCAACATCAGAAACTTCACATTTTTACATCGAGAGACAAAAGGGAAGCTACATAATGAATTACAAGGAGCGGCAGTGCCTTATGAAGAGATATTTCACACACCCAGCTAAACAAAAATGTAACCCTCTTCACAGTTTCAGATATGCAGAAATAAGAGGAATCTACATTAAGAACGATGGCAAAGAGATGCAACGGACTCACCGAATGATAGTGCAGCAGAGAGAAAGGATAATGGCTGCGGCCAGTTGAACAAAGTCATTGCCATTTTGCCATTTTTCACAAGTTCAACGCACAGAAACACAAACAAATGCATATCGAAACTAAGAGACTGAAGAAGCAGCTAATGGCCACGGCCATTTACATAATATAAGCCATCAAAATATACTGAAATCCATTTTAAAGCTCAGATTCAAGCTTACCAGGAGGTGGCAATCATTTTTGGCCAACAAAGTGCAGTGAAAAAAACATTAAAGACCATCGAATGGAGCAAGCAAAGCATACAGAGCATGAAACCCCAAGTCGGCAGCCACAGTTGCAGAGCCAACTCAATGCCAACAACAGCGAAATGAAATGACCGACATTTTAGGGTTCTCATTTGCTTTTGTTTCAACGTCCCTTCCACATTCTTGACCATGCAACATTTTAATCATTTTTATCCAAATGGGGTCGGGGTCAACACTCTGTGTTGATAAGTGTCTAGCAATCATAAGTAGAGGTGGCCGACAACACAAGGAACATGGCCTATTTTATTAAGTCAAAGGTGAGCATGATTATGAAATGTGCCTTTAGAATTTGCAAGGTTTTAACATCATTGTTGGTCGACTCACATTGGAGTCAAGACATTATAATGCATGTGGTTGAGTGTCTTTGACCTCCCACATATGCATTTTATTCATTATTCCTTCACATATTTCAATGTATGCATAAGATCAAACCAAAACCTTGAGAATGTGAAGAATATGCTAGATGAAAATATGGTGAAAGTGGGTCAATACGACATGATGGCATTATAGAGGCAGGAAGTTGGCATTTTTCAAGCCATATGGATAATGGTAAGGTGGCATAATATCGACACTTGGAGTCCATGGGGTCAAGCCTTTTAAGGCTTTTATTTATTTTTTGCAAACATGTGTAATAGTTCATATTTTTTATGATTTTTATAGAAAATCATTAGTGACATCTTGTAAATATCTTGGTGAAATTGTAAACCAGATATCATTTTATTTTTGCAAAAAATCATGTCAATAGGATATCGATTAAAACTGCCAAGTCATGTAAAGTTAACTTTAAAGCAATGAAATTATGAATTGCTTTTAAAGTTTAACTATTTTTAGGCAGTTAAAGCATTTTCATTCCCTTGGGCAAAATTGAGCGTAATAGGACAAAATTTTTGCTTTCATGAGGCAGATTGGACAGATTTGGATGCAGATTTGGTGGGGACCACCTAGAGGATCAAGTTGGAAGTTTTATTTTGCAGTTTGGAGGCAGTTTGAGGCTATTTTTGGCAGCTTCTTTCTGAAGCTCGAAAATGGATTGTAGATCTATTTTTAGGAGCTTTTTCAGCTTTCTTCACTGGACATCATTTGGAGTCATTTATAGGAGAAAAACTTAGTTTTTTCTCAGTCAGTTAGCATCAGTTTCTTCTCTCCAGTAGACTTGTATATAGCAGTTGGCTCACACATTTATTTTTTATGCATTGTATTCCTTTTAGTTCTAATAGGAAATCATCTTGTTTCACATACATTTTTGCAGTCTTGATCCGATGTCATATTGTGACTTTTTCAGTCCTTTATTTTGTCTCAATACTGTTAAAATTTAGTTGCTTCCTGGTTGCAGTTTGTGTTTGACATCAAACCTTGTTGCAAATTACTTAAGGAGTAACTATCAGTGAAGTTGTGAGGATTTATGTTAGAGGATCTGCCTGTGAATGATAGAACTTCATTTAGTTTTAGATTCTAGAATCAGTTTGCATTTCAGTTACATCTTTCTATCCCCTTTCCTCTCAAGTCATAGTTTAGAAATTTTAAGAGAATCAACTCACTTTGGAGATTCATTCTCAAGAAAGGAGACCCACATCCGAGAATGATTCCATGTTTGAACAAGTAGTTAAGTCTTCGCAAAGCTTAACAAGGGTGCATACTTGAATTGACAAAAGTACTCATATAAAAATGACTTAAATTCTGCAGTCTTAATGAATTCATCATCTGAAATGAATTTTTTACTAGCCAGATACCTTACATCCTCTGTTAGTTCATCAGAGGACTCTATTTCAACATCTTCTCTTTCCTTTGGAGGTTCATATTCTCCTATGTGGGGCTAGGATGCTTGCAAGTCTTTATTTTCCCCTTCCTCTTCTTCTTCAAGATCAAAAGAAATATTAGGAGATGGTTGAGGAGACAAATGAGCCATTGTAATTTCATCCTCTGCCTATGTTTCTCTGACAACTTTTCCCTTTTTTTCAAAGATATGAGGAGGAACATCTTCAATTAATTCTGAAGCATTTTCAATTAATGCATCTAGTCTCTTGATAAGATCATCTATGTTCACCAAAGCACCTGTGTAACTGGGGTTTTTGGCTACCCTCCAAGCCTCGGCCAACATTATCTTGTGGTACAAGCTTATTCTTTCAACTGCATTGTGCTCATCTTGGTTTCTAATTAGGTCATCATCAACAAACAACACATGATTATACCTTTTCAGCTTCTTCTTTGTTCTGACTGTGCATATAAAGTTCTCTGGATCAAAATTTTCTCGAGCATTTCCTACAGGCAACCTAAAATATTCTAATCTTTTCTCAATTAATTGATATCCTTTATCTGACATGACTCTGAAGTCTCCAAAACACAACATCCCAGGCATAAAATATTATTTATTGGAACCTTTTAAATGCATGAAATCTAAGTAGGCAAGTTGTCTCACAATTTCTAAATAGGCAATCCTGTCTGGACAAGTTTTATGTAACAAGATAGGGGGGCCTTCAAATCCAGATACCCTAATCTTTGTGCAATCATTGTAGGAGTACCAGTCACCCCAGTTATGACTAAATTTTCCCTATTCATACTTGTCCTCAGGCCTTAGAAATCTTTTTATTTCTGGTGACAAGTTGTGGTCACAAGGGTGGCCTAACTTTCTATAGACAGGTTTCACAAAGAATTCTTCAAAATAGAGATAATGAGACTTCTCACACAGGCTATCCTAGATAGCGGTCCACATCTGAATAGGTTTAATGTCACCATTCTTGTCTAAATCTCTTACTCGTAGACATTCACTCCACATTCCAGAATTCTGCCCTTCATAGAGGACAAGGTGCATAAGTACAAAATAGTGACTGAACTTACTACCTTCTCCTTTCAGGGAGACCAATTCATTATGAAGGGCATTAGCCAGGAACTCAGCATAATCAAAACACACTGCTTGTTGACTTTGCACGTCAACAGCTAAAACCATAGGAGCAATCTCCATAAACAGGGAAGCCTCAACCCCAAGTAATTGACACATAGAGTAATAGGTGTATTGGAAATACTCTTCAAACATTTCTATAGAATATGCGGAATCTTCTGTCACCGAAAACACTTTAAGTTTGTTTTCAGCATCTCGTGGCCTATGCACGGGCAACCTCCACCGTTTGTATTGGTTGCTCATGTGTTATAATATTCACTGATTAAATCTCGGAGTCTGAACTTCACATAAAAACTGCAATCCAACTGAAAGACCATTGATATATAGTCTCTAGTGACAAGGAAAAAACCTGTGCCATCACTCAATTCAACCATATGGTTATGAGGGTTGTATCTTTTAGCTATGACTTTAAAAAATTCAACAATTACAAACACAGTAGGCACTATAAGTTTTCCCAAATGCATTCTCCAGCGGTTTGATAGTGGTGCTCACCTATACATTCTCCTGTAATGATACATGAAGAGGTCATAACCTCTAATGGGTGTCCATACATCCCCTACATGTTTGTAAATGTCTTCCAATTTCTCTGCATTGGGATTCAATTGAGCGTTTCTTCTAGACCTTTGACCAGATTTTGGGCATTGGTTGATCAGGTCTTGATTCAGGTGTCTCTCATCTAACTTTTGTCTTTTAAGCCTAGGGTTTTCATACATGTCTTCCATAATATAATGTAAGAGACTTCTACTTCTTTAATATGCAATTTGATTCAGTAGCTCCAGGTTACAAGCTCATAATACTTACTTGAATTTTGAGTTGCATTCATCGCAGAGGCTTCCCGTTGCTCCCATGTATGCTTAATGAATCAAAATTCCTTTTGATTTATTTTTGATATACTCTGTTCTATGTATTAATGGCAGCTTTCACATCGTCGGGTAGACATTAAATTCTCATAATAGGAATTTCTTGTCACCTCCTCGAATCAATAAATCATACTTAAAGAGTTTTATCATTTTTTATTATTGTCAGGATTTTGTTTTGACCCAAATGGGTGTCATGCCGAAATCCCGTATTGTTAAGTCTCATTGATATTTGTTTATCCCTTCGATATGTTCTCTTTATTATCATATTCACTTTTTCGAAGGGACTAGTTATCACCTCCCTTCGACATCCCGAATCCTCTTCCTTTGTATTTCTTTATTTGACATCTTACTGACAGCTTTTCAGCAGGACTGGAACCTAAGTCATTCTGATATTCTGAATCTTCAAATTATATCACTTATATTTGTTTGGAATATTGAAGAGACTGCGGAAAGACTCACTCCTATACTCTGATCTCATTTGTTCCTTAGATATTTTGTTATCAACTCGAAACAATGCTTAAGTGTTTGTTTTCAGATTATCGAAGTGACTACAAGACGAGTCTCCCCGAAACGGCGATTACTTCTCAATATGTTTTTATATTCCATCATCTCTTTATCGGTGTGACACATTCAGGTGTCACACCGATCTCCTGATATATCTTTAACCTTTTTCAGGGTGTCAATGAGGCCTCTAAGCTGGTCACTTCGATATACTGCAAGCCTTTTGCACAACATGGTATTAAATGTGTCTTTCTTAATTTTTGAATGAAAGCGACTAATCGGGGAAGGGTTTAGGGTTTACTCTTTTGGGTTTACGATAGGAATGAAGCAAAAATTTATTAATGGCGATTTTCACATCGTCGGGAAGACATTAAATTCTAATAACGGGAACATGTCTTGTCACCTCCTCGAATCAATAAATCATACTTAAGGAGTTTTATCATTTTTTATTATTGTCGGGGTTTCGTTATGACCCAAATGGGTGTCACGCCGAAATCTCGTATTGTTAAGTCTCATCGATATTTCTTTATCCCTTCGATATGTTTTCTTTATTATCATATTTGCTTTTTTGAAGGGACAAGTTATCACCTCCCTTTGACATCTCGAATCCTCTTCCTTTGTAATTCTTTATTTGGCATGTTACTGACGGTTTTTCGGCATGACTGGAACTTGAGTCATTCCGATATTTCGAATCTTCAAATTATATGTCACTTATGTTTTCTCGAACTATCGAAGAGACTGTAGAGAGACTCACTCCGATACTCCGATCTCATTTGTTCCTTCGATATTTTGTTATCAGCTCGACACAATGCCTAAGGGATTATTTTAGGCGCTAAATTGGGCACTCAATTCAGTGCTAAAGTAGGCACTAAAGTAAACACTAAAGTAGGCGCTAAATTCAGCGCAAATTAGCGCCTACTTGGTCTGATCGATGCAAAAAAAGGTCCAAAATAGCGCCATCTCGATAAATAGTGCCGACTTTTTAGAAAATTAGAGAAAAATACATTAAAACAATGGGTGGAAGCAAAAATCAGAGCAAAAAAGGGAGCCAATCACATGGATTTGTTGTAGTGATTGGTGAGACAGTTGGGTTTGAATGTTTATGGTGGAAGAGTGCAAACTTTTATGATACGGCTTTTTTATTTCCAAGTTGGCTCTTTAGAGTGATATGCCAGATACAATTTCAAAACACTTACACGTGTTTGGCTAGCAGCTAAGACTTGTTTTGTTGACAAATATAAACGATTAAATGTGCATTTAATATCTGATTTGTCTTTGATGTCATCATTCTTTTTTATGCAAGTGTATTTTCCTAACTTGTGGAGGACCGACGCGTGAGAGTGGGCCCCAACATGCGCCAATCCTACCGCACGTTAGGGTCCCCAGGCACGTTCTAGCTCCTCTCCCCTATCCTTTCTTGATAAATGCTTCGCCACCCGATTTCGTGTCTGTAGCCCTTCTTAGCTAGAAGCAAATTTACAATCCCATCTCAATCAGATGAAATCTCCATCAAGATTTAAAACTCCTAAATGAAGACTAGCACTTCCATCTACCATTCCCCAATCAAAGAAAGTAGCGGATCATCTGACAAGACATAAAAACGGACGTTGTATAGGTCCCCTCCTGTCATGAAGGTACAGTATGACCAAAGCTTTGATGTACACATTTTAATAATGATATCCAACTTTTAGTCAAAATTTATTGATATGTTGAAAAAGGCAATGACGAATGCAAATATTCAAATCTTGGTTGACTATGTTGACAATGAAAAACTATAGTAACTATGAATAATATCCTGATATGAGTTTAAAGGATTGAATAATAAATTTGAAGGTTCAGGGAGACTATTAGACATATCTGGAAGCATCTTAGGTCAAATTTTATATTAAGTTTGTGTTTGAGATCTTACAACCATGAATTTGTAGACAATAGCAAACCTAAACTCATTCGATCAATCAAAGTGCATTTGCTTCCTCATGTCTAGGTAACCATGCACTTTGGCCAAAGGACCAATAGCAATTGATAGAGCTTCTTGTGTGTCTACTCTTGGTCTCCTCTTGATTTCTTTGGGCCACAATTAAATGTCACTACCAAGCCACATGTCAAATCTCATTCCATCTAACTATCGGATACCCATTGCGCATTAAGTGCGATTGTTAGTTTTATTATAGAAATAATTTTTGAATCAAACTTATTGATCTAGATTTTAAGTTTGATTAAATAACATAATTTGATACACTGAGAAAAAATACTATCAACTTAAATAACATAATTTGATACACTTTACTTGTCATTACTTTTAATGGCTGACATTTAAGTACTAATTTGTTGCTGATTATTTCTACCTCTCTGAATGCGGGGAAGCCATGATAATCTTGATAATTGGCAATCTCCTTAAAGCTGGAAATGCCCTCCTACGTGCAAATGGAAGACTCTGGGTGTTCTCTTAGCCGCTTTTTCTATTAAATCAAAGGAAAGCTGCAAAACATTTAAAAAAGCAATGGCATTATTTTATGGTTTTGGTAAAGAGAGACACAAGTATTTTGGTAGCATCCAACGAAATAGGCACCTGATTTTCTGCTGAGCCCATTTGGATAATTCCAGATGGGTTGTTTTGAGGATCCGGGAAAGTTACACGGTTTTATCAATTGAGTTAATCAATAGCTGTGCTATGCTATGCAAGAGATGGATATCCGTTTTTACAGGCCGGTGAAGAGATGGATTTCAACAAGAGAATGCGAAAGTACAAACATAATGCACGTGAGAAGCAACTATCAGCATTGAAAGGCGTAACTATCACTGGTAACTCTGCATCTGGACTCTAATTCATTCACTGAATTTCGTCGTGTTCAATACCCAGAGATTTGACCCCGACAAACAAGATTTTAGGCGCGGACATTCCTAGAATAAAATATGTGCCAAAATATTTTATTTTAGGATCATGTATTAAATGAACTAACATAAGATTTCATATTTTTGGGGGGGATAATATTACTTTTATTATTTCCTTACATTTTTTTAGTTGCAACTTTGAATCACAATAGCTAGGCTGCAGATGCAACCCTTTAATAAATTTTAGCAGCACAGGCCGCAGATATAACTGGTCTCCTGTACACATGCAGTAGAGTTGTCTGAAATGTTATAACTACCCGCCAAGAATAAAGAATAAAGAATAAAGAATCGACTTCCCTCTAAAGGAAACAAGAGGTGAGCTGAATGGTGGTGAAGAAAGAAAGTAATTTGATATCACATGGATGCGATTGGGGTGCCAGGGCTGTTGAGGAAACTCAAGTTCATTGTGTGAGCTCTATCAATAGAGAGGGAGAGATTGTGATTACGACGAGCTGTACGAAACGTTCGAGGGATTGAGGAAGAGATTGTAGATCCTCGTTCACATAGCGGCAAGGACATGAACATCTTGCTCTTCCTTTCTGTAAAACGCTTAATTCTGGAGAGTGACTCTTGCATGGTGGCTGGGGTCATGTTAGCAAAGCAGAACCTAAACCATCCGTCCTCTTTGCAATGGCACGAGGAGCCAGGTGATACATTCAGTCCAATCTCGTTGATGATTGTCTTCCAAAGTGCAAGCTCCGATTCTTTGTGGAGAAGATAGCGGAAGTCTACCCAACAGAAAAGCCCAGCGTTGGCGTTGGGCAAACACTCAATGCCAGCCTCGCGCAATCCCTGGACAAACATGCTATGTGCCTCCCGCAACCTTTTTTATTCTCTTGAATATATTCTCTCACAAATGCCCTATCACCTAACATCGCACCCATCAAGTATTGTGTCTGTGAAGAAACCATGCAGAAACTTGACATTCTGCGAGCCGCCGTAGCCACCGTGTTGTTATAAGAATAGATGACCCCCACTCTAAATCCGGGCAGTCCCATGTCCTTTGACAGGCTGTAAATGATGTGAACATGCTCGCGCTCCCTCTCACTCTGCGGTTGCACTACCTCTGCAATGCTCACGAACCTTGGACCGGAAAACACTGACCCTGCATAGATTTCATCGCAGATCAGATGAATCTTCTTCTCTCTCGTAAAACGTACAATGCTTCTCAGTGTCTGCTCATCCATTGTGGTGCCCAGTGGGTTGGACGGATTTGTTATTAGAACGCCTTTCACTCTTATCTTTCCACACTCCGCCTGCTTGTACGCTTCTTCAAGCGCACTCACTGTCACCTGAAAATTGTTGGAATTGCTGCACTCTACTGCTATCAGCTCCACTCCAGTCCGCCACTTTAGATCTCTGTCAAAACTGCTTGTCAACATTTAATTACATTAGATTTATATGTTGATTCAATCAATTGAAAATTTGCGTAACGCCACATATAGCGAGCGAGTTTTGAATATTTTTACGTGGAGATTTCAAAAGCAGGTGAAAGATAAGTTTTAGTTACCCAGGATAATATGGGGATGGAACAAGGAAAGCCTCTCCTGGATTTGCCACACAAAATGTTAGAACCTCATGAGCCGCAGTTGCTCCTGCAGTGAGGACTATTCTATCTTTATCAAATTTCGCTCTTCTTCCTCCCACTTCCTCCATAAATAATGCAACAGCCTGCATTAACCGTCCAGCATAAACTCCATTATTATAGAAATAGTTTTTGAGTCTAACTTGTTGATCTATATTTTGAGTTTGATTAAATAAGATAATTTAATACATTATCTACTTGTCATTGGTTTGAATTTTTGACATTTAAGTAGAATGGTAGATTTTGCTGCTGATAATTTCTACCTCTCTGAAGGCGGGGAGGCCATGATAATCTTGATAGTTGGCAATCTCCTTAAAACTGGAAATGCCCTCCTGCGTGCAAATGGAAGACTCTGGGTGTTCTCTTAGCCAGTTTTCTATTAAATCGAACGAAAGCTGCAAAACATTTAAAAAAGCAATGGGATTATTTTATAGGTTTGGTAAAGAGAGAGACAAGTATTTTGGTAGCGTTATTAAATAGGCACCTGATTTTCTGCTAAGCCCATTTGAATGATTCCAGATGGGTTATTTTGAGGATGATAAGGATTTTTGTCGTACGCTTTCCAGCCATCAAAGTAAGGAGAGTCTTCACCATGGCCATTGGAGGTTGCTCTCTGGGAAAGTTGCATGGTTTTATGAAATTGAGTCAATCCTCTGCCTCGTTATCAATAGCTGCGCTATGCAAGAGATGGATATATGTGTGATGTTGTGCTCTATTTTTATAGGCATGGATATGTCGTGAGAGCAGGTGAAGAGCTGAATTTCAGAGTTGCTTCCAAGTTTGAAAACAAGCGCAGGTCAGAGCATGCTGCACCACGTGAAAGAACGAAGACATATGGAACGCAAGTTACAGTTGGATTTGCTCGAGTCAATACCGAAAAACAAGGACTCGCGTCATTAATTCGTTGAATTTCCTCTGTTCAATACGGATTTGACCTCGCAGACAACATTTTATGCGCAGACTTCCGAGAAAAACTATTGGAGAGAAACAAAAGGCTGTTAATGGACAAAACACAAAATTTATTGGTACACCTTTAAAATTTTATATTCCACTTTGGAGAAAGTAGATGATTAAACGTGTTTGATTTGGAATAGTATTAGAATGAATGACCTGCCAATGAACTATATGATTCCATGAGACACCGGTTCATGTGAACCACTACGTATGAATATGGGTCAATGAGGTCCACTCAAAAACTATGGAGTTGAATCTTGATAAAATATCATAACCTTTAAATCCCACTAACTTTATTTTGTCAAACTATTTTATAATACAAATCCTACAACTTTATTATATTTATAGTTGAAGAGAGTGTATATTTCACTTTTTCACTTCTATGTTTTGTTCCACTTTGTGAAGATGTTGTTTATGTATAACTCTAGCATTCATTTTGGCACTTTTTGACACACTCATTGACTCAATCTTGAATCTAACACTATGTTACATGTTAATCCTCCACTTTACAACAACACCGACCTAGTTCCTAGAGTCTTCTTCTTTCCTTGACTTGATCGCACCTACAATGTAGTCTTCTAGATTTAAAATTTAAAAATCTTGATTTCAAGGCCAACAATCTCAATATAGTTGTTGCTCATCATTGTGCACACCAATATTTCAAATTGCATGTCTAAGGCTATGTATTTAAGCACATCATCCCCTGACCATCTGGTGCACGTGAAAGAACAAACACAAACATATTGGAGCACAAGTTACACAAGTCAATATATCAGCTTTGAAAAACTGAAATTATCACCTATAAATTCTAATTCATTGAATTTATTCCCGTTGAATAGAGATTTGATCCTGAAAGAAAAGATTTTATGGGTAGACTTACCTAGAATAATCTCCATTCAAACTATTGTTGAGAAACAAAAGACAGTTAATCGACAAAACACAAATTTCATTGGGACACTGGATTGAAATTTTATGGGGTACAAAGTTAAGTGGATTTGACTTTGGAGAAAGTATATGATTAAGCATGTTTGATTTGGAATAGTATTAGAAAGAATGACCTCCCAATGGACCATTCGGGTGTTTTTCTATAATATTTTCAAACCGTGTCATAGTGCTTGTGGAAATTCATCTATAGAGGCACCTTATCAACTGGATATTTTTTAAGGCAATAAATACCATGTTGTTCCAATCATAATTCAGGTGTGTTAAGTTATGTCATAATGTTCATGAATAACTTGAGCATACTTGGAATTTGTCAAACTTTAATGCATTTGTTGCTTAAGTACAGGAATAAGACTAAGGGGTGTCCACTTGGAACCAAATTCATTCAAAGAACATGAAATGAAAGTAAATGTATCTTAGATGTGTTTAAGATGTTAATTTACTACCTTCAATTTATAACTCATGCTTAATCCTACTTACTAAATCTATTTTTCTCAATAATCAAATAACACTTTTAAATTTATGTTTAGTAAAATAAAAGCACTAAGAAATAGGAATTGAATAGAAATTAGGAACTAGCAACTGTAGTCATGGCCAAGGTGGATTGAAAAGTCCCTATTTATTAAATTAGACAACCCCCTGTATTGCTTGCAACTGTTTCTTGTAAGAGCTCCCAAAGCAGATCAACTTCATAATTCTCCATAGCTATTACAGGTGTTTTTGCCAATATATATTGAAATGGAATATGTGGAGGAGCATAGATAGAAGAAGAAGAAGAAGAAGGGATACATTGTTGTCATTGTGAAAACCCCAACCCACATTTATTGCATAGCTTGCCTTTGTAAGCACTAAGAATATTAGTAAAAACTCAAAGCATTCAAACCCTTGATCTCATCATGAGGTAGTCACATTCACGCTAGAGACAAACACTTGATCACATCACAAGGTAAACATTCAAAGTAATCAATAGTCAGCTAGATAAATCTTTGTTAAAGCAAGTTAAAGCGTACCAACTCTCTACGTATGTGCCTAGGACTTAGAGGAGAGTGGATCAAAGAAATTCTAGAAGAATTAGAGGAATAAACCCAAGACTACAACTCACACAAGAACAAGGCATACAAATTCAACAATGCCTCTAGGACCACGAGGCTAGGTTACAAGGTGCTAGGAACATAAACAAAGAAAATCAAGATCCATCTAGACGTTGGAATTGGAGAAACCCCAATGGGAGACAAATCACATGTGACCCTTCGGGTCATATAGTCATCTCAAAAATAATTATCATAGAAGGAAAGAGGCAAATCCAAAACAACAATAGGCCCCTGATCAGGTCGACTGCTCTTTGCGAGGTTCTACTACCCTGAAAGGTCCCGTTAGAAGCTCCGGTTATGAAAATCCTTCATCAATCAAGAGAGACATAATATTTTAGTTGTAATGCATTGATCAAATAAGAACATCCATGTGTAGAAGGAACTGAAGAGAAGCAAACATAAGAACATCATTGTTTTATTCTAATCTGTTTGTTTCATGTGCAAGTATAGGACAAATCATGAAGCTGATTGAAGACATTCAGCATGTGGTATCAAATGGGCTCCCACAAGGGTTGAGCCCAGCATGCTACCGCCCCTTGATCTCAGAAGGGATGAATAGAAGAAGAAGATCATTGATAACATTCACATGACAAGCTGAGAGAGTAACAAGACAATCATATGCATCGGTCCCATTTCAGGGCATGACCAAGATTTCACTTCAGAGTATGAAATGCAACCAAAAACATGACATGAACAGATGGAGGACAAGATTCGATGCATATAACAGCCTATACACTACTTCAACTGCTATGAAATAACATTCTCAGGCATGATAATGATCAAGACTACACAATACATTTGTAATCCTTAGATTGATAAAGAAGTAAGTGTTCACAAGTATGAATTATCTGAAGCTTACTTACTCATTCATGATCAGTAGTCCATTTGGAGTGTTCATTATAAATCAGTAAGCCAAATTGCAAAGACAAGTGAGTACCAAGCTTCATACTTTCTCATTTAATTGGAGTGATAGAATCGGATTCAGAATTCAATGACATGAGCTGCCTCTTAAATGATGAAATATATCCAATTATACCTCACTTTTTGCTACTAGTAAGTTGAGCATCAGACAAGTGTTATCACATGTCGCATTGACTGCATATCTATAAAAGAAGTATGATAAGTATTGTAGATCTGTAGCAGAAAATACAAGACAGCCAATCCAGATGGCTCATCCTTTGTCTTTGACAAACTCCAAAGGGATCAAAAAGAACATTTCATTACATGTGTGTAATAGAGTATCATCGTCATGTGACAGGAGAAGTTAAACTGCAGACACAGTGGACCTGATCGTGTCCTACAGGACATCTCATATGATGCATTTGATAAGATAGAATACATAAAAAGAAGAGCAGAGGTTCATCGAATGTTACAGTGTATTCAGAACAAGAGAGTGTTGCCTTCATGTGTGACAATGACAACATATCATGATATAGCTAGGTCATCGTCATACATGAAGAGTGTGTGTGCACAATCCACTGAATGGACAAGTAAAAATACAGAATTGAGACATGCATGCTACTACAATGGAGGAGTTCGAAGCTGAAAGTGACAGTATCATTCTATATGCAAAGTTCACTAAAAGAGTAAGTAGAGCTACAGAGAGAGAATGTTGTATATTATTATCACTTCTCTTAAAAATAACAATGGCTACGACTAAACAGTGATTATAAGTGACAGCATGAGAAAAAAAAGTGATATCATATGCCAATGTATGCTACAGAAGGAAGCATTTTTTATGTTCAAAAGATAGAAGCCTTGTCCAGTTTAGCGTATACAGTGAAAGGAAAATGCAGATGCATTCATTAGTGAAGACGTGACATATACCGCCATTTGAACTCTTTTCTGAAACACCCACATCGACTTTCAGAACCAATATATTTTGCAGTGTTTTAGAGAAAGAGAAAGGGTATTGTAAACCATCCAAACAAGGTCGTGAGGTGTTATTGTTTATACAAAACAGAGAAATGAAACCCATGTTGGGTAAAAATGTCATCTTTCTTTACACAGTCGAACAAGTCAAAAAAGAGCTTAGAAGATCATGGCCACGAAAGATAAAGGAGTTATGTGTAAACAAAAATGAAACCCACACTTCAACATCAGAAACTTCACATTTTTACATCGAGAGACAAAAGGGAAGCTACATAATGAATTACAAGGAGCGGCAGTGCCTTATGAAGAGATATTTCACACACCCAGCTAAACAAAAATGTAACCCTCTTCACAGTTTCAGATATGCAGAAATAAGAGGAATCTACATTAAGAACGATGGCAAAGAGATGCAACGGACTCACCGAATGATAGTGCAGCAGAGAGAAAGGATAATGGCTGCGGCCAGTTGAACAAAGTCATTGCCATTTTGCCATTTTTCACAAGTTCAACACACAGAAACACAAACAAATGCATATCGAAACTAAGAGACTGAAGAAGCAGCTAATGGCCACGGCCATTTACATAATATAAGCCATCAAAATATACTGAAATCCATTTTAAAGCTCAGATTCAAGCTTACCAGGAGGTGGCAATCATTTTTGGCCAACAAAGTGCAGTGAAAAAAACATTAAAGACCATCGAATGGAGCAAGCAAAGCATACAGAGCATGAAACCCCAAGTCGGCGGCCACAGTTGCAGAGCCAACTCAATGCCAACAACAGCGAAATGAAATGACCGACATTTTAGGGTTCTCATTTGCTTTTGTTTCAACGTCCCTTCCACATTCTTGACCATGCAACATTTTAATCATTTTTATCCAAATGGGGTCGGGGTCAACACTCTGTGTTGATAAGTGTCTAGCAATCATAAGTAGAGGTGGCCGACAACACAAGGAACATGGCCTATTTTATTAAGTCAAAGGTGAGCATGATTATGAAATGTGCCTTTAGAATTTGCAAGGTTTTAACATCATTGTTGGTCGACTCACATTGGAGTCAAGACATTATAATGCATGTGGTTGAGTGTCTTTGACCTCCCACATATGCATTTTATTCATTATTCCTTCACATATTTCAATGTATGCATAAGATCAAACCAAAACCTTGAGAATGTGAAGAATATGCTAGATGAAAATATGGTGAAAGTGGGTCAATACGACATGATGGCATTATAGAGGCAGGAAGTTGGCATTTTTCAAGCCATATGGATAATGGTAAGGTGGCATAATATCGACACTTGGAGTCCATGGGGTCAAGCCTTTTAAGGCTTTTATTTATTTTTTGCAAACATGTGTAATAGTTCATATTTTTTATGATTTTTATAGAAAATCATTAGTGACATCTTGTAAATATCTTGGTGAAATTGTAAACCAGATATCATTTTATTTTTGCAAAAAATCATGTCAATAGGATATCGATTAAAACTGCCAAGTCATGTAAAGTTAACTTTAAAGCAATGAAATTATGAATTGCTTTTAAAGTTTAACTATTTTTAGGCAGTTAAAGCATTTTCATTCCCTTGGGCAAAATTGAGCATAATAGGACAAAATTTTTGCTTTCATGAGGTAGATTGGACAGATTTGGATGCAGATTTGGTGGGGACCACCTAGAGGATCAAGTTGGAAGTTTTATTTTGCAGTTTGGAGGCAGTTTGAGGCTATTTTTGGCAGCTTCTTTCTGAAGCTCGAAAATGGATTGTAGATCTATTTTTAGGAGCTTTTTCAGCTTTCTTCACTGGACATCATTTGGAGTCATTTATAGGAGAAAAACTTAGTTTTTTCTCAGTCAGTTAGCATCAGTTTCTTCTCTCTAGTAGACTTGTATATAGCAGTTGGCTCACACATTTATTTTTTATGCATTGTATTCCTTTTAGTTCTAATAGGAAATCATCTTGTTTCACATACATTTTTGCAGTCTTGATCCGATGTCATATTGTGACTTTTTTCAGTCCTTTATTTTGTCTCAATACTGTTAAAATTTAGTTGCTTCCTGGTTGCAGTTTGTGTTTGACATCAAACCTTGTTGCAAATTACTTAAGGAGTAACTATCAGTGAAGTTGTGAGGATTTATGTTAGAGGATCTGCCTGTGAATGATAGAACTTCATTTAGTTTTAGATTCTAGAATCAGTTTGCATTTCAGTTACATCTTTCTATCCCTTTTCCTCTCAAGTCATAGTTTAGAAATTTTAAGAGAATCAACTCACTTTGGAGATTCATTCTCAAGAAAGGAGACCCACATCCGAGAATGATTCCATGTTTGAACAAGTAGTTAAGTCTTCGCAAAGCTTAACAAGGGTGCATACTTGAATTGACAAAAGTACTCATATAAAAATGACTTAAATTCTGCAGTCTTAATGAATTCATCATCTGAAATGAATTTTTTACTAGCCAGATACCTTACATCCTCTGTTAGTTCATCAGAGGACTCTATTTCAACATCTTCTCTTTCCTTTCGAGGTTCATATTCTCCTATGTGGGGCTAGGATGCTTGCAAGTCTTTATTTTCCCCTTCCTCTTCTTCTTCAAGATCAAAAGAAATATTAGGAGTTGGTTGAGGAGACAAATGAGCCATTGTAATTTCATCCTCTGCCTATGTTTCTCTGACAACTTTTCCCTTTTTTTCAAAGATATGAGGAGGAACATCTTCAATTAATTCTGAAGCATTTTCAATTAATGCATCTAGTCTCTTGATAAGATCATCTATGTTCACCAAAGCACCTGTGTAACTGGGGTTTTTGGCTACCCTCCAAGCCTCGGCCAACATTATCTTGTGGTACAAGCTTATTCTTTCAACTGCATTGTGCTCATCTTGGTTTCTAATTAGGTCATCATCAACAAACAACACATGATTATACCTTTTCAGCTTCTTCTTTGTTCTGACCGTGCATATAAACTTCTCTGGATCAAAATTTTCTCGAGCATTTCCTACAGGCAACCTAAAATATTCTAATCTTTTCTCAATTAATTGATATCCTTTATCTGACATGACTCTGAAGTCTCCAAAACACAACATCCCAGGCATAAAATATTATTTATTGGAACCTTTTAAATGCATGAAATCTAAGTAGGCAAGTTGTCTCACAATTTCTAAATAGGCAATCCTGTCTGGACAAGTTTTATGTAACAAGATAGGGGGGCCTTCAAATCCAGATACCCTAATCTTTGTGCAATCATTGTAGGAGTACCAGTCACCCCAGTTATGACTAAATTTTCCCTATTCATACTTGTCCTCAGGCCTTAGAAATCTTTTTATTTCTGGTGACAAGTTGTGGTCACAAGGGTGGCCTAACTTTCTATAGACAGGTTTCACAAAGAATTCTTCAAAATAGAGATAATGAGACTTCTCACACAGGCTATCCTAGATAGCGGTCCACATCTGAATAGGTTTAATGTCACCATTCTTGTCTAAATCTCTTACTCGTAGACATTCACTCCACATTCCAGAATTCTGCCCTTCATAGAGGACAAGGTGCATAAGTACAAAATAGTGACTGAACTTACTACCTTCTCCTTTCAGGGAGACCAATTCATTATGAAGGGCATTAGCCAGGAACTCAGCATAATCAAAACACACTGCTTGTTGACTTTGCACATCAACAGCTAAAACCATAGGAGCAATCTCCATAAACAAGGAAGCCTCAACCCCAAGTAATTGACACATAGAGTAATAGGTGTATTGGAAATACTCTTCAAACATTTCTATAGAATATGCGGAATCTTCTGTCACCGAAAACACTTTAAGTTTGTTTTCAGCATCTCGTGGCCTATGCACGGGCAACCTCCACCGTTTGTATTGGTTGCTCATGTGTTATAATATTCACTGATTAAATCTCGGAGTCTGAACTTCACATAAAAACTGCAATCCAACTGAAAGACCATTGATATATAGTCTCTAGTGACAAGGAAAAAACCTGTGCCATCACTCAATTCAACCATATGGTTATGAGGGTTGTATCTTTTAGCTATGACTTTAAAAAATTCAACAATTACAAACACAGTAGGCACTATAAGTTTTCCCAAATGCATTCTCCAGCGGTTTGACGGTGGTGCTCACCTATACATTCTCCTGTAATGATACATGAAGAGGTCATAACCTCTAATGGGTGTCCATACATCCCCTACATGTTTGTAAATGTCTTCCAATTTCTCTGCATTGGGATTCAATTGAGCGTTTCTTCTAGACCTTTGACCAGATTTTGGGCATTGGTTGATCAGGTCTTGATTCAGGTGTCTCTCATCTAACTTTTGTCTTTTAAGCCTAGGGTTTTCATACATGTCTTCCATAATATAATGTAAGAGACTTCTACTTCTTTAATATGCAATTTGATTCAGTAGCTCCAGGTTACAAGCTCATAATACTTACTTGAATTTTGAGTTGCATTCATCGCAGAGGCTTCCCGTTGCTCCCATGTATGCTTAATGAATCAAAATTCCTTTTGATTTATTTTTGATATACTCTGTTCTATGTATTAATGGCAGCTTTCACATCGTCGGGTAGACATTAAATTCTCATAATAGGAATTTCTTGTCACCTCCTCGAATCAATAAATCATACTTAAAGAGTTTTATCATTTTTTATTATTGTCAGGATTTTGTTTTGACCCAAATGGGTGTCATGCCGAAATCCCGTATTGTTAAGTCTCATTGATATTTGTTTATCCCTTCGATATGTTCTCTTTATTATCATATTCACTTTTTCGAAGGGACTAGTTATCACCTCCCTTCGACATCCCGAATCCTCTTCCTTTGTATTTCTTTATTTGACATCTTACTGACAGCTTTTCAGCAGGACTGGAACCTAAGTCATTCTGATATTCTGAATCTTCAAATTATATCACTTATATTTGTTTGGAATATTGAAGAGACTGCGGAAAGACTCACTCCTATACTCTGATCTCATTTGTTCCTTAGATATTTTGTTATCAACTCGAAACAATGCTTAAGTGTTTGTTTTCAGATTATCGAAGTGACTACAAGACGAGTCTCCCCGAAACGGCGATTACTTCTCAATATGTTTTTATATTCCATCATCTCTTTATCAGTGTGACACATTCAGGTGTCACACCGATCTCCTGATATATCTTTAACCTTTTTCAGGGTGTCAATGAGGCCTCTAAGCTGGTCACTTCGATATACTGCAAGCCTTTTGCACAACATGGTATTAAATGTGTCTTTCTTAATTTTTGAATGAAAGCGACTAATCGGGGAAGGGTTTAGGGTTTACTCTTTTGGGTTTACGATAGGAATGAAGCAAAAATTTATTAATGGCGATTTTCACATCGTCGGGAAGACATTAAATTCTAATAACGGGAACATGTCTTGTCACCTCCTCGAATCAATAAATCATACTTAAGGAGTTTTATCATTTTTTATTATTGTCGGGGTTTCGTTATGACCCAAATGGGTGTCACGCCGAAATCTCGTATTGTTAAGTCTCATCGATATTTCTTTATCCCTTCGATATGTTTTCTTTATTATCATATTTGCTTTTTTGAAGGGACAAGTTATCACCTCCCTTTGACATCCCGAATCCTCTTCCTTTGTAATTCTTTATTTGGCATCTTACTGACGGTTTTTCGGCATGACTGGAACTTGAGTCATTCCGATATTTCGAATCTTCAAATTATATGTCACTTATGTTTTCTCGAACTATCGAAGAGACTGTAGAGAGACTCACTCCGATACTCCGATCTCATTTGTTCCTTCGATATTTTGTTATCAGCTCGACACAATGCCTAAGGGATTATTTTAGGCGCTAAATTGGGCACTCAATTCAGTGCTAAAGTAGGCACTAAAGTAAACACTAAAGTAGGCGCTAAATTCAGCGCAAATTAGCGCCTACTTGGTCTGATCGATGCAAAAAAAGGTCCAAAATAGCGCCATCTCGATAAATAGTGCCGACTTTTTAAAAAATTAGAGAAAAATACATTAAAACAATGGGTGGAAGCAAAAATCAGAGCAAAAAAGGGAGCCAATCACATGGATTTGTTGTAGTGATTGGTGAGACAGTTGGGTTTGAATGTTTATGGTGGAAGAGTGCAAACTTTTGTGATACGGCTTTTTTATTTCCAAGTTGGCTCTTTAGAGTGATATGCCAGATACAATTTCAAAACACTTACACGTGTTTGGCTAGCAGCTAAGACTTGTTTTGTTGACAAATATAAACGATTAAATGTGCATTTAATATCTGATTTGTCTTTGATGTCATCATTCTTTTTTATGCAAGTGTATTTTCCTAACTTGTGGAGGACCGACGCGTGAGAGTGGGCCCCAACATGCGCCAATCCTACCGCACGTTAGGGTCCCCAGGCACGTTCTAGCTCCTCTCCCCTATCCTTTCTTGATAAATGCTTCGCCACCCGATTTCGTGTCTGTAGCCCTTCTTAGCTAGAAGCAAATTTACAATCCCATCTCAATCAGATGAAATCTCCATCAAGATTTAAAACTCCTAAATGAAGACTAGCACTTCCATCTACCATTCCCCAATCAAAGAAAGTAGCGGATCATCTGACAAGACATAAAAACGGACGTTGTATAGGTCCCCTCCTGTCATGAAGGTACAGTATGACCAAAGCGTTGATGTACACATTTTAATAATGATATCCAACTTTTAGTCAAAATTTATTGATATGTTGAAAAAGGCAATGACGAATGCAAATATTCAAATCTTGGTTGACTATGTTGACAATGAAAAACTATAGTAACTATGAATAATATCCTGATATGAGTTTAAAGGATTGAATAATAAATTTGAAGGTTCAGGGAGACTATTAGACATATCTGGAAGCATCTTAGGTCAAATTTTATATTAAGTTTGTGTTTGAGATCTTACAACCATGAATTTGTAGACAATAGCAAACCTAAACTCATTCGATCAATCAAAGTGCATTTGCTTCCTCATGTCTAGGGAACCATGCACTTTGGCCAAAGGACCAATAGCAATTGATAGAGCTTCTTGTGTGTCTACTCTTGGTCTCCTCTTGATTTCTTTGGGCCACAATTAATGTCACTACCAAGCCACATGTCAAATCTCATTCCATCTAACTATCGGATACCCATTGCGCATTAAGTGCGATTGTTAGTTTTATTATAGAAATAATTTTTGAATCAAACTTATTGATCTAGATTTTAAGTTTGATTAAATAACATAATTTGATACACTGAGAAAAAATACTATCAACTTAAATAACATAATTTGATACACTTTACTTGTCATTACTTTTAATGGCTGACATTTAAGTACTAATTTGTTGCTGATTATTTCTACCTCTCTGAATGCGGGGAAGCCATGATAATCTTGATAATTGGCAATCTCCTTAAAGCTGGAAATGCCCTCCTACGTGCAAATGGAAGACTCTGGGTGTTCTCTTAGCCGCTTTTTCTATTAAATCAAAGGAAAGCTGCAAAACATTTAAAAAAGCAATGGCATTATTTTATGGTTTTGGTAAAGAGAGACACAAGTATTTTGGTAGCATCCAACGAAATAGGCACCTGATTTTCTGCTGAGCCCATTTGGATAATTCCAGATGGGTTGTTTTGAGGATCCGGGAAAGTTACACGGTTTTATCAAATTGAGTTAATCAATAGCTGTGCTATGCTATGCAAGAGATGGATATCCGTTTTTACAGGCCGGTGAAGAGATGGATTTCAACAAGAGAATGCGAAAGTACAAACATAATGCACGTGAGAAGCAACTATCAGCATTGAAAGGCGTAACTATCACTGGTAACTCTGCATCTGGACTCTAATTCATTCACTGAATTTCGTCGTGTTCAATACCCAGAGATTTGACCCCGACAAACAAGATTTTAGGCGCGGACATTCCTAGAATAAAATATGTGCCAAAATATTTTATTTTAGGATCATGTATTAAATGAACTAACATAAGATTTCATATTTTTGGGGGGGATAATATTACTTTTATTATTTCCTTACATTTTTTTAGTTGCAACTTTGAATCACAATAGCTAGGCTGCAGATGCAACCCTTTAATAAATTTTAGCAGCACAGGCCGCAGATATAACTGGTCTCCTGTACACATGCAGTAGAGTTGTCTGAAATGTTATAACTACCCGCCAAGAATAAAGAATAAAGAATAAAGAATCGACTTCCCTCTAAAGGAAACAAGAGGTGAGCTGAATGGTGGTGAAGAAAGAAAGTAATTTGATATCACATGGATGCGATTGGGGTGCCAGGGCTGTTGAGGAAACTCAAGTTCATTGTGTGAGCTCTATCAATAGAGAGGGAGAGATTGTGATTACGACGAGCTGTACGAAACGTTCGAGGGATTGAGGAAGAGATTGTAGATCCTCGTTCACATAGCGGCAAGGACATGAACATCTTGCTCTTCCTTTCTGTAAAACGCTTAATTCTGGAGAGTGACTCTTGCATGGTGGCTGGGGTCATGTTAGCAAAGCAGAACCTAAACCATCCGTCCTCTTTGCAATGGCACGAGGAGCCAGGTGATACATTCAGTCCAATCTCGTTGATGATTGTCTTCCAAAGTGCAAGCTCCGATTCTTTGTGGAGAAGATAGCGGAAGTCTACCCAACAGAAAAGCCCAGCGTTGGCGTTGGGCAAACACTCAATGCCAGCCTCGCGCAATCCCTGGACAAACATGCTATGTGCCTCCCGCAACCTTTTTTTATTCTCTTGAATATATTCTCTCACAAATGCCCTATCACCTAACATCGCACCCATCAAGTATTGTGTCTGTGAAGAAACCATGCAGAAACTTGACATTCTGCGAGCCGCCGTAGCCACCGTGTTGTTATAAGAATAGATGACCCCCACTCTAAATCCGGGCAGTCCCATGTCCTTTGACAGGCTGTAAATGATGTGAACATGCTCGCGCTCCCTCTCACTCTGCGGTTGCACTACCTCTGCAATGCTCACGAACCTTGGACCGGAAAACACTGACCCTGCATAGATTTCATCGCAGATCAGATGAATCTTCTTCTCTCTCGTAAAACGTACAATGCTTCTCAGTGTCTGCTCATCCATTGTGGTGCCCAGTGGGTTGGACGGATTTGTTATTAGAACGCCTTTCACTCTTATCTTTCCACACTCCGCCTGCTTGTACGCTTCTTCAAGCGCACTCACTGTCACCTGAAAATTGTTGGAATTGCTGCACTCTACTGCTATCAGCTCCACTCCAGTCCGCCACTTTAGATCTCTGTCAAAACTGCTTGTCAACATTTAATTACATTAGATTTATATGTTGATTCAATCAATTGAAAATTTGCGTAACGCCACATATAGCGAGCGAGTTTTGAATATTTTTACGTGGAGATTTCAAAAGCAGGTGAAAGATAAGTTTTAGTTACCCAGGATAATATGGGGATGGAACAAGGAAAGCCTCTCCTGGATTTGCCACACAAAATGTTAGAACCTCATGAGCCGCAGTTGCTCCTGCAGTGAGGACTATTCTATCTTTATCAAATTTCGCTCTTCTTCCTCCCACTTCCTCCATAAATAATGCAACAGCCTGCATTAACCGTCCAGCATAAACTCCATTATTATAGAAATAGTTTTTGAGTCTAACTTGTTGATCTATATTTTGAGTTTGATTAAATAAGATAATTTAATACATTATCTACTTGTCATTGGTTTGAATTTTTGACATTTAAGTAGAATGGTAGATTTTGCTGCTGATAATTTCTACCTCTCTGAAGGCGGGGAGGCCATGATAATCTTGATAGTTGGCAATCTCCTTAAAACTGGAAATGCCCTCCTGCGTGCAAATGGAAGACTCTGGGTGTTCTCTTAGCCAGTTTTCTATTAAATCGAACGAAAGCTGCAAAACATTTAAAAAAGCAATGGGATTATTTTATAGGTTTGGTAAAGAGAGAGACAAGTATTTTGGTAGCGTTATTAAATAGGCACCTGATTTTCTGCTAAGCCCATTTGAATGATTCCAGATGGGTTATTTTGAGGATGATAAGGATTTTTGTCGTACGCTTTCCAGCCATCAAAGTAAGGAGAGTCTTCACCATGGCCATTGGAGGTTGCTCTCTGGGAAAGTTGCATGGTTTTATGAAATTGAGTCAATCCTCTGCCTCGTTATCAATAGCTGCGCTATGCAAGAGATGGATATATGTGTGATGTTGTGCTCTATTTTTATAGGCATGGATATGTCGTGAGAGCAGGTGAAGAGCTGAATTTCAGAGTTGCTTCCAAGTTTGAAAACAAGCGCAGGTCAGAGCATGCTGCACCACGTGAAAGAACGAAGACATATGGAACGCAAGTTACAGTTGGATTTGCTCGAGTCAATACCGAAAAACAAGGACTCGCGTCATTAATTCGTTGAATTTCCTCTGTTCAATACGGATTTGACCTCGCAGACAACATTTTATGCGCAGACTTCCGAGAAAAACTATTGGAGAGAAACAAAAGGCTGTTAATGGACAAAACACAAAATTTATTGGTACACCTTTAAAATTTTATATTCCACTTTGGAGAAAGTAGATGATTAAACGTGTTTGATTTGGAATAGTATTAGAATGAATGACCTGCCAATGAACTATATGATTCCATGAGACACCGGTTCATGTGAACCACTACGTATGAATATGGGTCAATGAGGTCCACTCAAAAACTATGGAGTTGAATCTTGATAAAATATCATAACCTTTAAATCCCACTAACTTTATTTTGTCAAACTATTTTATAATACAAATCCTACAACTTTATTATATTTATAGTTGAAGAGAGTGTATATTTCACTTTTTCACTTCTATGTTTTGTTCCACTTTGTGAAGATGTTGTTTATGTATAACTCTAGCATTCATTTTGGCACTTTTTGACACACTCATTGACTCAATCTTGAATCTAACACTATGTTACATGTTAATCCTCCACTTTACAACAACACCGACCTAGTTCCTAGAGTCTTCTTCTTTCCTTGACTTGATCGCACCTACAATGTAGTCTTCTAGATTTAAAATTTAAAAATCTTGATTTCAAGGCCAACAATCTCAATATAGTTGTTGCTCATCATTGTGCACACCAATATTTCAAATTGCATGTCTAAGGCTATGTATTTAAGCACATCATCCCCTGACCATCTGGTGCACGTGAAAGAACAAACACAAACATATTGGAGCACAAGTTACACAAGTCAATATATCAGCTTTGAAAAACTGAAATTATCACCTATAAATTCTAATTCATTGAATTTATTCCCGTTGAATAGAGATTTGATCCTGAAAGAAAAGATTTTATGGGTAGACTTACCTAGAATAATCTCCATTCAAACTATTGTTGAGAAACAAAAGACAGTTAATCGACAAAACACAAATTTCATTGGGACACTGGATTGAAATTTTATGGGGTACAAAGTTAAGTGGATTTGACTTTGGAGAAAGTATATGATTAAGCATGTTTGATTTGGAATAGTATTAGAAAGAATGACCTCCCAATGGACCATTCGGGTGTTTTTCTATAATATTTTCAAACCGTGTCATAGTGCTTGTGGAAATTCATCTATAGAGGCACCTTATCAACTGGATATTTTTTAAGGCAATAAATACCATGTTGTTCCAATCATAATTCAGGTGTGTTAAGTTATGTCATAATGTTCATGAATAACTTGAGCATACTTGGAATTTGTCAAACTTTAATGCATTTGTTGCTTAAGTACAGGAATAAGACTAAGGGGTGTCCACTTGGAACCAAATTCATTCAAAGAACATGAAATGAAAGTAAATGTATCTTAGATGTGTTTAAGATGTTAATTTACTACCTTCAATTTATAACTCATGCTTAATCCTACTTACTAAATCTATTTTTCTCAATAATCAAATAACACTTTTAAATTTATGTTTAGTAAAATAAAAGCACTAAGAAATAGGAATTGAATAGAAATTAGGAACTAGCAACTGTAGTCATGGCCAAGGTGGATTGAAAAGTCCCTATTTATTAAATTAGACAACCCCCTGTATTGCTTGCAACTGTTTCTTGTAAGAGCTCCCAAAGCAGATCAACTTCATAATTCTCCATAGCTATTACAGGTGTTTTTGCCAATATATATTGAAATGGAATATGTGGAGGAGCATAGATAGAAGAAGAAGAAGAAGAAGGGATACATTGTTGTCATTGTGAAAACCCCAACCCACATTTATTGCATAGCTTGCCTTTGTAAGCACTAAGAATATTAGTAAAAACTCAAAGCATTCAAACCCTTGATCTCATCATGAGGTAGTCACATTCACGCTAGAGACAAACACTTGATCACATCACAAGGTAAACATTCAAAGTAATCAATAGTCAGCTAGATAAATCTTTGTTAAAGCAAGTTAAAGCGTACCAACTCTCTACGTATGTGCCTAGGACTTAGAGGAGAGTGGATCAAAGAAATTCTAGAAGAATTAGAGGAATAAACCCAAGACTACAACTCACACAAGAACAAGGCATACAAATTCAACAATGCCTCTAGGACCACGAGGCTAGGTTACAAGGTGCTAGGAACATAAACAAAGAAAATCAAGATCCATCTAGACGTTGGAATTGGAGAAACCCCAATGGGAGACAAATCACATGTGACCCTTCGGGTCATATAGTCATCTCAAAAATAATTATCATAGAAGGAAAGAGGCAAATCCAAAACAACAATAGGCCCCTGATCAGGTCGACTGCTCTTTGCGAGGTTCTACTACCCTGAAAGGTCCCGTTAGAAGCTCCGGTTATGAAAATCCTTCATCAATCAAGAGAGACATAATATTTTAGTTGTAATGCATTGATCAAATAAGAACATCCATGTGTAGAAGGAACTGAAGAGAAGCAAACATAAGAACATCATTGTTTTATTCTAATCTGTTTGTTTCATGTGCAAGTATAGGACAAATCATGAAGCTGATTGAAGACATTCAGCATGTGGTATCAAATGGGCTCCCACAAGGGTTGAGCCCAGCATGCTACCGCCCCTTGATCTCAGAAGGGATGAATAGAAGAAGAAGATCATTGATAACATTCACATGACAAGCTGAGAGAGTAACAAGACAATCATATGCATCGGTCCCATTTCAGGGCATGACCAAGATTTCACTTCAGAGTATGAAATGCAACCAAAAACATGACATGAACAGATGGAGGACAAGATTCGATGCATATAACAGCCTATACACTACTTCAACTGCTATGAAATAACATTCTCAGGCATGATAATGATCAAGACTACACAATACATTTGTAATCCTTAGATTGATAAAGAAGTAAGTGTTCACAAGTATGAATTATCTGAAGCTTACTTACTCATTCATGATCAGTAGTCCATTTGGAGTGTTCATTATAAATCAGTAAGCCAAATTGCAAAGACAAGTGAGTACCAAGCTTCATACTTTCTCATTTAATTGGAGTGATAGAATCGGATTCAGAATTCAATGACATGAGCTGCCTCTTAAATGATGAAATATATCCAATTATACCTCACTTTTTGCTACTAGTAAGTTGAGCATCAGACAAGTGTTATCACATGTCGCATTGACTGCATATCTATAAAAGAAGTATGATAAGTATTGTAGATCTGTAGCAGAAAATACAAGACAGCCAATCCAGATGGCTCATCCTTTGTCTTTGACAAACTCCAAAGGGATCAAAAAGAACATTTCATTACATGTGTGTAATAGAGTATCATCGTCATGTGACAGGAGAAGTTAAACTGCAGACACAGTGGACCTGATCGTGTCCTACAGGACATCTCATATGACGCATTTGATAAGATAGAATACATAAAAAGAAGAGCAGAGGTTCATCGAATGTTACAGTGTATTCAGAACAAGAGAGTGTTGCCTTCATGTGTGACAATGACAACATATCATGATATAGCTAGGTCATCGTCATACATGAAGAGTGTGTGTGCACAATCCACTGAATGGACAAGTAAAAATACAGAATTGAGACATGCATGCTACTACAATGGAGGAGTTCGAAGCTGAAAGTGACAGTATCATTCTATATGCAAAGTTCACTAAAAGAGTAAGTAGAGCTACAGAGAGAGAATGTTGTATATTATTATCACTTCTCTTAAAAATAACAATGGCTACGACTAAACAGTGATTATAAGTGACAGCATGAGAAAAAAAAGTGATATCATATGCCAATGTATGCTACAGAAGGAAGCATTTTTTATGTTCAAAAGATAGAAGCCTTGTCCAGTTTAGCGTATACAGTGAAAGGAAAATGCAGATGCATTCATTAGTGAAGACGTGACATATACCGCCATTTGAACTCTTTTCTGAAACACCCACATCGACTTTCAGAACCAATATATTTTGCAGTGTTTTAGAGAAAGAGAAAGGGTATTGTAAACCATCCAAACAAGGTCGTGAGGTGTTATTGTTTATACAAAACAGAGAAATGAAACCCATGTTGGGTAAAAATGTCATCTTTCTTTACACAGTCGAACAAGTCAAAAAAGAGCTTAGAAGATCATGGCCACGAAAGATAAAGGAGTTATGTGTAAACAAAAATGAAACCCACACTTCAACATCAGAAACTTCACATTTTTACATCGAGAGACAAAAGGGAAGCTACATAATGAATTACAAGGAGCGGCAGTGCCTTATGAAGAGATATTTCACACACCCAGCTAAACAAAAATGTAACCCTCTTCACAGTTTAAGATATGCAGAAATAAGAGGAATCTACATTAAGAACGATGGCAAAGAGATGCAACGGACTCACCGAATGATAGTGCAGCAGAGAGAAAGGATAATGGCTGCGGCCAGTTGAACAAAGTCATTGCCATTTTGCCATTTTTCACAAGTTCAACACACAGAAACACAAACAAATGCATATCGAAACTAAGAGACTGAAGAAGCAGCTAATGGCCACGGCCATTTACATAATATAAGCCATCAAAATATACTGAAATCCATTTTAAAGCTCAGATTCAAGCTTACCAGGAGGTGGCAATCATTTTTGGCCAACAAAGTGCAGTGAAAAAAACATTAAAGACCATCGAATGGAGCAAGCAAAGCATACAGAGCATGAAACCCCAAGTCGGCGGCCACAGTTGCAGAGCCAACTCAATGCCAACAACAGCGAAATGAAATGACCGACATTTTAGGGTTCTCATTTGCTTTTGTTTCAACGTCCCTTCCACATTCTTGACCATGCAACATTTTAATCATTTTTATCCAAATGGGGTCGGGGTCAACACTCTGTGTTGATAAGTGTCTAGCAATCATAAGTAGAGGTGGCCGACAACACAAGGAACATGGCCTATTTTATTAAGTCAAAGGTGAGCATGATTATGAAATGTGCCTTTAGAATTTGCAAGGTTTTAACATCATTGTTGGTCGACTCACATTGGAGTCAAGACATTATAATGCATGTGGTTGAGTGTCTTTGACCTCCCACATATGCATTTTATTCATTATTCCTTCACATATTTCAATGTATGCATAAGATCAAACCAAAACCTTGAGAATGTGAAGAATATGCTAGATGAAAATATGGTGAAAGTGGGTCAATACGACATGATGGCATTATAGAGGCAGGAAGTTGGCATTTTTCAAGCCATATGGATAATGGTAAGGTGGCATAATATCGACACTTGGAGTCCATGGGGTCAAGCCTTTTAAGGCTTTTATTTATTTTTTGCAAACATGTGTAATAGTTCATATTTTTTATGATTTTTATAGAAAATCATTAGTGACATCTTGTAAATATCTTGGTGAAATTGTAAACCAGATATCATTTTATTTTTGCAAAAAATCATGTCAATAGGATATCGATTAAAACTGCCAAGTCATGTAAAGTTAACTTTAAAGCAATGAAATTATGAATTGCTTTTAAAGTTTAACTATTTTTAGGCAGTTAAAGCATTTTCATTCCCTTGGGCAAAATTGAGCATAATAGGACAAAATTTTTGCTTTCATGAGGTAGATTGGACAGATTTGGATGCAGATTTGGTGGGGACCACCTAGAGGATCAAGTTGGAAGTTTTATTTTGCAGTTTGGAGGCAGTTTGAGGCTATTTTTGGCAGCTTCTTTCTGAAGCTCGAAAATGGATTGTAGATCTATTTTTAGGAGCTTTTTCAGCTTTCTTCACTGGACATCATTTGGAGTCATTTATAGGAGAAAAACTTAGTTTTTTCTCAGTCAGTTAGCATCAGTTTCTTCTCTCTAGTAGACTTGTATATAGCAGTTGGCTCACACATTTATTTTTTATGCATTGTATTCCTTTTAGTTCTAATAGGAAATCATCTTGTTTCACATACATTTTTGCAGTCTTGATCCGATGTCATATTGTGACTTTTTTCAGTCCTTTATTTTGTCTCAATACTGTTAAAATTTAGTTGCTTCCTGGTTGCAGTTTGTGTTTGACATCAAACCTTGTTGCAAATTACTTAAGGAGTAACTATCAGTGAAGTTGTGAGGATTTATGTTAGAGGATCTGCCTGTGAATGATAGAACTTCATTTAGTTTTAGATTCTAGAATCAGTTTGCATTTCAGTTACATCTTTCTATCCCTTTTCCTCTCAAGTCATAGTTTAGAAATTTTAAGAGAATCAACTCACTTTGGAGATTCATTCTCAAGAAAGGAGACCCACATCCGAGAATGATTCCATGTTTGAACAAGTAGTTAAGTCTTCGCAAAGCTTAACAAGGGTGCATACTTGAATTGACAAAAGTACTCATATAAAAATGACTTAAATTCTGCAGTCTTAATGAATTCATCATCTGAAATGAATTTTTTACTAGCCAGATACCTTACATCCTCTGTTAGTTCATCAGAGGACTCTATTTCAACATCTTCTCTTTCCTTTCGAGGTTCATATTCTCCTATGTGGGGCTAGGATGCTTGCAAGTCTTTATTTTCCCCTTCCTCTTCTTCTTCAAGATCAAAAGAAATATTAGGAGTTGGTTGAGGAGACAAATGAGCCATTGTAATTTCATCCTCTGCCTATGTTTCTCTGACAACTTTTCCCTTTTTTTCAAAGATATGAGGAGGAACATCTTCAATTAATTCTGAAGCATTTTCAATTAATGCATCTAGTCTCTTGATAAGATCATCTATGTTCACCAAAGCACCTGTGTAACTGGGGTTTTTGGCTACCCTCCAAGCCTCGGCCAACATTATCTTGTGGTACAAGCTTATTCTTTCAACTGCATTGTGCTCATCTTGGTTTCTAATTAGGTCATCATAAACAAACAACACATGATTATACCTTTTCAGCTTCTTCTTTGTTCTGACCGTGCATATAAACTTCTCTGGATCAAAATTTTCTCGAGCATTTCCTACAGGCAACCTAAAATATTCTAATCTTTTCTCAATTAATTGATATCCTTTATCTGACATGACTCTGAAGTCTCCAAAACACAACATCCCAGGCATAAAATATTATTTATTGGAACCTTTTAAATGCATGAAATCTAAGTAGGCAAGTTGTCTCACAATTTCTAAATAGGCAATCCTGTCTGGACAAGTTTTATGTAACAAGATAGGGGGGCCTTCAAATCCAGATACCCTAATCTTTGTGCAATCATTGTAGGAGTACCAGTCACCCCAGTTATGACTAAATTTTCCCTATTCATACTTGTCCTCAGGCCTTAGAAATCTTTTTATTTCTGGTGACAAGTTGTGGTCACAAGGGTGGCCTAACTTTCTATAGACAGGTTTCACAAAGAATTCTTCAAAATAGAGATAATGAGACTTCTCACACAGGCTATCCTAGATAGCGGTCCACATCTGAATAGGTTTAATGTCACCATTCTTGTCTAAATCTCTTACTCGTAGACATTCACTCCACATTCCAGAATTCTGCCCTTCATAGAGGACAAGGTGCATAAGTACAAAATAGTGACTGAACTTACTACCTTCTCCTTTCAGGGAGACCAATTCATTATGAAGGGCATTAGCCAGGAACTCAGCATAATCAAAACACACTGCTTGTTGACTTTGCACATCAACAGCTAAAACCATAGGAGCAATCTCCATAAACAGGGAAGCCTCAACCCCAAGTAATTGACACATAGAGTAATAGGTGTATTGGAAATACTCTTCAAACATTTCTATAGAATATGCGGAATCTTCTGTCACCGAAAACACTTTAAGTTTGTTTTCAGCATCTCGTGGCCTATGCACGGGCAACCTCCACCGTTTGTATTGGTTGCTCATGTGTTATAATATTCACTGATTAAATCTCGGAGTCTGAACTTCACATAAAAACTGCAATCCAACTGAAAGACCATTGATATATAGTCTCTAGTGACAAGGAAAAAACCTGTGCCATCACTCAATTCAACCATATGGTTATGAGGGTTGTATCTTTTAGCTATGACTTTAAAAAATTCAACAATTACAAACACAGTAGGCACTATAAGTTTTCCCAAATGCATTCTCCAGCGGTTTGACGGTGGTGCTCACCTATACATTCTCCTGTAATGATACATGAAGAGGTCATAACCTCTAATGGGTGTCCATACATCCCCTACATGTTTGTAAATGTCTTCCAATTTCTCTGCATTGGGATTCAATTGAGCGTTTCTTCTAGACCTTTGACCAGATTTTGGGCATTGGTTGATCAGGTCTTGATTCAGGTGTCTCTCATCTAACTTTTGTCTTTTAAGCCTAGGGTTTTCATACATGTCTTCCATAATATAATGTAAGAGACTTCTACTTCTTTAATATGCAATTTGATTCAGTAGCTCCAGGTTACAAGCTCATAATACTTACTTGAATTTTGAGTTGCATTCATCGCAGAGGCTTCCCGTTGCTCCCATGTATGCTTAATGAATCAAAATTCCTTTTGATTTATTTTTGATATACTCTGTTCTATGTATTAATGGCAGCTTTCACATCGTCGGGTAGACATTAAATTCTCATAATAGGAATTTCTTGTCACCTCCTCGAATCAATAAATCATACTTAAAGAGTTTTATCATTTTTTATTATTGTCAGGATTTTGTTTTGACCCAAATGGGTGTCATGCCGAAATCCCGTATTGTTAAGTCTCATTGATATTTGTTTATCCCTTCGATATGTTCTCTTTATTATCATATTCACTTTTTCGAAGGGACTAGTTATCACCTCCCTTCGACATCCCGAATCCTCTTCCTTTGTATTTCTTTATTTGACATCTTACTGACAGCTTTTCAGCAGGACTGGAACCTAAGTCATTCTGATATTCTGAATCTTCAAATTATATCACTTATATTTGTTTGGAATATTGAAGAGACTGCGGAAAGACTCACTCCTATACTCTGATCTCATTTGTTCCTTAGATATTTTGTTATCAACTCGAAACAATGCTTAAGTGTTTGTTTTCAGATTATCGAAGTGACTACAAGACGAGTCTCCCCGAAACGGCGATTACTTCTCAATATGTTTTTATATTCCATCATCTCTTTATCAGTGTGACACATTCAGGTGTCACACCGATCTCCTGATATATCTTTAACCTTTTTCAGGGTGTCAATGAGGCCTCTAAGCTGGTCACTTCGATATACTGCAAGCCTTTTGCACAACATGGTATTAAATGTGTCTTTCTTAATTTTTGAATGAAAGCGACTAATCGGGGAAGGGTTTAGGGTTTACTCTTTTGGGTTTACGATAGGAATGAAGCAAAAATTTATTAATGGCGATTTTCACATCGTCGGGAAGACATTAAATTCTAATAACGGGAACATGTCTTGTCACCTCCTCGAATCAATAAATCATACTTAAGGAGTTTTATCATTTTTTATTATTGTCGGGGTTTCGTTATGACCCAAATGGGTGTCACGCCGAAATCTCGTATTGTTAAGTCTCATCGATATTTCTTTATCCCTTCGATATGTTTTCTTTATTATCATATTTGCTTTTTTGAAGGGACAAGTTATCACCTCCCTTTGACATCCCGAATCCTCTTCCTTTGTAATTCTTTATTTGGCATCTTACTGACGGTTTTTCGGCATGACTGGAACTTGAGTCATTCCGATATTTCGAATCTTCAAATTATATGTCACTTATGTTTTCTCGAACTATCGAAGAGACTGTAGAGAGACTCACTCCGATACTCCGATCTCATTTGTTCCTTCGATATTTTGTTATCAGCTCGACACAATGCCTAAGGGATTATTTTAGGCGCTAAATTGGGCACTCAATTCAGTGCTAAAGTAGGCACTAAAGTAAACACTAAAGTAGGCGCTAAATTCAGCGCAAATTAGCGCCTACTTGGTCTGATCGATGCAAAAAAAGGTCCAAAATAGCGCCATCTCGATAAATAGTGCCGACTTTTTAAAAAATTAGAGAAAAATACATTAAAACAATGGGTGGAAGCAAAAATCAGAGCAAAAAAGGGAGCCAATCACATGGATTTGTTGTAGTGATTGGTGAGACAGTTGGGTTTGAATGTTTATGGTGGAAGAGTGCAAACTTTTGTGATACGGCTTTTTTATTTCCAAGTTGGCTCTTTAGAGTGATATGCCAGATACAATTTCAAAACACTTACACGTGTTTGGCTAGCAGCTAAGACTTGTTTTGTTGACAAATATAAACGATTAAATGTGCATTTAATATCTGATTTGTCTTTGATGTCATCATTCTTTTTTATGCAAGTGTATTTTCCTAACTTGTGGAGGACCGACGCGTGAGAGTGGGCCCCAACATGCGCCAATCCTACCGCACGTTAGGGTCCCCAGGCACGTTCTAGCTCCTCTCCCCTATCCTTTCTTGATAAATGCTTCGCCACCCGATTTCGTGTCTGTAGCCCTTCTTAGCTAGAAGCAAATTTACAATCCCATCTCAATCAGATGAAATCTCCATCAAGATTTAAAACTCCTAAATGAAGACTAGCACTTCCATCTACCATTCCCCAATCAAAGAAAGTAGCGGATCATCTGACAAGACATAAAAACGGACGTTGTATAGGTCCCCTCCTGTCATGAAGGTACAGTATGACCAAAGCGTTGATGTACACATTTTAATAATGATATCCAACTTTTAGTCAAAATTTATTGATATGTTGAAAAAGGCAATGACGAATGCAAATATTCAAATCTTGGTTGACTATGTTGACAATGAAAAACTATAGTAACTATGAATAATATCCTGATATGAGTTTAAAGGATTGAATAATAAATTTGAAGGTTCAGGGAGACTATTAGACATATCTGGAAGCATCTTAGGTCAAATTTTATATTAAGTTTGTGTTTGAGATCTTACAACCATGAATTTGTAGACAATAGCAAACCTAAACTCATTCGATCAATCAAAGTGCATTTGCTTCCTCATGTCTAGGGAACCATGCACTTTGGCCAAAGGACCAATAGCAATTGATAGAGCTTCTTGTGTGTCTACTCTTGGTCTCCTCTTGATTTCTTTGGGCCACAATTAATGTCACTACCAAGCCACATGTCAAATCTCATTCCATCTAACTATCGGATACCCATTGCGCATTAAGTGCGATTGTTAGTTTTATTATAGAAATAAATTTTGAATCAAACTTATTGATCTAGATTTTAAGTTTGATTAAATAACATAATTTGATACACTGAGAAAAAATACTATCAACTTAAATAACATAATTTGATACACTTTACTTGTCATTACTTTTAATGGCTGACATTTAAGTACTAATTTGTTGCTGATTATTTCTACCTCTCTGAATGCGGGGAAGCCATGATAATCTTGATAATTGGCAATCTCCTTAAAGCTGGAAATGCCCTCCTACGTGCAAATGGAAGACTCTGGGTGTTCTCTTAGCCGCTTTTTCTATTAAATCAAAGGAAAGCTGCAAAACATTTAAAAAAGCAATGGCATTATTTTATGGTTTTGGTAAAGAGAGACACAAGTATTTTGGTAGCATCCAACGAAATAGGCACCTGATTTTCTGCTGAGCCCATTTGGATAATTCTAGATGGGTTGTTTTGAGGATCCGGGAAAGTTACACGGTTTTATCAAATTGAGTTAATCAATAGCTGTGCTATGCTATGCAAGAGATGGATATCCGTTTTTACAGGCCGGTGAAGAGATGGATTTCAACAAGAGAATGCGAAAGTACAAACATAATGCACGTGAGAAGCAACTATCAGCATTGAAAGGCGTAACTATCACTGGTAACTCTGCATCTGGACTCTAATTCATTCACTGAATTTCGTCGTGTTCAATACCCAGAGATTTGACCCCGACAAACAAGATTTTAGGCGCGGACATTCCTAGAATAAAATATGTGCCAAAATATTTTATTTTAGGATCATGTATTAAATGAACTAACATAAGATTTCATATTTTTGGGGGGGATAATATTACTTTTATTATTTCCTTACATTTTTTTAGTTGCAACTTTGAATCACAATAGCTAGGCTGCAGATGCAACCCTTTAATAAATTTTAGCAGCACAGGCCGCAGATATAACTGGTCTCCTGTACACATGCAGTAGAGTTGTCTGAAATGTTATAACTACCCGCCAAGAATAAAGAATAAAGAATAAAGAATCGACTTCCCTCTAAAGGAAACAAGAGGTGAGCTGAATGGTGGTGAAGAAAGAAAGTAATTTGATATCACATGGATGCAATTGGGGTGCCAGGGCTGTTGAGGAAACTCAAGTTCATTGTGTGAGCTCTATCAATAGAGAGGGAGAGATTGTGATTACGACGAGCTGTACGAAACGTTCGAGGGATTGAGGAAGAGATTGTAGATCCTCGTTCACATAGCGGCAAGGACATGAACATCTTGCTCTTCCTTTCTGTAAAACGCTTAATTCTGGAGAGTGACTCTTGCATGGTGGCTGGGGTCATGTTAGCAAAGCAGAACCTAAACCATCCGTCCTCTTTGCAATGGCACGAGGAGCCAGGTGATACATTCAGTCCAATCTCGTTGATGATTGTCTTCCAAAGTGCAAGCTCCGATTCTTTGTGGAGAAGATAGCGGAAGTCTACCCAACAGAAAAGCCCAGCGTTGGCGTTGGGCAAACACTCAATGCCAGCCTCGCGCAATCCCTGGACAAACATGCTATGTGCCTCCCGCAACCTTTTTTTATTCTCTTGAATATATTCTCTCACAAATGCCCTATCACCTAACATCGCACCCATCAAGTATTGTGTCTGTGAAGAAACCATGCAGAAACTTGACATTCTGCGAGCCGCCGTAGCCACCGTGTTGTTATAAGAATAGATGACCCCCACTCTAAATCCGGGCAGTCCCATGTCCTTTGACAGGCTGTAAATGATGTGAACATGCTCGCGCTCCCTCTCACTCTGCGGTTGCACTACCTCTGCAATGCTCACGAACCTTGGACCGGAAAACACTGACCCTGCATAGATTTCATCGCAGATCAGATGAATCTTCTTCTCTCTCGTAAAACGTACAATGCTTCTCAGTGTCTGCTCATCCATTGTGGTGCCCAGTGGGTTGGACGGATTTGTTATTAGAACGCCTTTCACTCTTATCTTTCCACACTCCGCCTGCTTGTACGCTTCTTCAAGCGCACTCACTGTCACCTGAAAATTGTTGGAATTGCTGCACTCTACTGCTATCAGCTCCACTCCAGTCCGCCACTTTAGATCTCTGTCAAAACTGCTTGTCAACATTTAATTACATTAGATTTATATGTTGATTCAATCAATTGAAAATTTGCGTAACGCCACATATAGCGAGCGAGTTTTGAATATTTTTACGTGGAGATTTCAAAAGCGAGTGAAAGATAAGTTTTAGTTACCCAGGATAATATGGGGATGGAACAAGGAAAGCCTCTCCTGGATTTGCCACACAAAATGTTAGAACCTCATGAGCCGCAGTTGCTCCTGCAGTGAGGACTATTCTATCTTTATCAAATTTCGCTCTTCTTCCTCCCACTTCCTCCATAAATAATGCAACAGCCTGCATTAACCGTCCAGCATAAACTCCATTATTATAGAAATAGTTTTTGAGTCTAACTTGTTGATCTATATTTTGAGTTTGATTAAATAAGATAATTTAATACATTATCTACTTGTCATTGGTTTGAATTTTTGACATTTAAGTAGAATGGTAGATTTTGCTGCTGATAATTTCTACCTCTCTGAAGGCGGGGAGGCCATGATAATCTTGATAGTTGGCAATCTCCTTAAAACTGGAAATGCCCTCCTGCGTGCAAATGGAAGACTCTGGGTGTTCTCTTAGCCAGTTTTCTATTAAATCGAACGAAAGCTGCAAAACATTTAAAAAAGCAATGGGATTATTTTATAGGTTTGGTAAAGAGAGAGACAAGTATTTTGGTAGCGTTATTAAATAGGCACCTGATTTTCTGCTAAGCCCATTTGAATGATTCCAGATGGGTTATTTTGAGGATGATAAGGATTTTTGTCGTACGCTTTCCAGCCATCAAAGTAAGGAGAGTCTTCACCATGGCCATTGGAGGTTGCTCTCTGGGAAAGTTGCATGGTTTTATGAAATTGAGTCAATCCTCTGCCTCGTTATCAATAGCTGCGCTATGCAAGAGATGGATATATGTGTGATGTTGTGCTCTATTTTTATAGGCATGGATATGTCGTGAGAGCAGGTGAAGAGCTGAATTTCAGAGTTGCTTCCAAGTTTGAAAACAAGCGCAGGTCAGAGCATGCTGCACCACGTGAAAGAACGAAGACATATGGAACGCAAGTTACAGTTGGATTTGCTCGAGTCAATACCGAAAAACAAGGACTCGCGTCATTAATTCGTTGAATTTCCTCTGTTCAATACGGATTTGACCTCGCAGACAACATTTTATGCGCAGACTTCCGAGAAAAACTATTGGAGAGAAACAAAAGGCTGTTAATGGACAAAACACAAAATTTATTGGTACACCTTTAAAATTTTATATTCCACTTTGGAGAAAGTAGATGATTAAACGTGTTTGATTTGGAATAGTATTAGAATGAATGACCTGCCAATGAACTATATGATTCCATGAGACACCGGTTCATGTGAACCACTACGTATGAATATGGGTCAATGAGGTCCACTCAAAAACTATGGAGTTGAATCTTGATAAAATATCATAACCTTTAAATCCCACTAACTTTATTTTGTCAAACTATTTTATAATACAAATCCTACAACTTTATTATATTTATAGTTGAAGAGAGTGTATATTTCACTTTTTCACTTCTATGTTTTGTTCCACTTTGTGAAGATGTTTATGTATAACTCTAGCATTCATTTTGGCACTTTTTGACACACTCATTGACTCAATCTTGAATCTAACACTATGTTACATGTTAATCCTCCACTTTACAACAACACCGACCTAGTTCCTAGAGTCTTCTTCTTTCCTTGACTTGATCGCACCTACAATGTAGTCTTCTAGATTTAAAATTTAAAAATCTTGATTTCAAGGCCAACAATCTCAATATAGTTGTTGCTCATCATTGTGCACACCAATATTTCAAATTGCATGTCTAAGGCTATGTATTTAAGCACATCATCCCCTGACCATCTGGTGCACGTGAAAGAACAAACACAAACATATTGGAGCACAAGTTACACAAGTCAATATATCAGCTTTGAAAAACTGAAATTATCACCTATAAATTCTAATTCATTGAATTTATTCCCGTTGAATAGAGATTTGATCCTGAAAGAAAAGATTTTATGGGTAGACTTACCTAGAATAATCTCCATTCAAACTATTGTTGAGAAACAAAAGACAGTTAATCGACAAAACACAAATTTCATTGGGACACTGGATTGAAATTTTATGGGGTACAAAGTTAAGTGGATTTGACTTTGGAGAAAGTATATGATTAAGCATGTTTGATTTGGAATAGTATTAGAAAGAATGACCTCCCAATGGACCATTCGGGTGTTTTTCTATAATATTTTCAAACCGTGTCATAGTGCTTGTGGAAATTCATCTATAGAGGCACCTTATCAACTGGATATTTTTTAAGGCAATAAATACCATGTTGTTCCAATGATAATTCAGGTGTGTTAAGTTATGTCATAATGTTCATGAATAACTTGAGCATACTTGGAATTTGTCAAACTTTAATGCATTTGTTGCTTAAGTACAGGAATAAGACTAAGGGGTGTCCACTTGGAACCAAATTCATTCAAAGAACATGAAATGAAAGTAAATGTATCTTAGATGTGTTTAAGATGTTAATTTACTACCTTCAATTTATAACTCATGCTTAATCCTACTTACTAAATCTATTTTTCTCAATAATCAAATAACACTTTTAAATTTATGTTTAGTAAAATAAAAGCACTAAGAAATAGGAATTGAATAGAAATTAGGAACTAGCAACTGTAGTCATGGCCAAGGTGGATTGAAAAGTCCCTATTTATTAAATTAGACAACCCCCTGTATTGCTTGCAACTGTTTCTTGTAAGAGCTCCCAAAGCAGATCAACTTCATAATTCTCCATAGCTATTACAGGTGTTTTTGCCAATATATATTGAAATGGAATATGTGGAGGAGCATAGATAGAAGAAGAAGAAGAAGAAGGGATACATTGTTGTCATTGTGAAAACCCCAACCCACATTTATTGCATAGCTTGCCTTTGTAAGCACTAAGAATATTAGTAAAAACTCAAAGCATTCAAACCCTTGATCTCATCATGAGGTAGTCACATTCACGCTAGAGACAAACACTTGATCACATCACAAGGTAAACATTCAAAGTAATTAATAGTCAGCTAGATAAATCTTTGTTAAAGCAAGTTAAAGCGTACCAACTCTCTACGTATGTGCCTAGGACTTAGAGGAGAGTGGATCAAAGAAATTCTAGAAGAATTAGAGGAATAAACCCAAGACTACAACTCACACAAGAACAAGGCATACAAATTCAACAATGCCTCTAGGACCACGAGGCTAGGTTACAAGGTGCTAGGAACATAAACAAAGAAAATCAAGATCCATCTAGACGTTGGAATTGGAGAAACCCCAATGGGAGACAAATCACATGTGACCCTTCGGGTCATATAGTCATCTCAAAAATAATTATCATAGAAGGAAAGAGGCAAATCCAAAACAACAATAGGCCCCTGATCAGGTCGACTGCTCTTTGCGAGGTTCTACTACCCTGAAAGGTCCCGTTAGAAGCTCCGGTTATGAAAATCCTTCATCAATCAAGAGAGACATAATATTTTAGTTGTAATGCATTGATCAAATAAGAACATCCATGTGTAGAAGGAACTGAAGAGAAGCAAACATAAGAACATCATTGTTTTATTCTAATCTGTTTGTTTCATGTGCAAGTATAGGACAAATCATGAAGCTGATTGAAGACATTCAGCATGTGGTATCAAATGGGCTCCCACAAGGGTTGAGCCCAGCATGCTACCGCCCCTTGATCTCAGAAGGGATGAATAGAAGAAGAAGATCATTGATAACATTCACATGACAAGCTGAGAGAGTAACAAGACAATCATATGCATCGGTCCCATTTCAGGGCATGACCAAGATTTCACTTCAGAGTATGAAATGCAACCAAAAACATGACATGAACAGATGGAGGACAAGATTCGATGCATATAACAGCCTATACACTACTTCAACTGCTATGAAATAACATTCTCAGGCATGATAATGATCAAGACTACACAATACATTTGTAATCCTTAGATTGATAAAGAAGTAAGTGTTCACAAGTATGAATTATCTGAAGCTTACTTACTCATTCATGATCAGTAGTCCATTTGGAGTGTTCATTATAAATCAGTAAGCCAAATTGCAAAGACAAGTGAGTACCAAGCTTCATACTTTCTCATTTAATTGGAGTGATAGAATCGGATTCAGAATTCAATGACATGAGCTGCCTCTTAAATGATGAAATATATCCAATTATACCTCACTTTTTGCTACTAGTAAGTTGAGCATCAGACAAGTGTTATCACATGTCGCATTGACTGCATATCTATAAAAGAAGTATGATAAGTATTGTAGATCTGTAGCAGAAAATACAAGACAGCCAATCCAGATGGCTCATCCTTTGTCTTTGACAAACTCCAAAGGGATCAAAAAGAACATTTCATTACATGTGTGTAATAGAGTATCATCATCATGTGACAGGAGAAGTTAAACTGCAGACACAGTGGACCTGATCGTGTCCTACAGGACATCTCATATGACGCATTTGATAAGATAGAATACATAAAAAGAAGAGCAGAGGTTCATCGAATGTTACAGTGTATTCAGAACAAGAGAGTGTTGCCTTCATGTGTGACAATGACAACATATCATGATATAGCTAGGTCATCGTCATACATGAAGAGTGTGTGTGCACAATCCACTGAATGGACAAGTAAAAATACAGAATTGAGACATGCATGCTACTACAATGGAGGAGTTCGAAGCTGAAAGTGACAGTATCATTCTATATGCAAAGTTCACTAAAAGAGTAAGTAGAGCTACAGAGAGAGAATGTTGTATATTATTATCACTTCTCTTAAAAATAACAATGGCTACGACTAAACAGTGATTATAAGTGACAGCATGAGAAAAAAAAGTGATATCATATGCCAATGTATGCTACAGAAGGAAGCATTTTTTATGTTCAAAAGATAGAAGCCTTGTCCAGTTTAGCGTATACAGTGAAAGGAAAATGCAGATGCATTCATTAGTGAAGACGTGACATATACCGCCATTTGAACTCTTTTCTGAAACACCCACATCGACTTTCAGAACCAATATATTTTGCAGTGTTTTAGAGAAAGAGAAAGGGTATTGTAAACCATCCAAACAAGGTCGTGAGGTGTTATTGTTTATACAAAACAGAGAAATGAAACCCATGTTGGGTAAAAATGTCATCTTTCTTTACACAGTCGAACAAGTCAAAAAAGAGCTTAGAAGATCATGGCCACGAAAGATAAAGGAGTTATGTGTAAACAAAAATGAAACCCACACTTCAACATCAGAAACTTCACATTTTTACATCGAGAGACAAAAGGGAAGCTACATAATGAATTACAAGGAGCGGCAGTGCCTTATGAAGAGATATTTCACACACCCAGCTAAACAAAAATGTAACCCTCTTCACAGTTTAAGATATGCAGAAATAAGAGGAATCTACATTAAGAACGATGGCAAAGAGATGCAACGGACTCACCGAATGATAGTGCAGCAGAGAGAAAGGATAATGGCTGCGGCCAGTTGAACAAAGTCATTGCCATTTTGCCATTTTTCACAAGTTCAACACACAGAAACACAAACAAATGCATATCGAAACTAAGAGACTGAAGAAGCAGCTAATGGCCACGGCCATTTACATAATATAAGCCATCAAAATATACTGAAATCCATTTTAAAGCTCAGATTCAAGCTTACCAGGAGGTGGCAATCATTTTTGGCCAACAAAGTGCAGTGAAAAAAACATTAAAGACCATCGAATGGAGCAAGCAAAGCATACAGAGCATGAAACCCCAAGTCGGCGGCCACAGTTGCAGAGCCAACTCAATGCCAACAACAGCGAAATGAAATGACCGACATTTTAGGGTTCTCATTTGCTTTTGTTTCAACGTCCCTTCCACATTCTTGACCATGCAACATTTTAATCATTTTTATCCAAATGGGGTCGGGGTCAACACTCTGTGTTGATAAGTGTCTAGCAATCATAAGTAGAGGTGGCCGACAACACAAGGAACATGGCCTATTTTATTAAGTCAAAGGTGAGCATGATTATGAAATGTGCCTTTAGAATTTGCAAGGTTTTAACATCATTGTTGGTCGACTCACATTGGAGTCAAGACATTATAATGCATGTGGTTGAGTGTCTTTGACCTCCCACATATGCATTTTATTCATTATTCCTTCACATATTTCAATGTATGCATAAGATCAAACCAAAACCTTGAGAATGTGAAGAATATGCTAGATGAAAATATGGTGAAAGTGGGTCAATACGACATGATGGCATTATAGAGGCAGGAAGTTGGCATTTTTCAAGCCATATGGATAATGGTAAGGTGGCATAATATCGACACTTGGAGTCCATGGGGTCAAGCCTTTTAAGGCTTTTATTTATTTTTTGCAAACATGTGTAATAGTTCATATTTTTTATGATTTTTATAGAAAATCATTAGTGACATCTTGTAAATATCTTGGTGAAATTGTAAACCAGATATCATTTTATTTTTGCAAAAAATCATGTCAATAGGATATCGATTAAAACTGCCAAGTCATGTAAAGTTAACTTTAAAGCAATGAAATTATGAATTGCTTTGAAAGTTTAACTATTTTTAGGCAGTTAAAGCATTTTCATTCCCTTGGGCAAAATTGAGCATAATAGGACAAAATTTTTGCTTTCATGAGGTAGATTGGACAGATTTGAATGCAGATTTGGTGGGGACCACCTAGAGGATCAAGTTGGAAGTTTTATTTTGCAGTTTGGAGGCAGTTTGAGGCTATTTTTGGCAGCTTCTTTCTGAAGCTCGAAAATGGATTGTAGATCTATTTTTAGGAGCTTTTTCAGCTTTCTTCACTGGACATCATTTGGAGTCATTTATAGGAGAAAAACTTAGTTTTTTCTCAGTCAGTTAGCATCAGTTTCTTCTCTCTAGTAGACTTGTATATAGCAGTTGGCTCACACATTTATTTTTTATGCATTGTATTCCTTTTAGTTCTAATAGGTAATCATCTTGTTTCACATACATTTTTGCAGTCTTGATCCGATGTCATATTGTGACTTTTTTCAGTCCTTTATTTTGTCTCAATACTGTTAAAATTTAGTTGCTTCCTGGTTGCAGTTTGTGTTTGACATCAAACCTTGTTGCAAATTACTTAAGGAGTAACTATCAGTGAAGTTGTGAGGATTTATGTTAGAGGATCTGCCTGTGAATGATAGAACTTCATTTAGTTTTAGATTCTAGAATCAGTTTGCATTTCAGTTACATCTTTCTATCCCTTTTCCTCTCAAGTCATAGTTTAGAAATTTTAAGAGAATCAACTCACTTTGGAGATTCATTCTCAAGAAAGGAGACCCACATCCAAGAATGATTCCATGTTTGAACAAGTAGTTAAGTCTTCGCAAAGCTTAACAAGGGTGCATACTTGAATTGACAAAAGTACTCATATAAAAATGACTTAAATTCTGCAGTCTTAATGAATTCATCATCTGAAATAAATTTTTTACTAGCCAGATACCTTACATCCTCTGTTAGTTCATCAGAGGACTCTATTTCAACATCTTCTCTTTCCTTTCGAGGTTCATATTCTCCTATGTGGGGCTAGGATGCTTGCAAGTCTTTATTTTCCCCTTCCTCTTCTTCTTCAAGATCAAAAGAAATATTAGGAGTTGGTTGAGGAGACAAATGAGCCATTGTAATTTCATCCTCTGCCTATGTTTCTCTGACAACTTTTCCCTTTTTTTCAAAGATATGAGGAGGAACATCTTCAATTAATTCTGAAGCATTTTCAATTAATGCATCTAGTCTCTTGATAAGATCATCTATGTTCACCAAAGCACCTGTGTAACTGGGGTTTTTGGCTACCCTCCAAGCCTCGGCCAACATTATCTTGTGGTACAAGCTTATTCTTTCAACTGCATTGTGCTCATCTTGGTTTCTAATTAGGTCATCATCAACAAACAACACATGATTATACCTTTTCAGCTTCTTCTTTGTTCTGACGGTGCATATAAACTTCTCTGGATCAAAATTTTCTCGAGCATTTCCTACAGGCAACCTAAAATATTCTAATCTTTTCTCAATTAATTGATATCCTTTATCTGACATGACTCTGAAGTCTCCAAAACACAACATCCCAGGCATAAAATATTATTTATTGGAACCTTTTAAATGCATGAAATCTAAGTAGGCAAGTTGTCTCACAATTTCTAAATAGGCAATCCTGTCTGGACAAGTTTTATGTAACAAGATAGGGGGGCCTTCAAATCCATATACCCTAATCTTTGTGCAATCATTGTAGGAGTACCAGTCACCCCAGTTATGACTAAATTTTCCCTATTCATACTTGTCCTCAGGCCTTAGAAATCTTTTTATTTCTGGTGACAAGTTGTGGTCACAAGGGTGGCCTAACTTTCTATAGACAGGTTTCACAAAGAATTCTTCAAAATAGAGATAATGAGACTTCTCACACAGGCTATCCTAGATAGCGGTCCACATCTGAATAGGTTTAATGTCACCATTCTTGTCTAAATCTCTTACTCGTAGACATTCACTCCACATTCCAGAATTCTGCCCTTCATAGAGGACAAGGTGCATAAGTACAAAATAGTGACTGAACTTACTACCTTCTCCTTTCAGGGAGACCAATTCATTATGAAGGGCATTAGCCAGGAACTCAGCATAATCAAAACACACTGCTTGTTGACTTTGCACATCAACAGCTAAAACCATAGGAGCAATCTCCATAAACAGGGAAGCCTCAACCCCAAGTAATTGACACATAGAGTAATAGGTGTATTGGAAATACTCTTCAAACATTTCTATAGAATATGCGGAATCTTCTGTCACCGAAAACACTTTAAGTTTGTTTTCAGCATCTCGTGGCCTATGCACGGGCAACCTCCACCGTTTGTATTGGTTGCTCATGTGTTATAATATTCACTGATTAAATCTCGGAGTCTGAACTTCACATAAAAACTGCAATCCAACTGAAAGACCATTGATATATAGTCTCTAGTGACAAGGAAAAAACCTGTGCCATCACTCAATTCAACCATATGGTTATGAGGGTTGTATCTTTTAGCTATGACTTTAAAAAATTCAACAATTACAAACACAGTAGGCACTATAAGTTTTCCCAAATGCATTCTCCAGCGGTTTGACGGTGGTGCTCACCTATACATTCTCCTGTAATGATACATGAAGAGGTCATAACCTCTAATGGGTGTCCATACATCCCCTACATGTTTGTAAATGTCTTCCAATTTCTCTGCATTGGGATTCAATTGAGCGTTTCTTCTAGACCTTTGACCAGATTTTGGGCATTGGTTGATCAGGTCTTGATTCAGGTGTCTCTCATCTAACTTTTGTCTTTTAAGCCTAGGGTTTTCATACATGTCTTCCATAATATAATGTAAGAGACTTCTACTTCTTTAATATGCAATTTGATTCAGTAGCTCCAGGTTACAAGCTCATAATACTTACTTGAATTTTGAGATGCATTCATCGTAGAGGCTTCCCGTTGCTCCCATGTATGCTTAATGAATCAAAATTCCTTTTGATTTATTTTTGATATACTCTGTTCTATGTATTAATGGCAGCTTTCACATCGTCGGGTAGACATTAAATTCTCATAATAGGAATTTCTTGTCACCTCCTCGAATCAATAAATCATACTTAAAGAGTTTTATCATTTTTTATTATTGTCAGGATTTTGTTTTGACCCAAATGGGTGTCATGCCGAAATCCCGTATTGTTAAGTCTCATTGATATTTGTTTATCCCTTCGATATGTTCTCTTTATTATCATATTCACTTTTTCGAAGGGACTAGTTATCACCTCCCTTCGACATCCCGAATCCTCTTCCTTTGTATTTCTTTATTTGACATCTTACTGACAGCTTTTCAGCAGGACTGGAACCTAAGTCATTCTGATATTCTGAATCTTCAAATTATATCACTTATATTTGTTTGGAATATTGAAGAGACTGCGGAAAGACTCACTCCTATACTCTGATCTCATTTGTTCCTTAGATATTTTGTTATCAACTCGAAACAATGCTTAAGTGTTTGTTTTCAGATTATCGAAGTGACTACAAGACGAGTCTCCCCGAAACGGCGATTACTTCTCAATATGTTTTTATATTCCATCATCTCTTTATCAGTGTGACACATTCAGGTGTCACACCGATCTCCTGATATATCTTTAACCTTTTTCAGGGTGTCAATGAGGCCTCTAAGCTGGTCACTTCGATATACTGCAAGCCTTTTGCACAACATGGTATTAAATGTGTCTTTCTTAATTTTTGAATGAAAGCGACTAATCGGGGAAGGGTTTAGGGTTTACTCTTTTGGGTTTACGATAGGAATGAAGCAAAAATTTATTAATGGCGATTTTCACATCGTCGGGAAGACATTAAATTCTAATAACGGGAACATGTCTTGTCACCTCCTCGAATCAATAAATCATACTTAAGGAGTTTTATCATTTTTTATTATTGTCGGGGTTTCGTTATGACCCAAATGGGTGTCACGCCGAAATCTCGTATTGTTAAGTCTCATCGATATTTCTTTATCCCTTCGATATGTTTTCTTTATTATCATATTTGCTTTTTTGAAGGGACAAGTTATCACCTCCCTTTGACATCCCGAATCCTCTTCCTTTGTAATTCTTTATTTGGCATCTTACTGACGGTTTTTCGGCATGACTGGAACTTGAGTCATTCCGATATTTCGAATCTTCAAATTATATGTCACTTATGTTTTCTCGAACTATCGAAGAGACTGTAGAGAGACTCACTCCGATACTCCGATCTCATTTGTTCCTTCGATATTTTGTTATCAGCTCGACACAATGCCTAAGGGATTATTTTAGGCGCTAAATTGGGCACTCAATTCAGTGCTAAAGTAGGCACTAAAGTAAACACTAAAGTAGGCGCTAAATTCAGCGCAAATTAGCGCCTACTTGGTCTGATCGATGCAAAAAAAGGTCCAAAATAGCGCCATCTCGATAAATAGTGCCGACTTTTTAAAAAATTAGAGAAAAATACATTAAAACAATGGGTGGAAGCAAAAATCAGAGCAAAAAAGGGAGCCAATCACATGGATTTGTTGTAGTGATTGGTGAGACAGTTGGGTTTGAATGTTTATGGTGGAAGAGTGCAAACTTTTGTGATACGGCTTTTTTATTTCCAAGTTGGCTCTTTAGAGTGATATGCCAGATACAATTTCAAAACACTTACACGTGTTTGGCTAGCAGCTAAGACTTGTTTTGTTGACAAATATAAACGATTAAATGTGCATTTAATATCTGATTTGTCTTTGATGTCATCATTCTTTTTTATGCAAGTGTATTTTCCTAACTTGTGGAGGACCGACGCGTGAGAGTGGGCCCCAACATGCGCCAATCCTACCGCACGTTAGGGTCCCCAGGCACGTTCTAGCTCCTCTCCCCTATCCTTTCTTGATAAATGCTTCGCCACCCGATTTCGTGTCTGTAGCCCTTCTTAGCTAGAAGCAAATTTACAATCCCATCTCAATCAGATGAAATCTCCATCAAGATTTAAAACTCCTAAATGAAGACTAGCACTTCCATCTACCATTCCCCAATCAAAGAAAGTAGCGGATCATCTGACAAGACATAAAAACGGACGTTGTATAGGTCCCCTCCTGTCATGAAGGTACAGTATGACCAAAGCGTTGATGTACACATTTTAATAATGATATCCAACTTTTAGTCAAAATTTATTGATATGTTGAAAAAGGCAATGACGAATGCAAATATTCAAATCTTGGTTGACTATGTTGACAATGAAAAACTATAGTAACTATGAATAATATCCTGATATGAGTTTAAAGGATTGAATAATAAATTTGAAGGTTCAGGGAGACTATTAGACATATCTGGAAGCATCTTAGGTCAAATTTTATATTAAGTTTGTGTTTGAGATCTTACAACCATGAATTTGTAGACAATAGCAAACCTAAACTCATTCGATCAATCAAAGTGCATTTGCTTCCTCATGTCTAGGGAACCATGCACTTTGGCCAAAGGACCAATAGCAATTGATAGAGCTTCTTGTGTGTCTACTCTTGGTCTCCTCTTGATTTCTTTGGGCCACAATTAATGTCACTACCAAGCCACATGTCAAATCTCATTCCATCTAACTATCGGATACCCATTGCGCATTAAGTGCGATTGTTAGTTTTATTATAGAAATAATTTTTGAATCAAACTTATTGATCTAGATTTTAAGTTTGATTAAATAACATAATTTGATACACTGAGAAAAAATACTATCAACTTAAATAACATAATTTGATACACTTTACTTGTCATTACTTTTAATGGCTGACATTTAAGTACTAATTTGTTGCTGATTATTTCTACCTCTCTGAATGCGGGGAAGCCATGATAATCTTGATAATTGGCAATCTCCTTAAAGCTGGAAATGCCCTCCTACGTGCAAATGGAAGACTCTGGGTGTTCTCTTAGCCGCTTTTTCTATTAAATCAAAGGAAAGCTGCAAAACATTTAAAAAAGCAATGGCATTATTTTATGGTTTTGGTAAAGAGAGACACAAGTATTTTGGTAGCATCCAACGAAATAGGCACCTGATTTTCTGCTGAGCCCATTTGGATAATTCCAGATGGGTTGTTTTGAGGATCCGGGAAAGTTACACGGTTTTATCAAATTGAGTTAATCAATAGCTGTGCTATGCTATGCAAGAGATGGATATCCGTTTTTACAGGCCGGTGAAGAGATGGATTTCAACAAGAGAATGCGAAAGTACAAACATAATGCACGTGAGAAGCAACTATCAGCATTGAAAGGCGTAACTATCACTGGTAACTCTGCATCTGGACTCTAATTCATTCACTGAATTTCGTCGTGTTCAATACCCAGAGATTTGACCCCGACAAACAAGATTTTAGGCGCGGACATTCCTAGAATAAAATATGTGCCAAAATATTTTATTTTAGGATCATGTATTAAATGAACTAACATAAGATTTCATATTTTTGGGGGGGATAATATTACTTTTATTATTTCCTTACATTTTTTTAGTTGCAACTTTGAATCACAATAGCTAGGCTGCAGATGCAACCCTTTAATAAATTTTAGCAGCACAGGCCGCAGATATAACTGGTCTCCTGTACACATGCAGTAGAGTTGTCTGAAATGTTATAACTACCCGCCAAGAATAAAGAATAAAGAATAAAGAATCGACTTCCCTCTAAAGGAAACAAGAGGTGAGCTGAATGGTGGTGAAGAAAGAAAGTAATTTGATATCACATGGATGCGATTGGGGTGCCAGGGCTGTTGAGGAAACTCAAGTTCATTGTGTGAGCTCTATCAATAGAGAGGGAGAGATTGTGATTACGACGAGCTGTACGAAACGTTCGAGGGATTGAGGAAGAGATTGTAGATCCTCGTTCACATAGCGGCAAGGACATGAACATCTTGCTCTTCCTTTCTGTAAAACGCTTAATTCTGGAGAGTGACTCTTGCATGGTGGCTGGGGTCATGTTAGCAAAGCAGAACCTAAACCATCCGTCCTCTTTGCAATGGCACGAGGAGCCAGGTGATACATTCAGTCCAATCTCGTTGATGATTGTCTTCCAAAGTGCAAGCTCCGATTCTTTGTGGAGAAGATAGCGGAAGTCTACCCAACAGAAAAGCCCAGCGTTGGCGTTGGGCAAACACTCAATGCCAGCCTCGCGCAATCCCTGGACAAACATGCTATGTGCCTCCCGCAACCTTTTTTTATTCTCTTGAATATATTCTCTCACAAATGCCCTATCACCTAACATCGCACCCATCAAGTATTGTGTCTGTGAAGAAACCATGCAGAAACTTGACATTCTGCGAGCCGCCGTAGCCACCGTGTTGTTATAAGAATAGATGACCCCCACTCTAAATCCGGGCAGTCCCATGTCCTTTGACAGGCTGTAAATGATGTGAACATGCTCGCGCTCCCTCTCACTCTGCGGTTGCACTACCTCTGCAATGCTCACGAACCTTGGACCGGAAAACACTGACCCTGCATAGATTTCATCGCAGATCAGATGAATCTTCTTCTCTCTCGTAAAACGTACAATGCTTCTCAGTGTCTGCTCATCCATTGTGGTGCCCAGTGGGTTGGACGGATTTGTTATTAGAACGCCTTTCACTCTTATCTTTCCACACTCCGCCTGCTTGTACGCTTCTTCAAGCGCACTCACTGTCACCTGAAAATTGTTGGAATTGCTGCACTCTACTGCTATCAGCTCCACTCCAGTCCGCCACTTTAGATCTCTGTCAAAACTGCTTGTCAACATTTAATTACATTAGATTTATATGTTGATTCAATCAATTGAAAATTTGCGTAACGCCACATATAGCGAGCGAGTTTTGAATATTTTTACGTGGAGATTTCAAAAGCAGGTGAAAGATAAGTTTTAGTTACCCAGGATAATATGGGGATGGAACAAGGAAAGCCTCTCCTGGATTTGCCACACAAAATGTTAGAACCTCATGAGCCGCAGTTGCTCCTGCAGTGAGGACTATTCTATCTTTATCAAATTTCGCTCTTCTTCCTCCCACTTCCTCCATAAATAATGCAACAGCCTGCATTAACCGTCCAGCATAAACTCCATTATTATAGAAATAGTTTTTGAGTCTAACTTGTTGATCTATATTTTGAGTTTGATTAAATAAGATAATTTAATACATTATCTACTTGTCATTGGTTTGAATTTTTGACATTTAAGTAGAATGGTAGATTTTGCTGCTGATAATTTCTACCTCTCTGAAGGCGGGGAGGCCATGATAATCTTGATAGTTGGCAATCTCCTTAAAACTGGAAATGCCCTCCTGCGTGCAAATGGAAGACTCTGGGTGTTCTCTTAGCCAGTTTTCTATTAAATCGAACGAAAGCTGCAAAACATTTAAAAAAGCAATGGGATTATTTTATAGGTTTGGTAAAGAGAGAGACAAGTATTTTGGTAGCGTTATTAAATAGGCACCTGATTTTCTGCTAAGCCCATTTGAATGATTCCAGATGGGTTATTTTGAGGATGATAAGGATTTTTGTCGTACGCTTTCCAGCCATCAAAGTAAGGAGAGTCTTCACCATGGCCATTGGAGGTTGCTCTCTGGGAAAGTTGCATGGTTTTATGAAATTGAGTCAATCCTCTGCCTCGTTATCAATAGCTGCGCTATGCAAGAGATGGATATATGTGTGATGTTGTGCTCTATTTTTATAGGCATGGATATGTCGTGAGAGCAGGTGAAGAGCTGAATTTCAGAGTTGCTTCCAAGTTTGAAAACAAGCGCAGGTCAGAGCATGCTGCACCACGTGAAAGAACGAAGACATATGGAACGCAAGTTACAGTTGGATTTGCTCGAGTCAATACCGAAAAACAAGGACTCGCGTCATTAATTCGTTGAATTTCCTCTGTTCAATACGGATTTGACCTCGCAGACAACATTTTATGCGCAGACTTCCGAGAAAAACTATTGGAGAGAAACAAAAGGCTGTTAATGGACAAAACACAAAATTTATTGGTACACCTTTAAAATTTTATATTCCACTTTGGAGAAAGTAGATGATTAAACGTGTTTGATTTGGAATAGTATTAGAATGAATGACCTGCCAATGAACTATATGATTCCATGAGACACCGGTTCATGTGAACCACTACGTATGAATATGGGTCAATGAGGTCCACTCAAAAACTATGGAGTTGAATCTTGATAAAATATCATAACCTTTAAATCCCACTAACTTTATTTTGTCAAACTATTTTATAATACAAATCCTACAACTTTATTATATTTATAGTTGAAGAGAGTGTATATTTCACTTTTTCACTTCTATGTTTTGTTCCACTTTGTGAAGATGTTGTTTATGTATAACTCTAGCATTCATTTTGGCACTTTTTGACACACTCATTGACTCAATCTTGAATCTAACACTATGTTACATGTTAATCCTCCACTTTACAACAACACCGACCTAGTTCCTAGAGTCTTCTTCTTTCCTTGACTTGATCGCACCTACAATGTAGTCTTCTAGATTTAAAATTTAAAAATCTTGATTTCAAGGCCAACAATCTCAATATAGTTGTTGCTCATCATTGTGCACACCAATATTTCAAATTGCATGTCTAAGGCTATGTATTTAAGCACATCATCCCCTGACCATCTGGTGCACGTGAAAGAACAAACACAAACATATTGGAGCACAAGTTACACAAGTCAATATATCAGCTTTGAAAAACTGAAATTATCACCTATAAATTCTAATTCATTGAATTTATTCCCGTTGAATAGAGATTTGATCCTGAAAGAAAAGATTTTATGGGTAGACTTACCTAGAATAATCTCCATTCAAACTATTGTTGAGAAACAAAAGACAGTTAATCGACAAAACACAAATTTCATTGGGACACTGGATTGAAATTTTATGGGGTACAAAGTTAAGTGGATTTGACTTTGGAGAAAGTATATGATTAAGCATGTTTGATTTGGAATAGTATTAGAAAGAATGACCTCCCAATGGACCATTCGGGTGTTTTTCTATAATATTTTCAAACCGTGTCATAGTGCTTGTGGAAATTCATCTATAGAGGCACCTTATCAACTGGATATTTTTTAAGGCAATAAATACCATGTTGTTCCAATCATAATTCAGGTGTGTTAAGTTATGTCATAATGTTCATGAATAACTTGAGCATACTTGGAATTTGTCAAACTTTAATGCATTTGTTGCTTAAGTACAGGAATAAGACTAAGGGGTGTCCACTTGGAACCAAATTCATTCAAAGAACATGAAATGAAAGTAAATGTATCTTAGATGTGTTTAAGATGTTAATTTACTACCTTCAATTTATAACTCATGCTTAATCCTACTTACTAAATCTATTTTTCTCAATAATCAAATAACACTTTTAAATTTATGTTTAGTAAAATAAAAGCACTAAGAAATAGGAATTGAATAGAAATTAGGAACTAGCAACTGTAGTCATGGCCAAGGTGGATTGAAAAGTCCCTATTTATTAAATTAGACAACCCCCTGTATTGCTTGCAACTGTTTCTTGTAAGAGCTCCCAAAGCAGATCAACTTCATAATTCTCCATAGCTATTACAGGTGTTTTTGCCAATATATATTGAAATGGAATATGTGGAGGAGCATAGATAGAAGAAGAAGAAGAAGAAGGGATACATTGTTGTCATTGTGAAAACCCCAACCCACATTTATTGCATAGCTTGCCTTTGTAAGCACTAAGAATATTAGTAAAAACTCAAAGCATTCAAACCCTTGATCTCATCATGAGGTAGTCACATTCACGCTAGAGACAAACACTTGATCACATCACAAGGTAAACATTCAAAGTAATCAATAGTCAGCTAGATAAATCTTTGTTAAAGCAAGTTAAAGCGTACCAACTCTCTACGTATGTGCCTAGGACTTAGAGGAGAGTGGATCAAAGAAATTCTAGAAGAATTAGAGGAATAAACCCAAGACTACAACTCACACAAGAACAAGGCATACAAATTCAACAATGCCTCTAGGACCACGAGGCTAGGTTACAAGGTGCTAGGAACATAAACAAAGAAAATCAAGATCCATCTAGACGTTGGAATTGGAGAAACCCCAATGGGAGACAAATCACATGTGACCCTTCGGGTCATATAGTCATCTCAAAAATAATTATCATAGAAGGAAAGAGGCAAATCCAAAACAACAATAGGCCCCTGATCAGGTCGACTGCTCTTTGCGAGGTTCTACTACCCTGAAAGGTCCCGTTAGAAGCTCCGGTTATGAAAATCCTTCATCAATCAAGAGAGACATAATATTTTAGTTGTAATGCATTGATCAAATAAGAACATCCATGTGTAGAAGGAACTGAAGAGAAGCAAACATAAGAACATCATTGTTTTATTCTAATCTGTTTGTTTCATGTGCAAGTATAGGACAAATCATGAAGCTGATTGAAGACATTCAGCATGTGGTATCAAATGGGCTCCCACAAGGGTTGAGCCCAGCATGCTACCGCCCCTTGATCTCAGAAGGGATGAATAGAAGAAGAAGATCATTGATAACATTCACATGACAAGCTGAGAGAGTAACAAGACAATCATATGCATCGGTCCCATTTCAGGGCATGACCAAGATTTCACTTCAGAGTATGAAATGCAACCAAAAACATGACATGAACAGATGGAGGACAAGATTCGATGCATATAACAGCCTATACACTACTTCAACTGCTATGAAATAACATTCTCAGGCATGATAATGATCAAGACTACACAATACATTTGTAATCCTTAGATTGATAAAGAAGTAAGTGTTCACAAGTATGAATTATCTGAAGCTTACTTACTCATTCATGATCAGTAGTCCATTTGGAGTGTTCATTATAAATCAGTAAGCCAAATTGCAAAGACAAGTGAGTACCAAGCTTCATACTTTCTCATTTAATTGGAGTGATAGAATCGGATTCAGAATTCAATGACATGAGCTGCCTCTTAAATGATGAAATATATCCAATTATACCTCACTTTTTGCTACTAGTAAGTTGAGCATCAGACAAGTGTTATCACATGTCGCATTGACTGCATATCTATAAAAGAAGTATGATAAGTATTGTAGATCTGTAGCAGAAAATACAAGACAGCCAATCCAGATGGCTCATCCTTTGTCTTTGACAAACTCCAAAGGGATCAAAAAGAACATTTCATTACATGTGTGTAATAGAGTATCATCGTCATGTGACAGGAGAAGTTAAACTGCAGACACAGTGGACCTGATCGTGTCCTACAGGACATCTCATATGACGCATTTGATAAGATAGAATACATAAAAAGAAGAGCAGAGGTTCATCGAATGTTACAGTGTATTCAGAACAAGAGAGTGTTGCCTTCATGTGTGACAATGACAACATATCATGATATAGCTAGGTCATCGTCATACATGAAGAGTGTGTGTGCACAATCCACTGAATGGACAAGTAAAAATACAGAATTGAGACATGCATGCTACTACAATGGAGGAGTTCGAAGCTGAAAGTGACAGTATCATTCTATATGCAAAGTTCACTAAAAGAGTAAGTAGAGCTACAGAGAGAGAATGTTGTATATTATTATCACTTCTCTTAAAAATAACAATGGCTACGACTAAACAGTGATTATAAGTGACAGCATGAGAAAAAAAAGTGATATCATATGCCAATGTATGCTACAGAAGGAAGCATTTTTTATGTTCAAAAGATAGAAGCCTTGTCCAGTTTAGCGTATACAGTGAAAGGAAAATGCAGATGCATTCATTAGTGAAGACGTGACATATACCGCCATTTGAACTCTTTTCTGAAACACCCACATCGACTTTCAGAAACAATATATTTTGCAGTGTTTTAGAGAAAGAGAAAGGGTATTGTAAACCATCCAAACAAGGTCGTGAGGTGTTATTGTTTATACAAAACAGAGAAATGAAACCCATGTTGGGTAAAAATGTCATCTTTCTTTACACAGTCGAACAAGTCAAAAAAGAGCTTAGAAGATCATGGCCACGAAAGATTAAGGAGTTATGTGTAAACAAAAATGAAACCCACACTTCAACATCAGAAACTTCACATTTTTACATCGAGAGACAAAAGGGAAGCTACATAATGAATTACAAGGAGCGGCAGTGCCTTATGAAGAGATATTTCACACACCCAGCTAAACAAAAATGTAACCCTCTTCACAGTTTCAGATATGCAGAAATAAGAGGAATCTACATTAAGAACGATGGCAAAGAGATGCAACGGACTCACCGAATGATAGTGCAGCAGAGAGAAAGGATAATGGCTGCGGCCAGTTGAACAAAGTCATTGCCATTTTGCCATTTTTCACAAGTTCAACACACAGAAACACAAACAAATGCATATCGAAACTAAGAGACTGAAGAAGCAGCTAATGGCCACGGCCATTTACATAATATAAGCCATCAAAATATACTGAAATCCATTTTAAAGCTCAGATTCAAGCTTACCAGGAGGTGGCAATCATTTTTGGCCAACAAAGTGCAGTGAAAAAAACATTAAAGACCATCGAATGGAGCAAGCAAAGCATACAGAGCATGAAACCCCAAGTCGGCGGCCACAGTTGCAGAGCCAACTCAATGCCAACAACAGCGAAATGAAATGACCGACATTTTAGGGTTCTCATTTGCTTTTGTTTCAACGTCCCTTCCACATTCTTGACCATGCAACATTTTAATCATTTTTATCCAAATGGGGTCGGGGTCAACACTCTGTGTTGATAAGTGTCTAGCAATCATAAGTAGAGGTGGCCGACAACACAAGGAACATGGCCTATTTTATTAAGTCAAAGGTGAGCATGATTATGAAATGTGCCTTTAGAATTTGCAAGGTTTTAACATCATTGTTGGTCGACTCACATTGGAGTCAAGACATTATAATGCATGTGGTTGAGTGTCTTTGACCTCCCACATATGCATTTTATTCATTATTCCTTCACATATTTCAATGTATGCATAAGATCAAACCAAAACCTTGAGAATGTGAAGAATATGCTAGATGAAAATATGGTGAAAGTGGGTCAATACGACATGATGGCATTATAGAGGCAGGAAGTTGGCATTTTTCAAGCCATATGGATAATGGTAAGGTGGCATAATATCGACACTTGGAGTCCATGGGGTCAAGCCTTTTAAGGCTTTTATTTATTTTTTGCAAACATGTGTAATAGTTCATATTTTTTATGATTTTTATAGAAAATCATTAGTGACATCTTGTAAATATCTTGGTGAAATTGTAAACCAGATATCATTTTATTTTTGCAAAAAATCATGTCAATAGGATATCGATTAAAACTGCCAAGTCATGTAAAGTTAACTTTAAAGCAATGAAATTATGAATTGCTTTGAAAGTTTAACTATTTTTAGGCAGTTAAAGCATTTTCATTCCCTTGGGCAAAATTGAGCATAATAGGACAAAATTTTTGCTTTCATGAGGTAGATTGGACAGATTTGGATGCAGATTTGGTGGGGACCACCTAGAGGATCAAGTTGGAAGTTTTATTTTGCAGTTTGGAGGCAGTTTGAGGCTATTTTTGGTAGCTTCTTTCTGAAGCTCGAAAATGGATTGTAGATCTATTTTTAGGAGCTTTTTCAGCTTTCTTCACTGGACATCATTTGGAGTCATTTATAGGAGAAAAACTTAGTTTTTTCTCAGTCAGTTAGCATCAGTTTCTTCTCTCTAGTAGACTTGTATATAGCAGTTGGCTCACACATTTATTTTTTATGCATTGTATTCCTTTTAGTTCTAATAGGAAATCATCTTGTTTCACATACATTTTTGCAGTCTTGATCCGATGTCATATTGTGACTTTTTTCAGTCCTTTATTTTGTCTCAATACTGTTAAAATTTAGTTGCTTCCTGGTTGCAGTTTGTGTTTGACATCAAACCTTGTTGCAAATTACTTAAGGAGTAACTATCAGTGAAGTTGTGAGGATTTATGTTAGAGGATCTGCCTGTGAATGATAGAACTTCATTTAGTTTTAGATTCTAGAATCAGTTTGCATTTCAGTTACATCTTTCTATCCCTTTTCCTCTCAAGTCATAGTTTAGAAATTTTAAGAGAATCAACTCACTTTGGAGATTCATTCTCAAGAAAGGAGACCCACATCCGAGAATGATTCCATGTTTGAACAAGTAGTTAAGTCTTCGCAAAGCTTAACAAGGGTGCATACTTGAATTGACAAAAGTACTCATATAAAAATGACTTAAATTCTGCAGTCTTAATGAATTCATCATCTGAAATGAATTTTTTACTAGCCAGATACCTTACATCCTCTGTTAGTTCATCAGAGGACTCTATTTCAACATCTTCTCTTTCCTTTCGAGGTTCATATTCTCCTATGTGGGGCTAGGATGCTTGCAAGTCTTTATTTTCCCCTTCCTCTTCTTCTTCAAGATCAAAAGAAATATTAGGAGTTGGTTGAGGAGACAAATGAGCCATTGTAATTTCATCCTCTGCCTATGTTTCTCTGACAACTTTTCCCTTTTTTTCAAAGATATGAGGAGGAACATCTTCAATTAATTCTGAAGCATTTTCAATTAATGCATCTAGTCTCTTGATAAGATCATCTATGTTCACCAAAGCACCTGTGTAACTGGGGTTTTTGGCTACCCTCCAAGCCTCGGCCAACATTATCTTGTGGTACAAGCTTATTCTTTCAACTGCATTGTGCTCATCTTGGTTTCTAATTAGGTCATCATCAACAAACAACACATGATTATACCTTTTCAGCTTCTTCTTTGTTCTGACTGTGCATATAAACTTCTCTGGATCAAAATTTTCTCGAGCATTTCCTACAGGCAACCTAAAATATTCTAATCTTTTCTCAATTAATTGATATCCTTTATCTGACATGACTCTGAAGTCTCCAAAACACAACATCCCAGGCATAAAATATTATTTATTGGAACCTTTTAAATGCATGAAATCTAAGTAGGCAAGTTGTCTCACAATTTCTAAATAGGCAATCCTGTCTGGACAAGTTTTATGTAACAAGATAGGGGGGCCTTCAAATCCAGATACCCTAATCTTTGTGCAATCATTGTAGGAGTACCAGTCACCCCAGTTATGACTAAATTTTCCCTATTCATACTTGTCCTCAGGCCTTAGAAATCTTTTTATTTCTGGTGACAAGTTGTGGTCACAAGGGTGGCCTAACTTTCTATAGACAGGTTTCACAAAGAATTCTTCAAAATAGAGATAATGAGACTTCTCACACAGGCTATCCTAGATAGCGGTCCACATCTGAATAGGTTTAATGTCACCATTCTTGTCTAAATCTCTTACTCGTAGACATTCACTCCACATTCCAGAATTCTGCCCTTCATAGAGGACAAGGTGCATAAGTACAAAATAGTGACTGAACTTACTACCTTCTCCTTTCAGGGAGACCAATTCATTATGAAGGGCATTAGCCAGGAACTCAGCATAATCAAAACACACTGCTTGTTGACTTTGCACATCAACAGCTAAAACCATAGGAGCAATCTCCATAAACAGGGAAGCCTCAACCCCAAGTAATTGACACATAGAGTAATAGGTGTATTGGAAATACTCTTCAAACATTTCTATAGAATATGCGGAATCTTCTGTCACCGAAAACACTTTAAGTTTGTTTTCAGCATCTCGTGGCCTATGCACGGGCAACCTCCACCGTTTGTATTGGTTGCTCATGTGTTATAATATTCACTGATTAAATCTCGGAGTCTGAACTTCACATAAAAATTGCAATCCAACTGAAAGACCATTGATATATAGTCTCTAGTGACAAGGAAAAAACCTGTGCCATCACTCAATTCAACCATATGGTTATGAGGGTTGTATCTTTTAGCTATGACTTTAAAAAATTCAACAATTACAAACACAGTAGGCACTATAAGTTTTCCCAAATGCATTCTCCAGCGGTTTGACGGTGGTGCTCACCTATACATTCTCCTGTAATGATACATGAAGAGGTCATAACCTCTAATGGGTGTCCATACATCCCCTACATGTTTGTAAATGTCTTCCAATTTCTCTGCATTGGGATTCAATTGAGCGTTTCTTCTAGACCTTTGACCAGATTTTGGGCATTGGTTGATCAGGTCTTGATTCAGGTGTCTCTCATCTAACTTTTGTCTTTTAAGCCTAGGGTTTTCATACATGTCTTCCATAATATAATGTAAGAGACTTCTACTTCTTTAATATGCAATTTGATTCAGTAGCTCCAGGTTACAAGCTCATAATACTTACTTGAATTTTGAGTTGCATTCATCGCAGAGGCTTCCCGTTGCTCCCATGTATGCTTAATGAATCAAAATTCCTTTTGATTTATTTTTGATATACTCTGTTCTATGTATTAATGGCAGCTTTCACATCGTCGGGTAGACATTAAATTCTCATAATAGGAATTTCTTGTCACCTCCTCGAATCAATAAATCATACTTAAAGAGTTTTATCATTTTTTATTATTGTCAGGATTTTGTTTTGACCCAAATGGGTGTCATGCCAAAATCCCGTATTGTTAAGTCTCATTGATATTTGTTTATCCCTTCGATATGTTCTCTTTATTATCATATTCACTTTTTCGAAGGGACTAGTTATCACCTCCCTTCGACATCCCGAATCCTCTTCCTTTGTATTTCTTTATTTGACATCTTACTGACAGCTTTTCAGCAGGACTGGAACCTAAGTCATTCTGATATTCTGAATCTTCAAATTATATCACTTATATTTGTTTGGAATATTGAAGAGACTGCGGAAAGACTCACTCCTATACTCTGATCTCATTTGTTCCTTAGATATTTTGTTATCAACTCGAAACAATGCTTAAGTGTTTGTTTTCAGATTATCGAAGTGACTACAAGACGAGTCTCCCCGAAACGGCGATTACTTCTCAATATGTTTTTATATTCCATCATCTCTTTATCAGTGTGACACATTCAGGTGTTACACCGATCTCCTGATATATCTTTAACCTTTTTCAGGGTGTCAATGAGGCCTCTAAGCTGGTCACTTCGATATACTGCAAGCCTTTTGCACAACATGGTATTAAATGTGTCTTTCTTAATTTTTGAATGAAAGCGACTAATCGGGGAAGGGTTTAGGGTTTACTCTTTTGGGTTTACGATAGGAATGAAGCAAAAATTTATTAATGGCGATTTTCACATCGTCGGGAAGACATTAAATTCTAATAACGGGAACATGTCTTGTCACCTCCTCGAATCAATAAATCATACTTAAGGAGTTTTATCATTTTTTATTATTGTCGGGGTTTCGTTATGACCCAAATGGGTGTCACGCCGAAATCTCGTATTGTTAAGTCTCATCGATATTTCTTTATCCCTTCGATATGTTTTCTTTATTATCATATTTGCTTTTTTGAAGGGACAAGTTATCACCTCCCTTTGACATCCCGAATCCTCTTCCTTTGTAATTCTTTATTTGGCATCTTACTGACGGTTTTTCGGCATGACTGGAACTTGAGTCATTCCGATATTTCGAATCTTCAAATTATATGTCACTTATGTTTTCTCGAACTATCGAAGAGACTGTAGAGAGACTCACTCCGATACTCCGATCTCATTTGTTCCTTCGATATTTTGTTATCAGCTCGACACAATGCCTAAGGGATTATTTTAGGCGCTAAATTGGGCACTCAATTCAGTGCTAAAGTAGGCACTAAAGTAAACACTAAAGTAGGCGCTAAATTCAGCGCAAATTAGCGCCTACTTGGTCTGATCGATGCAAAAAAAGGTCCAAAATAGCGCCATCTCGATAAATAGTGCCGACTTTTTAAAAAATTAGAGAAAAATACATTAAAACAATGGGTGGAAGCAAAAATCAGAGCAAAAAAGGGAGCCAATCACATGGATTTGTTGTAGTGATTGGTGAGACAGTTGGGTTTGAATGTTTATGGTGGAAGAGTGCAAACTTTTGTGATACGGCTTTTTTATTTCCAAGTTGGCTCTTTAGAGTGATATGCCAGATACAATTTCAAAACACTTACACGTGTTTGGCTAGCAGCTAAGACTTGTTTTGTTGACAAATATAAACGATTAAATGTGCATTTAATATCTGATTTGTCTTTGATGTCATCATTCTTTTTTATGCAAGTGTATTTTCCTAACTTGTGGAGGACCGACGCGTGAGAGTGGGCCCCAACATGCGCCAATCCTACCGCACGTTAGGGTCCCCAGGCACGTTCTAGCTCCTCTCCCCTATCCTTTCTTGATAAATGCTTCGCCACCCGATTTCGTGTCTGTAGCCCTTCTTAGCTAGAAGCAAATTTACAATCCCATCTCAATCAGATGAAATCTCCATCAAGATTTAAAACTCCTAAATGAAGACTAGCACTTCCATCTACCATTCCCCAATCAAAGAAAGTAGCGGATCATCTGACAAGACATAAAAACGGACGTTGTATAGGTCCCCTCCTGTCATGAAGGTACAGTATGACCAAAGCGTTGATGTACACATTTTAATAATGATATCCAACTTTTAGTCAAAATTTATTGATATGTTGAAAAAGGCAATGACGAATGCAAATATTCAAATCTTGGTTGACTATGTTGACAATGAAAAACTATAGTAACTATGAATAATATCCTGATATGAGTTTAAAGGATTGAATAATAAATTTGAAGGTTCAGGGAGACTATTAGACATATCTGGAAGCATCTTAGGTCAAATTTTATATTAAGTTTGTGTTTGAGATCTTACAACCATGAATTTGTAGACAATAGCAAACCTAAACTCATTCGATCAATCAAAGTGCATTTGCTTCCTCATGTCTAGGGAACCATGCACTTTGGCCAAAGGACCAATAGCAATTGATAGAGCTTCTTGTGTGTCTACTCTTGGTCTCCTCTTGATTTCTTTGGGCCACAATTAATGTCACTACCAAGCCACATGTCAAATCTCATTCCATCTAACTATCGGATACCCATTGCGCATTAAGTGCGATTGTTAGTTTTATTATAGAAATAATTTTTGAATCAAACTTATTGATCTAGATTTTAAGTTTGATTAAATAACATAATTTGATACACTGAGAAAAAATACTATCAACTTAAATAACATAATTTGATACACTTTACTTGTCATTACTTTTAATGGCTGACATTTAAGTACTAATTTGTTGCTGATTATTTCTACCTCTCTGAATGCGGGGAAGCCATGATAATCTTGATAATTGGCAATCTCCTTAAAGCTGGAAATGCCCTCCTACGTGCAAATGGAAGACTCTGGGTGTTCTCTTAGCCGCTTTTTCTATTAAATCAAAGGAAAGCTGCAAAACATTTAAAAAAGCAATGGCATTATTTTATGGTTTTGGTAAAGAGAGACACAAGTATTTTGGTAGCATCCAACGAAATAGGCACCTGATTTTCTGCTGAGCCCATTTGGATAATTCCAGATGGGTTGTTTTGAGGATCCGGGAAAGTTACACGGTTTTATCAAATTGAGTTAATCAATAGCTGTGCTATGCTATGCAAGAGATGGATATCCGTTTTTACAGGCCGGTGAAGAGATGGATTTCAACAAGAGAATGCGAAAGTACAAACATAATGCACGTGAGAAGCAACTATCAGCATTGAAAGGCGTAACTATCACTGGTAACTCTGCATCTGGACTCTAATTCATTCACTGAATTTCGTCGTGTTCAATACCCAGAGATTTGACCCCGACAAACAAGATTTTAGGCGCGGACATTCCTAGAATAAAATATGTGCCAAAATATTTTATTTTAGGATCATGTATTAAATGAACTAACATAAGATTTCATATTTTTGGGGGGGATAATATTACTTTTATTATTTCCTTACATTTTTTTAGTTGCAACTTTGAATCACAATAGCTAGGCTGCAGATGCAACCCTTTAATAAATTTTAGCAGCACAGGCCGCAGATATAACTGGTCTCCTGTACACATGCAGTAGAGTTGTCTGAAATGTTATAACTACCCGCCAAGAATAAAGAATAAAGAATAAAGAATCGACTTCCCTCTAAAGGAAACAAGAGGTGAGCTGAATGGTGGTGAAGAAAGAAAGTAATTTGATATCACATGGATGCGATTGGGGTGCCAGGGCTGTTGAGGAAACTCAAGTTCATTGTGTGAGCTCTATCAATAGAGAGGGAGAGATTGTGATTACGACGAGCTGTACGAAACGTTCGAGGGATTGAGGAAGAGATTGTAGATCCTCGTTCACATAGCGGCAAGGACATGAACATCTTGCTCTTCCTTTCTGTAAAACGCTTAATTCTGGAGAGTGACTCTTGCATGGTGGCTGGGGTCATGTTAGCAAAGCAGAACCTAAACCATCCGTCCTCTTTGCAATGGCACGAGGAGCCAGGTGATACATTCAGTCCAATCTCGTTGATGATTGTCTTCCAAAGTGCAAGCTCCGATTCTTTGTGGAGAAGATAGCGGAAGTCTACCCAACAGAAAAGCCCAGCGTTGGCGTTGGGCAAACACTCAATGCCAGCCTCGCGCAATCCCTGGACAAACATGCTATGTGCCTCCCGCAACCTTTTTTTATTCTCTTGAATATATTCTCTCACAAATGCCCTATCACCTAACATCGCACCCATCAAGTATTGTGTCTGTGAAGAAACCATGCAGAAACTTGACATTCTGCGAGCCGCCGTAGCCACCGTGTTGTTATAAGAATAGATGACCCCCACTCTAAATCCGGGCAGTCCCATGTCCTTTGACAGGCTGTAAATGATGTGAACATGCTCGCGCTCCCTCTCACTCTGCGGTTGCACTACCTCTGCAATGCTCACGAACCTTGGACCGGAAAACACTGACCCTGCATAGATTTCATCGCAGATCAGATGAATCTTCTTCTCTCTCGTAAAACGTACAATGCTTCTCAGTGTCTGCTCATCCATTGTGGTGCCCAGTGGGTTGGACGGATTTGTTATTAGAACGCCTTTCACTCTTATCTTTCCACACTCCGCCTGCTTGTACGCTTCTTCAAGCGCACTCACTGTCACCTGAAAATTGTTGGAATTGCTGCACTCTACTGCTATCAGCTCCACTCCAGTCCGCCACTTTAGATCTCTGTCAAAACTGCTTGTCAACATTTAATTACATTAGATTTATATGTTGATTCAATCAATTGAAAATTTGCGTAACGCCACATATAGCGAGCGAGTTTTGAATATTTTTACGTGGAGATTTCAAAAGCAGGTGAAAGATAAGTTTTAGTTACCCAGGATAATATGGGGATGGAACAAGGAAAGCCTCTCCTGGATTTGCCACACAAAATGTTAGAACCTCATGAGCCGCAGTTGCTCCTGCAGTGAGGACTATTCTATCTTTATCAAATTTCGCTCTTCTTCCTCCCACTTCCTCCATAAATAATGCAACAGCCTGCATTAACCGTCCAGCATAAACTCCATTATTATAGAAATAGTTTTTGAGTCTAACTTGTTGATCTATATTTTGAGTTTGATTAAATAAGATAATTTAATACATTATCTACTTGTCATTGGTTTGAATTTTTGACATTTAAGTAGAATGGTAGATTTTGCTGCTGATAATTTCTACCTCTCTGAAGGCGGGGAGGCCATGATAATCTTGATAGTTGGCAATCTCCTTAAAACTGGAAATGCCCTCCTGCGTGCAAATGGAAGACTCTGGGTGTTCTCTTAGCCAGTTTTCTATTAAATCGAACGAAAGCTGCAAAACATTTAAAAAAGCAATGGGATTATTTTATAGGTTTGGTAAAGAGAGAGACAAGTATTTTGGTAGCGTTATTAAATAGGCACCTGATTTTCTGCTAAGCCCATTTGAATGATTCCAGATGGGTTATTTTGAGGATGATAAGGATTTTTGTCGTACGCTTTCCAGCCATCAAAGTAAGGAGAGTCTTCACCATGGCCATTGGAGGTTGCTCTCTGGGAAAGTTGCATGGTTTTATGAAATTGAGTCAATCCTCTGCCTCGTTATCAATAGCTGCGCTATGCAAGAGATGGATATATGTGTGATGTTGTGCTCTATTTTTATAGGCATGGATATGTCGTGAGAGCAGGTGAAGAGCTGAATTTCAGAGTTGCTTCCAAGTTTGAAAACAAGCGCAGGTCAGAGCATGCTGCACCACGTGAAAGAACGAAGACATATGGAACGCAAGTTACAGTTGGATTTGCTCGAGTCAATACCGAAAAACAAGGACTCGCGTCATTAATTCGTTGAATTTCCTCTGTTCAATACGGATTTGACCTCGCAGACAACATTTTATGCGCAGACTTCCGAGAAAAACTATTGGAGAGAAACAAAAGGCTGTTAATGGACAAAACACAAAATTTATTGGTACACCTTTAAAATTTTATATTCCACTTTGGAGAAAGTAGATGATTAAACGTGTTTGATTTGGAATAGTATTAGAATGAATGACCTGCCAATGAACTATATGATTCCATGAGACACCGGTTCATGTGAACCACTACGTATGAATATGGGTCAATGAGGTCCACTCAAAAACTATGGAGTTGAATCTTGATAAAATATCATAACCTTTAAATCCCACTAACTTTATTTTGTCAAACTATTTTATAATACAAATCCTACAACTTTATTATATTTATAGTTGAAGAGAGTGTATATTTCACTTTTTCACTTCTATGTTTTGTTCCACTTTGTGAAGATGTTGTTTATGTATAACTCTAGCATTCATTTTGGCACTTTTTGACACACTCATTGACTCAATCTTGAATCTAACACTATGTTACATGTTAATCCTCCACTTTACAACAACACCGACCTAGTTCCTAGAGTCTTCTTCTTTCCTTGACTTGATCGCACCTACAATGTAGTCTTCTAGATTTAAAATTTAAAAATCTTGATTTCAAGGCCAACAATCTCAATATAGTTGTTGCTCATCATTGTGCACACCAATATTTCAAATTGCATGTCTAAGGCTATGTATTTAAGCACATCATCCCCTGACCATCTGGTGCACGTGAAAGAACAAACACAAACATATTGGAGCACAAGTTACACAAGTCAATATATCAGCTTTGAAAAACTGAAATTATCACCTATAAATTCTAATTCATTGAATTTATTCCCGTTGAATAGAGATTTGATCCTGAAAGAAAAGATTTTATGGGTAGACTTACCTAGAATAATCTCCATTCAAACTATTGTTGAGAAACAAAAGACAGTTAATCGACAAAACACAAATTTCATTGGGACACTGGATTGAAATTTTATGGGGTACAAAGTTAAGTGGATTTGACTTTGGAGAAAGTATATGATTAAGCATGTTTGATTTGGAATAGTATTAGAAAGAATGACCTCCCAATGGACCATTCGGGTGTTTTTCTATAATATTTTCAAACCGTGTCATAGTGCTTGTGGAAATTCATCTATAGAGGCACCTTATCAACTGGATATTTTTTAAGGCAATAAATACCATGTTGTTCCAATCATAATTCAGGTGTGTTAAGTTATGTCATAATGTTCATGAATAACTTGAGCATACTTGGAATTTGTCAAACTTTAATGCATTTGTTGCTTAAGTACAGGAATAAGACTAAGGGGTGTCCACTTGGAACCAAATTCATTCAAAGAACATGAAATGAAAGTAAATGTATCTTAGATGTGTTTAAGATGTTAATTTACTACCTTCAATTTATAACTCATGCTTAATCCTACTTACTAAATCTATTTTTCTCAATAATCAAATAACACTTTTAAATTTATGTTTAGTAAAATAAAAGCACTAAGAAATAGGAATTGAATAGAAATTAGGAACTAGCAACTGTAGTCATGGCCAAGGTGGATTGAAAAGTCCCTATTTATTAAATTAGACAACCCCCTGTATTGCTTGCAACTGTTTCTTGTAAGAGCTCCCAAAGCAGATCAACTTCATAATTCTCCATAGCTATTACAGGTGTTTTTGCCAATATATATTGAAATGGAATATGTGGAGGAGCATAGATAGAAGAAGAAGAAGAAGAAGGGATACATTGTTGTCATTGTGAAAACCCCAACCCACATTTATTGCATAGCTTGCCTTTGTAAGCACTAAGAATATTAGTAAAAACTCAAAGCATTCAAACCCTTGATCTCATCATGAGGTAGTCACATTCACGCTAGAGACAAACACTTGATCACATCACAAGGTAAACATTCAAAGTAATCAATAGTCAGCTAGATAAATCTTTGTTAAAGCAAGTTAAAGCGTACCAACTCTCTACGTATGTGCCTAGGACTTAGAGGAGAGTGGATCAAAGAAATTCTAGAAGAATTAGAGGAATAAACCCAAGACTACAACTCACACAAGAACAAGGCATACAAATTCAACAATGCCTCTAGGACCACGAGGCTAGGTTACAAGGTGCTAGGAACATAAACAAAGAAAATCAAGATCCATCTAGACGTTGGAATTGGAGAAACCCCAATGGGAGACAAATCACATGTGACCCTTCGGGTCATATAGTCATCTCAAAAATAATTATCATAGAAGGAAAGAGGCAAATCCAAAACAACAATAGGCCCCTGATCAGGTCGACTGCTCTTTGCGAGGTTCTACTACCCTGAAAGGTCCCGTTAGAAGCTCCGGTTATGAAAATCCTTCATCAATCAAGAGAGACATAATATTTTAGTTGTAATGCATTGATCAAATAAGAACATCCATGTGTAGAAGGAACTGAAGAGAAGCAAACATAAGAACATCATTGTTTTATTCTAATCTGTTTGTTTCATGTGCAAGTATAGGACAAATCATGAAGCTGATTGAAGACATTCAGCATGTGGTATCAAATGGGCTCCCACAAGGGTTGAGCCCAGCATGCTACCGCCCCTTGATCTCAGAAGGGATGAATAGAAGAAGAAGATCATTGATAACATTCACATGACAAGCTGAGAGAGTAACAAGACAATCATATGCATCGGTCCCATTTCAGGGCATGACCAAGATTTCACTTCAGAGTATGAAATGCAACCAAAAACATGACATGAACAGATGGAGGACAAGATTCGATGCATATAACAGCCTATACACTACTTCAACTGCTATGAAATAACATTCTCAGGCATGATAATGATCAAGACTACACAATACATTTGTAATCCTTAGATTGATAAAGAAGTAAGTGTTCACAAGTATGAATTATCTGAAGCTTACTTACTCATTCATGATCAGTAGTCCATTTGGAGTGTTCATTATAAATCAGTAAGCCAAATTGCAAAGACAAGTGAGTACCAAGCTTCATACTTTCTCATTTAATTGGAGTGATAGAATCGGATTCAGAATTCAATGACATGAGCTGCCTCTTAAATGATGAAATATATCCAATTATACCTCACTTTTTGCTACTAGTAAGTTGAGCATCAGACAAGTGTTATCACATGTCGCATTGACTGCATATCTATAAAAGAAGTATGATAAGTATTGTAGATCTGTAGCAGAAAATACAAGACAGCCAATCCAGATGGCTCATCCTTTGTCTTTGACAAACTCCAAAGGGATCAAAAAGAACATTTCATTACATGTGTGTAATAGAGTATCATCGTCATGTGACAGGAGAAGTTAAACTGCAGACACAGTGGACCTGATCGTGTCCTACAGGACATCTCATATGATGCATTTGATAAGATAGAATACATAAAAAGAAGAGCAGAGGTTCATCGAATGTTACAGTGTATTCAGAACAAGAGAGTGTTGCCTTCATGTGTGACAATGACAACATATCATGATATAGCTAGGTCATCGTCATACATGAAGAGTGTGTGTGCACAATCCACTGAATGGACAAGTAAAAATACAGAATTGAGACATGCATGCTACTACAATGGAGGAGTTCGAAGCTGAAAGTGACAGTATCATTCTATATGCAAAGTTCACTAAAAGAGTAAGTAGAGCTACAGAGAGAGAATGTTGTATATTATTATCACTTCTCTTAAAAATAACAATGGCTACGACTAAACAGTGATTATAAGTGACAGCATGAGAAAAAAAAGTGATATCATATGCCAATGTATGCTACAGAAGGAAGCATTTTTTATGTTCAAAAGATAGAAGCCTTGTCCAGTTTAGCGTATACAGTGAAAGGAAAATGCAGATGCATTCATTAGTGAAGACGTGACATATACCGCCATTTGAACTCTTTTCTGAAACACCCACATCGACTTTCAGAAACAATATATTTTGCAGTGTTTTAGAGAAAGAGAAAGGGTATTGTAAACCATCCAAACAAGGTCGTGAGGTGTTATTGTTTATACAAAACAGAGAAATGAAACCCATGTTGGGTAAAAATGTCATCTTTCTTTACACAGTCGAACAAGTCAAAAAAGAGCTTAGAAGATCATGGCCACGAAAGATTAAGGAGTTATGTGTAAACAAAAATGAAACCCACACTTCAACATCAGAAACTTCACATTTTTACATCGAGAGACAAAAGGGAAGCTACATAATGAATTACAAGGAGCGGCAGTGCCTTATGAAGAGATATTTCACACACCCAGCTAAACAAAAATGTAACCCTCTTCACAGTTTAAGATATGCAGAAATAAGAGGAATCTACATTAAGAACGATGGCAAAGAGATGCAACGGACTCACCGAATGATAGTGCAGCAGAGAGAAAGGATAATGGCTGCGGCCAGTTGAACAAAGTCATTGCCATTTTGCCATTTTTCACAAGTTCAACACACAGAAACACAAACAAATGCATATCGAAACTAAGAGACTGAAGAAGCAGCTAATGGCCACGGCCATTTACATAATATAAGCCATCAAAATATACTGAAATCCATTTTAAAGCTCAGATTCAAGCTTACCAGGAGGTGGCAATCATTTTTGGCCAACAAAGTGCAGTGAAAAAAACATTAAAGACCATCGAATGGAGCAAGCAAAGCATACAGAGCATGAAACCCCAAGTCGGCGGCCACAGTTGCAGAGCCAACTCAATGCCAACAACAGCGAAATGAAATGACCGACATTTTAGGGTTCTCATTTGCTTTTGTTTCAACGTCCCTTCCACATTCTTGACCATGCAACATTTTAATCATTTTTATCCAAATGGGGTCGGGGTCAACACTCTGTGTTGATAAGTGTCTAGCAATCATAAGTAGAGGTGGCCGACAACACAAGGAACATGGCCTATTTTATTAAGTCAAAGGTGAGCATGATTATGAAATGTGCCTTTAGAATTTGCAAGGTTTTAACATCATTGTTGGTCGACTCACATTGGAGTCAAGACATTATAATGCATGTGGTTGAGTGTCTTTGACCTCCCACATATGCATTTTATTCATTATTCCTTCACATATTTCAATGTATGCATAAGATCAAACCAAAACCTTGAGAATGTGAAGAATATGCTAGATGAAAATATGGTGAAAGTGGGTCAATACGACATGATGGCATTATAGAGGCAGGAAGTTGGCATTTTTCAAGCCATATGGATAATGGTAAGGTGGCATAATATCGACACTTGGAGTCCATGGGGTCAAGCCTTTTAAGGCTTTTATTTATTTTTTGCAAACATGTGTAATAGTTCATATTTTTTATGATTTTTATAGAAAATCATTAGTGACATCTTGTAAATATCTTGGTGAAATTGTAAACCAGATATCATTTTATTTTTGCAAAAAATCATGTCAATAGGATATCGATTAAAACTGCCAAGTCATGTAAAGTTAACTTTAAAGCAATGAAATTATGAATTGCTTTGAAAGTTTAACTATTTTTAGGCAGTTAAAGCATTTTCATTCCCTTGGGCAAAATTGAGCATAATAGGACAAAATTTTTGCTTTCATGAGGTAGATTGGACAGATTTGGATGCAGATTTGGTGGGGACCACCTAGAGGATCAAGTTGGAAGTTTTATTTTGCAGTTTGGAGGCAGTTTGAGGCTATTTTTGGCAGCTTCTTTCTGAAGCTCGAAAATGGATTGTAGATCTATTTTTAGGAGCTTTTTCAGCTTTCTTCACTGGACATCATTTGGAGTCATTTATAGGAGAAAAACTTAGTTTTTTCTCAGTCAGTTAGCATCAGTTTCTTCTCTCTAGTAGACTTGTATATAGCAGTTGGCTCACACATTTATTTTTTATGCATTGTATTCCTTTTAGTTCTAATAGGAAATCATCTTGTTTCACATACATTTTTGCAGTCTTGATCCGATGTCATATTGTGACTTTTTTCAGTCCTTTATTTTGTCTCAATACTGTTAAAATTTAGTTGCTTCCTGGTTGCAGTTTGTGTTTGACATCAAACCTTGTTGCAAATTACTTAAGGAGTAACTATCAGTGAAGTTGTGAGGATTTATGTTAGAGGATCTGCCTGTGAATGATAGAACTTCATTTAGTTTTAGATTCTAGAATCAGTTTGCATTTCAGTTACATCTTTCTATCCCTTTTCCTCTCAAGTCATAGTTTAGAAATTTTAAGAGAATCAACTCACTTTGGAGATTCATTCTCAAGAAAGGAGACCCACATCCGAGAATGATTCCATGTTTGAACAAGTAGTTAAGTCTTCGCAAAGCTTAACAAGGGTGCATACTTGAATTGACAAAAGTACTCATATAAAAATGACTTAAATTCTGCAGTCTTAATGAATTCATCATCTGAAATGAATTTTTTACTAGCCAGATACCTTACATCCTCTGTTAGTTCATCAGAGGACTCTATTTCAACATCTTCTCTTTCCTTTCGAGGTTCATATTCTCCTATGTGGGGCTAGGATGCTTGCAAGTCTTTATTTTCCCCTTCCTCTTCTTCTTCAAGATCAAAAGAAATATTAGGAGTTGGTTGAGGAGACAAATGAGCCATTGTAATTTCATCCTCTGCCTATGTTTCTCTGACAACTTTTCCCTTTTTTTCAAAGATATGAGGAGGAACATCTTCAATTAATTCTGAAGCATTTTCAATTAATGCATCTAGTCTCTTGATAAGATCATCTATGTTCACCAAAGCACCTGTGTAACTGGGGTTTTTGGCTACCCTCCAAGCCTCGGCCAACATTATCTTGTGGTACAAGCTTATTCTTTCAACTGCATTGTGCTCATCTTGGTTTCTAATTAGGTCATCATCAACAAACAACACATGATTATACCTTTTCAGCTTCTTCTTTGTTCTGACCGTGCATATAAACTTCTCTGGATCAAAATTTTCTCGAGCATTTCCTACAGGCAACCTAAAATATTCTAATCTTTTCTCAATTAATTGATATCCTTTATCTGACATGACTCTGAAGTCTCCAAAACACAACATCCCAGGCATAAAATATTATTTATTGGAACCTTTTAAATGCATGAAATCTAAGTAGGCAAGTTGTCTCACAATTTCTAAATAGGCAATCCTGTCTGGACAAGTTTTATGTAACAAGATAGGGGGGCCTTCAAATCCAGATACCCTAATCTTTGTGCAATCATTGTAGGAGTACCAGTCACCCCAGTTATGACTAAATTTTCCCTATTCATACTTGTCCTCAGGCCTTAGAAATCTTTTTATTTCTGGTGACAAGTTGTGGTCACAAGGGTGGCCTAACTTTCTATAGACAGGTTTCACAAAGAATTCTTCAAAATAGAGATAATGAGACTTCTCACACAGGCTATCCTAGATAGCGGTCCACATATGAATAGGTTTAATGTCACCATTCTTGTCTAAATCTCTTACTCGTAGACATTCACTCCACATTCCAGAATTCTGCCCTTCATAGAGGACAAGGTGCATAAGTACAAAATAGTGACTGAACTTACTACCTTCTCCTTTCAGGGAGACCAATTCATTATGAAGGGCATTAGCCAGGAACTCAGCATAATCAAAACACACTGCTTGTTGACTTTGCACATCAACAGCTAAAACCATAGGAGCAATCTCCATAAACAGGGAAGCCTCAACCCCAAGTAATTGACACATAGAGTAATAGGTGTATTGGAAATACTCTTCAAACATTTCTATAGAATATGCGGAATCTTCTGTCACCGAAAACACTTTAAGTTTGTTTTCAGCATCTCGTGGCCTATGCACGGGCAACCTCCACCGTTTGTATTGGTTGCTCATGTGTTATAATATTCACTGATTAAATCTCGGAGTCTGAACTTCACATAAAAACTGCAATCCAACTGAAAGACCATTGATATATAGTCTCTAGTGACAAGGAAAAAACCTGTGCCATCACTCAATTCAACCATATGGTTATGAGGGTTGTATCTTTTAGCTATGACTTTAAAAAATTCAACAATTACAAACACAGTAGGCACTATAAGTTTTCCCAAATGCATTCTCCAGCGGTTTGACGGTGGTGCTCACCTATACATTCTCCTGTAATGATACATGAAGAGGTCATAACCTCTAATGGGTGTCCATACATCCCCTACATGTTTGTAAATGTCTTCCAATTTCTCTGCATTGGGATTCAATTGAGCGTTTCTTCTAGACCTTTGACCAGATTTTGGGCATTGGTTGATCAGGTCTTGATTCAGGTGTCTCTCATCTAACTTTTGTCTTTTAAGCCTAGGGTTTTCATACATGTCTTCCATAATATAATGTAAGAGACTTCTACTTCTTTAATATGCAATTTGATTCAGTAGCTCCAGGTTACAAGCTCATAATACTTACTTGAATTTTGAGTTGCATTCATCGCAGAGGCTTCCCGTTGCTCCCATGTATGCTTAATGAATCAAAATTCCTTTTGATTTATTTTTGATATACTCTGTTCTATGTATTAATGGCAGCTTTCACATCGTCGGGTAGACATTAAATTCTCATAATAGGAATTTCTTGTCACCTCCTCGAATCAATAAATCATACTTAAAGAGTTTTATCATTTTTTATTATTGTCAGGATTTTGTTTTGACCCAAATGGGTGTCATGCCGAAATCCCGTATTGTTAAGTCTCATTGATATTTGTTTATCCCTTCGATATGTTCTCTTTATTATCATATTCACTTTTTCGAAGGGACTAGTTATCACCTCCCTTCGACATCCCGAATCCTCTTCCTTTGTATTTCTTTATTTGACATCTTACTGACAGCTTTTCAGCAGGACTGGAACCTAAGTCATTCTGATATTCTGAATCTTCAAATTATATCACTTATATTTGTTTGGAATATTGAAGAGACTGCGGAAAGACTCACTCCTATACTCTGATCTCATTTGTTCCTTAGATATTTTGTTATCAACTCGAAACAATGCTTAAGTGTTTGTTTTCAGATTATCGAAGTGACTACAAGACGAGTCTCCCCGAAACGGCGATTACTTCTCAATATGTTTTTATATTCCATCATCTCTTTATCAGTGTGACACATTCAGGTGTCACACCGATCTCCTGATATATCTTTAACCTTTTTCAGGGTGTCAATGAGGCCTCTAAGCTGGTCACTTCGATATACTGCAAGCCTTTTGCACAACATGGTATTAAATGTGTCTTTCTTAATTTTTGAATGAAAGCGACTAATCGGGGAAGGGTTTAGGGTTTACTCTTTTGGGTTTACGATAGGAATGAAGCAAAAATTTATTAATGGCGATTTTCACATCGTCGGGAAGACATTAAATTCTAATAACGGGAACATGTCTTGTCACCTCCTCGAATCAATAAATCATACTTAAGGAGTTTTATCATTTTTTATTATTGTCGGGGTTTCGTTATGACCCAAATGGGTGTCACGCCGAAATCTCGTATTGTTAAGTCTCATCGATATTTCTTTATCCCTTCGATATGTTTTCTTTATTATCATATTTGCTTTTTTGAAGGGACAAGTTATCACCTCCCTTTGACATCCCGAATCCTCTTCCTTTGTAATTCTTTATTTGGCATCTTACTGACGGTTTTTCGGCATGACTGGAACTTGAGTCATTCCGATATTTCGAATCTTCAAATTATATGTCACTTATGTTTTCTCGAACTATCGAAGAGACTGTAGAGAGACTCACTCCGATACTCCGATCTCATTTGTTCCTTCGATATTTTGTTATCAGCTCGACACAATGCCTAAGGGATTATTTTAGGCGCTAAATTGGGCACTCAATTCAGTGCTAAAGTAGGCACTAAAGTAAACACTAAAGTAGGCGCTAAATTCAGCGCAAATTAGCGCCTACTTGGTCTGATCGATGCAAAAAAAGGTCCAAAATAGCGCCATCTCGATAAATAGTGCCGACTTTTTAAAAAATTAGAGAAAAATACATTAAAACAATGGGTGGAAGCAAAAATCAGAGCAAAAAAGGGAGCCAATCACATGGATTTGTTGTAGTGATTGGTGAGACAGTTGGGTTTGAATGTTTATGGTGGAAGAGTGCAAACTTTTGTGATACGGCTTTTTTATTTCCAAGTTGGCTCTTTAGAGTGATATGCCAGATACAATTTCAAAACACTTACACGTGTTTGGCTAGCAGCTAAGACTTGTTTTGTTGACAAATATAAACGATTAAATGTGCATTTAATATCTGATTTGTCTTTGATGTCATCATTCTTTTTTATGCAAGTGTATTTTCCTAACTTGTGGAGGACCGACGCGTGAGAGTGGGCCCCAACATGCGCCAATCCTACCGCACGTTAGGGTCCCCAGGCACGTTCTAGCTCCTCTCCCCTATCCTTTCTTGATAAATGCTTCGCCACCCGATTTCGTGTCTGTAGCCCTTCTTAGCTAGAAGCAAATTTACAATCCCATCTCAATCAGATGAAATCTCCATCAAGATTTAAAACTCCTAAATGAAGACTAGCACTTCCATCTACCATTCCCCAATCAAAGAAAGTAGCGGATCATCTGACAAGACATAAAAACGGACGTTGTATAGGTCCCCTCCTGTCATGAAGGTACAGTATGACCAAAGCGTTGATGTACACATTTTAATAATGATATCCAACTTTTAGTCAAAATTTATTGATATGTTGAAAAAGGCAATGACGAATGCAAATATTCAAATCTTGGTTGACTATGTTGACAATGAAAAACTATAGTAACTATGAATAATATCCTGATATGAGTTTAAAGGATTGAATAATAAATTTGAAGGTTCAGGGAGACTATTAGACATATCTGGAAGCATCTTAGGTCAAATTTTATATTAAGTTTGTGTTTGAGATCTTACAACCATGAATTTGTAGACAATAGCAAACCTAAACTCATTCGATCAATCAAAGTGCATTTGCTTCCTCATGTCTAGGGAACCATGCACTTTGGCCAAAGGACCAATAGCAATTGATAGAGCTTCTTGTGTGTCTACTCTTGGTCTCCTCTTGATTTCTTTGGGCCACAATTAATGTCACTACCAAGCCACATGTCAAATCTCATTCCATCTAACTATCGGATACCCATTGCGCATTAAGTGCGATTGTTAGTTTTATTATAGAAATAATTTTTGAATCAAACTTATTGATCTAGATTTTAAGTTTGATTAAATAACATAATTTGATACACTGAGAAAAAATACTATCAACTTAAATAACATAATTTGATACACTTTACTTGTCATTACTTTTAATGGCTGACATTTAAGTACTAATTTGTTGCTGATTATTTCTACCTCTCTGAATGCGGGGAAGCCATGATAATCTTGATAATTGGCAATCTCCTTAAAGCTGGAAATGCCCTCCTACGTGCAAATGGAAGACTCTGGGTGTTCTCTTAGCCGCTTTTTCTATTAAATCAAAGGAAAGCTGCAAAACATTTAAAAAAGCAATGGCATTATTTTATGGTTTTGGTAAAGAGAGACACAAGTATTTTGGTAGCATCCAACGAAATAGGCACCTGATTTTCTGCTGAGCCCATTTGGATAATTCCAGATGGGTTGTTTTGAGGATCCGGGAAAGTTACACGGTTTTATCAAATTGAGTTAATCAATAGCTGTGCTATGCTATGCAAGAGATGGATATCCGTTTTTACAGGCCGGTGAAGAGATGGATTTCAACAAGAGAATGCGAAAGTACAAACATAATGCACGTGAGAAGCAACTATCAGCATTGAAAGGCGTAACTATCACTGGTAACTCTGCATCTGGACTCTAATTCATTCACTGAATTTCGTCGTGTTCAATACCCAGAGATTTGACCCCGACAAACAAGATTTTAGGCGCGGACATTCCTAGAATAAAATATGTGCCAAAATATTTTATTTTAGGATCATGTATTAAATGAACTAACATAAGATTTCATATTTTTGGGGGGGATAATATTACTTTTATTATTTCCTTACATTTTTTTAGTTGCAACTTTGAATCACAATAGCTAGGCTGCAGATGCAACCCTTTAATAAATTTTAGCAGCACAGGCCGCAGATATAACTGGTCTCCTGTACACATGCAGTAGAGTTGTCTGAAATGTTATAACTACCCGCCAAGAATAAAGAATAAAGAATAAAGAATCGACTTCCCTCTAAAGGAAACAAGAGGTGAGCTGAATGGTGGTGAAGAAAGAAAGTAATTTGATATCACATGGATGCGATTGGGGTGCCAGGGCTGTTGAGGAAACTCAAGTTCATTGTGTGAGCTCTATCAATAGAGAGGGAGAGATTGTGATTACGACGAGCTGTACGAAACGTTCGAGGGATTGAGGAAGAGATTGTAGATCCTCGTTCACATAGCGGCAAGGACATGAACATCTTGCTCTTCCTTTCTGTAAAACGCTTAATTCTGGAGAGTGACTCTTGCATGGTGGCTGGGGTCATGTTAGCAAAGCAGAACCTAAACCATCCGTCCTCTTTGCAATGGCACGAGGAGCCAGGTGATACATTCAGTCCAATCTCGTTGATGATTGTCTTCCAAAGTGCAAGCTCCGATTCTTTGTGGAGAAGATAGCGGAAGTCTACCCAACAGAAAAGCCCAGCGTTGGCGTTGGGCAAACACTCAATGCCAGCCTCGCGCAATCCCTGGACAAACATGCTATGTGCCTCCCGCAACCTTTTTTTATTCTCTTGAATATATTCTCTCACAAATGCCCTATCACCTAACATCGCACCCATCAAGTATTGTGTCTGTGAAGAAACCATGCAGAAACTTGACATTCTGCGAGCCGCCGTAGCCACCGTGTTGTTATAAGAATAGATGACCCCCACTCTAAATCCGGGCAGTCCCATGTCCTTTGACAGGCTGTAAATGATGTGAACATGCTCGCGCTCCCTCTCACTCTGCGGTTGCACTACCTCTGCAATGCTCACGAACCTTGGACCGGAAAACACTGACCCTGCATAGATTTCATCGCAGATCAGATGAATCTTCTTCTCTCTCGTAAAACGTACAATGCTTCTCAGTGTCTGCTCATCCATTGTGGTGCCCAGTGGGTTGGACGGATTTGTTATTAGAACGCCTTTCACTCTTATCTTTCCACACTCCGCCTGCTTGTACGCTTCTTCAAGCGCACTCACTGTCACCTGAAAATTGTTGGAATTGCTGCACTCTACTGCTATCAGCTCCACTCCAGTCCGCCACTTTAGATCTCTGTCAAAACTGCTTGTCAACATTTAATTACATTAGATTTATATGTTGATTCAATCAATTGAAAATTTGCGTAACGCCACATATAGCGAGCGAGTTTTGAATATTTTTACGTGGAGATTTCAAAAGCAGGTGAAAGATAAGTTTTAGTTACCCAGGATAATATGGGGATGGAACAAGGAAAGCCTCTCCTGGATTTGCCACACAAAATGTTAGAACCTCATGAGCCGCAGTTGCTCCTGCAGTGAGGACTATTCTATCTTTATCAAATTTCGCTCTTCTTCCTCCCACTTCCTCCATAAATAATGCAACAGCCTGCATTAACCGTCCAGCATAAACTCCATTATTATAGAAATAGTTTTTGAGTCTAACTTGTTGATCTATATTTTGAGTTTGATTAAATAAGATAATTTAATACATTATCTACTTGTCATTGGTTTGAATTTTTGACATTTAAGTAGAATGGTAGATTTTGCTGCTGATAATTTCTACCTCTCTGAAGGCGGGGAGGCCATGATAATCTTGATAGTTGGCAATCTCCTTAAAACTGGAAATGCCCTCCTGCGTGCAAATGGAAGACTCTGGGTGTTCTCTTAGCCAGTTTTCTATTAAATCGAACGAAAGCTGCAAAACATTTAAAAAAGCAATGGGATTATTTTATAGGTTTGGTAAAGAGAGAGACAAGTATTTTGGTAGCGTTATTAAATAGGCACCTGATTTTCTGCTAAGCCCATTTGAATGATTCCAGATGGGTTATTTTGAGGATGATAAGGATTTTTGTCGTACGCTTTCCAGCCATCAAAGTAAGGAGAGTCTTCACCATGGCCATTGGAGGTTGCTCTCTGGGAAAGTTGCATGGTTTTATGAAATTGAGTCAATCCTCTGCCTCGTTATCAATAGCTGCGCTATGCAAGAGATGGATATATGTGTGATGTTGTGCTCTATTTTTATAGGCATGGATATGTCGTGAGAGCAGGTGAAGAGCTGAATTTCAGAGTTGCTTCCAAGTTTGAAAACAAGCGCAGGTCAGAGCATGCTGCACCACGTGAAAGAACGAAGACATATGGAACGCAAGTTACAGTTGGATTTGCTCGAGTCAATACCGAAAAACAAGGACTCGCGTCATTAATTCGTTGAATTTCCTCTGTTCAATACGGATTTGACCTCGCAGACAACATTTTATGCGCAGACTTCCGAGAAAAACTATTGGAGAGAAACAAAAGGCTGTTAATGGACAAAACACAAAATTTATTGGTACACCTTTAAAATTTTATATTCCACTTTGGAGAAAGTAGATGATTAAACGTGTTTGATTTGGAATAGTATTAGAATGAATGACCTGCCAATGAACTATATGATTCCATGAGACACCGGTTCATGTGAACCACTACGTATGAATATGGGTCAATGAGGTCCACTCAAAAACTATGGAGTTGAATCTTGATAAAATATCATAACCTTTAAATCCCACTAACTTTATTTTGTCAAACTATTTTATAATACAAATCCTACAACTTTATTATATTTATAGTTGAAGAGAGTGTATATTTCACTTTTTCACTTCTATGTTTTGTTCCACTTTGTGAAGATGTTGTTTATGTATAACTCTAGCATTCATTTTGGCACTTTTTGACACACTCATTGACTCAATCTTGAATCTAACACTATGTTACATGTTAATCCTCCACTTTACAACAACACCGACCTAGTTCCTAGAGTCTTCTTCTTTCCTTGACTTGATCGCACCTACAATGTAGTCTTCTAGATTTAAAATTTAAAAATCTTGATTTCAAGGCCAACAATCTCAATATAGTTGTTGCTCATCATTGTGCACACCAATATTTCAAATTGCATGTCTAAGGCTATGTATTTAAGCACATCATCCCCTGACCATCTGGTGCACGTGAAAGAACAAACACAAACATATTGGAGCACAAGTTACACAAGTCAATATATCAGCTTTGAAAAACTGAAATTATCACCTATAAATTCTAATTCATTGAATTTATTCCCGTTGAATAGAGATTTGATCCTGAAAGAAAAGATTTTATGGGTAGACTTACCTAGAATAATCTCCATTCAAACTATTGTTGAGAAACAAAAGACAGTTAATCGACAAAACACAAATTTCATTGGGACACTGGATTGAAATTTTATGGGGTACAAAGTTAAGTGGATTTGACTTTGGAGAAAGTATATGATTAAGCATGTTTGATTTGGAATAGTATTAGAAAGAATGACCTCCCAATGGACCATTCGGGTGTTTTTCTATAATATTTTCAAACCGTGTCATAGTGCTTGTGGAAATTCATCTATAGAGGCACCTTATCAACTGGATATTTTTTAAGGCAATAAATACCATGTTGTTCCAATCATAATTCAGGTGTGTTAAGTTATGTCATAATGTTCATGAATAACTTGAGCATACTTGGAATTTGTCAAACTTTAATGCATTTGTTGCTTAAGTACAGGAATAAGACTAAGGGGTGTCCACTTGGAACCAAATTCATTCAAAGAACATGAAATGAAAGTAAATGTATCTTAGATGTGTTTAAGATGTTAATTTACTACCTTCAATTTATAACTCATGCTTAATCCTACTTACTAAATCTATTTTTCTCAATAATCAAATAACACTTTTAAATTTATGTTTAGTAAAATAAAAGCACTAAGAAATAGGAATTGAATAGAAATTAGGAACTAGCAACTGTAGTCATGGCCAAGGTGGATTGAAAAGTCCCTATTTATTAAATTAGACAACCCCCTGTATTGCTTGCAACTGTTTCTTGTAAGAGCTCCCAAAGCAGATCAACTTCATAATTCTCCATAGCTATTACAGGTGTTTTTGCCAATATATATTGAAATGGAATATGTGGAGGAGCATAGATAGAAGAAGAAGAAGAAGAAGGGATACATTGTTGTCATTGTGAAAACCCCAACCCACATTTATTGCATAGCTTGCCTTTGTAAGCACTAAGAATATTAGTAAAAACTCAAAGCATTCAAACCCTTGATCTCATCATGAGGTAGTCACATTCACGCTAGAGACAAACACTTGATCACATCACAAGGTAAACATTCAAAGTAATCAATAGTCAGCTAGATAAATCTTTGTTAAAGCAAGTTAAAGCGTACCAACTCTCTACGTATGTGCCTAGGACTTAGAGGAGAGTGGATCAAAGAAATTCTAGAAGAATTAGAGGAATAAACCCAAGACTACAACTCACACAAGAACAAGGCATACAAATTCAACAATGCCTCTAGGACCACGAGGCTAGGTTACAAGGTGCTAGGAACATAAACAAAGAAAATCAAGATCCATCTAGACGTTGGAATTGGAGAAACCCCAATGGGAGACAAATCACATGTGACCCTTCGGGTCATATAGTCATCTCAAAAATAATTATCATAGAAGGAAAGAGGCAAATCCAAAACAACAATAGGCCCCTGATCAGGTCGACTGCTCTTTGCGAGGTTCTACTACCCTGAAAGGTCCCGTTAGAAGCTCCGGTTATGAAAATCCTTCATCAATCAAGAGAGACATAATATTTTAGTTGTAATGCATTGATCAAATAAGAACATCCATGTGTAGAAGGAACTGAAGAGAAGCAAACATAAGAACATCATTGTTTTATTCTAATCTGTTTGTTTCATGTGCAAGTATAGGACAAATCATGAAGCTGATTGAAGACATTCAGCATGTGGTATCAAATGGGCTCCCACAAGGGTTGAGCCCAGCATGCTACCGCCCCTTGATCTCAGAAGGGATGAATAGAAGAAGAAGATCATTGATAACATTCACATGACAAGCTGAGAGAGTAACAAGACAATCATATGCATCGGTCCCATTTCAGGGCATGACCAAGATTTCACTTCAGAGTATGAAATGCAACCAAAAACATGACATGAACAGATGGAGGACAAGATTCGATGCATATAACAGCCTATACACTACTTCAACTGCTATGAAATAACATTCTCAGGCATGATAATGATCAAGACTACACAATACATTTGTAATCCTTAGATTGATAAAGAAGTAAGTGTTCACAAGTATGAATTATCTGAAGCTTACTTACTCATTCATGATCAGTAGTCCATTTGGAGTGTTCATTATAAATCAGTAAGCCAAATTGCAAAGACAAGTGAGTACCAAGCTTCATACTTTCTCATTTAATTGGAGTGATAGAATCGGATTCAGAATTCAATGACATGAGCTGCCTCTTAAATGATGAAATATATCCAATTATACCTCACTTTTTGCTACTAGTAAGTTGAGCATCAGACAAGTGTTATCACATGTCGCATTGACTGCATATCTATAAAAGAAGTATGATAAGTATTGTAGATCTGTAGCAGAAAATACAAGACAGCCAATCCAGATGGCTCATCCTTTGTCTTTGACAAACTCCAAAGGGATCAAAAAGAACATTTCATTACATGTGTGTAATAGAGTATCATCGTCATGTGACAGGAGAAGTTAAACTGCAGACACAGTGGACCTGATCGTGTCCTACAGGACATCTCATATGATGCATTTGATAAGATAGAATACATAAAAAGAAGAGCAGAGGTTCATCGAATGTTACAGTGTATTCAGAACAAGAGAGTGTTGCCTTCATGTGTGACAATGACAACATATCATGATATAGCTAGGTCATCGTCATACATGAAGAGTGTGTGTGCACAATCCACTGAATGGACAAGTAAAAATACAGAATTGAGACATGCATGCTACTACAATGGAGGAGTTCGAAGCTGAAAGTGACAGTATCATTCTATATGCAAAGTTCACTAAAAGAGTAAGTAGAGCTACAGAGAGAGAATGTTGTATATTATTATCACTTCTCTTAAAAATAACAATGGCTACGACTAAACAGTGATTATAAGTGACAGCATGAGAAAAAAAAGTGATATCATATGCCAATGTATGCTACAGAAGGAAGCATTTTTTATGTTCAAAAGATAGAAGCCTTGTCCAGTTTAGCGTATACAGTGAAAGGAAAATGCAGATGCATTCATTAGTGAAGACGTGACATATACCGCCATTTGAACTCTTTTCTGAAACACCCACATCGACTTTCAGAACCAATATATTTTGCAGTGTTTTAGAGAAAGAGAAAGGGTATTGTAAACCATCCAAACAAGGTCGTGAGGTGTTATTGTTTATACAAAACAGAGAAATGAAACCCATGTTGGGTAAAAATGTCATCTTTCTTTACACAGTCGAACAAGTCAAAAAAGAGCTTAGAAGATCATGGCCACGAAAGATAAAGGAGTTATGTGTAAACAAAAATGAAACCCACACTTCAACATCAGAAACTTCACATTTTTACATCGAGAGACAAAAGGGAAGCTACATAATGAATTACAAGGAGCGGCAGTGCCTTATGAAGAGATATTTCACACACCCAGCTAAACAAAAATGTAACCCTCTTCACAGTTTCAGATATGCAGAAATAAGAGGAATCTACATTAAGAACGATGGCAAAGAGATGCAACGGACTCACCGAATGATAGTGCAGCAGAGAGAAAGGATAATGGCTGCGGCCAGTTGAACAAAGTCATTGCCATTTTGCCATTTTTCACAAGTTCAACACACAGAAACACAAACAAATGCATATCGAAACTAAGAGACTGAAGAAGCAGCTAATGGCCACGGCCATTTACATAATATAAGCCATCAAAATATACTGAAATCCATTTTAAAGCTCAGATTCAAGCTTACCAGGAGGTGGCAATCATTTTTGGCCAACAAAGTGCAGTGAAAAAAACATTAAAGACCATCGAATGGAGCAAGCAAAGCATACAGAGCATGAAACCCCAAGTCGGCGGCCACAGTTGCAGAGCCAACTCAATGCCAACAACAGCGAAATGAAATGACCGACATTTTAGGGTTCTCATTTGCTTTTGTTTCAACGTCCCTTCCACATTCTTGACCATGCAACATTTTAATCATTTTTATCCAAATGGGGTCGGGGTCAACACTCTGTGTTGATAAGTGTCTAGCAATCATAAGTAGAGGTGGCCGACAACACAAGGAACATGGCCTATTTTATTAAGTCAAAGGTGAGCATGATTATGAAATGTGCCTTTAGAATTTGCAAGGTTTTAACATCATTGTTGGTCGACTCACATTGGAGTCAAGACATTATAATGCATGTGGTTGAGTGTCTTTGACCTCCCACATATGCATTTTATTCATTATTCCTTCACATATTTCAATGTATGCATAAGATCAAACCAAAACCTTGAGAATGTGAAGAATATGCTAGATGAAAATATGGTGAAAGTGGGTCAATACGACATGATGGCATTATAGAGGCAGGAAGTTGGCATTTTTCAAGCCATATGGATAATGGTAAGGTGGCATAATATCGACACTTGGAGTCCATGGGGTCAAGCCTTTTAAGGCTTTTATTTATTTTTTGCAAACATGTGTAATAGTTCATATTTTTTATGATTTTTATAGAAAATCATTAGTGACATCTTGTAAATATCTTGGTGAAATTGTAAACCAGATATCATTTTATTTTTGCAAAAAATCATGTCAATAGGATATCGATTAAAACTGCCAAGTCATGTAAAGTTAACTTTAAAGCAATGAAATTATGAATTGCTTTTAAAGTTTAACTATTTTTAGGCAGTTAAAGCATTTTCATTCCCTTGGGCAAAATTGAGCATAATAGGACAAATTTTTTGCTTTCATGAGGTAGATTGGACAGATTTGGATGCAGATTTGGTGGGGACCACCTAGAGGATCAAGTTGGAAGTTTTATTTTGCAGTTTGGAGGCAGTTTGAGGCTATTTTTGGCAGCTTCTTTCTGAAGCTCGAAAATGGATTGTAGATCTATTTTTAGGAGCTTTTTCAGCTTTCTTCACTGGACATCATTTGGAGTCATTTATAGGAGAAAAACTTAGTTTTTTCTCAGTCAGTTAGCATCAGTTTCTTCTCTCTAGTAGACTTGTATATAGCAGTTGGCTCACACATTTATTTTTTATGCATTGTATTCCTTTTAGTTCTAATAGGAAATCATCTTGTTTCACATACATTTTTGCAGTCTTGATCCGATGTCATATTGTGACTTTTTTCAGTCCTTTATTTTGTCTCAATACTGTTAAAATTTAGTTGCTTCCTGGTTGCAGTTTGTGTTTGACATCAAACCTTGTTGCAAATTACTTAAGGAGTAACTATCAGTGAAGTTGTGAGGATTTATGTTAGAGGATCTGCCTGTGAATGATAGAACTTCATTTAGTTTTAGATTCTAGAATCAGTTTGCATTTCAGTTACATCTTTCTATCCCTTTTCCTCTCAAGTCATAGTTTAGAAATTTTAAGAGAATCAACTCACTTTGGAGATTCATTCTCAAGAAAGGAGACCCACATCCGAGAATGATTCCATGTTTGAACAAGTAGTTAAGTCTTCGCAAAGCTTAACAAGGGTGCATACTTGAATTGACAAAAGTACTCATATAAAAATGACTTAAATTCTGCAGTCTTAATGAATTCATCATCTGAAATGAATTTTTTACTAGCCAGATACCTTACATCCTCTGTTAGTTCATCAGAGGACTCTATTTCAACATCTTCTCTTTCCTTTCGAGGTTCATATTCTCCTATGTGGGGCTAGGATGCTTGCAAGTCTTTATTTTCCCCTTCCTCTTCTTCTTCAAGATCAAAAGAAATATTAGGAGTTGGTTAAGGAGACAAATGAGCCATTGTAATTTCATCCTCTGCCTATGTTTCTCTGACAACTTTTCCCTTTTTTTCAAAGATATGAGGAGGAACATCTTCAATTAATTCTGAAGCATTTTCAATTAATGCATCTAGTCTCTTGATAAGATCATCTATGTTCACCAAAGCACCTGTGTAACTGGGGTTTTTGGCTACCCTCCAAGCCTCGGCCAACATTATCTTGTGGTACAAGCTTATTCTTTCAACTGCATTGTGCTCATCTTGGTTTCTAATTAGGTCATCATCAACAAACAACACATGATTATACCTTTTCAGCTTCTTCTTTGTTCTGACCGTGCATATAAACTTCTCTGGATCAAAATTTTCTCGAGCATTTCCTACAGGCAACCTAAAATATTCTAATCTTTTCTCAATTAATTGATATCCTTTATCTGACATGACTCTGAAGTCTCCAAAACACAACATCCCAGGCATAAAATATTATTTATTGGAACCTTTTAAATGCATGAAATCTAAGTAGGCAAGTTGTCTCACAATTTCTAAATAGGCAATCCTGTCTGGACAAGTTTTATGTAACAAGATAGGGGGGCCTTCAAATCCAGATACCCTAATCTTTGTGCAATCATTGTAGGAGTACCAGTCACCCCAGTTATGACTAAATTTTCCCTATTCATACTTGTCCTCAGGCCTTAGAAATCTTTTTATTTCTGGTGACAAGTTGTGGTCACAAGGGTGGCCTAACTTTCTATAGACAGGTTTCACAAAGAATTCTTCAAAATAGAGATAATGAGACTTCTCACACAGGCTATCCTAGATAGCGGTCCACATATGAATAGGTTTAATGTCACCATTCTTGTCTAAATCTCTTACTCGTAGACATTCACTCCACATTCCAGAATTCTGCCCTTCATAGAGGACAAGGTGCATAAGTACAAAATAGTGACTGAACTTACTACCTTCTCCTTTCAGGGAGACCAATTCATTATGAAGGGCATTAGCCAGGAACTCAGCATAATCAAAACACACTGCTTGTTGACTTTGCACATCAACAGCTAAAACCATAGGAGCAATCTCCATAAACAGGGAAGCCTCAACCCCAAGTAATTGACACATAGAGTAATAGGTGTATTGGAAATACTCTTCAAACATTTCTATAGAATATGCGGAATCTTCTGTCACCGAAAACACTTTAAGTTTGTTTTCAGCATCTCGTGGCCTATGCACGGGCAACCTCCACCGTTTGTATTGGTTGCTCATGTGTTATAATATTCACTGATTAAATCTCGGAGTCTGAACTTCACATAAAAACTGCAATCCAACTGAAAGACCATTGATATATAGTCTCTAGTGACAAGGAAAAAACCTGTGCCATCACTCAATTCAACCATATGGTTATGAGGGTTGTATCTTTTAGCTATGACTTTAAAAAATTCAACAATTACAAACACAGTAGGCACTATAAGTTTTCCCAAATGCATTCTCCAGCGGTTTGACGGTGGTGCTCACCTATACATTCTCCTGTAATGATACATGAAGAGGTCATAACCTCTAATGGGTGTCCATACATCCCCTACATGTTTGTAAATGTCTTCCAATTTCTCTGCATTGGGATTCAATTGAGCGTTTCTTCTAGACCTTTGACCAGATTTTGGGCATTGGTTGATCAGGTCTTGATTCAGGTGTCTCTCATCTAACTTTTGTCTTTTAAGCCTAGGGTTTTCATACATGTCTTCCATAATATAATGTAAGAGACTTCTACTTCTTTAATATGCAATTTGATTCAGTAGCTCCAGGTTACAAGCTCATAATACTTACTTGAATTTTGAGTTGCATTCATCGCAGAGGCTTCCCGTTGCTCCCATGTATGCTTAATGAATCAAAATTCCTTTTGATTTATTTTTGATATACTCTGTTCTATGTATTAATGGCAGCTTTCACATCGTCGGGTAGACATTAAATTCTCATAATAGGAATTTCTTGTCACCTCCTCGAATCAATAAATCATACTTAAAGAGTTTTATCATTTTTTATTATTGTCAGGATTTTGTTTTGACCCAAATGGGTGTCATGCCGAAATCCCGTATTGTTAAGTCTCATTGATATTTGTTTATCCCTTCGATATGTTCTCTTTATTATCATATTCACTTTTTCGAAGGGACTAGTTATCACCTCCCTTCGACATCCCGAATCCTCTTCCTTTGTATTTCTTTATTTGACATCTTACTGACAGCTTTTCAGCAGGACTGGAACCTAAGTCATTCTGATATTCTGAATCTTCAAATTATATCACTTATATTTGTTTGGAATATTGAAGAGACTGCGGAAAGACTCACTCCTATACTCTGATCTCATTTGTTCCTTAGATATTTTGTTATCAACTCGAAACAATGCTTAAGTGTTTGTTTTCAGATTATCGAAGTGACTACAAGACGAGTCTCCCCGAAACGGCGATTACTTCTCAATATGTTTTTATATTCCATCATCTCTTTATCAGTGTGACACATTCAGGTGTCACACCGATCTCCTGATATATCTTTAACCTTTTTCAGGGTGTCAATGAGGCCTCTAAGCTGGTCACTTCGATATACTGCAAGCCTTTTGCACAACATGGTATTAAATGTGTCTTTCTTAATTTTTGAATGAAAGCGACTAATCGGGGAAGGGTTTAGGGTTTACTCTTTTGGGTTTACGATAGGAATGAAGCAAAAATTTATTAATGGCGATTTTCACATCGTCGGGAAGACATTAAATTCTAATAACGGGAACATGTCTTGTCACCTCCTCGAATCAATAAATCATACTTAAGGAGTTTTATCATTTTTTATTATTGTCGGGGTTTCGTTATGACCCAAATGGGTGTCACGCCGAAATCTCGTATTGTTAAGTCTCATCGATATTTCTTTATCCCTTCGATATGTTTTCTTTATTATCATATTTGCTTTTTTGAAGGGACAAGTTATCACCTCCCTTTGACATCCCGAATCCTCTTCCTTTGTAATTCTTTATTTGGCATCTTACTGACGGTTTTTCGGCATGACTGGAACTTGAGTCATTCCGATATTTCGAATCTTCAAATTATATGTCACTTATGTTTTCTCGAACTATCGAAGAGACTGTAGAGAGACTCACTCCGATACTCCGATCTCATTTGTTCCTTCGATATTTTGTTATCAGCTCGACACAATGCCTAAGGGATTATTTTAGGCGCTAAATTGGGCACTCAATTCAGTGCTAAAGTAGGCACTAAAGTAAACACTAAAGTAGGCGCTAAATTCAGCGCAAATTAGCGCCTACTTGGTCTGATCGATGCAAAAAAAGGTCCAAAATAGCGCCATCTCGATAAATAGTGCCGACTTTTTAAAAAATTAGAGAAAAATACATTAAAACAATGGGTGGAAGCAAAAATCAGAGCAAAAAAGGGAGCCAATCACATGGATTTGTTGTAGTGATTGGTGAGACAGTTGGGTTTGAATGTTTATGGTGGAAGAGTGCAAACTTTTGTGATACGGCTTTTTTATTTCCAAGTTGGCTCTTTAGAGTGATATGCCAGATACAATTTCAAAACACTTACACGTGTTTGGCTAGCAGCTAAGACTTGTTTTGTTGACAAATATAAACGATTAAATGTGCATTTAATATCTGATTTGTCTTTGATGTCATCATTCTTTTTTATGCAAGTGTATTTTCCTAACTTGTGGAGGACCGACGCGTGAGAGTGGGCCCCAACATGCGCCAATCCTACCGCACGTTAGGGTCCCCAGGCACGTTCTAGCTCCTCTCCCCTATCCTTTCTTGATAAATGCTTCGCCACCCGATTTCGTGTCTGTAGCCCTTCTTAGCTAGAAGCAAATTTACAATCCCATCTCAATCAGATGAAATCTCCATCAAGATTTAAAACTCCTAAATGAAGACTAGCACTTCCATCTACCATTCCCCAATCAAAGAAAGTAGCGGATCATCTGACAAGACATAAAAACGGACGTTGTATAGGTCCCCTCCTGTCATGAAGGTACAGTATGACCAAAGCGTTGATGTACACATTTTAATAATGATATCCAACTTTTAGTCAAAATTTATTGATATGTTGAAAAAGGCAATGACGAATGCAAATATTCAAATCTTGGTTGACTATGTTGACAATGAAAAACTATAGTAACTATGAATAATATCCTGATATGAGTTTAAAGGATTGAATAATAAATTTGAAGGTTCAGGGAGACTATTAGACATATCTGGAAGCATCTTAGGTCAAATTTTATATTAAGTTTGTGTTTGAGATCTTACAACCATGAATTTGTAGACAATAGCAAACCTAAACTCATTCGATCAATCAAAGTGCATTTGCTTCCTCATGTCTAGGGAACCATGCACTTTGGCCAAAGGACCAATAGCAATTGATAGAGCTTCTTGTGTGTCTACTCTTGGTCTCCTCTTGATTTCTTTGGGCCACAATTAATGTCACTACCAAGCCACATGTCAAATCTCATTCCATCTAACTATCGGATACCCATTGCGCATTAAGTGCGATTGTTAGTTTTATTATAGAAATAATTTTTGAATCAAACTTATTGATCTAGATTTTAAGTTTGATTAAATAACATAATTTGATACACTGAGAAAAAATACTATCAACTTAAATAACATAATTTGATACACTTTACTTGTCATTACTTTTAATGGCTGACATTTAAGTACTAATTTGTTGCTGATTATTTCTACCTCTCTGAATGCGGGGAAGCCATGATAATCTTGATAATTGGCAATCTCCTTAAAGCTGGAAATGCCCTCCTACGTGCAAATGGAAGACTCTGGGTGTTCTCTTAGCCGCTTTTTCTATTAAATCAAAGGAAAGCTGCAAAACATTTAAAAAAGCAATGGCATTATTTTATGGTTTTGGTAAAGAGAGACACAAGTATTTTGGTAGCATCCAACGAAATAGGCACCTGATTTTCTGCTGAGCCCATTTGGATAATTCCAGATGGGTTGTTTTGAGGATCCGGGAAAGTTACACGGTTTTATCAAATTGAGTTAATCAATAGCTGTGCTATGCTATGCAAGAGATGGATATCCGTTTTTACAGGCCGGTGAAGAGATGGATTTCAACAAGAGAATGCGAAAGTACAAACATAATGCACGTGAGAAGCAACTATCAGCATTGAAAGGCGTAACTATCACTGGTAACTCTGCATCTGGACTCTAATTCATTCACTGAATTTCGTCGTGTTCAATACCCAGAGATTTGACCCCGACAAACAAGATTTTAGGCGCGGACATTCCTAGAATAAAATATGTGCCAAAATATTTTATTTTAGGATCATGTATTAAATGAACTAACATAAGATTTCATATTTTTGGGGGGGATAATATTACTTTTATTATTTCCTTACATTTTTTTAGTTGCAACTTTGAATCACAATAGCTAGGCTGCAGATGCAACCCTTTAATAAATTTTAGCAGCACAGGCCGCAGATATAACTGGTCTCCTGTACACATGCAGTAGAGTTGTCTGAAATGTTATAACTACCCGCCAAGAATAAAGAATAAAGAATAAAGAATCGACTTCCCTCTAAAGGAAACAAGAGGTGAGCTGAATGGTGGTGAAGAAAGAAAGTAATTTGATATCACATGGATGCGATTGGGGTGCCAGGGCTGTTGAGGAAACTCAAGTTCATTGTGTGAGCTCTATCAATAGAGAGGGAGAGATTGTGATTACGACGAGCTGTACGAAACGTTCGAGGGATTGAGGAAGAGATTGTAGATCCTCGTTCACATAGCGGCAAGGACATGAACATCTTGCTCTTCCTTTCTGTAAAACGCTTAATTCTGGAGAGTGACTCTTGCATGGTGGCTGGGGTCATGTTAGCAAAGCAGAACCTAAACCATCCGTCCTCTTTGCAATGGCACGAGGAGCCAGGTGATACATTCAGTCCAATCTCGTTGATGATTGTCTTCCAAAGTGCAAGCTCCGATTCTTTGTGGAGAAGATAGCGGAAGTCTACCCAACAGAAAAGCCCAGCGTTGGCGTTGGGCAAACACTCAATGCCAGCCTCGCGCAATCCCTGGACAAACATGCTATGTGCCTCCCGCAACCTTTTTTTATTCTCTTGAATATATTCTCTCACAAATGCCCTATCACCTAACATCGCACCCATCAAGTATTGTGTCTGTGAAGAAACCATGCAGAAACTTGACATTCTGCGAGCCGCCGTAGCCACCGTGTTGTTATAAGAATAGATGACCCCCACTCTAAATCCGGGCAGTCCCATGTCCTTTGACAGGCTGTAAATGATGTGAACATGCTCGCGCTCCCTCTCACTCTGCGGTTGCACTACCTCTGCAATGCTCACGAACCTTGGACCGGAAAACACTGACCCTGCATAGATTTCATCGCAGATCAGATGAATCTTCTTCTCTCTCGTAAAACGTACAATGCTTCTCAGTGTCTGCTCATCCATTGTGGTGCCCAGTGGGTTGGACGGATTTGTTATTAGAACGCCTTTCACTCTTATCTTTCCACACTCCGCCTGCTTGTACGCTTCTTCAAGCGCACTCACTGTCACCTGAAAATTGTTGGAATTGCTGCACTCTACTGCTATCAGCTCCACTCCAGTCCGCCACTTTAGATCTCTGTCAAAACTGCTTGTCAACATTTAATTACATTAGATTTATATGTTGATTCAATCAATTGAAAATTTGCGTAACGCCACATATAGCGAGCGAGTTTTGAATATTTTTACGTGGAGATTTCAAAAGCAGGTGAAAGATAAGTTTTAGTTACCCAGGATAATATGGGGATGGAACAAGGAAAGCCTCTCCTGGATTTGCCACACAAAATGTTAGAACCTCATGAGCCGCAGTTGCTCCTGCAGTGAGGACTATTCTATCTTTATCAAATTTCGCTCTTCTTCCTCCCACTTCCTCCATAAATAATGCAACAGCCTGCATTAACCGTCCAGCATAAACTCCATTATTATAGAAATAGTTTTTGAGTCTAACTTGTTGATCTATATTTTGAGTTTGATTAAATAAGATAATTTAATACATTATCTACTTGTCATTGGTTTGAATTTTTGACATTTAAGTAGAATGGTAGATTTTGCTGCTGATAATTTCTACCTCTCTGAAGGCGGGGAGGCCATGATAATCTTGATAGTTGGCAATCTCCTTAAAACTGGAAATGCCCTCCTGCGTGCAAATGGAAGACTCTGGGTGTTCTCTTAGCCAGTTTTCTATTAAATCGAACGAAAGCTGCAAAACATTTAAAAAAGCAATGGGATTATTTTATAGGTTTGGTAAAGAGAGAGACAAGTATTTTGGTAGCGTTATTAAATAGGCACCTGATTTTCTGCTAAGCCCATTTGAATGATTCCAGATGGGTTATTTTGAGGATGATAAGGATTTTTGTCGTACGCTTTCCAGCCATCAAAGTAAGGAGAGTCTTCACCATGGCCATTGGAGGTTGCTCTCTGGGAAAGTTGCATGGTTTTATGAAATTGAGTCAATCCTCTGCCTCGTTATCAATAGCTGCGCTATGCAAGAGATGGATATATGTGTGATGTTGTGCTCTATTTTTATAGGCATGGATATGTCGTGAGAGCAGGTGAAGAGCTGAATTTCAGAGTTGCTTCCAAGTTTGAAAACAAGCGCAGGTCAGAGCATGCTGCACCACGTGAAAGAACGAAGACATATGGAACGCAAGTTACAGTTGGATTTGCTCGAGTCAATACCGAAAAACAAGGACTCGCGTCATTAATTCGTTGAATTTCCTCTGTTCAATACGGATTTGACCTCGCAGACAACATTTTATGCGCAGACTTCCGAGAAAAACTATTGGAGAGAAACAAAAGGCTGTTAATGGACAAAACACAAAATTTATTGGTACACCTTTAAAATTTTATATTCCACTTTGGAGAAAGTAGATGATTAAACGTGTTTGATTTGGAATAGTATTAGAATGAATGACCTGCCAATGAACTATATGATTCCATGAGACACCGGTTCATGTGAACCACTACGTATGAATATGGGTCAATGAGGTCCACTCAAAAACTATGGAGTTGAATCTTGATAAAATATCATAACCTTTAAATCCCACTAACTTTATTTTGTCAAACTATTTTATAATACAAATCCTACAACTTTATTATATTTATAGTTGAAGAGAGTGTATATTTCACTTTTTCACTTCTATGTTTTGTTCCACTTTGTGAAGATGTTGTTTATGTATAACTCTAGCATTCATTTTGGCACTTTTTGACACACTCATTGACTCAATCTTGAATCTAACACTATGTTACATGTTAATCCTCCACTTTACAACAACACCGACCTAGTTCCTAGAGTCTTCTTCTTTCCTTGACTTGATCGCACCTACAATGTAGTCTTCTAGATTTAAAATTTAAAAATCTTGATTTCAAGGCCAACAATCTCAATATAGTTGTTGCTCATCATTGTGCACACCAATATTTCAAATTGCATGTCTAAGGCTATGTATTTAAGCACATCATCCCCTGACCATCTGGTGCACGTGAAAGAACAAACACAAACATATTGGAGCACAAGTTACACAAGTCAATATATCAGCTTTGAAAAACTGAAATTATCACCTATAAATTCTAATTCATTGAATTTATTCCCGTTGAATAGAGATTTGATCCTGAAAGAAAAGATTTTATGGGTAGACTTACCTAGAATAATCTCCATTCAAACTATTGTTGAGAAACAAAAGACAGTTAATCGACAAAACACAAATTTCATTGGGACACTGGATTGAAATTTTATGGGGTACAAAGTTAAGTGGATTTGACTTTGGAGAAAGTATATGATTAAGCATGTTTGATTTGGAATAGTATTAGAAAGAATGACCTCCCAATGGACCATTCGGGTGTTTTTCTATAATATTTTCAAACCGTGTCATAGTGCTTGTGGAAATTCATCTATAGAGGCACCTTATCAACTGGATATTTTTTAAGGCAATAAATACCATGTTGTTCCAATGATAATTCAGGTGTGTTAAGTTATGTCATAATGTTCATGAATAACTTGAGCATACTTGGAATTTGTCAAACTTTAATGCATTTGTTGCTTAAGTACAGGAATAAGACTAAGGGGTGTCCACTTGGAACCAAATTCATTCAAAGAACATGAAATGAAAGTAAATGTATCTTAGATGTGTTTAAGATGTTAATTTACTACCTTCAATTTATAACTCATGCTTAATCCTACTTACTAAATCTATTTTTCTCAATAATCAAATAACACTTTTAAATTTATGTTTAGTAAAATAAAAGCACTAAGAAATAGGAATTGAATAGAAATTAGGAACTAGCAACTGTAGTCATGGCCAAGGTGGATTGAAAAGTCCCTATTTATTAAATTAGACAACCCCCTGTATTGCTTGCAACTGTTTCTTGTAAGAGCTCCCAAAGCAGATCAACTTCATAATTCTCCATAGCTATTACAGGTGTTTTTGCCAATATATATTGAAATGGAATATGTGGAGGAGCATAGATAGAAGAAGAAGAAGAAGAAGGGATACATTGTTGTCATTGTGAAAACCCCAACCCACATTTATTGCATAGCTTGCCTTTGTAAGCACTAAGAATATTAGTAAAAACTCAAAGCATTCAAACCCTTGATCTCATCATGAGGTAGTCACATTCACGCTAGAGACAAACACTTGATCACATCACAAGGTAAACATTCAAAGTAATCAATAGTCAGCTAGATAAATCTTTGTTAAAGCAAGTTAAAGCGTACCAACTCTCTACGTATGTGCCTAGGACTTAGAGGAGAGTGGATCAAAGAAATTCTAGAAGAATTAGAGGAATAAACCCAAGACTACAACTCACACAAGAACAAGGCATACAAATTCAACAATGCCTCTAGGACCACGAGGCTAGGTTACAAGGTGCTAGGAACATAAACAAAGAAAATCAAGATCCATCTAGACGTTGGAATTGGAGAAACCCCAATGGGAGACAAATCACATGTGACCCTTCGGGTCATATAGTCATCTCAAAAATAATTATCATAGAAGGAAAGAGGCAAATCCAAAACAACAATAGGCCCCTGATCAGGTCGACTGCTCTTTGCGAGGTTCTACTACCCTGAAAGGTCCCGTTAGAAGCTCCGGTTATGAAAATCCTTCATCAATCAAGAGAGACATAATATTTTAGTTGTAATGCATTGATCAAATAAGAACATCCATGTGTAGAAGGAACTGAAGAGAAGCAAACATAAGAACATCATTGTTTTATTCTAATCTGTTTGTTTCATGTGCAAGTATAGGACAAATCATGAAGCTGATTGAAGACATTCAGCATGTGGTATCAAATGGGCTCCCACAAGGGTTGAGCCCAGCATGCTACCGCCCCTTGATCTCAGAAGGGATGAATAGAAGAAGAAGATCATTGATAACATTCACATGACAAGCTGAGAGAGTAACAAGACAATCATATGCATCGGTCCCATTTCAGGGCATGACCAAGATTTCACTTCAGAGTATGAAATGCAACCAAAAACATGACATGAACAGATGGAGGACAAGATTCGATGCATATAACAGCCTATACACTACTTCAACTGCTATGAAATAACATTCTCAGGCATGATAATGATCAAGACTACACAATACATTTGTAATCCTTAGATTGATAAAGAAGTAAGTGTTCACAAGTATGAATTATCTGAAGCTTACTTACTCATTCATGATCAGTAGTCCATTTGGAGTGTTCATTATAAATCAGTAAGCCAAATTGCAAAGACAAGTGAGTACCAAGCTTCATACTTTCTCATTTAATTGGAGTGATAGAATCGGATTCAGAATTCAATGACATGAGCTGCCTCTTAAATGATGAAATATATCCAATTATACCTCACTTTTTGCTACTAGTAAGTTGAGCATCAGACAAGTGTTATCACATGTCGCATTGACTGCATATCTATAAAAGAAGTATGATAAGTATTGTAGATCTGTAGCAGAAAATACAAGACAGCCAATCCAGATGGCTCATCCTTTGTCTTTGACAAACTCCAAAGGGATCAAAAAGAACATTTCATTACATGTGTGTAATAGAGTATCATCGTCATGTGACAGGAGAAGTTAAACTGCAGACACAGTGGACCTGATCGTGTCCTACAGGACATCTCATATGATGCATTTGATAAGATAGAATACATAAAAAGAAGAGCAGAGGTTCATCGAATGTTACAGTGTATTCAGAACAAGAGAGTGTTGCCTTCATGTGTGACAATGACAACATATCATGATATAGCTAGGTCATCGTCATACATGAAGAGTGTGTGTGCACAATCCACTGAATGGACAAGTAAAAATACAGAATTGAGACATGCATGCTACTACAATGGAGGAGTTCGAAGCTGAAAGTGACAGTATCATTCTATATGCAAAGTTCACTAAAAGAGTAAGTAGAGCTACAGAGAGAGAATGTTGTATATTATTATCACTTCTCTTAAAAATAACAATGGCTACGACTAAACAGTGATTATAAGTGACAGCATGAGAAAAAAAAGTGATATCATATGCCAATGTATGCTACAGAAGGAAGCATTTTTTATGTTCAAAAGATAGAAGCCTTGTCCAGTTTAGCGTATACAGTGAAAGGAAAATGCAGATGCATTCATTAGTGAAGACGTGACATATACCGCCATTTGAACTCTTTTCTGAAACACCCACATCGACTTTCAGAACCAATATATTTTGCAGTGTTTTAGAGAAAGAGAAAGGGTATTGTAAACCATCCAAACAAGGTCGTGAGGTGTTATTGTTTATACAAAACAGAGAAATGAAACCCATGTTGGGTAAAAATGTCATCTTTCTTTACACAGTCGAACAAGTCAAAAAAGAGCTTAGAAGATCATGGCCACGAAAGATAAAGGAGTTATGTGTAAACAAAAATGAAACCCACACTTCAACATCAGAAACTTCACATTTTTACATCGAGAGACAAAAGGGAAGCTACATAATGAATTACAAGGAGCGGCAGTGCCTTATGAAGAGATATTTCACACACCCAGCTAAACAAAAATGTAACCCTCTTCACAGTTTCAGATATGCAGAAATAAGAGGAATCTACATTAAGAACGATGGCAAAGAGATGCAACGGACTCACCGAATGATAGTGCAGCAGAGAGAAAGGATAATGGCTGCGGCCAGTTGAACAAAGTCATTGCCATTTTGCCATTTTTCACAAGTTCAACACACAGAAACACAAACAAATGCATATCGAAACTAAGAGACTGAAGAAGCAGCTAATGGCCACGGCCATTTACATAATATAAGCCATCAAAATATACTGAAATCCATTTTAAAGCTCAGATTCAAGCTTACCAGGAGGTGGCAATCATTTTTGGCCAACAAAGTGCAGTGAAAAAAACATTAAAGACCATCGAATGGAGCAAGCAAAGCATACAGAGCATGAAACCCCAAGTCGGCGGCCACAGTTGCAGAGCCAACTCAATGCCAACAACAGCGAAATGAAATGACCGACATTTTAGGGTTCTCATTTGCTTTTGTTTCAACGTCCCTTCCACATTCTTGACCATGCAACATTTTAATCATTTTTATCCAAATGGGGTCGGGGTCAACACTCTGTGTTGATAAGTGTCTAGCAATCATAAGTAGAGGTGGCCGACAACACAAGGAACATGGCCTATTTTATTAAGTCAAAGGTGAGCATGATTATGAAATGTGCCTTTAGAATTTGCAAGGTTTTAACATCATTGTTGGTCGACTCACATTGGAGTCAAGACATTATAATGCATGTGGTTGAGTGTCTTTGACCTCCCACATATGCATTTTATTCATTATTCCTTCACATATTTCAATGTATGCATAAGATCAAACCAAAACCTTGAGAATGTGAAGAATATGCTAGATGAAAATATGGTGAAAGTGGGTCAATACGACATGATGGCATTATAGAGGCAGGAAGTTGGCATTTTTCAAGCCATATGGATAATGGTAAGGTGGCATAATATCGACACTTGGAGTCCATGGGGTCAAGCCTTTTAAGGCTTTTATTTATTTTTTGCAAACATGTGTAATAGTTCATATTTTTTATGATTTTTATAGAAAATCATTAGTGACATCTTGTAAATATCTTGGTGAAATTGTAAACCAGATATCATTTTATTTTTGCAAAAAATCATGTCAATAGGATATCGATTAAAACTGCCAAGTCATGTAAAGTTAACTTTAAAGCAATGAAATTATGAATTGCTTTTAAAGTTTAACTATTTTTAGGCAGTTAAAGCATTTTCATTCCCTTGGGCAAAATTGAGCATAATAGGACAAAATTTTTGCTTTCATGAGGTAGATTGGACAGATTTGGATGCAGATTTGGTGGGGACCACCTAGAGGATCAAGTTGGAAGTTTTATTTTGCAGTTTGGAGGCAGTTTGAGGCTATTTTTGGCAGCTTCTTTCTGAAGCTCGAAAATGGATTGTAGATCTATTTTTAGGAGCTTTTTCAGCTTTCTTCACTGGACATCATTTGGAGTCATTTATAGGAGAAAAACTTAGTTTTTTCTCAGTCAGTTAGCATTAGTTTCTTCTCTCTAGTAGACTTGTATATAGCAGTTGGCTCACACATTTATTTTTTATGCATTGTATTCCTTTTAGTTCTAATAGGAAATCATCTTGTTTCACATACATTTTTGCAGTCTTGATCCGATGTCATATTGTGACTTTTTTCAGTCCTTTATTTTGTCTCAATACTGTTAAAATTTAGTTGCTTCCTGGTTGCAGTTTGTGTTTGACATCAAACCTTGTTGCAAATTACTTAAGGAGTAACTATCAGTGAAGTTGTGAGGATTTATGTTAGAGGATCTGCCTGTGAATGATAGAACTTCATTTAGTTTTAGATTCTAGAATCAGTTTGCATTTCAGTTACATCTTTCTATCCCTTTTCCTCTCAAGTCATAGTTTAGAAATTTTAAGAGAATCAACTCACTTTGGAGATTCATTCTCAAGAAAGGAGACCCACATCCGAGAATGATTCCATGTTTGAACAAGTAGTTAAGTCTTCGCAAAGCTTAACAAGGGTGCATACTTGAATTGACAAAAGTACTCATATAAAAATGACTTAAATTCTGCAGTCTTAATGAATTCATCATCTGAAATGAATTTTTTACTAGCCAGATACCTTACATCCTCTGTTAGTTCATCAGAGGACTCTATTTCAACATCTTCTCTTTCCTTTCGAGGTTCATATTCTCCTATGTGGGGCTAGGATGCTTGCAAGTCTTTATTTTCCCCTTCCTCTTCTTCTTCAAGATCAAAAGAAATATTAGGAGTTGGTTGAGGAGACAAATGAGCCATTGTAATTTCATCCTCTGCCTATGTTTCTCTGACAACTTTTCCCTTTTTTTCAAAGATATGAGGAGGAACATCTTCAATTAATTCTGAAGCATTTTCAATTAATGCATCTAGTCTCTTGATAAGATCATCTATGTTCACCAAAGCACCTGTGTAACTGGGGTTTTTGGCTACCCTCCAAGCCTCGGCCAACATTATCTTGTGGTACAAGCTTATTCTTTCAACTGCATTGTGCTCATCTTGGTTTCTAATTAGGTCATCATCAACAAACAACACATGATTATACCTTTTCAGCTTCTTCTTTGTTCTGACCGTGCATATAAACTTCTCTGGATCAAAATTTTCTCGAGCATTTCCTACAGGCAACCTAAAATATTCTAATCTTTTCTCAATTAATTGATATCCTTTATCTGACATGACTCTGAAGTCTCCAAAACACAACATCCCAGGCATAAAATATTATTTATTGGAACCTTTTAAATGCATGAAATCTAAGTAGGCAAGTTGTCTCACAATTTCTAAATAGGCAATCCTGTCTGGACAAGTTTTATGTAACAAGATAGGGGGGCCTTCAAATCCAGATACCCTAATCTTTGTGCAATCATTGTAGGAGTACCAGTCACCCCAGTTATGACTAAATTTTCCCTATTCATACTTGTCCTCAGGCCTTAGAAATCTTTTTATTTCTGGTGACAAGTTGTGGTCACAAGGGTGGCCTAACTTTCTATAGACAGGTTTCACAAAGAATTCTTCAAAATAGAGATAATGAGACTTCTCACACAGGCTATCCTAGATAGCGGTCCACATCTGAATAGGTTTAATGTCACCATTCTTGTCTAAATCTCTTACTCGTAGACATTCACTCCACATTCCAGAATTCTGCCCTTCATAGAGGACAAGGTGCATAAGTACAAAATAGTGACTGAACTTACTACCTTCTCCTTTCAGGGAGACCAATTCATTATGAAGGGCATTAGCCAGGAACTCAGCATAATCAAAACACACTGCTTGTTGACTTTGCACATCAACAGCTAAAACCATAGGAGCAATCTCCATAAACAGGGAAGCCTCAACCCCAAGTAATTGACACATAGAGTAATAGGTGTATTGGAAATACTCTTCAAACATTTCTATAGAATATGCGGAATCTTCTGTCACCGAAAACACTTTAAGTTTGTTTTCAGCATCTCGTGGCCTATGCACGGGCAACCTCCACCGTTTGTATTGGTTGCTCATGTGTTATAATATTCACTGATTAAATCTCGGAGTCTGAACTTCACATAAAAACTGCAATCCAACTGAAAGACCATTGATATATAGTCTCTAGTGACAAGGAAAAAACCTGTGCCATCACTCAATTCAACCATATGGTTATGAGGGTTGTATCTTTTAGCTATGACTTTAAAAAATTCAACAATTACAAACACAGTAGGCACTATAAGTTTTCCCAAATGCATTCTCCAGCGGTTTGACGGTGGTGCTCACCTATACATTCTCCTGTAATGATACATGAAGAGGTCATAACCTCTAATGGGTGTCCATACATCCCCTACATGTTTGTAAATGTCTTCCAATTTCTCTGCATTGGGATTCAATTGAGCGTTTCTTCTAGACCTTTGACCAGATTTTGGGCATTGGTTGATCAGGTCTTGATTCAGGTGTCTCTCATCTAACTTTTGTCTTTTAAGCCTAGGGTTTTCATACATGTCTTCCATAATATAATGTAAGAGACTTCTACTTCTTTAATATGCAATTTGATTCAGTAGCTCCAGGTTACAAGCTCATAATACTTACTTGAATTTTGAGTTGCATTCATCGCAGAGGCTTCCCGTTGCTCCCATGTATGCTTAATGAATCAAAATTCCTTTTGATTTATTTTTGATATACTCTGTTCTATGTATTAATGGCAGCTTTCACATCGTCGGGTAGACATTAAATTCTCATAATAGGAATTTCTTGTCACCTCCTCGAATCAATAAATCATACTTAAAGAGTTTTATCATTTTTTATTATTGTCAGGATTTTGTTTTGACCCAAATGGGTGTCATGCCGAAATCCCGTATTGTTAAGTCTCATTGATATTTGTTTATCCCTTCGATATGTTCTCTTTATTATCATATTCACTTTTTCGAAGGGACTAGTTATCACCTCCCTTCGACATCCCGAATCCTCTTCCTTTGTATTTCTTTATTTGACATCTTACTGACAGCTTTTCAGCAGGACTGGAACCTAAGTCATTCTGATATTCTGAATCTTCAAATTATATCACTTATATTTGTTTGGAATATTGAAGAGACTGCGGAAAGACTCACTCCTATACTCTGATCTCATTTGTTCCTTAGATATTTTGTTATCAACTCGAAACAATGCTTAAGTGTTTGTTTTCAGATTATCGAAGTGACTACAAGACGAGTCTCCCCGAAACGGCGATTACTTCTCAATATGTTTTTATATTCCATCATCTCTTTATCAGTGTGACACATTCAGGTGTCACACCGATCTCCTGATATATCTTTAACCTTTTTCAGGGTGTCAATGAGGCCTCTAAGCTGGTCACTTCGATATACTGCAAGCCTTTTGCACAACATGGTATTAAATGTGTCTTTCTTAATTTTTGAATGAAAGCGACTAATCGGGGAAGGGTTTAGGGTTTACTCTTTTGGGTTTACGATAGGAATGAAGCAAAAATTTATTAATGGCGATTTTCACATCGTCGGGAAGACATTAAATTCTAATAACGGGAACATGTCTTGTCACCTCCTCGAATCAATAAATCATACTTAAGGAGTTTTATCATTTTTTATTATTGTCGGGGTTTCGTTATGACCCAAATGGGTGTCACGCCGAAATCTCGTATTGTTAAGTCTCATCGATATTTCTTTATCCCTTCGATATGTTTTCTTTATTATCATATTTGCTTTTTTGAAGGGACAAGTTATCACCTCCCTTTGACATCCCGAATCCTCTTCCTTTGTAATTCTTTATTTGGCATCTTACTGACGGTTTTTCGGCATGACTGGAACTTGAGTCATTCCGATATTTCGAATCTTCAAATTATATGTCACTTATGTTTTCTCGAACTATCGAAGAGACTGTAGAGAGACTCACTCCGATACTCCGATCTCATTTGTTCCTTCGATATTTTGTTATCAGCTCGACACAATGCCTAAGGGATTATTTTAGGCGCTAAATTGGGCACTCAATTCAGTGCTAAAGTAGGCACTAAAGTAAACACTAAAGTAGGCGCTAAATTCAGCGCAAATTAGCGCCTACTTGGTCTGATCGATGCAAAAAAAGGTCCAAAATAGCGCCATCTCGATAAATAGTGCCGACTTTTTAAAAAATTAGAGAAAAATACATTAAAACAATGGGTGGAAGCAAAAATCAGAGCAAAAAAGGGAGCCAATCACATGGATTTGTTGTAGTGATTGGTGAGACAGTTGGGTTTGAATGTTTATGGTGGAAGAGTGCAAACTTTTGTGATACGGCTTTTTTATTTCCAAGTTGGCTCTTTAGAGTGATATGCCAGATACAATTTCAAAACACTTACACGTGTTTGGCTAGCAGCTAAGACTTGTTTTGTTGACAAATATAAACGATTAAATGTGCATTTAATATCTGATTTGTCTTTGATGTCATCATTCTTTTTTATGCAAGTGTATTTTCCTAACTTGTGGAGGACCGACGCGTGAGAGTGGGCCCCAACATGCGCCAATCCTACCGCACGTTAGGGTCCCCAGGCACGTTCTAGCTCCTCTCCCCTATCCTTTCTTGATAAATGCTTCGCCACCCGATTTCGTGTCTGTAGCCCTTCTTAGCTAGAAGCAAATTTACAATCCCATCTCAATCAGATGAAATCTCCATCAAGATTTAAAACTCCTAAATGAAGACTAGCACTTCCATCTACCATTCCCCAATCAAAGAAAGTAGCGGATCATCTGACAAGACATAAAAACGGACGTTGTATAGGTCCCCTCCTGTCATGAAGGTACAGTATGACCAAAGCGTTGATGTACACATTTTAATAATGATATCCAACTTTTAGTCAAAATTTATTGATATGTTGAAAAAGGCAATGACGAATGCAAATATTCAAATCTTGGTTGACTATGTTGACAATGAAAAACTATAGTAACTATGAATAATATCCTGATATGAGTTTAAAGGATTGAATAATAAATTTGAAGGTTCAGGGAGACTATTAGACATATCTGGAAGCATCTTAGGTCAAATTTTATATTAAGTTTGTGTTTGAGATCTTACAACCATGAATTTGTAGACAATAGCAAACCTAAACTCATTCGATCAATCAAAGTGCATTTGCTTCCTCATGTCTAGGGAACCATGCACTTTGGCCAAAGGACCAATAGCAATTGATAGAGCTTCTTGTGTGTCTACTCTTGGTCTCCTCTTGATTTCTTTGGGCCACAATTAATGTCACTACCAAGCCACATGTCAAATCTCATTCCATCTAACTATCGGATACCCATTGCGCATTAAGTGCGATTGTTAGTTTTATTATAGAAATAATTTTTGAATCAAACTTATTGATCTAGATTTTAAGTTTGATTAAATAACATAATTTGATACACTGAGAAAAAATACTATCAACTTAAATAACATAATTTGATACACTTTACTTGTCATTACTTTTAATGGCTGACATTTAAGTACTAATTTGTTGCTGATTATTTCTACCTCTCTGAATGCGGGGAAGCCATGATAATCTTGATAATTGGCAATCTCCTTAAAGCTGGAAATGCCCTCCTACGTGCAAATGGAAGACTCTGGGTGTTCTCTTAGCCGCTTTTTCTATTAAATCAAAGGAAAGCTGCAAAACATTTAAAAAAGCAATGGCATTATTTTATGGTTTTGGTAAAGAGAGACACAAGTATTTTGGTAGCATCCAACGAAATAGGCACCTGATTTTCTGCTGAGCCCATTTGGATAATTCCAGATGGGTTGTTTTGAGGATCCGGGAAAGTTACACGGTTTTATCAAATTGAGTTAATCAATAGCTGTGCTATGCTATGCAAGAGATGGATATCCGTTTTTACAGGCCGGTGAAGAGATGGATTTCAACAAGAGAATGCGAAAGTACAAACATAATGCACGTGAGAAGCAACTATCAGCATTGAAAGGCGTAACTATCACTGGTAACTCTGCATCTGGACTCTAATTCATTCACTGAATTTCGTCGTGTTCAATACCCAGAGATTTGACCCCGACAAACAAGATTTTAGGCGCGGACATTCCTAGAATAAAATATGTGCCAAAATATTTTATTTTAGGATCATGTATTAAATGAACTAACATAAGATTTCATATTTTTGGGGGGGATAATATTACTTTTATTATTTCCTTACATTTTTTTAGTTGCAACTTTGAATCACAATAGCTAGGCTGCAGATGCAACCCTTTAATAAATTTTAGCAGCACAGGCCGCAGATATAACTGGTCTCCTGTACACATGCAGTAGAGTTGTCTGAAATGTTATAACTACCCGCCAAGAATAAAGAATAAAGAATAAAGAATCGACTTCCCTCTAAAGGAAACAAGAGGTGAGCTGAATGGTGGTGAAGAAAGAAAGTAATTTGATATCACATGGATGCGATTGGGGTGCCAGGGCTGTTGAGGAAACTCAAGTTCATTGTGTGAGCTCTATCAATAGAGAGGGAGAGATTGTGATTACGACGAGCTGTACGAAACGTTCGAGGGATTGAGGAAGAGATTGTAGATCCTCGTTCACATAGCGGCAAGGACATGAACATCTTGCTCTTCCTTTCTGTAAAACGCTTAATTCTGGAGAGTGACTCTTGCATGGTGGCTGGGGTCATGTTAGCAAAGCAGAACCTAAACCATCCGTCCTCTTTGCAATGGCACGAGGAGCCAGGTGATACATTCAGTCCAATCTCGTTGATGATTGTCTTCCAAAGTGCAAGCTCCGATTCTTTGTGGAGAAGATAGCGGAAGTCTACCCAACAGAAAAGCCCAGCGTTGGCGTTGGGCAAACACTCAATGCCAGCCTCGCGCAATCCCTGGACAAACATGCTATGTGCCTCCCGCAACCTTTTTTTATTCTCTTGAATATATTCTCTCACAAATGCCCTATCACCTAACATCGCACCCATCAAGTATTGTGTCTGTGAAGAAACCATGCAGAAACTTGACATTCTGCGAGCCGCCGTAGCCACCGTGTTGTTATAAGAATAGATGACCCCCACTCTAAATCCGGGCAGTCCCATGTCCTTTGACAGGCTGTAAATGATGTGAACATGCTCGCGCTCCCTCTCACTCTGCGGTTGCACTACCTCTGCAATGCTCACGAACCTTGGACCGGAAAACACTGACCCTGCATAGATTTCATCGCAGATCAGATGAATCTTCTTCTCTCTCGTAAAACGTACAATGCTTCTCAGTGTCTGCTCATCCATTGTGGTGCCCAGTGGGTTGGACGGATTTGTTATTAGAACGCCTTTCACTCTTATCTTTCCACACTCCGCCTGCTTGTACGCTTCTTCAAGCGCACTCACTGTCACCTGAAAATTGTTGGAATTGCTGCACTCTACTGCTATCAGCTCCACTCCAGTCCGCCACTTTAGATCTCTGTCAAAACTGCTTGTCAACATTTAATTACATTAGATTTATATGTTGATTCAATCAATTGAAAATTTGCGTAACGCCACATATAGCGAGCGAGTTTTGAATATTTTTACGTGGAGATTTCAAAAGCAGGTGAAAGATAAGTTTTAGTTACCCAGGATAATATGGGGATGGAACAAGGAAAGCCTCTCCTGGATTTGCCACACAAAATGTTAGAACCTCATGAGCCGCAGTTGCTCCTGCAGTGAGGACTATTCTATCTTTATCAAATTTCGCTCTTCTTCCTCCCACTTCCTCCATAAATAATGCAACAGCCTGCATTAACCGTCCAGCATAAACTCCATTATTATAGAAATAGTTTTTGAGTCTAACTTGTTGATCTATATTTTGAGTTTGATTAAATAAGATAATTTAATACATTATCTACTTGTCATTGGTTTGAATTTTTGACATTTAAGTAGAATGGTAGATTTTGCTGCTGATAATTTCTACCTCTCTGAAGGCGGGGAGGCCATGATAATCTTGATAGTTGGCAATCTCCTTAAAACTGGAAATGCCCTCCTGCGTGCAAATGGAAGACTCTGGGTGTTCTCTTAGCCAGTTTTCTATTAAATCGAACGAAAGCTGCAAAACATTTAAAAAAGCAATGGGATTATTTTATAGGTTTGGTAAAGAGAGAGACAAGTATTTTGGTAGCGTTATTAAATAGGCACCTGATTTTCTGCTAAGCCCATTTGAATGATTCCAGATGGGTTATTTTGAGGATGATAAGGATTTTTGTCGTACGCTTTCCAGCCATCAAAGTAAGGAGAGTCTTCACCATGGCCATTGGAGGTTGCTCTCTGGGAAAGTTGCATGGTTTTATGAAATTGAGTCAATCCTCTGCCTCGTTATCAATAGCTGCGCTATGCAAGAGATGGATATATGTGTGATGTTGTGCTCTATTTTTATAGGCATGGATATGTCGTGAGAGCAGGTGAAGAGCTGAATTTCAGAGTTGCTTCCAAGTTTGAAAACAAGCGCAGGTCAGAGCATGCTGCACCACGTGAAAGAACGAAGACATATGGAACGCAAGTTACAGTTGGATTTGCTCGAGTCAATACCGAAAAACAAGGACTCGCGTCATTAATTCGTTGAATTTCCTCTGTTCAATACGGATTTGACCTCGCAGACAACATTTTATGCGCAGACTTCCGAGAAAAACTATTGGAGAGAAACAAAAGGCTGTTAATGGACAAAACACAAAATTTATTGGTACACCTTTAAAATTTTATATTCCACTTTGGAGAAAGTAGATGATTAAACGTGTTTGATTTGGAATAGTATTAGAATGAATGACCTGCCAATGAACTATATGATTCCATGAGACACCGGTTCATGTGAACCACTACGTATGAATATGGGTCAATGAGGTCCACTCAAAAACTATGGAGTTGAATCTTGATAAAATATCATAACCTTTAAATCCCACTAACTTTATTTTGTCAAACTATTTTATAATACAAATCCTACAACTTTATTATATTTATAGTTGAAGAGAGTGTATATTTCACTTTTTCACTTCTATGTTTTGTTCCACTTTGTGAAGATGTTGTTTATGTATAACTCTAGCATTCATTTTGGCACTTTTTGACACACTCATTGACTCAATCTTGAATCTAACACTATGTTACATGTTAATCCTCCACTTTACAACAACACCGACCTAGTTCCTAGAGTCTTCTTCTTTCCTTGACTTGATCGCACCTACAATGTAGTCTTCTAGATTTAAAATTTAAAAATCTTGATTTCAAGGCCAACAATCTCAATATAGTTGTTGCTCATCATTGTGCACACCAATATTTCAAATTGCATGTCTAAGGCTATGTATTTAAGCACATCATCCCCTGACCATCTGGTGCACGTGAAAGAACAAACACAAACATATTGGAGCACAAGTTACACAAGTCAATATATCAGCTTTGAAAAACTGAAATTATCACCTATAAATTCTAATTCATTGAATTTATTCCCGTTGAATAGAGATTTGATCCTGAAAGAAAAGATTTTATGGGTAGACTTACCTAGAATAATCTCCATTCAAACTATTGTTGAGAAACAAAAGACAGTTAATCGACAAAACACAAATTTCATTGGGACACTGGATTGAAATTTTATGGGGTACAAAGTTAAGTGGATTTGACTTTGGAGAAAGTATATGATTAAGCATGTTTGATTTGGAATAGTATTAGAAAGAATGACCTCCCAATGGACCATTCGGGTGTTTTTCTATAATATTTTCAAACCGTGTCATAGTGCTTGTGGAAATTCATCTATAGAGGCACCTTATCAACTGGATATTTTTTAAGGCAATAAATACCATGTTGTTCCAATCATAATTCAGGTGTGTTAAGTTATGTCATAATGTTCATGAATAACTTGAGCATACTTGGAATTTGTCAAACTTTAATGCATTTGTTGCTTAAGTACAGGAATAAGACTAAGGGGTGTCCACTTGGAACCAAATTCATTCAAAGAACATGAAATGAAAGTAAATGTATCTTAGATGTGTTTAAGATGTTAATTTACTACCTTCAATTTATAACTCATGCTTAATCCTACTTACTAAATCTATTTTTCTCAATAATCAAATAACACTTTTAAATTTATGTTTAGTAAAATAAAAGCACTAAGAAATAGGAATTGAATAGAAATTAGGAACTAGCAACTGTAGTCATGGCCAAGGTGGATTGAAAAGTCCCTATTTATTAAATTAGACAACCCCCTGTATTGCTTGCAACTGTTTCTTGTAAGAGCTCCCAAAGCAGATCAACTTCATAATTCTCCATAGCTATTACAGGTGTTTTTGCCAATATATATTGAAATGGAATATGTGGAGGAGCATAGATAGAAGAAGAAGAAGAAGAAGGGATACATTGTTGTCATTGTGAAAACCCCAACCCACATTTATTGCATAGCTTGCCTTTGTAAGCACTAAGAATATTAGTAAAAACTCAAAGCATTCAAACCCTTGATCTCATCATGAGGTAGTCACATTCACGCTAGAGACAAACACTTGATCACATCACAAGGTAAACATTCAAAGTAATCAATAGTCAGCTAGATAAATCTTTGTTAAAGCAAGTTAAAGCGTACCAACTCTCTACGTATGTGCCTAAGACTTAGAGGAGAGTGGATCAAAGAAATTCTAGAAGAATTAGAGGAATAAACCCAAGACTACAACTCACACAAGAACAAGGCATACAAATTCAACAATGCCTCTAGGACCACGAGGCTAGGTTACAAGGTGCTAGGAACATAAACAAAGAAAATCAAGATCCATCTAGACGTTGGAATTGGAGAAACCCCAATGGGAGACAAATCACATGTGACCCTTCGGGTCATATAGTCATCTCAAAAATAATTATCATAGAAGGAAAGAGGCAAATCCAAAACAACAATAGGCCCCTGATCAGGTCGACTGCTCTTTGCGAGGTTCTACTACCCTGAAAGGTCCCGTTAGAAGCTCCGGTTATGAAAATCCTTCATCAATCAAGAGAGATATAATATTTTAGTTGTAATGCATTGATCAAATAAGAACATCCATGTGTAGAAGGAACTGAAGAGAAGCAAACATAAGAACATCATTGTTTTATTCTAATCTGTTTGTTTCATGTGCAAGTATAGGACAAATCATGAAGCTGATTGAAGACATTCAGCATGTGGTATCAAATGGGCTCCCACAAGGGTTGAGCCCAGCATGCTACCGCCCCTTGATCTCAGAAGGGATGAATAGAAGAAGAAGATCATTGATAACATTCACATGACAAGCTGAGAGAGTAACAAGACAATCATATGCATCGGTCCCATTTCAGGGCATGACCAAGATTTCACTTCAGAGTATGAAATGCAACCAAAAACATGACATGAACAGATGGAGGACAAGATTCGATGCATATAACAGCCTATACACTACTTCAACTGCTATGAAATAACATTCTCAGGCATGATAATGATCAAGACTACACAATACATTTGTAATCCTTAGATTGATAAAGAAGTAAGTGTTCACAAGTATGAATTATCTGAAGCTTACTTACTCATTCATGATCAGTAGTCCATTTGGAGTGTTCATTATAAATCAGTAAGCCAAATTGCAAAGACAAGTGAGTACCAAGCTTCATACTTTCTCATTTAATTGGAGTGATAGAATCGGATTCAGAATTCAATGACATGAGCTGCCTCTTAAATGATGAAATATATCCAATTATACCTCACTTTTTGCTACTAGTAAGTTGAGCATCAGACAAGTGTTATCACATGTCGCATTGACTGCATATCTATAAAAGAAGTATGATAAGTATTGTAGATCTGTAGCAGAAAATACAAGACAGCCAATCCAGATGGCTCATCCTTTGTCTTTGACAAACTCCAAAGGGATCAAAAAGAACATTTCATTACATGTGTGTAATAGAGTATCATCGTCATGTGACAGGAGAAGTTAAACTGCAGACACAGTGGACCTGATCGTGTCCTACAGGACATCTCATATGATGCATTTGATAAGATAGAATACATAAAAAGAAGAGCAGAGGTTCATCGAATGTTACAGTGTATTCAGAACAAGAGAGTGTTGCCTTCATGTGTGACAATGACAACATATCATGATATAGCTAGGTCATCGTCATACATGAAGAGTGTGTGTGCACAATCCACTGAATGGACAAGTAAAAATACAGAATTGAGACATGCATGCTACTACAATGGAGGAGTTCGAAGCTGAAAGTGACAGTATCATTCTATATGCAAAGTTCACTAAAAGAGTAAGTAGAGCTACAGAGAGAGAATGTTGTATATTATTATCACTTCTCTTAAAAATAACAATGGCTACGACTAAACAGTGATTATAAGTGACAGCATGAGAAAAAAAAGTGATATCATATGCCAATGTATGCTACAGAAGGAAGCATTTTTTATGTTCAAAAGATAGAAGCCTTGTCCAGTTTAGCGTATACAGTGAAAGGAAAATGCAGATGCATTCATTAGTGAAGACGTGACATATACCGCCATTTGAACTCTTTTCTGAAACACCCACATCGACTTTCAGAACCAATATATTTTGCAGTGTTTTAGAGAAAGAGAAAGGGTATTGTAAACCATCCAAACAAGGTCGTGAGGTGTTATTGTTTATACAAAACAGAGAAATGAAACCCATGTTGGGTAAAAATGTCATCTTTCTTTACACAGTCGAACAAGTCAAAAAAGAGCTTAGAAGATCATGGCCACGAAAGATAAAGGAGTTATGTGTAAACAAAAATGAAACCCACACTTCAACATCAGAAACTTCACATTTTTACATCGAGAGACAAAAGGGAAGCTACATAATGAATTACAAGGAGCGGCAGTGCCTTATGAAGAGATATTTCACACACCCAGCTAAACAAAAATGTAACCCTCTTCACAGTTTAAGATATGCAGAAATAAGAGGAATCTACATTAAGAACGATGGCAAAGAGATGCAACGGACTCACCGAATGATAGTGCAGCAGAGAGAAAGGATAATGGCTGCGGCCAGTTGAACAAAGTCATTGCCATTTTGCCATTTTTCACAAGTTCAACACACAGAAACACAAACAAATGCATATCGAAACTAAGAGACTGAAGAAGCAGCTAATGGCCACGGCCATTTACATAATATAAGCCATCAAAATATACTGAAATCCATTTTAAAGCTCAGATTCAAGCTTACCAGGAGGTGGCAATCATTTTTGGCCAACAAAGTGCAGTGAAAAAAACATTAAAGACCATCGAATGGAGCAAGCAAAGCATACAGAGCATGAAACCCCAAGTCGGCGGCCACAGTTGCAGAGCCAACTCAATGCCAACAACAGCGAAATGAAATGACCGACATTTTAGGGTTCTCATTTGCTTTTGTTTCAACGTCCCTTCCACATTCTTGACCATGCAACATTTTAATCATTTTTATCCAAATGGGGTCGGGGTCAACACTCTGTGTTGATAAGTGTCTAGCAATCATAAGTAGAGGTGGCCGACAACACAAGGAACATGGCCTATTTTATTAAGTCAAAGGTGAGCATGATTATGAAATGTGCCTTTAGAATTTGCAAGGTTTTAACATCATTGTTGGTCGACTCACATTGGAGTCAAGACATTATAATGCATGTGGTTGAGTGTCTTTGACCTCCCACATATGCATTTTATTCATTATTCCTTCACATATTTCAATGTATGCATAAGATCAAACCAAAACCTTGAGAATGTGAAGAATATGCTAGATGAAAATATGGTGAAAGTGGGTCAATACGACATGATGGCATTATAGAGGCAGGAAGTTGGCATTTTTCAAGCCATATGGATAATGGTAAGGTGGCATAATATCGACACTTGGAGTCCATGGGGTCAAGCCTTTTAAGGCTTTTATTTATTTTTTGCAAACATGTGTAATAGTTCATATTTTTTATGATTTTTATAGAAAATCATTAGTGACATCTTGTAAATATCTTGGTGAAATTGTAAACCAGATATCATTTTATTTTTGCAAAAAATCATGTCAATAGGATATCGATTAAAACTGCCAAGTCATGTAAAGTTAACTTTAAAGCAATGAAATTATGAATTGCTTTTAAAGTTTAACTATTTTTAGGCAGTTAAAGCATTTTCATTCCCTTGGGCAAAATTGAGCATAATAGGACAAAATTTTTGCTTTCATGAGGTAGATTGGACAGATTTGGATGCAGATTTGGTGGGGACCACCTAGAGGATCAAGTTGGAAGTTTTATTTTGCAGTTTGGAGGCAGTTTGAGGCTATTTTTGGCAGCTTCTTTCTGAAGCTCGAAAATGGATTGTAGATCTATTTTTAGGAGCTTTTTCAGCTTTCTTCACTGGACATCATTTGGAGTCATTTATAGGAGAAAAACTTAGTTTTTTCTCAGTCAGTTAGCATCAGTTTCTTCTCTCTAGTAGACTTGTATATAGCAGTTGGCTCACACATTTATTTTTTATGCATTGTATTCCTTTTAGTTCTAATAGGAAATCATCTTGTTTCACATACATTTTTGCAGTCTTGATCCGATGTCATATTGTGACTTTTTTCAGTCCTTTATTTTGTCTCAATACTGTTAAAATTTAGTTGCTTCCTGGTTGCAGTTTGTGTTTGACATCAAACCTTGTTGCAAATTACTTAAGGAGTAACTATCAGTGAAGTTGTGAGGATTTATGTTAGAGGATCTGCCTGTGAATGATAGAACTTCATTTAGTTTTAGATTCTAGAATCAGTTTGCATTTCAGTTACATCTTTCTATCCCTTTTCCTCTCAAGTCATAGTTTAGAAATTTTAAGAGAATCAACTCACTTTGGAGATTCATTCTCAAGAAAGGAGACCCACATCCGAGAATGATTCCATGTTTGAACAAGTAGTTAAGTCTTCGCAAAGCTTAACAAGGGTGCATACTTGAATTGACAAAAGTACTCATATAAAAATGACTTAAATTCTGCAGTCTTAATGAATTCATCATCTGAAATGAATTTTTTACTAGCCAGATACCTTACATCCTCTGTTAGTTCATCAGAGGACTCTATTTCAACATCTTCTCTTTCCTTTCGAGGTTCATATTCTCCTATGTGGGGCTAGGATGCTTGCAAGTCTTTATTTTCCCCTTCCTCTTCTTCTTCAAGATCAAAAGAAATATTAGGAGTTGGTTGAGGAGACAAATGAGCCATTGTAATTTCATCCTCTGCCTATGTTTCTCTGACAACTTTTCCCTTTTTTTCAAAGATATGAGGAGGAACATCTTCAATTAATTCTGAAGCATTTTCAATTAATGCATCTAGTCTCTTGATAAGATCATCTATGTTCACCAAAGCACCTGTGTAACTGGGGTTTTTGGCTACCCTCCAAGCCTCGGCCAACATTATCTTGTGGTACAAGCTTATTCTTTCAACTGCATTGTGCTCATCTTGGTTTCTAATTAGGTCATCATCAACAAACAACACATGATTATACCTTTTCAGCTTCTTCTTTGTTCTGACCGTGCATATAAACTTCTCTGGATCAAAATTTTCTCGAGCATTTCCTACAGGCAACCTAAAATATTCTAATCTTTTCTCAATTAATTGATATCCTTTATCTGACATGACTCTGAAGTCTCCAAAACACAACATCCCAGGCATAAAATATTATTTATTGGAACCTTTTAAATGCATGAAATCTAAGTAGGCAAGTTGTCTCACAATTTCTAAATAGGCAATCCTGTCTGGACAAGTTTTATGTAACAAGATAGGGGGGCCTTCAAATCCAGATACCCTAATCTTTGTGCAATCATTGTAGGAGTACCAGTCACCCCAGTTATGACTAAATTTTCCCTATTCATACTTGTCCTCAGGCCTTAGAAATCTTTTTATTTCTGGTGACAAGTTGTGGTCACAAGGGTGGCCTAACTTTCTATAGACAGGTTTCACAAAGAATTCTTCAAAATAGAGATAATGAGACTTCTCACACAGGCTATCCTAGATAGCGGTCCACATCTGAATAGGTTTAATGTCACCATTCTTGTCTAAATCTCTTACTCGTAGACATTCACTCCACATTCCAGAATTCTGCCCTTCATAGAGGACAAGGTGCATAAGTACAAAATAGTGACTGAACTTACTACCTTCTCCTTTCAGGGAGACCAATTCATTATGAAGGGCATTAGCCAGGAACTCAGCATAATCAAAACACACTGCTTGTTGACTTTGCACATCAACAGCTAAAACCATAGGAGCAATCTCCATAAACAGGGAAGCCTCAACCCCAAGTAATTGACACATAGAGTAATAGGTGTATTGGAAATACTCTTCAAACATTTCTATAGAATATGCGGAATCTTCTGTCACCGAAAACACTTTAAGTTTGTTTTCAGCATCTCGTGGCCTATGCACGGGCAACCTCCACCGTTTGTATTGGTTGCTCATGTGTTATAATATTCACTGATTAAATCTCGGAGTCTGAACTTCACATAAAAACTGCAATCCAACTGAAAGACCATTGATATATAGTCTCTAGTGACAAGGAAAAAACCTGTGCCATCACTCAATTCAACCATATGGTTATGAGGGTTGTATCTTTTAGCTATGACTTTAAAAAATTCAACAATTACAAACACAGTAGGCACTATAAGTTTTCCCAAATGCATTCTCCAGCGGTTTGACGGTGGTGCTCACCTATACATTCTCCTGTAATGATACATGAAGAGGTCATAACCTCTAATGGGTGTCCATACATCCCCTACATGTTTGTAAATGTCTTCCAATTTCTCTGCATTGGGATTCAATTGAGCGTTTCTTCTAGACCTTTGACCAGATTTTGGGCATTGGTTGATCAGGTCTTGATTCAGGTGTCTCTCATCTAACTTTTGTCTTTTAAGCCTAGGGTTTTCATACATGTCTTCCATAATATAATGTAAGAGACTTCTACTTCTTTAATATGCAATTTGATTCAGTAGCTCCAGGTTACAAGCTCATAATACTTACTTGAATTTTGAGTTGCATTCATCGCAGAGGCTTCCCGTTGCTCCCATGTATGCTTAATGAATCAAAATTCCTTTTGATTTATTTTTGATATACTCTGTTCTATGTATTAATGGCAGCTTTCACATCGTCGGGTAGACATTAAATTCTCATAATAGGAATTTCTTGTCACCTCCTCGAATCAATAAATCATACTTAAAGAGTTTTATCATTTTTTATTATTGTCAGGATTTTGTTTTGACCCAAATGGGTGTCATGCCGAAATCCCGTATTGTTAAGTCTCATTGATATTTGTTTATCCCTTCGATATGTTCTCTTTATTATCATATTCACTTTTTCGAAGGGACTAGTTATCACCTCCCTTCGACATCCCGAATCCTCTTCCTTTGTATTTCTTTATTTGACATCTTACTGACAGCTTTTCAGCAGGACTGGAACCTAAGTCATTCTGATATTCTGAATCTTCAAATTATATCACTTATATTTGTTTGGAATATTGAAGAGACTGCGGAAAGACTCACTCCTATACTCTGATCTCATTTGTTCCTTAGATATTTTGTTATCAACTCGAAACAATGCTTAAGTGTTTGTTTTCAGATTATCGAAGTGACTACAAGACGAGTCTCCCCGAAACGGCGATTACTTCTCAATATGTTTTTATATTCCATCATCTCTTTATCAGTGTGACACATTCAGGTGTCACACCGATCTCCTGATATATCTTTAACCTTTTTCGGGGTGTCAATGAGGCCTCTAAGCTGGTCACTTCGATATACTGCAAGCCTTTTGCACAACATGGTATTAAATGTGTCTTTCTTAATTTTTGAATGAAAGCGACTAATCAGGGAAGGGTTTAGGGTTTACTCTTTTGGGTTTACGATAGGAATGAAGCAAAAATTTATTAATGGCGATTTTCACATCGTCGGGAAGACATTAAATTCTAATAACGGGAACATGTCTTGTCACCTCCTCGAATCAATAAATCATACTTAAGGAGTTTTATCATTTTTTATTATTGTCGGGGTTTCGTTATGACCCAAATGGGTGTCACGCCGAAATCTCGTATTGTTAAGTCTCATCGATATTTCTTTATCCCTTCGATATGTTTTCTTTATTATCATATTTGCTTTTTTGAAGGGACAAGTTATCACCTCCCTTTGACATCCCGAATCCTCTTCCTTTGTAATTCTTTATTTGGCATCTTACTGACGGTTTTTCGGCATGACTGGAACTTGAGTCATTCCGATATTTCGAATCTTCAAATTATATGTCACTTATGTTTTCTCGAACTATCGAAGAGACTGTAGAGAGACTCACTCCGATACTCCGATCTCATTTGTTCCTTCGATATTTTGTTATCAGCTCGACACAATGCCTAAGGGATTATTTTAGGCGCTAAATTGGGCACTCAATTCAGTGCTAAAGTAGGCACTAAAGTAAACACTAAAGTAGGCGCTAAATTCAGCGCAAATTAGCGCCTACTTGGTCTGATCGATGCAAAAAAAGGTCCAAAATAGCGCCATCTCGATAAATAGTGCCGACTTTTTAAAAAATTAGAGAAAAATACATTAAAACAATGGGTGGAAGCAAAAATCAGAGCAAAAAAGGGAGCCAATCACATGGATTTGTTGTAGTGATTGGTGAGACAGTTGGGTTTGAATGTTTATGGTGGAAGAGTGCAAACTTTTGTGATACGGCTTTTTTATTTCCAAGTTGGCTCTTTAGAGTGATATGCCAGATACAATTTCAAAACACTTACACGTGTTTGGCTAGCAGCTAAGACTTGTTTTGTTGACAAATATAAACGATTAAATGTGCATTTAATATCTGATTTGTCTTTGATGTCATCATTCTTTTTTATGCAAGTGTATTTTCCTAACTTGTGGAGGACCGACGCGTGAGAGTGGGCCCCAACATGCGCCAATCCTACCGCACGTTAGGGTCCCCAGGCACGTTCTAGCTCCTCTCCCCTATCCTTTCTTGATAAATGCTTCGCCACCCGATTTCGTGTCTGTAGCCCTTCTTAGCTAGAAGCAAATTTACAATCCCATCTCAATCAGATGAAATCTCCATCAAGATTTAAAACTCCTAAATGAAGACTAGCACTTCCATCTACCATTCCCCAATCAAAGAAAGTAGCGGATCATCTGACAAGACATAAAAACGGACGTTGTATAGGTCCCCTCCTGTCATGAAGGTACAGTATGACCAAAGCGTTGATGTACACATTTTAATAATGATATCCAACTTTTAGTCAAAATTTATTGATATGTTGAAAAAGGCAATGACGAATGCAAATATTCAAATCTTGGTTGACTATGTTGACAATGAAAAACTATAGTAACTATGAATAATATCCTGATATGAGTTTAAAGGATTGAATAATAAATTTGAAGGTTCAGGGAGACTATTAGACATATCTGGAAGCATCTTAGGTCAAATTTTATATTAAGTTTGTGTTTGAGATCTTACAACCATGAATTTGTAGACAATAGCAAACCTAAACTCATTCGATCAATCAAAGTGCATTTGCTTCCTCATGTCTAGGGAACCATGCACTTTGGCCAAAGGACCAATAGCAATTGATAGAGCTTCTTGTGTGTCTACTCTTGGTCTCCTCTTGATTTCTTTGGGCCACAATTAATGTCACTACCAAGCCACATGTCAAATCTCATTCCATCTAACTATCGGATACCCATTGCGCATTAAGTGCGATTGTTAGTTTTATTATAGAAATAAATTTTGAATCAAACTTATTGATCTAGATTTTAAGTTTGATTAAATAACATAATTTGATACACTGAGAAAAAATACTATCAACTTAAATAACATAATTTGATACACTTTACTTGTCATTACTTTTAATGGCTGACATTTAAGTACTAATTTGTTGCTGATTATTTCTACCTCTCTGAATGCGGGGAAGCCATGATAATCTTGATAATTGGCAATCTCCTTAAAGCTGGAAATGCCCTCCTACGTGCAAATGGAAGACTCTGGGTGTTCTCTTAGCCGCTTTTTCTATTAAATCAAAGGAAAGCTGCAAAACATTTAAAAAAGCAATGGCATTATTTTATGGTTTTGGTAAAGAGAGACACAAGTATTTTGGTAGCATCCAACGAAATAGGCACCTGATTTTCTGCTGAGCCCATTTGGATAATTCCAGATGGGTTGTTTTGAGGATCTGGGAAAGTTACACGGTTTTATCAAATTGAGTTAATCAATAGCTGTGCTATGCTATGCAAGAGATGGATATCCGTTTTTACAGGCCGGTGAAGAGATGGATTTCAACAAGAGAATGCGAAAGTACAAACATAATGCACGTGAGAAGCAACTATCAGCATTGAAAGGCGTAACTATCACTGGTAACTCTGCATCTGGACTCTAATTCATTCACTGAATTTCGTCGTGTTCAATACCCAGAGATTTGACCCCGACAAACAAGATTTTAGGCGCGGACATTCCTAGAATAAAATATGTGCCAAAATATTTTATTTTAGGATCATGTATTAAATGAACTAACATAAGATTTCATATTTTTGGGGGGGATAATATTACTTTTATTATTTCCTTACATTTTTTTAGTTGCAACTTTGAATCACAATAGCTAGGCTGCAGATGCAACCCTTTAACAAATTTTAGCAGCACAGGCCGCAGATATAACTGGTCTCCTGTACACATGCAGTAGAGTTGTCTGAAATGTTATAACTACCCGCCAAGAATAAAGAACAAAGAATAAAGAATCGACTTCCCTCTAAAGGAAACAAGAGGTGAGCTGAATGGTGGTGAAAAAAGAAAGTAATTTGATATCACATGGATGCGATTGGGGTGCCAGGGCTGTTGAGGAAACTCAAGTTCATTGTGTGAGCTCTATCAATAGAGAGGGAGAGATTGTGATTACGACGAGCTGTACGAAACGTTCGAGGGATTGAGGAAGAGATTGTAGATCCTCGTTCACATAGCGGCAAGGACATGAACATCTTGCTCTTCCTTTCTGTAAAACGCTTAATTCTAGAGAGTGACTCTTGCATGGTGGCTGGGGTCATGTTAGCAAAGCAGAACCTAAACCATCCGTCCTCTTTGCAATGGCACGAGGAGCCAGGTGATACATTCAGTCCAATCTCGTTGATGATTGTCTTCCAAAGTGCAAGCTCCGATTCTTTGTGGAGAAGATAGCGGAAGTCTACCCAACAGAAAAGCCCAGCGTTGGCGTTGGGCAAACACTCAATGCCAGCCTCGCGCAATCCCTGGACAAACATGCTATGTGCCTCCCGCAACCTTTTTTTATTCTCTTGAATATATTCTCTCACAAATGCCCTATCACCTAACATCGCACCCATCAAGTATTGTGTCTGTGAAGAAACCATGCAGAAACTTGACATTCTGCGAGCCGCCGTAGCCACCGTGTTGTTATAAGAATAGATGACCCCCACTCTAAATCCGGGCAGTCCCATGTCCTTTGACAGGCTGTAAATGATGTGAACATGCTCGCGCTCCCTCTCACTCTGCGGTTGCACTACCTCTGCAATGCTCACGAACCTTGGACCGGAAAACACTGACCCTGCATAGATTTCATCGCAGATCAGATGAATCTTCTTCTTTCTCGTAAAACGTACAATGCTTCTCAGTGTCTGCTCATCCATTGTGGTGCCCAGTGGGTTGGACGGATTTGTTATTAGAACGCCTTTCACTCTTATCTTTCCACACTCCGCCTGCTTGTACGCTTCTTCAAGCGCACTCACTGTCACCTGAAAATTGTTGGAATTGCTGCACTCTACTGCTATCAGCTCCACTCCAGTCCGCCACTTTAGATCTCTGTCAAAACTGCTTGTCAACATTTAATTACATTAGATTTATATGTTGATTCAATCAATTGAAAATTTGCGTAACGCCACATATAGCGAGCGAGTTTTGAATATTTTTACGTGGAGATTTCAAAAGCAGGTGAAAGATAAGTTTTAGTTACCCAGGATAATATGGGGATGGAACAAGGAAAGCCTCTCCTGGATTTGCCACACAAAATGTTAGAACCTCATGAGCCGCAGTTGCTCCTGCAGTGAGGACTATTCTATCTTTATCAAATTTCGCTCTTCTTCCTCCCACTTCCTCCATAAATAATGCAACAGCCTGCATTAACCGTCCAGCATAAACTCCATTATTATAGAAATAGTTTTTGAGTCTAACTTGTTGATCTATATTTTGAGTTTGATTAAATAAGATAATTTAATACATTATCTACTTGTCATTGGTTTGAATTTTTGACATTTAAGTAGAATGGTAGATTTTGCTGCTGATAATTTCTACCTCTCTGAAGGCGGGGAGGCCATGATAATCTTGATAGTTGGCAATCTCCTTAAAACTGGAAATGCCCTCCTGCGTGCAAATGGAAGACTCTGGGTGTTCTCTTAGCCAGTTTTCTATTAAATCGAACGAAAGCTGCAAAACATTTAAAAAAGCAATGGGATTATTTTATAGGTTTGGTAAAGAGAGAGACAAGTATTTTGGTAGCGTTATTAAATAGGCACCTGATTTTCTGCTAAGCCCATTTGAATGATTCCAGATGGGTTATTTTGAGGATGATAAGGATTTTTGTCGTACGCTTTCCAGCCATCAAAGTAAGGAGAGTCTTCACCATGGCCATTGGAGGTTGCTCTCTGGGAAAGTTGCATGGTTTTATGAAATTGAGTCAATCCTCTGCCTCGTTATCAATAGCTGCGCTATGCAAGAGATGGATATATGTGTGATGTTGTGCTCTATTTTTATAGGCATGGATATGTCGTGAGAGCAGGTGAAGAGCTGAATTTCAGAGTTGCTTCCAAGTTTGAAAACAAGCGCAGGTCAGAGCATGCTGCACCACGTGAAAGAACGAAGACATATGGAACGCAAGTTACAGTTGGATTTGCTCGAGTCAATACCGAAAAACAAGGACTCGCGTCATTAATTCGTTGAATTTCCTCTGTTCAATACGGATTTGACCTCGCAGACAACATTTTATGCGCAGACTTCCGAGAAAAACTATTGGAGAGAAACAAAAGGCTGTTAATGGACAAAACACAAAATTTATTGGTACACCTTTAAAATTTTATATTCCACTTTGGAGAAAGTAGATGATTAAACGTGTTTGATTTGGAATAGTATTAGAATGAATGACCTGCCAATGAACTATATGATTCCATGAGACACCGGTTCATGTGAACCACTACGTATGAATATGGGTCAATGAGGTCCACTCAAAAACTATGGAGTTGAATCTTGATAAAATATCATAACCTTTAAATCCCACTAACTTTATTTTGTCAAACTATTTTATAATACAAATCCTACAACTTTATTATATTTATAGTTGAAGAGAGTGTATATTTCACTTTTTCACTTCTATGTTTTGTTCCACTTTGTGAAGATGTTGTTTATGTATAACTCTAGCATTCATTTTGGCACTTTTTGACACACTCATTGACTCAATCTTGAATCTAACACTATGTTACATGTTAATCCTCCACTTTACAACAACACCGACCTAGTTCCTAGAGTCTTCTTCTTTCCTTGACTTGATCGCACCTACAATGTAGTCTTCTAGATTTAAAATTTAAAAATCTTGATTTCAAGGCCAACAATCTCAATATAGTTGTTGCTCATCATTGTGCACACCAATATTTCAAATTGCATGTCTAAGGCTATGTATTTAAGCACATCATCCCCTGACCATCTGGTGCACGTGAAAGAACAAACACAAACATATTGGAGCACAAGTTACACAAGTCAATATATCAGCTTTGAAAAACTGAAATTATCACCTATAAATTCTAATTCATTGAATTTATTCCCGTTGAATAGAGATTTGATCCTGAAAGAAAAGATTTTATGGGTAGACTTACCTAGAATAATCTCCATTCAAACTATTGTTGAGAAACAAAAGACAGTTAATCGACAAAACACAAATTTCATTGGGACACTGGATTGAAATTTTATGGGGTACAAAGTTAAGTGGATTTGACTTTGGAGAAAGTATATGATTAAGCATGTTTGATTTGGAATAGTATTAGAAAGAATGACCTCCCAATGGACCATTCGGGTGTTTTTCTATAATATTTTCAAACCGTGTCATAGTGCTTGTGGAAATTCATCTATAGAGGCACCTTATCAACTGGATATTTTTTAAGGCAATAAATACCATGTTGTTCCAATCATAATTCAGGTGTGTTAAGTTATGTCATAATGTTCATGAATAACTTGAGCATACTTGGAATTTGTCAAACTTTAATGCATTTGTTGCTTAAGTACAGGAATAAGACTAAGGGGTGTCCACTTGGAACCAAATTCATTCAAAGAACATGAAATGAAAGTAAATGTATCTTAGATGTGTTTAAGATGTTAATTTACTACCTTCAATTTATAACTCATGCTTAATCCTACTTACTAAATCTATTTTTCTCAATAATCAAATAACACTTTTAAATTTATGTTTAGTAAAATAAAAGCACTAAGAAATAGGAATTGAATAGAAATTAGGAACTAGCAACTGTAGTCATGGCCAAGGTGGATTGAAAAGTCCCTATTTATTAAATTAGACAACCCCCTGTATTGCTTGCAACTGTTTCTTGTAAGAGCTCCCAAAGCAGATCAACTTCATAATTCTCCATAGCTATTACAGGTGTTTTTGCCAATATATATTGAAATGGAATATGTGGAGGAGCATAGATAGAAGAAGAAGAAGAAGAAGGGATACATTGTTGTCATTGTGAAAACCCCAACCCACATTTATTGCATAGCTTGCCTTTGTAAGCACTAAGAATATTAGTAAAAACTCAAAGCATTCAAACCCTTGATCTCATCATGAGGTAGTCACATTCACGCTAGAGACAAACACTTGATCACATCACAAGGTAAACATTCAAAGTAATCAATAGTCAGCTAGATAAATCTTTGTTAAAGCAAGTTAAAGCGTACCAACTCTCTACGTATGTGCCTAGGACTTAGAGGAGAGTGGATCAAAGAAATTCTAGAAGAATTAGAGGAATAAACCCAAGACTACAACTCACACAAGAACAAGGCATACAAATTCAACAATGCCTCTAGGACCACGAGGCTAGGTTACAAGGTGCTAGGAACATAAACAAAGAAAATCAAGATCCATCTAGACGTTGGAATTGGAGAAACCCCAATGGGAGACAAATCACATGTGACCCTTCGGGTCATATAGTCATCTCAAAAATAATTATCATAGAAGGAAAGAGGCAAATCCAAAACAACAATAGGCCCCTGATCAGGTCGACTGCTCTTTGCGAGGTTCTACTACCCTGAAAGGTCCCGTTAGAAGCTCCGGTTATGAAAATCCTTCATCAATCAAGAGAGACATAATATTTTAGTTGTAATGCATTGATCAAATAAGAACATCCATGTGTAGAAGGAACTGAAGAGAAGCAAACATAAGAACATCATTGTTTTATTCTAATCTGTTTGTTTCATGTGCAAGTATAGGACAAATCATGAAGCTGATTGAAGACATTCAGCATGTGGTATCAAATGGGCTCCCACAAGGGTTGAGCCCAGCATGCTACCGCCCCTTGATCTCAGAAGGGATGAATAGAAGAAGAAGATCATTGATAACATTCACATGACAAGCTGAGAGAGTAACAAGACAATCATATGCATCGGTCCCATTTCAGGGCATGACCAAGATTTCACTTCAGAGTATGAAATGCAACCAAAAACATGACATGAACAGATGGAGGACAAGATTCGATGCATATAACAGCCTATACACTACTTCAACTGCTATGAAATAACATTCTCAGGCATGATAATGATCAAGACTACACAATACATTTGTAATCCTTAGATTGATAAAGAAGTAAGTGTTCACAAGTATGAATTATCTGAAGCTTACTTACTCATTCATGATCAGTAGTCCATTTGGAGTGTTCATTATAAATCAGTAAGCCAAATTGCAAAGACAAGTGAGTACCAAGCTTCATACTTTCTCATTTAATTGGAGTGATAGAATCGGATTCAGAATTCAATGACATGAGCTGCCTCTTAAATGATGAAATATATCCAATTATACCTCACTTTTTGCTACTAGTAAGTTGAGCATCAGACAAGTGTTATCACATGTCGCATTGACTGCATATCTATAAAAGAAGTATGATAAGTATTGTAGATCTGTAGCAGAAAATACAAGACAGCCAATCCAGATGGCTCATCCTTTGTCTTTGACAAACTCCAAAGGGATCAAAAAGAACATTTCATTACATGTGTGTAATAGAGTATCATCATCATGTGACAGGAGAAGTTAAACTGCAGACACAGTGGACCTGATCGTGTCCTACAGGACATCTCATATGATGCATTTGATAAGATAGAATACATAAAAAGAAGAGCAGAGGTTCATCAAATGTTACAGTGTATTCAGAACAAGAGAGTGTTGCCTTCATGTGTGACAATGACAACATATCATGATATAGCTAGGTCATCGTCATACATGAAGAGTGTGTGTGCACAATCCACTGAATGGACAAGTAAAAATACAGAATTGAGACATGCATGCTACTACAATGGAGGAGTTCGAAGCTGAAAGTGACAGTATCATTCTATATGCAAAGTTCACTAAAAGAGTAAGTAGAGCTACAGAGAGAGAATGTTGTATATTATTATCACTTCTCTTAAAAATAACAATGGCTACGACTAAACAGTGATTATAAGTGACAGCATGAGAAAAAAAAGTGATATCATATGCCAATGTATGCTACAGAAGGAAGCATTTTTTATGTTCAAAAGATAGAAGCCTTGTCCAGTTTAGCGTATACAGTGAAAGGAAAATGCAGATGCATTCATTAGTGAAGACGTGACATATACCGCCATTTGAACTCTTTTCTGAAACACCCACATCGACTTTCAGAACCAATATATTTTGCAGTGTTTTAGAGAAAGAGAAAGGGTATTGTAAACCATCCAAACAAGGTCGTGAGGTGTTATTGTTTATACAAAACAGAGAAATGAAACCCATGTTGGGTAAAAATGTCATCTTTCTTTACACAGTCGAACAAGTCAAAAAAGAGCTTAGAAGATCATGGCCACGAAAGATAAAGGAGTTATGTGTAAACAAAAATGAAACCCACACTTCAACATCAGAAACTTCACATTTTTACATCGAGAGACAAAAGGGAAGCTACATAATGAATTACAAGGAGCGGCAGTGCCTTATGAAGAGATATTTCACACACCCAGCTAAACAAAAATGTAACCCTCTTCACAGTTTAAGATATGCAGAAATAAGAGGAATCTACATTAAGAACGATGGCAAAGAGATGCAACGGACTCACCGAATGATAGTGCAGCAGAGAGAAAGGATAATGGCTGCGGCCAGTTGAACAAAGTCATTGCCATTTTGCCATTTTTCACAAGTTCAACACACAGAAACACAAACAAATGCATATCGAAACTAAGAGACTGAAGAAGCAGCTAATGGCCACGGCCATTTACATAATATAAGCCATCAAAATATACTGAAATCCATTTTAAAGCTCAGATTCAAGCTTACCAGGAGGTGGCAATCATTTTTGGCCAACAAAGTGCAGTGAAAAAAACATTAAAGACCATCGAATGGAGCAAGCAAAGCATACAGAGCATGAAACCCCAAGTCGGCGGCCACAGTTGCAGAGCCAACTCAATGCCAACAACAGCGAAATGAAATGACCGACATTTTAGGGTTCTCATTTGCTTTTGTTTCAACGTCCCTTCCACATTCTTGACCATGCAACATTTTAATCATTTTTATCCAAATGGGGTCGGGGTCAACACTCTGTGTTGATAAGTGTCTAGCAATCATAAGTAGAGGTGGCCGACAACACAAGGAACATGGCCTATTTTATTAAGTCAAAGGTGAGCATGATTATGAAATGTGCCTTTAGAATTTGCAAGGTTTTAACATCATTGTTGGTCGACTCACATTGGAGTCAAGACATTATAATGCATGTGGTTGAGTGTCTTTGACCTCCCACATATGCATTTTATTCATTATTCCTTCACATATTTCAATGTATGCATAAGATCAAACCAAAACCTTGAGAATGTGAAGAATATGCTAGATGAAAATATGGTGAAAGTGGGTCAATACGACATGATGGCATTATAGAGGCAGGAAGTTGGCATTTTTCAAGCCATATGGATAATGGTAAGGTGGCATAATATCGACACTTGGAGTCCATGGGGTCAAGCCTTTTAAGGCTTTTATTTATTTTTTGCAAACATGTGTAATAGTTCATATTTTTTATGATTTTTATAGAAAATCATTAGTGACATCTTGTAAATATCTTGGTGAAATTGTAAACCAGATATCATTTTATTTTTGCAAAAAATCATGTCAATAGGATATCGATTAAAACTGCCAAGTCATGTAAAGTTAACTTTAAAGCAATGAAATTATGAATTGCTTTTAAAGTTTAACTATTTTTAGGCAGTTAAAGCATTTTCATTCCCTTGGGCAAAATTGAGCATAATAGGACAAAATTTTTGCTTTCATGAGGTAGATTGGACAGATTTGGATGCAGATTTGGTGGGGACCACCTAGAGGATCAAGTTGGAAGTTTTATTTTGCAGTTTGGAGGCAGTTTGAGGCTATTTTTGGCAGCTTCTTTCTGAAGCTCGAAAATGGATTGTAGATCTATTTTTAGGAGCTTTTTCAGCTTTCTTCACTGGACATCATTTGGAGTCATTTATAGGAGAAAAACTTAGTTTTTTCTCAGTCAGTTAGCATCAGTTTCTTCTCTCTAGTAGACTTGTATATAGCAGTTGGCTCACACATTTATTTTTTATGCATTGTATTCCTTTTAGTTCTAATAGGAAATCATCTTGTTTCACATACATTTTTGCAGTCTTGATCCGATGTCATATTGTGACTTTTTTCAGTCCTTTATTTTGTCTCAATACTGTTAAAATTTAGTTGCTTCCTGGTTGCAGTTTGTGTTTGACATCAAACCTTGTTGCAAATTACTTAAGGAGTAACTATCAGTGAAGTTGTGAGGATTTATGTTAGAGGATCTGCCTGTGAATGATAGAACTTCATTTAGTTTTAGATTCTAGAATCAGTTTGCATTTCAGTTACATCTTTCTATCCCTTTTCCTCTCAAGTCATAGTTTAGAAATTTTAAGAGAATCAACTCACTTTGGAGATTCATTCTCAAGAAAGGAGACCCACATCCGAGAATGATTCCATGTTTGAACAAGTAGTTAAGTCTTCGCAAAGCTTAACAAGGGTGCATACTTGAATTGACAAAAGTACTCATATAAAAATGACTTAAATTCTGCAGTCTTAATGAATTCATCATCTGAAATGAATTTTTTACTAGCCAGATACCTTACATCCTCTGTTAGTTCATCAGAGGACTCTATTTCAACATCTTCTCTTTCCTTTCGAGGTTCATATTCTCCTATGTGGGGCTAGGATGCTTGCAAGTCTTTATTTTCCCCTTCCTCTTCTTCTTCAAGATCAAAAGAAATATTAGGAGTTGGTTGAGGAGACAAATGAGCCATTGTAATTTCATCCTCTGCCTATGTTTCTCTGACAACTTTTCCCTTTTTTTCAAAGATATGAGGAGGAACATCTTCAATTAATTCTGAAGCATTTTCAATTAATGCATCTAGTCTCTTGATAAGATCATCTATGTTCACCAAAGCACCTGTGTAACTGGGGTTTTTGGCTACCCTCCAAGCCTCGGCCAACATTATCTTGTGGTACAAGCTTATTCTTTCAACTGCATTGTGCTCATCTTGGTTTCTAATTAGGTCATCATCAACAAACAACACATGATTATACCTTTTCAGCTTCTTCTTTGTTCTGACCGTGCATATAAACTTCTCTGGATCAAAATTTTCTCGAGCATTTCCTACAGGCAACCTAAAATATTCTAATCTTTTCTCAATTAATTGATATCCTTTATCTGACATGACTCTGAAGTCTCCAAAACACAACATCCCAGGCATAAAATATTATTTATTGGAACCTTTTAAATGCATGAAATCTAAGTAGGCAAGTTGTCTCACAATTTCTAAATAGGCAATCCTGTCTGGACAAGTTTTATGTAACAAGATAGGGGGGCCTTCAAATCCAGATACCCTAATCTTTGTGCAATCATTGTAGGAGTACCAGTCACCCCAGTTATGACTAAATTTTCCCTATTCATACTTGTCCTCAGGCCTTAGAAATCTTTTTATTTCTGGTGACAAGTTGTGGTCACAAGGGTGGCCTAACTTTCTATAGACAGGTTTCACAAAGAATTCTTCAAAATAGAGATAATGAGACTTCTCACACAGGCTATCCTAGATAGCGGTCCACATCTGAATAGGTTTAATGTCACCATTCTTGTCTAAATCTCTTACTCGTAGACATTCACTCCACATTCCAGAATTCTGCCCTTCATAGAGGACAAGGTGCATAAGTACAAAATAGTGACTGAACTTACTACCTTCTCCTTTCAGGGAGACCAATTCATTATGAAGGGCATTAGCCAGGAACTCAGCATAATCAAAACACACTGCTTGTTGACTTTGCACATCAACAGCTAAAACCATAGGAGCAATCTCCATAAACAGGGAAGCCTCAACCCCAAGTAATTGACACATAGAGTAATAGGTGTATTGGAAATACTCTTCAAACATTTCTATAGAATATGCGGAATCTTCTGTCACCGAAAACACTTTAAGTTTGTTTTCAGCATCTCGTGGCCTATGCACGGGCAACCTCCACCGTTTGTATTGGTTGCTCATGTGTTATAATATTCACTGATTAAATCTCGGAGTCTGAACTTCACATAAAAACTGCAATCCAACTGAAAGACCATTGATATATAGTCTCTAGTGACAAGGAAAAAACCTGTGCCATCACTCAATTCAACCATATGGTTATGAGGGTTGTATCTTTTAGCTATGACTTTAAAAAATTCAACAATTACAAACACAGTAGGCACTATAAGTTTTCCCAAATGCATTCTCCAGCGGTTTGACGGTGGTGCTCACCTATACATTCTCCTGTAATGATACATGAAGAGGTCATAACCTCTAATGGGTGTCCATACATCCCCTACATGTTTGTAAATGTCTTCCAATTTCTCTGCATTGGGATTCAATTGAGCGTTTCTTCTAGACCTTTGACCAGATTTTGGGCATTGGTTGATCAGGTCTTGATTCAGGTGTCTCTCATCTAACTTTTGTCTTTTAAGCCTAGGGTTTTCATACATGTCTTCCATAATATAATGTAAGAGACTTCTACTTCTTTAATATGCAATTTGATTCAGTAGCTCCAGGTTACAAGCTCATAATACTTACTTGAATTTTGAGTTGCATTCATCGCAGAGGCTTCCCGTTGCTCCCATGTATGCTTAATGAATCAAAATTCCTTTTGATTTATTTTTGATATACTCTGTTCTATGTATTAATGGCAGCTTTCACATCGTCGGGTAGACATTAAATTCTCATAATAGGAATTTCTTGTCACCTCCTCGAATCAATAAATCATACTTAAAGAGTTTTATCATTTTTTATTATTGTCAGGATTTTGTTTTGACCCAAATGGGTGTCATGCCGAAATCCCGTATTGTTAAGTCTCATTGATATTTGTTTATCCCTTCGATATGTTCTCTTTATTATCATATTCACTTTTTCGAAGGGACTAGTTATCACCTCCCTTCGACATCCCGAATCCTCTTCCTTTGTATTTCTTTATTTGACATCTTACTGACAGCTTTTCAGCAGGACTGGAACCTAAGTCATTCTGATATTCTGAATCTTCAAATTATATCACTTATATTTGTTTGGAATATTGAAGAGACTGCGGAAAGACTCACTCCTATACTCTGATCTCATTTGTTCCTTAGATATTTTGTTATCAACTCGAAACAATGCTTAAGTGTTTGTTTTCAGATTATCGAAGTGACTACAAGACGAGTCTCCCCGAAACGGCGATTACTTCTCAATATGTTTTTATATTCCATCATCTCTTTATCAGTGTGACACATTCAGGTGTCACACCGATCTCCTGATATATCTTTAACCTTTTTCAGGGTGTCAATGAGGCCTCTAAGCTGGTCACTTCGATATACTGCAAGCCTTTTGCACAACATGGTATTAAATGTGTCTTTCTTAATTTTTGAATGAAAGCGACTAATCGGGGAAGGGTTTAGGGTTTACTCTTTTGGGTTTACGATAGGAATGAAGCAAAAATTTATTAATGGCGATTTTCACATCGTCGGGAAGACATTAAATTCTAATAACGGGAACATGTCTTGTCACCTCCTCGAATCAATAAATCATACTTAAGGAGTTTTATCATTTTTTATTATTGTCGGGGTTTCGTTATGACCCAAATGGGTGTCACGCCGAAATCTCGTATTGTTAAGTCTCATCGATATTTCTTTATCCCTTCGATATGTTTTCTTTATTATCATACTTGCTTTTTTGAAGGGACAAGTTATCACCTCCCTTTGACATCCCGAATCCTCTTCCTTTGTAATTCTTTATTTGGCATCTTACTGACGGTTTTTCGGCATGACTGGAACTTGAGTCATTTCGATATTTCGAATCTTCAAATTATATGTCACTTATGTTTTCTCGAACTATCGAAGAGACTGTAGAGAGACTCACTCCGATACTCCGATCTCATTTGTTCCTTCGATATTTTGTTATCAGCTCGACACAATGCCTAAGGGATTATTTTAGGCGCTAAATTGGGCACTCAATTCAGTGCTAAAGTAGGCACTAAAGTAAACACTAAAGTAGGCGCTAAATTCAGCGCAAATTAGCGCCTACTTGGTCTGATCGATGCAAAAAAAGGTCCAAAATAGCGCCATCTCGATAAATAGTGCCGACTTTTTAAAAAATTAGAGAAAAATACATTAAAACAATGGGTGGAAGCAAAAATCAGAGCAAAAAAGGGAGCCAATCACATGGATTTGTTGTAGTGATTGGTGAGACAGTTGGGTTTGAATGTTTATGGTGGAAGAGTGCAAACTTTTATGATACGGCTTTTTTATTTCCAAGTTGGCTCTTTAGAGTGATATGCCAGATACAATTTCAAAACACTTACACGTGTTTGGCTAGCAGCTAAGACTTGTTTTGTTGACAAATATAAACGATTAAATGTGCATTTAATATCTGATTTGTCTTTGATGTCATCATTCTTTTTTATGCAAGTGTATTTTCCTAACTTGTGGAGGACCGACGCGTGAGAGTGGGCCCCAACATGCGCCAATCCTACCGCACGTTAGGGTCCCCAGGCACGTTCTAGCTCCTCTCCCCTATCCTTTCTTGATAAATGCTTTGCCACCCGATTTCGTGTCTGTAGCCCTTCTTAGCTAGAAGCAAATTTACAATCCCATCTCAATCAGATGAAATCTCCATCAAGATTTAAAACTCCTAAATGAAGACTAGCACTTCCATCTACCATTCCCCAATCAAAGAAAGTAGCGGATCATCTGACAAGACATAAAAACGGACGTTGTATAGGTCCCCTCCTGTCATGAAGGTACAGTATGACCAAAGCTTTGATGTACACATTTTAATAATGATATCCAACTTTTAGTCAAAATTTATTGATATGTTGAAAAAGGCAATGACGAATGCAAATATTCAAATCTTGGTTGACTATGTTGACAATGAAAAACTATAGTAACTATGAATAATATCCTGATATGAGTTTAAAGGATTGAATAATAAATTTGAAGGTTCAGGGAGACTATTAGACATATCTGGAAGCATCTTAGGTCAAATTTTATATTAAGTTTGTGTTTGAGATCTTACAACCATGAATTTGTAGACAATAGCAAACCTAAACTCATTCGATCAATCAAAGTGCATTTGCTTCCTCATGTCTAGGGAACCATGCACTTTGGCCAAAGGACCAATAGCAATTGATAGAGCTTCTTGTGTGTCTACTCTTGGTCTCCTCTTGATTTCTTTGGGCCACAATTAATGTCACTACCAAGCCACATGTCAAATCTCATTCCATCTAACTATCGGATACCCATTGCGCATTAAGTGCGATTGTTAGTTTTATTATAGAAATAAATTTTGAATCAAACTTATTGATCTAGATTTTAAGTTTGATTAAATAACATAATTTGATACACTGAGAAAAAATACTATCAACTTAAATAACATAATTTGATACACTTTACTTGTCATTACTTTTAATGGCTGACATTTAAGTACTAATTTGTTGCTGATTATTTCTACCTCTCTGAATGCGGGGAAGCCATGATAATCTTGATAATTGGCAATCTCCTTAAAGCTGGAAATGCCCTCCTACGTGCAAATGGAAGACTCTGGGTGTTCTCTTAGCCGCTTTTTCTATTAAATCAAAGGAAAGCTGCAAAACATTTAAAAAAGCAATGGCATTATTTTATGGTTTTGGTAAAGAGAGACACAAGTATTTTGGTAGCATCCAACGAAATAGGCACCTGATTTTCTGCTGAGCCCATTTGGATAATTCCAGATGGGTTGTTTTGAGGATCCGGGAAAGTTACACGGTTTTATCAAATTGAGTTAATCAATAGCTGTGCTATGCTATGCAAGAGATGGATATCCGTTTTTACAGGCCGGTGAAGAGATGGATTTCAACAAGAGAATGCGAAAGTACAAACATAATGCACGTGAGAAGCAACTATCAGCATTGAAAGGCGTAACTATCACTGGTAACTCTGCATCTGGACTCTAATTCATTCACTGAATTTCGTCGTGTTCAATACCCAGAGATTTGACCCCGACAAACAAGATTTTAGGCGCGGACATTCCTAGAATAAAATATGTGCCAAAATATTTTATTTTAGGATCATGTATTAAATGAACTAACATAAGATTTCATATTTTTGGGGGGGATAATATTACTTTTATTATTTCCTTACATTTTTTTAGTTGCAACTTTGAATCACAATAGCTAGGCTGCAGATGCAACCCTTTAATAAATTTTAGCAGCACAGGCCGCAGATATAACTGGTCTCCTGTACACATGCAGTAGAGTTGTCTGAAATGTTATAACTACCCGCCAAGAATAAAGAATAAAGAATAAAGAATCGACTTCCCTCTAAAGGAAACAAGAGGTGAGCTGAATGGTGGTGAAGAAAGAAAGTAATTTGATATCACATGGATGCGATTGGGGTGCCAGGGCTGTTGAGGAAACTCAAGTTCATTGTGTGAGCTCTATCAATAGAGAGGGAGAGATTGTGATTACGACGAGCTGTACGAAACGTTCGAGGGATTGAGGAAGAGATTGTAGATCCTCGTTCACATAGCGGCAAGGACATGAACATCTTGCTCTTCCTTTCTGTAAAACGCTTAATTCTGGAGAGTGACTCTTGCATGGTGGCTGGGGTCATGTTAGCAAAGCAGAACCTAAACCATCCGTCCTCTTTGCAATGGCACGAGGAGCCAGGTGATACATTCAGTCCAATCTCGTTGATGATTGTCTTCCAAAGTGCAAGCTCCGATTCTTTGTGGAGAAGATAGCGGAAGTCTACCCAACAGAAAAGCCCAGCGTTGGCGTTGGGCAAACACTCAATGCCAGCCTCGCGCAATCCCTGGACAAACATGCTATGTGCCTCCCGCAACCTTTTTTTATTCTCTTGAATATATTCTCTCACAAATGCCCTATCACCTAACATCGCACCCATCAAGTATTGTGTCTGTGAAGAAACCATGCAGAAACTTGACATTCTGCGAGCCGCCGTAGCCACCGTGTTGTTATAAGAATAGATGACCCCCACTCTAAATCCGGGCAGTCCCATGTCCTTTGACAGGCTGTAAATGATGTGAACATGCTCGCGCTCCCTCTCACTCTGCGGTTGCACTACCTCTGCAATGCTCACGAACCTTGGACCGGAAAACACTGACCCTGCATAGATTTCATCGCAGATCAGATGAATCTTCTTCTCTCTCGTAAAACGTACAATGCTTCTCAGTGTCTGCTCATCCATTGTGGTGCCCAGTGGGTTGGACGGATTTGTTATTAGAACGCCTTTCACTCTTATCTTTCCACACTCCGCCTGCTTGTACGCTTCTTCAAGCGCACTCACTGTCACCTGAAAATTGTTGGAATTGCTGCACTCTACTGCTATCAGCTCCACTCCAGTCCGCCACTTTAGATCTCTGTCAAAACTGCTTGTCAACATTTAATTACATTAGATTTATATGTTGATTCAATCAATTGAAAATTTACGTAACGCCACATATAGCGAGCGAGTTTTGAATATTTTTACGTGGAGATTTCGAAAGCAGGTGAAAGATAAGTTTTAGTTACCCAGGATAATATGGGGATGGAACAAGGAAAGCCTCTCCTGGATTTGCCACACAAAATGTTAGAACCTCATGAGCCGCAGTTGCTCCTGCAGTGAGGACTATTCTATCTTTATCAAATTTCGCTCTTCTTCCTCCCACTTCCTCCATAAATAATGCAACAGCCTGCATTAACCGTCCAGCATAAACTCCATTATTATAGAAATAGTTTTTGAGTCTAACTTGTTGATCTATATTTTGAGTTTGATTAAATAAGATAATTTAATACATTATCTACTTGTCATTGGTTTGAATTTTTGACATTTAAGTAGAATGGTAGATTTTGCTGCTGATAATTTCTACCTCTCTGAAGGCGGGGAGGCCATGATAATCTTGATAGTTGGCAATCTCCTTAAAACTGGAAATGCCCTCCTGCGTGCAAATGGAAGACTCTGGGTGTTCTCTTAGCCAGTTTTCTATTAAATCGAACGAAAGCTGCAAAACATTTAAAAAAGCAATGGGATTATTTTATAGGTTTGGTAAAGAGAGAGACAAGTATTTTGGTAGCGTTATTAAATAGGCACCTGATTTTCTGCTAAGCCCATTTGAATGATTCCAGATGGGTTATTTTGAGGATGATAAGGATTTTTGTCGTACGCTTTCCAGCCATCAAAGTAAGGAGAGTCTTCACCATGGCCATTGGAGGTTGCTCTCTGGGAAAGTTGCATGGTTTTATGAAATTGAGTCAATCCTCTGCCTCGTTATCAATAGCTGCGCTATGCAAGAGATGGATATATGTGTGATGTTGTGCTCTATTTTTATAGGCATGGATATGTCGTGAGAGCAGGTGAAGAGCTGAATTTCAGAGTTGCTTCCAAGTTTGAAAACAAGCGCAGGTCAGAGCATGCTGCACCACGTGAAAGAACGAAGACATATGGAACGCAAGTTACAGTTGGATTTGCTCGAGTCAATACCGAAAAACAAGGACTCGCGTCATTAATTCGTTGAATTTCCTCTGTTCAATACGGATTTGACCTCGCAGACAACATTTTATGCGCAGACTTCCGAGAAAAACTATTGGAGAGAAACAAAAGGCTGTTAATGGACAAAACACAAAATTTATTGGTACACCTTTAAAATTTTATATTCCACTTTGGAGAAAGTAGATGATTAAACGTGTTTGATTTGGAATAGTATTAGAATGAATGACCTGCCAATGAACTATATGATTCCATGAGACACCGGTTCATGTGAACCACTACGTATGAATATGGGTCAATGAGGTCCACTCAAAAACTATGGAGTTGAATCTTGATAAAATATCATAACCTTTAAATCCCACTAACTTTATTTTGTCAAACTATTTTATAATACAAATCCTACAACTTTATTATATTTATAGTTGAAGAGAGTGTATATTTCACTTTTTCACTTCTATGTTTTGTTCCACTTTGTGAAGATGTTGTTTATGTATAACTCTAGCATTCATTTTGGCACTTTTTGACACACTCATTGACTCAATCTTGAATCTAACACTATGTTACATGTTAATCCTCCACTTTACAACAACACCGACCTAGTTCCTAGAGTCTTCTTCTTTCCTTGACTTGATCGCACCTACAATGTAGTCTTCTAGATTTAAAATTTAAAAATCTTGATTTCAAGGCCAACAATCTCAATATAGTTGTTGCTCATCATTGTGCACACCAATATTTCAAATTGCATGTCTAAGGCTATGTATTTAAGCACATCATCCCCTGACCATCTGGTGCACGTGAAAGAACAAACACAAACATATTGGAGCACAAGTTACACAAGTCAATATATCAGCTTTGAAAAACTGAAATTATCACCTATAAATTCTAATTCATTGAATTTATTCCCGTTGAATAGAGATTTGATCCTGAAAGAAAAGATTTTATGGGTAGACTTACCTAGAATAATCTCCATTCAAACTATTGTTGAGAAACAAAAGACAGTTAATCGACAAAACACAAATTTCATTGGGACACTGGATTGAAATTTTATGGGGTACAAAGTTAAGTGGATTTGACTTTGGAGAAAGTATATGATTAAGCATGTTTGATTTGGAATAGTATTAGAAAGAATGACCTCCCAATGGACCATTCGGGTGTTTTTCTATAATATTTTCAAACCGTGTCATAGTGCTTGTGGAAATTCATCTATAGAGGCACCTTATCAACTGGATATTTTTTAAGGCAATAAATACCATGTTGTTCCAATGATAATTCAGGTGTGTTAAGTTATGTCATAATGTTCATGAATAACTTGAGCATACTTGGAATTTGTCAAACTTTAATGCATTTGTTGCTTAAGTACAGGAATAAGACTAAGGGGTGTCCACTTGGAACCAAATTCATTCAAAGAACATGAAATGAAAGTAAATGTATCTTAGATGTGTTTAAGATGTTAATTTACTACCTTCAATTTATAACTCATGCTTAATCCTACTTACTAAATCTATTTTTCTCAATAATCAAATAACACTTTTAAATTTATGTTTAGTAAAATAAAAGCACTAAGAAATAGGAATTGAATAGAAATTAGGAACTAGCAACTGTAGTCATGGCCAAGGTGGATTGAAAAGTCCCTATTTATTAAATTAGACAACCCCCTGTATTGCTTGCAACTGTTTCTTGTAAGAGCTCCCAAAGCAGATCAACTTCATAATTCTCCATAGCTATTACAGGTGTTTTTGCCAATATATATTGAAATGGAATATGTGGAGGAGCATAGATAGAAGAAGAAGAAGAAGAAGGGATACATTGTTGTCATTGTGAAAACCCCAACCCACATTTATTGCATAGCTTGCCTTTGTAAGCACTAAGAATATTAGTAAAAACTCAAAGCATTCAAACCCTTGATCTCATCATGAGGTAGTCACATTCACGCTAGAGACAAACACTTGATCACATCACAAGGTAAACATTCAAAGTAATCAATAGTCAGCTAGATAAATCTTTGTTAAAGCAAGTTAAAGCGTACCAACTCTCTACGTATGTGCCTAGGACTTAGAGGAGAGTGGATCAAAGAAATTCTAGAAGAATTAGAGGAATAAACCCAAGACTACAACTCACACAAGAACAAGGCATACAAATTCAACAATGCCTCTAGGACCACGAGGCTAGGTTACAAGGTGCTAGGAACATAAACAAAGAAAATCAAGATCCATCTAGACGTTGGAATTGGAGAAACCCCAATGGGAGACAAATCACATGTGACCCTTCGGGTCATATAGTCATCTCAAAAATAATTATCATAGAAAGAAAGAGGCAAATCCAAAACAACAATAGGCCCCTGATCAGGTCGACTGCTCTTTGCGAGGTTCTACTACCCTGAAAGGTCCCGTTAGAAGCTCCGGTTATGAAAATCCTTCATCAATCAAGAGAGACATAATATTTTAGTTGTAATGCATTGATCAAATAAGAACATCCATGTGTAGAAGGAACTGAAGAGAAGCAAACATAAGAACATCATTGTTTTATTCTAATCTGTTTGTTTCATGTGCAAGTATAGGACAAATCATGAAGCTGATTGAAGACATTCAGCATGTGGTATCAAATGGGCTCCCACAAGGGTTGAGCCCAGCATGCTACCGCCCCTTGATCTCAGAAGGGATGAATAGAAGAAGAAGATCATTGATAACATTCACATGACAAGCTGAGAGAGTAACAAGACAATCATATGCATCGGTCCCATTTCAGGGCATGACCAAGATTTCACTTCAGAGTATGAAATGCAACCAAAAACATGACATGAACAGATGGAGGACAAGATTCGATGCATATAACAGCCTATACACTACTTCAACTGCTATGAAATAACATTCTCAGGCATGATAATGATCAAGACTACACAATACATTTGTAATCCTTAGATTGATAAAGAAGTAAGTTTTCACAAGTATGAATTATCTGAAGCTTACTTACTCATTCATGATCAGTAGTCCATTTGGAGTGTTCATTATAAATCAGTAAGCCAAATTGCAAAGACAAGTGAGTACCAAGCTTCATACTTTCTCATTTAATTGGAGTGATAGAATCGGATTCAGAATTCAATGACATGAGCTGCCTCTTAAATGATGAAATATATCCAATTATACCTCACTTTTTGCTACTAGTAAGTTGAGCATCAGACAAGTGTTATCACATGTCGCATTGACTGCATATCTATAAAAGAAGTATGATAAGTATTGTAGATCTGTAGCAGAAAATACAAGACAGCCAATCCAGATGGCTCATCCTTTGTCTTTGACAGACTCCAAAGGGATCAAAAAGAACATTTCATTACATGTGTGTAATAGAGTATCATCATCATGTGACAGGAGAAGTTAAACTGCAGACACAGTGGACCTGATCGTGTCCTACAGGACATCTCATATGATGCATTTGATAAGATAGAATACATAAAAAGAAGAGCAGAGGTTCATCAAATGTTACAGTGTATTCAGAACAAGAGAGTGTTGCCTTCATGTGTGACAATGACAACATATCATGATATAGCTAGGTCATCGTCATACATGAAGAGTGTGCGTGCACAATCCACTGAATGGACAAGTAAAAATACAGAATTGAGACATGCATGCTACTACAATGGAGGAGTTCGAAGCTGAAAGTGACAGTATCATTCTATATGCAAAGTTCACTAAAAGAGTAAGTAGAGCTACAGAGAGAGAATGTTGTATATTATTATCACTTCTCTTAAAAATAACAATGGCTACGACTAAACAGTGATTATAAGTGACAGCATGAGAAAAAAAAGTGATATCATATGCCAATGTATGCTACAGAAGGAAGCATTTTTTATGTTCAAAAGATAGAAGCCTTGTCCAGTTTAGCGTATACAGTGAAAGGAGAATGCAGATACATTCATTAGTGAAGACGTGACATATACCGCCATTTGAACTCTTTTCTGAAACACCCACATCGACTTTCAGAACCAATATATTTTGCAGTGTTTTAGAGAAAGAGAAAGGGTATTGTAAACCATCCAAACAAGGTCGTGAGGTGTTATTGTTTATACAAAACAGAGAAATGAAACCCATGTTGGGTAAAAATGTCATCTTTCTTTACACAGTCGAACAAGTCAAAAAAGAGCTTAGAAGATCATGGCCACGAAAGATAAAGGAGTTATGTGTAAACAAAAATGAAACCCACACTTCAACATCAGAAACTTCACATTTTTACATCGAGAGACAAAAGGGAAGCTACATAATGAATTACAAGGAGCGGCCGTGCCTTATGAAGAGATATTTCACACACCCAGCTAAACAAAAATGTAACCCTCTTCACAGTTTCAGATATGCAGAAATAAGAGGAATCTACATTAAGAACGATGGCAAAGAGATGCAACGGACTCACCGAATGATAGTGCAGCAGAGAGAAAGGATAATGGCTGCGGCCAGTTGAACAAAGTCATTGCCATTTTGCCATTTTTCACAAGTTCAACACACAGAAACACAAACAAATGCATATCGGAACTAAGAGACTGAAGAAGCAGCTAATGGCCACGGCCATTTACATAATATAAGCCATCAAAATATACTGAAATCCATTTTAAAGCTCAGATTCAAGCTTACCAGGAGGTGGCAATCATTTTTGGCCAACAAAGTGCAGTGAAAAAAACATTAAAGACCATCGAATGGAGCAAGCAAAGCATACAGAGCATGAAACCCCAAGTCGGCGGCCACAGTTGCAGAGCCAACTCAATGCCAACGACAGCGAAATGAAATGACCGACATTTTAGGGTTCTCATTTGCTTTTGTTTCAACGTCCCTTCCACATTCTTGACCATGCAACATTTTAATCATTTTTATCCAAATGGGGTCGGGGTCAACACTCTGTGTTGATAAGTGTCTAGCAATCATAAGTAGAGGTGGCCGACAACACAAGGAACATGGCCTATTTTATTAAGTCAAAGGTGAGCATGATTATGAAATGTGCCTTTAGAATTTGCAAGGTTTTAACATCATTGTTGGTCGACTCACATTGGAGTCAAGACATTATAATGCATGTGGTTGAGTGTCTTTGACCTCCCACATATGCATTTTATTCATTATTCCTTCACATATTTCAATGTATGCATAAGATCAAACCAAAACCTTGAGAATGTGAAGAATATGCTAGATGAAAATATGGTGAAAGGGGGTCAATACGACATGATGGCATTATAGAGGCAGGAAGTTGGCATTTTTCAAGCCATATGGATAATGGTAAGGTGGCATAATATCGACACTTGGAGTCCATGGGGTCAAGCCTTTTAAGGCTTTTATTTATTTTTTGCAAACATGTGTAATAGTTCATATTTTTTATGATTTTTATAGAAAATCATTAGTGACATCTTGTAAATATCTTGGTGAAATTGTAAACCAGATATCATTTTATTTTTGCAAAAAATCATGTCAATAGGATATCGATTAAAACTGCCAAGTCATGTAAAGTTAACTTTAAAGCAATGAAATTATGAATTGCTTTTAAAGTTTAACTATTTTTAGGCAGTTAAAGCATTTTCATTCCCTTGGGCAAAATTGAGCATAATAGGACAAAATTTTTGCTTTCATGAGGTAGATTGGACAGATTTGGATGCAGATTTGGTGGGGACCACCTAGAGGATCAAGTTGGAAGTTTTATTTTGCAGTTTGGAGGCAGTTTGAGGCTATTTTTGGCAGCTTCTTTCTGAAGCTCGAAAATGGATTGTAGATCTATTTTTAGGAGCTTTTTCAGCTTTCTTCACTGGACATCATTTGGAGTCATTTATAGGAGAAAAACTTAGTTTTTTCTCAGTCAGTTAGCATCAGTTTCTTCTCTCTAGTAGACTTGTATATAGCAGTTGGCTCACACATTTATTTTTTATGCATTGTATTCCTTTTAGTTCTAATAGGAAATCATCTTGTTTCACATACATTTTTGCAGTCTTGATCCGATGTCATATTGTGACTTTTTTCAGTCCTTTATTTTGTCTCAATACTGTTAAAATTTAGTTGCTTCCTGGTTGCAGTTTGTGTTTGACATCAAACCTTGTTGCAAATTACTTAAGGAGTAACTATCAGTGAAGTTGTGAGGATTTATGTTAGAGGATCTGCCTGTGAATGATAGAACTTCATTTAGTTTTAGATTCTAGAATCAGTTTGCATTTCAGTTACATCTTTCTATCCCTTTTCCTCTCAAGTCATAGTTTAGAAATTTTAAGAGAATCAACTCACTTTGGAGATTCATTCTCAAGAAAGGAGACCCACATCCGAGAATGATTCCATGTTTGAACAAGTAGTTAAGTCTTCGCAAAGCTTAACAAGGGTGCATACTTGAATTGACAAAAGTACTCATATAAAAATGACTTAAATTCTGCAGTCTTAATGAATTCATCATCTGAAATGAATTTTTTACTAGCCAGATACCTTACATCCTCTGTTAGTTCATCAGAGGACTCTATTTCAACATCTTCTCTTTCCTTTCGAGGTTCATATTCTCCTATGTGGGGCTAGGATGCTTGCAAGTCTTTATTTTCCCCTTCCTCTTCTTCTTCAAGATCAAAAGAAATATTAGGAGTTGGTTGAGGAGACAAATGAGCCATTGTAATTTCATCCTCTGCCTATGTTTCTCTGACAACTTTTCCCTTTTTTTCAAAGATATGAGGAGGAACATCTTCAATTAATTCTGAAGCATTTTCAATTAATGCATCTAGTCTCTTGATAAGATCATCTATGTTCACCAAAGCACCTGTGTAACTGGGGTTTTTGGCTACCCTCCAAGCCTCGGCCAACATTATCTTGTGGTACAAGCTTATTCTTTCAACTGCATTGTGCTCATCTTGGTTTCTAATTAGGTCATCATCAACAAACAACACATGATTATACCTTTTCAGCTTCTTCTTTGTTCTGACCGTGCATATAAACTTCTCTGGATCAAAATTTTCTCGAGCATTTCCTACAGGCAACCTAAAATATTCTAATCTTTTCTCAATTAATTGATATCCTTTATCTGACATGACTCTGAAGTCTCCAAAACACAACATCCCAGGCATAAAATATTATTTATTGGAACCTTTTAAATGCATGAAATCTAAGTAGGCAAGTTGTCTCACAATTTCTAAATAGGCAATCCTGTCTGGACAAGTTTTATGTAACAAGATAGGGGGGCCTTCAAATCCAGATACCCTAATCTTTGTGCAATCATTGTAGGAGTACCAGTCACCCCAGTTATGACTAAATTTTCCCTATTCATACTTGTCCTCAGGCCTTAGAAATCTTTTTATTTCTGGTGACAAGTTGTGGTCACAAGGGTGGCCTAACTTTCTATAGACAGGTTTCACAAAGAATTCTTCAAAATAGAGATAATGAGACTTCTCACACAGGCTATCCTAGATAGCGGTCCACATCTGAATAGGTTTAATGTCACCATTCTTGTCTAAATCTCTTACTCGTAGACATTCACTCCACATTCCAGAATTCTGCCCTTCATAGAGGACAAGGTGCATAAGTACAAAATAGTGACTGAACTTACTACCTTCTCCTTTCAGGGAGACCAATTCATTATGAAGGGCATTAGCCAGGAACTCAGCATAATCAAAACACACTGCTTGTTGACTTTGCACATCAACAGCTAAAACCATAGGAGCAATCTCCATAAACAGGGAAGCCTCAACCCCAAGTAATTGACACATAGAGTAATAGGTGTATTGGAAATACTCTTCAAACATTTCTATAGAATATGCGGAATCTTCTGTCACCGAAAACACTTTAAGTTTGTTTTCAGCATCTCGTGGCCTATGCACGGGCAACCTCCACCGTTTGTATTGGTTGCTCATGTGTTATAATATTCACTGATTAAATCTCGGAGTCTGAACTTCACATAAAAACTGCAATCCAACTGAAAGACCATTGATATATAGTCTCTAGTGACAAGGAAAAAACCTGTGCCATCACTCAATTCAACCATATGGTTATGAGGGTTGTATCTTTTAGCTATGACTTTAAAAAATTCAACAATTACAAACACAGTAGGCACTATAAGTTTTCCCAAATGCATTCTCCAGCGGTTTGACGGTGGTGCTCACCTATACATTCTCCTGTAATGATACATGAAGAGGTCATAACCTCTAATGGGTGTCCATACATCCCCTACATGTTTGTAAATGTCTTCCAATTTCTCTGCATTGGGATTCAATTGAGCGTTTCTTCTAGACCTTTGACCAGATTTTGGGCATTGGTTGATCAGGTCTTGATTCAGGTGTCTCTCATCTAACTTTTGTCTTTTAAGCCTAGGGTTTTCATACATGTCTTCCATAATATAATGTAAGAGACTTCTACTTCTTTAATATGCAATTTGATTCAGTAGCTCCAGGTTACAAGCTCATAATACTTACTTGAATTTTGAGTTGCATTCATCGCAGAGGCTTCCCGTTGCTCCCATGTATGCTTAATGAATCAAAATTCCTTTTGATTTATTTTTGATATACTCTGTTCTATGTATTAATGGCAGCTTTCACATCGTCGGGTAGACATTAAATTCTCATAATAGGAATTTCTTGTCACCTCCTCGAATCAATAAATCATACTTAAAGAGTTTTATCATTTTTTATTATTGTCAGGATTTTGTTTTGACCCAAATGGGTGTCATGCCGAAATCCCGTATTGTTAAGTCTCATTGATATTTGTTTATCCCTTCGATATGTTCTCTTTATTATCATATTCACTTTTTCGAAGGGACTAGTTATCACCTCCCTTCGACATCCCGAATCCTCTTCCTTTGTATTTCTTTATTTGACATCTTACTGACAGCTTTTCAGCAGGACTGGAACCTAAGTCATTCTGATATTCTGAATCTTCAAATTATATCACTTATATTTGTTTGGAATATTGAAGAGACTGCGGAAAGACTCACTCCTATACTCTGATCTCATTTGTTCCTTAGATATTTTGTTATCAACTCGAAACAATGCTTAAGTGTTTGTTTTCAGATTATCGAAGTGACTACAAGACGAGTCTCCCCGAAACGGCGATTACTTCTCAATATGTTTTTATATTCCATCATCTCTTTATCAGTGTGACACATTCAGGTGTCACACCGATCTCCTGATATATCTTTAACCTTTTTCAGGGTGTCAATGAGGCCTCTAAGCTGGTCACTTCGATATACTGCAAGCCTTTTGCACAACATGGTATTAAATGTGTCGTTCTTAATTTTTGAATGAAAGCCACTAATCGGGGAAGGGTTTAGGGTTTACTCTTTTGGGTTTACGATAGGAATGAAGCAAAAATTTATTAATGGCGATTTTCACATCGTCGGGAAGACATTAAATTCTAATAACGGGAACATGTCTTGTCACCTCCTCGAATCAATAAATCATACTTAAGGAGTTTTATCATTTTTTTATTATTGTCGGGGTTTCGTTATGACCCAAATGGGTGTCACGCCGAAATCTCGTATTGTTAAGTCTCATCGATATTTCTTTATCCCTTCGATATGTTTTCTTTATTATCATATTTGCTTTTTTGAAGGGACAAGTTATCACCTCCCTTTGACATCCTGAATCCTCTTCCTTTGTAATTCTTTATTTGGCATCTTACTGACGGTTTTTCGGCATGACTGGAACTTGAGTCATTTCGATATTTCGAATCTTCAAATTATATGTCACTTATGTTTTCTCGAACTATCGAAGAGACTGTAGAGAGACTCACTCCGATACTCCGATCTCATTTGTTCCTTCGATATTTTGTTATCAGCTCGACACAATGCCTAAGGGATTATTTTAGGCGCTAAATTGGGCACTCAATTCAGTGCTAAAGTAGGCACTAAAGTAAACACTAAAGTAGGCGCTAAATTCAGCGCAAATTAGCGCCTACTTGGTCTGATCGATGCAAAAAAAGGTCCAAAATAGCGCCATCTCGATAAATAGTGCCGACTTTTTAAAAAATTAGAGAAAAATACATTAAAACAATGGGTGGAAGCAAAAATCAGAGCAAAAAAGGGAGCCAATCACATGGATTTGTTGTAGTGATTGGTGAGACAGTTGGGTTTGAATGTTTATGGTGGAAGAGTGCAAACTTTTATGATACGGCTTTTTTATTTCCAAGTTGGCTCTTTAGAGTGATATGCCAGATACAATTTCAAAACACTTACACGTGTTTGGCTAGCAGCTAAGACTTGTTTTGTTGACAGATATAAACGATTAAATGTGCATTTAATATCTGATTTGTCTTTGATGTCATCATTCTTTTTTATGCAAGTGTATTTTCCTAACTTGTGGAGGACCGACGCGTGAGAGTGGGCCCCAACATGCGCCAATCCTACCGCACGTTAGGGTCCCCAGGCACGTTCTAGCTCCTCTCCCCTATCCTTTCTTGATAAATGCTTCGCCACCCGATTTCGTGTCTGTAGCCCTTCTTAGCTAGAAGCAAATTTACAATCCCATCTCAATCAGATGAAATCTCCATCAAGATTTAAAACTCCTAAATGAAGACTAGCACTTCCATCTACCATTCCCCAATCAAAGAAAGTAGCGGATCATCTGACAAGACATAAAAACGGACGTTGTATAGGTCCCCTCCTGTCATGAAGGTACAGTATGACCAAAGCTTTGATGTACACATTTTAATAATGATATCCAACTTTTAGTCAAAATTTATTGATACGTTGAAAAAGGCAATGACGAATGCAAATATTCAAATCTTGGTTGACTATGTTGACAATGAAAAACTATAGTAACTATGAATAATATCCTGATATGAGTTTAAAGGATTGAATAATAAATTTGAAGGTTCAGGGAGACTATTAGACATATCTGGAAGCATCTTAGGTCAAATTTTATATTAAGTTTGTGTTTGAGATATTACAACCATGAATTTGTAGACAATAGCAAACCTAAACTCATTCGATCAATCAAAGTGCATTTGCTTCCTCATGTCTAGGGAACCATGCACTTTGGCCAAAGGACCAATAGCAATTGATAGAGCTTCTTGTGTGTCTACTCTTGGTCTCCTCTTGATTTCTTTGGGCCACAATTAATGTCACTACCAAGCCACATGTCAAATCTCATTCCATCTAACTATCGGATACCCATTGCGCATTAAGTGCGATTGTTAGTTTTATTATAGAAATAATTTTTGAATCAAACTTATTGATCTAGATTTTAAGTTTGATTAAATAACTTAATTTGATACACTGAGAAAAAATACTATCAACTTAAATAACATAATTTGATACACTTTACTTGTCATTACTTTTAATGGCTAACATTTAAGTACTAATTTGTTGCTGATTATTTCTACCTCTCTGAATGCGGGGAAGCCATGATAATCTTGATAATTGGCAATCTCCTTAAAGCTGGAAATGCCCTCCTACGTGCAAATGGAAGACTCTGGGTGTTCTCTTAGCCGCTTTTTCTATTAAATCAAAGGAAAGCTGCAAAACATTTAAAAAAGCAATGGCATTATTTTATGGTTTTGGTAAAGAGAGACACAAGTATTTTGGTAGCATCCAACGAAATAGGCACCTGATTTTCTGCTGAGCCCATTTGGATAATTCCAGATGGGTTGTTTTGAGGATCCGGGAAAGTTACACGGTTTTATCAAATTGAGTTAATCAATAGCTGTGCTATGCTATGCAAGAGATGGATATCCGTTTTTACAGGCCGGTGAAGAGATGGATTTCAACAAGAGAATGCGAAAGTACAAACATAATGCACGTGAGAAGCAACTATCAGCATTGAAAGGCGTAACTATCACTGGTAACTCTGCATCTGGACTCTAATTCATTCACTGAATTTCGTCGTGTTCAATACCCAGAGATTTGACCCCGACAAACAAGATTTTAGGCGCAGACATTCCTAGAATAAAATATGTGCCAAAATATTTTATTTTAGGATCATGTATTAAATGAACTAACATAAGATTTCATATTTTTGGGGGGGATAATATTACTTTTATTATTTCCTTACATTTTTTTAGTTGCAACTTTGAATCACAATAGCTAGGCTGCAGATGCAACCCTTTAATAAATTTTAGCAGCACAGGCCGCAGATATAACTGGTCTCCTGTACACATGCAGTAGAGTTGTCTGAAATGTTATAACTACCCGCCAAGAATAAAGAATAAAGAATAAAGAATCGACTTCCCTCTAAAGGAAACAAGAGGTGAGCTGAACGGTGGTGAAGAAAGAAAGTAATTTGATATCACATGGATGCGATTGGGGTGCCAGGGCTGTTGAGGAAACTCAAGTTCATTGTGTGAGCTCTATCAATAGAGAGGGAGAGATTGTGATTACGACGAGCTGTACGAAACGTTCGAGGGATTGAGGAAGAGATTGTAGATCCTCGTTCACATAGCGGCAAGGACATGAACATCTTGCTCTTCCTTTCTGTAAAACGCTTAATTCTGGAGAGTGACACTTGCATGGTGGCTGGGGTCATGTTAGCAAAGCAGAACCTAAACCATCCGTCCTCTTTGCAATGGCACGAGGAGCCAGGTGATACATTCAGTCCAATCTCGATGATGATTGTCTTCCAAAGTGCAAGCTCCGATTCTTTGTGGAGAAGATAGCGGAATTCTACCCAACAGAAAAGCCCAGCGTTGGCGTTGGGCAAACACTCAATGCCCGCCTTGCGCAATCCCTGGACAAACATGCTATGTGCCTCCCGCAACCTTTTTTTATTCTCTTGAATATATTCTCTCACAAATGCCCTATCACCTAACATCGCACCCATCAAGTATTGTGTCTGTGAAGAAACCATGCAGAAACTTGACATTCTGCGAGCCGCCGTAGCCACCGTGTTGTTATAAGAATAGATGACCCCCACTCTAAATTCCGGCAGTCCCATGTCCTTTGACAGGCTGTAAATGATGTGAACATGCTCGCGCTCCCTCTCACTCTGCGGTTGCACTACCTCTACAATGCTCACGAACCTTGGACCGGAAAACACTGACCCTGCATAGATTTCATCGCAGATCAGATGAATCTTCTTCTCTCTCGTAAAACGTACAATGCTTCTCAGTGTCTGCTCATCCATTGTGGTGCCCAGTGGGTTGGACGGATTTGTTATTAGAATGCCTTTCACTCTTATCTTTCCACACTCCGCCTGCTTGTACGCTTCTTCAAGCGCACTCACTGTCACCTGAAAATTGTTGGAATTGCTGCACTCTACTGCTATCAGCTCCACTCCAGTCCGCCACTTTAGATCTCTGTCAAAACTGCTTGTCAACATTTAATTACATTAGATTTATATGTTGATTCAATCAATTGAAAATTTCCGTAACGCCACATATAGCGAGCGAGTTTTGAATATTTTTACGTGGAGATTTCGAAAGCAGGTGAAAGATAAGTTTTAGTTACCCAGGATAATATGGGGATGGAACAAGGAAAGCCTCTCCTGGATTTGCCACACAAAATGTTAGAACCTCATGAGCCGCAGTTGCTCCTGCAGTGAGGACTATTCTATCTTTATCAAATTTCGCTCTTCTTCCTCCCACTTCCTCCCTAAATAATGCAACAGCCTGCATTAACCGTCCAGCATAAACTCCATTATTATAGAAATAGTTTTTGAGTCTAACTTGTTGATCTATATTTTGAGTTTGATTAAATAAGATAATTTAATACATTATCTACTTGTCATTGGTTTGAATTTTTGACATTTAAGTAGAATGGTAGATTTTGCTGCTGATAATTTCTACCTCTCTGAAGGCGGGGAGGCCATGATAATCTTGATAGTTGGCAATCTCCTTAAAGCTGGAAATGCCCTCCTGCGTGCAAATGGAAGACTCTGGGTGTTCTCTTAGCCAGTTTTCTATTAAATCGAACGAAAGCTGCAAAACATTTAAAAAAGCAATGGGATTATTTTATAGGTTTGGTAAAGAGAGAGACAAGTATTTTGGTAGCGTTATTAAATAGGCACCTGATTTTCTGCTAAGCCCATTTGAATGATTCCAGATGGGTTATTTTGAGGATGATAAGGATTTTTGTCGTACGCTTTCCAGCCATCAAAGTAAGGAGAGTCTTCACCATGGCCATTGGAGGTTGCTCTCTGGGAAAGTTGCATGGTTTTATGAAATTGAGTCAATCCTCTGCCTCGTTATCAATAGCTGCGCTATGCAAGAGATGGATATATGTGTGATGTTGTGCTCTATTTTTATAGGCATGGATATGTCGTGAGAGCAGGTGAAGAGCTGAATTTCAGAGTTGCTTCCAAGTTTGAAAACAAGCGCAGGTCAGAGCATGCTGCACCACGTGAAAGAACGAAGACATATGGAACGCAAGTTACAGTTGGATTTGCTCGAGTCAATACCGAAAAACAAGGACTCGCGTCATTAATTCGTTGAATTTCCTCTGTTCAATACGGATTTGACCTCGCAGACAACATTTTATGCGCAGACTTCCGAGAAAAACTATTGGAGAGAAACAAAAGGCTGTTAATGGACAAAACACAAAATTTATTGGTACACCTTTAAAATTTTATATTCCACTTTGGAGAAAGTAGATGATTAAACGTGTTTGATTTGGAATAGTATTAGAATGAATGACCTGCCAATGAACTATATGATTCCATGAGACACCGGTTCATGTGAACCACTACGTATGAATATGGGTCAATGAGGTCCACTCAAAAACTATGGAGTTGAATCTTGATAAAATATCATAACCTTTAAATCCCACTAACTTTATTTTGTCAAACTATTTTATAATACAAATCCTACAACTTTATTATATTTATAGTTGAAGAGAGTGTATATTTCACTTTTTCACTTCTATGTTTTGTTCCACTTTGTGAAGATGTTGTTTATGTATAACTCTAGCATTCATTTTGGCACTTTTTGACACACTCATTGACTCAATCTTGAATCTAACACTATGTTACATGTTAATCCTCCACTTTACAACAACACCGACCTAGTTCCTAGAGTCTTCTTCTTTCCTTGACTTGATCGCACCTACAATGTAGTCTTCTAGATTTAAAATTTAAAAATCTTGATTTCAAGGCCAACAATCTCAATATAGTTGTTGCTCATCATTGTGCACACCAATATTTCAAATTGCATGTCTAAGGCTATGTATTTAAGCACATCATCCCCTGACCATCTGGTGCACGTGAAAGAACAAACACAAACATATTGGAGCACAAGTTACACAAGTCAATATATCAGCTTTGAAAAACTGAAATTATCACCTATAAATTCTAATTCATTGAATTTATTCCCGTTGAATAGAGATTTGATCCTGAAAGAAAAGATTTTATGGGTAGACTTACCTAGAATAATCTCCATTCAAACTATTGTTGAGAAACAAAAGACAGTTAATCGACAAAACACAAATTTCATTGGGACACTGGATTGAAATTTTATGGGGTACAAAGTTAAGTGGATTTGACTTTGGAGAAAGTATATGATTAAGCATGTTTGATTTGGAATAGTATTAGAAAGAATGACCTCCCAATGGACCATTCGGGTGTTTTTCTATAATATTTTCAAACCGTGTCATAGTGCTTGTGGAAATTCATCTATAGAGGCACCTTATCAACTGGATATTTTTTAAGGCAATAAATACCATGTTGTTCCAATGATAATTCAGGTGTGTTAAGTTATGTCATAATGTTCATGAATAACTTGAGCATACTTGGAATTTGTCAAACTTTAATGCATTTGTTGCTTAAGTACAGGAATAAGACTAAGGGGTGTCCACTTGGAACCAAATTCATTCAAAGAACATGAAATGAAAGTAAATGTATCTTAGATGTGTTTAAGATGTTAATTTACTACCTTCAATTTATAACTCATGCTTAATCCTACTTACTAAATCTATTTTTCTCAATAATCAAATAACACTTTTAAATTTATGTTTAGTAAAATAAAAGCACTAAGAAATAGGAATTGAATAGAAATTAGGAACTAGCAACTGTAGTCATGGCCAAGGTGGATTGAAAAGTCCCTATTTATTAAATTAGACAACCCCCTGTATTGCTTGCAACTGTTTCTTGTAAGAGCTCCCAAAGCAGATCAACTTCATAATTCTCCATAGCTATTACAGGTGTTTTTGCCAATATATATTGAAATGGAATATGTGGAGGAGCATAGATAGAAGAAGAAGAAGAAGAAGGGATACATTGTTGTCATTGTGAAAACCCCAACCCACATTTATTGCATAGCTTGCCTTTGTAAGCACTAAGAATATTAGTAAAAACTCAAAGCATTCAAACCATTGATCTCATCATGAGGTAGTCACATTCACGCTAGAGACAAACACTTGATCACATCACAAGGTAAACATTCAAAGTAATCAATAGTCAGCTAGATAAATCTTTGTTAAAGCAAGTTAAAGCGTACCAACTCTCTACGTATGTGCCTAGGACTTAGAGGAGAGTGGATCAAAGAAATTCTAGAAGAATTAGAGGAATAAACCCAAGACTACAACTCACACAAGAACAAGGCATACAAATTCAACAATGCCTCTAGGACCACGAGGCTAGGTTACAAGGTGCTAGGAACATAAACAAAGAAAATCAAGATCCATCTAGACGTTGGAATTGGAGAAACCCCAATGGGAGACAAATCACATGTGACCCTTCGGGTCATATAGTCATCTCAAAAATAATTATCATAGAAGGAAAGAGGCAAATCCAAAACAACAATAGGCCCCTGATCAGGTCGACTGCTCTTTGCGAGGTTCTACTACCCTGAAAGGTCCCGTTAGAAGCTCCGGTTATGAAAATCCTTCATCAATCAAGAGAGACATAATATTTTAGTTGTAATGCATTGATCAAATAAGAACATCCATGTGTAGAAGGAACTGAAGAGAAGCAAACATAAGAACATCATTGTTTTATTCTAATCTGTTTGTTTCATGTGCAAGTATAGGACAAATCATGAAGCTGATTGAAGACATTCAGCATGTGGTATCAAATGGGCTCCCACAAGGGTTGAGCCCAGCATGCTACCGCCCCTTGATCTCAGAAGGGATGAATAGAAGAAGAAGATCATTGATAACATTCACATGACAAGCTGAGAGAGTAACAAGACAATCATATGCATCGGTCCCATTTCAGGGCATGACCAAGATTTCACTTCAGAGTATGAAATGCAACCAAAAACATGACATGAACAGATGGAGGACAAGATTCGATGCATATAACAGCCTATACACTACTTCAACTGCTATGAAATAACATTCTCAGGCATGATAATGATCAAGACTACACAATACATTTGTAATCCTTAGATTGATAAAGAAGTAAGTGTTCACAAGTATGAATTATCTGAAGCTTACTTACTCATTCCTGATCAGTAGTCCATTTGGAGTGTTCATTATAAATCAGTAAGCCAAATTGCAAAGACAAGTGAGTACCAAGCTTCATACTTTCTCATTTAATTGGAGTGATAGAATCGGATTCAGAATTCAATGACATGAGCTGCCTCTTAAATGATGAAATATATCCAATTATACCTCACTTTTTGCTACTAGTAAGTTGAGCATCAGACAAGTGTTATCACATGTCGCATTGACTGCATATCTATAAAAGAAGTATGATAAGTATTGTAGATCTGTAGCAGAAAATACAAGACAGCCAATCCAGATGGCTCATCCTTTGTCTTTGACAAACTCCAAAGGGATCAAAAAGAACATTTCATTACATGTGTGTAATAGAGTATCATCATCATGTGACAGGAGAAGTTAAACTGCAGACACAGTGGGCCTGATCGTGTCCTACAGGACATCTCATATGATGCATTTGATAAGATAGAATACATAAAAAGAAGAGCAGAGGTTCATCAAATGTTACAGTGTATTCAGAACAAGAGAGTGTTGCCTTCATGTGTGACAATGACAACATATCATGATATAGCTAGGTCATCGTCATACATGAAGAGTGTGTGTGCACAATCCACTGAATGGACAAGTAAAAATACAGAATTGAGACATGCATGCTACTACAATGGAGGAGTTCGAAGCTGAAAGTGACAGTATCATTCTATATGCAAAGTTCACTAAAAGAGTAAGTAGAGCTACAGAGAGAGAATGTTGTATATTATTATCACTTCTCTTAAAAATAACAATGGCTACGACTAAACAGTGATTATAAGTGACAGCATGAGAAAAAAAAGTGATATCATATGCCAATGTATGATACAGAAGGAAGCATTTTTTATGTTCAAAAGATAGAAGCCTTGTCCAGTTTAGCGTATACAGTGAAAGGAAAATGCAGATGCATTCATTAGTGAAGACGTGACATATACCGCCATTTGAACTCTTTTCTGAAACACCCACATCGACTTTCAGAACCAATATATTTTGCAGTGTTTTAGAGAAAGAGAAAGGGTATTGTAAACCATCCAAACAAGGTCGTGAGGTGTTATTGTTTATACAAAACAGAGAAATGAAACCCATGTTGGGTAAAAATGTCATCTTTCTTTACACAGTCGAACAAGTCAAAAAAGAGCTTAGAAGATCATGGCCACGAAAGATAAAGGAGTTATGTGTAAACAAAAATGAAACCCACACTTCAACATCAGAAACTTCACATTTTTACATCGAGAGACAAAAGGGAAGCTACATAATGAATTACAAGGAGCGGCAGTGCCTTATGAAGAGATATTTCACACACCCAACTAAACAAAAATGTAACCCTCTTCACAGTTTCAGATATGCAGAAATAAGAGGAATCTACATTAAGAACGATGGCAAAGAGATGCAACGGACTCACCGAATGATAGTGCAGCAGAGAGAAAGGATAATGGCTGCGGCCAGTTGAACAAAGTCATTGCCATTTTGCCATTTTTCACAAGTTCAACACACAGAAACACAAACAAATGCATATCGAAACTAAGAGACTGAAGAAGCAGCTAATGGCCACGGCCATTTACATAATATAAGCCATCAAAATATACTGAAATCCATTTTAAAGCTCAGATTCAAGCTTACCAGGAGGTGGCAATCATTTTTGGCCAAGAAAGTGCAGTGAAAAAAACATTAAAGACCATCGAATGGAGCAAGCAAAGCATACAGAGCATGAAACCCCAAGTCGGCGGCCACAGTTGCAGAGCCAACTCAATGCCAACAACAGCGAAATGAAATGACCGACATTTTAGGGTTCTCATTTGCTTTTGTTTCAACGTCCCTTCCACATTCTTGACCATGCAACATTTTAATCATTTTTATCCAAATGGGGTCGGGGTCAACACTCTGTGTTGATAAGTGTCTAGCAATCATAAGTAGAGGTGGCCGACAACACAAGGAACATGGCCTATTTTATTAAGTCAAAGGTGAGCATGATTATGAAATGTGCCTTTAGAATTTGCAAGGTTTTAACATCATTGTTGGTCGACTCACATTGGAGTCAAGACATTATAATGCATGTGGTTGAGTGTCTTTGACCTCCCACATATGCATTTTATTCATTATTCCTTCACATATTTCAATGTATGCATAAGATCAAACCAAAACCTTGAGAATGTGAAGAATATGCTAGATGAAAATATGGTGAAAGTGGGTCAATACGACATGATGGCATTATAGAGGCAGGAAGTTGGCATTTTTCAAGCCATATGGATAATGGTAAGGTGGCATAATATCGACACTTGGAGTCCATGGGGTCAAGCCTTTTAAGGCTTTTATTTATTTTTTGCAAACATGTGTAATAGTTCATATTTTTTATGATTTTTATAGAAAATCATTAGTGACATCTTGTAAATATCTTGGTGAAATTGTAAACCAGATATCATTTTATTTTTGCAAAAAATCATGTCAATAGGATATCGATTAAAACTGCCAAGTCATGTAAAGTTAACTTTAAAGCAATGAAATTATGAATTGCTTTTAAAGTTTAACTATTTTTAGGCAGTTAAAGCATTTTCATTCCCTTGGGCAAAATTGAGCATAATAGGACAAAATTTTTGCTTTCATGAGGTAGATTGGACAGATTTGGATGCAGATTTGGTGGGGACCACCTAGAGGATCAAGTTGGAAGTTTTATTTTGCAGCTTGGAGGCAGTTTGAGGCTATTTTTGGCAGCTTCTTTCTGAAGCTCGAAAATGGATTGTAGATCTATTTTTAGGAGCTTTTTCGGCTTTCTTCACTGGACATCATTTGGAGTCATTTATAGGAGAAAAACTTAGTTTTTTCTCAGTCAGTTAGCATCAGTTTCTTCTCTCTAGTAGACTTGTATATAGCAGTTGGCTCACACATTTATTTTTTATGCATTGTATTCCTTTTAGTTCTAATAGGAAATCATCTTGTTTCACATACATTTTTGCAGTCTTGATCCGATGTCATATTGTGACTTTTTTCAGTCCTTTATTTTGTCTCAATACTGTTAAAATTTAGTTGCTTCCTGGTTGCAGTTTGTGTTTGACATCAAACCTTGTTGCAAATTACTTAAGGAGTAACTATCAGTGAAGTTGTGAGGATTTATGTTAGAGGATCTGCCTGTGAATGATAGAACTTCATTTAGTTTTAGATTCTAGAATCAGTTTGCATTTCAGTTACATCTTTCTATCCCTTTTCCTCTCAAGTCATAGTTTAGAAATTTTAAGAGAATCAACTCACTTTGGAGATTCATTCTCAAGAAAGGAGACCCACATCCGAGAATGATTCCATATTTGAACAAGTAGTTACGTCTTCCCAAAGCTTAACAAGGGTGCATACTTGAATTGACAAAAGTACTCATATAAAAATGACTTAAATTCTGCAGTCTTAATGAATTCATCATCTGAAATGAATTTTTTACTAGCCAGATACCTTACATCCTCTGTTAGTTCATCAGAGGACTCTATTTCAACATCTTCTCTTTCCTTTGGAGGTTCATATTCTCCTATGTGGGGCTAGGATGCTTGCAAGTCTTTATTTTCCCCTTCCTCTTCTTCTTCAAGATCAAAAGAAATATTAGGAGTTGGTTGAGGAGACAAATGAGCCATTGTAATTTCATCCTCTGCCTATGTTTCTCTGACAACTTTTCCCTTTTTTTCAAAGATATGAGGAGGAACATCTTCAATTAATTCTGAAGCATTTTCAATTAATGCATCTAGTCTCTTGATAAGATCATCTATGTTCACCAAAGCACCTGTGTAACTGGGGTTTTTGGCTACCCTCCAAGCCTCGGCCAACATTATCTTGTGGTACAAGCTTATTCTTTCAACTGCATTGTGCTCATCTTGGTTTCTAATTAGGTCATCATCAACAAACAACACATGATTATACCTTTTCAGCTTCTTCTTTGTTCTGACTGTGCATATAAACTTCTCTGGATCAAAATTTTCTCGAGCATTTCCTACAGGCAACCTAAAATATTCTAATCTTTTCTCAATTAATTGATATCCTTTATCTGACATGACTCTGAAGTCTCCAAAACACAACATCCCAGGCATAAAATATTATTTATTGGAACCTTTTAAATGCATGAAATCTAAGTAGGCAAGTTGTCTCACAATTTCTAAATAGGCAATCCTGTCTGGACAAGTTTTATGTAACAAGATAGGGGGGCCTTCAAATCCATATACCCTAATCTTTGTGCAATCATTGTAGGAGTACCAGTCACCCCAGTTATGACTAAATTTTCCCTATTCATACTTGTCCTCAGGCCTTAGAAATCTTTTTATTTCTGGTGACAAGTTGTGGTCACAAGGGTGGCCTAACTTTCTATAGACAGGTTTCACAAAGAATTCTTCAAAATAGAGATAATGAGACTTCTCACACAGGCTATCCTAGATAGCGGTCCACATCTGAATAGGTTTAATGTCACCATTCTTGTCTAAATCTCTTACTCGTAGACATTCACTCCACATTCCAGAATTCTGCCCTTCATAGAGGACAAGGTGCATAAGTACAAAATAGTGACTGAACTTACTACCTTCTCCTTTCAGGGAGACCAATTCATTATGAAGGGCATTAGCCAGGAACTCAGCATAATCAAAACACACTGCTTGTTGACTTTGCACATCAACAGCTAAAACCATAGGAGCAATCTCCATAAACAGGGAAGCCTCAACCCCAAGTAATTGACACATAGAGTAATAGGTGTATTGGAAATACTCTTCAAACATTTCTATAGAATATGCGGAATCTTCTGTCACCGAAAACACTTTAAGTTTGTTTTCAGCATCTCGTGGCCTATGCACGGGCAACCTCCACCGTTTGTATTGGTTGCTCATGTGTTATAATATTCACTGATTAAATCTCGGAGTCTGAACTTCACATAAAAACTGCAATCCAACTGAAAGACCATTGATATATAGTCTCTAGTGACAAGGAAAAAACCTGTGCCATCACTCAATTCAACCATATGGTTATGAGGGTTGTATCTTTTAGCTATGACTTTAAAAAATTCAACAATTACAAACACAGTAGGCACTATAAGTTTTCCCAAATGCATTCTCCAGCGGTTTGACGGTGGTGCTCACCTATACATTCTCCTGTAATGATACATGAAGAGGTCATAACCTCTAATGGGTGTCCATACATCCCCTACATGTTTGCAAATGTCTTCCAATTTCTCTGCATTGGGATTCAATTGAGCGTTTCTTCTAGACCTTTGACCAGATTTTGGGCATTGGTTGATCAGGTCTTGATTCAGGTGTCTCTCATCTAACTTTTGTCTTTTAAGCCTAGGGTTTTCATACATGTCTTCCATAATATAATGTAAGAGACTTCTACTTCTTTAATATGCAATTTGATTCAGTAGCTCCAGGTTACAAGCTCATAATACTTACTTGAATTTTGAGTTGCATTCATCGCAGAGGCTTCCCGTTGCTCCCATGTATGCTTAATGAATCAAAATTCCTTTTGATTTATTTTTGATATACTCTGTTCTATGTATTAATGGCAGCTTTCACATCGTCGGGTAGACATTAAATTCTCATAATAGGAATTTCTTGTCACCTCCTCGAATCAATAAATCATACTTAAAGAGTTTTATCATTTTTTATTATTGTCAGGATTTTGTTTTGACCCAAATGGGTGTCATGCCGAAATCCCGTATTGTTAAGTCTCATTGATATTTGTTTATCCCTTCGATATGTTCTCTTTATTATCATATTCACTTTTTCGAAGGGACTAGTTATCACCTCCCTTCGACATCCCGAATCCTCTTCCTTTGTATTTCTTTATTTGACATCTTACTGACAGCTTTTCAGTAGGACTGGAACCTAAGTCATTCTGATATTCTGAATCTTCAAATTATATCACTTATATTTGTTTGGAATATTGAAGAGACTGCGGAAAGACTCACTCCTATACTCTGATCTCATTTGTTCCTTAGATATTTTGTTATCAACTCGAAACAATGCTTAAGTGTTTGTTTTCAGATTATCGAAGTGACTACAAGACGAGTCTCCCCGAAACGGTGATTACTTCTCAATATGTTTTTATATTCCATCATCTCTTTATCAGTGTGACACATTCAGGTGTCACACCGATCTCCTGATATATCTTTAACCTTTTTCAGGGTGTCAATGAGGCCTCTAAGCCGGTCACTTCGATATACTACAAGCCTTTTGCACAACATGGTATTAAATGTGTCTTTCTTAATTTTTGAATGAAAGCGACTAATCGGGGAAGGGTTTAGGGTTTACTCTTTTGGGTTTACGATAGGAATGAAGCAAAAATTTATTAATGGCGATTTTCACATCGTCGGGAAGACATTAAATTCTAATAACGGGAACATGTCTTGTCACCTCCTCGAATCAATAAATCATACTTAAGGAGTTTTATCATTTTTTATTATTGTCGGGGTTTCGTTATGGGCCAAATGGGTGTCACGCCGAAATCTCGTATTGTTAAGTCTCATCGATATTTCTTTATCCCTTCGATATGTTTTCTTTATTATCATATTTGCTTTTTTGAAGGGACAAGTTATCACCTCCCTTTGACATCCCGAATCCTCTTCCTTTGTAATTCTTTATTTGGCATCTTACTGACGATTTTTCAGCATGACTGGAACTTGAGTCATTCTGATATTTCAAATCTTCAAATTATATGTCACTTATGTTTTCTCGAACTATCGAAGAGACTGTAGAGAGACTCACTCCGATACTCCGATCTCATTTGTTCCTTCGATATTTTGTTATCAGCTCGACACAATGCCTAAGGGATTATTTTAGGCGCTAAATTGGGCACTCAATTCAGTGCTAAAGTAGGCACTAAAGTAAACACTAAAGTAGGCGCTAAATTCAGCGCAAATTAGCGCCTACTTGGTCTGATCGATGCAAAAAAAGGTCCAAAATAGCGCCATCTCGATAAATAGTGCCGACTTCTTAAAAAATTAGAGAAAAATACATTAAAACAATGGGTGGAAGCAAAAATCAGAGCAAAAAAGGGAGCCAATCACATGGATTTGTTGTAGTGATTGGTGAGACAGTTGGGTTTGAATGTTTATGGTGGAAGAGTGCAAACTTTTATGATACGGCTTTTTTATTTCCAAGTTGGCTCTTTAGAGTGATATGCGAGATACAATTTCAAAACACTTACACGTGTTTGGCTAGCAGCTAAGACTTGTTTTGTTGACAAATATAAACGATTAAATGTGCATTTAATATCTGATTTGTCTTTGATGTCATCATTCTTTTTTATGCAAGTGTATTTTCCTAACTTGTGGAGGACCGACGCGTGAGAGTGGGCCCCAACATGCGCCAATCCTATCGCACGTTAGGGTCCCCAGGCACGTTCTAGCTCCTCTCCCCTATCCTTTCTTGATAAATGCTTCGCCACCCGATTTCGTGTCTGTAGCCCTTCTTAGCTAGAAGCAAATTTACAATCCCATCTCAATCAGATGAAATCTCCATCAAGATTTAAAACTCCTAAATGAAGACTAGCACTTCCATCTACCATTCCCCAATCAAAGAAAGTAGCGGATCATCTGACAAGACATAAAAACGGACGTTGTATAGGTCCCCTCCTGTCATGAAGGTACAGTATGACCAAAGCTTTGATGTACACATTTTAATAATGATATCCAACTTTTAGTCAAAATTTATTGATATGTTGAAAAAGGCAATGACGAATGCAAATATTCAAATCTTGGTTGACTATGTTGACAATGAAAAACTATAGTAACTATGAATAATATCCTAATATGAGTTTAAAGGATTGAATAATAAATTTGAAGGTTCAGGGAGACTATTAGACATATCTGGAAGCATCTTAGGTCAAATTTTATATTAAGTTTGTGTTTGAGATCTTACAACCATGAATTTGTAGACAATAGCAAACCTAAACTCATTCGATCAATCAAAGTGCATTTGCTTCCTCATGTCTAGGGAACCATGCACTTTGGCCAAAGGACCAATAGCAATTGATAGAGCTTCTTGTGTGTCTACTCTTGGTCTCCTCTTGATTTCTTTGGGCCACAATTAATGTCACTACCAAGCCACATGTCAAATCTCATTCCATCTAACTATCGGATACCCATTGCGCATTAAGTGCGATTGTTAGTTTTATTATAGAAATAATTTTTGAATCAAACTTATTGATCTAGATTTTAAGTTTGATTAAATAACATAATTTGATACACTGAGAAAAAATACTATCAACTTAAATAACATAATTTGATACACTTTACTTGTCATTACTTTTAATGGCTGACATTTAAGTACTAATTTGTTGCTGATTATTTCTACCTCTCTGAATGCGGGGAAGCCATGACAATCTTGATAATTGGCAATCTCCTTAAAGCTGGAAATGCCCTCCTACGTGCAAATGGAAGACTCTGGGTGTTCTCTTAGCCGCTTTTTCTATTAAATCAAAGGAAAGCTGCAAAACATTTAAAAAAGCAATGGCATTATTTTATGGTTTTGGTAAAGAGAGACACAAGTATTTTGGTAGCATCCAACGAAATAGGCACCTGATTTTCTGCTGAGCCCATTTGGATAATTCCAGATGGGTTGTTTTGAGGATCCGGGAAAGTTACACGGTTTTATCAAATTGAGTTAATCAATAGCTATGCTATGCTATGCAAGAGATGGATATCCGTTTTTACAGGCCGGTGAAGAGATGGATTTCAACAAGAGAATGCGAAAGTACAAACATAATGCACGTGAGAAGCAACTATCAGCATTGAAAGGCGTAACTATCACTGGTAACTCTGCATCTGGACTCTAATTCATTCACTGAATTTCGTCGTGTTCAATACCCAGAGATTTGACCCCGACAAACAAGATTTTAGGCGCGGACATTCCTAGAATAAAATATGTGCCAAAATATTTTATGTTAGGATCATGTATTAAATGAACTAACATAAGATTTCATATTCTTGGGGGGGATAATATTACTTTTATTATTTCCTTACATTTTTTTAGTTGCAACTTTGAATCACAATAGCTAGGCTGCAGATGCAACCCTTTAATAAATTTTAGCAGCACAGGCCGCAGATATAACTGGTCTCCTGTACACATGCAGTAGAGTTGTCTGAAATGTTATAACTACCCGCCAAGAATAAAGAATAAAGAATAAAGAATCGACTTCCCTCTAAAGGAAACAAGAGGTGAGCTGAATGGTGGTGAAGAAAGAAAGTAATTTGATATCACATGGATGCGATTGGGGTGCCAGGGCTGTTGAGGAAACTCAAGTTCATTGTGTGAGCTCTATCAATAGAGAGGGAGAGATTGTGATTACGACGAGCTGTACGAAACGTTCGAGGGATTGAGGAAGAGATTGTAGATCCTCGTTCACATAGCGGCAAGGACATGAACATCTTGCTCTTCCTTTCTGTAAAACGCTTAATTCTGGAGAGTGACTCTTGCATGGTGGCTGGGGTCATGTTAGCAAAGCAGAACCTAAACCATCCGTCCTCTTTGCAATGGCACGAGGAGCCAGGTGATACATTCAGTCCAATCTCGTTGATGATTGTCTTCCAAAGTGCAAGCTCCGATTCTTTGTGGAGAAGATAGCGGAAGTCTACCCAACAGAAAAGCCCAGCGTTGGCGTTGGGCAAACACTCAATGCCAGCCTCGCGCAATCCCTGGACAAACATGCTATGTGCCTCCCGCAACCTTTTTTTATTCTCTTGAATATATTCTCTCACAAATGCCCTATCACCTAACATCGCACCCATCAAGTATTGTGTCTGTGAAGAAACCATGCAGAAACTTGACATTCTGCGAGCCGCCGTAGCCACCGTGTTGTTATAAGAATAGATGACCCCCACTCTAAATCCGGGCAGTCCCATGTCCTTTGACAGGCTGTAAATGATGTGAACATGCTCGCGCTCCCTCTCACTCTGCGGTTGCACTACCTCTGCAATGCTCACGAACCTTGGACCGGAAAACACTGACCCTGCATAGATTTCATCGCAGATCAGATGAATCTTCTTCTCTCTCGTAAAACGTACAATGCTTCTCAGTGTCTGCTCATCCATTGTGGTGCCCAGTGGGTTGGACGGATTTGTTATTAGAACGCCTTTCACTCTTATCTTTCCACACTCCGCCTGCTTGTACGCTTCTTCAAGCGCACTCACTGTCACCTGAAAATTGTTGGAATTGCTGCACTCTACTGCTATCAGCTCCACTCCAGTCCGCCACTTTAGATCTCTGTCAAAACTGCTTGTCAACATTTAATTACATTAGATTTATATGTTGATTCAATCAATTGAAAATTTACGTAACGCCACATATAGCGAGCGAGTTTTGAATATTTTTACGTGGAGATTTCGAAAGCAGGTGAAAGATAAGTTTTAGTTACCCAGGATAATATGGGGATGGAACAAGGAAAGCCTCTCCTGGATTTGCCACACAAAATGTTAGAACCTCATGAGCCGCAGTTGCTCCTGCAGTGAGGACTATTCTATCTTTATCAAATTTCGCTCTTCTTCCTCCCACTTCCTCCATAAATAATGCAACAGCCTGCATTAACCGTCCAGCATAAACTCCATTATTATAGAAATAGTTTTTGAGTCTAACTTGTTGATCTATATTTTGAGTTTGATTAAATAAGATAATTTAATACATTATCTACTTGTCATTGGTTTGAATTTTTGACATTTAAGTAGAATGGTAGATTTTGCTGCTGATAATTTCTACCTCTCTGAAGGCGGGGAGGCCATGATAATCTTGATAGTTGGCAATCTCCTTAAAACTGGAAATGCCCTCCTGCGTGCAAATGGAAGACTCTGGGTGTTCTCTTAGCCAGTTTTCTATTAAATCGAACGAAAGCTGCAAAACATTTAAAAAAGCAATGGGATTATTTTATAGGTTTGGTAAAGAGAGAGACAAGTATTTTGGTAGCGTTATTAAATAGGCACCTGATTTTCTGCTAAGCCCATTTGAATGATTCCAGATGGGTTATTTTGAGGATGATAAGGATTTTTGTCGTACGCTTTCCAGCCATCAAAGTAAGGAGAGTCTTCACCATGGCCATTGGAGGTTGCTCTCTGGGAAAGTTGCATGGTTTTATGAAATTGAGTCAATCCTCTGCCTCGTTATCAATAGCTGCGCTATGCAAGAGATGGATATATGTGTGATGTTGTGCTCTATTTTTATAGGCATGGATATGTCGTGAGAGCAGGTGAAGAGCTGAATTTCAGAGTTGCTTCCAAGTTTGAAAACAAGCGCAGGTCAGAGCATGCTGCACCACGTGAAAGAACGAAGACATATGGAACGCAAGTTACAGTTGGATTTGCTCGAGTCAATACCGAAAAACAAGGACTCGCGTCATTAATTCGTTGAATTTCCTCTGTTCAATACGGATTTGACCTCGCAGACAACATTTTATGCGCAGACTTCCGAGAAAAACTATTGGAGAGAAACAAAAGGCTGTTAATGGACAAAACACAAAATTTATTGGTACACCTTTAAAATTTTATATTCCACTTTGGAGAAAGTAGATGATTAAACGTGTTTGATTTGGAATAGTATTAGAATGAATGACCTGCCAATGAACTATATGATTCCATGAGACACCGGTTCATGTGAACCACTACGTATGAATATGGGTCAATGAGGTCCACTCAAAAACTATGGAGTTGAATCTTGATAAAATATCATAACCTTTAAATCCCACTAACTTTATTTTGTCAAACTATTTTATAATACAAATCCTACAACTTTATTATATTTATAGTTGAAGAGAGTGTATATTTCACTTTTTCACTTCTATGTTTTGTTCCACTTTGTGAAGATGTTGTTTATGTATAACTCTAGCATTCATTTTGGCACTTTTTGACACACTCATTGACTCAATCTTGAATCTAACACTATGTTACATGTTAATCCTCCACTTTACAACAACACCGACCTAGTTCCTAGAGTCTTCTTCTTTCCTTGACTTGATCGCACCTACAATGTAGTCTTCTAGATTTAAAATTTAAAAATCTTGATTTCAAGGCCAACAATCTCAATATAGTTGTTGCTCATCATTGTGCACACCAATATTTCAAATTGCATGTCTAAGGCTATGTATTTAAGCACATCATCCCCTGACCATCTGGTGCACGTGAAAGAACAAACACAAACATATTGGAGCACAAGTTACACAAGTCAATATATCAGCTTTGAAAAACTGAAATTATCACCTATAAATTCTAATTCATTGAATTTATTCCCGTTGAATAGAGATTTGATCCTGAAAGAAAAGATTTTATGGGTAGACTTACCTAGAATAATCTCCATTCAAACTATTGTTGAGAAACAAAAGACAGTTAATCGACAAAACACAAATTTCATTGGGACACTGGATTGAAATTTTATGGGGTACAAAGTTAAGTGGATTTGACTTTGGAGAAAGTATATGATTAAGCATGTTTGATTTGGAATAGTATTAGAAAGAATGACCTCCCAATGGACCATTCGGGTGTTTTTCTATAATATTTTCAAACCGTGTCATAGTGCTTGTGGAAATTCATCTATAGAGGCACCTTATCAACTGGATATTTTTTAAGGCAATAAATACCATGTTGTTCCAATGATAATTCAGGTGTGTTAAGTTATGTCATAATGTTCATGAATAACTTGAGCATACTTGGAATTTGTCAAACTTTAATGCATTTGTTGCTTAAGTACAGGAATAAGACTAAGGGGTGTCCACTTGGAACCAAATTCATTCAAAGAACATGAAATGAAAGTAAATGTATCTTAGATGTGTTTAAGATGTTAATTTACTACCTTCAATTTATAACTCATGCTTAATCCTACTTACTAAATCTATTTTTCTCAATAATCAAATAACACTTTTAAATTTATGTTTAGTAAAATAAAAGCACTAAGAAATAGGAATTGAATAGAAATTAGGAACTAGCAACTGTAGTCATGGCCAAGGTGGATTGAAAAGTCCCTATTTATTAAATTAGACAACCCCCTGTATTGCTTGCAACTGTTTCTTGTAAGAGCTCCCAAAGCAGATCAACTTCATAATTCTCCATAGCTATTACAGGTGTTTTTGCCAATATATATTGAAATGGAATATGTGGAGGAGCATAGATAGAAGAAGAAGAAGAAGAAGGGATACATTGTTGTCATTGTGAAAACCCCAACCCACATTTATTGCATAGCTTGCCTTTGTAAGCACTAAGAATATTAGTAAAAACTCAAAGCATTCAAACCCTTGATCTCATCATGAGGTAGTCACATTCACGCTAGAGACAAACACTTGATCACATCACAAGGTAAACATTCAAAGTAATCAATAGTCAGCTAGATAAATCTTTGTTAAAGCAAGTTAAAGCGTACCAACTCTCTACGTATGTGCCTAGGACTTAGAGGAGAGTGGATCAAAGAAATTCTAGAAGAATTAGAGGAATAAACCCAAGACTACAACTCACACAAGAACAAGGCATACAAATTCAACAATGCCTCTAGGACCACGAGGCTAGGTTACAAGGTGCTAGGAACATAAACAAAGAAAATCAAGATCCATCTAGATGTTGGAATTGGAGAAACCCCAATGGGAGACGAATCACATGTGACCCTTCGGGTCATATAGTCATCTCAAAAATAATTATCATAGAAAGAAAGAGGCAAATCCAAAACAACAATAGGCCCCTGATCAGGTCGACTGCTCTTTGCGAGGTTCTACTACCCTGAAAGGTCCCGTTAGAAGCTCCGGTTATGAAAATCCTTCATCAATCAAGAGAGACATAATATTTTAGTTGTAATGCATTGATCAAATAAGAACATCCATGTGTAGAAGGAACTGAAGAGAAGCAAACATAAGAACATCATTGTTTTATTCTAATCTGTTTGTTTCATGTGCAAGTATAGGACAAATCATGAAGCTAATTGAAGACATTCAGCATGTGGTATCAAATGGGCTCCCACAAGGGTTGAGCCCAGCATGCTACCGCCCCTTGATCTCAGAAGGGATGAATAGAAGAAGAAGATCATTGATAACATTCACATGACAAGCTGAGAGAGTAACAAGACAATCATATGCATCCGTCCCATTTCAGGGCATGACCAAGATTTCACTTCAGAGTATGAAATGCAACCAAAAACATGACATGAACAGATGGAGGACAAGATTCGATGCATATAACAGCCTATACACTACTTCAACTGCTATGAAATAACATTCTCAGGCATGATAATGATCAAGACTACACAATACATTTGTAATCCTTAGATTGATAAAGAAGTAAGTGTTCACAAGTATGAATTATCTGAAGCTTACTTACTCATTCATGATCAGTAGTCCATTTGGAGTGTTCATTATAAATCAGTAAGCCAAATTGGAAAGACAAGTCAGTACCAAGCTTCATACTTTCTCATTTAATTGGAGTGATAGAATCGGATTCAGAATTCAATGACATGAGCTGCCTCTTAAATGATGAAATATATCCAATTATACCTCACTTTTTGCTACTAGTAAGTTGAGCATCAGACAAGTGTTATCACATGTCGCATTGACTGCATATCTATAAAAGAAGTATGATAAGTATTGTAGATCTGTAGCAGAAAATACAAGACAGCCAATCCAGATGGCTCATCCTTTGTCTTTGACAAACTCCAAAGGGATCAAAAAGAACATTTCATTACATGTGTGTAATAGAGTATCATCATCATGTGACAGGAGAAGTTAAACTGCAGACACAGTGGGCCTGATCGTGTCCTACAGGACATCTCATATGATGCATTTGATAAGATAGAATACATAAAAAGAAGAGCAGAGGTTCATCAAATGTTACAGTGTATTCAGAACAAGAGAGTGTTGCCTTCATGTGTGACAATGACAACATATCATGATATAGCTAGGTCATCGTCATACATGAAGAGTGTGTGTGCACAATCCACTGAATGGACAAGTAAAAATACAGAATTGAGACATGCATGCTACTACAATGGAGGAGTTCGAAGCTGAAAGTGACAGTATCATTCTATATGCAAAGTTCACTAAAAGAGTAAGTAGAGCTACAGAGAGAGAATGTTGTATATTATTATCACTTCTCTTAAAAATAACAATGGCTACGACTAAACAGTGATTATAAGTGACAGCATGAGAAAAAAAAGTGATATCATATGCCAATGTATGCTACAGAAGGAAGCATTTTTTATGTTCAAAAGATAGAAGCCTTGTCCAGTTTAGCGTATACAGTGAAAGGAAAATGCAGATACGTTCATTAGTGAAGACGTGACATATACCGCCATTTGAACTCTTTTCTGAAACACCCACATCGACTTTCAGAACCAATATATTTTGCAGTGTTTTAGAGAAAGAGAAAGGGTATTGTAAACCATCCAAACAAGGTCGTGAGGTGTTATTGTTTATACAAAATAGAGAAATGAAACCCATGTTGGGTAAAAATGTCATCTTTCTTTACACAGTCGAACAAGTCAAAAAAGAGCTTAGAAGATCATGGCCACGAAAGATAAAGGAGTTATGTGTAAACAAAAATGAAACCCACACTTCAACATCAGAAACTTCACATTTTTACATTGAGAGACAAAAGGGAAGCTACATAATGAATTACAAGGAGCGGCCGTGCCTTATGAAGAGATATTTCACACACCCAGCTAAACAAAAATGTAACCCTCTTCACAGTTTCAGATATGCAGAAATAAAAGGAATCTACATTAAGAACGATGGCAAAGAGATGCAACGGACTCACCGAATGATAGTGCAGCAGAGAGAAAGGATAATGGCTGCGGCTAGTTGAACAAAGTCATTGCCATTTTGCCATTTTTCACAAGTTCAACACACAGAAACACAAACAAATGCATATCGAAACTAAGAGACTGAAGAAGCAGCTAATGGCCACGGCCATTTACATAATATAAGCCATCAAAATATACTGAAATCCATTTTAAAGCTCAGATTCAAGCTTACCAGGAGGTGGCAATCATTTTTGGCCAACAAAGTGCAGTGAAAAAAACATTAAAGACCATCGAATGGAGCAAGCAAAGCATACAGAGCATGAAACCCCAAGTCGGCGGCCACAATTGTAGAGCCAACTCAATGCCAACAACAGCGAAATGAAATGACCGATATTTAGGGTTCTCATTTGCTTTTGTTTCAATGTCCCTTCCACATTCTTGACCATGCAACATTTTAATCATTTTTATCCAAATGGGGTCGGGGTCAACACTCTGTGTTGATAAGTGTCTAGCAATCATAAGTAGAGGTGGCCGACAACACAAGGAACATGGCCTATATTATTAAGTCAAAGGTGAGCATGATTATGAAATGTGCCTTTAGAATTTGCAAGGTTTTAACATCATTGTTGGTCGACTCACATTGGAGTCAAGACATTATAATGCATGTGGTTGAGTGTCTTTGACCTCCCACATATGCATTTTATTCATTATTCCTTCACATATTTCAATGTATGCATAAGATCAAACCAAAACCTTGAGAATGTGAAGAATATGCTAGATGAAAATATGGTGAAAGGGGGTCAATACGACATGATGGCATTATAGGGGCAGGAAGTTGGCATTTTTCAAGCCATATGGATAATGGTAAGGTGGCATAATATCGACACTTGGAGTCCATGGGGTCAAGCCTTTTAAGGCTTTTATTTATTTTTTGCAAACATGTGTAATAGTTCATATTTTTTATGATTTTTATAGAAAATCATTAGTGACATCTTGTAAATATCTTGGTGAAATTGTAAACCAGATATCATTTTATTTTTGCGAAAAATCATGTCAATAGGATATCGATTAAAACTGCCAAGTCATGTAAAGTTAACTTTAAAGCAATGAAATTATGAATTGCTTTCAAAGTTTAACTATTTTTAGGCAGTTAAAGCATTTTCATTCCCTTGGGCAAAATTGAGCATAATAGGACAAAAATTTTGCTTTCATGAGGTAGATTGGACAGATTTGGATGCAGATTTGGTGGGGACCACCGAGAGGATCAAGTTGGAAGTTTTATTTTGCAGTTTGGAGGCAGTTTGAGGCTATTTTTGGCAGCTTCTTTCTAAAGCTTGAAAATGGATTGTAGATCTATTTTTAGGAGCTTTTTCATCTTTCTTCACTGGAGATCATTTGGAGTCATTTATAGGAGAAAAACTTAGTTTTTTCTCAGTCAGTTAGCATCAGTTTCTTCTCTCTAGTAGACTTGTATATAGCAGTTGGTTCACACATTTATTTTTTATGCATTGTATTCCTTTTAGTTCTAATAGGAAATCATCTTGTTTCACATACATTTTTGCAGTCTTGTTCCGATGTCATATTGTGACTTTTTTAGTCCTTTATTTTGTCTCAATACTGTTAAAATTTAGTTGCTTCTTGGTTGCAGTTTGTGTTTGACATCAAACCTTGTTGCAAATTACTTAAGGAGTAACTATCAGTGAAGTTGTGAGGATTTATGTTAGAGGATCTGCCTGTGAATGATAGAACTTCATTTAGTTTTAGATTCTAGAATCAGTTTGCATTTCAGTTACATCTTTCTATCCCTTTTCCTCTCAAGTCATAGTTTAGAAATTTTAAGAGAATCAACTCACTTTGGAGATTCATTCTCAAGAAAGGAGACCCACATCCGAGAATGATTCCATGTTTGAACAAGTAGTTAAGTCTTCGCAAAGCTTAACAAGGGTGCATACTTGAATTGACAACAGTACTCATATAAAAATGACTTAAGTTCTACAGTCTTAATGAATTCATCATCTGAAATGAATTTTTTACTAGCCAGATACCTTACATCCTCTGTTAGTTCATCAGAGGACTCTATTTCAACCTCTTCTCTTTCCTTTGGAGGTTCATATTCTCCTATGTGGGGCTAGGATGCTTGCAAGTCTTTATTTTCCCCTTCCTCTTCTTCTTCAAGATCAAAAGAAATATTAGGAGTTGGTTGAGGAGACAAATGAGCCATTGTAATTTCATCCTCTGCCTATGTTTCTCTGACAACTTTTCCCTTTTTTTCAAAGATATGAGGAGGAACATCTTCAATTAATTCTGAAGCATTTTCAATTAATGCACCTAGTCTCTTGACAAGATCATCTATGTTCACCAAAGCACCTGTGTAACTGGGGTTTTTGGCTACCCTCCAAGCCTCGGGCAACATTATCTTGTGGTACAAGTTTATTCTTTCAACTGCATTGTGCTCATCTTGGTTTCTAATTAGGTCATCATCAACAAACAACACATGATTATACCTTTTCAGCTTCTTCTTTGTTCTGACTGTGCATATAAAGTTCTCTGGATATAAATTTTCTTGAGCATTTCCTACAGGCAACCTAAAATATTCTAATCTTTTCTCAATTAATTGATATCCTTTATCTGACATGACTCTGAAGTCTCCAAAACACAACATCCCAGGCATAAAAGATTATTTTTTGGAACCTTTTAAATGCATGAAATCTAAGTAGGCAAGTTATCTCACAATTTCTAAATAGGCAATCCTGTCTGGACAAGTTTTATGTAACAAGATAGGGGGGCCTTCAAATCCAAATACCCTAATCTTTGTGCAATCATTGTAGGAGTACCAGTCACCCCAGTTATGACTAAAATTTCCCTATTCATACTTGTCCTCAGGCCTTAGAAATCTTTTTATTTCTGGTGACAAGTTGTGGTCACAAGGGTGGCCTAACTTTCTATAGACAGGTTTCACAAAGAATTCTTCAAAATAGAGATAATGAGACTTCTCACACAGGCTATCCTAGATAGTGGTCCACATCTGAATAGGTTTAATGTCACCATTCTTGTCTAAATCTCTTACCCGTAGACATTCACTCCACATTCCAGAATTCTGCCCTTCATATAGGACAAGGTGCATAAGTACAAAATAGTGACTGAACTTACTACCTTCTCCTTTCAGGGAGACCAATTCATTATGAAGGGCATTAGCCAGGAACTCAGCATAATCAACACACACTACTTGTTGACTTTGCATATCAACAGCTAAAACCATAGGAGCAATCTCCATAAACAGAGAAGCCTCAACCCCAAGTAATTGACACATAGAGTAATAGGTGTATTGGAAATACTCTTCAAACATTTCTATAGAATATGCAGAATCTTCTGTCACCGAAAACACTTTAAGTTTGTTTTCTGCATCTCGTGGCCTATGCACGGGCAACCTCCACCATTTGTATTGGTTGCTCATGTGTTATAATATTCACTGATTAAATCTCGGAGTCTGAACTTCACATAAAAACTGCAATCCAACTGAAAGACCATTGATATATAGTCTCTAGTGACAAGGAAAAAACCTATGCCATCACTCAATTCAACCATATGGTTATGAGGGTTGTAGCTTTTAGCTATGACTTTAAAAAATTCAACAATTACAAACACAGTAGGCACTATAATTTTTCCCAAATGCATTCTCCAGCGGTTTGACAGTGGTGCTCACCTATACATTCTCCTGTAATGATACATGAAGAGGTCATAACCTCTAATGGGTGTCCATACATCCCCTACATGTTTGTAAATGTCTTCCAATTTCTCTGCATTGGGATTCAATTGAGCGTTTCTTCTAGACCTTTGACCAGATTTTGGGCATTGGTCGATCAGGTCTTGATTCAGGTGTCTCTCATCTAACTTTTGTCTTTTAAGCCTAGGGTTTTCATACATGTCTTCCATAATATAATGTAAGAGACTTCTACTTCTTTAATATGCAATTTGATTCAGTAGCTCCAGGTTACAAGCTCATAATACATACTTGAATTTTGAGTTGCATTCATCGCAGAGGCTTCCCGTTGCTCCCATGTATGCTTAATGAATCAAAATTCCTTTTGATTTATTTTTGATATACTCTGTTCTATGTATTAATGGCATCTTTCACATCGTCGGGTAGACATTAAATTCTCATAATAGGAATGTCTTGTCACCTCCTCGAATCAATAAATCATACTTAAAGAGTTTTGTCATTTTTTATTATTGTCAGGATTTTGTTTTGACCCAAATGGGTGTCATGCCGAAATCCCGTATTGTTAAGTCTCATTGATATTTGTTTATCCCTTCGATATGTTCTCTTTATTATCATATTCACTTTTTCGAAGGGACTAGTTATCACCTCCCTTCGACATCCCGAATCCTCTTCCTTTGTATTTCTTTATTTGACATCTTACTGACAGCTTTTCAGCAGGACTGGCACCTAAGTCATTCTGATATTCTGAATCTTCAAATTATATCACTTATATTTGTTTGGAATATTGAAGAGACTGCAGAAAGACTCACTCCTATACTCTGATCTCATTTGTTCCTTAGATATTTTGTTATCAACTCGAAACAATGCTTAAGTGTTTGTTTTCAGATTATCGAAGTGACTACAAGACGAGTCTCCCCGAAACGGTGATTACTTCTCAATATGTTTTTATATTCCATCATCTCTTTATCAGTGTGACACATTCAGGTGTCACACCGATCTCGTGATATATCTTTAACCTTTTTCAGGGTGTCAATGAGGCCTCTAAGCTGGTCACTTCGATATACTGCAAGCCTTTTGCACAACATGGTATTAAATGTGTCTTTCTTAATTTTTGAATGAAAGCGACTAATCGGGGAAGGGTTTAGGGTTTACTCTTTTGGGTTTACGATAGGAATGAAGCGAAAATTTATTAATGGTGACTTTCACATCGTCGGGAAGACATTAAATTCTAATAACGGGAACATGTCTTGTCACCTCCTCGAATCAATAAATCATACTTAAGCTATGATTTTAGCTCCCACCGAGTATGGTCTAAAGGTTTTAACTGCCTTCACCAATGCATACGCCTGTTTCTCAACAATATCATATTTTAACTTTGTATTTTGAAGAGATTTGCTCAAAAATGAAATGGGTTGTTCATGTCCATCGTTATTTTTCTACAATAGTACTGTTACAACTGTATGATAAGAGGCAAATGAAAATAGTTGAAATGGTTTACTGAAATTAGGGGATATCAGGATAGGAGCTTCTTTGATTTCTCTCTTAATAGTGGCAAATGCTTCTATTGTTTCAGTTGTCCACTTTACTTCTGAGTTTTTCTTCAACATCCTAGATATGGGGCTAACAATTTCTGCAAAATTTGATATAAATCTCCTGACAAAGTTAATTTGGCCAAAAAATGAATGTATAGCTTTCACATTTTTAGGAATAGGAACTTGGTCAATTGCTTTTACTCTCTCAAGATCTATCCTCACCCCATATTTTGAGACTATGTGACCAAGCAACTTTCCCTCTGTCACTGCGAAATGACACTTCTTAGGATTCAATGAAATCCCATATTCTAGGGCTTTGGTAAATATTTGCTCCAAATGTGTACAATGATCTTCAGCCCTTTTAGAGTATGTTGTCATGTCATCCTAATATACTATCATGATTTTATTAATCAATTCAGCAAATGCCACATCCATTGTTCTTTGGAATGTTGCTCCAGCATTAGTGAGCTCGAATGGCATTCTTAAATATACATATGTTCCCCATGGGGTGGTGAATGTAATCTTAAATTGTTCTGACTCTTTGACTTTCACCTGATTATATCCTGAGAAGCCATCCATCATTGACAACAGTTCACATCCAGTAACCTTTTGTAATATTGCTTCCATATTAGGGAGGGGATAGTTGTCTTTTAGGGAAGATTTGTTTAAATTCCTGAAGTCCACACACAATCTAATATCACTGTTCTTTTTCCTGACAGGTACCAAATTAGAAACCCAAGAAGAATGCCTAATGGGTTTAATGATAGCTCCATCTCTTAATTTTGTGAGTTCTTCAAGCATCTTAGGAGCTAATGTAGGATTGATAGGCCTATATTTTTGCCTAAACGGTTTAGCATCTGGTTTCAATTGTATTTCATGCTGAAAAAGATCCTCCCTATATGCTTTTAAATCATCATATGACCAAGCAAATACGTGTCTATACTTCCTAAGTAATTTGATGATCCTGCTTCTGATTTTGGGGTTAAGATTCTTTCCAATATATACGTTCTTTGGGGCTGCCTGTGTCCCCAAATTAATCTCTTCAAGGTCATTTTGCACCACTGGTGTGTCTTTCATTTTAAATCTATCATGTCCATCAAATGCCTTTTCCAATGCTATAAGTCCCTTAGGTATCTTATTTGTTTTCAACTGAACTATCTCTTGACCAAAAAGGGTCTCTTTTCCATCATGTTCTACAAATGCATTGAAATCAATCTCTTGATTTTCATAATAATCAGCATAATGCAGGAAGTTGATTATATCAGCATCATTATCAAACACTTGCCATTTATGTACATATCTGGGATAGTAGGTCTGGTTTTGTATTCAACTTCTATAATACCTCCTAATGTGACATCATCCCTTTTTAATGCGATATTCACTAGAAAATCTGCCATAATGTTTTTTGACCTATCAATCCAGTTGATTGAAAAGGCATCAAATAACTCAATATCATCCCAAACTGCGTTTCTTTACTATCTCAACCTTTTGTTTTTTGACAGGTATTTCTCTCACTTAGGAAGTAACCAATTCTGAATCACCATATACAACTAACTTCTTTATCTTATGCTTGGTGGCTATATTTAGACCAATGAGCAAAGCTTCGTATTCTGCTACATTATTTGTGCATTCAAATGTTAACATAAAGGAGTATTTGAAAGTTTTACCTGTTGGTGAGATAAATACTACTCCGGCCCTATTTCCTATTTTGCTACATGCACCATCAAAATACATCTTCCACACATCATTTTCTTCTTTCTTAGATTCAACATGTATTGGATCAGTATTCTGTAATTCTGGCTGATTTTTCTTAACCTTGAAGGCTCCCAAATCTGTATCACAAAAGAAATTTATTTGATGTTGATCCAAGCATTCTATAATATTCTCATACCTTGGCTCCCTACACAGCTTGATCTCTTTACCTCCCACTAGTATTGTGGCATATGATAAGTCCAATTGGACATTTCCCCCAGCCATTGCAGCCCATTGTCTCGAGAGAAGCATTCCATAATATGGTGGGATGTCAACAATAGTAATATCAATGTTATAAGTTGCTTCCGGGTATGAGGCAAGCTTTATCTCCACATCCCTCATAATACCAATGATTGGGATGGATCTATTATCCATTGCATAACACCTACCAAATGTAGTGTCAACCCACATTCCCAGCTCTTTCACAATGGCTATCGACATGATATTCATGGCCGCACCTGAATCAATCATGCAATTCCTGACTATCCTATTTTTGATCAATAATGTAGTGTAGAAAGGGTCCACCTGTGAGGGATTCTTTGTCAATGTGTCACCTAGGTATACCTCAGGCATTTGGAATGTTTCTTGGTGAACATTGTTTGTTCTATTCTCTGATCCCTTATGTTTCTGATTTGGTATATCTGAGATCAGTTTTGACTACTGTATTCCTGTATTTGTCTATTTTCATCATTTTTAGAAGTGGAACTGATATCTTTACCTGAGATATCACATGAGCAATGTTAAATGAATGGGCCATAGTCTAATCATTCTTTTCTGTCTTTATATGTTCCTTTTCTTGATTTTGTGTTTTATCTTTTGCTTTATTTTTATCGGCCTTTTCTGGTTCTTTGAATGATGACTTTGCATTATTCTTTTTGTAATTATGATATTTTATAAAGAAACTCCCAGGTATTCCTTGTTTAACATTCACTGTCCTATTTCTTAAGTTATAGGCATTCTTAGCTTGAGCTATTGTAGCTATTGTAAGAGCTTCTCTTTCATTTTCAGTGGGCTTTCTCCACTGATCATATGGCTGATTGTTATAATAGGTAGGTTCATCCTCCTGATCTAAGAATACTTCCTGTTTTCCCATATTGATATGATGCCTCTGATTTCCAACATCATATTCATATCCCTCTTCCTCTATAGAAGAATAGTCTTCATTTAGCATATATGGTGTATCTTGCATCATGTGTTTATTGTGTGATTGTCTCTGTTATAATTATATAATGCTTCTTCTTGTTGTATTGTTTTAGCCACTTCACAATATTTAGGTGAATGTGGTAAATTGCACACCAGACACCAAGGTTTATCCTCTACCATATGTGCCATATTTCTTTTTAGAGGGTTAGGGGTATCTTTGCCATAATGTTGCTTTCTGTTGTTTTCAATAGGTCTCCCATCCTTCCAATTCGTATTATATGGCATATCATGCAACCTGGGCCTTTCATGTCTATGTTAACCTTCTTGTTTAGTCTGCTGAATGTTTGGGTTCTGAGGGTTTCTAGGGTTATCCCTCTTGCTAACCATACCTGCATCTTTTCTATTGTTCTCAATAGTTAATGCCACTTTCTATGCTTCAGCCAGGGTCGCAGGGCACTAGTTTCTATGTTTGTACCCTATCTTGGGATCAAATGCTTTTAGATAAATGCTCAATGCTGCTGGATTAGACAACTTGGATCCATGTGGTATTTTGTTGTGTAATTTGGAAAATTTTAGATTGAAGTCATACACTGATTCATTTTGGTATTTTTGGATACTTATCAATTCATGTAATGCAAACTCAGGGGCATACTAATTACCATATTGCTGCTTAAATTGATTATGGAAATTAGTTATTGAACTGATTGAGGCATCAGGTAAGCTATTGAACCAGTCTCTTGCATCTTCAGTCAAGGGCATCATGAATAACCTCATTCTAACATCTTCCCAGTCCATACCAATATCTTGTACGAAAGCATTGAAGCTTCTGATGTGATCTTCAGCTAATATTGCATTGTTCCGAGTGAACTTGGGAACTATATTTCTCCAATTACTATCCATAGGGTATGAATATAATTGATATCTAGTCAGATCAAATTGGCTACATATGTTTGCGAGGTTTTGAGGTGGAAAATTCATGGGTGGTGGATTAGGATAGTAATTATATCCACCCGAAGGTTGATGATAAGCATATTGCTGTTGTCGGTTCATGTGGGGATTTATATAAGGATTTTGTGGTCTATAATATTGTTGGCCAGGGGGTAGGTAGAGATTAGCCATTTGTTGAGAGTTGTTGTGCATGGGAGGTGGTCTAGGAACTTTAGGAATGATATTTTGATGACCTATGAATGCTTGTGAATTTGAAGCACCACCTGTATTTTGGTGTAAATTTTGCTGTGGATTCCTTGAAGTGTTTCCCCTGTGTGGAGGTACATATTTTGAGGGGGTTGTCTTGGCCCTACTCTTTATTTGTTGAATCTCCTCTTGCAACAACCTCTTAGTCTCTTCTATCTTGATCATCTCAAGTTCTTCTTGGAACCTAAGCAAATCCTATTGTGCTTGATTCATACCTCTTGAATTCTTTGGGCTTTCATTTATTTCTTGAGTTGAGAATCCATGTTTTACCCCTTCTCCTTGTTGTAATGACATTTTAAAATCACATTCAGCTTGTCTTTGATCGATTTCCCTCATGGCCCATGCTTCACACTCAAGCTGTTCTTGAGGATCAGGTCTGTATTTAGCCAATATGTCATCAGTTACTCCATCGAGATTTTCATTTGATTCATGCAAAGGTGTAAACTTATTGTGAATTTCAATAGTTTGCTCAGCATTATCTTCTTGAGCCTCGCGGTTATCATTCTAGTGAGAATAGTTTGATGTTCCATTTCTCTTGGTGCTATTTCTAATTGGTGGAGATGATTGCAATTTCTTGCCCTCAATTTTAGATCTCCTACCATCCATTTGGAGTCAACTTTCTATTATGACAGGTTCTAGAGTTGCCACCTATTTTGTAAATAGGAAAAGTTTATAATTTATCTTTCTGGATTCTTCTCGCCAGCAGAGTTACCAAATTAAAGTTTCTGAAATGACTCTATAAAAGGAATGGTTTTATTACTAAGGTCTTTTTATTTATTCCCGAGTTGAGTCACCAATTTGTTAGGTCTCCAAAATGTAGGTTGCTAATCCTAAGAGGATGCTAGGCTCTATGCTTAGACTCGCAACATTTTTGAACTAACACTACAGAATCAATCTTTTGGGTTTAATGATTCCCTGCACTTTAGGTCCTACTATACCTAGGCGGGTGAACCTTGAAATTTAAAGTAGACTAAATGTAAATATCTTGACTAAGTAAATGAATCTACCTACAGTGACAAATGGTGTAGAATAGATAAAATCTTGCTAACTAATTCTATATCTAATATCTGATGAATGGTTAGTATAAATTGTATAAGTAATATCAAGGTGAATCTTATGACTATGCTTAACAAATGAAAGGGGTTTTTAAGTGATGAATTGAAATAAGACCAGTGCCTTGTTGGGTAAATAGAGTCAAATGAAAGACTAAGACTAGTGGCTTATAGTTGGCAGTAACACTAACTGTTTGGCACAATATTTTAGTTTATAACTTGTATAAAAGTGCAAGGAAATGACTGACAAACTCTTCTTAACAATCCAACCAATATAATCAAATCTCTTGTAATTCACCAGAAGGTAATTTAATCCTTTCTTGAAGGAACCAATTGAATGAAATATGCAAGAACAACAGATAATATTAACTTGGAGACAAAATGGCAATCCTAGTTATATGGTTCTTCTTAGTAATCCAAACTAACACTTCCAGGTTATTGTGACTGATTAGAAGGATTTTTAATTCCTCTAATGGAAACCAATTAATTCAATCACATAGGTACAACAAATGTGCATTGACAAATTAACTATATACTTGATATATTAATTTGAATAACAAGGAAATACTGAACTGAAGACGACCATACAATTAAATAATTTTAACAAACAATTGATGCCAGAATAGAACCACAGAATCAGAGAACTTCAATTTACTTCTTCAATAATATACTTGCAACATGGTCTTTTAGAAACATTGTAAACTTTATGTATTATATTCTACTGCTGATGATAATTCAACATCATATGTCTAACTTATATAGGAATACTTATGAAGAGACATAACTCTTTAAAGAAGTCTTTTGGGAATTAACATGACTAACATAACAAAAATAAAATAACCATGTTTATGCTCTATTCAACCACAAGTATGACTGAGAAATCTGATCTAAGTACTCCTAGCTGTGATGTGAATCAGTAAATTCAATGGCGTTCCTTGTGATCACATCCATCGTAACCATCCTCTCCAAATGTCTACAGGCTTCCCCGGATGTAGTCTTTGTCCTTAAGAGCTTCTAAAGCTTCATGTAATATCGCTTTACATTCTCTGCTCCATTCTTCTTTGCTTTTTAATTCTTTATCACTCTTGAACAATGTGGGCACTCCTACTTTTGAGGCTTCAACACATTCTTTGGCATCAGTCTTAAGTTGGTCATAATACTTCTAATGCTGCTCGATCAACTCTTTTGCATTGGAGGTACTTGCAATGTCAAAAGTATCTTTACCCTGTGTCACACTTAGTTTCTCCTGCAGCCTTTTGTCAAGCCTCTCATGCTCTTGGATCGCTTTGTGATTTTGATAATAATTATCCCAAAATTGGTTCAGCCAATGCATCATGTTGGTATGCCCATTTTGGAGTACCGTGACAAGTGTGTCCATTTGGATTTGGGCTATTTGATCGATGGATGGTGATTGGACGCTCTGTGAGCTTTCACCCTGAGTTAGTCTCTTCACTGATCCCCCAAAGGTGCTCTTAACATTATCTTTCAAATAGTCATTTTCTTTGGTTAATCTCTCACAGCGCAACTTGTATGCATCTCTTTCTTTGATTAACATGTGTGCCTGTGCCTTATTTAGCTTTGCAACATTAATGCCAATGTCTGCAGTGATCAAGGGGTCTGTCTCCCCTACCTTCAAAGTCATGACATGGCCAAAACTCTTCTCAGTGTCTATAATGGCTATCTTTTTGAGGGGAGGATACAGGGCCCATATCATTAATGAATTTTCATCATTAATATACTTGGTGCCCATATATACTTCAGTGACACCTTTTGGAGTGAGCTTGTATTTATCATTTGTATTATGCAGAAAACTATCAAATACTAGAGCAGAATTCAAGTCAAGACCAAGAAAGATCATCACCCCTGCTTCTTTGAGCAGCTGTCTACCCTTATTAGGGGTCATATCTTGCAGTTCATTATCCACTGTTGCTATCAACATATCAAGTAATTGTCTCTCATTGTTGGTAGAGACATCATCAACAGACTCCCTAATTTCCTTCCCTTTGCATTTATATAAAAATGATTTAAATTATTTAGAATGAATAAATTTATCATTAGAAATAAAAGAATCATATGCTATTTGTCTTGGGTCTTCATCAGCAGACCCCTCTTCATCATGTGTTATGCCAGGAGACTGGTATTGTTGCATTTTTCATTTGGTCATTCTTGTTGTCTGCTGATGTGGCTCCTCTTGTTTTGAGGGTTCTTCATCACCAGAGGATAACACCTCAATTTGTGCAAGCTATTTCCTTTTCTCATCTAAGTCCCTGTTGCATTGCTCAACCATCAACTCAACTTCAGTCTCCTCCAGATTCCTGATGACATCATCGTGTGGGTAGGGGACATGTGTGTACCCACTAAGGTTTTGCTTTCTTTGAGCAAGGTAAATAAAACCCTCAGGATCAAACCCTTTCCTTACCTCAGCACACCTCATATTGTAGTGCATCAATTTATCCAAAATAAGACCATAACCCTCCTTGGATACCACAGTGAAATCTCCAAAACACAAAGTACTAGGCATGAAAGACTGTTTGGCATGGGAGCTCAAATGCATAACATTGGAACAATTCATTTGCCTGACTATTTCTAAATAGGCAATTCTATTAGGGACAGTCTTAGGCAAGATAAAAGGAGTATCCTCAAAACCATAAACTCTAACCATAGTAGCATCCTCAAAATAGTACCAATCTCCCCAGTTGTGAGTAACAGTAAGAGGACCACCAAAATCCTTTGGTCTAAGAAACCTCTTTATTTCATCTAAGATTGAATACTCACAGGGATGACTGAAATATCTATATAACACTTTAACACAATATTCTTCAAATTGTACATAACTAGAATGGGCATATCTACTATCCCATATTCTGGTCCACATCTGCACGGGTGACTTTCCCCCCTCTGGTCTACTGGAACAACTTTGAATTTAGTTGGCCATAACCCCACTTCCTGACCATAATACAACACCATGTGCATGAGAAGTAAATAATGCTCAAAGGAAACTAATGGGGCATTGTTCTTTATGATAGAGACGAGAGTCAATCCTATTAAAAACATAGGCAGCATAATCAAACTACCTGGCATTATGGCATTAGATGTCTGTACCTACGACCATCAGAGGAATTTTCATGAAGTTAGGGACCTCTGATCTTAGGACCTGACCCACACAGTAGTAAGTATATTGTATGTAGGGTTCAAATAATGATACATGAAAAGGAGGGCCATCATTCTCACTGAGAGGCAACATTTCTCCCTCTGCCCTGGGCCTGTGAATAGGCAACCTTCATCCATTGAAAGTAGTATCCATTCTCTAGTACTCATTTTCCAAATCCTCATAAACAATAGGGAGAGTACATAAATCATCCAAGTCGAAAACTTCACAAATGGCATTCTTTGACAAGTGTATAATGGGCTTGCCTTGTGGGTTGCATATGGCCTTAAGCCTTGGGTTATATTGTTTAGAAATAAGTTGGAGGAGTTCAACATTCAGAAACACATCAGGAACAACTAATTTACCCAAATTCAAATGCCATGGGTTTGACACTGGAAAATTCCTAATTCTTCTGTTGTAATGGAATTTGAAGAGCTCATAGCCTCTAATTGGAGTCCAAACATTCCCAAGGTATTTACACTTGTCTTCTAATTTCTCCACTTCTGTCCTAAGTTGTGCAAACCTTCAGGCTTTGGGAGTTGATCCTGGTAGTTGATCAATCAAGTCTTGGTTCAGTTTTCTCTCTTTTGTTTTCTCTTTAGGGCTTTTGTCGATTTTCTATTTTTTAGGTTTACTTGTATTGCCCTGTGGTTTTCTGCCATTTCCTTTTCCCAGAGTTTCCATTTACAATCCTTGACAAAAAAATTCAAATTACAGGCTATTGCATAGAAGTTTGTATGTATGTACCTATTATCGGCAGCTCTGATTGAATCCCCTTGTTTTCTGCTTCAAGTCTTCGCTTGTAGGCTCTTCTTAGACAATTCTCTCGAACTTAATTGCAATGATTTCAAATGGTATCTCAGAGGATTTCTTCTTCATCTACAATTAATGGTTCCAGCATTTCAATTTTCTTGATCATTGTGAAATGTCACATCATCATAACTCCTTTCATCGGCATGATTTTCATAATGTCAGGATGATTTTAATATCTTCTTATGGCGTGAATGTTTGTTCATGGATCAATCACTGTAACCCTTCAATTGTCTCCTCGACCTTATATTTCATTTATCACTTTGTATTGGCAAGATATCTCCAAGCTTTACCCAATGTGGAAGTGGGCATGGTTGCTATCGGCATGACTTTCTTCATCGTTATAAGAATAAGGTTTTTCTCTGATATGTTCAGTGTCCCCAATGTTACTATCGGTGAGAGTCCTGTTGATGAATTGTGATCATCGTTGTTATCAGAATAAGATATGTTATTGGAATAACTTTTTTCAAGTCACCCAATCGTGGTTATCTCACCGATAGCCCTTTATACTCCTTATTGGAGAGACCTTCACAACATGTCACCAACATCGTTGTGAGTATTTGCTTCGGCTAGACTTGTGAGCTTTGTTCCTATTCATTTGCTCTCGCCAATGGTTCTTGTTCTTCCCAATATTGGTGTAAGTTATGCCGAAGCACTTTTCTTCAATCAGTGAGACTTTATAATGTCAGAAACTCCTTAATTTCTCATTCCTATATTTATTTCTTACTAGTGACCATTAGTTTCCTCCCTTCTATTGGATGATCAGTGAGATTCCTATCGAGCTCCTCGATCGGTATGACTTATATTGTCTGGAGGGTTTTCAGAGTATTCTCTGATAGTCTTTCCTTATGCTGATTGGCATGACCATGCATTCTCTTTCCAATGAAAGGTCATCAGTGCAACTCCCTTCATCGGTGTTCCCTGAAATCTTCTCCCTAATCCTTATTCTCATGCCGATACCATTTTTGCTAGTTTCCCATGGATCGGTATAACAATAATGAGGTCTTGCCGATATGAGGAAATTTGAATCCTCTTATATTTATGATTTTGGGCATAATATTTTATGATTTGGTCGGATATGGATGAGTAAGAATACAGGAAAATTTTAAATTTTCCTGTCCCAACACTAGCAACTTGCCCTCTGGGACAATAGATACACACTTTTTAGGATTCAATGATATCCCATATTCCCTATATCTTTCGAAGACTTTTCTCAAATGACCCAAGTGGCCAGCTACATGCTTGGAATATATAGTCAAATCATCAAGATACACTAGGATAATATCATTGATTAGGCCTTTGAAGGCCAAATCCATTACTCTCTGAAAAGTGGCTCCAACATTTGTCAATCCAAAAGGCATCTTCTGATAAGTTGAAGTACCCCACTTGGTGGTAAAAGTTGTCTTGTACTGATCTGATTCTTTCACAAGAATCTGATTGTAGCTTGAGTAGCCATCTAGGAGTGAAAATCTTTAAGCACCTACTACTGTTTGTAGGATTTGTTCCATAGAAGGGAGTGGGTAGTGGTCTTTAAGAGAGGCTCTATTCAAGTCTCTAAAGTCCACACATAATCTAATTTCCCCATTCTTTTTTTTGACTGGAACAAGGTTGGCCACCCAAGAGGAATGTTTGATAGGGTAAATGATCTTTGCCTCTATGAGCTTAGACAACTCTTTTATCATTAATGGTTCTATTTTAGGATTGACAGGCCTTTGTTTTTGGTGAATTGGTTTGGCCTTAGGGTCTAGGTTAAATATAATGTTGGATTAAGCCAGGATCAAAGCATTTTAAATCTCTATAATCCCAAGCTATTAGATCATTAAATTCATTACAAATCTCAATGAAACCTTGTCTTTCAGTTTGACTACATACCTTACCATGTTTTAGGGATCTTCCCTGTGCAATCTCCACCTCTTCATAGTCTTGTCTCTTGACTATCATGTTCATTTTTTCTTTCTTTTGTTGATCATCAATACCAAATATGCTTTCCAAGATGATTAGTCCTCTGGGCAACTTGTTAGTCTTTAGCTAGATCATCTGGTCACCATATTGCTCTTGTAACATAGACTGATTTTTGGCAGCAAACTTTGCCTCATCTTGCAAGAAATTCACAATTTGTTGGTCACTTTCAAACACTTGCCAGCTTATCACATTGTCAAGCACAACAGGTCTGGCAACAATCTTTACATGCTGATCTGAAACTTGTTTGACATTCAAAGGCATATCAAACTGGGCACCAACTATAGCTAACCTATCAACATCCTTGTTTTTCTGTCTGGGAACTACCTGAATATTGAAGGCATCAAAGTCTAGAATAAGGTCCCAGAACCTATGTTTGTATGACTTTAGCAAGTCATTCTTTGAAGCATTTAGTTTTTTGATTTGGTGAACAACCAGTTCACTGCCACCAAATACTTGTAAATTTTTTATTCCTCTTTTTGGTGCTAGCTGCATGCTCTAAATCAGGGCTTCATACTCAGCCACATTATTCTAGTACAGCTAAATTGCAATCTAAATGAAGTGAAATAACTTTCCTTTTGGGGTGAAAATAGTACAACCCTATCACCTACTCCATTTTTACTTCTGGAGCCATCAAAATACATCTGCCATATCCCAACTAAATCTATCCTTTTGTTTTCAAGATTGGGGATAATAACATCCTCCTCATGGATACAATAAGTACCCAACCCCGTTTCCTCTATGTGATTAGGAGTGTCAAACTGAAAACAATTAGCCCACTCATCTAGCAGTATATCAGGTATCTCCTCCACTAGTGTGGTAGGTTCACGTTTGCTGCTATCATCTTCTTCTAACTTGTGTATTGTGCGATTCATGTTATTAGGATTTGGAGAGTAGGGCTCTATATGATCATTTGCAATAGGCTCAACCCTAATAGTTACCTTGGTACCATATCTAGTTCTAAGCAACAAGTGGGACCAATCAAAAGATAAATACCCACCTATTTTAGTAGTGAAATCCCTAGATAAAAAAATACCAAAGTATGCTGGGGGGTCAATAATGTATATGTCTTGTGAAACAGAGAAACCATGACATGCATGTAGAGTGACTTCTAAACCTTTAATGACCCCTATTGCCTTCACAACACTACCATTTAATTGAACTACACCCTTATTCATAGGTTCGTAATTTATACCTAACCTATCGGCAATTTTTTTAGCCATGACACAAGTACCTGCCCTAGAATCTATCATACAATTATGCAATAGTTTATCACCTATGATTAAGGAAACATAAAATGGAGGAGGCTTACTAGTTTTGATTGTACTTACTTCCTGCTTGGGCTAACATATGTTGGTTGGGGCAGTCATCTTTTCATTTGCCAACTCCTCATCAAGTTGACTAAAATCAATTAGGGCTTCTTGAAGAAGATTCCTCTATGCTGGAATTAACAATGCATCCCACATGCTGACATTCAAATTTGTCTTCTTCATCTGATCCACTATGTTGAAAGGTATTTGTTCCCCCTTTTGAGACATTTTAGTGACTGCAGTGTCACTTTTCTTTTATTGTTCTAAACTTGGTTTGACTGTTGGGACTGAATCAACCTTGGGAACAACCTGATCTACTTTCTTAGAAGGAACATCAAGTACCTTTCCCTTTGCTGATATGATCGGAATTGCATTAGGGATATGTGCATGGTTGATTACAGGCACTGATGTGTCCCTAATAGCTTTCTTCTCTGATCTTGTATTGAATGCAACTGGACCAGCACCCTAATTAATACCACAATAATCATCATGAGTCTAATTTATTAAGGTTGAATTGTTATGTATCTAGTCTTGGCTTCCAACCACTCCCTGATTGGTGTTGGCCTACTATTCTGAATTTGATGGCTACTCTTGCATTGTCAAAGCATGATTGAACTGTCCTCCTTGGCATAGTTTTGGTCATGTGGTTCATTGCAAGGATAACACCTGTCACTATCCTAAGATAGGTTAGTTTGGATTGGCACAAGAGGCCCTGAAGTAGCATTAAGTGGTCTGATATAACTTCAAGTTTGCCCCTCCTTTTGCATGTTACCTTGATATATGGAGGCCTGTTAGGCTAGTATGTTTGACTATATGATTGATAGGGCTGATTCGGCTACTGATATCGCCCATTTGATTATGTATTCTATCTCCTTGCCAATATAAAATCATTTCTTAAATTTCTAATCTGAGTATCCTTCTCTTCCAATTGTTCAAGTGTAGGTGAAACTAGAGAAGGGGTAGGGTTACTTATGTGAGAATTGGAGCAATGGCAGTAGGTTATATTACTAGAGCCTATAGAAATAAAGGCATGGGAGGCCTAGGAGCTATCTTGCCTACCTGGATTAAACAATTTTATGCTCTTATGGTTGTATCATAGGCATCAGGTAATACATTCCCACCCATGGACTAAATCATGATTACAATATTTGGATACAAAGACCTTAGGTAGCAGATAAATGATGTGTTTGGAGAAGACTTGACCAACAAAGGTATCCTATCCCATGTCATTTGAAAATGGTAGTTGAAGTCTATCATATATTCATGAGGTGCTCTTTTGATTGAGGCCAATTATTCCATGAGTGACAAATGGTCACTCTTATCTTCAAAGTGTTGGCACAACTTAGTGCCTAAGTCATCCCAACTATGATATGAATTAGGTTGGAGCCCTCTATACCATTGTAGGGCTTTACCCTTGAAAGAAGAAGCCAACAATCTTACAACTACATTGTCAATAGTGACATGGTGGACTGAGCAAACACTTGCAACATTTTGTATGTGTTCAATAGGAGTAGTTGAGTTTTCACCATTGAAAATGGTATAGCCTTTAAGGATGATGTGGAGATGTCATCATACTGTGCTAGGTCTAAGGTTTTGTCCCCATGAAATGCAACAAATGGCAAATTTCTTTCCATGTTGGGTGTATTCAGATTAATGACTATAGGTATATGTAGGGTTGTAACTAAATGTTGAGACCTAACTTAAAAATTTAATGGGGGAGGAGTAGACCGAGATCTTATACGCACTAAAATATTATTTCTATTTTCCCTCATAGGGGACCTAAACACTCTTGTTCTTCTTATTTTAGTGAACGAAAGTTCAATAAACTAGAAATTACCTCTAGAAAAAGACCTTGTTTGCACTCTAGGCATGAAATGTTGAATCATTGTGTAGGAATTGGATCAACAGAGTCGACAGGTGTCTATTGAATGCTTTCACAGTAGTAAATGAACCAAGAACAACACCAAAATCCTCCATCCAGTGCTCACTCAGAGCACAGGGTCCCACCGGGCTAGAAACTGTTATCACATAGAATTGCACCCAACTTGGAGAGAGTCCAAGCATTCTAATGACACAATGGGAATGATCTCAAAGTGTGGGACCTTGCAATTAAGATTAGACCTCTAGAGAAGGTTGGTTCCTTATTCTAATCCTAAAGCTAAGAGAAAACAACTAAACCTAGTGCTAATATTACAGAGGAAAAGCGTAAGAAAGATAAATTGAAAATGTAAAGGGGTGATACACCAGGTTTGAATATAAGAGCTCTCATAGAACTGAGAAGATGCAAAAAATAACCAAATACAACTAGTAAACATACACAGATCAAACTAATTTTAACAGAGGCAAAGAGCAAGAAATGATTAGAAGGAATTCAACATTCACAAACACATCATTCTTAGATCACACAGAGCCAAAATTAGCATGAAGGGGTAAAATAACTAGCATTTATTTAATCAGAAGGTACGGTTACAACAGAGTAGTGCTCTGTTTGGAATACAAAAGCATCAAACTAACTATTTTCCAACCTTTTTTACATCTTTACAGTGATGCATATATAGTATTTAGCACTTGACCTAACTCAATTACAATAAATTTGTCCCATGGGCTCTGTTAGAAAATATCCTTGCTTGAAAAGATGTCTATCTGCAAGAATTAATTGCAGAAAATATTTGGAGACCTAGGCAGATGAAGATATTTCCCCTTTAATGCGAGTAGCTGATCTGCAACCATAAATGCTACAAACATCTAATAAGGAGTGGTTGAGAAGATTGGATCTATATTGATGGCAACTGAGACAAAACACCCAAGCAAAGATTTTGCAACACTTTAATCATTGAACCCTTTGATCATGTACCCAATTGATTCTGAATCCTTTGAATAATCGACCTCTAAATTTCCCTGTTGGTTGAGTCTGCAAATTTCCAAACGGTGAGAATTCCTGCCTTCAAGAATGCCTGAGAATCTCTTCCAAATTGGGGCCATGGATGAGATTGACCCCTTTTGGATCGACGGCCATCGCCTCATCCATATACCACACTCCCACAAGCCTTACTTGAAACCACTGCGAGGGCGCGGTAACCAGCTCCATGCCACCTCCTTTATTCCTGCAAGCCTGCAAGCCTTTCAACCAATGGCCACGGGGAAGTGGTGACCATGATTTAAACTTGGCTAAGTTCTCACAGCCAACTGATGAGACCATCCACAAACTGCTACAGTAGCCATCTATATCACTTTAAATCCCTTATACCGCACCACCTCTGGTCATCATCTTTCCCACTGCAGGACCGCGGTGACACATTATGCACCACTCAAGTTTTTACTGCTAGCCTGCGACTCGCTTCTGAGATCATTGCGGAAGTGTAGTGAATACATCACCCTTCACTGCTAGCTTGCAGACACCTTTGCAAACTATTGTGGGAGCACAGTGAATGTTATGTTCTTCACCTTCAGCCTGCAAGCATCTTTGTCGACTGTCGCGGCAATGTGGTAACCATCCTTTCTTGTTGCACTCCTGCCATGCTCCACATAGACTGCTGCGTGGTTGCGGTAAGTGGTCGACACCACTTCATATATTCCCGCAAACCTGTAGACCTCTCTTATGATAGCCACGACAATGCGGTAACTAGCTAGATTGCACACAAGCTCCCGCAAGCCCGCGAGGGTTTATCTGGCATATCCATGGGGATGTAGTATTGATAAAAATTGCAAGGTTTTTAGAAATGGATGATAGGAAAAGACCTAGGACTTGAACAAAAACACTTAGAGATTTCATGGATGGGCTATTTGGCCAAAGGGGCAAAATAGGTCAATAGAAACCAAAACCACACTTAGGGAATATTCCTTCAAGGGAGTTTGAAACTCCCTCTTTCGATAAGTACGTGCCTCCTAATCCAATGACACCCATCTGAAACTACTACGATTATTTAGTGACTGCAGGGTGACTTTTCTTTTGTTGTTCTGAACTTGGTTTGACTATTGGGACTAAATCAACCTTGGGAACAACCTGATCTGCTTTCTTAGAAGGAAAATCAGTACCTTTCCCTTTGCTAATATGATTGGAATTGCATTAGGGATATGTGCATGGTTGATTATAGGCACTGATGTGTCCCCAATAGCTTTCTTCTTTGATCTTGTATTGAATGCAACTGGACCAGCACCCTGATTAACACCAAAATAATCATCATGAGTCCAATTTATTAAGGTTGAATTGTTATGTATCTACTCTTGGCTTCCAACCACTCCCTGATTGGTGTTGGCCTACTGTTCTAAATTTGATGGCTGCTCTTGCACTGTCAAAGCATGATTGAACTGTCCTCCTTGGCATAGTTTTGGCCATGTGGTTGATTGTAAGGATAACACATGTCACTATCCCAAGCTAGGTTATTCTAGATTGGCACAAGAGGCCTTGAAGTACTAATATCATTAAGTGGTCGGATATAACTTCAAGTTTGCCCCTGCTTTTGCATGTTACCTTGATATATGGAGGCCTATTAGGCTAGTATGTTTGACTGTATGATTGATAGGGCTGATTAGGTTGCTAATATGGCCTGTTCAACTGTGTATTCTGTCTCCTTGCCAATATCAAATCATTTCTTAACTTTCTAATCTGAGCATCCTTCTCTTCGAATTGTTCAAGTGTAGGTGAAACTAGAGAAGGGGTAGGGTTACTGTAGTGAGAATTGGAGCAATGGCAGTAGGTTGTATTACTGGAACCTCTGGAAATAAAGCTATGGGAGGCCTAGGAGCTATCTTGCCTACCTGGATTAAACAATTTTCTGCTCTTATGGTTGTATCATAGGCATCAGGTAATATAGTCCCACCCATGGACTAAATCATGACTACAATATCTAGATTCAAAGACCTTAGGTAGTAGATAAATGCTATGTTTGGGGATGGCTTGACCAACAAAGGTATCTTGTCCCATTTCTTTTGAAAACGGTAGTTGAAGTCTACCATATATTCATGAGGTGCTCTTTGATTGAGGCCAAATATTCCATGAGTGACAAATGGTCACTCTTATCTTCAAAGTGTTGGCACAACTTAGTGCCTAAGTCATCCCAACTATGAATTGAATTAGGTGGAGACCTCTATACCATTGCAGGGCTTTACCCTTGAAAGAAGAAGCCAACAATCTTACAACTACATTGTTAGTAGTGACGTGGTGGACTGAGCAAACACTTGCAACATTTTGTATGTGTTCAACAGGAGTAGTTGAGTTTTCACCGTTGAAAAATGGTATAGCCTTTAAGGCTGATGTGGGGATGTCATCATACTATGCTAGGTCTAAAGGGTTGTCCCCATGAAATGCAACAAATGGCAAATTTCTTGCCATGTTGGGTATATTCAGATTAATGACTATATGTATATGTAGGGTTGTAACTGAATGTTGAGACCTAACTTAAAAATTTAATGGGGGAGGAGTAGACCAAGATCTTATATGTACTAAAATATTATTTTTGTTTTCCCTTATAGGGGACCTAAACAATCTTGTTCTCTTCTTCTTTTAGTGAACGAAAGTTCAATAAACTATAAATTACCTCTAGAAGAAGACCTTGTCTACACTCTAGGCATGAAATGTTGAATCGTTGTGTAGGAATTGGATCAGCAGAGTCACTAGGTGTCTGTTGAATGCTTTCATAGTAGCAAATGAACCAAGAACAACACCAAAATCCTTAGTCCAGCTCTCACTCAGAGCACAAGATCTCACCGGGTGTGCCAGAAACTGTTATCAAAAGAATTGCACCCAACTTGGAGAGAGTCCAAGCATTCTAATGACACAATGGGAATGAACTCAAGGTGTGGGACCTTGCAATTGAGATCAGACCTCTAGAGAAGGTTGGTTCCTCATTCAAATCCTAAAGCTCAGAGAAAACAACTAAACCTAGTGCTAATGCTGTAGAGGAAAAGGGTAAGAAGGATAAATTGAAAATGAAAAGGGGTGATACACCAAGTTTGAATATAAGAGCTCTCACAGAACTAAGAAGATGCAAAAAATAACCAGATACAACTAGTAAACATACACAGATCAAACTGATTTTAACAGAGGCAAAGAGTAAGAAATGATTAGAAGGAATTAAATATTCACAAACATATGATTCTTAGATCACACAGAACCAAAATTAGCATGAAGAGGTAAAATAACTAGCATATATTTAATCAGAAGGTACGGTTATAATAGAGTAGTGCTCTGTTTGGAATACAAAAGGATTAAACTAACTATTTTCCAACCCTTTTTACATCTTATAGTCATGCATATATAGTATTTAGCACTTGACCTAACTCAATTACAGTAAATTTGCCCTGTGGGTTCTGTTAGAAAATATCCTTTCCTGAAAAGATATCTATCTGCAAGAATTAATTATAGAAAATATCTGGAGACCTAGCCAGATGAAGATATTTCCCCTTTAATGCGAGTAGCTAATCTCCAACCATAAATGCTACAAATATCTGATAAGGAGTGGTTGAGAAGATTGGATCTATATTGATGGCAACTGAGACAAAACACCCAAGCAAAGCTTTCACAACACTTTAATCATCGAACCCTTTGATCATGTACCCAATTGGTTCTAAATCCTTTGAATAATCGGCCTCTGAATTTCCCTGTTGGCTGAGTCTACAAATTTCCAAACGGCGAGAATTCCCGCCTTCGAGAATACCTAAGAATCTCCTTCAAATCTGGGCCATGGATGAGATTGACCCCTTTTGGATCGATGGCCATCGCCTCGTCCATATACCACATGCCCACAAGCCTTAATCGAAACCACCGCGGGGGCGCAGTAACCTGTTCCATGCCACCTCCTTTATTCTTGCAAGCCTACGAGCCTTTCAGCCAATGGCCACGGGGAAGCGGTGACCATGTTTTAAACTTGGCTAAGTTATCACCACCAATCGGTGAGCTCGTCCACAGACCATCATAGTAGCCATATATATCTCAGAAAATCCCTTATACCACACCACCTCCAGTCATCATCTTTCCTGCCGCGGGACTACGGTGACACATTATGCACTGCTCAAGTTTATATCGCTACCCTATGACTCGCTTCTGAGACCATTGCGGGAGTGCAGTGAATACATCATCCTTAACTGCTAGCCTGTGGACACCTTTGTAGACTATTGCGGTAGCACGTTGAATGTTATGTTCTTCATCGTTAGCCTGCAAGCATCTTTGTTGATTGTTGCGGCAATGCAGTAACCATCCTTTCTTGTTGCACTCCTACCATGCTCCACATAGACTGCTATGTGGTTGTGGTAAGTGGTTGACACCACTTCATATATTCCCACAAACTTGTAGACCTCTCTTATGATAGCCACGACAATGCGGTAAGCAGCTAGATTGCACACAAGCTCTCGCAAGCTCGCGAGGGTTTATCTGGCATATCCATGGGGATGCAGTATTGATAAAAATTGCAAGGTTTTTAGCAATAGATGATAGGAAAAGACCTAGGACTTGAACGAAAACACTTAGAGATTTCATGGATGGGCTATTTGGCCAAAGGGGAAAAATAGGTCAATAGAAATCAAAACTACACTTAGGGAATATTCCTTCAAGGGAGTTTGAAACTCCCTCTTTTGATAAGTACGTGCCTCCTAATCCAATGACACCCATCTCAAACTACTATGATTATGAAGACTCAGATTTTGAAGGTGACAAAAGAGAACCTAGGCACTCATTAACATTCAATAACCCTGCATGGGAACAAAACTCAAGAATTCAACCTAGACCACGTAGAGTACAAGTGAGATCAAAGATTCATCAAGTAGATCAACCATCAACAAGTAATCAAAATACCCATCTAGATGATGAGGTAAGACACTTGGAGAAACATTTGCAAGAAGCCAAGGACACTCAAGAGGCCTTGCGAGTCACTCTTCAAGAGAAACAATGAGAAAAATAGAAAACACATGAGGTGAAATTCTTATAAATGATGAGACATAAAGAGGTGCAAAAACTACTGACCTTATTGCAACACTAGTCTAGAGAATTAGGACTCTCGAGGATGAACGATCTATTCAAGACATAAGAGTAAGGTCTCATGACAACAACAAGGTAGAGCAAGACTAGGGGGCATCTTAGAACCCCCTACCTCAACTTCTACTCTCAAAATGGAAGTAATGAAATTTTACCAAATGGGAATCAAGCTATGCAAAATTAGCAAACCATTCAACCAAATCAAACTGCAACACTTGGATATCAAATTCCACATATGGGGTTAATGTTATCAGTGCCACAATCTCAAAGTACTTTTCTGCGAATGTACCTTGAGTACTTGAAAGAACCACTTGACCACACCATAAGAAACTTAATGTTATTGTGTCCCCTTCCTAAGTTCCCAAAGTTCAAGGGAGAACAAGATCCTAATTCACATATAAAGGCATACACTATGGCGATAAGGGAACTCCTCCCTTGGGATAGGGCTGTTGCCAAATTTTTTCCAAAAATGTTAGAAGGGATTTCTTGGGACTAGTACTATTTCCTTCTTGAAGCTTCTGTTCACTCATTTCAATATCTTATAGGAGAGTTTGTCATGGCTTTTGACATGAACAAACTTGTTAAAACATAGATTTGTGAGTTTGTGGCCATGAAACAAGAATCGAATGAATCGGTGGCATACTTGTCACAAGATGGAGACATGTGCTCTACTCATCCCAGAGTGCCCCAAACATGGACCATCATGAATTATGTGACCTCTTCTTACATGCCCTCAATAGGGATACTCAAGAGGAGCTACAAAAAATGTCGTATAAATCGTATGAAGAGGCACTAGAAAGTGCTTTAAGGATCGATCAAGCCACAATTGATAGTGGCCACAAAACTTATGGTGTGAATGGAAGAATGATAGGAGATAATGGTGGAAGCAACACCTCCACCATAAAGATACTCAAGAATAATAGAAATGCAACAACAAATGGGGTAATGGATCAATCCCTGATTTGGAACAAAGTCAGAGATGGTTACAATGGGAGGGATTACTATCCTCCAAATGTCAATGCAATTGATCGGCCTTGAAATAATAACTATTATCCTAAGAATAATCATCAAATGTGGAATTAGAATGAAAATAGGTACGAATGACCTCCCTATGAGTATAACCAGTTCTATTCATTTCACAGGACTAGGGGCATAGTATTGAATCATGCAGGGAATATAATAGATTCATTGCAAAGTTACCATAGGACCAACATCATTTATTTATCAAAATGTTCCTGAATCCACAAGAGGTCATTGCAAATAATAACAAAGATCCAAAATAAATGCAAGCTCCCATTGCTCCATAGAATGCAGACACAAAGATCTTCCAAGATCCTTTTCCCTCTCATAGAAACACTGAAACAAACAACCAAGATGCAATGACTAATTTTGCGAGAACAATTGAAATGAACATTCCCATCCAACTAGGACCAAAGGGGAAAACTAGGATGTTAGGATTGGTTAAAGTTTTACATGACAAAGGAAATGAATTCAACAATGAACAAAAAGAAGAACTGATGAGGGAGTAGTGTTATCTATGGAACCAAGCCCTTCTCCAATTGGACCTTATGAATTGATTGAGGATTTGAAGAAGACATATGCTCACATATCATTCATATATCTTCTCAAAAATTCTGTCTCATTGTTCAACCCTTCTAAAAGCAATAGGATTAAGGTACCTAGACCAAATTACTTCTCCACCTAGTGAACAAATAAACCAGAATGACTTCGATGTAGATCTACCCAACACTAAGCTAACAAACTTGGGATTTTTCTTTGATCTTAAGAAAATGCCTTCTAAGGCAGATCTAGCCAGGAAGGGAGATCTTGTTCTTTACTTGTAAGAATGGATCTTTGATACACGCATAAGTAAGGACTTTAATCAACGATGGGGTTATTGTGAACATAGGTCCATTTTCCCTCTTGAAAAGGATGGGATATGGACACACCAACATCATTATGTCCCAAGACACTCTGAGAGTATATGACAACTTGAAATCCACCACAATAGGAAAGATTACATTGCTTGTTTCATTAGGGCCTACAGTGATTCCTACAATGTCCTATGTTATTGACAAGAATATTAGGTACAATTTACTACTTAAAAGACCATGGATACATGTAATGAAGGTTGTCCCTTCCAAATTATTCTAGGAGGTCATATTCTTACACATCAAAAAAGTTTATGTCACAAAAGGGGACTTGGAACCCTTTATCATGGTTAAGACTGATGCAACCAAAAAGATAGGATCCCGATAGATTATGAGTTGCCAATGAATAAGATTTTTTTCCTAGATCCCACCCCTCAATATGAATTAAAAGGACATAAACACCTACCAAAACTATCAACAATGCAGAAATAGAACCATTGAGAAAGTAAAATCATCAAAACAAATGGAAATGTGTCCCAAAGAGACTATGATAAAAATCATGGAGTGGTTAGCAAAATATGGACCTCTACAATTTCCTCTAGAGATTTTCACCATCAAAGTATCCCCAAATGACGAGCAATTTAATCATGTTTTCATGTGCAAAGGAGAAAAACCCCATTGAACAGAGTGGCCTGAATTTCAAATAAAGAAATTGGACTTAAACGGAGTAGACCCACATGCCTTCTCAGATCTTGAAGAGGATTCTTTTGAAAGTTATACTCCTTTAACGCTACCAAAGGAAATGATATCTAGTGAGACACACGTATCAGAAACATAAGAGAAAAGTGATCTATACACACCACTTTCACCTTAGGAAGACTCTTACACACCATTGACACCACCTACAGAGGTAAAAATGCATGATCAAGAAGAAGAAAATTTGATAGACAATGAGTTAATGAGCAACCCTTTGTCTCAGCCTCAATACAATCAAATGATGTGGACGAGTGGGAAGAGGCCTTAGTGCAAATAGAAATGGTAGAAAGACTCCCAGATGAAGATGATGTGAGTGAAGGAGAATTCTAAAAATAACGTAAGATGTGAGTGACCATAGGAGCTGAAGATACTATCATTTTTTAATTTCCTAAGAAGTAGATAGGGTATTCGATGGATATGCAGTTGAAACCAAATAGAAAAACAAGCATAAGCTTTGTTCCTCTAGATGAACAAAGAGAGCTGCAAACAACTTTTGAATTTTTCCAATTTTTGTAGATTATTCAAGAACGTCTTGAAGTGAAGATCTACATGCAAGATGAGTTTGACTTACTCGAGGAGCTTTTGAATTGTGATGAAGCCTTGTATTGGACTCCCTCGCATCAATAAGCCTTTCATGCTCTATTCCATATAACATTAACAAGAGTAGTCCCTCAATCAAATCAACTAGAACAAAGTCAACTTTAGGACCCTATAAGATAGTTGAACTTGTCCTTCGAAAGAGGAGCACTAAGAATAAGAAACATTGGAAAAAGAGGACTCACAAAGATTGGAAAGGCCCTGTACAATGGAAGGTGAGGAATTTGGTGAGGCGGTCAATGCATTTCACCTCAAGAAATATTATTTCTAAATATTAGATGCAATTTTAGTCATGTGATTATCCATCTTTTATCTTATTAGAACTCTATTAAAATTTTGTTAAGCCTTTTGTTCATCCAATGCATCTGAAGAGAAAAACCCTTAGGTGCTAGAATTTAGAGGACAAAAACCCTTTGACTCTCCTTGGTGGTTTCATTTAAATAGGAATCACATATGTCCTGAAGGATTGTAGAAGAATTGTTGTTTTCAATTTTGTAGGGAATAGTGAAGAAGAAGGGTTCAATTTGCATAGTTTGATTTCCAGAATCATTATTTTATCTTGTATCTATAGTTATTATTGTGTAACAATTTTTTTTGTGTATTTCTTCATTTTTGGAGTACAGATTTATGAAATAATTGCTCCTTGGTTGAATATTATGAGTTTATTTTAGTTTTGGTTGATTATGTGTGTACAAAGGAATTAAATCAAGAGCATTTGCTACAGATTTATAATCTCTTGTTTCTATTGTTATTCCTCATTTTAGTGTATCATATTTTCTATACATTTCATTACTATAAGCATCCTAGCATTTTGGTTGAGTTTCCAAAATCTTTTGGTGCCAAAATTGTTGAATTGTTTATGTGCTACAAGGGTTAATTTCTAGATTTCATATTTAGATTTGTGGTTGTAATTTTTCTTGTTTTTGGCTACACATTTCATTATTTTGGAGTAGCTTGGTAATGCAATAGATCTATAGTTTCATTATTGCGAGTGTTGTTCATTTTGAAGGAGTTTGAGTATGAAGAAAGAGGTCCAACATAAGGGGTTTGATAATGAATTTATATTTTTTCATTGTGTTGTTGTTATATCCATTATATTTTTTCTTTTTACATATGTACATTCAATTAATATAAATATATCTATCATATTTGGGAAGTTACTATCTGATTGTACACAAATTATCAATTTGTGTTGCATAGTTTGAGTGATTTTTGATACATGAAATATGGATATTTTGGAAATATATTTTTAAAGATATTTCAAATCTAAATATTTTAATAAAAAAATTGTTTTGGGACATATAGTGGTATCAAAGCTAAGATCTTTGAAGTTACTATCTTGAGCATAAACAATTTCAAGAAGGGTGGACTATCATGTCCCATTTTTATTTAAATTATTTCTTTTGGAGAAAATGCCTATTCTAGTAATTCCTATGGGCTAAGGTAAGATGTGCCCACCGTAAAAAGCTGACATGTTGTCATGTTGATTGTTTACAAAATTATTGACCTCCTGATTCTTCAACTCCTATCACCGATGAATTCAATCAACCTATCTACACATCTTTGACTCTATTCTTTGTCAATCCACCAGTCAAAAATTACCCTATTGATTCGATTTCAACTAGCCAGTCATTTTACAACATGCCAACTGGTTAAGCTCTTCTAGTAAAATGTAGGGATATAAATTTATTTGATATTTTAATTATGGTCTTGAAATGATTTATGCTAAAGGGGACTATTAAATATTAAATTATTATATTATGTTAGCATTTTAAATTGGGCAAAATCAATATTAATTATTTAATATTTTTGGCACCACTATTTGGGGATGTTGGGATTCTCTTAGAGCTATTTGTAACTTCCATGGCCATTTCTAGCATATTCTATGATAGCAGTAAATTAGGAGTTACAATCTATTTTTGAAAGGGAATCTAGAAGCATTTATGAGAGGGTTGGATGGAGTAATCACATAAGGAAATTATTGAATGAATAAAATATTATCATTTTCTTGTTAGAGGAGAATCTTATTTGCCAAATTTAGTTGGGAATTAAATGGAGGTTATTACAAAATATTTATGGGGCACCTTTGGAGGAAAATATTGAAAATAATATTTATTATTATTTTTTGAAGAGGGGCATTCAATTATAATCCGTCAACATCTATATATTAGATGCAATTTTCCTCATATGATCATCCATATTTTATATTATCAAAACTTTACTGAAACTGTGTTGAGCCTTGTGTTCATCCAATCCATCTAAGGATGAAAACCCTTAGGTGCTGGAATTCAGAATCACAAGTGTGTTGAAGGATTGTAGAAGAATTGCTGTTTTTAGTTTTGTAGGGAATAGTGAAGAAGAAGGGTTTAATTTGCATAGTTCGATTTCTAGAATCATTATTTTATCTTGTAGTTATACTTATTATTGTGTAACAACATTTTGTTGTGTATTTATTCATTTCTAAAGTAGCTTTGTGAAGCCATTACTTCTCGGTTGAATATTGTGAGTTTATTTTAGTTTTGGTTGATTATGTGTACACAGAGGAATTAAATTAAGAGGGATTGATATAGATTTATAATATCTTCTTACTTCTATTATTCCTCATTTTAATGTTGCAAATTATCCCATCACTTTGGTGGAGTTTCCTAAATCTTTTGGTGCCAAAATTGCCAAATTTTTGTGTTGCAATGGTTTAATTTCTAGAAATTTTCATATTAAGATTTGTGGCCATAGTTTTTATTTCTTTTTGGCTGCCCATTTACCATTTTGGAGCAGCTTAGTAATGCATTAGATCAATAGTTTCATTATTATGAGTGTTGTTTAGTTTGGAAGAGTTTGAGTGCGAAGAATGATGTCCAATGTAAGGGTTTGATAGCGGATTTGTATTTTCATTGTGCTGATGTTATATCCATTATGTTTTTTCTTTTTGGCTATACATTTAATTAATACAATTATCTCCAACATATTTGGGAAGTTACTATCTAATTGTGTAAAAAATATCAATTCAAGTGTTGCATAGTTTGAGTAAATTTTGATACATGAAATATAGATATTTTGGAAATATATTTTAAGATATTTCAAATTTGGATATTTTAATAAAAAAATATTTTGAGACATTACATTAATTGATTGATTGAAATAAATATAAATTATTATCAATTGATATCATATCAACTGATATCAATTGATATTTATAACTAATTTTAAATTTAGTTTAATTGATATGTCAATTCAATTGATATTGATATCTAATTTCTAACTTTAATTTAATTGATCAATTGATTGAAAAGTTTATATCAACTAATATTGATAAGTCTATATTGAAATTGATGTAAATTTATATTAATTGGTAGAAATCTAATTTAATTGATTGATTGATTGATTGATATAAATTAATATCAATTTATATAAATAAATAATTTAGTTTACAATTTTTAATTATCTATTATCCAAACTCATTATCAAAATGAAAGAGTAATAAATAAATTAGTGAATGCATTTTAGGATACTAAAAAGTTATTTGAACACATGATGTAAATACATTTCCAATGTAAACTATTAAAATACACTCAATTTGAAATGTGCATATAGTGTAAATGATTGAAATATACTCTATGAAAAATACATCGTGTGTGGAGTACATACATTTAAAGCTCTTGGTACATATAATTTGGGTCCTCCCTATTTTTTATTATCTCTGAAATATTTTTGTGGTCTTCAATACTCAACCTCTATTTTGTTGGCCACATCTAGTTTTTTCATAAAGTTTCAAAATTTAATTGTTTTGATATAGCTAAGTGTTATAATGTATAACCTCATATCTAGGCATATATTTATCAAATATGATACCACTTTTATCCATCTTTATTTCTTGGTGATAAGTTCTTTCAATAAGAACTAATCTATTGGGATACTTTTATCCATAACCATTTGTCATGGATTGTGTCATTTTGTATTTTAATTATGAATCCAAGTGAATAATATTCTATGCTTTCTATATTATCAATATTTACAACCAAAACAAAAATGTCTCCTACAAAAAACATAGGTTGGGGTCAATTCCAAGATATATCACTTGTTAGCTAGTAATATTGTCCCACTACAATAATCAATATGTTTAATTTACCTACAACAACTAGATCAAACTCATTTTCATAGTTAAATAAATAAAAAGGATTATTGACATCTGTCGTTATCTTCTTAAGGAGGCATTAAAAGCATTTTTTTTGAACTTCCTACTATGCAATACATCCATTAACAATAGTCTCATGTTGTGGAGTATTTACATCACCCTTAATGCAAATGACACAAAAGCATGATTTTTCCCTCACTTGAATATCAAATGGCTTACTATGTCCAATAGTCATAACTAAATAGAATTTTTTAATACCAATAATGCTTTGGAAATTATAAGGATTAGAACAATCAATATCTACAAATATGAAAATTTAAAATATTAATTTTTGAACATCTAGAAGAAGAGAAAGAAGAATGCCAAGCAAAAATAACTACAAGAAAAGGTTTATGTAATCTCCTTATTACCTCCATAGTCCTTAAATATACCTCTAAGGTGTCACTTCCCAAGATACAAGAGAGTAACCTTGTTGAATGTTGCACTTAGTGCACTATATAGGGGGTTTAAGAAGAGAGGGAGAAACTAAGAAGAAAACTAAATACCCAGATAGTTAGAATATATATTTTTTAAAAATGCATCTAAAACAACAAAAATCAACATTACATTTGTATACAAATTAAAAAGAATTAAACAAAATTCATACCTATAAAAGCATCTCCATAGTAAAATTAGGATAATTGTCAAAATGGCTATTGTGCATTGAAATTGTTTACACATTATTAAAATTGTTTAGTTTAAGTGAAAATTTGTTTAAAATACTATATTTGGCCAAAACATATGTTTCTTATAAAATACTATGCATGTATTGTAACAAGAGATTTTTGACTGAATATATCTCAACCAAAACCTTTACAATAGAAAAGGTTTTTGTAAAACCAGTTTTGGCCAAACATACCTAGCTAGTAGTAGACATGGCAATTTAGCCTCCTTGTTTATAAAATATTTTCAAAGGTCCTATCTTTCACTTAGGTTTTTTCAAATTGGGAATATTTTTAACAAAATCTAAAAAAACTCTTTGGTAGCTCGTAGAGCATAGAATTCAAAAATATATTTTTAATATTTTAATTATTTTAAAAAAAATTACTACAAGTAGGTCATTAGATAATCAAACATAAGGCTAATTGGAAATTAAAATAAGTATGATAAAATTTATTTTAAAAATATGAGAAAAATATGGTGCACTAGAGTAGAGAATCCTCTTCAAAAGGGAATAATTTGTTTTTGTTTATGATAAATAGTTAAGACAAAGTGGAGACCAATTGAAACTATTACATTTTTAGTAAACCTGACTTAAAATTTTTATTAAAAAACAAATATTTATCAATTTTTTCAATGCATAAATATTAAGTTAGCTAAGTGCGAAAAAATCATGGAAAAAACAATTATTTAAATTGTTTTATTAAAAGTGGATGAACATTAATCTTATTATCAGAACTATTTTTCTACAATTAAATTTTAGTGCCAATTTTATAAAAAACTATATCCAAATAATTTTGAAAAAATACAAACATAAACTATGCTAAGAATTCTACATTTCATTAGTTTATAATATTTTAAAATTAAAACATACATGTCACTTTTAGGTGCTTAAAGTTAAAAATTTAGACCTGTGTTGGCCATTTCATTTATAAAAAGGTGACACAGTTCTAAACTTTCACCCTATCACTATATATATTAATTGTTACATTCTTAATGATGATGGAATCAATTGAACCCTAAAGTCTATGTGTTGGTTAAATTCTTATAATTTATTTATGATTGGGTAAACAAGAAGATAGTGATTGTGTATTAGAAATGAAAAGAATTTGAAGTTGGGTATCTCCTAGTTAAGCTTAGGTCTAAACACTGATTCCTTCTTGTATCTGTGATTTTGTAATATTATTAGCTTGAGCCATGAGTAGTAAACCCTAAGGGCCAGATAAAAATATAAGGCTTGGGGTTTTTGGATTATTTTCTTGGATACATTTATTGTTCATCCATATGGTTTAGTAGCTTTTTGAGGATGGAAAGTTACATAGGAAAGTACCCTCCTTTGTGTGTTCTCCTTTAGACTCAAATCTATTGTTGATGTTATGGGAATTTGATCTACCTAGAATGCTAAGCTAATATGGCTAAGGGGATGAAGTTATTGGGTGTATATATGCCAACCATTGTTATAATTTGATATAAACTCTATATTTTAGTCTATTTAAATTACTACCTTTCTTTAAATTTGAGCATACGATGATTGTATTACTATTAGAAAGGTTCAAGACTATCATTACAGAGTAAAGTTATGACATTAAGATAAAATGATGAAAATTACCTTATGAGTTGATTATTTGTGAAGATATGTTGACCCTTACTCCAAATTCTTAATCATTGAGATGCACATATGTGGATTGAGAATTTCATGCGTATGAAATTTTGTTGTAAGATCATATTAGTTCGAATTATCCCTTGTTTGATTGTATTAGTGGTGGGGTAGTCACTTATTTAACTTTCTATTATCTATTTGTACCTATGTAGGAAGGGTATTGGATGAATTTTGGTGCCTTGTAATAATGTAACAATGACACCTTAGTCCTTGTTTACTTACATCTTAGTTTTATGAAGTCTTATAGGGTTCATAGTATCAAGTATATTGTCTTGTATTCTAAATGTATTCTAAGGAAATGCACAACCCTAGAGTGTGAGGGTTCATCCTAGGTTCAACTAAATCTAAACATTGACTTTAAGAAAATCATTTATTATACTTAAAATGAATGGTCATAGATGAACCTAAGAGGTTCAACAATACTCTAGATTGTCTAGGTATGATGCATAAATGTGAGAATTATGTTATCATTGTGATCATTCTAATATTGTGGTAAGGGTGGTATTAAACTATTTTGCCTAGGGTTGGGGGCTAGGTGGTGATCCTAGGTTAGGCACCATGCCATGTATCCCTAAATGTGACTAAGATAATGTTTTTTTTTTTTTTTTTTGGCTTAGTTGGAAGTTGGAATTTTCCTAAGGTTTTTCTTCAAAGGAGATTTACTAGCTCACAAAAAGATGAGGAGCACTACACTGTAATTTTTGATTTGAGTAATAAGTCTTATCTTAAAGGATTGTGATGCAGGAGCATCGGTCTCACTTTCAGTTTTGGTGTTCATTGTTTCGTTTTGTATTTTGTTTTTGGGTCCTTGTACCCAAAATTTAGGAGTTCCATTTTGTGGGATGTTGGCCTTTGTAGCTTGTAGTTGGATTTCTAGCCAAAACAAAGTCAGTTTGAACATTTGAAATGGCAAAAAGGCTGTGTAGGAGTTTGTTGTTCTCGTTACCTCAAGATATGACCATGTCATGTCACCAAGGCTCCCACACCACCGAGTTCAAGATTCAGTTACGGGATAGTTCGAAACCAATATACCATTCGAAGTCAGTTCTTTCCAAGGTTTTCTTTGCGGAGGAAAGTTTTGGGAGAAATCAAAAGAAAGAAATAGGGTGCAGGGACGAAAGAGAGAGGACAATATCTTACAAGATCAACGTGACAGTCCAAAAAGAGGAAAAAGGACACGCTGGGCAGAGTTTAGGAGGGCACAATGAAGCTAAAGAGATCGGCAGGAAGGAAAGAACAAGTGTGAAGAATGTATACAGTCCGAGAAAGGGCTACCTTGAATCATTGATGGAGGAATTAATTCCTTGTTTATGAATGAGTCTTCTATGCTCCCTCTGCAATCAGTAAACTTTCTTATTGGTCTGCAAGAAATCATTCCTTGTATAGGAATGTATCTTCGATGCCACTCTGTAAACAATAAACTCCCTTCTTGGTATGCAAAAACTCTCAACGACGGTGTAATTTGTAGATTCCTCTGTTTAGAGGGAGTGCCACTCGTGGTTACCACTATTTTGAAGAATATTAAGAGTCCAAACTTGGACTGTAGCAGGTTTATTTGCGTCAAAGAAAGACCGTCTTAAGTGTTTACCAGTTCTGGACTATGTCTTGTGTCATTTTTATTTATAAAGGGCAGTTGTATGTCTTTGTCCTAACACTTTAACATCAAAATAAACTAGTTTACTTAGTGTCACATAGTGGAAGACCATTTTGGTCTTGTGTATGCCCACTGTCCACAAGAAGTCTTTCATATTGAAGTTTGTTTTGGGTCCTCTGGCACCAACTCTTGGTATCAGAGCAGCAAGTGATAGGGTGGGGTAAGATTGGGCAAGATGCCACCTAGAAGAATGCCAAGAGGGGGTGCCAGCAAAGGTATGGATGAAGGGGTTCTTGAATTGTTGCAGAACCTTACGATAAGAATGGAAGCCATGGAGCAGGCGCAAAGGAGAGGAGTACCTGTTAGAGATGTTAGTGACAATGAAGAAGAGGATCAACAAGTCATGTTGCAAGACGTTCAAGAAGAACCCGTAGGAGTTGAAATGTGATTGTTGAGAGCATTCATGGTTGTTGGAGCCAAGCCAAGGATAGAGGTTCCCACGTACTTAGGAAGCCTCAATGGAGAGGAACTCATTGATTGGATCAATGAGATTGATAAGTACTTTGAGTATGAAGAAGTGGAAGAGGCGAAAAGAGTCAAGTTTTCCTGTACAAGACTCAAAGGCCATGTTGCTATGTGGTGGGATTACATTCAGTCAGAAAGAAGAAATAAGAACAAGGAGAAGATAACTTCTTGGGATAGGATGGTTGCCAAACGAAAAGCTAAATTTCTTCTAGGAGACTATCAAACTAACTTGTTCAAAAGGCTACAAAATATCAAGCAAAAGGAGATGATTGTGAAAGAATATACAAAGGAGTTCTATAAAGTGGTAATCAGATCAGGACATAGTAAAGAATATATAGATAAGGTAGCCAGGTACCTTAATGGTTTGAGATATATTCTACAAGATGAATCGAGTCTCTTGTCCCCTAAATCTCTTGAGGAAGCCTATTAGTTTACCATTAAGGTAGAGGAGAAGCTTATGAGAAAGAAAAACTAGCAAGGAAGAGGTATATGAAGAGGATCTAAAGGAAGAGGATAACACACTATTAGAGGACAATAGCACCACCAAGGTGAAGAGTCAAGCACTTCCAATGGACAAGCCAACCCAGAGAGAGGAGGTTTCCAAAACAAAGGAGGGAGACCATTTGGAAGAGAGGTTACCAAGGAAGAGGAAGAGGTTTATCTGGGAAATATTTTAGTAGGTGTAATAAGTGTGTAGGCCACAAAGGTTGGGAGTGTCTTGAATTCCCACAAGAAGGTCACACAAGGCTTGAGAGAAGTAATGAGATTGTGCAAGAAAATCAAGAGAGTGTGGGATCAGCTTCTCATCATATTGAAGAACCTAAGATAGGAGAGTCTTTGTTGTTTAAGAGAGTGCTATTGAAGCCACCAAATGAGAGTCAAGAACCTGTACAAAGGAGAGCCTTATTCAAGACCAATTGCAAGGCTAAAGGTAAGTGTTGCAAAGTTATTATTGGTAGTGGTAGTACTGACAATCTTGTGGCTATTGAAATAGTAGACAAACTAGGCCTTACTCGAATTAAACATCCTAATCCCTATCAAGTTTCTTGGTTGCAAAAAGGGCATTAGTTATTGGTAGATGAGCAGGCCTCAATAGAATTCCAAATAGGTAGCTATAAGGACACTGTCATATGTGATATTATGCCTATGGATGTTTGTCATGTACTCCTTCATAGACCTTGGCAATTTGACAGGAAAGCCATATATGATGGTAGAAGCAATACTTACGCTTTTTAGAATGATGGCCAAAAACATACACTGTTACCTTTGAAAGGAGAAGAAGTGGACAGTAAGAGAAACAACAACAAGGTATTGTTGTTGAGTGGCAAATTTTTTTTACATGATATGGAGAAGGAAGAAGTGGGATATACCTTCGTACTCAAGCCTAAGATTGTACTTACCTCCACTAGATTGGATGACTTAGTGAGTGAGATACAAAACATATTGAAAGAACACATGGACATTATGGTAGCTGATTTGCCTAATGAGTTTCCTCCAATGAGGAGCATTAGCCACCATATGGATTTGGTTCTAGGAGCTAGCCTTCCAAACAAGGCTACATATAGATTGACTCCTAAGGAAAATGAAGAGATTGGGAAGTAGGTTGAAGTGTTACTGGAAAAAGGATTGATAAGGGAGAGTCTTAGCCCTTGTACTGTACTAAAAGTCCTCATTCCCAAGAAAGAAGGTGAATAGAGATTGTGTACGGACTCCAGAGAAATCAATAAGATCACTATCAAATATAGGTTCCCTATTCCAAGGATGGATGACTTAATGGATTGTTTCAGTGGTTCTATGTACTTCTCAAAGATTGATTTGAAAAGTGGTTATCATAAGATTAGGATCAGGCCTAGCAATGAGTGGAATACAACATTTAAGACTAGTGATGGTCTTTATGAATGACTAGTATGCCCTTTGGGCTTACAAATGCACCTAGTACTTTTATGAGACTTATGAATGAAGTCTTAAATCCATTCCTGGGAAAGTTTGTGATAGTGTATCTAGATGATAAACTGGTTTTTAGCAAGTCTAAGGAGGAACACCTACAACACTTAAGGTTGGTTATGACACAGCTGCATGAGGAGAAGTTGTTGATCAATCTCAAGAACTATACTTTTATCAAGACTAAATTAGTCTATTTGGGTTTTGTAGTATCCAGAGAAGGATTGAAGATGGACAAGGATAAAGTCAAGGACATTTTTTATTTTCCTACACCTAGGAGTGTTTATGAGGTAAGAAATTTTCATGGGCTTGCTAGTTTCTATAGAAATGTTATCAAAAATTTCAGTAGTAAAGTTGCTCCTATGCTTGACACTATAAAAGGCCACAAAAAGCAGTTTGAATGGACTCAAGAGGCTGAGAGGTGTTTTAGACTTCTCATAAAGAAGGTGACTGAACAACCTATACTTGTGTTACCTAATTTTAACAAAGTATTTCAAGTTGTATGTGATGCTAGTGGCTTAGGAATAGGGGTTGTTCTTAGTCAAGAAGGTAAACCGGTTGCTTATTTCAATGAAAAACTAAATGGTGCTAAGAGGAAGTATTTAGCTTATGACCTTGAATTTTATGCACTAGTACAATCTTTGAAGAAATGGAGGCATTATTTGCTTCCCAAGGAGTTTGTTGTTTACATGGACAATGATGCACTGTAATTCATTCATAGCCAACACAAGCTGAATCAAAGGCATGCAAAGTAGGTGGAATACCTTTAGAGTTTTAATTTTGTGTTGCAACATAAGAGTGGGCAAGCAAACAAGGTTGCTGATGCATTGAGTAGAAGGTGTTTGATGCTAAAGGATATTTAGGCAAACAATGTTGGATTTGAGAGCTTGAAGGAGTTGTATGTCACTGATCTAGATTTCAAAGATGCTTATGAAGCTTGTAGCAGTCCTATCAATAGATATAGAGGACCATGGACTGATCTTATATTGCAAGAGGGTTTTTTGTTCAAAGGTAATCAGTTGTGCATTCCTAGGGGGTCAATGAGAGAGAATCTCTTGAAAGAGAAGCATTGTGGCAGCTTGGTAGGACATTTTGGATAGGATAAGACTTACCTATAGTTGAGTACACATTATTATTGGCCAAGAATGTAGGCTGATGTGAAGAGGTATGTAGAGAGATGCAGAATATGCTAGCATGCAAAAGGCAACAGTCAAAACACTAGTTTGTACAAACATTACATGTTCCACATAGACCATGGGATCCTATATATGGATTTTGTTGTGAGATTGCCTAGAACTCAAAGATGCACTGATTCTATATTCATAGTTGTGGATAGGTTCTAATAAATGGTTCATTTCATTCCTTGCAAGAAGACTAGTGATGCAACAAATATAGCTAACTTGTTTTTCAAGGAAGTGGTGATATTGCATGGTTTACCCATGAGTATAGTATCTGATAGAGACACTAAGTTTGTGGGTGACTTTTGGAGAACACTTTGGAAGAAGTTGGGCACACATCTCAGTTTTAGTTCAACTTACCATCCCCAAATAGATGGTCAGACAGAGGTAGTTAATAGAAGTTTGGGAAATATGTTGAGGTGTCTTGTTGGAAACACACCTAGTCACTAGGATATGGCTTTAGCACAGGTTGAGTTTTCTTATAATGATTCTCCAAATAGGAGTACAGGTTTGAGCCCATTTTATATTGTCTATGACATGCATCGTACAAGTGTATTTGAGCTTAGAGATCTTGGTAACTTAGAGAGGAGAAGTGCAAATGGAGAGGACTTTGCCAAAGTTATTCATGACCTTCATGAGGAGGTCAAATTGCAGATTAATGGAAGTAACCAAAAATATAAGTAGTATACTGATAAGAAGAGAAGAGAGTTCCATTTTTAGGTAGGTGATCTTGTTTTGGCTCATCTCAGGAAGGAAACATTCCCTAAAGGTGAATACAACAAATTGGAAATGAAGAAGATAGGTCCCTACAAGGTTCTCAGAAAGTTTTCAGCCAATGCCTATGAGATAGACCTTCCTCCAAACATGGGTATAGAGAACCCATCTTTAATGTAGCTGATTTATATAACTACAAAGGTACTTAAATTGAAGGAACACTAGAGGCAGCGTTGATTCTAGGTTGGGAACAACAAGTGACCAAGCTAGCTACAACTGATATCGAATGCTTCTTGGAGAAGCTATTGTTGAATAAGACCAAAGGACGAGAGTATTTCAAATACTTTGTCAAATGGAGGGATCATCCTTTGGAGGATGCCATTTCATTATCAGTAGCTGATATCCCCAAATATGGTCATACCATTGATGACCTCATGAGTAGGAGCTCATTATTTTATTTGTCTCCGGGGGAGCTTGATGCAGGAGCATCAGTCTCACTTTTAGTTTTGGTGTTCATTGTTTCATTTTGTGTTTTGTTTTAGGGTCCTTGTACCCAAATTTTGGTTTCATTAAGGTGTTTAGGAGTTCCATTTTGTGGGATGTTGGCCTTTGTAGCTTGTAGTTGGATTTTCATCCAAAACAAAGTTAGTTTGAACATTTGAAATGGCAAAAGGCTGTGTAAGAATTTGTTGTTCTCATTACTTCAAGATATGACCTTGTCATGTCACTAAGGGTCCCACACCATGAAGTTCAAGATTCAGTTATGGGACAGTTTGAAACCAATATACCATTTGTAGTTAGTTCTTTCCAAGGTTTTCTTTACAAAGGATAGTTTTGGGAGGTTAGACATTGGGAGAAATCGAAGAAAAGAAATAGGGTGCAAGGAGGAAAGAGATAGGACAATATCTTACAAGATCAACATGAAAATCCAAAAAGAGGAAAAAGGACGCATTGGGTAGAGTTTAGGAGGGCACAACAAAGCTGAAGAGATCGACAATGAGACAGGAACAAGTGTAAAGAATGTATACAGTCTAGGAAAGGGCTACCTTGAATCATTGATGGATGAATTCATTCCTTGTTTATGAATGAGTCTTCTATGCTCCCTCTACAATCAATAAGCTTTCTTCTTGGTCTGCAAGAAATTGTTCCTTGTATAGGAATGTATCTTCAATGCTACTCTATAAACAATAAATTTCCTTCTTGGTATGCAAAAAACCCTCAATGAGGGTGTAATTTGTAGATTCCTCTATTTAGAGGGAGTGCTACTCATGGTTGCCACTGTTTTGAAGCATATTAAGATTCCAAACTTGGACTATAGCAGGTCTATTTGCATAAAAGAAAGACTATCTTAAGTCTTTACCAGTTTTGGATTGTGTCTTGTGTCATTTTTATTGATAGAGGGTAGTTGTATGTCTTTGTCTTAACACTTTAACATCAAAATAAACTAGTTTACTTAGTGTTACAAAGTGGAAGACTATTTTGGTCTTGTGTATGCCCACTATCCACAAGAAGTGTTTTAGATTGAAGTTTGTTTTGGGTCCTCTACCACTAGATTGAATATACCCTAATGTTGATATAGGGATCAATACAAAGTTAAAAATTTCAAGTGCTATCTTGATTGTACAAAAGCAATCTATGTTTATGGTTAATTAGTATATATCTTGATTTAACTTCATGATTGTATTAACTTATTTAAGGGCACCTTATGAGTTATTGTGAACTTGCTTGAATTCTTTCTTAGTGAAAATATATAAATGAAGATATGCATTTGTTAAAACAAGAAGGCAGTATTGTGGTTAGTTAGATGTAATGAGAAACATATGTTGATAGCTTCATTATGTCCTAACTATGAAGACTTACTATACCTAACATTATATTTCATAAGATTTCATGTTCATAATCATAAAAAATTAATAGATTTGCTTAGGATATGTATTTTTCATTACATTGGAAGATACATGAAAATAGAGTATGGTTACTACTATAACACATTGAAGTAAGATAAATCAATATTCTTTGTTTAAAAACTCTTAGCTTATAGCTTATACTTTATGGTATCTAGTGGAATTAAATGATGCATATCTTACAAGGATAAAGAAATATAAGTATAATTTTGTATTAAATATATTTAAGTTCCTAAGATGGTGAGGAAATTGTCCTAGCTATAAATCTTGCTATGAGACTCGTGGTGTGTCCAACCTTTGCATTAACACATTGTCATCTTGGGGTCTAAAGAATGAAACTAGAGAAAGGCAAAATTAACGTCCGAGTGAGCTAGAAGGAAATTAAAAAATATTTTTGGTAGATATAGGGTTCCTAGTGAATTGAGGATGTTCCTACATCATTATATTCTACCACTTTCCACCTAGACATAATCTCTTATCCTTCTCCTTTTTACTTTTTCTATTTTTGAAGACGAGTTTCAAGTAAGTTGTAGTGAATGACTATTTTAAATGTGTGATAAGTTCTACTCATTACATACTTTTTTTATTTTATTTATTTTCTAATGGAGCACTCATTTTGAGGACACAAGAATCATTGTCCATATTTACATATCCTTTGAGTGTTTGAAATTTACTTTCCATGGTATTGCTTGTTTTACTTTGGCATGCATAATTATAGTAGTTCACATGCACATCAAATTAGGGGCAAAATGTAACAGCAAAAATTGCATAGCCATGCCCTTTTCCCTTAGGTTTTTGGCCCACTCTGAGTATATTTCCTTTAAGCAATAACAATTCTACAAGTGACATTAATTTCAACTGATGGGCGTGTCCTAGATTGTTCCCATCATCACCCATCCCCAAGAACCAATTATGATCCCTAGATTTCCTATTTTCCATGTCCTAGTTTAGATTTGTAAGTGTAGGATTGACCAAGGCCACTTTTTCACACTCAAATTTGAACCTCAAACTTTTAAAACTCAAATTTCAAATTAAGCTTTGCTACCCTTTTCTTACTAGTTATTGTGAGATTCAACCTAGCACATGTTTATGTGGATTTGTGTGCTATGTTGTTGTATTTAAGGACATTCCTTATCCATTTGAATGCATGCCTTATACCTAGGCCCTAGAAGAGGAAAGTATTTATATAGTAGCATCATAGAGCATCGTAATTGCATTATCAACTTGTATCATCATCCTAGGCATACTGCATAGTTTCTTATTGTCTTGGATATTTGTTTATTGTTATTAGATTAGTCTTCCTAGGGGCTTGACCAAAGAAGAACAAATTCTTGTCTATCAAGTTCTTAAATGGTGTTAACCCCCCCACTTCAAACATAAGTACAATACTCAAGGTGCATCCACAATAGTCATCAATTTTCTACCAATTCACTTCTACAAGTGAGGTTGACTTCCGCACATTAGATTCACTTATGTAGGCATAGTGTTTAGTTTCACAAATATGGTTTGAACAAGAGTAAGATAAATATAGTTTAAGCATTTTTTTGATAAGGCTCTCCTTTTCTACACATTAACAAATCAATTCTTGACATCTATTGTAGTATCTTCCATCAAAATTTCAAGCTAAATATCAAATTTAATTTATTTAAATTCCATTAATTCAACAATATATTTATTGTTTAAGTCTAAACTCTAAAATGTGAAGCTTATAGTATTAATTAATTATTTAGCCTAGATAAAGTAGTGGTGGAAACACAAATTTTGCTCGTAGTTCTATATTATGGAAGTATATCCCCAAGAATCTAATGACACGCTTTCAAAGGCAATAATATTCTTCTATATGAAAGAGGACTATCTTGGAGCTCTTCCAAGCCATTTATTATATTTAAGCTTAACTAAATTTAGCAGTACAAGCCACAGATATAACTGGCCTCATGTATATAGTCAATAGAGTTGTCTAAAATGTCATAATTGCCCGCCAAGAATAAAGAATCAAGAATTGACTTTCCTATAAAGAAAATGAAGAGGTGAGCTAAATTTTTTATTCTATTATTCTATCATTCTTTCATTGTATAATTTTTTATTCTATTATTCCATAAATCTATTATTCTATCATTCTTTTATTCTATAATAATCTAGAAATCTATTATTCTATTATTCTTTCATCCATTAATTCTATTATTCTATTGTTATACATTTCTATTATTCTATCATTCTATTATTTTGTAAATCTATTATTTTATGATTCTATCATTTTTAAGAGAAAGCTGCAAAGGACCTAGACCATATATTAAAATATTAAAATAAAACATTACATTTGAAGGTACAGAGATAGGCCCAACAAGGGCAAGGATGGGAAAAAAAGCCAATAAGAAGTTGCCAAATAAATCAAACACTATGAGGTATCCGTGTAGACATACAATAGCAAAAACATGAGTTACAAAAGCAATGTGCAAATAAAATACCATAGGAGCAACCAATCAATGCTCCATATGTGGCAAATTGGCAACAAGGGAGCCCCAACATTGCCCCAAGAAACCTATCAAAGGACAATAAAAAAGAATGGCAGTTATAAATACATTCAACTCACATGCTGAGAAACTGCATGTTAAGAGGGTAGAGAAGGACACAAGTTTGTCCATTCAAGATTTGCATATCATAAATGCCAAGATTCAAAATCTTAGTTAGCTTACCAACTCCCCCACTAGGTCTTCATTGGCAATCGCAACTAGTCCTAACACCAGCCAGACTAACACCCAACCCACTCCATCTTCCAAAAACACCACCAAGGTCATGATAGGCCCCAACACCATTACCCACACTGGTTCCACTACCTATCCCTCCACTAGAAACACTACCAATGCCTCAAATGGTAGCTCCATCAAGGCCAACACTATTCAATCACCAGGAGTCCATTCAGTTTCGCCACCAAGGAATTCCTTTGCACCTCCTGCTATGCCTCCATGATGGTAATGCTAGGGCCACCTCCAAGTTCAGATTCACCTTCCAAGCCAACAATGACACCATTACCATCACCTAAACACAAAAGCTCCACCAAAACACACTAGCACACCACCACCAAAGTCCTCACTGATGCCTTCTCTCGAGCCCAAGATCAAACAACACTACTACAAACTCCATCAGAGCCTCCTGTAAAACCTCTTATGGAGGAAAAAAATAACTATATCATTTGTGCCAACATTAAGAATACACACCTGAGCCAATAAATAAACTCACCTTCCAACAGATGCATACTCAATGAGGGAAGAAACACCATCCATGGTGCTAAACTAAAATAGATTTGGAGCCTCAAGCTCCTCTAGAACTTAGGAGCTTGCAACAATAATGGGTCTCCAAACACATTTTAGGGCTTCTACCAACTACAACACCACCTCTTTCAAGCCCGACATCTCTACCATCCTCAACACTACCATCGATGCCCCCTCCCAAATGTCACCAAGATCTCTGCTTGGTCCATATCCTCCTTCTCATGACAACACCTTCACCCTTTCCTATCCCACCTCTAAATCGACTACCAGAGACAACTCTTCATGTCTTTTTCGATGCCAGTCATGCTTTCATCCCTCTACCTCCACCTAGCACTACTACAAGGCCACCACACATCCCTCTGCATCCAAGAGCCATCAAAGGCCATTCAAAATAGTGCCCCTAGGGAAACCTTCATTAGGGCCACTGTGTGCCATTATACTGTGAGAATAAACCAAATATTGTCCTTACATGTCCTTCCAACATTGCCTTCTCTAGGCACCACTAGCCACCTTGAGCTCTTCAACAATGCCTTTCGCCATGCACCACCAGCCTACAATCTTCAATCAGATTCTCCTGGACTACAACCTCTGAGGCATCACCATATCAAGCATTCTCCACACTGTAGCTACCTTGTTCTAAAACTAGAACATCAACTAACCATTCCTCAACACCGAGACTAGATGCCCATTCCAATCCACCAAGGTGTGCAACATGCTAGCACTACCACTAAGACTACAACCTTAAACACAGTCAGTGCTCCTCAGTCCACCACATAAGACTACAACCACCCCCTAAAGCATCCTCAGGACCGCTTCCAACACCCTTGTTTCCACTAAGCCATAAATAAATCTATACAAAAAACCACCAAGACCCTATCTAGTACCTCCACTAAAATTTCTACACAAAAAGTGATTGCTAGCACCACTTCCAAACCTAGATGCTCCGCCAAAACCACCATCAGCAACTTACGTCATCTGAGTTTTCCTCATCTGGGTCATCTCCATCTCCATCATCCTCATCGTTGGCCTCAATGCTTCTCATGCTCCCGCTTCTCTTGTTGTTCATCCCCATCCTAGTTCATGGCATAGTTCTATTATACTATTATTTTATAATTCTATCATTTTATCATTCTATATTTCTATCGTTCCTTCATTCTATCATTCTAGAATTCTAATATACTATCATTCTTTCATTCTATCATTCCATAATTCTACCATTCTATTATCGTATAAATATATTATTCTATCATTCTTTCATTATACCATTCTATAATTCCATTCATCTATTATTTTATTTTTCTACAATTCTGTAGTTATTAAATTCTATTATTTTATCATTCTTTCTTTTCATCATTCTATAATTTTATAAATATATTATTTGATCATGCTCTTTCATTATATCATTCTATTATCCTATTATTCTATCATTCATTCATGCAATTGATGCAAGAGCATCCCACGTTGAATGGCAATCTTGCATCAACCAAAAATATTTTTCTTTTTAGTTAATAACAATCTCAATGCAACCCACCATATTTCACCATATGATCACATCACAGCTCATGGAATTAGATCAAAATTCCATAACATAACATATACATCATATCCAAATTTTAGGAGCTTTGTATTAGTTTATAGAAAGTTAACACTCTTAGAAGCATCATTAGGTTTATAGTTCAAGATAGTTAGCACTTAGCTCAAAATGCAAATGTTTCACATAGAATTGAGTTTATGAACCTCTTGTGGCTGATGCAGATCATTACTTGGACTTGGAATTGAGTTTATTAAGTTAGTCATCAAGTTAGCAATAGGGATATTCATAAGTCAGTTCTAGTTAGGAAGGTCTATAGAGAGATAGTTTGATGTTCACGAGTAATTTCCATATCTCTATATAGTAGATTGTAATGTACATGTGGTAGGCCGGTAAGCCATATTGTAATCATTTGTGATATTGAATCGATGAAATTCAAGCTTTATTTCCTTTTAATTGTGTTTATTCTATTGTGTTGACTCTAAGTTGCATGGACAGACAATCCTTCCTCTGGACTCTCCATCCATGAATGCCTCATCAATTATTCTATCTATCTATTATTGTTTGATTTTCTCATTCTAACATTTTGTTATATACTATTCTACAATCCCATTATTCTATCATTCTATTATTCTATAAATCTATTATTCTATCATTGTTTCCTTTTATCATTCTATAATTCTATTAGTCCATGATTCTATCATTATTCTATTCTTTCATTCTACAATTCTATCATTCTACAATTCTATTATTATACTATTCTTCCATTCCATAATTCTATCATTCTATAATTCTATAAATCTATTATTCTATCATTATTTTATTCTATTGTTCTATAATTTAATTATTTTATTAATCTATTATTGTATCATTCTTTCATCCTATCATTTATAATTTTACCAGTTCATTATTCTATAAATGTTTTATTCTACCAATTTTCATTCTATTATTCTATCACTCCTTCATTATATCATTTTATAATTCTATCATACTATTATTTTATAAATCTATTATCCTATCATTTTTCCTTTGATAATTTTATAATTCTATTATTCTATCATTCTTTAATTCTTTCATTCTATCATTCTATAAATATATTATTCTATAATGTTATGGAGTAAAAGGTGTCCATGTGTCTTTTTACCTCCTTGTTTAGCTCCTAGGTCCCCATTATTACATTATACATTCAAAATGTTTATCCCGACACAAAATTGCCTAACACCAAAGTAATGGAATATGGGCCTCTTCATTTACCTTATCCTAGACTTAAATATGGTTGATGGACCTGAGTGGTACCACCCATGTCCCCCCTTTTAGGTCAAGACTATTGTTAGTGCATGTTGATTTGGGACCTTCCTAAAGGTTTCTCCTTATCGTCTCTTTTGGTTTGAATTCACAATTATGAGTGGGAAAACATATATAAGTATGTTTTTGGATTCACTATCAACTAGGTTGAAAAGAGCATAACTTGAGATCTTGAAGAAAAGCAATCAAGAACGTTCATTATGGTTCTAGAGCAAATTTGTGTTTTGTTATTGTGTTGTTATTACAGATATGGAGCTATAATCTAATCTTCCTTCGGAGTTGAAATATCTTCATCATTCTAAGGGTTCATCACATAGGTGATATCATTGTTTGTTCATCATCATTTTAGTCATCATATTATCATTGTTTTCAACCTCTACCCCCATGAAGGCACACACTCTTTATAAATCAATGGTGTTGGGAAGCTTGAAATCTATCCTGGGATTTGACTGAGCCAAGTCCTTAAACACCATAACCCCAAACCCCTTCTTATCTTCTTGTGTGCAAGTTACAGGAGCAAGATCTGGAAAATACAGAGCTATAGGAAGATAGAGTATAGGTAAAGGTTTCAGGATCCAGAAGTAGTTTTGGGATATTCAATCATTAAGGACTTGGGTGGTACCACCCATTTCCTCCTACAGGTTTAGAGCTTAGATCTAGCAAATTTGGACAACATTTACAACATCTTTCTAGATTACAACTCTGACAGATTCTTCTAGTCAGGACCTGGGCGATCCTACCTTGGTCCTTCAACACTTCCACATTTTTGGAGATAGGTTTTATCATCTCCTTGATCATCCCTATGCAATTGGTTTCTGGGTTTCTGTTATACTTTTTCTGTTATGAGTAGATCTTTATAGAACTAGGGTTTCATGCATTGTAAACCTTGTTGGAGTACATAACAACACTGAGATGGGGGGGTGAATCAGTGTTGTATAATTTTTAACATTTCAAAACTTGACTCAAAAATATTGTGCGAAGCAGTTCACTGAAAGACATAGTTATCATGATATGTAAAACTTAAATAAAGATGATCAAATAGATACAACATAATCAATCACAAAGAGAACATGTGACACATGTTTTGATGAGTGGAAAACCCTCAAGGGGAATAAAAACCACTCTAAAAATTTGCCTCACTAGCTTATTTGAATCTCACTAATTACAACAATAGTTGTCTCACTCACAATCAACCATGTCTCACTGACATACAAAGCCTCACTGGCAAATACAATCACCTTTATCAAAACATAAAGTCTAGTGTACAAGAAATGATTGCAAGTCAATCTGATTTGTACCATTACATACCCTGTGATTGATCACTCACACAAAGATTCAAGCATAATAACTTAAATCATCTCATCAAATCATCTGTAAAATATATCTCATTCATCTCTCTCAATCACCTTCTAAATAACCTTATTCACCTGTATTTTCTTCCACACTTAAAATAATGTCTTCATCTCATCATATCTCAGGTTTCCAAAAAATCAATAACTCAATGCACCTGCAATGAAATTATAAATAAAATAAAGAATCCTTTCATATTCCTCTTCTTTCCCATTTCAATACATCTATAAAATAAGATAATTTATTCTCTATATGACCATTTCCATTAATGAAGAATCTGTAAAAATAAAATCATATCCCTCTTCTTTGAATAACCATTCATCTTCCTTTATCTGCAAAATAAAAGTTAGAAATCATGAAAAGGCATTTACCTTTTGCAAAAATCTTTAATCAATCTGCCTCAAAACTAATATCTTCTATTCATCTACATGAAGTCTTTTCACCTATAAAAAAATGACCTTTCTTTTTCTTACTTATCTTCAACCACCTCACATAAAAAAATTCTTCAAATCTGCAAAAATAATTGTTCCCATAATATAAATCTTCAATAAAATCTTTAATGAATTTAATCAATCTGCTCCCTATCTATTTCTCTCCTCAGATCCATTGTTCAAAAGTCTTCTTCATAAAGATAAGGAAAGAAGACAAACAAATTCTTTAAAACAATACTCTCAAAAAGAATAATATCTCCAAAATAAATTTTCTTTCATTAAAAAACTTCTTTTTTATGTTTTCTCTACCACGAGAGGAGAAAATAAAAATAGAATAAAATCTCCTAAAAATTTGCTTTTAAAGTCTTCACTAACTGCCTTTTTAAAACTGTAGGTAAAAAAGGCTCAAATAGCCTTAGAGAAACATTTTGGGTAGTTAACACTGAATTGACAACTAAATACATGTCAAAGTTTATGCTCAAGGAGAGAAGGTGTCAGTTTAAATATTGGCCTTAGATCTTGAAAAAACCCACTCATATCATTTTAAACTTGAGCCATTGATTTTGTTTTGCCACTCATATAAGAGAAGGTAACTTGTTGCAACGGTCATCATTAGGAATAGGGACGGTGGTTCTCACAATACAAAACCCCTTAAGCAGGTAATGATTAGTGAAATGAGCTACGACCTCGGGTCAATGGACAATTATAACATAAAGTGCAAATGTTGAGTAAGTAGCTTAGAGTATAGAATGATATGCATAAATGACTTTCACTTATTGTTTTTTCTATATTTGAAGGAACATAGACTTAGATATATTAGGATTTGAGAATTTTAGATATTAGACAGCAAACCCTAATTACTAACAAGGCTTTTTGCAGGTGATATATAGACTGATGGTATGGCAGAGTATACATGAAGATAGGGATCTTACTTATGAAAGAAAACTCTGTAAAGAGAACCTAGGGTTTAGAATATAGGTCTTCAATTACTTCAAGACTTCAAGCTAAGGAACAACCTGCACTAAAATGAAGGAATCCTAAAGCCATGAAAGCATAACAGAAACCTTTGTTCTGAAGCATGAACAAGAACTATGAGCATGAAACTTCTTGAAGTATGAACACCTGAATGAAGCGTGATGAACCAAACAAAACTCCATACTGATAATAAAAAGGAATGTGAAGCTAACATTGTGCCACCAACACAATCTCCATCAACCTTTTGATGATGAGAAGATGAAAACATAAAACATGTCTAACGTCCTGATCCTATATCACAAGTCACTGACATGATCTGATTCCTATTACATCACACCAAGTATCAAGTAAGCTCTTGTGATGACAAAAACAAACTCACATGGCCATCACCATTCCTTATGACTATGAAGCCATCAACTTAATTCATCAATGCATGTGAACACTTGAAGCAACCTGATATACCAAGAAGAATTCAACTTGCATTACATATCATGACCTTGATGTCTTGTATTGATGCAATCCCATAATGAAGTTATCTTCCATGAATGACAACTACACTAAGACTAATATCCCAAGATGCACTAACAAATCTAATCTAACAATCAATATCAAAGCATCCTTGATGAACTTGAAACACCTCAAAGAAGCAAGTCGACCAATGAACACAACATTCTCAAAATATGAACTAGGTGCATGACAACTCAAGCATGAGTGATCATATGAATATCTCTCTGATCAACAATAACAACTAACTTTGCATCAACAACTCAACACCTTTTTGACATCAATGACAATCAATCTCCATCAATCTCCCCCTTTGTCATTGATGGTAAAACTACATGATGCATTTTCTCTCTCTCCCCCTTTTTGACATTTGATGACAAAGGCTATTATCTCCCCCCAAATATTTGATATCACTAGTTTCCTTTGCCATTTGCTCTCCTAAACATATCCTGAAAGCTCTATCCTTGTACATCTACATATTGAACAACTTTTCAACAAGTCACCATGAAGTACACATCTAAAAACATACATTTGAAGCACAGAACCTAAGGGCAACATCATGTGAGTCACATCAAACAAAGCACAAAACCACTATTATAAACTGCCCATAGACTGTACCATTCTCTTAGCACAATACCACTTCTTGTCACAACACCAATATGAAGATGGAAACTGACATTATTGAGATTCTCTAATCACTTCTTTTGACAAGATGTAAACTGAGATATCTGATGGCAAACTCCTAATGACATCACTTGTGGTTGCAAAACAAACTTTTCATGAAAAACAATTCTTTCACAATCATCAACTCTTTTTGACCTAAATGACAAATCTCCAAGATCTCCCAAAGCATTGAGAATGATGAATGATTATGATGACATAAAAATGACTCCTTTGACATGACACATATGAAATTGAACTCCATGCAAAAATATCATAACCACTTCAACACCCATAAACACCAACATGAAGATTACTCATCACTACTCTAGAGATGACCTTGCCAAGACTTCCATGATAGTAACTACAAGATTGGTGTAGGGCACCTAGGAGCACCTTGGTTCCTAAAGGCATTTTGATGCATTTTGAGAAGTTATGTTTTTTGTTCAATGTGTTTTATAATAAGGCTTTAAGCCATTGTTGTTTGGTCCATTTTGTATGGTCAAGAGGTTTGGGGTGACTATATAAACCTCAAATCCTTCTTAGTCCATTTGGACCCTTGTTGTGCCAATTAGGCCTAGAAGGTCTAAGGATTGGTTTTGAGTTTTTTTTTGGTTGTTTTAGTGTTTTAGTATGTTGGAAGGAGTGTGTTGATCTTTTGGACTCCATTGGACAAGCCAAACAAATCAACCTCCTTGTGTTAATGCAAAACACCATAGTTGTCAAAGGTGTTATGTGTTGGGTCGGTTCAAAAAAACCACTTTGGGCGGTCGAATGTTGTTGTAGAAGTTGGAAACCAACTTGGATGGGTTAATATGGTGGATATCTGACTCCAATACAAAAGAAGAGATTTTGTATGCAATTTTGGGCACAAAAATCAAGAATTTGACTATTTTTCTGAAGAAAACATGTTGTTGTATAGACTGTATAGACTAAACTCTTGGTCTAATGTACTTTTTCTAAAAACTCTTGGAGTCAGGTTCTAATACAACTAGTTTGAGATCCTGAAGTGGTCGGGATCAAAAGTTATTGATTTTTCTTTCAAAACAGGTCTAGAAACCCTGTTTTCAAGGGTAGCCATAGAAATCCGGCCCTAGAATGCATTCCCATCGGTGAAAATTTGCAAAAAACTGGTGAAATGCAGGCTAGGGATATGTAGTAGAAGGTTCCAAAAGATTTTTGTCGGGAAATGTAGTCTTCTATTTTTAATTTGATGCCCTAGGTCAAGTATTACCATGTATTTGGCTTGTTTTATGCTATTTGCTGTTGTAGGTGACAGAATCTAGGCAAGGTGAATGAAAGAAATGGTGGTTTTGTGTTGTATAGACTTGGGAGAAGCATTCCAAATTCTTGCCCCTGACCTATGAACCCAATTTGAACCCTTTGCTTTGTAACCCAGGCCTAAAGTGATCAATTAGGCCTAGAGACCTAGTGGGGGTTTTGAACTGCTGGAGTGGAGTTGGGATTGGAGATTTGGAGGTTTTTTAGAGTCCCATAGAGGATATCCAAAATCACCATTTTTTTTCCTAGTCCTTTGGGGTTTTGTCATTTGTTGTGAAGAAAACTAGTTTTGGAGGGCTAGTAGCCTCACTAGGCCTAGTCAAGGTTAGAGAGTTGAATGAAGTTGGTGATCAAACCAAGTGTTGGTAAGGTGTTTTCAGACCTGCATGAAGGTGTAGACATAGCCTTGAGAGTTGGACAAGAGCCTAAGTAAAAAATCCTTCATTTACCCTTGAATGTGCCTTTGATTGTGTTGGATTGAAGAAGTGAAGTGGGTGAGTGGGCTAAGGAGAACAAACTTTCTTTGTGTTGTGCTTCCCTTGTGCCACTCTGCATCAAAGATGGACAATCAACCTGCAACCAATCTACTCCTGCACATACTTCTTAACATGATAACGAATTAAGATCATTCTATAAGGAATGAAGACTATCTTGATGAAGACCATCCTCCTATTCCTACACATGACACTTTTTGCAACACAATGTCAAATCTGATATATATAGAACCACTATTAATACCTTTTCAAAACTAAATGCAAAGACATGTGCTATGAATTGACTTCTTCCATTTGTAACTTCCTTAGCCAACATATGCTAACATCTGATGAGAACTTCTTAAGTATACCCAAGATCCTGTCAATCATCATTCAAATCAGCCCATCAAGTCTACACATCAACAAACTAACTGCACCATCAAGTTCTTCTTGCAACAACACTTCACATTCTCATAAACACATCAAGAACACTTTGAACTGCAACATCATGAAAACTAAACCTTTGTAAGAATCAACATGATATGAACAAAATATAAATAGGATCATTTATAAACAAGGTCATTCAACATCATCAAACTCTTTTTGCATTGAATCCATGAATCATCTTATCAACATTAACCACTGATCACCTGCATCACTGTCATACACTAAAGATCAACATTATCAACACCTTTAATATGTTTATTTCGCAAGATTGGTATGAATAGCATATTATCAGGCACGAATCCAAAAACATAATAAACAAAACAAGATCATCATATTGACAAACACCAAATAATCTCCTCCTAAAACATCTTGGGGATAATTGATAGGACATTGGACAACTCCCCCTCACTTCATGCTATATGTTATGCAACTGATGATGTAACTTGTGCAAAATGCACAAGTTTAGAATTTGTCTTCTCTTTGCTTTGTTTTATTCTCCAAACTTTTACAGGTTCTTTCTTCTGTTCAGGTTTCTTCTTCCAAACCTTTTCAGCCTCTTTCCTTTTCAAAATTTTCAAACCAAGTGATGCTATTCTTCCATACATTCTGCAACTATATGCTTTGTGACTAGGAGAATTGCACTTGAAACATCAATATTAGCATTCCTTATTGATAGAAATTGACTTCTTCTATAATAACCTGCTTTGTGTCCAAAATGATTACAGGTATAACAATAACCAAAAAATGAATAATTATACCTGTACATATATGCTTGTCTTACTGGAGCAGCCCTTCTTGAATTTCTCTTTTGATAGTTCATTTTGATAAACTCGTCTTTAATTTTTACCTTAGCTTCAATTTTCTTTCTGCCTTTAGGAGCAGTAGCATGATAATTTAGATCAATTTTCCTTCTAGGAGTTTCTCTGACTTTGGAACACTCTCCTTCTTCATAACCTAGACCAGTAGTGTCTTTATGATACTTTTGTTTGCCCAACATTTCATGTAACTTGTTTGTGCTTTCACCAAACTCCTGATATTTCTTGGACAGAACCTTGAGACCTTCATAATCTTTTCTAAGATTGACAATTTCAGCCTCTAATTTTAGATTTTCAATTCTTTTAACCTCAAGGTCAGACTTTGTTACATCTATTATTCTTTTGGCTTCCTCAATTTTAGTCTTTAGTATGATAATCAATCTGTCAAATTCATCAACATGACTCTTTAAGCCAATAATCTAATTTCTTGCCTCTTCAAGATCAGAAGATATTCTTTCAAGGTCTAAAAGTACTTTGTCTTTGGATTCTTTATCTTGTTGTAGCTGCAACTCTAATTTCTGGTTCTCCTTTTTGTACTTCTTGATTTCACTCATAGCACACAAGAGTTCTCATTCAACATCAACCTCACATTCTTGTTCATCATACTCCTGATTATAATTACTCATAATGTGATCTTCTTCTTTTGAATCAGATTGTACCTCATCTCCTTCATGTGAATGACTTCCATCATTGTCACTCTTCTTAGATAAAAAGTTGTCCTCTCCTTCAAGTACATCACCTTGATAGATTCTTATCAATTGCTTCCACACATCCTGAGTTGTTTCACAATGCATAACTTCACAAGAAACTCCATTAGATAAACCAGACAGAATAGCCTTTTTTGCTATATGATTATATTTATAAGCTTCTTTGTTATTTGTAGTATTAGGAGATTAAGAGGAAACAAAATATCCATTCACAACAGACATCCATACACCATATCCTAAAGAGGATAGATAGACTTGCATTCTAATGCACCAAACAGAGAAATCTAAACCATCAAAGAAAGGAACTCCTGGAAACTCCCTCCAATTTAATAGCCGATTCAAATTGTGAGACATTTCTATCAACAGATTCTATATCAACATTTGAATTTGATAAAGATGGTGCCTTTTGATTAATATGAGACTTGACATTTTTCTTTTCTCTATTTCTTTTGCACTTACCCATGGTACTCCACTATCAAGACCTACCCAAGATGATTAGACTTCAATGGAGAACTTGTGCTCTGATACCACTTGTTGGAGTATAGAACAACACTAAGAGGGGGGGTGAATCAGTGTTGTATAATTTTTAACATTTCAAAACTTGACTCAAAAATATTGTGCAAAGGAGTTCACTGAAAGACATAGTTATCATCATATGTAAAACTTAAATAAAGATCATCAAATAGATACAACATAATCAATCACAAAGAGAAGACATGACACAGGTTTTGACAAGTGGAAAACCCTCAAGGGGAATAAAAACCACTCTCAATATTTGCCTCACTAGCTTATTTGAATCTCACTGATTACAACAATAGTTGTCTCACCAACAATCAACCATGTCTCACTAATATACAAAGCCTCATTGGCACAAATCTACCTCACTGGAAAATACAATCACCTTTATCAAAACATAAAGTCTAGTGTGCAATAAATGATTGCAAGTCAATCTAATTTGCATCATTACATACCTTGTGATTCATCACTCACACAAAGATTCAAAAATAATCACTTAAATCATCTATAAAATATATCTCATTCATCTCTCTCAATCACATTCTGAATAACGTTATTCACCTGCATTTTCTTCCACACTTAAAATAATGTCTTCATCTCATCATATCTTAGATTTCTAAAAAATAAATAACTCAATGCACCTGCAATGAAATTATAAATGAAATAAAGAAGCCTTTCATATTCCTCTTCTTTCCCATTTCAATACATCTGCAAAATAAGATAATTTCTTCTCTGTATGACTGTTTCCATTCATGAAGAATCTGTAAAAATAAAATCATACCCCTCTTCTTTGAATAACCATTCATCTTCCTTTATCTACAAAATAAAAGTTAGAAATCATAAAAAGGCATTTATCTTTTGCAAAATCTTTAATCAATCTGCCCCAAAAATAATATCCCTCTGTTCATCTGCATGAAGTCCTTTCACCTGCAAAAAATGATCTTTCATTTTCTTACTTCTCTTCAATCACCTCACATAAAAAAAATTCTTCAAATATGCAAAAATAATTGTTCCCATAATATAACTCTTCAATAAAATCTTCAATGAATTTAATCAATTTGCCCCCTGTCTATTTCTCTCCTCATATCCATTGTTCAAAAATCTTCTTCATAAAGATAAGGAAAAAAGACAAACAAAGTCTTTAAAACAACACTCTCAAAAAGAATAATATCTCCAAAATAAATTTTCTTTCCTTAAAAAACTTCTTTTTTATGTTTTCTCTGCCATGAGAGGAGAAAATAAAAATAGAATAAAATCTCCTAAAAATTTGCTTTTAAAGTCTTCACTAACTGCCTTTTTAAAACTACAGGTAAAAAAGGATCAAAATAGCCTTACAGAAACATTTCGGGCAGTTAACACTGAATTGACAACTAAATACATGTCAAAGTTTATGCTCAAGGAGAGAAGGTGTCAGTTTAAATATTGTCCTTAGATCTTGAAAAAACCTACTCATATCATTTTAAACTTGAGCCATTGATTTAGTTTTGTCTCTCATATAAGAGAAGGTAACTTGTTGCAATGGTCATCTTTAGGAATAAGGCTGGTGGTTCTCACGATACAAAACCCCTTAAGCAGGTAATGATTAGTGAAATGACCTACGACATCAGTTCAATGGACAATTATAACATAAAGTGCAAATGTTGAGTGACAGGCAACTCGGAGTATAGAATGATATGCACAGATGACTTTCACTTAGGGTTTTGCTTTATTTGAAGGAACACAGACTTAGATATATTAGGATTTGAGAATTTTAGATATTAGATAGCAAACCCTAATTACTAACAAGGCTTTTTGCAGGTGATATAGACTGATGGTATGGTGGAGTATACATGAAGATAGGGATCTTAATTATGAAAGAAAGACTCTATAAAGAGAACCTAGGGTTTAGAATATATGTCTTTGAAATTACTTCAATACTTCAATCTTAGGAACAACCTACACTAAAATGAAGGAATCCTAAAGCCATGAAAGCATAACAGAAACCTTTGTTTTGAAGCATGAAAAAGAACTATGAGCATGAAACTTCTTGAAGTATGAACACTTGAATGAAGCATGATGAACCAAGTTACAGAACTCCATACTAATAATAAAGAGGAACATGAAGCTAACATTGTGCCACCTACACAATCTCCATCAACCTTTTGATGATGAGAAGATGAAAACATAAAACATATCTAACCTCCTGGTCTCGTATCACAAGTCACTAGCATGATCTGATTCCTGTTACATCACACCAAGTATCAAGTAAGCTCTTGTGATGACAAAAACAAACTCACATGACCATCACCATTCATTATGACCGTGAACCCATCAACTAAACTCATCAATGCATGTGAACACTTGAAGCAACTTGATATACCAAGATGTCTTCAACTTGCATTACATATCATGACCTTGATGTCTTGTATTGATGCAATCCCATAATGAAGTTCTCTGCCATGAATGACAACTACACCAAGACTAATATCCCAAGAGGCACCAACAAATCTGATCTAACAATCAATATCAAAGCATCCTTGATGAACCTAAAACACCTCAAAGAAACAATTCAACTAATGAACACAACATTGTCAAAATATGAACTAGGTGCATGACAACTCAAGCATGAGTGATCATATGAATATCTCTCTGATAAACAATGATAACTAACATTGCATCAACAACTCAACACTTTTTTTACATCAATGACAATCATGTTGACTTACCCTTAGTTGTTGTCCTTGATGTCCAAACCACAACTTGATATTATGTGGTTTCCTTAAGTTAGTTTCCTAACGGGAAGATTGGTCCTTGACACAGTACTATGAGGTGTTTATATCATGTTTATATCATGTGGGTTCATATTCAGTTTGGCATACTCATAGCATGTTTGCATATTCATGGTAAACATGATGACATTTGTTTGGTGTATATGATATCAGTTTTATTTGGCATCTTCCATGATCAATTGTCATCTACATGAGCATAAAGTTGGCATCTTGTTTCAATTCTATGACATGTCACTTGATCATATGTGAGCATATAGTTGGCATACATATGATGCATATACCATGATGCATATACTCCTGGTCTTGTTCTTGTTGTGTTCATCTTGGTTTCATTTGGCTTTGATCTTAGAATGCTTGATCTCAGAATGCTATCATTCTATTGTTCGGCATATACAGTGGGATCTATCATGTTTGGCACCTTGATGCAAGACACATCTTGTTGTTGACATGGTTTGGCATTTTTTGATATTGTTCAGTTTGGTTTCATAATGATATGGTATTCCTTCTTACTTGGTGGTGATGAGTTGTTGTCCCACTTGCAATTTATATTTGACAGTGATGTCAAACATTAAATGACTTTGTATATTTTGTAATTGGCATCATAATTGTTGTCTTGGCACCTTGACATTGGAATATTTGATGACTTGGCACTTGATGGTCTAATATTTGACTTGGTATTAAGTTGAAATATACAGTATATCATATGTTTTTGATGACCACGAGCACTTTTCCTAGCGCTCAATTAAACACCTTGGAAAATATTTAGAGAACATCATTGATGTTTCAGGCTTAATTTGGTAACCAGTAAAGAAGATTTTTTTGACAAAGCTTAAATGGTGAAGACAAATTTCTTTTAGGGTTAACTGGCTCATTTAGTCACTCAACTCAAAAGGCAAAAATGATGTTTAATCATTTTATTTTCACTATCTGTTATCCTCTCCATGAGGGTTTGGTTGCCATCATAGAAGGGTATGTAGAATCCAGTATTTTGATAGTTTGTCGAGTTTGTTTGTTGAATCTGTGAGGTGACAGGAAGTGTTGTGCTTCAAGGATGTTGACAATAGTCTCAAACCCATCATTTTGTCTTTCCAGGTGCTATCATTCCTCTTCATTGTTATGGGTATTATTTTTATGGTATAGAGATTGTGTTTCTAGCCGAGTATACTTTATTGTGACAGTTATATGCACTCTTTTCTCCATCATTTCTTTCATAAGAGGTTTATGATACACATTGTTTGCTATTACTCATAACATTGACGATTAGGGTTTCAAACTAAAAGAAATTTCTTTGACAAAGAATATGGTTTATGGTATTGTAAAAATATTTCAAAAATAGTTATAATTGTCTCCAGATATTGTTTCAGTTGGCAATATTTTGATTTTCATATGATATCATGACAGAGATTTGGATTTATGACCTTGGTTAGGGTTTTAACAAAACACTTTTGACCTTGGTGTTTAAATGAACTCATAAGGTCATTCGACCTAACTGTTCTGACAGTTAAGAAAACTTCTTGAATTGGTTATTCCTGTACATACATAAGGAGATGTTATTGCAAATTATGAGCTGTATAAAAAGGGCTTTAAACAGGAATTGTGTTATGGTTGTGTATACACCTGATGTAATATTGAGGATAGATGACTGAATGCATTATCATTGATATTAGATCAAAGTCTAAGGACCAGTGAAATAGAGTGTCCCTCTGTATTTGTTTTTTATCCATGATTGAAACATGTATTGAAAGGTCAAGTCAGTGAGACAAGAAATGACCTTTGCCAGTGAGGCAACTATAGCCAGTGAGCCAACTGTAGCCAGTGATGCTTGAATTAATAGCAGTAAGGCCTGTAATCAGTGAGATTCTTTTATTAAGCCCGTGAGGCACTTTTTCAAGTGGTTTTTATGTCGCGGAGGGTTTTCCACTCAGGAAAATATCTGTGTTATGGATTGTCATTGATGAGTTTGATTCTCATGTTTATTTTCTTATCATGTGTCATTTGTTTTAAATTCATTTAATTTATTTTGGTCTATATGAACACATACTTGTCTTATATCACTATTTGAAACAATGATATTGTGCATGTCCACTTTATGAACAATCATATTTCACAGTTAGTCTCTATGTATTAAGATTTATGATAATGAGTCATTATTTTTAGTCCCTACATTAAGTTGATGCATTGTTGACTTTGATCAATTTGTTTTAGTTGTCCAAATCTTTCATGATGTCATCTATAGTCAATGAGAATTGTTTTTGTATCAAAGCTTTGAAATACAAATTTTAAGGTCACTAAGTCTTGTTAAAATTTGTATACCACTAATTCACCCCCCCTCTCAGTGGTATTGTAATCCAACAAGTGGTATCAGAGCTAGAGCCTTGTCCAGTAGGTCTAACCAACCTTAGGGTTTCCTAGTCATGGAGTACTGTGATGGGTAAGTGTAAAAGAAATAGAAGTCAAAAGAAAAACACCAGTGTTAAGTCAAATGTAGTCTTGTCTCAGGAAAAGTTCTTGTTAGTTGAGTTAATAAGTGATAATAAGAACAATTCTATAAAAGAAGAGTGTGTTAGTAACCCTAAAGGAGTTGTTGTTTTCGAAGGAGAACAAGAATTTAATGATGAGGAAAGAGATTTCTTTGAGGGTGAAGAAGATTGTGGAGTTGATATTGAAGGAGAACTTCTGTGTGCCCTAGATACAATCAAACAACTTAATGAAGAAAACATGAGACTAAAAGACCAGCTTCAACAAGAAAAAGAATCCAAGGACAAGGTATGTTCAGATCTTGAAAAAGCTTCTTTAGAATTTGAAAATGCCAGAAATCAGATTGCAGAGTTAAAGAGACATGTTAATGAATCTGATAAATTTATTATTAGTCTAAAAACTGAAATTGAGGAAGCAAAAAGAATAATAGATGTAACGAATTATGATCTTGAGGTGAAAAGAATTGAATGTCTAAGACTTGAAAGTGAAGTTGTCAATCTAAAGAATAGTCTAGATGTTGTCAAAATATAGAAGTTTGTGAAAGGCACAAATGCTTTAGATGAAATATTGAGTAGTAAAAAAAACTACAAGGATCATTTTGGCTTAGGATATGAAAAAGGGGAAAGCTCTAGTGTTAAAGATGAAGTTAAAAGGGAAATAGTTTTTGCAATAGCAGATAGGAAGATTTTCAAGGTTAGGCAGACTCCTGGGCAGAAGATAGATCTAAATTATCATTTTGCTATTTATGATGACGACAAGAAGAAAGCAAAGGATAAAACTGCTGATATTGGGAGAAAAAGAACTAACAATTTTTCAAGACCTTCATCTATCAGGCAATATCATTTAGTCAGGTATAACTATTGTCAGTTTCATGGTTATTGCTATGTCTATCATAAGTATGGTCATAGAGCTAAAAATTGTAGTTATTATGGTTTGTCAAATCAAAACTACAATGTTGTTTGCTATAACTGCAATAAGGTTGGGCACATGAAAAGAGACTGTTGGATGCACTATAGAAATTCAAGAAATAGACATCATTATTCCTTTAGCAATATCATATGTTATAGGTGCAACAGGATTGGACATAAATCACAATATTGCTGGAATAATCCTATGGACAAGCAAAAGAAAGAACCTAGAAAGGTTTGGAGAAGGAAGCAAAATTAGGACAAGAAGGATCCTAAACTTGTACATGTTGCACAAGCTACTTCACCAGTCGCTTGAGAAGTGACATGAAGTTAGGGGGAGTTGTCAAATATCGTATCTCTTATCTCCTTGGAGATTCAGCAGGTTTGTTGATGGATATTTGTCATAATGAGTTCATTTTTGATTGATTTGGTACATGAGTTTTCAAAGGTGGAATTTTAGATGCCATGGTTTCAGAGGTAGATTTTAGTGTTTATGATGTTCATTATGCTTAAGGAACATAGTGATGCCAAGGTTGTATTAACAGATGGTTAGGTTGTCTCTCCTCTTTACAACTTGTATACACTTTTCATGTTGTAATTGAGTTGAATTGATGTTGTGGCTTTTATCTTTGGTCTTCATATGTCAGGAGTAATCGGAAGGAGTTGAGTTCGATATCTTCATTATTCATTAAGGTTTCTTGTCACAGAGTTGAAGTATGAATAATGCAGATAGGGAGTCTGGTTAGTTTGATGCTTATGCTTCAAGATGTGGAAACGCTCTTTAAAGGCATCAAAGGAGATGCTTGTCATCATGCTTCATTCAAGATCATCTATTTCAAAAGGTGAATTATATAGAGAGTCATGATAGATAACACTCTATCAGATAGTCTTCAATGGTCATCTTGTCAGGATGTAAGTAATGATGTTAAGACACAAAGTAGTCATGATTTTTATACACTGCTTAGTTTAAGAAGTACACTAAGAGGTTTACTGTAAACATTTGTTTCAAGATAGTACATAGACAAGATTTCATGTTGTCTATGTGATCAGCCAATAGTGTGTTTTTGAGAGATGACAGTGTTGGCATAACACTTTTCTTTTCTTAATAGTGTAACGGTGAAATAATAGTATGGGTAAGATTATCTACATTTAGTGACACAAGGTTATTTAAGAAATTACTTCAAAGTAGAACACTAAATAAATGGTATATTCCTGATAAGAGTATACTATGTGAAATTGTTTTCAAAGATTCTTGAACCTCTGAGACAACATATAATCAGTAATAAACATCAACCATAATGTTGTTTAAACAAGTGGTATATTTTGTTGTTTGGTATTTTCTTTAGTGGTATTCTCAACTATTCTTTTGGTGTTTGATCATTGCTATAGTGATTGTTAGCATGGTGATTACCTTTGCTTTGATAGTGCTTTGGAAATGAAGACAATTGTCCTCAATGATGTACAAGATAATGATTGCAGTTTGACAGTACTGATCCATACTCTATGCTCTATGATGATCCATACTCTATACTTTGCTCTTTATTGGCTCTGGATGACAGTATTTAGAGATAGATTAACAATGAGTTGATGATGGCAGTCATACCAATGCATAGTGTAGTGATAATCTATTTCTTGTGTTACCTTGACAGTGATTTTTTTTTTGGGTTTATCCTTTTTCACAGTGATTGAGACAATCCACAAGAACTAATGGTATATGCTTTGATTGGAAATGTTAATAGTGTATATCTACATTCTTGTACAGTGATGACAGTGTGACATTGTTTACTAAGTTTGTTCAATGGAGTTGAAGGAAGTACATAAAGTATGATCCAAGTACTGTTTTGGTAAAAGAAGTGACAGGGTTGTTTTCAATCACAGTAACTTTTTACGAGTGGCATGGCAGCTCATGTGAACAATTCTAACTTTTTTAGTTGTTGGACTCAGGGGGAGTCTCTTGCATATTTCTGATCCCTGATGTTTTTTAGTATCTTATGATAGTTGGCATGACTTCTAGTTGATGATTGACATTATTTGTGACAATCTCCTCAGTTGTTGTCTATCTTTACTACATGCTCTTTCTGCTTATCATGTTGTTGTTATTTCATTATGGTGCTGATATCTTCTTTCTGTTTCAGATGTACTGGATACTTCTCAATCATGAGACAATCTTGATTTGATTGGTATGTTTTTAATTTTTTCTATATTCCACATTTTAGGCTATGTTTTAGATATTTGCATACTTTCACTCCCTTTGCCCTGATGTCAAAAAGGGGGAGAGAAAGTTGTGTTTTTCCCATCATGGACAAAGAGGGAGTTTGTTGACTTATCCTTAGTTGTTGTCCCTGATGTCCAAACCACAACTTGATATTATGTGGTTTCCTTGATGGTTGATATGGTTTCCTTGAGTTAGTTTCCTAACAGGAAGATTGGTCCTTGGCACGGTACTATAAGGTGTTTATATCATGTGGGTTCATATTCAGTTTGGCATACTCATAGCATGTTTGCATATTCATGGAAAACATGATGACATTTGTTTGGTGTATATGATATCAGTTTTATTTGGCATCTTCCATGATCAATTGGCATCTACATGAACATAAAGTTGGCATCTTGTTTCAATTCTATGTCATGTCACTTGATCATATGTGAGCATATAGTTGGCATACACATGATGCATATACTCCTAGTCTTGTTCTTGTTGTGTTCATCTTGGTTTCATCTAGCTTTGATCTTAGAATGCTTGATCTCAGAATGCTATCATTCTATTGTTCGGCATATATAGTGGGATCTATCATGTTTGGCACCTTGATGCAAGACACATCTTGATGTTGACATGGTTTGGCATTTTTTGATAGTGTTCAGTTTGGTTTCATAATGATATGGTATTCCTTCTTACTTGGTGGTGATGACTTGTTGTCCCACTTGGCATTTATATTTGGCAGTGATGTCAAACGTTATATGACTTTGCATATTTTGTAATTGGCATCATAATTGTTGTCTTGGCACCTTGACATTGGAATATTTGATGACTTGGCACTTGATGGTCTAACATTTGACTTGGTATTAAGTTGAAATATACGGTATATCATATGTTTTTGATGACCACGAGCACTTTTCCTAGCGCTCAATTAAACACCTTGCAAAATATTTAGAGAACATCATTGATGTTTTGGGATTAATTTGGTAACCGGTAAAGAAGGTTTTTTTGACAAAGCTTAAACGGTGAAGACAAATTTCTTTTAGGGTTAACCAGCTCATTTGGTCACTCAGCTTAAAAGGAAAAAATGATGTTTAATCATTTTATTTTCACTATCTGTTATCCTCTCCATGAGGGTTTGGCTGCCATCATAGAAGGGTATGTAGAATCTGGTATTTTGACAGTTTGTGGAGTTTGTTTGTTGAATCTGTGAGGTGATAGGAAGTGTTGTGCTTCAAGGATGTTGACAATAGTATCAAACCCATCATTTCGCCTTTCCAGGTGATATCATTCCTCTTCGTTGTTATGGGTATTATTTTTCTGGTATAGAGATTGTGTTTCTAGTCGAGTATGCTTCATTGTGACAGTTATATGCACTCTTTTCTCTGTCATTTCTTTCATAAGAGGTTTATGATACACATTGTTTGTTATTACTTATAACATTGACGGTTAGGGTTTCAAACTGAAAGAAATTTCTTTGACAAAGAATATGGTTTATGGTGTTTCAAAAGTATTTCAAAAATAGTTATAACTGTCTCTAGATGTTCTTTTAGTCGACAATATTTTGATTTTCATATGATATCATGATAGAGATTTGGATTTATGACCTTGGTTAGGGTTTTAACAAAACACTTTTGACCTTGGTGTTTAAATGAACTCATAAGGTCATTTGACCTAACTGTTCTGACAATTAAGAAAACTTCTTGAATTGGTTATTCCTACACATACAAAAGGAGATGTTATTACAAATTATGAGCTGCATAAAAAGGGCTTTGAATAGGAATTGTGGTATGGTTGTGTATACACCTTATGTAATATTAAGGATAGATGACTGAATGCATTGTCATTGATATTAGATTAGAGTCTGAGGATTAGTGAAATAGAGTGTCCCTCTATATTTGTTTTTTATCCATGATTGAAACATGCATTGAAAGGTCAAGTCAGTGAGATGAGAAATGACCTTTGCTAGTGAGGCAACTGTAGCTAGTGAGGCTTGAATTGTAGCCAGTGAGGCTTGAATTAATAGTAGTGAGGCCTGTAATTAGTGAGATTCCTTTATTAAGCTAGTGAGGCACTTTTTCGAGTGGTTTTTATGTCCCGGAGGGTTTTCCACTTAGGACAATATCTGTGTTATGGATTGTCATTGATGAGTTTGATTCTCATGTTTATTTGCTTATCATGTGTCATTTGTTTTAAAGTCATTTAATTTACTTTAGTCTATATGAACACATATTTGTCTTATATCACTGTCTGAAACAATGATACTGTGCATGTCATCTTTATGAACAATCATATTTCACAGTTAGTCTCTATGTGTTAAGATTTATGATAATGAGTCATTATTTTTAGTCCCTACATTGAGTTAATGCATTCATGACTTTGATCAATCTATTTTAGTTGTCCAAATCTTTCATGATGTCATCTACAGTCAATGGGAATTGTTTTTGTATCAAAGTTTTGAAATATAGATTTTAAGGTCACTAAGTCTTGTTAAAATTTATATACCACTGATTCACCCCCCTCTCAGTGGTATTGTACTCCAACAAATCAATCTCCATCAAACCTAGGGTTTGATAAAAAGGATAAATTAAATCTAATCCATCTATAGCATACATGAGCACAAGGTCAGTAGTTGAGTCCACCTTCATTTGCTAGTGATTTGGCTCAGCCTTGTCCTTGAATGTTATATGGAAAAGGGTTTGATCTAGTTTGCATTCTAGTTGTTATCATTCTCCTTTTTCATACTATACATATAAATATATTATTCTATCACTCTTTCATTCTATCATTCTATAAATCAATTATTCTATCATTGTTTTATTCTATCATACTATAATTCTTTTATTCTATTATTATATTATTCTACAATTTTATCATTCTATTATTCTATAAATCTTTCATTTTTTATTCTATAATTCTATTATTCTTTCTTTCATTCTATTGTTCTATTATTTTATTATTCTATCATTCTTTCATTCTATCATTTTATAATTCTATTAATCAATTATTCTATTATTATCCAATTATATTAATCTATCATTCTACAATTTTAGAATTCTATCATTCTATTAATCTATAAATTTACTACTCAGTTATTCAGTCATCCTATTATTCTTTCATTCTATCATTTTAAAATTTTATCATTATATTATTCTATCATTATTTCATTTTATCATTCTATCATTCTATTATTCTATTATCCTATTATTCTACAATTCTATCATTCTAACATTCTAACATTCTATAATTCTATCTATCTATTATTGTCTCATTCTCTAATTCTATTATTATGTTGTCCTACAATTGCATTATGCTATCACTATTTCATTTTATCATTCTACATTTCTATCATTCTGTTATTCTAAAAATCTACTATTCTATTATTCTATCATTCTAAATTTTTTTATTCTATCATTTTAAAATTCTATTATTCTACAATTCTATTATTCTATTTTTCTTTCATTTTATCATTCTATTATTCTATCATTCTTTGATTATATCATTGTATTTTTCTATCTATATATCTATCTATCTATCTATCTATAAATCTATCTATTATTGTCTCATTCTCTCATTCGATTATCCTACAATTCTATTATTATATCATTATATTATTCCATAAATCTATTATTCTTTTTTTTTTCCATCATATTATTCTATCATTTTGTTATTTTGTAAATCTATATTGTTCTATCATTCTTTCATTCTATCATTATTTAATCATATCACTCTATTATTATATCATTCTTTCATTCTATCATTTCATAATTGTATTATTGTATCATTCATTGCTTATATCATTCTATTACTCTATGAATCTACTATCCTAACATTCTTTCATTATATCATTCTATACTTCTATCATTCCATTATTCTATCATTCCATTACTCTATTATTTTGGAAATCTATTATTCTATCATTCTTTAATCTAGATCATTCTATAATTCTAGTACTCTATTATTCTATAAATCTATTATTTTATCATTGTTTCATTCTATCATTTTATTAATCTACAAATCTATTATTTTATCGTTCTTTCAATTATATCATTCTATTATCCTGTCATTCTATAATTATGTCATTCTATTATTCTATCAATCTATTATTCCATCATTCTTTCATTGCATAATTCTATTATTATATCATTCTTTATTTATATAATTCTATCACTCTATTATTCTATTATTCTATAAATATATTATTCTATCATTCTATAATTCTATCATTATTCATTCTATTATTCAATATATCTATTATTGTATCATTATTTCATTCTTTAATTCCATAATTCTATCATTCTATTATTATGTAAATCCATTATTCTATCATTCTTTGATTCTATCATTCAATAATAGCTTCTGGTATTCTATTATTCATTCATTTTCTTGTTCTATAATTTTATCAGTCTATAATTCTATTCTCTTATTCTATCATTATTTTATTCTATCCTTCTATAATTCTATTAATCTACAATTTTACTATTCTATCATTCTTTGATTCAATTATTAATAATTCTGTTATTCTATAAATCTATTATTCTATCATCTATCATTTTTTAATTTCATTATTCTATTATACTATTATTCTATAATTCTATCATTCTATTATTCTATAAATCTCTCATTCTATCATTTTGTTATTTTATCATTCTATCATTCTATAATCTATCATACTAACATTCTTTCATTCTATCATTATATCATTCTTTCATTTTACTTCCCATGTTAGTACTTGCTTTACTTTCACATGCATAATTATAGTAGTTCACATTCACATCAAATTAGGGGTAAAATGTAATGGAAAAAATTGCATAGCCATACCCTTTTCCCTTAGGTTTCTGGCCCACTTTGAGTATATTGTCTTTTATGCAATAACAATTCTACAAGTGACATTAATTTCAACTGATGGCTTATCCTAGACTATTCCCATCATCACTCATCTGCAAGAACCAATTATGATCCCTAGATTTCCTATTTTCCATGTCCTAGTTTAGATTTGTGAGAGTAGGATTGACCAAGGCCACTTCTTCACACGCAAATTCAAACCTCACACTTTTAAAACTCAAATTTCAAATTGAGCCTTGTTACCCTTTTCCTACTAGTTATTGTGAGATGACCTAGCACATGTTTGTGTGGATTTTTGTGCTATGTTGTTATATTTAAAGATATTCCTTGTCCATTTGAATGCATGCCTTATACCTAGGCCCTAGAAGAGGAAACCATTTATATAGCAGCATCATGAAGCATCCTAATTGCATTATCAACTTGCATCATCATCATAGGCATACTGCATAGTTTCCTATTGTCTTTGATATTTGTTTATTGTTGTTAGATTAGTCTTCCTAGGGGCTTGACCAAAGAAGAACAAATGCTTGTCTAGCAAGTTCTTAAATGGTGTCAACCACCCCACTTCAGACATAAGCACAATACTTAAGGTGCATCCACAATAGTCATCAATTTTCTACCAATTCACTTCTACAAGTGAGGTTGACTTCCACACATTAGATTCACTTTTGTAGGCACAGTGTTTAGTTTCACAAGTACAGTCTGAACAAGAGTAAGATAAATATAGTTTACATATTATGAAGCATTTGTTTGACAAGGCTCTATTTTTCTACACATTGATGAATAAATTCCCGACATCTCTTGTAGTATCTTCCATCAAAATTTCAAGCTAAATATCAAATTTAATTTATTTAAATTTTATTATTTCAATAATATATTTATTATTTAAGTCTAAACCCTATCTAAAATCTGAAGCTTATATTATTAATTAATTATTTACCCTAGATAAACTAGTGGTGGAAAAACTTATTTTGATTGCAACTATATTATGGAAGTATATCCGCAAGAATCTAATGACACACTTTGGAAGGCAATAATTTTCTTCCATATGAAAGAGGAGTATCTTGGAGCTCATTCGGTTGTTCTTAAATATCATCCACTTCAATAGTCAAAGGTCAATTTTGGCCAATAAAAATAGGACAAATATTTACCACTTTTTGTTGTGAATGAGGTGTAAAATTGCTATTGGTTGTTTGACCATTGAAGTGGATGATATTTAAGTAGAGTGAGATCCTCCAAGCCATATATTAAATAATCTTAACTAAATTTAGCAGTACAAGCCACATATACAACACTTTAATAATTTTTAGCAGTACATACCAAAGATACAACTTCCTATAATTGGATATCACATAAAGAATAAAGAATAAAGAATAAAAAATCAGCTTTCCTATAAAGAAAATGAAGAAGTGAGCTAAATGGTGGTGAAGAAAGAAAGTAATTGGATATCACATGGATGTGATTGGGGTGCGAGGGCTATCGAGGTAGCTCCAATTTGTTGTTTGAGGTCTATCAATAGAGAGAAAGGGATTGTGATTAGGATGAGCTATATGAAATGTTTGAGGGATTGAGGAAGAGATTGTAGATCCTTGTTGACATAGTGGCAAGGACATGAACATCTTTCTCTTCCTTTCTGTAAAACGCTTAATTCTGGAGAGTGCATCTTGCATGGTGGTTGGGGTCATGTTAGCAAAGCATAACCTAAACCATCCATCCTATTTGCACTAGCATGAGCAGCCGGGTGATACATTCAATCCAATCTTGTTGATGATTGTCTTCCAAAGTGCAAGCTTTGATTGTTTGTGGAGAAGATGGAGGAGATCTACCCAACAGAAAAGCCCAGCATTGTTGTTGGCCAAACATTCAATGCACGCGTTGTGCAATCCTTGGAAAAACATGCTATGTGCCTCTTGCAACCTTTTTTATCCTCTCCAATATATTCTCTCACAAATGCCCTATCACTCAACATCGCACCCATCAAGTATTGCGTCTATGAAGAAACCATGCAGAAACTTGACATTTTGTGAGCTACCATAGCAACAGTGCTATTATATGAATAGATGACTCCCACTATGATTCCAAGAAGTCCCATGTCCTTTGATAGGCTGTAAATGATGTGAACATGCTTGCACTCCCTCTCACTCTGTAGTTGCACCACCTCTGCAATGCTCATGAACCTTGGACCAAAAAACACTAACCCCGCATATAGATCTCATCACATATCAGATGAATCTTATTCTCTTTTGTAAAACATACAATATTTTTTAGTGTCTGCTCATCCATTGTGGTGCACAGTGGGTTGGATGGATTTGTTATCAGAATACCCTTCACTCTTATCTTTCCACACTCTGCCTACCTGTATGCTTCTTCAAGTGCGCTCACTATCACCTAAAAATTGTTGGAATTATTGCACTCTACTACTATCAGCTCTACTCCTGTCTGCCACTTTAGATCTCTGTCAAAACTGCTTGTCAACATTTACATACATTATATTTATATCTTGATTCAATCAATTGAAAATGTAAAGCCACACATTGAGTGAGTTTTGAATATTTTTATGTGGAGATTCCAAAAGCACTAGAATCTTAGTAAAAGATAAGTTTTAGTTACCTAGGATAATATGGGGATGGAACAAGGAAAGCTTCTCCTAGATTTGCCACACAAAATGTTCGAACCTCATGAGCCGCAGTCGCTCCTGCAGTGAGGACTATTCTATCTTTATCAAATTTGTCTCTTCTTCCTCCCACTTCCTCCATAAATAATGCAATAGCCTGCATTAACCATCCATCATAAATGATTAATAAACTCTGTTATTATAAAAATAGTTTTTGAGTCAAACTTGTTGATCTATATTTTAAGTTTAGATAATTTAACACACTATCTACTTGTCATTACTTTGACATTTAAGTAGAATGGTAGAATTTGCTGCTGATAATTTCTACCTCTCTGAATGTGGGGAGGCCATGATAATCTTGATAGTTGGCAATCTGCTTAAATCTCGAAATGCTCTCCTGCATGCAAATGGAAGACTATGGGTGCTCTCTTAGCCACTTTTCTATTAAATCAAATGATAGTTGCAAAACATTTAAAAAAGCAATGGTATTATTTTATAGTTTTGATAAAGAGAGAAACAAGTATTTTGGTAGCACTATTAAATAGGCACCTGATTTTCTGCTAAACCATTTGAATAATTCTAGATGGATTGTTTTGAGGATGATAAGGATTTGTGTTGTACGCTTTCCATCCATCAAAGTGAGGAGAGTCTTCACCATGGCCATTGGAGGTTGCTTTCCTGGAAAGTTGCATGGTTTTATCAAATTGATTTAATCCTTGCTCGTTATCAATAGCTATGCGAAATTAAGAGATGGATATCTGTGTGATGTTGTGCTCAATTTTTATAGGCAAAGGTGAGAGTAGGTCAACAAGTGTAGGTTAGAACATGTTGCACCATGTGAAAGAAGAAATGTAGACATATTGGAGCACAAGTTATGGTAGGATTTGCTCGGTTGAATACACAAGTCAATACCAAAAAAAAAGGACTCGCATCATTATCACCTATGAATTCTAATTTGTTAAATTTCCTCTTTTTGAATACAGATTTGACCTCACAGACTATTAGATAAATTTGTAGTAGATAAATGAAATAAGGAAATAGAAATTAAGTCTTAGAAATGAACACAAAGCACAAACACAAACACACAGAATAAGAACACAGGTTTTTAACGTGGTTCACCAAAAGGCTACATCCACAAGAAGTAGGGGAAAATCTTTTATTATCTTTGTATTCTATGTTATAGTACATCAGCAGTAGTATGCTTTTCTCTATTTATTACAATGTCCATATGAGATATTAGAGGTCACCAAAAGGAACTCAAAGGACAAATGTTTGGGCACCGGGAAGAGAAGTTGAAGAGTTTGTGTTGGTTGGACTTCATATTCCAACAATCTCCCACTTGAAGTCCAATCACTGCTGCAAGAAGACTGGTCACAAATATCCCCCACTTTAGGCTTATTGTCACATTTTGACAATGTTGAGAGAAGTCTTACAAAACTTGAATTTCTCCCTTGGTACTATCTTCATCAATGCATCTGCCGGATTCACCTTTGTATCATTTTTTTCCACTTTCAATTTGCCCTCTTCAAGTACATTCCAAATGAAGTGGTATCACAACTCAATATGCTTGGTTCGATTATGAAAGGTGGAGTTCTTTGCCAAATGAATAGCGTTGTTGCTATCACAAAAAAGAGTGAAAATAAGTTGTTTGAATCCCAACTCACCCAATAGTTTATGCAACCAAATCATCTCCTTCGCACCTTCAGTGAGAGAAATATATTCAACCTCAGTAGTGGAGAGTGCAACCACTTGTTGTAACCTTGAAACCCAATTGATCGCTGCCCTGATGAATGTGAAAACATAACCTATTGTAGACCTTCGCTTGTCTAAATCTCTAGCCATATCAGAATCAACAAAACCTTGCAGCTGTGCATCTCTCCCTCAAAAACACAAAACACAATTTGAAGTGCCTTTTAAATGTACCTTAATATCCACTTCACTACTTCCCAATGAAGTTTACCTAGATTACTCATAAATCTGCTTACTACTCCTACTACATGGGAAATATCTGGTCAACTACAAACCATGGCATACATAAAATTTCTAACTGATGAATAAGGAATACCTTTCATGTTTTCTTGATCTTGAGGTGTTTTAGGACACATTTCAGATGACAAACGAAAATGATTAGCAAGGGGAGTACTCACCAGCTTAGCATCATTCAAGTTGAATCTGTCCAAGACTTTCTCAACATATTTTCTTGTGACAATCTAATTTCCCTCTTATGTCTATCCCAGATTATGGTCATACCAAAGATCCTCTTTTCTGCCCCTAAGTCCTTCATTGCAAACTTTTGAGCTAACTATTTCTTTAAAGAACAAACAACTCTCATTCTAGTGCTGGTAACTAGCATATCATCAACATAAAGTAGTAATAAAACAAATTCACTATTATCCAATACTTTATAGTAGACACGCAGATCAAATTCATAGCGTGTGAAATGTTGTTCAGCCATGAAAGAGTCAAACTTGAGATACCACTGCCGAGGGGCTTGTTTGAGGCCATACAAACTTCTCCTCAACTGGCAATACAAATCTTCTTGACCTTGTTGCTAAAAACCTTCAAGATGATGCATATATAATTCCTCGTCAATGTCACCATGAAGTAGTCTTCACATCTAGTTGTTCCAACTCAAGATCATATACCATTGTCAATCCAAAAATTGCTCTAATAGTGGTCATCTTGACAACCGGTGAGAATATTTCATTGAAATTGATTCCTTTTTGCTGATTGTATCCCTTCACCACCAATCTGGCCTCATAACATTTTCTACCTCCTTCCTCTTTCAATCTATACACCCATCGATTCTTCAAGGCTCTTCGATTGGGTGGAAGGTGCTGCCACAATAATGGGTTACACTTTCTGGGACATTCTAATTTTTGCTAAAATCACATATTTTTAGAAAATATAATGATTTAAGCCTTGAAAGGTTCCGTTTAAATGATTTTAATTGAAGAGTGTTTGATCAAACCCCCTTAGATTTATACCGCCTTGGATAGAACCCCACTAGTTGTAAACCATACCTATATTGGGACATCCTAATTTTTGCTAAAATTACATATTTTTAGAAAATATAATGATTTAAGCCTTGAAAGGTTCCATTTAAATGATTTTAATTGAAGAGGGTTTGATCAAACCCCCTTAGATTTAAACTGCCTTGGATAGAACCCCACTAGTTTTAAACCATACCTATAATGGAGTCTCCTCTACACCTATCAAAATATTGATAAAAAACCACTTTTGATTTACCTTTTGGGGGATCAAATGAATTTATTTAAAATTTATGTTTTGTAAGTATGTAGTCCTTATTATAAGCTTCCCAAAAAGTATAATTTTAAATATATTGAATTTGATTATTATATTTATTTTTTATTTCTTGTGAATGTAGGTTTTTCATTGAACATCAAGATCTATGTTCTACACACATGGAAAATTAGTAAATTAGTGAAAAAAAATTCTAAAAAAATCTATGCCCTAGTTATTGATGTCGTTGTTTCAACAAAAATAAATAAAATTGAATTTCAATATATACAAAAAAGTTATGTTTTATGGAATACGCCTATGTCTAAATTTAATTGATTTGAGTTCAAAACTTAATTAAAAAAAATATTGAACAAAACATTATAAAACCAAATGCATGCCCTATATATCAGTGTTACCAATCTAAATTCAAAAGAAGCAGAATTTTATCCTCTGTAGAAAAAAAGTTATGTGCTACAGAATACACCACTTTAAAAAAATGTTGTTTACTATTAAAAACTAGTTATCAAAGGAGACGCAAAAAAATTTGTAATTTAACTCCAATTTTTTTAAAAATATATATTTAGAATCTACAAACAAAATCTCACAAATCACTAGTTCGAATCATCTTCAAATTCCTAATGGTTTAGTGGCTATAGGTATTAGAAAGTGAAGATTTAGTTCAAAATGTTGATTTTAATGTCAAGTTTGGCCAAAAAATGTAACCCAATGACCCTTGACCAAATCCCATGTATGATTGGACATGAGAATGCATTTCATCTTGCATTGCCTCCAACCATTTCTCATGATTGACATCGTTACAGGCTTCCTTGAAAGTGGTTGGCTCTACTAAATCAAAAATCAATAATTGATAGTCTTCAAACTTTTCCAGAAGTTGGCACTCCCAAGTAGACCTCCGCAATTGAGGTGATTGTTCTGTCAAAATACCCTGTTCATGCACATTTCCCAATTCCTCAATGTTCAAATTCCATGGTGCCAGACTTGGCACACTCCTCAAGTTTACCATTGGCTGCATTGAAAAAGAATCAACAAGCAACTGAGAAGACAATTTCAAAGCTTGTGATGAACTATAAAAAGGTTGCGTATCAAAATTATTAGGCTAGAATCATTCTTGTGCCAATGTTGGCACATTCCTATGTTGAATTTGCACTATCATTGGCTCACTTTCATAAGTGTGTTGCTCTAAATTTGGTGCACTTAAATCTGTAGCGCCATAGTCATGAGGAGGACACTGGCTAATTTCCGGCATGGAAGTTTGTAAATCCTATGTATTAATGTTTAGATGATGCTTAGTAGTCAAACAGGGCAGCGTTGAAGTAGTATTGAGCTGTGCGGGAAATGAAATAGGTTGCGTGGGAATTACATTATGTTGTGTAAAATATGAATTAATTGGAGGCTCTAGTGTATGTGAAGAGTAATTAGAGTGCTTTGATAAATTTTTCTTAGGCTGCGTGGCAAAGTTTGAAGGCTATGTTGGAGTCAAAGAAGGTAGCACTAAAATACCTTGTAACACCAATCTAGATTCATTCAATTGTCCATCACTAGGTGAATTAGAAATTGGTATACCTTAACCCTGATTTACCTGTATACCTATGAGTGATGGCAATGAGGAGGAATGATTTTGAGGCAAAGTATGTAAATGCAAATCACTATCATTGTCAAAAACATCAACAAGCACATATTCATTAGTTTGTGTCCCCTATTTTTGCAGAATTGGAACAACTTTTTCATTGAATATCACATCATGACTATGTACTATTTGTTTGGCAATCAGATCCCACAATTGATAGCCATACTGCTTCTCTCCATAGCCAATGAAAATACATTTTTTTATTTAGCATCTAGTTTCAAGTTCTCTTCTCCTTGGGAATGTGAGCAAAAGCCTCGCAGCTGAAGACCCGTAAATGATTGTAAGAAATCCTTCTTCCCAACGATCTCTCCTTTGAAATGTCAAGATCCAATAGAGATGAAGGGCCTCGATTGATCAAGTACACCATTGTATTTATTGCCTCTGCCCAAAAATCCTTGCCCAATCTTGCATTAGAGAGCATACTCCTAGCTCTCTCCAAGATTGTTTGATTTAGCCTCTTAGCTGTACCATTTTCTTGAGGGGTGAATGGAACAATCTTAATATGATGGATGCCATTATCTGCACAAAAATTGTCAAAATCCAAAGAGCAAAAATCTGCACTCCATTATCCATTTTCAAACTTTATTTTATTCCTAGTTTGATTCTCAACAATGGCTTTGAAATCTTTAAATTTGCTAAATACTTCTGATTTTCTATTTAGCATGTAAACCCAGACTTTGCTAGTGCAATCATCAAGAAAAGTAACAAAATAATTTTCCCCTCTAATGGAGGTTACCTCCATAGGACCAAACATGTCCAAGTGCACAAGCTCCAAGGGCCTTGTCTTCTTGTTGTGTTTGGTTTTAGAAAAGTTGATCTGCCTTTGTTTGTCATAGATACAATGCTCACACAAGTCTAAATCAATAGATTGTAAACCTGGAAGTTGATTCCTTTTGAGTAAAACTTTAAGCCTTTGCTTGCTTATATGCCCTAGCCTCTTGTACCAAAGCTCTAGACCCCGCTGTCCACAATTGCCATTGCCGCTCCCACTTCAACGTGACACTCTAGCACATACAAAGTGCCCTATTTACTACCTCTTGCAATGAATAGAGCTCCTTTGGTCACCTTCCAAGTGTTTGAAGAGAAGGTGATGCTACACCCTAGAGCATCAAGTTGTCCTATTGAAATTAGATTCCTCTTGAGCTTAGGAACATGTCTCACATTCCACAACAACCACTTGTTTCCATTCTTTAATCTCAACATCACATCACCTTTTCCAATGATATCACATGGCTTATTGTCACCAAGGTAGACTCTCCCAAGTTTACCTTCTTCATAGTTTTGAAAAACTTCCCAACATGAGGTTGCATGAAAAGAAGCACCAGAATCCAATACCCATGAATCAACTATATTTTCACTTGTTACCAAGACTAAAGCCCCTCCATCCTCTACATATGTAGTGTTAACCTCATTGTCTTTTAGTTGATTTTGTGACTTCTTATATGACCAACAGTTCTTCTTGGTATGACCTTCTTTACCACAAAACCAACAACCTCCATTTGTCCCCCTAGACATTGATCTTTTCGTAGATTTAGACCTCCTCTGATTGTTCTTTCTGCCTCTATCTTGCTATCTACCTCTATTGCCAAAAATCAAGGCATCACCAAATGTGGTTCCTTGATTTTTCCTTCGCATATCTTTGCTAAGAAGAGTTCCAGTAACATCATCAAATTTGAGTTTGGATTTTCTAGATACGGAGGTGTTGATCGCCATCACTAGACCTTCCTAGCTATTTGGAAGAGAACACAATAATAAAATAGCTTTGATTTCACCATCCAAATTAATGCTTACCAAAATCAATTGGCTGATTAGAGTGTTGAATTCATTCAAATGATTGGACACGATAATTCATGAGGTAAACTTTATTCAAAGATGAAGCCATCTTGTACATATCAGTGAGTTTGTCCCATAATACCTTTGAAGTCTTTTCCGCTGTGACATTGAAGAGGACGTTGCTCGACAATGACAGGATAATCGTAGCTCTTGCTTTCTTATCCAATCTCTCCCATTCTTCATCATTTATCTTAGCTAGCTTCTTGGATTTTCCTTCCAACACAAGTGAGAGATCTCCCCTAATTAGTAGCGACTCCATCTGCACCTTCCATAATCTAAAATTCTGCCTAGAAAAATTTTCAATCTTCCATTTATCCACTTCCTCCATTTCATCAAAAATTATCACAATTTCCTAATTTGCTCCTTCATCGAGCTCTGATACCAATTGTTAGCTAAATTCGTAGTAGATAAATGAAATAAGGAAACATAAATTAAGTCTAAGAAATGAGTACAAAGAACAAACACAAACACACAAAATAAGAACACAGGTTTTTAACGTTGTTCACCAAAAGGCTACATCCACAGGAAGCAGGGGAAAATCTTTTATTATCTCTATATTCTCTATTATAGTACATCGACAACATTATGCTTTTCTTTGTTTATTATAATGTCCATATGTGATATTAGAGGTCACCAAAAGGAACTCAAGGGATAGATGTTTGGGTGCTAGGAAGAGAAGTTGAAGAGTCTATGTTGGTTGGACATCATATTCCAACATAGACAACATTATATGCGTAGACTTACCTAGAAAAACTATTAGAGAGAAACAAAAGGTTGTTAATGGACAAAACACAAATTTAATGGGGATACCTTTAAAATTTTATGGGGCACAAAGTTAAGTGGATTCCACTTTGGAGAAAATAGATGATTAAACATGTTTTCTTTGGAATAGTATTAGAATGAATGACCTCCCAATGAACTATTTGACTCTATGACAGATGGGTTCATGTGAACCACTACATATGAAATATGGATCAATGAGTTCCACTCAAAAACTATGGATTTGAATCTTGATAAAATATCAGAACCTTTAAATCCCACTAACTTTATTTTATCAAACTGTGTTATAATACAAATCCTACAACTTTGTTATATTTATAGATGAGAAGAGTGTATATTTCAATTTTTCACTTCTATGTTCTATTCGACTTCATGAAGATGTCATTCATGTATAACTCTAGAATTAATTTTGACATTTTTTGACACACTCATTGACCCAATATTGAATCTAGAACTATGTTAGATGTTAATCCTCCACTTTAAAGAAACACTGACCTAGTTCGTAGAGTCTTCTTTCCTTGACTTGATCGCACCTACAATGTAGTCTTCTAGATTTAAAATTTAAAAATATTGGTTTCAAGGCCAACAATCTCAAGATAGTTGTTACTCATCAATGTGCACACCAAAAATTTCAAATTGCATGTCTAAGGCTATGTATTTAAGGGCATCATCCCTTGACCATTTGGTGCATGTGAAAGAACAAACACAAATGTATTGGAGCACAAGTTACACAAGTCAATATATTAGCTTTGAAAAATTGAATTTATCAGCTATAAATTCTAATTCATTGAAATTCTTCCTATTGAATAGAGATTTGGCATTGAAAGACAATATTTTAAATGGGCAAACTTGCCTAGAATAATCTCCATTCAAACTATTGGTGAGAAAAAAAAGATGGTTAATTGACAAAACACAAACTTCATTGGGATGCCTTTAAAATTTTATGGGGTAGAAAGTTAAGTGGATTTGACTTTGGAGAAAGTATATGATTAAGCATGTTTGATTTGGAATAGTATTAGAAAGAATGACTTCCCAATGGACCATTCTGGTGTTTTTCTATAATATTTTCAAACCGTGTCATAGTGCTTGTGGAAATTCATCTATAGAGGCCCATTATCAAATGGATATTTTTTAAGTCAATAAATGCCATGTTGTTCCAATGATAATTCAACTTTATGAAGTTATGTCATAATGTTCATGACTAACTTGAGCATACTTGGACTTTGTCAAACTTTAATGCCTCATTGCTTAAGTACACCAATAAGACTAAGGGGTGCCCACTCCACCAAATTCATTGAAAGCACATGAAATGAAATTAAATGTATCTTAGATGTGTTTAAGATGTTGATTTACCTTCAATTTATAGTTTATGCTTAATCCTACTTACTAAATCTAGTTTTTCAATAATCAAATAACACTTTTAAATTTATGCTTGGTAAAATAAAGCAAATTAAAAACACTAAGAAATAGGAATTGAATAGAAATTAGGAACAAGCAATTGGAGTCATGGCCAAAGTGGATTGAAAAATCACTATTTATTAAATTAGACAACCCCTTGTATTGCTTGCAACTGTTTCTTGTAAGAGCTTCCAAAGTAGATCAACTTCATAATTTTATTACTTGCAACTATTTCTTGTAAGAGCTCCCAAAGCAGATCCTGCCAATATGGATATTGAAATGGAATATGTGGAGGAGCATATAGACGTGGTGATGCAAGATGCACATAATATGGATATTGAAATGGAATATGTGGAAGAGAATATAGGCCTAGTGATGCAAGATGCACAGAAAGAAGAAGAAGGTGGAAAAGTTGGGTTATAGTATTTCTTCTATAATAAAAAAGGGCAAGAGAAAATAGATGTTATTGTCATTATGCAGGCTCTAGTCCACATTTATTGTAGAGCTTGCCTTTGTAAGCACTAAAAACACACATGGGCTTGCATGATGACCCCATGATGATGAATAATCTTAATCACATACATGGAAGTGTGAATAATAACACCCTCTTAGCAGTACTCCTCTTGGTGACATGTGTTATTTATTTTTTCCCTTGTCAATTATTCAATTTTTTAACCATTATTATTTTCCCCTTTGTCTATTCTTCTTTTGTTGCATTCCTTTCTTTTCCTACATGCTTAGTTTCTACCTTTTAATGTTAATTCCACCTTTTGACACCTCATCCTAAAGGTCTCTGACCCTATGAAGCCCCCAGATAGCCTAACAGACCAAACCCATGCCTTTGTTTTTACCTAGCTTTCCTCCTTTGTGGATTTCCCCTATTAATGGTTGGATCTTCCCGAGAGACCCTACCTTATCCTTCAACTTGACTCTTATGTAAGATCACCTTTTCATACTTTCATAAAGCATACACAACTGATAAACTTCACCTAGGATGTAGCCTTTATAGGTTGCCCTAGGGTTGCCCAAGGTGACCTAGGGGTCACCCCAGGTGACCTAACCTGGTAAAAGGGGCATCTAGTGGTGACCCTTATGAATTTTGAACACAAGTTTCTCCTTCGATTTGAGCCCCAAAAGACTTTGTTTTCACCTAGTTTGTATGCAATTTTGAGCAAAACATAGAGGAGGCCATAATTAACTCATTCAACACTCCCAATCAACTAAGTTTAGCTCATGTGATCTATTTTAACTCTTCCTAACATCCATTCCTCCATGAGTGATAAGCTTTCAAGATTAGATCACTCTTAAATCAATTGAGTTCACAAGCAAATCAATTGAGTTTGACTAATCAATAAAGCAAGTTAACTCTCCAATCAAGGGAGTTAACTCCTCAATAATCCCCACCCTTCATGTGCTCTCTAAACCTATAAATATCCCCCCCTCCAAGCATTAGAGGAGGTAAATTCATTATTGTAATCCATCTTTTGCTTGGATTTTTCTCTCCAACTAGCGCGCATATCCATGTTGCAGGACATAGGTACCTTTTATTTATTGATGTTATTTTTTCAAACCCTTCAAAGGCTTCATAGTGTCGTTACACTTGCCAATTCTCAATCCATAGTGCTCTTAGATCACATTGACCTCAATTCAAAGGTTTCCAAAAGCACATTCTTTTCCTTTCCCTTCCCAATTGCCACCAAGAGGAGGACCCCACTATTGCAAGAGCACAAGGAGGTTTCCATACAAAAGGATTCATGAGGATAGTGCAAAGCTCATGCGACAAGCGATTCCAAGTTCCATTTCATGTTTTTGTAGTAATTAGATGATGAAAATTTTCTCGAGGAAAGTAACTTGTTATTTTGATCTTGATAGGAATTCATAGTTTTCTTTCATTTCATTGCAATAGATTAAAGAGTATTTAATTTTCATAGATTAATTCATTTGCTTGAACATTAGTTAGATCTTTTCTTGCTTTCCTAGAGTAGATTCCAAAATCAATAAAAATACAAAAACATAGAATAGCATTGCATTAGGAAAACTTCATTATAGAGTGCATTCATACAGAATTATTTTATTCATTCAATAAAAATACAAAAATATAGCTTGCATTTCATACACAAAAACACAAAAAAACAAAAATATTAGGAAAAACTCAAAGCATTCAAACCCTTGATCTCATCACGAGGTAGTCACATTCATAGTAGACACAAACACTTGATAAAATCACAAGGTAAACATTCAAAGTAATCAATAGTCAACCCTAGGTCAGTCTTGGTCAAAGCAAGTCAAAGCATACCAAATCTCTACAAATGTGCCTAGGACTTAGAGGAGAGTGGGTCAAAGCAATTCTAGAAGAACTATAGGAAATAAACCCAAGACCACAACTCACACAAGAGCAACAAAACACCATTATAGTTGCAGAACAAGGCATACAAATTCAATAATGCCTGCAGGACCATGAAGTTAGGTTACAAGGTGCTAGGAACATAAACGAAGAAAATCAAGATCCATGTAGACATTGGAATCGGAGAAACCCCAATGGGAGATAAATCACATGTGACCTTTTGGATCATATATTCATCTCAACAATAATTGCCATAGAAAGAACAAGGCAAATCCAAAACAACAATAGGCCCCTGATCAGGTCGTCCCGTCTTTGTGATGTTTTGCTCCTAAGCAAACAAAAAATCCCTTGGGTCTCGTCTCCACTCGATTGACTTTTTCCATGAGAGAGAGAATGATTTTGACTCATCCACAGTTGTGCCTGTGTCACGTTTCAAAGAGTACATATTTTGGTGAACCTGACGTGAAGAGAAAAATATTTTTGGTAGAGCTTTTTGTGTTTCCATTAAACAATCCAAATTTCACTTCATGTGTCATTTTCACATTTCCATTCACATTCACTTTTGCATTTGTTACCATTTTTTCTCTCATTTTGTTCATCTTCTTTATCTTTCATTTTGGTCATTCCATTTATTCTGAAGTGTCCACAGCACCCCCAAATATTCAATGAAACCAAAACTACACTTAGGGAATCTTCCTTCAAGGGAGGTTGAAACTCCCTCTTTCAAAAAGTACATGCCTCCTAATCCAATGGAACCCATCTCAAGTTTCTATGATTATGAAGACTTAGATTTTGAAGGAGACAAAAGAGAACCTAGGTGCTCATTAAAATTCAACAACCTTGTATGGTAACATAACTCAACAATTCAACCTTGACCATGTAGAGTACTTGAGTGAGATTAAAGATTCATCAAGTAGATCAACCATAGAAAAGTAATCAAAATACCCATCTAGATGATGGGGTTAGATGCTTGGAGAGGCATTTGCAAGAAGCCAAGGACACTCAAGAGGCCTTGCGAGTCACTCTTCAAGAGAAACAATGAGAACAAATAGAAAACACATGAGGTGAAATTCTGATAAATGATGAGACACAAAGAGGTTCAACACCTACTGACCTTATTGCAATGCTAGTATAGAGAATTAGGACTCTCGAGGAGGAACAATCTATTCAAGACAAGAGAGTAAGGTCTCATGACAACAACAAGGTAGAGCAAGACCATGGAGCATCTTAGAAACCCATACCTCAACTTCTGCTCTTGAAATGGAAGTAATTACATTTTTCCAAATGGGAATCAAGCTATGCAAAATTAGCAAACCATTCAACCAAATCAAACTGCAACAATTGGATATCAAAGTCCACATATGGGGTTAATGTTATCAACCCCACAATCTCGAAGTGCTTAAACTAGGAAAGTACCTCGAGTACTTGAGAGAACCACTTGACCACACCATAAGAAACTTAATGTTGCCATGTCCCCTTCTCGAGTCTCCAAAGTTCAAGGGAGAAGGAGATCCTAATTCACATATAAAGCCATACACTAGGACAGTAAGGGAACTCCTCCCTTGGGATGGGGTTGTCTCCAAAATTTTCCAAAAATGTTAGAAGGGATTGCCTTGGGATAGTACTATTGCCTTCTTGAATCTTCTATTCACTCATTTAGATAGCTTATAGGAGAGTTTTTCATGGCTTTTGACATGAAAAAACTTATTAAAATAGGGATTCGTGAGTTCTTGACCATGAAACAAGAATGAAATGAATCAGTGGCACACTTTGTCATGAGATGGAGACATGTACTCTACTCATCCCCAAGTGCCCCAAACATGGACCATCATGAATTATGCAACCTCTTATTACATACCCTCAATAGGGATACTTGAGAGGAGCTGCAAAAAATATCGTATAAATCGTATGAAGAGGCTCTAGAAAGTGCTTTAAGGATCGATCAAGCCGCAATTGATAGTGGCCACAAAACTTATGGGGTGAATGGAAGAATGATAGAAGATAATGGTGGAAGCAACACCTCCACCATAAAGATACTCAAGAATAATAGAAATGCAACAATAGACATGATAATGGATCAAATCCTGATCAAGAACAAAGTCATAGATGATTACAATGAGAGAGATTACTATCCTCCAAATGTCAATGCAATTGATCAGCCTTGAAATAATAACTATTATCCTAAGGATAATCATCAAATGTGGAATCAGAACGAAAATAGGTACGAATGACCAACCTATGAGTATAACCAGTTATGTTCATTTCATAGGACTAGGTGGCATAGTATTGAATCATGCAGGGAATATAATAGATTCATTGCAAGGTTACTAAAGGAAAAACATCATTTATTTATTGAAATGTTCTTGAATCCACAATAGGTCATGCCAAATAATAAAAAAGATTCAAAATAAACACAAGCTCATATTGCTCCATAGAATGCAGACATGAAGATCTTCCAAGATCCTTTTTCCTCTCATAGAAACACTGAAACAAATAACCAAGATGCAATGACTAGTTTTGTGAGAACAACTGAAATGAACATTCCCATCCAACTAGGACCAAAGGGGGAAACTAGGATGTTAGGACTAGTCAAATTTTTACATGATGAAGGAAATGAACTCAACAATGAAAAAGAAGAAGAAACTCATGAGGGAGTAGTGTTAGCTGTGGAACTAAGACTCTGGGTGTTCTCTTAGCCAATTTTCTATTAAATCAAAGGAATGTTACAAAACATTTTTTTTAAAATGGCATTATTTTATATCTTTGGTAAAGAGAGACACAAGTATTTGGGTAGCGTTACTCAATCCAATGAAATAGGCACCTAATTTTATGCTAAGCCCATTTGAATAATTCTAGATGGTTTATTTTGAGATAATAAGGATCTATGTCATACGCTTTCCAACCATCAAACTAAGGAGAGTCTTCACCATGGCCATTGGAGGCTACTCTTTAGGAAAGTTGCATGGTTTTATCAATCTGTTGCCTCTGGATATCAGTTGCTATGCAAGAGATGGATATCCGTGTGACATTGTGAATGGCTTTATGGGCTCACAAAAGTTGAATTTATGGGCCTACAAAAGCTAAATACATTTTAGCAAAAACCTTTACAATAGAAAAGGTTTTGGTAAAACTAATTTTGGTCAAACATACCTAGCTAGTACCAAACATCCTTGTTTATAAAACATTTTCAAATCCTATCTTTCACTTAGGTTTTCTCAAATTGGGAACATTAAATCAACAAAATATAAAAATACTCTTTGGGCAATTCTTAGAGCATAGACTTCAAAAATATATTTTTTAATATTTTAATTAGTTTTCTTTTTCGTAATCAAACATAAAGTTGAATGTGGAAATTCAAAAAAGTATGATAAAATTTATTTTAATTTATTTTAAATAATATAGTACACTAAGGTAGAGAATCCTCTCCAAAAGAGAATAGTTTGTTTTCTTAATGATAAATTATTAAGACAAAGTGGAGACTAGTTGAAAGTATTAATTTTTTTTAGTAAACTTGACTTTAAAAATTTATTAGAAAATAATGGTGCAAGTTTACAGAATTCTCTTTGTTCATTTGTCACATGGTGCCCACCAAGGAAGGGTTTGGGATTTAGGTCAAGTAGGACTTGTGTAATTATCTGGTTTATTACATAATGCATATGTCTGCATAACTTCATTAATTATTCTAGCTATAGCCAAACACTGCAAACCATATTATGTGATTTTTAGTACATTTGCATTTCTTACTACTTCCTATCAAAGAGATGTTGATACCAAATGATATTTCTTTTTGCCAACTTAATTATTATAAATTATTCTGCCACACAAGGCTTTATATGTGGATGTCAATGATATTCATAGTGATTGTAGTTTTAACCTATTTTCTAGAGCTTGTGAAATCTTATTATGGTTTTTCAATGTTCAGTATTCCATTCATAGGATTTCAATTTTTAGTCTTTTATTTAATCAAGAGATGCCAGATAAAACTAGGTTTCTATATAGAAACTCGATGTTTATGAAATTATTCTTCCACCCATCAATCTCTATGTGTGATAGAAATGATATTTATAGAATTTACTGTTATAATATGTATCTAAGAAAGACATGTTGAAAAAAATGGGTTTCTATATGCTAAATTGATGATGATAAACTTATTTTGCCATCTATTAGGCCTTGTGTCTTGGTGAAATGATGTTCGTAGAATTTGTGGTTTTAATGTAATATCTATTTCGAGTGATGTTGGCAACAAATTGGTTTTTATTTCATACCAATGTGATGATTCCAAAACTGTTGTGCTGCTTTTATGTGTGGATGGAAATGGTATTCATAGGATTTGTGGTTTTAACCTCTTTCTATTGAAGAGCTTAAAAGCATTTATGCTAAATTAAGGATTATAAACTAATTTTCTATGCATAAGTTTTTGTATGTGGATATAAGTGGTATTCATAGGATTTGTAGGTTTTGCATTTTATTTATTTAATAGATTTGGGAAGCAGGTTGGTTTCTTAATGTCAACTTGATTATTGTTAGCTACCCACCAGGATTATTGCATGTGGATGGAAGCATTATTCATAGAAATACTATTCAAGATATTTTATAAACAAATTAAGTTTCTTTCTTACCAAATTAATTATTACAAAATATTTTTCTGCACATTTGGCTCTATATGTGGATATTAATGATATTCCTAGGATTTACAGTTTACAATTTTTTATTTTTTTGTAAGCTTGCAAAGTCTTAGTATTTTGCTTGTTAGTGATCGAGAAGATAATTGCCCAGTTGGTGTTAGTGCTGATTTGTATGGCCATAAGAGTTTGACATTTGAGCATTTATAGTTGGTCCTTAGAGTTATACAATATTAATGTTTGAAATTCCAATCTGTGTGGTAGAGGGGTTCTACCTTTGTTTTTTCATAGTGTGTAAGTTCTTTCTATTTAATTATGTTAGTGATTGTGATTATAGTCATCTAATTACCTAGAAGGATGATTTGTATGTTTGCACAAGGGTTTGTAGTGTGGACCTTCATAGTTCCCAAACTTTCACTGGACTAGGGCTAATGGGAATCTATATCGTAGAGGGTTTCAACCTTTTCATCATGGCATGTAAATTCCTATTATCTTTTCTTGTCAATAATTGTAAAGATAATTGCCTGATTAGCAAGAGTGATGATTTGTATGTCCCCAAAAGGGTTTGGAGTTTGGACCTATATGGTTGGTCCTCAAATTCCTATTGGGACCTAGGATGTGAGTATTAGAGAGTGATTTTAATGCTAGTTGTAGAAAGTCATCATTCATATATGATATTTCCAAGTTAATTTCTTCAATTTTAAACATATTACTAAAGCCTTAAAGGTAAACAAATGCCTTAACTTCTTGTACTTTTCGATAATAATATAATTTCTATTTGAAAGTTAATGTAGACTTGCTTTACAGATATGTAAGAGTTTAAAGGAAGTATTTTACATTTAAGTTGAAATTGACTCAAATTTCTACTCACTTTTGGTATTTACAGTATGGGAAATCAACATGCATACTTTACTCTGACTTGATTTTCCAAATGGTATATAATGCAATTGTGATTTTTTAGCCAATTTCTGAAACGCTTTAAGGATGGATGGATGGATGTTTTCTATGAGATGAGACATAATTTAATAGTTAATGCTCTCTTAATGTAGATGTGAACGTAATTTATGCTAGTTGGAATCTTGAACATGATATAGCATCTTAACTTTGATAGCTCTATAAAATATGTTTATCTCAGATTTATGGCCAATGAATTTAGAGTATATATTTTATTTTTTCTCCAGTTTTAAAGGTATTCAATAGTAAGTGGCTCTACTTCCATATAGGGTCTTTTCACATGCTATGCGCTATTTAACAAAGCTCGAGAAGGATCAACATTATATTCATATTGTGGGTTTTTAATGTTTGATCTAGATTTTTTGTGTATGTAATTTGTGGCAATGAATATTACTCAATTATACTAGATGATCTATGGATTTATTTTGTCTCTCCATTTTCACCTTTTTCATAGAAGGCCTAATCAGGAAGGCATGTTCCTCTTCCTAGGTGTGTATATACAAACTACTTATGTCCCATTAATCCCCTACAAATATGCTCTTAGAAGTCATAGGAATGTGTAAGGTGTTGCCGAAGAGCATCTTGGAATTGGTATTTGAATAGAGAAATACTAGAATCTTGGTTGTGTATAGGGGTGAGGATCAAGGGATGGGGATATTAATAAATGAGATCCTTTGTTTGTGAAAGATATGCTTGGATGGATGTAATTTCACTTACATTTGATCATTTGTTTTTAAATATATGATTGGATGGATGTAATTTCATGTGCATTTGTAACTGAATCCTATTCTTTACAAATGTATGCAAATATTGATTGTTTCATGTAGTATAAAGTGTTAATATCCTTTCACTCATTTGGGTATATGTTGAAGACATCTCTAGATTTGCATGCATGATATTGTGTGTTTTCTTCATCATGGGCATCATTTGTTTTGCATTTGATATATACTTGTAAATATGGTTAGCTCTAAGGGTTTGTATATCCTTTTTAAAACCTTATATGCTTGTAATAGAGATTGCTTGCAACAAAGAGTAAAAGGTTTGGGAAAATAGTGAACATGGAAAATGCTTAAGTTCTCATTACCATGTGCATTTTCTCATTGTTCTTGTAGCTTTATTTAAAAAACGAGTTGTCATTATACAAAAATTTAAACACGTAAGGATTTTGAGCTTGTATATTTGAGTTTGATGGGTTTCTCAAGTGATTCAAATCCATGTGTATTTGTTATGCTTTGTTAAGGTTCTCATAGTCTAATGAAACTTCTTTCCTTTATCTTTGAGCTATAATGGCTTTTTTATGAGGTTGTAAAGATTGAAACCCTAATTGAAATTTGAATGGTAAAAATTGCAATGAGGGTTTTGTTGGGTTTCAGCACTTAGTCAATGTCATTCATACTAGATGACTTCTAGTTCTTCATTGTAAGCTAAAGTGTCTATATTATGTATTAGAAGGGGTTCAAAGTTCTAGGATCATCTAATGTTTGATTCTAAAAATTTAACTGTAAATTGTATAAAGTATTAATATCCTTTCACTCATTTTGGTATATATTTGAAGTATTAATATCCTTTCACTCATTTTGGTATATGTTGAAGGCATCTCTAGAATTGAGTAAATTCTAAATTGTCTAGAAAATGATAGAATGCTTCTAGAGTTTTCTATATGCTAGAACATTCCTGAAGCTATTCAACTCTAGAATATAATTTACTGAGTTATTCAACTCTGTTTGCCCTGTGTTTGCTATGTTCATTGCTGTTATGTTTTGCCCTGTGTTCATTACTATTGTTATGGTTATTTTGGTGTTTTTGGGCCTGTTCTATCATGGTATTAGAGTTGTTTCTCACATGGTATTAGAGCCAGGTTCAAGTTAGGAGCCCCAAGCACATGAGAGGTGTGGCTTAAGGGAGGTGTTGGTGTTGGAAATAAGCCACACCCAGATCGATGATGGACTGGTCCAAGAGGGGCTAGTAGCTTAGTGGTAGAGCACTTCAAAAGGAAATGGAAGGTCCTAGGTTCGAGTCCTAGCTGGTCTATGTCTCAACAAGCCATGAATGAGGAATATGCTAGAAGAATGCTTGATGCTAGAGGTGAACATTAAGGGGATAGTAGTATAATGTTCCCCTCTAATTTGTATTTTCTCTGTATTATTCTAGCCAATCTTAAGGGGGGATGTTAAGGATTAAGATTGTCTAGAAAATGATAGAATGTTTTTAGAGTTTTCTATAAGCTAGAACATTCCTGAAGCTATTCAACTTTAGAATATAATTTGTTGAGTTATTCAACTCTGTTTGCTATGTTCATTGCTGTTATGTTTTGCCCTATTTGCCCTGTGTTCATTACTGTTGTTATGGTTATTTTGGTGTTTTTGGGCATGCCCTTTCATTGTATCAGAGTTGTTTCTCACATGGTATCAGAGCCAGGTTCAAACTAGGAGCCCCAAGCACATGAGAGGTGTGGCTTAAGGGGGGTGTTGGTGTTGGAAATAAGCCACACCTGGACCGACGATGGACTGGTCCAAGAGGGGCCAATAGCTCAGTGATAGAGCACTCTAGCAGTGAATGGAAGGTCCTAGGTTTGAGTCCTAGCTAGTCTATGTCTCAAAAAGCCATGAATGAGGAATATGATAGAAGAATGCTTGATGCTAGAGGTGAACATTAAGGGGGGTAGTAGTATAATGTTCCCCTCTAATTTGTATTTTATCTGTTGTAACTCATTCATGGTGTTATTGGTTGCAAATGGGTGAACTAAACTATTTTCTTCGTTTACAAGTTTGTAGATTACATGATGGATTGTTCATCTCTCAATCAAAATATGCTTTGGACCTTTTAGAAAAGTTTAACATGCTTGAATGCAAGCTAGCATCTACCCCATTTCAATCTAGAGTCAAGCTTACTAAAGAATGTACTTCCAAGAGTGTAGATGCCACTTTATATAGACAGCTTGTTGGTAGCTTGGTTTATCTAACTCATACTCGACCTGATATTTGTTTGTAGAGTGATATTTGTTTGAAGACTAATTTTTTGGCTAACATGGGCTCTACAAATGAAGTGTTGCCAATATCTGATGGAAGTGGTTTTGCAGATTGGGAGATTGTAGTCAAGAATGCTTTGAGAGAAAAGGTTCTATGGAGGATAGTGAATAAGGAAATTGGAGAACCCCAAAGTGAAAAAGAAAAGGAGCTATGGAAATACAAGTTGGAACAAGCTAGAGGTATTATTGGTAAAGCTTTAAGCCCCAATCTCAATAGAAGATTTGTTGATATTGATAATCCAATAGAGCTATGGGAGAGTTTAGAAAAATATTATAAAGATGCAAATATTGCTAGCATGTTTAGCATAGAAGAAAAATTGGTGAATTTATATCCTTCTGATTTTGAAAAAATGACTGATTACTTTAATGAAGTTACATTTTTGCTCAGCTGAAGAAAATAGGTGTTGAATATGCAAAAAAAGATTTTTAGTTGATTGCAATGGTTGAAAGTAAGCTTCCCTAGCCATAAAAGGTATTTAAGGAATCAAGGAAAAGGGTTCTCCAACTAACTCCCAATGCCCCCCAACAAACTTTTGATCAATTTTGTAAGTCTGTTTTAGATGAAGAGGTTCATCTTATTAAAGAAGGACATATTAAGAAGAATCATGCATATGCAGCCAAGAGTAAATTTTCTAGATATGATGGAAAGAAAAATTGGAAAGAAAATTATAAATTTCGAAATAATGATGGTTCTAACCATTTTTCTAGAAATGATGCTATAGAAAAGCAAGTTGGAAAAAAATTGATTATTTGCAAGTATTGTGGAGGTGAAAATCACATGGTATCAGAGCGAGGTCATGGGTTCGAATCCCCTTGGTAATGCTGAGGGGGGTTGCTGGAAAAAAGTTTAGCTATAATGTTTTCCAAGTTCAGCTAGAGATTCAGCTAGATTTTCAGCTAGGTTTAGCTAGAATGTATTCTTGGTTCAGCTAGAATATTTTCTAGGTTCAGCTAGAGGACCATCAATAGGTTTAGCTAGAGATTCAGCTAGAAGTTCAGCTAGAAATATATTACTGGAGTGATTTGTTTGCAGGGCAGATGGTTGCTAGATACAGCATCTGGATAGCTACTAGACACAACATCTAGATAGCTGTTAAGGATTAAGATTGTCTAGAAAATGATAGAATGTTTCTAGAACTTTCCACAAGATAGAACATTCCTGGAGCTATTCTAGAAAAGAATATTCTAAGATATGTTCTAGAAAAGAAAATTCTTGGTTTAAGAGTTTTCTAGAAAGCTAGAAGCTTCTAGGCTTCAAAGGTTCTATAGATATATATATGTGATTATAGAGAGCTACCAGATACAACCTTTGGATGGTTGCTGGATACAGCATCTAGATAGCTACTAGACATCATCTGGATAGCTGCTAGACACAACATTGTGGATGTAATGTATTGAAAGATAGATAAATATATTTCTGGGTTATTCAACTCTACTTTGCCCTGTGTTTTCTCTGTTCATTGGTGTTTTCTCTATATTATTCTAGCCAATCTTAAGGGGAGATGTTAAGGATTAAGATTGTCTAGAAAATGCTAGAATGTTTCTAGAGTTTTCTATAAGCTAGAACATTCCTGAAGCTGTTCTAGAAAAGAACATTCTAAGAGCTGTTTTAGAATTATCTAGAAAACTAGAAGCTTCCAGGCTTCAAGGACTTTGTACCTATATATATGTGATTATAAAGAGCTACCAGAAATAGCCTTTGGATGGTTGCTAAATATAGCATTTGGATAGCTGTTAGACACAACATCTGGATAGCTACTAGACACAGTGTTCTGGATGTGATATAATGAATACTAGATGAATATAATTTGTTGAGTTATTCAACTCTGTTTGCCCTGTGTTTGCTATGTTCATTGCTGTTATGTTTTTCCCTGTTTGCCCTGTGTTCATTACTATTGTTATGGTTATTTTAGTGTTTTTGGGCCTATTCTTTCATGGTATCAGAGCTATTTCTCACACAACTCTCGTCACTACACCTAGCAACACTGGCTGGCATCGATCTGCCAGACTGGCATAAAACTAAATGGGCTAATTTCTTTAAAAATAAGAAAAACAATGAAAATAATGTTGTATTGAATTTTGACAAAGATCTAAGATCTCGCATAAACCATATTGGCATGGAAAAAAAAGTTATATTAGATATCTTTGTAAAAGAACACACATTACAATTCAATCTTGTAACAATTGTTTTGAAATCATTTCACATAGCTGTGACCACATAATGATTAAAATACTTGTAGGAACATTAAAATGTATTGTTTAACATTTTACAGTCATCCGTTAGTTCAACCATGGTAGAGCAGCACATAGCGGTAATGGAAATTTAAGGAAAAAATCCACATAAGCAATTGTATGGCACCATAGCATAAGCAGTGCCAGTACTCCACTAGTTGTAAGTTACACTGCACCAGAAGTTTCCGATGCAACCACAGTAGGTCAGCACTGAGCATCACAATTGTCAAAGTAGTCTAATGTACTCACACCCAAGTTCTAGTCAGTACAATAGCACCAGAAGTTTTTAGTTGTACAGTGTATTGGATCTCCCTTCACCTTCACCATAACCATAACTACTATTAACATATAAAGTGCCAATCTTAATCTACTCTTTGCCAATCTTAATCTGCTCTTTGCCATCTCTTCCCTCTGCAATAACAATAATATCACAATACTCATCATTTAATGTTCTCTTCTCTCTGTAATAATAATATCATACTAGTAATAACTAGCAGTTGCACTGAATTTGTGCGCAACAGAGTAGCCGATAGGAAAGTTTATATAGGTTGGACATAATGTTGTTATATACCATAGCATTACACAGTGGTTTTAATGAGTCATCAAAAGGCCAAATGTAATTTTAAAATTATCACATGGAATTTTAAAATAACTAAAAATCAAGAGGTTCCACTCAGCCTTTCCTCTCATTTAGATCAAAACTGGATTCAACTCTGATGCACTTTGATACTCCAACAATCTTCCAAATTATGTAGACAAACTTTGATACATTCTAAAGACCATTTTGGCCTAAAGAACATTTAAATCAGTCTAAAGATGTGGAAATTATGCCTCATTTATTCCAAAATAATTTAATATAATGAATAATGAAAGGATTACATTTCATATGACCATTCGTCTGAAGGCTTGGGGTTTTGTCCTTGTGTGTGATTGATGTAGTCTTCCCACACTTGAGGGCATTTCAAGGAGCAAGGTACTCATCTCTTGGGTTATATCCACCAAAAACCCTCAGGTAAAATTGCTGCCCTAGGTATTCTCTTTCCCATAATGTAGAACTCACATTCCACATTCAATGAGAAATTGATAAGCATTTAGGTGTAGAGAATAGTGTAACTGAATTTCTTCCAAAAATCTTAGGTCAACAAGAAATTCCATGTATATGTAGTACTATTCATATAAAAAAAGACCCCAAACAATAAGGACACTTACCAACAACACCATAGAGGATAGATTTTGACATATTTGATGGCTGGAAATGTTCAAACGCCTACAAAACATGAAGAGAGACTAATAACACATAAATGTTTCTTGCAACTTCAAAACCTTATCCAAAATAAATAGAAGCAAAGGTGTAAATAAAGTGATAGATAGTGGGTTCAAGCAAATTAAAAGCAAGGAAACAATAAAGTTGAATCCTATTTGAAATCAAATTTGAACTTCAAGATAGAGCATAAATAGAATTTAAACAATAAAATTTAACCAAAATAAGTTACCCATTGTTGCAAGTGGATGTGGTCAGTATATTTGTCAGGATGTCAATAGAATTTAAACAATAAAATTGCTTTGAAATGTTAATAGCATGTACCTATGCCTTCATGTTCATTGTTTTTTGAAAGCTTTGAAGCAATTGCAATTGCTATAGAGCATAGATGGCATATGCTCTTATGGAGAGTAGAAAGGTAAAAAGGTAGAAATGGTGAACCCAAAAACAAAAGTAAATGAATGAAGTACAACTATATTAAACATTGTAAGTGTAAAGCATGAGGCAACATCAATAGTAAATTTTATTATTTAGAAGATCCATATGCAATTTTTTCTCTCTATGTATGATTTTAACTTAAGTGCAAGTGCAAAGCACGAGACAACATGAATAGTAAATTTTATTATTTACAAGATACATATGCACTTTTTCTCTCTATGTACAACTTTAAGTTAAGTTGAATTATAGGTGGAGTCATTTCCCGTATTCTCTTTGACATTTTTTTCTTCTAGTAGGTAGGGGATCTGCAGTTTAAATATCTTGAGTATGATCTCCTCTGGAATCAGGAATGTTTGTCTTCCATCATCTACATTATGAAGAAAATATGTAGAGTGGATATCAGGTTGTAGAGGCACTAATCAATGAATTTAGGCGAGGGGTGGATGCCCGGCCCTCTGAGGTGGGGGCATTGCCTTACCTGGAAATGAAAAGTAAAAGGGGGTGGAGGGTTGGCACTCTTTCAGATTCATTCCCACCAATTCCAGGTAGAAAGGCCTGATGATGAATAAAGGCATGTTATGTATAGTCTCCTCTAATAATTTTTCTTTTGTCTCTCATGAAATGAAATTAAATGTGTAATGAATGTCTTTAAAAACCCTGACAAAAGAACATGTCACACAAATGTGTGCTAAGTTAGCTCAAAAAGATTAGTGGAAGGTGGGAGAAATTTGGAATTTAAATTTGAATGTTTGAAGGTAAGGGGTTAGATCTACGCAACTCGAGATTGATCTAGATTAATCCCACAAACCACAAACCTAATCTATAAGGATAAATGGATGAATATAGAATGGGTGAATTAATATCTAAGAGTGAGTGCATATGGGGTTGAAGTAGGAACATGCAATGGTAAATGTGTATAAGAACACGAGAAAAACTAACACATGAGTGTGTGATTTGTTATGATATTACATTAAAGTCTTTCTTGTCAAGGTGGACACAAAACTATATGCAAAATGGCATGATTATGCTAATTTCACCATTATGAATTTCTTTTGAAAAATATTTAAATCCTATTTTTTTCTATAACATGAAATAATCCTTACAATCCACTTTTAAACCCTCTCCTTTCCTTAAGATATGAAAGGTTTTTATTTCTTTACCTTGTCTTTTCTAATTTTATTTTAAAGGGCATAAAGCATTGCTTGTATGCAAAACATGTCATTATTTTATTTTTAACCACATCTTTTTTCCTTATATGAACAATTGATATTCGTCTATTAGTAAAAAAATATGTTAAATAAGTTCTATTAATTTAAGTTTAAGATTTGTTTTTAGATCAAACTAATTTGGGTGACTTTTTCTCAAAAATGTGTTTTTGTATAGTGACAAAGGAATGTTGAAGAAATTATGTACTAAATCACCATGAAAAGACTCCATTTGTGGTGGCCAAGCATCCCGTGGGTCTTGATGAAACCTTACAAGACTTTGAAAGAAGTGTGTTAGAATCTTTTGAAAATGTAAAAATTGTGGGGATCACTGGTATGGGTGGATGTGAAAAAATCACATTGGCAAAAGAATACTACAACAAGAAAATAGGCTCCATCTATAGATGCAGTTTTGTTTACAATGTGTGGGATACATTAGCTTAAAACTTTCATGAAAAGCAGCAAAAAATGTTCCAAGACCTTAGTGGTTCAAAAAAAATATTATTTGATAATGTAGAACAAGGAAAAGCAATCCTGGCATACTATTTGAAAAATTATCAGGTGTTTATTGTCTTGGACAATGTGGATCATGTAGATCAATTAGAGGCTCTATTGCCAGTGAAAGACAGTCTTAGATAGGGTAGTGTGATTGTGGTTACAAGTCGAGACAATGTGCGGGATACATTAGCTAAAAACTTTCATGAAAAGCAGAAAAAATATTCCAAGACCTTCGTGGTTCAAAACAAATATTATTTGATAATATAGAACAAGGAAAAGCAATCTTGGCATACTATTTGAAAAATTATCAGGTGTTTATTGTCTTGGACGATGTAGATCATGTAGATCAATTAGAGTCTCTATTGCCAGTGAAAGACAGTCTTAGACAAGGTAGTGTGATTGTGGTTACAAGTCAAGATTCTAGTGTTCTTACATCATGGGGAATCTCCTCTGAATCCATTTACAAGATGGAAGGATTAAATCCCAAGCATGCCATGGAACTCTTCTGCTTGCATGCTTTCTCACTACCCTATCCAATGTATGAATTTCAATATCTCGCTGAAAAGTTTTTAGAAGTCTGCAAAGGGTTGCCCTTATCCCTTATGGTGTTAAGAAGACTTGTTCATAGCCAATCCAAGGAATATTGGGATGATCAATTAAATAACATCTCCAGATTATTGGCCAAAGATATTAAAAACATACTAAAAGTGAGCTTTGATGCACTAGATGAAGAAGACAGAGATATTTTTAGATATATCTTGTTTCATTATAGGAGGAAAAACAAAATTGGCCATCACAGTATGGGATGGGTCTGGATGGAGTGGGGAGTGTAGTTTGGTAACACTTGTGAATAAGTGTTTGATTGAGATAGATAACAAAAACTGCATGAGAATGCATGATCAGCTGAGGGATTTAGAAAAAGAAATTGCAATGACATGGTCACCGTACCGCTTTTGGTCACTGCAGCAAATCACCCACATTGAGAAACAGGGGCAGGTGAGTTTAATATCATGTTTTATATGCTCTCCAATATAATTTCAATAAGGAAATGTTGTTCGTATGTAAATTGCTTTATAAGCTCGGTGATTTTAATTTTTTCCATTCAGGAAAGCGTGCTGATTCGGGGAATTAAAGCGGAAACAAATGAGTTTTATGAAGAATGTATGGAGCCTGTGAGAGGATCAAGTACAAGATTTAAGAGACATATACAAATCCTCCTTGTTGAAAATAATTATATTACAGAAGAATTAGCAACACTATCAGCAGGCCTTGTCTGGCTGCGATGGGTCAATTTTCCGCATACAAGTCTTCAGTCATTAATTCCGTTGAAGAAGTTAAAAGTTTTAGAGCTTCTTGAGGCTTATAAATTAGAAGAACTGTGGAGCGAGACAGCCGATCATGTAAGTATCTTACTTTTCTTTACTATTATTTGTGCAATCATACATTAAATCTCTTATAGTTGTAGAACAGTCTTGCCTAATTAAAAGGGAACGTTGCTGCAGCCTCCTGTGCAGTTGAGAAATCTGATAATCGTTAATGCTGTAAGTTTCCTGAGATAACCGAGGTCAACAGGACTTCTAAAGCATTTGGAAGGGATATACGTTGAAGCCAATAGTAAATAGAGTTCCAAGTGTAAACCATACTTGTGAAGAAAGGTGTGAAGAAAGGTGCAATAATATTGAGTAGAAAAATTGGTACTAATTCATGCATCTATTTTTCCTTCATCTTGCTACATCATGGCATGAAACTTGATCAAAGTGCAAAATAAATTAGTAAAACGTGTCATAAATAATTGTCCAACAAGAAAATTTGTCTAATTATTTCATAAGGCCATAGGTATGATTTTTAGGTGTAATTTTTACTATTTGAAATGATTAAGTGACATAGAATCAAGTCTAAACTATAGAATGTTAAAGTTTAAAAACACATGCATTTGCAAAAGAAAATAATAGTGTGCATGTTTACTTCACTATTTTTGATGATGATTTTTATATTGAAATATTAAAAGGGAATATGATGAAAAATTTAAAGATTGTAGAGGCCCTCCATTCCTTGATTTCAATACTATAATGCTTGGTGGCTTTGATGCACACATTTTAATAATGATATCCATTTTTTAGTTAAAATTTATTGATATGTCAAAAAGGCAATGACGAATGCAAATATTCAAATCTTGGTTGACTATGTTGACAATGAAAAACTATAGTCACTATGAATAATACCCTGATATTTGCATGAGTTTAAAGGATTCAATAATAAATTTGATGGTTCAGAGAGACTATTAGACATACCTAGACATACCTAAAAGCATCTTAGGTCAAAGTTTATATTAAGTTTGAGTTTGAGATCTTAAAGCCATGAATTTGTAGACAATAGCAAACCTAAATTGATTCTATCAATCAGAATGCATTTGCTTCCTCATGTCTAGGGAACCTTGCACATTGGCCAAAGGACCTATAGCAATTGATAGAGCTTCTTGTGTGTCTACTCTTGGTCTCCTCTTGATTCCTTTGGACCACAATCAGTGCCACTACCAAGCTACATGTCAAATCTCATTCCATCTAATTATCAGCATACCCATTTCACATTAAATACGATTGCTAATTTTATTGTAAAATTAATTTTTGAGTGAAATTCATTAATCTATATTTTAAGTTTGAGTAAATAACATAATTTAATATACTGGAAAAAGTATTGTCTACTTAAACAACATAATTTAATACACTCTACTTGTCATTACTTTTAATGGTTGACATTTAAGTACTAATTTGGTGCTGATAATTTGTACCTCTCTAAAGGCGGGGAGGCCATAATAATCTTGATAATTGGCAATGTCCTTAAAGCTGGAAATGCCCTCCTGCGTGCAAATGGAAGACTCTGGGTGTTCTCTTAGCCACTTTTCTATTAAATTTAACGAATGCTGCAAGATATTTAAAAAAGCAATGGCATTATTTTACAGGTTTGGTAAAGAGAGAGACGAGTATTTTGGTAGCATCCAACCAAATAGGCACCTGATTTTCTACAAAGCCCATTTGAATTATTCCAGATGGGTTGTTTTGAGGATGATAAGGATTTGTGTCGTACGCTTTCCAGTCATCAAAGTAAGGAGAGTCTTCACCCTGGCCATTGGAGGTTGCTAAGTTGCATGGTTTTATGAAATTGAGTTAATCGTTATCAATAGCTGTGGTATGCAAGATATGGAGTGCCGGTGCAGAGATGAATTTCAACACGAGCATGTGAAAGCACAAACATAATGCACGCGAAAAGCAAACACAGACAGTAGGATTTGCTTTTGTTACACAAGTCAATATATCGGCGTTGAAAGAGAAGACAAGAGCGTAACTATCACCTGTAACTCTGCATCTGGATTCTAATTCATTTCCTCGTGTTCAATACCTAGAGATGTGACTCTGACAGAAAAGATTTTCTGCGCAGACTTATCCGCTAAATAATCTAACTGGACTTAAACAACACACTCTAAACTATTACTTTTACTTGCACATGAAAAACGGAAACATAGGACTTGCTTGTTACACAAGTGAATATATACCGCAAGAATGGACTTGCTTGTTACACAAGTCAAAGAGATGACAAGAGCCGTGGGCGTTGCGTCATTATCACCTATACATTCTGCATCTGGAATCTTATTAATTGAATTTCCTCGCGTTGAATAGAGACTTGTCCCCCACAGACAATATTTTACGCGCAGACATGGCTAGAATAAATTTTTTATTCATCTATATGTTTTTTCTGTGCGAAAATTTTTAATGGGGACCATGTATTAAATGAACTAACATAAGATTCTATATTTTCGGGGGGATTATATTATTTTTACTATTTCCTTCTTTTTTTTGTTGTCACTTTGTAGCTATACACATTTGTGATAAGGGATAAAAAATTATAACATTTAGAAAGATCTATCGTCCTATCTCCATGGAATAATTCTTGAGCCAAGTGATACTGAGAAAAAGGGGAAGCAGCTATCCAGCCCCACATTTGCACCACGGATGCCGCTTCCCCATCCATGCATAACTACTATAATAAATGATGCCCCTTCCATATTGCTTGACAATAAATGATCTCATCGCGTACGAAGTCCTTCCACCTCATGTTGCACATAACCTATTTCATAATTGACTAATAAATTCATACAGTCTGTAAATTGATACCGTCTGTAATTTGAAGTTTTAGTTTCATATGAAATCATTTTGCTGGATAGCCGCTTCCAGGGAATAATACAAATCCTTCCAAGTACAATAGGATTATCCCTACTCCACTCATTCATCCGGTGCACTCTGTTTCTCTGTCCTCTGCATTTGCTTTTTTAGGGCATAGGATTCGGAAAAAGGCAAAAAGAAAGAGTCCCGCCGCCCGCGTGCGCTGAATTGGCGCTTCGTTTTGAAATCATTTTGTTGGCAAACTGTTGGTAATCTTCCCACCAATTTCCATTTTTTTCCTATCATGAAAACCCTAAAGACACCATTTTAAAGAACTACATTTTCTATTTTTTCCGCAGCTTCTTAAAATTCGACGGAACTAAAAAATCATACATGTAAGTAAAACCTTTGCCTCCATTTGATTGAAATTTTTCTCAGGCGGATGATGATTTGGGTCAAGGCTTAAATTTGACAATCGACCTTGCCTGTCAAGAGATTTTTATTATGACATTTATCTATTTAATGGTGTTCTTCAAATACTATGGCATGTCTTAGTATAAGTAAATCATATAAAAATCAAATATATATATCATCATAATCTTATATAAATTTTGACAGTTTGTCCAAAATCTCTCCTTTCATAAGATACAGTCTTTTTTAAAATTTCGATTGTATTTTACAGCTAAAATGTCTAAATACATCTATACAGCTGTCAAATTTAAGCCCTGATTTTGGGCATGATTTCATGTTGTCTATAATTTTTAGTCCCTGCAGGTGACTATAGTTTTCACCTCTCTAAAACCGTATTAGTTCTTTTCATAAATCGTGCATGCAACAATATATTGATCTCTCGACTATAGTTTGTGTGATTTTCCCCTGGCTATGCAAGCACTTCCCTGTGCAACCATTGGGTGCCAACTTTTCCTGGGGTTTTTTATTGCAGAGGAGAGAGGATTCTGGGCACTGTAAGCACTTTCCTGTGTAGCCATTGGTTGTGAATTTCTCCTGGGGTTTTTAATTGTAGAGGAGAGAGGAATGATATGTATGGCTTTGGATGTGTCTGTTTTGAGCGCTGGGTGTTTTTTGCAGGAACACTTGTCAGTGTGCAAGGGTTGTGAAAAACAAGTGTCTTCACCTATTGCACTGGGTGTCTTCCAAAAAAAGGGCAAGAAAGCTTTATTTCCGCCATGCATTGTTGCTAAGGGTTTGCTTTCATTGTTTGCATTTGGTGGAAGGTATTTCAGCGGGTTTGCTTTCATTGTTTGCATTTGGTGGAAGGTATTTCAGCGTTTGTCTGGCAGGGTTTTTTTGGTTTTATTTTGTTTTATCCTACTCAGTTTTCTGTTGTTTTTTGTTTGTTTGGTATTCTTTCTGATTTAATGCTAAAGGATTGGAAATTGTATTGCAAGTTATAATTGTGCTTGCTACTGTAGGTGAAATTAAGGTTGGGGCATTTAAAATTGGTGATACAACATGCACCATTGACAATATTATTTAGTGCAAGCTATACATGCTAGGATCTCTTGTATTTGTCTCCAAATCTGTAAGCTCTTTGTTATCATATTTTGTACCAATTTTAAAATTCCTTTAATCTTTGGATATTGGATGTGCCTTAAGCATTCTTGTCCTACATTGAGTGTAATGAAGTTTTTAGTCTGACTTACCATCTTCAATTGTACCCAGCATTGAAATATTGTCTTTGTGCGCTTCTTTTCAAATAGGCTTTGCTGACTTTAAAGGTGCAAATTTTTGTTTGAATGGTTTTGTTTATTTTGAATTTAGAATGTTTGATATTTTTATCCTACAGGGGGGAATGTCAAATGAAATGCATACTACAATTGTACGTGGTATAGAAGGGCTATATGAAGGTAGTTGTTTATAATGTTTCTCATTAGTTGTTTCTTTCTTTTCTAAATTTAGTTAATATTTATATCATATTCTCTTGAAACAAACTTCTGTAGGTATTGCAGTTGGTGGGGATGTGTTTCCTAATTCAACATTGTTTGATCATGTTTTGTGGTTTAACAATATTCCATAGGTAGAAAGAGCACATTTAGTTCTTTATGCAGATGGGTTGGCTATTTCTTATAGTTTTGTAAAATAATTTCTATTTATAATTATATTTACACTTTCACTTGGTTAAGCATTTGTGTTTGCCTTGACATTAACATTAAAAAGAAGAAGTGCAAGTTTGCTAAGGCCTCAGGTAAGAAACATGTACTTGAAGTACTAAGTAATTTGTTGCAATTGGCACCATACCTAATTTACACTGGTTAGCAAATGTTTGGTCTGCAATGTCATTTTCTTTGTCATTGTAGTTGTTAGAAAGTAGTTATCAGTCACAGGTAAATTATGGGTATTCTCTGTTTTGAATCTGAGTTCTCATAGTTAAGTTTAATTTTATAGTTAATTTGTTTTTTTATTTTATTTTAAAGTTTATCCCTATGAAGATTTTTGCAGCTTTATATTGTTTAGGGTTTTGTAGTCTGTTACGATATACTGTGTTGGCAGAGGCCCAAAGAGATGAACTATGAAAGGTCCATTTTAGAATGCAAAGGGAGGCATTTGAGGTTCTTCCTCATTCTTCTATGGGAGGAAAAACCATGTTAAAAAATGTTGAAAATATTTAGATGTTACACTATAAATTGTATATAGCCTAAAACTTGTTTGTTATTTTGGGTTTAAGCTTTACCTTTGTCTCTCAATCTGAACTAACTCATTGAGATTTTTTAACATGAATTTGCAATTTGATTGCTTAAACACTTGCTATGTCTATGTTGAATAGAAGGGCTATTTGATGTCAACCTTTGCCTATCTGTATTTTACTTCTACAAAATCTAGATTTAGATCTACTATAGTCTATAGTTTAATATCTTTCTTTATATTATGATATATATGGAAACTTCTTGTGTCTTTTTTTGGAATTGAAGGTAGTTTTTGGAAGCTCTGTTCATATCAAGATTGATTTAATTAAATTAGAAGATGTTCAGACAATGAAGAGGAGGCTTTCAGACAGTGACGATAGAAAGCATAAGATCTCAAAACCAAAAATAATAATAGTGAAACATTTACAGCTTGATAAAAGCATTCATATTACAGACTTCTTTCACAATTACTTTGATTTTAAAATTGAATTTAGCTTTTTTAGTTGACCTTTTATACAGACAATGTTTCTCTCATTTTCATGTGTGTTTCGTTCTCCTATTTTCTTGGTTATATTCCTTTGAATTACTCTACTTTCTCAGGCACTCAAGAGGGCATAAGACAATATGTTTAGCTAGGTACAAGGTTGAGTTTGTTCACAACAGTAAAGAGGAATTGAATTCAATCTCAAATGACGTAAGGTTTACAAATTGATACAGTTTGTCTCCCCTCTATACTTGTAGAAACCAATAAAATACAAGACAACTTTCTAGGATAATCCATAGCTCATGGTGCAAATTTATCTTATTATGAGCTAATTTCAAGTAACCCTCTTCTCATATAGCTAGCTTCAATATTCTAATAAATTATTAATTATACATGGCATATAAGATTCTAAATCCTTAGTGGGAGTATAGTATAGTTAATCACCTACATAAATCCAATTTTAGGTGCAGTCTGAAGGACAACACATTAATTGGCTAAATCTACCATGTTATGACAAATAAAATTATGATAGACAATGCAGAAAATAAAAACAATATCAAGTAAATTATCAATTCTTCCTTACTTGTAATCATAACAAGCACTAGGGATGAAAAATTGCATGATAAACTTAGCTAGCTATTCATAGCAAGTGTATCCTAATTCACCTTTTTTCAGTGGAATGCCAAAATGCAAGCTTAGGCTTAATGACATAGTCCTACTAGAAGCTTAAGGCAAATCATCAAAGGGAAAATAAATTGACCTAGATGACATCAAGTTTCATCAGTATGCAATCAAACTCTTGTTTTCTTATTCAATTCCTTAAACTTCCATTATTTTATTTTAAGCAAACAAGTCCTTGCAAATTCCTTCGGTGTTGTACTCGGACGTTCTTCCCTTGGAAAGGCATTTGTGCTCCATGGACACCTTGTCGTGTCTACAATTTATGTATTATTTTGTTCTTATTGACAATAAACATCACCACATAACACCTTCAAAATCTAATTGGTAGTCACTTGCTACATTACATGCCAGGATACTATTTTTAGAAGCTACTCTTTTAATGTCCAAAGCCTTGCTACGTTCAACAAAAAACAAGTGCAACATAGAACTAACAATTCTAACAAAACTCATTAGGTATACTAGTCTTAGTTAAGATAGTATGGCAAGTTTTCTACTACAAGTGTCTCTTATTTAGCTAAATTGGCTTTCACACTACTTGTTTGAAATAATGGTGAACCAAGCTTATAATACTATATTCTTGCGCTTGACCATGTAGAATTTTTGATAGAATTTACAAAAGAAACATTATATTGTGGACTGCCATATTTGAGGGTATTCTAAGAATGGATTATTTGATGAGGCTCTTAGACTCTTCTATAAAATGTAAGAGACAGGGATACAACCTAATAACTTTGTTTATCCCCTATCCCTAAAGACATGTGGTGGGTTTTCAAATCTAGACAAAGGGAAGAAGATACATTACCAGATTGTGAGAAATTAGCTTGAATCTGATATTTTTGTGGATGCCTCTCTTCTAGACATTGCTAATGTCACATTTTTACCGTGAGTAGATTTATCACCTTTCTTTTAAAAAATTTCAAAATTTGTTGATAGCTAAGAGCCTTCTCATTCTACTAAAGTGGTTAGTTTCCCTATTTCAATGTCATGTTATTTCCTTGCATACATCATTTGAACCCTATTATTCTCAGCCTGTATTAATATATTGGTAGGTATCATGATAAGGAAGCTAGTAAAAAACCAATGGCATTTATTATTAGAAAGTCTAATAACATTATCTGCAAAATCCCTTAAAGTTGTTAAAAATACACAGCTTTTGTAGCTTAAATGTGCTTTGTCTGGATTTAAACCTAGATAAATTCACTAACATCAATATATCTGTGCCAGTAAAACTTTGCCAAATTATGAATTGACATAATGAAAACCTTAAGTTTCAACATGTAGTAGTCAGATTCAAGAAAAAGTAACTTGTTAGTGGTAGGCATGTTTGGGTTTTGCCAAGACAATCCATTCACAGATAACTCTGCAATCTAGGAGGTTCAAAGTTTGATTTTGGATGAATTTAATTGGTCTACTTCTATCATGGCTATGAAGTGTGCACACTCATAGACATTAGGTTGTGTATGTCTTCCTATGTATACCTCAATCTTGTTCACTTGCTTCTTCAGACTCAGATGCAATACTTTTTATTTATTTATTTGATTTTGAGTTGCTGACAATGGAACTCTACCCCTATGTGTTGAGTCATCAGAATGAAACAAAGACTGGCTATGGTCATGGATCCTATTATTTGCATCAAATTTGTAGTTGCATCAGAAACCTAGATAGCAATGGAGCATGGGTTGTAATTAACTGAATAACTACTTGCATGTTGACTCAAAACATCTATATCTGCTCTAGTTATTAATACTTATAGCTATTCATCAAAATTAAAGACACTCCAATGCTTCTCAAGTTCTACATTCCATGCTCGTACAAAATGCTGCATAGAGCCAACTTTGCAGGTAGTAATCAAGTTAATTACAATCCATTGCTTGGCACAAGGGGTTTTTTGATGCAGGTACAACTTTGATTCAGACTTTAGTCTTCAACTCACTAAAACAATATTAGTTCTCCTCATGGATGCTGCAAGAACTTACCTCTCCAACTATTAGGTGTGAATATTTTATGGGGCTTTTTATTGTAGAGGGAAGAGAAATCAAGAACATGGGTTTGGACATGTCAGCTTTGCCTGTAGCAGGGTTTTTGCAAAACAAATCTGGGTACACCTATTTGTGTCCAAGGCTCATCAAGATAGCTGTACCCACATCTATCTTGCAAAAAAACTAGCAAATACATTATAAAAAAACCAATAATGGATGCATAAACAAAAAACATTTTCACAACCCTATTATTAAACCCTAGTTCATAAGCTCCCATTTTGGCACAAGCACAAAGTATGTTGGCAACTCATCTGATCTGAAATCAACTTGATTACTATCTATTCTTCTTTTAAAATTAACTTGAACACTCTTTGGTCTTTGTTTTAACATGATAACATTCAGTTATAGTAAATTCCCAAGAATGTTCTATGTCAAGATATATAGTACATATAGAACATCTTAAGAATATGATACTAACTATAACATTACAATTAAATCTTACTACAAATTTAATAGATGTTGCTCTAGTATGCAGATATTTCTTTTTACTATCATTGTTGTTCCTTTAAATTGATCTCCAATTGCTATAGACACCTGAATACTATTGCAGATTATAGTTAGAGTGAATATAGGAATATGCATTTTGTCTAGGCAAAACAAAGCCACGTTGTACTTACAAGCACCAAGCCATATCTTTACCTGTCTATTGTGACTAATTTCCCAATTCTTAATGTAGATTACCAAATGGCTTCTTGATGGAGATCTCTAATATTTATCCTATGGATGCAGTTTCTGATACATTTGAGCATGCTCTTGAACATGTAAACTTCATGTGATGCCATGACAACAATTAGATCTCTTTGTTTGCATCCTTTTTAAATATTTGTTTCATTTTTTGATTTATTTAAAGCTTAGTGTCTTTAGTTTATGCAAAGATGTTTTCATTCCTTTATACTACAAACAAAATCAAATAAAAGATATGCCAGAGTTGCTTACTAGAGAATTGCTCGTCTTGGTGGGAAATTAAACCTTTCCTTGAAACATCAAGCAATGAATATCTTGCAGCAGTTTCAGCGTCAAGTTATTCTTTTTTGTTCTGCCATTACTAGAGGACGAATAATCATCATTGTAGACTACTATTTGGCTATTTGTGGGGTATTTCAGTGACCTTACAATAGATAGAACATTGTGAAAATCAACCAATTTATGTTTAATTTTTCTCCTCTATAGCATTGATGTTTAGTACTATTGCTGATTGCATAGTTATACAATCTGTTGATGCCATATTATTGTTACTCAAAACTGACACGTCCAAATCCATGCATATCATTCCTCTCTCCTCTACAATTAAAAACCCCAGAAAGAATTCACACCCAATGGTTGCACAGGAAAGTGCTTGCAGCACCCGAAATCCTCCCTCCACAATAAAAAACCCCAGTAAAAATTCACACCCGATGGTTGCACATAAAAGTGCTTGGAGTGCCAGGGAAAAAACATAAAGACTATAGTCCAGATATCAATATTTCCTTACTCTTCAATGATATGAAAGTTTTCATTACTTGCTACAAGCTAATTGCTTGTATAGTTTATTTGATACCTTAAACTTTATTTGCAATTAGCTAAAATAATTACAGTGCTACACATTATAGTTAAAGTTTAAAGACAGAAACATGCATTTTTCCTAGACAAGGCAAAGCCACATTGCACATACGAATACGAGCACCAGGACATATCTTTACCTATCTATTGTGACTGACTTTCCAACTACAAATTGATTTGTTGCAGTGACACAATACACATCTGCAATATTGGCCAGGCATTTCATTCATCTCTACAATTGACAAACTAGATTCCAGGTACATCATATAGTGAAAGACCATAGGCATCACTTGAGGAACCAATGGCAAGTATTAATTTGCATGGGCACAGACTAGATGTAATAGCCTTAATACCTATGTTAAACACATAAATATATACAAGAGTGTATACAAATATGTATGTGAAATAATCCATATTGTAAATGTATATCTAAATTCTAAATCTCTCTGTTGAGACTATATGCAGTGTTGAATGCTTCTAGTGCTCAAAAGATTAAACATTGTAAAAAAATTGCAATAATCCAAAAAATATATGACACTCATATTGATTTAGTTAATTTTGAAAAATTATTTGTTATCACTCTATGGGATGCAAAATGGTTCTTAAACTCAATAGTACAATCCAAACACATTTTCATATACAATGTCTTGACAAGGAAACAATTAACACAATCTAGATGCACTTTCATATACAATGTTTAGAGGCATCTTGCATTCAGCTAATGCAGTATTATTGGCATTTTTTTAACCACTCTAGCTTCAGCTTCACATTGTGCTTCCTCTTTACATCATTTGGCAGGGACTGATGTTGCCTTGCAGCCCTTGTTTTATAAGGATTTGACTATAAATTTGAAGTTTTAGTTTTACTATATAATTTGATTTTGATATATTCTATAAATAGAATTAAATATTATTTAAATTAATTTATCTATTAATAGCACTAAATAATATTATCTAAATTAATTTATCTATTAATAATACTAAATATTATTATACTTAGTTTAGATAAATATATGTAAAAGACAGTTATTCTAGGTTTTAAGTCACAATCCATAGTACCTTGAAAATGATATATCAACATATTTTACATAGTTTAGAAAATCTATGTAAAAGATACAGGCATATGTTTAGAAAGATAGATATGTATGTTAGTTTACTTTATAACTATTTAAAAATTATTTTTATTTATTTACATTGTTGTTTCTTGTTTTTACTATTAAACTAACTAAAAGAAGTTATTGAAACATAGATTTTTTTAAAGATATATATTTAAGAACTAATATATTTATATTTAAAAATATATATCTAAAGTATGCCTTGGTATGTGCTTTTTTTGTTTTGCATAGCTTTCAATTGTTTCCAAATTTTTTTAGTTTTTTTTTTTTAAATTTTCCCTTGTTTTTTCTCTTTTCAATGCTTTTGTGATTTTCTCCATTTTTTTTCCTTCAACCATGGTATTTTTTTAAAGTTCTTTCCATTGGTTTCATAATTTTTTTCATTTTCTCCATATTTTTTTGCTTTTTATTTATTTATTTTATTTATTTTCTTGGTTTTTATTTATTTATTTATATTTTTTATTTTTTCTAATTTCTTTTTTGGTTTTTATTTTTTATTTATTTTTGCTATATAACATAATTATTTTATTTATTTAAATTGTTGTTTCTTTATTTGCTTTGGAAGAACTACTTATAGTAAATAGTTATGTAGTTAAAAAATAAAATATAATAAGTGATATACTTTATAAATAAATTAGTAAGTTATATTTTTGAAATAATTATTTATTTGAACTTTTATTAAGAGTTATTTTATATTTCAATAGTGATATAATAAATCATACAAAAATATTTTTATGTTTAAAATAAATAAATAATTAGAGTTTTTTATTTTTTATATGAATATTATTTTTAATTGCTATTCTTAACATTGTTTACTTCAGAGTTTCATCTAAATAATATTTATATTTATATTATTTTAATGGGCATAATTAAAATTTAAAAACTAAAAACAAAAAGCTAAAGAATGTGATGCTTTGTAATTAAATTTAAATAGAAATTAATATCTTTTATTTGAGTTTATGTAATTTTCAATAATTAGATTTACTATGTTATATTTAACTATTTAATTTTGTAATATCCCTAATTATATATGTTTATATATTTTTAATTGTTATATATAATATATATAAGGAAAATAAATTATTATTTTTAGATAATATAAAAGTAAATAAATAATTGTAAGGGTGAAAATTGCATGTATATGTCCTTTTTCTTTATGTTATACTTAGAGTGTCATTAATGTAATGATTAGTTTACAAGTGGTATATTTTGCATGAATTTATTCATAACATTAAAATATTTTGATTGCACCATCACTTATTTTTTTAGAATGATCCTAATCCCTAGATCCCTCATTCATCATGTTGGATTAGATTTGTGGGTGAAAACTTGATCTAGGCCATTTTTATATTATGGATATGATTCTTGAATTTTTAAATTCAAATTCAAATTAAATACTATTGATTTTCTTCCTATTAGCCATTGTGAGCCTACCTATTTGTGTTGATTTGTTTTATGTTGTTGTGTTTAAGGGCATTCATTCATTCATTCATTTTGAAATCATCTAAGAGGAAACTATCAAATAATAGTCATAGAGCATTTATGAGAGCAACATAATAGTATCAGAACATGACATCAACATACATCATATGAGGTCCATTACATGCTTGTTTATTATTCTTGATCCTTGTTTCATAGTTGTTGAATCAATCAAACTAGGGGGTCCAACAAAGAACAACATGGTCCTCACAATTCGACAAATTCCCCATAGATGTTTATAAATATCACTAGTCCTTAGATTCAAACATTAGAAGATCAAGGTGAGAAAATTTCAACAACCAACATGATCTTGGAAATCATAACATAGTATCAGAGCCATGCAAGAAAAACCCTTCCCAAAATCTTGCATCTAACCTAGTATAGAGTTCCATGCAATTTGATTTGCATGAAATGTTAATCTTTGTTTGGGTGTGATCTCAAATTTTATTTGGGATTAATGTGATTTACATGCACCTATGTAGAAATACAAAGATTTCACATCCACACGACTATTCATAAATAATGTTAAATAATAAATTTATAAATTTTTTAAGTGCATCTGCATATTTTAAACATAACATCCAAATGCACTTGTATCATATTTTACTATAATTCTAGTTCACATCTTAAATCCTGCAATTACAAAAATTTGACTTTCAATCAAATAAATTCCAAAATAAGTAAGGAAGTATCATGCTTACTCCCAACTGCATATAGGATATTAATAAGGAAGAAAATTCCATATCATTCAAATACCTCTCCAAAAGGAATCAATGACTTATCTACCATTTCTCATAATAAATTCATGATATTTTCCTAAATATATATTTTTTTTATGAAAATCAAAAGGCATTATCAAAGAATTTATGAATTAAAGAGTTGAAAACTATGTTACGACCAATATAGTGACCACTTAAATTCTTGATATCAAGATAAAATATCCAAAGGAAAGTATTGCAACATAGCTATTAGATTTTAATCCTACAGGTAAGTGCCCTAAACATTACCAGTCAACTTTTTATTTTCTATCATAAAGTGATTTTAAATGGGTAAATTAATATGGGATTTGATAAACCTAACCTCACTAGAAATTAAAACACAAGGTTTAACCATAGTATATCATAAGAAAAACTACAAGAAGGTTTGAAGTCACACAATATGGTAAAATTTAATGGAAAAAGCATAATCCTACCCAAATTCACCAAAATTTTAATGCAGAACCAAAAAAAACCTAGTTTTTAGGTTTCAAAAGCCCTACTTATATATATCTAAACTAAGTTGGCTTTACCATTGGTTATAGGTTCCACTGGCATCTAGAGACAAATCCACGAAGTATGAGTTTAAAGGAGTTAAATCAAAGTCCAAAATCAATACTATGTGGGGTCATATTTAAAACAAACCTAGGACATATCAACCTCACCAAATTGAACAAGAGGATGGCTAGTGAAAACATCACTAGTAGAGCCCACGATATAATAAAGAATGGATTCAATAAGGTAGCTACATTTCTAGCATCATTTCAATGCCTAGAATTAGTGATGGAATGCACCCAATATTACGACCCAAACCAAAGAATAATCATTAAAGAAAAGTAGATTATAACAAATTTAATATTTTATGTCATTATGGATACTTTCAACATCCCATTCTACAAGGAAGTAGGCATGGCTGACATGGAGAATTCTTCCAATACATATGAAGAAGATATTGAGGAATCTGTAAGCACATGAACTCCAAATGGCTGGAGCAACCAAAGGCTACCATAGGAAAAATACCAAATTACCTGTATAGAAGTGACTTCCAACATGAAATTAGAGACATTTCCACTTTGTTAATAAGGGTGATGGGATGACCACAAAAACTATATTTGAACTGTGGATGTACATGTACATCACCACCATCCTAAATAGAAACATCATGTTACATTGGGAAGAAACAAAAAGTGGTAATTTGCACTCACAATTGACAAATACTGGAACAAAGAGAACTTTGTATATGACATCATATCTAGTATACTCTTTAGCAAAAAAATCATATTCCTAGGGTTGCAGAGAAAAAGTGGGCCTTAAGAAAGGGAAAGTTTTGGTATATGACCATTACTCTCAATTGGAATACAAACAATCAAGCATACACTACATGAGGGTTAATCATGCTCTTTTGATGTGGATAGTAAGATTTTTGGAGGGAGATATGGCTAAAAGATTATTAGATTCTACCAAATTTAAGATTTGTAAGCATGGGAAATAGTTTATCCAATTCCCAAAATTTTCTTACATTAGAATGATGGATTCATTGGTTCTCCATATAAGATTCCTAGGCATCCCAACAATAAGATTATCTTGCTACAAGTATTTAGACAATTGGTGGACATTCATGTGCATTTATAGTCCAAGAATAGATTTGGAGTACAATTCCCCATTGTTCTTAGTAAATTATCACCTAGTAGATTATGCAAGTGTCCATGGTTAAGCTAGGAAATTGTACAAGAGAGCAAGAAATCCTAGAGCTCTAATCAATAGTAACTGCTACAAATAGTAAGATGCAAAATAATAAGAAGAAAAAGTAGGAACTGAAGAAACAAATTGGAGAACTATAGGAGTATATGAAACAAATAGTAAGCCCATTAATACAAGAGTATGGGACATATACTTCTCTAGAACTCATAACAAAAGTCACAACCTCTTTCCTAGATAAAATGAATGATAAGACAATTAAAAATAAATGATAAGCCAAAATTCCTATCTCATCCTCAATTCCTAACTCATCCTCAATGATCATGAGATAGTTGTGAAGTGGATGTAATAATTTGATTCAATTGACACTCTATCTCTCTTCTCTATGTATTTTAATGTACACACCTATTCTTTATAAATAGTGAATAGAGAGACAATTGTGAAGAACAAAAAACACATCACACTTCTATTCTAACAAATATGATATCAAACTTCACATATATAAATTTTTTATTATATTTCTTCTAGATGTAGCTCTATTAGAGATATGTAACAAGAGCACCACTAGGATGTATTGGAAACTTATTGTATTATTTTTAGTTATCCTCATAGTTGGAAGTGTGCATTTAGTTCATGCAAAGCTTAATGTCTATAATTCAATAAACCATTTTTGGGACTCATTCGGTAATACATGGAATTTTCTTTTTGTCTCTAATGCTAGTATGTTTGATGAAATCATAGAGCTTACCTATATATACATGTAAGATAATAATATCATGGAGTGAATAGAAAAATTAATATATTTGTTCATACAATTTTTTAACAATATAGATGACTACTAACTATATTAATCTTATTTAGAATGGGTAGAAAGTGTAAATGGAAATCACTCATTGAACTACATGTGCAAGACATTCCCAACCAAGGAAATCATTTCTCAAGTGAGAACCTTGAATGGACACCTATTGGAGATGATGGAAATATAGACTTATTTGCTGCAATCCCTCTTGAAAGACTCCCTCACTTTATCAAAGGAGAAGGTTTACTAGATAGTACAAAAACAACATTTGTATGTAAATATTGTAAAGAGAACAACACACCAAAACCTACTGACCACACTACCAAGATATTCTCCAGGTAGTTTGCCTAGATTAAATATAATTAATAAGCATATCATTTTTATATTTAATTTTTTATATGAATTAATATATATTTTGTTTGTGTGTATAAATAGATATTGGTGTTCTTTTAACCCAAAGGATCATAGAAATAAACCTAAAAATAGGGAAAGGATATGAAGGTTTACCGAAAAAAGGGGTTGTCAAGCCCACTTTTATGTTAGGGTCATGTATGGTAGACCACAAGTTGTAATAATTAAATATAATGATTGGAGGCATTGTGATGCCAATGGTGAATTTTGCCATGGAAGGGATGACCCTTCTAGTGATTCAAGGAGCAATTTTGCACAAAGGTTATCGAATGAAGGCAAATCATATATTTAGTCTTTATTGCTAATGAGTGTGGGGATCGATACAATATGTGAGCAACACTACTTAGACCATGGTTTAACTAAGTTGATGAATAAGAGGGACGCATGTTTGTTGAGGAAAGATGTGTTGAATGCATGGAAAAGAGTACGCTCCATTCGATCCCAAAAGAATGAAGATGATGCAAAAAGTGTCAGTTTGTGGCATGTAGGAGAAAGATAACTTCTACTGCAAAAGACCAAACACCATGGAAAATGTTCCATTTATTGTAGGCATCCAAACACCATGGATGTGAGAAATGATGGTCAAGCATTCACATAACTCAATTATTGCAATGGACTCAACATTTTCAACAAATAGATATTGTGTAAGTAAAACAACGTTTACTATAAATTTATGGATTTTATTTTATCATTGATTTAGTTATTTAAAATTTTTAATTTATCAATATTTTATTCATGTGCTGTATCAATTATATACCTTGCTTGTTTTTGATGAACAAGAGACTGGTGTACCTATTGCATGAGTAATATCCTCAAGAAATAAAGTTGAGGATCTAAATGAATGACTAAAACAAGTTTATAAATGAGGAAAACAATGTCAAGAAGATTAGAATGTTAATGCATTCATGGCAGATGATGCTAGTGCAGAGATTGAAGCCATCTAGTTTTTATTAGCCTTAGTTTATATATTTAAACTTAAATCAACTCATTATAATTGATTAATATTTAGTTTATAAAAATATATATTTCATACTTAATAGTTTAAACTAGTTTGAATTTAACATTTCATTTTGTCATAATTTACTTATCAAGTTTTATAATGTAACTTATCAATTATCATTTCAATGCTGAGTACTTTTATGTATTTGGCATGTATGCAGAGCATGGCTGAAAAGTGTGCATAGGTAAGTCAATATTTAATTAAAATATGTGGAAAATTATGTGCTTGAACCCCATAGATTGATATTATCTTTTACAATCTAGGTATGCCAACAATAAGGATGTTGGTACAAACATGTTTGATAGATTGGGTAAGATAATGTATGCAATGAGTGACAATGCAAACATCACTACTCAACAAATAAAAAAATTCATAGAGGGATTCAAAGAAGAGAAAAAATTTATTGATTACTTCCAAAAAACTTGGTGTCATGATGAAGGTCGTATTGGTAAGTTTGTCAAATTATTTATTTTGGTTTGTATGCATTTAAATTGTTTAAGTTATTTTTTAAGTTTACTAAGGTATTATTATGTTTTTTTGTATACAATGTGGGAAATTTTTTTTTGGAACTTCTCTCATGCAAATCAAGAAACCAATGCTTCCATAGAGTCATGTACCACTTCCACATCAAGAGTCATTATCTAACTGATCATACTAATAAATGTACAAGGAGAATGGATTGGCTTATCCATAAACTTCTTCATAGAGTAGAGCCATTTTATAAAAATAAAAGATATTTGCAGTCATCTGGATTTTTAACTAATTTTAAAAAAGAAAGATATTAGATTGCTGCATTAGAGAGGTCCAAAAGAATACCTAATATATATTGTTATCCATATGATCTCCTCCATAAAACATAAAAGATAAGAAGTCAATATGTTCCAATGAAATGGTATATTGTTAGGAAATTTGGACTATATTTACATGTATGTGATTGTTAGTGGGCAAAAAGGGGTGTAGACACCTAAAAATATCTTAACCATCTAACTGCCCTTCAACATCACTCTACGTCCACTTAATTAATTAAATTTCAATTTAATTAATTACCTCTCCTAACACCTAAATTATTCACTTATTCTTCATCATTTAACCCCTAAATTAAATTAATTTTGATTAATTCAATAGTCACACCTTACTAACATCATCCCAATTAATTAAATAAATATGCAAATATTTATTTGTTTAATTTATCCACTTCCCTAAACCTAGTTAATTAGGTAAATCATGTGTATCTGATTAATCAAGCCTACTAATTAGCCTACCCCTAACCTAGTTGATTAAATACCTCTTATTTAATTAGCTACCCTAGCCTACATGACCCCTAGACCTAGATTAATTAAATAAATCATTATTTAATTAATCCTAAACCATGATTATCCCACTCACTAATTTTATCCAGCCATATTAATTAAGTTAATCACCCTAATTAACTTGGTCAACCCATGTTTAACACCTTCTCCCACACCCACAAATTAAAAATTACAGAAAATACTTAACCCCTCCAACTCATCTTTGTCATTTTTATGCAAAAACATCTTCCACATTTTGAGCTTACAAATGTAAGGCCTCAAAAATGTGCATGTGTCACATGACCTTCACATTCCCACATAAAATAGAATTTTTAATTCCAACTCCTCCCAAGAAAATTAATTTTTAATTTCCTCATACGTCCAAATCACATTTAATGCTAAGTCCTCAAAATGAATAAAATATTTATATTTATTCTCCACCATCCAATCTTGTTAATCAAATCCTAGCCCTCCATCTCACAATCAATCTCATCCCTTGATGTCATCAATCAATATCCACCATTGGATCAAAATCCCCTCTAATTTGCCTATAAATACAAGCCTCCACAAGCTATTTCATCATCTAAGTTTTGAGTAATATTATTATGTCAAAATTTCCCTCCATCATCTCCATCTTAGCTAGGTTATTGTGAGTTTGCATTGGCAATTAGGAGCATTTCACATTATAATCACTAGTCATGGGTGAAGCTAGGGCTTAAGGGTGCTAAGTCCTCTACCTTGTCAAGGAGGGAGGAGCTTGGATTTGCATAGGAAGGTATAAATTTGTGTTTCTTTGCCTTATTTTGATATTTTTATGCAATCTTGTTTTCCTCCTCTTCATTTGGCATGCCTGGTGGGACCCCATGGTCCCAATCTAACAAGTTTGCTTGAGTTTCTTGCAAGGAGACGAACTAACAGGAGTTCCAATGCCAAAAGGTTTTGGTTTGGCACCATCTATCTACGGAATAGCGCCATTTGTCTCTGTTTTGGCACCATCTTCCACTATTTTGGTGCCATTTATCCATGGTACTTGTTGACACTTCAGGCTTAGTAAAAAAATTTCAAAGTGTTTTTGAGACTTTTAGCAAGTTTTAGTATTTTATGCTCTCTATTTTTATCAGGAACACATAGACATAGGGGGTTATAATGCTAAAATTTCATTAAAAATACTTAAAAATGTTTTCTTGCCTGACCTTAGTTTGTTTTGCTTTACACTAACTTGTTTTTCACCTCTAATCTAATTTTTTGGTGTTGCTTGATAGGGTAGGAAGCTTTTTAATCCTATTTGACCTGTTATTTTCAAGCTAATATCTTTTTTGAGCAGGTTTTAGGAAGGTTCTGTGTTCTGGCACCATATTCACATAGAACAACGTCATCTGACCAGTCAACAAGGTAAGGCAGGTAACAATTACTTTGACACCCATTTCCTAAAATTTTAGTGCCATTTCATGAAATATTAATGCCATGCTAGAATTGAGCACCATTTTCCTTATTTGTAGCGCCATTTTTATTTTATTCTCTATTGTCTATTTAATTTTGGAATCAGAGAATTATAGCACCTTATGTTTGATTCCAAGTGCCATCTAACTATTTTTTAGCGCCATATGATAGTATTTTAACACGATTTGTCTCTATTTTGGCGCCATCTATATAACTTCTTCTTAGGATTTTTGCAGGGCATTAACATATCTGTGCAGATAAAAGAACACAAGGCAAAGACAAATTCAAACTATTGACTAATTTTGTTGTAGGTTTCGTTAGTAGAAGATTTTGTATTTTCTCACTAGCCTAGTCACACTAAAGTAGTTAGAGGGTTAATGAACTTGTTTTCTTTGTTTGGTTCACACTTAGATGTATGGTCTCCCCTCACACCTTAGGGTGATCTTGGAGATCAAAAGTCTACTTGTGAACACTTTTCATGCTTTTAAGTGTTACCCGAAGGGGTTACCTTACTTGTGTATGATCTCCCCTCGTGCTTAGTGCGATCTTGGGGATCAAAAATAAGAGGGTAGTTTCTTCTTAGGATGCCTTCTTGGGAATTTCATCACCCTAAGGGCTGTTCTCAACCACGTGTTCTAGTGCAGTATAAAAATGTTGCGATTCTAAAGATAGCTTCAAAGGAAGGACCCTCTCATCTCCAAGAAATATACCTCCAAGACCCTTGGTCTACCAAGACTTGAGTGGTTGAGCGTCAACTGATTGGGACACCCCTATTCATGGACATGTGCCTCAAGTACTTTGAGTATGCTAGAGGACTCCCCTAAAATCTTGTAACTATCCTAGTTTAAGACCCTTCGACCGTATGAGATTATAATGCAACGGATACTAGTTAGGCCCATGAAGTTACTCACTGCACAAGCCACATTTGATTTATCACCAAGTGCAAATTCCCTCTAGAAATAGGTGTGCATGTCATGTATGCTCTCCCCTCGTGATGTAATGAACAATCTTGGGTGATCGAAAGTGGTTAGTTTCCTCCTCGTGGGACTTGCACGTTACGCCTATATAAAGGCAGTGAAGTGGGCTTATAGTCTCATACACACCTACTTGAATAATTTCTAGGATTGTTAATGTGCTTGGACTATCTTCATGTTATGCCTCGTAAAAGCAATATTACTTTGGTACATTGAGTCAAGAAGCCAATGTGTTTGATTGTTTGGTTTTTTGTATCTACTTGCCAAGAAATCTTATCAACATTATCCAAAAACCACTTGAACCTTGGAAAATCAAACCATTGAACATTTGATAAATCAAACATTGAACCTCAAATCAGAGCAATTACCTTTGAAAAATCCAAGATCTTGAGCCAAAAGTTCAAAATTCACCACAAAAATGCCAAAACCTAAGCCAAAGTCCTAGACACTACCTCATTTTAGCACTAAAATCTCTCTGTTTGGTGCCTTAAAAATAATTTGTGGTACCATTTCTTGTGGCACTATAAACTTGTATCAGGGTGCCATTTGGCTCTGTTTTGACACCATTTACCTCTATTATGATGCCTTATGCCTAGAAATTAACATCATCTGTAGATCAAATTTCACACGTGTCTGGTAACTTGCCTTGTAATCCTTGAATCTTGTCCAATCAGAATCTGTGGTCACTTTGTCAAAATTCATCAAAGTCCAAATTCACCTTTGATCATACTCCATAACCTTCTTTGCCCAAATTCATCCATATCCATCTCATTTGGACCTTAGAGAAAATAATTCTGATTTATTGGACCCTTTTGACCATCCATTACCAAGTCCAACTATAGTCTATATTTCCATCTCCAAAATTCAATCCAACCTTTCATCCAATTCCATTTATCCCATACTATTTGACCTTAGAAAAAACATCATTTCTGATATTTAATCTTTGGTCATACCTTGTCCTCATTAATCTCTTTATCAAAAGTCATTATTCTCCATCATCCCTTTGGCCTTAGAATTCCTAAATTCATTTTGAATCCAAGCCATCCCAACCATCTTCATTCTCCAACATTATTCCAAATTTGCCCAAATTCTATCCACATTATCCAAAATCCAACATCAGCATCCAAAAATCAAAAATCATCCAAAATCCAATATCAATCAACATCCAAAGCCATACATCAAATCAATTTTGTGCAAAGATTAAATCTAGATGTTATCATCCTCTAGTTTATAGGGTACTTAAGACTTTGTCTACCTTAAGTGCTTTTATAAATTAGCCTTTTATCAACCCTTTGGATAATTGATTTAGGAACCTAGACAACTCCTAAGTTGATATATCCTAAGGTTTCCCTTTTTGCTTGAAGGCCATTAGTCTACCCTCAAGTGAAATAATCCCCTACATTTTTTTTGTCTAAGGTCATTAGTCTACCTTGTGCAAGAAGGGTTATCCCTTTTATAATCCAAAGATCTAGATTTATTCAAGCTCTCCTTTTATTTGAAAATCCTTTTTCAAACATCATCAAAAATTATCCAACATCCTTGGTCATCCAATCTCATCCATCCAAATCACCTAAGGTTTGCCTTGGTTGATTATCATCTAAACCATACTAAACATACCTTAGTCATCCATTTCTAAAATCAAACTCATCCTAAGGTCATCCTCAAAATCATTATTCACCCATACATACCTTTCCACCTTAGTTTAAGAAATCCTTTTGAGATTTAATTTCTAAAGGTTATCTTATATTTTTATCCTAATATCATTACCAAATTCCAATTCATCCTTTAGGTCCAAATTTTTTGAAAATCAATTCGCTAGATTGAGGTCTAACCTCTAAGGCTCCTCATCCATCCTCATACCTTCATCATTTATACCATTCTTAGGTTGAAAACTTTAGAGATTTATTATCTAAAGCTAGAACCTATACCAAATCTATCCATATCACAGCCATATCACTTACCCTTATGGTTTAGAATTTTGAGATTTCATTCTTTAAAGACTAAACATTTTATTTTCATCCTCATTCATCCTTGGGTCCAATTTTTTTGAAACAAATCTCTAAGGTCTTCTACCCAACATCATCCCCATATTCCAAAAAATCATTTATTCATTCACCCTAAGATCCTAACCCTCATCCACATTTTTCCAAACATATCTACACACAAACTCATTGCATGCCCTTGACAAGGTCACAAGCTAGGAAGAACAAAGAAATGGAACCTTTTAGAACCAATTTTGGCATAGGGATGCCTCAAACAGACCAAAAAAATGTCCCTATAATCCAACAACAATCATCAGTTGATGCTAATGCTATGGTAAATCCTTTTCCACCTACACAACCAACCAACACCAACAATTTAGATCAAGATGTCTTAGATTTTACACAAGACGCTGATTCCATGGATATCTTTGATAGAGTCCTAAAATCATATCCAAATAGATATCTTGAATTTCTAATTCAAAATGGTGCCCCCATACCCACACTACAACAAATCCCTATGATTAGCTCCCTTTTGTGCTCCCTTTTTTGCTTCCACGCACTGTTTTAATGTATTTTTCTCCATTTTTTAGAAAATGTCGGCGCTATTTATTAGGATGGCACTATTTTTGGCATTTTTTGTGCCGATTAGAATAAGTCGGCACTAATTAGCACCTAATTTAGCACCGACTTATTCTAATCGGCACAAAAAAATACCAAAAATAGTGCCTAATTTAGCACCGACTTTAGCTCTGACTTTAGTGCCTACATTAGCACCAACTTTATCAATGACTTTAGCATTGCCTTTAGTACCTACATTAGTGCTGACTTTAGTGCCAACTTCAGCGCCTACATTAGCGCTGACTTTAACGCCTATATCTAGAGAGATAGGGAGAAGGATTGAGAGGTAGAGGGATGATAGAAATAGGGAGATAGGGGTTTAGGGTTTGGGGGTTAAGGTTTAGGAGAATTATTTAGGGTTGACGGTTTAGGGTTTAGAGGTTTAGGGTTTAGTGTTTAGAGAGAGAGGACCAATAGGGAGATATAGAGAGTGAAGTACATGGCTAGAGACATTGGAAGAGATAGGGATATGGAGAGTGAGGGACATGGCCTGAGACATAGGGAGAGAGATTGAGAGGTAGAGGAACAATAGAGATAGGGAGATAGGGAGATATAGGTTTAGGGTTTCTTGGGTTTAGTGTTTAGGGTTTAGGGGTTTGGGGTTTAGGATTTAGGGGTTTAGGGTTTCTCAGGTTTTTGGGTTTAGGGGTTAGGGCTCAGGGCTTAGGGGCATTATTTAGGGTTTATGTTTTAGGGGTTAGGGGTTAGGGTTAAGGGTTTAGGGGCATTATTTAAGGTTTAGAGGTTTAGGGTTGCTCGGGTTTAGGGTTTAGGGGCATTATTCAGGGTTTAAGGTTGCATGTCAAAAGAAGTCTCTCTCTCTCTCTCTCTAAATCCCTCAACCCTAAATAATTCCCCTAATCCCTAACCTCTAACCCATAACCCCTAAACCCTAAACCTGAGCAACCCTAAACCTCTATCTCCCTATCTCTCACTCTGTCTCCTCTATCTCTCCCTATCTCTTGCCTCTCTCTCCCCTATCATTCCTCTATCTCCCTATCTCTCTAGACATCTCTCTAGTCACTCTAGTCTATCTCCCCATCTGTCTCCTCTCTATCTCTCTCTACCTAGCTATCTCTCCCTATCTCTCTATCTCTTGCCTCTCTCCCCCTATCATTCCTATATCTTCCTATCTCTCCCTTCTATTAATTCTCCCTCTCCTATCAATGAAGGAAATGAACAAGAAAACTAGGACTCTCTCTCTCTCTCTCTCTCTCTCTCTCTCTCTCTCTCTCTCTCTCTCTCTCTCTCTCTCTCTCTTCCTCTTTGTCTCTATCCATCTCCCTTATTAACAAAGCAAATGGGAACAAGAAAACTAGGACATGAAAAGAGGGATGAGGATATAAATTGGAAAGATGAAATGGAAATAAGATAAAACTAAAGTTCATTGCTTAAGGGCCTTATTTAGGGTTTATGGTTTAGAGGTTAGGGTTTAGGGTTTAGGGGCATTATTCAGGGTTTACAAATCTTCAAGGATCTAGATAGTGTGGCTATACACATTGTTACACATGTTGGTGGCTAGTTAGACACATTGCTACACATTGTCTCAGCTTGGATAGTAGGTAATAAGCCCTTAATAAATATTCTTTGCAATTCATCAATAGGAATTTGATAGTGTATCTTTGTTGACAAAGTTTGAAATCCAATAACATAATCATGATTGCATTCATTTGATCCTTGTTTGATGCTCTCCTATTCCTTCAATCTATCTTAGTGAAGGAAAATAAATACATAGGCAACCCATAGAGAAATTTGCCATCAATTTTGTTCCTCAAAATTGTCTCATGATATGGTGAAGGAAAAAATTACCAAAGATAAATTGTGATCATTATTCATCGAACCAAAAACTAATGCACTGTTAGAAATGTAGACACCTAAATCTTACCATGGCCTAACATCACACCAGATCTATCCCACATCTCCTCTTACAATGTTAATTAAATAAATCATATTTATTTAATTAACCACTTTGATCATTCCTCCTAATATCAGTTTAATAAGTCATGCTATTTAATTAATAAATCTAACCGTTCTTCTGACATTAATTAAATAAGTTATGTTTAATTTATTTAATTGATTAACTAATCCAATTAACCCTTCCTCTAAAGTCTCATCCTTAATTAAATAAATCCACATTTGGGTATGTGCAGGATCATCGCGGGCCAAACAGTGGCAATATGAAAAAAATCACGTTTTTACTTAGCCAAATTCATGACTTGGCAAAGTTTGACTTTGAAACGGATATCCATTTCTAGAAATACAAAACGGATATCCGTTTTGTATTTCATGCCTTAAATTGCTTTACCCAATCCTTCATATGATTTGATTCATGATACATGGTTTGAGAAGGATACACATGATATACCCTTACCCCTCTAGTGATAAAATTATGAATGATACTTTATGTGGTGAAGCTACACCTTCATTAATCCTTCATGACATTGTTATTCCTTGTGATGATGATGTCCTTCATGTGATATGTTAGGACATAATACAAATTTAACATGGCATGAACTCTCTTGGAAGGGTAAGCATGGACTATAAGAACATTGAACTAGTTGGATTTGTTAAGCTCACCATTTATGAAAGAACCTTTAAGGTTAACCTTAATTAGGTAAGGTTATGTTTCAGTGTGGTTGTTTGTGTAACAATGTGTAAATTAATGTTACCTAAGGATAAATCTAACTATACTAACATTTTAATAACCATGAGAGCTAGGACTAACAATTAGACTAAAAACTTGACAAACAATACAACTTGGACACATGTAGGACTTGGAAAATGGAAAAGAATATAATTAAATGTAGAAAACAAAGAAAAAGTGGTATTAGTTGCACCTATATAGAGAAGTGGTTTAGAGGTTGGTTAGGGGAATTATTTAGGGTTTAGAGGTTTCGGGTTGCTCAGGTTTAGGGGTTTAGGGTTTATAGTTTAAAGAGAGATAGAGAGAGGGGACTGATAGAGTTTGGGAGAGATAGAGGAGACAGAGGGGAGAGATAGGGAGATAGAGAGTGAGAGACATCTCTAGAGACATAGAGAGAGAGAGAGAGATTGAGAGGTAGAGGGATGATAGAGATAGGGAGATAGAGGTTTAGGGTTGGTTGGGTTTAGGGGCATTATTTAGGGTTTAGAGTTTATGGTTTTGGGGTTAGGGGTTAAGGTTTAGAGGTTTAGGGTTTAGAGAGAGATAAAGGACCAATAGGGAGATATAGAGGAGTCTGAGGGGAGAGATAGGGAGATAAAGAGTGAGGGACATGGCAAGAGACATAGCGAGAGAGATTGAGAGGTAGAGGGACAAAGGTGATAGGGAGATAGGGGATAGATAGGGAGATAGTGGTTTATGGTTACTTAGGTTTAGGGTTTCTCAGGTTTAGGGGTTAGGGGTTAGGGTTTAGGGGCATTATAATTTAGGGTTTAGGATTTATTGTTTAGGGGTTAGGGGTTAGGTTTAGAGGTTTAGGGTTTTGGATTTAGGGTTTATAGAGAGAGAGGAATGATAAGGAGATATAGAGGAGTTTGAGGGGAAAGATAGGGAGATAAAGAGTGAGGGACATGGCCAGAGACATAGCGAGAGAGATTGAGAGGTAGAGGGACAAAGGTGGTAGGGAGATAGGGGAGAGATAGGGAGATAGTGGTTTAGGGTTACTTGGGTTTAGGGTTTAGGGGTTTGGGGTTTAGGGTTTAGGGGTTTAGGGTTTCTCAGGTTTAGGGGTTAGGGGTTAGGGTTTAGGGGTTTAGGGTTTCTCAGGTTTAGGGGTTAGGGGTTAGGGTTTAGGGGCATTATTTAGGGTTTAGGATTTAAATTGTTTAGGGGTTAGGGGTTAGGTTTAGAAGTTTAGGGTTTTGGATTTAGGGTTTATAGAGAGAGAGGAATGATGGGGAGATAGAGAGAGGAGACCGAGGAGAAAGATAAGGAGATAGACAATGAGGCACATGGCTAGGGATATAGGGAGAGAGATCAAGAGAGGTAGAGGGATGATAGAGATAGGGAGATAGGGGAGAGATAGGGAGATATAGGTTTAGAGTTGATTGGATTTAGGGTGTACTTGGGTTTAGGGTTTCTTAGTTTTGGAGATAGCTAAATAGAAAGAGAGAGGAGACAGATAGGGAGAGACAGAGGTGACAAAGGGGAGAGATAGGGAGATAGAGAGTGAGCAAGATGTCTAGAGAAATAGGGAGAAGGATTGAGAGGTAGAGGGGTGATAGAGATAGGGAGATAAGGGAGAGATAGGAGATAGGGTTTAGGGTTGCTCGCGCTTAGGGTTTAGGGGTTAGGGGTTAGGGGTTAGCGGTTAAGGTTTAGGGGCATTATTTAGTGTTTAGGGTTTATGGTTTAGGGGTTGAGGTTTAGAGGTTTAGGGTTTAGTGTTTAGAGAGAGAGGACCAATAGGGAGATATAGAGTGAGGGACATGGCCAAAGCATAGGGAGAGAGATTGAGAGGTAAAGGAATGATAGTGATGGGGAGATAGTGAGATAGGAAGATAGAGAGATAGAGGTTTAGGGTTTCTTGGGTTTAGTGTTTAGGATTTAGGGGTTTATGGTTTCTCAAGTTTAGGGTTTAGGGGTTAGGAAATAGGGGTTAGGGGTTAGGGGTTAGGTTTAATCATGAGTTAATACAAGTTGTGGAGTGAGAAAGGGGTGGTATGGGTATGGTTGAATGGAGTAATGAGGTGATTTAATTGGTGATGACCTAGGTGGAGTGATGGGTAAGGTCTCTTATGTGGGATTGCTAGAAAGTGTGATTGGTAATGGTGGGGATAGCTAAATGTCATCTTCTAAGGGTTCAAAGCTGAGGAAAATGTAATATGGGGGTATGGGATAATCCATGGTTTAATTATTATTCAAGGGAGTGTCCTTATATAATGATTATCAACGATGGTGTCAATAGGGGGAATGGAGTCTATGAATGTAGGTGTGGGAATGTGAGCTATGACATTGGGATTACAGTATTAGATGAATAATGGAAAGTACCTGGGCACCTGTCTAGTGATGGAAGGAGTCACATGATCAAATGATGTTTAGGGAAGGGCTTTTATTAGGAAAGTAAGGATTTGGGTGATGGTCTAGGGTTTAGTGGAGAAGAATTTATGGAAAATTTGGAGGTCATTAAAATTAATATCCCTCCACCTCTATATCCCTATCTCTCCCTTATCTCCCTCTCCCACAGGTCTCAATCTCTATCCCTATCTCTCTAGATATCTCACTCACTCTCTATCTCCCTATCTCTCCCTTTGTCTCCTTTATCTCTCCCAATCTATCTCCTCTCTCTCTCTACCTATAAATATCTCTCCCTATCTCTTGCCTCCCTCCCCTACCATTCCTCTATCTCCCTGTCTCTCTGGACATCTCTCTAACTCTCAATCTCCCTATCTCTCCCCTTCATCTCCTCTATCTCTTCATATATGTCTCCTCTCTATCTCTCTGTACCTAGCAATCTCTCCCAATCTCTCTATCTCTTGCCTCTCTCCCCCTATCATTCATATATATCCTATCTATCCCCTCTATCTTTGCCTCTACCTTCCTAGATAAGTTTTTGTGTAGTGCACTCTAGATTGTTTGTGTGTAACACATCTAACCTTTTTAAATGTATGTATTTCCTATTTTGTTTAATAATTATATATTAATTTATTTCAATGTTACTTTGCTTTTATGTAGTCTCTTGAGAATGTGAGTGATGTGCCACCTTTGCCATCATGCTTCACTAGGACACCTGATTGTCTTAAGAGAAAATCATTTACAGAATGATTGTTCGAACAACAACATAGAGTCGAGGTAATTGAATTGATTTTTTCTAAATAATTGATAGTTTATCTAGTGGTCTTATAGTTGATTGTAGTGATTTAGATGTATGTTAATAAATGAAAGTTCTTAATTGTAGTAGATAAGAATCTATTTACTAACTTTAACTTATTTTTATTTACCATTGAAGAGATTAATAAAATTTGTGTTTTGACTTGTTAATGTAGGAAACTTCACCTCCATCAATTACTAGACATTTTGGTACAAAGAGGACACTTTTTCAAGATCCATCACAGATTAAGGGTCAAGTGGACTTGTAGTATTTGATGTAGCTATTTGGCATGTAGATTGTATATAGATTTTGAGACATGGCATATGCCACATTTTGTAAAAAATGTTTTGAGTTGGCATATTTGCCAAATTTTTGTATATGTCTACCATTATGGTGTAGATTTTAATATATATACACCTTGATATACAATATAATTTAAATTCCTTATGTGCATGTCATGATACTTCCCCTGATGCCATACATTATGATGCTAGTTCTTTAGTCCATTGATGATATGTTTAGCATTGAGAATGGTTTTAGATCAATAGAATCAATATGATAAAATTCCTTATATTCCCTAATCAAGCATAGTGGCTTGAAATCTAATAAGGTCATGATAAACCATTTCATCATGTATTTAGTCTTCATCTTGTCAAATTTTGTAAATATGTCAAAGTTGTCATATGAAAAATGTAAAAAAAATGCAAAAGTATGGAAGATGAACAGTCAAGTACTCAAAAGTTAGTTGGAGACTATTGGTTTCCCTCAAATCATGTATAAATATGCATAAACCTTCATGGAAAAGGGATTGGAGATGTATTGAAAACATTTTGAAGATGAATTGAAGACAAGTTTGAATCAAAATTAATGTCAAGAAACTCTGTTTTTGCAGATTTTACTATTTTCCTACTATTTCTTTGTTTAGCACAAGCCTGTATGGATGTGTTAGGGCCTAAGAGCAATTATAATTGAAAGCTAGTGGAATCTATTTTCTTGTGTTTTAGGTACCAATAAGGCCAATAAGGACACTGGGGGCGCATTATAAACATAAAAAACCTACATCTTGGGGGGAGGTGCCAATAAGGATACTATTTTAGTTGGGTGTGTGTGTATGCAAATCCCATTTATGGCCAAGAAGCTCTCTATTTACTATTATTCAACTCTCGTTGATAGGAGGTTGTCTCTACAACTATTGCAATTTGTGTATGAAACCTAGATGCCTACAAGATCATATATATATGTATGTAAATCCTATTTATGGTCAAGTAGCTCTCTATTTACTATCATTGAACTCTCATTGATAGGAGATTGGCTCTCCAACTATTGCAATTCAATCCATTTGTAATGGTGCCTCTATCATGTTGAGTTGGATCATATCTCTGCATCAAGTTAAAATCATGAAGATCACAACACCATACAATCCTCATTGGGCTGTTAAAATGCACAAAACAATCATACAAGATAGTCATTCATGAAATTACTATGCAAAGAGGGTTTATAAGTTGCATTAGGGTTTGTATAAATGATCTAATGGATTTATAAGGTTGTCAAACACCAAAATGGATGATTTATATGAGTTTTGGGACTGTCACAGTCCATGTACAACTTGCCCTTTATGATTGTTAAAAAGATAACATGGCTGTCCAAAAACTGCCCTTTATGACTATCCTAAAACAACATCGTGTATATGCTCATAAAAGCCATCAAACTCTGAGAATAAACTCGTCATTGGATAAGGAGTGGAAGGATAAAGTCACATTCCGAAAAACCTCTTAAAATCACGTCTCCCCTTATTAAAACTAGGGTCTTTACCGATACATTGTTCCGTAAGAGCAAAGTCACTTAAGATCCTAAGACCAAAAACCTTGCCAGGTGCCATATCTTTTGTTCTGCTCATTGTGGGGATGAACGGACTGCGCCAACACATCGGGGTGGGTAGGTAAATTCCAGGGGAGGTCTCCTTTTGTGCGCCAACCGTCCCAGTCATTCTGGGCAAGAGGCTATCGGCAAAGTCCCTTAAGATCCCTAAGACCAAAAAAATGCCAAACTTTGACGGAGCAGTTCTAAGAATTCGTGATAGCTAGGAACGTTGTATTTGGACCTACAGGTGCATGTGGGGTCCATCCACAATAACCTCTCTCATTTTTGGTCAACTCCATTCCGTTTGACCGTGCCAAAATCAAACACATTGTTGCAAAATGCTTCAATTTGATGCAGTGGAAAGGTGCTAGGTGTAACATTTTTCATTCCATTGCTCGTGGGGTCGAACAGACTATGCCAATGCATCAGGGTGGGTGGGTAAATGCTAGTGGAGGTCCCATTTTGTGCACCAAGCATTCCATTCATTCCAGGCAAGAGGCTACCGGCAAAGTCCCTTAAGATCCCTGAGACCAAAAAACTGCCAAACTTTGACAGAACAATGTTTTGTTTAGACCTACAGGTGTACATGGGGTCCATCCATAATAACCTCTCATTTTTGGTCAACTCCATTCCATTTGACTGTGCCGAAATTAAATGCATTGTTGCAAAATGCTTCAATTTGATGCAGTGGAAAGGTGCTAGGTGTGACATTTTTCATTCCATAGCTCATGGGGTCGAACAGACTATACCAACGCATCAAGGTGGGTGGGTAAATGCTAGTGGAGGTCTCGTTTTGTGTGCCAAGCATCCTAGTCATTCCGGGCAAGAGGCTACTGGCAAAGTCCCTAAAGATCCCTGAGACCAAAAAACTGCCAAACTTTGACAGAGCAGTTCTTGGAATTTGTGATAGCTGGGAATGTTTTGTTTTGACCTATAGGTGCATGTGGGGTCCATCCACAATAACCTCTCTCATTTTTAGTCAACTCCATTCCATTTGACCATGCCGAAATCAAATGCATTGTTGCAAAATGCTTCAATTTGTTGCAGTGGAAAGGTGCTAGGTGTGACATTTTTCATTCCATAGCTCATGGGGTCAAAAGGAATACGCCAATGCGTCGGGGTTGGTGGGTAAATGCCATTGGAGGTCTCATTTTGTGTGCCAAGTGTCCCAGTCATTCTGGACAAGAGGCTACCGGCAAAGTCCCTTAAGATCCCTGAGACCAAAAAACTGCCAAACTTTGATCGAGCAATTCTCAGAATTTGTGATAGATGGGAATGTTTTGTTTGGACCTACAGGTGCATGTGGGGTCCATCTACAATAACCTCTCTTTTTTTTGGTCAACTCCATTCCATTTGACCGTGTCAAAATCAAACGCATTGTTGCAAAATGCTTCAATTTGATGCAGTGGAAAGGTGCTAGGTGTGACATTTTTCATTCCATAGCTCATGGGGTCAAATGGACTGCGCCAACGTGTCAGGTTGGGTGGGTAAATACCATTGGAGGTCTTGTTTTGTGCACCAAGCATCCCAGTCATTCCGGGCAAGAGGCTACAGGCAAAGTCCCTTAAGATCCCTAAGACCAAAAAATTGCCAAAATTTGATGGAGCAGTTCTCAGAATTTGTGACAGCTGGGAATGTTCTTTTTAGACCTACAGGTGTATGTGGGGTCCATCCACAATAACCTCTCTCATTTTTAGTCAACTCCATTCTGTTTGACCATGTCGAAATTAAACGCATTGTTGCAAAATGCTTCAATTTGATGCAATGGAAAGGTGCTAGGTGTGACATTTTTCATTCCATAGCTTGTGGGGTAGAATGGACTGTACCAATGCATCAAGGTGGACAGATAAATGCCATTGGAGGTCTCGTTTTGTGCGCCAAGCATCCTAGTCATTCCGAGCTGTAAGCTACTGACAAAGTCAAAAGTGGCTAGGATTGAAATTTTGCATTCCATAGGTCCTAGGACCAAATGGATTATGCCAACACGTCAGGGTGGGTAGGTAAATGCTAGGGGAGGTCTCGTTTTGTGTGCAAAGCATCCGAGTCGTTCCAAGCTATAAGCTACCAACAAAGTCACTTTATCGGTAGCTTACAGCTCGGAAGGACTGGGATGCTTTGTACATAAAATGAGACCTCCCCTAGCATTTACTCAAGCACCCCGATGTGTTGGCACAATCTGTTTGGCCCCACGACCTGTAGAATGCAAAATTTCAATCTTAGCAACTTTTGACTTTGTCGGTAGCTTACAACTCGAAACGACTGGGACACTTGGCGCATGAAATGAGACCTCTAATGGAATTTACACATCCACCCCGATGCGTTGGTGTAGTCTATTCAACCCCATGAGCTATGGAATGAAAAATGTCACACCTAGCACCTTTCCACTGCATCAAATTGAAGCATTTTGCAATAATGCATTTGATTTCGGCATGGTCAAATGGAATGGAGTTGACCAAAAATGAGAGAGGTTATGTGGATGGACCCCAAGTACACTTGTAGGTCCAAACAAAACATTCCCAGCTATCATGAATTTCAAAAACTGCTCTGTCAAAGTTTGGCAATTTTTTGGTCTTAGGGATCTTAAGGGAGTTTGATGGTAGCCTCTTGCCTGGAATGACTGGGATGCTTGGCGCACAAAATGAGACCTCCAATGGCATTTACGTGCCCACCCTGATGCGTTGGCACAGTCCATTTGACCTCACAAGCTATGGAATGAAAAATGTCACACCTAGCACCTTTCCACTGCATCAAATTGAAGCATTTTGTAACAATGCGTTTGATTTTGGCACGGTCAAATGGAATGGAGTTGACCAAAAATGAGAGAGGTTATTGTGGATGGACTCCATGTGTACCTGTAGGTCCAAACAGAACATTCCCATCTATCATGAATTTTGAGAACTACTCCATCAAAGTTTGGCAATTTTTTGGTCTCAGGGATCTTAAGGGACTTTACCGGTAGCCTCTTGCCCAGAATGACTGGGATGCTTGGCGCACAAAATGAGACCTCCAATGGCATTTACCTGCCCACCCCAACGCATTGGCATAGTCCGTTCGACCCCACGAGCTATGAAATGAAAAATGTCAAACCTAGCACCTTTTCACTGCATCAAATTGAAGCATTTTACAACAATGCGTTTGATTTCAGCATGGTCAAACAGAATGGAGTTGACCAAAAATGAGAGAGGTTATTGTGGATGGACCCCATTTGCACCTATAGGTCCAAACAAAACATTCCCATCTATCACAAATTCTGAGAACTGCTCCATCAAAGTTTGGCAGTTTTTTGTTCTCAGGGATCTTAAGGGACTTTGCCGGTAGCCTCTTGCCCGAAATGACTGGGACGCTTGGTGCATAAAACGAGACCTCCCCTGGTATTTTCCCGCCCACCCTGACGTGTTGGCGCATTCCGTTCGGCCCCACGATGAGCAGAACAAAAAATATTGTTCCAGTTGACACATTCTCAATCATTGACATGGATGATATCTCAGTACCATTCCTTTAGGCAGAATATGAGCTTCCAATGGAAGGCACAATTGTGAGGTTAGAGATGATGAAAAGTGTGCCTCATTCACAATCATGTTTTAGTTGTCTTCAATAATGATTCCTTGATTCAACTTAATCCTTTGATAATACATTTTAACCTCCTTGTGAAAGCACACTTTCAAGGTTGCTTGATGCAAACATTCTGTATCATTCATATTGTCACATGTTGTAAGCCATGTATGTGAAGATGTAAACATAGTATTGGTGACATGAGAAACACTACTACATATTCTTAAGTGTTGTAAATATGCATCTTCTTATTTAATCATGTGTTGTGAATGAAGGAATGCAATGATTGCAATATGTGCACAAAACATAATTTTTTACAAGGATTGTAAGGAAATGTTAAGAAAATACAATTAGCGGGTGTAAATCCAAAGTGTGGAAGCATAGACAAGGCATGTGAACAGTTTGGCATGATACCTCAAAGAGATGCTATCTCATGGAATGCAATGATTGCAAGATATGCACAAAATGGATTTTTTGAAAAGGCTTTAGAAACTTTGAAGCAAATACAATTGGAACGTTTAAAACCAAATTCCATAACCTTTGCAAGCATTATCCCTACTTGTGCCAAATTAGGATCTTATATATACATATATGCATAATGTCATGAAAATAATGTATAGTGTATATATCAAGCCATATAGGAATGTACAAATAAAACCATATGGGTATATACAATGATATACATCGATAACATACAAAAGTATGTTTACAAAGCCAAATAGGCATATGTAACAAAATGTCCCAAAATCAAATCTCCTATGGATTGCTATCAAATAATCTATGGCTCTTGCTAGGCCATGAAGATGGTGAACCAGTCAATGACTCATCCTCTATCGCTCATCGACTAGACCTCCTTGATAGAGATTTTTGAATTTCTACGTATTAATACAATCAAACAACGTGCACATTAATATAGAATTTAATATTCAAAATATATAACATGACATAATTAATCAATCACTTACCGCCAATTGGTGATCCCTCTTGATCATTTGTTGTCTCTCTTCTTCTGTAGAGCTAGATGGGTAGGGGAGGTGACGTCCTGTGAGAAGCATGAACAAGCAAATTTAAGTAAACATGAATATCATAAATATGTACATTAAATGCTGCGCTTATTATAGGACTGCTCTAGGACTATTTGAGGACTGTTGTAGTTAAAACTATCCTAGTAGACATGTATAGGACTGTCATCTCATGGAATACAATGATGGCAAGATTACTATCAAGATTAGTATGAAGATTAATTATGACTGTTATAGGACTTTTATAAGAATGCAAAGTAAGGAAGCATAGGCAAGGCACATGAACTATTTGGTGGAATACCTCAAAGAAATGAGAATTTTGTCAGATGTTGTAGTTGCAATTGCCATGTGACACATGTATGTAATATGTGAAAGCATAGACAAGGCACATGAACTGTTCAGCAAAGACATCAAATACATGTCATCTCATGGAATGCCTTATGTAGAAAAAGGTACAAATGTGCAATATTAAGAAATACAAATGAGAACTAAAAATCATACCTCGAGTATAGTCAAAATAACCTACGATGCCATACAAAATAATTTACGATGCCATGCAAAATAATCTACAATGCCATGTAAAATAACTTTATTCGCAGTCCTGTATAGTCAAAAGCATGCATTATAGTTAAAGAAACAAGATTTTTAATAAAACAATTCTAAAAAATAGAAAAAATAAGAACAAGTTAAGATAAAAAAATGTCATACTGTCCATCTGGAAGTTTAAATGCTAGTCAAGCATACCTGAGGGGTCATTTCTTACCTTCAAAGTATCCAATATTGCTTCATGATCAGCATTACTAATTGTCCATAGCTCTTTTGATTTTGGTTTTCCATGATGCTTTAGTAACTTGACATTTGTTGCTACAACTAGGTGAGAATACATCAATATGGTTTTATACTTCTCAAAGTCTTCAAAGGCTGGGATACCATTCTTTTTAATCATATATGTCTGTAACCAAGTCCCATCAATAGCAACTGATCCTTTAGGATATGTGAACCCATCATCATCTGTCATAGGTTGTGTTAGCTTTTGTTTTCCCTATACACATCGTGCCAACCAATAGTCTAACCTCTCTTCATTTCCATGCGGTGCAACAACTGCATAAACATGACCTAGCTGTACAAGGTCTGAAAGATGTTCATAGTCAAATGAGCTCTCCATGTCATTGATGGAAGATGATTGACCTTCATATAAAGGGATTAAATATTGTGGAATCCATGCATCTACCCACTCACTTGACTCACAATTGTTCCAATGACATTTAATACAACTTTGACAAAAACAAGCTAATTCTCATGTCTAAATAGTCTATGTACTTGCATCTGAGCTTTGAAATGAATGCATCTTTGATGATTCACTGATTCTCTAACATTCTAATTTCTCTATCGCTATCCCATCATCAACCAACCAAAAGAACTTGCATACTTCAGAATCAAGAGCCACTCCTCGTGAAAATGCATAGTTACACCACTTAACAATGGAATCTGCATCACTGAATGTAGTACCACCTCTAATCTTTAGTTGTTCTTTAAAAAGATCTCTCTTCACGCATGCACCTACTCCATCATGTTCACCTTTTCTGTGCCCGGCTTCAAAAAAATTCCAAACATGAGGTATACCCTTCTCTACATGCATTTTTCTCAACCAATAGAAATTACGAGCATTCTTGAATTGACCAGTGCAATTATCTGACCAAATGAGATGTTGATCCATTCTAATATCATTTTCTTGCAAGAACCCATAAAATTGTTGAAAACAATATTGCACAAACTCTGCTGAATGCGATCGATCATCACTCATGTAAAAATGGTATTCTCTGACAATCTTCCTATTCTCTTCTATACTGTTGGGGGCATGTCTGTATGTGATGTGAATAAAAATAGCAATCAGAATAGAATTGTAGTACTGGGATTGAACTTCATTTTGGGGTTGCAATGTATAGTTTTATGCAAAATCAACTACAGAGACAATAGTTCCAATCGGGAAAGAGTTTTTACACATCCTAAACTGTTGATCTAACCATCGAGATCTGTGGCTATGTCTGACATACTTGTAGAAAAGATTTTTATTAAAATCATCAATAAAATCAGCAATACTTACCTCTTACAATCAACTCACATCTAGAACCTTCACCTCCACTTTTCAAATTATATTTCACTGTCTCATATCTCTTTTTCTCAACCATTCTCTTTTCAAAATCATGCTCGTTGCCCTCATGAAAACATGATACAAACTTTGATAACCCACCACATTGTAAACACTTTTCATTTAAACAATCATTCTTGTAGAACATGCAACCATCATCTCTAATACATAGAAATAAATCCAATAAGTCCCTAGATGACCTTGATAGTTGAATTGCACCACACTCCTGTAACATTTCATTAGTGTGCAAAGTAGAATGAATATTGCATAATAATTCATGGTACATAGAAAACTCTACATGGTATTTGCAATAACATGTATTACAAACTTTAAGAGGAACACAATAAAATGGCTTAAGAGATTCAAATGCTCTTTGTGAGATTGTCATACCTGGGTGAGTTTCACAATATTGTTTGTACAATGTTGTTTGGCTACATTCCAAGTAATTTTTAGGATGTGTTGTGTGGTCTTTATCACCAATTCTTAACTTTACAACATCTTTTGCATTCGGTGATACCCTAGAGTTAGTGTGCCAAAATCATTCAATTTCTTCTTTTGTGCTATCAATTAGCTTCTTGTCAACTCGTGGAAGCCTACCACTGAAAGCCCAAGTATCATTGGCAAGAGGACTATCTAGCCTTGATCTTAATGCTAGTGCTTTTGACAATGTTTTGTGATTCAATCTTAAGTCAACACAAGTTTGCCTCATTAATCGAGCATTTCTTAATTGTTTTCTTACTATTGAGGTTGTTATTACTCTACGGGCAGCTCTTTTATCTTTCTCCTTGCTCGTCTTTCCAATAGAATTGAGTGCATTGAAAAGGCTTCTAACAATAATTTTATTCTGATCAGACACTTTGTTTAAACGAATCTTTAATTTCTTTAGTAAAGGTCTCATTTTGTACATCTTTAATAATTGCACAAAAAGTTGGCATTGTTTGGTTAATGTTTTCTTCTCAAAGTATTCATTAAAGAGTTTTGTAGCCCACAATTGAACCGTTCATGATGACCTCTTGCCTTCAAGTTTTTTCATTATGTTCTCATTAATTTCAAGTAACCATTTTGGGGTTCTTGGGTGTTTTCCAATTTCATCACGGTTATTCTCTTCTTGACAAATGTCCTCTCTTCTTATGAAATTTGGAGATACATTGATTGTTCTTGTTTCATCCATTTTATCAACCTCATCAATTTTATCAACAAATGGATTATGGAGTGCAATTTCAACATCATGATGTTCATATCCACTTTCTTCAAGTGCACGTCTTCATTTTTCTTCTTCTTTGTCCATGGTATTGCTATTATGAATAGGTGTTTCATAACATTTTTCAATATTTTCATTTGTAATATTATGGTGAATTTCATTCTTATCTAACATTTCATTATAATCAAAATTAACATCTTCAATTTGCATGTCATTAGATGGTAAAGAAGAAGATTCACCTTGATGAGCATCCGCCAAACCCACTCTTCCAATCCTCTTCCTTTCCCTATCTTTTTCCCTAATTGCTTCAATTTCCTCCAATATAACTTTCCTCCTCCTTTTTTCTTTACAACGACTATTTCTCCCCATTAGGGGAACAAAAATATCACCCTTATGATTGTAACAAGAAAATTGTGTCTCCAAAAGTGCATAAAAATATTCTTTTCACTGTCATAGCAAGAAGTCACGAGTATTTCGACAGTAGAGGGTGTTTGGTTGTGGATGTCAGGTCCAACAATATTCCTTTTGTCTTTTTTCCACATTTACAAAATGGATATCTGTTTCTTAAATCTCAATTCTTTGCCAACGGACACTCTACAATGTCCATATCACTACTACAAAATAGATATCCATTTTATTATGTACATTTGGATTCTAGACTAGGGATTCATTTTATTATTCTATAAACTTGTGAATTACCATCTAATTTGAATGTTTACACACTAATCCACCTAGGTATCAACTTAATAAAGGTCTAGATATAAGCCATTATTTGATTTGAGTAATCTTACTTTGGACACATTTGTGAAGACTCCTAAAGAGCCTAGACATACAATTGTAAAGATGATATAGCCTCCATATAAGCATAAAGATTATATATAATTTTAATTTGTTGAAGGCCATGTAAATCAGTCATTGATGAGGACTCTGCTACACCTAAAGTTGAGTCCTTTGTTTGGAACTTTGAAGCATGCAAAGAGGCAAGTGACTTGTAATGCTTAAGTAAACACGAGTCTCAACATGATGTAGTTCAAATTGATGACATGTCTAAATATGACACATTTTAGTTTGTATTGCATGAGGACTTCCTTATTCATGCATATCAAATTTATAATTAGGTATATTTTTCTGAAGTGTATGAGTTTGAATCTTTCAATTTTTGTATTGACTCACTTGAAGATGCTAGCAGCCATGTGAACATGATTAATATGGGATCCAAGAGTTGTCCTTTTCCCATGCATTTGGAATGGATTGTTGGCCCTTATGATTGTTTAAATCATGTTGGCCTAGCATTTGAATAGTTGCTTCGTGACATGGATGGGAATAGATAATGTATAGACTTTATCACACTTTAGGGTTTTCTCATTATGCTAAAATGTTATGACTATCCACTTATTCTATTTTAGGCTATCATGAAATGAGGAGCTTCTAAAGGCAAAAATGTTTTCCCAAAAGAAGGCTCAATGTTATTCATAAAGACATTAGATTGTTAAAATACAAATTCAAGGGTAGATATTCCTTGGGCTATTTTAGTATAGAGAAGCAAAATTGCAATATATGACTATCCTAGGAATTAGAATGGTTGATCATAGGATATTCATGGCATTTTGATATTAATGGATGGCTTGATGGATGTTTAGGGAGTTTAAGTTTAAATGTAATGTATGAGAATTCTTATTTATGAAGGATCTAATAGGTCTGATGTCTTATTTGTAGGCCATTCAAGAAAGAAATGAAAAGATACCAAGGACTATCATAACACCTATTACAATTAGGTGCATCAAAGGATTGTCATCCAGGACCTTACCAATATGGGAAGTTATCAAAACCATGTCATGTTTAAAATTAAAGGATTTATCACCTCTTTGTCCCTATAGGCCTATTAGAACAATAGGTCACATTTTATTCATATACTAGGGTTGAGAATAAACACTAAGCATTTGTAGTTATGGCAAGTGTAAATGGAAATAGATTACAACTTTAGACAATCTATCCTCTCCTAGATTGCACTGAATGAGTGGAAATTAAAAATTCCCTATTAATGTCCTTTATATACTGAAGGTATGGGTGAGAAAGGTAAACTTTGTATGTTGTAGACAAGGCCTCAAATGTAAAATATATTATGACAATAACGATAAGGACTGTTAGGCACAAATGCTATCACTATTATAGATTGTCAAACCAACCATAGGCTGCCATAATAGTACACTGCTGACTATCATACCTTTAGGCATGGTGCCATGAACCTTATGAGTAGAATGCATTGGTATTTGTGAGAAATGTATTTCTTATGTTAAGAATAAGTTTTTATATTGTTTGAACATCATCAAAAGGTGGGCTACCAAAATCTAACTATGAACTATTGTGCCATCTAAGCACAATCATGACCAACATCAAGGGATAGTCAAGGCATGGGTGTCTTAAGAAACATAATTGAAATTGTCCATGGATATTTGAAGTAATTCACAATATTCATGATCAAGAATCAACTCTGACTGTCTCAACAGTGGTAAATTTGGCTTCAAGACAATAAAAAATGAGCTTAGGGATTCATTATCACCAAGTAATAAAGAAGAGTAACCATAAGTTTCAACCTTCAATTTCATTATACAAGAGGATGAAGAAGGGGCCATAGTATTTTCATACCATAATACAACATACAAAAGGAAAATCATGAAGTCAAAACATGTGCAAAGGGTATCTATGTTAAAAAGGAGAGTTGTGAATGGACGATGACTATCATTGTCAAAATAAGATATAGTCTCTCTAAGGACAGTTAGGTGATTTGTGGATTGTCATGACTACAAGACAAGAGAATCTTGTGTATGAAGAGGAAAGAAATATAAATAAAAGAAGATTGAAGGATTGTTGCACCTGGGTACAATGATCCTAAAGGATTGTCATGCTAAAAGGATGGCCAACAGTACAAAGATTCATATTTCAAGGCTATCCTTAATCTCATTCACATGGTCCTAATGTTGGTTTGATTTGCATGGAGTGAGATGACACTATCAAGATTAATTGAAAAGGTGAAAGGGTTTGGTACCAAATTTGGTCACAAGTGTAAAAATTGCAATAAGCTTGAGAATATTGTTCACTAAACCTAGAACTATCACCAAGCAACATCCATTTCATAAGATGTGATCAACAAACATGTAAGAAAAATAGATATCAACCTTCTTGGTTATGCATGCTTGATAAGAGCCCATACTTTTCACAAGGAGCCACCAATTTTTAACTAAGTATTTCCATTAGAAACGGATAAAAAAATGTTCCCCCAAATGAGGAAACTAGATTGTTAATTAGAATTCTATGTGTAATGTGATATGAAACAATAGATACACCTATAAATGACCAACTAACTTTAACTTCTTGTATTATTGCCTCGATGTTTCAAATATGTTGCTTCTCTTCATCCAAAACCAATGGTACAAAATTTTTCATAGATCAAGGAAACGGATACCATTTTGAGTTGTTTTCACAGAAGCAAAACGGATATCCATTTTGTTTTGGTAGAAAGAAAGACGAATATCCATTTTGGTTGTTGACTTTTCATGGATTCTAACGTGTTTTCATGTTTCAGTCTCTTCTTCAAACTTCACCCTTCGTGCTGACAACTTTTTTTTATGCAAAATTGATAAAATGAAAAGGGTTTATAGAAAAAATTGTTAGCTTTCTAAAAATATAAGATTTGTTTGGTTATCATTTTATTAAATAATTATTAATAATTTTCTATATGACGTGTCTCTGAAATCCTGATGGACACACTGATTGAAAAACATCCATAACTTTCAAACCATTTCACCTTTTTGAGATCTGAAACCTGCGTCACACTCTATGCTTTTCTGGCTATAGGTTAAAAAAAATTGAATTTTAATTTTTTTTTATCGAGTTAGGTTGGCTGGAAAATTATTTTTTAGTTTTTAAAAAAAGTCACAGTAAAAAATCATAACTAATTATTTTATTGGAAAAAAATTTCAAATAAATATGCGTCACATCCGGACATGAGTCCTCTACTTATTTTGAAAGTTTCAAAAAAATATATATATTTTTACTCATAGTTAGGTTGGCTGGACAGACACCCACTTTTTATTTTTTTCTAAAAAATTTAATAGTTGTTCATTGAAATATTCAATTTTCACTAAGTAAATTTAGTTTAAAAAAAAATAGTAGCCTATAAACTAGATTCAATTCTCTACAAATTTCGTTCTTACATCTTTTTCAAATTGTGTAGATAATCCATTCAAATTCTCACATGAACTTGATAAAGTCTGATTTTTTGTATTTTCATTGCCACTTAGAGGTATAGTTTGGCCCATCATGATCTTGCACATACCCATTTATTTAATCTATTCTGAAGTCACCAACAAACTTGAAAGTAAATTGTCATTGGTGAAATAAGGTAACACCCACCTAGGCTTAAACAAAGCCTAAAGTGTAGAGAGATTTAATTAATTTGATCAATTATATTAGTTGGCCAAATTCACATATAAAACCTAATCATAAGATTTGGCATATCTTTAGGGTTTTATAATTTGTAAATTTGAGTACTAACAAAACCAATATTGACATTAAAGTGATGTACAAAAGCATTGGCCAAATCATTGAAGGAATGTATAGAACTATGAGGAAGAGAATAAAGCCATTCAATTGCATAATCCTTTTAGTTTCTAGGGAAGAGCTTTGTAAAATGTTTATCATCATAAACATAATCAAAACAAACTCCCAATTGTGTCATAAGGTCCCCTTTACCACTATACATTACAAAACTAGGGGCCACCGAACAAACTAGAAATGGATAAGAAATAAATCAAATGAAAGTGGAATATGCTTGATTTCTCCTATGATATCGTTTGATTACTAGGGGTAATGCATCAACTTTACTTTGCATCTCATCAATTCTTTTAAGGATGACATCTATGTTGGAAGGATGAACATTAGGAGTTATGATTAAAATGGGAGTGGAAGTGGAAACATGAGATAATACGTGGAGTGTAGGTTGATTGGGGGACAAAGAATGAAGTTGGAATGATAGAACTAGAAGTGGGAACATGAGTAGTGGGTGAGAAGTAAACACAATCAAGGGATGAGTGGAAGGTACAATATGAGAAGTAGGTACAATGAGATGATCAATGATAGGAGCTATGAAAAATTGATAAGGAATACAGAGAAGAGAAGAAATATGTGGCTCAGATAATGCAGGAGATGTGGAAGGAGGCACACTAGATGAAGAGGCTTGTGAAGGAAAGGGAGGAGACACACTATTTAAGGAACTTGATGAGCTTATCCTTTGGCCTATATCGCTTAATACTTCCATCACATAAGGATTATCCATTAACAAGTTATGAAGAACATCAATCAAATTTGAATAATTAACATTATTGCTCAAATTTGTAAAGGCCTGATATAAGTATTTGTGTAGTAAGATTCATGTCTTGCCTATCCATATGTGCAACATGTGCATCATGATGAAAAACATCTTCCCCATTAAAACATGTAGTAGTCATCAAATCCTCAATCATAACTTCCTTGTAATGAATCAAGGCCATTGTAGAGTTAAGCCTAAGGTTTCTTCTTAGTGCAAAATGAGGATTAGGTTGAGACCTTGACATTCAAGAAAAATATAAAGCAATGAAAAGGAAATTGCATCCAAGTAATCCTATTTTTTTCTGCCAACAATTCATACCAAAGATTGAACAATTTAAGGATACTGCAATAGGTAATTTGTATCGACACAAATAATATTACTAAAGCATTTCAAAGTTTAAGCCATAAGAATCATCCTTTTTTAAACATGGATTGCAAATAATTATGAAAATTTAGAAGTCTTGGTCATTAACATTATTGTCTGCTACAATGTCATCCAGTGTGTCATTGTCAATGTTCATATGTTCTTTCAAGTATTTAATATTATCATCATCCTCATCTTGACCTGCATCATCTTCATCATCATTGAAATTTGACTATAGACCATCTATATTGTTACTAGATGTATTTGGATCATCATTTTCTATACCATCCATATTGTTGTCTTCCATAACATCATATAACTATGGATTGTTGTCTTCTTGTGCCTGACATAACCATCTTCAACATCATCATGGATGTCAATTGCTTCGATGTTCTCTAATCCCTCTCCCATTTTGTTGGCCGTCATTGTTTTGTTCAGTGTCCAGTAATGCATGGTCAAATACATGCCTTAATCTTAGATCATAATGTATGACAAATATCCATTTCGGGTCCAAAATATCTTCATAGAAAAATACCTGCACATGAACAACATACATATATTAGACGTATGGTATAACAATTTTATTGATTAATAAACACATGTTTGTATGAGTAATAAACTATGAATTAATAGATTAATAATCACTACCGTTTCTTGTTTGAGTTAAAGAAATACCTGCTCACAATGAATTGGTAGAACATGAGGCTCCTTATCCTCTGATAGGAAACATGAGGAATCTATAGAAAACAATCCACTATAGGTATCATGTCTTCGTGTCCTCTCAAAAGTAGTGCCCCTCATTTTGGCTTTTGACAGTTGATAGTATTTCAGTTACACTTAGACAGTTTTGAGACATGTGGATGATAGACTTATTGTTTATGCTTATTATGCTCATTTTGGATTATGGATTACTGATGTGGTTGATGACATTTGTTATGATCATTAGAATGAAATTATTGATATTATAATTTATGATGTGTTTGATATGATTAGTCAATGGTTAGATGTTATCATGCATTATGTGATTGGATGATACCTGATTGATAATTAGAGATGTTTATGTTTATTGCCATACTTTTAGATATGGGATAGTGTAGTGCTACTCATTACGAGCACCCTACTACACTGTGACTCTCTGACTCTGTGTGTTTGTTATGTATGTATATTCTCGTCTGTAACACCTTGATTTGATGCAGGTTGCAGGTACCAGGCATCGACTCCACCTGATTTAGCAGGTCTGAGTGTGCCTTTACTCCAATGGATAATGTGGATGGGAGATAGCATGGGGTTCCCTAAGTCATTCATTATCTTCAGTTTGTGGTCGTGAGTCTTGATGTCACTTAGGGGTTCTTGCCCTCGGGTATTGGTCATCATTTGGTATGTAGTTGTTATTGTTTGAACTTTTGGTTACAGTCTATGTGTAATGATTGGAAATGCATTAATTATAATAATAATAAGAAGAAGAAGAATAAGTCTAGATACAATAGTACTTATCTAGTTTGTTATTTAATAATTTGGAATTGGAAAATAGTGAATAAGTGATTTTAATAATAAAAAAATTAAATTAATAATTTATAAAGTAGTAATAATGATAATAGTTATATGTAATTAATATTATAATAATTGATTAAATTAGTACATTGTTTATCTAAAAAAGATATTGTCATTTAATATTTTATTGTTGAGAGATTTTCCGTGAACAATTAGCATTAATTTGCCTGATTTGAGAATCTCTCTCCGGAGGAAGAAAATGTATTGCATTCAAAATTTAGAGAGATAGTGGGTTTCAGAAACAGATACGAGAAGTGGAAATTAATTGGCCTTTTCTAATTTTTTGCATTTTGGGGGATTATTTGAAAGGAGAGAGGGAAATTGGAAGGGGGGATTTTTTTTGGATAGAAGCTGAAGAGAACGAGAGGGAGAAGAAATTTGATCGAGGGGGAGAATTCTGAAGCTTGAAGATAAAATTCCAGGTATGTCTTTTGTTTAATGAAATGAATATTATGGTGATGGTTGTGTCTTTGTGTTGAAACCTTTCTGTAGTTTTAAACTATTCTTGCTTACATTCTAGTCTGGACAATTTCTTCTAATCTACCATCATTTATCTTGAGGAATGAAATTCCATTCGATCAGTCACCCTGTATTATGCCTCTTCTCAATCCACTTTGTGCATATCAAAAAAATTAGCAAACAGTCATGCATGTAATTTGATCCAATGATGCACTCATCTTATGATTCCAAGCTTGGATTTAACACTTAGAGTATTTGTTTACCTATGACTATGTCATGCCTTTTTAGAACCATTTTATTCTTACCCTGCAAATAAAATAATAGCCAAACCATGATATACTGGCATGACATTCTCCAAGCCAATCAACCCTTTTGTGAATCTATTGAGATCCCTGAGATTGCTTTTGTAGGCGCCTAGCTTTTTACCCTCATAGTAATCCTTGCCTTACAGAAAGAATGACCCTTATTATTTGAGAACTTGAATCTGAGTGCGTTGGATTATGACTTACTCTGTGAAGGTCACTGGGGAAAATGCATCATAAGAATGCTGCGCTGAGAGAGGGCATAAACCATCAAGATTCATTTTCCTATGGCGCACCTCTTTGTATTTGGCAATAATAATCTTTAAACTTAGTGACCTTTGATTAAATTGAGCTCTCCTTCGATGATCATTTCAACCCTATAGCCATTGTAGTGACCCAGCTGTGGAGACATTCCCACTATCCATGTAATGTAGCCCCATCTAATTGACAAATTGAAGTTAACTCTGGTTGGAGACAACAATTTTTATTTAACCCTCAATCCGCAATCAAGGCATTATTAATCTATTTCAATAGACCGTATTTCCTTGAGTGTGTTTAATGTCTACCTAGCAAATCCAAATTATGCAAGCTTTTTGCCACTGTGTTTGATGAGACATCTCTGAGGCATTTTGTTCCTCTGCCACGTTTTTCTTTGCAGGGTCATGCTCGTTTGAATTAATCCTACGATATCTTCTTCTGCTGTAACTTATCATGATGAGTGTACTATTGCATACCATCTGAGAGTACCATTGCAATCTTGATTTCTTGGACCATAAAACCCTCTTTAGTAAACATTGTTACAATCTATATTAAAATCCATTTAATTTCTGCAAGCGATTAGTTCTGGAGCGAACCTCTACGACCCCTTATGCGTAGTAATATGGTGTTTTCTTTGGAGCAAAACCAACGCATTATCTCTAAATTCATTGTTTAGAACGTTTCCTTTATTGTCACCTTATTTTTCGTGAAACCTCAGTTATAAATTAAGTTATTTCTTTTGAGTTTCCTTATCAACTACTCATTTGAGTTTTAAGCCTGCACCATCTCAACGTCCATCATATGCTTAGGGTGAATGAAATTGATGCTTTCATAATAGTTTTAAGGAAGTTGTTGTGATATTATTTATAATGATAAGTTAGGTTGAGCCTCAATTATTATTCTTCAATTCAATTTAACTATTGTAAGTAAGTTAATAAGAGTATGTTATTTTATAGGGTTTAGCAATAATGTCTATTATTGATGAAGCCAACATGTATTTATAATTGAAAAGCTATTCAAGAAATTTTGAATTGCAAATATTTATGATAGCATAATCATACATTATTCTTAGTCAAATTAATATAAATAGTATTATTTATTGTATTTAAGTAGGTTGTAGAGTTTCTTAAATGGTTTAAATTGAGTTTCTAATATAACTATTAGCTTGTGAGTAATTTCAGATATTGATAGTTTTAAACTAAATTAGTATTTAATTTTATTTCTCTTATAGGTTTAAAAAGATTAGAGAGAAGCAAAACTAATCTTATTTTATAGTCAGATGAACCTAGAAAAGTTATTAAAATAATATAACCCATTTTTTTTAGACATAATAATAGCATATTAATCAAGTCAGAATTTTGGTTACGTCAATGGTCTTAAATAACCTATGTAGAATGTGAGATAGAAAGATTTAGCCCAACTAAATTAAGTTCCTGAACTACTAGGTGTTGATGAATTTAATTTTGTCAACTTAGTTAGTTAGGGTTAAAATGTCATTGTGTTGCAAGTTGTTATATTGTGTTGAACCTTTTTATTGTTTAATTAAACCATGGGTGTTTTAAATCATATATGATCATATGTATGTGTTTCTTGTACTTGTTAAGTCATATAACTCTAGAGGTTCTTTGTATGTCTCAGGTTGTCTTGTGATTGTGAAGAGTCTTGATCACATCTTTCTATATGAAGATTTTGTAGTTACTTAATGGGAAGATTGTTGAAGTGGACCTTGGTTTTAAATTGTTATTTCTAAGTTAATATAAGTAGGCAGGAGAATGATTGTTTTTCATAGTCAAGCTATTCATACCCAATTGGAGGTCTTGTCTGGTAGTAGGGGTGCTGACTGTAAGTAGGAGAGTGGCTTTCATAGTGGGGCCAGTGCCCAAAGAGGTTGCCTGGATAACCCTATGAAAGTTAAAACTAAGTGATAACCTAATAATTAGCCTAGGTGGGGTTGGGTAGATAAACACATAACAGGATAATTATGATGCCTCACCCATGCCTATAGTGCTCTCTTAGGCTAAGGATGGGATGAGAAGGCCCAGTTGGCATGATCGACCTCCTTGTCTTCATGAGAGGATGTGTCAGTTCTGCATGTGTCACCCTATGGGGTCAATACCTAGAGAGAGGCTACCAGGATAACCATAGATGGGGGTTGGTTTCTAGAGAGAGATAGACTGGATAACCCATGCTAGGACCATGCGATGACACTCTTCCTACTACAGCTTAGTCACTTCCTTTATGTTACCTTTTTGTTGTTGCCTCTGGAGTAGTGTTAGCCAATGTTGATCTATGTTTTCTGTGTCATTTTTGTATATGTTTATTTGTACCTTTTGATCTTTGACTTAGTGGAACCTCATTGTTATCTCCTAGCTCGGGGGGTGGACCTCAAGGTTCCACATGGTCTGGTGGAAGAGCTTAATCCATTGGTTATTCTTTGGCATCTTGGTTCGTGTTCAAGGCAGAGGTATTTTCTAGTTCTAGACATGTACTTGCATCCTCAGAGTTGTATTATGCTTCCAAAATTGTATAACCATGATGTATATTGTAAACTAATGTAATTAGTCAAGAAGTCTTGTAATCATGTACTCCTATATCTGATCGCTTTGTACTATATTTATATCTTGTAATGAAAAATGTATTCTTCTTATGTTGTATCAAATTGTATATAAACTTGTGTGATGTAATATGTTGTTAAGAATCTATGTTTATTTGATACAGTTATGTCCCTAAAGATGTTAGTTGATGTTGTTATTAGTGTTATTTGATCTAGTGATTATTGAAAATAATTGTTTTAAAAAAAATCTGTATTTTATTGCCCTATTAGTCTAATTCTCTAGGGTTCCATGACGGGGCATCACATTTAGTATCAGAGCTAGGTTTAAACACTAGGTACTCTAGTTATGATTAAGCCCATTATGTGACCTACTGCTTAAACTCTGTAGATTAACTTTCATCCCTATTGTTTCCCTCTTTGTGTGTAATGAATTATCCTGTGGTGTTGTAGGTAGATGCCTAGAGGTAGAGGTCGAGGTCATCACAGAGGTATGGGATGTGGGAGAGGTGGTGACAGTACACCTACTCCCAATTCTCCTCATGACAGTGCCCATGAAGGTAGGAGTTAGAATATGGAAGGATAGGGTCATCCTAAGGGAGATCAGTTGTGTCAGTTACTTGTGGAGGCCCTTGCCTGGTTAGGCGCTAGACAGGAGGTAGATCAGCCAAAACCTAGGGAAAGAGAGAGATCACCTAGGAGGAGAGAATTGACAGCTGAGCAGGAGGCCACTTTAGCTAGTCATATGAGAGACCTTCTAAGGGCCCACCCTCCCACCTTTGATGGATCTGGTAGTGGTCTAGAGGTAGAGACTTGGTTACTTGATATAGGCATGTGTTTCTCCATGCATCCGTATAGTAGCAACACCAAGGCTAGATGTGCTATCTTGCATCTCAGAGGTTTTACTTTGACCTGGTGATGTTTAGAGGAGCAGAACCTACACTTGGACATTAGTACTATTTCTTGGGAGTTGTTCTTAGAGAGATTCAAAGCTCATTTCTTGTCAGATCATTGGAGGCAGTATCGTGTAGATGAGTTCCATGAGCTGAGGTAGATGGCCATGTCAGTAGAGCAGTATGGGCATAGATTCTATGAGCTCAAGTAGTATGGAGGCATTGGAGATGATGAGACTATGTTAGTGTAGCATTTTATCAGGGGCTTGAATGCCTGAATTAGTGGAGGGGTTCGTGTCTTTGAACTCAAGACTATGGAGGTAGCAGTGGAGAAAGCCCATTTATTGGAGAACTTGACTATGGCACTTGGAGGGCATACAGGTGTGCATATTGGTAGTGCACCTTCTATAGGATTTAGTGCTCGTGGTGGTCATACTCAAGCATCAGGATCTCACAGAGGATATCATGCACCCTCAAAGGGTGGACAACAACAGCAGCAGTAGTACTCTCAAGCCAAACCAAAGAATTCTCAGTCTCAGCAGGGTACCAGATTTTAGAATAAGAAGAACTAGAGTTGGCAGTGAACTAGACAAGATCATGTTGATCAACCTACTAAGAGCACATAGTCTGCAGTGAGTAGGGGGAGTTTCCAGCAGTCTAATGCCTTTCAGGGTGGTTTTGGTAGAGGAACAAGGTGCTTCTCTTGTGGCCAACAGGGTCATATTGCTAGATAGTGTCCTCAGAGGAATGCATTAGGATTTGGACACAAGCTGACAGCTTCAGAACTAATGGTAGATGATGCAGGCAGATCGTACAGAGTCTTTACAACGGTTGATAACCAATAGGCAGAGCATTAGGGCACCATGGTGGAGACTTCTGGCTTCATGCAAGGTATTGGTTTTTCTGTTCTCTTTGATTCTGGTGCTTCTGATTCGTTCATTTCTCCTTCTCTTGTGGAGCGTTATGGTCTAGTGGCAACAAAGCAGGATGATAGGTGGCAGGTTGAGCTAGCTTTTGGGGCTAACGTCATAGTTGAGTCTCTAGTGCATGGTTGTGAGTTTAGGATTGGCCCTCTATCTACCATAGTAGATCTTCACATCCTACCCCTTGGTTCATATGATATTGTATTGGGTATGGATTGGTTAGATGCCCATCAGGTAGTGATAGATTGTCGGTGTAAGTCAGTCAAATGTGTGGATGATTCTGGTAGAGAGGTGGAGGTAGTTGGTATCCAGAGACATCTTTCCCTATGTATGATCTCTGCTATGTAGCTTAAGAGGTGTATACGTCAGGATTGTCAGCTTTTTACAGTGATAGTTAATGACTTGGAGATGGAGGAGAGTCGAGAGACATCTCTTGACGATCACCCACTTCTGAGAGAGTACGCTGATGTTTTTCCTTCTGAGATTCTGGGGATGCCACCTAAGCATGACATTGACTTCAAGAGTGATCTTGTTCCCAGTGTAGAGCCTATCTCATGAGCTCCATATAGGATGACCACTCAGGAGATCAAGGAGCTTCAATTGTAGTTGGAGGAGTTGTTAGCCAAGGGATTCATTTGACTTAATGTTTCTCCATGGGGAGCACCTGTGATCTTTGTGAAGAAGAAGGATGGATCTCTGTGGTTGCGTATCAACTACCAACAGCTCAATAAGGTGACAATGAAGAATAGGTACCCCTTGCCTCGGATTGATGATCTGTTTGATTAGATTAAGGGAACTAAGGTGTTTCCAAAAATTAACCTTAAGTCAGGATATCATCAGTTGTGGACATTTGAGGTAGATATTCATAAGACAGCATTTCGCACCTGTTATGGGCATTATGAGTTTATAGTTGTACCATTTTTTTTATGAATGCACCTTTGGTATTCATGAGCCTAATGAATGGTGTATTCCGCACTTATCTCGACAGGTTTGTCCTTGTATTTTTGGATGATATATTGATTTATTTGAGGACTATGGAGGAGCATGAGGAGCATTTTCGTCAGGTGTTGTAGTGTCTTAGAGAAAATCAACTTTATGCTAATTTGTCAAAATGTGAATTCTTTCAAACAGAGGTGAAGTATTTGGGTCATGTCATTTCTGGAGAGGGTATTGGGGTGGATCCTTTGAAGATCCAAGCTATTATGGATTGGCCTACACCTACTAATGTTTCTAAGGTTTGCAGTTTTATGGGTTTGGCAGGCTATTACCACCATTTTGTTATGGGATTTTCGAGGATTGCTCACCCTATTACTTCTCTTCAGAGGAAAGGGAAGAAGTTTGTGTGGTCAGAGTAGTGTCAGGCAACTTTTCAGACCCTTAAGGAGTGGTTGAATAGTGCACCTATTCTGGCAGTTCCTGATCCTACTGGGGACTTTGTTGTGTGTATAGATGCCTCTTTGGAGGGTTTAGGAGTGGTTCTAATGCAAGATGGTCGCGTGATTTCCTATGAGTCTCGCAAACTCAAGGATCATGGATTGAACGGTCCCATGCATGATCTGGAGTTAGCCGCAGTTATGCATGCCTTGGTGAGGTGGAGGCATTTTCTTTTAGGGCATCAGTTTGAGTTGCACAGTGATCATCGTAGTTTACAGTATATTTTTATATAGCCAAACTTGAATATGAGGCAAAGGCGATGGATGGAGTTCTTGTGCAAATATGACATTGAGGTTAAGTATATTCAGGGCAAGGAGAATGTTGTGGCAGATGCTCTTAATTGTTCGAGGCATGAGATCTCAGCAGTCACTCTCACAGTTGATTTGAGAAGTTAGATTCTTGTCACACTTCCTACCAACAGTTGGTATTAGGAGGTGAAGTCTGAGGTTGAGTCGGGTAGACCTTTGGAGGGAAGATTTGCCAGTTATTCTCTTAAGTTAGATGGCCTTTTGAGACATTTGGGTTGTATTTATGTTCCTAGTTCAGAGGGACTTCATATCCTAGTTATGTCAGAGGCACATTGGGCACCCTATTTCTGCTCATCCAGGTGTCAAGAAGATGCTTGCAGATCTTTGTCAGCTATATTTTTGGAGTGGTATGAAGCAGGATATTGCTAATTTTGTGTCGCGATGTCTTAAGTGTCAGAGGGTGAAGATGGAACACCAACAACCTGTAGGTCTATTGCAGCCCCATCTTGTTCCAGAATGGAAATGGGACATCATTTTGATAGACTTCATAGTTGGATTACTGGTATCCTCCTATCGACACGATGTTATTATGGTCATTGTGGATAGGTTGATGAAGGTAGCTCATTTCTCTCCTATCCATTCATCTTATAATGCATCTACGGTGGCCAGAATTTTCATGTAGGACATAGTCAGACTTCATGGGATTCCTCATAGGACCATCTTTGATAGGGATCCAGTGCTTACTTTAGCCCTTTGGTCTTCTCTATAGCATGCCTTAGGGACACAACTAAACTTTAGTTTAGCATACCATCTAGAGATTGATGGATAGAATGAGAGGGTTAATCAGGTCCTCGAGGATATGCATAGGATGTATGTGATGGATCAGCAGAGACGTTGGGAGGACTATTTGTATCTGGTGGAGTTTGATTATAATAATGGATATCATAGCTCTATCTACATGTCTCCATTTTAGGCTTTGTATGGTCATCCTTGTCAGACCCCACTGTGTTGGGATCATCTTGAGGATAGAGTTCTTCGAGGACTGGATATGCTTAGAGAGATGGAGCAGCAGGTTGAGTGGATTAGAGAGCATTTGGTGGTAGCGTAGGATAGGTAGAAGTATACAGATGTTCATAGGGTTGATCGATAGTTTTTAGTTGGGGATCGAGTGTTCTTGCGTGTACGACCATGAAAGAGTCCAATCCATTACGAAAAAGGCTCTAAGTTTGCATCATGCTTTGTTGGACCTTTTGAGGTGTTGGAGAGGATCGGTCCTGTCACTTATCATCTTTCTTTACCACCCAGTCTTTCAATCATCCATGATGTGTTTCATGTTTATGTACTTAGACCTTATTATCCAGATATTGCTCATGTTCTTGATTGGAATGCCCTATAGGTAGAGGATGAGCAACTGGCTTTGGAGCCCATAGGCATTTTGCAGCACATGAGACTCGCTCTCAGGGGCAGAGACGTGGAGTAGGTTAGGGTCCAGTGGGATCCTAATGATGAGACTTCTGCTACCTGAGAAGATGCTTCCAGGATGAGGGAGTTATATCCCTACTTATTTGCAGGCTTCCAAGAGTAATCCTAATTTTAGGGGGAAGGATGTAGTGCCCCTCATTTTGGCTTTTGATAGTTGATAGTATTTTAGTTACACTTAGACAATTTTGAGACATATGGATGATAGACTTATTTTTATGCTTATTATGCTCATTTTGGATTATGGATTACTTATTTGGTTGATGACATTTGTTATGATCATTATGATGACATTATTGATATTATAGTTTATGATGTGTTTGACATGATCAGTTAATGGTTAGATGTTACCATGCTTTATGTGATTGGATGATACCTGATTGATAATTAGAGATGTTTATGTTTATTGCCATGCTTTTAGAGACAAGATAGTGTAGTACTACTCATTATGAGCACCCTACTATGTTGTGATTCCCTGACTTTGTGTGTTTGTTATGTATGTATATGCTTGTCTGCAACACCTTATTTTGATGTAGGTTGCAGGTACCAGGCATCGACTCCACCTGATTTAGTAAGTCTGAGCATGCCTTTACTCCAATGGATAATGTTGATGGGAGATAGCATGGGGTTCCCTAGGTCAGTCTTTGTCTTCAGTTTGTGGTCATGGGTCTTGATGTCACTCAGGGGTTCTTTCCCTCGAGTATTGGTCGTCATTCGGTATGTAGTTGTTATTGTTTGAACTTTTGGTTACAGTCTATGTGTAATGATTGGAAATGCATTAATAATAATAATAGTAATAATAATAATAAGTCTAGATATAATAGTACTTATCTAGTTTGTTATTTAATAATTTGGAATTGGAAAATAGTGAATAAGTGATTTTAATAATTAAAAAAATTAAATCAATAATTATTAAGTAGTAATAATGATAATAGTTATATGTAATTAATATTATAATAATTGATTAAATTAGTATATTTTTTTATCTAAAAAAGATATTTTCATTTAATATTTTATTGTTGAGAGATTTTCTGTGAATGGTTAGCATTAATTTGCCTGATTCGAGAATCTCTCTCTAGAGGAAGAAAATTTATTGCATTCAAAATTTAGAGAGATAGTGGGTTTCAGAAACGGATATGAGAAGTGGGGAAATTAATTGGCCTTGTCTATTTTTTTGCATTTTGGGGGATTATTTGAAAGGAGAGAGGGAAATTAGAAGGGGGGATTTTTTTGGACAGAAGCTAAAGAGAACGGGAGGGAGAAGAAATTTGATCGAGGGGGAGAATTCTGAAGCTTGAAGATAAAATTTTGGGTATGTATTTTGTTTAATGAAATGAATATTATGGTGATGGTTGTGTCTCTGTTTTGAAACCTTTCTGTAGTTTTAAACTATTCTTGCTTGCAGTCCAGTCTGGACAATTTCTTCTAATCTGCCATCATTTATCTTGAGGAATGAAATTCCATTCGATCACTCACCCTGTATTGCATGCCTCTTATCAATCCACTTTGTGCATATCTGGCAATCGGAAGATAGTCATGCATGCAATTTGATCCAATGATGCACTCATCTTATGATTTCAAGCTTGGATTTAACACTTAGAGTATTTGTTCACCTGTGACTGTGTTATGCCTTTTTAGAACCATTTTATTCTTACCCTGCGAATAATATTATAGCCAAACTGTGATATATTGGCATGACATTCTCCAAGCCAATCGACCCTTTTGTGAATCTATTGAGATCCCTGAGATTACTTTTGTAGGTGCCTAGCTTTTTACCCTCATAGTAATCTTGCCTTACAGAAAGAACGACCCTTATTGTTTGAGAACACTTGAATCTGAGTGCACCGGATTGTGACTTACTCTGTGAAGGTTGCTGGAGAAAATGCATCATAAGAATGTTGTGCTGAGAGCAGGCATAAACCGTCAAGATTCGTTTTCCTATGTCGCACCTCTTTGCATTCGGCAACAATAATCTTTAAATTCCCACTATCCATGTAACGTAGCCCCTTCTGATTGACAAATTGAAGTTAACTCTGGCTGGAGACAACAATTTTCTATTTCACCCTCAATTCGTAATTAAGGCATTGTTAATCCATTTCAATAGACCGTATTTCCTTGAGTGTGTCTAACGTCTGCCCAACAAATCCAAATTATGCAAACTTTCTACCACTATGTTCGATGAGACATCTCTGAGGCATTTTGTGCCTTTGCGCCACATTTTTCTTTGTAGGGTCATGCTTGTTTGAATTAATCCTATGTTATCTTCTCTTGTAACTTATCATGATGAGCTTACTGTTGCATACCATCTGAGAGCACCATTGCAATCTTGATTTCTTGGACCATAAAACCCTCTTGAGTAAACATTGTTGCAATCTATATTAAAATCCATTTAATTTCTACAAGTGATCAGTTCTGGAGCGAACCTCTACGACCCCTTATGCTTAGTAATATGGTGTTTTCTTTGGAGCAAAACCAACGCATTATCTCTGAATTCATTGTTTAGAACGTTTCCTTTATTGTCACCTTATTTTTCGTAAAACCTCAGTTATAAATTAAGTTATTTCTTTTGAGTTTCCTTATCAACTAACCATTTGAGTTTTAAGCCTACACCATCTCAACGTCCATCATATGCTTAGGGTGAATGAAATTGATGCTTTCATAGTAGTTTTAAGGAACTTGTGATATTATTTATAATGATAAGTTAGGTTGAGCCTCAATTATTATTCTTCAATTCAATTTAACTATTGTAAGTAAGTTAATAAAAGAGTATGTTATTTTATAGGGTTTAGCAATAATGTCTATTATTGATGAAACCAACATGTATTTATAATTGAAAATCTATTCTAGAAATTTTGAATTGCAAATATTTATGATAGCATAATCATACATGATTCTTAGTCAAATTAATATAAATAGTATTATTTATTGTATTTAAGTAGGTTGTAGAGTTTCTTAAATGGTTCAAATTGAGTTTATAATATAACTATTAGCTTGTGAGGAATTTTAGATATTGATAGTTTTAAACTAAATTAATATTTAATTTTAGTTTTCTTATAGGTTAAAACGATTAGAGAGAAGCAAAATTAATCTTCTTTTATAGTCAATGAACCTAGAAAAGTTATTAAAATAATATAATCCATTTATTTTTCTTAGACATCATAATAGCATATTAATTAAGTCAGAATTTCGGTTACATCAATGGTCTTAAATAACCTATGTAGAATGTGAGATAGAAAGCTTTAGCCCAACTAAATTAAGTTCTTGAACTACTAGGTGTTGATGAATTTAATTTTGTCAACTTAGTTAGTTAGGGTTAAAATGTTATTGTGCTGCAAGTTGTTATATTATGTTGAACCTTTTTATTGTTTCATTAAACCATGGGTGTTTTGAATCATATGTGATCATCTAGATGTGTTTCTCGTACTTGTTAAGTCATATAACTCTAGAGGTTCTTTGTATGTCTCAGGTTGTCTTGTGATTGTGAAGAGAACTGATCACATCTTTCTGTATGAAGATTTTGTAGTTACTTAATGGGAAGAATGTTGAAGTGGACCTTGGTTTTAAATTGTTGTTTCTGAGTTAATATAAGTAGGCACGAGAATGATTGTTTTGCATAGTCAAGCTATTCATGCCCAATTGGAGGTCCTATCGGGTAGTAGGGGTGCTAGTTGTAAGTAGGAGAGTGGCTTTCATAGCAGGGTCGGTGCCTAAAGAGGCTACCTGGATAACCCTATGAAAGTTATAACTAAGTGATAACCTAATAATTAACCTAGGTGGGGTTGGGTAGATAAACACATAACAAGATAACTATGATGCCTCACCCATGCCTATAACACTCTCTTAGGCTAAGGATGGGATGAGAAGGCCTAGTTGGCATGATCAACCTCCTTGTCTTCATGAGAGGATGTGTTGATTCCGAATGTGGTACCCTATGGGGCCGGTGCCTAGAGAGAGGCTGCCAGGATAACCATAGATGGGGGTCAGTTTCTAGAGAGAGATAGCCTAGATAACCCATAATAGGACCATACGATGACACTCTTTCGACTGCAGCTTAGTCACTTCCTTTATGTTACCTTTTTGTTGTTGCCTCTGGAGTAGTGTTAGCCAATGTTGGTCTATGTTTTCTGTGTCATTTTTGTATCTGTTTATTTGTACCTTTTGATCTTTGACTTAGTGGAACCTCATCATTATCTCCTAGCTCGGGGGTGGACCTCAAGGTTCAACATGGTTAGGTGGAAGAGCTTAATCCATTGGTTATTCTTTGGCATCTTGGTTTGTGTTCATGGCAGAGGTGTTTTCCAGTTCCAGACCTGTACTTGCATCCTCAAAGTTGTATTATGCTTCTAGAATTGTATAACCATGATGTATATTGTAAACTAATGTAATCAGTCAAGAAGTCTTGTAATCATGTACTCCTATATCTGATCTCTTTTGTACCATATTTATATCTTGTAATGAAAAATGTATTCTTCTTATGTTGTATCAAATTGTATATAAACTTAGGTGATGTAATATGTTGTTAAGAATCTATGTTTATCTAATGTAGTTATATGCCTAGAGATGTTAGTTGATGTTGTTATTAGTGTTATTTGATCTAGTGATTATTGCAAATAATTGTTTTAAAAAAAATTTCTATATTTTACTGCCCTATTAGTCTAACTCTCTAGGGTTGCATGACAGGGCATCACATTTAGTATCAGAGCTAGGTTTAAACACTGGGTACTCTAGTTATGATTGATCCCATTATGTGACCTACTACTTAAACTATGTAGATTAAATTGCATCCCTATTGTTTCCCTCTTTGTGTGTAGATTAAATGTCGACCATATGCCCACATTGCTGGATATTCCCTCACCTGTGAAAGCCCATTTATTTTAGTGAAAACAAATATAATGACGAATATTAAAATAGTTAATAGTGTCAAATTTGTAAGGAAACAACATTTTGTAAAATTCCAACTGTACCTTTCTTTCACATCCTCTAGACATGTTGATTTCATCTTCTGTTATGTTTGAATCTATACCTGCATCTTCTATTTGATTTTCAATTTTTTCAATAACCCATTCTAGTGTGCAATCTTTGCCCCATTTCCCAAGTAGATCAGTGGGAAGTGGAGTATTCCTTGGGTTCGATCTCTTAATTTGCCTCCTTGCTTCTAACACTTCTTCTCTCTTTTTATCATACAGATCAATCCATTTGTTCATAAATTCCATGTGGTATAGAATGAACTTGTCGAGTATAGCACTTTCATCTACACCTATTACATTTCAACATGCTTATTTCAAACTCCAAATGTCATGCTGTTAATTTGACAAATAAATTATAGAGTAAATTAATGATTGCAAGAAAAGCAACCACACTGATCATGAATTTACTTACTAATTTCTACTTGAACACCATTAGATTGTGGTTTTTCTCCATCAATAATATCTGATGCTCATTCTTCATCCCAGAAGTGTGGCCCATCTTCAAAATCCTTACCAAGGAATTCACATAGGAAGAAAAATGCTTCATTCAATACATACGCTTAAGCCATGCAACCCTCTAGATGTGCCTTTTGTCAGACATATCTTTTTAGAGTTTTCATATACCTCTCAAAGAAAAATGTCCACCTCATTGATACAACACCCACCAATTCAATGTCATCCAGTAGGTGTATAAGTAAATGGACTTGTAGGTCCATGAAACTTGTAGGGAGCTCCTTCTCAAATACACATACAATTTCTGCAATTTCCTTCTTCCATTTTGGCACTTTACATTCGTGGATCTCCTTGGAGGTCACCCACCTAATATAAGAACAATAAATTAGTATGAACCTTTAGTCTAAAATTAAAATGCAATATAATATCTCTATGTCTCTCACACATGAACATTTCATATAACCACATACCTTGTAAATGTTGACAATTGACTTATGGCATTCCTTAAGTCAACTGTAAGACACCTAAATCCCCCCTAATTGCCAATGGCATGATATGCTATCAAACATATTTATGAAAAGGTCATTAGTAATTTTTTCTCACACAAAAAAATATCAAAATATATTTAGTACTTAATCAATGTTACCAGTAAATGTTAAATGATGATATATAATACCTTCATAAAATTATGAAAATCATGTGTTTTAAATCCTATAATATGTCCATCAATTGTAAAAGCTTTAGCCAATGATGACCCATAGCCAGTAGGTGTCCTTATTGAATAGATGACATTTTTTAGTTGGTCTAGCTTTTTTTTTTCAAAATCCATGGAGCTTCTGCATATGTTTCATTTTCTCTATTTGGCCACAAATGTTTTCTATCAATTTTGGTACACGAAAGAGCAATATCTCTCCTCGAAGACTTGAGGTGTCCTTCTCTTTGCCTGATATATGTTAAAATATAGAATCTGGGACATTTTTGAAGACGTGCATAGGATCTAATAGGTGAGATATTAATAGATCCTTTTAGTAAGGGAGCTCATAAAATATGGATTTCCTTTTCATTCCTTCTGGTATATTAACTACAACTTGTTCTATTCTTCAATTGAATCACCCCAATCAAAAAAATCCTCCCAAGCTTTCAATTTAGCATCTTCATACTTCTTAAGCCAATCACCTAGACCCATAATCATGGGAGGGCCTCTATTTTCAACTTTTCCATCAAATTGATTCTTCAAGCGATTTCTAAACTTATGATCTAGTGGTAGAAAAACCATGTTGTTTGCATAAATAAATTTATGTAGATCTTTAGAATACCACCCTTGAAATTGTTCTGCACATCTTGGAATGCAAATATCCCCTTTGTTTGAAGCCTCGCACTTCAATAAGTAATGTTAATAACATCAAAAAAATAGTATAAAACTAAGTATGAAAGTTGGGATGAAAATAAATTATGAGTGTAAATACGAAAATATTTTATCTTACTAGAACAAACACCAAGTCCTGGGAAATCATGAATAGTCTAACATAGCACACCATACAACATGAATGACCTATTTGATGGGGGACATGATATGTCATACATTCTTATGCCTTTCCATAGCAGTTGCATCTCATCAATAAAAGGCGCAAGATAAACATCCATGTTTTTAACTTGATGTTTTCTTGGAACAATGAGAGTCAGCAGAAGGTGCTCCTTTCTAACACTGATATTACGGGGTTCATCTTTGAATTTTCTTGGCCATTTTTCCTCTGTTTTATTGCTTTGGAGTCAGCTAGAATTCACATGAATCCATCTTTACTCCTATTCTTTACATGCCAGACCATCAATTGTGCAAGTGACTTGCAACGAAACCTTCGTTGAAGTCTAGGTATAATTGGCATGTGACATAAAACCTTCTTTGGAACTGTAGGACCTTATACATCTTTACAATATCTCTTCTCTTTGCATACAGGGCATTCTACCTTGTTTTGATATTCATCTCTATATAAAATGCAATCATTTTTACATGAATGAATTTGCTTATATTCAATCCCCAACTCAACCAACAACAGACACGCCTCTTTGCAAGTTGATGGCAACACATTCTCTTCAGGGAATATTTTAGTTTGTAGTGCCCTGTAAGATTAGAGATTAAATCCATTGAGTGTTTGACTTATGATGAACATGTTTGATATGTCAATCTATACTAGGACTATTTATATACAATATATGGTTTTAAAATCCCCTTAAAGAAATATAAATGAAGTTGATGAATGTTTACGAATTATGTACACCAATTGACAGTGCAAAGTAAGAAATAGATTTCAACTCACTTTAGTAGGGCTTTGAAACCTTTGTCTGACCAACCAAATAGTGGATTGATTTCTAATAATACTAATGTGCATGCCAGTTTTGAGGTTCTACTTGCACCTGATTTGAACACGGGTGTCTTCGTTGCTTGCTTGATGGAGTCTTTCATGTTGTTATCATCAATATTATGTTGGTGGTAATTACCCTTGCTATCATCATTACTGTCAACCATATGATCATTATTGTCATCATTGTTTCCATCCACAAAGAAATCTATAAGCATTTCATTCAATCCTTCATGCACTACATTTTAACTATCATGATCATCATCATTAAGGTTAGGTGGCATGTCATTAGTGTATGTGGATCTTATCAGCTTTTCAAATTTCTCAATTGGTAGTATTCTCTTCAATGTTGATCTTTTCACCCTGGTATGGTTTAAAGGATGGTTTGGATCATCCCGTCCAAATCTTAATAACCCAGTTGGATCTTGGGTATTAATATGTATTTCATCAACATCTTCTGCCTATCAATAAATGCAAGCATTATTTAATGTTTGGCAACAATTGGATAAATCATAAATGTATCAATTTCAAAGAAATATAATCAAATATGGCTTAAAAAATAAAAATATAAATTGTATGAACATATATACATCAATTGAATAATGGAACATTATTTTATAGAATACCTTTTTTATACAATAATTTAAATAAAACACAATTTTGACAACATAGTTTATAAAACATCAGTCCACACTCATTTATGATTCTTTGGTTTTCTACCCTTATGAACATCCTTAGGGAGACCTTGTTCTTCCCTCTTCTTTCATGCAAGAGTGCATTTTAAGAAGGGGTAATCAATAAATAACTCAACCCGAATGGTAAGGTCCATAATAGCCTCAATCATTATCAATCTATCAACCTCTCTTTCCATATCTCCATCTTTATCATTTATAACCTCAACAAATTGACAATTCGGTCTTACAGTAGGGTCCCTTCCCTTACTACTATTTATAAATCCTACAATATTTTTGTGTGTGTATGCACATCCATCTATATACATAAGATGACCTCTATTCATTTCTTTTCCACTTTCCAATTGGAGACGATGTGTATACATATTCGAATTTAGACCATATGCTGACATGCGAGGCTTATATTCTACTAGCCTTCTCCATTCACCACTATAATATGATGGACCATACTATGGCATTAATCTCCTAGTGGTTTGTTCTAAATTGTTTCTATGTTTAGATCCCACATGTACATTTTGGACAATAAAGAGGCCTAGATTCGATCCATGAATATCAGAGGGTCGTATCATGTAGCTGTATCCCCAAAATTAAAACACCTCGTACACTCTAGGTAGTTATTGATCACTAGGCCAATTACAATATAGTCAGCGATCAAATGTCTCTTTGTAAATTGATCTCAAAATCAGGGGCAAGTCATCATCTCCACCTTCCTCTTGTCTTTAAGCAAATTATGCATCTTTAAACCGGTTCTTGTTTTGTTGCTTGTTTTCATCAATTCCTCATCTTCTGAGTTGGTACATTGGCACATATTTTTGTTAGATGTATCATCTGATAAATGATCATTGTCCTCTAGGCTAGAAGTTGGTGATCCAGGAAACTTTAAACCAAGAACTTTATCCTACAAGTATCCATTAAGAAAAAAATTAGTTATTTAAATAATATAAAACAATGTTTAAATGAAGTATACATGTTATTTATATCAAATTGGAAAATTCCTTACCATAATTCCTATTGGATTTGAATTGATTGTAGGAGACATACTACCATCTGGAAGCTCATCATATATGTAATGTCTTTGTACAATCACTCATTTGAATTGTTTCTTTCTACGACATACAGAACATCCACAAACAACAATTTTCTCAAAGTATTCATCCCATGTACTATAGTCCTGATCAACCTCTTGTTCAGTCCAATCATTTGTTGTTTCTACAGGATCCATTGTCATATCCTCTTCCACCCACTATCCTCTATGTGATTTAACAATTTTAAGTCCACGTCCACATACATATCTTTTTCTTTTGCTAGTTGAACGCTTAGGCTCTACATTTGCTCCAATCTCCATCTAAAATAATCAACAACATGCATTAATTTATGTCAAGATTGGATAATACATTATAAATTTGAATGATACTGTGAAAAAAGATGGATGTATCACAAAATGCCATCAGATCATTTTTTCCTAAGTTAAGGCAAAATTTGAGTACCTAATGTCCCACTTCATCCATTGTGTCCTCATTTGATATGACACGATCTATTGTCATGGCCTCGTCTGGCCCCTATAATACACAACATAGTAAATAATGTTTAGTACACCAATTATATCATTTCAACAAATATGTTATCCAACACAAAACCTCTCTTTAGTCATATATTTAACATATTGATATCATGTTTTGGCCATCCTAATTTTCAAACTTTTCCCTTGATCATAGAATCACATTCGATCACCATTCCTATGCATTTTCAACCAATAAGTTTGACCTCAGAGGCCTCATGGATAGGAAAATGACTTTATCTCCTCTATGTTGCAGCATTTGTGAATTCATAAGCACCTTCCTCCTTTGGTTGAGGTTGCTTTCTCTTCTTACCTCTATTGTATCTGCAGATTCCATTGTCATATCTATTTCCAACCACTTTCCTCTCTATGCTTTAGTAGTTCTATGCCATCCATGTCCTCTCTCCATGGCCTCCTCTAGATCCTGTAATACACAACAATGACAATAGTCACATAACAGCTATACACCAAGAGAATATTGTTGAAATTATCTTCCTAATATACTCGCTTTTCATTAAGACACACTATGAAAAACAAAATAGGACATTACAACATTTTTCTTTTCACAAAAAGTTTACACGCAGAATCTTGACAACTAGAGCTCAAATCTTATGATTACAAGATGACTACAAATTCACATCAAAAAGACATTTTTTTCATAGTTGACTCTCCTTTTTCTTTCATGGTCATTTTAAGGCTATCTATGTTGCAAGTATGAGGTTATCCAGTGTTGTCATTGATGTCAACATACTCATATTGCATTGACAAGAAGGATTTGATGAGTTGTGTGCTGAGGATATTGAGAAAATTAGTCTCAGTCAGGAACAGTGAAGAACAGTGATGAGAAGAAGGTAAATGTACTGTATAGGATGAGAACCGGAGGATGCGGATTAAAGGGTTAGTAGATATGAGTCTTGAGATGCTACAGTTAAGATTTCAGAGGTCCGCATGAAGATCTGAAGGAGTTGTGGCTGCCGGTATAGAACCGGGTCCGGCAAGTATCCGGAGGTGACGAAGGATCACAAAAAGGTCCGGTGAGGTCCGGAATTGTATTATCCTAAACTGCGGATTGGAAGGAGTGTTTGGGATGTCCTTGTGATGTATCATCCTGATTTTTGTATGATTTGGAGGTCCGGAAATACCTCTTGCATTATGACAGTGGCGACAGACTGTGTTCTTAAAGTTCCGGATGAGGAAGACAAGAGATCCCAGTAAGCAGAGGAAGTGCGGATGTGTTCGGACATTCAGACAGGCTTGTGAAGGTTCTTGGATCATGTTTAGGTTGTGTTGTTGGTCCGCATTGATGGTAGAGCCCGGAATTGAAGTTATTCTTCCGGATGAAGTTCTTGCTCTGTGTAGCCGACCGGATGAGTTGTTCATCCTGCGAATGCTCTTGTGATGGCCGACCAGATGTGTTATTCATCTTGCGGATACTCCTATGGTTGTTTGCCGACTTAGATGCTTGTTCCTGAGTCGATGTCTTGTATAAATAACGGTTTGTAAGTTCATTTCAGTGTGTGGTGTGTGGATGAGTGTGGCATAGCGAAGAAACGTGCGAAGGGCAGAACAGAGATGTTGGGCTTAATTGGAACTGATCTGGACATGGTAGAGATGTCATTCTCCAGTTCAAGACTGTGATTTTCATCACTTTGTAGACAGTGTGTCTCCTTGTAGGCAGTGGGCCTCTTTGTGAGCAGTGTGCTCGGGCAGTGAGCCCTTATTGGCATGTGCCATTCATTTTTCTTTATTCTTCTAACAGAGAATAATTCTTGGGTTAATCACCCCGTGGTTTTTCCCTTAACCGGGTTTTCCACGTCAAAATCTTGGTGTTCAATGTGTTGATGCTTACCTGCTCTTGTGTTTATGTATTATGCTTCCATGGATGATTATTTGATATGCTGCTAACTAACAACAGAGAGTTAAGTGTTTGAATGAGAAGAAGTTTTATACAACTGATTCACCCCCCCTCTCAGTTGTATGCCCTAGATCCAACAATTGGTATCAGAGCCAAGTTCCTCTGATAGGAGCTTAACCGCTTGAGGAGATCCAGGATGTCGTCATACAAGAAGGATAGTCCGAAGTTCGATGGAACCAACTTTACTCTCTGGAAAGGTCGCATGAAGTGTCATTTGGAATGTATGGGAAAAGCATACCTGGCTTTGGTTTCTAAACCATATATACCCCCACAAGGTGGTCCGACAACTCTGAATGAAATCACAGAAGCTGAAAACAATCTGCGGACCAAGGAAGCTCTTCTAAGCGCATTGAATGACTCAGATCTCTCGAATGTCATTGACCTACCAACTGCATATGAGATCCTAACTAAACTGGAACTTCTGTATGAAGGAGATGAGTTTGTCAAAAGTGCAAGGTTGCAAAGTCTGAAAGGGAAATTTGAAAGATTGAAAATGAGAGATGATGAAAACATCACTACCTTTATGCCAAGAGTAAATGAGCTGGTATGTGGAATCAAAAATGCTGGTGGAACTTTAGATGAAAATGAGATTGTCTGCAAAATCCTAAGATCCCTTCCTGCTGCCTACAAAATCAAAGTTGCTGCCATTGATGAATTCAGAGCCCACACAACTGTCACAAGAGAACAACTGGCTGGCAAACTAGCTGCATTTGAAATGACCGAGTTTGGAGATGATCCTCCCAAGACTGAATCTGCTTTCAAAGCCAGTGCCTATGTGAAAGGCAAACAGAGATTTGATCCGGGTGAAAACTCATCAAGGAAAATGTCATGGTATGATCAAGCAAGAAGAGACATGGAAGAAGAAGAAGCAGAAACAGCTCAACTTGAAGCCCTCATTGCAAAGAGACTGCCAAGAGGATCCGGTAAGTATGAAGGAAAACTACCCTTTAAGTGTTTCAACTGCAATAAGATTGGTCATTTTGCCTCAAGATGTCCGGAGAGATCTGCAAGATCTAATACTCACAGACAAAGGTTTCAAAAGAATTGCTATTATGTTCATGAAGAAGATGACAATGAAGGAGTAACAGATGATGAATCAGAACTAGGAAGCAAATCCGGAAATGAGTGGGTGTTTATAGCCATCAAGGAAGAAGATTCAATACTCTCTGAATCTGTCAATCACAAAGTTGTTGAAAAAGCCTTGGCTGCTCAAGTGGAAGAAAAGGATGATTGGGTTATTGACAGTGGATGTTCTCACCATATGACTGGTGACAAGAATAAGTTCTTAGATTTGGAAAGATATGAAGGAGGAATGGTAAAGTTTGGTGACAATTCTGCTGGTAGAATCAGAGGTAGGGGAACTATTTCCTTTGATGGTAAGAGCAAAACAGGAAATGTACTGTATGTTGAAGGATTGAAGCACAATCTTCTCAGTGTTGGTCAGTTGGTGGACAAAGGCTATGATCTCCGGTTCAAGAATGGAAAATGTAGAATCTTTACAAGCTCCGGAGCTGAAATTGCATCCGGTACTCAGACAAGAGGTAACATCTTTCATCTGGTTGGTTCAAATAAAAGTTGTTTGTTTGTTCAAATTGATCAGAGTTGGTTATGGCATAGAAGAATGTGTCATGTAAATTTTGATAACATCATCAAAATAAGCAATACTCAGGCTGTGAGAGATCTTCCAAAGTTGATAAAACCTACAAATAGTGTGTGTAAAGAATGTCAGTTAGGCAAACAAAGCAGAGTCTCTTTTAAAAGCAAAGATCAGTCTTCTACCGGATTGTTGGAATTAGTACATACTGATCTATGTGGTCCGACAAGAATCAAGAGTCTGCAAGGTGATAGATATTTCATGTTGTTAATAGATGATCATTCCCGGATGATGTGGGTTACCTTTCTAAAAGAAAAATCAGAAGCTTTTGAGAAGTTCAAAATCTTCAAAGCTATGGTGGAGAATCAAACCGGATTGAAACTAAAGTGTCTAAGGTCTGATAGAGGTGGTGAATTTACATCTGGTGAATTCATTGACTTTTGTGAGAAACAGGGTATAAGGAGACAGTTGTCTGCTCCTAAGACTCCACAGCAGAATGGAGTAGTTGAGAGAAAGAACCGGACCATCCAGGAAGCTACTAGGACAATGATGTTGGAAGCAAATGTTCCTCAAATGTTTTTGAAAGAAGCTATCAGCACTGCAGTCTACACTCTCAATCGAGTTCAAATCAGAAACAACACCGGTAAGACCCCCTATGAACTCTGGTTTGGCATCACTCCTACTGTGAAATATTTCAGAGTATTTGGTAGCAAGTGTTATATTAAAAGAGATGAAGATCTAGGAAAGTTTGATGCTAGAAGTGATGAAGGAATTTTCTTGGGCTACTCCACTCAAAGCAAAGCATACCGGTGTTACAATAAGAGATTGAGGAAGATGATAGAAAGCACCAATGTAAAGGTTGATGAAGGAATTGAGAAGCCTTCAAGATTTTATGAGTTTGATGAAGATGACCAAGACAGTGTTCAAGGACCTCAATCCTCTCCGGTGAGACAGAGTCAGCCTGATCCGGTAAATCAGGAAGAAGAGATAGGTTTGAATGAGCCTGATCAAGAAACAGCGGTGCTGGATACTCCCAAAATTCCAAGGTATGTAAGACTGAATCACTCTGAAGATCAGATCATAGGTGACAGAAGCAAAGGTGTACAAACTAGAAGGAATATTGCTCAAAATCAGAATGAATGTTGTCTGATTTCAAAGATTGAACCTAAAACAATAGATGAAGCCTGCAATGATGAAAACTGGACCAAAGCAATGGAAGATGAATTGATGCAAATTGAGAAAAATCATACTTGGGATCTTGTTCCCAGACCTAGAGACAGGAATGTAATTGGAACCAAGTGGGTCTTCCGGAACAAACTAAATGAAGCCGGTGAAGTAATCAGAAACAAAGCTAGATTGGTCTGCAAAGGCTACTCTCAAATAGAAGGAATTGACTTTGAAGAGACTTTTGCTCCGGTGGCAAGAATTGAAGCAGTCAGATTACTTCTTGCATTTGCTGCCTTCAAAGACTTCAAGGTATATCAGATGGATGTCAAGTCTGCCTTCCTAAATGGTGATCTGGAAGAAGAAGTCTACATTGAACAACTGGATGGATTTCAATTGTCTGATAATAATGATATGGTCTGCAAGTTGAAGAAAGCTTTGTATGGATTGAAGCAAGCCCCAAGAGCATGGTATGAAAGGTTGGATAAGCATCTTGTGCAGATTGGATTCAACAAAGGTACTGCTGACAGTAACTTATATTTCAAAATTGATCATGAAAACATTCTGATTGTTGAAGTGTTTGTGGATGATATCATTTTTGGAGGAAGAGATAGTATGTGCAAAACTTTTGCAAATCAGATGAAAAGTGAGTTTGAAATGTCTATGCTTGGTGAAATGAATTTCTTCTTGGGTCTGCAAATTACTCAAACAAAAGAAGGGATCTTCATTTCTCAGACCAAATATGTGAAAGAATTGTTAAAGAAATTTGGTATGGAAGACTCAAAGCCTATGAACACTCCTATGGCAACCGGATGTAAGTTAAGTAAAGATGATGATTCTCCAAAGGCAGATCAGACAAAGTATAGATCAATGATTGGTGGATTGTTGTATCTCACTCAAACTAGACCAGAAATAATGCAGGCTGTTGGTCTTGTGGCAAGATTCCAGGATGATCCTAGAGAATCTCATGTTATGGCAATCAAAAGAATTTTTAGATACTTGAAAGGAACAGTTGAGTATGGTCTATGGTATCCTAGAGATCCGGATTTCTCTCTTCATGCTTACACAGATGCAGATTGGGCAGGAGATGTGGATGACCGGAAGAGCACTAGTGGTGGAGCATTCTTTTTAGGGAAGAGATTGGTTTCTTGGCTAAGCAAGAAACAAGATGCAATATCTCTGTCTACAACTGAAGCAGAATACATTGCAGCAGCAGGTAGTTGCACTCAAATCTTATGGATGAAGCAGATGCTAAGAGACATCAAAGTTGAATATGAGGAGCCTATCACAATTTTCTGTGATAATTCAAGTGCAATTAATATTTCCAAGAATCCGGTATTGCATTCTAAGACTAAGCACATATCTATCAAATTTCACTTTTTGAGAGAACAAGTAAACAAGGAAGAAGTCAGATTGGAGTATGTTCCCTCCAAGGATCAGATTGCAGATATCTTTACAAAACCTCTTCCCAAGGACTCGTTTGAATATCTCCGGGAGAAGTTAGGGGTCATGGCCCCTCCGGTGATGAACTAAGATGCACTGATGTGCATCAGTCCGGTGGCTATCACAGTCATATCTTGTGATCCGGACTAATGGGGAGCTACAACTAAGGGGGAGCAGCTGGTATGATTCTGATGTATGAGAATTGCAAGTATGAGCCCTTTGCCATTGATGTCAAAGGGGGAGAGAAAACATGTGAAAAACAAGTGGTTGATGATCAAAGGGGGAGCAGTAAAGGAAGAGAAGACATATGAAAAGTTGAAGTTCTTGTCTTAATGGTTTTTCACATCATATGTTGCCATCAATGACAAAGGGGGAGATTGTTACAAGTATGAGGTTATCCAGTGTTGTCATTGATGTCAACATACTCATATTGCATTGACAAGAAGGATTTGATGAGCTGTGTGCTGAGGATATTGAGAAAATTAGTCTCAGTCAGGAACAGTGAAGAACAGTGATGAGAAGAAGGTAAATGTACTGTATAGGATGAGAACCGGAGGATGCAGATTAAAGGGTTAGTAGATATGAGTCTTGAGATGCTACAGTTAAGATTTCAGAGGTCCGCATGAAGATCTGAAGGAGTTGTGGCTGCCGGTATAGAACCGGGTCCGGCAAGTATCCGGAGGTGACGGAGGATCACAAAAAGGTCCGGTGAGGTCTGGAATTGTATTATCCTAATCTGCGGATTGGAAGGAGTGTTTGGGATGTCCTTGTGATGTATCATCCTGATTTTTGTATGATTTGGAGGTCCGGAAGTACCTCTTGCATTATGACAGTGGCGACAGACTGTGTTCTTAAAGTTCCGGATGAGGAAGACAAGAGATCCCAGTAAGCAGAGGAAGTGCGGATGTGTCCGGACATTCAGACAGGCTTGTGAAGGTTCTTGGATCATGTTTAGGTTGTGTTGTTGGTCCGCATTGATGGTAGAGCCCGGAATTGAAGTTATTCTTCCGGATGAAGTTCTTGCTCTGTGTAGCCGACCGGATGAGTTGTTCATCCTGCGAATGCTCTTGTGATGGCCGACCGGATGTGTTATTCATCTTGCGGATACTCCTATGGTTGTTTGCCGACTTAGATGCTTGTTCCTGAGTCGATGTCTTGTATAAATAACGGTTTGTAAGTTCATTTCAGTGTGTGGTGTGTGGATGAGTGTGGCATAGCGAAGAAACGTGCGAAGGGCAGAACAGAGATGTTGGGCTTAATTGGAACTGATCTGGACATGGTAGAGATGTCATTCTCCAGTTCAAGACTGTGATTTTCATCACTTTGTAGACAGTGTGTCTCCTTGTAGGCAGTGGGCCTCTTTGTGAGCAGTGTGCTTGGGCAGTGAGCCCTTATTGGCATGTGCCATTCATTTTTCTTTATTCTTCTAACAGAGAATAATTCTTGGGTTAATCACCCCGTGGTTTTTCCCTTAACCGGGTTTTCCACGTCAAAATCTTGGTGTTCAATGTGTTGATGCTTACCTGCTCTTGTGTTTATGTATTATGCTTCCATGGATGATTATTTGATATGCTGCTAACTAACAACAGAGAGTTAAGTGTTTGAATGAGAAAAAGTTTTATACAACTGATTCACCCCCCCCTCTCAGTTGTATGCCCTAGATCCAACAATCTATATCTCTCCAAGTGGCCATAAAACCCTCAAAACTATCATAGAACCCTCAAAATAGTCTCAAAGAGTCTTTGACACCAAAATTTTAAATTCTTGATGGAGGGAAAGATGATTTGGATGTTAATTTTGAAATCACGTCGTTAGATCTTTGTTAGGTTAATCCTAGACATTGGATATTCTTTAATTATAGGGACTTTATCTTATATTTCACCATTACCTTTCACTCCAAAATTAATGGTTTCCTTTGAAAAGAAAACCCTCCATTAGCTATCATAACCCCAACCATCTGTTGAAGTGAACTTAAACATTATGTGTAATTGTCATTGCTCATATTAAGCACCTAACTTCCTTCTTAGTGGTCCCACATGTGTGATGTATGAGAATGAGTCATATGGTACCTGTGCTACATGTTTAAAGTTTGATTGTTGCTCATATTGTTGGAAAAAGCCCCAAAAAGACCTTTGATTTTTGAGTTTTATACTCTATAACATGCATCTCCTTGATCTTTTCATCTAATCTATGACTGGTTTCTATTTTTTCAAACCATATATGCAATAAGTCATTAGTTTGAGAGAGGGACGTTTTGAGTTACCATGAAATCCAACATTTATTCTAGTTTTTTTTCCCTCAAATGTGAGATTTTTGTCACCTAGGGTTTGATATTTTAGAGTTTTAGTAGAGGGTTTGATGTTATAATTTATGTATATATATATTGAAAGACTTAATGATCCTTTTTTTTGCTTGTAGGGTTTGTAACAATTAAGAAGATAAAGGGCATGGTGTAAAAGAGAGGCAAAGATCCTTTGAGTGCCAAGATTTGATTGCCTAATGGGCAATCCATCAAATCTTGGTAACATTCTTTCCTAGGTGATGAAATTATGAGCCCTTGACATTGATGTAACAAGCTTGTGATCTATGTCACTAAGGATGAAGGAGGAGTATGCAGTCATGGTAGGAAAGTGAAATTACAATGAAATTTTGATATGATTGAGATGTAATTGGGGTATTTAGGGATGGTGTCATCATGCCTTAAGGATTGACAAGATCTAAGGAATAACTAGATGTATAAATAGGACTATCACAAGTATGTGAGGAAGTGGAAGGTGTCAGATAGTGAAGGAGATAGTTCATGGCCTCTTAAATTGGGCCTCAATATTATAGTGAAGTCACATAATATAAACAAAGATTGTCATGACTTAGCTAAAATGTTGATCACATATCTTAAGGTTGTCCTTAATCCCAAATCCAACTCTGAAATGTTAGATGGAAGTGTTGCAAGGTGTGACCCTTGGTCTTCTTGTTCAGCACTATGCTGCGATGGTTTGTGACAAGGGCTTAACTGCCTCCCGTGCTTGTTAAGTCAAGTGGTTGTATTGGGCATTAACAGGTTGATCTTTTGGTGCAACAGCAATTGACAGTTGGTATCAGAGCCGAGGTCACAGGTTCAAATATATCAATTTTGGACAAAATGAAGCAAAGTTGGGTAACAGAATTTGTCCAATTGAAGACAACTTTTGCAGACATTCTTCAGTATATGTAAGTATGCCATATGTATATACTTATGTGGCCAAGTATAGTTGAAATTTTGAAATTTTTGGTTTGCGGATCCTACCCTTTGCCATTGATGTCAAAGGGGGAGTAAAGAATAGTGAAAAATGAGGAATTCAGCTAAGGGGGAGCTCCAAAAAATATACATAGAGATTGAGCATCAGCCAAGGGGGAGTATAGTGTGACACTTAGTCATTTTTCACTAAGTGTTGCCATCAATGCCAAAGGAGGAGATTGTTGGCAAGAGACACTGTATGGATTCATGAATGTTGTCATTGATGGCAATAAAGTTCATCCCACACAACCGCAGGACATGGTGTGTCTATACCGGAAGTCAGATTGAAGAATGTTGTGGTCCGGTAAGCAAGAACAGAGTATGTGGAAAGGTTCGATAGTCAGGTCTGGATCTCTCAGATGAAGTATCTTTGGAAAATACAGACTTGGGGAAGTCAAGAGGAATACCTTGAATGATAGATTCCAGGAATTGAGCCTCCGGTGATGAAAGAGTAAAGAGATATAAGCATTCAAGTATTAGGGTCCGGTTTGATAAAACAGACAGAGGAAGAACTGATAGGCAGAGCATCAGAAGTTATTCCGAATGAGATGTTGATGGTGTTAAAGATTCCTAAGGTATCTTTCATGATTGCCTGACTTATTAGATGACTTCTATAAGTTTCTTTTTGATCCACTTCACTTGGGAAGCAAGGATTCAGCTGACAGACTAAAGTTTGAGATAATATTGACTATTCCGGATGCTGACTAGAAAAGTGTTGAAATCACTTGTGCAGATATATATACAAAATGATTTTAGATATGAAGGTGTGTGTGTGTAAGTAATGGAAGTGCGAATAAAAGCAGAATAGTATAAAAGGTAGAAAAATAGGTTCGAAATGTAAGAGGACAGCAGCACTTAAGGAGAGCAAGAATGAAGTGCAGTAGATCAGTCTATTGAGCTTAAACCGGAATTGAACTACAGCATGTGTTGATGCTCCTCATCAGTTCAAGCTTTCTTCGTGTGTACAGTAAGTCTTTTGTAGGAAGTGAGCCTCTTGTGAGCAGTGTGCTCGGGCAGTGAGCCCTAATTGGCAAGTGTCATTTTGTATCTTCTATTCTTCTAATAGAGAATAATATATTGGGTTAATCACCCCATGGTTTTTCCCCTTAACAGGGTTTCCACGTCAAAATCATTGTGTCATGTGTATCAGTGTTATTTCCATTTCATGATTATGCTTGCTTATTTGATCTATGTTACATTAACTGTTAAGAAAGCATAGAAAGTTAAAATTATTAGGATAACTGATTCACCCCCCTCTCAGTTATCAACAGGAAGGTCATGGCTCCAACTAAAATAATTGGTGTCAAAATGATAAGTTAGGGGACCATCATAGTGTTGATCTACTATTATAGTGGGATCTTGAGGATTCAAAGGTTTTCATATCATTGCTATCGTCCAAATACCACATAATGTTGTACTAACAATGATTTAGAATCTTTATTAGCAAGTCAATGGACTGATATGGGAATAAAGGGTAGCCACCATATAATATCACCCACCCACTATCATTATAGGGGGATGATATCAAGGACCATCATTATGCCTTGTTATAGCTGATGGATAATCGTCCTAAGTATTGTTACAACCCAAAAGGTCTATCACAACCCCAAAGGACTATCACAAATGTTATTAGGTCATCCAAACCATAGCTCCAATATTCACCATCGTATGAATATCATAATTAACATTGTAGAGGTTGTCATACCTTGAGGCATAGGTAACAACCATAGGAGGTTTAAAAGCAACACGAGCAACATTAAATTATTGTTGTAGTACACCTAGGATAGCTAGGTATGCATCCATATAGTTATTACTATAAAATTGTCTCATTAATCTTATGACCAAGTTAAGTCACCATCATAGTAACAATGTAGTTAGTCATCAATCAACATGTTGTCTTTGCATTTCAATGAGATCAGTTCTTGAAAAATGACAATCCATAGGTTAAAGAGACAAGTTGATACCTTACCCAAGTTGTCATGTTCTTAAAACCTTGTCACTATAAAGAGGAGATATCTAGAGAGTAATGTCACAAGGACATAACCAAGGCATGCACTATCATGAGCTATAGGGACAACTTACTACACCATCCAAAACTCCATTTGAACTAGCTACTATCAATGGTTCACATTATTGGGGACTGTCATGAACAAAACACCATGCATAGGACTGTCATAGTCAAAGTGGAGAGGATTGTCTAGTCATTTTATGACTTTCATAATAGCTAGTGGGTTAGTTACCATGCTTCAACCTAAAATAGGTTAATGATAACATAGAAATGAAAATCACAATACCATAAGCATTGCCATAAGCTGCCAATATAGTCCCAATATCATGTCATGATAGTAAGAGAAGAGTTGTTTGGTTTTTCCAAAGCCATATCACTTGCATAAGGATTGTCACCAATCATCTGTGTAAGGTCGTGAAAGAGTGAGTCATTATTGAGCTAATCATAAGAGAAGCATGAAGTCAAAATGCTATCATGGAAACAAGATATAGTTACTTATTATAAGGACAATCCAAATTTGGTGAGGTTGCTACAAGTAACCAAATTTGGCATTCGATTAGATAGTGATATCAACTTCCAAGAAAAATACATCATTTTGCATTGATAGGCACTAAATCAGGCACACTTTTCACCACCTTTTGCACCGCAAAAAGATTACATTTAGGCCTAAAAGATAGTTCTATAGTCAGAGCAGTAGTCGGCGCTAAATTTGGCGATAACTGCTCTGACTACAGCGCCGACTAATGGATTAAAAAAATTAAAAAAATTCCCACCTACACATACCACAAAACAAAACTTTATTGATTTTTGGTGTTCATTTTGTGTTTGGAGATCAATCATTTGGCATGTAGAGATTGAGTGTTTGGCTTTTTTGCATTCGCCCTTATTTTGGGTAGATCCTTGGCAATGGCAGGACCTATATTCCAACCCCAATTTCCTTTCCATTCCTAAAGTGCATGCTCACTTTCTTACATCTCAAAAGTCCCAGGTTTGAGGAATGATAGCCTTTGCTTCCAGATATCTCAGCCTTTCAATTCGTGGTGCTCTTCTTCTGTTCGTTCCATGTAAGGGCATCACCTCTCTTTCATCTACTATTTTTTTCCCGTCAGAGGTCGGATTTGTTTGGACAAATGCGGGTCTTGTAATATTCATAGGGCATTTGTTGAAGATAATTCCAAGCAAGGCTTTTCATAATAGATGACAAATTTCCACATTCCATAATATTATAAATGTGTGCTTCAAGATTAAACTGTGTGAATCAGATATCTCAGCCTTTGCTTAGAGGAAATTGTTGTCTATCTTGATATGGATGAAATCACATTTTGCCACTAGTTGATAAAATTTCTCTCTGGCTTTATTTCAATTGATGTATAAGCTTACTTTCTTGTAGAAAACTTACAGAGGAAAACAACTTCATGATTTGCTCTACAAAGTAAAGGTCAAAAACCTTGAGAATTATAGAAAAAATGGATGAAAACTTTCATACCTGGCAGTGTGTACTTCATTTGCCTCCACAGACTGGACGAAAATAATTTTCCCTAGGTCACCTCAAAGTGTCAACCAATAGAGGGAAGAGAGAAAAGGGAGTAGACTCTGGCCACAATGAGGCAATTCATTGTCAATTTACATATTTGTAAATGTTTCCATTGTTTCTTTGATTTTTAGTTTTTAGTATTTTATTTCTAAATTTAAAAGAAGAAATATATATATATATATATATCATTGAATATTATGGAAGCGTGTCGTGGCATGGAATATTGCATTTGAGTCCTAGCTAAGGCATAATTTAATCCACATACATCTTTACCTTAGCAAATCTTGTTTAGGTCTAGACATATTTCTTTGTATTATTGTAATACCGACCTTAGAGAATGTTCCAATGGATGTTGAATGTAATGCCAACCTTGATGTACATTCCAAGGTTGATGAATTGTATAAAAGCATAAAATGTAGTTTTGAAAAAGATGTCCTTGAGAATAAATGGAGAGATAAGTGCGAAGGTGTAAAAGACCAGACCAGAGGAGTTATATATATAGGGACATGAGACTGACAAAGATAAAGAGGCATTAGCTTCCATATTGGGGGTATAGGTAGTGAACAAATTAAATGGTGTGGACTTGACAATGCTTTCCAGATACATAGAAAAATGATCTAGTAAAGCCCCTACAACATTGCAACTAAATCAACAGTGTCAAAGGGAATCAATTGATTCCCCAACCAATGATGGATCAGGCAAAAGATCCAAGAGGAAATCAATAATAGTAACCTCTAAGAATGTGGAACAGGGAGTAGAGGCTTCCAATGTCCTAGCCACTCTTGGGACACAGACTTCTTCGACCACCACGCCATGTTTTGCATCTTGAATTGGTAGCTACGATACCAAGATAGAATATGATGTGGTTTTAGGGGAAGTTCGAATGATAGATGCTGGAAAAGCATTTGTGAATAGGTTGAAGGAATCATGCCTTCAATGGTTTAAAGACCATCTACATTTTGCATTCTCAAAGATACTCATGCACCTACAAAAAGCAGTTATCCAAGACATAGAGACTAAATTTCACATAGGTTGGTTTGTAAAGAAGATAAAACTACAAATGTCTCAAAACTGCAAGAGATTTCAGTGCAACCAAACAAAGAAGATAAAAAAACTCCCTCCCAAGCTAAGGCTCAAAAAAGGCCAATTGATGTAAGTTTGAAAGTATGGAAAGAGCTTGTAAAAGCATATGAGAAGTCCGATGCACGGAGGAAGTTGATGAGGAGAGTACATAGGTATTTGAATTTGCTCATAAGATTATATCAAATTTATTAAACAATTTTTAAATTTTATTTGTACATAGTTAAATTGAATTAGTATATGTTTCAGGACAAGGCCTCCAAGGCTAGGCTTGACAAACTTCGTGCCATGCATCACAGTGGCTAGAAAGGTTTACAGGCCTTGATCTATACATTTGTAAGTATATTTAATAAGTTAAATGATATGTTTTTTATTTCCTAGGAAAAAGTAAATGATTTCATATTAATTGGTTTAACTAGTCCATGTGCCATGTTTTGACAGGAGGAGAAATATGGCCAACATCCAAGCCAATTTGAAAAGGAAATGTTACAAAGCAAAAAGTGGACTGATTTTGTAATTTGGATGGAGAATGAGGTATCAATAGTTGACTTTGAATAATATAGTTGGATATTGTTGTGTTAATATGTCAATTTGCATTTCTTGTGTTGAGTTGTTTATTGATGTGTAGGATGAGTTCTAAAGTGCTTCTCTATTGGCCCTAGATCCCACTCAATTGTCCCATTATTTGCAGTCCTGGACATGTACACATGTCCTCCTAGTTACCTTATTGCAATGTTGAAATTTGAACTTCAGTCACTCTCATTATGAATGCACCTTTTTACTTTTATAGAACAATCCTTGGACATTTTTCACAACAATTTTAATCCACAAAGCTCGACAACAGTAGGGCAATCACTTATATACAAACGTGAGTTATGTGAATAGGCCACTGAAACATCCACACATTTGTTTATATTGAATTAATGTATAGATAGCAGATCCTTTATTGAATCATTAGGTGGTGATAGAACTTATGAAAATGATAAGTCCCTTATCAAAGGCACATCATTGAATATTCCAACAGTTGCAACATTGTAGGGAAATCCTCTATCTTGTGATCAACATCATAATAAGTATACATTGGAAACTTTGTGCAACTACGCGAGGTATACCCAGGTTCTCCACACTAGTAGCAATAGATTCCTCTATTGCATACTCTAGCATGGCCTCCTCGATTTCCTCCATGCTCCATATATTATGGCTCCTAATAGCACAACACCATCTATTGTGGTTGTGACTGGGGTTTCATGGTTGTGTTTAATTTTTTTTCCCTCTTGCCTTGTGGAGGACTTGTACTACTTTGTAGGTGGTAATGTCATGGGTGGATGTGTGACAAACCTTGCACGAGTAATTGATAGGAACATCCTTTCACTTTTGTAGTAGTGGACAATTTCATGAGTCTCATGACATATGGTGCAATTAGGTATGTATTGAGAAAGAGGGAACTATGTGGCATTAATAGCTTGAGCTCCCACCACTAGATAGTTTGTAGTTGTATACCCCTTAGTGTGGCACTTTGTTCATCATAAACTACATTGATTAAGAGTTTCACTTGCAAGTTGTGCTATTTGCATGACCATTTTTCCATTTGTTCTTTTAGGTATGTAGTAGAATCATATGTTGGGGCTCCCCTAATTCTTATAACCTCAACACAACTTTTAAGGCAGCTTTTTAATTAGGGAGAGTGAGATAAACTAGTTCATGTTGGATATGTGCAATTAGCCTACCAATAAATCATTCCTTCTAAATTTCAACATTTTATAATTGGGTCAATCTTTAACACCAATTCCTTAGAGCGTTGATCATACCTACACACAATCTCTCCCAATTGTTGCCTTATTTCCTTTAATGCCACAATATTATGATGCACCATATTAGGGCAATTGAAATTGGGAAGGAAATCTCTTAGCAGTTTACCAAGATCATTCTTGGTGCCATTAAGATCATAATGAGTATACTATTCTTGTGCTTGCTTACAAAAAGTGGTTGCAATTAACCTAATCTTGTGGTCATTATCCACAACATTTTGTATGTGCCATGCTATCTCATATGCTTAAGTTTGGTGGGCTACTAATGAACAACAAACCCTTGTTTACCTACCTCCTTCTTATGACTAATCCCATTTTGGATTCCTTATGAAGTCAGGTTGGTTTGAAGGAAGATCAAAGCTACACTCTATTAGGTCTCAAAAATGTAGGTTTTAAACCTTAAGAGGTTGCCAAGCTCTCTTGACGCTTTTGGCTAGTGACAGAGGGCAAATATGGCTAAAACCCCCTTCACTTTAGGTTTTGCTAGACCTAGGTGGGTATACCTTATGATTAGTGTAGACTTGATTGACCTTCACAATGGCAAATGGATGTGAAGTAGATGTGTATAAGGTTATGAGATATAAAAGGATTGTTATAAAAATGTTGTGACCAGTGCCTAATGCTATTAGGTAATGGGGTCAAGGATTTAATGATTTACAGAACTACTTGGCTTAACTCTAATTATCTAGCACCTTCTAAATGTTCATACCTTATATGAACATGCAAGATGGTTAGATGCTACACTCTTCTTTAATATCTAGTTGATTCTTTCAAGTTACTGTGTTTGCCTGAAAGGATTTAATTCTATTTGAAGGAAACCCACCAATATGATTTATTTTAAAGGATTTAACTCAAAATAGAGACCAATAAATATTAAACAACTAATAAACTTTAATATCAACAGAATATCAGAACACCATAGATATATCCACAATTTTGATCATCCTTGCCCATTAAAATATTAAAATATCATGGTAATGTCTTGAACTTGAAATATGATTGTAAATATATAAGTATGAATTGTCTTGTAGAGAACGGATTGAATGATGATGATTCCTAAGGCCTTGGTTTCCCTCATATATATATGGGAAGCAAACAAGCTTCAAGCCTAAATAGATGCAACTATTCATATTTTGTATCTTTTCATAATTAAACATAATTAAGAAAAAGTGATTATAGGCATTAACAAACTCTATTAAGATCTGAATCTGTTAGTCTTCATAAAATACTTGTGACCACAGGCCTGGCAAGGTATTCCTCTTTATATTGCAGTTTATATCAAATATGTTGTGCATATTCCCATTGCTGAAAGCAATACATCACTTTTATATATCGCCAAAACTTTCAAAACTTAATTTTTCTTTCTATGCTTTTCTCATACTATTCTGGCAATAAAAAGGTTTACCTTGGCTATGTGATCAATGTACTGCTGAGATACACAAGTGTCTATGGAAATTACATCCATCATGACAAATTCCAGCTTGAAGATTTTATCCAATTGTTTATGTGTATTCTCTATCACCTTGTCTTCATCGTTGACCTTCTCCAGAGCTATTGGTAATAATTGAGCTAGTTCTTCTTTCCACAGACCTTTGTCCTATATATTTCCTTCATTATTGAAGAAATTAGGAAATGCCATGTCCCCCTGCAGGTCAAAATCACTAATATCTCCTATTAACAATGTATTAAATATTTCATGTTCAGTGATCAGTTCATTACATTCCCTAAGTGTTTGCTCATTGATGTTTGCCTTAGTTTTTAGCTCTTCTTTCTTCTCAAGCATTCTGAGATGCAATCTTTTATGTTACTGATGAACATTATGGGTCCTTTTATGTAAATCCCATATCTGATCACTGTGTTTCATCATCATTTCAAATCTTTTATTTATCAACTCAGAAGTCATTTGGTACTTGACAACCTTTATATTATTTTCCAATTTGTCACTTTTCTTTTGGAATTTCTTAGCCTTTATTTTCTAATAATTTGTATCAGCTATGGCTTCCATCATTTGTTTGTCTGGTTCTTGAAAAGGTAAACAACTATTAAATGATGCTAGTTTATCTTTATACATAGCAATTTCTTGTTTCAATTTTGTATTCTCTGCTACATAAGCATTGTTATTTATGACCAATTTTTCTATCTGATCCTTTGTAAGTTTGGCAACATTTACATTCAATTCAGCAGTATCAAGTGGGTCAATATCTCCAAATCTCTATAATATAAGATGACCAAATGCTTTATTTGGATCATCAATGATTTAAGGCCTTTGGTGTAGAGGGTAGAGTGCCCATATCAACAAAGCTGCTTTATCAGGATCATACCCAGAACTTGTCTTAACCTTGTCCACAGCTTCAATGCTTAACTAAACTTTCTTATCTTGATTTCTTTTGAAAGTATCAAAAACAATAGCAGATGTCATATTCTAGCCAAATACTAACATAACCCCTACCTCCTCTAACAGTTCTCTTCCCTTTTCTGGGGTCATGTTACCCATGGCTTTGTCAAATTTTGTTTGGAGTTCATGCAACACTTCACTTTTTACCTCAGGGGAAATATCCTTCATCTTTTCCCTAGCCTTTTTTCCTTTGAATTCATAGAGAATTGTTTTAAACTCCAGGATTTTTATAAAATATTTATCTGAGACAAATTTTTGGCTAGCCATATGTCTCATATCCTCTGATAGTTTATCAGGGGATTCTATATTGATTGCTTCTCTATCCATAGGAGGGTCATATTTGTCAATCATAGGTTTAAAACTTTGCATAGTCTCATCCTTACCTTCTAATCCCTCATCTTCTGCAAAGCTAGTATCCATAGAAAAATGGATATCAGGCATAGGTTGAGGGGATAGGTGACTCAAAGAGTCTCATATATAGCTTGTGTTTCTCTAAATTTTCTGCCTTTACTTTTAAAAACCTCAGATGGGACATCTACAATCAATTCTTGTGCTTTTGAAATTAGCATACTCAATCTGTCAATTGGATCATCTATTTCTGGAAAGGCTCTTTTATAATTGGGGTTTTGGGCTACCCTCCAAGCCTCAGCTATCATGACCTTATGATACAACTGTCTCCTTTCAACTGTAGAAGCTTCATCAGTATTTCTGATCAGATCATCATCTACAAATAGAATATGTTGATACTTCTTTAACTTTTGATTCATGTTGACATGATTTATAAAGTGCTCGAGGTCAAACTTCTCTCTGGCATTTCCTCTAGGTAGCCCAAAATAATCTAATCTCTTTTCAATTTCTTCATACCCTTTCTCAGAAAAGGTAGTAAAATCCCCAAAACATATGGTACCTAGCATGAAAGATTTCTTATTGTGTTTCCTCAAGTGCATGAAATCAAAATAAGCCAACTACCTAACAATCTCTAAATATGTCAATCTATCAGGGCAAGTTTTTGGGAGCAAAAATGGTGCTCCTTCATATCCAAAAACTCTGATCTTTATACAATCCATGTATACATACCAATCACCCCAATTATGATTGATTTTCTTACTCTTATCCATATCCTTAGGCCTGAGAAATCTTTGTATATCAGGTGACAAATTATAACTGCATGGGTGACCAAACAAAGCATATAAATGCTTTACAAAATATTCCTCAAAGTATAGATAATGTGATCGATCACATCTGTTATCCCATATAGTCATCCACATTTGTACTGGCTTGATATCTCCCTTTCTATCTAGATCTCTAACCCTAAGAGATTCATCCCATAAACTCAAATTTTGCCCTTCATATAACACAAGATGCATAAACAGAGAATAATGCTTAAACCTAAAACCCCTCTTGTTCTCCTTTATAGATTTTAAATCATTATGAATATCAGTAGAGAGATATTCAGCATAGTCTGATGTTCTGGCATATGGGCTTTGTATATCAGCAGCTAAAACCATTGGAGCTATATCCATATATGCAGGGGCATCCACACCCAATACTTGATAGACAGAATAATAGGTATATCCGAAATATGGTTCAAACAATTCAACTAAATAAGGGGGATCCTCCTCTCCTAAAAACACTTTGAGCTGATTACTTTCATCCTGAGGCTTGTGAAATGGTAATCTCCATCTTTTATAGGTGTTACTCAGATTCTGGTGTTCATTTAATAAGTCCTTGATCCTGAATATCATATCAAAGCTCGTGTCTAATTGAAAAAGCATTGAGATATAATCTTGGGTGATAGGAATAAACCTTGACCCATCCTTTAGCTCAATCATATGGGTTTGGGGGTTATAGTTATCCACAAACATTTTGAGCAATTCTATGTTTACAAACACATTGGGCACTACTAACTTCCCCAAGTTCATCCTCCATGGATTAGAGACTGGCCTGTGTCTATGCATTTTCTTGTAGTGGTATATAAATAGGTCATATCCTCTAATGGGGGTCCATGAATCTCCTACATGTCTGTTACTATCTTCAAGTTTTTTAGCATGTGGATTCAATTGGGCATTTCTTCTAGACCTCTGCCCAGACCCCAGGAATTGTTCTATCAAGTCTTGGTTTAGATGTCTATCTTCTATTTTCTGTCTCTTCTTAGGGTTTTCATTCCTACTTTCCATGGTTTCATGTGTTTATGAATTCACAATTGAAGTGTACTCTATAATCTCAAAGTTAGGTCTAGAATACTTACTTGGATGAGCTTTCCTTGTTCTACAACTTGCCCTTTTCTATCTTTTGTCTCCTCAATTTTACCTGCCTGTTAAAAATCTTTTAGAGATTAATCCTTTCAGCTCTAGTTCATTGATGGTGTATATGTGTTAAATGCAATATTGATTCAAGATTAATTAATTCATTTGAATTGGGGTCCATTTGATAGATATCTAATAGTCATGTCATCGATTTATCGGGATGGTCGCCCTTTTCCTTCCTCGATATTATTTCACCATTCATCGGGGTATAGGAGTGACCTTTGATAATGTCATATCGATACCATTATGTCCTGTCGATATCCTTTTATATCTTATAGAACCCTTTTTATTTTCTTTAAAAATGCCCTTTATTGTTGTATCGGCGGGACCAAAGATTATGTCCCTTCGATATCCTCAAGTACCCTCGAAATGCTTTTACACTTGGATATTGTTGTATCGGCGGGACACATTTAAGTGACACATTGATATGTATCAGTCCCTTTGATGTACTTGATGTTATCGGGGTATCGAAGAGACATATGATTTAGTCTTTCCAATATCCCTCAATCTCTTTGATATATTTTATCTCCTTGATTTTTTGATGTCAGCAAAATACAAATTGACTTTATCACATCAGGCTATCGGGGAGATGTTAAAGTGAGTCCTCTCGACATGGTAATCTCCCAAGGATATTTTGCTCTATGACTTCTAAAGGATCCTTAAGTCAAATTAAATAATTTTATTCTTTTTGGAGGGTAATGGTGGGGATGTTGCGTGATTATTAGGGTTAGGGCATCAATTGAACAAATTTATTATTTTGCATTTTGTAATACAAGTATGGTAAGATGGCAGGAATATGTTATTTTGATTTAGATTTTGTATAGTTGAAATCAATTCCAACACACTCGAAGTAGATGTGTGGATAAAGAAGGGCTTAACAGAATATGGAAACCTTTAGATTTTGTGATTTTTGTTTTTTCCATTTCAAAACTATTTGTTTTCTTTCTTTTCTAATGAACATTTATTTAGAAGCCCTTTCCTACACCCAAATCTTCAATTTTAAACTCACTTGCATGGAAGATGCATTAAAGGTATCAATTATATATATTCCATGATTTAAATTCATTATTTTGTGGTTCTTAGTATGACAGAAAGAAGGATGTTGTTGCTTCTTAGACTTGTTGCACACCTTGCACTAGGTCCATAGGCTGGTGGAATGGTATTCGAGGACACAATGGCTCTCATATTAGACATTTTTGCAAGGAATCAATTTTAAATGGTTTAAGGCCTAGCTTTCATTCCAACCTAGGATTCCATCATAATAATGTCATATTACAGTCTTCAGATATGTGTATAGTTTATGTGCATGGTAGCAACCATTTAGTAATAATTCCTCACACACCACGCTATAACTGAGATGTGTGAATGCCCTAAAACTATACAGGTTCAATCCAAACACTATCATAAGATCATGCTTGATAAGATCACAGATACATCATAGTTTAGGTGTGGGTAGGACTTCCTTAGGGTAGGTAGGATTTTCTTAGTGTAGCCCTAACTATGCATTGTAGTAGAATCATTATATTGACCATTCCAAGTTCGAACTAGCAGGGACAATGGAGTTTCAAGACCCTTTCCAGCCAAGAGAAGGTTGATATAAGAATTTTGAGGGACCTAGGGTAGTGACTATCATATAGGACTAGGTTTGTGTTATGTTTGGAACCCATAAAGTTTTGAGGTCTTCTTAGAGGAGTGATATGTGACTAGGGTATGAAGGCTAGGACTTTGTAAGTAATCTTAAGCCCTCCTTTTGGATTTGTTGGAAGCCTTCTTCACTTATACATAAGGACTATCAAGACTCCTATGATAGTGCATTAGAGAGGCATTAAAATCACAAAGGAGATAAATGTTATTAGGCCATCACCCATTGGAGAAGGGATTGTTATAAAGAGCATGATATTGTTACCTTGTCATAGTCATAAAGGGGATAGTCTTTATGGTGGTAATTATAGTCATTAAGTTTACATCCACCTTCCTAGGGTCTACAGAAATGCCTGAAGTTGAATATGCCTATTTTAAAGATCTTGCCATGACTATTTTACCCCCCTAATGATCTGAAGATTGAATATAAAGGTGTGTAAATTATTGACTAACCTTACTACTGTCATAGTCAATTTGCTAACATGTAAGACAGTCATGAGGTTTTTCTTGTTTTATTCAAGATTTATATAATCTTCATTATTGATAAGATGGGGGTCTGCTATCCCAAATTGTCTATGACAAAATACCAATGGAGACCTCCCCAATCCTCATCTCAAGTTTCAAATGCACAATGAAATGATGGAGGACAATCATAACTGTCATAATAGTACATTAGCATTTTTTATCTCAAGGTGGCCCTTAAGACTACCAAGGGGATGGATATAGAGGACTATCTCTACATTGTTGGTCCAGATTAAGGAAAACATGATTTAAGAGTTCATTGGATTTGATGGCTACAAGCCATTCATCAAATCCACACAAGGTGGCATGGTCAGGATTCTGAATGCTTAAGTCCTCCTTTGTTAGATGTTGTAATTGCAACTACCCTGTTAGACATGTATACAAAATGTGGAAGTATAGACAAGGCACGTGAACTATTTGACATAATGCCTCAAAGAAATGTGGTCTCATGGACTACAATGACTGCAAGATATGCACAAAATGGATTTGTCTAAAAGGCTTTCAAAATTTTAAAGCAAATGCAATTAGCTGCTGTAAAGCCAAATTCCACAACCTTTTCTAGCATCCTCCCTGCCTATGTCAAAATGGGAACTTTGGAATAAGCTATGGAGATCCATCAATACATAAAGGATAGAGGAATTTTGTTAGATGTTTTAGTTGCAACTGCCCTGTTAGACATGTATGCAAAATGTGAAAGCATAGACAAGGCACATGAACTGTTTGACATAATGCCTCAAAGAAATGTCTTTCTTTTGTAAGTATTACCAGATATGAGGGTAGCTCCCTATATTAAAATATCAGAAGAAAAAAAGTTAGAAAGTTGAGGCATTACATCTAGTGATATATATAACCTATGCCTTTAGCAATATCCACCATCCTAGCTATTACATTTTCATCAATCAGACCCAGGTTGGCTTCCAAGAATTTCAAGAACTCTCCTATGTTATTTTCTTTCTCCACACCCTTTTTGTAGAGGGCCCAAGCTTTGTACAACTTCACCTTCTTCTTCTCCTCATTCAGGCTGAGGATGGCAAGAGAAAATCCATGTTCAAGCTCAACTACCACACCATCCATGGCAGTCCTGACCATGTCCATCAGATCTTCCCTCACCAATCTCATCACAGATCTTATCCCCTAGAGCCTTGTTCCCACAACCTATACATAGTTCTGGAAAAAATGTTCTAGCACTTGTCCATCATGTGTGTGCCCTCTTGACCAGAAATTAGCCCCAATCACTTTCAAGATGGCCACTTTTTCTTCATCAGAGGCTTTGTTGAATAGGTATGCAATTTGTTTCCCTCTGGTTTCATCCTCCTCGCAGTGGCACTCCACTCCAAAATGCTAAGGCATCGCTTCGTTTGGACCATTCCTGAGAACAAACAACATAATCTACTTCAATCTTGCCTTAGCTTAAAAAGAAGACTGTGGGCAAGTTCTCCCCTGACCTCCAATCTCAAGGATCACCATTCCATTCATGAGATTTTACCACCTATGGGAAGGTGGTACATTCACATCTCGTTGGACTGCCTCCATTTGCAAGTTCATTCTTAGAGTCTGCCATCATATCCTACTTCTCCTATGGTGACCTCTTGTTTTATAGAAGCCTTGAGAGGCTTCATCAAAGCCTACAGATCCCAAGGCTAGAAAATGAGTGGAAAGACTATGTCAAGCCTGCAATTGATTTGTACTTTATCATTACTTTTGCACTCATTCCGCCCACCTCCATTCAGACTCATTTCCATCCTTGCCTCCTTACACCAAATCCTAGGTAAAAATTTTCCAACTTCCTCTTACCTTCAAGAGAATGATGTGTGACAAACCTTGCACTAGTAATTGATAGGAACATCCTTTCACTTTTGTAGTAGTGGACAATTTCATGAGTCTCATGACATATGGTGCAATTAGGTATGTGTTGAGCAAGAGGGAACTATAAACATAAAGGATAGAGGAATTTTGTCAGATGTTGTAGTTGCAACTGCCCTGTTAGACATGTATGTAAAATGTGGAAGCATAGATAAGGCATGTGAACTGTTTGACATAATGCCTCAAAGAAATGTGGTCTCATGGACTACAATGATAGGATATGCATAAAATATGGGATCATAGACAAAAAATGTGAATTGTTTGATAGAATTTCTCAAAGAGATATCATCTCATGGAATGCAATGATTGCAAGATATGCACAAAATGGATTTTGTAAGGACACTCTCAAAATATTTGAATTAATTAAGCATTCTAGAACATATCCTAACATTGTAAGCTTTACTTGTATTCTAGGTGCATGCAGCCATGCAGGTTTAGTGGATGAGAGTTGTACATACTTCAATCACATTTGTAACCCTTATTGCATTACACCTACAGTTGATCATTATGTGTGCATGGTTGACCTCCTTGCCCATGCTAGCTATCTTGAAGACACCCTAAACTTTATCTTTCTTTCTAAATCCCCAAATTTGCCCTTGTCCTGCTCACATTGAAGACCTGTGAGTAGGAATAGGGCTAACATTTTTTCTTTCTAAAATTGGCCAGATAAAGCCATATTGCTAACTTCATTTTTTTTTCAAACAAAATAGACCTTTATCTTAAGGTTACTCATGAACCTTAAGATAAATAATTATTGAAAAAAAACTATGCATTTCTTAATGACATGTAAGAAAATTTAATCAACTACTACTTAAAAACTCTTTAATTTTTCTGTCTAATGCAGGTTATTAGATTAATAGTAAAAAAGAAAATACATGGACCAAGCAATTTGTGGCACTTAAGGTTATGTAATAGAATTTACAGTTGATAGTTAAATTGTATAACAAATTTTTTTATGATCTTTACTAATGTTTATTAGAATTGTTGCATGTTTTACATCATTGGAATGCCATATTAGTTGTAACTTATTTGAAATTTTATTATGGTATGTGCACTTTGATATAATGTACAGTATGATTATGGTTTCGTTTTATATGTTGGAATATTAGATATATAATAGAAAAATAAATTATTACATGAAATAAATAATAACTTTTCATTTTAAATGTTTTTTTGTAGAACACAGGTCTTCCAGAAGATCAAGATGATCCTCATGATATAGATCTAGATCATGTTGGTTCTGGTACAGATCACATGGCAGTGGATGATGATGACGCAGATACAAAAGACACTAAGGCCAATGACGATGATGATGATGATGATGATGATGATCATGATGATGATGATGATGATGATGATTGTGATGATGATGATGAGGTAGTTGCTGGTAGTAGCCAATGACATTCATGATCATATAGACTGCATCATGGATCATTGCTGATATATCGTTATGATGCCTCTTTTCATGGTTACTATCCTATGTATCATTTTCACAGACTGCAGTACCATATTAATGAGTTGTATCATAAATTAATGTATCATTTTGACTTATATCATTTGGACATGTATCATCTTGACTTGTATCATTTTGAGTTACATAATTTATCATTTGTACTTATATCATTTGTACATGTATCATTTTGACATGTTATTGATCTACTGCCATATTTGGCTTTCACTTATTTTAGTTATATTTGATGATGATCTTATCAGTATTGATTTGTCAATTTATATTTATTGAAAGTGGTCCATAATTTTTGGATGGATATTTATTACGTATAATGATTTTAACTTACTGCTCAGGATGGATGTTGTCTAATTCAATTAAATTATAGATATTTGACTTACTTGTTTTAATTATAGATGATGATCATGTTATAATAATTATCTTATTGTTTAATCATATGAGTTAAATAATTAAATTACTTACTCTATAATCATATGAGTTATTTAAGAGGCATAATATATTTAACTAATTAAATTGAAATAAAACATATTAAATTAATAAATGTAAGCAAAATAAGAAGCATTTTTAGAAGCAAAAAAGGAAGCAACAATGGAAGCCAAACTAGAAGAAAACCAAAAGCAATCTTGGAAGAAAAACTTGGTGTTATCTAGGAAGTAAAAACAAAAACAATTCAAGTGGCAAACAAAGAAGTAATAATGGAAGCAATTTTAGAAGCAACAAAAGATGCAATAATAGAAGCCATATTAGAAGCAACAAAAGACACAAAAATGGAAGCAAAATTGGAAGCAAAACCGGAAGCAAATTTGGAAGCAAAACCGGAAGCAAATTTGGAAGCAAAAATAGAAGCAAAATTGGAAGTAAAACTAAAAGCAAAATTGGAAGCAAAACTAGAAGAATAATTGGAAGCAAACCTAGAAGCAAAATCAGAAGCAAAATTGGAAGCAAAACTAGAAGCAAAACTGGAAGAAAAATTGGAAGCAAAACCGGAAGCAAAACTAGAAGCAAAATTAGAAGAAAAATTGGAAGTAAAACTAGAAGCAAAATTGGAAGCAAAACCGGAAGCAAACCTAGAAATAAAACTGAAAGAAAACTTGGAAGCAAACTTGGAAGCAACAAAATTTGGTGCTAAATTTGGTGCTAAACCTGATGTTAACCCAATGCTAAATCTGGCACCAAAGTGAACACACATTTTCAAGCTAAGTTTTGCACCAGCAGAAGTGTCCAATTCATGAACTCAAATGCACTAAATTTTGGCACTATTTTAGGTGCTAATTGCCTATTTTGTTGTAGTGCCACGATTTCACAACCATCCTCTTCTAATACCAATCCTAATACATCACAAACTTCCAAGATAATCACAAACCCCATCATCACATCAACAACCACATCAAATGTGACCACATCAACTCCACAAATCACCCTCAACACCCCCAATGATACCATGAACACAAGTGCTTCCACAAGTGTGCCCCAATTTGATGCTAATACTATAGCATTCATGATGCAATTATTCTCTCAACCACCTCACAATGCATATAATCCATGCAACAACCCTTCATCTAACTTCACATACGTACCACCTCCAATTTCCTAAGCACCCATTACATCTTCCATTCAAACCTCACAACAAAATCCCAATCAAAACCCACAAATTCCACCACATGTCCTATGATAACTCCTTTCTTAACAATAATACATCACCCATAAAATCAAAATAAAAACCCAATCCCACAAAATCAAAACATCCAACATCAACAAATACCCAATATTCTTCAACACCTCATCCAAAACCAACAAAACCACGTACCACAACCACCACCTACACAAGATTTACCAAGCATTGTGCAATATTTGATTCAAAAGGTTGATGATATACAAAATGGGCACAAATGAAAGCAATATTCTTTTGAGGATATTTGCCCATACCCATTTGATAGGACACTCCACATGCCACCCTTTCCTAAAATTTTGAAACACCATAATTTGACAAATATAAAGGAAAGGTACACCCTAGGGAACACCTTAGGAAATTTTATATTGCTTTCCTATATAGGTCTCATATGATGATACATATTTGATGAGACTATTTCCTAGAAGCCTCGGTGGTCAAGCCACTGAACGGTTTGCTCATCTTCCCCCGGGTATAAAAACATTCCATGAGCTTGCAGAGAAATCTGTAAATCATTTCTCCTACAACTTTGAACATGAAATATCCATGACTAACCTTTGCACCACAAAATAAAAGAATGGGGAATCCTTCGCTGCCTTTTTGCAAAGGTGGAGAAGACTAGCAAGCAAACTCCCTTGGCCAATTCCTAAAAAACAATTAGTCACCATGTTTGTGGCTAACCTCAACCAAGAAATAGGTTTCCATTTGCAAATCCAATGTGCATCAACCTTTGAAGAGGTTATAGACAAAAGGGACAACCATTGAAAGAGCCCGTATTGCTAAAGGCTCTATAAAACCTTACAACAACAACAACAAGACCAATAAAAACAACAAAGTCAACAATAACAACACTAACACTTCCCATATGAACAACAATGCACAATCCAATGATAAACCCTACTTTTGGGGTAAAAATAAGAATACCCTCAATAATGGTGTCACTGATGTGAAGACCATCCAAAATGTACAAAATTCCAATCCACCAAGTACATCCAACAATAACAACAATGTAAATATTCTTAGGGGACTGCCAAGACAAAACAACAACCCCAAGAGGAAGTTCACACCTCTAGGAGAACCTATTGAAAATGTCTTGAACAACCTTGTGAAGGAAGACTTGATCGCATTACCCCTATCTGACCCTATGATGAAAATCAATTTAAACCCTCTTGGTTTGATGAAAATGCCTATTGTGAATACCATCATGTGAAAGGGCATAAAACATCTAACTGCATGAGGTTGAAACATTGTATACAAGAACTTATCGATAGAGGTGATATAAGCATTGATGGACCTCCAAAACAATCACCCAACATCAATCTAGGAGCATACAAGGATCCACTTCTGGATCACAATAAAGGAAAAGTCTCTTCCTCCAATCAAACCTACAACATCGTGCCACCTCCCTCTTCTTTCGATTCTGTTGTGGGTCGAATAGAAGATTATTCCATCCACATCAACACCATCACAATTAGAGCTAAAACACCTAATTGTGTCATTACCACTCATCATGGTCATGTCTCCATCTATGGAGCCCCCACCAATGATCAACCTTCCATATCTACACCTGCCAATCCACCACCCACCCATAAATACAATCTCCTAGATCACCTTGGAAAAACTCACACAAATTTCCATTCTCAAGTTGCTTCACACATCTCCCCTCCATAAGGAAGTCCTTGACAAAACCTTAATGGAAACCCAAGTCCCTACCAACTTGAATATTGATCAATTCCAAGCCATGGTAGGCCACATCACCTCACCTCACCGCCTCACATTCTTGGAAATGATCTACCTACATCTAATGCCACACACAATGAAGCCCTACACATTGATGTCCTAATCCACAAACATACCATCAAATGAGTCTTAATAGATGGTGGCTCCAGTCTAAATCTTTGCACTCTAAAATTATTAAAACATTTGGGATACTCTCATGTGGTTGTGGACTCTAGTAAGTGTATCACCATTAAAGGACATGATGATTCTGAAAGATTATCTAAAGGCACCATTAAGCTTCTCATCCAAGTGGGACAAAAGATTTTGGAAACCAAATTCCAAGTACTTGATCTTGACCTCCCATATAATATTATTCTCGGCTAACCATGGATCCATGCCATGCAAGCCATCCCATCCACTTTCCATCAATGCTTAAAATTTCCCCACAACGGCACGGAAATCACTGTCTATGCCGATCTCTGTCCTTTCCAATACTATAGCTTCTTTGAAGGGCATGACCACACCTTCTGTCCATATAATAATGCCACTAAAACATCCACTCCTCATTCTAATCCTACGTCTTCCACTTCATACATCAATCCTTCCAACATCGCAACCACATCACAAATATCTACTCCTCCCAAGGTCAAGATCAAGATAAGTGACATGGGATGTGAATATGACCTACATGGCACATTTTGTGTGGTCCTATTACCAACATCCCCTAAGACATTTGGTGCTCCTAAAGAAGAGGAAGTCTCTACAGTGGTCATCAAATGTAAGCCATCACCAACCTTCGAGAAAAAGCACCTCCTTGAACAAGATGTTCTTGAAAACATATCCTCATGGTTATACAAAGATGAAGACAAAGAAGAAGCTCCTACTCTCCCAACCGAGATCTATGGAAAAGGTCTCAAATTTGTCAAGTACATGGGTTACAAAGGATAAGGCAGTATAGGCCTTCATGAACAAGGAATTGTTGAACCCATCCAAGCAACAAGGAATCCATATCTTCATGGATTAGGATATGGAAAACAAGAGTCCACCCCTACTGATGTTGAGTATATCTTGAGTGAGGTTTCTAACACTTTACCTGTAGTAGATAACATCAACGAAGAGGACCATCAAGACTCTTTTAATGATTTTGTTGAACTTTTTGAATTATCCATATGCACCATCTACACCTTAACCACCATGTCATCCACATCCAACGACCTACCTCTTGTTTACCCCCAACTTATAGATTGGGACCAACAAGGACCCTTGTCCTTGATGTCGTACAAAATGATGAAGCGATAGTTGAAATGATGGGGGTGAGAGATCACTCCCCCCTTGGAGACCATAGGGCCAGCTACATTATGGAATTAAACACATCTGCATACTTTGGGGAACAATCCAAACTCTTAGTCACAAAAATATGAAAATAAAAATGACATCCCCTAGTGAAAACCACCTTGTGGCATTTTTGGATGAAGAAAAAATCAAAATAAAGGATGTATCCCCTAGTGAAAACCTCTCCAAGGTGCTAGAGGATGAGAGGATGGATCTCCTCGAAGTACCTAAACTATACCAAGAAAGATCACCAATCCTAGTGGAAGCATCACATGAGATGAACCTTGGAATAGAAGAGACACCCAAGATCACATTCTGAGTAGAATCCCTCATGACAAAAGAACAAGAGGCTTTTTTATCTTTCTTCAAACAAAGGAGCCATAACTTCACATGGACATATGCCAATATGTCGAGATTGGATCATGTTCTAGTTGTTCACCACCTTGTAGTGCATCCTGATGCGATGCTAGTAAAATAAAAGATAAGAAAAATAAATCCACAAGTGGCACTCCTCATCAAGGAAGAACTCAAGAAACTCCTAGATGTGGTATTCATTCGCCATATAGACTATCTCGAATGGATATCAAATATTGTACCAGTAGAAAAAGTCACTAGGGGCATTTGTTGCTGAAAAAATTTTAGAGACCTTAATAAGGCTTGTCCTAAGGATGAATTTCTTCTACCTAATAGAGACATCATCGTGGATCTCACTATAGGACATGAGATGTTGTCATTGATGGTCGGATTTTCTAGGTAAAACCAAATAAGGATAGCTGAAGAAGACCAACATAAGACCTCCTTTATATGTCCATGGGGAACATACTACTAGGTTGTGATGCCCTTTGGGTTGAAAAATGCAGGAGCTACCTATCAAAGGGCTATGACAGTTATCTCCCATGACCTTTTCCACAGCATAATCAAAGATTATGTGGATGATCTACTGGGAAAATAAAAAACTAGAGAAGACCACTTGAATGTGTTGGCTAAAATATTTGATAGATTACAACAATATAAAGTGTATCTAAATCCCAATAAATGTATCTTCGGGGTCACTTTTGGAAAGCTCCTAGGATACATTGTGTCAAGAAGAGGAATCGAGGTTGATCCCACCGAGGTTAAGGCTATAATGGAAATGCCTCCACCTAAAACACTCAAGAAACTTTGAATCTTACAAGGAAAATTTCAGTCCATCCACCGCTTCATAGCACTTGTAGACAAATGTCAACTATTTTAGCATCTTCTCTAAAAAACTAACTTTTGTATAGGATAATTAGTGCCAGGGTGCCTTTGAACAGCTAAAAGGATATCTTTCTAACCCACTTGTCCTTATTCCACCAAGGCAAGGACAACCCCTTCTTCTATACATCTGACCAAACAGAAACATCAATAGGAGCCTTGCTAGCACAACACGATGAACAAGGGAAAGAAAGAGCTATATACTATATCAGACTCACCTTGGTGACCTATGAGTTGATTTACAATTCTATTGAATGAGCATGTCTCACTGTTGTCTTCACTTCTCAAAAGCTAAGACACTACATTCTTAACCACAAGACAAAGCTCATTGCCAAGATTGAATCACTCAAGTATTTAATAAATAGAGCAACTCTTACAGGACGGATGGCTAAATGGGTTATGATCCTAAGTGAGTTTGACATTGAGTACATAGAAAGGAAAGCCATCAAAGGACAAGTGATTACTGACCAATTGTTTGATGCACCTATCCCCACAAAACAACCAATGCTTGCAAAATTTCTAGATGAGACCATACTAACAATAGCACCAACAACAAATACATAGAAAATGTATTTTGATGGATCCTATACACATCATGGCTTGGGGGTAGGCATCTTGTTTGTTACCCCTCAAGGAGATATCATTCCAAAATACTACAAAGTCACATTTCCATGCATGAACAATGTAGTAGAGTATGAAGCCCTCATTCTAGGACTTTGCATGGCCATTCAGTGAAAAATTGAAAAGCTAACAGTTTACGGAGATTCCTAGCTAGTCATCAAACATGTTAACAATGAGCACAAAACAAAGGATGACAAACTCCTGCCCTACAAAAGGATGGCTAATGATTTCAAAGATTATTTACATGACATCCAGTTTGAACAAAGATTATTTCCATGACATTCATTTTCAAAGATTATTTAACCACTCTACCAAACCCCCCTTACCTCATAACATTTCACTCTACCAAATTCACCCTGCATACTCTATCACTTCACCCATTCCAGAAAAACCCTCTAACAACGTGGTGTCTAATGACCTAGTATCCTCCATCCCAACCATCTCCAAACCTATCTCACCCATCCTTAAATCTATCCTAACCACCTAACCCCATCACCCATGATTCAAAAACATCACAATGTATCATGACAGATAACCACCTCATCAACCCATCTCATTACCCATCTCATTATCATTAGCCATTAATCATTTATCCATTTCATTTTCCATTAATCATTTCACATATCCATTTAATCATTTTCCATATCCATTAATCATTTACCATTTACCATCTATCCACTTTTCATTACACATCCATTAATCATTTATTCATTAATCCTTTATCCATTCCTTACATAATATATGTTTATTAGTCTAAGCATATATTCCATTTCATTTCCATCCATACATAATATATGTTTATTAATCTAAGCATATATTCCATTTCATTTCCATCCATACATAATATTTGTTTATTAATCTAAGCATATATTCCATTATCCACATCATAATCCATCCATTTCATCACATACATATCCATCTACATACCAGAAACAAAAAATACATCCATAATAAAATAGCATCCACAATACATCACAACCATAGACATCATCATCTATCTATCCATATACATCATCACATACATCTATAATATCCATAACCATCTATAAAGCATAATCCATCTATCCATCTACGCCATCACAACATACATCATAAACATTCATAAATGCATCCATCATAATCATAAATACATAAACATAGATATCACCATAAACATCACATCATAAATAACCATAACCATAAAATGCATATCATATACATTGCCGCCAAAATATATATCACTCAAAAATAAACATACATGTCATGATACAAAAATGCCTCAAGGACTAAAATACATCAACCCTGGGCTAATGATCCCCTGGCTAAGTTAGTAGGAGACCAAGAAGGCTGCTGCTGAGGTACCTGTTGTTGCTGAAGTGGTTGTTGAGGTGGCGGCAGTGGAGGTGCCATAGGTTGCTGCACTGACTGTTGGGATCTCCTAGATTTGTAACAACTAGACATCCTAGACCCACTCTATTGACTGTAACTAGGCACTAGTTGACCCTTAGGAATTGTGGTACAGTAGGCACCATAGTAGTACTCAGCTCTCAAGCACTGCTCTAAAAGATGGTCCTGTAACTGTTGGATCTATGCCTAGGAGTCTGAATATATCTGTCCAATACTAGTCCTAGTTACCATCCCCTGCAAATGAGTAACCTCATCCTATAGCCTGGTAACCTGTCCCTCAACCTGTTGAGCTCTAGTCTCAGCACTTTGCAACCTAGCCTCTGCTGCCTATTACAGTGATCTCTCTATATCACGCTCAGTTGTAATCCCAGCCACCTAAGCCTGCATCTACGACTGCAACTACCCTCTTTATGCTTGTAGGATCAAAATCTAACGGTTTCCATCTCCCTCGCTCACCCCATCTATCAGGGCTCAAACCCCCTGTAGTTGCTATAGCTCCTGTCTCTGCCGAGCCACCTCATTATCTAGACTAGCCACCTGGGCCTTAGAGTCTCTATCTCCTCCCCGTTAGCCTAAGTATGCTGACGCCCAATGCGAGTACCAGGAGGTGGGCCAGCCTGAGTTGTCCCTAATGTCCCTGCACTTGGACCCCCAACACCTGTAAGGGGCCCCACCTATACAGCTTGCTGTTGTGCTACTTGTTGATGTGGTCTAGGCTAATGTGCTTGCTGCTATCCAGCCTATTGTTGCAGTGCCTACCCCTGATCCTACTATTGAACTGTTGTGGTGCTGATGGTAGTGGCATCTAACCCCTTTGTGCCTACTGTACAAGTACTTGCTAAGGTACCTGCTGATGTGGCCACTAATGCTAGGGACCACGCTACCTCCAACCCCAGCCTCTCCCACATATCTCTCCTACTACTTCCATGACCAACACTCTAATCCCATCCCCCTCCTCCATAATGTACTTGACCAAAACCTCATACCTTTCCTCTCCAGCCTCCCCCTCCTCCATAGTGAAGCCAAGCTTAGCTGCTGGATCCATCAAATGGATTAGTTTCCACACTCCCCACCATTGGTCATAATCTAGAGTGGTCCCTGCATTGACCACCATACTCCTCCAATCCCACTATAAAGGTTGCAATCCAGCAAAATCTTGTATAGCCACCTGGGGTTGTATCTGTGGTGGCCATCTGACATCTCGTGGCATCCTTGTGAAAATTGCCATAGCCTAGGGCAAGTCCTAACGCTGCCCAAACTACCTCATAACTCATGAGCGGATATACCTATCAATAGTATGATCCCCTTGGTCCATCAAGTATTGCACCTGAAATGTACATATGGCATATGCATATCATCATCTAGCCATGCCTCCACACCAATATATGGACGCCAGACAATAGAAACCAAGTCATCAAAAATGTGTCTCCTGTATCTCAACTACCCTACATAAGAATATACAATGGGTGCTCCATATAGAAAAACAAATGCCTCAAATGGAGCCCGATATAAACCCACCTATGGCCGCATAATACCTATATGCTCGAAGGCCCACACATGCAATAGTGTCACCCCTACTGATAGAGCCCCATCTAGATGATACACAATCATGTGCATCTCATGATATAACTAGCCTAACATGCAAGGCCCCCATGCATACATCATCTCATGATGCACCATCTTCTCAATCACCCCTCCCCAACCAACTGAGAAACCTTGCGTGCATCAATCCAGCATAACCAATCCTCCAATCACTGCATAGACAAATAAGGTAAAATCATCTACCCTGGCCAACTGAGTTTGTCTATAACTCATCTTCCGCCGACCCTAAACATATGCTGGTTGACTAGGGGCAAATGCCATGTCTAATGTTGCTACTCCTATATGAACATCATAGGTGACTCTCGCTCCAGCAATGGGCAGGTGCAAAATCCTACATACATCCTCCAAGGTCATAGTGATCTCTGATGCAGGGGCATCCTAATGCAATTTTTTTGATGTAAATCGTTGTCATGTTCTAAGCTTTGAGTTTTGATTTTTTTGGTATCAATAAGGTCATTTAAGACCATTTGGAGTCATTTAAATCCATTATGTAATGTTTTGGAGTCAAAAGTTGCAAAAGATGTAAAAGTTGTCGAAGTTGTCAAAAAGTTGCAAAGTTGGTTTGGGAAGTTAGGAAGTAGTTTTGGTTGATAGAAATTGATGTAATTATATAAATATGTCATGTAAACATGAACATAGGGGTTGGAGAAGGTGGGAGAAGGTGGGAGAGAAGTTGGAATAAAATATACCTCATTTTGCATGTTCAAATCTATGTTTTTCTGTGAATGGCAACTATAATTGACATGGTATGGATTGGTATGGATAGGTACAGTCATGGAACTAGTTGGAAAAGTTATAGGAAATAGGTAACTTTCAAATGCAATTGGTTTGGTAAATTTTCATTGGGTTTTGTGAAAGTTATGCCATTTTTCGTCTTGATAGGTCTGTAAAGTTTTTTTTTTTTGAAAGTTTGTAGTCTGAAAACATGTTAGTATGGACATGTATGGAATTATGGAGGCATGAAACCAATTAGGAAAGTTATCCCTATGTTTTAAGAGATGAATTCTTTTTGTTTGAATCAATTTCATTGAGTTTTGTGTGAGTTATGGCATTTTTACTAACAACAGGTCTAAACTCTGCCTAGGGTTTCCAGCGAACTAGAATATTTCATATCTTTGATTCTAACCATCAAAAAAGTCATGAAAATTGGTGGAAAGTTCTATTTTAATATGTTCTAAAAACCCTTTAAAGGAAAATCCATGACTGGCATTTTTGGAGGAGTTATATAAGTCTGTGTGTTTCTAGAATGCATTTAATCATTGTTTGAGATGAATTAGTTTATGAAAGTTGTCAAGTGAATCAAGTTTGTTACATTTTTTCCTTGTTTGTGATGGATCATTGTTTCACTTGTGTCAAGTTGTGCTGAGTAAATGTTTCTCTACATTAATCTCACCCGTCTATAGTAGGAATGAGCAGGTCTCACTCCTCCATCGCTCTACTAGGGCTATCATCATAGCCCTATGTGTCCATATATGGGGCATCTTAGACACTATTTGTAGGCCTAATCTCCTCAATCTAGCTAATGTAGCCTGATCAAACTGATCCAATAACGCCATAACCGAGGGAACTCATCACTCTCGGGATGCCACAATATGGCCTCCAATCTGCATCCAAAAGAAGACCATCAAAAACTTAACATTTCTTCCAAATAGCACTATGGCACTAATTCCAACCCATATGGCACCAAAATAGAGTTTGGCACCATTTTTAACCCACATGGCACTAAAATAGAGTTTGGCACCACTTCTGCCCCGTATGGCACGATTCTGCATGATGGTGCCAATTCTCCTGTATTTGGCACTAAAACAGAGTTTAGTGCCAAAATTTGCCCATATGGCACCAAAACACCATTTCTCCTCAAACCTGGCACCATTCCAGAGCATGGCAGTCCCATAGATGGTGCCATTCTAGAACATGGTGCCAAAGTGCCAACATATGGTGCTAAAACTCCAAACCCCAAACCTATGGTGCCAAACCAAAGCATGGTGCCAAATTTACCCTCGATAATGTCATTTCTTCTAATTCCTATTTTACCTTACGACACCAAAACATACAATAGCACCAGAAAATTGCTAAATAGCACTAAAAATCCCAAATTCCTAATTTGACCTATGGCACCAATCTAGAGGATGGCGCTAATTCAGCCACAGATGGCACCAAAATGGTTGCGTTAGCATGCCAATCCACCTAAACTACCCATTTCCCCATGTAATAAATGTCCCGAACCCAAAATTGATAAAGTCAAGGTTAGCCAACATACTTGTGGGTCCGCCAGGGGTGATTGCAGATAGTCATGCACTTGCTCGGATTGATGCTCGTAGCAGGGGAAAGGTGGTTGCGCCATTTCATCTCCTATCTCCTCTCGTCTAATAAGCTCAATGTGTGCATGCAAATGTGGCACTTTGGGCCCACCCTTTCTATTTATAGCCTACCATGTCATCCTCCAATGCATTTTTCTCTCCCCAGGGTGCAAAATGTAACATTTTTCATCCATTTTTCTTCCAGTCCACCTATTTTCCCATCATCTATCCATTTTTCATCACCATTTCCTCCATTCAAGAGATCACCTGAAATGTTTTTTTATTTTTTGACCCAACCTCTCAAGGGGGCATCCCTCATCCATTTCATTCATTTTTGATATTTGGGGTAAATTCTTTGACTTGACACCATATCCCTACTAGGTCATGACGCCACATCAAAGAGGGGCAAATGTAGACACCTAAAAATGTCTTAACCATCTAACTCCCCTTTGACATCACTCTATGTCCAATTAATTAGTTAAATTTCAATTTAATTAATTACCTCACGCAACACCTAAATTATTCACTTATTCTTCATCATTTAACCCCTAAAATTGAATTAATTTTGATTAATTCAATAGTCACACCTTACTAACATCATCCCAATTAATTAAATAAATATGTAAATATTATTTGGTTAATTTATCCACTTCCCTAAACCTAATTAATTAGGTAAATCATGTTTATCTGATTAATCAAACCTACTAATTAGCCTACCCCTAATCTAGTTGATTAAATACCTATTATTTAATTAGCTACTGTAGCCTACATGACCCCTAGACCTGAATTAATTAAATAAATCATTATTCAATTAATCCTAAACCCTAATTAACCCACTCACTAATTTTCTCCAGCCAGATTAATTAAGTTAATCACCCTGATTAACTTGGTCAAACCATGTTTAACACCTTCTCCCACACCCACAAATTAAAAATTACAAAAAAATACTTAACTCCTCCAACTCATCTTTGCCATTTTTATGCAAAAACATCTTCCACATTTTGAGCTTACAAATATAAGGCCCCAAAAATGTGCATGTGTCACATGACCTTCACATTTCCACATAAAATGGAATTTTTAATTCCAACTCCTCCCAAGGAAATTAATTTTTAATTTCCTCATACATCCAAATCACATTTAATGCTAAGTCCTCCTCAAAATGAATAAAAGATTCATTTTTATTCTCCACCATCCAATCTTGTTGATCAAATCCTAGCCCTCCATCTCAGAATCAATCTCATCCCTTGATCTCAACAATCAATCTCCACCGTTGGATCAAAACCCCCTCCAATTTTCCTATAAATACAAGCCTCCACAAACCATTTCATCATCTAAGTTTTGAGTAATATTATTATGTCAAAATTTCTCTCCATCATCTCCATCTTAACTAGGTTATTGTGAGTTTGCATTGGCAATTAGGAGCATTTCAAATTATAATCACTAGTCATGGGTGAAGCTAGGGCTTAAGGGTGCTAAGTCCTCTACCTTATCAAGGAGGGAGGAGCTTGGAAATTTGCATAGGAAGGTATAAATTTGTGTTTCTTTGCCTTGATATTTTTATGCAATCTTGTTTTCCTCCTCTTCAAGGGGAAACACATGAAAACATGTGTTGAAGATTTCAGATCTCCTCAAGAGAAACATAATAAATGAGCAAGATCATGTTGCTAGTAAGAGTCATTTAACATTTAATTATTATATTTATATTTTTAATGACTATTATATTTTTTCTTAAAACTAACTAAAATAATCTTATTGAATTACAAATGGTGTTACTCCATTGGTTGATAATGATGATGTCAGAGGAAGTTTTAGTTAGGAGAACAATGCCACTGGTAATGTTGATATGATATTTATAATAAAATTTTCATTGATTTTTTATGATTCTTAAAATTTAATTAATGTTTTATTTGTAACATAGATTATTTTATTCCACAAGAAGATTGAGATGTGATTGGGTTTGTCATTGGCAAAGACCAAATAATTTGTAAATTTCAATATCACTATTTTATTAATGAAATATGAAAATGTTTTTTATATTTTTTGAACTTAATCTTTATTATTTTTATTACAGATGGTTGTAAATCATTTGATGCTTCCAATGATAACTTCCAAAATTCTATTGATTATTTGAATTAACTACTTCAAGATTTACCAACTAGAGTAGATCAAAAACATATCTTTAGTCAATGTGTTGAGAGATTTAGAAAAGATCTCCAAGCATCTCTTACTTCTTCCAAACTTACACTAATCCCTGGCTTGGAGGATATGCCTATGAGACGAATATCACCATGGTTTAGTCCAAGAAAAATGTGCAAACACTAGTTTATTCATCAAAGAGGTAATGCCATCCATCAAGACTTGAATGAAAGAGTTGAGGAGCATGAAGAATTTCAGTTCCCCTCCATAGGTGGTAGGAAGCAAAAGGAAAAAAAGGTCTCCAATCGTTCAGGCATAGCAATACAAGAAGAAAGGGTTATCATCAGAAAACAACATAGTGAGTACATTTATTCAAAATTATTTTAGTATTTTACATATCAATAATTATTGTTCTTACATCACATATTAAAAAATATGCCATTGGGTTTGGATGATCAAGACAATAATCGAAGACATCGATTGCCCTTCTCTATTGATCTAAACCACACAACAACCAATGAAATACAAATTATTGGTGGTAATTTTTTAACTATTAAATGTATTTATTCATTAAATGAGATATTTCCCAACTCCTATTTCTAACCAGTTTTATATAATTAATCAAATAAATAACAGATACAATTCATGAAAATTAACCATCAATGCTTAATGTTATACCTGGTCAAACATTTTAAAAAACTATTCCAGGTAATTTAGAATTTTAATATTATTTTGAATAAGTATATATTGTACTATTAGACTTAATGTTGTATCTATATTGATTTATTAAATAGACATACCATTGCATCTTTAGATGATCAACAAAACACTAGGCAACATAGGTTACCATTTTCCATTAATCTTAACAAAACACCAACAACAATAGATGCAACATTTGCAAGCTAGAGATGGTAAATAAATTATGAAATGATTTTCTAACAATTTTTTATGTTTAATTTTAAATCAATTTAATAACTAAACTATGCAATTTACAGGTTTTGATGACATTGCAATGGAGGATCATGTTCAACACTATTATGGATAATCATTAAAGTTTACTATACTTTCAACTTATATTGTATATTTACAAAATTTGCTCATTTGCCTAATTATAAGAAACACATTGATATATGTTCATGAAAAATGGTATGATCATGTGTAAAGTTAGGGTCGATCCCTTAGAATTAATCCATTTATCATTTCATGCATTCACCTAATTTTCTTATTTATCAAACTTATTCATACACATGCCAATATTGGGTCAACTTGAGTGCACAAATTGAAAAATCCAGATATGATACAAATGTTTAAGTACTTGCCTAGAATATCTTAAATTGCAAATTGCTTTTTGGCTACATATTGACATATTTTCTTGTTGAAGGTCAATTAAATGCACATTTTGTCTTTCAAATGAAAATATGAAACATTTATTCTAGAGATGCATTTTTGTTAAAAAATAGTGGCTTGTTATTTTTAGAAGATTACTTGCTTTATTTAGTCATCATTTGAGTTGAAAATAAGCTTTATATAGAATAGACCTAAAAAATAATGTGGTTATCATTTATTTTAATTAGACATATTATCCTCTCGCAGTTATAGAAAATATGTTCGACATCATTTTCAAGATCTTATATTTACTAGGAAACTACAATTTCAAGGCTTTATTTTAACATAATTTTCATAATTAGATCTTTATCTTTCTCAATTCTAAGTAATGCTAAAAATGAATATAGAGATTGCCTATTAAATAAGACAAATTAGATTATAAATTAATCAACTCTAAATTAATCAACAAATTCAAAAAACAACATTTTAATGCATATTAATGTTCTTTTGAGGTATTTTTATAAATAGATTGAATATCTTGTGTTTTCTTCCATATTTTGCATACACAATGCTCATTACGCTAAGATGACACATTCATGATAGTTGTTGGCGTAGGAAACATGATGGAGTCAAAATTAGGAGAGAATAGCCAACTCCTCTCTTAAAAGGAGGTTGCTTAATCTCTCTAAGGTATAGGGGTTGCCAGGTCTTGATTTGATGGGACAATTTAGAGGTCTAATGTATATTGTTTTAGCAAGGATCTTGATAAGATTCAATAAAAAAAGTCACAAAGTATTAGACTCGATTTAAAAGAAATTTGAAATTTCAGAAAATGAGGAGAAAAATATTAACAAATTTTAGTTTATTTACTATTTCTTTATAGACACAAAAAGAGATTACCTACTTCATAAATTTAAATTATTTTTTTAATTTTTTAATGTTGAAGGTACAATGTCAACAAGTGGTGGAGTGTAATAATTTGAATATGTTAACAAAAACTCTTATCTTTTATTTTAATTTAGACAAACATAAATATAAATATATAAATGATTATTTTTGTTTGAATTTTTTTGTAACATCCCGCTACGTAACCCTGAAGGGTAAGAGCCAAAAGGGGACAAGATATTTTTTTTTGACATAAGTAAACAACATACATAGATTCAGTTGTCAATTCGATAGATTGATACCATTCATTTTAAACACCAAAACAAATGTTCCTAATCCCATCTGATAAAAATAGGAATCCATAAGCATAAGATACAAGTGGATCCGATACCCACACCAGAATCCATAAAGCAATAAAGGAACATCACATTTCTTCTCATTAAATACAATGATTACAACTTCTCTTCTAAGAGAGTTCAATTACATAATTGCATATACAATTACAATGATATATTCCCAAAATATGATACAAGTACATAACATAGTCCTGAGAATGATACAAAGACTGAATAGGTACAATAATTGAATGAAGTGATGGAGAGAGAGATCATCTCAAACTGGTGCTCTAAAACCTATTCACCGGTCCCCAATGGTTGTGGCAATGCCTCCCAACCATGTGGACTCCTAAGAGACCACCCCACCATGCACGGAGATAATCACAAGGCCCAAACGGATAACAACAACAAGGGGATACAAGGTGGCCAACACTCACATTAGACACAGAGCAGACATGGAGAACAGTGCTTACAGTCAAAGTCATAACACAAGTGTACTCATCCAAGTCATAGGTCAGGTACTACTCACGACTCCTAAGGTGCTAGATACTAGAGTGTAATCATATGGAGTGTCATCATATGTGCTCGAAGGGATGGCACACACGGGACCGAGTACCTCTCATACAGACGAGGAGACTCAATCATGCCCGAATCCACATCTCGCAGACGGATGACTCAACACCCCGCAGACGGATAGGCCTTCTTGTTGCATCCTTAGCCTTTACAAGCACTCAAGGCTATGCACAAGGTTTAATTATCTTATTAGTGTTTTTACCCAAATTCTTTAGTTTAGTTATCACTTATTAATGTAACTCTACTACTAGTTCCCCTGGCAGCCACTTGTGGGCCCCGGGCCCATAGAGAGCCACTCCAACAGACCACTCTAATGCCTAAACCTTGTTCATCTCGTTTGACTAAACAAGGAATCCGAAAAGAATAAAACACTAAGTTCTAAATTTGAATTAGTACTTTCAATAACAAGTCCACTTATTATACATATTTATTCCATATAATTACTAAACTGAATCCAATATATTCACTAAACCTAGAACCCTCCTTATAAATAACACATATGCACTAAACACCCATTCTTGGCATACATGGTCACTGTGCCTATAACCTCTGTCCATGCATCTAATTTGTATCATGTGGGCATGGATCAATTGCTTTCTGCCAAGGCTTCTTGTTACTATAGGACACAAAAAAAATAAATACACGAAAGAGCTAACTAGCTAGTCTTTAATATGCAAAATGCATAAAGCCTCATTTAGTTGACCTTATCTACAAAGAGTTTTCATGAATCTAAATGACTGAAATGGCCCAAACAAAATGCCACTCAAAATATACTCTATAAGATTAGCCTCACATTTTACCCAATAATAATAATAAATCAGAAACATATAATAAAATAATAAAATCTCTAAGAAAGAGGGGCTATAAATATCTAGCATTGAAATAAACTTTTAGTGAATGTTCTTTTCAATATAGGAATAGGGTTTCAAATTTTCTGTGGTTAAATGAATTGCAGCAAATAGATTTCAGTTTAATAGAAGGGGTTTCATGGGAGTTAGATCTCCTCAATCTCCAACATGGTGTCCCAAAATTTCAGTATGACTGCTCTCATCAAATTCTCAAGAAAAATAAATAAATAAATCGAACCCTCTTTTTATTCAAAATTCATAAAATAGAAAACACATTATCTTTCTTTAAAACCCCTTTATCTAACGCACTAAGGACAAAAAGGTCTTCAGTTTTTTTTTTTTTTTAAAACAAGAATAATTTCAAGGAAAGATGCAACGTAAATATCTTGCATTGATATAAATTTTTGGATTATTTTCCCACGTAGCTATGAGGTTTTCAATTTTCTGTGCTAATGAAATTGCAGCTAACATGGTTTGAGTTCATAGAAAGGCATCAATGGAGTTTCAGTATTTCTGTGCTTCATGAAATACAACAAACAATTCTAGGTTTTGTGCTGGAAAAACCAAGGATCTGAGGTAAATACCTCTCAACCAGTTGCACCCCACTTCTTGCAAATCGATATGCTTGCCTGGGTTATTCTCTTTTCTTGTATGCTTTCTCCCTGCCTGCCTTTTCTTCCCCTAGCTCTCGTTCTCTCTGTCTTTTCTTTCTCTGAGTTTTGTTTTTGCCTCCCTCCTTTCTTCTCTTGACCTCTCGTTGACTGCCTTTTTCTGCCTACGTTATCTCCCCCTTTTTTCTCCTCCTTTTTTTGTGTGTCTTCTCTCCCTTTATCCCCTCGTGTCTTCTCATCTACCCCTGGGAGATATTTTCCCCAGCAATAACTATCTCTCTATCCTACGCGCTTTCAAAAAGATATTTTAGTAGCATTTATGTTTCTGCAATTGCTCCCTACAAAGACCTTCAATTCTCCACCAAAAATGATATTTTCTTGCCACCTCCATAGGCCACGACCCCCTCACAAAACATAAATTCGGTCAACGCAGGGTTGTTACATTTTTTGCATGACTTTCTTCTACAAATTTTAAAATAAAAACCTATTTTTTTATAATATGTTTGTCCTATTAGAATAGAAGAAAAATATCATTTATTTAGATATCTATTTGTGTACTTGGAGTAGTTTAAATTAATTAATTTCTTGGATAATACATAACTTTTATCATTTTTAGGCACAATGAGACCCTCTGGCACTTATATCAGGAGGGCAGGGTGGCTTCCTATCTAGAATGCCTGCAAGGTCACAACGAAAACCTTTCTATGTAGTTCCTGTAGTCGTTGGAGGGAAGGCAGGTCAAGGTGGGCAGTGTGGGGTTTGAAATATCGAAGGAAGTTATCAGGGTGGCGACAGGAATGCCTACTGATGGTATTGAACACAAGAAAATGAGAAAAGTTTCTGATTTGAAAGGTATGGCTTTATTCCTGAAGAAAGGTGAGGCCTTACACACTCTATAGGGAGGGTTTGATAGGCAAATGCTACTGAAACCTTGGGACTAAGTGTGCCACATGATTATCAAATACTTCACTCTTGAAGGTAGATTCTGATGCTTTTTTCACTATCATTTTTCTTTGTTAAACCATTTCCATCATAACAAGTTGATTAGTTTTCCTTTTTACTTGTTGTCATCTCTAGAAGCCTTGATCGTGTCTGCTATTGATCAGCATGCCATTGACCCTAACAAGCCTCTCATCTCGCTCCATTAGGGGCTCATTTTCAAGCTTTATAAATTTCATTTAGCCCTCTATCCCCCTAAAGCCCTCATGGCTACTCATGTTGACCTTCCATTGCTACCCTATTCTAACCCTGATAAGATTAGCCTGGTGATAATTACAGAAATCACCTAGAAGAAGTATACCAAATCCCTCAAGTCTGGGAAGAAGAAAATTGCCAGTGGTAAACACCCTGAGCCTAAGACTAGTGAACAAACCCCTAAAACCATATCCAAGATTTCTTCCAAAAGAAAGATTATCTCCAGTGATTCCTCCCATGAGACCCCGCAGAAGAAGATTAGGGGGAGTTTGGAGGGGGGTAGTGTCTCAAAAAATAGTGATAAGGCTAAAAATGATTCTCAAGTGGTGGAGGATGTTAGCTCCGAGGAAGGTGATGGAGGGAGGGATAGTACCAAAGATGAGGAGTTTACCATGTGCCTAGAAGTAAACCCTAGGTGCCATCTACCAGAAGGTTAATGAGGCTTGCTGCTAAGCCTAGTCTCGTTCCCCAAAAGATGGTGGTTATTGAGTCAGTGGAGGAAGTGGTAGACCTAGGGGGTGTGGACATTACTGATGACAAAAACAACAAAGATAAGATGGTGGTGGGAGAGGTTGAACTGATGGGTGTGGACAATTCTGGCAACAAGGATAACAAAGATGTAACAGTGGAGGTTGAGGCTGATGACGTCCCTAGTAATTTTCCTAAGCTCAATCTCTGGGGGTCTGACTCTGAGAGTTCAGAGAAAGTGGTGAAGAATATTGGTAAGAAGAATAGGGGTGGTAAGAAAATCATCAAGGACAATGAGATGGAAGCCCTCTCTGGTAGATTGTTTGAGTTGGAGAGGAAGTTCAAGATTCTGGCAAGGTTCACATCAAAAGTCATGCATTGATCGGCCACCACTCTTGCAGTCCTCTAGGACATTGAACTTACCAGATAGGGGATGAAATATGAAGAGCTCAAGGAGTACAAAGATCTTTACGAGTTCTTGACCGAATATTAGGAGTAGTTGTTCAATTAGCCTTTGGGGCTTTTTTTGTGCTTTTTGTTATTTGTCTATTGTCGGTCCTCTGTGTTTTGGTCTATATTTTTTAGCTGCTTCTTTTTGCCTGGGTCTGTATCTCTTTAATGGAACTATGGTGTGCCTTTATGGCTGATGTGTAATGGGATTGACACCCTTTTATGCTGCTTACTTTACCAAAAACTTTCATAATTTTTATTTAAGTTTTTTAAAAAGCAATATGTAAAATAATTAAAATAATTTATTTTCATAACATTTTCTCAAAGAAAATAAAGAAACAAAAATTTAAATTTAAATAAAAATAAATCTAAGAATCTAAGATCTTGTGATGTTATAGGCATGAAACAACATAAATCTAAGAATCTAAGATCTTGGAACACAATCATACTACTATGATCTAGTTCAAGTGGTGTGAATCTATTATGATATGATCCTATCCTAAGCAAACATGGTTTTGTACCTACAAAAGAAGCTTTCCTAATGCATATCTACATAAGGAAAAATTAGGTGGTGATAAGAAGCACTATTAGGACCCACTATAATAATCGAGGGAAGACTAAAAAACATCCTTGTTAGTAGTTAGATCCTGAAACTAAGTCAATAATGGTAAATTTACATAGAAATAATAGGGGTGTTGGCTACTAACATAGATAGAGTAGTTGATAGCTAGTACCAACAAGTGTTTTTATTTTTTATACGAGTAATAAGGGGTTTAAAGATTCCAACCAAAGTGTTACAAATAGGGGTTTGATTTTCTAGCATGCATAATGTGCACTTTTAGACCAAGGTCCAAACCCATGAGTGTAGAAGTCTAGCAAGGGTAGAAAGCTTGTGAGCATTTTAGCTCTATGGGGTTTGAACTTGGGTGGCCAACCAAACAACCATAATTCTCAACCATCGCATTATGCCATTAATGGTGAAACAAGTGTCAGTGTTTGATATGTGGATATGCTTTCATGATTAGATACTCTTTATATTCAATGACCTTATATTTTTAAATGACCTTGAGTGATGGCTTTAAATTTAACCAACAAAATATACAAATCAACTTTTTGGCACACACACTAGCCAATAATGATCATGTATTGAATTCTTGGCCATAAAATATAATCATTTTGAATTTTTGAAACAAGAGACGAACTTTCAAGGCCATGATGTAGTCTAGGGCACATAATCCTAGGTACAATCTAATCCAAAACAAGCATTATTTGAGAAAATAGATCATGGATATTTTGAGCATAATGATATGGCATAACAAAATGTTACATAGTGAATATGTTAAAAGAGATTTTAAAATGTACTAAAATCATACGTTAAAATCATCCACACAAAATAACCTAAAATAGGAGGAAAAAATATAAGAGTAAAAACTTTTCACCTTTTAAAAACTAAACTTTTGTAATAAATTTTTAATTAAAAATTTATAATAATAACCTAAATTAATATAACATTTAAAATTTACGAGTTTAATACATACTTTTAAACATAAAATCATAAAATACAATTTTTTATTTTAAAAAACTGAAATATATAAATATATATTTATTAAAATAAATAAATTTGAAAAAATTAGCTTACTTAAATTAATTCAATTTAAAAAATTAATTAGTATGATTTTATTCTCTAAATTCTTTTTCTATTGGTAAAATTTTTAAATATCCAATGACTTATAAATTACAATTCTTACCAATATAAAATTAACTAAAGTAGAACTAACTTATACAATAATTATCTTAACTAAAAGTGTTTGGTCAACTCCGTCCTTAAATTCAATTTCACGAGTGAAGTGATAAGGAAAGGTGGGACCCACAAATATTTCCACCGTAATTTCAAGACTTGTTTGCTTCATTCATTTCTTATCATTTCTCACTATTCACCTGAAATGCAAGACTTCCTTCTCGTGTTGGAGACAAATAAATAAAATCTATTATAGTTATTTAGGAAATAGGTTATGTGCAACATGAGGTGGAAGGACTTCGTACGCGACGAGATCATTTATTGTCAATCAATATGGAAGCGACGTCATTTATTATAGTAGTTATGCATGGATGGGGAAGCGGCATCCATGCTCGGTGCAAATATGGGGCTGGATAGCCGCTTCCAAAAAAAGGTTGCACTATGAAACAAAAATGATATTACATATATGTTCGACAAATCTTACCTCTAGGATCTAGAATTATGAGTGAAAATCGGCAGCTGAGACTTCTCGTCATGCAGTGCAAGATGATGAAATCGATCTCGGTCGTCTATTTTTTTTTTTGCCATCTTCCAATTTTTTTTCGCCGCTCCGTTCACTAGTTTTTATCATTTTAATTTTCATGTCGCGAGGCTGGATATGATGTTAATCAAGAGAGACTTCACACATACGCATTTTTTTTTGTTTTGGTGTCGTTTGATTTTAATACGCTATGAGGCTGAGAGAACAAGATCAACTTAAATTATATGTGAAACACAGATTGAAATGGATATGGGATTGCTTATAATGAATGTAAATTCGATAGAGAATTGTACTCCCTATTAGAAGATCTTAATATGGGGAGAAAAGGGACTTATAATATTATATATACATTAAGATTACATATATACTCCTTTAAGATTATCTAATTTTATATAATAATAAGAGTACAATGTATATAAACTTTTAGAATGTAGAGAGATATAAAATTATAATATTATATCTATAGATATATATTATAATTCTATTATTAATAACAATTATATCTAGTGTTATGTACATTATAATTATAACTATATTTAATAATCTATTATATAATTATAAATCTTTATTATACTATATTGTCTCTATATTATTTATTAATTTTATATATTATTATATTATCTCTATGTTATTTTAATATAATTTAATATCTTTATTTGAGCCTATTAATAATTAATATAATGTAATAAAGAGTAATATGATTATTAATATTTATTTACAAATTAATTATACCTATTTTATATATAATATATAATATTTAATTTTATTTCATATACTAATTATAGTGATTATTTATTTACCATTATTACCTAAAGATATATATTTTTTAATTGGAGACAAATCTATTTTAATTATTTCTATAAATATTCGTTTTAAAATCTAAATACTATTGTACTATAGATTATAGAGGTGTAAATGAAAATAAAAAATTATATAATAAAAAATTAAGGATGATGTACAATGGTGCATTGGTATAATAAATATATATATTATACTGTAATATAATACTACAAATTTATAAGTCTAATATATTTTATATTTATGATATATTTACAAATTTAAATTCTATTAAACGTATATATAATAACAATTTAGATTTTGATGAAAAATGAAGGGCATTTTGGGAATAAGAAAGGTTCGAGCTAAGAGACATTGTGTTTTTCATCAATATGTAACATATTTGAAAATACCATGTTTTAGTGTTTATCGACTAAAAACCTAAAGCGTAGCCGAACAAACTAAACATGTGTAGTGGTTTAGTTGGACATCAATGGAGATTGTCTTGTATGAAGTAGGGCACTTGAGAGACTAAAGGGTGCCAATGTAATTTACCATACTCATGCATTTCAACAATCTTTACAAATTAATATTCCAAATATGATTCATGTTTGAACTTTAGGGTGAATATTCCAAACTTGAATGTCTTCTCCACCACAAACACCACTTGAGAAATGGCTCCCAAAACTCCTAGCGAAACCCTTTCATCTTTGATTTCCTTGTACATCTCTATAAAATGAATAATATTTACATCAATTGAGAGAGAGAGAAGAGAGAGAAACATAGGGAGAGAGACATCAACAATTGATCAAGATGAATGGGACAAGTTGGATAGAAGAGACAAACTAATTATTAGGTTTTCTTTCTAATTCATATATATATATTTGAGAGAGAGAGGTTTTCAATTGGTTGTTTTGCACCAAGAATCCAATGATGACACTTGTCCATGGGGAGCTATCCTCATAAAATCATATTAAATATAATATAACTATATATTTTATAAATATAATACATTTAATTGATTAACAACTATGTATACATATTTATGCCAAAGACACCCTCACTGAAATAGACTAGCTAAATCGGAGGATCATCAGTAAAGAGCTTCCAAGAACAAGTACGATATATATATATATATATATATATATATATATATATATATATATATATATATATATATATATATATATATATATATATATATATATATATATATATATATATGAGAGTGGGAGAGGTTTTCAATTGGTTGTTTTGCACCAAGAATCCAATGATGACACCTCTCCATGAGGAGCTATGCTCATAAAATCATATTAAATATAATATAACTATATATTTTATAAATATAATACATTTAATTGATTAACAACTATGTATACATATTTATGCCAAAGACATACCCTCACTAAAATAGACTAGCTAAATTGGAGGATCATCGATAAAGACCTTCCAAGAACAAGTACGATGCATATAGTGTGGCAATAAATGAAGTCAATTGCAATGCATCATTTAGGTATACCACTTAATTATGTTCTATCCACAAAAAATGTAAACAAAACAAGCTTATCCTCAAAAGTTGGGTGGAAAAAGCACATCAAAAGGGTAAATTGGTTGAGGTGGAAGATGTGAAGAATTTAACAAAAGAAAGACTTGATGAAATGATTAATTCATGTTCTCCCAAATTGAAGAGGTTAGCAAAAACAAGTATTGAAGTTTATAGACATTATTTTGATTATATGGAGAAAATTTGTTTGCACAATCAACATGGGACTAATTGCAAGCTTTGATGTTGCCAATTACAACCCTAGGTATTAGTTTGATTATTCATGCTAACTATGGTTTCCTTTTGCAATGATTGAGTGAAATCCTAGATGATGTGTACAAAATCAAATTTCATAAAAGAAAACACTTAGATTTAGTAAAGGATTAGTATGAAACCCATCACAAGAAACCATTTCATAAGATAAAGCTCAAAGAAAGTATGTCTTCAAAGGTTTGTCTACAGAAAATAAAGATATAATTTTTTGTTTACCATACCATTACTTTGAATATGTGTATACTATGCCAAAGGGTGTACAGGAAAACCATATCCTTATTTATGTACGATGTTGAACTAAATTTGGTGGATTCAAAGTACTTTCTAATTTCAATTACAAAACATGGCTACATGTGTAACCTTCTTATGAATACTTATTTTTAGATTTTACCTTTACCACCCATGACAATTAAAGAGACATTTCCTATAATAGAAAATCATTCACTATAATGGGATTACAAAACTAAGCTTAACTGCATAAACATAGTGGAAAAAAGTGTTATGTTCTATGATATACTTGGACCTATGGTCAAGCATTCTAATGGAAAAATCTACATTTTAAATTAGGCTATGGTACCTTTACAATGTAAAAATTGGATCTTGGTATGGGTTGGTCCAAATCATCTAGCTCCATTGGGGCCTCATGAAATGACACTTTTACATATATATATATATATATATATATATATATATATATATATATATATATATATATATATATATATATATATATATATAGAGAGAGAGAGAGAGAGAGAGAGAGAGAGAGAGAGAGTAATTTAAAATAGACTTGTACCTATAGTCTAGACCTTAATGGACCTCCAACAAATATGCAATGATAAATAGGGAGAATGATAGATGCTCGTTGGGAATTTGTAAATCAACCACTTTTTACTTTTCACTCCATACAATCCTTGCATACCAATTTCACACTTTGATAATGACGAACATTACCTTAGGAGTTGAGGATTATTTCTAAAGATATGTTGACGCTTACTCCAAATTATTAATCATTGATATGCACATATATGTGGAATGAGAATTTCATGTGTATGAAATTTTGTTGTAAGATCATACTAGTTAGAATTAGCCCTTGTTTGATTGTATTAGTGGTGAGGTAGTCAGTTCTTTAACTTTCTATTATCTATTTGTACCTATGTAGGAAGGGTATTGAATGAATTTGATGACTTGTAATAATGTAACAATGATACCTTAGTCCTTATTTGCATACATCTTAGTTTTATGAAGTTTTATAGGGTTCATACTATAGAGTATGTTGTGTTATATACTAAATGTTTAGTACTTGGACATGCCCAATCCTATAGTGTGAGGGTTCACCCTAGCTTCAACTAAATCTAAACATTGTCACTAAGAGGTTCAACAATACTCTAGATTATCTATGTATGATGCATAAATGTGATAATTATGTTATCATTGTGATCTTTTTAGTATTGTGGTAAGGGTGGTATTAAAATATTTAGCCTAGGTTTGGGGGCTAAGCAGTGATCCTAGGTTGGGCTCATATTGCACCATGACACATCCATAAATGTGATTAAGATAATGTTATTTTTGTTGCAAATATGTGCCTAATCGGTCTTGTCATTGATGTCAACATATCCTTGCTGTCATTGGTGTCAACTATATCTTATTCTATTACTTGTTTAGAAGACTTGTATGTTGAGCATATTGAGAAAATTAGCCTCTCCAGAAGAAACAAGTGAGTTACATATCTCTCTGTCAGAAATAGTGAAGATAGTGCAGCTCAGTGAAGTAGATTGCTCTGCATTCCTAGTGAGATGAAGATCAGAGTCTATGGATTAAAGGGTTTGTAGAGGATTGTCTGAAGTTTCTCCAGTCAAGATTTGAGAGGTCCACATGGAGAATTTGTGAAGTTATGGCCATCTAAGTAGAATCAGGTTTTGTAGTGTTCAGAGGTAACAGAGTGAAAAGAATTTGGTCTGGATTGCTCCGTAGTGGAATATTATGGTCTGTAGTTCTAGTGGTATGTTTGGGATGTTGGTGTGTATCCTCAACTCAATTGGTTCATGGTTTAGAGGTCCACAAGTAATCTTTCTAGTGTGACAGTCATGACAGTTAGTGTTCTTGAGTTTTTGGATGAAGGTGCAAGTGTTTCTGGTGATTTGAGGTGGTGCGATTGTTTTGGTTGATTTCATTGTGCTTGTGGTGGTCTATGGATCGTGTGCCTATTGTGTTGGTGGTCCACATTAAGGATTGAGCTTGTAGTTGAAGACTTCTCCTTGGGTGTTGCTATTCTTTCCAGTCTTGGCTGACCAGATGCTTGGTGAAGTTCTATGGAGCATGGCATGTTGTTCGAGGAAGATTTGAGTCCCATCTATGCTTAGCTAATAGAGGAGTGATTCACATGTAGCATTTTGTATTAAGTGAAGTCTTGTGATTGTAATTATTTGTAATGCCTATCTTGGAGAATTTTCTAGATAGATGATTGTTTGGCTGACTTTGATGTTCATTCTAAAGTTGATGATATGTATAAATAAGTGTTGTGAAGTAGTGGAAGAGTGGGGATGGAAGCGAAGATGTAGATGTAGCATGGAAGTGAGTGGGAGCAGAGTAGAGGTGTTATGCGCTTCAATGGAACTGAACCTTTCATGAAGAAGATGTTGTTTCTTAGTTCAAACTTTCAATGTTAATATTGTGAATGTTCTTGTAGGCTGTGAGCCTCCTTTGAGTAGTGAGCTATGGGAAATGCACCCAAAGACAAGTGCCTTCCCATTTTTCTATTCTTTTTACAGAGAATAAATCTTGTGGATTAACCCCCACCATGGTTTTTCCCTTAACCAGGTTTCCACGTAAAAATCCTAGTGTTATGTGTGTTGATCATGTTTTTGCTCATGTGTTGTTGATTCATGCTTTCATGGTTATATCATTAATCTATTAATAAGTGGTAAAGAAGATTAAATGCAGCAAAAGGTAAAAGTTTTGTGACAACTGATTCACCCCCCCTCTCAGTTGCCTACCCTAATTTTAACAGTTTTTTCTTAGTTAAAATTTAGAATTTGGGCGAGTGCAAGATCATGATGGCCAAACAATGGCAATGGAAACAAATCTTGCTAGTTGACAAAGTGCTAACATTTAGACTTATATTTAGATTTGGATGAAAAAGTGTTAATAATTCTAGCTCAAATAGGGATTCCCTAAAAAGACTCCTTTGGATTACCTTTGATTTAGGAAAGTGGGAGTCCTAAAACTTTCCAAACAAACTTGCAAAATCACCCATTTAGTGTCATCCTAAAATTTGCCATGACTTCATCCTTAAATCTAGAGGGCTTTGTCTTAAATAAATTTAATAAAACAAAAAGGGTTTGTAGAGAAAACTATGAAGATTCTAAAATTATAATATATACCTCATTATAATTTTGATAGGTAATTATTACTAATTTTCTACATACACTATGTCTGATTTCTTGATAGATATACACATTGAAAAACATTCATAACTTTCAAAATATTTATGATCTATTTCTAAATTCAAAATATGTGCCAAATTCTAGGCTTTATTAGCTACTATAGGTTAAATTTTTTTTTGAATTTCATGTTTTTTGACCAAGTTAGGTTGGTCGGAAAATTATTTTTAATTTTTTTGTAAAGTTAGAGTAAAAAAATCATAAATAATTATTTATTTATTAAATAAATTTTAAAAAATATGCATCACTGTTTGGTGAAAAATTGGGATCTATCTGAAAGAGTTAAACTAGATCATCAAACCCTCTTCTATAATCATTAGGACACAAACTGAGCTTGGATTCTACCCAAGAAGGAGAGCCCAACTACAAGGGTTCTGCCCTTTTGTTACATACATAGATGGATTCACCAAGTTCAACCAAGGTCAAGAAAACAAGATAGGACATAGGGTCAAAGCCTAGAAGTCAAAGATCATCTTATAACTAACAAGCGGAAACATATCTAAGAAAATGAAAAGCACAACAGAGATCAAAGAATGATTCAACACCTAGATCTTGGAGTAGAAATGTCAGGGACTAGAGCCCTTGGGTGCTCTAGGCCTTTTTTAGGGTTATGTAGAATCTCGGATATCACCAGACCTATACCTGTTTGCTCTGCTTTCTTCCCAGAAGTTAGCTCCAGAAACTTGTTTCTCCAACCTACACACAAGGAAAGAGGAAAAGGTTGTGTTGTATATAAGGGCTTTCCTTAGTCAAACCCTGTGTTGCTATTTCCACCTCCACTACATCGATGATTAGATCCAAGAGTGTGTTCCATTGGAGGGCAGAGGCCAAATCTACAATAATATGATAGAGATATGAACGAAATTAATGATGATTACCACAAGAGGTATAACCCTAGTTGATGAAGATGACTCAAGATCTCACACCAACAAGGAAAATGATGAAGGCTTGAAAATCCCTTCAAGACCTGCAAACAAACTTAAATAGCACCCACAAGTAGATAACACTTTAGCATAGCACACCATATGAGAGAAAACTTGACCTTATTCATCTAGGTGTAAAATGAAATATAACACTCCTTTAAATATGCATTCCTGTTCATTTATGACAAATAAAACACAATTCGGCCAACAAATACAAAATAAGGAAGCATCCCAAGCTGACACTACAAAAGGACACTAAAGATCCCAACTGGGACTAGGGTGCTTGGGCGCCCTAGACCTTTAGCCCACAAACTCTAGGGAGTGCCAAATATAGTGGGCTTAGTCCAGTCCTAAGTTGATTCTGTTGGGTTTATTCATTGGGATTAATATTTTATCATTTTAAGCTCAAAAGGGTGTTTAAAATAGATCCTGATTAACAAAGGCATAGGTCCAACTAGGTACTAAACTTAGTACAAAATGCTAGTGTACACATTTTATGACGTAACAATCACATCCACTCATTTTTCCTCTACTTAGATATAAATTTTGGAGGAAAATTATTTTATTTTTCTCATACTTAGGTTGGCCAGAATAACACCTAGTTTTTAGGGTTTTCTAAAATTTATAGTAGCGCCTCATTGAAATATCCTTGATTTTCACAACACTAATTTTAAGAAAATTAGTAGCCTATAAACTACTTCAATTTCCTACAACTTTTATTAGTACTTTATTTTTAGATTGTGTAGATAACTCATTGAATTTTTTTATGTTAAGTTACTTAGGTTTGTTTTTAGCATTTCCATTGCCACTGAGGGGTATTGTTTGGCCCATGATGATCTTGCGCTCACCCATTTTCCTGAGGTTTTTCTTCAAAGGAGATTTACAAGTTGAAAATCTTAAAAGTGTTGTTGACAAAATATAAATTTTATATCACTGGCACATAAAAACATGAGGGCCACTATATTGTAATCTTTGATTTGCATAAAAGGAAGTGTAATAAGTCTTGGTTATAGGATTGAATATACCCTAATGTTGATAGAGGGATCAAGGTAAAGTTAAAAATTTCAAGTGATATCTTAATTTTAGAAAAGCAATCTATGTCTATAGTTAATTAGTAGATATCTTGATTTGACTTCATATTTGTATTAACTTAGTTAAGGGCACCTTATGAGTTAATTTGAAAGTTTGGATTCTTCCTTAGTGAAAATATATAAATAAAGATTATTTCATTTGTTAAAACAAGAAGATACCATTGTATTTAACTTTATGTACAATGAGAAACATATATCGATAGCTTGATTATGACCTAGCTATGAAGACTAACTATAAACTAATATTAAATTTCTTACGATTTCATTAATAATCATAAAAAAATTAAAATATTTTATTAGGATATCTATTGCTCATTACATTGGAAGACAAGTGATAATAGAGTATGTTTACTACTATAGCACAAGGTAAGATAAATCGGTCTTATTTGTTTAAACACTCTTAACTTGTAGATTATACTTTATGGTATCTAATGGAAGTAATTGATGTATGTCTCGTAAGGATAAAGAAATATAATTATACTTTTGTATTAAATATATTAAAGTATTCAATCTAATAATTCTTAGCATATGATACAAAAAATGAACACCTCTTTCAAGTATTGAATGGATAACATTTAGGATTGAATTTATACATTGAACATTGTAACACATATTGAAGGTTGGTAAACTAGAAAATCTAAGGGTATTTAAAGATCTATTTTGTAGATCCTATTTTAATTTTGGGAAATGTATGTGACGTATCCATACAATGATAAATTATGAGCATGTAAAGAACTTATTGAACATTGTCTAGGGTTTCTCTAAAATATTTTATTAGCTAAAGGCCGTGAGACTATTGGACATTGTCTAGAGTTTCTCTAAAATATTGTATTAGCTAAAATTAGATGTGAAACATCGAATAACATGATTAATGTTAGTGAAACAAAAATTACATGACCACAAGTATGATTAACTTGAAACATAAGAACACAATTAAGAATGAATATTAGACATATAAGGTATTAACATAGGACCAAGTCCATACATTATTAGGATTAGTGAGGTAATGATTGAACTAAGCTACAAGGTCTTTATTGGTTTTAACAACTATAAAGCAATCCAAACAAAGATAAAGAAGATAAAATACCTAATAAGGTATTATTTGGAAACTTGATTGTTATGTAATTATAATTTAATTAAACACCTTCAAAAAATAAAGTAGTCTAGTTTTAAGGAGGCAATGAAAATGCATAAAACAATCCACTATAAGGGCCTTCCCTTCATCAAGCATACATGCTCTTTACAATTATGTTCTCAAATTTGACTAATGAAGAGTTTCTCCTTTCATCACTTTTCATAACTCCTTTAATGTGTGAGGTAAAAGTACAAAAATTAAATCTAAGAATGAAAGGAAGTTAAACCATTACCACATAGATCTCAATATGGTGAGGAAATGGTGATAGATAGAAGTTTTTCTATGAAAGTGGTGAGTTCAACCTTTGCATTAACACATTAGCATCTTGGGGTCTAAAGAATGAAACTAGAGAATGTAATTAGATATCACATGGATGTGATTGGGGTGCCAAGGCTATTGAGGAAACTCAAGTTCATTGTGTGAGCTCTATCAATAGAGAGGAATAGATTGTAGGATGCGTTGTATGAAACATTTGAGGGATTGAGGAGGAGATGGACGTCTTGCACGCGAAAGAACAAACACAGACATATTGGAGCAAGTTACGCAAGGATTTTCTTTGTTACAGAAGTCAATATATCAGCTTTCAAAAACCAGAAAAAAGGACTCCTGTAATTATCACCTATAAATTCTAGTTCATTAAATTTGACCTCACAGACAATAATTTATGCATAGACTTACATAGAATAATCTCCATTCAAACTATTGGAAAGAAACAAAAGGCGGTCAATCCACAAAACATAAATTTTATCAGACACCTTTAAGTGGAGTCAACTTCGAAGAAAGTATGATTAAGAGTTCTTGATTTGGAATGGTATTAGAATGAATGACCTCCCAATGCACTATTCAACTTCATGAGAGATGGGTTCATGTGAACCATTACGCATGAAATATGGGTCAACAAGTTTGACTCAAAAACTATGGAGTTGAATCTTGATAAAATATCATAACCTTTAAATCCCTCTAAGTTTATTCTTTCAAATTGTGTTATAATACAAATCCTACAACTTCATTATACTTATAGAGGAGAAGAGTATATATTTCACTTTTTCACTTCTATGTTTTATTTCACTTTTTTCACTTCTATGTTTTATTCCACTTTGTGAAGATGTTTATGTATAACTCTAGCATTCATTTTAGAATTTTTTGACACACTCATTGACCCAATCTTGAATCTAACACTATGTTACATGTTAAACCTCCACTTTATAGCAACACCAACCTAGTTCCTAGAGTCTTCTTTCCTTGACTTGATCACACCTACAATGTAGTCTTCTAGATTTAAAATTTGAAAATCTTGATTTCAAGGCCAAAAATCTCAAGATAGTTGTTACTCATCAATGTGCACACCAAAAATTTCACATTGCGCGTCTAAGGCTATGCATTTAAAGACATCATCCTAGGACCCTTTTATTATCAATTATTAGCATCTTACACTTACAAATTCAATCACACACATCAATAGTCATAGTTTCCATCAATCTTAGTTTACATTAGACACAATTACTCAATATCCACAATTCTTTGTTTTTCTATTTTCATCTTGTTAAATCAATTTAGGGGCTTGAATTCTATCAAGGAAGTTGATCCCTCTTCCCTCTGTACACAAAATGCTCCTAAAGTTGCTTCTTAGCACCACCTTATTCTCAAACACATATATACTCTCAGACAAACATTCTCTGTAGAGTTCAGTGGATAGATTTTTCCTCAAATGGAATAGTGCTACCCAGGGCATAATCACATCAATCAGACTAGATTATGGCAGGATCTAGTCCTAGTATCTAAAAGCATGGGTTATCTTCTTTTTTTTTTAAGATAATGTGCTTGGTAAACTTTTTTAATGTGACCGGTGACGCTGGTGCGACACACCCTCCAGCTCCATGCGAATGCTTTTGCTTGGAGCAATGAACCGGTGAGACCACAACATGGGGGACCTCATCCCCTAGTAAGAACACTTCAAACCTGCGAGCTCGTTGGCCCAACAAAGGCATAAAGCTTGCGAGATCGTTAGCCTAGCGGGGGTTTGAACTCTAGTGGCCGCCACTACAACCAAGCAACTAAACCACCAAACCATGCCCTTATCGGCAAAAGCATGGGTTATCTTCATCTTAGGGACTTTTGTTCATTTATTCAATGCCAACATTATAATATTATCTCTCTATCAGAGTGTCTCAACACTAAAGTTAACATTATTCTAAATTTCCAAATAAATCGTAATCCCTCCAACTTTCATTTACCAATTCTATTTGTTTTAGTGTCTCAAATCTCAACTCCTAATTAAGCTAGTGAGTTCTTAGTAATTTCATGTTGATTTCTTTAAAATTATTTAGTCATCTTCTAAGTTAATCATATGGTGTTTTTCTATAATATTTTCAAACCATGTCATAATGCTTGTGAAAAATCATCTAAAGAGGCCCCTTATCAAATGGGTATCTTTTAAGTAAATAAATACCATGTTTTTCTATTGCTAAATGAACTTTATTAAATTATGAACTATATGTTCATGAATAATTTGAGCATACTTGGACTTTATCAAACTTTAATGCATCATTACTCAGGTACATGAATAAGACTAAGGGGTGTCCAGTCCACCAAATTCATTGGAAGGACATGAAATGAAAGTAAATGTATCTTAGATGTCTTTAAGAGGTTGATTTACTTTCAATTTATAGTGCATGGTTATTCTTACTTACTAAATCTATTTTTTCAATAATCAAATAACACTTTTAAATTTAGACTTGGTAGAATCAAAGCACCAAGAGATTGGTATAAAATAGAAACTAGGAACTAGCAAATGAAAGATCACAAGTTAAGAGAAATCATTCATGTTTTTAATTTTGTTGCAAATCAGAAGGTGGTAAGAGGTCAGACGATGATAAAGAGGCACTCTAGAAGTGATTTGGATATGTACAATGATAAGATTGAAATGTGAAAGAATACAACAATGTCTTAGACACTCTTGTGACCAAGGGGGTGCTCTAATGACTTTCTAGACATGGTAGTGACCTCAGGGATGCTCTAGTGACCCTTAATAGGTGATAGTGACCTTATGTTTCATGCCTCTACCAAATTTCATGATTTTTTTTCCTTATTTATCAACCCCCTTTAGTGCATGGAAATCCTAGAAAAGTGTTGTTAGTAATGAGATTATCATTTATAAAACTCAAAAGGGGAAAATAGGTTAATATGATATTTAGGATGTTGTTTCAATAAGGCCCTTATTCAATATGTTTCATCTTAAAGTATGGTAAATTAGAATAGCATGTGAGGCCTATTATGCAATGGTAAAAATGGTGTGTGGTTAGAGTGAGGAAGGACATCTAAGATTTAGAGGAGTAGTGGCATATATCATGCTTTGGAGGAGAAAGTAAGGTGATGGAGGATCGTAAGTGGTGCTTGTGATGTTTGAAATTGGACCCAAGCACAACGTGAATGAGTCAAACCCTGAGGTGACACATGGGGGACTACAAACCCTTCCAAAGGTGACCCTTTAGTTAGTCCCACTTCAGAGGTAGTATCCAATGAAGCAATAATAGCACTAAGGGGCTTTCCATCTCCCCTAGGAGTAGGATTTCACAAACATCAGTCAAAGTGATTGTTCCTATTGGAAACCCATCTTCATTTCCCTCATTATGATCATTGTCATTAGTTTCTTCTTCACCTTCTTTCTGTTAGGAATTCATAGGTTTATCAAACCAATTCCTACATAACGCTATGAGAGAATATGACAAAAACAAGCTTACAATAGTTTCATAATGCAAAGATCAAATAGACAACCCACAAGATAACATAAGATATACCCTGGGAAAACCCTCAAGGGGGAAAAACCCAGCCTCCAAAAGCATCCACACCCAATGTATTATTCAGCAATGAAACATTACAATACACTTACAAAGTCTCATGGGCACTCCTAAAATATAAAGATCCTCCAATGCATCCTCCATGTGTCCAAGAATGTAACTGCACATCCCATGCCATTCTTCACATATGCACTTACAAGAGAAACCCAATACAATGATATCCCACTCAACCATCCAACCCCAGCTACTAACCATGTGCTTGCTTTTATAGAATAAAGCCCACACAAATACAAGATGTAGTATAGGGAAAACCATGTGTTCTAAAAAACCATGGATACACAAAACCATTGAACCCTCATTTAATATTTGCATTGAAGTTATTTTTTCCCTTTATGCCCAATATTAAATAATTTCCCAAATAAATAATTAATTATTCTATGTGGCTCACACACATAAAATAACTAACCCAATGTTATATACCACTCTTACAAGTGACACCAAATAAATATCTAATGTAGCTAAAAACTTCAAATAAGATGCACCATAAATAAATATTTATTTTACATAAATAAAATATATCAATACTATGCAAGGTGTTCAACATACCTTTTCCTAACATTCCCCACTTATTGTATACATTGCATATAAGGGTCAATCAATGAAATACATCATCGTAGCCATACATGAAACCACATGAATCTCCAACATGCTCTTGTGCTCCATCAAGATACCTACAATAAAAACAAGGTGACCACCATCTCAAGAAAGAACTCCTCTCATCCTCCAACATGCCAGCTATGGAAGTAAAGGAATATGCCAAGGTGAAGATGCACCAATCCAATGACCACAAGCATCAAATCCAAGTGATAACAAAGGCTCCAAGTTGTTGTCAAAGGTAAACACCCACATGATCAAAAATAGAATCCACAACATATGCTAATACATCCAACCATCCATACCTCCTAGGCATCAACAACATTAGTAAACTCATGCCAACATATGTATCCAACCCATAATCTGCAATCACAAGCTCCTTGTATAAAACCTATCAATTAAGTACATACATGTCTAGGAACTCTGACTACATGGTAATGCCAACTTTGAAAATAGATCAAGGCATATCAAGTCTACCCCATCAACACTTAAACCAAGGTGTGGAAAATGATCAATACCATGTAGTACCCAAGAACAATCACAATGATCCACACATGCAACACAAAATGCTACATACTCCCTCACAACATGTCTCCATAACTCTCCCAATTCACATGAACCTTCAAGAAGTAGCCATAATACATAGAGAGAAAACCTATAATCATATCATAACATGCCCTTCTACCCACACCTCAAAGTGCTAAGTTGTGTCAAGTATGATCTTTTTTACAACCCCAAATGGAAAGCCTCAACAACACCCAATCATTCAATCTCATAGATCAAATTAAACATATGTATCATGTGTAACCAACATGGATGTAAGACTCTCTAGCCAAGGAAAATCAAACTCAAATATCCATTCCCATAAACTAGGAATAAGCCAAATCACATCTCTTAAACTCCCCATAAACAATATCATAAACCAAAACTCAAATTCACAAGGAGATAACCATTCCAATATCCCTCAAATGAACCCTCTACAACTAATAACCATAGCTCAAGATCCATAAGCATGAGAAGATAAAGCATAAACCATATGCATGAGGAGATAAACATGTTAACATCTCTCCAATGAACCCTCTAGAACTAATAACCATAGCTCAAGATCCATAAGCATCAAAAGATAAAGCATAAACCATATGCATGAGGAGATAAACATGCTAACATCTCTCAAATGAACCATCTAGAACTAATAACCATAACCAAGATCCATAAGCATGGGAAGATAAAGCATAAGGTAAAATACATCTAAAGGATGGGCAATACCTCATAGATGATAATGCCTGAGTAGACCACAAGTGGGGAATGAGAATGCTCCTCTAGGATACACCAAGTCACAATGACTCTCTCTAAGAACAATCTCTTCTAAGGTCCATGAACTCACGTTCAAATCCAGGTTTAGGCTCCTCAGTCTTCCTACTAAAACCTCCAATGAGTAACATTCTCAACAAATGTCTCTAATCCCAAGAGAACTCTAGCCTAACCCAAGTCTCCAAGTATACATGAGCATCTCTAATCAATCAATCCATGCTAACAACAAATGTAACACCACATTATCATGAATCTCCTAATAAAATGACCAATGTACTCAATACCAAGAGAACCAAGAAGACCACTTTCAATGATCCAACTATAGAATCAAGAGCCTAATCATGACATCATGATCTAATATCTCTATTGATAACTAAGAGGGGGGGTGAATTAGTTATCTCAAATCTTTGACTTTCTTTTCTTATTTAATAATTATTGTAGTGTCAAAACATATAAGCATACATGAACATGAGAGCAGAAAGAAATCAACACACATAACACAAGGATTTTATGTGGAAAACCCTGTAAAGGGAAAAACCATGAGGTGACTAACCCAAGATTATATTCTCTGTTAAAAGACTAGAAGTACAAAATGACACTTGCCAATTAGGGCTTACTGCCTAAGCACACTGCTCACAAGAGGCTCACTACCTACAATAGTTTATAGAAAGAAACCAGGTATTTGAACTGATGAGAAGCATCCACATAAGCTAAGGTTTAGTTCCGGTTAGGCTCAATATACTGATCTACTACACTTCATTCTTCCTCTGCTTTAGTGCTGCTATTCTGTCACATACCGGACCTGTATTACTACTTCCACACTACTCTATGCTTTTCTTTGCACTTCTCAACACATCATGTATAACTTCACATCAAAATCCATCTGGTATATATATCTGCACAAAGGATTTCAACATCTTTCTAGTCAGCATCTGGAATACTCAAGATTTTCCAAACTCTGGTCTGTCGGCTGAATCCATGCTTACTAAGAGATGCGTATCAAAAAGATAGTTATAGGAGTCATCAATTATGTTGGCCAACAATGAATGAATCCTCAAGAGACTTGATCATCATCAATTTCTTATCCAGATTAAGGTCTGATGTTCTGCCAGTCAGTTCTTCCTCAGTCTACTTTGTCAAACAGGAACCCAACACTTAGATGCTCATATCTTTTCACTCTTTCATCGCTAGAGGCTTAATCTCTGGAATGTAGCAGTCATGGTACTCCTCTTGACTTCCCCAAGTCCACACTTTGCTGAGATGCTTCCTCTGAGAGATCCGGACCTGTTTGTCGGACCTTACTACATGCTCTGTTCTTACTCACCGGACCAAAATATTCTTCAATCTGACTTCCGGTATAGACATACCATGTCCTACGGATGTGTGGGATGGACTTTGTTGCCATCAATGACAACACTCATGAAGCCACACAGTGTCTCTTGCCAACAATCTCCCCCTTTGGCATTGATGGCAACACTTAGTGAAAAATGACTAAGTGTTATAACAAACTCCCCCTTGACTGATGTTCTATCTTATGTACACTTTTACCGGAGCTCCCCCTTAGCTGGATTCCATATTTTTCACTACTCCTCACTCCCCCTTTGACATCAATGGCAAAGGGTAGAATCCGCACACCAAAATTTCCAAAAATTAGCCTATACATAGCCGCATAAGTATATATACAAGTTTATACTTACATATACTTAAGTATATCTGCAAAAGTTGTCTTTAACTGGACAAATTCTATTGCCCAACTCGACTTCATCCTATCCAAAATTGAGATGTGACCACTCAACAAGAATGCAAAATCTTTTGCCCTCTTTAGGTCTGTCGGATCATTGGTCTGGGTTGTGGTCTGAGCATCAGTTAGGGCCTCATGCATGGCCTCTAACTTAGGGATAATTATCCCTCTAAGTTCACCCATCCTACTTGTTATATTCTTCCTTTCCTTTTCAAGTTTCTTTAGTTCATTTAGAATGGCAATAGTCTGACATTCTTGGTTTATTATGGATGTGGTGAGAGGGTCAAAATTCTGAGATAAACTTGACAGTTTACCTTCTTGTTCTTTCACTTTCTTCTCAATATCCTTTGTCACTTTAGACTAGGATAAACAAAATTTATATATTTCTCCACCATCTTTAAGAGCATTTTCTAAGCTCTTTATCCCAATATCCATATTTCTCCTATCATTCGTTATTAGCCCTTGTACTTCAGAGAATCTCTTACCCAAAAATTCTTTCCGAACTTTCTCTTCTGCTGATTTCTCCAAAGAATCAAAATGTGTACTAACAAAATTAACAAGAGATTTTAGATTACCGGATGAGGAAGCTGTAGGATCCTTTTGAAAGGATGGCATGATTTTCTCTAGCATTCTAGATGCAATCTCTATTAGCTCACAGTCTTCCATGTGAGACTTCAGAAGCTTTTCTTTTGCTTTAGCTTGAACAAATGATGTGACCTTCATTGTCTGGACCAGAGAGAGAGAGTCAAAATTGAGTGGTCCTTGAAATAGCTCCAGTTCATCTAATTCCATCGTTTCCCTGGTCAGGAAATCTTTAACTACTTCTGCAGTGTCTCTTGCTAGAGACAAAGTTGTCTTTCCTTCTTCAGCCTCAGAACTATCACCTGAGGTCTTCTCTGTTTGATCTTCTTTTCTTCCCTTTTTACCTTCTTCTTGACTTGCTTTCTCCTCTTGTCTTGCTTCTCCTTCAGTTTTGGAGTCTGTTGGGGGATCCAGAAGAGAGATATTTGCTTCTTCATGGGCTTCCTCTTCCAGAACAGAGGAATCCAAGTCCTTAGTCTTCTCCTCACTTGTTGATGCAGAGGCATCCACACTAAAACCTTGACATACAGCATGTATGTCCGCAACCCTTCATCATTATCATCATATTTCCCTTAACACTGTCAGCATCATCATATTTTCTCTTGCCGACCGATATCCTCCTGCAGACAAACCTTCGACCTTTCGCCTGTCAGCAGCATCATCATATCCGGCCATCGGCAGCATCATCACATTCGGCAAGCGCAAACATCCTCCTGATGTTCACTGTTCATCTTACCGCCAACCTCTATCTGCAGCATCATGATGTTCAACATCATGTTCATCAGCAGGATATAAAATATCTGGTTCCTCCCATATATCCTGATGACGACAACTTCATGCACCTTTCCTTCGATGCTTACGTCACCCTGATATCCTGACGACGATTATCTTGATGACGATGACGTCACATGCAGCTCCTCCAATATCTTGCTGTCGGCCAAACTTAACATTATCGGCCCGCGATGGTTTTATCAACCTGATCTTCTACCTTATGTCGATACGCTCCTCCTTGGCAACACCTGATGATGATCACCCCAATGCACATTCACCTTATGCAAACGATTGCATCATGCTCACCTCCATCTACTCGGATGACGCCTGAAGTAACTGCAGGATATACACAGAAATATCCTGATGATGCCGTTGCGATGGATTTTCCAACCTTAGCGAATTTTGATCCGCCGAACCTCCTGAGGTGACCCAATCTGCTTCCTGGACAACTTTCCAGACTCGAACTATCAGCACGACCTAGCACATACCCATGCTAGGGTTCTCAACACCTCTCGACTGTGATCCTGCAAACAAACATGTGAACAAACACAAAATGCAGACTAAATCCTAAACTACTATACATAGCCATTCCACCGATTTGACGAATCAACCGGTGGAATGGAACAGTGAATCCATGAAACCACCAGAACAGCAAATCGATCACACAATGGAATTCAAAACAGAGAATGGACACAAACAGGATCTCTTTATTGATTTCAAAAGATGCAAATACAGTATTCTATCTCACTCTGTCTCACTCCCTACAATCTAGCTTCTCAACATCTATATCTAAAACCAACCGATCCTAATACATAAATAGGATCTCTTGCGAGTACTACCAACCTGACTCCAAGCGGCTGGGAGCTTCCAAGAGGTTGGGAGGATCCAACCGAACATACAGCATAACAGCTGTCCTAACAACCTACCTAAAAATAGTAAAGTATGGTCAACATGACCTTATTACATGCATTGGTCTTATAAGACCTTCTTGGAAACATTAACCAGACCTATAACAAACTAACTACCTCATGGAGGCCAGCTGTCAGGTAGGTGCTCCTGCACCATACTCCCCAACAGAAAAGAACTCATGTCCCATGAGTTAGGATGTGGAAGTCCTCCACCTTTACACTTTGTCTTTGCAGTGTCTTGACCTGTTCCAGCTTTGTCCTCTGCTGGCTCTCGGCTGCTCCAAGACTTCTGAACTGTAACTTGCCTTCTTGCAAGTAAATCCTCATGCCTGTCAATGTAGGCCCTTCTCTCACATACCTTGTGTTTGTCAGGTTGTCTTACTAGAGCCTCTGTCTGAACGGCCTCTTGAACTTCTGCAATGTTCAACTCCGTCTTCCTTTCAACCTTTATAGGACAAACAATAGTCCCAACTATGACAACATCCGTGTCATTCCTCTCAACTGGTTGCTGTTTGCAAACCTGTTGCTGAACCTGCTGCTGACCTTTGTCAGTTACAACTGAAACTTTCTTCAAACTGTTGTCCTTAACAACTCCTTTCCCTGCAATGTCCGCAACTGCCTTTATGCCTGCTCCTATAGGCTTCTGCACAAATTCCTTCTTTCCCACTAAAATAATTTTGGCTGCCCCCTGTGCTGCAGCATCTTCCTGCAATGGCATCAACATAATAGTCTTCCCATCTTTCTTGATGGTGTAGGTATTAGCATACCCATCATACAGCACCCTCCTATCAAATTGCCATGGTCTACCCAACAGTAGGTGACAACATTCCATGGGCAAAATGTCACACAAAACTCTATCATGATATGCTCCAATCTGAAAATCCACATATGCCTGTTCATAGACAAAAAGTGATTGACTATCACTCACCCAAGATGCCTTGTAAGGGTGTTGGTGTGGAATCCTTTCCAAATTCAGTTTATCCACCATTTCCTGAGATACCATGTTGTTTGTTGAACTAGTATCAATGACAACCTTACATACTTTACCTTTGCTCTTGCATGTGGTCTTGAAAAGAGCTCTTCTTTGCATCATATCCTTTGATGCCTGCAAACTAGTTCTCCTTAGCATCAATGCTTCTCCCTCCTCAGGATACCCATAACCGTCAGGAACTCTATCTCCTTGATAAGTGTTTGAACTTTGCACACTTTGCTCTACTTTCTCTTCTTGCACAAGTTGTGCTCTCTTGTCATTCGTTCTATCATTTCTGGATGATGAACCTTTGCTTTCTGGACATTTGAAAAATGGATGACCAAACTCACCACAGGTGTAACACTTTCCTGAAAATGTAGTAGAACCTCTACCACTTCCAAATCTTCCTCTATTACCTTTCCATCCACCTCTGAAATCAGACTGTCCCTGTCCTTTACCAGTGTCTTCTTGACCCTCATTGGTTTGCCTTGTTGTAGGGGCTAATCCTCTTCCCCTCATATTGTTTTCTCTTCCTCTCATGGACTTATCTTGTCTCCTATTCATCTTTTCTTCAATCCTGATTGCCATTTGATAACAATCCTCCACATTCTTAGGGTTAGCTAAAACTAACTCATCCTGTATGTTCAATCTCAAACCAGCCAAGTACCTAGCCACCTTTTCTACCTCATTCTCATGATGACCAGATCTCATACTCAATTTATAAAACTCCTCAGTATATGCCTTCACATCCATTTCCTTCTGCCTTAAAAATTGCAGCTTCTTAAACATCTGAATTTCATAATCCTTGGGCAAGAATTTACCTTTGATCCTTGCTACCATTTTATCCCATGAAGTGATCTTTGACCTTCCTTGTTTCCTTCTCTCGGATTGTACATAATCCCACCATATCAAAGCATGACCTCCTAACTTGGTCTTTGCAATCTTTACCTTCTGATCCTCAGCAACATCTTCACATTCAAAGTGATTATCAAGTGCAGCAATCCAATCCAGTAACTCATCTTCATTCAAACTTCCATTATACTTGGAAACATCAACCTTTACCTTAGGTTTATCACTCTGCACTACCTTTAACAGTTTTGCAAATCTTTGGTCTTCAGCATCCAGATCTTCAGCTACCTCTTCATACTCTTCAATAGTATCTTCCTCTTCTTCAGACTCACTGTCTTCCACTTCCCTCTTTTTGTTCTTTTCTAGGGCTACAAGCCTGGCTTGAAGTGCTTCAGCAAGCTCCTTCATCTTCCTCATCTCTCTGGCATGTTTTTCCTTCATCTCCTGTAATTCCCTTGCAGTACCATTACCTTTCGGAGGCATTTTGTCAACCTCTCACTCCTCTACCTCTGTCCTTTCAGTGACAGAATCAACTCTATCTCTGCCCTTTCGGTGACAGAATCAACACACAACAGCCCAGACCTTTTGCTGAGCTCTGATACCACTATGATGCAGAGGCATCCACACTAAAACCTTGACATACAGCATGTATGTCCGCAACCCTTCATCATTATCATCATATTTCCCTTAACACTGTCAGCATCATCATATTTTCTCTTGCCGACCGATATCCTCCTGCAGACAAACCTTCGACCTTTCGCCTGTCAGCAGCATCATCATATCCGGCCATCGGCAGCATCATCACATTCGGCAAGCGCAAACATCCTCCTGATGTTCACTGTTCATCTTACCGCCAACCTCTATCTGCAGCATCATGATGTTCAACATCATGTTCATCAGCAGGATATAAAATATCCGGTTCCTCCCATATATCCTGATGACGACAACTTCATGCACCTTTCCTTCGATGCTTATGTCACCCTGATATCCTGACAACGATTATCCTGATGACGATGACGTCACATGCAGCTCCTCCAATATCCTGCTGTCGGCCAAACTTAACATTATCGGCCCGCGATGGTTTTATCAACCCGATCTTCTACCTTATGCCGATACGCTCCTCCTCGGCAACACCTGATGATGATCACCCCAATGCACATTCACCTTATGCAAATGATTGCATCATGCTCACCTCCATCTACTCGGATGACGCCTGAAGTAACTGCAGGATATACACAGAAATATCCTGATGATGCCGTTGCGATGGATTTTCCAACCTTAGTGAATTTCGATCCGCTGAACCTCCTGAGGTGACCCGATCTGCTTCCTGGACAACTTTCCAGACTTGAACTATCAGCACGACCTAGCACATACCCATGCTAGGGTTCTCAACACCTCTCGACTGCGATCCTGCAAACAAACATGCGAACAAACACAAAATGTAGACTAAATCCTAAACTACTGTACATAGCCATTCCACCGATTTGACGAATCAACCGGTGGAATGGAACAGTGAATCCATGAAACCACCAGAACAGCAAATTGATCACACAATGGAATTCAAAACAGAGAATGGACACAAACAGGATCTCTTTATTGATTTCAAAAGATGCAAATACAGTATTCTGTCTCACTCTGTCTCACTCCCTGCAATCTAGCTTCTCAACATCTATATCTAAAACCAACCGATCCTAATACATAAATAGAATCTCTTGCGAGTACTATCGACCCGACTCCAAGTGGCTGGGAGCTTCCAAGCGGCTGGGAGGATCCAACCGAACATACAGCATAACAGCTGTCCTAACAACCTACCTAAAAATAGTAAAGTATGGTCAACATGACCTTATTACATGCATTGGTCTTATAAGACCTTCTTGGAAACATTAACCAGACCTATAACAAACTAACTGCCTCATGGAGGCTAGCTGTCAGGTAGGTGCTCCTGCACCACTTGTCTTCCTATTATAGAGGACATAAGTGATGAACCTTCTGATGTCAAAGGATTAAGTGCATCAAAGGAAGACTCCACTGAGAAAATTGCAGAAGAGTCAAAGGAGCATAAGCTTGTTCATTCTGGCTTTGCTCTAAAACTCATCGTTGCAATCCTTGAAGATCATGTTCATTTGTTTAGGAGTGATGGAAGGATAGAGCTAAATAGCTATTTGTTCCCGGATCTCCATATCATTTTCCTTAGCATTGTTCTTTCTCATTTCAAGTTCCTTCTCTAAGCTTTTGGGAATTAGAGATATGTTTTCAATGAATGCTTTGTTATAGATGTTTAGATACCTGATGGTAGTATCTTGCAAGATCTTCTAGTCAACTTCATTTTATTCATCATAGAATTCTATCATTGGTTGCAGATTTCCATCCACAGTGACTACCTTGATGACATCATCAATGGAGAGAGTAGGCTTTTCAACGAATTCTTCTACTTCTTCTTTGTTTTTGTCAGCAGATGATTCCATAGAGGTTTTCTTTTTCTTCTTCATTTTCTTAACCTCCTCATTTGATTTTGTCTCTTCATCATCTTTTTGACTTAAATAGGACCTTATGGCCTTGGTTTTTGTTCTCTTTTCTCCCTTACCGGATGTCTTGGCTTCTGGTTTTGAGGCTTTTTGGCTCTTAGAGGTGGCAGGTACAGAGCTTTAGGAGGATCTGGTCTAGGAGGGGGCTTGCACTAGATCACTTTCTTTTTCTGCTCTTGTTTCTATTTCTCTGCTCTTTCTAGTTTCTCTCTATTTGCATCAACTGCTTCTTTAGAGATGCCAAATCTTTTGGCAACTTCCTCTACTTCTCTTCTCACTTTTCTTTTCATCTCCAGTTGTCTTAGCTCAACATGAATTTTCACACTCAACTTTTGAAAGGTTTCAAACCTTTCTGTCTCAGGGTCCTTGGGTTGACTCAACAGGTGTTGGATATGTAGCTCTAGGATTTTCTCATCAACCTCATACCCCATTGGCATAATCTAGACTATCCTTGGCTCCACTACCTCCATTAGGCATTGATCAGTGTCTACCATAAAGCACACTATATCCTTGTATTTATCAACCAATGATTGGGGGATTCTTTCTCTAGCCTGCATCATACTTTGAAAGTTCTTGAAGTATCCCCAGAGTGCTGTACTTTGAGCCTTGGCATCACCATGCCCATACATGTAATCTTTGATTTGTATGGAAACTGATCTGTCATTTTGCCATACCCAACCACTAGATCTGGGGAGCTCATTCATGTAGTAAAAGAAGAGACATAATATCAGGCCACCATTGAGTTCTTCTTGTCCTTTTTGATCTTTTGCAAGTTTCCAACAGTTGGCTTAGAAGAAGCTCGCAAAGATCATAATCTACATTCTCCCTTGGCATCTGATAAGTAGTATAAACTGCAGTTCCAGATACAAAATTCTCCCTGTTGGAGTGATATATCTTGTAGTGAATTATCATGGAAGAAAACTTGATATCCGGTTCAGTGATATCTTCTATTGTCATTGCTCTCTTGTTAAATTTTGATTCGGTAGCCTCACTTACAGTTTGGTTTTTGACGAATTTGAGAGCAGGTAACCCACTGAATGAGTGCAATCTGGTTACCACCCTAATAACATCTTTTATGATCTTAAATGGCCTCATTAACCACATGAAGTTGTCATGCACTCTGCTAAGAACATACTAGACCCATTCATCTTCTGCGAAATAGGGGAAATAGATGCAATGTCCAAAATGCTTGTCTCAGATGGCCTTGTACTGAGGTTTGAGTTCAAATGATTCATCTATTAACTGCTTGTGATAGATATCTATCAGCTTGGATTCCCAAATTCCTCAATATTTGCATGAATGTATGCCCTAACATCTTCTACATGCAAAACCCCATGTAGAATGCTAGAGAAGGTGCCTAAAGGGTCAACTTCTAGAGATTTGTAAGGGTATTTCTTGAACTTAGGGCGCAACCTATTAGTGATTTTGACAACATTCAGAGTAGCCATCTTTCAAAAGATTCAGAAAGAGATATTCAAGAGCGAAAATATCTTTTTATGCCTCTAGGGTTCACGATATGAGTCGGATAAGATTGTTGGTTGAATCAACTTCTGCAATTGATCTTTGAGAGGTTTTGAGACAATTGTGTTACAGAGTTCCTTCTTTCTTCTTCTCAAATGCAAATGTGCAAATGATGAACAAGAGAACCCTTATATTTATACACAAACCCTAATTCCACATTGTAATAAATGCACAACTTAAGTCATTCTGGTTGCCTTGTTCTCCTTGTTCTGAGAGAGATCTTTCTAGATTAGTGAGATGCAATTAGAGTGGTTATTGGTGATAAATAACAATCTCTCTCCCTTTTTCAATCATTCCATTTATCTGCAAATCAAGATATTTGAATTTTAAATCATACTGGATCTAACTATGGGAATCTTGCTTTTACCGGATGATTGTTACACTGGATCAATCTTGGATGCTTAACCTGTTGAAAACTTCTTGTGGATCTTCCATATCTTTACCAAGGTTTATTTAGATATTTCTCTGAGAACTCTTTAATCTGCAACTTTCCATGTGCCAATTTCAGGCACCAATTGACTGGCTGGGGGAATTTGTTTTCCTTTTTGACTCCCCCTGAGCCAGAGCTTATCTATTTAGTTTCCAGAAGGATTATCAGCACCAGATTCTAGTGTAGATCCATCCCCAACATTTTCTGTACTTCTCTTTACCCAAATCTTGTTCATCTCCCTTTGAACTTCATCTGCATTCATTTTTCCTTTTCCTTTGTCTTGATTTTGATTATGATGCACCGGACCCCTTTTATCATGATTATTACTTTTATAGAATTTGGCAATATGACCAGATCTATTGCAATTGTAGAAAACAACATTTCTTTGCAGATTTGACTAATATCCTCTTGATCTGCATTGATTAGCCATATGTCCCATTCTATTGCATGCAAAGCATCTACCATTGAATGATTTGTTCATTTGCATATTTCTACATTCATGAGATTTGTGACCATACCTTTTGTAGTTAAAACACTATCCGAAGAATGATGAATTAGTCTGATTCATTCTTCTTTTGCACTTATTTGCTTTATGACCAAAGTTATTGCATTTGTTGCAGTATCCATTGAAGGATGGATATCTTTGAGCATTTGGTTTCCTTACCAGAGGTCTTCTAGGCATGTTCCTTGGATTCCCTGATCCAGAGTTCTTCTGACCGGATCCAGAGCTTTCCCCTTTCTCATACCCCAAGCCTTGCTTGTCATCTACCCTCTTTTGGCTTTCAAGAAGAACTTCAAGTTGAGTAGAGCTTATCTTGAATTTCTCTTTGTATTCATTTGTTGTTTGAAGATCCCTTTTAAGACTATCTATCTAATTCTCAAGTTATTCTGCATTGTCTCTAGCTTCTTCAAGATTAGATTCCAGATGCCTGATTATTCTATCCATTTTGTGGCAGTCTTCTGACTTCTCCTTGAGAGATTGTTTTAGATTATCTTCACTTTTTCTTTTCTCTTCAATTTCTTGGGTGAATTTCATAACTCCTGATTCCATTTCATGTCTTACCATAATGACCTCTTTAGATAACTTCTCACATAACTTGGTTTTCTCATTCAGATCTTCATTAGTATCATTGGCTTCACTTTGACTTGCTAATTGTTGAAGTAGTTCCTTTCTTTTCTTCATTGAGATACTTAGTTTTTCTTTGAGTTCATTTATGAAATCATTAGCTTGTTTGAGTCTTTCCCTCAGGCTATTGACTTTAGAGTGAGATTGTTCAAGATCATCTAGGGCAGACTAAAGTTGATCCCTCATACCGTACATATCCATTGAGATTCCCAGATCTTCCTCAAGCTGTTAGGCTTTGTCTAGAGGAACCTTGCTCTGATACCAATTATTGATAACTGAGAGGGGGGGTGAATCAGTTATCTTAAATCTTTGACTTTCTTTTCTTATTTAATAATTAGTGCAGTGTCAAAACATATAAGCATGCATGAACATGAGAGTAGAAACAAATCAACACACATAACACGAGGATTTTACTGTAGGAGTACAATCAACACTGAGAGGGGGGGTGAATCAGTGTTGTGTGAATTTTTAAATCTTTTTACAAACTTTAACTTTCAGAGCACAAGGAGAGAAAGATACCATTGATTTGTCAAATACATATGCACATGACTGTGAATGCAGAAAGAGAACAAAACTTCATAAGTAAATCATACACACACAAAGAAGATTATGACACAAGATTTGCATGAGTGGAAAACCTTCCAAGGGTAGAAAAACCACTCCTAAACTACCTCACTGGTTACAATGTTTAGAAGCACCAACTTCAAGGAGCACCAACAACTAATACAGAACAAACTGCAAAGTGTACAAGAAGTGATTGCCACTCAACCTGATTTGCACCATTATATAACTTGTCTTCTCTTTTGTATATCTTTGTTCAATTACACTTAATCTGATCTGCATATTAATCTCATGATCTCTGATTATTTCTGCATAAGAATTCACTTGATGCAATCAATTGCATATTGTCTTTCTGATGATCTTATCAATCTCTGTATCTTGTCAATCTCTATATCTATATTTCTTTATACCGTTAGTGTCATACAAATTGTCTTGAAATTTTCATTTGAATTCACATCCATTTCAACTGGATTATTTTATCATTGATCTGCACTCTCACACACACACCCGTCAATGTACCTGAAAAACCATTATATACAATTTGAATGTCTTTTCACTTTTCATATCATGTATGTTTCATCTCTATCCAATTATGAAGTTGCATCAAAATAACCCTTCATATTCTATGATCTGAAGAAAATGATTTATGATTGAGACCTTTCAATTTCCTTTTCTCAAAGAAAATTAAAACAATCAGAAAAATTCATCTTCATAAAAAATTGAAGATCCTTTCATCTTCTCAAACAAAATCTCTTTCATATTTTTTATTTTTTAAAAAAATTATCTTCTTCAAACCCTTCATCTTCTCTGTATATTCACCTGTATTAAAAAAAATTAATGACCTTGCATATATATTTTCAACTTCATCAATCTTTTCATTTTCTCCAAAATAAAATACCATTAATGATATCCTTTACACAAAATCTTCAGTCAATTCATCTTCTTCATAAAAATCTTCAATCTGCAAAATAAAATATCTTCAAGAAAAAACTTCCATGCTTCTCTTCATTTTCTTCTTCCAAAAAAAAACCATCTGCAAAATAAAAATATTCTCCACAAAAAAAACTTTTAACCTTCTCATCAAAATAAGAAATATCTCTCAAAATAACTTCCCTTCTTTAAAAAAAAAAAAAAAAACTACTCCTTAATATTCTTCTTGCCATGAAGGAGAGTTTAAAAAATAGAAAGAAGAAAAAAATCTTCATAAAAACTCCCACAAAATCTCCCACAAAAATCTCCTTAAAAATAGCTTTGAAAATCTCCTTAAAATCTCCTTAAAAGTAGCTTTGTAACTTCACATTTTTATTTATGTCATAAAATATGGCATTTAAAGGGGATCAACAAAATAGGATAAAAATCAAACTTTATATATTTAAATATTCAATGCTTTTGCTCCCCATTTTTTAAGCATATAAAGTCCACTTTATTTAAATAAAGCAATTTGAGCTCTCCTTCCAATTTACTCCCATTAAATATTGATTTTCAAATATATTTGGATGCTTTTTAATAAATGGAGCTCTCATTAAATAAGGTTCTTCATAAAACAAAGTCCTTTGAACGAATATTTAAAACATGCCTTTGCTCACCATCATTTAAACATGGCATGAGATATTCGTGCCCATTTAAACAAGTTAGCATTTCCTGACTTAGCCATGAAGCAACATATCAACCTAAAGTATATGAACAACTCCTATCAATACCAACACCTTTTTGACATCAATGACAATCTACTTTCATCATTTACATGGAAAACCCTGTTAAGGGAAAAAGCACGGGGTGACTAACCCAAGATTGTATTCTCTATTAAAAGAATAGAAGTACAAAATGGCACTTGCCAATTAGGGCTCATTGCCTAAGCACACTACTCACAAGAGGCTCACTACCTACAATAGTTTATAGAAAGAAACCAGGTATTTGAACTGATGAGAAGCATCCACATAAGCTGAGGTTCAGTTCCGGTTAGGCTCAATATACTGATCTACTGCACTTCATTCTTCCTCTATTTTAGTGCTATTGTTCTGTCACATATCGGACCTATATTACTACTTCCACACTACTCTCTGATTTTCTTCACACTTCTCAACACATCATGTATAACTTCACATTGAAATCTATCTGGTATATATATCTACACAAAGGATTTCAACACCTTTCTAGTTGGCATCCAGAATACTCAAGATTTTCCAAACTCTAGTCTGTCAGCTAAATCCATGCTTACTAAGAGATGTGTATCAAAAAAATAGTTATAGGAGTCATCAATTATGTCATCCAACCATGAATGAATCCTCAAGAGACTTGATCATCAATTTCTTATCCGGATTAAGGTCTAATGTTTTGTCAGTCAGTTCTTCCTCAGTCTACTCTGCCAAACATGAACCCAACACTTAGATGCTCATATCTTTTCACTCTTTCATCACCGAAGGCTTAATCTCTAGAATGTAGCAGTCATGGTACTCCTCTTGACTTCCCCAAGTTCATACTTTGCTGAGATACTTCCTCTAAGAGATCCAGACCTGTTTGTTAGACCTTGCTGCATGCTCTATTCTTGCTCACCAGACCAAAATACTCTTCAATCTGACTTCCAGTATAGACATACCATGTCCTGTGAATGTGTGGGATGGACTTTGTTGCCATCAATGACAACACTCATAAAGCCATACAGTGTCTCTTGCCAACAATCTCCTCCTAGGAGATCATATGCACCAATGCACACATCCTGGTCTCAAGAGAACCTGTATCATGTCAACACTCTAAACCAGTAGATCAAGATTCTATCAAGAAACAATATCAACACCTCTAAACCAAGGATTAACATCTCCAATAGCATGAAGATAAACACCTCTTGACAATGGAATCCAAGATGTCAACGTACTCGTATTGCATAAGAATCATAAAGCAAGAGTTATTCCATGAGACCTAACCAATGCAGAAGATCATCCATCACTAAGTGATGAATCCACATCACTACCAAATCTCCCATTGAATCATGAAATGAGCTACACATGGCATAATGATAACCATATCTAAAATGAAGATCATCCATGGTCCATACACACACCTGTAATACCAATGAAACCAAAGTCAAATGAAGATCTCCAAGCCAAGAAGATAAAACCATCATCACTATCAAAAGCTAACACAAAACCGTGTAACCAATCTATCCATGACATCATGATAGACATGCTACAAGTCCCAATAGTTGACTATAAAAATACTCTAATCATCTATCCTCTCATCTCGATGTAACATACTAATGTATAAATGACCACAGGCAAGGTCAACTAAAAAAGTCTGCATCAATACTGAATCAATCTCATGGATGTAGATAGTCCACATTTAAGTCATCCCACTATAGCCAAGGGCTAGCTAATCCAGAAAACTACATAACTTGGAGATCCAAAATAAATGAAACATACAAATTCATCATCACATTAGTAACCTTCAAGACGAGATATCAAAGAAGATTGTAATTTGTAGACTCCAAGACTTAAACACCAAATCAACACCAGATTTGATTTGCCAAACAAGTCCACAATGAGTAATCATAGTAAAGGAACTAATCAAGCATCTAGGAGATAAGAAAAACCTCCTTAAACTACACCACATAACCATCTATAATCATGAATCAAACATCAAAACCCATACATGCCAATTGCATACATGATCATATCATGCCAATGCTCAAATCTACTCAATCATGTCCTCAAACTAGAAGATAACTTGTGTACTTGTATCCATCAAAGTCCAAACTTTGAAAAGACCTGTAAACCTATAACTAGAAGTACCAAATCTAAAATCCTACTATACCATGATGATGGTCTCATAACAACATTCACTCCCACAAGTTTATGCCCCAATATCCATCTAAATGTTCTCACAATAACACCCTGAATCTCAAGCTCCCACAAGTGCTCAAATAAGTACAAATATGTCTATCCAAAATTAAAATCTACATGATCCAAATTGTAGCACATGCAAGAGCTCTCCAACACCTATTTGAAATCAAAAATCTAATTCTGTATGCAAAAGTTATGAGTATAAGATTTTCCTGGAGCAATGCTTGGCTTCAAAAACCAAATTATGACACAAACAGAAAAATATGATCACCAAACCTATACCACTTTGTATTTCTTGAAGAGAGCTTTCTAATGCCTATAAGAAGTAAAAAACCTAATATTATGGGCGAAAGTTATGCCCCTGGAAGAAAATGTCCTTCAAGGCGTAGAAGGGCTCCCCTGGTGGGACCCTATCTGTATGACCGTACAATGATGACATCATCAAGTATGATGCTGATGTCATCAATGCTAATTATGTGGGTGACTAGGCATTGGCATGGCAGAATGCTAATGTGGATTTGATGTGGGCGTTGGCATCATTGTATGGTGAACTTCAACGAATTATAAAATTCAGTTTTAAATCTCAAACTCTCACCATTTTCTGCAGATCCGACCATTTATTGAATAGCCCTTCATTTTTTTCTAAAATATGTTTTAATGTTTAAATGCCTTCAGGGGGCTACCCACTGGCCATAGCCTTGCTAGTTGGCCAAGGGCCAACAGGACTACCAATGGTGTATTACATGGCACCTATCTGTGCAGGGGCAGGGTACGAGGCCTATAGACCCATAACTTCCCCCCCAAAAAAAAAATCCATTTATTTTTGTTTCAAATATTTTAAAATAAATTTTCTATAGTTTCAATTTAATATAATTTTTTTTCAATCAAATTTTTTTCAAACTATAGAAAAATGCATATTGGTAGGATAATTTTTAAAAAAAAATTTCTACGTATCAGCGATAGCATGGCCATACAACCGAATAGGGCAAGGGGGGAAAAATTGCTTCAATCCCTAGTGGCTAAAATAGCTCAAATTATATGTTTTCTTTGCCTCTTGGGCCTCTTGGACTCAATAGCAAGGTTTGTTTTGTCCCAATAGTTCATTTGTGAAACTTTCTCCTCAAAACCCTCATATTAAGCACCTCCAAGATATCTATTTTTGCCAAGATTGTTCAACACCAGGATTTACAATAAATCCAACAAATCTACAACACCCAAAACTCCAAATCTACAAAACAATCCACACAAACTCTTGCAATGTCCCAAATCTTTCCTTCAATGCAATGGAATCAACTTTGCATCAAAACTACTCAAATAAGGGTTATACAAAACTAGGGAGCTCACACCTCCCCACAACCAAGAATATTGTAGATGATGAAAATTGAAACAACTAAAGTATTCTAACTAGCATTAAATTCTAGTCACTTACACTTAGGACCTAACTAACTCCTAAGAAGAGTAATATACTTTTTTCCACTTAGGAAGAACATATCAACCTAGCTAGGTCTGATTCGGTTCTCTACTAGCAAATTGACTAATATAGAACTCTAAAGAAAAGTAGAAAAATAGAAATTGATAGATTTATAAAAATAATTTCAAAAAGATGATAGTAGAACTAGAAAAGAAATATAGAGAAGAACCTAGTGCCCAAGCTAGGAAGCCTTGACCTTGGATGCCAGCACATCGCGGGGATGTCGACGTATGACATTGTCGTCTTGACAACATAAAAAATGCATATAGTGCGATGAAACTATAGACTTATAACATCATCCAATTTGCATTATGAAATCAAATAATCTTCCAGGAAAGATGTTTGAAACTAAATCACCTGAATAGTACATCTAACATAAAGAAATAGATAAAAACGAAGAGGAAAAGAAAACAAACTCTTATGCATTTGATTTTCTTATACTATCTGCACAATACAAAGACAATGGAAAATCTGTTGGGGTTGTTTAGGGGTTTGCCTCAATCAAGCCCCTATTTAGTTTTCCAACCTCCACAGTACAACCAATGATACAAGAAAATTGAAAATACAATTGTGTGCAAGCTCATACTCTAAGTGAATCTAGGAACTACGAGCAATAAAAAATACCAATCTATAAGCATTTATCCCTGGTCTATGAGGAAAACACTCTAGTGTGTGTATGGTAAAATGGCTGGTGGTCTATACCACAAGCATTTACCAAATGATGCTATTTAAAAATAATAACAATAAGAATCACACTATTCTAAAGCCATAGAACAATGTTACTTGATATTGGTGTTGTAGAGGAGGTTGCAAGCTCCTTGAGGGTACAATCTGTTGTTGAACAACAAAAACCCTTGAGTGAAAGAGCCTCTTCCCAGCTCCAAATCTAATCAACAACTCACAAAATCAACAATGGGAGATGTCACAATGTGACAAGCATCCAAATCTACAAAGTTTATTTGCCAGAGAATTTTTAATCCTTTAGTAGTGCTTAATAGAAGATTTATGTATATTTCCTCAAGATCCAAAGGAAAAATTGATCATCTAGAGATCCCCAATGTTCAAGGGTTTCCCTTTTGTCAATCTTCCTCTTTTGCATGCAAGAGGGGAATCTGTTAGGTCGGGTATGCCACAAGGACCATTCTAAGGTTGCGTGAGCGTTTCCTTCTCCCAAGATTCTAGAAATGGGTAGGAGAATCTCTGTTTGAAATTTTGGGATATTCAGGATACCAGTGTGGCATAGAGAGGTCTACACGTGGCACTTGCATCCTAGGAATATTCAATCAAACTTCACACGTGTTCTCAAAAAAATGTAACAAATAAATGTCTAATGTGTATTTTTGGCAAATAGATGGTGATGAGGAAAAAACAAGAAAAAAGGTCAAGTTAGGTGACCCTATAAATATGTTACAAGTGAAGACAATAAAGTGAGTGAAATGTATCGTGAAGTTGCCAGGGTACACAATTTTCTACATTACATTTTGCTTCTACTTTAGTGAGATAATGATACTAAGTGATACATTATGCTAAAGTACATAAATAAAATGTTGAAATTAAATAAGAATGCAAAGGATACCCAAAAGGATACTATAAAAGATGTAGAAATTCTCCAGGCATAAGAATGATGCCCCAGACTGAGAATTTGCAACACCATAGTGTTAGGAACCACAAACCTGCAAGATCACCTTGTTAGGCAAAATAAATAATCCTGCAAGGTCCAAAAATGTGTCAATTCAAAAATACTAAATCACAACTTTTGCAAGAGGACTCGACTATTAGGTTGGTTATCACTTGGAATGATAAGGAAATTTGGAATTTGTTGATTAATGTGTTAATTTTAGTCTGATTAAGATTAAAAACCTAATTATGCAAAATCATAAACAAATGGACAAAACATGATAAATACTCGTATAGAAAGATACTAAATGCAGATTAGATACATATCAAATTTTAGATTTTAGAGTGCAAAAACTTTGGGGTCAAAAGAGCGGGTGCCCAAGCCCAAGGTGGTCCTTTTTCTGAGGGCTTCGAGATCTTTTCTACTACAGACTACAACCACTTTAGAGATTTTTGGCACTATGAAATTGAGGGTCAAAAGAGCAGGCACCCTTGACCTTTTAGGGATATTTTCTGCCCTTTTCCTCAGATCCTAATTCCTTTTGCTCTACAATAATCCTCTACAACTCCTCTCCGTAAGATATGATACCTTTCACCTACAATCACAAGAGAGGGGTTGAGGGTTGTGGTGTTTAGGAGATTGCCTTGGTCAAGCCCCAAAATGGCATTCAAGGCTTCCAACACCATTGTTAGATAGAGAGTGCTTGTCCATGTAGGATATAGGCAAAAGAAATGATAAAATAGATAGATTGAATTACAAATAGATATCACCTCAGAGGTGTAGCTCTCAAGGAGATGAAGATCTTTCACACCCTAAGAAGATGAAGCCAAATCTGTAATAACAAACACAACAACAACACAATTTTGCTCTGCAACATAATGAATGCCTTGAATTCTCTATGATCATAAGTTCACCTTAATTTCAAAATCATCTTCTAGTTTGTAAATGAAGTCATAAACATGATTATATAAGCATTCCCACTACAATTTCATAATTCAAACTTAAGATGCTGACAATGGAAACCTTTTAATGGTCACCAACCGACATTCAAATTTGGGACCCTGACAAAATAGAGTAGGGCAAGGGTGCAAGCACCCAAGCCCAGGGACCTATTTTGGGTCTGGATTAAGTTCAGAGATGTCCCCTAAGTCCCATTTGTCATGGGTTTCAGGGAATTTTGTTTCGGGATTCATTTCTAACATACATGATTAAAATTGAGGGACCCAAGATCTAAACTTAGGAGGTAAAAGTCCTAGGGGAACATTTTATGACATAACATTTAGCCCCCACTTTAATGTATGTATGATCTTATGACCCATACATGCATTAAAGTATGGTCAAAAACACAACAAACACGCCAAGCACAAGAAGCTAAGGCATACACAAAGATTGAGGAACTATTTCTAGTCCCCAGTCTTAGGTAAGCATTAGAAAACACATCGCAGACATGCAAGACACAATGAAGATAGTAAGAGGAACACAAAACATGGAGAAGACAATATTGAAGACACATAAAACATGATGAAGACATGAGAGAATTCACACAAAACACGATGAATACAGTTGATATAACATTTTCATTTTCATATATATAAATGCATGGAAATAAAAATTGCAACACAAAACCCAAGAATGTAGGGGGGGACTCATCGCCACACCCTTTACACTACACCAAGGGGAGAAAACATGCCATACAAAACCCAAGCATAGGGGGGACTCATTGACACACCCTTTACACTACACAAGGGGGAAAACATGCCATACAAAACCCAAGCATAGGGGGGAAACATCGCCACAACCTTTACACTACATGAGGGAAAAAAATGCACCATACAAAACCCAAGCATAGGGGGGACTCATCGCCACACCCTTTATACTACATGAGGGGGAAAACACACGGAAGGCACATGGATGACATGAGCATTGTATAGCATGCCATAGACATACTATATGTCTTAAACATAACAAACAAGGCGATGTAAGGAGCTTATTGCTAAGTTCCACCATCTCAAACATGTTGCAAACACACCTGATAGTTGGTCTTATGCCACAACAACCACCAAAGACACGCTTAAGGGAGGATAGTCTCAGATCCAACCCCACCTCCATAGAGGACTTTTGAAATAAAAGGATGTGCACTAGCTCAAGAGATACACCATCTCGCCTCTGCAAAGGGATTTTGAATAAAAGAATACGCACTTGCTCAAGAGATATGTTATCCCACCTTAGCAGAGGGCTTCTTTGATTGCAAGATAAATAAAGACATGCACTCATGTTAGAGATACAACATCCAGCCTCCGCAGAGGGCTTACAAACACGCTTCATTAGTATCAAAATCATCAGCTAGATAACCTTATATATGCCCCTACCTTAAGGTGGTTGATGTCATGTATCGATATCAAGAACCTTGAGGTAGAAAGGAAACATGCAAGGAAACAAGAGCTTTCACAAAGCTCATGCCCCCAAGGTGACATGTTCTTATGATTGTCATGTTTGCACAAACACATTGATTAGATATGCTAAGATAATAAGAGAGGTTACAAATCTTACTCTAAGATAAAAACCAAATTAGAACATGAAAGCTATGTATGAATCATATATGAAATCACATCAAAAAAACCAAGGCTACACATATGGGTTCGAATCCGAGTATAGTCATTGGGCTTATACTATAGGTACCTCAGAATCGAGTGTAACAACAAGGTGAGATACAAGACAATCAAAGTGCATGGAGCAGATGCATTGTTATGATTTATTAGAAAAGATAAGACAACATCAAATATCACATGGAGTGATTCTACTAGCCAAGCATTGGATATATAAATCAACCCCATCTTCATAAATGGACTAGGTCCATTTTTGCTTGCTTGCTGAAGGGACACATGGTCCGTATCAGTTAGTTGTTTGTTTTTTGTCATCCACTAACTATGTAGAATAACTAGAAGAAGGTAAAGAATAAAACATGAGAGGAGAACAAATGCCTTAGGAACACCACGTAGGAGGATGCCCCCAGGTCATCAACCACAATGCTATGCCCCTAAGGCATGAAACACAACAATAAAATAGAGGAGAGGCAAGATAGAAGAATGATGAGACAAATAGAAGAATGATCACAATAGAGGTGGTCTCCTGGTATCTTTGACCTTACAAGAGTATCAAGGGTCATCCTAGGAGGCCTAAACAACACATATCACATCACGGGGGAACACAACACAAGAGGGAAGGCCACATAAGTGAGCAAACTATACTACGACAAAGGTGACCACCAGGGTTATAATACATACCTATTGCACAACCAAACTAACAATTGTCATAGAGCAAATCATCATCTTCCCAATCTCCAATGTCAAAGGAGAGAGGTACATAAGGTACAATTGCCCAACTTTTGTCATTGTCCCTAAGCTCTTTCTCTTTAAGCTCTTCTTTGTTTGGTTCAATGTTAGGTGGTGGAATGTTTTCTTGTTGAGGTGTATTTTATTGTGCAAAATCTTGTTTTCTCTTCCTCCTTTCTCTTTCTTGTCTATTCCTTTTTATTTTATTGCCTATATCTTCAAAATGAATCTCATGTTTCTCCGTAGCTTTTTGTATCTCAAAGGAGGAAGCTGGTACAAATTTAATTTTCTTTAATGAAGTGCTTTCTTCTCCATGAGTACCTTCTGATCCTTTTAAGGATGACAAAGGAGGAACCTTGGCATAGAGTCTCTTACCTTTCAACCTAGGTAGTTCTTCTAATGCATGTTGTTCTTCTCTTTTTGTTTGTTGAATAGAAGGTCTGGCCACTCTAGATAGTACTTTTGCCTTATATCATCTATATGCAAGGAAATGTTGGTCTCTTCATGGCTTAGGTTCCATAGTAGGTCACAGACAAAAGTATGTTGAATGCATAAGATAACTGAGAGGGGGGGTGAATCAGTTGTATCAAAAACTATAAACTCTCACAAACTTAATCACACCCACATCAATTCACTTAAACCCTAATTTTTTTATGAAGATTGAACATGAAAAACAAATAATAGAAAATTAATCACATCAATAGGTCATGCATAAGAGAACACCATATTTTTTATGTGGAAAACCCTAAAAGGGAAAAACCATGGTGAGAATTATCTCACAATATATAGTAGTATCAATACTGAATTATAAAGAGACTCACTGCCCAAGGAATCACTGTCCAGAGAAGGCTAACTGCCAAGAAGGGCTCATTGCCAAGAAGGGATCACTACCAAGAAGGGTTCACTGCCAAAAGAGAAGGCTCAGTACCATGAACTAATATGATAACATCTACCATATGCCTGGGTTTAGTTCCATTGAAGCACGATAATCATCATCTTCACAACCTCTCTAAAAATTGTAGATGACTTCTGCTCACTGCATTAGGTCTTCTACCACATGAAAATTCTTGCTACATATGATTCAAATTCACAACACAAACATCCGTATCTTCACACAACAACCCTACACATGAATAATTTACACTTATTTATATCAATCATCAACCTTGAAACATTCACCAAGGTCAGAAACACATTCTACAACCCTTGAAGCAATCTCCAAGGTCGAGATGCATAATTCAAATTAGGTCAGGACCTAAACATCCTCATGATGGAAAGGAATGAAGGTGGAGCATTTCATAGCTTAGCTTGGACCTAAATAGATCTTCACATACTTCCTCAATCCACAAAGCACATCCACAATTAGTGTTAGCAACCAAGTCGGCCAAACTTGTGCAAACACCAAGAACACTTAGGCATAGGCTTCCATGAACACAATCATAACATGCAGACTAGGCACAGTGATTTAACACATTCTAGAAACATCCATGAACAACTTCAAGTCACCTAAGAACTAGCAAGATCATCCGCAACACTTTTCACCTGAGGAAGGTTCACTGTCTGCTCACAACCAATACTATCGAACTCTGCTACACAATAACTTTCTTTCCAGAGAATCAAATCTCAAATCCTTTGGAATGAAGATAGATAAGGATCTTATAAACATATGTCTAGAACCAAAACACCTGAAACTATTCTGCAGAGAAATACGGAGCAAAATACTTTCTCCCAAACACCTCTGCATAGCTTAGAAACTGTCTTGAAATTACAGTCTTCAAATTGGTGAACATAACTTCCACTGCACAGCAATATGGACCATCAAACTCTAGATTTAGCATCTTCAAAAACTTCTCTAAAAGATATTCAAATCTCACACTCTGATCTTCAACATAGAAGAAATGCGAAGCAAAAACTTAGATAGTATCCTGCAAGCTAGAATACTTTGCAACACACTGTTTCCTCTGGAGAGTAAATTTTCTCAAAAGCACTTGGAAATACAGCAATAGGAACAATATGCTAACATCATAAACACCTCTATAAGGCATTCAAATCACTTTAACATGACAACTCAATCAAGCACAATCGGCAATATTAGAAGACACAGTTGACACCAATGACAACACAAGCATGTTGACATCAATGACAACATGGGTTAGCACATACTTGCAACAAAGTAATCAAGAGTAAAGTTCTTATGAGTAACCATAGGCTACCATGTATTATGATGAATAGAGCATGCACTTGTCCATGTAAAGGAAATTTTATACATTTGTGAATTGTTGAGGGGACAACTTTCATAGCTTTTAGCCATGGATGTCCTAATTTTATGCGAAAGAGGACGAATGAAGGTTCGACATCGAATAATTGTTCCACGTCTTTCTCGAATACCATAACCAATAAAGATATCTTCCCATAGGTGGGAATAAAAGCTCTGGTATGCATCTTAATCATTATGTCCATAGGTTCATAGGAGTCTTGTATCAAATCATGTGAATAAAGGAACTCTTCCATTGCCATATTAGTCATGCAATTAGGATCTATAAATTTTCCATGCACATGAGTCTCCATTACCTTCACTGTGATGTAAAGAGGTCCTTCAATATCTCCAATTGTTCTATCATGAGGTGTGAATACTATTTTAGGTTCAGGGGCCTTTCTTTTCACATAAGGTCTAGGAGGGAACCTAGCATTAATGTTGCAATGAGAATCCATGTATGTGAGACTATTTTACCCTTAAAGCACTTGTTTGAGAGAAACAAGTACTAAAAGACACACAGGGTCCAAAAAAAATAGAGTGAGTAGAATGAAATAATGCAACACAACAAGGCAATATGAGTGATTTGTGAGTTTGTTTAATGAAAGTGTATACAACCCTTAGCATTGACATACGCAATGTGCAATTAAAAACATGCAAATTTTCAAGCAAGAGTGTGAAATGATGCCAATTTTTTTAGATGAGAAATGTATGTATGTTTTCAAATGAATGCAAGATCTGATTTTAAAAGATTTTTAATACATATGCAAGGAAATAGATGCAAAACTATGCTTGTTTATGACCCTAAATGCTTGATTTTTTTTCTTTTTTCAGTGTAAATGTTCTAGGATGCAAATGTAAAATGTAAATACATAAAATGTAGAAACACTACAGTCCAGAATTAGATTTGAAAGAGTGTTCAAAGGAGTAGTAAAATCTGAAACAATATTTTAACCACAAACCCTAGCTTTTGCAAAGACTAGGTTATATGAAAAATGCACAATTTCAAGCAAACCCTAACAAATAAAGTATGAAAATGTAAGGTAAATGTTTATGAAATGATGTAATGCTGTAATTTGTGTCATATCTGATGTAAAGATCAGATATTTAAATTATTTATATGAAATACAATGAAAATAGTGTAAACTATGCCTAAATGCAAGCCTAGGATGCTTGATTTTTTCAAACTTTTTAATTTTTATGCAAGATTTTCAAGTGTATAATGATGACAATGAAATGTATGAATGCAAATATGATGTACAAAACTCAACAAGGTGAAAAATTCAATAAAAGCACGGGTTCACCAAAATGTAATGGATGAAAAGAGGATTTGTCAAATTAATGGATAGTTTGATTAGGTCCTCCTTTCACTCAATACATTCAAGGACATTTAACTGAGTTGAATTAGAACTTTTGCAAGAGGACTCAACTATCAGGTTGGCTTTCACTTGGAATGATAAGGAAATTTGGAATTTGTTGATTAATGTGTTAATTTTAGTCAAATTAAGATTAAAACCCTAATTATGCAAAATCATAAACAAATAGATGAAACATGATAAATCCTCGCACAAAAAGATACTAAATATAGACTAGATACATACTAGATTTTGTATTTTAGAGTGTACAAAATTTGGGGTCAAAAGAGTAGGCACCCAAGCCCAAGGTGGTGCTTTTTTTGAGGGCTTCATGATGTTTTCTGCTACAAACTAGAACCACTTTAGATATTTCCAACACTATGAAACTAAGGGTCAAAAGAGCGGGTATCATTGACCTTTTAGAAATATTTTCTACCATTTTCCTTAGATCTTGATTCCTTCTCCTCTACATTAATCCTCTACAACTCCTCTCCACAAGATCTGGTATCTATCACTGACAATCACAAGAGAGGGGTTAGAGTTGTGGTGTTTAGGAGTTTGCCTTAGTCAAGCCCTAGAATGGAATTCAAGCCTTCCAACACCATTGTGAGATAGAGAGTGCGTGTCCTTGCAAGACAGACACAAAAGTAATGATAACATAGATAGATTGAATTACAAATAGATATCAGCTTAGAGGTGTAGCTCTGAAGGAGATGAAGATTTTTCACACCTTGAGAAGATGAAGCCAAATCTGCAATAACAAACACAACAACACAATTCTGCTCTGCAACACAATGAATGCCTTGAATCCTCCATGATCATAAGTTCACCTTAATTTCAAAATCATCTTCTAGTTTGCAAATGAATTCCTAAATATGATTATATATGCATTCCCGCTACAATTTCATAATTCAAACTTAAGATGCCAACAATGGAATGTTGGCAAGAGACACTGCTCTAGAAATAATATGTGTGTTGTCATTGATGGAAACAAGGTCAAGAGAATCCGTCATTATGATTAAGAGACAGTACTCTGGCAGACAATCTTGAGTTGGCAACAAGGCTTAAAGTATTTTGGTCCAAAAGCCCAAAATGGCTTAGTATGGGAAGTATTCTGAGTAAGGGACGGAAAGTGAAGCAGTATGCCTCTGCAATTGAAGACTTGTAGATGTAGTTTAGATATGATGTCTATAGCCACCTATTGCTATTATAAATTCCAGTGATCAAGATTTGACTTCGTTCGAAAGTCATCAGGTGAAAAGTCTAAGTTCAGGTGGGTACTGTTAAGATAGGAACAATGTACAGTGCAGAGCAAAATAGTCCGCATTCCTCCTCAAGTGAATATTGTGTTATGTGGTTTTAAGGTATTGTAAACACTTCTATAAAATGTTTAATTCCAGAGTTGTGAAATCTGAAGTCCACCAGAAAAATAGTTTCAAGCTACCAAGTATCAGCACAATGTTTGATAGAGTTTGACTGAGACAAAGTCTATGTTCTGATGGTCCACAATTCTCTGCAAGATGATGTCATGCCTTGTGGTTCTAAGGGAAATATTGGGAATATGGGAAGAGTCCTTGATATGATTTTGGAAGTGTTTTGTTATCCGCAGTAAAAGTTGCAAGTCAACAGATGAACCTGTTAAGCATGCTCTTAAGGAATAGGCTGACTGATATAATAAATCATTATGCAAAGAAGAAATAGTGTTTGAAGGATCTACTTAAGTAGTTAAATGATTAGAGCTGACCTATATGAACATGTTTGGGCAAAGACTTGGTTCTGCATAACATATAGTGCATTAGACTATGCTGACAAGCTACATCTTTCAATGAACATGTTTCATATCTTGGATACTGACTTGATTATGAATCAAATCATGATAAGGATATATAAGAGCGATGAATCTTAGTTGAGGATGTATGCATGAGTGGGTATGATGTGAGAATGTGAATAGCAGAGTAGAAATAGAAGATTAGTGATGATGAAGACTTGGGATTCAGAATTCAATTGTTAAAAGACTGCACCTTGGCATATTGACAGATGCTTATGCAATACTCCTTTTCATATACTATTTGATTGGTATTTGGCAGTGACCCTTCTTCATTAAGGTAGCGAGCCTAGCAGTGAGCCTCTAAAAGGGTTTAACAACCCTCATTGTATTCTTGCTAGGTTTAGGGTTGAGGTAGTGAGCTTGCTAGACCTAGCTTTATTTCATGGCAGTGAGCCAGCATGTTTTAGACCCATGGAGTGACCAAGCCTAAACAACATTATTTGTAAAGATTGCAATTTATATATTTGAGAGATAATCCTCTCCATGTTTTTTCCCTCTTTGGGTTTTCCACGTAAAAATCTTGGTGTCCATGTGTCATGCTTCTATGACCTTGTTATTCATTTGCATGTTGTGCTTTTGTTTAATTTATTCTAAGAAATGGCTAAAAGAAAAAGTTTATAGAAAACTGATTCACCTCCCCCTCTCAGTGTTCCTAATATTCAACAATTGGTATCAAAGCAGGGTTCCTTGGAAAAAGTCTAACAACCTAAGGAAGATCTTGGATAGTGTGATCATGGCAGCAAGAAGATTTGGAAATTATGAAAGCAATAAGCAACTATAAGCAGCTCTTATGGATCTTGAAAATTCTGAAGCAGAAGTTAGGGATTTGAAAGAAAACTTGCAACAAGATGATGAATGCATCTCAAAGCTAAAAGAGCAAGTCAAGAAATTCAAAGACAAATACAAAGAAGTTAATGATCAATTGATATCAGCAAATGAAGCCCTAAATGATTTGGAAGAAGAAGTTATAGAAAGAACAAGAGTAGAAGATGGCCTAAATTTAATTGTGAAGAACAGATCAGAAGATTGTGCCAAACTTGAAAAACAAATTGTAAGTCTAAAAACAGACCTGGAAAAGGCCAAAAGCTTTGAAGAAAAATTCAAGATAAGTACTGCAAAGCTTAATGAAATGATTGCTAGCCAGAAGAGTACTGATGACAAGCAAGGTTTAGGATTTGAGAAAGGAGAAAGTTTGAAATCTGGTCAAATAAATACTGAGTCAAGGCAAAACAAAGGATACCAGTTCAAAAATCAAAGAAGAAGACCTAGAAGACCTCTGGTCAGACATCCAAATGCTCAGAGGTACCCATCCTTCAATGGTCACTACTATAAATGCAATAAGTATGGTCATAGGGCTACTTAGTGTAGAAGTAGAATGAATCAAAATGCTCCATCCTTCTTTGGTAAATGTTTCAATTGCAAGAAGATTGGTCATAAAGCAAATGAATGCAGAAGTGTGTCAAGAAATATGCCAAACTATTCTAGGAATGGTCAATTCTTCAATGGCAAGTGTTTCACATGCAATAGATTTGAACACATGGCTAATCAATATAGATCAAGGATGAATTCATTCAGAGGAAGAAATCAAGGGCAAGGAAACATTGTATGTTTCAATTGCAACAAATTTGGACATATTGCAAGATTCTGCAGAAGCAAGAGTATGAAGAGAAATTACTATGCTAAAGAAAGAAAAACAGAGCAGAGGAATGATAAGGGAAAACAAAAGGTTGATCCAATGAAAACCAAGATTGAGCTGAGTATGATCTAGATTAAAAAGGATGTAAATAAGGTTAAGGATGGATCTGCACCAGCATCTGGTGTAGATTTTTTCTCTGGGAAGTAAATCGAGAGCTTTGGCTCAGGGGGAGTAGCATTAAAAATCTAAATCCCCCAGCCAGAAAGTTGGTGTTGGAATCCAGCACATAGATATGTTGTAGAATCTGACATGACAGATCCCTAGAAAGAAATTCTAGAAGAAAGAGCTCCAATGTAGAATATTGTGGAGCAATCCTAATCAATTATATTCTACAGTGAAGGGTTTAACAGCTTTTTGGGAATGAGAATTTATCATGACTTAGGTTAAGTCTTGTGGATGATAAAGAGGAACTTGTTTGGTCTCAAAATCACTTTGCACTTGAAGCTATCAAGTATTCAGAGAGACTGGAGTAGACTTTGAGTAACGACAACCAAGATTTGAAGCACTTGGAGAAATTTAGAGAAAGGAAACCCTAATTTAGAGAAACAAGGTATTTTCGTTCAAACCCTACTTGTGAATCTATTAAAATTCTGAGATGGCATTGCCACAAGTTGTTGATATTACTTAGCAACCTTGACCAAAATTCAAGAAACACCCATTCAGATCAACCGAAGTTGATCAGTTGGGTGCATTCTCAAATATTCCTCACGGAGTCATGCACGCAAAGAATGTTAGGGCATATATTCATGTTTCCCTAGAGGAATTTGGTGATAGCAAGTTTACTTATCTCTACATAAAACAATTGAGTAATGAGAATCTTGATCTAAAGAATGAATATCAAGCATTGGAAGAAAAGAAATTTATTTAGTACTTGGATTTCCCAACATTTTTGGAGGATGAATGGGTCTAATATGTGTTAAGCAGGGTTCATGATGAATTCATATGGCTTGAGAGACCTTTCAAGATTACAAAAGATGCTATAAGGGCAATCACTAGATTATGCTCTACTACATCAGCACCACTATTGAAATCCATGAAGAATGATACAGTAATGGCGGGTACTGGAGCAAAATTTGATAAGAAAGCCTTGACAATAAATGATATTGAACTAGATCATGCTGTGAGATTTGCCTCAATGGTGTTGGGATACAAAGTTTATTTCACCAACTGGGAAAAATTTGTTTCAGGCATGGCCATATACACAGCCTATCAAATGATTAAAGAAAATTTTGACTATGACATCTATGAATTGCTTCGATAGCAAGTAATGGATAACTTGAAAAAGACAAAATAAGGTAAATACCCCTTAAAATTTGGCACACTGATCATGTGTTTATTTCTCTATTTTACACAAGAGTTGCCTAGTATGAAGAACCTATTCTAGACCTATGAAAAACCTGTTGCAGTCCAAATTAGAAATTTGTTGAGTAGCATAGGCACCATTGTAGGAGTCAAGGACAACACTGAGAGGGGGGGTGAATTAGTGTTGTGTGAAATTTCTAATCCTTTTACAAACTTTAACTTGCAGAGTACAAGGAGAGAGAGCTGTCATTGATTTATCACATACATGTGCACATAACTGAGAATGAAAAAACAAAAACTCATGAGTAAAACATATATCCATAGAGAGAAGATCAAGACACAAGAATTGTACAAGTGGAAAACCCTCCAGGGGTAGAAAAACCACTCCAGAATTGCCTCACTAGCTTAACTGAAAAACATGCCTCACTGGCAATACAAATTGTCTCACTGACAAATATTAAGGTCACACTGACCTATAAGCCTCACTGGCTAATACAATGCCTCACTGGCAAACCAAATCACCAATAGAAGTTATAAACCAAATCAGAGGGATACTCTGTTTCCATTCAATTCTCAATTCTGTCACACCTGCATAACAATTTAGCTGATTATCTCTGCATTACAAACCCAGTATCATCTTATCATAATTCTTTTCTCTTCAAAAGGATTTATTAGAAAATGTCTTCATTTCTCTGTTCAATTCCACACTCACACACTGTCAATGTACTTTAAAACCATTATATACAAATTCTGAATATCTTTTCATATTCCTTTCCTCTGCAAAAATCCTCTTCATATTTTCTTCAATGTCTTCAAAAAAAATCTTTTCATATCCTCTTCTCTGTAAATATTATCTTCAAAACTAATATCTTCAACCAATGCCCTGCTCACAAAATAATTGATAAGAACATTTTGTTCCTTCATCTTCTATGCCAAAGAAAATCTTCTATAAAAAATATTTATCCAATTTGCCCTTGTGAGAAAAATAAAAATCTTTGATATGTTGATTCTCTTCAATTGTCTTTTCATTTTCTTTTTCTCTGCAAACATCTCACAAAAATAATATCTGCAAAATAAAAAATCCATCTGCAAGAAGAAAAATCTAATTTACAATATTATGAAATCTTAAATCATGTATTTTGAATCTGCCCTTGTGAGAGAGAATAAAACTCTTTCAAAAATTGATCCTCTTCTCAAGAAAAATCATTCTGCATCTTTTATATTCTCTGTCAAAAATTGAAGCATGATCTTCATGTGACCACCTATAGAAAAACTTTCAAGAAAAAATCTTTTCAAAAATCATTTCTTGCTTTTTCATATAAATCCATATGAAATTAGAAAAAATAAAGAATTTCTAATTTCAAACTCAAGACACAAAAAGGCTTAGTTATATTTCCTTCTTAAAGCATATTTAATGCCATAAAAAAAACACTTCAAAGTCTTTCCATAAATCATGCTCTCAATAAAAGGAAACTTTGAATAAATTAAGGAATCTTTAAATGATATTTTTTCAAAGCATGGTCTCCAAATTTAATCGGGCTCCCTTCTATATACCAAGCTCCTTAAAAATTTATGCCTTTTCTAAACCATAGATGCCTTTTTTCTGATAAATCCTACTCTCCATTCGATGCTTCACTAGGATAATAAAAAGCTCTCACTAAATTTGCTTAGACTTCCCAAGGCATCGGCATCAGGCTAGGATTTGAAATGCTTTCAAAAACATTTAAACAAAAACATTCATACTTATTTCCCGCTCGGGCTTTTAGCTTTTTGAATAAAGCATATTTAAAACAAATATATCGGGCTCCAAGCTTTATGTTATTTCCCTTCATAGACATCGGGCTCTTTAAGGTTTCTATGTATTAAAAAATCTTCAAAGCCATATAAAATATGATGACCGCTCACTCCATAAGGTATGTGTTTGCCGCCCACCGATGGAATCAATTAAGCATATAAAGAGGGCCGGTGATTCACGTTACTAAGCCCCTCAAAGTTGCCACTTAAGTGGCTTTTGACCTATTCAAAAGGTCAATCTTAAATTAAAACAAAAAGAACACTTCTAGTGTGAAGGGAATAGATAAGGTGTATAGAGATTAATATCTCGAGAGTAAAAAGGAATTTCTTCAAGAAACAACTCAACATCCTACATCCTTGATAGACCTGACACCTGATGAGCAACAAGGATTAACTAATGAACTTACTAATGATACTGTCAACTGCCACTGTTACTTACTGTCAAATACCACTGTATAAAACCATGTCAACCATGTCAAGAGCACAACCAGTTACTTTTAATTTCAATCATATGACCCCAAATGTATGACATCAAACTTATGATCAATGACATTTTGAAAGAAGACTTTTCACAAGATCAACACAAGTTAGCAAGATAATAAGCTACATCACCTATATCATGATCATTAACAACCTTTTGACATCAATGACAAACTATTACCATCAACCATTGATGCACAGAATGTAGCCCTATGGGTTTATTTCAAAAACTTCCAAAGATCAATGCAAGCTAGGGAAAGAATCCCCAAAACAGTTGTTGAAAAATACAAGGATACAATCTGCTTTATTGTGACAAAAGATCAGTGTTTGATGGAGGCCGTTGAGCCCAGAACGGTCTAGGTTATGCCTATGGGATATGAGATAGATGGAGCTGTAATGGAAAATTATGTCGAATATATGCTAAGTAAACCCAAAGATCCCAATGAAGAAAGATTTGGGACCTATGAGGAACGACATGCCAAAATCTTTGTTGAAGTGAGAAAACTTGAGATTTCTAATAAAATGAAGAAAGTGGTAGAAGAAATTGCCATAAAACATGGATTCACTAAGGAACGAGTCAAATAAGAAAGAGAAAAAGGCCAAGCAGAAAGGGACACAAGGGAAAAGAAAGGAAGTGAAAGAGTTAAGGTTCCGGATGAACCTAAGGAAAAGGAAAAAAAACCTCAAGCAACAAAGAGGTCTACCAGAAGCTCTACCTCCTCTTCCGGTCCCACATCTACTAGCATAAAGGAATCTGTAAAGAAGCCAACTAACAGAGGAGCAAAAAGATAGAAAACAAAAGGTAGAAGAATGTATGTAAATATAAGTGAAAAATATGAAGGAGAGACTGAGTATGATGAAAATGTCAAGAAAATGAAAACTAAGACTACTAAAGCCTCTGAAAAGAAGAAACCTAGAAAAAGATAGAAGGTAGATGAGTCTCTAGCCACATTAACACTTGAAGATATACTAAAGTCTATCACTATTGATGGAAACTTGAAACCTGTGGCTGAATTTTATGATGATTACAATGATGCTGACAAAAGGATTTTGGAAGAAGCCATCATAGAGTACCTGAACATATACAATAGAGAGCTCATTGAGATCATTGGTGATCTCCCAGATACCTTGGGTAGTATTCTATCAGTCATAAAGGAAATTGTTGTGGCTAAGGATATTAAGCTCAGAGAACACACATTGATAAAATTATGTTTGGATATTACTCTAGAATAAAAGGCCAAAATCTCCAAAGCATTTAACAATGAGTTCAAATCAAAGAAAAGAATGAGTGCACTGATGATAGGAGAAGCTGACAAAGTTGTCAAGGAAACAAATAAGATCATTTTGGAAATACTAAAGAAATACAATATTTCTACTATCTATGACAATGAGGAGACAAAAGATGAAGACACATCTCTACTAGAGACAAGCCACGATCAAGGACCAGAATAGAGTGATCAAGTCCCTAACACAAACACATTGAATATGTCAGATCAAGGCAAAATTGAAACTGATATGCCTCCTAAAAAATAGGTTGAGGTTGAAGAAAATAGGAAATAGATAAGGAGCCCTTCATCGAAACAAAACATTGATCAACAAGAAAATATAGACATGGATCCTCCGAAACATGGTCACGAAGAAGCATCTGGGAGAACAAGAGACACTGCAAATGTTTCAATTGGTTCCAGAAGACATCAAGACATAGATGAGTCTTAACTTCTTCAAGGACCAACCAACTTAGCCTCATTATAACCTGTGCATAAATTCAAGTTAGTGTCTATTGTCCAAGCCAAGGCATAGGAAGAAATGCTGAAATCTCATGACCAAGACAGTAAATTGATCAATGATGCATCTAGTGTTCTAGAAAAGATGATGTCAACTGTTCAAAAGGATACCTCACTATCCTCCACTGATCATCTCAAAGGGTTATTAAACTCTATAAGTACACATTTTGAGTCTTTTGAAAAAATCTATAGAAGTAAAAGTTAGCAAAGAGTTCGATGAAAAGAGATTGATTGAGTTAAAGGATATGTTAGCAAAGCATAAAACTACATTAGAAAATGTGATAGAAGGCATACAAAGTGCCATTGAAGAAGCCTGTATAGTTTATAAATTTTGCCTATCTTGGCCAAAAGTTACAAATGAATTAGAAGATGAAACCAAAGATTTGGAACTCAAACTGCTTAATATCTCTGAGACATATAATCTGATAGGTGAGTCAATAAATGCCAAAGAAGCTCAAGTTGCAAACATTCATAATGATTTAAGCACTCTGATGAAGAAAAGGGAAGAAATTAGATACAGGTTGTGCCATCTAAGGGGACTGATAAGTCCAAAAATTTATTCCATGACCAATCTGACAGATGAAGCCTTGAAATCACTCACACTAGTTGATACACCTTCAGATGTGCAGAGGGCAGAAAAGTTAGTTTTTCTAATAAATGGCCACGTCCATATCCTAGAAAGTGTAATAAATAGATGGAATGGAGAGATAGCTCTAATAAAGAATATCTATAATGATATTCTACCTTCAATGATAAATTAAGATAAAAATATGTATCTGTATATATGCAGCAGAATATAACAATTTTGAACATTTTTGACAATTTTTGGCTCCGAATCATACCATTTGCCATTGATGTCAAAGGGGGAGAAGAAGATCAATTAAAAATGGATAAAAATCTCAGGGGGAGGAAGAAAATAAAGTGTATATAGTAAGGGGGAGCAATCAAGCATTTTTCACTAAGAGTTGCCATCAATGCCAAAGGGGGAGATTGTTGGCAAGAGACACTCCTCTAGAAATAATTTGTGTTGTCATTGATGGTAACAAGGTCAAGATAATCTGTCAGTATGATAAAGAGACACTACTTCGGTAGACAATCTTGAGTTGGCAACAAGGCTTAAAGTATTTTGGTCCGGAAGCCCAAAATGGCTAAGTATGGGAAGTATTCTGAGTAAGGGACATAAAGTGAAGAAGTATGCCTTCGCAAAATTGAAGACTTGCATATGTAGTTCAGGTATGATGTCTATAGACACCTATTGCTATTATATTCCAGTGATCAAGATCTGACTTCCTCTGAAAGTCATCAGGTGAAAAGTCTAAGTTTTGGTGGATATGGTTAAGACAGGAACAGTGTACAGTGCAGAGCAAAATGGTGCGCATTCCTCTGCAAGTCAATATTCTATTATGTGGTTTTAAGGTATTGTAAACACTTGTATGAAATGTTGAATTGTGAGTTATGAGATCTGAAGTCCACTAGAAAAATAGTTTCAAGATACTAAGTATCGACACAGTGTTTGACAGAGTTTGACTGAGACAGAGTCTGAGTTCTGATGGCCCGCAATTCTCTACAAGATGATGTCATGCCTTGTGGTTCTAAGGGAAATATTGGGAATATGGGAAGAGTCCTTGATATGATTTTGGAAGTGTTTTGTGATCCGCAGTAAAAGTTACAACTCAAGAGATGAACCTATTAAGCATGCTCTTAAGGAACATGCCGACTGATATAATAAATCATTATGCGGAGAAGAGATAGTGTTTGAAGGATCTACTTAAGTAATTAAATGTTTAGAGCCAACCTTTATGAACACGTTTGGGCAAAGACTTGGGTCCACATAACATATAGTGCATTGGACTGAGCCGACAAGCTACATCTTTCAATGAACACATTTCATATCTTAGATGCCAACCTGATTATGAATCAAATCATGATGCAGATATATAAGAGTGATGAATCTTGATTGAGGATGTATGCATGAGTGGGTATGATGCAAGCATGTGAATATCAGAGCAGAAATAGAAGATCAGTGATGATGAAGACTTGGGATTCATAATTTAGTTGTTAAAAGACTGTACCTTGGCATATTGACAGATGCTTATGCAGTACTTCTTTTCATATACTATTTGATTGGTATTTGTCAATGAGCCTTCTTCATTAAGGCAGTGAGCCTCCAAAAGGGTTTAACAACCCTCATTGTAATCTTTCTAGGTTTAGGGTTGAGGTAGTGAGCCTATTAGACCTAGTTGTACTTGATGGCAGTGAGCCAATATGTTTTAGGCCCATGGAGTGACCAAGCCTGAACATGATTATTTGTAAAGATTACAATATACATTTGAGATCTAATCCTCTCCATGGTTTTTCCCTCTTTGGGTTTTTGACATAAAAATCTTGGTATCAATGTGTCATGCTTCTATGGTTGTTATTCATTTGCATGTTGTTCTCCTGTTTAATTTATTCTGGGAAATGGTTAAAAGAAATTTTTTATAGAACATTGATTCAACCCCCCTCTTAGTGTTCCTAATATTCAACACAGAAACCTTTTAACAGTCACCAACTGAAATTCAAATTTGGGACCCAGACAAAATAGGGTAGGGCAAGGGTGCGGGTGCCCAAGCCCAGGGACCTATTTTGGGTCTGGATTAAGCTAAAAGATGTCCCCTAAGTCCCATTTGTCATGGGTTTTAGGGAATTTTGTTTTGGGATTCATTTCTAACATACATGATTAAAATAGAGGGACCCGTGAGCTAAACTTAGGAGGTAAAAGTCCTAGGGGGGACAGTTTATGACATAACATCTATTATAGCTTATTATCAACAGTTTATGATTTGAATAATATTTGAGACAGATAGAGTCTTTATTTGATAATCTATATGGTTTAAATGTAAACTAAGTTTGTATGGATGACCAAGATGAACATGAGATTAGGTAAACAAGCCTTAAGTAGATGATGAGAAGTCATAGACCCATGATTGCAAGGATGCAAAGAGGGACTCAATAAATGTTTATGTCAGTCATCTAATTCTCACCATAGACTTGTCAAGAATGACTAGTAGATAAAGGGTACATGTCTTCATGACTAATGTGGTATAAGTTTGACCGAGAGAGTTTTTATGTATAAAAGAAATAAATTATTAATAACAATGTTGTATCCAAGTTGAGAAAAGAGTGAGTGAACATAGACTGTATTTGTATAGGAAACTTTGGCCTTGAAGTAATACAAAATTCACTACTTGCATTGTTGGTTCATGGTGTACCAGATAGTTGAACAATCATAAATGGGTCATACATAGCTAGAGATAGACTAGAGTTGTAAACCCAATTGTTATTAGCTAGGATACATCACTAGTTCTTAGATGGAATATGGAATCATTTGATTCTCATTATATAATACCCTTGTGAAGGAAAGGGCCACTTCTAGGAAGGAAGGTGTGCAGGGGACTGCCAATCTGTGGTTGGAGGAAAAACACTAGGGTGATGCACTCTCTCTCTTGCAGTTGACTGCCGAAGACTTTTGAACAAGAATACATTGCTTATTTGTAAATGATTTTGATAGAGTTGTAAGTCATAAGAAATATGACCATTTGTTATTGTGCAATTTGTAAGTCACAAGTGAAGTGACCTTTTGAAATATGTATTTTGTATATGGATATTACAAATGAAATATATGGATTTGGTTATATTCTCAAAAACTAAAAAAATTAAAAAATGTATTGGCATATTTGTTTACTTTTGTTTAAGTTTCTTCTAATATTCCATTTGGGATGTTAATGCCTTGATGGAGAGGTGGGATGCAGACACCTCTATCTTTCGTCTTCTGATGGGAGAGATGACAATTACATTCGTGGATGTATACCAGATTCTAGGCTGCTAATCTAAGGACTAGTCATGTCTATCATTATAGAGAGATTATCTAGTTATGTTGCGTAGGGCCAACTATATGACCTTGGACTAACCATCCCTTGGGATCCTTCATGGAACATACATTTGACGTGGTTAGTGCATGGCAGCAATAGGATCCCACTAGTTTGTCAAGTTATGATAGCTACTGTGGCCATCCATATAGCACCTAATGGGCAAGGCGACCAATTCTCTAGGGGCCTCATCCATACCATCAGGGATATGGAGTCATAGAGGACACTATTCATGTGGGGCCACACTATGCTTGCACACTTATTCCATGATCCAGGGTGCTACATCCATAATGAGAGTTCTATCCTAATGACCTACAACTTAATGTACAGGTGTGGGATTTCGAGCACATCACATGTACATGGCCAATAGGGGTACCTGCCACTACTATTTGGATTCAACCTCAAGCTCACGCTTATGGTCTGAGGAGGCCATGGTAGTTCGGGAACCTTTTGTACTGGAGATAGACATTCGATAGACTACATGTTGCAGATATAGTAGGCAACCATACTGACATATGCCATGGTGGGCAGGGCAGGCACAACAGTTGGCTTGAATGTAGAGGGATCGAATACATCCATTAATAATATTCTCATGTTGTAGAGTATTTACATCACCCTTAATGCAAATGACACAAAAGCATGATTTTTCCCTCACTTAAATATCAAATGTCTTACTATGTCCAATAGTCACCACTTAATGGAACCTTTTAATACCAATAATGCTTTGGCAATTATAAGGTTTATAACAATCAATATCTACAAATATGAAAATTTAAAATATTAATTTTTAAACATCTAGAAGAACAGAAAGAAGAATGCCAAGCAAAAATAACTACAAGAAAAGGTTTATGTAATCTCCTTATTACCTCCATAGTCCTTAAATATACATCTAGGGTGTCACTTTCCAAGATACAAGAGAGTAATCTTGTTGAATGTGGGTAAGTGCACAAAGATGAGGGACCAAAAGGGGGTCTTACGATGCCACTTTTTTTTTTGAAATTAGGAAACATTGATGTTGGATGAGAAATTGAAGATAGTTACACTCAAAATTTGAAGATACAACAAAAACAAGAGTCGTAGTGCTCTGAATCTAGTTTTTAAACTACTAGTTTTTTTCAAAAATGGTTGAGATTAAGGGGTTCAAAAAGGGGGAGCACACAAATTGGTCATGTTTTTCTCAAAAAAACATAACATAGCGTCTGGTGTGCCCCCCCTAAAATGTTTTCTTTTTTTTAGTATTTCAAAACTTGCTTTAGTGAGAAATTAACTAACACCATGTAATTTATCCCTAATTTTTCTGATAATTTTTTCATGAATAATTGATTTTTTAGTAATTTTCAAAGTGGACACATCTTGAAAAATAGAAAATTGAGTGTGCTCCACCCTAAATTTTTTGAAAACTAATTGAAAATTGATTTTTTTAATACGTGTAGAATGGAGTCTAGTTTGTAAATATGTAATTTATGTGAGATTTCAATAAATGTTAAAAAAAAAGTCAAAAATACTAGACACTAGTTTTTGACAAAAAATGGATATACTAACAAAAGAAATTAAAGATGAAACATACTCAAAATGTGAAAAAAATTATATGGTTAGATAGCTAACAAAGAGCTTAAGACTATGGTGGTATTTTTTTGACTTTTCATTGAAAAAGTGTAATCTTGATGGAGAGCACGCTCCAAATTATTTAAATTTTGTTAGAAATTGGAAAAACACGTCCTTGGATGACCTAAACATAGTCCAAGCCTTTGGGTTGGAAGCCCAAGGCAAATCCAAGCCTTAGGCTTGGTAATTACCAAGACTAAGCATAACGCGAGTGCATTATAATGCACTCACATTATGTGCATTCACATAACACGAGTGCGTTATAACGTGCTCACATTATGTTGAGGTAATTTGGCTTTACACATGCCAATTGCATTTACTTGAAAGCTTCTAAAGCCATTTCAACAAATCCATTTTTTGCATATCTTACAATCATTGCATTCCATGATAGAACATCTCTTTGAGGTGTTAGTTCAAACAATTGACATGTCTTGTTTATGCTTCCACACTTTACATTAATTTCTACAAGGGCAGATGCACTTCCTACTGTCTCTCTCACTCTCTACTTCCCTCCCCTCTCTACCTCCTACCCTCTCTCTGAATCTTTGCTTCCCTCCCCTCTCTACCTCCTACCTTCTCTCTCACTCTCTTCTTCCCTCCCCTCTCTACCTCCTACCCTCTCTCTCACTCTCTACTTCCCTCACCTCTCTACCTCCTAGCCTCTTTCTGAGTCTGTGCTTCCCTCACCTCTCTACCTCCTACCTTCTCTCTCACTCTCTTCTCCCCCCTCCTCTCTACCTCCTACTCTCTCTCTCTCAATCTCTACTTCCCTCCCCTCTCTACCTCCTACCCTCTCCCACTCTCTACTTCCTTCCCCTCTCTACCTCCTACCCTCTCTCTCACTATCTTCTTCCATCCCCTCTCTACCTCCTACCCTCTCTTGTACTCTCTACTTCCCTCCTCTCTCTACCTCCTACCCTCTCTCTCACTCTCTTCTTCCCTCCACTCTCTACCTCCTACCCTCTCTCTCACTCTCTACTTCCCTCCAATCTCTACCTCCTACCCTCTCTCTCACTCTCTTCTTCCCTCCACTCTCTACCTCCCACCCTCTCTCTAATTCTCTACTTCCCTCCCGTCTCTACCTCATACCTTCTCTCTCACTCTTTTCTTCCTTTACTTCTCTACCTCCTACCCTCTCTCTCACTCTCTATTTCTCTCCCCTCACTACCTCCTACCCTCTCACTCTCTACTTCCCTCCCCTCTCTACCTCCTACCTTCTCTCTCACTCTCTTCTTCCCTCCCCTCTCTCACTCTCTACTTCCTGTTGGAAAGAGACACTGTGTGGCTTCATTAGTGTTGTCATTGATGGCAACAATATCTATCCCACACATCCACATTACATAGTATGCCTATACCAGAAGTTAGATTGAAGATTGTTTTGATTTGGTGAATAAGAACAGAGTATGTAACAAGGTTTGACAATCAGGTTTGGGTCTCTCAGATGGTGTAACTCAGTAAGTTGCAGACTTGGGAAAGTCAAGAGGGATATAATGAATACTATACTCCAGAGATTTAGCCTCCGATGATAAATCAAGGAAAAGATATGAGGATATGAATGTTGGGTTCCAGTCAGGTAGAGTAGATAGAGGAAGAACTGACCGACAGAGTATCATACTTCAATCTAGCTGAGTAAATGGTGTTGATCAAGCAATTTGTGGGATCATACATTGTTGGCTGACATGATTAAGACTTCTATGTCTATGTTTTTGATACGCATCACAAATCAAGCATGGATTCAACCGACAGAGTAATTACTTGCAGTGTTCTTGATGCCGACTAGCAAGTTGATAAAAATCCTTGAATCCGATATATATACCAAATAGATTTCAGCAGGTGAGGGGATAAGTAAGTAAGTGATGAAGTAAAGTGCAAAGAAAAGTAGAGATAAGTGTGGGAACAACAATCCAAGCCCGGTATGTGATAGAATAGCAACATTGAGTAGAGGAAGGATGAAGTACATCAGATTAGTATATTGAACCTAAACCGGAACTGCACTCTTGCATTTGTAGATGCTTCTCATTAGTTCAAACACTTGATTATCTTCTATAAGTTCTGTAGATAGTGAGTCTCTTGTAGGCAGTGTACCTCTTGTGAGTAGTGTGCTCGGGCAGTGAGCCCTAATTAGCAAGTGCCATTTTGTACTCCTTTATTCTTTTAATAGAGGATACAATCTTGGGTTAGTCACCTTGTGGTTTTTCCCTTAATAGGGTTTTCTACGTAAAAATCCTTGTGTTATGTGTGTTGATTTTATTTATGTTCTTATGATCACATATGCTTATATGTTTTGATGTTGCACTGATTATTAAGATAACAAAAGAAAAGGAAGTTAAGGAAATTTTGAGATAACTGATTCACCTCCCCTCTCAGTTATTTGCCTTATTTCCAACAATTGGTATCAGAGCTAAGTTCCTCTAAACAAAGCCTAATAGCTTGAGGAAGATCTAAGAATCTCAATGGATATATATGGTATGAAGGAACAACTTTAGTCTGCCCTAGATGATCTTGAGTGATCACATTCTGAAGTCAATAATTTGAGAGAAAGACTTAAACAAGCTGATGATTTAATAAATGAGCTAAAATAAAAACTTAGTATCTTTGTGAAAAAGAGAAAGGAACTACTTCAAAAATTAGCCAATTAGAGTGAAGACAATGATACTAATGAAGATCTGAATGAGAAAAATAAGCTATGTGAGAAGCTGTCAAAAGAGGTCATTATGGTAAGACATGAAATGGAATCAGGGGTTATGAGATTCACCCAAGAAATTGAAGAAAAAAGGAAAATTGAAGATAATCTAAAACAATCCCTCAAGGAGAAGACAGAGGACTACCACAAAATGGACAGTATAATCAGGCATCTTGAATCTGATCTTGAAGAAGCTAGAGATAATGAAGAACAACTTGAGAATTAGATAGACACTCTTAAACAAGATCTTCAAACATCAAATGAATACAAAGACAAATTCAAGATAATCTCAACCAAACTTGAAGTTCTTCTTGAAATCCAAAAGAGGGTAGATGATAAGTGTGGCTTGGGATATGAGAAAGATGAAAGCCCTAGATCTAGTCAGAAGAACTTTGGATCAAGAAATCAAAGAAACAGGCCTAGAAGACCTTCGGTAAGGTAACCACATGCTCAAAGATATCCATCCTTCAATGGATATTGCTTCAATTGCAACAATTTTGGTCATAAAGAAACTCAGTGCAAAAGGAGAATAAATCAGACTAATCCATCCTTCTCCGGACAATGTTTCAACTGTAAAAGGTATGGTCACAAATCTCATGAATGCAGAAATATGCAAATAAATAATTCATTCAATGGTAGATGCTTTGAATGCAATAGAATGGGACATATGGCTAATCAATGCAGATCAGAAGGATATCAATCAAATAAGCAAAGAAATGTTGTCTGTTACAATTGCAATAGATCTGGTCATATTGCCAAATTCTATAGAAATAGAAATCAGGATAGCAAAGGTCTGGTGCAACATAATCAAAAACAAGATAAGGGCAAAGGTAAATTGAATATGGATGAAATTCAAAAGGAGATGAGCAAGATTTGGGTGAAGAAGAGTACAAAAAAATTTGGGGATGGATCCGCCCCAGAATCTGGTGCTGATATTCCTTCCAGAAACTAAAAGGGTGAGCTTTGGCTTAGGGGGAGTTACAGAGAAAAACAAATTCCCCTAGCTAGTCAACTAGTGCCTAAATTTGGCACATGGAATGTGCGGATTAAAGGGTTCTCAGAAAAACATCTACATAACCTTTAGTAAAAATATGAAAGATCCGCATGGAGTTTTGCAAGAGTTTAGCCACTCAAGTTAATCCAGCTCTGACAGCGCTCCAGTAAAGTAAGATTTTCACAGACAGATCCTGTGTGATTCAAAATTGAAATATTTTAATCTGCGGACCCATGGCATGATTGAAGAAAAGAAGATACATTGTCAATCCTCACTGACAATGATTCTAAGTTCAGCACAGTGATTCAAGAAGATCTCTCTCAAAATAGAGCAACTAGATAACTTAAGTTGTGCATTTATTACAAAAGGAAATTAGGGTTTACACAAGGATAAAAGGGTTCTTTCACTCTTTGTTTGCACATTTGTATTTGTAAAGAAGAAAAGAAGAGCTCTGCAACAAAGTTTCTACAATTCACTCAAGATCAACTGGAAAATCAAATTCAACCAGTGATCTGTTGTAGCTCCTATTTCAAACCCTAAAGTATGAAAAGGTACTTCCATTCTAAAAATCTCTCTTTGAATCTCTTATAAAATGGCTACTCCAATGGTTGTCAAGATCACTGATAGGCTGTGTCCTAAATTCAAGAAACACCCCTATAAATCTCTAGAAGTTGATCCTTTAGGTGCATTTTCTAGCATTTCGCATGGGGTATTGCATGTAGAAGATGTTAGGGTCTATATCCATGCCAACATTGAGGAATTTGGAGACTCAAAATTGATGGACATCTATCAGAAATAGCTAATAGATGAGAGTTTTGAACTCAAATCTCAATACAAGGCCCTCCAAAATAAACACTTCAGACATTGCATACACTTTCCCTATTTTGCAGAAGATGATTAGGTCCAGTATGTCCTAAGCATGATGCATGATAATTTCATGTGGTTAATGAGGCCCTTCAAGATAACTAAAGATGCCATCAGGGTAGTGACTGGACTGCATTCTTCCGGTGGGTTACCTGCACTTAAATATATCAAGAACCAGACAATAACTGAAGCCACTAGATCTAAATTTGACAAAAGAGCCATGACCATAGATGACATCACAAATCCGGATGTCAAGTTTGCCTCAATGATAATTGGGTACAAGATCTATCATTCTAGCAGGGAGAATTCTGTGTCTGGGACAGCAATCTATGCAGCATATCAGATGTTAAGGGAAGATGCAGATTATGACCTATGTGAACTTCTCCTAAATCAACTGTTAGAAAACCTATAGAAGATAAAAAATGATAAGAAGAATTCCTTCAAATATGGTTATCTAATACTATGTATGTTCTTTTATTACATGAATGAGCTACTCGGATCAAGTGGTCGGGTATGGCAAAATTACAAACTGGTTGCAATTTAGATTAGAGATTATATGTATGGACTTGGTGATGCTCAAGACCAAAACACAGCTCTCTGGGGTTACTTCAAGAACTTTCAAAGCATGATGCAAGCCAGAGAAAGAATTCCTTAATCCATAGTTGAGAAATATAAGGACACAGTATGCTTCATGGTTGACACTGACCAATGCCTAACGGAAGCAATTGAGCCAAGGACTGTGTGGATAATGCCGATGGGATATGAGGTCGATGAAAAAATCCTAGAGCTACATATTCAACACCTGTTGAGCTAGCCTAAGGACCCTAAAGCAGAAAGGTTTGGCACCTTTCAAGAACTAAGTGTAAAAATACATGTTGAGTTAAGGAAACCAGAGATAAAGAGGAAAGTAAGAAGGGAAGTTGAAGAAATTGCCAAAAGATTTGGCTTATCAAAAGAGGTAGTAAATGCCAATAGAGAGAAAATGGAGAGGGCTGAGAAAGAAAAACAAGAAGCAAAGAAAGGAGATGTTCCGATAGAAGCCTCCTCCTAGACTAGATCCTCCAAGAGCTCTGCACTTGCCACTCCTAAAAGCTCAAGGGCCACCAAACCAGAAGTCAAGTCATCTAGAAAAAGAGAAAAGAGGATGAAGACCAAAGCCACAAGGTCATATACAAGCCTTAAAGATGATAATGAAACAAAATATGATGAGGAAATTAAGAAAATGAAGAAGAAGAAAACATCCAGGGAATTCTCTGCTAGTAAAAATAAAGAAGAAAAGGTAGAAGAATTTGTTGAAAAGCCCACTCTTTCCATTGATGACATCATCAAGGCAGTTACTGTGGATGGGAACCTGCAGCTAGTAACAGAGTTCTATGATGAATACAGTGATACTGACAAGAGGATTTTGGAAGAAGCTACAATCAGGTACCTGAACATCTACAATAAAGAATTCATTGAAATTATATCCTTAATTCATAAGAGTCTAGAAAAAGTACTTGAACTGAGAAAAGAAAATGCAAAGGCCAAAGACTAGAGATTCGAGAACAGAAAGCAATTCAGATCTATCCTTCTATCACTCCAAAACAAATGGACATGATCTTTAAGGACTGTAAGGATGAATTCTAGAGTAAAGAAAGAATGAATAAACTTATTCTTGGAGAAACTGACCAAGTAGCAAGAGAAACAAAAGACATCTTCTGGAATGCTTTCAAAAGATTCAATCTTCCAATTGTAGAGGAAACAGATGAAGAACCTTCTACCATGGATGTTGAAGGATTAAATGTAACCAATGAAGAATCTTCTAACAAAGATGTAGAAGGATCAAAAGAGATAGATGAAGAGAAGTCTAAGGACTTGGATTCTTCTATTCCAAAAGAGGAAATTCATGAAGCAGTAAACATAAGTAACATCTCTCCTCCAAATCCCACTGCAGAAATTCCAGATTCTGAAGCTGAAGGAGAAGGAAGGAAAGAGGAGAAAGTGAGTCAAGAAGAGGAGGTTAAGGGAAAAGAAGAAGAACAAGTAGAGAAGACTAATGATGACTGTTCTGATATCCCAAAAGAAAAGAAGACTTGGTCACTGGAAAGAGACACTGTAGAGGTAGTGAAGAACTTCTTAAACAAAGAAATGATGGAGATAGATGAACCTGAGCTATTTCAAGGGCCACTAAATTTTGACTCTCTCTCTCTCCAGTTCAAACAATAAAAATATCATCTTTAGCTCAAGCCAAAGCAAAATAAAAACTCCTGAAATCTCACATGGAAGACTGTGAACTGTTGGAGATTGCATCTGGGATGCTGGAGAAGATCATGCCATCATTTCAAAAGGATCCTTTGGCCTCTCCATTTGGTAACTTGAAATCTTTGGTAAATTCTGTTAGCACTCATTTTGAATCTTTAGAGAAATTAGTAGAAGCAAAGGTCCAGAAGGAGTTTTTAGGAAAAAGATTCATTGAAGTGCAAGGACTGATTACTAATGATAGAAGGACCCTAGACATTGGAATAAAGAGCCTTGAAAATGCTCTTAAAGATGGTGGGGACATATACAAATTTTGTTTATCTTGGCCCAAAGTAACAGAGGACATTAAGAAGAAAGTAAAAGAACAAGAAGGTAAATTGTCAAGTTTATCTCAGAATTTTGATCCCCTCACTATCTCTCTAATGAATCAAGAATGTCAGGCTATTGTTATCATCAATGAAATAAAGAGGCTGGACAAAGAAAAGAAGAACATAATAAGTAGAATGAGTGAACTTAGAGGGATAATTATCCTTAAGTTAGAGGCAATGCATGAGGCCTTGACAGATGCTCAAACCACAGCCCGGACTAGTGATCCAGCAAATTTAAGAAGGGCATAAGCATATGCATTTTTGTTGAGTGGTCACATCTCCATTCTAGATAGGATGAAGTAGAGCTAGGCCACAAAGTTTGTAGAGTTGAAGGCCACTTTTGCGGATATACTTAAGTATATGTAAGTATAACATATATATACTTATGCGGCCATGTATAGGATAATTTTTACAAAATTTTGGTATGCAGATTCTGCCCTTCACCATTGATGTCAAATGGGGAGTGAGGAGTAGTGAAAAATGTGGAATCCATCTAAGGGGGAGCTTCGGTAAAATAGTGCAAAAGATAGAGCATCAGTAAATGGGGAGTTTATTGCAACACTTAGCCATTTTTCACTAAGTGTTGCCATCAATGCCAAAGGGGGAGATTGTTGGCAAGAGACACTGTGTGGCTTCATTAGTGTTGTCATTGATGGCAACAAAGTCTATCCCACACATCTGCAGTACATAGTATGCCTATACCAGAAGTCAGATTGAAGATTGTTTTGATCCGGTGAACAAGAACAGAGTATGTAACAAGGTCTGACAATCAGGTCTAGATCTCTCAGATGGTGTAACTCAGTAAGTTACAGACTTGGGAAAGTCAAGAGGGGTACCATGAATACTATACTCTAGAGATTTAGCCTCCGATGATAAATCAAGGAAAAGATATGAGGATATGAATGTTGGGTTCTAGTCAGGCAGAGCAGATAGAGGAAGAACTGACCGACAGAGTATCAGACTTCAATCCAGATGAGTAAATGGTGTTGATTAGGCAATTTGTGCAATCATACATTGTTGGCCGACATGATTAATGAATTCTATGTCTATGTTTTTGATATGCATCACAAATCAATCATGGATCAACCGACAGAGTAATTACTTGTAGTGTTCTTGATTCCGACTAGCAAGTTGATACAAATCCTTGATGCAGATATATATACCAAATAGATTTTAGCATGTGAGGGGCTAAGTAAGTAAGTGATGAAGTAAAGTGCGAAGAAAAGCAGAGATAAGTGTGGGAACTATTGGGACCTAAAAATTCATACCAAAATTTGCAAAAAAAATTAGGTTCCCATATGTGAAATCCAATTTCAACACTCATAGATGCACCTGCACAATATGCTCAAGTGGAGCACACCTGATTTCAGCTTCCTACGATCAATTTTGACAAGGTTTTGAAGAACCAAGTTGGAGGGTTCTGGTAAGGTTTGTTACTTGCACAATGTGAAATCAGCCCGAGAAGCCAATTTTGGAGGTTAATATCTAGCAGCTAAATGATGATCCTGACAAACTAATTAGTGTTCCATATTCCCCTCATGATAATGTACTTTCATGCTAGTTATTACAACCCCAGCATCTCATTTGCTATTTTTTCAAAATCAAAAGCAAACATAAAAAGTTTAGTTTTGACATATGCATTTCTAGAAAGTTGTGGAGAGGTCAACATTTGCCCCTAATATTTCATGATAGAAGATGACTAGTGAAGAATTGTCTTGCATGCATACACATTATACTTAAATGAGCTAATCCCCCAGGTTGCAGATTCCTAGAATCAGATTTGATATTTTTTCAAAATAGCAAGTTGATGAGCCCTAATTAGGTTTTCACAGTTGCAATTTCAGAAAAGGCTGAAAGGGTTACTTTAAACAATTATATCTTGCACCTTGAGATGCATTTTTCTGAACCGTTGGTTGCACTAAATTCTTGGGTTGAAAATCTAAATGCTTGTGTGTCTTCATGGCTCCATGAAATAGTTTGACCAGTTTTCCAAGGCAATTCTGGATGCTACTTGACTAGTTTGATCACTGTGTAAAAGTCTTGAGAAACTACTTTTGAAGATAACCCATTGCAATTTTTTCACTTCAAAGACACATTGGAATGGGGTCAGGTCAATTTTAGACTAAAAATGTGTTTCAAGACGAAAACTTTTTAGTCGGGCCCACAAGGGACCCAACATGTTTCATACAGTTATCAAGGTGGAAGGCTATGGACAGTATATCAAAGCAAGCTTTACTCCTCACAATGGAATAAATTGACAAAGAGGTTAAATCTAAATGGGTTGATTGAATACATTTTAGTGACAATTAAAGATTACAAAACTTATGAATGGATGCAAGGGAATGTAATAGAGAATGAAAAAAGAAATGGTCATATTGTGACAAATTACAATACGTTTCTTATAGATGCCAACAAAAGGCTTCTTAATGAGGAATAATAATTTCCCCAATGCCTAAACAAGCTAATAAAAGTTCAAAAAGTTCACCAATTCAATGCCACATCATATTGGGTACATTTGACATGGTAAAGCAGCAAAACCTTTAAGATTTTGCACACTATTATTCTCTCTAGAATACAGGTGTTGCCTTTTTGAGAAGCTGTGAGGAGAATACTACCAATAAGCAGTATAGAAATAGACAAATTGAAGATGAAGAAGTTGAATGTATTAGCACAGGCCCATCAGCACATAGCTTTACAAAAACTTGTACTGCAAGATGGAAATACAATATTGCCTACGATACTCGGGTTGTGGCCTGGCATGGTGTTATTGGGTGATCTGCCTTTGATCTTTTATTAATTCTGTTTGGATCAAATATTCAAAAGAAGCTTAAAATTATTGTTCATCCCCATCAAAACCATCCCTAAACATCTCTAATATATCAATCTCTTCATTGCCGATCGAGCTCCAGAATTCCATAGCCTATAGAGCCATAGGCCTCTCATCTTCTCTCATCGCTCTAGCAGTAATTATAAAGATATCCTATATAGAAGGCCTGAGCTTCCCATAATAAATCGACTAGATAGGCACTATGCACTCAAATGCAACAAGGTGAATCTTGATATCAGGTGACAGCATTGTAGCACACACTTACCTTCATGATGTAATCCCTCTCCATATCATTATCAAAATTGGTCTGCACAAAGTCCAGAGTGTTGTATAAGGCCCTAGTGGTAGCTAATCTGACATCACCACCACCATCCTCTGGCGAAATTGAATTCATGCCTTGCACAATGACAGTGAGGATTGAATTAACCTCATCTTGATCCAATGCATCTTTACTTCTTTAAAATTTTGGTTTTCATGTCCTCCACAAGGTGTTTCATTACCCAAAGTTGTACAAATGATTTTGAATGTTCTCCTGCCCTTGTAATCTCTTTCAATCTTCACCATATACATGTTTCTTTACTTCCCCTATAATTTTTATTATTACATAACCTCCATATTTGACTTCCTTAGCTGCTACACCCACAAAGCTTCCACTAGTTACCAAATAGCTAGCCGTCTCTTTCTCATAAACAACCAAGATCACACTAAAGATGTGGACATGAGCAAGTGTAGAACTTATGATTAGTATTGGCTACCTGAAGAACCATGCATTGGATCCCATAACCATCCATGGGTTAAGGCATTTTCTAATCTTACCGAGGGGAGTATGGCACTGCAGAATCCCTTAGAGCATATATTATTTCAATGGCCTCAAAAGCTAGTGGTATTCTTACTATTTAGCTACTACAGAAATATGCACATCTAGCAGTGAGTGGAGAGATGGGAAGACGTTGTCCTCAAAATATCCTGCGAGTTGTAACTATGAAAGACTTGAGAGGAGCTGGGTCAGTAATTTGGAAGTTGTTATCAATAGATTGGTATTGAGGCCACATCATTGCAAATCACATGGTTGGCTACTCTGATTCAGGTCAAGATGCAGGGTAAAATCTGACAGAGTCTTCCATCAGCTCATTTTGGAACTCAGTAGGGGTGCATCCCTAGCATACACAGCACCATCATAAATATGCAAGAATTTACAATGAGGGATTCCTCCAGAACATAATATATTTTAGAAAATGGGTTAGATTTAAGATCGTTTGAGGTCATGGGGTTATTTCTCACTCAATATGCAATCTCCAACCTGCATACAAATCAAGCCGTAACCATTGAAGCTAAGGAATGAGAAGATGGGAGTCATCGAACAACTGGATATGCACAAAATGGAGTTGTTGATAATGTTTCAAAAACTCTCAAGCAAATGCATATGGCAGGTATGAAACCGGACACCACAATCATTGCCAACATCCTCCGTGCTCGAGCCAAGTAGATAGAGTGAAATTTGAAGACACACAGAAAGAAACCCTAAAATGACATAGTGCTACAAAAATGCGATATCGGTGAGACTAGACGTTTCAGAAAGAAATTTTTAATTCACTCTGAATTTCTATGTCACACCAATTGAGGTTTTTATTGGTAGGAAATGGCATATTGGTGTGAAATATTTTGAAGCTTCCAATGTAGTTATGTCACACCGACAAGTTATATTGGAGCCCCATGAGAAATAAGAAAAAGTTATCAAAGGGGAAATGAAATTATAAATAAAAAATGAAAATGAGGTATTCGGTAAATTTCACAGGTAGATAATAAAATGAGAAATATTTTCTCATTAAAAATATAGCAAAGTGAAGATTTACTTTGCGAGAATAACATGGTAAATAAAAATGCCCATGAAAATGGATTTCATTGAGAGTAATAGAAGTTCAATCAGTTAATGAAACTAGTTCGCTAAGCAGATGAAATAATTCAAAGAAGTGAAGAAATATTTTATGTATATAAAGCCCGAGGGATATTTTTCACCAAGGAGGAAAGAACGAGGCAATAATTTTTACCCAAATAAATATTTTGCCAAACAGAGGTGAAAACGCACACAGTTGAATGTGATGGTAAAATTTGCCAATTAAGATTTAAGTATTATTCTTCATTTTTTCACGAGAACACGTAGACAAATTTAATTAATTAATTATTATATCTATGGAAGATAATTAATTAATTAATAAAGAGCTGCAAGGGATAGAGATGCAAAGGGTTGTAACCCTAAAAATCATAACTCTAAATTTACAAGATATATATGAGAGATGGCAAATCGAGCAAGAAAGTGGGGAGGCATCAGTAGATTTAGGGTAGCAGTAGGAAATTATTTAATTCCACTCCACCCATTCGCCTCATCAAAACTTTTATATACACATTTTTTTAATGGAAAGGAGTGTTTCCATTTGGTTATCTATTTTCAGTGTTCAACTATAATGTTATTATTAAATCCTAAATGTTATAATGTTGTCTCCAGAATGGTTTTCTCATATTGTTTAAATTATCATATCAAGGATATTGTTGATTTATCTGGTCACATTTGCTGATTCAGTGTGTTCGAATTGGTTAGTTTCTGTAAGAAGTTGATCAAAATTGTCATAAGGTCTCTGCCAAGAGGTAAATCCTTTCTACAAAAACAAGTCTGGTCTAAATTCCCTTCTTACTAGAATTAAATATCCTCTCAGTTGTTCACAGTAATATGGGGAATATCATTGGGATAGTATAAGAAGAGCATTATAACTAACATTCTTGCACATTTGCATAAGGTGCAAACATCTCACGTGCCTTACAAGTTTGAGTTAAGCTATGAAGTAGATCAACTTACCTTATACATCTGTTTCCATTAAATCATCATCCATTTACCGACTCCATAGCCCAATAGAAGTAGGCACTAGTCATTACTATCGAAACTCATATTCAAAACATTTCTATTTCAAGTCAGTACATTAGGAATAGGAGATAATCTTTAGATTGCATCTATTACATTTTATGCCATTGTGATAGATTTACTAATCCAATCAAGTCATATAGTATTAAGTTTGCTTTAGTTACAAAGGTACACCCGCCTAGGTTTGCAGGATCTAAAGTGTAGGGAGCAAATAACTTTGTCAATTGGTCTAAAAATGTTGCAAATCCAAACATAGAGTATGGCATCCTCTTAGGGTTAGCAACCTGCATTTTTGGGAACCAACAAATTGGTGACTCTACTGGGGAGAACACATAGAGAAACCTGGTAGTAGACCATGTTATTAGAGTCGAAAAATTAAAAGGCATAGCCTTGCTGGTGAAACGAAAAACCCAGAAAATTTATTAGTCCTCTAAATAGAGGTGGCAACTCTACACAAAATTTAAATACAGATTGGTAAACTCTGTTGGCAAGGACCCAGAAAGATGAAATTTTCCTCTTCTCATGAGAGGTGGCAACTCTGAAAATAAAATTGATGAAACAGAAAAAAATATAACATACCCCCTTTAGATGCATTCTTTGAACTAAGGAGACATGATGGAGAATCTAGATATGAGTTGTTCATCAGGTTGGGGGATATCTATGAACAGATACCTTTTCATCTCAAATCTAGTGTATCCTTATTTATTAAAATGTTCATGCTTGCTTACGTGCCTATGTCAACTAATTGGCCTGAATCATTAAAGCCAGTTACTATAGACCAAGTGGTTCAATTTATTCCTATCATAGAAAGGAAAAGGTATGAGGATATTATCAATATTGAATCTGATGATACTAAATATGAAGAAACTGATACAACAATGCAGCCAGATATGGATGGACTAGCAACATACCAAGAAAATGAATACTATCCACCACCTGGACAGCGATATGCTCCACAATATCATCATCTACATATGTCACATCAGAATTTGCACTCTCATCAACCCACCCAACAAAATGTTTATTATCAGCCTCCATATCAGACAAATTTTATCCCAGCCCACCCACTGCAATATATGAATCAGCAGTGTTGGGGGAAGGAAGAACATTATTTTCAAAAGATGGGTATACCAGAACATGAACTCCAAGTGTTTCCAAACCCATGCTATCCTGAGGATGAAATCCTTTCAGATAACTAGGGTGAATATTTTCAAAATCTTGATCAAGAGGAAGTGCACATGGCAGAAAATAATCTTCAACCCTATTCAAAGCCATTGTATGATGATATAGCACAAGAAGATGAAGAGGATGAAAGGCATTCAGACAGTCAAGAAGGTGGATATTCTAATAAAGAATCTATAATTGATCATGTTGATGAACTATGTACATCAAATTTTGAGCATTATAGTAGTGATGAAAAGAATGATGAAAATTTCAGTGAGAGGGCTCACTTGACAGTGAGCAGATTTCAGAATTGCTCACCAAAGAATATCAAAGATACGTACATAGAGATGATACCCAAATACTGTGTCCAACACATATATCTTTTGACAGTGAATGCATTCAACATGGTAGGGATGATGAAATATGTGAGGCCATATTTCCCAAGTCACATTTTTGCAAAGAAGAGACAGATAGTGGTCATAAGTTCTCTTGTGACACTGATCCAAAGATAAAGATGTTCATTAAACCAAGGGAGGTTGATGATTCCAATATGTATGATTGGCAGATTATTGACTCTCAAGCATGTGGGGAAGATAGATGTGATAAGGAAGAAGATACAGTGTTTTATGTTAAAGCTAGCATTGATGATAGCATTTGTCAAAAGCAGCTTGATTTATTCCATTTTCCAATTCAGTTAAAAAACCAGCATTTGGTGAATAACAATAGATATGATAAAATAAGACATCCTACAAGGTTTGATAATCATGACTTCCTTATGTCATGCAGTGATGAAGATGTTTAGACTATGCCTGACTTCCAGATACTGAATAATATAGAATTCACTTGCAGCATAAACCATGATGCATTAATGAATGATACGAACAAATTCAGTCAAGCAGATGGGGTATCATTACAACATGATCAGAACAAAGTTTTTGACAGGGGAAAGACATGGATTTTCTTTTCTGATATGGTCTTTTGACCATATCAAATTTGGGGCTAAAAGTATACTCTGTTTCCAAATGAAGAAGGCATTGATCTGCTATCCCAGAGATCTAGGATCTTGTTATGCCCGTAGGGGGCATACATCCCCAGACAGAGCCACTATTGGGACCTGAAAATTCATACCAAAATTTGCAAAAAAATTTAGGTTCCCATATGTGAAATTCAATTTCAACACTCATAGATGCACTTGCACAATATGCTCAAGTGGCCTACTTTGAAGCATTATAATTCGGAGCCAGTTCGTCTTCATGCAAAAACATTTCACAAACATGCTTGTCTGCCATATGTAAGTGAGCACACCTGATTTCAGCTTCCTACAATCAATTTTGACAAGGTTTTGAAGAACCAAGTTGGAGGGTTCTGGTAAGGTTTGTTACTTGCACAATGTGAAATCAGCCCGAGAAGCCAATTTTGGAGGTTAATATCTAGCAGCTAAATGATGATCCTGACAAACTAATCAGTGTTCCATATTCCCCTCATGATAATGTACTTTCATGCCAATTATTACAACCCCAGCATCTCATTTCCTATTTTTTCAAAATCAAAAGCAAATGTAAAAAGTTTAGTTTTGACATCTGCATTTCCAGAAAGTTGTGGAGAGGTCAACATTTGCCCTTAATATTTCATGATAGAAGATAAATGGTAAAGAATCCTCTTGCATGCATACTCATTATACTTAAATGAGCTAATCCCCCAGGTTGTAGCTTCCCAGAATCAGATTTGATATTTTTTCAAAATAGCAAGTTGATGAGCCCTAATTAGGTTTTCACAGTTGCAATTTCAGAAAAGGCTGAAAGGGTTACTTTGAACAATTATATCTTGCACCTCAAGATGTATTTTTCTGAACCATTGGTTGCACTAAATTCTTGAGTTGAAAATCTACATGCTTGTGTGTCTTCATGGCTCTAGGAAATAGTTTGACCAGTTTTCCAGGGCAATTTTGAACGCTACTTGACTAGTTTGATCACTGTGTAAAAGTCTCGAGAAACTAATTTTGAAGATAACCCATTGCAAGTTTTTCACTTTAGAGACACATTGGAATGGGGTCAGGTCAATTTTAGACTAAAAATGTGTTTCAAGACGAAATTTTTTTAGTCAGGCCCACAAGGGACCCAACATGTTTCATACAGTTATCAAGGTGGAAGGCTGTGGACAGCATATCAAAACAAGCTTTACTCCTCACAATGGAATAAAAAGAGGTTAAATCTAAATGGGCTGATCGAATACATTTCAGTGACAATTAAAGATTACAAAGCTTATGAATGGATGCAATGGAATGTAATAGAGAATGAAAAAAGAAATGGTCATATTGTGACAAATTATAATACGTTTCTTATAGATGCCAACAAAAGGCTTCTTAATGAGGAATAATAATTTCCCCAATGCCTAAACAGAGTAATAAAAGTTCAAAAAGTTCACCAATTCAATGCCACATCATATTGGGGACATTTGACATGGTAAATCAGCAAAACCTATAAGATTTTGCACACTATTATTCTCTCTAGAATACAGGTGTTGCCTTTCTGAAAAGCTGTGAGGATAATACTACCAATGAGCAGTATAGAAATAGACAAATTGAAGATGAAGAGGTTGAATGTATTAGCACAGGCCCAGCAGCACATAGCTTTACAAAAACTTGTACTGCAAGATGGAAATACAATATTGCCTACGATACCCGGGTTGTGGCCTGCCATGGTGTTATTGGGTGATCTGCCTTTGATCTTTTATTAATTCTGTTTGGATTAGATATTTAAAAGAAGCTTAAAATTATTGTTCATCCCCATCAAAACCATCCCCAAACATCTCTAATATATCAATCTCCTCATTGCCGATCGAGCTTTGGAATTCCATAGCCTACAGAGCCATAGGCCTCTCATCTTCTCTCATTGCTCTAGCAGTAATTGTAAAGATATCTTGTATAGAAGGCCTGAGCTTCCCATAATAAATTGACTAGATAGGCACTAGGCACTTAAATGCAACAAGGTGAATCTTGATATTAGGTGAAAGGATTGCAGTACACACTTACCTTCACGATGTAATCCCTCTCCATATCATTATCAAAATTGGTGTGCACAAAGTCCAGAGCATTGTACAAGGCCCTAGTGGTAGCTAATCTGACATCACGACCACCATCCTCTGGCAAAATTGAATTCATGCCCTACACAATGATAGTGAGGATTGAATTAACCTCATCTTGATCCAATGCATCTTTACTTCTTTAAAATTTTGGTTTTCATGTCCTCCACAAGGTGTTTCGTTACCCAAAGTTGTACAAATGATTTTGAATGTTCTCCAGCCCTTGTAATCTCTTTCAATCTTCACCATATACATGTTTCTTTACTTCCCCTATAATTTTTATTATTACATAACCTCCATATTTGACTTCCTTAGCTACTACACCCACAAAGCTTCCATCAGTTACCAAATAACTAGCCGTCTCTTTCTCATAAATAACCAAGATCACACTAAAGATGTGGACATGAGCAAGTGCAGAACTTATGATTAGTATTGGCTACCTGAAGAACCATGCGTTGGATCCCATAACCACCCATGGGTTAAGGCATTTTCTAACCTAACCGAGGGGAGTATGGTATTGCAAAATCCCTTGTAGCATATGTTATTTCAATGGCCTTAAAATCTAGTGGTATTCTTACTAGTTAGCTACTACAGAAAGATGCACGTCTAGCAGTGAGTGGAAAGATGGGAAGACGTTGTCCTCAAAATATCTTGCAAGTTGTAACTATGAAAGACTTGAGAGGAGCTGGGTCAGTAATGCGGAAGTTGTTATCAATAGATTGGTACTGAGGCCACATCATTGCAAATCACATGGTTGGTTACTCTGATTCAGGTCAAGATGCTGGGTAAAATCCAGTAAAGTCTGCTATCAACTCATTTTGGAACTTAGTAGGGGTGCATCCCTAGCATACACAGCACCATCATAAATATGCAAGAATTTACAATCAGGGATTCCTCCAGAACATAATATATTTTAGAAAATGGGTTAGATTTAAGGTCATTTGAGGTCATGGGGTTATTTCTCATTCAATATGAAATCTCCAACTTGCATACAAATCAAGCCGTAACCATTGAAGCTAATTAATGAGAAGATGGGAGTCATCGAATAACTGGATATGCACAAAATGGAGTTGTTGATAATGTTTCAAAAACTCTCAAGCAAATGCATATGGCAGGTATGAAACCGGACACCACAATCATTGCCAACATCCTTCGTGCTCGAGCCAAGCAGATAGAGCGAAATTTGAAGACACACAGAAAGAAACCCTAAAATGACATAGTGCTACAAAAATGTGATATCGGTGAGACTAGACGTTTTGGAAAGAAATTTTTAATTCACTCCGAATTTCTATGTCACACTGATGGAGGTTTTTATCGGTAGGAAATGGCATATCGGTGTGAAATATTTTGAAACTTCCAATGTAGTTATGTCACACCGACAAGATATATTAGAGCCCCACGAGAAATAAGTAAAAGTTATCAAAGGAGAAATGAAATTATAGATAAAAAATGAAAATGAGGTATCTGGTAAATTTCACAGGTAGATAATAAAATGAGAAATATTTTCTCATTAAAAATATAGCAAAGTGAAGATTTACTTTGCGAGAATAACATGGTAAATAAAAATGCCCATGAAAATGGATTTCATTGAGAGTAATAGAAGTTCAATCAGTTAATGAAACTAGTTCGCCAAGCAGATGAAATAATTCAAAGAAGTGAAGAAATATTTTATGTATATAAAGCCCGAGGGATATTTTTCACCAAGGAGGAAAGAATGAGGCAATAATTTTTACCCAAATAAATATTTTGCCAAATAGAGGTGAAAACGCACACAGTTGAATGTGATGGTAAAATTTGCCAATTAAGATTTAAGTATTATTCTTCATTTTTTCACAAGAACACAGAGACAAGTTTAATTAATTAATTATTATATCTACGGAAGATAATTAATTACCTAATTAATAAAGAGCTGCAAGGGACAGAGATGCAAAGGGTTGTAACCCTAAAAGTCACAACTCTAAATTTACAAGATATGTATGAGAGATGGCAAATCGAGCAAGAAAGTGGGGAGGCATAAGTAGATTTAGGGTAGCAGTAGGAAATTATTTAATTCCACTCCACCCATTCGCCTCATCAGAACTTTTATATACACATTTTTTTAATAGAAAAGAGTGCTTCCATTCGGTTATCTATTTTCAGTGTTCAACTGTAATGTTATTATCAAATCCTAAATGTTATAATGTTGTCTCCAGAATGGTTTTCTCATATTGTTTAAATTATCATATCAAGGATATTGTTGATTTATCTGGTCACATTTGCTGATTCAGTGTGTTTGAATTGGTTGGTTTCTGTAAGAAGTTGATCAAGATTGTCATAAGGTCTCTGCCAAGAGGTAAATCCTTTCTACAAAAATAGGTCTGGTCTAAATTCCCTTCTTACTAGAATTAAATATCCTCTCAGTTGTTCACAGTAATATGGGGAATATCATTGGGATAGTATAAGAAGAGCATTATAACTGACATTCTTGCATGTTTGCATAAGGTGCAAACATCTCACGTGCCTTACAAGTTTGAGTTAAGCTATGAAGTAGATCAACATACCTTATACATCTATTTTGTTTAAATCATCATCCATTTACCGACTCCATAGCCCAATAGAAGTAGGCACTAGTCATTACTATCCAAACTCATATTCAAGACATTTCTATTTCAAGTCAGGAAATTAGGAATAGGAGATAATCTTTAGATTGCATCTATTACATTTTATGCCATTGTGATAGATTTACTAATCCAATCAAGTCTTATAGTATTAAGTCTGCTTTAGTTACAAAGGTACACCCGCCTAGGTTTGTAGGATTTGAAGTGTAGGGAGCAAAGAGCTCTGGTAGTTGGTCCAAAAATGTTGCAAATCCAAACATAGAGTCTGGCATCCTCTTAAGGTTAGCAACCTGCATTTTTGGGAACCAACAGGAACAACAATCCAAGCCCAGTATGTGATAGAACAACATTGAGTAAAGGAAGGATGAAGTGCATTAGATCAGTATATTGTGCCTAAACTGGAACTAAACTCTTGCATTAGTAGATGCTTCTCATCAGTTCAAACAGTTGATTATCCTCTGTAAGTTCTGTAGATAGTGAGTCTCTTGTAGGCAGTGTGCCTCTTGTGAGCAGTGTGCTTGGGCAGTGAGCCCTAATTGGCAAGTGCCATTTTGTACTCCTTTATTCTTTTAATAGAGAATACAATCTTGGGTTAGTCACCCTATGGTTTTTCCCTTAATAGGGTTTTCCACGTAAAAATCTTTGTGTTATGTGTGTTGATTTTATTTCTGTTCTTATGATCACATATGCTTATATGTTTTGATGCTGCACTGATTATTAAGGTAACAAAAGAAAAGGAAGTTAAGGAAATTTTGAGATAACTGATTCACCCCCCCTCTTAGTTATCTACCGTATTTCCAACACATCCCTCCCCTCACTACCTCCTACCCTCTCTCTCACTCTCTACTTCCCTCCCCCCTCTCTCTCTCTCTCTCTTCTTCCCTCCCCTCTCTCCCACTCTCTACTTTCCTTCCCTCTCTACCTCATACTCTTTCTCACTCTCTACTTCCCTCCCCTCTCTACCTCCTACCCTCTCTCTCACTTTCTTCTTCCTTCCCCTATATACCTCCTACCCTTTCTCACTCTATACTTACCTCCCATCTCTACCTCCTACCCTCTCTCTCTCACTCTCTACTTCCCTCCCCTCTCTACCTCTCCTCAGCATTCTTCCCATACAATGAAACTTCATAAATTATATTGTTTCCATTTGATCATCCTAGTTTATATCCTCATCCCTCTTTGCATGTCCTAGTTTTATGTTTCCATGTTCTTTGTTGACAAGGGAGAGGGGAAGGAGGAAGAGGGAGAGAGGATGGAGACGGAGGGGAGAGAGAGGGATAGAGAGAGAGAGAGAGGGTTGGTCGGGTTTATAAGTTTAGGGTTTAGGGGTTTAGGGTTTCTCAGATTTATGGTTTAGGGGTTAGGATTTAGGGGCATTTTTTAGGGATTAGGGGTTTTGGGAGAGAGAGAGAGGGAGGTTTAGGGTTGCTTAGGTTTAGGGGCATTATTTAGGGTGTATGAGTTTAGGGTTGCTCAAACCTTTAGGGGCATTATTTAGGGTTTATGAGTTTAGGGTTGCTCAAGTTTAGGGTTGAGGGGTTAGGGTTAAAGGGGAATTATTTATGGTTTAGGGGTTTATCCTAGTTGCTCAAGTTTAGGGTTTAGGGGTCAAGGGCATTATTTGAGGTTTATGAGTTTAGGGTTGCTCAAGTTTACAATTTAGGGTTTAGGGGTTTATGATTGCTCAGGTTTAGGGTTTAGGGTTTAGGGGTTAGGTTTAGGATTTAGAGAGAGATAGAGCGAGGGGACCGATAGAGATTGGGATAGATAGGGAGATAGAGGTTTAGGGTTGCTTCTAGGGTTTATGGTTTAGGGGTTTAGGGTTTAGGGTTGCTCAGTTTTAGGGTTTAGGGGTTAGGGGTTAGGGTTTAGAGGCATTATTTAGGGTAACTTAGGGTTTATGGTTTAGGGGTTAAGGTTTAGAGGTTTAGGTTAGGGTTTAGAGAGAGGGCTGATAGGGATATATAGAGGAGATCAAGGGGAGAGATAGGGAGATAGAGGGTGAGGGACATGGCTACAGACATAGACATAAAGATTGAGAGGTAGAGGGATGATATAGACAAGGAGATAGGGTTTAGGGTTGATCGGGTTTAGGGTCTAGGGGTTAGGAGTTTAGAGAGGGAGAGATAGGGAGATAGAGGGTGAGGGACATGCCTAGAGACATAGGTAGAGAGATTGAAAGGTAGAGGGATGATAGAGACAAGGAGATGTGCATTTAGGGTTAATCAGGTTTAGGGTTTAGGGGTTAGAAGTTTCAAGAGGGAGAGATAGGGAGATAGAGGGTGAGGGATATGGCTTGAGACATAGGCAGAGAGATTGAGAGGTAGAGGGATGATAGAGACAAGGGGATAGGGGATTAGGGTTTATTAGGTTTAGGGTCGATCGGGTTTAGTGTTTAGGGGTTAGGAGTTTAGAGAGGGAGAGATAGGGAGATAGAGGGTGAGGGACATGGCTAGAGACATAGGTAGAGAGATTGAGAGGTAGAGGTAAGATAGAGATAAGGAGATAGGGGTTTAAGGTTGATCGAGTTTAGGGTTTAGGGCTTAGGAGATTAGAGAGGGAGAGATAGGGAGATAGAGGGTGAAGGACATGGCTAGAGACATAGGCAGAGAGATTGAGAAGTAGAGGGATGATAGAGATGATATATACTTAAAGATATATACTTATAGATATATACTTATAATATATACTTATACATAGAGAGAAAACACTAAATTTACTTGTTTGCATGCATGAAAGCTTAATGTTTTCATACTTCCCAAAATGCACTTTCATTATGGGAAGCAAAAAAATGAGAATAAAACCATGTGGGATCCGTGATTCAGACCCCACATGTCTGTTATTCCCTACTTTTCATGCGTGCTACCAGACAAGAAAACACTTTTTCATGTTGTTTTACATATTAAGAATCATTTTTTGATCAATCCACCACCTTTTTTGTTTTTTCAACGTAGAAGAACTGATTTTACATGTTTTTGGAAAAAAAATGATTATTTAAACTGAATGTTTCATGTTTCATATTGTTTCAAAGCTAATTACCATTGATATAGATTGAATTTGATGATATATGTTTGTTTTTTCAATAAATTTCACTAATCCTATTCTAGAGTTATATCGAATTCATAATCAAACTTATGAAAAAGAACAATTTGAGAATTTTGAAGCCAAAATTTGGAGGATTGGTCAACTTGAATATCAAATTCTAAGGTACGTTATTTATGTCCAATTTAATTCACTTTATGTTCTTTAGAACACTCACAATCATTAATGTAACTAGTTGTATTAACATTTAAAATATAGTGCTATTGATGCTGCAAATCTGATATATATTTAGTTCTCATATAGTAATGATTGTCACTATCATCATCTTGGCCATTCAACTCATGCTCATCATTGGGACTAGATGTGGGCCATCATACTCAATGTCTTCTTTACCACCAATTGACTAATTTGTATTGATTGATTGTGCTAATTCAACAAATTCAATGCTTACAAGGGTACACTGGATACTTAGCTTGTTTTTCATACTTGTCTTCATACTTAGTCAAAAGTTGTTGACCAAAACACATGAACTGTGTATGTATGCCTTCCTACACCGGAACCAAAATCAAACTATGTCTTGCGATAATAAAGACAAACTCTCAATTGCTTCTTATCACTTGTGATACCTCAAAACATTCTCTAGAACATATACATGTTCTCAATTGTCACTACAAGCACTCTAATCTGTATATAATCAGTCATTTTCAGCATTGTCATCTCTTACCTTGTAATCCTAAGGAGTACCATACAATATAGGTGACCATGCTTTGATATCCTCATAATCATCCAAAATTAGTAGACAAATAACTATCCATAAACCTATGCATGATAAACTAGCAAGTAGTTTGTTTCTATGTGTTCTTAGGTCACTAGTAATTTTGCATACAATTGGTAATGTTCTTCGGATTTGATACAATCTATGAGGAATTTATTCTTAGGGTTATCTTTTCATGATATATAACAAACAATATGAAATGAGGAGAACTCAACATGACTGTTATTGATAGTGTACATTTATTCAACTTACAAACTATGATTGTCTTCTCCCAAAGTGCCAATACCTTTGCATTTGATGTAGTAATCTTTCATGTGAATAGGGTAGTGAGAGCCTATTGCATTTTTTGAATATCTGACCTTAATAGTGATCTAGAGTTTCATGATAGTCTTATATGTTTATGATGTGATAGTCTATGTGGTTTTTTGTAATAGTCATAGTGCAATTTGACTCTCAATGCATGGTTACCACATAGGCTTCTATCACTATCTTATCAATTTTTTTATCAAACTCTTCAACAAGATCTTGAACAATCGATAGATTTCTTAGTATGTAACAAGTTCAAGTCCTTAAAGGTCAATTGACCATACTAACCACATGACATAACCAATTTGTATCCTTAAGAGTTGCTTTTAGAGAAGATCTATTTTTAATAAACACATTTGCTTGATAAAAACATTCTATTTACATTGTCACAAGAACGTCTTCCTTAGATCTTCTATTTGTTGTCATGAGAACTTCTTCCTTAAATATTCATTAGATCTTCTTCCTTCTCATCTTCTCATCATTATATTCTTCTTTAATAACCTATCTCACCATTTATCCTTCAATGATCTTGTGAATGCCCTTGTAATGCACCAATTTACTTATGAAAGTCCTAGGGTTTGATCATTCTTATTTTGGACTACTGTTCAACAATGTCATGTGATATTCCTAAGGTTACAATGGTTGTCCTATACATTTATGATTCCTAGAAAACCCCTCCTTTACACCTTGACAAGATATGAAATTATCTTCATAGGGTTTGATGTTCCTATTGATTGGCATGATAGTCCTAGTTATGTTGATAGTCCATTTAAGGTGCTTGACAGTTCTAATCTATATATAATTAGTCCTTTTCATCATTGTCATCTCTTATAGATTGTAATCCTAAGGAGTAGCATAAAACATATTGATATCCTCATAATCTTTCATTTGATATGGTAATATTTCATGTGAATAGATTAGTGAGAGCCTATTGCATATTTTGAATATCTAACCTTAACAGTGATCTAGAGTTTCATGATAGTCTTCTATGTTTATGATGTGACAGTCTATGTGGTTGTTTGTAATAGTCATAGTGCAATTTGATAGTATTTTCCCTCAACATCACCTCCATAAGAAATTTTTCTATCATTGTATATGATAATGTTCACATATGGGATATACTCAAAATATAGTTTAGGACAACTTGTTTTACATACAATGATGATCTTTAGTCAAGTATATCATATCCATCACTCAAATACTCAAACACAACATTCGATGATCACAAGCACTTAAATTCTTATTGAAGCAATAATATCTATCTTATAATCATAATACTAAATGAACAATTATTAATGCACAACCAAATTACAATGGGATGGGTAAAACAACAATAAGATATCAAAAGGGTCACAATGTGGGATATAACATTTTCCCTGTCTTAAAAAATAATAATCCTAAATACCTCCAATATTTTTTTATGATAGTGGCGGCTATCTTTTCATCATGGAACAATACCTTTGCATCTTAGGGTGATGGTTGTGTATTACTTGTGATAATTTATCTTGGAAACCTTGCACTAATGATCTACCTTCACCTTATTGATACCTATGGAAAAATATCAAAGATATTTGGACAAGGCATTATAAACAACTTCATGATAGTCATGGTTGATAGGATAGTGCTAAAACTCACAAAGATCCTCCTTTACAAGTAGGTCATCATGAAATAAAACTCTACCTTGAATTTATGCACCTTGTTATTCTTCCCTAACCCTAACTCTACTGAAAATCATACTTGTAGAACCATACCAAGATAGTTGGTCAAGGATAGGCTCTACTATTATGAATCAACTATTATGAATCTATTGTTATGAATCAGTTGTTATGAATCTATTGTTATGAATATGTTGTTATGAATCAGGATCTACTTTTATGAATGAAATTACATATATAAGGATCTACTGTTATGAATCAACACATGTGTACATACCAAATTATGCAATGATAGGCTACAATGAGGGTTGATAAAGGAAGAATAAGTTTGTTGTTACAATCTACCCAAACTCCTCTATTCTAAAAGAATTGTCTACCATTTTCATTAATGGTAATCATCAAGAGTTGTTGCTTCCTTCTCCAATTTTGGCTTTTGTTGCAAAAGCCCCCTCAAAGTTCTAATTATCATTGTCTTATTCATCATGGTTGCATAAATCATCATCATGCCAAGGAAATGAGAAAAGACTCTAACACCAGAAGAGCATGAAGCTGAGAATGAGAGGAAAAGTGAATGAATGAGGTGAATTCATGAAAGTAGGAAATTGTCAACCATACAAGAAGAAATTCCACCATTGCCAATTGAAGAGGAACATGACACATCTAATGAAGATAAGAGAGAGATGGGATTGGTACAACAAAGGGAACGAATGTAAAACCTCTATTCAATGAGGAAAGTGAATCTCCAAGCTAGAGGCACTCCATTGTCCATAGGTCAAGTTCAAGGAACGCCATCATTATTACTGGCAAGAGACACTGTGTGGCTTCATAAGTGTTGTCATTTATGGCAACAAAGTCTATCCCACACATTTGTAGTACATAATATGCCTATACTAGAAGATAGATTGAAGATGGTTTTGATTCAGTGAACAAAGAACAAAGTATGTAATAAGGTCCAACAATCAGGTCCAGATCTCTCAGATGGTGTAACTTAGTAAGTTGCAGACTTGGACAAGTCAAGAGGGGTATCATGACTATCATATTCCAAAGATTTAGCCTCTGGTGATAAAGCATGAAAAAGATATGAACATCTGAGTGTTGGGTTCTAGGCAGACAAAGCAGACAGAGGAAGAACTAACTGATAGATTATCAGATCTCAATCAGGATGTGCAAAAGGTGTTGATCAAGCAATTTGTGGCATTATATAGTGTTGGCTGACATGATTAATGACTTCTATGCCTATGTCTTTGATGCACATCACTAATCAAGCATGGATTCAGCTGACAAATCAATAACTTGCAAATATCTCAAGTGTTCTTGTTGCCGACTAAGAAATTGTTGGAAATCCTTGTTGCGGATATATATACCTGATGGATTCAATTTTGTAAGTGTGAGAAAGTGATAGAGTGTATGATTAAGTGTGAACAAAAGTAGAGACAAGAGCGAAGGGAGTAATTCAAGCCCAGAATGTGACAGGAAAGTAATATTGAGTAGAGGAAGGATGAAATGTGCCAGATCAGTATACTGTACCTAACCGAAACTAAAATCCTGTATGTATAGATGTTGTTCATCAGTTCAAACACCTTGGTATCATCTATAAGCATTTGTAGACTGTAAGTCTCTTGTAGGCAGTGGGCCTTTTGTGAGCAATGTGCTCAGGCAGTGAGCCCTAATTAGTAAGTGCCAAATTTGTACTCTTTATTCTTTTAACAGAGAATACAATCTTGGGTTAGTCACCCCATGGTTTTTCCCTTAACAGGTTTTTCACGTAAAAATCCTGGTGTTTTGTTAATTTATTTTTCTTCTCTTATGATTACCTTGCTTTGGTATAGCATTAAATGATAAGTTAAGAAAAGAAAAGAAAAATAGAAAAGTTATAAGATAACTGATTCACCCCCCCTCTCAGTTATATACATTGTTTCCAACAATTAGGATTAGAGCCTAGTTCCTCTGGACAAGCCTAACAACTTGAGGAAGATATGGGAATCTCAATGGATGCATATGGTATGAAAGAACAACTTCAATCTGCCCTAGATGATCTTGAACAATCCCATTCCGAAGTTAATGATTTGAGAGAAAAGATTAATGAAGCTAATGATTTCATCAATGAGCTTAAAGAAAAACTTTTTATTTCTATGAGAAAGAGAAAGGAACTACTCCAAAAATTAGCCAATCAGAGTGAAGTCAATGATACTTATGAAGATCTAAAAGAGAAAAATAAACTGTGAGAAGCTGTCAAAAGAAGTCATGGTAAGGCATGAAATAGAATCAGGGGTTATGAGATTCACCCAAGAAATTGAAGAAAAGAGAAAGATTGAAGATAATCTAAAACAATCCCTCAAGGAGAAAACAAAGGATTCCCACAAAATGGACAGAATAATCAGGCATCTTGAATCTAATCTTGAAGAAGCTAGAGACAATGAAGAACAACTTGAGAATCATATAGACATTCTTAAACAAGATCTTCAAACCACAAATGAATACAAAGAAAAATTCAAGATAAGCTCAGCCCAACTTGAAGTTCTTCTTGAAAGTCAAAAGAGGATAGATGATAGTGTGGCTTGGGCTATAAGAAAGGTGAAATCTCTAGATCCGGTTAGAAGAACTTTGGATCAGGAAATCAAAGAAACATGCCTAGAAGACCTCCGGTAAGACAACCAAATGCTCAAAGATATCTATCCTTCAATGGATACTACTTCAAATGCAACAAGTTTAATCATAAAGAAACCTAGTGCAGAAATAGAATGAATCAAATCAATCAATCCTTCTCCGGTCAATGTTTCAGCTGTAAAAGGTATGGTCACAAATCTCATGAATGCAAAAATATGCAAAAGAATAATTCTTTCAATGGTAAATTCTTTGTATGCAACAGAATTGGACATATGGCTAATGACTGAAGATCAAGAGGATATCATTCAAATAAGCAAAGAAATGTTGTGTGCTACAATTGCAATAGACTCAGTCATTTCACCAAATTCTACAGAAGCAGAAATTAGGATAGAAAAGGTCTGGTGGAACATGATCAGAAACAAGATAAAGGCAAAGGTAAAGTAAATGCGTATGAAGTTCAAAAGGAGATGAGAAAGATTTAGGTAAAAAGGAGTTCAATGAATATTGGGGATGGATCCGCACTAGAATCTAGTGCTGATATTCCTTCTGGAAACTAAAAAGTAAGCTCCAGCTCAGGGGGAGCTACAAAGAAGATCCCTTTCCCCCAGCTAGCCAAGTGAGTGCCTGAATTTGGCACTTTGAGTCAAAATAAGAGGGTGTGGTTTAAAGGGTTTGAGGAAACTCTCTTTAAGGTCATCCTATCTAAATTTGACAAATCTGCATTTAGATTTGAACAAGTTATGAGGAGATCTTGTATCGATAGCTATCTGGTATAGCAAAATTTCACAAACAGATCCGGTAAGATCCAAAATTGAAATGTTTTAATCTGTGGACCTATGGCATGTTTGAGAAAGGTGAATATGTGTTGTCAATCCTCATAGACAATGATTTGAAGATCCATAAGACAATCCAAGAAAAGCTTATTTGAGAAGCAGGGTAACCGGATTACTTAAAACTTGTGCATTTATTGCAAAAGGAAATTAGGGTTTACGTAAAGATAAAAGGGTTCTTTTCACTCATTATCTCCACACTTGTACTCTCAAAGAAGAAAAGAAGAGCTCTGAAGAAGATTCTATAGTTCACTCAAAATTCAAACTAAAGACCAAATTCAACTAGAAAATCACTCTAACTTCTACTCCAAACCCTAATGCGTGAAAAGGTACTTCCCATTTAAAAACTCTCTCTGGATCTTTTGCAAAATGGCTACTCCAATGGTTGTCAATATTTTTGATAGGCTGAGACCAAAATTCAAGAAACATCCTTACAAATCTCTAGAAGTTGATCCCTTGGGTGCATTTTCTAGTATTCCGCATGGAGTCTTGCATGTAGAAGATATTAGGGTTTATATCCATGTAAACTTTGAAGAATTTGGAGACTTCAAGTTGATCAACATTTATCACAAATAGTTAATAGATGAGAATTTTGAACTCAACCCTAAATTCAAAACCCTCTGGGACAAACACTTCAGACATTGCATACATTTTCCATGTTTTGCAGAAGACAATTAGGTCCGGTATGTTCTAAGTAGAATGCATGATAATTTTATGTGGGTAATGATGCCATTCAAGATAACTAAAGATGTCATCAGGGCAGTGACCAAACTACATTCATCTAGTGGGGTACGCACACTTAAATCTGTAAAGAATCAAACAATAACTGAAGCCACCAGATCAAAATTTGACAAAAGAGCAATGACTATAAATGGAATCATTGATTCAGATGTCAAGTTTTCTTCAATGATAATTGGCTATAAAATATACAACTCGAGTAGGGAGAATTCTGTGTCTAGCACAATAATCTATGTTGCATATCAGATATTGAGGGAAGATGTTGATTATGATCTGTGTGAGCTTCTACTAAATCAGCTAATGGAGAACTTGCAAAAGATCAAAAAGGATAAGAAAAAGTCCTTCAAATATGGTAGTTTAATACTGTGTCTATTTTTCTATTAAATGAATGAGCTACCTTGATCAAGTGGTTGGGTCTAGCAAAGTGACAAACCTGTTGTAATTTAGATCAGAGATTACATGTATGGACTTGGTGATGCTCAAGCCCAAAACATAGCCCTTTGGGGTTACTTTAAGAATTTCCAAAGCATGATGCATGCTAGAGAAAGGATACCACAAACAATAGTTGACAAATACAAAGATACAGTGTGTTTCATGGTTGACACTGATCAATGCCTAATGGAGGCAGTTGAGCCAAGAATTGTATGGATAATGCCTATGGGTTATGAGGTTGATAAAAAAATCTTAGAGCTGCATGTTCAACACCTACTAAGCTAGCCTAAGGACACTGAAGTAGAAAGGTTTGGGACCTTTGAAGAGCTAAACATAAAAATCCATGTTGAATTGAGACAGCCAGAGATAAAGAGAAAAGTAAGAAAGGAAGTTGAAGATTTTGCCAAAAGATTTGGCATATCAAAGTAGGCTCTAGATGCTAACAGAGAGAAAATGGAGAAGGCAGAGAAAGAAAGAGAAGAAGCAAAGAAAGAAAGTGCCCTTGTACAAACCTCCTCTAGGACTAGATCCTCCAAGAGCTCTGCTCTTGTTGCCTCTAAAAACTCAAAGTCTACCAAACCGAAAGTCAAGTCATCCTGAAAAGGAGAAAAGTGGATGAAGACCAAAGCCACAAGAACATATACAAGCCATGAGGATGATGAAGAAACAAAATCAGATGAGGAAATCAGAAAAATGAAGAAGAAGAGAACATCTGGGAAGTTCTCTTCTAGTAGAATTGAGGAAGAGAAGGCAGAGGAATTTGTTGAAAAGCCCACTCTTTCCATTGATGACATCATCAAGGTAGTTACTGTGGATGGGAACCTGCAACTGGTGACAGAGTTCTATGATGAATACAATGATGCCGAGAAGAAAATTCTAGAGGAAGCTATTGTAAGGTATTTGAATATCTATAGCAAAGCATTCATTGAAATAATTTCCTTAATTCCTAAGAGCCTAGAAGTATTGGAGCAAAGAAAAGAGAATGCAAAGGCAAAAGACTTGGAGATCTGGGAGCAGATAGTAATACAACTATGTCCCTCTATCACCCCAAAACAAAGAAACATGGTGTTCAAGGATTGCAAAGATGATTTTCGAAGCAAGTCTCAGATGAACAAACTTATGATTGGAGAAACTGATCAAATAGTTGATGAAACAAAAGAAATTCTCCTGAAGTCCTTGAAGAGATTTAATCTTCCTATTGTAGAGGAAACAAATGAAGAGCCCTCTACCATGGATGTTGAAGGATTAAATAAAAATAATGAAGAATCATCAAAGGTATTAGATTCCTCTATTTTGGAAGAGGAAGGGCAGAAAGAAGAAACATTATCTGACAAGGATGTTGAAGGATTAAAGAAAAATGATGAAGAGCCATTTGAGGCACTAGACTCCTCTGCTCTGGAAAAGGAACAACAGGTAGAAGAAACAAAGATCAATAAGCAAGTAAGTCCAGATATCCCCAAAAGGAAGGAAGTAGAGTTTGCAAGAGACACTGCGTAGATAGTTCAAAATTTCATGGACAAATAAATAATGGAGCTAGATGAACCTGAGCTAATTCAAGGGCCACTAAACTTTGACTCTCTATCTCTCATTCAGATAATGAAGGTAGCATCTTTTGCTCAAGCCAAAGCAAAAGAGAAACTTCTAAAATCCCACATGGAGGATTGTGAGCTATTGGAGATTGCATCTGGGATGTTGGAGAAGATTATACCAACCTATCAAAAGGATCCTTCTGCCTCCCCATCTAGTAATTTGGAAAACTTAGTCAATTTTGTTAACTCTCATTTTGAATCCTTAGAGAAATCGATAGAAACTAAGGTCCAGAAGGAGTTCTTGGGAAAGAGGTTTAGTGAAGTACAAGGGCTAATTACTAATGATAGAAGAACCTTAGGTATTGGCATAAAGAGCCTTGAAAATGCTCTTTAAGATGGTGGGGACATATACAAATTTTGTTTAACTTGGCCCAAAGTGACAGAGGACATTGAGAAGAAAGTGAAAGAACACGAAGAAAAAATGTCAAGTTTACTCAAAATTTTGATCCCCTCACTACCTCTCTGGTGAATCATGAATGTCAAGCTATTGCTATAATAAATGAAATTAAAGAACTGGTTAAGGAGAAAAAGAACATAATGGATAGAATGGGTGAGCTCAGAGGGATAATCATCCCTAAGTTAGAGGCAATGCATGATGCCTTGGCAGAGGCACAAAATACAGTTTGGACCAGTGATCCATCAGACTTAAAGAGGACAGAAGCATATATGTTCTTGTTAAGTGGACACATCTCCATTTTGGATAGAATGAAGAGGAGTTGGGCCACAAAAATCATCCAGTTGAAGACAACCTTTGCGGATATACTTAAGTATATGTAAGTATAACATATGATCGGTATATACTTATGCGGCCATGTATAGAATAATTTTTGCAAAAAAATTAGTACGCGGATTCCACCCTTTGCCATTGATGTCAAAGGGGGAGTGAAGTGTAGTGAAAAATGTGGAATCCAGGAAAGGGGGAGCTCTGGTAAAATAGTGCAAGAGATAGAGCACCAGCAAAGGGGGAGTTACTGTGACACTTAGCCATTTTTCACTAAGTGTTGCCATCAATTCCAAAGGGGGAGATTAATGGAAAGAGACACTGTGTGGCTTCATAAGTGTTGTAATTGATGGCAACAAAGTCTATCCCACACATCTGCAGTACATAATATGCCTATACCAAAAGACAGATTGAAGATGGTTTTGATCTGGTGAACAAAGAACAAAGTATGTAACAAGGTCCAACAATCAGGTCCGGATCTCTCAAATGGTGTAACTTAGTAAGTTGTGGACTTGGACAAGTCAAGAGGGGTATCATGACTATCATATTCCAAAGATTTAGCCTCTGGTGATAAAGCATGAAAAAGATATGAGCATCTGAGTGTTGGGTTCCAGGCAGGCAAAGCAGACAGAGGAAGAACTGGCCGGTAGAGTATCAGATCTCAATCAAGATGTGCAAATGTGTTGATCAAGCAATTTTTAGCATTATATAGTGTCATCCAACATGATTAATGACTTCTATGCCTATGTCTTTGATGCACATCACTAATCAAGCATGGATTTAACCGACAGATCAATAACTTGCAAATATCTCAAGTGTTCTTGTTGCCGACTATGAAATTGTTGGAAATCCTTGTTGCAAATATATATACCCAATGGATTCAAATTTGTAAGTGTGAGAAAGTGATAGAGTGTATGATTAAGTGTGAAGAAAAGCAGAGACAAGAGCGAAGGGAGTAATTCAAGCCCGGAATGTGACAGGAAAGTAATATTGAGCAGAGGAAGGATGAAATGTGCCAGATCAGTATACTGTACCTAACTGGAACTGGAATCCTACATGTATATATGCTATTCATTAGTTCAAACACCTTGGTATCATCTATAAGCATTTGTAGACTGTAAGTCTCTTGTAGGCAGTGGGCCTTTTGTGAGTAGTGTGCTCAGGCAGTGAGCCCTAATTGGCAAGTACCAAATTTGTACTCTTTATTCTTTTAACAGAGAATACAATCTTGGGTTACTCACCCTGTGGTTTTTCCCTTAACAGTGTTTCCATGTAAAAATCCTGGTGTTATGTGTTAATTTCTTTTTCTTCTCTTATGATTACCTTGCTTTGGTATAACATTAAATGATAAGTTAAGAAAAGAAGAGAAAAATAGAAAAGTTATAAGATAATTGATTCACCCCCCTCTCAGTTATCTACATTGTTTCCAAAAATTATCTTCTTGAATTAGAGGCACTCCATCTTTCATAGGTGAAGTAGAAGGTACATCTTCATTTTCTTCTCAAGTTGGTGGCATGTCATCATTCACATGTCAAGTTGAATGTACACCATCTTCTCCATCTTAACTTCAAGCCTTTTCATATTTTTCATCTCCAATTGAAGGTATGCCATCTATCCCATCTCAAGTAAATATTGAATAAATTCCTAATGTTGAGTCAACTTTACCAATGAAAATTCCTCCTAGAATTTTGCATAGGAAGCCTAAGTTTCTAATCGATATCGGTGAGAATGTGTTGAAGCCCATGCAAGATAAGATTCCCAAGTGCACTTGCCAAAGCTATGCAAATAAGATATGGAAATTATTCTTTGAAAATTCAAATGAAACTGGAAGATGTCAACTATTTGTTGAATTGATGATAAATCTAAAATTTAGGCCCACTATGAAGATTCTTGGCCTAAGAACATTGGATTCCTCAAGTGAAAAATCAATTGTCAAGAATCTAATGAGTGCATATGAGAGTGTGGGTTCCACGTCATGCACCAAGGATAGTAATGTCAAATGATGTGTCATTACATCGAAAATAGTAAGCCAACAAACAAAGAAATCTCACCTCATTAGAAAGACAAGTCAAGCATTAAAACTCTAATTAGAGCCATTGGAAGACGCAAAAGAGTTGAAGACCCAAACACCAATAAATTGTTGGCATTCTTTGGGAGACTCCCAAAGACAAAGTTGTTGTTGAAGCCTTAATTGAAGAATTTTGGAGAAATAACACAAGGGTATCTCCTAATGCAAGAGATGTTGTGAGAAGGAGAGATGGTTGTTGAAACTATGAGCCACATCCAAAGCATTTTTTGGATGTGACCCAAACATAATTTTTCAAGAAATTTCAAGAGATGTATCCTCAAATTAAAATTTGTCAAAGATATTTTGAAATGCTAAAACCTTTCTATGTCAAAATAAATCACACGCACTACTTTTTGTTGTAGATTACATATTAAATTTTCTAACCATTTTCATATTTATTGATCTATATGTTCAGATTTGCATACTAACAATGTTTTGCAGGATTGTGGCATACATGGCCCACAAAATAATTCAAGAGACTTCAAATCAACAATTTTATGTGAAGGAGAGGAAGGTCAAATATTCTACAGGAAATTATGCTAGGATGGCACATGTTAGCATTGCAGTAGCTTGCAACATATGCCAATGTGTGAACATATGGAAAGCACACATGCAGTTGGAAACAAACTAGTAGAGTTTGACAAGTATAAATAGTGGCCTACAATACAAAAGATAGTAAAGAAGCAAAGATGTGTGATTGGTTATTCAAAAGATTCTAGTGTACCAGTTTATGTCTACATTTCGTGACAGTATAGTGTACGAGTAGGCAAGGCATACCCATAGAGTTCAATGGTTGGACTTGCAATTCAAGTTATGCAAGGACACATTTCCACTTGGTACCATCATTTCAGTTGTTAACTTTGTAGAGAACTACACACTACAGCCATAGAATGAGGTGCAATCACAGTATTACAACTCTACGCAGGTTGCTATATTTGTGTAAATAGCATTCAGTCATGCAGAAGATAGTACATAGGATGACAAGAAGATCTTGAGAGAATATCGGTTTTATATTAGTGATGATCGCGCACATTATACAAAGTTTATGCAAGGTTGTTTTTATATGTTCTATTGTGTTTTGGGTAGCAGGAGTATATCATTTCGTCATCATATCATATGGTCAGATAATTGTGCATCACAACTCAAGAACACATGGATGTTCTATTGGTTGAGCATGATGCATACAATGAATGTTTTTCAATATATGTGAAATTTTTGTGAGGTCAGGCATGGAAAGGGGAAGCATGATGGTGCAAGAGCATGTATCAAAAGAGCATTGGCATGAGAAGAGTTGAAATACAAAGAAAATGTAAAGTTGACAGATATGAGATCTATTGTCGAATGGTGTAACACTACAATGGGTCTAGGTAATGAAGGTAAGTCTATAGCTCATAGATATTTTTGGCTGGTTGATGATACTAACAATGCAAAATATGAGGACTATTGTAGATTGATAGGATCAAGTGAGCTACACTCTTTCAGAAGCTCTAATGCAATTTCATGGAGTAAATTCATACGTGGAATATGGCATGCTTTTGTTCTTCGTGTACATATGAAGCTTGTATGATTGTGAGTCAAAGGAGTGGGTTGATGATTGGTGTACAAGAGGCCTTAGCCTGATTGCCATGTATCAACTACTGACAACACTACAAATGACACAGATTAAATCATCGGTTGATTTTTACCATGTTTCAGATCTAGTTCAACAGGTATTATTAGCATTTAAAATTCAATATGCCATCTTATTTTGTATTTTTTCTTGTATTGTTGACTATATTCATTGAATTAAATGCATCTATCAATGCAGGGCATGTTTATGCAGTTATTGCAGCTAAAGACAATGAAGAAGGAATGGATTATTATTTGTGTCATTGTGTTGAGGCAAAAAAGAAATTAGATTCCCTTGTTATAGATGGAGAAAACATCAAGTACCTTGCAGGATTAGTGGTTGTTACTGGAACATGGCTTAGAAGGTACCCAATGAAGAAGTCTGATGTGTGGGTGTTCGAGGACTTTGACATGCATAGAAAGATTCTTCATTATTCTAACCTTGTTGTGGCTTCAAATGTTCATTTGATCAAATATGGGGATAGACCATTGAACAATAAAGAGTAGAGTAGACCCTGATGGTTCATTGGGTTGAACTAGTGGAATGACAGAAAGGTATGTTATTTTTCTTTGTTATCCTCATTTCACCTTATATATTTTAGCTACTCATTTTAGCTAAATAGTGCAAAATTGCATTTGCATGTAGGATTTTAGTACAATGGAGGTAGGCATAATCCTTATGAAGTTGCCTTTGGAAGGAAAGTAAGGTAGGTTTTCATGATTATTTCATAATGATATGTCCTTTACTTTCTATTTCATAATGATTCTTAATGATGTTACTATGAGTTCTAATTCCTTTTAATGATGTTACTATTTCATAATGAGTGTTAATGAGTTTTAATGACAAACAATTGATAACAACGGTAAGGGTAGCCTCAATTGATGGCCTACAAGACATTGGATCAAGTGAGAACACCTTTTGTAGTACTAAATTTTCATCTACCCGAAAGGTATTATGACTGAATTTTTACATTCAACATCTTCTAGGTCTAAATGGATGGCGCCAATGCATCTGGGTGGATAGGTAATTGCTAGGGGAAATGTTTTTCGGTGGCAAAGCCTCATGGTTGTTCTTGGCTATATAAAACATAGACAATCTCTCAAGAGCCCTAAGAAAAAAATGTGATAAACATTAGATTGACTGTTCCATCAAACTATGACACCTAGGAACATCTTCTTTACATGTATAGGTGGATTTCAGGTCCACCTATAAACACCTACCTCATTTTTTGCTAAATTAATTTTAGTTGCCCATGGTGACAAGGAATGCATTGTTCCAAAATGCTTCAGTTTCATGTAGTGGAAAGGTGCTAGGAGTGACATTTTACATTCCACAGGTCATGGGGCCAAATGGACTTCACCAATGTGTTGAGGTGGGTGGGCAAATGCTAGGAAGGTCTCATTTCATGTGCCAAGTACCCCAGTCGTTCGGGGCAGCAGGCTACTAGTAAAGTCCCTAAAGATCCCTAAGATGAAAAACTCCCAAACTTTGATGGAGCAGATCTCAAAATTTGTGGCAGCTGGGAATGTTTCATTTGGACCTACATGTGCATGTGGGGTCCATCCATAATAAATTCTTAGGGTATTGGTCAACTCCAGTCTGCTTGACCATGCCGAAATCAAATGCAATCTTGCAAAATGCTTCAGTTTCACGCAGTGGAAAGGTGCTAGGAGTGATATTTTGCATTCCATAGCTCATGGAGTCAAATTGATTATGTCAACATGTCTAGGTGGGAGGGTAAATTCTAGGGAAGGTCTCATTTCGTGTGCCAAGTGTCTCAGTCGTTCCGGGTTACAAACTACCGACAAAGTCAAAAGGTGCTAGGAGTGACATTTTGCATTCCATAGGTTGTGGGGCCAAACAGACTTTGCCAACGCATTGGGGTGGGTGGGTAAATGTCAAGAGAGGTCTCATTTCATGCACCAAGGTTCCCAATAATTCAAGGTAGCAGGCTACTGGCAAAGTCCCTTAAGATCCCTAAGACGAAAAAACTGCCAGACTTTGACGAAGCAGTTCTCAGAATTCGTGGTAGCTAGGAATGTTTTGTTTAGACCTCTAGGTGCACATGGGGTCCATCCACAATAACCTCTCTTAGTTTGGGTCAACACCAGTCCATTTGACCCTGCCGAAATCAAATGCATTCTTGCAAAATGCTTCAGTTTCATGCAGTGGAAAGGTGCTAGGAGTGACATTTTGCATTCCATAGGTCATGGGGCCAAATGGACTTTGCCAACACGTCAGGGTGGGTGGGTAAACGCTAGAGGAGGTCTCATTTCGTGTGCCAAGCATCCCAGTTGTTCTAGGCTATAAGCTAATTTGATTTGTAAGTTTCCATGCTAAAATGCAACACCTAAAACTCATTGCTACCTTCTATAGCTCACTACAATTGTTTTCTATTCTACCAGATAACTATCAACATAAACCTAGAACAAAGTCCATCAACTTCTTTCATGAGAAACCTTACTAGGAACTTTATGTAGGTGAATAATGCACCAAAGTTCCAATAGTAAAATTTAAATTTTTAAAATACTGAATTGCTTAGAATTAGAAGATGAAGTTTTCTAGGAATTTAGAATGTCATGTAAGTTGATTTGTTTGGTTTTGGACAAAGAGGCAGCCTAGTCCTTATCTGACACCTATGCTAGTAGCCTAGTCCACTAGGGAGCAACCTAGTCTAGAGAGTTTCTATAGGTATACAAAATTATAAGAGGTCAAGAATAGTATGTACAAGTTTCTATTAGATGTAAAATTGTCAACATGTAGTGGAAGATGTGAAACGAACTAAAAACTGGAAGCAAGTCATAAAAGCCTTTATAAGAAATAATGGAAAAGAAAGTAAATATACAGTCATAGGAGGCTAGTAAGGCCTGCAATAGTTTTAGGGGTAGTTATGGAGTCATTTCTTGTTTGAAACCCTCATCAAGATGGTATTATATGTAGATATACGATATCTTTAGTTATGCATACCTAAAATAAGGACATGTTGTAGTGCCAAAAATGTTACCATGATGCAAGAGATAGTTTTGATGTCATACATATTAAGGCTTAAACTATTGATCAAAACTCCTAGCATGAACTCAAGTTTTCAAAAGGACTTCATCACTAGTCTTGGATCATATCTAGAGACCTAAAGTTGACTACCATTATTGCAAACAGGGTATGGACAACCATCAAAGCATAAAGGATATAGGAATTTTGTTAGATGTTGTAATTGCAACTACCCTTGTAGACATGTATGCAAAGTGTAAAAGCATAGACAAGGCATGTGGACTATTTGATACAACACCTCAAAGCATAAAGGATATAGGATTTTTTGTCATATGTTGCAACTGCAGCTGTCCTTGTAGACATGTATGCAAACTATGGAAGCACAAACAAGGCATGTGGATTGTTTGATAGAACACCTCAAAGCATAAAGGATATAAGATTTTTTGTCATGTGTTGTAATTACAGTTGCCCATGTAGACATGTATGCAAACTCTGGAAGCATAAAGGATATCAAAATTTTGTTAGATGTTGCATTTACACTTGTCCTTGTAGACATGTATGCAAAGTGTGGAAGCATAGACAAGGCAAATGGACTGTGTGACCTAACACCTCAAAGCATAAAGGATACTAGAATTTTGTCAGATATTGTATTTGTAACTACCCTTGTAGACATGTATGTAAAGTGTGGAAGCATAGACAAGGCATGTCAGTTGTTTGACCTAACACCTCAAAGAGATGTTTTGTCATAGAATGCAATGATTGCAAGATATGCAAAAAATGGATTTGTTGAAAAGGCTTTAGAAACTTTCAAGCAAATGCAATTGGCATGTGTAAAGACAAATTCCACAACCTTTCCTAGCATCCTCCAAATTAGGATCTTTGGAACATGGTATGGACAACCATCAAAGCATAAAGGATATAGGAATTTTGCTAGATGTTGTAATTGTAGCTGCCCTTGTAGACATGTATGTAAAGTGTGGAAGCATAGAAAAGGCACATGGAATATTTGACCTAACACCTCAAAGTATAAAGGATACCAGAATTTTGTCAGATATTATATTTGCAACTACCCTTGTAAACATTATGCAAAGTGTGGAAGCATAGACAAGGCATGTCAATTGTTTGACCTAACACCTCAAAGAGATGTCCAGTCATGGAATGCAATGATTGCAAGATATGCAGAAAATGGATTTGTTGAAAAGGCTTTAGAAACTTTCAAGCAAATGCAATTGGCACATGTAAAGCCAAATTCCACAACCTTTGCCAGCATCCTCCCTATCTCTACCAAATTAGGATCTTTGGAACATGGTATGGACAACCATCAAAGCATAAAGGATATAGGAATTTTGTCAGATGTAATTGCAGCTACCCTTGTAGACATTTATGCAAAGTGTGGAAGCATAGACAATGCACATGGATTGTTCGACCTAACACTCAACAATGAAAATTGGAAGCATAGACAAGGCATGTGGATTATTGAAAAGGCTTTAGAAACTTTCAAGAAAATGCAATTGGTACATGAAAAGCTAAATTCCATAACCTTTGCCAACATCCTCCCTATCTGTACCAAAATAGGATCTTTGGAACAACGTATGGACAACCATCAAAGCATAAAGGATATAGGATTTTTGTCACATGTTGTAATTGCAGCTTCCCTTGTAGACATGTATGCAAAGTGTGAAGCATAGACAAGGCACGTGGACTGTTTGATAGAACACCACAAAGAGATGTCCTCTCATGGGATGCAATGATTGCAAGATATACAAAAAATAGATTTGTTGAAAAGACTTTAGAAACTTCCAAGCAAATGCAATTGGCACGTGTAAAGACAAATACCACAACCTTTGCCAACATCCTCCCTATCTATACCAAAATAGGATCTTTGGAACATCGTATGGACAACCATCAAAGCATAAAGGATATAGGAATTTTGTCACATGTTGTAATTGCAGTTGCCCTTGTAGAAATGTATGCAAAGTGTGGAAGCATGGACAAGGCATGTGGACTATTTGATACAACACCACAAAGAGATGTCCTCTCATGGCATGCAATGATTGCAAGATATGCAAAAAATGAATTTGTTGAAAAGACTTTAGAAACTTTCAAGTAAATGCAATTGGCACATGTAAAGCCAAATTCCACAACCTTTGCCAACATACTCCCTATCTCTACCAAAATGCAGCTGCCCTTATAGAGATGTATGCAAAGTGTGGAAGCATAGACAAGGTACGTGAATTGTTTGACATGATGCCTTGAAATGAAATGCCATTTCATGGAATGCAATGATTGTAAGATATACAAAAATGGAATTTTTTGATAAGGCTTTATAAACTTTCAAGAAAATACAATTGGTGTGTGTAAAGCCAAATTCCACAACCTTAGCCAGTATCCTCCTTGCCTATGCCAAAATGGACATCCATCAAAGGATAAAAGATATGGGAATGTTGTTAGATGTTGTAGTTGCAACTACTCTGGAAGACATGTATGCAAAGTGTGGAAGCATAGACAAGGCACGTGAACGGTTTGACATGATGCCTCAAAGAAATGTTGCCTCATGGAATGCAATGATTGCAAGATATGAACAAAATAGATTTTTTGATAAGGATTTAGAAAATTTCAAGCAAATGCAATTGGTGGATATAAAGCCAAATTCCAAAACCTTAGAAATGGTATCTTTGGAACACAATACATAGACATCCATCAAAGCATAAAGGATATAGGAATTTTGTCAAATGTTGTAGTTGCAACTACCCTGCAAGACATGTATGCAAAGAGTGGAAGCATATACAAGGAACGTGAACTGTTTGACATGATGCCTCAAAGAAATGTTGTCTCATGGAATGCAATGATTACAAGATATGCACAAAATGGAGTTTTCATTTAAGGATTTAAAAACTTTCACAAATGCACAAAAGAAAATTTCAACCAAATGCAATTGGCAAGTCTAAAACCAAATTGCATAGCCTTATCCAACATCCTCCTTGCCTATGCCAAAATGGGATCTGGGGAACATGGTGTGGACAACCATCAAAGCATAAACAATATAGGAATTTTGTCACATATTGTATTTGTAGCTACCCTTGTAGACATGTATGGAAATTGTGGAAGCATAGACAAGGCGCGTGAACTATTTGACATGATGCCTCAAAGAAATGCACAATCTCATGGAATGCAATGATTGCAAGATATGCACATAATGGATTATTTGAAAATGATTTATAAACTTCCAAGCAAATGCAATTGGTATGTGTAAAACAAAATTCATGTAATGATAATTGATCTTCATATTAAATATTTAATATAAACTGTCATCTACATAATGTCATGAACATAATATCTAGTCTATATACAAAGCCATATAGGCATGTCCAAACAAAGCCATTCAGGCATATACAAAAATATACATTGGTAACATACAAAAGTATGTATACAAAGCCATCTGGGCATACAAAAAAGTCCCAAAAACTAGTTTCCTATGGACTTTCATCAAATAATTAGTGGCCCTTGCTTGATTGTGAAGATGGAGAGCCAATCAGTGACGCATCCTCTCTCTACCGTCGAGTAGACCTCCTCGACAAATGTTCATGCAACTCCACCTATTAATACAATCAAACAATATGCACATTAATATAGAAAACATGAAATATATAACATCACATATGTAATCGATCACTTACCTCTATCCGATGATCACTCTTCATCTTTTCTCTCTCTTCGTCCATAGTTGGATGGGATGGAGTTGTGACCTCCTGTGAGAAGCATCAAGAAGCAAAATTGACTAAACATAAATATCATTTATGTACATCAAATGACATGAGATAAAACAAGAAATACAAAATTATGACATTTTCATGTTATTGGCTCATACCTCGGTCAAAGGATTTGAAGACATCATGGTTGCAACAATGCCTTCTTGCAAGGACTCATGAAGATGAGTCTCCGTATTCAACATTTGAAAATAGAGTTCAAGATTATTTGACCAAACTAAATACATAACATTATTTAAATGCATAATGATTAGAAATAGTTAAATTTACCTCCATATAAGTGGTGGTTTTGCATCCAGGGGACCAAGGAAACCATGGAGGTGCCAGTGAAGCTCCCTATTGAAATCATCAAATTGTCACAAAATAATATTACCATTGATATATATACAATAATTATGATCATGTGATAAATTACATACCTGCTAAATTGATCTCCTCTCATAAGCTGTCAATGGATGGCTAATGGAGGCAGGATGAAGACTCTGACCCTGGAATTTCATTGCGCAGATAATTACATACATTATTTTTGACTTATAATATAGATAGTCATATAAAATTGATTATACATTTCAAATAAGAATATATTAAATCAAGATGAAACTTGTAAAAAATTACCTGAGAGTCAATACCAAATGTACGTTGTAAGACATCATCTATGAGAACAATCTCATCCAATATGGATGTCTCCATCATTGGATGCTGCCCCTGTGTCACAACATCCTACTAAGAGTCCTGCCGTGAGTCTTGCATCCCATAATCACATAGGTTCCCACATGAACTACACAAATGTGGGGACAAATGACACTTACTACTCTCACCCTCATCAGTCTGGGTAAGATCATCAACATGCTGTGCTAGAAACTACATGAGAGTAGACAATGAATGTAATGTCTCCACCTCAACACTCTCCTTCAAATTTGAAGGGAGTGACACACGTTCTGGCCTCAATAGGGGTCTAGGTACACGGTTTTCATCTCGTTGAGCCCCCTAACTTGGGCAGAGCCACCACCTCTGCCCTAGAACTCTCGAATGTCAAAATAATTGGGAATCTTCTTGAGGATGAACTCACAATGGAGTTTCCTCAAGAAATATTATGGCACCTCATTGTTGTTGCATGGGAACTCATCAAAGACCATGTACCATATATCTTGATTCCTACACCAATGAATAGGGAACCGTTTTCAAGTTTCTTCTAATCTTTGGCTAGTTTTAGGATTAATAAAGTGTGCACATAATTGAGATTTTGTAATTTTTCATTCTTCACTTGTTCAAAAGACAATTTATCGGCATAGTATTGCCGACACGTTTCCCTATAGTCTTGAAATTTGGTGATTTGTTTTGTCACTGATTTGATGTGGGAAACAATCTCCTCTAATGACTTCGCAAGTGCTCTCCTATGATTGGTGCTTCCACTTGGATTGTTTAGCATTTCAATAAGAGTTTGAAGATGTCTTTTGTTTTCTTCTATTTGCCCTAGGTAGTTTTCTTGAGTATCCCTTACATTGTGAGGATGTGAAGGTGGGTTTTAAGGGTTTGGAGGGTTTTGGGGGTCATTTTGACCCTCCTCAGCTAGATTTGTGTTTTCTCTTGCCTCATCAACTGTAAATTATGCAATATAAAAAACTAATCAAATATTACAAAAGTCAAAAATTCTTTTCAAACTAACAAAAATTAATCAAACCCTACCTTCTTCGGCTGCTAGACCCTCGACATTTTCTTCATGACATCTTCTGGAGTGGGTTTGGCAAGGTGGCATCATGAAAATGTCGATTTCTCTATTGCACTTGCTTTGCTTGACCTTCCTATAACGTGCTTGTGCTATTTTGTTACTTTTTTCTGCGAACAAACTCTTCTGGCCATAGGTAATGGGAGAAATGGTAGGGTTTTGCACTTTTTAAGCAAAAAAAAATGTGAGTGTGTTATAACGCGCTCGCATTTTGGTGTCTATGGGACCAAAAGGTTGCCCAAAAAATAGAGTGACGACTTTCTGGTCCCTCATCTTGGTGCATATACCCCTATTGTACTTAGTGCACTATATAGGGGGTTTAAGAAGAGAGGGAGAAACTAAGAAGAAAAATAAATGCCGAGATAGTTAGAATATATTTTTAAAAAATTGCATCAAAAACAACAAAAATGAACATTGCATTTGTATAAAAATTAAAAGGAATTAAACAAAATTCATACCTATAAAAGCATCTGCATAGTAAAATTGGATAATTGTCAAAATTGCTATTATGCATTGAAATTGTTAACACATTATTAAAAAAATTTAATTTAAGTGAAAAATGTTTACAATACTATATTTCACCAAAAAATAGTTTTCTTATAAAATACTATGCATGTATTGTAACAAGACATTTTCGACTAAATACATTTCAGCTAAAACCTTTACAATAGAAAAGGTTTTTGTAAAACCATTTTTGGCCAAACATACGTAGCTAGTAGTAGACATGGCAATTTATCCTCCTTGTTTATAAAGTATTTTCAAACCCTATCTTTCACTTAGGTTTTCTCAAATTGGGAATATTTTCAACAAACTCTAAAAATACTCTTTGGCAGTTCTTAGAGCATAGAATTCAAAAAAATATTTTTAATATTTTAATATTTTTTTTAAAATTACTACAAATAGGTCATTATAATCAAACATAAGGCTAATTAGAAATTAAAAAAAGGATGATAAAATTTATTTTAAAATTTAAGAAAAATATGGTGCACTAGAGTAGAGAATCCTCACTAAAAGGTAATACTTTGTTTTTTTAATGATAAATAGTTAAGACAAAGTGGAGACCAATTGAAACTATTATATTTTTAGTAAACTTGACTTTAAAAATTTATTAAAAAAAAAATATTTATCATTTTTTCAATGCATAGATATTTAAGTTAGCTAAGTGTGAAAAAATCATGGGTTTTATTAAAAGTGGATGAACATCAATCTTATTATCAAAACTATTTTTCTACAGTTTAATTTTAGTGTTAATTTTGTAAAAAAGTACATCTAAATAATTTTAAAAAAATACAAACATAAACTACACTAAGAATTCTACATTTCATTAGTTTATAATATTTTAAAATTAATTTACATATATGTCACTTTTAGGTGCTTCAAGCTAAAAATTTAGACTTGTGTTGGCCAGTTCCTTTATAAAAAGGTGAGACGGTTCTAAAGTTTCACCCTATCGCTATATATTAATTGTTACATTCCTAATGATCATGGAATCAACTTGTTGTGTGGTTACACAACATGCCCCATTTTAACTTGGCAAAACAGGGACCCAGCTTTTGTCTTGGCTTGTGTTGTCTGTTTTCTGGCGGTTTGGTAAAAATGAGTCAGGTGCATCATCATCATGATATTCGATGAGGTAGGTCATCATCATGAGGTCAGTTTGTCAAAGTTCATATTTTGTTTCTATGACCTCATATTTAGAAAGAGCTTGAAATTCCATGCAGGTTTGCCTTTTACATCACCTGAAAATTCATCCATATGACGGAGTTATGCACAGTCAAAGTTTTAGTCAAACCTGATAATCGCAAGTGATCATCATATTTTTATATCCTTAGTCATGTTGTCAAGGTCATCCTGATCTTGGTCTATCACCTGATAAAATCATGCAGTCGAAATATCCGGATGTCAATCTTAGGTGATAGTGTGCCCTTTACCCATCAAATGACCTTATGCGCATCGTGAGCATCATGTTTTGAGTGTAACCCGATATTTCATAACAACGAGCATCATGATATTATAACATCACCCGATATTATAATATCATGCTGATATTACAATATCACCCTGCTTAGAAAATCCACCATCTGCATAATTTGCATGCGCACGTCAAAATCCTATCGGAGGGTCATCATCCTGATCTTTCAAGGGAGGGTCATATTTGCTGATATTCGCTAATATGATGATGACGTCATCATATTCTCCTGATCTCCTTTTGCATGATCATAATGATCACCTTATCTTTTAAGGGAGGGTGATATTCCATTCCTTAGCATGATCATATTTTAAATATCACCCTAGCGCTAACCTGATGATGACCTCAACTCATCCTCATGCTTCGAAGACGGAATATGATGGTTACGTCATCATGATATTCGATGAGGAGGATCATCATATTTTTATCCTGTCATGTTGTCAAGATCATCATGATCTTGTCTGTCTACCCGATATTTCGTAATGTCCTCCTGCCGAGAAATATGACCTTTTGCTAATATCCCGATGACATCATCCTAACCTGAAAAATGAAGAAGCAAATATCAGGATGACATCATCATCACATTTCCCTTCGGCAGGATATTTTCCAAAACATGATCCGGTTCGCGAATATGACGATGACGTCATGTTCTCAGTTTAACAAAAGTCCCGGATATCCTCATCATCATCATCATCCTGATCTTTCGAGAGGGTTACCTTGGCCGCAAAGGGGTCATATTACATTCACCACCTGATCATCTTCCTAAGGTGACCCGATATTACATTTATCCCCTGATCTTAACTAAACATGACGGTGACGTCATCTTTTGCATTTTAATGAAGCCCGGATATGACGATGACATCACCATCATATTCCTTTCCTCAGCAGCAGGATCATATTTCATATCCTCCTATTTTCCTTCGACATGATGTTGATGATGATGTCATTCTTTTCCCCAATATACAGAAGCGAAACATGACGGTGACGTCATCTGGACATTCGGAAGGGGAGCATCATATTTCCAAAATATCATGCAGACAAAAGTTTTAAGTCTTGCTATCGGCCTTATCTTGAGTTATCATGCCGATAGAACATGTCTTCCCGATGGATGGACATCATCATGATTTTTGGCGTCGGTATAAGTTTAACCGTCGGCCTAATGTAAAATTGTCATTCCGACAGTATGTGGTCACGCCGAAATGCATACATGCATCATATACAGAGCCGGATTCGAAGGAAGGTTAAAGGTAGTTTTTTTTCTTGTATATGTTGCGATGCATGATCATTATTTGAACCCGATATACAAGGAAATGGGCGGGAAAATGAAACGATGGTTGACCCGAGTGTTTTTTAACGCTGTTTATGCATTTAGTGCATAATTTCCACTGATTTGGAGCCCGATTGCCTGTAGCTGCACATTTTGAGGCCTGGTTAATAAAACGTTTAAATTCCTGTTGTTTATCCACATGATGATGAACTTAATGTTTGTCTGTTTATTTGCAGGAAGTCATGATGCTGTTAGAGCTGAAGCTGATAATTACAAAGTTGCACATGGGGGCAACATGAACCAGAAGTGAGGAAGATATTGTCAAATATGCTGTTTGCCAGCTGGAGACCGAATCAAATCAAAGATGCTGGAATATTCTGTGCCAGCTGTACATTTGCCAACTGGCGAAGCATGTGCTTTTCATCTGGACTGTTGATTATTATGAGAGGATCCTGATCCTTGGATCATTGTAACTATTTTCTGGCATTTGTTCTATATAAGAGCCAGATCCTGATACATGAGGGGAGATAATACAAAAGAGGAGATAGATACATCTGGTACATTAAGGCCAATTACTGTAGAATCAATTAGGAGATCGGATTACTGAGACTAATGAGGATAGAATTGTTGAAATGTCAAGGTTCTTTCTTCATATCACTGTAAATGTACCTGTTCTTGAGCATACTGAATGGATATGAAGTTTCAGATTACATCCTGATTGTAAATTTTACGTAATCTTCCTGTTGATTTCTGGATATGTACGGGTGAATGCTGTGTTCAACTAGAAGCGCTTTCATTTCATTACATGTTGTCAACTTTTCCTTTGAAGATTTGCACTAGATCATATGGATTTGTGGAATGTCCTGGTGAAGTATGATTCTAGTTTCCTTCTTTTCATTGCATGTATGGGAGCTTGTATGTGGATCAGTGATCTAAGTCAAGTAGTTTTGGGAATCTCATTCTTTAACCCTTTTCTTTTTTTTAATTTCATAAATTCATCATCATAACTGCAAATCATGATAAATAACAAGCAAAACAGAGAAATATGCTGAAATCCCGTAGGTAACTGAAAATCATTAGCATATTTGAGTTAAATGCATGTAGTATTGAAAATATCATGCAAAGAATTACAAATAGTGGTAGAAATCATGCAAATATCAGTCTGTAGGCACATTATTTGAGTGGATTCACAGTGCAGAGGTAGAATTGTTGGAGATTTATGCAGAGCAGACATACAGAGCAGGATATTTGGAGGAATAATGATGAACTTTGCAGAAATACGTAAGGCCCCTGAATGGAAAATAGCAACACACATCAACCACTAAGTAATGTCAGTAGATTAAGACCTAATCAACGGAGACTTGGGATCATGAGTTCTCTAAATTCATTGTATCTTTCAAGATGAGTAAAGGTTGTTGTGTAACTTTTATTCTATGTTTGTGAATGACTAACATCATGACCAACATAAATTGGCACTAGAAGGAGGGCAGGCACCTCGCTCATCACCAACATAAATTGGCGCTAGAAGGAGGGCATGATCAACATCATGATCAACATAAATTGGTGCTAGAAGGAGGGCTGAACATCCTGATCAACATAAATTGGCGCTAGAAGGAGGGCTGAGCTGTTAGTCATCATCAACATAAATTGGCGCTAGAAGGAGGGCTAAGCTGTTAGTCATCACCAACATAAATTGGCGCTAGAAGGAGGGCATGATCAACATCATGATCAACATAAATTGGCACTAGAAGGAGGGTAGAACTGGAAAAGACACTATTGCTTCAGTCATCATTCATTTTATGCAGGCCCCTCGCTGCTAACGCAACATAAATTGGTGCTAGAAGGAGGGCTGAGCTGTTAGTCATCATCAACATAAATTGGCGCTAGAAGGAGGGCATGATCAACATCATGATCAACATAAATTGGTGCTAGAAGGAGGGTAGGCACCTCGCTCATCACCAACATAAATTGGCGCTAGAAGGAGGGTTGAGCTGTTTCTCAGCAAATAAATTCTTTTCAGTTGAAGTGATATCCCCTGCCTCTGTTTATCAACCCGCTTTAAATCTTGCAAACATATCTGCAGGCCCCTCGCTCCTCATCATCAACATAAATTGGCGCTAGAAGGAGGGCCTGAGCTGTGAATTTCTAGATTTCTACAAATATTGCATAAATGTTTTGGCATTTCAGTTAAATGTCTGCAAATATCTCTTAGCTGAGATGTTTTGGTTGCACCTTTGCAAAGATCTAGCCCAAAGCATCAAAGATTAGTTTGATTTTCTAGACTTTCAAGTTTTATTCTGAGATATGATAGATCTCATTAAAATTTCAAAATACTAAAAAATTGAAAAATAGAGTCTCATTTTGATGGATGTATATGAAGGCAATTGTCAAATTAACATTCCTTTATTTCAGGAAACTTTGAGTAGGCAGCTTTACCCTCACAGTTTGTCTAACTTTGGTTTATCCACCTGTTACAGGATACACTAGACTGTAGAACACAATGAAATTAATTGTTTAACTTTCCTTACAAGGTTGGATTTATATTTGAAAGGATTAATATTCTTTCTGGATGTGTTCAGGGCTGAAATTTGCCAGGAAAATGAAGAAGGCTAGCAACGAAATGAGGAAATTCTGGAGCAACAAGCAGATGCAGCACCAGAAGTTATTAATTGTCCAGACACTGAAGTGGATCGATCTAAGGATTTTGAATTATACTTGTCTAGAAATATACAGTGTAGTCAAATATTAGGTTTACCCACTGATGATGTTCTGATTGAAAGCTGGTGTAGATTACATGATGAAGAGCATTCAGAGAGAGATTGCTACCCTTGCTTGATCATGTTGAAAAAGACTCTAGAAAATATAGTGGCTGAATCAGTTCCAGAAGGTAATGAAGAGGAAACATCTTTCCTGGATTCATTTTATGGTGGGATTGATAGGAGTTCTCTACTTCCTAATACAAGTAAGGATCAGTCAGTATGCAGGTATGAATCTTGTGAAAATTTTAGAGAAGAAACCACTCATCAGGATAATATTTTTGATCCTGATCCTAATACTTTTGATAAAGAAGATGAAACATCTTTTCTGGAGTCATTCTATGGTAAAGAGAAGTGTAAACAGATAGTAGAACAATTTAAATGCACTCCTGATGATGAAGTTCCTATGGTAGTAACTCAAGGAGTCATAGAGAAGAAAATAAATGCTGATTTATTACCTAACTTCTTTGAATTGAATGATCAAATACAAGAATGTTGCAGGTTAATGGAACCAGATCCTTTACTAGATAGAAGATGTGAATTATTTAATGAACAATTCCTGAAAGATGAAGATGTAGAAGACTTTGGAGTTGTTGTGCATGATCAGATGTTACTCCAGAAATATTTTGAGAATGAAATAGGGGGAGTGTCCTTATCAAGTGAAAGTTGTTTCTCTTTTACAGTCAAATGATTTAGAAATGATAAATTTTTGTATATCAGGTTGTGATAATAAAGATACTTATTTAGATGCTGATGTGCAGGAAATTGAAGAAAATATTGAGAAGTTTCCTGAACTGGAGGATAAATTGAACATCCAGAATGAAGGGATAAGGCTGGATAAAGATGAAGAATTAATACATCAAGAGTCATACATCCTTCAATTTGAAGAGAGACCAGACACTGAGCCAAGCAGTGAAAATATAATGACAAATGGAAGACCAACTGCCAATGAAGAAGCATGTCCAACAAAATCAGAAATACACCAGGTTGTATTTCTCCTTTCCACAGTGAATGATGTTGATTATTATTTTGATTATGGAAATTCAGGAGATAAGACATGCATATGGATTAATCATGAACATGATGAGCTGCCTCAGTTGCTGATCATCAAGAGTCATTCTGTTGAATACAGTGAATTCAGAATATCAGAATATTTTTTAGAATATAAAGATAAATTTGCTAGGTTGAGAACCATAACTGATACCCTAATGCTCCTACACAATCAAAAGAAGTATGCAAATACAGGTGTATTTGGGTCTTTTCCTAGTTTTTGTTTGCCTAGTAGTGGTTTGTATATAATTTTGTAGGTTAGTTGTTTGTACAGTTTGCTTGTTTTGCTTTCTGTTGTTTCCTTTTGTAGGTTAGCCGTTTGTACAGGTTGCTTTGTGCTTTGCTTTGTTGAGTCTTTGTTTTGGTTGGGCAAAACTGGTGCACCTTATTACTTAAGAACACTGCAGAAATTGTTAGAATTCAAAAGTTGGATATAAGTTTTTACATAGGTTGTAACTCATATCAGTGTAGGTATTCTTGATCAGGTCTGTGGTATCATATTCATCAGTACTACTTTTCTTGAGTCAAGGTGATCCTCACAATGACACACCTAACAGCCTTGGGTTTATTGAACATATCAGTGTAGGTGTTAAGTGAAAAATCTAAAGGTTGCCCTTGCTACCATTGCAATTCTCAACTTAATTTCAATAAGTGACCATTCCTTGTATCATGAGGCTACAACTGTTATATCTTAAGAATTAAATTCAAAATATAAAATAAATAAAATAATAAAATGGATTTTCTGAAATCTAGATTAAGTCATCTAAGTAACTCTACCGGAGCTATAGACGCTTGCTGGCAGTGGGGCTCTACTTAGGAGAATTGCAACGATAACCTTGCCGGGGCTATGGACGCCTGCTGGCAGCAAGGCTCTATCCGGTTGGCTATGAGGGATGAACCAAACTACGTAGCTTAACACCAGTCACTGACTTATTCAACTCACTTTCAAGATGAGTATATGAATCACATGCACACAATTGATCCCTTATCAATTCATTGTTACATTGATGAACATGATACCAGTTAGAAAGGATTAGGATGCTCATGCTTAATAGGAGTTGGAAATTTATGTTTTAACTTATCCTCACCTTTTGAATTATTTGAATTTTGTTGTTTTCTTTGGTGGCAAGTTGTTGTGTGGTTACACAACACGCCCCATTTTAACTTGGCAAAACAGGGACCCAGCTTTTGTCTTGGCTTGTGTTGTCTGTTTTCTGGCGGTTTGGTAAAAATGAGTCAGGTGCATCATCATCATGATATTCGATGAGGTAGGTCATCATCATGAGGTTAGTTTGTCAAAGTTCATATTTTGTTTCTATGACCTCATATTTAGAAAGAGCTTGAAATTCCATGCAGGTTTGCCTTTTACATCACCCGAAAATTCGTCCATATGACGGAGTTATGCACAGTCAAAGTTTTAGTCAAACCTGATAATCGCAAGTGATCATCATATTTTTATATCCTCAGTCATGTTGTCAAGGTCATCCTGATCTTGGTCTATCACCTGATAAAATCATGCAGTCGAAATATCCGGACGTCAATCTTAGGTGATAGTGTGCCCTTTACCCGTCAAATGACCTTATGCGCATCGTGAGCATCATGTTTTGAGTGTAACCTGATATTTCATAACAACGAGCATCATGATATTATAACATCACCCGATATTATAATATCATGCTGATATTACAATATCACCCTGCTTAGAAAATCCACCATCTGCATAATTTGCATGCGCACGTCAAAATCCTATCGGAGGGTCATCATCCTGATCTTTCAAGGGAGGGTCATATTTGCTGATATTCACTAATATGATGATGACGTCATCATATCCTCCTGATCTCCTTTTGCATGATCATAATGATCACCTTATCTTTTAAGGGAGGGTGATATTCCATTCCTTAGCATGATCATATTTTAAATATCACCCTAGCGCTAACCTGATGATGACCTCAATCATCCTCATGCTTCGAAGACAGAATATGATGGTTACGTCATCATGATATTCGATGAGGAGGATCATCATATTTTTATCCTGTCATGTTGTCAAGATCATCATGATCTTGTTTGTCTACCTGATATTTCGTAATGTCCTCCTACCGAGAAATATGACCTTTTGCTAATATCCTGATGACGTCATCCTAACCTGAAAAATGAAGAAGCAAATATCAGGATGACATCATCATCACATTTCCCTTCGGCAGGATATTTTCCAAAACATGATCCGGTTCGCGAATATGACGATGACGTCATGTTCTCAGTTTAACAAAAGTCCTGGATATCCTCATCATCATCATCATCCTGATCTTTCAAGAGGGTTACCTTGGCCGCAAAGGGGTCATATTACATTCACCACCTGATCATCTTCCTAAGGTGACCCGATATTACATTTATCCCATGATCTTAACTAAACATGACGGTGACGTCATCTTTTGCATTTTAATGAAGCCCGGATATGACGATGACGTCACCATCATATTCCTTTCCTCAGCAGCAGGATCATATTTCATATCCTCCTATTTTCCTTTGACATGATGTTGATGATGATGTCATTCTTTTCCCCAATATACAGAAGCGAAACATGACGGTGACGTCATCTGGACATTCGGAAGGGGGAGCATCATATTTCCAAAATATCATGCAGACGAAAGTTTTAAGTCTTGCTATCGGCCTTATCTTGAGTTATCATGCCGATAGAACATGTCTTCCCGATGGATGGACATCATCATGATTTTTGGCATCGGTATAAGTTTAACCGTCGGCCTAATGTAAAATTGTCATTCCGACAGTATGTGGTCACGCCGAAATGCATACATGCATCATATACAGAGCCGGATTCGAAGGAAGGTTAAAGGTAGTTTTTTTCTTGTATATGTTGCGATGCATGATCATTATTTGAACCCGATATACATGAAAATGGGTGGGAAAATGAAGCGATGGAAATTTGAAGACCCGATTGCATTTTCCAGTCAACGATGGTTGAACCGAGTTTTTTGATGCTGTTTATGCATTTAGTGCATAATTTCCACTGATTTGGAGCTCGATTGCCTGTAGCTGCACATTTTGAGGCCTGGTTAATAAAACGTTTAAATTCCTGTTGTTTATCCACATGATGATGAACTTAATGTTTGTCTGTTTATTTGCACGAAGTCATGATGCTGTTAGAGCTGAAGCTGATAATTACAAAGTTGCACATGGGGGCAACATGAACCAGAAGTGAGGAGGATATTGTCAAATATGCTGTTTGCCAGTTGGAGACCGAATCAAATCAAAGATGCTAGAATATTCTGTGCCAGCTGTACGTTTGCCAACTGGCGAAGCATGTGCTTTTCATCTGGACCGTTGATTATTATGAGAGGATCCTGATCCTTGGATCATTGTAACTGTTTTCTGGCATTTGTTCTATATAAGAGCTAGATCCTGATACATGAGGGGAGATAATACAAAAGAGGAGATAGATAGATACATCTGGTACATTAAGGCCGATTACTGTAGAATCAATTAGGAGATCGGATTACTGAGACTAATGAGGATAGAATTGTTGAAATGTCAAGGTTCTTTCTTCAGATCACTGTAAATGTACCTGTTCTTGAGCATACTGAATGGATATGAAGTTTCAGATTACATCCTGATTGTAAATTTTACGTAATCTTCCTGTTGATTTCTGGATATGTACGGGTGAATGCTGTGTTCAACTGGAAGCGCTTTCATTTCATTACATGTTGTTGTCAACTTTTCCTTTGAAGATTTGCACTAGATCATGCGGATTTGTGGAATGTCCTGGTGAAGTATGATTCTAGTTTCCTTCTTTTCATTGCATGTATGGGAGCTTGTATGTGGATCAGTGATCTAAGTTAAGTAGTTTTGGGAATCTCATTCTTTAACCCTTTTCTTTTTTTTAATTTCATAAATTCATCATCATAACTGCAAATCATGATAAATAACAAGCAGAACAGAGAAATATGCTGAAATCCCGTAGGTAACTGAAAATCATTAGCATATTTGAGTTAAATGCATGTAGTATTGAAAATATCATGCAAAGAATTGCAAATAGTGGTAGAAATCATGCAAATATCAGTTTGTAGGCACATTATTTGAGTGGATTCACAGTGCAGAGGTAGAATTGTTGGAGATTTATGCAGAGCAGACATACAGAGCAGGATATTTGGAGGAATAATGATGAACTTTGCAGAAATACGTAAGGCCCCTGAATGGAAAACAACAACACACATCAACCACTGAGTAACGTCAGTAGATTAAGACCTAATCAACGGAGACTTGGGATCATGAGTTCTCTGAATTCATCGTATCTTTCAAGATGAGTAAAGGTTGTTGTGTAACTTTTATTCTATGTTTGTGAATGACTAACATCATGACCAACATAAATTGGAGCTAGAAGGAGGGCAGGCACCTCGCTCATCACCAACATAAATTGGCGCTAGAAGGAGGGCATGATCAACATAATGATCAACACAACTGAACCCTAAAGTCTGTGTTGGTTGAATTCTTATAATTTATTTTGATTGGGTAAACAAGTAGATAGTTATTATATATTAGCAATGAAAAGAATTTGAGTTTGGGTATTTCGTAGTTAATCTTAGGTCTAAACCCTTATTCTTTCTTGTATATGTGATTTTGTAATATTATTAGCTTGAGCCATGAGTAGTAAACCCTAAGGGCTAGATAAAAATATAAGACTTGTGGTTTTTAGCTTATTTTCTTGGATACATTTATTGTTCATCCATATGGTTTAGTAGGTTTTTGAGGATGGAAGGTTACATAGACAAGTAACCTCCTTTGTGTGTTCTCCTTTAGACTCAAATCTATTGTTGATGTTATGGGAATTTGATCTATATGTTATTTCCTAGAATGCTAAGCTAAAATGACTAAGGGGATGAATTTTTTGGGTGTATATATGCTGACCATTGTTATAATATGATATAAACTCTATATTTTAGTCTATTTAAATTACTATCTTTCTTTAAATTTGAGCATATGATGGTTATATTACTATTAGCAAGGTTCAAGACTATCATTACAGAGTAAACTTGTGACATTAAGATAGAATGATGAACATTACCTCATGTATTGAGCATTATTTGTAAAGATATGTTGACTCTTACTCCAAATTCTTAATCATTGAGATGCACATATGTGGACTAAGAATTTCATGCATATGAAATTTTGTTGTAAGGTCATATTAGCTAGAATTATCCCTTGTTTGATTGTAAGAGTGGTGGGGTAGTCACTTCTTTAACTTTCTATTATCCATTTGTACCTATGTATGAAGGGTATTGGATGAATTGGTGCCTTGTAATAATGTAACAACATTACTTTACTCCTTATTTACTTACATCTTAGTTTTATGAAGTCTTATAGAATTCATAGTATCAAGTATATTATCTTGTATTCTAAATGTATTCTAATGAAATGCACAACCCTAGAGTGTGACGGTTCACCCTAGGTTCAATTGAATCTAAACATCGACTCTAAGAAAATCATTTATTAGAGTTAAGGTGAATGGTCATAGATGAACCTAAGAGGTTCAACAATACTCTAGATTGTCTATTTATGATGCATAAATATGAGAATCATGTTATTATTGTGATCTTTCTAATATTTTGGTAAGGGCACAATATTAAACTATTTATCCTAGGGTTGAGGCTAGGTGGTGATCCTAGGTTAGGATTATATTACACCATCCCATGTATCCCTAAATGTGACTAAGATAATGTTTTTTTTCTCTTAGTTGGAAGTTGGAATTTTCCTAAGGTTTTTCCTCAAAGGAGATTTACAAGTTGAAAATCATAAGTGTTGTTGAAAGACTATGAATTTATACCACTAGCTCACAAAACGATGAGGACCACTATATTGTAATTTTTTATTTGAGTAATAAGTCTTAGGTTAGAGGATTGAATATACCCTAATGTTGATAGAGGGATCAATGTAAAGTTAAAAATCTCAAGTGATATCTTGATTGTACAAAAGCAATCTAGGCCTATGGTTAATTGTAGATATCTTGATTCATGATTGTATTAACTTTTTTAAGGGCACCTTATGAGTTATTGTGAACTTGTTTGAATTCTTTCTTAGTGAAAATATATAAATGAATATTATTACATTTGTTAAAACAAGAAGGCACTATTATGGTTAGTTAGATGCAATGTGAAACATATGTTGACAACTTCATTATGGTCAAACCATGAAGACTTACTATACCTAATATTAAATTTCATAAGATTTCATTAATAATCATAAAAAAAAAATAGATTTTCTTAGGATATCTATTTCCCATTATATTAGAAGACAAGTGAAAATAGAGTATGGTTACTACTATAACACATTGAAGTAAGATAAATCATTCTTCTTTGTTTAAACACTCTTAGCTTACATAGCTTATACTTTATGGTATCTAGTGGAATTAATTGATGTATGTCTTACAAGGATAAAGAGATATAATTATAATTTTGTATTAAATATAGTAAAGAACTCCCAAGATGGTGAGGAAATGGTCCTAGCTAGAAATTCTTCTATGAGACTCATGGTGTGCCCAACCTTTGCATTTGTATGCTTTTGCTTTGTATGCTTTTGTAGAGGAGTTGGTGGAGAAACATAAGACAATTTTTTGAGGATGCTTTTCTTTTACAACTCTTGTATTATGTTATATTCAGTGTGTTAGAAGAGGTTGTTTTTATGCAAGGAAATGCTGTCACTTTTCCTCCAGAGAAGCAATATGTAAATCTCCATGTTAAGGCTTTGCGCCTACAAGTGTATTGTAACATTGTTGTTGCAGATTAATACATTGGTTTGATGCTTTGGAGTGTGGGGTTTCTCCCCACGTATATTGGTGTTTCTTCTTTTTTGTCTATTTTCTTCTTCTTTCATGATCTTAAAGTGTTAATTTACATGCCGTTATGCTGCTGAAATTTTCTTAGATCTGTAAGCTAAATTATCTTTCCTCTAAGGGTTAATGTGATGGGAAATCAACTATGTTTGTTTCTTCTTTAAGGGCATAGTAGTATGTGCTTGCATCAAGTTATTGAATATCTATTTAAGTAAAATATAGGATACTGTGAGGTGCATGTTGGGTTTTCTGTCCCTTTCACTTTGTGCATGGATACCTAACATGGCAATCATTGTTAATTGGTAAAAGTTTGATGGTGTATCACACTTTTATGAAATAAATGGACAATACAAGTCTAGATTTATAACTTGAATTGCTTGAAAGTGAAAATATATGTTTTCAATTTTTAAATGGTGTAAACTAACAAAATGTAGAATTTTATGTTTGTATTTTTTTTAAAATAATTTGGATAATTTTTATAAAATTGACTCTATAATTTAATTGTTAATAAAATGTTTAAGAAATGAGGTTGGGGGCCTCCATCTTTTTATCCTACATTTCATTTTTAGTTTTTTTTTTCATTTAGTTAAATTGAAGTTTTAGTGTATGGAAGATTTCTTTCTAAACTTTGATAAGTATTTTTTATTGTAGTCATGATATTTCCACAGTCCATGTTATTGAAAATGTAGTGCTTCTAGAAAAATTGTGTATTGCTTTTTTGCCTCAATGTTTTGGATCACACTCCATGATCCATCATCAGGAAGAAGAGAAGAGAAAGTATTTTTTATTACAAATATTAAAGTCAAGTGTACTAAAAATATAGTAGTTTTGAGAGGCCTCCACTTTATTTTCCAATGGATTATTACTAATAACAATAAACTATATGTGCCATTATGACAAGGATTCTCTCCTCTAACTTATGTCATATTATTCTTAAATTTTTAAACAAAATTTAGTAGCCTTTCTTAAATTTCTAATCAACTCTATATTCGACTATAATGACCTACTTGTAGTGACTTTTAAAAGAATTACTAAATATAAAATATTTATTTTTAAAATCTAGGCTCTAAGATCCACTAAAGGGTATTTTTTATATTTTCTAGAAAATATCTACAATCTAAGAAAAGATGGCCTAAATATAGGTTTTCTAAAATTTTATAAAAAAAGAGGTTAAAGTTCCATGCTTGTTGATAGCAAGACAATTTTGGGTGACACTATTTCACCTAAAATTGTTTTGACTAAAACATTGAATCACCTTGAATAAATGTTTTTAGAAAGATTATCCTATTGTAAAACTTAGAGAGTATTTTTAACCTAAAGTAAAAAAAATTACAAATATAATGTAAACTAAAGAACAATAACACTCCAAGGTTAAAAACTTTGGCATTGTACATTTTGGTTTCACCATGGAAATGTTTTGTAGGTATCAATTTTGTTGAATTCCTATTAATTTGTATAATAATGAAAAATTTTATTTTATTCTTTTATATGCAATTTTCTTAAATATATTCTAACTAACATGTAGTCATTGATACACATGATTTTTCTTCTTAATTTACTTCTTTTCTTAAGCCCCCTTTATAATCCATTAAACATAACATTTGACAAGACTACCCTCTCACATCTTGGGAAGTGATGCCATATAGGTATATATGAGGGATCTAGAGGTTAGAGTAATAAGGAGTCTATATAAACATTTTTCTTAATGTTGATTTTTCTTAACATTCTTCTAACTCTTCTTCTTTTAAAATTTTTCCCTAGTGATTCCTTATCTAGCCTATTTCATCTTCTGATGATATATCATTTTTAGCTAAGCAAGATCCCTATATAGGGTCTAGTGAAGTGAGGAGGGCTTAAATTCCAATTCTTAGGCTTTAGATAGACCCAATATATTTCAAACCATGTCTATTCGTGCCACTCTAACCTATCATGTAGGTTATCTTACATACTGGAGATATAGGTATATTAAAACATGAGAGTGATAAGTTGGAGTAATAAGGACTCTTCTAGGAGACAAAAGGATAAATTAATAGTTTATGGTTTAAGGTTTCTAGAATGTAGAGTTTAGGGTTTGTAAGGTTTGAGGTTTAGGGTAAAGGTTTTAGGATTTACATTTGGATTATGATTTGGGGTTGAGGTTTCATGTTTTAGATTTTGAGGTTTGTTAGTTTAATAGGGTATCTATGGTTTAAGGTTTCTAGGGTAACTTGGGTTTAGGGTAATGGGTTTGGGTTTAGATTTTAGGATGTAGTGCATAGTGCCTACAACTTTTTGGATTTATGGTTTTGTAAACATTAGGGGTAATAGGGTGAACAATAATGATATGAATTTATGGTGTAATGTTTGGAGTTTACCTATGGTCAGAATGTAGTCTTTAGGCTATCTAGGGTTTGTACTTGGTTTATTTTCTCTCTAAATTTCACTTTGGAGTGGTAAGAAATGGAGAGATGGTGTAGGGTTTATGGTTTGGATTTTAAGCTTTTTAAAGGATATAGGGTTTAGTATGTACATGGTTCATGGTTTAGGGTTTGGGATTTGGGAATTTTAAACAAATTCTTGTCTGGAAAGTTCTTAACTGGTGTCAACCACCCCACTTTAAACATGAGTACAATGCTTAAGGTGTATCCACAATAGTCATCAATTTTCTACCAATTCACTTCTACAAGTGAGGTTGACTTTCGCACATTAGATCTACTTTTGTAGGCACGGTATTTAGTTTCACAAGTATGGTCTGAACAAGAGTAAGATAAATATAGTGTACATATTATGAAGCATTCGTTTGACAAGGATTTGCTTTTCTACACATTGACAAATCAATTCCCGACATCTTTTGTAGTATCTTCCATCAAAATTTCAAGCTAGATATCACATTTAATTTATTTAAATTCTATTAATTCAATATTATACTTATTATTTAAATCTAAACTCTAAAATCTTAAGCTTGTATTATTATTTAATTATTTAACCTAGGTAAACTAGTGGTGGAAACACTTATTTTCATCGCAACTATATAATATGGAAGTATATACCCACATAAATCTACTAACACACTTTGGAAGGTAATAATTTTCTCCTATATTCAAAAGAGAAGTATGTTGGAGCTCCTCCAAGACATATATAATATAAGAATAACTAAATTTAGTAGTATAGGCCATAGATACAACCTTTTAATAAATTTAGAAGTACAAGTCATAGATATAATTGGCCTTGTGTATACATCTAGTAGAGTTATCTAAAATGTTGTTGAGAATTTTTGAATTTATATCACTAGCACACAAACACATGAGGGCAACTATATTGTAATCTTTGATTTGTGTAAAAGGAATCATAATAAGTCTTAGCTTAAAGGATTGAATATACCATAATGTTGATAGAGAGATCAATGTAATTTTAAAAATTGCAAGTGCCATCTTGATTATACAAAAGCAATCTATGCCTATGGTTAATTAGTATATATCTTGATTTGACTTCATGATTGTATTAACTTATTTAAGGGCACCTTATGAGTTACTATGAACTTGTTTGAATTCTTTCTTAGTGAAAATATAGAAATGAAGATTATTACATTTGTTGAAATAAGAAGGCACTATTGTGGTTAGTTAGATGCAATGAGAAACATATGTTGATAGCCTCATTATGGCCTAACTATAAAGACTTACTATACCTAATATTAAATTTTATAATATTTCATTAATAATCATGAAAAATTAATAGATTTGATTAGGATATCCATTTCTCATTACATTGGAAGACAAGTGAAAATAGAGTATGGTTACTACTATAACACATTGAAGTAAGGTAAATCAACCTTCATTGCTTAAACACTCTTAGCTTGTAGCTTATACTTTATGGTATCTTGTGGAATTAATTGATGTATGTCTTACAAGGATAAATAAATATGTATAATTTTGTATTAAATATATTAAAGTTCCTAAGATGGTGAGGAAATGGTCCTAGCTAGAAGTTCTGCTATGAGATTTGTGGTTGCCTAACCTTTGCATTAACACATTGTCATCTTGGGATGTAAAGAATGAAACTAGAGAAAGTGCAAAATTAATGTCCAAGAGAGCTAGAAGGAAATTAAAAAATAGTTTTGGTTGATGTAGGATTCATAGTGAATTGAGGATGCTCCTACATCATGATGTTCTACCACTTTTCAGTTAGATCAAAGAATCTCTTATCCTTCTCCTTTTTACTTTTTCTATTTTTGAAGACAAGTTTCAAGTAAGTTGTAGTCAATGCTATTTTACATGTGTGATAAATCCCACTCATTACATACCTTTTTGATTTTATAGATTTTCTAATGGAGCACTCATTTTGAGGAGGACACAAGAGTCATTGTCCATATTTGTATCCTTTGAGTGTTTGAAATATTTACTTCCCATGTTACTACTTGTTTTACTTTGACATGCATAATTATAGTAGTTCACATGCACATCAAATTAGGTGCAAAATGTAATGGAAAAAATTGCATAGCCGTGCCCTTTTCCCTTAGGTTTTTGGCCTACTTTGAGTATATTGTCCTTTATGCAATAACAATTCTACAAGTGACACTAAATTCAATTCATGGGCTTATCCTAGATTGTTCCCATCATCACTCATCCGGGGGCCAAGAAGCAATTATGATCCCTAGATATCCTATTTTCCATTCCTAGTTTAGATTTATAGGTGTAGGATTGACCAAGGCCACTTCTTCACATGTAAATTCGAACCTCAAACTTTCAAAACTCAAATTTCAAATTGAGCCTTGATGCCCTTTTCCTACTAGTTATTGTGATATGACCTAGCACATGTTTATGTGGATTTGTGTGCCATGTTGTTGTATTTAAAGACATTCCTTATCAATTTGAATGCATGCCATTTACCTAGGCCCTAGAATGGGAAAACATTTATATAGCAGCATCATAGAGCATCCTAACTGCATTATCAACTTGCATCATCATCCTTGGCATACTACATAGTTTCCTATTGTCTTTGATATTTGTTTATTGTTGTTAGTTTAGTCTTCCTAGGGGATCAACCAAAGGAGAGCAAATTCTTGTCTAGCAAGTTCTTAAATGGTGTCAACCACCTAACTTCAAACATGAGTACAATACTCAAGGTGCATCCACAATAGTCAGCAATTTTCTACCAATTAACTTCTACAAGTGAGGTTGATTTCCGCACATTAGATTCACTTTTGTAGGCACAATGTTTAGTTTCACAAGTATGGTCTGAACAAGAGTAAGATAAATATAATTTACATATTATGAAACATTCGTTTAACAAGGCTCTATTTTTATACACATTGACCAATCAATTCACAACACTAGTTGTAGTATCTTCCATCAAAATTTCAAGCTAAATATCAAATTTAATTTATTTAAATTCCATTAATTCAATAATATATTTATTATTTAAGTCTAAACACTAAAAACTGAAGCTTATATTACTAAGTAATTATTTACCCTAGATAAACTAGTGGTGGAAACACTTATTTTGATCGCTAACTATATTATGTACGAATATCCCCAAGAATCTACTAACACGCTTTGGAAGGCAATAATTTTCTTCTATATGAAAGAGGAGTATCTTGGAGTTCCTCCAAGACATGTATTATCTAAGCTTAACTAAATTTAGTACTACAGGCCGCATATACAACCCTTCAATCAATTTTAATAGCATAGGCCGAAGATACAACCCTTAATAAATTTAGCGGTACATGTCGCAGAAATAACTGGCCTCATGTACACAGCCAGTAGAGCTGTCTAAAATGTTATAACTGCCCGTCAAGAATAAAGAATCAAGAATAAAGAATAAAGAATCGACTTTCCTATAAAGCAAATGAAGAGGTGCGCTGAATGGTGGTAAAGAAAGAAAGTAATTGGATATCACATGGATGCGATTGGGCTGCGAGAGCTGTCAAGGCAGCTTCAGTTCGTTGTTTGAGGTCTATCAATAGAGAGGAAGGGATTGAGATTTAGACGAGTTGTACGAAACGTTCGAGGGATTGAGGAGGACATCTTGCTCCTCCTTTCTGTAAAACGTTTAATTCTGGAGAGTGCCTCTTGCATGGTGGCCGGGGTCATGTTAGCAAAGCAGAACCTCAACCATCCGTCCTCTTTGCAATGGCATGAGGACCCAGGGGATACATTCAGTCCAATCTCATTGATGATTGTCTTCCAAAGTGCAAGCTCTGATTCTTTGTGGAGAAGGTGGTGGAGGTCTACCCAACAGAAAAGCCCAGCATTGGCATTGGAAAAAACACTCAATACCCACCTCACACAATCTCTGGACAAACATGCTATGTGCCTTTCGCAGCCTCTTTTTATTCTCTCCAATATATTCTCTCACAAATGCCTTGTCACTCAACATTGCACCCATCAAGTACTGTGTCTGTGAAGATACCATGCAAAAACTTGACATTCTGCGAGCCACCATAGCAACCGTGTTGTTATATGAATAGATGACTCCCACTCTGAATCTAGGCAGTCCCATGTCCTTTGACAGGCTGTAACTGATGTGAACATGCTCACGCTCCCTCTCACTCTGTAGTTGTACCACCTTTGCAATGCTCACGAACCTTGGACCGGAAAACACTGACCCCGCATAGATCTCATCGCAGATCAGATGAATCTTCTTCTCTCTCATAAAACGTACAATGCTTCTCATTGTCTGCTCATCCATTGTGGTGCCCAGTGGGTTGGACGGATTTGTTATCAGAACGCCCTTCACTCTTATGTTTCCACGCTCCACCTGTCTATACGCTTCTTCAAGCGTGCTCACTGTCACTTGAAAATTGTTGGAACTGCTGCACTCTACTGCTATCAGCTCTACTCCTGTCCACCACTTCAGAAATCTGTCAAAACTGCTTGTCAACATTTACATACATTAGATTTATATCTTGATTCAATCAATTGAAAATATAACACTACATATAGTGAGTGAGTTTTGAATATTTTTATGTGGAGATTCCAAAAGAACCAGATTCTTAGTAAAAAATAAGTTTTAGTTACCCAGGATAATATGGGGATGGAACAAGGAAAGCTTCTTTTGGATTCGCCACGCAAAATGTTGAACCTCATGAGCGGCAGTAGCTCCTGCAGTGAGAACTATTCTATCTTTATTCAATTTGGCTCTTCTTCCTCTCACTTCCTCCATAAATAATGCAATAGCCTGCATAAATGGTCCACCATAAATGGTTAATAAAATCCATTATATAGAAATAGTTTTTGATACACTGCGAAAAGTACTATCTACTTGCCATCACTTTTAATGGTTGAATTTTTGACATTTAAGTAGATTGACCAATTTGCTGCTGATAATTTCTACCTCTCTGAATGCGGGGAGGCAATGATAATCTTGATAATTGGCAATCTCCTTAAAGCTGGAAATGCCCTCCTGCGTGGAAATGGAAGACTCTGGGTGTTCTCTTAGCCACTTTTCTATTAAATCGAAGGAACGCTGCAAAACATTAAAAAAAGCAATGGCATTATTTTATAGGTTTGGTAAAGAGAGACACGAGTATTTTGGTAGCGTTACTCAATCCAACGAAATAGGCACCTGATTTTCTGCTAAGCCCATTTGAATAATTGCAGATGGGTTATTTTGAGGATGATAAGAATTTCCGTCGTACGCCTTCCAGCCATCAAAGTAAGGAGAGTTTTCACCATGGCCATTGGAGGTTGCTCTCAAAGAAAGTTGCATGTTTTTATGAAATTCGGTGAATCCGCTGCCTCTGGCCTTGTTCGTTATCAGTAGCAATGCTATGCTATGCAAGAGATGGTGCATGGTTTTATGGGCCTGCAAGACCAAGATCTGAAGTTTCAGAGTTGCTTCCAAGTTTAAGAGCTGAAGTTTCAGGGTTGCTTCCAAGAGATTTGGTCCAACGTAAAGAAGCGCATGCAAGAGGATATTGTAGTGACGGTTGCTGACCTTTGGTGCACGTGAAAAACCGAAACACAGAGGGTATGATTTGCTTGTTACACAAAGTCAATATATCCACGTCCTATCCTAGCACCCTTTTATTATCCATTATTAGCATCTTACGCTTACAAATTCAATCACGCACATCAATAGTCTCAGTTTCCATCAATCTCAATTTATATCAAATGTGAATACTCAACGTCCACAATTCTTTGTTTTTCTATTTTTATTTTGTTTTTCTATTTTTATCTTGTTAAATCAATTTAGGGGTTTGACTTCTATTATGAAAAATGATCTCTCTTCCCTCTGTACATAAAATACTCCCAAAAGCTGCTTCTTAGCACCACATTCTTCTCAAATGCATATATACACTCAGACAAATATTCTCTACAGAATGCAGTGGATAGATTTTTCCTCAAATGAAATAGTCTCACCCAGGGCATAATCACATCAATCAAACTAGATTGCAGCATGATCTAGTCCTAGTATCTGAAAGAATGGGTTATCTTCATCTTAGGGACCTTTGTTCATTTATTCACTTCCAACTTTGATAATTAAAATAATTCCTTGAAAGGGGTGCTTGAATTAGGAACCTTTCTAAGTGTTAAATCATTGCAAACAGAGGTTGTTGCTACTTGAATTTCAAAAGGGACAATTATTATTATCTAGTCGAACCTTTAGAGAGGGGTAGATGAATGTCTAATTCATGTTGAATGTCTACTAGGGTTGTTGCACCTAGATACATTATTAATTGTAGATTGCATAGCATATGCATAATGAAGACCTTAGAAAAAGTTAACCAGTTCTCATAAGGAAGCGACTCGTTGCTAAATATAATGTGTGGTACATTGTTTCAGATTGGTAATAGTTTCCCATTTATATTCCTATTATACAAATAATTTCACAAGCAAGTGAAATTGTGGAGATTTGGATTAAATTTGCTAACCAGTCCTTTTGGGACATTACATGTGGAGATTTGGATTATATTTGTTGATCAATCCTTTGGGACATTACAGCGGTATCAAGGCTAATTGTCTTGCCAACCTGTGTAGGAAACTAATCAATTGATTGTAGATTCTGTTACATGCTTCCAAGTGACAAAGATTTTAGATACCATCAGAGAGAAAAAAAGAAAGTTATGGAGTAGCATAAAGAAGGATTTGAACAACAATGTTCAGAGATTGTGATAGATTTGAACTAGATAGAAGAATTCAACATGGTAGAGAGAAAAAGGATAACTAATGTGGATGATGATCCTGCAGATATGAGAGAAAGAAAATTTGATTTGGTGCTAGACATGATGGCATAATTGCTTCACAAGATAGACAACAACATGAACATGCCCAAAAATCATAATGGTGAAGCAAGCTCTTCAGGGGTTCGACAATAACAACAACAACAACAACAACCAGAGAACCATTACTAGTTCTATTGTTAGAGTCTTCCAACCCACCTTCTTGTATAGGGAGGAAGAAATTTTGGTGGTGGAAGCTTAGATTCTGATGGAGGATGATCTTATCTCTATATATGATGAGTACAAAGCTCTTCTAAGAGAGATTCAAGAGGCAATGTCTCTTACAAACTTCATTAATTTGAAGTGAACCTAGACTGAGCCTAGACCTCAAGCAAGACAAAAAGATCTTCAGCATGCATTGGGGAAGATGACACTTCCTTGTTTTGATGGAACCAACAAATGCACATCATGTGCTTGGATGTAGAAGCTGGATACATTTTTATGACTCAAACCTATGGGTGAAGATGAAGCTATCACGTTTTCCACTCTTCACCTTGAGGGTATAGCTCATGAATGGTGGTACCATGGGTTGGTCACACAAGGTCATGGTTTCATCAACACTTACAATGAATTCAGTAGGAGGTTGATTGAGCAGTTTGATAGAAAAGATCATGAGATCCATTTTAGAGAGTTGGCTTAGCTTAGATAGGATGGCAATGTGGAGAAATATGTAACTAAATTTTAGAAGTTGTCAGTGATGGTTCTAGATATTTCTGAGAGAAGACTCATTGTACTTTTTATGGAAGGTCTAAAAGGTTTGGCGAAGGCTTTCAATCATTCATCCTTACAAGAGGCCATCAAGAAAGGTTTACATTTAGAAAAAAATTAGTTCCCAAGTATAAATCTTATCCTAAGACTCCATCATGTGCCCAATCAAAGGAAGTTCCACAAAAGGGAGAAAATTATGCACATAAGAACATGCCACAAAATACAAGGAATAAGATGAGACCAAAAATGAACTCAGGAAGAAGAATTTGTATTTCACTTGTGGAGAACCTTGGGAACTTGGTCATAGATGTATGGACAAGGGAAACATTTATTATATTGAGGTAGTTTCCGATGATGAGGAAATTGAACCTAAGCCTCATTCTACAGAAGAAGACACTAATGGAGAAACACTTGCTTCTCTCTTTGGAGCACCAAGGTATTATCCTTTCAATTTTCAAGGAATTTTAGGTGGACATGTAGAATTTTAGTGCTCCTTCATAGTGGAATGACTCATAATTTTGTTGACAAAGGCTTGGTGGATAAGAGAATACTTCAAATTGAATAATTTGAAGGTTTGATGTCATAGTAGATGATGGGTTCATAATTCCTTGCAAAAAGAAAATTAGTCAGCTCAACATTCTAATAGGATAATATAAGGTATGTAGTTTGGGAGATACTAACATAGTTTTGGGTATTCAATGGTTATGCTCTCTTGGAGAAATTACTCAAAAATTTCATACTTTGGAGTTTTCTTTTCTTTTTGAAGGTAGAGAGGTGACTCTTAAGGACTTCCAAACAGGCAAACTCATTTGATCATGGAAAAAGAATGAAAGCATCCACTTTCAAATGTCCAATGACATCCATGGAGATCCTTCGCATGGATTTTTTAACTTACATCAGAGTGGTGCAATGGAAAAAAGATGAAGGCAAGAAAAATCTCTGGGGAGCTTACACAAAATTGATAAAAGATTGCTACACATCCAGTGAGGCAATTTGAAGAGGTTATATATAAAAATTAATTTTATCCATGTACATCAAGTAAATGGACACATAAACCACCAAGGTTGATTTGGGATCTTGGTATTACAGAGGTGAGTAGTCATGTTGAAGTATTGATTTTGTATTGCTTGAGGACAAGCAATCTTGGGAAGGGAGGACTGTGATGTCCCTTTTTTTCCTTTAAGGTTTTTTCTTTTTGAAAGAAAAGTAATTGTAATAAAATTATATTAATAAGTTAGTCCTCATATTATTTTAAAATTTGTTAAGGACAATTTATTTATTATTTTAAGTAGATAGTGGGCCACTTAAAAGGGGCAATTATGGCCATATCTTAATTATTTATCAAGGAGTGGGAGTTATGAACTAAATTAGGAGAGAATCTTTAGTGGTGGAAGAGAAAAGAAAAATAGAAATATCTTTATAAAGGTGGAGAAAATGCTATAGAAGTGGACACATATCAGATATTATCAATTTCTCTCAATTTTAGAGCACTTATGTTCGAAATCCAATCTAAGGACAAAATCCCTTGTGGTTACATATCCAAGGATGAAAACCCTTGTGGTCTTGAGATTCGGGAACAAAAACTCACAAATTCACAAAGGTGATTCCAACTCAAGAATTACACAGAGCTTCACCACATTATAATTTATCAACTATAGCTTTAAGTGTAGATTAGTTTGGGAGGTTTGATTATATTTTTAGAATTTAGGTTTTGGTGTGATTTGTTTCTAAGTAGTTGAGCTTCAATTTTCCAATTTCTATAATTTTGAGGATTTTTCCAATGCAGAGCAATGTTGATCATTCTAGATTTGTTGTGGGATGTGGAATCATTGTCTATGCTAATTTTTCCATTTGGTGTGGATTGTGGTGTATTTCAGAGTGCTATAGATTTCAATATTATATTTTTAATTGGGCATCTTTAATGTTTTATATTGAAATCTAAGTTTATTAAAATGCACCATCATATTGTTGCAATTCCTTATATTTTTTGTCCATGCCATTTAATATTAATTGTTATTGCTAAGTTTATTGTATGATGGTATTTGGAAGAGCCAAATACATTTATTGATATTAAATATATAAGAAAATAACATACAGCTGGCCACACCTTGTGAGACACCAAGAAAGAGAAATGTGGGACCTCAAACTTGATAAGTTTTCTTTTGACCAAAGAGTGATTGCAGTTGTGGACACCTAAAATCATACCAAGATCTAATTCACTCACAACCACATCTTGATTTCCTAAATTGGCCAAATTATCCTTAAACCATCCCAAATTCCCTAATCATGATCAAATTATCCCCTCATTGTCCGGATTAATCGGATTATCCTAATTATCCTAGTTTTAAGACCTGATCTTAATAATACCATCATTTATCTGATTTTCCCTAATTATTCCTAATTATCCTTAAGTCCTAAATCATTTTCTTAATTCCTAAAATTCCCTTCGCCACACTTGATTTAATTAATTAAATTCCTCTCAACTACATAAAAATGAATTAAAGAAATTAAGATTTTCTTTAATTCTCATCCACCCATCTTGTAACTATCTCATAACCATCTCTAAAAAATCTAAGAATCATCTTATATTAAATTCTAATTATCCTACACCCTTGATCCTATAATTACCCAACCAATGTTTTTTTAAGGATAATGCCCCTAGTAAACTTTTTAACATGACTAGTGATGCTAGCACGACATGCCCTCCTACTCCATAGTAATGTTTTTTCCTGGAGCTATGAATCGGTGAGGCCACAACACGGGAGACCTCATCCCCAAGTAAGAACACTTCAAACCCATGAGCTCATTGGCCCAGTGAAGGCATAAAGCCTACGAGCTCATTGGCCCAGCGGGGGTTTGAACTCTGGAGGCTGCCACTACAACCGAGTGACTTAACCACCGAACCATGCCCTTAACGGCTACCCAACCAACTTAATCTTGATCATCCATCTGGCATTAAATCCTCATTGTTGATCATCTTTTCTCAAGGTCTATAAATTTACCCTTTAGGAGCCCATAAAATTTCAAGGAATCCATCTCCGAACAACATCATGTTGCTAGTTTGAGCAACCACATTTCAATCATTTTGAGAAAATGTGTCTTTATGGTGCAACATGAATTGAAAGTAGGCATGAGTTTTCCATTGTCCATAGAATAAATGAAATTCTTTTGGATTAAACTGTGTGTATGTTTTGCTTCAATGTTTCAGATCACACTCAATGATCCATCATCAGGAATAGGATGTTTGTGATTTGGATTGCAAACTTACTCTTTAAAAAGCATGAGTAGGTGGGGTTAGGGTTGGTGAGGTGGACAAAACAAAATTAAAAAAAAAGAATTAAGTTATAAAATAGTGAACACGTAGAAAAAGGATATATCACAATATAATATAAAAAAGAATTACACAATAACTAGATAGGAAATATAAGAATGTAGTACATATATTAAGAGTAATATATATCAAGTAATGTAATAAATACTAAGTATAATATATATCAAATATTTAATATAATAAAAATAAATAGATAATATGTATCAAATATTTAATAAGATAACAATAACAAATAAAAATATTCTCTGCTCCCGAATATGCCAAATTTTGCAAAGGTTTTAGGAAGGGCTTCTTCTGGCACCGTAGTATCGAAGGTCTTTGTGGCTTCCCATGGCAGATCGAATGGATCAACCTCACTATTGTTTTCTTATGAAAATACATCTCTTCATGATTTCAATGGGGGCATTGGTCAAATTAGTTTTGGGTCTCTTACGGTGGAGCAAATGCATTATGCTCAGGTCGCTCCTCTGGCCGAGCCTTTTGAGAGGACCTGCTCCCTGATTTTCAGTAAAAAAAGTTCCTGCCAAGTCTTCTCAAGTCCATGCGGAGGGTCCGATTCCATGTTTCAAGGATGCAAGATTCTCCTCTATGTCTCCAGTATTGAACCCTTGTTTGGCTACGGTTTTAGAATTTCAATGCTTAGGAAACTCTATGCCAGGTGATTCAATACCTCTTAGTCCTGTTGTTGGGTCTCAGGAATTGACAGGCTCTAAGTACAGGGAAACTCTATCATTTAGGGGCATGCTTGTTGGTTCAAGCCAAGAAAAAAATTTAAATCTGTGGCCTGGGATGCTCAGCCATTGAAGGACAACTCGGTCTCCAAGGGGCACCGGAACTCCACAAGCTGTCCAGAAACCCTCATAATAAAGGCATCTTCCTCCCCTGTTCTGGTTTTTTCAGAGAAACTAAAAAAGGAGGTCCACGTTGGCGAACACTATTTTGCATCCAACGGTTTGATTGGCCAGTTTAATTGTCTATGGCCAAAGTTACAAGATCTATATGACTGGATCTCAAGGGCTTAGCAACCCTCACTCAAAGGTAATATAGAAATTTACCCTTGTGCTCAAGGATTTTTTATTGTGGTGTTTGATTGTGTCTAGGATAGGGATGCAATTTTGCAAGAGAAATAGTGTTGGGGGCAAAGCATGCTCCTCTTCAAACTATGGTTTCTATATTTCAATCCCACAACTATAATTTTCTTTGTAAAACCTATTTGGATTCATTTTCCAAATCTTCCCCTACAATTCTAGTTTGCAGATTGCTTTCAATCCATTGGTGACTCTTTGGGAAAATTCTTAGCAATGGATTCAGACACAACTAATTTTATCCACACAACCTTTGCCCACGTCTTGGTAGATATGGATGTCTCAAGAGACCTTCCCGCAGACATTACATTCAAGTTTACCAACTACAACTGGATGCAACTTCTAGACTACGAAGGTATACCTTTCTGCTGTAGGAAGTGTTTTGAGACTGGGCATATGTCAAATTCCTGCTCTAGAATCATCAAAATTTCAGTTCAACAGTCTTGGTGGGAGAAGGCTCTTCCTCATCATTATTCAATCACAGCCAGGCTGTCAAAGATAAAAGAGGAGAATGTTGAGCCCTCGCGGAACCCTGAGCCCTCCCCAAAAGTTGGGACAAAGATAGCTAAGACACATCAAACTTTAGAGCTTCTTTAGAAGTGAATGTGGCACAGATGCAATGCTTCTAATCAGATAAGGAAAATTCAAACCCCTCTAAAGGAGATCTACAGATGGGTGTGGGGAGTTCTTCGGGTCAGGATGGCAGGAGTACTCAATAGGTTGAAAGTGTGGACACCTTTAAAATGCAACAGAAAGTCGATGGGGAGGGTTGGTAGGAAGTGCAGAATAAGAAAAAGAAAAATCTCAAGCTAGAATTGAATCATATTAATTTGCAATTGTGTTCTCACACCAAATTTGGTGCTCATATTAGTTCATAGAATTAGGAAATGTTTTTGTGCCTCTTTGTTGCATTTTTGCACAGTGGCCATGGATTTTGTATGCTGGCCATGGCTGGTCATTTTTGTTCTCTTTGAATTTAATCAATAAAAACTTTTATTACGGATAAAAAAAACAATAACAAATAAAAATGAAAATAGATAGATAAGTAGCTAAATCATTATATATATATATATATATATATATATATATATATATAAGAACAAACTAACTAGAAAGGAAGGATGCAAAGTTTAAACATGAGAGGGATTGAAAAAGGAATTCTAAAATATTTATAAAATGAATATGAAATTAAATAAACGTAAATTACTCCAATGAGTATGTCAAGATAAAAACAAGAAGGGCCCAAAAAATATAATAAGAAGAGTAATAAGGATTAAAGAAAAAACTTAAAAGAAGGTAAGTAGCAAAAGTTAAAAATGGAATGAAAGGAAAATGATATCTTTAAAGGGTAAGTTTGCAATCCAAATCAAAAACATGGACTCTTCCTGATGATAGATCACTAAGTGTGATCTGAAACATTGAAGCAAAAAATACACATGGTTTAATCCAAAAGCATTTCATCTATGAATTGAAAGTTTGGTAACATTTGTGTTTATCATTTTACATTTTTTGGTTTCTCACATTATCAGAGGTTGCATTTAATATAGATCAAGGTTTTAAAATTTCTTTGAAATCTTTACTTTGGTTTATATTTTGTGTTAACATTTCTGGAATGCCCAGTGGGACACCCTGTCCCTGTTGATCTTGGTTTGCAAGTATTTTTGTTGTGATTCTGCAAGTTTTCGATGCATTTTTGGATAAATCTTGGAGGTCAAATTTTGTAGGAGTCCTTCTGGACTGAAACTGGCCTCGCCATTACGTCTGGAGTAGCCAACAGATGAATATTGACATATAGCACTCTATGTTTAGATGAAGGAAAATTATTGCAAAATTTTTTAGTTCTTAGCACCTAGTACGTTCGTACCGTATAGATTATACTACCAGTTGCATGAAGTTTACACACAACGAATTCACCAATAGGATAAAATGTTAAATAACAATACGATTATACTCAAAAAATAGAAGGAAAACAAGTACATATGATTATTCTCAATCAATAAACAACATTTTTCAGTTTACAAATGGTTTTTGACTATTTCTTCCTCATGATAAAAAAAATAGAATAGAGGAATTGATTCCCATTTGAAAGTACTAATTTTTATTTTGTATTTGAAATAAATAACAATATGTTGTCCTAATAATGAATTTGCAAAAATAAGACTTAATGTATCAAAATACCAAAGAACATGTCCACCAAAAGAAAAATTCAAACCTAATCATTTTGATTGAAAACTCTATATTAATAGTCTATTTGCAGTCTTCAAATCTGATTATGACCATTACCTTCATTTTGACAAATAAAGAAATGAAACTTTTTAAATATAAATTTATTTACATTTGAATTCAATTTTTTGATATGTCCCCAGTACCATAGAAAAAACCAGAAATGTACTTCAGAGATTCTAGACCAAAGAAGGAGGGTTCTAGTCTTTGACTTGGCACCTTTGATTCAACTAAAGCAGTTGTAGCAGCATATGACTATGCCACTTCCAAAATTTGCAGTTCAAGGGCTGTTCTAAATTTCCCTCTCAATGTCGATAGCCAAGCCAATGATGATGTAGTTTTGGAGGAGGTTCTTCATCAGTTAAGATACCCACATTTCTTGTTATTTGAGTTCCATACATGCGACCTTATAGAGACTCCACCTCGGTGTAAATGCAATATGAATGAAATAGACAAAGGAAACCATGATTGAGATACTCACTTATCAATGCAACCTCTTAGCTTTTTTAGGAACTTTTCATTATCTTCTTCATTCTCTTTGAAGACACTCTCAATAAACTTTTTCCTTTCCACTAATTCCAAGTTCCTAACGTCTACTTTCTTTGCAATTAGTGTCTTGCTCACTTCTACATTATCAGCATTACCAATCTCAGAATCACTGTGAAGCATGATGCTGGTCCTCAGCCTATTATATGTGAGCAATCTCTCAATGGTTGCCCACATTAGGTTTTGTTCATCATCATCCACACCATCTCTTGTTGATTTGATAAAAGCATCTGTAATTCCCCTATTTTTGGTTCTACTTGGACTTGTCAAGCTTACATTTCTAGCTAGTGAATCTTTCCTGGATCTGAAGCCTATCTCCAAATTTTCCATAATACTAACTCTACTTCACTATCCCAAATACGTAACAAATAATGTTAGTGTAGAATTTCTATTCTAGGATATTCCTCTAAATAAGTTTGCTAGTTGTTAGGTTGTTGAAATAATGATTGTTTAGTTGTGCAATCTTCGATTAAAGTTGATTGCTTAGTTGTGCAATCTTGCATGGAGTTGCATGCCTATTTTTCTAGTTGGCAATTGCTTTTCTAGATGGCTCATCTTCTGCTATATATGTTGTACTAATTCCTAAGCTATTTGTAATGCAAATACAATGAAAGCCATGCAATCAATGAAATTGTTTACAATTCATTCTTCACTCTAATTTGTGCAAGTGTAATTTGTTGCTTGATTGATTCACAAATTTTACATGGTATCAGAGCTAGATTAGTTTGAGTGCAAATTCATTTTATATTGTGCGAATTTATTACCATGGAGGCAGATGTAAACCTTTGTTTATAGGTGCATGCAAATTTCTGTGAAGATTTTCACCACCATGGAGGCAGATGTAAACCTTTGTTTCTAAATGCATGCATGTTACTTCCCCTATTTTTTTGCATGCTCCTTGCTTTTTTTTTCCTAGTTTGATTCTTTAAAAATTGTGGATGCTTTGCGAGCACCACATGATAAAGATCTGGGAAAATTTGGGGCTTTGTAAAAACCTTTGTTTCTTTAAAATTGTACATGCTTTGCAAGCACCACATGATAAAGATCTGGGAAAAATTGGGAGTTCCTACTTAAAGTAACTTTTTCATTATGCTTGTGAATAAACAAAGGATAAAAGTTGCTAATTAACCGTCAGAGCTTCATACCATTCGGAGTACATCTCTGCAAACATCAAATCTTCCAACAATCAACTTCTGTATTCAAAGACCAAGTGTCTATCTATTCAACCCCATCTATATGAAAAGTGCAAACTAAAATACCGAACTACAATTTCAAAGTATCCTGGAGGTTCTCATGCAGTGGTTTCTATGATTTTGATCTATATCGTGTCGATGTATTTATTTACAGTTCTTCATCGCCAGTTGCAAGTTTCTTCTTTCTAAGTTTAAATAAATTGTTAGGAGTTTTTCCACTTGGGTAAACATCTCCTTTCCTCTTTGTAATTGGGTACCTAATCAAGCTTAGTTGCCGAGACCCATATCTTTTTATTCACCTAGCTACACTTAAGGGGGTGTTAGTGTAGAATTTCTATTCTAGGATATTCCTCTAGATAAGTTTTCTAGTTGTCAGGTTGCTGAAATAATGATTGCTTAGTAGTGCAATCTTGCATGGAGTTGCATGCCTACTTTTTTAGTTGGCAGTTGCTTTTCTAGATGGCTCATCTTTTGCTATATATATTGTACTAATTCCTAAGCTATTTGTAATGCAAATACAATGAAAGCAATGCAATCAATGAAATTGTTCACAATTTATTCTTCACTCTAATTTATGCAAGTGTAATTTGCTGCTCAACTAATTCACAAATAAAATCAATTATACCAGTTTCTCATTATATGCAAATATCCCATGTGTACTTGCCATTTTACAAGCCAAGCTAGATGAGGAGTCACTTGCTAATTGTTTCACAAAGTTTTAGAGTGGCAGAAGAGTGAATAGGTTCCTGAGATTGTGTATTTACAGTGAAGAAACGTATATAACAAACTACATAAACAAAACTTTTAAACAATCTCATTTACCTGGAAATGAAGCTGGTTCCTCTGCTGCGAATTCAAACCAATCTTTTGATGTATAAGTGTTATAAGATATGGGGGCAACTTCACCATAGATATTCTGCAGAAAAAAAATGGTGGTAAAAGAGGGGTGGGAAGCATTCGTATCGTTCTTCCATTCGACAGTATGTGTGTAACTTGTTCCTTTCCAAAGTATGCCAAGCAAAAGGATAACGTAAAGATGATTAATGGAGTGGAGAAAACAACAATAATTATTTCATAAAAAGTTAAACGGAAACCTGAACGGAGAGCCAGAAATCAGCTGTTGGATTATGGAACGAAGCTGCCAGATTATCGAACAAATGTGGTAATCTTAATTTTTGGGCAGCTTCATTCTCGTACAGATAGCCTATCAGCTAATTATGTTTGACTATTTGCAATGCTAGTTTTTTCTAGAGAATAAAATGTTTATCTATTATGTAAAGGGGTTGATCTTTGGTTTTTTTGGCTTTGTTCGCAGGGTAATATTGACTAGTTTAAGGTTTTAAAGGCGCTTTTATCCAGTGGCAGTTGTTATTTTCTTAGGGTCACAGCTTTAGTCTGTAGGTCGCGGGTGTAAAAATTCTTGTTTGTTGCTTGATGGATATTGTCTAGTGGTTTTTAAAGCTAACTTCCCTAGTAACTATCAAATTTAGCTGTTATTATAACCATTGAATGCCAAGTTTCATTCATTTACACTGCTGTTATATATGCCGATTGTGTTTATATTAATATATGTTTTAATGCTAATGGTTAATATATTTTGGTAGTTTGTGGTTAAGATTTAACATTAGCAATAGTTTTGTAAGTTTTGAACATTGGCCTTAACATTTGATTAAATATTGTAATAATGGTTAGTACTAATCATTTACTGCTAACTATGACCTAAAATGTAGGTGCTAGTCTTAGCTGCGTCAAGATTTGCATAACTATTAGCATATGCTTAAATCTTTCACATTGACTGTGCCGCTAAATGGTCAATGACATTTTAGACAAATGGTAACTGCATCGAAGCTTATAACCATGACATTAAACATTTTTCTAAACATTTGTTTGAACTGCCCTTGTGACTTTAATCACCAGCACCCAATCACTACATCTTCCTATTTAAACTTAAAACTATCTTTGTGGTAAATGTTAGAATAATTCATAACTGAATTATGCATATGTGTTGTAAAGTTGCAGTGGTGTCACAAACAATTATAGAGGTGTCCAGTTTGTTGTCAAAGACTCTTCAATTTGTTGTCACAAGTCTCGAGTTTATTGTCAGTTTTATTTGCTAATTTATAGGATATTGTTGAGATATCAACAACTATATGTAACAATCTTCATTTAATAATATGCAGTCTTTTATTAGGCTCCAATCTCTATTTGTGTCTTTGTTCTGATTTCTGATTTGGTATCAGAGCTATGTTAAAGGAAGGTCATTCATCTCTGGGTCAATCCATAGGTCTTTGTTGAAAATTTGAGTATAGAAGTTGTTTCCATTGTAATGTGCATGTAGCCAAAAATAAAAAAGAGTGTTGTCTGAGGGAGATAGGTGCTACAGAATCTACAAAAAGAGAGTTGTTGCTAATTTAGTGTCAAGTGCTACATTTGAAGGAGACTCTTCAAAGAGAGCAACATCTATGTGAAGCAGATTGAAGCCATTATTGCAATGAGGCATTCATCTGAGGTCTATGGGGAGTAGCCTCATCTATTCAAATATAAGACCAACAAATCAGAGGTTGGCACCATTTGTGATACTGGTAATATATGTTCTATTTTGCCAGTTTTATTACCTTGGTGGAAAATTGAGCAATCAAGTGAGCTGTAAATTGTGCTAAGGGGTATTTGTAAAAGCTGTATGTTTATATTTTTTGTCTCTTTAAACTGGCAAATTTGACAAACTCATATCTATCTGAATCAAATAAGTTAGATGACACATATTATGTTAACTAGAAGTTTAAGATGCAGAATGTAATGGAAGGGTATAATGTGTTGACCATTGTAAATGGTATGGAGGCCAAACCAACTATGCTTGCAAATGTTGTTAAAGATTGGGAGAATAGAGAATGCAAAGCTAAGATTCTCTTACATATGTCTATGAAGGACTCCATTATCCCTCATATTATGTGGACTGCTCTGAAAGGTTTGTATCAAATTACAAACACAAATAGAATTATGTTTCTAAAGAGCAAATTACTTTCAATTGAAATGGAAGCAAATGAAAGTATTAGTGATTACTTGTCCAGGGTTAAGGAATTAAGGGATAAATTAGCTGACATTGGTGAATTAGTTTCAAGTAGTGATTTAGTCACTATTACTTTGTATGGTATGTTAAGTGACTATCAAGTATTTATCACTAGCTTAGCTGCAAGGGAAAATGCACCTTCTTTGACAATTTAGCAGGTATCCTTCTACAAGAAGAAGAAAGGAAGAAGCATATGGACAATAGACTCCAAACTATAGATTCAGCTTTGATGGCCAACAATAAGAAGCTATCCAAAGGAAAGCCATGGACAAAGTATCAAGGAGGTAAATTTGATAACAAAATGTATCAAAATGATAAAAGCATCAAGATGGAGCATCATCTAAGTCAAATTCCAATGTAAAGAAAAATAGACATTGTAATTATTGTGGAAAATATGGACACTATGCTTACAAATGTAGGAGAAAGAAGTATAATGAGTCCATACATAATAAATATGAAGGCAACTTTGTGAATGGTGATGATGAGATAAAAGATGACCTTCATAATCTTAAGTTGTTTATTTTAGATGCTGCTCTTTCTGCTCATACAAATGATAGTAATGCTTGGTTTATAGATTCAGGGGCATCAATTCATATGTCATGTCATAGAGATTGGTTTAAATATTTTCATGATCAAAATGATGGTAGCAAGATCTATTTAGGAGATGATACATCTCATGACATTAAAGGTTATGGTGATATAAGTGTACTTTTGCCTAATGGAAATGTAGAGCAACTTTCAAATATAAAGTATGTGCTAGGAATTAACAAGAATTTAATTTTAGTCTCAGCGATTACTGATCAAGGTTTAAAAGTTGAATTCTTGAAGACAGGTTGCCAAGTAAAGGATTATAAAGATCATTATAATGTGATAGATGAAGGAATCTGAACAGGAGGATTGTATAAACTTGATGTAGTTGTAGAATTTCATCAAGCAATGACATCTACATGTGTGTCAACAGAAGAACTATGGCACATGAGGTATGGTCACCTAAATTTTAGAGATCTTATTTCTCTACAAAGAAAATAAATGGTTCAAGGTCTTCCAATTTTTAAGAATGAACATGTTAATTGTGATGGTTGTGCATTGGGTAAACAGCATAGGAATCAATTTCCACAAAGGACAGATAAAAGAAATAGAAATATTCTTGAATTAGTACATACAGATGTGTGTGGTCCTATGCAAACCAGGTTACTTGGGGGTACTTATTATTTTCTCATATTTGTTGATGATTGCACTAGATACACATGGGTTTATTTCTTAAAACATAAGAGTGAAGTTTTTGAATGCTTCAAAGAGTTTATAAATATGGTGGAAAAACAAACAACTCGTGATATTAAGATTATAAGATCAGATCAAGTGGGGGAAAACATTTCAATTTTTTTTTGTGAAGGATTGTAAAGAAAATGGAATTATGAAACAATACACAATTCCTCATAATCTAGAACAAAATGTTGTGGCTAAAAGGAAAAATAGATCAATTGTTGAGTGTGCTAGGAGTATGCTCAAAGGAAAGAATCTCCCTAGTAATTTGTGGGTTGAAGCAGTTAGTATAGCTGTATATTTGTTGAATAGAAGACCTACCAAGTATCTAGAAAAGATAACCCCTTATGAGGCCCTCACTGGTACTAAGCCTATTGTAAGTCATTTGAGAATTTTTGGATGTAAGGCATTCTATCATATTCCAAAAGAAAATAGGAGGAAACTTGATGTAAAATCAATCAAGTGTATTTTCATTGGTCATTATGTTGATCATAAGGCTTACAAAATGTATAATCCTTCTACTCACAAAGTGTTTGCTAGAAGAGATGTTATCTTTCATGAACATGCAGATTATATTCAAGAGGAAGAAAAGGAAGAAAGTATTGTTTCATGGGAGCTTCTTGAAGAAGGCATTAAGAGTACAGATCAACAAACTCATGATCAAAGTGGGCTTGAGACAAGGCAAAATGAAGTTACTCCATCCAGTAGTGAAACATTAAGAAGATCAATGAGGCAAATCAAGATGCCAATCAGGTATAATGACTATGCTCTAATGGCTCAAGTAGTGAGTGTAGATGAACCTCAAAATTTTGAAGAAGCTAAAATTCATGAAGAATGGATGAATGTTATGCAAGAAGAATATGTTTCAATCATGAAAAATGACACTTGGGAACTAACTGAATTACTTGCAAATAAAATTCCTATAGGTTCTAAATGGTTGTTCAAAACAAAGTTTAATACTAATGGTAGTATTGATAAATTCAGAGCTAGATTGGTTGCAAAAGGTTATTCACAAAGGAAGGAATAGATTATGAAGATACATTTGCACCTGTAGCTAAAATGAATACCATTAGACTCATGATTACACTTGCTACTAAGTATAATTGGGTTCTACATCAAATGGATGTCAAGTCAGCATTTTAAATGGTGATTTAAAAGAAGAAATTTATCTTGTACAACCAGAAGGTTTTGTAAAGAAGGGACAAGAACACCTTGTATGTAGGTTAAAGAAAGCATTGTATGGTCTTAAACAAGCACCAAGGTCATGGTATGTAAAAATTGATAACTTCTTCCAACAAGAGTTTATCAAAAGTAAGAATGATCCAAATTTGTACATAGAGAAAAATGAGCATGGGAATGTTGTTTTGATTTCATTATATGTTGATGACTTAATCATAATAGGAAGTGTTGTAGGCTTCATTGATGAAATCAAAAGAGATCTATCATAGGAATTTGAAATGAAGGATCTTGGACAAATGCATTATTGTTTAGGAATTGAAGTATGGAGAGAAGATGGAAAGAATTTGATTACTCGAAGTAAGTATGCAAATAAATTGATACAAAGGTTTAAAATGCAAGGTTGTAAAGCAGTATGAACTCCATTAGAACATAATTTTACGTTTTCTATTGATGATGGTACAACAGAGGAAAATGGCACTTTGTATAGGCAAATGGTGGGAAGTTTAAACTACTTAACCACAACAAGACCAGATATTGCATATTCTGTCAGCATACTTAGCCAATTCAAGGATAAACCTCTTGAGACTCATTAGAAAGTAGCAAAGAGAGTTATTTAGTACCTACAGGGAACCATTAAATTTGGTATTGAATATACTAACCATTGAATGTTGAGTTGACAAGTTATTTAGATTCTGACTGGGCAGGTGATCTAGATGATCAAAGATCCACAACTGGTTATGCATTCAACATAGGTTCAAGCACTGTTTCTTGGAGTAGCAAGAAGCAACCAACTATTTCATTGTCCTCTACTAAAGCTGAGTACAAAGCATTGTGCAGTACTGAAGCTATTTGGCTAAGGCGTATTCTTGAAGATATGAGACAAAAGCAAGAAGGACCAACTCCAATCAAGTGTGACAATCAAAATTCAATCAAGCTGGAAAATAATCTGGTATATCATGCCAGATCAAAGCACATTGAAACTCAGCATCATTTTGTAAGAGAAAAGATTCAATCTCAAGAGATAGAGTTGATGTATTGTAACACAAATGATAACATGGCTGATGTATTTACAAAGCCATTGGGAAAGATAAAGTTTGTACAATGTAGGGATATGTTAGGAGTTCATAAAAATTTAGTTATTCATTAAGAGGGGGTGTTAGAATAATTCATAAATTATAAATGCATATGTGTCCTAGAGTTGCAGTTGTGTCACAAATAGTTATAGAGGTGTCCAGTTTGTTGTCAAAGACTCTTCAGTTTGCTATCACAAGTCTCCAGTTTGATCTCATTTTTATTTGCTAATTTATAGGATATTGTTGAGATATCAACATCTATATATGTAACAGTGTTCATTGAATAATACACAGTCTTTTATTAGTCTGCAATCTCTATTTATGTCTTTGTTCTGATTTTTGATTGTCAACTGCAATCATATGGATGACTAGGAGCTAGCGCTAACCTGTAGCGTCCAGATAGTTAACCACCCCCACATGTGACCAAGAGAACCTTAACCACAAGTGATAGAGTTAACCACGAGGAGTGACCCCTTTAGCCCTTAAAATCTTAAAACAACACCTTTTACTCAAACAAGCATAACTTTCTCATTTTTTATCAGATTTTATTAATTTTGTAGGCATCAAAAATTTGTTTTAGAGCTCTTCATAGTGGTACAAGCCAGTTTTAAAAATTCTTCATAGATTCTTAGGTATATCTTTCCAAAGTCAAACCTTCATTGCAAACTTTGAATAATAATAACTTTTACATATAGAAATGAAATTTAGAGATTTTTTTTTAAACTACATAGAAAATCATAAAGAATTCATTGGTGAGATTTATATTCATGTGTGCTCACATATTTTTTTAGTTTTTACAGGATGTCTTGTTTTACACTAACACTTTTCCTACAACTTTACGTTAGTAAAAGATAATTTTTTTGTAAACTACTAATCTATTTTTTGTAGCCTCGCATACCAAAGACTATCGCATACCAAAGACTATCAATTCACTAAGTTAGGCACATTTGTTTTATCTAAAGGGAATTAACTTGTTTGTTGTGTTTGATAATTTTTTAGAGTTTGTATGCTCTCTCCTCCTACTGTAAAGCAATCTTGGAGATCAAGAGCGTGTCAAATTCTATTTTTGTTTTGTTTTACCCCAAGAGTCTAAGTGTGAATGCTATCTCCTCACACTATTAAGTGATCTTGGAGATCAAAAGCATGACCTCAAACACATGTTATGGTAGGGTATATAAAGGTGGGGAGCAAAAGCTATACCTCAAAAATGAGCCATCTTTGTGTCTAAGAGCCCCAAGACCCTCGATCTGCCAAGGCTTGTGAGGTGATAAGAATAGGAGAGACCCTCCTAGTCTCATGCATGTAAACGGGCCCTTTGTTCATGGACTTGAGCCTCAAAGTACCTAGTGTATATCAAGGACATCCCCTAGACACCTTGTTCAATCCTAGTTTAAGACCCTTTAGCCATCCTTCCCTATGGTGCATCACTATGAAAAGAGAAGTTATGCATGCATAATTTCATAGTGAGAGATAGAACTCACCTTGGGCAAGGCATTTCACCTCCAAGGCAAGGGTGTATAGGTGGTATATGACCTTGCATTCCCTATCTATCCATCACTAGATAGATAGTATATCTGTGGGCCCACAAGGATTGACACACCCACTTGATTAATATAGGATTGTTCATGTGCTTTATGTGTCTTGTGTGAAATGAGTGATTATCCCTACATCCATCACATAAACCAACATGTGTTTATTGAGTATTCTTTCCAATTCATCCCTAGTCAATCTTACAAACATCCAAACCTTAGACTTGTGGCCAAATCCAAACATTCCACTTTGAAGAGAGTGCAACCACATCCCTTTGCAAAAGGATGAAATCACTTCAAATCCATCATCCTTGTCATAATTGCATAAATTGCTTTGTCTTGAATCCATCATCTTATTCTCTTCCCAAGTCCATCCCAAGTCATACCAAATCACCACCTCCCGAATCAAAACTCAAACTTGTAACCAAGACCTAAATCCTATCACTATTCTCTAATCTAGCTTACTTAAGAAACTAACCTATCTTAAGTCTATCTATCTGATCCATCTTGTCTTACTTATGAGCTTTCCTATCTTAAGTATAGATATCCTTTTCATCTTTAAATCCATCCAAGGTCTTGAAATCTAAGTTTCAGTTTTGGATCCCCTTTGATCCAAATCAAACATTTATCCTACATCAAGTCATTGTCTCATCCCCATCAAATATTATCCTCATCTAATCAACCTTAGCATTTCAACTCAAGTCTCCTTCAAAGTCATCCTTTTGTCAAATCATAGTCTTGTGCCAAGCTTACCAAATCTAAATTAGCCCAGCTCCTGGTTGCATCCAAACACCTTGTTATCCTTTGTCATTTACATTAATGATCCTTGGTCTGAGAACTTTATCATGAAAGGTAGAACATTGAGTCCTACAACCATTAGTAAAGCCAATGTGAAGCCCAAAATCACTATCAAGGCAAGCCCCCCACCTAAATATCATTTTGTCGATGATGATGAGAATCTTGTCAACTAGCTTGATGTTGTTGATAGCCATGTTAATCAAGATAAATATCCCAATAATGAGAGGATTAACGAATATCTTGACAACCCTAATAGTCCTCTCCACACTAAACAAGGTTACACCCCATTATCTCATAACCGCTTATTGCAAAGCATGTATGCCATGGCTATCATCGAGACTATATTTCATACCAAAGAGGCCTTGGTTAAGTATCTTAATAAAATAGGATCCAATCTTCCACCAAATCATCACCCTGAAACTCAAAACACATTCATAGCTAACCCTGATCCTAATCCATTTACCCACAAAACTGTTGGAGTACAGGACCACTCAGAGGTGGGGGGTGAATTAGTGGTCTATAAACTTTCAAAATCTTTTGTACCTTTTAATTTACAAGATAGAGAATGAGACAGACCTCAATGATCTATCAAACACATATGCATAAGTATAATGATGGAAAGTATGAACAGTAAAGAATAGTATGAATGAGACCTTAAGAGAAAAACATTAGGGCACACACACATAGAGACAATTAATCATGAACCACAACACATGTTTTGATGAGTGGAAAACCCTCATAGGGATAAAAAACCACTCGGGAAAATTGCCTCACTGGCTTAATCAGAAACTCACTATTTATAGAACCTCATGGGCTTTTTGAAGAATCTCACTGATTACTGATTTGTTTTATAGCCTCACTGGCTTTACAAAATGTATCTATGAGTACCAACTCCTTATGGAGGACCAACTCCAATAACAAACAAGAGCACCAACTCAAACACCCACAAGAGCACCAACTCCAATATCAACAGGGGCACCCACTCCCTCACATAGCCTCACTGGCAAATCATGATGTCTCACTGACAAATAGATACCTTACTGGTAAACAGGAATAAGAACGGTTAATTTAGGGGGTTACCTTGATTCTCTACAACACATTACACTCCATAACCTTATATCTCCTTTTGCCTGCAACCTATACAACTTTCATACTCAACCTCCTCAAACACAATGACAGTATGAATACAAATCAGGGCTCTATAAACATTTACATACAACAAGTATTACATTTGCAATTCCTTTGTATACATTAAAACAACCTCTGACTTAAGTCTTTCAAATACTCTCTTACTCTTCACCATATCTGACAAACTCCATATACACATGCAGACCTATCTCTCCTCAACACACATCACCATCATTTCATTATATAGTTTGAAGCACTTTAATACAAATAAATATCTCTGTTCATAGAATTTTACGTTCATCTTTATGAATAGAACATGGTATGGAAGATGCTCAATACCCTGTATTCACTCAAAGATAAACAATCTACATAGCCTCTATATGTTCTGTTTCATAGGCACATCTTCTTCTGACAATCACCTATCAAATATTGTTCATAAACCTTACAAAATATTACAATCCATACATGGATATGTAGGTATAACTCTCCTTAACACATATCATCAACTTGTATATCTCAATTCCTCCTATAGAGCTAATTATCTATTATACTAGCCATGTAGTGTCGTTAGAAAAACTGTTACAGAGTAGTTATCACACCTTTGAAAACCAACCATCAAACTAAATGAAAGAGTGTATTCATTGAAGTTTGGAAGTCATTTGAATGTCCACCATTCGATCTTCTTCTCACACCTTCGTATGTTATAATTAACCTTTGATCAAAATCTGCCGCCCGAGCTTAGGTATTATGACCAGAGGAGATGGTTACCTATTCCAAATGGCTAGTTAAATCATCGACTAGATGACCCTCAAATAAGTTGTCTTAAGCAAGTTGATCGCCTACAGAGAATCAATGTTAAAATATAATAAAAAGCACTCAAATGGTGCACAGGTAAAAGGATTAGGACTAGGTTTTAGAACATGATATGAATTAGGGTTTTAGATATGAGGAGATTAGGGTTTTAGGGTCAACACCTAGGGTTTAAAAGTTTGAACAAGAATCTCCACATTAACAAAAATCCTAGATAGTGAGGAAGATATTAAAAGTTAAGGTTACTGGTATGAATAGTGAATTACAATTGAAGTGCTTATAACATAAAGACTATACACCCACAATCAAATCTAGTTCATATGATCTCAACATACTGTACTAGACACCATGACACTCTGGCATTTGCAATACCATACTATGAAGACAACATCATCATACCATGAAGATGATTAACATCATCTCTACTTTTAACATCTCCAAAGCAAAGCAACTACTCCTGTCATCACATGATGACTTTGTCAACAACTCCCAACAACTCCTGATGGCATAATGAAACTCCTGATGACATGAAGAACATGACTGAACAGGATTAAAACCAATAAAGATCAAACTCATTATAGGTAACCAACCCAGTACTGCACCACACCTTGTCTTGAAGCATAACAAACCACCTAACAAAACATCTTCAACTAAGACACCACCAACATTGTCATCATCTTGATTCAAATATGATCAACAAACTTCAACATGACCTTATCATGAAACACCTCCTTTTTGACATTAATGACAAAATTAGTCTACAAAAAGCCCTCATCCATCAAATCCTAACCTATCAAACTCTTTTACTTTATTCTCTTCATCATAATATCCATCCAACCCTAATTTCATCCTAATCCATTAGTCTAGATACCTACTAATCCATCAATCCCTATAGTTCATCATTCATTAGATCCCCCACCAACCCTCCTACACCCTTCAACATCTAGGCTTGACTCTAATCAATCAAATACATCCAATCAAACCCATCAAACTAACCATTCCAATAAAACCAACTTAGCTATGAATGATGTTATCCAAAGGCCATTAGCAAAGAAATGTGATCAAAAACATGAATTTGAGCATGTTGAGGCTATCTAAAATCCCCTAACACTAGACATTATGCCAATCCCAAACATATATCCATTAATCATCCTAGCACTAGTCATTATGCCAATCCCAAACAATTACCCATCAGCCATCCTTATGATTCTATTGACAAGGGAAGCACCCACTTAAAGCAAGGTCCTTATGTCCAATCCATGTTTCAAAACCAAACCTCATGTGTGCACTCCATATCTTCCACATCCTATGCAGATCCCTCATACTTGGTTAAATATCTTATCGACACTAGATTCCATATCAAAGATGCTTTTTTTAAGTATAATATTGACATAGGAGCCAAGCTTCCACCAAATCATCACCTTGAACCTCAAAATCCATGCATAGATAATCATAATCCTAATCCATTTACCCACAAAACCCCTCATCCATCAAATCCTAACCTATCAAACTCTTTCACTTCACTCCCTCCACCACAATATCCTTCTAACACTAGTAATCTTAATCCATTAGTCCACATAACTCTCAATCCACCAATCCCTATATGTCACAACCCTTATTTACAATAATTAATTATGAATTTTAATATTATTAATTAAATGATTGTCGAGTAATTTCAACTTGTGTGTGGAAGGAACACTCTCTCACTCTCTCAACAGAGAGAGTATCATTGAGGCAAGGGTATTTAGCTAACCGAAGGTGAAATGTGGTGAAGTGAATCCGCACACACCACATAGTTTTCATGTAGATTAAACCGCATAAGCATGAATGCATGTATGTGAAATTAATTGCATTTATTTTGTATAATCTTTTTGAAAGAAATAGATTAAACTAAATTATTTAGTTGCAATATTATTAATTGTCCTTTTCGAATTAATTAGATATTTGCACATCTCTTTGAAAACAAAGATTCTTTTAATGCAAACATTCTATTTTGGCCACAAGAGGTAGTTATAAATTTAATGAGGGAATCTTATGGATTAGTGTGAATCTAAAATTAGAATGTTTTATTTGGGTGAGTGGAGTTACATGGAAATCAATTGATCTTTCTTTTCTTTATTATTTTGAACATGCATTCTTGGAGGGGAATTTGGTTTTTAATTTATTTTCTTCAATATGGTTATAAAGAGTTTTCATGTATGGTTCAAGGCTTAATTTTTTGGCGATATTGATTTGAAAAACAAGCATGCAAAAGGATGAGATAGAGGAGAATTAAGGGAAAAGAAGGAGGAGTAAAGCAAGGGAAAAAGAGGAGGGGCATCTAGAAGAAAAAAATAGTAAACATTTCAATGTACTTATATTAGGAAGTGTTAGGTCTCATGGAGAAATCAAAAATAAGGAAGATACTAAGAAAATAGGGATTTTCTTTACACTAATGATCATTTCAATCAATAAGTTTGTATAATTCTTTTATTGTTCATCAATGCTACATTTCTACATTTGTTTACAAATCTATTCGATGTTGTGTGTTTACGGTGATCAAATCCTTTCATGATATTTTGTCAACATATTTCATCATGCTCTAGATTTCATGTGTGTTTAATTCCTTTTTACTATGAATCATGCATGCCTGGTTATGCTTTTTAGTTTTGAACAATTTTGTGAAAAGATCAATCTATGACTTGACTTTTAGAATATCATATTTTCATGGATGCATTTTGGAGGTTGATACATTTGTATAGTTATGTTTTCAATTGCATGTTGTTGTTTTCTATTCAAATGTTTGAATGCTTCCTTGAAAAAATGTATCATTTAATGCTTAAGTAAGTGACCTTTCATGCGACCTTGTACACAACATTGATTTCATAAGTTGTGAATGTATTCTTATATTTTTGTATGTTGAGTTAGAGAAAGAGCATGGACATGTGCTGAATGTGGAGCAATAGAGAAGGGTAGGTTCCTTCTTGAGCCTATCTAGCCAAACATGATTGAAAAAGATACTTTGGCCAAAGCTTGTCAATCAAATTAGTAATAGTTACTATTTGATGTTTTATTTTCTCTCTGCCATATCATGATATTAGTTTAGCATATGCATTTGACATAAGCTATAGAGATGATAGATATATCATGCTGCACCAGATTCCTTCACATATGCTAGCTTCAATTTGATAGACCTCTCGCAAAGGGTCGGGCTTCTCCATTCAGGAGTAATACCGAGGAGGCGTGAGCCTTATGGCTTGGTGATAAATCACCTTGATTCAATGCTCTCTCTCTGCTAGATTCAGTGTCGAAGATATGGTATGGTATCGAAGACATTGTTTGGTGTGATGCTCTTTTGTATGAGCCTATATGGATACATATTATAAAGGCATAGTCCTTTTTATTAAGCTATTTGATTAGCTGATGTATTGAATCTTATTTGATTATATTAATGAAATTATTTTTCATGAGTTGTAATAGTCATGGGAAAATTTTATTTCTTCCCTTTTTATTTGCTATTTTATTAGAATAATATTATTTTATTCAAGCTTATTAAAGTGGTTCTTACACTATAGTCCATCATTCATTAGATCTCCCACCAACCCTTCTACACCCTTCAACATCTAAGCTTGAACTTTATGAATCCCACACATTGAATCTATCCCATCAAACTAATCACCTAAATCAAACCAATATAGGTATGAATGATGTTATCTAAGGACTATTAGAAAAAGGAAGAATATCAAACTAGAAAACTCCAAGACAATGAGTGTACCTACTCCAAGCCTAACCAAGAGTCATATGGTAGCATGCCTATCCAACAAATAGCCCCATGCAATCTAAATCCAAATAACAAACCCATCCATGATCAAGTGCCATCATGTGAAGATATTGTTAGTCCTAAGCCTATTAAGCATAAAAAAGATCCTCCTAGCATCATGCTTATCTATCCAACACCATCATGCAATCCTATGTCCATCCAATTATCCAAGAGTCTCTTAGTACCATTCATGTTAACAATGAAATATTATCATGTAGATCAATGCCTACAAGCCTATTCAAGAGTGTCTTATTCTAAGTTTAAATCCAAATCCATTATACAACCATGTTGTCAATAAATCTAGCCATATCAAACTTATTCAAGAGTCTCTTACCACCAGTTTAAATCCAAATCCATATGCAACCATGTTTTTGATGATCCAAATCCTATCAAGTCTATCCAAGAAACCTCTATGTTCATCCAAACTTAAAAGCTATGTCAAGAATCCAATGTAAAGTAGGATCAAACATGTACTCAACCAAATCAAGATCAAATTATCCAACCTACTCAAGATCAAGTTATCCAAGTTATCCAAGATCAAGCTACCCATAGAACACCTATCTATGATAAAGATCCTATCTATGATCAAGAAAACCAAGTCAATCCCCTCATCCAACTTTATGATGTCCATGAGAAAGAAGGCCAAAATAATCCTATCACATATCCAATTATCCCTGTCGAATATCCAATTACAACATCCATTTCCTATGATGATACACTTGGTCCCCAAGAAAACATAGACAATCAAACAAATCACTTGGATCACATCACAAAGGATCCTAATGAGCATAGTGGCAATCAAGATCCTATAAACATCAAGCTTGAAGAAAAGAAGGTTATAATGGATACCATTCAAAGAATGACACCGATAAACAATGGTTAAGACACAAAAAATGTATATAGTAATCAAGGTGAAAAAAGTTTACATAACGAGAATACACAAGAATCCTATCAAATAGGATCTACCATCTTTGTCAAGTCATATTTACTAAAAGAAGATAAAATCACAAATTTTGACTATTTTGGACAACATACCGAGGAGTTAGCATCATGTTTCAATGATGACAAATATCCCATCGCAAACAAGATATGAAAAAGTATGGATTATCATGGAAAAGTATTGGGCCTTTATGAACAAGGCATCCTAGAACCTATCCCAATCCACTTCAAACATGGTCAAAGAATTGGTGAAGAATTATCTAAGAAATTTAATGGTATTAGTGATACTTCCAAGATGACTAAGGCAACCTCATTCAATGAGAGCATTGAGATAGGGAATATTCATAGCCCTTGCACTAGGCTTGATGTCAACAACTCATCCACTTCCACCATCTGTACCAACAAACTTTATCTTCCACATCTTCCACCCCTCGATCAGGACCAACAAAATCATAGAGCATACAAAGTAAAATATTCAAATTAAACATCAAAAGCATATGAAGTCAAAAATCAAGGAAAGCATATAAAAGCAATATGGGTCCCAAAACAAAATGGACCAAGAAAATCAAATGTAACAAATTATCCAAAACCAAGCTCAATATATCTAAATACAGTAGGCTATTAAAATCAAAAGATGCACCTTGCATATAATAGCTACCCACCACCCTACAATTTGTACAAGAATGTTGGTCCTAATCACCATCCTAGTTGCACATCCAAACTTCATAATTCCAAATCCTCATTCATAATCCACCATCTCAAGTTTGGCGAGTAAAAAATATTCCAAACCAATGCACATCGCTACCCTATCCACCCAAACCAAATACATCATGATCACCTAATTCTACATCTAATATCCCTCATCCAAATCCAAGATCACGTCTAAAATCCAAAAATTCCAACTCCCAAATCCATCATGTTGTGGCAAGAACACTTCACCATAAGGGATATGATGGCTCCCTATCAAAATGTAAATATTCAAATATGGCCAACTTACTTATCGATGAAGATCATACAAACATCTAAGGATTGTACAAGAGCACTTTAATCTTGACAAAGCAACTACTTTAAGTAGGTCACTGCTGGCATGTTATGACAATTGCATCTACATCAGCTAATAAACAAGGAAATTAAAGATGCTTTTAGTATCAAGTTATTAGTGCTATCCAATTAGCATAGAAAATAAAAAATAAAAACATTCAAACTAAAAAAGAGCAAAAAGCAAAAAAGCAAAAAAAAAAAATTCAAAATAGTAAAGAGAAATCATTCATCCAAATTTAGTGAAAACCATGTTATTGTGCCTTGGATAAGTACCATGTTGAAAATCCATTCATAGGCATAATGTGTAAATCGATTGTCGATTAACTTTGCACTTGGGGGCAAGTTGTCTCATATATCCCATCCTATCTCCCACATATCATCCTAATCCATCATATTCATATATCCTTGCTATCATACCCCATCATCAACCCTCCTCGACTTTGATCTTGATAAGGACCAAAGAATGATTCTAATACATGCTTTGATAAATGCTTGACAGAAAATCTTTTTTCATTAAATCTCCTAATCATCTTGTTATCACTTATTCCATACACTATATCCCTTTAGTCCAACATCCTGAATGACATTTGCAAAGTAGGGGCATGTTATTCCTTTGTGAAATAGTCCTTGGAGGTCACATCTTACACCCTTCCATTAATTTACTATCCATCTTCATTTCAGTAATCCCTTCACCCATCCATCTATCATTGATCTTCAGTTTGATCCACTATCACCAATCCCTTAAACCATCCATCTAATCCATCAAGGTCATTAGCCTAAATCAACTTATCTCCCATCCTTGTTTTTAGACTTGGTGCTTCCTTGTCACTAGTTATCATATGAAGAAAATCATCCTATCCAATAACAGATCTATAAAGTACAATCCCACATATCCTATCCAAAATCAATCCATGTGATCCAATTCAATCCAGACAATCCAATGCAATAATCCCAATATTTATCTTAAAGCAATCCAATGCACTCCCATCCAATGCAATCAACCAGAAGCCAATCTAATCCAATCCTTCATAGAAATCCAATACAATGCTATCCAATGTAGCCATCCAATACACTTATCCTAATAAATCCTAAAGTAGTTAATCCACCAAGCGATCCTAAATCAGTTAATCCACTACAAGCAATTCTAATACATACAAATCTTGCCAATAAATCTCTTCTATCATCCTAAAGCATACATCAATCTTGTTCCCAAACTTGCTACAAAATCCTAATCATCTTAATCCAATCTATCTATCTATCTATCTATCATCATCTTTTGGATATATCATTCTCAATTCACATGTTGTTCTCAAGATATCATTCCCACATCAACAATGCTATCATCATAATCATCATCAATTAAATCATTGATTTTCAACTTGAACATGGAAAACACTATGTTTGTTTTTGTTTTTGAATCATTATGTGCATGCTTTCTTGCTTTGCTTGTGTGTTATTGTCTTATCTTTCATCTATATCGGTCCTTACAGTATACCTGCCACAACATCATTACGGTCTTTCATATCATGGTGCCATAGGCATATGCTTGCTTGTGACTTCAATCCTCTATGCATTTGACACATCATCACCATGGTCTTTATATCACAATGCATAATGTTAGGTGCTATATAAAACAATAGGTTGCTCACACCAACTCAACATGACAATCCTTTGCTCTATCATTCTTATCTACTCCCCTAGCATCATCCTTCCTTTCCATCCATCTCGAGAGCCTACCTATGTCCTTTGCACCCACCTATTCCTCTCAAGGGGGCACCAACCCATCCTCCTTTTTATAAGCCCCGTCCTTTTCATTCTTCCATCTATATTTAATTATTCTTTGAAACAACATCGCTTCTTTCAATTGTAACATTGTCTCAAAGAGGGCAAAAATGTAGACACCTAAAATCATACCAAGACCTAATTCGCTCACAACCACATCCTGATTCTCTAAATCACCTAGAAATTATCCCTAAACCATTCTAAATCCCCTAATCCTAATCAGATTATCCCCCCATTATCCTAATTTATCACATTATCCTGATTATCCCAGTTTCAAAACTTGATCTTAATCATGCCATCATTTATCCTATTTTCCCTAATTATCCCTATGTCCTAAATCATTTACCTAATTCCTAAAATCTCCTTCCCCACACTTTATTTAATTAATTTATTTAATCAAATCCCTCTCAACTAACCAAAAATGAATTAAAGAAATTAATAATGTCTTTAGTTCTCATCCACCCATCTTATAACTATCTCATAACCATCTCTCAAAAATCCAAAAATCATTTTATAAATCCTAATTATTCTACACCCTTGATACTATAACTACCCAACCAATTCAATCCTAATCATCCATTTGGCATTAAATCCTCGCCGTTGATCATCCTTTCTAAAGGTCTATAAATTGACCCTTTGGGAGCCCATTTCAAGGAATCCATCTCCAAACAATGTCACGCTGCTAGTTCGAGCAACCACATTTCAATCATTTCAAGAAAATATGCCTTTACGATGCAAGAGGAATCAAAAGTTTGGTAACATTTTTTCTTATCATTTTACATTTTCAGTTTCTCACTTTATTGGAGGTTACATTTAATATATACAAGGTTTTAAAATTACATTTCAAATCTTTATTTTGGTTTATATTTTGTGTTGATAGTAATCTAGCGGCCTAGTTTGGTAAGACATTTTTAGTAATGTGTGAGAATATAATGTTGGCATAGCCAATGATTTTCTCTATGGATAATGGTGCAACCATTCCAAAATAGAATCATAACCAAGTGCAACAATTGAAAAAATTCCTTTAAAAGGGTGCCTAAATTAGTAACCTTGTAGAAGAATTTTAGTTTTCTTTGGAGCATTGAATCATTGCAAAAAGAGGTTATTGCTTCTTGAATTTTAAAAGGTGTAGTTATTAATAGTCATTTTAACCTTTAGAGAGGGGTAGATGAATGTCTAATTTAGGTTGAATGTCTAGTAGGATCACTATACCTATATGCTATTAATTATAGATTCCATAGCATATGCATAATGAAGACCTTAGCAAATGTTAACTAGTTCTCATAAGGATGTGACTCATTCCTGAAGATAATGTGTGGTACATTTTTTTAGATTGGTAATAGTTTCCCATTCACATTCCTATTATGCAAATAATTTCATAAGTGAAATTGTAGAGATTTGGATTAAATTTGCTAATCAGTCTTTTTGGGACAATACAAAGCACATGAAATGAAAGTAAATGTATCTTAGATGTGTTTGAGAGGATGACTTACTTTCAATTTATAGTGCATGATTAATCTTAATAAATCTATTTTTCAATAGTCAAATAACACTTTTAAATTTACGCTTGGTAAAATAAAAGCACTAAGAGATGGGAATCAAATAGACACTAGGAACTAGCAAATGAAAGGGCACAAGTTAAGAGAAATCATGCATGTTTTAAATTTTGTTGCAAATTAGAAGGTAGTAAGAGGTTGGAGGATGATAAAGAGGTATTCTAGATGTGATTTGGATAGGTATAACAATTTACTCAACCCATTAGATTTACTCCTCAACAAATTAAGAAAGAAAAATGCAAAAGGGTTATGCTTTTACTATCATAGAAAATATAGTAGAGGACATAAATGTGTAGAAAATAAATTGTTCTACATTGAAGGGCCGACTGAGGAAGAAGATGATGAAGAAGAAACAGTATAGTTTTAAAATGAGATAGACGAGAAAATAGGAGATCCCCAACCAAACATTTATTGTCATGTACTTTTTGGGATTAGCACCCCATAAACTCTCTAGAATAATAAACATAATTAACTTACTAACTAAAATAGAATAATAACAAACAAATCTAGTTCTAATCGCAAGAATCTAATGAGCTAATAAGATAAAGTATCAGTTGCAGTCCACCTCAAGTGGGCCCTTACTTGGATTGACTATGCCCTTCTCTTCTCCTTTATCAACTACTAATCAAATAAGTATATCAATCAATTTGCCACAATCAAAGAGTAAAGTAAAATTGTCATGATGGAAAACTCTATTTTCTTATTATCTTCGAAAATCTAGTACATGCATGGAGAAAATCTAATTGTTCCTAGATATGCTAGATCAAAATAATATATACACATCTAGCATGAGTTCATACATTCATGGAGACCTATGACTAGTCACTCACTTCCCATCATATGAGGGAAGGATTCTTATTTTTGGAAAAAGAAACCAAACTAGGAAACTAAACTTAAATAAATCAAAGAGGAACATTCCTACTAGGACTCCTTAATTTGTGTGTGGTACAAGAAAGTCATTTAAGGAACATGAGGACAAATAACTAGACCCATTTAATCCTTCCATATTCCTTGCTAAAGGATGGACTTTTTTCATTTATTAAACGTCTTGTCTTTCTATTTATGAAATTCATCCTTATATGTAGAGGAGTTAATCGTTGTTGGACAACTACAGATGACCACAAGATTTGCTGGAGGAAGTTGGTCCTTTCACTGCAAGAAGCTGGTCCTTTGGCTATAGGCATGCTATAGTTTTGGCTGCAGGTTGTCACTCTTAGTTGTTGTAGGAAGGAGTTAGTCTCATAGAAAAATCTCTACTCTAAGAACATCATAAACAAAATAACATACCACATCATATTTGACAATAACTACTTTAAGACATAGAAATTCATTAAAACATATTACAACTAACATAGTGCTTTTGTCCACATATTAATTGAAGTATTAGCTTAAAAGGTGGGAATGTCTATATAAATGTTTTCTTAAAATAGGAAACATAGGGATTATAAAATAAAACTATGGCACCTGGATCAACCTTGAAGGATTTGTAGTCTACTTTTTGTCTTGTTTTTGTTCTATTTTGTTCTTTCTTTGTTGTATAGTTGGGGTTTGGTGTGGGTTAGTTGTGGTTCCATTGATGTTTTGCTAATGTAAAGGGTTTCCAGGGCCCCTTCAAAACTTGTTTTTACCCCTTTTTAATAAAAAAACTAATATCAATTTACATAGATAATTTAATTTACAATCTTTAATTATCTATTATCCAAACTCATTATCAAAATAAAAGAGTAATAAATAAATTAGTGAACACATTTCAAGATACTATAAAGTTATTTGAACACATGGTGTAAATACATTTCAAATGTAAACTATTAAAATACACTCAATTTGAAATGTATTTATAATAGAAATGATTGAAATATACTCTTTGAATGATACATCAAGTGTGTAGAGCACATACATTTAAAGGTCTTGGTACATATAGTTTGGGTCCTCTCTATTTCTAATTATCTCTAAAATCTTCTCATGGTCTTCAATACTCAACCTCTATTTTGTTGGCCACATCTAATTTTTCATAAAGATACCAAATTTAATCATGTTTCTACAACAAAGTGGCTATAGTGTATAACCTTCCATCTATGAATATAGTTATCAAATGTAATACTACTTTTATCTATCTTTATTTTTTGGTGATAAGTTCATTCAATAACAATGGATCTAGTGGGATACTCTTATCCATCACCATTTATCATAGATTATGTCAAATTATATTTTGGTTTAGTGGATCCAAGTGAATAGTATTCTATGATTTCTATATCATCAATATTTGCAACTAGAAGAAAAACATCTTGTACAAAAATACATAGGTTGGGTTCAATTCCAAGAGATATCACTTGCTAGATAACACCATTATCCCACTACAATAATCAATATGTTTAATTTACCTACAACAACTAGATCAAACACATGTTCATAGTTGACTAAATAAAAAGGATCATTGACATTTGTCATTATCTTCTTAAGGAGGCACTAAAAGAATTTGCTTCATTTCCTACTATGGAATATATCCATCAGTAATATTCTCACATTGTAGAGTATTTACCTCACTGTTAATGTAAATGACACAAAAGTATGATTTTACTTCACTTGAATATCAAATGGATTACTATGTCCAATAGTCATCACCTGATGGAGACTCCTAATATCAACAATGCTTTGGAAATTATAAGGATCGGAAAAATCAATAGCTACAAATATGAAAATTTAAAATATTAATTTAAGAAGAGAAAGAAGAATTCCAAGCAAAAATAACTATAGGAAAATGTTTATGTAATCTCCTTATTACCTCTATAGTCCTCAAATATACCTATAGGGTGTCACTTCCCAAGATATGAGAGTAATCTTGTTGAATATTGTATTTAGTGCACTATAGAGGAGGTTTAAGAAGAGAGGGAGATACTAAGAAGAAAAATAAATGCCCACATAGTTAAAATATGTTTTTAAAAAATTGCTTCTAAAACAACAAAAATGAACATTGCATTTCCATACAAATTAAAAGGAATTAAACAAATTTTTTACCTAAACAACATCTCCATGTTGCAAGTATGTGCTGATTGGTGTTATCATTGATGTCAACATATTTGCGTTGTTATTTTTGTCAACTATATCTTATGGCATTGTTGTTTGGTGATTGATTGAAGAACATTGTCTAAGTATTTTTCTCCACATATTTTCTGTGTTGAAGACCAGAGTATGAGCTTCGGATATGTTTTAGAGAAGTGTTTGAAGATGATAAATCCATAATTTGGAGGTTTTGATCGATGTGCAAAAAAGTTCTATTCACCAATGTGAAGATTGTGCCTCGCAAGATTTGCAGAGTGACAAGGAGAAAATGTTTTGCTCCGCATTTCTCTGCAGATTAGAGTTTGGTTTTGCAGTTCTGGACTTAAGCTTATAAGGTCCTTAGTCATCTTCATTCCAAAGGACATAGAATTTGAAGCTCCAGAAAATAAGTTTCTAATTAGCAGAGTTTGATAGTGTCTGATTGAGAACAGTCTGTGATCCCTCTTCAAGTGAAATGGGTTGAGATCTGTTGCGGTTGATTTTGCTGGTTTCTAAATGATTCTATGATGTTCATGGATGTCCCCTGAATGCATTAAAGTCATGTGTCTGATCCACAAGTTGTAATGAAGATCTTGGAAGCGTATGTTCAAGTGTTCTTGATGATTGCACCTGTCTGGCTGACCTGGATGGTTAACACTCTTCGCAGATGAATGTTTTGAATTGCAAAAGCATGTGATAACGTGTGAAGATGTAATTGAGTCCATTCTAAAGTGTGAAGTATTCCTCCTTTATTCATTTAGTCTACAAGTTTTTTTAGGTCTAGTCCTAATTTGATGTATGTATGTATGCCGACCTTGGAGATTGTTCCAATGGTTGATGATTGTAATGCTGGTCACCTTGATGTACATTCCAAGGTTGATGAATTGTATAAATACATGAGATAAATTCGTGTTTGAACTGTGAGGATGTGAAGATGAAAAGATAAGTGCGAAGTGTAAAAGTAGAGCAGAGAAGAGATATTTTGTGTTTCAATGTAACTGAACTCTGGCATGGTGTAGATGCTACTAAATCAGTTCAACCCTTGGTAGTGAGCCACCCCTGGCAGTGAGCCAACCCTCAGCAGTGAGCCATCCTTTTGGGCAGTGAGCCCTTTGGTAGTGAGCCACCATTTGATATTCAGTATTGTTACAACATTTATATTGTGAGTTAACACTCACCGTGGTTTTTCCACGTAAAAAATTTGATGTTCATGTGTATATGGTGTTGATGTGTTTGTATTTTGATTCTGCTATTCATGTTTAATTCTCATAACAGAATAAAGAAATAAGTTACATGGTTGTGAAATTGATTGTGGTTTAAAGAAGTTAAATTTTTGATACAACTGATTCACCTCCCCTCTCAGTTGTCTTGTGTTATTCAACAATTAGTATCAGAGTGAGGTTCCTTTGAGGAAATCCTAATAGCTGAAGGTAGATCGGGGATGGTACACAGGAAAGACATTCCCCAGTTTGATGGAACTGATTATGCATACTGGAAGGTACGAATACAAATTTATCTCATTTCTCTTGGTTATAATGTTTGCGCAGTGGTTAAGAATAAATACACAATTCCTAAAGATCTGGATTCTGAAGAAGAGATTAAAATGTTTGAGGATTATCACAAAGCTAAAAATGCTCTATTAAATGCCCTGTCTAACACTAAAATGGAAAAAGTTGTGAATCTAGAACCTTCTTATGAGATTTGGGACAAATTAAATAAAAGCTATGAAGGTGATGCATCTATCAAGAAGGCCAAGTTGTAAAATTTAAAGACCACATATAAAACCATGCGAATGGTTGAAGATGAGAACATAACGATTTACTTACAAAAGATTGATGAAGCTGTCAGCAGTATCAAGGGCCTTGGTGGAGAATTAAAGGATCAGGATGTCATAGATAAGATACTCAGAACTCTTCCCAAATATTATAGTCACAAAGTATCCGCCATTGAATAGTTGTTGGAATTGGGCAAGCTTACAAAAGATCAATTACTTGGCAAACTGACTGCTTTTGAAAGAAGAGAGTTTGGTACTATTGATAGCCCTGTGAAAACTGAGACTGCTTTCAAGGCCAAGGAAGAAACTAAGACTGCTAGATCAGATAAATATGCTATAGAATCAGATGATGAAGACTTTGCAGAGTTAGAAGCTAAATTTGCTAGCAGAATAAAGAGGGGAAGCAAAGGAAAATTCAAAGGTAAGTTACCTTTCAAATGCTTTAGTTGTGGTAAAATTGATCCTTATGCTCCAAGATGTCCTAACAGAGCTTTGAAGATCAATGAAAGAAAATAAAAGATGGTAAGAAAGAGTTATTATGATAGAGATGATGAAGGTGTAAGTGATGATGAATCTAATTCTGATGATGGAAATAGTAGTGAATTCTTGTTTATTGCACTTAGAGAAGAACCTATTTTTGGCAAGAGACACTGTGTGGCTTCATTATTGTTGTCATTGATGGCAACAAAGTCTATCCCACACATCCACATCACATAGTATGTCTATACCAGATGACAGATTGAAGATTGTTTAGGTCTGGTGAGAAAGAACAAAGCATGCAGCAAGGTCTAACAATCAAGTCTAGATCTCTTAGATAGTGTAACTCAGTAAGTTGAAGACTTGAACAAGCCAAGAGGAGTATCATGAATACTATATTCCAGAGATTGAGCCTCCAGTGAGAGAACATGGAAAAGATATGAGCATCTGAGTGTTGGGTTCCAGACAGGCAGAGCAGACTAAGCAAGAACTAACCGATAGAGTATCAGACTTCAATCCTGATGAGAAATTGATGATGATCAATCTGTTTGAGGGATCATACAATATTGGCTGACATGATTGATGACTTCAATCTCTATGATTTTGATATGCATCACATATCAAGCATGGATTCAGCCAATAGATCAGTAGTTTGCAAATATCTTGAGTATTCTGATTGCTGACTAGAAAGTTGTTGAAATCCTTGGTACGGATACATATACCAGATGGATTCCAGTATGAAGTGTGTGTGTGTAAGGAGATAGTGTGCAAAAAAAAGGCAGAGATAAGTGTGTGGACAGTAATACAAGTCTGGTATGTAATAGAACAACATCACTAAAACAAAGGAAGAATGAAGTGCAGTAGATCAGTATATTGAGCCTAACCGAAACTGATCCTTATCATATGTGGATTCCTCTCATCAGTTCAAACACCTAGTTACCTTCCATAAACTTTGTAGATAGTGAGTCTCTTGTAGGTAGTGTTCCTTTTGTGAGCAGTGTGCTCAGGCAGTGAGCCCTAATTGGCAAGTGCCATTTTGTACTTCTTATTTTTTAGCAGAGAATACAATCTTAGGTTAGTCACCCAGTGGTTTTTTCCCTTAATAGGGTTTTCCACGTTAAAATCCTTGTGTTATGTGTGTTGATTTCATTTCTGCTCTCATGATTATATATGCTTATGTGTTTTGATGCTGCACAAATTATAAAAAGAAAAATAAAGTAAAATTATTAGAGATAACTGATTCACCCCCCCTCTTAGTTATCTACCTTATTTCCAACAATTGGTATTAGAGCCAAGTTCCTCTAAACAGAGCCTAACAACTTGAGGAAGATCTGGGAATCTCAATGGATATGTATGGTATGAAGGAACAACTTTAGTCTGCCCTAGATGATCTTGAGCAATCTCACTCTGAAGTCAACTTTGGAGAAAGACTGAAACAAGATGATGATTTCATAAATGAGCTAAAAGAAAAAAATGAGTATCTCTGTGAAAAAGAGAAAGGAACTACTTCAACAACTAGCAAGTCAAAGTGAAGCCAATGATACTAATGAAGATCTGAATGAGAAAAATAAGCTATGTGAGAAGCTATCAAAAGAGGTCATTATGGTAAGACATGAAATGGAATCAAGGGTTATGAGATTCACCCAAGAAATTGAAGAGAAAAGAAAAATTGAAGATAATCTAAAACAATCTCTCAAGGTGAAGTCAAAGGACTGCCACAAAATGGATAGAATAATCAGGCATCTGGAATCTAATCTTGAAGAAGCTAGAGATAATGAAGAACAAGTTGAGAATCAGATAGAGACTCTTAAACAAGATCTTCAAACAACAAATGAATACAAAGAGAAATTCAAGATAATCTCAGCTCAACTTGAAGTTCTTTTGAAAGCCAAAAGAGGGTAGATGACAAGCATGGCTTGGGATATAAGAAAGGTGAAAACTCTGGATCTAGTCAGAAGAACTCTGGATTAGGAAATCCAAGGAATAGGCCTAGAAGACCTCTAGTAAGGCAACCAAATGCTCAAAGATATCCATCCTTCAATGGATACTGCTACAGTTGAAACAACATCGGTCATAAAGCAACTTAGTGCAGAAGAAGAGTGAATCAGACTAATTCATCCTTCTCCGGACAGTGTTTCAACTGCAAAAGGTATGGTCACAAATCTCATGAATGCAGAAATATGAAAATAAAGAATTCATTCAATGGTAGATACTTTGCATGCAATAGAATGGGACATATGGCTAATTAATGCAGATCAAGAGGATATCAATCAAATATGCAAAGAAATGTTGTTTGCTACAATTGCAATAGATCCAATCATATTGGCAAATTCTGTAGAAGTAAGAATTAGGATAAAAAGGGTCTCGTGCATCATAATCAAAATCAAGATAAAGGAAAAGGAAAAATGAATGTGGATGAAGTTTAAAGGGAGATGAACAAGACTTGGGTGAAGAAGAGTACAGAAAATGTTGGGGATGGATCCGTACTAGAATTTGGTGCTGATATTCCTTCCGGAAACTAAGCAGATGAGCTTTGGCTCAGGGGGAGTCACAAAGGAAAATAAATTCCCCCAGCCAGTCAATTGGTACCTAAATTTGGCACACGAAATGTTGTAGATTAAAGGGTTCTCAGATAAATATCCAAACAACCCTCGGTAAAAATATGAAAGATCCACAAGGAGTTTTGAAGAGTTTAATCAGCCAAGATTGATCTGGTTTATCCAGTAAAGTAGGATCTTCATAGACAGATCCTGTATGATTCAAAATTGAAATATCTTGATCTGCAAATTCATGGCATGATTGGAGGAAAGAAAATACATTGTCAATTATCACTAAAAATTATTCTAAGTGCATCTCAGTGATTGGAAAAGATCTCCCTCAGAACAAGGCAACTGGATGACTTAAGTTGTGCATTTATTGCAAAAGGAAATTAGGGTTTGCGCAGAGATAAAAGGGTTCTTTCACTCATCATTTGCACATTTGCATTCGAGAAGAAGAAAGGAAGAGCTTTGCGTCAAGTTTTTACAACTTTGTCAAAGATCAACCGCAGAATCTGATTCAACCAGCAACCTATTTCGGCTCTCATTGTGAACCCTAAAAGCGTAAAAAGGTATTTCCATTTCTAAATATCTCTCTCTGAATCTTTTGCAAAGATGGCTACTCCAATGGTTGTTAAGATCACTGATAGGCCACACCCAAAGTTCAAGAAACACCCCTATAAGTCCCTAGAAGTTGATCCCTTAGGTGCTTTCTCTAGCATTCTGCATGGGGTTTTGCACATAGAATATGTTAGGGTGTACATCCAACCAATATTGAGGAATTTGGAGAATCTAAGCTGATGGATATCTACCATAAACAATTAATAGATGAAACTTTTGAACTCAAACCTCAATACAAGGCCCTCCAGGATAAGCATTTTGGACATTGCATCCACTTCCCCTATTTTGCAGAAGATGAATGGGTCTGGTATGTTCTTAGAAGAATACATGACAATTTCATGTGGTTGATGAAGCCCTTTAAAATAACAAAAGATGCCATTAGGACAGTAATTGGATTACACTCATCTGTTGGGTTGCCTGCACTCAAATTTGTCAAGAACCAGACAGTAAGTGAGGCTACTGGATCTAAGTTTGACAGAAGATCCATGACAATAGAAGACATCACAGATCCAGATATCAAATTTGCCTCTATGATAATTGGTTATAAAATTTATCATTCTAGTAGGGAAATTCTATGTCCAGAACTACAATTTATACAGCATATCAGATGCTAAGGGAAAATGTTGATTATGACCTATGTGGTCTTCTTCTGAACCAACTATTAGAAAACTTGCAAAAGATCAAGAAGGATAAGAATAACTCATTCAAGTATGGTGGCTTAATACTATGTATGTTCTTTTACTATATGAATGAGCTACCTAGATCAAGTGGTTGGGTATGGCAAAATGACAAACCGGTTGCCATACAAATCAGAGACTATATGTATGGGCTTGGTGATGCCATGGCTCAAAGTACATCACTCTGGGGATACTTTAAAAACTTCCAAAGTTTGATGCAGGCCAGAGAAAGAATTCCTCAAACAATAGTTGAAAAATATAAGGATATAATATGCTTCATGGTAGACATTGATCAATGCCTAATGGAGGCAGTTGAGCCCAGAACAGTTTGGATTATGCCAATGGGATATGAGGTAGATGAGAAAATCCTAGAGCTGCATGTCCAACACTTGTTGAGTCAGCCTAAGGACCCTGAGGCAGAAAGGTTTGGAACCTTTCAAGAATTAAGTATAAAGATACATGTTGAACTGAGACAACTAGAGATGAAAAGAAAAGTGAGAAGGGAAGTAGAGGAAATTGCCAAAAGATATGGCATATCAAAGGAGGCAGTTGATGCAAATAGAGAGAAAATAGAAAGAGCTGAGAAAGAGAAACAAGAAGCAGAAAAAGAAAGTGTTCCGGTACAAACCTCCTCGTGGACTAGATCCTCCAAGAGCTATGCACCTGCCACCTCTAAGAGCTCAAAAACCTCAAAACTGGAAGCCAAGACATCTGGTAAGGGAGAAAAGAGAATGAAAACAAAAGCCACAAGGTCATACATAAGCCAAAAGGATGATGAAGAAATAGAGTCTGATGAGGAAGTTAAGAAAATGAAGAAGAAGAAGAAAATATCTAGGGAATCCTCTATCAGTAAAAACAAAGAAGAAGAGGCAGAAGAATTTATTGAAAGGCCTACTCTCTCTATTGATGATATCATCAAGGCAGTCACAGTGGATTGGAAGCTACAACCAGTCACTAAATTTTATGATGAATATAGTGATACTGACAAGAAGATCTTGGAAGATGCTACAGTTAGGTACCTAAACATTTATAATAAAGTATTCATTGAAATCATCTCTCTAATTCCCAAAATCCTAGAGAAGGTACTTGAACTGAGAAAGGAGAATGCTAAGGCAAAGGACTTAGAGATCTGAGAGTAGATTGCTATTCATCTCTATCCTTTCATTACTCCAAAACAAATGAACATGATATTTAAGGACTGCGAGGATGAGTTCCGGAGCAAAGCAAGAATGAACAAACTTATGCTTGGAGAGACTGAGCAAGTAGCAAGAGAAATAGAAGACATCCTCCGGAATGCCTTTAAAAGATTCAATCTTCCTATTATAGAGGAAATAAATGAAGAACCTTCTACCATGGATGTCGAAGGATTAAGTGCATCAAAGGAAGAATCTACTAAGAAAACTGTAGAAGAGTCAAAAGAGATAGATGAGGAGAAGTCTAAGGACTTGGATTCTGCTGTTCCAGAAGAGGAAGTCCATGAAGAAGTCAACATCTCTCCTTCGGGTCCCCTTGATGACTCAGGTACTAAAGGAGAAGCAAGAGAAGAGGAGAAATTGAGTCAAGAAGAGGAGGTAAAGGGAAAAGAAGAAGAACAAACAGAGAAGATCCCTGATGACAATTCTGAGGTTGCCAAAGGAAAGAAGACTCAGTCTCCGGCAAGAGACACTGTAGAGGTAGTAAAGAGATTATTGAACAAAGAAATGATAGAAATAGATGAACCAGAATTATTTCAAGGACCACTCAATTTTGATTCCCTCTCTCCAGTCCAGACAATGAAGATAGCATCCTTTGCCCAAGTTAAAGAAAAATAAAAGCTTCTAAAGTCTCACATAGAAGATTTTGAGCTAATAGAGATTGCATCTGGAATGCTGGAGAAGATCATGCCATCCTTCCAAAAGGATCCTTCCCCCTCTCCATCTGGTAACCTTAAATCTCTAATAAACTCTATCAACACTCATTTTGATTCCTTAAAGAAATCGGTAGAAGAAAAGGTTCAGAAAGATTTTTTGGGAAAGAGATTCTCTAAAGTACAAGGACTCATAGCTAATGATAGGAGAACCCTAGATATTGGGATAAAAAGCCTAGAAAATGCTCTTAAAGATGGTGGAGAAATGTACAAATTTTGTCTATCCTAGTCTAAAGTGACAGAGGGTATTGAAAAGAAGGTGAAATAACAAGAAGGTAAACTATCAAGTTTATCTTAGAATTTTGAGCCTCTCACCACATCCATAATGAATCAAGAGTGCCAAGCTATTGCCATTATAAATGAAATAAAGAGGCTAGAAAAGGAGAAGAAGAATATAATAAGCAGGATGAGTGAACTTAGAGGGATAATTATCCCCAAGTTAGAGGCAATGCATGAGGCCTTAACTGATGCTCAGACCACAGCCCAAACTAGTGACCCAGCAGACTTAAGAAGGGCAGAAGCTTATGCCTTTTTGTTAAGTGGTCACATCTTAATTTTGGAAAGGATGAAGCAGAGTTGGGCAATAGAATTTGTATAGTTGGAGACCACTTTTGCGGATATACTTAAGTATATGTAAGTATAACATGTATATATACTTATGTGGCTATGTATAGGTTGATTTTTGTAAATTTTCTTGTGCGGATTCCACCCTCTTCCATTGATGTCAAAGGGGGAGTGAGGAGAAGTGAAAAATATGGAATCTAACTAAGGGGGAGCTCCGGTAAAAGTGTACATAAGACAAAGCATCAACCTAGGGGGAGTTTGCTACTACACTTAGTCATTTTTCACTAAGTGTTGCCATCAATGCCAAAGGGGGAGATTGTTGGCAAGAGACACTATGTGGCTTCATGATTGTTGTCATTGATGGCAATAAAGTCTATCCCACACATCTACAGCACATAGTTTGTCTATACTGAATGACAGATTGAAGATTGTTTAGGTCCGGTGAGCAAGAACAGAGCATGTAGCAAGGTCTAACAATCAGGTCTGGATCTCTCAGATGGTGTAACTCAGTAAGTTTTGCACTTGTACAAGCCAAGAGGAGTATCATGACTACTATATTCCAGAGATTGAGCCTCTAATGAGAGAACATGGAAAAATTATGAGCATCTGAGTGTTGGATTCTAGACAGGTAGAGCAGACTAAGGAAGAACTAACCAGTAGAGTATCAGACTTCAATCTAGATGAGAAATTGATGATGATCAAGCTATTTGAGGGATCATACAATATTGGCCGACATGATTGATGACTTCAATATCTATGATTTTGATACGCATCACATATCAAGCATGGATTCAGGTGACAAATTAGTAGTTTGCAAATATCTTGAGTATTCTAGTTGCTGACTAGAAAGTTGTTGAAATCCTTGGTGTGGATAAATATACTAGATGGATTCCAATATGAAGTGTGTGTGTGTAAGGAGATAGTGTGCAAAAAAAAGGTAGAGATAAGTGTGTGGGCAGTAATACAAGTCCGGTATGTAATAGAACATCAGCACTAAAACAAAGGAAGAATGAAGTGCAGTAGATCAGTATATTGAGCCTAACCGGAACTGAACCTCAGCATATGTGGATGCCTCTCATCAGTTCAAACACCTGGTTACCTTCCATAAACTTTGTAGATGGTGAGTCTCTTGTAGGCAGTGTGTCTCTTGTGAGCAGTGTGCTCGGGCAGTGAGCCCTAATTGGCAAGTGCCATTTTGTACTTCTTATTCTTTTAGCAGAGAATACAATCTTGGGTTAGTCACCACATGGTTTTTGCCCTTAACAGGGTTTTCCACATTAAAATCCTTGTGTTATGTGTGTTGATTTCATTTCTACTCTCATGATTATATATGCTTATGTGTTTTGATGTTGCACAAATTATAAAAAGAAAAATAAAGTAAAATTATTAGAGATAACTTATTCACCCCCCCTCTCAGTTATCTACCTTGTTTCCAACACCTGTTTCTACTAATCTTGCAAGTTGTGTGAAGGAAGAAAGTGTAGGAGAGTTGTCTGCATTTCATGCTGAAAAGGAAGATGAATGGATCATTGATAGCGGATGCTGAAACCACATGATAGGAGACAAGAGTAAATTTGTCAAGTTTGAAAAGTATGATGGAGGACTTGTTAGGTTTGGTGATGATGTAGCTGGTAAGATTTGTGGAAAAGGATCTAGTACTTTTGATGGAAATCATAATACAGATGATGTTCTTTATGTCAAGGGCCTGAAGCATAATCTAGTAAGTGTTGGACAAATGTGTGACAAAGGTTATAATCTTGTGTTCAAGGACAATGGGTGTAAGATATAGAATAGCTCCGAAACCTTAATTGTTGCTGGTAAGAAGACACATGGTAATGTCTATCACTTGAAAGGTCTTGAAAATTGTTGTTTGTTGGCTAAGTCAGATGAAAGTTGTCTATGGCACAGGAGAATGTGTCACGTTAATTTCAATAATCTGGTAAGAATAAGCACTATTCAAGTTGTAAGAGATCTGCCTAAGATTGTGCAGCCTGCCAATGTGATATGCAAAGAATGCCAGTTTGGGTAGATGACAAAGACCACTTTCAAAAGCAAAGAACAATCATCTACCAGTTTTTTGGAGTTGGTGCATATAGACCTATGTACTCCCACAAGAACAAGAAGTCTGCAAGGTGAAAGGTATTTCATGCTTCTCGTTGATGATTTTTCAAGAATGACTTGGGTTACTTTCCTTAGAGAAAAGATAGAAGCTTTAGATAAGTTCAAGGCATTCAAAGCTATGGTTGAAAATGGATTAGATTTGAGAATCAAATGCTTAAGGTCTAACAGAGGTGGTAAGTTTGCTTCAAATGAGTTCAATACTTTTTGTGAAGAACATGGTATAAAAAGGCATTTGTCTGCTCCTTGAACTCTTCAACAAAATGGAGTGGTTGAAAGGAAGAATAGAACTGTTCAAAAAGCTGCCAGAGCAATGATCAAGAAAGCAGACCTACCGAAAGTGTACTAGAAAGAAGCAATACATACTGATGTCTACATTCAGAACAGAGTGCAAGTCAGAGCAGAAGAAACAAAGACACCTTATGAACTGTGGTATGGTAGAGCCCCTACTATCAAATATTTAAAACTTTTTGGAAGTAAGTTCTATATCAGAAGAGATGAAGAATTAGAGAAGTTTGATGCTAGATGTGATGAAGGCATATTCCTTGGTTACTCCACTCAGAGCAAGGCTTACCAGTGCTATAACAAAAGATTGAGAAAGATCATTGAAAGTGCAAGTGTGAAGGTAGATGAAGACTTCCAACCAGATGGATATGAGTCACATGAACCTGCTGATACATAAAAGGTTGGAAAAGGCAAAGAAAAGGAAGATCAGACTGAAGAACAAGCTCTAGAAGAAGAAGAAGAAACTCAAGCTGAGGCTTCGGTAAGAACTCCTAAAACTCCAAGGTATGTGCAAAGAGATCATTCTGAAGCTTAGATTATTGGTGACAAAAGGAAAGGTGTGATGACAAGAAGCAGGATTGCAGAGGAACAAGTAAATCTCTATCTGTTGTCTAAGGTGGAACCTAAAATAGTAAATGATGAGCATTGGGTTAAGGCAATGAATGAAGAACTACAATAGATTGAAAAGAACAAGACTTGGGAAATTATCCCTAGACCAACAAACAAGAATGTGATTGGAACAAAATGGGTTTTCCAGAACAAACTGAATGAAGTTGGAGAAGTTGTGAGAAATAAAGCAAGAGTTGTATGCAAAGGCTACTCCCAAGTTGAAGGAATTGATTATGAAGAGACCTATGCTCTGGTGGCAAGAATGGAGGCTATCAGACTATTTTTGGCATTTGTAGCACACAAAGATTTCAAAGTATATCAAATGGATGTGAACTTTGCTTTCCTGAATGGTGAGCTAGAAGAAGAAGTCTACATAGAGCAACCGAATGGGTTCCAGTTATCAGATAAACCAGATATGGTGTGTAAATTGAAGAAGGCATTGTATGGATTGAAGTAAGCTCCTATAGCTTGGTATGCAAGACTAGATAAGTATCTGCTGTAGCAAAGTTTTAGTAAAGGGTCTGCAGATTGCAATTTGTATATCAAGGTAAGTAATGATCAAATCTTGATTATTAAAGTTTATGGAGATGATATCATATTTGGATCAAATGAAGAGATGTGCAAGAATTTTGCAAATGAGATGCAAAAAGAGTTTGAGATGTCTATGTGTGGTGAGATGAATTTCTTCCTTGGACTACAAATCAATCAGACAGACAAATGTATTTTCATTTCTCAATCAAAATATGTTAGGGAATTGTTGAAAAAGTTTGGAATGGAGGACTCTAAACTAGTACACAATCCTATGGTTACAAATTGTAAGCTAAGCAAGAATGATGAATCTCCCAAAGCTGATTAAAGAAAATACAGATCAATAATTGGAGGACTGCTTTACCTAACTACTACTAGACTAGATATTATGCATGCAGTCTATCTTGTGGCTAGATTTCAATCAGATCCTAGAGAATCACATATGATGGCTGTTAAAAGGATATTCGGGTACTTGAAGGGCACTCCTGATCATGGATTGTGGTATCCTAAGAATAATGATTTTGCTTTAAGTACCTACACAGATGTACATTGGGTTGGATGTGCTGATGGCAGGAAAAACACAAGTGAAGGTGCATTCTTCCTTGGAGACGGAGAAGTGTCCTGGCATAACAAGAAACAACAATTAGTTTCCTTGTCTACTGCAGAAGTAGCATATATTGTTGCACTCAGGTGCTCTGGATGAAGCAGACATTGAAGGATATCAAAGTTGAGTTTGATGGACCAATTCCTATTATTTGTGATAACACAAGTGCCATAAACATTTCAAAGAATCTAGTGATACACTCTAAGACAAAGCACATTTCAATCAAGTATCACTTCTTGAGGGAGAAAGTTGTAGAGAATGAGGTAAAGCTTGAGTATGTGCCTACAAAAGATCAAGTTGTTGATATATTCACTAAGGCTCTTCCAAAAGACACATTTGAGTATCTCCGGGAGAAATTAGGGGTAATTACCCCTCCTTCCTTGAACTAGATGCATAAGGAAGTGCATCAGTTCAATGTGCTTCAAAGTACATTTTCTCATTTGGACTGATGTTGGAGGCTACCTCTTAGGGGGAGCAGGTAGTAGTTTTAGATGATTGTTACATTCAGGGGGAGTAAAGAATGATTTCAGACTGATCAGAGAAGTATTGTGCAAGTATGTGTAGTAGAAGAGATGTAATTCCATTTTCCATTGATGTCAAAGGGGGAGAGAAATCATGTGAAGAAATTAGGGGGAGTAAGAGTGCAGAAGTATAAAAAGAAAGGGGGAGTTCTGAAGTAGAATTGTGTCTTGATGATAGAACATGTTTTTCACATCATATGTTTCCATCAATGACAAAATGGGAGATTGTTGCAAGTATGTGCTAATTGGTGTTTCCATTGATGTCAACATATTTGTGTTGTTATTTGTGTCAACTATATCTTCTAGCATTGCTATTTGGTGATAGATTGAAGAACACTTTCTGAGTATTTTGCTCCACATATTTCCTCTGTTGAAGACCAGAGTATGAGCTTTGGATATGTTTTAGAGAAGTGTTTGAAGATGCTAAATCCATAATTTGGTGGTCTAGATCATTGTGCATAAAAATTTCTGTTCACCAATGTGAAGACTATGCCGGCAAGATTTGCAGAGTGACAGGGAGAAAGTGTTTTGCTCCGCATTTCTCCCCAGATTGGAGTTTGGTTTTGTAGTTCTAGACTTAAGCTTATAAGGTCCTTAGTCATCTTCATTCCAAAGGATATAAGATTTGAAGCTTTTGAAAACAAGTTTCTAATTAGCAGAGTTTGACAGTGTCTGATTGAGAATAGTCTGTGATCCCTCTTCAAGTGAATTGGGTTGAGATCTATTGCGGTTGATTTTGCTGGTTTCTAAATGATTCTATGATGTTTGTGCATGTCCCCTGAACGCATTGAAGGCATGTGTCTAATCTACAAGTTGTAATGAAGATCTTGGAAGCATATGTTCAAGTGTTCTTGATGATTGCACCTGTCTGGCCGACCTGGATGGTTAACACTCTTTGTGGATGAATTTCTTGAATTGCAAAAGCATTTGATAGTGTGTGAAGATGTAATTGAGTATGTGCTAAGGTGTGAAGTATTCCTCCTTTATTCATTTAGTCCACAAGTTTGTTTAGGTCCAATCCTCATTTGATGTATGTATGTATGCCAACCTTGGAGACTGTTCTAGTGGTTGATGATTGTAATGTCGACCTTGATGTACATTCCAAGGTTGATGAATTGTATAAATACATGTAATAAATTTGTGTTTGAAGTGTGAGGATGCGAAGATGAAAAGATAAGTGTGAAGTGTAAAAGCAGAGCAGAGCAAAGGAGATATTTTGCACTTCAATGGAACTGAATTCTGGAATGGTGTAGATGCTACTAAATCAGTTCAACCCTTGACAGTAAGCCACCCCCGGCAGTGAGCCACCCCCAGCAGTGAGCCAAACCTCAGCAATGAGCCATCATTTTGGGCAGTGAGCCCTTTGGTAGTGAGCCACCATTTGATATTCGGTATTGTTACAACATTTATACTGTGAGCTAACACTCACCATGGTTTTTCCCTGTTTAAGGTTTTCCATGTAAAAAATATGTTGTTCATGTGTATATGGTGTTGATGTGTTTATGTTTTGATTCTGCTATTCATGTTTAATTCTCATAACAGAATAAATAAATAAGTTAAGTGGTTGTGAAATTGATTGTGGTTTAAAGAAGTTAAAGTTTTAATACAACTGATTCACCCCCCCACCCCCTCTTAGTTGTCTTGTGCTATTCAACACTCCATAGTAAAATTAGGATAATTGTTAGAATTGTTATTGTGTTGAAATTGTTTGGACATTATTAAAATTTAAGTGAGAAACATTGTTCAAAATACTATATTTGGAAAAAAAGTAGTTTTCTTATAAAATACTATGCATGTATTGTAACGAGACATATTCGACTAAATACATCTCAGCCAAAACCTTTACAATAGAAAAGGTTTTTGTAAAACCATTTTTTGCCAAACATACCTAGATAGAAGTAGACATGGAAATTTAGCCAACTTATTTATAAAACATTTTCAAAACCTATCTTTCACTTAGGTTTTCTCAAATTGGGAATATTTTTAATAAAATCTAAAAATACTAGTTCTTAGAGCATAGAATTCAAAAATATATTTTTAATATTTTATTTTATATTTTAAAATTTACTCCAAGTAGGTCATTATAATCAAACATAAGGCTAATTGGAAATTCAAGAAAGTATGATAAATTTATTTAACAAATTTAGGAAAAATATGGTGCACTAGAGTAGAGAATCCTCTCCAAAAGGGAATAATTTGTATTTGTTTATGATAAAAAGTTAAGACAAAGTGGAGACATGTTGAAACTATTACATTTTTAGTAAACTTGACTTTAAAAAATTATTAAAAAATAATTATTTATCAATTTTTTCAATGCAGAGATATGAAAGTTAGCTAAGTGGGAAAAAACTTATGGAAAAAAATTAATTTTGTTTTATTAAAAGTGGATGAACATCAACCTTATTATTTGAACTATTTTTCAACAATTAAATTTTAGTGCCAATTTTATAAAAAAATTCTATCCAAATAATTTTAAAAAAATACAAACATAAACTATATTAAGAATTCTACATTCTATTATTTCATACCATTTTAAAATTAAAACATCTATATCACTTTTAGGGGCTTCAAGTTAAAATGTTAGACTTGTGTTGGCCATTTCCTTTATAAAGATGGCATAGTTCTAAAATTTCACTTTATAACTAGATTTATTAATTGTTACATTCCTAATGAGGATGGAATCAATTGAACCCTAGAGTTTATGTGTTGGTTAAATTCCTATAATTTATTTATGATTGGCTAAACAAGAAGGTAGTGATTGTGTCTTAGCAATGAAAAGAATTTAAAGAAGGTAGTGATTGTGTCTTAGCAATGAAAAGAATTTAAAGTTGGGTATCTCCTAGGTCTAAACCCTGATTCCTTCTTGTATATATGTGATTTTCCAATCTTATTAGTTTGAGCCATGAGTGGTAAAGCCTAAGGGCTACATAAAATATAAGACTTGGGGTCTCTGGCTTATTTGCTTGGATAGATTTATTGTTCATCAATATGGTTCAGTAGATTTTTGAGGATGGAACGATACATATGGTTCGGTAGATTTTTGAGGATGGAAAGATACATAGGAAAGTTCCCTCCTTTGTGTGTTCTCCTTTAGCCTCAAATCTATTGTTGATGTTATGGAAAAAAAATTATACGTAAGTTGCTACTAGTGGGGTAGCTCCCTTTCATTAAAACCAAGAATCTGAGTCTTGTCATCCTCTTGTAAACATCGGCATCCATAATCTACCTCCATCCTTCTCTACAAGTGCTCAATCGAAAATGTATTCGAATACTCCATGGTGAGGCATGACACATGGATTTAATGTATCCCAGATAGTGCTCATGAAGCTGCCTCCATTCGGTCACTTCTCCATTCATCTGAGTGTTAATCAGATAGAAAGAATGCATTCCGTCACCAAGGAACATCCAGTTCTATCACAAATCTCTATTAAATCTTATCTTAAGATCCTTTTGTCCATTCGTGAGTACTTATCCCTATACTGATGGAAAAAAATCCCATTTATCTAGGTTTGTTGAAATGATTTCTAGTTCAGTCTGTTCACATGCAAGATTTTCCAATCTATCCATCGTTGTGTTCGCCTCTTAGTGACAATGTTGGACGGTAGAATCTTGAAGGCTAACCATAATTGCCCAAATGGATGAATCAATATTTTTAAGTTTCTAATTTATGACTTGCCAATTGCAAATAGCATTTATACAAATCTATGAATCCCCTCCATGCCTATATTGGATAGATTTTTCTTCTTGCAGAGATTTAGACCTGTTAACATTGCTTGGAACTCAGATTCGTTGTTTGTTCCATTTGGAAACTCCCTAGAAATATCCCACAAGACCTGACCCCTTTCATTTCATATGACACACCCCGCGCCAGAGATCCTAGGGACTGATGGTATGGGAATTTGATCTATATGTTATTTCCTATAATGCTAAGATAGCATGGCTAAGGAAGGGGATGGAGTTGTTGGGTTTATATATTCTGACCATTGCTATAATTTGATATAAATTCTATATTTTAGTCTATTTAAATTGCTATGTTTCTTTAACTTTGAGCATATGATGATTGTGTTACTATTAGCAAGGTTCAAGACTGTCATTACAAAGTAAACTTGTGACATTAACCTAGAATGATGAACATTACCTTAGGAGTTGAGGATTATTTCTGAAGATATTTTGATTCTTACTCTAAATTATTAATCATTGAGATGCACATATGTGGACTGAGAATTTCATGTCTATGAAATTTTGTTGTAAGATCATATTAGTTAAAATTACCCCTTGATTGATTGTATTAGTGGTCAGGTAGTCCCTTCTTTAACTTGCTATTATCTATTTGTACCTATGTAGGAAGGGTATTAGATGAATTTAGTGCCTTGTAATAATGTAACAATGATACCTTTGTCCTTATTTACTCAGATATTAGTTTTATGAAGTTTTATAGAGTTCATAGTATTGAGTATGTTGTGTTGTATTCTAAATTCATTTTAAGGAAATGCACAACCCTAGAGTGTGAGGGTTCACCCTAGGTTCAATTGAATTTGAACATTGACACTAAGCATCATTTATTATCCTTAAGGTGAATGGCCATAGATGAACCTAAGAGGTTCAACAATACTCTAGATTGTCTATGTATGATGTGTAAATGTGAGAATTGTGTTGTCATTGTGATGTTTCTAGTATTGTGGTAAGGGTGGTATTAAACTATTCAGCCTAGGGTTAGGGGATAGGAAGTGACCCTAGGTTGTGCTCATATTGCACCAAGCCACATCCCTAAATGTGATTAAGATAATGTTGTTTTTTGCTTATTTGAAAGTTGGAATTTTGTTGAGGTTTTTCTTCAAAGGAGATTTACAAGTTGAAAATCTTAAGTGTTGTTGGGAAACTATGAATTTATATATCACTAGCACACAAAAAAATGAGGGCCAATATATTGTAATCTTTGATTTGAGTAAAAGGAACCATAATAAGTCTTAGCTTATAGGATTGAACATACCCTAATTTTGATAGAGGGATCAATGTATTAAAGTAAAAAAAATTCAAGTGATATCTTGATTGTACAAAAGTAATCTATGTCTATGGTTAATTAGTAGATATCTTGATTTGATTCATGACTATATTAACTTAATTAAGGGCGCCTTATGAGCTATTGTGAAGGTTTGAATTATTCCTTACTAAAATATATATAAATGAATATTATTACATTTTTTAAAACAAGAATACACTATTGCATTTAGTTAGATGTAATGAGAAACATATCTTGATAGCTTGATTATGACCTAGCTATAAAGACTCACTATACCTAATATTAAATTTCTTACGATTTCATTAATAATCATAAAAAAAATTAATAGATTTGCATAGGATATCTATTGCTCACTACATTGGAAGACATGCGAAAATAGAGTATGGTTACTACTATAATAGAAAGTAAGATAAATCAATCTTCTTCATTTAAACACTCTTAGCTTGTAGATTATACTTTATGGCATCTAGTGGAAGCAATTGTTGTATGTCTCGTAAGGATAAAGAAATATAATTTTACTTTTTTATTAAATATATTAAAGTATTCACATTAATAATTCTTAGCATATGATAAAGAAAAGAAGACCTCTTTTATGTCTTGAATGGATAACATGTACGATTGAACTTATATGTATGGAACATTGTAACACATATTGAAGGTTGTTAAACTAGAAAACCTAAGTGTATTTAAGGATCTATTTTGTAGATCCTATTTTAATCTTGGGAAATGTATGTGCCATGTCCATACAATGATAAATTATTAGGATGTAAACAACTTATTGAACAATTAATAACATAAATTATACATAAGGGCGACCTATAAATTATTATCTATTAAAGAGACTATTAGACATTGTCTAGGGTTTGTCTAAAATATGCTAAAATAAGATGTGAATCATTGAATGACATGATTTAATGTTAGTGAAACAAAAATGACATGACCACAAGTATGACTAACTTGAAACATAAGAACAAAAACTAAGAATGACTATTAGACATAAGGTATTGACATAGGACCAAGTCCATACATTAATAGAATTAGTGAGGTAATTATTGAACTAAGCTACAAGGTCTTAACTGGTCTTAACAACTATGAAGCAATCCAAACAATGATAAAGAAGATAAAAGACCTAATAACATATATTATGTGGAAAGTTGATGGTTATGTAATTACAATTTAAAATGCTTAATTCTTGCTACTCCTTTCTGTAAAATTCTTAATTTTGGAGAGTGCCTCTTGCATGGTGGTCGGGGTCATGTTAGCAAAGCAGAACCTAAACCATCCATCCTCTTTGCAATGGCATGAGGAGCCGGGTGATACATTCAGTCCAATCTTGTTGATGATTGTCTTCCAGAATGCAAGCTCTGAGTCCTTGTGGAGAAGATGGCGGAGGTCTACCCAACAGAAAAGCCCAGCGTTGGCGTTGGCCAAACACTCAATGCCTGCCTCACGCAATCCCTGGACAAACATGCTATGTGCCTCTCGCAGCCTCTTTTTATTCTCTTGAATATATTCTCTTACAAATGCCCTGTCACTCAACATCGCACCCATCAAGTACTGCGTCTGTGAAGAAACCATGCAGAAACTCGACATTCTGCGAGCTACCATAGCAACTGTGCTATTATACGAATAGATGACTCCCACTTTGAATCCAGGTAGTCCCATGTCCTTTGACAAGCTGTAAATAATGTGAACATGCTCGCGCTCCCTCTCATTTTGTTGTTGCACCACCTCTGCAACACTCACGAACCTTGGACCGGAAAACACTGACCCCGCATAGATCTCATTGCAAATCAAATGAATCTTCTTCTCTCTCGTAAAACGTACAATGCTTCTCAATGTCTGCTCATCCATTGTGGTGCCCATTGGGTTGGATGGATTTGTTATCAGAACACCCTTCACTTTTATCTTTCCACACTCTGCCTGCCTGCACGCTTCTTCAAGCGCGCTCACTGTCACCTGAAAATTGTTGGAACTACTACACTCTACTGCTATCAGCTCTACTCTTGTCCGCCACTTTAGATCTCTGTCAAAACTGTTTGTCAACATTTACATACATTAGATTTATATCTTGATTCAATTAATTGAAAATGTAACGTCACATAGCGAGTGAGTTTTGAATATTTTTACGTGGAGATTCCAAAAGCACTAGATTCTTAGTAAAAGATAAGTTTTAGTTACCTAGGATAATATGGAGATGGAACAAGGAAAGCTTCTCCTAGATTTGCCACACAAAATGTTAGAACCTCATGAGCCCCAGTCTCTCCTGCAGTGAGGACTATTCTATCTTTATCAAATTTGGCTCTTCTTCCTCCCACTTTCTCCATAAATAATGCAATAGCCTGCATTAACCATCCACCATAATTGATTAATAAACTCCATTATTATAAAAAATGATTTAAGTCAAACTTGTTGAACTATATTTTATGTTTGATTAAATAACCTAATTTAATACACTATCTACTTGTCATTACTTTTAATGGTTGAATTTTTGACATTTAAGTAGAATGGTAGAATTTGCTGCTGATAATTTGTACCTCTCTGAACGCGGGGAGGCCATGATAATCTTGGTAGTCGGCAATCTCCTTAAAACTGGAAATGCCCTCCTGCGTGCAAATGGAAGACTCTGGGTGTTCTCTTACCCACTTTTCTATTAAATCGAACGAAAGCTGCAAACATTTAAAAAAACAATGGAATTATTTTATAAGTTTGGTAAAGAGAGACACAAGTATTTTGGTAGCATCCAACGAAATAGGCACCTGGTTTTCTGCTAAGCCCATTTGAATAAGTCCAGATGGGTTGTGTTGAGGATGATAAGGATTTGTGTCGTACGCTTTCCAGCCATCAAAATAAGGAGAGTCTTCACCATGGCCATTGGAGATTGCTCTCTGGGAAAGTTGTATGGTTTTATGAAATTGAGTTAATCCTTGCTCGTTATGCGAAATCAAGAGATGGATATCTGTGTGACGTTGTGCTCTATTTTTATAGGCAAGGGTGAAGAGCTGAATTTCAGAGTTGCTGCCAAATTACGGTTGGAGGTGGATTTGTTGTTTCCAAGAGATTTGGGCCAACGTCAAGAAAAACGGCTGCCACGACCTTTGGTGCACGTGAAAAACGTCGTTATCTGCATCTGGACTTGTTGTAGGAGTTGCTTGTTACACAAGTAAATGTACCCTTTTTGCCAGTCATTATTCTGTATCTGGACTCTAATTCATTGAATTTTCTTGCGTTGAATAAAGACTTTTTAAAAAAAAAAAAATTCTCACGTTGACGTTTTTCTTCAAAGTAGATTTACAAGTTGAAAATCTTAAGTGTTGTTGGGAAACTATGAATTTATATCACTTGCACACAAAAACACGAGGGCCAATATATTGTAATCTTTGATTTAAGTAAAAGGAACCATAATAAGTCTTAGCTTATAGAATTGAACATACCCTAATTTTGATAGAGGGGTCAATAGAGGGGTCAATGTATTAAAGTAAAAAAAAATTCAAATGATATCTTAATTGTACAAAAGTAATCTATGTCTGGTTAATTAGTAGATATCTTGATTTGATTTATGACCGTGTTACCTTAATTAAGGTACCTTATGAGTTATTTAGAAGGTTTGAATTATTCCTTACTAAAAATATATAAATGAAGATTATTACATTTTTTAAAATAAGAATACACTATTGTATTTAGTTAGATGTAATGAGAAACATATATTGATAGCTTGATTATGACCTAGCTATAAAGACTCACTATACCTAATATTTTACATTTCTTACGATTTCATTAATAGTCATAAAATTTTAATAGATTTGCATAGGATATCTATTGCTTACTAGATTGGAAGACATGCAAAAATAGAGTAAATTTACTACTATAATAGAAAGTAAGATAAATCAATATTCTTCATTTAAACACTCTTAGCTTGTAGATTATACTTTATGGTATCTAGTGGAAGCAATTGTTGTATGTCTTGTAAGGATAAAGAAATATGATTTTACTTTTTTATCAAATATATTCAAGTAATAATTCTTAGCATATGATAAAGAAAAGAAGACCTCTTTTATGTCTTGAATGGATAACATTTAGGATTGAACTTATACATGGAACATTGTAACACATATTGATGGTTGGTAAACTAGAAAACCTAAGCGTATTTAAAGATCTATTTTCTAGATCATATTTTAATCTTGGGAAATGTATGTGCCATGTCCATACAATGATAAATTATGAGGATGTAAACAACTTATTGAACAATTAATAAGATAAATTAACATAAGGGTGACCTATAAATTATTATCTATTTAAGGCCGTGAGACTATTGGACATTGTTTAGGGTTTCTCTAAAATATGCTAAAATAAGATGTGAATCATCGAATGACATGATTTAATGTTAGTGAAACAAAAATAACATAAACACAAGTATGACTAACTTGAAACATAAGAACAAAACTAAGAATGACTATTAGACATAAAGTATTGACATAGAACCAAGTCCATACATTAATAGAATAAACAAGGTCTTTACTGGTCTTAACAACTATGAAGCAATCCAAACAATAATAAAGAAGATAAATGACTTAATAACCTATATTATGTGGAAAGTTGATGGTTATGTAATTGCAATTTAAAACACTTAATTCTTGCTCCTCCTTCTGTAAAACACTTAATTCTGGAGAGTGCCTCTGCAGGGTGGTCGGGGCCATGTTGTGGTCGGGGCCAGCGTTGGACTTGTTGCCAGTCAAAGAGAAGACAAGAGCCCGTGGTCGTTGCGTCATTATCACCTATAAATTCTGCATCTGGACTCTAATTCTTTGAATTTCCTCGCGTTGAATAATGACTTTTTTTTAAAATTTATCTGCACAGACATACCTAGAATAATCGGAGAGAAACACAAGGCGGTTAATCGACAAAACACAAATTTTATCGGGACACCTTTGAATTTTATATGGTGGACTTGATTTTATAGTATTGAAAGAACAAACGCAGACATATTGGATGATTCACAATAGTAGGAATTGCTCAAGTCAATACCGAAAAACAAGAACTCGCGTCATTATCACCTATAAATTCTAATTCGTTAATTTCCTCCTGTTGAATACAAATTTGACCTCACAGACAACATTTTACGCGCAGACTTACCTAGAAAAACTATTGGATACATATTTCGAGGTGATGAATTGCACACTCTTGCAACTCAATCCATTGAGTTCGTAACTCAACAATGACGACACTGTACTGCAATACTATGGATGCACATTCTGTTAACACATTTTTCCAATAAGAACCATATTCATCTCATTTGGGATTGCCACTTCCAAACAACTCCTCTTTAACATAAATTAGTTTTTGGATAATGTTGATAGGAAAATTAAATATGTAGTTGACCAAGGGAAGATGTGGCCATTTTCTTCACCTTTGTAGTTGTTTGACCTTTCATGTACGAAGGATGGCTTGTAGCGTCTCCACATTGTTAATATGTACTTAGTAAGACTATGGTGAGAAACAAGTATTTTCTACTTAACATTAATAATATTTTAGGCCAGCTTGAGATGCGCGGTACTCCACAAAAAATAACCTTCAATGTTGATATCATAAAGTTCCATTCAACTTGGAGGACATATAAAGAACTTGTATGAATGGTTAGTTGGTGCCTTGCAACATCCCTAATTTCTTATAAAATCACGTAACCACATTTAATTGCTTGTCCTCTTGAACCTTTACCTTGTATATCACTCTTAGTGTGAGGATCTAATGTGCTTCTAATGCTTTCAGTTTAGTCTTGTTGCTTATAGGGTCCTTATTTATATCCGATCAGAGACTATGTTTTGGCCCCATAGTTGCTTTATGATGTCTTTACCTTGCCTCTTTAATGGGCTTTGATTGCTTTGCCTTAGTAGTTTTAGTTTTGCTCCTTAGGAAGGTCAAGTCAAAGTTGGTCAAACTGAAAAATCTGAGTTGAAGGCTCAAAATTGTCATTTTCAAGTTGTTTTTGTTGGTCTTGTTATAGGCTTGCACTTAAAAATAAATTAAAAAAATTCAAGTCAACATGCTCTAAGTTGTCTTCATGTGGAAATACAAAATTCCTAGGGACTTTAGGATTTTTGACTTTATTCCAAAGTCCTCTTAGGTTTGCTTTCTTGCATCCTCTTTCTTTCCCATAACACTTTTCTATCGTCTTCTTCCTTGCTTTGTTGAAATGCGGAACTTCTGTGCACTTCCAACTTCTTCCAATTTTTAAAATCCTTTCCTTCCTCATTTCCTCGCAAGCCTTCGCTATTGTCTACCCCCATGCATTCTTCTTTTGCAGACTTGTGGATCCTTAATGGACTTCTTCCATTTTAGTCTAAAGTCCCTTCCTTCTTTGCTTCCTTGCATCCCCGTATAAGGCTCGCTTAGTCCTTGTGTGCTTAGAGAAAGATTCACGAATTCACAGATTTTATGCAAACCTTTGGATTTTTGACCTTTTATTCTGAAGTTCGGATGTTTGGATGATCCCCACGCTATTCCCAAATATGAAGAAAACCTTTGCTAAAGTGGTGATTTGTGAGATGTCCTGGACATCCAGAATTTCAACATTTTAGCTTTAAGTTTGGATGTTTTGATGGTTTTCGCAATCCTTAGGACATTCAAATGGCTTGTGATTTAAAGGAAATATTTAAGACCTTGCTACCCTTGGAGCTCTTCTAAGTCTGATGTCCACCTCCCACTTGGACTCCCACAAACTTAGCGTTAAGTTTCCACTAACCAATTAGAGCTTGCCATATGGCAACCCTTTACCTACCACACTAATGGCTTATGCCACTAGAAACACATTGCCACATGTTGCCTAATCACCTTTCCCTAGCCAATCACCACATAACATATGTCCATCATGCACTCAACCACTTAAAATGAGTAGGAAACTTATTTTTCATGCAATTAACTTTGACAAACCCCCCATCAAAGAGATGTATCCCCATCTAAACAAGATGTGGACACTTTGGTTTGATGGGTCCAAATAGAAACAAAGTGTTGGAAGAGTACAATTGATAGATCCTAATGAAAAAGTTATTTGGCATTTTATGGACTATAATTCACCTACATGAATAACATTGTGAAATTTGAAGCCTTAGTCTTGGGATTACAGTTAGCATCAAAGAAGAAAGTTAGAACATTGTAGGCCTTTGGTGACTCAATGATTGTGAAGATAATCCACTCATAATACTCATTCCATGATTAAAAAACATTGTCTTACTATTGCTCTCGTGCATGGAGCCTAATTAAAGACTTTGATGCTTTCAAATTGCAACTCATATCTAGAAGAGAAAACCATATAACTGATGCAATTGCTATAGTAACAAGTATTTTGGAACTAGAGGACAACATAGGACTTAAAAACCTTATAGTCATTCCAACTCCTTCAATTCCAAACAATATTAAAAAGTTCTAGGTGTTCAATGATACCAAGCACATCATAGACTTCATCACCAATTCTAGGATATTTAAAAATTAAATCATTGAAGAAGACATACCAAAGGGTGAGTTGGATCATGGACTTGAAAATAAATGTAATTTCCAAAGGTATGGTAACACTTAAATGCTTATTTGACCATGACTTTCAGTAAAAACTAGAAAACATAGACCTCACAATGGGCAAGTTGGTCAATCCTTTTAACTTATTAGACATGGGAGATCCAAAAGTTCTAATTGCCAACACATGCACCCCTAAGGAAAAATTGAATATGATTTAAGCTTTCAAAGATTATACTGATGTGATTGTTTGGTCTTATGAGGATCTAAAAATCTTTCCACCATCTTTCATCACACATATGATCCATCTCAGGATGGATACCAAGCCTTTCCATTGAAAAAAAGACCCGTGAATGCTCTATTGGAACCATTAATTTTTGAAAAGTGCAAAAACTCTTGGTTGCTCATATCATCTTTTCAGTTAGACATTCAACACGGGTAACAAATTTAGTTTTTGTACGTAAGAAGAATGGAGAAATTAGGTTGTACGTGGACTTTAGCAACCTCAATTGAGCCTCTAAAAAAGATAATTACCATATGCCATCTTTGGATGAGATCTTACAAATTGTCAACAGTTCCCTAATGTTTTCTCTCATTTATGATTACTCAGGTTAGAATCAAGTTCTAGTTGACAATTAGGATAGGCACAAGACCACCTTCATAACCAAATGGGGAACCTTTGTATACCATTGCATGCCCTTTGGACTTATAAATGTTGGAGCTACTTTCCAATCAGCCATGGACATTGCCTTTAAAGGGCTAACTGGAAAGTACATAACCATTTATCTTCATGACCTCACTATTTTTCTAAGAAACATGGCAATAATAGAAAGGACCTAAGAAGAGTGTTGCAATGTTGTAGAGAACATGGAATATCCTTAAACCCAAGGAAATGCTTATTTGTAGTTACCAAAGGTAAACTCCTTGGGAACATCATCTCTAAGAGAGGGATTGTTGTTAATCCTAAAAGGGTGGAAGCAATTCTAAAAATCCCATTGCTTGGTAGTAAAAGGAGCTTAAATATGTGTTTAGCAAAATTAGCTTCATGTGTAAATTCATCTTTAGCTTCATTGAAATTGTAAGACCCTTGAACGTCATGCTCAAGAAGGATACTCAAATCTCTTGGTCCCCACAAGCACAAGCATCCTTCAAAGAAATTAAAGAAACAATTACCGACTCCTATTCTAGCCAACCCTGATTACACTTTACCTTTCATGATCTATTCTTTTGCTTCTAATCATTTTGTCACAACAATCCTCCCACAAAAAAAAAGAAATAGGAGAAGAATGACATGTATCCTTCATTATCTCTCCACTTCATGGAGCTAAGCTTAAATACCTCATCATTGATAAACAAACCTACACATAGTCAAATCCATCAAGAAATTCTGCCACTAGCTACTACGACATAGTAAGATGTTTGCCATTGTCCCCAACCATCCTTAAAAAACATGTTGATGGAGAGTGATCTAGGTGAGTGTAGGGGTAGATATATTGTTGTCTTATAAGATTTTAACCTAGAAATTGAACCTATAAAAATTGTCGGAGGTCAAGGATTGTGTAAAATGATTGTTGAATTTGATACATCACTTGTCTACCACCAACACCATGTTAATCAAGTGTCTAATGATGAGTGGTATGATGACATTATCTTCTACCTTGTCAATGGTCGCTACCCAAACCATTTGTGCCCCACTTAAGGACATGTAGTATGGCTCAAGGTTGTGCAATACATGTTTAAGTTTTGAAATCTTTATAGGAAGAATCATGATGGTCTTTAATTGAGGTGTGTTAGCAAACATGAGGATACTAAAATCATGACTAGTTTTCATGAATGACTTGGAATAGGGCATGGTTCTAGAAGGGTCATGACTCATCAAATCTTGTGGGTGGGCTATTATTGGCCTTAGATTTTTAAGGTCTCGTATGCCCACATGATAAATTTCTATAAATGTCAACTAGTAGCTAGCTAAGAAATAACGTAGCTATGCCTTTGTATCTAATAGTAAAGGTGCATTCTTTTTCCAGATGGAGATTAGACTTCATAGGCATGATCAATCCAAGTTCCTCTATTGAACACAAGTTGATAATCACTACCATCGATTACTACACCCGTTGGGTCAAGGTCCAAGCTCTTAAATGCACTACAATATCATGATAAAGTTTCTCATGGAGCATATCATTGGCTAGGTTCAAATTTCCCTCTAGCCTAATATGTGACAATGACCCAACTTTTGTATCTTAAAAATTATTTGAATGGGCATACAACCATGGGATGGTTCTTAATTTATCATCCAATTATTATCCTCAAGTAAATGGAGCGGGTTAATCCACCAACAAAAATATTATAACAATGATCAAAATATTGTTAGATAATAACTCTCGGGATTGGCATAACCAGTTGATATATGTTTTATAGGTTGATCATGTTTGCATTAAGGATTCACTAGGAACCTCACCCTACAATCTAATCTATGTGATGCAGAGGTAGGAGGACCAAAACTATCCTCAATAACATTAACAAATAAAAAGAAATAATCTAATTGCTTTGGTTAGATTGAAGAGAACATTAATACAGACTTTTCATCCAATTTTCATGAAGATCCAATGGTAGGAGAGAAAGTTATGACTCTTTTCCCAAAACTACAAACCCTAGGCAGCATTCAGACCTGCCCTCACCAAAAATGCCATAACTTATTCAAATCTTAATAAAATTTGATGCAACAAAAAGAAATAAAAAGTAGACTCAATACTCTTTCCAACCATATATAGCTTGCTCCTGTATATGTCCGTAAAAAACCGTACCAAACGCTGCAATGGGACTGTTGCAGGAAAAATCAGAAAATTACAGTCCATAAAACACTCATATCTTTCACAAAACTAAATAAAAATGCATGGGACAAGAAGAAAATGGAAGGTGGTTGAAGGATATAATATTTTAAATCCATTAGACATCCATTCAATTCCATATAGGGCTGTACAATAGCAAAAGACAGCAAATTTATGAAGAAAAATATAGGAAAACATTGTTTTTTCTCATTCCATGCTCAAATCTTCAACCACCCACGAATTATTCATCGTTACAAGGCCTTTTAAAGGCATTAAAACATGTCTCTTCAGTTCATAACTGATTTGGAGCAAACCAAGAGCCAAATGACTCTTCACCTTCCAAGTTTGCATCTTTTTTCCAATTTTACATTGACAACCTTTACATGGTTCGCAATATTTTGCATTTTTGAAACTCCTAATGACCTAAACACATAAAAATGACTTGATGGACCTCAATACAATGATGAATCATTACAATATTGGATCATTTTAATCAAACTCCTATGGAAGTCTCAGTTTGTCAAGGTGCTCCTGCACCATACAACCAACCAACAAAATTTCCAAGTCCCTTGGAAATGTAACAGCAACAAAGGTCTTTCTCTGCATCTCTGTCTTCATCTTCTTCAGCTTCAGGCTTCAAATCTTCTCATTCATAGAAAGGTGACCAACCAACCAACAAATCAAACTATCAACTTTAGAGCTTCTTCAGGCTCCTTCTACTCCCATCAGTGGAGTACTCTTCGGGCTGCAACATCAAGTGCTTCTTCAGGTATCCATCTTTCTCACTGCTTCACAACAAACCAACTCACCAAACCATTCATCTCACCCAACAACAGATCCTGGTGATGCACCTACCACTCTCTCCTCAGTGGTTTCTCTATGCATCCTTCTCCAGCCAAATCTCTATTGGAGAATGGTCATGACAGACCTCCTCTTGTCTGCCCACACACAACCTCAGAAAACATCTTTCTACAGCTAGATGGATAAGCACCTGCAACCAAACAAATGAGCAACACAAAATCCAAAAGCTGTAGATTGTCTCCCTCGGTGATCTATCTACACAATCAAGATCTTCTCGCTCTTCACCTGCCTTCTTAGTGACAGGAACAAATACAACACCCAAATCTTTCGCCAGCTCTGATACCAAAATGATGCAGAGGTAGGAGGACCAAAACTATCCTCAATAACATTAACAAATAAAAAGAAATAATCTAATTGCTTTGGTTAGATTGAAGAGAACATTAATACAGACTTTTCATCCAATTTTCATGAAGATCCAATGGTAGGAGAGAAAGTTATGACTCTTTTCCCAAAACTACAAACCCTAGGCAGCATTCAGACCTGCCCTCACCAAAAATGCCATAACTTATTCAAATCTTAATAAAATTTTATGCAACAAAAAGAAATGGAAAGTAGACTCAATACTCTTTCCAACCATATATAGCTTGCTCCTGTATATGTCCATAAAAAACCGTACCAAACGCTGCAATGGGACTGTTGCAGGAAAAATCAGAAAATTACAGTCCATAAAACACTCATATCTTTCACAAAACTAAATAAAAATGCATGGGACAAGAAGAAAATGGAAGGTGGTTGAAGGATATAACATTTTCAATCTATTAGACATCCATTCAATTCCATATAGGGCTGTACAATAGCAAAAGACAGCAAATTTATGAAGGAAAATATAGGAAAACATTGTTTTTTCTCATTCCATGCTCAAATCTTCAACCACCCACGAATTATTCATGGTTACAAGGCCTTTTAAAGGCATTAAAACATGTCTCTTCAGTTCATAACTGATTTGGAGCAAACCAAGAGCCAAATGACTCTTCACCTTCCAAGTTTGCATCTTTTTTCCAATTTTACATTGACAACCTTTACATGGTTCGCAATATTTTGCATTTTTGAAACTCCTAATGACCTAAACACATAAAAATGACTTGATGGACTTCAATACAATGATGAATCATTACAATATTGGATCATTTTAATCAAACTCCTATGGAAGTCTCAGTTTGTCAAGGTGCTCCTGCACCATACAACCAACCAACAAAATTTCCAAGTCCCTTGGAAATGTAACAGCAACAAAGGTCTTTCTCTACATCTCTGTCTTCATCTTCTTCAGCTTCAGGCTTCAAATCTTCTCATTCATAGAAAGGTGACCAACCAACCAACAAATCAAACTATCGACTTTAGAGCTTCTTCAGGCTCCTTCTACTCCCATCAGTGGAGTACTCTTCGGGCTGCAACATCAAGTGCTTCTTCAGGTATCCATCTTTCTCACTGCTTCACAACAAACCAACTCACCAAACCATTCATCTCACCCAACAGCAGATCCTGGTGATGCACCTACCACTCTCTCCTCAGTGGTTTCTCTATGCATCCTTCTCCAGCCAAATCTCTATTGGAGAATGGTCATGACAGACCTCCTCTTGTCTGCCCACACACAACCTCAGAAAACATCTTTCTGCAGCTAGATGGATAAGCACCTGCAACCAAACAAATGAGCAACACAAAATCCAAAAGGTGTAGATTGCCTCCCTCGGTGATCTATCTACACAATCAAGATCTTCTCGCTCTTCACCTGCCTTCTCAGTGACAGGAACAAATACAACACCCAAATCTTTTGCCAGCTCTGATACCAAAATGATGCAGAGGTAGGAGGACCAAAACTATCCTCAATAACATTAACAAATAAAAAGAAATAATCTAATTGCTTTGGTTAGATTGAAGAGAACATTAATACAGACTTTTCATCCAATTTTCATGAAGATCCAATGGTAGGAGAGAAAGTTATGACTCTTTTCCCAAAACTACAAACCCTAGGCAGCATTCAGACCTACCCTCACCAAAAATGCCATAACTTATTCAAATCTTAATAAAATTTGATGCAACAAAAAGAAATGGAAAGTAGGCTCAATACTCTTTCCAACCATATATAGCTTGCTCCTGTATATGTCCGTAAAAAACCGTACCAAATGCTGCAATGGGACTGTTGCAGGAAAAATCAGAAAATTACAGTCCATAAAACACTCATATCTTTCACAAAACTAAATAAAAATGCATGGGACAAGAAGAAAATGGAAGGTGGTTGAAGGATATAACATTTTCAATCCATTAGACATCCATTCAATTCCATATAGGGCTGTACAATAGCAAAAGACAGCAAATTTATGAAGGAAAATATAGGAAAACATTGTTTTTTCTCATTCCATGCTCAAATCTTCAACCACCCACGAATTATTCATGGTTACAAGGCCTTTTAAAGGCATTAAAACATGTATCTTCAGTTCATAACTGATTTGGAGCAAACCAAGAGCCAAATGACTCTTCACCTTCCAAGTTTGCATCTTTTTTCCAATTTTACATTGACAACCTTTACATGGTTCGCAATATTTTGCATTTTTGAAACTCCTAATGACCTAAACACATAAAAATGAATTGATGGACCTCAATACAATGATGAATCATTACAATATTGGATCATTTTAATCAAACTCCTATGGAAGTCTCAGTTTGTCAAGGTGCTCCTGCACCACTATGGCCAACACACTATTTTCCCCATGGACCTAAAAATGTCCATATTACAATTCATAAGGGATTATGTAGAGGGTGGTGATGTAGTTGAAGAAAGATTGCTAGATTTATTGTACATAGAGGAATAGATAGATCAAGCCTTAAAAAGATTACTGAAACATCAAGTTGAAGTTAAATGATGGTTTGACAAGCATGCTAATGCTAAATATTTTATGATTTCTAATTTGGTCCTGCTTTGGGATAAATCCAATGAGTGTAAGGGAGCCCATGGTAAGTTTCTCATCTTTGGATATGCTCCTACCAGATTGCAGAGATCATAGATGACAATGCAATTATATTCAAAACACTCACTAGTGAGGAGTTGCCATTGCTAGCCAATGGATAGTTTCTCAAGCACTACTTTAACACCTAAATGTTGTTCTTTATGGGTGTATATAGCTATTTCTTTATTGTAAATAGTCTTTTTTGTTGCTATAAATATGGTGTTTCTATTTTGTTGTTTTGTCTTGCGCTCTCCTCCATCTTGACTTGTGCCTAGTTTGTAAAGCTTGTTGGGCACTCATTTCTTGTTGTCCCTATTTGTTATAACGTGTTATATATTGGTGGATGTTGTTTCAAGTCATCCGAATGACTTCCTTGTTGTAGTTATGCTCCCCTACATTTTAATTTAAGTATTTTCTACTCAAGAATTAGAAATGTAGGACTAGTGTAATTCTTGTAGTTTAGAATGCCTCCATGGTTGAGATTCTTGTAGATCTAGGTGCAAGCTTGTGAATAATTTATGGTATATATCACTCATAACACTAAAATGTCTTCTCAAATTTATCTAAATTGGTTATTATTACTAATTCATTGAATGAAAATCTTCATTGATGTTCCCCTTTTAAGTGCTAATGGTAGTCTGGAATCCAAGCCATAAGCTTCATTGCTTATGGATTGAACTAAAAGGAGGAGAAAAGGTTTTTGAAAAAAAAAAAAGAAGAAAAGAAAGACTGAACAAAAGAAAAGAAAATGAAAACTCAATTCTTTTAGGTGACTTGGGTATCTCAAACTGGGGCTATAGACACCTGGTTGGTAGTGGAGATATATGCCTTTATGGGACTAGAGATATCTCTATCTAGGAAATGGATGCCTGGTTGGTAGTGGAGCAATGTTCAAGCACATGGAAACATGTCTACTAGTATGCATTCTTTTACTTTGTAGACCTATGTCTGCTTGTGGGTGAACTAGTCTAATCTCTAGTTCTAATGATTGGTTTATTTGATTTCATGAATAAATGAATTCACTTGCACACATGTTTGTCATAAGTTGTTTTCAAGCCCACTTAATCCATGAGGATGAATCCCCTACATGAAGCTATTTTAAAGAACTATAATTATGTCATTTTAATTTATGGGTTGTTAAGTGAGTTCATTTATCATAGAATGTTTACAAGCATTCTCCAGTAGAGTTGTCATTTGTTGGTGTCTTGTAGCAACATCCCTAATTTCTTATGAAATTAGGGGACCCCCTTTTGTTGCTTGTCCTCTTGAGCCTTTACCTTGTATATCATGAGCTTAGTGTGAGGACCTAATGTACTTCTAATGCTTTCAGTTTGCTCTTATTTCCTATAGGGTCCCCACTTATATTTGATTATGTCTTTGCCTTGATTTTTTCATGGGCTTTGATTGTTTTTCTTTTGTAGTTTTATTTTTGCTCCTTAGAAATGTTAAGTCAAACTTGATCAAACTAAAAAATATGAGTTGAAGGAACAAAATAATTTTTTTCAGGTCTTTGGTGATCTTGGCATAGGCTTGCACTTTGAAGAAATCAAGAAACTCCAAATCAACATGCTCTAAGTTGTCCTCATGCAAAAATGTAGAATTCCCAAGGCCTTAAGTTTTTTTTGGATTTATATTATAATGTCCTTGTTGTTGGAAACAAGGCAGATAACTGAGAGGGGGGGTGTATCAGTTATCTCAAATATATTAACTTTCTTTTCTCCTTTAACAATTAGTGCAGCATCAAAACATATAAGCATACATAACCATGAGAGCAGAAATAAAATTAACACACATAACACAAAGATTTTTACATGGAAAACCCTGTTAAGGGAAAAACCATGGGGTGACTAACCCAAGATTGTATTCTCTGTTAAAAGAATAAGAAATACAAAATGACACTTGCCAATTAGGGCTCACTGCCCAAGCACACTGCTTACAAGAGGCACACTGCCTACAAGAGACTCACTGTCTATAAAGTTTATAAAGGTAACTAGGTATTTGAACTGATGAGAGGCATCCACAAATGCTGAAGTTTAGTTTTGGTTAGGCTCAATATACTAATCTAATGCACTTCATTCTTCCTCTGCTCTAGTGCTACTACTCTGTTACATACCAGACTTGTATTTCTGCTTCCTTACTTATCTCTGCCTTTCTTCGCACCTTATTTCATCACATCTACACCCACACACCTTCTTACTGAAATCCATCTGGTATATATATATGCACAAAGGATTTCAACTACTTTCTAGTCGGCAACTGGAATACTCAAGATATTTACAAAATATTGATCTGTCAGCTAAATCTGTGCTTGATATGTGATGTGTATCAAAATCATAGTTATTGAAGTCATCAATCATGTCAGCCAATATTCTATGATCCCTTAAATAACTTGATCAACATCAATTACTCATCCGGATTGAAATTTGATACTCTTCCGGTTAGTTCTTCCTTAGTCTACTATGCCTGTCAGGAACCCAACACTTAGATGCTCATATCTTTTCATGTTTCATCACCAGATGATCAATCTCTAGAATATAGTAGTCATGATACTCCTCTTGACTTGTCTAAGTTTACAACTTGCTGAGTTACACCATCTAAGAGATCCAGACCTTTTTGTCAGACCTTGCTACATGCTCTGTCTTTGTTCACCGAACCAAAACACTCTTCAATCTGACTTCCAGTATAGGCATACTATGTGATGCGTATGTGTGGGATAGACTTTGCTGCCATCAATGACAACACTCATGAAGCCACATAGTGTCTCTTGCCAACAATCTCCCCCTTTGCCATTGATGGGAACACTTAGTGAAAAATGACTAAGTGTCACAACAAACTCCCCCTTGGCTAATGCTCTATCTTGTGCATTGTTTTACTGGAGCTCCCCCTTAGTTGGATTCCACATTTTTCACTACTCCTCACTCCCCCTTTGACATCAATGGCAAAGGGTGGAATCCGCACAACAAAATTTGCAAAAATCAACCTATACATAGCCACATAAAGTATATATACATGTTATACTTACATATACTTGTGTATATCCGCAAAAGTGGTCTTCAACTGTACAAATTCTATTGCCCAGCTCTGCTTCATCCTATCCAAAATTGAGATGTGACCACTCAACAAAAATGCATAAGCTTCTTTCCTTCTTAAGTTTGCTGGATCACTGGTCCAGGCTGTGGTCTAAGCATCAGTTAAGGCCTAATGCATTGCCTCTAACTTAGGGATAATTATCCCTCTAAGTTCACTCATCCTACTTATTGTATTCTTCTTCTCCTTGTCCAGCCTCTTAATTTCATTTATAATGGTAATAGCCTGGCATTCTTGATTCATTATGGATGTGGTGAGGGGATCAAAATTCTGAGATAAACTTGACAGTTTACCTTCTTGTTCTTTCACCTTCTTTTCAATATCGTCTGTCACCTTAGACTAGGATAGAAAAAATTTGTAGATATCCCCACCATCTTTAAGAGCATTTTCTAAGCTCTTTATCCCAATATCTAGGGTCCTCCTATCATTAGCTATGAGTCCCTATACTTCAGTGAATCTCTTTCCCAAAAACTCTTTCTGAACTTTCTCTTCTATCGATTTCTCTAAGGAATCAAAATGGGTGCTAACAGAGTTAACCAAAGATTTCAAATTACTGGATGGAGAGGCCAAAAGATCCTTTTGGAAGGATGGCATGACCTTCTCCAACATCCCGGAGGCAATCTCTATCAACTCACAGTCTTCCATGTGAGATTTTAGAATCTTTTCTTTTGCTTTAGCTTGGGCAAAAGATGCTATTTTTATTGTCTGGATCGGAGAGAGGGAATCAAAATTTAGTTGTCCTTGGAATAGATCTAGTTCATCTATCTCCATCATCTCTTTGGTCAAGAAATTCTTCACTGCCTCTGCAATGTCTCTTGCTGGAGACTGAGTCTTCTTTTTCTTTGGAATCTCAGAGCTGTCATCAAAGATCTTCTCTGTTTTTTCTTCTTCTCTTCCCTTTTTCTCCTCTTCTTGACTCACTTTCTCCTCTTTTCTTCCTCCTCCTTCAGTTCCTAAATCTGCAGTGGGATCTAGAGGAGAGATGTTAACTTCTTCATGAACTTCCTCTTCTGAAACAGAGGAATCCAAGTCCTTAGATTTCTCCCCATCCATCTCTTTTGGCCCTTCTACATTTTTCTCAGTAGATTCTTCTTTTGATGCATTTAATCCTTCGACATCCATGGTAGAGGGTTCTTCATCTATTTCCTCTATAATAGGAAGATTGAATCTTTTGAAGGCATTCTAGAGGATGTCTTTTGTTTCTCTTGCTACCTGATCAGTCTCTCCAAGCATTAGATTGTTCATTCTTGCTTTTCTCTAGAGTTCATCCTTGTAGTCTTTAAAGAACATGTTCATTTGTTTTGGAGTAATGGAAGGATAGAGCTGAATGGCAATCTGTTCTCGGATCTCTAAGTCCTTTGCCTTAGCATTCTCCTTTCTAAGTTCAAGCACCTTCTCTAGACTCTTGGGAATTAATGAAATGATTTCAATAAATGCTTTCTTATAAATATTCAGGTACCTGATTGTAGGTTCTTCCAAGATCCTTTTGTCAGTATCACTATAGTCATCATAAAATTCTATTACTAGTTACAGATTTCCACCAACAGTGACTACCTTGATGATATCATAAATAGAAAGAGTGGGCTTTTCAACAAATTCTTCTACCTCTTCTTCTTTGTTTTTGCCGGCAGAGGATTCCCCGGATGTTTTCTTCTTCTTCTTCTTCTTCATTTTCTTAACTTCCTCATCAGTCTCTGTTTCTTCATCATCCTTTTGGCTTATGTAGTACCTTGTGGCCTTTGTTTTCATTCTCTTTTCTCCCTTTCCAGATGTCTTGGCTTCCGATTTTGAGGCTCTTGAGCTCTTAGAGGTGGCAGGTGTAGAGCTCTTGGAGGATCTAGTCTAGGAGGAGGCTTGCACCGAAACACTTTCTGTTTCTGTTTCTTATTTCTCTTTCTCAGCTCTTTCTATTTTCTCTCTATTTCTATCAACTGCCTCTTTTGATATGCCATATCTTTTGGCAATTTCCTCCACTTCCCTTCTAACTTTCCTTTTTATTTCCAGTTGTCTCAGCTCAACATGTATCTTTACACTTAATTCTTGAAAGGTTCCAAACCTTTCTGCCTCAGGGTCCTTAGGCTGACTCAGTAAGTGTTAGATATGCAACTCCAAGATTTTCTCGTCAACCTCATATCCCATTGGCATAATCCAAACTATTCTGGGCTCAACTGCCTCCATTAGGCATTGATCAGTGTCTACCATAAAACACACTGTATCCTTGTATTTTTTAACTATGGATTGAGGAATTCTTTCTCTGGCCTGCATCATACTTTGGAAGTTTCTAAAGCATCCCCAGAGTGTTGTACTTTGAGCCTTAGCATCACCAAGTCCATACATGTAGTCTCTGATCTGTATGGCAATCGGTCTGTCATTTTGCCATACCCAACCACTTGATCCGGGTAGCTCATTCATGTAGTAGAAGAATAGACACAGTATTAGACACCCGTACTTGAATGAGTTCTTCTTGTCCTTCTTGATCTTCTGCAAGTTTTCTAATAGTTGGTTCAGGAGAAGGTCACATAGATCATAGTCTGCATTTTCCCTTAGCATTTGATATGCTGTATATATTGCAGTCCCGAGCACAGAATTCTCCCTGCTGGAATGATAGATTTTATAACCAATTATCATAGAGGCAAATTTGATATCTGGATCTGTGATGTCTTCGATTGTCATTGCTCTTTTGTCAAACTTAGATTCGGTAGCTTCACTTACTGTCTAGTTCTTGACAGATTTGAGTGCAGGCAACCCAGCAGATGAGTGCAATCCAGTTACTGCCCTAATGGCATCTTTTTTTATCTTGAAGGGCTTCATCAACCACATGAAATTGTCATGTATTCTACTAAGAACATATCGGACCCATTCATCTTCTACAAAAAAGGGAAAGTGGATGCAATGTCCAAAGTGCTTATCTCGAAGGGCCTTGTATTGAGGTTTGAGTTCAAAACTTTCATCTATTAATTGTTTATGGTAGATGTCCATCAACTTAGATTCTCCAAATTCCTCAATATTGGCATGGATGTAAACCCTAACATCTTCTACATGCAAAACCCCTTGCGGAATGCTAGAAAAAGTGCTTGGTGTAGGAGCACCTCAAAACATAATGAATCTGAAAGATTCCCTTACATTTTCTATTTTGTTCAAATGTTATGTATGACATATGTGTCAAGAAAAGAATTAAAAGAATTGTAACCAAACTATTTGGTATTGTAATCATTGGGTGGTTGTTGGCGGTTCACCTTCCACCGTGTATAACGGCCAACGTGATGTGAGTCTTTATATTAGTGAGTCTGTATTTGTAGAATAGGGGGGAGAGGTAGACAGATGGATTCAAAGAGAAGAATGTATATTATTTTTGAATAAAAGAAGTTTGTTTGGTTTAACTGAAGGAATGTAGTTTGGGGTCATTCCACTAGTTAATATTTCTTTGAAATCAGTGGAATGACCTCCGTGTTGTTAGATTTATTTCTGTACGGTAGGGTTTTGTAATTTCTGTGTAGTGTGTTCGGTTACAATGTGCAGAGAAAGTTAACAGCATGAATTCTGTGTTGTATCATGAAATATGCATTTTATGAGTATATTGCATTTGTATGTCAGAGACATTTTATGTGTATCCCGAAGATGTATGGGGAGAGAGACAATATGTGTGTATACTACTAAAATATATCGGGTTATACAGTTTGTGAGTATATGTCTTTTGTATGTCGAAGACATTTCATGTGTATACGTCAGTTGTATGTCGAAACAGTTTGGGTATATACTGCATTTGTATGAGGGAGCAGTCTGTGAGTATCTTGCAAAAGTATATCGTGGTTGTATGTATGAGCGAATGTATATATTGTTAATGTGCATTGTGGTAGATGCAAGTGATGACCGGCCATATCAGTCAAAACGGGAGATGATACATTGGGTTACCAGCGATAGAGGGTCATGTAATGTATATGTGAAGCCGAAGTCTTATATTTATGCATTTCAGGAAGACATGGATATCGGAGAATAAGTGAAGAGCTACGCCGACTGTATAAAGTTTGAGCAATGGAAGTCTACGGGAAAGGACATCGGAGAGAGATTGCATGTCGGTGAAAGAGATTTTTGGGAGGCTGATAGTATTATGTGTTACCGATGGAAAACAAGAATGTACTTGGGTATTATCTAAACCTTGCGAAGGGGTTTTGAAAGTTATATGAGCATTATACTATTGGTATTGTGGGTTTTATGGGTTTTCACTCTTGTTTTAAATGCTTCCACTGTGTTCCTCTGCATCAAATTGGTATCAGAGCTAGCAAAAGCTCTGGGTGGAGTGTTATGTATCTGAAAAGTGTGGATTTGTTTCCTGTCACTGAGAAGGTAGGTGAAGAACTGAAGGAAAGCTAAAGAATTGTGTTGGTGCCCATTATTTTGTGTTGCTAAGTTGTTTGGTTGCAGGTGCTTGGTCCATCTAGCTGCATGAAGGAGGTTTCTGAGGTTGTGGGTGTGGGCAGACAAGATGAGGTCTGTCATGACCATTCTCCAATAGAGATTAAGTTGGATAAGGGTGCAGAGAGAAGCCACTGAGGAGAGAGTGGTAGGTGCATCACCAGAATTTGTTGTTGGGTAAGATGGATGGTTTGTGAGTTGGTGTTGTGAGGCAGTGAGAGAGATGGATACCTGACTGAAGAAGCACTTGGGGTTGCAGCCTGAAGAGTACTCCACTGATGGGAGTAAAAGGAGTCGGAATGTGCTCTGAAATGATGGTAGTTTGAATTTTGTTGGTTGGTTGGTCATCATTTTATTGATCTAAAGATTGGAAGCTTGAAGCTGAGGATATTGAAGATAAAGTCAGAAGAGATGCAGAAAAAGGTTTTTTTCTTGTAGGTACATTTCCAAGGGACTTGGAAATTTTTGTTGGTTGGTTGTATGGTGCAGAAGCACCTCAAAACATAATGAATCTGAAAGATTCCCTTACATTTTCTATTTTGTTCAAATGTTATGTAACGACATATGTGTCAAGAAAAGAATTAAAAGAATTGTAATCGAACTGTTTGGTATTGTAATCGTTGGGTGGTTGTTGGTGGTTCACCTTCCACCGTGTACAACTGCTAAGTGATGTGAGTCTTTATATTAGTGAGTCTGTATATGCAGAATAGGGGGGAGAGGTAGATAGACGGATTCAAAGAGAAGAATGTATATTATTTCTGAATAAAAGAAGTTTGTTTGGTTTAACTGAAGGAATGTAGTTTGGGGTCATTCCACTGGTTAAGATTTCTTTGAAATCAGTGGAATGACCTCCGTGTTGTTAGATTTATTTCTGTACGGTAGGGTTTTGTAATTTCTGTGTAGTGTGTTTGGTTAAAATGTGCAGAGAAAGTTAACGGCATGAATTTTGTGTTGTATCATGAAATATGCATTTTATGAGAATATTGCATTTGTATGTTAGACACATTTTATGTGTATCCCGAAGATGTATGGGGAGAGAGACAATCTGTGTGTATACTGCTAAAATATATCAGGTTATACAATTTGTGAGTATATGTCTTTTGTATGTCGAAGACATTTCATGTGTATACATCAGTTGTATGTCAAAATAGTTTGGGTATATACTGCATTTGTATGAGGGGGCAGTCTATGAGTATCCTGCAAAAGTATATCGTGGTTGTATGTATAAGCGAATGTATATTGTTAATGTGCATTGTGGTAGATGCAAGTGATGACCGGCCATATCGGTCAAAACGGGAGATGATACATTAAGTTACCGATGATAGAGGGTCATGTAATGTATATGCGAAGCCGAAGTCTTATATTTATGCATTTCGGGAAGACATGGATATCAGAGAATAAGTGAAGAGCTATGCCGACTGTATAAAGTCTGAGCGATGGAAGTCTACGGGATACAAAGGACATCGAAGAGAGATTGCATGTCGGTGAAAGAGATTTTGGGGAGGATGACAGTATTATGTGTTGCCGATGGAAAACAAGAATGTACTTGGGTATTATTTAAACCTTGAGAAGGGGTTTTGAAAGTTATGTGAGCATTATACTGTTGGTACTGTGGGTTTTATGGGTTTTCACTCTTGTTTTAAATGCTTCCATTGTGTTCCTCTGCATCAAATTGGTATCAGAGCAAGCGAAAGCTCTGGGTGGAGTGTTATGTATCTGAAGGTGTGGATTTGTTTCCTGTCACTGAGAAGGTAGGTGAAGAACTGAAGGAAAGCTGAAGAATTGTGTTGGTGACCATTATTTTGTGTTGCTAAGTTGTTTGGTTGCAGGTGCTTGGTCCATCTAGCTGCATGAAGGAGGTTTCTGAGGTTGTGGGTGTGGGCAGACAAGATGAGGTCTGTCATGACCATTCTCCAATAGAGATTAAGCTGGATAAGGGTGTAGAGAGAAGCCACTAAGGAGAGAGTGGTAGGTGCATCACCAGAATTTGTTGTTGGCTAAGATGGACGGTTTGTGAGTTGGTGTTGTGAGGCAGTGAGAGAGATGGATACCTGACTGAAGAAGCACTTAGGGTTGCAGCCTAAAGAGTACTCCACTGATGGGAGTAAAAGGAGCCAGAATGTGCTCTAAAATGATGGTAGTTTGAATTTTGTTGGTTGGTTGGTCATCATTTTATTGATCTGAAGATTGGAAGCTTGAAGCTGAGGATACTGAAGATAAAGTCAGAAGAGATGCAGAAAAAGGTTTTTTTGTTGCAGGTACATTTCCAAGGGAGTTGGAAATCTTTGTTGGTTGGTTGTATGGTGCAGGAGCACCTCAAAACATAACAAATCTGAAAGATTCCCTTACATTCTCTATTTTGTTCAAATGTTATGTAACGACATATGTGTTAAGAAAAGAATTAAAAGAATTGTAACCGAACTATTTGGTATTGTAATCATTGGGTGGTTGTTGGCGGTTCACCTTCCACCGTGTATAACTGCCAACATGATGTGAGTCTTTATATTAGTGAGTTTGTATTTGTAGAATAGGGGGGAGAGGTAGACAGATGGATTCAAAGAGAAGAATGTATATTATTTCTGAATCAAAGAAGTTTGTTTGGTTTAACCAAAGGAATGTAGTTTGGGGTCATTCCACTAGTTAAGATTTCTTTGAAATCAGTGGAATGACCTCCGTGTTGTTAGATTTATTTCTATACGGTAGGGTTTTGTAATTTCTGTGTAGTGTGTTCGGTTACAATGTGCAGAGAAAGTTAACGGCATGAATTATGTGTTGTATCATGAAATATACATTTTATGAGTATATTGCATTTGTATGTCAGAGACATTTTATGTGTATCCCGAAGATGTATGGGGAGAGAGACAATCTATGTGTATGCTGCTAAAATATATCAGGTTATACAATTTGTGAGTATATGTCTTTTGTATGTTGAAGACATTTCATGTGTATACGTTAGTTGTATGTCGAAACAGTTTGGGTATATACTGCATTTGTATGAGGGGGCAGTCTGTGAGTATCCTGCAAAAGTATATCGCGGTTGTATGTATGAGCGAATGTATATTGTTAATGTGCATTGTGGTAGATGCAAGTGATGACCGGCCATATCGGTCAAAATAGGAGATGATACATTGGGTTACCAGATAAAGGGTCATGTAATGTATATGCGAAGCCGAAGTCTTATATTTATGCATTTCAGGAAGACATGGATATCAGAGAATAAGTGAAGAGTTACGCCGACTGTATAAAGTCTGAGCGATGGAAGTCTACGTGATACAAAGGACATCGGAGAGAGATTGCATGTCAGTGAAAGAGATTTTGGGGAGGCCGATAGTATTATGTGTTGCCGATGGAAAACAAGAATGTACTTGGGTATTATCTAAACCTTGCGAAGGGGTTTTGAATGTTATGTGAGCATTATACTGTTGGTATTGTGGGTTTTATGGGTTTTCACTCTTGTTTTAAATGCTTCCACTGTGTTCCTCTACGTCAGCGCTTAAGGGATCAACTTCTAGGGATTTGTAAGGATGTTTCTTAAATTTTGGGCGCGACCTATTAGTGATCTTAACAACCATTGGAGTAACCATTTTTGCAAAGGATTCAGAGAGAGATATTCAAAATGGAATTACCTTTTTATGCTTCAGGGTTCAGGAAAAAGAGCTGGAACAAATCGCTGGTTGAATTGGATTTTGTGGTTGATCTTTGAGAAGGTTGTAAAAACTTGATGCAGAGCTCTTCTTTTCTTCTTCTTGAATGCAAATGTGCAAATGATGAGTAAAAGAACCCTTTTATCTCTGCGTAAACCCCAATTTCCTTTTACAATAAATGCACAACTTAAGTCATCTGGTTGCCTTGTTTTGAGAGAGATCTTTCTGAATCACTGAGATGCACTTAGAATCATTTTTAGTGAAAATTGACAATGTATCTTCTTTCCTCCAATCATGCCATGAATCCATAGATCAAGATATCTCAACTTTGAATCACACTGGATCTGATTATAAAAATCTTGCTTTTAGCGGATGGCTATTAGACCGGATCAATGTTGGATGATTAAACTCTTGCAAAACTCCATGTGGATCATTCATATTTTCATGGAGGGTTATATAGATAATTTTATGAGAACCCTTTAATCTGCAACATTTCATGTGCCAAATTTAGGTACTAATTGACTGGCTGGGGAATTTTATTTTCCTTTGTGACTCCCCTTGAGCCAGAGCTCATCTGTTTAGTTTCTGGAAGGAATATTAGCACCAGATTCTGGTGCGGATCCATCACCAACATTTTATGTACTCTTCTTTACCCAAATATTGCTCATCTCCCTTTGAACTTCATCTGCATTCACTTTTTCCTTTATCTTGATTTTGATTATGATGTATCGGACCCTTTTTATCCATATTCTTACTTCTGTAGAATTTAGCAATATGACTGGATCTATTGCAATTGTAGCAAACAATATTTCTTTGCATATTTGACTAATATCCTCTTGATCTGCATTGATTAGCCATATGTCCCATTCTATTGCATGCAAAGCATCTACCATTGAATGAATTGTTTATTTGCATATTTCTACATTCATGAGATTTGTGACCACACCTTTTGCAGTTAAAACACTGTCCGGAGAAGAATGAATTAGTTTGATTCATTCTTCTTTTGCACTGAGTTGCTTTATGACCGAAGTTGTTGCAATTGTAGCGGTATCCATTGAAGGATGGATATCTTTGAGTATTTGGTTGCCTTACCAAAGGTCTTCTAGGCCTGTTTCTTTGATTTCCTAATCTAGAGTTCTTCTGACCAGATCTGGAGCTTTCACCTTTCTCATATCCCAAGCCACGCTTGTCATCTACCCTCTTTTGGCTTTCAAGAAGAACTTCAAGTTGAGCTGAGCTTATCTTGAATTTCTCTTTGTATTCATTTGTTGTTTGAAGATCTTGTTTAAGAGTGTCTATCTGATTCTCAAGTTGTTCTTCATTATCTTTAGCTTCTTCAAGAGCAAATTCAAGATACCTGATTATTCTATCTATGTTGTGGCAGTCCTCTGTCTTCTCCTTGAGAGATTGTTTTAGATCATCTTCAATTTTACTTTTCTCTTCAATTTCTTGGGTGAATCTCATAACCCCTGATTCCATCTCATGCCTTACAATAATGACCTCTTTTGATAGATTCTCACATAGCTTGTTTTTCTCATTTAGATCTTCATTAGAATCATTAGCTTCACTCTGACTTGCTAATTTTTGAAGTAGTTCCTTTCTCTTTTTCATAGAGATACTCAATTTTTCTTTTAGCTCATTTATGAAATCATCAGCTTGTTTGATTCTTTCTCTCAAGTTGTTGACTTCAGAGTGAGATTGCTCAAGATCATCTAAGGCAGACTGAAGTTGTTCCTTCATACCATACATATCCATTGAGATTCCCAGATCTTCCTCAAGCTATTAGGCTTTATTTAGAGGAATTTGGCTCTGATACCAATTGTTGGAAATAAAGTAGATAACTGAGAGGGGGGGCAAATCAGTTATCTCAAATATATTAACTTTCTTTTCTCCTTTAACAATTAGTGTAGCATCAAAACATATAAGCATACATAACCATGAGAGCAGAAATAAAATTAACACACATAACACAAGGATTTTTATGTGGAAAACCCTGTTAAGGGAAGAACCATGGGGTGACTAGCCCAAGATTGTATTCTCTATTAAAAGAATAAGAAATACAAAATGGCACTTGCCAATTAGGGCTCACTACCTGAGCACATTGCTTACAAGAGGCACACTGCCTACAAGAGACTCACTATCTACAAAGTTTATAGAAGGTAACCAGGTATTTGAACTGATGAGAGGCATCCACAAATGCTGAAGTTCAGCTCTGGTTAGGCTCAATATACTGATCTAATGCTCTTCATTCTTCCTCTACTCTAGTGCTACTACTCTGTTACATACCAGACTTGTATTTATGCTTCCTTACTTATCTCTGCCTTTCTTCGCACCTTATTTCATCACATCTACACCCACACACCTTCATACTAAAATCCATCTGGTATATATATCCACACAAAGGATTTCAAGTACTTTCTAGTCAGCAACCGAAATACTCAAGATATTTACAAAATACTGATCTGTCGGTTGAATCCATGCTTGATATGTGATGCGTATCAAAATCATAGATATTGAAGTCATCAATCATGTCGGCCAATATTGTATGATCCCTTAAATAGCTTGATTAACATCAATTACTCATCCAAATTGAAGTCTGATACTCTTTCGGTCAGTTTTTCCTTAGTCTGCTCTGCCTGTCAGGAACCCAACACTTAGATGCTCATATCTTTTCATGTTTCATCACCGGAGGCTCAATCTCTGGAATATAGTAGTCATGATACTCCTGTTAACTTGTCTAAGTCTGTAACTTGCTGAGTTACACCATCTGAGAGATCCGGACCTTTTTGTCAGACCTTGCTACATGCTCTATTTTTATTCACCGGACCAAAACACCCTTCAATTTGACTTCCGATATAGGCATACTATGTGCTGCAGATGTGTGGGATAGACTTTGTTGCCATCAATGACAACACTCATGAAGCCACACAGTGTCTCTTGCCAACACTTCTCCCCTTCACTTTCCCACATCCTCTTTCTTCCCCACAAGACTTTTCTATCACCTTCTTCTTTTCTTTATGTTAATGTAAAAATTTTGTACACTTACAACTTCTAATTTCAAAAATCTTTTCCTTCCTCATTTCCTTGCAAGCCTTCATTATTGCGTGTCCTTGTACATTCTCCTTTTGTAGACTTGCAGATCCTTAATGGACTTCTACCATTTTAGTTTAAAGTCCCTTCCTCTTTTTCTTCCTTGCATCCCTATATAAGCCTCACCTAGTCCTTGTGCACTTAGAGAAAGATTCATGAATTCACAAATTTTATGCAGACCTCTAGATTTTTGACCTTTTACTTTTAAGTTTGGATGATCCTTCCATTATTCCCAAATTTGAAGAAAACCTTCCCCAAAGTGGCCATTTGTGGGATTGTCCTAGACATCTAGACTTTTGACCTTTTAGTTTGAAGTTCAGATCCTTAGGATATCCAAATGGCTTGTGATTTAAAGGAAATATTTGTGGGATCTTTCTACCCATTAGACCTTTTCCATGTTTGACGTCCATATTTGACCTAGACTCCCACAAACTCAACGCTAAATTTTAGAGCTTTCCACATGGAAACCCTTTACCTACCACACTAATGCCTTGTTTTATTAGTGACACATTACCACATGTTGCCTTGTCACCTTTCCTTGGCCAATAACCACATAACATGTGTCTGACATGCACTTGACCACTTAAAACGAGTGGGAAACTTGATTTTCATGTGATTAGATTTGATGGCCTTCCCATTAAAGAAATGATGTCCCTGTGAGTGTCTAGGGAATTTTCCCATTCTTTTACCCATTTGACCTACCCGTGCATATGATTTTAACCTTTTTACTTGAATGGAACTTTTCACTACCTAAACACCACTTGTTTAAGAATAATGAAACCCTAAAAATGCATTTTGAGTCAAATTTAATCTATGTTTACATGTTTTTGACTCCTTAATCATTATTTTATAAGATTTTAATGATAGACTCATCCAAAGCTCACAACTCAACAATGTGGTAAATGAAGAAGTTATTGCACTAAAGATTCATGGTACCTTAAAGATTACAAATGCAAGAAACATGGGAAGACTATTTGTTCTCTGACTTGACCTAACACACTCATAATAGTTTGATAACTTTCATGGTTGACCTGTAGAATCCAAGCTTATTCTTGCGAGGTCCTAAGTACAGAAATAGAGATTCACATGTGACCCTAATTTAAAAATGATTATTTTGGGATTTTGTAAAATGTGTTTGGCCCCAATGAAAATGTAATGTAAACAGAAAAAAGGAGATTGAAGAAGAGCAATTAGGAGAGTTAGTTTTAGATTTAAACTAGAAGATATAGAAGTTTTAGAGTTTTTTATCTTTTCTTTTTTAAGGCTAGGTTTTATTTTTGGAGCCCTATTGTTTTCAAGGGTTTTCCATGTGTTGTGGTTGTAACAATCTCTAATTTCCATTAATACAAAGAAAAATCTTTCAGATACTATCAATTTTGGGTGTTCAGGCTCTTATATTACTCATGTATATGGTGTATGATGGTTTTGAGTTCCTATTATTGAATGTTCCTTCGAGGATAGCATCAATTCTTACTTTGGTTGTGCAACTACAGATTGAAGAGGAGCTTGGTTGACTGATTGTTTGTTCTCCTAGCAGCACATTGTGTCTTCTCGGAACCATATGATCTCTTTTCTCTAACTCTTATCTTTCGCTCTTTATTTGATCAACAATTAGAGTATATTCAATATAATGTGTTACAAAGTCATTTATATATGTGTTGTGTATTAATTTACATGATATGCATGATAACTTTTTAACTCCCATAAGATTGATCTCAACTTGACCTATCAACTAGATACCAAAGTGATTCTTACCAAGGCCCTTTTAAAATAATATTACATAAGCCTTGATTTATTCCACAAAGGTGAGAAGCAACAATCTTGAGACCTTGGGGAGATCATTCAACCAAGCCCAAGGGCGGGTACGTCCATCTTGGATAATTCACCCCCTTGGCCCACAAGTGGCAGGAACTCCCATCCATCTAACTTGGGGTGGCCTCCTTGATGAAGGGACCAATGCTGCTACTTCTCTCCTAATATGCATTTCACACTCATTCCAAATGTGATGGCTCATTGGGTTAAAAGTACCTCTTGATAGATTTCAAGTTTGGTTCAAGGATTGTAATATATCCTTCTTTTCTGTTAACACTTATTGTATAGCCAATATATATACTTGATATATTTCCTTTTTCTTGATTCATATGACTTCCTTCCAATGAAGGTAGCTTTCTTGATTTCTAATTGATATCTCATATATTTGCTGATTTGATTGATTCAATAATAGAATTATAAGACAATATAATGAAAGAATAATATAAGGATAGAATAAAAAGATGATATAATAATAGAACGATGGATTGATGGCATATAATGATAGAAGAATAGAATGAGAAGATGATAGAGTTATAGCATGATAGAATGACTACAATAAATAATTCTCTATTGTTATCAATATATATATATATATAAAACTGCCGATATATTCCATTTTCTTTTTGCTGCTGTATTAACTTCTCTTCGTGTTGATTCTATGATTTATACTTCCTTCCCTATGCTAGAGTGAAATGATCTTTTATATCTTATTTTGGAGAGTCACACCCTCTCATAAACAACCGCTGCCCCTTTTAATAAATTAAATTTTCATTTTCATTTAACTCTTAATCGCTCATGAACATAAGCGCCACTCTTTATGTTCTTGAATCGTTTTTCCTTTCATGCGATTATCTTTATATCTAGTTAATTATCCTTGCAGTATTTCCTTAAAAGTGAATGATTTCTCTAGTCTTCAGTGGCGACTTCTTAATGAATCTTTTTCTAGTGTAAGATATGTCACTCCCCCTTTTGAAGCTATCAAATCTTCTTCATGATTAACATCAACTAGAGGTGCATGAGTTCTTTCTTTATTAGCTGGTGAAATAGATAATCTAGAAGCAATTAAATTATGCTTAGCAAAAACCACGCAAAAGATCATTTTTCAATACGATACCTTGACCAAGAAGTTCTTCATCCGACGTTGTATTCACAAGTTGCACCACTTACTTCTTGTAAGAATGGTATTGTTCGACAAGATCTATGATTACTTTCTTCTTGGCACCCTCTTTGTACTTTGGATCCAAAGCATTTAGCATCTCCATTAGAACTTTCATAAGGCCATGAGCATTTCTAATTTTTGTAATGCTTTTAACTATGTGCTTCCTCCAGATCTTTGCTTACATGATTGAGGGAAATTGCCCTAGTTTTCTAAGTTAATTAAATTAGATGCGTCCACTAGCAACGTAATATGTGATTACCAAAAATAGATTATGTCTTTCTCAGGATCTGAAATCTATTTAAGTCGGTCTCCAACTGTGTAAATGAATTGGTGCTCAAAGTTTTAAATGGAGTTGGCCTCTATACGGAGGGGACATGACAGTCTGCCCTGCCCAAGATTGCTTGTCCTCAAGCAATCACCAACCCAGAGCCCAAATCATCTTGGTAGATTTGTAATTTCTAGACATTGATTGTCCTTGAATAATTTTTGTTAGTATACTTGCCCCAATCCAACCGCCAACATAGTCCTTTAATATCATAAGGTTGATAGCATCCTCTAAACTATGAGGACAATTTATTGTCCAATATGCTTCTGGTTCATGTACTTGTATTTCACAAATTCTTGCAACAACAAAACCAAGAGTTGGTAACTGGTAAGGTCCATAATCTAAGACAAGTTTTCCCCCATTCTCAAAGAGAGAAGAAACTAAAAGACATATTCATTAGTATAGTTTGAAACCAAGTAAAGGAAGTATCAATCCAAAAATCAATTTCTTCTTTGGTATCAACTACATCTTTAAAGAACCAATTAAATCGGCCCAACCTTCACACATGGGTATCCCTTTGAGTCTAAGCAGGAAAGTGAGCTTTCCATATATTAAGATGGGAATTAGAAGCGTGACACACATCTATGACTTCAAATGCAGTGTGAGAATTTTTGAAATGATTTTATATCTTTTTTGTCTACTTGCTTTTTATTTTTTATAGTATCCTTGATGATCTACTAAAGGAGTATCATGGTATGTTTTTCTTTCATTTTCGATCCTGGGATGAGACATATTTGATCTTTGTAGAGAATGAGCTCCTCCACCACCTTGTACTTATCCATGTCTAAACGATCTCTCCATCCTTTTGGATGACATGACCCTTGGAGATCCATCCGATAGGCCTTGTAGAATTACTTGACTTAAGAAATGATATGATCTATGGACTGTCACATCATTTTGAGACCAATAGGTTGGATATGTCTTTGTGAGAAGTACATTTCCTAGAGTTTGAGATTTTTGTGAGGTTCCAATATTTGTAGCTAGAACATCGTGACTCATGATTTAGAAAATAGTTTTTGTTGTATTTGTGCATTATTGATTGTTTTGTTTCATTGAGAATTTGATATAGTATTACTGAAATTTGTAGAGGGAATTAAAGACAATTATTTTGGACAAGTGTATGGACATTTGTAGATTATAGGATCTACTTGGAGATTTTGTGCATCTAGGTGATGATAAGATGATGAATTGTAAACATTTGTTGTGAGTGTCTATAGATCTAAGTTCGCTATAGATTGGCAACTAAGGATTTGGCTCTATTGTTGATACTTGTTAGGTCACCGAATACTTTACATTGGTGTAAACAAGTTCACTTGTACAATTAATGGGTTTTGCACTTGATGATTTGACAATTGGATGATCTGTATTGGGATATAGTTGATTGAATAAAATGTAGTTTGAATAAGATCAAGGTACAACATAAGTCATGCAAAATTGAGACTCTACTAGAAATCTGGTAAGTAGAAAAATAGTAGAAGCATTAAATCTAGTTTATATTTCAAAGATGGATCCCTATAGAATTCCCTCATGAAAGATGGATATTGGTATGCTTGGAAATGATTCTTGTCAAGTTACTTTTAGTATTGGTCAAAATGAAGATTAGGTGCCATATGACACAATGAATTTGGATGGTTCTCATATTTTATTGAGAAGGACATGAAATTTTTATAGAGGGTCAAACCAAAGAAAACCACAAAAATTATGAATATTGAAGGATGAAATAAAATATAGTACAGTTATATTATCTCCATCTACTTTGGATTGTAAAGAGTCCTTAAAAGACACAAAGGAAGAATATTATCACCCTTTGCATGAAGGCATGAGACCATATCCTAATAACAAAGGAGGCATTCAAGTAAGTGATACATTGATAGAGATGAAGCTTCAAAGGCTCGTAAAATGGCAATATAGCAATGTTGAATATCCAAGGTAAGGATAAAATAATGCCCCCATAATTGGAGATGGAGTTACACTTTCTGGGACATCTTGATTTTTGCTGAAATCACATATTTTTAGAAAATATAATGATTTAAGCCTTGAAAGGTTCCATTTAAATGATTTTGATTGAAGAGGGTTTGATCAAAACCCCTTATATTCAAACCCCCTTGGATAGAACCCCGCTAGTTTTAAACCATACCTATAATGGAGTCTCCTCTACACCTATCAAAATGTTGATAAAAAACTAATTTTGATTTATCTTTTGAGGCATCAAATGAATTTATTTCAAATTTATGCTTTGTAAGTATGTAGTCCTTATTATAAGCTTCCCAAAAAATATAATTTTAAATATATTTAATTTGATTATTATATTTATTTTCTATTTTTTGTGAATGTATGTTTTTCACCGAACATCAAGTTCTCTATTCTACACACATGGAAAATTAGTAAATTACTGAAAAAAAATTCTAAAAAATATCTATGCACCAGCTATTGATGTCCTTGTTTCAACAAAAGAAAAAAAATTGAATTTTGATAGATACAGAAAAAGTTATGTTTTATGGAATATGCCTATGTCTAAAGTATAATTGGTTTGACTTCAAAAATTAATTAAAAAATATATATTCAACAAAACATTATGAAACTAAATGCATACACTATATATTGGTGTTACCAATCTAAATTAAAAAGAATCAGAATTTTATCCTTTGTAGAAAAAAAGTTATGTGCTACGGAATACACATCACTTTAAAAAAATGTTGTTTACTATTAAAATCCAGTTATCAAAGGAGATGCAAAAAAATTTACAATTTAACTCCAATTTTTTTTTAAAATATATATTTAGAATCTACAAACAAAATCTCACAAATCACTAGTTTGCATCATATATAAATTCCTAATGGTTTAGCGGTTATAGGTGTCAGAATGTGAAGATTTAGTTCAAAATATTGATTTCAATGTCAAGTTTGGCCAAAAATTGTAACCCATTATTGTGGGATGATGGTAGAACTTTAGAATCTGGTTGTAGTCATATTATAAAGGTAGAGGATGCTAGCAAGCTATGCATAGATATGAACCAAGAGGTTTAGAACAATTTTGGGTCATGGGAGTATGATGGAGAGTACTATTTGATTTATCATTGTAGTGAGGCAAAACCTGTTGATAACTGAGAGGGGGGGGGTGAATTAGTTATCCTAATTATTTCCCTTTCTGAACTTTCCTATTAATTAATGCAGCATTGAATCAAACATAAAAACATTAATCATGAAATAAGAAACACATGACACAGTATTTTTGACGTGGAAACCCTGTTAAGGGAGAAAACCACGGGGTGATTAACCCAAAATTATTCTCTGTTAGAAGAATAGGAAATTACAAAATGGCACTTGCCAATTAGGGCTCACTGCCCGAGCACACTGCTCACAAGAGGCCCACTGCCTACAAGAAGACACACTGTCTACAAAGTGATAAGAATCACAGTCTTGAACTGATTGGAAGCATCTGCATATGCTGGAGTTCAGTTCCGGTTAGGCTCAGTACACTGATCTGCTGCACTTCATCTTTCCTCTGTTCTTTATTCTGCTATCTTTCACATACCGGATCCTTTTTGCTACTTCTGCTCTGTTCTGGACTTATTCGCATATATCTTTACACCATCACACCCTTCACAACTAAATCCATCCTCTATATATATCCGCACAAGTGATTTCATCACCTTTCTAGTCGGCATCCGGAACAGTCTAGTTTCTTACAAACTCTTGTTCTGTCGGCTGAATCCTTCCTCATCAAGCAATTCGGATCAAGCATATACTTGTAGATATCATTAATCATGTCGGCCAAACATGATTCATGCCTTCACAACCTCTATCATCAATAGTAACACATCCGGAAAGTAGTCTGATACTCTGTCAGTCAGTTCTTCCTCTGTTTTCACTGTCTCTCAGGAATCCGGTACTCAACTATTCATATCTTTCTCCTTGTTCATCACCGGAGGCTAAATCCTTGGAATATACCACTCAAGGTAGTCCTCTTGATTTCCCCAAATCCGCACTGCACCAAGATACTTCCTCTGAGAGATCCGGACCAATCTGTCAGACCTTGCCACATGCTCTGTTCTTGTTCACCGGACCACAACATTCTTTATTCTGACTTCCGGTAGAGACACATCATGACTTGCGGATATGTGTGATGACCTTTGTTGCCATCAATGACAACAACCATGAATCCATATAGTGTCTCTTGCCAACAATCTCCCCCTTTGGCATTGATGGCAACACTTAGTGAAAAATGACTAAGTGTTTTCACTATGCTCCCCCTTTGCTGATGCTCTGTCTTTATATACAATTTCCAGAACTCCCCCTTAGTTGGATTCCTCATTTTTCACTGCTCCTCACTCCCCCTTTGACATCAATGGCAAAGGGTAGGGTCCGCACACCAAAATTTTCAAAAATTTTCTATACATAGCCGCATATTCACATACTCACATATACTGAAGAATGTCTGCAAAGGATGTCTGCAATTGGATCATTTCTGTAGCCCAACTTTGCTTCATTCTATCCAAAATTGAAATGTGACCACTCAACAAAAATGCAAAAGCTTCTGCCCGCTTGAGATCTGTCGGATCTTTTGTTTGGGCGGTGGTCTGAGCATCACTGATGGCCTCATGCATAGTTTCCAACTTAGGGATTATAATCCTTCTAAGTTCTCCCATCCGGTTAGTGATATTCTTCCTTTCCTTCTCAAGATTCTTTATTTCATTCAAGACTGCAATAGTCTGACATTCTTGATTTATTATGGAGGAAGAGAGAGGATCAAAACTTTGAGATAAGCTTTGTAGCTTGTCCTGTTCCTCTTTTTTTTTTTTATCAATTGCTGCTGTTGCCTTTGACCAGGATATACAAAATTTGTAGATGTCACCGCCATCCTTAAGAGCATTCTCTAAGCTCTTTATTCCAATGCTCACAATCTTCCTATCTTTAGAGATTAATTCTAATATTTCTGAAAATCTTTTATCCAAAAATTCCTTCCGGACCTTTTCTTCAGCTGATTTTTCTAGAGAATCAAAATGTGTATCAACACTGCTGACTAAGGTTTTTAGATTACCGGAAGAGGAGGCTGTCGGATCTATCTGGATTGATGGCATAATCTTTACAAGTACTCTGGAAGCAACCTCTATCAACTCACAGTCTTCCATATGAGACTTCAGGAGTTTTTCATTTGCCTTGGCATTTGCAAATGAAGCTATCTTCATTGTTTGTACCAGAGAGAGAGAGTCAAAGTCGAATGGGCCTTTTAGAAGCTCCGGTTCATCAATCTCTAAAGTTTCTTTGCTCAAAAATTGTTGAACAGTTTGTGCAGTGTCTCTTGCCGGAGACAAATGTTTCTTTTCTTCTGCAGTCTTGGAACTGTCAACCTCTTTGTCTTTCACCACCGCTTCCTTCTCCTGTAATTGCTCTTCTTCTTTGGATCCGGAGACTGTAGGGGAAACCGGAGGAGAGATGCTAGCTTGTTCATAGGCCACTTCTTCTGGAGCAGAGGGTTCCAAGTCCTCAGCTGTTTCTGTACCTAAGTCCTCTACAACAGGAAGATTGAACCTTTTGAAGGCCTTCCGGAGGATCTCTTCTGTCTCTTGGGCCACTTTGTCAGTCTCACCAAGCATTAGTTGATTCATCCTGGCTTTACTTCTGAACTCATCTTTGCAGTCCTTGAAGATTGTGTTCATTGTCTTGGGATCAATTTGAGGATATAGCTGAATAGCTATCTGCTCCCGGATCTCAAGATCTTTTGCATGAGCATTGTTCTTTCTTACTTCCAATTCCTTTTCTAGGCTTTTAGGAATAAGAGATATGATCTCAATGAAAGCCTTATTATATATGTTCAGATATTTGACTGTGGCTTCCTGAAGAGTCTTTTGGTCAGCCTCACTGAAGTCATCATAAGATTCAGTCATTGGTTGAAGGTTTCCATCCACCGTGACCGACTTGATTACATTCTCTAGAGACAGAGTGGGCTTTTCAACAGATACCTCTGCCATTTCATCCTTGTCTTGTCCTAAGGAGGGTTTATCAGATCCTTTCTTCTTCTGCTTCTTTATTTCTTTTACTCCCTCATCTGACTCTGTTTCCTCTTCATCCTTTTGGCTTTTATAAGCCCTTGTGGCTTTTGTCTTGGATCTTTTACCGGATGCCTGGACTTCCGGTTTTGAACTTTTGGTTGAGGGAGGTGCAGATCTTTTTGATGATCTAGTCCGGGTGGGAGTTTCAACCGGAACACTTTCTTTACTTTTCTCTTCTTCCTCAGCCTTCCTCCTCTTTTCCCGGCTGGCATCAAGTGCCTCTTTTGAGATGCCTAGGCCTTGAGCAATATGCTCAACTTCTTTTCTTACCTTCCTCTTTATCTCTGGTTCCCTGAGTTCTACATGTAACTTTACACTCAGTTCTTCAAAGGTTCCAAACCTTTCTGCCTTAGGATCTTTGGGCTGGCTTAGCATGTGTTGAACATGCAGCTCTACTATCTGTTCATCCACTTCATACCCCATAGGCATGATCCAGACAGTCCTTGGCTCCACTGCCTCCATCAGACACTGATCTGTTTCTACCATGAAGCATACTGTGTCTTTGTATTTTTCAACAAGGGATTGGGGTATTCTTTCTCTTGCATGCATCATGCTTTGGAAGTTCTTGAAGTAACCCCATAGAGCTGTATTTCTTGCTTTTGCATCCCCAAGTCCATGCAAATAGTCTCTGATTTGAATGACAACCGGTCTGTCATTCTGCCATATCCATCCACTGGATCCGGAAAGCTCATTCATGTAGTAAAAGAAGAGACAAATGATCAGATTGCCATATTTGAAGGAGTTTTTCTTGTCCTTCTTAATCTTCTGCAGATTTTCAAAGAGTTGGTTTACTAGAAGCTCACACAAGTCATAGTCTGCATTCTCCTTTAACATCTGATAGGCTGTGTAGATTGCAGTTCCCGGTACTGAATTTTCCCTACTGGAGTGATAGATTTTGTAACCAATTATCATAGCTGCAAATTTGACATCCGGTTCAATGATGTCATCAACTGTCATAGCTCTCTTGTCAAACTTGGATCCGGTTGCATCACTGACTGTCTGATTTTTGACAGATTTGAGAACAGGTAATCCACCGGATGAGTGCAGACCGGTTACAGCCCTAATTGCGTCCTTGGTGATCTTGAAGGGCTTGTTCAACCATAGGAAGTTGTCATGTACTCTACTTAGTACATACCGGACCCATTCATCTTCTTCAAAACAGGGGAAATGAATGTACCGTGCAAAGTGTTTGTCTTGGATGGCTTTATACTGAGGTTTGATCTCAAAGGAGTCATCTATCAATTGTTTGTGATAGATATCCATCAGTTTTGATTCTCCAAAGTCTTCAAGATTCACATGGATGTAAACCCTAATATCTTCCGTATGCAATACACCATGAGGAACACTAGAGAAGGCTCCTAGTGGATCTACCTCCAATGATTTGTAAGGATGTTTCTTGAATGAGGGGCGAGGTCTATCAGAGATCTTAACTATATTTGGAGTAGCCATTCTTCAAAGATTTGCAGTAAGGTAATGAAAAACGGAGAATACCTTATGCGCCTTCGATTTGCACGGAGTGATTGGATTGATTTCTTTATGCAATGACTTCGGCAAGAGATCCTTGGTGTGCTTGATGAATCTTGTTGCAGAGCTCCACTATTCGCTTCTTCTTGAGTGCAGAATGAGCAAATGACTTTTAAGAAATCCCTTATATTGCTCCGCGAACCCTAATATCTGTCTGCAATAAATGCTTCACCTACATTAATCCGGTTTGCCTTGTCTGGATAGCTTGGAGTATTCCAGATTAGTCCTAATCTGTGAATATCATCCGGATCTTTCAATCATGAATAAATCGAGGTAACATATTACAAGAACATCCCAAGAATTTTGTCCAAACCGCAGAACAAGATAGTGCACTTCCGGATCTCTCCGGACCTTTTTGTAGTCCTTTGTCATACCGAAGCATTTCCCTGAACAGGTCTTATTTGATCGATCACAGCTTCTTCATAACTCCATGCGGACCTCTGAAATCTTGACTGAAGCATCTCAAGACTCATATCTGCAAACCCTTTAATCCGCATCTTGTGCCACATCCGGCACCATTTGTTTGGCTGGGGGAACAGGATTTTCTTTGAGTCTCCCCCTGAGCCTGAGCTCACTTTTTAATTTTCGGAAGAAATATCAGCACCAAAGTCTGGTGCGGATCCAACCTCTACATTCTCTGAACTTTTCTTCACCCAAATCTTGCTCATCTGATTCCTAACTTCATCCGCATTCATCTTTTGTTTACCCTTGTCTTGATTCTGATTATACACCGGACCTCTTTTGTCCTGATTCTTGTTTCTGCAGACTTTAGCATTATGACCGGACCTATTGCAGATTTGGCAAATAACATTTCTTTGCATATTTGACTGATATCCTCTTGATCTGCATTGATTAGCCATATGACCTACTCTATTGCATGTAAAGCATCTACCTTTGAATGATTTGTTTACTTGCATAATTCTGCATTCATGGGATTTGTGTCCATACCTTTTGCAGTTGAAGCACTGTCCGGAGAAGGATGAATTAATCTGATTCATTCTCATTCTGCACTGATTAGCTTTGTGACCAAAGTGGTTGCAGCTGTGGCAGTATCCATTGAAGGATGGATATCTTTGAGCATTTGGCTGTCTTACCGGAGGTCTTCTAGGCCTGCTCCTTGGATTTTCTGATCCAAGATTCTTCTGACCGGATCCGGAGCTTTCTCCTTTCTCATATCCCAAACCATACTTGTCATCTGTCCTTTTTTGACTTCCAAGAAGAACTTCAAGTTGAGCAGAACTTATCTTGAATTTTTCTTTATATTCATTTGCTGTTTGAAGGTCTCTTTTGAGAGAGGCAATTTGATCCTCAAGTTTTTCTTCATTATCTTTGGCATCTTCAAGATCAGATTCAAGATGTCTGATAATCCTGTCCATCTGGTGGCATTCTTCTAATTTTTCTTTAAGAGATTGTCTTAGATTGTCTTCAGCCTTTCTTTTTTCTTCAATCTCTTGAGTAAACTTTATAGTTCCTGATTCCATTTCATGTCTTAACATAATGACTTCTTTTGATAACTTTTCACATAACTTGGTTTGCTCAGTCAATTCTTCATTTGTATTGCTTTCTTCACTTTGTCTTGCCAACTGTTGGAGCAGCTCCTTTCTCTTTTTCATAGAGAGACTTAATTTGTCTTTTAATTCTCTCATGAATTCATCAGCCTGTTTGAGTCTTTCCTTTAATTCACTGACTTCAGAATTTGACTGTTCAAGATCCTCAAGAGCAGTCTTGACTTGCTCCCTTAAACCATATGCATCCATTTGAACTCCCAGATCTTCCTCAAGCTGTTAGGCTCTATTAGGAGGAACTTAGCTCTGATACGAATTGTTGATAACTGAGAGGGGGGGGTGAATCAGTTATCCTAATTATTTCCCTTTCTGAACTTTCCTATTAATTAATGCAGCATTGAATCAAACATAAAAACATTAATCATGAAATAAGAAACACATGACACAGTATTTTTGACGTGGAAACCCTGTTAAGGGAGAAAACCACGGGGTGATTAACCCAAAATTATTCTCTGTTAGAAGAATAGGAAATTACAAAATGGCACTTGCCAATTAGGGCTCACTGCCCGAGCACACTGCTCACAAGAGGCCCACTGCCTACAAGAAGACACACTGTCTACAAAGTGATAAGAATCACAGTCTTGAACTGATTGGAAGCATCTGCATATGCTGGAGTTCAGTTCCGGTTAGGCTCAGTACACTGATCTGCTGCACTTCATCTTTCCTCTGTTCTTTATTCTGCTATCTTTCACATACCGGATCCTTTTTGCTACTTCTGCTCTATTCTGGACTTATTCGCATATATCTTTACACCATCACACCCTTCACAACTAAATCCATCCTCTATATATATCCGCACAAGTGATTTCATCACCTTTCTAGTCGGCATCCGGAACAGTCTAGTTTCTTACAAACTCTTGTTCTGTCGGCTGAATCCTTCCTCATCAAGCAATGCGGATCAAGCATATACTTGTAGATATCATTAATCATGTCGGCCAAACATGATTCATGCCTTCACAACCTCTATCATCAATAGTAACACATCCGGAAAGTAGTCTGATACTCTGTCAGTCAGTTCTTCCTCTGTTTTCACTGTCTCTCAGGAATCCGATACTCAACTATTCATATCTTTCTCCTTGTTCATCACCGGAGGCTAAATCCTTGGAATATACCACTCAAGGTAGTCCTCTTGATTTCCCCAAATCCGCACTGCACCAAGATACTTCCTCTGAGAGATCCGGACCAATCTGTCGGACCTTGCCACATGCTCTGTTCTTGTTCACCGGACCACAACATTCTTTATTCTGACTTCCGGTAGAGACACATCATGACTTGCGGATATGTGTGATGACCTTTGTTGCCATCAATGACAACAACCATGAATCCATATAGTGTCTCTTGCTAACAAAATCCACACATTCTTGATATCTAGGGGGGACCCAACAATGCCAAATAGTGTGTTTATGATTTATTTCACATAGAGAATTATATATGTTGAGGAAATTAGGAGCATTCTTGCTTTTTGTTTTCTCTTTTTTTTTTATTCCAAGGCTTGTTGAGCTCTTTGGCTTAATTGCATATACTACCTTTGATTCCTAGGCTAGCAGGATCAAAGCTTTGATATAACTTGTAATGTCCCCTTTTAGGACATTCTTGATTTCTTTACCTACATACAACAATAATCACTAGAAAGGGGCATCAAAAATATTAAAGATCAATAAATTAGGTAAAAATTAGTTCATAGCATTATTCATATTAAAATTCATCTATCATTCAGATTAAGTTCATCTATCATAGCATAATTATTAATGAGATCAATACTTCATAACATAAATAATGAGATCAAATCATCATAGCATAAACAATATTTTTAATTCAATATAGATATCAACAAGAACAAAGTATACACACCATAAATGAAGCATACACAAAATTCACAAAGAAGACATATAATTATTTTAGGGTTATTCCCAATGGTCAACCACATAATGAAACTCTATGAGAAGACATATAGGGCGTCGAGAACCTGGTACTCCTCAACCAAGCCCAAGGGCGAGTATGTCCATCCCAGAAAATTCACCCCCTTGGCCCACAAGTGGCAGGAACTCTCATCCATATAACTTGGGGTGGCCTACTTGATGAAGGGACCAGTGCTACTACTTGTCCCCTAATATGTATTTCACATTCATTCCAAATGTGATGACTCATTGGGTTAAAAGTACCTCTTGATAGATTTCAAGTTTGGTTCAAGGAGATTGTAATATATCCTTCTTTGTTGTTAACACTTGTTGTATAGCCAATATATATACTTGATATATTTCCTTTTGTTTGATTCTTATATGACTTCCTTCCAATGAAGATAGCTTCCTTGATTTCTAATTGATATCTCAGATATTTGCTAATTTGATTGATTCAATAATAGAATTATAGGACGATAGAATGATAGAATAATAGAAGGATAGAATAAAAGGACGATATAATAGTAGAATGATAGATTGATATAATAGAATGGTATAATGATAGAAGAATAGAATGAGAGAATGATATAATAATCAAATAATAGAATGATGGACTGATAGATTAATAGAATGAGAGGATGATAGAGTTATAGCTCATGATATGATTTATACTGCCTTCCCTATGCTAGAGTGAAATGGTCTTTTATATCTTATTTTAGGGAGAGTCACACCCTCTCATAAACAACCACTACCCCTTTTAATAAATTAAATTTTATTTTTTATTTAACTCTTAATCACTCATGAACATAAGCACCACTCTTTATGTTCTTGAATCACTTTTCCTTTCATGTGATTATCTTTATATCTAGTGTCATGTCCCCTCCCCTATGGCCGAATCCTTCAATGCATTCGATGAATTAATTTAAGATATGAAAGATGCTTTCGAATATGATCATGGATTAATTTAAGAAGTCATCAATGGATTAATGTAATAAAGTTTGTCAACTCCCTTCAGGCTGACTCAATATAACCAAAGGCAGCGACTTTAATAAGGAGCAAAGATTTATTATAAAGGTCGATCTTCCTATGGAATATTAAACAAAAAGGAGAAATTAAGGCCGACTCCCTAAATGGATGCGCTTGTGTTTAAATCATATTAATAATAAAATTAAATCAAAATCAAGGCTGGGGTAAGTGCAAGAAGATGGGGGGCCAAAAAGGGGTCTTAAGTGGCCACTTTTTTTTCTGAAATTAGGAAATGCTGGCCTTGGATGAGAAATTGAGCATAGTTACACTCAAAATTTGGAAATGTAACCAAAACAATGTTCGTAGTGCTTCAAGTCTACTTTGTAAAATACTAATTTTTTAAAAAATGGTATAGATTAAGGGGTTCAAAAGAGGGAGCCACAAAAATTGGTGTTGTTTTCTGTCAAAAAAACATAACATAGCATGTTTTGTGGCTCCCTCAAAAGGTTAACCTTTTTTTGGTATTTTTAAAATCACTTCAGTGATAAATTAGCTAACAACATGTAGTTTATGCCTGATTTTTTTGATAATTTTTTGATGAATATTTGATTTTTTACTAATTTTCAAAGTGGACACATCCTAAAAAATAGAATTTTGGTCGTGCTACCCCTATAAATTTTGAAAACTAATTGAAAATAATTTTTTTTAATATGTGTAGAATGGAGTCTAGTTTCTAAATATGTATTTTTTTTTAAATTTCAATGAATGGTTAATTTACAATAAAAAAAGACCAAACAATGGTTTTTGCCTAAAACTAGACACACAAACAAAATAAATTAAAGATGAAAGGCTTAACTTTTCGAAATGTGAAAAAAATTACATCGTTAAATAGCTAAGAGAAAGCCTAACATTACCCAGGTGTTCGATTTGTTTGACCTTGAAACACGTGCAAGTCTGAGGGTTAGCACGAACAAAATTATGTGAAATCTTGTAGAATTTGCAAAAACACGTCAGTGGATGTTGAAAAGGCACTCCAATGCTTTGGGTTGGAAATCCAAAGTAAATCCCAAGCCTAAGGCTTGGGATTCCCAAAGCACAATATAACGTGAGCGCATTATGTTTTTCTTTTTTCCTTTTTTTGCATGTTTGTCAGTGTTTTCCCAGTTCGACATAATGCGAGCGCGTTATAACGCGCTCGCGTTATGTCTTCCTTTGAATGAGTTATGTTCAAGTTTCATAAGTATGGTTAATGGATGTTTATATCTATGCTTATAGGTATGTATGCATGTACATGTATGCATGCTTGTATGTATGTACATGTATGCATGCTTATATGTATGCATGTTTGTATGTATGCATGTATGTATGTATGTATGTATGTATGGATGTATGTATGTATGTATGTATTTTGGGTTTAGTGTATATAAGAACTTGAGCCTGTATAGTTTTGAGGGTTGAGGGTTGAGGGATTAGGGCTTAAGTAATACCTGTAGAGGGTAGAGGATAGAGATTCGAGGATTGAGGGTTACAGTTGAGGGTTAATATTCAAGTTGTTGAGTGTATAAGATTAAGTGTGTAAGGCATGGGGATTAGGGTTTAGGGTTTACGATATGGATTGAGGGTATATAAGGCATGGAGTGACTTGGTTTGAGAGAATGTATGGTTTAGGTTTAATTTAAGTATAGGGTTGAGGCACAATATTCAAGGTTTAGGATCTAAGGGTGAGGTTTTGAGGGTGTAGGCTTCAGGGTTTAAGGTATAGGGTTGATGATTGAGGGATTAGGGCTTAAGTATATTGTTGAGGGTATAGGGTTGAGAGTTTAGGGATAGTTTTTAGGATTTAAGGTTTAAGGGTTAAGGGTTGAGGGATAGGGTTTAAGGTTTAGGGGTAAGGGATTAGGGTTTAATGTATAGTGTCTTGGGTTGAGGGTTTAGGAATAGGGATAGCATTTAGGGTTTAGGGACGAGGGATTAGGGTTGAGGGTTGAGGATTGAGGGATTAAGGTTTAAGGTTTAAGGTATAACTTTCTCAGGGTTGAGTGTTTAGGGATGGGGTTTAGGGTTGAGGGATTAGGGTTTAGGGTTGATGGATTAGGGTTTAAGGAATAGTGTTAAGGGTTAAGGGTTTAGGAATAGGGTTTAGGGTTGAGGGATTAGGGTTTACGGTTGATGAATTAGGGTTTAATGTTGAGAGTTGAGGGTTGAGGGTTGAGGGTTGAGGATTGAGGGTTTAGGGATAGGGTTGATGGTCAAGGGATTAGGGTTAAAGTAGAGTGTTGAGGGTAAAGGGATTAGGGATAGGGTTTAGGGTTGAAGGTTTAACAATTGAGGGTTGAGGCTTTAGGGCTGAGGGTTAAGGGATTGGGGTTTAAGATATAGTGTTGAGCATTGAGGGTTTAGGGATAGGTTTTAGGGTTTAAGTTTTAAGGGTTAAGGGTTGAGGTATAGGGTTTAGGGTTTAGGGATAAGGGATTAGGTTTTAAGGTATAGTGTCAAGGGATGAGGGTTTAGGAATAGGGATAGCGTTTAGGGTTTAGGGATGAGGGATTAGGGTTGAGGGTTGAGGGATTAGGGTTTAAGGTATAGTGTCAAGGGTTGAGGGTTTAGTGATAGGGTTTAGGGTTGAGGGTTGAGGAATTAGGTTTTAGGGTTGATGGATAAGGGTTTAAGGTATAGTGTTGAGGGTTGAGGGTTTAGGGATAGGGTTTAGGGTTGAGGGATTATGGTTTAGTGTTGACGAATAAGCATTTAATGTTGAGAGTTGAGGGTTGAGGGTTGAGGGTTTAGGGTTTACGGATAGCGTTGATGGTCAAGGGGTTAGGGTTAGAGTGTCGAGGGTAGAGGGATTAGGGATAGGGTTTAGGGTTGAAGGTTTAAGGGTTGAGGGTTGAGGCTTTAGGGATGAGGGTTTAAGGCTTAAGATATAGTGTTGAGTGTTGAGGGTGTAGGGATAGGGTTTAAGTTTCAAGGGTTAAGGGTTGAGGGATAGGCATTAGGGTTTAAGGTATAGTGTTGAGGGTTGATGGTTTATGGATGGGGTTTAGGTTTGAGGGAATAGGGTTTATGATTGATGGATTAGGGTTTAATGTTGAGAGTTGAGGGTTGAGGGTTTAGGGATAGGGATGATGGTCAAGGGGTTAGGGTTAGAGTGTCGAGGGTAGACAGATTAGGGATAGGGTTTAGGGTTGAAGGTTTAAGGATTGATGGTTGAGGCTTTAGGGATGAAGGTTTAAGGCTTAAGATATATTGTCGAGTGTTGAGGGTGTAGGGATAGGGTTTAAGTTTTAAGGGTTAAGGGTTAACGGATAGGGATTAGGGTCTAACGTATAATGTTGAGGGTTGAGGGTTTAGGGATAGGGTTTAGGTTTGAGGGATTAGGGTTTAGGGTTGAAGGATTAGGGTTTAATGTTGAGAGTTGAGGGTTGAGGGTTGAGGGTTTAGGGATAGGGTTGATGGTCAAGGGGTTAGGGTTAGAGTGTCGAGGGTAGAGGGATTAGGGATAGGGTTTAGGTTTGAAGGTTTAAGTATTGAGGGTTGAGGCTTTAGGGAAGAGGGTTTAAGGCTTAAGATATAGTGTCGAGTGTTGAGGGTGTAGGGATAGGGTTTAAGTTTTAAGGGTTAAGGGTTGAGGGATAGGGATTAGGGTTGAAGGTATAGTGTTGAGGGTTGAGGGTTTAGGGATAGGGTTTAGGTTTGAGGGATTAGGGTTTAGGGTTGACGGATTAGGGTTTGATGTTGAGAGTTGAGGGTTGATGGTTGAGGGTTGAGGGTTTAGGGATAAGGTTGATGGTCAAGGGATTAGGGTTAAAGTAGAGTGTCAAGGGTAGAGGGATATAGGGTTTAGGGTTGAAGGTTTAAGGATTTAGGGTTGAGGCTTTAGGGGTGAGGGTTAAGGGATTAGGGTTTAAGATATAGTGTCAAGTGTCGAGGGTGTAGGGATAGGTTTTAGGGTTCAATTTTTAAGGGTTAAGGGTTGAGGGATAGTATCGAGCCCGTTAAGGGTTTAGGAATAGGGATAGCATTTAGGGTTTAGGGATGAGGGATTAGGTTTGAGGGTTGAGGGATTAGGGTTGAGGGTTGAGGGATTAGGGTTTAGGGATAGGGTTTAGGGTTTAGGGTTGAGGGATTAGGGTTTAAGGTATAGTGTTGAGGGTTTAGGGATAGGGTTTAGGGTTGAGGGATTAGAGTTAAGGGTTGAGGGATTAGGGTTTGACATTGAGAGTTGAGGGTCAAGGTTTTAGGGTTGAGGGTTTAGGCATAGGGTTGAGGGTCGAGGGATTAGAGTTAAGGGTTGATGGATTAGGGTTTGATGTTGAGGGTTGACGGTTGAGATTCGAGGGTTGAGGGTTTAGGGATAAGATTGAGGGTTGAGGGATTAGGGTTAAAGTAGAGTCTCAAGGCTTTAAGGATTAGGGATAGGGTTGGAGGGTTTAGGGATAAGGGATTAGGGTTTAAGGTATAGTATCGAGCTTGTTGAGGGTTTAGGAATAGGGATATCATTTAGGGTTTAGGGATGAGGGGTTAGGTTGAGGGTTGAGGGATTAGGGTTGAGGGTTAAAGGTTTATGGATTAGGGTTTAGGGATAAGGTTTAGGGTTTAGGGTTGAGGGATTAGGGTTTAAGGTATAGTGTTGAGGGTTTAGGGATAGGGTTTAGGGTTGAGGGATTAGAGTTAAGGGTTGAGGGTTGAGGTTTTAGCGTTGAGGGTTTAGAGATAGGGTTGAGGGTCGAGGGATTAGGGTTAAAGTAGAGTTTCGAGGGTATAAGGATTATGGATAGGGTTGGAGGGTTTAGGGATAAGGGATTAGGGTTTGGATAAGTGCAAAAAGATGGGGGGCCAAAAAGTGGCCAAATGTTTTTAAAAAAAACAATACATAACGTGAGCACGTTATAATGCAAGTGCGTTATGAAGTGCTATAAATAAAAAAAGGTTTGCATCTCATTTTATTTCTTTTTCTCCACAATTCCCTCAGTCTGTAAACCCTAGAAAGTGTGCTCACGTTTTGGATTCCTCAATTCAACACAAAAATCTTATTGATTCGTCGCCAAAATGCCGCTATGATGTCGAGCACACCAAAGGAGTAAGTTTATTTGTTTTTTTGTTTGAATTTGTTTCTAAATAGGTAGGTTTGAGTTGATTTTTGATGTATATTTCGTTAATTGTCAGGAAATGTTAATGCACCTCCTCCTCCTCATCCTCCTCCTCCTCTTCCTCAAAATCCACAAAATCCTGAGGAGGAAATACCTGCGGAACAACAACCTCCTCCATCCATTCCTCGACATGCCCCTAGAACACAAGAAAATATAATGGGGCAAATTGAAAACAACAAAAAGGAAATTGAAGATATAATTGTAAGGTTGAAAGATCCTTCAACTTCAACCTTGCATAGGTCTACACTTGCCGAATCTCTTGAGTCTATGTTATCAAATGTAGATTCAATTAGCAAGCAAATAACTAGTTGGACGAATAAGAAGAGAGAGTTTAGAGATTACTATGTAGGCAAGTTGTCATACCAAGATGTGAAAAAATTACAAATTACAAAATTACACTTGTGTTCGATTTTCACAAACCCACAAACAAATCAACCTCCACCCATTACATGCAGAGGTTCCCTATCCATTGGTGCAACAACCAAGCAACAAGGGATAATTTTGGGCAGAGGTGGTGGATGGTTTTTGACCATCCTCCATGCAATAATAATGAGGTCCCACAATACTTTTTGAGGAAACTCTACTGCGAGTTTTTCCTCAATAAAGTGCCAAACTATTTTGATATGCGGGACTTCCAGGGTAGAGGTGGGGGGTCAGCACAAGATAGACCAGGGGCATGTCTTGACCCACAGTAGGTAGTGAGATGAGTAATTAGCAGACCAACCCATGAGCATGTTTCTATCCCTTCCATTGTGAAGGAGAGTGTTGAGGTCGATACACTATAGTCCATTAGTGCCTTGACCCAAAGCATCATAGAGCATGCCGGTCCTACAGCACAGAGTGGGTTGGGAGATAGTGCGAGAAGTAGGGTCCCACCCCATGCTTGTCAGGCTTGCGGGTCAGCCTGTGGTTATGACCCCATGGATAGTCAGGACGCAGGTGCATAGGCTACATCTGTAGCTGAGCAGATGGTGATGACAGATACCCTCTTGAGTGAGACTTTTGGCCTTGATACTCAGGTAAATATTAGCAAGTTTATTGAATTTAATTTATTAAATTTTATTTTTGAAATGCAAGATTAACTAATTTAAATTGATGATTTTAATAAAATATCAGGGTCATAGCGTCGATGCAGTTTTCAGTGGTTCTCCACCTGCATTTTACACTAGATCATCTACTGTTGGCGTATGTAACTAGTAAACAATTATAAATATTACATGTGAATAGCATCGTTATATGAATGGTATTCTAATATCTGATTTTGGATGTTGAAGAGGTTAATACTGTAGATTTCACGGCAACACCTGCCAGTGGTGGTGGACTTCAAAGCTTTACAGAGGTAATAAAATAAATAGTTTAATGAATGAATTGTACTTACCAGATTTTTGTATGTGACTTGTGTGCTTTATTGTGTATTTCCAGATGATGCAGGCTGCAGAGACACCTCCCCATATTCATAGGGCAATGGAGTAGGGTGTGGCCTCTGCGATTCATAGCTCCATGGCATTGACAGGGGTATGAGGCAGATTAGTAAATTTCAATTTACATTCATTGTTATAGTTGTCTATTTTTGAAAAATCAAAAGATTATTGATTTGAAGTTTAATTTCTATCTGGATGGTTTCTATAGGACATGACATCACCAGGGCCTATTCCTGCTACTGAGGCAAGTGAGGAGACAGATTATATGTTAGCAGTAAGTGATTATTTTGTTAAATGTTTCATTTTTTATAACATGTAATTTCTATATATTAATGTCTATACTTTTTATTGTAACAGATAAAGATGCAGGAAGAACTAAATAGGACGAGTAGCCCTCGGGTTCATAGTAGACCACCCACATGTGCGTCTCCATCCCCTAGAAGATCAAAGGCTACCCGTGATCTATTCTCTTCACCAGCCAGAGGGGAATGACTTTTAATTGTGTTCCTTTGTTGTATGCCTACATGGTATTTGTGGACATATATTTTGTATTGTGTATAGTTGACATTGTATGCCTATATGGCATTCTTGTAAGTCTATATGGTTATTTTGTATATATGTTATACTTATATCGATAGATATTGATGTATGCCTATATGGATATTTGGTTAATACCTATTTTTTTATTGATGGCGTCAATACTTGCATTATAAATCCACATTTGAATGGATATTTGTAGATAGCTACTTCAAATATTTAAAGTCCAATTGTATTACATAGGATGTTTGTTGATCCAATAAGTAAGCTATTGTTATTCAAGTATCACCTAAACCTCATTTTGGAACTAAAAGATAAAAGTTGTATTTAAAAAAAAATGAATCATAATGTTGAACAGAAAATATTAATATTCTTTATGAGTAGCATACAATGTCAACTATATGCAATACAAAAAAATGAATCATCATGTTATTCTTTATGTTTGAGATCTTGAAAATGACTAAGTCTGGTAGCCTGATATCCTGAAACACTAGGATGAATATCCAAGTTATTAGGATGATTGCGCCTTGAGAAAAAGTCATTAAGATGAGTGCCTAAAGGAGACTTTCTTAAACATTCAAACATTGAGCAACAAGCATGAAGGGTTAAGGTGCAATTTGCAAATCATAAAGCCTCAAAAGGGCGCCCAACTTAGATAGAGCATTCATTTAAGACAAGACGCCCATTGACACCTGTTCCACCATAAAGGTGCACCTAAGGTGGAAGGATAACAAGCCTCTAGTAAGTGAAGCGCACCTATTGTCTAAACCACTTCATTATGGCACCCTAGCATGAGGAGGAGTATATAAGTCAAAAGGAAATGGCACCTAGAATGCAAATGAAGGACTAAGTAGCATTTTCAATAAGCATCAATTCACCTTGATCTTTCAATAAATACATCAAATTGAGCCCCATAAGCCTAGGCACCCTTTGCCTTCAAAAGAACCTTGTATCGATGTCAAGAGTTGGTCGTATAGGCGTATTGATAGACCTTGGTTAGGCTTTGCCAATAGTGGTCTGTCTTGCTGATGAGTGTGGTTCCAATGGATTAGGATAATATTATCAAGCATCCACATAATAGTAGATAATCTTATCAAAAGTCACAGAGAAATTTCTAAGGACCAAAGTGTTATCCCTATGACTTGACACATACTACTTGTTTCATAAAGAAAAGGGACATGATATAAATATTGTTGTTATATGGAGCCTAATCAGACTTAGAGGTTAAATTTACCCAACTTTTATCAGCGTGGTTTCTCCCCAAATATTTTCCTACTAGTTTTGGCGCCTTGAAGTCTAAGTGCATGAAAATTGAAGTCTAAGTGTTTTTCTTCAGGATCTAGGTGCCAGTTGAAGGTTGTAGTTACCAAGAAGAGCGCCTAGCAAGAGGAAGTCTTTTGGAGTCTCCAAAACACATCAAACACTTGACTAACAACAAGATAACTTTTTCCCAAGTTAGGCACTTCAAGAGGGAAGTTAAAATATGAATAAGTGCCAACTTGTCTAGGTGCAAACTCAAGCTTGTTGAGGATACACATGGTGCCCAACATTCCTTGGTGATTTCACAAACTTCAAATGCTCAGAACTGTTCAAGGAATGCCCAATTCCCCTTCTTGATGATAGGCACCAAAGTGAGGGTGGAATTGCACCTTGATGACATTAGGTGCTATCTAGAGTATGCTACTCCATGGAAATGTGCCTTCTTTCTTAGAGTAATTCAAACACTCAAAGGTCTTCAGTGATCAATTCCCCAACTTATGAAATGTTCTCCTTCATTTTAAAAAACATTGTAATGCTCCAGAGAGATGACTATACCTAGGCGTCAATCTAGGTTAGAAATGCCTCCAAAGTGCCCCTTCTCTTTCAGAATGCAAAACAAGGTCCAAAGGTGCTAATAAACTGAAGCACTTCTTTGGAAAAGTCCCGGAGGTTAAGATGTGCCTTGTCTTAATGAGGTGCAACTCTTGGGTAAGAAAGGTTGTAAAGTGCGCCTAACTTAGTGAAGAGGTTGATAACTTCTAAACCTTCCTGGAACTTAGATTGCTTCAACTGAAGATCATCTCACACCAATACATCACCAAACTTTCAATCACAAGATCAATTCAAATTTAGGCGCTCATTAAGAGTCATTCCAATGTTGGCGCATCTGAGAGGTTGAATTGGAAAGAGATGGCGTCTAGCTTCCTAGACCTTGTTTCAATATGTTTGAGTTCCAAAGTTGACTCAATGGTATCAAGATGGCACCATAGAGTCTTTGGACTAGTTCCTTAGAGTTTCAAAAACATTCTGGCTCCTTGAAAATTCCTCCTACATGCTTGGGTGCCATTTCAAGGTCTTGGAACCATGATGTAGTGCCTTATTGTTCTAGGCACCCATTCATGATTGTGCAACTTGAGATTAGCACCTACAGTGAATAGGCTTTCATCTTGACTTAATACACTGCCTCCTTCTGATGATTTTGGGGCAGTAGAAAACCTTTCACCATGGGCAACTGTCTTAGAGATATAAAAAACTGAGAGAGGTTATTGTAGAGGCACTCTACATGATCATGTTGCCTTAGACATAATATTTCTAAGTGACATGGTTTTCGAGTAACATCTTGTCAAAGATTGCTACCTTTTTGCACTTTGGACTCTTTAGGGATATCATGGGTACAATGTAGCTCGGACTATTTCGACATGTTTGGGTGAAAAACAAGACTATGCCTAGTGTAAATGTACCCATCCAGACACATTGGAATAGTCAGTTTGGTCACATCAGGAGTAGGATGAAAGTTACACCCCTTTGCAACTTTACATTGCCTCCTTCTGATGATTTTTGGGGCAGCAGAAAACCTTTCACCACGGGCAAATATCTCAGAGATATAAAAAACTGAGACAGGTTATTGTAGAGGCACTCTACATGATCGTGTTACCTCAAATGGAATGTTTCTAAGTGACACAGTTTTTGAGTAACATCTTGTCAAAGATTGTTGCCTTTTTGCACTTTGGACTCTTTAGGGATATCGTGGGTACAATGTAGCTCGGACTGTTTTGACATGTTTGGGTGAAAAAAAAGACCATGCCTAGCCTAAATGTACCCATCTGGATGCGTTGGAATAGTCCATTTGGTCACATTAGGAGCAGGACGAAAGTTACACCCCTTTGCAACTTTACACTACCTCCTTCTGATGATTTTTGGGGCAGCAGAAAACCTTTCACCACAGGCAAATACCTTAGAGATATTAAAAACTGAGAGAGGTTATTGTAGAGACACTCTACATGATCGTGTTTCCTTAGATAGAATGTTTCTAAGTGACACGGTTTTCAAGTAACATCTTGTCAAAGATTGCTACCTTTTTGCACTTTGGACTCTTCAGGGATATCATCGGTACAATGTAGCTCGGACTGTTTCGACATGTTTGGGTGAAAAATAGGACCATGCCTAGCATAAATGTACCCATCCGGATGCGTTGGAATAGTCAGTTTGGTCACATCACGAGCAAGACACCAAAAATGCAAAAGTTGCTTTGTGCAACTTGACAACATTGACACTTTTTTGCAACATGACTCAAAGACTCAAACTGACTCCAAATGACTCAAAGACTCAAAATGACCCCAATAGAGGTTGAGGCACTTCATATCATTCAAACATCTTAGATGAGTGCATAGGAAAGGAAAAAGCTCTAAGTTTCGTCATCATGAGCGCCTAATATCAAGAGACTTTAATGGCTCAGACCTTAGCATGGAGTCCTAAGGTGCATTTCATGTCTCCTTTCATCCATTTTGGTGCCCTATGTGAAGGAAGATCTAAAGGCATGAAAGTGGATGTCATTTTGCAAGAGTTTGGATCATCAAAATTGAAAGAAATAAGTCTATTAAGCTTGGGCACCCTTGGTCTTCTTTTCATTCATTATGAGTGCCTTGGGAGAATGGTATATAGGTCATCATCATGATTGGGTGCCCTGGATCTAGAGTGTTGGAGAGATCATCAAATGGTGTCTAGAGGAAGTAGGGTGAGTTATGAGTTTTGTCGAATCAGGAGCAGGACACCAAAAATGCATAACATGATGATGTAAAAATATGTATATGTGTAAAAATGCAGGAGGAAATAAAAAAAAGACAAACCTTACAAATTAATGTGCATACTTACAACTCAATGTAACATGACTTTACAAAATCAATGTGAATACTTACAAATTAATCCAATGAATCATCCAGGTTTGCTCTACTCTTTATTGTGTGAAGTATTGCTTCATGATCAGACTCACGCACCTTCCACAAGATTTTGTTCAAAGGTCTACCCTGATACTTTATTAAATGAACATTGGATGCCACGACAAGGTTTGAGTAATGAAGAATCTTCCGATGCGTGTCAAAGTTCTGAAATAGCCAAATATTAACACTCTTATGTGGGTACCTTCTAAGCCATGTTCCAGTAATAACCATTGAGCCTGTAGGGTATTCGATGTTTTCTCCATCTGTAACAGGGGCCTCCAATTTCATTTTGGTCTCAACACAATGACATAAGTAATAATATGTTCCCTCTTCATTATCTTCATCTGCAATAACTGCATATACATGCCCTACATTGATATGTGTAGCAAATTAGATAAAATTAGTCAACATTACAAAAACACTACAAAGTAAGATGACATTACCTGGTTGAACTAGATGAAATTAGATGCATATATGTGCCCTATATTACTTGGTTGAACTAAATCTGATATGTGGTCAAAGTCAACTGATGATTCCACTTGTGTTAGTTCTAGTGCCATCGGGGGTTGATACGTGTCAAGTGGGCTAAGATAACTTAACTGCCATTCATCAACCCACTCCTTTGATTCGCACTCATCCTAGATTTGAATTGTATAGGAAGAACAAAAGCATGACATTTTTCGTGAATGGATACTCCATGAACCTGCAATTGAGCTTCTGAAAGAGTGCATCTCATTTGATCCTGTCAGTGTATAACAGTCCTCATATGGTGCAATGTTAGTATCATCTATCGACCAAAAAAATCTATGAACTGAAGACTTACCTTCATTACCTGGACCCATGGAAGCATTACACCACTCGACAATCGATTTTACATCTGTCAACTTTGCATTATCTTTATACTTTAACTCTTCTCATGCTATGGCTCTTTTAATACATGCTCCTGCACCATCATGCTCCCCCTTTCCATGCCCAGCCTCACAAAAGTTCCACATATGTTGAATACCTGTAAAATTATGCCTCCTACTCAGCCAATAGAAATTCCCTGAGTTCTTGAATTGTGACGCATAGTTATCTGACCATATGATATGCTAACTAAACAATATGCCCCTTCTAGCCAAATCATTGTAGAACACCTGAAAGCAACCTTGCACGAACTCCGTAGAATGCATGCGATCATCACTAATATAAAAATTATACTCCCTTATGATCTTTCTGTCATCCTCTGTACTATCATTAGCATGAATGAATGCGATGTGCACAAATATAGAAACTTGTGTGGAGTTGTAATATTGTGATTGCACCTCACGCTGTGGCTGTAGACTGTAGTTCTCTACAAAGTCGACGACTGAAACAATGCTACCAACCGGAAATGTGTCCTTGCATAACTTGAATTGCAAGTCCAACCATCGAGCTCTATGGGCATGTCTTGCATACTCATACACTATGTTGTCACGAAATATAGGCATAAACTGATACACTGGAATCTTTTCAATAACCAATTCACACCTCTTTGCTTCTTTACCATCTTTTGTATTGTATGCCACTATTTTATACTTGCCAAACTCTACTAGTTTGTTTCCAACTACATGTGTTCTTTCCATATGTTCACATATTGGCAAATGTTGCAAGCCACCACAACGATGACATGTGCCATCCAAGAATAATTTATTGTAGAATATTTGACCTTCCTCTCTTTCACATAAAATTCTTGATATGAAGTCTCTTGAAGATGTTGGTGGGGCACATTTGGCACAACCCTGCAAATCATTGTTAGTATGCATATCTAAACATATAGACCTATAAGCATCAAAATGGTTAGAAAATTCAATATGTAATCTACAACAACAAGTAGTGCGTGTGTGATTTATCTTAACATAGAAAAGTTTTAGCATTTCAAAATATCTTTGACAAATTTTAATTTGAGGATAATTCTCTAGAAATTTACCATAAAACTATGTTTGAGTCTCATCCAAAAAATGCTTTGGATGTGGCTTGCGGTTCTGACTACCAATTCTCCTTCTTACCACATCCCTTTGATTTGGAGATACCCTTGTGTAATTCTTCCAAAAGTCTTCAATTAGTGATCTCAATGCTTCAACAATTGGTTTATCTTTTTGTGGTAGTCTCCCCGAGAACGCCCATAATTCATTGGCATTAGTGTCCTCAATTCTTTGGCGTCTTCCAACGGCTCTTGATAAAGTTTTCCTATTAATTCTCAATTCTTGACTTGTCTTTCTAATGAGACAAGATTTCCTTGTTTGACTACTTACTATAGTTGATGTAATCGCACGCCATGTTGCATTACTATCTTTTGTGTGTGAGGTGCTACCCACACTCTCATACGCACTCATTAGATTCTTGACAATAGATTTTTCACTTGAAGCCTCTGATGTTCTCAACCCAAGAATCTTCATGATAGACCTATACTTTATACTTCACATCATTTCAATGAATAGTTGACATCTTGTAGTCTCATTTAACTTTTCAAAGAACAATCTCCAAATCTTATTAGCATATCTTCTTCAAGTGCATTTTAGAATCTTACCTTCTATTGGCTACAAAATATTCTCATCAATATCAATCAAATACTTTGGCTTTCTATGCAAAATTCTAGGTGCTGTTAAGTTAGGTAAATTCATCTCAACATTAGGAATTTCATAAATATTTAAATGAGATGGGTTAGATGGCATACCTTCGATCGAAGATGGAATAGATGACATACCTTGAGGTTGAGGTGGAAATGATGGTGTACCTCCTTCATCACATGTGAGTGATGATGTACTCTCAACTTGAGATGTGGTAGATGGTGTCCCTACATGTTGACTTGTGGTAGAGGACGTGTCTCCAACTATGGTATTCAAATCTCTCGTACCACGAAGTTTTTGCATTCGTTCTCTTTGTGCCACCAATACCATATCTCTTTGTGATGGTTGTGGTTCCTCTTCAATTGGTATGTCTTCATTTATCATGTCCAATTTCCTCTTCCCACGGAGTTCCCTCATAGCCACTACTTTCTTTGCATTCTTAGCTTCTATCTCTTCTTGTGTTGGTTTAATTCTTGATCGTTTCCTTGGCATGATGGAGAATTTGTCTGCAGCATGATAAAGAGATCAATATTAGTCTGTAAGGATTTATTCTTGTATAGTTTGACATCATGGTATGTTAAGGTCTGTTTATTAGACATAATTATTAAAGAGCCCAAGTGTAGAAAATATACATGGCATCATGTGAGATTATAGGCTGCTTTCTTGATTGGGAATGTGTCTATTTTAAACATGTATGATAAAGCATGATAAAGTAATTCAATCTGAAATGAGGAAAATGTAAAGAATATGCATGTAAAGACTTGACATACCTAAAAAATGAAGATTCGAATGGAGAGAGTACCCAATTATGTAGTGTTTTTTTCTTCTTGCATCAAACTCCTCAACAATTTGAGTTTTTCGCCACTTGCTTCCTTTTCAATGTTAAATTGAATAACACTCAAATATAATTACTAACAATAATACTATTAACCAATCTATAATGTTGAATTCCTAAAATTGAATCACAATTAACATTGCAACACTACAAAAATTGAAACTTGAATAGATATATATCAAACTTGGTGTGAAAACTATGTTATTTCCTCCTTCTTAAGTTGGCAAAGTAGAAAAGGTGGTGGAAAGATCATGCAAAGGTGGTACAATGTGTCAAATGTGCATGTGAACTTCCCAACAGCATGAAAGCACTTCTTTCTTGTTGGAGCACGCGCAGAATCAATAAGAAAACAGAGCATGTGGGCCTAGATCACGGGGGTCAACACTTTTTTACTGTTTCAATAGCAATACAAAATGTGAGCGTGTTATAACACGCTCGCATTATAACGTGCTCGCATTTTGTCCTACTATAGATTGATCACATCCTTTGCATTGATCAATCTCTTTCTAAACCTTCCCCTTCAGACTTGAATGACCACAAGGTTTTTGAGGGAGAACTTTTCCTGTTTCCTACAAGAGCTTGCCAGATGCTTCGCCATATGATAGGCATAACAATGAAGGGGCAAGCCCTCATAATCAAGTTCTTGATAGAAAATGCCCATCAAGGAAGAAAGACAGATCTTCTTTGGAAGCAGAAGTTCTAGTTTGTGACAAATCCTTATCCAAGCATAAATAGTAGGGGTTCTGTCAAGCGATTTCCAATCCACTTCCACAAAGTCTCTTGAAGACTTCCTGATTGATTCCAAAATGTCCACACCCCAAAACTGGACAAGTAATCAATATAATCGAACCCCTAAATCTACATTTGATGAAAGAAACCCTCAACACTATACCTTAAACCCTAATCCCTCAGCCCTCAACCCTATACCTTATCCCTAAACCCTAATCCCTCAACCCTCAACCCTAATCCATCATCGCTCAACTCTAATCCCTCATCCCTAAACTCTAAATGCTATCCCTATTCCTAAACCCTCAACAGACTCGATACTATACCTTAAACCCTAATCCCTTACCCCTAAACCCTCCAACCCTATCCCTAATCCTTATACCCTCCACACTCTACTTTAACCCTAATCCCTTGACCCTCAACCTTATCTCTAAACCTTCGACCCTCAAACCTTAACCCTCAACCCTCAACGTCAAACCCTAATCCCTTATCCCTAAACCCTAATCCCTAAACCCTAAATGCTATCCCTATTCCTAAACCCTCAACAGACTCAATACTATACCTTAAACCCTAATCCCTTATCCTTAAACCCTCCAACCCTATCCCTAATCCTTTTTCCCTCCACACTCTACTTTAACCCTAATCCCTCGACCCTCAACCCTGTCCCTAAACCCTTGACCCTCGAACCTCAACCCTCAACCCTCAACCCTCAACGTCAAACCCTAATCCCTCAACCCTTAACTCTGATCCCTCGACCCTCAACCCTATCCCTAAACCCTCAACCCTCAACACTCAACCCTCAACATCAAATCCTAATCCCTCAACCCTTCACTCTAATCCCTCAACCCTAAACCTGATCCCTAAACCCTCAACACTATACCTTAAACCCTAATCCCTCAACCCTAAACCTTATCCCTAAACCCTAATCCCTTAACCGTCAACCCTAATCTGTCATCCCTCAACTCTAATCCCTCATCCCTAAACCCTAAATGCTATACCTATTCCTAAACCCTCAACAGACTTGATACTATACCTTAAACCCTAATCCCTTATCCCTAAACCCTCCAACCCTATCCATAACCCTTATACCCTCCACACTCTACTTTAACCCTAATCCCTCAACCCTCAACCCTATCCCTAAACCCTTGACCCTTGACCCTCAACCCTCAACCCTCAATGTCAAACCCAAATCGTTCAACCCTTAACTCTGATCCCTTGACCCTCAACCCTATCCCTAAACCTTAAACCCTCAACCCTCAATGTCAAATCCTAATCCCTCAACCCTTCACTCTAATCCCTCAACCCTAAACCCGATCCCTAAACCCTCAACACTATACCTTAAACCCTAATCCCTAAACACTAAACCTTATCCCCAAACCCTAATCCCTCAACCCTCAACCCTAATCCATCATCTCTCAACTCTAATACCTCATCCCTAAACCCTAAATGCTATCCCTACTCCTAAATCCTCAACAGACTTGATACTATACATTAAGCCCTAATCCCTTATCCCTAAACCCTCCAACCCCATCCCTAATCCTTATACCCTCCACACTCTACTTTAACTCTAATCCCTCAACCCTCAACCCTATCCCTAAACCCTTGACCCTTGAACCTCAACCCTCAATGTCAAACCCTAATCCCTCAACCCTTAACTCTGATCCCTCGACCCTCAACCCTAAACCTTATCCCTAAACCCTAATCCCTCAACCCTCAATGACAAATCCTAATCCCTCAACCCTTCACTCTAATCCCTCAACCCTAAACCTGATCACTAAACCCTCATCATTATACCTTAAACCCTAATCCCTCAACCCTAAACCTTATCCCTAAACCCTAATCCCCTAACCCTCAACCCTAATCCATCATCCCTCAACTCTAATCCCTCATCCCTAAACCCTAAATGCTATCCCTATTCCTAAACCCTCAACAGACTCGATACTATACATTAAACCCTAATCCCTTATCCCTAAATCCTCCAACCCTATCCCTAATCCTTATACCCTCCACACTCTACTTTAACCCTAATCCCTCAACCCTTAACCCTATCCCTAAACCCTTGACCCTCAAACCTCAACCCTCAACCCTCAACGTCAAACCCTACTCCCTCAACCCTTAACTCTGATCCCTCGACCCTTAACCCTAAACCTTATCCCTAAACCCTAATCTCTCAACCCTCAACCCTAATCCATCATCACTCAACTCTAATCCCTCATCCCTAAACCCTAAATGCTATCCCTATTCCTAGATCCTCAATGGGCTCGATACTACCTTAAACCCTAATCCCTCTACCCTCAACACTCTTATTTAACCCTAATCCCTCAACCTCAACCCTCAACCCTCAACTCTCAACATTAAACCCTAATTCATCAACCCTAAACCCTAATCCCTCAAACCTAAACCCTATCCCTAAACCATCAACCCTCAACACTATACCTTAAACCCTAATCCCTATCCCTCAACCCTTAACCCTTAAAACTTAAACCCTATCCCTACACCCTCAACACTTGACACTATATCTTAAGCCTTAAACCCTCATCCCTAAAGCCTCAAGCCTCAATCCTTAAACCTTCAACAAACCCTATCCCTAATCCCTCTACCCTCGACACTCTAACCCTAACCTCGACATTAAATGCCAATCTGTCAACCTTAAACCCTAATCTGTCAATCCTAAACCCTAATCCGTCAACCCTAAACCCTATCCCTCAACCCTCAACACTATACCTTAAACCCTAATCCCTCAACCCTCAACCCTAAACCTTATCCCTAAACCCTAATCCCTCAACCCTCAACCCTAATCCATCATCCCTCATCCCTAAACTCTAAATGCTATCCCTATTCCTAAACCCTCAACAAACTCGATACTATACCTTAAACCCTAATCCCTTATCCCTAAACCCTCCAACCCTATCCCTAATCCTTATACCCTCCACACTCTACTTTAACCCTAATCCCTCAACCCTCAACTCTATCCCTAAACCCTTGACCCTCGAACCTCAACCCTCAATCCTCAACGTCAAACCCTAATCCCTCAACCCTTAACTCTAATCCCTCGACCCTCAACCCTAAACCTTATCCCTAAACCCTAATCCCTCAACCCTCAACCCTAATACATCATCGCTCAACTCTAATCCCTCATCCCTAAACCCTAAATGCTATCCCTATTCCTAGACCCTCAACGGGCTCGATACTATACCTTAAACCCTAATCCCTCTACCCTCGACACTCTTATTTAACCTTAATCCCTCAACCTCAACACTCAACCCTCAACTCTGAAAATTAAACTCTAATTCATCAACCCTAAACCCTAATCCCTCAAACCTAAACCCTATCCCTAAACCATCAACCCTCAACACTATACCTTAAACCCTAATCCTTATCTCTCAACCCTTAACCCTTAAAACTCAAACCCTATCCCTACACCCTAAACACTTGACACTATATCTTAAGCCTTAAACCCTCATCTCTAAAGCCTCAACCCTCAATCCTTAAACCTTCAACCCTAAACCCTATCCCTAATCCCTATACCCTTGACACTCTAACCCTAACCTCAGCATTAAATGCTAATTCGTCAACCCTAAACCCTAATTCGTCAATCCTAAACCCTAATCCATCAACCCTAAACCCTATCCCTAAACCTTCAACCCTCAACACTATACCTTAAACCCTAATCCCTCAACCCTCAACCCTAAACCTTATCCCTAAACCCTAATCCCTCAACCCTCAACCCTAATCCATCATCCCTCAACTCTAATCCCTCATCCCTAAACCCTAAATGCTATCCCTATTCCTAAACCCTCAACAGACTCGATACTATACCTTAAACCCTAATCCCTTATCCCTAAACCCTCCAACCCTATCCCTAATCCTTACACCTTCCACACTCTAATTTAACCCTAATCCCTCGACCCTCAACCCTATCCCTAAACCCTTAACCCTTGAACCTCAACCCTTAACGTCAAACCCTAATCCCTCAACCCTTAACACTGATCCCTCGACCCTCAACTCTATCCCTAAACCCTAAACCCTAAACCCTCAACCCTCAACGTCAAATCCTAATCCCTCAGCCCTTCACTATAATCCCTCAACCCCAAACCCTATCCCTAAACCCTCAAGACTATACTTTAAACCCTAATCCCTCAACCCTAACCCTAAACCTTATCCCTAATCCCTAATCCCTCAACCCTAATCTGTCATCCATCATCCCTCAACTCTAATCCCTCATCCCTAAACCCTAAATGCTATCCCTATTCCTAGACCCTCAACGGGCTCGATACTATACCTTAAACCCTAATCCCTTATCCCTAAACCCTCCAACCCTATCCCTTAGCCCTAATCCCCCGACCCTCAACCTTATCCCAAAACCCTTAACCCTTAACGTCAAACCATAATCCCTCAACCCTTAACTCTGATCCCTCGGCCCTTAACCCTTAAAACTTGAACTCTAAAACCTATCCCTACACGCTCGACACTTGACACTATATCTTAAACCCTAATCCCTTAACCCTCATCCCTAAAGCCTCAACACTAAATCATTAAACCTTCAACCCTAAACCCTACCCCTAATTCCTCTACCCTCGACACTCTACCTTAAACCTAATCCCTCGACCCTTAACCCTAAACTAAAGCCTCAACCCTAAACCCTAATCCCTCTACCCTCAACACTCTATCTTAAACCTAATCCCTTGACCCTTAACCCTAAATGCTATCCCTAAAGCCTCAACCCTAAACCCTAATCCCTCAAGGTCCTAAACTCTAATCCCTTATCCCTAAACTCTAATCCCTTATCCCTAAACTCTAAATCCTATCCCTAAATGATCAACCCTCAACCTTAAACCTTAATCACTCAATCCTTATCCACCCCTCTCCTCCGCTATCTGGCTCACTCCCATCTCTACCCTCCTCTGCCCTCAACACTATACATACATACATATAGGCATACATAGATACATACATACATATTGGCATACATAAATACATACATACATACATACATATAGGCATACATAGATACATACATATATACATATAGGCATACATAGATAGATACATACATACATATAGGCATACATACATGATTAATAGCCTTGAACATAAAAAATTGAAGGGGCACATAACGCGAGCGTGTTATAACGCGCTCGCATTATGTGAAACATGACAAACAACAGACTTGCAGAAAAGAAAAATGCAAAGCAAAATATAATGCGATTTATGTCTTGCTTTGGGAATCCCAAGCCTTGGGCTTGGGATTTTCTTTGGATTTCCAACCCAAAGGCTTGGAGTGCCTTTTGAATAGTCATAGACATGTTTTTCTAGATTCTTCAAGATTTCACATAATTTCGTTTGTGCTAACCCTCAGATTTGCATGTGTTTCAATTTCGAACAAATTGAACACCTAGGTAATGTTAGGCTTTCTCTTAGCTATTTGACGATGTGATTTTTTTCACATTTTAAAAATGTTAAGCCTTTCATCTTTAATTTCTTTTGTTTGTGTGTCCATTTTTTGGCAAAAACCACTGTTTGGTCTTTTTTTCATTGTAAACTAAATGTTCATTGAAATTTCAAAAAAATTACATATTTAGAAACTAGACTCCATTGTACAAATATTAAAAAAAGAAAAAAAAGATTTTCAATTAGTTTTCAAAATTTATAGGGGTAGCACGGCCAAAATTCTATATTTTAGGATGTGTCCACTTTGAAAATTAGTAAAAAATCAAATATTCATCAAAAAATTATCAAAAAAATTGGGCATAAACTACATGCTATTAGCTAATTTCTCACTAAAGCGATCTTAAAAATACCAAAAGAAAGTTGACCTTTTGAGGGAGCCACAAAACATGCTATGTTATGTTTTTTTGACAGAAACAACACCAATTTCTGTGGCTCCCTCTTTTGAACCCCTTAATCTATGCCATTTTAAAAAAAAAATAGTAGTTTAGAAAGTAGACTTAGAGCACTACAAACATTGTTTTGGTTGCATCTCCAAATTTTGAGTGTAACTATGCTCAATTTCTCATCCAAGGCCAGTATTTCCCAATTTCAGAAAAAAAAATGGCCACTTAAGACCCCTGCCACTTAAGACCCCTTTTTGGCCCCCCATCTTCTTGCACTTACCTGTTTAAGGTATAGTATCGAGCCCATTGAGGGTTTAGGAATAGGGATAGTGTTTAGGGTTTAGGGATGAGGGATTAGGGTTGAGGGTTGAGGGATTATGGTTGAGGGTTGAGGGATTAGGGTTTAGGGATAAGGTTTAGGGTTTAGGGATAAGGTTTAGGGTTTAGGGTTGAGGGATTAGGGTTTAAGGTATAGTGTTGAGGGTTTAGGGATAGGGTTGAGGGTTGAGGGATTAGAGTTAAGGTTTGAGGGATTAGGGTTTGAGGTTGAGGGTTGAGGGTTGAGGTTTTAGGGTTGAGGGTTTAGGGATAGGGTTGAGAGTCAAGGGATTAGAGTTAAGGGTTGAGGGATTAGGGTTTGACATTGAGGGTTAAGGGTTGAGGTTCAAGGGTTGAGGGTTTAGGAATAGGGTTGAGGGTCAAGGGATTAGGGTTAAAGTAGAGTGTCGAGGGTATAAGGATTAGGGATAGGGTTGGAGGGTTTAGGGATAAGGTATTAGGGTTTAAGGTATAGTATCGAGCCCGTTGATGTTTTAGGAATAGGGATAGCATTTAGGGTTTAGGGATGAGGGATTAGGGTTGAGGGTTGAGGGTTGAGGGATTAGCGTTTAAGTTATAGGGATTAGGTTTTAAGGTATAGTATCGAGCCCATTGAGGGTTTAGGAATAGGGATAGAATTTAGGGTTTAGGGATGAGAGATTAGGGTTGAGGGTTGAGGGATTAGGGTTGAGGGTTTAGGGATAGGGTTTAGGATTTAAGGTTTAAGGGTTGAGGGTTGAGGCTTTAGGGTTTAGGATTAAGTGAGACCTAGATGGCTAAGGATGGATGGAGAGGTAGACAAGGAGCAATTGAGTAACATAGAGAGGGGAAAGGTAGAGAGGTGAGGGGGAGAGATAAGTGAGGTATAGAGAGGTGAGAGATAGAACATGAGCTAATGGAACTAGAGGTGATCTATTGTAAAGGTGCTATCGAAGGTGAGATAGGCACAAATATTTATGGATCAATCTATAGCAAGACAAAACGTGAGTGTGTTATAATGTGCTCACATTTTGTCCTACTATAGAAACGGTAAACAAGCTTGGACCCCCATGATCTACGCCCACATGCTCTATTTTCATGCTGATAATGTGCGTGTTCCGACAAAAAAGAAGTGCTTTCATGATGTTGGGAATTTCACATGCACATTTTACACATTCTACCACCTTTGCATGATCTTTCCACCACCTTTTCTACTTTTCCAACTTGAGGAGGAAATAACATAGTTTTCACATCAAATTTGATATATATCTATTCAAGTTTCAATTTTTGTAGTGTTGCAATGTTAATTGTGATTCAATTTTAAGAATTTAACATTATAGATTGGTTAATAGTAATGTTGTTACTAATTATATTTGATTGTTATTCAATTTAACATTGAAAAGGAAGCAAGTGGTGAAAAACTTAAATTGTTGAGGAGTTTGATGCAAGAAGAAAAAAACACTACATAATTGGGTACTCTCTTCATTCGAATTTCTATTTTTTAGGTATGTCAAGTCTTTACATGCATGTTCTTTACATTGTCCAAGTAATTCTATTTGAATTACTTTATTATTCTTTATCATACATGTTTATATCACTTGTATCCAGTATGCATAATAAAAGACTATGTATACATATCTTGTGTTTATATAATAGACTATGTTTTAAATTAGTTCATGGTATGCATAATAAAAGATATCTCAAAGGTCAACATTAATTAAAATAGACACATTCCCAATCAAGAAAGCAACCTACAATCTCACATGATGCCATGTATATTTTCTACACTTTGGCTCTTTAATAATTATGTGTAATAAACAGACCTTAACATACCATGATGTCAAACTATACAAGAATAAATCCTTACAACATAATAAAAATACAATCCCACTATTATCTTGTCATATTAACAAGTTAAAATACAAATGAATAGGTGCCAAGATGATACAAGTATGAACATGACATGATGCACATATTTTGGGATAGGACATTCCTTATGCACCTATTCATGATGATTTGTATGCACATGACACAACAATATTTCAAAATTTCCTAATTGTCCTTTGTTAGCACATGATGGTGGTTACCTTGATCGACTATATACCATTCAATACCCTAATTTACAGAGATTAGTCTAATGATTTTTATGACAATCCTAGGTATGTGATGTAGAGGTCTTCTTACCCCTAACAAGACTACTAGAGGTCTTCTTACCCCTCAGGAACTTAGACACAACCATTCTAAACCCTTAGTCAAGTCTACACTCTTCAATTGTTGTCTATTCCTTCACAAGCCACCCAAATCCTAGTAGCCCTAGTACCAACAAAACACCTTCTCAATTCCAAATCCTAGTAGCCCTAGTAACTTTGTGAACTTTGTACCATAATGCTTTGTATGGCTGCAATAACATTGTGCAATAATGCTACAGACAAATTCTCCGTCATGCCGAGGAAACAATCAAGAATTAAACCAACATAAGAAGAGATAGAAGCTAAGAATGAAAAGAAAGCAGTGGCTATGAGGGAACTTCATGAGAAGAGGAAATTGGACACAATAAATGAAGACATGCCAATTGAAGAGGAACCGCAATCATCACAAAGAGAATGAATACAAAAACTTCATGCTATGAGAGATTTGAATACCATAGTTGGAGACACATCCTCTACCACAAGTCAACATGTAGGGACACCATCTACTACATCTCAAGTTAAGAGTACATCATTACTCACATGTGATGAAGGAGGTACGCCATCATTTCCACCTCAACCTCAAGGTATGTCATCTATTCCATCTTCGATCGAAGGTATGCCATTGAGCCCATCTCATTTAAATATTGATGAAATTCCTAATGTTGAGATGAATTTACCTAACTTAACACCACCTAGAATTTTGCATAGAAAGCCAAAGTATTTGATTGATATTGACATGAGAATATTTTGCAGCCAATGGAAGGTAAGATTACAAAATGCACTTGTAGAAGATATGCTCATAAGATTTGGAGATTGTTCTTTGAAAAGTTAAATGAGACTACAAGATGTCAACTATTCATTGAAATGATGCGAAGTATAAAGTATAGGTCCATCATGAAGATTCTTGGGTTGAGAACATCAGAGGCTTCAAGTGAAAAATCTATTGTCAAGAATCTAATGAGTGCGTATGAGAGTGTGGGTAACACCTCACACACAAAATATAGTAATGCAACATGGCATGTGATTACATCAACTATAGTAAGTAGTCAAACAAGGAAAGCTCATCCCATTAGAAAGACGAGTCAAGAATTGAGAATTAATAGGAAAACTTTATCAAGAGCCATTGGAAGACTTCAAAAAATTGAGGACATTAATGCCAATGAATTATGGGCATTCTCAGGGAGACTACCACGAAAAGATAAACCAATTGTTGAAGCATTGAGATCACTAATTGAAGACTTTTGGAAGAGTTACACAAGGGTATCTCCAAATCAAAGGGATGTGTTAAGAAGGAGAATCAGTAGTCAGAACCGTGAGCCACATCCAAAGCATTTTTTGGATGAGACTCAAACATAGTTTTATGGTAAATTTCTAGAGAAGTATCCTCAAATTAAAATTTGTCAAAGATATTTTGAAATGCTAAAACCTTTCTATGTCAAGATAAATCACACACGCACTACTTGTTGTTGTAGATTACATATTGAATTTTGTAGAACCATTTTGATGTTTACAGGTCTATATGTTTAGATTTGCATACTAACAATGTTTTGTAGGGTTGTGGCATACGTGCCCCACCAACATCTTCAAGGGACTTCATATCAAGAATTTTATGTGAAAGAGAGGAAGGTCAAATATTCTACAAGAAATTATGCTTGGATGGCACATGTCATCGTTGCAGTGGCTTGCAATGTTTTCCAATATGTGAACATATGGAAAGAACACATGTGGTTGGAAATGAACTAGTAGAGTTTGGCAAGTATAAAATAGTGGCATACAATACAAAAGATGGTAAATAAGTAAAGAGGTGTAAATTGGTTATTGAAAAGATTCTAGTGTATCAGTTGATGCCTATATTTCATGATAGCATAGTGTATGAGTATGCAAGACATGCCCATAAAGATCAATGGTTGTACTTGCAATTCAAGTTATGCAAGGACACATTTCTGGTTGGTACCATTGTTTCAGTCTTTGACTTTGAAGAGAATTACAGTCTACAACCACAACGTGAGGTGCAATCACAGTATTACAACTCGACACAAGTTTCTATATTTGTGCACATCGCATTCATTCATGTGAATGATAGTACAGAGGATGACAGAAAGATCATAAGGGAGTATCATTGCTATATCAATTATGATCGCATGCATTCTACAGAGTTCATGCAAGGTTGCTTTTAGGTGTTCTATAATGATTTGGCTAGAAGGGGCATATCATTCAGTCAGCATATCATATGGTCAGATAACTATGCGTCACAATTCAAAAACTTGCGGTATTTCTATTGGCTGGGCAGGATGCATAATTTTATAGGTATTCAGCATATGTGGAACTTTTGTGAGGCCAGGCATGGAAAGAGGGAGCATGTATCAAAAGAGCCATAGCATGAGAAGAGTTAAAGTATAAAGACAATGCAAAGTTGACGGATGCAAAATTGATCATCGAGTGGTGTAATGCTTCCATGGGTCTAGATAATGAAGGTAAGTCTTTAGTTCATAGATTTTTTTGGTTGATAGATGATACTAACATTGCACCATATGAGGACTATTCTACACTGACAAGATCAAGTGAGATGCACTCTTTTAGAAGCTTAATTGTAGGTTCATGGAGTATCCATATGTGAAAGATGTCATGCTTTTGTTCTTCCTGTACAATTCAAGCCTGGGATGAGTGTGAGTCAAAGGAGTGGGTTGATGAATGGCAATTAAGTTATCTTATCCCACTTGACACGTATCGACCCCTAACGGCACTGGAACTAACATAGATGGAATCATCAGTTGACTCTGACCAGATATCAGATCTAGTTCAACCAGGTAATATATCTATTTGCATAGTTTTTGAAATTCCTAATGTCATCTTACTTTGTAGTGTTTTTGTAATGTTGACTAATTTCATCTAATTTGCTACACATATCAATGTAGGGCATGTATATGCAGTTATTGCAATGAAGATAACAAAGAGGGAACAGATTATTACTTGTGTCATTGTGTTAAGGCCAAAAAGAAATTGGAGGCCCCAGTTACAAATGGAGAAAACATCGAATACCCTACAGTCTCAGTGGTTATTACTGGAACATGGTTTAGAAGGTACCCACATAAGGGTGTTAATGTTTGGTTGTTTCAGGACTTTGATATGCATCGGAAGATTCTTCATTACTCGAACCTTGTCGTGGCATCCAATGTTCATTTGATACAATATCGGGGTAGACCTTTGAAAAAGACCTTGTGGAAGGTGTGTGAGTCTGACCATGAAGCAATACTTAACACAATAAAGAGTAGAGAAGACCTGGATGGTTCATTGGATTAATTTGTAAGTATTCACATTGATTTTGTAAAGTCATGTTACATTGAGTTGTAAGTATGCACATTAATTTGTAAGGTTTATCTTTTTTTATTTGCTACTGCATTTTTACACATATACACATTTTTGACATCATCATGTTATGCTTCATGGGGTTAGACCTAAGTGATAGATGAAGTTGATCCTGAGAATAATGTATAAAATCTAGGTAATGTATAAAATATAGGTGTCTCTAGGTGTCTTGGTTTCTAACTAGATAATAGGTGTTTCTAATTGTGTCTTAGGTATATACGATATGTCAACTAGGTAGATAGAGACTAGAAAAAAGGTATTTAATCTAATCTAGGTGTCTTAGGTAGATACTATATATCAACGACCTGTCTAGAAACTAGAATAAGGTATAATCTAGAATGATCTAGGTGTCTTCTAGGTAGGTGTCTTCTATAATTTAATCTAGGTGTCTTAGGTAGAACTATAATCTAGGTGTCTAGTTGGATTAGGTCTAGATTATGACAAGGTATAAAGACTAGGTGTCTTAGGTCTACTATGTCTATAAAATCTAGATACATACTATACAATAGGTGTCTTAGGTTTCCTACGTCTACTAGAATACATGTGTCTTAGGTCTTAGGTGAGACCACATGAGCTTCCACCTTCACATGGTTGGCCTTGTTAGTATAGAATATTTATATTTCTTAAAGCTAAGGGAAGCTCTTTTTCTTAAAAGGAAAACATTATCGACTTCAATTGCATTAATGGTGTAGGGGCACCCAGGTTGTCATGCCTCCAAGAAGGGTCAAAAAATGAAATTTTATTTTGATTGAGTCAATTGTATGTAATAAGGTCTTCTAAGACCATTTCATATGTTTTTGAGTCAGTTTGAGTCATTTGGGGCCAGTTTGAGTCTGTGAGTCTTGTTGCAAAAAAATGTCAATGTTGTTAAGTTGCACAAAGCAACTTTTGCATTTTTGGTGTCATGCTCCTGATGCGACCAAATTGATAGTTCCAATGCATCTGGATGGGTACGTTTAGGCTAGGAATGGTCCTATTTTTCACCCAAACATGCCGAAACAGTCTGAGCTACATTGTACCGACGATATCCTTAAAGAGTCCAAAGTGCAAAAAAACAACAATTTTTGATGAGCTGTTACTCAGAAACCATGTCACTTAGAAACATTTTGTCTAAGGCAACACAATCATGTAGGGTTCCTCTACAATAACCTCTCTCAATTTTTTATATCTCTAAGGCATTTTCCCGTGGTGAAAGTTTTTTGCTGCCCCAAAAATCGTCAAAAGGAGGTAGTGTAAAGTTGCAAAGGGGTGTAACTTTCATCCTACTCCTGATGCGACCAAACTGACTATTCCAATGCATCTGGATGGGTACATTTACACTAGGCATAGTCCTCTTTTCACCCAAACATGTCGAAACAGTCTGAGCTACATTGTACCGACAATATCCTTAAAGAGTCCAAAGTGCAAAAAGGCAACAATCTTTGACGAGATGTTACTCAAAAACTGTGTCACTTAGAAACATTTTGTCTTAGGCAACGCGATCATGTAGGGTTCCTCTACAATAACATCTCTCAGTCTTTTATATCTCTGAGGCATTTTCCTGTGGTGAAAGGTTTTCTGCTACCCCAAAAATCATCAGAAGGAGGCAGTGTAAAGTTGCAAAGGGGTGTAACTTTCATCATGCTCCTGATGCGACCAAACTGACTATTCTAATGCATTTGAATGGGTTATTTATGCTAAGTATGGTCCTATTTTTCACCAAAACATGTTGAAACAGTCCGAGCTACATTGTAACAACGATATCCCTGAAGAGTCCAAAGTGCAAAAAGGCAGCAATCTTTGACGAGATGTTACTAGAAAATCATGTCACTTAGAAACATTATGTCTAAGGCAACACAATAATGTAGAGTCCCTCTACAATAACCTCTCTCAATTTTTTATATCTCTGAGGTATTTGCCCATGGTGAAAGGTTTTCTGCTACCCCAAAAATCATCAGAAGGAGGTAGTATAAAGTTGCAAAGAGGTGTAACTTTCATCCTTCTCCTGATGCGACCAAACTGACTATTCCAACTCGTCCAGATAGGTACATTTATGCTAGGTATGGTCTTTTTTTACACCCAAACATGCCGAAACAGTCTGAGCTACATTGTATTGGCGATATCCCTAAAGAGTCCAAAGTACAAAAAGGTAGCAATCTTTGATGAGATGTTACTTGAAAACCGTGTCACTTAGAAATATTTTGTCTAAGGCAACGTGATCATGTAGAGTCCCTCTACAATAACCTCTCTCAGTTTTTAATATCTCTGAGGTGTTTGCCCGTGGTGAAAGGTTTCTGCTTCCCCAAAAATCATCAGAAGGAGGCAGTGTAAAGTTGCAAAGGGGTGTAACTTTCGTCTTGCTCCTGATGCGACGAAACTGACAGTTTCGACACCTCGGGATGGGTACGTTTAGGCTAGGCACAGTCCTATTTTGCACCCAAACATGCTGAAACAGTCCAAGCTACATTGTACCGACGATATCCCTAAAGAGTCCAAAGTGCAAAAAGGTAGTAATCTTTGATGAGCTGTTACTTAGAAACCGTGTCACTTAGATACATTCCATCTAAGGCAATGCGATCACATAGTGTCCCTCTACAATAACCTCTCTCTATTTTTTATGTCTCTAAGGTGTTTACCCATGGTGAAAGGTTTTCTGCTACCCCAAAAATCGTCAAGAGGCAATGTAAAGTTGCAAAGGGGTGTAACTTTTATTCTTCTCATCGTGTGGCTAAACTGATAGTTCCAATGCATCTAGATTGGTATGTTTAGGCTAGGCATCATCCTTTTTTGCACCTAAACATGTTGAAATAGTCTGAGCTACATTGTACTAGTGATATCCCTGAAGAGTCAAAAGTGCAAAAAGGCAGCAATCTTTGATGAGCTATTACTCAGAAACTGTGTCACTTAGATACATTCCCTCTAAGGCAACGTGATCACATAGGGTCCCTCTACAATAACCTCTCTCAATTTTTTATATCTCTAAGGCGTTTGCCCGTGGTGAAAGGTTTTCTGTTGCCCCAAAAATCATCAAAAGGAGGTAGTGTAAAGTTGCAAAGGGGTGTAACTTTTGTTATTCTCCTCGTGCGGCCAAACTGACAATTCCAATGCATCTGGATGGGTACATTTAGGCTAGGCATGGTCCTGTTTTGCACCCAAACATGCCGAAATAGTCTGAGATACAAACACTAACTAGTCTTCAATCTTCAAACACTACAAATACCATGATATCCTGCATAAAGCTGTCTTTTAGCCTTTTACAAAGGCATGCCTATCAAATTCAACAGCATAGAGATGATTGTTTGTATTCCAAATTCCTTTTAAATACTGACCTTCCAACCTTTTTCCTCACCCTCATATCAATTAAATATGACCTTCAATTATGATATGGCACTTGAGCTTATGAGAGTTTACTAGAGACACCGGTTGAGTTAAGTTGAAGGGCCGGTGAACTAATGACTTAAAGAGCCTTTAGTAGGTTGATTTAAGTGATAGTAACTTCTAATTATAAGTCAATATTAAATTAAAACAAAAGTGCACTTTACACATGACAGATAATTAAGGGTTTTAAAGTCTTAAGAAAAGTAGATTCTTGTTAGGGTTTAATGCCTAATATGCAAACCCTAACTATCAATAAGAAAGACTTAAACATTCTAACTTTCATCAAGAGATATCTAGGACATTTTAGAGACCTCAAGGACATCAGAAGAAAGACATTAGAGTATGACACTTATCATAGGCTTAGGGTTCTAAGACATGACCAACTTGACATTTGAATCAAACTCATGACTCCCCTTGATAAATATAACTCTCCTTGATGATGACATTGAATTATTATTATGAAATCTTGTGTCTTCTCTAACTTCTTATTGCATGAACAAAACCACATCCACCATGAATATGAACCTTGCATCATATCAACCTACCAAGATAGACCTTATCAAGAAAACCATATTCACAACAAAACCTTGCATGAACAAAACCACATCCACCATTTTAACATGAACCTTGCATCATATGAACCATGTTTGTATTGTGTAGCATCAACATGAATTGAGAGACCTTATCATGAAAACCATATTCACAACATCATGCACCTCATGACTATCACCTACCTTGAATCACTGTATCACCTTATCAACATCATGGCATCAACCTTGACATCAATGACAAACAACCTTGACCCTTTGACTTCAATGACAACCTTGAACCTTGATTGTTGATGACTTATGGAAGCCTATAGCCTCAATGTTATGTTGCATACTAAAACTAAGTAAGACTCAATGTAATCTCATAACCTCACCTTATATGCAAGAGGAATTACATTTAATAACCACAATGGTCATCAGGTGCTCATAAGCATATAATTTTGACTATCTTATTCAAAACAACAAACATACTCTTTGCATCCCAATATGGTATAATAACAAGAAATTAAGAAATATTTTCAATTGACCAATTCATAAAGAATATGGATCAGCATACTCATTTGAATATTTTCAATTGAAGAACTCATAAAGAATATGAATAGTTTCTATTCAACATGATGATTCATTTTTATTTTAAATACAACTTTTATCTTTTTGTTCCAGAATGAGGTTTAGGTGATACTTGAATAACAATAGTTGGCTTATTGGATCAACAAACATCCTATGTAATACAATTGGACTTTAAATATTTGAAGTAACCATCTACAAATATCCATTCAAATGTGGATTTATAATGCAAGTATGGACACCATCAATAAAAAAGATTTGTATTAACCAAATATCCATATAGACATACATCAATATCTGTCGATATAAGTATAACATATATACAAAATAGCCATATAGGCTTACAAGAATGCCATATAGGCATACAATGTCAACTATATGCAATACAAAATATATGTCCACAAATACCATATAGGCATACAACAAAGGAACACAATAAAAAGTCATTCCCCTCTAGCTGGTGAAGAGAATAGATCACGGGTAGCCTTTGATCTTCTAGGGGATGGAGACACATATGTGGGTGGTCTACTACGAACCCGAGAGCTCCTCCTCATATTTAGTTGTTCATGCATCTGTAGTTGTTACAATAAAAAGTATAGGCATTAACATATAGAAATTACATGTTATAAAAAATGAAACATTTAACAAAATAAACACTTACCGCTACCATATAATATATCTCCTCATTTTCCTTAGTAGCAAGATTAGGCTGTGGTGATGTCATGTCCTATAGAGACCATCTAGATAGAAATTAAACTTCAAATCAATAATCTTTTGATTTTTCAAAAATAAACAACTATAACAATGAATGTAAATTAAAATTTACTAATCTACCTCATACCCCCGTCAATGGCATGGAGCTATGAATCGCAGAGGACACACCATGCTCCATTGCCTTATGAACATTGGGAGGTGTCTCCACAGCTTACATCATCTGAAAATAAAACAACATTATTCAATTATGAAAACTATAATAGTGATGCAAATCATGGCTCCTAACATACACACACGTTCACCTAAACATGGAAGTACACACAATAAAGCACACAAGTCACATACAAAAATCTAGTAAGTACAATTCATTCATTAAACTATTTATTTTATTACCTCCATGAAGCTTTAAAGTCCACCATCGCTGGCAGGTGTTACTGTGAAATCTCCAATATTAACCTATTCAACATCCAAAATCAGATATTAGAATACCATTCATATAATGATGCTATTCACATGTAATATTTATAATTGTTTACTAGTTACATACCCTGACAGTAGATGATGTAGTGTAATATGCAGGTGGAGAACCACTGAAAACTGCATCAACACTATGACCCTGAAATTTTATTAAAATAATCAAACTAAATTAGTTAATCTTGCATTTCAAAAATGAAATTTAATAAATTAAATTCAACGAACTTGCTAAGATTTACCTGAGTATCAAGCCCAAAAGTCTCACTCAAGAGGGAATCTGTCATCACCATCTGCTTAGCTACAGATGTAGCCTACGCACTTGCATCATGACTATATGTGGGGTCATAAACACATGCTGATCCGCAAGTCTGATAAGTATGGGGTGGAGCCATACTCGAACTCTCCCCCGGCCCACACTGTGCTGCAGGACTAGCATGCTATAAGATGCTCTAGGTCAAGGCACTAATGGACTAAAGTGTCTCGACCTCAACACTCTCCTTCATAATAGAAGGGATAGAAACATGCTCATAGGCCAGTCTGGCGAGTACTCATCTCCTTGGCCGCTGTGGGTCAACATGTGCCCCCTGTCTATCTTTTGCTGACCCCCTACCTCTACCCTAGAACTCCCACATATCAAAATAATTTGGCACTTTATTTTTGACAAACTCGCAGTAGAGTTTCCTCAAAAAATATTGCGAGACCTCATTATTGTTGCATGGAGGATGGTCAAAAACCATCCACCACCTCTACACAAAATTGTCCCTTATCACTTGGTTGTTACACCAATGGATATGGAACCTCATGCATGTAAAGGGTAGAGATTCATTTGTTCGTGGGTCTATGTTCAAATAGAACACAAGTTGAGTTTTGTAATTTGTTCCTTTTTGACTTGTTCATATGACAACTTGTCAGCATAATACTTTCTAAATTCTCTCTTTTTTGTCCAACTAGTGATTTGCTTGCTTATTGAATCTACATTTGATAACATAGATTCAAGGGATTGAGCAAGCGTGGATCTATGCAAGGTTGAAGTTGCAGGTTTTTTCAACCTTGCAATTATGTCCTCAATTTGTTTCTTATTATTTTCAATTTGCCCCATTATATTTTCTTCTGTTCCAGGGGCATATTCAGGAATAAATGGAGGTGTTTGTGGTTGGGGTTCTTCTTTAGTAGGTATTTGTTGTTCAGTTGATGGATGATTTTGTGGATTTTCAGGAGGAGGAGGAGGTGCATTATCAACTCCTATAAATTTAAGAAATTTACATCAAAAACTATTTTAACCGACCTATTTAGCAACAAATTCACACAAGAAAGCAAATAAAACTTACTTCTTCGATTTCCCTGATGTTGTGGCGGCATTTTGATGATGAATCGGTGAGAAATAGCTGGTGATTGGACCTTAGATAATGTAAGCGCGCTCCTTTCTTTCTTCAAGCCGCGGGTTTCTTGCAATTTGCTGTGAAAAAATGAAATAGAACACTGCTTTTTTTTAATATATAACAGAACATACACACATACACACAACAACATAAGGCTATTTACTAAAAGACATGAAGTGATCAGCAAGAGAATATATAGAAGGCATAAAGGAATATATCAATAGTGATATCTATATGCCATAATTGATAACAATAGAGAATTATTTATTGCAGGCATTCTATCATCCTCTAATTCTATTAATCATTCTATCATTTGATTATTCTATCCTTCTATGATTATATCATCCTATTGCTCTATGATTCTATTATTGAATCAATCATACCAGCGAATATCTGAGGTATCAATTAGTAATCTGATGGCAGCATCTCCGGTGATAAGATGAAAATTGAATTGAATAGAGACTCAAGATCACTACTTCCCGTAATAATGATAGGAAGTTTAGGACTCCCGATCTGGCACACTTTCAAGTATGGACTCTAAGACAGGAAATGCTATCAATGAGAGGAATAACAATACAAACATATGCTAATTTGGTGTAGCTCTCTCTCTCTCTCACTCACAAACTCACGGACATGGAATAGCTATATTTCCTTCACCCAAATAGAACATAGGAACTTAGACATTACTATTGATTCGTAACTGAAAAATACAACAGAAAATAAATGACAATAATAAAATGGTCATTAAGTAGCAATATCTTATTTATGTTGGTGAACTCATTCAACATTATAGATAATTCTAATCCAACCAGGATCGTGGTCTTTCCCCTATCAAACCAAACGACCTCTACCTCTCTCTATGACTCTCTTACTATCGACTCTAGATACTACTCTCTCCTCTACGTCAAAATTCACCTTCCCATCGCTAAGTCTCTATGGCCCAATCTAAAAGGCCTTTGTCATTCAAACATATAAAGAGATATTCTTAAAATATCTAGTCACTGCCAGCGCCCAGCAATGGGAGAATAAAACACCAACATAGCAGATATTATCACCAGCATAGGGTAACGCCAAGATGGCAGAGAGAGTCGTGATAAGGAAAACTCTAGAGTAACCGCCGAAGCTGTTCGTATGCCCAAATTCCTTTCGAGCATTGCAATGACTCTGCAACTGCTTGCTACATATTTGGTCCTCTGACGATTTGCAAAATAACTGACCCTGTTGAATTCATTTTTGTCACGCGGCGATAGGAGACTCCAAGATGGACTATCCCAAGAATGGCAAGATGCATAAATTACATAGCGACATGAAGCTGCAACGAACACCAAAAATGCAACAAAAAACCCCCAAACTATAGAAACTGAAGCAACACGTCAATCAAAATGAGAGGGTCAGTGATGCCACTACATCACAATCAAAGAAAGCCATCTTCATTGGAAGGAAGTCATATAAGAATCAAGCAAAAGGAAATATATCAAGTATGTATATTGGTTATACCACAAGTGTTAACAACAAAGAAGGATATATTACTATCCTTGAACTAAACTTGAAAGAGGTACTTTAACCCAATGAGTCATCACATTTGGAATGAATGTGAAAAGCAACATTGGTCCCCTCATCAAGTAGGCCACCCTAAGTTGGATGGACGGGAGTTCCTACCACTTGTGGGCCAAGGGGGTGAATTATTTGGGATGGACGTACCAACCTTTGGGCTTGATTGAGGAGGACATAGAAATACATATTAGGGGACAAGTAGCAACATTGGTCCCTTCATCAAGTAGGCCACCCCAAGTTGGATGGATGGGAGGTCCTACCACTTGTGGGCCAAGTGGGTGAATTATCTAGGATGGACGTACCCTCCCTTAGGCTTGGTTGAGGAGGATAGGCTCCCGGCACCCTATAGGCTTTCTCATAGAATTTCATTATGTGGTTGGCTTTTGAGAATAACCCTGAAATAATTATATGTTTGCTCTGTGAATTCTATGTATGCTTCGTGTATGGTGTGTATTGAATTAACAATATTGATTATGCTATGGTGATTTGATCTCATTATTTATGTTATGAAATATTGATCTCATTAATAATTATTCTATGATAGATGAACGTAATATGAATGAGATGAATTTTAATATGAATAATGCTATGAATTGATTATTATCTAATTTATTGATCTTTAATATTTCTAATGTCCCTTTCTAGTGATTATTATTGTATGCATGTAAAGAAATTAGGAATATCCTAAAAGGGGACATTACATCTAGTTAATCATCCTTGGAGTATTTCCTTAAAAGTGAACGATTTCTCTAGTCTTCAGAATGAATCTTTTTCTACCCCCCCAATTCTTTCTGTATTATCTGGTGAAATAGATAATCTAGAAGCAATTAAATTATGCTTAGAAAAAACCATGCTCAAGATCATTATTCAATACAAGACCTTGACCAAGAAGTTCTTCATCCGACGTTGTATTCACAAGTTGCACCACTTGCTTCTTGTAAGAACGGTATTGTTCGACAAGATCTATGATTACTTTCTGCTTGACACCCTCTTTAGACTTTGGATCTAAAGCATTTAGCATCTCCATTAGAACTTTCATAAGGCCATGAGCATTTCTAATTTCTGTAATGCTTTTAACTGTGTGCTTCCTCCAGATCTGTGCTCAGATGATTGAGGGAAATTTCCCTAGTTTTCTAAGTTAATTAAATTAGATGCATCCACTAGCAACGTAATATGTGATTTCCAAAAATAGATTATGTCTTTCTTAGGATTTGAAATCTGCTTAAGTTGCCCTCCAACCGTGTAAATGAATTGGTGCTCAATGTTTTAAATGAACTCAGCCTCTATGCAAAGGGGACATGACACACACCCACTAACAAGTTCTGTTTACTGAAAGTGATTGGGCACCACCATTTTGTTTTTGGAGTTGTATAGAAATTTTACATATTATGAACTGACTAATGAGTGCTCTAATCTCTTGAAACTTAAGACTGCATACACAACTGGAAAGAGAAGGCGGAGAAGGGTTAAACTTGGCAGATGAGGTGAGAGTTCCTTAACTCAAAGCATTGAAGAACCTCTCTTGAACGACATTCTAGAAAATTCTGAAAAGCTTAAGCCAAAAGTCACTCCTTATGTAACATCAAGCTTTCTCAGCCAGATGTCATTTTCTTTGATGAAGCCTCTGCTCGATGTTGGCCATAAGAAGCCTTTGGACATAGATGATGTACCCCAACTTGTAGATGTCCACAAGGCTGACCATGTTTACCATAAATCTAGAAATCGGTTAGATACCAAAGGCAGTAGCTCATTAATAGAAAAAATGTTATTTCTCATTGTTCTGAAGGATGTACTCTTTACAGGATTGTTGATGTTACCAAGAAGTTGTTCATCATACGTAAGTTCTTATTTTATAGATAACTTTGTTCAGTGTCTTTCTAAGAAGGACCAGTTTGCTAGTGAAGGCATTATTCTAACTTGTGTATTTCTTCTTTGCAAAGCTAGTGGATTCTTTGTCACACCACCATTGGACCTTCACAACAGTTCACATGTGCATATGTGTTAACGCAGCATTGATTGCTGCTATATACAAGAAGGGCGTGATGCTTTCCAGTCAGTCTTGAGGTAAAAGCATACAAGTGGTGAGATAATCAATTACACGAGTGTTGATGCTCAACGGATTGAAGAATTCAGTTGGTATGTTCATGACATTTGGTTTGTACCTTTGCAATTTCTTCTGGCACTGGTTATTCTATATCAGAACTTGGGATTGGCCTCTCTGACAGTAGTGGCAGCCACAATGCTAATTATGATGGCAAATTTTCCACTTGGGAAAATGCAAAAAAAAAGTATAACAAAAAAATCATGGAAGAAAAAGACAAAAGGATGAAGGCTACATCAGAGACACTGAGAAATATGAAAATCTTAAAATTGCAAGCATGGGAGTCCAGATTTCTACTGAAACTGAAAACATTGAGGAGGGCAGAATGTAGTTGGCTGAAAAAGTATTTTTATGCACTTTCTGGGACAACATTTATGTTTTGGGGAACACCTACATTTGTGTCTGTTGTCACTTTTGGTACATGCAAAATGATAGGTGTGCCTTTAACAACAGGCAAAATTCTCTCTGCACTTGCAACTTTCAAGATACTCCAGGAATCCATAAATGGTCTTCCTGACTTAATATCTATGATTGCTCAAAGCAAAGTGCCATTAGATTATATAACTAATTTTTTGAAGTAAGAAGAGTTGGAACAAGATGCAGTAGAAGAAGTCTCAAAATATTCAACTGGCATCGCAATTGAGATCCAAGAAGGGGTATTCTCATGGGATCTTGTAGCACCTAATCCAACCATAAGAGGCTTAGATATTCATATAAAGAGAGGCATGAGGGTTGTAGTGTGTGGAACTATTGGCTCAGGAAAATCAAGCTTCCTATCCTGCATGCTAGGGGGAATACCAAAAATATCAGGTGTTGTGAAGATAAGTGGCACCAAGGCATATGTTATTTAGTCTCCATGGATACCAAGCGGAAAAATCAAAGACAATATTCTCTTTGGGAGGTAATGGGATAAAACCAGGTATGAGAGTGTACTGCAGGCTTGTGTATTTAAAAAATATCTTGAATTGTTCCCTTATGGGGTCAAAACAGAAATTGGAGAAAGAGGGATAAATCTGAGTGGAGGGCAAAAGCCAAGGAAACATATTGCTCGTGCTTTATATCAAGATGCTGACATTTACCTTTTTGATGATCCTTTTAGTGTTGCCGATGCACATATTGGGACACACATTTTCCAAGTATTTTTATTTTAGCCTTTACAAGGGATAACATTCTTGAATTTGGTAGTTTAATAAATTATTTTTTATACAATGAAGTAATACAAAACAATCAATGTGCACCTTACTATTTCATGTTCATAATTCCAAAATATCTCAAAATTATTTTCTTATGTTATAGGAATGTCTACTGGGTATTCTGGGTTCAAAAAATGTGGTCTATGTCACTCACCAAGTGGATTTTTTATTTGCAGATGACCTCATTCTAGTAGGTTTGAACTTTAGTCCAATTTTATTTCATATTCAAAGAGAATAAATAAAAGGATTTAAATTATGTTAACAACTGGCATTTATTAAACTTTCTTATAGGTAATACATGATGGTGAGATTACCCAGGTTGGAAAATATGATGATATATTACAATCAAACAAAGATTTTGAGGAATTGGTGGGTGCACATAAGAAAGCATTGAAATCTATCAATGCCAAAGAGAACATTGAGATTCTCTCATCATAGGTACTCGTTGAAGGATCATTTACTGATGAGGGGACTAGTATGAAAGATATTAACCATGAACAACTCTAGAAGGTACATGAAGAGCTTGAATCAAAAAATCACAACGAGAAAGAAATAGATAAAGAAGACAGAAGTTCACAACTTATGCAAGAAGAAGAAAGAGAGAAAGGCAGGGTGAGTATGGCATATAGTGATATTGTTTACAGTGGTGCTTCTTGTGATAGATCTGGATTATGCCCTACATTCATCAGAGAGAAAAAAACTCATTTCATAAAGTGTATGCCATATGAAATAATGTTGAGCAGGAAGTTTTTGAGGGATGGGGAGACCCTTGGTGATGCTGCCTCTGCCAACTCATCAGGAATCATCATGGTTGGACCCATTGCTAGGCTACTCACAACTGTAATGGCTTGAGATTGCTTCTATTACTCCTTCGCAACACCATTGTCCATCACCACCACCGTTGCCCTCTTTACCTTGGTCTTACAAGGACTATAGACTAACAAACATAGCGCCTATTATAGAATTTTCAAGGCACTATGAAACTACAACAATGGGCAAGCTCAGTGATAGTGCTACTGTAGAGTTCATTGTTGTTAAACTATTTCCAAATAGGTTTATAGAGAATACAAATGGGTATCTGAAAATGTGTCAAATTATAATGAAGCTGAGTATAAATCCCATTCCCAAACCCACATTGCACCAAGTTGTGACACATATTTTGTACCAACCCTATGCAGAAGACACTGGGTCCACACCTATCCTCCAACATGTGCTCAAGCAAAGCCTGCAACCGACCACAGGACACATTTACATCCTTGAAAGATTAGAAATCTTCAAAAAAAATTTCTCCTGCTCCTCTCTGATTTGCCTAAAGAATTGTTGGGAATTAAAGTGTCTCAACCTTTGCAAGTTCCTAGTGTTATATTTATTTATTTAGCACTATGTTGTAGGATCCCATAGTCAGTACCTTGTAAATTTTGGTGACTTTGTCAGCTGCAGTTTCCCCCCAAAGTAATTAACGGGGGAGTGCAAAGGGGGCAAAGCCCCTCCTGCGGGGCCTGAGGGATTATCCCCCCAGCGGGGGCCTAGGGGTGGAGCCCACAGTTGGGGTCTGGGGCAACATGGGGGTTGTTGGGGGTAGTGGCCTCAGCTGGGGGCTCGGGGGTAACACCCTTGAAGAAAAAAATGCCATATATTTAATAAAGGCATCGATAGTTATTTTGTTATTGGCCAACATGGATAAACTAACATTGGATAACCGACAAAGAGGCTTGATAAATAAGCGGCTGGAATATGTGAAATGTCACAGGATGCGAATGAGAATCAACAATGTGTACTCCTGAAAGAACTTGCATTGCAAGTGTGTTGTAATCATCTTTTGATTTGATAATACATTGTGCAAGTTTGGGAGTGTGGGTTTTTTTACTTGAAAGGGTTTTCCCCATGTATATCTTATGTTGTGAGTTTTGTATTTGCATTTGGATGTTGTTATTACCTTTTTGTTAATGTGCATCTAATAACTTGTAACAGTAAAAGTCAAAATTTGCATATATCTTTCCTTAGTAGATCAATGTAGGAAGCATTTCCGCATACCTTACTTCCTTTCAATAATTTTTACTCATTTTTGCAAATAGGAAAACCTTAAATCCTTTGGGAAAAAATGGTCAGCAAATTAGGAAAAAGCAAAAAAAATGAGAAAAAACATTTTTTTAAATCAAAGTGCATTAGACATTAGGAAAATACACTTTCCTAGTGCTGACGTCATCTTTGAAGTAGGGACTAATTGCTTTTAGTGAGATGAAAAAATTAGTCCCCACTTTAGGTAGGGACTAACAAGGTCAATTTGGCACCGCCATGCCATAATAATGATCAACAAAATGTTAAAAATATCATTTCATGTATTAGGCCTATAATAAAAAAGTAACGATTCAACTCAAGTGAACCAATATGTATACCAACTAAAATTTCATTTTAGGGAAAAAGATTATATTAATAGTGAATGGTAATTTTAAAATTAGTTAACTTTTTCTTCTTGAATATTAACATCTTACATAGGCATAGACCTCTCACAACCTAAGCAAGAATCATACCACTAGACCAAATGTCTGCATATCATATTGAGATTTGAACTCATAAGACCTAGTAATCTTTTCTTGGGTAGGTTCCTTATAACAATTATTACAACATTGATAACAAAGTAGTTTCTACATTGCTCTTCATTTTTAGTTATTAGTGATATTTGGGAAATAGTACTATTAAAATAGGTGTGCAACTTTGATATCAACTATATTTTTGATTTATCCTTTTGGTGTAAACAGATTGACCCATAATAATGACATCTGAAAGTGATCATAAAGCCTACGATGCATTAGAAAAAAACTAATCAAGCTTTATTAAATGAAGTTTCCCAACTAGCCAGTCAAGTACAACAACTTAGACAAGAAGCTTCAGAATAGAAAAGACAACCATAAATAGAAATGTCTGAAAGTAAGAAAAAATAATTCCAAACCAAATAAACATCAAAATAAAAATAAAAGTAAAAGTAAATCAAAAGGTACTAATAAGAAACAACAAGAGTCATCCGATGAGAACTCAACTCTTGATGATAGTGCCTCTATCCCTTCTGAATCAAAATCCTTAGAGGGAAATACTAGTAAAAAAGCACAAAAGGAATTGGACAATTTTGCTCAAAAAATTAAATTACCTGAGTATAATGGCAATACTGGTAGTGGAGAAGAAGCAGAGCAATGGTTAACCAATTTAGAAAGATATTTTGATCTTCAAGACACTAGTAGTTGTAGTAATATTAGAATTGCCACATATCAATTAAAAAATAGTGCTCTAAATTGGTCGCAAGATAACATCAAATCCTTGAAACTATGAGTCAATAAAGTAAAATGGTAATAGTTTAAACTATTATTTCAACAAAAGTATCTTTCATATTATTTTATACAAGAAAAACAAAATGAATTTTTTGAGTTAAAACAAAATTTTTAGTCAATTAATGAATACATAGAATTTTGAAAAGCTTAACCTATTTGTACCATTTATTAAAGGGCGTGATCATGTAGTACAATTCATAAATGGTTTAAGTCATGATTATCAAGCTCATGTATGTTGTAGTAAGTCAATTTCAATGGATGAAGCAACACAAATTGCTGAAAGGTTTGAAACACATAATCAAATTGCACAACAAAGGAAGGAAAATCATAAAGGAAAATTTGGATCCTTTAGAAATGACTTCAATTATGATAAACATCACTCTAACTAAAATACTTTTCATTGTTGATCCACAAATATGATCACTTCCAATATGAACAAATCTATTCCACCTGGGCTTTGACGTTGGACTTGTGGTGAGAACCATCTTCAACGAGATTGTCCTCACAAGCCTCCATCCTGTTTGAATTTTGGTAAGAGTCATCAAAAACAAGATTGTCCCTGCAAACATCAACAATATCAAAACAAAAATAATAATGCCTCCACTCCTTCCAACATGAAGATTTATGCATCCATTAATCTATAGGCATAGTACATTGCCAACCTTCCTTAATTGAAATTAAAGGCTCCATAAATGGTCACCATATTGTTTTTCTTGTAGATTCTAGTAGTAGTCATAATTTTATCTCTCCTAAAGTTGTTTCTAAATTAAAAATTGCATCTATGTTAATTGAACCTTTAGCTGTGGTTGATGGTAGAATAGTCAAACAAACTGGTGCAATTATCAAAAACCTAGAATTTCAATTAGATAACTTTATAACACATGATCATTTCCATGTATTAAATATTTGTAAGTATGATGCTATTCTAGGTATGATTTGGTTAGAGAAAAATAATGCCCTTATTGGTTGTGAAAACAAGCAAGTTATCTTAAACTCTAACATGGGAACATTGTTGAAATGCACAAGACAACTAAGAAGGGGGGAGTGAATCAGTTGTCACCAAAACTTAACATATTTTAAACATTAACACATCAATCACTTAATCAATTTTATTATGATTTAACCATGAAAGCATGAAATCAAAAACTTAAACATATTCACACATTCAACACATGAACGCCAAATTTTTACGTGGAAAATACAATAAGGGAAAAACCACAATGAGGATTAACTCACAATATAAATGATATATCAAAATTTACAAGACTCACTGCATTAGGGATCACTACCCAAAATGCTCACTGCAAAAGATGGGGCTCACTGCTAAAAGAAGAGGCTCATTGCTAGTAGTTGTTGAACTGAGATAGTAGCATCTACACCATGCTAAGGTTCAGTTCCATTGAAGCACAATAAAACTCCTCTTCTTTGCTTTGCTTTTACACTTCACACTTATCTTTGCATCTTCACAATCTCATCCCTTATTTGCAACTTCATTACATGTATTTATACAATTCATCAACCTTGAAATGTACATCAAGGTCGGCATTACAATAATCAACCATTGGAGCAATCTCCAAGGATGGCATACATACATACATTAGAATAGGTTTGAACCTAAACAGATTTGTGAAGGAAAATAATAAATGTGGACTACACCATACCTTAGCTAGGACTCAAATTCAATCTCCCGTGCAACAACATGCTATCACAAATTCCAAGCATAACCGCAAGTAATGAAAACAATCAAGTCGGCCAAAACTGGTGTTAACACTAAGACCTTTAGGAACACACTTGATCCATGATCCAAATTACACTTTGCGGACCAATCAAAAGGTAGGAACATGATTTAGAGACATCCACAAGCACATTACAATCACCAAGAACTTCCGCACAAGCCCCCAACATTCTATCTAGAAGATTCTTCAAATCGGAGCACTTAAACATTACTATCATCCCTTGTCATAAAGGAAAGATCACTTGGAGAGGACCAAATCATGAACCATTTGAACTGAAGGCACATAACATCATCCCAAACTTAATCTCAGAACCGCAGACTATAAAAATTAAATGCGGAGAAATGCGGAGCAGAATACATTCTCCCTGTCACCATTGAATACTCAGAAAAATAGTTTTTACTCTGGTGAACATAACCCACTCAAATCTTCACACCAGAGGCTCAAACTTGAAACATAGCAACTAAAGACATCCATTAGCATAACTTCCAAACCACAGACAAAGATATTCAATCTACAGGATATGTGGAGCAAAATATTACACTGTTCTTCTCAGACACTTGCTCAAACTCATTCAAATAACTTCCTTAGATGTTGACTTTAGGTTTTGACATCAATGACAACACTTACTTCCCATACTTGCAACAATATCCCCCTTTTTCATTGATGGCAATACATGATGTGAAAAACCATCAAGACAAACAAACTTGCTTTGCTTCTTTACTCCCCTTACTTTATGCTTTCTCTAGCTGTAACTTTCTCAGAATCTTTCTCCTTAAGTTTTTCACATGAACTTCTCTCCCCTTTTGACATCAATGGCAAAGGGTGATAGACCTTTTCTCTCTCTTTAGTTATCAAGGCTCAATTCAGATCTTACAAAACACTACACTACTCCCCCTATCAGCAAGACTGCAATACTCACTTCTCTTTGTCAACAACATCTACCTACTCCCCTTGAGAGGTAGCCTTCAAAACATCAATCCAGATCAAAGGATGAGACTTTGGATGCCACTAGACTGATGCACTTTCTATGCATCTTATTTTAGAGTAGGAGGGGTAATAACCCCTAATGTTTCCCTGAGATACTCAAAAGTATCCTTAGGCAGAGGCTTTGTAAAAATATCTGCAACCTGATCCTTTGTAGACACATATTTCATCTTTACTTCATTCTCTATTACCTTTTCTCTCAGAAAATGATACCTTATTGATATATGTTTTTTTCTCAAGTGCATCACTGGATTCTTTGAAATGTTTATAGCACTTGTATTGTCACAAAAGATTGAAATTGGTTCTCCATACACAACTCTTATATCCTTCAATGCTTGGTTCATCCATAGCACTTGAGTACAACAACATGCTGTAACAATATATTCTGCTTCTATAGTAGACAAAGAGACTGAATCTTGCTTCTTGCTCAACCATGAAACCAATCTGTTACCCAAGAAGAAAACACCTCCACTTGTACTTTTTCTGTCATCATGATCTCCAACCCAATCTATATTAGTATAAGCACTAAGAGTGAAATTGGTATTTTTAGGATACCACAATACATAGTCTTAAGTGCCTTTTAAATATCTCATGATCCTCTTGACTACCATCACATGTGACTCTCTAGGATCTTCTTGAAATCTTCCCACAAGACAAACTGCATGCATTACATCTGGTCTAGCATAGGTTAGATAAAGTAGTCCTCCAATCATAGACCTATACTTTTTCTTATCATTCTTAGGTTATTCATCATTCTTACTTAGTTTACAACTAGTTACCATAGGAGTACATACTGGCTTAGAATCCTCCATCCCAAACTTTTTCAACAACTCTTTCACATACTTGGACTAAGAAATGAAAATTCCTTTTTCTGATTGAGTAATCTGTAATCCTAGAAAGAAATTCATTTCACCAAACATAGACATCTCAAACTCTTTTTTTATTTCTTCTACAAATATCTTACACATACCTTCATTACCTCCAAAGATAATATCATCAACAAAGACTATGACAATCATAATTTGATCATCATTAATTTTGAAATAAAGATTGGTATCAATAGTACCTTTACTAAACCCTAATTGCAAAATACACTTGTCCAAACTTGCATACTAGGCTCTAGGAGCTTGCTTTAGTCCATACAAGGATTTTTTCAATCTACACATCATGTCACCTTGGTCTGATGACTAAAATCCTTCCAGTTGTTCAATGTAGACCTCTTCTTCTAGCTCTCCATTCAAGAATGCAAACTTCATATCCATTTGGTACACTTTGAAATCTTTGTGTGTTGCAAATGCCAGAAATATTCTTATTGCTTCAATCCTTGCCATACAAGTATAAGTCTCTTCAAAATCTATGCCTTCAACCTAACAATATCCTTTGCATACCAGTCTCACTTTGTTTCTTACTACTCCATTTTCATTCAACTTGTTTCTGAAAACCCATTTAGTTTCAATCACATTCTTATTAGTAGGTTTAGGAACCAATTCCCAAGTTTGATTTTTCTCTATCTGCATCAGCTCTTCTTTCATAACCTTTACCCAATTCTCATCTTTGTAGGCCTCACTTACAGTTTTAGGTTCATTCTTTGAAAGTAAACAGTAGTTCACATGTTCTTCTACAGCTCTTTTCCTTGTCAATACCCCTTTGCTTTTGTCACCAATAATCTAATCTTCAGAATGATTAATCCTCACATACATGGGAGTCTTAATAGAACTTTTTGGAGCCTTTTCTTCTTCAACTTGATTGTCTTATTGTTCATCTTTTTCTTCATTTACTATAGCAATAGGTTCATCTAATTCATAGCCACTCAAATCTGATATTCTTTCTCTGTCTTCATCAACTTTCACATTACCACTCTCAATTATCTTTCTCAATATCTTATTGTAGCACTGGTAGGTCTTACTCTTAGTGGAGTATCCAAGGAAAATTCCTTCATCACATCTAGCATCAAATTTGCCTAATTCTTCTTCTCTTCTGATATAACATTTGCTTCCAAAAGCTTTAAAATATTTCACTATAGGAATTCTTCCATACCACAATTCATAAGGAGTTTTAGTACCATTACCTTTGACTTGAACTCTATTTTGAATGTAGACAACAGTACATGTATGGCTTCTCTCCAATACACTTCTGGTAGGTTAGCCTCCTTCATCATTGACCTAGCAGCCTCTGAACTATCCTATTCTTTCTTTCAACGACTCCATTTTGCTAGGGAGTTCTAGGAGCAGACAACTGTCTTTTTCTCCCATGTTCTTCATAGAAAATATTGAATTCATTTGATGTAAACTCACCCCTTCTATCAGGCCTTAAGCATTTGATCCTAAATTCTAACTAATTTTCAACCATTGCCTTGAAGGCTTTGAACTTGTCTAGGGCTTCTGATTTATCCTTTAGATAAGTGACCCAAGTCATTCTAGAGTAATCATCAATAAGTAACATAAAGTACCAATCTCCTTGCAGACTTCTTGTTCTTGTAGGATCGCACAAATCTATATGCACCATCTCAAACAATCCAACAAAAAATTATTCTTTACTCTTGAAACTTGTCCTGGTCTATTTCCCCAATTGACATTCCTTCCAAATAGTATTAGCAGGCTACATAAGCTTAGGCAAATCTCTCACAACTTGTACTGAACTTATCTTTACCAGGTTGTCAAAATTGATGACACATCCTTCAATGCCACAACCAACTCTCATTTGTTTGAGCCAATAAACAACATTCATTAGTTCCTCTTGAATGATAAACATTACCTCTAGTCTTCTTACTAGTAGCAATTACTATTCTAGAGTTTTCCATGATCTTGCATCCATTATCCTTGAATCTCAGATCATACCCTTTGTCACACATCTGACCAACACTTAAAAGATTATGCTTTAAACCCTTCACATAGAGAACATTTGTATTGTGTTTTCCATCAAAAGAGATAGATCCTCTTCCACAAATCTTACTAGCTACATCATCTCCAAACCTAACCAGTCCTCCATCACACTTTTCCAAACTTACAAACTTACTTTTATCACCGGTCATGTGATGTGAACATCCACTGTCAATAATCCATTCATCCTTATCTTTCTCATCTTGGCAGACAGACAAAGCACTTTCTTCCACTAGTTTTTCTTCCTTCACACATCTAGCAGGATTAGTAGATACATGTTCTTCCTTGATAGCAATAAACAAGAATTCACTTGCACTAGTATCATCAAACTCATCATCTGTTACACCATCATCATCAAAATCTCTAACATAATAGCAATATTTTATGATCCTAGGTCTACTTTCAAATTTCTTCTTGGCTTTTTCAATTCTCTCCTGACACCTGGATGCATAGTGACCAATCTTACCACAAGTAAAGTGTTTGAATGGTAATTTACCTTTGAACTTACCGGTACCTCTTTGCATTCTATCCACAAAGTTTTCTTCAATCTCATCAAGGTCATCATCTGATTCCATATCATACTTCTCAAATCTTAAAGTCTTTTCTGAAGTATTGTCTTTAAAAGCAATCTCAATCTTCGACAGAGCATCACCAAACTCTTTCATCTCAAATGCAGTGAACTTTCAAAGCAACTGATCTTTTGTAATCTTGTTCACACTCATAAGTCCTTAAATTGTAGACACCTTGTGACTGTAGGATTTAGACAATGATCTAAGAATCTTCAGCACAACCTCATCCTCATCAATAGTTCCTCCAAGACCTTTAATTCCATTGGCAATTTCATCAACCTTTTGCATGTAGATTTTTATGTTCTCATCATCACTCATCTTTAGGGCTTCATACTTCGCCTTCATGTTTTGTAATTTGGCTCTTTTACAAAATCATCTCCATATAAATTCTTCAAATTAACCCAGATCTCATGAGCAGTTTCCAAATCCATAACTTTCACTAACTCAATATTGGATAAAGCATTTAATAGTGAGTCTCTAGCCTTTCCATTTAACTCATACTGTTTGACTTCATCATCGGATGATGGACCATTTTGAGGAATAGTATACTTTATATCTACCATCTTCCAAACACTATAACCAATAGAAATGGGATGACTTTTCATTTGTACCTTCTAGAGAGCATAATCCATTCCCTCAAACTATGGAGACTCCTTGTGCACTATCTCAGATCTACCTCAAGTTGTTAGGCTTTCTTCCAAGGAACCCTCACTCTGATACCAATTGTTGAAATGCACAAGACAACTAAGAGAGGGGGTGAATTAGTTATCACCAAGACTTAACTTCTTTCAAACATTAACACATCAATCACTTAATCACTGTTATTATGATTTAACCATGAAAGCATGAAATTAGAAACTTAAACACATTCACACATTCAACACATTCACACTAGAATTTTACGTGGAAAACCCACTAAGGGAAAAATCATGGTGAGGATTAACTCACAATATAAATGATATATCAAAATTTACAACAAGGCTCACTGCAAAAGATGGGGCTCACTACCAAAAGAAGAGGCTCACTACCAAAAGTTGGTGAACTAAGATAGTAGCATCTACACCATGCCAAGGTTCAATTCCATTGAAGCACAATAAAACTCCTCTGCTCTACTCTGCTTTTACACTTCACACTTATCTTCACATCTTCACAATTTCTCATCCCTTATTTATGACTTAATTACATGTATTTATAAAATTCATCAAACTTGGAATGTACATCAAGGTCGGCATTACAATCATCAACCATTGGAGCAATATCCAAGGTTGGCATACATACATACATTAGAATAGGTCTGGACCTAAACAGATTTGTGAAGGAAAAGAATAAATGTGGACCACACCATGCCTTAGCTAGGACTCAAATGCAATCTCCCACACAACAACATGCTATCACAAATTCCAAGCATAACCACAAGTAGTGAAAACAACCAAGTCGACCAAAACTGATGTTAACACTAAGACATTTAGGAACACGCTTCATCCACGATCTGAATTATGCTTTGTTGACCAATCAAAAGGCAAGAGCATGATTTAGATACATCCACAAGCACGTTACAATCACCAAGAACTTCCGTACAACCCCCAATCATTCTATCTAGAAGATTCTTCATACCAAAGCACTTAAACATTACTATCAGGCACTGTCATAAAGGAAAGATCACTTGCATTGGACCAAATCATGAACCATTTGAACTGAAGGCACATAACATCATCCTAAACTTAATCTCAAAACCGTAGACTATAAAAATTAAATGCGGAGTAGAATACATTCTCCCTGTCACCATTGAATACTCAGAAAAACAATTTTTACTCTGGTGAACAAAACTCACTCAAATCTTCACATTAGAGGATCAAACTTGGAACATAGAAACTAAAGACATCCCTTAACATAAATTCCAAACCAAAGACAAAGATATTCAATCTATAGGATATGCAGAGCAAAATACTGCACTATTATTCTCAGATGCTTGCTCAAACTCATTCAAATAACTTCCTTAGATGTTGACCTTAGGTGTTGACATCAATGACAACACTTACTACCCATACTTGCAATAGAAATGTCACATTTTGCAGGGGGAGAAAAGACCTCTCTACATTAAAACTATTTCAAGCATGCAAGTTAAGCGTAGTGTTAGAAAAAAATGCAAAATCTTTTGTACTATGCTATTCCAAATAGGTGATAAATTAAAACTAGACATTAATATTAAACCTACATGGTGCAGGAGTTCAAAGATGTTTTCCCTAAGGAATTAGATAGTTAACCCCCTAAACAATCAATAGAACATGCAATTGATTTAGTTCCTGGGGTAGAACCTATTTCCAAAGCTCCCTATCATCAGTCTATTCCTGAATTAACAGAACTAAAAATACAACTAGCAAAATTACTTAAGGAAGGAAAATATGACTTAGTGCCTCTCCTTGGGGTGCTCCTGTGTTATTCGTTAAAAAGAAAGATAAAACCATGAGATTATGCATATATTATTGACAACTTAATAAACTAACTATAAAGAATAAGTGCCCCTTACCCCGAATTGATCATCTTCTAGATCAGTTACATGGTGCCAAGTATTTTTCCAAAATTGATTTACGATATGGGTATCATCAAATTCGCATTAAGGAATTTGACATTGTCAAAATTCCTTTTCAAACATGATATGGCCATTATGAATTTGTGGTAATGCCCTTTGGTTTAACTAATGCACTTGCAACTTTTATGACCTCAATGCATGATATTTTTTGACCATTTTGGATGTATTTGTGATCATTTTTTGGATGATATTTTAGTATATTCAAAAAATGAAGAACATGAGAATCATCTTAGGATTGTGTTGGAAACTTTATGAAAACATAAGTTATATGCCAAACTCAGCAAATGTAGATTTTTTAAATCTAAAGTATCTTATTCAGGTCATATTGTTTCTAATAAGGGTATTTCACCTGATCCTACAAAAATTAAAGCAATTCAAGATTGGCCTATACCCAAGGATTCCCATGAAGTCAAAAGTTTTTTAGAATTATCTAGTTTTTTCCATTGTTTTGTTAGAAGCTATTCAAAAATTGTTGCACCTTTAAAAGATATAACTAAGAAAGAACAAAACTATAAATGGGCCTTGGAATGTGATAAGATCTTTAACACATTGAAAACTTTGTTGATATATGCACCTATTCTTTGTATTCCAAATTTTAGTAAACCCTTTGTTGTGATTGCAGATGCCTATGGTACAGTTATAGGTGGTGTTTTAATGCAAGATAATAAAGTAGTATACTATAAATCAAGAAATTTATTACCCACTAAAAATAATTATCATATTCAGGATTTAGAATTGCTTGGCATTGTTCATGCCTTAAAGGTTTGGCGACACTTTGTTAGGAAATAAATTTATATTGAAAAATGACCATCTTAGTCTTCAACATATTTTTACTCAACCTCAACTTAACATGAGATAGAGAAGGTGGATGGAACTATTGACAAAGTATCATTTTACTATCCATTATGTCCTAGGGAAAGAAAATGTAGTAGCAGATTCATTAAGTCAAAAACTTTTATGTGTTAATGCCTTAACCCTTGAGAGAAGTTAGTTTGAGACCGATATTAAATCTAAGTTACCTTTTGATGATTATTTTCAACCAATTTATGAAGGATTTCAAAATAAATCCCCCAATATCCATTTAAATGATCATCTTGAACCCTATTTGTTAGGTAGTAATGGCCTCCTTTATTATAAAGGAAGATTATGTATTCCTAATTTACCTAACATTAAACAACAAATCTTCAAGGATTCTTATGATATACGAATAGAAGGACATCTTGGATTTCATAAAACTTATCTCTTGGTTAAGAGAAATTACTTTTGGCCTCAAATGAAGTTTGAGATTTGTAACTATGTCCAATAGTGTTTAACTTGCCAAAAATTAAAAGCAAAACAATGTAAGCCACCTAGTCTCTTACAACCCTTATCTATCCCAAATTGGAAATGGGAGTCAATTAGTATGGACTTTATCACTAGCCTACCTCGAACACATAAAGGTAATTATTCTATCCTCATAGTAGTAGATAGATTAATGAAAATGGCACATTTTCTACCTATCAAAATAAAATCTTCTTCCTTCTTTCCTTCTCAATTTTTTCCTAAAGAGTGGGGAATTCTTGAATCAAATAACCATATCCATGACATCCTCAATGTTGGCAGGACAAAGTTGACTTCATAGCAAGCTACATCCACCACAAAGGAGATGTAACATACTTAACCAGCTACCAACACATTTAAAGGTCATAAAATGTATAAAAGACATTCCTTGATATACTTATATAAGTAGGTCTTGAAGATATAATATGTAGGAAGTAAAGAAGAAAGTATGTAAGAAAGAGAGAAAGATGATAAGAAGAATATGTATGATATATGTATAGAAGGGAGATATGAATGTAGTAGAAAGAAGATGTATATAGACTAATGTATGAATGGACTTTATGTCAGAATTATATATGATGATTTTAATATACCAAATAATGATCTAATGGAGATGTAATGTGTTATGAGATGTGTATGTGAATGCACATGTATATTGTCAATTTTATTTGTTCTCTCCTACTGTAACCTCTGTAACTCACCAAATAAGCTTTGATCTTCCTCTTATCACTCATACTGGGGTATAAATACAACACCTATGTAAACTTAGGATCAAATCCTCAATTTGTGCCCACTCTTGCTAACATTTTGATTTTTTTTCATTGGGACCCTAGTAAAGTAGTAAAGGAAATAATTAGGTCCACAAATTCATTAGTTGTAGTAGTAAAGAAGTCAATAAGAACAGAGTACAAATAGAGAAGAAAAATTTCTTATGATTAGCAGTAAGATCCTCTAGGTTCTAGTCTTGTGAGAGGGGGTTAGGCACCTAAGGGTGGCAATTAGAAAGGGGGTGTCCTAAAGGGATCTTTGAAGAGATATGACCACTAGAAGAAGGATGAGAATAACCCATTAGGTATGGATAAAAGGATTAATGAAACACCAAACTAGTAAACACCCATGGAAAAAGGAGATACCAAGAAGTAAAGAGAAATTAGAGAAGATATTGAATTGTCAATAGACATGAACATGGAAGAAAAGAGACTAAAATAAATTTAGGAGAGATAGGAAAGATACCGTAGAAGGATGGAAAATGCTAGGGAAGCCAAGTTAGAGTGTGCTGGGAGGGCTACTACTGATAATTGTGTTGAAACTAAGGAAGATGTAGAGCACACCATAGTTGCTACTACTAATAACTATAAAGATAGAGAGAATAAAGAAAACCCACCACTAGAGGAAGTGATTATTGTAGTGTATCAAATTCAAGTCAATGAAGAAAAGCCTAGTTATTTTTACCAAATGATTTCAATGGCACTACACTAGGAACAACTAGATCTCTTAAGGAACAACTAGATCTCTTAAGGATGAATCTAATCTACTACTATTCTAATTGAAAGAAAAAATTAAAATAGTTGAACTTAATGCATTTTACCTTTGCAAAAATTAAGTTTTCTAATATGTTAAAACACAATGCAAACTAAAAAATATGGATTTAAATAATTATTAAATGCATATTTAGAAAAACAAATACAAAACTATGAATCCAAAGTAAAGAAGAACCTAGAAAGAAAGACTAGAGTTGACTGTTTGGGACGTGTCAGCATATCATGCAGACATCTACATGTTGCGTTGTAGTCTATATGGCAGGGAATTAAGAGGTCCAAAAATATTCCCTCGGGAACCAAGCCCAGTTTACATAGAAATAAAAACAACAAATTGAAAAGACTTATAGGTAATAATAGAAAACAAAATGATAAGATTTTATCTATCTATTCAAAAGAAAATAATAAAATGACAAGATACATAAGATATCAACAAAAACCTAATGTGGTTGGATGTCTTCACCAAGAAAACCTTCTAGCTACAAGGAATAGAAAAATGGTTGGGGTTGTATAGAAGTTTGTCAAGAATGATCAAACCCTTGCATTGGTCTTTCAACCTCCACACCAGCCAATATGATAAAGAAGAGAACAAATGTGTGCTCTTAATCTTATGCACATCTAAGAATAACAACAACTACAAGAATAATTCTATGAATGCTTGCACTAAGTTCTACATAGGCTAAGAAAACTAGTATGTATAAAGGAACTGAAAAGAAATGGAAAACCCACAAAGTGCCTACAACACAAATAGATTTTACAATAAAAGAATAATATTAAAAGAGAGGAAGAGGAACTATATCACCTCAAGAGGAGATATGAAAGATACATAAGTAGTGAGAAAGGTACAAGTGAAAGCCCTAGCCAAATATAGTAGTTCCAACCCTCATAAAGATGTCAAAAGCTTGAAAAATATTCACATAGAGATTGGTTAATCATAATAATATTTCTATACACTAAATAATGCCAAAGAAATCTATAGAGAGTGTTGAGAATAATTGATAACCAAAGCTCAAAGCATGAGAGACTACTAGAAAATGTAAGACTTTTCACAAGGTTTCACTAGACAAATTTAAAATGTAAGGTTGGAGGGAAAAGAAGGAAAGCCAGGTCAAAAGAGACATATGAGTGTGAGAGAAGCATTATGACAAATCACATATACAAAGGAAGGTGGTAGAAAATGCTAAAAAATGGTCACTAAGTGATAGACAGTCATAGGATGCTAATGTGTCACATGGATGTCTACATTTCATGCTCACGTCTAGGTTTGTTCCTAAAGTTTTCAGACACCTTAGGATAGAAGAGAAAATAAAACATTTAAATGAAAATGTATACAAATAAACATAATGTACATAACATAATTTACACAAATTTGACACTGTGGGTGGGAGAAGGCTAGGACAAGGGCTAAAATGAGCCTAAAAACATACTACGGGGATGGACACCAAAGTGAGCATAAAATGTAGAGTGAAATTGCAAGGGTATGCAATTTTTGATGATACATTTTGCCCCCACTTTAGCAAGCTTATGGAACTAAGTGATATGCTACACTAAAGTACATAAAAGAAATAATATCACATTTAGGATACCCAAAAAATCTATTGTAGAGGATGTAAAGGGTTCTTCAAGCAAAGGAATCATGCCCCCACGCTAAAAACATGTAAAACCATAGTATTAGACAACAAAAATATGCACAAAAGGCAATGTTAGAACAACATATAAAACCTACAAAAGAGGAGGATTGGATCAAATATAATATGCAGAACAAATATGTTAGCAAATCATATAATCTAATATGTACTAAATACAAACGACGTGAGAAAACATAAATAAGACTGTATAAGGAGAAAGAAAGAGAAGATGAAGAAGGAATTTCTAGTCTTGTATTGTTAGAAGGATGGCAAGTATAATTCTAGAGCTAGCACATAAGGAGGGATAGGAATGATACAATGTTTTTCTAAATCACAAGTTCTAGAAAACTTTGTTTCTAGGTGACTCACCAAAAAGTATTAAAAGGTAGAAAAAAATGGAACACATAGTCTAGCATTGTATCACTAGGGGCTCACATGCCAATACAATATTAGAGATTACATGGACTAGCATGGATAAGTAATTTTAATAAGGGTGGTTAGTCCAAGCAAGTGCATGTGCTTAGGAACACAGGCTACTAATACTATAGGGATCATACAATCAATGTGGTGTGTACAAATGTGAAAGTGCAAAGGATGCCTCCCCTAAAATAATTGCATAAACCAAGAGTATGCAATTGATTTTAAGGTAGAAAAGAGGAAGAAGGTGAAAGATCTTTAGGAGACATATATGAGAAGATATGTTTTGAAATTCACCCTCGAGAGAAAGGTGCCCCCAAGGAGAGGCACAAAAGATGATGTAGGCATGATACACAAAATCTTGCGTAAACATAGAATGACAATAAGAAAAGCTACGATGTGTCACATAGAAATCAAACAACATCATATGAAACACAAAGGGATCTATATGCTTGGGGTTAGTATAAATATAAAGGAGTGAAAATTATCAAGGGAAAAGGACGCAATCGTCATCATCCCCCAATCTTGTAGAACTATGAACACAAAGGGAGATTATCACATGAAATCAAAGAAAAATAAAAACTTTGGGTTAACATGGAAGGAAGCTAAATATCCCAATGCTTTGCATCATCTCCAAAATGTTGAAAAAGAAAAGTATGAGAAATAAAAGAAATAGATTCAGATAGAAGAATGAGACAACATTTTGTTCCCCCTATATCCTTGTACCTACAAGGGTAGCATGGGTCCTCTAAGAGGAGCTAAAAGACACATAACAAGTAGCATTACTGGGATTATAAGACAAAAAAGAAAACATATATATACACATGAGATGAAGGTACTACTCCCATGGATCATGATCCATCAAATTATCTTTCTCCCAATCTTGATCATAGGGGGAGGGAGGACAAGTGGATAGAGGAACTACACTAAGAGTGGTATTGAGAGAATCACCTCCAATAGGATGTGAGGGATTAGCCATAGGAGAAATAGCCTCTTGAGTAACTGTGGGCAAAATGGTCAATGATCATGTGAAGATTGAAGATAGTGATGAAATATCTCTCATAGATTCAAACATGACCTCCTCTAAAGAGGAGTTATGTGAATCACTATGTAAATAATAAACAAGCTAGATTGCTCACTACTATCAGTAGGAATGCAAGTAGTGAGAGCTGTGGGAGGAGGAAGATCATTCATAGTAGGAAGAAGTGATGAAGAAGGGCTAAGAGGGGGTGGTAATGGAGGGTTATGTTTAGTCTTGCGAAAAGGTGGTGTTGGGTAATTTGCTTAGGCTTGCATTTTGGTGGAGGGTGAGGAATGTCAATATTGATGGTGATAGGGCAGAGGACTTCTAGAAATATTTGGTAGTGGGTGCACTATAATGGCACTAGTGATGTGAGGGAAGAACTATAAATGACACTGACATTATAAATATCAAGGGGCTCTAGAAAGGGAGGTTGATTTGAAATCAAAGGAATGATGGGATCCTTAGTGGTGGAGCCAGGACAACCTGAACCCTTTTGGGGTTCCATTTGTTTAGGTCTAGCTAAGGATATATAGGGGTTAGGGAAGGGAGATGCTTTATCTTAGAAGAAAGTTGAGGCTTAGAAGGAGGTCTTGGTTCAAGAGGTAGCCACATCAAAGGGGGATGCTTAGAAAGGGGATTGGGCTATGAAACACACTCTCTAGCTAGTACATGTCGACAATAGTTGTGATCTATCACAAGTTGGTTCCATCTAGTGTGAGCTAGGGTCTCTTCTAAAGGAGTAGGGGATCTTCCAATGTGGGTTGATTTTCTTCCTCTATCAAAGAGACAAGAGGATGAACAAAAGAGACCACTAGCTAGAAAACCATTGGACAATGAGGAGAGTCATGCAGCATAGGTTACTTTCCTCTAGCTACTGAAGAAGCAGGAGGAGGAATAGAAGCAACCACTATAGGTTGAGAGACCATAAGGAGAGTGGGAGGTTTATCTCTAGCCACCAAATAGGTTGGTAAGTGTGAGATCATGATAGGCCAAATAATGGAAAAGGAAAAAAAACTTTCTGCATGAAAAAGTGCTAACATTTAGAAATATTTAGATTTGGATGGAAAAGTGTTAATATTTATAGATAAAATATGGATTCCTTTCAAAAATTCCTTGGAATTACCCTATATTTAGGCAAGTGGGACACGTCCTAAAACTTTCCTAAGAAACTAGCAAAACCACCCATTTAGTGTTATCCTAAAAATTTTCATGACTTCATCATTGAAGTTGATAAACTTTTTTGTAACTAAATTTAATAAAATAAGAAGAGTTTCTAGAGAAAGCTATCAATATTCTCAAAATATAATATACGAATCATTATAAATTTAATAGGTAATTATTAATATTTTTTTACATACACTATGTTTGATTTCCTAATAGATATACATATTGAAAACTATTCATAACTTTCAAATTATTTATCCTTTTTAAATTCAAAAGATGTATCACATTCTAGGATTTATTAGTTGTGGGTTGCTTTTTTTTTAATTTCATATTTTTTTGACCAAGTTAGGTGTTGTTATATGGAGACTAATCAGGCTCAGAGGTTAAATTTTCCCCACTTTTATCAGCACGGTTTCACGCCAAATTATTTAGTGGGGGTTTGGGGGCAGTGCTACCAAGATAAGGTCAAGGGGCAGCACCCCTTGCGGGGTCCCTGTCGTGATATAGGGCGGGGTTGAGTGGCAGTGCCCCTGAAACCTCAAATGTTTTTTATTATTTTATAAAAGCATTGGGAGTTATTTTTCTATTGGCCAACATAAAAAGACCCTATTTTATAACCGAAATAAGTCTTGATAAAAATGGCTAAGGGTTAGGGTTTTTGTTGACATTATATTGTAGCATTTGTAGCAATATTGAGTTGCAAGGATTGCTGGTTGTAATCAGTTTGATTTACTGGATAATAATATTGGACTCTCTGTTGGTGTATGTAGCCCGAGTTTGGGTGAACCACATTAAAACTTGTCTCTTGTTTGTTATTATTTCTGCGTATTTTCATTCCTCTGTTTAATCTTTATTTGCATTTAATTGATATCTTCTGCATGCAATCCCTAACATTAGGTTGGCAGGAAAATAATTTTTTTAATATTTTAAAAAGTCAGTAAAAACTTCATAAATAATTATTTATTTATTAAAAGAATTCAAAAAAATATGTGTCATATCCACTCATGTGTCCTTTACTTAAATATAAATCTTGGAGGAAAAATAATTTTTCTTCTCATACTTATGTTGGCCAAAATGACACCTACTGTTTACATTTTTTTGAAAGTTTTAGTAGTGCCTCATTGAAATATCCAATTTTCACCAAACTAATTTTAGAATTAAAAAAATAGTATCCCATAAACTACATTCAATTTCCTACAACTTTTATTACTACTTTATTTTCAATTGTGTAGATAACTTATTCAATTTTTGATGTGAATTTACTTAATTCTATTTTTAGCATTTTCATTGTCACTTAGGGATATTATTTGGCTCATCATGATCCTGCACTCACCTAGGTAGGAGGAAGACCTATCATATATTGGGAAACCGTAGGGGTATGGGTAGGGTCTCTCAACACAAGCTACTTTCTTTTATCTAGTGGAGGGGTAGGGGGAGGAACAAAAGTAACCACTGAGGCTAGGAGGCCATAGGAGGAGCATCCATCAAAGAAGGACCACCAAATAAGAGTGCAATTATATAATTTTCTTTAAACTTTTGATATGATTTAAATAAAAAGTCATTACGAGGTCAGAGAGGCTTAGTCAAGGTAAACCATAAGTAATCTAAAGAGAAGTTACCTTGTAGTGAGAGAGGCTAGAATCTAGTATGGTGGATTGTGTGCACTGTACTCTATCATGGGGTAAATTAAAGCACTTGTGAATAAATGAGAGGAGCGCTCATATGGAAGTGAGTCATGGGTGGCATGTGACTTCAACAAAATTTATTTGAGGTGGGGATCACAGAGAAGAGAACATATAGGGATTTGGGTCCTACTTGGACAACAAGGGTAAGCAAACCCAAGGTAAGATTACATAAGCAATCATGCATTTGTATAAAGACTTGATTTCTCATACTGATCTCTATACAACTTGTGTACATATAAGAACTTCTCTATGAATACATTACCATGTTTATAGGATTGATGAGAACACCACAAATAGGTTTTTCATTAACTTGAGCTAAAATGTATAGAGGTCCATCATATATGCTCACAAGCACATTGGTAGAGGACAAATAAATGATAGGCTTAGCAACAGGATGCTCCCAAGGAGCCCAGGGGTGGGTGTCCACCATTCTTATCATCTCTAAGAAGGGGGAAGTAGATTGATCAATGTTAGTTTATAGCATGGGTTGAGTGGAAGCAAGGTCAACAAAGTTTGACAAATAATGTAGAAAAGGGTTTGTGTAGGTTTGCAAGTTTTGGTAAGGTTGTGCGATGTATTTATTTCTTCTTTTGTTTGCATCAGAGACCTAGATTACATTAGAATTGTTGAGGTCTTGTATAATATGTTTAAGACATGAATATATATTTGGGTTGTAAGAAGGCATGATAGGCTTGTTTATATCAAGTGGATGGATAGGCAGTAGCTTCACTAAATTATTGCTTAGGATCTATTGCAAAATTGAATAAAGAGATTCATACAGTGGAGTGAATTGTCTATTTCTCTGTTGTATTGAAGAAGAAAGAGCCATGACAACATATGAGGGTGTTGTGGCCATAGTGTTGTTTTAACTATTGTGGATGTATTATTTTTGAAAATTTTCTTTTCTTTTTGTAATTATTGAATGAAGAAGAAGGCCTAGATGATGTAGCAGGAGCCTATGGGGCTGGCACCTCAAACTAGATTACCATTTGTTGGTAATATCATAAGGCAGTGTAGAGATGAGTAAATGATTAATATTTCATTAGAATAATCATGTCCCTAATCATAGGTTGCAGATTTCTAATGAAACCCTACTACATGTATTCAAGTTGGGCAAAGTAGATGGAATCTAAGAGAATAGAGATGCTACCTAAAAATTATGTCAATGACCTTTTCCTGAGCACCTTACTTGTAGTGCACTAGGTCACTGAATGTGACCTAGGGTCTGATATTTGCCTTAAAATGTTGCAAGAATTGGTTGACCAATTGCTCAAAAGAAAATATAGAGTGGTCTGGTAGTGAGAAAAACCAATCTAGTGTGGTGTCCTTCAATGACCATGGGAAAAGTTTAGTTAAAAATTGTTCTTGAAATATAAAATCACTACACAATACAATGAAGGCACACACATGTGATTTTAGGTCACCTTTACTACTATATTTCTCAAATTGGGGTACCTCAAAACTAATAGGGAGCTAGGTAATGAGAATATTAAGGGATAGTGGACTGCAGTGATAATACGAGGGGATAAGTGGTTGTGCAGAAGTAGAGATCATGGTAAGGTGTTTCTATAGGTTCCCCACATTTTGCAATAGCTTGTTTATCATGGGATCTATTGTATGCAAGGGGGTGGTATTAGTGATAGAGATAGTGGGGCCTATCAAGCAAAGAATAGGTATAGGCATGGATGTGATATGCTACAAAGCTCCAAGGTGCTCACCAAGAAAAGTAAAATATAAAGGTTGGGAAGGGGTAACAAACCCACACTAGTCAAGGGGGTTCCACACAATTATAGAAGAATAAGGATCCTCTTGACCATGCTATGTAGAACTAGTGACCATATGTGAAGATGTATATGTATGGGCAATAACATTAAGCATTGAAATAGAAAGTTGTTTACTTGTGCTATTAGAGTGTGAGTCTTGAGTACCTTGTGGTAAGTTTCTAGTGGTGGAACATAATTATGTACGATGTGAGAAATACCACAAAGGATATCAAGACCATTGGGGTGGTTTGTTAACATGGCACAAAGGTCATCAACAAGAGGAGCAATGACATTAGACATGCTTTCACTAGTCAAGAAGGACTGATAATCTACCAAGTGTTGATCTAAGTCACACAGTTGGGGGTGAGAAGTAGTGTTTAATGTGGCCTCATGGTTGAAAGCCACATTCATGTCATGGAAATTTGTAATTAGATAACTTGATAAAGTTGATAGAGAAGGAAGAATTGTTGTAGTAGACTCATATTTTTTTTGTGAAATCAGGTGTTGATCTAATTGGAGTAGCAGAAGCATGTGAGATTGAGACATTCTGACATTTCACAAAATTCTTCAAAAAATATTAAGCAAATAGATATATTGGGTCATGAAGCTCATAAACTGAATTAGGCCTCACAACACACAATCTAGAATGATGATAAGAATTGTAGATTGTTTAAAGAATGTGAGCTTAAATATGAAAGAGTGGAAATTTTACCAAAATGTAGGATGAACCAATAGAAAAAGGTGTTTAAATTTTGGAGAGTGTCAGGTTCACCAAAATGCAGTGTATGAAAATTGATTTGGCACAAAAAAGTATAGTTCTCTTTACCAAATGATTTCAATGGCACTACACTAGGAATAACTAACTTGCTTAAGGACTAATCTAGAATAGAAAGAGAAAATTAAACTAGTTGAACTTAACGTGTTTTACCCTTAAGAAAATTAAGTTTTCTAATAAGTTGAAATATAATGCAAACTAAAAGCTACTAATATACATAATTACTAGATGTAGATTTAGAAAACTAGATATAGAACTGTAAATGCAGAGAAAAGAAGAATATGAAAATGAAAACTAGAGCTAACAATCAGGGACATCGATGCATCATGAAAACATCTACACATTTGCCTTAGTCTATATGATAGGAAATGTAGAGGTCTATAAATATTCCCTCAGGGATCAAGCCCAGTCTACATAGAAATAAGCAACAAAAATTTGAAAAGACTTCCATGTAATAACATAAACCAAAATGAAAAGATTTTATCTATCTGTTAAAAAAGGAAACAATAAAATGACAAGATAGGGAAGATATCAACAAAACCCTCATGTGGTTGTATGTATTCATGGAGAAAAACTTGTAGTTGTAAGGAACAAATAATTGGTTGGGGCTATATAGGAGTTTATCAAAAATGGTCAAACCCCTGCTTTGGTCTTTCAACTTACACGACAATAGGTATGATAAAGAAGAGAAAAATGTGTGTTCTCTTAATCCTACATGCATCTAAGAAATAATAACAACTACAAGAATGACACTATAGTACTTGCAATAAGGTCTACATAGGCTAAGAAAACTAGTGTGTGTAAAGGAAATGGAAAACCAACAAAGTTCCTACAACACAAATGGATTTTATAATAAAATAATACTGTTAAAAGAGAGGAAGATGAAAGCTATCACCTCAAAGGAAGAGATGAAAGATACACAAGAAATAAGGCACAAGTGAAAGGCCCAACTAGATATAATGGTTCCAACCCTCACAAAGATGTCAAAAGCTTGAAAACTAATCACATAGATCTTGGAAAATTACAATAATATTGTTGTACTCTAACTAATGCCAAATAAAGATATAGAGAGTGTTGAGGATTGCCAAAATTTTTTATAAACAAAGCTTAAATTATAAGAGAACACTAAAGTGCAAGATTTTTCAAAAGGTTTCACCAGCCAAATTCAAAATGCAAAGTTGGAGGGAAAAGAAGGAAAGCCAATTCAAAAGAGTAATTTGAGAACAATAGAAGAACATTATGAATACTCATGCATTTAAAGTAAGGTGGTAGCAAATGCTTAGAAATGGTCATTGGGTGATAGATAGTCATAGGATGCTAGTGCATCTTGCAAACATCTATGTGTCATGCTCACATCCAAGTGACTTTGATTCCTAAAGTTTTCCAATACCTTAGGATAGTAGGGAAAATAAAATATTTAAACAAAAATGTACAAAAATAATCACAAGGGACATAACATAAACATAAAATTGACACCTTGGGTGGGAGAAGGCTAGGACAAGGGCTAAAATGAGCCTAAAAACATACTACAAGGATGGACACCAAAGTGAGCACAAAACATATAGCGTGAAATTTCAAGGGTATGCAATTTTTGACATTACAATTATAAATGAGCATGCAATAGGGGATACAACTGAACATGAGAATTTTGAGAAAAATATCGAGATTGCACAAATACAGGATCAATTAATAATTGTACTACCAAAGAATAAAGGAACACTTGAGCAACTAAATATCCATATTAAAAAGCAACAAAACTTATATTAGGGCTAGCAAAGTAGATTGAAGAATATATGGTATTTAAATTCATTAGGCATGGAAGTAGGAGTGCTTCACCATTCAAAAATTTAACTCACACATTACAATTGGAATGTGATTTGTCTAACATAAAAACTATAGTTAATGATGGATTTGAGGGTTTATTAACCCCTTTAACAAAATTGAAACCTCTATATTTTAGTGCATAATATTTAGATAACGTGGTGAGTAAAAGTGTGTGATTACAAAAGGAGAAAATAATGAGAAATTTGGATTTACAAGAAAATAAGAAGAGTGTAGGAGAAGAAGAATTTGAAAACATGTTAATAGATCTTGTGATGGACACAATCAAAACAATTAATGAAGGATGGGAAAACCCAATATTGACTGATCAAATGTCATTAACTAACAAAAAGTTATCTCCTAAATTAAAATGATCACATGAAGAGGTGAACCTCCTAGACCAAGAGTGATCTCCCATGTTGGTTAAGACAAGAATATTGCTTATGGAAGGTATATATCGTGATTCAACTTGAATGAAAGAAAAATGACAACAAGAATTTGTAAGTAATTGTACAGAGATATTAAGAGTGATTTCTTTCAAGTTGAATTAGAAAGATATAAAAGAAGGAACACAAAATTAGTAAGGAAAAGAGATTGTGGCAAGAAAGTTAGGTCATAAAGCAAGAAGAGCCACACAAATTCAAAAGTAGAGAATCAAATCTTATTCACACCTAACACCAATAATTCAAAAGAACCAAATATTAACATGGATCACCTTATAAAGATACCAAACTTTGGAAAGGATACTATTGAAGCCTTTGAATGCATATTTGTATTAGAATCTACTTGGAGAAGGAATGGGACTCAGGGTAACCAAGCTAAACTCTATGATTTTGTGGGGATGTTAAGGAATTATGCTCTCAAATGGTATATGAAGAGGTGCCCTCAACATGATAAGGAATGGTGGAACATAAATGATGAATTTCTATCTAACTTTGAATCTCCTATGGTCCCATCCAAAAGTGTTAGTAAAATAATAGACATGATATAAGAAGAAGGAGAAACCATTAAATAATATGATTGTAGATTCATAGAAGTAGTAAGGAAGATGGAGGAATGCCTTACCGAAAAATAGAGAATTGAATGGTTTGTGTTTGGATTACTACCAGAGGTTAGAACTACACTAGACGATGGAACATTTGAAACTTATTCAAGTGTGGTGGAATTGGCCTACATGGTAGAAGCCCAACCCTAGAGGAGAAAGAATAAACATATGGAAAATAAAGAAATGGAAAATTTAAAGTTGGAATTGGAGCAACTAAAAATAAAGTAGTATACATTAGAAAAAGGTGAGAACAACCTAGTGTCATTGCCTATTCAAAGAAAGAAGATATGGTGCACCTATTGCTCTAATGAAGGTCACTTAAGAAATAAATACCCTGTGATGAAAACGGAGAAGAGGGCTATGACAATTAGAGCAGACTTATAACCAACCCCTAGAAAGTTAAAAAGTGTGTACTATGGGATATGTGGATAATGGGATGAACATGAAATTGATGATTTCCCATCTCTCTTATTTAGATTAAGGGAAGATGATAAAAATGAACCATGGTGTAATAACTAATGTGAAGATAATGAGCCTATACATAAAGGAATGGCTAGGGCTAAAGAGCTAGCCAAGAGATAATTCTATGACCATGGCTATTAACACCCAACATGGAAGGATGAATGCAACATTCATGTGGCATAAAATACACCACTCTTGATAATGAATGAGCAATCTCCTATGAATTACCCTCAGAACAATAATCGAGGCTACTATAATAACTATAGAGGAGGATGTGGTAGAGGAAGAGGCCATGGTCAAATAAGAAGGGAGGAAGATACCTGTTATAGATGTGGACATATTGGCCACAATGCTAATGAATGCTAAGAAAAGAAAAAAAATGTGGATTTTATGGAGATCCTAATCATGACCTATTCTCTTGCTTAAGGGCTCGAAAATACTTTAAGAATGCTCCACTGTAGACAAAAAGTGATGAGTTATCAATACCTAATGCAATACGAGGGGCTAAAGTCATAATGATGGCCCCTAAACAAAATTCTCAGGGATCTAGAAGATGTATGAGAGCTGAACTAAATGAGAGGAAGTAAGGAGTAAGTTGTTTCTCATAGAAGAAGAACAATTAGAAAAAGAATATTTGGAGAAAGAGGAATGATTAAAAAGAAAATTCATTCATAAATATGGAAAGAAAAAATTGATTGTGATAATAACCAAAGGTGGGATTGACACCACTAAAGGAAAGGCATTGAATAATGAGTTAGAAGAAGAGGATTGTTTTCCTACAAATTTAAAGAATGACTTGATAACTAAAGATACTAGGAATTTTATCATAGTAGAAAAGAAAAAGGATGATTACCACAAGGCCTACTTTTCATAAAAAGAGGCCCAACTATTGAAGGAATTGGCTAACTACACGGAAGATGAAAATCTTATAAAAAATTTAAACAATTCTCAAAATAATGGGATAAAAAGAAAAACACTAACTTAAGGACATAACTTAGAAGTATGGAAAAGTATCTAAGGAGATGGAAAAAGCAACCAATCGTGGTAGAGTTTCGAGTAAATAATAGACATTTTAATAACGTACTATCGACCTAGGAGCTAGTGTCAACATTATGTCCAAGAGAGTCTAGGAGGAGTTTGAAAGAATAGCACTTTATGAGACACCTTACAACATTTTTCTAGTTTATGGTATTGCAATCAACACAATTGGACCTTGGAGAGATGTATAAGTCAATCTAATAGGGACTAGAAAGAAATTTGACTTTAAAGTTATTGAAATGACCGAGCCATTTGACATGCTCAACATCCTACTAAATTTGGAATGGTTTGTTAATTGTGATGGTATAATTGAATCATGTAAGGAAGAACCGTCATTTGACAAAGATAAGATGATACATATTCCCTTATACAAAGATATGAGTAGTGCATAAATAGAAGAGATAGTGTAGGAAGATAGTGAAGAAGAAGATAAGAGGGTGCTATACTCCCTAGGAAAAATCCCTACAAAAGACACCATAGATGAACCTAACTCAGAGGAGGGATAGTGAGGATGCAATGGAGACTTGGATTTGGGTTGAACCAAAAAGAAAGTGTAGGAAGATATTAGGAGCAAGAAGGGTATGCAATTAAAGGAAGATTGAGAAAAACTCTAATAAAATTACCACAAATAATGGAAATCCACCACAAAATTTATAAAACCCAAATGCCAAAATTTCACATCATTTGAACTACATTTCATGTGGTATCACACATTAATCTTCCATGGTATTCTAGAGTAGGAGAACTAATAAACTACATAGAGAGCATGGAAAAAATATTTGAAAGGGAATATCTGAGACTAAAAGTGCTACATGATACCTTAGTATGCAATGCAATAAGGTGGTGGTATACCCACAAGTCAAACATCCCAACTTAGAAAGAATTCATAGTTATGATAAAAAAATAGATACCTACCCAAAGAAGGGGATTGAAAGCTTATCCTGAGTACTGTAGTGAGATTAAAACTAAGACATATTTATAGAACTACATCAAGGAGTGGACTGACAAGAGAGAATATCATGATAGACTTTATATTCAACTATTTTACTAGACTTTATCACCCATCGCAAAAACTTAGTGTATTAGCTAAGAGAAGAGATGAGAAACTAGAGAATGGAATATGGTTCATGATGAATTTTGTAAAATATTTTCATTCTATAGCCTCAATAGATTTATAAATAATGTGCTATAGAAGATGAAGGGAATAATCTTATCACCAATAGAGGAAGTTAGAAATATGAGTGGAGATAAGAGGTATCATACCACACCACATAAAAAGAAAGGAATTCATAAATTTTTAGAGTGGATGGATAAGATAAATAATCCATCATAAAATCCATGTTATAGTATGAAAAATACAAGAGAAGATAAGATGAGGAATAAGATCCTTAAAATTTGGAGGTAGAAGTTAATAAGGGAGAAAGGGAGATAGCTAAGTTACCAATGAATCAAAACATGGATACTTTAACCAACCTTTAAGAACAAGAAAAGAGAATATAGAAATGGAAGGGAGCCCTTTAAAATTGCTAAAATTGGAGACTGTTGGGATGAGAAATAGGTTATGCAAGTTGCAGATGTACTAAGAGAATATCGTGATCTATTTCCTTGCACTTTCATTGATCTTAAAGGAATTAAGGAGAAAGATGGAGTAATGAAAATTTAATTGAGAGAGGGCACAAAACCACAAAACAAAATACCCTACAGACTCAATCCTCATATAAAAACTAGAGTCAAGAATGGGCTAGACAAAATGTTGGCTAGTGGTATAATTAAACTTGTAGAAGATGTTGAGTGGATAAAGCCAATGGTTGCACATCATAAGAAAAAAGTTAAATAAGGATATGCATTGAATTTAGAGAACTCAATAAGGCATGTGTGCATGATCCCTTCCCCACTCCATTTACAAAAGAAGTGCTTGAATAAGTAGCAGGCAGTGAAGTTTATACCTTCATAGATGACTTTTTAGGATATCATCATGTGAAAATTTAGGAAGAAGATCATCCTAAAACCACATTGTAAATTGAATGGGTGTCATTAATGTACACTATGATGCCACTTGTCCTAAAGAATGCACCTATGGTATTTAGCAACAAAATAATGATCAACGCTTATAGGGATTTTATTAACAAATTCCTAGAGGTATACCTTGATGATTAGACTATGTATGGATTAATCAAAGACCACATCCAATTACTTCATCTAATGTTGGAATGATGGAGAAGCTTACAAATTTCATTGAACTTGAAGAAATGTCTATTTGCAATAGCCTTTGGTACATTGCTAGTCCATATCATATGCAAAGAAGGCTTAATAGTAGATCCACTAAAAGTGGAAATAATTCTAAATATTCTAGACCCAAAGATAGTTACTCAAGTAAAAACATTCTTGGGTTACACTAGCTATCAAAAAAAATTCATTAAAGGATATGTGACAATTACTACACCAATAGAAGAGCTTCTAGAAAAGAAAATAAATAAGACCTTTCAATGGATAGACCAATTCCAAGAAGCCTTCAATGGACTTTAGAAGAAAATAGTAGAAGCACCAATCCTAGTTTTTTTTTGGATTGGAATATCCCTTTTCATGTACATGTGGATGCTTTTGGCACCAAAATTGGAGCAGTATTATCCTAACCAAGAGGAAACAAGGACCACCCAATTGTGTTTTCTAGTTGCAAACTATCTTAGGCAGAAATGAACTATACAACAATAGAAGGGGAGGATATAACTATGGTCTATGTACTATAAAATTTTAGACACTAACTTTTAGCCACCCCATTCACATTCTTCATAGACCATGAGCCACTAAAATACTTAATGAACAGACTAGTTATCAAAAGCAAAATCTACAGATGGTAACTCCTATTCCAAGAGTTTGAATTTAAAATTATGGTAAAGCTAGGAAAAGCTAATCAAGGATTGGATTATCTATCTATAATTGATATAGGGGAAGACCTAGGCCTTGTTGAGGAAGAATTACCTAGTGTAAAATTATTTAGAGTTAATGCAATACCAAAAGAGCCTACTAAAGTAGTGTATCTACTCCCTACATGATAATTTCAAAAAAATAGCTCAAAAAAGAAAAGAAACAAACTATTGTGGAGGTCCCTATCTTATACATTAATTAAAGGGGAACTCCATATTACAGGGAGGGATGTGATTATAAGAAGGGTTGTGCTTCACAAAAGAGAAAACATTATAAGAGAATCCCATGAAAACATGTTTGGAGGACATAACTCCTAAAAAGGTACTAAAAGAAAAGTTATGTTAGAAGGAATATGGTAGCCCATAATATTCAAGGATGCAAACCAATATACAAGGCATTATGATGTTTTTCAAAGGGTATGAAAACCTATCACAAAGGATAAGATGACCCTATAGTTAGTACTAGCACAAGCCCCATTTAAAAAATGGGCAATTAACTTTATTGGACCTACTAATCCCTCACAAACAAATCAAAGGTAAGGTTTATCGTAACAAGGGTGGAATAACTTATAAATGTGATAAAGATGAAGCAACACAAGATTGTACTATTAAAATTGTCACAAGATTCATATATAAAAATATCATAACTAGATTTCGCTATCATCTTAGTATAACAAATGATTAGGGGAAGCATTTTGTGAATAAGACAATTGCATAATTGTTGGATAGATTTATTATCACCCACACCAAAATTAGTCCTTATCATCCTCAAGCCAATAGATCAAGTGAAGCCTTGGACAAAATTATAGGTACTGCACTTACAGATATGTGCAACAACACTACTAATTGGGATATCAGAATACCAACAATCTTATGGGCTTACAGAATAATTACAAAAGACTAACCAAATTATATCCATTTGAATTAGTGTATGGAACTAGTATATTGTACCAAATTTAAGGTTTGATACTACTTTGTGCTTGAATCAAGATGAATCTCTACATGAGACGTTGAGAGACTTGGAAACACTAGATCAAAAAAGACTACTAGTAGTATATCATTAAACTTTAGAAAGGAAACACTGAAAAGCATGGCATGACAATAATTTGTGGCATAAAATCTTTCAAATAGGAGATATGGTTTTATTGTATGATAATAAGTTCAAGAAATAGGGTAAATTGAAAATGTAGTGGTTAGGACCATACAAAATTGTAGAAATATCACCATCAATAGTTGTTCAATTAAAAAAATTACAAAACCAATTGATGGAACCTTGTATATGTTAATGGTGGAATATTAAAGCACTATCATGAAGGAAATTAAGAATTAAACACTTGAAAATTGTATTATATGTATCATGATTGGTATTATAATGTAACATAACTATAAAATGAAGGTGCATTGGAAAGAAAAGAAATAAAGTATCCCAATAGGAAGAATGGTGGGAAGACAAGAGGTAGGTAGGCATAATAAATGAAAAACATACCATTGAAAATTTATAAAGGCAACTCAAAACAAGGGAAGAAATCACTTCTGAAATTTGCTAAGTATCTGTCATAAACCCTAGGAAAAGACAAGCTGCTAGTGAGAGTGTCAGTTGTGAGTTCAATTGTAAAATGGAAGAATGGAATTCCAAATAGTGTCAATGAAAACTCCTATCCTCCTATATGCATAGAACAACCCACAACCAAAGTATAAAATGTACCCATTCAATGCTATTGAGACGAACCTTGATGATGCTTTCTCAAATGTACTAGCATATGTAATATATGTAGAGGATGTCTGAAAATACATCCACATTGTAGTAATAGAGATAGACCACACAAAATTTGATTTTGTTTTTAGAACCTTACAAATTGAAACTAGGTCAACAAGAGTATTTAGACCTTTATAATTAGGTGGGTGCATTCAAATTGGACACATGGAAAGATTTCATAGATTTCTACATGGTGGAATATTGGATTAAGATTATATTCAACAAAATCCATGATGAGTACATGTACCTAGACCAACCTTACTGAATTATTAAAGAATCCATCCACATGATGACAAGATTGTGGAACAAAGGAAATTTACCTTCAAAGAAAATGTGAGTAATCAAAAAGTTATAGAGCTCAAGGGAGCCACACCAGATGGAATAAGTTTGGTAATAGATAAAATTATAAACCTTTCTGTGAGATATACCACTCTAGGCATTGCTTACAAAATATACCACACAAATATAGGAGGCTCTTTTGTATGCATGGTGATACTCACTGCCCATCAAATGGTGTTGCAAGGTAAAGAATTTGATTTGTTTGAGGTCATTTGAGAATAATTGATGGAAAACATAACTAGGAAAAAAGGGAGCAACCAATATCAATTTTAGGTATGGTTCTTTGATCATTTTCCTATCATTCTACTTTATGAATAGGCTTCCTAGTTTTCTTAACAAAATTTGGTCCCGAGATACCCTAGTTGCTACACAAATCAATGTCATGATGTAAAACACTTTAAGGATGCCACATCTTATACCAAAGTCTATTGGGGATTCTTCAAAAAAATTCAATCACAAATGCAAGCAAGAGATTACATATCTTATGATGTTGTTACGTGGTATGTAAATGATATTACATTCATAGTGGATAAAGACCACATTTTTAAGGAGGTGGTGGAACCATGCACATCTTGGGTACCATAGTTACCCTATGAGGGAAGAAACAAATTAATTCATGCAAATGCAAAATCATTGCTAGCTCTCCCCAAAGATCCTAGAGCATAAAGATTTGGTACATACAAGGAGTTTATGGACAAGAAAAGTAAACAAAAGGTTGTGGAGTATGTGGAGAAAATAAGTAGAAATTACACAATAAGTGGGGATTACCAAAGGATTCCACTCCACCTATTGTTATAGAAAATACAAATTCTCCTTTATCACTAGAAGTAGGGCCATCCCAAGTGTGGCACTTTGAGTTCCTTAAAACTAAATCCATAGGGTTTGAAATCAAAGACTTATAAACACATAGGGCATCGTGGAAAGAAGAGATAGAAAAGTACTCACAACACATCTCTACAAGAAGAAAATCGGCCATCCCATTACCGCAAATAGCCTAATCACAAGCACAAGCTCCTTAATCACTAGTAAAGGAATCTATAGAGGCCTTGATACAAATGAGCATGGAAAATAAAAAAAGTGGATTCCTCTTAGCACAAGAGAAAGAGAAAAGAAAAATATAGATATATTTTAGTAGAAATAGAGGAAATAAAGCTGGGAGAAGTAGTGCAACAAGAATAAGAGGTAGGAATGGAAGACCTCCCATCACACAAGAAAATAAAGGTGCCCACACAACTAGAGAAAAACCCTAGAAAGCATAGAATAAATAATGCATACCACAAAATTGTATAGATCACTATTTGCACTAGGCATGCCCTTATAAACTACACAATTTTATCCATTAGTGGACATAAAAAATAAGAAATTAATAGAACAAGTTATGCTAGATTATCAATCAAGTAAACCTCATACTTTAGACAATATAGTTGAAGGTTTAAAAAGGCATTGGCCACAATTTTGAAATAGAAAAGAGAAAAAGCAATAAGGCTAGAAGAGCAAACAAGAACAAAGGCATTAGAATAAGTAGTTGTGAAATTGTCATTAGAGTAGAGAGAAAAATTAATGCAATTGCAGAAGCTAGAGCTTAGATTAAATCAAAGGTTGGATACACTACTCTCACAAGTGGTAGAGGTAAAGGAGAGGGTCAAATAAAAGACCTTAGAGGCTACACAAAAATCCTACAACAACCTCATAGAGAATGACAAATAAATATAGGTGGAAGTGATAGAACAAAAATGAGATGAACAAGAAGAACAATGGGACATAGAACAATCAAATCTCTTAGCCCCAAAACAACCTCCTCCATCCACCTCCACATCCCCACCATTTGATCTAATGCAATAAATTCAAAATTTATCAGCACAACATAGGCAACTCTAGCCTATTCCATCATCTCCATCACTTCTATTACCCATTACCAACCTCTCCCACATCTCTCTATTAAAACAATTCTAGCTCAGAGACATCTTACAAACCACCAAAAATGAAGATCTTCTAAAGCAATAGGTGGATATTGCTAACAATATTTACTATGCTCTCACCACATTGAATTCAATAGTACCATAGATTAGTAGTGACAATTCAACTCCCTTAGGCCAATAATTGAGGATTTTTATAGATTAATCCTATTAGAAGTACAAAATTAGGAAGACGCCATCAAATATAAACTATTGGTAGACATAAATAAGAAGAAAATAGAAGATATACAGAAGAAGTGTGCTATTACACATACTAAATTGGAAGTTGAAGTTTAAGCCATGTAAAATATTGAAGCCAACATTAACATATTTTACCAACTCTATTTAGGATGGTTGACCTCTAGCAAGGCTCCAAAATTACAATTGGAAAACATAGAAAATTAAATCATGCAGTCCTCTACTCCATATGATGCTATGAAGGATTTAGATGGAATCATCAAATTTTATATTGAGACCCTCCACAATCAATATTATCAAGTGTAGGATCAAAGAGAGGGATTAAGGAAACAAGTTAAAATACTTAAAGAGAGGTGGGCAACTTATGACTAGGACATGTGATAGATCTATTGATAAAAGCATGAAAGTAACCACCACAATTTAGATACTAGAGACTCTAGAAGATGGGGAAACCACTTTGATCACCATCAATAGCCAAATATAGTTATTATAATAGGTAATCCAATAATGGGATAACACATATACACACTTGAAGGGCATCTACTAGAATATTTTTCCATGAAAATAAGACGTCTTCCAAAATTTTGATGTTGTGGCACTTAATTTTGATAAGATCTATTCTAAAATTCTCATATTTTTTTGGTGGATTCTAAGCCAAGATGTCTTGAGGACAAAACATCATTTCAAAGGGGGGTGATGTTTGTAGGACAAAGATAATTTTACAACAAGCTAAATCTATCGCAAAGGAGATGCAACATACTTAACAGACTACCAACACATCTAAAGGTCATAATAGGTACAAAAGACACACTCTTTAATATAATTATATAAGTAGTGCTTGAAGATGTAATATGTAAGAAGTAAAGAAGAAAGTATGTAAGAAAGAGAGAAAGAAGATAAGTAGAATATGTATGATAGATGTATAGAAAGGAGATATGAATGTGAAAGCAAGAAGATGCATATAGACCGATATATCAATGGACTTTGTGTTAGACTTATATATGATGAATATAATGTACCACAAAATTATCTAATGGATATGTAATGTGTTATGAGATATGTTCTGTATGTGAATGCATGCATATTGTCAGTTTATTTGTTCTTTCCTACCGTAACCTTCTTATCACTCATATTGGGGTATAAATACAACACTCAAGTAAATTAGGCTTAGATACTTGATTTATGTCCACTCTTGAGCTAACATTCTACATCTAAAAGGTAGGCTCTCATAATCTAAGGCATGAACCCATTCAAATTATCCAACCTTCAAGGTAAAGATTTTTGGTAGGGGAAGTAAGATCTACTTCCACACAAATCATTGCATACACTGAGAGGCATTTTCCACAATGTGGCCTTGATATATCCACTATAGTTCCCAAAGATTTTGAAATCATTGTGAAGAAATATGGAGACTAAAAATCTTGGGGAAGAGCATACATGTAGATCCAACTAGTAGTCATATTGGATATTTTCTCTAAGGAGTTGTATCCCAAATGCTCGTGCTTCATGAAAAGGATTTTATTTCAAAAGACATAAGGACCTCCACCAAAAACCCTATCCCTATCAAATTCATTAGAAAACTATTAAATAAGCCATTGCACAATACTAGAGCTTGAATATTCTCCTTTAGTCTTCTATTTAGTCCTAGTACATGAACATGCATCTCTTCCAAATAAAGTTTAGATCTCAAGAATCATTAGGTTAGACTCCTACCTTGAAAGGTAGAGACATTTTTCTTGAATTAATCAACATCTAGATTAATTATTAGAGAATCCTCAAGGGCTAGCATGTAAGAGTTTGATCCACTACTAGGTAGACCCATATTATTTTTACTTATAAACACTATCAGTACATCAATTTCTTTCTCCTAAAGAAAATATCTAGATCCAAAAATTATATCCATAAATGAACAAGGGGGCAACCTCCCACCTACTAAGAGCCATTGAAGGTACAACTAGAGATCAAGAAAATACTGTACATCTTAGACCAAGACCTCATTTTTAATATTTCTTTGTTAATTTAGTTGGAATTTTTTTATATGATTAGATTTAATTTATTAGAATTTTAAAATTTAGTTAGAATAAAATTATTTTAAATCTATAATTATTATTTATTGGCTATATACTTGGATAAGGCACATATGAGCCACAAAAAAGAGCATTGTCACCCAAATTCTAGTAGTGGGGAGTTCACCACATCAAACCAAAAGAAAAAAGTTAACCTTCCTAAATATCTTAAAAAATCTCTAGACTCAACTATGCACACATAGTTACTATCTAATTAATGAAATAAGAGCTAGGAAGAAACAAACCATGCACAACAGAATATCTAAAGTGTCCATATATTAATATATCAATTCATATAAAGACATCCCAACAAAAAACCATAGAAGCAACAAGAAAAATAACATACTCTCAGTTTTTCCACATGACAAACCCAGCACATGAGCATATGAGGGGAGAAAATTATATCAGGCCCACCCCATCAAACTCTTATACTATTGATCCTAAAACCACATAAGAGTAGTAAGAAAAAATGACCACCACTTAAAAAGCCAAAAACAAACCAAAGTCCATAGTTCAAAAAAGGGGAGGTAGGGCAAATTAAGAAGGGGAGGTAGGGCAAATTAAGAAGGGGAGGTAGGGAAAATAAAGTAGGCCTTGTAGCCTTCCCAAGACATCCCATCCATTTTTACAATAAACTTATGATGGTGGTGTTGCAAGTATGTGCAGTCGGTGTTGTCATTGATGTCAACAATCTTGTGTTGTCATTGGTGTCAACTGTATCAATTGGTTGAGAAAAGATAAGGTATGAGGTTAGTTGAGCAAAGATGAAGTTTTTGCAATCATATGAGTTGTTTGGTTGAGTTTCTTTTCTGAAGATGATTTGGTTGCCTTGAAGAGGTGCTAAAGATGTTAAAAATATGTTTCTATTAGTTGGTTTCCAAGTTCTTTTGAGAAAATTTGATTAATAAAGGAAACAATGTGTTGAAGTGGCATTTTGTCTTATAGAGTAGCATTTTGGTTTTGCTCCGCATTTCCTCTATGTTGAAGATCTATCCTTACAGTTTGGATATGTTGTTAAGAGATGTTAAGAGTTGTAATATTATGAATTTGGTGTTTTGGTTTGTTATGCAGAGGTGTCTGGGAGAAATGTCTTTGCTCTGCATTTATCCACAAAATGGTTTCAGGTCTTACAGTTCTAGAATTATGCTTATAAGGTTCATATCTTTCTTTTGTTGAAATTTTTCATGGTTTAGTGCTCTAGAAGTTGATTTCTAGAGATACAGTGCATGACAGAGATAATTAAGCATACTAGATAAACAGGGTACAAGGTTGTGCAGTAGGTGAAAGTTGTTGCAGAGGAATTTGTTGGATTTTAGGATGTTTCAAGGTGTTTGTGGAATACTCTAGACTATCTTGAAGCCTTGCATGTGGTCCACAAGTTGTCTTTGGGTTTGAGGAAGTGTGTACTTAAAAGTTCATTGTGTTAACATGGGTTTGGCCAACCTTGGGTGTTTACACTATTTGCGAAGGTGCTTTGGTGATTGTGAAAGCATGAAGTGGCATGCATGGATGAAGTTAGGTCTAAGCTAAGATGTGTTGTAATTTGCATTCATTCCTTTCCACCATGGGAATGTTTAGGTCTAGACCTAATTTGAATTTTTAGGGTTTAGTTGATTTGCCAACCTTGGAGAATGCATTCAAGGTTGAAGATGGTATAAATAAGTATCAAGGGATCATGATTAGGTGTGCATGCAATAAGAATGATGTGAATAATAGTGTGGATGGATGTGTGGTTGAATGTGTGATGTAGTACAAGCTTTTCATGTGTTAGATTACTGGATGTAGTGAGCAGAAGGTGTCTACAATTCTTCAATGTAATTGCGAAGGTGTTGATGGCATTGGGGTGGAATTCCCTATTGTATTGAGATAATTTTCTCCTTGTAACAATCTTCTCTATCTTCTTCTCTATTCTAGTAATGAGCCTATTGTTTTTTGGTGATGATACCACTTTATATTGTGAGCTAATCCTCACCGTGGTTTTTCCCTTCTTAGGTTTTCCACGTAAATCTTGTATTCTCTTGTGTTTGATGTTGGTTTAATTTAGTTGTTATATGCTTTCATGCTTAATCATCATAATAGTCTAAGAATTAAATGAATCTATGTGGATCTAAATGTTTGTGAGGGTTTTGGAATTTTAAGATACAACTAATTCACCCGGGTCTTAATTATTTTGTGCATTCAACAATTGGTATCAGAGCAAGGTTCTTTGGAAGAGATCTTAACTACTTGAGGTAGATCTGGGATGGTGCACAAGAAAGATGTTTCTTTGTTTGATGGAACAGATTATGCTTTATGGAAAATAAGGATGGAAGGTTATCTAATTTCTCTTGGACATGATATCTTGAAGGCTATTGAGACTAAATGCACTATACCGAAAAATGGTCCAAGTACTGCAAATGAGATCAAGGCCTATGAAACCAATGGTAAAGCAAGGTATGCTCTTTTAAGTGGTCTTACTAATTTTGAGTTGGTGAAAGTTATGATTTTGAAAACTACTAATGAAATCTGGAAAAATTTACAAAGTATTTATGAAGGAGATGATAAGGTCAAGCATGCTAAAATGCAGAATTTGAAGCTCATGTTTGAGACCATGCGAATGTCTAAAGATGAAAACATTACAAGCTACTTGTAGAGGGGGGATAAATTTGTCAATGGCATCAAAGGTCTTGGTGGAAATGTGGATGAAAAAGAAGTGGTATTGAAGGTACTCAGAACTCTTCCTAAAGCTTACAGTCATAAGGTTTCTGCTATTGAAGAATTACAAAATCTGAATCAGTTTCCCAAAGATCAGTTGCTTGGCACCCTAACTTCTTTTGAAATAAGAGAATTTGGTACAAGTAGTGTAAAGACTAAGATTACCTTCAAGGCTAGCAAATCTGAGAAGACTGTGGAATCAGATTAGGAGGAATCAAACAATTTGGAAGCTAATTTTTCTAGAAGAATGAAATTGGGTAATGGGAAGTACAGTGGTAAGTTGCCTTTCAAATGTTTTAGTTGTGGAAAGATAGGTCATTATGCTTCAAGATGTCCTAAAAGAATTTTGAGAAGTAAGAATAGGGAGAACAAAAGTAGAGTGCCTAAGAAAAGTGTTGGAGTATAGGACAACACTGAGAGGGGGGTGAATCAGTGTTGTATAATTTTTAACTTTTTAAAACTTGACTCAAAAATGTTGTGCAAAGGAATTCACTGAAAACATAGTCATCTTGGTATAAAAAACTAAGATAAAGATGATCAAATAGATACAACATAATCAACCACAAAGAGAAGACATGACATAGATTTTGATGAGTGGAAACCCCTCATGGGGTAGAAAAACCACTCTGAAAATTTGCCTCACTTGCTTATTTGAATCTCACTGATTACAACAAATGTCTCACAGACATACATGCCTCACTGGCAACAAACAGGTCTCACCGACCTTGTAAGCCTCACTGGATACAATATACCTCACTAGTAAATTGATGTCTCACTAACATAATGTACAATCAACTTAGATACAAATCAAAACAATTCAAGGGATTGCCCTAATTCACTTTATCTCAAAAACCTTCTCTCCTTTCCTTTTACTTGACAAAATTATTTTACATGACAATCAATCACCTGCACATTACAATCTCTGCAATTTACAATGTCTTCCTCTGTTTAAGAATCAACTTCTGCATTTTGTCTTTTGCACTAAAAAAATATCTTCATATCCTCATTCATCTTTAAGAAAAGATTCTATGGTTCTCTGTATCAAAATCATAACATGATTTTTGCCATAACATGTCTTCAACTCATCATATTTCAGACCTCCAAAATCACACACCCTCATTTTCACAGCCTGCATATTTATATTACTTCTCAATGAAAACTCTTGATCTAACATTTTCAACTCAACCTACATTTTCATTTTCTCTACACAAATTCTCACAAAAATATTTCTTCAAACGTGTATATATCAGACCTTCAAATCCATAAATCAATGCACCCATAATTTTATCATTTTAAATGAAGAAACAATAACCTTTCATTTCATGCTTCTCTTCATTTTCTCCTATTAAAAATTCATCACAATTTCCCATTAAAATCATACATCTATTCTCTGCATTATAATTTCCATCCATGAAGCACCTGTAAAAATAATCTCATTCACAATGTTATTAAGATGAAATAATCTTTCATCTTCCTCTTCTCTGTACATTCACTTTTACCTTCAATCTCTTCAATCTTTAAATGAGCCTTCATATTCCCATATATAAATATTAACCTTTGATATGCTTTTTGCTCTTCACAAATTTATAAGAGGTGACCACTTGGAAAGGTAAGAGGATATGAAGGGGCGGGTGAAAAGATGGTCCTAAACCCCTTTAGATGGTAATCTTTAGTGATATTATCTGTGAGTGTAGGTCAATCACAAATTAAAACAAAAAGTGCATGATGTATATGATGGGCATATGTGAGGTGTTAGATCTTTTGAGACACCACATTAATATCAACACCTTTATAAATATTTTTATTGTGAACTTATTTCTTGGAATATTACTCCCCTTGTCATTGAACACCTTTGTTAAGAATATTTAATCTATGCTAGTGTAGTCTACAAACACCTCTTTTACTCCTTCATAATTGAGCATCATGTTCAACCTTCTACAATAACTTGACATGTGATCATGAACATACTATCAACATGAAGAGATCTTGAAGACTAATTGAGACATGATAATGAGCACACTGAAGTAAGGCATGAAGAAACATATCAATTTTGAGTATCATGTCAACTCCTTTCAATTCAAGAATCATGAGCATCGCAACATGAAGCATGATGAATGAACTGAATCATGTCATGAAGGAACATCATATCCAATCCAACATTATCAAACTAGCTAACACAATCAATGATAAGACAAGTCTTATGAAACATGAGAGATGACAAATTCAAACAACTCCTGGAATTAGAAATCAAACCTTCTTCACATCCTTCATATGAATTGATGACATCACTTGACCTTTGACATCACATGTCACATTGTCATCACCCTAAATTCACTTTAACCATGAAGATCATGATGAACTCCTGAAACATTATGCCATATGAAGACATGAAGATCATGATGAACTCCTGAAACATCCTATCATATGAAGACAAACATAAACTCCATGTATGATCTAGCTTTCACTATGATGTACCTGCATCATCAACTCAACACCTTTTTGACATCAATGACAGTCAATCTCCTTCAATCTCCCCCTTTGTGATTGATGACAAAACTATATGATGAATTTTCTCTCTCCCATTTTTTGATATCTGATGACAAAGGCTCAAATCTATTTGCTCCCCCTGTGTTGAAGTACACTAACAAATCCAAGCATAATGCCACTTCTTGAAACAACACCAATATGAGGATGAAGATGAAAAAAAACAACATAAAACTCCCGATGACATCACTTGTGATTGCAAAACAAACTTTTCATAACAAACAATTCTTTCACAAGCATCAACCCTTTTTGACCTAAATGACAAATCTTCAAGATCCTTCAAGACATAAAGTATGTTGTATGATTATGATGGCATCAAAATTACTCCTTTGATGTGACACATATGAATTTAAACTCCATGCAAAGATATCATAAACTGTTCAACACCCATAAACACCAACATGAAGACTACTCATCACACCATTTACAACTCATGATGACACGATGACCACTCTAGAGAAGATCTTGACAAGACTTCCATGATAGTGACAAAAAGATGGACAATCAATCTAAAATAATCAACAACCAATTTACTTCTACACACACTTCTTGACATGAAAAAGAATGAAGACCATCTTGATTAAGACCATCCTCATGTTCCTGCACATGACACTTTTTGCAACACAATGTCAAATCTGGTAAAGAACCACTATCAATACCTTTGCAAAAACAAATACAGAGACATGTGCTATGAATTGACTTCTTCCATTTGTAACTTCCTCAGCCAACATATGGTAACATCTGATGAGAACTCCTTGAGTGCACCCAAGATCATGTCTTTTGGAGTCAAGTTTTTATCCTAGGACCTATTAATCATCATTCAAATCAGCCCATCAAGTCTGCACATCAACAAACTAACTGCACCATCATGACAACTCAACCTTTGTAAGTATCAACATGAACCAATGATCACCTGTATCACTGTCACACACTGAAGATCAACATAGTTATCAACACCATTAAGAACTTCATGATATGAATAGCATCTTAGCAACCATTATTAGGCATGAATCCAAAAACATAATAAATAAAACAAGATGATCATATTGACAAACATCAAATGATCTCCTTCCTAAAACTTCTTGGGGATAATTGATAGGACATGGACAACTCCCCCTATCTTCATGCCATATATTATGCAACTGATGATGTGACTTGTGCAAGATGCACAAGTTTAGGATCTATCTTCTCTTGACTTTGTTTTTGTGTCCAAATTTTCACAGGTTCTTTCTTCTGTTCAATTTTCTTCTTCCAAACCTTTTCAACCTTTTTCTTTTTCCAATCTTTCAAACTAGGTGATGCTATTCTTCCATACATTTTGTAACTATGTGCTTTGTGACCAAGAAAGTTACACTTGAAACACACAAGATTAGTATTCCTTCTCCAATCAACTGATTTGTGTCCAAAATGATTATAGGTATAATAATAACCATTAAATAAATAATTATACCTATATATATGCTTGTCTTATTGGAGTAGCCCTTGTTGAATTTCTCTTTTGATAGTTCATTTTGATAAACTCATCTTTAGCTTCAATCTTCTTTTTGCCTTTAGGAGCAGCAGCATGATAATTTATATTAATTTTTCTTCTAGGAGTCTCTCTTAATTTGGAACACTCTCCTTCTTCATAACCTAAACCAGTAGTATCCTTATGGTACTTTTGTTTGCCCAACATTTCATGTAACTTGTTTGAGCTCTCTTCAAACTCTTGATATTTTTTGGACAAAACCTTGAGACCTTCATAATCTTTTCTAAGATTGATAATTTTAGCCTCTAATTTTAGATTTTCAATTCTTTTAATCTCAAGGTTAGATTTTGTTACATTTATTATTCTCTTGGCCTCTTCAATCTCAGTCTTTAGGCTTATAATCAATCTATCTGATTCATCAACATGACTCTTTAAGCCTATAATCTTATTTCTTGCCTCTTCAAGATCAGAAGATACTCTTTCAAGGTCAGAAAGTACTTTGTCTTTGGAATCTTTTTCTTGTTGTAGCTGTAATTCTAATTTATGATTCTCCTTTTTGTATTTCTTAATATCACTTAGAGAACATATGAGTTATCCTTCAACATCAACCTCACATTCTTGTTTATCATACTCCTAATTATAATCACTCATTATGTGATTTTTTTCTTTTGAATCAGATTGAACCTCACTTCCTTCATGTGAATGACTTCTATCATTGTCAAGCTTCTCAGATAACAAGTTGTCCTCACCTTCAAGTGCATCACCTTGATAGATTCTTATCAATTCCTTCCACACATCTTGAGTTGTTTCACAATGCATAACTTTACAAGACACTTCATTAGATAAACCACACATAATAGCCTTCTTTGTTATATGATTCTATTCATAACCTTCTTTTCTATTTGTAGTATTAAAAGATTGAGAGGAAACAAAATACCCATTCTCAACTAACATCCAAGCACCATACCCTAAAGAGGATAGATAGATTTGCATTCTAACACACCAAACAGAGAAGTCTGAACCATCAAAGAAAGGAACTCCAAAAAACTCTTTCTCTAATTTAATACCTGACTCATTTCTATCAACAGATTGTATATCAGCATCTAAATTTGGTATAGATGGTGTCATTTGATCAGTAGGAGACTTAACATTTTTCTTTTCTCTGTTTCTTTTACACTTACCCATGGTACTCCACACTCAGGACCTACCCAAGATGATTAGACTTTTATAGGGAACCTATGCTCTGATACCACTTGTTGGAGTACAGGAAAACACTGAGAGGGGGGGTGACCCAGTGTTGTATAATTTTTAACTTTTTAAAACTTGACTCAAAAATGTTGTGCAAAGGAATTCACTAAAAACATAGTCATCATGGTATGAAAATATTAGATAAAGATGATCAAATTGATACAACATAATCAACCACAAAGAGAAGACATGACATAGATTTTGATGAGTGGAAAACCCTCATGGGGTAGAAAAACCACTCTGAAAATTTTCCTCACTGGCTTATTTGAACCTCACTGATTACAACAAATGTCTCACAGACATATATGCCTCACTGGCAACAAATAGGTCCCACTGACCTTGCAAGCATCACTGGCTACAATATACCTCACTGGTGAATTGATGTCTCACTGACATGATGTGCAATCAACTTAGATACAAAACAAAACACTTCAGGAGATTACCCTGATTCACTTTTGCTCAAAAACCTTATCTCTCCTTTCCTTTTACTTGACAAAATTATTTTACATGACAATAAATCACCCGCACATTACAATCTCTGCAATTTACAATGTCTTCCTCTATTCAAGAATCAACATCTGCATTTTGTCTTTTGCACTGAAAAATTATCTTCATATCCTAATTCATCTTTAAGAAAAGATTCTATGGTTCTCTGTATCAAAATCATAACATGATTTTTTCCATAACATGTCTTCAACTCATCATATTTCAGACCTTCAAAATCACACACCCTCATTTTCACAACCTGCATATCTATATTACTTCTCAATGAAAACTCTTCATCTTCCATATTCAACTCAACCAGCATTTTCATTTTCTCTGCACAAATTCTCACAAAAATATTTCTTCAATCTTGCATATATCAGACCTTCAAATCCATAAATCAATGCACCCATAATTTCATAATTTTAAATGAAGAAACAATAACCTTTCATTTCATGCTTCTCTTCATTTTCTCCTTTTAAAAATTCATCACAATTTCCCATTAAAATCATACATCTATTCTTTGCATTATAATTTCCATCCATGAAGCACCTGTAAAAATAATCTCATTCACAATGTTATAAAGATGAAATAATCTTTCATCTTCCTCTTCTCTCTACATTCACTTTCACCTTCAATCTCTTCAATCTTCACATGATCCTTCATATTCCCATATATAAATATTACCCTTTGATATGCTTTTTGTTGCTCACAAATTTATAAGAGGTGACCGCTTGGAAAGGTAAGAGGATATGAAGGGGCCGATGAAAAGATGGTCTTAAACCCCTTTAAAAGGTAATCTTTAGTGATATTACTTGTGAGTGTAGGTCAATCACAAATTAAAACAAAAAGTGCATGATGTATATGATGGGCATATGTGAGGTGTTAGATCTTTTGACACACCACATTAATATCAAGACCTTTATAAATATTTTTATTGTGAACTTATTTCTTTGGAATATGACTCCCCTTGTCATTGAATACCTTTGTTAAGAATATTTAATCTCTGCCACTGTAGTCTGCAAGCACCTCTTTTATTCCTTCATAATTGAGCATCATGTTCAACCTTCTGCAATAACTTGACATGTGATCATGAACATACTATCAACATGAAGAGATCCTGAAGACTAACTGAGACATGATAATGAGCACACTGAAGTAAGGCATGAAGCAACATATCAATTTTGAGTATCATGTCAACTCCCTTCAAGTCAAGAATCATGAGCATCACAACATGAAGCATGATGAATGAATTGAAGCATGTCATGAAGCAACATCATATCCAGTCCAGCATTATCAAACCAACTGACACAATCAATGATAAGACAAGTCTTATGAAACATGAGAGATGACAAATTCAAACAAATCCTGAAATGAGAAATCAAAACTTCTTAAGATCCTTCATATGAACTGATGAAATCACCTGACCATTGACATCACATGTCACATTGTCATCACCTTAAATTCACTTTAACCATGAAGACCATGATGAACTCCTGAAATATTCTACCTTATGAAGACATGAAGATCATGATAAACTCCTGAAACATCCTGTCATATGAAGACAAAAATCAACTCCATGTATGATCTAACTTTCACTATGATGTAGCTGCATCATCAACTTAACACCTTTTTGACATCAATGACAATCAATCTCCATCAAAAAGATACTATATTAGAGAGGATGCAAGTATATCTAATGATGAATCTAATTATGAGAATGATGAGGATAATGAATGTCTATTCATAGCTTTAAGAGATGATATTGTTTCTACTAACTCTAGGAAATGTATGAAGGAAAATGATCTAGAGGTAGGGCTTAATGCTAAAAGCACTTTGATATCTTCTTTTCATACTACACAAGAAAAGAGATGTTGGGTCATTGATAGTGGATGCTCAAATCATATGACTGGTGGTAAGAGTAAGTTTGTTAAACTTAAAAAATATGATGGAGGACTAGTTAGATTTGGTGATGATACACCTGCTAAGATATGTGGAAGAGGCTCAATAAGTTTTTATGGCAAGCATAATACTAATGATGTTATTTATGTCAAGGGCTTGAAACATAATCTCTTGAGTGTTGGACAAATGTGTATAAAAGGATACAATCTTGTGTTTCATAATGGTGGTTGTGAGATCAGAAAGAACTCTCGAACTGTGATAGCTACTGGGAAGAGGACAAATGGAAATGTTTATAAGCTCAAAGGTGGTGATGGTTGTTGCTTCATGACTCAGATCAGTGAGAGTTGTCTATGGCATAGGAGATTGTGTCACATCAATTTTGATATCCTAGTAAGAATTAGTTCTGCTCAAGCTATGAGAGATTTACCAAAGATTACAAAGCTTATTAATGCTATTTGTAACAAATGTCAAATTGGAAAGAAATCAAGAAGTAGTTTCAAATTCAATGATCAATCCTCTACCGAACTATTGGAATTAGTGCATACATATCTTTGTGGTCCTACCAAGGTAAGTATTTTTCAAGGTGATAGGTATTTCATGCTATTGATTGATGATTATTCTAGAAGGATAACATGGGTTACTTTTCTCAAAGAAAAATCTGAATCCCTAGATAAGTTCAAAGCATTCAAAGTCATGGTTGAGAATGAAATGAATATGAGAATCAAATGTTTGAGGTCTGACAGAGGTGGAGAGTTCACCTCCAATGAGTTCCAATGAGTTTAACATGTTTTGTGAGAATTATGGAATAAAGAGGCACTTATCTGCCCCTAGGATTCCTCAGCAAAATGGAGTTGTTGAAAGGAAGAATAGGACTATTCAAGAAGTTGCAAGGACAAAGATAAAAGAAGAAAACCCACTAGAGGTCTACTGGAGAGAAGCAATTCATACTACTTTTTACATACTGAACAGAGTGCAAGCAAGAGCAAATAGTGCAAAGATCCCTTATGAGTTATGGTATGGAAGGATTCCTACTACCAAGTACTTCAGAGTGTTTGGAAGAAAATGTTATATCATAAGGGTTGAAGAAAATTAGGAAAGTTTGATGCAAGGTTTGATGAAGGTATCTTCCTTGGGTATTCTACTAAAAACAAAGCTTACCAGTGCTACAACAAGAGGCTAAGAAGGATTATTGAGAGTGAAAATGTCAAAGTTGATGAAGATCTACAAAAGAATTTAGAAGTGAATAGATATGAATCAAATGACTCTTCTTGTAGAGAAGAAGAAAATGCTAAGGAAAAGGAAGTGCATGTTGAAGAGGAAGAAGCTCTAGAAAAGACCCCTAAAACTCCCAAGTATGTGCAGAGGAATCATTCTAAAGATCATATCATTGGTAAAAAGAACAAAGGTGTGCTAACAAGAAGGAAATCTACTGAAGAACAAGTAAATCTATGTTTACTCTCTAAAGTTGAACCTAAGATAGTAATTGAATAATGCAAGGATGAGTATTGGATCAAAGCTATGGAAGAAGAACTAATGCAGATTGAGAAGAATCAGACTTGGGAACTTGTCCCAAGACCAACAAATAAAAAAGTGATTGGAACTAAGTGGGTATTCTGGAACAAACTAAATGAGAATGACGAAGTGGTAAGAAACAAGGCAATGCTTGTGTGTAAAGGTTACTCACAAGTAGAAGGAATAGACTATGAGGAAAGTTATTCTCTGGTGGCAAGAATGGAGGTCACATGATGTTTTTGCTTTTGCAGTACATAAGGATTTTAAAGTATATCAAATGGATGTGAATTCATCTTTCTTGAATGGTGAGTTGGAAGAAGTATACATAGAACAACTAGATGGATTTAAGTTATCAGATAAATAGGATATGGTTTACAGGTTGAAGAAGGCAATGTATGGATTGAAGCAAGCCCCCAGAGCTTCGTATGCAAGGTTAGATAGGTATTTAATACAACAAGGATTCAATAAAGGTTCTGCAAATAGCAATTTATACATCAAAATAGGAGAAGATCAAATTCCTATTGTGGAAGTATATGTGGATGACATAATCTTTGAAGGAAATGAAGGCATGTGTAAGAGTTTTGTAGATGAAATGCAAAAAGAATTTAAAATGTCAATATGTGGTGAGATGAACTTCTTCCTTGGGATAGAGATCAATCAAACAGATAAAGGCATTTTCATTTCACAATCAAAGTATGTCAAGGAGATGTTGAAGAAGTTTGGAATGGAAGACTTTGAACTAGTATGTACTCCTATAATGATTGTTTACAAGATGAGAAAGAATTATGAATCTCCTAAGGCTGATCAGAGCAGGTATAGGTCAATGATTAGAGGATTGTTATATTTAATTGCTACCAGACCAGTTATTATTCATGTAGTTTCTTGTGGCTATATTTCAAGAAGATCCTAAAGAGTCACATGTTGTAGCAGTGAAGAGGATATTCAAATATTTAAAGGGCACTCCAGATCATGGCTTGTGGTATCCAAAGGATGATAACTTTTCTCTAAGTGTTTATACAGATGCAGATTAGGCTGGTTGTGTGGATGATAGGAAAAGTACAAGTGGTGGTCCATTCTTTCTTGGAGGCAGAGTGGTGTCATGGTTAATTAAGAAGTGGGATTTAGTATCTCTATCTACTGCAGAGGCAGAATACATTACAGCAACATCTTGCTGCACACAGGTGTTGTGGATAAGAAAAACCTTGAAGGATATTAGAGTTGTATATGATGAACATATCCCTATCTTATGTGATAATACAAGTGTTATTAACATTTCAAACAATCTGGTGATGCACTCAAGGACAAACATATATCAATCCAGTATCACTTTTTAAGAGAGAAGGTTGTAGAGAATGAAGTGAAGCTTGAGTATGTGCATATAAAGGATCAAGTTGCTGATATATTCACCAAGGCTCTTCCTAAGCTTACATTTGAGTATCTTCAGGAGAAGTTAGGGGTTATTGCCTTTCCTTCTTTGAACTATATACATAAGGAGATGCATTAGTCTAGTGGATTTCAAGATTCACTCCTTATTTTGGATTGATGTTGGAGACTACCTCTCAGAGGGAGTAGGTAGTGGTCATGATGGTTGTTGCAGTCAGGGGGAGTAAGTTCTAATGTTGGTTACTTCTAAGGGGGAGTGTGTAGAGCAGCAAAAGAAATGATTTTGCAGAGTAGTAGTGAGCAGGTACAAGTTTGGCAGTTGTAATGAAAGAGAGAGGTGTAGCCCTTTGCCATTGATGTCAAAGGGGGAGAGAGAGAAATGTGAAAAAAGAAAGAGTTAGTTGTCAAGAAAAGAATAGCAAGCTGAGGGGGAGAGAAGGAAAAAGAAAAAGAGTTTGTATGAAGCATAGTATTGAGGATGCTGATGTCTTGATGGTTTTTCACATTATGTGTTGCCATCAATGACAAAATGGGAGATTATTGCAAGTATGTGCAATTGGTGTTGTCATTGATGTCAACAATCTTGTGTTGTCATTAGTGTCAACTGTATCAACTGGTTGAGCAGAGAGAAGGTATGAGGTTAGTTAAGCAGAGATGAAGTTGTTGCAATTGTATGAGTTGTTTGGTTGAGTTGCTTTGCTGAAGATGATTTGGTTTCTTTGAAGAGGTGTTGAAGATGTTAAGAATATGTTTCTATTAGTTGGTTGCCAAGTGCTTTTGAGAAAATTTGATTAATAAAGGAAACAGTGTGTTGAAGTGGCATTTTGGCTTACAGAGTAGCATTCTAGTTTTGCTGTACATTTCCTCTATGTTGAAGATCTGTCCCTACAGTTTGGATATGTTGTTAAGAGATGTTAAGATTTGTTGTATTCTGAATTTGGTGTTCTAGTTCACTATGCAAAGGAAGTTGTGTTCACTAGTGTGTGGATTGTGTTTTTGAGTTGTGCAAAGGTGTCTAGGAGAAATGTCTTTGCTCCACATTTCTCTGCAAAATGGTTTCAGGTCTTGCAGTTTTGGAATTGTGCTTATAAGGTTCATATCTTTCTTCTATTAAATTTTTTCATGGTTTGATGCTCTGGAAGTTGATTTCTAGAGATATAATGCATGATAGAGATAATTAAGCATACTGGATAAACATGGTAAGGTTGTGCAGCAGGTGAAAGTTGTTGCAGAGAAATTTGTTGGATTTCAGGATGTTTGTGGAATACTCTAGAATATGTTGAAGCCTTGCATGTGGTCTGCAATTTGTCTTGGGGTTTGAGGAAGCATGTACTTAAAAGTTCATTGTGTTAACATAGGTTTGGCCAACCTTGGGTGTTTACACTATTTTCGGAGGTGCTTTAGTGATTGTGAAAGCATGAAGTGGCATGCATGGATGAAGTTAGGTCCAAGCTAAGATGTGTTGTGGTTTGACTTCATTCCTTTTGACTGCAGGAATGTTCAGGTCCAAACCTAATTTGAATTTTTAGGGTTAAGGTGATTTCTCAACCTTTGAGAATGCGTTCAAGGTTGAAGATGATATAAATAAGTATCAAGGGATCGTGATCAGGTGTGCACACAATGAGAGTGATGTGAATAACAGTGTGGGTGGATGTGTGGTTGAATGTGTGATGCAGTACAAGTTTTTTATGTGTTAGATTACTGGATGCAGTGAGCAGAAGGTGTCTATAATTCTTCAGTGTAACTGCAAAGGTGTTGATGGCATTGTGGTAGAATTCCCTATTGCATTGACATAATTTTCTCCTTGTAACAATCTTCTCTATCTTCTTCTCTATCATAGCAGTGATCCTTGGCAGTGAGGCTTCTGGAAGTGAGCCTATTGTTTTTCGATATTGATACTACTTTATATTGTGAGCTAATCCTCACCATGGTTTTTCCCTTCTTGGGTTTTCCACGTAAATCTGGTGTTCTCTTGTGTTTGATGTTGGTTTGATTCAGTTGTTGTTATTTTCTTTCATGTTTAATCATCATAACAGTTTAAGGGTTAAATGAATCTATGTGGATCTAAATGTGTGTGAGAGTTTTGGAATTTTAAGCTACAACTGATTCAGCCCCCCTCTCTGTTGTCTTGTGCATTCAATAGGTGGAGGGGTATCCTCCTCCTCCACTATACAATAGTTATACTCATCAACAAAGGCCCAAAATACCAAGAAAAGCTTCATTTCCTTAGCAATTACCTTCACATCCTTATGTATTTTATGTTTCTTAACAAGAGTCTCTCAGAAATGTTTGATGTAACAGTAAAAAAAGATGTCATCCTAGTTTTTAATATCATTATTATCATCATGAAGAATGTATGCACCTACATCTAGTGAGATCATGGTGGTGTAATCAAGAGATTGTGATACATCAAAGACATTTTGATTCCCTAAGGATTAGCAAGGATCTAGTAATAGGTTTGTCATGGATTCTCTCACAGAATCAAATCGGACATTGTCTAACTATTGCTTTACAAGATCCCATATCCTAATGGCCCATTATCTAAGGTCTAGGTTGGAAATTTCTCTCTCAATATATGCCATGAAACCTCCAATATCTTCTCACCACCCACTCTTAGTGTTCTTTGTTTACTACCTTCTAGTTTCATCATTGCTTCCCCTACCATTCCCCTCTTTTCTTTGGCACATTTGGATAAGGATGTCATGCCAAAGAGAAATATGTCTCAAAGAGAAGATGCATATACATAGAGTTGAGTGATGGATTTCATTTGTATGTTATTCTTTCTATCCAATATTTCCATTTCAATCAACCTCACACAAGAGATATAATCATTGTTAAGCATGGCAATAAATCCATACACCATTTGATGTGGTAAGTGTCATAAAGACTTGTCCTCAAAAAATCCTCTTGAAATATTTTTATACAATTTCCACCTTCCTAACAAGAGTAATTTCCCATTATCAGGTAAAATGGCTACCTCAAAATATCCTTAACCAAAATACAACTCATCCCCCTTAGAGGCCTTGAGGATAATATTGATGTTGGGAACCTAATTAGCTACCATGTTTCTATTTGTACAAATATGGGAGAGGGAGATGCTCTAAAAAACCTTTAAGTAGGTGAAGGTCTCTATAATGATGGTATCTACCTTCCTTACCCTTCCCTGATCAACCTTAACACTATCTAGCTTCACTTTTCAATCCCCCTCAACCTTTAGATCCCTCCATCCCTACTCCTTAGCAATCATGATCCTAAAGAGTAGAGTTGTCGCCTTCACCATATTGTTAGTGTCTAAATTAAAACCAAAAGAGGCAATGAGTAGGAGATGACCTTAACTATCTTTGAAGACTACTCCACCACTTGTTAGGCTAGGTTTTCCCTTAGTATCCCCATCAAAATTGAGATTGATCATATCTTGTGTTAGAGAAATCCATCCAAACATGACAATTGGTGTTGGGCACACATCTTTCTTTCTCTTAAGGATCCATCCCAGTTGAGGCCAAGCCATGCTCTATTTTACTTCTTCCTCAACAAATTGTCACCTCTCCATACTATAACATTCCCCCAATTCTTAGAGTAGAGATTCAATCCTATCCCACACTAGTTAATCCAATGTTTATTTTTCCTCAAAGATTATGCAATTTATTTCTAGCAATAAGTTCCAAACAATCAAGGAGGGAGCTACTTCCTAGACAAGAGTTAGTTCAAGAATTTTAACCTTAAGATGCCAACCTAACAATAGGTTTAAAGGGCTATGTAGAGTCATCTAGGAAACTACCCATCTCTTCTTAAACTAGTTCTAGATCTTAGAAGAAAAACTATAGTAGAGAAAGAGATGCTTATTCGTTTCCTCATCCTTCTTGCACAAAATACACCTCTATGGAATTGCCCAACCAACCTTACCCAATCTGTCCTAGGTGAGGACCCTTTCCTTCATTGTAATCCATAGGAATATATTTTACTTCGAAAGACCCTCCTTGTATTAGATTAAAGTGCATGGGAAGGATTTATTCCCCTTATTAATTTTGATAATCTAAAAGTATACATCATGTTGGCACATGCCTAATTTTTTTCAAAGGTCCCAAGTTTATGCCTTCTTGTTGTCTAAATTTTTCCACCCATTACTGATAACTGATTTGAGAAATCTTCAGTGGGCTTGACTCAGTGAAAATTTGTGTTGTGGTGACTATTTGTCTTCCCCCATGGCCATGGTCATGTCTCGTTCTTGCCAAAAAAATCCCATAAAATTCCTTTGTTTGTGCTTTCCATGTCTTTTCCTAGTTTTTGGGTGTAGGGTTCCAAGTTCCAAATCCTATCGGAACCAAGAACATCCCTATTCCAAATTCTATTGGAACCTAGGACATTCTTGGTTCCAATATCCTCCTAAAACCCCATTCCCCCTCGTTCAACTTGAAGGCTCAAAAATTGGAATTTTTAGATGATCTCAAAGAAGGTGGCTATGTGTGTCATCCAACATCAAGTAGACCTTACGTTCAGGAGTTTTGGCACATTGGAAATTTTGGGTTTTTTGAGGGCAATAGGACATCTCTGGTCCTTATGTCCTTTCAGGATCCCATTCTCCCTCACTCAATTTGGAGGGTCAAATCTTGGAATCTTGGTACAAAATTAAAGGATATGGTTATTGGTGCTTCCTTGCATCTATTTGGACCTTTGTTTGGGTGTTTGGCTCATTTTGGGATTTTTGGGTTTTCCATGATCCTTTCGTACCCCCATTTTTTCATGCTTAGTTTGAAGGGTCATAACTCAATATTTTGGGTTGATCTCAGAGTTTCAGGTTGTGTTCATCATGTCTCATCATGTGGAACTTTCATTTGGGGATTTTGGTCACTTTGGGGATTTCAATCTTTTTGTGAATGTTGGAACCTTTTCAAAAATCCCTGTGTCCCGAATCCTTCTGGGTTTCCCATGGGGTGCATCTCATCATGTGGAACTTTCATTTGGGGATTTTGGTCACTTTGGGGATTTCAAGATTTTTATGGACATCAGAACCTTTTCAAAAATCCATGTCTTAGATCCTTCTAGGTTTCCCATTTCCCATGGGGTGCACCATGGGGATTTCAGGAATTTTTGTCGACATTGGAAATTTTCCCAAAAATTCTTATGTCCCTAATCCTCTCGGGTTTCTAATTTCCCTAGTGCATTTTTTAAAATCCTTGTCCCTGATCCTTCTAGGTTTCCCATTTCCCTAGTGCATTCTAGAAAATCCCTATGTCCCTAATCCTTTTGGATTTTCCTTTTCCCTAGTACATTCCAGAAAATCCTTATGTCCTTGACCCTTCCAGGTTTCCCATTTCCCTAGTACATTTTGGGAAATCCATGTGTCCTTGGTTCTTCTGGATTTTCCATTTCCCATGGTTCACCCCATTTGTCCCTATGTCCTTGATCCTTCTAGGATTTCAGTTTCTGGCATGCACTTTTCAAATATCCCTGTGTCCTTGGTTCTTTCAAGTTTTCCATTTCCCATGGGGCACACCATTTGTCCCTATGTCCTTTATCCTTCTAGGATTCTAGTTTCTGGCATGCACTTTTCAAATGTCCCTATGGCTCTGGTTCTTCCAAGATTTCGGATTCCAACCCAAGTACTCAAACTTTTTGTTTTTTCAACATGCGATAGGACACTCCAATAACTCTTAGGGCCACCATTAATGATCCATTTAAGGCCTGATGGCTTGGTAGGTGAGCTCCATATGCCCCAAGACTACTATGGACCCTTCCATGAAATCTTTGTATCAAGGCATGGGCAAACACTCTAAATATGCAAGGTATTCTGATACAACCCATGTGGTTCTGGTACATGTATGGGCTACCTACAAATGTGTTGACTACTCTAGATCCACATCCAAGCTACAATAGTGAATTGTAATGCTATATATAGTATGTTCTTAAGATGTAAAAGGGGTTGGTCATTGAACCAGTTTCTAGACTGCAAGTTTCTCAACAGTGTTCTAGGGAATCAAATGATGCAGTCTACTATGTAAAAGGATAAAGTGCACCTTGTAAACCATAGGAAGGTTATTCAAAGACAAATGCATGTAATGGTATGTCTCTAGGGCAGTTTGTAATTATTCATGAGGGTGTTTGAATCTAGTTTCTCATCCTCTCTTGCCACATTTGCTGGTATGAATGTAACAAAAGCTAGAGAAGTATGTGAAAATATTTTAATTCATTACAAAGATTTTGTAATGCTCTTTCTTTCTATTCCATGTGGGTTTTTGCAATTTTTTTTGGATTACTGAGTATGTCCATTACATGAAATGAGATATAAGCATTGTATGATGATGCACATATGATTCTATTTATGTTCTACAATTGCATTTCTTTCTCTCTTGGAAATATATGGCTCTGTTGCCCAATGGAGTAGGTACCGGTTTGATTGGTGAATGGCTAGCACCTTTAAATTTATAAATTTGTCCCTGGTTAGCTGTAGGAGTAGGTTTAGGTTCCACCATGCTGTCATGATTCAACACTATAAATGCAGTCATACTTTATGCAATTCTTAAATTGAACATTGTTAGAGAACCATGCATGTGTGTTATTCTCTCTTATCCCTATGTATGCAATGTTAAGTGGGTGCATCTACTAGGGAAAAATAGTATAATTATCATCTTTGTATGTAGGGTAAGAGTAAATTTTTATTTGATTATCAGAGGTCTGATAGGTTTGTATGTAGCTAGTGTTGACATGAACTTAGTGTTAATTATAGTGTTGACATGAACTTAGTGTTAGTGTAAGAGTAAATTTTTATAGCACATTGAGTATAGCTACTTGAAGAACTAATATTTAAATTGCTTATGTTGTTGAGACCTTAGGGAATACCCCCTTGGCCTTGTAGATCTTAAAGACGAAGGTGAGTTTACCCACTCACAACAATTGGTCCATTCATGCCACGACCTAATTATAAGCCTTACCCACTTCCTAAGCAAGGCATATCCCTAGCCTTAGGTTCTGGTGTCGAGTCTTTAGGATTAGTGGAACTATATGTTTGAGCAGCAACAAAATTGGTGGAGCAACAACAAAATTGGTGCCATTACTAGGGACTAATTATGGGTTCTAAAAATTTTAAAGACTCTCCTGGTGAGTGGACCTAGAAATATTTTAACCATGGTGGTTCTATATACTTCAAATATTTCCTCATTCTATGAGGTGGCAACTCTATTGTTATGATTTTAAGTTTCCATTGTTGATGCATGCCTTCTAGTGGTGTAACAAATCCTATTCCGCACTGGCGCAACAAAAAATCAAGGTACATAATTACTTATTATTTCCTCTCTTGAAGCAAGAATTATTGTGTAATGAGATATTTTAGAAAGAATATGTAGTCTTGTTTCAACATGATGTATGTTTTACAATCATGGATCATTCATTTAAAGAAGAGGCAAAATCTAAACTTTCATTAGATTCATACTGGATCATAGGCCCCATATACAATATTAATGAATATGATCTTGATTACTATAGTGGTACCTCATCTGAGTGCACAAATAATCATGTATTTAAATTCCAAAATGATACACTAGTTGTGCATTCCCCTGATCCATCTGAACAAGAGCTTTTTGACTTAGTGAGCCACATAAACATGCTTGATTTAGACACCAAGAAGTCCCATAGTTAATCTACATCTGTAGACACCTAAAATTTGCCAATGCATTGTTCATCACATCACACCACATTTGCATCATTTCTCATTAAATCACCTAATTCTGGTCATTCCACACTCATTCAATTAATTCACCAAAAATTGTCATATTTCTCTATTTTAATTAAATAATCCAAATTATTTAATTAAATCATCTTTCCTCCACTTTAAGTAAATAAAATCAAAATTATTTATTTAATTAAATCATCTTTCCTCCACTTTAAATAAATAAAATCAAAATTATTTATTTAAATAATCAAATTTCTTCCCACTTTAAATAAATAAATTTAAATTATTGATTTAAATAATCTATTTCCCTCCAAATGAAAAAAAAATAATATTTTATTCATTTATCACATGTGCTCATGAAATTAAATAAGTTATTTATTTAATTTCTTAATTATCCTCACCCACCATAATTTTTTCTGGTCAAATCAGTTAATAGATAAATCAAATGAGTTAACTCATCAATCAATTTTGTTAATACATCAATCAAATCAGTTAACGCATCAATAAATTTTGTTAACAGATCAATCAACCTAGTTAACAGATCAATAAATTGAGTTAACTCATCAATCAAGTCTATTAGCCTCCATGATTCATGAGAGGGCAAGGACACTTGTCCCTCTCTCATTCATGCATATTCTCTCAACTGTTCTTAGCCATTGATCTTTATGATCATCCTCCACCGTTGATCTGCATTTCAACAAGTCTATAACTTGAACCTCATCCTCCATTTCTCAGCATCTCTCATTCAAATAAACTTATGCTATCACTATTATCATCCATTTTGGGAGATCACAACCTTACGCTGGTAAAAGAGAAAAGAGCAATCCACTTGAGGTTTGGGTGCTACCTCAGTACGCTCCACCCGTATGGTTTGTTTGTATGCTTTGAAGGCAATTTGTATTGTTTTACTTGTTGCTTTGATTGATTATTGCATTCAGATTTTGATAATTACATTTTGGCACACCCGGTGGGACCCACGTCCCTAAAATCTAATGTTTGTGGGAATAAATTCTGTACATTCTGTCATATAGGATTGGAAATGTGTCTTTGACCGTGAAATCATGCTTGTGTAGTAGGTTGGTGCGCCTATGCTGAGAAACAATGCACGTTCACACCATAAAAAGTTTTTTGATAGAGTTTTTATGTTTTTGCAGATTTAGGGCTATTTCAATTGATTTTTCACTTGTTTCTATCATTTTGTATCTTTGATGACCTCTAACCATGTCTACTCATTCTTCAATATCTTCATTTAAATAGGTTTTTCCATCAATTCCATAGTCTAAAATAGGTTCTATGTAAAAGCACACCTTTGCCCTACAAAAGCATGCCTTTACCCTACAAAAGCGTGCCTTTGCCTATATAGTTACCTGGCAGTTATCAACTCCTCAAATCAGTCCTTCTAGACCCCTGGATCAGCCTGAGATCATCAAAATTCACTTTCTGTCAGGCCTGACTCTATGTTTTTTGTAGGTACTTATTTGATGTTCTAAAAGCATGCATGTGTTCTATAAAAGCATGTCTGTGTCCTCTATATGTGTACCTATGACTGTGTAATTCATTTGCTAAAAGTGTACTTTTGCATCTTGTCAGTGCGCCCTTACAACCTATCAGATCGCCTTTGTCAACTGTCGGTGCACCTATGCAAAAAGGTAAAAATCAATAAGTTGTTATCTATTTTGGGTTACTCTCTATGTTTTCTATCCATTTTTTAGTTCTATGTTTTCTGTTTCACTATTTTCTGTCAATTATTTTCTGTTTCAAACTAATCTTTTTTAGGTTTTGGACCTAACTCTTTGTGCAACATCTTACCTTGGTCAAAGAAAGCATTGTTTAAACTACTAATCAAATTTGGTGTAGGACATGTGACAAAGAAAAAAATCATTTTTGAAATTACTAACGAACTTGATGTAGGACGATTGTCAAAGAATTATCTTTTTTCCACTAAGTCTTAGCAAACATTTCATTTTTGTTATTAAAGGAATTTACAATCTTGTCTACCATGTTTGGAATACCGATGTACATATGCTCTCTCCTTGCACTGAAAGGTGATCTTGGAGATCAAAAATACTAGGTTATTCATTTTACTGTTTTGATTTGCTTTCTCCCCAAGGACTCGAGAATAACACGTATGCTCTTCTATCGCATTGAAAAATGATCTTGAGAATCAAAAGTACTTGATATCCTTTCTAGAGGGCTTGCTAGGGGATTTCATCACCTCTAGGGATGACCCCAACCACATGTTCTGGTGTGGCATATAAATATCATGAGTATCGAAAGACTCAACTTCAAAGGAAGGACCCTTTATGTTCCAAGAAAACTACCTTCAGGATACTTGGTCTACCAAGACTTGTATGGTTGAGCGTTAGCTGACTGGGACACCCCCATTCATAGATTTGTGCCCCTATACCTTACGTATATTGGGGACTCCCTAGTAACCTTGTAAACCTAGCTAAGACCATCGTCTATTTTGTAGTGTGGTACAAGGGATGCAGATCGTACCCTAAAGTTACTCACCATCGTACCTCCTTGTAGGTGAGATAGAAATTCTTTGGGTACAACATAAAAGCCTCCAAGGAATGGGGTATTGGGTACAACACCCTTATCCGTAGCTATCTATTCTTGGTGAAGTGTTCTTAGTTAGGTAAGAACATGGACAGGTATTCGATCATGTAGGCCCACATTATGATTCAATCCTACTTGAATAATATTTAGCTTGTTGCAAAAAAAGAGTGTTTTGTGTGTATTCTCTTGTTATAGACCTAGTATTCACCATTTGTTATCCGCAAAGGTTCATAGCCTTGCGTACAATCTTCCAAAGTTACAAGTTTCAAAATTGTCATTGTGTATTTGTGTTTGTTCTCTTGCTAGATATTTTCTAAATTTCTATCTTCCAAAAAATCCAAAAATCCAAAAATCCAAAAAATTTAGTCATTACCTTTGCATTATTCCTTTTCCAAAAAAAGTTAGTCATTACCTTTGCATTATCCTTTTCCAAAAGTCCAAAAATCCAAAAAAAAAGTTAGTCATTACCTTTGCATTATTCTTTTCCAAAAATCCAAAAATCCAAAAAATTAGTCTTAACATTTGCTTTATCCTTTTTCCAAAAATCTAAAAATCCAAAAAAATAGTCTTAACCTTTACATTATTCTTTTCCAAAAATCTAAAAAAACCCAAAAAAATAGTCTTAAACCATTCCACTTTGGTCTTGTTGTTACATTCTCCCATACATTTCCAAGCTCATAGATCATCTACATCCATCCTCATTCCATTTGACTTAGAATTTTCAAGTATTCATCCTTTTGAGACTATAAGGTTCTTCCATCCTCATACCACAATCATTTTTTCCAAATTTTATCCCAAACATCACAACATCTCCTCATCCTCTTGGTTATTAATCCCAAATCTAGATCAAGAATCCACTAGTTGGTCTTTAGTTTAAGAAGTTTGCCTCTCTAAAATTCATAGACAAATTAATATCCACCAAACTAGTGAACAACCTAGCTTAAGAGAGTGGCTCCTTTTAAGTTAGTGAAATTCACTATCCTTTTATCTTGTCTTACCTTGAAATCATTAGTCTATTTCTTGGTAGATAATCTAAAATCCCACCATCCCATAATCATTGGATCTAGATTTATAACTTTTAACTAAGCAATCATCCATCCAAATTGTCTTAGAGTCTCAATTCTTTTCCTCGAAAAAGTCTAAACCTATCCTTTCATCCATTTCATCCACTCTTGACATCCATATAAATTTCCATATCATATGCCTTTAACTATATCTCAACATAAAAATGCTATGGAAAACACCCAAAATCCACCTCAAGGCAATCCCAAAGTACCTATTGATGCCTCCAAGTTTACCATAGACATGGACTCCAACGTCTTTGTCCCAAAAGGGTATACAGTAGGAACTTCATCTCAAAGCCTAGGTCAAAAAACTCTAGAAGAATCACAAGACCTTGATGAAAACATGTAAGATCCCAAGTTCTTATATGCTCTAGATAAACTTTTCGATTCCAATCGAAATCATTTCTTTCATCTACTTGCCAAAAGAGGAGATAAGTTTCCTAGCAACTTTGATACATCCCAGATCTAGGAGAAAGACCCCATAAATATCTCCATTGCCTCCATGGGTGGAGAACATCCCACTTTAATTCCAAACACATCCACCTTACCACTTACCATTCAAAATCCACCCACTCATGAGGTTGCTTCCTTCACTAATCAATTCAGCAACCCTCTCTATCAAAATCCCACACCAATTGAACCACTTCTAACACCTTCATACATGTTAGGATTCCAACACCAATCTTATATTTCAAATAAATCTCATGCTAACCCTTCACAAACATCTCAACCATATTCTTCTATACCAAATAATTCTTATGCTAACCCTTCACAAACATCTCAATCATCTTCTTCTATTCCAAATAACTCTTATGCTAACCCTCCACAAACATATCAACCATCTTCTTCTATTGTAAATAACTCTAGTGCTAACCCTCCACAAACATCTCAACCATCTTCTTCTATTCCAAGTAACCCTAGTGCTAATCCTTCCCAAGTATCCCAAGTTCAATCCTCCACTTCCAATGCACCTACCAATCCATCACATGCTTCTTCCTATCAAACTAACACAAACCCCTATAACATATCCCAACAACCACCAAACCACAAATATGGTTCTTCATATCAAGGTCTTGCTCCACCAACCCAATATCAGCAACCACCAACTCAATATCAACAACCCCCAACTCAATACTAACAAACACCAACCCAATATCAACAACCACCAAACCAATATCAACAACCCAGAAAACTCAATACCAACAACCACCAACTCCATACCAACAACCACCAAACCAATATCAACAACCACCAATCCAACATCAACAACCACCAACTCAATATCAACAATCATCTTCATCATCTCTCCAACAAACTTTTGCACACCAGCAACCACCTTCACCCAACATTCAACAAAATTTCTCACCACCACCACCACCATCTGGAATTAAACTTTGAATATCTAACATGCAAAAATGGATTTCAGATCTTTCACTTAGAAACACAAAGAAGACTTTCTCATTTGAGGAAGTTTGTCCATATCCATTCAATTGATCTATTTCAATGATACCTTTTCCTACTAGCTTTCAAATACCCAAATTCGACAAGTATAAAGGAAAAGGTGATCCTCAAGAACACTTAAGGGAATTTTATATGACTTGTTTAGAGGTTGCAAAAAATGGTGCATATCTTCTATGCCTCTTCCCTCGTAGTCTCAGAGGGCAAGTCACGGACTGGTTTTCACACTTATGTCTGTTTATCAAGTCTTTTAGAAAATTAGCTGAGAAGTTTATTTCCCATTTCTCTTTCAACATTGAACATGAAGTCTCCATGACATACTTGTGTAACACTAAACAAAGAAATGGTAAAACCTTCATCTCCTTCCTGCAAAGGTGGAGAAATATGGCTAGCAAATTCTCTTAGCCTATTCCTAAGAAGTAGTTAGTGCATATCTTTGTCCAAAATTTGAATCTTGAACTTGGATTCTATTTGCAAATACAATATGCCAATGAATAGATTATTTCCAATGGAACCAATATTGAAAAATCCCTTATCGCTAAATGACTTGTAAAAATCTTTAAAGAAACAAAGGACAACACCCCCACTTCAAATGACAAGCCCCACTTTTGGGCTAAAAACAAAAATGTTGTCAATGATGAAGTTGTGAATGCAAAACACGTCCAAACTATCCAAACACCTATTAACATTCAAGTGCCCACAAAGAATGTTCCCTCCACTCAAAGGGAACAACCCAAACAAGACTTCACACCCAAGCGTAGATTCACTCCCTTGGGAGAACCCATCGAATCTATCCTTAAGAAACTTGTCCAAAGTGGTTTAATCACATTATGGGAAGCTAAAAAATATGATGAGCCCACTTTCAAACCGTCATGGTATAAAGATAATGAATATTGTGAATACCACATAGTAAAAGGACATAAAACACTTGGGTGTATGAAGTTAAAAAACCTCATCCAAAACCTCATCGATCGTGTAGATGTTGTAATAGATGATGCTCCCAAACCCACATCAAATAAAGACCTTAATATTTATATAGATCCATTCCCACCTCATGATAAGGGAAACAATTCCAACAAAGGTAAAGGTCTCAGTAATATGTCAGGTCAATACGATTCCATCATTGGCCATTTTGAAGAAAATTTTGTGTCCACTCTTACCATCAAGGGCAAAGCCCCTAATTGTGTTGTCACTACTCGTCGAGGTCGTGTTACCCTTTGTGGGGAAACACCGAACAATCAACCCAATTCTAAATATAACTTCCTAGATCACTTAGGAAAAACACCAGCTCTTATATCTATCCTTGATCTACTTCGCACTTCACCTGAGCATAGAGCCATCCTCGAAAAAGCACTTTAGGGGTCTTCTATACATGACAACATTTACATGCCACAATTTTAGGCCATGATAGGACACATTGCCTCTCCACATCACTTGGTCTTCACAGAAAAAAACCTTCCATTCCAAAAACACATGCCATAATGAAGCGCTACACATAGAAGTTTACATACACCAACTCAAAGTCAAAAGAATCCTTTTAGATGGTGGTGCTGGTCTCAATATCTATTCTTTGAAACTACTAAAATAGTTAGGATATTCTACAGATGCTATTTACTCTACCCATACTATGGTAATCAAAGCATATGATGATGTTGAAAGAGAACCAGAGGGTGTCATTGATTTACCAATCAAAGTGGGTCCTGCCTTAGTAAAAACCTAGTGTCAAGTACTTAGCCTAGACCTCCTATATAACAGTATTCTTGGTCATCCATGGATCCACACCATACAGGCTGTGCCTTCCACCTATCACCAGTGTTTGAAATTTCCCTTTAATGGTACAAAAATTACCATTCTTGGTGATAACAACCCTTTTGAATTCTATCGCACAATGCAAGGTAGATATTTGAATTCAAACCAAATTCCTAATAATATTGTCACATAGCCTTCATCCTCTTACATCGATCCATCCACCTTAACCAAAACTCCACCTAATCAACCCATTCCTGAGGTCAACATTTAGTATAGGACACCAGGTTAAGAGAATATGATTTGCAAAAATCTTGATGTGTAGGGAACTTGCCTTTATTGCCTAAGTCCTATGGAAAACCTCCTGTGGTGAAAGAAAGTAAGAAGGTCATCATACCAATGCAACCAATAGTGTTCACTCATGGAGGAAGACTAGAAGATGAATGTATTGAAGATATCTCCTCTTGGCTCTACCAAGATGAAAAAGATCCAGTAATATTACCGGTTGAAAAATACAACACAAGTCTCCGCATTATAAAAAATATGGGATACAAAGAACAAGGTGGACTTGGAATCCAAGAGCAAGGAACTTTAGAACCCATCTTTATCAATAGGAAAAATAGCAAGCATGGGTTAGGATATGGTAAGGAGGTACCACACTCCTTAGATATTCAGTTTATCCTCAATGAAGTAGTGAAGGATTTTCCCGTGGTTGAGACTTCTCTTGATGATACTATCGATGACTCTTACCTACACATTACTGAATTATTTCAGAAAACATCCATCTTTATGATCTCATCCATCTCCATCACCTCACAAACAAAAATGCAAAAAATTTCCCTTGTACATCCGGAACTAGTCGATTGGGACCAACAAGGGGCTCCAGTCTTGGATAGCTTTGAGAATGATGAAGCCTAAGCAGAATTTTTGGGACTCCAGGATGGTCTCCTGATTAGTGACCATAAGGTATGTTTTGTAATGGAATTATCTCCTGTTTCATACTTTGGGGAGAATGTCAAAACTTTCAATCACAAAAGTGCAAATAAAATAAATAGATCCCTAGGTGAAAACCATGTTGTGGCACCTTCTGATCATAAAATAGTAAAAAGAATGAATGCATCCAATAGTGAAAACCTCTTTGAGGCACCCAAGGATGGGGTGATTTGACCTTCCCCCACCATCGAAATATTAGGAGAGCTCTTCATTATTGATTGAACAGTCACAAGAAATGAACCTTGGCATAGTGCAAAATCCAAAGGTTACTTTCTTAGTAGCATCATTGTCAGAATAAGAATGAAAAGACTTCACCAAGTTTTTCCTGAAAAGAGCAATTAACTTTGCTTGGATTTATGCTGATATGCTAGGATTGGATCCTGCATTATTAGTCCATCACCTATCAGTGTCTCTAGGTGCTAAGCCCGTTAAGCAAAAACTTCACAAAATGCATCCATAGATAATACTATTGGTAAAAGATGAACTCGAGAAGCTACTTGACACCAAGTTCGTATGCCCCATAGATTATATAGAATGGGTCTCTAACCTTGTACCTATTGCCAAACCAAATGGAGGCATCTGCATTTGTTCTGACTTTTGAGATATAAACAAAGCATATCCTACAGACAACTTTCCGCTGCCCAACATTAACATAATTGTAGATTTGATGGGAGGTCATGAGATGCTATCCCTCATGGATGGTTTTTCTGGCTACAACCAAATTATGATAGCACCCAAGGACCAATACAAGACAACTTTTACATGTCCTTAGGGAACATATTATTGGTAGGGCATGCCTTTTGGTCTCAATAATGCTGGTGCAACATACCATCGATCGATGGTAGTTATCTTCCACGATCTCTTTCATACCATCATGAAAGATTATGTCGATGCCCTCTTAGGGAAATCTACTAGAGCAGGACACTTAAAGGTGTTGGAACAGATCTTTGATAGGCTCAAATAGTACCAACTCAGGCTTAATCCTAAGAAGTGTGCCTTCGGAGTAACATCTAGAAAACTACTGGGTTACATTGTATCTCATCGAGGCATTGAAGTCGATCTGGCAAAAGTCAAAGCAATAGTTGACATGTCTCCTCCCACCATCCTCAAGTAGTTGATAAGTCTTTAGGGTAAGTTGTAATCCATTTGATGTTTCATCTCATAGCTAGGAGGTAAATGTCAACCTTTCTCACACTTACTTCGCAAAGATGTCACATTCAGATGGGACAATAAGTGCTAGGAAGCCTTTGGACAACTCAAGCAAAATATGGCTACACCACCTATTTTAATGCCACCAATCTCAGGAAAACCTTTATTGCTATATATATTCACTACATCAGCAGCCTTGGGGGCACTCCTAGCTCAGCATGACGAATTAGGAAAAGAACAAACAATTTACTATATTAGTCGTACCTTGGTGGGATATGAGCTCAATTACACCTCCATGGAGTGAGCATGTTTAGCAGTAGTGTTTGCTTCCCAAAAGTTGCGGCACTGTATGTTGAACCAACAAACAAAGCTCATATCCAAGATAGATCCTTTGAAGTACCTTCTTTCTAAAGTAGCTCTTATAGGATGTCTAGAAAAATGGGTAATGATCTTAAGTGAGTTTGATATCGAGTATGTTGATCGAAAGGATGTAAAAGGACAAGTTATTGCATATCAACTAGCAGAGGCTCCAATAATAGATACACACCCCATGTTTTTTAATTTTCCATATGAAGGGATCTTCAACCTTTCTACATCGATCGAATGGAAACTATAATTTTGACAGGTCTTACACTCAGCATGGTTCCAGAGTGGGAATCCTCTTCATTACCCCACAAGGTGATTGTATTCCCAAATCATATCGGCTTGCTTTTCCCTACACCAACAATATAGTTGAATATGTAGCATTACTCACAGGTCTCTGAATGGCAATCCAATGGAACATAAACCAACTTCAAGTTTATGGAGACTCTCAACTAGTCATTTGTTAGGTCATCGATGAATATCAGACCAAGGATGACTATTTGATGTCCTACAAAAAATGGTTGAGAACTACAAACAACACTTTTGTAGTCTATTATTTGATCAGATCCCCAGAGTAAATAACAAGCTTGCTGATGCAATGGTAACTATTGGATATCTCTTAGACATGCTAGCAAGCATACAACACTGTGAGTTCTTGGTTGAGTAGCTAATGATACCATCTATTGATGTTCCATCCACTAAAATTATCTACGAACTTGTTGGTCCCAACTCACCTTGGTACCAAGACATATACAACTACCTTCACAATAACACCATCCCACCCAACCTTACATCCACACAAAAGAAAACTTTCATTCATCGTGCCTCCCATTTCACCATCCTTGGAGATTCATTATACCAACAAAGTCTCAATGGTATCCTCCTCAGATGTTTAAACTCAGAAGAAGATGACATTGCTTTAAGGGACATTCACAAAGGTATTTGTGGAGCACATTCCACCAGTCCTAATCTAGCAAAGAAGTTGCTGTGAACTGGATATTATTGGCCCACAATGGAACATGATACTCATCAATTTGCAAAAAGATGTCTTAAGTGTCAGTAGCATGGAGATCTCATTTATGCACTTGCCATCAGCTACAACCAATGACTACTCCTTGGTTATTTTCACAATGGGGACTCGACCTCGTAGGAAAAATTCATCCCTCATCTTCTAATGGCAACAAGTTTATTATTACCACCACGGAATATTTTATAAAGTGGGTGGAATCTATTCTCATGACTTACATTACCAGAAAATAAATTACTAAATTTATCCTACACTATATCATTTGTTGGTATGGTATCCCTATGGCTATAGTAACCGATAATGGTAAACCATTCAAAAACTAAGATGTTTGTGCCTTGTGCACTCAATACCACATCCAACACCATTTTTCCACTTCGTATTACCCACAAAGCAATGGCTAGGCTGAGGCTTCCAACAAGACTATTCTAAAAATTCTCAAAAAGACAGTCAATGAAGTTGATCGTGATTGGCATCTAGAGCTTAACTCCACCCTTTGGGCATATCACACAAGCATTAGAACCCCAACTGGTGTCGCACCATATGCTTTAGTATATGGAACCAAAGCTATTTTGCCTATAGAGGTCAAGATCCCATCTCTCCGTGTCTCAATGCAACATCTTATTGAGGGAGAGTATAGAGTTTCTAGGTTGCATGAATTGGAGCTATTAGATGAAAGATGCCTTGCAACATTGAATCATCTTCAGGTCTATCAAAACTACCTTCATCATAGCTACAACAAGAAAATTAAGGAAAGGCAGTTCCAATTGGGTGATCTCATCTAAAAAGGAAACCAGAGAAACCAACAAGATAGAGATAAAAAAGGCAAATTTGAACCTAACTGGTTGGGACCATTTGTCATCATAGCAGTCTATGGATCAGGGGCATATACCCTACCAAAACTTGAAGAAATTCCTCTCAATGAACCCATCAACAGTGTTCATCTTATGAAATTCTATGCTTGATCCCCAGACTATCTTAGCAAAAATTTCACAAATAAATAAATAAAATAAAATAAAAAATATAGAAAATACCGAAAAAAAAATAAAAAATTCTATCCTCTGGTGAAAACCTTGTAAATAGGGGCCTTGGATAAGTACCATAGTAAAAACTTGGAAAACAGGCACTATGTGTAAGAGTCAGCATCCACTGTCTATTAGGTATTTCCATCCACCCATCTCATTTTCATAATAAAATCCCATCCATCCATAATAAAACTTATTGACCTTCACATACCCACATGTCCATCTATCATGGCTTGGAAATTGTCAGTGTCAAACATTATCTCTTATTCTCATCCATTGTTAGTCTCATCCATTTTTAGTTAGTCTAGTTTCATTCATCCATGGTTAGTCACTTTCTCCATAATAAACCCTTTACCTGAATGGGGCCATGTTTCCCTAACCTAAGGCTAGGAATGGATCCTTGTTTTGACTCAAGGGAATTATAACATCATCACCCATCCATCAGTACCCTCATCACTTATACCTTATCACTTTCATCACTCTCCAACTAGAACTACATATCATCATCATCATCATCATCGTCATCATCTTCGTCGTCGTCATCATCGTCATTTGCCTTGATCCTATGGATATAGGGTATGTAGACAGTCTAGAGTACAAAGGAAGTATCTAGTACTCAAGCACATATGATTCACCCATCATCCATCTCAATCTATAATAAAGCCAAAATTATTGCTCCATCCATCTACCACAATCCATCCTATTCACTTACTGCCTAGAATTGACTAACTCAAACAAAACGTAAACTATGCATCTTTTGCAAGCTAAAATACTTATCAAATCAGAAACAAAAAAGCTACTCCTAAAACAATATGTCACCTCATAAAACTGCTTGCTACATCTTGTTCATCCATACATCCTAGATCCAAATCCTTTAATGGATACATATTTCCTACGATAAGGCCCCCAATCTATCTAGAGCACCCTCATTGACAAGAGAACATGATGATTGTCTATCTATTTTATCAAGTTGGTTATTTACTTTTTTATTTATCTTTTATACCTTTCTAATACTTATTTAAAACTACCTTGATCTTTCTATATCTTGGTATGTCACGATGTGGTATGAATTGGGGCATAGTCATTGCTTTCATATGTTGTGTTTGTGGAATGATTTTATTATCTTATTAGAATTAATATGTATCTTGTGTGTGTGTTGGGATTAGAATCTTGCATATCAATACCTTTTGCATCTAAGGTTCTGCAAAGACCTTATATGTATTAAGACTATTCTATGCTAAGACTATTTTCCATTCACATATTCAACAAGGTTCTATTATGACTAGTAGAAATAAATCAAACCGTTTTCTTGTAGAGTCAAAAGTCTTATGCATGGGATACATTGTCACCCTGGTTCTTATACCTTGGTGCATAACATCCATGTGATATATCAAAATAAAGGATTTCTCTATATATACGTTAGCGTAAATACTCCAAATAAATCCATCGCTCTTTCAGCTATCCTAAAATTCTTTTCCGCTCATTTCATCTTAATCTTCATCATTCATCTATCTATGATTAACTTTATTTTTATCATTTGTCCTTTGTTATCATTTATCAATCATTTGTTTAATCATTGTCATTTGTTATCATTTGATTGTCATTTGATATCTTTCCTTGTCATTTCTTGTAATCATTTGTGATCACTTCTCAGTTATCATTTATGATCAATTGTTATCATTTATTACCATATGTCCATTATCACTTAATCATGTGTCATCTTTATCATTAGTCTTCATGTGATTATCATTTCTTTGTTAATCATTTGTATCATCATGTTCATTCATTCTCATTTGATTATCATTTCTTTGTTAATCATTTCTATCATCATGTTCATTCGTTCTCATTTGGTTATCATTTCTTTGTTAATCATTTGTATCATCATGTTCATTTGTTCTCATTTGATCATCATTTCTTTGCTAATCATTTGTATCATCATATCCTTTCATTATCATTTAATTATCACTTCTTTGTTAAAAATGTGTACCATCATTATCATTTGTTCATGTCATCATGTGTAATAAGTTCTCATCACTTGTTACCATTTATGCCATCATTTGTTATCATTTCTTAACAATTGGTCAATCATGTGTTATCTTTTTCTTATTTATTTCTATCATCATTTTGTAATCCATCTAACTTAATTATTTTCATCATTCATTTGTTATCTATTTTTCACATCATAATAAAAACATCATACATCAAAAGAAACCATACATAAACATCTATTCTAAATCCATTTTCATATATAAACATGCATGCATCCATAAACATCATCATAAATTCATAAAATAAAGACATCATACACATTAGGATATATCAACTATCGCTACCATCATATATAAATGTCATACAAAAAAGTGTCCATGATATAGTGTCTATGTACATAAACTACATCATCTGCGCACATGCATCAAAATACATCAAAGTACATCCATGTCATCAATAACTCAAGTGTCTGTGTCAAGTGGAACTCGCCCCTTTGAAGGAGTTAGTTGTGAGCCCAACCTTAGAGGAGGAGGCTAGCGAGGTCCCTGTGCCCCTCATGGATGTCCCTGGTCTGGTGGCACCTGTCATATACATGCTCTAGGAGGCCCCATCACAGAAGGCCCTAACCACATTGATCTGGAGACCCTGCTCTGCTCTACCTACTATAGCTAGGCACCTACTGATCCACAGGAACTGCATTCTCATATAGGCCATGGTATTACTCCACTCGCTGCCCTGTTAATGTCAGTATGTCCTACACTGCCATCATGTCCGCCCACATCTGAGCCATGTTGTCTCTGGCTATCACCCCTTGTGTTGTATCTAACTACTATTGTAACTGTGTAACAACAACCCTCCCTATATCTCTCTCTGTTATGGCCTACTGAATCTAGCCATCTACACCTCCTACCTTTGCTTGTAGCATCTACACCTATGCCTACAAGGTCTGTAACTATAGGAGGGCACTATCTCTCTCCCTTATCAAGCCAGCCGCTACACCCTGTAGTCTCTCCACCTCTATCTATAGACTATCTTGGGAGGCTCGTACCATGTCATAGTCCTCTATATCTCTCAGGATAGTGGTCTTAGCCTGTGGGTATCCTCCATCTCCCTCATCTCCCAAGATATCAACCTCTACCTGCGGCTGTCCTCTATCCCCTCCTTTATCTCTGCCATCTCCTCCTCTACCTAAATTTGGGGGAATCATCATGTCTCCTCTCTCTACCCTCTATCTCACTCATCGCTATCCAATAGGAGGCTCTGCCACCTACCCTACCTGTGTCCCAAACACTGTCAACCTAATGGGCTTGTGAGTGACCCACCAAGCATCATAATCAAGGTTGGTCCCTACATCATCAACTACTGTTGATGGCAGTACCCATGGCATTGGTTGTAGTGTCCTGAACTCTGTCAGCACTACTTGTCTGTCCAGTGGCACTCCCCATGCACCCATGTCCCTAACAACCTGAGGAAAGATCACCTCATGCACTAGAGTTGTTTGATGCTCCCTGAACTATCGTCGCACCTTGTCTGACATGTATTTCTCTATGATCAAATTTGTCCTTCCCATGATATATCATGTCTACTTGACATAAGGTAGCTCCTTGACATCCTCATCCCAATCATTGCAAGCCCTCCAAGGTCTCCAAGTCACTGTATCTAGGCCATCTATCACACTCCACTAGTAGGTCATGTCTCTTGTCTACATGTTGTGGAGGACCCCCACATAAATCTAATAATATGGGTGGCCTACCATCCTCTCCCTGTCACACATTGACTACAACACCGGAATGTGTTCCCAAGCCCAAATATGCAATAACACCACTTCGCACCCAATGTACTAACTCCTACTGTACACACAGCTATGAAGATCTCTGTATAAGTGGGCCAATACACATGGACCCCACGCGAATACATCTCCATCCATCATCCTCTCTAAAACATTACCCCAATTGATCAAGAATTGTCTTGATCTCCTTCCTGGTACAAGAACATACCCAATCAAGCCCATAATGAATATTGGCAGTGGGGCATCTCTATCACCTTGATCAAATCCAACTACATCCCCTCAATAGGCAAGTCATCATTATAAAATACTTGCTCGAGTGCTTGGGTCCCTGGTTGCAGGTCGTATCTAACCAATGTACCATGAATGGGAATCCGTAATATCTACCACACGTCCTCTAGTGTCACTATCATCTCCCTAGTCGGGAGGAGAAAAGAACTCCTCTTGTTGTGCCACCGCTTTATGAGCACAGTCATCATAGTTGTGTGCACTTGAATCTTTGGAAATTGAGCTATGTGCAGCATCCCCACCGCATCTAGAAACTCCCTGTCTATGTCTATAAAGTATGTGTATAGGCTCATAGTCCTTGGTCGCTGCACGTGCGATTGAATCAGCAAAGGTCACTCCTGTCCATCATCATAGTTCTCTACGTTAGCCATAATCTTGACAATTCATCCAATTTTCCCTAGTTCATCTAGTTTTCCTAAGTCTAATTGGTCACTTTTTGTCTTATGACAAAAGCATGTCATTTATGGTCCTAGACACTCTTTTGAGCACATGCATGTCATTTTTTGACGTAGCCGCACCTTTTTCTAATTCATGCACACTTTTATACAAAAGTGCACCCCTTTCCAACGCAAGCACACCTTTATCATGCACAAGCACATCTTTTCCAACAAACCTAACTATGATGCAAGCTCGCATTTTCCTCGCATAGGCACGACGTCTTCTTACGCAGGCATGCTTTCCCAACATGGGTATGTCTTTGTCATAGGTGCCTTGTTTTCATGCATGGATGCGCAGATTATTCACACAAGCATGCTTTTACAAAAAAGTTCCCATGTTTAAATTTCTACTTTCACCTAACATTAATGACCATTAATGTCTGCCTACCTACCCCAAAATCCTAGGTTAGGTCACTTACCAGTAACCCTGCACCATCTAGTCACTGGAACTACCTCACTCACTCGTCTTAGTGCCTATGACATAGATTCTCTATGCGGTTGGCCATCTCTATCTCTTCTTCTCACTAAGTGGTTGTTTTCAAAGCTTTGGTGTACAAATGACTTAGAATGGTCCCCTTGCCACTATTTATAGGCTCCCAACCCCTGTTTTTCCCCATAGCCCCTACCGCACCCTCCTATATTCCTCTCTTTTCACCATTTTCATCCTTTTTCTTCTATTTGTTAATATTTTCTACTATCTTAGCCTACGTCTTACCTGTCAAGAATTTTTTTTGAAAAATTTCTCAAGGGGGCACCCAGTATCCCTTCTCTCTTCCATCTTTTTTTCTCCGTTCTTATCACTGACTAGGGCATCTTTTTCAGTTTCTTTGACATGACGCCACCTAATGGGATGTTGTATCAAAGAGGGGCAAAATGTAGACACCTAAAATTTACCAATGCATTGTTCATCGTTTCGAACCACATTCACATCATTTCTCATTAAATCACCTAGTTTGGGTCATTCCATACTAATTCAATTAATTCACCAAAAATTGTCATATTCCTCTATTTTAATTAAATAATCCAAATTATTTAATTAAATCATCTTTCCTCCACTTTAAATAAATAAAATCAAAATTATTTATTTAAATAATCAATTTTCTTCCACTTTAAATAAATAAATTCAAATTATTTATTTAATTAATCTATTTCCCTCCAAATGAATAAAATTTAATATTTTATTCATTTATCACATGTGCTCATGAAATTAAATAAGTTATTTATTTAATTTCTCAATTATTCTCACCCACCATAATTTCCTCTGGTCAAATCAATTAACAAATCAATCAAATGAGTTGACTTATCAATCAATTTTGTTAACACATCAATCAATTTTGTTAACAGATCAATCAACCTAGTTAACAGATAAATCAATTGACTTGACTCATCAATCAAGTCTGTTAGCCTCCATGATTCATGAGAGGGAAAGGACACTTGTCCTTCTCTCATTCACACACATTCTCTCAACCATTCTTAGCCATTGATCTGCATTTCAACAAGTCTATAAATTGAACCTCATCCTCCATTTCTCAGCATCTCTCATCCAAGTAAACTTATGCTGTCACTATTATCATCTATTTTGGGAGATCAGGACCTTACTCTAACGAAAGAGAAATCTACATACCAAAGAGAAAAGAGAAATCCACTTGAGGTTTGGATGCTACCTTGGTATGCTCCACCTGTATGGTTTGTTTGTATGCTTTGAAGGTAATTTGTATTGTTTTACTTGTTGCTTTGATTGATTATTGCATTCAGATTTTGACCATTACATCATCTACAAGTGCATAAAAGGTTACAACAACAATATTTGATGATGAACAAGATGATTTTATTGCTGATTTAAATGAGTTAGATGCACATGTTTATGACCCTAACTTCCTTACCCAACATTTGGAAAGCCTTAGGAGATAGGATGGTGAATCAATTTCACACTTTCATAATAGGTTTATTGATACAATCAATAACCTTCTAGATGATTACAAACTAGATGAAGGTATATGCATAGACTTGTATTGTGAGGCCTTCTATCTTGGTGCAAGCTAACTTCTCCTGGAATACAAACCAAAAAGTATAATGGCAGATTTTGAGTGGGCCAATTCAACTCACTCAACACTTGCCATTACTTTTCTATCTCCCAATGATTAAGGGAATATGTGTGTAGATCTTATTGTTCAGTCTAGTGGGTCAAATCATATGGATGGTGGTATTGTTGCAACATGGGATCAGGTTGAGTGTGTAGTTAGAAGGGTCAAGCTATGTGATGCAGCATCATATGAAAGTTGTGTAGAAAGTGAAGATAGTGTGGCCACCTATCTTCAGTTGGATGCATCATCCCTTAGGGATGGTGATAATTTTTCTTTGTCACTTGAATCCGAACCTAAATTCAAGTGTGGCAGTGATATGCTTGTACTTAGTGATAATCGATATGAGACAAGTGTTGGTGCAAACATTGGTGTTCATTCTAGGAGGCTTTCCATGGATGATGGTGTTGCTTTTGTGGATGAAAGTAAGGAAGATGAATTGAAACAACTTTTTTATTCATTTAATGTGCTTCCTTGTGTTGTTGAATTTGAGGATGAGGCTCACATCCTTCTTATTGAAAATGAAAAAGAGGAATGTGAAGGTGTGCCTGGTCCAACTGTTGTTGTAGGTCATAAGGTTGTCAACCTAGATAAATTTTGGTTTGGAATAGCTATCATATACTGATATGAATTCTTTTAAGAACACATTTGTAAGATCATTGGTTGAGAATTATGATATAGGGTTTGTGAGTTCTCAAGAGAATCAGGATCTTTGTTTGCATGTTGGTGAAGAGGAAGATCAAATCATAGATCAATTTCTTAGCAACAATATTTTTATAGTAGGTTGTAGTGAAAGATGTGAGACAATGAGGCAATTTGAAGATGATGAGTCTTCACTTGAAATGCCTCAAATTTTTGATTTATATGTTGATAATGCCAAAATGGATTTTAATCAAGTCTTTGATTCAATCATGGAAGAATACATCAACATTTGTGGTGCAACTAGGTCTCAAGAACTTGAACAGTCATATGACATAGCCCAGCTCGAGGCTACACTTGGACAAGATACAGTTTAGCTTAGTTTTTAGGAGGATACATTTCTTCATGTTGATATGCATCATGCTACCAGGGATCTTGAAAGTGAGTCTTTCTATGTGGGTCAGCAAGATGACCCCTCCTATTATCTATGGATTTCATGTCTTGATGATAGTCACTTTCATTTCTAGCATGATGATATAAATAGTTTTAGTTTGCTTACTCATTCTTGGAAGAAACCTTATTGGTTGCAGCTGAGTGAAGGATGTAATTTCAACTTGAGGATGATAGGTTTGTTCTTCAAGCTTGTGTTTGAAAGAGGTAAGTGATTTGCAGTAACTTGTCTATGGCAATGTGCCATGGATCTTCTTTGCAATGTTTGACCTACAAGTGTTCTTGATATTGTTTATAGCCATATCCATCCACCTTTGTGCTTCCATGTCATTGGATGTAAATGTTCTTGTGCATAATTTATTGTGTTTTTCCTTGTGCTTTGTGGCTCTTTTTGTCTCCCCTCCCTCATCGCCCCCTTTTGGAATTTGGTATACAACCTGGAGATAATTGGATCCTCGTTGTGCCTACAAGAGTCACACATCCCCAACTAGAGCTAATGTTGGCATGTGCTTAATTTTTTCAAAGGTCCCATACTTATGACTCCTTTTTGTCTAATTTTTTTCACCCATTACTGATAACTGATCTAAGAAATCTTTAGTGGGCCCACATCAGTGAAAATTTGTGTTGTGGTGACTATTTGTCTTCCTCATGCCATGGTCATGTCTCATTCTTGTCGAAAAATCCCATAAAATTCCTTTGTTTGTGTTTTCCATGTCTTTTCCTAGTTTTTAGGTGCAAAGTTCCAAGTTCCAAATCCTATCGAAACTAGGAACATCCCTGGTTCCAAATCCTATTAGAACCTGGGATATTATTGGTTCCAATGTTCTTCAGAAACCCAATTGCCTCTCGCTCAATTTGGAGGGTCAAAACTTGGAATTTTTAGTTGATCTCGGAGATGGTGGCTATGTGTGTCATCTCACATCAAATGGACATTTGATTTGGGAGTTTCAACACTTTGGGAATTTTGGGTTTTTTGAGGAAATCAGGACATCCCTGCTCCCTATGTCCTTCTAGGAGCCCATTCCCCCTTGCTCAATTTGGAGGGTCATATCTTGGAACCTTGGTACAAAATTGAAGGATATGGTTATTGGCACCCTCTTTCATCTATTTGGCCCTTTGTTTGGGTGTTTGGCTCATTTTTGGATTTTTGGGTTTTTGTTGATCCTTCTAGACCCCCTTGTTTTCCATGCTCAAGTTGAAGGGTCAAACCTTAATATTTTGGGTTGATCTTAGAGTTTCAAGTTGTGTTCATCAAGTATCATCATGTGGAACTTCCATTTGGGGAGTTTGGTCACTTTGGGGATTTCTAGATGTTCGTGGACGTCAGAACCTTTTAAAAAATCCTTGTGTCCTGGATCCTTCCAAGTTTCCCATTTCCAATGGGGTGCCCCATGGGGATTTTGATATTGTGTGGACATCAAAACCTTTCCCAAAAATCCATATGTCCTTGACCCTTCTAGGTTTCCCATTTCCCTACTGCATTCCATAAAATCCCTATGTTCCTAATCCTTGTGAGTTTCCCATTTCCCTAATGTATTTCTAAAAATCCCTATGTCCATGATCCTTCCAAGTTTCTCACTTCCCTAGTGCATTTTGAAAAATTTTGTGTCCTTGGTTCTTCCTGGTTTCCCATTTCCCTTGGGGCACTCCATTTGTCCCTATGTCCCTGATCCTTCCAGGATTCCAATTTGTGGCATGCACATTTCAAATATCCATGTGTCTTTGGTTCTTTTGGGTTTGCCATTTCCCATGGGGTGCCCCATTTGTCCCTATGTTCCTGATCCTTCTAGGATTTTGATTTTTGACATGTACTTTTCAAATGTCCCTATGTCCTTGGTTCTTTTGAGATTCTAGTTTCTAGCTCAAGTACTCAAACTTTTTGTGTTTTTTCAACACACGATGAGACAATCCAACAACTCTCAGGGCCACCATTAATGATCAATTTAAGGCTTGATGCCTTGGTAGGTGAGCTCCATACACCCCATGACTACTGTGGACCCTTCCATGATGAAATCTTTGTACCAAGGCATTGGTAAACACTCCAAATATGCAGGGTTTTTGGTATAACCCATGTGGTTTTGATGTAGCATGTATGGGTGACTTGAAAACATGTTGACTACTCCAAATCAACTTCCAAGCTGCAACAATGAATTCTAATTCTATATATACATGTTCTTTTGATGTAAAAAGGGTTGATCATTGAACCAATTTTTGGACTGCAAGTGTCTCAGTAGTGTTCTAGGGTATCAAATGATGTAGTCTACTTTGTAAAGGGATAAAGTGCACCTTGTAAAACAAAGGAAGGTTATTCAAAGACATATGCATGTAATGGTATGTCTCTAGAGTAGTTTGTAATCATTTAGGAGGGTGTTTGAACCTAGTTGTTCATCCTATCTTGCCACATTTTTTGGTATGAATGTAATAAAGGCTAGAGAAGTATTTAATAGTATATTAATTCATTGTAAAGCTTTTGTAATGCACTTTCTTTCTATTTCATGTGGGTTTTTGCATTTTTTTTATTACTAAGTATTTAAATTACATGAGATGTGATATATGTAGAGGAAAACTAATGTGTTGTAGACTTAAATAAAATTCAGGGTTAAACCTAACTGAACAGTCCACTATCATTGCATTCCTACATTGAATTATCGACCAAGGAGCATAAGCTTATGATGATGCCTACATTATTTATGCCTTCAAGACTCATTTCTATTCTAAGTTAACCTTATACAATTCTTATTTTATCCAGTTCTACTTACTAGAACACATAGGAATGTAAAACAACAAAAATAGTCTAAACTTCTAGTTGCTACGGGTACCCTCAGCAGAAGCTGAATATAACTGTATTTAACAGGAAAATTACAGTTTTAATCTAAACAACTAAAATGATGAAAAGGCTAACACTAACCTTCAAAGGACTTCAAAGATGTATTCTATTCATGAATCTTGACTATCAGAAATATCAATCACAATTTATTACTTACTTCACAATGCAATGTGAAAGATAACATGAAACAGTCTAACTAGAAATGCATAAATAAATAAAGGAATGTATGAAGTGAGAGTTAGTACCTTGAGTGGCCATCTCAGGGAACTATCTCACTTCTTCTGGAAACTAAATCTACTCAGATCTTCACACATGTTCATGACATACAGTTGAATTTAGTTCATATCAAGGACAAAATCTTCTTCAGATTTTATTCGGAATCAAAACATGTCTGGAATAATAGATAACCGTAACAAAGTAATGGTTAGATAGAAAGTAAAACATAACAACCAACTAATCAACAAACTCATCCCCTAACTTATATAAAGATGGGAGAGTCTTATGCAACCCTTTAACTAACTGTGATCATCAATTCATTCTTGGACATCAGGATATTGTTTTGAGATCAACTTATTAACTGGAACAAAGGAAACAAAGTCCTATCCAACCAGAAATTCTAACCATAATAGCTCATAAATAAAATTCATAAACTTCAGTGAGGCTTCTAGAATAACTCTTCTTTCTCCCATGATGACCATGTTTATCTCCACCAATCGTCATGTCTAGCACTTGGACTGCATTCTGATTAATTCCTCTATTCTACATTCTGTTGCAATTACTCCTCCTTGGATTCTTTGTCTAACTGCACAGGGTTAATCATGCCAGCATATATATACAAAACAACCTTGCATATTAAACTTATGAAATCCTATCTATAATACATGCATATCAACAATTTAAATGATCCATTTGATAATATAACCACCTTATTTTATTTATCAGCATAGGGTTAAAGTCTTTGGAAAGTATATATGAAACACCATAAAATAGAGATAATGTATGTGAAGTCTTTGCAGAACCATATAGAAAAGGTCTTAAAACATATGAAAATAGTATAAAAGGAGGCCAATATTTCATCCCAACATTCCCCCCAACTTCAACTTTTGCTTGTCCCTAAGCAAAATTAAAGAACTAGACATCTATGGCAGACGGTTATAATGCAAAGTAATTCTTCTGAGGTTTGTGTCCTCCCTAACTCCTTTTCCCTACTTGAGGTAAAACCCATTATAGCATGCAAGTCTTTCCATCCTGATCATCTCAGTACACCTACACTACTCACTTTTCCCTCCTGTCCAATGTGGCACTAGATAAATAAAGATAGGAGTCTGATAAGTGAGAGGTAACCATGATACTCCCTTCTGCTCTAATATCTGGATATACCTGCACAATCTCTCAAGCATATTCATGAAGTTGTGGATAAAATGGGGTTCCTTTCTTTGTAATTCTGGAGTTAAACTGTCCCATCTGCTCTGCACATACCTCTAACAATTTTGGATGATAGACACTTCCATCCTCTGTATTCTTCTGTAGTCCCTAAGTCTTAAATCCATGATCACCTTACCTAGTCCTTTATGAGACAGTAATGTTAACCATTGGGTCAAGATGATTTTAGGCTCCAAGGCTTCCTTCCTCAGTTGCAATGGTACTTTCTTTTCCTGCTCTTCATATGGGTCCATCAATAACCCTTTGAGTTGTTCATTTTTGAAATATGACATTAATGCCCTAACCTGTAGGTCTCTAACATAAATGTAGGGATTCCATTCTGTATCTTCATCCATCATATAATTGTGTAGGTAATACTCACACAACTGGTCTTGTTCTTCTAGTCTAACCTATTTGAAGTAATTACAAAAGATAAAACTTGAATGCAAGTCGGGTTGATCATTGATAAATCTGTTAAATTGAAAACTGAGAAATTTTTCTTTCAAAAATAGTGCATACACTCTTGATGGAGGTTTGCATACCATAATATGCTTGGATCTTTCAATAACCTTTGTCAACTTTTGCTCTAACTGTTTAATCTTCAAATACTTTTCTGCAATAGATTCATTGAATTTATGCTTCTCTTTTTCCTAATTTTCCTTCTCTTGCCTATTTTCATTAGTCAATTTCATTAGTTCAAAGCCCAAGGACAATGTAGTATGGTACTTTGGGGTTTTTACCATAGGAGGTTGGACAGTAAGTACTTCTTCTTCCTCAATCTTTATTTTATCTTCAGCCAACTGTGCTAACAAATCTAAGTTAGAACCGTGGCCATAAGTTTGGATCTTCTCCTCCAACTCCTAAATCCTCTTTTCTTTTTCTCTATCTCTTTCTTCATAGCCCCTTACCTATTCCTCAAGTTGCCTTATTCTATCTAGGGCTTCTTGCAATTCCTTCCTAATATCTTTGTCTTCTAACAATTCCTTTTCACCTACAAAATCTTCATCATTCCCTTTTTTAGGGGCATCAAAAATTTCCTTAGCAAAATCATCTAGCACAGGTTTTCCCATTTTTCTGGCAGTAAATAGATCCTCTGATTCAAAATCAGAAGAAGAAATGTACCTTCATTTTCTAGTAGACATATTAACATTTGCACAGGCATCAACAGAAGCATCCTCAAGAGGGTTTTCTCCTCTATCTGAATCTAGATTCAGAGGAGTTGGATCAGTATCCTGCTGGCCTTTATTTTTGTCTTCTTCTCTTTGGTGCTCAACAACTCTCTTTAACACCTTGCTTCCTTAACCTCCCTGATCACCTAGGAGTAAATGTCTCATGTTTTTCTACCTTTTTCCTCTTCTTGTTGTTCTCCTTCTTACTCTTTTTTTCCTTTCCAGATGTTGAGGAAGTGGTTCTTTTTGTTTTAGGAGCAGAGGTTGAGGGCTCTTCAACTGATATAGGCCTAAACTCTAGAGGGTTCTTAGGTTGTGTTTCTTCCTGCTCAGTTTCAATAGGGGGTTCAGTTTCATGTGGAATATCTTCTTCTAGCTCTGGTGCTTCTAAGAGTGTTGAGATGTCTACACATTGTTTAAAGGATTCCCACTCAATCTGTGGGTACTGAATCCTTAAACTCCTTCTTACTAACAAAGGTATTAAACAATGGTGAGAAAGAGTTGTGTCTTCTTGTTGTCTCTGATACTCTGAGGACATCCTTTTGAGCATACTATACAAATAATTGGGAACATTGACAAGTTTCTCATATCTCAAATGGTTGAGCAATTTAAGATGCGCAGTATACAACATATTATATCTACCATCAAAAGTAATATACTTGATAATATAGAAAGCACATTTCCCCCAAAAATATGGAAGAGATAGTCATTTGGTACCTTGTGTGGTAGAATCTAGGTGTTCACCTCTTTCACAAAACTCCTCCCTGGCCGTAGCTACATCAGCTCTAGCTGGATACTCAGACCCTGTTCTAGGCAACCCTGAAACTTGAGCAATTGCAGGCTCAGAAGTGTCTATTGTCAACCATCTAACCATTGCTTCATCATACTGCAGAGTAAGTGCAAATTCTTTTACCATGTCATCGTCATATTCTGTCAATTGGAGGAAGTAATCAAGCCAACCTACTCTCATAAAGAGCAGAAGAACCGGCACATCCTCCAATATTTCCTTGTGTGCCAAGGGTTCCCTTTTGATTATGTCTCCTCCCATTACTACTATAAATTACAACTCTACAGTGTCAATTTCCTACACAATGTCAACTTCTACTGCTCAATTTCTATTGCTTTAGCTCACCACCCCAAAAAACTAGTCTTTCAATTTGCCTCTTTCCTGCTTCTCCACTATAACTCAATAACTCCTTAGGGTATTAATTCATTATTTGATAGAGGTAAGTTCATGGCACAAAGTATCTGTCTGGTTTTCTTAAAAGGCAAGGTTTTCAAAGGCAAAAATGTACAAGCAAAAATGATCAGATGACACTCATCGAAAAGAAACCCCTCCCCCCAACTTAATTATGAAGTGACCACACTTCATATGGCAGGTATTACGGATGGAGAAGTAGTGATTAAAATAAATGGTGGTAATATACATCGCATGCATGAAATAAACAATGAATATAAAAAGAAATCTAAGTGTAATAATTGATGCAGAGTGGCACGAGGGAAGCAACAAAACAAGGTTTATTCTCCTTTGCCCACTCACCCACTTCACTCCTTCAACCAACCAAGGTCACTCACCAAGTGCAATTTATGGATTTTGTATCCAGGCTATCCTTCAACCCCCAAGGCTTCTTTCACACCTTAAGGTAGGTCTGTAAACACTTTACCAATAGTTGGTTTGATCCCCAACTTCCCACAACTTTCCAACCTTGACTAGGCCTAGTGAGGCTACTAGCCCTCCAAACCTAGTTTTCTCAACACAACTTGACAAAAATCCCAAATGACCAGGAAAGTAAATGATGGTTTTAGATACCCTCTAAGGGACCCTATCAAACTTCCAAGTCTCCTATTCCAACTCTATTCTAGTAACTCAGAACACTCACTAGGTCTCTAGGCCTAATTGATCGGTTTAGGGCTAGGTTACAAAGCAAGTGATCAATTTTGGGTACATAAATCAAGGACAGGAATTTAGAACACTCCTACCATGCCAAAACAACACAAAACCACCATCTATTCACTCACCCTATTAGGATTTTGTCTTCTACAACAGCAAATTGCATAAAATAGGCCAAATACATGGTAATACTTGACCTAGGGCATCACCTTAAAATTTGAAAACAGCCTTTCCCCACCAAATGCTTTTGGAATCCTATAGAGGACATCCCTAGCCTGCATTTCACTAGTTTTCATGAATTTTCACTAGTGGGAATGCATTCTAGAGACGGATTTATATGACAAACCTTAGAAAATAGGGTTTCTAGACCAGTTTTGAACGAAAATTAAATAACTTTTGACTCTGATCACTTCAAGACCTCAAACTAGTTGCATTCAAACCCTGACTCAGTCTAGTTTTAGGAAAAGTACATTTTCTCACCTGACCAATCCGTACAAGTCGTACACAGTAAGAAAAATAGGGAAAAAGAGACTGTTTTTATTGTTTGAATGCCCAAAACTCTGTACCAGACCTCCTCTATCATACAGGAGTGAAATCACAATGTTATCAACCGATCCAAGTCAGTGTACAACTTCTCCAAATAGTTTCAACTGCCCAAAATGGAGTTGCAACTGATCAATGTGTCATTGACACTTTTGACAACACTTGACACTATGGCAGTTTGCCTTAGCACAAAGACACCGATTGGTTTCACTTGTCCAATGGAGTCTTAACAACTATCCTACTCTCCTAAACATGACAAACATTTGAACAATCCAAACAAACTCAAAAAGCCATCATTAGACCTACTAGGCCTAAGTGGCACAACTAGGTCCAAGTGGACTAAGAAGGATGTGAGGTTTATAAAGTTACCCAAACCTCTTGACCACACAAAATAGACCTTCCAATCATGGCTATGAAAAAGCCTTATTACAAAACACATCAAACAAAAACTCAACTTGTCAAAGATGCATCCAAATGCTTGAGGTGTCAACTGCTCCTAGGTGCCCTGCACCATACACCCACTGTCAAATAGAACTCAAGTCTCTTGAGTTAGGAATGTTATCAAATGTGAAACCTACCTTCTCAATTTCTTCTCTGCTCATCCAAGTGGCATCCTCCTGAGGTTTATTGAGCCACTTCACCAAGTACTCATAGTATGTGTGCCTCCTAGTCTGTTTTGTAATCCTCTTATCCAAAATGCACTCAATCTGATCAAGAGATGAAGGAATCAGTTCTTGGAGTGTCTGATCAGTTTGGTTTTCTTCATCAACAGTCTAAGGATCAGATCCTTTATAGGGATAAAGGTCTGAAACATTAAAAATTGGATACAAAGCAATGCCATCCGGAAGTCTGATTTTATATGCATTTTCTCCACATTTCTTGAGCACTTCATAAGGCCCAATCTTCTTCATGAGTAGCTTGGTATGTTTACCTATAGGGAGTCTCTCCTTTTTGAGGTGTACCATGACCAAATCCCCTTCTTTGAACTACAGATCCCTTCTCTTTTTTGTCAGCAAACTATTTATATTTTTAAGAAGTGGACTGCAATTTTTGTTGTACTTGTTCATGGACATCTTTCATCACTTGAACAAAGCCTTCAGCCAAGGCACTACTATTTTCCAATCCTCTAACCTCCCTAAGTTCCAAAATACCCCTTGGGTGAGTGCCATAAACAATTTGGAAAGGAGACAGGCCGGTGCTTCTGTTGACAGTGTCATTGTATGAGAACTCTGCCTGAGCCAAAACTGAATCCCAACTAGCACCCTGCTCCTTTGTTAGGCATCTTAGGAGGTTGCCAAGTGACCTATTAATCACCTCTGTTTGTCCATCAGACTGAGGGTGATAGGCAGATGATAATGACAAGTTTGTACCTAGTCTCTTCCAAAGTGTCCTGCAGAAGTGTCCTATGAACTTGGGGTCTCTGTCAGAGATTATGGACAAAGGCAAACCATGTAACCTGACTATTTCCTTGAAGAAGAGACCTGCTATATGTGAGGCATCATATGTGGTTTTACATGGGATGAAGTGAGCCATTTTTGAGAACCTATCAACAACCACAAAGATGCTATCATGTCCATTCTTGGTCCTAGGCAAACCAAGTACAAAGTCCATGCTTATGGAATCCCAAGGCTTTGAAGGAATAGGTAGTGGAGTGTATAAACCTACATTTGATGTATGCCCCTTGGCTCTTTGGCAAATTTGACAGGTCTCTACAAACTTTCTTACATCAGTTGGCAACTTTGGCCAATAGTAGTATCTCCTCACTAGTTCTAGGGTCTTATCAATGCCAAAGTGGCCTGACATGCTACCACAGTGCTTTTCGTTAATAATGTTCTCTCTAACAGACCCTCTTGGGATACACAACATACTACCTTTGAAAAGATATCCATCTTGTATCAAAAAATCAGAAAAATCAGTGTTATACCTGCCTGTCATGGCTTTGCAAGATTGGTATGGTTCTTTGAAGTCTTCATCTGCTGCATACTGATCTTTGATGGCATGAATACCTGTACTTTCCAACTGAGTAGTCTGCACAACAAGATTTCTCCTACTTAAGGCATTGGCTACCTTATTGGCCACTCCTTTCTTGTGTTTTATTGAGAAGGTGTATGCTTGGATGTACTCCATCCACTTGACATGTATATGGTTTAACTTCTGCTTCCTGTTCAAGAAGCTCAATGCATGGTTATCAATAAAAACTATAAATTCCTTAGGCAATAAATAGTGTCTCCACTTCCTCAATGATTGAACCATGGCATATAATTCTAGATCATAGGTAGAGTAGTTCTATTTTGCCTCATTTAACTTCTCACTAAATAAGGCTACAGGCCTCCCATCTTGACTTAGGACTCCCCCAATAGCCCTCTTACTTGCATCACACTCTACCACAAAGACCTTGTCAAAATTAGGAAGAACAAGGACCAGTTCTGATATTTTTTTCTTTAATAGTTCAAAGGCTTGATTGGCCTCATTTGTCCACACAAATACACATTTCTTGCCCCCTTTTATGGTGTCAACAAGTGGAGCACAAATACCACTAAACCCTCTAATGAACTTTCTATAAAATCTACACAAACCATGGAAACTCCTTACCTCAGAGGCTGTTGTAGGTGTGGGCCAATTAAGAATGGCTTCCACCTTGCTTGGATCCATTTTTAGGTTGCCCTTAGAGATGACAAACCCCAAGAATATCAACTCTTCTTGTAGGAAGACACATTTGTCAAGGTTGATTCTCAACTTCTCCTCTTGAAGCCTCCTGAGCACTTGATGGATATGCCTTATGTGGTCTTCCTTGCTATCACTAAAAACCAATATATCATCTAAATACACAACAATAAACTTGTTAAGAAAAGATTTTAGCACCTCATTCATCAATCTCATGAAGGTGCTTAGTGCATTTGATAAGCCAAAAGGCATGACAACCCATTCAAATAGTCCTTCATTGGTTTTGAAGGCAATTTTCCACTCATCCCCCTCCCTTATCCTGATTTGGTGATAACCACTTTTTAGACCTATCTTGGTAAAATACTTAGCCCTACCCAAGAAATCCATTAAATCTTCTATTCTAGGCATTGGAAATCTATACCTGATAGTGATCTTACTAATGGCCTTGGAGTCAGTGCATAGTCTCCATGTACCTTCCTTCTTGGGTGCAAGTACTGCAAGTATTGCACATGGACTAATACTCCTCCGTATAAGTCCTCTATCCAACAAGTCTTGGATTTGTCTTGCCACTTTTGCATTTTGCTTTGGAGTCAACTTGTAGGCTTCTTGGTTTGGTAGGGTGGATCGAGGGATGAGATCAATGCAATGACTAATCTCCCTCTTTGGTGGAAGGGCATCCTTACTCTCATCGGCTATCACATCATGGAACCTTTCCAATAGTTCTTCCACTTCCTTTGGTCCAATCCTCCTAAGAGGTTGCTGCACTTTGACCTTCTTGGGATTTACATCCTTGGGCTTGATGACTACTGCAAAACATGGCACTTTCTCTTCCTTGAGGTTAGCCAAAAACTCTTTTTCACCTACCAACATAACTGAACTAGAAATGACCTTCTCTTTGCAATCATCAATCAAAGGAGTCATTGTGAAATCTTCACCATTTTTGGACAAATGAATCACATTTTGCTTACGATCATGTTGGGCACTTGTGTCATGTTGCCAAGGCCTTCCAAGAATAAGGTGGCATGCATCCATATCCACTATCTCACAAAGAATCCTATCATGATATTCACCTATCTTGAATTCAACCCAACATTGCTCTTTCACCACAATTTGTTGTTCCTTGGTTAGCCAAAAGACTCTATAGGGGTTAGGATGGGGTATCCTTTCCAATCCTAATTTAGTCACCATTTCATTAGAAGCCAAATTTTCAAAAGAACCTGAATCAACTATTACCTTGCAAACTTTTCCTTTCACCTTGCAAGTGGTTCTGAACAAGTTGTTCCTTTGGGGCTGCTCCTTGGTGGCTGGCATGATGGGGGATCTATTAAACATGATGCACTCTCCACTCTTAGGTGCTGCAGACTTGGAAGAGGTTGTTTGATAACTTGTGGTGCTTTGATAGTCCTCTTCCTAAAGGAGTTGCACCCTTCTATCTTTCTGATTTGCAGCAATGTTTCCCATCTTCTCCAGGCACCTAAAGGACTGATGTCCTATCTGATTGTAAGAGAAACACCTTCCAGTAAACACATTGGGACCTTTGCCCCCACTTCTTCCTCTGCCATTACCTCTCCCTCTAAACTAACCCTTATCAGCACTGTCTCTGTTAGCAGCCACTTGACTACCTTCTTGAAATCTGCCACCTTGGGGTCTTGAAGAATTATCTCTGTTTTGAAATCTGCCTCTACCCCTGAAGTTTAGATTTCCTCTGCCTCTACTACTACTATTTGAATCACCCTTTCTCCTCTGTATATCCTCAATCCTCAGTGCCATTTGAAAGCACTTATGGACTGTCTCTGGGTTAAAGAGGGTTAATTCATCTTGAATGGAGAACTTGAGGCCATTAAGATACCTTGCAAGCTTCTGTTTTTCATTCTTAGGCATCTTGGCTTTCAATGTCATCTTGTGAAACTCCACTGTGTAGGTACTCACGTCCATGTCCTTCTGTCTCAAGTTGTGCAACTTCTTGTGCAAGTTGACTTCATAATCCTCAGGGACAAATTGCTTCTTGATTTCAAGTACCATCTTCCTCCATGTAGAGATAGGATTCCTATCATCCTCTATCCTCTCATTTTGAATGAAGTTCCACCAACTCAAGGCTGGCCCTTTCATTCTTGACTTGGCAATCCTCACTTTTTGATTTTCTACCACTTTTTCACATTTAAAATAGTTCTCCATTGCCTCTATCCAATGAAGGCACTCCTCTGGATTCATCTTACCAGGAAACATAGGCAAGTCCACCTTAGTGTCCTTCCTACTCAACTTTCCAAGTGCATCTAGGAATTATCTCTCTGACATGCCTCCTTGTAGCTCTTCCATGGGCACTTCTTCTTCCTCATCTTGATCCTGTTCCTCTGAATCTAAGATGACTTTTGGCTTCTTCTTCTTGTCCTTGTCTTTCTTCAACTTTTCTATCTCAGCCTCCATCCTTTTGTTCTTGGTTGCTTGCTCTCTCACTATCTTTGCCAATTCGGCATTGGTCACTCTTGAAGGGACTTCCTCCTCTTCTTCTCTGTCTCCCATCTCTTTGATGGCTCTGATACCACCTGATGCAGAGTGGCATGAGGGAAGCAACAAAACAAGGTTTATTCTCCTTTGCCCACTCACCCACTTCACTCCTTCAACCAACCAAGGTCACTCACCAAGTGTAATTTATGGATTTTGTATCTAGGATATCCTTCAACCCCCAAGGCTTCTTTCACACCTTAAGGCAAGTCTACAAACACTTTACCAATAGTTGGTTTGATCCCCAACTTCCCACAACTCTCCAACCTTGACTAGGCCTAGTGAGGCTACTAGCCCTCCAAACCTAGTTTTCTCAACACAACTTGACAAAAATCCCAAATGACTAGGCAAGTAAATGATGGTTTTAGATACCCTTTAAGGGACCCTATCAAAATTCCAAGTCTCTTGTTCCAACTCTACTCTAGCAACTCAGAACACTCACTAGGTCGCTAGGCCTAATTAATCAGTTTAGGGCTAGGTTACAAAGCAAGTGATCAATTTTGGGTGCATAGATCAGGGATAGGAATTTGGAACACTCCTACCATGCCCAAACAACACAAAACCACCATCTATTCACTCACCCTATCAGGATTTTGCCAAATACATGGTGATACTTGACCTAGGGCATCAACTTAAAATTCAAAGACAACCTTTGCCCACCAAATGCTTTTGGAATCCTGTAGAGTACATCCCTAGCCTACATTTCACTAGTTTTCATGAATTTTCACTAGTGGGAATACATTCTAGGGCCGGATTTATATGACAAACCCTAGAAAATAGGGTTTCTAGACTAGTTTTGAAAGAAAATTCAATAACTTTTGACTCTGATCACTTCAAGACCTCAAACTAGTTGCATTCAAATCCTGACTCAGTCTAGTTTCAGGAAAAGTACATTTTCTCACCTGGCCAATCCGTACAGGCCATACAAAACAAGAAAAATAGGGAAAAAGTGACTATTTTTATTGTTTGAATGCCCAAAACTCCGTAGCAGACCTTCTCTGCCATACAGGAGTGAAATCACAATGTTATCAACCGATCCAAGTCAATGTACAACTTCTCCAAATAGTTTCAACTGCCCAAAATGGAGTTGCAACCGATCAATGTGTCATTGACACTATTGACAACACTTGACACTATGGCATTTTGCCTTAGCACAAAGACACCGATTGGTTTCACTTGTCCAATGGAGTCTTAACAACTATCCTACTCTCCTAAACATGATAAACATTTGAACAATCCAAACAAACTCAAAAAGCCATCATTAGACCTACTAGGCCTAAGTGGCACAACTAGGTCCAAGTGGACTAAGAAGGATGTGAGGTTTATAAAGTTACCCCAAACCTCTTGACCACACAAAATAGACCTTCCAATCATGGCTATGAAAAAGCCTTATTACAAAACACATCAAACAAAAACTCAACTTGTCAAAGATGCATCCAAATGCTTGAGGTGTCAAACTGCTCCTGGGTGCCCGGCACCAATAATGGAAAGTTGTTGAATGTACATATATATCGAAATGAAATAATTAACATACCTTGGAAGTTGTGAACAACACTGGTGAGGTGATGGAATATGCATGCGGCAAATGGTAAGCTAGTTGTATGGTTACAGAGTTATAATGGAATAGCGCAAGATGGTGAATGAAAGTACCAACTCATAAAGGTGAATTGACACTTGGAATAATATGAATGGATCAATTTGAAAGGAATACAGGTATATGGAATGGGCGGGAGAATTGAGGTAGTGTTCACCAAGTAATGGAACAAAGAAGTATACAAAAGTTGCTACAGGTGCCTACAGCATAGGTCCTAACTGTGTAAATGTAAACATAATATAACAGGTCCCAGCTAAGTCAGGTCTCAACTGAATAAGTGAAAAATAGGTCCTAGTGGAAATAACTTGTTGTAACCATGGAAATTATGTAGTGTGTGCATGTGAGTAAAAACAAAGAAATTTAATTTTCAACAACAGGGGTTGAGTATTGCAACTCAACCTCCACATCACTAGATAGTGTTGGTGTATCAGCATCTGAATGTACATCTTCTAGTGTCACAGCATTTGAATGTGTATCTTCTGGTGTCACAGCATCAACATCAGGAGTATTAGGAGTAACATACTGAGAAGTTAAAGAAACAAAAAAGTCATCCTTCTAAAGTGGCTTTTTATACAACTTTAACTTGTGTCCATTGATCAGTAGTGAAAACCAAACTCCATCTATAGTCTGCAATTGAATTGCACCATTAGGAAAGACTTTCTTGATCTCATATGGGCCTAACCACCATGACTGAAGCTTTCCCTTGAGGTCCTTATACCTTGAATCATAAAGTAGTGCCTAGTCTCTTGCAATGAATTCCTTTGTTTTGATGTACTTATCATGCCATTTTGCCCTTTGCTTCTGTATGACCTCTGTATGATGAATACCCTCCAATCTCATTTCATCCAAGGCATTCAAATGTTGTAGCCTTTCCTGTTGTGCAGTGGTCAAATCCATTCCTAGGTCCATTGTTGTCCTCAAGGTTTTGTGTTCAAATTCAATAGGCAGGACTACAATCTTGCCATAGACCAGCTCATAAGGTGTAAACCCTGTAGTTGTCTTCCAAGTTGTTCTATATGCCCAAATAGCTTCAGGGAGCCTAGAAACCCAATCTCTTCAATGCACTATCTTGGTCAAGATGTTCTCAATTTCTCTATTAGTAACTTCTACCTAACCATTAGCCTGAGGATGGTACGGTGTGGATTTCTTATGCCTGGTCTAGTATTTTGCAACCAATTTGGTTATTAAATCATATGTAAGCTGTGGTCCATGGTCATTTACTATTTCTCTTGGATCACCATACCTAGTGAATATGTCTTCATACAAGAATTTGGCCACATTGCCATCTTTGGGAAACTATAATGCTTTCACTTCAACCCATTTAGTTAAGTAGTCTGTACATACCAGGATATACTCTTTGTTGTTTGGTGAAGGAGATATAGGCTCCACAAAATCTAAACCCCACTTGTCAAAAGGGGCCAGTGAGATTTGTGGTTGCAAAGGCATCTCATCACTTCAAGTAGGCCTCCCCATTCTCTGGCATCTATCACAACTCCTAGTGTACTTGACAACATCTTTTTGAAGCGTTGGCCAATAATAACCTATTGTTAGAATCTTAAAGGTTGTCTATTTAGCTGCAAAATGTCCTCCACAAAGCTCATCATGGAAAGCCTTCATTACATCAAATACTTCATTCTCCCTGATACATCTTCGTATAATATTGTCTAGTCCAATGTAGAATAGAAATCCAGAAATCCAAGAGTAAGAGAAACATTTATGAACTAGCTGCCTCTTCTCCCTTGGAGAGAAATATCCTGGAATCTACCCTGTAACCAAATAATTGGCTATATCTACATACCATGGAGTGTGTGCAGTGAGAGAAAATAGATGCTCATCAGGAAAAAACTCATCAACCATGCCATCTGAAGATTGTGTAGATAGTTTGGATAGAAAATCAGCAACAACATTGGCTTTCCCTAGTTTGTCAACAATTGTAATATCAAACTCTTGCAACAACAATAACCACCATACAAGTCTGCCACCTACTATGGGTTTATTCATCAAGTATCTGATGGCTACATGATCTGTATGGATGAAAACCTTGTAACTAGTTATGTAGTGCCTGAACTTATTTATGGCATAAACAATTGCTAACATCTCTTTCTCTGTCATTGTATAATTCAATTCAACTCCTTGCAGATTCTTACTTACATAGTAAATAGCATATTCCTTGGTTCGTTCTTGTTGGCCTAAAACTACACCAATGGCAAAATCTGATGCATCAGTATGGATGTGAAAAGGTAAGGTCCAATTTGGTCCTCTAAGTATAGGGGCTTGTGTCAAGGAGGTTTTCATCTTTTCAAAAGAAGCTTGACAATCTGGCGTCCACTCAAATTCACTGTCCTTTGTTAACAGAGTAAATAAAGGTGCAACAATTTTACTAAAATCTTGAATGAACCTCCTATAGTAACATGCATGTCCTAGGAAACTCCTGACATCTTTCTGCTTCTGTGGAATAGGTAGGGTGGAAATAACTTCAATTTTCTTTGGATCCACTTGTATTCCAGTACTTGAGATAAAGTGCCCTAGACCTATTCCTCGTGTCATTATAAGAAACACTTTTCATTACTCAAAGAGAGATTGTGCTCTGTACATCTTTTCAATACCTTCTCCAAGTTGTGTAGGGCTTCATCATATGTGTCACCATATGTGGTGAAGTCATCCATATAAATCTCCATATTGTCATGGGCAAAATTAGAGAAAATGATTAAAACTATTGTTTGAAATGTAGCTAGAGAGTTGCACAAGCCAAAGGGTAAGATAGAGTATGCATATGTCCCCCAAGGGCAGGTAAACATTGTCTTATCTTGATCATCTGGAGCAATTTTAATCTGATTATAGCCACTAAAACCATCAAGGAAAGAGAAATATTTCTTGCCTACTAGAGAGTCAAGAACCTGGTCAATGAAGGGCAATGGAAAGTGATCTTTCTGGGTAGCAGTGTTCAATTCTCTATAGTCAACATAAACCCTCCACTTGCCTCATTTCTTTGGGACTATAACCAATGGTGAAACCCATTCACTATCTTAAATGGGGTATATGAAGACAGCATCCAAAAGTTTATGTCGCTTAGTTTTAACAATTTCCCTGAGGGTTGGATTCATGCACCTTTGCTGCTGCCTGATGGGTCTGTATCCATCATCTATGTATATCTTATGCATGCACAAGGCAGGATCAATGCCTTTCATATCATTATAATCCCAAGCAAATGTTGCTGAGTGTGTATGTAATATTCTATGCAAGGATTGTTGTTGTTCATCAGTCAAGGCATTATTAATATTTAACATCCTTCTTGGTCTAACTTCTAGTTGTTTGGACAGTTCTTGCATAGAAGATAAATCAAGGCTGGGTAACATAGGTAAAAATTCTTGAGGTAATAAAGCATGAAATATTTGAGACACCTCTTCTAATGAATTGCTTGGAATTATGGTGTTCAAAGGGTCTTGCAAGTAGGATAGACAATCCTACTATTGTGGATGCCTTCCACAATCATTGTGGAAGACATGAGCAATTAGTTCATCTTCATCTGGAACATCTAACAAGGGGTTGCGTTCAATAGTCATTAGTGTTTGCAAGGAATAAGTGTCCTCTTCTTCTAGGAAAGGCCAAATGGTCTGCTCAAGTTCATGGTATGGTTGGGCTGGGGGATACAACACTAGTTTCTTGGTCACTGTCCCATTAGATACTATCATGTTACCAGAGCTACAACCTATAAATGCATCAGTAGTGGCAAGCTATGGTCTGCCTAGTATAAGAGGATAGCCAACAAGATTAACTTTGGGCTGCAAAACTATGAAATCAGCTAGATACTCCCAAGAGGCTAATGTAATGACCAAATCTTCTATGACTCCTTTAGGTTTGACTATAGACCTATCAACTAATTGAAGAACTATCTGAGTAGGCCTAAGATTGTTCAATTGGAGTATATGCATTGTTTTCTTGGTCATGGTATTAATAGCAGCACCTAAATCTATCAGTGTTCTTAATCAGAGTCCCATTGATCTTGACATCCACCACTAGACTTCCTAGGTCTGTATATTTTGGAATAGTTATATTACCCAACATGATGTCTGCAAGATTACCTAAAACATGTACCATCTAAGGATCTAATCTCTTCCTTCCTGGCTTCTTTATGCAAAGATCCCTAATAGTTTTGGTATAGATGGGGATATCCTTGATGGCTTGGATTAAGGGAATCTTGATGCTGATATCCTTTAGCTGGCTGAGAGGGACATTATCAGCTTGGATTGGTTTCTTTTGCATGGCCAAATGCTCAGGAAAAGGAGGAGACTTCTATTGCAAGGTATGTTGGGCATCTTGGTTTGATTCAGGTTCCAAGGGTTGTTTATCTAGGGCCTCTTCAATGGGATCTTCATCTTCAAGCTTGGTAATTTGGGGAGATGAAGGTTCTGTAAGTTGCTTCCCTAATCTAAGATGAACATTACTCACTTCCACCCCATAGGTGGGATATTACATCACCTCATTAGTATAAGCCTGCTGAACAAGCTTGTTGTTAGGGTTAGGTGTAGGTTGGCTAGGGATTTGGGTAGGTCTAGGAAGTGGATTTTGAGGTGCCGACATTATGGCTGGCTGTTGTGGCTGAGATGGAATCATAGGTTGCTGAAATTGTACATTTTGTTGCCATTGTTAGCCCTTGTTCCACTGAGGCTGCCATTGTTTCTACTAAGGGGGCCACTGAGGATTATATTTGGGACCTTGGAAATTTTGTTGTGGCCATGAGTTAGGGTGTTGTTGGTTCCAACTAGCTTGTGGGGTAGGCCATTGGGGAGTAGGCCATTGAGGGGTTTGCCATGCATTTGGGTTACTAGACCAATGTTGAGCATTCCAAGTAGAGAAGTTCTGATTTGTAGTAGGAAAGGGAGGATTAAAATTAAATGGATTAGGAAGCATACCTTGTCTTTGTTGACATGGCCTTCTTTGAGCAATGAAGAATAATTGCCCGTCCTCTCCTTCGAATTGTTGTAACTCTAGTCTCTCAATCCTTTCTTGCTAGATACTAGCCACCCTCTTGCATTTGTAATTGGATTTCCTTTGTCTACAGCTGGGGCAGTGTTCAGTGAGCATTGCATCTGCCTCTTCTTGTTTCTTCTTGATGTGAAGAGTGTCCAACTGTGTATCCATATGGCTAATGATATGCTCTTTCATATTGGTCAGCAAGTTACTAATTTCCACTTGAGAAACTCCATTAGTTGCCTTGCCTACAATGGCTACTCTTTCTCCTCTGGGTTTTCTGGAAAAAGTCCTAGAGTAGTTCCTACAAGCTGTACAAATATCCTCAAAGGGAAGTTGGGAGATATCCCCTGTTCCAATGAGATTTAGGGCATCTATGCAATCATCATTGACTCCTCTTAAAAAGACCATCTTCAATGATTCTTCAGACAACCTATTTTGAGGGTTTTTCTTCAAGGCAAATTGGAATCTCTCAACATAGTCCTCTAATGGCTCATCCTCCTTCTGTGACATCCCAAAGATGTCATCTTTCCTCCTATCATGTCCTCTACAGTAGTATTTGTATTTTGCTAGGAATTTTGTCTTCATGGTATCCCAGTATGGAATGGCATCTTTCCCTAGTCCCATAAACCATCTTAAAGAAGCATCTTTTAGGGTAGCAGGGAATAGCTTGAGTCTTTAAGGATCAGTGGTATAATCATAATTCCTACACAGAACATCAAACTTGAAAAGGAAAGTGTCAGGATCTTCAGTCACCAAACCATAGAAAACAGGCAATGCAGAAGGTGGTATATTTTTTAGAGTAGCTGCCCATGCTAGGTCTGGTATAGGGAATTCAAATGTAGCTTGTCCTAGAGGATCCTCTACTGCATCTGCCATGGTTCTGAAAGTTCCTTCTGTGGTAGTAGAGGAAACTGATGGAGATGTAGGGGGTGTTGATGAAGACATAAAAGGAAACTCTCCTTCAACACTTCCTATGGTGTAGTTGTTGAAATCAACTGTTCCCTCGTTATTCTGAGAAGTTGATGGGAGGAATCTACCTCAAGTATTTATTTGCCTCCGCATACAGTAATTTGACCTTTATGTTTCAGCGGCCCTGCATAATGTTAGTAGAATGCCTGGTGTTTCTTGAAAAATAAATTTATTAAATCTAGTGCTGAAATTAAGATTTAACTATAAAAGCATGTGAAACCTAACTAATCAGACTATGAAGATAGCACCATCTTTGGCAACGACACCAAAAATGTAGAGGACAACTAATGTGTTGTAGACTTAAATAAAATTTAGGGTTAAATCTAACTGAACAGCCCACTATCATTGCATTCCTACATTGAATTATCAACCAAGGAGTGTAAGCTTATGATGATGCGTACATTATCTATGCCTTCAAGACTCATTTCTATTCTATGTTAACCTTATACAATTCTTATTTTGTCCAGTTCTACTTACTAGAATGCACAGGAATGTAAAACAGTAAACAAAAATGTAAAACAACAAAAATAGTCTAAGCTTCTAGTTGCTACGGGTACCCTCAACAGAAGTTGAAGATAACTGTATTCAACAGAAAATTACAGTTTTAATCTAAACAACTCAAAAGGATGAAAAGGCTAACACTAACCTCTGAAGGACTTCAAAGATGTATTATATTCAGGAATCTTGACTATCAGAAATATCAATCACTATTTCTTACTTACTTCACAATGCAATATGAAAGATAACATGAAACAGTCTAACTAGAAATGCATAAATAAATAAAGGAATGTATGAAGCGAGAGTTAGTACCTTGAGTGGCTATCTTAGAGAACTATCTCACTTCTTCTAGAAAATAAATCTACTTCAGATCTTTAGACATGTTCGTGACATACAGTTGAATTCAATTCATATCAAGGACATAATCTTCTTCAGATAGAATCAAAACATATCTAGAATAACAGATAACTGTAACAAAGTAATGACTATATGGAAAGTAAAACATAACAACCAACTAATCAACGAATTCATCCCCTAACTTATATAAAGATGGGAGAGTCTTATGCAACCTTCTAACTAACTGTGATCATCAATTCATCCCTGAACATTAGGATATTGTTTTGAGATCAACTTATTAACTGGAATAAAGGAAACAAAGTCCTATCCAAATAGAAAATCTAACCATAATAGCTCATAAATAAAATTCATAAACTTTGGTGAGGCTTCTAGAATAAGTCTTCTTTCTCCCCTGCATTTATTCTCCCATGATGACCACGTTTATCTCCATCGATCGTCATGTCTAGCAATTGGACTGCATTCTCATTAATTCTTCTGTTCTACATTTTGTTGCAATTACTCCTCCTTGGATTCTTTATCTAGTTGCATAGGGTTAATCATCCCAGCATATATATACAAAACAACCTCTCATATTAAACTTATGAAATCCTATCTATATTACATGCATATCAACAATTTAAATCATCCATTTGATAATATAACCACCTTATTTCATTTATTAGCATAGGGTTAAAGTCTTTGGAAAGTATATATGAAACAACATAAAATAGAGATAAGGTCTGTGAAGTCTTTGTAGAACCATATAGAAAAGGTCTTAAAACATATGAAAATAGTATAAAAGGAGGCCAATATTTCATCCCAACAATATATATATATATAGTATGATGATGCACATATGATTATATTTATGTTCTACAACGTCATTTCTTTCCCTCTTGTAATAATTTACTTTGTTTCCCATTGGACTAGGCACCGGTCTAATTGGTGAAGGGCCAACACCTTTAAATTTATGAATCTCTCTTTGGTTAGCTATAGGAGTAGGTTTAGGTTGCATCATTCTAGCATGATTAAACATTGTAAATGTAGTCATACTTTATGCAATTCTTAAATTGAATATTAATAGAGAACCATTCATGTGTTTTCTTCTCTGTTATCCATGTGTATGCAATGTTAAGTGGATTTATCTACTGGGGAAACATAGTATAGCTATCATCTTTGGGTGAAGAGTAAGAATAAATTTTTATTTGATCATTAGAGGTTTGATAGGTTTGTATGTAGCTGGTTTTAACATAAACTTAGTGACAATTATAGGGGTTCATAGCACATTGGATATATCTACTTGAAGACATAATGTTTAAATTGTTTATGTTGTTGAGACCTCAAGGAATACCCCCTTGGCCTTGTAGAGCTTAAATACAAAGGTGATTTTACCCACTCACAACAATTGGTCTATTCATGCCACCATCTGATCATAAGCCTTACCCATTTCCTAAGCATGACATATCCCTAGCCTTAGGTTCTAGTGTTGAGTCTTTAAGATTAGTGGAACTACATGTTTGATCACCAACACATCCCTTACCAAAATGTCCCTAGTCAAGTTTCCTACCTAGACCAAATTGTCATCCCTTTACCTAGAGTTGATGGGCCAATTTCTTAGAAGAGTTGAGATCTAACTACATGCAGATTCTAAGTCCCATGAATGAGCCTAGAGTGATATCCATTTTCTCTCTTTACTACCTCTTACTATGTAGTCTTTGACTTTCCTCCCCATTTTTTACTCAAAAAATGGTGCTAGTGGTTGAAATCCTTCATACTCCACCAAAGCTTTTTCCTTAATCCAAGGTTCCCTCCAAAATTTATCTTTCTCTCCTATCCCCACCTTCCATCTTATATAGTTTCAAACTAGAAGCCTACAAGTGTGCATAAAATTCTAGATTCCCAATCCCCTTGGGACTTCCTCTTGCCCTAAGATAGTCTCTACCACATTAATGACTAAATAGTTGGCTTACAAGGCTCAACTCCAAAATCTATCCTTCTCCTTATACATTCTCCAAATTAACTTCATGCAAAGTGCCCTATTCCTTGCCCTACTGTCTCTAAAATTGTATCCCTCTTTTCATTTTTACCCTCCAAAGTTTATCCCATTTGATTAGGCCATACTTAAGATTTCCCACTACTGCACTCCATAGAAATATTGACCTATTTTCCCCTTCCAAGAGTCAAATAGCCCAGCATGAAATGTTGAAAATCTTGTTGATTTGGTTAAGTACCTAGTATTTTTCATTTTTTAGTGTGTTTTCTTTGCAAAAACCCTAGAAGATTCCTAGAGAAAATCCTTTGAAAAAACCTAGAAAAACCAAGAAATTTCAAGTCTTTTACCTTAGTTGGCAAATTGTCAGGTTCACAAAACTATCGGTTTGCCGACCGGCCAATTCACCAACTAAGGAAGGCTCAAAAGGAAACAAGGAGGGCCCTTTATCAGAAAATTTCAAAATCTTTGAACTCGTCAAAAAGTTCACGTCTTCAAAGCTTCGTCGATCAAGCGAATCATTGACTGAAGGGCTAGGCAGGAAGGTTTTTCAAAAATCAGCTAAGGAAAAAAGGAACCAGGTAACTCTATTGGCGAATTGACAAAAGTTTGAACTCACAAAAAGTTTAGAATTTCATAAATTCGTCGATAATGTGATTCATAACGGAAAAGGTAAGGCACAAGTAAAGTTCATAAAATGGGAAAATCGTCGACTGAAGCAAAAGTGAAAGTTTTGCTAACAAGGCAAAATAGCTAAGTAAGAGCTAGTTCGCAAAGGTTGAGATTCACCAACAAGGAAAAAGAGACATAAAAGTCTGAAAAGTGACTAAGGAAAATGAAAGAAAAGTGCCTTATCAGGAAATCTTCAAAAGGCAAAACTCATCCAAAAGTTAGAAGTTTCCCAATTTTATTGATCAAGTGATTATTCAGCAAAAGTCAAGAGGCAAAAAGGCAAAGACGACAAGGTTCGTGAAAAGGTGAACTTTGTTGATAAAGAGAGTAGAAAGAGAATAAGGCAAAGTTCATAAAAATCAAGATTTGCCAATAAGACAAATAGCAAACTTGGTTTGAATAATTGGAACTTTGCCAACAAAGGAAGAAGGCAAGCCAAGTTTGGAAAAGTCATGATTTGCTGATAAAGAAGCAAGCAAGCTTGGTTTGAAAAGATGAAGTTTGTCGATAAGGGTAGAAAAGGGAGGAACAAGCCAAAGTTTGATAAATCAATAAATTGCTAATAAAATAAATAAATACAAAGAAGAGCCAGAGATAGTTCGTAAAAGTGAACTTTTGCCAACTAAAGAGACAAACTAAAGAGAAGAAGCATAAATGGTTCATGAAAGATAGATTTTGCCAATAAGGCAAAATAATGGTAGAATTTTAAGTTAAGTAGAAATCAATGAAAATAGAGCTTTTAATATAAGTGTAAGGTTTAAAATATTTGAAATTAAGTATTTTAAAAGTGTTGTAAAATCTCTACACAAGGTTTTGGTGGGAACATATATTTCAAATATTTTCTTTAGCCATTAAAGCAAAATTAGATCTGCCCAACTACTTCATCTCAAGATATTTCACATTTATTGTTGCAGATGATGAATCAACTACTTTCATTAAGGGAACAAATATCTCCCAGCGACTTCAAGAATAGATATTTTTCTGCATTCATGTTCTGCTATAGACATTCTATTTGGTAGAAATATCTTCTGACAGGCCCATGGGGTGAATTTATTATAACGAATGATTTAGGTCGATTGAAATGGTATAAATAGATGAAAATAAATTTAATGAAGGTTAGATAGAGAGACTTATTTCTTGTGTTCAAATAGAACCCTCCTATGTTGTAACCGTGCCTTTTTAATCAATACAATACTGTGTTTTTACCTTTTCATGCTATTCTTTAACTCTGTGTAATCTAGAATTTCTTTGTTTGTGAATGTTTATTTCCTTGCAAATCTATTTTGTTCCTTAATTCTATTAAAACCTGCAAGATTTGTGTGAGTTTATCAGTTGTATTTCATTATTCTGTGCATTTTAGCTTTGTGGGTGTTCTATATTCAAACCTGGTGAATCACCTTTAATTTTTAGTTTCTCCTTCTTCCCTTTTTCATAGTGGTGGTTAGATTAGGTTTAGTCTTAGCACACTCTAATTTTCACATTCAGAAAAGGAACCATCCTTTCTCTAGAGGTTTGATTTCCTTCGCAGGGTCCCACACCTACAAATTACTCCAATATTTCACTAGATTTTTGTAGCACAATGCTTTAACTCATGAGGGTGCAAATCTAAGTGACAATAGGTCCTTTGTATACTGATGACTTCCTTTACAACTTTTGTTAAAATTTGAAAGATCAACATTGTATAAATGGGGATTGCAAATAGGGTGGTTTTAATGAATAGAGCCCTACTAGAAAGGGATAGCCATTTTCCCTTTCATGAGGAGAGTTTATTATGTATCTTGTCCACTAGTCCCTTCCAATCACCATAGGATGACTTTCTAGCTAGGAGGGGCATCTAGAAACAAGTACTCAGGAATTTGTCTACCTCAAAACCTAATATTTGTTTAATATCAATGGAAACCTCTTTGTGGTCTTTGAGAAAGAAAATTCTAGATTTCATGGGGTTGATATTCTGCCCTAGCACTTTTCCAAACTTTTTCAACACCTTCTTGATGACTCTGGCTTCTATTTTTATGATTCCTTAAAAAGTAGTGTAATTTCCATGAATTGTGATAGGCCAAAACTGGGGTAAAGATGAAATGGGTTTACTGTTTAATAATAAGATTTAACTTTGGTCTAAGTGTCAATCCAGGGATCATAGGCTCATGAAAGGTATCGTGGCTATTTACACAAGGCCTGGGGATAGTGAGAAGAGTATGTATGAAGTGTATTCTATGGAAATAAACCTATTGTAAATCAAAATAATTATGGTGACATGAGCTATTCTTTTCTTATTCAGGCAATAGGAACTACACATAAATTCTAGTAAATTCTAAAACAAAGACTTAACCAACAAATATCATTCACAAAAATCATAGCAATTAATTCTACAGCATGGAAATAAAACTTAGATCATTAATACATGGAATTTATTAACATACCAAATACAGAAATATAAAAATACAAAATGTAATCGATTGAAATTAAAACACACAAACACGTACCTTGCAGAAAATAAACTATTTACATTCCATCGATGGCTGGAGAGTGGGTGCCCTACCTCCTAGCCAGTCAATGAACAAGAAACTTATAGAATTTAAGATGAAGACTTTAGAATGTTTCTCTTGATAATGATAAATATAATTTTTTCTTCCCCCCCATGTGTATTTACATATATGACTAATTATATAGCTTCGATGCACAAACAACATTTATTCCTAAATATAGGTTTGCTATTTACAATCTAATAACAACAAATTCAAGGGCTGAGGTAAATCATTTAGCTAAGAAATATTGGTATGGCCCATGGCCAATCTTTCTTAACATATTAAACTAATTTTCTAACAATATTCTAATCATGATTTGATGACAGAGAATAACCATGATAAGTTGGGCAAAGGATCCTCACGGTTATAGTAGATCCAAAAATGTGGACAAGAAATGTTGAGGCATCTTAGTTGGCAGCTATAGTGGCATGCATATGGAGGAACGTACAAGTGATGTGCTGGTAAGATGATCACATTAATCTATACTTGTAGTAGTTGTTTTGCATAAACATTTAGTATTAACTTGGCATAACAAGAGCCCAAAATAATTTGTTGGATACTTTATTTTCCAATGCTCATTAGTAAAAACAATATAATAATTACTTTTCATTCTTTTATCTCAAATCTATATTAATACCTCTTGTGTATTTTAATCATATGCAGCATAAATGGTATAATATGATAGGAAAATGGAATATGAGAATGGGTATGAAGATGTATGAAATGGACTAAAACATGGCATAAAATATAACATAATTAGCTCTCATCAAATTGTAGGTGTGTAATGTTCTCCAATTTTGAAGATACTTGTAGGCCTTTGAATTTTTTTCTTGGTCTTCTTCCTAAGATCTCTACTCAAAAATTTTATCGTCAGAAGAATTAGGAAGGGAGAAAGAGGATCTCCCTGCCTAATCCCTCTACTAGCTAGAAACAAATTCAATCGAGACTCCATTGATGATAATGGAATAGGATACTAAGGATAGAAAATAATAAACTCACTTAAACCAATCCTCAGAGAACCAAACCTTCTCATGACAAGGATCAAGAAGTTCTAAGATACCCTATCATAAGACTTGTTTAAATCTAATTTGATTAGAATTCCATCTTTTTTCTTGTGCATGATTGAATTTATTGTTTCATGGGCAATGATGATCCCATCTAGGATATTTCAACCCTTAAGAAATCCACTTTTCTCTTTAGAGACAATCCCAACCAATCATCTTTTCTATCCCAAGGCCATTGCCTTTGAATCAATCTTCTAGATAACATTGCAAAGAGTGATGGGCCTAAAATTTATCAAAACCCTCAACATCCCAAATCTTTGGGATCAACACCAAAAAGTTGAGTTCCACCCCCTCAAGATCACCTTCCTCAATAGACTCTCCTTGACAACCTTCGAAACATCCATCCCCACCATCTCCCAAAATCTTTGAAAAAAACCTACTTGACATCCATTTAGACTAGGAGCCTTCCTTGTCCCCAAAGAGAAGGTGGCATTTTGAATTTCTTCAAAAGTGAAGGGTCTCATTAAACCCTCGTTCTACTCTTCTTTCACAAGACTTGGAATTAGTTCCATCAAGGAGGTCTCAACATCCACGTCCCTTTCCTAAGTTGAAGCAAATTTTCCTTTAAAATACCTAACACCTTCTTCCTTTATGGATTCGATGTAAATTATCTTCTTTCTTGATGAAAATGAGATCCTTTCTATTTTATTCACCTATCTCCTAATGCATGTGGATAATTTTTTTTTGTATTTTTGTATTTTTGTCTCCCTATTTGAGCCATTTTACTCTTAGATTTTGCATCCAATAAAAATCTCTTCCATCTTGATAGATGACTTAACAAAGTTCAATAGGTTCCTCTCCTTCTCCCTAAGATCTTCTAAGGGACCAGTCTTGGACAATGAACTTTCTACCTTCTCTAGTTCCTCTTCACATTCTCTTTTTGTGGTGAAGATGTCACCCATTACCTTGCAGCTCCACTCTCTGGTCTTATCTTTAATTTTCCCCAATTCCCTTTGCAAATTAAATCGCCTATACACCTTATATTCTATTTTCCACCAATCCTTTGAGTTGGATTTGAAATCTAGGTGCTCAAACAAAAAAAATCTCTTTTGGAGGGGTAAACATTCAGCTTAGGGTCCCTTCTGAATTCACACCAGATGGGCCAATAATCTAAGCTAGCCTCAAGAAGAACCTTGGAGAGAACTGACAAGTTCTTAAGAGCCCACTCAAATTTCATTAGGAATCTATCGAGTTGACACTTGATTTTGGCATCTCCAACCATCCTATTGGGCCACATTAACCAACCATATTTGGGCTTGAGGTTAATTCCTTGAAGGATTCTACCCATGAGGTTGATAAACTCTTACCTCTTTAAATTTATCTTCTGGTTTGATGATGGCATTGAAATCCCCTACAGTGATCTAGTTTTGAATTAAAAAATAGGTTTTAAAGTCCTTGAGTGCCTCCCAAACCATACACCTATCCTTCTCCACATTTGATCCATAAACACAAATGATTATGGCCTTAAGGTTGGTCTGAGTGTTAGAAACTAAAATATGGAGAATGCTTTGAGAGACCTCTAGATTCTTACACAAAAAATTCCTACAATCCCATGGCTACACCACTCAAATAAACCCAAGAGGCTTCCTAATTAATCCATCCCTTGATAAATAAAACTATCACATCCTCACTACCTAATTTAATTTCTTGAAGTAGAAGAACATCTAGGCTATACTTCTTCATTAGTCATTTCACCAAATGACACTTATCAAGGGAATTTAATCCCCTAAAATTCTAGTTGAGTAACCTCATGGCTTCTTTTACTAGTCATTTCACCAAATGACTCTTATCGAGGGAATTTAGTAAAGTAGTGAGGAAGAATGTGTGAAAGACACTTATGAAGGAAAGAAAGGCTCAAAGATTAAAGTGTCACTCTCAAGAAAAAATGCACATGGGAGGAGCAAGCACCTCCTACTACTTGATACACATAAGAAATGGTATATTGAGAGCAATAATTTGTTAGAAAAAATGTACCTGTGTCAATGGACTCATAAATGCTAATCAACTAAAGAAGGTGGCTTCAATAAACAAGTATACAAAAGTGTCTATATGGTATGTGTTCCATCTCATCAGAATGCATGTGTAACCAATTATTGCATCTTCTTAATATGTTGAAACAAAAATTAGTTACATTATTCACTCCAAAATAAAACCAAGGAAGCATTAGCATAAGTACAAATAGTAAAATATGGCCCCATAATGGAAGGTCCACTAAAAATTGTGTCATAATATAGTAGTGCAAGAAGGTGAAGACATAACATTAGTGTTGCAAGTATGAGGTTAACCAGTGTTGTCATTGATGTCAACATACTCATATTGCATTGGTAAGAAGGATTGGGTGAGCTGTGTGCTGAGGATATTGAGAAAATTAGTCTCAATTAGAAATAGTGAAGAACAGTGATGAGAAGAAGGCAAATGTACTCAATAGGTTGAGGATTAGAGGATGCAGATTAAAGGGTTTGTAGATATGAGTCTTGAGATGATCCAGTTAAGATTTCAGAGGTCCGCATGAAGATATGAAAAAGTTGTGATAGGTCAAGTAGAACCGGTTCTAGGAGATGCTCCGGAGGGACAGAGTGTTACAAAAAGGTCCAGTGAGATCCAGAGGTGCATTGTCAGACTTTGCGGATTGGAAGGAGTGTTTTGGATGTCCTTGTGATGTGTCATCTCAGTTTGTACAAAGTTTGGAGGTCTGGAAGAACTTGTTTCAGTTTGACAGTTGCGACAAACTGTGTTCTTGAAGTTCTGGATGAAGAGGAGAAGAGATTCCAGTAAGTAGAGGAAGTGCAGATGTACCTGGTCACTCAAGAAAGCTTGTGAAGGTTCTTGGATCATGTTGAGGTTGTGTTGTCAGTCCACATCAGTGTTAGAGCCTAGAATTGAAGATATTCTTCTGGATGAAGATATTCTTGTTCAGGCTGGCCGACCGGATGAGTTATTCATCTTGCGAATGTTCTTGTGGATGATTGCCGACTTAGATGATTATTCCTAAGTTGATGCCTTATATAAATAAAGGTTTGTGAGTTCATTTCAAAGTGTGTGTGGAGCAGATGAGTGTGGCATAGCGAAAGAGTGAAGGGCAAAGTAGAAGTATCTTAGGCTTAAATGGAACTGATCCAGACATGGTAAAGATGTCAATCTCCAGTTCAAGTTTGTGATTCTTATCACTTTGTAGACAGTGTGTCTCTAGTAGGCAATGTGCCTCTTTGTGAGTAGTGTGCTTGGGCAGTGAGCCCTAATTGGCATGTGCCATTCATTTTTCTTATTCTTCTAACAGAGAATAATCCTTGGGTTAATCACCCCGTGGTTTTTCTGTTAACCGGGTTTTCCACGTCAAAATCTTGGTGTCCAATGTGTTGATGTTTATTTGCTCCTGTGTTTATGCATTATGCTTTCATGAATGGTTAACTGATATGCTATTAACTAGCAAAGAAGAAACAAGTGTTTGAAGTAGAAGCAATTTTTTATACAACTGATTCACCCCCCCTCTAAGTTGTGTGCCCTAGATCTAACAATTGGTATCAGAGGTAAGTTCCTTTGAAAGGAGCTTAACCGCTTGAGGAGATCCAGGATGTCATCATACAAGAAGGACAGTCCAAAGTTTGATGGAAACAACTTCTCTCTCTAGAAAGGCCACATGAAATGTCACTTGGAGTGTATGGGAAAAGCATACTTGACCATGGTCACAAAAGCATATGTTCCTCCATAGGGTGGTCTGACAACACTAAATGAAATCATAGATGCTGAAAACAATTTGCAGACCAAAGAGGCACTTCTAAGTGCATTGACTGACTCAGAACTCTCAAATGTTATTGACCTACCAACTGCATATGAGATCTAGGTTAAACTAGAACTTCTGCATGAAGGAGATGAGTTTGTTAAGAGTGCAAGGTTGCAAAGTCTCAAAGGGAAATTTGAAAGATTGAAGATGAGAGATGATGAAAATATTACTACCTTTATGCCAAGAGTAAATGAGCTGGTGTGTGGAATCAGGAATGTTGGTGGAGTTCTGGATGAAAATGAGATTGTTTGCAAAATTCTTAGATCCCTTCCTACTGCCTACAAGATTAAGGTTGCTGCCATTGATGAATTCAGAGCCCATGCAACTATCACAAGAGAGCAATTGGCTGGCAAACTGGCTACATTTGAAATGACCAAGTTTGGAGATGATCCTCCCAAGACTGAATCTGCATTCAAAGCCAGTGCCTATGTGAAAGGCAAACAAAGATTTGATCCAGGAGAAAACTCTTCAAAGAAACTGTCATGGTATGATCAAGCTAGGAAAGACATGGAAGAGGAAGAAGCAGAAACAGCTCATCTTGAAGCCCTCATTGCAAAGAGATTGCCAAGAGGATCCGGTAAGTATGAAGGAAAGTTATCTTTTAAGTGCTTCAACTGTAATAAGATTGGTCATTTTGCTTCAAGATGTCCGGAAAGATCTGCAAGGTCAAACTCTAACAGATAAAGGTTCCAAAAGAACCGTTATTATGTTCATGAAGAAGTTGATAATGAAGGAGTAACAGATGATGAATCAGAGATAGGAGACAAATCCGGAAATGAATGGGTGTTTATTGCCATCAAGGAAGAAGAACCAATACCCTCTAAATCTGTTAATCATAAGGTTGTAGAAAGAGCTTTGGCTGCCCAAGTTGAAGAAAAGGATGATTAGGTTATTGACAGTGGATGCTCTCACCACATGACAAGTGATAAGAACAAGTTCTTAGATTTGGAAAGGTATGAAGGAGGAATGGTAAAGTTTGGTGACAATTCTGTAGGTAGAATCAGAGGTAGGGGAACTATTTCTTTTGATGGAAAGAGCAAAACTAGTAATGTACTGTATGTTGAAGGATTGAAGCACAATCTTCTCAGGTTGGACAGTTAGTAGACAAAGGTTATGATCTCTAGTTCAAAAATGGAAGATGCAGGATCTTTGAAAGCTCCGGAACTGAGATTGCATCCGGTACTCAAACAAAAGGTAATATCTTCCATCTAGTTGGTTTAGATAAAAGTTGTCTATTTGTTCAAGTTGATCAGAGTTGGTTATGGCTTAGAAGGATGTGTCATGTAAATTTTGATAACATCATCAAGATAAGCAATATTTAGGCTGTAAGAGATCTTCCAAAATTGGTGAAACCTTCAAATAGTTTGTGCAAAGAATGTCAACTAGGTAAACAAAGTAGAGTCTCTTTCAAAAGCAAAGATCAGTCCTCTACCAGATTATTAGAATTAGTTCATATTGATCTATGTGGTCCGACAAGAATCAAGAGTATGCAAGGTGATAGATATTTCATGTTACTGATTGATGATCATTCTCGGATGATGTGGGTTACCTTTCTGAAAGAGAAATCAGAAGCCTTTGAGAAGTTCAAAATCTTCAAGGCTATGGTAGAAAATCAAATCGGATTGAAACTGAAGTGTCTAAGGTCTAATAGAGGTGGTGAATTCACATCCGATGAATTCATAGACTTTTGTGAGAAGCATGGCATAAAGAGATAGTTGTTTGCTCCTAGGACTCCACAGTAGAATGGAGTAGTTGAGAGAAAGAACCGGACCATCCAGGAAGCTTCCAAGACAATGATGATGGAAGCAAATGTTCCTCAGATGTTTTGGAGAGAAGCTGTCAGCACTACAGTCTACACTCTCAACTGAGTTCAAATAAGAGAAAATACCGGTAAGACTCCTTATGAACTTTGGTTTGGTATAACTCCTACTGTGAGATATTTCAGAGTATATGGTAGCAAGTGTTACATCAAAAGAGATGAAGACCTAGGAAAGTTTGTTGCTAGAAGTGATGAAGGAATTTTCTTGGGTTACTCCACTCAAAGCAAAGCATACCGATGTTACAATAAGAGACTGAGAAAGATGATAGAAAGTACAAATGTGAAGGTTGATGAAGGAATTGAGAAGCCCTCAAGGTTTTATGAATATGATGAAGATGATCAGGATGGTGTTCTGGTTCAAGGAACTCAATGCCTTCCTGAAAGTCAGATTCAGACTGATCCGGTAAATCAAGAAGAAGAGGTTTGTCTGAATGAACCTAATCAAGAAACAGCAGTGCAAGAGACTCCCAAAGTTCCAAGGTATGTAACTCTAAATCATTCTGAAGATTGGATCATAGGTGACAAAAGCAAAGGGGTACAAACAAGGAGGAGAATTGCTCAAAATTCAAATGAATACTGTCTGATTTCAAAGATTGAACCTAAGACAATAAATGAAGCTTGCAATGATGAAAACTAGACCAAAGCAATGGAGGAAGAGTTGATGCAAATTGAGAAAAATCACACTTGGGATCTTGTTCCCAGACCTAGAAACAAGAATGTGATTGGAACCAAATGGGTCTTCCAAAACAAACTAAATGAGGTTGGTGAAGTAATCAGAAACAAAGCCAGATTGGTCTACAAAGGCTACTCTCAAATAGAAGGAATTGATTTTGAAGAAACCTTTGCTCCGATAGCAAGAATTGAAGCAGTCAGATTATTTCTTGCATATGCTGCCTTCAAAGACTTCAAGGTATATCAGATGGATGTCAAGTCTACCTTCCTAAATGATGATTTGGAAGAAGAAGTATACATTGAACAACTGGATGGATTTCAATTGTCTGATCATGATGATATGGTCTACAAGTTGAAGAAAGCACTATATGGATTGAAGCAAGCCCCAAGAGCATGGTATGAAAGGTTGGATAAGCATCTTGTGCAGATTGGTTTCAACAAAGGTACTGCTGACAATAATCTATATTTCCAAATAGATAATGAAAACATCTTGATTGTTGAAGTATTTGTTGATGATATCATTTTTGGAGGAAGAGATAGTTTGTGTAAAACCTTTGCAAATCAAATGAAAAGTGAGTTTGAAATGTCAATGCTTGGTGAAATGAATTTCTTCTTGGGTCTGCAAATTACTCAGACAAAGAAAGGTATCTTTATCTCTCAGACCAAATATGTGAAAGAATTGTTGAGGAAATTTGGAATGGAAGATTCAAAGCCAATGAACACTCCTATGGCAACCGGATGTAAGTTGAGCAAAGATGATGACTCTCCTAAGATAGATCAGACCAAGTACAGATCAATGATTGGAGGATTATTGTATCTCACTCAGACTAGACTAGATATAATGCAGGCTGTTGGTCTTGTGGCAAGATTTCAGGCTGACCCTAGAGAATCTCATGTTATGGCAATCAAGAGGATTTTTAGATATCTAAAGGGGACAGTTGAGTATGGCCTATGGTATCCTAGAAATCAGGATTTCTCTCTTCATGCATATACAGATGCAGATTGGGTAGGAGATGTGGATGACCAGAAGAGCACCAGTGGTGGAGCATTCTTCTTGGGAAAGAGATTAGTTTCTTGGCTAAGCAAGAAACAAGAGGCAATATCTCTATCTACAACTGAAGCAGAATATATTGCAGCAGCAGGCAGTTGCACTCAAATCTTGTGGATGAAGCAGATGTTAAGAGACATGAAAGTAGAATATGAGGAGCCTATCACAATTTTCTATGATAATTCAAGTGCAATAAATATTTCCAAGAATTTGGTATTGCATTCTAAGACCAAGCATATATCTATCAAATTTCACATTTTGAGAGAACAAGTGAACAAGGGTGAAGTCAGATTGGAGTATGTGCCCTCCAAGGATCAGCTTGTAGATATTTTTACTAAACCTCTTCCCAAAGACTCTTTTGAGTATCTCAGGGAGAAGTTAGGGGTCATGGCCCCTCTGGTGATGAACTAGGATGCACTGATGTGCATCAGTCCGGTGGATATCACAGTCATATCTTGTGATCTGGATTGATGATGGGGAGCTGCTACTAAGGGGGAGCAGCTGGTATGATTCTAATGTGTTACAAGTACAAGTATGAGCCCTTTGCCATTGATGTCAAAGGGGGAGAGAAGACATGTGAAAAACAAGTGGTTGATGATCAAAGGGGGAGCAGTAAAGGAAGAGAAGACATGTGAAGAGTTCTTGCTGATAGGGGGAGCTGTGACAGAAAAGAGAAGTTCTTGTCTTGATGGTTTTTCACATCATATGTTGCCATCAATGACAAAGGGGGAGATTGTTGCAAGTATGAGGTTAACCAGTGTTGTCATTGATGTCAACATACTCATATTGCATTGGTAAGAAGGATTGGATGAGCTGTATGCTGAGTATATTGAGAAAATTAGTCTCAATCAGGAACAATGAAGAACAGTGATGAGAAGAAGGCAAATGTACTCAATAGGTTGAGGATCAGAGGATGCAGATTAAAGGTTTTGTACATATGAGTCTTGAGATGATCTAGTTAAGATTTTAGAGGTCCGCATGAAGATATGAAAAAGTTGTGATTGGTCAAGTAGAACCGGTTCTGGGAGATGCTCCAGAGGGACAGAGTGTTACAAAAAGGTCCGATGAGATCCGGAGGTGCATTGTCAGACTCTGTGGATTGGAAGGAGTGTTTTGGATATCCTTGTGATGTGTTATCTTGGTTTGTACAAAGTTTGGAGGTCCGGAAGAACCTATTTCAGTTTGACAGTCGCGACAGACTGTGTTCTTGAAGTTTCAGATGAAGAGGAGAAGAGATTCCAGTAAGTAGAGGAAGTGCAGATGTACCTGGTCACTCAGGAAAGCTTGTGAAGGTTCTTGGATCATGTTGAGGTTGTGTTGTCGGTCCGCATCAGTGTTAGAGCTCGAAATTGAAGATATTCTTTCGGATGAAGATATTCTTGTTCAGACTGGCCGACCGGATGAGTTATTCATCTTGCGAATGTTCTTGTGGATGATTGCCGACTTGCGAATGTTCTTGTGGATGATTGCCGACTTAGATGATTGTTCCTAAGTCAATGCCTTGTATAAATAAAGGTTTGTGAGTTCATTTCAAAGTGTGTGTGAAGCGGATCAGTGTGGCATAGTGAAAGAGTGAAGGGTAGAGCAGAAGTATCTCGGGCTTAAATGGAACTGATCCAGACATGGTAAAGATGTCAATCTCTAGTTCAAGTTTGTGATTCTTATCACTTTGTAGACAGTGTGCCTCTAGTAGGCAGTGTGCCTCTTTGTGAGCAGTGTACTCAGGCAGTGAGCCCTAATTGGCATGTGCCATTCATTTTTCTTATTCTTCTAACAGAGAATAATCCTTGGGTTAATCACCCCATGGTTTTTCCCTTAACCAGGTTTTCCACGTCAAAATCTTGGTGTCCAATGTGTTGATGTTTATCTGCTCCTGTGTTTATGCATTATGCTTTCATGAATTGTTAACTGATATGCTATTAACTAACAAAGAAGAATCAAGTGTTTGAAGTAGAAGCAAGTTTTAATACAACTGATTCACCCCCCCTCTCAGTTGTGTGCCCTAGATCTAACAATTAGAAGGCCCAAAATGAAGTACTTGCAACTAGAAAAGGGTGTGCAACAACATGGCACACATGCATGAAGGTAGACAATGTTGTGAAGATGAAATCAATACACCCACAAAAACTCCCCATGGCACTGTAAAATAGTATGAGTACAACAATTGCACAAGATGTGCAAAAGCCCCCAAAATGCAAATATATAGTGTGGGAATTTATTTTAGTGTGTTTACAAATTTAAAAGTCTTTACAATGTATAATGTCCCATTTTTCCAAGTGATCATCCAGTAGAGTTGAGTAGCATATTTTATTCCCGTGTGCTAAGTCGGGAGTTATAAAGGGATAATTTGATTAATTAAATAATAAATAATTCTAAGTTATTTTGAGTTATTTATATTTAATTAATCAGCTGGACCTATTTTTTATTATAAAAGTGACTTTATAATATTATATTAATAAATAATAAAAATAAGTTACTTTAAAAAAAGGAAAATAAAAAATAATAAAAGTCAATTTACTAAAGTTCTTTCTGGAAAGTTCACTTGTATCTTTAAAAAGTAGAGTGGACAGGTCATTTCATCATTTTTGGCTTGTCATTTATATTGGAGATTTTCCTTGTGAGCTGCAACTATAGGTTCAACATATTCTAAGGATAAAAATCCTTGGGATATCGGTGGATTGGACAAAAACCCAATTCCATCTTGAGGTGGATTCATTCCAGGATTCACATTTGTGCTTCATAGGTGATTTTGGAGGAGTTGATTGGGCTACAATGAAGATATATTTGTACAGATTGGTGAAGGAGGAGATTTAGGGCCAAAATTGTAAGATTTGATATAATTTTGGTGAGTGAAGTTTATATGCAGGTTTGTTGCAGGTCTGATTCAAACTTTACATTAGGTTGGAGGGTTTTTGATTGAGGATTGGAGTAAGGTTTAACCCTAGGGTGAGCGCCATCTCCAAGGGAGCCGATTTTAGATTTAATGAGCATCACATACCATACTCTAGCTGCCGCCACGTCTAGAGGATTCACAATTGTTTAGAGGAGTAATTGTGGGAATTTGGAGTCTCCAAAGTTCTTCAACAAGTTCCATTTCTATTCATAACCCTCTAGAGCCTCGTCGCTACCCATTGGAGGAGGTTTTGGTGAAAGGTACATTGCTATAGTAGTTCAACTTCATATCAAAAATAATTTGAAGCAGTCAGGCATTCATATCAGCTATTACTCATTGGTATCTTGGCATCAAATAAGTATCATGTATTGAAGATAAATTTTTGGTATGTTAGATATTGAATGTTGATGTTGTTGGATCTAGGGCATGCAACTGAGAGGGGGGGTGAATCAGTTGTATAAAACTTGCTTCTTACTTCAAAACACTTGATTCTTCTTTGTTAGTTAGTAGCATATCATTTAATCATCCATGAAAGCATAAAGCATAAACACAAGAGCAGATAAACATCAACACATTGAACACCAAGTTTTTGACGTGGAAAACCCAGTTAAGGGAAAAACCACGGGGTGATTAACCCAAGGATTATTCTCTGTTAAAAGAATAAGAAAAAGAATGGCACTTGCCAATTAGGGCTCACTACCCAAGCACACTACTCACAAAGAGGCCCACTACCTACAAGGAGACACACTATCTACAGAGTGATAAGAATCACAATCTTGAACTAGAGAATGACATCTCTACCATGTCCGGATCAGTTCCATTTAAGCTCAAAAACCCTTGCTCTACCTTTCGCACTTTTTCTGCTATGCCACACTCATCACACAATCCACTCTTCAAAATGAACTCACAAACCTTTATTTATACAAGACATTGACTTAGGCACAATCATCTAAGTTGGCAATCAACCATAAGAATATCCGCAAGATGAATAACACATCCAGTCGGCCACCACAAGAACATTCACAGGATGAACAACTCATCCGGTCAGCTAGTCGGAATAAGAACTTCATCCGGAAGAATATCTTCAATTTCAGACTCTACCATCAATGCGGACCAACAACACAACCTCAACATGATCCAAGAACCTTCACAAGCCTACCTGAATGACTAGGTACATCCACATTTTCTCTACGTACTAGAATCTCTTCTCTTCCTCATTCAGAACTTCAAGAACACAGTCTGTCACCACTGTCACAATGCAAAAGGTACTTCTGGACCTCAAAATCATACACAACTCGAGATGACACATCACAAGGACATCCCAAACACTCCTTTCAATCCACAGATTAGGATTATACAATTCCAGACCTCACCGGACCTTTCTGTGAACCTCTGTCACCTCTGAACACTTACCGGAACTGGTTCCACACCGATAGCCATAACTTCTACAGATCTTCATGCGGACCTCTAAAATCTTAACTAAAACATCTCAAGACGCATATCTGCCAACCCTTTAATCCGCATCCTCTGGTTCTCAACCTATACAATACATTTGCCTTCTTCTCATCATTGTTCTTCACTGTTCCTGACTGAGGCTAATTTTCTCAATATCCTCAGCACACAGCTCATCCAATCCTTCTTGTCAATGCAATATGAGTATGTTGACATCAATGACAACACTGGTTCACCTCATACTTGCAACAATCTCCCCCTTTGTCATTGATGGCAAGATATGATGTGAAAAACCATCAAGACAAGAACTTCTCCTTTCTATCACAGCTCCCCCTATCAGCAACATGTCTTCTCCTCATTTATTGCTCCCCCTTTGATTATCAACCACTTGTTTTTCACATGACTTCTCTCCCCCTTTGACATCAATGGCAAAGGGCTCATACTTGCAATTCTAACACATCAGAATCATACCAGCTGCTCCCCCTTAGTAGTAGCTCCCATCATCAATCCGGATCACAAGATATGACTGTGATATCCACCGGACTGATGCACATCAGTGCATCCTAGTTCATCACCAGAGGGGCCATGACCCCTAACTTCTCCCGGAGATATTCAAAAGAGTCCTTGGGAAGAGGTTTAGTAAAGATATCTGCAATCTGATCCTTGGAAGGAACATACTCCAATCTGACTTCTTCCTTGTTCACTTGTTCTCTCAAAAAGTGAAACTTGATAGATATGTGCTTAGTCTTAGAATGCAATACCGGATTCTTAGAAATATTAATTGCACTTGAATTATCACAGAAAATTGTGATAGGCTTCTCATATTCAACTTTAATATCTCTTAGCATCTGCTTCATCCATAAGAGTTGAGTGCAACTACCTGCTGCTGCAATGTATTCTGCTTCAGTTGTAGACAAAGATATTGCATCTTGTTTCTTGCTTAGCCAAGAAACCAATCTCTTCCCCAAAAAGAATGCTCCACCACTGGTGCTCTTCTGGTCATCCACATCTCCTGCCCAATCTGCATCTGTGTAAGCATGAAGAGAGAAATCTGGATCTCTAGGGTACCATAGACCATACTCAGCTGTTCCTTTCAAGTACCTGAAAATTCTTTTGATTGCCATAACATGAGATTCTTTAGGATCAGCCTGGAATCTTGCTACAAGACCAACAGCCTACATTATATCTGGTCTAGTCTAAGTGAGATACAATAATCCACCATTCATTGATCTATACTTTGTCTGATCTACCTTTGGGGAGTCATCATCTTTGCTTAACTTACATCCGGTTGCCATGCAAGTGTTCATTGGCTTTGAATCTTCCATACCAAATTTCCTCAACAATTCTTTCACATATTTGGTCTAAGAAATGAAGATCCCTTTCTTTGTTTGAGTAATTTGCAGACCCAAGAAGAAATTCATTTCACCAAGCATAGACATTTCAAACTCACTTTTCATCTTATTTGCAAAAGTTTTGCACATACTATCTGTTCCTCCAAAAATGATATCATCCACAAACACTTCAACAATCAAAATGTTTTCATGATCAATTTTGAAATATAAGTTGCTGTCAGTAGTACCTTTGTTGAATCTAATCTACACAAGATGCTTATCCAACCTTTCATACCATGCTCTTGGGGCTTGCTTTAACCCATACAATGCTTTCTTCAACTTGCAGACCATATCATCATTATCAGACAATTAAAATCCATCCGGTTGTTTGATGTAAACTTCTTCTTCCAGATCACCATTTAGGAAGGCAAACTTGACATCCATCTGATATACCTTGAAGTCTTTAAAGGCAGCAAATGCAAGGAATAATCTGACTGCTTCAATTCTTGCCACCGGAGAAAAGGTTTCTTCAAAATCAATTCCTTCTATTTGAGAGTAGCCTTTGCAGACCAATCTTGCTTTGTTTCTGATTACTTCACCAGCTTCATTCAGTTTGTTCCAAAAGACCCATTTGGTTCCAATCACATTCCTGTCTCTAGGTCTGGGAACAAGATCCCAAGTATGATTTTTCTCAATTTGCATCAATTCATCTTCCATTGCTTTGGTCCAGTTTTTATCATTGCAAGCCTCATTTATTATTTTAGGTTCAATCTTTGAAATCAGACAAAATTCATCCTGATTTTGAGCAACATTCCTTCTAGTTTGCACACCTTTGTTTCTGTCACCTATGATCTGATCTTCAAAGTGGTTCTATATTACATACCTTGGAATTTTGGGAGTATCCTGCACTGCTGCTTCTTGATCAGGCTCATTCAGACCTATCTCTTCTTCCTGATTTATCAGATCAGGCTGACTCTGACTTACCGGAGAGGATTGAGTTCCTTGAACTTGAACACCATCTTGGTCATCATCATCAAACTCATAAAATCTTGAGGGCTTCTCAATTCCTTCATCAACTTTCACATTAGTGCTTTCTATCATCTTCCTCAATCTCTTATTGTAACACCGGTATGCTTTGCTTTGAGTGGAGTAGCCCAAAAAAATTCCTTCATCACTTCTAGCATCAAATTTTCCTAGATCTTCATCTCTTTTAATATAACACTTGCTACCAAATACTCTGAAATACTTCACAGTAGGAGTGATGCCAAACCAGAGTTCATAAGGGGTCTTACCGGTGTTGTCTCTGATTTGAACTCGATTGAGAGTGTAGACTGTAGTGCTGATAGCTTCTTTCCAAAACATTTGAGGAACATTTGCTTCCAACATCATTGTCCTGGTAGCTTCCTGGATGGTCCGGTTCTTTCTCTCAACTACTCCATTCTGTTGTGGAGTCCTAGGAGCAGACAATTGTCTTCTTATACCCTGCTTCTCACAAAAGTCAATGAACTCACCAGATGTAAATTCACCACCTCTATCAGACCTTAGACATTTCAGTTTCAATCTGGTTTGATTCTCTACCATAGCTTTGAAGATTTTGAACTTCTCAAGGGCTTCTGATTTCTCCTTTAGGAAGGTAACCCACATCATTCGGGAATGGTCATCAATTAGCAGCATGAAATATCTATCACTTTGCAGACTCTTGATTCTTGTCGGACCACAGAGATCAGTATGTACTAATTCCAACAATCCGGTAGAGGTCTGATCTTTGCTTTTGAAGGAGACTCTGCTCTGTTTACCTAGCTGACATTCTTTGCACAAACTATTTGTAGGTTTCATCAATTTTGGAAGATCTCTTATAGCCTGAGTATTGCTTATCTTGATGATGTTATCAAAATTTACATGACACATTCTTCTATGCCATAACCAACTCTGATCAACTTGAACAAACAGACAACTTTTATTTGAACCAACCAGATGAAAGATATTACCTTTTGTTTGAGTATCGAATGCAATTTCAATTCCGGAGCTTGTAAAGATTCTGCATTTTCCATTCTTGAACTGGAGATCATAGACTTTGTCCACTAACTGACCAACACTGAGAAGATTGTGCTTCAATCCTTCAACATATAGTACATTACCTGTTTTGCTCTTTCCATCAAAGGAAATAGTTCCCCTACCTCTAATTCTGCCAGCAGAATTGTCACCAAACTTTACCATTCCTCCTTCATACCTTTCCAAATCCAAGAACTTATTCTTGTCACCAGTCATATGGTGAGAACATCCACTGTCAATAACCCAATCATCCTTTTCTTCCACTTGAGCAGCCAAAGCTCTTTCCACAGCCTTGTGATTGACAGATTCAGAGGATATTGAATCTTCTTCCTTGATGGCAATAAACACCCATTCATTTCCAGCTTTGCTTCCTAGTTCAGATTCATCATCTGTTACTCCTTCATTGTCATCTTCTTCATGAACATAATAGTAGTTCTTTTGAAACCTTTGTCTGTTAGTATTAGATCTTGCAGATCTTTCTAGACATCTCGAAGCAAAATGACCAATCTTATTGCAGTTGAAGCACTTAAAGGGTAGTTTTCCTTCATACTTACCGGATCCTCTTGGCAGTCTCTTTGCAATGAGGGCTTCAAGTTGAGTTGTTTCTGCTTCTTCTTCTTCCATGTCTCTTCTTGCTTGATCATACCATGACATCTTCTTTGAAGAGTTTTCTCCCGGATCAAATCTCTATTTGCCTTTCACATAGGCACTGGCTTTGAAAGTAGATTCAGTCTTGGGAGGATCATCTCCAAACTCGGTCATTTCAAATGCAGCTAGTTTGCCAGCCAATTGTTCTCTTGTGATAGTTGTGTGGGCTCTGAATTCAGCAATGGCAGCAACCTTGATTTTGTAGGCAGTAGGAAGGGATCTAAGGATTTTGCAAACAATCTCATTTTCATCCAGAGTTCCACCAGCATTTCTAATTCCACATACCAGCTCATTCACTCTTGGCATAAAGGTAGTGATGTTTTCATCATCTCTCATCTTCAATCTTTCAAATTTCCCTTTCAGACTTTGCAACCTTGCACTCTTGACAAACTCATCTCCTTCATACAAAAGTTCCAATTTAGTCAAGATCTCATATGCAGTTGGTAGGTCAATAACATTTGAGAGATATGAGTCGTTCAATGCACTTAGCAGAGCTTCCTTGGTCTGCAGATTATTTTCAGCATCTGTGATTTCATTCAGAGTTGTCGGACCACCTTGTGGAGGTACATATGGTTTTGAGACCATGGCCAAGTATGCTTTTCCCATACATTCCAAGTGACATTTCATGCAACCTTTCCAGAGAGTGAAGTTGGTTTCGTCAAACTTCAGACTATCCTTCTTGTATGACGACATCCTGGATCTCCTCAAGTGGTTAAGCTCCTTTCAGAGGAACTTGGCTCTGATACCAATTGTTGGATCTAGGGCATACAACTGAGAGGGGGGGTGAATCAGTTGTATAAAACTTGCTTCTTACTTCAAAACACTTGATTCTTCTTTGTTAGTTAGCAGCATATCATTTAATCATCCATGAAAGCATAAAGCATAAACACAAGAGCAGATAAACATCAACACATTGAACACCAAGTTTTTGACGTGGAAAACCCAGTTAAGGGAAAAACCACGGGGTGATTAACCCAAGGATTATTCTCTGTTAAAAGAATAAGAAAAAGAATGGCACTTGCCAATTAGGGCTCACTACCCGAGCACATTGCTCACAAAGAGGCCCACTGCCTACAAGGAGACACACTGTCTATAGAGTGATAAGAATCACAATCTTGAACTAGAGAATGACATCTCTACCATGTCCGGATCAGTTCCATTTAAGCTCAAAAACCCCTGCTCTGCCTTTCGCACTTTTTCTGCTATGCCACACTCATCACACAATCCACTCTTCAAAATGAACTCACAAACCTTTATTTATACAAGACATTGACTTAGGCACAATCATCTAAGTCGGCAATCAACCATAAGAATATCCGCAAGATGAATAACACATCCGGTCGGCCACCACAAGAACATTCATAGGATGAACAACTCATCCGGTCAGCTAGTCAGAATAAGAACTTCATCCGGAAGAATATCTTCAATTTCAGACTCTACCATCAATGCGGACCAACAACACAACCTCAACATGATCCAAGAACCTTCACAAGCCTACCTGAATGACTAGGTACATCCACATTTTCTCTACGTACTAGAATCTCTTCTCTTCCTCATTCAGAACTTCAAGAACACAGTCTGTCACCACTGTCACAATGCAAAAGGTACTTCTGGACCTCAAAATCATACACAACTCAAGATGACACATCACAAGGACATCCCAAACACTCCTTTCAATCCACAGATTAGGATTATACAATTCCGGACCTCACCGGACCTTTCTGTGAACCTCTATCACCTCTGAACACTTGCCGGAACTGGTTCCACACCGATAGCCATAACTTCTACAGATCTTCATGCGGACCTCTAAAATCTTAACTAAAACATCTCAAGATGCATATCTGCCAACCCTTTAATCTGCATCCTCTGGTTCTCAACCTATACAATACATTTGCCTTCTTCTCATCACTGTTCTTCACTGTTCCTGACTGAGGCTAATTTTCTCAATATCCTCAGCACACAGCTCATCCAATCCTTCTTGTCAATGCAATATGAGTATGTTGACATCAATGACAACACTGGTTCACCTCATACTTGCAACAGATGTAAACTATCAAGTTTGTATTCAAATCTTCAATTTGAATAAACCCTATATCTGTTGTTGCAAACTTTATATCAGTCCTTTATATTGTTGAAATATCATTTGCAAATGTTTGTATTCTTGTTCATTGCAATGTATTTGTGAGACAAATTGGAAAACATATCAAACATTCATTCAAACAAGCAACTAAAACAAAGAAACTCAGAAAAAAATAGTCATAACCAACTTGCATGCAAAGTGCTTGACAAAATGTCAAGTCACTAAAAATTAGAATTTTAGGATAGGTTTGGTTAGGGATTTTATAGTGGTATTAGAGCAAGTGATCTTGCCATCCTGTAAGGTTTTGCATGATAGGTTTATCTAATGTATGTTGATTTATGAATCTCAAGGATAGAGAATACATCACATATAGGAGAAGGCAGTAGTTTATTGGCTCATATTGTAAAGAAGAGAACATTATGAGTGACATGAATCATGATGATCCCAATGAGATTGTCGATGACATTGCTAGAGGATAGCATGATTTAATGTATCTTTTGACCCAATTTGTACAGCATAGCATGAAAACACAACAATGGAAATTAGAATAATAACATGGACAATCAACATACAAGTGGAAACAATGGTGAGACTAGAAACATTGGAAACAATACTTACTTTTTTTTCTTTAATGTTTTAATTTTTTCGTATTGCATATAAATAGGATGTTTTTTTTATTATTTTTACAAATCAATGTAACAAGATAAACTCACATTTTTGTTCTGCAAGGGAGGAGAAAATCTTTGAGAGAAGAATTTTCAAGTCATATTTTACAAAGGAGATGGGAAACAAAAAGAGAAGACAAAATAAGACTGCACAAAAGTATTCCGCAGAAACTACACAAAGATTAAATGAAGACAGATTGCAAAAATATTATAAACAAAAACAAGGTATGCATGTTTTCTTTTCTATTTTTAATCTAGGTCAATTAATTTATGTTTAAATATATACATGTATTGATGAATCATGTAGTAGGATGTCATTTAATCTAGGTCATTTGATTTATACTTAAATATATACACATTGATTTCATGTAACTAGGATGTCATTTAGTTTAAGTCATTCCTCATTCTTGGCTATAATCCCCACCCCTCTACCTAGAGATAACTACCTACCTCTCCCTCTCTGTCCACCACTCTCTCTCTCTCTCAGGTTGCCCACTCTCTTTACCTCTACCTCTCCCTCGCTGGGGCCTCCCTAGCTATCTCTCTCCCTCTCTCCAACCTTCTCTCTCTTCTTCCTTTTATACTATTTTTCTCACATGTTCTATCTTTAACAAGTGGATTATGTGTTAGTAAACCTAGGAAGTGTGTCATGCTTCTAATCTAAACATTACCAAAAGGAACCTTTTGTTTATGGTAGCTTAGATTTTGTCACCATATTTTATAGTTGAACATCTAACTTAGCTACTAGATTAATTATCTTGTAAGCTAGAACGCCATTCAGAGCCAAAGTTTAGTCCTTAAAATTCTAGTCTCATCCTTCTTTTCATTAGTTAGTTCTCTAGAAAAAATTGTATAGGAAAATTTTCTTCTTGTGCTCATATTGAATGGAGATGATAGTACTTGTTGCACTAACTTGGAGAGATCTATTTCTTTTATCTCATTTAAATTTTCTTGAATTCAAATTGAGCTTAATGAACTTCACTACCTTGAATCCATGGTGGGGTTTCTCTTCACTTTAATCTTAGGCCTATTTTGCTACATTATGTTGCTACTTATATAAGACCTATCTTTTCTTTACAAGTATTCTTATTTCATTTTGATCTTATATATTCCAACAAAGGATTGTGTGCTTGTTAAATCATTCAAGGCTCTAAGATCTATCTTACCATATGTATGGTCCATATTGAGAGAAATCACCCTTATAGGAGATTTCATATATATCAAATTGTACATCTTACTTGAATATTTGTGCACGCTTACACACTTATCCTAAATGGTATAACTACCTTTGTATCTTGTACTCATATTTGTCATTTGTTCATGAGGATATATATCACTTACGTCATAAATATTAGTTATTACATGTACACATTAATTTTTATAGTAATTTGATATGGAGGCTCTTCAAAATATATCAAGACATAGAACTAAATTATAAGTTTTATTTAATATGTATTTTCTTGATGTGTGATACAAAAACTAAAGTTGACCCAAATTTAGATACTGGAGAAAACGAGGTTGAAGAACACATAGTTGATGTTAGCCCGGAGGAGGCCCAAGTGCAAACAATGGATGTTGGAGAGGGATTAGGATCGTTTCCTTTGACTGGTATAGATGAGCATATGAATCTAGCTAAAGAGGTGAAGAGAAAAATTTCTTATAAAAATTTAGAACATTTACTTGAAATGGATATGGAGAAATTGAAACTTTATGTTGGACAACCTAGATGTACTAATAGGAGGTCAATGAATAAAACTGTAAAGGAAATAATTGCTTATTTCAATAATCTTGATACACTTGAGTGAACCCAATTGTTATCAATTGTACTTCTTAGTAAGGAGCTAAATGATCCATTACAATTGTTGGGTGTAGATTCATCATTGAAAAAGGGGAAAGGTTCACACCTAGAAAAAGATATTGTTGAAAATGTTAAAGAAGGTTTGGCTTGCATTGGGAAACAATCTCGATCTGCAGATAAGTCCATTTCAAGAAGAGTGATGTTGACATCTATTTTAAGTGAAAAAAATTTCAAAAAAAGACAATTGTCTTCAATTTAAAATGAGATTGGTTTTAGTAGAAAGACACTAACACAATATGTGAAAAGGACAAAAATATTAGATGATAGTACCTCGGAAGGCAATTAGGCAATTATGTGTAGAGATCGTCAATCTAACAGGATTCAAGATGTTGTTAGGAACTTGATCTCAACCTTTTGGAACAATAATAGTCATGCTTCATAAAATAGTAGAGATGTTATCAAACACAGAACTAGGCCCAATAGTCATGAACTACATACAAAACATTGGTTAGACATAACACAACATGAGATGTATGTGATGTTTTGTAATTGAAATCCTCATACAAAGATTAGGCAAACAATGTTTGAAAGGTTAAGGCCTTATTATGTGAAGACAAACAAGGTTTCTAAAACTTGTTGTCGTTATCATATTGAATTTGATCTCTACTATCAGGTGTTTCGAAAGATTAGAGAAGACAGTGATGGTTTTGTAAATGCACCTCCTAAATGGGAAAGTCAGTTCATAGCATCCATCTTATGTGATAAATTAGATGATGATAATGGAACTGGTCAAATAAACTATATGAAAGGTCTTTGTGAAACATGTGGAAATTTGGCTAAAACACCTTTGAGAAATGAAGATATCCCAATGAAGTTGGTAAATTGTAAGAGTTACAAGTACATAAAGTTTCAAACAAAAACTGGGAAAGAATCCACAAGGTTAGATTATGTAGAAGAGGAGATACCTATTGGAACATTTATGGAAAATTTTTGTAAATTGATACAACCATACATACATCATGCGTTTTTTGATAAGTGGCAAGCACAACAATTTCAAACATTAAGAGATGCTTTCCTCTTTAGGGTAAAAAGTGAAGATAATGGATTTTATTGGTTTGTTTTGATCCTCCTTTCACCACTAAACATTCAAGGACTTTCATTTAAGTAGAGGAGTCTACTACAGGATTTTCTTCACTTGGAACATAGGGGAAGATTGGAATTGTGTGATTTTCTTGTTTGATTATGCCTAATTATGCTCAAAACCCTAATTTTATGAAATCGTAAATAAATTGACAAATTACAGAAAATGATCGCACACAGAGATATCAAATGACAATCAAATGCGTACCAAATTTTAAAGTTTAGTGTACGGAAAAGTCGGGGATCAATGAGCGGGCACCCTAGTCTAGTGCCATAGTTTTCTTCAGGATCTGGGAATCTTGTCTATAACCTGTTCCTGTAGACACCCTAAAATGACCAATTTGCCGCACCACTTGCTTTTCATAATATGTCAAATCACCTGCATTTCACACATTAATTAAATAATCTAATTATTATATTAATTTCACCAAATTCTTCTAAATCACAAAATTGCGACATTAATTAAATAAATCCTCTTTATTTAATTAATTAAATCAAATTCCTCTATTATTCTTCCACAATTAAATAATTTATATTATTTAATTAAATCATTATCTTCTTTCCAAATCTCAAGTCTCCATTAATTAAATAAATTCAATTATTTAATTAATTCATCACAAATTCCCTCTTATCCAAACAATTAAATAATTCCTAATTATTTAATTAAATCAAATTTATTCTTCCAAATTTAAATAAATCAAATCAAATTTATTTAAATTCTCTCATTCTCCAAAAATAAGATAAATCAAATATTTTATTTATTCTTCCAAATCATGCACAACAATTAAATAAATTTATTTATGTAATTTGCTTTCTTATCTACAAATATCTTTCAAATCTTCTAAAAATAAGTCTTCTTCTCCATGCACACACAATTAAATAATTTATTATTTAATTTCTCTTAAATCATGCAAAAGCAAATCTTAAGTTGAGTTATCTATTCACTCAACCTTGTTTTTATCAATTTTTCTTAAATTAGAAAAAAAGCTTTCTAATTTATGAAAAGCATGTCTTATCTTTAGAAAAAAAAAGTGTTTAACTCAAATAAAACAGCTTTTGTGTGACACTTGTCTTCTTCTTATTCATTGCACGTTCCTCAACTATTCTCTTCCGTTGATTCTTGTAAATTATCTGGACTGTTGATCAATCTTCCTTGAAACCTATATAAACCCCCCTCATCTCCTTTACAATCTCTCTTCAATCACTTATTCTTAGGCATACTTAACAGCGTTTTGAGCATACATCACATCGATTGAGCAACTTCACAATCTTTTGACATTAGTCTTTGAGCACACTACTTGCTTATTGCAACCATGGTTTTGCAATACTATTGAGCAATCCACATTCATCCAAAGGGAACAATACAAATCTCAGTAAAAACTTTCATATTTTATTGATTTATTAGTAATGGCTTTTATTTAGATCAGTTCTCTTTATGTTATTAGTTTTTGATTTGTTTAAGTTTATCATAGTCAATTTTCCTCATACACATTCTGGCACACCCGGTGGGACCCACTAACCTTGTTTTTTTCTAGAAAAAATTTATTTTTTTGGAAGCTAGGTATAGAAAAGCGCAATCACAATATAGAAAATCTGAAGATTCTTATTCACTACTTTGAGAGAATAGGCGTTGAGCATTCAAATAGAGTAACTTTAGCTCAAAAGATTTCTCAGTTTTGTCAAAAACATCAAAATCCTCTCTGGGTATCTCTTATTTTTTGTAGGAAGTGCATGGATTTTGAGAAAAATAGATCTCAATTCGTGTTCTTATTTTTAGCCTATGTTTTTTTTTTGCTTTTTTTTGGCCTATTTTTAGTGATTTCATGAAATCAGGCATAACTGTGTAACTTGAGCTTAAAAGATTTCTAGGTTTTGTCAAAAACATTAAAATTCTATTTGGGTATCTCTTATTTTTAACAAGAAGTGCATGGATTTCAAGAAAAAGAGATCCCAATCCGCGTCCCTATTTTTAGCCCATGCTTGCTTTTTTTTTGCCTATTTTTAGCAATTTCACAAAATCGGGCATATCTTTTGCATATAGAGTCAGATTTTCACGAAACCAGTGGCGTTGGAAAGCTAGTTCTCCCAATTTTTTTGTGGTAAAAAATTTTGAGGTAATTTTATCAGATTTATCAGGTACACTCAGTTAAAGTCAACCCTTCTTTGCAAATTTCAAATGGTCATAACTTGTGCAAAATTTACTCAATTTTCACAATTTTTTTTTGAAATTGCATAGAATTTTATATAGAATCTGATCATAATATTTAATCTTCTGTACCTAATCATTATTATTAGATTTTTTATATTCCTCATTTTTTCACCTAACAAGTTCAGTGCTTTTGGTCAATTGATTTATTTTTGGCTAACTATTTGAGTTTTGGTGGAACTAATCAAATTGTTGCAGCTTCTTATCACTCACACAGAGCAAATGGGTTTCTCTAACATGTTCATGCAGGACGAGCATTGAAGAAATCTCAAACTATTGCACTAAGTCTTAGAAACACATTGCATTGTTAAAGGAATAATTGAACAAATCATTTTCTTTGCAATCTAAGTCTTAGGAACATACTGCTTTTCTTAAGGGACAATGGACATGTATGTGAAAACACCTAAATTTTCTAAGGGAAAATAGACATGAATGCCAAAAACTTTAATTTCATAAGGGACAATCGACAACTACAAACGTGTGTGTGCCTAATTTAGTTGTACCTTATTTTTCTTATAACGGGACAATTGAACCTTTGTTTGACATGCTTGCTCTTACATTTCAGTACTTCCTTTAGAAGGGCCTGCTTTTGGATTGCGTTTCATCCAAAAGAGATGACCCTAAGCGGAGTTTTCCTTTGAACCACTATATAAGAGGGATAAGGCGAAAGCCAAGTCCTAACTGACGTTAGCCTTACCTTGTGGTGCCAAACTGAAAAGAGGTGTACTAGCTCTTTTTGGAAATGATTTTCACATTGAGCAAAGTGTTTGATACTATTAGTAGGATTGGTTAAAGCTTTTAGTAGCTTATCGCATTGCTCGTAAGGCGTTGGTCCCTCAAAGTTACTAAGAACCATTCTAGATAGAGACTACCTGACCTACCTCTGAACATTGCGATAATCATCAGTGCAAGGGGAATTGATTTAAGCCCTTAAGACACTCACCATTGCCTCCCTTGAGAAGACATAGTATTCCCTTGGCCAAAAAGCTCTTGTGACCTACTTGAGCTTTCCAAGGGGAGGGTGAGATATCCCTACCTATCGTCTCTCGCAAAGATACAAAATATCTGACACCTTTATGGAATGATATTTTTATCAACGGAGTATTAAGCTGTGAGCTGATCTACTGCAATGAAACCTTGTCTCTAGGGATAAAAAGTGCTTGTTATTATTTGTAATTGTCTTATACCTATGGAAACATTGGGCTTGTTTTGAGCCTTGAACATACACTATCTATTGTGTCAGTCCTTGTTTTTGACCACTTGTTTGCTGTGTTTTCTCTTGCCAAACAAATCTAATCAGAAACAAAACCAATCTATCAAAATTTTGCCTTTTAGAAGCATCAGACACTACTTTAGCGCCCCTGGTATTACAGCAGCTTGCCTTTGGTAGTACAGTAGATTGCCTTTGGTATAGCAGTACCTCACCTTTGGCAAAACTCTACTTCAGTGCCTTTGGTATATCAGTAGCTCGCTTTTGGTAACCTTAGCTCGCCTTTGGCATAGCAGTAACTCACCTTTGACATAGCAGTAACTCACCTCTGGTGCCTCAGTCCATCACCTTTGGCATCACAGTAGCACACTTTTTGTTGCATAGTCTTGCGCCTCTGGTCAAATAGTATAGCGCCTTTGGTCCAGTACATTGTGTATCAAAGTTTGTCTTTTTCAAAGCACAAGCAGAAACCCAGCATTACCTTTCTTATCCTAGTGTATTCCATGGTAACCACTAGGCTCCAGCAAACTATGAAGTCCAAGCAAGTTGTCCCTAAGAAGCGCAAGTCGCCTCCTCACACACCGCAATCAGGTCGTCTCAACATTACTCCCAAGGTCACTCCTAGAACACCCGCGGAAAGATCTACCAATTCTCCCAACATGCTGCACATAGACCAACCAAGTAATTCCCAAGAAAGTAGGGTCCCTTTGGTAAGTACACCCCAATACACCACCGGTATGCCTCCTGATTTTGTCCCACAAGGTTATACTGCAGATCTAACCCCATCTCAAGAAGAGTGACACTTTGAAATAGGTCAATCCTCTCAAGAAGATGAGCAAGATCTTGATGAATTCATGCAAGATCCTAGGGCCATAGCCGCCATTGACAAAATCCTTAGCGAGAACCAAGATCATTTCTTTCACTTGCTAGCAGAGCAAGGAGCTAAATTACCTAAAGATTTTGATCTATCCAATCTTAGCGAGCCCAGCAACACCCAAGACACCATACAAGCAGTGCAAACCATGTCAACAGTGACCACGCCCTTACCTGAATAGAGCTCGTAGTATAGGAATCCCCTTTATCAAAACCCAATAGAAGAGAGGGCCATATCACCGCTTCTGACTCCTATGGAGATCTACAAAAACCAACAAGAAACTCTCTAATGTCAAGTGGAATTAGCTAAGCAAGCCACCTTAGCTCGATCAAATATGCAACAACCTCCTAAAGTGTCCACACCAATCGCAAGTGGAATATTGGTTACTCCATCACAAATAGGTTTCCCACCAAATTACAATCCGGGGAACAACTATGTAGCCATGCAACAAGGGTCTCAACAAATACCACCTCCTATATCATCAAACCTTCATGTCTCTCAACCAATTCAAGTCATGCAATCCCAACCACAACATTCTTCTATGCTCATCATCAAGCCACCTCAACCGTCGCAAATCACTTCTGCCTATGTCCCTCCTCTGCTACATTCATCCTCGCTAAATTTCTTTCGCACATTGCCTAGCCACTCGCAACATTCCCAACATCAAGTTTCCCAAAGCTATGTGCCACCATCGCAACCTAATCAAACGCACTTTAGCTTTCCTCCACCCAATTCTTTTCTTCAACCATCACAAAGCCAACATTCTTACCTAGCGCCACCTCCACCTCTGCTAAATCAAAACCTCCAATTCCAACCCAATCTGAACCAAATGTACAACGCATATGATCCCAACCAATCTTACGACCCTTATAATACCAATGCTCATGGCTTACAATACAATCTTCCGTATGGGCAACAACAACCACTTCTAGGACAACAGGAGATGTTTCCCACCCCTCCCACGGTGGTGGAGCTAAAGATCGCGGAAGTTCAACAACAGCTATCTGATCTTACGTTTGGCCACACCAAGAAGACCTTCTCTTTAGAGGAAGTGTGTCCTTATCCTTTTGATCGGTCATTACCAATGATCGCTTTTCCTCAAAATTTCACTATTCCTAAGTTTGATAAATACAAAGGAAAAGGTGACCCAAAAGACCATCTCAGGGAATTCTATCTTGCTTGCTTCGAGGTCTCACATAACGACACGTATCTTATGTGTCTCTTTCCTCGCAGTCTTGGAGGTCAAGCAATAGAATGGTTCTCACACTTACCTACGGGCATCAAGTCTTTCAACGAGCTAGCTGAGAAATTTGCCACCCATTTTTCTTACAACGCAGAGCATGAGATTTCCATGACTGATCTATGCAACAATAAACAGAAAAATGGTGAAACTTTCATTTCTTTCCTTCAACGATGGAGACAAATGGCTAGCAAATTCCCTTTGAAGATTCCAGAGAAACAACTTGTTAGCATATTTGTGCAGAACCTCAACCAAGAGTTAGGTTTCCATTTGCAAATTCTTAGTGCTACAACCTTTGACAAAATCACATACAAGGGAATCAACATTGAAAAAGCCCTCATTGCTAAGGGTGTCGTCAAAATCTTCAAAGAAATGAAAGAAAATGCTCCTCATCAACAATCGAGCAATAAACCCAAATATTGGAACAAAAACAAAAACGTGGTCAACGATGGTGTGGTTGATTCTAAATATGTCCAAATGTTGCAAACACCGCTGCAGCTCTCCAAACCAAGTCAAGCTCCACCTCAACAACAACAACAGCGACAACCATATCAAAATCAACAACAATGACAACAGGAGCGACCTCAACAAAATTACCCGCCGCGACGTCAATTCACTCCCTTGGGAGTGCCCATCGAATCGGTCTTACAACAAATTTTGCAGAAAGGGCTCATCACCTTACTTGATGCTCCCCCATATGGAGAACCTATTTACAAAACTGCATGTTACAGAGACAATGAATATTGTGAGTTCCATAGGAGCAAAGGGCACAGAACCACATCATGCATGAAAGTCAAGCACCTAATCCAAAATCTCATCGAAGGCAACCAAATCACTTTTGAAAATGAAACACCAGCTCAACAAATGAACAAAGACCTCAACATGTACAAGGAACCATTCCCTCATCATGGTCCACCTCCTCCTTAGGATAGAGGTAAAGGTATCAATCATGCTTCCACTTCCTTTGATTCCATTGTCAGTTATTTTGAAGAGAGTCGAGTGTCTACTCTGATAATTAAAGGTAAATCTCTGGATTGTGCTGTTACTACTCGTCATGGTCGTGTCACCATTTGTGGTCCTACACCCAATCTTCTAGCTCAATCTGATTATAACCTTGTCGAACATCTAGGGAGAATGCCAGCACAGATCTCTATCTTAGACCTTCTACGGTCATCACCTGCACATAGAGTAGTGCTAGAAAAATCCCTCCAAGAGTCTTCGGTTCCTAACAGCATAGCAGTCACAAATTTCCAAGCTATAGTGGGTAATATTGCTTCACCTTACAACGTGGTCTTCTCTAAGAAGGACCTCCCATCCCATGATCCTTTTCACAATGATGCCCTTCATATTGAGGTTCTCATCCATAAGCGCAAAATCAAACGTATACTCATAGATGGTGGTGTTGGTCTCAACATCTATTCTTTAAAGTTACTTAAGCAATTGGGATACTCTGAGGATCATGTCAACTCTGATCACAGTATAACAATCAAGGGGTATGATGATGCTGAGCATCGTTCAGAAGGTGTTATCCACTTGCCTATACAACTGGACCCTGTCATGCTTGAAACCAGGTGTCAAGTCCTTGATATTGAGCTACCTTACAACATTATCCTAGGCCGCCCATGGATCCATGTAATGAAAACTATTCCCTCCACGTACCATCAGTCGCTAAAGTTCCCATACAATGGTACAGAGATAACTATCCCAGGAGACCCCAATCCTTTTAAATTCTGTCGTGTCTTGCAAGGTAGTTATAAGAATTGCAACCAGGTGCCTAACAATGAAAAAGCTCTTGAATCCCCATTATATGTTGACCCTGCAATGCTGACTCCAGCCTCTACAAGTAACCCTAATCCTCTTCCTGAAATCAAAGCTCACATCCGTGATATAGGCTTTGGAACATATGATATCTCAAAATCTTGTTGTGTAGGGCAGATGCCTTTATCTCCAAAATCTTACGGCCAACCACCCATTACCAAGGTAACTAAAAAAGTAGCTATTCCTCCCCCAGCATTCCTAACCCAATTCCAACAGGGAAAGTTATTGGAGGAAGAAACTATTGAGGACATTTCTTCTTGGCTCTATAAGGAGAAAGAACCAGTCACAATACCAGTAAAGCAATATGGCAATGGCTTAAGGATAGTCAAAAACATGGGCTATAAAGGCAAAGGTGGTCTTGGCAAACAGAATCAAGGAACTATGGAACCCATTGTTGTGACAAAGAAGCTAGACAAGAAGGGATTAGGATTTGGTAAGAAGGTACCACACGCCTTGAACATCGAGTATATCCTCGACGAGGTAGCTGACACTTTTCCTGCCGATTCGACATCTATAGAGGATATCATTGATGACTCTTCCCTCCATATGACCAACCTATTCGTAGAATCCTCCATTTTTATGCTATCCTCCATATCCTTAACCTCCACCACTAGCACCCAGAACGTATCACTTATCTACCCTGAACTTATCGATTGGGACCAACAAGGGTCCCTCGTTATAGATGTATTTCAGAATGACGAAGCTTTAGCTGAGTTCATGGGACTTCGGGAAGGTATCCCCCTTGGCGATCATAAAGCAGGTTTTGTAATGGAACTAGAGCCAACGGCTTATTTTGGTGAGAATGCCAAATCCTCCAGTTGCAAAAGTAAAAATAAAGAAGGATCTCTAGGTGAAAACCACACTGTGGCACCTCCTGATTACAAAATAGTAAAAACAAAGGACGTATCCAAAGGTGAAAACCCAACTGTGGCACCTGAGGATGGAGGATTTGACCTTCCCCTACCATCTAAGTATCAAGAGAAGTCAGCTCTCCTAGTGGAAGATTCTACAGAGATAAATCTTGGCACAGAACAAAATCCAAAGACCACATTCCTAGCAACATCATTATCAGAAACAGAGAATAGGAATCTTAACACATTCTTCTTATAGAGAACCATCAACTTTGCGTGGACCTATGCTGATATGCCAGGGTTAGACCCTAAGCTAGTTGTTCACTATCTCACTATTGATCCAAAAGTTAAACCAGTCAAGCAAAAGCTGAGAAAGATGCACCCCCAGATAGCTCTCTTGGTAAAAGTGGAAATACAGAAGCTATTAGAGGCAAAGTTCATACGACCTATTGACTATTCAGATTGGGTCTAACTATTCAGATTGGGTCTCCAACATTGTACCTGTATCTAAACCCAATGCGCACATCTGCATGTGTAATGATTTCAGAGACCTTAATAAGGCATGTCCCAAAGATGACTTTCCACTACCGAACATTGACATTATAGTTGACTTGACAGTAGGTCGCGAGATGCTTTCTCTCATGGACGGATTCTCTGGCTACAATCAGATAAGGATAGCAGAGGAAGATCAGCATAAAACAACCTTTACTTGTCCGTGGGGTAACTATTGTTGGTGTGTCATGCCGTTTGGTCTAAAGAACGCAGGAGCAACCTATTAGAGAGCAATGATAGTGATATTCCATGACCTATTTCATCACATCATGGAGGACTATGTGGATGACATAATAGCTAAATCTTCTAGGGTAGATCACATACAGGTTTTAGGACAGATCTTTGACAGGCTCGATAAATATCAAGTAAGACTCAATCCAAAGAAGTGTGTCTTTGGTGTAACATCAGGGAAGCTATTGGGATACATTGTATCTCATCGAGGTATCGAAGTAGATCCAGCAAAAGTAAAGGCTATAATAGAGATGCCTCCACCAAAGAACCTAAAAGCATTAAGGAGCCTCCAAGGAAGGTTGCAATCCATCAGGCGTTTCATCTCACAGCTAGCGGATAAATGTCAACCATTTCAACACTTGCTCTGAAAGGATGTCTCATTTCAATGGAATTATAAGTGTCAAGCAGCATTTGATCAGCTCAAAGAGTATCTAGCTACACCTCCTGTATTGGTTCCACCAGTTGCTGATAAACCTTTGATATTATACATCTCAACTACAACTTCGGCCCTAGGGGCCTTGCTAGCACCACATGATGAAACAGAAAAAGAGCATGCATTTTACTATATCAGTAGAACCTTGGTGGGATATGAACTCAATTATTCACCGATGGAAAGAGCTTGTTTAGCAATAGTGTTCGCCTCCCAAAAGTTGTGGCATTACATGTTGAACCAACACATAATTCTTATAGCTAAAATTGATCCCTTGAAGTATCTACTAGCAAAAGTAGCTCTTACAGGCAGACTAGCTAAATGGGTCATGATCCTTAGTGAATTTGACATTGAGTATGTGGATCGTAAAGCAATAAAAGGACAAGCTCTAGCAAATCAACTAGCAGAAGCACCCATGCAAGATACACACCCGATGGTAGCAGACTTTCCGGATGAAAATCTCTTCACTCTTTCCAACTCAATAATGTGGAAGTTGTATTTTGATGGTTCCTACACACAGCATGGATTAGGGGCCGGCATCTTGTTCATCACACCTCAAAATGACTACATTCCAAAGTCATATCGGCTTGCACTCCCTTGCACCAACAACATAGCCGAGTATGAAGCACTCCTTATAGGTCTCAATACAATAGTTCAATGGGACATCACAGAATTACAAGTATATGGAGACTCACAGCTAGTCATTCGCCAAGTCATAGATGAATACCAAACAAAAGATGAAAAGTTGGTCCCCTACAAGCAACTAGTGGATGCCTACAAACCACATTTTTCTAGCATCACATTTGAGCAAATTCCAAGAGAGCATAACAAAGCTACATATTATATGGCTTCTGTAGGGTCACTGATTGACATGCTTGCAAATACACAGAAGTGTGAATTCTTGATCAAGCAATTCTTGATACTAGCCATCGATGTTCCTGTTACTGAAATCATCTGCAAACTTGTTGGTCCTAATTCCCCATGGTACGAAGATATCTATGAATACCTCAAGAACAAAACCTTTCCCCCTGACCTATCATCCACCCAACGCAAAACCTTTATCCATCGATCCTCTCGTTGCATCATTCTGGGTGATACACTATCACCAGAGTCTTGATGGTATCCTCTTACGATGTCTTAACATGGAAGAAGCTGAGGCTACCTTATGAGAAATACACGAAGGTGTCTGTGGCACACATTCTACCGGTCCTAATCTTGCTAAGAAGATACTCAGAATAGGTTATTACTGCCCTACAATAAAGCAAGATGCTGCACAGTTCACTAAGAAGTGTCTACAATGCCAGCAGCATGGAGATTTGATTCACGCACTAGCTCATGAATTACAACCGGTGACAACTCCATGGCCTTTTTCTCAATGGGGTCTCGACCTCGTAGGACAAATCCACCCTTCCTCTTCCAATGGCCACAAGTTTATCATTACTGTCACTGAGTATTTCACGAAGTGGGTGGAAGCCATTCCTATGACCTATATCACCGGTAAGCAAATTGCCAAGTTTATACTAAACTACCTCATATGCCAGTATGGTATTCCCCAAGCCATTGTCACTGATAATGGGAGACCATTCAAGAACCAAGATGTCCATGCCTTATGCATACAATACAACATCCAACATCACTTTTCAACTCCCTACTATCCACAGAGTAACAACCAAGCTGAGGCTTCCAATAAAACTATTCTCAAAATCCTCAAGAAAACTGTCAATGAAGCTGGTCATGATTGGCATTTACAACTCAATCCTGACCTATGGGCCTACCACACCAGCATTAGAACACCAACTAGTGCCACACTCTATGCCTTGGTCTATGGCTCTAAAGCCATCCTACCTATAGAGGTCGAGATCCCATCCCTCAGAGTATCCATGCAGGACCTGATCAGCGGAGACGAGTATCACACTTCCAGATTAGCTGAGCTTGAACTACTAGATGAGAGGTGCCTTGCCGCACTTAATCATCTCCATGTCTATCAAAACTGCCTCCAGTGTAATTACAACAAAAAGATCAAAGAAAGACGGTTTCAAGTTGGTGATCTTGTACTTAAAGAGAATCAGAGAAATCAAGCAGATCGAGAAAAGAAGGGCAAGTTTGAGCCTAACTGGTTAGGCCCCTTTATTGTTACAACAGCATATGGATCAGGAGCTTATACTTTAGCTACACTTGACAGCATTCCTCTAGATGAGCCACTTAACAGTGTCCATGTCAAGAAGTTCTATGCCTGATCCTCAGAGTATTCCAAATAAAACAAAAAAAAGCAAAAAAAAACAAAAAAACAAAAAAATCCATCCTTTGGTGAAAACCTGGCAAACAGGCACCTTGGATAAGTACCATAGTGAAAACCTGGCAAACAGGTGCTATGTGTAGAGTCAGCATCCATCGTTTATCGAGTCCTGTCCACTCCATGTCTTGTGCACAAAGTATGCCTTTCCATCTATCCGTAATAAAACCATTGACTTTGTTTGCATTTCCATCTCCCTATCTAGTATAGCTTGGAAATTTGTCAATGTTCCTCATCATCATCCCACATGTTGGTCTGTGTCAACAGTTTGCACTGTCTGGTCCTAGGTCACAACTTTCTAGGTCTTCTTCGTCAGTCATCCATACAAATTCCTCTACCGGAATGGGGTCAACTCTTTCCTTAACTTAGGTCTAGGATTAGTTCCTTGTTCGTGGTTCACAATGCGCTCTTCAATCTTTTCTCGTTTCTGCAGATAGCATCCTTTAATGGACACATCGCTCCTACGATAAGGCTGTTATCTTCTTAATGCTTTTCCCACATCATCGAATCAACCAGAACTACATATCATCTCTTCTCAATCTTAAGGTACCTTGATCCCATGGATATGGGTATGTAGGCAGTCTAGAATACGAAGGAAGTTTCCAGTACTCAGGTACATAAGATCTCCTCCTTTCACCTTGACCCATCTCATCACTCTATCCAGAACTACATATTCATTTTTCATCTTTCCTCGTAATGTGCCTTGATCCCGTGGACACAGGGTATGTAGGCAGTCTGGAATATGAAGGATGTATCCAGTACTCAGGCACACATGATCCATCATTCTCCACCCGTTTCAATCCATTAGCACTGTCACCTTTCTAGTCTTTCGTTTATCAAAATCCATTTCGCCTCGACTTGACTTACTCAAGCAGCAAGCTAGTGCATCCTTTCAAAGAAAAAGTCCTTAACAAACCTGAAGCAAAGCAGCTTCTTTCCAGAGTCATCTACTATCCTCCATACCGATTTACCAACACCAGATCAACAAGCTTGTCTTCTACAAAGTGTTTCATGATCGAGACCAACACACGTGTCTCCTGCGACATGTGGCATTTCCTGTAGCAAGACATTATCTTTTTAGGTAGATACCACCCTTTAACGGACACAGATTTCCTACAATAAGGCTGTTATCTTTCCTATCCAATCTATCCTGAGCAACCTCTTTGGCAAGAGAATATGTTAGCTATATGTTTACTTTGTAAGTCAGTCAATTTGCTTTATGGTTTATCTTTTGCTCCTTTGTTCAATAACTATTCAAGGCTACCTTGATTTATCTATAATCTTGGTATGTTGTGATGCAGTACAGATTGGGGGCATAGTGAATGCTGTTGTGTGCCGTGTTTGAGGAATGATCTTTAGCATCTTTCTTAGCATTCTATTTATCTTGTGTGTGTTATGACCTAACATCTTACATATTAATATTTCTTCTTGCATTTACATGTATTGAAGTTTATTCTATGTTCAAGACTAGGGCTCATTCACATATTCCAACAAGGTTATATTATGTCTAAGGGATCTAATTTCAAACCATTTGCTTACAGAGTCAACGTCCACGCAATCGGATATTATAGCACCTTGGTCTTTTATACCTTGGTGGCAAACTATCCATGTGCTATAGCAAAAATAAGGATTGCTCTTTATATACAATTGTGAAACCATTGCAACAAGCTCATCCATTTACACCATCCATTTTTCCATGGCCTTATATAGTTTTTGAAGCAAAGATCAATCAACAGTCTTTCTCTCTCTCATGTTCTCTCCTATCTCCTTTCTTCTATCTATCATCTATCCAACCTCACCTATCTCCAACACAATCTTCTAGTCGAGTGTCAACCTAGTTCTTCTATTGCTTCCCTGTCTTTCCTCTCAAGGGGGCACCATACGCCGGCTACGCTGAGGCAACTAGCTACACTGGGGCATCAAAAATTGTATCACATCTTCAACAATTATTTTCTTTGATGCAACGCTATAAACTACATCGCATCAAAGAGGGGCAAAATGTAGACACCCTAAAATGACCAATTTGCCGCACCACTTGCTTTTCGTAATCTGTCAAATCACCTGCATTTCACACATTAATTAAATAATCTAATTATTTAATTAATTTCACCAAATTCTTCTAAATCACAAAATTGCGACATTAATTAAATAAATCCTCTTTATTTAATTAATTAAATCAAATTCCTCTATTATTCTTCCACAATTAAATAATTTATATTATTTAATTAAATCATTATCTTCTTTCCAAATCTCAAGTCTCCATTAATTAAATAAATTCAATTATTTAATTAATTCATCACAAATTCCCTCTTATCCAAACAATTAAATAAATCCTAATTATTTAATTAAATCAAATTCATTCTTCCAAATTTAAATAAATCAAATCAAATTTATTTAAATTCTCTCATTCTCCAAAAATAAGATAAATCAAATATTTTATTTATTCTTCCAAATCATGCACAACAATTAAATAAATTTATTTATTTAATTTGCTTTCTTATCTACAAATATCTTTCAAATCTTCTAAAAATAAGTCTTCTTCTGCATGCACACATAATTAAATAATTTATTATTTAATTTCTCTTAAATCATGCAAAAGCAAATCTTAAGTTGAGTTATCTATTCACTCAACCTTGTTTTTATCAATTTCTCTTAAATTAGAAAAAAAAGCTTTCTAATTTATGAAAAGCATGTCTTATCTTTAGAAAAGAAAGTGTTTAACTCAAATAAAACAGCTTTTGTGTGACACTTGTCTTCTTCTTATTCGTTGCACGTTCCTCAACTATTCTCTTCCGTTGATTCTTCTGAATTATCTGGACCATTGATCAATCTTCCTTGAAACCTATATAAACCCCCCTCATCTCCTTCATTAAGCCTCTCTCTCTTCAATTTTATTCTCAGGCATACTTAATAGTGCTTTGAGCATACATCGCATCGATTGAGCAACTTTACAATCTCTTGACATTGATCTTTGAGCACACTACTTGCTTGTTGCAACCATGGTTTTGCAATACTATTGAGCAATCCACATTCATCCAAAGGGAACAATACAAATCTCAGTAAAAGCTTTCATATTTCATTGAGATTATTAATGGCTTTTATTTAGATTGGTTCTCTTTATGTTATTGGGTTTTTGATTTGTTTAGTTTATCATAGTGGAGATTTTTCTGTTGTGATATTCAGAGGACTAAAAAGTAGGCGCCTGAGTCTAGGTCCCTATTTTCTTCTTTGATCTACAATTCTGACAGTCTGCACTGCTGTCTTGCACCTCCACTTTTTCCACTTTCGTAACATGTAACCTGCAATCATAGAAAAATGGGTTGGGGGTTGTGGTGTTTAGAGGCTTGCCTTAGTCAAGCTCTAGAGAGACATTCAAGTCTTTTGAACACCGTTGTCAGATAAATAGTGCATATCCATGTGAGATAGAGGCAAAATCTAAATCATAAATGATACAAAACACAATTGATATCACCTTGTAGTGAAAATCTCATGGAAGGAAGATTCTCTTCATGCCATGAGGAGATGGATGCCAAATATACAAATACAAATACAAGAACAATACAAATTCTGCTCTATAACACAATGAATGCCTTGAATCACTTTCAAAAAATCACAATGCTCGTCAAATTTCCATCTCTTAGTTTTCAAATGAATCACTAATCATGCTTATAAATGAAACTACAAACATTCCCGCTAAGAATTTCATAATTCAAACTTATTGTGTCGGCATAGGACCTAAATAATGGTCATAAACTAACACTTTACAATTGGTCCTAACCTAAAATAGGGCAAGACTAGGGCACGGGTGCCCAAGTCCTCCGCCCTATTTCAGGAAGAATTTATGTTAAGGGCATCCCCTGAGTCCCATTTTCCATGAAACTCTAGGGTTTTCTCATCAGGAGTCATCAAAATCATGTAAGATACTCTAAATGCATTCTAAAGAACCTAGGGACCCCAAGGTTACTTTTTCTAACATAACATTTAGCCCCCACTTTAATGTATGTATAAACACAATGCCAATACATGCATTAAAGTACGGTCAACAAGCATAGAAAACACACAAAGCATGAAGAAGACATGCCAATCATAGTGAAGATAGTAACAGGCATGCAAAACACAGAGAAGACAATACTGAATACATGCAAAACACAATGAATACAATGATGATTTTATTTTTTTTTCTTCTCACATATGAAATGTAGACGCAAATACAAGGAAAGTAAACACAACACCCATAGTGCAGGAGGGACTCATCACCACCAGTCTTTAAGACTGCACATGGGGTAACACACACACCAAACAAATCTCAGAGTGTAGGAGGGACTCATTGCCACCAGTCTTTAAGATTGCACTTGAGAACAAGCACGCCATACAAATCCCAAAGCATAAGAGGGACTCATCGCCACTAGCCTTTAAGACTATGCTTGGGAACAAACATGCAATACACACACACATGGAAGACATGGAGAAAAAATGACATACAAGCAATGGAGTGTTCCTATTTCTAGGTTCATCACCATCTCAAGTGCATTACGGTCACACACCGGCAATTGCACTTCACTACAACAATCGCCAAAGACACGCTTAAGGGTTAAGTTAGTCACAGAAGTGCTCCCCGTCTTTGTAAAGGACTTTTAGAAAATGAAAGGATGTGCACTCTTGAGAAATACACCATCCCTGCCTCCGCAAAGGGATTAAGATAAAAAGGATATATGCGATATCCTGCCTCCACAGAGGGAATAAATGATTGCAATAGATTTCAAACAAATCTCAGTGTGCAGGAGGGACTCATCGCCACCTATCTTTAAGACTGCACCTGAGAACAAGCACACTTTACTAGCATCTAAAACAGATAGCTTACCTTATATATGCCCCCACCTTAAGGTGGTTGATATCATGTACTGATATCAAGCATGTTAAGGTAGGAAGAAAACACACAAGGGAACATGAGCTCTCGCAATGCCCATGGTCCCAAAGGTGACATGTACTTTACGATCACCAAATGTTCCCACAAACACATAATTTCCTGCAAGAAAAGGTGTTAGCATCCATATAATCATTATAAATAACAATGCATATGATCATTCACATAGAGAGTCGAGGTTATACTATGGATTCAGAGACCAAGTATAACCGTGGGGCTATACCACAGAAATCTCAAAATTGAGTGTAACCAAGGTGAGATTCAAAGATAAACAAGGTGCATGGAGCAACAATATTGCTATGGTTTGTAAGTGCAATAAGATAACATCAAGATCACATGAAGTGATTCTACTAGCCAACCATCAGACAATATATATCAACCCCATCATCATGTATGGACTTGGTCCATGTTTTGATTTCTCGCTAAAGGGACACTAGGTCAATATCAGTATAATATGTTTTTCATTATTCGCTCGCTAGATAGAAACACTAGAGGAAGGGAAGTAATAAATTGAGAGAGGAGAAACAAGTGCCTTCTAGATAGTCACATAGGAGGGTGCCCCCAACTCACCAACCACAACGCTATATCCATGAGACACAACACACAATACTGAAAATAGAGGAGAAGTAATATAGAAGAATGATGATACAAATAGAAGAATGGTCACAACAAAGGTGGCCTCCTGGTATCCTAGACCTTACAAGAGAATCAAGGGTCATCAGGAGGCCTAAACAACATATAACATATCATGGGGAAACACAATACGAGAGGTACAGGGTTAGAAATACTTACCTGTAGAGAGATTCATGTTAGAGGTTATCAACAATCAGATCATCCTCTTCTCAATCTCGAATGCTAGAAGAAAGAGGTGTAGGTTGTTCCATTTGTCTTTCTAATGTATTTGGATTATCTCTCAATCCTTGATAGGATAACAAAGGAGGAACCTCGGCATAAATGACATCTCTCCGTGGACGAGGTAATACCTCAGTACTTTCCTTATCCACTTCTATAATAGAAATTATATCATTGAATTCTAGATAGTCATCTTGATAATAGTCATAATAAGCTTGTTGTTATGTGAAATATCTTTCTACATTCACCAATGCTTCATCTTGGTCAGTGAGAGAATTGGGTTGAGAGAAAGGTAAAGTGTTTCTAAGAAGTGTAGATGTTGTATCATTATCATCGTCATCATCATGAGTTTTAGCTATTGATTCTAGTCCATTAAGAGAACTTTCACACTCATCATTCTCAATGTGGTATGTTAAGTCTTCTACTACCCGAGGGTGTGTACTCATGAGAGATGTGTAATTGTCTCAATCATATAGAGGCATGACATTATTTTGTATAATGTGTGCTAAACCTTGAATTATATCAACACCATCTTGTCCTTCTTTTATCAATTCTCTTATGTTATGCATAACAGGTACAGCTTGGTTCACTATCCTTTCATTTTCCATAAATGCTTGGAAATCGGCCAGGTCGTCATCAAGTTTGTTTATTTACTCATTAGATACATATGTTATCACATCAATAGGGTCCTTAACATCATGAGATACTTGTTCTTCTATTGTATTTGTAGGAGGCATGATTTCTTGTAAAAGTTGTGTTTCTTCTGTTGTTGGAAAGGTATAAGTGATGTCACTGTCTTGAACTAGTATATCCTCATGGGAAGAATCATGTTTGAAAGAATGTCTAGAGGAGAAATTTATGTCATCATCACATGTAGTATATATAGGAGAAGTGTTATCACAATTATCTTTTTCATTGCTACTCATGGAGATGAACTCTGTTAAGCTTTCTAATATTGTAGGATGTTCACTCATGAGGGTTTAAAATTGGTCAAAATCAAGATCTTTGATAAATACATGCAAAGATACCATTGAAAAATGACATGACTATTCCATGTGTATGTTTTCAAATCAATGTGAAATCATATTTTAAAGTCTTTTCAAAATTTATGCAAAAGACAAGTGCAAAACTATGTATGAAAATGACCTAAAATGCTTGATTTTTTCAACTATTTTTTCAATGCAGATAAGTGAAAGAAAAGGTGTTGTAAGGAAATTGATCAGAGGCATAAAATAATATGTTTGATATCAGTCCAACAAATCTATAATATCCTTCACAACAGATTTTTGATGCGAATCTAGATTGATGACAAGTCAAAACCTAGTGAAAATGTGCTAGAATATGCGATTTTTCAACAATTTTCAATGCAAAGACCCAATAGAAAGGATGTTGTAAAGAATTTTAGAATGGGAAGTAGATTATAACAGTAATATAAGTCACCTAAAGGCATTAAATCCATTACAACATTCTTGGAGTGTGAATCTAAGTCAAACACTAGTGAAAATATAGCCAAAATATGTAATTTTTCACCAAATTGAAATGCAAAGGCCCAATGAAAAGGGTGTTGTAAATAATTTGATGAGGGGAAGAAGATAATAACCCTAATAGAAGATAATTAGTTCATAAAAATCCTTTACAACATGCCTATGGTGCAAATCTAGAGAGATGATAAGGCCAAATCTAGTGAAAAAGCAAGGTTTTCAAACCCTAGGCATGAAATTTTGCAAGAAAAGCACTATGATGCAACACTATAGTTATAAATCAGTCCTAATGAGTTTTTTAAAAGGGTAGTAAAATCTAAAACAAGATTTTGACTACAAGCCCTAGCTAATGCAAAACTAGGTTATATGGAAAAATGCACAATTTCAAGCAATTTTCAACAATTTAAGCATGAAAATGCAATCTAAATGAATGATGAATGAAACATTTCTGTATTTTAAATCATATCTGATGCTAATAAAATAAATTTATTTAAATTAAATGCCAAGTAATTCAAATTATTTGAAAATGCAATCTAAAAATGCCAATTTTTAAAAAAATTTCACATTTTTCATTTTTTTTGTAATTTTTGAAATGCAATAAAATGAATAATGAAATGAATGTAAAGTTGAAGTACAACAGTCAGCAAGGTGCAAAATTCATTAAAAACATGGGTTCACCAAAATGTTTAGGGTAAAAAGTGAAGATAATGGATTTTATTAATTTTTTAATCCTCGTTTCATAACTAAACATTCAAGGACTTTCAGCCGAGTAGAGGAGTCTACTACTAGATTTTTGTCACTTGGAACATAGGGGATGATTGGAATTGTGTGATTTTCTGGTTTGATTATGCCAAATTATGCTCAAAACCCTAATTTCGTGAAATCATAAATAAACGGACAAATTACAGAAAATGATTGCACACAGAGATATCAAATGACAATCAAATGCGTACCAAATTTTGAAGTTTGATGTGCGGGAAAGTTGGGGACTAATGAATGGGCACCCTAGTCTAGTGCCACAATTTTCTTTAGGATTTGGGAATCTTGTCTATAACCTGTTCTTGTTGTTTTAGAGATTTTTTTGTTGCAGGATTTAGATGACCAATGAGCAGGCACCCAAGTCTAGGTCCCTATTTTCTTCTCTGATCTACAATTCCAACAGTCTGCACTGCTCTCCTACAACTCCACTTTTTCTATTTTTGCAACCTGTAACCTGCAATCACAGAAAAATGGGTTGGGGGTTGTGGTGTTTAGAGGCTTGCCTCAGTCAAGCCCTGGAGAGACATTGAAGTCTTTCGAACACCATTGTGAGACAAAGAGTGTGTATCCCTATGGGATAGAGGCAAAATCCAAATGATAAATGATAGAAAACACAATTGATATCACCTTGTAGTGAAGATCTCATGAAAGGAAGATGCTTTTCATGCCATGAGGAGATGGATGCCAAATCTGCAAATACAAACATAAGAACAACACAAATGTTTCTCTACAACACAATGAATGCCTTGAACCACTTTCACAAAATCACAATGCTCATCAAATTTCCATCTCTTAGATTTCAAATGGATCACTAATCATGCTTATATATGCAACTACAAATATTCCTGCTAAGAATTTTGTAATTCAAACTTACCGTGTTGGCATAGGACCTAAATAACTGCCATAAACTGACACTTTGAAATTGGTCCTAACCTAAAATAGGGCAGGACTAGGGAGAGGACACCCAAGTCCTCCACCCTATTTCATGTAGGATTTATGTTAAGTGCATCCCCTGAGTCCATTTTCCATGAAACTCTAGGGTATTCTCATAGGGAGTCATCAAAATCATGCAAGATGCTCTAAATGCATTCTAAAGGACCTAGGAGCTAAACCTTAAGAGGAAAAATCCCCCAAGGTGACTATTTCCGACATAACATTTAGCCCTACTTTAATGTATGTATAAATGCAAGGCCAATACATGCATTAAAGTATGGTCAACAAGCACAACAAACAAGCCAAGCACGGAGAAGACACGCCAATCACAGTGAAGATAGTAATAGGCACACAAAACATGGAGAAGATAGTTACAGTCATGCAAAACATAGAGAAGATAGTATTGAAGACATGCAAAACACAATGAATACAGTAAATGCAATGATTATAGTGATGATTTTCTTTTTTCTTTTTCTCATATATGAAATGCAGATGCAAGTACAAGGAAAGTAAGCACACCACCCATAGTGCAGGAGGGACTCATCGCCACCACTCTCTAAGACTACACATGGGGCAACGCACACACCAAATAAATCTTAGAGTGTAGGAGGGACTCATTGCCACCAATCTTTAAGACTACACTTGAGAACAAACATGCCATACAAAACAATCACACCATACGAATCCCAAAGCATAGGAGGGAATCATCGCCATCGGTCTTTAAGTCTATGCTTGGGAACAAACACACAATACACACACAAATGGAAGACACGGAGAAAACATGATATACAAGTGATGGAGTGTTCCTATTTCTAGGTTCATCACCATCTTAGGCACATTACAGGTACACACCAATGATTGGGCTTCGCCACAACAATCGGTGAAGACATGCTTAAGGGTTAAGTTAGTCACAGAACCACTCCCTGCTTCCGTAAAGGACTTTTAGAAAATGCTAGGATGTGCACTCTCCTAGAGAAATACACCATCCTCGCCTTCGTAAAAGGCTTAAGATAAAAATGATATGTGCAATATCTTGCCTCCCTAGAGGGATTAAATGATTGCAATAGATTTCAAACAAATCTCAGAGTGCAAGAGCGACTCATCACCACCAATCTTTAAGACTGCACTTGAGAACAAGCACACTTTACTAGCATCTAAAACAAACAGCTTACGTTATATATGCCCCTACCTTAAGGTAGTTGATATCATGTAGTAATATCAAGCACGTTAAGGTACGAAGAAAACACACAAGGGAACATGAGCTCTCGCAAAGTCCATGTGCCCCCCAGGTGACATGTACTTTATGATCACCAAATGTTCCCAAAAACACACAATTTCCTACAGAAAAAGGTGTTAGCATCTGTATAATCATGATAAATAACAATGCATATGATTATTCACATAGAGAGCTAAGGTTATACTATGGATTCAGAGACTGAGTATAACCGTGGGTCTATACCACAGAAATCTCAAAACTGAGTGTAACCAAGGCGATATTCAAAGATAAACAAGGTGCACGGAGCAGCAATATTCTTATGGTTTGTAAGTACGATAAGACAACATCAAGATCACATAGATTGATTCTACTAGCCAAGCATCGGATAATATATATCAACCCCATCGTCATGTATGGACTTGGTCCATTTTTTGATTTCTCGCTAAAGGGACACTAGGTCCATATCAGTATAATATTTTTTTTGTCATCCACCCACAAGATAGAAACTCTAGAGGAAGGAACGCAATAAATTGAGAGAGGAGAAACAAGTGCCTTAGGGACAGTCATGTAGGAGGGTGCCTCCAAGTCACCAACCGTAATGCTATGTCCATGAGACACAACACACAATAGTGAAAATAGAGGAGAAGTAATATAGAAGAATGATGATACAAATAGAAGAAGGGTCACAATAGAGGTGGTCTCCTAGTATCCTGGACCTTACAAGAGAATCAAGGGTCATCCCAAGAGGCCTAAACAATATATAACACATCATGGGGAAACATAATATGAGAGGTAAAGGGTTAGAAATACTTACTTGTAGAGAGATTCATGTTAGAGGTTATCAACAATCAGATCATCCTCTTCCCAATCTCGGATGCTAGAGGAAAGAGGTGTAGGTTGTTCCATTTATCTTTCTAATGTATTTTGATTATCTCTCGATCCTTGAAAGGATAATGGAGGAGGAACCTTAGCATAAATACCATCTCTCCATGGATGAGGTAATAACTTAGCACTTTCCTTATCCACTTCTGTAATAGTGATTATATCATCGAATTCTAGATAGTCATCTTGATAATAGTCATAATAAGCTTGTTGTTCGGTCAAATATCTTTCCACATTCACTAATGCTTCATCTTGGTTGCTGAGAGAATTGGGTTGAGAGAAAGGTAAAGTGTTGTTAAGAAGTGTAGATGTTGTATCATTATCATCTTCATCATCATGAGTTTTAGCTATTGATTCCTATCCATTAAGAGAACTTTCATACTCATCATTCTCAATGTGGTATGTTAAGTCTTCTACTACCCGAGGGTGTGTACTCATAAGAGATGTGTAATTCTCTAAATCATATCAAGGTATGACATTATTTTGTATAATGTGTGCTAAACCTCAAGTTATATCAACACCATCTTGTCCTTCTTTTATCAATTCTCATATATTATGAATAATAGGTATAGCTTGGTCCACTATCCTTTCATTTTCCATAAATGCTTGGAAATCGGCTAGGTTGTTATCAAGTTTGTTTATTTGCTCATCAGATACATATTTTATCACATAACTAGGGTCCTCAATATCATGAGAGATTTGTTCTTCTATTGTAGTTGTAGGAGGCATGATGTCTTCTAAAAGTTGTGTTTCTTCTTTTGTGGGAAAGGTATCAGTGATTTCACTATCTTGTACAAGTATATCCTCATGGGAAGAATCATTTTTGAAAGAATGTCCAGAGGACAAGTTTATGTCATCATCACATGTAGTAGATTTAGGAGAAGTGTTATCACAATTGTATTTTTCATTGCTACTCATGGAGATGAACTCTATTAAGCTTTCTAATATTGTAGGATGTTCACTCATGAGGGTTAAAAATTGGTCAAAATCAAGATCTTTGATTAATGCATGCAAAGATACCACTGAAAAATGACATGAATGTGCCATGTATATGTTTTCAAATCAATGTGAAATAATATTTTAAAGGCTTTTCAAAAGTTATGTAAAAGACAAGTGCAAAACTATGTATGAAAATGACCTAAAATGATTGATTTTTTCAACTTTTTTCCAATGCAAATAAGTGAAAGAAAATGTGTTGTAAGGAAATTGATTAGAGGCAACAAATAATATGTATGATATCAGTCCAATAATGCTATAATATCCTTGACAACACATTTTTGATGCAAATCTAGAGTGATGACAAGTCAAAACCTAGTGAAAATGTGCTAGAATATGTGATTTTTCAACAATTTTCAATGTAAAGACCCAATAGAAAGGGTGTTGTAAGGAATTTAAGGAGGGTAAGAAGATTATAATAGTAATATTAGTCACCTAAATTCATAAAATCCATTACAACACACTTGGAGTGCAAAGCTAAGTCAAACCCTAGTGAAAATATAGCCAAAATATGCAATTTTTCACCAAATTGAAATGCAAAGGTGCAATAAAAAAGGTGTTGTAAAGAATTTGAGAAGGGGTAGAAAATAATAACCCTAATAGAAGCCAATCAGAGTAGAAGAATCCTTTATAGCATGTCTATGGTGCAAATCTAGAGAGATGATAAGGCCAAATCTAGTGAAAAAGCAAGGTTTTCAAACCCTAGGCATGAAATTTTTCAAGCAAACCACTATGATGAAACACTAAAGTTAGAAATAAGTCCTAATGAGTGTTTTAAAAGGGTATTAAAATCTGAAACAAGATTTTGACTACAGACCCTAGCTAATGCAAAACTAGGTTATATGAAAAAATGCACAATTTCAAGCAATTTTCAATAATTTAAGCATGAAAATGCAATCTAAATGAATGATGAATGAAATTTTTTGTATTTTAAATAAGATTTGATGCTAATTACAGAAATTTACTTAAATTAAATGCCAACTAATTCAAATTATTTGAAAATGCAAGCTAAAATGCTAATTTTTCAATTTTCTTGTAATTTTTCAAATGCAATAAAATGAATAATGAAATGAATGTAAATCTAAAGTACAACACTCAAAAAGGTGCAAAATTCATTAAAAACATGGGTTCACGAAAATTTTTAGGGTAAAAAGGGAAGATAATGGATTTTATTGGTTTGTTTTGATCCTCCTTTCACCACTAAACATTCAAGGACTTTCAATCAAGTAGAGGAGTCTACTATAGAATTTTTGTCACTTGGAACATAGGGGAAGATTGGAATTGTGTGATTTTGTTGTTCGATTATGCCCAATTATGCTCAAAATCCTAATTTCGTGAAATCCTAAATAAACTAACAAATTATGGAAAATGATTGCACACGGAGATATCAAATGACAATCAAATGCGTACCAAATTTTGAAGTTTGGTGTCCAAGAAAGTTGGGGACTAATGAGCAGGCACCCTAGTCCAGTGCCACAATTTTTTTTAGGATATGGGAATCTTGTCTATAACCTGTTCTTGTTGTTCCAGAGATTTTTTTGTTACAGGATTCAGAGGACTAATAAGTGAGCGTCTGAGTCCAGGTCCCTATTTTCTTCTCTAATCTACAATTTTGACAGTCTACACTGCTCTCCTGTAACTCCACTTTTTCCACTTTCACAACCTATAACCTACAATCATAGAAAAATAGGTTGGGGGTTGTGGTGTTTAGAAGCTTGCCTCAGTCAAGCCCTGGAGAGACATTCAAACCTTCTGAACACTATTGTCGGATAAAGAGTGTGTATCCCTACTGGATAGAGGCAAAATCCAAATGATAAATGATAGAAAACACAATTGATATCACCTTTTAGTGAAGATCTCATGGAATGAAGATGCTCTTCATGCCATGAGTAGATGGATGCCAAATCTACAAATACAAACACAAGAACAACACAAATTCTGCTCTACAACACAATGAATGCCTTGAATCACTTTCACAAAATCACAATGCTCATCAAATTTCCATCTCTTAGTTTTCAAATGAATCACTAATCATGCTTATATATGCAACTACAAACATTCCCGCTAAGAATTTCATAATTCAAACTTATCGTGTCGGCATAGGACCTAAATAATGGTCATAAACTGACACTTTAAAATAGGTCTTGACCTAAAATAGGATAGGACTAGGACGTGGGTGCCCAAGTCCTCCACCCTATTTAGGTAGGATTTATGTTAAGTGCATCCCCTGAGTCCCATTTGCCATGAAACTCTAGGGTTTTCTCACCGGGAGTCATCAAAATCATGCAAGATGCTCTAAATGCATTCTAAAGGACTCAAGAGATAAACATAAAGAGGAAAAAACCCCCAAGGTTAGTATTTTTGACATAACATTTAGCCCCCACTTTAATGTATGTATAAATGCAAGGCCAATACATGCATTAAAGTACAGTCAACAAGCACAAAAAACATGCCAAGCATGGAGAAGACACACCAATCATAGTGAAGACAGTAACATGCACACAAAACATGGAGAAGACAATTATAGTCATGTATAACACGGAGAAGATAGTATTGAAGACATGCAAAACACAGAGAATGTAGTGAATACAATGATGATTTTCTTATTTCTTTTTCTCATATATGAAATGCAGATGCAAGTACAAGGAAAGTAAACACACCACCCCTAGTGTAGGAGGGACTCATCACCACCAGTCTTTAAGACTGCACATGGGGCAACACACACACCAACAAATCTCAGAGTGTAGGAGGGACTCATCACCACCAGTCTTTAAGACTGTACTTGAGAATAAACATGACATACAAAACAAGCACACCATACAAATCCCCAAGCATAGGAGGGACTCATCACCACCAGTCTTTAAGACTATGCTTGGGAACAAACAAGCAATACACACACATGGAAGACACAGAGAAAACACAACAGACAAGCGATGGAGTGTTCCTAGTGTTGGCAAGAGACACTATATGGATTCATGGTTGTTGTCATTGATGGCAACAAAGGTCATCCCACATATCCGCAAGTCATAATGTGTCTCTACCGGAAGTCAGAATAAAGATTGTTGTGGTCCGGTGAACAAGAACAGAGCATGTGGCAAGGTCCAACAGATTGATCCGGATCTCTCAGAGGAAGTGTCTTGGTGCAGTGCGGATTTGGGGAAGTCAAGAGGACTACCTTGAGTAGTATATTCCAAGGATTTAGCCTCCGGTGATGGACAAGGAAAAAGATATGAATAGTTGAGTACCGGATTCCTGAGACACAGTCAAAACAGAGGAAGAACTGACTGACAGAGTATCAGACTACTTTCCGGATGTGTTACTGTTGATGATAAAAGTTGTGAAGGCATGAATCATGTTTGGCCGACATGATTAATGATATCTACTAGTATATGCTTGATCCGCATTGCTTGGTGAGCAAGGATTCAGCCGACAGAACAAAGTTTGTAAGAAACTAGACTGTTCCGGATGCCGACTAGAAAGGTGATGAAATTACTTGTGCGGATATATATAGAGGATGGATTTAGTTGTGAAGTGTGTGAAGGAGTTAAAATATATGCGAATAAGTCTAGAATAGAGCAGAAGTAGCAAGAAGGATCCGGTATGTGAAAGATAGCAGAATAAAGAACAGAGGAAAGATGAAGTGCAGCAGATCAGTGTACTGAGCCTAACCGGAACTGAACTCCAGCATATGCAGATGCTTCCAATCAGTTCAAGACTGTGATTCTTATCACTTTGTAGATAGTGTGTCTTCTTGTAGGCAGTGGGCCTCTTGTGAGCAGTGTGCTCGGGCAGTGAGCCCTAATTGGCAAGTGCCATTTTGTAAATTCCTATTCTTCTAACAGAGAATAATTTTTGGGTTAATCACCCCGTGGTTTTCTCCCTTAACAGGGTTTCCATGTCAAAAATTACTGTGTCATGTGTTTCTTATTTCATGGTAATGTTTTTGTGTTTGATTCAATGCTGCATTAATTATTAAGAAAGTTCAAAAAGGGAAATAATTAGGATAACTGATTCACCCCCCCCTCTCAGTTATCAACAATTGGTATCAGAGCTAAGTTCCTCCTAATAGAGCCTAACAGCTTGAGGAAGATCTGGGAACTCAAATGGATGCATATGGTTTAAGGGAGCAACTCAAGACTGCCCTTGAGGATCTTGAACAGTCAAATTCTGAAGTCAATGAATTAAAAGAAAGACTCAAACAGGGTGATGAATTCATGAGAGAATTAAAAGACAAATTAAGTCTCTCTATGAAAAAGAGAAAGGAGCTGCTCCAACAGTTGGCAAGACAAAGTGAAGAAAGCAATACAAATGAAGAATTGACTGAGCAAACCAAGTTATGTGAAAAGTTATCAAAAGAAGTCATTATGTTAAGACATGAAATGGAATCAGGAACTATAAAGTTTACTCAAGAGATTGAAGAAAAAAGAAAGGCTGAAGACAATCTAAGACAATCTCTTAAAGAAAAATCAGAAGAATGCCACCAGATGGACAGGATTATCAGACATCTCGAATCTGATCTTGAAGATGCCAAAGATAATGAAGAAAAACTTGAGAATCAAATTGCCTCTCTCAAAAGAGACCTTCAAACAGCAAATGAATATAAAGAGAAATTCAAGATAAGTTCTGCTCAACTTGAAGTTCTTCTTGGAAGTCAAAAGAGGACAGATGACAAGTATGGTTTGGGATATGAGAAAGGAGAAAGCTCCGGATCCGGTCAGAGGAATCTTGGATCAGAAAATCCAAGGAGCAGGCCTAGAAGACCTCCGGTAAGACAGCCAAATGCTCAAAGATATCCATCCTTCAATGGATACTGCCACAGCTGCAACCACTTTGGTCACAAAGCTAATCAGTGCAGAATAAGAATGAATCAGACTAATTCATCCTTCTCCGGACAGTGCTTCAACTACAAAAGGTATGGACACAAATCCCATGAATGCAGAATTATGCAAGTAAACAAATCATTCAAAGGTAGATGCTTTACATGCAATAGAGTAGGTCATATGGATAATCAATGCAGATCAAGAGGATATCAGTCAAATATGCAAAGAAATGTTATTTACCAAATCTGCAATAGGTCCGGTCATAATGCTAAAGTCTGCAGAAACAAGAATCAGGACAAAAGAGGTCCGGTGTATAATCAGAATCAAGACAAGGGTAAACAAAAGATGAATGCAGATGAAGTTAGGAATCAGATGAGCAAGATTTGGGTGAAGAAAAGTTCAGAGAATGTAGAGGTTGGAACCGCACCAGACTCTGGTGCTGATATTTCTTCCGGAAATTAAAAAGTGAGCTCAGGCTCAGGGGGAGACTCAAAGAAAATCCTGTTCCCCCAGCCAAACAAGTGGTGCCGGATGTGGCACAAGATGCGGATTAAAGGGTTTGCAGATATGAGTCTTGAGATGCTTCAGTCAAGTTTTCAGAGGTCCGCATGGAGTTATGAAGAAGCTGTGATCGATCAAATAAGACCTGTTCAGGGAGATGCTCCGGTATGACAAAGGATTACAAAAAGGTCCGGAGAGATCCGGAAGTGCACTATCTTGTTCTGCGGATTGGACAGGGTGTTTGGGATGTTCTTGTAATATGTTACCTCGATTTATTCATGATTGAAAGATCTGGATGATATTCACAGATCAGGACTAATCCGGGATACTCCAAGCTATCCAGACAAGGCAAACCAGAATAATGTAGGTGAAGCATTTATTGCAGACAGATATTAGGGTTCGCGGAGCAATATAAGGGATTTCTCAAAATTCATTTGCTCATTCTGCACTCAAGAAGAAGCGAATAGTGGAGCTCTGCAACAAGATTCATCAAGCACACCAAGGATCTCCTGCCGAAATCATTGCATAAAGAAATCAATCCAATCACTCCGTGCAAATCGAAGGCGCATAAGGTATTCTCCGTTTTTCATTACCTCACTGCAAATCTTTGAAGAATGGCTACTCCAAATATAGTTAAGATCTCTGATAGACCTCGCCCCTCATTCAAGAAACATCCTTACAAATCATTGGAGGTAGATCCACTAGGAGCCTTCTCTAGTGTTCCTCATGGTGTATTGCATACGGAAGATATTAGGGTTTACATCCATGCGAATCTTGAAGACTTTGGAGAATCAAAACTGATGGATATCTATCACAAACAATTGATAGATGACTCCTTTGAGATCAAACCTCAGTATAAAGCCATCCAGGACAAACACTTTGCACAGTGCATTCATTTCCCCTGTTTTGAAGAAGATGAATGGGTCTGGTATGTACTAAGTAGAGTACATGACAACTTCCTATGGTTGAACAAGCCCTTCAAGATCACTAAGGACGCAATTAGGGCTGTAACTGGTCTGCACTCATCCGGTGGATTCCTGTTCTCAAATCTGTCAAAAATCAGACAGTCAGTGATGCAACCGGATCCAAGTTTGACAAGAGAGCTATGACAGTTGATGACATCATTGAACCGGATGTCAAATTTGCAGCTATGATAATTGGTTACAAAATCTACCACTCCAGTAGGGAAAATTCAGTACCGGGAACTGCAATCTACACAGCCTATCAGATGTTAAAGGAGAATGTAGACTATGACTTGTGCGAGCTTCTAGTAAACCAACTCTTTAAAAATCTGCAGAAGATTAAGAAGGACAAGAAAAACTCCTTCAAATATGGCAATCTGATCCTTTGTCTCTTCTTTTACTACATGAATGAGCTTCCCGGATCCAGTGGATGGATATGGCAGAATGACAGACCGGTTGCCATTCAAATCAGAGACTATTTGCATGGACTTGGGGATGCAAAAGCAAGAAATACAGCTCTATGGGGTTACTTCAAGAACTTCCAAAGCATGATGCATGCAAGAGAAAGAATACCCCAATCCCTTGTTGAAAAATACAAAGACACAGTATGCTTCATGGTAGAAACAGATCAGTGTTTGATGGAGGCAGTGGAGCCAAGGACTGTCTGGATCATGCCTATGGGGTATGAAGTGGATGAACAGATAGTAGAGCTGCATGTTCAACACATGCTAAGCCAGCCCAAAGATCCTAAGGCAGAAAGGTTTGGAACCTTTGAGGAACTGAGTGTAAAGTTACATGTAGAACTCAGGGAACTGGAGATAAAGAGGAAGGTAAGAAAAGAAGTTGAGCATATTGCTCAAGGCCTAGGCATCTCAAAAGAGGCACTTGATGCCAGCCGGGAAAAGAGGAGGAAGGCTGAGGAAGAAGAGAAAAGTAAAGAAAGTGTTCCGGTTGAAACTCCCACCCGGACCAGATCATCAAAAAGATCTGCACCTCCCACAACCAAAAGTTCAAAACCGGAAGTCCAGGCATCCGGTAAAAGATCCAAGACAAAAGCCACAAGGGCTTATGAAAGCCAAAAGGATGAAGAGGAAACAGAGTCAGATGAGGGAGTAAAAGAAATAAAGAAGTAGAAGAAGAAAGGATCCGGTAAACCCTCCACAGGACAAGACAAGGAAGAAATGGCAGAGGTATCTGTTGAAAAGTCCACTCTGTCTCTAGAGAATGTAATCAAGTCGGTCACGGTGGATGGAAATCTTCAACCAATGACTGAATCTTATGATGACTTCAGTGAGGCTGACCAAAAGACTCTGCAGGAAGCCACAGTCAAATATCTGAACATATATAATAAGGCTTTCATTGAGATCATATCTCTTATTCCTAAAAGCCTAGAAAAGGAATTAGAAGTAAGAAAGAATAATGCTCATGCAAAAGATCTTGAGATCCGGGAGCAGATAGCTATTCAGCTATATCCTCAAATTGATCCCAAGACAATGAACATAATCTTCAAGGACTGCAAAGATGAGTTCAGAAGTAAAGCCAGGATGAATCAACTCATGCTTGGTGAGACTGACAAAGTGGCCCAAGAGACAGAAGAGATCCTCCGGAAGGCCTTCAAAAGGTTCAATCTTCCTGTTGTAGAGGACTTAGGTGCAGAAACAGCTGCGGATCTGGAATCATCTATTCCGGAAGAAGTGGGCCCTGAACAGACAAACATCTCTCCTTCGGTTTCCCCTACAGTCTCCGGATCCAAAGAAGAAGAGAAATTACAGGAGAAGGAAGCAGGGGTGAAAGATAAAGAGGTTGACAGTTCCCAGACTGCAGAAGAAAAGAAACATCTGTCTCCAGCAAGAGACACTGCACAAACTGTTCAACAATTTTTGAGCAAAGCCACTATAGAAATTGATGAACTGGACCTACTTAAAGGACCATTAGATTTTGACTCTTTGTCACCGGTGCAAACAATGAAAATAGCCTCATTTGCAAATGAGAAAGTCAAAGAGAAGCTGCTGAAATCTCACATGGAAGACTGTGAGCTTATGGAGGTAGCATCTGGAGTGCTAGAAAAGATCATGCCATCCTTTCAAAAGGATCCCACAGCCTCCTCTTCCGGTAATCTCAAAACCTTAGTCAGCCGTGTTAGTACACATTTTGAATCTCTAGAAAAATCTGCTGAAGAAAAGGTCCGGAAGGAATTTTTGGATAAGAGATTTTCAGAAGTATTAGAATTAATCTCTAAAGATAGGAAGATTGTGAGTATTGGAATAAAGAGCTTAGAGAATGCTCTTAAGGATGGCGGTGACATTTACAAATTTTGTATATCCTGGCCAAAGGCAACAGCAGCAATTGATAAGAAAATAAAAGAGGAACATGACAAGCTACAAAGCTTATCTCAAAGTTTTGATCCTCTCTCTTCCTCCATAATAAATCAAGAATGTCAGACTATTGCAGTCTTGAATGAAATAGAGAATCTTGAGAAGGAAAGGAAGAATATCACTAACCGGATGGGAGAACTTAGAAGGATTATAATCCCTAAGTTGGAAACTATGCATGAGGCCATCAGTGATGCTCAGACCACCACCCAAACAAAAGATCCGACAGATCTCAAGCAAGCAGAAGCTTTTGCATTTTTGTTGAGTGGTCACATTTCAATTTTGGATAGAATGAAGCAAAGTTGGGCTACAGAAATGATCCAATTGCAGACATCCTTTGCAGACATTCTTCAGTATATGTGAGTATGTAAATATGCGGCTATGTATAGAAAATTTTTGAAAATTTTGGTGTGCGGACCCTACCCTTTGCCATTGATGTCAAAGGGGGAGTGAGGAGCAGTGAAAAATGAGGAATCCAACTAAGGGGGAGTTCCAGAAATTGTATATAAAGACAGAGCATCAGCAAAGGGGGAGCATAGTGAAAACACTTAGTCATTTTTCACTAAGTGTTGCCATCAATGCCAAAGGGGGAGATTGTTGGCAAGAGACACTATATGGATTCATGGTTGTTGTCATTGATGGCAACAAAGGTCATCCCACATATCCGCAAGTCATAATGTGTCTCTACCGGAAGTTAGAATAAAGATTGTTGTGGTCCGGTGAACAAGAACAGAGCATGTGGCAAGGTCCAACAGATTGATCCGGATCTCTCAGAGGAAGTGTCTTGGTGCAGTGCAGATTTGGGGAAGTCAAGAGGACTACCTTGAGTAGTATATTCCAAGGATTTAGCCTCCGGTGATGGACAAGGAAAAAGATATGAATAGTTGAGTACCGGATTCCTGAGACACAGTCAAAACAGAGGAAGAACTGACTGACAGAGTATCAGACTACTTTCCGGATGTGTTACTGTTGATGATAAAAGTTGTGAAGGCATGAATCATGTTTGGCCGACATGATTAATGATATCTACTAGTATATGCTTGATCCGCATTGCTTGGTGAGCAAGGATTCAGCCAACAGAACAAAGTTTGTAAGAAACTAGACTGTTCCGGATGCCGACTAGAAAGGTGATGAAATTACTTGTGCGGATATATATAGAGGATGGATTTAGTTGTGAAGTGTGTGAAGGAGTTAAAATATATGCGAATAAGTCCAGAACAGAGTAGAAGTAGCAAGAAGGATCCGGTATGTGAAAGATAGCAGAATAAAGAACAGAGGAAAGATGAAGTGCAGCACATCAGTGTACTGAGCCTAACCGGAACTGAACTCCAGCATATGCAGATGCTTCCAATCAGTTCAAGACTGTGATTCTTATCACTTTGTAGACAGTGTGTCTTCTTGTAGGCAGTGGGCCTCTTGTGAGCAGTGTGCTCGGGCAGTGAGCCCTAATTGGCAAGTGCCATTTTGTAAATTCCTATTCTTCTAACAGAGAATAATTTTTGGGTTAATCACCCCGTGGTTTTCTCCCTTAACAGGGTTTCCACGTCAAAAATTACTGTGTCATGTGTTTCTTATTTCATGGTAATGTTTTTGTGTTTGATTCAATGCTGCATTAATTATTAAGAAAGTTCAAAAAGGGAAATAATTAGGATAACTGATTCACCCCCCCCTCTCAGTTATCAACACCTAGTTCTAGGTTCATCACCATCTCAGGCACATTATAGACACACACCGATGATTGGTCTTTGCCACAACAATCACTGAAGACACACTTAAGGGTTAAGTTAGTCATAGAACCACTCCCCGCCTCGGCAAAGGACTTTCAGAAAATGAGAGGATGTGCACTCTCCTCAAGAAATACACCATCCCTGCCTCCACAGAGGGCTTAAAATAAAAAGGATATGCATGATATCTTGCCTTTGTAGAGGGATTAAATGATTGCAATAGATTTCAAACAAATCTCAAAGTGCAGGAGGGAATCATCACCACCAGTCTTTAAGACTGCACCTGAGAACAAGCACACTTTACTAGCATCTAAAATGGACATCTTACCTTATATATTCCCCGACCTTAAGGTGGTTGATATCATGTACCAATATCAAGCACGTTAAGGTAAGAAGAAAACACACAAGGGAACATGAGCTCTCGCAAAGCCCATGCTGCACGGAGGTGACATGTACTTTACGATCGCCAAATGTTCCCACAAATACATAATTTCTTGCAATAAAAGGTGTTAACATCCATATAATCATGATAAACAACAAAGCATATGATCATTCGCATAGAGAGCCAAGGTTATACTATGGATTTAGAGACTGAGTATAACTATGGGGCTATACCACAAACATGTCAAAACTGAGTGTAACCAAGGCGAGATTCAAAGCTAAACAAGGTGCGCAGAGTAGTAATATTTTTATAGTTTGTAAATGCGATAAGACAACATCAAGATCACACAGTGTGATTCTACTATCCAAGTGTTAGATAATATATATCAACCCCATCGTCATGTATGGACTTGGTCTATTTTTTGATTTCTTGTTGAAGGGGCACTAGGTCCATATCAGTATAATATGTTTTTTGTCATCCACCCGCTAGATAGAAACACTAGAGGAAGGAAAGCAATAAATAAAGAGAGGAGAAAAAGTGCCTTAGGGATCATGTAGGAGGGTGCCCCCAAGTCACCAACCACAAAACTATGTCCATGAGACACAACACACAATAGCAAAAATAGAGGAGAAGTAATATAGAAGAATGATGATATGAATAGAAGGGTCACAACAGAGGCAATCTCCTGGTATCCTGGACCTTACAAGAGAATCAAGGGTCATCCCAACAGGACTGAACAACACATAACACATCAAGGGGGAAACATAATATGAGAGGTAAAGGGTTAGAAATACTTACCTGTAGAGAGATTCATGAATGTTAGAGGTTATCAACAATCAGATCATCCTCTTCCCAATCTCGAATGCTAGAGGAAAGAGGTGTAGGTTGTTCCATTTGTCTTTCTAATGTATTTTGATTATCTCTCAATCCTTGAAAGGATAGCAGAGAGGGAACCTCGGCATAAATACCATCTCTCTATGGTTGAGGTAATACCTCAGTACTTTCCTTATCCACTTCTATAATAGAGATTATATCATCAAAGTCTAGATAGTCATCTTGATAATAGTCATAATAAGATTGTTGTTCTGTGAAATATCTTTCCGCATTCACCAATGCTTCATCTTAGTCGGTGAGAGCATTAGGTTGAAAGAAAGGTAAAGTGTTACTAAGAAGTGTATATGTTGTATCATTATCATCATCATCATCATGAGTTTTAGGTATTGATTCTAGTCTATTAAGAGAACTTTCATACTCATCATTCTCAATGTGGTATGTTAAGTCTTCTACTACCCGAGGGTGTGTACTCATGAGAGATGTGTAATTGTCTAAATCATATCAAGGCATGACATTAGTTTGTATAATGTGTGCTAAACCTTGAATAAAATCAACACCATCTTGTCCTTCTTTTATCAATTCTCTTATGTTATGAATAATAAGTACAACTTGGTCCACTATCCTTTCATTTTCCATAAATGCTTGGAAATCGGCTAGTTTGTTATCAAGTTTGTTTATTTTATCATCAGATACATATGTTATCACATCAATAGGGTCCTCAACATCATGATAGATTTGTTATTCTATTGTGTTTGTAGGAGGCATGATGTCTTGTAAAAGTTATGTTTCTTCTATTTTTGCAAAGGTATTAGTGATTTCACTGTGTTGTACTAGTATATCCTCATGGGAAGAATCATTTTTGAAATAATGTCTAGAGGAAAAGTTTATTTCATCATCACATGTAGTATATATAGGAGAAATTTTATCGCAATTATCTTTTTGATTTCTACTCATGGAGATGAACTCTGTTAAGATTTCTAATATTGTAGGATGTTCACTCATGAGGGTTAAAAATTGATCAAAATCAAGATCTTTGATAAATGCATGCAAAGATACCATTAAAAAATGACATAAAGGTGCCATGTGTATGTTTTCAAATCAATGTAAAATCATATTTTAAATGCTTTTCAAAAGTTATGCAAAAGACAAGTGCAAAACTATGTATGAAAATGACCTAAAATGCTTGATTTTTTCAACTTTTTTTTCAATGCAGATAAGTGAAAGAAAAGGTGTTGTAAGGAAATTGATCAGAGGAAGAAAATAATATGTCTAATATTAGTCCAATAAATCTATAATATCACAACACATTTTTTATGCAAATCTAGAGTGATGACAAGTCAAAACCTAGTGAAAATGTGCTAGAATATGCAATTTTTCAACAATATTCAATGCAAAGACCCAATAGAAAGGGTTTTGTAAAGAATTTTAGAAGGGGAAGCATATTATAACAGTAATATTAGTCACCTAAAGCCATAAAATCTGTTACAACACGCTTGGAGTGCAAATCTAAGTCAAACCCTAGTGAAAATATAGCCAAAATATTCAATTTTTCACCAAATCAAAATGCAAAGGCCCAATAAAAAGGGTGTTGTAAATAATTTGAGGGGAAGAAGATAAAAACCCTTATAGAAGCTAATTAGTGCAGAAAAATCCTTTACAACATCCCTATGGTGCAAATATAGAGAGATGATAAGGCCAAATCTAGTGAAAAAGCAAGGTTTTCAAACCCTACGCATGAAATTTTACAAGAAAACCACTATGATGCAACACTAAAGTTAGAAATAAGTCCTAATGATTTTTTTAAAAGGGTAGTAAAATTTGAAACAAGATTTTGACTAAAAACTGTAGCAATGCAAAACTAGGTTATATGGAAAAATACACAATTTCAAGCAATTTTCAACAATTTAAGCATGAAAATGCAATCTAAATGACTGATGAATGAAAAATTTATTTATTTTAAATCAGATCTGATGCTGATGATAGAGATTTATTTAAATTAAATGCCAACAAATTCAAATTATTTGAAAATGCAAGCTAAAAATGCCAATTTTTTCAAATTTTTCAATTTTTTTGTAATTTTTCAAATGCAATAAAATGAATAATGAAATGAATGAGTGAAATGAATTTAAATCTAAAGTACAACACTTAGAAAGGTGCAAAATGCATTAAAAAAAATGGGTTCACCAAAATGTTTAGGGTAAAAAGTGAAGATAATGGATTTTATTGGATTGTTTTGATCCTCCTTTCACCACTAAACATTCAAGGACATTAAGCCGAGTAGAGGAGTCTACTACAAGATTTTCATCACTTGAAACATAGGGGAAGATTGGAATTGTGTGATTTTGTTGTTCGATTATGCCCAATTATGCTCAAAACCCTAACTTTTGTGAAATTGTAAACAAACGGACAAATTACAGAAAATGATCGCACACAGAGATTTCAAATGACAATCAAATGCATACCAGATTTTGAAGTTTGGTGTGTGGAAAAGTCATGGACTAATGAGCAGGCACCCTAGTCCAATGCCACAGTTTTCTTTAGGATCTGGGAATCTTGTCTGTAACCTATTCTTGATGTTCTAGAGATTTTTCTGTTGCTGGATCTAGAGGACTAATGAGTAGATGCTTGAGTCTAGGTCCCTATTTTCTTCTCTGATCTGCATTTCTAATAGTCTACACTACTCTCCTACAACTCCACTTTTTCCACTTTCGCAACCTCTAACCTACAATCATAGAAAAATGGGTTGAAGTATGTGGTGTTTAGAGGCTTGCCTCAATCAAGCTCTGGAGAGACATTCAAGTCTTCTGAACACCATTGTCAGATAAAGAATGTGTATCCCTACGGGATAGAGGCAAAATCTAAATGATAAATGATAGAAAACACAATTGATATCACCTTGTAGTGAAGATCTCATAGAAGGAAGATGCTCTTCATGCCATGAGGAGATGGATGCCAAATCTACAAATACAAACACAAGAACAACACAAATTCTACTTTGCAACACAATGAATGCCTTGATTCACTTTCACAAAATCACTATGCTCATCAAATTTCCATCTCTTAGTTTTCAAATGAATCACTAATCATGCTTATATATGCAATTACAAACATTCACTCTAAGAATTTCGTAATTCAAACTTACTATGTTGGCATAGGACCTAAATAACGGTCATAAACTGACACTTTGAAATTTGTCCTGACCTAAAATAGGGTAGGAATAGGGCGCGGGTGCCCAAGTCCTCCCCCCCTATGTCAGGTAGGATTTATGTTAAGTGTATCCCCTGAGTCCCATTTTCCATGAAACTCTAGGGTTTTCTCATCAGGAGTCATAAAAATCATGCAAGATGCTCTAAATGCATTCTAAAGAACTCAGGAGCTAAACCTTAAGAGGAAAAACCCCCTAAGGTTACTTTTTTCGACATAACATTTCCCACCTGGAATAGTTTTATTAGTAGTCGTCTTTGTAGAAAATTACTCTTTTTTACATCAAAAAGAGATTCAATCACAATATTACTTTTAGAGAAGATCACTATTATGGTGCATGTGTGTTATTGACATGCACAATTGGATTTGGATGGTGTTGACAATGCATTTGAAGCACAAATCATTAAGAAAGAATATCACTTTTATAGTAGTGATGATAATGAGCATGACACACATTTTGTAGAACATTGCTTTAAGAATTTTTTTGAATATTTGGCAAGCAGACATGCAAAAATTGAAAAGCATTTTGTATGGTCAAATGGATGTGAATCACAATTCAAATCATCAAGGCCATTTTTATGCACTATGTAGATATCATCAAAATGATAATATACCACACGTTTGGAGTTTCTTTGAGAGTAGGCATGGAAAGGGTGAACATGATGGTGCAGGAGCTTACATCAAACATGCTCTAATAAAACATCAAATGAATTATGAGGGAGATTGTATAAATGATGCACATGATGTTGTTGAATGGTATAAGACACACTTTGCATCAAATGAGTTCAGCACATCTTCAAGAACAAACCGATACATTCCACATAGAGTGTTTTGGGAGATATCAGGTATGTATTGTTTGAAAATTTAATACTTTAAATATATATTCATAAATGATATGTGTACATGAGTTTGTTTATTTTAGTTTGAATTTAATTATTTCTATTATATTCATAATGTACAATATAATAAATTTGTAGGTGTGGACAGAAGATCAATGCATGGATGCAAGAGGGTAGAGAAAACAAGATCTTTGCATTGTGTCATGAGTACAGATAGACAGACATGAACATTGTGCACTAGGGATTACTCTTGTTTCTGTTATGCGTGCATGTTGGGAGATTGTGAGAATTGTAAAAACCAACAACGTGGATATGTTAGTGAATGGAAAAATGTGCCACTAGTTGTGACCAACACATACAATGAAGATGAGGATGAAAGATTTGAAGACATTCCTTTGATTTCAATTGATTATAACCTTATTTCATGATTGATTAAAAAAGGTATGTGTACATATATATAAATTATATAAGGTATCTCTAAATTTTTTAAATTATAAATTTTGGACATGTAAATTTGGTGTAGGAGATGTTTTTGCAGTCATAGCAGAGGCTAGAAATATAGAAGATGTTATTTATTATTTATTGTGTTGCACAGAAGAGAGACAAAAGCTAATAAAGCCAGAAATAAGTGATGGAATGTTATTTCCCACAGGTTTAACTTTATTTAATATATTTTTAAATAATTTTGAATTTGTTACATATGTACATGTCAAGTACCTTGAGTGATTTAAACATTCAATTTATATTAAATTTTATAATTTATGTTATGTCTTATCAATCAATGAAAATGATATACATGAACTATGTAGGTTACATTTACCTTGAAAATGTTATGTCTTACCATGGAATGTTGTTTCCAACAGGTTCAGTTGTAGTGCAAGGGACATATCTCAAACAAGTCAAGATTGTTCAACATGGGATTCACTTTATTGATTATCAACCTGAGAACAAGGTATATAAGTATAGCCACCTAGTAATTGTTACCGGCCTATCTCTTCATTCAGTTCCACATGCACGTGGACATCGTAAGTGGAGACTAGATAGTGATGATCATTAGAGAATATTAAATGTGATTGAAGAGCAAGCTGAACCACTTGATGTGGTATGAAAAATATGGATAAAGAACTTATAATTTTCAATGTTTTGAAGACCTAAATTCACTATCTAGATCTATGTTCATGTATTAATTGTTTTAAAATTTATGCAAATTAAATTAATAGTTCTTTCGTTGAACAAATTTTAATTTCAACATATGGTTCTTAAAAAATGATCTCTCTATTAGAATTCATGTAGAGAATGCCCTAGATTCTTATTCAAGCATGTGATATGATAATTTTTGAATGCTTTGATTTAATTCTATATTCTCTTTGAACATGCTCTCTAAGTGTTAGGAGCTAAATGTGTTCAAATGAACTAGAGTTAAAGTCCTTAAATATAAAATTACTTGAGGTGAAAAAAGAAACATTTCATGCATTTCAAGTTGATGCATAATGGTTAGTTGGGAGGGTTAGGTTGGCCCTACATTTGAAACTATATAAATTACAACCATAGACAATGTACACAAGACCTAGACTCAGGGATGTATGTTGATCTAGACACAAGGGGATAGACTCAACATTAGACTACATGTAGTAATTAGCCAATTAATAGGAGTCAGTAGCTATTTGTACTTATGGATCTACAAGGCCAATGAGGGTGGTCATAAAGGCCATTGACATATAATTAAAGGGAAATAAGAACATATAATAGTTCTTTAAAAAACCATACCCTTTAATTGTAACAATCACAAGCTCTCAAGATATTTATAATAATTTATTTTCTAGGTTACATATAATTGAAATTATTTAATATTCATAGTCCTATGGATATGTTTTAGATACATGGGCACACAAAATATTTGATAAATTTATGAAATTGAACTATGTAGATTGACAAAGATTAAGACTATACTACACTACTACTTGAGGACATACGAATATGATTTATTAAAAGTATTTGATCGTTCATCATCAAACATTGGTGCCTATCCAATGGGAAACAAAGTCAAAATTATGTTGGAGCATCCCTATACTTGAATAATCATGTTGCACCAAAAATAATTTCTTCTAAGATTTGTTAGTTTTGTAGCTACTCTAGGTATTGTCTATTTGTGCTTTTAATATATATATATATATATATATATATATATATATATATATATATATATATATATATATATATATATATATATATATATATATATATATATATATATATATATATATATATATATATATATATATATATATATATTCGATGTGCATTAGCATCCAAAATATATATTTTTGGTGTACATTAGCATCCGAATATATATTTTTGGTGTATATTAGCATCCAGACTTTCATCATCTTTCCTAAATCTAGAAAAGCACTTTTCATTGTGAGGAATATCTAGTCCCCATCCAACACCCCCTAAATACAAATGTTAGCAGCACCATAACTGAGAAAGTAGAAACAAAGTAAAATAGGAACAATTATATTTCATTTAGTCCAAATTTAACAATATATATTAAATTAAAATAATCACTTAATCGAGTGCAGAAAGGCATAACATACACTTTCAGTTTCTATTAAAAATAAATAAGTGTATTGACTGCATACTCTAGTTTAAAAAGGTAACAACATACCTACTTATATTATCAAAAACATACCTACTTATATGTAGTGTGTTTTTACCCATGGGCAAGTTTAACACATTTTAAAAAATCATGTGGGCTTATTCTTGATGGACACCGAACAATAAATTATTAAATGAGTTAATTAAATTCTTTTATCCAATGTGATTACATGTATTCCAATCTATTATAAATTTAAACATATATATATATACACACACACACACATGATATATATATATATACATGTGTGTGTTTTTTGATGATACATGTGTGTGTTTGTGTGTGTGTGTGTGTATACACACACACACACAAACACACACATGTATCATCAAACATAAATTTGTTCACAAATATATATATCATCAAACATGTAATCAATTCCATAAATTATGTATCATCATTTAACATAAATCATGTCCACAAAAGTATCATCAAACATGCAAATCTCTACAAACATCTCCATAAATATATATATCATCAAACACATGTGCAAATGTAGATAGAAATGTCCTCAAACATGTAGAAATGTCCACAAACATGTAGAAATGTCCGTGTAAACATATGCAAATGTAGATAGAAATGTCTACAAACATGTAGAAATGTCCACAAACATGTAGATAAAAATGTAGATGAAAACATGTAGATCTAGAGAAATGTCTGAAAACATGTAGCTAGAAATGTCCTCAAACATGTAGAAATGTCCACAAACATGTAGAAATGTCCACAAACATATATCTATAGAAATGTCTGAAAACAAATATCTAGAGAAATATCTGGAGAAACATGTCTAGGCAGTGTTGGTAGCCTGATCATCATGTCGACTGCGAGTCGAGTGACCCTCTAAGTGAGTATCTTGCTCTGATGGATGCACAAAGATCTTGAGATAGTACAACACATGTATGCATAAAGTGTACATTATGTTAAATTAGAATAATGTTAAATATATATGTACATGCACGTACAAATTATATGCAAAGATGCAAGTACATGATTTAAAAATTTAAAAATCACCTATCCACTAACATTACTGCCATCAACTAAATCACGCCTGCGTACATGGTTCGTCCCCAGACTAGGTGTAACATGAGCTAACCCCTATAATATATATGTGTGTGTGTGTACATTAGGACTCTATCTAGAAAAGTAATTTAACTTAATTTAATTTAAGTTCTTTTAAACAATGCATACATGCACATACACATGTACATACCTATGTATCAGGTGGTACAGGATCCTCTGCAATGATCGTATCTGATGCCTCCTTGGCTAGCTCCAGTAATGATGAGTGAAATGGACTATGCAGGTGAGTTGGCATTGAAGAGCCTGAATGTAGAAGCATATCCACATAACCTGACAATCCCACCTATAATTGCAGCTCCTCAAGTGAATCTAGGGAGGATTGGGATGTCTGATCATGCTCAACACTCACAAAAGGAGGGATAGGTGTATCTATCTATACAGTAGCTGAATGATCTATGGGCACTAGATTAAGATGTGGAGTACTACTAGGGTGATGAGAAGGTCTCGCAGCCTGACTAGATCATGACCCAGGATTTGAATGGCAAGCTCTACCCACATGTCCTCTAACCTCAAGTAAAGGGATACCAAGCTCTGATGCAATGAAAGCATATGACTCCAATAGGTCCTCAGATAAACAACTCGTTGTAGTTCGAAGCATATGGTCTCTTGTAAGACCATCTATGTCTACAGGTGAAGGGACACCTATGATAGCATAAGGATTAGAGCATAATCTGATGGTTTGGATCATCTAGGATGACTCATCAAATATATTCCCACACGATCAAAAGATATCCTAGATGTGGCATCTACAATATCACCAACACTGTCGATTACTTCTCTTTGGGAAGCAATGACAACCTGATCAGCAACAGGGGCCAAGGCTAGGGAGATAGTAGGCATCCTCTCCCCAACCAAGGCCCTATAAGCTGGCACTTATCAATTTGCTCAACGATAGGCATCTCTATTAGCAACTCTACCTCACCCCTGACCAAAATATGCTAGCAAATCCAAGTAGTTGACATTGAGGCCCATATGAACCTCTCCATATAACTATTGTGCAAAATATAAAGGAATTTGGTCATTATTGGGATAATGACCATGAGCAGTAAGAAAACATAGATATATCACTGGGGCCATAAGAGGTTCTACACATCTAGTCACTTGGTAGCCCTTCACATTAGGCCTACCAAAATAATATGGAAAACATTGGGATTTGATGGTCTCTTTTGAGACAATAAGCTGAATAGAAGCAAGTGAAACATCACCAGTCACCTCTTGCCACATCTAGACCAGAACAACAGCAAGAGTATCACCTGAATAAGCATGGGTATCTCCTAAACTCTACCTAATGCCCTGCAAGCTAGATAAAATTGATTGACAGGTGTCCCTATAAACCCCTATTATGTTGGGGTCAAAAATAACACCTCTCAATCTCTGGATCTCAGTAGATGTATGAGTAAATAAAGAAGGTCCAGGAGGTGGTGGTGCATATGCCATGATATCTCAACCTGAATTGTGCACAAAAATAAATTACTTATTCCAACGCATGTGTACATCTACTTATGTATCTAAATTAATTTTTAAATTAACTTGCAATCTCAAATGTTGTAGTTCACTTGAAAAAAATTAAATACATGTTTGAAACAAGTGATAATATGATAAACAAGTGCAATAACTTAAAGGACCACATGGTAAATAATTTGCATCATATCTAGATAGATACATGTGTTGCATGTACTTGTTTGAATGGATATGTTGTCTACCATCAAATTCATTGCATGCCAAGATAAATTTAAAAACACATAATGCAAATTTAAATGATTAATCATTTTTTAAAATTTAAAAATAATTTTGTTTAGTGATTAATATTGCTTTCAATATAATTCTATATGAATGAAAAAAATGGTGGACAAGAAATATGTGGTTGGATTTAAATTGGGTCTACTAGAGCATCTTGGTGGTGGTTCAAAAACTCAGTTCATGAAGTTGCACGGACTTGATTATCCATACACATGCTTGTTGTAGGTCTTGAACTTTGGTTGATTCAACATACTAGAAATCATTAGGGTAGAAGGTTTTTTAGTGAGACTAAAGATGTGTACAATTGTATGAACATCTATCTAGACACGACTCAACATAATTTTACATTCTTAAAAGCTCATAACTTGAATTATGAATTTCCTTTCAATTTTTTTGTTAAAATACATTTTTCTTGCAGCCCCATTAACCTATTTTGGTATCTAATGAATTTTTGTCTACCCTTCAGATACATTCATTAACACAAAATTAGATAGACATAACTAAATAGTACTTCTAGATTTCTTATCTAATTTTACCCAGTCTTCATTATACATACCTAAGGGTTTAGCTAAAGAAGATGTTACAGTCCATTGATCTCTTCCCACTAGAAGATCATCTTCAACTTCCATAGTTCAAATTTTTAACCATTAAACTTGTCAATTTCATCTCTTGATGTGCTTGCCATAGATTTAATGCTATTTTTCTCATTCACAAAATCCTTCAAAGATGTCATATTATTCCAATTATACACCCATTGCAACCTTCTAACCATTATATGGTTTCACTACTACACACACTATGGTTTACACTCCAATGAAGTTGACACCACCCAAACAACTAATCTTTCTCTAATACCAAATGTTAGGGATTTTCACTCTTTTGTAGTAGGACTGACAAACTAATATAATGAGTTCTTAAGATTATGTATTAGATTTATAGTCAACAACATGGATCATATCTAAATATCAACACATCTATGAAATTAATATAATAATATGTAGTCACAAGATTACACAAGACACAAAGATTTACATGGGAAACCCTTACAAGAGAAAACCCACCAGTAAAATGGATGTTCACAATTTTATTATTTAGAATCAAGACTGATTCAATAGACCAAGGTCTTTTGGATAACAAGTCTCAATCTACAACATACTTTTCTTCAATAGTCACTCTAATGTTTACATAACAACAACATTTACAATGTCTTTAGTGTCTATACCATGAATTCTTCATCTCTAGCAACCTTGGTGCATTCATGCAATTTGATAAATACAAAAATTCAAAGAATACTAGCTACCCAACCACATAACTAAGTTGTAGTTCATACCAATAGTCATGTAACCATATATCATACATATGTGACATTAGCATACCACACTTTATCATCAAATATGATGTCTCCAGGTTATGGATAATCATCTTGTAAACTTTGTCAGTGCTACTGCACATTATGAAACAATAGTTACATCTTTTACATTGTCGATACAAGTATGTTTCCAGTATAACTACCGCATACTACAAGTGTGTAGGAGTTCGGACAACACTGAGAGGGGGGTGAATCAGTGTTGTGTAGATTTTTGTAACTTATTATAACTTTTGATTTACAAGACTCAGAAAGAAAAAGTCATCAATAAACTAAGTACAAGTTTGATAGTAAAAATTATGAGCAGGACCACATAAAGATAAATCTTAACATAGAAGCAAAAACACACATAGAAGCATATCATTAACACAAGAATTACTGGAGTGGAAAACCCTCTCTGGGTAGAAAAACCACTCATGAAGTGCCTCACTGGCTTAACTTTGAAAACATCTTACAAAGCCTCACTGGCTGAAAATTATGTCTCACTAACTATTGAGGTCTCACTAACCTACAAGCCTCACTGGCATACTGTTTAGAAGCACCAGCTTCAAGGAGCACCAACCCCTATTTCAAAACAAACTGAAAACAAGAATTCAGAGGGTTTCTCTGTTTCAATACAAAACATTTCTTCTCTCATGTGTCTATCAAATGCCCATTCTGATCAAAATCAATCCTACATCTGGATACACTCAACAACCCCTTTTTCTGATCTGCATCACCACACTTACTTTAATCCATCTGCCAAGCCAATATATACAAGATGAAAAACCTTTCATATTCTACACAAGATAATTCAAAGATCTTCAATATTGCTTCTATAAAAAAATAAAATCATTTTGCCCATGCAAATTCAATCTGCAAAAATAACTTCACCATTTTTTAATCAAACTTCTCTACAAGATCATTTCATATTCTGTATCATTTCAATCAAGACTTGTAAGAGAAAAAAAAAACTCTTTGAATATTTAGTCTTTTCATTTTCATCTCCTTTTCTGCAAACAAATTTTCATAATATAACTTCTCAAAAATATAATCACTCTGCATTATTTTTATATTCTCTGTCAAATAAAACATTTCACGTTCTCTCTGTAAATCTTCACAAAAAAATAAATAAAATCCTTGATTTTCTCACATCATTCAATCCTTCAATCTTCCTCAGAAAACCTTTCATATATTCAATGATCTTTAAGATATTGTTCTTGCCTTCATGACATTTCAAACCAAACACAATTTTTCTTTAATAAAATTCCAATAAAAATTTTTTCTCCAAGCTGTAAAGAATCAACTTCCTCAATCTGCAAATAAACTCTTTTTCTTCTCAATACACTTCAATAATAATAATCTTCTCACCTAAAAAAAACTTCTAATAATAGCCTTTAATAAAAATCCAACTTCCTTTGTTTTTACTATCATACGGAGGCTTAAAAGTAGAAAGAAAATCTTCACAAAAATTTCTTTTGAAAAACTCTTCGAACTGCCTTTTTTTTATGATTAAATATAGCCTTTAAAAAGGTAGATCACTACAGTTGCATAAGGAAAGGACGGCGAGAAGCATGTCAAAACTGATGCACATGAGGAAGTGTCAAGTTTTAAACACAACCGTTGATAAACTTCTTTCGCGCCCTTCGCATTTTAAACTCATCCTTAGATTTAACTTTGGCACCTATCGAACACAAGGAAGCCACCGGTGTGAGAGGTAAGAGATACAATAGGGCCGGTCCTCCAATGTTGTTCACCCCTTCGTAAGTTATAACTTAAGACCCGACAACCGCTTCTCCCGGTCAACAGCCAAAAAGAACATAAAGGGATGATGGGTAGACAAGGGCTATGAAGGGATAATATAGAATTAAGTTTATAAAAGAGAAAGTATTGAGTCTTAGGAACTTTCAATGATCCTAACATAATTTGATATTCATAAAATAGAACTTCATACTTAATCACCTCTGTCTATTCTGTCATGGCACAAATATCAAATGTTCAAACAACATGAACATAATTCTAAACACCAATGCCAATGACAATAAATATCATAAATGAGAATGCCACAAACCATCACCATATAATCCTGATCCTCAACACTGGACTAATCAAGTTTTCACTTGATCATGACTGTACCAAGACATCTGATTTGATGCATTAGACAATTCAACTTATGACACCTTCATTGTTCCACATAATGATGTGTTGATCCACCTTGAGAGAACCTTGAAGTTAACCAGATTGAAGTTTGAACCAAACTCAAAAAACTTATCATGTATACCTTTTGGTATAGATTTCATTTATTGACAACTGATCATATCACATACTGAAGTCATTTTGGAGTGAACCTTGACTATGTTTTATAACTGATCTACAATTGTTCTACAACATGAAAACCACATGATTCCTTACTATCAAGCTCAAGATGATGCCTTTGACTTATACAAGAAGATAAAGTACCAAATTCCTTCCTGAACAACTGCCACATACAATGTGATTAGTAATCAACTGCTAATCTCACAACAACCTTGATGATCATCATTACCATGATATGAAATCTTTGAGTCTTCTCTGCCTTGCATCATCAACCTCCTAATATGAACACACTTTTGACTTCAAATGACAACCTATCACCATCAATCTCCCCCTTTGTCATTGATGGCAAAACCATCTGATTGCAATTTTTCTTTCTTCCCCCTTTTTGACATCTGATGACAAAGATAAAAATTTCTCCCCCCTGTGTTGAATACCACAAACAAATATTATTCATAAATATCACTAGCAATTGTCCTGACAAGAATAACCATTACTTCTTGACACAATACCAATATGAGGATGAAGAAAAACATATCTCTGTAACCAAATACCAACTTTATAAATACATCAATGCACTTGATGAACCATATTGCAATCAAAAATCATGAAGATTCCTTAACACACAGTTCCCAACTCAAAATGACATGATGACCACTTTTGATAAGATCTTTTCAAATCTCCCATGATAGAGACAACTCAATCCTCTGATTAACTCCCCCTGAGAACAATTCAAACTCCACAAAAAAATTGTTATAGCATGATCATAACAATTATAATCACATTAAATTATGAACACTTTGAAGGCATAAATTCATGTTAACCTTTCAACATATGACCAACTTTGCTGAACATTATCATCTGCTACTACTGATTCAAGACATACCTTTAACTTCCTCTGAAAAAGTACAAGATATCACCATCAATATCGTAATCATGAAGATGCACACTATCTCAACTAATATCTGCATCTGTATAGATCACTTCAAACAAATTAGAGAGGAAGATTATCAATGAAACATCAGAAACTCCTTAATATTTCTAGTTTATCATCTTCTTTTGATATTATCTTCAAACCACCTGAAAGCTCCAAGACACATGTCATAACTCAACAAAGTAATAGATATAATCATCAAATTATCATCCTGCAACCAAACTATTCTGACACTTTTTCTGTCATGGCAAAGAATGAAGACCATCTGAACTAACCTCTTGTTCTACACAAGACACTTGTCAATTCTGATACAAAACCACATCTGATGAGAGTTCCTTGAGAACACCTTTACTGAAGCAACATGACAACTCAACCATGTAGGTATGATATGAACAATATACAAAATAGGATCAAGTCACAATATCACCAAACTCTTTGAGGAACAAATTTGCAGGCAAAAATCATGAAAACTCCTTATGACACAGTTCTCAACACAAGATGCCAAGAAGACCATTTTTTATAAGACTTTTACTTGCCTCTGATACAAAATTCACCATCAATGTCATAAGAAACTCTTGATTGTCATAACTTGAAGCTCATACCTGAAACCATCACACACTTTGAACAAACCTTTCTAAACCATATTAATGAAGAAGAACATGTCAAATTATTATACCAATGATCACTTCTAAATGAACATTCATTCTGCAACCAAGAATTATTGCACATCCTTTTTGACATGAAAAGAACGAAGACCATCCTGCTGATCCTGCACATCTCTTTACAACACACTATTAAATCTGATGAAACATACTGCAATCAACAAGAACTCTTGCCTCTTGACTTTATCATTCAAAACAAGATATTATTGCAACAACACTTTCCAAAACACTTTGGATTGCAATACCATGATAATTCAATTTTTTGTAATCAGGATCATTTGTCTAACAATTTGTGCATTTGAACTCCTAAAACACTTTTTCAATATCTTGAAAGCATAATAAGTCAATGATTACCTGTATCATTGTCAAACATTATCAAAGATGATTTCAACAAAAACAAGATCATGAAATTGATAAATATCAAATGATCTTCTTCCTGAAACCCTTTGGGGATACTTGATAGAACATGAATAACTCCCCCTCACTTCATGCTATCTGTTATGCAATTGATGAAGTGACTTGTGCAGGATGCACAAGCTTAAATTCTGGCTTCTCTTTACTTTCTTTCTGCTTCCAAATTTTAACAGGCTCTTTCTTCCTCCAAACCTTTTCTGTCCTTTTCTTTTCCCAACCTTTCAAATTAGGTGGAGCTCTCCTGCAACTGTGTGCTTTATGACCAAGAGAGTTGCAATTATAACAAATTATGTTGTAATCAAAATCAATTGACTGATAATACCTTTGAGCACTCATATTAAGCTTCCATGAAGGATCATACACTCTGTTCATTTTGCAGTTTGTTTGAATATGTCCAACATTATTGTACTTGTAACATACAAGGTTAGTATTCCTTTTGCAAACAACTGCTTTATGACCAAAATGATTACAAGTATAACAGTAACCATTAAATGAATAGTTATACCTGTACATGTAAGCTTGTCTTATGGATGCAAGTTTTCTGAAATTTCTTCTTTGATTGTGCACAAATTCATCTCTGGTTTTTTGTTCTATTTCATTCTTCCTTTTACTTTCTCTGGTAGCAACATGATGACTTGAATCAATTTTCCTTCTAGGAGTCTCTCTTGCTTTTGAACATTCTCCTTCTTCAAAACCAAGTCCAGTAGTGTCTCCATATAGTTTTTGTTTACCAAGCATCTCTTGTAGTTTGCTTGTGCTTTCTTCAAATTCCTTATACTTCTTAAGACCATCATACTCTTTTCTCAGATTCATAATTTCACCTTCTAGTTTTAGATTCTCAATCCTTGAAACTTCAAGGTTAGAAATTGAGACATCAGCTATTCTCTTAGCTTCAACAATTTCTGATTTCAAACTGACAATCAATTTATCTGATTCACTTGCTTGATTCTTCAAGTCTACAATTAGGTTTCTAGCATCTTCAAGATCTGTAAGAGCTTTATCTTTTAAATCTCTTTCTTGCTGCAACTGCATCATTAATTTATTGTTCTCCTTCTTATAATTCTTGAGCTCACTCAGAGCATATATGAGCTCTCCTTCCAAATCTATCTCACAATCTTGTTCATTATAATCCTGATCATCATCACTCTGATCATCATCACTTGTGATGCTAGCTTTTTCTGAATCTGATTGTGATTGTCTTCTTTCATGATCACTTTCATTAGACACCAAATTGTTCTCTTCTTTGTCATTACCTTGATAAATTCTTATGAGTTCTTTCCAGATATCCTGAGCTGTTTCACACTGCACAACTCTACAAGAAATATCATTAGATAAACCAGATAAAATAACCTTCTTGGCTATATGATTGCATTTAAGAGCTTCTTTGTTATTTGTAGAGTTAGAATATCCATTCTCACTAGTCATCCATATATCATATCCTAAAGGGGATAAATAGACTTGCATTCTCATACACCAAACTGAAAAGTCTGAACCATTAAACAGAGGAACTCCATAAAACTCTTTCATTGATTCAACTTGTGAACCATCTTTATCAACTGATTGAACATTAACACCTAAGTTTGATATGGATGATGTCTTCTGTGTCTTTTGACCAGAAAGAAACTCGACATTTCTAATGTTCTTATTTCTTCTGCACTTACCCATTGAACTCCACACACATGACCTACCCAAGCTGATTAAGCTGCAAGAGCGAAACTGGCTCTGATACCAATTGTAGGAGTTCGGACAACACTGAGAGGGGAGGTGAATCAGTGTTGTGTAGATTTTTGCAACTTATTATAACTTTTGATTTACAAGACTCAAAAAGAAAAAGTCATCAATAAACTAAGTACAAGTTTGATAGTAAAAATTATGAGCAGGACCACATAAAGATAAATCTTAACATAGAAGCAAAAACACACATAGAAGCATATCATTAACACAAGAATTACTGGAGTGGAAAACCCTCTCTGGGTAGAAAAACCACTCATGAAGTGCCTCACTGGCTTAACTTTGAAAACATCTTACAAAGCCTCACTGGCTGAAAATTATGTCTCACTGACTATTGAGGTCTCACTAACCTACAAGCCTCACTGGCATACTGTTTAGAAGCACCAGCTTCAAGGAGCACCAACCCCTATTTCAAAACAAACTGAAAACAAGAATTCAGAGGGTTTCTCTATTTCAATACAAAACATTTCTTCTCTCATGTGTCTATCAAATGCCCATTCTGATCAAAATCAATCCTACATCTGGATACACTCAACAACCCCCTTTTCTGATCTGCATCACCACACGTACTTTAATCCATCTGCCAAGCCAATATATACAAGATGAAAAACCTTTCATATTCTGCACAAGATAATTCAGAGATCTTCAATATTGCTTCTATAAAAAAATAAAATCATTTTGCCCGTGCAAATTCAATCTGCAAAAATAACTTCACCAATTTTTAATCAAACTTCTCTGCAAGATCATTTCATATTTTGTATCATTTCAATCAGGACTTGTAAGAGAAAAATAAAAAACTCTTTGAATATTTAGTCTTTTCATTTTCATCTCCTTTTCTGCAAACAAATTTTCATAATATAACTTCTCAAAAATATAATCACTCTGCATTATTTTTATATTCTCTGTCAAATAAAACATTTCACCTTCTCTCTGTAAATCTTCACAAAAAAAAAAATCCTTGATTTTCTCACATCATTCAATCCTTCAATCTTCCTCAAAAAACCTTTCATATATTCAATGATCTTTAAGATATTGTTCTTGCCTTCATGACATTTCAAACCAAACACAATTTTTCTTCAATAAAATTCCAATAAATTTTTTTTCTCCAAGCTGTAAAGAATCAACTTCCTCAATCTGCAAATAAACTCTTTTTCTTCTCAATACACTTCAATAATAATAATCTTCTCACCTAAAAAAAACTTCTAATAATAGCCTTTAATAAAAATCCAACTTCCTTTGTTTTTACTATCATACAAAGGCTTAAAAGTAGAAAGAAAATCTTCACAAAAATTTCTTTTGAAAAACTCTTCGAACTGCCTTTTTTTTATGATTAAATATAGCCTTTAAAAAGGCAGATCACTGTAGTTGCATAAGGAAAGGACGGCGAGAAGCACGTCAAAACTGATGCACATGAGGAAGTGTCAAGTTTTAAACACAACCGTTGATAAACTTCTTTCGCGCCCTTCGCATTTTAAACTCATCCTTAGATTTAACTTTGGCGCCTATCGAACACAAGGAAGCCACCGGTGTGAGAGGTAAGAGATACAATAGGGCCCGTCCTCCAATGTTGTTCACCCCTTCGTAAGTTATAACTTAAGACCCAACAACCGCTTCTCCCGGTCAACAGCCAAAAAGAACATAAAGGGATGATGGGTAGACAAGGGCTTTGAAGGGATAACATAGAATTAAGTTTATAAAAGAGAAAGTATTGAGTCTTAGGAACTTTCAATGATCCTAACATAATTTGATATTCATAAAATAGAACTTCATACTTAATCACCTCTGTCTATTCTGTCATGGCACAAATATCAAATGTTCAAACAACATGAACATAATTCTAAACACCAATGCCAATGACAATAAATATCATAAATGAGAATGCCACAAACCATCACCATATAATCCTGATCCTCAACACTGGACTAATCAAGTTTTCACTTGATCATGACTGTACCAAGACATCTGATTTGATGCATTAGACAATTCAACTTATGACACCTTCATTGTTCCACATAATGATGTGTTGATCCACCTTGAGAGAACCTTGAAGTTAACCAGATTGAAGTTTGAACCAAACTCAAAAAACTTATCATGTATACCTTTTGGTATAGATTTCATTTATTGACAACTGCTCATATCACATACTGAAGTCATTTTGGAGTGAACCTTGACTATGTTTTATAACTAATCTACAATTGTTCTACAACATGAAAACCACATGATTCCTTACTATCAAGCTCAAGATGATTCCTTTGACTTATACAAGAAGATAAAGTACCAAATTCCTTCCTGAACAACTGCCACATACAATGTGATTAGTAATCAACTGCTAATCTCACAACAACCTTGATGATCATCATTACCATGATATGAAATCTTTAAGTCTTCTCTGCCTTGCATCATCAACCTGCTGATATGAACACACTTTTGACATCAAATGACAACCTATCACCATCAAAGTGGACATTATTAAATATAAATTTCAAATTTCAAACTTTTCATACACATTGTAGTAATCTAGAGTAGACATTTTTTATTTTCCTAATAGATGATTAAAGTCCTAATATATAGGATAGCCTTAAAAGGCATTAAACTTGAATTCAACCTTTTATCCTTAAAGCATATGTTAGGCACATGCACATAATACTGCATTTGATAAAGGATACCTTTATCATAAGTTCTCTATTTTATTGTTCTTCTTTTCTTGCCTTTTCAATTATGTGTTTCTTAAGATTGATACTCCTTCACATGTTAGGTGTAAATACATGATAAAATAGTGTAATATCTTCTTATCTATGTTTTTTTTGTTGCTTGTGGTTGTCGTAGAATGATACTCTTTGGATTGAAAGCAAAATTCTTTTTGGTTTCCATTTTGATTGCTTTTCTTGCGACTCAATGACACTTGATTCCTTTTGACCTTTCTCTAGGACATGCTCATTTTGTTCTTGTCTTGGCTCCTCTTTGGTTGGATAGAATGCTTCTTTCTTGATTCTATTTTGGTTTGTTTTCAACTTATCAAAGTGGATCATATAAATCATGAATTGTATCATCTCTCTCATAAGGCACATCACAAGGTGGCTTAACAAATGTGTCCACTATAAAGTGACTAGCATCTGATATTGGGTTCTAATGAGCTATTTAAATTTTGATTGAACTTTCATCTATAAACTTAACACATTGATGTAAAATATATGGCTCAACTTTGTCAAATTAGGGTTTGGAAAACTAGGGTTTGTCAAAGTTTGGTAAACTAGGGTTTGACAAACCCTAGTTTCAAAAGAATACAAAGTGACTAGTGCATATGATATTGGGTTCTAATGAGCTGTTTAAATTTTGATTGAACTTTCCAGGTTCATGTATAAACTTAACACATTGATGTAAAATATATGGCACAACTTTGCATGGTTCAATCTCAGGTTTACCAAGTAAATGTAGTAAATTCATCTTTTGAAACTAGGGTTTGTCAAACCCTAGTTTGGCACAACTTTGCATTGTTCAATCTCAGGTTTACCAAGTAAATGTAGTAAATTCATCTTTTGAAACTTTGTAGGTTTGTCAAATCCTAGTTTGGCAAACTAGGGTTTGACAGTTTTTAACTGTCTCAAGGAATATTTCTATATTTTATTATTCTTTAACCCTATGCACTGTAATGAAACATTTTTCTATGACAAGTTTAGCAAGCATATGGGGCCTTGAAACGGAAAGCATATATGAGAAACAACAAGTATATGGGGCCTTGAAATGACAAACATATACTTTTATGAACCGATGTATGCTAATGTGGGGCCTTTGGTCTGTCTCAGAGCTTCCAGATGCTGCCTTCGTGTTGCCCTTTTGCCTTCATCTGTACCCTGTCACCTTTGTCAAGTTTGTTTCATAGTTACGCTCTCAAATGACCAAAAAAACTGTCATTTGAGAGTTAAAAACTATTTATAAAAAATAATAAAATAATGCCTTTGTTCGAAGACCCTCTGTGAATGAAGGCATTATTTTATTGTTTTAATTTGGTGCCCAATTACATTCATTCAAAGATAGTCTTTGAATGAAGGTCATCATACATCAAGGCTTGATACAGCCGACAGGGCCTTCATTTGAAGTGGAGACCTTCGAACAAAGGTGCCTGCTAGATTTTTTTTGGCACCTTCAATTTTTCTTCATTCATAAAAGTGTAACCCACTATTGTGGGTTGACCCACTAACACTTCTAATACTCACACTAGAACCACTCAAGCTTCCATATTTAGGACTATCATGCCTACGTTTTTGGATCAACAAGTAGCACAAGGTGGTGAACAATAGGTTGCAAGAGAAATCTTTAATGATTACATGCGGGATTGGCAATCACTAGGTGATGAGTTTCAGGCTGCAGTGTCTCTACACATTTTTTGTTAGTTGAAATACAGGAACATGCCTAGAGCAAAAATAAGTCACAACATGATTTGTAAAGAAAATTGGAAAAAGTAACTATTACTCCGTTTGATGGTTCGGGCAAATGCACTGCACATGCATGGATTTAGAATATGGATAACTATCTCACTTTGAAGGGCCTATGTTTAAGAGAGAGGCAATTTAGTTTGCCACTTTACACTTGGAGGGAGATGTACATGATTGGTGGTATAATGGGATGGTTACACAAGGTCATAGCCTTGTCACTACTTATGCTAATTTCACCCAGAGGTTGATTTACAGGTTTGATAAAACAAATCCTGAACAAATTTTCATAGAGTTGGCCCAACTTAAACAAAAGGATTTAATGGATGCCTATATATATGATTTTCAAAGTCTTGCAGTTTTGGTTCTGAATGTCTTAGAGGATAGATTGAATTATCTTTTCATTGAGGGTTTAGAGGAGCCTCTTCATGGTTGTGTCAAATCCCTAGATCCACATACATTGCAAGATGCTATTAAGAGGGCTAGGAACATGCAATTTTTAGCACCTTCCAAGCATAAATTTCAAAACAAACCTTTTTCTTCCTCAAGAAAGAATCCTAAGAAAAATTTCCAGAAGAAATGGCCTAAGAGGACAACTCCAGACATGGAGGCTAAAAATGAGCTAAGAAGGAAGAAATTGTGCTTCTCATGCAAGGAACCTTGGGATCTCGGTCATAGATGCATTGGGAAAGGAAAATCTCATTACATAGAGGTCACTTCTGAGGTTGTTGATGATGAAGTCCAAGACACAAGTTTAGATAGTAAGAATGAGGAGCAACAGTTAGAACTTGATGCTACAACTGCAAGTAATGCAATATATGGTATTATTGCTATATTACCAGGAGTTCCTAAGTATCATCCTTTTAGAATGAGGGGAGTCCTGAAGCGATAGTGGGTCACATGTTTAGTTGATAGCAAGGCCACTCATAACTTCATAGATGAGGGTTTGGTGGTGAAGAGAGGATTGTAGGTAGAGGAGTATTTAGGTTTCAGTGTTATGGTAGTATATGGATTCAAAATGAGCTACACTAAGAAGATTTCATTGTTGAATATCTAGTTGGGTGACTGTACTATTACTGATGATTTCTATGTGGTTGGGATTGGTGATATCGATGTTGTTCTAGGAATCCAGTGGTTACATTCACTTGGTAGGTACATATAGGATTTTCAAAAGATGGAGTTGGAGTTTATCTCGGATGGGAGGAAGGTAGTACTGAGAGCATTAGCATATGGTGCACCAAGGGTAGTGACTCCAAAGAGGATGGAGACATTGTTTAAACATGGTGAGGTTGCTTGGGCAGCCCAATGCTTTCTATCTTCTAAGTCTTCTTCTAGCAATGATAGGTAGTATCATGTGGACATTCAATTGGTGTTAGATAATCACAACATGAAATTTGGAGAGATTCACCCTAGTACACCTCCTGATCATGGTTTTGAGCATGTGGTCAAATAGGAGGAGGGCTCCAATCCCATCATCACCACTACTTATTGTCATCCTAAGAGGTTGAAGGAAGAGATAGAGAAAATGATTAGAGAGTTATTGGATATGGGACACATTAGGCCTAGTTCTATTCCCTTTGCATCTTTAGTAGTTTTTGTGAAGAAGAAGGACTGCACAATGAGGATGTGCATTAATTACCATGCCTTGAATAAGAAGACCATAAACAATAAGTACCTCATACCCATGATCGATGAGTTATTGGATGAACTACATGGAGTGGTTTATTTCTCCAAAATTGATCTTTGTTCAAGGTACCATCAAATTAGAGTCCGTGATGAGGATAATCATAAGATGACATTCAGATGTCATTACAGGCACTATGATTTTTTGGTTATGTCCTTTGGTCTTACTAATGCTCTTGCAAATTTTTAGTCATGCATGAATCATATTTTCAATAAGTAGTTGTGGAAATTTGTATTGGTGTTCTTTGATGATATCTTGATATATATTAAGACATGGGAGGATCACCTTAGGCATATTGATGAGGTATTGGGCATTATGGAGGCACAGTCCCTATTTTTTGAGGCATCCAAATGTGAGTTTGGAATGATAGAGATTTTATATTTGGGACATGTGATTGGTGTTGGTGGAGTCAAGGTACATCAGGAGAAGATACAAGCTATTTTGGATTGGCTTCCATAGAGGAACATTTCATATTTGAGGGGTTTCTTTGGGTATGCACTTACTATAGGAGGTTTGTGAAGGGGTTTTCACAGTTGGTGGCACCTCTTACAAATCTCACTAAGAAAGACACATTCAAATGGTTGGATGAGGCTTAGGCTACATTTGATAGACTTAAGGAGGTGATGAGCACTTGTCAAGTGTTGTCTCTACCATATTTCTCTTAGTCATTTGTGTTGGAGTGTGATGCATTAAGTGAAGGGATAGGTGCCATACTCATGAAGAATAGACATCCCATAGCCTATGAGACGAGGAAGTTGAGAGATGTAGAGTGGTTATAATCCACCTATGATAAGGAGATGCTTGCCATCATTCATGTGTTGACAAAGTTTAGATAGTATTAGGTGGGTGAAAAATTTGTGGTTACGACGCACCACAACATCTTGAAATACTTTCTAGAGAAAAAGGATTTGAGTGAAAGGAAACAAAAATAGGTGAAAAAAATTTAGGCATATGATTTTGACATTGAGTATGTTAAGGGGAAGAAGAATGTTGTTGTCAATGCACTATCTAGGAGACCCACACTTTGCTCTATGTCAGAGATTTCAACTGATTGGAAGGCTCACCTTTTAGTTGAGTATTCCAAGAACACATTTTCATGTGAGATCATGGACAAAAAGATTCAGGATGAAAGGTATAAGGTAATTGATGATGTGATATGCTACAAGGACATGATCTATTTGGTACCTGAATCTAAAATGAAGGATAAGATTTTGAGGGTTGTTCATGATACTCCTTTAGTAAGACATCCATGGTTCTTCAAGACCTACAGGAAAGTGTGAGAGAGATTCTCTTGGAAGGGTCTCAAGGATGATGTCTTGCAATATGCTAGAGAGTGTATGACTTGTTAGCAGAACAAATCAAAGTATACTTTCCCAGTAGGTCTACTTCAGCCATTGCCTATTCCAAAAGAGAAGTGGGAGAGTATATCTATGGATTTCATTAATGGTCTTCCAAAGGTCCAAGGCAAAGATTGCATATTTGTGGTTGTTGACAGGTTGACTAAATATGCACATTTCTTTGCTAGTTCATCTAATTATAAGACACCCCAGGTTACAAAGTTGTTCTTAAAGAGGTGTTTAGACTTCATGGACTTCCAAAGGCCATTGTCAATGATTGGGATAGCATATTTTCTCAGTGTGTTTTGGCATGAGCTATTTAGTTTGGCTAGTATAAAGTTGTCCCCGAGCACTAGCTAACACCCTCAAATAGATGGACAGATTGAGATTGTGAACAAATGAGTGGAAGGGTAACTACATAATTACGTTGTGGGGCAACAAAAGGCTTGGATTATGTGGTTGTATTTAGGAGATCATTGCTATAACACCACCTATTACATGTTAATAGGCATGACACCATTTAGAGCCTTGTATGGGTATGATGCTATGTCTTTCATAGACTTAGCATTTGATGACAATAGAGCTCCCAAAGCTAGAGAGTGGATGCATGATAGCCAGGACATCCTTAAGTCACTTAAGGATAATCTTCACCATGCCCAAAACTAGCAGAAGATATATGCAGATAGGCATAGGATTGAGAGGATGTTTGAGGTTGGTGATCTAGTTTTCTTATGCCTACAACCATATAGATAGTCTACACTAAGGAAGAGTGGTGCAGAAAAACTAAAACCTTGATTCTATGGCCCCTACAAGATTATGAGGAGAATTGGAGAGGTTGCATATGAGTTGGAGTTTCCTAAGGGTAGTAGAATTCATATTGTATTTCATGTATCTTGCCTAAAAGGGCAATTGGGCTACACATTACATCTTCTCTGGAGCTTCCACTATTGGATGAGGAGGGGAAATTGATACTTGTTCCTAATGCTATACTGGATGTTAGGGAGCACATGTTGAGGAGTAGGGTGATCAGGGAATATTTGATTAGATGGAGAGACTTGCCTCTTGCAGATGCTACTTTGGAAGGTGAACATATTTTGCAACATCCAAGTCTGCAATTTCTTGAAGGCAAGCAATTTCGGGAACGGAGGACTATAATGTCCCCTTTTTCCAAGTGATCATCTAGTGGAGTTAACTAGCCTATTTTATTCTCGTGGGCTAAGTCAGGAGTAATTTGATTACTTAGATAATAAATAATTCTAATTCATTTTGAGTTATTTATATTTAATTAATCAGTTGAACCTATTTTTATAATAAAAGTGACTTTATAATATATATTGAGAAATTATAAAAATAAGTCACTTTAACTAAAAAAATTAATAAAATAGTAAAAGTGAATTTTCTAGAAGTTCTTTCTAGAAAGTTCACTTGTGGCTTTAAAAAGAGGAGTAGGCAAATCATTTCATCATTCTTGGCTTGTCATTTGTATTGGAGATTTTCCTTGTGAGTTGCAACTACATGTTCAACATATTCTAAGGACGAAAACCCTTGGGATATAGATGTATTGGAGAAAAACCCAATTCCATCTTGAGGTGGATTCATTCTAAGATTTAGGGCCAAAATTGTAAGATTTGATACAATTTTGGTGAGTGAAATTTAATGCAGGTTTGTTGTAGGTTTGATTCAAACTTTATATTAGATTGGAGGGTTTTGATTGAGGATTGGAGTAAGGGTTTAACCCCAGGGTGAATGTCATCTCTAAGGGAGCCAATTTCATATTTAAGGGGCATCACATACCATACCCTAGTCATCACCATGTCTAGAGGATTCATAGCTATTTAGAGGAAGAATCATGGGAATTTGGAGTCTCCAAAGTGCTTCAACAAGTACCATTTCTGTTCGCATCCCTCTAGAGCCTAATTGCTACCCATTGGAGGAGGTTTTGGTGAAAGGTACATTGCTACAATAGTTCAACTTCATATCAAAAATAATTTGCAGCAGTCAAGCATTCATATCAACCATTTATATCAGTCATTACTCATTGGTATCTTGGAATCAAATAAGTATCATGTATTGAAGATAAATTTTGGGTATGTTAGATATTGAAATGCTGATGTAAACTATCAAATTTGTATTCAAATCTTCAATTTGAATAAACCCTATATCTGTTGCTGCAAACTTTATATCAGTCCTTTATATTGTTGAAATACCATTTTCAAATGTTTGTATTCTTGTTCATTGCAATGTATTTGTGAGATAAATTGGAAAACATATCAAACATTCATTCAAAAAAGCATCCAAACAAAAGAACCTTAGAAAAAAATCAGTCATAATCAACTTGCATGCAAAGTGTTTGACAAAATGTCAAGTCACTAAAAATCAGAAACTTAGGGCAGATTTGGTTAGGGATTTTACACAATGGATTATTACAATATTGTTGAAAATACTTTTCTACTACAAAATGAGAAGAAACATAAGGAACTAGTGCAAAGTACATAGAAAATATGCACTTTCAAAAAAATTGGACCCAAAAGGGAGTCCATATGCACAAGTTATGGCCCTTTGAGGTTCCCAAAATGAGAAATGAACAACAAATGCAATGAGAAAACCGATTTCTAGAAAAAACCAATCATCAAAATACAAAACCACCTACACCATCACAAACTACCTAAAATTCTTCCTTATTTTAAAAAATTCGTTGAAAAACAAATGTTGTATGAGCAACAAATTGTCTCCCAAAGTGGCTCTCCAAAATTAAAATGTGCATTGGAGAGGGTTTTGACCATGTGGTGATAGTCTAATGGTTATTGGGTGGCACTTGGACACTAGGACTAATTGAATTTATTATTCTTTTAAATTTTTGTTTTTAAAATATATTTTTAATTGCAAGGATCAGGCCCAAAGCACGTCCCAATCCCATGAAGGTGGGGTAGGTACCAAGACTCTAGCTACCCCCTTAATGGGAGGCAAGAGGTTGTAGGATGGTCCCCCCACATACCTTGCACATGGCAGAGATGTACCCTATGGTAGGGTATGGTGGTACACCCCCGACTAAACATAAAACTTTTAAAAATGTTTTTACACACAATTCTTGAAGTGTTTAATTTTATTTTTTTTAATATAGATTTTTTAAACCCTACACATTATAGCATGCTTAGGGCATACAACCTCAACTCGCGTGCCTAGGCAATTTTTTTTTTTTTTCTTTAGCCTGCTTCAAAGCTGACAAATTTTATATGAATCTATATGTTCTCAAACGTTTTGGATCCAATAGAATGCGAACTATCTAAAACAGATCTTAGATGCTTTGCTTGTGCTTCGAGGAGTGTTATCCACTGTGATCTGAAACCTAAAAATATACTCTTATCATCGAGTTTGCAGTTAGCAGAAATTAAACTTCTCTCAACATGTATGAAGAATAGAACGGTTTACTATTATATACTGTTTATTCACTCTATAGAGAATGTTTTTGAAATGAGAAAACATGTGCAATCGCTTCTACTTGCAACACACTTTCTATGACAAACACAGCTTCATGAGTCTACTTTTTTCAACTCCTGACTCTCGACCCCGCGGGTAAGCTCACTCAGTCTCGCTGCCACTTTAGGCAATACAGGTCGTGAGTTCGATTAAAGCTGCAGCCCTATTAAATGAAGATTAAACCATTAAATGAACAACAAATTTCATTACCATACACTCAATCTTGTCAAGTTAGATTTGCTCCAAAATAATGAAGAGATGTGGATGCTCTTTGTGAAGATAGTCACTTATTTTGACAACATATAATTAGCACAAATGTGGATAAAAATTTGACATCATATGGATAACATGAAGGTGGATGGATTTGTGAGAGCATTAAGCTCTTATTTTTTATATTTTTAGAAAAGAAGATCAATGGTGTAGGAATCATGAGAGAATTTTCCTAGGATTGAGGAGGGCTTGTTGTAGTCACACAACATGTGTTCCCTTTGATTTAGGAAAAGGTGGAGATGAAGTGGAGAGAAAATAGCCATATGTCATGACATGCAACATGTGTCTTTTAGTTTAGAAAAAGGTGGAAACATGTTGGAGAGAAAATAGCCATGTGTAAGTATGTGAGGTGGAAAAGGTGGATAATTAAAAAATAAAATTATTTAATTAAGCGTGAGGGAGGAATTAGCTAATTAAATAATAAGTTTATTTAATTAGTTTGTGGGATACATTAGGTGACATAAATTAACTAATTTGGTCATTTAGGTAATTTAGAATAAGGTTGTGCTAGGATGAATTTAGATGTTCACAAATAATGTACTACTCTTTGGAGAATCAATGGAGCGGGAGCCATGGGTCATAAATAGGGTCCTCAATCTCTATGAAATGGTAGTAGAGAAAAAACCAACATCCAGAAGTCATGAATATACTTTTGAAAGGATTATTACAAACATTCTTGGAATATTAAGTGTATATTTGGTTTTGAAGTTGTAAACTCCCAAGTTCTTACCTAGGTATGCCATTGATCAAGAAGAAAGCCTCATCAAAAGAATGAAAACTATTGGTGGATAGAGCTCAGAGTAATTTATTTTCTTAAAAAGGGAAGAGGTTGTCACTTGTTGGTCAGATCCTCCTGATCAAAACTTATTTCTTGTCCATCTTCCAAACTCTAAGTATGACTACCAAAACCATTGAGGATATCTAGAGAAACTTTCTTTGATGTGCTATAGGAGAACAAAGAAAATATAATTTAATTAAATGGACAAATATTTGTAAGGATAAGAAAGGAATTAACCTAGGGTTTAGGAGTTGCAAATTTATGAATAAAGCCCTGGGAGTAAAGTTAATTTTGTGAATCCATTCAGAAAGTGGGAGGTTACAGAGTAGAGTTTTACACTCTAAATACTTGGATAAGGACTATGAGAGTAGTCTTTTCTCTTAAACTACTTCTCCTAAAGGCTCGATAATATCAAGCTTTCTTAGACTTTGTAGACCTATGATAGTTAAGGATATTAGGTGGAAAATAAGGAAGGGAAATATGGTGAGATCTTGGAAGGATAATTGGATTGAAGACATAGCCTTGGAGAACTTAGAAGATTTTAGACCCTTGGTTATACACTTTGAAAGTTTACATGGGTCCCTAGTATAGGATTATATTAAAATAAAGGATGGTACAAAAGCATGGAGAGAACTATGTGCTCCTTCTACTAGCTGGCCCCCACCTATATAATCAATTGATGAATCTACTTCACACATGGTCTATCCCCTTAGCTAACAAGGATTACTAAAATGTATGGAAGATTAGCTCTACTTGGGTAGCTACTATGCAGGAGGAATTTACAAAGATTTCTAACTCCCCTAGGCCATGTCCCAATTTTCTTGCAAGTAAAATATGGCTCAGTCATGGGCTCCTTGAGTCCAACACCTTTTTATGGGTTTCTTTCAAGGAATGAGAATTAACTTGGGATAGACTAGAAAAGCTAGGAAGGGAAGGACCATTGCGATGTGTTTTGTGTAAATAGGATGAAACTAATAAGAATTTTTTTGCATTATTCCTTTGTGGATCAACTTTGGACATGAATATTAAGTAGGTGGGAGCTCCCTTGGTTGATCCCTAAGAGCCTAGAGAAAATGATATAGGGGTGGGTACTACATTGGAAAAGTCTTAGCCTCTCTTTAATTTGGGAGCTTCCCCTCTTGGTAATATGGAATATATGGTTGGAAAGGAATAGTGGATTTTTTGAAGATAGGGAATCTCTAGTTGAATTCCTTTAGGATAGGCTTGAGGTACCTATTCAGGAGCAAGGGGAATGCTATGTCAAGATCACTTGGAATAATCACCTAGATAGACTAGATGGTTGAAGGCTTGTTCTAGAATGTAGTGGATACGTAAGCTTGCTAATTTTTACTAGCAACCCAAAAGGGAGCATATTAAATGTCATCCACCTGAAAAAGATTGTATTAAGGTAAACTTTGACAACACTGCTAAAGGGAATCCTAGTTAGGTTGGTGGTCGTTATGTGTTTAGAAATAAGTATAGAAAAACTCTCCTCATTGAAGCCTTTGACTTGGGCTTGAAATCGAATAATATGGAAGAGGAAAGTGTGATGCTTTGGGGATTGAAGTAAGCTCTAAAGCAAGATTGATGAACCTAAAAGTAGAAGGGAATTATAAGATTGTAATCAATAATATTATGATAAAAGGTAGAAGTTGATTGTGGATTTTAGACACTATGATCTCAAAAGCTATGGAATCAAAAAATAAATTTTTAAATATTTCTTTTTCCCATATCAAAAGGCAAGGTAATTTAATGGTTGATTGGGTATCCAATTAAGGGATCAACTTAAAAGGTAGAAAAGGTATTACCTTAGAATCTTGGTCTCTCATATTTCCTAAGGAGGTGCAAATGCTATTGATAAAAGATGTGCAAGAAAGTGAGAACCTCCTTGCTTGATAATGGGCTAGGTAAGTAAGATTAATTTAGGTAGGATAAACATTTCATGTCTAATGGGTGGCTTAAAGAATAATCAAGTGATGATACGATAAATTGTATGATAGGAGAGTGTGCTTACTTACTCCAATTTACTTCTTTTAGTCTACTTTCTTAAATATCTTTGTAAGACACTATATTTAACATTATCATTGTGTTTCATGGTGGCTACATACCATGCTTTTATAAATCTCAAGGGATGTTAAAGGAGGATTAATCTATCATCTACCCCATTGATTTTTAGAGTGTTGTTAGAAAATTGGTGGAGTTGGTATTGGGAAGTGGGTTTGGGACTATTGAAGGATGCAAGAAAGTTAAGAAAATATTAAAGGAAGATGTGGAAAAGAAAGTGGTAGTTATCATTGAGGATAGTAAGTTTAATATTGCAAAGGTTTCTAAGAGCTTTGTTGATTGCATTATTAAGGAATCGATAAATATAATCTTTGACTTTAGGTGTTAAGAGTGTATGGATTGGCTAAGAATATGAATGGGGATGAATGCATACATCACCATTTATGAAGCTATGATTAAAATTATAATGGATCTTGGGAAGTCCATTGGTTGTCACAATGTATTTGACATCGCCTAGTCCCTATAGTGCAACAATTCTCTCAATGGTTTCTAGGAAATTCATGCTACATGAGGATTTAGAAAATATCAAGGCTCAGGAAAAATTCCATTTGGACAACTACATGAAGCACCTCTAAATAATCATGATGAACTAAGGTACTATCTTTAATTGTCTTAAGCTTTTAGGCAATGTCTTGTGTATGAAATTTTTGGTTGGTGCTAAGGTTGCACATGTTATATGATGTGATAAGGATGTCGTAGATATTCCAAATCTTGCTTAGAAGTATGAAAAATGTATTAGTTTATTTTGGCTGAGTCATCTTACATAATTTGTCAACCTCACTAGACTTTATGAAATTATGTGGAAGATGATAAAAAAACTTTCAAAGACTTAATTTTTGACTAGCCTTACATGAGGAAGAAATGAGAAGATTCAATACTATCATGATAGAATTTTTATTTTTTGAAGTGATCAATTAGGGATTTTGTGACATCGGTGTCTCTTTATATATACTAGATATGGATAATAGAAGATAGTTTTTATGGTAGATGATTTATGTGGTAGTTTTTATGATATGGGCTAAACTGTGTGGCTTTGACATCTGATGGATGAGGGTTTTACATTTTGATATCTTTATATATGTGTTAGTTTTTTATTTTTGAAAGGGGCTTACTTGTGATGGCTATCAAAATCATCCTTTCTACTAAACACTATGGAAATACTTGGCTTCACCAGTTCAAAGAAAGGGATGAATCAATCCCCATTATGGTCTTTGTTAAAAAATGTAAGGTTCTAAGATTCATAGTATCTCTCTTTGTTGTATGTTAACATTACAATGGTTAAAACTACAATTATAGATTTGGTGAACTCCTTGTTACCATAATATAGGGTTTAGAGCTCTATTTTTTGCAACCCCCGGGTGCCTATCTTAGGTTTACTACCAAAAATATTATTTCAAATAAATATATCAATGCTTAATTGATTTAGAAATTTAACTATTTATGTACACATGAAATCTTTTTATTTAAAATATTTATTGAAATTGATAAGTTTAAATATTCAAATTTATATTAATGTTTAATTAATTTGTAAATTCAAATATTGATGTACATGTATTAAAGGAAAATAAATTCTTAAAGTAATATACAACAATGTAGGATAAATACATGTGTCCTCTATGGTGTAGATATGGCAAGATAAATCATGTAGACAAAAGATATAGTGATATAAGGTCATCATGTTAAAATAATTTAAAACATAGCAAAAAATAACAATGTTAGATCAAGTAGTAAATGATGGACATTATCTAAACTAGCAAGATATATCTTGATGAAGGATCATAAGATAATTCAATGCTCAACATAGCTAGATATAAGTAATACAAATACATGAGATAACATATGTTATGTACACCCTTAATCATATATTGTGAAAAGGGTTATGAGTACTTAGTCAACTTGTGGCTACCTTAGATCTTAATTAAGTTATATGATCAATAATTTATTATTATATAGGTAGCTAAGTCAACATGGGTGGCATCCAAGGAACAAGTATAGTATATATAGGAGCTACTAGCTAGTATATGTTCATCATAGTTTAAATTGTGTTCTTCTTGGAGACTTTAGAGGTTTGCCCCCTCAAAGTGGCTTATTATTTTCGAATATTATCAAGTATTTTCAGCATATGTCCTATTATATTCTTTTCTTGTGCAATTTTATTCATTACAAGTGGTATTAGAGCATGATCTTGGCACTAAAAGGCAAGAAACAAGGCATTTTTTATTATTGTATTGAATGTCAAATTGTGAATTGTATACCTCTCTAAATTTGGTGATTTTTTCCTATTTTTGGAGGATTTTTCAAGAATGTACTGAAGCTACAATATGCCTTTTGCATGTGGATTTTTGAATACTATGTTTGCGTATTAATCTCTCATTGGCTTATGAGGAAATTGTCTATATGGTTGTATATTTCCATCACTGTTTCCAAAGACTCACACATGTGGTTAGAAAGGTGACATAACATATTTATGAATCTTTATGCTCCCATGTGTGATTCCTATTTTTGTAACTAGACTTTTCATTTGAAAATTTGAATTTCTTGTCTTTTGTCATTTTTTTTAGAAAGAAAGAATATATATAAAATATTCAGATATTTTAACCTCTGTCAATTCACATACTTGATTTTAGATGGATTCCATTTACTGGAATTGGCAACATGGTCCCATCCATTGTTGTAAGCTCAAATGAATTTGCTTGCTTGCAAGCAATGATGCAATATGGTCCACTCCACAAAGGGTCAAATTTTCGATGCTGTCTTGGTTTTTCTCTATTCTTGTCCCGTTTGAGAACGTAGTCTCCTACTTTGAAAACTTGTAGCACCTTTATCAACCCATTTTAACCCTTTCATGATGCTTCTCCATTTGATCATAAGACATTATCCTTTGTTCTTCTAACTAGATCAACTCAAAAATTCTATTTGTCAAAGGTCCATTTTCATCAACTTCCATTTGTTGCAAAATATCAAGAGCTCGGAGCTCTATAGAAGAGGGCATTCTTGCCTCTCTGCCATATATAAGAGCATATGGAGATGTTCCAATAGCTTGTTTAGCTATAATTATATCATCCCACAAAGCTCTTTTCAAATGATTATGCCATTGTCTAAGTTTATGTTCTGACCTGATTCTTGTAGTAATTCTTAACAAATTCTTATTTGTTGATTCAACAAGCCCATTCCCCTACAGATAGTAGTTTGATGATGCTTTCAAATATATTATGTATTTTAATGCAAACTAGGTTACACCCATCCCATTAAATGCTTTAGCATTATCTATGATAATAAGTGTTTGGGATACCAAATCTAGTTATGAGGCTTTCTAGAAAAGTTATAACTATAGACTTAGATGCTTCTTTTGCAGGTATAGATTTTGACCATCTGGTGAAGTAATCTATAGCAGTAAATATGTACTTGTGTTCCTCACTCAATAATAGATATATGAATCCTATAATATCCAATCCCCATTGTGCAAAGGGTTTCTCAATTAGAATGGGCTTTAAAGGCATTGGTGCTTTCCTTTTCTTCCCACATAGATTTGACAATTCTGACAATTTTTGGACCATATATATGTGTCTATGAAAAATTGTGGAAAATAATATATTTCTCTCATTATTTTGATAACTAATTATGCATTGAATAATGTCTTCCATAAAAGCCTTCATCAAATTCCTTTAGTATTGCAAGGATCTCGCTCTCATTCACACATCTTAGTAAGATTTTATTAAAACTTCTTTTGAAAAGAACACCATCAAATATTCAATATGAGGTTGCATTTATTCTGAAAGCCCTTCTTTTTTCCAAATTCAATTTTTTTTGGAAATGTTTCAATTTGTAGAAAATCAATCTTGTCTTGTAGCCAATTGGTATTTAAATCTTCCTCAATGCTTAAACATGTTCGCACTTGTTGTCCTAAAAAAAATTTAGTTTGAGAATTCAAGTTGTTTGATACTTCTATGTCCTCTACAAGATCCTAACACAAACCTCTACGTTTTACTAATTTTGTTGGTTTTATCTCAACATCATATTCTAAGGATTTTTTTTATCCAACCAACTCTTTTTTCACTAATTTCTCCATCAAAAATTATTTTTCTTACCCTTGGGTGTACCATCATGGTTGTAATTTTATTGTATGAAATCATAGCTCTAATTTTTTTAACTCTTTTAACAATGCATATACTTGCTTTTCTATAAAAGTGTACCTAGTTTCTGCCTCTTTTAATGTTTCGTTGAAAAAGGCAACAAGTTGCTCTTCTTCTTGGTTACCCTCTTTTTGTGTTAGCACTGCAGTGATGCTCGCTTGACTCCCATATGCATAAATCACAAAATCTTTAGAAAAAATTAGGTTGAGAAGTACTCGAGCATTTGAAATTGCTATCTTTATTTGATGGAAATTTTTTTTCCCTTCCTCTATCCATTAAATTTTTTTATCCTTTTTAACATACCATTGATTGGCCTTACTATTCCTGCAAAGTTAGATATGAATTTTCTTACAAAATTGATTTTTCCCAGGAAGGATTGAAGTGCCTTCATATGTTGTGGTAAGGATAATTCCATGATTGTTTGAACTCTTTTTGTGTCAATTTATATTCCTCCTTTGAAACCACATGTCCCAATAGTTTTCTCTGTGATACAACAAATATACATTTCTTTGGATTAAGGGCTATCCCAAATTCCAAACATCTTTGAAATACCTTTTCCAAATGACAAAGTGATCTTTTGCATTCTTTGAGAAGATAGTAAGATAATCAAGATATACTAGTATGGTGTTATTTATAAGGTCTTTGAAGGAAATATCCATAGCTCTTTGGAAAGTGGCTCCTACATTTGATAGTCCAAAAGGCATTTTTATAAGCAAAGGTTCCCCATTTTTGTAGTAAATATTGTTTTACATTGGTCTTCTCCTTTTACTAATATTCGATTGAAACCTGAGAAACTATCCAACATTGAAAATCTATCAGCTCTTGCCACTATTTGGATGATTTTATCCATAGAGGGTAATGGATAATGATCTTTAAATGAGGCTCTATTAAGGTCTCTAAAATCTAGACACACAGGCGATTCTCTCCATTTTTCTTTCTCACTAGGACTAGATTTGAAACCCGCATTGAATGTTTGATTGGATATATCAAACCTGCTTTTACTAGTTTATTGAGTTCATATTTCATCATTATTCTTGGGTTTATTAGCCTTTGCTTCTATCTGATTGGTTTAATTTTTGGTTGAATTTCAATCTAGTATGTTGCATTACTTTTTCATCAAAGCCTTTCAATTCCTCATAATTCCATGTCATTATTTTATCATACTATACACAAAGCTAAATAAAATTTTCTTCTTACTTTTTAGTTGATATAGTTGCCAACCTTATTGTTTTACCTAGAGCTATCTGAATTTCTTTGTAATATTTCTCATTTGCCTCAATGCTTCTTTTATTTCTTTTGGCATCATCTAGGCTAAATAACCCTTCTAATGAAATCATCCCTCTTGGAAACATATTTCCTTTTAGTTACAAAACTTGTTCATCATGGGCTTCTTGAATCTTCAGGGATAATTCCTCTGTGAATTCTCTAGATTGTTGAATGAATTGCACTATTTTTCCATCACTTTTAAAAACCATACAATGTTCTTCATTATCAGGAACAATTGGCCCGATGATGATTTTAACTGTATCTTCATTTTTAAAAGGATTTCTTATCAGATTAAATTGGGAACCAATCAATGCCACTTTGTTTGCTCTTGAATTTTATTTCCTAGGGATTACTGTTATATTTATTGCATCAAAATATTCCAACAGGTCCCACACTTGGTGTTTATAGGCCTTCATTAATATTTTTTGCGACGCATAAGGATCTTACTTGTTTTATGATTAATTCCAAATCTCCATATACTTGTAGCATCTTGATTCCTTTATCTTGAGCATATTGCATGCCATGAATAAGGGCCTCATATTATTCTATGTTGCTAGTACAATTAAATTGCAACCTATAGGCCTAAAGATATTCATCATTTTTAGGGGATATCAAGTAGACTCCTTCTCTAGCTCCAATTCTATTGTTGGCTCCTGTGAGAGTTAATGATTAACTCAAACCACTAGGATCACTTGTAAAACCTATGGTTTACCTTCCACAAGAGAAAAAAGAAAAGAGGAATAATTTGCACAATAAGGATGCAATTAATGAAATGGATTAATGAATTACATGTGAGAACTTGCTTTTATATTTGCAAGTTAGATAAAAACCCTAATATGACTTAAGAATAACCTAAGACTAAAATTAGACTTAAGTAAACTGAATAAAGTGTAATTAAATATTTAATTACACCAACACCCCCCCTTAAGTGCAACTTAGGGAGAATTGAAAAACATACAACTAATGGAAGAATGGGTCCCAGCTACAAGGACATGTTAGGTACCCATGAACAACAAGAATCTCTCATAAAGTAGAGAAAAAGGAGAAAAATTGAGTGGGAGAAAACTCCTCTCCAAAAGAGAGAAAATACAACAAGTACATGAACATGTGATGGAAGAAGGACTAACACTAAGATGCCCCAAGAATTGAATCCATCACAAAAGTATAATCATGAATGCCCCCCATAAGAGAGGAAGATGAGAGAAGGTCTGATGACCCCCCATAAGTGAGAAGGATGAAGCCCCATGTGAGTAAATTCTCCCTCCCAAAATAGAGATGAGAAGAGAGACCATGCAGCTGCTCCTTAAGATGACTCCTATAGTGTTGGAAGATGCTTGACATAGAATAAAGATGAAGACCCATAAACGTCAAACAACATTCCTCCCCTTGGGAAGAAATAGAACTACAGATGTGTGCATAATGTCTTCCCATTCTAGATAGGAATTGTTATGTCAGAAAATGTCCCCTTGTGGGCTTTTCCCTCTTAAGGTTTAGCTCCTGGGTCTTTAGAATGCATTTAGAGCATCTTGCATGATAATTTTGAATCCCGATGAGAAAACCCTGAAGTCTTATGACAAATAGGACCTAGGGGTGCCATTTTGATGATCCCCAAACAAAAATGAGGGGGTGGACTTGGGCACTAGCACCCTAGCTCTACCCTATTTTGGGTCTGCCCTAAATTTAAATGTCAGTTTTATGACCGTTATTTAGGGCCTATGCCGACATCTCAAGTTTGAATTATGAAATTCTTAGTGGGAATCTTTTTAGTTGCATATATAAGCATGTTTAGGACTTCATTTCCAAACTAGATTGAAACTAGATGGACATGGTGAATTTGTGACTTTGTGTGAAAGTGACTCAAGGCATTCATTGTGTTGCAGAGAAGTACTTTGTTGTTATTGTGTTTGTGATTGCAGATTTGACTCCATCTCCTCATGCCATGAAGAGCATCTTCCTTTCATGAGATCTATTGATAATTGAGAGGGGGGGGTGAATCAGTTATCTTAATTATTTCAACTTTCTAAACTTTCTTATTAAGTAATGCAGCATCAATTCAAATAAGCAAACATAACCATGAAATGGAAATACACATGCCACAATATTTTTGACGTGGAAACCCTGTTAAGGGAGAAAACCACAGGGTGATTAACCCAAAATTATATTCTCTGTTAGAAGAATAGAAATACAAGATGGCACTTGCTAATTAGGGCTCACTGCCCGAGCACATTGCTCACAAGAGGCTCAATGCCTACAAGAGACTCAGTCTCTACAAGATGTAAGAATAATAACAAGATCCTTGAACTGATGAGAAGCATCCACATATGCTGAGGTTTAGTTCCAGTTAGGCTCAATACACTGATCTGCTGCACTTCATCCTTCCTCTTCTTTTGTACTACTATCCTTTCACATACCGGACCTTCCTTACTGCTTTCACTCTGCTCTTCTGCTTTTCTTCGCACACACTCAATAACAACAACAACACCTCATCGAAATCCTTTTGGTATATATATCCACACAAAAGAATTCATCCTCTTTCTAGTTGGCATCTGGAATAGTCAATATTTACCAAACTCTAGTCTGTCAGCTAAATCCTTGCTTCCCAAGTGATGCGGATCAAAAAAGAAACTTATAGAAGTTATCTAACAAGTCGGCCAATCATGAGTGATACCTTAGGAATCTTTATCACCATCAACATCTCATCCAGAATAACTTCTGATGCTCTGCCTGTCAGTTCTTCCTCTATCTGTTCTACCAAACCAGACCCCAATACTTGAATGCTTATATCTCTTTACTTTTTCATCACCGGAGGCTCAATTCCTGGAATCTATCAGTCAAGGTACTCCTCTTGACTTCCCCAAGTCTGCACTTTCCAAGGATACTTCCTCTGAGAGATCCAGACCTGACTGTCAGACCTTGCCACATACTCTGTTCTTGCTTACTGGACCACAACACTCTTCAATCTGACTTCCGGTAAAGGCACACCATGTCTTACGGATGTGTGGGATGGACTTTGTTTCCATCAATGACAACAATCATGAAGCTCCAATGTGTCTGTTGCTAACAATCCCCCCCTTTGGCATTGATGGCAACACTTAGTGAAAAATGACTAAGTGTTATACTATACTCCCCCTTGGTTGATGCTCTCTTCTACTGTACATTTTACGAAAGCTCCCCCTTAGCTAGATTCCACATTTTTCACTATTCCTCACTCCCCCTTTGACATCAATGGCAAAGGGTAGGGTCTGCACACCAAAATTGCCCAAAAATTCAACTATACTTAGCCGCATAAGTATATAAACAGGTTATACTTACATATACTGTAATATGTCTGCAAAGGTTGTCTTCAACTATACAACTTGTGTCGCCCAACTTTGCTTCATCCTGTCCAAAATTGAGATGTGACCACTCAACAGGAATGCAAAAGCTTCTGCCCTCTTGAGATTTGTCGGATCACTGGTCTGGGCTGAGGTCTGAGTATCTGTTAGGGCCTCATGCATGGCCTCTAATTTGGGGATAATCATCCCTCTAAGCTCACCTATCCTATTTATTATGTTCTTCCTCTCATTTTCAAGTTTCTTAATCTCATTCATGACTACAATAGTTTGACATTCCTGATTTACTATAGAAGAGGAGAGAGGATCAAAATTTTGAGATAGACTTGTCAGTTTATCCTCTTGCTCTTTTACTTTCTTCTTAATATCCTTGGTCACTTTAGGCCAGGATAAACAAAATTTGTAGATATCTCCACCATCTTTTAGAGCATTTTCCAAACTCTTTATCCTAATAGCCAAAACTCTCCTATCATTTGTTATTATGCCTTGTAACTCTGAGAATCTCTTATCCAAAAACTCTTTCCGGACCTTCTCCTCAGCTAATTTCTCTAGAGATTCAAAATGTGTACTAACACTATTTACTAGAGATTTGAGATTACCAGATGAAGAGGCTGAGGAATCTTTTTGAAAAGATGGCATGATCTTCTCTAATACACCGGATGCAACTTCTATGAGCTCACAGTCTACCAAGTGAGACTTCATAATTTTTTCTTTTGCCTTTGCTTGGGTGAAGGATGCTAGCTTCATGGTTTGCATCGGAGAGAGGGAATCAAAATTGAATGGACCTTGAAGCAACTCCGATTCATCAAATTCCAACAACTCCTTGGTCAAGAAATCTTTGACTGCATCTACTGTGTCTCTTGCTGTCCTTAGCACTATCATTTGTGGTCTTCTCTATTTGACCTTCTTTTTCCTTCACTTCTTCTACTTTCTCCTCTATTCTTACTTCTCCTTTAGATCCAGAGACTGCTAGGGAATCTGGGTTTACTTCTCCTTGACCTTCCTCTTCCAGAACAGAGGAATCCTTTTCCTTTACCTCTTCTGCTACCGTCTCAGTAGATTCTTCTTTGTTATCTATTCCTGAGGGATCATTACCTAAATCCTCTATAACAAGAATATTGAATCTTTTATAGGCATTCCGCAGGATTTCTTCTGTTTCTTTTGCCACTTTATCAGTTTCTCCAAGCATGAGCTGATTCATTCTAGTCTTACTCCGAAACTCATTCTTGCAATCTTTGAAGATCATATCCATTTGTTTTGGAGTAATCAAAGGGTAGAGCTGAATAGCTATATGTTCTCTAATCTCTAAGTCCTTAGCATTAGCATTTTATTTTCTCATTTCAAATTCCTTTTCTAAACTTTTAGGAATTAGAGAAATTATTTCAATCAAAGCTTTATTGTATATGTTCAAGTACTTAACTGTGGCTTCCTCCAAGATTTTTCTATCTGCATCATTATATTCATCATAGAATTCTGTCATTGGTTGCAGGTTCCCATCCATAGTAACAACTTTGACTACATCATCTAGGGATAGAGTGGGCCTTTCAACAAACTCTTCTGCCTCTGCCTCCTTATCTTTACCAGATACTTTCTTCTTCTTCTTCATCTTCTTGATCTCTGCATCAGATTCTGTCTCTTCTTCATCTTTCTAACTGATGTAAGACCTTGTGGCCTTTGTCTTAGTTCTTTTCTCTGCTTTACCAGATGATTTTGTTTCCAGTTTTGATGTCTTTGAGCTCTTTTCAGTGGTAGGAGTAGACCTCTTAGAGGATCTTGTCCGGGTGGGGGCTTCTACCAGACCACTTTCCTTTTCAGCACCTTCCTTCTCTTTCTCTGCTCTTTCCCTCTTCTCCCTATTAGCATCAAGTGCTTCTTTTGATATGCCAAATCTTTTGGCAACATTCTCTACTTCTTTTCTCACTTTTCTCTTTATCTCCTGTTGTCTTAACTCCACATGGATCTTCACACTTAATTCTTCAAAGGTTCTAGACCTTTCTGCTTTGGGATCCTTGGGCTGACTTAGCATGTGTTGAACATGCAGTTCCACAATTTTCTCATCCACTTCATACCCCATAGGCATGATCCATACTGTTCTTGGTTCCATTGCCTCCATTAGGCACTGATTAGTTTCTACCATAAAGCATATTGTTATCATTATATTTTTCAACTACAGATTGGGAGATTCTCTCTCTTGCTTGCATCATGTTCTAAAAATTCTTGAAATATCCCCAGAGAGCTATATTTTGTGCCTTGGCATCACCAAGCCCATGTATATAATCTCTGATCTGAATAGCTACCGGTCTATCATTCTACCATACCCAGCCACTAGATCCGGGAAGCTCATTCATGTAATAAAAGAAAAGACAGAGTATCAAACCACCGTATTTGAAGGAGTTCTTCTTATCCTTCTTTATCTTCTGTAGATTCTCCAAGAGTTGGTTCAGAAGGAGCTCACAAAGATCATAGTCTACTTTCTTCCTCAACATTTCATAAGCAGTATATATAGCAGTTCCAGAAACTGAATTCTCCCTGCTGGAGTGATATATCTTATATCCAATTATCATTGATTCAAACTTGATATCCGGATCTATGATATCCTTAATAGTCATAGCTCTTTTATCAAACTTTGATCCGGTAGCCTCACTGACAATTTAGTTTTTGATAGATTTGAGCGTAGGCATTTCACCAATTGAGTGTAATCCGGTTACAGCCCTAATGACATCCTTAGTGATCTTAAATGGCCTGTTTAACCACATGAAGTTGTCATGCATTCTGCTCAAGATATACCGGACCCATTCATCTTCCGAAAAATAGGGGAAATGAATGTACTGTACAAAATGTTTGTCTTGGATAGCTTTATACTAAGTTTTGAGTTTAAATGAGTCATCTATCAAATGTTTGTGATAGATATCAACCAGCTTAGATTCCCCAAATTCTTCAATATTCGCATGAATATATGCCCTAACATCTTCTAAATGCAAAACTCCATGCAGAATACTTGAAAAGGCACCTAGGGGATCAACTTCTAGGGATTTATATGGATGTTTCTTGAACTTAAGGTGTGGCCTCTCAGTGATCTTTACAACATTCGGTGTATCCATCTTCAAAAAGACTTACAGAGAAATATTCAATAACGGAAAGTACCTTTTGCGCGTCTAGGGTTCGTGAAGAGATCTAGATTGATTCGCTAGATGAATCAACTTCTATAGATGGGCTTCAGGAGATTTGTTGCAGAGCTCTTTTTCGCTTCTTCTCGAATGCAAAATGAACAAGTGTTTGATATGAAAACCCTTATATTATTTTGCAAACCCTAATACCAAGTTGCAATAAATGCTCAACTTAAGTCATTCCAGTTTTCCTTGTTTTCCTTATTCGAATGACTTGATGAACTGGATCAATCTTGTTCTAAACATCTTGCGGATCTTCCATATTTTAACCATAGTTTATTTAGATGTTTCTCTTACGAACCCTTTGATCTGCAACTCTCCTTATGCCAATTTTGACACCAATTAACTGACTGGGGGAAAATTTTTTCCTTGTGTCTCCCCCTGAGCCAAAGCTCACTTTTTAATTTTTGGAAGGAATATCAACACCAGATTCTAGTGCGGATCCATCCCCTACATTTTCTATACTTCTCTTCACCCAAATCTTGTTCATCTCACTTTTAACTTCATCCGCATTCACTTTTCCTTTTCCCTTGTCTTGATTTTGATTATGATGTATCGAACCTCTTTTATCCTAATTCTTGCTTCTATAGAATTTGGCAATATGACCGGATCTATTGCAATTGTGGAAAACAACATTTCTTTGCATATTTGATTGATGTCCTCTTGATCTACATTGATTAGCCATATGACCCATTCTATTACATGCAAAGCATCTACCATTAAATGAATTGTTCATTTGCATATTTTTGCATTCATGAGATTTGTGACCATACCTTTTGTAGTTGAAACATTGTCTAGAGAAGGATATATTAGTCTGATTCATTCTCTTTCTGCACTGATTAGCTTTATGACCAAAGTTATTGCAGTTGTGGCAGTATCCATTGAAGGATGGATATCTTTGAGCATTAGGCTGCCTTACTGGAGGTCTTCTAGGCCTGTTCCATAGATTTTCTAATCCAAAATTCTTCTGATTGGATCCAGAGCTTTCACCTTTCTCATATCCCAAGCCACACTTGTCATCTACCCTCTTTTGGATTTCAAGAAGAACTTCAAGTAGAGCAGAACTTATCTTGAATTTCTCTTTGTATTCATTTGTTGTTTGAAGATCCCTTTTAAGAGAGACAATTTGATCCTTAAGCTTTTCTTCATTATCTTTAGCATCTTCAAGATCAGATTCAAGATGTCTGATTATTCTATCCATCTTGTGGTAGTCTTCTAATTTCTCCTTAAGAGATTGTCTTAGATCATCTTCAGTTTTTCTTTTTTCTTCAATTTCTTGGGTAAACTTCATAACTCCTGATTCCATTTCATGTCTTACCATAATGACCTCTTTTGATAACTTTTTACATAACTTGGTTTTCTCCTTTAGATCTCCATTTGTATCATTTGTTTCACCTTGACTTGCAAGTTGCTGAAGTAACTCCTTTCTCTTTTTCATAGAGAGACTCAGTTTCTCTTTTAGTTTATTTATGAAATCATCAACATGTTTGAGTCTTTCCTTTAATTCATTGACTTCAGAATTTGATTGCTCAAGATCATCTAGGGCAGACTTAAGTTGCTCCCTCATACCATACATATCCATTTGAATTCTCAGATCTTCCTCAAGCTATTAGGCTCTATTGGGAGGAACTTGGCTCTGATACCAATTGTTGATAACTGAGAGGGGGGGTGAATCAGTTATCTTAATTATTTCAGCTTTCTAAACTTTCTTATTATGTAATGTAACATCAATTCAAATAAGCAAACATAACCATGAAATGGAAATACACATGACACAATATTTTTGACGTGGAAACCCTGTTAAGGGAGAAAACCATGGGGTGATTAACCCAAAATTATATTCTCTGTTAGAAGAATAGAAATACAAGATGGCACTTGCCAATTAGGGCTCACTACCTGAGCACACTACTCACAAGAGGCTCACTGCCTACAAGAGACTAACTGTCTACAAGATGTAAGAATAATAACAAGATCCTTGAACTGATGAGAAGAATCCACATATGCTGAGGTTCAGTTCTGGTTAGGCTCAATACACTGATCTGCTGCACTTCATCCTTCCTCTTCTTTTGTACTGCTGTCCTTTCACATACCGAACCTTCCTTACTGCTTTCACTCTACTCTTCTTCTTTTCTTCACACACACTCAACAACAACAACACCTCATCGAAATCCTTCTGGTATATATATCTACACAAAGGATTTCATCCTCTTTCTAGTTGGCATCCAGAATAGTCAATATTTCCCAAACTCTAGTCTGTCAGCTGAATCCTTGCTTCCCAAGTGATGCAGATCAAAAAAGAAACTTATAGAAGTTATCTAACAAGTCAGCCAATCATGAGTGATACCTTAGGAATCTTTATCACCATCAACATCTCATCTGGAATAACTTCTGATGCTCTGCCTGTCATTTCTTCCTCTGTCTGTTCTACCAAACTGGACCCCAATACTTGAATGCTTATATCTCTTTACTCTTTCATCACCGGAGGCTCAATTCCTAGAATCTATCAGTCAAGGTACTCCTCTTGACTTCCCCAAGTCTGCACTTTCCAAGGATACTTCCTCTGAGAGATCTGGACCTGACTGTCAGACCTTGCCACATACTCTATTCTTGCTTACCGAACCACAACACTCTTCAATATGACTTCCAGTAAAGGCACACCATGTCCTGCGGATGTGTGGGATGGACTTTGTTGCCATCAATGACAACAATCATGAAGCTACAATGTGTCTCTTGCCAACAAGATCTACACTTCAAGGTGATATCTATTGTGTTTTTGATCATTTATCATTTAGATTTTGCCTCTATCCCACTAGGATACGTACTCTCATCTAACAACGGTGTTCAAAAGACTTAAATGTCTCTTCGGGGCTTGACTAAGGCAAGCCTCTAAACACCACAACCCCCTCCCACACTCCTTTGTGATTACAGGTTATAGGTACTAAGTTTTCTAGAGTGGAGTTATAGAAAGGAGGTTGCAGACAATAAGGATTCATGATCTGAAAAAAAGAGGACAGTGTTCAACATTTGAGGACTTGGGCACTAGTGCCAGTGTCCTCCACCTTTTCTAGGGCAGAAACAAAAGGTACAATGCAGATCAATGTCAGAAAGAGATTCAGATTTTGTGCAAAAAATAATACCTTAGACAGGGGCGCTAGTGCCAGCATCCCTGACTATTTCACATTTTGAACTTTGAAAAATAGTGAGTTGATAATCTTTGTCCTTCACTTTAGTCTGAAAGGATTTGTCGTAATTCACTAATTTGCTTACTATTTTTCTTATTTAGGATTTTAAGATTAATTAAGAATTAAATTGAGATATTATTTGATACATCTAAGCTTCCACATCATTCCATGAAGCAGCCCAACCTGATATGTGAATGCTCTCGCTTAGTGGAGATTCAACTCGGTTGATATGCCCTTGAATGTTTGGTGAGAAGGGATGATTTGCCTTTGAAACCTAAACTCAATCCATCTCCCCTCTTTTTCCTATAAAACATTTTTGGTGAACCCATTTTTTTGAATTTTTGCACCTTGCTGAGTGTTGTGTGATAGATTTGCATTCATTCATCTTATTGCATTAGAAAAATTGCAAAAGAATTGAAAAATTTAGAAAATTTGAAAAAATTGGCATCTGAGGCTTGTATTTTAGCATAATTTGCATTAATTGGCATTTAATTTCATTAAATTTCAATTATTTTTATTAGATCTAATTTAAATTACATAAATTCATCATTTAGTATTCACTTGCATTGCATTTCATGCTTGAATTATAAAAAAAAAATTGCTTGAAATTGTGCATTTTTCATAAAAATCTAGTTTTGCATTAGCTAGGGTTTGTAATCAAAATCTTGTTTCAAATTTTACTACTCTTTTAAAACACTCATTAGGACTAATTTTTAATTGTAGTGTTGCATCAAAGTGGCTCTCTTGAAAAATTTCATGTCTAGGGTTTGAAAACCTTGTATTTTCACTAGATTTGGCCTTATTGTCTCTCTAGAATTGCATTAGAAAAGTGTTGTGAGGGATTTTTCTACATTATTTGACTAATATTAGGGTTATTATCTACTGCCCCTCAAATTTTTTAGAACACCCTTTCTACTAGGCATTTACATTGAATATTGATGAAAAATTAGATATGGTGTATTTTCACTAAGTTTTGACTTGTCATTACTCTAGACTTGCATCAAAGGCATGTTGTGAAGGATATTGATTGGGATTTTGTTAGGCATATTATTTTCTTTCCCTCTTGATATTCTTCACAACACCTATTCTTTCATTCATTTGCATTGAAAAAAGTTGAAAAATCTAGCATTTTAGGTCATTCTCATACATACTTTTGCACTTGTTCTTGCATAAGTTTTGAAAACCTTTTAAAATCTGATTTGGTATTCATTTGAAAATATACACATGGATTCTCAATATAACAATAATACTAGGCTTCCTCCTAGGCCTTATTTGAAAAGACAAGCTCCTGAACTTGAAATAACATTTACACCTCATGACAAAGAAATCGTAGATATTGAAGGGCCTCTTTACATTACAGTGAAAATAATGGAAAGACATGTGGATGGAACACTTATAGAACCTAATTACATGACTAATGTGGTTATGGAAGAGTTCCTTCTTAAACATGATTTGGCACAAGATTATTATGAACTATCAGATTTGAGAATTAAAACACATAATGGAGCTTTGATGAATACATTTGGGAAGATAACCTTATTGGTCTCATTTTATGATAAAGTCATGGATCCGTTATTTGATGTTATCCCTTAATCCGACCTCTTCCATGTAAAACTAGGACATCCATGGCTTAAGGGTATGAATGACATTCCCTCAACTATTCACAAATGCTTAAAATTCCCTTTGCATGGAGAAATCTGTACTATCCACCGTAATTCATATCAACCTCAATCTAAGATAAAGAATTTCACTCTTGATTACTTTTGGCCATAGCCTGATACAGACCCCGAGCCACGAAGAGACCAATCTTTCCTTGACTATAGATGATACAAAGAAAATAGCTAGCTAGAGTGGCCAGGCCTCCTTTACAAACAATACGAGAAGAAGGCAATGCATTTGAAGATACCCTTAGAGAAAAAGGAAAATGACAAAATGACATGAGAATAACACAAGACTATTATGACTATGATGAAATAATCGGCATGATAGAAGTGGATAAAAGATAGTTTCATAACTCACCTTGTCCACGGAGAGATGGTATCTATGTTGAGGTTCCTCCCTCATCATCCTTACAGGGATCGAGAAGTTTTCATCGACAACAAAACATTCCCTCAAGACCAATGAAATTTGAACATGGTGCTTCCTCCTCTAATGTTCAAAACCCTATGGAAAAACATAACAATGCCTTTGAAGAGATAGGTAGTAAGGCAAGAAGAAATAGACAAGCAAGAGAAAGGAGGAAGAGAAGACAAGCTTTTTCCCAATGAAATGCAACTCAACAAGAAAACATCCAACCTAACATTGAATCGAACTTAGATGAAATTAACACTAAACAATTTGAGAACAAGAACAAAATTTGGGCTATGGTACCTTACACACCTCTCTCCTCTAGAATGCAAGATTAAGAAGAGGATGATTTGCTCATTGACAACCCTTAGTTCAATTGTCCCTACAAGTAAGTATTTCTAACCCTTACCTCCATGTTGTGTTTCTCCTCTGATGTGTTATGTGTTATTTAGGCCTCCTAGGATGACCCTTGATACTCTCATAAGCTCAAGGATACTGGGAGATCGCCTCTGTTGTGACCCTTCTATTTGTATCATCATTCTTCTATATTGCTTCTCATCTATATTCATTGTTGTGTGTTGTCTCTTATGGACATAGCGTTGCGGTTGGTGACTTGGGGGAACCCTCCTACGTGACTGTCCCTAAGGCACTTGTTTCTCCTCTCTTGATTTATTGTTTACCTTCCTCTAATGCTTCTATCTAGCTGGCAGATGATGAAAAATATATTATACTGATACGAACCTAGTGTCCCTTCAGCGAGAAATAAAAAAATGGACCTAGTCCACACATGATGATGGGGTTGATATATATTATCCAACACTTGGCTAGTAGAATCACTCCATGTGCTATCTTGATGTTGTCTTATCGCACTTACAAAACATAACAATACTGCTGCTCCGTACACTTTGTCTATCTTGGATCTTGCTTTCGTCAGCTCTCTATGCGAATGATTACATGCATTGATGTTTATCATGATTATATGGATGCTAACACCTTTTCTTATAGGAAATTGTGTATTTGTGGGAACATTTGGTGATCGTAAAGTACATGTCACCTTTGGGGGGCATGGGCTTTGTGAGAGCTCATGTTCCCTTGTGTATTTTCTTCCTACCTACTTGATATCAGTACACGATATCAACCACCTTAAAGTGGGGGCATATATAAGGAAAGTTGTCTGATGATTTTAGTACTAACAAAGCGTGCTTGTAAGCCCTCTACAGAGGTGAGATGTTGTATCTCCGAGCAAGGGCACATTTTTTTTTTCTATATTGCAATCATTTAAGCCCTCTGCGGAGGCAGGGATGGTGTATTTCTAAAGGAGATTGCACATCCTGTCATTTTCTAAAAAGTCCTCTGAGTAGGTGGGGCAAACCTAAGACTATCCTAACCCTTAAGCGTGTCTTCAGTGATTGTTGTGGTGAAGCCCAATCATTGGTGTGTACCTGTAGCATCCCTGAGATGGTTGTGATCCTAGCAATAGGTTTCTTCCATCATTTGTTTTCTGTGTTTTCTACGTGTCTTCCATGTGTGTGTGTATGGCATGTTTGTTCCCAAGCATAGTCTAAAGACTGGTGGCAACGAGTTCCTCCTATGCTTTGGGATTTATATGGTGTGTCTGTTCTCAAGTGTAGTCTAAAGACTGGTGGTGATGAGTCCCTCCTACACTTTGAGATTTGTATTGTGTGTCTATTGCCCCATATGTAGTCTAAAGACATGTGGCGATGAGTCCCTCCTACATTTTGGGTTGTGTGTAACTTACTTTCCTTGTACTTGCATTTGCATTTAAATATGAAAACAAGAAAAAATAAATAATCACTACATTGACTGTATTCACTATGTTTTTCATGTCTTCAATGTTGTCCTCTTTGTATTATGTGTGACCGTAATTGTCTTTGTTGGCAAGAAACACTATATGGATTCATGATTGTTGTCATTGATGGCAACAAAGTTCATCCCACACATCCGCAGGACATAGTGTGTCTCTACCGGAAGTCAGAGTGAAGAATGTTGTGGTCCAGTAAGCAAGAACAAAGCATGTGGCGAGGTCCGATAGTCAGGTCCCGATCTCTCAGAGGAAGTATCTTGGTGAAGTGTGGATTTGGGGAAGTCAAGAGGACTACCTTGACTGATAGATTCCAAGGATTTAGCCTCCGGTGGTAGATAAAGAAAAAGATATGAATACTTGAGTATCGGGTTCCTGATTGACAGTGTGGACAGAGGAAGAACTGACTGGCAGAACATCATACATCATTCCGGATGTGTTACTGATGATGGAAAAGGTTCTTAAGGCTTAAGTTATGTTTGGCCAACATGATTGATGACTTCTACAAGTATATGCTTGATCCGCATTACTTGGTATGCAAGGATTCAGTCGACAGATTAGAGTTTGTAGAAAATATTGACTATTCCAGGTGCCGATTAGAAAGGTGATAAAATCACTTTTGCGTATATATATATATATATATATATATATATATATATATATATATATATATATATATATATATATATATATATATATATATATATATATATATATGATGGATTCAATTGTAATAAGTGGTGTGGTTGTAAGAAGTGTGCGAAGAAAAGTAGTAGAGCCAAATAAAAGTAGAAAGGAAGGTCCAGTATGTGAAAGGAGAGCAACACAAAAGAAAAGAAAAGATGAAGTGCAGCAGATTAGTATACAGAGCCTAACCGGAATTGAACTCCAGCATATGTTGATGCTCCTTATCAGTTCAAGTATTGTATTACACTCTTTATAAATTGTAGACAGTGTGTCTCTTGTAGGCAGTGTGCCTCTTGTGAGCAGTGTGCTTGGGCAGTGAGCCCTAATTGGCAAGTGCCATTTTGTATTTCCATTCTTCTAACAGAGAATACAATCTTGGGTTAATCACCTCATGGTTTTTTCCCTTAACAGGGTTTCCACGTCAAAAATATTGTGTCATGTGTATTTCCATTTCATCGTTATGTTTGCTTATTTGAATTAATGTTGCATTGATTATTAATAAAGTTCAGAAAGAAGAAATAATTAGGATAACTGATTCACCCCCCCTCTCAGCTATCAACAATTGGTATCAGAGCAAGGTTCCTCCTAACAAAGTCTAACAGCTTGAGGAAGATCTGGGAATTCAAATGGATGTATATGGTTTAAGGGAGCAACTCAAGACTGCCCTTGATGATCTTGAGCAGTCAAACTCTGAAGTCAATGAATTAAAGGAAAGAATCAAACAGGTTGATGATTTCATGAGAGAACTAAAAGACAAATTAAGTCTCTCTATGAAAAAGAGAAAGGAGCTACTTCAGTAATTGGCAAGTCAAGGTGAAGCAAATGATACAAATGAAGATCTGAAGGCGAAAACCAAGTTATGTGAAAAGTTATCAAAAGAAATCATTATGGTAAGACATGAAATGGAATCAGGAGTTATGAAGTTTACCCAAGAGGTTGAAGAGAAAAGAAAAACTGAAGATAATCTAAGACAATCTCTCAAGGAGAAATCAGAAGATTTCCACAAAATGGATAGAATTATCAGACATCTTGAATCTGATCTTGAAGATGCTAAAGATAATGAAGAAAAACTTGAAGATCAAATTGTCTCTCTCAAAAGGGATCTTCAAATAGCAAATGAATATAAAGAGAAACTCAAGATAAGCTCAGCTCAACTTGAAGTTCTTCTTGAAAGTCAAAAGAGGGTAGATGACAAGTGTGGTTTGGGATATGAGAAAGGAGAAAGCTCCGGATCCGGTCAAAAGAATTTTGGATCAGAAAATCAAAGGAACAGGTCTAGAAGACCTCCGGTAAGGCAGCCTAATGCTCAAAGATATCCATCCTTCAATGGATACTGCCATAACTGCAATAACTTTGGTCATAAAGCTGATCAATACAGAAAGAGAATGAATCAGACTAATACATCCTTCTCCGGACAGTGTTTCAATTGCAAAAGGTATGGTCACAAATCTCATGAATGCAGAAATATGTAAATGAATAAATCATTCAATGGTAGATGCTTTGCATGCAATAGAATAGGTCATATGGCTAATCAATGCAGATCAAGAGGATATCAATCAAATATGCATAGAAATGTTGTTTGCCAAATTTGCAATAGATCCGGTCATATTGCAAAATTCTGTAGAAACAAGAATCAGGACAAAAGAGGTTCAGTATATCATAATCAGAATCAAGACAAAGGAAAAACAAAGGTGAATGCGGATGAAGTCAAAAGTGAAATGAACAAGATTTGCGTAAAGAGAAGTACAAAGAATGTAGAGGATGGATCCACACCAGAATCTGGTGCTGATATGCCTTCCAAAAATGAAAGGGTGAGCTCTGGCTCAGGGGGAGCCACAAGGAAAAACTCTTTTTCCCCCAACCAGACTTTCGGTGCCTAAATTTAGCACAAGAGGTGTTGCGGATTAAAGGGTCTTCAGAGAATCATCTAAAATAGCTTTGGTAAAGAGGTGGAAGATCCGCAAGAATTTTTTATCAGGCAAATCTTTCAAGTTTGATCCGGTTTATCACTCTTCCGATAAGAACAAGAGCTTCTCAGATTAGATCCGGTATTGAGGAATCTTAATCTACGGACAAATGGATTGTCTGAAGAAAGGTAAGAAAGCCTATAGGAAATCACCGAGGACAACTCTAAGTATATCACTGTGATCCGGGAAGATACATATTTCAGAGTAAAGAAAACAGGCAAACCAGAATAACTTAGGTCAAGCATTTATTGCAACCTGACATTAGGGTTTGCGGAGCAATATAAGGGTTTTCTCATTAAGCATTTGTTCATTCTGCATTCAAGTAGAAACGAAAAGTGAAGCTCTGCAACAAAATTCCTCAAGCTCATCAAAGATCATTTGCAGAAGTAAATTCATCAAGGAATCGATCCGGCTAACTCCATGAAACTGAAAGGCGCAAAAGGTATTCTCCATTATCAAATATCTCTCTATAAATCATTGAATGATGGGTACTCCAAATATTGTAAAAATCTCTAATAGGCCTCGCCCAAAATTCAAGAAACATCCATACAAATCTTTGGAAGTAGATCCCCTAGGAGCATTTTCTAGTGTTCCACAAGGTGTGTTGGATATAGAAGATATTAGGGTTTACATTCACGCAAACATTGAAGAATTTAGAGAGTCCAAATTGATGGATATCTATCACAAGCAGTTAACAGATGACTCTTTTGAGATCAAACCTCAGTATAAAGCCATCCGAGATAAGCATTTTGCACAGTGCATCATTTCCCCTGTTTTATGGAAGATGAATGGGTTAGGTACGTATTAAGCAGAATACATGATAACTTCATATGGTTGGATAGACCATTGAAGCTCACAAAAGATGCCATTAGGGCAGTTACCGGATTGTACTCATCTGGTAGGATACCTGTTCTAGAATCTATCAAAAATCAAACGGTGACTGAGGCTACCAGATTAAAGTTTGATAAGAGGGCAATGACAATTAAGGATATCACTGATCCAGATATCAAGTTTGCATCCATGATCATTGGATACAAAATATATCACTGTAGCAGGGAAAACTCAGTACCTGGAACTGCAATATATATTGCCTATGAAATGTTAAGAAAGAATGCTGACTATGATCTCTGTGAGCTCCTTCTGAACCAACTTCTAGAAAATCTGCACAAGATAAAGAAAGACAAGAAGAACTCCTTCAAATACGGTGGCTTGATACTATGTCTGTTCTTCTATTATATGAATGAGCTACCTAGATCTAGTGGCTAGATTTGGCAAAATGACAGACCGGTTGCCATACAAATTAGGGATTATTTGCATGGACTTGGTGATATTAAGGCACATAATATAGCACTCTGGGGATATTTCAAGAATTTTCAGAACATGATGCAAGCAAGAGAGGGAATTCCCCAGTCTCTTGTTGAGAAACACAAAGACACAATATGCTTTATGGTTGAGACTGATCAGTGCCTAATGGAGGCAGTAGAACCAAGAACTGTATGGATCATGCCGATGGGGTATGAAGTTGATGAACAAATTGTGGAGCTGCATGTTCAACATGTGCTAAGTCAGCTAAAGGATCCAAAGGCAGAAAGGTTTGGAACCTTTGAAGAGCTAAGTGTAAAAGTTCATTTGGAACTTAGACAACTAGAAACAAAGAGGAAAGTGAGAAGAGAATTTGAAGAAATTGCCAAAGGCTTTGACATATCAAAGGAGGCACTTGATGCCAATAAGGAAAAGATGGAAAGGGCTGAGGAAGAGAAGAAAAAGGTAGAAAAGAAAAGTGACGAAAGTGTTCTGGTAAAATCTTTCACCTGGACTAGACCATCAAAGAGATCTGCACCTACCACTACCAAAAGCTCAAGGCCATCAAAACTGGAAGCAAAATTATCCGGCAAAGGAGAGAAAAGAACAAAGACAAAAGCCACAAGAGCTTATGCCAGTCAGAAGGATGATGAAGAAACTGAATCAGATGAGGAGATAAAGAAAATGAAGAAGCAGAAGAAGGAAGGATCCGGTGAACCCTCTACCGGTAAAGACAAGGAAGAGATGGCAGAAGAATTCATTAAAAAGCCTACTCTATCTTTAGATGATGTCATCAAATCAATCACTGTGGATGGAAATCTCGAACCAATGGCTGAATTCTATGATGATTACAATGAAGCAGACCAAAAGATCTTGCAGGAAGCAGCAGTTAAGTATCTAAACATATATAACAAGGTTTTCATTGAAATTATATCTCTTATTCCCAAAAGCCTAGAAAAAGAGTTAGAAATAAGAAAGAATAATGTTAGGGCAAAGGATCTTGAAATCTGGGAACAGATAGCCATTCAGCTATATCCTTCAATTGATTCAAAACAAATGAATATGATCTTTAAAGACTGTAAGGATGAATTCTAGAGTAAAGCTAGAATGAATCATCTCATGCTTGGTGAGACTGACAAGGTAGCCAAGGAAACAAAAGAGATCCTCTAGAGTGCCTTTAAAAAATTCAATATTCCTGTCATAGAGGACTTGGGTGCTAATCCTTCGGCCATAGGTGTTGAAAAGGAATCCACTGAGGAAATGACAGAAGAACTAATAGACACTGGTGAAGATAAGGGCTTAGAATCCTCTGCTCCATAAGAGGTGGCCCATGAACAAACAAACATCTCTCCTCCGATTTCCCCTATAGTCTCCGGATCCAAAGGAGAAGAAAGAAAAGAGGATAAAGGAAAAGAAGTGAAGGAAAAAGAAGATGACAGTTCCAAGGTTGCTGAAGGAGAGAAGACTTCAACTGAGAAGACCACAACTGCTAGTGATAAGAATGTAGAAGGAGAGAAATCTCCAAAAGACAGTTCTAAGAATGTAGAAGAGAAGAAAAATCTATCTCCGGCAAGAGACACTGCAAAAACTGTCCAAGAATTCTTGAACAAAGAGACAATGGAGATTGATGAACTGGAGCTTCTACAAGGACCATTTAATTTTGATTCTTTTTCTCTGATACAAACAATGAAGATAGCTTCATTTGCTAATGCAAAAGCTAAAGAAAAACTCCTGAAGTCTCACATGGAAGACTATGAGTTGATAGAAGCTGCTTCCGGAGTACTAGAAAAGATTATGCCATCATTTCAGAAGGATCCCATAGCATCCTCATCTGGTAATCTCAAATCTTTGATTAATAGCATTAGTACACATTTCAAATCTCTTGAGAAATCAGCAGAGGAGAAGGTCAGGAAAGAGTTTTTGGACAAGAGATTCTTTGAGTTGCAAGGGCTGATAGCAAATGACAGAAGAGTTATGGGTATTGGGATAAAAAGTTTGGAAAATGCCCTTAAAGATGGAAGTGATGTATACAAATTTTGTATATCCTGGTCTAAAACCACAGTGGAGATTGAGAAGAAAATGAAAGAATAGGAGGATAAACTATTAAAACTTTCTCAAAATTTTGATCCACTTACTACATCCATAATAAATCAAGAATGTCAAACGGTTGCAGTTTTGAATGAAATTAAGAAGCTTGAAAAAGAGAAGAAAAACCGAATCAATAGGTTGAGTGAGCTCAGAGGGATAATTGTCCCTAAGTTAGAGGCCATGCATGAGGCCATAAAAGAAGCTCAAATCACAGCCTAGACCAATGATCCAATAGATCTAAAAAGGGTAGATGCGTTTGCATTCCTGTTGAGCGGTCATATATCAATTTTAGATAGAATGAAGCAAAGTTGGGCTACAGAATTCATTCAATTAAAAACAACTTTTGCAGACATACTTCAGTATATGTAAGTATTCCATATGTATTTACTTATGCGGACAAAATTTTGAAAATTTTGGTATGCGGACCCTACCCTTTGCCATTGATGTCAAAGGGGGAGTGAAGAACAGTGAAAAATGAGGAATCCAACTAAGGGGGAGCTCCAGAAAATGTATATAAAAATAGAGCATCAGCCAAGGGGGAGCATAGTGTAAACACTTAGTCATTTTTCACTAAGTGTTGCCATCAATGCCAAAGGGGGAGATTGTTGGCAAGAGACACTATATGGATTCATGATTATTGTCATTGATGGCAACAAAGTTCATCCGACACATCCGCAGGACATGGTGTGTCTCTACCGAAAGTCAGAGTGAAGAATCTTGTGGTCCAGTAAGCAAGAACAGAGCATGTGGCAAGGTCTGATAGTCAGGTCTGAATCTCTCAAAGGAAGTATCTTGGTGAAGTGTGGATTTGGGGAAGTCAAGACAACTACCTTGACTGATAGATTCCAAGGATTTAGCCTCCGGTGGTAGATAAAGAAAAAGATATGAATACTTGAGTATCGGGTTCCTGATTGATAGTGTGGACAAAGGAAGAACTGACTGGCAGAACATCAGACATCATTCTGGACGTGTTACTGATGATGGAAAAGGTTCTTAAGGCTTAAGTTATGTTTGGCCAACATGATTGATGACTTCTACAAGTATATGCTTGATCTGCATTACTTGGTATGCAAGGATTCAACCGACAGATCAGAGTTTGTGGAAAATATTAACTATTCCGAGTGCCAACTAGAAAGGTGATAAAATCACTTTTACGCATATATATATATATATATATATATATATATATATATATATATATATATATATATATATATATATATATATATATATATATATATATATATATATATATATATATATGATGGATTCAGTTGTGATAAGTGGTGTGGTTGTAAGAAGTGTGTGAAGAAAAGCAGTAGAGCCGAATAAAAGTAGAAAGGAAGATCCAGTATGTGAAAGGAGAGCAGCACAAAAGAAAAGGAAAGATGAAGTGCAGCAGATCAGTATACAGAGCCTAACCGGAACTGAACTCCAACATATGTTGATACTCCTTATCAGTTCAAGTATTGTATTACACTCTTTATAAATTGTAGACAATGTGTCTCTTGTAGGCAGTGTGCCTCTTGTGAGTAGTGTGCTCAGGTAGTGAGCCCTAATTAGCAAGTGCCATTTTGTATTTCCATTCTTCTAACAAAGAATACAATCTTGGGTTAATCACCCTATGGTTTTTTCCCTTAATAGGGTTTCCACGTCAAAAATATTGTGTCATGTGTATTTCCATTTCATGGTTAGGTTTGCTTATTTGAATTAATGTTGCATTGATTATTAATAAAGTTCAGAAAGTAGAAATAATTAGGATAACTGATTCACCCCCCCTCTTAGTTATCAACAGCCTTCTCTATGTTTTGCATGCATGTTACTGTCTTCATTGTCTTTAGTGTGTCTTCACCATGCTTGGCATGTTTGTTGTGTTTGTTGATTGTCCTTTAATGCATGTATTGGCCTTGTGTTTATGCATACATTAAAGTGGGGGCTAAATGTTATGTTAGAAAATGTCCCCTTGGGGGCTTTTCCCTCTTAAGGTTTAGCTCCTGGGTGTTTAGAATGCACTTAGAGCATCTTGTATGATAATTTTGAATCTTGATGAGAAAACCCTGAAGTCTTATGGCAAATAGGACCTAGGGGTGCCATTTTGATGATCCATGAACAAAAATGAGGGGGTGGACTTGGGTGCTAGCCCCCTAGTCCTACCCTATTTTGGGTTTGCCCTAAATTTAAATGTTGGTTTTATGATCGTTATTTAGGTCCTATGCTGACATCTCAAGTTTGAATTACAAAATTCTTAGTGGGAATCTTTGTAGTTGCATATATATAAGCATATTTAGGACTTCATTTGCAAACTAGATGGACATGGTGAACTTGTGACTTTGTGTGAAAGTGATTCAAGACATTCATTGTGTTGCAGAGTAGTACTTTGTTATTATTGTGTTTGTGATTATAGATTTGACTCCATCTCCTCATGGTATGAAGAGCATCTTCCTTCCATGAGATCTACACTTCAAGGTGATATCTATTCTATTTTTGATCATTTATCATTTGGATTTTGCCTCTATCCCACCGAGATACACAAGTTCTCATCTAACAATGGTGTTCGGAAGACTTCAATGTCTCTTTGGGACTTGACTGAGGCAAGCCTCTAAACATCACAACCCCCTCCCACACTCCTTTGTGATTACAGGTTACATGTACCGAGTTTCACTGAGTGGACTTGCAAAAAGGGGGTTATAGACAACAAGGATTTGGGATCTGAAAGAAAGAGGACAATGTTCAACATTTTAGGACTTGGGTGCTATTGCCAGTGTCTACCTTTTCTGGGGCAAAAATGGAAGGTACAGTGCAGATCAGTGTCGGAAGGAGATTCAAATTCCATGTAAAAAATAATACCTTGGACATAGGTGCTAGTGCCAGTGTCCTTGACTATTCTATATTTCAAACTTTAAAAAATAATGAGTTAATAATCTTTGTCCTTCACCTTAGTCTGAAAGGATTTGTCATAATTCACTAATTTGCTTACTGTTTTGTTTATTTGGGGTTTTGAGAGTAATTAAGAATTAAATTGAGATATTGTTTGATACATCTGAGCTTCCTCATCGTTCCAAGAAGTAGCCCAACCTAATAGGTGAATTATCTCACTTAGTGGAGATTTAACTTGGTTGATATGCCCTTGAATGTTTGGTGAGAAAGGAGGATTTTACTTTAAAATTTAAACTCAATCCATCTCTCCTTCTTTTTCCTATTAAATAGGAATATACAAGAAGAAGGATAAATGTCTCTGAACTCTGCACATGATCCAAAGACAACAATGATGCTCCTGAAAACTGCTCAAACATCTCCAATCCACTGCAAAACTTTGACTGAATAGGAGGATGAAGAACAATCTCTGAAGAAGATGATGGTGATGCAACTCCATTGAAGCTATCATCAAAGAGAAGACAAATGTCCTCAATGTGGTCCTCCAAATCTACAAGATGTGACTCTACAAGCAACAATGATATATTTGGTAGATATGTGTTCTAATGAGCTATCTCTGGAAAACTGATAATATCCTATTATAAATAAAATGATGTAGCAATAGGTAATAAAGATGTGATCTCGATAAGAGGAGAAGGAGAAGCAAGAGAAGTCTCTATGTCATCTGAACTAGCAAGACCTGTCAAATATGCAAGCTTCTCAATTGTATCATCATCAAAAGGTATGCAATTTGCATCATCAAGGGGTATGTGGTAATCCATAGCAAGATCATCTGGGAATGGAGAGATATGTGGGTTTCTATAGATCTCCCAAATGCTAGTCCAAAGAGCACGTGGGCACTCAATATTTGAAATAGAACACATAAGGTATGAGTCCATAAAGATAAGGCAAAAGATTAAGCCACATGAGATGTGTCAAGATGCCCTTTTACCAAGAGTCATAATTATACTTACCCAATGTTACCATAGAAGGGTGAATAGTAAAACCCATGATATCTCCTCAAATAAATCATATCAAAGATCAATAATCTGAATATGTATTAATTTTGATAAATGAAACCCAAAAAAACAAAATAGAACTTCTCCAGGTGCCAAAATGTCTAGAATATTAAATAGAATCCATAAAACTAACAATTTGAATAACGAATACTAGGGTTAATCTAGAAAAAGGGCACAGATAGCTATGTAGGGCTCCTCAATACCTTTCCAATGCCACAAGAATCGCAAAAATTGGAGATTGTGGCAAAAAGATATGAGCTCAGAAGCCAAAAAGTGATCTGGACTTCAACCAGCAATAAATGTCACCAGTAGAAAAATATGGAAAAAAATACCTATACCAATGGATTGTTCTTGCAACTAGCTTTTTGATACCTATTCGTTTGCAAAAATCTGACTCTGTTTGCTCAAGATATGCCAGATTTACCAAAACTGCTCCTTTAGCGCAAATAAGCAAAAAAAGACCCCTGTTGCTAGATTTAGTAGAACCTTCACCAGATATAGTGGGTCTACCAAATTTAGTGGAAGAGCCAAGAAAATTTCCAAATTTGGCACATGCACATATTGCAGCTGTACATGCAATTTTTAAAAAAAGGTTTGATTGATTTGTTTTTAAAAGGTTTGATTTTTTTTAAAAAAAATTGAAAAAAACCTAAGTTGCATGTATAAGAGCTATAGGCTATTTAAAGGAGGTCCACTCCCTATTAAAAGAGGCAGACTACCCAAGGCTGAGTCGTAGCCTACAATAGGTATAGGGCTTGCACAAGCACTGCATAGGTACCTGGTACCTTCAACTTTTATTTTTGATTTTTTTTAACCTTTTACACTTTTACAATGAAAAAAACAAAACCTATTTTAAAAAAAAATTGATATATTTTTTCTTTCAGAAAATAGGAAAATTAAAAAAAATAAATTTTTTAAAAATTTCACCTCGTACTACGTGTTGGGCAGTCCATACGGCTTGCTTGACAATTTTTTTTGCCCCAGTTGATCCCGAGGCTGATTTCAACAATTTAACAGTTGATCTTAAGGTTTTTGGGCCTCTAAGCACAATGGTGAGGTCGGATTTGGCCCAAAACGCTCCAAAAATTAGCTTTCATCCAGATCCTAAAAAAAAAAAACATGCATTGAAACTCTTGCAAATCTGGCCTACGAAGCTCAAATCAAGCCAAATAAAAGGCTAATCTAACTATTTCGACTGCTCTGAATCCAATGAAATACTTTGTTTTACATAGAATCACACCCAACAGATGACTCTTTCTTGAATTTTTCTCCAAATATGAGAAGGGGCTTGCAGATCCACTTTGATAGCATGTGAGAGTTTATGATTAACTCAAACCACCAGGATCACCTGCAAAACCTAAGATTTACCTTCCACAAGAGAAAAAAGAAAAGAATAATAATTTGCACAATAAGGATGTAATTAATGAAATGGATTAATGAATTACATGTGAGAACTTGCTTTTATATTTGCAAGTTAGAGAAAAACCCTAATATCACTTAAGAATAACCTAAGACTAAAATTAGCCCTAAGTAAACTTAATAAAGTGTAATTAAATATTTAATTACACCAACACAAAAAAAATAACTCCCATATCCCATTTAGATTCTTGGTTCAATGCATAGTTATCTCTAGGATGATTGATGCTTCTTCATTGATCACATATATTCCTTGCTTAGTTTCCTCAAGTAATTTACAATCTTTTAGAACTTGATCTTGGTCATCCCATAGACCATCATGATCTTCATCATTCATTCTTTTGGAAGAGTGAATTTATTCCTTAGTCTCAGGAGAATTTGGTTCACTATCAATTACATAGGATTGATTATTTTGGATCTAAGTTTGGTAACCTATTCTCTAGATACATTCTTAGAGGTTCAGAAGCAATTTTCATTCTTGTTCCATGCCTAGTTTTTAAAAACATATGGTTGTAATCTAATGACAAATATCCTCCTATTTTAGCAGTGAAAACTCTGTAGAGGTAGATTGAAAAGGCATCTGGAAGTTCTATAATATATAATTCCTACAAAATTTCTACATTTGAGCAAGCATACAAGGATAATGGCATTTTAATTAGTCCTACTACATTGATGGTAGAACCATCCAAATGAACAACCTTTTTGTCTATAGGTTGATATTCAAGTCCCAATGCATTAGCAATCCTTTAGGCATAACAGATGTGTTAGAACCCGAGTCAACCATACAATTGTGAATCAGTTTATACTTGAACATTAATGTTAGATAAAATGGTTTTGGTTTGACAGTGCTAACCTATTCTCCTGTAATTTGCAATACCATAGGCTATTTTGGAAGAGTTTCATCTTGATCTTCATTTTGATGCTTGAATTGGTTGGACTTCTTTTGATTTTTAAGAGCTTCCTCCAATGATTTCATCTGCTTGGGGATTGAGAGAAACTCCCATAGAGGCATATTGAATGTAGACTTCTTGAGTTGCTCTATAATGTTAAAAGAATATGTCAGGTTCAAAGGTACTTTAACATTGGGTGGCCATCCCATCCTAGGTTTCTCTATCAATGGTTGATAGACATTATCTTTCCTTAGATTACCAAGTTGTTTCATTTCTCCTTGTTCCTTTATCTTTTCTAGTTGCACTTAGGTGACTACTAGGATGAAGCCATTGGTATTCCCATGATAGATATTGTTTGGTTCTTTTTCTAGTTATAATTTAGTGGCTTTGGCTAGTTCTCTTTACTTTTTTCCTCTACTACTTTCTTCTTTAATGTGGTTAGATAATTTGACTAAACCCAATTCTTACTTGCACCTGGCACTAAATGATTTATCATACAAGTGTTAGGTTGTTCCCATGAGACTAAGTTTTGTTCCTATAGCAATATAATAGATCCACTGGACTTTCTGATTGCTTATGACTAACATTATGCTCCTCATAAGAAGAAAACTCCTAACCCCGCATCTTATTAGCAGAGATGGGGGTATAAACCTATGGTTGTGGAGTGTACCATTGAACAGGTTCCTCTGTATAATTATTTTGTACCAACATCATGACCCTAGTAGGATTTGGGGGAATCTGTTAAATTGACATTTAAACTAGTACAATCTAGTTTTGCAAAGAAGAATGTGGATAAATTTTAGACTGGTAAGGTATTCTTTGTGTAGAGCCTTGATTATCTAAAAGGGTCTTGTGGCTTGATTTGATTGATAGTAGCCATTGATTTGATGAACTTGAGATTGTTGATTGTTATCATATGTTGACCTTTGATAATTTTTCTATCTTTTAAGGTTTGTTACATCATTAGACACATTCTTGAGAAATCCCTTCATTTCATCCATTCATGAGGTAGGTGGTGGATCAAAAAAATTATATTTTGGAATATCCTTTTGAGTTGGTATTGTAGCTATAGCAGGCGGCAGAGGTTGTAGGTAAATTTCATAAGAAATAGAAATCATATTTTGCATGTTTGCAATTATCAGCATGGGAAGTCTAGGTGACAAACACCCTATTTATATGAGATCATTTTCTGTTGTAACAACAATTCCATAAGCTCTTGGGAGGGTATTTTCTCCCTTTATTTTTTATCATTATTGCAATTTCTAAGTCTATAGCCTTTGGATAGAAAAGATAGGCCATACCTAAAGGAGGGTGAATTTCAACCAAAATTCTTTTCCAACTTTTTTCAAATATGTTGTTGAAGTTGTCCAACATTTTAGTCATGCCCCTTTTTATAATCCATAGTTGTTCCAAAAGTGTTGTAGCATCACCTTTTTCTTTAAATCTATTTACCAGTGCATGACCAAGCTAATCCTAGTCCACTATTGAATGTGTAGAGTAGAACGATACCAATCTAGAGCCTTTCCTTTAAATAAAAAAGCTAGCAATCCTAAGGCAATATTTTCTTCTGTGATATTATGAACTGTACAATGATTTACTATATCTTGAAGATGCTCAATTGGATTAGTAGTTTTTTTCTAGTGTATTGAGGTAGTGAATGTAACGTGGCATCAGGAATAACTCCCCATACATTAGGTGCAATAGGTGGAGCTAGAGGTCCTCTCGTATTCCACGCGGGGAATATTCTAGGTTGTGGGAGGGTCATATGAGTAGTTTTCTAACATGTGAAGGAGTTTTAGTCACCAGAAACTTTTTCCTTGGATAAATACAAGAGGAGGAACAAGACTATTTGGATTAGCTTTGGTTACTGATCTAGTATGAATTCTAGAAGACATATATTTGGAAATTTTGAGCATAAACAGAGTTACCAAGTAATTTATAATTCTCAGTCTTATGCTAAGGAATTATTGGCCTTAACTAGGTGAATCTTCTAAATGCTTTTGACTTCTAAGCAAGAAATTGTGGGGTCGAGTCCTACCGAGCATGCTAAAAACTCTTGATAGTCTTTCTATGCTCGAGGGCTTGTACCACTCATGTAAACTACCTAGAACTATCAACAATGGAAAGAAGGGACCAAGGTGACTGAAAGGAAAATTACATGATCAAAGTACTAATCAAAACATGCAAAGCAGATAAACAACACAAGAAAGATATTACCAGATTTGTAAGATGCACCAGAGACCAACGCAAGTTTTTGAAGGGGGAAAAGTAAAGAAAAACCCCTGTGAATATGCAAGTGGCAAGAAACCAAAAAGAAAGATTGCAGAGATGTAAGAAGCTTCTCAATGAGAGAAATGAGAAGAAGAAGAAGATATCAGTGAAATGGATGTGTCCAGAAAGAGAGAAAAAACACCTCTTAAATAGAGGTGAAGAATGGAGTTATATGTAACTCCAATATGCCACCTTGCATAAGGTGTGTGCCACATGTTTCCTCTTAAGGAGGAATCTACCAAAATAGATTTATTCCCGCAGGAGGAATAAAAGAGGTGTTACCCGACATGTGGGGATAAAACACCAAAAAATAATAAAATACAAATTATAAAGTAATCTTCACAAAGTAAAGATTAAATTCTAATAGTGACAGATGTAGCCTAGCCTTTTCGATCTCTGGATGAGGTTTAGCTCCCTATTCTTGGGATTACGACAAGATTTTAGGAAAAACAAAAAGAAACATAAAAAAGAAATGATCTAGACACTAAATTAATAAAAAGGCCATGAACCAGAGGTGAATTTCCCTATAATCAGACTATAAGGGTATAACTCATGATAATATAGTCAATAAGGATCCACATAAATAATAATAGAAAAGTAATATTACATATACAAAGCACAATGAATCGGGATTGCAAAATCACAACTTCATTAACCAGGGTCATGATATTCGTTATGAATGAAAATTTAGGCTATATGTGTAATCTAGAGACACAGTTATAAAGGTTGTTTATATCTAATTGTAAGGGAAAAAGAAGAAAACCTTTCTTTCTTCACATCAAGCCCAAACCTAGCTCATCTATGAAAATTAAAATAAGTTCTCTCTTAAATCTTTACAAGAAAGCTCTTTTATAACAAGAAAGAAAAAATATCTCCCCTTCAAGGAGTAGTTAGAAATAATTAAAAATAAATAAAAAAGAATGGGCACACAATCTTTAGTGAAATCCTCTTCCATTAACTCTCTCATGCACTTGATGAAGATTCAACACACTTTGATTATTGCCTCTTCGTAGAGAGTAATGGCCATTACTCCAATGATAGAGGGAGGTCTTTCTTTTCATTATCTGTATTGTCTGCAAGAAAACCTTCCTTTTATTTGATGGCAATTCTTGTTTTCTTTTATTACCATCGTGGGTTATTAGATGAGGAAGATAATCTGGAAGATCATGGGGCTAGTAGGGATTTAAAACTTTAAAAAAAAAAAGGGGTAAAAACTTTATTGAATCATAAAATCATTACAAAGTAGAAAGAAACACCCATAAGGGGTACAACCAAATTCAAGAATTAAGTAACACCCAAAAAGCTCCTCATTTCCTCCATAACACAATCTTCAAGAACAAGGGCTAAATCACCAGGAAGATTGCCCCAATCATCCACATTCCAAGTCTCCATCTGCTCAGACGCCTACCTCGCCAAACCATCCACCACCTTATTCCACTCCTGTGGCACATGACAAAAAGAAAAAGAATCTAAAGCATTACTCAGAGAAACAATTTGTTTGGCCACCACTGTAAGTTGCCAATTCACCTTCTCAAAATGTCTCTTATTTAGCATATGAATGACCACTTGAGAATCTGATTCACAAATAATCTACCTCCAGCCAAGGGCACAAGAACACTCTAAATCCAGAAGGATAGCAAAAGCCTCCATGAGATTATTTGTATGCTAACCTTTATATATAGAGAAGAAAAAAATTACCACCCCTGAACTATCCCTGCTAATGCCACCAACTCCAGCATGGCTAGGATTACCTCTGGAAGATCCATCAGTATTGATTTTTAGTTCCCCCACAGTGGGAGGACACCAGCGACTAGTACAACAGACCCTCGCTCTCCCACACCCATGCTGAACCATCCTCAAATGTTTCCATCCACCCCTAGAGAGACCTAGGGCTTCAACAAAATCACAGTCACCAGAAATAATAGGGACAAACAAATCACACTTAGCAGCCAAAGTTTCCTGCAAACCCCCCAAAATCATCAACCATAGCCGACCAACAAGTAGCTTCTTGTCCAGAAAAATTCTACGATTGCACTCCAACCAAATATGCCAAATTATCAAATTGGGGCCAATGATCCAAGCAATGAGGAGAAAAGAGGTCTTTACAGGGGGAGGCCCTAGACTCCTCCAAAAATCATCTAAAGAAGAAGCATGTCTACACGGTATATGCCAGAGATTCGACCAGAAATGCCAAATAACTTTCGCAAAGGAACACTAAAAGAAGAGATGGAGGATGCACTCCTCATGCCCACCACACAGAACACACTTAGAGGGCCCCTGAAACCCACGTTTCCAAAGGTTCTCCCAAGTAAGGCACCTCCCTTGAACAACTAACCATGAGAAGAAGTTACACTTAGGTCAAGAAAACTTATTCCAAACTTGTTTCCACCACGAGACCTCTGAGCTCCCAAACATTTTCTTATCAAGAACTTCATAACCCAAGGCAACAATAAATTTGCCTTTTGGATTAGGACCCCAAGCCAACACATCTCTCCCAGGAAGATAAGTGTAGACACACCTTGATAGAATCCCAGCAAGCTCTTGATAATCCCCAGCTGCCCCACTAGGAGGCCACTCCTGCGGAACCTTCCATCTATACACACTAACTTGTCCCAAATTATGAAGAGTTTTAAAATTAGCAATATGACACCACACAGCATCAATAAAATGCCTACTCAAATTCTATAGGTGGGGGTGGGTAGAAAAAATGGGAGGATAACCATTCCAAAAATCATGCTAGAAGAGAGCATCCTGCCCCCCATTGCAAATCCAAAACAACCCCTGCTTGACTAACTTGGCACCCCTTTTGAGGGTACTCCAAATCATAGAACCATTCCCCTCCAAACTGAAGCAGGCAACATCCACACTCTCAACTACACCCAGATACTTTGAGGTAAGAATTTTCGCCCATGATTAATGTTGCTGCGAACATCATTGCTAATATAGCTTAGCTGCTAAAGCTTTTCCATTCAAATTAGTTCTATGCAGACCCAGACCACCATCTTGCTTCGGCCTACAAATAGCTTCCCACTTAACCAAACTCCACTTCCTGTGAAGGAGGTTGCCAGACCAAAGGAACTACTGAGACAAACTCTCAAAGTCTTTGATAAGGCTGGAAGGTGCAGAGAGAACAAAATATATATATAGAGGAAGAGCCTGCACCACTGACTTTAGAAGAGTCATCCTATCCATAGAAGAGAGCCACCTATTAGTCCAATGACTAACCAGATTTCTAAACTTATCCATAATCTCCTGCCAGAACAATTTAGGAAGCGAACAAATAGCAAGCAGAATACCAAGATACACAAAAGGGAGAGTGCCAATCTGGAAATGAAGGATACCAACAATCCTTCTTTGAATAGCTCGCGGAGTATGAAAGAAGTAAATAAAAGACTTCCCCTCATTAATTTTCTGACCTGATGCAGCCAAATAACAATCCAGAATCCTGCACCAATGGGAAGCCTCCTCAACCTTGGCTCTACCCATCAGAGCCATGTCATCAACAAACTACAAATGTGACTAAGGGGAATATTGTTTCCAAAACTCCAGCCCTTAATCAAACCAATCTCCACCTAGGATCTAATAAACCTCCCCAAACCCTCCACCAATAAGATGAAAAGATAGGGGGATAAAGGGTCCCCTTGTCTAAGCCCCCTAGAAACACCAAACAACTCTGTCGTCTCACCATTAATCAGCACCAAAAAGGAAGGAGAAGTAACACAGCTCTTGACCCACTCAATCCATTCACCAACAAAACCAAATGGTCCCAGAATATTAAATAAGAAGGCCCATTTAACCCAATATTAAGCTTTAGCCATATCCAACTTAATAAACATAGCTTTCTCTTTAGAATGATCCATAGAATGAATTGTCTCAACTGCAATGATGACACCATCCATAATCTGCCTACCAGCCACAAAACCCCCTTGCTCTTCAGAAATTATCCTGCTTAGCTAGGGTTTCAACCACTCAGTAATCAACTTAGTAATAATCTTATATACCACATTACATAAGGAAATGGGCCTAAAAAGATCTAGAGAATTAGCCCCATCCTTCTTTGGGATGAGAGAAAGGAAGGTAGCATTCATGGATTTCAACATTTGTTTATTCATGAAAGATTCCTGAATGACCTCTAACAAATCCAACTTAATCACTTCCCAAAACTCTTGGTAGAACTCAATCGGGAAACCATCAGGCCCTGGAGCTTTTCCCTTTTTCATTTGGAACACAATAGTTTCAGTCTCTGACAAAGAAATGGGATGAAGCAAAGAAGCATTCATTTCACTAGTGACTAAGGGCGAAATACTATTCAAAATATTAGCTTCATCCTCCTCCGCAGGAAGGGAATCCTCAGATAGTAGAATAGAAAAGAAATGAACAGCCTTAGTAGAAATAGAAGTAGAGGAGGAGAGAATCTCCCCATTCGAAGACCTGAGAGAAGAAATGACATTATCTTGTCTCCTATCTTTTACTGAATTGTGGAAGAAAGAAGTATTCCTGTCTCCCGCTTGAAGCCATTCGATTCGGGACTTTTGTTTCCAAAAAATTTCCTCACATAATTCCCATTCCTCAACTTCCTTCACAGCAGTAGCTTCCAGCAAACCCAGATCCTCAGTGAGGCCCTGATCACGAATCTACCTGGTGATCGAGTCCAAATGAACTTGAGCAGATTGTTTTGCATGGAAAACATTACCAAAGTGTTGCCTATTCCACCATTTCAACCTATATTTCACATATTGGAGCCTCTTGGAGAAGGAGTACATAGCGGTCCCATGTGACAGCTTCCCCAAATTCCACCAACTAGGAAGAAGATCATGGAGGGAGTCATCTCTTAACCACATGAGCTAAAACTTAAAAGACTACTTTACACAACACCAATGAAGCTTAGAAATAAGTTTGATTGGCCAATGATCAGAACCCCACCCATCCAAAATCTCAGAGCTAGTTAGCCACCTGTCCCCAAGCTAGAAACTAGACACCAAGAATCTATCTAGACGTTCAGAAATAGCAGCATCCCCACATCTCCTATTATTCCAAGTAAAGACCCCATTAACAGGTTTGATGTCAACCAAATTCAAGAGAGCCACATTAACCTGCAAGAGATCAGAAGAAGGCTCCAAGAGAACAATGCCTCCCCTCTTCTCTTCCGGAGAAACAATGACATTAAAATCCCTAGCTAAAATCCATGAGAGACAAGGATCCAAAGTCCTCACATATCTAACAAAACCCCACAACTTTACCTTGCCATGAAGGTCAGCCGGAGCATAGATGTTAGAAAAGAGTATTCTCTCTCTAGACTCAAGATGAGAAGTAACACAAGAAATCAAACCTCTGCAAGAGTACCGCCAAATTAGCCTGACTCTACGTGGGTCCCATAAGCATGCAACCCCACCAGAGCTACCAAGAGCACCAACACATTGACACTGACCACGACTCCAAATCTTTGAAGCCACACTCATCATACTATCAATTGATAACTTAGTTTCCTGAAGGAAAACCACATCAAGAGAATGAATATGAACCAAATCCTAAGTAGCCTTTTGTCTAGGGATGCTATTCATACCCATCACATTCCAAGAGAGCACAATCATTGTTAGGGTTGGGAGAAGTGAGCATCAATAGTCCTTACTGAACCTAACTCAACCAATGTCTCACCAACTAGTTTTACCTTTTCTAGGTCCTTTTTTTTACCAACCTTAAGAGGTTTCTCAGGAGCCCCTTTTTTGAGGGTTTTTGGTTGCAAACCCAAGGCTGGGGAAGGAGCCTTACTTTTTCCTAAGTTTGGAGTACCCCACACTTCAGATAGAACACCACCAGCACTAGGAGAGCCACTAGAAGCCTCTAGCACCAAATCTAACACACCTTGAATAGGAGCTGGAGGAGCCAATTCAGTGTCCATCTGAGTAGCCGGCTCACCAAGCTGATCTAAACTAGGAATAACATTAGGCTAATCCCTAGGAACAACCTCAGTAAAAGATCCAATTGTTGCCTACAAGTCCACCTAAAAACCTTCCTCCTGGACCAAATCCTCCAACATCTCAAATCGGTTGAAGGTTTCATCCTCCTGCCTATCCTTGAGGGATCTCTTTAAGCCTTGACCATGATTATGAGACTTAACTAGAATAAAACCTTCTTTATTAGCCCCACCTACCTGCATGGGGGCTTTACCCTTGTCTGCTTTCGAATAAGGCTGAGTAGGAGCATTACTTGAACTAGTTGCACCAGAAGCTTGAGGACACCTTTGCTGAAGATGACCATATTCATGACACAGCTGACACCTGAAAGGTAATGTCTCATAATCTAATGGTTGAGTCCAGGAGCAAGACCCAAAAGTCATATCAATAGAATCTGGAAGCGGCTACCTCAAATCAATTTCAACACAAACCCTAGCATAAAAAAATTCTCTTATTCAAAGTTTACTGAGAAGGACCAATAGGTTTTCCTAGCAACAGTGCAATTGACTGCAATATATCACTTCTCCAGCATTCAAGCAACAGCCGAGGAAGACGAACCCAAACTAGGATTCTAGAAGGTAACAACTCCGCCGAGTTAAAGACAGCATGCCATGGTTTGATGAAGAGACCCACTTGATTATAAAAATATGGCCCCCCTTTGAAGGCCCTATTCTGATCTGATACACACGAAAAATCCACCATAAAGAAGTTATTTGCGGCCATCAAAATATCAAAATCTCCTTTCGGGTTCCATGTCTTGCGAATCCATGTATCAAGAAATGGGGAAGAAACCCTCATCCCCATGAACGTACAAATCAAAACATGATTACAGTAGTAATTAATATCCTCAGCTACGGACTCCGATTGTATTACTAAAACTGACCGCTCTTGGGCCCTCTCCAAGCATCCATTCACCTTTGGCAATTTAAGGGAACCATTTCAGACCACATCCGATCTAGAAGAAGACTTAATGGGTGTTCCGGCATCCTCCCCAGCCATGGAAGAAGCATGACCTGCCATATCTAAAGGCACATTTGAAGCCATTTATACCAAATGAGTGAGGGCTCAAAATGCCCCCCCACACCATGCTAAATCCAAAGAAATGGCTCCAAACAGGTGCACCACCACAAGAGACAACACCTCAAGGGAAGAAAAACCCCCCCAATGTGTAGCAAACACAAACCAGAGGGTACACAATAAAAGAAAACCCATAGTTGGAAACCCTTGAACCCTGCACACCACCACCCGCACCAAAGAATGCCTCATAGCCAGCTAAAACTAGAAAAAATAAGAAATGAAGACGTAAACCCAGTCACCTTGACCCCCTGCTGACATGCAAATCCCTTGTGCACAGAGAAAGCTCGAACCTGCAAGCTAGGGCTCAGGTGTCCTAGCTTGCTCTCCCACACACGCTATCGCCATCCTCCACCAAAATCAGGACATGTTCTAGTAGGGATTTAAATTTTAGCTCTCAAAGCTTTTAATCAAAATACCCATGATGATGCCACGTAGGTGTTACTTTTGCTTCCACTATTGCTCAGGCCCCACATCATAAAAACCTTTCCTTTGCTAATGACGTTAGTGGTCCCGATGCTGATTTGGGCCAATGGTGCTTTTTAAAAACTTTCTTTTCCTTCAGCAAGATGTGATCCTCGCAAACCATGTGATGAAATTCAGCCAAAGTGATCTGACAGTTATGATAAAATGACTCCCTACCCAATCACGTGAATGCTGGTCACTTGCACAATCATCTTGCCAGAAAAGAAAAGACTGACTACAAAAGGGGCAATACAAATGAATAAAAACTATGAACCATCACAAGCCTGCAATATTTGTTTGAGAAAAGAAAGAAAGACTGAAATATTATTTTGGTCACCTGTACTAGAAAATCTACTACAATTATATGTAATGAGAAACATATGTTAATAACTTGATTATGACCTACCTATGAAGACTAACTATACCTAATATTAAATTTCTTACGATTTCATTAATAATCATAAAAAAGTTAATAGATTTTATTAGGATATCTATTTCTCATTACATTCAAAGACAAGTGAAAATAGAGTATGTTTACTACTATAACACAAAGTAAGATAAATCAGTGTTATTTGTTTAAACAATCTTAGCTTGTAGATTATACTTTATGGTATCTAGTGGAAGTAATTAATGTATGTCTCATAAGGGTAGAGAAATATAATTATACTTTTGTATTAAATATTTTAAATTATTCAAGCTAATAATTCTTAGCATATGATACAAAAAATGAACATCTTCTAAGTCTTGAATGAATTACATTTAATATTGAACTTATACATGGAACATTGTAACACATATTGAAGGTTGGTAAATGAGAAAACCTAAGGGTATTTAAAGATCTATTTTGTATATCCTATTTTAATCTTGAGGAATGTATGTGCTATGTCCATACAATGATAAATTATGAGGATGTAAACAACTTATTAGACAATTAATAAGTTAAATTATACATACTTGGGTGAACTATAAATTATTATCTAAAGGCCATGAGACTATTGGACATTGTCTAGGATTTCTCTAAAATATGCTATTAGCTAAAATAAGATGTGAATAATCAAATGCCATGATTTAATGTTAGTGAAAAAAAAATTACATGACCACAAGTATGACTAACTTGAAACATAAGAAAAAAATTAGGAACACTCTTGGACATAAGGTATTGACATAGGACCAACTCCATACATTAATAGGATTAGTGAGGTAAAGATTGAACTAAGCTACAAGGTCTTTATTGGTATTAACAACTATAAACCAATCCAAACAATGATAAAGAAGATAAAATACCTAATAAGGTATTATGTGCAAACTTGATCATGGTTATGTAATTGTAATTTAACTCAACACCTTCAAAAAATAAAGTAGTCTAGTTTTAAGGAGGCATTGCAAATGCATAAAAAGGGGAAGGCTTGAGTATAAATACTCAACTCAAACCCATTAGAATATCCACTATAAGGGCATTCCCTTCATCAGGCATACTTGTTGTTTCCAATCATGTGCTCAAATTTGACCAATCAAGGGTGGCCCCTTTTATCAATTTTCATAACTCCTTTAATGTGTGAGGTAAAAGTGCAAAAATTAAATCTAATAATGAAAGGAAGTTGAACCATTACCACATAGATCTCAAGATGGTGAGGAAATGACGATAGATGGAATTTATACTATGAAAGTGGTGTGTTCAATCTTTGCATTAACAAATTAGCATCTTGGGGTCTAAAGAATGAAACTAGAGAAAGTGCAAAATTAATGTCCAAGCAAGATATAAGGAAAATTTGCAAGATGAAACAAACACTAAAAATAAAAAATATTTTTGGTTGATATAGGATTCTTGGTGAATTGAGGATGCTCCTACATGATGATGTTCTCACTTTCCAGTTAGACATAATCTCTTATCCTTCTCCTTTTTACTTTTTCGAAGACAAGTTTCAAGTAAGTTGTACAGTTAGTACCTATTTTAAATGTGTGATAAATTGTAGTTAATGCCTATTTTAAATGAGTGAGTCTTTGAGGTGACTCCAACATGCTTAACCATGGAGTTTCCCCCAAGATCAAGATCACTTAGCTTGTAACCCCATTCATAAAACCTTCAACAAGTGTTATGCCTTATGAACCATTTATTATAGAGTTTCTTAGCTCATCCATTATCATACATAGGTGATGTTTTGTGTTGTGTCAAATTATATGATATTTTATTAGGATTTGAATGTGTACTCTTTAAGAGATTTATTTATCCATGTTTCATAAAAAGCAGTTGACAAGAGCCCATCTCTTGTTACCATGAATGATCCACTTAGCACTCATTCCATCTAGGTGTTGCTCATAGGGGTGAAGCATCAAGATTTCCTAGTGGGTGACTCATCCTAATACTACTTCAAATGACTTAGGTGCACTAAACCATGGACTTTCTCCCAAGATCAAGCCCACATATCTTGCTAATACATTTGCAAAAATTTCAACAAGTTGTTTTCCTTATGAACCATTCATTATATAGTTGCTTGGATAATTCATTATCAAGCACATGGTGTTTTTATAGTTTGTCAGATTATGTGATATTTTATTAAGATTCAAATATGTATTTTTGAGTCAAACTCATTGACTCATATTTGATGAGTAGTGGTTCATGTAAGAATTTATACTTCATCTCTCATGCACATGAATGGTCTACTTAGCACTTAGGTAAGTGCAATATAATGGGTCTACTTTGATGGGTAAAATCATAGGGGCAAAAAGTGTCACAATGAATTGGTACCCATTTCGTTTAACAAATACTCAATTTTAAAATAGAGAAGTATTATAACACTTAGTCCCAAGCCTAAGAAGATATCCATTATTAATGGGTATAGGTCCACTTTGAGGGGTAAAATTGTGGGTGCAGATAATGTTGCAAGGAATGGGTACCCATTTCATTTAACTCCTACCTACTTTTAAAAAATAAAGACCCATTATGGTTTATAGCCCTAAACCTAAATATATATTTGTTACTAATAGAGACTCTTTATTAATGTATACATGTTTACTAATGGGTACATGAAATAAATAGAAACATGTTTATTAATGGGTGTTCATTATGAAAAAGTATAACTTTCTTTTATCGACAATTGTGACTATTTTTAAATTGCTAAATGATAGTGACTAGGAAATCATGAATAGATACCCACATTTGGGCCCTAAAACTCTACCTATAATTCATCTCCTCCCTCGATGACTCCAAATGACAATTTCCTAAGGTAGGCAAGGGTTTTGGGTAAACTTTCAAACCCATGTGACACCTTTGGACAACAAAATAGTTTCTAATGAAATAACTTTAACATAAACATTTCTAGATAAAAAAGTTTTGGCTGAAATCACATGGCATCTATGTAGATGACACATTTTTAGGTGGAAAAGTTTCACCCTTGAAAGACAAATATTTTTTGGTAAAATAATTTAAAATAAAACAAAAAAAGTGAAAATGCTAATTTTTCTTGAATCAAAGTCAAATGAAGCATTCTCCCCCACCAATTCCCGTGAGCTTTCTAATGCTAGCTAGCTAGCTAGTCATCTAACTCCAACCATCTATTTTAAAAAATTAGATTTTTTTAAAAAATACTTTATATTTGTATGTGTAGAAATGAAAAACTTGAGTTTTGAATCTAAACCCTAAATTTCTAACAAAAATGGAAACCCTATATTTAAAAAAAATGGAAACCCTTTATATAAAATAGAAATGAAAACCCTAACTTTCAAACGAAAATAAAAAACTCTAAATTTGAAACAAAATAAAAACCCTAAATATGAAAGAGAAACAAAAACCCTAAATTTGAAATAGAAAAAAAACCACCAATTTCAAATAGAAACTTAAACTAAATTTCACCAATATAAACCCTAAATTTGAAATGGAAACCCTAACCTTCCTTGACTAATATAAACTATAAATTTGAAATGGAAACTACCAAATCAAAATTGAAATAGAAATCCTAACTTTATTTCACCAATTTGTGAGCCTCAAGAGTGGTGTTCAGACCATTTACACAACCAGTCTAAGTTCCTTTTGCATCACGTCGTAAACTAGGTAGCTAGAGGTGAATTTTGAAGGAACTTTGGACTGAATAGACCCCCAACCAAAGCATCACCCATGTACATATTGTAATTCTACAGAGCATTCTTTAGCTTGTCTATGAGATAAGGTATTCATGAATGAATAGAAGCCCAACATTTTAATGAAGTTCACATTTTGCACGAAATCCATTATATTTGATTAAAAGTTGACGCCACCTAGAGAATAATAGAACCCTTGGGCTGTCATGCAATACGTGTTCTCCAACCATAGATATGATAGAAAAATATACATGAGGGGAATCGATATCAAAGACATGGGTGAGTTTTGTAAAGCCATATGATCCAATCTCTATGGGTTCCCATTTCTAAGGTTGAAGATAGATGTGTTTATTCTTGAAAAATTCCTTCATGGTTAAGGAAAGCAGAGAGTAGGGGAGGTGGAGAGAGATTGGAGGAGATATATAAAAATTGATATCAAAATTGAAATTGATATCAATATTGATATTTATTAAATTTGAAATTGGTATGAATTGGTATTAATCTAAATCAAATTTGATATTAAAATCTCGAAATTGATAACAAATTTAAAATTTATATATAAAAAATAATTGATATCAAATTTGATATCTCAATAAAATTAATATTTCAATAAAATATATTATCAAAATTCAAATTGATATCAGAATTTAATTTATCAAACTTTAAATTGATAAGTATCTAAATTGATATATCAAAATTGATCTCTTGAATTGATAGATCAATTTTTAAATTGATGAAATTCATATTAATTTCAATATCAATCTTAAATCAAATTTGATAACAATATTGAAGTTGATATCAATTTGAAATTGGTATATTAAAATTGAAATTGATTTATCAAAATTGATATAATTATCAATAGATCAAATTATATATATATATATATATATATATCTTGAAAATAGAAATTGATATATTGAAATCGAAATGTAATATCAAAAATTAAATTGACATATCAAAACTTAACTTATCAAAATTTAAGTTGATGTTTATAAATTATATCAACTTGAGGTTGGGCCTCCCTCCCAATATCTAAATCCAATCAAAGAATGTAGTTTTAATATGCTAATATATAGAAATAATAATACTAAACAATAAAGCCTAATATAATTTGGTTAGTACAATAAACTTCAAACCATTAAATCTTGCAACCCCAAATCCTAAAGCCTAAATCATTGACACTCACCCAAAAACCTATTAATTGTAAGTCATTAACCATAAATTAAGAACCCTTAACTATGAACCCTTAACCCTATCAAGTAGGTTAGTTATAAAACACCAATTGGTACACCCTATATTATAAATAGATTAAATTATAAACCATAAAATACATACACTAGGTAAATCATATATCTCATACTAGATAAATCCTAAACCCTAGATTCTAAACAATAAATGTAGGCTTCAATTATAAAACCTAAATCATAAACACTAAGTTTTATAAACCCTATGCCCTAAACCACATACCCTAGACCATAAACACCAAACTCTAAAACCTATTTTTACAAATCAGGTAAACCCTAAAATGTAAACCCTATTTACCATAAGTTCATTAAACCCTAAATCCTAAACTATATGACTTAAATGATAGACCATAGACCATAAAATATAAGAACTCCGAACTATAAAGGTCATAAAACATTGTATGCTCAATTGTAAATTATAATTTATAAATAATAAAAGTTGAACCCTAAAGACCAAACTCTAAAAATATGATAAACTTTAAAACATAAATCATAAACCTTAAACTTCAAACCCTAAAATACTTTTAACCCTAAAACATACAAAATCCTAAAACTCTAGACCTCAACCCCTAAACCTTTAAAACCTAAACCATAAACCTTTAACTTTTAACTATAAACACTAAACCCTAAACCGTCAACTATAAACTGTAATTCATAAATAAGTTAAACTATTTAAATCCTTAAAAATAGATTCAATAAACCATACATACCATGTAACATAAACCCTAAAAACTTGAAATCATAATTCATTATTAATTAATTATTGAGGTTCAACTATAAACATCATAAGTGAATTGTAAATCATAAAGAGTTTTACTATAACCCTTTAATACTAAACTATAAATACTAAATATCACAAGTTCACTAAACCCTAAAACATTTACTTTGAATCCTAAATTATGAATCTTAAAACTCTAAATCCTATACCCTAAACTATCACCCTTAATATTATCGTAAATGATGAACTATATACCTTTAAACCTTAGACCATAAATCCCAAACCCTATATCATAAACCCTAAATTGTAAACACTAAAACTTGAACCCCAAATCCAAAACTCTAAACACATGAATGATAAATTTGAATATATTTCCTTATGATTCCTAGAATAAATCCTTATTACTCCAATTTATGAATCCCACCTTTTACTATACCTATATCTCTCATAAGCCATGTTATTCAATATACCTTGTACCTTCATATATATCTAAACCTGTATATGTGGATGAGTGGTAGAAAAGAAGAGTGATTCTCTCACTATACCAAACCTCTCAATGTATCAAAACTTTTAATATACCTTGTGGTATGTGAAATAAGAGGTGTACAAAGAGAAAAAAGGTATGGGAGAGTAAAGTGGCACTAATAGATATGGAAATAAAAAGTCTCAGGTCAAATTGAGGCTTGGGTATTGGATTTTAAGCCCTTCTCACTTTACTAGACCCTTTATGGGGGATCTAGCCTAGCTAAAAGTGGTATATCATCAAAAGAATAAAGTAGATAAAGAGAAATCATTAGGGTAAAAGTCTAAAAGTAGAATAAAGAGAGGGATCTCAAGAAAAAATTATTGGAAGAAAAAGTTTATATTACCTCCTTGTCAGTTTGACCTCTTTAGCCCTCAAATTTACCTCTATGACATTACTTCCTAGGATACAAGAGGATAATATATCCAAATTTTGTGTTCAATGCACTATAGAGGGCACTTAAGAAGAGAGTGGGGTTAAAAACAAAACCATATATTAACAATGACATTTTGATTAGAATATGTCTTTAAAATTACATATAAAATAAGAAAAATTAATTAGTTGAACAATATTTAAAAATGAAATATAGGAGATGAAAAACACATTTAGATTTTGAGTTGATACCAACCTCTAATAACATTATCTTGCCTAGTGGAAATTGTGAAAGCACAACTCTACATTTTATATGGTTGTCAAGATGTATGATAAGAGTCTTAAGGAGATTTCCGAAAATAAGATGTGAACAAGGATTGATCATCTTGAACATCTTGAGTTGTGTGACATAAATTCACTTAGAGTTAACTCAAGTGGATAAGAATTCACTTAGAGTTAACTATATTATCTTAAGATGAAATGTAGTTATTATGGACATTGACATTTAACCATGGTAAATACCTGGGTAGGTTGGTCTAGGAAATTTAGCTCAATTTGAATTGTATGCAATTGAATTAGAATACTTCCTCATATTGAGAATCCTATATTCAATTAAGATAATATAGATGATGTTATTTGGCATGAAACATGCTAATATACATGTGACATGTAGGCTATATACCATGATGATGTGACATTATTAAAGTTCATTACTATGTATTTAGGTTTACACAAAAGAGAGACATTATACCTATTGTAAACTTGAAAGAGTGAGACACTCTAATTAATAAAGAATGATTGAGTGAGACAATTTGAATGCATAATAGAGTGAGACACTCTATAAATTTTAAACATTTTCCTTTGGTAGAGTGTGTGCCTTGATCCACCAATTGGCATCTATAAAAAATAAAAATTTGGATCCAATTTGTAGTTCGTTGCATTAGGTATCAGAGTTCGGCTCTTACTGTGTAATAATAGGACTTCTTGATTTATAAGAAGGATAATTATTGATCTAGAACTTTTATTAGGAATTGTAGAAAATTGAATGCATGGATAGAACAAAGTTAGAGAAATTTGGGGGAAGAAGAAATCTTCCTAAAAATAATGAGAGAAATAATGTTGGATTTTAGTGTGTAATGAGGATGCTTGAAGAAATTCAGACCCATGTAGATACCCAAGAAGTTCTAAACTAGTAGATGGTTTCTAATAATGAACCTAAATAAACTATGAGCATGAGTATAATCATAAGAATGTTGAAGATGTATCGCTTAATCAAGACGTTATAAATTTACATGTGCCTAAAAAACCAAGGAGACCTCAATTGTCCCCATTTTTTAGGGATGTAAGGAAGTAGACGCTTCCAAGGTTTTTAGGAAAGAATTTAGGGGATGAGAATTTAAATCTTGGTTTGTTAACATGAAGAAAAACTTTGGATTCCAAGAATAGGCCACTAATGAATAAGATCACATATGAGTATGCCAACTTGATGAGGAAGCCTCCTTATGGTTGGAGTTTATGAGTGCAATCAAGTGATACAAACTTGAAGAATTCACTTGGGAACTCTTTGAAAAGTGATTATGAGAGAAGTGCCTCTCCGTCACTCATAGAGAAAAGAAGAGGGATGAGTTTAATTTCTACATCAGGCATACAACATATTGGTTGAGTATGAGGTCAGATTTTTGAGCCTCTTTCACTATGTTGATTACATGCAAGATGAGTAGACCAATATCACAAAGTTAAAATTAGGCCTAAAAGAGGTGCTAATGCATGATGTAAACATGATGACAAGCTTGGTTCCTACCATTAAATCTACCTATAGATTAGAGGAAAAAGAGAACTCAATAGTTGATGCCTATAAATAATTTAAACATAAAATAAGTGAAAAAGGAATGTAGCCAAATTAGGAGGGAAAACACCTCATAAGAAGCATTTTTTAAAATTATAAGAACATGGTAAAAATGGCAACCATCCAAGGGAAGCTAGAGCATGAAATCCTTATCAAAAATTAAATTCTACTAAAAGGACACTACATTAGGGGAAATGAACATTATTGTTTCCTCCAATTTAGATCTCATGAATGGATGTTGAAATTATGGGAAGCTCCACTATGGTAGAAATTTCCCTAAACCAAATAAAGATTAGACTCCTAACAAAAACCCTATGTTTTCATAGATAACCAAAGTGCTAATTTATAGTCATCATTGGTTTAGATTCATGATAAGACCAATGGAAAATCTATTTCTATTTTTTTTTTGTTGTTAAAGAAACTAATTATTTTATTTCTCTAAAAAATAAGGCAATGTGGATTTAATTCTCAAAAACCAAGAGAGGAAGGGCAAATTGAGTTGGGTACCAATAGAACATGCTCCATTTATGAGGGAATTGTTCAACTAGAGGTTGATTTGGGCATTTTACTCATAAAAATTAATATTTTGGTTGTATCTTTAGGATCTTATGACATGATCATCAATATGGATTGGATGTAACAACATCAAGCTCAAGTTGATTGTAGGAGGAAAAGGTTCAATGCTTAGATGATCATGGACATATATTATCTATGCTTTAGAACATTCCTAAATTAGGAAAACCATAATTAATATATACTAAAAAATGAATAAATCTATTAGAAGAGGTTCCCAACTCTGCTATGTGTGAATAGAAGATCTAAGGGTAAAAAATAAATCATTAAATTATGATCATCCCTTATTGGAATAATACCTTGATGTGTTTTATGAAGTGTTCCTAGGGCTACCATCTATAATGGAGTTTGATGCGTCAATATAAATACTTCTTGGGGTTATTCATATGGAAAAATCACCCTAGAAAATAAATATGGCTAACATCATCAAGTAAATGTATCATATGTACTCAATTTTGCATGAAAGAGAGATATTTTGCCTATTGTAAAATTGCAAGAGTGACACTTTAATTAATAAAGCATGCCCAAGTGAAACATTTTTAATGCATAAAAGAGTGAAATGCTTTATAAATTAGAAAAAAATTCTTTGTTAAAGTATGTACCTTGATCATAACCAATTGGGATCCATAAAAAAACAAAAAAAATTGTTCCATATTATAGGTCATTGCATCAGGTATCAAAGCTTATTTCTTTTTGTGTAATACTATGACTTTTGGGTTTATAATAAGGATAAATGATGATATGATTTAATCCTCAAATGTAGAAAATTGAATGCATGGCTTAAACAAGGCCATGGAGAGGTGGGAATGGAAGAAATCATCCAACAAATAATGAAAAAAATAATGAGCATAATAATGTTAGATTTTAGGGTGTAATGGGGGTGCTTGAAGCAATTTAGACCCACATAGATACCTAAAAAGTCCTAAATTATTAGATGGTTGCTAACAATAACCCCAATCAAAGTTAGGGGCACAAGTATAATCATAATAATGTTGAAGATGTATCCCTTAATTGGGAAATTACAAATTTGCATGCCTTTAGCAAACCAATGAGACATTAATTGGCCCCATTTCTAAGGGTCCTAAAGAAGGAGACACCTCCAAGATTTTTGGCCGCCAATACATTTTTTGGCCATTTTTAGCCCTCATCTATGTGCACATACCCTGATATCTAATTTCTAAATTTAATTTAATTGATCAATTGATTGATATAACTTGATATTAATTGATTGATAAATTTATAGTAACTAATATTGATAAGGCTATATTGAAATTGATATAAATTCATATTAATTGATAGAAATCTAATTTAATTCACATTCCTCAAGTTCTCTTTAGAGATGAGTTGGTTTGGAGTGCCTCCACTTCAAGAGCCTTGTCCCTCTCTTTGGGCTTTACCCTTCTCTTCGCCCATGGACCCTCCCCTTTTTGGGCCTCTTAATGGTAGCCTCACCTTGTCCCTAAATTTAATATTTTCTTTTGGTTGTTGGCCTAGAATAAAATCCTCACCATTGACAACTTGGTTAGAAGAGATCTTGCCCTTCCAAATAGGTGTTGCTTATGTGAATCCATGGAGGAGTCCATTTCCCATTTGTTTCTTGGTTGCTCCTTTTCCTAGGAAGTGTAGAGACCTCTCCTCTCCTTGTTATCCCTTAAGTGGGTTATCCCTTGTGACACACTTGAATTTTTTATAAAATGGTCTCCTCCATTTAGGAATCTTGCTTTGGTAGCCTTATGGGACTTGATTATCCCTCATGTGATTTGGTGTATTTGGAAAGAGAAAAATAATCACATCTTTAAGGATCAAAAGTCCTCCCTATAAAGAGTTTTCTTCATATGTTGTTATACCATTAAAGATAATTTCTACTAGTGTGGGCTAGATCCAAGTTGTCCTCTTCATCTAAAACCTATGCATCTAACCTATAGTTGAAGATTTCAAAATCCTAGAAACTAGAATTTGATATTTCTATAGCCCCCAAGGGCAAGGGTTTCCCTAGGCTTAACATTCATGGTCCCCTTCTTTACCTAGCTAGCTGAAGCTTAACTTTGATAGGACTACTAAAGGCAATCCAAGCCCTGCCAAGGGAGGTGGTGTGTTAAGAGATGAGAAGGGTAGGTTTATTGTCACTTGTACTATGAACATGGGGTCCAAACCAGACACTATGCTGAAGTAGTGGCAACCCACAATGGCCCATCAACTCCATGTCCAAAACCTTATTGTTGAAGGTGATTCAATCAACATTATAAATTGCCTCCTTTTGAAGACCCCCTAGTTGGTTTATTAATTTTTCTATCAATGATTCTTTGGACATAATTAAGAAGTTGAATTTAGTTCATATTAGACACATCTTTTGTGAGGTAAATTGAGTGGCCAACTATCTTTCCAATTAGGGTGTGACTAGGCAAGGATCATGCATATAGTCAATGTACCCCCTTTTCATAATGAATTAGAAAATATGTGCTTATGATGTCATTAATAATGGGGGAGTTTTGAAAGAGGGGCTAACAAGACATGGTAATAATATGTGACAGAGGTCACAATAGATGGAACACCATCGACATTATGAGAAGGCATGTCTGGAATACCATCAAAATTTGAAAGGGTTGTAGAGATATAACCCCTACCTCAAAGGATTTAGGAAAGGAGAAAGAGATAGTTAAGATTTCATGGGGTCACACACTATTTAGGACTTATAGTGATATCAAATAGAGGAATCATTTTCCATGGGAGGAGAAAAAAATAGAGCTACAAAAAATGGAAAAAGGAGGCTAGGGTCTAGAGTATCTTGTAAAAAGTAGAATTTGTCAAGAGTTGGGACAATGGGAGACTAAAATTTGAGATTATAGAAGTACTATTGGTAGCTGTTACACTCGTTTCCATAGAGGGGGACAAGGTTTTTAAGGATAGGCATATGGGAGATGAAGCCATGACTACCTTATTTAATAAAGATAAGGATCCAGACAAACTACATTCTAGCTATGCTACAAGTACTCTTAGATATCCATGGGATTAAATCATTGCATCTTATGAGGTATGTAACCTTGGAAGGCCTCTTTAAATCTATTTACTCTTACCACTTTTTCCTTCTAAATAACTTTAGGAGAGAGAGGCCTATGTCATTTCCATATTATTTGTTGTCATCCATGGAAGGGTCTATGAAGGATTACATGAAAGCCTTTGTGGCTATCCCTTTACACCAAGGGATTATGCTCTTGGAATTGGTGAATCATATTAATAGGCTTAACCCCTTGTCCCCTAGTCAATTTTCAAGAAAGGGAAGAAGAAAAATGGATTGTTGATTATTCAATCTCATCCTCTAAAGAGACAAAGGAAATAGTTATTAGTTGGAATAAAATGGGTTCTGAATCTGAATTAGATCCTAGTAGCTAGAATCCATAAGATCTTGAAGAAATTTAAGTGAGGAGGGATAGTCCCAAGTATAGAAAGAGAAAAAGAGGTGGGGCGACTACTACCCAGGTGAGGAAAGAGACCCCCTATCTATCAGAGAGAGGCAAAGATAAATCTTTCCTTGAGCCTGCTATGGAGATACCCTTCCTAGGAGTTGATAATCCCTATCCCTAAGTAATGTCTTAACCTAGCATTGCCCACATTGCCCCTTCATCTTTAAAGGAAGTGAATGAGATATATATGCATTGAGCCAAAGCATCTCAACTTTGCACAATATAATGAAATGGTTCTATATCGAAATTAGAAAGATTAACATTAAAATAGAATTCAACACTAATAAGAGCAGTGGGGAAATCCAAGTGCTTTTGGAGGAAGAGATTTTTTTTTTAGAATTGAGAAGCTATCCCTTTTGTCAACAACCTTTAGACCAACCTATCTAACCAAAAATAAAAATGGCAAATTTGGAGGAGGAAATGACTAAAGGCTAGGGATAGTAGGAGGAAAGAATCATGGCTTTGTAATAGGAGCTCAAAAAATTGAAAGAGAACTTCAACAATTATATGAAGGTAAATGCAACAGAAATCAAAAGTTTAAATGAGAATATCAACAAGCACAAGTCCAAATATGCAAAGGAGAAGAAGGATACAACAAGCACAAGTCCTAATACCAAGACTAGGGGCACCAAGAAATAGAGCAAGGAAGGGAATAAAAAAACCCAAGATAGATATAAAACCTTGAGGATGATATGGTAGAGGTTGAATCTACCAACACCCTTGTAGAGTGCTATCAATTCCCAATAAACTTAATGATGCTAAGACTTGCATACAACTAAACATATGTTCTCATCTAATACCAAGCGGCTCACTAAATAATGCCATACTACATTTATCTTATCAATTCAGGGATGTATTTTCTTGGTATGGTGTGATTTTTGGGGATTGAAACAATACAACTATGCATAGTAGGAAAATGACATTCTTGGCAAAATAAGAAAGGAATGTAATGCTGAAACATAAATTCTACCTTATAAATTCTGAGACTAACTGAAATAACATATTAACTGAAACAAAATAATAAATTGAAATAGAATAATAAAAAACAAATCTAGTTTTGATTGCAAGAATCTAATTTTAACATGATAGATTATTAGTTGCAGTCCACCTCAAGTGGGCCCTTACTTGGATTAATTATGCCCTTCTGATGTAATCGAACTTCACAACATAAAATTCAACTCTATTATTACAAAAGAATACCCATAAAACTTAGAACATTTATTCAATTTTCTTCTCATTCCATTCCATCCTGCTACAACTAAAGATAAACATCCAATTTATACAAAAACAAAAATTACTATTTTTGGCAAATTTTCACAACTTTCTAAAATTGCCATTTTTGGTAACTTCACATCCTTATCCGTATGACCATGAAAGTTTCCAAATATTTGAAACTTACTAAAAAAAGACTAATCGTCAACTTTCTAATCTAAATGCAAGTAAATTTAGGAAAATATTTAGAAAAAACAACTCAAAAAATCTAAAAAAAAACATTAAAACCTCATTTTGAGGCCCTAGATGATTGAATAAGGCCTCGAAAAAGTGTCAAAACGACGACCTACCAAATTCCAATTTAGTGGGTTTTTTATTAAACTCTTCAAGATGCATCTGCCCACCAAATTTTAGTTCCAACGGACCTCCGGGTCAAAAGTTATGACCTCCGAAAGTTCTTGCATCATTACCTCCGAAAGTTCCTGCATCATTCTCCTCTAGTCGAAAAGAACGCAGCTCCTACAAGTTGTTTTCCTGGAACTTGTGCCACTTGTCTAGATCTATCTTCTTCACTTCCCATTCTAGAATCAATGTATTATCTGCTTGTGTTAGACCTTCCCACTATACCAGAAACTTGTTGTATTGACCTTGTCGAGTGTCTATTGTCTTCTTGTCCAGAATCTATGCAATCTTTTCCCTTTTCTTTCTTGAAACTTGTTGTTTCCAATCTACTTCAGCCTCACCTTCTTCATCAGGAATGTCACCATGAAAATCATATAAATCAAAAACATTAAACACAAGAGAAATGTCTAATTGCTCTGGTAAATCTACCTCATAAGCATTATCATTAATTTTTTTTGTAATTCTGCAAGGGCCAATTTTCTTATATTTCAGCTTGTTGTAAGTTCTGGTGGGAAACATCTCTCTTCTTAGATACACCATGACTAAGTCACCTTCATTGAATACTAGATGTCTTCTACCAGCATCTACTGTAGTTTTATACTTTTCATTACTTTCTTGGAGCTTCTGCCTCACCTCTTTCTGTAATTGTTGAATATGTTCTGCATATGCTTCTCCATCATCACTAATCCTATCTCAAATGGGTAGCTACACCAAATCTAAAACACCCTTAGGATTCCTACCATAAACAATGTGAAATGGTGATTTACCTGTAGATCAATTGACTAAACTGTTATAGGCAAATTTAGCTTGTGGTAAGGCCAAGTCCCACTGTCTGGGTTTCTCTCCAATGATGCATCTTAGCAGGTTTCCAAAACTTTGATTTACAGCCTCTGTCTGCCCATCTATTTAGGGGGTGATAAGCATTGCTGAACTAGAGCTTGGTTCCCATCTTCTTCCATAGGGTCCTCCAAAAGTGACTAATAAACTTGGTATCCCTATCAGATGTGATAGTTTGTTGAACACCATGCAATCGAACAATTTCTTTAAAAAATAATTATGCCACCCTAGTTGCATCACTAGTTTTCTTGCAGGCAATAAAATGAGCCATCTTAGAGAACCTATCGACAACAACAAAGATGGAATCATTACTTCGTTGTGTGTTTGGCAGCCCTAACACAAAGTCCATACTTAAATCAGTCCATGGTTTAGTAGGTACTGGTAATGGCATATACAACCCCGTATTTTGTGAATGTCCTTTAGCCATCTGACAAATTCTACACCTTGTCACATATCTTGTTATGTCTCTTTCCATCTTTGGCTAGTAGTACTTATCTTCTACCAAAGCTATGGTCTTATCCTTGCCAAAATGTCCAACCAACCCATTGCTATGAAGCTCTCTTCTAATATTCTCTCTCATGGACCCAACTAGAATACATAATTTCTTTCCTTTAAAGAGATAACCATCTTGCATAAGATATTCACCTTGAATGTGGCCCATGCTGCCCATTACCAAGGTTTTTCAACTATTCCACAATCTCCCAAAAATCATTGTCAGATTCATATAGATCTTTGATGGCATCAAAACCAATCACCTCATTTTGTTTTCCTGACTTGTGCTTGAGAACAAAGTTGTAGCCTTGTAAGAAAGAAACCCATTTTGCATGCCTACTATTCAATTCTTTTTGTGTGTTCAAGTATTAAGGCAATATGGTCTATAAACAACACAAACTCCTTTGGCACTAGGTAGTGCCTCCAATGTCTTAATGCTTGTACAATTGCATAAAATTCTAAATCATAAGTTGAATAGTTCTTCCTTACCTCATTCAACTTTTCACTAAAGAAGGCTATGAGTTTACCTTCTTGGCTAAGTACAACTCCAATACCCACATGTGAGGCATCACAATCCACTTCAAATACCTTATCAAAATCTAGTAATGCTAAAATAGGAGCTTCTGTCACCTTCTTCTTCAGAAACTTAAAAGCTTCCTCAGCTTCCTTGGTCCACACAAAATCCCTTCCTTTGGTGTAATCTGTTATGGGTGCTACAATACTGCTAAAATTTGGATTGAATTTTTGATAGAATGTGGATAACCCATGAAAACTTCTTACCTCTGTTATGCTCCTTGGACTAGGCCACTCTAAATTGCCCTGACCTTTTCTGTATCCATTTTGATACCATCTGCAGAGATGACCAAGCCTAGGAAGACCAAACTTTATTGCATGAATCAACACTTCTTTAAGTTTGCATAGAGTTTCTCTTTTCTCAACACATCTAATACGATCCTCAAGTGTTGTACGTGCTCCTCTTTGCTCTTGCTAAAAACCTAAATATCATCAAAGTAAACCACCACAAACTTACCAATATAAGGACGCAATATAGTATTCATTAGCCTCATGAAGGTGTTGGATGCATTAGATAACCCAAATGGCATAACCATCCACTCATATAATCCATCCCTAGTCTTGAATGTTATTTCCCATTCATCCCCCTCTCGAATCCGGATCTGGTTATAATCGCTGCATAGATCAATTTTGCTGAAGTATTTAGTCCTTGCAAGCACATCCATCATGTCGTCCAAATGAGGGATGGGGAACCGATATTTGATGGTGATTTTATTGATTGCCCTGCTATCTATGCACATCCTCCATGTGCCATCCTTCTCTGGAGTTAATAGTGCAGGTGCAACACATAGGCTCATACTCTCCCTCATCGCACCTTTGCTTATGAGGTATGTCACTTGTCTATTGAGTTCTGTATGGTGGGTAGGGCTCATTCTATAAGCTGCTTGATTAGGTAGGGATTCTCCTGGGATCAAATCAATGTGGTGTTGAATATCTCTGTTTGGTGGTAGACCATCAGGTAACTCATCTAGTACAACATCAGCATATTCTTCAAGTAGTTTTGATACTTCTACTGGTACTAGTATTTCCTGATCATCTTCTTTTTTCACTACTAGTGCATAACAGAACCCCGTCACCTTAATTTCCTTCATAAGTTCTCTTGTGGACAACATACTCTCAACCTTCTTTTCATCCTTAAGAGGCAATAAAATCACTTTAGAACCTTCTTTCCAAAAAGTGTATGTATTTTTTTCTCCATCATGCATTACCTTCTTATCATATTGTCACGACCTTCCCAACAACACATGGCATGCATCCATTGGAATGACATCGCACCATATTTCATCCTTATAAGTCTTTCCTATGGAAAACGTAATTAAACACCTCTTATCAACAATGACTTCATTTCCCTTTTTGAACCATGAAATACAAAAAGGATGGGGATGTTTTTCACAATGTAGATTCAGTTTATCTACCATTTCTCTAGAAACCATATTTTCACAAATACCACTATCAATAATAACTTGGCATACCTTTCCTCCTGAGGTGCACCTGGTTCAAAAAATATTGGTTCGAAGCCAAGAATTATCACAACCTTGTATTTGCTCCTTTTCTGGAATCACCATTGCTCTTCTCATCATGAGATTCTCACCCACACCTGGTGGAACCTCTAATTCTGCCCCTTCTCCTTCATCCTTAGCTTGAGCCAAGTTCAATCTGGGTTGTTCTCCTTGTTTCCTTTCTTGCATGTGATAGTTTGGATAGTCAAATGCCCTGTGACCCTCTTCACCACACCTATAACTAATGAAAGGTTTTTGTGGGCCTTACCATCCTTTGCCACCACCGTAACCTCTGCCCCTCTAAAATCCTCTTCCTCTCTGTTGACTTTGAGGATCTTGTCAGATATCTTCTGATTTGACTATTCCTTGGGATGATTCTCTCCCTGACTAAAATTCAGACCACCTCGCAAGGGAGATGATGTCCCTCTCCTTGCTCCTCTATTCCTTTGAAAATATTGTCTACTTTGCTTTTCTTTTGCCTTTAAAGCTAATTGGTATGTGTCTTCCATATTGTTAACCCTATGCATGCTCAATTCATCTTGAATAGTTAATTTTAGACCATTTACATACCTTGCAGCCATCTGTTCATCAATTTCTTGATGCACCACACGAATGGACAACTTGTAAAATTCATTTGTATAGTCTTGCACAATAGATAAGCTTTGTTTCAAATTTTGAAATCTATGGAAAAGAGTTTGTGCATAGTCTACAGGCAAAAATTTCTCTTTCAGCTTCTTCTCCATTTTGCTCCAAGTCTTGATTTTATCCTTTCCCTTTCTAGTTCTTTCCTTTTACAGATGATCCCACCAAATCATTGCATGACCCTTTAACTTAGTGCATGTAAACTTCACCTTCTTTTCCTCTGTCATAGTCTTCCATTCAAAAGAATTTCCCCATTTCGTTCAACCAATCTATCAACTCCCTTGGTTTGAGACTGCCTGCATACTCAGAAACTTCAATTTTAATCCCATCATTTTTTTCCTCTAATGCTTTGAGCATCCTTTCTTCAAAAGTCAGTTGCTCTAATTGTGCTTCCTCTTCAGCTCCTACATGTCAATCTTCATCTCCCTAGCCTATTTCTTCATTAGAATCATCTCTTTGTGGTCTCAATCCTTGATTGGCCAGCATACCTACAAGTTCTTGTATTTGCCTTTGTAGATCATGTATATCCCTATACATCTTGGCATTACCTGCTCTTCCTCTTCCTCTCCCAGCCATCTTCCCACTCTGATACCAGATGATGTAACCGAACTTCACAACACAAAATTTGACTCTATTATTACAAAAGAATACCCATAAAACTCAGAACATTTTTTCAAATTTCTTCTCATTCCATTCCATCCTGCTACAACTAAAGATAAACATCCAATTTATACAAAAACAAAAATTAACATTTTTGGTAGATTTTCACAACTTTCTAAAATTGCCATTTTTGATAACTTCACATCCTTATCCGTATGACCATGAAAGTTTCCAAATATTTGAAACTTACTAAAAAAGACTAATCGTCAACTTTCTAATCTAATTGCAAGTAAATGTAGGAAAATATTTAGAAAAAACAACTCAGAAAATCTCAAAAAAAACATTAAAACCTCATTTTGAGGCCCTAAATGATCGAATAAGGTCCCGAAAAAGTGTGAAAACAACGACCTACCAAATTTACTAATTCAATGGGTTTTTTATTAAACTCTTCAAGATGCATTTGCCCACCAAATTTCAGCTCCAACGGACCTCCGGGTCAAAAGTTATGACCTCCAGAAGTTCCTGCATCACCTTCTCTTCTCCTTTATGAAATACTAATCAAATCAATACATCAATCAATTTGCCACATTCAAAGAGTAAAGTAAAATTGTCATGATGGAAAACTCTATTTCTTATTGTCTTCCAAAATATAGTATATGTATGGAGAAAACCTAATTGTTCCTAGATAGGTTGGATCAAAACAATATACACACATCCATCATGAGTTCATATATTTATGGAAACCTATAACTAGTTAGCCACTTCCCATCATATGAGGGAAGGGCTCTTATTTTTGGAAAGAGAAACCAAACTAGGAAACTAAACTTACAACAATCAAAGAGGAACATATGTGTGGTACAAGAAATTCATTTAAGAAACATGAGAATAGGTAACTAGACCCATTTAATCCTTCCATATTCCTTGTTGAAGGATAGGAATTTTTTCATTTTTAAAATGCCTTGTCTTTCTATTTATGAAATTCATCCTTATTTGTATAGAAGGAGTTAATCATTGTTGGATAGATGTAGGTGACCACGAGCTTTACTACAAGAAGTTGATCCTTTGGTTGCAAGAAGCCAGTCCTTTGGATGCATGAAGCTATAATGCTACAATTTTGGCTATGGGATGTCACTCTTAGTTTCTGTAGGAAGGAGTTAGTCTCATAGAAAATTACCTACTCTAAGATCATCATAAACAAAAAACATACCACATCATATTTGAAAATAATTGCTTTAACACACAAACATTCATTAAAACATATTATAGCTAACACAGTGCTTTTGTACACATATTAATTAAAGCCTTATCTTAAAAGGTGGGAATATCTACCAAAACATTTTCTTAAAACATGAAACATAGGGATTATAAAAGACAAATATGACACCCATCAACCTTCAAGGATTTGTAGTCTTCTCTATGTGTTGTCTTTTTCTATTTTGTTATGCTTTTGATGTCTATTTGGGGTTTGGTGTGGGTTAGTTGTGGTTCTGTTGATGTTTTGCTAATGTAAAGGGTTTCCATGGCCCCTTCAAAACCTATTTTTACCCTTTTTTAATCAAAAACTAATTTCAATTTACATAAATAGATATTTTAATTTACAATCTTTGATTATCTATTATCCAAACTCATTATCAAAATGAAAGAGTAATAATAAATTAGTGAACACATTTCAAGATGCTATAAAGTTTTGAACACATGATGTAAATGCATTTCAAATGTAAACTATTAAAATACACTCAATTTGAAATGTATGTATAATATAAAATAGTGAAATATACTCTTTGAATGATACATCAAGTGTGTGGATTACATACATTTAAATATCTTGGTACATATAATTTGGGTCCTCTCTATTTTTTATTATCTCTAAAATGTTCTCATGGTCTTCAATACTCAACCTCTATTTTGTTGGCCACATCTAGTTTTTCATAAAGTTTCCAAATTTAATCATGTTTCTACAACTAAGTGCCTATAGTGTATAACCTCCTATCTAGGAATATATTTATCAAATTTAATACCACTTTTATCTATTTTTATTTGTTGGTGATAAGTTCTTTCAATAACAACTGATCTAGTGGGATATTCTTATCCATCAACATTTGTCATATATTATGTCAAATTATATTTTGGTTGTGTGGAGCCAAGTGAATAATATTCTATGATTTCTCTAATGCCAATATTTACAACTAGAAGAAAAACATATCCTACAAAAATACAGAGGTTAGGGTCAATTCCAAGATATATCACTTGCTAGCTAGCACCATTATCCCACTACAATAATCAATATGCTTAATTTACCTACAAACAACTAGATCAAACACATGTTCATATTTGACTAAATAAAAATGATCATTGACATTTGTCATTATCTTCTTAAGGATGCATTAAAAGCATTTGCTTCATTTCCTACTATGGAATATATCCATCAATAATATTCACACATTGTAGAGTATTTACATCAACGTTAATGCAAATGACACAAAAGCATGATTTTACTCACTTGAATATCAAATGGCTTACTATGTCTAATAGTCATCACCTAATAGAGTCTCCTAATATCAACAATAATTTGGCAATTATAAGGATTGGAACAATCAATAGCTACAAATATGAAAATTTGAAATATTAATTTTTAAACATATAGAAGAAGAGAAAGAAGAATCGAAGCAAAAATAACTACAAGAAAAGGTTTATGTAATCTCCTTATTACCTTTATAGTCCTCAAATATTCCTAGATAGGGTATCACTTCCCAAGATATGAGAGTAATCTTGTTGAATGCTGTATTTACTGCACTATAAAGGAGGTTTAATGATGTAGCCAACAACATACACTCAATAAAATTGTGCCATAAATCATGTTTGAGAGCCAACGATTTGAAAAATTGGAAAAAAAACTTCTATTCACCAACTCTGCTGCTACAATGAGAGAAAACTCTCTTATATCCAAGAAAACAAAAAAAATCAAAAAATTACTTTTTTTGGTAGATTTCGACAATTGTCAGATTTTGCAATTTTAGGTAATTTTACATTCATATCTTGAGAATCCAATTTTTTCGCAAAAACTTCCTAAAGCTAAGGTAGGACAAAAAGCCAACTAACATCCTAAATTCGAAACATGATTTTTGAGTTATTAAAAAAAACAACTTTTAAAAAACTAGGAAAAAACACTAAATTGTCATTTTGAGGGCCAAGATGAAAGTTTCAAGCCCTGAAAAAATGCCAAGATGAGGTCCAATTGACTAGGGTGGGTTAGGAAACCACATGCCACCTCATAATGCATCCACCTATAAAATTTCATAGAAAACCCATATCCGAGTCAAAAGTTATGACATCCGGAAGTCCCTGCATCATTTAAGAAGAGAGGGAGCAACTAAGAAGCAAAATGAAGTGTCCACATAGTTAAAGTATGTTTTCAAAAAATTGAATCCAAAACAACAAAAATGAACATTGCATTTGTATACAAATTAAAAGGAATTAAACAAAATTCATACCTATAAAAGCATCCCCATAGTAAAATTAGGATAATTCTTAAAATTGTTATTATGTGTTGACATTGTTAGCACATTATTAAAATTGGTTAATTTAAGTGGAAAACATTGTTTAAAATATTATATTTGGCCAAAAAATAGTTTTCTTATAAAATATTATGCATGTATTGTAACAAGACATATTGGACTAAATACATTTCAGCCAAAGCCTTTACAATAGAAAATGTTTTTGTAAAACCATTTTTGGCCAAACATATCTAGATAGCAACAGATGTGGCAATTTAGCCTCATTATTTATAAAACATTTTCAAAACCTATCTTTCACTTAGGCCTTCTCAAATTGGGAATATTTTCAACAAAATCTAAAAATACTCTTTGTTAGTTCTTAGAGCATAGAATTTAAAAATATATTTTTAGTTCTTTAATTAATATTATTTTTTAAATTTATTACAAGTAGGTCATTATAATGAAACATAAGGCTGATTGGAAATTCAAAAAAGTGTGATAAAATTTATTTTACAAATTTAAGAAAAATATGGTGCACTAGAGTAGAGAATCCTCTTGGGAATAATTTGTTTTTGTTTATGATAAAAAGTTAAGACAAAGTGGAACCCTGTTGAAACTAATACATTTTTAGTAAACTTCATTTTAAAAAATTATTAAAAAACAAATATTTATCAATTTTTTCAATGCACATATATTCAAGTTAGCTATGTGGGAAAAAATCATGGAAAAAAAATATTTTTGTTTTATTAAAAGTGGATGAACATCAACCTTATAATCTAAACTATTTTTCAACAATTAAATTTTAATGCCAATTTTATAAAAACTATAGCCAAATAATTTTAAAAAAAATACAAACATAAACTACACTAAGAATTCGACATTTCATTAGTTTATACCATTTTAAAATTAAAACATCTATATCACTTTTAGGGGCTTCAAGTTAAAAAGTTAGACTTGTGTTGGTCATTTCCTTTATAAAAAGGTGACATAGTTCTAAACTTTCACCCTATGACTAGATATATTAATTGTTGCATTCCTAATGAGGATGGAATCAATTGAACCCTAAAGTCTATGTGTTGGTTAAATTCCTATAATTTATTTATGATTGGCTAAACATGAAAGTAGTGATTGTGTCTTAGCAATGAAAATAATTTGAAGTTGGGTATCTCCTAGTTAAGTTTAGGTCTAAACCCTGATTCCTTCTTGTCTATGTGATTTTCCAATCTTATTAGTTTGAGACATGAGTGGTAAACCCTAAGGGCTAGATTAAAATATAAGACTTGGGGTTTTTGAATTGTTTAAATTTGAGCATATGATGATTGTATTACTATTAGCACTTGGTTCAAGACTGTCATTATAGAGTAAACTTGTGACATTAATCTAGAATGATGAACATTACCTTAGGAGTTGGAGATTATTTGTGAAGATATGTTGACTCTCACTCCAAATTCTTAATCATTGAGATCTGCACATATGTGGACTGAGAATTTCATGCCTATGAAATTTTGTTGTACTTGATTGTTAGATTAAATAATTTATCTATTTACTATAGCTTAAGTGTACTTAGATTGATGAGGTTAGACAACATCTTGTCTAACTGAATGTGCAACCTTTTAGAGGTTAGAGGTTACCTATTTATTTGGTAAACCTCATGTGCATACATTTTGAGGTTGGAAGACTTTCCATCTCATCTCAAAAGGCACTTTGTAGTCATCCAACACTTGTCACACAAGGTTGTTGGTTTGCACATTCCAAGTGATCCAAAGGATGACACTTATAGGACACTTGTCTATGTGCATGTGCCACATCATGGGGCACTTGTCAATCCACATGCAAGGTGGATTGCCTCATCCATGCCTATATAATAAGGCATTCCTATGTAAATTATCAAGTGAGATTAATATATGTTTATGCTCAAATTAGATTCATCAATATCATTGATTTCTTATCTCTATTTGTCGATTTAGATATTGTGAGAGTAAATATTAAGTGTTGTAGAGAATCCTTGGCTATTCCAACATGGCATTAGAGCCATGCTGTAGGCATGCTCTACATTTTGAGGGGATCAGAAGGTGAGGCAAAAATCAGTGCATCCTAGAGCTAAACTGATCTCATGAGCAAAATTGAAAAAGTTTTTTTTTTGAAAAAATGATTTTGTTGTGTAATTTTGTGCAATTTTTTTGTTTCAAAATGCATTTTTTTTTACAAATTGAATATTTGCAGGCATTTGAATGGTTGGTTAGAATTAGAGCAAGTGTTGGTTTGATTGTTGGTTCTGGTAACTTGATTTGCAATTTTTGCTTTGTGCAAAGGTCATTTACAATATTGTTGCAGAGGACAAGCGAATTCACATAGCTTGCATAAAGAGACATACCCTGTGTAAAGAGGATGAAGTAGCACCCATAAGAAGTTCATGACCTGCATATTTAGAGGTAGTTCAAGCCACATAAAGCGCATCCACAACTTTGCAAGGGTTCGTATTCCCTCTTTGTGGGTCAAATCTCCTCCTAAAAAGGCTTTTTTACATCTCTGTAACTCAAATATCCTCTCAACAAGGCATTTTTACATCTCTATGGGTCAAAACCCTCCCAACAAAGCATTTTTGATGTGCAAGACATTTTTTGAGCTGGGAAAGGCATTTTTTTATGTGCAGGGCATTTTTTGACCTGTAGCTATGTCAAATCGACCTGTGGTTGCCTAATATTGACTTGAGAGGAAGAAATTTAGCTTGTAGAGCTGAATTTTGGCTGCACCAACAATTTTTTGGGTTGTTTTTGCTATAATCCACCCATTTTTTGCTCATCAAAATAACATTTACATTTTGTTTTTAATAAGCATTTAAATTATGTTTATTAAGATACTATAAATGCATAATTTTGGGGGTTTATTGTAAATTAGGAGGCAAAGTCAAAGGACATTTTTTTTCATATGAAGAACTAATGGTTTTAAAACACTTGTATCTTTGCCCGACAAAGACAAAGGGTGAGGCCCGGGTTGGTAGGTGGTCAATTACCCCTCACAAATAAAATCATTGTAATCTTCACTCCATGTCAATTCCAACAAGTAGTTGGAAGGAAATGTTTATCTCTCCATAGGCATTTTTTTCTAATTTCTAGTGCAAGTGTATTAAAATAGACTTGTTTTACGGGAAATTGTTTTTGTCACAACTTTTGATTGGTAGCTTGAAATTGAGCACCATTTTTTGCAAAAGTTAATATTTTCCCATTTCCCACGTATTGGACCTATTTGCATTGTAAAACATGCTAATATATAAAGTTCCAAAATTTGGGGGGTCATCTAATCCGAGGGTTACCTAATGTGTTGATTTCTATTGTCTAAAGGAATTAACCTGTTTGTAATCATGTGCTATCAAATTCACTCTTCTGTAATCCACCTAAAACTAGGAAATATAAGTCTTGGTGTGAAGGCATCCTAAAACATCTCAGGTTCCACAATCTTATACCCTATCTATATGGACTTGTCCCTAAACTAGGTAACCAATCTAAGAAGAATAAGTGGTTTAATAATCATGATCACATTATTGGATTATTCAACCTACATATACTAGATTACGCTTTGTATGCCATCATGGATATTGAATGTCCATATGCATTATGGATAAAAATTTGGGACATATATGGAGACTCCAATGTTTCTCCCTTCCTACATGATCCTGTTATGATCACAACTCACATCCCACATCATGATTCAGATATAGAGTGTCTAGTTTACATAAAGGAAATCATCATTCCTCCACTACCTATTGTTTCTCCATCAGATGTCAGTGTCACTTCGCAAGCTTCGAGTAATTCTCTGCAGTAGGATCTCATTTGTCTTCCTAGCATTGTTGATTGGATGTATATCTACACAACATTTTGTGTCAATTTTGTAGAGTCCTGTATTGCTGACATGGAAGCACACATTAAGGACATCAATCTTCCTTTTTATGACAACTTCGATGAACCTGCATCAACCTTGTCTTCTTTAGACATGATTGCTCTTCCTTCGCCTACATCATCTTCTAAGTGATGATATCAGTTTCTTATGGTTCTAGTTATCACCATACATATATGGTTCTTGTGGTTCCTATTACAAAATATTCTATGACACCTGACTTATTCCATCAGTATTCATCACATGATAGCATTGGCTTGGAGATTACTGAGTGTTTTCTGAAGACATCATGGGCCTCATCTAAGTCTTTGAATCATGTGTAGAATTCAAAGACATTCCTACTTCTTTCTATATGTTCCTATCAAGAATGGGAAGATTACTTGCACACTTCTATGGTTTGATTCTTCCTAAAGGGAGAAATATGGTTCATCGTTCATGGATTCTCTTCAACATACTTCATCGAGCATCTACACGCACTGCAACATATCTTATGGGGGGCTTCCAAGTCTCTCTTTGTATCTCCTATCTTGGGGAAATTTATTGTACACATGGGTAAGTGCAAAGAGTTGGGGGGCCAAAAAGTGGCCAAATTGTTTTCAAAAAAATTTAATGCATAACACGAGCACGTTATAATGTGTTCGCATTATAACACACTCGCGTTATAATGTGCTCACATATGGCTTGGTAATGATGAGCCTAAGGCTCGTCAAAACCAAACCATAATGCGCTCGCGTTATAACGCGAGCGCATTATGACTTATTATAAATTTAAAAAAAAAGCTTACCATCTCATTTCATTTCTTTATTCTCCTCTATACCCGTGGCTTGCAAACCCTAGGAAGCGCACTCTCATTTTGTAAAAGTCAATTCAACACCAAAATCTTACCAATTCATCACCAAAATGCCACCACGACATCGAGCACACCAAAGGAGTGAGTTTTATTTTTTTTTGTTTGAATTTGTTTCTAAATAGGTAGGTTTGAGTTGATTTTTGATGTAAATTTCGTTAATTGTCAGGAAATGTTAATGCACCTCCTCCTCCTCCTCAAAATCCACAAAATCTACAAAATCCTGAGGAGGAAATACCTGCGGAACAACAACCTCCTCCATCTATTCCTCAACATGCCCCTGGAACACAAGAAAATGTAATGGGGCAAATTGAAAACAATAAAAAAGAAATTGAAGATATAATTGCAAGGTTGAAAGATCCTTCCACTTCAAACTTGCATAGGTCCACCCTTACTGAATCTCTTGAATCTATGTTATCAAATGTAGATTCAATTAGCAAGCAAATATCTAGTTGGATGGATAAGAGGAGAGAGCTTAGAGACTATTATGCAGACAAGCTATCATACCAAGATGTGAAAAAATTACAAATTACAAAATTAGACTTGTGTTCAATTTTCACAAACCCACAAACAAATCAACCTCCATCCATTACATGCAAGAGGTTCCCTATCCATTGGTGCAACAACCAAGAGATAAGGGACAATTTTGAGCAAAGGTGGTGGATGGTTTTTGACCATCCTCCATGCAATAATAATGAGGTCCCGCAATACTTTTTAAGGAAACTCTACTGCAAGTTTGTCCTTAATAAAGTGTCAAACTATTTTGATATGCGGGACTTCTAGGGTAGAGGTGGGGGGTTAGCACAAGATAGACCAGGGGCATGTGTTGACCCACAATGGGTAGTGAGACGAGTAATCAATAGACCAGCCCATGAGCATGTTTCTATCCCTTCCATTGTGAAGGAGAGTGTTGAGGTCGATACACTTTAGTCCATTAGTGCCTTGACCCAGAGCATCATAGAGCATGCCAGTCCTGTAGCACATAGTGGGTTGGGAGATAGTGTGAGGAGTAGGGTCCCACCCCATGCTTGTCAGACTTGCAGGTCAGCCTATGGTTATGACCCCATGGATAGTCAGGACACAGGTGCACAGGCTACATCTGCAGCTAAGCAGATGGTGATGACAGATACTCTCCTAAGTGAGACTTTTAGCCTTGATACTCAAGTAAATATTAGCAAGTTTATTGAATTTAATTTATTAAATTTTATTTTTGAAATGTAAGATTAACTAATTTAGTTTGATGCTTTTAATGAAATTTTAGGGTCATAGCATTGATGCAATTTTCAGTGGTTCTCCACCTACATATTACACAAGATCATCTACTATCGGGGTATGTAACTAGTAAACAATTATAAATATTACATGTGAATAGCATTGTTATATGAATGGTATTCTAATATCTGATTTTGGATGTTGAATAGGTCAATATTAGAGATTTTACGGCAACACCTGCTAGCAATGGTGGAATTCAAAGCTTCACAAAGGTAATAAAATAAATAATTTAATGAATGAATTGTACTTACTAGATTTTTGTATGTGACTTGTGTGCTTTATTGTGTGTACTTCCATGTTTAGATGAACGTGTGTATTTTAGGAGCCATGATTTGCATCACTATTATAGTTTTCGTAATTGAATAATGTTGTTTTATTTCTAGATGATGCAGGTTGCGGAGACACCTCCCGATGTTCATAGGGCAATGGAGCATGGTGTGACCTCTGCAATTCATAGCTCCATGGCATTGACAGGGGTATGAGGCAGATTAGTAAATTTCAATTTACATTCATTGTTATAGTTGTTTATTTTAAAAAAATAAAAGATTATTGATTTGAAGTTTAATTTCTATCTGGATGGTTTCTATAGGACATGACATCACCATGGCCTATTCTTGCTATTGAGGCAAGTGAGGAGACAGATTATATTGTAGTGGTAAGTGATTATTTTGTTAAATGTTTCATTTTTTATAACATGTAATTTCTATATATTAATGTCTATACTTTTTATTATAACAACTAAAGATGCAGGAAGAACTAAATAGGAGTAGCCCCCGGGTTCATAGTAGACCACCCACATATGCGTCTCCATCCCCTAGAAGATCAAAGGTTGCCTGTGATCTATTCTCTTCACTAGCTAGAGGGGAATGGCTTTTTATTGTGTTCCTTTGTTGTATGCCTATATGGCATTTGTGGACATATATTTTGTATTGCATAGAGTTGACATTGTAAGCCTATATGGCTATTTTGTATATATGTTATACTTATATTGACAGATATTGATGTATTCCTATATGGATATTTGGTTAATACAAATTTTTTTTACTGATAGCGTCCATACTTGCATTATAAATCCACGTTTGAATAGATATTTGTAGATGGCTACTTCAAATATTTAAAGTCCAATTGTATTACATAGGATGTTTGTTGATCCAATAAGCTAGCTATTGTTATTCAAGTATCACCTAAACCTCATTTTGGAACTAAAAGATAAAAGTTGTATTTAAAAAAAAATGAATCATGATGAACAGAAAATATTAATATTCTTTATGAGTTGCTCAATTGAAAATATTCAAATGAGTATGCTAATCCATATTCTTTATGAGTTGGTCAATTGAAAATATTTCTTAATTTCTTGTTATTATACCATATTGGGATGCAAAGAGTATGTTTGTTGTTTTGAATAAGATAGTCAAAATCATATGCTTATGAGCACCTAATGACCATTGTGGTTATTAAATGTAATTCCTCTTGCATATAAGGCAAGGTTATGAGATTACATTGAGTCTTACCTAATTTTAGTATGCAACATAACATTGGGGCTATAGGCTTCCATAAGTCATACCTCAGGGATTTTCAGTTTTAGGTGCAAATTTGCTTTAAGACCTTAGGCGCATTTCTCTACTTGCACAACCTCAAAACTTTGCCTAGAACTCAAGGCGCCTTTCATCATCCAAACAACCTCAAAATTGCACCTTGATATTGAAAGGATGTTTCAAAGTATAAAGGAGGGCGTCTTAAGGGAGGCAATTCATCTCATTTATCAAAGTTGATCAAACACATCAAACTGAGCATCATACCTCTAGGCACATTTTTGCCTCTCTCTAAACTATCCATTTTAGCGCCTTGATGTAAAGTGAAGTCTAAACTTAGTGAAGATTGTGCCTAGAAAGATATCACCTTGGATATGCACCTAGAGTCATCCTAGATCATCCATTTGCGCCTAAGGGTCAATATAACATAATATAACTTAGGAAGACTTTGAAAATCGTCAAAAGAAGCCTAGGTGCCTTTTCTTGTCTCCACCATCCATTTTGGGCGCCTAGAGGAAAATGAACTTCAAATCACTTCAAACTATACCGCCTAGTGTTAGAACCTTCAAAATGACTAAATCTTACCAAAGGAAGTCTAGGTGCCTATTGTCACTTGGATCATCATGAATGAGTGCCTAAGTGGAAGGAGAATAAGCCTCTTGTATGGAGGCACACTTTTGTGTCTAAATAACCTCATTTTGGTGCCTTGAAGGAAGATGTTCTATATCCTAAGATCTACTGCCTAAGTGTAAAATGGTCTCCTATAGGTCTGAACAAGTGATTAAAGCCATCAAATTGCCAAGAAATGAGCTAAGTATACTAAGGTGCCTTTTCTTCTCTAAACTATCCATTTTGGCGCCTAGGAGGAAAGAGATTCAAAATCATGAATCAAGGCGCCCTTTGCCATCAAAACAACCTCACATTGCCGCCTTGGAGGAAATCAAATTGAAACTACAAGTCTTGGAGTTTTTTCATGTTTTGATGATGTCTTTTGAGAACAATTATAATGATTGAAGGATGAGGTGGGTAAAAAGTCTTCATCTAGCTTAGGCACCCATTCAATATTTAGTTTTTTCACATACCTTAATCTGCGCCTTGACTTGGAGGAGTTAGTTTATGATTTAAAATGATTTCTATGTGTTTATATGATTCAATATTTCTCAATAATTTAATATGCCGGTACAATGTAGCTCGGACTGTTTCAGCATGTTTAGGTGCAAAACAGGACCATACCTAGCCTAAACGTACCCATCCAGACGCATTGGAACTGTCAGTTTGGCTACATGAGGAGAAGAACAAAAGTCACACCCCTTTGCAACTTTACACTGCCTCTTTTTGATGATTTTTGGGGCAGCAGAAAACCTTTCACCACAGGTAAACGCCTTAGAGATATAAAAAACCAAGAGAGGTTATTGTAGAGGCACTCTACATGATTACGTTGCCCCATACAAAATATTTCTAAGTGACACTATTTTCGAGTAACATCTCATCAAATATTGCTGCCTTTTTGCACTTTGGACTCTTAAGGGATATCATCGGTACAATGTAGCTCAGACTATTTTGACATGTTTGGGTGAAAAATAGGACCATGCCTAGCGTAAATGTACCCATCCAAATGTGTTGAAATAGTTAGTTTGGTCGCATCAAGAGCAAGACAAAAGTTACACCCCTTTGCAGCTTTTTACTACCTCCTTCTGACAATTTTTGGGGCAGTAGAAAACCTTTCACCACGGGCAGTCCTCGTATGGTACAATGTTAGTATCATCTATCAACCAAAAAATCTATGAACTGATGACTTACCTTCATTACTTGCACCCATGGAAGCATTACACCACTCGACAATCAATTTTGCATTTGTCAACTTTCCATTGTCTTTATACTTTAACTCTTCTCGTGCTATGGCTTTTTTGATACAGGCTCCTGCACCATCATGCTCCCCCTTTCCATGCCTGGCCTCACAAAAGTTCCACATATGCTGAATACCTATAAAATTATGCCTCCTACTTAGCCAATAGAAATTCCACGAGTTCTTGAATTGTGACGCATAGTTATCCGACCATATGATATGTTGACTGAACGATATGCCCCTTCTAACCAAATCATTGTAGAACACCTGAAAGCAACCTTGTACAAACTCCGTAGAATGCATGTGATCATCACTAATAAAGAAATTATACTCCCTTATGATCTTTTTGTCATCCTTTGTACTATCATTCGCATGGATGAATGTGATGTGCACAAATATAGAAACCTATGTGGAGTTGTATTATTGTGATTGCACCTCACGTTGTGTCTGTAGACTGTAGTCCTCTGCAAAGTTGATGACTGAAACAATGCTACCAATCAGAAATGTGTCCTTGCATAACTTGAATTGTAAATCCAACCATCGAGCTCTATGGGCATGTCTTGCATACTTATACACTATGCTGTCACGAAATATAGACATAAACTGATACACTGAAATATTTTCAATAACCAATTCACACCTCTTTGCTTCTTTACCATATTTTGTATTGTATGCCACTGTTTTATACTTGCCAAACTCTACTAGTTCATTTCCAACTGCATGTGTTCTTTCCATATGTTCACATATTGGCAGATGTTGCAAGCCACCGAAATGATGACATGTGCCATCCAAGCATAATTTCTTGTAGAATATTTGACCTTCCTCTCTTTCCAATAAAATTCTTGATATGAAGTCTCTTGAAGATGTTGGTGGGGCACGTATGGCACAACCCTGCAAAACATTGTTAGTATGCATATCTAAACATTTAGACCTATAAACATCAAAATGGTTAGAAAATTCAATATGTAATCTACAACAAGTACTTCGTGTGTGATTTGTCTTGACATAGAAAGGTTTTAGCATTTCAAAATATCTTGACAAATTTTAATTTGAGGATACTTCTCTAGAAATTTACCATAAAACTGTGTTTGAGTCTCATCCAAAAAATGCTTTGGATGTGGCTCACGGTTCTGACTACCAAGTCTCCTTCTTACCACATCCCTTTGATTCAGAGATACCCTTGTGTAATTCTTCCAAAAGTCTTTAATTAGTGATCTCAATGCTTCAACAATTGGTTTATCTTTTCATGCTAGTCTCTCCGAGAACGCCCATAATTCATTGGCATTAGTGTCCTCAATTCTTTGGCATCTTCCAACAGCTCTTGATAAAGTTTTCCTATTAATTCTCAATTCTTGACTCATCTTTCTAATGAGACGAGCTTTCCTCGTTTGACTACTTACTATAGTCGATGTAATTACACACCATGTTGCATTACTATCTTTTGTGCGTGAGGTGTTACCTACACTCTCATACGCACTCATTAGATTCTTGACAATAGATTTTTCACTTGAAGCCTTTGATGTTCTCAACCTAAGAATCTTCATGATGGACCTATACTTTATACTTCGCATCATTTCAAGGAATAGTTGACATCTTGCAGTCTCATTTAATTTTTCAAAGAACAATCTCCAAATCTTATGAGCATATCTTCTACAAGTGCATTTTGGAATCTTACTTTTCATTGGCTACAAAATATTCTCATCAATATCAATCAAATACTTTGGCTTTCTATGCAAAATTCTAGGTGGTGTTAAGTTATATAAATTCATCTCAACATTAGGAATTTCATCAATATTTAAATGAGATGGGCTATATGGTATACCTTCGATCGAAGATGGAATAGATGACATACCTTGAGGTTGAGGTGGGAACGATGGAATACCTCCTTCATCACATGTGAGTGATGATGTACTCTCAACTTGAGATGTGGTAGATGGTGTCCCTACATGTTGACTTGTGGTAGAGGACGTGTCTCCAACTATGGTATTCAAATCTCTCGTAGCACAAAGTTTTTGCATTCATTCTTTTTGTGCCACCAATACCATATCTCTTTGTGATGGTTGTGGTTCCTCTTCAATTGGCATGTCTTCATTTATCGTGTCCAATTTCCTCTTCTCACGAAGTTCCCTCATAGCCACTGCTTTCTTTGCATTCTTAGCTTCTATATCTTTCTGTGTTTGTTTAATTCTTGATTGTTTCCTCAGCATGATAGAGAATTTGTCTGTAGCATGATAAAGAGACCAATATTAGTTCCTAAGAAATGAATCCATACAAATAACTAAAATATATGTCATTCAACCCTTCATAGTAAATGTACATACAATCATAATGTAAAAGAGTAAATGTCACTCAACCAAAATAGGTACAAAGCATACAAAGAAAATTATTCTAGCCATGAAAAGAGTACATGGGACTTCATGCTTTAAAAGGTTGAGGCAGACCCAATTTGACATGTTTGTTGTTACTAGGGCTACTAGGATTTGGAATTGAGGTGTTTTGTTGGTACTAGGGATACTAGGATTTGGGTGGCTTGTGAAGGAATAGACAACAATTGTTGTGTCATGTGCATGTACAAATCATCATGAATAGGTGCATAAGGAATGTCCTAGCCCAAGATATGTGCATACAAATCATCATGTCATGTGCATACTTGTATGATCTTGACACCTATTCATTTGTATTTTAACTTGTTAATATGACAAGATAATAGTGGGATTGTATTTTTATTATGTTGTAAGGATTTATTCTTGTATAGTTTGACATCATGGTATGTTAAGGTCTATTTATTACACATAATTATTAAAGAGCCCAAGTGTAGAAAATATACATGGCATCATTTGTAGGCTACTTTCTTGATTGGGAATGTGAAGAGTTTTAAACATGTATGATAAATCATGATAAAGTAATTCAAATATAATTAAGGAAAATGTAAAGAACATACATGTAAAGACTTGACATACCTAAAAAATGAAGATTCGAATGGAGAGAGTACCCAATTATGTAGTGTTTTTTTCTTCTTGCATCAAACTCCTTAACAATTTGAGTTTTTCACCACTTGCTTCCTTTTCAATGTTAAATTGAATAACACTCAAATATAATTACTAACAACAATACTATTAACCAATCTATAATGTTAAATTCCTAATATTGAATCACAATTAACATTGCAACACTACAAAAATTAAAACTTGAATAGATATATATCAAACTTGGTGTGAAAACTATGTTATTTCCTGCTTCTCAAGTTGGCAAAGCAGAAAAGGTGGTGGAAAGATCACGCAAAGGTGGTAGAATGTGTAAAAAGTGCATGTGAACTTCCCAACAACATGAAAGCACTTCTTTTTTGTCAGAGCATGTGGGCCTGGATCACGAGGGTCAACACTTTTTTACTGTTTCTATAACAAGACAAAATGTGAGCATATTATAATGTGCTCATGTTATAAAACGCTCACGTTTTGTCCTGTTATAGATTGATCCATAAATATTTGTGCGTATCTCACCTTTACAATATCTCACCTCTAGTTCCATCAGTTCATGTTCTATATCTCACTTATCTCTCCCCCTCACCTCTCTACCTCTCCCCTCTCTATGTCTCTTAGTCACTCCTTGTCTACCTCAAACCTAAACCTTATCCCTCAACCATCAACTCTAATCCCTCATCCTTAAACCCTAAACACTATCTCTATTCCTAAACCTTCAACAGACTTGATACTATACCTTAAACACTAATCCCTTATCCCTAAACCATCCAACCCTATCCCTAATCCTTATACCCTCGACACTACTTTAACCCTAATCCCTTGACCCTCAACCCTATCCCTAAACCCTTGACCCTCAAATCTCAACCCTCAACCCTAAACTCGAATCCCTCGACTCTCAACCCTATCCCTAAACCCTAAAGCCTCAACCCTCAACCCTCAGCTTCAAATCCTAATGTAGACACCCTAAAATGACCGTGTCGTCAAATCACTTGCATTGCCAACGTTAATTAAATAATCTAATTATTTAATTAATTTCATCAAATTCTTCTAAATCTCCTAAATTCAACATTAATTAAATAAATTCCCATTATTTAATTAATTAAATTAAATTCCTCTTTATTCGTCCACAATTAAATAATTTCAATTATTTAATTAGATCATTATCCTCTTTTCAAAAATCAAATCCACATTAATTAAATAAACCTAATTATTTAATTAATTCATCACAAATTCCCTCTTATCTAAAATTAAATAATTCTTAAATTATTTAATTAAATCAAAATTGTTCTTTCAAAATCATGCAAACAATTAAATAAATTTATTTATTTAATTTGCTTTCAAATCTTCTAAATTAAATAATTCTAATTATTTAATTATTTCTTCCAAAATATCTTCTCTAAATTTAAATAAATCAATTATTTATTTAAATTGCTTTTTCTTCTAAAATTGAGTTATCTCTAATATAACTCAAGCTTTTTTCCTCATCAATTAAATATTTCTATATTTAATAAAGCAAAATATCTTCTTTTCTCATGCAAATCCCTTCTTCTTGTTTTAAATCACTTAACTGATTGCTTTATTCTTTTAATTGATTTATCTCTTCAGTTAACTTATTCTTCTATTCTTGATAATTCCTCTCATGTAAAAGAAAGCAAGACACATGTCTTCTTCTCATTCGTTGCACATTCCTCAACTTATCTCCTCCATTGATTCTTCTGAATTATCTGGACCGTTGATCGATCTTCCTTGAAATCTATATAAACCTCCCTCATCTCTTTCATTACCTCTCTCTTCGATCGTATTCTCAGGCATACTTAACAGAGCTTTGAGCATACAAAACACATCGATTGAGCACTCTCACGATCTCTTGACATTGATCTTTGAGCACATTGAGCACACTACTTGCTTGTTGCAACCATGGCTTCGCAACTTCATTGAGCAATCCACATATCTCCAAAAGGGAACAATACAGGTTTTGGTAAGAGCTTTCATTTGTCTTTGATTTGTGATAATGGCTTTTACTTAGATTGGTTCGCTTTATGTTATTGGGTTCTTTGATTTTATTTAGTTTAGATTTAGGCAATTTTTTCTCTTACACATTCTGGCACGTCCGGTGGGACCCACTAATCCCTTTGTTTCTTTGAGAAATTTGTTTTTTTTTAAGTCACAGTACGGCACAGCACAAACGACACCCCACAGCGCTTCTGGAGGCACAGTTAGGCACTCTTGAGAGCACTACGGTGCTTCTGGCTGCGCAGCGTAGTGCTCTTGGCATTGCAGAACGGCGCTTCCGACAGTATTCTATAGTGCTTTTGGCTAAATTAGGTTTTTGACTTTGTTCATTGTCTTGCAGGATTTTCACGCCATCTATCTTATTACTTCGTATGACAAGCTATTGTATTTGTCAGACAAACCTATTTTTTTTGGACATCCTAAGCTGATTTATTTAGGAGTACCTTCAATTTTTGTGTTAATCCTTGGTGTTGTTACAGCTCCTGAGTTTTTTTTAGATTGCAGAACACAGATCTCTTAGCTACCACTTCTTAGAACAGTCAATCAATCATGGAATTTTACTTTAGATCTGATTATTTTGGAAAAATTCCCCTTTTTGTGATCTGAGATAGCACAGCGCTTTTGGTTATATTGTATCACGCTTTTGGTAACACATCTCCATTCTTTCGGCTATTATTCAGCGCATCTGGTATTATTGTATTGCGCTTCTGGTCTACATCACAGCGCCATCGAAAACACAGTGAAGCGCTTCTGGTTATTATGCTGAGCCCTTAGTAATATTCTGCAACGCTTCTGGTCTGCAATACAGCGCTCTTGGAATACAGTAAGTCGCTTCTGGTAAGATTGTGCAGCGCTTTTGGGTCAAAGTTGATTTGATTTTTGGCTAACTTGTGAATTTTTGGTGGAACTAACTCACTTGTTGCAGCTTCTTATTACTCACACAGAGCCAATAGGTGTTTTCTCAAACATGTTCATGCAGGACGAGTGTTGAAGACCTCTTTTGATTTATCTCACTAAGTCTTAGAAACACATTGCATGCTTAAAAGGATAATTGAACAAATCTTTTCTTGCAATCTAAGTTTTAGGAACATACTGCTTTTCTTAAGGGACAATGGACATGTATGAACAAACACCTCAATTTTCTAAAGGACAATGGACATGAATGCCAAACACTTTATTTCATAAGGGACAATTTACAACTACAATCGTGTGTGTGCATAGCTAGTTGCACCTTATTTTTCTTATAACGGGACAATTGAACCTTTGTTTGACGTGCTTGCTTTTACTTTTTTTGTACTTCCTTTAGAAGGGCCTGCTTTTGGATTGCGATTCATCCAAAAGGGACGACCCTAAGTGGAGTTTTCCTTTGAACCGCTATATAAGAGGGATAAGGCGAAAGCCAAGTCCTAACCGACGTCAGCCTTACCTTGTGGTGCCAAACTGAAAAGAGGTGTACTAGCTCTTTGTGGAAACAATTTTCACATTGAGTGAAGTGTTTTAAACTCTTAGTAGGATTGGTTAAAGCTTTTAGTAGCTTGTCGCATTGCTCGTAAGGCGTTGGTCCCTCAAAGTCACTAAGAACCATTTTAGATAGAGACTACCCGACCTACCTCCGAACATTGCGGTAATCATCAGTGCAAGGGAAATTGATTTAAACCCTTAAGAAACTCACCATTGGCTCCCTTGAGAAGAGATAGTATTCCCTTGCACATAAAGCTCTTGTGACCTACTTGAGCTTTCCAAGGGGAGGGTGAGATATCCCTACCTATCGTCTCTTGCAAAGATACTAAATATCCGACACCTTTATGGAATGATATTTTTATCGACGGAGTATTAAGCTGTGAGCTGATCTACTGCAATGAAACTTTGTCTCTAGGGATAAAAAGTGCTTGTTATTGATTGCAATTGTCTTAGACCTGTGGAAACATTGGGCTTGTTTGGAGCCTTGAACATACACTATCTATTGTGTCAGTCCTTGTGCCTTTTTTGACCACTTGTTTGCTATGTTTTCTCTTGCCAAACCAATCCAATCAGAAACAGAAAAATTTTGCCTTTGAAAAACATCAGACACTACTTCAGCGCCCCTGGTATTACAGCAGCTCACCTTTGGTAATACAGTAGATTGCCTTTGGTCAGCAGTAACCTGCCTCTAGCAAAAACTCTACTTCAGCGCCCTTGGTATAACAGTAGCTCGCTTTTGGTCACTGTAGCTCGCCTTTAGTATAGCAGTAACTCGCTATTGGCAGCTCAGTTCATCACCTCTGGTCCACAGTAGCACGCTTTTGGTAGCACAGTCCTGCGCCTCTAGTCAAACAGTATAGTGCTTTTGGTCTAGTACTTTGTGCATCAGAGTTTGTCCGTTTCTTCAAAGCATCTCACAGATTCCCAGCATTACATTGTGTCCTAGTAGATCCCATGGTCACCACTAGGCTACAGCAAACTATGAAATCTAGGCAAGTTGTCCCTAAGAAGCACAAGTCGCCTCCTCGCACACCACAATCAGGTTGTCTCAACATTACTCCTAAGGTGACTCCTAGTACACCCGCAGCAAAGCCCAACATCTCTCCGAACATGCCGCACATAGATGAACCAAGCAATCCTCATGAAGATAGAACCCCTTTGATACCTCAATATACCACAGGCTTGCCTCTGGATTTTGTCCCACAAGGTTATATCGTAGATCAAACCCCATCTCAAGAAGAGCGACACTTTGAAATAGGTCAATCCTCTCAAGAAGATGGGCAAGATCTTGATGAATTTATACAAGATCCTAGAGCTATAGCTGCCTTTGATAAAATCCTTAGTGAGAACCAGGATCATTTCTTTCGCTTGCTTGCAAAGCAAGGTGCCAAGTTACCTCAAGATTTTGATGTGTCCACTCTCAAGGAGAGCACCAACACCCAAGAAACCATACAAGCGGTGCAAACCATGTCCACGGTAACTACGCCCTTACCTACTCAAGGCTCGCAGTATAGGAATCCCCTTTTTCAAAATCCAACAGAGGAGAGGCCCATATCACCGCTTTTGACTCCTATGGAGATCTATCAAAACCAACAAGAAACTCTCCAATGTCAAGCAGAATTAGCTAAGCAAGCCACCTTAGCTCGATCAAATGTGCAACCACCTCCTAAAGTGTCCATCCCAATCGCAAGTGGAATCTTGGTTACCCCATCACGCGTAGGTTTCCCACCCAATTACAATCCGGGGAACACTTATGTAGCCATGCAACAAGGGTCTCAACAAATGCCACCTCCTATATCATCACACCTACATGTCTCTCAACCAATTAGAGTCACGCAGCCCCAACCACAACATTCTTCTACTCTCATCCTCAAGCAACCCCAACCATCGCAAATCACTTCTACCTATGTTCCTCCACCACAACATTCTTCTACTCTCATCCTCAATCAACCCCAACCGTCGCAAATCACTTCTACCTATGTTCCTCCTCCACAACGTTCATCCTCACTCAACTTTTTTCATACATTGCCTAGCCACTCTCAACATTCCCAACATCAGGTTTCCCAAAGCTATGTGCCACTATCACAACCTAATCAAACGCACTTTAGCTTTCCTCCCCCCAATACTTTTCTTCAACCATCGCAAAGCCAACATTCTTACCTAGCGCCACCTCCACCTCTGCCTAATCAAGGCCTCCAATTCCAACCCAATCTGAACCAATCGTACAATCCATATGATCCCAATCAATCTTACGACCCTTATAATACCGGTGCACATGGCTTACATTATAATCTTCCATATGGGCAACACCAACCACTCTTTGGACAACAGGAGATGTTACCAACCCCTCCCATGACTATGGAGCTAAAGATCGCAGAAGTTCAACAGCAGCTATCTGATCTTACATTTGGCCACACCAAAAAGACCTTCTCTTTAGAGGAAGTGTGTCCTTATCCTTTTGATCGGTCGTTACCAATGATCCCTTTTCCTCAAAATTTCACTATTCCCAAGTTCGATAAGTACAAAGGAAAAGGTGACCCTAAAGACCATCTTAGGGAATTCTATCTTGCTTGCTTTGAGTCTCTCACAATGACACATATCTTATGCATCTTTTTCCTCGTAGTCTTGGAGGTCAAGCAATAGAATGGTTCTCACACTCACCTACGGGTATCAAGTCTTTCAACGAGCTAGCAAAGAAGTTTGCCACCCATTTTTCTTACAACGCAGAGCATGAGATTTCCATGACAGACCTATGCAACAATAAATAGAAAAATGGGGAAACTTTCATTTCTTTCCTTCAACGATGGAGACAAATGGCTAGTAAATTCCCTTTCAAGATTCCGGAGAAACAGCTTGTTAGCATATTTGTGCAGAACCTCAACCAAGAGTTAGGTTTCCATTTGCAAATTCTTAGTGCTACAACCTTCGATGAAATCACATACAAGGGGATCAATATTGAGAAGGCCCTCATTGCTAAGGGTGTGGTCAAAATCTTTAAAGAGACGAAAGATAGTACTTCTCATCAACAGTCGAACGATAAACCCAAATATTGGAACAAGAACAACAATGTGGTTAATGATGGGGTGGTCGATACTAAGCATGTCCAAACATTGCAAACACCGCTGCAGCTCTCCAAACCAAGTCAAGCTCCACCTCAACAACATCAGCAACAAAGGCAGCCTTATCCCAACCAACAGCAACGAGAACAAGAGCAGCCCCAACAAGATTACCCTCCGCGACGTCAATTCACTCCCTTAGGAGTGCCCATCGAATCGGTCTTACAACAAGCTTTACAGAAAGGGCTCATCACCTTACCTGATGCTCCCCCATATGGAGAACCTGTCTACAAAACTGCACGTTACAGAGACAATGAGTATTGTGAGTTCCATAGGAGCAAAGGTCATAGAACTGCGTCTTGCATGAAGCTTAGGCACCTCATCCAAAACCTCATTGATGGTAATCAAATCACTTTTGAGGATGAATCACCAGTGCAACACACAAACAAGGATCTCGAAATGTACAAGGAACCATTCCCTCATCACGGTCCACCTCCTCCTCAGGATAGAGGTAAAGGTATCAATCACGCTTCCACATCTTTCGATTCCATTATAGGTCGTTTTGAAGAGAGTCGAGTGTCTACCCTCACCATCAAAGGCAAATCTACGGATTGTGTTGTTACTACTCGTCGAGGTCATGTCACCATCCATGCACCTACACCTAGGCTTCAGGTTTAGTCTGATTATAATCTTGTCGAACATCTAGGGAAAACGCCAACACAGATCTCTATTTTGGACCTTCTACGGTCATCACCTGCACATAGAGTGGTGCTAGAAAAAGCCCTCCAAGAGTCCTCCGTTCCTAACAGCATAGCAGTCGCAAATTTCCAAGCTATAGTGGGTAATATTGCTTCGCCTTACAATGTGGTCTTCTCTGAGAAAGACCTCCCCTCCCATGATCCTTGTCACAACGATGCTCTCCATATTGAAGTTCTCATCCATAAGCGCAAAATCAAATGTATACTCATAGATGGTGGTGCTGGTCTCAACATCTGTTCTTTAAAGTTACTAAAACAATTGGGATACTCTGAGGATCACATCAATACTGATCATAGTATTACAATCAAGGGGTGTGATGATGCAGAACGTCGTTCAGAAGGTGTTATTCACTTGCCTATACAACGGGGCCCTGTCATGCTTGAAACTAGGTGCCAAGTCCTTGATATTGAGCTGCCTTACAACATTATCCTAGGCCGCCCATGGATCCATGCAATGAAAGCTGTCCCTCCACGTATCATCAGTCCCTAAAGTTCCCATACAATGGTACGGAGATCACCATCCCAGGAGATCCTAATCCTTTTGAATTTTGTCATGTCTTGCAAGGAAGCTATAAAATTTGCAACCAAGTGCCTAAAAATGACAAAGCCCTTGAATCCCCTCTCTATGTTGACCCTGAAACTCTCACACAAGCCTCTACAAGTGAACCTACACCCCTCCCCAAAATCACAGCTCGCATTCGAGATATAGGCTTTGGCACTTATGATATCTCAGAATCTTGTTGTGTAGGGCGGATGCCTCTATCTCCAAAATCTTACGGCCAACCACCCATTGCCAAACTTACCAAAAAAGCAGCTATTCCACCCCCAACATTCCTAACCCAATTCCAACATGGATGGTTATTGGAGGAGGAAACTATCGAGGACATCTCTTCTTGGCTCTACAAGGAGAAAGAACCAGTCACGATACCAGTCAAGCAATATGGCAATGGCTTAAGGATAGTGAAAAACATGGGCTATAAAGGCAAAGGTAGCCTTGGGAAACAAAATCAAGGCACTATGGAGCCCATTGTGGTAACAAAGAAGCTAGACAAGAAAGGATTAGGATTTGGTAAGAAGGTATCATGCGCCTTGGACATCGAGTATATCCTCGATGAGGTAGCTGACACTTTTCCCACTGATACGACACCTACAGAGGATATCATTGATGACTCTTCCCTCCACATGACCAATCTATTCGTCGAATCCTCCATTTTTACCCTATCCTCCGTATCCTTAACTTCCACCACCAGCACCCAGAATGTCACACTTGTCTACCCTGAACTTATTGATTGGGACCAACAAGGGACCCCTGTTATAGATGTGTTTCAGAATGACGAAGCTCTAGCTGAGTTCATGGGACTTCAGGAAGGTATCCCTTTTGGTGATCACAAAGTAGGTTTTGTAATGGAACTAGAGCCCACAGCTTATTTTGGTGAGAATGCCAAATCCTCCAGTCGCAAAAGTGTAAATAAAGAAAGATCTCTAGGTGAAAACCACACGGTGGCAACTCCTAATCATAAAATAGTAAAAATAAAGGATGTATCCAAAGGTGAAAACCCAACTGTGGCACCTGAGGATGGAGGATTTAACCTTCCCTTACCATCTAAGTATCAAGAGAAATCAGCTCTCCTAGTGGAAGATTCTACAGAAATAAATCTGGGTACAGAACAGAATCCAAAGACAACATTCCTAGCAGCATCCTTATCTGACACAGAGCACAAAAATCTTAACAGCTTCTTCTTGCAACGAACCATCAACTTTGCATGGACCTATGCAGATATTCCAGGGCTACACCCTAAGCTGGTAGTTCATTATCTCACAGTTGATCCCAAGGTGAAACCAGTCAAGCAGAAACTGAGAAAGTTGCACCCACAGATAGCTCTCTTGGTGAAGGTGGAAGTACAAAAGCTATTAGATGCCAAGTTTATACAACCTATTGACTATTCAGATTGGGTCTCAAACATTATACCTGTGTCTAAACCTAATGGGCGCATCCGCATGTGTAATGATTTCAAAGATCTCAATAAGGCATGTCCTAAAGATGACTTTCCACTATCAAACATTGACATTATAGTGGACTTGACAGCAGGTCACAAGATGCTTTCTCTCATGGACGGATTCTCAGGTTATAATCAGATAAGGATAGCTGAAGAAGACCAACATAAAACAACCTTTACTTGTCCTTGGGGCAACTATTGTTGGTGTGTCATGCCGTTTGGTCTGAAGAATGCAGGAACAACCTATCAGAGAGCAATGACTGTGATCTTCCACGATCTGTTTCATCACATCATGGAAGACTATGTTGATGATATATTGGCTAAATCTTCTCAGGCGGATCACATACAGGTCCTAGGATAGATCTTTGACAGGCTTGAAAAATACCAAGTAAGACTCAATCCGAAGAAGTGTGTATTCGGCGTAACATCAGGGAAGCTATTGGGATACATTGTATCTCGTAGAGGCATCGAAGTAGATCCAGCAAAAGTAAAGGCTATAGTGGAGATGCCTCCACCAAAGAACCTTAAAGCATTAAGGAGCCTCCAAGGAAGGTTGCAGTCCATCAGGTGTTTCATCTCACAGCTAGCAGATAAATGTCAACCCTTTCAACACTTGCTCCGAAAGGATGTTTCATTTCGATGGGACAATAAGTGTCAAGCAGCATTTGATCAACTTAAAGAGTATCTAGCTACACCTCCTGTATTGGTTCCACCAGTTGCGGACAAACCTTTGATCTTATATGTCTCCACTACAAATTTAGCCCTAGGGGCCCTGCTAGCATAGAATGATGACACAGGAAAGGAGCATGCAATTTATTACATCAGTAGAACCTTGGTGGGATACGAGCTCAATTATTCACCAATGGAAAGGGTTTGTTTAGCAGTAGTGTTCGCCTCCCAAAAGTTGCGACATTACATGCTGAACCAACACACAAATCTGATAGCCAAGATTGATCCCTTGAAGTATCTACTAGCAAAAGCAGCTCTCACAGGCAGACTAGCTAAATGGGTTATGATCCTTAGTGAGTTTGATATTGAGTACATGGATCGTAAGGCAATTAAAGGAGAAGCCCTCGCGGATCAACTAGCAGATGCACCTATGAAAGATACACATCCTATGGTAGCAAACTTTCCTGATGAGAACCTCTTCACTCTGGCTACCTCCATAATGTGGAAGTTGTACTTTGATGGTTCTTACACACAGCATGGATCAGGAGCGGGCATCTTATTTGTTACACCTCAGAATGACTATATTCCTAAATCATATCGGCTTGCATTCCCTTGCACCAACAACATAGCCGAGTATGAAGCACTCCTTATAGGTCTCCATACAGTAGTTCAATGGGACATCACAGAATTACAAGTATATGGAGACTCACAGCTAGTCATTCGCCAAGTCACGGATGAATGCCAAACAAAGGATGAAAAGTTGGTCCCCTACAAGCAACTAGTGGATGCCTACAAACCACACTTTTCTAGCATCACATTTGAGCAAATTCCAAGAGAGCATAACAAAGCTACAGATTCTATGGCTTCTGTAGGGTCACTGATTGACATGCCGGCAAATACACAGAAGTGTGAATTCTTGATCGAGCAATTGTTGATACCAGCCGTCGACGTTCCAGTTACTGAAATCATCTGCGAACTTGTTGGTCCCAATTCCCCTTGGTATGAAGATATCTATGAATACCTCAAGAACAATACCTTTCCCCCTGACCTATCATCCACTCAACGCAAAACCTTTATCCGTCGATCCTCTCGTTACATCATTCTGGGTGATACACTATATCGCCGAAGTCTCGATGGTATCCTCTTACGATGTCTTAATGCGGAAGAAGCCGAAGCTACCTTACGAGACATACATGAAGGTGTCTGTGGCGCACATTCTATCGGTCCTAATCTTGCTAAGAAGATACTCAGAATAGTTTGCTAAGAAGTGTCTACAATGTCAACAGCATGGAGATCTGATTCATGCACCAGCTCATGAGTTACAACTTGTGACTATTCCATGGCCTTTTTCTTAATGGGGTCTCGACCTCGTAGGACAAATCCACCCTTCCTCCTCAAATGGCCACAAGTTTATCATTACCGCCACTGAGTATTTCACGAAGTGGGTGGAAGCCATTCCTATGACCTATATCACCGGTAAGCAAATAGCCAAGTTTATTCTAAACTACCTCATATGCCGGTATGGTATTCCTCAAGCCATTGTCACTGATAATGGGAGACCATTCAAGAACCAAGATGTCTATGCCTTGTGCACACAATACAATATCCAACATCGCTTTTCAACTCCCTACTATCTGCAGAGTAACGGCCAAGCTGAGGCTTCCAATAAAACCATTCGCAAGATCCTAAAGAAAACGGTCAATGAAGCTGGTCGTGATTGGCACTTGCAACTCAATCCTGCCCTATGGGCCTACTGCACTAGTATCAGAACACCAATTGGTGCCACACCATATGCCTTGGTCTTTGGCTTTGAAGCCATCCTACCCATAGAGGTCGAGATCCCATCCCTCAGAGTATCCATGCAGGACCTGATCAGCGGAGATGAGTATCACACTTCCAGATTAGCTGAGCTTGAAATACTAGATGAGAGGCATGTTGTCGCACTTAATCATCTCCATGTCTATCAAAACCGCCTTTGGCGTAATTACAACAAAAAGATCAAAGAAAGACGGTTTCAAGTTGGTGATCTTGTACTTAAGGAGAATCAGAGAAATCAAGCAGATCGAGAGAAGAAAGGTAAGTTTGAGCCTAACCAGTTAGGTCCCTTCATTGTGATAGCAGCATATGGATCAGGAGCTTATACTTTAGCTACACCTGACGGCATTCCTCTAGATGAGCCACTTAACAGTGTCCATCTCAAGAAGTTCTATGCCTGATCCTCAGAGTATTCCAAAATATGCTTGATCCTCAGAGTATTCCAAAAAAAAAAAAAATCCAAAAAAAAATCCGTCCTTTGGTGAAAACCTGGCAAATAGGCGCCTTGGATAAGTACCATAGTGAAAACCTGGCAAACAGGCGCTATGCGTAGAGTCAGCATCCATCGTCTATCGAGTCCTGTCCACTCCTTGTCCTGTTCGCATCAAGCCTCATCCATCCATAATAAAACCATTGACCTTGTTTGCATTTCCACCTCCCTATCTAGTATAGCTTAGAAATTTGTCGATGTCCCTCATCATCTTCCCATGTCTTGATCTGTGTCTACAGTTAACACTGTCTTGTCCTAGGTCGTGTCTTTCTATGTCTTCTTCAGCAGTCACCCCTACAGTTTCCTCTACCAGAATGGGGGCAACTCTTTCCTTAGCTTTGGTCTAGGATTGGTTCCTTGTTCGTGGTTCGCAGCGCATACTTCAATCTTGTCTCACTTCCACAGGTAACACCCTTTAACGGACACATCGCTCCTACGATAAGGATGTTATCTTCTCCACACTTTTTCCCACATCATCACTCCACCAGAACTACATATTATCATCTTCTCCATCTTAAGGTACCTTGATCCAATGGATATGGGTATGTAGGCAGTCTGGAATACGAAGGTCGTTTCCAGTACTCAGGTACCTAAGATCCCATCTTCTCAACGCTTTTCTACATCATCACCTCCAACCAGAACTACATATTATCATCTCTTCTCAATCTTAAGGTACCTTGATCCCATGGATATGGGTATGTAGGCAGTCTGGAATACGAAGGACGTTTCCAGTACTTAGGTACATAAGATCCCCTCTTTTCACCTTGACCCATTTCATCACTCTATCCAAAACTACATATTTATCATGTTCATCTTCCATCGTAAGTGTGCCTTGATCCCGTGGATACAGGGTATGTAGGCAGTCTAGAATATGAAGGATGTATCCAGTACTCAGCCTCACACGATCCATCATTCTCCACCCGTTTCAATCTAGTTGCACTTCATCCTTCTAGTCTTCCGTTTGTCAAAATCCATTTCGCCTCGACTTGACTAACTCAAGCAGCAAGCTAGCGCATCCTTTCAAAGCAAAAGTCTTGAACAAACCTAAAGAAAAGCAGCTTCCTTCCAGAGTCATCTACTGTCCTACATACCGATTGCCAACATCAGCTAAGTACCGCTTAACCAAGCCCTAGATCCACAAGCTTGTCTTCTGCGAAGTGTTCCATTGTTGAGACCAACACACGCGTCTCCTGCGACATGTGGCATTTCTTGCAGCAAGACATTGTCTTTTTAGGTAGATAGCACCCTTTAACGGACACAAATTTCCTACGATAAGGCTGTTATCTTTCCTATCCAATCTATCCTGAGCAACCTCTTTGTCAAGAGAATATGTTGGCTGTATGTTTACTTTGTAAGTCAGTCAATTTGTGTTATGGTTTATCTTTTGTTCCCTATTCTAATACCTATTCAAAGCTACCTTGATTTATCTATAATCTTGGTATGTTGCGATGCAGTACGGATTGGGGGCATAGTCATTGCTTTCTGTGTGCTGTGTTTGAGGAATGATCTTTAGTATCTTTCTTAGCATTCTATTTATCTTGTGTGTGTTATGCCCTAGCATCTTACCTATTAATAATTCTTCTTGCATTCGCATGTATTGAAGTTTATTTTATGTTCAAGACTATGGCTTATTCACAGGTACCAACAAGGTCATAGTATGTCTAAGGTGATCTAAGTTCAAACCGCTTGCTTGTAGAGTCAACGTACACACACTCGGATATTACAGCACCTTGGTCTTTTATACCTTGGTGGCAAACTATCCACGTGCTATATCAAAAATAAGGATTGCTCTTTACAAACAAATGTGAAACCATTGCAACAAGCTCATCCATTTACACCATCCATTTTTCCATGGCCTTATATAGTTTTCCAGCAAAGATCGATCAACAGTCTTTCTCTTATGTTCTTTTCTATCTCCACTTTCTTCTATCCAACCTTGCCTATCTCCAACAATCTCTTCTGGTCGAGCGTCAACACCTTTCCTCTGTCACTTCCCTGTCTTCCCGCTCGAGGGGGCATACGTTGGGGCAACTACCTACACTGGGGCATAAAAAAAAAATTATTCAACTATCGATTTCTTTGACGCAACGCTACATGCTGCATTGCATCAAAGAGGGGCAAAATGTAGACACCCTAAAATGACCAAGCCGTCACATTGCTTGCATTTCGTCATTTCTTCCTAATCACTTGCATTGCAAACGTTAATTAAATAATCTAATTATTTAATTAATTTCAACAAATTCTTCTAAATCACAAAATTGCGACATTAATTAAATAAATTCCCTTTATTTAATTAATTAAATTAAATTCCTCTTTATTCTTCCACAATTAAATAATTTTAATTATTTAATTTGATCATTATCTTCTTTCCAAATTTCACATCCACATTAATTAAATAAACCTAATTATTTAATTAATTCAACAAATTCCCTCTTATCTAAAATTAAATAATCCTTAAATTATTTAATTAAATCAAAATTATTCTTCCAAAATCATGCATGACAATTAAATAAATTTGTTTATTTAATTAGCTTTTAAAATCTTCTAAATTAAATAATTCCAATTATTTAATTATTTCTTCCAAAATATCTTCTCTAAATTTAAATAAATCAATTATTTATTTAAATTGTTTTTTCTTCTAAAATTGAGTTATCTCTAATATAACTCAAGCTTTTTTGCTCATCAATTAAATATTTCTATATTTAATAAAGCAAAATATCTTCTTTTCTCATGCAAATCCCTTCTTCTTGTTTTAAATCACTTAACTGATTGCTTTATTCTTTTAATTGATTTATCTCTTCAGTTAACTCATTCTTCTATTCTTGATAACTCCTCTCATGCAAAAGCAAGCAAGACACATGTCTTCCTCTCATTCGTTGCACATTCCTCAACTTATCTCCTCCATTGATTCTTCTGAATTATCTGGACCGTTGATCGATCTTTGATGAAACCTATATAAACCCCCCTCATCTCCTTCATTGAGCCTCTCTCTTCAATCGTATTCTCAGGCATACTTAACAGAGCTTTGAGCATAGAAAACGCATCGATTGAGCACTACCACGATCATTTGACATTGATCTCTTGAGCACACTACTTGCTTGTTGCAGCTATGGCTTCGCAACTTCATTAAGCAATCCACATTCAATCCAAAGGAAACAACACAGATTTCGGTAAAAGTCTTTATTTCATTGAGTGATTATTTATGGCTTTTATCTAAATTCGTTTCCTATATGTTATTGGGTTCTTTACAGAGACAATAAGTATTGTGAGTTTCATAGGAGCAAATGTCATAGAACTGCATCTTGCATGAAGCTTAAGCACCTCATCCAAAACCTCATCGACAGTAATCAAATCACTTTTGAGGATGAATCACCAGCGCAACACATGAACAAGGATCTCGATATGTACAAGGAACCATTCCCTCATCATGGTCCACCTCCTCCTCAGGATAGAGGTAAAGGTATCAATCACGCTTCCACATCTTTCGATTCCATTGTAGGTCGTTTTGAAGAGAGTCGAGTGTCTACCCGCACCATCAAAGGCAAATCTACGAATTGTGCTGTTACTACTCGTCAAGGTCATGTCACCATCCGTGCACCTACACGTAGGCTCCAGGTTCAGTCTGATTATAATCTTGTCGAACATCTAGGGAAAACACCAGCACAAATCTCTATTTTGGCCCTTCTACGATCATCCCCTACACATAGAGTGGTGCTAGAAAAAGCCCTCCAGGAGTCTTCCATTCCTAACAACATAGCAGTCGCAGATTTCCAAGCTATAGTGGGTAATATTGCTTCGCCTTACAACGTGGTCTTCTCTGAGAAAGACCTCCCCTCCCACGATCCTTGTCACAACGATGCCCTTCATATTAAAGTTCTCATCCATAAGCGCAAAATCAAACGCATCCTCATAGATGGGGGTGCTGGTCTCAACATCTATTCTTTAAAGTTACTAAAACAATTGGGATACTCTGAGGATCACGTCAACACTGATCATAGTATTACAATCAAGGGGTATGATGATGCAAAACGTCATTCAGAGGGTGTTATTCACTTGCCTATACAACTGGGCCCAGTCATGCTTGAAACTAGGTGCCAAGTTCTTGATATTGAGCTGCCTTACAACATTATCCTAGGCCGCCCATGGATCCATGCAATGAAAGCTGTTCCCTCCACATACCATCAGTCCCTCAAGTTCCCATACAATGGTACGGAGATCACCATCCCAGGAGATCCTAATCCTTTTGAATTTTGCCATGTCTTGCAAGGAAGCTATAAAAATTGCAACCAAGTGCCTAAAAATGACAAAGCCCTTGAATCCCCTCTCTATGTTGACCCTAAAACTCTCACACAAGCCTCTACAAGTGAATCTACATCCCTCCCCAAAATCACAGCTTGTGTCTGAGATATAGGCTTTGGCACTTATGATATCTCAGAATCTTGTTGCGTAGGGCGGATGCCTTTATCTCCAAAATCTTACGGCAAACCACCTATTGCCCAAGTAACCAAAAAAGCAGCTATTCCTCCCCCAACATTCCTAAACCAATTCCAACATGGACGGTTATTGGAAGAGTAAACTATTGAGGACATCTCTTCTTGGCTCTACAAGGAGAAAGAACCAGTCATGATACTAGTCAAGCAATATGGCAATGGCTTAAGGATAGTGAAAAACATGGGCTATAAAGGCAAAGGTGGCCTTGGGAAACAGAATCAAGGCACTATGAAGCCCATTGTGGTAACAAAGAAGCTAGACAAGAAAGGATTAGGATTTGGTAAGAAGGTACCACGCGCCTCGGACATCGAGTATATCCTCGACAAGGTAGCTGACACTTTTCCTGCCGATACGACGTCTACAGAGGATATCACCGATGACTCTTCCCTCCACATGACCAATCTATTCGTAGAATCCTCCATTTTTACTCTATCCTCCGTATCCTTAACTTCCACCACCAGCACCCAGAATGTCACGCTTGTCTACCCTGAACTTATCAATTGGGACCAACAAGGGGCCCCCATTATAGATGTATTTCAGAATGACGAAGCTCTAGCTGAGTTCATGGGACTTCGGGAAGGTATCCCTCTTGGCAATCACAAGGCAGATTTTGTAATGGAACTAGAGCCCATGGCTTATTTTGGTGAGAATGCCAAATCCTCCAGTCGCAAAAGTGCAAATAAAGAAAGATCTCTAGGTGAAAACCACACGGTGGCACCTCCTGATCATAAAATAGTAAAAATAAAGGACGTATCCAAAGGTGAAAACCCAACTGTGGCACCTGAGGATGGAGGATTTGACCTTCCCTTACCATCTAAGTATCAAGAGAAATCAGCTTTCCTAGTGGAAGATTCTACAGAAATAAATCTGGGTACAGAACAGAATCCAAAGACAACATTCCTAGCAGCATCCTTATCTGACACAGAGCACAGAAATCTTAACAGCTTCTTCTTGCAATGAACCATCAACTTTGCATGGACCTATGCAGATATGCCAGGGCTAGACCCTAAGCTGGTAGTTCATTATCTCACAGTTGATCCCAAGGTGAAACCAGTCAAGCAGAAATTGAGAAAGATGCACCCACAGATAGCTCTCTTGGTGAAGGTGGAAGTACAAAAGATATTAGATGCCAAGTTTATACGACATATTGACTATTCAGATTGGGTCTCAAACATTGTACCTGTGTCTAAACCTAATGGGCGCATCCGCATGTGTAATGATTTCAGAGATCTCAATAAGGCATGTCGTAAAAATGACTTTCCACTACCAAACATTGACATTATAGTGGACTTGACAGTAGGTCACGAGATGCTTTCTCTCATGGAAGGATTCTCAGGTTATAATCAAATAAGGATAGCTGAAGAAGACCAACATAAAACAACCTTTAATTGTCCTTGGGGCAACTATTGTTGGTGTGTCATGCCGTTTGGTCTGAAGAATGCAGGAGCAACCTATCAGAGAGCAATGACTGTGATCTTCCACGATCTATTTCATCACATCATGGAAGACTATGTTGATGATATATTGGCTAAATCTTCTCGGGCGGATCACATACAGGTCCTAGGACAGATCTTTGACAGGCTCGAAAAATACCAAGACTCAATCTGAAGAAGTGTGTATTCGGCGTAACATCAGGGAAGCTATTGGGATACATTGTATCTCATAGAGGCATCAAAGTAGATCTAGCGAAAGTAAAGGCTATAGTGGAGATGCCTCCACCAAAGAACCTTAAAGCATTAAGGAGCCTCCAAGGAAGGTTGCAGTCCATCAGGCGTTTCATCTCACAGCTAGCAGATAAATGTCAACCCTTTCAACACTTGCTCCGAAAGGATGTTTCATTTTGATGGGACAATAAGTGTCAAGCAGCATTTGATCAACTTAAAGAGTATCTAGCTACACCTCCTATATTGGTTCCACCAATTGCGGACAAACCTTTGATCTTATACGTCTCCACTACAAATTCAGCCCTAGGGGCCCTGCTAGCACAGAATGATGACACAGGAAAGGAGCATGCAATTTATTACATCAGTAGAACCTTGGTGGGATACGAGCTCAATTATTCACCAATGGAAAGGGCTTGTTTAGTAGTAGTGTTTGCCTCCCAAAAGTATCTACTTGCAAAAGAAGCTCTCACAGGCAGACTAGCTAAATGGGTTATGATCCTTAGTGAGTTCGATATTGAGTACATGAATCGTAAGGCAATTAAAGGACAAGCCCTCGCGGATCAACTAGCAGATGCACGTATGAAAGATACACATCCTATGGTAGCAGACTTTCCTGATGAGAACCTCTTCACTTTGGCTACCTCCATAATGTGGAAGTTGTACTTTGATGGTTTTTACACACAGCATGGATCAGGAGCGGGCATCTTATTTGTTACTCCTCAGAATGACTATATTCCTAAATCATATCGGCTTGCATTCCCTTGCACCAACAACATAGCCGAGTATGAAGCACTCCTTATAGGTCTCCATACAGCAGTTCAATGGGACATCACAGAATTACAAGTATATGGAGACTCACAGCTAGTCATTCGCCAAGTCACGGATGAATACCAAACAAAGGATGAAAAGTTGGTCCCCTACAAGCAACTAGTGGATGCCTACAAACCACACTTTTCTAGCATCACATTTGAGCAAATTCCAAGAGATCATAACAAAGCTCCAGATTCTATGGCTTCTGTAGGGTCACTGATTGACATGCCGGCAAATACACAGAAGTGTGAATTCTTGATCGAGCAATTGTTGATACCAGCCGTCGACGTTCTAGTTACTGAAATCATCTGCGAACTTGTTGGTCCCAATTCCCCTTGGTATGAAGATATCTATGAATACCTCAAGAACAATACATTTCCCCTTGACCTATCATCCACTCAATGCAAAACCTTTATCCGTGGATCCTCTCATTACATCATTCTGGGTGATACACTATATCGCCAGAGTCTCGATGGTATCCTCTTACGATGTCTTAACGCGGAAGAAGCCGAAGCTACCTTACGAGACATACACGAAGGTGTCTATGGCGCGCATTCTACCAGTCCTAATCTTGCTAAGAAGATACTCAGAACAGGTTATTACTGGCCTACAATAGAGCAAGATGCTGCACAGTTTGCTAAGAAGTGTCTACAATGTCAGCAGCATGGAGATCTGATTCACGCACCAACTCATGAGTTACAACTTATGACTACTCCATGGCCTTTTTCTCAATGGGGTCTCGACCTTGCCTTCCTCCTCAAATGGCCACAAGTTTATCCTTACCGCCACTGAGTATTTCACGAAGTGGGTGGAAGCCATTCCTATGACCTATATCACCGGTAAGCAAATAACCATGTTTATTCTAAACTACCTCATATGCCGGTATGGTATTCCTCAAGCCATTGTCACTGATAATGGGAGACCATTCAAGAACCAAGATGTCCGTGCCTTGTGCACACAATACAATATCCAACATTGGTTTTCAACTCCTTACTATCTGCAGAGTAACGGCCAAGCTAAGGCTTCCAATAAAACCATTCTCAAGATCCTAAAGAAAACGGTCAATGAAGCTGGTCGTGATTGGCACTTGCAACTCAATCCTGCCCTATGGGCCTACCACACTAGTATCAGAACACCAACTGGTGCCACACCATATGCCTTGGTCTTTGGCTCTGAAGCCATCCTACCTATAGAGGTCGAGATCCCATCCCTCAGAGTATCCATGCATGACCTGATCAGCGGAGATGAGTATCACACTTCCAGATTAGCTGAGCTTGAACTAATAGATGAGAGGCGCCTTGCCGCACTTAATCATCTCCATGTCTATCAAAACTGCCTCTGGCGTAATTACAACAAAAAGATCAAAGAAAGACAGTTTCAAGATGGTGATCTTGTACTTAAGGAGAATCAGAGAAATCAAGCAGATCGAGAGAAGAAGGGTAAGTTTGAGCCTAACTGGTTAGGTCCCTTCATTATGATAGCAGCATATGGATCAGGAGCTTATACTTTAGCTACACTGATGGCATTCCTCTAGATGAGCCACTTAACAGTGTCCATCTCAAGAAGTTTTATGCCTGATCCTCAGAGTATTCCAAAAAAAAAAAAAATTCCAAAAAAATCCATCCTCTGGTGAAAACCTGGCAAACAGGCACCTTGGATATGTACCATAGTGAAAACCTGGCAAACAGGCACTATGTGTAGAGTCAGCATCCGTCGTCTATCGAGTCCTGTCCACTCCTTGTCCAGTTCGCAGCGCACTTTCCATCCATCCATAATAAAACCATTGACCTTGTTTGCATTTCCATCTCCCTATCTAGTATAGCTTGGAAATTTGTCAATGTCCCTCGTCGTCCTCCCATGTCGTGATCTGTGTCTACAGTTAACACTGTCTTGTCCTAGGTCATGTCTTTCTGTGTCTTCGTCAGCAGTCACCCCTACAGTTTCCTCTACCAGAGTGGGGGCAACTCTTTCCTTAGCTTCGGTCTAGGATAGGTTCCTTGTTAATGGTTCGCGGCGCATACTTCAATCTTGTCTCATTTCCATAGGTAACAACGGACACATCACTCCAACGATAAGGCTGTTATCTTCTCAACACTTTTCCCACATCATCACACCAACCAGAACTACATTTTATCTCTTCTCAATCTTAAGGTACCTCGATCACATGGATATGGGTATGTAGGCAATCTAGAATACGAAGGAAGTATCCAGTACTCAAGTACATAAGATCCCCTCCTTTCACCTTGACCCATTCATCACTCTATCCAGAACTACATATTTATCACATTCATCTTCCATCGTAAGTGTGCCTTGATCCCGTGGATATAGGGTATGTAGGCAGTCTGGCATATGAAGGATGTATCCAGTACTCAAGCACACATGATCCATCATTCTCCACCCATCCTAATCCATTAGCATTCCATCCTTCTAGTCTTCCGTTGTCAAAATCCATTCGCCTCGACTTGACTAACTCAAGCAGCCAGCTAGTGCATCCTTTCAAAGCAAAAGTCCTTAACACACCTGAAGCAAAGCAGCTTTCTTCTAGAGTCATCTACTGTCCTGCATACCAATTGCCAACATCAGCTAAGTACCGCTTAACCAAGCCCTAGATCCACAAGCTTGTCTTTTGCGAAGTGTTCCATTGTCAAGACCAACGCACGCGTCTCCTGCGACATGTGACATTTCCTGCAGCAAGACATTGTCTTTTGTAGGTAGATAGCACCCTTTAACGGACATAGAGTTCCTACGATAAGGCTGTTATCTTTCCTATCCAATCTATCCTGAGCAACCTCTTTGGCAAGAGAATATGTTGGCTGTATGTTTACTTTATAAGTCAGTCAATTTGCTTTTTGGTTTATCTTTTGTTCCTTTTCCATTACCTATTCAAGGCTACCTTGATTTATCTATAATCTTGGTATGTTGCGATGTACTATGGATTGGGGGCATAGTCATTGCTTGTGTGTGCCGTGTTTGAGGAATGATCTTTAGCATCTTTCTTAGCATTATATTTATCTTGTGTGTGTTATGACCTGGCATCTTACATATTAATACTTCTTCTTGCATTTACATGTATTGAAGTTTATTTTATGTTCAAGACTATGGCTTATTCACATGTACCAACAAGGTCATAGTATGTCTAAGGGGATCTAAGTTCAAACCGCTTGCTTGCAGAGTCAACGTACACGCACTCGGATATTACAGCACCTTGGTCTTTTATACCTTGGTGGCAAACTATCCACGTGCTATATCAAAAATAAGGATTGCTCTTTATAAACAAATGTGAAACCATTGCAACAAGCTCATCCATTTACACCATCCATTTTTCCATGGCCTTATATAGTTTTCCAGCAAAGATCAATCAACAGTCTTTCTCTTATGTTCTCTCCTATCTCCTTTCTTCTATCTATCATCAACCCAACTTCGCCTATCTCCAACAAATCTTCTAGTTGAGCGTCAACACAGTTCTTCTGTCACTTCCCTATCTTTCCTCTCGAGGGGGCACCCTACGCCAGCTATGCTGGGGCAACTATCTACATTGGGGCATAAAAAAATTGTATTACATCTTCAACAATCATTTTCTTTGACGCAACGCTACATGCTGCATTACATCAAAGAGGGGCAAAATGTAGACACCCTAAAATGACCGTGTCGTCAAATCACTTGCATTCTGTTATCTGTCTAATCACTTGCATTGCCAACATTAATTAAATAATCTAATTATTTAATTAATTTCATCAAATTCTTCTAAATCTCCTAAATTCAACATTAATTAAATAAATTCCCGTTATTTAATTAATTAAATTAAATTCCTCTTTATTCTTCCACAATTAAATAATTACAATTATTTAATTAGATCATTATCCTCTTTTCAAAAATCAAATCCACATCAATTAAATAAACCCAATTATTTAATTAATTCATCATAAATTCCCTCTTATCTAAAATTAAATAATTCTTAAATTATTTAATTAAATCAAAATTATTCTTTCAAAATCATGCAAACAATTAAATAAATTTATTTATTTAATTTGCTTTCAAATCTTCTAAATTAAATAATTCTAATTATTTAATTATTTCTTCCAAAATATCTTCTCTAAATTTAAATAAATCAATTATTTATTTAAATTGCTTTTTCTTCTAAAATTGAGTTATCTCTAACATAACTCAAGCTTTTTTGCTCATCAATTAAATATTTCTATATTTAATAAAGCAAAATATCTCCTTTTCTCATGCAAATCCCTTCTTCTTGTTTTAAATCACTTAACTGATTGCTTTATTCTTTTAATTGATTTATCTCTTCAGTTAACTTATTCTTCTATTCTTGATAATTCCTCTCATGCAAAAGAAAGCAAGACACATGTCTTCTTCTCATTTGTTGCACATTCCTCAACTTATCTCCTCCATTGATTCTTCTGAATTATCTGGACCGTTGATCGATCTTCCTTGAAATCTATATAAACCTTCCTCATCTCTTTCATTACCTCTCTCTTCGATCGTATTCTCAGGCATACTTAATAGAGCTTTGAGCATACAAAACACGTTGATTGAGCACTCTCACGATCTCTTGACATTGATCTTTGAGCACATTGAGCACACTACTTGCTTGTTGCAACCATGGCTTTGCAACTTCATTGAGCAATCCACATATCTCCAAAAGGGAACAATACAGGTTTTGGTAAGAGCTTTCATTTGTCTTTGATTTGTGATAATGGCTTTTACTTAGATTGGTTCGCTTTATGTTATTGGGTTCTTTGATTTTATTTAGTTTAGATTTAATCGATTTTTCCTCATACACACCTAATTCATCAACCCTTCACTCTAATCCCTCAACCCTAAACCCTATCACTAAACCCTTAGTTCACTATACCTTAAACCCCAATCCCTTAACCCTCAACCCTAAGCCTTATCCTTAAACCCTAATCCCTCAACCCTCAACCCTAATCCATCATCCCTCAACTCTAATCCCTCATCCCTAAACCCTAAATGCTATCCCTATTCCTAAACCCCCAACGGGCTCGATACTATACCTTAAACCCTAGTCCCTTATCCCTAAACCCTACAACCCTATCCCTAATCCTTATACCCTTGACACTCTACTTTAACCCTAATCCATCAACCCTCAACCCTATCCCTAAACCCTCGACCCTTGAACCTCAACCCTCAATGTCAAATCCTAATCCATCAACCCTTAACTCTGATCCCTCGACCCTTAACCCTATCCCTAAACCCTAAAGCCTCAACCCTCAACACACAACTCTAATCACTTAACCCTAAACCCTATCCCTAAACCCTAAACACTATCCCTATTGCTAAACCCTCAATGGGCTTGATACTATACCTTTAACCCTAATCCCTTATCCCTAAACCCTCCAACCCTATCCCTAATCCTTATACCCTTGACACTCTAGTTTAACCCTAATCCGTTGACCCTCAACCATATCCCTAAAGCCTCGACCCTCAAACTTCAACCCTCAACCCTCAACGCCAAACCCTAATCCCTCAACCCTTAACTCTAATCCCTTGACCCTCAACCCTATCCCTAAATCCTAAACCCTAAAGCCTTAACCCTCAACCTTCAATGTCAAATCCTAATCCCTCAACCCTTAACTCTAATCCCTCAACCCTAAACCCTATCCCTAAACCCTAAACACTATCCCTATTCCTAAACCCTCAACGGGCTCGATACTATTCCTTAAACCCTAATCCCTTATCCCTAAACCCTCCAACCCTATCCCTAATCCTTATACCCTCGACACTCTAATTTAACCCTAATCCCTTGACCCTCAACCCTATCCCTAAATCCTTGACCCTCGAACCTCAACCCTCAACCCTCAACGTCAAACCCTAATCCCTAAACCCTTAACTCTAATCCCTCGACCCTTAACCCTCTCCCTAAACCCTAAACCCTAAAGCCTCAACCCTCAACCCTCAACGTCAAATCCTATCCCTCAACCCTTCACTCTAACCCCTCAACCCTAAACCCTATCCCTAAACCCTCAACACTATACCTTAAATCCTAATTCCTCAACCATCAACCCTAAACCTTATGCCTAAACCCTAAACCCTCATCCCTAATCTATCATCCCTCAACTCTAATCCCTCATCCCTAAACCCTAAATGCTATCCCTATTCCTAAACCTTCAATAGGCTCGATACTATACCTTAAACCCTAATCCCTTATCCCTAAACCCTCCAACCCTATCCCTAATCCTTATACCCTCGACACTCTACTTTAACACTAATCGCTCGACCCTCAACCCCATCCCTAAACCCTTGACCCTCGAACCTCAACCCTCAACCCTCAACGTCAAACCCTAATCCCTTAACCCTTAACTCTGATCCCTTAACCCTCAACCCTATCACCAAACCGTAAACCCTAAAGCCTCAACCCTCAACCCTCAATGTCAAATCCTAATCCCTCAACCTTTAAATCTAATCCCTCAACCCTAAACCCTATCCCTAAACCCTAAACACTATCCCTATTCCTAAACCCTCAATAGGGTAGACACTATACCTTAAACCCTAATCCCTTATCCCTAAACTCTCCAACCCTATCCCTAATCCTTATACCCTCGACACTCTACTTTAACCCTAATCCCTCGACCCTCAACCCTATCCCTAAACCCTCAACCCTCAAACTTCAACCGTCAACCCTCAATGTCAAACCCTAATCCCTCAACCCTTAACTCTAATCCCTCGACCCTCAACCCTATGCCTAAACCTTAAACCCTAAAGCCTTAACCCTCAACCCTCAATGTCAAATCCTAATCCCTCAACCCTTAACTCTAATCCCTCAACCCTAAACCCTATCCCTAAACCCTAAACACTATCCCTATTCCTAAACCGTCAATGGGCTCGATACTATACCTTAAACCCTAATACCTTATCCCTAAACCCTCCAACGCTATCCCTAGTCCTTATACCCTTGACACTCTACTTTAACCCTAATCCCTCAACTCTCAACCGTATCCCTAAACCCTCGACCCTCGACCCTCAACCCTCAACCCTCAATGTCAAACCCTAATCCCTTAACCCTTAACTCTAATCCCTCAACCCTCAACCCTATCCCTAAACCCTAAACCCTAAAGCCTTAACCCTCAACCCTCAATGTCAAATCTTAATCCCTCAACCCTTCACTCTAATCCCTCAACCCTAAACACTATCCCTAAACCCTTAACACTATACCTTAAACCCTAATCCCTCAACCCTAAAACTTATCCCTAAACTCTAATCCCTGAACCCTCAACCCTAATCTGTCATCCCTCAACTCTAATCCATCATCCCTAAAGCCTAAACGCTATCCCTATTCCTAAACCCACAATGGGCTTGATACTATACCTTAAACCCTAATCCCTTATCCCTAAACCCTCCAACCCTATCCCTAATCCTTATACCCTCGACACTCTACTTTAACCCTAATCCCTTGACCCTCAACCCTATCCCTCGACCCTCAACCCTATCCCTAAACCCTCAACCCTCAATCCTCAACGTCAAACCATAATCCATCAACCCTTAACTCTGATCCCTCGACCCTCAACCCTATCCCTAAACCCTAAACCATATAGCCTCAACCCTCAACCCTTAACTCTAATCCCTCAACCCTAAACCCTATCCCTAAACCCTAAACACTATCCCTATTCCTAATCCCTCAATGGGCTCGATACTATACCTTAAACCCTAATCCCTTATCCCTAAACCCTCCAACCCTATCCCTAATCTTTATACCCTCGACACTCTAATTTAACCCTAATCCCTCGACCCTCAACCCTATCACTAAACCCTCGACCCTCGAACCTCAACCCTCAACCCTCAACATAAAACCCTAATCCCTCAACCCTTAACTCTAATCCCTCAACCCTCAACCCTATCCTTAAACACTAAACCCTAAAGCCTCAACCCTCAACCCTCAACGTCAAATCCTAATCCCTCAACCCTTCACTCTAATCCCTCAACCCTAAATCCTATCCCCAAACCCTCAAAACTATACCTTAAACCCTAATCCCTCAACCCTCAACCCTAATCCGTCATCCCTCAACTCTTATCCCTCATCCCTAAACCCTAAATTCTATCCCTATTCCTAAACCCTCAACAGGCTTGATACTATACCTTAAACCCTTATCCGTTATCCCTAAACCCTCCAACCCTATCCCTAATCCTTATACCCTCAACACTCTACTTTAATCCTAATCCCTCGACCCTCAACCCTATCCCTAAAACCTCAACCCTCAATCCTCAACGTCAAACCCTAATCCATCAACCCTTAACTCTAATCCCTTGACCCTCAACCCTATCCCTAAACCCTAAAGGCTCAACCCTCAACCCTTAACGTCAAATCCTAATCCCTTAACCCTTAACTCTAATCCCTCAACCCTAAACCCTATCCCTAAACCCTAAACACTATCCCTATTCCTAAACCCTCAATGGGCTCGATACTATACCTTAAACCCTAATCCCTTATCCCTAAACCCTCCAACCCTATCCGTAATCCTTATACCCTTGACACTCTACTTTAACCCTAATCCCTCGACCCTCAACCCTATAACTAAACCCTCGACCCTCGAATCTCAACCCTCAACCCTCAACCAAAAACCCTAATCCCTCAACCCTCAACCCTATCCCTAAACCATAAACCCTAAAGCCTCAACCCTTAACCCTCAACATCAAATCCTAATCCCTCAACCCTTCACTCTAATCCCTCAACCCTAAATCCTATCCCCAAACCCTCGAAACTATACCTTAAACCCTAATCCCTCAACCCTCAGCCCTAAACCTTATCCCTAAAACCTAATCCATCAACCCTCAACCATAATCCATCATCCCTCAACTCTAATCCCTAACCCCTAAACCCTAAACTCTATCCCTATTCCTAAACCCTCAACGGGCTTGATACTATACCTTAAACCCTTATCCCTTATCCCTAAACCCTCCAACCCTATCCCTAATCCTTATACCCTCGACACTCTACTTTAACCCTAATCCCTCGACCCTCAACCCTATCCCTAAACCCTCGACCCTCGGACCTCAACCCTCAATGTCAAACCTGTTGATAACTGAGAGGGGGGGGTGAATCAGTTATCCTAATTATTTCCCTTTTTGAACTTTCTTATTAATTGATGCAGCATTGAATCAAACACTAAAACATTAACATGAAATAAGAAACACATAACACAGTATTTTTGACGTGGAAACCCTGTTAAGGGAGAAAACCACGGGGTGATTAACCCAAAATTATTCTCTGTTAGAAGAATAGGAGATTACAAAAAAATGGCACTTGCCAATTAGGGCTCACTGCCCGAGCACACTGCTCACAAGAGGCCCACTGCCTACAAGAAGACACACTGTCTACAAAGTGATAAGAATCACAGTCTTGAACTGATTGGAAGCATCTGCATATGCTGGAGTTCAGTTCCGGTTAGGCTCAGTACACTGATCTGCTGCACTTCATCTTTCCTCTGTTCTTTATTCTGCTATCTTTCACATACCGGATCCTTTTTGCTACCTCTGCTCTGTTCTGGACTTATTCGCATATATCTTCACATCATCACACCCTTCACAACTAAATCCATCCTCTATATATATCCGCACAAGTGATTTAATCACCTTTCTAGTCGGCATCCGGAACAGTCTAGTTTCTTACAAACTTTTGTTCTGTCGGCTGAATCCTTCCTCACCAAGTAATGCGGATCAAGCATATACTTGTAGATATCATTAATCATGTCGGCCAAACATGATTCATGCCTTCACAACCTCTATCATCAACAGTAACACATCCGGAAAGTAGTCTGATACTCTGTCAGTCAGTTCTTCCTCTGTTTTCACTGTTTCTCAGGAATCCGGTACTCAACTGTTCATATCTTTTTCCTTGTCCATCACCGGAGGCTAAAGCCTTGGAATATACCACTCAAGGTAGTCCTCTTGACTTCCCCAAATCTGCACTGCACCAAGACACTTCCTCTGAGAGATCCAGACCAATCTGTCGGACCTTGCCACATGCTCTGTTCTTGTTCACCGGACCACAACATTCTTTATTCTGACTTCCGGTAGAGACACATCATGACTTGCGGATATGTGGGATGACCTTTGTTGCCATCAATGACAACAACCATGAATCCATATAGTGTCTCTTGCCAACAATCTCCCCCTTTGGCATTGATGGCAACACTTAGTGAAAAATGACTAAGTGTTTTCACTATGCTCCCCCTTTGCTGATGCTCTGTCTTTATATACAATTTCTGGAACTCCCCCTTAGTTGGATTCCTCATTTTTCACTGCTCCTCACTCCCCCTTTGACATCAATGGCAAAGGGTGGGGTCCGCACACCAAACTTTTCAAAAAATTTCTATACATAGCCGCATATTTACATACTCACATATATTGAAGAATGTCTGCAAAGGATGTCTGCAATTGAATCATTTCTGTAGCCCAACTTTGCTTCATTCTGTCCAAAATTGAAATGTGACCACTCAACAAAAATGTAAAAGCTTCTGCCCGCTTGAGATCTGTCGGATCTTTTGTTTGGGCAGTGGTCTGAGCATCACTGATGGCCTCATGCATAGTTTCCAACTTAGGGATTATAATCCTTCTAAGTTCTCCCATCCGGTTAGTGATATTCTTCCTTTCCTTCTCAAGATTCTTTATTTCATTCAAGACTGCAATAGTCTGACATTCTTGATTTATTATGGAGGAAGAGAGAGGATCAAAACTTTGAGATAAGCTTTGTAGCTTGTCCTGTTCCTCTTTTATTTTCTTATCAATTGCTGCTGTTGCCTTTGGCCAGGATATGCAAAATTTGTAGATGTCACCACCATCCTTAAGAGCATTCTCTAAGCTCTTTATTCCAATGCTCACAATCTTCCTATCTTTAGAGATTAATTCTAATATTTCTGAAAATCTCTTATCCAAAAATTCCTTCCGGACCTTTTCTTCAGCTGATTTTTCTAGAGAATCAAAATGTGTATCAACACTGCTGACTAAGGTTTTTAGATTACCAGAAGTGGAGGCTGTCGGATCTATCTGGATTGATGGCATAATCTTTACAAGTACTCCGGAAGCAGCCTCTATCAACTCACAGTCTTCCATATGAGACTTCAGGAGCTTTTCATTTGCCTTGGCATTTGCAAATGAAGCTATCTTCATTGTTTGTACCGGAGAGAGAGAGTCAAAGTCGAATGGGCCTTTTAGAAGCTCCGGTTCATCAATCTCTAAAGTTTCTTTGCTCAAAAATTGTTGAACAGTTTGTGCAGTGTCTCTTGCCGGAGACAGATGTTTCTTTTCTTCTGCAGTCTTGGAACTGTCAACCTCTTTGTCTTTCACCACTGCTTCCTTCTCCTGTAATTGCTCTTCTTCTTTGGATCTGGAGACTGTAGGGGAAACTGGAGGAGAGATGCTTGTTTGTTCAGGGCCCACTTCTTCCGGAATAGATGATTCCAAATCAGCAGCTGTTTCTACACCTAAGTCCTCTACAACAGGAAGATTGAACCTTTTGAAGGCCTTCCGGAGGATCTCTTCTGTCTCTTGGGCCACTCTGTCAGTCTCACCAAGCATGAGTTGATTCATCCTGGCTTTACTTCTGAACTCATCTTTGCAGTCCTTGAAGATAATGTTCATTGTCTTGGGATCAATTTGAGGATATAGCTGAATAGCTATCTGCTCCCAGATCTCAAGATCTTTAGCATGAGCATTATTCTTTCTTACTTCCAATTCCTTTTCTAGGCTTTTAGGAATAAGAGATATGATCTCAATGAAAGCCTTATTATATATGTTAAGATATTTGACTGTGGCTTCCTGCAGAGTCTTTTGGTCAGCCTCACTGAAGTCATCATAAGATTCAGTCATTGGTTGAAGGTTTCCATCCACCGTGACCGACTTGATTACATTCTCTAGAGACAGAGTGGGCTTTTCAACAGATACCTCCGCCATTTCATCCTTGTCTTGGCCTGTGGAGGGTTTACCGGATCCTTTCTTCTTCTGTTTCTTTATTTCTTTTACTCCCTCATCTGACTCTGTTTCATCTTCATCCTTTTGGCTTCCATAAGCCCTTGTGGCTTTTGTCTTGGATCTCTTACCGGATGCCTGGACTTCCGGTTTTGAACTTTTGGTTGTGGGAGGTGCAGATCTCTTTGATGATCTGGTCCGGGTGGGAGCTTCTACCGTAGCACTTTCTTTACTTTTCTCTTCTTCCTCAGCCTTCCTCCTCTTTTCCCGGCTGGCATCAAGTGCCTCTTTTGAGATGCCTAGGCCTTGTGCAATGTGCTCTACTTCTTTTCTCACCTTTCTTTTAATCTCAGGTTCCCTAAGTTCTACATGTATTTTTACACTCAGCTCCTCAAAGGTTCCAAACCTTTCTACCTTAGGATCTTTGGGCTGACTTAGCATGTGTTGAACATGCAGTTCCACTATCTGTTCATCCACTTCATACCCCATGGGCATGATCCAGATAGTCCTTGGCTCCACTGCCTCCATTAGGCACTGATCAGTGTCAACCATAAAGCACATTGAGTCTTTGTATTTTTCAACAAGAGACTGGGGAATTCTCTCTCTTGCTTGCATCATGCTCTGAAAGTTTTTGAAGTATCCCCATAGAGCTGTATTTCTCGCTTTTGCATCCCCAAGTCCATGCAAATAGTCTCTTATCTGGACTGCAACAGGTTTGTCATTCTGCCATACCCATCCACTTGATCCGGGTAGCTCATTCATGAAGTAGAAGAATAGACATACAATAAGAGTACCATACTTAAAGGAATTCTTCTTATCCTTCTTGATTTTCTGTATATTTTCCATTAATTGGCTTAGCAGTAGTTCGCAGAGATCATATTCTGCATTCTTTCTTAGCATTTCATAGGCAGTGTATACTGCAGTTCCGGATACAGAATTCTCCCTGCTGGAGTGATAGATCTTGTATCCTATTATCATTGATGCATATTTGATATCCAGATCCGAAATATCTTCAATGGTCATTGCCCTCTTATCAAATTTTGATCCGGTGGCCTCAGTTACAATGTTGTTTTTGACAGATTTGAGGATAGGTATCCCTCCGGAAGAGTATAGACCAGTTACTGCTCTAATTGCCTCTTTTGTGATCTTGCAGGGTCTATCCAGCCATAGAAAGTTGTCATGCATCCTGGTCAGTACATACCGGACCCATTCATCTTCTTCAAAGCAGGGGAAATGAATAAATTGCTCAAATTGTTTCTTCTGGATATCCTTATACTCTGGTTTAAGCTCAAAAGCATTGTCTATCAGTTGCTTGTGATAGAGGTCTCTTAATTTGAATTCCCCAAATTCCTCAATGCTTGCATGTATGTAAACCCTAATGTCTTCAGTATGTAAAACTCCGTGAGGAACACTAGAGAAGGCTCCTAGTGGATCTACCTCCAATGATTTGTAGGGATGTTTCTTGAATGAGGGGCGAGGTCTATCAGAGATCTTAACTATGTTTGGAGTAGCCATTCTTCAAAGATTTGCAGTGAGGTAATGAAAAACAGAGAATACCTTATGCGCCTTCGACTTGCACGGAGTGATTGGATTGATTTCTTTATGCAATGACTTCGGCAGGAGATCCTTGGTGTGCTTGACGAACTTTGTTGCAGAGCTCCGCTTTTCGCTTCTTCTTGAGTGCAGAATGAGCAAATGACTTTTGAGAAATCCCTTAAATTGTTCCGCGAACCCTAATATCTGTCTGCAATAAATGCTTCACCTACATCATTCCGGTTTGCCTTGTCTGGATAGCTTGGAGTATCTCGGATTAGTCCTGATCGGTGGATATCATCCGGATCTTTCAATCATAAATAAATCGAGGTAACATATTACAAGAACATCCCAAACACTTTGTCCAATCCGCAGAACAAGATAGTGCACTTCTGGATCTTTCCGGACCTTTTTTGTAATCCTTTATCATACCGGAGCATCTCCCTGAACAGGTCTTATTTGATCGATCACAGCTTCTTCATAATTCCATGCGGACCTCTGAAAACTTGACTGAAGCATCTCAAGACTCATATCTACAAACCCTTTGATCCGCATCTTGTGCCACATCCGGCACCACTTGTTTGGCTGGGGGAACAAGATTTTCTTTGAGTCTCCCCCTGAGCCTGAGCTCACTTTTTAATTTCTGGAAGAAATATCAGCACCAGAGTCTGGTGCGGATCCAACCTCTACATTCTCTGAACTTTTCTTCACCCAAATCTTGCTCATCTGATTCCTAACTTCATCCGCATTCATCTTTTGTTTACCCCTGTCTTGATTCTGATTATACACCGGACCTGTTTTGTCCTGATACTTGTTTCTGCAGACTTTAGCATTATGACCGAACCTATTGCAGATTTGGCAAATAACATTTCTTTGCATATTTGACTGATATCCTCTTGATCTGCATTGATTAGCCATATGACCTATTCTATTGCATGTGAAGCATCTACCTTTGAATGATTTGTTTACTTGCATAATTCTGCATTCATGGGATTTGTGTCCATACCTTTTGCAGTTGAAGCACTGTCCGGAGAAGGATGAATTAATCTGATTCATTCTCATTCTGCACTGATTAGCTTTGTGACCAAAGTGGTTGCAGCTGTGGCAGTATCCATTGAAGGATGGATATCTTTGAGCATTTGGCTGTCTTACCGGAGGTCTTCTAGGCCTGCTCCTTGGATTTTCTGATTCAAGATTCTTCTAACCGGATCCGGAGGTTTCTCCTTTCTCATATCCCAAACCATACTTGTCATCTGTCCTCTTTTGACTTCCAAGAAGAACTTCAAGTTGAGCAGAACTTATCTTGAATTTCTCTTTATATTCATTTGCTGTTTGAAGGTCTCTTTTGAGAGAGGCAATTTGATCCTCAAGTTTTTCTTCATTATCTTTGGCATCTTCAAGATCAGATTCAAGATGTCTGATAATCCTGTCCATCTGGTGGCATTCTTTTGATTTTTCTTTAAGAGATTGTCTTAGATTGTCTTCAGCCTTTCTTTTTTCTTCAATCTCTTGAGTAAACTTTATAGTTCCTGATTCCATTTCATGTCTTAACATAATGACTTCTTTTGATAACTTTTCACATAACTTGGTTTTCTCAGTCAATTCTTCATTTGTATTGCTTTCTTCACTTTGTCTTGCCAACTGTTGGAGCAGCTCCTTTCTCTTTTTCATAGAGAGACTTAATTTGTCTTTTAATTCTCTCATGAATTCATCAGCCTGTTTGAGTCTTTCCTTTAATTCACTGACTTCAGAATTTGACTGTTCAAGATCCTCAAGAGCAGTCTTGAGTTGCTCCCTTAAACCATATGCATCCATTTGAACTCCTAGATCTTCCTCAAGCTGTTAGGCTCTATTAGGAGGAACTTAGCTCTGATACCAATTGTTGATAACTGAGAGGGGGGGTGAATCAGTTATCCTAATTATTTCCCTTTTTGAACTTTCTTATTAATTGATGCAGCATTGAATCAAACACTAAAACATTAACATGAAATAAGAAACACATAACACAGTATTTTTGACGTGGAAACCCTGTTAAGGGAGAAAACCACGGGGTGATTAACCCAAAATTATTCTCTGTTAGAAGAATAGGAGATTACAAAAAAATGGCACTTGCCAATTAGGGCTCACTGCCCGAGCACACTGCTCACAAGAGGCCCACTGCCTACAAGAAGACACACTGTCTACAAAGTGATAAGAATCACAGTCTTGAACTGATTGGAAGCATCTGCATATGCTGGAGTTTAGTTCTGGTTAGGCTCAGTACACTGATCTGCTGCACTTCATCTTTCCTCTGTTCTTTATTCTGCTATCTTTCACATACCGGATCCTTTTTGCTACCTCTGCTCTGTTCTGGACTTATTCGCATATATCTTCACATCATCACACCCTTCACAACTAAATCCATCCTCTATATATATCCGCACAAGTGATTTAATCACCTTTCTAGTCGGCATCCGGAACAGTCTAGTTTCTTACAAACTTTTGTTCTGTCGGCTGAATCCTTCCTCACCAAGTAATGCGGATGAAGCATATACTTGTAGATATCATTAATCATGTCGGCCAAACATGATTCATGCCTTCACAACCTCTATCATCAACAGTAACACATCCAGAAAGTAGTCTGATACTCTGTCAGTCAGTTCTTCCTCTGTTTTCACTGTTTCTCAGGAATCCGGTACTCAACTATTCATATCTTTTTCCTTGTCCATCACCGGAGGCTAAATCCTTGGAATATACCACTCAAGGTAGTCCTCTTGACTTCCCCAAATCTGCACTGCACCAAGACACTTCCTCTGAGAGATCCAGACCAATCTGTCAGACCTTGCCACATGCTCTGTTCTTGTTCACCGGACCACAACATTCTTTATTCTGACTTCCGGTATAGACACATCATGACTTGCGGATATGTGGGATGACCTTTGTTGCCATCAATGACAACAACCATGAATCCATATAGTGTCTCTTGCCAACAAAACCCTAATCCCTTAACCCTTAACTCTAATCCCTTGACCCTCAACCCTATCCTTAAACCCTAAACTCTAAAGCCTCAACCCTCAACCCTCAACGTCAAATCCTAATCCCTCAACCCTAAACCCTATCCCTATTCCTAAACCCTCAACGGGCTTGATATTGTACCTTAAACCCTAATCCCATATCCCTAAACCTTCCAACCCTATCTCTAATCCTTATACCCTTGACACTCTACTTTAACCCTAATCTCTCGACCCTCAACCCTATCCCTAAATCCTTGACCCTTGAACCTAAACCCTCAACCCTCAATGTCAAACCCTAATCTCTTGACCCTCAACCCTATCCCTAAACCCTAAACCCTAATGCCTCAGCCCTCAACCCTCAATGTCAAATCCTAATCCCTCATCCCTTCACTCTAATCCCTCAACCCTAAACCCTATCCCTAAACTCTCAACACTATACCTTAAACCCTCATCCCTTAACCCTCAACCCTAAACCTTATCCCTAAACCCTAATCCCTCAACTCTCAACCCCAATCCATCATCCCTCAACTCTAATCCCTCATCCCTAAATCATAAATTCTATCCCTATTCCTAAACCCTCAATGGGCTTAATACTATACCTTAAACCCTAATCCCTTATCCCTAAACCCTCTGACCCTATCCCTAATCCTTATACCCTCGACACTCTACTTTAACTCTAATCCCTCAACCCTCAACCCTATCCCTAAACCCTCGACCCTCGAACCTCAACCCTCAACCCTCAATGTTAAACCCTAATCGCTCAACCCTTAACTCTGATCCCTCGACCCTCAAGCCTATCCCTAAACCCTAAAACCTAAAGTGTTAACCCTCAACCCTAAACGTCAAATCCTAATCCCTCAACCTTTAACTCTAATCGCTCAACCCTAAACTCTATGCCTAAACCCCAAACACTATCCCTATTCCTAAACCTTCAACGGGCTCAATACTATACCTTAAACCCTAATCCCGTATCCCTAAACCCTCTAACCCTATCCCTAATCCTTATACTCTCGACACTCTACTTTAACCCTAATCGCTCGACCCTCAACCCTATCCCTAAACCCTCGACCCTCGAACCTCAACCCTCAACCCTCAATGTCAAACCCTAATCCCTCAACCCTTAACTCTAATCCCTTGACCCTCAACCCTATCCCTAAACCCTAAACCCTAAAGCCTCAACCCTCAACCCTCAATGTCAAATCCTAATCCCTCAACCCTTCACTCTAATCACTCAACCCTAAACCCTCAACACTATACCTTAAACCCTTATCCCTCAACCCTCAACCCTAAACCTTATCCCTAAACCCTAATCCCTCAACCCTCAACCCTAATCCATCATCCCTCAACTCTAATCCCTCATCCGTAAATCCTAAATGCTATCCGTATTCCTAAACCCTCAATGGGCTTGATACTATACCTTAAACCCTAATCCCTTATCCCTAAACCCTCCAACCCTATCCCTAATCCTTATACCCTTGACACTCTACTTTAATCCTAATCCCTCAACCTTCAACCCTATCCTGAAACCCTCAACACTTGACACTATATCTTAAGTCTTAAACCCTCATCCCTAAAGCCTCAACCCTCAATCCTTAAACCTTCAACCCTGAACCCTATCCCTAATCCCTCTACCCTCGACACTCTAACCCTAACCTCGACATTAAACGCTAATCCATCAACCCTAAACCCTAATCTGTCAATCCTAAACCCTATCCCTAAACCCTCAACCATCAACACTATACCTTAAACCCTAATCCATCAACCCTAAAACCTAATTGCTCAACCCTCAACCCTAAACACTATCAATAAACCATCATCCCTCAACACTATACCTTAAACCCTAATCCCTCAACCCTCAACGCTAATCCCTCAACCCTCAACCCTAATCCCTCATCCCTAAACCCTAAATGCTATCCCTATTCCTAAACCCTCAACCCTCGACACTATACCTTAAACCCTAATCCCTTATCCCTAAACCCTAAACCCTATCCCTCAACCCTGAACCCTTAAAAATTAAACCCTAAAACCTATCCATAAACCCTCGACGCTCAATACTATATTTTAAACCCCAATCCCTTAACCCTCAACCCTAAAGCCTCAACCCTCAATCGTTAAACCTTCAACCCTAAACCCCATCCCTAATCCCTCTACCCTCAACACTCTACTTTAACCCTAATCCCTTGACCATCAACCCTATCCCTAAACCCTCAACCCTCATCCCTCAACCCTCAACTCTCAACATTAAGCCCTAATCTGTCAACCCTAAACCCTAATCCGTCAACCCTAAACCCTAAACCCAACAAAATTGCTTTGCCTTATGTTAGTTTGTTAAACCCATCATTTTTGACACTCTTCTCTTAAAGATATCTGAGTTGCAAGAATATGTCAGAAAAATGGCTATGAGCTTTTTTAATGTTAGTAATGTTATATGGCATGTTTTTCTGGCCCATTTGGGGTTCATTATGCCAATAGGTGTACACATTATGAGAAAAGATTTGCGTATGGTACATCCACAATGAGTAATTAACAATTGAAATTAGAAGGATGATCATTATGAGAAAAGATTTGCATTGGGGTACATCTATTTTTCTTGCTGTCCACCCAGCACTTAGGGGAGGTATATTGTTATGAAACAGGCAAATAATCTCCCATTGTTTACAGGCTCTATTCACAAGAACTACTAAACTTTTTTCTCTTGGTAATTGTAGAGGACATTCACCTATTTTTGGCAACTCCTGCATTCCCAAACCATTACAAAAACTAAGTTATTTTAACCCAATAAATAGCTGATTGCATTGATTTAATACTCTACTATATTAAAGATTAGCATTCACACGAATGCAGATGTTCATATTATAGAAGACTGCATTATATTAGACTATTAGAGATCCCTCCGAAAAATGTAATAACAAAACTACTTTGCCTTATGTTAGCTTACAATTAAACCCATTCTTTGTGACACTCTTCTCTTAATAAAGTAAGGGTAATAAGAATAGAAGACAAAGAATTTGATCTTACTAGTATGCATGGTCGGTTTACATTCCATGACTTCATTTTCATTGAATAAAAAGGTAAATATCTGATTTGAAAGGTGGGGCAGAGTTCACTATCATGTGCTTTTCTAGATGATAGGGTCCATAATGTCCATAATTCCAATTTATTTATGGTACCCCTTAATTGTACATCCCACTCCTACCCACCTGGGCCTTGAAGAAGGAGGTACGCCCATTAAACCAACTCATTCGACAACTTGTTGCCCATCGATTGACTTAAACTACATACTCTGTTAGAAGAAGGGCATCTTTTATCTGTATCAATGTTGGTATTCATAAGCCGAAGAGCATTGATGTTTTTCACACACCCTGTTCTTTGAAATATCTTAACCTTCAATTATGACTTGGATATGTACCTGAACACAACAAAATCTCTAATCTCCAGCCCATGATGATTCACAAAATTTTCCCAACCCTTCCTAAATTCTAGTTTATTTATGGTACCCCTTAATTGTACATCCCTAAACCCTAAACCCTAATCCCTAATTATAATTTATGGTACCCTAAACCCTAAACCCTAATCCCTTATCCCTAAACCATAAACCCTATCCCTAAATCCTCAACCCTCAACACTTAAACCTTAAATCCTAGACCCTATCCCTAAACCCTCAACCTTCAAAACTATACCTTAAACCCTAATCCCTCAACCCTAAACTTTCAACCCTAAACCCTACCCCTAATCCCTCTACCCTCAACACTCTACCTTAACCCTAATTCCTCGACCCTCAACCCTAAACGCTATCCCTAAAGACTCAACCCTAAACCCTAATCCCTCAAGGTCCTAAACTCTAATCCCTTGTCCCTAAACTCTAAATCCTATCCCTAAACTCTCAATCCTCAACCTTAAACCTTAATCACTCAATCCTTATCCACCCCTCTCCTCCCCTATCTATCTCACCCCCATCTCTACCCTCCTCTACCCTTGACACTATACATACATACATATAGACATACATAGATAGATACATACATATAGGCATAAATAGATAGATACATACATATAGGCATACATAGATACATACATACATATAGGCATACATACATACATACATACATACATACATACATACATGATTAATAACCTTGAACATAAAAAAATTCAAGGGGGACATAACATGAGCATGTTATAATGTGCTCGCATTATTTCAAACATGATAAACAATCCACAAACTTCCGTGGAAAAGCAAAAATGCAAAGTTGAACATAACGTGAGTGCGTTATAATGCACTCGCATTATGTTTTGCTTTGGGAATCCCAAGCCTTGGGCTTGGGATTTTCTTTGGATTTCCAATCCAAAGGCTTGGAGTGTCTTCCCAATGTCCAGAGACGTGCTTTTCCATATTCTATAGGATTTCACATAATTTTATTCATGCTAACCCTCAAATTTGCACGTGTTTCAAGGTCAAACAAATCTAACACCTAGGTAATGTTAGGCTTTCTTGTAGCTATTTGATGATGTGATTTGTTTCACATTTTGACAATGTTAAGCCTTTCATCTTTAATTTCTTTTGTTTGTGTGTCCATTTTTGGGCAAAAACTACTGTTTGGTCTTTTTTTCATTGTAAATTAACTATTCATTTAAATTTCAAAAAAACTTACATATTTAGAAACTAGACTCCATTATACACATATTAAAAAAAGAAAAAAATGATTTTCACTTAGTTTTCAAATTTTATAGGGGTAGCATGGCCAAAATTCTATTTTTTAGGATGTGTCCACTTTGAAAATTAGTTAAAAATCAAATATTCATCAAAAAATTATCAGAAAAATTGCACATAAACTACATGCTGTTAGCTAATTTCTCACCAAAGCAATTTTAAAAATACTAAAAAAAAGTTGACCTTTTGTAGGAGCCACAAAATGTGCTATGTTATGTTTTTTTGACAGAAACAACAATTTATGTGGCTCCCTCTTTTGAACCCCTTAATCTATACCATTTTTTTAAAAAAATTAGTAGTTTAGAAAGTAGACTCGGAGTACTACGAACATTGTTTTGGTTGCATCTCCAAATTTTGAGTGTAACTATGCTCAATTTCTCATCCAAGGCTAGCATTTCCTAATTTTAGAACAAAAGTGGCCACTTAAGACCCCTTTTTGGCCCCCCATCTTTTTGCACTTACCCACATGTGATAGAAGTTGTCCTAGGGGGTCATGATGTAAGTCCTCCTTCTTCACTTGTTTTCTTTTCATACATTTTGTTTCTCTTTTTTGAAGAGGAGTTAAGGTTTTCTCCTTTACTCCACCTTATGAGAAACTTTGTACATGGGTACCTAACATGGCCTAGTATTCGGAACCCATATTTATGTATCTCTTGCACTTTTGTGATCTCCCCAAGTGGTGCAGGGGTACCCAGGTTTCCATACCCCAAGAGAGGTCAAATGTTGAAATTTTTTTGTGCTTAAGTCAATTTCATGTAATAAGGTCTTCAAGGACCATTTCTTGTGTGTTTGAGTTGGTTTTGAGTCATTAGGAGTCATTGGGAGTCTTTGAGAATTAACTTTGATGTTTTGATCGAATATTGTAAAAACACCCTTGCACACTCTTGTAAACAAAGTGCATTAGGGTTGTGAGGGTAAAATAGTGCATCAATCAAATGAATAACAGATGACCCAAACATCAACAGAATAGAGAAACAAAGAAGATTAAATAAACAATGAATGAACACAGCAAACCTCTTCCGTTTCGAAACTTCCGTTGTTCGCCTATCACGAATCGTCCTTTCGCAGATGAGATGAGCCCTCAGAGAGTGCAATCTTTTAAAAGCTGTTGGGGGAAGTCGATGGTGAACGGCTGTAGTGTGATATGCAATGAAGGTGAGCTTCCAATGCAATAATGGTGATCTCAAGCTTGTAGATGACAAATGGGTGCCAAAGGCGCGCTGGTGATATTTCTGCAGAGTAACGATGTCAAAAGCCTGGATGATTAGAATGAAGGGATGAAGCTTCATTTATAGACCCGGAGGAATAGGAATCAACGGTTAAGAGAAGATATGAAGATCAACGGTTGAGGATGGTTGAGGAATGTGCAACCAGTGGAAATGTGACAAGTGTCCCAGCTCCATCATGAAAGGTGGGATGTGACAAAACTGATTGGAGAGTTAACTCCATTGACTGGTCTGTTAACAGAATTGATTGATCAGTTAGAAGAGTGGATTGTGGAACTGACTGGGTTGATTGAGGATTTGACTCAACTGACAGGTTAGTTAACAGACTTGATTGATTGGTTAACTGACCTCTGATTGGAGAAGAAATAGGCCATGTGGGTGAGGGAAAATAAGATAATTAAATATTAAATATATTTAATTACATGTGCAACCTGATGAGGTGGACAAGGTGAGGTGGAAAAGGTGATGTGGAATTTTGAATTTAGAACTTTAGGATAGAGGAAATAGGATTAATTAAATAATTTATGATTATTTAATTGTGAAGGATAAATGGAAGAATTTTAATTAAATAAATAGAATTTATTTAATTATGGAACAGTGAATCGATTAAATAAATTTAGAATATTTATTTAATTAATAGAAGAATGGAATAAATATTTAGAATATTTATTCAGGATGATTTGTGTCATTTTTAGGCGTATACATTTTGCCCCTCTTTGATGCAATGCAGTTTACAGCGTTGCTTCAAAGAAATTGATAGTCTGAATGATGATACATGCCCCAGTTTGCCCCTGGTGTAAGTTAAATGACGATAGGATGCCCCCTCGGGAGATTGGACGGGAAAAACGGCGAAAGTTTTGGAGACGGACGATCTCACGACGAGGAAGGGGTTAGGATAGGTTGGAGGAAAAGGGATGCGGTCAGGGACGCGGGAAGAAAACGGGAGGAAAAATAGACACGGGAAGTAGTCACAGTCATCACCTAGCCAGAATTAGGGTTTTGGAGGCTATAAATAGGAGCTGGGTCCACAAGAATAGTCATTTGCACACTTGTTAGATCTGGATTGGAGAAGGAGAGCTCAGAGCAAACCTAGAGCAGCATGGCGGCCAGAGCAGCAGACATTCCACGCGAGGAGCATCGATTCGAGCGAGTCCGACGATTCGGGCGGCCAGCAGAGGCAGGACCCCCGGTATGTGCTTCGAAAAAATTCTCCTAGGGTCGAGTTTAGGTGTCATAAATGCTCATAGAAAATAGGTGAAATGAATGCGCCGAAACGCGGAACGGCGCATATGCCCCGCGAGGCTGCGCTTTTGTGATTTCGCGGCGCATATGCCTGTTTCGGCGGCGCATGCGTGAAAGCTGCGCATGTGTTCGTTTTGGCGGCGCTTTCGTAATTTAGCGGCGCTTTTGTACTTTCGCCGCGCATGCGTGAAGTGTAGCAGCGCATTTGCTGAAATTGCGCATATGTGACTTATTGCGGCGCATCTGTAATTTAGCGGCGCATATGTTGCTTTATGCGGCGCATGCGTTATAACGGCGCACATGTGGCATGTAGCGGCGCATATGTATTTGTGCGGCGCATACGTCGATTGTTGCGGCGCATATACCAGAAATGGCGCATTTACCACCTGTAGTGGCGCATTTGCTTGGGATGGCAAATTACTTAGCCAAACTGATTCGATTAGCGTCCTGTTTGACGCAGGAATCGATGAGCTATCTCCGAGATTGCAGGAATCTAGTCAAGAGATGTAGTGTGCTGTTTTGATCAATTTGAAATGCTAAGTTTAGTTGATATAGTCCAATAGATATGTTGAGTATGGTATATGCGGTTTTTGAGACTGACGCCTTGCTTTGCGTGCTTGCAGGAGGAGATACGAGAGACACTGCAGTCGAGGGAGACGTTCCCTATGCCTCTATTGCAGAGACATATGTTGACGGAGGCTGACAGGGTGGCGCTTGGGGCTATGGGCCTAGATTATGTTTGCTTCATGCCCGAGGTGCGGGCGAACCGAGGATTGCTGACAGCTGCCGTGGAGAGATTCCACAGCGAGGACGGGACCTTCCACTTCCCTACTGGAGAGATGACCGTGACGTTGGAGGACGTCTATAGGATACTGCACTTGCCCGTGGTAGGCGAGTTGGTGGAGTACGACGCACAGCGGGACGCGGGACTCGCCGAGTGTCAGCGAGTATTCGATGATCCCGAGCTGGCGGGACAGGTCATCCCGTGGCAGGATATCTATGACTGCTACGACTACTTCCCTGGGATCGTGGCTGGACTGATTGCGGGCGTTGTATGCCCTGACAGGAGATCGCACGGGTTCCCCATTGGATGGGGCAGGATTATGGAGCGGATGGTGACTGAGGGCACCCGATATGCGTGGGGACCTTGCGTGCTAGCTCACCTATACCACGACATGCATCAGGTGGTGTACCATCGCAGCACGAGTCTATCGGCTGGGGTGCTGCTGTTACAGTTTTGGCTGTGGGAGCACATAGCGGTGACTAGGCCGATATGTGTCTTTGCCAGGCAGAGGGGAGAGCCGTACAGCTATGGCTACGCAGGAGTGATTTCCCAGCACAGGCTGGGGAAGCTAGAGTATTGGAGGCATACATTGGATGGGATAGATGTGGTCGTCTGGCGACCATATCTAGACTGCGAGCCTTGGGACGACGAGGCAGATGAGCTGCCTTTCTGCTTCCAGACCAGGTGGTTGATTGGCCGGACACGGCACATCTTGGAGAGGCAGACGGTGGGCCGAGTACTGAGACAGTTCGGCAGGAGACAGGGCATGCCGCAGGGACAGGCCATGTTCGCACGGACACATGCAGAGAGGGTCCGATGGGGGCCGATGGCTTCTTACGAGGAGGCTCTGGCAGAGTTCCGGCAGTTGCCCTATGTGGCCTGGGATATGAGGCGAGAGATTGCCGATGCTGGGGTGACACAGGAGTATGAGGACTGGATTACTGCACATCCATTTCCGAGATATTCCGGACCTGGTATGCTGGTGCCTCGTATCGACGAGGCGGACTCAGAGGAGGAGGGAGAGGCTGGTCCAGGGCGGAGGGCCGCTAGAGGAGGACGAGGACGCGGTGGCCGAGCTGCAGAGAGGCCGAGGCAGCGGAGGAGGATAGACAGGGCCGGGCAGGCAGTGCCAGGACAGGGGGAGGGACAGCAGCAGGCACAGATGCCACCACCCCAGCAGGTACCACAGCAGCAGGTGCCACAGCAGCAGGGGCTAGGACAGGCAGGGGCAGCACAGGGGCCAGTGCAGGGTGAGGCACACGACAGGACCATAGCCAGCCTGAGAGGACAGGTGCGGGAGCTGCAGGCACAGCTGAGGAGAGTGGAGAGGATGCGAGATACAGATGCAGCCGTGATCGCTGGTTTGACTCGCGAGCGAGACATGGCAGATGCCCGGGTACGTCTGATCTGAGTAGAGAGGGACACAGCAGTGGCTGCCATGGGCACAGATGCAGCGAGTACCTTTTTGGTTGGGCAGGTGCAGCAGGCACAGGCACAGGTAGGCCAGTTGCAGACGCAGTTGGCACAGGCACAGACAGACTTAGCCAGAGCACAGCAGCAGGTACAGTACTACCGAGGTCTATATCATGGTGCCGTGTCGGCGAGCCAGAGGGCAGGTAGTTTCAGGACTCAGTCTGGGGTAGCTCACAGAGCAGGTCCATCCCAGTCAGGGGCATCTGTCATGGGACCTCAGCAGTCAGGAGCCGGCAGTGGTGGCTCACAGCCGCAGGGGTAGTCAGAGACCAGATTTTGTACTTTTTGGGACATGTATCACCGTCTATTTAGACGTATATTGTATATGACATTTTGATTTTGAGAGAGATGGTGATATTGTACATTTGGACATCCTTGTATATGATAGTATGGATGATGATGCAGCTTTGTGTATTTATTGCATGCGTTTATGAGATGATTACTTTTATTGCATGATGTGGTTCTATTGCATAGTTAGATGGTTTATATGATTCAATATGAGAAATACTTTGATATGCTGCTATATGATGTCTATATGATTTAATGTGACAAATGACTGCAAAGGTAATATGATGTTCTTGTGATGATGCAAATGTATATGTATGAAACATGATTTCTATGTTATGATGTTTGTATATGTATGTGAGATGCCATTGGATACTTATATGATGTAATGTTTTGAATGTATGCATTGGTAACATGAGTACTATGGGGTGATGTAACTATGTATGTGATGCAAATGTATATATTAACCTAATGCATTGGATGATGTACTGTACTAACCTAATCATGTTCATGACTAGTTTCTACGAGTGATGTGACATGCTCCTATATGCCTTGTTTTTGTGATGTCCAAATGTACGCTATCGACAGAAGATTGACATGATGGATAGAGGGATGGTTGCGAAAGAACGACTTAGGAATTTTTCTTGATATCGTTACCCTGCATAGTTTGAATGATGAGGATTGTATGGATGGGTGTATGGATATAGGACGGATGCTTTGCTTTTAGATTGCTTTATTTCATCATTGGGCACTTTGTTTTTGGTATTTTTCTGAAATGTTGTAAGTGAATACAAGCATCGAGGTATAATTGAACCGAGATGACCTGAGCATCGCTTACATGGATTGTGATTTAGCAAGTTAAGACAAGCATCTAGTCAAAATTGAATCTAGATGACCTGAGTATCGCTTGCGTTTCAACAAGCAAGGATTGCCCCCATTCATGTTAGACCTTTGATGTCCTCGGTGATCTTTTGCCGATCACGTCCTAAGACAAGGCTTCACATTACTAAAGTTTAATCCCCAAATAGCAAACAAAGAAAGTAATCATGCCCCCCCATCATAGCATCTCTAGCTTTTGGCATCCTTGAGTAGCATAGGAGGGTATGACAGCAAAAATCAAGACTCTGTAACTTAACCCTGTTTCTGGTCTACAAAGCATATTTGCATTGATATGTGTTTATTTCTTGCCTTAATTTGCATAAAATCGTTGAGAAGACCTTGGGTAGTTGCTTTGCATTGGATAGGTTAAGATGCTCATAGTCAAGATTTCTGCTTGAAGCGCGGGTGTTTGCTTGCATTTGCTTGCTTGGTGAGAAGATTTGCACTATCCTTATTGAGAAGACGGACCCTAAGGGACTGACCTAGTGCCTCGGGGGCTCATTGCTAAATGGCCTTGCCTACGTGACGACGCAGAGGCAACGTAGTTCGGGGTAAACCCTAATGGACCATGGATGGACTAGAAGAAAGACGACAAGAACGAAGACAAGAGGGGAGATGGAATGGGACTCCGGGAGAGATGGAAGCCTCGGGGGCGCATTAGAATAATGGCCTTGCCTACGTGACGGCGCAGAGGCAACGTAGTTCACGGATGCGGACCACAGACATTGATGAGAGACACTACACTAGGCTTACTGCGAGGAGACGGTATGGGACAAAACCTTGGTTGACAAGGCCACAAGCTGAGTATCAAGCCATGATAGGTAACTGTCAAGTGTTTATTGTGGGATGGATATGGGTCGAATGGGGAAAGTAGAGAGAGAAAGGGCTCAAGGTGATTGGGTTCCCAAAGATGGAGAATGCGGTTTGTCACAAGTAACGCCTGTTTACCAGGTTTTCATCACTTGCTTTTATTTGCACGAGAAGCTAGAAAGTAACATGACGCCTGATTGCCAGGTTTTCCCCATGATACCTATCCAAGGCGCCTGTTTGCCAGGTTTTCACCAAAGGACGATTTTTTTTGCATGCTTTCTATTATTTTTATTTTTATTTTTATATATATATATATATTTTTTTTTTTTGATTTCTTTTGCTTTTATTGTGCCCCCTTGCATTTGGGTTCTCTTAGGTATAGAACCTGCGAAGGTGCATGCTGTTGATTGGATCATCAAACAACTCACCTTCCGATGTGGCCAACTGATATGCCCCCGATCCATAAGCTGCTACAATTACATAGGGTCCAAGCCAGTTAGGCTCGAACTTACCTTTCTTTTCTCTGTCCTGCTGGTTGCGAGGGTTCTCTTTTAGAACTAGGTCCCCAACCTTGAAGCATCTTGGTCTAACCTTGTGGTTGTAGCTTCTTGACATCATCTGTTGGTAGGCTTTGAGATGGTCAAAAGCTTTCTGGCGCCGTTCCTCTAGCAGTTCTAGCTCTTGCAGTCTGGTGACTCTGTACTCTTCGTCTGAGATGAGACCTTTCAACGACACCCGAAGGGAGGGGAGTTCGACCTCAATGGGAAGGATGGCTTCGGAACCATAGACGAGGGCGTAAGGTGTAGCACCTGTGGGAGTGCGTATGCTGGTTCGATAGGCCCACAGAGCGGGATTGAGATGGACGTGCCAATCGCGACCGGCTTCATTGACAGTCTTCTTTAAGAGTTTCAGAATGGTTTTGTTTGATGCCTCAGCCTGGCCGTTACCTTGGGGGTAATATGGGGTGGAGAAGCGATGTTGGATCTTGAACCGTTCACAAAGTTCCTGGACATCTTGATTTTTGAAAGGTCTCCCGTTATTCGTTATGATGGATGAAGGGATGCCATATCGGCAGATAATGTAATTCAGAATGAAAGAGGAAATTTGTTTTCCTGTGACGGTTGATAAGGGAACGGCTTCAATCCACTTTGTGAAGTATTCAGTAGCGGTTATGATGAATTTATGGCCGTTGGAAGAAGGCGGATGAATCTTTCCTACGAGGTCTAGTCCCCATTGGCAAAAGGGCCAGGGTGTCGTTAGAGGTCTCAACTCCTGAGCAGGTGCATGAATCAGGTTCCCATGTATCTGGCACTGTCTGCACTTTTTGACGAACTGGTATGAATCCATTTCCATATTGGGCCAGTAATAACCCAAATGCATGAGTTTCTTAGCTAAGGAAGGACCGCTGGAGTGTGTTCCGCAGATCCCTTCGTGCACGTCTCGCAAGGCAGTAATAGATTCCTCCTGTTCTAGACAACGGAGTAAAGTACCATCCAGACCACGTCGGTAAAGGGTATTGGCGATAATGGTGTAACGGGAGGCTTGCCGGATGAAGGTTCGTTTTTGGTTGGAAGAGAGGTCCAAAGGAAGGATATTGTCCTTGAGGTAAGTGTAGGTCTTACCGTACCAAGGTGAATCAGATCCCACTAGGTGGCAGATGGAATGGGTTTCAAGGAGATCATAAGCCGGCTGTCGAATTGTTTCTACTAGGAACTCATACCGTGACTCCTGTTCAGGTATCTCAAGAAGAGAGGCTATGGTCGCCATTGCGTCGGCTGCTTTGTTCTCTATCCTGGGTATTTGCTCAAACGAGATGGTCCCAAAGTGGTCTTTGAGATCGTCGACCATTCGCTTGTATGGGATGAGCTTCTCATCTTTGGTCTGATACTCGTCGTTGACCTGGTTTATGACAAGCTGAGAATCCCCATAGACATGTAGTGCTTGTATTTTCCACTCAGTGGCCATCTTGAGACCAATTACCAAAGCCTCATATTCTGCTATGTTGTTAGTACATGGAAATAACAACCTGTAGGACTTTGGAATTGTGTCGCCTTGGGCAGTGATGAACAAGATACCTGCCCCCGATCCATGGTTGGTGTAAGACCCGTCGAAATAGAGTTTCCACGGAGATGTGGACAGGGTGAATAGAGATTCATCGGGGAACTCAAACTGCATTGGTGAAGTGTCCTGTAATGGTGCCTCAGCGAGTTGGTCTGCGATGATTTGCCCTTTGATGGCTTTTCTATCCACATACTCTATATCATATTCGCTAAGAAGCATAACCCATTTGGCTAGTCGTCCTGTGAGAGCTGCCTTGCTGAGAAGATATTTTAGTGGGTCGATCTTGGCAATGAGTTTGACAGGATGTGCCAACATGTAGTGTCGGAGTTTTTGTGAGGCAAAAACCACCGCAAGGCATGAACGTTCCACCTGTGAGTACTGTAGCTCGTAGCCCACTAAGGTTCGACTGATATAGTACACAGCTCTTTCCTTGTTCTCATAGTCTTGCTGCGCTAGGAGAGCCCCAAGAGCAGTAGGTGTAGCGGATATGTAGAGGATCAAAGGTTTTCCTTGGATCGGAGGCATGAGTATAGGAGGATTCGTGAGGTACTCCTTGAGCTTGCGGAATGCCTCTTCGCACTGCTCATCCCACTTAAATGGAACGTTCTTATGTAGAAGGTGGCTGAAAGGATGGCACTTGTCGGCCAACTGTGAGATGAACCTGCGGATGGCCTGTAGCTTGCCCTGTAAGGATCTCAACTGTGTTAGAGTTTTGGGCGGAGGCATGTCCATGATTGCCTTGACCTTAGCCGGGTCTACCTCTATGCCGTTTGCTGACACGATGAAGCCTAGTAGCTTACCTGATGTGACCCCAAACACACATTTCTTCGGGTTCAATTTTACTTGGAATTGGTCCAGCCGTTGGAAGACTTTCTCTAATGTGTCCAGGTGTGAGTCCCTGGTGAGTGATTTTGCCAAGATGTCGTCAACATAATCTTCCATGGTCACATGCATCATGTCGTGGAATATAGTTGTCATGGCCCGCTGGTATGTAGCACCTGCATTTTTCAGCCCAAACGGCATGACATTCCAGCAAAAGGTACCCCATGGACAAGTGAAAGCGGTTTTGTGCTGATCCTCTGGGGCTATTTTGATTTGGTTGTACCCTGAGAATCCATCCATAAGTGACAACATTGTATGTCCCGCTGTGAGGTCGACTATGATATCGATGTTGGGCAAGGGGAAGTCATCCTTGCGACATGCTTTGTTTAAGTCTCTAAAATCGTTGCATAGTCGCACCCTGCCATCTGGTTTAGATACTGGCACGATGTTTGATATCCATTCGGGGTAATCAATGGCCCTGATGAACCCCACGTCTAACAATTTCTTGAGTTCTTCCTTGACCAGGAGGGCAATATGGGGATGCATTTTTCTCAGTTTTTGCTTTACGGGCTTCACCCCTAGATCCAATGGCAAGTGATGTAGAATCAGGTTTGGGTCCAAACCTGGCATGTCGGCATATGACCAAGCAAAGCTGCCTCTCTTCTTTTTAAAGAATGGCACAAACTTGGTTTTCTCAGGCGGCGTGAGAGATTTTGCAAAGTGGATTATCTGAGGCTGCTCTTCGGTTCCAATGTTTACTGGCTCTGTTGGCTCTACCACGATCTGTGACCTTTCTTGATACATGTCACTTGGGAGGGTGTCAAACAATCCATCGTCAGGTGCCACAGTTGGGTTTTCACCTTCAGATACGTCCTTTCTTTTTACTTTTTTATGATCTGACACTGCCGCATGGCGGTTTTCACCGTCGGATCCCTTTTTGATCTTTACATTTTTGCGACTAGAAGGCTTGGCACCCTCCCCAAAGTAAGCTACAGTATTGAGTTCGATAGCGAAGCCGGCTTTATGATCTCCTTTTGGTAAGTGATCTCGAAGTTCCATATAGTCAATGTAGGCATCATCATTCTGGAACATATCTAATTGAGGGGTCCCTTTCAGGTCCCAGTCGATAAGTTCAGGGTGTAAAAGGGGAAGGGAGTTGGATGAAAGACCTGGTTCGTTGATAATGTGGATGGAAATACTAGGAGCACAGGTGGGGGTAGTGTTCTGGATGGTACTTTCTTCCAGGTTGTTTATCGCAATGGAATCGACACTTTCCTCGAAAGCCATAACTTCGGGGAGGGGCAAATCAGACTCCAGTGGTCTATCCCGTTGCGTTTGTCTCTCATGATACGGGCTAAGGGTTTGGATGGTATCAATCTCCTTATCATCGTAGGAGTGTTCTGTCAGCTCGTCCCATTCATACTGATTGGAATCATCTGAATCTGCGTCACTATCCACTTGGGGCGTTTGAATTGTCTCCACTAGGCAGGCATTTTCTTTGGCTTTACCTTTACCTTTGTAGCCTAGGCCAGTCGTGTTTCTAGCCGAAGAGGAGGAAGAGGGTTGTATAGGTTCGGTGATCCCCTCTTTTCTGAGGCCGATGGGGCCTTGTCCTTCATATCCCATCCTATGCAAGATGGTTTCACCTCGCCCATAGAGCTCAGTAGGGAGTTTGGGTGGATCTTGGGATGTGTTTTCTTCTTCGGCATAGAGCCATTGTAAGAGATCTCGCTCCTCTGATTCATCGGATAAGGTCCCCCATTTTACAAAGGGGTTTGCGGGAGTTGTAGGAGGAGCAGAGGGCTTTGGAAAATGCCTGGGCTGATGTTTGGGCTGGCCAAAGGAGCGAGGAGACAAGGGCATTTTTGCAAGGTTGAGGCTATGCTCAATCTGGTATTCCCCCACGCCATTTTCTTTTATGGTGATTTTCATTGGTTTGGGCTGTGAAGAGGAAGCTTCAGCAGTATGGTCTTGTGGCGGAGTGGGGGAGATATGGGCTCGATTGTTGGGAATGACACATTCGGGTTTGGCTTGGAATGAGTTGCAATGCTGGTAGGGATCGGGGTCGCCGTGTATGGTGACCTGCTTGCCATCGTGTGGGAATTTTATGCACTGATGGTAGGTGGAGGGGACGGCTTTCATGGCATGGATCCATGGTCTCCCTAGTAGAATATTGTAAGCAAGCTCCCGATCAAGGACTTGGCACACCACATCTTTAATTACCGGTCCCACTTGAATGGGTAGGACAACCGTGCCCTTTGTGGTGCGTTCCTCTTCGTCATAGGCCTTTATGGTAATCTTTCTCCGTGGATCCACTGCCTGTTCAGAGAACCCCAATGCAAGGACTAGCTTCAAAGTGCAAATATTCAAACCAGCACCCCCATCAATGAGAACCCTCTTGATGCGGTGCCTGTGTACGAATGCGACAATGTGTAGAGGAGTGTTGTGGGGTTGAGACATGGAAAGGTCGTCTTGTTCTGTGAATGATATGGAAGGGGAGGATGTCAAGTTACCCACCATGGTTTGAAACTTTTCTTGGGCTAGGTTAGTGGGGACAGTAGTCTCCACTAAGGCTTTCTCAAGAATCTCCTTATGAGAAGGAGATAGACGTAGGAGCTCCAATATAGAGATATGAGCCGGAGTCTTTTGCAATTGGTCGATGACATTATATGGGCGGGGGTTGGACGAAGATGGCGACGACCTGGGAGGAGTGTTGTTGATAGTGACTCTACCACTGCGGGTAAGTATACTACAACCAGTTCCGTTAGGTCCTGGTTGTTGGTTGGGGGATATGACGTTGACTTGCGGAACATGCTCAGAAATGCAGTTAATGGTGTATTCAAAGGGGACGCTTGCATAGTTAGCATTACTCGACCCACTGTTCTGGTTTGGCCTGTTACGATTGTTGTCATTATTGTTATGACCATTGGGATTGTTGCCAGTGTGACCATTGTTGTTACTGTGACCGTTGTTGTGATTGTTGTTATACGGCCGGTTATGGTTTAGGAGAGGATCTCGGTAGGCCACATGAGATTCATTGGAGGTATGCTGTTGTGTTCCTCCCTGATTTTGGTCCAGTATATCTTGTATGACGTTCTTAAGACAGATGCAATTATTGGTTGTGTGCCCCCTTCCTCGGTGATACTCGCAATAGTCTGTGTCCTTCCAATAGGGAGGTTTGACTATGGGCTCATAGTCACTTGTTGGCGGTAGAGAAATTTCATTGTTAGCCAACAATTTCCTGAGAGCGGACTCTTGAGATTCTCCTAACGGCGTGAATTTTCTCCTTGGGTTTGAATTGAACCAAGGTCTAGATTCCCGAGGGGATGGCTTGTTGAGTGCACCGTGATTTGCTTCTTCTTTAAGAGTGAAGATGGGTTGTTGTTTAGGGGCTGCCGCCTTGGCATCCACTACTCCATCGTTGACCACATTCTTGTTCTTGGTCCAAAACTTTGACTTGTCCGTTGTGTAATTGGAAGGAGGTGTGTCTTTGTAGAGCTTGAGAGTCCCTTTAGCGATCATAGCTTTCTCAATGAATAGCCCCATTTCGATGACTTTGGTGAATGAGGTAGGGCATTGTATCTGAATCTGATAGCTAAGGTCAGGATTCAAATTGTGGACAAACATTTCCAATAGTTGTTTCTCAGGCATGTCGTAAGAACACTTGCTAGCTAGCTGTCTCCATCGTTGTAAGAAGGTTGCGAAAGACTCACCACCCTTTTGTTTGGTGTTGCATAGGTCTAGCATAGATATTTCGTGTTCTATGTTGTAAGAGAAGTGCGTGATGAATTTATTGACAAGCTCATCAAAAGTTTTGATTCCTGGTGGAAGACGCGAGAACCACTCCATAGCTTGACCTCCTAAAGATCTTGGGAATAGTCTCATTAAGTAGGTCTCGTTGTGAGCTACTTCTAAACATGCTGCAGTGAATTCCCTGATATGATCTCTAGGGTCCCCCTTCCCTTTGTATTTGTCGAATTTCGGGATTCCGAACTGAAAGGGGAATGGTTTCATGACCAAATTTCTGTCAAAGGGGTACGGTGCTATATCCTCCAAGGAGTAGTTCTTGGAGCTGGTGCCGATCTTAAGGTTGGAGATTTCTAGCTTTAGACTCTCAATTTGTTGTCTCACATCCGCTATAGGAGCATTTTGATCTATGTGTTGTTTTCCTCTTTCATTAGCTTGGGGGACCGTGTCATTTGTGCCTTTCTCATGTGCATTTGGGACCGTGGCATTTGTGTCCCTCTCACGTTCAGTGTCTGTATTTTCCATGATGGAGCTAATGTCAAAGTCTGCAGGGAGTTTGAGCCCGAGATTGGCAAGATGGTGGAAATATTTGGTGGGATCCTCAAGGAGTACTCTCTCCACTAGGCGTTGGAATTTGCTATCTTGCATGTGTGCCACTAATTCTTCACGAGAAAATTCTTCATCATCATCGTGTGGTGGGGCGATGTGATCGGAAGAGTCGGCCATTTCAGTTAGCTTGTTGTATTGGGATCGAGTAAGAACCATGCAAGGTGGGATGGGATGAAATGGACTAGGATGGAGAATTTGGGCAAGGTGCCGACTAAGACTGTAGTGAATAGGATACCTAGGACAAGATTTGGACAAAGGGTTCTCTCGCTCAATGACTTCAGGTAAGACGGTTGACACAAGACTCTAGCCACTAGCAAGGGTAGTCGATACCAGTCTCACTGTGTAGGGCTGAGTCGTTCAACAAGACTACTAGCAAAAGGTACTGTGACCTACTAGGCTTACGCGAATTCACTAAAGAAGGACCTATGCCGAATCGGTATGGGACAGAATGACGTTGGGGTAAGCGCGACTAGGACAGGAGGTGACTGGACGCCTGCCGAAAGAGAGAGAAATGGGTGAAATGGATGAGAACTGACTGCAAGGTTGATTCTGACCTTGAAAAATGAAACTAGGCTGAAATGGGTACTCCGAACAGCTGACGAAAATTTCTCAAAAATAGGGCTTATGCTCACTGTCACGCATGCGCAGGAACAGAAGCGCAGCAAGAATAGACAAATGCGCAGTAAGTCGTTGTAAATGCGCCGCTCTGGTGAGGTATGTATGCGCAGTAACAGTGTGCAAATGCGCAGCAGAAAAGTATATGCGCAGCAGGTCGGCGTACATGCGCAGCGAGTCGCTGTAAAAGCGCAGCAGAACAGAGTATATGCGCAGCAGAAGGGTACAAAAGCGCTGCAAGTCGGTACAAAAGCGCAGCAAGTCGCTATATATGTGCCGCAGAAATGGATATATGCGCAGTTCTGGTATTTTTTTTTTTTTTTTTTTTTTTTGGCAAATTTTTGGTATGTTTTTTGGGTACTTTTTGGCTGGAATAAGTCTTCCTGATATGATTTTATGAATTAATTTAGCAAAAAAACACAGCAAGCACAAAAAATGTTTTGTAGTTTTTCATCGTTTTTGTAGTTTTTCGACTCTATTTTGGACAAAAGCAAGTACAAAATCCTAGGCGAGAAATGGATTATAAGGGATTTGGGCCACTAAAACAAGAGGTTTGTAATTCGGGCAACCGTTCAAGTGGTTACACATGCGGCGGCGCTACTCTCCGTTATGGAGTCTCCCAGCCTCACAGGGTTGCGCCTGAGAGGGTTTTGGGGGAGGTTGGCCGTCGGTGTAACATAACAGCACTCGTTGCAGGAGGTTTTCACCTCAAGCACAATTTATTTTAAGTGGCTCGGTAGGGCTTGGCGTTAGCCTGTTACCACTCAGGGTCGTTCCCGCTTGGACAAGCGTGCATCCAAGGGCAGGCCCCTCCTAAAGGTTAGACAAGTAGAATGACAAGTCTGGCATTCTGATCACCCAGAAGAGGGGAGAGCATAAGCCTATTGTCATTCGCAAACACAGAATACACTGATTTAATCCACCCTAGTTAAAAAGATAAAAACTAAATGGGCTAAGCTAGTCAAACAAAACTTTGAAGTGATTTTGACGATATTGCAGTGGTTCAATTTTAAGTCCCAGAAAGCAGTTGTGAGTCCAATTTTAAATCCACGTTGCGCGAGATTGTTAACTTTGAAATTCAGGTCTCACGATATAGCAATGGTTCATTTTAACTCCAGAATGCAATTGTGAGTTCAGTTTTAAGTCCACGTTTGCACGAGATTGTTAACTTTGAAATTCAGGTCTCACGATATAGCAATGATTCGTTTTAACTCCAGAATGCAGTTGTGAGTTCAATTTTAAGTCTTAGATAGCAATAACTTGGAAGTTTGTTTGCAATGCAAGCATGAAATAAACCAGTTTACTTCCTCCCTAATTAAGACTAGATGAAGATTTGTAATGAACAACCATTTTACTCTTTCCCAAAAGAAATGAAAGGTGAGCTAGTTAGATGCAACTACATGTAACTGAACCCGAGCCTAACCTGCAAAACCGCTCCAGCAAACACCTGCAAAAGGGTTAGCGTTAGCAAAATACCCTAGAAAAGTACTCAAAAACTGAACCAGTTACAAATGCGCAGCTTCAGTGATCAGATGCACAGAAGTGATCAACAGAAGCGCCACATTAACGAATGCGCTGTAAGAATGAACATATGCGCCGTTAAAATAAACAGATGCGCGGTTTTAACGTATGCGCAGTAACAGTTATCATAAGCGCCGTAACAGACAACGGATGCGCTATTTTAACATATGCGCAGCAATATTATATGAAAGCGCAGCAAAAATCAACGAATGCGTGGTTTAAACAAAAGCGCAGCAACAGTACATAAAAGCGCCGTTACAGTCAACAAATGCGCAGTTTTACAAAAGCGCCGTAACAGTCTTCAAAAGCGCCGTAAAAATGAACAGATGCGCCGAAAGAACCTGTGCGTGACTCTGCGGGACCTGTACGGAACCTGCTTTCAAAAAAGCTCAAAAACGGTAAAATAAAGGGGCAACGGCCCCACGGTGGGCGCCAAAAATGTGAGGGTAAAATAGTGCATCAATCAAATGAATAACAGATGACCCAAACATCAACAGAATAGAGAAACAAAGAAGATTAAATAAACAATGAATGAACACAGCAAACCTCTTCCGTTTCGAAACTTCCGTTGTTCGCCTATCACGAATCGTCCTTTCGCAGATGAGATGAGCCCTCAGAGAGTGCAATCTTTTAAAAGCTGTTGGGGGAAGTCGATGGTGAACGGCTGTAGTGTGATATGCAATGAAGGTGAGCTTCCAATGCAATAATGGTGATCTCAAGCTTGTAGATGACAAATGGGTGCCAAAGGCGCGCTGGTGATATTTCTGCAGAGTAACGATGTCAAAAGCCTGGATGATTAGAATGAAGGGATGAAGCTTCATTTATAGACCCGGAGGAATAGGAATCAACGGTTGAGAGAAGATATGAAGATCAACGGTTGAGGATGGTTGAGGAATGTGCAACCAGTGGAAATGTGACAAGTGTCCCAGCTCCATCATGAAAGGTGGGATGTGACAAAACTGATTGGAGAGTTAACTCCATTGACTGGTCTGTTAACAGAATTGATTGATCAGTTAGAAGAGTGGATTGTGGAACTGACTGGGTTGATTGAGGATTTGACTCAACTGACAGGTTAGTTAACAGACTTGATTGATTGGTTAACTGACCTCTGATTGGAGAAGAAATAGGCCATGTGGGTGAGGGAAAATAAGATAATTAAATATTAAATATATTTAATTACATGTGCAACCTGATGAGGTGGACAAGGTGAGGTGGAAAAGGTGATGTGGAATTTTGAATTTAGAACTTTAGGATAGAGGAAATAGGATTAATTAAATAATTTATGATTATTTAATTGTGAAGGATAAATGGAAGAATTTTAATTAAATAAATAGAATTTATTTAATTATGGAACAGTGAATCGATTAAATAAATTTAGAATATTTATTTAATTAATAGAAGAATGGAATAAATATTTAGAATATTTATTCAGGATGATTTGTGTCATTTTTAGGCGTATACAAGGGTTAACTTTGATGAGATTAGTTGATGATCAGTTGGGTAGTTGTTTTGGATTGAAAATATATGTAAGGGAATGATACACATGATTAGGAGGGTTGTTGAAACATTTTTGAATGAAGGAAAACTTAGTTTTACTCACTTTCTAACAGTTTTTTCTAGAAATCAAACTGTATTTCGTGTGTTTATACAGACTATACAAAATGTACAGACCTAAAACTAGTTGTAAAAGTTAGAGGGCACTCTTACCTTTCTAATTCAATTAGTTTGGCAAATTTTCATTGGATATTGTGCATTTTATAGCATTTTTGGTAAAATATGTCATAAACCCTACCTAGGGTTTCTAGTGAGTAAGAATAATTGATGGACAAGGTTTCCACCATTCAAAACCCATGAAACCTGGTGGAAACATGTGTCCTAATCCCACACACATCTATACAAGAAGATGAGTCTTGGGTTACACATGTGAAGGAGTTATTTCTGACAGTGTGTTTAGTTTTGCAGAGAAACAGTCTTAAAACCTTGTTTTGCTCTTTGCTTTGACAAATGTATGCATTGTTGGTTCATGTTTGATTGGATGATCATTGGAATATGTTGGAGGAGGATTATACATATTAGGGGAGGCTTATGCATGTCAAAGTACCTTCAAAAGATGTTAGTTCATTTGAAATTGTATGCATTGATAGTTGCATTGCTGAAATTAGGCCTAGTCAAGAAGCGGGATAGTCAATTTTTTAGCCTTTCCATACAAAATAACCCTATCTTATTTTGAGATATGTTTAATAAAAACCAAATGAGTATGTGAAACTGTGTCACCTTTTTGATATCATATCTGTATAGAAAGTTATGAAGGAAAAACCAGTTTGGAAAGGCTACAAGGAGAATGAGGCTAGTGAATGAAACCCTGCCATTCAATGTTTAGAGATTGAAAGTTTGCTTGTTGAGGATTGTTTGGAGTTGTCCATCCCTGCTCTGAATCACCAAGTATCACTTAAGGGGGGGTGTTAGAGTGAATAATTTATCTATTCACTATAGCTTAAGTGTACTTACGTTGATGAGGTTAGATAACATCTTGTCTAACTGAATGTGCAACCTTTTATAGGTTAGAGGTTACCTAGTTTTTTGGTAAACCTCATGTGCATACCTTTCAAGGTTGGAATACTTTCTATCTCACCTCAAAAGGCACTTTGTAGTCATCCAACACTTGCCACACAAGGTTGTTAGTTTGCACATTCCAAGTGATCCAAAGGATGACACCTATAGGACACTTGTCTACAAGCATGTGCCACATCATGGGGCACATGTCAATCCACATGCAAGGTGGATTGCCTCATCCATGCCTATATAATAAGGTATTCCTATGTAAATTATTGAGTAAGATTAATATACGTTTATGCTCAAATTAGATTCATCAATATCATTGATTTCTTATCTCTATTTAACGATTTTCATATTGTGAGAGTGAATATCAAGTGTTGTAGATAATCCTTGTCTATTCCAATACATATTAGTTAGAACTAGTCCTTTTTTTATTGTATTATAGTGGGTAGTCACTTATTTATCTTTGTATTATTTATTTGTACCTATGTATGAAGGGTATTGGATGAATTTGGTGCCTTGTAATAATGTCACAATGATACCTTAGTCCTTATTTACTTACATCTTAGTTTTATTAAGTCTTATAGGGTTAATAGTATTGAGTATGTTGTGTTATATTTTAAATGCATTCTAAGGAAATTCACAACCCTAGAGTGTGGCGTTTCACCCTAGGTTCAATTGAATCTAAACATTGACTCTAAGTAAATCGTTTATTATACTTAAGCTGAATGGTCATAGATAAACCTAAGAGGTTCAACAATACTCTAGATTGTGTATGTATGATACATAAATGTGAGAATTATGTTATCATTGTGATCTTTCTAATATTGTGGTAAGGGTGGTATTAAACTATTTAGCCTAGGGTTGGGGCTACGTGGTGATCCTAGGTTAGGCTCATATTGCACCATGCCATGTATCCCTAAATGTGACTAAGATAAAAAAAAAATTCTTAGTTGGAAGTTGGAATTTTCCTAACATTTTTCTTCATAGCATATTTACATGTTGAAAATCTTAAGTGTTGTTGAAAAACTATGAATTTATATCACCGACTCACAAAAAGATGAGGGCCAGTATATTGTAATCTTTTGTTACATCCCCAATTTTTGTCCTGCTATACTTTTTACTTTTACTTGGACATAAGTAAATTTATTATGCTGTTTGGATGAATGACAAGGAAAGACATGGCTTATATTAAATTTTATTTATGAAATTATGGAAATGATTATGTTATTATCAATTTAATATTTGCACTATGAGATTTGATTTATTATTTGAATAATGATGCACTGATCATAATTCATTTAGTTACGAGTTTGATATAATATTGCAGGTTTTGAGATAACTCTCAGAGAAAGAGAGAGTATCTTTTAAGGAGAGAGATATAGACCTCGGGTTACGAGCGGTCAATTTACCAAATGAGTATTAGTGTTTAACAAAAATGTGAACCAGTGTTGTAAGACGTAAGTTTTGTCTTGTCAGTTTACTTTTGCACCCTATCGACAGGTAGTTGATATCTTTCAAATCTTTTCAAGTTGTAATGTGTCGTCATAGTCATTAGTAACGTTATGATGTCATTTGAGTATGAGCTGTGACCATTTACATTTAATTTAAAAGTTACAACATTATTGTCGTAAAATGGTTGTGTTATTATTATTACTAAGTCACTTAAGGTACTGTTGTCAACTTTTAACATCAAAGTGATTTCGTCAAGTTAAGTTGACATGATTTTTATCGATGGATTGTGAAGGGGAGACAAGCTCAACCCATTCACATTATTCATAATCCTTTGTTTTGAATAATATTATTCTCATTGATTAAATCATAACTATCGATTGAGATCGATGTTATGTAGGCCTTATTTGATATAAACAAATAGATATATTTATAAACCAAATGAGGATAATACCTCATATTACTTAATAAGACTTATCCAATTAAGTAGCCTTGAGCATGTAAATTATAAAGCCTTCATTAATTCAAGTGATGGAGTTGAGATCACTTAAAAGTGATCAATAATAGTGACCATTGACGGTTATACTTGTGTCGACCTCTTTTAAGAGGGAACGTGGTATTATCATTATACTTCATGAACTTTTCCACATTCTGTGCCTTAACGAAAACATGTGTTAATCTCTGCTGATTAAATGGGATCGGTTGTAAACTGAATGGGGGAGTGGTTTGTTGCAATTCCAAATTACCTTTCAATTTATGGAGTGGTTGAAACTGATTCATAATGATCTTTGAAGAGTCATTAAATCCCACAGCTCTTTATGAGTGAAGGATATAGGATTCTCGGGGGAGTAGAGAGAAAACACACACGGAGATCATGGGAAAATGATGCAGAGGCATCCACACTATAACCTTTGCATATAGCATGAATGTCTGCAGACCAACCTCATCATCATCATCTTCGCCATCATCATCATATTCCCTAAAACTACCAACAGCATCATCATGTTCTGCGTTACACAGTCAGCATCATCATATTTCAGACGATCGCAAACATCCGCCTGCCGACTACTGTTCATCTCCGCTTTCCTTCTAACATCATCATCATGATGTTCAGCGGGCGCACACATCCTCCTGTTCCACTGTTCATCGGGCTCGAGACACTATCGTCATCATCATGACCTTCGACACTACCTTCGTCAGCAGGATATTCAACATCCGGTTGCTCCAAATATCCTGATGACGATCACCTTCAGCAGCTTACCTTCGACGCTCCGCTACCCGACGATACAAGCAATAGCATCATGATCTACTTTATCCGGTTGTCTTCGAAACCTCCTGATGATGCTAATACAACCTTCTGCCACGAACTTCTACCGATACCTTAGCACTTTAACGACGGAAGGATAAACTCGCATAAGGGGGATATCTCAATATCCTGATGACGATGACGTCATATCCTGATGACGATGACGTCACCCAATATCCTGATGATCTCTTCAACACTTAGCCAAAAAAACCCAACTTTCACTCCCGCATCTACTCGCGATACGCGGATGTTTGGCACTCCCAATATGATGATCCTGATGCCGACACGCTCCTCGGCTCCTCCTGCTGATGATCACCCCGACGCACTTGCACATCATGCGCTCAACTGCATCATGTTCATCTTCACTTATCAGGATGATGATGCCTAACCCGACTGCAGGATATTCGCAGAAATATCCTGATGATGCTGTCTTTACCGAACTTCTTCACTTAGCGAAATCTCACTTCGCCGATCCTCCAGGGATGACCCGATCCAACTCAGGGTGATCTTCCAACTCAATCAGCTTATCAACTCGACCTAGCACATGAGGATGCTAGGGTCTTCAACATCTCTTGACCGCGATCCTGCACACCTGCATGCAAACGGAAAACAATCTACCAGCTAACCTACTGTACATTACCATTCCACCGATCAGATGAGTCAACCGGTGGAATGGATCAGGAAATCCATGACACCCTCTCAAACCAGCAGATCAATCGAGTAATGGAATGCAACCAGAGCAAGAACACAATACAGGATCACTTTATTGATTTCAAAGATGCAATACAATATGATCAATCTCTCTCTCAGTCTCACTCAAGCTCGATCGATGATATCTGTCTGTCTGTCCAACATCAACCGATCTCATGCTTATAAAGACTTTCCCTACAAGTACTACTGACCCGACTCCAAGCGGCTGGGAACTCTCCAAGCAGCTGGGAGATCCCACCGAACATACATCATGACAGCTGTTATAACTAACTAGCTAAAAATAGCAAAAGCCTGGTCAGCATGATCTTATCATGATCAGCATGACCTTATTACATGCAATTGGTCTAACAGACCTTCTTGGAAACACAAACATGACCTAAACTACTAACTGCCTTATCAAGACCAGCTGTCAGGTAGGTGCTCCTGCACCAGAAAATAGAGAGAAGAGATCGCTGCCATAACATAGAGGTGTAGGCACCATCATACAGGCAAACTGAACATTATACTCAGCTGCAGATAACTCATTGAGCCATCCCCAGGTATCACTTAGTATTTGTGTGATGATAACAATAGAATTGTATTGATTCATAACGTCTTTTGGTTGCATATTTAGGAGAATCGATATTATCTTTTAATATGTTTATGATATTCTATTCATAAAAAACAAACTGTATAATGATTGTATTCTTTATGTTTTAAACCATTTGGAGTAAATGATATCACCATTATAACCTAGCTGGCCGATGCTCCCAAAGGCTAAATAGCTTGAGTCGAGGATCATTGCATTGTGTCGAAGTCTGTTTATTAAATGACATAACTATACAAATGATATTTTGTTCATTATATTCCAATACATCGTAGAGGGTCTTCTTTTTAAGTAGTCAATTATATAGAAAATACAGTCAAATTAGAGAGAAGGTTCGATATTAAGATAGACCGAAAGTTGGTTATGAGATATTTTATACCACTCTCATACATACTAAGTGCCATGAAGAACTATGATAGGTTTTTAAACATAGATGAGTAAGATACTTAAATTTTTGAGGTGGTTAATGGAAGTATGAAACCATTTCTTGTTAAGTTTATAAATGTCTATAATGGTTTCTTTTAAAAGAGAACTTCGAAATCTTCTTAAGCTTGGGAAGCCACCTTTTATATAAATTGAGTGATAACTCATTGGAAATGTTATGATAGAGACATTAAGGTCCATAGGACTATCCTTACAACGTATTCGATAAATGAGAATAACTTTGTAGTAAACCATTATGATGTGATTAAACTAAGTCTAGCTAGATAAAACTTGAGTGGAATCATATATGAGTATATAAGAAGTGATGGACAATGACATCACATGAAGGTAAGTTGAAAGTATTCATATTCCATTTGTATAGAAGTTAATATCTATTACAAAACCATAGTATTCTTAACCTTGGTTGAGTTAAACCAAAGGTCATTTATAAACCTTAGTCTTGATGTTATGAGATAGGGTTATTTTGGATATAATGGATTATTTAAAAGGGTAAAATAAAACCCTAGTTTAAGCTAGAAGGGTTAAAGATTATTTGATGACACCTTTATGGTTATACCCTGTTTAGTTATTTTATGGGGGTAGACATTAAAGGGTCGAAAACCCTAAATAATAAATGTTCATATTTATCTTATTGAAAAGAGATTTGTTATTAGTTGATAATGTTTAACCTTAGGTAGAGGAACCTATTTGTTGGTTACAAGTCGACTTGAGACATGAGTCATAAGCCTTGGGTTTTGCAAGCATGCAAGAGGTACCATTAAATGGTTAGTCAAACATTAAATTCATTATACCTTTTGGTCACAACTTCTCTTAGCTTTTACTTGTCGATAAGTGATGAATCTCAAATGTTGTAAAGATGCAAAGAGATACCCAAGAATATATAGTCATTCCATAAGGTTTGTGGAGCAATGACAGTGTCTTGTGAATCCATCTAAGTTAGAAAGACTAGATTTGAGTTAGATAAAACTCTTTAGTTAAAACTTAACTCGACCAAATAAGGTATTTATTTATAGTAAATCATTGTTATCATTATATAGATCGTGATTGAAGGGACAAGTACCCTAACTATGTATATTTATTCTTACTTGTAAGAAAGGAAATAATTTCCTAGACTATAATGCTTAACCTGGGTAAGGTAACCATCTAAGTCATTATAAATCGATTTAAAATTCTTATCAATTGATAAGTCTTGGATCTTAGGTTTTGTATTGGCGTAAAGAGAATCCTCGTAAAGAAAGGTAGTCGATAAGATCTATGGAACATTGATAGTGTTCGTAAACTTGTCTATGTTGGGAAGACTAAAATATTAAAATTGTCAGGACTTCATATGTTAAACATAGTTGACCAAGTCAAACTGTAGGAATATGATAGTATGTAAGTCGAGTTGGGGTGGGTGAACATTATGACAACGTTCATTGCGAACGTTAATTTATATTGAAACTATGGCCATAGTAATGCATATGTCTCTGCATGCATTGTCAGTTCACTGTATCTGGATTGCACAACCTATTGGAAATCATACTTAGCTAGAGGGTATCTAGGGTTGTATGGTTGATAGAGTTGTGTAAGATACAACACTATGTTCTCAGGAAGGCAAATTACCACAGGTCACCTTTGGTCTATATTCCTCGTGAAGGGTAGGGCCACTTCCTATGTGGAAGATGTGTGGGAGACCACCGGTCTGTGGATGGAGGTAAATCACTGCAAAGATACTCTCTCTCTCTAGCAAAAGACATGCTGAGGCTTGTGATAAAGATGTTAGATATCCAGATGCAGTATATCTTTGAGACTTGTATTTATTGAGACTATGTAAAACATTATCTAATGTAGATATTTATAATTGATTTACTTTTGTAAACATTGTACTTGAGAAAGACAATATGGTTATTATATTTTGTAATGAGAAATCTTGTAATTGTACTTACTTGATTATATGTTGAATAAAAGAAAAATTTTCTCTATCTCATTTTTCCCTTGTTAAATTACTTTATGGTAAATTTTCTGGTTTTACTATGTTTTTAGAACGTGGATGTTACATATGGTATCAGAGCTACCAGGTTTGATACTAGGGCTTATGAGTCCACTGTACTAACCTGTAGTCAACATTATGCAGTTAGCTAATGTTTGATTTTTCTTGTGCCAGAATAGCATGGTGAAGAATCAAGAAAATTGCTAGAAAATCTTTTCCCCAGCATTTGCCTGAATTAGTAGTTAAGAAGGAACCTATCGAGGAGGTTGAAGTTAAAGAACATATTATTTACTTTGAAGGTGCATGGATGGAGGATTCAGAGACTTTTTCTGATGCACTTAAGCGTATTCGGCTAGAAAAAAACAACATTTTGAACTAACCAAGAATCCTACTATTTCTACTTGTGTAGTAAAACCTAGTAAATTGTAGCCAGTTACGAGATGTCACTTAGGGGTTGTTGTGATACTTCTATTTTAGGAAAAAGGTGTTGGAGGAGTACTTGTGTGTACATCCACCCTCTATGTTTGTTTAATTGGAAGATTGTTAAATCAATAGTGACATGTAGTCTTGTCGTATCAACTATATAAATAAGGATGTAGTTACTCTTGAATGAATTATAATAAAGATGAGAATGTTTTGTATCAATCTATTGATTGTTATGAGATAAATATGTTTGATGTTTTGAGTCTCTTTAGATTTACAAAACTATTAGATAACTTATTTATCTGACATGAGAAAAATGACAACATGTTTCATACAAGAACCAAATAAGGGTGAGAGTCTAGAAGAGAATAAACTATTAGTTAATCTCTTGAGCAAATTGGAGCAATCCTAAACATGTTTGTAAAAACCAAAGAGAGACCTAGTATTTTGGAAAAGAATGTAAGAGATCAAGGAAACCATGAAGGGGGAAAATGAGATTTCTCATGGGATGAGAAAAGAAAATCACTAAGAATATAGTGTGAGTAATGAAATCCCTGAAACCATAGATCCTAAAAGGAAGCAAAGTATAGGCTTGCCTTAAGATTGTCCTAGATATGAAGAAAGTCATTCCACCAAGGTTTGATGGAACAGGTGATTAAAGCAACTGAAAATTTTATTCCTCCTAGAGTTTTGGGATAAGTTACCTAGAAAAGTACCTTACCATATGACAACTATAGAATTAATGGAATCAAAGCCCCATTATAAGAATTATTGGCTAAAGGTTTGATTAGATCCAGTATTTCACCATGGGGTGTACTAGTTATCATCGTCAAGAGAAAGGACATAACTCTACAATTGTGTATTTAGTATCATATGCTCATTAAATTAATGATGAAGAACAAATATATTTCACCACGTATCAATGACCTCTTTGATTAGATGCATGGAGCTGCAGTGTTTTCAAGGATTGATTGGCGATCAATATATCATCAGTCAAGAATGAAGGATGAGGATACCCATAAAACAACTTTTGGGACAAGAAATGGGCACTATGAGTTTGCAATGTTGCCTTTTGGAATTACAAATACCTCTGTCGTATTCATAAATCTCATGAACAATTTGTTTAGAGATTGTTTAGACAAGTTTGTTCTAGCCTTTCTGGAAGATATACTTATTTATTCTAAGAATGAAGGAGAACATTACCAACATGTGCAAGTGATTCTGTAATGGTTAAGAGAAATGATTTGAGTGGACAGATAAATGTCAAAGAGGCAATTGATCTAATAAAAGAGAATAGAGTAGCTGATGCTCTGAGTTGGAGGGGACATATTTCTTCAATTGTCTTTATTCATGCAAACTTTAAAGATTAAGTGTTGCAAAATTTATTAGGTGATGAATATTATGAGCAAGTCAAGCAAGCTTTTATGGTAAATCCTAAAGATTCAAGGTATGATGGGTTTATGTTTAGAGTTGGATGGACTATTGAGGTATAGAGGTAGAATGTATGTTCCTGATTTAGCTGGCTTAAGGGATTTAGTATGGAAATAAGTTCATACTGCACCATACCCAAGACATCCAAGAGTAACCAAACTTTTAGCAGTGGCAAAACCTCTTTATTTCTAGAAAGGAATGAAAAATGATGCTGCAAGATTTGTAGTAAGCTGTTTAGAATGCCAAAGGGTAAAAGTAGAGCATCAACACCCTATAGGATTGTTGTATCCACATGATATGCCTGAGTGGAAATGGCAAGTTATTAGTATGGATTTTGTTCAAGGTCTTCGTATTTCAAGGAATAGACATGATGTCATTTTAGTTGTGGTGGATAAGCTCACAAAGGTAGCACATTTTATACCAGGGAATTTGTCTGATGGAGCACTTGTGTTAGCCATAATTCTATTCAAGAAGTGTTTAGATTGCATGGCTTCCCTGAAAAGATTATCTCGGATAGAGATGCGCATGTAACATCAAGGTTTTGACAAACTTTGTTTTCTATGCTAAGGACTAAATTCAATGCGAGTATAGCTTACCATCTTGTAACCGATGGGCAAACTAGGAGAGTTAACCAGGTTTTGGAAGACTTGTTGCAAATGTATTGCATGGATCAGCAATATAAGTGGGGAGACTACTTATCATTTGTGAAATTTTCAACAATACTTAACTTTTTGCTATTAAGATGACTTCATTTGAAACATTGGATAGGAAAAGATGTCAAACTACTATAAGCTAGGTAAGCTAGAAGATAGGATTAGCATTAGTCTAGAAATGTTATCAGAAATAGAAGAAAAGATTTAGCTAATCAGAAAAGATCAGTGGAAATTGATAATAAATAGAAAAGTTACATTGATGTTAAGCGTACACTAAGAGAATTCTCGGTTAGAGAAGAAAAGTTCTTTTGAGGGTCAAACCCCAGAAAAAGATTCATAAAGTATGGAATGTATTCCAAATTAGTTCCTAAGTATAAAGGACTCTTCTAAATTTTCAAGATTATCAATTCTATTGATTACAAGAATCAATATATTAGCAGTTATTGCCAGGAGGCATAATGCTTTTTGTGATTCATATATGAAAAATATATTTATGTGATATATGAATATTATATTCTAAGAATGTTTTACAAGTATAGAACCTAGGAATGGTTATGCTCAAGCTTCTTAAATGCTTGAGTTTTACAAACACTACTTGTGTAACATAAAGGTCTTGCAATGCAAGGTCCAATAAAATCAATATGCCGAGGAAAATGCTACATGGGAGGATTACCATGAATTTTTATTAGAAATTTTCTCATTTATTTAATGTTGTTACCAGATGAAAACAATGAACTTGTTGTTTAGTTACCTTTGATACTTTATATCATCGAGGACGATGAATCTTTAGGGGAAGGATATGTTACATCCCCAATTTTTGTCTTGCTATACTTTTTACTTTTACTTGGACATAAGTAAATTTATTATGATGTTTGGATCAATGAGAAGGAAATACATGGATTATATTGAATGTCATTTATGAAATTATGGAAATGATTATGTCATTATCAATTTGATATTTGCACTATGAGATTTGATTTATTATTTGAATAATGATACACTGATCATAATTCATTTGGTTACAAGTTTGATACAGGATTGCAGGTTTTTAGATAACTCTCAGAGAAAGAGAGAGAGAGAGAGAGTATCTTTCGAGGAGAGAGATATAGACCTCAGGTTACAAGTAGTCAATTTGCCAAATGAGTATTAGTGTTTAACAAAAATGTGAACCAGTGTCGTAAGAGGTAAATTTTGTCTTATCAGTTTACTTTTGAACCTTATCAACAGGTAGTCGATATCTTTCAAATCTTGTCAAGTCGTAATGTGTCATCATAGTCATTAGTAATGTTACGACGTCATTTGAGTATGAGCTGTGACCATTTACATTTAACATAAAAGTTACGACTTTATTGTCGTAAAATGGTTGTGTTATTATTAGTACTAAGTCACTTCAGGCACTGTTGTCGACTTTTAATGTCAAGATGATTTCGTCAAGTAAAGTTGACGTGATTTTTATCGACGGATTGTGAAGGGGAGACAAGCTCAACCCATTCACATTATTCATAATCCTTTGTTTTAAATACTATTATTCTTATTGATTAAATCATAACTATCGAATGAGATCGATGTTATGTAGGCCTTATTTGATATAAACAAATAGATATATTTATAAACCAAATGAGGATAATACCTCATATTACTTAATAAGACTTATCCATTTAAGTAGCCTTGAGCATGTAAATTATAACACCATTAATTCAAGTGATGGAGTTGAGATCACTTAAAAGTGATCAATAATAGTGACCATCGACAGTTATACTTGTGTCAACCTCTTTTAAGAGGGAACATGGTATTATCGTTATACTTAATGAACTTTTCCACATTCTGTGCCTTAACAAAAACATGTGTTAATCTTTGCTGATTAAATGGGATCGGTTGTAAACCAAATGGGGGAGTGGTCTGTTGCAATTCCGAATTACCTTTCAATTTATGGAGTGGTTGAAACCAATTCATAATGAGCTTTGAAGAGTCCTTAAATCCCATGGCTCTTTATGAGTGAAGGATATAGGATTCGTGGGGGAGTAGAAAGAAAACACACACGGAGATCATGGGAAAATAGAGAGAAGAGATCATTGCCATAACATAGAGGTGTAGGCACTATCATATAGGCAGACTGAACATTATACTCAACTGCAGATAACTCATTGAGCCATCCCTAGGTATCACTTAGTATCTGTGTGATGATAACAATAGAATTGTATTGATTCATAATAGCTTTTGGTTGCATATTTAGGAGAATCAATATTATCTTTTAATGTCTATGATATTCGATTCATAAACAACACACTGTATAATGATTATTTTCATTATGTTTTAAACCATTTGGAGTAAATGATATCACCATTATAAGCTGTTTCGCTGATGCTCCCAAAGGCTAAATAGCCCGAGTCGAGGATCATTACATTATGTCAAAGTCTATTTATTAAATGACATAACTATAGAAAAGATATTTTGTTCATTATATTCCAATACATCATAGAGGGTCTTCTTTTTAGGTAGTCAATTATATAGAAAATACAGTCGAATTAGAGAGAAGGTTCGATATTAAGATAGACCGAAAGTTGGTTATGATATATTTTATACCGCTCTCATACGTATTAAGTGCCATGAAGAACTATGATAGGTTTTTAAACATAGATGAGTAGGATACTTAAATCTCTGAGGTGGTTAATGGAAGTATGAAACCATTTCTTGTTAACTTTATAAATATCTATAATGGTTTATTTTCAAAGAGAACTTAGAAATCTTATTAAGCTTGGGAAGCCACCTTTTATATAAATCAAGTGATAACTCATTGGAAATGTTATGATAGAGACATTAAGGTCCATAGGACTATCCATACAACGTATTCAGTAAATGAGAATAACTGTGTAGTAAACCATTATGATGTGATTAAACTAAGTATAGCTAGATAAGAACTTGAGTGGAATCATATATGAGTATATAAGAAGTGATGGGCAATGACATCACATGAAGGTAAGTTGAAAGTATTCATATTCCTTTTGTATAGAAGTTATTATCTATTACAAAACCATAATATTCTTAACCTTGGTTGAGTTAAACCAAAGGTCGTTTATAAACCTTAGTCTTGAAGTTATGAGATAGGGTTATTTTGGATATAATGGATTATTCAAGGGTAAAATAAAACCCTAGTTTAACCTAGAAGGGTTAAAGATTATTTGATGACACCTTTATTGGTATAACCCATTTAGTTATTTTATGGGGGTAGGCATTAAAGGGTTGAAAACCCTAAATAATAAATGTTCATATTTATCTTGTTGAAAAGAGATTTGTTATTAGTTGATAATGTTTAACCTTAGGTAGAGGAACCTATTTGTTGGTTACAAGTCGAATTGAGACATAAGTCATAAGCCTCATGTTTTGCAAGCATGCAAGAGGTACCATTAAATGGTTAGTCAAACATTAAATTCATTATACCTTTTGGTCACAACTTCTCTTAGCTTTTACTTGTCGATAAGTGATGAATCTCAAATGTTGCAAAGATGCAAAGAGATACCCAAGAATAGATAGTCATTTCATAAGGTCTATGGAGCAATGACAGTGTCTTGTGAATCCATCTAAGTTAGAAAGACTAGATTTGAGTTAGATAAAACTCTTTAGTTAAACCTTAACTCGACCAAATAAGGTATTTATTTATATTAAATCGTTGTGATCATTATATAGATCATGATTGAAGGGACAAGTACCCTAACTATGAATATTTATTCTTACTTGTAAGAAAGGAAATAATTTCCTAGACTATGATGCTTAACCTGGGTAAGGTAACCATCTTAGTCGTTATAAATTGATTTAAAATTCTTATGAATTGATAAGTCTTGGATCTTGGGTATTGTATTGACGTAAAGAGAATCCTCATAAAGAAAGTTAGTCGATAAGGTATATGGAACATTGACAGTGTTCGTAAACTTGTCTAAGTCGGGAAGACTAAAATATTGAAATTGTCAGGACTTCATAAGTTAAACGTAGTTGACCAAGTCAAACTGTAGGAATATGATAGTATCCAAGTCGAGTTGGGGTGGGTGAACATTACGACAATGTTCATTGCAAACATCAATTTATATTGAAACTATGGCCATAGTAATGCATGTCTCTACATGCATTGTCGGTTCACTGTATCTGGATTGCACAACCTATTAGAAATCATACTTAGCTAGAGGGTATCTAGGGTTGTATGGTTGATAGAGTTGTGTAAGATACAACACTATGTACTCGGGAAGGTAAATTAGCACTGGTCACCTTTGGTCTATATTCCTCGTGAAGGGTAGGGCCACTTCCTATGTGGAAGATGTGTGGGAGACTGCCAGTCTGTGGATGGAGGTTAATCACTATAAAGATACTCTCTCTCTCTAGCAGAAGATATGCTGAGGCTTGTGATAAAGATGTCTGATTTTTGGATGCAGTATATCTATGAGACTTGTATTTATTGAGACTATGTAAAACATTATCTAATGCAGATATTTGTAATTGATTTACTTTTGTAAACATTGTACTTGAGAAAGACAATATGGTTATTATATTTTGTAATGAGAAATCTTGTAATTGTAGTTACTTGATTATATGTTGAATAAAAGAAAAATTTTCTCTATCTCATTTTTACCTTGTTAAATTACTTTATGGTAAATTTTCCGATTTTACTATGTTTTTATGTTACATCTTTGATTTAAGTAATAAGTCTTAGCTTAAAGGATTGAATATACCCTAACATTGATAGAGGGATCAATGTAAAGTTAAAAATTTAAAGTGATATCTTGATTGTACAAAAACAATATATGCCTATGGTTAATTAGTTGATATCTTGATAAATAGACTTCATAACTATATTAACTTAATTAATGGAACCTTATGATTTATTGTGAACCTATTTGAATTCTTCCTTACTAAAAATATATAAATGAAGATTATTACATGTTTGTTAAAACAAGAAGATGCTATTGTAGTTAATTAGATGTAACAAGAAACATATGTTGATAGCTTGATTATGACCTAGGTATAAAGATTGACTACACCTAATAATCAATTTCTTACAATTTCATTAATAATCATAAAAAATCCATGGATTTTCTTTTGATATCTATTGCTCATAGTTACATTGGATGACAAGTGAAAATAGAGTATGGTTACTACTATAACACAATGTAGGTTAAATCAGTCTTATTTGTTTAAACACTCTTATCTTGTAGATTATACTTTATGGTATCTAGTGGAAGTAATTGATGTATGTCTCATAAGCATAAGGAAATATATGTATACTTTTGTATTAAATATATTATTTAGTATTCAAGCTAATAATTCTTAGCATATGATACAAAAAATGAACACCTCTTCTAAGTTTTGAATGGATAACATTTAGGATTGAACTTCTACATGGAACGTGTTGTACCACATATTGAAGGTTGGTAAACTATAAAACCTAAGGGTATCTAAAGATCTATTTTGTAGATGCTCTTTTAATCTTGGTAAATGTATGTGTCATTACCATATAATGATATTATGAGGATGTCAAAAACATAGTGAACAATTAATAAGATAAGTTATACATAAGGATGACCCATAAGTTATTATCTAAAGATCATGAGACTATTGGACATTGTCTAGGGTTTCTCTAAAATATGATATTATCTAAAATAAGATGTGAATCATCAAATGACATGTCCACAAGTATGACTAACTTGAAACATAAGAGCAAAATTAAGAATGGTTGTTAGACATAAGGCCTTGACATAGGATCAAGTCCATACAATAATAGGATTAGTGAGGTAATTATTGAACTAAGCTACAAGGTATTTACTGGTCTTAACAATTATAAAGCAATCTAAACAATGATAAAGAAGATAAAAGACCTGATAAAAAATTATGTTGAAACTTGATGGTTATGTAATTGTAATTTAATTGATACTTTCAAAAAATAAAGTAATCTAGTTTTAAGGAGGCATTACAAATGCACAAAAAGAAGAAGGATTGAGTATAAATACCCAACTCAAACCCACTATCCACTATAGGGACCATCCCTTCATCAGGCATATATGTTCTTTCCAATCATGTACTCAAATTGGAGCAATCAAGAGTGGCTCCTTTCGTCACTTATTTTGTCACTTTTCATAAATCCTTTAATGTGTGAGGTAAAATATTATAATAGGCCACCAAGAATCAAGAATAAAGAATTGACTTTCAAAAAGAAAGCCTATAAAAAAATGAAGAGGTGAGTTGAATGATGGTGAAGAAAGAAAGTATTTGGATATCACATGGATGTGATTGGGGTGCGAGGGTTGTTGAGGCATCTCAAGTTCATTGCGTTAGGTCTATCAATAGAGAGGAAGAGATTGTGATGAGGATGAGTTGTACAAAATGTTCGAGGGATGGACATGGACCTGGGCATCTTTCTCCTCCTTTCTGTAAAACACTTAAGTCTAGAGAGTGATTCTTGCATGGTTGCTGGGGTCATGTTAGCAAAGCAGAACCTAAACCATCTGTTCTCTTTGCAATGGCATGACGACCCAGGTGATACATTCAATCCAACCTCATTAATGATTGTCTTTTAAAGCGTAAGCTCCGATTCTTTGTGGAGAAGATGGAGGAGGTCTACCCAATAGAAAAGCCTAGCATTGTTGTTGGCTAAACACTCAATGCCCACCTCGTGCAGTCCCTGGACAAACATGTTATGTGCCTCTCGCAGCCTCTTTTTATTCTCTCCAATATATTCTCTCACAAATGCCCTGTCACTCAACATCGCACCCAACAAGTACTGTGTCTGTGAAGAAACCATGCAAAAACTTGACATTCTGCGAGATGCTATAGCAACCGTGTTGTTATACAAATAGATGACTCCCACTCTAAATCTGGGCAGTCCCATGTCCTTTGACAGGCCGTAAATGATGTGAACATGCTCCCACTCCCTCTCACTCTATAGTTGCACCACCTCTACGATGCTCACGAACCTTGGACCAGAAAACACTGACCCCGCATAGATCTCATTGCAGATCAGATGAATCTTCTTCTCTCTCATAAAACGTACAATGCTTCTTAGTGTCTACTCATCCATTGTGGTGCCCAATGGGTTGGACGGATTTGTTATTAGAATGCCCTTCACTTTTATCTTTCCACACTCTGCCTGCTTGTACGCTTCTTCAAGCGCACTCACTGTCACCTAAAAATTGTTGGAATTGTTGCACTCTACTGCTATCAGCTCTATCCTGTCCACCACTTTAGATCTATGTCAAAACTGCTTGTCAACATTTACATACATTAGATTTATATCTTGATTCAATCAATTGAAAATGTAACGCTACATAAATTGAGTGATGAATAATTTTACGTGGAGATTCCAAAAGCACTAGATTCTTGGCAAAAGATAAGTTTTAGTTACCCAGGATAATATGGGGATGGAACAAGGAAAGCTTCTTTTGGATTCGCCACACAAAATGTTAGAACCTCATGAGCGGTAGTGGCTCCTGCAGTGAGAACTATTCTATCTTTATCAACTTTGGCTCTTCTTCCTCCCACTTCCTCCATAAATAATGCAATAGCCTGCATTAATAGTCCACCATAAATGGTTAATTAAATCCATTATATAGAAATAGTTTTTGATACACTGGGAAAAGTACTATCTACTTGCCATCACTTTTAAAGGTTGAATTTTTGACATTTAAGTAGATTGGTATAAATACTAATTTGCTGCTGATAATTTCTACCTCTCTAAATGTGGGGAGTCTATGATAATCTTGATAATTGGCAATCTCTTTAAAGCTGGAAATGCCTTCCTGCGTGCAAATGGAAGACTCTGGGTGTTCTCTTAGCTACTTTTCTAGTAAATCGAAGGAAAGCTGCAAAACATTTAAAAAAGCAATGGCATTATTTTATAGGCACAAGTATTTTGGTAAAGAGAGAGACGAGTATTTTGGTAGCATCCAACGAAATAGGCACCTGATTTTCTGCTAAGCCCATTTGAATAATTCCAGATGGGTTGTTTTGAGGATGATAAGGATTTTTGTCGTACGCTTTCCAGTCATCAAAGTAAGGAGAGTCTTCACCATGGCCATTGGAGGTTGCTCTCAGAGAAAGTTGCATGGTTTTATGAAATTGAGTAAATCCTTGCTCGTTATGAATAGCTATGCGAAATCAAGAGATGGATATCTGTGTGACGTTGTGCTCTATTTTTATAGGGTGAGAGCAGGTGAAGAGCACGATACCCACGCCCATCTGAATTTCAGAGTTGCGAGTGGTGAAAGAACAAACGCGGAGCACAAGTTACGATTGGATTTGCCCTGTGAAAAGCCAAAACAAAAGGACTCGCGTAATTATCACCTATAAATTCTAATTCATTGAATTTCTTCCTGTTGAATAATCTCCATTCAACATTATATGCGCAGACTTACCTAGATTTGACCTGACAGACAAAATTTTATGCGCGAGTAAATAAGTGGATTCCACTTTACATAGATGATTAAAGGTGTTTGATTTGGAATAGTATTAGAATGAATGACCTCCCAATGAACTATTTGACTTCATGAGAGATGGGTTTATGTGAACCACTACTTATGAAATGAGTTCCACTCAAAAACTATGGAGTTAATCTTGATAAAATATCATAACCTTTAAATGCCACTAACTTTATTTTGTTTTATAGAAGATGAGAGTGTATATTTCACTTTTTCACTTCTATGTTTTATTCCGCTTTGTGAAGATGTCATTTATGTATAACTCTAGCATTCATTTTGGCACACTCATTGACCCAATCTTGAATCTAACATTATGTTACATGTTAATCCTCCACTTTACAGCAACACTAACCTAATTCCTAGAGTCTTCTTCTTTTCTTGACTTGATCACACCTACAATGTAGTCTTCTAGATTTAAATTTGGAAATCTTGATTTCAAGGCCAACAATCTCAAGATGGTTGTTACTCATCAATGTGCACACCAAGAATTTCAAATTGCGTGTCTAAGGCTATGTATTTTAGGGCATCATCCTAGAACCCTTTTCTTTATCAATTATTAGCATCTTACACATACAAATTCAATCACATGCATCAATAGTCTCAGTTTCCATCAATCTTAGTTTACATCAGACACAATTACTCAACATTCACGATTCTTTGTTTTTCTATGTTTATCTTGTAAATCAATTTAGGGGCTTGACTTCTATCAAGGAAGTTGATACCTCTTCCCTCTATACATAAAAATACTCCCAAAGTTGCTTCTTAGCACCACCTTATTCTCAAACACATATACACTCAGAATAAATGAACAAAGGTCCCTAAGATGAAGATAACCCATGCTTTTAGATACTAGGACTAGATCATTCTACAATCTAGTCTAATTGATGTGATTATGCCCTAGGTGGCACTATTTTATTTGAGGAAAAATCTATCCACTGAATTCTACAGAGAATGTTTGTTTTTCTATTTTTATCTTGTTAAATCAATTTAGGGGCTTGACTTCTATCAAGGAAGTTGATACCTCTTCCCTCTGTACATAAAAACACTCCCAAAGCTGCTTCTTAGCACCACCTTATTCTCAAACACATATACACTCAGACAAACATTCTCTGTAGAATTCAGTGGATAGATTTTTCCTCAAATAAAATAGTGCCACCTAGGGCATAATCACATCAATTAGACTAGATTGTAGAATGATCCAGTCCTAGTATCTAAAAGCATGGGTTATCTTCATCTTAGGGACCTTTGTTCATTTATTCAATTCTAGCTTTCAAATATTAACTCTCTATCATAGTATCTCAACACTAAAGTCAACATTGTTCTAATTTCCAAGTAAATCATAATCTCTCCAACTTTCATTTACCATTTCTATTTGTTTCATTGTCTCAAATCTCAACTCATAATTAAGCTAGTGAAAGTTATTAATAATTTAATGTTGATTTTGTTATCATTATTTAGACATCTAAATTAATCATAGGGTGTTTCACTATAATATTTTCAAATCATGTCATAATGCTTGTGAAAATTCATCTAAAGAGGCCCCTTATCAAATGGATTTTTTTTAAGTCAATAAATACCATGTTGTTCCAATGGTAATTGAACTTTATTAAATTATGTTATATGTTCATGAATAATTTCAGCATACTTGGACTTTGTCAAACTTTAATGCCTCATTACTCAGGTACATGAATAAGACTAAGGGGTGTCCACTCCATCAAATTCATTGGAAGCACATTAAATGAAAGTAAATGTATCTTAGATGTGTTTAAGAGTTTGATTTACTTTCAATTTATAGTGCATGTTTGATATTACTTACTAAATTTCTTTTTTTTTTTCAATAATCAAATAACACTTTTAAATTTACCCTTGGTGAAATAGAAGCACTAAGAGATGGGAATCAAATAAAAACTAAGAACTAGCAAATGAAAGAGCACATGTTAAGAGAATGCATGGATATAAAGTAAAAGAGGATAAAAAGTGAAGGAGGCTCAAGACCTATATGAGAAGCTTTGTTGTGCTAAGCCTTCTAGAGATATATTTCCTATAATATATCTAATCTAAGAAGAAAAAGAAAAAGGCTCACTTGGCCTATATAGAAGCTTGTAAGAAGCTAGAAGAAATTGAGAAGCTTTGTGAGAGCACTTGAAAAAAAGTGAAGGCATCCAAGCATATATCTAAATTAGAACAAATAAGCAAAAGGCTTAAGGTCTGTGAAGAAGCTAAGAAGATTACAGAATAACTAAATCTAATTGCTAGAAAGCGAAATGCTCAAGGCTTGTATAGAATCTTGCAAGAAGCTTGTGATGAGACTTCAAAACGACAAGAGGATTCAAATGTTTGAGAATGAAAAATAATGAAGAGAATATAAGTATTTATAGGTAAACATGGGAGGGAATGAGAGAAGAGATAAGAAAAAAATAAAGTGCAACATAAGAAGAAAATGGAAATAATCCATGAATAGTCAAAGAGATAATTCAAAAAAATCAAGGAGATAAATTTCAATCATAAGTTCATAGTAAAAATAAAGTGACTAAAGGAGTGAGTTGGCATGGAAAATGTGAGTTAATAAATTGGGCTAAAAATCAAGTAGAAAAGCCAAAAAATGAAATGACACATGGATTTAAAAATGATAAGGTCACCCAGGTGACATAGGAACACTAAGGGTGACCCTAAGGGGTCACACAAGAACACCAGGGATGACCCTAAATAGGAAAAAAGGAGGGGCCAACTAGGCAACACAAAAAGAAAAAGAGGTCAAATGAAAGATACAATAAGAGGGACAAAAGATGACAAAAAAGGTGAAGTCATCAAGACATGAAACTATTAGGAGGGGAAAAATCACACCTTTGAGTGTCATGATTTGTGACTACCATCTCATCATAGGAGCACCATATTGAACTAATGTAATTTTAGTACCTACTATATTTGTCCCCTCGGGGATGGTAGTATATGAAAGGTAGGTATTGTTCCTAAAGAACGGCCTTACCTATTGTTGTTGTCTCACATTTGTACTTGATATAAAAATTGATTCAAGTGTTAATCTAATATATAATTGGCTTAAAATAAATACATGAAAAGATAAAAGGACATACCTGTAATTTATGAGTTTTGAGTTTACCTATGTTAATTTGTCTTGTCACATCAACCTATAGTCATGGTGAAAGGCACACAAAAATAAGATAGAAATGATACATAAAAGAAACTAAACTACCAAAATATAGTCACAAATGCAAGCTAAGCTAGAGACAAGAGAAGAGAAGAAAGAGAAAACGAGAGAAGGAAACAAAATGGAGGTGAGATTCAGTGTGGGGGTGGTCGACAAAAATCTTGTGATGAGGAGATTGTGATCAATGTCATCACATAGCTTCACATGGATCCCCAAGTATGAAAAATTAGAAAAGCTACTCTCTAAACTCTAGATCATGTTTTAATGTTTTCTCTTGAAATCATTTGTCAAATCTAAAATTGTTTGAATCTTTTAGCTAGATTATTAATTTCTATCATTTCTATCCTTTAATTTTTCTATTTTCTATCAAGTTTCTAGGTTTTTAGGCCAACTAGGGGTCTCTAGGGCATCACCTAGGGTCACCCCTTTTTCTAGGGTAGGTTTCCTAGGTGACCCTACCTACTCATGTTAGGTCATCCGAAAGACTAGGGAAGGTTAGCTAGGAGACCCTGCTATGATTTTTTGAGGTAGAATCGAAGGCAAAAATTGCATTTTAAACACCTAGATTAGTCATTTCTCTGATTCTAGAACCAACTTCTCATTTATTGCAAGTTTTTCTAAGACTTTATCTAATTTTTAGGGGTTTTCTAAAAGTTTTATGATTTTTAGGGTTTTCTAGTTTACGAAGGTCTGACTTGGCATTTTCTCTTTTGCTAGACACCAATATCTAATGGAGTACTACATGTGATAAGGCCTAGTTTCAGTAGGATCTAGAGGATCTAGTTGATACTGACCATGCTATTCTTTCAATAGGACATGGTTTGCTAAGATTTCTTGCATTCCAATTGTTCATCCTTCTTTGCATATCTATTTCAACATTCTTACATACTGGGATGTGGAAAATAATACTTTCCAGTTTCCTTTGGTTGTTGGAGAGTGGACCAATACCACTTTGTATGATGTCTATTACATCCTTGAGGTTCTTGTTAGAGGGGAACCACTTGTACTTCCTAAGAGTGAGTCAGATCGAGAGAGGTACACTTGACGTATAGTGATGGGAGTGACCCATCTTGGAGATCATCATGGAGTGCCTCTTACTTCCATTCTTGGAATCAACATTTTGCCCCTAAAGAAGATCTTGATAGGTTTGATTGCTTCATGCTTATCAAGAGGCAAGAAGATGCTTATGCTTTGGTGGTTTTCAACACCAATCATATTGTGCTTAGAGTGAGGCATAGTCTTTTCATGGGGCATTGACATATTGGCCTCGGTCTATCGAGACTAGTATTAGATAGCTCACAATGGGGAGATTTATCTTTAGCCACCCTTCTCTTATCATGTCGTATATTTAGAAGCACGTCATTCCATTTCAATGTGAGATTCTCCCTTTGGATCTAACACTTCCTAGAGCTATTTTATGGGGAAGGATGGCTTCTTTTGATGTGACTACATGAGTAGTGGCCATTTGATAGATGAGGACTTCATTGTAGATCCCTATAGAGAGATGGAGGGATTATGGCTAGGTGATATAGTTGCTTGGATCTATTGTTGAGGTGTTGTCCACATAACATATCAAAATGGCATGACAAAGGAGCATCCTAATTCACGAGTGCCTCAACAATTCAATGGAGAGATTCCAACTAACTTGCCCCTAGTGCCCCTTTGTTATAGGTCTATTTAAGAGATAATTGATTCACATTGTTGGACTCTTTATTGAATCACACTTACACTAGGGGTTTTGATCTCATAACCACTATGGAGACAATAAGGGTTTATATAGGATAAGGTGGTTGATGAGCCTAAGGATGGGTCCAACAAGGACTGCATTCTTGAAGAGGACATAGATGAGGCAACATCAAAGGATCTAGGTCATGAGGATGAGGAGGCAATGACAATGGATGCTTCTCTTAGACATCGGTCGATCCCTTTTATAGATATGAAAAGGGAATAGATGAGGATTGGAGATCTATAATGGTAGTCTAGAGATCCTCATGACTAAGTAGTCTACTTAGATTAGTAGTTCCTATTAATACTTTTGCTCTAAAATGGACTGACTTCTTTTTTCTTTTCTCTTCTTTTTGCATGCTCTACTGATGAGTGGAGGTACTTCATCAGAGATGCTTCCTTGGATGTCTTAGTCCCCACTAGTGGATGCATTAGGGAGGCTCTTTTGGTTTATTTCAAACAACCTACCCTTATAGGTAATCACACTGATATTCTTGCTTCGTCTTACCATGCTAGTCAAGACCTAGCTTCTTAGTGCACTAGAGTTGCTACTTTGGAGGCTAAGAATGCCTTTCTTCAATAGATGGCCCATCTCGATGTTGAAAGATAGTATTTAGTTTCTTAGGATCCTTCTTTTCTAGGACCATTAGGTTCACATATATTGTAATGCTACGTTTCTCCTAGAGTTATTTAAGTATTAGCAATAGATTTAAATTATATAATACTAGATTTAAGAGAATTTAGAATATGTAGTGATATTAACATACATGTAAATTATAACATGTGATAATTTAATAGGAATTCTCAAGTAAATAATTAACATAGAAAATTAAATAACATGACTCCATAATCATATTAACATAAAAAACCATATATATAATAATCCTAATATGTTTTATTAAAAGTATGTTTAGTACTTATCTAAAAAACTGAGGACTTGGTTCGATCACTCTCACCCTAGAAAGATTTTAGTGGTTTTGGCCCTCGTAGCTATGGAACACTCTATGAGGACCAATTCTTAATTAGAACACAACGTGACATACTCAACATAAGTGCTCCATATTCATGCTCAATAGAAAAAATGCTCAACACAAATTCTTAACATAGGGTAAATGCAAGGAGATGGGGGACCAAAAATTTGCCACCATCTCCAAAATTAAAAGAAAATGTGAGTGCATTATAATGCGCTTGCATTTTTCTTTTAATAAAAGAAAAAAAAATGTACTTTTTTCTCATTCACCACACGGGTTTTCTCCTCACAGCAGCAAAGAAACAAAGCAAAAATGCGACTGCGTTGAAAAGAGGACATTGAATCAAGTGCACCTGACAAAACAAGAAATTCACAATGCCACCTCGCTTCCAAAGACATCGTCGTGCAAATTTGGAGGCTCTAGTGATGAGTGTGAGAGTAGTAGGTGTCATGTGTCCCCACATTTGTGCAGTACATGTGGGAACCTATGTGATTATGGGATGCAAGAGGTATGACAGGACTTTGCAACACAAGGGCAACATGTTGCGACACATGTGCAGCATGATGCGACACAGGGGCAAGACATATTGGATTATCTTATTTTCAGTGATAATCTCTTACAACATACATTTGGTATTGACTCTCAGGTAATTTGTTACAAGTTTCATCTTGATTTAGTATATTGTTATTTAAAATTTGTAATTAATTTTATATGATTATCTATATTATAAGTCAAAAATAATGTATGTAATTGTTTGCGCAATGAAATTCCAGGGTCAGGGTGTTCATCCTGCCTCCGTTAGCCATCCATTGGTGGGTTATGAGAGGAGGTCAAGTCAGCAGGTATGCAATTTATCACATATTTGTAATTATTGTAGATATGTCAATGGTAATATTATTTTGTGACAATTTGATGATTTCAACAGTCACCAGCGTCTCCATGGTTTCCTTGGTCCCCTGGATGCCAAACCACCACTTTTACAGAGGTAAATTTAACCATTTCTAATCATTATGCATTTTTAAAATAATATTATGTATTTATTTTGTTTGAATAATCTTGAACTTGATTTTTAGATGCTGAATACAGTGGAGACTCCTCCTCATCTTCGTGAGTCAGTGCAAATAGGCATTGATGTAGCCATGATGTCTGCAAATTCTTTTAATGAGGTATGAGCCAATAACATGAAAATATCATAATTTTGTATTTATTTTTTTATCTCATGTCATTTGATGTACATAAATGATATTTATGTTTAGTCAATTTTGCTTCTTGATGCTTCTCATAGGAGGTCCCAACTCCAGTCCATCCAACTATAGATGAAGAGAGAGAGAATATGATGGAGAGTGATCATCAGTTGGTGGTAAGTGATCAATTACATATGTGATGTTATATATTTCATACATTTTCTATACTAATGCGCATATTGTTTGTTTGTATTAATAGTTGCAGCTCGATGAACTTTATTCGAAGAGGTCTACTCGATGGCAGAGAAAGGATGTGTCACTGACTGGCTCTCCATCTTCATAGTCAAAGAAGGGCCACCAATTATTTTCTAAAAGTCCATAGGAAACTAGTTTTTAGGAACTTTTTTGTATGCCTAGATGGCTTTGTATACATACTTTTGTATGTTAATCCGATGTATATTTTTGTATATTTGCCTGTATGGCTTTGTTTGGACACACCTATATGGATTTTTATATAAACTAGATGTTATGTTCATGACATTATGTATATGATAGATTATATTAAATATTTAATATGATAATCAATTATTGTTACAGGAATTTGGTTTTACGAGTGCCAATTGCATTTTCTTGAAAGTTTATAAATTGTTTTCAAATAATCCATTTTGTGCATATCTTGCAATCATTGAATTCTGTGGGATTGTGCATTTCTTTGAGGCATCATTTCAAATAGTTCACATGCCTTGTCTATGATTCCATACTTTTCATACATGTCTACAAGGGCAACTTTGTAAATATAATACATGTGACAAAATTGCTATATCATTTATGCTTTGATGGTTGTCCACACCATGTTCTCTAGATCCCATTATAGCATAGGCAAGGAGGAAGTTGGTTAAGGTTGTGCAATTTAGTTTGAGATGTGCCAAAATTTGCGTAAATGGTTGAAATTTATTTTTGTACATTTGTTTGAGAGTTTTTAAAAGCCTTATGAAAAATCCATTTCATGCATATCTTGCAATCATTGCATTCCATGAGACAACATTTCTTTGAGGCATCATGTCAAACAGTTCATGTTCGTTATATATGCTTCCACACAAGTTGCATACATGTCTTGCAGGGTACTTACAACTATGACATTTGACAAAATTCCTACATCCTTTATGCTTTGATGGATGTCTATACCATGCTCCAAACATTCCATTTCTAAGGTTTTGGAATTTGGCTTTACACTTGCCAATTGCATTTTCTTGGAACTTTCTAAAGGCTTATTAGTAAATCCATTTTGTTCATATCTTGCAATCATTGTATTCCATGAGGCAACATTTCTTTGAGGCATCATGCCAAACAGTTCACATGCCTTGTCTATGCTTCCACACTTTGCATACATGTCTCTGAGGGCAGTTGCAACTACATCTAACAAAATTGCCATATATTTTATCCTTTAGATGGATGTCCAAGGAGGATACTAGCTAAGGTTGTGGAATTTTGACTTACACCCGCCAATCCCATTAGCTTGAAAGTTTCTAATGCCTTATCAAAAAATCCATTTTGTTCATATCTTGCAATCATTGTATTCAATGAGGTGACATTTCTTTGGGGCATCATGCCAAACAGTTCATGTGCCTTGTCTATGCTTCCACACTTTGCATACATGTATACAAGGGTGATGCAATAGGTAACGAGGATGACTCAACACCGTGGAAACATATTTCATGGTATAGGAGCACCTTAGCCATAGCCAATCTTGGCTAGGAGCATGTCATAACAAGGTCCTAGGACATCATAGGACAAATTGATGGTCTTGTGTCATCATTTTGCATGTAATAAGGTCAAATGACCAATGTCAGAAAACAAGAATATAGCAGAGTATGAGGATGCAATGGCCTAATATGACCATGTATTAGGAAAAAAGAGGGTGCTGTCCATACAATAGTGCCTTAACAAGTGTTTCAAAGGCCAAAACCAATGAATTTGGTTCCTTTTCCATGCATGCTAGGGTTTCCAAGTGGTTTCGTGTGGTGGGTTTGCATTGGCATAGTAGTTGCCTTGTAAAGGAGGCCTAATTAGGCCTAGTCTCAAAGTGAACTGTCATGATTTTGGAGCCTCCTATCCAAAACAATCCATTTCGTGCATATCTTGCAATCACTCTCCATCATCTTTCTCAAGCTTCTTAGTCCATAGTTGGATGGACTGGAGTTGTGACCTCCTGTGAGGAGCATCAAAAAGCAAAATTGACTAAACATAAATATACTAAAGGGAAGCAATTCATACTACTATTTATATACAAAACAAAGTACAAGTAACCATTTAGGAAAGTTTTATGCATACTTATAAATTAATCCAGTGAACCATTTGGGCCTTCTCTACTCTTTATTGTGTCAAGTATTGCCTCATGGTCAGAGTCACACACCTTCCACAAGGTCTTGTTCAAAGGTCTACCTCGATATTGTATCAAATGAACATTGGTTGCCACGACAAGGTTGGAGTAATGAAGAATCTTCCAATGCATGTCAAAGTCCTCAAATAGCCAAACACTAACACTCTTATGTGGGTACCTTCTAAGCCATGTTCCGGTAACAACCACTGAGCCTATAGGGTATTCGATGTTTTCTGCATCTGTAACTGGTGCCTCCAATTTCTTTTTGGCCTCAACACAATGACACAAGTAATAATTTGTTCCCTCTTTGTTATCTTCATCTGCAATAACTACATAAACATGCCCTACAACGATATGTACAGCAAATTAGATGAAATTAGTCAACATTAAAAAAATACTACAAAGTATAAGATAACATTATGAATTTCAAATTTAACTATGCAAGTAGATATATTACCTGGTTGAACTAGATCTGATATGTGGTTAAAGTCAACTGACAATTCCATCTCTGTCAATTCTAGTGCCGTCGGGGATCGATACGTGTCAAGTGGGCAAAGATAACTGAACTACCATTCATTAACCCACTCCATTGACTCGCACTCATTCCAGGCTTGAATTGCACATGGAGAGCAAAAGCACGCCATCTTCCGTGTATGTATAATCCATGAACCTATAATTGAGCTTCTGATAGAGTGTAGCTCACTTGATCCTGTCAGTGTACAACAGTCCTCATATGGTGCAATGTTAGTATCATCTATCAACCAAAAAAATCTATGAACTGAAGACTTACCTTCATTACCTGGACCCATTGAAGCATTACACCACTCGATGATTGATTTTGCATCCGTCAGCTTTGCATTATCTTTATACTTTAAATGTTCTTGTACTATGTCTCATTTGATACACGCTCTTGCACCATCATGCTCCCCCTTTCCATACCCAACCTCACAAAAGTTCCACATATGCTGAACACCTGTAATATTATGCCTCCTGCTCATCCAAGGGAAATTATGTGAGTTCTTGAATTGTGATGCACAGTTATCTGACCATATGATATGTTGACTGAATGATATGCCCCTTCTAGCCAGATCATTATAGAACACCTGAAAATAACCTTGCACGAACTTCACGAAATGCGTGCAATCATTACTTATATAAAAATGATACTCCCTTATGATCTTTCTGTCATCGTCTGTACTATCATTTGCATGAATGAATGTGATGTGCACAAATATAGAAACCTGTGTCGAGTTATAATATTAGGATTGCACCTCACACTGTGGCTGTAGACTGTAGTTCTCTGCAAAGTCGACAACTGAAACAATGCTACCAACTGGAAATGTGTCCTTGCATAACTTGAATTGCAAGTCCAACCATCGAGCTCTATGGGCATGTCTTACATACTCATACACTATGTTATGAAATATAGGCATAAACTAATACACTAGAATCTTCTAAATAGCATATTCACACCTTTTTGCTTCTTTACCATCTCTTGTATTGTATGCCACTATTTTATACTTTCTGAACTCTACTAGTTTGTTTCCAACCGTATGTGTTCTTTCCATATGTTCACATATTGGCATACGTTGCAAGCCACCTCAATGCTAACATGTGCCATCCAAGCATAATTTCCTATAGAATAATTGACCTTCCTCTCTATCACATAAAATCATTGATATGAAGTCTCTTGAGGTAGTTGGTGGGGCACGTATGACACAATTCTGCAAAACATTGTTAGTATGCAAATCTAAACATATAGACTGATAAACATCGAAATGGTTAGAAAATTCAATATGTTAGCTACAACAACGAGCAGTACGTGTGTGATTTATTTTGACAAAGAAAGGTTTTAGCATTTCAAAATATCTTTGAGAAATTTTAATTTGAGGATACTTCTCTAGAAATTTACCAAAAAATTGTGTTTGGGTCATATCCAAAAAATGCTTTGGATGTGGCTCACGATTTCGACTACTGATTCTCCTTCTTACCACATCCCTTTGATTCAGAGATACCCTTGTGTAATTCTTCCAAAAGTCTTCAATTAGTGATCTCAAAGCTTTGACAACAACTTGTTAGGAATTAAGGTGACTCAACCTTGGTAATTCCTTGCATTATTTATGATTGTATTTATTAATTCATTGCCTATGTTGTAAATTAATTGTAAATTCCATATTGTCATATTGTGGGATGTGGCACAGTGATGTGTCATCCTACATGGAAGATGACAACTTGTAATTGTGTCCTCACATGAGGAGATAGGCATCCCACTTTATGGTAGGAGCATTTTCCCATGTGTCGGCATCTTGGATGTTGTGTAAGGGAATATTGACCGAAACGGTTATGACAGATTCCTATGACAGAATCTATGACATGTAAGAGTCAGAAATAGAAGCTTGTAAGACAGGTGAAGACATGTGTCATGAAGCATCTTTGAAAAAGATATATTTGGGCACCTCAAGGTGGACTATAACATGTTGTAAGAGAATATGCTATTTATAGCCTGTGTATGATAGATTCTCTTACAGCTGTAAGTTGTAACCGCTATGACAGATTCTATGATGGTAGTAAGTGTTGTAAGAGCATCTGTCATAGCCCATTTTGGAAATAGGTGAACTCTTTGTGATGGGAGCTATGGACAAGTGTTAGGCACATTCTACAATGTTGACCAAGTGTCCTTAGGCATGGGTTTTGGGCCATGAGGCCAAGTTAGACGCCCATTGCAAGATATGACCAATATTGCCTTGTATATTCTATAAAAATAGGTGCTTGGAGGATGAGATGTATTATAGGATTGATAGGTACTGTTATGTTGCCGGATTGACTCCAGATACGAGTGTCAAAGACCATTGAAGCTTGCATTGGAAGTGTATTGTAAACAACTTTTTGTTTTGATAATACATTGTGCAGGTTTCTAAGTGGGGTTTTTCACGTGATAAGGGTTTTCCCCACGTTATATCTTTGTCTCTCTTCTTCTATCTTCTTTTTGGTTCATATGTATTGCTGCAATATCTTTGTTAGATGTTCTATGTTGCTATAGTTGTAAGGATTAATTTGAATTTGCATAGCCCTCTCCTCATTAGATTAGTGTAGGAAGTGATTTTCACACACCTAGCTTCCTTTCAGTTGGTATCAAAGCCTGACCAGTTTTGGTCTTAGCTATTGGGTAGGGGTTTTTTGAGCTGATCTTAAGTTGAGTGGGAGTCTGTGCAGAGTATTTTGAATTCTATTGCAGCAAGGAGATGGAAAGCACATCCAGAAGAATAGAAGTGGAAAAATTCAATGGCACTAATTTCGAGCTGTGGAAGCTCAAGATGGAAGACATGCTTGTTGATCAAGACCTTTGGGAAACTATTAATGGAACTAAACCATCTGCAATACAACAAGCTGATTGGGATCTCATGGATCGGAAGGCTAAGGGTCTCATAAGATTTAGTCTTGTTGATTCTGTCCTGTTAAATGTCCATGAGGAGAAAACTACAAACTTACTTTGGAAGATGTTGGGAGATGTATATCAAGCCAAATCCCTGGTTAACAAACTTTTTTCTGAGAAAGAAGTTGTATTCCCTTCTAATGGAGGATGGAGGATCCGTTGCAAAACATATGAATGATTTTAACATCTTGGTTGCACAATTGACATCTATTGGTGTGAAGATGGAGGAGAAGGATCGGTGTATGACCTTGCTTTGTTCTTTGAAAGACTCATGGGATCACCTTGTCATGGCTATTGGAAACACCACATCCATATTCAAAATGGATGAAGTGTTTTCTTCACTGTCGTCTGAAGAGATGCGGAGAAAGTCTTCTAAGGCAGCCAAAGAGGCTTTTGCAATTCATGGAAGACCCAAGGAGAAAGGGAAAAAGAAGGACAAGAAAGCTGAGAAGGGTAGATCCAAATACTGTGGGAGATCCAAATCTCCTAGAAAGTCCAAGGCTATCTATTGGAACTATGGTAAATCTAGGAATTTCCAAAAGGAATGCAAAGAAGAAAAGAAAAAGAAGAAGACCCCAGATTTAGATTCCAAAAAGTCACAAGATGATAGTGATCCTTTCATCATAGCCCTGGCAACCCATGCATCTATCGATGTGTGGTTGATTGACTCTAGTACATCATTGCACATGACCTCACATCGAGACTAGTTCACTAAGTATGAAGAGTTCAATGGTGGAAAGGTGTATGTGGGTGACGATTCTAATATGAAGATTGTTGGTCCTGGAAGAGTCTCTATCTGATTCTCTGATGGATGAGTGAAGGAGATCTCTAGGGTTATGCATATCCCAGGCTTAGCACAAAACTTGCTTTCTGTAAGTATGTTGAATGATGCAGGTGTGCAGGTTGTCTTTTCGAAAGAAGGATGCAAGATGACTAGAGGCGATATGGTGCTTGCTAAGGGTACTTGGAGAGGTACTCTATTTCAGCTGGAGGCATGTATTTCACAATGTAATAGTTCATTTGACTCAAGGAAGAGGGCAGTAGTCACTTCATCTACACCTTCTAAATGAGCATTAAAGAGATCTTTTGTTTCTAGTTCTGATGGTTGTAATCATGCTTTGGAAGTTAAGCTTCCTACTGAAAAGACAATGTTATGGCATAAGAGATTTGGCCACATTGGTGAGAAGGGTCTGCGTACCCTGAAAAATAAAAACCTCATTGAGGGGTTGGATGATTGTAATCTTGAGTTTGACTTTTGCGAACATTGCATATATGGAAAACAAAACCATGTTCAGTTTTATTCAAGTTCTCATAAGTCTTTTGGTGTGTTGGACCTTGTTCATTCTGATGTATTTGGTCCTATTAATATTCCTTCATTATCAAAATATGCGTATTTCGTATCTTAAATAGATGACTACAGTAGAAGGACATGGATTTATTTTCTCAGAAGCACATCTGAAGTCTATAGTAAGTTTAAGGAGTTTAAGGCCTTTGCTGAAAATTAGACTGGTAAAAAGATTAAGTGTTTGAGAACTGACAATGGTGGTGAGTTTTGTTCTACAAAATTTGATAAATATTGCAAGGAACTTGGGATTGAAAGACATAAGACAACTCCATACACCCCGCAGAAAATTGGAGTTACATAAAGGATGAATAGGACACTGATGGAGAAGGTTAGGAGTATGCTTAGTGGAGCTAGCCTAGAACAAAAGTTTTGGGCTAAAGCTATTGCCACTGCTTTCTATCTTGTAAATAGATCTCCTACATCAGCTCTTGTTGGAAAGATACCTATGGAGGTGTGGTCTGGTAGAAAGCCTTCAATAAGGTATCTTTGTGTTTTTGGTTGTGAGGCATATGCACATGTATCTAAGGAGAAGTGGTCAAAATTGGAGAACAAGGCTATTAAGTGTATCTTCATTGGCTATGCTGTTGGTGTGAAAGGATACAAGCTTTGGGACCCTGTGGCTGAAAAAGTGTTGTATAGCAGAAGTGTCATCTTCAGAGAGCTTACACCTTCTTCCACTATTTTATAGCCAGAAGAAAAAGAAAAGAAAGAGGATGTTGTTTAGTTCCCTGCTACCCCTGAGAAGACTGGACAGAAAGACAATATTGGACCTGATGATGAGGAGAGCTCTTACAGCTCTGAAAGCTCAGATGAAGAGGTTGAACCTCAACCTCAGCTCTTGAGGAGGTCTACATGGATAAGAAAGCAACCTTAAAGGTTTAGTTTTACATTGCTTGATTCTAGTTGTGATTTTTCTTTGCTTACTAATAGTGATGAACCTAGAATTGTATCAAAGGCTATGGACATGAAAGATGCAGGTTCCTAGAAGGAGGCGATGGAGGATGAGATGGATTCTTTGGAAAAGAATCAGACTTGGGACTTGGTGCCTTTGCCTCCTGGACAGAAACCTGTTGGATGCAAATGGGTGTTCAAGAAGAAATTTGGTGCAGATGGCAGTGTCGAGAGGTATAAGGCCAAATTGGTTGTGAATGGGTATTCGCAAGTGGAGGGCATAGATTATGGTGAGATCTTCTCTCTCATTGCAAAGATGACATCCATTCGATTCTTGTTGTCTCTTACAACAGATTATGACTTAGAGGTAGAATAGATGGATGTGAAGACAACTTTCCTTCATGGTGATTTGAAGGAAGAAATCTACATGTCATAGCCAAAGCATTACATGGTGAAAGGTAAATAAAATTTGGTTTGCAAGCTTAAGAAGTCTTTGTATGGTTTGAAGCAATCCCCTAGGAGATGGTACTTGAAGTTTGACACCTTTGTGTTGTTAATTAGATTTGTGATATCAAAATCAGATCACTGTGTGTATTACAAGTTTGATGGTGATCGTATTCTCATTGTTGCACTATATGTTGATGATATGTTGCTCATTGGGGAGGGTAAGAATATGATTTCTGATTTTAAATCTCAGTTGTCAACACAGTTTGAAATGAAAGATTTAAGGGCAGCCAAGTAAATTCTAGGAATGGAAATCAGAAGAGATAGAACCAATAGAAAACTTTGGTTAAGCTAGAGTAAGTATGTGAAGACCATGTTGGATACATTCTACATGGCAAATTGTAGGCCATTGTGTGTTCCTGTTTCTTTGGGGACAAAGTTGTCTATTGAGGATTGTCCAAAATCTCCTAGTGAGGTGGAGGATATGAGCAGAGTACCTTATGCTAGTGTTGTTGGTAGTTTGAAGTATGCTATGGTCTACACAAGACCAAACATTGCCCAAGCAGTGGGAGTCCTTAGTCGATTTATGGCTAATCCTGGATGAGTTCATTGGGATACAGTTAAGCGAGTGTTTAGATATTTGAGGGGTACTTCTGAGTATTCCATATGCTATCATAGTAATTCTATAGGACCTCCATATTCCATTGATATTCATGGATTTGTGGATTTAGATTGGGCAGGTGACATTGACAGCAGGAGATCCACCAGTGCTTATGTGTTTACACTGTTTGGTGGTGCTATTAGTTGGATGAGTAAGCAACAACCTGTGGTTGCTTTGCCCATAAGAGAAGCCAAGTATATGGCAGAAACTCATGCTTGTAAGGAATCCATTTGGCTTAAGAGATTGTGTTCAGATATTGGTGTTGATGCAGGTCAGATCATGATCAGTTGTGACAGTCAGAGTGCAATTTACCTTGCAAAGAATCCAACATTCCATGCTAGAACAAAGCACATTCATGTTTAGTTTCACTTCATGTGAGACATGGTTGAGGATGGAAAGGTAAATTTGGAGAAGGTAGATACTTTGAAGAATGTTGCAGATGCATTGACAAAGCCAGTGGGCACAGAGAAATTTAGATGGTATTCGGAGTCTATAGGCTTCTCAGCCTATAGTAGTTAAATCCTATTATTCTATTGGCTGTTACAAGGTGTTTGACAAGTGGGAGAATGTTGGGAATTAAGGTGTCTCAACCTTGGTCATTCCTTGCATTGTTTACGATTGTATTTATTAATTCATTGCCTATGTTGTAAATTAATTGTAAATTCCATATTGCCATATTGTGGTATTTGGCACGGTGATGTGTCATCCTACATGGAAGATGACAACTTGTAATTTTGTCCTCACATGAGGAGATAGGTGTCCCACATTGTGGTAGGATCATTTTTCCATGTGTCGGCATCTTGGATGTTGTGTAAGGGAATATTGACCGAAACGGTTATGACAGATTCCTATGACATAATCTATGACATGTAAGAGTCAGAAATAGAAGCTTGTAAGATAGGTGAAGACATGTGTCATGAAGCATATTTTCAAAAGGCATATTTGGGCACCCCAAGGTGGACTATCACATGGTGTAAGAGAATATGCTATTTATAGACTGTGTATGACAGATTCTCTTACAGTTGTAAGTTGTAACCGCTATGACAGATTCTATGACGGTAGTAAGTGTCGTAAGAGCATCTGTCATAGGCCATTTTAGAAATAGCTCACCTCTTTGGGATGGGAGCTATGGACAAGTGTCAGGCACATTCTACAATGTTGACCAAGTTTCCTTAGGCATGGGTTTTGGGCCATGAGGCCAAGATATGACCAATATTGCCTTGTCTATTCTATAAAAATAGGTGCTTGGAGGAGGAGATGTATTACAGGATTGATAGGTACTGTTATGCTACCAGATTGACTCCAGATATGAGTGTCAAAGACCATTGAAGCTTGCATTGCAAGTGTATTGTAAATAACTTTCTGTTTTGATAATACATTGTGCAGGTTTCTGAGTGTGGGGTTTTTCACCGGATAAGGGTTTTCCCCATGTTATATCTTTGTCTCTCTTCTTCTGTCTTCTTTCTGGTTCATGTGTACTGCTGCAATATCTCTATTAGATCTTCTATGTTGTTGTAGTTGTAAGAATTAATTTGAATTTACATAGCCCTCTCCTCATTAGATTAGTGTAGGAAACAATTTCTGCACACCTAGCTTCCTTTCAGTTGGTATCAAAGCCTAACCAGTTTTTGTCTTAGTTGTTGGGTAGGGGTTTTTTGATCTGATCTTAAGTTGAGTGGTAGTTTCTGTAGAGTATTCTGAATTCTATTGCAGCAAGGAGATGGCAAGCACATCCAGAAGAATAGAAGTGGAAAAATTCAATGGCACTAATTTTGAGCTATGGAAGCTCAAGATGGAAGACATGCTTGTTGATCGAGACCTTTGGGAAACTATTAATGGAACTAAACCAGCTGCAATGCAACAAGCTAATTGGGATCTCAGGGATTGGAAGGCTAAGGGTCTCATAAGATTTAGTCTTGTTAATTTTGTCCTGTTAAATGTCCATGAGGAGAAAACTACAAATTTACTTTGGAAGAAGTTGGGAGATGTGTATCAAGCCAAATCCCTGGTTAACAAACTTTTTTCTAAGAAAGAAGTTGTATTATCTTTCAATGGAGGATGGACAATCTATTGCAAAACATATGAGTTCTTTTAACATGATGGTTACACAATTGACATCTATTGGTGTGAAGATGGAGGAGGAGGATCGGTGTATGACCTTGCTTTGTTCTTTGCCAGACTCGTGGGATCACCTTGTCATAGCTATTGGAAGCACCACATCCACATTCAAAAAGCATGAAGTGGTTTCTTTGCTGTTGTCTGAAGAGATGCGAAGAAAGTCTTCTGAGGTAGCCAAAGAGGTTCTTGCAGTTTGTGGAAGACCCAAGGAGAAAGGGAAAAAGAAGGACAAGAAAGATGAGAAGGGTAGATCGAAATCCCATGGGAGATCAAAATCTCCTCGAAAGTACAAGGCTATCTGTTGGAACTGTGGTAAATCTAGGCATTTCTGAAAGGAATACAAAGAAGAAAAGAAAAAGAAGAAGAAGACCACAGATTTAGATTCTAACAAGTCACAAGATGATGGTGATGCTTTCATCACAGCCATGGCAACCCATGCATCTGATGATGTGTGGCTGATTGACTCTGGTGCATCATTCCACATGACCTCACATGGAGACTGGTTCACTAAGCATTAAGAGTTCGATGGTTGAAAGGTGTACTTGGGTGATGATTCTCATCTAAAGATTGTTGGTAATGGAAGAGTCTCTATCTGATTCCCTGAGGGATGAGTGAAGGAGATCTTTGGGGTTATGCATATCCCAAGCTTAGCACAGAACTTGCTTTCTATAAGTATGTTGAATGATGCAGGTGTGCAAGTTGTCTTTTTGAAAGAAGGATGCAAGATGACTAGAGGAGCTATGGTGCTTGCTAAGTATACTAGGAGAGGTACTCTGTTTCAGCTGGAGACATGCATTTCACAATGCAATAGTTCTTCTGACTCAAGGAAAAGGGCAGCAGTCACTTCATCTCCACCTTCAGAATGTGCAGTAAAAAAACCTGTTGTTTCTATTTCTGATGGTTGCAATCATGCTTTGGAAGTTAAGCTTTTTGCTGAAAAGAAAATGTTATGGCATAAGAGATTTGGCCACATTGGTGAGAAGGGTCTACGTACCATGAAAAATAAAAACCTCATTGAGGGGTTAGATGATTGTAATCTTGAGTTTGACTTTTACAAACATTGCATATATGGTAAACAAAACCATGTTCACTTTTATTTGAGTTCTCATAAGTCTTCTGGTGTGATGGACCTTGTTCATTCTGATGTATTTGGTCCTGTTAATGTTCCTTCATTATCAAAATATGCATATTTTGTATCTTTTATAGATGACTATAGTAGAAGGACATGGATTTATTTTCTCAAAAGAAAATTTGAAGTCTATAGTAAGTTTAAGGAGATTAAGAGCTTTGCCGAAAATTAGATTGGTAAAAAGATTAAGTGTTTGAGAACTGACAACGGTGGTGAGTTTTGTTCTACAGAATTTGATAAATATTGCAAGGAACTTAGGATTGAAAGATATAAGACAACTCCATACACCCCGCAGCAAAATGGAGTTACAGAAAGGATGAACAGGACATTGATGGAGAAGGCTAGGAGTATGCTTAGTGGAGCTAGCCTAGAACAAAAGTTTTGGGTTGAAGTTGTTGCCATTGCTTGCTATCTTGTAAATAGATCTCCTACATTAGCTCTTGTTGGAAAGATACCCATGGAGGTGTGGTCTTGTAAAAAGCCTTCAATAAGGTATCTTTGTGTTTTTGGTTGTGAGGCATATGGACATGTACCTAAGGAGAAGTGGTCAAAATTGGAGAACAAGGCTGTTAAGTGTATCTTCATTGGCTATGGTGTTGGTGTGAAAGGACACAAGCTTTGGGACGCTGTGGCTGAAAAAGTGTTATATAGCAGAAGTGTCATCTTCAGAGAGATTACACCTTCTTCCACTGTTTTATAGCTAGAAGAAAAAGAAAAGAAAGAGGATGTTGTTTAGTTTCCAGCTACCCCTGAGAAAACTGAATAGAAAGACAATGTTGGACCTGATGATGAGGAGAACTCTTGCAGTTCTAAAATCTTAGATGAAGAGGTTGAACCTCAACCTCAGCTCTTGAGGAGGTCTACATGGATAAGAAAGAAACCTAAAAGGTTTGATTTTACATTGCTTGATTCTAGTTGTACTTTTACTTTGCTTACTAATAGTGATGAACCTAGAACTGTATCAGACGCTATGGACATGAAAGATGTAGGTTCCTAGAAGGAGGCCATGGAGGATGATATGGCTTCTTTGGGAAAGAATCAAACTTGGGACTTGGTGCCTTTGCCTTCTAGATGGAAACCTATTAGATGCAAATGGGTGTTCAAGTAGAAATTTGTTGCAGATGGTAGTGTTGAGAAGTATAAGGCCAGATTGGTTGTGAAGGGGTATTCACAAGTGGAGGGTATAGATTATGGTGATATCTTCTCTCCTGTTGCAAAGATGACATCCATTCGATTCCTGTTGTCTCTTGAAGCAACTTATGACTTAGAGGTAGAACAAATGGATGTGAAGACAACTTTCCTTCATGATGATTTGGAGGAAGAAATGTACTTGTCACAGCCAGAGTATTACATGGTGAAAGGTAAAGAAAATTTGGTTTGCAAGCTTAAGAAGTCTTTGTATAGTTTGAAGCAATCCCCTAGGAGATGATACTTGAAGTTTGATGCCTTTGTGTTGTCAATTGGATTTGTGATATCAAAATCAGATCACTGTGTGTATTACAAGTTTCATGGTGATTGTATTCTCATTGTTGCACTGTACGTTGATGATATGTTGCTCATTGGGAAGGGTAAGAATATGATTTCTGATTTTAAATCTCAGTTGTCATCATAGTTTGAAATGAAAGATTTAGGGGTAGCTAGGTACATTCTACGAATGGAAATAAGAAGAGACATAACCAACAAAAAGCTTTGGTTAATCCAGAGTAAGTATGTGAAGACCATGTTGGATAGATTTAGCATGGCAGATTGTAGACCATTGTGTGTTCCTGTTTCTTTGGGGACAAAGTTGTCTATTGAGGATTGTCCAAAATCTCCTAGTGAGGTGGAGGACATGAGCAGAGTACCTTATGCTATTGTTGTTGGCAGTTTGATGTATGTTATGGTCTACACAAGACCATACATTGCCCAAGTAGTGGGAGTCCTTAGTTGATTTATGGCTAATCCTAGACAAGTTCATCGGGATGCAGTTAAGCGAGTGTTCAGATATTTGAGGGGTACTTCTGAGTATTCCATATGCTATCATAGTAATGCTATAGGACCTCCGTATTCTATTTATAGTCATGGAATTGTGGATTTAGATTGGGTAGGTGACATTGACAATAGGAGATCCACCAGTGCTTATGTGTTTACACTGTTTGGTGGTGCTATTAGTTGGATGAGTAAGCAACAACCTGTGGTTACTTTGTCCATGACAGAAGCTGAGTATATGGAAGCAACTCATGCTTGTAAGGAATTCATTTGGCTTAAGAGATTGTGTTAAGATATTGGTGTTGATGTAGGTCAGATCACAATCAGTTGTGACAGTCAGAGTGCAATTTGCCTTGCAAAGAATCCAACTTTCCATGCTAGAACAAAGAACATTCATGTTCAATTTCACTTCGTGTGAGACATGGTTGAGGATGGAAAGGTAAATTTGGAGAATGTAGATACTTTGAAGGATGTTACAGATGCATTGATTAAGCTAGTGGGCACAGAGAAATTTAGATGGTGTTCAGAGTCTATGGGCCTCTCAGCCTATAGCAGTTAATTCCTATTATTCTATTGGCTCTTACAAGGTGTTCGACAAGTGGGAGAATGTTGGGAATTAAGGTGTCTCAACCTTGGTAATTCTTTGCATTATTTATGATTGTATTTATTAATTCATTGCCTATGTTGTAAATTAATTGTAAATTCCATATTGTCATATTCTGGGATGTGGCACAGTGGTGTGTCATCCTACATGGAAGATGACAACTTGTAATTTTGTCCTCACATGAGGAGATAGGTGTCCCAGTTTGTGGTAGGAGAATTTTGCCATGTGTCAGCATATTGGATGTTGTGTAAGGGAATATTGACCGAAACGGTTATGACAGATTCCTATGACATAATCTATGACATGTAAGAGTCAAAAATAGAAGCTTGTAAGATAGGTGAAGACATGTGTCATGAAGCATATTTGAAAAAGGCATATTTAGGTGCCCCAAGATGGAGTATGACATGTTGTAAGAGAATATGCTATTTATAGCCTATGTATGATAGATTCTCTTACAACTATAAGTTGTAACCGCTATGATAGTTTCTATGATGATTGTAAGTGTCGCAAGAGCATCTGTCATAGCCCATTTTTGAAATAGGTGACCTCTTTGGGATGGGAGCTATGGACAAGTGTCAGGCACATTCTACAATATTGACCAAGTGTCCTTAGGCGTGGGTTTTGGGCCATGAGGCCAAGTTGGATGCCCATTCCAAGATATGACCAATATTGCCTTGTATATTCTATAAAAATAGGTGCTTGGAGGAGGAGATGTATTACAAGCTTGATAGGTACTATTATGCTACCAGATTGACTCCAAATACAAGTGTCGAAGACCATTGAAGCTTGCATTGCAAGTGTATTGTAAACCAATTTCTGTTTTAATAATACATTATGTAGGTTTCTGAGTGTGGGATTTTTCACCCGATAAGGGTTTTCCCCACGTTATATCTTTGTCTCTCTTCTTCTATCTTTTTTTTGGTTCATGCGTATTGCTGCAATATCTCTATTAGATGTTCTATGTGTTGGCAAGAGACACTGATAGGATTCATAAGTGTTGTCATTCATGGCAACAAAGTATATGCCACACATCCGCAGTGCATAAATTACTCATACCAGAAGTCTGATTAAAGATAGGTTGATCCAGTAGTCAAGAACAAAGTATTTGTTAGGGCCCAATAGATTAGGTCCAGAACTCTCTGATGGTGAAACCTAGGATGTTGTAGATTTGGGTGAGTAGTAAGGAGTATCTGAACTATTGTATTCCAGATATTTAGCCTCTGGTGACTAAGCATATGAAAGATATGAGCATCTAAGTATCAGACTTCTATTAGATAGTGCAAACAAAGGAAGAACTGGTCAATAGGGTATCAGATCTCAATCTGGATGTGCAAAAGGTGTTGATCAAGTAACTTGAGGTGTTATATGCTTTTAGCTGACTTAGGTAATGATTTCTATGCCTAAGCTTTTGGTGCGCATCATCTATCAAGTATGAATTTAGCCAACAGAATAGTATCTTGCAAATATCCTAAGTGTTCTTGTTGCCGACTAGAAAGCTCTTTGAAATCCTTGATGTGAATATATATACCCGATGGATTCAAGCTTGTAAGTATGTTTTGGTGAGAAATGTATGGATTAAGTGCAAAGAAAAGTAGAGAGAAGTGTGAAGGAAGTAATCCAAGCCCAAAATGTGACAAGAGAGTGATACTAAGGAAAGGAAGAATGAAATGTACTAGATCAGTATACTCAGCCTAACTGGAACTGAATTCTTGCATATGTGGATGTTGTTCATCAATTCAAACACATTGTTATCATCTGTAAATCTCTAGTAGGTAGTGAACCTCTTGTGAGAAGTGTACTCGGGTAGTGAGCCCTAACTGGCAAGTGCCATTTTGTACTTCTTTATTCTTTTAACAGAGAATACAATCTTGGGTTACTCACCCCGTGGTTTTCCCCTTAACAGGGTTTCCACATAAAAGTCCTTGTGTTATGTGTGTTGATTTCATTTCAGTTCTTATGATTGCTTATTCTTTCATGCTTTGATATATCACTGAATGTTAAGACAAGAAAAGGAAGTAAAAGTAAGAATGTTTTGAGATAACTGATTCACCCCCCTCTCAGTTATCTACCATGTTTCAACAATTGGTATCAGAGCTAAATTCCTTAGAAAAAGCCTAACAGCTTGAGGAGGATCTGGGAATATCAATGGATGCATATGGTATGAAAGAGAAACTATAGTCTACCTTAGATGATCTTGAACAATCCCAGTCTGAAGTCAATGATTTAAGAGAGTGACTTAAGCAGGCTGATTATTTCATCAATGAGCTGAAAGAAAAACTCAGTAATTCTGTGAAAAAGAGAAAGGAACTACTTTAGAAGTTAGCAAATCAGAATGAAACCAATAGTACTGATAAGGACCTAAATGAGAAAACAAAGCTATGTGAAAAGATTTCAAAAGAAGTTGTTATGATAAGCCATGAAATAGAATCAGGGGTTATGAAATTTGCCCAAGAAATTGAAGAAAAGAGATACACTGAAGATAACTTAAAACAATCCCTCAAGGAGAAAATAAAAGACTACTAAAAAATGGACAGAATAATTAGACATCTTGATTCTGATCTTGAAGAAGCCAAATACAATGAAGAACAACTTGAGAGCTAGATTGACACTCTTAAATAAGATCTTGAAACTACAAATGAATACAAAGAAAAATTCAAGATAAGGTCAGCCCAACTTGAGGTTCTTCTTGAAAGTCAAAAGAGGGTAGATGATAAGCATGACTTGGGATATGAGAAAGGTGAAAGCTCTAGATCTAGTCAAAAGAACTTTGGATCAAGAAGACAAAGAAATAGGCCTAGAAGATCTTCGGTAAGACAACCTAATGCTCAAAGATATCCATATTTCAATGGAAACTGCTTCAATTGCAACAAATTTGGTCATAAAGCAACTCAGTGCAAGAACAAAATGAATTAGAATAATGTATCCTTCTCCGGTCAATGTTTTAATTGCAAAAGGTATGGTCACAAATCTCATGAATGTAGAAATATACAAATGAACAATTCTTTCAATGGTAGATGCTTTACATGCAATAGAATGGGGCATATGGCTAATTAGAGCAGATCAAGAAGATATCAGTCAAATAAGAAAGGAAATGTTGTGTGCTACAACTGTAATAAATCCGGTCATATAGCTAGATGCTATAGGAGCAGAAATCATGATGGAAAAGGTTCGGTGAAACATGATCAGAAACAAGACAAAGGCAAAGGTAAAGTGAATGTGGATGAGATTCAGAAGGAGATGAGAAAGAATTGGGTAAAGAAGAGTGTTATGAACACTAGTGATGGGTCCACACCAAAATTTGGTGTTGATAATCCTTCCAGAAATTAAAAGTGAGTGCTAGCTTAGGGGGAGCTGCAAAGAAGATCAAGATTCCCCCAGTCAGCCAATAAGTGCCTAAATTTGGCACATTAAGTAAGAATCAGAGGTTGTGGATTTAAGGGCTTTTTGGAGGTTCATTTTAAAATCATTCAGTTAAAAGTTGAAGTAATTCACTTATAGATTTGAAGAAGTTATGAATAGATCAGGTTTCGACAGCCATCCGGTAGAATTACACAAACAGATCAGGGATAATCTAAAATTGCAATTTTATGGTCTGTGGATTTAGAGACATGTTTTGAAAGGCTAAAGTTATGTTTTCAACTCACTTAGATAATAATTTGAAGATCCGCACAGTGATTCGCAAGAAATTCACTCAAAATAGGGTAACCAGATGACTTAAAAGTGTTCATTTATTACAATGGGGAATTAGGTTTTTGTAAAAGATTAAAAGGCTTTACATTTGTCATTTACAACACTTTGCACTCATGAAGAAGAGAGAAGAGCTCTGAGAAGAGATCAAGCAGATTATTCAAGTTAAAGCTGAAGATTGAAATCAAGCAGAAATTTGCTCCGGCAGTTGCAACAAACCCTAAGGCGAAAAAGTTATTTCTTCTCTGCAAAATTTCTTCAAATTTCATTGCTAGAATGGCTACTCCTATGGTTGTGAATGTCACTGAGAGGCCGAGACCAAAATTCAAGAAACACCCTCACAAATCTATAGAAGATGATCCCTCCAGTGCATTTTCTAGTATCCCATACGGTGTTCTACATGTAGAAGATATTAGGGTTTACATTCATGCAAATATTGAAGACTTTGGAGACTTAGAATTAATGGAAATATACCATAAACAGTTAAGAACTGAGAATTTTAATCTCAAACTAGAATTCAAGGCCCTAAAAGACAAGCACTTTGCACATGGCATTCATTTCCTATCTTTTGCAGAGGACGAATGGGTCCGGTATGTGTTAAGTAGGATGCATGATAACTTATGTGGTTAATGAGCCCATTTAAGATAACCAAAGATGCCATCAAGGCTATAACTAGACTTCACTCAATTGGTGGGTTGCCTACAGTCATGTTGGTTATTTTCCCAGACTGGATGCTTACTCCCAGATTTCCCTACAAGGTAGCCATCAATGGTCAACAGGATCTCTGGGCCAGGGGCCAACAGTATAGGAGATAGACTTTATTTTTATCTCCTCTTCTTCTTCAGGCTCTGCAAAACCTAGGGGGTATTCCCTACTCAACATCCATGAGAATATGCATACAAAGGCTGGGATGCTGACATGAAGCAGATAAGTCCTCCTGTAAGTAGACCAAAATAGGAAGATAAAGAGCAAAGGGGCTACCTTTGGGCCTATTTTCAGTTGTAGACAGAGGACTTGGGATCCTAAAACTAATTCTACTGTCCTAATGGTTGTTTTGGAGTTTGATTTTGATGTTGTGTTTGGATGCAGAGCTGGACCTGGTGTATAACCTCAACACAGAACTAGATTGGTGCCTATCCAGGGCTTGGAGTCAGTAGCCATACACCTGTGAATGGTCAGCATGAACAACTAAAACTGGATTTCAAGGGGATTTATGTGATATCTGCCTTACCAATATCTCCCAATACAGAGTGTTAAGCTATCTATACTTATGGCATCCCTATTGTAGTATACCCTTCCCAATATTCAATCTAAAAATAATTTAATCTACCCCTTGAGCAAAAGTTAAAAGATCAAACATTCAATACAGGAATTCTATATTCTAGAAAACTAGACACCCCTTGGATATCTAGACTCAGAAGGACACATGCAACACTGGAGACAGAATTAACAAAACACATGTAAAATAGCATTACTCATATAAGATTAATCATGAAATCAGTAGATTCATGCAAGAAACATACAACAGGAGATGCATAAACTCACAAGGATTCCTGCACAGAGCAAACCAAAACTAGTCATATTGTATTACAGAGCCAAAAATGTCCAACTTTCAACAACTAAATGGGTCACACAGTCTGCTTAAAAAGCAATAAAATGTACCCAGCAAATTAATTACATGGCCAGACAAAAATCCACCAGATACAGTGCATCAAAAAAATGGCGCTCAGAATAATAAATGTTGTAGAGGGACAAAGAGGAAGGAGCAAGTAAAATTGGGATTTGGGCCGCCACTCAGGGACTTTCCCTCATAAATTAGGTGGTTGAGCTGTTCATTCGACCCATGCCTTCTGCAAAAACTGCCATTAAAGTTTCACCAACCCGCAGGCCCCAAAGATGTAGCAACAATGCGCCCATGGAGTTTCTGCTGCCAAAACAGTTGCAAATGCTCATTAGAAAACCTGCGCTGCAGGCTCAAAACGTGGCCGTCAATTAAAAACCTATCGCTGAGATCCAACGGCCCCAAAAATGCTGAAAAGTCATGAACCAGCCAGACTGTGCCACGTAGACACTTCGAGTTTCCAATGCTAGGTCATCGCTTACTTTTTCCCTTAATTTTTCCCACGGAGAGCCAACTGCCAGAACTTCACGCGGAAGCCACCACGTGGCAAGCTCCACGATACCCATGGAATGCTAGAGACTCTCCATTTTACTTTTGAGAAAGGGACATGTGGCGGCCTCTGCAGTGTCTCTGAAACATAAAGATCCTCCTTGAAGCTCATGCAGGTGCCGACACATGTCACCTCCCGCGCCACTCTTGAGAAACATTTGAAACTTTGTTGGGAAACAGGGAGAGGCATGTGGAAGTAGACACTTGGCAAGCTCTGCAACATCTTAGAAACTGTAGAGACCCTTTGAGAAACCCCAGCAGAAGCTGACATGTGTCGAGCTCCGTGCTCTTCTTGAAACACAAAAGACTCCTCTTTGAAACTTCGCAGACTGCAACACTTGGCACTTTCCACACTGCACTTGATATTCAAATCGGGTCCCACCTCCAGCCTCGCTTAACATTGCAACAAAAAGAAACAAACGCGGAAGCTGACACTTGTTGGCTTCCGCGACAACCTCAAGGGATAGATGGCGCATTTTGCCCCTGCATAGAAACTTTTGAAACTTCAGTGGGGGCTGACACTTGGCATCATCTGTAGCAGCTGGGACACATAACCGGGACCCACCATCACTTTGGTACACTTTGAAACAAAAAAGAAACTCCAGCGGAAGCTAACACTTGTCAGCTTCCACAGCAATTACAAAAGACACATGGCACGCTTCGCCCCTACTTGGAAACTTTTTAGAAACTTCAACGGAGAGTGACACGTGGCGCTTTCCACAAAAGCTTGAGAAACATAAAGGGTCCCTTAGAAACTCATGCGGGGATCGACACCTGGCACCATCCGTGGGGAGCAATTTGAAACACAAAGGAAACATTTAAAGGGTCTTTGAAGCCCCAGCAGAGACTATGAAACTTTTAGGGTCTTTTAGAAACATTGGCGGATGCCTCCATGTGGTGCCTTCCTCGCCACTCTCAGAAACACTTAGAAACTGTGTTTAAACTTGGCAGAAGCTGACATGTGGCACCTTCCGTGCTCAAGCTGGAATCTTCAGGGGAGCATCACGGCTGTTGACACATGGTGTTTCCATGCACATGCAACTTGAAACAAATAGAAACATTTCCTGCCACGTGGCACACTCCACGTTAATGTTATACAGTTAGAAAGAAAAGTGTGGCCTGAACTGTGACTCAATACATGGCGGATCCCGTGGCATTAACAAAACAAGACCCTCATAACCACAGTTAGAAACATGCAGACACTGAATCCTGTGACCCAATATGCATTCAGAAATGCATCTGACTCATTTTTTATCATTTTTGAGGGATCGAGGGAGATTTCACAAGTTTGCCAACGTACATTTCACCTTTGCTTACACAGAATTTAACAATTTTCTCAAATGCGACAAGAAAAATAGTTAATCAATGCATGTGGGCCGAGGAACAATTTAAACCAAGGCACTAAGGATCTGAAGGAAAACACACATGAACCCGCAAATTGGAAGTCAAAACCCTGACCCTAGGTGAACACCACCAGTGGCTCCGATTGGGGACGTGCAGACGCAAGACTGCAGTGAGAACCAGACTACTCCGGGGCAAACTAGATAAGACCCAAAACTCAAAACACAACTGACTATACAAGGTGTGTACAGAATAATTACATTTAGTTTACAATGTGTACAAAAAATAACCATTATAAGAAGTAACGCTTCAGGAACTGACCGTACACTAGCAATTCCAACAATTCACCACTTAGGGCCTAGAGAAAGTAAGCATCTCCTCCATGGATGTCGCTGATTTGATATGGGCCCACCCATAAGGGCTCACATTTACCATGTTTGCCCTTATCTTGGTTCCTTGCATTCCATACAAGGACCAAATCACCTTTCTGAAACTTTCTTTCTGTAGCTCTCCTATCAAACAGATACTTTACCCTTTGCTGTCTCTTGATGTTTGTTTTCTGTGCTTCCCTTCTTATCTCATCTAGTGTAACTAGCTGATTGATTCTCTCGGTCATTGGATCTCCAATCTCCTCCATGTTTTCTTGTATGAATTTGTAAACTGGCAGGAAATTGTTCACAGGCAACTTAGCTGCTGCACCATACACTAGTTCAAAAGGAGAACTTCCAGTTGCCTTCTTGACTGTCACTCTGTCAGCCCACAATGTCATTTTCAGCTTTGAATCCCAAGCCTTTTTGTTTTTACCTACCATTCTCTTTACAATTTTCATGAGGCTTTTGTTTCTTGACTCAGCTTGACCATTTCCATGTGGGTGATATGATGATGCATGTAACAAATTAATTCCATAATTATTGCAAAAATTAGTAAATTCACCAGACCTGAAGCACATAGCATTATCTGTGACTAATTTTAATAGTACTCCAAACTTGATAATAATATTCTCTAGAATGAAATCCATCACCACCTTGCTGGTAGCTCTTTTGGTCGGGATGGCCTCGATCCATTTTGTGAAATAATCAGTAGCAACAAGAATCCAGCTATGTCCTCCACTTGATTTCTCTGAGATTTCCCCTATGAAATCAATCCCCCACTCCTAAAATGGAGCTTCTACAGTCACAGTCTTAAGGGGCAATGCACCTCCATATTTTATCTTTCCTGAGAACCTTTGGCAAGGATCAGACTTCCTTATCATTCTATGTGCATCTGAGAAAAGAGTTGGCCACCAGTAGCCAGCTCTGAGAATTTTGTGGGCTGTTGTATGGGCAACATAGTGTCCACCACATACTCCATTGTGCATGTCATTTAGAATGTTCCCGGCCTGATTTTCATCCACACATCTGAGTAATACACCATCATGATTTCTCCAATACAGCTCTCCTTGAACAATGATGTATTTAATAGCTTGCAACTTCAAAGTTCTCTTCTGGATATCACTGAGATGGGAAGGACAGTTCAAATTTTGCAAATAATATACTATGTCCTTATACCACTCAGATTCTGACACATTTACAACTTCATTATGCACTTCATTCACTTGGCATGCCTCTAGGTTTGACTGTGTCATTAGCTTTGCTAATCCTTGTCCTTTTACAAATTTTGTGATCTGTATCTCTATGTTGAACTCCTGCAACTTATTTATCCATCTGCATCTTCTTCCAGTTACCTCCTGCTGAGCAAATATATCTTTGATTATTGCATGAGGTACATATGCAATTATTTGTGAGCCTACCAAATAAGGCCTGAAGCTCTTGACTGCTCTAACCAGTGCATATGCCTATTTCTCCATAATGTCATACTTTAATTCAGCAGCCTGCAATGACCTACTAAAGAAAGCAATAGGCTGTTCAAACCCTTCCTCATTTTTTTGCAATAAGCATGCAACAATAGTATGGAAAGAAGCAAATGAGAATAACTAAAATGGCTTAGAAAAATTAGGAAACTTTAGCATGGGAGCCATTTTTATAGCCTCTTTTATGTTCTAGAATGATTCAGTTGCTTCATCCTCCCATTTGACAGTTGCACCTTTCTTCAACATCTTGAAAATTTCTTTTGTGGTCTCTGCAAAGTTAGGAACAAATCTTCTAACAAAGTTAATTTGTCCAAAGAAGGACTGAACACCTTTTACTGTCTTAGGGATCTAAATTCTGTCAATTGCTGCTACCCTATCAGGATCAATCCTAACTCCATCTTTGGAAACAATGTGCCCCAAGAGTTTTCCTTCCACAACCCCAAAAGCACATTTCTTTGGGTTGAGTGAGATACCATATTCTAATGCTCTAATAAAAATCTGTTCCAAATGCCTATAGTGATGTTCTTCTTTCTTTGAAAAGGCAGTCAAGTCATCTTGATAAATAACCAAGATTGAGTCAATCAATCCTGCAAAAGCAACATCCATTGCCCTTTGAAATGTAGCACCTGCATTTGTCAGTCCAAATGGCATCCTTACATATACATAGGTTCCCCATGGAGTAGTGAAAGCAGTCTTAAATTGTTCTGATTCTTTTACTTTCACTTGATTGTACCCTGAAAAACCATCCATCATAGATAAGAGTTCACAGCCGGTCACCTTCTGCAACATGGCCTCCATATTTGGCAATGGATAGTTATCCTTCAAAGAAGCTACATTTAGGTTTCTAAAGTTCACACACAACCTTATATCACCATTCTTTTTTCTGACTGGGACAAGGTTAGACACCCAAGTTGAATGTCTGATAGGCATGATTATTCCAGCCTCCCTAAGCTTCTTGAGTTCTTCTTGCATTTTTGGAGCCAAGGTAGGATTAATAGGCCTTTGCTTCTATCTAAATAGCTTAGCTCTAGGCTTCAATGGGATCTCATGCTGGAATAAATCCTCTCTATAGGCCTTTAGGTCCTCATATGACCAAGCAAAAACATGCTTATACTTTTTTAGTAATGCAATCAGCATACTCCTAATGTGTGGTTTGAGCTATTTGCCAATGTATACCCTATTGGGAGCATGAGATGTTCCCAAGTTTATCTCCTCCAAGTCATTCTTTTTTGTTGGAGATGCTTTTGTAACAAATTGGTCCCTATTGTCAAAAGCTCTCTTTAAAGCTACCAGCCCTCTAGGGATTTTGTTTGTCTTGAGTTGAATTAGTTCCTTCCCTAAAAGGGTTTCCTTTCCATCTGCAACTTCCACAAAGTTCCGAAAATCCATTTCTTGGTTCTCATATTCATCAATACAATGCATAAATCTCAGTAAATCCTTATCATCATCAAACACTTGCCAGCTATACACATTATCTAGCACTGCAAGCCTAAGCTTGACTTCAATGTTTGTAACATTTGACAAAGTTATATCATCTGGCCTTATGGCTACATTGGTTAGAAAATCTGCTCTGACATTTTTTGATCTTTCTATCCAATTTATTGAAAAAGCATCAAATAATTCAATTGTATCCCAAACAGCATGCTTGTATTGTTTCAACCTTTTATTTTTTGATACATACTTATCTCTAATTTGGGACACAATAAGCTCTGAATCACCAAACACTTTGAGAATCTTAATTCCATGCTTCAAAGCAACATTTAACCCTAATAACAGAGCCTTATACTCTGCAATATTATTTGTACAGGCAAACCTCAACAAGAAAGAAAATTGGAGAAGCTTACCAGTTGGAGACAGAAAAACAATTCTAGCACCAGAGCCTTCTTTTGAACAAGCTCCATCGAAATACATGGTCCAAAGACCTTGTTGATCCAATTCTTGAATGCAAGGGTTCTCCTTTTAGTTTTCTTGATCACTTGAGACAACTCTGAAATTCTCACAATCAGTGTCTACAAAACAGATGTGTTCTTCTGAATCTTGATGTTCAACTGAGTCCTGTGATCTTTCTTCTCTGATCAGCTTGACATCCTTGCCATTCATTGGGATCATGGCATATGATAGATCCAGTTGCATACTTCCACCAATCAGTGCTGCCCATCTTCTTGACAACAACATGCCATATTGTGGCTTGATATCAACCACTGTTATGTTCATTTTATAGATCTTTTCAGGATATGCTGCCAGTCTGAAATCCACATCCTTTATGATTCCAATGACTGGTACCTCTCTAGCATCCATGGCATGGCATTTCCCACATACCTTGTCTATTTTTAATCCAGCTTGCTACATAATGGCTAAAGGCATGATATTTGTAGATGCTCCAGAATCAAGCATACAATTTCTAATTACTTTTCCATTTATAACCAAGGATACATAAAATGGCTCCACTTGTGAAGGGCATTTTGTCATGGTCATCCCTAGGTATACCTCAGGAATTTCATCCTCTTCAATGCACATAGCTTGTTTCTTATCCTGAGTCTCAATATTCTGCTTGGCTTGACATGGTACTCCTGAGATCAAGGATATAGTCTTATTTCTGAATTCTTCAACTTTCATCAGCTCCATTAGTGGAACAGAGACTTTTATTTGAGACAAGACCTGAGTGATGTCAAATGGAGCATAATTTTGAATAACAGTTGTAGCCTGATCCATAGTTTTACCTCTATCCTAAGATGATCCAGCTTTAGTTTTTATGGCTCTCTGACTGTCATCCTTGTTCTGAAAATTCTTACTTTGATCCTCAACCTGGGGAACTCTATTTTTTGGTCCTTGGGGATCATAACCTATTTTTTGCTTAAAATTTTGCCTATTATTGTTCCATTGCTTCTTTTGTGTCTCAGTTCCTTTATGACTGTGTACAGGCTGATTTGCAGAAATGCCTTCTGGCTGATGTGGGCTGCTTACTTGAGCTTTACCTCTTAGGTTGTAGTCACTTTTGACTTGAGCAATTGCTGCAACTGTGAAGGCCCTAATTTCTTCATCAGAAGGCCTCCTCAAGTTATTTAGAAAATTGTGTGAATCCTGAGCATAGGCATAGTTGTCTTCATCATCTTCATCATATGGGAACTGTTGGCAGCCATGAGTTTCATCATTTGCATTTGCATCAGCATCATGAAAAGAGTATTCTCTATTTGTAGACAACATGTTGACATTATCATCTTCCATGCAATGAGGCTCATTGCAGTCATCACAGGCCACGGCATTGTTATATAGAGACTGACCAATCACACATTATGACTGTGAATGAGGCATCTAGCATATTATACACCAAGGGGTGTCATTAACAATAATAATAGCCTTCTTCAAAGGATCAGGTGTTTCCTTTGGATTATGAGCTCTTTGATTTGTATTGTTGTGTGGAAGGATAGGCTTACCGTTATGCCAATTGGTATTATATGGCATATCATGTAATGATGGTCTCTTTTCCTGTCTTTGGTAAGCTTGCCTATCAGGACCTATCCCTTTTTCACTTCTATCCAATTATAGCTTAGGTCCTTAACAACATTTACCAATTTATCTATTTTATCTTCAGGGGCAAATGTACTACCTTGAGTGTTTTGAGGTTTGTTTGGATTCTGCAGAATTTTCACATCATCCCTTCTGTTTGTTTTACCAGATGCCTTTCTGTTATTTTCAATATTTGTTGCAACTCTAAAGGCATCTCTGAGGCTGTGAGGACCCTTGTCTCTTAATCCATAAGTTGTCTTGGTATCAAAAGCATTTATGTACAACACTATGCACATAGGTTCATTAGGCCTCAAGTCCTGTGGCAATTTGTTCAATACCTTCATGAATCTAGCATTGAAATCAGCAACCTGTTCATTTGATTCTTTGGTAATGCTAGTGAATTCATTAAGGAAGAAACTAGGATCAGTTTTGTCACCATATTGTTCTTTGAAAATTCTTCTGAAATCATCCCATGATGAAATGCTTCTATCAGGTAGACCTTTATACCATTCTTTGGCTTCATCAACCAAAGATTGCATGAATGACTTCATAAAAACATCCTCATGCTCAACCTCAAAGTTATCCATGACATTTTGAAAAGCTTTTAAATGATCCTCTCCTGAGACAGTATTGTTTCCTGAAAAATTTAGGCACTTGTAGCCTCACATGTTTGTCAACAGGGTTTGGATAACCAGGAATGCCATAAAAAACAAGTTGTCTGAATCTGTCCAACTGCATTGGGTGCCTTTCAAATTGATTAGCATTTGTATTTCTATTTACATTTTTATTTCTCACATTACTTAATGGAGCTCTGATGTTATTTGCATTGTGTCTTTGATCATTGTGCTGATTTTGGACTTCATTTCTTTGTTGATTTCTCTGCATATTTGTATTCTCAAGGGTAGGAATTGAATCATTTTGAGCAACTCTCAAAGCCTGCACTTTCTGTCTCATATCATCTCTAATTTTTACTGCTTGTAGATATTCTAACTCAGCCCTTAAGCTCTTAATTTCATCAGCTAGTTCTTCATCTCTAGGCATAGAAGAGGATGGTTTTATCATATTTTGATCATCATTATCATCATCCCTTAGGGATTTAGCCTCTTCAAATCTGTCAAGAGAATCATGAAAAGGACATTCTTGAAACACCTCTGACCTTATTCTCAAACCATTACCTTGCTATCCTTCATACACACTCTGGATTTCAGCCTCAGTGTTTGAAAAAATAAGGTACTGTCTTCTCTGAGGATCCTGGATTATCCTGAATAAAATCATTTTTCTTGGGGCTAGGAGAACCATCTTGACTGGCTCGAACAGTCCCCTTTTTTCTATACATCATTTTTATGGGTAACTCTTCAAATAGAGTATTACGCTGGGATCTTCTCCCTTGCATACAAATTTTTACTTTACTAGTTTGGGAGATTGTTCGGAGTCGCCACCTATTACTAGGAACTGTTTTCTTTTAAAAATTAGGGTTCTTTCTCAAAATTTATCCCCAGTAGAGTTGCCAATTTCTGTTGGTCATTTTCCCAGACTGGATGCTTACTCCTAGATTTCCCTACAAGGTAGCCATCAATGGTCAACAGGATCTCTAGGCCAGGGGCCAACAGTATAGGAGACAGACTCTATTTTTATCTCCTCTTCTTCTTCAGGCTCTATAAAACCTAGGGAGGTATTCCCTACTTAACATCCATGAGAATATGCATATAAAGGCTGGGATGCTGACATGAAGCAGATAAGTCCTCCTGTAAGTAGACCAAAACTGCAAGATAAGAGCAAAGGGGCTAGCTTTGGGCCTATTTTCAGTTGTAGACAAAGGACTTGGGATCCTAAAACTAATTCTACTATCCTAATGGTTGTTTTGGAGTTTGATTTTGATGTTGTGTTTGGATGCAGAGCTGGACCTGGTGTATAACCTCAACACAGAACTAGATTGGTGCCTATCCAGGGCTTGGAGTCAGTAGCCATACACCTGTGAATGGTCAGCATGAACAACTAAAACTGGATTTCAAGGGGATTTATGTGATATCTGCCTTACAAATATCTCCCAATATAGAGTGTTAAGTTATCTATACTTATGGCATCCCTATTGCAGTATACCCTTCCCAATATTCAATCTGAAAACAATTTAATCTACCCCTTGAGCAAAAGTTAAAAGATCAAACATTCAATATAGGAATTCTGTATTCTAGAAAACTAGACACCCCTTAGATATCTAGACTCAGAAGAAGGACACATGCAAAACAACATTACTCATATAAGATTAATCATGAAATCAGTAGATTCATGCAAGAAACATACAATAGGAGATGCATAAACTCACAAGGATTCCTGCACAGAGCAAACCAAAACCAGTCATATTGTATTATGGAGCCAAAAATGTCCAACTTTCAACAACTAAATGGGTCACACAGTCTACTTAAAAAGTAAGAAAATGTACACAGCAAATTAATTACATGGCCAGACAAAAATCTGCCAGATACAGTGCATCAGAAAAATGGCGCTCAGAATAATAAATGCTGCAGAGGGACAAAGAGGAAGGAGTAGGTAAAATTGGGATCTGGGCTACCGCTCAGGGACTTTCCCTCATAAATCAGGTGGTTGAACTATTCATTCGACCCATGCCTTCTACAAAAACTACCATTAAAGTTTCACCAACCCGCAGGCCCCAAAGATGTAGCAACAATGCGCCCATGGAGTTTCTGCTGCCAAAACAGTTGCAAACGCTCATTAGAAAACCCACGTTGTAGGCTCAAAACATGGCCGTCGATTAAAAACCTATCACTGAGATCCAACGGCCCCAAAAATGCTGAAAAGTCACGAACCAGCCAGACTGTGCCACATAGACACTTCGAGTTTCCAACGCTGGGTCATCGCTTACTTTTTCCCTTAATTTTTCCCACCGAGAGCCAACTACTAGAACCTCACACGGAAGCCACCACGTGGCAAGCTCCGCGGTACCCCTGGAATGCTAGAAACCCTCCGTTTTACTTTTTAGAAACGGACATGTGGCGGCCTCCGCAGTGTCTCTGAAACATAAAGATCCTCCTTGAAGCTCATGCGAGTGCCGACACATGTCGCCTCCCGCGCCACTCTTGAGAAACATTTGAAACTTTGTTGGGAAACAGGGAGAGGCACGTGGGAGCAGACACTTGGCAAGCTCTGCAACATCTTAGAAACTGTAGAGACCCTTTGAGAAACCCCAGCATAAGCTGACATGTGTCGAGCTCCACGCTCTTCTTGAAACACAAAAGACTCCTCTTTGAAACTTCGCGTACTACGACACTTGGCACTTTCCACACTCCACTTGATATTCAAACTGGGTCCCACCTCCAGCCTCGCTTAACATTGCAACAAAAAGAAACAAACACGGAAGCTGACACTTGTCGGCTTCCGCGGCAACCTCAAGGGACAGATGGCGCATTCTGCCCCTGCATAGAAACTTTTGAAACTTCAGTGGGGGCTGACACTTGGCATCATCTGCAGCAGCTGGGACATATAACCGGGACCCACCATCGCTTTGCCACACTTCAAAACAAAAAAGAAACTCTAGTGGAAGCTGACACTTGTCGGCTTCCACAGCAATTACAAAAGCAACGTGGCACGCTTCGTCCCTGCTTGGAAACTTTTTAGAAACTTCAACGAAGAGTGACACGTGGCACTTTCCCTGAAAGCTTGAGAAACATAAAGGGTCCCTCAGAAACTCACGCGGGGATCGACACCTGGCACCGTCCGTGGGGAGCAATTTGAAACACAAAGGAAACATTTAAAGGGTCTTCGAAGCCCCAACGGAGACTATGAAACTTTTAGGGTCTTTTAGAAACATTGGCAGATGCCTCCACGTGGTGCCTTCCTTGCCACTCTCAGAAACACTTAGAAACTGTGTTGAAACTTGGTCGAAGCCGACACGTGGTGCCTTCCGCGCTCAAGCTGGAATCTTTAGGGGAGCATCACAGCTATTGACACGTGGCGCTTCCATGCACATGCAACTTGAAACAAAATAGAAACATTTCCCGCCACGTGGCACACTCTGCGTTAAAGTTACATAGTTAGAAATAAAAGTGTGGCCTGAACTGTGACTCAATACATGGCGGATCCCACGGCATTAGCAAAACAAGACCCTCATAACCACAGTTAGAAACATGCAGACACTGAATCCTGCGACCCAATATGCATTCGAAAATGCATCTGACTCATTTTTATCATTTTCGAGGGACCGAGGGAGATTTCACAAGTTTGCCAACATACATTTCGCCTTTGCTTACACAGAACTTAACAATTTTCTCAAATGCGACAGGAAAAATAGTTAAACAATGCATGTGGGCCGGGGAACAATTTAAACCAAGGGTCTGAAGGAAAACACACATGAACCTGCAAATTGGAAGTCAAAACCCTAACCCTAGGTGAACACCACCAAGTCAAATCTATGAAAAATCAAACCATAAGAGAAGCCACCGGATCAAAATATGACAAGAGGGCAATGACTATAGATGATATTATTGTTCTAGATGTTAATTTTGCATCAATTGTAATTGGTTACAAGATTTGCCACTCAAGTAGGGAAAATTTTGTATCCAGTACAGCAATCTATACTGCATATTAGATGGTGAAAGAAAATGTAGATTATGATTTGTGTGAGCTTCTATTGAATAAAATGATGGAGAATCTGCAAAAGATTAAGAAAGATAAGAAAAATTTCTTTAAGTATGGCAATCTAGTGTTGTGCATGTTCTTCTATTTCATGAATGAGTTACTAGGATCAAAAGTTCTGATCTAGGAAAATGATAGATCTATTGCAATTCAGATCAAAGATTATTTGTATGGACTTGGTGATGTACAAGCTCGGAAGACAACTCTCTAGGGCTACTTCAAGAATTTCCAGAGCATGATGCATGCAAGAGAAAAAATACCAAAATGAATAGTGGAGAAATCCAAAAACACAGTTTGCTTCATGGTTGATATAGATCAATGCCTAATGGAGGCCGTTGAGCCAAGAACTGTATAGGTGATGTCCATGGGTTATGAAGTTGATGAAAACATATTGGAGGTACATGTTAAACACTTGCTAATCCAACCCAAGGACATTGAGGCAGAGAGGTTTGGCACCTTTGATGAGCTAAACATAAAAATACATACTGTATTAAGGAAGCCTGAGTCAAAAAGAAAAGTGAGGAAGGAGGTTGAAGAAATTGCTAAGAGGTTTGGCTTAACAAAGGAGGCAGTAGAAGCTAATAGAGAAAGAATAGAGAAAATTGAAAGGGAAAGGGAAGAAGCAAAGAAAGAAAGCGTCCTGGTAGAAGCCTCAAACTAGACAAGATCTACCAGGAGTTCTACCCCTGTCTCTCCTAAAAGCTCAAAGACTACAAAACCGGTAACCAAACCATCTATTATAGGAGAAAAGAGAAAGAAGTCTAAGGCCACAAGAACATATGTGAGCCTTAAGGATGATGAAGAGACAGAATCAGATGTAGAGGTCAGAGATTTGAAGAAAGCCAAGAACAAACCTTCCAAGACTAACAGGACTGATGAGGAGCAAAAGACAAAAGAGTTTGTTGAGAAACCCACTCTCTCAATTGAAGACATCATTAAGGCAGTCACTGTGGATGGAAGCCTACAGCCGGTAATAGAATTCTATGATGAGTACAATGATGCAGACAAGAGAATTCTTGAGGAAGCAACGGTAAGGTACCTGAACATTTATAACAAATCTTTCATTGAAATAATTTCCTTGATTCCTAAGAGCTTAGAAGAAGTTTTGGAGTCAAGAAAAGAAAGTACAAAAGCAAAACACTTGGAGATCCGGGAATAGATAGTGATACAGTTATGTCCAACTATCACTCAAAAACAAATGGACATGGTTTTCAAGGATGCCAAAGAAGAATTCCAGAGCAAGTCTAGAATGAATAAGCTTGTGCTTGGAGAAACTGACCAAATATCTAATGCGACAAAAGAAATTCTCTAGTGTGTCTTGAAAAGGTTCAATAATCCCATTGTAGAGGAAGCAAATGAAGAGCCTTCTGTCATGGATGTTGAAGGATTAAAGAAAACTGATGAAGAGCCTTCTAACATGGATGTCAAAGGATTAAAGAAAGGTGATGAAGAATAATCTGAGGCCTTAGAGTCCTCTGTTCTAGAAGAGGAAGTGTAGGAAGAAGAAACAAATTCTGTTTGTGGCAATAAGTAAATTAGTCTAGATGTCCCCAAAGAAAAGGAAGTTGAGAAGACAAGAGACACTGTAGAAGCAGTATAAAGTTTCTTGGACAAGGAAGTTGTGGAATTAGATGAACAAGAGTTGATGCAAGGACCACTGAATCTGGGCTCTCTCTCTGGTTCAGCTAATGAAGATAGCATATTTTGCTTAGGCCAAAGCCAAAGAAAAACTCCTGAAATATCATATGGAGGACTGTGAGCTGCTGAGTATTGCATCCAGAGTGCTGGAGAAGATTATGCCTTGATATTAGAAGGATCCATCTGCCTCTCCATCTGGTAACTTGAAGAACTTAGTTAATTTTGACAATACACACTTTGAGTCTTTAGAAAAATCAGCAGAAACTAAGGTCCGGAATGAGTTCTTGGGAAAAGGATTCAGTGAGGTACAAGGGCTAATTGCTAATGATAGAAAAACCCTAGACATTGGCATAAAGAGCATTAAAAATGCTCTTAAGGATGGTGGAAACATATATAAATTTTGTTTATCCTGGCCCAAAGTTGTAGAGGACATTGAGAAGAAAATGAAAGAATAAGAAGGAAAATTGACAAATCTATCTTAGAATTTTGATCCTCTCACTGTCTCTTTGATAAGTCAAGAATGCCAAGCAGTTGTTATAATAAATGAAATAAAGAAATTGGGTAAGGAGAAGAAGAATATAATGGATATAGTGGGTGAAATCAGAGAGATAATCATCCCTAAGTTAGAGGCAGTACATGATGCCCTAGCAGATGCTCTAAGTACAGCCCGGACCAGTGATCCAACAGATTTGAAGAGGATAGAAGCATATACGTTTTTGTTAAGTGTACACGTCTCCATTTTGGATAGGATGAAGAGAAGCTGGGCCACAGAGCTTGTATAGTTGAAGACTACATTTGCAGATATACTTAGTATATGTAAGTTTATCCTATGGATTGTATGTACACATGCGGCCTTATATAATAATTTTTGCATATTTTTGGTTGGCGGATCCCACCCTTTGCCATTGATGTCAAAGGGGGAGTAAAGAGTAGTGAAAAATAAGGAATCTAGCATTAAGGGAGCACCGGTAAGCAGTGTGGAGAAATGGAGCACAAGCAAAGGGGGAGTTACTATGACAGTCATTTTTCACTAAGTGTTGTCATTGATGGCAACAAAGTATATCCCACATATCTACAGTGCATAAATTACTCATATCGAAAGTCAGATTGAAGATAGGTTGATCTGATAGTCAAGAACAAAGCATTTGTTAGGGTCTGACAGATTGGGTCCGGAACTCTCTGATGGTGAAACCCAACATGTTGTGGATTTGGGTGAGTAGTAAGGAGTATTTGAACTATTGTATTCTAGAGATTTAGCCTCCAGTGACTAAGCATATGAAAGATATAAGCATCTAAGTATCAGACTTCTCTTAGATAGTGCAGACAGAGGAAGAACTGGTCAACAGGGTATCAAATCTCAATCCGGATGTGCAGAAGGTGTTGATCAAGTAACTTGAGGTGTTATATGATTTTAGCTGACTTAGGTAATGATTTATATGCCTAAGCTTTTGGTGCGCATCATCTATCAAGTATGAATTCAGCCAACGAAACAATATCTTGCAAATATCCTAAGTGTTCTTAATGCTGACTATAAAGTTGTTTGAAATCCTTGATGCGGATATATATACCCAATGGAGTCAAGCTTGTAAGCATGTTGTGGTGAGAAATGTATGGATTAAGTGTGAATAAAAGCAGAGAGAAGTGTGAAGGCAGTAATCCAAGCCTGGAATGTGACAAGAGAGTGATACTAAGTAGAGGAAGAATGAAATGTGCTAGATCAGTATACTGAGCCTAACTGAAACTGAATTCTTGCATATGTGGATGTTGTTCATCAATTCAAAGGCATTGTTATCATATGTAAATTTCTAGTAGGTAGTAAGCCCTAACTGGAAAGTGCCATTTTGTACTTCTTTATTCTTTTAATAGAGAATACAATCTTGGGTTAATCACCCCATGGTTTTTCCCTTAATAGGGTTTCCACATAAAATTCCTTATGTTATGTGTGTTGATTTCATTTCAGTTCTTATGATTGCTTATTCTTTCATGCTTTGATATATCACTGAATGTTAAGACAAGAAAAGGAAGTAAAAGTAAGAAAGTTTTGAGATAACTGATTCACCCCCCTCTTAGTTATCTACATTGTTTCAACAAGTTATGTTTCATTATCTTTTCGAATAACAAGTTAGTTTTGAGATAACTGATTCGAATAACCTATGGACGATGGAGTGCCTCCAACTTGGAGATTCACTTTCCTCATTGTAAGGAGGTTTTGCATTTGTTCCCTTTGTTCTACCAATTCCATCTCTCTCTTAGCTTCGTTAGACGTGTCATGTTCCTCTTCAATTGGCAATGGTGGAATATCTTCTTGTATGGTTGACAATTTCCTACTTTCCTGAATTCGCCTCATTCTCAGCTTCATGCTCTTCTGGTGTCAGATTATTTTCTCATTTCCTTAGCATGATCATGATTTCTACAAGCATGAAGAATAAGACAATGATCATTAGAAATTTTATAACGACAATGAATAGCACAGTCAGAATGAACAATAAGGTTTTACAAACTTCTGAATAAGACACCTCATATCAAGATAACTTGAACATACATAAGTCATGGAGTATGCATTTGAACACACATATACACTTGAATCTAGTTTGAATATAAGAGAGGAGGATGAACTTGGAGAAAGAAATAAGAAGTTATACCCTGTTTTTCTACTGTGACTCATTTTTTCTACAAATTCACTGTTTCAAACCATACATAGACTATGTACGGTACTGTCAAGTCTTAAAATTCATTGCATGAGTTAGTTGTATGTGTTAAATTTCATTTGCACCTATTTTGAGGGTTTTTCATTGGGTTTAGAGGGATTTCTAATTGAATTTCTGAAACTGCCCAGTGGACTAATAGAATAAGGGTTTTGAGGGAAAAAAATGTCTAATTTACCTATCCACCTACTGTATAAACATGTGGCTTGGTGGATAGGCTAATTTTGATGTCTCTAATATGAATTTGTAAGCTTTTGTGTAGGGAAGGAGTCTAAGAGGGTTTTGTGTAATGCCCTAAGGGCATTTTCATGCATTTTCCAAGTGGAAAGGGTGGCTAAATAGTGGTTCTTTGTGAATTTGAATGCAACCTGGCCAAGTAAGTGTTCCTATAGCATATGCAGGCATATTTAAAGGTGAATCAAGTGTTAGTTTGTTATGGGTTTGAGTGGATATGAGATTTTCATTAAAACCCCCTTAGTTATGAAGAAATGAAGGGTTTTCTAGTTTGCACCCTAGATGAGCATGGATATACTAACCAATGGTGGAATTTGAAGTTTTGTGACATATAGATCAGGTGTTTCAGGGTTTGGAGTGGTTATTGAATGATCCTAGGGTACTTGCTTTGTTAATTGGACCAAATTAGGCCTATTTCTAGAGAGGGACAGTCATAGAACTCACATTTTTCCTGAAACAAGGGCATGAAATAGTTTGATATGTTGTTCTACTCTATAATGGGTGTCTAAATACTTTTTGGTTTGTGGGTTGGCTGAGATTAGACAAAGTTATGCACATTTTTCAAGTTTGGAAGGCTACTAGGCCTTAAGGAGTGATTTGTGGATCAGACATTGGTTGATGTTTCCAGGCACTAAAAGTGACAAAATTGGTTTGAATACATTATATTGACATGGTGTATGCTTGTGTTAGGGTTGGGGAATAGCTTGGAGCCCTTATGCCTTATGATGCCCTTAAGCACCTAGTTGGGCCATTGCAAGATTTTGGTTTATGGTTGAGTTGATTTGTGAAATATGGTATCAATGCTTTGAATTCCTTCTTGTGTCTGCATCATAAATGATCATGCCACTTGAATGTGAGTGTGTATTTAGGAGTTTGGCAACCTAAATAAGAACTATTTACTGAGTTTAGGGGTCTGTGGAAAGTTTGAAGGCAAGTTCCTTTGTAATACAGGCCTAATTAACCCTTTTAGGACAGCGAATAAGGTCAGTTTTGAGGCATATTGTCCCAAGGAGTCTATACTGAGTTCAAGATATGTTATGCAACTTGGTAATAGGTATTCTAAACATTCATTAAAGTTTGGGTTTGAAACCGTATAGCAAAAATAAGTCAGAAAAAACCCTTAAGTAGGGCTACTAGGATTTGAGGGCTTGGGAAGATTGGTTGCTAAGAGGAGATCCTTGTGACTTGAAGAGTGGTTTAGTTGTTTCTAGTTGGTGAACATAATATTTTTATATGCCTCATCTAGTTCATATGAAGGTCTAAACCCTAGTTGTGTGTTGGAGACTTAATGCATTGAAGGGTGATTAAGAGAGTTTGTGAGTCAAATCAAGAACAAAAGTTTGTGAAACTTTGTAAAACCAAGTTGTTGTCACCTTGTAGTGCATCATTTGGGAGCCTATTTCAAACATTATAAAGGGGAAAATTTAATGGTTGTATCTCTAAGAAGTAGAAATTTGAAGTAGTAAATTGTAGAATGATGCACAAAGCAAACACCACTAAGGAGCATATTTTCCATAGCAAGGATGGAAAAAGAAGTAACTCTCCAAAACTAAGGGAAGAGAAAGGCCAAAAAAAAATCAAAGAAGATAACACACAAGTTGATTTAAGTATGTACAAAGCTAACAACTATTGGTCTTATTTCAAGGTTGGAGGATATTGTTATGACAAGTGTTGGAAGCTTCATCTAGAGATTCACCCAAATGACAAATGCAAGAGTAAGCAACCACAAAGGAAAAAAAAGCACACTAAAACATCAAATTCAAAGAGAACATCTTTCACATGAGTCTACATCAACATTGAATGATGTTAGTATGTAATGATACTTGGATAGAGTATTTACTTGATTTGCAAAGGAGATAAGTGTGAGTTGCTTTCATTGGTAGGGGCATTTGATTAGCACTCCAATTTTCTCCTATGGATTGTTTTGTGTTCAAGTTTTTCACTTGTAGAGCAAGCAAGTAGTACGTTTCACTCACTATGGGTGAGTATGAGAAGTATGGCCAAGTTTGGAGGTCAAGAAAGGACAAGGAAAATAGAGAATGTAAGAGCTAGTGATGACATGTTTTGGGTGTTGTAAGCATGCACATTTGTGGTCCATAGTAACATAAATGTTGTAGCATGTAACATAGATGACTTGTAGCATGTTGTAGCATAACAATGATGGTTTTCATTATTGTAATGTGCACAAACTCTTATCTCATTTGTAGCATGTGCATAGTTGTAGGAAGAGAACTCTTTACACATTCATTGTAAACAATGTATAAATGTATGAATTTCATTGTACATAGATGCAATAAGAAGGACCACTTTGTAATAAATTATAACTTTCATAGCATTGTAAAATGACCTTCAAATGCAAGGAGGATCATACATGGCAGCAGGGTTATATAGACTATGACGGTGGACTATTATATAGACTTACATGACTGTCCTACACTCATGAAAACCTCCTTTTTAGTGTTTTATCTCCTTGTAACTGCCTTTGTATCATCTTATGTCATGATTCTTATATGTCCATATATTTACATATATAACTCTCTTCTCTAAAATTTTGTTATGTTGATGAAATAAATACATAATCTCCATCACATTTTTTTATGGATTGAATGGTATCAAAGCGAGTTGTAACAATTTGTCAAATAGTTTGTGGTGCTCATTTCCTTCATTTTTGTAAGAAAACTATCATTTCATGTATGGTTCTATTAAATGAATTAAATTATGCATGTATTAAGGAATAAATCCTTCTATATCATCCTAGGGCAAAAATTAAGAGTCTTCCAAAATTAATTTTGGCTCCATGTATACACTTGAATATGAGTATGACAAAGAATTGTTCACTAAAATTATTTTATGAAGTATTTGATAATGTTTTTCTCTTGTATAGCTGAAAATAGGTGAAATAAAGGCATGAAGGGCCGAAACAAGGTGGAAACATGAGGAATTTGGAGTCTCTTTGACTGAACTAACTCATATACCTAGACACATATATGTCTTAGAACATAAAGAACATAAAAAACATAAAAACATAAAGACATTTAAAGACAAAGAACATAAGAACATATATATGTGAATTAAAATTGAACATACCTTAGAATTCGATATTGTAGTTAACCAATTCTCCAAAAGATGGCTTCAAAATCCTCAAATTCTTGTTTTTCTCAAGTTTGATTATGAATTCTATATAATTCTAGAATAGGATTAGTAAAATTTATGTAAAAAAACAAACATATATCATCAAATTCAATCTATATATATATATCAATGGTAAATAGCTTTGAAACAAAATCACACATGAAACATGAAACTTTCAATTTAAATAATCAAATTTTCTCCAAAAACATGAAAAATCACTTCTTCTACATTGAAAAAATGAAAAATGGTGGTGGATTCATATAAAAATGATTCTCAATTAGTCAACCAACATGAAAAGTGTTTTCTTGTCCAATATACTCATGAAAAGTAGGAATAACAGGCATGTGGGGTCTGAAACACAGATCCCACATGCTTTTTTACCGTTTTCCATGCTTCCAAGAATGCGATCACATTATAACGCACTCACGTTGTAGGAAGCATGATAATATAAAAGTAACCTTGTATCTACATGAGACTCTCTCTCTCTCTCTCTCTCTCTCTCTCTCTTCATTTCTCTATCCTATATATAAAGAGGGATTGTGACACATAGAGAGATAGAGAGGGACATGGAGATAGAGAGGATAGGTGGAGATAGAGATGGGGAAAGGGAGAGATGGGGATCGAGATAGAGAAAGGGGTCTATAGAGGGAGAAAGATAGAGATACATATATATAGAGAGGGGAGATATAGGGAGATAGATCTAGAAAGGGAGAGATGGATAGGGAAATATAGAGAGAGAGAGGCAGAGAGGGGTATATTAAGAGATGGGGTTATGAGGATAGATAGATCGATAGGGAAAGAGATCAAGAGATGTCTAGAGACATAGGGAGAGAGATTTCAAGAGGTAGAAGGATGGGGAGAGAGATAAAAAGGAGGAGAGAGAGGTAGCGAGGGATAGATTAAGAGATAGGGATCCATATGTCTAGAGAGATAGAGATAGGGATCCCTATTCTCCCCTCTAGCTAAACCATAAACCTAAACCTCTAAACCATAAACCCTAAACCCTAAAATCTAGAAACCCTAAACCCCTAAACCCCTAAGGTCCCTAAACCATAAAACCTGGAAGCAACGGTAGGTATAGTTAGAGAGAGAGATAGAGGAGACAAAGATATCTCTCCCAAGATCGGTCTCCTTTGTATCCCCCTTTTCGCCTCTCTACCAAAACCATAAACCTAAACCTCTAAAACTTAACCCCTAAACCATAAACCCTAAACCCTAAATAATGTCCCTAATCCCTAAACCCTAAAAATGAGTAACCCTAAACCCCTAGACCCCTAAACCCCTAAGGTCCCTAAACCTCTATCTCCCTATCTCTCCCAATCTCTATTGGTCCCCTTGTTCTATCTCTCTCTAAACCCTAAACCCTAACCCCTAAACTCAAGAAACCCTAAACCCCTAACCTGTAAACCCTAAACCCTTACCCTAAAACCTAAACCATATTTACTTGAGAAACCCTAAACTCATTTAAACCTCAAATAGTGAGGGAGAGAGAGATAGAAAGGTAGAGTTAGAGAGAGGGGATCGAAAGAGATCTAGCAAGATAGAGAGATAGGGAGAGAGAAAGAGAGATAGATCTAGGTAGGTATAGTTAGATAGAGGGATAGAGGAGAAATAGATATCTCTCCCAGGCTTGGTCTCCTTTGTATCTCCCTATTCACCTCTCTACCTAAACCTCTAAACCTTAAGCCCTAACCCCTAAACAATAAACCCTAACCCCTAAACCCTAAAAATGAGAAACCCTAAACCCCTAAACCCCTAATCCCTAAACCATAAAACTTGGAAGCAACCCTAAACCTCTATCTCCCTATCTCTCCCAATCTCTATAACGTGAAAACATGAAAGCATTAAGCTTTCATTCCAACCAAATTCATTCCTAATCAATCCCAAATCATCCCTAATCCATTCAATTTCATCTCTAATCATCCCTAAACCACTTATAATCAGCCCTAAACCACTTCACACCATCCCAAATCAGATCCAAATCAATTTAACTTCATACCTAATCATTTTCTAATCAACCTAGATTTCACCTCAAATACCATCCCTAAACTATTCCTAAATCATTCTAATCATTCCCTAATCAACACTAAACCACTTCAGACCATCTCTAAACCATTCTAATCATTCCTAATCTAGTCCTTTTCACCTCTCATCATCTCTAAACCAATCCATTTCATCCCAACTCCATCCCAAATCAATCTAAGCTCCATCTCAAATGATTCCAAAAATAATCAAAATCACACAAATACCTCACCAGGAGCCATTAGAAGATCATAGTGCCAATCTATTAGTCATTTGCACCATTTTGTATATATTATGTGCCAATATTCTCCTTAGTAGCAGCTACCTATTAATCACAAACATCATTCTACACCTAGCCAGTCACAGGTGTCATTCTACCCTCTGCCAACCACAAGAGCCATCAGAACATCATAAGCACCAATATGTTAGTCATTTACACCATTTTATACATCATATATACCAACCATAAACCCTAAACTTGATCAACCATAAACCCTTATCTCCACGTCTCTATCATCCCTCTACCTCTCAATCTCTCTACCTATGTCTTTGGCCATGTCCATCACCCTCTATCTCCCTATCTCTCCCTCTCTAAACTCCTAACCCCTAAACTCTAAACCTGGTCAACCCTAAATCCCTATCTCCTTGTATCTATAATCTCTCTACCTCTCAATCTCTCTGGCTATGTCTCTGGCCATGTCCCTCACCCTCTATCTCCATATCTCTCTCTCTAAACTCCTAACCCCTAAACCCTAAACCCGATCAACCCTAAATCTGATCAACCCTAAACTCTATCTCCTTGTCTCTATCATCCCTCTACCTCTCAATCTCTCTGTCTATGTCTCTAGCCATGTCCCTCACCCTCTATCTCCCTATGTCTCCCCTTGGTCTCCTCTATATCTCCCTATCATTTGTCTCTCTCTTAACCCTAACCTAAATGTCTAAACCTTAACTCCTAACCCCTAAAACATAAACCTTAAGTTACCCTAAATAATGCCCCTAAACCCTAAAATTGAGGAACCCTAAACCCCAAACCTTTAAACCATAAACCCTGGAAGCAACTCTAAACCTCTATCTCCCTAGATCTCTCCCAACATCTATCGATCCCCTCATTCTCTCTCTCTAAACCCTAACCCCTAAACCCTAAACATGAGAAACCCTAAATCCCTAACACCTAAACCCTAACCCCTAAACCCTAAACCCTAAACCTAAGCAACCGTAAACCCTTAATCCCTAAATAATTCCCCTAAACCCTAACTCAAAACCCTAAACCTTAAACTTGAACATCCCTAAACTCCTAAATCCTAAATGATTCCCCTAAACCCTAAACTTAAGCAACCCTAAACTCATAAACCCGACCCACCCTCTCTCTATCTCCAAAACAAGAAAACTAGGACTCTATCTCTCTCTCCCTATCACTAGCTATCTCTCCCAAGTTTCTCTCCCCTCCATCTCCATCCTCTCTCCCTTTTCCTCCCTCTTGCTCTCCCTTGTTGACAAAGAACATGGAAATGTAAGAAAAATAGGACATGCAAAGATGGATGAGGATATAAATTGGGATTCAATGAAAAGGAAACACGATAATTTATGAAAATTCATTGGATGGGAAGAATGAGGAGGAGAGGTAGAGAGGGGAGGGAAGTAGAGAGTGAGAGAGAGGATAGGAGGTAGAGATAGGATGGAAGTAGAGAGTGGGAGAGGACCATAGGAGGTAGACAAGGCAAGGAAGAAGAGAGAGAGGGTAAGAGGTAGACAAGGGAGGGAAGCAGAGACTGATAGATAGGGTAGGAGGTAGATAGGGGAGGGAAGTAGAAAGTGAGAGAGAGGGTAAGAGGTAGAGAGGGAGGGGGAGAAGAGAGTGAGAGAGAAGGTAGGAGGTAGAGAGGCAAAAGAAGCAAAGACTCATAAAGAGGGTAGGAGGTAGATAGGCGAGAGAAGTAGAGAGTGAGAGAGACAGTAGAAGGTAGATAGGGGAGGGAAGAAGAGAGTGAGAGAGAAGGTGGGAGGTAAAGAGAGGAGGGAAGCAGAGACTCAGATAAAGGGTACGACGTAGAGAGGGGAGAGAAATAAAGAGAGACGATAGGAAGTGCAGCTACCCTTGTAGACATGTATGTAAAGTGTGGAAGCATTTGTAAGATGTAACACCTCAAAGAGATGTTCTATAATGGAATGCAATGATTGCAAGATATGCAAAAAATGGATTTATTGAAAAGCCTTTAGAAACTTTCAAGCAAATGTAATTGGTATGTGTATTGCCAGTTATTCTCATCATAACACGAGCACGTTGTAATGTGCTCGCATTATGCTCAGCTTTGATTGACATGTTTTTATCAGTTTTTAGCAAAATCTAGAGATATTCTAGAGTGTGCTCCCCATCAGGATGGTACTTTTTCCAATGAATACTCAAAAAAATACCACCATAATCTTAAGCTCTCTGTTAGCTATCTAACCATATTTTTTTTTCATATTTTGAGTACATTTAGTGTTTCATCTTGAATTTCTTTTGTTAGTGTGTCCAGTTTTTGTCAAAAACCAATGTCTAGTATTTTTGACTTTTTTAACCATTCATTGAAAATTGAAATAAGTTATATTTTTAGAAACTAGACTCCATTCTACACGAATTCAAAAAAAATCAATTTTTGATTAGTTTTCAAACATTTTAGGGGGGAGCACGCTCAAATTTTTGTTTTTCAGGATGTGTCCACTTTAAAAATTACTAAAAAATCAATTATTTATTAAAAAATTATCAGAAAAATCAAGGATAAACTACATGGTGTTACCTAATTTCTCACCAGAGCGATTATTGAAATACTAAAAAAAAGTTAACATTTTAGGGGGAGCACACCAGACGCTATGTTATGTTTTTTTCAAAAAAACAAGACCAATTTGTGTGCTCCCCCTTTTTGAACCCCTTAATCTCAACCATTTTTGGAAAAAATAGTAGTTTAGAAATTAGATTCAGAGCACTACAACTCTTGTTTTCTTTCCATCTTCAAATTTTGAGTGTAGCTATCTTCAATTTCTCATCCAACATCAATTTTTCTTGATTTCAAAAAAAAAGTGGCAACTTAAGCACCCATTTTGGTCCCTCATCTTTGTGCACTTACCCCATAGTAAATTCTCAATACAAGCACTCTAGAGCCATGCTCAATAAAGAAAATTCTCAACACAATTATTTAGCACAATTCCTCGCTAGTACAATCATAAATGTACACTATAACCCAAGCTGGACACACTCTGTATGTCCCTTCGCCAATGCCCATAGCCCACAAAAATTGCCTTCTTCCTTGAGTGATCTCCATGCCTATTCCAAGTCTCAAATGAATTCTTTATATATCCTTTTTAAGGGGTGGTTTCAAAACTATCACATCCTTTCACAAAGTTTGCCTTTTAATAATTATTTAAATAAATACATTTATTAGTCTCCATTTTAAAAGAGTTTATATAAATACTCTTTATTAATGCCCATTTTACCAATGGAGCATAATATTACTTATTTTTCTATCTCCCTTTTAATTCTAAAGGGTTATTTCATGGAAAATAAATTTCTTTTTACTTTGGGGAACAAGTCCCATAACATTTCTCCCCTTGTAAATTAGATATTGTCCTAAGTAGTTCTTGAGTTGAATCTACAATAGAATTCACCAAAAAAATATTAGTCAAATAAGTGTCGATGGAGCACTATCAATATCACAGTGAATCTATTTCACTTTAACTTCATCTATAATTTTATTTCATAAATTATAGATTTTTTCCAATATTTTTTTCTAGTTTAACTTTAATCAAAATTAGATCAAATAAAAATGCTTTTCTATTGAATAACATTAATAGAACTATAGATTGAATTTTATATGAAGTAGATCATGATTTTTAAATTGAGGAGCTAATGCAAGTCTATACACTATATCTCCTATCTTGTAACATTTACAATTTTGTCATTCGACTATCTCCTTATTTTAATATAGATGTTTTTAATCTTTTACATGTAACTTCAACATAAAATTTACAAAAGTATTATCATGCGATTACATAGTACTTACTTAGTGAATGCATATCCCACACTATGTGATCACCCACCATTGACTACCATATAATCTATATACTCTAAATACATCCAAGATGGTAATCCTGCATTCCAGATTACATGACTATCCTCTCTTCCCATACCAATACAACTAAATGGAAACAAGTACACAATTACCCTTAAACAGAGTCCATATCATTTCACATAATCATTCAAATAATGTTTGGGGTAAGTAGGATGTTCATTTCAAAAAAGTTTTTTGAGTTACTTTAAAAAAGTCTGAAAAAAATCAAAATGCAAAAAAGAGTAGGTACTCAGTGACAAAGCAATATTATTAAGAATGCAAGAAATGAATCAAGGGCAGAGCACCCTTGCAGCATTATACAGGGGAAGAAGAAGGTTTTCTATGGGGGCGGGGCTCCCCCTCTGCATCCTCAGGACGAACAGGGCTGACAAACTGTGAAGAGTAGGAGGTAGCAGAGGGGAGTTAGGGTAGAGGCAACAACAAGAGTAACAGCTCAAGCCAAGGTGGTAGGAATGTAGGCTATCCCAATAACCTCAATAACCCTAGCATTTGTAACTGGAGCAAATCGCACCACTCTATGTCAGGAAAGAAGCTGATGTGCTCGACAACCCCCTGTTGTTTCCTATCCTTCCTATCCAAGACAAGGATACACAGACGGTTTTTCAAAACTGGCCCCCAGGCTCATTCATACAAAGGAAAATTCCCATACAGGCAGCATATCGAATTTCAGGGCACCCCACCATTGGCAAATCTCTAAAAACCCTAAATTTGTAACTCAGCTCCTAACACTCTTTGGAAGGGCTTAGACCAGGCAACACTCCGTGAACGGAAAAACCCTAGAACCCCTGGGTTGAGACCAAAAATAAGTTCAATATATCATCAAAATTCTGAGGCCATGGAAAAAAAGTATCAATCGATATCAAAAATATATACACAGATGGCCTGGGGATGCATTGTAGAACCCACGATTTTTATATTTGATGGCGTGGGATAGGGCAGCTTGTGAAGGAAATTGCAAAATGGGTCCAAACCCTCTACAAAGACCAGGTAAGTATCACTATCACTTCTGAAGAATTCATATTCATTGTCTGCAAGAGTGCAAACCTAAAAAAAGAAATTTTAAACAGCAGAAGCTTGTTTTACAAAGGGCATAATTTCAAGTACTTAGACTGGATACCTAATTTTGCCCTAGTAAACTAAAACTTAAAGTAGCTAGGTGGGTCAAGCTACTGAATCTCCTGGTCGAGCTCATCCATAGTAAAATCTTGATGGAGATAGGAAATCACCTAGGAGAGTTCATGGGATTGGAGAAGGATTTCTTATCTTACTCAACTATTTTCCTATTAGTAAAATTGGATATTAGCACCAAAGACCTTGAACCTCTTGAAATTAATACTAACCTGGCCAATTACTGCATCAAGCCAGCTCTCCATTGTGGACCTATCCTTAGAAACACTAATAATAGATTTCCAAAAATGCCCGCTAAGGGGCACCCCATTTTTCAGCCTGGGGGTGTCAACATCAGATTTAATGATAATAAAGGTGGATTTATTGTGGACTTTGAGAGAAATAGCTCTTCTTCCCTGAAGGAGCACCTCAGTGGTAACAAGGAATTGTCTGGGCAAAATCAGAACCTGAGCATGGTAATAGCCTAGCCTAAGAGAAGCCCTAATTCTTCTCAAAATAACAAAGAAAACACCCTGAATCACAGTAATGAGGTAACTACATAGAACATGAATCCTAGTCAGGCTAGGTCAGGGAAAAAAACAATCACAGCAGTTAAGTCCCTGAATCAGAATTATGAACCATAAATAGGCAAAGAGAGGATGGAATTGGAGGAGGGGAAAGTTCCTTCAGAAGCTGCCAGAGACAATAACCCCATAGAAGTAGAAGGAAGTATAAACCCAGAGGTTTTAGAAACCCCAGAATGGGTTCCAAACACTTACGAAATAGAAGGAAAATATAAAGACTCTGAGAATCAAAAGAAATCCACAGACAAGCTCAGCCATTTGGTTATAGAAGAAATCTGTAATGAGATCTTCGATAAGGCATTAGAGGAAGTGGTAATCAAGGAAATTAACAAAGAGAAGGAAAAACTCATCACCAAGATTATAGAACTTGAAGAAGAAAAGGAAAGGCAGGATAGAAAGAAAGAGGAACCAAAAGATCAGGGAGATAGAGAAGTGGATGAAGCAGATCTGAGGTTGGGAATTGCCATAATTGATTTCAACAAGGATACCCCAGACTGTGCCAAAAGTAATAAGAAAAGGGGTAGGAAATCACTTTTGGAGGTAAGAGAGAAGGCAGGCAAGGCTACTAATCAAACTAAGATCACCACACTGTTCTATGTAGGGAAGGGGAAGTGCCTTCCCCTGGCATCATGAGAGTCCACACCTAGAATGTTAGGGGTCTCAATGCCCCTAACAAACAATGTATCATAAAATGTTGTATAACCAACACAAAACCAGATATACTAATGATCCAAGAAACTATACTAAATAAAGAAGAGATTGACACTCTAAACAAGAAGTTAGGAATATGGGAGCTAGTTGGAGTTCCAGCTGAGGGTGCTTCGGGAGGCATAGGGGTAATTTGGGACCCTAGAGTGGTTTCTTTTATAGTATTAAGCTGCAAGAAGAACTGGATGGTGGGGTTTGTCAAAAGCATCAGAAGCAACCTACACTTTTTTCTCCTCAACATTTATGGTCCTCCTCAAAACCAGGATAAGAGAGCAGTGTGGTCAGAAATAGAACAATTCTTGGGAACTTTATAGGATCAAGTATGTATTCTAGGGGGAAACTTCAATGCAATATTGGATCCTAAAGAAAAACTAGGAGGTCTTGGTAGGTTATCCATAGCAGCAAAAGACTTTAAAGATTGGGTTCAGAAGAACAATTTATTGGAAATTAGAACTGCACAAGAAGGTTTTACATGGAACAATAGAAGAGAAGGCTTTAGCAATATTGTAGAAAAACTTGATAGATTCTTGTTAAGAGGTAATTGGGCCCAATTCCCTTATAGTCTGATGGCAGAGATCTTACCATACTCAGGCTCTAATCACTACCCAGTGCAGTTGAGTATCTCAGAAGATTGCCAACCCAAACGTTGCCCCTTTAAATTTGAACAAATGTGGATCAAAGATAACAGCCTTATTACCCTAATTGAGTAGTGGTGGAAAGAACTAGAATATCTGGATCTAATCTTTTTTGTTTAGTATCCAAACTAAAAACTATTAAATGTAAGCTTCTAAGCTGGAATAAAACTAACTTTGGTAATATCTTTGAGTCCAAAATTAAGCTAGAAGAAGAACTGGAAAACCTAAATAGAATCATGATTACCAGAGGAATGGATGTTGAAACGTTTTCAAAAGAAAAGCAACTGAAAATTGAATATGAAGATATCCTAGCCAAAGAGGAAATCTTTTGGCATCAAAAGTCAAGAGAAACTTGGCTGGAAGAGGGAGACAAGAACACTAAGTTCTTTCATAACAACACCAAATCACGTAGAAACGTAAACAGAATCCTCAAAATTAAAAATGCGAATAATGACTAGATCGAAGATCCTCAACAAATTGCACGTGAAATGGTTAGGTGCTTTGAAAATATTCTTAATAATCAGGAGGGATCAAATTGCATGTACCAACAAGCCATTCTGGAAGATATCCCAAGGATTATTTCAGAGGATCAAAACAAAGCTCTTAATGGTAAATTCAGCAAAACTGAGGTAGAGCTGGCAATCTCTCAAATGCAACCAAATAAAGCTCCTGGTCCCGATGGCTTCCCAGCCTTCTTCTTCCAGAAATACCGGCACTTCATAGGAGACGAAGTAGTCGAAGCACTAGAAGGGGTAAGAAGTTTGGGAAGTATTCTCAAAGAGGCAAATAATACTTTCCTTACACTTATTCCAAAAAAGAGAAGCCGAAAAGTCTAGGGGATCTACGGCCTATATCTCTATGTAATACTATTTATAAAATCCTCATTAAAACCCTGGCCAATAGGATTCAGGCAGTGCTTCCAAACATCATTAGTGATGAACAAATAGGGTTTGTTCCGGGTAGATCTATATTTGATGGAGTTATTACAGCCCAAGAAGCCATTCATACCATACAGCAAAACAAAAAACCTAGCATGTTAATTAATCTAGATATAAGTAAAGCCTATGATAAGGTAGACTAGCATTTCCTCTGCAAAACCCTAGAGGCTTTTGGTTTTAATAAACAATGGATAAACCTCATTTATGCATGTATTTCTAATCCCAAGATCTCAGTATTAATCAATGGAACCTAGGAAGGTTTTTTTAGCATTTCAAGAGGATTGAGACAAGGGGACCCTATTTCCCCTTTTCTCTTTATTATAATGGTAGATGTATTAGGGAGAATGATCACCAAGGCTAGGGAAGAAGGAAAGATACAAGGAATCAAAATCACTTCCGTTCTCGATCCTACAACACATCAATAGTTTGTAGATGACACTATGCTCTTCGGTAAAGGGTGCATAGAAGAAGCTAGGGCATTCAAAGATATCTTGGACTCTTATTGTAGGGCCTCTAGATGGGAGGTAAATGCTAATAAATCAGCAATTTATTTTTTCAACATGGATCTTGAAACTGAAAAAGAAATATGTAGAATCCTGTCTTTTAGAAAAGGGGAAATGCCTTGTAAATATCTAGGTATACCGTTGGGTAAAAGCAATAAGATCAATGATCTTTGGGACCATATTACTTCCAGGATCAGGAATAGAGCAGAATCTTGGAAAGGCAAATGGCTCTCCTCAGCAGGCAAAGTGACAATGTTAAAATTGGTTCTCTCAGCTATCCCAATTTACCAATTATCCTGTATAAATCTTCCAGTAGGAAAATAGGAAGAAATCAACAAAATTTTAAGAACTTTCCTATGGAAAGGTTCAGAGGATAAAAAGAAAATGGCACTTGTGGCTTGGGACAAGATTTGTAGATCAAAAGAGGAAGGAGGCCTCAACTTAAAAAACTTCAAAGAACAGAGTAAGGCTTTAGGCACTAAACTTGTATGGAAAATGTATTAGCAACCCGATTCAAAGTGGGTTAAAATTCTTAGAAACAAATATCTTAGAGGGGAGGAACCAATATTCCTTTTTAGAATGGCTAACCCACCTAAAGGATCTTGCCTCTGGAATTTGATGATGGACTGTAGGAAGCTCATAATGGACAAACTGACTTGGAGTTAGGTGACGGGAACCAAGCTCTTTTTTGGGACGACTCATGGGGTGGGTATGAGGCGATAAGCAGCTTGGATAATTTAGAGAATGCCAAAGGATACTAGAGTCACACTGGGGGAAATATGTAAAAGATTATATAGATTTTCCCAATCATGGGGAGAATAGGGGGTGGAAATGGAAACCCCTGGATAATATGAACATTCTGGATGATGAGAAAGAGAAACTACTTGATATCCTTAACAAAAGGAGGGTTTCTCTCAAAGGAGACTTAGACAAATTAGTTTGGGATGGGACTAAATTAGAAAATTATAAAACCAAGGATGGTTACAAAACTTTAATTAGACAGCAACTAAGACCAAAATCTGAGTTACCACTGAGACTGTGTTGGGATAAGAACTGTCTCCCAAAGGCTGGGCTATTTTCCTGGATGGCCTTGCAAAAAAAATCCTAACGACGGATAGGTTCACCAAGATGGGATATGAGGGGCCTAGCAGATGTCCCCTTTGTGAAGAGGATCATGAAACAGTAGACCACATTTTGAATCTTTTCCAATGCTGGCCTGAGACTCACAAACAAAGCATCTACCATATGCTATGGACAATTTCCCCTTCGATCATGGTTTGGGAGTTGTGGAAAGAAAGAAATAGAAGAATCTTTAAAGATAGGAAAATGACTTTTGGTCAGCTAATCATTAAAATTGAGGCAGTCATAATAGAAATAGTCAATAGTAGGATTCTAAATAACTCCAAAAAAGAATCCACAATGATGCACTAGGATGAAAAGATGCGGGGGAGATGGGTAGGACTAAAACTTCCCTCCTTTATGGGACCATGCAACCACAACTCCACCAATAAGAGAAAGGAATGTAAGTGGCAACCTCCTAATGAAGGGTGGTTCAAGCTAAATTTTGACGGGGCATCTAGGGGCAACCCGGGAGTCGCAGGAATAGGTTGTGTAATCCACGATTCTGAATCTAGAGAAATGGCAACCTTAGCCAAACCCCTAGGAGAAACAACAAATAATAAAGTAGAATTAACTACCATGATTGAAGGTCTGAGAATCTGCAAAGACATGAAAATTGAAAAATTAGAGATCAAAGGAGACTCTGCGATCATCATTAATGGCTTACAGAAAGGGAACATGCCTAATTGGAGACTGAATTCCCTGCTGGCTAATGCCCTCGACATCATTGATTCTTTAAGGAGGTGCACATTCAATCACACTTATAGAGAGGGTAATAGTAAAGTAGACTCTCTTGCCAACAAAGGGGCGGATGGTCTCTACCTATCTACTAGAGCTAACACCACTGAAGTATTATCAAAATCAATCTGAAACTTTGAAGGAAAGTTATTTTGAGGCCAATCAGTTCATCACTTGGTCCAATATTAGACCACGAAGGGTGAACAAACTCTGAGCATCTTCAGATTTTCTACCCTTTAGACAGCAAGGGAGTATAATAGAGCAATTAAGATTTTCCTACATCCTCCTTTTGTATATCACATACATATCTTTTGTATACCGGATACATTTTCTTCTATATACAAGAGTGGGCCCGATTAGTTTTATGAAATGAATTGAAATCCCCTTCGAATCCGCATATGTATCACCTTCTTGTATATCGAATGCATGTATTTTTACAATAGTAGACCCCAGCTAAAATTCACATTATTTAATCTGTCATTCAAATCTGGGTTTGCATAAACTTGTATATCCATTGGAGAGGGGGCCCACATAGGTATATTTGGTGTATCATGCATTTGTATATACATTCCTTTGATTCTCATATGCATCTGTCTTTGCATCTTGTATACATGCACCGCAATACACAATCTCAGACTTCTAACTGGGTCCGGACTTGTATGTATCCGTGTGAACCACCTTGTTACATCTCACACATACCCCTTGTATATACTTTTCCTTTGTTTCTCATATGCATTTGTCTTTGTATTCTGTATAGATACATCACAATATACAAGTATGAACTTCAAATATAGTTCTCAGAATTTCTATCTGGGTCCGGTCTTGTATGTATCCATTTGTATCTCCTTCTATATCACATGCATACACTTTTATTCAATTGCAGACTTCATCAGATTTGTGAAACAAATTGGAACTTTCTTGGGATCCTCCATTGTATGTATCTTGTTGTACAATCGCCTCTAATATACATACGTGGCCCCCACCCGTTATTTATATCTCCAATGATGTCAGGTTTTGTATAATATTCTCATGTATATTTTCCTTGTATATTGCCATTTGTATGTTATCTTGTATAAGAGCACATACAAAACACCATATACAAACCCTCTTTTGTATATTTTCTTTGTATACTAGCATTTGTATGTTATATTGTATAAACACACATACAAAGCATCTAATACAAACCCTCTCTTGTATATTTTCTTTGTATACTGCCATTTGTATGTGATCTTGTACAAGTGCACATACTAAGCATGTCTTCCCTAGCGATGCTCTATTCCTTTGTATATCGGGTATGTATATTATAAATATACAAGCACCCTGAACATACAAAGACTTTTCTGGATTTAACTTTCTTTTCGCTTCCGGTGTGGATCTCCTATTTCCTTCTTACTTGTATATCGGCTTGTATATCATTATTTATACAAGCCCGATATGCATTTGGTGGAGCCCACATCACTTTTTGGATTGTATCATTTGAATAGCATACTTGCATATATATACATTTCCATTGTTTCTCATATGCATTTGTCTTTGTATCTTATATATATACATCGCATTATACAAGCACGAACTTCAAATAAAGTTTTAAACTTTCTATCTGGGTTTGGACTTGTATGTATCTATTTGTATCTCCTTTTTTACCACATGCATACACTTTTATACAATCGCGGACTTCATTGGATTTGTGAAATGAATTGGAATTTCTTGGGATCCTCCATTGTATGTATCCAATATACATACGTGACCCCCACCTATTATTTATATCTCCAATGATGTCAGGTTTTGTATAATTTTCTCTTGTATATTTTCCTTGTATATTGCCGATTGTATGTTATCTTATATAAGCGCACATATAAAGCATCTTGTACAATCCCTCTCTTGTATATTTTCCTTGTATATCAGTGTTTGTATGTTATCTTGTATAAGCGTACATACAAAGCATCTTATACAAACCCTCTCTTTTATATTTTCTTTGTATACTGTCATTTGTATGTGATCTTGTACAAGTGCACATACAAAGCATGTCTTCCCCAGTGATGCTTTTATTCCTTTATATATCAGGTATGTATATTATAAATATACAAGCACCCTGAACATACAAAGACTTTTCAAGATTTAACTTTCTTTTCGCATCTGGTTTGTATCTCCTTTTGGCATCCTTCTTACTTGTTTATCGGCTTGTATATCATTATTTATACAAGCCCGATATGCAATCGGTGGAGCCCACATCACTTTTCGGATTGTATCTTCTGAAATGCACACTTGTATTTGATTTTTAGATACAAAGCTGAATACATACAAACCCCTTTGTATCACCTCTTCGGACTTATTTTATAAACCACAGTTTTCTCTTTTTCAGCTCCGTGTTGGATTTAAATTGCAATGCATCTAGTCATGATGCATCATTTTAATCAAATCTCAGCCTTTCTTGAGTTCTGCATTGTATGTATGTAATGTATAACCACACATACAATATATGAAACATACATTGTTTTTATACAAGCTTCCTATATATCAGCTGGTATATCGAAGATGTACATTGTTATGCTAGTCATTTCAATATACAAAGCATCTTGTATATCGGTTTGTATATCGAAGTTGTACATTGTTATACATTTCAATATACATTGTTATGTTACTTATTTCTTGAGTTCCGCATTGTATGTATATTGAAATGTATAAAACATACATACAATGCATGAATCTTACAATAATAAAACCTCATTTCATAATCTTTTCGGTTCCATTGGATGCTCGGTCAAAGTTCTACCGACTTCACCATCGGCATGACTTTCTTCATCGCTGAGTGATTAATATTCTTCCCTGATCTCTCAAATGTCACTAATATGGTTATCGGTGAGAGTCTCGTCGATGAATGTGACTATCATTGTCATCTGGGTAATCTATGTCATCGGGATAACATATTTAGGGTTACCCGATCGTAGTCGTCTCCCCGATAGCCTTTTATATCCTGGATTGGAAAGACTTTCATAACATGTCACCGATATCGTTGTGAGAATTGCTTCGGTCAGACTTATAAGCCTTGTTGCAATTCACTTGTTCTCGCCAATGGTTCTTATTCTTTACACTTATCGGTGTAAGTTACACCGAAGCACTTTTCTTCAATCGGTGAGACATTAGAGTATCGGAGAGTCTTTAATCTTTCTTTCTGAAGCTCATCTCCTGCCAATGATTGCTAGTCTCCTCCATTCTACTAGATGATCGGTGAGAATCTCACTGAAATTTCCTATTGGTATGATCTACATCATCGGTAGGTCTTGTAAAGTATTCGCCGATAGTCTTTAGCTATACCGATCGGTGTGACTGGGAGCTTTCTCTCCGATGAAAGGTCATCGATCTCATTTTCTCCATCGGTGACTTTTGAAACCTTCTCCCTGACCCTTATTCTCATGCCGATAGCCTTTTTAACAAGTTTCCCATGGATCGGTATAACTAACTTGAGGTCTTGTCGATGTAAGAAATTGAGGCCCTTTACATTATTCGTGATAAAAGACACAGGAGTTATTGGGATATATCAGTTGTTTTATTCTGATTTTGCGCAAAATATTTTTGGTTTGGTCGGGTATGGATGAGCAAGTATACAAGAAAATTTTCAATTTTCCTGTCCCAACACTTTGATTGAAACTTGAACCACTACTGGCATGTGAGAAGGTAGGAAATTAGACTAGAATTAATGAGGTTTCGAGTCAAGCTTTGGCTACCATTCCAGCTCTTTTGAGAGATATTACAGATTTGACAGGTAAAAACATTTTTCTTTGTTGGGTTAAAGTTCAGATGGTTCACCAACATTTTCAGTGACTAGATCGATCACTTAGGCCCACACTTAGCTATATATATTTGCATTTTTACAAGTATATACATTTAGATGTTGGCATATATAGGGGATCAGTCAACTAGTTTGGGATTTAAGTTAACTTCGAAGCAAGTGTGTTTGAATATTTATGATCATATTGGCAAGAGCAAGTATTTTAATTTTTTCTCTCAAGCAAAGGATTTGGAGAACTAACAGGTGTTTGCAGGAAGAGAAGTCTATGTTTATCCTTGTTTTGTTTAGCTAACATGAGAAAAGAGGTGGAATTTTTCCCTGTGATTTTAGGTAAGATAGGTAATCTGGCAGGAGCTAGACAGAAGAAGCCCCTCACTCGATAATAGACAGCTGATCTAATACTATATGTCATCGACAACATCCCAGGAGCTGGAGATCCAACAAGCCATTCAACAAAAGAATATCAGAAGAAAAGCCCTAGTATAGGGCAATGTTTGTACTTGTACCCCAGAAATTGTATAAGAAAGGATGAGTCCTTGTTGGGCTTGACCCCATATAAGATCTATAAATAAACAGTATGTATTGGACTGCAAAAGTCCCGGGCTAGACCGGAGGTTTTCTTTGCTCTGTTCTTTCCTACCGGTGCCTGCACTGAACAAAGTTGTATTTTATTGTATTTTATTACTGACTTTATATATTAATGGCCTCGGCCTTTTACCAATAAAAAAAAAAGTAGGATGTTCATTTCTATCAATAGGCTATTTATAATGCCTAACCTAATAATTTAAATAATTCTAACATAATGTCAAAGACACACATGTAATTAACAATGCTACATATTCCAAGGATCTCAGTCCTATGTACAAACCACTTGTACAAGGTTATTGGGTTGATCAAGTCCATTAACAAAGTACGATAAAATAAAAGATGACTAACATAAAGAATCTCAAAAGAATATAAATCTATAGAAGAATAGTATCAAACCATTACCATCCACATAGCATTTCATAGAGAAATATAAGATATAATTCTTTCATTCTTTAAGTAACTAGATTAATTGAAGTTCAATTTAACTTAGAGATAAAAATTGGTTCCAATTTTTAATTAGGTATATAATTGATTTATATTAACATCTAATTATTGTTGAATTTCCATATCATTGAAAAGTTTGAAATCTAATGTTGAGTTTTAGAGGTTGTCTCTCCCTCTATAAGATTTGACACGCCCCAATCTTTGAGCCTAATAAAAAATGTTTAATATCACATCTGATAACAACATTATTTTGTACCAACCAATTCATGTACATCATATTGTTTAGAGTTTAAGAGACAAAATGATTTTGGGACTTGGGGGTTATGGGCCCACAATGTAATCTAGGTTAGACTTGCGTAACAAGTCTAGATATTAGTTTCGCTAACTATAATCATAATATCACTACCTTATCAAACTAATCAACTAAATTCATAGATTACAAGGAAAATTCCATGCAAAAATGATGCATAATTATATTTCATTCTTCATTTTAACACAATTCTTTGTTTATAGATTTCTCCAATGCACTAGATGTTCCATATACTTCAAGTAATTTTATTAGTTGATTACTTAGGTATTAATTTAACTAGATATAGTCATATTTAGTTAATTATCCTTAACTATAATTTTCAACTTGTTGATAAGCTGTCAGTTAGCTAGATAGGATAAAGAATTTTGTTTTTCAAAATATAATTTAACTATAATAATGTGTAGATTAATACTTATTTCAAGAGTAAGCTTTGATTTTGTTGAGGTTGGAATGAGGCATAATTTCATATTTACACCTAGGTACGAGCCACTTGAAATTCAATTTATGAATTCATTATTAGTGCACCTCACTACAATCATTATGTAGGAAACTATTAATTTGTTACATTTTAAATTATAATATAAGTGTTTCCCCATTTTATGCTCCTCACTAATCATCATAACTCCTTACTACTCTTGTATTATTGATAATTATAAATTTCTTATTAATCATATGTATTCTATATCATTACACATTCCTTATTAATCAGGTATATTCATTATGACCTTTTCAATAAACAAATATGGTACTCAATATTAGATATTCCTTACTAAACATATGTAATATTGGTAAATATTATAAATTCTTCACTAAACCTAATTATTTTTCTCACTACATATATAAGAGTAATCTCTTTTAACCTTCCTATTAGATTTTTTGTTACATAAAACTTATACTAAGCACATGTCTTGTACAAGACTAGCACACTCATGCTCCCTAACACACACATTTTTTAGGCTTCTATTTTCTTATTCCTCTCCCCATGGAGTGGACACCTTCTTCCATGTCCCCTCAATCATAAATATATCATAAATATATTTTGTATATACATTTAGTAGATGATGATATTAAGTCAAGATTGATTTTGTGAACTAATAATGGATCCATGATGTATTTCAAGGTTCAACTAAGTAATGAAGAAGAAATCCTACTACATTAACACCTTCATAAAATCTAGTATGGATCATTCACTAGAAAAATGCTGCCATACCCTATTGTGGAGAGCATGTATTTGTATCTTCTTATCTCAGAGAGAGAGAAGGGGAATCTACACTTCAAATTGGTAGTTCCTACATTGCATATAATAAGCATAAAATGGTAGAAGGAAGTTGAAATTAACACAACTTAGCCACCTCTTGTATTTAAATGTCAATTTTATGGATTGTGAAATGTTCCCTCTAAGAGAAATAAGATCATGGTTAATGGTGATCTCCCTAAGGATGATGTTGATTGGAATATAATGGGTATGAAGGAAGAATAGAGATTAATGATTATGGGTATGAAATACTAGGTAGTGAAGGATCTAGAAAACAAACATGTATTTATTGAGGAACTTTTAGAGGAAGAGTTTGTTGCCAACAACAAAGAAAAATGGAAAAAATTCAACAATCCTATGCTATAATCTTTTTCTCCATTTCTTGTATTGTTTTTTTTTCACTTTCATGCCTTACCATTATTACAAGAGGGACTTTCACAAGGCTAAATAGTTTCATTTTAATAGACAATATGAAATTACATGAGTTAAGGGATACATAAAATAGGTCACATTGTTTAAGAGTGAGATATACCACTATGTATGGTGCATGAAAGTACTCATTTTATGTGGTCTATAAGTCATACAAGTCATAGAGTGCAAGTTTTGATGGTAGCTCTTATGGGAAAAATTGTCCTTGCAATCATGTTACTTAACTAGAGTAACTATCTTCCTTGAATAAAATATGTATTTCTCCATCGGAAAAAGAAATAACATAGATTAGCAAGAAAGAACTATGAGTTTTCCTAGGATTTATGACATTGATTGTAGATCACCTAGGGGATTTGTTAAAACTTTTAAAATAATAGTAATCATAGTGCATTAACAAAAAAATAGAATAATAGAATACCATATAAATTTAAGATGAGAATATACCATAGAAATTGATGGATTTCCTACAAATTTTTAGCACAAATGTCCATACTACTTAAATTGGCTCAAATAGCAAAATGTAATTTGCTACTTTTCTCCTAGTGTTAGTTAAGTATTAGCAATGGATTTAAATTAGATGATACTAAAGTTAAGATAATTTAGAATATGTAGTGATTTAACATAGATGTAAATTACAACATGTGATAATTTGATAAGAATTCTAAAGTAAATAATTAAATTAGTAAATTGAATAACATGACCCCATAATCATATTAAGATAGAAAACCATATATATAATAATCCAAATATCTTTTATTAACTTTAAGTTTAGTACTTATTTGAAAAACTAAGTACTTGGATCGATCACTCTCACCTTTGGGAGATTTTAGTGGTTTTTTTCCCTCATAGCTATGGAACATTCTAGGATGAATAATTCTTATTCAGAACATAGAGCATCATGCTCAACATAAGTTCTCCAAAGCCATGCTCAATATAGAAAATACTCATAAAAATGCTTAACAAAGAAAATTCTCATTACATGTGTCTCAGAGACATGCTCAATAGATAAAATACTCAACACAATTGCTTAACACAAGCCCTATCCAAGACAATCTCGAGTGTTTATTGTATCCCAAGTTGGACACACTTTGTGGGCCTCTTCTCCAATGCCCATAACCCACCAAAACCACCTTTTTCTTCCTTGAGTGATAGATCCATTCCCAATACAAGTCTCACATGAATTCTTTGTATATTCTTTTAAGGGGTGGTTTCCAAACCATTACATCCTTTCACAAAGGTTGCCTTCGATTAATTATTTAGAAAATATATTTATTCATCCCCTTTTTAAAAGAGTTTATATAAATACTCTTTATTAATACCCATTTTAACCAAAGGAGCATAATATTACTTATTTTTCTAACTCCCTTCTAATTCTAAAGGGTTATTTAATGGAAAATAACTATATTTTTACTTTGGAGAAAAGTCTCATGATAGATACGTAGTCACATTCCTTCACTACATCACACTCATAGATCTTGTAGACCTTTGAATGTTGCAGATAACAATAGACACCATCATTTCAAGAGCCCTTATGACACCATCAGTCAGAGACATCATTGAGGGACCTTTCTTATTGCTTTATTTTTGAGATAGTTACCCCCCTTGCATGGGAAATATTTAGCACTCATGTGTGTATAATTATTTCTCCTTTTTGAGCTCCCTTCATGGAGCAGATTGTAGTTGAATATTTTTAACTTGCCAAACTAGAATTGTATCGATCTATATGTTCTCTCAATTGATGTTATTTACTTTTCTTCCTTCTTGGTGCACATGATTGTATAAGAATTTTATTTATGTATGATACAAATGTTTATGCACTCCTATGATGATCACATATGATAATGCAAGTGATATTGTTTTTGTTATCTTTTTTATTTATGATGTATGTAATGGATGTAACTCACATTTATGAAAATGAAAAGATGCTTATGAATTTTGTGATGAAATGACATGTTTTATTATATGTATGAAAAATGGGACTAACAGTGTAAATGCTCTTAAGTATGATTTTTGACTTAAGGGATTGTGAGTTGACTTAGTATAGGATGACCTACCTAAACTTTTTGAGATAGGATAAGGGAATCATGTGGGATTTGGGAAGGATATGAAACAACTTTAAAACTTGATTTTACAAAATAATAAACATTCGTCCTTATCTAGACAAAATAATTTGACTAGTTTTCTTCTTAGACGAGTGAAAAAATTTGTGGGTACCTAGACTTAGATCAAAGATGGTCAACAAGATAGACCTGGGGTAAAGGAAAGGCTCCAAATTTGGATGGTCTTATAAGATAGTTAAACACTTGGCTTTGTATAGTTAGTGTGTGTGTGTGTTTTGTAACTCTCTTTTTTATTTTATCCAATAGATTCCATCTTTGTAGCTTTGAGCTTAGATTTATCTCCACCTAAGTTTACGCACATCAACAATCCTCTCTTTTTCTTTTTCTCTCCAAGTTTTTAATATTTTTGTAATTCCTTTTTTTGGATCCTTTCTCTTTTTGATTTTTTATAGTATCTTTTCTAACTCTCTTTCTTTTGTACTTTTTTTCTTCTTGTTATTTTTTCTACTCCGTCTCTTTTTTATTGCTATGTATAATTATGATCCCCCAATGTTTTTTGCTACGAAAAATAAAGGGATGGCTGCCACCAAGAGTTTTTATTATCTCATAGGAATTCCCCTTTGTTTGGGAGGATTAGGGATGGTCTACTTGTAAGATTCTATTGGGTACTATAGGCTTATGTACTTTCTATGCTTAGACTTGACAACATGGTTTGTTAAGACTAAGATCAGTGTAAAGCTAAAAGTTCAACTTTGCTTGAATTTGCTGGGAATAAAAAATGGAAACTAGATAATTGTGATTTTAAAGGAATCCCTAGAGTTTATAAAGGACAACCTATACTAGATAGCTTTAAAACTCCTTGCTAAGGGAAAAATCTAACAAGAGCATGTCACAAACAATAATGCATGATGGATAGAATGAAGATGCATGTTTTTGAGATTTTTATGTTTTGGTTTTCTTTTTTTGGATTTTATGATCTTATGATTTTTATGAATTTTTCTAAATGTATACTTTTTAAGGTGAAAGGTGTTAATCATTTCACCAATGTCTTTCCATTCCATAGTGCTAAGAAGATATGTGTTATTTTCAACATCTTATTTGATTACATACAAACCATTCAAGTCCTCTATAAAATTTATCTTTTTCCTGTCTCTTATTCTTAGTGCTTCCTCTTCTGATCACTAGTTTTCCAATTCTAAAAGGACCTAGAATTTCTTGTTGTGCTATAGGAATATCCTCTTATGCAAGTTGAGTTGTTATTAGGAAATATAGGCATTGGTATGCTTGATGATGAGATGTAGTCCAATCTAGGGTTTCATCATTTGATAATAGCTTAATTAAAAGATAAAATGCATCCTATATATAAACTCTTACTATAGGTCTTCCTTGAGTCTATTGTAGAAATTGAAATAACTCAGAGGTAGTTTTAGGCTCCCTAGGCTCTTTAGGAGGGACAAAGGTTAGAGTTGTCCTTCCATTGAGTATCCAATATACATTTTGAGTAATTTAATAATTTTAGGATGCTTTTCTCGAATAATTACCCCTAATTTATTCCCTTTCTTGAAGCTTCCCTTGCTTACTTCATCTTCATGGACAATAATTTTTCAACTAGTTCTATTTGGACATGAGGTGGTTTCCAAGCTTTGCTAGATTGTACTAAGGAATCTAACAAGTGTTGATTACCAGGAGCTCTAAAATCTCCTGATGAAACCTCTAGATTGTTATTTGATTCATTGCCAATGGAGTTTGTATAGAGATAATATTTTGAACTCACTTGCATTGATAGAGTCAGAGAGGTGTAAGACTCAATTAGGGGTGTGAGTAGCGTATACGAGTCTTTAGGTTTTAAATGTTTATAGGACTCACTTAACAATGCTTCCCCAAGTGGCATTAAAGGAGTGTACCCTTCTATCATGTTTTCACTGGTCGAAGAAAACATTATGGTCAATCCTTGTTAAGCCTATTATTCTGAATTGAATAAGAGGAGGAGCTTCTCATGATTGACCTATTTATTTTGGTTGTTGCTCCTTCTCTTCATTTATTATTACAATCATCAAGATATCAAGGGGAAATTGTAAAAGACTATCATTTCAAGTAATTCAATGATTTTAGCCATCATTTCTTTGGATACTATTGATTTGTGTCTTGATGATTCCCCCTTCTCAATGTTCTTGATTTCCATATTCATTGTTTTCTTGATTTGTCATCTTGTTTTACTAGTAGGACCTATGGTGTTGGCTCTGATATCATGACCTTATTTGTTGATAGTTCATAGTTGATCATGATATTGATTTTTTTTTTGTTTTGATATGTTTTAAGAATGTTGAATGGCATAAGGTCTCTAATGAGGGGGTCAATCCTAGAACACACAATAACACATATTACACAACAAAAATAGGAATGTTCTTTTGTTAATTTTAACAACACATTACATTACAAAAACTAGAATTCAAAGGATGAATCCTCAATAGGCTGCAACACATTACAACTTCCTTCCTCTAGGTTTTAGAACCTTCTTCCTTATGTAGCTTCAAATCTGCTAGGGTTTCTATTTTCCCTCCCTTTCCTAACTCACCACTTTTCCCCCCTTTCTCTGCTACCAAAGGAAATTCCAAAAAATGGTCACAAATAGCCCTTTTTGGCACCTTCCAGCCAAAATTTCAAAATTTGTAACTCCCTCCAAAAATAGGTCAACTTCCAAGAGCCATAACTTTTGATTCGAGTGTCTGATTGATGAATTGTTTGATGCATTAGAAAGTTTGTGAAGTTATCTATGCTCATAGAATCCACTCTGCTGATTTCACCCATTTTCAGGGTTGTACGGGTTTTTAAAGAAACATAAACATTAATATATTTTAGTGCACAAGTGATCTTTGGCCAATTCCTTCACCAAAGGTTATACTTTTTAATTCCAAAGCTTTGAGTAAATTTTTGTTTCCATACATGCTCAAATGTAAACTTTCTCTTTTATTTTAGTGGTTCATATGGTTTGAAAAAGGGCATGTATTTATTTTCTAATAAAACACTCTTCCTTCCTTTCACTTTATAATGAGGGCTCACCTTTATTATTGAAATTGTAGTGCTCCACCAAATAATGGTGTCAAATACACACACACATATATTCTTTGTTGTATCTTTGTCCTTTGTACTACAAATTTATCCATCCATGTATATACATTATTAGCATACATGCTTGTATAATACTAACACTTTTTCACTGCTAATCTCATAATTATGCCATCAAAGCCACATTAGTAGCCTGTTGATCCTGATGTTAGTCATAAACATACATAGAATAAAAGTACACATTAACCTTTATTCATCTTGAAAGATACAATGAATTCAAAGAATTCATGATCTCAAGTCTCCGTTGATTAGTTCTTAATCTTCTGACATTACTCAAATGTTGATGTGTGTTGTTGTTTCCATTTTGGGGCCTTACATAGATCTCATTAGTAAGATAATGTTTCCTGTAATAATGCTGCACATAGAGTAATTTCTACACAAGATATACTTCAATTATTGTGTCTATCTTTAAATCTTTGCATGATATTTATCATTTTTGACATGCTTTAACCTCAAATATGTCGAGTATGTTCATTTATCTACGGGATGTCTGCATATTTGTACTATTTGCTTAAGATTGTCAGTTATTTGCAATTGTGATGATGAAATGTTTTGAAATTGAAAGAAACTAAAAGAAATACTTCAAATTTAAAGTTGAACCTTTAGCTATTGAACCACATATACATCAGATACAGTCATGAAGAGGAGAAATCAAACCATATGTTCACCAGGACATTCCACATGTAGATATAGTTAATGCTAACAACAAAGGAAAGGTATGAAGACAAAAACATGCAAACTGATATGCACTCCAAGGGATGCAACAAATCAAAGCATATATCCAAAATTCACACACTGATTACTCAAGATTTATGATGGATTGTAATCAAAACAGTCTTCTCATTCATTAAGTATGCAAGAACATATATGTATATAACAACTTTGAAATGAGCCCTAAATATTTCAGCAAACAGATTTCAATTAAGTTTCGAATGTTTAAAATGAGGCATCCTTGCACCTTTTATAGAATAAGGTGAGGAATCCATTACAAAATGATCTACAATCAAGATTTATCTATGAACATCTACGGCGAATATTTTCTTTCACCTGGTCAACATTATCATGTGGCACAGGTTGCCAGCTGGCAACCATCTGAAATACTTATTTTCCTTAAGTGTCAAAAGATGATATCTACTTTATGCTGCATACTTATCTACCTATCTAATTCATGCTCTTCATCATCAGGTGCATCACTTGATGTATCTTCATTATCCTAATGACTGGAACCTTGTATATGAGCCTACATAACTATTCTAACATTTTCATACAACTGCACTATTTTATCTATTTCTCCACCATCTTGAGTCTTTGCTTTAATAATGGCATGTATATGTGCTTGGTATTTATATCAGATATTATCCAGTTTGTTCCTTCTGTTGTGTAATGTCTCATTATAATTTGCCACTTTCACCTTGGTCCTCACCACTCTATCCATGACCTCTTCTGTCAATTGGCCTAGTGGATCATCAGCAAGGAATTGGAAGTTATTATGTAGAGTTTGGATTGCAAACTCTTCGTCTTGATTTTCTATCTTTCCTTCCACCTTTCCTTCCAACACTTCCAAAGTTTCCGCTTTAAAAGACATCATATCATGTAGCCTCATGCTGATTTCTCTCAACTTATTATTGCATCTTTTGAGTACATCACATTCAAATAGGATGTCTTTATACCATATATCTATCAATAATGCATTGTTATTATTTAGCACTTGATTTTGTATAAGTACCTAAGGATTGATCCTCCTTATTTCTTCTAGGACAACCAATATCTTCTCCAATTGGAAAGACCTTTTCCCTGTCTCCATTTGCAATTTATCTACCTTCTTCCTGGAGCTACTAAGGGAATTCCACCTCTTCAAAGAGGCCTTTACTACTTCCTCTGCTACGTCAAATGTGGAGTACATCCACTTTCTCAATATGGATGACTCATATTTCATGAGATCCAATTTATTTACCTCCTCTTGGGAAATAGCAGTCAATGGGACTGCATGATCAGTTGAAGTATCCTCAGGGTTAATTAACCCTTTTATATATGTATGTAACTGAGCAATGTGCTCTTTGTGTTGCTTATTTTTATCCTTTTCTCTTTTGATTTTCTGGGTCAAAGAATCAATTATGTCTTTTCCCTCTTGACCCTCCTGGTCTTCATTAGCAAACCCCAAATCCACTGTGCTGATCTGGAATTCATCTAGAGTGATTTTACCTTTCTCTTTATCTATAGTAGGGAGTGCTACCTGCGCTGTCCTCCTACCTGTTGTAGGATCCCTTCTAATGGCTGAGGTCAACATGGCCTTCCTCTTGGGCTTTATTAATGTTTCTGAAAATAATGTAGACACATCAAATTCTTGAATTTCCATACCTATTTCAGTGCCAATTTCTCTTTCTAGCCACTGAGGAACTTGATCTTTTATACTTTGGTTTCCTGCATCATCATCATGATCATCACCTTGATCTCTCGTAAGTGCATCTATGTTTGACGGAGAAGGTGATTTTCTTTGTTCTTCCTCATGATGCTCTTCATGAGAGTGATCTTTTGGTACATCCTCCTGATGAGGAACCTCTTTTCCTGGAGGGTCATCCTGTTGATCATCATGACTATCATGACCCTGATCTTTTGCTTCCTCCATTCTAACTTCATCTACTTTATTGATTTCTTCATCCTGAGATATGCCTTCATTAGTGGATATTATTTCATCTACCTTAGGTGCTTCCACCTGATCCTACGTCATATCTTTCTTTGCACTTGAAGTAGATACCTCCTCCTGAGTTTTTAGATCATCATGATCTGAATTTTCTTTATCTCCTGAGGTCTCTTGAGTCCATAGGACATCCTCATTTGATATGATCATTTCTTCCTCATATTTTTCTAGGACTTCCACTATCTTGAGTTCACCAACTATATCCTGTTGTGACTGACCCAAACCTGAAGTATGCACTCTTACTTCAACCAACTTTATTTCTTCAGTTTTACTCACCTCATCAGGTGCATTAATCTGATGCTGAGGACTCACCTCCTTTATATATGAAAGGTCCACCACCTCAGGGCTGGTGACCTTCTCAACTAACTCATCTAGTCCTATCTGCTATGCAACTTTCTCAGGGCTTCTTTCCTTTTCTTGTTCAACTTGTTTCTCTCTAGTTCCCTGTACTGATGGAGTTCCAAAAGGAGTGATGTAGGTGCCTGCAACAAGTGTCTCCATTTGTTGAGCAGTTACATCCTTAACCACACCATCATCAGATAAATCTACTATTTCTTCTAATGAGACAAGACCACCTGAGACAAGACCATCCTCATTTGAACTACTCCTCAGCTTGTTCAGCTTTAAATTTCATGATGGTAGGAAGTGGTACATTGTGTTGTAACTCCTTTCTAAAAACATCACTACCTACCCCTCTTAGCGTAATGGGGCTTTGCCTTATTTCACCCCCCATGGATGTTCTTTCTTTCTTTAGTGTGGGGGCAATCACTTGAGGTGCCTTCCTTTTTCTCTTGAACAAACAGGGCCTTCCTCCTCATCATGCTCCTCTTTCATAGGGATATCCTCTTCCATTTGTTTCTGTGAGGCTTGACCCTCTTCATAGGTCTCAGTAACCACTACATCAGCCATTTGTATTCTCTTGGACTTTCTCTTTTCTAATGGAGGAGGCACAGATGATGCTGATGCTTGGCCTGAAGCTGATGCTTCTCCTAATGTCGCTGCTCCTTTAGCTATGGCCATTATTCTCTCAATGATGACCCCTTTGGGTTCCTCTGCATTTTTCTTACCTCTGGGAGGTCTTTTGCTCTATTTTTGTTGAGGTGGCAACTTGTCTCCCTTGGATTTCCTCTTCTCATTTAGGAAATCATCATATTCATCAGCAGAGAGCTCTTGCTCTTTCTTTTTGCTATCAACTGTAAGGGCCACACCCTTTTTCTTTAGTATATTTACTTGCTCATCAACCCAAGCTTGGGTTAGCTATAATATCCTACCCGTGAATGGATCCAATGAGATGTCCTCCTGCATTGTAAGATCCGGGGTTGATATGGTGTCATTGTATATCTTCTTCTCTTCATATTCTTCCGCCATTATCTTTACATCATCCTTCTTCATTTGTGTTGGGATGGAAATGCAACCAAAGGTTCTAATTTGGTTAATTGTTAACCTCTAATATCTTCTTCTTTGATCTTCAGCCTCATCCTTGCAATCTGCCCAAAAATCTTCAAGATGCCTTTGATGAATGGGTTGTCCCATGATCTTCTACATCCTTCCATAAGGATCATATGGTCTTGTCAATGGAAATGGCTGTAACTTCATCATGGTTAAGCCAACTATAGCTTTCTTAATATTTTCATTATCTGGGCACATATACCAGGGCATTGTTACTGGAAATAACACTGGAGGAAGCTTGTTATTAGCTTTGTAAGCATCCAGTATTGTCACAATCTGCCTTATGAACTCCATTAATACTACAGCATCAGTTGGATATCTTGGGAGCATGAGAGGGTAGCCTTGAAATCCTTCAACCCTAATGTATGAAAAGGTTGCAAATTGAATGAACCAGGCTCCATGCCTGTATATTACCTCTTGAGCTTCCATGTTCAGTCTTTTAGTTCTATCTTCCTCCATGGTACTCACTAGATGCATAGAAAATGCATCATTCACCAATTTATAATCCTTGAGGTAGTTAACTCTTTGTAACTAGGGGTAATGGTCCTAGATGTGTGCATCATTGGTGGTGCCACCAATCTTCCCCTCGGTAGTCAATCCATTAAATGTACCTCTATAGGCACATGCATAAACAATGTACAAGGTCATATAGAAAGCACATTTTGTACCTCCTAGGTTTTTCAGTTGCTCATCCAGAGCATCACTTATCATTTTGGCCCATAGTGGCCTGTTCTCAGTGTATAAGCACATCAGGATGACTCCATACATCTAGTCTTTGAAACTTCCAGCTATTGGCTGTCCTGTTACCTAACTGAGTAAGGTGATCATCAACTGATACTCATCATCAAAGTCAAATTTGAATAGATGAATAGGCAATTTGGCTGCGGCTATATAAGGACTATTTTTAGCCCTCCATGCATACATTCTTTTCCTAGCAGTCTTCTTATTAACTTCATATTCTGTGTCCAGCTTCTTTAGGTCAATGCTGACAACATTCTTACCCAGTGGCAAACTGAACATGGTGGAGAAGCCCTTGATAGATAAGTCTGCATACACTCTCCAATGCTTTTCCACCCTCCTTGTCTGGGGATTATAATTTTTGGCATACTCAATAACCAGTTCAGGAGCTTCCATAGAGTATGGAAAACCAGCTGCATTCCACATCCCAGACACAAAAATGGCCTCAAGCAGAGCATCCGCATTATTCATGTTGATCTTTTCTGTCCATGCAACCAAATTCGTATTGCCTTGGTGGGTGTCACCTATAGTTCTATATTTGAATTGCACACCCTCAGGCTGTGCAAACATTGGCTTAAGAAATTATGCCTCGAACTTCATCAATCTTCTGTCTGCCATGATTTCTGCAATGCCGAGAACTAGTCTCAAGATTGATACTTCATCATATGCATGCATATATATATTCTACATCTCTATGTCATTGTGCATAGGTTTATTAATCAGTTATTTCATCATGATATACAGAAATCCTAGCTTCAAATCAATGAACATCATTTTACCTAGACATGCATAGAACAACAGCTAGGGGGGTTTTAATTACTTACCTGGTTTGCTTGTTCCTTTGAATTACAATGATGATTATATGGGATAATTCTGATAGTGTTGATAATCACGTTGTCCGTTTTGATTCAAGCTTACACATCTGCAGGTGGTTCGTAAGAAGGTTTGAAAGCTCAACTCTATGTAAAGACTGATCTTATTGCGAGTTAAGTGCATAATGACATTATGAATTCATTCTAAACACATTTATTTGGTCAGTTAGGGCACAATCTAATTAAATCTCTCATAATCATTAAGTTTTCACACAGAAACCTGCAGAGGTTGCCAGGTGTGACCATCGTACTTAACCATTTGCGGGAGACACCTACCGTATTAATGAGCATTCAATGTAGCGTGCGGCAAGAAGAGGAGGATGATCTTTTGAAATATTAGGTGATGTTTTGAGTATCGCTTGATATTCAAAATATGACCGTCTCGTAATATGACCATCCGCATCTTAGTGGGAGACACCTGTCAGTATATCAGGTTATTTTTGGACCATCGGTTCATGTTATAAAAGATCAGGGGATGTTCAAAATATTGGGTGATATTTCAAAAAGGATGATGACCCCTTGCACTGCTTAAGTAGCCTTTCTCGAAATATCATGATGACATCACCATGATATTGGTTTAGTCTATCATTGAAGCACTATGACATCATCGTCATGTTTTATGAAAGGGTGATTTTAGGAAATATACCTCCGCGAGGTAAAAAATGATGATGATATCATCATGTTAATTCTCTTTGTTATCGAGTTGGATGATGTCCTTAGGATAAAAGTCTTAGGGTGATAATTTATGACCAGATGATATTTGAAAGATAAGGTTATATTCAAAATATCGGGTGATGTTTCGAAATATCATCCTCGCGGAATACATGTTATTTGACGGGTAAGTATCACAAGCACCTAAAAATGACGTCCGCAGGTCGTGAACAGATAATTTATCAGGTGATAAATTGGATCAGGGTGATATTTCGTAAGATAACTGATATTGGGAAATATGATGAGGACCTACCTCCCCCCTTTATGAATATCAGGTTTGACCAAGATTTTGACCGTTCATAACTTTTGCATCCTAAGGAAAATTAGGGAGATGTAAAAGGCAAACCTTCATGAAATTCAATGCTCTTTCCAAATTTGAGGTTAATGAAATGAAATATGAACTTTGACAAACTAACCTCATGATAATGACTTCCCTAGCCATTGTGTAGGATCATCTGTATTGATTGAATTTTACCAGACCGCCAGTGAGAAAAACACCCAAGAAAAGCCAAAAAAGTTAGGTCCCTATTTTACCAAGTCAAAATGGGGTGTGTTGTGTAACCACACAACAACTTGCCACCAAAGAAAAGAACCAAATTCTAATTATTCAAGTGATGAGATCACATTCATATATATCATTCTAACTCTCTTTAAGCACAAGCATCATAATCTTTTTGAATGATAAAATGTCCTCATGGTAACAATACTAACAAAAGATTAGTAGTGTGCAAATGATTAATTATCCTCATCTTGAAAGCAAGTTGAAAACATGAGTAACTGATGTTAAGCTACAGAGTTTGAGATCATCCCTCATAGCCAACCTGGATAGAGCCTTGCTGCCAGCAGGCATCCATAGCCCCGGCAAGGTTATCTATATAATCTCCCTAAGTAGAGCCCCACTACCAGCAAACGTCTATATCCCCTGTAGAGTTACTTAGATGACCTAATTTTATAATATTTTTATTTTTTAAACATTTATACTTGATATATCTGATATCATCATGTAAGCTCAAACTGCAAGGTATGGTCACTTGTTGTTTTGGGTTGGAGATTGCATTGGTAGCAAGGGAGTCCCTTTAGATTTTTCACTTAACACCTATACTTGTAATTTCAACAAACCCAAGGCTGTTAGGTGAGTCATTGTGAAGAAATCACTTTGGTTAAGAAAATGTATCCTAATGACAAGATATCACAGACCTGATCATGATAACTTTCTCAAAATGAGTCACAACCTATATATAAATGTGTTTTCATCACTTGAATCTCAACAATTTTGTTATTTTCTGAGGTAATGAGTTGCATCATCTTGACTAACCAAAATGAAACTCAACAAGCAAACAAAGCAAAAACAAAACAAAAACACTGTACAAACAACTATACAAAATATACATTATGATGCACATGACTGACATGAAGCTACTTAGGCTTGGAAATAATGTTTAAGGAATTGTCCATTAACTGGTAATGGAACATCCTCACCTGTCAAGTTCTTAAGCCTGAAAGTGTTGTCTCCTACTATCTCAGAAATTTGAAAGGGACCTATCCATAATTTGTCAAACTTACTATGGTCTCCTTTCTTCTCATGGGCTTTATCCCACATCAGGACTAAATCAGATATCCTGAAGGCTTTAACTTTGGCTCTTTTGTCAAACCAGTGTTTGACAATAGCCTGATGTTTGGCAAATTGGTCAATTACCTGGCTTCTTTTCTCTTCCAGATACATTAGCTAAAGCAACTTGACTTCTTAGTTATTGTCTATGCCTAGGTAGCTAATGTGTTCAGCTGTGTCCTTGAAAATTGTAGGCCAATAATATCCTGCTTTGAGGATAGCATGTGTTGTAGCCAAGGATGAGCCATGTGCTGTTCCAAACTTGTCATGTAGTTCTGATAAAACTTTGCTTGCCTCTGGCTTTTCTAAGCATCTCAAGTATATGCCTTCATAATTTTTCTTAAAAAGTACTCCTTCTTTTATCATGTACTTCTGGGATTTTATTTTCAAGGCTCTTCTCTGTGAAGCCTGCAGTCTTGGAGGACATCTTCCAGTAATCAGGATGTGTCTGATATCTGAATACCACTCTTTATCATCCCTAGCATTAATAACATACTACTGATGATGCAGAGGCATCCACACTAAAACCTTGACATACAGCATGTATGTCTACAACCCTTCATCATCATCATATTTTCTGTTAACATAGTCAGCATCATCATATTTTCTCTTGCCGACCGATATCCTCCTGCAGACAAACCTTCGACCCTTCATCTGTCAGCAGCATCATCATATTCGGCTATCGGCAACATCATCATATTCGGCAAGCGCAAACATCCTCCTGATGTTCACTGTTCATCTTACCGCCAACCTCTATCTGCAGCATCATGATGTTCAACATCATGTTCATCAGCAGGATATAAAATATCCAGCTCCCTCCATATATCCTGATGACGACACTTCACGCACCTTTCCTTCGATGCTTACGTCACCCCGATATCCTGATGACGATTATCCTGATGACGATGATGTCACATGTAGCTCCTCCAATATCCTGCTGTTGGCCAAACATAACATTATCGGCCCGCGATGGTTTTATCAACCCGATCTTCTACCTTATGCCGATACGCTCCTCCTCGGCAACACCTGATGATGATCACCCCAATGTGCATTTACCTTATGCAATCTACTGCATCATGGTCCCCTCCATCTACTCGGATGATGCCCGAAGTAACTGCAGGATATACACAGAAATATCCTGATGATGCCGTTGTGACGAATTTCCAACCTTAGCGAATTTCGATCCGCCGAACCTCCTGAGGTGACCTGATCTGTTTTCAAGGCGATCTTCCAGACTCTAACAACCAGCACGACCTAGCACATACCCATGCTAGGGTTCTCAACACCTCTTGATTGCGATCCTACAAACATGCATGCAAACAAATAGAAAATGCAAGCTAAACCCTAAACTATTGTACATAGCCATTCCACCGATTTGACGAATCAACTGGTGGAATGGATCAGCGAATCCATGCAACCACCAGAACAGCAACTTGATTATACAATGGAATTCAACAGAGAATGAACACAAACAGGATCTCTTTATTGATTTCAAAAGATGCAATTACAATACTCAATCTCTCTCTATCTCACTCCCTGCAAAGTCTGATCGATGATCTGCAATACTGCCTAAAACCAACCGATCCTAATGCATAAATAGGATCTCCTGCGAGTACTACCACTCGATTCCCAGTGGCTGGGAGCTTCCAAGCGGCTGGGAGGATCCAACCGGACATACAGCATAACAGCTGTCCTAACAACCTAGCTAAAAATAGTAAAGTATGGTCAACATGACCTTATTACATGCATTGGTCTTATAAGACCTTCTTAGAAACATTAACCAGACCTAAAACAAACTAACTGCCTCATGGAGGCCAGCTGTCAGGTAGGTGCTCCTGCACCATACTCCCCAACAGAAAAGAACTCATGTCCCATGAGTTAGGTTGTGGAAGTCCTCCACCTTTACACTTTGCCTTTGCAGTGTCTTGACTTGTTCCAGCTTTGTCCTCTGCTGGCTCTCGGCGGCTCCAAGACGTCTGAACTGTAACTTGTTGTCTTGCAAGTAAACCCTCATGCCTGTCAATGTAGGCCCTTCTCACACATACCTTGTGTTTGTCAGGTTGTTTTACCAGAACCTCTGTCTGAACTGCCTCTTGAACTTCTGCAATGTTCAAATCTGTCTTCCTTTCAACTTTTATAGGACAAACAATAGTCCCAACTATGACAACATCCTTGTCATTCCTCTCAACTGGTTGCTGTTTACAAACCTGTTGCTGAACCTGCTACTGACCTCTGTCAGTCAAAACTGAAACTGTCTTCAAACTGTTGTCCTTAACAACTCCTTTCCCTACAATGTCCTCAACTGCCTTTATGCCTACTCCTATAGGCTTCTGCACAAATTCCTTCTTTCCCACTAAAATGATTTTTGCTGCCTTCTGTACTACAGCTGCTTCCTGTAATGGCATCAACATAATAGTTTTCCCATCTTTCTTGATGGTGTAGGTATTAGCATACCCATCATACAGTACCCTCCTATCAAATTGCCATGGTCTATCCAACAGTAGGTGACAACATTCCATGGGCAAAATGTCACACAAAACTCTATCTTGATATGCTCCAATCTAAAAATCAACATATGCCTGTTCATAGACAAAAAGTGATTGACTATCACTCACCCAAGATGCCTTGTAAGGGTGTTGGTGTGGAATCCTTTCCAAATTTAGTTTATTCACCATTTCCTGAGATACCATGTTGTCTGTTGAACCAGTATCAATGACAACCTTACATACTTTACCTTTGCTCTTGCATGTGGTCTTGAAAAGAGCTCTTCTTTGTATCATATCCTTTGATGCCTGCAAACTAGTTCTCCTTAGCATCAATGCTTCTCCCTCGTCAGGATATCCATAATTGTCAGGAACTCTATCTTGATAAGTGTTTAAACTTTGTACACATTCCTCTACTTTCTCTTCTTGCACAAGTTGTACTCTCTTGTCATTCGTTCTATCATCTCTGGATGATGAACCCTTGCTTTCTGGACATTTGAAAAATGGATGACCAAACTCACCACAGGTGTAACACTTTCCTGAAAATGTAGTAGAACCTCTACCACCTCCAAATCTGCCTCTATTACCTTTCCATCCACCTCTGAAATTAGACTGTCCCTGTCCTTTACCAGTGTCTTCTTGACCCTCATTGGTTTGCCTTGTTGTAGGGGCTGATCCTCTTCCCCTCATATTGCTGCCTCTTCCTCTCATGGACTTATCTTGTCTTCTATTCACCTTTTCTTCAATCCTGATTGCCATTTGGTAACAATCCTCCACACTCTTAGGGTTAGCTAAAACTAACTCATCCTGTATGTTCAATCTTAAGCCAGCCAAGTACCTAGCTACCTTTTCTACCTCATTCTCATGATGACCAGATCTCATACTCAATTTATAAAACTCCTCAGTATATGCCTTCACATCCATTTCCTTCTGCCTTAAAAATTGCAGCTTCTTAAACATCTGAATTTCATAATCCTTGGGCAAGAATTTACCTTTGATCCTTGCTACCATTTTATCCCATGAAGTGATCTTTGACCTTCCTTGTTTCCTTCTCTCGGATTGTACATAATCCCACCATACCAAAGCATGACCTCCTAACTTGGTCTTTGCAATCTTTACCTTCTGATCCTCAGCAACATCTTCACATTCAAAGTGATTATCAAGCGCAGCAATCCAATCCAGTAACTCATCTTCATTCAAACTTCCATTATACTTGGAAACATCAACCTTTACCTTAGGTTTATCACTCTGCACTACCTTTAACAGTTTTGCAAATCTCTGGTCTTCAGCATCCAGATCTTCAGCTACCTCTTCATACTCTTCAACAGCATCTTCATCTTCTTCTGACTCACTGTCGTCCACTTCCCTCTTTTTGTTCTTCTCCAAGGCTACAAGCCTGGCTTGAAGTGCTTCAGCAAGCTCCTTCATCTTCCTCATCTCTCTGGCATGTTTTTCCTTCATCTCCTGCAACTCCCTTGCAGTACCATTACCTTTTGGAGGCATTTTGTCAACCTCTCACTCCTCTACCTCTGTCTTTTCAGTGACAGAATCAACACACAACAGCCCAGACCTTTTGCTGAGCTCTGATACCACTATGATGCAGAGGCATCCACACTAAAACCTTGACATACAGCATGTATGTCTACAACCCTTCATCATCATCATATTTTCTGTTAACATAGTCAGCATCATCATATTTTCTCTTGCCGACCAATATCCTCCTGCAGACAAACCTTCGACCCTTCGTCTGTCAGCAGCATCATCATATTCGGCTATCGGCAACATCATCATATTCGGCAAGCGCAAACATCCTCCTGATGTTCACTGTTCATCTTACCGCCAACCTCTATCTGCAGCATCATGATGTTCAACATCATGTTCATCAGCAGGATATAAAATATCCGGCTCCCTCCATATATCCTGATGACGACACTTCACGCACCTTTCCTTCGATGCTTACGTCACCCCGATATCCTGATGACAATTATCCTGATGACGATGACGTCACATGCAGCTCCTCCAATATCCTGCTGTCGGCCAAACATAACATTATCGGCCCGTGATGGTTTTATCAACCTGATCTTCTACCTTATGCCGATATGCTCCTCCTCGGCAACACCTGATGATGATCACCCCAATGCACATTTACCTTATGCAATCTATTGCATCATGGTCCCCTCCATCTACTCAGATGATGCCCGAAGTAACTGCAGGATATACACAGAAATATCCTAATGATGTTGTTGTGACGAATTTCCAACCTTAGCGAATTTCGATCCGCCGAACCTCCTGAGGTGACCCGATCTACTTTCAGGGCGATCTTCCAGACTCTAACAACCAGCACGACCTAGCACATACCCATGCTAGGGTTCTCAACACCTCTTGATTGCGATCCTACAAACATGCATGCAAACAAATAGAAAATGCAAGCTAAACCCTAAACTATTGTACATAGCCATTCCACCGATTTGATGAATCAACCGGTGGAATGGATCAGCGAATCCATGCAACCACCAGAACAGCAACTTGATTATACAATGGAATTCAACAGAGAATGAACACAAACAGGATCTCTTTATTGATTTCAAAAGATGCAATTACAATACTCAGTCTCTCTCTCTGTCTCACTCCCTGCAAAGTCTGATCGATGATCTGCAATACTGCCTAAAACCAACTGATCCTAATGCATAAATAGGATCTCCTGCGAGTACTACCACTTGATTCCCAGCGGCTGGGAGCTTCCAAGCGGCTCGGAGGATCCAACCGGACATACAGCATAACAGCTGTCCTAACAACCTAGCTAAAAATAGTAAAGTATAGTCAACATGACCTTATTACATGCATTGGTCTTATAAGACCTTCTTGGAAACATTAACCAGACCTAAAACAAACTAACTGCCTCATGGAGGCCAGCTGTCAGGTAGGTGCTCCTGTACCAACTGACTTACTATGTTTGGATCAATCTCTGATATCATTTGGCTTAAAGCCTGTCCTCTTACTAGCTTCATGGGTGTGATCTCCATGTCATATTCTTGTAGAACTATGATCCACTTAGCCCTTTTTTCACCAGGCTCACTTTGCATTAACAACATCTTTACTGCTGCATCTAGCACCATATCAATCACCTTGCTTCTCAAGATATAATGCCTGAATTTCTTTACTGCTCTGACCAAAGCAAGTGCCTGTCTTTCAACATCTACATATCTCAATTCAGCATCTTTGAAAGGACAACTCATGAAAGCAATTGGTTTCTCTTCTTTTTCTTCATTTCTCTGAGTTATTACTACTGTAGAGGTATTTCTGAAGCAAATGAATAAATATAAAAGTCTCTAGTGTAATCTGGACTGATAAGGATAGGAGCATCAAAGATAGCTTTCTTTATGTCTTCAAAGGCTGCCTTGGCTTCTGATGTCCACTCAATCTTTGCATCCTTCTTTAGCATAGCATTTAAAGGTCTGACTAATTCTGTAAAGCCCGTGATGAATTTTCTGACAAAATTTATCTTACCAAAGTAAGATTTGAGCTCTTTCTTGCTTCCTGGAAGCTGTAATTTCATAATAGACTCCACCCTATCAGGATCAATGATTATTCTATTTTCAGTTATCAGGTGGCCTAGCAACTTTCTTGTTGTCACCCTGAATATGCATTTCTTGGGGTTCAATGATATCCCATACTCTTCACATTTTTTCAATACATTTCTGAGATCTATTACATGATTTGTTCTTTCTTTGGAGAACACTGTCAGGTCATCCATGTAGATGACTATACATTTTCTTATTAAGCCTCTGAAGGCTATGTCCATTACTTTCTGGAACGTTGCTCCAGCATTTATCAGCCCAAATGGCATGCGTCTATAAGGAAATATCCCCCACTTTGTGGTGAAGGTAGTTTTTAGTCTATCAATCTTGTCAACCATGACCTGGTTGTAGCCAGAAAATCCATCTAGAAAGGACATCATTTTAGCACCATTTACAATCTGCAGAACTTCATCCAATGAGGGTAAAGGATAATTGTCTTTCTCTGATGCTTTGTTCAAGTTCCTGAAGTCTACACACAATCTGATGTCTCCATTCTTCTTTCTTAGGGGCACTAAATTAGCCACCCAGGTGGAGTGCCTCACAGGAAATATGAGCCTATCATTTAACAGCTTCTTGACTTCTTAAAAAATTATTAGTTCAAGCAAAGCATTGACCGGCCTTTCCTTCTGTCTAAAAGGTTTGGCATCTGGCTTGAGAGGTATAGTGTGAGTTATTACTGATGTGTCATATGTCTTCAACTCATCTTAAGTCCATTCAATTACATGGATGTAATCCTTAAGGGCCTGAGTTATTCCTTCTAACTCTTTTGGTGTGCAAACCTTACCAATCAAGACATTTTTCTTGTCATTATTTTGTCCAATATTTACTTGTGAATACTAACCTCCATCAGCCTTGGGAAGGTCCTTATGCTTCAACATATTATCCAAGTCAAAGGCTCTTTCTAACTCTATCATCCCTTTGGGAATCCTGTTGCTAGGCAACTCTAATATTTCATCTTCTTCCCAAACATGATCCTCCACATTGTTCTCATCTATGATCTGAGCATCAAATATGTCTCTGTTAGAGATGAAATCAAGGATATGTTGATCATCATCAAAAACCTGGAGGTTAGTAACATTATCAGGTACCGATGGTACTGATACCAGTTCTACTGAAAATCTCTTTAGGCCCAATATAGACAAAGGCTCTAATGTACTGGCAGCTTGTGCTAAGGCGTATGTCCTATGGTTCTGTTCTCTAGGTACGTGGGTGATATTAAATGCATCAAAGTCTTCAATCAAATTCCACACTCTGTGTCTATAATTTGACAATTTCTTATAGTTGCAAGAGTAAATTCCTCTTACCTATATGACAACTAATTCTGAGTCTCCAAAGACATGCAGAATTTTTACCTTCTTCTTGAGAGCAAACAGTATCCCATGAATCAGAGCTTCATACTCTATCACATTGTTAGTGTAGGGGAACTGTAATCTGTAGGCAGCTAAGTAGGATTTTCTTAATGGATCAATGAGATCAATCCCTACTCCAGCTCCTTGTTTGGACTTGGATCCGTCAAATCTTAGGATCCAGGGTTTATCTTTAGCAGGAGGCTTATCTAAACTTTCTCTTTTCTTTGCAGCTCTGGCAGCTGCCCCACCATATATCCATTTTAACTTAGGAATTTCAGCATTCTTAGGCCTCTTCTTTTCTTTCTTCTGGGAAGCTGATTTTTCTTCTTTCTTTTCATCATCAGGAAGATGATCTTTTGGATCAGGCTCTATATGCTTCTTTGAAATATGTAAACATAGTGAGTAGGTAGTTTCTGAGTGATGTGCCTCATGCAACCTACACCATCCTTCAGTTAGCGCATCTTGTGGATGCCTCTTTTGTTTTATCATCTTTTTAATTTCTCCTGATAAAAACTTTTCCAATCTAGTCAGGTTACTGCCTCTGTCTTCATCAGATAGTTCATAATCTGACTCCATCAGACAATCACTCCCAAGGGTGATCTTTTCTTTCTTCTTAACATTTATCTGGTCATATACCAGAATTTCTTCTATTCTCTGAATATGACCTTCATCATGATTTGTTATCTCACTTGTGCTTCCTGCAGAAGACAAACAAAAATCAGTATCATCATCATCACTAGATATGGAACTTACCTTAGATGATGATGATGCTACACTGCATGTCTACTCCAACTCCATCATATCTAATCATGTTTCACAAGTTTTCTCTGAATGTGCCTCATCGTGTAATCTGCACCAACCATCAATCAAAATGTCATGAACAGGCATACTAACAATTGACAACATTTTACTTGCTTTGACAGATGCATCTCAAAGTTTCTAAAGTGATCTATTTCATTCTTATTTTCAAAGTTATTATCAAGTTTTGTAGTTGGTATGTATTCCTAATGATCATCATCATGATGATGATGGAAGTCAAGCATTAGGATCTCTTCTATCTTGATAGTCTGTGGTCTAATGGCATAAACTTCAGGCTCAATATCAATGTACATGATCTCATTTGTTTTGTTGTACTCGGTGATCATGTGCTTCATTCTTGGTTTAGCATCCCTTTCCAAGGTAACCACATGTGACTAAAGTCAATAGACATATATCCATTGAAGGTTTTAGACCAGTCCCTACTGAGCAACATCCCATATGTATCAGGTATATCTACTACCTATATATCGATGTAGTATTGGATCCTAGGATCGGATGCTAATTGCATGTGGATATGAGTTAGATCTCACACTTACTTCTATTTTATCTAGTTGTGTTACCTTCTTTAAGGATTTAGCAGGATGTAGCCCTAAAGCATTGCATATAGACAGGGGCATGACATTTGTAGATGCACCTGAGTCTACCAAATAGTTGTGTAAGTTCCTGCTGAACATCCTTATGGTGAGGAGAAAAGTTGGTGACTCGCTTTTGTCCCTATACAAGGTCATGTGGGAGGTTTCTGCAGCTTGGATAGTAGTTGGCACTTTATGTTTGACAGTGTTATCTTTAGCAGCATGATCTCTATTGCTAGGTTGACCCGGGGAATGACTATCCTCTCTAGGAGCAGGATCATCTAGTGATTTCATAAACACTTTCTTAATTGTAGGAGTTTTCAACAACTCTGATAGAGACAAGCTAATCTTTACCTTCTTCATCTCATCTACCAGATATGTGACTAGTTTGTTAGACTCATGAGGTAGGTCAACAGCTTTTGATACTGTATTTTGTGGTGACAAATATTGTGCATTTACCTTTGGAAATCCTGGATTATTACTTGCCTTGGGATCAGGAGGTGTTAAAATTATTCGGAGGCAAGGAGTTGGTTAATGGACCAGTAGGTTTGTTGGAGTTACTTCTCAAATTATAATTGTGCTTACCCTGATATTGTTGCTGGTAAGCATGTACCTCTTCAGGCTCATTAGATGGCTCATTCTCATCTTCAAAGGGGAAAACATAATTTGACTCAAAAGCCATGGCAGATTCTTCACATGTTTGGGTATAATGCTGTTGGGATGACACAATCTGCTGATGATGCTGATCGGTATAACTTTCCAATACAAATGCAGAGTCATATCCATAAGGGACAATTTCATTTCCCTCCACCTAAGGTGGATTTCCAGAAGTATTAGATACTTCTGTCTGGAAAATGCTAGCAGCAATTCTAAATTGGGGACAATCTAATTCTGCATGAGCATTTGTATTGTGTATTCTACACCAATTGGTGAGGGCTGCCTCAGCAAGATTGACTCTAGTAGTCTGTTTGGCTTCACCAGGTGGCTGATTATCTAAGGGTGATGGTAGTGAGCCATTATTTGGCCTAGAGTTTCATTCTCTAGGTTGTCTGGGAGGATTGTTATTATTTCCACCATTATTGTTGAAATTATTGTTGTTTTACCCCCTATCAGGATAACTAGGTCTGTCATTGTTATAGCCTCTGTTTTGGTTAGGCTGAGAGTAAAAGTTCTGATTCCTCAAATGAGTGACCCCTGTAGTTAGTTTTCTTAGCTGAGCATAGATTTCTTTGATTTCTTCTTTCTCCTCCTGAGCTTTAGCTACTACATTTTCAGTTTGAGGCTTGAAGAAAGAGGATCCAGTGTTATTGTTCTGATCTACACATTGAGGTGTCAGTGCTTATGCAGGATACTAAGGCACTTGACCATTCCCACTAGGAGGAGGAGGCATGATACTTAATGGAGATATCTACAATGGTGTTGGCATTACTGCTGGTGGCATCATAGCTCCATTATATTGTGGTTGGGGAAGATATTGTGTAGGATATGTTGGATATATGCCAAGCAATGTAGGGAATGCCATATTTGGAGTAGGAGCAGGAACTAACTGCTGATTCACTTTGATAGCTTCTTGAAAAGCTCCTGTCAAGGTTGGGATTTCAGGATGTGTTCTCCTAATGAACATGGAAGTCAGTGGATCTAGAGCCGAGTAATAGATACTCCTAGCAGTAGCATCTCCTATAGTATATGGGGTAACTAACTTGGATAGCATTTTCTGGAACCTAGCATTGAAATTGGCAATAGGTTCTCCCTCAAACTGCTTGATTGTGGCAAATAGGTTATAATTTATTAAGGGATCAATAGGTACTTTGAACCTATCAGTAAAAGCTTTCTCTAGGACAGCCCATGAACCAACAGAACTCTGACCAAGACTGATAAACCAATTATAAGCCTCTTCCCCTAAGGAAAAAGGAAATAATCTGCATACAACATCCTGATGCTCTATTCTAGCCCTACAACAGGCTTCTTTAAAGGTTCTGATATGATCATCAGCATCTTGATAAGGATGATATTTTGGACAAAGTTTGTCCAGATTCTTTGGCAACTCATGATATGTACTGAAGGTCAATGGTGACTCTGCTGCAAAGAAAGACATTGCAACCGGAGGAGGTTGAGCCTATGGTACAGTTGGTTGAGGTTGGACCTGGGGTTGAGGTTGGACAGGAGGTGTCACAAATAATCTAGAAGGTATTTGTAAACCAATAGGAGTTGCAGGAGGAAGTTCTAGTAATGCTCCTGATGCACTACACCCTGGAGTGTGATGGATATCTACGGTTCTAGGTCTGAACCCTCTAACAGGTAATTCTTCAAAGATTCCACTAGGTCTAGACCTAGTATTTATCCTGTGAGCCAGGATTTCTCAATTTTGAAGCGAATTGGCTGGAATTTTGTAAATATCAATTGGAATATACTAGCAATGACTATATTTATGGTCAGGATTGGAAATTGACCTAGTATTTATAGAATATTTACAACTATACTACAAATAGGAGGTGATTTTGGTTTGGCAACACTTTACAGGTTGATATCGGATTTCTAGAGTAGGATACCTCAAAGTTTGAACAAATTTACCTGAAATAAGATTGCAAATACATGCTGATCTACTGTAAAGATTGCAATATTTATAATTGATTTCAAAATCTTTACACATGATTAGTTTATTTGACTCAGAACAACAAATATTTACATCTAGCTTGGAAATTTAGCGGCGTCTAAGTGTTACCTTACAATCTTTATCATCACCTAAACTACTGATGATGATCTTCGTCTTAGGAGGCCCTCCTTCTAGCGCCAATTTATATTGATCATGTTGTTAGTCATAAACATACATAGAATAAAAGTACACATTAACCTTTATTCATCTTGAAAGATACAATGAATTCGGAGAATTCATGATCTCAAGTCTCCGTTGATTAGTTCTTAATCTTTTGACGTTACTCAAAGGTTGATGTGTGTTGCTGTTTTCATTTTGGGGCCTTACATAGATCTCATCAGTAAGATAATGTTTCCTATAATAATGTTGCACAGAGAGTAATTTCTAGACAAGATATACTTCAAATATTGTGTCTATCTTTAAATCTTTGCATGATATTTATCATTTTTGACATGCTTTAACCTCAAATATGCTGAGTATGTTCATTTATCTACGGGATGTCTACATATTTGTACTATTTGCTTAAGATTGTCAGTTATTTGCAATTATGATGATGAAATGTTCTGAAATTGAAAGAAACTAAAAGAAATACTTCAAATTTAAAGTTGAACCTTCAACTATTGAACCACATATACATCAGATATAGTCATGAAGAGGAGAAATCAAACCATATGTTCAACAGGACATTCCACAGCTAGATACAGTTGATGCTAACTTCAAAGGAAAGGTATGAAGACAAAAACATGCAAACTGATATGCACTCCAAGGGATGCAGTAAATCAAAGCATATATCTAGAATTCACACACTGATTACTCAAGATTTATGATGGATTGTAATCAAAATAGTCTTCTTGTTCATTAAGTATGCACGAACATATATGTATACAACAACTTTGAAATGAGCCCTAAATATTTCAGCAAACAGATTTCAATTAAGTTTCAAATGTTTAAAATGAGGCATCCCTGCACCTTTTATAGAATAAGGTGAGGAATCCATTACAAAATGATCTACGATCAAGATTTATCTATGAACATCTATGGCGAATATTTTCTTTGACCTGGTCAACATTATCATGTGGCAAAGGTTGCTAGCTGGCAACCATCTGAAATACTTATTTTCCTTAAGTGTAAAAAGCTGATATTTGCTTTATGTTGCATCCTTATCTACCTTTCTAATTCATGCTCTTCATCATTAGGTGCATCACTTGTTGTATCTTCATTATCCTGATGATTGGAACCTTGTATATGAGCCTACATAACTATTCTGACATTTTCATACAGCTGCACTATTTTAACTATTTCTCCACCATCTTGAGTCTTTGCTTTGATAATGGCATGTTTATGTGCTTGGTATTTACTTCGGATATTATCCAGTTTGTTCCTTCTGTTGTGTAATGTCTCATTATAATTTTCCACTTTCACCTTGGTCCACACCACTCTATCCATGACCTCTTCTATCAATTGGCCTAGTGGATCATCAGCAAGGAATTGGAAGTTATTATGTAGAGCTTGGATCGCAAACTCTTCGTCTTGATTTTCTATCTTTCCTTCCACCTTTCCTTCCAACACTTCCAAAGTTTCTACTTCAAAAGACATCATATCATGTAGCCTCATGCTGATTTCTCTCAACTTATTGTTGCATCTTTTGAGTACATCACATTCAAAATGGATGTCTTTATACCATATATCTATCAATAATGCATTGTTATTATTCAGCACTTGATTTTGTATAAGTATCTGAGGATTGATCCTCCTTATTTCTTCCAGGACAGCCAATATCTTCTCCAATTGGAAAGACCTTTTCCCTGTATCCATTTGCAATTTATCTACCTTCTTCCTGGAGCTACTAAGGGAATTCCACCTCTTCAAAGAGGCCTTTACTACTTCCTCTGCTATGTCAAATGTGGAATACATCCACTTTCTCAATATGGATGACTCATGTTTCATGAGATCCAACTTATTTACCTCCTCTTGGGAAATAGTAGTCAATGGGACTGCATGATCAGTTGAAGTATCCTCAGGGTTAATTAACCCTTTTATATATCAGGTGATGAGGAACCTCTTTTCCTGGAGGGTGATCCTGTTGATCATCATGACTATCATGACCCTGATCTTTTGCTTCCTCCGTTCTAACTTCATCTACTTTATTGATTTCTTCATCCTAAGATATGCCTGCATCAGTGGATATTATTTCATCTACCTTAGGTGCTTCTGCCTGATCCTGTGTCATATCTTTCTCTGCACTTGAAGTAGATACCTCCTCCTGAGTTTTTAGATCATCATGATCTAACTTTTCTTTATCTCCTGAGGTCTCTTGAGTTCGAAGGACATCCTCATTTGATATGATCATTTCTTCCTCATCTTTTTCTAGGACTTCCACTATCTCGGGTTCACCAACTATATCCTGTTGTGACTGACCCAAACCCGGAGTATGCATTCTTACTTCAACCAACATTATTTCTTCAGTTTTAGTCACCTCATCAGGTGCATTAGTCTGATGCTGAGGACTCGCCTCCTTTATATATGAAAGGTCCACCACCTCAGGGCTGGTGAACTTCTCAACTAACTCATCTAGCCCTATCTACTGTGCAACTTTCTTGGGGCTTCTTTCCTTTTCTTGTTCAACTTGTTTATCTCAAGTTCCCTATACTGATGGAGTCCCAAAATGAGTGATGTAGGTGCTTGCAGCAAGTGTCTCCATTTGTTGAGCAGTTACATCCTTAACCACATCATCATCAGATAAATCTACTGTTTCTTCTAATGAGACAAGACCACCTGGGACTGCTTTAGAGGTTTCTTTGAACTGCTCCTCAGCTTGTTCAACTTTAAATTTCACGATGGTAGGAAGTGGTACATTGTGTTGTAACTCCTTTCTAAAAACTTCACTACTTGCCCCTCTTAGCGTAATGGGGCTTTGCCTTATTTCACCCCTCATTAATGTTCTTGCTTTCTTCGGTGTGGGGGCAATCACCTGAAGTGCCTTCCTTTTTCTCTTGAACAATACAGGGCCTTCCTCCTCATCATCTTCCTCTTTCACAGGGATATCCTCTTCCATTTCTTTCTGTGAGGCTTGACCCTCTTCATAGGTCTCACTAACCACTACATCAGCCCTTTGTATTCTCTTGGACTTTTTCTTCTCTAATGGAGGAGGCATAGATGATGCTGATGCTTGGCCTAAAGCTGATGCTTCTCCTGATGTCGCTGCTCCATTATTTGTGCACATTATTCTCTCAATGATGACCCCTTTAGGTTCCTCTGCATTTTTCTTGCCTCTAGGAGGTCTTTTGCTCTATTTTTGTTGAGGTGGCAACCTGTCTCCCTTGGATTTCCTCTTCTCATTTAGGAAATCATCATACTCATCAGCAGAGAGCTCTTGCCCTTTCTTTTTACTATCAACTATAAGGGCCACACCCTTTTTCTTCAGTATATTTACTTGCTCATCAACCCAAGCTTGGGTTAGCTGTAATATCCTGCCCATGAATGGATCCAAGGAGATGTCCTCCTGCATTGTAAGATCTGGGGCTGATATGGTGTCATTGTATATCTTCTTCTCTTCATATTCTTCCAGCATTATCTTTCCATCATCCTTCTTCATTTGCGTTGGGATGGAAATGCAACCAAAGGTTCTGATTTGGTTAATTGTTAACCTCTGATATCTTCTTCTTTGAGCTTCAACCTCATCCTTGCAATCTGCCCAAAAATCTTCAAGATGCCTTTGATGAATGGGTTGTCCCATGATCTTCTGCATCCTTCCATAAGGATCATATGGTCTTGTCAATGGAAATGGCTGTAACTTCATCATGGTTAAGCCAGCTATGGCTTTCTTAATATTTTCACTGTCTGGGCACATATACCAGGCCATTGTTATTGGAAATAACACTGGAGGAAGCTTGTTATTAGCTTTGTAAGCATCCAATATTGTCACAATCTGCCTCATGAACTCCATTAATACTATAGCATCAGTTGGATATCTTGGGAGCATGAGAGGGTAGCCTTGAAATCCTTCAACCCTAATGTATGAAAAGGTTGCAAATTAAATGAACCAGGCTCCATGCCTGTATATTACCTCTTGAGCTTCCATGCTCAGTCTTTTAGTTCTATCTTCCTCCATGCTCCTCACTAGATGCATAGAAAATGCATCATTCACCAATTTATAACCCTTGAGGTAGTTAACTCTTTGTAACTGGGGGTAATGGTCCCAGATTTGTGCATCATTGGTGGTGCCACCAATCTTCCCCTCTGTAGTCAATCCATTAAATGTACCTCTATAGGCACATGCATAAACAATGTACGAGGTCATATAGAAAGCACATTTTGTACCTCCTAGGTTTTTCAGTTGCTCATCCAGAGCATCACTTATCATTTTGGCCCATAGTGGCCTATTCTCAGTGTGTAAGCACATCAGGATGACTCCATACATCCAGTCTTTGAAACTTCCAGCTGTTGGCTGTCCTGTTACCCGACTGAGTAAGGTGATCATGAACTGATCCTCATCATCAAAGTCAAATTTGAATAGATGAATAGGCAATTTGGCTGCGGCTATATAAGGACTATTTTTAGCCCTCCATGCATACATTCTCTTACTAGCAGTCTTCTTATTAACTTCATATTCTATTTCCAGCTTCTTCAGGTCAATACTGACAACATTCTTACCCAGTGGCAAACTGAACATGGTGGAGAAGTCCTTGATAGATAAGTCTGCATACACTCTCCCATGCTTTTCCACCCTCCTTGTCTAGGGATTATAATTTTTGGCACACTAAATAACTAGTTCAGGAGCTTCCATAGATTATGGAAAACTAGCTGCATTTCACATCCTGGACATAAAAATGGCCTCAAGCAAAGCATCCTCATTATTCATGTTGATCTTGTATGTCCATGCAACTAAATCTGTATTGCCCAGGTGGGTGTCACCTATAGTTTCATATTTGAATTGCACACCCTCAGGCTATGCAAACATTGGCTTAACAAATTCTGCCTTGGACTTCATCAATCTTCTGTTTGCCATGATTTCCTGCAATGCCGAGAACTGGTCTCAAGATTGATACTTCATCATATGCATGCATATATATATTCTACATCTCTATGTCATCGTTCATAGGTTTATTAATTAGTTATTTCATCATGATATACAGAAATCCTAGCTTCAAATCAATGGACATCATTTTACCTAGATATGCATAGAACAACAGTGTTACATCCCACTTGTGGTTTAACTACTTTGATATGTGGAACAACTATTTAGATATGTTTTACTCTTGATTATGTATATTTGGGTTATTTTGTTGTTCAGATGTCAATCAGACATATATATTACAAATGTGTTGAATCAATTGATTATGTATATTTGGTTTATTTTGTTGTTCAGATGTCAATCAGACATATATATTACAAATGTGTTGAATCAATTAATTATGTATATTTGGTTTATTTTGTTGCTCAGATGTCAATTAGAAATATATATCACGAATGTATTGAATCAATTGAAATATGGAAGATGACTTTTGGATTAATTGTAAAATAGAGGCAATATGTGATGGGTTTCAGCTAACTATTACGTTGTGTGAGTGAATGTAGGAAACGTCATTCCCAAGAAGAGGGGGAAAAATATCATCAGGTATGGGGAGTAGCGAAGAGAACGCAATGCCATCTGAACAATAAGTTGGAACTGTTATAATAAAGTCCTTGGCCGAGAACTTTAGTAACCAAGTGTCTAGATAACCTTACGTCGCCAATAAGGGTAAGTCTTTGGAGACCTTAATTGATAGTCATTTTCCCGTCACTTCACCTGTTATTGCATCAAGCTGACGTCTACAATTTGACCTAATCCCATTTCAGGTCACTTATCATCAAATCTTTTGTTTAATGAGATCATTAACCAAATTAGAAAAGCTTAATCCTTTAACTAAAATAATTTCAATTCTAATTTGGTTTTGTGAGGCTGTCGGGGTCACAATGTATGCCTTTGTTAATTTATTAATGTCTAAATTTAAGGGAGATCTTAGCGGTGGAAGCTTATTCTTTCCATTTAAAGAGTTTTTATTATTTTCTTGTGAAAAGTGAAATTCCTTGGGTGCGGGCACCTCCTCGCCAAAACCTTAGGGCAATTAAAATGTTTTTGGAAAGCTAAAATGGGGACATAATTCTTTGGGTGCCGGATTAACACCAAGCACAAGCTTTTTCCTCTAGGCGGAGAGATTCGTTAACTGTGAAGAAGAGTGGGCTCACGGATTAAGTGGCATGGAGGAAATCGAGCATAAAAACTGGAAACTATTTCTTGATCGGGCATTCTTTTTGAGTTTTGACTTCTTCTTTGGGGACGGAGGCAGAGATGAGGGACGGGAGACTGGGCGAGAAGGATTTAAAAACATTAATAAAAAATGAAAGATGCAGGAATGAATTTGGAAGTTTTCGGTCCGTCAAGACTCCGCGCATTGTCTATAGGAAAGGAAGGGTGGTGTGGACGAACTTGGTAGAAGGACTTGCGATCTAGCTAGAGAAACACACAGACTGTAAGAGTTTAGGACCAAGGAGCTGTCAGAAGCAAGAAGGCATGTATCTTTCCTTCATAAATCTCAATGCTCGTAAGCTTAAATATTGAAGAGAAATTCGATTAGAGAACATTTTCTGGCACCTTCCAAAATAAAACTAGATTTTAGTTCCTTAGAGTGTTTGTTGAAGAAGTTAAAGTAATTCTGGTCTTTGTTAAGCAAATGCAACCTCTTGCTGTGTTAAATAAATAGTGTCGAAATGCAAATGCAACCTCTTGCTGTGTTAAATAAATACTATCGAAATGCAAATGCAACCTCTTGCTGTGTTAAATAAATACTGTCGAAATGCAAATGCAATCTCCTGCTGTGTTAAATAAATACTGTCAGAATTAAAATGCAACCTTTTGCTATGTTGAATAACTACTGTCAGTTTCTGAACTCAATGAAGCTCGTTCTCAGCATGCAAACTATTCCTGCATGGGTTATGTTTCATTTTGACTGCCTAGGTTGCCAGCTTGGATATGCGAACTATCTAATACCTTCTTGATAGTTGCAAATTTCTTGATAGAACCAAGAACTACCATTCCATTTAGAACCTGAGAAAAATAAGAAGAGTAACTGCTCTCACTAGAGATTTTTAATTCTTCCTTAAACCATTTTTTTCTGAGTTATTAGCTTCAAGAAAATCTAAACAAAAAAAAAATGTAGACAAGACCAGTCAAGCTTAACTCCTGCTCAAAGCTAAAGATGCTTGTCATCACTCAATGATTGAACAATCCCCTTCTTTTTCATGAGTCGTAGCTCAATAGGGTTAAGTACCTACAACAAGACCGTAATTGAAATTCAAGCCAAGTAGGGTGACAACTGAGCTACATGACCAGTGGTGTCGTGTTGTACACAATGTAAAACCTTGGCCAAGGTGGCGCTATCCGCATTAGGTAGTGTCAGTCAGTTCTTTGCCCTGATACATTTCCAGTCAGATGGTCACACTAGTTAGGAGTTACCTATGGTGTGTGGCCGACTAGGAAAGAGTAGGGTCAAACACCAGTCTCAGATGGCATTGATTTCTCTTCATGTTGCTTCTCTGCGGAGGGTCGGGTCATTTCAGTAGAAACGACATGGGGGGCTAGAAGTCCGAGGATGGGTGGATAAACGCCTTGATGATATTTCCCCCCCTAACTTGCAAGGAGATAAAAAGTAAACAGATGGAACAAACTAGAAAGACTTGAGCTTCCTTTCTCTTCAGCAAATAATTAAGGTGTTATCTTCTTACCCCTATTACTTTTCTGTTTTGTTACTGTCTTGTGAAAGAAAAGAATAGACTAGTTGCTTATAGTAAATGCAGATTTTCTTCCTAGAAAATAAAAGTTTAAACAAAAAAATTTGTTTTGTTCTATTCCATATTTGTTGTTAATTATGTCTTTTACAAGTATGTTCTTTAGGATCAACGTATTTGTTTGTTACATATGGTATCAAAGCACCAGGTTCGACACTGAACCTTGGGCTCATCCATCAGCGAAAACTTAGGAATCCTAGAACTAAAACAAAGTATTTTGGTTTTGCCAAGATGCAGGTCTATACAGCAAAACGTAAGAGAACTCGAGAACCAGGTAATCTTCCACGTTGGAAACTAGCAACTGCGAAGAGTGATCAACAAAGTTGTACCATACCTTCTGATAGCGAAACATTAGCTGATGCTATCAAATGACTTAAACGAGAAAAATAGATCCAAGCAAGCTCAAGAAGAAAAGTAGTGGTAAACTCTACCTTAGGGCCTAGTAAACAAAAATCCGTTAGCAAAATTGTAATGTCTTTGGAAAATAACACCATGTCTTTCACTTTAAAGGAACCTCGTGTACCCACTTCGGGTTATTGATTAATTCCTTACTCGGATTATGAAGGGCAAGAAGAGCCCATAACTAGTAGTGATGAAAGCTCTTAAATCTAGGGCTCTACACTGAAACCTTGTAAATATATATATATATATTGTAACCGAATTTTGTTGTGAGTAATAATAAAAAAAAAATTTGTTGTGTGTAACATTGATATGCATATATGTGCAAAAAAAAAAAAATCATATAAAGTCTAAAGGTATGATTACTTTAACAGGATTAGGTAGAGGAGAAGCGATGGCTCACTTGTTTGAGGGTAGGGGTTGGACCGAAACCCCAGAGACATCTGCTGCGAAGTTAGACAAGATCTTACAGATGATGCATGATACTCAAGCTAGGCTCCAGCAATTGGAACAGAAAGGGAATAGAGACATCAGAAATCAAGATGAGGAACATGAGTCAGGAAATAAGGATCAAAACTCTGAGAATGCTCATACCCATCCAACTGGAAATGAGGAACACACTATAACCCAACCTGGAAAAGAAAGAACAATACGTGGTATTATCTCTAAGGACATGAAGAAAATCAAACCTCCGCAGTACGATGGATCTGAGGCAGGTGATGCTGCCGAGGCCTGGCTGACAGGTATGGAAAAATATTTTGAAATAAGAGATTATACAGAAAACATGAAGGCTGTGTGGGGAGCCTATCAGTTAACTGGAGAAGCTGCGGGTTGGTGGGAGAATAAGAAGGCAGAACTGGGTTGGATATCTGCGAATATATCATGGGATCAATTTGTGGAAGTTTTTAGACAGCGATGGCTACCTCAATTATTCTTTGAGAAAAAGTTAACGGATTTCTAGGACTTGAGGCAGGGCGAGCTTTCAGTACATGCTTATTGGGAGAAGTTCACTCATTTATTGAAATACGTTCCTCAATTTCAGAAGGATGAGAAGTATAAGATTAGGAAGTTCATCATGGGACTTAATAACCATATAGGTAGATCAGTAGATGTTTTGGCACCCACGACCATGAACGAAGCCTATGAAAAAGCTATGAGACAAGAGTAGAAGCTTAAGAAGGATGACTCCATCAGGGATAGAAATAGGAAGAGGAGGAATTGGACACAAGGAACCCAGCCCTTCAAGAAGAAAGCAGGTAATTTCAGCCATAGGAACAGAGACCCCAAAGGAAATAAGAGCGGACGTTAAGAATAGCCAAGGGATAGGAGTTTTGGCAAACTAAGGAGGTTTTATGACGAGAACAACAGAGGTGCAGAGAGGAGGGGACCCCCAGGAGGATGTTTTACTTGTGGAGGGGAACATTATGCAAACCAATGTCCCACAACAGGACAAGGAGGACAGCAACAAAAGAACCCTCTACCATCACAACAAACAGCTTTCCAACAAAGGATCCATGTGACAGTGGATAATAGGCAAGCTGAGTATCAGTTTACACCTATAGAGATTCTAAGTATGCATTACAGAAATCCAATTACCATACTCATAGATACCGGGGCTACAGAGAATTTCATTTCACCTAAGTTGTTGAGTAGATTTCCAAAAAGAGCTGGATACATGGCTAATTCTTGGATGGTCGAGTATGCTAACCGATCGAGAGCTTGGGTAGAGCAATGTTTATTCGAAGCCAAGGTTGAACTTCCAGGTCTTGTCTCAGAAGTAAATCTGTATGTCGCACCCTTAGGCTCGTATGATGTCATATTAGGCATGCATTGGTTGGAAAAACATAGGGCCAAAGTAGATTGTTTTGATAAAATGATTGAATGTGAAGATGATTTGGGGAATAAAGTGCAAGTACAAGGGATCTAGCACAAAGTCCAGTTACGACAACTCTCTACCATGCAATTAAAAAGGAGTGGTCGAAAGGGTTGTCACATATTTGCTGTAAAAATGGAAAAAAAAACTAAAATTCATGAAAATAGTAACAATCAAAATAAAAAGGTGAATGAGCAACCACAAGAATATTTTGCCAAAAAATACCCTTACCTCTAAAACTATCAGGATGTCTTTCTCAAAGACTTACCCGGTTTACCACCTAGGAGAGTATTTGATTTTTCTATAGAGCTAGTACCTGGAGCTGCACCGGTGTCTAAGGCCCCTTATCGTATGACCACGGTTGAGCTTATGGAGTTGAAATCTCAACTGCAAGAACTGCTAAGCAAAGGATTGATTAGACCTAGTGTGTCACCGTGGGGTGCACCAGTGATCTTCATCAAAAAGAAAGATGGCACTTTATGACTATGCATAGATTACAGAATGTTAAACAAGTTGACTATCAGAAATCAATATCCTCTACCGTGTATAGATGACTTATTTGACCAAATACGTGGAGCCTCAGTCTTTTCTAAAATAGATCTTTGGTCAGGATACCATCAATTGAGACTCAAGGAAGAAGATATTCATAAAACAGCTTTCAGAACCTGCTATGGGCATTACGAATTCACAGTGTTACCTTTTGGGCTTACCAATGCCCCAGCTGCATTTATGAACTTAATGAATAGTGTGTTTCACGACTGCCTAGATAAATTTGTTTTAGTCTTCCTTGATGATATTTTGATCTATTCAAAGAATGAAGAGGAACATTTTAAGCATCTTCAGCTGGTGTTGCAGCGCCTTCGTGAAAACAAGCTTTATGGGAAGTTGTCTAAATGCACCTTTTTCCAGAGAGAAGTTCATTATTTGGGACACATTATAATAGAAAAGGGTATTACAGTAGATCCTGCCAAGATTAAAGCGATAACCGAGTGGCCCATTCCCAAAAATGTATAAGAAGTTCGAAGCTTTATGGGATTGGCAAGCTATTATCAGAAGTTTGTAAAGGATTTTTCACGAATAGCATACCCAATCACTTCATTGCAAAGAAAAGACAGGAAATTTGTATGGTCAGAAAAATGTCAAGGGGCATTTGAAATGCTTAAGGAAAAATTAGTCTCAGCGCCTGTGCTAAAAATACCAGACCCTGAAGAAACATTTGTAGTTGTCACTGATGCTTCAGGGGAAGGATTAGGCGGAGTACTTATGCAAAATGGTCAAGTAATAGCATATGAGTCTAGGAAACTTAAAAACTATGAACAGAACTATGCACCCCATGATCTTGAATTGGCTGCTATTGTTCATGCTCTTTAAATGTGGCGTCACTATTTATTGGGAAAACCATTTGAACTCTGATCTGATCATCAAGGGCTGAAATACATATTCACTTAGCCAAACCTGAATGCAAGACAAAGGTGATGGTTGGAATTGATTGCCGATTATGACTTTAAGATCAATTACATCAAGGGAAAGGAAAACAGGGTGGCAGATGCTTTAAGTCGTCGGAGGCATGTTAATGCAATAACTTCAGTATATTCTGATTTCAAAGACCGGGTACTACATCAATTGAAAGACAATAAGTTTTATCGGCAAGTAAATGAAGCTCTTCAGCTCAATCCATTAGACTCAAAGTATGAAGGATTTCAGATAGGAAATGACGGATTGTTAAGATATCAAGGTAGAATGTATATACCTGAAAATACCAAGCTTAGGAACTTGATATGGAAAGAAGTGCATTCCGCACCATATTCTGGACATCCTGGAATTACTAAACTTATGGTAGATGTTAAACCCCTATATTTTTGGAAAGGGATGAAGAAGGATGCGGCAAGATTTGTGGCAAGTTGTTTGGAGTGTCAAAGGGTCAAAGCAGAGCACCAGCACCCCACGGGATTATTACAACCTCATACAGTTCTAGATTGGAAATGGTAGATAATTAGCATGGACTTTATTCAGGGATTGCCCATGTCCAGATATAAACATAACACCATACTGGTAGTGGTAGACAGGCTTACCAAAGTAGCACACTTTATACCAGGGAATTTGATGGATGGTGCAACCACTGTTGCTCATAAATTTGTGCAAAACATATTTCGGCTACATGGAATTCCTGAGAAAATTATATCTGATAGAGATGCTAGGATGACATCCCAATTTTGGCAAACATTATTTTCAGCCCTGGGTACGCAACTGAATATTAGTTCCGCCTACCATCCTGAGACGAATGGCCAAACGGAAAGAGTTAATCAGATCTTAGAGGATCTTCTTCGGATGTACTGTATGGATCAACAGTACAAATGGGAAGATTATCTTCCTTTAGTTGAATTTGCATACAATAATTCTTACCAGTCATCCATAAAAATGGCACCCTTTGAGGCACTATATGGAAGGAGGTGTAGAACTCCTATCAGCTGGGATAAGCTAGAAGATAGGATAACCCTCGTTCCAAAAATGCTCTCCGAAATGGAAGAGCAAGTAAAGTTGATCAAGAAAAGGTTAGCAGAAGCTAACGATCGACAGAAAAGTTATGCAGATGCCAAACGAACCCCCAGACAATTTGAAGTAGGGGAAAGAGTGCTTCTGCGTGTCAAACCACACAAAAGTGCCATAAAATTTGGGAAGTTCACTAAACTTGCACCCCGGTATGTTGGACCATTTGAGGTCCTGGAAGTTGTCAACCCAGTTGCCTATAAAATTGCTCTACCACCAGCCCTCACTCGGTTGCATAATGTCTTTCATGTTTCCTACCTTAAAAAGTATGTATCAGATTTTGCACACATGATTGATTGGAACTCATTACAGGTGCAGGACCCAGGGGTACTAATGATCGAGCCAGTCAAGGTACTCGAGGTACGTAAGCCTCGCTTACATAACAGAGAAGTGGCCCAATGTAAGGTCCAGTGGGACCAGTATTCAGAAGATAGTGCTACTTGGGAGGATTATACTGAAATGCATAAAAAATTTCCAAATTTATTTAATCTTTATAACAGTTGAACCTCTTTAACGTTTAGATAAACTATATAATTATGTTGTATTTTGTTTTGATACTTTAAATCATCGAGGACGATGAATCACAAGAGGGAAGGTATGTTACATCCCACTTGTGGTTTAACTACTTTGATATGTGGAACAACTATTTAGATATGTTTTACTCCTGATTATGTATATTTGGGTTATTTTGTTGTTCAGATGTCAATCAAACATATATATTACAAATGTGCTAAATCAATTGATTATGTATATTTGGTTTATTTTGTTGTTCAGATGTCAATCAGACATATATATTACAAATGTGTTGAATCAATTGATTATGTATATTTGGTTTATTTTGTTGTTCATATGTCAATTAGAAATATATATCACGAATGTGTTGAATCAATTGAAATATGGAAGATGACTTTTGGATTAATTGTAAAATAGAGGCAATATGTGATGGGTTTCAGCTAACTATTACGTTGTGTGAGTGAATACAGGAAACATCATTCCCAAGAAGAGGGGGAAAAATATCATCAGGTATGGGGAGTAGCGAAGAGAACGCAATGCCATCTGAACAGTAAGTTGGAACTGTTATAATAAAGTCCTTGGCCGAGAACTTTAGTAACCAAGTGTCTAGAAAACCTTACGTCGCCAATAAGGGTAAGTCTTCGGAGACCTTAATTGATAGTCGTTTTCCCATCACTTCACCTGTTATTGCGTCAAGCTGACGTCTACAATTTGACCTAATCCCATTTCGGGTCACTTATCATCAAATCTTTTGTTTAATGAGATCATTAACCAAATTAGAAAAGCTTAATCCTTTAAATAAAATAATTTCAATTCTAATTTGGTTTTGCAAGGCTGCCGGGGTCACAATGTATGCCTTTGTTAATTTATTAATGTCTAAATTTAAGGGAGATCTTAGCGGTGGAAGCTTATTCTTTCCATTTAAAGAGTTTTTATTATTTTCTTGTGAAAAGCGAAATTCCTTGGGCGCGGGCACCTCCTCGCCGAAACCTTAGGGCAATTAAAATGTTTTTGGAAAGCTAAAATGGGGATGTAATTCTTCAGGGGCCGGATTAACACCAAGCACAAGCTTTTTCCTCTAGGCGGAGAGATTCGTTAACTGTGAAGAAGAGTGGGGTCACGGATTAAGCGGCATGGAGGAAATTGAGCATAAAAACTGGAAACCATTTCTTGTTCGGGCATTCTTTTTGAGTTTCGACTTCTTCTTTGGGGACGGAGGCAGAGATGAGGGACGGGAGACTGGGCGAGAAGGATTTAAAAACATTAATAAAAAATGAAAGATGCAGGAATGAATTTGGAAGTTTTCGGTCCGTCAAGACTCCACGCATTGTCTACAGGAAAGGAAGGGTGGTGTGGATGAACTTGGTAGAAGGACTTGTGAGCTAGCTGGAGAAACACACAGACCGTAAGAGTTTAGGACCAAGGAGCTGCTGGAAGCAAGAAGGCTTGTATCTTTCCTTCATAAATCTCAATGCTCGTAAGCTTAAATATTGAAGAGAAATTTGATTAGAGAACATTTTTTGGCACCTTCCAAAATAAAACTAGATTTTAGTTCCTTAGAGTGTTTGTCGAAGAAGTTAAAGTAATTCTGGTCTTTGTTAAGCAAATGCAACCTCTTGCTGTGTTAAATAAATACTGTCGAAATGAAAATGCAACCTCTTGCTGTGTTAAATAAATACTGTCGAAATGCAAATGCAACCTCTTGCTATGTTAAATAAATACTATCGAAATGCAAATGCAACCTCTTGCTGTGTTAAATAAATACTGTCGAAATGCAAATGCAACCTCCTGCTGTGTTAAATAAATACTGTCAGAATTAAAATACAACCTTTTGCTGTGTTGAATAACTATTGTCAGTCTCTGAACTCAATGAAGCTTGTTCTCAGCATGCAAACTATTCCTGCATGGGTTATGTTTCATTTTGATAGCCTAGGTTGCCAGCTTGGATATGCGAACTATCTAATACCTTCTTGATAGTTGCAAATTTCTTGATAGAACCAAGAACTACCATTCCATTTAGAACCCGAGAAAAATAAGAAGAGTAACTGCTCTCACCAGAGATTTTTAATTCTTCCTTAAACCATTTTTTTTTCTGAGTTATTAGCTTCAAGAAAATCTAAACAAAAAAAAAACTGTAGACAAGACCAGTCAAGCTTAACTCCTACTCAAAGCTAAAGATGCTTGTCATCACTCAATGATTGAACAATCCCCTTCTTTTTCGTGAGCCGTAGCTCAATAGGGTTAAGTATCTACAACAAGACCGTCATTGAAATTCAAGCCAAGTAGGGTGACAACTGAGCTACATGACCAGTGGTGTTGTGTTGTACACAATGTAAAACCTTGGCCAAGATGGCACTATCCGCATTAGGTAGTGTCAGTCAGTTCTTTTCCCAGATACATTTCCAATCAGATGGTCACACTAGTTAGGAGTTACCTATGGTGTGTGGCCGACTAGGAAAGAGTAGGGTCAAACACCAGTCTCAGATGGCATTGATTTCTCTTCATGTTGCTTCTCTGCGGAGGGCCGGGTCATTTCAGTAGAAATGGCACGGGGGGCTAGAAGTCTGAGGATGGGTGGATAAATGCCCTGATGATATTTTTCCCCCCTAACCTGCAAGGAGATAGAAAGTAAACAGATGGAACAAACTAGAAAGACTTGATCTTCCTTTCTCTTCAGCAAATAATTAAGGTGTTATCTTCTTACCCCTGTTACTTTTCTGTTTTGTTACTATTTTGTGAAAGAAAAGAATAGACTAGTTGCTTATAGTAAATGCAGATTTTCTTCCTAGAAAATAAAAGTTTAAACAAAAAAAATTGTTTTGTTCTATTCCATATTTGCTGTTAATTATCTCTTTTACAAGCATGTTCTTTAGGATCAGTGTATTTGTTTGTTACAAACAACAAGGGGGGTTTCAATTACTTACCTAGTTTGCTTGTTCCTTTGAATTACAATGATGATTATATGGGATAATCTTGATAGTGCTGATAATCACGTTCTTCATTTTGATTCAAGCTGTATAGGTCTGTAGGTGGTTTGTAAGAAGGTTTGAAAGCTCAGCTCTGTGTAAAGATTGATCTTATCGCGAGTTAAGTGCATAATGACGTTATGGATTCATTCTAAACCCATTTATTTGGTCAGTTAGGGCACAATCTAATTAAATCTCTCATAATCGTTAAGTTTTCACATGGAAACCTATAGAGGTTGCCAGGTGTGACCATCGCACTTAACCATTAGCGGGAGACACCTACCGTATTAATGAGCATTCAATGTAGCATGCGGCAAGAAGCGGAGGATGATCTTTTGAAATATCCGGTGATGTTTTGAATATCAGGTGATATTCAAAATATGACCATCTCATAATATGACCATCCGCATCTTAGCGGGAGACACATGTCAGTATATCGGGTTATTTTTGGAGCATCGGGTCATGTTATAAAAGACCAGGTGATGTTCAAAATATCAGGTGATATTTCGAAAAGGATGATGACCCCTTGCACTACTTAAGTAGCCTTTCTCAGAATATCATGATGACATCACCATGATATTGGTTTAGTCTATCATTAAAGCACTATGACGTGATCGTCATGTTTTATGAAAGGGTGATTTTAGGAAATATACCTCCGCGAGGTAAAAAAATGATGATGATGTCATCATCATGTTAATTCTCTTTGTTATCAGGTTGGATGATGTCCTTGGGATAAAAGTCTTAGGGTGATAATTTACAATCGGATGATATTTGAAAGATAAGGTTATATTCGAAATATCAGGTGATGTTTCGAAATATCATCCTTGCGGAATACATGCTGTTATTTGACGGGTAAGTATCACAAGCACCTAAAAATGATGTTCGCAGGTCGCAAACAGATAATTTATTGGGTTGATAAATTAGATCAGGGCGATATTTCGTAAGATAACTGATTTTGGGAAATATGATGAGGACCTACCTCCCCCCCTTTATGAATATCAGGTTTGACCAAGATTTTGACCGTTCATAACTTTTGCATCCTAAGGAAAATCAGGGTGATGTAAAAGGCAAACCTTCATGAAATTTAATGCTCTTTCCAAATTTGAGGTTAATGAAATGAAATATGAACTTTGACAAACTAACCTCATGATGATGACTTCCCTAGCCATTGTGCAGGATCATCTGTATTGATTGAATTTTACCAGACCGCCAGTGAGAAAAACACCCAAGCAAAGCCAAAAAAGTTGGGTCCCTATTTTGCCAAGTCAAAATGGGGCGTGTTGTGTAACCACACAACATAGCCTAGTTAGCACCACATAGGTTCCATATCAATGGTGAAGTTATAACTACCACCTCAACACCCAACAAGTACCATGTCATTGTTTTGGTCCTCCTTGCATGCGAAGGTATCAAACTTTGAAAGATAATAACTTTCAAATAGTAGCTTGAATTTGAGTGTAATTTTCTTGAAAGTGTAATTTTTTGAGTGGAATCCTTGGATACAATTTGTTTCCTATTAGGATATATAGGTTTTCATTAATTTTATAAAATCATTGAAGTCCTATTTAAGTAGTTGGTTGGGTTTATTTTAATTGCATTAATCATAAAGTGATAAATTGTGTATCCTATGGGGCCCTTTCATTGCATAATATGAGGTGTGTGTGCCAAAATCCTTTATGAGTATCGTGTATTAAATAAATTGACATAAAGTTCTATAATGTTTGGGGGGATTACATTATATTTTTTTGCATTTCCTTGCATTCTTCTATTGTCACTTTGAATCACCATAACTATACATGTTGGAGAGAAGCAATAAAAAACCATTGCATTTAGCATGATCTATTACTGTATCTCCATGGAATCATTCTTGAGCCAAGTGATACTAAGAAAAATGTTGCATGGTCAAACAACAATAATAGTTATATGAACTAATATGTCTTCCTATTTTTGAGGATATAGTATGCATAAAGCACATTGAGTGCCCTTTTACTTCTTGGACTAAATCAAATTTTTTTTGGAGATCTATTTCAACTTTGTTTTGATGCTTTCTTTCCAACCCTACATCCATGAATGTAACTTAGAGAATTATAGAGATGCATCCTCCTCTGAATGCCCCTTCTACACTCTTGGTAGTTTATTCATATGAACTACCAAGTCCTTTCTCAGATAAGGGTTATAGATAAATGCACAAAGATTCCTCCATTGGGCCTACTTCTATAGAGATCTTTATTTTTTTTTAAGAAAAAGTGGCAGAGCCACTAAACTCATTGTATTAAATATAAGAAATAATATAAAGTCCTGGTTCAGGAGGAGCATACCAGCAGGAAAGAACCAAGAAGAAAACCTCCGGTTATAGCTCCACAAAACCTATCTACAATAGATGAATTTTCCATATGGAATTACAATATGAAAATAGGGACAAAGGCATACAAAATTGCCCCCTAAATAGCCACCATAGATCTAACAAAGTTTCAAATACAACACCAGAGGATAAGGACAAAAGTAGCAGAGCATATGAATCTCATAACTATACTACACAGATAGAAATAGATAGAGGCACTGGAGGAGAAAGCTTGAACAATCGACCTCTTTCAAAACCACTATCAAAAAACCATGAACACATTCAACATTCACCATATTCTTAAAAAAATTACCATCTCCTTCTCAAGGCAAAAAAGGATCCCAAATCTAAGGATTCTCCAACATCATAATATTCACATCACCAATATCTACTGTAGGCGGAGGGGGCAGAGGAGGTAATTGAAAATGAAGTAGATGAAATAGAGCCCTAAACACCTCTCTGGCTATATCAGCTACTTCATCACCAACCTCTCTGCCATGATAGTGAAGGCCATTTAGGATAGACATCCTACAGTCCCACTGCAACCCATGAAGAAAAGAGGGGAAAAGACAATGCACCATGAGGATGTGAACAATATCTTGTAGAGTAAGAAGACCCCTAATGGGAGCTGATCCCAAATGAATATCATAATCTACCATGGTTGTGTTAAAACTATCTGCACAAAATAGAAAATCTTGCACAAACAAATGCCCAAGTCTTCTCACCATATTAACATATTGAATAAGGTCCATGGAATTAGAAAGAAAGTGTGATATCACATGAGATGGGTATAGTGCCATAGGAAGATGAAAGAAACTATGACCACACACAGAAATAATTGCTCTCTCAATATCTTCATCATAAATTTTGAAGATTTCACCCAAAGAGGCAACACAAGAGACCCCCAAAGAAGGTTGTTCCCATTTTTGAATTCGAAAGAGAATCCAAGAGTTTTGAAGGTTCAAGCCCATATCTCCAACAAAAAGATCTCTCAAAGCAAGAGGAAATAATCACAAACACCAGAGCATGATAAACTAAGCAATAAGAATAGCATTCAATTAAGGAGAATATAATAAGTACCTTTGCGAAAGATCTGGAAACACCACAAATGACTGCCAAAAGTACTGCAAACCAACTCAACTTGAAATGGATGAAATAAATGAAACAGTACACCAAGAGTGACATCCACATGAATGTAACAAATTCTAAGCCAGAGAGATAGATGTCAAAAAAGGCATAAAGAATGTTAGCAACTTTTAATCCTGCCAAACCAAAACATAAGTTTATAAAGAATACCTTATCTCTAAAAATAGTTACAACCTTCTCACCACACACAACCCAACCAAGGATATTCCCTCTTTGATTTAAATTTCAAAAAGAAGAGCCAACTTCCTATCCCAAACTAAACACCCTTAAATTGAGATGAACATTCTATCTTCATCAAAAATCCTTACAAAACCATTTAGGCACCACAGAGAATCAATATCCCATTCAAAAAATTCCTTCTCCTGATCACAAGACAAATTAGCAAGAAAATTAGCTAATTTGTTCCTTTCCCTATATGAATGAAGAATTTGGAAATTTGCAAATGATTTGATAAAATTTGAAGCATCATTTAAGATGTACCCAATTTTCCAACTAGGTACTGGAATCTTTTTAATGGCATTCACTATATTCATGGAATCTCCTTCAATAATAATATCATTAATCCCACAATTTAAAGCTAATTTCAGACCTGCAACTAGTGTCAAGGCTTCAACCTCATTATTCGAGCAAAATACAAGTTTAAGAGACATAGCCTTAAGTACTTCCCCATTTCAATCTCTTAACACACATCCATCACCTGAAGACCCCGGATTACCTTTACAAGCACCATCAAAATTCAACTTAATGAAATTTTCTGGAGGAGGCTTCCAATGGATAAGACTTCTATCTACTTTTTGAACACCCACAAAACAATTTGGATTGGGAAGTGATAAAAAATTCCAAGTTTTGAGCATGAGAGCATCCCATGAAGAAAAGGCTAAAGAGCTAATATATTTTAATAATAGATGAGAATGAACTAATTATACCACTACGTTTTCCACCTTACTCATGACTTGATCCAAGGTGCATTCCTCTTTCCTAAAAATTCAATTATTTCTTTCAAGCCATAAATTCCAAACCACTAAACTAGCAGAAACAATCCAAAGGGAAGAAAAAGTTGAATTCTGAAAAAGAATTGGCCAACTCTGAAACAAATTTAAAACTGTATCAGGAAGAGCTCCTAGCCAACCCAACTTCGCCCACAACCAATACCAGATTTGTGAAGAGAAAGAACATGTCACCAATAAATGATTACTATCTTCTTCAACTTCTGAACAAAGAGAACATAAAAAAGGCTAGATGAAACCAAGTTTAACAAGTCTTTTACTTGTTAGAATAAAACCCTTAAGTGCCAACCAAGCAAAAGCTCCTGCCTTCGGAAGCAAAGATTACTCCAGCAAAGTTTGAAAGGCCATCTTGGAGAATCTTCCACACTTCTTCCCATGAGACTTTGGTATCCTTGTTTCACTATGTACTTCCTAGATTTAGAAGGAGTCCAAATAATTTCATCTGGGGTTCCTGATAAGACAACCCTTCTTCTCTTAAGAATTTTATACAACAAAACTTTTTGGGAAGGAGGGATTGGAGCATTGGAAAAATCTTTCCAACTTGCACCCAAATGATTCCGAATTTCATTTAACTCTAAGTAATCTCTAACTCTAACTCCCCAAATCTAACTAAGAATCTCTTTAGCCTCATTGAACCCCTCTATATTAGAAAGAGGAGGATGATTGTTCCAAGAATCATCCCAAAATAAAGTTGAACAACCATCATGGATAACCCAAGAAATAAAAGGAAAAATTACCTCCCTGCAATCAATCATGAAATTCCAAATCTTAGAACCTGTTTTTGGATTTTCAAAAGGACCCTTGATGGAAGTGGAAAAGAAGTATTCATGAGCACACACATTCTCACTAGCAACATAGGATCCTTAAAAGTTAACAAATCATGATTGAGAAAAAACCCTATTTTTCCTGCCAAGACCCTGATAATCTGTAAATCTCTATATTCCAAAGGGAGTAAACTAATCCAGAATGGGAAGAAATTAGCATTAAATATCTCTGGATCAAAGTTTGGAATCCATTCTTGGAGGAACATACCTCTCCCATTAGAAAACCAAGATTTTGTCGTAAGAATAATGTTTCTTTCTTCCCAAGAAGTAAAAATTGCAATGAAAAGACCAGAACCCTTATCTAATTGAATAATTTTGGAAACCCCTTCCCAATTTTGTTTTATCCAAAGATCTAAATCATCTTTTTCTGGGATAAAGTTCCAGATCTTACCGATTAGAGCTTTTTGACACAAATTTTTCACATGCGGTAGAAGCAAATCATCCGAAATCTGTATTTCGATCACTTCCTCTATATCCTTTGTGGGCTCATTAGTTTTTTTCCTGTTTTCTCTAGATTTGCCTTTTGGGTTGATAATCACTCTTCTCATTACGGTTAGGTTTAACAAAATGAAAGGATCTAGCATGAAACCCTTCTCTTCCCTGAGTAACTTCTCTTTGAAAAGAAAATTTTTTGTAACTTCCATCCTTCGCAAAACTATTTTCCCTCCCATGTCCTTCAAAAAAACTCCCACAATTATGATTATCCCATTCTTTCCTTTGTGTTTCCAAGAAATCATTAAACAAACATTGTTGAGACCACAGTGGTCTCCTATTCCTCTCTGCAAATTTTCATTGTCGCCAACCCATCATTACCATTAGGGTTCATAGAGATCTTTATTCCTACTTTGAAGGTTTGTGACATTTATTTTTTAGTGGGACCATTCATATTTACCAAATATACCTCACTGGGATGGAAACTTATGAGATATCTCATGCATGTTGGATAAACCTCACCTTTGGGATATGGATGACACTATTGAGGACTTGGTTTTCCTATTCAATGATAACTATTGTACAATTTTATCATATTATTTGTATGTAATGATGGTATTTATAAACCTTGGCATTCTTTATCCTCTTCTATATGCCTTTGTGTGTCACATTATGTATTTTTACCTAAGAATAAGTTAATCAAATAGTGAAACATCATAGCACAAACATGGAGAGTGATGAACATGTCTAGAGATTTTAATATTGTTTCTTCTCTCATATCCTTTTTGAAGTGGGAAAAGCTTCAACATACATATGATTATATCTCTAAATCTAAGGGAAGAAATGATGTTCAGTGCAACTGGATCTTCTTCAACATCAAGTATTGTCCATCTTCATCCATCTCTAGTGTGGGAATCTATTAATTGGAGTGGCTACCTACTCCTTCCTCTCCATCTTCACTATTATTTCTCTTCTTCTTGTAGGGAATATCCCTTGTTAGGGGGTGAAATTTGAATACTATGTCACACTTTTTATAAAGTAAATGGACAACACAAATATAGACTTTTAACTTGAGTCACTTGAAAGTGATATATATGTTTTGAACTTTTAAATGATGCAAACTAACAAAATGTAGAATTTTTAGTGCAACTTATGTTTAGATTTTTTTAAAATGATTTGGATATATTTTTATAAACTTGACACTATACTTTAATTTTCAAAAAAATGTTTATAAAATAAGGTTGGGGGGCCTCCACTTTTTAATCCTATTTTTTTGTTTAGTTAAATTTAAGTTGCAATGTAATGAATATTTTTGTATAATTTTGATAAGTATCTTTTTACAAATGTTTAAAGTCAAGGGTACTAAAAGTGCAATAATTTCAACAAGCCTCCACTTTATGTATTAACAATTTATCATTAATAAAAATAAATCATACCATTTTGACAAGGATTATCTTCTCTAGTACATCATATTCTTCTTAATTTTTTTAAAAAAACTTAGTATTATTTTTTGAATTTCCAATCAACTTCATATTCAATGTTAATGACCTAATTATAGTAAATTTAAAAAATAATTAATTATTTGCAAGAGGAATTAGGATACAATCTGAAGATATGTACCTAGGTTACTCTTATGTAGTCTATTTATATCCCAACAGTAATAATGATAGAAGAGAAGTAAATATAGAAAATAGACATTAATATGTGGTAGGATTCCATGCAAGTAAAAAAATAACACAATATAAAACATTCATTTCCACAGTCAATACTCCTTATATCTCCTTATATATATTCATCATATAATCATGTACAAAAGGCAGGTTTATGTCTCTACTCATATATCACTGTATTATCCTATCATCTCTCTTATCTTACATACATTGTTACATACATATGTATATATAATATAGAGGGGTGTGTCCTTTGTGTGACACCTTTCTACCTTCTTCCCCTGTCGGCTTGATGCTCCGCAAGTCTTCTACACTATCTTATGGTGATTGCTCTAGCTCCCAATATACTGCCAACATTAATAAACAAAATTATAATATTTATTTCCAAAATCTAGGCCCTAAGATCCAATGAAGGATATTTTTAGATTTTACAAAAAATATCTATAATATAAGAAAAGGTGGCTCAAATATAAGGTTTCTACAAGTTTACAAAAAATAAAAAGGTAAAATTTTCGTGTCTATTGCTAGCAAGTCAGTTTTGTGTGAAATTATTCCAGCTAAGATTGTTTAGACCAAAATAGATTTAATCACAACAATATTCTAACTAAAACATTGAATAACTTGAAATACATATTTTTAGAAAGTTTTTAATTGTGAAATTTGAAGAGTATTTTTAACCTAAATTAAACAAAATTACAAATAAAATGTACTCTAAAGCACACTATCACTATAAGGGTGACAATTTGGACATTGTACATTTTTATTTCACTATAGAGATGCTTTTGTAGGTGTGGATTTTGATGAATTCCTATTAATCTATATAATAATGTAATGCTTATTTAAATTTTTTTTATATACATGTTTTTTAGATATATTCTAACTAACATGTAAGCATTGATAAATATGATTTGTCTTCTTAATTTCCCCCTATCTTTATTAACTTCCTTAATAGTGCATTGAACATTTAACACTTGGCAAGATTACCCTCACATATCTTGGGAAGTGATGCCATAGAGGTATACTTGAGGGCTATAGAGGTTAGAGTAATAAGAAGACTAGAAACTTTTTCTTGCGTTTGTTTTTAGTTAATTTTCTTCTATCTTTTCTTCTAGATTTTTACCTCAATGATTTTTTATCTAGCCTCTTTCTTATTCTAGTGATCTATAATTTTTAGCTAATCTAGATCCTCTATAAAGGGTCTAGTGAAGTGAGGAGAGATTAAACTCTAATACTTAGGCCTTAGATAGACCCAAGATCTTTCAATACCAACAACTTTTGGTTCCACTCTAAACTATTAGGTATTTTATCTTATAGAATGGAGATATAAGTTTATCAAAAGGTGGTGGTGATAAGTTGGAGTAATAAGGGGCTCTTCTAGTATACATATAATGATAAATTAATAGTTAATAGTTTAAGGTTTCTAGAATGTATGGTATGGGGTTTATAGTGTTTAAGGTTTGGGTTAAAGGGTTTATGTAATGCCCCATCATGCAACCCTAGAGAGTTAGGTTCAACTATGCAATAACAGATGGAGTGTGTGTGTGTGTGTGTGTGTGTTTTAAAACTAAAAGTGATGATAACAAATTTCAACAAGTAACAACCAACTAGTTACAATTAACTTCTCTAGGGAAACATAACTGCATTATTGAATTTAAGTAATAATTCAACAACATACATAACTCATTCCAATTACACAAAATAGCAAACTACTTTCATCATTAGATAGGTACATCAACATTTTGTAATAAAGCTTCAAAGTTAAGAATAGTTCATATACATATTTACATTGATACAAAAACTCATCTTTTCTAGATACATAAGGTACAATATATGTCTTCTAAAATAGGTGCAAACTGGAAATAGGAGAGATATGCCACATGATCCACGATGCCAGAAAACCAATGGAATATAGCTCAACCACCCGGCCATGTGGAACCCTAAGGTACACCCCCTGAGCTAGGAGATAACAGTGAGGTCCCACAAAGTCAACAGTCAAGATGGCAAAGATAAATAGGTAAATGACTAACAATAAATCCCAACTAACTCAAGAATAATAATAAAATGGATCAACAATGCTCCCAGAGGCAACATGATCAACAAGCATGAACATAAGAGGGATAACTATGCTACAGTAGGAAGAGTGCCATCACATGGTCCTAGTATGGGTTATCCTAGCTGTCTCTCACTAGACGTCGGCCCCCATCTATGGTTATCCTGGCAGCCTCTCTCTATACACCGGCCCCATAGGGTGACCCATGCGGAATCGGTTGTCCTTTCATGAAGACAAGGAAATCGACTATGCCAACAAGGACTTCTCATCCCATCCTTATCTTGAGAGAGCGCTACAGGCATGGGTGAGGCATCTAAATTATCTTATTAAATGAATTAACTACCCAAAACCCCCTAAGTTAATTATTAGGTTTTTACTTGATTACAACTTCCATAGGGTTATCCAGGCAGCCACTTTGGGCACCGGACCCACTATGAAAGCCACCCTCCTACATGCAACTAGTAACCCTACAACCTAATAGAAACCACCCATATGACATGCATACATTGGCATTGCAAGGCATCTTTCCTCTTGCATATAGATATAATCACAAAACTCAATTTCAAAATTCAAGGTCCAAATCAATAATTTTCCACATGAGCAACTCTTCATACAATTAAAGCAACAAGGACACGTCAAAATCTCAAGACCACATTTGTGAAAATACTAAGAAGCCTCAGAAGCTATATAACTTTTTAAAAAAAATGTCCACATCCCATCAAAATCCTATGTACCCCTAGGAAAATTATCAATTCTATGAGTGGAACTAAGACACAAATAAAAAATAATTCAACTAAATCATTAATACCAAAACATTAGATTTAATGTTTAATTACATAATACTTACAACTGACATTTAACTAATAACATCTCTCCAACTAACCAGGTATTGAATTTAAAATACAATGATACAATATTTATATATCTAACAATATTTGGAGATCTATTAAATCTTATAAGTCTATAAGTTAATTACAATAGATTAATAATTAGTTTTCAAACCAATCTTAACAAAATAACACAACTATCTACTAAATATATTATTCCACTAATCTATGGTTAGTTTTACCAATAAGATGACTATGCTCTTAATTGAATAATCTACCAAGGTTTATTTAATGGTTTAAATTACCAAATAATAAATCTATTATAATATTCCTTATCTATCACTTCCATATAATACAAGTTTTAAAAAGATAGATATACATAATACATATTGACATTGAGATAAATGTTGGGTGTGATTTTTATAATTAGATAGGGAATCATCCTAGTGTAAATTTATCAAATAGGGTTATATATAAAGTTTTGATGTATTTAAGTATTCCTATATCCACAATTTAAGGAATTATAAGGTTTTTTTGTTTCTATTATCAACTAGAACTTCCTATTTATCAAAAACGTTATTTATAATTTTGAAACTAAGGAATCCTCACAAGATAATTCAAAGAGCCTACTGGAAATTAGAATTTTTCTAATTCTAACCTGATCACTCTATAAAGTAAGCTGATTTCTAAAATTCAAGAGAAGATATTTAAGTTCTTATGAAAACAAAAATGACTCTATTTCAAGATTCGCATAAGACTAGCTTGAGATGATTTCCACAAGGACATCAATGAGAAGTTGAAGAAATTTAAGATGCAGATAAGAGAGGTAAGCGATGCCTCAATCAACATAAAAATTAAGGTAAACGACCCCTCCATTAAGTGATGTCAAAAGGTTGAATCAGAAGGATAGCATTAGAAATTGAAAAGTATGTATGAATCAGAGGTAAAAAACGTGTTTAGTAGAGTCATTTTATGCGGACAAAATAGGTGCTTCTCGTTATCTTGTGCATCGAGTTATTCAAGGGTCGAAAGTAAACTCATTGGTGCCTAGTATGGAGCATCGAAATAAGTTTGAGTTTGTATGCAGATTGCATATTACACACAAAGCAGACTAAGTAATAGAAGTGATAACATAATTTCCAAAAAGATCCTAGTACAATGCTAAGGAATGGAGAAATAGGGGATTGGATTGAGACATTTGAAGGGCACAAATGTATTTTAAACCAAAAGATTGTAGCAACAAACAAAGAAGACTTCCCTAGAGACATCAAGGGTGACATACTAGAACACACGATTTCAAGGAAATAACAAATTTCATTCTTCTAGCTGAGTGACCACTGCACAAAATATAGGTGCTATTGTTATTGTATTGAAGAACAATGGAATCATATGCAATGAAAAATGGGGTGATCGTCATAAAAGGCGATAATAAATTGCAGTTATTGTTTTAAGTTATAGCTGCGCATGATTATGATTGAGACATCGGATTGATCTACAAGAAAATAGCTAAACAAATAGAAGATTTAAAATCCATAAGAATCCCTAAAAAAATTAATTAGTCACATGACCCGAGTGTGATTGCAGATAAAACCAAGTGGTTCAGTTAAGAGATCCCACAAATATCTCAGGTCAACTCCACTATTCCATAGAATTATTGAAAGATTTTTCATCTCATGGAATGCATTGATCATAGGATTGCACAAAATGGATTTGATAAGGAAAACGCATCATGAGATTTTTGGCCAGGTTACATGGATTCGATTCCAAAATGCTTAAATAAGAACTAAGAGATTACAAAAATCCATTGCTATGGCAAAAGAATGATTCATTGTTTACAAATCTTATTTCAAGATTTAAGCTAGTTGATAAATGTTGATTTGTTGATAAGCTAGGTTATCAGAAGGTCACAGAATCTACAAATGTTTCAATCTAGTTGCAGAGTAAGGAAACGGTCTCACTACTCCAGAGAGATCATCCTCAGGGAAAAATTGATTACAGAAATAATTGCATATAGTGAGGACACAATCCTCATATGAATGTTCTGGATTAAGGTTTGTAAAAAGTCTTTCGAAACAATAAGCAATAGGAGGGTGGGAATATCTATCAAAGAATGATAATAACAGAAAGGAAGAATTTCACATAGATTTTCATGCTTATTCAGAAAGAATCATATATCAAAATTCTATCTAAATCCAGTCATTTTATTTAATTATTTAGTGAACATACCAGGAATTCAAACCTCCTGTACCAAATCCTCCAGATAACCTCTTTTCTCCCTCCCAATTCATCTTCTACCTAGCTTCCTCCCAAAATCTTTCCCATTCCCCCAATATTCTTCCAAAATCCCCTTCAAATATTTCTCCCCTCACACAAAAATAGACAACCAATAAATTCCCCACTACATCATATATGTTACAGACAACCCTACCTTCACAAAATTAATTACATTAAGTCTCCATCTGCAGGAGATTCTCCAATCTGGGAATTTCACAACAAAACACTTCATTAATATGATTAAATTATAATAATATAAAATAATGACTAAAAATAAGTCTACACACTAACTAATTTATTCATTTAATTTAAATATTTATAACTCATTTATTATAATAATAATAATTATTATTATTAACTATTAAAATTATTAATCTATTTTGAATTAAAATCAATTATCTATTACTCTACAGATTTCGCATTACTAATATATCTAGACTTATTATTATTTTCTTACAATATAAATTAATAATCTACTTGATTGAAACATAGACCAACAAAACAATTCAAAGGCTAAAAACCATTCATTAACTAACAACATACCAACGAATCGATAGAGACTCATAGACATCTTCTGCCGACCAACTGACCAACTAAAGAAACTCGAGGCTGAAACTCATCCTCATCAAGGATTATGACATAGAGGGAACCTCATGTTATCTCCCTTCCACAATATCCATTGGTATAAAGGCATGCTCAGACCTTCCAATTCAGGTGGAGTCGATGCCTAGTACCTGCAACCTGCATCCAACCAAAAGTGTCGAATATGAACAAGCATATATATATATGTATGTATATATATATGTATATATATATGTATATATATATGTATATATATATATATGTATATGTATATATATATGTATATAATCAGGCACATAGTGATAGGGAATCATAGTATAGTAGGGTACTTGTTATGAGTAATACTAAATTGTCCCTTCATGAAACACATCACAAATATCCACAATAACAATTACATCATTAACTAATCAACCAGATATCATATCGTCAGATACTCACATAAAACATATAAAACTGGTCTACATAATCAATTAACCCATAATTGATCATATCAAAAGTATCATATGCTAATCATATCATCAACAATGTCATCAATATAAATGAATGTCATCATCAATCATCAAGACAGTAAATCTATAATCCACCACATAATGAGCAAAAATGAGCATAAATGAGTAGTCCATCATCTACATATGTCATAATGTCTAAATGTAAAGAAACAACTAACAATCTGTCAGAAAGCCAAAATGAGGGGCACTACAGTTTAGGGTGTCAAGTTTTAGATTTTACATTAGGTGTTTTGAGTTTGAGGTTTGTTGGTTTAATAGGGTACCTAGGGTTTTAGGTTTCTACTTGGAAACTTAGGTTCAATGGGTAATGGGTGTGTGTTTAAATTTTAGTATGTAGGGTTTAGTGTCTAGGATTTTCTTGATTTATGGTTTGGTGAACATTAGGGGAAATAGAGAGAACAATAATGATTAAGTTCAATGGTGTATGGTTTTTAGTTTACCTATGGATAGAATGTAGTCTTTAGATTGTATGGGGTTTGTACTTGGTTTATGTTCTCTCTAGATCCTTGGGAGTGATACAAAATGGAGAGTTGGTGTACTATTTAGGTTTGTCTAGTTTAATATTTTGAAAGGATTTATTATTTAGGTTTTAGGATATATTGTTTAAGGTTTATGATGTAGGGTCTCTAGTGTTGGATTTTTTTATAGGGTTTATGATGTACATGGTTCAAGGTTTAGGGGTTGGGATTTGGGAACTATAAAGAACTAGAAGTTTAAATGACTAAAGGTTTAGGGTTTAGGAATTCTAGGGATTGATTTTCAAGGAACTTTTTATATTTCAAAATAGCTCACTAATCAAGATACAATATTTAAGATATTGAATAAAAAATATAGTTTGTAGATAATATCTCTTACAAAACATCACAAAATTTATCTAATGATCTAGGGATAATAACAAAAAGAGCACCTAGAGTATAATCAAAATCATCTACTATAGTCTAGCACATATTGTCCTTATTTTATAGTTTACAATTATAGGATTTTACATAATGACCAAGTTATTAGATTAATCAATACAAATATCAACTAATAATTTCAATTTCATTATTGAGTTCTTCAACACTTTTGTTATTGAAGAGGTAGAAGCATCAATTTACTTCATCAAGAAATGGAATATCCTATGTATTATTGAAGATATTTTCTCCTTTATCTGCAATCAAATCTATATTATCATAGCCATGGATGTATTTATATCCTTTGGGATTTTCATTGTTTTCATTTTCATCATCAATTATTCCACAATATCTTTTAATATCGAGTCACCATTATATATGCACGTTATTAGATTTATAAAGTATGATCACCCTACTATTTAAGAAGCTATAAAATTTGTCCTTAGGTATCTTCATGGTCAATGTAACTTACAAAATAATGGAGATGAACATGAAATCATTATAAGATTCCATAAGGAATCTTATCTTGTTTTGAAATACTTCATCATTCCTAGCTCTCAATAAGTGCCATAAAATTTTGGTTTATAGGGTAAGATAGACTCTATTTATTTATTTTTCAAAAGAATTTTAAAAATAATATGCCCCATGTAATACCATATTTATTATACCATAATCACCTAAAATACAGACCAAACATTTTTACAAATTTACACTCAAAAAGCAAGTGTTCGATAAATTCTTCAATATTGCATATATGTGAGACATAAGAATTAAGTCCAATATCATTCAAGATAGAACCAAAAATAATCCATTTTATAATTATTAATCATCTAAACTCTATAGAAAAGGGCCAAACATGTCTCAAGTTATATTTCTAATCTTTACTAGACAAGTTATAGATCCACAAATATTCAACATATCAAAAACTTTATGGGTGTGAGTAAACACATGACATATTCATTTTATTTTCACCTTTATGAGTGGGGATCCATCTCTCCATTTTATGTTAACAATGATATTAGTATCAAAACTTAGTTGAACACTATACTTAACATCATATAAAGCTTTTCTTATCATAGAGTATGTTATTTTTTGTTAATTTGGAAATATGAATTTTTTATGAATTTCCTTCTAAGTTATGATTTACCATTAACAAATATATCACCAAAGTTTTTAAAACCTTTTACAACCCACTCTCTAGTCGAACAACTTGTCAAAGATAAAGGTTTGTTATTACATGCTAAGTTATAGGAAATGGATCTATAACTAACAAACATCCCATTCCCTTGGTAAAATCATCATGACCATCTAAAAAATAACTTACTAACTCCCAACCTCTCTATATACTAAAAAAAATAGTGACTTAACAAGTTTAGTAGTAATTCTCCCAAAGAAAATATCATGGGTATGAAGACCTTTCTAGTCCCTATTTTATAGTGTGGTCAAACTTATATTATTTTTATCAAAAATTTCTATAGTTCAAGCCATCAAGAGTTTAAAGAATCCATTTTGTTTCCAATGTAATTCCCTACAATTCATCTACTTGAGTATTTCCAAACAACTAAAAGAGGCATAATAAATGCTAAAGGAAGGTAATAATTTTTTGGAAAACCTAAGCTCTACTTTCCAAAGATAAAATTTGTCCCTAACATTTACTAACTTTTTTTAATCTTTTTGTATACCCATTCCCACATTTCTTTGAGTGAAGGTTCAAAAACAAAGGAATACCTAGATATTTTACATTATTTGGACCACCCCATTCCTAATCCCATTTCATAAACTAATTATGTGGGGAATCATTCTATCAAAAAATAATATAAATTTACTAAAGGATATTTTTAAACCAAAAGCAACATAATATATATTTCAAGTCTTTTCATCAAATAATTAAAAAAATCCTCAAATTTAAGAAATGAATATAGTATCATCTACAAACTAGACATCTACCATTCCACTACTATCAAGGAGATATAAACCTTTAATTAGAGTACTCTGGTATAATGATTTCTTAGTATATAGTGTATAGCTATAGATGCTATGAGAAATAATGAGGGAGCTAGTAGACATGGACTTATTTAATAGACCTTTCTATGAAAATAGGATTAGTTAGTTCACCATTGATTTCTACTTGGTTCAACAATTCCACCATCCTACAAAACCTATCTTGAAACCCTATGTCCTTTAAGACCATAATTATAAGAGGCCACTCAACTCTATCACATTCTTTCTCAAACTCTAGCAAAGCCATGTAGATATTCTATTTACTTTTCATAGCTTAATCTAGCCCTTCCCAAATTGCAATTAAAAATTGTATAGTATGTATCCCCCCTTAAAAATCCTATTTGTGAGGGGGAGATAAGTTTAAGGAGAACATTATTTTATATCTCAAGGATCTAGGACTTTTTCCATTATTTTATAAGAGACATTTAGCAGATTTATTGATCTCCAGTTATTTATCAAAGCTTTGTTTCCATCTTTTATGAGTGGTTTGATAACAACTCTATTTATTTCATTACCTAAAGTTCCTACATTTACTATTGTTATATTAAAAAATAAACTAAAGTTACCTAAAAACTAGAGCAACAAATAGAAATAGTCAAAACCATTCTAGCAACTGATATTGAAACAAAAATAGCTTGAGAATGTTAGTTTACAAAAAGGGACATGCAAATGATCAAGAATTGAAGTAGCATTAATAAATCTCACAATAGCATGAATTAAAACAAGTTGGAGGAGTGGATATACATATAGAAAAAGATGGGAAGAAAAACCAACCAATAGGAAAAGTAACCCCAACTACCCAACAATAGGTGAGAGTTATACTCATGGAAGATGCCATACCCTTATAATGGTCTTGCCATGCCCACATTTTCCATGTGGTCATGACATGATAAAAACATGTCATGTCCACATTTGTCATGTGTTCATGACATGAAATATCAAAAACTTTTCCCACTCAACTCTAAAACCCCCTCGCACGCAACATGTATGCTTGGTGACATACACACGTAACATGGTTGTAATCGCAACACACATTAGGCATGTCGCACAAAGGCAAGGAAGTCAATCATAGTGTCAGATGATGCGAAACTCCTTTCACAATCCCTACAAAAATAATAGAAACTAAGGGGGTATGTGTTGCAAGAAGTATCGCTATGAGGGGTGGCTTCCATCCCGGAACCAACCCTAGGGTTTCCTAAGTGAAAGTGATGCGGTTTTGACCTAACTCAAAACCTAACCCTAGAATTTGAAAGGAAGCTAGGTGTGCGGAAATCACTCCCTACACTAATCTAATGAGGAGAGGGCTATGCAAATTCAAATTAATCCTTACAACTACAACAACATAGAACATCTAAACAAGATATTGCAGTAATACACATGAACCAGAAAGAAGACAGAAGAAGAGAGACAAAGATTTACGGTGGGGAAAACCCTTATCGAGTGAAAAACCCCACACTCAGAAACCTGCACAATGTATTAACAAATCTGAAGTTTGTTTACAATACACTTGCAATGCAAGCTTCAATGGTCTTCGACACTCATATCTAGAGTCAATCCGATAGCATAACAATACCTGTAAACCTGTAATATAACTTCCTCTCCAAGCACCTGTTTAAATAGAATATACAAGGCAATATTGGACCTATCTTGGAATAGGCGTCCAACAGGCCTCATGGCCCAAAACCCATACTTAAGGACACTTGGTCAACATTGTAGAATGTGCCTGACACTTATCCATAGCTCCCATCCCAAAGAGGTCACCTATTTCCAAAATGGGCTATGACAGATGCTCTTATGAAACTTAAGACAGTCATAGAATCTGTCATAGCGGTTACAACTTACAGCTGTAAGAGAATCTATCATACATAGGCTATAAATAGCATATTCTCTTACAACATATTATAGTCCATCTTGGCATGCCCAAATATGCCTTATTCAAAGATGCTTCATGACACATGTCTTCACCTGTCTTACATGCTTCTATTTCTGACTCTTACATGTCAAATCTGTCATAACCATTTCGGTCAAACATTCCCTTACACAACATGAAAGATACTGACACATGGAAAAATGCTCCTACCACAAAGTGGGATGCCTATCTCCTCATGTGAGGACAAAATTACAAGTTGTCATCTTCCATGTAGGATGACACATCACCGTGCCACATCCCATAATATGACAATATGGAATTTACAATTATTTACAACATAGGAAATTAAATAATAAATAAAAACCTAAATAATGCAAGGAATTACCAAGGTTGACACATCTTAATTCCCAACATTCTCCCACTTGTTGAACACCTTGTAAGAGCCAATAAAAAATAGGATTTAACTGCTATAGGCCGAGAGGCCCATAGACTCCGAACATCATCTAAACTTCTCTGTGCCCACTGATTTCATCAATGCATCTGCAACATTCTTCAAAATATCTACCTTCTCCAAATTTACCTTTCCAACCTCAACCATGTCTCATATGAAGTGAAACTGAACATCTATGTGCTTTGTTCTAGCATGGAAAGTTGGATTCTTCGCAAGGCAAATTGCATTCTGACTGTCACAACTGGTCGTAATTTGACCTGCATCAACACCAATATCTGAACACAATCTCTTAAGCCAAATGGCTTCCTTACAAGCATGAGTTGCTGCCATATACTCAGATTCTATCATGGACAAAGCAACAATAGGTTGTCGCTCACTCATCCAACTAATAGCACCACCAAATAGTGTAAACACATAAGCACTGGTGGATCTCCTGCTATCAATGTCACCTGCCCAATCTAAATCCACAAATCCATGAATATCAACAAAATGCAGAGCTCCTAAAACATTACCATGATAGCATATGGAATATTCAAAAGTACACCTCAAATATATGAACACTCGCTTAACTGTATCCCAATGAACTCATCCAGGATTAGCCATAAATCAACTAAGGACTCTCACTGCTTAGGCAATGTCTAGTCTTGTGCAGACCATAGCATACATCAAACTGCCAACAACACTAGCATAAGGTACTTTGCTCATGTCCTCCACCTCACTAGGAGATTTTGGACAATCCTCAATAGGCAACTTTGTCCCCAAAGAAACAGGAACACACAATGGTCTACAATCTGCCATGTTGAACCTATCCAACATGGTCTTCACATACTTACTCTGACTTAACCAAAGTTTTCTGTTGGTTCTATCTCTTTTGATTTCCATTCCTAGAATGCACCCAGCTGCCCCTAAATATTTCTTTTCAAACTGTGCTGACAACTGAGATTTAAAATCAGAAATCATATTCTTACCCTTCCCAATGAGCAACATATCATCAACATACATTGCAACAATGAGAATACGATCACCATCAAACTTATAATACACACAGTGATCTAATTTTGATCTCACAAATCTAATTGACAACACAAAGGCATCAAACTTCAAGTACCAACTCCTAAGGGATTGCTTCAAACCATACTAAGACTTCTTAAATTTGCAAACCAAATTTTCTTTACCTTTCACCATGTAATGCTCTGGCTGTGACATGTAGATTTCTTCCTCCAAATCACCATGAAGGAAAGTTGTCTTCACATCCACCTATTCTACCTCCAAGTCATAAGCTGTTGTAAGAGACAATAGGAATCAAATGGATGTCAGCGTTGCAACAGGAGATAAGATCTCAACATAATCTATACCCTCCACTTGTGAATACCCCTTCACAACCAATCTGGCCTTATACTTCTCAACACTGCCATCTGCACCAAATTTCTTCTTGAACACCCATTTGGTTCGAACGGGTTTCTGTCTACGAGGCAAAGGCACCAAGTCCCAAGTTTGATTCATTTCCAGGAACCTACATCTTTCATGTCCATAGCCTCTGATATAGTTCTAGGTTCATCACTATTAGTAAGAAAAGAAAAAGCACAACTAGAATCAAGCAATGTAAAACCAAACCTTTCAGGTTGCTTTCTTATCCATGTAGACCTCCTCAAGAGCTGAGGTTGAGGTTCATCTTCTTCATCTGAGCTTTCAGAGCTACTAGAGCTCTCCTCATCATCAGGTTGAACATTGTCTTTCTGTTCAATCTTCTCAGGGGTGAGAGGAAACTAAACAACATCCTTTTTCTTTTCTTTTTCTTCTGGCTATAAAACAATGGAAGAAGGTGTAAGCTCTCTGAAGATGACACTTCTACTATACAATACTTTTTCAGCCACAGGGTCCCAAAGCTTGTATCCTTTCATACTGACACCATAGCCAATGAAGATACACTTAACATCCTTATTCTCCAATTTTGACCGCTTCTCCCTAGGCACATGTGCATATGCCTCACAACCAAAAACACGAAGATGCCTTATTGGAGGCTTTCTACCAGACCACACCTCCATGGTGTCTTTCCAACAAGAGCTGATGTAGGAGATCTATTAACAAGATAGAAAGCAGTGGCAACAGCTTCAGTGGTGCAGGAGCACCTACCTGACAGCTGGTCTGGATAAGGCAGTTAGTAGTTTAGGTCCTGTTTATGTTTCCAAGAAGGTCTGTTAAGACCAGTTGCATGTAATAAGGTCAAGCTGATCATGATAAGATCATGCTGACCGGGCTTTTGCTATTTTTAGCTAGTTAGTTATAACAGCTGTCATGATGTATGTTCGGTGGGATCTCCCAGCCGCCTGGAGAGTTCCCAGCCGCTTGGAGTTGGGTCAGTAGTACTCATAGGGAAATCTTTATAAGCATGAGATCGGTTGATTGTAGAGATCATCGATCGGCAGTGTAGTGTTGCATCAAGCAGAGGAGTTGAGTGTTCTGTGTGAGGAACATCATATTGTATTGCATCTTTGAATCAATAAAGATCCTGTTTCATTTTCTGTTGATCTCCTTTGTATAATCGATCTGCTGGTTTGCATGGCTGCATGGATTTCCTGATCCATTCCACCGGTTGATCTGTCTGATCGGTGGAATGGTAATGTACATTAGGGTAGGTTAGATTGTAGTTTGTTTGTTTGCATGCAGGTGTGCAGGATCGTGGTCAAGAGATGTTGAAGACCCTAGCATCCTCATGTGCTAGGTCGAGTTGATAAGCTGACTGAGTTGGAAGATCACCCTGAGTTGGATCGGGTCATCCCTGGTGGATCGGCGAAGAGAGATTTCGCTAAGTGCAGAAGTTCGTGAAGACGGCATCATCAGGATATTTCTGCAAATATCCTGCAGTCGGGTTAGACATCGTCATCCGGATAAGTGGAGGAGATCGGCATGATGTTGTCGATTGCATGAAGTGTGAGTTCGTCGGGGTGATCATCAGCAGGAGGAGCCGAGGAGTGTATCGGCATCAGGATCATCATATCGGAAGTGCCAAACATCCGCATATCGCGAGTTGATGCGGGAGAGAGTTCAGATTTTTGACTAAGTGTTGAGAAGGTCATCAGGATATTGGGTGACGTCATCGTCATCAGGATATGACGTCATCGTCATCAGGATATTGAGATATCCCCCTTATGCGAGTTTATCCTGCCGTCGTTAAGTGCTAAGGTATCGGCGGAAGTCCGTGGTAGAAGGCTGTATTAGCATCATCAGGAGGTTTCGAGGGAACCGGATGAATTATATCATGATGCTGTTAGTGTCGTCGGGTAGCGGAGCGTCAAAGGTAAGCTGCTGAAGGTGATCGTCATCAGGATATTTGGAGCAACCGGATGTTGAATATCCTGCTGACGAAGGTAGTGTCGAAGGTCATGATGATGACGATAGTGTCTCGAGCCCGATGAACAGTGGAACAGGAGGATGTGTGCGCCCGCTGAACATCATGATGATGATGTTAGAAGGAAAGCGGAGATGAACAGTAGTCGGCAGGCGGATGTTTGCGATCGTCCGAAATATGATGATGCTGACTGTGTACCGCAGAACATGATGATGCTGTTGGTAGTTTTAGGGAATATGATGATGATGGCGAAGATGATGATGATGAGGTTGGTCTGCAGACATTCATGCTATATGCGAATGTTATAGTCTGGATGCCTCTGCATCATAGTGGTATCAGAGCTCAGCAAAAGGTCTGGGCTGTTGTGTGTTGATTCTGTCACCGAAAGGGCAGAGGTAAGAGATAGAGTTGATTGTGTTGTGATTGAGAGGTTGACAAAATGCCTCCTAAAGGTAATGGTACTGCAAGGGAATTGCAGGAAATGAAGGAGAAACATGCTAGAGAGATGAGGAAGATGAAGGAGCTTGCTGAAGCACTTCAAGCCAGGCTGACAGCCCTGGAAAAGAACAAAAAGAGGGAAGTGGAAGACAGTGAGTCTGAAGAAGATGCAGATACTGTTGAAGAGTATGAAGAGGTAGCTGAAGATCTGGATGCTGAAGACCAGAGGTTGGCAAAACTGTTAAAGGCAGTACAGAGTGAAAAACCTAAGGTAAAGGTTGATGTTTCCAAGTATACTGGAAGCTTGAATGAAGATGAGTTGTTAGATTGGATTGCTGCACTAGATAATCACTTTGAATGTGAAGATGTTGCTGAGGATCAGAAGGTAAAGATTGCAAAGACCAAGTTAGGAGGTCATGCTTTGGTTTGGTGGGATTATGTACAATCTGAGAGAAGGAAACAAGGGAAGTCTAAGATCACTTCATGGGATAAGATGGTAGCAAGGATCAAGGGTAAATTCTTGCCAAGGGATTATGAAATCCAGATGTTTAAGAAGCTGCAATTTTTAAAGCAGAAAGACAGGGATGTGAAAGCCTATACTGAGGAATTTTATCTGTTGAGTATGAGATCTGGTCATCATGAGAATGAGGTAGAAAAGGTGGCTAGGTACTTGGCTGGTTTGAGGTTTAACATACAGGATGAGTTAGTTTTAGCTAACCCTAAGAATGTGGAGGATTGTTATCAAATGGCAATCAGGATTGAAGAAAAGCTGAATAGAGGACATGATAAGTCCATGAGAGGAAGAGGAAACAACAGGGGAAGAGGAGCAGCCCCTACACAAAAGCAAACCAATGAGGTTCAAGAAGACACTGGTAAAGGACAAGGACAGTCTGATTTCAGAGGTGGATGGAAAGGTACTAGAGGAAGATTTGGAGGTGGTAGAGGTTCTACTACATTTTCAGGAAAATGTTACACCTGTGGAGAGTTTGGTCATCCATCCTTCAAATGTCCAGAAAACAAGGGTTCATCATCTAGAAATGATAGAACTAGTGACAAGAGAGTACAACTTGTACAAGAAGAGAAAGTAGAAGAAAGTGCACAGAGTTCAAACAGAGAACCTGATAATGTTGGATATCCAGAGAGTGGAGAATCATTGATGTTAAGGAGAATTAGTTTGCAGGCATCACAGGATCTGATGCAAAGAAGAGCTCTTTTCAAAACCACATGTAAGAGCAAAGGTAAGGTATGTAAAGTTGTCATTGATACTGGTTCAACAGACAACATGGTATCTCAGGAAATGGTGGATAAACTGAAGCTGGAAAGGATTCCACATCCACACCCTTACAAGGCATCTTGGGTGAGTGATAGGCAATCACTTTTTGTCTCTGAACAGGCATATGTGGATTTCCAGATTGGACCATATCAGGATAGAATTTTGTGTGACATATTGCCTATGGAATGTTGTCACCTACTGCTGGGTAGACCATGGCAATTTGACAGAAGGGTACTGTATGATGGGTATGCTAATACCTACACCATCAAGAAGGATGGGAAGATTATTAAGTTGATGCCATTGCAGGCAAAAGCTGCAGTACAGAAGGCAGCTCAAATCATTTTAATGGGAAAGAAGGAGTATGTGCAGATGCCTAGAGGAGCAGGCATGAAGGTAGTTCAGGACACTGCAGAGAAAGGAGTTGTTACAGACAACAAGCTGAAGACAGTTTCAGTTGTGACTGACAGAGGTCAGCAGCAGGTTCAGAAACAGGGGTGCAACCAACCATCAGTTGAAAGGAATGACAAGGATGTTGTCATAGTTGGGACTATTGTTTGTCCTATAAGAGTTGAAAGGAAGATAGACTTGAACACTTCAGAAGTTCAAGAGGTAGTTCAGCCAGAGGTTCTGGTTTGGCAACCTGACAAACACAGGGTATGTGAGAAGAAGGCCTACATCAACAGGCATGATGATTTACTTGCCAGAAAGCAAGTTACAGTTCAGAAGTCTTGGAGCAGCCAAGAGACCGCAGCAGACAAAGCTGGAGCAGGTCAGAAGACTGACAAAGCAAAGTGTAACGGTGGAGGACTTCCACATGCTAAACTCATGGGACATGAGTTCTTTTCTTTTGGGGAGTATGGTGCAGGAGCACCTACCTGACAGCTGGTCTGGATAAGGCAGTTAGTAGTTTAGGTCCTGTTTATGTTTCCAAGAAGGTCTGTTAAGACCAGTTGCATGTAATAAGGTCAAGCTGATCATGATAAGATCATGCTGACCGGGCTTTTGCTATTTTTAGCTAGTTAGTTATAACAGCTGTCATGATGTATGTTAGGTGGGATCTCCCAGCCGCCTGGAGAGTTCCCAGCCGCTTGGAGTTGGGTCAGTAGTACTCATAGGGAAATCTTTATAAGCATGAGATCGGTTGATTGTAGAGATCATCGATCGGCAGTGTAGTGTTGCATCAAGCAGAGGAGTTGAGTGTTCTGTGTGAGGAACATCATATTGTATTGCATCTTTGAATCAATAAAGATCCTGTTTCATTTTCTGTTGATCTCCTTTGTATAATCGATCTGCTGGTTTGCGTGGCTGCATGGATTTCCTGATCCATTCCACCGGTTGATCTGTCTGATCGGTGGAATGGTAATGTACATTAGGGTAGGTTAGATTGTAGTTTGTTTGTTTGCATGCAGGTGTGTAGGATCGCGGTCAAGAGATGTTGAAGACCCTAGCATCCTCATGTGCTAGGTCGAGTTGATAAGCTGACTGAGTTGGAAGATCACCCTGAGTTGGATCGGGTCATCCCTGGTGGATCGGCGAAGAGAGATTTCGCTAAGTGCAGAAGTTCGTGAAGACGACATCATCAGGATATTTCTGCAAATATCCTGCAGTCGGGTTAGACATCGTCATCCGGATAAGTGGAGGAGATCGGCATGATGTTGTCGATTGCATGAAGTGTGAGTTCGTCAGGGTGATCATCAGCAGGAGGAGCTGAGGAGTGTATCGGCATCAGGATCATCATATCGGAAGTGCCAAACATCCGCATATCGCGAGTTGATGCGGGAGAGAGTTTGGATTTTTGACTAAGTGTTGAGAAGGTCATCAGGATATTGGGTGACGTCATCGTCATCAGGATATGATGTCATCGTCATCAGGATATTGAGATATCCCCCTTATGCGAGTTTATCCTATCGTCGTTAAGTGCTAAGGTATCGGCGGAAGTCCGTGGTAGAAGGCTGTATTAGCATCATCAGGAGGTTTCGAGGGAACCGGATGAATTATATCATGATGCTGTTAGTGTCGTCGGGTAGCGGAGCGTCGAAGGTAAGCTGCTGAAGGTGATCGTCATTAGGATATTTGGAGCAACCGGATGTTGAATATCCTGCTGACGAAGGTAGTGTCGAAGGTCATGATGATGACGATAGTGTCTCGAGCCCGATGAACAGTGGAACAGGAGGATGTGTGCGCCCGCTGAACATCATGATGATGATGTTAGAAGGAAAGCGGAGATGAACAGTAGTCGGTAGGCGGATGTTTGCGATCGTCCAAAATATGATGATGCTGACTGTGTACCGCAGAACATGATGATGCTGTTGGTAGTTTTAGGGAATATGATGATGATGGCGAAGATGATGATGATGAGGTTGGTCTGCAGACATTCATGCTATATGCGAATGTTATAGTCTGGATGCCTCTGCATCATTCAGCCCAAAACTTTTGTTCTAGGCTAGCTCCACTAAGCATACTCCTAGCCTTCTCCATCAGTGTCCTGTTCATCCTTTCTGCAACTCCATTTTTCTGCAGGGTGTATGGAGTTGTCTTATGTCTTTCAATCCCAAGTTCCTTGCAATATTTATTGAATTCTATAGAACAAAACTCACCACCGTTGTCAATTCTCAAACACTTAATCTTTTTACCAGTCTAATTTTCAACAAAGGCCTTAAACTCCTTAAACTTACTATAGACTTCAGATTTGCTTATGGGAAAATAAATCCATGTCCTTCTACTATAGTCATCTATAAAAGATACAAAATATACAAATTTTGATAACGAAGGAACATTAACAAGAACAAGGTCCAACACACCAGAAGACTTGTGAGAACTTGAATAAAACTGAACATGGTTTTGCTTTCCATAAATGCAATGTTTGCAAAAGTCAAACGCAAGATTACAATCATCTAACCCCTCAACAAGGTTTTTATTTTTTAGGGTACGCAGACCCTTCTCACCAATGTTGCTAAATCTCTTATACCATAACATTATCTTTTTCAGCAAGAATTTTAACTTCCAAGGCATGATTATAAACATCAGAACTAGAAACAACAGATCTCTTAACTACTCATTTAGATGGTGGGTATGAAGTGACTACTACTCTCTTCTTTGAATCAGAAGAACTATTGCATTGTGAAATGCATGCCTCCAGTTGAAACAGAGTACCTCTCCTAGTACCCTTAGCAAGCACCATAGCTCCTCTAGTCATCTTGCATCCTTCTTTCAAAAAGACAACCTGCACACCTGCATCATTCAAACTACTTACAGAAAGCAGGTTCCATGCTAAGCTTGGGATATGCATAACCCCAGAGATCCCCTTCACTCGACCATCAGGGAATCTAATAGAAACTCTTCCACAACCAACAATCTTTAGATGAGAATCGTCACCCAAGTACACCTTTCCACCATAAAACTCCTCATACTTAGTAAACTAGTCTCGATACAAGGTCATGTGGAATGATGCACTAGAGTCAATCAGCCACACATCATCAGATGCATGGGTTGCCAGAGCTTTGATGAAAGCATCACCATCATCTTATGATTTGTCAAAATATGAATCAAGAGCTTTCTTCTTCTTTTTCTTCTCTTTGCATTCCTTACAGAAATGCCGCTTGATTTTACCGTAGTTCCAACAAAGAGCCTTGGACTTTGTAGGAGATTTGGATCTCCCACGGGATTTGGATCTGCCCTTTTCACCTTTCTTGTCCTTCTTTTTCCCTTTCTCCTTGGGTCTTCCATGAACTATAAGAGCCTCTTTGGCTGCATCAGAAGACTTTCTTCACATCTCTTCAGATAACAGTGCAGATACCATATCTCTCATCTTAAATGTGGTAGTGGTGCTTTCGATAGCCATTACAAGATGATCCCATGAATCTGGCAAAGAACAAAGTAGGGTCATGCATCGATCCTCCTCCTCCATTTTCACACCTACAGATGTCAAGTGTGCAACCAGCATGTTAAAAGCATTCATATGTTTAGAAATAGATCCTCCATCCTCTATTTGAAGAGAATACAACTTCTTTCACAGAAAAAGTTTATTAACTAGGGATTTGGCTTGATACACATCTCCCAACTTCTTCCAAAGCAAGGTTGCAGTTTTCTCATCATGGACATTTAACAACACAGAATCAGCAAGACTAAATCTTATGAGGCCCTTAGCCTTCTGATCCTTGAGATCCCAATCAGCCTGTTGTATTGTAGCTAGTTTAGTTCCGGTAACAGTTTCCCAAAGGTCTCGATCAAGAAGCATGTCTTCCATCTTGAGCTTCCACAGCTCAAAATTAGTGCCATTGAATTTCTCTACTTCCATTCTTCTAGATGTGCTTTCCATCTCCTTGTTGTAATAGAAAACAAAATACTCTATACAGACTCCCACTCAACTTAAGATCAGCTCAAAAAACCCCTACCCAACAGCTAAGACCAAAACTAGCCAGGCTTTGATACCAACTGAAAGGAAGCTAGGTGTGACGAAGTCACTTCCTACACTAATCTAATGAGGAGAGGGCTATGCAAATTTAAATTAATCCTTACAACTACAGAAACATAGAACAACTAAATGAGATATTGCAGCAATACACATGAACCAGAAAGAAGATAGAAGAAGAGAGACAAAGATTTACAGTGGGGAAAACTCTTATCAAGTGAAAAACCCCACACTCAGAAACCTACACAATGTATTAACAAATCTGAAGGTTGTTTACAATACACTTGCAATGCAAGATTTAATGGTCTTTGACACTCGTATCTAGGGTCAATCCGATAGCATAACAGTACTTGTAAACTTGTAATACAACTTCTTCTCCAAGCACCTATTTAAATAGAATATACAAGGCAATATTGCACCTATCTTGAAATGGGCGTCCAACAAGGCCTCATGGCCCAAAACCCATGCCTAAGGACACTTGGTCAACATTGTAGAATGTTCCTGACACTTGTCCACAGCTCCCATCCCAAAGAGGTCACCTATTTCCAAAATGGGCTATGACAGATGCTCTTACGACACTTATGACCGTCATAGAATCTGTCATAGCGGTTACAACTTATAGCTGTAAGAGAATTTGTCATACACAGGCTATAAATAGCATATATTCTCTTACAACATGTCATATTCCACCTTGGGGTGCCCAAATATGCCTTATTCAAAGATGCTTCATGACACATGTCTTCACCTATCTTACATGCTTCTATTTCTGACTCTTACATGTCATAAATCCATCATAGGAATTCGTCATAACTGTTTCGGTCAAACATTCCCTTACACAACATGAAAGATGCCAACACATGGTAAAATGCTCCTACCACAAAGTGGGATGCCTATCTCCTCATGTGAGGACAAAATTACAAGTTGTCATCTTCCATGTATGATGACACATCACCGTGCCAAATCCCACAATATGACAATATGGAATTTATAGTTATTTACAAGATAGGCAATTAAATAATAAATACAAATATAAATAATGCAAGGAATTACCAAGGTTGAGACACATTAATTCCCAATAGAATTAAATTAACAAATAAAATTAAATATAAAAATAAAGAAACTAACATGATAAGGCTAAAAAAATCCTTAAGTTCCATTTGATCTAATTACAAGAACAAACAAGATTACAAGCCTTAGATTAATACAATTATCCAAATAATTAAAACAAGAAAGTAAAATACTAAATTAAAATAATTAAATAATCCCATCTTTAATTCTAAAAATTTTGAGAGCATAACGGAACTAAGGGAAAATTTTTCCTAAAATTTTTGACAGCATATTGCCATCGTAACAACTATGTGAAAATAAAATCAGACCAAAATAAATTTAACTAAAGATCCTTTGCAAAATTTAAAAATGAATTAAATAAAGTAACTATCTCAATAGTTCCAAATATAGGGTTTAGACAATTAAATTAAATCAATTTAATTAAATGCAACAACTATGGAGTTTGAATAAATCAAAGACAATGAAATAAATTAAATCTCCTCTTTAAAGTTCAAGCAATAAATCATATCCACTTACTAAGTGGGATTAAAGGAATAAACAAGATTAAATTTTAAATCATCTCCCTAATACTTAGGGTAACACAAAGCCCTAGAAATAACTTATAAAAGCAAATAAATTCTCATTTGTTCACACAAAACTAACTCCTTGGTTTTATTGGTTCAGGTGGAGGAAAAAGGAGGGAAAATCCCTTCCCCAAGTGTGAAGGTTATTTTCCCAACCCCAAACATATCTAACTATTTAATTGTTTGCCATGTTGCTCTTTTAGTTTTCTAACAATTATTTTATTTTATTTATAGTTTTCCCAAGTTTTCTAAATGGATCCTCATTGTTAACCTACAAGTTATTCATTTAATTTTCTAAAAAATTTCTTCTTCATTTTCTAACTCCATACCTTTTACATATTCTTCTATAATTTATATGCTTCCTAAAAGCTCATAGTCTTGATTTAAGGCATTCCAAAGGATTAATCTTCCAATAAGAATTAATGTTTTTGTTTTCAACAAAAAGGCATAACTCTTTGGTTAACCCCCCCTTTTTTCCAAAAAACTCAATCTTACACAGAAGGTTATAAAAATACATGTAATATATATAGCCAAAGTTATAGTTAATAACATGACAAACATAAAATAAAATAATTAAATACAAATAATTACAAACTTTAAGTAAATAGCTTAAGAGTGAGGGTGTGAGGAGAGCAGGCGCAGGAAGGCGAAATGCAGAGGTAGGAGGATGAAAACTAGCTCCAAGGCAGATGGGCGAGGGAAGTCAAGGTAGAAGTCCCGTTGCTAAGGATTCAGCATCAAGTGAGAATAGAACAATGTTGACACATAATAGATCATCTCGAAGAGTGAGGAAGGAGACCATATCAATTTGGGAATAACAGAACAAGGCAGCAAGGGTAGTTGTGATGAAACCCTCATTTCTACAGGAACAATGATGGATTTTGAAGAGGTAGAGGAAACCCTAGAAGGGGTAGAAATAGAGGTGAAACTAGTTGGCGAAATCATCAGCAGAGATACCACCCCTTCCCTAAATAAAGGATTGGAAGAGAAAGCATGAGGCTGAAGGAGGATCTCAATAGAAAAACAATAGAGATAAGTTTGACAGCCCTATAGGTGCAGATCTCAAAACTGGAAAACCTAGCCTTCTAGTCAAGTGGTATGGCAAAAATATAAATTGGGAAGGACTAAAGATATGGTGGTCAAGCAAATGGGGAAAGGATTTAGAATACAAACAACTTGCAAATGAATATTTTGTGGTCATCCGCCCCTCAATGAAGATAAGGGAAGAAATAGAAAATGGAGTATGGATAATGGATGGATGCAGATTTTATATCAAACGCTGGAAAGTTGGCTTCAACCCCCTCCATCAAATGGAGATAGTGCAAGATTGGTATGCCCTCCCCAACCTACTACTAGAATATTGGGATCCAAACATCCTGGATGAAATCAAGAATGGATTAGGAACTTTTCTGTGTGCTGAAGAAAGATCAAATCCTGAAGGGACTAGAACGCATGTAAGGATCTAAATTGCCAACAATCCTAATTGAAGGATTCTAAAGGAAATCACATTAAAAGTGAAACAAGCTGAATAGATGCAAACCATAATCCTAGATTCTATCACAACGGACTCTCTGGTGAGATCACTGGGATGGCAAACCCCTAAAATTTCATGGAAGGATTTGGAACAAAGCAAAACCTCATAATCCTTGAACAAGAAAAACCCCCCATCAGAATCCAAGGATCAACACATAATCTGGAAATTAGGTACAACAGAAAGAAAAAGAAATGCAAGATGAATCAAGAGTAGAAGACACCATAGGAGGCAATCAAGGAATAATAGAAGAATTGGATCATAAAATTTCTGAAGCCATTGACATACTAGGAAACAAAGTGTGTAAAGAGGACCTGGATTCCCTCATAAATGTGGGGAATGAATTGGCAAGTCTTGCAACAGCAGCCAAGAATGTAGAAATTGACATAGAAAATGAAGAGGGGCATGACAATTGGTTAGAGGAACCAAATTTGAAGAACCTAGATATAGAGAACCCGAATAATAACACCTTAAACCAAGAGGCACTAATCCTAAGTAGGATGCAGGAATTGCCTCCTTCGGCTATTGCAAAGCAAGGAAAATTAGGGCTAGGGACCAAGGAGCCCTCCAAAACCTCCCTGGACTGCGACAATCACAAGAACAGAGGTAAGATCCCAAACAAGGAGAAACTAAAATGGTATGGGGAAGCAGCTGGACAACTGAAAATTGAACACATGCTTAAAGTAGGGAAGGGAGATTCCCTTCCTGAACAGCCATGAAAATCATAACTTGGAACGTTAGGGGCCTAAACACCCCTAACAAGAGATACCTCATAAGCCATCATTTGATGGATCTATAGCCAGATATTTGTTTGCCACAAGAAACTAAACTAGGTGAATAAGAATAGGCCAACTTTGCTTTGAAAGTGAAAATGTGGAAGACGATAAGGATCAATGTGAATGGAGCCTCAGAGGGATTGCTGGTTCTCTGGAAACCCTAGTCGGTAATTCTTGAAGAATTTGCCTCAAGAAGACATTAGATTGCATGCAAGGTAAGAAGTCTAGCCTCGGACTTAAGTTTTTTATTAGTAAATGTTTATGGCCCAAACAACTGTATCTAGAAAAGAATGGTCTGGTACGAACTGGATAACATATGTAGCCTCCCCAATTTCAAAATTTGCATTTTGGGTGGAGCTTTCAATGTAATACTAAAATCATCTGACAAAAGAGGTTGTGTTGGAAATAAACTACAATCTCAGATAGATTTTGAAGGTTTTGTGGATAGAAACATGCTAATAGACATACAGATGGGGAGGGGACAATACACTTAGACCAATAGGAGGCTGGGTTTTTGCAACATTGCAGAGAAGTTGGATAGATTTCTCTTCAAAGGGGATCTTTGTCTCTTTCCATTAACTTTAGATTATCAAATACTTCTGAGCACTGGCTCAGACCACTACCCAGTAAGTCTGGTCATTGTTGGAGAAAGGGGCCTAGTCAGATGTCCCTTCAAATTCGAGAACATGTGGCTTAAGAATAAAAAATTTCTAGATCTGATAAAATCGTGGTGGGAAGAATGTCAACCAAGTGGATCAAAGCTATTTTGCATTGCATCCAAATTGAAATTCATCAAACAAAACTTAAAAAGTTGGAACAAGGAAAACTTCAAATACATTTTCAAACAAAAGTGTGAAACTGTTAGTTGTCGTTGCACCAAAAGATCGACCTTTTAATGCCCGATACAACCACTTGACTTAACAAGCATAGGAGGTGGTTAAGCCCTTGTCACAAACCACCGCAACACAGCGCTGAACAAGAAGACCAAGGGTCACACCTTGCAACAATCCCCCCTAGCGCAAGCACGGGGTTTGAACCAGTGACCTCAGCTCTGATACCAATTGTTGGATTCAGGACAGACAATTGAGAGGGGGGTGAATCAGTTGTCCAAAACTTGCTTCTAATTCAAACACTTAAATCCTCTTTGTTATTTAATAGCATATCAATTAATCATTCATGAAAGCATAAAGCATAAATACCAGAGCAGATACACATCAACACATGAGACACCAAGATTTTGACGTGGAAAACCTGGTCAAGGGAAAAACCACGGGGTGATTAACCCAAGGATTATTCTTTGTTAGAAGAATAAGAAAAATAGATGGCACATGCCAATTAGGGTTCACTGCCTAAGCACACTGCTCACAAGAGGCACACTGCCTACAAGAGACATACTGTCTACAAAGTAACAAGTATCGCAAACTTGAACTGGAGATTGGCATCTTTACCATGCTTGGATCAGTTCCATTTAAGCCCAAAAAAACTCCTGCTCTGCCTTTCGCTCTTCTTCTTCACTATGCCACACTCATCCGCACCAAGACACTCTTCAAAATGAATTCACAATCCCTTATTTTTACAAGGCATTGACTTGGGAACAATCATCTAAGTCAGCAAACACCTACAAGATCATTCACAAGACGTGTAATACATCCGGTCGGCCAGTCTCAAGAAGAACACCAATATCTATGGTTATTCTTCAAATGCAAACTCTAACTTCAATGCGGACCACCAACATTAACTGGACATGATCCAACAATTATCATAACCTTTCATGAATCATCAAACACATCCGCACTTCATCATCCTATTGGAATTCTTCTCTCCTTCATCTAGAGCTACAAGAACACAGTCTGTCATCACTATCATAATGAAAAAGGTGCTTCTGGTCCTCCAAACCATGAACAAATCTAGTTGTCACTTCACACAGACTTCTTTAGCACTCCCTTCAATCCGCAGAATGAGATAATGCAATTCCAGAGCTCACCAGATCAATCTGTGACACTCTGTCACCACTGAACATCTGTCAGAACTAGTTCTACTAGAGCAGTCATAATTTCTTTAGATCGTTATGCGGACCTCTAAAAACTTGACTGGATCATCTCAAGACTCATATCTACAAACCCTTTAAACTGCATCCTCTGATCTTCATCTTATCTTGGACTTTTACCTTAATGTCATCACTGTTCTTCACTGTTCCTGATTAAGACTAATTTCCTCAATATCCTCAGCACACAGCTCATCCAATCCTTTTCATTAATGCAATATGAGTATGTTGACATCAATGACAACACTGGTTATCCTCATACTTGCAACAATCTCCCCCTTTGTCATTGATGGCAACATATGATGTGAAAAACCATCAAGACAAGAACTTCTCCTTTCTGTCACAGCTCCCCCTATCAGCAACAACTCTTCACATGTCTTCTCTTTATTTACTGCTCCCCCTTTGATCATCAACCACTTGTTTTTCACATGTCTTCTCTCCCCCTTTGACATCAATGGCAAAGGGCTCATACTTGCAACTTTAACACTTCAGAATCATACCAGCTACTCCCCCTAAGTAGCAGCTCCCCATCACCAATCCAGATCACAAGATATGACTATGATATCCACCGGACTGATGCACATCAGTGCATCCTAGTTCATCATCAGAGGGGCAATAACCCCTAACTTCTCCCGGAGATAATCAAAAGATTCCTTTGGAAGAGGTTTAGTAAAGATATCTGTAATCTGATCCTTTGAGGGCACAAACTCCAATCTGACTTCACCCTTGTTCACTTGCTCTCTCAGAAAGTGAAATTTGATAGATATGCTTAGTCTTAGAATGCAACACCGGATTCTTAGAAATATTTATTGCACTTGAATTATCACAAAAAATTGTGATAGGCTCCTCATACTCTAATTTAATATCTCTTAGCATCTGCTTCATCCATAAAACTTGAGTACAACTACCTGCTGCTGCAATGTATTCTGCTTCAGTTGTTGACAGAGATATTGCTTCTTGTTTCTTGCTTAGCCAAGAAACCAATCTCTTTCCCAAAAAGAATGCTCCACCACTGGTACTCTTCTGGTCATCCACCTCTCCTACCCAATCTGCATCTGTATAGGCATGAAGAGAAAAATCATGATCTCTAGGATACCATAGACCATACTCAATTGTTCCTTTTAAGTACCTAAAAATTCTTTTGATTGCCATGACATGAGATTCTCTGGGATCAGCCTGGAATCTCGCCACAAGACCAACAGCTTGCATTATATCTAGTCTAGTCTGAGTGAGATACAATAATCCTCCAATCATTGATCTATACTTGGTTTGATCTGTCTTAGGAGAGTCATCATCTTTGCTCAACTTACATCTAGTTGCCATGGGAGTGTTCATTGGCTTTGAATATTTCATTCCAAATTTCCTCAATAATTCTTTCACATATTTGGTCTGAGAGATAAAGATTCCTTTCTTTGTCTAAGTGATTTGTAGACCCAAGAAGAAATTCATTTCACCAAGCATTGACATTTCAAACTCACTTTTCATTTGATTTGCAAAGGTTTTACACATACTGTCTCTTCCTCCAAAGATGATATCATCAACAAATACTTCAACAATCAAGATGTTTTCATGATCAATTTTGAAATATAGGTTACTATCAGCAGTACCTTTGTTGAAACCAATCTTCAAAAGATGTTTGTCCAGCCTTTCATACCATGCTCTTGGAGCTTGCTTTAGACCATATAGTGCCTTTTTTTTAATTTGCAGACCATATCACCATGCTCAGATAACTGAAATCCATCCGGTTGTTCAATGTACACCTCTTCTTCTAAGTCACCATTCAGGAAAGTAGATTTGACATCCATCTGATACACTTTGAAATCTTTAAAGGTAGCAAATGCAAGAAATAGTCTAACTACTTCAATTCTTGCCACCGGAGCAAAGGTTTCCTCAAAATCAATCCCTTCTATTTAAGAGTAGCCTTTGCAGACTAATCTAGCTTTATTTCTGATTACTTCACCAACTTCATTTAGTTTGTTTCGGAAGACCCATTTGGTTCCAATCACATTCTTGTTTCTAGGTCTAGAGACAAGATCCCAAGTGTGATTTTTCTCAATTTGCATCAATTCTTCCTCCATTGCTTTGGTCTAATTTTCATCATTGCAGGCTTCATTTATTGTCTTAGGTTCAATCTTTGAAATCAGACAACATTCATCTGAATTTTGAGCAATTTTCCTTCTAGTTTGTACACCTTTTCTTTTGTCACCTATGATCTGATCTTCAGAGTGGTTCAGTCTTACATACCTTGGAATTTTGGGAGTTTCTTGCACTTCTGTTTCTTGATCAGGCTCATTCAGACCTATATCTTCTTCCTGATTTACCGGATCAGTCTGAATCTAACTTTCAGAAGAGGATTGAGCTCCTTGAACCAGAGAACCATTCTAATCATCTTCATCATATTCATAAAACCTTGAGGGCTTCTTAATTCCTTCATCAACCTTCACATTTGTACTTTCTATCATCTTTCTTAGTCTCTTATTGTAACACCAATATGCTTTGCTTTGAGTGGAGTAACCCAAAAAAATTCCTTCATCACTTCTAGCATCAAACTTTCCTAGATCTTCATCTCTTTTAATGTAACATTTGCTACCAAATACTCTGAAATATCTCACAGTAGGAGTGATGACAAATCAAAGTTCATAAGGAGTCTTACCGGTATTGCTTCTGATTTGAACTCGATTGAGAGTATAGACTACAATGCTGAAAGCTTCTCTCCAAAACATCTGGGGAACATTTGCTTCCATCATCATTGTCCTGGATGCTTCCTGGATGGTCCGGTTCTTTCTCTCTACTACTCCATTCTGTTGTGGAGTCCTAGGAGCAGATAATTGTCTCTTTATACCATGCTTCTCACAAAAATCTATGAATTCACCGTATGTGAATTCACCACCTCTATCAGACCTCAGACATTTCAGTTTTAATCTGATTTGATTCTCTACCATAGCCTTGAAGATTTTGAACTTCTCAAAAGCTCCTAATTTCTCTTTTAGAAAGGTAACCCACATCATCCAGGAATGGTCATCAATCAGCAACATGAAATATCTATCACCTTGCATACTCTTGATTCTTGTTGGACCACATAGATCAGTATGAACTAATTCCAATAATCCAGTAGAGGATTGATCCTTGCTTTGAATGAGACTCTGCTTTATTTACCCAGCTGACATTCTTTGCATAAACTATTTGTAGGTTTTACCAATTTTGGAAGATCTCTTACAGCCTGAGTATTTCTTATCTTGATGATGTTATCAAAATTTACATGACACATCCTTCTATCCCATAACCAACTCTAATCAACTTGAACAAACAGACAACTTTATTAATACCAACTAGATGGAAGATATTACCTTTTGTTTGAGTACCAGATGCAATCTCAGTTCTGGAGCTTTCAAAGATCCTGCATCTTCCATTCTTGAACTGGAGATCATAACCTTTGTCCACCAACTATCCAACACTGAGAATATTGTGCTTCAATCCTTCAACATACAGTACATTACCGGTTTTGTTCTTTCCATCAAAAGAAATAGTTCCCCTACCTCTGATTCTACTAGCAGAATTATCACCAAACTTTACCATTGCTCCTTCATACCTTTCCAAATCTAAGAACTTGTTCTTGTCACCTGTCATATGGTGAGAGCATCCACTGTCAATAACCCAATCATCCTTTTCTTCAACTTGGGCAGCCAAAGCTCTTTCTACAACCTTATGATTGACAGATTCAGAGGATAATGGATCTTCTTCCTTGATGGCAATAAACACCCATTCATTTCTGGATTTGTTTCCTATCTTTGATTCATCATCTGTTACTCCTTCATTATCATCTCCTTCATGAACATAATAACAATTCTTTTGGAACCTTTGTCTGTTAGAATTTGACCTTGTAGATCTTTCTGGACATCTTGAGGCAAAATGACCAATCTTATTGCAGTTGAAGGACTTAAAGGGTAATTTTCCTTCATACTTACTGGATCCTCTTGGTAGTCTCTTTGCAATAAGGGCTTCAAGTTGAGTTGTTTCTGCTTCTTCCACTTCCATGTCTCTTCTTGCTTGATCATACCATGACAGCTTCCTTGAAGAGTTTTCTTCCGGATCAAATCTTTGTTTACTTTTCACAGAGGCACTAGCTTTGAATGCAAATTTAGTCTTGGGGGGATCATCTCCAAACTCGGTCATTTCAAATGCAGCTAGTTTGCCAGCTAATTGGTCTCTTGTGACAATTGTATGGGCTCTGAATTCATCAATGGCAGCAACCTTGATTTTGTAGGCAACAGGAAGGGATCTGAGAATTTTGTCAACAATCTCATTTTCATCCAAGACTCCACCAGCATTCCTAATTCCACACACTAGCTCATTTACTCTAGGCATAAAGGTAGTAATATTTTCATCATCTCTCATCTTCAGTCTTTCAAATTTCCCTTTTAGACTCTACAACCTTGCACACTTATCATACTCATCTCCTTCATGCAGAAGTTCCAGTTTAATCTAGATCTCATAGGCAGTTGGTAGGTTAATAACATTTGAGAGCTCTAAGTCAGTTAATGTGCTTAGAAGAGCCTCTTTGGTCTGCAGATTGTTTTCAGCATCTGTGATTTCATTTAGAGTTGTCAAACCACCCTGTGGAGGTACATATGCTTTTGTGACCATGGACCAGTACGCCTTTCCCATACACTGCAAGTGACATTTCATGTGACCTTTTCAAAGAGAGAAGTTGGTTCCATCAAACTTCGGACTATTCTTCTTGTATGACGACATCCTGGATCTCCTTAAGCGGTTAAGCTCATTTTAGAGGAACTTATGATACCAACTGTTAGTTGCCATTGCACCAAAAGATCGACCTTTTAATGCCTGATACAACCACTTGACTTAACAAGCACAGGGGGCGGTTAAGCCCTTGTCACAAACCACCACAGCGCAGCGCTAAACAAGAAGACCAAGGGTCACACCTTGCAACAGAAACAGCCCTGAAGGCACTCTTTTAAAAGGTCATTGCAAGAGGAATGGACAACCCGAGCTTCATGGAAGAAAAGAGCTTATGGAAAAACTAAATGACATTTTAGCAAAGGAGGAGATCTTCTGGAGGCAGAAGTCAAGGGAAGTTTGGCTCAAATCAAGGGATAAAAATACAAAAATCTTTCACAATTCAACAAAGATCCACAGGGAAATCAATAGAATATCAAGCATAAAAACTAGCGATAATAGGACTCTGGATAAACTAGAAGATGTCAAAAAAGTTGTGGTAGAACACTTCCAAAATTTACTGAATGACTGGACAGGATCCAATATCTTGGCCCAAAGGAACCTTTTGGAGAGTATCCCAAGTCTGATCATAGACTCCCAGAATGAGATGATAAATAGTAAATTCATAGAAGAAGTAAAAATGACCCTTTCTCAACTCCACCCGGACAAGGCGCCTGGACCGGATGGATTCCCAGCTGGTTTCTTCCAGAAATGTTGGTACATTCTAGGTAGAGACACACTGAAGAAATAGAGGAATCTAGAAACTCTGGGTAGGTTCTCAAGGAAATAAACAATACATTTATAGCCCTCATTCCCAAAAATGAGAAACCTGAGTCTTTGGAAGAGTATAGACCAATTGCCTTATGCAACACAATCTACAAAATTCTAGCAAAATAGTGGCAAATAGACTCAAGAAAATACTACCTGATATTATTTCAGATGAGCAGACTGGCTTTATTTGTGATAGATGTATTCTAGATGGTAACATCATAGCACAGGAGGCAATTCACTCAATTCAAAAAATGAACAAACATGCTATGCTAATTAAGTTAGATATCAAAAAGGCCTATGATCGTGTTAATTGGCATTGTCTTTTCAAAGTACTGGAAGGATTCAGATTCAATAAAAGATGGTTGGACTAGATATTTGATTGGATCGCCTGCCCTAGATTTTCAGTTCTTTCAAATGGCACTCCAGAAGGTTTCTTTAATGTTTCCCGAGGTCTGCATCAAGGAGACCCCATCTTACCATTTCTTTTTATCATAATGGCAAAGGCTCTTGGAAGATCGATCACTAATGCATGGCGTATGGGGAAGGTGACTAGCATACAAATCACCAGCGGAATTCCAGAAGCCACCCATCAGCAATTTCCTTATGACACTATGTTATTTGGCTCTACCCAGGAAAGAGAGGCATGAAACTACAAGGAAATCCTCAACAGATATTCCCTTGCCTCAGGTCAAGAAGTCAATCAGGAAAAATTGAAGGTTTTCTTCTTCAACACTCCTACTAGGAAAGAAGCTAAGATTCTAAAAATTTTAGACTTTAGAAAGGGCTCCCTCCCATGCAAATATCTTGGAATCCCCTTGGCTAAGGGTATCCAACTGGGTAACATTTGGAACGATTTGATAGATAAAGTGAGCAACAAAACTGCCTCTTGGAATAACCGATGGCTCTCATGGGCTAGTAGCTTAATTAAACTCAAATCGGTAATTTCAGCCTTACCTACCTATTTAATTTCTTGCCTTCCCCTTTCAATAGGTGCAAGTAAAGAATTAAACAAGAAGATGAATTTTTTTTTTGGCAAGGCTCCTCAGATTAGTTGAAATACCCTCTAGTAAAATGGAAACAAATTTGTGAAAGTAAGGAAAGGGATGGAACATGTCTTAAGGATCTCCTTCATAATAAGGCGCTTGGGGTAAAACTTGTGTGGGCCATATATGCAAAACAATATCTCAAATGGGTCAAATTGGTAAAGGCAAAATACTTGGATGAGGATGCGGATAACATCTTCATATCTAGAACACTTCCAAAAGGTTCCAGAATATGGAATTATATATGCAGTTGCAAGGATCTAATTGTAGATTATCTATCTTGGGAGGTAAGGAGTGGTAGGATGAATGACTTCTGGGAAGACTTGTGGGAAGGCTACCCCAAATTGGCAGACAAAGCTGATTTGGTAAACATAAAATAGGATACAAAACATGCATGGGGAGATAAGGTAAGAGATTACTTAATAGCTATGTCCTAGGATGGCATAATCACAACTCAATGGAAAAGCCCTCACAATTTGCATTTAAGACAAAGGGAGGTGATTCTGTTTAACAACCTTATGTCTGAACATGCTATAAGCCTTAGAGAGAGGAAGGACACCCTATGATGGGTTGGCTCACCAACCAAAAAGTATAGTGTCAAAGATGGGTACAGAAGACTCATTGAAAATCAGTTGGCATAAACAAGAACCCCCAGAGAGCTTTGCTAGAATACAGATTATCTACCAAGGTAGATGTATTTTTATGGTTGGCCTTGCAAGGATGCATCCTCATAGTAGAAAGATTGGCCAAATTCAGTTTCCAAGGCTCGTCTAGACATAGCCTCTGCAAAGAGGTTGAAGAGAGTGGGGATCACCTATTCCTGAACTGTTCCTTTACACAAAACTGCTAGAAATGATTACTAGATAAGCTTCAATGGAAGATGGCACCACCTAACAATCTAACAGACTGGCTCCATGGATGGCCAAACCTTTACAAAAAAACAATATATCACAAACTTTGGATCTCCAATCCTTCGATGCTTATTTGGGAAGTCTAGAAAGAAAGGAACAAATGCCTTTTTGAAGACAGAGAGATGCATGTCCAGTCTCTACAAAACAAAATCGAAGCTTGCATAGTAGAACTGATAAACTCAAAGTTGGGAGAATCGACACCTTCAAGCTTTGCATTTACAGAATGGGATGTAAAAATATGTCGCAACTGGCACAGCTTAACCATCCCCTCCATCTATGGGGAAGGGGGAGTAAGAATGGAAAAAAAGAGGAAGAGTGTTAAATGGACTCCCTCGTAGCTTGACTAGTACAAACTAAATTTTTATGGTGCCTCTCGCGGCAACCCAAGCATCTCAGGGGTGGGCTGTATTGTAAGTGATTGGAACAACAGATGTATTGGCAAACTTGTAGAGCCCATTCCAATTGGCACAAATAAATTAGCCGAATTGGAAGCTTTGATCCTAGGGCTAAATATGTGACATGAGTTAAAACTCAAAAAGATACCAATAGAAGGGGACTTCTTAATAGTAATCAATGCACTCTACTTCCAGAGCATGTTAAATTGGAAACTAGCTACCATACTACAAATTGCCTTGGGATTAATAGACAATTGTGAACTAGTGACAATCTCACATATCTTAAGAGAGGGAAATACCGATGCAGATGAATTATCAAACTTGAGGGCTGATGGGATAAGCATCAAAGAAATTGAACACCCCCAATAGAGCTTGCGGGTGGTAGGGTGGGCGCCCTTGCCACACAAACAATGTGGAAGGGCTCATTACTTAAGAAGGAAAGTGGCGATCTAGCTAGCAGAGAAAATTGTCGACATCATCCACCATTGATTGATATGGGAGAAGACTGGGATGTGGCATATGGAACATGATTGGAGTGTCAAAAGAAGCAAATATCCATCATCACACAGAGAAAGAATCGTAGAGTGATACAGAGTTGAGTGTTTTTCAATAGGAAAGATTGCAAAGCATTTAACTCCCATAATGGTATATGATGAGACATGAGAGGCAAGGAGAGCGGTCTTGTGATTAATCTCACTCATCCACCTCGCCTCACTCTACAAGGCTCCTCTCTGTCTCTTTCATCCAGTGGCAAAGGTCTGTTTAATTTCTAGGGCATCCATGGTAGGTGGTTCGAGATTTGCAGTGCATATAGCCCTCAAAGGCATTGTTAATTTGGGGATTGATAACCCAATCTAGTTACAGAGCACTATAAGTCAACTGGCCTTCAAAGGCTAAGTAACTGACCAAAGGTTAAAGAGAGTTCTACGAAGGAATGATGGCTTGATGATAGTGGTAGTAAAAATCATTTTGGGCAAGGGTTTTCTAGAAGATGGGGAACCTTACAAAGTGGACACAAGCATTGCTTCATGTTTTCTTGCCTCAGTGCTTGACACAAGAGTGCCTAAGGAGGAAGCAAAGTTATAGGTCTTAAGGCTCTTCAAGGTAGAGCTTCTTGGGTGGTCTCAAGACAACAATCAACATAGCCTTTCCTGGAGTTGGGGTGTCTTGACCCAAAGAAATTCCCCTGCTGTAGGACCCAGATGAAGTGGTAAAGCTTTATCCCTTTCTACTTGATCTTAAGGGTCTAGCATTGCTAGAACATAGGGAGAAGGTAGTGAAAGGGATTTCCCTCCTTAAAAAAATATTACAGGTGGACGTGGTCGACGAAAGGTTTGAATGGGTTCGGGAGTTCCATGTCTTCGTGCATGGTCTCGATGTGATCTGAAGGTTTACAATGCTTTCTAACTTGTGATGTTCTTCCAGTTTGTTGTTTAATAGTTGTTTTGGATATGTGCTCTGGTTAGGGTTTAACTGTCTAGTTTTGCTTCTATATGTAATGAAAATATTTTAGGCCTAGAAGGCCAAATTTTGAGTTTTGATAGGGCCCTACGTGGCCTCTCACACATCTGCCAAAGATCCTACATGGTCACTTTTGGGGGGACTTCAAAATGGAATTTAGAGAAGGGATTACATTCAGTCTGGCCATGGCAGCCTTGAAACTATAATTTTCAAATTCCATATATATATATATATATATAATCATCTTTAAGAATCAAATATATATATATACACAAAAACATTAAGGGGTTTTTTAAAAAATAAATTTCTATTTCTTCACAAATAGGGAAACTATAGTCGCTTTTATTAAAACCAACAATATACATGATTTTTATTTTACAAAACATATAACCATTTATTCTTTGACATCAATAATATAAGGATAGTATTGTTCTCTCCTTTCAACAACTTATTTCCATTTAATAGTGAAAATTAGGGAGGGAGAGAGAGAGAGAGAGAGAGAGAGAGAGAGAGAGAGAGAGAGATTCTTTTTTCACACCATTTATATATTTCCTAAAAAACAAGATATAAAACTCATTGCCATACATTTATTAAAAATGGACAAATATTTTTACAAGGGGGAGTTATACATCAAAGGCTTCCAAAGAGAGGTTTACTCTCTTGTACAAACCAAACCCATACAAGACTCAATGCCAAGGAAAACATATTGTCACCATTTTTTACAATAACAAAAATAGAGCCACCATAATCTCCTTAAGAAGCCATGCCAACTCTCCTTCCAAGACTAACACCTACAAAACAATAAAGACTTTCCAAGGCCATGGGGAGCTCACCTCCCAATCATAGGCATGCAAGCAAGGAACCCTCAAGCTAGGAGGCCAAAAAATAATTAGGTGCATACTCATACTAAGGGTTTTCAAGCACACAAACACACTCAAGAAAACATAACAACACCCACCCAAGGAGACTCACAAACTAATCCATTCAACATGGATTTTAGGGGTGAGAGAGTGGACTCACTCAACTCAAGGGGAAAACCACCAATAAACTCATACTCAAGAATACTCTATCACATAGCCTCTTTCTATCTGGTGCAGGAGCACCACGAGACACTAAGGATCAGGAGGATCCCTACTCTATTTTGTCTAAGTTGTCTTTTTATGTCTATAAGGCCTTAGCGCCATATTGAATCATAGTTGGCCGAGTAGTGGTATAACATTGAGTCTGTATACGTGTCATTAAAGATTGTAACCGATTTGAATCTATGTAACCGAATGGCAGAGGTGGTTGTAGGGCGATTCACTTTCCACCTTATGTAACTACTGATATGAGATTCTATATAGCAGGGTTGTGTTTGTTAAGACATAGAGACACAAAGGCAGAGAAGATTGATGTATGTATATTTTTTTTTCTAAGAAGCGATAAAAAGTTTTGTTCGGTTTAATTACAGAGATGTAAATCGAAAGCATTCCACTAGTTGAGATTTCTTCAAAATTAGTGGAATGACTTCCTTAGAGTTAGATTGTTTTCCGTTCTATTGAGTTTTGTTTCTGTATACTTGTTTACTGTCTGTGTAGTTGCAGAATTACATAAGTTGTTATCGGTGTAATACAACCCCTCGGGGAAGCTTTTGGAAGTTATACCGATCAACGGTGTTGCACCGATAGCAGGTGACATCAGAGTAATCAATGTGTTGGCAGGATAGTTTTTGAGTTTGTCGACGGTATTAAGTCCTTCCGATAGTGAGTTCGAAGTTTCAAAAAAAAAAATTTTGATAAAGTGTTTGCTTCCACTATGCCCTCCCCATCAAATTGGTCTCAGAGCTAGCGAAAGGTCTAGGTAGTTGTGTATTTGATTTCTATCACTAAGAAGGTAGATGAAGAGTTGAAGAAAAATGTTTGGTTGGTGACCATTTTGAAAATAGTGATCATAGAAAGTATTTTGAAGGCTGACAGTAGTTGTTAAACTGTTGCATATGCTCGTGCCATCTAGTTGTGAGAAGGAATAGGATTCCTATAGTGTGTGGGCAAATGATGATGAGGTCTGTCGTGACCATTCACCAATAGAGGTTTGGTTGGAAGAGGGTGCAGAGTGTGGCCACTGTGAGAGAGAGTGGTAGTGCATCTTCAAGATCTACTGTTGGATGAGAGGAATGGGTCTGTAGTAGCGTGTAGGATGGACATTTGATTGAGCATTGTGTTGTAGTCATTGAAGCTTTGATCAGTCTGAGAGTACTCCATTGCTAGGAGTAGAAGGAGCCTGAAGATGCTCTAAAATGTTAATGGTAGTTTGCCATTGTTGATTGGTTGGTCACTATTCCATTGATGTGAAGATTTGAAACCTGAAACTGAAGAGACAGAGTGAAAGATAAAGACCAAAACAAACAAAGATGGAGAGGAAAACCATTTTGTTTTGCAGATACATTTCCAAGGGACTTGGAAATCTTTGTTGGTTGGTTGTATGGTGCAGGAGCACCCTGAGACACTGAGGATCAGGAGGATCCCTACTCTATTTTGTCTAAGTTGTCTTTTCATGTCTGTAAGGTCTTAGTGCCATATTGAATCATAGTTGGCCAAGAAGTGGTATAACATTGAGTCTGTATGCGTGTCATTAAAGATTGTAACTAATTTGAATGGATGTAACCGAATGGCAGAGGCGGTTGTAGGGCGATTCGCTTTCCACCTTATGTAACTACCGATATGAGATTCTATATAGCAGGGTTGTGTTCGTTAAGACACACAGACACACAGACATAGAGGCAGAGAAGATTGATGTATGTATATTTTTTCTGAGAAGAAGCAATAAAAAAGTTCTATTCAGTTTAATTGCAGAGATGTAAATCGAAAGCATTCCACTGGTTGAGATTTATTCGAAATTAGTGGAATGACTTCCTTAGAGTTAGATTGTTTTCTATTCTATTGAGTTTTGTTTCTGTATACTTGTTTAGTGTTTGTGTAGTTGCATAGTTACAAAAATTGTTATCGATGTAATACAGCCCCTCAGGGAATCTTTTGGAAGTTATACCGATCAACGGTGTTGCACCGATAGGAGGTGACATTAGAGTAATTGGTGTGTCAGCAGAATAGTTTCTGAGTTCATCGATGGTATTAAGTCCTGCCAATAGTGAGTTTGAAGGTTCAAAAAAAAAATTGATAAAGTGTTTGCTTCCACTGTGCGCTCCGCATCACTATCATACACTTATTTCACCAAAAATAACTCCAAGGCACTCTTGCCATAACCAAACCATAATAAACTCCCATAATAAGGCCTAAGGCCATCAAAATACATCTACATGAAGAGGGTTTTCCCCGAGGAGGTTCTATCCTCTCTTACCTATTACAAGGTGAGATCTCACAAATGGAGAGCTCACAAAAACAATCCCAAAACCATTACAACATCAAAAAAAAACTCAAGAACACAAAACATATCATATCACATGCATTTATAAGAAAAAACAAGAATAAGGAAGGCTTGAAGCCTTGAGAGATAACCTCTCAAGACCCAAGTGTTGCAAGAAGTGGGTGAAGAGCTCCAAGAGCCTAACTCCAAGTTCCTTGCAATAATATCTCCTCTCCAAACCCAATCTCTCCTTCCCAAAGTCAAGAATCAAAAACCTAAAAGAAAGAACCCCTCTCCCTTCAACAAGAGGGAGATATATAGGGTTTCCAAAACCCAATCTCATGAATGAGGAGGTGACACTTGTCACCTTCTCATTCACACCCACAAACACAACTTTATTAGGGATTGCATGCAAAAGATATCAATTAAATGCAAATAAAGATTAAATAAAGGAATGGAAATACACATAAATAATAACAATGAGAGACAAGTTTTTAACAAAGTTCACCCAAACTTGGGCTACATCCACCAACAGAGAGTCCAATATTATTATCTAGTTATTCAAACCAATTACAACTAGCAATCCTTGCAACTCAATACTGCTACAGGATGCTACAATACATCAAAAGAAACCCTAACCCTTAGCTGCTTATATCAAGCCTTATGTCGGTTACAAAAATAAGGTTTTTTTTAATGTCGGCCAATAGAAAAATAACTCTCGACACCTTAATAAAATAATAAAAAAATCATTGGAGGTTTTGGGGTCACTACCCCTGAACCCCCATGGGGGCGCTACCCCTTGACCCCGCCCTATATCGCGACAGGGAGCGCGCCAAGGGTGCTACCTCTAGACCTTGTCTTGGGGGCATTTCCCCCAAACCCCCGCAAGGGGCACTACCTCTTGACCCCTTTAAATAATTTGGGGGGAAACCATGACAATAAAAGTGGGGTAAATTTAACCTCTATGTCTGATTAGGCTCCATATAACAACAATCTCCCACTTCGAGACTGATCATAACACTGCTGACCCTGTAGCTCCCACTAGAAATACGTACCCTAGACTCTCCAGTTCTAATTTTTTTTTTAGTCTTGAAGACCAACCAAAGCTAAAGAGGAGCTTAGCTTCTCCCTTGTTACTACCTTTGTAAACATATCCGCTGGATTTTCATCTTTATATATCTTTTCCAGCCTTAACTATCCATCATCTAACACCAATCGAATGAAGTGATACCTCAACTGGATGTGTTTGGTCTTTGAATGCAAGGCAAAATTCTTGCAAGATGTATGGCACTTTGGCTGTCCATAAACAAATAACTGTTAGCCTGTTGTTTGCCCAATTCTTCCATGAAAGATTGCAGCCATATCATCTCCTTGCTTGCCTCTGTTGCAGCTACATAATCTATCTTCGTGGTGGATAAAGAAACCACCTTTTGCAACCATGAGATCCAACTCACTGCTGTCCCACCTACAGTAAAGACATAACCTGTAGTACTCCACCTAGTATCAATATCCCCTAACAAATCTGAGTCTACATAACCTGCTAAATTAGTGTTAGAGCCCCCAAAACATAAGTGTTTATTAGATGTACCTCTCAAATATCTAAGAATCCATTTTACCGCATTCCAATGCTCCAATCCAGGATGACTCATATACCTGCTTATGACTCCTATAGCATATGAAATATCTAGTCTCGTGCATACCATGGCATACATTAAACTTCTTATAGCTAAAGCATATAGTACCTTGGACATTTTTTCTTCCTCTTGTGTCTTAGGACACATCTCCTTAGTCAAATGACTAGGAAAAGGTGTGTTGACAACTTTTGCATTCTCCATATGGAATCTATACAACACCTTTTCAATATAATTAGCCTAACATAGAGCCAATTTTCTGTTCTTCCTATCTTTGTAAATTTGTATACCAAGGATTTGTTTTGCTACCCCCAAATCCTTCATAGAAAATGATTGTGCTAACTGTTGTTTTAACTCTCTTATGTGATCCATGTTAGACCCTACTACAAGCATGTCATCAACATATAAACATAAAATAATGTAGATTTCATTATCCAACCTCTTAAAATAAACACAATGGTCAGAATTACACCGGCTATAGCCTTGCTCAACAATAAAACTATCAAATTTTAAATACCATTGCCAAGGTGCTTGTTTCAAGCCATATAAACTCTTCTTCAATCTTCACGTCAATTTCTCCTTAACTTTGACCTCAAATCCCTGTGGTTGTTCCATATAGATCTCCTCCTCCAAATCACCATGGAGAAAGGCAGTTTTCACATCCAGCTATTCTAAATGCAAATCTTTAGCAATCACAATATTTAAAATAGTACAAATAGAAGTCATCTTGACAACCGGAGAAAATATCTCATCAAAATCAATATCCTTTTTCTATGCAAATCCTTTTACAACTAACTTATATTTAAATCTTTTCTTACCTCCATCTTCCTCTTTCACCCTATAAACCCATTTGTTTGGTAAAGCCTTTTTACCTGCAGGCAACTTACATATTTCCCAAGTCTGATTTTTTAGTAAGGAGTCCATTTCTTTTTTCATTGCAAGCTCCCACTGAACCTTTGTATCCACCTACATAGCTTCATCATACCCTTCTAGTTCACCAGCATCTGTTAACAAAATAGAATACAAATAGGGAGAAAACCTTTTAGGAGGTCTACTTAGCCTTGTTGACTGTCTAACATTCACTGGAGTTTGTGGTATTTCTTGATGTTGTTGCGGAGCATGAGAAACCACTGGAACATCATTATTTTGAGTATCATCTAGCACCACATAATCCTTTTCTTTCTTCTCATGCTACTGCAACTGATCTTTGTACATCACCTTCTCATTGAATACAACATCCCTACTTCTCACAATTTTTAGATTTTCAACATTCCAAAGCCTATAACCAAATTCATCAATGTCATATCCAACAAAGATACACTTTTTTGATTTTACATCCATCTTGGTTCTTTTTTTAGAATCTACATGTGCAAATGCTTCACATTCAAAGGTTTTGAGAAAAGAATAACTCACCTTCTTACCTGTCCATGCTTCCTCTGGAATACCATAGCCCAAAAGAACTGAAGGACCTCTATTAATTAAATATACATCAATATTGACAGCCTCTATCCACATGTTTAAAGGAAGCCCAACATGCAATCTCATGCTCCTTGCATGCTCCATTATTGTCATATTCATGTGCTCAGCCACTCCATTTTCTTGTGGAGTCCCTAGAACCATTTTCTGCCTACGAATTTCATTAAAGGAATAATAATTCCCAAATTCTTTGCTACAATACTCACCACCATTATCAAATTTGAGACATTTTAATCTTTTACCTGTCTCATTCTCAACCAAGCTTCTCCATTTCTTAAATGTTTCAAATACATCAGATTTCTGCCTAAGGAAATAAATCCAAACCTTCATATTTGCACCATCTATGAATGTAACATAATACCGAGAGCCACCAAGAGAAGATACCTGAGCCAGTCCCCATACATCTATATACACAAGCTCCAATTTTTCATCTTTCTTTTGCTTCCCATCCTTGAGAAAACTGACTTTCTTTTGTTTGCCATACACACAACTTTCACAGAAATCTATATTAATACATTTCAGTCCTGGTAAAACTTTCTTAGAATGAAGTACCTTCATACATTTTTCTCACATATGCCCAAGTCTATTATGCCATAGTGTTGTCTTAGAACTTGCAGCAACTATTTTAGTCTCTTCTTGTGAACTTGCAGCAACTGTTCCTGAACCTGTTTGTTTTCTCTCTGCAATAGCTAAAGTAGAAAGAATAGTACGACCTGTACAAAAATATAAGGTTCATACTTTCACACCTTTTGCTACTATTAAGGCACCTCTTGAAACTTTCCATTTTTTATCAATAAAAGTAACAATACAACCTTCATCAGCTAGCTGCCCTGCTGAAATTAAATTCCTACTCAATTTTGAAACGTGCCTTACATCTTGTAGTAGCCAATGATTCCTATTCTACAACTTAATCTTGATTCTTCCCTTTCCAACAATCTGACAAGGTTTGTTATCTCCCAAATAAACCAGCCCAAAATCCCCTTGGACATAATCAAGAAAATAACTTCTATGTGGTGTAGCATGAAATGAGGCCCCTGAATCTAAAACCCATGAATCATCAGCATTATCTAGGAAAAGAATCAAAACATCATCTTCAGATTTATTATTTACCACATTTGCCTCCTTATTGCCTTCTTGTTTGTCTCCTTCTTTATTCTTCCGAGACCAACAATCTTTCTTTAAATGACCTAGTTTCCCACAGTACTAGCAATCCTTTTGTCCTCTGGATGGGGACCTCTTGTCCTTTGATTTTCCTCGTGACTTCCCATGACCTCCAGAACCTTTTCCTCTCTCCTTTGATCTACCCCTGCTTTCTACATTCAAAACACTACATGATGTGGACCCTCCTAAGATTTTCTGTCGCATTTCCTCACTAAGGATAACACCAACAACATCATCAAATTTTGAAGTGTTTGAACCAGAGACATAATTACTTACAACCATTACCAAGCTATTCCAGCTTTCTGGAAAAGAACATAAAACCAAGAGAGCCCTCACCTCTTCATCAAATTTCACTTTTACAGAAGTTAACTGACTGGTAATCGTATTAAACTCATTTAAATGATCTGTCACAGATCCACCTTCAATCATTTTCAGATTAAACAAATGCTTCATGAGAAATACCTTATTTGAGGCTAAGGGTTTTTCATACAATTTAGCCAAAGCTTTCATCAATTCACTTGTTTTCATCACTTCTATTATATTGAATGCCACAAATGGTGCCAGGCACAACTGAATGGTTCCCAGTGCCTTTCTATCTAGAAGATTCCAATCCTCATCAGTGATTGCTGCCGGTTTCTTGGCTATTCCTTCCAACGGCCTCCATAAATCCTTCTGATAGAGATAATACTCCATCTGTATCTTCCATAATTGATAGTTATGCCCATTGAATTTATCTACCTTCAATTTACCCTTGTCCTCCATTGCTCCCACTCAACCGTGAGACCTTCCTATAGATGATAATCGAAGACAATCCACTCTAATACCACTTGTTAGGGATTGCATGTAGAAGATATCAATTAAATGCAAATAAAGATTAAACAAAAGAATGAAAATACATAGAAATAATAACAGCGAGACAATTTTTTAATGTGGTTCACCCAAACTTGGGCTACATCCACCAACATAGAGTCCAATATTATTATCCAATAAATCAAACTGATTACAACCAACAATCCTTGCAACTCAATACCATTGCAAAATGCTACAATACATCAATGAAAACCCTAACCCTTAGCCACTTTTTTCAAGCCTTATGTCGGTTACAAAAATAGGGTTTTTTTTATGTTGGCCAATAGAAAATAACTCCCGATGCCTTAATAAAATAATAAAAAAATTGTTGGAGGTTTTAAGGGTGCTACCCCTCTACCCTGCCCTATATCGTGACATAGATCGCACCAGGGGCGTTTCCCCTAGACCCCGCAAGGGGCGCTGCCCCTTGACCCCGTCTTGGGGACGCTACCCCTTGACCCTGTTAAGTAATTTGGGGGGAAACCACACTGATAAAAGTGGGGTAAATTTAATCTCCGAGTCTAATTAGGCTCCATATAACAACAAACTCCCCACACCTCTCCTCATAAATGGTGAGGCATGGGTAAGAAGGTCCAAGTAGTTGGGGTTATCTTCCCAAGTTTTCTTACATTTAGTGCTCCCACATGCGAGACCCTTGGGATTTCCCCAAAGTCCATGCATGAAACTTGGGTTGTGGGATATGGATGTGACAAGCCACCCATCCCTCAACCCAAAAACCCTAATCTCGCTACCTAACTCCCAGGGTTGAAAAGAGGGGTCAAAAGTGATTTAGAACTCATGATTTAAGGCCTAAAAGATGCCTAAACCATAGGTACTTGACCCAGGCACCTTAAACACATGAAATTAACCTTTGAAGACTCAAAAAACACCAATTAAAATGCCCATAAACTTTATGAACGAAAATAACACAAGATGACAACTAACTAGCTGCTCAACCTAAGTCAACCTTAGGTGACACAAAATTAAAAATCAAAATCAAATGTAATACATTACAATCATGCTCAAACACAAATAACCCTTTTCCACCTTAAGGGCTAGGTTGGTTTTACATGGCTAATACTCAGGGTTATTTGTTTGACCTCCAATTTTCCATTGGCCATGGGAAATACCTGTACACTACAGAAACACATCAATAGCACAAGATATATCATAGCTGAATCAAATTGAATTATGCACACACAAGGTCACATAAGTGCATACAATCTCAGATACAACACATGGTGAAATTGACTTGATTCTCAAATCATTTGTATTTCCAATAACACAATCAGGTTCATCATCACATAATATTTCATAAATTCAATCATCTAACTAAACCATTTTAGTTGCATCAATTATAATATCACATTAAATATCATAAAATCAAAATGTAATCTAACATGTAAAGATATAACATCATCATAATATAATCCATCTATCTATGTGAAGCATAAAGTAAAGTCAATGAATGTCTAAATAATGGGATCAACAGTCCCCAAAATGTCCACATGTCAAACATATAGTCCAGATGACAAGTCTCATAAGCAAAATAGAAGGTATGATAAGAGTAGGACTCACATCCTCCCCCTATGACTAAACTTCCTCCTAGAAGTCAGCAAAGAGGTGAGGGTAGAGTACCCTCAAACATGTAGCATCCTCCCAAGCAGTTGAAACCTCATCATAGTGGTCCCACTAAACTCTAACCTGGTCCAAATCTCACCCTCAAAGGGCTAGAGTCCAACGAGCCAAGATGCAAATGGGCTCTAAAGCTAACTACTCATCTGAATCTACCTATAAAGCATCCCAATCCAACACATGAGCCACATTAGATACATAACATCTAAACATAGATATATGAAACACATCATGGATACATGACATGCTAGGTAGCAAAGCTAGATGATAAGCTACATGTCCTATCCGCTCCAAAATCTCAAATGGTCCAACAAATCTCAGTGCAATATTAAAGCCCTTTCCATAACGGATTGGACTCTTAAGTGGCTGTACTCTCAAGAATACCTTGTCACCAACCGAGAAGATCTAATCCAATATCTTGGCATCAGCATACTTCTTCTGATGATCTTGTGCCTCCTACAATTGCTGCCTAATCAAAGTGAACTCCTACACCTTGTCCTATACCAACTCTAGGCTAATCCCCACTCTGTCCTCAATGCACTCCCAACTCAAAGGAGTCCTGCAAGGCCTACCGTACAAGGCTTGATAAGGAGGCATACCTAACGAGCTATGATGCTCATTATTGTAGGAAAACTCAACTAGATATAGATAGTCCTCCCATCTCGACTGGTGTTCCATCACATACATGCGAAGCATGCCCTCTAAAACCTAATTCACCCTCTTAATCTACCCATCTGTCTCAGGGTGATATACGGAATTGAAGTTGAGCTGAGTGCCCAATGCCTACTCTAGTGCTCTCCAAAAGGCTGATGTAAACATTAAATCCCTATCTAAAATGATGTGACAAGGAACTCCATGAAGTCTCACTATATTATTCAAGAAGACCCTTGCTACTGCAGGTGCATTGTACATCATGCATACAGGTGAAAAATGTGTCACCTTGGTCAATTTGTCAATCGTCACCATGATGGCATCATGGTGGTGAGATGATAAAGGTAGACCAACTATGAAGTCCATGGAAATGGTATCTCACTTCCACTCTGATATCTCATGGGGATAAAGAAGTCCTACTAGATGTTGTTTGCTCAGCCTTGACCCTTTGGCACTCAAGGCAACGAGCTACAAACTCTACTATATCACGTCTCATCCCTACCCAATGATACAACTGTCTTAGATTAGTGTGCATCTTCTTCACCCCAAGATGTGCTGCATAAGGTGCTCTATGAGCCTCTGTCAAAACCATTGTGTGAAGATCACCTACAAGAGGAACATAGATGCAAAGTCAATATCATAGAAGTCCATCTACCTCAATGGAATATCTTACAAACTTGCCCTTAAGGGCCCTATGTGATTGAATCTCCCGCTGAACCTCAAGGAACCACTCATCTTCTAGTAGATACTATAAGATATGCCCTCTCAAGTCCACACTCAAGGTCAAGGTCAGGATCTCATGTCACCTCCAACTCAAGGAATTGGCAACCACATTCTCCTTACCCTTGATGTAATGCACATAAAATTCATACTCACACAAGAACTCCATCCAATGCCATTGGTGGGCATTTAAATTCAGTTGCATGAAGATATACTGAAGACTGTGATGGTCTGAGTGCAACTCAAAATTGCATCATAAAAGGAAGTGTCTCCATCTAACTAGAGCGTGAACTACTATTGCAATCTCCAAATCATGAGTAGGGTAGTTTAGCTCATGGGTCCTAAAATTTCGTGACTCATACATAATTTCTCGACCATCCTACATAAGGACTATGACTAGTCCCTCTAATGATGCATCAGTGCATACCATGAAATCTGCTATAGGATCAAATACTGCTAGAATAGAAGTGCTAGTGAGACACTCCTTGAGAACCCCAAAGGCTCTCTTGCAATGCTCAGTCCACAAGAAGTTCTTCCCTTTCCATTGAAGAGAAGTGACAGGAGGAGCTATCCTAGAAAATCCCTTAACAAATCTATGATAATAACCTACTAATCCCATGAAGCTCCTAACCTTTGTCACACTGGTAGGTGATGGTGAATCCATGATCACTCTAATCTTCAATGGATCTAGTGAGATACTAGATAGAATGTGCCCCAAATACTAAACCTCTGAATGGAAGAAGGCACACTTTGCCAAGTTTCCATAAAGTTGTTGATCTTGCAAACACTATAATACCTAACGCAAGTGCTCCTCATGTTCCTTAGTCTGTGAATAAATCAATATATCAAGGAATACTAACATGAATCGATCTAGGTAAGTGTGAAACACCCCATTCATGAGACTCGTGAAAACTGCAAGGGCATTTGTCAAACCAAAGGGTACCATTGTGAACTCATAGTGACCATAATGAATCCAAAAGGTGGTCTTATGGATATCCACCTCTGTAATGCATAGTTGATGGTAACCAGACTTCAACTCTATATTAGACAATACTCTGGCTCCCTGCATCTGATCAAACAAATCATCGATCCTTGACAAATGATAATGGTTCTTCACTGTCACCTTATTCAACTTCTTGTAATCCATGAATAGACAAAGAAATCCATCCTTCTTCTTAACGAAGATGATCGGTGCACCCCAAGGTGAGACACTAGGTTGAATGTGCCCCTTTGCTAGAAACTCCTCTAGTTGAAGTTTGAGCTCCGTAAGCTCATGAGTAGTCATCCTGTACGGTGCACGACACACTGGCTCAACACCTGGCATAAGATCTATGTGAAAATCTACCTCTCAGTGAGGTGGCATCCCTGGAAGCTCAGGTGGAAAAACATCTATGAACACCCTAAGGATGGGATGGTCATCAAGTGAAGTCTCTGACTCATCCTCTGATCTATCACTAACTGTGATTGTAAACATTTGACATCCCTTCCGCATACAACACTTAAATTATTTAGTATAAATCATATGTAATGCTAGGGCCTCTAAATGCCCACAATCTCTATTTTTGTGCCATGGTCATCAAGGCAACCTATCACCTTTCGAGGACAATCAAGCTTGGCTCTATGAGTTGCAAGCCAATCCATGCCTAGCACCACTCCATAAGACCCTAAGGGTATGACCCTAAGGTCTACAAATGTAGTGAAGGCTCCAAGTGCTAGATCACAATCCCAAACCACTAAATCTATGGCCATCCTAGCCTTTGTGGCTAACTTGACCTCCCACCTAACGTCTTACCTATAGGCCACCAGCCTGCAACACTCCACTAATGATGGAGAAATAAAGGAGTTTGAAGCTCTAGAATCAAACAATATAGTAATAGGAACATCTCCAGTCATACCTAGTGTCTCGATGACTGAAGCCTGATAATCAACCTGGCAGTTATCAACCACTATAAACACACGGTGGGATTTACCCATGTCTCCTATAGTTTTCTCAGAACCTCCAGCATGTTGTCCTCCTGTTATATAATCTTGGGGACACTCTCTAGCCAAGTGCCTAGCGCCACCACACATGTAGCATGGTCCTCTCATCTAAACATGTACTGACTCTGTCCTACTGGACTGTTGTGCTCCTGATCATCTTGCGGTACTTTAGGAACCTCTATAAGACTACTGTGAACATGCTAGTCCTATAGCCTTTGCCTTATGTCTCTGATCTCTATGCGGTCCTTGAGAGTGCCATCCTTAATTGTGGTCACCCTATGTCCTTTGCTATGGTCTAGACATCTATTGGTGTTGATGTTGTTGCTACTGTGGAGGCCTAGGATGCAATGATACAACTCTATACCCACCCTTTTGAGGGGGTGGGGGTCTACAGAAACTCTGGTCCTGCTACTGGTTACAATTTTGATAATGTGAATGTGACTCATGGGTCCACCCATGAATCTCCTCAGTGATATATGCTTTCTCAGCTGCCTCACTCATAGTCTGGGGATCTGCCATGCGTACTGGTCCTACTATCTCAGGATTCAAGCCTTTGCTAAACTTATTACCAATAAGCTTCTCATCCCAAAGATACTTAGCGTACTATGACAACTCTACAAATCTGATCTCATACTGAGCCACTGTGCATCCCCGCTGCTATAAGTCATGAAACTCGTTGATGCGACATTGTCAATAATGATATGATAGGTACCACACCTTATAGAACTCAAGAAATGTACTCCAAGAAAGAGTGTCCAAGGAGAGGTGGTGCTTACGCTCCTCAGTGTGCCACCATGTAGCCGTTACGTCACGTAGCAAGTGAACTGTGACTCGTGCCTTTGATTTGCTCTTATAAGGATGTAACGCAAAGCACCGATCCAATATAATAGCCAAACCTCAACCTCGGATCCCTTGGTAGTCCCCACAAAGTAGTTGGATTTAGCTGAAGCAAATTCCTAATAGGATCTCCATGGTTGCGGTGCCCCCAAACTGGAACCTTTGCCTCATCTCACTGACCAAATCTAAAAGGATCATAATGAACTGACTCCATAGTGACCTCCTCCTCATGATCCTCTCGATATGAAAGTGGACTCCTGTTGTGCTCCCTCTAAGCTGATGAATGACCCTCAGCTGATGTCACTGGTATCTCTACTCATGTTCCATCTGCTACAGGTGTAGCCTCGCCAAAACTGCATGAAGTGCCTGAAGTATTTGAAGCCCAATGTTAGGAGGTGCCTCCAAGTTTTAGGCTTTAGATGGTGATGCAAATTGAGTAGCTCGTGAATTATCTCCTCTAGGATGACTAGCATGTGACCATCCTCTCCTGGTTCTAGGTGATATCCTACATAAACAAGGTTTCTATAATTAAAAACAATATTGTGGAATAAACAATGTGCCCTCAATGCCTAGTGTTTAAACTTTGGCTCTGATACCAAATGTCATGCCCATATTTTCCATGTGGTCATGACGTGATAACCACATGTCATGTCCACATTTGTCATGTGGTCATGACATGAAATATCAAAAAAATTTCCCACCCGAATCTAAAACACCCTCATGTGCAACATGTGCGCTTAGTGACATATGCACGTAACGTGGTTATATTCGCAACACATGTTAGGTGTGTCACACAAAGGCAAGGAAGTCAATCATAGTGCAGGATGATATGAAACTCCTTTTGTAATCCCTACAAAAATGATAGTAACTAAGGGGATATGTGTCGCAAGAAGCGTCACGAAGAGGGGTAGTTTCCATCTAGAAACCAACCCTAGGGTTTTTGTTGATGATGATTGTTAGTCATAACAACATGCATAAAAATTTGCTCAACAAATCTTTATTATCTTGAAAAGTACGATCAATTTGGAACAAATTGATGATTCCAAGGCTCCGTTGATCAGGTCATGATCTTTTGACGTTACTCAGAGGTTGATATGACATGTTGTTTTCCATTTCAAGGGGTCTTACATTGTCTAGATGATCGATTATACACCTGTTTCCCATAAATTTACTTTACAAACGAGGTTATTTCTACAATGCTCCTCAAATTATGGTTGTATTCATAAGTTTGATCAATTCTTCTGAGCATTTACTATCATGAACTTGTTTTATTCTTCTTCATTGTACAGTCACTCAAATAATGTGTCTATAATCAGATATTTATATGTATATCATTGATGTACATTTGTATTTGCATGATATTCATCATTTTGACATGTGTTTACTCAAAATATGCTATGTATATTCAATTATTTACAAGTTGTAAGTATATTTCATGTTTATTTGCTTTAGATTGTATGTTATTAGCAATTATGAAGGTGATTTGTAATGAAATTCAAGAAAATTAAAACAAATACTTTTAAATTTGGTGAACCTTTAGCTATTGAGTCACATACATTCAAGATATAGTCATGAAGAGAAGAAATCAAACCATAATTTCACCAAGATGTTCCACAGCTAGGTATGGTTGATGCTAACTTCAAAGGAACAAGGAATGAAAACAACACATGTAGACTGACAAGCACTCCAGGGGACACAACTAATCAATGCATATATCCAGATCTCATTCACTAACTACTCAAGATTTACAAGAATTTGTAATCAAAACAACTTCTCTTTCATAAGTATTCAAAAGACATGTACATTCACAAAATCTTTGAAATCAGACCTAAATGCTTCAACAATCTAACTTCAATTAAGTTTCTAATGCATTAAAGAGTGTAATACATCCCCTTTTATAGAATAAGGTGAGGAGGTGGTTACAAATGACCAATGGTCAAGATTTATCTGTTCAGATAAATGGTTAACATCCTTCATTGACTTAGTCAATATCCACATATGTGGCACAAGTTGCCAGCTGGCAACTATCTAGCAAGACTCATTCACTTGCAAGTGGATCATGCATATGATTCTATCATCATGCATCTTTACTTACTCTTCATCTCCTTCTTCCTCTTCACTTTCCTCTTCTTCATCATTTTCTACATCATCATCATCTTCATTATCACTGTCACTCTGATGTAGATCATCCCCTATGTGTATTTTATAGTTTCTATGATGGATTCATATGACCATACTACTCTATCAATCTCGCCTCCATCCTAGACCTTGGCCTTTATCACTGCATGCCTGTGGGAATAAAATTTTTCTTGAAGTGCATCCATCTTGGTTTTTCTACTATTCAATGTTTCATTATATGTTTCTACCCTGACCTTCATCCTCATGACTTTATTTATCACCTCTTCTGTGAAATGGTGAAGGGGATCCTTTGTAGCTTGCTTAAAGTTGTCATGGAAAGACTGAACAACAAAATCAACATCTTGATTTTCTATCTTCCCTTCTATCTTCCCTTCTAGTGTCTCCAGGGTTTCTACTTCTTGTGCCATTAGATTATGCAATTTGACACTTATGTCCCTTAGTTTACCGCTGCATCTCTTCAAAATGTCGCATTCAAATCCAGTGTCTTCATACCAAATACCGAGCAATTGGGAGGTGTTATTATCTAGTACGTTGTTACTCATAAGTATTTGTATATCAATCCTCTTCATTTCACCCAAAGAATCTAGGTGCTTCTCGAATTTGAAGGATCTCCTGCCTACTTCATTTTGTAGTTTATCCACCTTTCTTTTTCAGAGCACTAAGAGAACTCCACCTCTCTAAGGAGGTCTTCACCACTTTCTTAGCTTCATAGATAGAAGACATGAACCACTTGTCCATTAGTTGTGCCTTATGCTTCATCAGATCTAATCATGTAGTCTCTTCTTGTGATATAATGGTTAATGGAGTGGCTGGATTGACAAGTGTATGCTTAGGATCAATTAATCCTTTAACAAAAGAATACAATTGAGCAATGTGCTCTTTATGTTTATTATTCTTATCTTTTTCTCTTTTCACCCTTTGGGTCAAAGAACTAATAATGTCTTTACCTTCCTAACCTTCTTGGTCCTCATTTGCAAATCCTAGATCAATATCAGTGATCTGAAATTCTTCTAGGCCTATTTTGCCTTTCTCTTTCTTGACTATAAGTAAGGCTACTTGTGTTGTTCTCCTACCTGTAGTAGGGTCTCTTCTTATTACAGATGTTAGCCTTGCCTTTCTTCTTGGTTTAATCATGCTTCCCGTAAACGATGTAGAAACATCAAAGTCCTGCACTTCATCAACTTGTTGCAAATTTACCTCTTGTTGCAACCAACAAGGAACATCACCCTTGGGATTTTAATGATCACCCTCCTTACTTCAAGTATCTTGGGACTGTGTATCAGGCCTTGCCCTCAATGGTAAATTTTCTTTTCTTATTTCTTCCTCATGTAAATTCTCATGAGGGGGATCTTGTTGAGGTACCTCTGATTGAAGGATTTCATCTTGAGGTGGAGGATTTTGTAAAGTATGCATACCTTGATCTTGCACCTCCTCTTGTAGATTCTCCTCAAGAGTTTCTTGAGCTTTTTCCTTTTTCTCATCTTGTGGTACATTGGTCTCTTGACAAGACTATGTATTTTGACCTTGGGGATCACCTAGATCACCCTCAGTCACCTTTTCTATTTCTGTCTATTGGCTTTTAGCTTGTGCCAAACTCTACTCTTCATCATTAGATGCACTAGCTTCTTCCAAGTTCACCTCTTCCTCAACTGACTTCTCTTCTGATCTTGGATTATGACCTTGATCATCTCTATTCTCATGTGGTGAAGAAAGGCCTTGGTCTTGATCTGGATCCTTATCTTTATTCCAATCACCCCTTCTTTGAAGTGGTGACTGTAACTTTTCTTGATCTATAGGCATAGTATTTTCAGCTTTTTCAAGTTCCCAAGGTTGATCATTATCCTTGTTATGGTTCATATCACCCTGGTAAGTTAAATCTATCACTACAGGACTAGTATCCTACTCTACCAAATTAGCTAACCCTATTAGTTGGGCTACTTCTTCAGGGTTATCCTACTCTATTTCATCCTTCTCTTGGCTAGTCACCTTTTGAGCCATTGGGGTGCCATGAGGGTTCATCTTAGTATTAGCAAGTAAGGTCTCCATATGTTAAGAATCCACATCTTGAACTACTTCATCATCAGACAATTCAACAGTGTTATCAAGTGGAAAGGGGGACCCCTTACCAACCATATGTGTTTCGTTTTCTATTTTCTCTTCCATCTTTTCAGTCTTAAACTAAATTATTTCAGGAATGGGGACTTTGTACTGTAATTATCTCATAAAAATTAAACCACCAGCACCTCTTAATAGGATAGTATCAGTGCTGATGTTTCCTCTCATTACTGTCCTTTATTTCTTTGCTAGTGGTGTTTGCAGCACTTTCTTTCTTTTCTTACTAGTTATTAGCAGGTCATCATCCCCAGGTCCCTTATCCAACTGCTCTTCTTCCAAGAGGTTTTCTTCCTCTGGTTCATCTTACAAAGGCTCATTCTCTATTTGTCTCCTTGTAACCTCCAGAATAGGCCTTATTATCCTCTTGGTTTTCTGTTTATCAGGGGGTGGTTGTGATGTAGATGCGGGCACAGATGTTGATGCCTCATCACCCTTTGGTGAAAGTCTCTTAATAATCACCACTTGTTGCTCAGGAGCAACCTTCTTACCCTTGCTTGGTGGCTTTTGTTCCTCAGTAGATAATCTCTCTCCATTATATTTCCTCTTTTCAATGAGGAAATCATCATATTCTTCATCTGATAGCTCTTGTCTTTTCTTTTTATTATCAACTGTGATGGCCATACCCTTCTTCTTCTTCAGTTTATTAACCTTAGCACTTACCCAACTCTATGTCAGTTGGAGGACCCCTTTCATTATTTGATCCAATGAGGTTTCTTCTTGAAGTCTTAGATCAGGAACTGAGATGGCATCATTATACACCTTCTTATCTTCATATTCACTTGAGATTATTTTTCCATCATCATCATGCAACTGTGGAGGCACTGGAATGCAGTCAAAGGTCTAGATTTGGTTGAGAATGAGTCTTTGATAAGTTCTTATGACCTCTGCCTCATCATCACAATCAGTCCAATAGTCTTCAAGATGCTTTTGATGTATTGGTTTCCCCAATAACTTCTGCATTCTACCATATGGGTCATATGACCTAGCTATAGAAAATGGTTGTAGGTGCATGAGCTTTAACCCTCCAATAGCATCCTTAATGCTTTGTCTATTAGGGCATAAATACTAGCCCATGTATATTGGGAACAATATAGGAGGAATCTTTTTCTACTCTATGTGAGCTTCAACTGAAGTAGATACTTGTCTAACAAATTCCATCAATATGACCCTATCAGTGGGATATCTTGGCAACATGAGAGGCTACCCCTCAAATCCTTCTATTCTTATGTATGAGAAGGTGGGGAATTGGATAAACCAAGCCCCATGCTTATAGATAATGGCTTGAGCCTCCATCCTCAATCTCTTAGTCCTGTCCTCCTCCATGGTTCTAACTAAATGTATTGAAAATGAGTCATTTACTAGCTTATAGTCTTGGAGGTATGGTCTTCTATATAATTGTGGGTTTACAATGGTCCCAAATGTTCACATCCCCGGTGTTGTTTCCAACCTTGCACACTATTTGTGAGGCATTAAATCTTCCTCAGAAACCATATACAACATTGGAGGTCATATGGAATATACAAGCCTTACCACCCAACTTCTTCATCCCTTCATCTAAGCAATCACTGATGATCTTGGCCCAAAGAGGCTTATTGTCTGAATATAGCACCATCTGGATGATCCCATACATCCAATTTTCAAAGTTACTAGCATGATGCTTATCGGTCATCCTCCTCAACAGGGCAATCACATATTGATATTCCTCATGAAATTTAAATTTGTACAAGTACACCGGTAACTTGGCAGAAGCTATGTATGTACTGTTCTTGGCCCTCCATTGATACATGATCTTCTTGGCCTCTTTCTTATTATTTTTATACTCTTCTCTAGCTTACCTAGGTTCACACTAACTATCTTATTCCCCACAGGTAGATTGAATGCATAAGTGATGCCCTTGATTGAAAAGTCAACATACACTCTGCCATACTTTTCCACTCTTCTACTCTCAGTGTTATAATTTATAGCACATTCCACCACTAGCTCAGTGGCCTCCATTGCATATGGAAATCTGGCAGTGTGCCACATACCAGTTCTGAATATCCTATCCAGTATAGGATTATTAGTATCATCATCTAATCTCCTTGACCATGCATCCAACTTTGTTTTCCCTTGATGCGTATCATCTATCACACCGTATTTGAATCCCACTCCCTCAAGTTGTACAAACATGGGTTTCAAGAACTCAGACTTGGATCTTTTCTTTCTGACCTCCATTAGATCCTATAATAGAAATATACATTTCTTACCCTAGGGTGTTTTTATGGGAAGCTCAAAGATATCATGCATTTCATGGTCACTATTCAACATTTCAATTTATTACATGCATCATCATGCAAATTAACCTAATAAAGAACTATTTACCTAGTAATTTGCAATAAAGGACAATGCCGAGGGTTTTACTTTACTTACCAGATATTTGCTTTTCCCCCTTTTGATTATATGACTGATAACGAGAAATACAGATACGCAACGTCAACTATTCTGTTCCATTACATTGAGTGGCATGTTCCACTGGTAGATGAATGGGAGGTGTTTGACTTTCAGAGCTTTGTAGATTTCAATAGTCGCAGGGTAAATGTAAATAATCCCTAAATTTAACTTTTAAACTGATCAATAGGAAAAATTAGGGTATGTATGCGCTATTCTGATTGAATCCGTCGATCATTTGCATGAAGCTCATAGATGCTACCAAGTGTTATATTTATATTTAAAACCAACGGGGATCCACCTACCTTTTGGCCTACATTTAATGCTAGTGGGTGATCTTTTGAAGAACAGGGATATTTGAAAATATGACCCCTAATGGAAAATATGACCCCCATTTGTGTGGGATAATCGTTTACTAAAGATGAGGGTGATATGGTTAGCCTTTGATTACTTAGGCAAGATTGGATCATAAAGTTAAAGATCAGGGATATTTGAAAATATCTGGGTCTTTTGATAACCATAAATATCCTCCTCACTTGTGAATACATGGGTAACGTCATCATCATATTGACTTTAGCAATTATTTGTGAAAGATGACATCATGGTCATTTTTCTATAGGGAGGGATATATTTTGAAATGTGACCTCCTCGGGGATAGATCGTGATGACATCATCATGCCATCTATGTTTTTAGTTATTGGGTTATGATGAGATCATCGTTATATTGAGAAATATGATGGATGTTAGGATATATGGCCCTCTGTGGGTCAGGTGCAATGATTACATCATCATCATGGTGATCTCTCTCATTCGTTGGAACTAATGACGTCACAGTCATATTCGTGTAGGGTGATATTCGTGAAGGGGGTGATATTTATGAGATGATGGATATTAGGAAATATGACCCCCCCCGGCAAAATACATGAGGTTTATGACAGGTAGATACTCATCCCTATTTAAGTTTGACATTCACATATCGGGGATTGAATGGACATCAGGTGATTGTTTTAACTCAGGGTCATCTGAACAAATATGACTGATATTTAGAAATATGACCCTATGGGAAATATCTGGGTTGACCCATCTTTGACTTAGCATAACTTTGTATCATTAAACAATATGAGGGTGATTCAAAAGGCAAACTTGCTTAGAATTTTGTACTCTTTCCAACTATGAGGTTTATGAAAGCAAATGCTAACTTGGACAACTTACCTCTCCTTGTGATGCACATGCCTCAACAAAGGTGACACATTGAATTTTACCAAACCGCCCAAAGCAATAAAACAAGCAAGCAAAATCAAGAAAAAAGGTTGGGTCCCTATTTTGTTAAGGTAAAATGGGGCGTGTTGTGTAACCACACAACAACTTGCCACCAGAGAAGACAACAATATTCAAATGATTCAAGTGATGGGATCACATTCTAACATAGTATTTTAACTCTTTCTGAGCATAAGTATTATGACCTTTCTGAATGATATGATGTTCACTATTGCAACAATGCTAGCAAGGGATCAAGTGTGTGCAAATGATTAATTATCATCATCTTGAAAGTAAGTTGAAAACATGATTAACTGGTGTTAAGCTACATATTTTGGGTTCATCCCTTATAGCTAACCAGGATAGAGCCTTGTTGCCAGCAGGTGTCCATAGCCTCGACAAGTTTATTTATACAACCCCCCTAAGTAAAGCCCCACTTCTAGTAGGCATCCATAGCCCCGGTAGAGTTACTTAGATGGCCTAATTTTATTCTTTTGGATTTTCAATATTTATCTCTTTTGTTCATATGATATCATCATGTAAGCTCAATATGCAAGGTGTGATCACTTGCTGATTTAGGTTGGAGATTGTAATGGTAGAAAGGGAGTCCCTTTAGAATTTTCACTTAACACCTATACTGATGTGTTCAACTAACCCAAGGCTGTTAGGTGAGTCATTGTGAAAATATCCTTAATTAAGAAAAGACACCATGATGAAAAGGATATCACAGACCTGATCAAAGATACTCCTCAAAATGAGTCATAACCTATATAAGAATTTGTTCTCATCACTTGAATCCTAACAATTTGGTTGGTTTCTTAGGGTGAGAAGATGCATCATCATGACTAACCAAAACAAAGACTCAACAAAACAAACAAACAAACACACAAACAAAACAAAACTATACAAACAACTATACAATATGCACATTATGATACAAATGACTTACATGACCCTGTTTCAGGCTTGGAAGTAATGTTTGAGAAATTGTCCATTAATGGGAAATGGTACATCCTCACTAGTTAGAGTCTTAAGTCTATAGGTACTATCTCCTAGGATCTCTAAAATTTGAAAAGGACCTATCCAAAGTTTGTAAAATTTACCATGGTCACCTTTTCTTTCATGTGCTTTATCCCACATAATGACTAGATCTAAAATCCTAAAAGATTTAACTCTGGCTCTTTTATCAAACCAGTGTTTGACAATAGCCTAATGTTTAGCAAACTAATCGATTGCTCTGTTTCTTTTTTCTTCTAAATGCATAAGCTGAAGTAACCTAACTTCTTGTTTGTTGTCTATGCCTAGATATTCTTGTGTGAATTGTAATGTGGGGATCTTTAGGTTAACAGGGAGGATAGGATCCACCCCATATACTAACTAATAAGGAGAATTTCCTAATGCAGCCTTAATCCTAGTTCTATCCACCCACAAGGCATCTTTTAATAGGGTATTCCACTCCCTAGGGTTCTTCTCTATCAATTTCTTTATGATATTCAATAAGTTCTTATTTGTGGACTCTACTAAGCCATTCCCTTGAAGATAATAATTTGAGGAGAATTTCAAGATAACTCCATGATCAAAAACCCAACTAGATAGTTTTAGTGATGCAAAAGAAGGTCCATTATCACATACCAAAGCATAAGGAATTCCATACCTAGTCACTATGTTGCTTTCCAAGAACTTGATCACATCATCTGCATTGCATGTCTTAATGTTGACTGCTTTAATCCACCTAGTACAATAATCAGTGATAGTCAAGACATACCTATGGCCTGAAGATGATGGAGGATTAATGGGTCCTATGAAATCCATGCCCCATTGAGCAAATGGTCGCATCTCCATCATTGGTTGCAAGGGTTGAGGAGCATATCTTTCTCTGTTAGCTACAACCTGACATGTATGACAACATTTAATATGTTCAACAATGTCTTTGAAGATAGTGCGCCAATAGTATCCTGCTCTCAGGATAGCATGAGCAGTAGCCAAAGGTGATCCATGTGCAGTTCCGAACTTATCATGTAATTCTGCTAACACTTTATTTGCTTCTTGCCTTTCTAGGCATCTGAGATATATTCCTTCATAGTTCCTTTTGAAAAGGATCCCTCTTTTTATCATATATTTCTATGATCTTATTTTCAGGGATCTCCTCTGTGAGGCTTACAGTTTTGATGGGCATCTCCCAGTAATCAAAACATGCCTGATGTCTGAATACCATTCTTCAGTTTCTCTAGTGTTAACCACATATTATTGGCTCATGATGTTAGGATCAATTTCTGATATCATTTGGCTCAAAGCCTGTCCTCTTACTAACTTCATGGGTGTTATGTCCATATCATATTCTTAGAGGACTGTTATCCATTTAGCCCTCTTCTCACTAGGCTCACTTTGCATTAGGAGCATTTTCACTGCTGCGTCTGGTACTACAACAATTATTTTACTTCTCAAAATGTAGTGTCTAAATTTCTTGACTACTCAGATTAGAGCAAGAGCTTACCTCTCAATGTCCATGTATCTAAGCTCTGCATCCTTGAATGGACAGCTCATGAAACCTATAGGCTTTTCTTCTTTCACGTCATTTCTTTGTGTTAATACTGCTACTGATGTATGCTCTGAAGCAAACAAATATATGTTAAAATATCTTGTATAATCTGGACTAATCAGAATAGTGGCATTAGATATGGATTTTTTTATGTCCTCAAAAGTTGCTCTAGCTTCAAGAGTCCACTCAATTTTGGCATACTTATTGAGCATTGCATTCAATGGTCTGACAATCTCTGCAAAACCAGCAATGAATTTCCTAACAAAATTTATCTTGCCAAAGTAAGATTTAAGCTCTTTCTTACTTCCAAGTAACTGTAGCTTCATGATTGATTCTACTCTTGCAGGGTCAATGATGATCCCATTTTCTGTTATCAAATGGCCTAGTAACTTACCTGTGGTTACTCCGAATATGCATTTCTTGGGATTCAGGGATATACCATATTGTTCACACTTCTGAGGTTATCTATGTGAGCACCCCTATGTTTGGAGAAAACTATCAAATCATCCATATATATGACTATGCCTTTACCAATCAGCCCCTTGAAAGCTATATCCATTGCTCATTGAAAGGTGGCTCCAACATTTATTAATCCAAAAGGCATGCACCTATACGCAAATATACCCCACTTGATGGTGAATGCAATTTTTAGCCTATCTATTTTATCTACCATTACCTAGTTATAACCTGAGAAACCATCCAAGAATGACATCATCTGTGCACCATTTACTATTTGTAGAACTTAATCCAGTGAAGGAAAAGGATAGTTATCTTTTTCAGAAGCTCTATTCAGATTTCTGAAGTCTACACATAACCTAATATCACCATTTTTCTTTCTCACAGGAACTAAGTTGGCCACCCATGTGGAATGTCTCACTAGGAATATGATCCCAACATTGAGCAGTTTCTTTACTTCTTCAAAGATGATGGGTTCCAACAAGGCATTAACCGGTCTCTATTTTTTTCTAAAAGGCTTGACATATGGTTTTAACAGTATAGTATGGGTTATGATTGAGGTATCATAAGTCTTCAACTCATCATAGGTCCAGGCAATAATATGGATGTAATCCTTAAGTGCTTGGGTTATCCCTGCCATTTCTTCTTCTGTACAAACCTTGCTAATCAAGACATTCCTTTATTCTTGCTTTTGTCCTATGTTAACTGGTGAATATTCTCCTCCATCAGTCCTTGGAAGATCTTTTTGTTTTAGCATATTGTCCAAATCAAATGCTCTTTCTAATTCTATCGTCCCCTTGGGAATCTTGTTACTAGGTAGATCCATGATCCCTTCTTCTTCCCAAGTATGTTTTTCTACATTTATTTCATCAATGAGATGTGCATCAAACACATCTCTGTTTGATATAAAATCCAAAATATGTTGGTCATCATCAAACACTTAGAGATTGGTGCCATTATCTGGTACATAAGGTACTGATATTAATTCAACTGAAAACCTCTTTAAACTAGATATAGATAATGGCTCCAAAGTACTTGTGGCTTGAGCCAAAGCATATACTCTATGATTCATTTCTCTAGGCACATGGGTGATGTTGAATGCATCAAAGTCTTCTTTTAAATCCCATACCCTGTGTTTGTAATTAGACAACCTTTTGTAATTGCAAGAGTATATGCCTCTTACTTGTCTTACCACCAATTCTGAGTCTCCACAGACATGTAGAATCTTTACTTTTTGGTGCAGGAGCACCTTGACTTCCATAGGAGTTTGATTAAAATGATCCAATATTGTAATGATTCATCATTGTATAAGGTTAATCAAGTCATTGTTATGTATTAGAGGTCACTAGGAAGTTCAAATATGCAAAATATTGCAAACCATGTAAAGGTTGTCAATGTAAAGTTGGAAAAAGATGAAGAATGAGGGAAGGTGAAGAGTCATTTGGCTCTTGGTTCATTCCAAGTAGTTGGAAACTGAAAGGTCATTTGTAATACCTTTAAAAAGGCCTTGTATACCTTTGAAAACTTGGAGGTGATTGAAGATTGAGAATGGAATGGTAAAAAACAATGTTTTCTGTATTATACTTCAGAAATTTGCTATTTTCTTGCATGGTATGGCCTAGTAAGGGTAGGAGGACATTTCTTTTTTATTTCAAATGAAATTATATTCAATCACCCTCCCTTTCCTTTTTGTCTCATCAAATTTGGTGCAATATTGAGGAAGTTATGACCGTTTTAGTGACTACAATTTCTAGAATTCTCTTATAACAGTCCTGTTGCACCGTCTGGTACGGTTTTGTATGAATAGATATAAGGGCAATCCATATATGGTTGGAAATATTCTTGATTCTAATTTCCATTTCTTTTTTTTTCATCAAATTTCATTAAGATTTGAATAAATTATGGCATTTTTATTGAGGGTAGGTCTGCAGAGTTTAATTTTCTAAAAATGCAGTCTAAAATATGCATGGTATGACCTGGTACAGCCTCACAATGATGAATATAATAGATGGATGGAAAGATATGTGTTTCTAGTTTACAATTATTTTGTCTTGGTATAATTTCAATAAGTTTTGTGAGAGATATTACAATTTTGGTGAGGGCAGGTCTGAACGCTGCCTAGGGTTTGCAGTTTTGGGAAAAAAATCATAACCTTCTCCCCTACCATTGGATCTTCATGAAAATTGGAGGAAAAATATGTATTAATGTTATCTTCAACCTGACCAAAGCAATTGGATTAGTTCTTTGATTTGTTAATGTTATTGAGGATAGTTTTGGTCCTCCTACCTCTGCATCACTTTTTTCTTGAGTGCAAACAATATCCCATGAATTAAAGCTTCATACTCTGTCACATTATTTGTGCATGGGAATTGTAATCTATATGCTGCTAAATAGGATTTTCTAGCTGGATTAATGAGATCTATTCCTACTCTAGCTACTTGTTTTGACTTAGATCAATCAAACCTAAGGATCCATGGCTTATCTTCAGTTAAAGGCTTGTCAATACCTTCTCTTTTCTTTTTAGCTCTGGTAGCTGCACCACCTGATATTCATTTCAGTTTTGGTGACTTATTCTTCTCTACTTTTACTTCCTCTGACCGATGTGAAGCTGATACTTGTTTTCCTTCCTTATTATCAGGAGAATGATCCTTTGAATGAAGCATCTCTTGCTTTTTCAAAATATGAAAGCATAATGAGCAAGCAGTCTGAATGTGGTGCTTTATGTAGTCTACACCAACCTTCAATTAGAGCATTATGTGGAGAAGTATGTTGTAACAACAACATCTAAATTTGTTTTGATAAAAACTCCTCAAACTTGGTCAAATTACTCCCTTTATCTTCATCAGATACTTCATAATCTGACTCAATCAAACAATCAGTTCCCAGGGTGTTATTTCTCTCATCCTTAGAAATGCTCCCAATATTCATCAGGATCTCCTTTGAATTATGAATATAACTTTCATCCTGATATGTACTTTCTTTTGTATCTGTAAATGATGAACAAGAGTCAGTATCACTATGACTATCTACATGACTTACTTCCAGTGATGACAATCCCTTCTCACTACATGTTTGTTCCAGCTCCATCATGTCTAAACAAGCATCACAAGTTTTTTTAGAATGGGCCTCATCATGTAACCTGCACCATCCTTCAATCAAGACATCTTCATTAGACATATTTAGCATTCAACAACATTGCATTTCTTTAGACAAATACAATTCAAAATTCTTAAAATGATCTACTTCATTATCATCTGAACTATGGTCAGACTCAATAATCACTCTATCATCTTGGAGATCATCCTTATGAACATGAATATCATACATAAGGATCTCCTCTATCTTGACTATTTGGGGTCTAATGGTATAAACTCCAGGTTCAATAGCCACATACATGATTTCATTGATTTTATTATATTCCATGATCATATGTTTCATCTGGGGTTCAACATCTATCTAAATCTGATTAGGAATCCCTTTCCAAGGTACCCACATATGACTGAAATCAGTGGACATGTATCCATTAAGTGTCTTTGACTAATCCCTACTAAGAAACATTCCATATGTATCAAGGATATCTACTACCTGGATGTCAATGTAATATTGAATCCTTGGATCTGATGCTAATTGCATATGAATATGAGTTAACTCTCCTACAACACTCACCTCAGTCCTATCTAACTGTGTCACCTTCTTGAGTGACTTGGCAAGATGTAACCCTAAGGAATTACATATAGACAATGGCATTACGTTTGTAGATGCACTTGAATCCACTAAGCAATTATGTAAATTCTTATTGAACATCCTTATGGTAAGGAGAAATGGAGGTGACTTAGTCTTATCCCTATAAGGGTCATGTGTAAAGTTTCAGCGGCTTGGACAGTAGCTGAAGTTTTGTGTTTAACATTAGTATCCTTAGCTACATGATCTTTACTCAGAGTCTGGTTTGAATTAACGGGATGGCTATCCTCTTTTGGTGTAGGGTCGTCTAAGGATTTTATGAATGCCTTCTTAATAGCTGGGGTTTTAAGTAATTCTGACAATGACAGACTGATTTTGATCTTTTTCATTTCATTTGCTAAGTAGGTAACCAATTTATTAGACTCAGGAGGTTGATTATTAGCTTTTGCCACTGCATTTTGTGGTGCTAAGTATTGAGCATTAACCTTAGGAAATCCAGGGTTATTACTTGCCTTTGGATCAGGAGTATTAAAATTGTTTGGAGGCAAAGATGTGGTCAAGGGACCAAAAGGTCTGTTTGAATTATTCTTGAGGTTATAATTGTGTGTACCTAATATTACTATTGGTAAGCGTGCACTTCCTCATGTTCAATTGATGGTTCATTCTCATCCTCAAAAGGAAAAACATAATTTGTTTCAAAAGCCATGGCTGACTCTTCACATGCTAGAGTATAATTCTCATGAGTTGAAGTTGCTTGATGGTGAGGATGATTGGTAAAACTTTCCAATACTAGGGAAGAGTCATATCCATAAGGGACAATTTCATTTCCTTGAACAAAGGGAGGGTTATTTGCAGTATTTGATACCTCAGCCTGAAATATACTGGTTGCTATCCTGAATTAAGGACAATTTAACTCAGCATGAGCATTGGTGTTATGTATCCTACACCAGTTTGTGAGAGCTGCTTCTGCTAGGTTCACCCTAGTGATCTGCTTAGGTTCACTAAGAGGTTGATTATCTAAGGGTGATGGCAAGGAACCATTGTTTGGCCTCGTGTTCCACACTCTAGGCTGTCTAGGGGCATTATTATTACCACTGTTGTTATTGTTATTGTTGTAGTTCCTATCATTGTTATATCCCCTATCAAGATATCCTGATCTGTCATTGTTATATCCTCTGTTTTGATTTGGTTGAGAATAGAAATTCTAACTTCTCAAATGAGTGATTTCAATTGTCAATTTTCTCAATTGTGTTGATATCTCTTTAATTTCTTCCTTCTCTTCCTAGAATTTAGCTACTACATTCTCTGTCTGAGGTTTGAAAAAGGAAGAACCATTGTTATTATTCTATCCTACATCTTGACGTACCTGTGCATGTCCTAGATATTGCACTATTTAGCCATTTCCATTTGGAGGTGGCATGATGCTAAGTGGAGGTACTTGTAATGGACTTGGCATTGCAGCTAGTGGCATCATAACTCCATTGGTCTACTATTGAGTAGGCTATGTAGGATGTGTAGGGAAGGCAATATTAGGTGTTGGAGCAGGGATTAGTTGCTGATTAACTTTTATAGCTTCTTCAAAAGCTCCTGCCAGAGTTGTGACATTAGGATGTGTCCTCCTTATGAACATAGAAGTCAAGGGATCCAAGGATGAATAGTATATACTTCTAGCAGCTTCATCTACTACAATATAAGGAGCTACCAGATTTGAAAGCATCTTTTGAAATCTTGCATTAAAGTTGGCAATAGGTTCTCCTTCAAATCTTTTGATTGTGGCAAACAGGTGATAATTCATTGAAGGATCTATAGGTATCTTAAATATGTCTTTGAAAGCTTTCTCTAAGGCTGCCCATGAACCAACTAAACCTTGACCAAGACTGATATACCAATTATATGCTTCCTCTCCTAAGGAAAATGAAAATAATATGTGTACCACATCTTGATGTTCAATCCTTGCTCTACAACAAGCTTCCTTGAATGTTCTGATGTGATCATTAGCATCCGATGATATTTAGGACAAATCTTATCAAGATTTTTAGGTAAAGGATGGTCTGCTTTGAAGGTCAAAGGTGACTTTGCAGCAAAGAATGACATTGTGACTAGTGGTGGTTGGACTTGAGGGGTAACAGGTGGTCCTATAGGTGTTTGTAATTCACCGGGGGTTATTGGAGTATTTCCTGGTGAAGATTCTGATGTACTAGAACCAAGAGTGTGATGAATGTCTATAGTTCTAGGTCTAAATCCATGGATAGGCAGTTCCTCAAAAAGTACACCAGATCTAGACCTGGTATTTGGCCTGTGAGCCAAGATTTCAACAATTTGTGGAAATTTGACTTGGTTTTCTGAAAAGATCAACTGAAGTGACTAAACAAAGGGGATGTTTATAATCAAGACCTACTACTGACTAGATATTTATACAATATTTGCATAAAACTTGCAAATATGAGAAGATACCAGACTTCTGGACCTTGATATAAAGATATCAAGTAACACAAGCAAATTACAACAAAGGTTCAACAGGAAGACCTGAACAATGACTCAATTTTCAAAGATTACAAGAATTGACCATAAAGTTTGAGATATCTATACTCAATTATGAAATATTTATGAGGAACAAATATGAAAGAATACAGAACAAGCAAATCTTTACAAGAACACTCAAAGCATGAACAATTTTGATGAGCTTTGAGATGATTACCTCGTTTCTAACATAGGAATATGCATATGCAACCAATTCACCTTATAAATGAGAAAGAAGACCTCCTTCTAGCACCAATTTATGTTGATGATGATTGTTAGTCATAACAACATGCATAAAAGTTTGCACAACAAACCTTTATTATCTTGAAAAGTACAATCAATTTGGAACAAATTGATGACTCCAAGGCTCCGTTGATCAGATCATGATCTTCTGATGTTACTCAGAGGTTGATGTGACATGTTGTTTTCCATTTCAAGGGGTCTTACGTTGTCTAGATGATCGATTATACACCTATTTCCTATAAATTTACTTTACAAACAAGGTTATTTCTACTATGCTCCACAAATTATGGTTGTATTCATAAGTTTGATCAATTCTTCTGAGCATTTACTATCATGAACTTGTTTTATACCTCTTCACTGTGCATTCATTCAAATAATGTGTCTATAAGAAGATATTTATATGTATATCATTGATGTACATCTATATTTGCATGATATTCATCATTTTGACATGCTTTTACTCAAAATATGCTCTGTATATTTAATTATTTATGAGTTATAGGCATATTTCATGTTTATTTTCTTTAGATTGTATGTTATTGGCAATTATGAAGGTGATTTGTAATGAAGTTCAAGAAAATTAAAAGAAATACTTTTAAATTTGGTGAACCTTTAGCTATTTAGTCACATACATTCAAGATACAGTCATGAAGAGAAGAAATCAAACCATAATTTGACCAGGATGTTCCATAGCTAGGTATGGTTGATGTTAACTTCAAAGGAACAAGGAATGAAAACAACACATGCAGACTAACAAGCACTCCAAGGGACATAGCTAATCAATGCATATATCTAGATCTCATTCACTAACTACTCAAGATTTACAATAATTTGTAATCAAAACAGCTTCTCTTTCATTAAGTATTCAAAAGACATGTACATTCACAAAAGCTAAATGAAATTAGTCCTGAATGCTTCAATAATCTAACTTCAATTATGTTTCTAATGAATTAAAGAGTGCACTCCATGCCCTTTTATAGAATAAGGTGAGGAGGCGGTTACAAATGACCAACGGTTAAGATATATCTATTCAGATCAATGAACAACATCCTTCATTGACTTAGTCAATATCTGCATATGTGGCACAAGTTGCCAGCTAGCAACTATCTAGCAAGACTCATTTGCTTGCAAGTGGATCGTGCATATGATTCTATCATCATGCATCTTTACTTACTCTTCATCTCCTTCTTCCTCTTCACTTTCCTCTTCTTCATCATTTTCTACATCATCATCATCTTCATTATCACTATCACTCTAATGTAGATCATCCCTTATGTGTATTTTTATAGATGCTCTGATGGATTCATATGACTGTACTACTCTATCAATCTCACCTCCATCCTAGACCTTGGCCTTTATCACTGCATGCCTGTGGGAATAAAATTTTTCTTGAAGTGCATCCATCTTAGTTTTTCTACTGTTCAATGTTTCATTATATGTTTCTACCCTGACCTTCATCCTCATTAATTTATTTATCACCTCTTCTGTCAAATGGTGCAAGGGATCCTCTACAACTTGCTTAAAGTTGTCATGGAAATCCTAAACAGCAAAATCAACATCTTGATTTTCTATCTTCCCTTCTACCTTCCCTTCTAGTGTCTCTAGGGTTTCTGCTTCTTGTGCCATTAGATTATGCAATTTGACACTTATGTCCCTAAGTTTACCGCTGCATCTCTTCAAAATGTCACATTCAAATCTAGTGTCTTCATACAAAATACCGAGAAGCTGGGAGGTGTTATTATCCAGTATGTTGTTACTCATAAGTATTTGTATATCAATTCTCTTCATTTCACCCAAAGCATCTAGGTGCTTCTCTAATTTGAAGGATCTCCTGCCTACTTCATTTAACAGTTTACCCACCTTTCTTTTCAGAGTACTAAGAGAATTCCACCTCTCTAAGGAGGTCTTCACCACTTCCTCAACTTCATAGATAGAAGACATGAACCACTTGTCAATTACTAGTGCCTTATGCTTTATCAAATCTAATCATGTAGCCTCTTCTTTTGATATAATGGCTAATGGAGTGGCTGGACTGACAGGTGTATGCTTAGGATCAATTAGTCCTTTAAAAAAAGAATGCAACTGAGCAATGTGCTCTTTAAGTTTCTTATTCTTATCTTTTTCTCTTTTCACCCTTTGGGTCAAAGAATCAATAATGTCTTTACCTTCCTGACCTTCTTGGTCCTCATTTGCAAAACCTAGATCAATATCAGTGATCTAAAATTCTTCAAGGCCTATTTTTCCTTTCTCTTTCTTGATTGTAGTTTAGGCTACTTGTGTTGTTCTCCTACCTATAGTAGGGTCTTTGCTTATTGCAGATGTTAGCCTTGCCTTTCTTCTTGGTTTAATCATGTTTCCCACAAACAATTTATAAACATCAAAGTCCTGCACTTCATCAACTTGTTGCAAATTTACCTCTCGTTGCAACTAACAAGGTGTTGGCAAGAGACACTGTGTGGCTTCATGAGTGTTTTCATTGATGGCAACAAAGTCCATCCCACTCATCCACAGAACATAGTATGTCTATACTGGAAGTCAGATTGAGGAGTATTTTGGTCTGGTAAGCAAGAACAGAGCATGCAGCAAGGTCTGATAGTTAGGTCCGGATCTCTCAGAGGAAGTATCTTAGCAAAGTGTGGACTTGGGGAAGTCAATAGGAGTACCATGACTACTACATTCTAGAGATTGAGCCTCCGGTGATGAAAGAGTGAAAAGATATGAGCACCTAAGTGTTGGGTTCCTGTTTGGCAGAGTAGACTGATCAGCAGAGCATCAGACCTTAATCTAGATGAGGAATTGATGGTGATCAAGTTTCTTAAGGGATCATTCATTATTGGCCGACATGATTGATGACTCCTATAACTATCTTTTTGATACGCATCACTTAGTAAGCATGGATTCAGCCGACAGACCAGAGTTTGGGAAAATATTGAATATTCTAGATGCCGACTAGAAAGATGTTGAAATCTTTGATGTGGATATTTATACTAGATGGATTTTGGATGAAGGTGTCTGTGGTGTGTGATAATGTGCAAAGAAAGGTAGAGATAGGTGTGGATGCAATAATACAAGTTTGGAATGTGACAGAACAATAGCACTAAAGCAGAGGAAGAATGAAGTGCAACAAATCAGTTTATTGAGCCTAATTGGAACTAAACCTTAGCATATGTGGATGTCTCTGATCAGTTCAAACACCTAGTTACTTTATTTATAACATAGATAGTGAGTCTCTTGTAGGCAGTGAGCCTCTTGTGAGTAGTGTGCTTGGGCAGTGAGCCCTAATTGGCAAGTGCCATTTTGTACTTCTATTCTTTTAACAGAGAATACAATCTTGGTTTAGTCACCCAATGGTTTTTCCCTTAACAGGGCTTTCCATGTAAAAATCCTTGTGTTATGTGTGTTGATTTCTTTTTGCTCTCATGTTCATGTATGCTTATATGTTTTGATACTACACTAGTTATTAAAGAAGAAAAGAAAGTCAAATAATTAAGATAACTAATTCACCCCCCCTCTCAGTTATCAACAATTGGTATCAAAGCTAAGTTCCTCCTAACATAGCCTAACAACTTGAGAAAGATCTGGGAATCTCAATGGATATGTATGGTATGAGAGAACAACTTCAGTCTACCTTAGATGATCTTGATCAATCTCACTCTGAAGTCAATAACCTGAAGGAAAGACTCAAACAAGCTGAAGATTTTATAAATGAACTCAAAGAAAAACTAAGTATCTCAATGAAGAAAAGAAAGGAACTACTTCAACAATTAGCAAGTCAAAGTGAAGCCAATGATACTAATGAAGATCTGAATAAGAAAACCAAGTTATGTGAGAAGTTATCAAAAGAAGTCATTATGGTAAGACATGAAATGGAATCAGGAGTTATGAAATTCACCCAAGAAATTGAAGAGAAAAGAAAGAGTGAAGATAGTCTAAAACAATCTCTCAAGGAGAAATCAAAAGACTGCCACAAAATGGATAGACTAATCAGGCATCTAGAATCTAATCTTGAAGAAGCTAGAGACAATGAAGAACAACTTGAGAATCAGATAGACACTCTTAAAAAGGATCTTCAAACAACAAATGAATACAAAGAGAAATTCAAGATAAGCTCTACTCAACTTGAGGTTCTTCTTGAAAGCCAAAAGAGGGTAGATGACAAGCATGGTTTGAGATATGAGAAAGGTGAAAGCTCCGGATCTGGTCAAAAGAACTTTGGATCAAGAAATCCAAGGAATAGGCCTAGAAGACCTCTGGTAAGGCAACCAAATGCTCAAAGATATCCATCCTTCAATGGATACTACCACAAATGCAATAACTTTGGTCATAAAGCAAATCAGTGCAGAAAGAGAATGAATCAGACTAATTCATCCTTCTCTGGACAGTGTTTCAACTGTAAAAGGTATGGTCACAAATCTCATGAATGTAGAAATATGCAAATAAACAATTCATTCAATGGTAGATGCTTTGCATGCAATAGAATGGGACTTATGGCTAATAAATGCAGATCAAGAGGATATCAGTCAAAAATGCAAAGAAATGTTGTGTGCTACAATTGCAATAGATCTGGTCATATTGCCAAATTCTGCAGAAGTAAGAATCAGGATAAAAGAGGTCCGGTGCATCATAATCAAAATCAAGACAAAGGAAAAGGAAAAGTGAATGCAGATGAAGTTCAAAGGGAGATGAACAAGATTTAGGTAAAGAGAAGTATAGAAAATATTAGGGATGGATCCGCACTAGAATCTGGTGCTAATATTCCTTCTGGAAACTAAATAGTGAGCTTTGGCTTAGGGGGAGTCTCAAAGGAAAACAATTTCCCCCAACCAGTCAATTGGTGCCTAAATTTGGCACATGGAATGTTGCGGATTAAAGAGTTCTCAGAGAAATATCTAAATAAGCCTCGGTAAAGATATGGAAGATCTGTAAGAAGATTTGAAGAGTCTAATCGTCCAAAATTGATCCAGTTAGACAGCTTTCTGGTAAAAGCAGGACTTTCACAATTTGATTCGGTGTGATTCTAAATTGAAACATCTTGATCTACGGATAAATGGAATGATTTGAGGAAAGGAGAGACATTGTAATTCATCACTAAAAATAGCTCTAAGTGCATCTCAGTGATCCAGAAAAATCTCTCTCAAAACAAGGCAATCGAAATAACTTAAAGTTGTGCATTTATTACAATATGAAATTAGGGTTTGCACAGAGGTAAAAGGGTTTCTTTGCTCATCATTTGCACATTTGCATTTGAGAAGAAGATAGAAGGAGCTCTACAACAAAATTGCCTCAAAACCTCTCAAAGATCAACTGCAGAAGTCGATTCAACTAGCAATCTTATCCGGCTCATTTCGTGAACCCTAGAAGTGTAAAAAGGTATTTTTGCTCTTAATTATCTCTCTCTGAATCTTTTGAAAGATGGCTACTCTGAATGTTGTCAAAATCACCGATAGGCCATGCCCTAAGTTCAAGAAATGCCCTTACAAATCTCTAGAAGTTGATCCTTTAGGCGCCTTCTCTAGCATTCCGCATGGGGTTTTGCATGTAGAAGATGTTAGGGCATACATTCATGTGAATATCGAGGAATTTGGGGAATCCAAGCTAATGAATATCTATCACAAGTAGTTAATAGATGAATCATTTGAACTCAAACCTCAGTACAAGGCCATCCGGGACAAGCATTTTGGACAGTGCATCCATTTCCCCTATTTTGCAGAAGATGAATGGGTCTGGTATGTTCTGAGCAGAGTGCATGACAACTTCATGTGGTTGATTGGGCCATTTAAGATCACAAAATATGCTATTAGGGTGGTAACCGGATTGCACTCATCTGGTGGGTTACCTTCTCTCAAATCGGTCAAAAACCAAACTATAAGTGAGGCTACCAGATCAAAATTTGACAAGAGAGTAATGACAATAGAAGATATCACTGATCCGGATATCAAGTTTGCCTCCATGATAATTGGCTACAAGATATATCACTCCAGGAGGGAAAATTTTGTATCTGAAACAACAATTTACACTGCTTATGAAATGCTAAGGAAAAATGCTAACTATGATCTTTGTGAGCTCCTCCTGAACCAACTATTAGAGAATTTGTAGAAAATAAAGAAGGATAAGAAGAATTCTTTTAAGTACGGTGGCCTGATACTCTGTCTATTCTTTTACTACATGATTGAGCTACCCGGATCCAGTGGTTGGGTATGGCAAAATGATAGACCGGTTGCCATACAAATCAGAGATTACATGTATGAGCTTGGTGATGCCAAGGCTCAAAATACAGTACTCTGGGGATACTTCAAGAACTTTCAAAGTATGATGCAGGCTAGAGAAAGAATCCCCCAATCATTGGTTGAGAAATACAAGGATATAGTGTGCTTTATGGTAGACACTGATCAGTGCCTAATGGAGGCAGTGGAGCCAAGGTTAGTCTGGATTATGCCAACGGGTTATGAAGTAGATGAGAAAATTGTGGAGCTACATGTTCAACAACATGCTAAGTCAACCAAAGGACCCTGAGGCAGAAAGGTTTGGAACCTTCCAAGAGTTAAGTGTAAAAATTCATGTTGAACTAAGACAACCTGAGATCAAGAGAAAAGTGAGGAGAGAAGTAGAGGAAGTTGCCAAAAGATTCGGTATTTCTAAAGAAGTAGTTGATGCAAATAGAGAGAAGGTAGAAAGGGAAGAGAAAGAAAAGAAAGAAGCAGAAAAAGAAAGTGCTCTGGTGGAAGCCCCCTCCCAGACCAGATCCTCCAAGAGCTCTACACCTGCCACTACTAAGAGCCCAAAATCATCAAAACTGGAAGCAAAGTCATCCAGAAAAGGAGAAAAGAGAACAAAAACCAAGGCCACAAGATCATACACAAGCCACAAGGATGATGAAGAGACAGAGACAAATGAGGAAGTAAAGAAAATAAAGAAGAAGAAGAAAACATCTGGTGAATCCTCTACTGGTCAAAGCAAGGAAGAAAAGGTAGAAGAAATTACTGAAAAGCCTACTCTCTGCATTGATGATATCATCAAATCAGTCACTGTGGATGGGAACCTAAAACCAATGACTGAATTTTATGATAAATATAATGAAGCTAACTAGAAGATCTTGCAAGATGCTACAGTCAGGTATCTAAATATATATAATAAGACATTTATTGAAATCATATATCTAATTCCCAAAATCCTTGAGAAGGAACTTGAAATAAGAAAGAACAATGCTAAGGCAAAGGACCTTGAGATCCGGGAACAGATAGCTATTTAGCTCTATCCTTCCATCACTCCAAAATAAATGAACATGATCTTCAAGGATTACAAGGATGAGTTCCAGAGCAAAGCAAGAATGAATTAGCTTATGCTTGGAGAGACTGATAAAGTGGCAAAAAAAACTGAAGACATCCTCCAGAATGCCTTCATGAGATTCAATCTCCCTGTTATAGAGGACTTAGGTGATGAACCTTCTGTCATGGATGACAAAGGACTGAGTACAATAAAAGAAGAATCTACTGTGAAAAATGTAGAAGAGCCAAAGGACATAAGTGAGGAGAGGACTCAGGACTTGGATTCCTCTGCTTCAGAAGAGGAAGTTATTGAAGAAGTAAACATCTCTCTTCTGGATCCCCCTGCTGACTTTGGGACTAAAGGAGAAGGAAGAAAAGATGAGAAAATCAGTTAAGAAGAAGATAACATCACCCTTGGGCTTTTGATGATTACCCTCCTTACTTCGAGTATCTTGGGACCATGTATTAGGCCTTGCTCTCAATGGTGAATTTTTTTTTCTTATTTCTTCCTCATGTAAATTCTCATGAAGGGGACCTTGTTGAGGTACCTCTGATTGAAGGATTTCATCCTGAGGTGGAGGATTTTGTAAAGTATGCATACCTTGATCTTACACCTCCTCTTGTAGATTCTCCTCAGGAGTTTCTTGAGCTTTTTCCTTTTGCTCATCTTGTTGTACATTGGTCTCTTGAGAAGACTATGTATTATGACCTTGGGGATCACCTAGATCACCTACAGTCACCTTTTTTGTTTCTATCTGTTAGCTTTCATCTTGTGCCAAACTCTGCTCTTCAACCTTAGATGCACTAGCTTCTTCCAAGTTCACCTCTTTCTTAGCTGACTTCTCTTCTAATCCTAGATTGTTACCTTTATCACCTCTTGTAGTGCCCCCTCATCATTGGCTTGTGATAGTGGTGGTTTTGCATTGCTCTCTGTCAAATTGGTGACAGTTGTTAGTCATTCATTGCATTGATTCAGTCTGAGGCAGTTGATTAGTAGGTCATGATTTATGTTTATTTTGATGAACTATGTTTGACTGGTATAATTAGACAGGTATTATGAGTTTATGATGGCACTACTGTTATTTTAGTTATGATGCGAATTAATATCATCATGTGTTATTTGAATTGTGGTGGTTGAATTCAGATAAAAGTTGTTATGATATTGTTTCAAGAGCAGAGACGGTGTAGTACTACTCACTTCGAGTACCCTACTACGCCGCGATTCTCTGACTCTCTGTGTGTGTTTGATTTTATACAACCAATTGCTCGGATGCAGGCTGCATGTACCGAACCTCAACTCCACCTGATATAGCAGGTTCGAGCGGGTTCTTACACCAATGGGTATTAATGATGGGAGATAATGCGAGGTCTATTCCACTAGGTTGGTCCTTGTTTTCTGTTGTTGTCTGGAGTCGTGGTCTTGCCTTGTTATGTTGGGTATCTCGTGTTGTGATGTATAGTCAAGTCATGTTAATAATGTTTATTTGTGGTTGAAAAAATACTTTTATGATCTATTATTAACTAATAATGCTTCTATTATGATTATTACATAATATTTGGTTGGTTTAGAACTTGGATTGAGTCCTTGGTTGGATTTTAAAATTGACTAGAGTTGGTTATCTGTTGTTCAAGAGCATTTATGTCATTAATTTGGAATTATGGATTATCACTTTATATTGGCTCAGAATAATTTTGATATGGGAAATAAATGCCTTGAGTTGTCGTATATGAGTCTCTTTGTTCTGTAGAGTGTTATCATTGGAAATGTTTGGTATGTAATTTTGAGTTGCTTATTGTTGGTTTAATTGTTTTATTTAATAGAGATTATTAATCTATTTTGTAAATAAATAATATTAATTTTGTGAAATATTAAATATTTGATAGAAATTTAATTAATAATTTTTATAGTAATAATAGATAAATTATAAATATTTAATATCATATTAAATGAGTAAATATCCTTTGTTAGATACTATTTTATATTGTATTTATAAGTTTAATTTTATTAATAGTGAGTTGTGGTTTGAGTGGTTATAAATTATAAGATTGGAAGAATCTTCCTGGTGGTGGAAAATTTAATGAAATTTAATGTATTTAATTTTTGAGGAAGTGGATTCCAATGACGGGAGAGTTATGGGATGGAATTTATGGTTTTGGCTATTTTTATGATAGGAGGAATATTTGAAGGGATCATGGAAAATTTTAGGGGGGAGACAAGATTTGGGGGTTTTTGGCAGAAGAGGAACAGGAAGAAGGAAGGAAAGCAAAAGGGTAGAGGATTTAGAGTCTCGAGGATAAAATTCCAGGTATGTCAATCGAATCAATGGATTAGATATTGTTTGTGATAGTTATGTATTCAAATGTGTATCTCCCTCACTCTTTAGTCATTGGTCTGTAGCAACTCTTTTGATCTTTTTAGAACTGCACCTCAACAATTTCTTCCTGCTGAGTGTAACAAAGCACATTCTTTATCATCCATGATGAATTTATAAATACCTTGATGATAAAATTTACCTTGGCTCAAGCATCAACTCTTGCTCTCATTCTACCATCTCATTCCTTTAATTCTTTCCACTTGTTCTCTTTCCTTCATTTTTGTGAAGTTTGATATGAGGACTCAGGGCCATTTTATGGAAGACATTTTTCTATGCTCGCCTAAGTTTAATGCTTCGACCATAACTTCTAAACCTTTTCAAATTTGAGAAAACTGCCCACATTACTACTCAATATGGGCCATTCTGCACAAAACCCATGTCCCAGAATTTTGAGATTCGTCTTCATTTGCGCGCAGTTTGAGAGAGAAGTTGGCTGCCTGGAAACTACTGAAAAAAATATGGGTTTGACTATATCTATGTTAAATCTGCATTTTGACCATTCCATAGAAGCATTGAACCTCAGTTTTAAATCTGCATTTTGATCATGCTATGGAGGCATCCAGTCTCTGTTTAAACCTGCATTTTAGCAATATTATCAAATCTTTATGCCATCCACTCATTAAATTTGCCTCTGCATGACAATCCATTCTTTTATTTCCTCTGCTTGTCAATGGTATTATACCATAATCTCTATACACTTGCTGGGTGTGAATCTCTGTATATAATCTTCTTAATATCATTCTATGAACATAAACTTGTAGATAGAAAAATATTTCTTCTTGCCAAGCAATAATTAGATTTGTATAATGGCAGATGCCTTTGTGAATATTCAGTTATGTTTTAAAATCATCATTTCAGGCATCTCCATTTTAGCTTAAAAGCTTGATTGCTTAAGAAAAGTTGCCTTTTCTCTTAACCTACATAGAATTAGGAAAGGTAACATTCTATTATTTTTTTCCTTACTTTCTTATAAGGGAGTGGAAACTAGTTTAGAGAGAAAATAGAAATATAGTATGTTATCTTAAAAAAATATATGTATATATATTTCCTTATCTTTTAAGAGATTTCTCTCATTATTATGGAATGTTAATTTGTTTAGTGAATTAATATAATAAGGTTTTAATTTAGTAAGTTGTTAGAGAGAGAGAGTTGTGGAAATTATGAAGAATACTTAGGGAAGATGTTTTTAGAAATTTGGTTAAACTTCTTATTAGATAAAAGAATTTGGAGATGTTTTATTCTTTAAATTTAATTTCTCTTATTATTTAATTGAGTAATGTTAGGGAAACTATTTATTATTCATTAGGTATTGTATTTAATTTTATTTATTTATTTTATCCAGAGTACAATATAGAAATGAATTCGATATTGTGTTTATTTTATTTCATAGTTATTTATGTTATCTGAAATAAGTTAAAATCTCTTAAGTGATGCATAGTAGTATTATCCTTGGTACTCAAGTATTGCTAAGTTCTTGAAATTACATTTTTCATTTGGGTATACAACCTAATGGTGTGTTTTGCTAGATATGATTAATTATTAAATAAAAGTTATGCTTGGGATATAAGTATATTTGTTGTAGGTGTTTTATGTCAATGGGAGTTTATTTATTTAGTGAATTTGTGGCAGTTGGAAAAGGTAATGGAAGTTGTGCATTTAGGGAAGTCGTAGATTCATGAGGTCATAGTTGGTTATATATGAATGGAAGTTTTTGCTCTTGGTAACAAAGATATGCATTTCAGTAGGAAATGGTAGATGATATATTATTAGATAGGAAATTAAATTGGAAGTTGGTTTTCTTAGCGAATCTGTTACATATGGATAGTGTGAAATTTATAATCATTTATAGTGTTTTTGATTTGAAATGATATTTGGTAAAAAGGTTAGTTGGGCATCTATGCCTATAGGAAATTGTATAGGTTTATAATGGTTGTTTTATAATGTTTGTAATTGAAGTTGTGATTCGTATAATGGTTTTGGCACGTGATCGTTCTTGTGAAATAGGAATGTAATCTTAAGAAATCTAATTATGAATGATATCGTAGAGCTTGTAGTTTAAGCCTGTAAGGGTATATATAAAAGTTTAAATTAGTAGATTGTGATAAATAGTCTATTGCGATAGTAAATTACGCTTTTAAAGATATTTATCCTATTTTCATGAATGTGCTCGTAGAGTTAGTAGATTGGAAGGTGCTTATTGGAGAAATATTTATGTTATAGTTGTTTTGATTTTGTTTGTAATTGTTTTAATGTCAGAGAAAGATTTTGCTTATTGTAAATAAAGTACTTATAGATGTTTATTTAGAAATGATAAGTGGCAGATCTTAAATGGTAAGTTAAATTAATTAGGGTTGTAATGATTTGAAAATTGTAATAGGGCAGTTAGTAGATGGCATGTAAAGGGAATTATGAGTATTGTTGTGGTTCTACAATTGGTATTTGTTAGGAAATGGACTTAAGGGAATGTATTTACTTTTAGTTGTCTTTGGAAATTGTAGAAGTAATTCGTATTAATGTTTCTGATTCATGAGGTAACAATATTGTGCTTCGGGTATTAATTACCTTGTTAAATATTAATCTTTTGGTCAGGCTTGTAATATTCTATTTCATGCTTCGTGAACAGAGGATATCATCGTATATGTAGTTTCTTCATTTTAGATACTTTTATTTTGGACATCAAGGAATTGTGTTTTGTTCTATTAAGGGTAATTAGAGTGTCTTTGACTTGGGATTGATTTATTAATGGAATTATTTTATGAGCTTTCTTTGACCTTTGTTTAAGTAAGGATGTTCAGTTTATGGTTCACCATTCTTGCCCTATTAACTCCTAAAGTTTTGAAGTTTTGCTATTTGTGATAACTTGATGTAAGTTGATTTCTTGATTGAATCTAGAGTCCTTTGAAACTCTTACTCAATCTCCTCCTTGGTCATAGCTTATGTTTGTATTGGAGTATTATGTTACCTTGGGGTGGAGCTTGGTCTATGTTGGTTTGTTGTGAAGTAGGAATCTTGTGTGATGTCATGGCCGCTTGTTGTCAATGTGGAAGGTTGACCTTGTCTGATTATGGTTTCTTTATCTTTGGTTGGACCTAACTCTAGAGGTGAGGTGTCTTGATTGTTGGTCCAGATAGTGGCATGTCAATGTAATGGGATATCTGGATTTTCATATCTTGTAATGAATGAGAATGGTCTCTTGAATATAGTTCTTGGTTTCTTGATGGTATTGCTTCAAATTTTGATGGGTTTCTATGGTTTTATTGTTGTGGCCTAGTGAATGGTGTAAGTTATGGCTCAGATCTGATTGGTGATTATTACCTGCATGTGTGGTATGTATGTTTGATCAGAGAACACTAAGGGAGTGGCTTTCATGGTGGGGGCCGGTGCCTAGTGAGAGGTCGCCTGGGTAACCCCATGGAAGTTATAAGCATGTGGAAAACTTAATAACTTAATCAAGAGGGTTGGGGTATTAAAACACTTAACAAGATAAGTAAGAGACCTCACCCATGCCTTGAGTGCTCTCACAGGCTAAGGATGGGATGAGAAGGCCTAGTTGGCAAGGCTGACCTCCTTGTCTCCATGAGAGGACCTGTCAGCTCCGCATGTGTCACCCTATGGGGCCGGCACCTAGAGAGAGGCTGCTAGGGTAACCATAGATGGGGGCCAGCTTCTGGGGATAGATAGCCTGGGTAACCTATGTTAGGACCATACGATGACACTCTCCTTACACAGTTCTATTGTTTCTTGGTAGTACCTCTGGAGTGATGTCTTGTCTTGTGCAGCTTTGATGATATGGTCGATTGTGTCAAGTCAGTTATCATTCTTTTATTTTTGGATGTTGTTTCTTGGCTTAGTGGAATCCTCGTCTTTATCTCCTAGCTCGGAGGGGTGGACCTCAGGGTTCCACATGGTTGGGTGGTAAAAGCTATCCATTGGTCTTTTTTGGAGATGCAGTTCGAGTTCTGCGCAGAGGTGTTCCAGTTCCAGTTTGCTTCCTACCTTCGGTGGTGTTGTATACTTTCTTATGCATTCTTTTGTAAACCGAGAAGATTGGTCTTGTAATCTTGTACTAAGACCTTGATAAATTAACTATCTTGCTAATGTAAAAGTTGATTTGATTTATAGCAGTAGTAAAATGGTTATCACTTGTGTGGTTTAAACTTTATATTCCCTAATGCAGTTATGTTTCCCTAGAGGAGTTAGAAGTGCACTTTTCTTCATGTCGTGTATTATGACATCTTTGGTTATTCTTATTGCTTTTACTTGCTTCAAAAAAAAATTAGTTCTGTAATTTTGTGCTTTTAGCCTTGCACTCTAGGGCTGCATGACGGGGCATTACATTTGGTATCAGAGCCAAGTTTAAACACTAGGTACTCTGGTTACAATTGAGCCCATTATGTGACCTAGTGCTTAAACTCTGTAGATTAACTGTATCCTAGGTTGCAACACTAAGACCTCTCAATTGTTGTTGTTGCCCTAGGTTAAAAGATTTTCTCGTTGTAGTGAGTTGGTAATAGTATCTCTCACCTGTATGTATTAGTATGAAGGTTGATAAGTTTACAAACTTGCTCTTTAAGAAATGAATTCTTTATGTCATGTTTACTTATTTGTCTATGATGTATTCTTTCTTCTTCATTTATGAAAATGTGATGATATATTTGCCAACATGAATTTCCTAAATGATAGTGCATGTAATTAAGTATTGGAATGATTTAATCATTTGGTGAGTCATGTGGTTATGTGATGTCATGTGCAGGGTATCTTAACATGGTTGTTGATAACCTAACATTTATCACCTAGCTGGTCATGACTTCGTATGGAAGAATTGTTGTGATTTATGAAAATTATCATTTTGTATGCCTGTGTGAGAACTGTGTGCAGGGATCAAATTGGAGCTTGCATTGGACCCATAAGATCATGAATGTGATACTGTAAGTCAATTATAGCTTTAAATTATTCCTGTGTGACATCATACATTCCCTTTATATTTTCTTGCATAAGGAAGCACTTGTGTATGTTCATAGCTTAATAAAAAAAGAAATTGTACTATATTAAAGATAGAAGTTGTTTGTATATAAGTAGCGACTATGTTGCCTTAAATCCTTGTATAAAAGTTTCTTAGATAAAAGGATGTAGTTAACTAAATCATTTGAGTGTTGGTGTACATTCTCTAACAAATTCTGGACCTTGTGTCCTCGAGTGTTGTGTAGCGGATACTCCCTTTATGTGACTAAAATTAGTCACATCGTGATGTGAATTTGTTGTATAATTTGGTTGTTTTGAAATTTTTTAATGGTTGTTTCATGTGTTGTTGGGGGTTAGCAGTGAATTTTATTTCTTTGAACTTTCTTATGATAGGAGTGGTCACCAAAACTCTTTTCTTTTTACTTGATTTATTGTTGAAAATTGCTGGCACTCTGTGACATAAAGTTGGATTTGATTATTTTCCCACTTGGGTTTGCAATTATTTTTACAATCTCTATGGTGGCTATTCCAAATGTTGGATGTTGTTGGCCCCAGTTGTTGTAAGTGTTGTTCTATCATGTTGATTTTGAACCTCTGATAGTATGTTCAAGGGAGGACTCCGCGGAGAATTGTACTCTGCATGACTTGTAAATTAGTGAAAATAAGAAATGAGATATATTCCTTTCCTTGGTTATATGTGACTGCAATTCTTTGGATTGTATGAGATTGCCGAAAAGTGTAATTAGTTATGAGTAGATCACAAGATGCACCATAAAGATAAAGAATTGATGTTTCTCTTGTTGAACATTTGTGCTTGATATATGAACAATTGGTTATTATGGACGAGAATGTTGGCAATGGAATATGACAATGTTAATATATTATGTTCTACCCTGATTTGTGACTTCCAGGAGTAAGTCAAGTTTTAGGGAGGGAGGATGTAGTGCCCCCTCGTCATTGGCTTGTGATAGTGGTGGTTTTGCATTGCTCTCTGTCAAATTGGTGACAGTTGTTAGTCGTTCATTGCATTGATTCAGTCTGAGGCAGTTGATTAGTAGGTCATGATTTATGTTTATTTTGATGAACTATGTTTGACTGGTATAATTAGATAGGTATTATGAGTTTATGATGGCACTACTGTTATTTTAGTTATGATGCGAATTAATATCATCATGTGTTATTTGAATTGTGGTGGTTGAATTCAGATAAAAGATGTTATGATATTGTTTCAAGAGCAGAGACGGTGTAGTACTACTCGCTTCGAGTACCCTACTACACCGCGATTCTCTGACTCTCTGTGTGTGTTGGCATATATGTGTTTGATTTTATACAACCAATTGCTCAAATGCAGGCTGCAGGTACCGAACCTCGACTCCACTTGATATAGCAGGTTCGAGCGGGTTCTTACACCAATGGGTATTAATGATGGGAGATAATGCGAAGTCTATTCCACTAGGTCAGTCCTTGTTTTCTGTTGTTGTCTGGAGTCGTGGTCTTGCCTTGTTATGTTGGGTATCTCGTGTTGTGATGTATAGTCAAGTCATGTTAATAATGTTTATTTGTGGTTGGAAAAATACTTTTATGATCTATTATTAACTAATAATGCTTCTATTATGATTATTACATAATATTTGGTTGGTTTAGAACTTGGATTGAGTCCTTGGTTGGATTTTAAAATAGACTAGAGTTGGTTATCTGTTGTTCAAGAGCATTTATGTCATTAATTTGGAATTATGGATTATCAATTTATATTGGCTCAGAATAATTTTGATATGGGAAATAAATGCCTTGAGTTGTCGTATATGAGTCTCTTTGTTCTGTAGAGTGTTATCATTGGAAATGTTTGGTATGTAATTTTGAGTTGCTTATTGTTGGTTTAATTGTTTCATTTAATAGAGATTATTAATCTATTTTGTAAATAAATAATATTAATTTTGTGAAATATTAAATATTTGATAGAAATTTAATTAATAATTTTTATAGTAATAATAGATAAATTATAAATATTTAATATCATATTAAATGAGTAAATATCCTTTGTTAGATACTATTTTATATTGTATTTATAAGTTTAATTTTATTAATAGTGAGTTGTCGTTTGAGTGGTTATAAATTATAAGATTGGAAGAATCTTCCTGGTGGTGGAAAATTTAATGAAATTTAATGTATTTAATTTTTGAGGAAGTGGATTCCAGTGACGGGAGAGTTATGGGATGGAATTTATGGTTTTGGCTATTTTTATGATAGGAGGAATATTTGAAGGGATCATGGAAAATTTTAGGGGGGAGACAAGATTTGGGGGTTTTTGGCAGAAGAGGAACAGGAAGAAGGAAGGAAAGCAAAAGGGTAGAGGATTTAGAGTCTTGAGGATAAAATTCTAGGTATGTCAATCGAATCAATGGATTAGATATTGTTTGTGATAGTTATGTATTCAAATGTGTATCTCCCTCACTCTTTAGTCATTGGTCTGTAGCAACTCTTTTGATCTTTTTAGAACTGCACCTCAACAATTTCTTCCTGCTAAGTGTAACAAAGCACATTCTTTATCATCCATGATGAATTTATAAATACCTTGATGATAAAATTTATCTTGGCTCAAGCATCAACTCTTGCTCTCATTCTGCCATCTCTTTCCTTTAATTCTTTCCACTTGTTCTCTTTCCTTCATTTTTGTGAAGTTTGATATGAGGACTTAGGGCCATTTTATGGAAGACATTTTTCCATGCTCGCCTAAGTTTAATGCTTCGACCATAACTTCTAAACCTTTTCGAATTTGAGAAAACTGCCGGCGTTACTACTCAATATGGGCCATTCTGCACAAAACCCATGTCCCAGAATTTTGAGATTCGTCTTCATTTGCGCGCAGTTTGAGAGAGAAGTTGGCTGCCTGGAAACTACTGAAAAAAATATGGGTTTGACTATATCTATGTTAAATCTGCATTTTGACCATTCCATAGAAGCATTGAACCTCAGTTTTAAATCTGCATTTTGATCATGCTATGGAGGCATCCAGTCTCTGTTTAAACCTGCATTTTAGCAATATTATCAAATCTTTGTGCCATCCACTCATTAAATTTGCCTCTGCATGACAATCCATTCTTTTATTTCCTCTGCTTGTCAATGGTATTATACCATAATCTCTATACACTTGCTGGGTGTGAATCTCTGTATATAATCTTCTTAATATCATTCTATGAACATAAACTTGTAGATAGAAAAATATTTCTTCTTGCCAAGCAATAATTAGATTTGTATAATGGCAGATGCCTTTGTGAATATTCAGTTATGTTTTAAAATCATCATTTCAGGCATCTCCATTTTAGCTTAAAAGCTTGATTGCTTAAGAAAAGTTGCCTTTTCTCTTAACCTACATAGAATTAGGAAAGGTAACATTCTATTATTTTTTTCCTTACTTTCTTATAAGGGAGTGGAAACTAGTTTAGAGAGAAAATAGAAATATAGTATGTTATCTTAAAAAAATATATGTATATATATTTCCTTATCTTTTAAGAGATTTCTCTCATTATTATGGAATGTTAATTTGTTTAGTGAATTAATATAATAAGGTTTTAATTTAGTAAGTTGTTAGAGAGAGAGAGTTGTGGAAATTATGAAGAATACTTAGGGAAGATGTTTTTAGAAATTTGGTTAAACTTCTTATTAGATAAAAGAATTTGGAGATGTTTTATTCTTTAAATTTAATTTCTCTTATTATTTAATTGAGTAATGTTAGGGAAACTATTTATTATTCATTAGGTATTGTATTTAATTTTATTTATTTATTTTATCCAGAGTACAATATAGAAATGAATTCGATATTGTGTTTATTTTATTTCATAGTTATTTATGTTATCTGAAATAAGTTAAAATCTCTTAAGTGATGCATAGTAGTATTATCCTTGGTACTCAAGTATTGCTAAGTTCTTGAAATTACATTTTTCATTTGGGTATACAACCTAATGGTGTGTTTTGCTAGATATGGTTAATTATTAAATAAAAGTTATGCTTGGGATATAAGTATATTTGTTGTAGGTGTTATATGTCAATGGGAGTTTATTTATTTAGTGAATTTGTGACAGTTGGAAAAGGTAATGGAAGTTGTGCGTTTAGGGAAGTCGTAGATTCATGAGGTCATAGTTGGTTATATATGAATGGAAGTTTTTGCTCTTGGTAACAAAGATATGCATTTCAGTAGGAAATGGTAGACGATATATTATTAGATAGGAAATTAAATTGGAAGTTAGTTTTCTTAGCGAATCTGTTACATATGGATAGTGTGAAATTTATAATCATTTATAGTGTTTTTGATTTGAAATGATATTTGGTAAAAAGGTTAGTTGGGCATCTATGCCTATAGGAAATTGTATAGGTTTATAATGGTTGTTTTATAATGTTTGTAATTGAAGTTGTGATTCGTATAATGGTTTTGGCACGTGATCGTTCTTGTGAAATAGGAATGTAATCTTAAGAAATCTAATTATGAATGATATCGTAGAGCTTGTAGTTTAAGCCTGTAAGGGTATATATAAAAGTTTAAATTAGTAGATTGTGATAAATAGTCTATTGCGATAGTAAATTATGCTTTTAAAGATATTTATCCTATTTTCATGAATGTGCTCGTAGAGTTAGTAGATTGGAAGGTGCTTATTGGAGAAATATTTATGTTATAGTTGTTTTGATTTTGTTTGTAATTGTTTTAATGTCAGAGAAAGATTTTGCTTATTGTAAATAAAGTACTTATAGATGTTTATTTAGAAATGATAAGTGGCAAATCTTAAATGGTAAGTTAAATTAATTAGGGTTGTAATGATTTGAAAATTGTAGTAGGGCAGTTAGTAGATGGCATGTAAAGGGAATTACGAGTATTGTTGTGGTTCTACAATTGGTATTTGTTAGGAAATGGACTTAAGGGAATGTATTTACTTTTAGTTGTCTTTGGAAATTGTAGAAGTAATTCGTATTAATGTTCCTGATTCATGAGGTAACAATATTGTGCTTCGGGTATTAATTACCTTGTTAAATATTAATCTTTTGGTCAGGCTTGTAATATTCTATTTCGTGCTTCGTGAACAGAGGATATCATCGTATATGTAGTTTCTTCATTTTAGATACTTTTATTTTGGACATCAAGGAATTGTGTTTTGTTCTATTAAGGGTAATTAGAGTGTATTTGACTTGGGATTGATTTATTAATGGAATTATTTTATGAGCTTTCTTTGACCTTTGTTTAAGTAAGGATGTTCAGTTTATGGTTCACCATTCTTGCCCTATTAACTCCTAAAGTTTTGAAGTTTTGCTATTTGTGATAACTTGATGTAAGTTGATTTCTTGATTGAATCTAGAGTCCTTTGAAACTCTTACTCGATTTCCTCCTTGGTCATAGCTTATGTTTGTATTGGAGTATTATGTTACCTTGGGGTGGAGCTTGGTCTATGTTGGTTTGTTGTGAAGTAGGAATCTTGTGTGATGTCATGGCCGCTTGTTGTCAATGTGGAAGGTTGACCTTGTCTGATTATGGTTTCTTTATCTTTGGTTGGACCTAACTCCAGAGGTGAGGTGTCTTGATCGTTGGTCCAGATAGTGGCATGTCAATGTAATGGGATATCTGGATTTTCATATCTTGTAATGAATGAGAATGGTCTCTTGAATATAGTTCTTGGTTTCTTGATGGTATTGCTTCAAATTTTGATGGGTTTCTATGGTTTTATTGTTGTGGCCTAGTGAATGGTGTAAGTTATGGCTCGGATCTGATTGGTGATTATTACCTGTATGTGTGGTATGTATGTTTGATCAGAGAACGCTAAGGGAGTGGCTTTCATGGTGGGGCCAATGCCTAGTGAGAGGTCACCTGGGTAACCCCATGGAAGTTGTAAGCATGTGGAAACCTTAATAACTTAATCAAGAGGGTTGGGGTATTAAAACACTTAACAAGATAAGTAAGAGACCTCACCCATGCCTTGAGTGCTCTCACAGGCTAAGGATGGGATGAGAAGGCCTGGTTGGCAAGGCCGACCTCCTTGTCTCCATGAGAGGACCTGTCGGCTCCGCATGTGTCACCCTATGGGGCCGGCACCTAGAGAGAGGCTGCCAGGGTAACCATAGATGGGGGCCGGCTTCTGGGGATAGATAGCCTGGGTAACCTATGTTAGGACCATGCGATGGCACTCTCCTTACGCAGTTCTGTTGTTTCTTGGTAGTACCTCTGGAGTGATGTCTTGTCTTGTGCAGCTTTGATGATATGGTCGATTGTGTCAAGTCAGTTATCATTCTTTTATTTTTGGATGTTGTTTCTTGGCTTAGTGGAATCCTCGTCTTTATCTCCTAGCTCGGAGGGGTGGACCTCAGGGTTCCACATGGTTGGGTGGTAAGAGCTATCCATTGGTCTTTTTTGGAGATGCAGTTCGAGTTCTGCGCAGAGGTGTTCCAGTTCCAATTTGCTTCCTACCTTCGGTGGTGTTGTATACTTTCTTATGCATTCTTTTGTAAATCGACAAGATCGGTCTTGTAATCTTGTAATCTTGTACTAAGACCTTGATAAATTAACTATCTTGCTAATGTAAAAGTTGATTTGATTTATAGCAGTAGTAAAATGGTTATCACTTGTGTGGTTTAAACTTTATATTCCCTAATGCAGTTATGTTTCCCTAGAGGAGTTAGAAGTGCACTTTTCTTCATGTCGTGTATTATGACATCTTTGGTTACTCTTATTGCTTTTACTTGCTTCAAAAAAAAATTAGTTCTGTAATTTTATGCTTTTAGCCTTGCACTCTAGGGTTGTATGACGGGGCATTACACCTCTATTCTCATGTGGTGAAGAAAGGCCTTGGTCTTGATCTGGATCCTTATCTTTATTATGATCACCTCTACTCTGAAGTGGTGAGAATAACCTTTCCTACTCTATAGGTATAGTATTTTCAGCTTTTTCAGGTTCCCAAGGTTGATCATTATCCTTGTTCTAGTTCATATCACCCTGGTAAGTTAAATCTATTGCTGCAGGACTAGTAACATGCTCTACCAAATTAGCTAACCCTATCTGTTGGGCTACTTCTTAAGGGTTATCCTACTCTATTTCATCCATTTCATCCTTCTCTTGGCTAGTCACCTTTTGAGCCATTGGGATCCCATGAGGGGTCATCTTAGTATTAGCAACTAAGGTCTCCATATACTGAGCAACCACATCTTGAACTACTTCATCATCAAATAATTCAACAATGTTATCAAGTGGAAAGGGGGACCCCTTACCAACCATATGTGTTTCTTTTTCTATTTTCCCTTCGATCTTTTCAGTCTTAAACTGAATTATTTAGGAATGGGGACTTTGTGCTATAATTCTCTCATAAAAGTTAAACCACCAGCACCTCTTAACAGGATAGGATCAATGCTGACGTTTCCTCTCATTACTATCCTTTGTTTCTTTGGTGGTGTTGTTTGCAGCACTTTCTTTCTTATCTTACTAGTTATTAGTAGGTCATGATCCCCAGGCCCCTTATCCAAATGCTCTTCTTCCAAGAGGTTTTCTTCCTCTGGTTCGTCTTGCAAAGGCTCATTCTCCATTTGTCTCCCTGTAACCTCAGGAATAGGACTTATTATCCTCTTGGTTTTCTATTTATTAGGGGGTGGTTGTGATGTAGATGCGGGTGCAGATATTGATGCCCCATCACCCTTTGGTAAAAGTCTCTTAATAATTACCCCTTGCTACTCAGGAGCAGCCTTCTTACCCTTGTTTGGTGGCTTTTGTTCCTCAGCAGGTAATCTCTCTCCATTAGATTTCCTCTTTTCAATGAGAAAATCATCATATTATTCATCTGATAGCTCTTGTCTTTTCTTTTTATTATCAACTATGAGGGCCATACCCTTCTTCTTCAATTTATTAACCTCAACACTTACCCAACTCTGTGTCAGTTGGAGGACCCCTTTCATTATTTGATGCAATGATGTTTCTTCTGGCAGTGTTAGATCAGGAGCTGAGATGGTGTCATTATACACATTCTTATCTTCATATTCACTTGACATTATTTTTCCATCATCATCATGCAACTGTATAGGCACTGGAATGCAGTCAAAGGTTTGGATTTAGTTGAGAGTGATTCTTTGATAAGTTCTTCTTCTGACCTCTACCTCATCATTATAATCAGTCCAATAGTCTTTAAGATGATTTTGATGTATTAGTTTCCCCAATAACTTCTGCATTCTGCCATATGGGTCATATGACCTAGCTATAGAAAATGGCTGCAGGTCCATGAGCTTTAACTCTCCAATAGCATCATTAATGCTTTGTCTGTCAAGGCATAAATACTAGCCCATGTATACTGGGAACAATACAGGAGGAATCTTCTTCTTCTCTATGTGAGCTTCAACTGAAGTAGATACTTGTCTAACAAATTCCATCAATATGACCCTATCAGTGGGGTATCTTAGCAACATGCATGGCTGCCCCTCAAATACTTCTATTCTTATGTATGAGAAGGTGGGGAATTGGATAAACGAAGCCCCATGCTTATAGATAATGGCTTGAGCCTCCATGCTCAATCTCTTAGTCCTGTCCTCCTCCATGGTTCTAACTAAATGCATTGAAAATGAGTCATTTACCAGCTTATAGTCTTGGAGGTATGCTCTTCTCTGTAATTGTGGGTAATGGTCCCAAATGTTCACATCCCCGGTGTTGTTTCCAACCTTGCCCACTGTTTGCAAGGCATTAAATGTTCCTTGAAAAGCACAGGCATATACAACATAGGAGGTCATATGGAATATACAAGCCTTACCACCCAGCTTCCTCATCCCTTCATCTATGCAATCACTGATGATCTTGGCCCAGAGAGGCTTATTGTCTGAATATAGCACCATCTGGATGATCCCATACATCTAATTTTCAAAGTTGCTAGCATGCTGCCTGCCGTTCATCCTGCTCAACAGGGAAATCATATACTGATATTCCTCATCAAAGCCAAATTTGTACAAGTACACCGGTAACTTGGTAGAAGTTGTGTATGTACTATTCTTGTCCCTCCATTGATACATGATCTTCCTGACCTCTTTCTTATTATTGTTATACTATTTCTCCAACTTACCTAGGTTCACACTAACTATCTTATTCCCCACAGGTAGATTGAATACAGAAGTGATTCCCTTGATTGAAAAGTCATCATACACTCTGCCATGCTTTTCCACTCTTCTACTCTCAGGGTTATAATTTCTAGCATATTCCACCACTGGCTCAGTGGTCTCCATTGCATATGGAAATCCGACGGTGTGCCACATACCAGTTGTGAATATCCTATCCATATAGGATTATCAGTATCATCATCCAATCTCTTTGACCATGCATCCAACTCTATTTTCCCTTGATGCATATCATCTATAACACCGTATCTGAATCCTACTCCCTTAGGATGTACATACATGGGTTTCAAGAACTTGGAGTCGGATCTGTTCTTCCTGACCTCCATTAGATCCTGCAATAGAAATATACATTTCTTACCCTAGGGTGTTTGTATGGGAAGCTCAAAGATGTCATGCATTTCATGGTCACTATTCAACATTTTAATTTATTCCATGCATCATCATGCAGATTAACCTAATAAAGAACTATTTACCTGGTAATTTGCAGTAAACGACAATGGTGAGGGTTTTACTTTACTTAATTGATATTTACTTTTCCCCCTTTTGATTATATGACTGATAATAGGAAATGCAAATACACAGTGTCGACTATTTCATTCCATTACGTTGAGTGTCATGTTTCACTGGTGGGTGACTGGGATGTGTTTGACTTTTAGAGCTCTGTAGATTTCAATAGTCACAGGGTAAATGTAAATAATCCCTAAATTTTACTTTTAAACCAATCAATAGGACAAATTAGGGTATGTATGCACTATTATGATTAAATCCATCGATCATCCGCATGAAGCTCATAGGTGCTGCCAAGTGTTAGATTTGTATTGGAAACCAATGGGGATCCACCTACCTTTTGGTCTACATTTAATGCTAGTGGGTGATCTTCGAAGAACAGGGATATTTGAAAATATAACCCCCCTCTGCGTAGGATAATCATTTACTAAAGATGAGGGTGATATGGTCAACCTTTGATTACTTAGGCAAGATCGGGGTCATAAAGGTTAAAGATCAAGGATATTCAAAAATATCTAGGTCTTTTGATAACCACAAATATCCTCCTCACTCGTGAATACATGGGTAACATCATCATCATATTGACTTTAGCAATTATTTGTGAAAGATGATGTCATGGTCATTTTGCTATAGTGAGGGATATTTTAAAATGTGACCTCCTCAGGATAGATCATGATGACATCATCATGCCATATATGTTTTCAGTTATTGGGTTATGATGATGTCATCGTCATATTGAGAAATATGACGGATGTTAGGATATATGATCCTCCGTGGCTCAGGTGCAATGATTACATCATCATCAGGGTGTTCTCTTTCATTCGTTGGAACTAAATGACGTCACAGTCATATTCGTGAAGGGGGTGATATTTATAAGATGACGGATATTAGGAAATATGACCCCCCCTGCAAAATACATGAGGTTTATGATAGGTAGATACTCATCCCTATTTACGTTTGATGTTCGCGTATCGAGGATTGAATGGACATTGGGTGATATTTTTAAGTTAGGGTCATCTAAACAAATATGACTGATATTCAGAAATATGACCCTATGGGAAATATCTGGGTTGACCCATCTTTGACTTAGCATAACTTTCTATCATTAAACAATATGAGGGTGATTCAAAAGGCAAACTTGCTTAGAATTTTGTATTCTTCCCAACTATGAGGTTTATGATAGCAAATGCTAACTTGGACAATTAACCTCTCCTTGTGATGCACATGCCTTAACAAAGGTGATACACTGAATTTTACCAAACCGCCCAAAGTAAGAAAACAAGCAAGCATAAGGAAGAAAAAAGGTTGGGTCCCTAATTTACTAAGGAAAAATGGGGTGTGTTGTGTAACCACACAATAATTTCCTAAGTGAAAGTGATGCAGTTTCACCTAAGTCGAAACCTAACCCTAGAATTAAATTAACAACTAAAATTAAATACAAAAATAAAGCAACTAAAGTTCCTTAAGTTCCATTTGATCTAATTACGAAAATATAAAGATTTCAAGCCTTAGATTAATACAATTATCTGGGAAATAATTAAAACAGGAAAGTAAAATACTAAATTAAAATATTTAAATAATCCCATCTTTAATTCTGAAAATTTTGACAGCATAACAAGACTAAGGGTAAATTTTTCATAAAATTTTCGGCAACATATAGCCATCGTAACAACTATGTGAAAATAAAATCAAACCAAAAAAATTTAACTAAAGATCCTTTGTAAAATTTTAAAACAAATTAAATAAAGTAACTATCTCAATAGTTCCAACTAGTTTAGACAATTAAACTAAATCAATTTAATTAAATGCAACAACTATAGAGTTTGGATAAATGAAAGACAATGAAATAAATTAAATCTCAACTTTAAAGTTCAAGCAATAAATCATATCCACTCACTAAGTGGATTAAAGGATAAACAAGATTAAAGTTTAAATCATCTCCCTAATACTTAGGGAAACACAAAGCCCTAGAAATAACTTATAAAAGCAAATAAAATCTTACACAAAGGCTTATAAAAATACATGTAAAAATATATATATGAAGATGTATATGAAGATATATATATGAAAAAATATATATTAAACACCGATTTGAAATAAAGTAAATTTCAACAGAGGCATTTACAATAGGGAGAGGGCCAAATGACAAAGCGTTCAACTGAGGGTTTTAAATATTATACAAGGCATTTTTGTTTTAAATACAAGGGTTTTGTTTTGGAGGGCATCGTGCCTAGGCCAGGCTGAGCATGGCCACAGCCTCTATCGCTTGGTCGGGGCTGGGGGCGAGGCTCATGTCCCACGCATAGAGCCTGTGGGCTTTATGGGTGGGATGGGGGTCCCATAGCCCACACCCACCCTAAGCAGGGCTTCGCCCTGTGCAAGGTTTCGGGCCCTGTGCAGGCTGAAGCTTGGCCTTGCCCTAATTTTTTTTTATTTAAAACCTAAAACATTTAAAACCCTAACATAAAAATTAAAACACCATTCACATTTATTAAAAGCTTTTCCCTTTTTAAAATGAATTTATAAACTTTGGAATATGATTAATATTATTTATTAATAGTATATATATACACTATTATTAATAACTCTCTTGTTTAAGAAAAAAATAGTGAACTAGATAAATAAAACCAGTAAGTTAAAATAAACACACACACACACACACACACACACACAAAGATATATATAAACAAAAACATTAAGGGGTTTTTAAAAAAATAGATTTCTATTTCTTCACAAATAGGGAAACTATAGTCTCTTTTATTAAAACTAACAATATACATGATTTTTATTTTACAAAACATATAACCATTTATTCTTTGACATCAATAATATAAGCATAGTATTGTTCTTTCCTTTCATGTCCAACTTATTTCCATGAGAGAGAGAGAGAGAGAGAGATTTTTTATTTTTTCACACCATTTATATATTTCCTCAAAAATAAGATATAAAACTCATTGCCATATACATTTATTAAAAATGCACAAATATTTTTACAAGAGGGATTTATACATCAAAAGCTTTCAAAGAGAGGTTTACTCTCTTGTACAAACCAAACCCATACAAGGCTCAAGGCCAAGGCAAACATATTGCCACCATTTTTGCAATAACAAAACTAGAACCACCATAATCTCCTCAAAAAGTCAAATGCCAACTCTTCTTCCAAGACTAAAACCTGCAAAACAATAAAGACTTTCCAAGGCCATGGGGAGCTCACCTCCCAACTGTAGGCTTGCAAGCAAGAAACCCCTGAGCTAGGAGCTCAACAAATAACTGGGTGCATACTCATACTAAGGGTTTTCAAGCACACAAACACACTCAAGAAAACATAACAACACCCACCCATAGAGACTCACAAACTAATCTATTCAACATGGTTTTTAGGGGTGAAAGAGTGGACTAACTCAACTCAAGGGGAAAGCCACTAATAAACTCATACTCAAGAATACTCTATCACATAGTCTCTTCCTATCATACACTTATTTCATCAAAAATAACTCCAAGTTACTATTTCCATAACCAAAACATAATAAACTCCCATAATAAGGCCCAAGGCCATCAAAATACCTCTACATGAAGAGGGTTTTCCCCCAAGGAGTTTCTCTCCTCTCTTACCCATTATAAGGTGAGCTCTCACAAATGGAGAGCTCACAAAAAACCATTACAACATCAAAGAAAAACTCAAGAACACAAAACATATCATATCACATGCATTTATAAGAAAAAACAAGAATAAAGAAGGCTTGAATATTTGAGAGCTTACCTCTCAAGCCTAAATGTTGCAAGAAGTGGGTGAAGATCTCCAAGAGCCTAACTCCAAGTTCCTTGCAAGAATATCTCCTCTCTAAGTCCAAGCTCTCCTTCCCAAAGTCAAGAATCAAAAACTCAAAAGAAAGAACCCCTCTCCCTTCAACAATAGGGAGATATATAGGGTTTCCAAAACCCATTCTCATGAATGAGGAGGTGGACACTTGCCACTCTCTCATTTACACCCACAAACACAACTCCCCGCGCTTCTCCTCATAAATGGTGAGGCATGGGTAAGAATGATGTAGTTGGGGTTATCTTCCCAAGTTCTCTTGCATTCAGTGCTCCCACATGGGAGACCTTGGGATTTCCCCAAAATCCATGCATGAACCTTGGGTTGTGGGATATGGATGTGACAAGCCACCCATCCCTCAACCCAAAAACCCTAATCTCGCTACCTAAGTCCCATGGTTAAAAGGAGGGGTCAAAAGTGAGTTGGAACTCATGTTTTAAGGCCTAAAAGGTGCCTAACCCATAGGTACTTGACCTAGACACCTTAAACACATGAAATTAAACTTTGAAGACTCAAAAAACACCAATTAAAATACCCATAAACTTTATGAAAGAAAATGACACAAGATGACAACTCACCAACTACTCAACCTAAGTCAACCTTAGGTGACACAAAATTAAAAATAAAAATCAAATGTAACACATTACAATCATGCTCAAACACAAATAACCTTAGTCCACCTTAGGGGCCAGGTTGGTTTTACGTGGCTAATACTCAGGGTAATTTCTTTGACCTCCAATTTTCCATTGGCCATGAGAAATACCTGCACACTACACAAACATGTCAATAGCACAAGATATATCATAGCCAAAGAAAATTGAATACAATCTTGCATAAGTGCATACAATCTCAGATACAACACATGGTAAAATTCACTTGATTCCCAAATCATTCATATTTCTAATAACACAATCAGGTTCATCATCACATAGTATTTCATCAATTCAATCATCTAACTAAACCATTTCAATTTCATCAATTATAATATCACATTAAAAATCATAAAATCAAAATGTAATCTAACATGTAAAGATATAGCATCATCATAATATAATCCATCTATCTATGCAAAGCATAAAGTGAAGTCATTGAATGTCTAAAACACGGGATCAATAGTCTCCAAAATGTCCACATGTTAAACATATAGTCCCATACAACAAGTCTCATAAGCAAAATAGAATGTGTGATAAGAGTAGGCCTCATAGATCCACTCACTATGACTAAGAAAGATAAATAAACATTTAGGAAAATATAATAATATTTAAGAAGGGAAAATAGAAAACTTACACTAATAATTGCTTCTTTGTACACCTCCAAAATATGTGTAGCAATCTAATCAATTTTTGACATAAAACTTTATAGGTAATCCATCAAAGACTACAAATTTTCATTTTCCTTTCTTAAATGAGTTGATTTCCAGATAGATCTCCTCTCTTTTAATTTCCTTTTCTACCTCCAAAACATCTTACTTATCTACTTTCTTAGGAATAATTGTCATGGCTAGATTTTATCTTCATCATTTTATTTACCACATTTAGAGGAGAACAACATCTTGTAGGGGTTTATTAATACCACTTTCACATCATTAGGGTATTCATTCATGTTTTGTTCAATATCAATAGGGCATTTATTCACATGACCATTTTTTAGTCATTTCCTATCCTTCTTTTGTCAAGATATTTTTATTCCTAGTTGTGGTTAGAAATGATTTACAATAGTTTGTTGAGCTAGTCTAGAAATCAATATAAGATTGGAAGGAAATATAGTTTTGTTTATGTTTCTAATAAGTTGAACCCCATTTCCATATTCTTTTTCAAGTAGTAAATTCAGATTCAATTTATAAAGTCCCCTTTTATCTATTTTTTCTTAGCAATATCATGCTAAAACTTAATTGACTTCAATTGGATGATAGTTAGATATGGAAGAAGCAGTTATTTTCACATAATTATTATCAATACCGCTACAAGCTTGAAAAATGGATTTATTCATATAGAATCTATCTAATAGAGAATAGAATAATTTATTACCCTTTTGATTATAGAATTATGTGTAATAAGTGCTTTTACTATCATTTTTTATCTTTTCAATTGGGTATTGAGAGGTTAAGGATCCTTTTAAACCTAGACCATAACAAAAGATCATTTTTCTTCCAAGTTAGTTTGTTTCATCCTATCTTATCCTCATAGTGTTCCACCATATTAACTCTCTTTCTATATCTAGTCATTAGACACATAAATAAAGGAAATACTAAATTTATTATCCTTCACCTCAATGGTAATCCATAAAACTCTATTACGGGGTGAGCATCCAAGGTAAATTATTTTTTAACTTCCTAAAGTAGAAAACAATCTGAGCCTATGCGATGCTTTATTAGAATATAATTGCATAGTTTTTGAGCCAGACTCATTGACCCATATTTCATGAGTAGTGGCTCACAAAAACCCATCCCTCATGGGCATGAATGGACCATTTAGAACTCATTGTATCTTGGTGATGATCATAGGTGTGTAGCATTGGGACTTACCAAAGCTCACCCATTCTAGTACTATGCCAACTCAAGGGTGCTTTTTTAGAGTGCATAATGTATTTGTATATCTATTTTATTAGTCGAGGTTTATTATGCATAAGATAAGCTTACTTAGGTGTTTACTTGCACACATGTCATATTGTAAGGAGAATATCCTCTCACCTAGATGTGTCACATTTATAGAAAGCATCTTCTATTATTAGCAAGTCCTATTTTACTTGGTCTCATTCATAGTTACTCACTTGGTGACTCACCTAGTTGTCATATGATAGGACTCTTCTTGAGTATTTGTTATAAATAATCCTCTCATACTCACATTTGGTTGATGAGCCTTTTTGAATTGTAATCATGTACTTGTGTAATGTATTATCTTTTTTTCAGATTTGTGTTTTATATTCTCTGTTTATTGGAATAGCACATTCTCTATTATAGCTTCCTTTACTCATCTAGATTGTGGCTTGTGTGAGTCTTTGAGGTGACTCAAACATGCTTAACCATGGACTTTACCTCAAGATCAAGACCACATAGCTTGTAACCCCATTCACAAAACCTTCAAAAAGTGTTGTACCTTATGAACCATTTATTATATAGTTTCTTAGCTCATCCATGATCATACATAGGTGAGGTTTTATGTTGTGTCAAATTATGTGATGTTTTATTAGGATTTGACTATGTAGTTTTTAAGACACTCATTTACCCATATTTCATAAATAGCAGTTCACAAGAGCTTATCTCTTATTAGAATGAATGGTCCACTTAGCACACATTACAGTTAGGTGTTTCTCATAGGGGTGAAACATCAAGATTTCTTGGTAGGCGACTCATCCTAATACTACTTTGACTCAAGTGCACTTAACTATGGACTTTTCCGCAAGATCAAGCCCATATATCTTGCTACCCCATTTCCAAAACTTCCAACAAGTTGTTTTCCTTATGAACCATTCATTATATAATTGTTTAGCTAATTCATTATCAAGTACATGGTTTTTTTATAGTTTATCAAATCATGTGATATTTTATTAGGATTCAAATATGTATTAAATTTTAAGTCAAACTCATTGGCTCATATTTCATGAATACTGGTTCATAAGAATTTAGACTTCATCTCTCATGGGCATGAATGGTCTACTTAGCATTGAGGTAAGTGCAATATAATGGGTTTGCTTTAATGGGTACAATCATAGGGGAAAAAAGTGTCACAATGAATGGGCACCCATTTCATTTGACACATACTTAATTTTAAAAATGGAGACATGTTATGGTTCTTAGTCCCAAACCTAAGATATCCATTATTAATGGGTATGGGTCCACTTTAAGTGGTGAAATTGTGGGGGAAGAAAATGTTGCAAGGAATGGGTACCCATTTCATTTAACTCCTACCCACTTTTAAAAAATAGAGACCCATTATGGTTTGTAGTTCTAGACCTAAGTGGATATTTGTTAGTAACATAAAATCATTACTAATGTATACATGTTTATTAATCGGTGTCCATTATGAAAAACTATAACTATTTTTTCTGATAGTTGCAGCCTTTTTTAAAGTGCTAAATGATAGTGACTAGGAAATCATGAATAGATACCCACATTTTGTCCCTAAAACTCTACTCATAATTCATCTCCTCCCTCAATAACTCCAACTAACAATTTCCTAAGGTAGGCAAGGGTTTTGGGTAAAATTTCAAACTTGTGTCACACTTTTGGCCAACAAAATAGTTTCTAGTGAAACTTTTTAGCATAAACATTTCCAATTGAAAAGGTTTTGGCTGAAATTATGTGGCATCTATGTGGATGACACATTTTTTGGTGGAAAATTTTCTCTCAAAAGTGAAAATTTTTGGGTAAAACAATTTAAAATAAGATGAAATAAGTGAAAGTGCTTATTTCACCTAAATCAAAGTCAAATGAAGCATTTTTTCCCTCTAGTGCCCACAAGATTTTTAACCACATACATACATACATATATATATATATATATATATATATATATATATATATATATATATATATATATATATATATATATATATATATATATATACATATATGTATATATATACATATACATATATATATATATATACATATATATATATATATATACATATATATATATATATACATATATATATATACATACATATATATATATATATACATATATATATATATACATACATATATATATATATACATATATATATATATATACATATATATATATATATATACATATATATATATATATATATATATATATATATACATATATATATATATATGTATTATATCTTAAAAATTGAAATTGATATATTGAAATCAAAATGTAATATCAAAAATTAAATTGATATATCAAAATTTAACTTATCAAAATTTAAGTTGATGTGTAGAAATTAATGTCCAAGTGAGCTAGAAGGAAAATTTGCAAGATAAAAAACTACATTTAAAAAAATTTGTTGATATAGGATTCCTAGTGAATTGAGTATGCTCCTACATCATGATGTTCTACCATTTTCCACTTAGACATAATCTCTTATCCTTCTTCTATTATGGAATACATCCATAATTAATAATATTCTCAAATTGTAGAGTTTTACATCACTGTTTATGCAAATGACACAAAAGCATGATTTTTCCCTCACTTGAATATCAAATGGCTTACTATGTCCAATAGTCATCACTTAATGAAATCTTCTAATACCAACAAATCTTTGGCAATTATAAGGATTAGAACAATCAATATCTACAAATATGAAAATTTAAAATATTAATTTTAAACATCTAGAAGAAGAGAAAGAAGAATGCCAAGCAAAAATAACTATAAGAAAAGGTTTATTTAATCTCCTTATTACCTATATAGTCCTTAAATATACCTATAGGGTGTCACTTCCCAAGATACAAGAGAGTAATCTTGTTGAATGTTGTACTTAGTGCACTATAGAGGGGGTTTAAGAAGAGAGGGAGAAACTAAGCAAAATAAATGCCCAGATAGTTAAAATATATTTTTAAAAGATTGTATCTATAAAAACAAAAAATGAACATTGCATTTGTATACAAATTAAAAGGAATTAAACAAAATGCATACCTATAAAAGCATATCCATAGTAAAATTAGGATAATTGTCAAAATTATTATTGTAAGTTGAAATTGTTAACACATTATTAAAATTGTTTAATTTAGGTGAAAATTGTTTAAAATACTATATTTGGCCAAAAAATAGTTTTATTATAAAATACTATGCATGTATTGTAACAAGACATATTCAACTAAATACATTTCAGCCAAAACCTTTACAATAGAAAAGGTTTTCATAAAACCATTTTGGGCCAAACATACCTAGCTAGTAGTAGACATGGCAATTTAGCCTCCTTGTTTCTAAAATATTTTAAGACCTTATCTTTCACTTTGGTTTTCTCAAATTGGGAACATTTTCAACAAAATCTAAAAATACCCTTTGGAAGTTCTTAGAGCATAGAATTCAAAAATATATTGGGTTACTGCAAGAAGTTGGGTCCACTTTTTGGCCAAAAAGTGGAAGTGTTTTTGCCGATTTTCAAAATTTGTCACCTTTGACCTAAAAATTTGAAGCACTTAAAGATTGAATCTTAAAAAAAGTTAGTAATATGAAATTTAGTACTCAGAGTCTAGTTTCCAAATATATAATTTATTTTAATACTCAAATGATACAAATTGATTTTTAATAGGCATGTCTAAAAACCACCGTTTAAAAGTCACTTTTTTTTACCATACCATGCACGTTTACAACCAACAAAATTTGACCTAAATAAAAGTATTTTTCTAAATCATTTTGGGGAAAGATGTGTAATATAGTAAAGTTTGATGATGATATTTTTTATAATTTTTTTTCCAAATATTTATTTTTTAATTAATTTTTTATTAGCCCTAATTGTTGTTTGAAAACCCCTCGTGTACAACCAACATAATTTGAGCAAACTAATCATAAAAAGATTTTTTTTTTCATTGTGCAGAGAATGATGTGTAGATTGATGACATATAATTTTTTAAAAAAAATTAAAATTAAAAGATATTAAAAGAATACAAACACCTGTCATTTTAAGTTTTCGTACCAATTTGGTCATAAATTAATTAATGAATACAAAAACAAGCTGAATCAAGAAAAAAATTACATATTTGAAAACTAGACATTGTCATCTGTAATGGGTCTTAATTTCATAAAAAAATTTAGAAAAAAAACATCGTCAGCCATATTGGTGAAGTTGGTCTTTTCTCTTGCTCTGAACATGCACTTGTACTTGCAGGTCGAAGGAAAGGGGTTGTCTTACCATGCCTTTCTTGAGCCTAAACTTTTAGGAATGGGTACCCGTTCCTTTTGTGTGGAAAAAAAAATGCGTAGGGTTTTTTTTTTTAAATTCAAATACTTATTTAGATATGGGTACCCATTTAGGCTCGGGCACCCATTCCTAAATAGGTACCTATTCCTAAACAGGTACCCGTTCCTAAGTGGGTACCTATTTAGGCTCAGGCACCTATTCCTAAATGGGTACCTATTTTTGTTGGGAGTTTTTCTTTGTTCACGACTTCCCCATATGTGGACCCAACTTCTTGTGGGAACCCTATTTTTAATCTTTTTTTTAATTCATAAGAGGCAAGTTTTGTATTATTGCAAAAAAATAGCCTAGCCCGCACTAGGAGAGATCACAGCTGAGGGATCTCTTCCTCATAGATTTAAAATTACCCCTGAACTATTCAACCATGGTCATGCAATACCATTTAGATCACAATCTACTTGTTCCTGATGCCTCTATAAAAAACCATAACTACACATGAACACTAAAACATCTATTCTACTCATACCCGGTTATATAACAAATTCTGGTTGATGCTAAAACAATTGAAAGCCTTCAAATCTATTTGCTGTTTCGACTTCTAAATGACTACAATTTATTCTTGAGTTCCTCTACTTTGAGGATATACTCCCTTTTCTTCATTGCATTCCACTCACAGCCCCCTATTAATTTGAACTTTTAAGCCAGATTTGATATGAGGCTGTGACTGCAATCTATTGCCCTCATCCACATTTTTGTGGATATTCCTTTTCTTTTTCTGTATTGTTTGCCATTCATTATCTCCATCACCAGCAATTGAGCCCTTAAATTCTTAAAATGAAGCCTGAGAGGGAGAGTTTGTAGCCCTGGAGTTGTCAGGTCCAACATCAGATATCATAGAGCTTGAAAGATTAGCAATGACTGAAGGGATTGCATTGCTGCCCACATCACGATCTACACAGCAAGAGTCACTCAAATGAGGCAAATTCTATTCACCCTTTAAATATGAGGGAAGCACACTAGACTTCTTTTCATTCCTCCCACATATATCATTCTTTGGAGAGGAAACACAATCCTCAAGAGATTTCATAACAGAGTAGTGTTTTGGGGAAGCATCCTTCCACCAAGTGGCCTCCACATTTGTTTGCAGTTTAACATTTGGGCATTCAGCTGCAATGTGCCCAGTTTTGTAGCATTTTCTGTACTTGAAGATTAAACCTTCATAATCCAAAGTTTGTGTCCAATTATGTCCATTCGCACTGAAGATGATCTCAGCTGGAAGGACCTTGGAGATATCCACTTCTACCAAAATCCTAGCATAGGTTGTATGAATGAAGTCTTTTGAATTTGCATAAGTGGAAATAAATTTACCAAGAGTGTTACTGATCGTTGCAAAACATGACTCAAACCAATAATGAAGAGGAAGATTTGGAAGGTGAACCCAGATCGACATAGCTAAGAATGATTCAGTCATTGGATTAAAATTAGGGTGCTAAGATTTTAAAAGTAGTGTGCTTTCTTTCCACCACTAGAAGTAGCTGACGATGGCATTTTTATCTTTCTTGTTGTCAAATACCACGATAAAAAAGCCTCTGGCACTTGGGTATATCTCCAAGTTTTTTCCATTAGAGGGAGCCAAGATTTTGAGATCCATTCGTGGAGCTCAGGAAGGCTAGGCTAGAAATGACTAAACCTACCTATTAACCCATTCTCAGAAAAAAAAAAAATTCTTCATTTTCATGTAACTCCTTCAATAAATTATCATCAAAATGTAGATTTAAGGGTTTGTCAACACAATGAACAACACGTCTATTATTTATACCTGTATATTTCGCACTAGATTTGGTATTTTCAAAAGGAACATCTGGCTTTAAATCCTCCAACAACACTCCAACACCAGCCTTTGCACCTTTAACAACATCCAGGAAGGGAGTCTTTGCCTCGGAAGCTAGATCATGGCACGTTTGAACCACCCTTGGAGACAAATTCAGACCAAAGTTACGAGGCCAACTTTAATCCCATCGTGGTTGGGTAACGGTGGGAAATCATGGAAAGGACGAGATGGCATCATGGACATCCTACCATTGGGAGGAGCTTCAGATTTGAGCAAGGTGGCCATGTCTTTAGCTGAGGCATCCAACAGACCTTTAGGAATGCTCTGTGAAACCCTGGCATTGGCATCCTTTTTCATGAGAGCAGCCATCGAAGGATATCCATCAAGCGAAGTTGTTGCCTTCAAAGAAACCCTAGATTTAGAAGCGGCTGGAGAAGATGGTAGTTTCTGCATTTTTGATAGCAAATTTTTAGTTTTTAAAGGTTTTTTTTTGGAAATTTATGCTTTTTATCACCCTATTTTTAATATTTTAATTACTTTTATTTTTTAAAATTTACTACAAGTACGTCATTATAACCAAACATAAGGATGATTGGAAACTGAGAAAAGTACATGATAAAATTTATTTTAAAAATTTTAAAAATATGGTACTGTAACACCTAGTTTTGTTTTCACCCTAAAAACTAAGTTTTAACCAAAGGTAATAATAATTTTTTTTTTAAAAGTTAAAAATAGAAAAGTAATTCGTTTCCAATTCATATAACCAAGAAGAACATCCATCGACTAACAATAACCATGAATTTATAACTTATACAAAAGGATATAATCATCCATAACATTTAAACAATATGTTGATAAAAGTTACTTAGGACAAATCCAAAATAGAAACTTACCAAAGTCACTGCATCTTGATTGTCGACCATCCAAATTCAAGTCTCGGTAATCCTCAAGAATAAAGAAGAGAAAGTATCTTCAAGGAGCTTAACCTCCAACCACAGACCATCGGTCTCCCGCACTCCTTCCTATCCGGAAGTGGCCCTACCCTACTCAAAGAGGATAGACTTAGGATAACCAATGGTGTTTTCCATCTGAGTTCTAGTGTTGTGACATACATGACTTGTTATCATGTAATCCCTTAGATACCCTCTAGTCAAGCACGACCACTCCACAAGCTACACCATCCAATCGCAGTGAACTATCAATGCACTTGATGATCATGCATTACCTTGGCCAAAGGATTTGAATATAATTAGCATTGTAGCAACGCAAGTAATAAGTTCACCCACCCCACTCGACTCGAATTAATCTCAATCCTACAGTTACCTATATAAATAAGATTAATACAACGACCTTGATAACCTCAAGGTGTTTAAAATTCATCATGCATTAACGCATGGCAATGAGGTTTACTCTCTCTCTACAAGCTCATGGAATCATCTCCATCTACATGATTAAAGAATGGTTTCCTAGCTTATCGATTATTCAGATAATGCTAAAAGTTATTTCATTAATTTTTATGTTCACCCACTGCTTCAATTATCCACTCAAGAGTGGTCACTAAACTCATCTTTGTTGTTTTCAGAAGAGTTTTCACTAAAATCCAATTTAAAGAATACAATGTTCGAAGACCCTACAGTAAAATTTAACACTCATAAGTTTCTACTTTGACTTGTCGAAATCTTTGACCTAGATTAATCTTTGTCAAACTAAGCATTAGAAAACCTATCATATTATTTCTACTAGCATTAAGATGCATGCAAGTCTAAGCTTGAAACTTGTCAAAAGACTCATTACATTGTTTTTAAAACTTCATAATATTAATTTGCATGACTCAAAAGTCTTCTCTCGGGAAAACAATAGTTTAAGTACTTTAGTAGTAAAAGAATTACTTACAAAGGCAAATAGACTAAAGCTTGTTATTATTCACAGCTAGGTTAGTAATTTTGCTATGGTCGACCGACCTGTTTTAAACTCAGAAATAGAGGAGGACTGTGAAGTCCTATATGTTTTTGACTTACACTTCACACCTTTGATTCTCCTCTGTCGACGGTTATCACAAAATAAAATCTTTTACTTTAAGACTAGCTAACTATTTTACTTAATAGAATCAAGCAATAGCACTCGACTGTCCAAAAGAGAACTCAGTCTATGTCATCGAAGGCTTTGCCACTGCGACTTGCAATAGCTGTGAAACATTTTACGACCAAACACATACTCTGAATTGCACTGTACACATAACTAAAAACCTCCTAAAGTATAACCAATGACTACACATTAATCTCAACCTTCACAAGACAATGCAATAGACTGTGGGTTTCATAGCTATGGTGCAGTGTAGTGTAGGAGACAAAACATTGCTCCATTTTGAAGATGACAAAAACACACAAGCTATGGTTGATAACAAATAACACCTTGCACCTTTAAGCAAATTCTAAGTTCCTTTGAAACGTAAGTAGAGTCATTACTTAGTATAAACATAGCAGATAAAGTACGACTACGTAGGGGTGAGAGGAAGAGAACCTGTAGATAATCTCTTGAGTCTGCTTACAGACTGGTCCACGACATTTGTTATTCTCTAAGTCATTCACCATTCCTTCTTGCACTGTCTCCTCTCTACTTCTACTCTCCATTGCTTCCCCGCTCTAAAAACTGACTCACAGCCTCCTCCAAACCCCGTCTAACTATGAAGGATAACTGCCTCTTCCACTCATAGGGCCATGCCTAACATTCAGGGTAACCACCCGACATGCATAACCTTCTCCTCCTTATGCGACCATAACCAGAAAATGGTTTGCCATTCCCCTCATTCTGCGATCATTCTCTAAGATGGAGCTCCACACTTGGCTAGGTGGCAGTTGGTAGTTTTTACAAACTATCCTCTTACTCATATCCGCTTATGAGTATCAATCATATGCAAGGATTAAGAATTAAAAGCTATACCAACAACCCTCTTAAGGTTAAAACTTCTAAGGAAAAAAGATTATTTCAAATTAAAAGACATCAAGAAAGGACTTGGGTGAATCCCATTCGAGCTACTACCTGATTTCCAACATTCTAAAGAATAAAGGAATAAAGGATTTACCTCAAATGACAATTAATTATAACTAATATATTATTGCATATTCCAATACCATATGACCAAGGGTACTACACACCACAGTCTCTAGATTTGAAACATTATTTAAACCTTTTTATTATATGATAATAGCCCATATTAGAAACAATTCGACATCCGTCAAATTTTACAAGGAGACGTTTACGTCATACGCTTGTAGAGCTTTACGACAATTACGACGAATTGAGCATGAATGCAAAACAAAGTTTGGGATCGACTTACGCACAATTTTTGACTTTTGCGCCAATCTAAAAAAAGACACAACTTACAACTCGACCACAATTATATACATATATATACATATAATCAATATATTAGTCATTAATATTTGACGACACGATTCAGAGTATTACGACACTGATGTTGATTTCCCATACTCAATACGATGACTTACGAAAGGAGAAAGACCTATTCTTGCAAACCTCGACATCTCGTCTAAACTTGACTTAGCTCAGACTCAAAGCTTAACTCAAAGCATCTAGGTTTATTTACTTGATATTTGTTTTCAGTGTCAAGCACCCGTGGGTTATTCCAGAGTCTATTCTCTCTTTCTCAAAGAGACTTTCTCTTCTTCTTTCTTCCTGGCGAATATGTTCCATCTATTCCTATCATTGACAATCTCACATACAATTTGTGGTTAGAGTACCAATGTTCTAATCAAAACACATTTATATCAAATCATTTCATTTTTATATCAAAAAGAAATTCTAATTCACAACATCATATTGATCATAATCAAGTAGATTCCATAACTTCATAAAATTAACCTTTTCTATTCATAACTATACTATTTAAGAAAAAGTAAATAGTAATATTGAATCCAAAAAGGGGATGTAACATATCTTTCCCCTATAGAATCATCGTCACTAATGATTGAGTTTACTAAGCAAAATTTTAACATAAAACAAACTTTTATAGTTTAACATTAATGTTTTTGAAAAGATAAGTAAATCTTTGGTGGATGTCATTATAGTCTTCCCAAGTGGCAATATCCTCGCCATATTGGTCCCACTAAATTTTGCATTGCAAAACCTCTCGATTACGTAAACAAAGTTTACACATTTCAAGTACCTTGAGTGGCTCTATCACAACCACTCCTATCTCTTGTATCTGTAAATAATTCCATTTAAGAATGTGGTCATTACCTAAAAAATATTTCTTTAGGTATGAAACATGAAAAAAAAATTGCATTTTGGACAAGACTGGAGGTAGAGCAATTTTGCAGGCCACTAGATTGAAAATCTCAAGGACTTCAAAAGGTCTGACATATCAAGGAGCCAATTTTGATGATTTACCAAATTTGATTGAGCTTTTATGGGGTTTCACTCCCAAAAGAACTTTCTCACCAACAGAGAAATGTCTAGGCACCTGTTTGCGATCTGCATAACTTTTCTGCCTCTCATTGGCTTCCGCCAACCTTTTCCTAATCATTTTCACTTTTTCTTCCATATTTGCAAGCATTTCAGGTCCAATGCTTATCCTATCTTCCAGCTTATCCCAGCTTATAGGAGTTCTACATTTCCTTCCATATAATGCTTCACACGGTGCCATATTAATGGCAGAATGATAGGAATTGTTATAGACAAATTCAACAAGAGGTAAATATTCCTCCCATCTGTATTGATGATCCATGCAATACATTCTTAAAAGATGCTCTAAGACCTGGTTAACCCTTTCTATTTGTCCATCAGTTTCAGGATTGTAAGCGGTGCTCACATTGAGTTTAGTCCCTAATGCCGAAATAAGTTTGCCAAAACCGAGAGGTTATTCGAGCATCTCTATTGGATATAATCTTTTCAGGTACCCCATGCAATCTGAATATTTCTTGCACAAATTTCTGAGCCAAAATATGAGCTCCATCTGTCAAATTTCACGGTATAAAATGTGCTACCTTGGTTAGTTTATCTACAACAACCAATATGGCATCACATGTCTATTCTTAGACATTGGTAACCCTTGGACGAAATCCATACTAACAACCTACCATTTCCATTCTAGAATATCATGCGGGTATAACAATCCAGCAGGATGTTAGTGTTTTGCCTTCACTCTTTGACACTCCAAGCAACTTGCTACAAACCTTACAGCGTTGCTTTTCATTCCTTTCCAGAAATATAGTGGTTTGACATCAGCTAAAAGTTTTGTTACTCCTGGGTGTCCAAAATAAGGTGCATAATGAACTTCCTTCCAAACAAGGTTTCTAAGTTCTACAGAATTAGGAACGTAGATTCTTCCCTTAAATATCATCAATCCATCTGACTCCAAACATAATCCATCATATCTTGGATCCTTAGGGTTTGATTATAGAACTTGCTTCAGCTACTTGTAAAATTCATCTCCAGATAAACTTTGCAATACTAAATCTTTAAAATTAGCATGAATAGAGATTATAGAAGCTATGTGTCTTCTTCTGCTTAATGCATCAGCTACTTGGTTTTCTTTACCTTTGATGTAAGAAATCTCAAAGTCATAATCTGATATTAATTCTAACCATCTCCTTTGTCTTGTATTAAGATGAGGTTGTGTAAATATGTAACGAAGACTTTGATGATCTGATTTTAGTATAAAAGTCTTTCACAACAAATAATGTCGCCACATCTGAAGGGTGTGAATCATTGCTGCCAGTTCTAAGTCATGAGGAGCATAATTCTGCTCATAGTTTTTCAAATTTCTTGATTCATAGGCTATTACACGCCCATCTTGCATAAGCACACCTCCTAACCCTTCTCCCGAGGCATTAGTAATAACCTCAAATTGTCCTTCAGGATCAGGGTCTTTCAAGATTGGTGTTGTTGTTAACTTTTCTTTTAACAAATCAAATGCCTTTTGACATTCTTCAGTCCAAACAAACCATTTTCCTTTTCTCTGCAAAGAAGTAATTGGACTAGCAATACTTGAGAAATTCAAAACAAATTTTCTATAATATCCAGCCAATCCCATAAAACTTTGTACCTCTAAAACATTGGAAGGTACAGGCCATTCCATAATAGCCTTAATTTTAGCTGGGTCAACTGATATCCCTTCAGTTAATATTGTATGTCCCAAATACTGCGCTTCTTTCTGAAAGAAAGTGCATTTCAAGAGTTTCGCATACAATTTGAAGATGTTGTCTGTGCTCCTCATTTTTGGAATATATTAGAATATCATCTATGAAAACTAGGACAAATTTATCAAGGCAATCTCTGAAAACACTATTCATGAGATTCGTGAAAGTAGCTGGTGTATTAGTTAATCCAAATGGCAACACAGTAAACTCATAGTGACCATATCTTGTTCTAAATGTAGTCTTGTGAATATCTTCATCTTTCAGCATCAACTGATGGTATCCAGATCTCAAATCTAGCTTAGAAAATATTGATGCACCACACATTTGGTCGAATAGATCATCAATACGTGGTAGTGGATACTTATTCTTTATTGTTGCCTTATTTAGCATCTGATAATCTATACACAGTCTAAGGGTTCCGTCCTTCTTCTTGACGAAAATAACTGGAGCTCCCCATGGTGATACACTTGGCCTAATTAGATCTTTAGACAATAGCTCCTGCAATTGAGCCTTCAATTCCATGAGTTCAGTAGTGGTCATTCGATATGGAGCTTTAGATACTATCTCAGATCCTAGTTTAATATCTATGGCAAAATCAAAGGTTCTTTTTGGAGGCAAGCCCAACAGTTCCTCAGGAAATACATCACTAAAATTGCAAAGATATGGATATTTTTCCTCAAATGTTTGCTTTTCATGAGAGCAGCCATCAAAGGATATCCATCAAGCGAAGCTGTCGCCTTCGTAGAAACCCTAGATTTAGAAGCGGCTGGAGAAGATGGTAGTTTCTGCATTTTTGATAGCAAATTTTTAGTTTTTAAAGGTTTTTTTTTGGAAATTTGTGCTTTTTATCACCCTATTTTTAATATTTTAATTACTTTTATTTTTTAAAATTTACTACAAGTAGGTCATTATAACCAAACATAAGGATGATTGGAAACTGAGAAAAGTACATGATAAAATTTATTTTAAAAATTTTAAAAATATGGTACTGTAACACCCAGTTTTGTTTTCACCCTAAAAATTAAGTTTTAACCAAAGGTAATAATAATTTTTTTTCTTTAAAGTTAAAAATAGAAAAGTAATTCGTTTCCAATTCATATAACCAAGAAGAACATCCATCGACTAACAATAACCATGAATTTATAACTTATACAAAAGGATATAATCATCCATAACATTTAAACAATATGTTGATAAAAGTTACTTAGGACAAATCCAAAATAGAAACTTACCAAAGTCACTGCATCTTGATTGTCGACCATCCAAATTCAAGTCTCGGTAATCCTCAAGAATAAAGAAGAGAAAGTATCTTCAAGGAGCTTAACCTCCAACCACAGACCATCGGTCTCCCGCACTCCTTCCTATCCAGAAGTGGCCCTACCCTACTCCAAGAGGATAGACTTAGGATAACCAATGGTGTTTTCCATCTGAGTTCTAGTGTTGTGACGTACATGACTTGTTATCATGCAATCCCTTAGATACCCTCTAGTCAAGCATGACCACTCCACAAGCTACACCATCCAATCGCAGTGAACTATCAATGCACTTGAGGATCATGCATTACCTTGGCCAAAGGATTTGAATATAATTAGCGTTGTAGCAACGCAAGTAATAAGTTCACCCACCCCACTCGACTCGAATTAATCTCAATCCTACAGTTACCTATATAAATAAGATTAATACAATGACCTCGATAACCTCAAGGTGTTTAAAATTCATCATGCATTAACGCATGGCAATGAGGTTTACTCTCTCTCTACAAGCTCATGGAATCATCTCCGTCTACATGATTAAAGAATGGTTTCCTAGCTTATCGATTATTCAGATAATGCTAAAAGTTATTTCATTAATTTTTATGTTCACCCACTGCTTCAATTATCCACTCAAGAGTGGTCACTAAACTCATCTTTGTTATTTTCAGAAGAGTTTTCACTAAAATCCAATTTAAAGAATACAATGTTCGAAGACCCTACGATAAAATTTAACACTCATAAGTTTCTACTTTGACTTGTCGAAATCTTTGACCTAGATTAATCTTTGTCAAACTAAGCATTAGAAAACCCTATCATATTATTTCTACTAGCATTAAGATGCATGCAAGTCTAAGCTTGAAACTTGTCAAAAGACTCATTACATTGTTTTTAAAACTTCATAATATTAATTTGCATGACTCAAAAGTCTTCTCTCGAGAACACAATAGTTTAAGTACTTTAGTAGTAAAAGAATTACTTACAAAGGCAAATAGACTAAAGCTTGTTATTATTCACAGCTAGGTTAGTAATTTTGCTATGGTCGACTGACCTGTTTTAAACTCAGAAATAGAGGAGGACTGTGAAGTCCTATATGTTTTTGACTTACACTTCACACCTTTGATTCTCCTCTGTCGACGGTTATCACAAAATAAAATCTTTTACTTTAAGACTAGCTAACTATTTTACTTAACAGAATCAAGCAATAGCACTCGACTGTCCAAAAGAGAACTCAGTCTATGTCATCGAAGGCTTTGCCACTGCGACTTGCAATAGTTGTGAAACATTTTACGACCAAACACATACTCTGAATTGCACTGTACACATAATTAAAAACCTCCTAAAGTATAACCAATGACTACACATTAATCTCAACCTTCACAAGACAATGCAATAGACTGTGGGTTTCATAGCTATGGTGCAGTGTAGTGTAGGAGACAAAACATTGCTCCATTTTGAAGATGACAAAAACACACAAGCTATGGTTGATAACAAATAACACCTTGCACCTTTAGGCAAATTCTAAGTTCCTTTGAAACGTAAGTAGAGTCATTACTTAGTATAAACATAGCAGATAAAGTATGACTACGTAGGGGTGAGAGGAAGAGAACCTGTAGATAATCTCTTGAGTCTGCTTACAGACTGGTCCACGACATTTGTTATTCTCTAAGTCATTCACCTTTCCTTCTTGCACTGTCTCCTCTCTACTTCTACTCTCCATTGCTTCCCCGCTCTAAAAACTGACTCACACCCTCCTCCAAACCCCGTCTAACTATGAAGGATAACTGCCTCTTCCACTCATAGGACCATGCCTAACATTCAGGGTAACCACCTGACATGCATAACCTTCTCCTCCTTATGTGACCATAACCAGAAAATGGTTTGCCATTCCCCTCATTCCGCGATCATTCTCTAAGATGGAGCTCCACACTTGGCTAGGTGGCGGTTGGTAGTTTTAACAAACTATCCTCTTACTCATATCCGCTTATGAGTATCAATCATATGCAAGGATTAAGAATTAAAAGCTATACCAACAACCCTCTTAAGGTTAAAACTTCGAAGGAAAAAAGATTATTTCAAATTAAAAGACATCAAGAAAGGACTTGGGTGAGTCCCATTCGAGCTATTGCCTGATTTCCAACATTCTAAAGAATAAAGGAATAAAGGATTTACCTCAAACGATAATTAATTATAACTAATATATTATTGCATATTCCAATACCATATGACCAAGGGTACTACACACCACGGTCTCTAGATTTAAAACATTATTTAAACCTTTTTATTATATGATAATAGCCCATATTAGAAACAATTCGACATCCGTCAAATTTTACAAGGAGACGTTTACGTCATACGCTTGTAGAGCTTTACGACAATTACGACGAATTGAGCATGAACGCAAAACAAAGTTTGGGATCGACTTACGCACAATTTTTGACTTTTGCGTCGATCTAAAAAAAGACGCAACTTACAACTCGACCACAATTATATACATATATACATATAATCAATATATTAGTCATTAATATTTGACGACACTGATGTCGATTTCCCATACTCAATACGACGACTTACGAAAGGAGAAAGACCTATTCTTGCAAACCTCGACATCTCGTCTAAACTTGACTTAGCTCAGACTCAAAGCTTAACTCAAAGCATCTAGGTTTATTTACTTGATATTTGTTTTCAGTGGCAAGCACCCGTGGGTTATTCTACAGTCTATTCTCTCTTTCTCAAAGAGACTTTCTCTTCTTCTTTCTTCCTGGCGAATATGTTTCATCTATTCCTATCATTGACAATCTCACATACAATTTGTGGTTAGAGTACCAATGTTCTAATCAAAACACATTTATATCAAATCATTTCATTTTTATATCAAAAAGACATTCTAATTCACAACATCATATTGATCATAATCAAGTAGATTCCATAACTTCATAAAATTAACCTTTTCTATTCATAACTATACTATTTAAAAAAAAGTAAATAGTAATACTGAATCCAAAAAGGGGATGTAACATATCTTTCCCCTATAGAACCATCGTCACTAATGATTGAGTTTACCATGCAAAATTTTAACATAAAACAAACTTTTATAGTTTAACATTAATGTTTTTGAAAAGATAAGTAAATCTTTGGTGGATGTCATTATAGTCTTCCCAAGTGGCAATATCCTCGCCATATTGGTCCCACTGAATTTTGCATTGCAAAACCTCTCGATTACGTAAACAAAGTTTACGCATTTCAAGTACCTTGAGTGGCTCTATCACAACCACTCCTATCTCTTGTATCTGTAAATAATTCCATTTAAGAATGTGGTCATTACCTAAAAAATATTTCTTTAGGTATGAAACATGAAAAAAAAATTGCATTTTGGACAAGACTGGAGGTAGAGCAATTTTGCAGGCCACTAGATTGAAAATCTCAAGGACTTCAAAAGGTCCGACATATCAAGGAGCCAATTTTGATGATTTACCAAATTTGATTGAGCTTTTATGGGGTTTCACTCCCAAAAGAACTTTCTCACCAATAGAGAAATGTCTAGGCACCTGTTTGCGATCTGCATAACTTTTCTGCCTCTCATTGGCTTCCGCCAACCTTTTCCTAATCATTTTCACTTTTTCTTCCATATTTGCAAGCATTTCAGGTCCAATGCTTATCCTATCTTCTAGCTTATCCCAGCTTATAGGAGTTCTACATTTCCTTCCATATAATGCTTCACACGGTGCCATATTAATGGCAGAATGATAGGAATTGTTATAGACAAATTCAACAAGAGGTAAATATTCCTCCCATCCGTATTGATGATCCATGCAATACATTCTTAAAAGATCCTCTAAGACCTGGTTAACCCTTTCTATTTGTCCATCAGTTTCAGGATTGTAAGCGGTGCTCACATTGAGTTTAGTCCCTAATGCCGAAATAAGTTTGCCAAAACCGAGAGGTTATTCGAGCATCTCTATTGGATATAATCTTTTCAGGTACCCCATGCAATCTGAATATTTCTTGCACAAATTTCTGAGCCAAAATATGAGCTCCATTTGTCAAATTTCACGGTATAAAATGTGCTACCTTGGTTAGTTTATCTACAACAACCAATATGGCATCACATGTCTATTCTTAGACATTGGTAACCCTTGGACGAAATCCATACTAACAACCTACCATTTCCATTCTAGAATATCATGCGGGTATAACAATCCAGCAGGATGTTAGTGTTTTGCCTTCACTCTTTGACACTCCAAGCAACTTGCTACAAACCTTACAGCGTTGCTTTTCATTCCTTTCCAGAAATATAGTGGTTTGACATCAGCTAAAAGTTTTGTTACTCCTGGGTGTCCAAAATAAGGTGCATAATGAACTTCCTTCCAAACAAGGTTTCTAAGTTCTACAGAATTAGGAACGTAGATTCTTCCCTTAAATCTCATCAATCCATCTGACTCCAAACATAATCCATCATATCTTGGATCCTTAGGGTTTGATTATAGAACTTGCTTCAGCTACTTGTAAAATTCATCTCCAGATAAACTTTGCAATACTAAATCTTTAAAATTAGCATGAATAGAGATTATAGAAGCTATGTGTCTTCTTCTGCTTAATGCATCAGCTACTTGGTTTTCTTTACCTTTGATGTAAGAAATCTCAAAGTCATAATCTGATATTAATTCTAACCATCTCCTTTGTCTTGTATTAAGATGAGGTTGTGTAAATATGTAACAAAGACTTTGATGATCTGATTTTAGTATAAAAGTCTTTCCCAACAAATAATGTCGCCACATCTGAAGGGTGTGAATCACTGCTGCCAGTTCTAAGTCATGAGGAGCATAATTCTACTCATAGTTTTTCAAATTTCTTGATTCATAGGCTATTACACGCCCATCTTGCATAAGCACACCTCCTAACCCTTCTCCCGAGGCATTAGTAATAACCTCAAATTGTCCTTTAGGATCAGGGTCTTTCAAGATTGGTGTTGTTGTTAACTTTTCTTTTAACAAATCAAATGCCTTTTGACATTCTTCAGTCCAAACAAACCATTTTCCTTTTCTCTACAAAGAAGTAATTGGACTAGCAATACTTGAGAAATTCAAAACAAATTTTCTATAATATCCAGCCAATCCCATAAAACTTTGTACCTCTAAAACATTGGAAGGTACAGGCCATTCCATAATAGCCTTAATTTTAGTTGGGTCAACTGATATCCCTTTAGCTAATATTGTATGTCCCAAATACTGCGCTTCTTTCTGAAAGAAAGTGCATTTCAAGAGTTTCGCATACAATTTGAAGATGTTGTCTGTGCTCCTCATTTTTGGAATATATCAGAATATCATCTATGAAAACTAGGACAAATTTATCAAGGCAATCTCTGAAAACACTATTCATGAGATTCGTGAAAGTAGCTGGTGCATTAGTTAATCCAAATGGCAACACAGTAAACTCATAGTGACCATATCTTGTTCTGAATGTAGTCTTGTGAATATCTTCATCTTTCAGCATCAACTGATGGTATCTAGATCTCAAATCTATCTTAGAAAATATTGATGCACCACACATTTGGTCGAATAGATCATCAATACGTGGTAGTGGATACTTATTCTTTATTGTTGCCTTATTTAGCATATGATAATCTATACACAGTCTAAGGGTTCCGTCCTTCTTCTTGACGAAAATAACTGGAGCTCCCCATGGTGATACACTTGGCCTAATTAGATCTTTAGACAATAGCTCCTGCAATTGAGCCTTCAATTCCATGAGTTCAGTAGTGGTCATTCGATATGGAGCTTTAGATACTATCTCAGATCCTAGTTTAATATCTATGGCAAAATCAAAGGTTCTTTTTGGAGGCAAGCCCAACAATTCCTCAGGAAATACATCACTAAAATTGCAAAGATATGGATATTTTTCCTCAAATGATTGCAAAAATTTGACATCCCTTATGCCTAGACCGCTTTAATTATTTTGAAGAAATAGATCTGATCCTTATTTCCCTTTGAATACCCTAAAAATTTATTTTATTTCCTTTATCATCCAGACACTCAATTGTTTTATGAAAACAATCTACCTTGGCCCTATGTCTCCACAACTAATTCATTCCTAAGATGACATCGTAGGACCCTAAAGGTGCTACATATAAATTTACCTCAATGGGAAGTTTGAAATATCAATCTTAGCTTCTAAGAAACATTACTCTACCTGAGCCTTTGAGTGATTTACATACTCAACTGTCCACAGTTTTGACATAAAGCCAGCCTTTCTAGGAAATTTACTTAAGACTCTAGATGACACAAAATTTTCTGTCGTACCAGTATCAAACAAAATAGAAACAAGAACTCCAAATAATGTACCTGTCATCTCAATGGGAGTAATCTAATACTCAGCTTGTCGATTGTCAAGGGTGGCATGAATCCTTTGTTGAAACGCTTCCTGCTGCGAAGGAAGTACAGTACTCCTAAGCTGTCTGTTCTACTTTTTATTAGGACAACGGTTAGCATAATGATCTCCACCACATGAAAAACATCCTCCAATTGGTCCTCTCTTCTCAGATGGTCTACTCATAGCATCGTCATTCCTCTTAAAATTGTGATTTTTCTTATAGTCTTCATTTCTATGTTCATTACCAAATCCCCCTTTGTTTTTCTGATTTCCTTTATCGAACCTCCTGTTTCCATATCCTTTATCATTCTTCCTTTTATACATCTGATCATTGAAGTTCTTATCAAATCTCTTACATTTCTTTTTACTATTAGCAGAAAATTTATTTGATCATCTGTTCCTGCTTAATCACTTTCTCATACACCTGGTCCATTGTGTTTGGACCATGTACCTCCACCTAACCGCCAATCTGAGGATTGAGTCCCATAATAAATTTTCTTATCCAAAATCTTTCATCCTTTTGATATTGAGGAACATACTTCAACAATCTAGTAAATTTTTCTGCATATTCAACCACAGACAGATCACCTTGCCTGAAGTTTTGGAAATCTGTTAGCTTTTGATCAGAATATAGTTGTGGTAACCACCTCCTTCAAAAAAGCTCCACAAATTCATTCCATGTCACCTTCAAGGTGCTTAATTCTAGTTCCATTTTCTTGTTCATCCACCAAGTGGATGCTTCTCCAGATAACTGATATGCTCCCCACACTACCTTTGTAATCTCAGAGTAATTTCTGATTTCAAAGTATTTCTCTATTTCTGTTAACCATGCTTCTACTGCATCACCGGTTTTCGTTACGTCAAATTTGGGAGGAATAATATTTTTCACATCCTTAGATAGTTCAGTGCAAGTTTGTCTTTTGTCTCCTCTGAGTTTCACTATCATCTTGGTTTTCACTTGACGTGCCATGATCCCGTTGTTTACTTTTACTTGCATTATTAGAATACTCATTTTCACCCTCCATGTTCCCAGTTTCATTCACTTTCTTTTCCAATTTGCCCAACCTTTCCTTAGTTTCAGTAAGCATATTAAGAATTCTGTCCAATTTATTGGTGGAGTTTTCCTAAGAGTTGTGACCTTCCTGATCTTCTCTCATTTAACTCTGATTGATCCATGATTGTTTGTTTTCTCACCTGCTTAAGCAAGTACTAATCAGTTCTATGATTTATCATTTTGTATATTATCAAAACATAACAATTGCTCATTACCATAGTTATTCTCAAACCAAAATTTGTCTTTATTATACTTTGTAAAACTGTATATACATTCTTTAAGGATAGACATATCTCATGTTTCACTCAGTATTTACAAGAGGGGTGTAACCTTGGGATTCATTGTCTGACACATATTCACGAGGGGTATAACCCTGAAGCTCACTATCAGATGATAGTACAATGATTTCAGCTCTAGGTGGTATACGGGGATCCCTAGTGATCATGGGTACACTAATACGGCAATAATTGACAATAATTCAAGCTACCGTCCTAGCTGTCTCTAGGAGTTCTTTTTTTCTCATTCGTTTGAGTTGTGACAGAGCATTGGCCAAAGTTTCCACATCATCTAGCCAAATGTCATATTCATCGTTCATTTTCTCAATAGTCTTGATCATCGCAAGTCATTTCTGCTTAGCTTGCAGATAACGTTCCTTACCAGCGAAGAGTTCCTTGCGGTTTTCTTGATACGTACCATCCTGACACAGTAAATCAAATCATTAGCTACCAGCATAATGTTGATTCCTAATCAGGTTAGTGGACTCATCAGCCCTAGTACTGAACCTGGTTAGCTCTGATACCATATGTAACACCCCCATTTTGTTTTCACCCTAAAAACTAAGTCTTAACCAAAGGTAATGATATTTTTTTTTTTTTTGAAAGTTAAAAACAGAAAAGTAATTCGTTTCCAATTCATATAACCAAGGAGAACATCCATCAACTAACAATAACCATGAATTTATAACTTATACAAAAGGATATAATCATCCATAACATTTAAACAATATGTTAATAAAAGTTACTTAGGACAAATCCAAAATAGAAACTTACCAAAGTCACTACATCTCAATTGTCGACCATCCAAATTCAATTCTTGGAAATCCTCAAGAATAAAGAAGAGAAAGTATCTTCAAGGAGCTTAACCTCCAACCACAGACTGTCGGTCTCCCGCACTCCTTCCTATCCGGAAGTGGCCCTACCCTACTCAAAGAGGATAGACTTAGGATAACCAATGGTTTTTTCCATCTGAGTTCTAGTGTTGTGACGTACGTGACTTGTTATCATGCAATCCCCCTAGATACCCTCTAGTCAAGCACGAGCACTGCACAAGCCATGCCATCCAGTCACAGTGAACTATCAATGCACTTGAGGATCATGCATTACCTTGGCCAAAGGATTTGAATAGTATTAGCGTTGTAGCAACGCAAGTAATAAGTTCACCCACCCCACTTGACTTGAATTAATCGCAATCCTACAGTTACCTATATAAATAAGTTCAATACAACGACCTCGATAACCTCAAGGTGTTTAAAATTCATCATGCATCAACGCATGGCAATGAGGTTTACACTCTCTCTACAAGCTCATGGAATCATCTCTATCTACATGATTAAAGAATGGTTTCCTAGCTTATCGATTATTTGGATAATGTTAAAAGTTATTTAGTTGATTTTTAAGTTAGCCCACTACTTAAATTATCCACTCAAGAGTGGTCACTAAACTCAACTTTGTTGTTTTCAAAAGAGTTTTCACTAAAAGCCAATTTAAAGAATACAATGTTCGAAGACCCTACGATAAAATTTAACACTCATAAGTTTCTACTTCAACTTGTTGAAATCTTTGACCTACCTTAATCTTTGTCAAACTAAGCATTAAACAACCCTATCACATTATTTCTACTAGCATTAAGATTGCATGCAAGTCTAAGCTTGAAACTTGACAAAAGACTCATTACATTGTTTTTAAAACTTCATAATATTAATTTGCATGACTGAAGAGTCTTCTCTTGGGAACACAACAGTTTAAGTACTTTAGTAGTAAAAGCTTGTTATTATTCACAACTAGGTTAGAAATTTTGCCATGCTCGACTAACCCATTTTAAACTCATAAATAGAGGAGGACTACGAAGTCTTGTATGTTTTCGACTTACACTTCACACCTTTGATTCTCCTCTATCGACGGTTATCACAACATAAAATCTTTTACTTTAAGACTAGCTGACTGTTTTACTTGACAGAATCAAGCAATAGCATTCGACTGTCCAAAAGAGAACTCAGTCTATGTCGTCGAAGGTTTTGCCACTACAGCTTGCAATACCTGTGAAATGTTTTATGACCAAACACATACTCTGAATTGCACTCTACACATAACTAAAAACCTCCTAAAGTAGAACCAACGACTACACTTTAATCTCGACCTTCGCAAGACAATGCAATAGACTGTGGGTTTCATAACTGTGGTGCGGTGCAGTGTAGGAGAGAAAACATTGCTCCGTTTTGAAGATGACAAAAACACACAGGCTATGGTTGATAACAAATAACACCTTACACCTTTAAGCAAATTCTAAGTTCTTTTGAGATGTAAGTAGAGTCAGTACTTAGTATAAACATAGCAGATAAACTACGACTGCACAGGGGTGAGAGGAAGAGAACCTGTAGATAATGTCTTGAGTCTGCTTATAGACTGGTCCATGACATTTGTTATTCTCTAAGCCATTCACCTTTCCTTCTTGCACCATCTCCTCTCTGCTTCTACTCTCCGTTGCTTCCCCGCTCTAAAAACTGACTCACACCCTCCTCCAAACCCCATCTAACTGCGAAGGATAACTGCCTCTTCCACTCACAGGACCATGCCTAACATTCAGGGTAACCACCTGACATGCATAACCTTCTCCTCCTTACGTGACCATAACCAGAAAATGGTTTGCCATTCCCCTCATTCCGCGATCATTCTCTAAGATGGAGCTCCACACTTGGCGAGTGGCGGTTGGCAATTTTAACAAACTATCCTCTTACTCATATCCGCTTATGAGTATCAATCATATGCAAGGATTAAGAATTAAAAGCTATACCGTCGACCCTCTTAAGGTTAAAACTTTGAAGGTAAAAAGATTATTTCAAATTAAAAGACATCAAGAAAGGACTTGGGTGAGTCCCATTCGAGCTACTGCCTGATTTCCAACATTCTAAAGAATAAAGGAATAAAGGATTTACCTCAAATGACAATTAATTATAACTAATATATTATTGCATATTCCAATACCATACGACCAAGGGTACTACACACCATGGTCTCTAGATTTAAAACATTATTTAAACCTTTTTATTATATGATAATAGCCCATATTAGAAACAATTCGACATCTGTCAAATTTTGCAAGGAGACGTTTACGTCATACGCTCATAGAGCTTTACGACGATTATGACGAATTGAGCATGAATGCAAAACAAAGTTTGGGATCAACTTATGCACAATTTTTAACTTTTACACCAATCCAAAACAAGACATGACTTACAACTCGACCACAAGTATATACATATATATACATATAATCCATATATCAGTCGTTCATATTTGACGACATGATTTAGAGTATTACGACACTGATGTCGATTTCCCATACTCAATACAATGACTTACGAAAGGAGAAAGACCTATTCTTACAAACCTCGACATCTCGTCTAAAATTAACTTAGCTCGAACTCAAAGCTTAACTCAAAGCATCTAGGTTTATCTACCTGATATTTGTTTTTAGTGGCAAGCACCCATGGGTTATTCTAGAGTCTATTCTCTCTTTCTCAAAGAAACTTTCTCTTCTTCTTTCTTCCTGGGGAATATGTTCCATCTATTCCTGTCATTGACAATCTCACATACAATTTGTGGTCAGAGTACCAATGTTCTGATCAAAACACATTTATATCAAATCATTTCATTTTTATATCAAAAAGACATTCTAATTCACATCATATTGATCATAATCAAGTAGATTCCATAATTTCATAAAATTAACCTTTTCTATTCATATCATCAGTTCCTATGATGTTAAAACATATCCACATAACTATACTATTTAAGAAAAAGTAAATAGTAATACTGAATCCAAAAAGGGGATGTAACATATCTTTCCCCTATAGAATCATCGTCACTGATGATTGAGTTTACCAAGAAAAATTTTAACATAAAACAAACTTTTATAGTTTAACATTAATTTTTTTGAAAAGATAGGGAAATCTTTGGTGGATGACATTATAGTCTTCCCAAGTGGTGCTATCCTCGCCATATTGGTCCCACTGAATTTTGCATTGCAAAACCTCTTGATTACGTAAACAAAGTTTACGCATTTCGAGTACCTTGAGTGGCTCGATCACAACCACTCTTGGCTATTGTATCTATAAAGAATTCCATTTAAGAATGTGGTCATTACTTACAAAATATTTCTTTAGGTATGAAACATGAAAAACATTATGCATTTTGGACAAGACTAGAGGTAGAGCAATTTTGTAGGCCACTGGATTGATAATATCGAGGAGCCAATTTTGATTGAGATTTTATGGGGTTTCACTCGCAAAAGAACTTTCTGACCAACAGAAAAATGTCTAGGCACCTGTTTGCAATCTGCATAACTTTTCTACCTATCATTGGCTTCTGCCAACCTCTTCCTAATCATTTTCACTTTTTCTTCCATATCTGCAAGCATTTCAGGTCCAATGCTTATCCTGTCTTCTAGCTTATCCCAGCTTATAGGAGTTCTGCATTTCCTTCCATATAATGCTTCAAATGGTGCCATCTTAATGGCAGAATGATAGGAATTGTCTTAGACAAATTTAACAAGAGGTAAATATTCCTCCCATCTGTATTGCTGATTCATGCAATACATTCTTAAAAGATCCTCTAGGACCTGATTAACCCTTTCTATTTGTCCATCGGTTTCATGATGGTAAGCGGTGCTCACATTGAGTTTAGTCCCTAATGCTGAAAATAAAGTTTGCCAAAACTGAGAGGTTATTTGAGTATCTCTATCGGATATAATCTTTTCAGGTACCCCATGCAATCTGAATATTTCTTGCACAAATTTCTGAGCCAAAATATGAGCTCCATCTGTCAAATTTCCCGGTATAAAATGTGCTACCTTGGTTAGTTTATCTACAACAACCAATATGGCATCACATGTCTATTCTTAGACATTGGTAACCCTTGAACGAAATCCATACTAACAACCTGCCATTTCCATTCTGGAATATCATGTGGGTATAACAATCCAGCAGGATGTTAGTGTTCTACCTTCACTCTCTGACACTCCAAGCAACTTGCTACAAACCTTGTAGCATCACTTTTCATTCCTTTCCAGAAATATAGCGGTTTGACATCAACTAAAAGTTTTGTTACTCCTAGGTGTTCGAAATAAGGTACACAATGAACTTCCTTCCAAACAAGGTTTCTATGTTCTACAAAATTAGGAACATAGATTCTTCCCTTAAATCTCATCAATCCATCTGACTCCAAACAGAATCCATCATATCTTGAATCCTTAGGGTTTGATTGTAGAGATTGCTTCACCTACTCGTAAAATTCATCTCTAGATAAACTTTGCAATACTAAATCTTTAAAATTAGCATGAATAGAGATTATAGAAGCTATGTGTCTTCTTCTGCTTAATGCATCAACTACTTGGTTTTCTTTACTTTTGATGTAAGAAATCTCAAAGTCATCATATGATATTATTTCTAACCATCTCCTTTGTCTTGTATTGAGATGAGGTTGTGTAAATATGTAACGAAGACTTTGATGATCTGATTTTAGTATAAAAGTCTTTCCCAACAAATAATGTCGCCACATTTGAAGGGCGTGAATCACTGCTTCCAGTTCTAAGTCATGAGGAGCGTAATTTTGCTCATATTTTTTCAACTTTCTTGATTCATAGGCTATTATACACCCATCTTGCATAAGCACACCTCCTAACCCTTCTCCCGAGGCATTAGTAATAACCTCAAATTGTCCTTCAGGATCAGGGTCTTTCAAGATTGGTGTTGATGTTAACTTTTCTTTTAACAAATCAAATGTCTTTTGACATTCTTTAGTCCAAACAAACCATTTTCCTTTTCTCTGCAAAGAATTAATTGGACTAGCAATACTTGAGAAATTCAAAACAAATTTTCTGTAATATCTAGCCAATCCCATAAAACTTCGTACCTCTGAAACATTGGAAGGTATAGGCCATTCCATAATAGCCATAATTTTAGCTGGGTCAATTGATATCCCTTCAGCTAATATTGTATGTCCCAAATACTGCGCTTCTTTCTAAAAGAAAGTGCATTTCGAGAGTTTTGCATACAAATTGTGTTCTCTTAATCGTTACAAAACAATTTGAAGATGCTATCTTGGCTCCTCCTCATTTTTGGAATATATCAGAATATCATCTATGAAAACCAGGACAAATTTATCAAGGCAATCTCTAAAAACACTATTCATGAGATTCATGAAAGTGACTGGTACATTAGTTAATCCAAATGGCAACACAGTAAACTCATAGTGACCATATCTTGTTCTAAATGCAGTCTTGTTAATATCTTCATCTTTCAGCCTCAACTGATGGTATCCAGATCTCAAATCTAGCTTAGAAAATATTGATGCACCACACATTTGGTCGAATAGATCATCAATACGTGGTAGTGGATACTTATTCTTTATTGTTGCCTTATTTAGCATATGATAGTCTATACACAGTCTAAGGGTTTCGTCCTTCTTCTTGATGAAAATAACTGGAGCTCCCCATGGTGATACACTTGGCCTAATTAGATCTTTAGATAATAGCTCCTACAATTGAGCCTTCAATTCCATGAGTTCAGTAGTGGTCACTCGATATGGAGCTTTAGGTACTGTCTCAAATCCTGGTTTAAAATCTATGGAAAAATCAAAGGTTCTTTTTGGAGGCAAGCCAGACAGTTCCTGAGGAAATACATCACTAAAATTGCAAAGATATGGATATTTTTCCTCAAATGTTTGCTTTTCTAAGGCTTCTTCCACTAGGTCCATTTTGACTACAAAAAGTTGACATCCCTTATGCCTAGACTGCTTTAATTGTTTTGAAGAAATAGATCTGATCCTTATTTCCCTTTGAATACCCTGAAAATTTACTTTATTTCCTTCATCATCCAGACACTCAATTGTTTTATGAAAACAATCTACCTTGGCCCTATGTCTCCACAACCAATTCATTCCTAAGATGACATCGTAGGACCCTAAAGGTGCTACATATAAATTTACCTCAGTGGAGAAGTTTGAAATATCAATCTTAGATTCTAAGAAACATTGCTCTACCTAATTCTTTGAGTGATTTGCATACTCAATTATCCACAGTTTTGACATAATGCCAGCCTTTCTAGGAAATTTACTTAAGACTCTAGATGACACAAAATTTTATGTTGCACCAGTATTAAACAGAATAGAAACAAGAACTCCAAATAATGTACATGTCATTTCAATGGGAGTAATCTGATACTCAGCTTGTCGATTATCAAGGGCGGCATGAATCCTTTGTTGAAATGCTTCCTGCTACGAAGGAAGTACCGTACTCCTAAGCTGCCTATTCTGCTTTTTATCAGGACAACGGTTAGCATAATAATCTCCACCACATGAAAAACATCCTCCAATTGGTCCTCTCTTCTCGGATGGCCTACTCATAGCATCGTCATTCCTCTTAAAATTGTCATTTTTCTTATAGTCTTCATTTCTACATTCATTACCAAATCCCCCTTTATTTTTCTGATTTCCTTTATCGAACCTCCTGTTTCCATATCCTTTATCATTCTTCCTTTTATACGTGTAATCATTGAAGTTCTTATCAAATCAGTTACATTTCTTTTCACTGTAAGAAGAAATGGATTTGATCTTCTGTTCTTGCTTAATCACTTTCTCATACACCTGGTCCATTGTGTTTGGACCATGCACCTCCACCTCACCACCAATCTGAGGATTGAGTCCCATAATAAATTTTCTTATCCGAAATCTTTCATCCTTTTGATATTGAGGAACATACTTCAATAATCTAGTAAATTTTTTTGCATATTCAACCACAGACAGATCACCTTCCCTGAGGTTTTGGAAATTTGTTAGCTTTTGATCAAAATATAGCTGTGGTAACCACCTCTTTCGAAAAAGATCCACAAATTCAATCCATGTCACCTTCAAGGGGCTTAATTCTAGTTCCATTTTCTTGTTCATCCACCAAGTGGATGCTTCTCCAGATAACTGATATGCTCCCCACACTACCTTTGTAATCTCAGAGTAATTTCTGATTTCAAAGTATTTCTCCATTTCTGTTAACCATGCTTCTGCTGCATCACCAGTTTTTGTTCCGTCAAATTTGAGAGGAATAATCTTTTTCATATCCTTATATAGTTCCAGTGCAAGTTTGTCTTTTGTCTCCCTCTGAGTTTCACTATCATCTTGTTTTTCACTTGATGTGCCATGATCTCGTTGTTTACTTTAATTTGAATTATTAGAATACTCATTTTCACCCTCCGTATTCCTAGTTTCATTCACTTTCTTTTCCAATTTGCCCAACCTTTCCTTAGTTTCAATAAGCATATTAAGAATTCTGTCCAATTTATCGGTGGAGTTTTCCTAAGAGTTGTGACCTTGATCTTCTCTCTCATTAAACTCTGATTGATCCATGATTGTTTGTTTTCTCACCTACTTAAGTAGGTACTAATCAGTTCTATGATTCATCATTTTGTATATTATAAAAACATAACAATTGCTCATAACCATAGTTATTCTCAAACCAAAATTTGTCTTTATTATACTTTTCAAAACTATATATACATTCTTTAAGGATAGACATATCTCATGTTTCACTCAGTATTTACAAGAGGGGAGTAACCTTCAGATTCATTGTCCGACACATATTCACGAGGGGTATAACCCTCTGACTCACTATCAGATGACAGTACAATGATTTCAGGTCTAGGTGGTATACGAGGATCCCTAGTGATCATGGGTACACTAATAGGGCAATAATTGACCATAATTCAAGCTACCGTCCTAGCTGTCTCTAGGAGTTCTTATTTTTCATTTGTTTGAGTCGTGACAGAGCATTGGAAAAAGTTTCCACAGCGTCTACCCAAATGTCATTTTCATTGTTCATTTTCTCAATAGTCTTGATCATCGCAAGTCATTTCTGCTTAGCTTGCAGATAACGTTCCTTACCATCGAAGGACTTCCTTGCAGTTTTCTTGATATGTACCATCCTGGCACAATAAATCAAATCATTAGCTACCCACATAATGTTGATTCCTAATCAAGTTAGTGGACTCATCAGCCCTAGTGCTGAACTTGGTTAGCTCTGATACCATATGTAACACCCAATTTTGTTTTCACCCTAAAAACTATGTTTTAACCAAAGGTAATAATAATTTTTTTTTTTTTGAAAGTGAAAAACAGAAAAGTAATTCGTTTCCAATTCATATAACCAAGGAGAACATCCATCGACTAACAATAACCATGAATTTATAACTTATACAAAAGGATATAATCATCCATAACATTTAAACAATATGTTGACAAAAGTTACTTAGGACAAATCCAAAATAGAAACTTACGAAAGTCACTACAGCTCAATTGTCGACCATCCAAATTCAAGTCTTGGCAATCCTGAAGAATAAAGAAGAGAAAGTATCTTCAAGGAGCTTAACCTCCAACCATAGACCGTCGGTCTCCCGCACTGCTTCCTATCCGGAAGTGGCCCTACCCTACTCAAAGAGGATAGACTTAGGATAACCAATGGTGTTTGCCATCTGAGTTCTAGTGTTGTGACCTACGTGACTTGTTATCATGCAATTCCCTAGATACCCTCTAGTCAAGCATGACCACTCCACAAGCTACGCCATCCAGTCACAGTGAACTATCAATGCACTTGAGGATCATGCATTACCTTGGCCAAAGGATTTGAATATAATTAGCATTGTAGCAACCCAAGTAATAAGTTCACCCACCCCACTCGAATTGAATTAATTGCAATCCTACAATTACCTATATAAATAAGTTCAATACAATGACCTCGATAACCTCAAGGTGTTTAAAATTCATCATGCATTAACACATGGCAATGAGGTTGACTCTCTCTCTACAAGCTCATGGAATCATCTCTGTCTACATGATTAAAGAATGGTTTCCTAGCTTATCAATTATTCAGATAATGCTAAAAGTTATTTCATTAATTTTTATGTTCACCCACTGCTTCAATTATCCACTCAAGAGTGGTCACTAAACTCATCTTTGTTGTTTTCAGAAGAGTTTTCACTAAAATCCAATTTAAAGAATACAATGTTCGAAGACCCTATGATAAAATTTAACACTCATAAGTTTCTACTTTGACTTGTCGAAATCTTTGACCTAGATTAATCTTTGTCAAACTAAGCATTAGAAAACCCTATCATATTATTTCTACTAGCATTAAGATTGCATGCAAGTCTAAGCTTGAAACTTGACAAAAGACTCATTACATTGTTTTTAAAACTTCATAATATTAATTTGCATGACTGAAAAGTCTTCTCTCAGGAACACAATAGTTTAAGTAATTTAGTAGTAAAAGAATTACTTACAAAGGCAAATAGACTAAAGCTTGTTATTATTCACAGCTAGGTTAGTAATTTTGCCATGGTCGACCGACCTGTTTTAAACTCAAAAATAGAGGAGGACTGCGAAGTCTTGTATGTTTTTGACTTACACTTCACACCTTTGATTCTCCTCTGTCGACGATTATCACAAAATAAAATCTTTTACTTTAACACTAGCTAACTATTTTACTTAACAGAATCAAGCAATAGCATTCGACTGTCCAAAAGAGAACTCAGTCTATGTCATCGAAGGTTTTGCCACTGCAGCTTGCAATAGTTGTGAAATGTTTTACGACTAAACACATACTCTGAATTGCACTCTACACATAACTAAAAACCTCCTAAAGTAGAACCAATGACTACACATTAATCTCGACCTTTGCAAGACAATGCAATAAACTGTGGGTTTCATAATTGTGGTGCGGTGCAGTGTAGGAGACAAAACATTGCTCCATTTTGAAGATGACAAAAACACATAGGCTATTGTTGATAACAAATAACACCTTGCACCTTTAAGCAAATTCTAAGTTCCTTTGAAATGTAAGTAGATTCATTAATTAGTATAAACATAGCAGATAAACTATGACTGCGCAGGGGTGAGAGGAAGAAAACTTTTAGATAATCTCTTGAGTCTGCTTACAGACTGGTCCACGACATTTGTTATTCTCTAAGCTGTTCACCTTTCCTTCTTGCACCGTCTCCTCTCTGCTTCTACTCTTCGTTGCTTCCCCGCTCTAAAAACTGACTCACACCCTCCTCCAAACCCTGTCTAACTACGAAGGATAACTGCCTTTTCCACTCACAAGACCATGCCTAACATTCAAGGTAACCACCCGACATGCATAACCTTCTCCTCCTTACGTGACCATAACCATAAAATGGTTTTCCATTCCCCTCATTCCGCGATCATTCTCCAAGATGGAGCTCCACACTTGGCGAGGTGGCGGTTGGCAGTTTTAACAAACTATCCTCTTACTCATAACCGCTTATGAGTATCAATCATATGCAAGGATTAAGAATTAAAAGCTATACCGACGACCCTCTTGAGGTTAAAACTTTGAAGGCAAAAAGATTATTTCAAATTAAAAGACATCAAGAAAGGACTTGGGTGAGTCCCATTCGAGCTACTGCCCGATTTCCAACATTCTAAAGAATAAAGGAATAAAGGATTTACCTCAAACGATAATTAATTATAACTAATATATTATTGCATATTCCAATACCATATGACCAAGGGTACTACACACCATGGTCTTTATATTTAAAACATTATTTAAACCTTTTTATTATACGATAATAGCCCATATTAGAAACAATTCCACATCCGTCAAATTTCGCAAGGAGATGTTTACGTCATACGCTCGTAGAGCTTTATGACGATTACAACGAATTGAGCGTGAATGCAAAACAAAGTTTGGGATCAACTTACACACAATTTTTGACTTTTGCACCGATCCAAAACAAGACACGACTTACAACTCAACCACAAGTATATACATATATATACATATAATCAATATATCAGTCATTCATATTTGACGACATGATTCAGAGTATTACGACACTAATGTCGATTTCCCATACTTAATACGATGACTTACGAAAGGAGAAAGACTTATTCTTGCAAACCTCGACATCTCATCTAAAATTGACTTAGCCCAAACTGAAAGCTTAACTCAAAGCATCTAGGTTTATCTACTTGATATTTGTTTTCAGTGGCAAGCACCCATGGGTTATTCTAGAGTCTATTCTCTCTTTCTCAAAGACACTTTCTCTTCTTCTTTCTTCCTGGCAAATATGTTCTAGCTATTCCTGTCATTGACAATCTCACATACAATTTGTGGTCAGAGTACCAATGTTCTAATCAAAACACATTTATATCAAATATTTTAATTTCATATCGAAAAGACATTCTCATTCACAACATCATATTGATCATAATCAAGTAGATTCCATAATTTCATAAAATTAACCTTTTCTATTCATATCATCAGTTCTTATGATGTTAAAACATATCCACATAACTGTACTATTTAAGAAAAAGTAAATAGTAATACTAAATCTAAAAAGGGGATGTAATAGGTACCCTAGAGTAGAGAATCCTCTCCAAAAGGGAATAATTTGCTTTTGTTTATGATAAACAGTTAAGACAAAGTGGAGACCAATTGAAACTTTTACATTTTTTATTAAAATTGACTTTAAAAATTTATTAAAAAACAAATTGTAATGCCCCGCCATGGAACTCCAGAGAACAACACAATTATACTAAACAAACAAGACAATATTTTTTTTTTAAATGAAAGAAATAACAAAGTAATGTTTAGCATACTTATACATATCATTAAACTAACATTTACTCCTCTAAGGTCCCATGGTTGCATTATTGAGAAATCAATTAACAAGTTCTATCATACATCGTGAATTAATTAACAACCATATTTCATTCTAAATCTATTACATTAAATGAATAAACATGTACATTTCCATATCATAACCTCTAATAAGTAATCAACAGAATCAGATAAATAGAACTACAAGTACATATATAATTTCCCTTACATATGAGTATATCATTTCATTTTACATACTATCACTTCCTGATTACATTGGAGTACATACATTATGATTTAACTGATACACAGGGCTAGTACATGAGCATAAATAACTATCTCCATAACTGGTACAGGATCTGGAATCTGTCACATGAGATACATCCCTCTCACACACGAACAATGGCAAGGGAAAACCAATGGAGATAAAGCACATCCACCCGACCATGTGGAGCCTTGAGGTCCACCCCCCATGCTAGGAGATAACATAAGGTCCCACGACATCAAACAGTTAGGTAGACAATAGACTAACAGGAGCAAGGACTACACATGACTCCAATACAACACAGGTCAATATCACAAGTAACTCAACAACACTTTCAGAGGCAATCACACAACGAATGGGGAGAGCACAACTAGGGAATTCTAGACTGCAGTAGGGAGGAGTATCATCGCATGGTCCTAACATGGGTTACCCTAATAGTCTCTCACTAAATGTCGGCCCCCATCTATGGGTTACCCTGACAGTCTCTCACTAGATGCCAGCCCCCACCCTGATAGCCTCTCACTAGATGCCAGCCCCATAGGGTGACACATGCGGAACCAACATTCCTTTCATGATGACAAGGAAGTTGACTTTGCCAACCAGGCCTTCTCATCCCATCCTTAGTCTGAACCAATACTACAAGCATGGGTGAGGAATCCATTTATCCTATTTAATGTGGAATCTACCCTTTCTCTCTAATTCATTTTAGGTTATCACTTGTTTACCAACTTTCAATGGGTTACCCTGGCTAGCCACTTTGGGCCCCAGCCCCACATTGAAATCCACTCCCCTACCTACAACTAGAAAATCCTATCCATTAAGAATAGCAATTATCATCATAACAACAAGTATACATGAACAATGCAAGGCATTACCCTTCTTGCATACCAACTTATTCACAAGGACAATTACACAATACATTGTCCATAACTTCCAAGTGAAGCAATCCATAACCACATACTCCTTTTACCAATGTCTCCCCATTATCAAAATCCAACACAATATTTTAATGCATGTTCAATACAATTAATGAGCCATTACATCCATGAAAGACTTCATTCCACATCATGATACATTTTTAACATTACATATACATGAAATCAAGACATCATAGCCTATGGCTCTGGAAACTAAACCTTGACAACTGACACATAGCCCTATTACGACCACTGATACAACTTACACAAGTTCCATTTACCTTATACAATTCTCCTCACAATCAACCAATCAAAACTTAAATACATTGCTTACAAACCTTGTTCCAACCTATTATTCAATTTTCAACAAAACATTTATAAATAAAATGTAGTAAATGCAATACCAAATTAAATTTAATTTATCAAAACTACTATTCAATCATATCAAATTTTTGTTTATCCATCTATGTCACAATCTTTCCTTATCCTATTCCATTTTCATATTAAGTTTAATAAACCCAATAATTTAATCATATAAATTTCAATAACTTGATTTAACTAAATCAAATGACTTAACTATAATATTTAGTCTATATTTGATTTTAGTAACTAATAAAATTTTTATATATTCATATAAATACATTTTCACTTTAGTCATTGATTTAATATCTATATATTCCCAAGGGTTTTTTCTCGGTCGTATAGTTGATGCAATTTTGGTTAGACTTTCACCCATACACTTCCCATACAGCTTGGGATGAAGACTACTACGTTTTGAAATAATAATAATAATAATAATAATAATAATAGTAATAATAATAAATACCATGGATCATTGGATAGCAAATATTTTCATAATGCAATCTCTTCTTGCCCATAGATTCGAGGATCATTAGTTTGCCTTCCAACAAGTAATTTGAGCACTACCCATACAACCCTTAACAACATTATAATGTAGAATCATTCTTTAATTGTTTAGAAGCATAAACAAAACCATTTACTCATTACACTACATAAAAGCAATGTGAGCAGTGAAACACGTGGTGGGGGGGGGGGGGGGGGGGGGCGGGCTACCATCCCCTGACCCTATGAGGCTAGCAAAAGAAACATTAGTTACTTCTTCCAGTATAGGACAACACATTAATCACTCAAAAACTTGCAATAAACTGGTAAATTGTATGTTTCAAGGACAAGTACAAGCTACCCATGTTCAATGGAAGATAGACAATGAAGAGCCCTTTCAGGTTCTTATATGTGTTCTTTCAACTTGGTAGAATCATACCATCAATGAATACCACAAACAGTTATAAGCCCATGGCTAAATCATTGCTCATATGTGATCTCTGAGCGAACATAAAGATACAATCATCTGTTCAGAGGATAGAATAGAATTTATCTTAGAAGCTTAGCAAATGATTTATCAATTGGCCAATATAGCAATTTGGTGCCAACATTACAAGTTTTCCCTTATGCTAGACCTAGTGTGATAATCTATCTTTAAACCTCAAAAGAGATAGTTGCATATGCCGCCCAATACTCAGCCCTACAATAAATATAACAATATGTATTACATACCCAGACATTAATGTGTTTTAACTTATCCTGAAATAAAATGCATAATAGAATGCAATTTTCATTATAGATATGAGATATGTTGAGAATATAGATTAAGATAAATAGATGGCATGAATAATGAAGGAAACAGTGAATGAATTTATTTAGAAACTAACAAGCATCTTTGCCCTAGCGGAATTGTTGGAAAGGCTTAAGAAACTTTCTAATAAATGCAATTGGGTACGCATAGATAGGCAGTGAGTTGTTTGATAGGACGCTTCTAAGAGAGAACGTTCCATGGAATGCAATGATTGTAGGATATGTACAAAATGGATTTGTAAGAAGACTTTAAAATATTTCAAGCAAAAGTGATTGGCTGGTTTAAAACCAGTCTCTGCGACCTTCGCCATATCCATCTAGTTGGAGCGCACGACCAGGGAGATTTAGTGGATGAGAGTTGATCATACATCGATCACAATTGAAACCCTTATTGTATTACACCTACAGTGATCATTATGTGTGCATGGTTGACCAACTTGCTCAATATTGGGTGATCTAGAAGACACCCTAAACATTGTCATTGAAATGCTATAGAATCTGTGATGGCTATGTGGATGTGTTTCTTAATAAAAGTATCAGATGTTTTCTCTGATTTATCATTGCAGCTCCCTATTTCAAACTTAACTGGATCTTTACTAGATGAATGAATCAAGTGTCCTCTCACTAAATTGGCCTTGTACTTCAAATGGTTTATTTTCTCAGACCTGTCATTACTAAACCACCCATCATCATTATTTTGTATGCCGCTTTCATTCTTATCAATTTCTATGACCTCATTACCATGTTCTATGTCATGCAAGAGAAATAATCTTTTGTCATAAATGGCACAAAGAATATCATCTCATGGAACACAATGACTGCAGGATATGCTCTAAATGAATATCAAGCGAATGCAATTGCCAGATTGTAGGGTTCGCACAAAACGGATTTGTTGAAAAGGCTTTAAAAACAATCAAGAAAATGAAATTGAGAGGCTTACAAATGGATTCAATAGCTTGGCCTGGGATCTAGGTGCATGATGAAAAGCAATCTCTTTGGCTGAAACGTATGCAAAACTGGACGCCTCAGAAAATATTCACTTCTAGAACACAATGATAGTAGGATATACGCTCAATGAAATTGTTAGAAAAATTGTAAATCTTCCAAGCAAATGTATTTGGCAGGATTAGAGCAATTTCATTGGCCTTGCTAGGGTTCTGCCATCCTGTGCCATTTTAAAAGATTTGAAACGATTCAAGGACATCACCTGAGATTTCTTCATCAAATCAAAACCCTAATTTCTATATGACTAGGAAGATCATAGGCACAGATAATATAAAATGATCTATTGAAATGGTTTCAGAAACTATCAAACATAAATTATCAACATGAAAAGAAATTTAATTAAAGCATATTCACAACATTTGTTTCAAGAGATCAAAAATTAAGTGCAGAAGATGATGGAACCTGGATTCCAATTGCTTGACTGGATGACGGATTGATGTTGCTCTTAGATCCTAACCTGCAACTCCAGCCTCCTCCAAAGTCCATCCCCAATCAATCCTCCAAATTATTTTTTTTAGAGAGAGAGATCCTCCCCCATTCTTCTAGATCCTTCCTCCACCTTTTTAGGAGGTTCCACACAAATTCTCGTGAATGACCACCCAAAACTCCCCCTCACATTTCCTATTTATTCCATTTGTAACATTAAAAATGAATTTTTTATTTTATTTATTTTAGTATTTACTAAATATATATTTATTTTATTATATATTATAATTTATTTATAACTTTATTTTTATAACCTTTGAGCTGACAATATACTTGTTTATGCATTATATATATTTTTATATTAATTTTATCAATTACAAGCCAATTAATTTATTTATAATTAATAAATAACTCATAATAGTTTTTTTTTATCAAATTTATTTACATTTGATTATTTATTTGCATTAATTTATCAAATATGTCCACTTGACTTAATAGTTTTATTTTAATGTAGCATAAACCAAATCAAACAATTACAACCTATTTAATCCAATGTTGAATGATACCTGACCATTTTGCATAATCGACAAGCAAGATCACGACAATGGAGACAGACAGTCCAGCCCAAACTGATGACAATGACTAGATGCAAAACTAAAGACTCATCCTCTTCAAGGATGATGACAACTAGGGACCTTATATGTTAACTCCATTCAACAAATTTCCATTGGTTAATGCACGCTTAGACCTGTTAATTCAGGTGGAGTCGATGCCTGATACCTGCAACCTGTAGCAAGCAACATGGTCAAACATGTAGCTATATATAATCATTCAATCAAACACACCATGAGAGGAAGTCGCAGTGTAGCAAGGTACTCACGCATGAGTAATGTGACACTGTTCCTTTCACAAAGACACATCAATAAGTAACTACATTACGCTTCACAATCAGTCACTAAACAATCAAATAGAACAATCAGTTATATAACGATCAATAACATCACAACCATGATCTGATAACACATAATGCTCGGAATTAAATTAATCCACAACATCTAATATGTCCATAAAATAGTCATAGCATAAACATAAACACCAATAATTAAAACATCATCAATTGTCATCATAGCAGTAGGTCCGTCATCAACTAGATATCATCATAATAGTGAGTCTACCATCCAACAACATGTCAAAATGTCTAGTCCTAGTAGGATAACTATTAGTTTGACAGAAAGCAAAATGAGGGGCACTACACAAATATTTATCATTTTTTTCAATGCATAGATATTTAAGTTAGCTAAGTGGGAAAAAATCATGAAAAAAAATTGTTTTATTGAAAGTGGATGAACATCAATCTTATTATCTGAACTATTTTTCTACAATTAAATTTTAGTGCCAATTTTATAAAAAACTATATACAAATAATTAAAAAAAAAAATAAACATAAACTACACTAAGAATTCTACATTTCGTTAGTTTATAATATTTTAAAATTAAAACATAAATGTCACTTTTAGGTGCTTCAAGTTAAAAAGTTAGACTTGTGTTTGCCATTTCCTTTTTAAAAAGGTGACATAGTTCTAAACTTTCACCCTATCACACTATATATATATAATTGTTATATTCCTAATGATGATGGAATCAATTGAACCCTAAAGACTACGTGTTTGTTAAATTCGTATAATTTATCTATGATTGGATAAACAAGAAGATAGTATATATATATATATATATATATAATTGTTATATTCCTAATGATGATGGAATCAATTGAACCCTAAAGACTACGTGTTTGTTAAATTCGTATAATTTATCTATGATTGGATAAACAAGAAGATAGTGATTGTGTCTTCACAATGAAAATAATTTGAAGTTGGGTATCTCCTAGTTAAGCTTAGTTCTAAACGTTGATCCCTTCTTGTATATTTTATTTTGTAATATTATTAGTTTGAGCCATGAGTGGTAAACCTAAGGGCTAGATAAAAGTATAAGACTTGGGGTTTTTGGATTATTAGCTTGGATTGATTTATTATTGATCCATATGGTTCAGGAAGTTTTTTAGGATGAAAGATTACATAGGAAAGTACCCTCCTTTGTGTGTTCTCATTTAGACTCAAATCTATTGTTGATGTTATGGGAATTTGATCTATATGTTATTTCCTAGAATGCTAAGCTAATATGGCTAAGGTAGGGGGTGAAGTTGTTGGGTGTATCTGTAGTGCCCCTCCATTCTCACCGTGGATGTACATTTTAACGATCATTGACTAAGTTTGACTCAGGTACGAAATACTCTCTCTCCACCAAAAGGTATAGAGCATACTTGAAACTTATTCACTAATTATGATATTTTATTAATCGTATTGTTTTAGAGTAATTACTTATATTAGTTAGTGTTGTTCCATAGGAAGATCCTATATAGTTATTTTATGCTTTATCATTCCAAATTGATTTCTAATTTTATTCAAACTTTTCCTCAATCACTTGTTTATTTTGATCCTCTGGGATTGGCGACTCTTAGAAGTTAGAACACATAATTTATTTCTCTTTTCCCCATTCATCCAAGAAGAGGGTGTCTCCACTATTTTTCCTTATCGTGTGGCATAGATTGTAAGCCATTTTCCATCAAATCTCTCTCTGTTCAAAACATATTTATCAATAGACTTTTATTATGTATTTATCTTATTTAAACCTTTTGGCTTTGTAGAGTTTCTTTCTATCAGATTCACCGTGGAATTATTGTGACCCATCTAGCTTTTATTTGAAAGTTCCTAAGGTTGCTCAGCAAAATCTAATTTCCCTTATCCTGCCATCGTGACATTCATGAGGTCGCATTTCTTGGAGACTGTATTGCATGCTTTCAATTATGATTATGAATGTTCGATACATGTTATATTAGTGAGGTATTTTGACACAAATAGGTAAATAAATCTGCCACCTTTATGATTTGATGGATGCCCATGTTGGTGTTGGTGGTCTATAAATGCAGCCCTATCTTTATGTCTGCACAAATCCCTATGATATGAAACGGTTGTCAGACCACTCCTCCCTCTCTTATGTCTCGACCTATGCATGTTGTCTGGGGACGATAGGCGAGATATATGTCTATTGTTAGTCGGGGGGGAATCTCGCTCAGATGGGCTGCCTTGAAAAGCCTTCCCACTTAGATCACCTTGGCAGAGGTGTTTTTGCATCGATGTGGGTGACCACCGCGACGCCTATGTCGCTGCTCTTACTCTATATGATCGACAGTTGCTGCTCGATAGGCTTTTCAACATTGCCGATTAGAATGCCGAGCATTTTCTCTTCATGATGCATGAAAGAATCACTGAGTAGGCATTTTGGTGCCTAAAATCAAAGTGCACTTTCAAGGCTTGAAGGTGGATGCAGATGTTTATATTGGCAGCGTAGCGTTGCCTACTATACCCAATTTTGTATTCAATATGGCACAGATACCTATTGGAGAATGTGGAGGATGTTACTGCGGATATGTGTTACTGATAATAACTTTGGGATTCTCATGATCTACATCATCGTTAGAGGTATGTCTCACACTGTATTCTATTGCCGATGTATTGTACAAATGGTTGTGAGTTTTCATCTTGCCATGTCAAGAGTATCATAGCATGTTCAAAAGTTTTACGCCTGCCGATTGCATTTGCTCTAAAGTTTTTTTACAGCCTGATCCAATCCATTTTGTGCCTCGTTTGAGCTTCCTTATCTCACATGGATATACCTTCGTTATAGCAAATAAACAGACACTGCACATTAGATTGAGCCTATTTTTCAGGTTCTCCATTTAGCATTGCCAATAATTTCCACAAGAAACGTATCCATTCAGTCATTACAGATGTAATAGGTAATGCAATGATATTTAGGGCGTCTGCAAGATAGCTAGCATGGGTATGGAGATCATCATATACGTTTAATGATTAGTTTAGGCCTAAGGCAATGAGCGTTACAAATGCGACTGGAGTATGTACAACTTCCCTTCACCGTTAAACCGTATGGCTGCACACACTAGACCGCAAAGCTTTCAATGTTAGGATATGAACCATAGGTTTCATTAATTCTGAGATTCTGAGAGTATCCTTGCAAACTCCATTTTTGTGAATATCCTGCTTTTCTTTTTATGACCTCCACTGCGGCACTCCCTCACTATATAAAAAGATTGCCTTAGGAAGTGCCATAGAATACGTTGTATTGTAGCTTGGGACACCACAATAGGAGATGAAATCTCCTTGGCGCATTCTATCAAACTTCCTCATTTTAAATCATATTTTCCTTATGCCTGGATGCATAGCTTGGTGCTACTCCGTATACCTTATCTGTGCTATCACATTTTGCATAAAAGCATTTCCAAATTAATTATCTGTCGAGTTACCTTTTTCATGCTTAGATGGATGTTATTACCCTAATTCATTTTGTGCATTTCCTGTAATCATTGCATTCCAGGAGATGTCATCTCCTTGAAGATTTTTTTTTTCAAAAAGGCATTTCATAGCTGTATGCATTTTATACCTTCACTTCTGCTACACTTATTTTAAGTCATAATAACATTTTATGATTTCATTGTCAGGGAAACATATATTGGTAATAAAATTTCTTAAAAGAACCATTTTTATTACTGAAACAGACTTAGTTTCTACACAGTAATCATTTTGACAACGTATTAATCAAACAAGGAATACTATTTTGAATCAGAGTTTATGTGAAAATTAATATGAGTATGTGTTTAATTTTAAAATGATAGAAACCTAAGATAAGAAAGAGAATCCGTTGTTATCATAATTCAATTTTGCTGCAAAAGGGTGAGGACAATAATGGTCATAAATCGCCACAGTCAAGTCATGCGTTACTTAGACTTGGCATGCAAATACGAACTCTTTCAATGAGTACAATAGTGATATTAAGGTTAGAATCTGATAGTCGGTTATAATTTTCAGGTGCTTCAAAACTTTTATTTTCTGGTAGTCTAAGCTAGTACAATTGGTAAATTGTAAACTGATAATATTAAGATCTAAACTTAGCTATATTTAGAGTGAGTTTTATTTCTTAGATTTAATTTTCTTATGAATTATTCATAGATATGTGTTGATTAGGTATAACAGTGTCGACTGTATCTTATGGTCAGAACTTGAGTAATCATGAGACATTTTGGCTAACATTACATTTACCTTAGATTTCATTAAGTTCTTTGATTCTGTTAGATTGTTTTCTTCGAAATGCTAAGCTAGCTAGCCGCTAGGCTTAATGTTATGCATCACCAATATATATTCACTACATAAGTGAAGGAACGAGTCACATTTCTCTTAATGAATCTCTTGCATGATAGTTGTTCATAAATAAATTGTATTTTAAATTGTAGCATTGCATAGAAATAACCATATTGGAAATGACATACTATCTGTATATTTATTATTTGCTCTTACAAATAGAATAATGTTGCTTATCCATCGTGGAAAATATTATAAATAATATCATATTCTAGATGATTTTGTTAGCTATGGAATATGATATCAACCTAGTAGATTAAGTTGATTTTATAATATAAGCTTTTATAATATTATTATCTGAAGGTCTCTTTTTAAATAGTCAAGTTGAATCAATATGTTTTAGGAAAAGAATAATATTTGAAATAGACTTGATACACATGAATTCTTTTTTTCTTTGGATCTAAATAATATCTAAACTTGGATAGTGTATAATTCATTAATACAAGTTAATTTTGTCTTTTGTTAAGGTTTTGGCAATCTTGGTAGGTCTTTATGGATGTAAGTTAGTTAATTAGAAAATAGAGGTTTTATTACTAAGCTAAGTATTAACTAGGAAGCTTGAAAGTCCTAGAGAGTAGTGCTATGAACTGGCTTTAGGTTTAAGTCATATGAGTCATCTGACAACTGGGAAACTAGGATAAACTCTTTAAGCGTAATCCTTCTATTAAGATTAGAAAATATTATATTACCTTAATGTGCTCATAAGATGTAAATAGGTCATTCTCAATATTAGTAATTGGTTTTAGAATAATGCTTATTTTGGATAGAATTTAATCCTTGTTTTGTCACTAGGGTGATAAGACATAAAATAAGATTCTTAAAGTCGAAATTATGATTTTATGTTAGTCAATTACTAGATAGGTTCCAAGGAATATTGAACCTTAGATATCTTAGGTTGGGTAAGCCGGTCGAGTGCAAGAGTATTAGTGTTACGGTGAAATATTATAGGAAAGATCAATTACCCTGTTTGCTTTCAGTTTTATACTATAGAAAATTTGTGTAGTCCTTTGAGTAACCCTAGACCCTGGTAAATTGTTACATATGGTTTTAGTATTCATAATGGAGTTTATAAACATTTTGTATTAACATGTTTGGTTGAACTTCTAACTCGATATGATTGGGAATCTTAATCAGGTATGCTTATGTCTTGGATAGTTATGGAGATTAATATGATAATTGAGTAGAGTGGAAAGTAAATGTTTTATTTTATTAGGGGTAGCTTATGATTGTTGTTAATTTAGGAATGTTGTTATTATACTTGTTTATGCATGAATTCCTTATTCTAGAAAGAGGATTAAGCTAATGTTAGTATTTATGAGGATCAGTTATTGTCATTCTAGGTAGAAATATGTTCATACATGATACAAATGGCTGAATTTATATAAATACATCTTCTTTGAGATTATTTTATTAGGAGATTGGTTTTAATCTTTTAAGTGAATATGCTAAAAGTATGTTATTCAAGATATTAATGATGTCATTTTATGATATGAAGATTAAACCTTCCTAATGTTTATGTACAGAGAGAATAGATGAAAATTATAACCAGGTTAAATATAAATGTTTTATCTCTTGTGTATGTATGTATTAATTTAGACAAGGTATAGAATCACATACTCGTTTAGTTAATTTGTGAATTTCTTGAGAAGGTTGTGATATAGGTAAACCTTAATCTCCTATTGTCCTTAAGTAAGAATTTTAATACAAATGTGTATCAAAGTTTGAGAGGTTGTCGATATCATGTGAATAACATCTTAGAGGTTTGTTTTGGATGAAACCATCTTCTGATCGCAAGTTGAAGTCCTTGAACTACGAAGTCTTTGTGCTACGGGTACGTAGGCAAGGCCATCATGAGCCCCCGAGACATTAGGTCGGCCCCTTAGGGCCTTAGGCTTGTATTTTATGCAATGGATATATGTTTTGAAATTAAAAATCATGCCGGACTAATGTCTCTTTAGATGTGCAGTTTGAGATTATAAGCCATGCAGGACTTTGGAGCTAAGGAGGTACCTTTCCACTTGGTGAATAGATGACCATTTGGAAGTATTGGCAAAGGTGTATAAATGTGTATAAACTCATTGAAACATTTGTAGCTTACATTTCATTTTTATGAATGTTGGCTACTAAGATAAACTTTGTAAATTGATATTTTACCATCCTATTGAGTTCATTACTGTTATTTTTTTGGGTAGGAATTACAATTTGTGCATGTGTGTGTATTCCTTTGGTACTTTTGGATTTAGAACAAACCATGGTTGTTAGTTAGATCATGTTAGTAATTAGAAAGGTAGTCATGTAATCAAACATAATTTGAATGAATTTTGTATGTTTGTTGAATATTGTTTAATTACAATAATGTAGTCATGTTATCCCTAGAGATGTTAGTTATCTTGTTGTATCAGATTATGTTATATTTTGTTATCATTAATTCTATTTAAAAAAAAAATTACCTTTTCACTGCTTTAGTTGACTTATCTCTAGGGTTGCATGGTGAGGCATTACAGTATATATGGCAGCCATTGTTATAATTTCATATAAACTTTATATTTTATTCTATCTTTATTTAACTTTGAACATATAATGATTGTGTTACTATTAGCAAGGTTCAAGACTATCATTATAGACTAAACGTGTGGCATTAAGCTAGAATGATGAACATTACCTTAGGATTTGAGGATTATTTGTGAAGATATGTTGACTCTTACTCCAAATTCTTAATTATTGAGATGCATATATGTGAACCAAGAATTTTCTTTGTATGAAATTTTGTTGTAAGATCATATTAGTTAGAATTATCCCTTGTTTGATTGTATTAGTGGTGGGGTAGTCACTTCTTTAACTTGTTATTATCTATTTATACCTATGTAGGAAGGGTATTGGATGAATTTGGTGCCCTAAAATAATGTAACAATGACACCTTAGTGTTTATTTAGTTGTACATCTTAGTTTTATGAAGTCTTATAGGGCTCATAGTACATCAAGTATATTTTCTTGTATTATAAATGTGTTCTAAGGAAATGCACAACCCTAGAGTGTGAGGGCTCACCCTAGGTTCAATTGAATCTAAACATTGACACTAAGCATCTTTTCTTATCCTTAAAGTGAATGGCCATAGATGAACCTAAGAGGTTCAACAATACTCTAGATTGTTTATGTATGATGCATAAATGTGAGAATTATGTTATATTTGTGAAATTTCTAGTATTTTGGTAAGGGTGGTATTAAACTATTTAGCCTAGGGTTGGGGGCTAGGTGGTGATCCTAGGTTAGGCTCATATTGCACCATACCATGTATCCATAAATGTGACTAAGATAAAAAAAAAATTTCTTAGTTGCAAGTTGGAATTCTCCTAAGGATTTTCTTCAAAGGAGATTTACAAGTTGAAAATCTTAAGTGTTGTTGAAAAACTATGATTTATATCACTAGCTCACAAAAAGATGAGGGCCACTATATTGTAATCTTTGATTTGAGTAATAAGTCTTAGCTTAAAGGATTGAATATAACCTAATGTTGATAGAGGGATCAATGTAAAGTTAGAAATTTTAAGTGATATCTTGATTGTACAAAAGCAATCTATGCCTAGTTAATTAGTAGATATCTTGATTTGACTTCATGATTGTATTAACTTATTTAAGGGCACCTTATGAGTTATTATGAACTTGTTTGAATTATTTCTTAGTGAAAATATATAAATGAATATTATTACATTTGTTAAAACATGAAGGAACTATTGTGGTTAGTTAGATGCAATGAGAAACATATGTTGACAGCTTCATTATGGCCAAAATTATGAAGACTTACTATATCTAATATTAAATTTCATAAGATTTCATTAATAATCATAAAACAATTAATATAAAAAAGTTAATAGAGTTGCTTAGGATATCTATTTCTCACTACATTGGAAGACAAGTGAAAATAGAGTATGGTTACTACTATAACAAAAAGTAAGATAAATCAGTCTTCTTTGTTTGAACACTCTTAGCTTGTAGATTATACTTCTTGGTACATCTAGTGGAATTAATTGATGTATATCTTACAAGGACAAAGAATTATAATTATAATTTTGTATTAAGTATATTAAAGTTCCCAAGATGGTGATGAAATGGTCCTAGCTAGAAATTCTACTATGAGACTCGTGGTGTGTCCAACCTTTGCATTGACACATTGTCATCTTGGGGCCTAAAGAATGAAACTAGAGAAAGTGCAAAATTAATGTCCAAGTGAACTAGAAGGAAATTAAAAAATATTTTTGGTTGATATAGGATTCCCAATGAATTGAGGATGCTCCTACATCATGTTGTTCTACCACTTTCCATTAGACAAAATCTCTTATCCTTTTCCTTTTTACTTTTTCTATTTTTGAAGACAAGTTTCAAGTAAGTTGTAGTCAATGCCTATTTTAAATGTGTGATAAAAGCTACTCATTATGTATACTTTTTGATTTTATAGATTTTCTAATGGAGAACTCATTTTTAGGAGGACACAAGAATCATTGTCCATATTTGTATCCTTTGAGTGTTTGAAATATTTACTTCTCATGTTCCTTCTTGTTTTACTTTGACATGCATAATTATAGTACTTCACATGCACATCAAAATAGGGGAAAAATGTAATGAGAGAAATTACATAGCTCCATGCCCTTTTCTCTTAGGTTTTTGGCCTACTTTGAGTATATTTTCCTTTATGCAATAACAATTCTACAAGTGACACTAAATTCAACTGATAGGCTTATCCTAGATTGTTCCCATAATCACTCATCGCCAAGAATCAATTATGATGGACCTAGATATCCTATTTTTCATTCCTAGTTTAGATTTATAGGTGTAGGTTTGACCAAGACCGCTTCTTCACACGCAAATTCAAACCTCAGCCTTTCAAAACTCAAATTTCAAATTGAGCCTTGCTACTCTTTTCATACTAATTAAATTGTGAGATTCAACCTAGCACATGTTTATGTGGATTTTTGTGCTATGTTGTTGTATTTAAGGACATTCCTTATCCATTTGAATGCATGCCTTATACCTAGGCCCTAGAAAAGGAAAACATTTATATAGTAGCATCGTAGAGCATCCTAAGTGTATTATCAAATTGCATCATCATCCTAGGCATACTACATAGTTGCATATTGTCTCGTTACTCCACAATTCCCACGACCATATGGTGCATGTGAAAGAACACACATAAACGTATTGGAGGAAAAGTTACACAAGTCAATATATCAGCTTTTAAAAATTGAATTTATCACCTATAAATTCTAATTCATTGAATTTCTTCCTATTGAATAGAGATTTGGCTCTAAAAGACAATATTTTACGTGTAAACTTGTCTAGAATAATCTCCATTCAAATTATTGGTGAGAAACAAAAGAAGGTTAATCGACAAAACACAAATTTCATTGGGACACCTTTGAAATTTTATGGGGTAGAAAGTTAAGTGGGTTTGACTTTGGAGAAAGTATATGATTAAGCATGTTCAATTTGGAATAGTATTAGAAAGAATGACCTCCCAATGGACCATTCTGGTGTTTTTCTATAATATTTTCAAACCATGTCATAGTGCTTGTGGAAATTCATCTATAGAGGCCCGTTATCAAATGGATATTTTTTAAGTCAATAAATACCATGTTTTGCCAATGATAATTCAACTTTATTAAGTTATTGCATAATGTTCATGAATAACTTGAGCATACTTGGACTTTGTCAAACTTTAATGCCTCATTTCTTAAGTACACCAATAAGACTAAGGGGTGTCCACTCCACCAAATTCATTCAAAGAACATGAAATGAAAGTAAATGTATCTTAGATGTGTTTAAGATGTCAATTTACCTTCAATTTATAGCTTATGCTTAATCCTACTTACTAAATCTAGTTTTTTCAATAATCAAATAACACTTTTTAATTTAAGCTTAGTAAAATAAAATCAAAATAAAAACACTAAGAAATGGGAATTGAATAGAAATTAGGAACTAACGACTGGAGTCATGGCCAAGGTGGATTGAAAATCCATGTTTATTAAATTAGACAACCCCCTGTATTACTTGCAACTATTTCTTGTAAGAGCTCCCAAAGTAGATCAACTTCATAATTCTATTTCTTGCAACTATTTCTTGTAAGAGCTCCCAAAGTAGACCAACTTCATAATTCTATTTCTTGCAACTATTTCTTGTAAGAGCTCCCAAAGCAGATCTTGCCAATATAGATATTGAAATGGAATATGTGGAGGAGCATATAGATATTGTGATGCAAGATGCACCGAATATGGATATTGAAATGGAATATGTGGAAGAGCATATAGACCTACAAGATGCACATAAAGAAGAAGAAGATAGAAAAGTGGGGTTACATTATTTCTTCTGTAATAAAAAAGGGCAAGAGATAACAGATGTTGTCATTGTGTAGACTCCAGTCCACATTTATTGTAGAGCTTGCCTCTGTAAGCACAGCACACATAGGCTTGCACAAGGACCCCAAGATGATGAATAATCCTAATCATGTACACGAAAGTGTGAATAATAATACCCTCTTAGTAGTACTCCTCTTGGTGACATGTGTTGTTTGGTTTTTCCCTTGTTGATTCTTCAATTTCCTAACCATTCGCATTTTATCCTTTGTTGATTCTTCTTTTGTCGCATTCTTTTCCTTTCCTACATGCTTAGTTTTCACCTTTTCATGCTAATTCCACCTTTTGACACCCCGTCCTAAAGGTCTCTGACCCTAGGAAGCTTCTAGATAGCCTAATAGACCAAACACATGCATTTGTTTTTACCCATCTTTCCTCCCTTGTGGATCACCCCCTTTTTAATGCTTGGATCTCCCCAAGTGACCCTAACTTTTTTCATCCTACAACTTGACTCTTATGCTAGATCACCTTTTTAGATTTTCATTAAGCATACACAACTGATAAAATTCACCTAAGTGCCATCATTTATGGGTCACCCTAGGGTCATCCAGGGGTTGCCCCAGATGATCTAGCCTGGTAAAAGGGCTGACCTAGTGGCGACCCTTACCAATTTTGAACATGATTTTATCCTTAGATTTGAGCCCAAAAAGACTATTTTTCATCTAGTTTGCATGCCATTTTGAGCTAAACATAGAGGATGCCATAATTAACTCATTCAACACTCCCAATCAACTAATTTTAGCTCTCATGTGATCTATTTCAACTCCTCCCTAACTCCTCCTAACAACCATTCCTCCATGAGTGAAAAGCTTTCAAGCTTAGATCACTCTTCAATTAATTGAGTTCATAAGTAAATCAATTAAGTCTAACTGATCAATCAAACAAGTTAACTCTCCAATCAAGGGAGTTAACTCCTCAATCATCCCCACCCTTCATGTGCTCTCTCAACATATAAATACCCCCTTCCTCCAAGCATTAGAGGAGGCAAATTCATTATTGCAATCCATCTTTTTCTTGGATTTTTCTCTCCAACTAGCATGCACATGCTCAGTACTGTAGGACCTAGGTACCTTGTATTTATTGTTGTTATTTTTACAAATCCTTAAAAGGCTTCATAGTGTCATTACGCTCACCAATTCTCAAGCCATAGTGCTCTTAGCTCACATTGAGCTCAATTCAAAGCTTTCCAAAAGCTCAATCTTTTGCTTTCCATTCCCAATTGCCACCAAGAGGAGGACCCCACTACTAGAAGAGGACAAGGAGGTTGCCATACAAAATGATTCTTGAGGGTAGTACAAAGCTCGTGCACCAAGCAATTCCAAGTTCCTTTTCATGTTTTTGTAGTAATTAGATAATGAAAATTTACTCTTGATGAAAGTAACTTGTTATTTTGCTCTTGATAGGAATTTTCATAGTTTGCTTTCATTTCATTGCAATAGATTAAAGAGTATTTAATTTATATAGATTAATTCATTTGTTTTCATTAGTTAGATCTTTTCTTGCTTTCACAAAGTAGATTCCAAAATCATCAAAAATACAAAAAAATAGAATAGCATTGCATTAGGTAAAATTCATTAAAGAATGCATTCATATAGAATTATTTAATTCATTCAATAAAAATACAAAAATATAGCTTGCATTTCATACACAAAAACACAAAAAATAAAAAATATTAGGAAAAACTCAAAGCATTCAAACCCTCGATCTCATCACGAGGTAGTCACATTCATGCTAGACACAAACACTTGATAACATCACAAGGTAAACATTCAAAGTAATCAATAGCAACCCTAGGTCAATCTTGGTCAAAGAAACTCAAAGCATATCAACTCTCTTAGAATAACAAATGAATGTGCCTAGGACTTAGTGGAGAGTGGGTCAAAGCAATTCTAGAAGAACTACAGGAAATAAACCCAAGAAAACAACTCACACAAGAGAAACAACACATCATTAGAGTTGTAGAACAAGATATACAAATTAAACAACGCCTCTAGGACCACGAGGATAGGTTACAAGGTGCTAGGAACATAAAAGAAGAAAATCAAGATCCATCTAGACGTTGGAATTAGAAAAACCCCAATAAGAGACAAATCACAAGTGACCCTTCATGTCATATAGTCATCTCAACAACAACTACCATAGAAAGAACAAGGCAAATCTGAAACAAACATAGGCCCTTGATTAGGCCGGCCACTCTTTGTGAGGTTTTGCTCCCAAGCAAATAGAACAACCCCCGGGCCTCACCTCCGCTAATTATCTTTTTCCACGAGAGTGAGAGTGATTTGGAGGTCACCCCAAGCAAGGAGAGGCTCCAAGCATTGCATCAGAGTTGACTCATCCATAGTTGTGCATGTGTCACATTTTGAAGAGTACATATTTTGGTGAACCTGACATGAAGAGAAAAAACTTTTTGGTAGAGATTTTTGTGTTTCCATTAAATGATCCAAATTTCACTTCATGCTTCATTTTCACATTTCAATTCACGTTCACTTTCACATTCATTGTCATTTTCACTTGTATTTTGTTCATCTTATTTATCTTTCATTTTAGTTGATCCATTTATTTTGAGGTATCCATGACACCCCAAATATGATGAAACCAGAACTACACTTAGGGAATCTTCCTTCAAGGGAGCCTGAAACTACATCTTTTGACAAGTACATGCCTCATGATCCAATGACACCTATCTCAAACTACTACAATTATGAAGACTCAGATTTTGAAGGTGATAGAAGAGAACCTAGGCACTCGTTAACATTCAACAACCTTGCATGGGAACAAAACTCAACAATTCAACCTTGAGCACGTAGAGTACAAGTGAGATCAAAGATTCATCAAGTAGATCAACCATTGACAAGTAATCAAAATACCCATCTAGATGATGAGGTAAGATGCTTGGAGAGACATTTACAAGAAGCCTTTGTGAGTCACTCTTCAAGAGAAACAATGAGAACAAATGGAAAACACATGAGGTGAAATTCTAAGAAATGATGAGACACAAAGAGGTGCAACACCTACTGACCTTATTGTAATGCTATTCCAGAGAATTAGGACTCTTAAGGAGAAACGATCTATTCAAGACAAGAGAGTAAGGTCTCATGACAACAACAAGGTAGAGCAAGACTAGGGGGCATCTCAGAACCCCCAACCTCAACTTCTACTCTCGAAATGGAAGTAATGACATTTTCCCAAATGGGAATCAACCTATGCAAAATCAGCAAACCATTCAACCAAATCAAATTGCAGCACTTAGATACCAAAGTCCACCTATGGGGTTAATGCTATCAACCCCACAATCTCAAAGTTCTTTTCTAGGAATGTATGTCAAGTACTTGAAAGAATTGCTTGACCACACCATAAGAAATGTAATGTTGCCATGTTCCCTTCTTGAGTTTCCAAAGTTCAACGGAGAAGGAGATCCTAATTCACATATAAAGGCATACACTACGGCAGTAAGGGAACTCCTCCCTTGGGATGGGAGTGTTGCCAAAATCTTTCCAAAAACATTAGAAGGGATTGCCTTGGATTGGTACTACTACCTTTGTGAAGCTTCTATTCATTCATTTCAATAGCTTATAGGAGAGATTGTCATGGATTTTTACATGAACAAACTCGTTAAAATAGGGATTCGTGAGTTCTTGACCATGAAACAAGAATCGAACGAATCAGTGGCACACTTTGTCACAAGATGGAGACATGTTCTATAATCATCCATAAGTGCCCCAAACATGGACGATAATGAATTATGCAACTCTTCTTACATGCCCTTAATAGCGATACTCGAGAGGAGGTGCAAAAAATGTTGTATAAATCATATGAAGAGGCCTAGAAAGTGCTTTAAGGATCGATCAAGTCACAATTCATAGTGGCTGCAAAACTTATGGTATGAATGAAAGACTGGTAGGAGATAACATTTGGTGGAAGCAACACCTCCACCATAAAGATACTCAAGAATAACAGAAATGCAACAACAAACGGGGTAATGAATCAACCCCCGATCAGGAACAAAGTCAGAGATGATTAAGCAATGGGAGGGATTACTATCCTCCAAATGTCAATGCAATTGATCAGCCTCAAAATAATAGCTATTATCCTAAGGATAATCATCAAACATGGAATCAGAATGAAAATAAGTACGAATGTCCTCCCTACAAGTATAACCAGTTCTATTCATTTCACAGGACTAGGGGGCATAGTACTGAATCATCTAGGGAATATAATAGATTCATCACAAGGTTACCATAGGACCACAACATTTATTTATCAAAATTTTCTTGAATCCACAAGAGGTCACACCAAATAATAACAAAGATCCAAAATAAACACAAGCTCCCATTGCTCCATAGAATGTAGAAATGAAGATCTTCCAAGATCCTTTTCCCTCTCATAGAAACACCGAAACAAACAACTAAGATGGAATGACTAGTTTTGCAAGAACAAAGTTGAATGAACATTCCCATCCAAATAGGACCAAAGGGGGAAACCAAGATGTTAGGACTAGTCGAAGTTTTACATGACGAAGGAAACAAACTCAACAATGAAAAAAAGAAGAAACTCATGAGAGAGTAGTGTTAGATGTATAACCAAGCCCTACTCCAATTAGACCTTATGAATTGATTAAGGATTTAAAGAAGACATATGGTCACATATCATTCATAGATCTTCTCAAAAATTCTTTGTCTCATTGTTCAGCCCTTCTAAAGGCAATAGGATTAAGGTACCTAGAACAAATTACTTCTCTCCCTAGTGAACAAATAAACCAGATTGACTTTGATGTAGATCCACCAAACACTAAGATAAAAGACCAAGGATTTTTCTTTGATCTCCAGAAAATGGCTTCTAAGGCATATCTAACCAAGAAGGGAGATCCCGCTCTTTACTTGCAAGTATGGATCTATGATATGTGCATAAAAAGGACTTTAATCGACAATGGGGCTTCCATGAACATAGTATTCTAGAGCAGAAATGAAATGATTGCAATAACAAAAAATTCCACAACATGAATGTGTACAGAAAGGAAGAGCTAAAAAGCTACATAAAAATGTATGTGAATGTACAATGAACTCCTTGTATATGTAGGACAAGGAGGAAGTGAGAAAGTGAGAGTCAAACATTGACTAGCCCTCCATGATGTGTGACACATGTAGAACACTTGAGACACGTTTGAGAGCAGGTGTCATATGTCTATGAGGTGAGACAACTAAACCACTAAGTGAACTTAAGCTAGTGTGAATAGGTCTACTAGGCTAGGAACTAGATAGAAGTAAACTAGATGAATAAAGACTCTTTTCACACTAACAACCCCCTTAAGTGATACTTAGGGAGAAAATCACTAAAAAGGTGAGTCCCGATAGCATGGCCTGATGAGGTACTCATGTACAAAATTAAATTATCTCACAAGTGGAGTAAAGGAGAAAACCCTATGGGAAAAACCCCTCTCCAAAAAAGAGATCTAAACACAAAGGACAGCTTCCTTCACCCCAAGCATACGTTGCAACTCAAGATAGTGAGGTGATGATAAAGGTTTAGTAAAGATGTCAACAACCTATTCATGAGTAGACAAATACTCTAAGGAAAGAAAACCATCCTGGATAAGCTATCGAATGAAGTGTGTGTGAATCTTGATTTGCTTAATCCTCTAATGATCAATTGGTTTGTGTGAAATGTGAATGGCACTTCGATTATCACACCAAAGAATGGTAGGAAGATCAGGTGGTAGACCAAACTCTATCAAAAGTTGTCGAAGCCATAATACCTCCTGGCTAGCAAGAACTGCACCTCGATACTCAACCTTAATGGATGATAATGCAATAGTAGTTTGATTCTTGCAAGACCAAGCAACTGGTGTTGAAATAAGCTAGAAAACAAACCTAGAGGTTGACTTTAGTGAGTCAACATCACCTACCCAATCTAAGTTGGTGTAGCCTACGATACATGAAGCTCCTAGTGTGTACTAAATGCTAAAATGTGTGGTGCCCTGAATATACCTCAAAATGCACTTGGCTTCCTTCCAATGACTCTCATGAGTGTCATGTGAAAAATGGGAGACAAGCCCAACCACAAATGTTATATAAGGGTGAGTATATGTCAAATATAAAATACTACCAACTAACTATTTGTATAAAGAAGTAGCAACACAAGGTGTTGTGCAAGTGGTAGTCAAAACAACATCAAACTGAAAAGGTGTAGGAGTTGGCTTGCAATCAGCCATGCTAAAATGATAAAGCATATCAATGGTATACATCTATTGACATATGGATATCCCTCAGTAGACTGAAGAACTCGAAGATCAAGAAAATAGTGTAGAAGCCCAAGATCAGTCATTCCAAAATGCTCCATCAAAGAGTGTCGAATATCCTGAAGCATGGATGAGGACCTAGTAGTTAGAAGCAAATCATCTACATACAAGACTAGAGTCAAAAGTTCATCGCCATGTCTCTGAATATAAATAGTATGATCGGAGTGGCAACGTGTGAAACTAGATGCAATCAAGAAGCTATCAATCTTCTCATAACAAGTCTAAGGGGCTTGTTTGAGACCATATAAATAATGATGAAGCCTGCATATAAGTGAAGAGTCCTACACAAATACTAGAGGTTGGTCCATGTAGATATCCTCATGAAGATCACCCTGCAAGAAGGCACTCTTCACATCCATCTAAAATACTTAGCATCTCTGAGATGCAACAATAAAAAACAAGGTGAACAAAATCCATCTTGGCTATAGGGGCAAAGGTCTCAGAGTAATCAATACCCTCAACCTATAAAATACCCTTAGCAACAAGATGTTCCTTGTATCTTTTAATAGAACCATTAGTTACATACTTTGTGCGGTACACCCACTTGCACTAAACCATCTTTCTTCCCTTAGGAAGAGGTACTAAATCCCATGTATTATTCTTCATCAAAGAAGAATACTACTCTGCCATAGCTGAATCCCACTCTGGAACTCCTAAAGCCTCTAAAAAACTATGCATATCTGGAGATATGGCATGACTCAGAAGACTAGAGCCAGAATTCTATTAGTGAGTGTGGCAAGAAGTCATAGGATCACCAGTGAAAGATCCAGCCTCTTGAATAGTACTATGTGCCCATTTAGACAAAACATGAGTGGGTGGAGGTGGAAATGGTGGAGGAGGTGGTGGAGATGGTGGATTAGGACCAACATCTACAAGGTCCTCAAGTGCTAAGGTATCCTCATGAGATGAAGAGAGTGAAGTAGGTAGTGAGGAAGAAGATGTGGATGGAGGATCCATATGTGGGAAAGACTCATCAAATTGGACATCTTTTCAAAAGGAGAGATATCGAGTAATAGGATCAAACAACCTTTAGGCTTTCAAATCCTCACAATAGTGAACAAAGATGAATGGTTGACTCTTCTTCTCCATTGCCTTATGCTGAACATCTAATATGAATGCCCAGGCTTCACTACGAAATACCCTGAAGAAGGAAACATTAGGCTTGATATTTGACCAAGCCTCCTTTGGAGTGATATTCTAAACTTCCTTGTGCAGAGTACAGTTCTGAATATAATCTACACAATTGATTGCTTCAACCCAAAAATATGGGGCCATAGACTGAGACTGAAGCATACAATTTGCCATTTTCTTGAGTGTTATGTTCTTTTGTTCGGCAACACCATTCTACTAAGGAGTGTAGGGAATTGAATACTAATGATGAATGCCATCCTTAGTGTAATAGTCCTGAAAGACCTGATTCACATACTCTGCCCATTATTTTGTGTATCTGCCGAATAGAAGAACCTAACTGGTTCTCCATGAACACCCTAAAAGTCTTGAAAGTGTTAAATACATCACTTTTGTACTTGAGAAAGTACACCCATGTGTGGTGAGAGAAGTCATCAATAAAAGTAAGTACATACTTGGCTCCTAAAAATTAAGGAGTCAGAAATGACATGAGGTCACTATGAATCAACTCAAGTAAGGAAGTAGTAGGATGGGCTTTACCCTTAGGAAAGGGTTCTTGATGATGGTTTCCAAGCACACAACCTCGACAAACACCCTTTGTGCATGAAACCTTAGGGAGACCAAGTATCATCTCCTGTATACTCAACTACTAAAGATACATGTAATTGATGTGTCCAAACCTCTTGTACCAAAGGTGACTCAAAGAGTTTGCATGGGCAATGTGTGATGAACCATTGGATGCCTCAAAACTATGAAACCTCTACAATCTAGACCCATGATCTATTCTACCTAAAGCAATGATCTTCTTTGGATGCTATAGATCATGAACAACAACATCATGTAGAGAAAACTCAACAGTCTTCCCATCCCCAGTATGACATATCTGATAGATAGAAAGAAGATTGGCAAAGATCTCAAGAATAAAGAGGACATCCTCAATGTAACCATCTACCAATTGAACTAAACCTGACCCCATAACTAGAATTTGTGAAGAGTTTCCCACTAAAATATGAGAAGTGGAGCTATCTAAAAGAGACTTAAGAAGATCAACTGAATGAGTCATGTGATGTGAGGCTCTTAAGTCAACTATCCAATTTGATGTGGATGAATTCAAACCTATAGTAGTAAGGGCATGGCCTTTGCTAGGTTTGGGAGTATCAATGTTGTGTTTCTTCATGGTTTCTTCGAAAGATTCAATCCTTTGATGACAAATCTTAATTCCATGATTCTGCATCCCACAAAAAGTATATGGCCATAGTCAAAGTCCTATTCAAACATAAGCTTAAGTTTACTTATCTTTTTAGAAAGTTGTCTCACCTCATGTGGTGAAGACATATGTAATCATACATATGAGACACCTCTTTCATTTTGACTTACCACTTTCCCTCACACATGTCATGTGAGTTAGACAAGTGTTGCATACTTGTAGAGGTAGTCAGTAGTTGATTCCTACCTTCCTACCTCCTCCTCCTTGCCTATTTATGCAAGGCTTCTCATTGTAATTTTACACTATCATTGTATATGATAGATATGCTTATTGTGATCCATTTTTCACTTGTGGAAGGTTATATTCTTTGTGCTTGCTGATCTTGGTTTCTCAAACATGGTATCAGAGCCATGCTTGCACATTTCTTCCTGAATCAGTGACTCCAACACTTAGCCCTATCATTAGAGCATCATGGATCCAAACAGACTTCACCATTGAGTTCAGAAGGCCCATGACAGTCAAGGTGACCTTTCAAATGATGTTTTTCAGTAAAATCATTTTTTTAATTGTTTTTACTCCCTAAGGTTTGTACAACCTCCGAATCCATACTGTATGGAGTTTTTTTCAAAAATGGAAAAATGTTAGCATCTAGGGTAATTTTTACCCCTTGCAATTGATTGAAATTTGTTTTTGGTTGGAATTTTGTAAAAAAATTATTTTTTTTTGTAGAGGGCACTTTGGCCCCCTACAAATTTGTCTATTTTCATGTTTTTGGGTTGAAATTTTTGGTCATGGGCCCTATTCTAGGAACTCAAGAAGGTCCTAGTTAGCCTCTGTTCTAGTTTCCAGCCTCCTGGTTGTCCTTATACAAGTTTGATGGCCCCCTGCATTTTTTTTTCAGGCCCCAAAGCCATGTCAACCTCTTAAGCCCCCTGGTTTAGTTTATTTTGGGATCTAATCTTGGTCGTGGCTTTCACTCAGCAGATTCATTTGATTACTAGTCATCTTTAACTCCATAGATGTCTCATTGGCATATTTTGGCCCTTTTGGACATTGGTTTCTTAGGCTAACCCTACTCCTCCTAAACCTATTCAGCCTCTCTTTGGGTTCCTAGCTTCTTGGAGGTCATGGATCCACATTATCATTAGTCAACATTTTGGTTTGGTTACCTTCACTATATTGGTCCCTATTGATGATTTTTTCCAAGACAACAACCTCCCAAATATGGCACCCAAAAGACAACTTGACCCTACAACAAAATAAACAGAGACTGCAACCAAGATTGTTAACTGCAACTTGTATAGTGAATCCTCGTGGATGATATTGGTGGCAAGGAAAATGGTGAGCAATGTGACCAAATAGCTAGAGACTGTGATCTACAAGATGATCTCAATGTTGGTGAAGACTTCAAGATTGCTAGCGGTGAAGATAGATGTCAACCCTTGATGGTGTCAAAAAACAACCCTCGAAAGAAAAGATCTTGGTAATGGCGGCATGTGGGAAGCAAGAAACCCAAACAAAAGATGTAGATGTCTATTGTTAAGATAAGTCATATTTGAATGGAGAAAAAATAGTGACAACTGTATACACCTAATAATGGCATGACTCTATCCAAATGAATATTCTTAATATTTATTTAAGTCAAATTCCTCTATCAATAAATAAATAAATAAATTTATTTATTTGATTCATATTATTCCAACAATTAAATAAAATCAATTTATTTAATTAAATTCCTAAATTCTTCCAAAATCCTCCAACAAATTAAATAATACTAATTATTTAATTAGTTCTCCCAAATTCATTCTAAATTAAATAATACCAATTATTTAATTGTTTCTTCCAATAATATCTTCTCTCAATTTAAATAAATCAAATATTTATTTAAGTTGTCTATTTCTTCTAAATTGAGTTATCTCTAAATATAATTCAATCCTTGTGCACATGCAATTAATATTTCAAATATTTAATTGAGTCAAAATATCTTCTCATCCTCATGCAATTTCCATCTTCTAGTTCTATTCTCTTAACTGATTAATCTATTCTTTTTATTGATTAATCTCTTCAATTAACTCATTCTTCTATTTTATTAATTCCTCTCATGCAAAATAGAGCAAGACACTTGTCTTCTTCTTATTCATGCATGTTCTTCAACCGTTTTGTACCATTGATCTTCTTGTTCTCTCTATACCATTGATCTTCTCTCTCTCAAGTCTATAAATTGAACCCTGTTCTCCCATTTCAATCATCCAAGCCTTTAGTATTGTTACTCTGTAGGAATTACAGCGCGCCTTTGGCACCCATGTCATTCCTTTTTGCTTGTGATCAACTTGTTACCATATCATTACCATTGTTGTGAAGCTCATCTTCATTACAAAGCGTTATCATAGCCATTCTCCATTGACAATCTTGGAATAGAAAAGAAGTGCACTCTCTGAGGACCTTATTCATACATGCAATATCGATTGAGATAGGCAATCAATGAAAGTATGAAGTATTTAGGTTTGCAAAGGTTTTTCATCTTTGTTTGTTCAATCTTGATTATTTCCCTTTTCGTTGAGTTTTGGGTATTATTGATATTGATTTATTGATTATTCATGTTTACTCCAATTTTCCCTTAACATTTTTGGTGCCCACCATGGGGCCTAGCCCCAAATTTAACCCAAAAACTAAGTTTTTGTGTGTTAGAAATCTGTACACAGGAGGAATTTGCACATTTGACCCATCCTAACATGCATCTACTGTCTGTTCCGGTGCATCCAAGCTTTCAGCACATACAGGCTCTATTTCAGCATATATACCTTCTAAAATGGTGCATCTACTAGTTCAGCGCATATATTCTATATTCCTGTGCTTTTGACCTCTATCTCAACGCATTTGTACTTCTGTGCTTCTGATCTCTGTTTCTACGCATTCAAGGTCAGAAGCTGCACATCTGATTTAGGCAGTGATTTTTAGGGTCTCCTTGTGGTTTTCACTAATGCTTAACACTTTTTCGCAGGAAAGCTCTTTGATCTATTTTGTAGGTTAGGCATTGATTTAGTCACATATAGCTGTACTTGTTAACTCACACTTCAATTTCTAAAAGGAAAGTAAATGGATTCTCATGCAAATTTCACATAGTCTTAACTAGGAAGGTGGTAACTGAATCATTGCTATCTTGCATATCCTTGAATCATTTCTATATTGCTATCTGGGTAAAATTGAACCATTGCTATCTTGTTATCACTTCAAAGTTAACAAATTTCTATGCTTTCCCAAGTAGTTAACTCATTTAGTCTTTTTCTTTTTAACTAGGGGAAAAGAACCACTATTTTCTATGTTTTGGGAATGATACCAGGCCTATGCTCTCCCCTATCTTAGGTGACAAAACTGCCAGACATATCATTTTTACATGTGTTTTTCCTTTAGAAGGGCCTGCTCTTGGATACCGTCCATCCAAGTAGGAATGACCCTACGTGGTAACAGGCTAAAGCCAAGCCCTACCGATCCACTATAAATAAATTGTGTTTGGAGCAAAATCTTCAAACAATGAGTGAAGTTGTGTTATACTGATAGCCAACCTCCCCCAAAACCCTCCAAGGTGCAACCCTTGCAGGCTGGGGGACTCCATAATGGAGAGTAGTGTTGCCGCATGTATAACCACTTGAATGGTTGCATTTATTAAACACCTTTGTTTTAGTGGCCAAAAACCCCTCTAAGCCGGTGCAGGGAAGGGTGATTATCACCTCCCAAAGATGCTTCACTAGAGATAGTGAGAATTCAGTTTATATTGTCCTTTGAAACCTAGGATTGTACTTGCTTTCTCTTAGTCCAAAAAGAGTCAAAAAAATCATAAAAAAATAAAAAACATGAAAATGTTCTTTGTGTTTGCTGTGCCTTCTTGCCATAATTAAAGAAAATCATATCAAAGAGACCATCTTGCAAACAAAAGAAGCCAAAAACATAAAAAAAATAGCTAAAAATTTGCAAAAACACTAAAAAAACCAGAGCTGCGCTTTTATCATTTTCTGTTGCACATCTGTTCTGACTTGCTATGCTCATACCACCTATTACTGTGCATCTGATCTTTACCAATACTGCGCATCTGTGTTAACTTTCGGCACCTGTGTTCTTTTCTGCTGTGCATCTGTTTCTGCGCATGCATAATAATGAGTACTTCCACTTATTTGGAGAGAATCTTTTTGCCATTTTTGGGTACCCATTTCGGCCTAGTTCCAAGTCCTGAGTTTAGATCTTACCTTGCAGTCATTATTCCATCCATATCACATCAAAATCTCTCTTTCATTGGTCGTATCATCCACCTTCTATCAGGTCTCCCTAGTGCAAAGTCAAAGTATCCTATATCAGATTAGTGCAAGACCTTTTTCAGATCATATCAGATTCAAGCAACCCTAGTAAGTCATAGAATTCTGCTAGTGGTCTTGGTGCACGACTAGTCTCTACATGGTAAGATAGGTATTGAGTACCCTTACTTGTGGCTATCATCTTGTATCGACCGTCTTACTTGGAATCATTGATCAAAAGAGTCCCTTGTTCAAATCTCATCACAAGTATCCTATTCTCAACAGTCTCCACCAGCATCTTACCAAAATCTCTAGTTTCATCCCACCGCTTCCCGCGTCACCTTGCATGGTTTTAACTAGATCTCAATACAAAAGATAACTTGAAAAGGCCTTATCATCTAATCGCATTGTCACCCTTCACGATAGTGATGAGGATATCTCTCATGAAGAGTATCAAGGGCACCTCCAAGATCAGAAATTTCAGTGCTTACTAGAAAAAGTGCTCCACAAGGACCCTCACAAGTACTTTATGCATCTTGCGAGTCTAGGACTCAAACTCCCCTCTGACTTTGATCTCAACAAACTGAAAGAAACTATAGAGGAAATGCACGAAAATCAAACTGAGGGGGATAAAGGAAAGAAAGTCACAGACCCGAATATACCTATGGAAAAAATGAGGAAACAAATCGAGGGTCTAACGCAATAAATGACGGATCTCAAGACTTGAACAAGTGCTAAAACTTACTCTTTGGAAGACATCGCACCGTACCCCTTTGATAAAAGTTTGAACATGGTACCCTTCCCCTTTCGGTTCGAAGTTCCTAAGTTTGACAAATACAAAGTGAAAGGGGACCCAAGAGATCACATTAGGGAATTCACCGCCACATGCATGGAAGTAGCTCACAATGAAACTTTCTTAATGAGACTATTTCCTAGATCTCTAGGCAGTCAAGCCATGAAGTGGTTCTCATGACTTCCACCAGGTATCAAAACCTTTGATGAGCTAGTAAACAAATTCATCATGCACTTCTCGTACAACATTGAACATAAAGTCTCCATGCTCGATCTATGCAATACCAAACAAAAGAGTGGCGAATCATTCTCCTCCTTCCTACAAAGGTGGAGACTACTAGCGAGCAAATGCTCATACGATGTACTTGAGAAGCAATTGATGGAGATGTTTGTCCACAACCTCAACTCTGATCTCAGCTATCAAATCCAAATTCAATGTCCTACCTCATATTCAAAGGTCATTGAGATGGGATTATTCATTGAGAAAGATATGATCACCAAGGGGCAAATTAAGTTGTACAAGGACACCCCTAACTCCAACTACACCATGGACAAGTCAAAATTTTGGACCAAGAATAAAAATGTCGTCAATGATGGAGTAGTTGATGCCAAGGTGGCGACTCCCAAACAACAACCAATCTTCACTCTCAAAGGAGAGGCAAGCAATGCTACACCCAACAAAACATTCTCGCGGGAGTCAAGGCCATGGTACAACTCAAATCCTAGGTGAAAGTTCACACCATTGGGTGAGTCCCAAGAGTCTACGTTAAGGAAACTATTGGCCAACAATGAGATCACTCTCCCACCAACTAGCGACTATGAACCGCAAATAAAACCTCACTATTGGAAAGACACTGATTTCTGTGAGTATCATAGAGGAAGAGGACATACAAAAAACAATTGTATCCATCTCAAACATGTTATTGAAGACATACTTGATCAAAATTAAGGAAGTGCTCAATAACACACCTCTAATGAGATGCATGTGGCATACAAGGATCCGCTTCTCAATCACGACAGGCCATACAACAACAACAACAACAACAATGGCAACAACAACAACCGCAATAGGCAAAATCAGAATAATGGAAATAATAATGCTAATTATGCAAGTGTGTCATTCGATTATACCATCAATTGCATATCAGAGCACATCCCACAAGTCAATGTGGTCATGCCCAACCAACATTCAAAGCCCAACAAAATTGATTGCAGCATTATCACCCGAAGCGGTAAGGTCACATTGAATACCATCCCTCCAAGGTCATCACCTTCTTAGTCCAACCCCCATTAGTATAGTATCATAGACCAACTTCAAAAAACTCCTGTCCACATTTCTATCTTAGAGTTGTTGCGTATGTCTCCTTCCCATAAAGAGATTCTCGATAAAGCCTTAGTGGAAACAACTATGCCCACAAACTTGGCCCAAGAGAAGTTTCAAGCCATGGTAGGAAATCTACCCTCCTCCAGTACCATATCGTTCACCAAACAAGCTGACCTCTCAGTGTCTTAGCCTCATAACACCCCCTTACACATTGTCGCCTTCATCGATAAACACCGTATCAAAAGGGTTCTCATTGATGGAGGAGCCGGTTTAAATATTTGCATGCTCAAGCTAGTCCTTACATTGGGGTTCTCTAAAAATGTGGTGGATCCAAGGAAAAAGATCACTATTAAAGCCTATGATGAAGAGGAAAAAACTACCAAAGGAATAGTGGTATTACCCATACAGGTGGGACTGGTGATAAAGGACATTGTTTTCCAAGTCCTAGACATGGAGCTAGCCTATAACATTCTCCTAGGTAGACCATGGATTCATGCCATGAAAACTGTGCCTTCTACCTACCACCAATCCATAAAATTCCCTCATAATGGCAAGCAAGTCACCATCCAAGGCAATCCCGATCCCTTCCAGCATTGCAATTCTGTCCACTCAAAGCCCGATTATATCATACCCAACAATAGAGCATCTACATCCCCTACCCCATAGCATGATCCTACCTCTGAAGCTTCCTCATAAAAGCCCAAAGAGAAAAAAATTACCATTAAAGAAACGGGAGTAGGGGAATACTCCATCGAGCATAGCCTCAACTTAGCCAAGATGCCTCTATCTCCTAGATCCTTTGGGCAACCCAAGCATTTCCCAAATCCATCTACTCCTCCTACACCTCCTATAGCTCCCTTTGTAAAATGAGGGACCCTATTAGATGAAACAGAGGAAAGAGATATCTTACAATGGCTCTACACAAAAGAAGAAGAGAACACACAACAAGAACCACCTAAGCTCCCAATAGAAATCTATGGGCGAGGTGAGTCTATCTTACACAGAATAGGTTATGAAGGACAAGGTCCCATTGGCCTAAGGAAGGAAGGAATAGTAGAACCCATTCAACCTTCTTCATCCTCATTAGTAAGAAATATAAAAGGTCTGGGATACAAGGACAAGGGCAAAGCAAAAGCAAATGCTTGTCTTGTGGAAATGATCCATACCCTTCAAGAGGACAATGACACAAATTCCAATGAATATGAGTGGGATGAGCTGACAGAGCACTCCTATGATGACAAGGAAGTTGACACCATTCAAACTTATAGCCCCTACCATGAGGGACAAATGCTAATGCATAGACCATTAGAGTGTGATTCGCCAATCCCCAAGAGTATGACTTTCGAGGAAGGTTCGAGTTCTATCGCAATAAATAATTTGGAGGAAAGTACCATCCCAGACCCTATCCCTCTCAATACCCCTAGCATATCCATTCAAACTATCAATGAATTAGATCTATCATCCGACTCCCTCCCCCTTGTGCATCTTGAACTTATCGACTGGGACCTACAAGGAACCCCGCAACTAGACATGTTCCAAAATGATGATGCCTACACTAACTACATGGAACTTAGGGACCACCTACCCACATGAGATCATAAAGCTAGCTTTTCCATTGAGCTCAATACTGTGGCTTATTTCAGAGAGGGTACCAAGCCTTCTAGTTGCAAAAATATCAAAATAAAAATTGGATCTAATGGTGAAAACCGCTCAGCAGTAGTATCAGATCCCAAAATAGTAAAAAGAAAGGATGCATCCGATGGTGAAAACCTAACTGTGGCACTTGATGATGGAAGGCTTGACACTCTCCCCAACGACATGCACCAGGAGAAGTCTCAAATTGTTGTGGAACCTATAGAACTAGTTAAGATTGGAACAGAGGAATAGCCAAAGATCATTCACTTTTCTAAGTCTCTAACTCCACCAGAAAAGACTACATTTGTACCATTCTTCAAGAAAAAGCAAGTCAACTTTTCTTGGTCATACGTAGATATGTTAGGGTTAGATGCATATTTGATTCTACATCATCTTCCACTAGATCCCAGAGTGAAACCAGTCAAACAAAAACTTAGAAAGATGCATCCACACATTGCACTGCTAGTGAAAGAAGAACTCAAGAAACTCCTAGATGTAGGATTCATCAGAGCAATAGACTATCCAGAGTTGGTCTCCAATATAGTGCCAGTATCCAAACTTGATGGCCGAGTCAAACTATGTAATGATTTTAGAGATCTAAACAAAGCTTGCCGCAAGGATGACTTTCCATTGCCAAGATATCGCAGTCGACTTAACAGTAGGGCATACCATGTTATCTCTCATGGATGGCTTCTCTGGATACAATCAAATCAGGATAGCACCAGAAGACCAACACAAGACAGCTTTCACTTGTCCATGGGGCACTTTCTGCTAGAATGTCATGCCATTTAGGCTAAAGAACGTTGGAGCCACATATCAACGTGTTATGACCACTATATTCCATGATATGATGCACGTCATAATGGAAGACTATGTAGATGATATCCTTACAAAGTCACTCACAAGAGAATCACAACTGGATGTGCTAGAGAAGGTCTTTCAGAGACTAGAACAATTCAAGGTCAGGTTGAACCCAAAGAAATGTGTGTTTGGAGTCACCTCGGGCAAGCTCTTAGGCTTCATTGTATCAGTAAATGGGATTGAAGTGGATCCTACTAAAGTCAAGGCCATCATGGAAATGCCACCACCAAAGAATCTCACTCAACTACAGTCTCTATAGGGCAAGCTACAAGCAATCCGCAGGTTCATATCACAACTAGTAGACAATTGTCAACCTTTCAGTCATCTCCTACATAAGAACATTCCATTTAGGTGGGATGAGAAATGCGAAGAGGCATTTAGGAAACTGAAAGAATATATGATGAATTTGCCTATCTTGATGCCTCCTATCCAAGGAAAGCCGCTGTTACTTTACATATCTTCTATGCCAACAACTCTTGGGGCACTTCTAGCACAACAAGATTATGAAGGTAAAGAAAGAGTTGTCTACTACATCAGTCGTACATTGGTGGGTTATGAATTGTAATACTCTCAAATCGAAAGATCATGTCTTGCTGTGGTTTTTGCTTCCCAAAAACTACGACATTACATGCTAGCACATCCAGTCAAACTTATTGCAAAGATAGATCCACTGAAGTACCTATTAAGAAAATTAACTCTAACAGGTCACCTAGCCAAATGGGTAATGCTCCTAAGTGAATACAACATTGAATATGTAGAAAGAAAGGCTATCAAGGGGCAAATCATTGCTGATCAGTTAGCAGAAGCACCACTACAAGATAGCACACCAATGACATTTGAGTTTCCAGATGAATCCTTATTTAATATCACAACACACTCATGGAAGCTCTACTTTGATGGCTCCTATACAAACCATGGATCAGGGGCAGGAATCTTGTTGGTCACTCCTCATGGCGACACCATACCTAAGTCTTATCGTCTGTTATTTCCATGTACAAACAATATAGCAGATTGTGAAGCCTTAGTCATTGGCCTCAAAATGACAACAAAATGGAAAATCAAAGAGCTACATGTCTATGGTGACTCTCAACTGGGGATCAACCAAGTCAATGACGACTACCAAACCAAAGATGAGAAGCTTATCCCATACAAGCGCATGGTCGATGACTTTAAGGACTACTTTGTTATCATCTCCTTTGAGCAGATACCTCCTATTGAAAACAAAGCGACAGATGCCATGGCAACCATTGCCTCACTCCTCGAGATCCTAGAGAATGAGTCACAGTACGAGTTCTTGGTGGAGTCAATTCAGCAACCATCTTATGATCATCTTGAAACCCACTCCATATGCCTATTAGTCTGATCTGATTCACCTTGGTATGGTAATATTTACACTTACCTCAAGGACAACACCCTCCCACTTGACTTATCTTCAAACCAATGTCGAATCTTCATCCGCTAAACCTCTCATTATACCATTATTGCTGATACCCTATACTGACATGGCCTGGATGGTACTTTACTCTATTGTTTAGAACGAGAAAAATCTCAAACTGCCTTACAAGACATGCATGAAGGGATTTGTAGAACACACTCTAGCAGTCCTTCCATAGCTAAGAAACTCATGCGTTTGGGTTATTATTGGCCGAACATGGAAACAGATTCATATCAGTTTGTGAAGAAATGCAAGCAGTGCCAAATACACGGGAACCTAATACATGCACTAGCTCAGGAGCTGAGACCTTTAACAACACCTTGGCCCTTTTGTCAATGGGGACTCGACCTTGTAGGCAAAATCCACCCACCCTCATCCAATGGCCACAAGTTCATAATAACTGCCATTGAATACTTTACCAAGTGGATTGAAGCCATTCCCCTCACTACCATCATAGGTAAACAAATTTCCTCATTCATCCTCAATTACCTCATATGTAGAGACGAAATTCCCTCGTCCATTATCACAGATAACGAAAGACCTTTCAAAAACTAGGATGTGCAAGAGCTTTGTGACAAATTCAAAATCCAACACCGTCTCTCCACACCCTACTACCCCTAAGGCCCCCCAAGGCAATGGCCAAGCAGAAGCATCCAACAAAACAATCTTGAAACTCCTTAAGAAGACAGTCAATGATGTTGGCTGTGATTGGCACATCCAACTCAATCTCGTTCTGTGGGCCTATCAAACCAGTATACGCACTCCCACAGGTGCTAGCCCTTACGCCCTAGTCTATGGATCAGAATCCATCTTGCCCATCGAGGTCAAGTTACCACCTCTAAGTGTGTCATTAAAAGGTCTCATAACTAATGAAGAATATAGAGTTTCCAGATTACAAGAGCTAGAGCTGCTAGAGGAAAGGAGACAGAAGGCCTTTAATCATCTCAAAGCATATCAGCAAATGATGTCACGAAGCTACAACCATAGAGTCCATCCAAGAATCTTTAAGGTTGGAGATCTAGTACTTAAAGAAAATCCCCATAATCAACAGGATCGGGAAAAGAAAGGCAAGTTTGAACCCAACTAGCTTGGGCCTTATGTGATCGTTGCTGCCTATGGATCAGGGGCATATCAGTTGGCAACATTAGAAGGTGATATGTTTGATGACCCAATCAATAGTATGCATCTTCGTCGGTTCTATACCTAAGAGGACCCCAATGTAAGGGGGGCATAAAATACAAAAAAATCAAAAAAATACAAAAAAAAAAATTAGGAAAAAAACAACAAAAATCATCCTTTGGTGAAAACCTGGCAAACAAGCCCCTTGGATAGGTACCATGATGAAAACTTGGCAAGCAGGTGTCATGTGTACTTCTAGCTTTCATGCAAATAAAAGAAAGTGGTGAAAACCTGGTAAACAGGTGCTACTTGTGATAAACCGCTTTCTCCATCTTTGGGAAACCAATCACCTTGTGTCCGTTCTTCCTTCTAATCATATCCCATCCCCTCCACATCTGTTCCATAATAAAGCACCCTTGTGCCACCTAACAATAACCTATCATGGCTTGACACTCTATCTCTTTTGTCACCTTGTCAACCAAGGTCTTATCTAGTATCCTATTCATAGTGTCAACCTAGCATAGTGTCTGTTGTCAGTACCATAGGGTCAATGCCGAACTACATTGCCTCTGCGTTGTCATGTAGGAAAGGCCATTTTTAATGTGCCCTCGAGGCTCCACCTTTCCATCCATTCCATTTCTTGTCATCTATCCTCTAGTCCATCCATGGTCCAAGTCCCCAAACTACGTTGCATTTGTGTCGTCACATAGGCAAGGCCATTTAACAATGAGCCCCCAATGCACTAGGTCAGTCCCTTAGGGTCCATTTTACCATGCATGCATGCAAGCACAAGCAAAATCCAGTTTCCAAAGAAGAAATCTTGACACAAGGCATCAACCTATCCAAAGGAAAAGCAACCGAATACCTAAAGCACTCTAAATGATTCTATCTAAATTATGGCAAGAAAAATACATCTAAATGCAATAATGTTTTGTGTTTGCGATCAGGTTAACTTACAAGGTCTTGATTTTTGTTATTATGTCTTCCTATGCTACTCGAGGATGTCAAAAACTAGAGATTCTATGATGGGGGCATAATCATTTTCTTTGTTTGCTATTTATGGATTAATCTTTAGTAATGTGAAGCCTTGTCTAACGACATGATCGGCAAAAGATCATCGAGGACATCAGAGGTCTAATATGAAAGGGGGAAATCTTTGTCTGTTGATATGCAAGAAATACTCAGGTCATCTCGGTCCAATTATACCTAGATGCTTGTATTCACTTGCTAAAGCAAAATCCAGGTAAGCAATACTCAGGTCATCTTGGTTCAATTATGCCTAGATGCTTGTATTAACTTACAACATTCAGAAAAAGTACCCAAAAAAAATTGCCTAATGATGAAATAAGCACTTCAAAATACTTGTACCGTCAAGATGTCAAAAGCAAAGCACCATTTACATCCATTATACATCCATAAAAGTATCCATACCATATCCCATGCAATAAAAGATCTAAGGTATAGAGTATCAATACAAATGAAAGTTTGTGAGTCTTTCTACCAAGTCAGTCTTCAATTAATCTTCTGTCTATCATTGTGTCATCTCTGTGTCGATTGAGTACATTTGGACATAAAAAAAACATAGCATAGGTTGCATATCATATCACATGAGATAGTCATTAACATGATTAAATCATTTTGCATACATAATAAGTGCATTAGATCATCCATATCCATTTGCATCATGCATAGCATAATATCCACAGGAAAAAAATCAAAAACATAGGTAAAGACATGTAGAGCATCACATAAATTGCATCATCATATAGATTGTATATCACATTTTGCATGTCATAAAACATCATATAAAACATCTAAGTATGCATTAGATTACATCACATAGCATCATATAAACATCTAAGTCTGCATTAGATAAACATCATATAGACATAATCATATTCTGCATCACATGAGTACCATCTTACAATAGAAATGCATCCATAACATATAGTATGTACAATTGCATATAAAGAACACCAAATAGCTCCATCATCATATAAATATCAAGTAAAACATGTCCAAATGTACAATATATCAAAGTCCACCAGGACCATCTCTGAGTCAATGTCATATACAGTGTATACATCTCAAACGATAATGATACATGTCCCAAGTACAAAAGTGATACATATACATGTCAGGCTATCTGAACAATCAAAAGTGTGCATAAAAGTCCAAAATATGTGCAAAAGTGTTGGCTAACCCTGCTGCCGTGGGCCAATGCTCGCAGCGCTGCCCTCTCCATCCCCTCCTTTGCTAGCCCCAGACTACTGTGGGCCCATAATAGAGGCTCCCAATCGTGATCCCTTTTCCCTCTACGCTGTGTCTGCCATAGACTGACTCCTATAGCTTGGTTCCCTCTGCTCTGCTAGTACTACCCCATGATATAACCCTCTATAGTATTGCATTTGAGCCTGCGCTCTGGCAAGCTCTCCTTGCACTTGTGCCAACTGGGCCTATACCTGAGCCAACTGTGCCTGTGCCTATGCGAGTTGTGCCTGTGCATGTTGCACCTATCCAACTAGGAAGCTACTCGTGCTATCTATACCCAAGGCTACCACCACTGCATCTCTCTCTACTCTAATCACCCACACCCTGCCCTCAGCTGCATCTCGCTCTCTCTTGAGATCTCTAACATGTGGTCTACGTCTGTCTCTCTCCGAGCCTCATCTATCCTGAGCTTTACTCTCAGCTGTCTAACCTAGCCCCTCAACATAACAATAGCTCGCTCCTATGCATCTAGCTGCACTGGACCCTGAGGAGCCTATCCCTATCCCTACACCTGCTATTGGGGCACCTACTACTAGGCCACCTACTATGGTGGCGACATCTGAACCTACTGTGCAACCTGTGGCTGCACTGCCTGCTGCTGGTGAGAAACTCCCTCCCTAGATCTCCTCCTCTGTCTCACTCTGCCTCCTCCTCCTCCATCTCCACCATCTCCTCATCCTCCTCTACTCCCCCATCTCCTCTTCCTCCCACTAGCCCTCCCCTCATCATCTATATCCTCCTCGTCTATGTGAGGAACTAGCACTCGGGGCCCTAAGTATCTCAGAAATGGGTGCTCTACAAACTACTTCTCGTAATCCTGTGTCATCCCTGCATCTGCAATCTCTCTCCTCATCAGCCAAGCAACATAAGGAGTTTGCCAGAACTCTACCAATGCCTCCTCGTAAGATGCCACTGGTCCCCATCTGAATCGCTCTGCATGTGTGCGTACAAACTAAGCCTACACCTGTGGCATGCCTTGTCTCCTCCCAAACTGCCTCTGCACTTAGCTAACAATGTGTCTAAGATAAATTGAGTCCTACCTATGAGCCACTAAGTCTGAAAGTAGTATGGCAGCTCATCGTCCTCGTCATCCCAAGGCTCCGAGTCTAGATATGGCTACCAGATAACTGCATCTATGCCATCCAGGACATGCCTCCAATACTCTAGCTTCCATAGCCTATACTAGGAAATCACTCCTGCATATCATAGCTAGAGGGCTCTCCTCTCTGCCTAGAAAACATGCATATCGGTCTAGTGATGGCAATGTGCTCCCATAGCCAAAACTACAATAGAGAAACACCTGCTGATAGACTCGCACCCCTATGGTATACCACCTGATGCATATTGTGGTATAGGTGTGCTAGTACACAGACACCCCAAGCATAGCGGGTGCCCTCTGTGATCATCCTCTCCATGGTCCATCCCCATCCAATCGGGAACCCATACGATCTCCTATTAGGGCATACAATGCCTCCGATCAGTCCTGCCACTATACCAAGGAAGTAGTCATAGTAATCATGTATATCTTGCCAGGAGATAACCTAACCATCTAGCTCAGGGTCATCAAATACTTGTCTGCACTCTGCAAGTCCTACATCCCGCTAAGGATCATATACCACAAGCTCACCCTATATCAGCAAGTTTAGAATCCTGTAGACATCCTCAAGAGTCACCATCATCTCACCAGTCAAGAAGTGAAAAGCCCCATCCTCTCTATGGAATCTCTCCACGGTTGCAGTCAGTAAACCAAGGTTCGCACGAACCTTAGGCATGAAGCAAACGTAATCTAGGCCCATTGGGTTGAGAGCCTCTCAATCTATCTCTGTAAGCATATAGCACTACAACATTGGTAGGGGAAAATGCTCCCTCGACATGAGTGTATCTCGAATGTCCTCCTGCAAGCACACAAGGCAATGCATCAACCTAAAGCTGCAAGTATCATGCTCAACATATCTATAGAATCATATCAACTAACTTAGCATATCAAATTGATCAAAAAAGCACACTACATCTCTTGACCAGATTCCTGCAATCTTGGAGATAGCTTATCGATTGACGCATCAAACAGGATGCCAATCGAGTCAATCTTGTTAAGTAAACAAACTATCTATACCATATGCACCGAAATAGAGGGTAAATGCGCCATTTCTCAGCAAATGCACCACTTTTGGCAAATTTGCAACAACATCTATTGAATGCGCTGAACCATATCACATGCGCTAATTCATATAGTATATGCGTAGACAAATTGCATGCACTAATTCCAGTGTTAATTGCGCACAAACCTCATGCATACGCTGACCTATACCATGCATGTGCAACACTAGTGTATGTGCAGTTTTAAAACCTAAATGCACCACAGTAAAATGGATGCGCAGTTCCACATGTCATATGCGCCGAACTGCGATCCTGCGCTTTTGTTTTACCTATTTTTTCCTAAAATTTATTGCACCCATAATTGACCCTAGGTGAAGTTTTTCGAGATACATACCGGTGGTCCTGCCTCAACTGGCTAGTCGAACCATCAAACTTGCTCAAAGCGGTGATCCTCATGCGGAATATCCATCCTAGTGCTGACTGCTCTATGCTCTATGCTCTCCTAAGCTCTCAAGGACAAACCAAACAAGGACAAGTGTGCAAATGACTTGTCTTGTGGACCTAGCTCCTATTTATAGCATGCAAACCCTAAACTGGTTGTTTGGCGACTATGACTACTTCCCTAGCCCGTTTCTTCCCGTTTCTCCAATTCTTCAGCCTTTTTCTTCATTCTAACCTTTTCACCTTCTTCATCGTGAGATTGTCCATCTCACACCTTCTGCCTTCTTCCCATCCAATCTCCCGAGGGGGCATCCTATCGTCATAACCTGTACCAGGGGCAAACTAGGGCATGTATTATTATCAAAAAATTCATTCTTTGAAACAACATGATAAAACACATTGCATCAAAGAGCGGAAAAATGTATATGCCTAAAAATTGCAAGACTCTGTCCAAATAAATATTCTTAATATTTATTAAAGTCAAATTCCTCTATCAATAAATAAATAAACAAATTTATTTATTTGATTCATATTCTTCTAACAATTAAATAAAATCAATTTATTTAATTAAATTCTTCTAATTCCTCCAAACAATTAAATAAAATCAATTTATTTAATTAGATTCCTAAATTCTTCCAAAATTCTCCAACAAATTAAATAATACTAATTATTTAATTAGTTCTCCCAAATTCATTCTAAATTAAATAATACCAATTATTTAATTGTTTCTTCCAATAATATCTTCTATAAATTTAAATAAATCAAATATTTATTTAAGTTGTTTATTTCTTCTAAATTGAGTTATCTCTAAATATAATTCAATCCTTATGTACATGCAATTAATATTCTAAATATTTAATTGACTCAAAATATCTTCTCATCCTCATGCAATTTCCATCTTCTAGTTCTATTCTCTTAACTGATTAATATATTCTTTTTATTGATTAATCTCTTTAGTTAACTCATTCTTCTATTTTATTAATTCCTCTCATGCAAAATAGAGCAAGACACTCGTCTTCTTCTTATTCACACATTTCTCAGCCGTTCTGTACTGTTGATCTTCTTGTTCTCTCTATACTATTGATCTTCTCTCTCAAGTCTATAAATTAAACATTGTTCTTCCATTTCAATCATCCAAGCCTTCAGTATTGTTACTCTGTAGGAATTACAGTGCGCCTTTGGCACCCACATCATTCCTTTTTGCTTGTGATCAACTTGTTACCATATCACTACCATTGTTGTGAAGCTTATCTTCATTACAAAGCATTGTCATAGCCATTCTCCATTGACAATCTTGGAATAGCAAAGAAGTGCACTCTCTGAGGGCCTTATTCATACATGCAAGATTGATTGAGATAGGTAATCAACAAAAGCTATGAAGTATTGAGGTTTGCAAAGGTTTTTCATCTTTCTTTGTTCGATCTTGATTATTTCCCTTTTCGTTGAGTTTTGGGTATTATTGATATTGATTTATTGATTATTCATGTTTACTCCAATTTTCCCTTAACAACGACCATTGATCTTCAACCTCTAAAGCAATACTTAGATAGTGAGCTTGAATGTTACAGAGATAAATAGTGACCCCTTCAAATAAACATCGATGACCATGAATTGTGACCTCCAAATGGGAAAGGCTAGCAGTTATAAGAGACTTCAACATAGCCAGAAAGACTAGTAAACCATGAATGAATGCCAGAAAAATGACCACATAGAAGAGAAATTTCACCAATGATAGGGCTATGTGTGGGATGAAACTAAAATTGGGAAGGGAATTGGGATTCTAGGCTCTGATACCATATTGGAGTAGCAATGAAACGAATGCAATAACTAGAACTTCCACAAGGTGAATGTGCACACAAAGCAAGAGCTAAAAAACTATCATAAAAATGTATATGAATGTACAATGAACTCCTTTGTATATGTAGGACAAGGAGGAAGTGAGAAGGTGAGAGTCAAACTCTAACTAACCCTCCATGACATGTGACACATGTAGAACACTTGAGACAAGTGTGAGAGCATGTGTCATATGTCTATGAGGTGAGACAACTAAACTACTAAGTGACCTTAAGCTAGTGTGAAGAGGTCTACTAGGCTAGGAACTAGATAGAAGTAAACTAGATGAATAAAGACTCTTTTCACACTAACACATAGTTCTATTTTCCCTCTTGGAAAGGATGGGATATGGACATACCAACATCATTGTGTCCTGAGACACTTTGAGAGGATACGACAACTTGAAAGCCGCCACAAGAGGAAAGATTACATTGCATGTTTCATTAGGGATGAAAGTGATTCCTACAATGTTCTATTTCATTGACAAGGATAATGGGTACAATTGACTACTTGAAAGACCATGGATACACTGAATGAAGGTTGTCCCTTCCACATTGTTCTAGGAGGTCATATTCTTGCACCTCAAAAAAGTTTATGTTGTAAAAGGGAACCCAGAAGCATTTAGCATGGTTAAGACTGATGCAACCAAAAAGATAGGGATCTCAATAGATTACAAGATACCAACGAACAAGATTTATGTCATAGATCCCACACTTCAATAACAATTAAAATGACATAAATACCTACCAAAACTATCAACAATGTGGAAATAAGAACCTTTGACAAAGGAGAATCATCAAAACAAAAGGAAATGGCTCCCAAAGAAACTATGATAAAAATCATGGAGTGGTCAGAGAAAGATGGACCTCTATGTAATTTACTCTAGATATTCTCACCATCAATGTATCCCCAAAAGATGAGCAAGTTAATCATGTTTTCTTGTGCATAGGAGAAAACCCCATTGAATAGAGTAGCTTGAATTTCAAACAAAGACATTGGACTTAAATAGAGTAGACCCACATGCATTCTCAGATCCTGAGGAGGATTCTTCTAAAAGGTATACTCCTTTAACGCTACCAAAGGAAACAACATCTAGTGAGATGCACATATCCAAAACACAAGAGAAAAGTGATTCATATGGACCACTTTCACCTTCTGAAGACTCTTACACACCATTGACATTGTCTATAGAGGTAAAAACTCATGATCAAGAAGAAGAAAACTCGATAGGCAATGAGTCAAGGAATGTTATGGGTAAAAGCAAGAAGATGGGTCCACATATAGGGGAAGTGTCGTGCAAAAAAAAATCCTGACAGGAACGGGCACCCGAGCCTAGAACGGGTACCCGTTTCTAAAATTTTGAATTTCACACCCACGCTTTTAATTTTGTTTTAGGCTCGGGAAAGGCATGGGTAGCCGACCTTGAGCCTTGGACCTGCAAGTATTTCTCTAAGTACAGAACCAGAGGAAAGACTGACTTCACCTATATGGCTGATGACATTTTTTTCTGAATTTTTTTACGAAATTAAAACCCATTACAGATCATAATGTCTAGTTTTCAAATATATATATATATATATTGGATTGGACTTGTTTTTCTATTTATTAATTAATTTATGAGCAAATTGGTCCAAAAACTTGAAATGATAGGTGTTTGTATTTTTTTAATAACTTTTAATTTTTAAATTTAAAAAAAAAATTATATGTCATCAATCTACACATCATTCTTTACACAATGAAATTTTTTTTTTTAATTTTATGATTTTTTTGGCTCAAATTATGTTGGCCGTACATGAGGGGTTTTCAAAAGTAGCAATTAGGCCTAATAAAAAATTAATTAAAAAAAATTATTTGGAAAAAAATTATAAAAAAAAATCCTCATCAAACTTCACTGTACTACACATCTTTTCCCAAAAGGATTTTAAAAAATAATTTTATTTAGGTCAAATTATGTTGGCCGTACACGTGCATGGTATAGTTAAAAAAAAGTGACTTTTAAATAGTAGTTTTTAGAAATGCCTATTGAAAATCAATTTGTATCATCTAGGTATTGAAAAAAATTACATATTTGGAAACTAGACTCCGAGTAGTACATTTTATATTTAGTGACTTTTTTAAAGATTCCATCTCTAAGTGCTTCAAATTTTAGGGTCAAATGTGATAAATTCTAAAAATCAGGGAAAACACTTCCACTTTTTGGCCAAAAAGTGGACCCAACTTCTTGCACTGACCCTTATGGAAGGTTCACGTAAAGCCTTCCTAGCCCCTCAAAGACATGAGAAACCCTATGCCTTGACCTCAATACAATCAAATGATGTGGATGAGTGGGAAGCACCCTTAGTGCAGATAGAAAGGTAGAAAGACTCCTAAACGAAGATGAGGTGAGTGAAAGAGAATTCTTAAAATAACGTAAGATGTGAGTGACCATAGGAGATAAAGGTATTATCAGTTTTGAATTGCTTGAGAAGTACATAGGGTATTTGATGGGTATGCAGCCAGAATCAAACAAAAAAACAAGCATAAGCTTCGTTCCTCCAAATGAACAAAGAGAACCACAAACGCCTTTTGAATTGTTCTAATTTTTGTAGAGTATTCAAGAACATCCTGAAGTGAATATCTACATGCAAGATGAGTTTGACTTACTTGCAGAGCTTTTGAATTGCAACGGAGCCTTGCATTGGACTCCCTTGTATCAACAAGCCTTTCATGCTCTATTGCATATAACACTAACAAGAGTTGTCCCTCAATCAAATCAACCAAAACAAAGCCAACCTTTAGGACCCTACAGGATAGGTGAACTTGTCCTCCAAAAGTGGAGCACTAAGAATAAGAAACATAGGAAAAAGAGGAAATTTCAAGAAGATTGGAAAGGCTCGTATATGATCAAAGAAGATGTCAAAAACAATGCTTATCTTTTCTGCACAATGGAATGTGAGGAATTTGGTGAGACAGTCAGTGTATTTCAACTCAAGAAATATAATGTCTAAATATTAGATGCAACTTTAGTCATGTGATCATCCATCTTTTATCTTATCATAACTCTATTGAAATTTTGTTGGGCCTTGTGTTCATCCAATCCATCTGAGGAGAAAAACCCTTGGGTGCTAGAATTTAGAGGACAAAAACCCTTTGATCCTCCTTGGTGGTTTCATTTAGGAATCACATATGTGTTGAAGGATTGTAGAAGAATTGTTACATTTCTAGTTTTGTAGGGAATAGTGAAGAAGAAGGGTTCAATTTGCATAGTTTGATTTCTAGAATCATTATTTTATCTTGTAGTTGTAGTTAGTATTGTGTAACAACATTTTTTGTGTATTTATTCATTTTTGGAGTAGCTTTAATCATTGCTCCCCGGTTGAATATTATGAGTTTATTTTTGTTTTGGTTGATTATGTGTGTACAAAGGAATTAAATCAAGAGTGATTGCTATAGATTTACAATCTCTTGTTTCTATTGTTATTCCTCATTTGAGTGTATCATATTATCTATACATTTCATTACTATAATCATCCTAGCATTTTGGTGGAGTTCCTAAATCTTTTGGTGCCAAAGTTGTTGAATTGTTTATGAGTTGCAAGGGTTAATTTCTACATTTCATATTCAGATTTGTGGTTGTAATTTTTCTTTATTTTTGGCTGTACATTTTATTATTTTAGAGTAGCTTGGTAATGCATTAGATCTATAGTTTCATTATTGTGAGTGTTGTTCATTTTGGAGGAGTTTGAGTATGAAGAAGGAGGTCCAACATAAGGGGTTTGATAATGAGCTTGTAATTTTTCATTGTGTTGTTATATCCATTATATTTTTTCTTTTTAGATATACATTCAATTAATATAAATAGATATCACATATTTGGGAAGTTACTATTTGATTGTGCAAAAATTATCAGTTTGTGTTGCATAGTTTGAGTGAATTTTGATACATGAAATATGGATATTTTAGAAATATATATTTTAAGATATTTCAAATCTAGATATTTTAATAAAAAAATTGTTTTGGGACATACAGTGTATCAAAGCTAAGATCTTGGAAGTTACTATCTTGATGATAATCAATTTCAAGAAGGGTGAACTGTCATGTCCCATTTTTAATTAAATTCTTTCTTTTGGAGAAAATGCCTATTCTAGTAATTCCTATGGGCTAAGGCAAGATGTGCCCACCATAAATAGTTGATACGTTGTCAAAATTTTTGACCTCCTGATTCTTCGACTTTTGGCACCGACAAATTCTATCGACCTATCTGCACATCCTTGACTTTGTTCTTTGTCGATCCATTAGTCAAAAATTGTCATGTCGATTTGATTTCAACTAGCTGGTTATTTTACAACATGTCAGCTGGTTACAATCTTTCGATAAGATGTAGGGAGATAAATTTATTTGATATTTTAATTCTGGTCCTGGAATGATTTATGCTAAAGGGGACTATTAAATATTAAATTATTATATTATGTTGGCATTTTAAATTGGGCCAACTAAATATTAATTATTTAATATTTTTGGCACCACTATTTGGGGATGTTGGGATTCTCTTGGAGCTATTTGTAACTTCCATGCCTATTTCCAGCATATTCTATGATAGCAGTAAATGTGGAGTCACAATCTATTTTTGAAAGGGAATCTAGAAGCATTTATGAGAGGGTTGGATGGAGTAATCATAGAAGGGAATTATTGAATGAATAAAATGTTATCATTTTCTTGTTAGATGAGAATCTTATTTGCCAAATTTACTTGGGAATCAAATGGAGGTTATTGGAAAATATTTATGGGGCACCTTTGGAGGAAAATATTGAAAATAATATTTAAAATTATTATTTTTTGAAGAGGGGCATTGGATTATAATCCCTCAACATCAATATATCCTCATATGATCGTCCATCTTTTATCTTATCAAAACTTTGCTAAAATTGTGTTGAGCTTTGTGTTCATCCAATCCATCTAAGGATGAAAACCCTTAGGGTACTGGAATTTAGAGTATGAAAACTCTTTGGCTTCCAAACGATTTGAAGATTAAAACCCTCTAATCCTTCTTGGTGGTTTCATTTAGGAATCACAAGTTTGTTCAAGGATTGTAGAAGAATTGTTGTTTTTAGAACTTTCATAGTGAATAGTGAAGAAGGGTTCAATTTGCATAGTTTTATTTCTAGAATCATTATTTTATCTTTTAGCTATATTTATTATTGTGTAACAACATTTTTTTTGTGTATTTCATCATTTCTAAAGTAGCTTTGTGAAGCCATTACTTCCCAGTTGAATATTGTGAGTTTATTTCATTTTTGGTTGATTGTGTGTAAATAAAGGAATTAAATCAAAAGGGTTTTCTACATATTTATAATATCTTGTTGCTTCTATTATTCCTCATTTTAATATATCAAATTATCCCATCACTTTGGTGGAGTTTCCTAAATATTTTGATGCCAAAATTGCCAAATTTTTATGTGCTACAAGGGTTTAATTTCCATAAATTATCATATTCAGATTTGTGGCCATAGTTTTTATTCTTTTTGGATGCACATTTCACCATTTTGGAGCAGCTTATTAATGCATTAGATCAATAGTTTCATTATTATGAATGTTGTTTAGTTTGGAAGAGTTTGAGTGCAAAGAATAATGTTCAATGTAAGGGGTTTGATAGCGGATTTGTATTTTTCATTGTGTTGATGTTATATCCATTATGTTTTTTCTTTTTGTCTATACATTCAATTAATACAAGTATCTCTACCATATTGGGGAAGTTACTATCTAATTGTGCAAAAAATATCAATTTGTGTTGCATAGTTTGAGTGAATTTTGATAGGTGAAATATAGATATTTTGGTAATATATTTTAAGATATTTCAAATTTGGATATTTTGATAAAAAAAATGTTTTGAGATATTACATTAATTGATTGATTTATATAACATGAAATTAGTATCAATTGATATCATATATCAACCGATATCAATTGATATTGATAACTAATTTTTAGATTTAGTTTAATTGATATTGATATCTAATTTCTAACTTTAATTTAATTGATCAATTGACTGATATAACTTGATATCAATTGATTGATAAATTTATATCAACTAATATTGATAAGTCTATATTGAAATTGACGTAAATATATATATATATATATATATATATATATATATATATATATATATATATTGATGGGTAAGAGGTTGTGGCCAGTGATATATTTTATTAAGAAAAATTCTAAAGTACACCTATGTTCAGTGCGAGCACCGGTAGGAAATAACAGAGTGAAGAAAACCTTTGGTCTTGCTCGGGACTCGTGGAGTCTAGTACAAAATTAAATATACAAGTCTTGTTGCCACTATGCAGAAAAGTTCATTTTGAGGATAAATCCTCTTTTACAAAGATAGAGAATTACAATCGTAGTCCTAGCTCTACAAATGGGCCAATCTTTAATAATATTGCTTGCTATTACTTCATTTGATCTTTCATCCCGAGGTAACTTAAAACAGATTCATGTTGATCACTGAGGATATCCTTCTTTCCTCGATCATACAATCACCTACTTACAGGGAATACATTTCCTTTCTTGCTGTTGCAATACTCCTGAGGATTCCTGTCAAACACAACAGTGTCTTCCCAAGCTACTTCTCGTGTTAGCCAAAGTTCTTGCACCAAAATTGTTAGCTCTTCTCATATCAACTAATGATAATTAAATGCACTTAAGAAAACTTACGGACTCTTCCAACATTACCATCGAAAATAGTGACTGCATAAAGTGTTAGAGCTTAAAAGGATGGAAGTGAATGTATGTCCTTTTTTCTTCTTAATTTCTTATAAATATACGAAGACGTGTATATTTAGATATGTATATATATATAGGTATTTGAATAGAAAATAGGACTTTCCTACAAATAAGCATGACTAAACAAGGGAAGGTGGCTGCTGATTCATTAGCTTACTAAATCATATCTCTTAACAAAGCCATGGAATAGATCCTTAACTTGTCATATCAGAATTCTCAATGAACGGTAATTAGCTGTCAATCAAGGAGAAAAGCCATTAAATCTAATTATTGTTGTGTGAGTTTAAGTACAATGTCAGCTCGCATCATGAACTTACACATGTAGGCACCAATCTTTATGATTCTATAACATGCCTTTCTGATACTGAACTACTCCTAGCCTGGAAGAGCGAATCATAATTGAAAATTGTTGAAGGATTGATAATCATAGCTCAGTCCTCATTTATTAGACATGATGAGGCACGTGATTATCCCTTTGCCTTTTACAGGTATATCAAGCCGTCATAGGAAGAAGGAGCCCCATGTTGAATTTGAGTGTTAAAATGTCTAAGATAGCAAGAAGGGCTGAATGAGATATATATATATATATATATCTGTGTGTGTGTGTGAGTATTAAATAAGAGCATGTGTAGGTGACACTTTTTAGGGCAAGCTAGCGGAGGTAATAAGAGCAAAACATCAACAGATTGAAAAACGATGCCTAGCAAAGGGTTAATAGATGGATGAAGCAAGTCTACAAAATTCCATATTTTAAATACATCAGTTGTTCTCAGCTCCCAACATTTCCAATGCTAGTTAGATTCATAGTTATGTTTTGATCGGAAGCCATAATCTACGGGGGAATGGAGACCCCAGTGAGATTGGTCAGTACCAAACGCCAGATGTCTTTTCTTGGTCCTGTGTCATTACTTCGTCTACAACAGATGCTCTGACGCTCCGATGAGCTTATGGTTGGAGCCATCAGGATGATAGTTGGGAGGAAATTTATGGAGGAGGCTGAGAGGGATCGAGTTGACATAGATGTCACCTCTCAAGTATAGGCTATGTTATTGGAATTGGAGGTTGACAAGGTACAGATAGAGTAGATTATGAGGGTCTCTTTTATCCTGAACATCTGGGAGATTTGGGGATAACCCTGGAAGCTGGGAGTGAAGGTATTGGGATGCCTAGGCTGAGGGATATGGCTAACTTGAATGATCTAGAAGCAGTGGTGAAGCTTTACCTATTCATTCTTGACCTCAAGGGGCCAGACCTTATGGTAGCCAAAGAGATGGCGGGGTAGCTGTGAATTTTATCAAAAGGGTCTTGGGGATAGTTGTCAAATAAGGATTTGAATAGGTGGGAGATTTTAACCACCAGCTACTTCAATATGACAGGGAGTAAGTCTGAAAAAGTTTGTGTTTTTTTGTTGAAAATTACTAAATGTATGTTTATAAGAAGCCTCTAAATGGCTTAGTTTTTTAATATAGCCACCAGAAAAGAAGGCAAAAAAGTAGACCCTGCGTGGTCACGAATATACTCTGTGTAGATGTTTTTAGGAAAGACCCTAAAGGGTCTCTTATAATTCTATTTTTTGATGTTATAGCAGTTTGGATGTAGATATTCATTTTGAAGAACAAGCTTTGGAAAACTTATATTAAGAATGTGAATATAAGCAGAATTGATGTGATTAAAGTATGTGCCTGTGAAAGACTGAGTTCAAAAATACATTAAGTACACATATGGTTAGGGTTGAAGAATGTTAAAATAGGGAAAAGTGTGTATAAATATATATACATATATATACATGTCAATATATATAGTTATATATATAATGAATGTTTATGAATGGATAAAAATTATATATATATAAATATATGTGTGTTTGTATATATATATATAGAAGAATAACAGAGAAAAGCCCCAGAAGATGAAGGGAGATTAGGTTGAATCAAGCCTAAGAGTGGACTAGACAAACCTAATGTGTCTTCCTTCTCCCGAGGAAAACATCAGTTGGATGTTTTGGTGCTGCCATTCTTAATTAAGAGTTGTATTTAATGGTTAAGCATGTACCATCAACACCTTTGTTGGCTAGGTTATCCGCTTTAACATTGCCGTCTCTAAAGATATGATTAAATATGCATTTTTTGAAAGAAGCAGTGATGTCAATGGCAGTGGAGAGGAGGGAGTTGAGTCTCCAGTTAGGCATGCTACCTTGTCTTAGGGCATTAATAATAATCGTGGAGTCTCCTTCCACTACTAATTCTTCAATTTTCAAATCTCTGCACATTCTTAGTCCCTCAATCAGAGTAGACAATTTTGCCATGTTATTTGTTGCAATATTTAGGGGTTTGGCTATGGCAACTACTTCCTTCGATTCCCAATCATGGATCACATAGCCTATACCAGCAATTCCCTGGTTGCCTCTAGAGGCTCTGTCAAAGTTTAGCTTGAACCATCCTTTTTTAGGGGGTTGCCATTTGCATTCTTGTCTTTTGTTGGAGGTTTTATGGTTACCTGGTCACACAAAGGGGGGGCAATTTTAATCCTTCCCATCTGCCATGCATCTTTTCATCCCAATATGGCATTTTGGCTTCTTTCCTAGGGTTATTAAGAACCCTACTATTGGCAATTTCTATAATAATAGCTTCAATCTTGGTAATGAGTTGTTCATAAGTCATCTTTTTCTCTTTGAATATTCTTCTATTTCTTTCTTTCCATAACTCCCAAATCATGACTGAGGGGGTTATTGTCCATAGTATATGATAGATGCTTTGTTTATGAATGTCTGGCCAACCTAGAAACAGGTTTAATTTATTATTAGGAAGGGTTGTTATCCAGCCTAGTTTACTGCATAACCAATTCCAGTATTTGAAAGAGAATTGCCAATTGAGTAGAATGTGGTCTGTTGTTTCCTGCTCATCTTCGCATAAGGGACATCTGCTAGGACCCTCATATCCCATCTTAGTAAACCTTTATGCTATTAGTATTTTCTTCTGTAAGGCTAACCAAGAAAACATTTCAGCTTTTGGGAGACAGTTCTTATCCTAGCATAGTCTAAGTGGAATTACCGTTTTTGGTCTAAACTGTTGTTTGATTAAACTTTTATAACCCTCTCTTGTGTTGTAGTCTCCTGATTTGGCACCATCCCATACCAATCTGTCAGTGCCTTTTTTGAAGGATACACTCCTCTCGTTGAGGATATCGAGTAAGGTCTTTTTATCACTATCTGGGATGTTCACATTCTCCATTGATTTCCATTTCCATCCTTGGTTTGCATCATTGTTGGGGAATTCAATGTAATCTTTTACATATCTCCCCCACTGGGATTCAAGGGTTCTTTTTGCGTCCTCCAGGTTGACAAGGCTTCTAATCGACTCATACCCCCTAGGAGTCATCCCAGAAAAGTGCTTGGATGTCATCCCCTAGACTCCAAGTCAATTTATCCATGATGAGCTTCCTACAATCCAACATAAAATTCTACAATCAGGACCCTTTAGGGGGGTGGCCATCCAGAAGAGGGAGGAAGATTCATGTCCTCTTAGATATTTGTTCCTGAGTATTTTTACCCATTTCAAGTTTGGTTGTTTATACATTCTCTAGATTAGTTTAGCCCCCAATGCTTTGCTTTGTTCCTTGATGTTTTTCAGACCCAAGCCTCCCTCCTCCTTAGGTCCACATATTTTATCCCAAGCTACTAATGCCATTCTTTTCTTATCCTCCATTCCTTGCCAGAGGAATGTTCTCAGGATTTTGTTAATTTCTTCTCATTTCTCTACTGGAAGGTTCGTGCATGATAGTTGATATATTGGTATGGCTGAGAGGACAAATTTTAACATTGTGAATTTTCAAGCTGAAGATAACCATTTGCCCTTCTAGGACTCAGCTTTCTTTTGATCTTAGAAGTAATATGATCCCATAAATATTTTGTCTTATTGCTTTTGTCTAATGGTAGACCTAAATACTTGTAGGGCAGTTCTCCTCTTCTAAAGGTTAGATTTCTGCATATTTCTCTCTCTGTTTTGGGGTCTGTGTTGAAGAAGAAATTTCTGATTTATCAGTATTGACCTCTTGGCCTAAGGCCTTGGTGTATGAGTTTAGGATCTCTTTGAAATACTTGGTTTCTTCACTACTACCTCTGCCATAGAGCATGGCGTCATTAACAAACTGTTGGTGGGTTATGGGGTTTAGACCAGAAGTTATTTTAATTCCTTGGATCTTACCTTTTTCCCTGTAATCAATGATCATCCTTCCTATAGCTTCTACCATTATAATGAAGAGGAAGGGAGACATTGGATCTCCTTGTCTCAATCCTCTTGACATACTAAAGAAAGCTTCCGGGGTCCCATTGATTAAGACAGAGATCTTGGGACTAGATATGCACTCATAAATGAGATTTATCCATTGCTTCATAAATCCAAAAGCCTCCAAGGTTTTGCAAAGAAAATGCCAATCAACATTATCATAAGCTTTACTGATATCTAATTTGATTAACATACTGGGGTTTTTGTTGTGCTGAATGGAGTGGATGGCTTCTTAGGCTATAATTACTCCATTATATATAGATCTGCCCAGAACAAATCCAGTTTGTTCGTCACTAATAATGTCTGGTAGCACTTTCTGAATTCTATTAGCTATAGTCTTCGTGAGTATTTTATATATAGTGTTGCATAGAGAGATAGGCCGCAAGTCCCCAAAACTCTCCGGCTTTTCCTTTTTAGGAATAAGAGTGAGGAATGTGTTGTTTACTTCTTTTAGGAGGTTGCTAGAATTCCTCACCCCTTCTAATGCATCCACAACTTCATCTCCTATGAAGTGCTAGCATTTCTGAAAAAAGAGGGCTGGGAAGCCATCTGGGCCTGGGGCTTTATCCGGCTGCATATGGGAGATTGCCAGTTCGATCTCAGTTTTGGAAAACTTTGCATTAAGGGCTTTGTTTTGATCCTCAGTTATGATCCTTGGGATATTTTGTAGTATGGCTTGTTGATGGACCCTGTTTGATCCTTCCCAGTTATTAAGAATGTTTTTGAAATATTTGACTGTTTCCACTGCAATTTACTGTGGATCTTTGATCCAAGCATTGTTCTCACCCTTAATTTTAGTAATTCTATTTGTATTCATATGAACTTTAGTGTTATGAAAAAACTTTGTGTTCTTGTCTCCAGCTTCAAGCCAGGTTTCCCTAGACTTCTAACATCAAAAGATTTCTTCTTTGGCCAGTATATCTTCATATATGTAAATTTATATTAATTGGTAGAAATCTAATTTAATTGATTGATTGATATAAACTGATATCAATTGACATAAATAGATAATTTAATTTACAATCTTTAATTATCTATTATCCAAACTTGTTATCAAAATGAAAGAGTAATAAATAAATTAGTGAATGCATTTCAAGATACTAAAAATTTATTTTAACACATGATGTAAATACATTTCAAATGTTAACTATTAAAATAGACTCAATTTGAAATGCATTGAAATATACTCTTTTAAAAATATTCTTTGAAAAATACTCTTTGAAAAATACTCTTTGAAAAATACATCGTGTGTGGAGTACATACATTTAAAGTTGTTGGTACATATAATTTGGGTCATCTCTATTTTTATTGTCTCTAAAATCTTTTCATGGTCTTCAATACTCAACCTCTATTTTGTTGGCCATATCTAGTTTTTCATAAAGTTTCAAAATTTAATTGTGTTGAGCTATAGCTAAGTGGCTATAATGTATAACCTTCTATCTAGGCATATATTTATCAAATGTGATACCACTTTTATCTATCTTTATTTATTAGTGAGAAGTTCTTTCAGTAACAACTGATCTAGTGGGATAATCTTATTCATCACCATTTTTCATGGATTGTGTCAATTCGTATTTTAATTATGGATCCAAGTGAATAATATTCTATGCTTTCTATATAGTTATCAATATTTACAACCTTGAAACAAAAATATCTTCTACAAAAATACATAGGTTGGGGTCAATTCCAAGATATATCACTTGTTAGCTAGTAATATTGTCCCATTACAATAATCAATATGTTTAATTTACTTACAACAGCTAGATCAAACTCATTTTCAAAGTTGAATAAACAAAAAGGATCATTGGCATCTGTCAAATTTATTTTTAAGGAGGCATTAAAAGCATTTTCTTTGAATTTCCTACTATGCAATACATCCATTAATAATATTCTCACGTTGTAGAGTATTTACATCACCCTTAATGCAAATGACAAAAAAGCACAACTTTTCCCTCACTTGAATATCAAATGGATTACTACGTCCAATAGTCATCATTTAATGGAATCTTTTAATCCAATAATGCTTTGGCAATTATAAGGATTAGAACAATCAATATCCACAAATATGAAAATTTAAAATACTAATTTTAAACATCTAAAAGAAGAGAAAGAAGAATGCCAAGAAAAAATAACTACAAGAAAAGGTTTATGTAATCTCCTTATTACCTCTATAGTCCTTAAATATACCTCTAAGGTCACTTCCCAAGATACAAGAGAGTAATCTTGTTGAATGCTGTACTTAATGCACTATATAGGGGGTTTAAGAAGAGAGGGAGAAACTAAGAAGAAAAATAAATGCCTAGATAATTAGAATATATTTTTAAAAATTACATCTAAAACAACAAAAATGAACATTGCATTTGTATGCAAATTAAAAGGAATTAAACAATATTCATACCTATAAAAGCATCTCCATACTAAAATTAAGATAATTGTCAAAATTGCTATAAAGTGCATTGAAATTGTTAACACATTATTAAAATTGTTTAATTTAACTGAAAAATTATTTAAAATACTATATTTGGCCAAAAAAATAGTTTTCATATAAAATACTATGTATGTATCATAACAAGACATTTTCGACTGAATACATTTCAGCGAAAACATTTACAATAGAGCCATTTTTGGCCAAACATACCTATCTAGTAGTAGACATGGCAATTAACCTTCTTGTTTATAAAGTATTTTCAAACTCTATCTTTCACTTAGGTTTTCTCAAATTGGGAATATTTTCAATAAAAATCTAAAAATACAAAGCATAGAATCCAATTTTTTTTTTAATATTTTAATTAATTTTTTTTACTACAAGTATGTCATTATAATCAAACATAAGGGTAATTGGAAATTTAAAAAGTATGATTAAACTTATTTTAAAAATTTAAGGAAAATATGGTGCACTAGAGTAGAGAATCCTCTCCAAAAGGGAATAATTTTTTTTTGTTTATGATAAACAATTAAGACAAAGTGGAGACCAATTGAAACTATTACATTTTTAGTAAACTTGACTTTAAAAATTTATTAAAAAATAAATATTTATCAATTTTTTCAATGCATAGATATTTAAGTTAGCGAAGTGCGAAAAAATCTTGGAAAAAAAAATAATTTTGTTTTATTAAAAGTGGATGGACATCAATCTTATTATCTGAACTATTTTTCTACAATTAAATTTTAGTGTCAATTTTATAAAAAACTATATCCAAATAATTTTTTAAAAAAAAAACATAAACTACACTAAGAATTATACAATTCATTAGTTTATAATATTTAAAATTAAAATATATTTGTCACTTTTAGGTGCTTCAAGTTAAAAATTTAGACTTGTGTTGGCCATTTCCTTAATAAAAAGGTGACACAGTTCTAAACTTTCACCCTATCACTATATATATTAATTGTTACATTCATAATGATGATGGAATCAATTGAACCCTAAAGTCTATGTGTTAACCAGTTAAAATCTTATAATTTATTTATGATTGGGTAAACAAGAAGATAGTGATAGTGTATTAGCAATGAAAAGAATTTGAAGCTGGGTATCTCCTAGTTAAGCTTAGGTCTAAACCTTGATTCCTTCTTATATATGTGATTTTGTAATATTATTATCTTGAGTCATGAGTAGTAAGTTCCCTAAGGACTAGATAAAAATATAAGACTTGAGGTTTTTGTCTTATTTGCTTTGATACATTTATTGCTCATCCATATGGTTTAGTAGGTTTTTGAAGATGGAAGGTTGCATAGGCAAGTGCCCTCCTTTGTGTGTTCTCCTTTAGACTCAAATCTATTGTTGATGTTATGGGAATTTGATCTATATGTTATTTCCTAGAATGCTAAGCTAATATGGATAAGGGGATGAAGTTGTTGGGTGTGTATATGCTGACCATTATTATAATTTGATATAAACTCTATATTTTAGTCTGTTTAAAATACTTTCTTTAAATTTGAGCATATGATGATTGTATTACTATTAGCAAGGTTCAAGACTATCATTACAAAGTAAACTTGTGACATTAAGCTAGAATGATGAACATTACCTTATGAGTTGAAGATTATTTGTGAAGATATATTGACTCTTACTCCAAATTCTTAATCATTGAGATGCACGTGTGGACTGAGAATTTCATGCGTATGAAATATTTCTGTAAGATCGTAGTAGTTAGAATTATCCCTCATTTGGTTGTATTAGTGGTAGGGTAGTCACTTATTTAACTTTCTATTATCTATTTGTACCTATGTAGAAAGGGTATTGGATGAATTTGGTGCCTTGTAATAATGTAACAATGATACCTTAGTCCTTATATACAAGTACATCTTAGTTTTATGAAGTCTTATAGGGTGCATAGTATCAAGTATATTGTCTTTTATTCTAAATGTATTCTAAGGAAATACACAACCCTAGAGTGTGAGGGTTCACCCTAGGTTCAATTGAATCTAAACATTTGACTAAGCAAATCATTTATTATACTTAAGGTGAATGGTCATAGATGAACCTAAGAGGTTCAAAAAGACTCCAGATTGTCTATGTATGATGCATAAATGTGAGAATTATGTTATCATTGTGATCTTTCTAATATTGTGGTAAGGGTGGTATTAAAATATTTGGCCTAGGGTTGGGGGTTAGGTGGTGATCCTAGGTTAGGCTCATATTGCACCATGCCATGTATCCCTAAATGTGACTAGGATAATGTTTTTTTTAGTTGGAAGTTGGAATCTTCTTAAGGTTTTTCTTCAAAGGATATTTACAAGTTGAAAATCTTAAGTGTTGTTGAGAAACTATGAATTTATACCACTAGCTCACAAAAAGATGAGGACCACTATATTGTAATTTTTTATTTGAGTAATAAGTCTTAGCTTAGAGGATTGAATATACCCTAATGTTTTTTATTACATCATTGAATATACCCTAATGTTTTTTATTACATCAGGTGGCAAAAACAAGGGGCCGAACCCTGAATAGAGATTACATAAGAAAAAGCATAGGCTCAAGAAACAAAAAGAGTCTGGAACCAAGACCCAGGTAACACCAGCTTACAAACGGCAGAAAGTAAGCAACAGCAAAAAACTAGCAAACAGACAGCAGAAGGCACACTAGGACATAGAGTCCTCCCAGTCTTTAGCAAGAACTTCTAAAACTTTGTCCAGCTCCTGAGTTCTGTCATTGTCAGCTCCCTGGGAGAAAAGTTGAATATCCTGCAAAAGGGTTAAGTTGATCATGGAAGACCTGCACAGCATGCAGGTAATGAACTTATAAAGAGTAGACAGCTTGAGTTGCAGAGCCACCATCTTGTCCTTTAACTAAGTCACTTCAGCAAACAGAGAGTTACTATCCCTACCCTCATTCACATTGCCATCCTCAGCAGTAGCCCTGACATCATCATCTTGAATCTCTTCAGGGACAGAATGACTGTTCGCTTCCACCTCTTCAGCACCGGCAGGAGTTTGCTCATTCATGTTCCCCTCTCCTTCGCCAGTATCATACTGGGCCTCCATAGGGCTCTGATGGTCAAACTCATCTTTATCACTACCAGTACCAATCACATTCTCGAGGCTATCCCTATAATCATTCTGCAGAGAGTCATGGCCATCAAACTGCTCCCCAGAAACAGGATTCTCCATGCAAATTTCCTTCAGATCATCACTATCGGCCTCCTCACCATGAGAAGAAGCCTCAGGGTTACTTTTTGAGTAGTCTATAAGTTTAACCTTAGGGGCTGGCTTCCCAGCAATTCTGGTAGAGCGTCTGACACCAGGGGATATGCTTTTCCCTTTGTTGTTTCTTGCCTTTTTAGTAGGATTCTCAGCAGACATGTTTTTACCTTTAGGGTTCTCATGACTATCTTTGAGGGAGCTTAGAATAGCCACTTCCTCAGCCAGCTCAGAGAGGCGATGAAGCCGCTTCCTAGACTTAACAGAGTCCTTCATCTTAGGGGTAGAGGTAGACCCAGAAGTGGGGGTATTAGTTTCCACAGAGGCCGAAGTTGGGCCATCATGACTATTTTTCACAGGAGTGAGTAGGGAATCATAATTGATAGAAGCCGACGGAGTATTGGGGGAGGGTTCCACAGCTGGGTGATGGAGAGTGGCAGGGGGCATCAAGGCCAAGTGAAACTGGTGAAGTCTGTGTATGAGGCCTTGGTGTAGGGGCACAGGCTTCTCCAACAGCCTTGAGGTTAAATTCTTATGAACCATTTTAACCGAGTGATCTCAAGAAGAAAGCAGGTAGTAAAGGAAACAAATAGCCAAGTTTTTGCGAAAATGATTGAGCAGGGGAAGATGGTAGTAATAAAACCTGACATAACGGCCTTCCAAGGTGAAGTACTTCATGATATACCCTAATGTTGATAGAGGGATCAATGTAAAGTTAAAAAATTCAAGTGATATCTTGATTGTACAAAAGCAATCTAGGCCTATGATTAATTACTAGATATCTTGATTTGTCTTCATGACTGTACTAACTTATTTAAGGGCACCTTATGAGTTATTGTGAACTTGTTTGAATTGTTTCTTAGTAAAAATATATAAATGAAGATTATTACATTTGTTAAAACAAGAAGGCACTATTGTGGTTAGTTAGATGCAATGAGAAATATACGATAGCTTCATTATGGCCAAACTATGAAGACTTACTATACCTAATATTAAATTTCATAAGATTTCATTAATAATTATAAAAAAATTAATGGATTTTATTAGGATATCTATTGCTCATTACATTGGAAGACAAGTGAAAATAGAGTATGGTTACTACTATAACACATTGAAGTAAGATAAATCAATCTTCTTTGTTTAAACACTCTTAGCATGTAGCTTATACTTTGTAGCTTATACTTTATGGTATCTAGCGGAATTAATTTATGTATGTCTTACAAGGATTAAGAAATATAATTATAATTTTTTATTAAATATATTAAAGTTCCCAAGATGGTGAGGAAATGGCCCTAGCTAGAAATTCTTCTATGAGACTCGTGGTGTGTCCAACCTTTTCATTAACATGTTGCCATCTTGGGGTCTAAAGAATGAAACTAGAGAATGTGCAAAATTAATGTCCAAGCAAGCTAGAAGGAAATTAAAAAATATTTTTGGTTGATATAAGATTCCTAGTGAATTGAGGATGCTCCTACATTGTGATGTTCTACCACTTTCCACTTAGAATCTCTTATCCTTCTCCTTTCTACTTTTTCTATTTTTTAAGACAAGTTTCAAGTAAGTTGTAGTTAATGCCTATTTTAAATGCCTATGGAATTAATTTGAATGCATGCCTTATACCTAGGCCCTAGAATAGGAAACCATTTATATAACTGTTACTAATTTTTTTTTGTTCAGACTAAAATTAGTTTGACCTAAGTGCAGTTGTTCAAAAGGAATAAAAGAAAACTTTGGAGTTAAGCTTTTATTGAACAGTTGATATCTTGACAGAAGAGAAATGGTCTTCAGTTGACAGGATAACCCATCAGTCTAATCAAGATTGATGAATCATCATGACAAGAGAATAAGGTAGTCAAGGTATCAGTCATTCAAGAAATAAAGTTGTTTTAACATGGTGTTATCTTTCAGGAGTTATAAGATAGATTGATTATTCAATTAATCAGATTTGATTGTTTAAATTGTTATTTCATGTCATGTTTTGAACATACATTCAATAGCTGTTACTTTATTCTATGCATTGATTGAAAAAGAAATACACATACATCAAATGCATAAGATAAATTAATTGATTATGTTTAAAAGAAGTGTTCAAACATGTCCCACACAAGCCGTGGGAATAACTACACTAAGCAATTGCAGACATGTAAGCTATGCATCTGAATGATACAAGAAATAGTGCAAACACATTATAAAAGTAAACATCCATCATTGCCTGAGCAAGAAGGTTGTTTAGCTGATGCCGGTCTTCAGTCTTCATCTTCAGCTTCTATCATCAGTTGAACCTGCAAAAAATTTGGGGACAACCCTGTTAGTGCTCTGAATGTTTAAGGTTATCATATGCTTTTATCAGTCAGATATATCAACTTATCACATCATGCATTTCATATGAAAGATCAGATCAGACATGTGCTACAAGCCAGAATATCAAAGAAGATCAATCAATACCATCAGGTATATCTTTTATGCTAACTTGTTGTTCACTGTGTAGGTATAGGAAAACTAAATGTTGCTGATTCAAAGACAAAACATGTGGAGAAAATGTGGCTCCCACAAGGGTCGAGCCCATCATGCTCAAGTGATACCATTACATGTTATGCTATATCTAATAGCTCATCAGTAATCAAATTCTAAATGATATGCAAAAAACAAGCTATACCACATAGTGAAGTAATCATGTCTAAAAGACCAAGATACATCCTATGAAGCTGCCACCATGAAGTACAGAAAGATACAGTGACCAAAGGAGAAAGGTATTTTCCATTCATTTAATATAAATGAGATATCTTCTTTTGTTATTCATATATGTCATTCAAGTTGCAATGGTACAAGGAGTCAACAAATGCAGAAGGGAACAACATTAATGATACAGTATAGCCTCACTAAATGGAGCAGTAGTATAATAGCATATACTAGTTAGTAAGAAGATCAACATGATAGTCAAGTGCTGCAGCTAATAGGGAGAAACAATCACCAGTCATATGCCTTATGTCCAGAAGTACAAAGACAATAATGCCACATTCAAGTCCAAATGAACATGGTCATGCCATATGTAGAGAAAGACTACTTCAAGCACACAAGAGAGCCCCCTCATGAAAAGAACAATGCATAAGACATATGTCATGTGAAGGAGAAACATAATGAAGAGAATTTAACAGTTAACCAGCAAATGACAAGTGAATGTCAATTCAAAATTCCTTGCTCAGAAGAAGATTCATAACATCTCTTCACAGAAAAAGAATGTTATTGGTGCTCAGAATTGCACAGGTAGCATATTTTATTCCTCAGAATGTTCAAATACAATCAAATAAGCTACAGATTTGAAGAATGACAGTCATATACTGTGTGGTCATGAACTAAGATTTTATAATAATTTCAACATGAGAGCAGCAGTTGGAGGTAGGTTGTTTTGTTTCTCAAGAGGACTCCCATACTCCTAGACATTATTGCAAATCTTAAGCATGATAGCAGCCATCTGAGGTAGCCTGGTATACAGAGAAGAATGCCAAGAGTTTGAATAGGGAGATCAGTTGAAAGAAAGAACAATACATGTATTGAATTGACAAAGACAAACAAAGGAAGAAAGACAGAGTTTTCAACTTCAACAATGACTAAGATTACAAAGTGTGGGCTTCTCTACATGATAGTTATAGCAGCAGAACAGGTGTAGTAAAATAATCATGCACGGAAGCAATAACAATCATGTATAGCAACAAAAATAAATCATGCATGTATAATGAAAGGAGGTACAGTCAAAGCAAGATAGGTACAGTTGGTACTGTTGTGAATGAGGTAAATTTCTTTTGAAAGAGGAGGACAATTATAAGGACTGAAATAGCAGCATCAAGAGACTGAGACAATCATGTTTCTACACAGATAAAACTGAAGAACTCGTAGACAACAAAAGAGCATAGGCATTCATTATGTCATGGTATGCATTCATGGTATCAAGCATAAAGTCAAAAGAACAAATCCCAAACACTGGCATATGAGCTTTAGATCATCAATATAGTCATGGTACAAGTATTGTGTTCTACCACATGAACTAAAGACAATGAGCAAATGCAAAGTTCCAGTGACAAAGGCAGAGTATAGGCACACTCACATTGTCAAATACAGAACAGCAGGACAGTAGCCACATGATTACATCATATCTTGAGAATTACGAACTGGGTTTTCGTGTTGTTTTGAAAAAAATTAGTAAACATTTAGATGAAAAAACCCATTAAATTTTACAAAAACCCATTTTGCGTTTTGAGAGAAAACTTCACCAGTCTGGGACCTTGTTCAAATGTAGCAAATGCACTCTTTGAGCAATGTTATCATGCATCAAGACAATGAAAAGGGCATCATGCAAAGTTTTAAGATAAGGTGATGTCCTTTGATACAAGGAGAATGTTGTCTCAATCAGCAATAACAGTGTACAAAGAGAAGATGGAAGATACAGTATGAAAGTTACAAGATCAGCTTAAGAGTTTCAGCCTGGCAACATACAAATGAACAGTCATATAGAGCAACACAAGGGACAACAATCACCTATTTTGAAGCATGAAAAAATAGTCATCAGCAAAAGATAGCAGCCATTAATATGAAAGGAAAAAGCAGTCTTCAAGTGAATAGCCGTATGTAGATTTCACTCCAACGGTCAAGATGGTTAGCTGGGCAATAAAATAAGACAAATATTTACCACTTTTGTTGTGAATGGTGTAAAATTACTTGTTAAAACTCTGTAACATCATTTACTATGGCTGTAACAGCATTTACCACAGTGGAACTCATGCCTAATAAGACAAAATGGTAATAATCTCTTGTGGGCAGTGAGCTAGAAGAGTCACAGTCCAAGGTAGAATGCAAAGGTGCAGCAAAACAACATGTTGACAGTGATTTTTTTTGCATGAAAGACAGCCACATCTATCAATTAAAACTCTCAGAGAAGCCAGAATAGCCACAGAATCACTTACTAAGCATGAAGAGCAAGGAAACGAGATAATAATTCTACTAAGAGTTTAAGGAGCCACGTAGCCATAGGAGCTTCAGACAAAGGAAAACAACAACTTTTCCATGATTTTATTCTCAAAAGAAAGTAGCTTCTTCATGTTTTCTAATAGTAAAAGGCAACTTGTCTTCATTTTCATCATTGGAGAACTAGAACAAGGAAAATATCCCTCGCTGTTTCAAAAGCATGTTGAATAATTCATCAGAAAAGGAGATACAAAAGAGGGATTTCTTTTTTTTTTTTACAGTTTTTATCAGAAAAATAAGATTCAATCTCATGAAAAGAGAGGGCTCACATAGAAGAGCAGTTTTCACTGCGTGTATCGGGAGCACAACAAGATGGAACAAACTTGCTACGCGGTCCATGAAAATAAAAGAAACAACAATTTTGCAAACCTTCAGTAATGAATGAAGTAAACCATAACAGTGTTCGAAAGTGATGACAGAGTCTTGCTAGACATAAGAAAGCACATGTCTAGCAAATACACAGCAGGAACTGTTAAGAAGGAGCTGAAGCAACGAAACAGAGAGTATTTTTACACCTTTTTCTTGCAGAAAAGCACAGTAAATGGAGAGATAACTTACAGTGAGCGAATAAAAGACCAGTTTGTTCTGTATCTGCAAAGAAAACCCTTCAGGAACTTCACCAAAATCTACAGGAAACCCTCATAGTATGGCCGCGCTGCAGCAGAGTAGCAGACAGAGAGAAATGAAATGGAGGAAATGAATGTGTTTAGGGTTTGGTTGTCCTTTTCTTGAAGTTGCCCTAGCATGCTCGAGATCTTTTTGACTTCTTTTTAAAAAGTTGTCTTTGAAAATTAAATATTGCCGTGGTCCACACTTGAATGATGTTTTTTTTTTTTGACCTTTTTAAGAGATTTTATTTAAATCCTTAAATCAATCAAAGGGAGGTATAAGGAAATAATCATTTTTGATCTTATAATGGGATGTATTGTGAAGACAAAGGTGATATTGAGATGATGATGCATAATGTATTTTTCTTTTGTATGGAGTAATAAGGAAGTGAATGAATTTATCATTCTCTTGATAATGCATGATGTAAATTGCATGTAATGAGGTTATTTTGCATGGGAGGCATAAGGGGGTATTTTTTTCTTTTCTCTCATTTTTGCATGATTATGCAAAGTATAAATGTAGGACAAATAATAAAGTAATACTATTATAAATTACTTTATTATTTTTGTTGCAAATTGTAAAATCAAATGAGATAGAACAAATTGTAACTAATAGTAAAATAATCATGCAAACGATTACTTTATTATTTTTCCCACATTCCTAAAATCATGCAAAACTAAGAGAAGAAGATAATTGAGGCTTTTGGAGGCTTTTTACATGGTTTTGGGCAATTTTTAGAGGGTTTGGTCAATGTTTTGGTCAAACACATGGAGAGGACCAAATTGGAGCTATTTTTGCTTGATTTATGGCAGTTTGAGCCCTTATTTTTAGGGACTTTTGAGTTTGCTCGTGGATCACCTTAGAGGACTTATTTTTAGAGGCAGTTAGCTGCAGTTCATATTTTGCATGCCTCTTAGTGAGAGCAAGCCTATATATTGTAAAGCAAAACTTGTTTTTGTTGGTTCTTGCCTTTTTGCTCTTATACACTTAGAGAGGAGAAGGTTTTGTAGCTCAATTTTTTATAGTTTTATAGAAAGATCAGCAGGTTACAGGTTCTAATTTATCTCCTTTGCAATATTTCCTTTGTTCTTTTGAAATCAAATAGTTGTCTTTCCATTTAATGCAATTGTATGAAGTGATTTGATGAAGTTTTAATGTGTTTGATTACCAAAACCTTTAAAACTATTGTCTCACCATTATTTGAAGCATTAAGCATATAATTATTACAGGTCTTAGGTTGTGTTAACGAAAATAATCTTTTTGTGTTGTGAGAAATACTTTTCCTTCATAGAAGGCCTATTTTCAAGCCTCCCTTAGAATCACTTTTGTGATATTTATGCCAAGATTGGATTGTGTGGGTTAGATTTCTAAGTTGTATTGTGAATCAAATTGCATATTCTTTACCCATTTTAGGTGCATCACCAAATTTTCACAATTTTCATTTCCTTATAGTTTCATTCTTACCATTTTCCAAAATAGAAAATCATACATTCCAATAGAATATTTTAAGGGAACCAACCCACAATCTGGAGGTCTAATTACATTATAGGGCACCCACAACTTGAAATTAGTCCCATGTAACATGGAATTGCAGAACTTTTTCAGTCTTGCATACAGGTGCAATTCCCAGTGATAATAATAACATCATAGAGCATCCTAGTTGCATTATCAACTTGCATCATCATCGTAGGCATACTGCATAGTTTCCTATTGTCTTTGATATTTGTTTATTGTAGTTAGATTAGTCTTCTTGGGGGCTTGACCAAAGAAGATCAAATGCTTGTCTAGCAAGTTCTTAAATGGTGTCAACCACCCCACTTCAAACATAAGTACAATACTCAAGGTGCATCCACAATAGTCATCAATTCTACCAATTTATTTCTACAAGTGAGGTTGACTTCTGCACATTAGATTCACTTTTCTAGGCACAGTGTTTAGTTTCACAAGTACAGTCTGAACAAGAGTAAGATAAATATAGGTTACATATTATGAAATATTCGTTTGACAAAGCTTTGTTTTCTACACATTAACGAATCAATTTTCAGCATCTGCTGTAGTATCTTGTATCAAAATTTCAAGATAAATATCAAATTTAATTTATTTAAATTCCATAAATTCAATACTATATTTATTATTTAAATCTAAACTCTAAAATCTGAAACTTTTATTATTAATTAATTATTTACTTGGATAAACTAGTGGTGGAAACATTTATTTTGATTGCAACTATATTATGGAAGTATATCCCCAAGAATCTAATGACATGCTTTGGAAGGCAATAGTTTTCTTCTATATGAAAGAGGAGCATCTTGGATGTCCTCCAAGCCATATATAATATAAGCTTAACCAAATTTAATAGTACAGGCTGTAGATACAACCCTTTAATAAATTTTAGCAGTACAGGCTGAAGATACAACTTCCTATAATTGGATATCACATAAAGAATAAAGAATAAATAATCGACTTTCCTATAAAAAAAATGAAGAGGTGAGCTGAATGGTTGTGAAGAAATAAAGTAATTGGATATCACATGGATGCGATTGGGGTGAGATGGCTGTCGATGTAGCTCCAGTTCGTTGTTTGAGGTCTATCAATAGAGAGGAAGGGATAGTGATTAGGATGAGCTATACGAGATATTCAAGGGATTGAGGAAGAGATTCTAGATCTTTGTTCACATAGTGGCAATGACATCTTGCTCTTTCTTTCTATAAAATTCTTAATTCTGGAGAGTGCCTCTTACATGGTGGCTGAGGTCATGTTAGCAAAGCAAGACCTAAACCATCCGTCCTCTTTGCAATGGCATGAGGAGCCGGGTGATACATTCAGTCCAATCTCGTTGATGATTGTCTTCTGATGCAGTGCAGGGGTATAAATTGTCCAAACTCTCTCAAATAGCTATCCACAAGAATCTTTAGCCATCAAACAATAGGCTTTCCTTCACAAACTACCCTTAATCCTTGTAGCCCTCCAAAATGACTTATTTTGGCATAACTTTCAGAAAAGATCTTGAAACAAAAAATTGAAGAGCAATTTCAGATACTCTTTATGCCCTTTGACAACATATCCAATTTTTAGGTGGGGTTGTTTTGGAACACTGAGGCCAAATCTTAACTGTCCTACTCTTGACTAAGCTTAAAGTGGTGCAACAAATAGGGTTTTTCAGCCATAATTTTCAAATGAAAACTAATCTCCAAGAAAGAAAATTTGATTGAAATACTCATTTGGCCCTTATTTAACATATGTCAAAATTAGGGTTGGTTATGTTGTACGTAAACCCTCAAATTTGGACTATTTTCGCTCAAATTAGGCCTACTAGGGTTTCAGACCTATTTTAGTAAAATGGACATAACTTACTCAAAACAGAATGAAATTGAGTTCAACAAAAAGTAGTAGAAAGTAGATTCAATTATCTTTCCAACTATACCACATGCAAGTCATACAAATTTTGTATTGATCTGTACCAAGCTCTGAAATAGATAAATAATATTCAGAAAATGCAGAAAATAGGGCACTTTTATTCATTTTTGTGCAAAACTTCAACCCCCAACCTTGGCTCCGACTTCCCAAGGCTTATTCAAACTGTTTATAGCCCAAAAAAAGTGTTTCTAACTACCTTTTTAGTTTTCCAACCATTCAACTTCTCATTTTCAACCTATAACTCTTCACATTCCTTGATTCTGTATTTTTGCAATAAAGACAACATTTGCAAAATTAAACAATTAGGTCCCACAAACTACCTAGCAACCTAACAAGGACTGAAAAACACATGACACATGGTCAAAATGACCTTATTACATCAAAGACACAAAACAAAAATGACAAAATGACAAAATTGCTTCATATAGAAATGAAATCAACTAGGTGCTCCTACACCATACTCCCAAGGGAAAGAAAAACTCAAGTGCACTTGAGTGCAAGTCTGCTATTTCTTCCTGGTCTTCCAATTCATCTATACTATTGCCTTGATGTCTTCTGGAATTTGTCTTAGTGTCTTCAATTTGCTTGCACTTGGTTGTCTTCCGAGCTCCTTGTCTTCTTTCATTCTTGTAAGGTATTCTTGTTTTGGTATCCTCCTCTGAATCTGATTTCTTTCAAGAGCCTGCATCTCAATGAGTTTGATCTCTTTGTCTAACAAACCTGCACATACAGAGTCCAATGAAAGATTAAAAATAAAATATTGAGACCTTGAGGTCTCCTCCTTGTCTCCTTGCACCATACACTCCACTTCAACCTTGTCCTCTAACATCCTTAATTGATAACTGATCCTTCTCATTGGAGGTAATGAATTAGTAGGTTCATCAACAACAATGTCTATACTACCCTTCAACATGTCCTGTATGTCCTAAGGAAACTCATCAATGTGTACTGTTGTTATGACTATCCTAGGTTTGATTATTGTGTCAAAATCTACTTTCTCCTCCTCCTTAGATGGCGTAGGCTCTTCTATCAACAAAGACTCTCCAAGGTTTGGTGCTTCTATCCTCTCTTGTCTTCTTCTCCTTTGAATGATCTTCTTGATGAGCCACTTTACCTTCTTTCTTATTGGTAAATACCAACCATTCTCCTAGTTTGCTCTCTCAAGCAACCATTGCATCTCAATGCGTGCCTCCATTCTTTTTTCTATTTCTTTCAAGGCATGCCTCAACTCTATTATCTCTTGTTGGACATTCATCTATTCTTCCTTCTCATTTTTCTTCTTTATCTCACTTTTCTCTTTTCTTTTCTCTTGTTTCTTACTTGGTACCTCCTTACTCTACAAGTCTCCATGGACTAATCTTGTCAACATTTACATTCTTCTTTCTCAAGCAAGTCTCTTTCACCTTGCTTCTTCACTGCTTCTTGTCTTTGTGATACCTCACATTAGGCCTCTTTCTTTTCCCTTGGCCTAGTCTTTTGGTATCCAGGTTCTTCTCATCAACCTGCAAAAGATAATACACAAACTCTAAAAAACTTATCTTGCCTAGATCTTTGGGTTCTGATACCAATTTGATGCAGAGAAGGGGTATAAATTTCTCAAACTCACTCAAACAACTATCCACAAGAATCTTTAGCCATCAAACAATAGGATTTCCTTCTCAAACTACCCTTAATCCTTGTAGCCCTCCAAAAGGACTTAATTTGGCATAACTTTCGGAAAAGATCTTGAAACAAAAATAGAAGGACAGTTTCAGATACCCTTTATTTCATTTGATAACATATCCAATTTTCAAGTGGGGTTGTTTTGGAACACTGAGGCCAAATCTTGACTATCCCACTCCTGACTAGGCTTAAAGTGGTGCAACAAATAGGGTTGTTCGGCCATAATTTTCAAATTAGAACTGATCTCCAAGAAAGAAAACTTGATTCAAATACCCATTTGGCCCTTATTTAACATATCTCAAAATCATGGTAGGTTATTTTGTACGGAAACCCTCAAATTTGGACTATTTCCCCTCAATTTAAGCCTACTAGGGTTTCAGACCTGTTTTAGTAAAATAGACATAACTTACACAAAAAGTAATGAAATTGAGTACAACAAAAATTAGTAGAAATTAAATTCAATTATATTTCTAACCATACCATATGAAGGTTGTACAAATGTTGTATTGATCTGTACCAAGCTCTGAAACAACTAAATAATGTTAAAAAAATGCAGAAAACAAGGCACTTTTATTAATTTTTGTGCAAAACTTCAACCCCCAACCTTGGCTCTGACTTCCCAAGACTTATTCATGTTGTTATATGGAGCCTAATCAGACTCGGAGGTTAAATTTTCCCCACTTTTATCGTCGTGGTTTCCCCCCCAAATTCCTACAGGGTCAAGGGACAGCGCCCCTTATGAGGGTTTGGGGGCAGCGCCCCCAAGACGGGGTCAAAGGGTAGCGCCCTTTATGGGGGTTTGGGGGCAGTGCCCCTGAAACCTCAGATGGTTTTTTATTATTTTATTAAGGCATCGGGAGTTATTTTTCATTAGCCGACATAAAAAACCTTATTTTTGTAACTCACAAAAGTCGTGATAAAAATGGCTAAGGGTTAGGGTTTCCATTGATGCATTGTAGCATTTTGCAGTGGTATTGAGTTTCAAGGATTGCTGGTTGTAATCAGTTTGATTTATTGGATAATAATATTAGACTCTATGTTTGGTGGATGTAGCCTGAGTTTGGGTGAACCACGTTAAAACTTGTCTCTCGCTGTTATTATTTCTGTGTATTTCCATTCCTCTGTTTAATCTTTATTTGCATTTAATTGATATCTTCTGCATGCTAACCTTAACAAGTGGTATTAGAGCGGGTTGTGATTATTGTCTGTAGGAAGGTCTCACGGTTGAGTGGGAGCAATGGTGGACGAGGGTAAATTGAAGGTCGATAAATTCAATGGGCAGAACTATCAGTTATGGAAGATGCAGATGGAGGATTACCTCTATCAAAAAGATTTATAGATGCCATTAGAAGGAGTAGCCAAGAAACTAGCAACAATGAGTGATGAGGATTGAAATCTTCTTGATAGAAAAGCACTGGGAACCATTCAGTTGTGCCTGGCACCATCGGTGGCATTCAATATAATGGAAACGAAGACAACAGATGGTCTGATGAAAGCTTTGGCTAAATTGTATGAAAACCCTCAGCCTTAAATAAGGTATTTCTCATGAAGTGTTTGTTTAATTTAAAAATAGTTGAAGGTGGATCTATGACATATCATTTAAATAAATTTAATACAATTGTCAGTCAATTGACTTCTGTAAATGTAAAATTTGATAAATAAGTTAGAGTTCTCTTGATATTATATTATTTACCTGAAAGATGGAATAGTTTGGTAATGGTGGTTAGTAACTCTGTTTCTAGTTCAAATACCCTGAAATTTGATGATGTTGTTGGTGTTATTCTGAGTGAGAAAATTCATAGGAAAAGCTCAGGTGGATCCACATCAAGCAGTGTTTTGAATGTAGAAAGCAGGGGCAGATCAAAGGAGAGAGGTAAAGGTTCTGGAGGTCATGGGAAGTCACAAGGAAAATCAAAGGACAAGAGATCCCAATCCAAAGGACAGAAAGATTGCTGGTACTGTGAGAAACCAGGTCATCTAAAAAAAGACTGCTAGTCTCGGAAGAATAAAGGAGACAAACAAGAAGGTAATAAGGAGGCAAATGTGGTAAGTAATAAATATGAAGATGATACTTTAATTCTTTCCCTAGATAATGCTGATGATTCATGGGTTTTAGATTCAAGGGCCTCATTTCATGCTATGCCCCATAGAAGTTATTTTCTTGATTATGTCCAAGGGGATTTTGGACTAGTTTATTTGGGAGATAACGAACCTTGTCAGATTGTTGGAAAGGGAAGAATTAAAATTAAGTTGCAGAATGAGAATCATTGGCTACTACAAGAGGTAAGACACGTTCCAAGGCTCAGTAGGAAATTAATTTCAGCAGGGCAGCTAGCTGAAGAAGGTTGCATTGTTACATTTACTGATAAAAATTAGAAGGTTTCAAAAGGTGCCTTAATAGTAGCAAAATGTGTGAAAGTAGGCACCTTATATCTTTGTACAGGTCATACTGTTCCTTCTACTTTAGCTATTGCAGATAAAAAATAAACAGGTTCACGAACAATTGCTGCAGGTTCATACGAAGAGACTGAAATAGTTACTGCAGGTTCTGAGACAACACTGTGGCATAACAGACTTGGGCATATGAGTGAAAAAGGTATGAAGGTACTTCATTCTAAGAAAGTTTTACGAGGTCTAAAATGTATTAATATAGATTTCTGTGAAAGTTGTGTGTATGGCAAGCAAAAGAGAGTCAATTTTCTCAAATGGGAAGCAAAAAAAAATGAAAAGTTGGAGCTTGTGCATACAGATATATGGGGACTAGCTCAGGTATCTTCTCTCGGTAGCTCTCGGTATTATGTTACATTCATAGATGGTGCAACTAGGAAGGTATGGATTTATTTCCTTAGGTAGAAATCTGATGTATTTAAAACATTTAAGAAATGGAGAAGCTTGGTTGAGAATGAGATAGGTAAAAGATTAAAATATCTCAGATCTGATAATGGTGGTGAGTATTGCAGCAAAATATTTGAGGATTATTGTTCCTTTAATAGAATTCGTAGGTAGAAAGTGGTTCTAGGGACTCCATAGGAAAATGGAGTGGCTAAACGCATAAATAGAACAATAATGGAGTGTGCAAGGACCATGAGATTGCATGCTAGAATGCCTTTAAACATGTGGGTAGAAGCTGTCAACATTGCTGTATATTTAATTAATAGAGGTCCTTCAGTTCCTTTGGGATGTATTATTCCAAAGGAAGCATGGACAAGTAAGAAGATGAGTTATTCTTTTCTCAAAACCTTCGGATGTGAAGCATTTGCATATGTAGATTCTGAAAATAGAACCAAGCTAGATGCAAAATCAAAAAAATGTACCTTTGTTGGATATGGCATTGATGAATTTGGTTATAGGCTTTGGGATTTTGAAAATCAAAAAATTGTGAGAAGCAAGGATGTTATATTCAATGAGAAGGTGTTGTACAAAGATCAATTGCAGCAACATGAGAAGAAAGAAAAGGATTATGTGGTGCTGGATGATACTCCAAATAGTGATGTTCCAGTGGTTCCTCATGCTCCGCAACAACAACCAGAAATACTACAAACTCCAGTGAATGTTAGATGGTCAACAAGGCTAAGTAGACCTCTAAAAGGTTTTCTCCATCTTTGTCTTTTATTTTGTTAATAGATACTAGTGAACCAGAAGGGTATGATGAAGCTATGCAGGTGGATACACAGGTTCAGTGGGAGCTTGCAATGAAAGAAGAAATGGACTCCTTGCTGAAAAATTAGACTTGGGAATTATGTAAGTTACCTATAGGTAAAAAGGCTTTACCAAACAAATGGGTTTATAGGCTGAAAGAGGAAGATGGAGGTAAGAAAATATTTAAAGCCAGGTTAGTAGTAAAAGGATTTGCACAGAAAAAGGGCATTGATTTTGATGAGATTTTTTCTCTGGTTGTCAAGATGACTTCTATTCATACTGTTTTAAGTATTGTGGCTGCTGAAGATTTACATTTGGAACAGCTAGATGTGAAAACTACCTTTCTCCATGGTGATTTAGAGGAGGAGATGTACATGGAACAACCCCAAAGATTTGAGGTCAAAAGTAAGGAGAAACTGATGTGCAGATTGAAGAAAAGTTTGTATGGCCTGAAACAAGCACCTCGGCAATAGTATTTGAAATTTGATAGTTCTATGGCTGAGAAAGGCTACAGTCAGTGTAATTCTGACCATTGTGTTTATTTTAAGAGGTTTGATGATGACATGCTTGTAGCTGGGTCTAACATGGATCACATCAGAGAGTTAAAACAGCAGTTAGCATAGTCATTTGCTATGAAGGATTTGGAGGCAGCAAAACAAATCTTTGGTATGAAAATTTGCAGAGATAGGAAGAACATAAAATTAACTCTATCTCAGGCTACTTATGTTGAAAAGGTGTTGCAGAGATTCCATATGGAGAATGCAAAAGCTGTCAGCACACCTTTGCCTAGTCATTTGAAATTGACTAAGGAGATGTGTCCTAAGACACAAGAGGAGGAAGAGAAAATGTCCAAGGTACCATATGCTTCAGCTGTAGGAAGTTTAATGTATGCCATGGTATGCATGAGACCAAATATTGCACATGTTGTAGGAGTCGTTAGCAAGTATATGAGTCATCTCAGATTGGAGCATTGGAATGCAGTAAAATAAATTTTTAGATATTTGAGAGGTACATCCAATACACATTTATGTTTTGGGGGCTCTAATATTGATTTAGCAAGCTATGTAGACTCAGATTTGGCAAGGGATATTGATACCAGGCGGAGTACTATAGGTTATGTCTTTACTGTAGGTGGGGCAAAAATGAGTTGGATCTCACGGTTGCAAAAGGTGGTTGCTTTATCCACCACAGAGGCAAAGTATGTAGTTGCAACAGAGGCAAGCAAGGAGATGATATGGATGCAATCTTTTATGGAAGAATTGGGCAAACAATAGGCTAACAGTTCTTTGTATACAGACAGTCAGAGTGCCATACATCTTGCAAAGAATTATGCCTTGCATTCAAAAACCAAACACATATAGTTGAGGTATCACTTTATTCAGTCGGTATTGGATGATGGACAGTTAAGGCTGGAAAAGATACATACAGATGAAAATCTAGCGGATATGTTTACAAAGGCAGTGACAAAGGAGAAGCTGAGCTCCTCTTCAACTTCAGTTGGTCTTCTAGACTGAAAATAACAAAAATAGAACAACAGAGTCTAGGGTGCTTATTTCCAGTGGGAGCTACAGGGTCAGCGGTGTTATGATTAGTCTCCAAGTGGGAGATGATATGGTGTGGAGTTTGATCAGTCTCCAAATGGGAGATTGTTGTTATATGGAGCCTAATCAGACTCAGAGGTTAAATTTTCCCCACTTTTATTGTTGTGATTTCCCCCCCAAATTCCTACGGGGTCAAGGGGCAGCTCCCCTTACGGGGGTTTGGGGGTAGCATCCCCAAGACGGGGAAAAGGGGAGCCCCCCTTGCGGGGTCGAAGGGGAGCGCGCCGATGCACTCCTTATTGCGATACATGGTTTTTATTATTTTATAAAGGCACTGGGAGTTATTTTTTAATTGACCAGCATAAAAAAACCCTATTTTTGTAACTGACAAAAAGCTTGATAAAAGTGGCTAAGGGTTAGGGTTTCGATTGAGATTGTATTGTAGCATTTGCAGTGGTATTGAGTTGTAGGGATTGCTAATTGTAATTGGTTTGATTTACTAGATAATAACATTGGACTCTCTGTTTGGTGGATGTAGCCCGAGTTTGGGTGAACCATGTTAAAACTTGTCTCTCGTTGTTATTATTTCTATGTATTTCCATTCCTATGTTTAATCTTTATCTGCATTTAATTGATATCTTCTGCCAGCTAAGCCTAACAATTCAAACTATTTATGACCTAAAACAAGCATTGATAACTACCTTTTCAGTTTTCCAATCATTCAACTTCTCATTTTCAACCTATGACTCTTCACATTCCTTGATTCTGCATTTTTGCAATAAAGACAACATTTGTAAAATTGAACGATTAGGTCCCACAAACTACCTAGCAACCTAACAAGGACTCAAACACACATGACACATGGTCAAAATGACCTTATTACATCAAAGACACAAAACAAAAATCAAAAATGACAAAATTGCTTCATATAGGCATGAAATCAACTAGGCGCTCCTACACCATCTTCCAAAGCGCTAGCTCTAATTCTTTGTGGAGAAGATGGCGGAGGTCTACCCAATAGAAAAGCCCAGCATTAGCCTTGGCCAAACACTCAATTCCTACCTCACATAATCCTTGGAGAAACATGCTATGTGCCTCTTGAAGCCTCTTTTTATTCTCTCCAATATATTGTCTCACAAATCCCCTATCACTCAATATTGCCCCCATCAAGTACTGCGTCTGTGAAAAAACCATACAGAAACTCAACATTCTACAAGCCGCTGTAGTAACCATGTTGTTATATGAATAAATGACTCCCACTCTAAATCCAGGTAGTCCCATGTCCTTTGATAGGCTATAAATGATGTGAACATGCTTGTGCTCCCTCTCACTCTGTTGTTGTACCACCCTGCAACACTCACAAACCTTGGACTGGAAAACACTGACCTCGCATAGATCTCATCACAGATTAGATGAATCTTCTTCTCTCTCGTAAAACTTACAATGCTTCTTAGTTTCTACTTATCCATTGTGCTACAAAGCAGGTTTGACAGATTTGTTATTAGAACACCCTTCACTCTTATATTTCCACACTCTGCTTGCTTGTATGCTTCTTCAAGCGCGCTCACTGTCACCTAAAAATTGTTGGAATTGCTGCACTCTATTGAGATATCACAAATTCCTATGGTGGAAAGGAATGAATGCGGACCAAACCACACCTTAGTAGGAACTCAAATACAATCTCCCATGCAACAACACGCTATCACAAATTCCAAGCATAACTACAAGTGGTGAAAACAACCAAGTCTGTGAAAACTAGTGTTAAAACTAAGACCTTTAGGAACACGCTTCAACCACGATCCGAATTACATTTTCTAGACCAATCAAAAAGAGGGAACATGGTCTAGAGACATCCACAATCACATTTACACTCACCAAGAACATCCACACAACCCCCAAACATTCTATCCAGAAGATTCTTCAAATTGAATCACTTAAACATTACTGTCAACCACTGTCATAATGAAAAGATTGCTTGCAGAGCACCAAACCATGACCCATTTCAATTGAAGGCACATAACATTATCCCAAACTTAATCCTAGAACTGCAGACTATAAAACTTAAATGCGGAGAGATGTGGAGAAGAATACATTCTCCTTGTCACCATTGAATACTCAGAAAAATAATTTTTACTCTGGTGAACAAAACTCACTCAAATCTTCACATCGGAGGATTAAATTTGAAACATAGCAGCTACAAACATCCCTTAACATAACTTTCAAACTATGGACAAAGATATTCATTCTTCAGGAAATGTGAAGCAAAACACTGCATTATTCTGGGAGATAGAACAATTCTGCAATTGTACTAACTTCTAAAACACTTTCTCAAACTTATCCAAATAACTTCCTTAGATCCTAATTTTAGGTGTTGACATCAATGAAAACACTTACTACTCATACTTGCAATAGACACAAGGTCTTTACTAGTCTTAAAAACTATAAAGCAATCCAAACAATGATAAAGAAGATAAAAGACATAATAAGGTATTATGTGGAAACTTGATGGTTATGTAATTGTAATTTAATTCAACACCTTCAAAAAATAAAGTAGTCTAGTTTTAAGGAGGTATTATCTACTATAAGTGCCTTCTCTTCATTAGGCATACATGTTCTTTCCAATCAAGTGCTCAAATTTGACCAATCAAGAGTGGCTCCTTTTGTCACTTTTCATAACTCCTTTAATGTTAGGTAAAAGTGCAAAAATTAAATCTAAGAATGAAAGGAAGTTGAACCATTACCACACAAATCTCAAGATGGTGAGAATATAGAAATAGTTAGAAGTTTTTCTATGAAAGTGGTGTGTTCAACCTTTGAATTAACACATTAGCATCTTGGGGTCTAAAGAATGAAACTGGAGATAGTGCAAAATTAAAGTCCAAGTGAGATAGAAATAAAATTTGCAAGATGAAACAAACATTAAAAATAAAAGATATTTTTGGTTGATATAGGATTCCTAGTAAATTGAGGATACTCCTACATCATGATGTTCTACCACTTTTCACTTAGATAGAATCTCTTATCCTTCTCCTTTTTACTTTTTCTATTTTTGAAGACAAGTTTCAAGTAAGTTATATTCAATGCCTATTTTAAATGTGTGATAAATGCTACTCATTACACACTTTTTTTGATTTTATAGATTTTCTAATTGAGCACTCATTTTGAGGAGGACACGAGAATCATTCTCCATATTTACATATCCTTTGAGTGTTTGAAATATTTACTTCCCATGTTCCTTCTTGCTTTACTTTAACATGCATAATTATAGTAGTTCACATGCACATCAAATTAGGGGCAAAATGTAATGGAAAAAATCGCATAGCTCCATGCCCTTTTCTCTTAGGTTTTTGGCCCACATTGAGTATATTGTCCTTTATGAAATAACAATTCTATGTAAGTGACAATAATTTCAACTGATGCGCTTATCGTAGATTGTTCCCATTATCACTGATCCCCAAGAACCAATTATGATCCCTATATTTCCTATTTTCCAAGTCCTAGTTTAGATTTGTAAGTGTAGGATTGACCAAGGCCACTTCTTCACATGCAAATTTGAACATCAAACTTTTAAAACTTAGTTTTAAAATTGAGCCTTACTGCCCTTTTCCTACTAGTTATTGTGAGATGACCTAGCACATGTTTATGTGGATTTTTGTTCTATGTTGTTGTATTTAAGGACTTTCCTTGTCCATTTGAATGCATGCCTTATACCTAGGCCCTAGAAAAGGAAAAAAATTATATAGCAACATCATAGAGCATCCTAATTTCATTATCAAATTGCATCATCATCCTAGGCATACTACATAGCTTCCTATTATCTTCGATATTTGTTTATTGTTGTTAGATTAGTCCTCCTAGTGGCATGACCAAAGAAGAAGAAATTCTTGTCTAGCAAACTATTCTTAAATGGTGTCAACCACCACACTTCAAACATGAGTACAATACTCAAGGTACATCCAAAATAGTCATTAATTTTCAACCAATTCACTTCTACAAGTGAGGTTGACTTTTGCACATTAGATTCACTTTTGTAGGCATAGTGTTTAGTTTCACAAGTATGATCTAAACATGAGTAAGATAAAATATAGTTCACATATTATGAACCATTCGTTTGACAAGGCTCTATTTTCTACACACTGATGAACAATTACTCACATCTATTGCAATATCTTCCATCAAAATTTCAAGCTAAATATCAAACTTAGTTTATTTAAATTCCATTAATTCAATAATATATTAATTATTTAAGTCTAAACTCTAAAATATTCATGGCAACTATATTATGGAAGTATATCCCCAAGAATCTAATGCCACGCTTTGGAAGGCAATAATTTTCTTCTATATGAAAGAGGACCATGTTGGAGCTCCTCCAAGCCATAATTATATAAGCTTAACTAAATTTAGCAGTACAAGCCGCAAATACAACGCTTTAAAATAATTAGCAGTACAGGCCGAAGATACAACTTCCTATAATTGGGTAACACATAAAGAATAAAGAATCAAGAATTGACTTTCCTATAAAGAAGATGAAGAGGTGAGCTAAATGGTGGTGAAGAAGGAAAGTAATTAGATATCACATACGTTGATAGCTTCATTATGACCAAACTATGAAGACTTACTATACCTAATATTAAATTTCATAAGATTTCATTAATAATCATAAAAATTTAATAGATTTTCTTAGGATATCTATTGCTCATTACATTGGAAGACAAGTGAAAATAGGGTATGGTTACTACTATAACACATTGAAGTAAGATAAATTAATCTTCTTTTTTTAAACACTCTTAGCTTGTAGCTTATACTTTATGGTCTCTAGTAGAATTAATTGATGTATGTCTTACAAGGATAAATAAATATAATTATAATTTTGTATTAAATATATTAAAGTTCCCAAGATGGTGAGGAAATGGTCCTAGCTAGAAATTATGCTATGAGACTCGTGGTGTGTCCAACCTTTGCATTAACACATTGTCATTTTGGGGTCTAAAGAGAGAAAGTGCAAAATTAATGTCGAAGAAAGCTAGAAGGAAATTAAAAAATATTTTTGATTGATATACCTGATTTCTAGTAAATTGAGGATACTCCTACATCATTATGTTTTGCCACTTTTCACTTAGATAGAATCTCTTATCCTTCTCCTTTTTACTTTTTCTATTTTTGAAGACAAGTTTTAAGTAAGCTGTAGTCAATGCCTATTTTAAATGTGTGATAAATGCTACTCATTACGTACTTTTTTGATTTTATAGATTTTCTAATGGAGCACTCATTTTGAGGACACGAGAATCATTGTCCATATTTACATATCCTTTGAGTGTTTGAAATATTCACTTCCCATGTTCCTTCTTGTTTTACTTTGACATGCATAATTATATAGTAGTTCACATGCACATCAAATTAGGGGCAAAATATAAAGGAAAAAGTTACATAGCTCCATACCCTTTTCCCTTATGATTTTGGCCCACATTCAGTATATTGTCCTTTATGCAGTAACAATTCTATGTAAGTGACATTAATTTCAACTGATGGGCTTATCTTATATTGTTCACATCATCACTCATCCCCAAGAACCAATTATGATCCCTAGATTTCCTATTTTACATGTCCTAGTTTAGATTTGTAAGTGTAGGATTGACCAAGGCCACTTCTTCACACGTAAATTCAAACCTCAAACTTTTAAAACTCAAATTTCAAATTGAGCCTTGCTTCCCTTTTCCTACTAGTTATTGTGAGATGACCTAGCACATGTTTATGTGGATTTGTCTGCTATGTTGTTGTATTTAAGTACATTCCTTATCTATTTGAATGCATGCCTTATACCTAGGCCCTAGAAGAGGAAAACATTTATATAATAGCACCATAGAGCATCCTAATTGCATTATCAAGTTGCATCATCATCCTAGGCATACTACATAGTTGCCTATTATCTTTGATATTTGCTTAAATTGTTGTTAGATTAGTCTTCCTAGGGGCATGACCAAAGGAGAACAAATTCTTGTCTAGCAAACTATTCTTGAATGGTGTCAACCACCCCACTTCAAACATAAGTACAATACTCAAGGTGCATCCACAATAGTCATCAATTTTCTACTAATTCACTTCTACAAGTGAGCTTGACTTCTGCACATTAGATTCACTTTTGTGGGCACAGTGTTTAGTTTCACAAGTACGGTCTAAACAAGAGTAAGATAAATATAGTTTACATATTATGAAGCATTCGTTTGACAAGGCTCTATTTTTCTACACATTGAGGAAGCAATTCCCGACATTTGTTGTAGTATCTTCCATAAAAATTTCAAGATAAATATCAAATTTAATTTATTTAAATTCCATTAATTCAATAATATATTTATTATTTAAGTCTAAACTCTAAAATCTGAATCTTATACTATTAATTAATTAATTACCGTAGATAAACTAGTGGTGGAAACACTTATTTTGATCGCAACTATATTATGGAAATATATCCCCAAGAATCTACTAACATGCTTTGGAAGGCAATAATTTTCTTATATACAAAAGAGGAGTATCTTGGATCTCCTCCAAGCCATATAATATAAGCTTAACTAAATTTAGCAGTAGAGGCCGCAGATAGAACCCTTTAATAAATTTTAGCAATATAGGTTGTAGGTATAACTGGCCTCATGTACACAACAAGTAGAGTTGTCTACAGTGTTATAACTGTTCACCGAGAATCAAGAATAAAGAATAAAGAATTGACTTTCCTATAGAGAAAAGGAATGGTGGTGAAGAAAGAAAGTAATTGGATATCACATGGATGCGATTGGTGTGCGAGGGCTATCGAGGCAACTCTAGTTCATTGTTTGAGGTCTATTAATAGAGAGGAAGGGATAGTGATTAGGATGAGCTATACGAAACGTTCGAGGGATTGAGGAAGAGATTGTAGATCTTTGTTCACATAGTGGCAATGACATCTTACTCTTCCTTTCTGTAAAATGCTTAATTCTGGAGAGTGCCTCTTGTATGGTGGCTGGGGTCATGTTATCAAAGCAGAACCTAAACCATCCATCCTCTTTGCAATGGCATGAGGAGTCAGGTGATACATTCAGTCCAATCTTGTTGATGATTGTCTTCCAAAGCGCAAGCTCTGATTCTTTGTGGAGAAGATGGCAGAGGTCTACCCAATAGAAAAGGTCGGCATTGGCCTTGGCCAAACACTTAATGCTTGCCTCGCGCAATCCCTGGACAAACATGCTATGTGCCTCTTGTAGCCTCTTTTTATTCTCTCCAATATATTCTCTCACAAATGCCCTATCACTCAACATCGCCCCCATCAAGTATTGCGTCTATGAGGAAACCATGCAGAAACTCGACATTCTGCGAGCTGCCATAACAACAATGTTGTTATACGAATAGATGACTCCCACTCTGAATCCAGGTAGTCCCATGTCCTTTGACAGGCTGTAAATGATGTGAACATGCTTGTGCTCCCTCTCACTCTGTTGTTGCACCACCTCTACAACGCTCACTAACCTTGGACCAGAAAACACTGACCAAGCATAGATCTCATCACAAGATACAGTCACCTCCATAGTTCTTAAATATACCTCTAGGGTGTCACTTCCCAAGATACAAGAGAGTAATCTTGTTGAATGTTGTACTTAGTGCACTATATAGCGGGTTTAAGAAGAGAGGGAGAAACTAAGAAGAAAAATAAATGCCCAGATAGTTAGAATATATTTTTTAAAAATTGCTTCTAATACAACAAAAATGAACATTGTATTTGTATAAAAATTAAAAAGAATTAAACAAAATTCATACCTATAAAAGCATCTCCATAGTAAAATTAGGATAATTGTCAAAATTGCTATTGTGCATTGAAATTGTTTGATTAGTTCAGCTAGAAAAGAGGGTCCAGATCCCTATAAAAAAATAGTCCCTGGGGCATTAGGCCTTCAACAAGCTAGAAATAGTAGATGAACAACACAGTAACAGCAGACCAAAAAACAACTAACCAAAAACCTCGAAATAATGACAACAACAAAAAATAACAGAAACAAAGAACTATGCGCTGTCAGTCGCCCCAAACTTAGCAAGGAAGTCAACCATCTCCTTGTAGTCGCCCAAGCTATCAATTCCCACCTGTTTAACCTTATCATCCATGTCCTTGACCACAGCGAAGGTGGAAGCAACCCGGTGTAGTGCTTTGGCCACAAATTTAGCCATCACCTTCCACTTTTCTTGCATAGTATCCATTCTCTTCTGGAGGCTTTGAATATCCTTCGTGTTCTTGTCACACCAAGCACAACTCCCCTTATTGACTTGATCCATCCCCTTATTGTGCATTGAAATTGTTAACACATTATTAAATTTGTTTAATTAATTGAAAAATGTTTGAAATACTATATTTGACAAAAAAAAAATAGTTTTCTTATAAAATACTATGCATGTATTGTAACAAGACATTTTCAACTAAATACATTTCAGCCAAAACCTTTACAATAGAGAAGGTTTTTGTAAAACCATTTTTGGCCAAACATACCTAGCTAGTAGTAGACATGGCAATTTAGCCTCCTTGTTTATAAAGTATTTTCAAACCCCATCTTTCACTTAGGTGTTCTCAAATTGGAAATATCTTCAACAAAATCTAAATATACTCTTTAGTAGTTCTTAGAGCATAGAATTCATATATATATATATATATATATATATATATATATATATATATATATATATATAAAATTACTACAAGTAGGTCATTATAATCAAACATAAGGCTAATTGGAAATTAAAAAAAGTGATAAAATTTATTTTAAAATTTAAGAAAAATATGGTGCACTAGAGTAGAGAATCATCTCCAAAAGGGAATAATTTGTTTTTGTTTACTATAAAAAGTTAAGACAAAGTGGAGACCAATTGAAACTATTACATTTTTAGTAAACTTGACTTTAAAAATTTATTAAAAAATAAATATTTATCAATTTTTTCAATGCATGGATATTTAAGTTGGCTAAGTGCGAAAAAACCATGGAAAAACAAATTAATTTTGTTTTATTAAAAGTGGATGAACATCAATCTTATTATCTAAACTATTTTTCTACAATTAAATTTTAGTGCCAATTTTATAAAAAACTACATCCAAATAATTTTTAAAAAACACAAACATAAACTACACTAAGAATTCTACATTTCATTAGTTTATAATATTTTAAAATTAAAACATATATGTCACTTTTAGGTGCTTCAAGCTAAAAATTTAGACTTGTGTTGGCCATTTCCTTTATAAAAAGGTAACACAGTTCTAAAATTTGACCCTATCACTATATTTATTAATTGTTACATTCTTAATGATGGTGGAATCAATTGAACCCTAAAGTCTATGTCTTGGTTAAATTCTTATAATTTATTTATGATTGTATAAACAAGAAGATAGTGATTGTATATTAGGAATGAAAAGAATTTGAAGTTGGGCATCTCCTAGTTAAGCTTAGGTCTAAACTCTGATTCCTTCTTGTATATGTCATTTTGTAATATTATTAGCTTGAGCCATGAACTCGTAGTAAACCCTATGGGCTAGATAAAAATATAAGACATGGTTTTTGGCTTATTTGCTTGGATACATTTATTGTTTGATCCATATGGTTTAGTAGGTTTTTGAGGATGGAAGGTTACATAGGCAAGTACCATCCTTTGTGTGTTTTCCTTTAGACTCAAATCTATTGTTGATGTTATGGGAATTTGATCTATATGTTATTTCCTAGAATGCTAAACTAATATGGCTAAGGGGATGAAGTTGTTGGCTATATATATGCTGACCATTGTTATAATTTGATATAAACTTTATATTTTAGTCTATTTAAATTATTATCTTTCTTTAAATTTGAGCATATGATGATTGTATTGCTATTAGGAAGGTTCCAGACTATCATTATAGAGTAAAGTTGTGACATTAAGCTAGAATGATGAGCATTACCTGATGAGTTGAAGATTATTTGTGAAGATATGTTGACTCTTACTCCAAATTCTTAATCATTGAGATGCACATATGTGGATTGAGAATTTCATGTGTATGAAATTTTGTTGTAAGATCATATAATTTAAAATTATCCCTTGTTTGATTGTATTAGTGGTTGGGTAGTCACTTCTTTAACTTTCTAATATCTATTTGTGCCTATGTAGGAAGGGTATTGGATGAATTTGGTGCCTTGTAATTGTTGGGAAAAGCGAGGATCAAAAGAAACAATACAACCAACAAAGCTATTTTCCACACAATAAGCCAAATTATATTTCCAAAAGATGAATGCAATGTACATAGGACTCTTGCTTAATTAGGCAAGCATGAGGGAGTGAGAAGGCTGTACACAATGACGAAGCAACCCTCCATAGGTGCAACACTTGTCTTGCTCAAGTGACACATGTTTGAGCAAGTGGCAAGTTTACATGAAGTAGGTGTCTCACAAAGGTGAGTACACATGTCTTCACCACATGAGATGAGACAAGGTCCAAAATAGCTAAGTAAACTTAAACTAGTGTGAAATAGAAATCTCCTAGACGTTCGAAAAGCTAACTAGATAGATAATGTCACTTTTCATATTAACAACCCCCTTAAGTGCAACTTAGGGAGGAGTGAAACAATGATGGGTCCTAATAACTAGGCTTGATCAGGTACCCATGTATAAATGCATCCATCATAAAACAGAGAAAGAAAAAAACCCTGTGGGAAGAAACTTTCCTCCAGAAAGAGAGAAAACAATAAAGTGTACTAGACACTGTACAAAATACTCAAAGGTGATAATCTTGCTGTGAAGAATCTTTGGAAGCCTTCTGTGAAGCAGCTCTGAACTCTGATGAAGCAACAAGTGATGATGGTAGTGCTGTCAGGTTCCAAAATTAGGAATCCATGATCTAGACTTAGAGACTGTAGATGCAAAAAGAGCATGGCCCTTAAATGTTTTTGGTGTTGTATCTAGTGTTGATGATGACTCTTGATTAGATTTAGGATCCTTTATATTATGTTTTTCAAGAAGATTGGTAAGATGATTGATCTTCTTCTTTAAACATTTCTACTCACTGTGCCTAGTTTTATTGCAATATGTACACTTAGCTTTTTCTTTGCCTTGATCTAAAAAATTTTGAGAGTTTGATTTTGAGGATTCAACTTTCTTATCTTTCTTGATTTTTTTGTCCTTTTATTTTTGTCCTTCGTTATTTTTCAAATTTCTAGCAACAAGAGCATGTGGTTTATAATTCTTCATGGTGCCCATTTGTATATATTTATCATGTTCCCTTGTTTAAGTCAACAATGAATTCATCCAAAGTAGGTATTTTCCATGTAGCACCAAAAGTCATTTTGGTGGTATAAAAAAAAAGATACAAAGACAAAATATTTAGAACCTAGTTTGGAAAGCATAGAAAGTATGAGTTGATCTTTTTTTATCTATCCCACATTTTTTTAATTGTAGTTTCAATGATGTGAACTTTGTGAAATAATCTTCTAAGGTATCAAAATCTCTAGGGCTCAAACTGATGAGCTTATTATCCAACTCATGACTTTTTAATTCATCAACCTTCGTAAAGAGTTTTTCTAAGGTTTTTCATACCTCATTGGGCATTTTCAAGGTTTCAACATGGAATAAAAGTTTAGGAGATAGATTTAGACATAAGAACGCGAAGGCTTGATCACACTTATTGAACCATTTTTCTTTATCTTTGATAGCATTTGGCTCTTTTTATGTGCCCATAGTCACTTTATATAACCCTTATCCTTTAGCATAAGTTGAATATTGAATTTCCACTCATGATAGTTAAAGGGTGTTAGAGGTTTGATAGGATGATTTGGCTCCATGCTTTACATAGATTTTTTGTAGATTTATTTTGAAATGAGGAAAGAAATATTGAGGGAGAAATGGAAGTGCACACAAGACATGACTCTAGATCCCCCTGTGAATCAATATTTTTAAACACACCCCCCCCCCCGCCCCAAATTTTGGCACCTTACAATGATAGCGCGTTAAACAATTCTAATTGGAACGGAAAATGACACTTTATAACAGCAGTGTGAAATTGTTTCCAATAGATTAATCTCAAAAAATTATTTACTTTCTAAAAAAAAACACTTAATTTCGAGTTGCCAATCAAAAGATACAATTATTTTTCGAGTTGTTTAACTTCTTGTAAAAAGAAAGGAATTTTTTTTGAGAAAATGGGAGAAAGACCAATGATGACGACCTCAAGAAAAGCCCACAAACCTCAATAGCAAGTGGCGACCTACACTTTTGAATGAATGTGTGCATCCCGATCCAAAACTAAGCACCAAAAAAAGGTTGACCAAAAAATCTCAGCCAATGATTTTGAAGCCAGTGGCCTCAAATGATTTACAGTAAATGCAAGGACCAAAAAGCCTTTTGAGGTGAATTTACTGTAACATTTTGGTCCTTGAAAGAAGCCGTAGATAAGCGGCGACCCTGTGGAATGTCGTCAACCTGCAGAAACGTCTAGATATGTCACAGAAGCTTCGGCCTTGAATCGGAGAGGGCAAGTTGTACTGATCGAGCCCACAGAAAGGTCGATGAACATGAGATCAGGGCCGAAGCTTATATTATTAATTAATTATTTACCCGGGATAAACTAGTGGTGGAAACACTTATTTTGATTGCAACTATATTATGGAAGTACATCCCCAAGAATCTAATGACACGCTTTGGAAGGCAATACTTTTCTTCTATATGAGAGAGGAGCATCTTGAAGCTCCTCCAAGCCATATATAATATAAGCTTAACTAAATTTAGCAGTACAGGCCGCAGATACAACCCTTTAATAAATTTAGCAGTACAGGCCGAAGATACAACTTCCTATAATTAGATATTACATAAAGAATAAAGAATAAAGAATTGGCTTTCCTATAAAGAAAAGGAATAGGTGAGCTGAATGGTGGTGAAGAAAGAAAGTAATTGGATATCACATGGATGCGATTGGTGTGCGAGGGCTGTCAAGGCAGCTCCAGTTCGTTGTTTGAGGTCTATTAATAGAGAGGAAGGGATAGTGATTAGGATGAGCTGAACGAAACGTTCGAGGGATTGACGAAGAGATTGTAGATCTTTGTTCACATAGTGGCAATGACATCTTGCTCCTCCTTTCTGTAAAACGCTTAATTCTGGAGAGTGCCTCTTGCATGGTGGCTGGAGTCATGTTAGCAAAGCAGAATCTAAACCATCCAGCCTCTTTGCAATGGCATGAGGAGCCGGGTGATACATTTAGTCCAATCTCGTTGATGATTGTCTTCCAAAGCGCAAGCTCTGATTCTTTGTGGAGAAGATGGCGGAGGTCTACCCAACAGAAAAGCCCAGCGTTGGCATTGGCCAAACACTCAATGCCCGCCTCGCGCAATCCCTGGACAAACATGCTATGTCCCTTTTGCAGCCTCTTTTTATTCTCTCCAATATATTCTCTCACAAATACCTTGTCACTCAACATTGCACCCATCAAGTACTGCGTCTGTGAAGAAACCATGCAAAAACTTGACATTCTGCGAGCCGCCATAGCAACCGTGTTGTTATATGAATAGATGACTCCCACTCTGAATCCAGGCAGTCCCATGTCCTTTGACAGGCTGTAAATGATGTGAACATGTTCACGCTCCCTCTCACTCTGAAGTTGCACCACCTCTGCAACACTCACGAACCTTGGACCGGAAAACACTGACCCCGCATAGATCTCATCACAGATCAAATGAATCTTCTTCTCTCTTGTAAAACTTACAATGCTTCTCAGTGTCTGCTCATCCATTGTGGTGCCGAGTGGGTTTGACGGATTTGTTATCAAAATGCCCTTCACTCTTATATTTCCACACTCTGCTTGCCTATATGCTTCTTCAAGCGCGCTCACTGTCACCTGAAAATTGTTGGAACTGTTGCACTCTACTGCTATCAGCTCTACTCCTGTCCGCCACTTTAGATCTCTGTCAAATCTGTTTGTCAACATTTACATACATGAGATTTCAATCAATTCAAAAAGTAAGGCCACATATAGCGAGTGAGTTTTGAATATTTTTACGTGGAGATTCCAAAAGCACATGATTCTTAGTAAAAGATAAGTTTTAGTTACCCAGGATAATATGGGGATGGAACAAGGAAAGCTTCTCCTGGATTGGCCACGCAAAATGTTAGAACCTCATGAGCAGCAGTGGCTCCTGCAGTGAGGACTATTCTGTCTTTATCGAATTTGGCTCTTCTTCCTCCCACTTCCTCCATAAATAATGCAATACCCTACATTATAGGTCCATCATAAATGGTTAATAAAATCTATTTCAATAACACACAAATTAAACTAAATAACTAACTCACTTAATTTTATTAATTTATTAATGTACATATTAATTTTTTTTTATCAAACTATATCTTATGAGTCTGACTGAATAACATAATTTAGTACACTCTTTCTACTTGTCATTACTTCTAACAGACAGTTGAATGGTATAGATACTAATTTGATGCTGATAATTTGTACCTCTCTCATCGCGGGGAGGCCATGATAATCTTGATAATTGGCAATCTCCTCAAAGCTGGAAATGCCCTCCTGCGCGCAAATGGAAGACTCTGGGTGTTCTCTTAGCCATTTTTCTATTAAATCGAACGAAAGCTGCAAAACATTTAAAGAAGCAATGGCATTATTTTATAGGTTTGGTAAAGAGAGACACAAGTATTTTGGTAGCGTTACTCAATCCAACGAAATAGGCACCTGATTTTCAGCTAAGCCCATTTGAATAACCCCAGATGGGTTATTTTGAGGATGATAAGGATTTCCGTCGTAGGCTTTCCAGCCATCAAAGTAAGGAGAGTTTTCACCATGGCCATTGGAGGTTGCTCTCTGAGAAAGTTGCATGGTTTTATGAAATTGGATCAATCCGCTGCCTCTGGCTATGCTATGTTATGCTCGTTATCAGTAGCAATGCAATGCAATGCAATGCAAGAGATTGTGCATGGTTTTATGGGCGTGCAAGAGCAAGAGCTGAAGTTTCAGGGTAGCTTCCAAGAGATAGGCCTAAGTTTCAGGGTTCCTTCCAAGAGATAATGCCTAAGTTTGGTCAAGAAGAGCATGTTGTAGCGATGGCTGCTGACCTTTGATGCACGTGAAACACTAGACAGTCATTTGAGCACAAGTTGCGGTAAGATTTGGCTGTTACACAAAGTCAATATATCCACGTCCTATCACCTTTGAATGGACTTGTTTGCAGTCAAAGAGAAGACAAGAGCCTCTGGTCGTTGCGTTCTCGACTCTAATTCATTGAAGTTCCTAGCGTTGAATAGATACTTTTTGTTAATTTTTTTTATTGGAATTTGAATAGAGACTTGTCCCCGACAGACAATATTTTACACGCAGACATACCTAGAATAAATTTTTGAGTCAGATTTATTCATCTATATTTTTTAATGTGCCAAAATCTTTTATTGGGATCATGTATTTAACATAAGATTCCATATTTTTGGGATTATATTATTTTAAATTATTTCCTTACATTTTTTTTTTTTGTCAAACAACAAACATTTTAATAATATATTTTTCAAAAGTAAGATCAACCATCTTGAATGGGTCATGTCAAATATATATGCTCCAAACAATAAAATCCAACGTTAGAAGATTTGGGAAATGCTCTTAACCTCCAAGAATTCCTTTGCTAACCGTGATTGGATGGTAGCTGGAGACTTCAATTCTCCACTTTACCCCTCGAAAAAAATGGGTGGCTCCTCTGACTTCTCTAATGACGTGATGGATTTGGATAACTTCCTTCATAAGGGAGGCATTTTAGATTTAGAGTTGGAGGGGCTCAATTTCACTTGGTCCAACAAAAGAGAAGGGAACAACCTCATTCAAGTTAAACTGGATAGATTCTTGATTTCGGCTAACTCAGATATTCTTGCTAAATGCAATCTGTCTACTCAACTTAGATTTGGTTCGAATCATACTCCTCTTATTTTAAGATAGAAGTCAACTATTGGGAAAAATTGTTTTCCCTTCAAATTTGAGGTGATGTGGACCCACCACCCTAAACTAAAAAATCTGATTGTTCATTGGTGGAATCAAGATCATGTTGGATAGATGATATGTTCAATGTTGCCCAAAAGCTCAAGTTTGTCAAGTAAAATCTTAAGAGATGGAACAAAAAACCTTTCGGTAATATATTCACCCAAAAATAAGATACTAAGGTCTAGCTCAAGTTTAATCAAGAAGAATTGGACTCGAGTAGGGCTTCCAAGGAGCTTTGTGCCAAAAAAAGAGTTCTTCTCGATGACCTTCATAATATCGTGGAGAAAGAGGAGCTCTTTTGGAAATAGAGATCGAGAATCTAATGGATTAAGGAAGGGGATAAAAACTCTAAATTCTTCCATAAATCAACTCTACAACATAGAAAAAGAAATAGAATTTCTAAACTTGTTATAAAAATCGCAGTCTAATTAAGGAAGAGGAACACATTCAGGAAGGAGCTAGATATTTTAAAGATTTGTTGAACTCTAATTCTCTTCCTATTGAAGAGAATGATGGGATTCTTAATCAAATGTTACAGGCCATTCCTAACTCAATATCTCATGCAAATAACTTGGAAATGGAAAAAGCCATAACTGAAGAGGAGATGAAAGCGATTGTCTTCTCTCTAGACCCCTATAAATCTCCTGGTCCTGACAGTTTCCCCCTAGTTTTTTTCCAAATGTATTAGGACATCATTAGCACGGACATTACCTTAGCTGCTAGGGAATTCTTCCGAGGGGGTAAAGTCTTGAAGGAGCTAAATAACACTTTCATAGTTCTTATCCGCAAGAGGGTTGGAGCTAATAAAATAGTTGAATTCCAACCTATAAGCTTTTGTAACACTCTATGCAAAATCTTTTTTAAGTTGGTTGTCTTAAGGATACAATCCCTCTTGGGTAAAATCATCCACCCTAATTAGAATGGATTTGTCCCTGAGAGACAAATCACTGATGCCATTATCACAGTCCACAAAAATATCCACTCTATGATGAAAAGCAACATGGAGAGTATGGTACTAAAACTTGATATTTCGAAGGCCTATGACAAGGTCTCTTGGTAGTTTCTGTATAAAGTGCTTTCCAAATTTGGGTTCTAGCATAAAATCCTAAAACTTTTGGACTTTGTCAAACTTAATTAATACCTCATTACTTAGGTGTGTGAATAAGACTAAGGGGTGTAAACTATACCAAATTCATTAGAAGCACATGACATTAAAATAAATGTATCTTGGATGTGTTTAAGATGTTGATTTACTTTCAATTTACAGTGCATGATTAATCCTACTTGTTAAATCTATTTTTTCAATCATCAAATAAAAGCACTAAGAGATGGGAATTAAATATTAAATAGGAACTAGAAAATGAAAGAGCATAAATTAAGAGATTTAAGCATGTCTGTTTTGAATTTTGTGGCAAATTAGAAGGCCACAAGAGGTTGGGGAATGATAAGGAGGTGATCTAGAAGTGATTTGGATTGTTACAATCATTCTAGAAATGTGAAAGAATGCAACAACATCGTGGACATTCTTATGACCAAGGGGATGCTCTCTTGACTTTATAGATGTGGTAATGACTATAACGACACTCTAGTGATCCTTAATAGGTGATAGTGACCTCATGTTTCAAGACTCTACCGACTTTCACAAGTTTTTTCCCCTAATTTTCTCCTTCCTTTAGTGCATGCAAATCCTAGAAAAGTGTTGTCAATACTGAGATATCACTTATCAAAGTCAAAAGGAGAAAATAGTTTATGATATTTAGGATGTTGCTTCAATAAGGCTCCTATTCAACATGTTTCATCTTTTAAAGTATGGTAAATTGGAATAGTTTCTGAGGCCTATTGTGTAATGGTGAAAATGGTGTGCTTAGAGTGAGGACGTACTCCCTAAAAGCTTTTTTAGGGAAGTGGTGGCATGTACAGTGTTATGGAGGAGTGAGTAAGGTGATGGAGGAGATCATAAGTTGTGCCAAAGGGCTTTGTGAGAGTATCACTTAGATGGATAATATGCAAAATGGGAGGTTTTGCAATGGAGATCTCAAAAACCTAGTATGGATATTTGGAGGAAAATAAGAGCAAGTGCAAGAGAGAAGAGGGGAATGAGAAAACATAGTACATAAATTGAGGGAGGGTAGAGAGAGTGAATAGATATGTTGTGAGTAATGGTGTAATATTCTAGTGCATAGAGCAATCTATTATTTTATTAAGTTTACATAGGAAAATTCATTTCTCTCGTAGGTAGCTAATAATGAAACATGTCATCCTTAACAGGAGGAAAATAAGTTTTAATAATCAAGTGAAAAATATAGTTAGAACTTATTGTTCCTTAGTTCATTCAAATTCATTAACATTGATAGATCATATAGGAAATGAAAAATAACACTACAATAGAGAAAAATATCAAACCATAACACTTTGCAATAACATAGGATATACATGGAGAAATCCTTGTGGGAAAAAACTCCACCACCAAAATAGACTCAAGCTTGTATTAATCTTCAAATAATGAAGTACATCTATAAAATCTTCTTATCTATAGTAATCATATCACATAAGTCTACCTACAAATACACCGCATTATCATAATCATCAGTCCTTCAACTCAAGCACTTACTATAGGAAAGAGAAAACCCAAATACCATGAATAGTTTATAAAACCATGTGATTGAAACCACTAGATAATTTAGTCATACATATCTATGCACAAATCACAACAACGACTAGAAAATTACAAACCACCACTACCAAACTTGGGCGCTCAAGTAGTCTTATTCTAGATCTTTTCTATAGTTGCTCGATAATTTTATCCAAGTGACCCGAGAGTAAGAATATAGTTTTCAGAGTGAGAAGAGAGTAAGTAAACAAGACTCTCTGGTTCATAGTGAGGTAAAAACTTGTCTTACCAACAAGTTAGCCAAGGATATTAAAAGATAACATCCCCAAGTTTGATGGAACTGTGAGTGGAGATGCAACTAAGGCTTGGCTAACATAGATGAAGAAATATTTTGAGATAAGAAATTACTCAGAAATCACTAAGACTTTATGGGAAGCATATCAATTTGCAAGAGAAGCATCCACCTGGTGGATGAATAAGAAAATGGAATTAGGGTTGAGTTCTTTAAATATAACTTGGGATCAATTTGTGACCATTTTCAGGAAAAGGTGGTTGCCCCAACTATATTTTGATCAGAAATTGACAGATTTCCAACATCCGTGTCAAGGAGATATGATTGTTACTGAATACTGGGAAAATTCACAAGATTGTTGAAATATGCACCCCAATACCAGAATGTAACATGTCATCTAATATTACCTAGAATTTACATTCCCATTTTACTATCAAGTAAAACAAAATGAAGGTTATCATAATCATATGTCTAACTAACACTTAATCATTCGCATAATGATTATATAAAAAGCAATTCCTTTTTGTAATATTTTTAAACTAAAATTGTACAACAAGTTCAAGATAGCATGATAGAGAGTTTCCTTTACTTTACAATCATAATGTTTTGCTCATGGCAATAATATCAAGTTTACATAGAAATTCACTGTCAAGTCAGATAATAGAATGTACTATTTCTGGAGTTTTGATACCTATCTTCATAAGTCTCATCTTGTCATTGACTTGGGAAGGAGAGCATCACCTGATGCCTTTCCTCCAACCACATACCAGTGGTCCCCCATACAACTTCCTTCATGGCAGTGGCCCTAACCTTTCACGAAGGGAATAGATATAAGGAACTAATAGGTTTGCCATCTGAGTCTCTAGTGTCGTGTCCTTCATAACTCTTCACGATCATACAACTATAGATCCACTCTAACTATGTATGACACTACTGGAAGGTTATGCCATATGGATCATAGTGAACCGACTAATGCATGAAAAGAGACAGATGCATTACTTTGGCCAAATATTTCATATATATAGATGTTTTGCAATGAACATAGTTCATTGTTCACCCACATCTGACTTGACTTAGAAGTTATCTCATCCAACATTAATTTTTTTTAATTCATTCCACCTAATGGGTGTCACAAAAGTTCATTGACCCTAATTATCTACTTTGATATCTGGAGTACAAGACCAAAATAATTCACATAGAGGTCTTTAGTCTTTTAGAGATGTTTACTTGTTGCTATTGCAATGCCAAATCTGTGAATCCACATCACTCTACTCCAAGTTACAAAAATAATTTGGTTTTGATGTCTCATCTCAACATAAAAATAGTTTTGTTTATAATAATAACCTTGTATGTTCTCCCAAGGCTATTTACTGGGTTTAAGAATCTTTGTCTAATCCTCTTAGGCAATTCCTTTTGTTTTACTCTATTATTGATGATAGAACCTTATCATATGTTACCCATTTAGTAATAGTTGAGGTTCATTTTCTTGAAACCCCATAATGATAATATGAGCTTGATAATTAAAGATAGAAAAAATATCCATTATATGGCAATAGGAATGATATGACCAAAGTCTTGTCACCTTCTTACTTCAATGATAACAAGAACTCTTAAATCACAAGTCTATAAGTAACAAAGTATATTATCGTTAAATTGACTTCAAGGCATTCTTTAATACCACTTAGTGGTTTTATCCTCATACTAAGATAAGGAAAACAAGATACTTATTATAAGGTATAATAACAATTTTCATATGAAAAAAAATAATATTGCTATTCTTTATAACAGTCTATTCAAATCAAGAATCCATTATTTCTTACAAGAGTTCTATTTGAGGATTGTGTGGTTGTACCATGGACTACGGTGCCATCCACAGTCGGTCACCCTTACTGTTGTATTTTACAAGAACAAGACAACCTTTCGAAGATTGACATGCAAATACAATTTGTTGTCGATGGTTAAGTAAACCAATATATAAATATATAAAAAGAATCGTTGAAGTTCATACAAGGTGAGCATTATGAGTTCCCAGAAACTGTGCTACTTTACTATGGAGAATGATAGGGTTAGTATCATTCACTATCTTTTTCACAGTAAGGAACTTAAGGTGTCGGCCGAACATAGCCATGCCACAATGGCTAACACAAAAACAAGTTATAACAAGAAGTAAAAGGCTTTTCAGATATCATTCAAATTGTAAGGGGTTGAAAGAGCAAAGGTATTATCAACCACCTCTGGCCACTAAACATAGCACAACATACCCCAAAATGGATTTGATAGAGAAATATATAAGTGTTACGTTTTAAACACAACCATATTGATATCTTTGGTAATTGCTATTACCTATATATTGCTTGATATCAATTTCTATCAGTATATCTTTTGGCTCTCCATTGTTAGATGTATATTCTTGCTCTATTGTTTCTCCCTTCGATTGTTTTTGTTAACTTGTTTGTGTCTCTCTCAAGAGACTCTAACAACAAAATACCTCTCTCTCCCAAATAGTCGCCAACTCTATCAATGATGGCTCCCAATGAGAGCATGCAGCCAACATTGAGCTCTCCACAGTAAGCACGACTTACCCAAAAAAGTGAAAATGACATTATTTCCATGCTTTCCATCTTCATGGCATATAGAGTGTGAAGGATAATCCATTGAGTGGTCTCTCGAGGCCCACATCATTGCAAAGAGAAGTTTGAGACTTAAAAACAACATCTCGCTTATCCATTAGTATTATATATACTCAATAATAATATAATTCTATAAAACAAAATACATTTGTTGCAATACTCAAGGGTTGTATCAAAATTGTTCATGCAACAAAAGTGAATAAGGGATCGAGGTCTTTGCTTCCTCACCACCCTAGATTGACGTCAATAGAATTAAGTGAGTCCTTAAAGGAAAATAAATAAATATATATAAACATCAAATAGTTTGACAAAAGGGAAATATGATAAACTCTATCCTTGATATAATCCTAGAATATCTCTCGATCAATGCAACAAAATTATCGTCAGAATCCTTTCTGAAATGACAATTTGACAGTGGTCAATCTAAGATTAACCCAAGATAGCAAACTAATTGACACATACCTCTTCTCACAAAGGTTCACATAATAGTCAAATTGAGACTCAAATGGCAAACCGATCTTTTCAAAATATCTATCCCCTTCTCTCTGGTGATACTCTCCTTCCATTCTTGGAGGTGGAACTTTTTCCCTTGTTACACTCATAGTCATACAAACTATGATCAATGTATCATCAATACATCATAAAGCATCATGCTAAAATAATCTCAACACTTCATGTAATCTCATGTCTAATTCTAAGCATTAATCATAATCCCTATAATAAATGATTTATCCTGACATTTTTCGCAAACATTAAATAATTAACCTATGATTACTTATCTAGTTTATCAAATAAAAAATAAAAGTTAAACTTAGTCAAGTTTGGGGATGTAACATATCTCCCCCCATAAGAATCATCTTCCCCAATGATTTAATGTTTCCAAAGGTTATAAAAACAAAAAGAGTTTTTGTTCATCATAATGAAAAGTTTAAAAGAGATGAGGGAATCTTTGATAAATATCATCATAATTCTCCTAGGTGGCACTCTTTTGCATACTAGTCCCACTAGACCTTGAATTAAGTAATCTCTTTATTACGCAAGCGTAGCTTACACATTTTGAGCACCTTGATGGGCTCGATCATTACCACCCCTGGGTCTTTTACCTATATGGCATTCTAATCAAGAATAGGGACATCATTATATCCTACAATATACTTTTTCAAATATGAAACATGGAAAACATTATGCATCATGGCAAGAGCTGGCAGTAGAGCAATCTTGTATGCAACTAGGTTGACCTCTTCGAGGACTTCGAAGGGACCCACATACCTAGGAGCTAGTTTGGATGTCTTTAAAAACTTAATAGAACTCTTTTGTGGTTTAACTCTTAAGAGGACTTTTTCACCCACTGAGAAATGTCTTGCGATGTGCTTAGCATTTGCATAACTTTTTTGCCTATCATTCATTTCCACTATCCTTTTCTTAATCAGATGGACTTTTTGTTCTATTTCTGATAGTATTTTTGGACCAAGATTAATCTTATCTTCTAGCTTATCCCATCTTATAGGAGTTTCACACTTTCTTCTATATAATGCTTCAAATGGAGCCATCTTAATAGCGGAATGATAGGAATTATTATAAGAAAATTCCACAAGAGGAAGATAATCTTCCCACTTGTATTGCTGATCCATGCAATACATTCTCATAGATCTTCCAACACTTGGTTTACTCTTTCAGTTTGGCCATCCATCTTGAAGGATGATAAGTAGAGCTTATATTTAACTGAGTTCCAACTAAGGAAAATAAGGTTTGCCAAAACCTTGATGTCATACGGGCATCCCTATCTAAGATAATCTTCTCAGGAATACCATGCAATCTCAAAACTTCTTGCACAAATTTGTGGGCTATGACCGGTGCCCTATCTATCAAATTCTTGGGTATGAAATGTGCCACCTTGGTGAGTCTATCCACCAAGTACTAGAATAGCATTGTGTCTATTTTTAGACATAGGAAGTCCTTGCACAAAATCTATGCTAATGATTTGCCATTTCCATTCCAAAACCTCATGAGGGTATAAAAGTCCTATCGGGTGATGGTGTTCTCCCTTCACCCTCTGGCAATCTAGACATCTAACTATAAACCTTGCAGCATCCCTCTTCATTCCTTTCCAGAAATATAATGGTTTCACATTAGCTCGCAATTTCATCACTCCAGAATGTCTTGAATAAGGTGTAGAATGAACTTCCTTCCACATGATATTCCTTAACTCCTTGGAGTTTAGAATGTACATCCTTCCCTTAAACCTTAATAGTCCATCTGGTTCAACATAAAACCCATCATACCTAGAATCATGGGGATTATCCACAAGAGCTTGTTTTACCTACTCATAATATTCATCTCCTTTGGACTTTTGCAATACCTGATTCCTAAAATTAGAATGTATGAAGATCATCAATGAGATATGTCTTCTCCTCCTTAAGGCATCCACAACTCAGTTTTCCTTACCTTGTATATATTTAATCTCAAAATCATAATCAGATATTAAATCTAACCATCTTCTTTGGTGAGCATTCAGATGTGGTTGAGTAAACAAATATTTGAGTCCTTGGTTTTGCAGTGCATGAACCACCACTTCCAATTCCAGATTGTGAGGAGCATAATTTTTCTCATGAGTTTTCAACTTTCTGGATGCATAAGCAATAACTTGCTCATCCTCAACAAGTACACCACTTAATCCTTCCCTTGAGGTGTCATTAATGACTACAAAATGACCATCTAGGTCAAGTACCTTCATAAGAGGTGTCATAGTCAATCTTTCTTTTAGTTGGTCAAATGCCTCCTAGCATTTCTCTGACCAATCAAATCTTTTTCATTTTCTTTGTAATGAAGTAATAGCATTGGCAATTTTTGAAAAATTAGCCACTAATTTTCTATAGTAACTTGCTAGGCCCATGAAATTGCAGACCTCATGCACATTTCTCGGTGCTGGCCATTCCAAAATGGCTCTAATCTTTGCTGGGTCCACAATAATTCCCTTAAATTATGTGACCCAGGTATTGTACTTCCTTTTGAAAGAAAGTACACTTTGAGAGCTTGCCATTAGTTTATGCTCTCTTAATCTCTGAAGAACAATCCTTAAATATTGAAGGTGTTCCTCCTCATTTTTAGAGTAAATAAAAATATCATCAATGAAAACAAGGACACACTTGTCCAAATAGTCTTTGAACACACTATTCATTAAATTCATAAATGTTGTCAGTGCATTCGTTAATCCAAAGGGTAGGAAAGTAAACTCATATTGCCCATACCTTGTTCTAAAGGCTATCTTATGAATATCCTCATCTTTTAACCTCAATTGGGGTATCCTAATTGAAGATCAATCTTTGAGAACACACTTGCCCCTCGCATTTGATCAAAGAGATCATCAATCCAGGGAAATGGATACTTATTGTTTATCTTTGCCTTGTTTAGCATACAATAATCTATGCATAGCCACAATGTTCCATCTTTCTTTTTAACAAAATTTACTGGTGCTCCCCCGGGTGAAACACTGGGTCTTATCAATCCTTTATCAAGCAATTCCTGTAGCTAAGCCTTTAGCTCCATTAACTTTGTTGTGGTCATTCTATAAGGAGCTTTAAATATAGGTTTCGATCCTGGAATTATATCTATTGAGAAATCAAAATCTCTTTTAGGAGGCAATCCCCATAGTTCATCTAGGAATACATCCTCAAAATCTTGAAGAAAGGGGTATATCTCTCATGATCTATGGATTCTCTTTCTTCAACTCCTTGGAGTTTCTGAGATTCATAAAACATCAAATCATCTTGGAAAATAGATTCCTTGTGATTATTTATTTTCTCTATTTTAACAACATAAAGTTGGCATCCTTTTCTTCAGGCTCTTTTCATCTGTAGGACAAATATTTTCCTCAATTTAACCTCTCTAGGGTTCCCTTGTAGAAAAACTTTATTCTCGAAGTCATCTAGGCATTCTATTGTTTTAGCAAAACAATCCACTTTAGCCCTATGTCTCCATAACCAAATTATTCCAAGGAGGACATCATATGAGCCTAATGGGGCTACATAAAGGTTCACTTCAGTGGAGAAACTTGAAAGTTCAACCTTAGCCTCAAACAAACATTGCTCTACCTGAGCTCTAGTCTGATTAGCATATTCAATTGACCAGGTATTTGCCATGTAACTAGATTTTCTAGAAATCTTATTTAAAACTTTTGGAGAAATAAAACATTCTTTAGCACCAGTATCTATCAAAACTAAAATTGGAATACTAGATAAAATACTTATGGTTTCAATTGGAGTGATTTGATACACAGCTTGCCTATTGTCCAAGGTAACATGTATTTGTTACTAGAAAGCTGCCTATTGTGAGGGTAAATGATTTCCTCATGGCTAGGTTCCTTGTGTCATATTGGGACACTAATTGGCATAATGGTCATTGCCACATGAATAACACCCTCCCATGGGTCCTCACTTTTCATAAGGTTTTCCTAAATTATCTTCATTTTTCTTGGAGTTGTTATTACTGTTATTTTCACCCTAGGATTCATTCCAATTATCCTTAAATCCGTTGTCACCTTTCTTATTGAAATTCTATTTATTGCCCTTTTTCTTAAATAACTGAGAGGATTGGGACCAACTAAACTTTTTATAGTTCCTCTCCCTATAGGAAAACATGGATTTCAACTTTTGTTCTTGTTTAATAGCTTTCTCATAAACTTGGTCCATTGTAGTAGGACCATGCACATCAATTTCACCTCCAATTTGGGCATTCAAACCCATGATGAACTTTCAGATGTGAAATCTCTCATCCTGTTGATATTAGGGAACATATTTAAGGAGGCAAGTGAATTTCTCCCAATACTCATTTACAGATGAGTCACCTTGTCTCAGATTTTGGAAGTCTATAGGCTTTTGATCAAAATACAATTGAGGAAACCTTCTTTGCCTAAAAAGTTCCACAAACCTTTCCTAGGTTAGACTCAAGGAGCTCAATTTTAACTCCATCTTCTTGTTCATCCACCAAGTGGATGCTTCACCTGCCAATTGGTATGCTTCCCATAATGCTTTGGTAAAATTACAATAGTTTCTTATTTCAAAGTATTTTTCCATTTTTGTAAGCCATGCCTCTGAGGCATCTCCACTTATAGTCCCATCAAACTTGGGAGTGTTGGAATTAGGGCTGACAACTGAGAGGGGGGTGAATCAGTTGTCTTAAAACTTTTAAAGCTTGCTACAGTTAATTCTTCTTTGCCACTTCTTAACAGATTAATGACATAATCATGAAAAGAAAGAATTAATAATACATGAGTAGAAACATAAACAACACGCTTGACACCAACATTTTGACATGGAAACCTGGTTAAGGGAAAAACCACGGTGGGGGTTAACCCACAAATATTATACTCTATTAAAGTATTACAAAAGGGGAAGGCACATACCTTTGGGCTCACTGCCCAGAGATCACTGCTCAAGAGAGGCTGACTGCCTATAAGAATGATTTCAAAAGGATTACAAATTGTTTGAACTAATAAGTAGCATCTGCCAATGCAATAATTCAGTTTCGGTTAAGCACAAAATACTGATTTTACACACTTCATCTTTATTCTGCCCTGTTTATTTCTCTACCATAATCTGGACCTCATATCTCTTCTCTTTCGCACTTCTATCTACTTTTTTTGCACTTACTCCATATTCACATCATCATCTATTTTTACAACACTCTAATCCATTGGTTAGATATATCTGCATCAACAAACTCAATCACTTATTTGTCGGCCTTATGAAGAACTTAACAAACAATACAAGTACTCTATTATGTCAGCTGAATCCATACATTAATATTGATGCATACCAGAAATAACACTTGTAGTCACCATTCATGTTGGCCACTAACATTATATCCCATACACAACTCACCAAAACACTTTTGCTAGATCCGCACAAGGATCTAACAAAAGTCGGCCTATTCTTCATTGAACTGTTCTGTCATATTAGGACCCGGTACTCAGATGCTCATAAATTTTAATCCCTTTGTTACCAGATACTAAAATCTTGGATTTAGATTGGTCTGACATTCCTCTACACTCCCTCATATTTGCAACATGCAATAATTAATTGGAGAGATCTGTTGACTAAAATACTAAACTATGCCATATACCTTGTTCCTGTCTATCTAAACTTCACAAATCTTGGAACTGACTTCCGGTATGAACTGATACTATGCTATGGATGTGTGGAATGGACTTAGTTTCCATCAATGACAACACCTATCATGCATAGCTATGTCTCTTGCCAACAATATCCCCCTTTGGCATTGATGGAAACACTTAGTGAAAAATGACTAAGTGTCATGACTGACTCCTCCTACTGTGTACACTTATATATTCTTCCATTTCTCCCCCTTTGATGGATTCATCATTTTATTTCATTTTTCACTATCTCTCACTCCCCCTTTGACATTAATGGAAAAGGGTGGGATCGGTAAACCAAAAATTTCATAAGAAATCTGTATATAAGGTCATATATGTACAAATAATCCATGCATTATATTTACATGAACTTGAGGATATCTACAAAACTATTTTTCAACTGCACAAGTTTAGAGGCCCAACTAATTTTCATGCCATCCAAAATTGATCTTTGTTCTCTTAGTAGGAGTACTTGTGTTTCTGCTTTCTTCAGATCTGAAGGATCACCTATCTGAATTGCAACTTGGGCTTCTGATAAAGCAGTAAACATTGTTTCTAACTTGGGGGAAATCAATCCCTGGAGCTCGCACATTCTCTCCATAATATTGCTCTTTTCTTTAACAAGTTTCTTTATTTCATTAGTCAAGATGATTGCTTAACACTCCTAACTTACCAAAGAAACTATTAGAGGATCAAAATTTTGAGATAAATTCAACAAATTTTGTTCCCGTTCCTTTATCCTTTTATCCATATCCTCAATAACTTTGGGCCAAGATAGACAAAATTTGTATACATCACCTCCGTCATTAAGAGCATTTTGAATACTCTTTATACTAATGTCAAGTATCTTTCTATCATTTCCTATTAGGCCCTTTAGCTCACTAAATCTCTTATCCAAAAATTCATTCCAGATTTTAATCTCTACAGACTTCTCAAAGGACTCAAAGTGTGTACTCACAGAATTTACAAGGTTCTTCAGATTTCTGGAGGGAGAATTAGGTGGATTCTTTTGGAAAGTTGGCATTATCTTTTCCATTATACCGGATGCAAGGCCTAATAGCTCACTGTCCTCTATGTGGGATTTCAATATCTTTTCACTTTCCTTAGCTTGTGTGAAAGACGTTATTTTCATCATTTGGACCGAAGAGAGAGTATCCAGGTTGATTGGTCCTTGAATCAGTTTTGGTTCATCAAACTCTAGCATTTCTTTACTCAGGAAACTCTTCACTGCATCTGCAGTGTCTCTTGGCATAATTTCAGGGCCATCTTCCTTTCCTTGAATTTTCTCAGTTTTAGTATCAGAACTATTTTGTTTGGGAGCATCAATATTTGTACCATCTTCTTCTGCTTTATTTTCCTTACCCTTAACTTCTTCTTCTTCCTTTTGTTGTGAGCCAACTTCAGTGGGAATTTCTGTTTCCATGTTTACTTCTGTGTTAACTCCATCTGTTTGATCCTAGCTATCCTTTTTGCCTTTAGCCTCTTTTGACTTCTAATCCTTGTTCTTCTTAGAGTCATCCAGAGTAGGACTTAGTATCTCCATATAGGTTTGCTCTGGAGGATCATTTCCCTTTCCAGTTTCTTCCTCTGAAGTTTCTTGTTTCAGAACTAAAGGATTACTTTCCTCAACTTGTTCCTCTAAAACAACATAATATTTATCTTTGTCTAGGGCCTTCCTTAAAATTTCCTCTGTTTCTTTTACAACTTCCTTAGTTTTACCAAGCATTAGCTTGTTCATCCGGATCTTGCTTCTGAATTCCTCCTTTACTTCCTTGAGGATTTTATTTGCTTCCCTTCTGGTCATTACTGGACACAAGGTGGAGAGGACATGTTCTCTGAGTTCTAAGTCTTTAGCATTGGCGGCTTCCTTCCTCTTCTCTAGTATATTCCTTCAACTTTTAGGAATTTCTTGCAAAATTTCCAGTAGAGCTCTATTGAATTTATTCAAGTACAGCATGGTGGCATCCTCCAAGATTTTATTATTTTCTTTATCAAAATTATCATAATATTCTCTGATAGGCCTTAGATTTCCATGAAAAGTAATTGTTTTTACAATTTCATCAACTGTCATAGCAACCTTACCATTTTCTTGCTTATTACTTGCCTTTTTACTTTCGAAAGGCTGGTCCTCATAAGCCTTTGAAGTCTTGGCTTTCTTAGATCTTATTTCTTTAACTTCTTCATCTGTCTCTGTCTCCTCACCATCTTTTGTGCTCATATACATTCTTGTGGCCTTTGTTTTCTTTCTTTTTGTTCCTTTACTGGATGATGTGTCTTCTGGTTTCTCAGGATTGGCAGACTTTGGGAGAATAGGGATAGAAATAGAGCTCCTAATAGTTCTTAGAGTGGAGGAGGATTCTACTAGAGCACTTCCTTGTTTCTTGTCTTATTTCTCCTTCTTTGCCTTTTCAGTTCTTTCCCTGAATTGTCTCATAGCTTCCTTTGTGAGGCCTAGATTTTCAGCCAACTACTCAACTTCTTTTCTTACTTTCCTTTTGGTTTCAAGTTTTGTGAGCTCATCATGCAGTTTAACACTTAGTTCTCATATGTCCCAAATCTTTCAACTATTGTATCTTTTGGCTTTCTCAAAAGGTGTTGAGCATACATATTCAAAATTTTCTCATCCACTTCATACCCCATAGGCATGACCCAAATAGTTTTGGGTTCTACTACTTCCATTAAGCATTGATCTGTGTCTACCATGAAACATATTTCATTCTTGTACTTAACAATTATTTTAGGGATTCTTTCCCTTGAATGCATTATACTCTAAAAGTTCTTGAAGTATCCCCAGATTGCAGTTTTCTGTGCTTTATAGTCACCAATGGTGTGTAGGTGATCTCTGATCTGAATAGCAATTGGCTCATCATTAGTCCAATGCACACCCTTTACTCTATGTACTTCATTCATATAGTAGAAGAACAAACATAGAACCAATTTACCATATTTAAAAGTGTTTTTCTTATCTTTCTTGATTTTGTTCAAGTTCTCAATCAGCTAATTCAGTAACAACTCACATAGGTCATAATCTGCATTCTCCGTCAACATTTGATATGCTACATATATGGTAGTTCTAGAGGTAGAATTCTCCCTACTGGAGTGATAAATCTTGTATCCAATCACCATGGAAGAAAACTTAACATCCGGTTCTATAATGTCATTGATGGTCATTGTCCTCTTGTCAAACTTTGCACTAATTGCATTAGTAACAGTTTGGTTTTTCACAGATTTCAACATGGGTAATCCACCAGTTGAATTTAACCTAGTCACAATTCTGAAAACATCCTTGGTAATCTTGAATGGTTTTAACAGCCATATGAATTCATCATTTATCTAACTAAAAACATACCAGACCCACTCATCTTCATCGAATGTTGGAAACCCCATAATCTAAATAAAATGTTTATCATGCAGTGCCTTATACAAGTGGGTTTAAGATCATGATTTTTATCCATTAGATGACTCTCAAACAAATCTACAAACCTTGACTCCCCAAATTCATCTATGCTCGCATGAATATAAACCCTAATATCTTCAATATGCAGCACACCATACGGAACACTTGAAAAAGCACCTAATGGGTTGATTTCTATAGATTTGTGTGGATGTTTCTTAAATTTGGTTCGAGGCCTTTCAATAATATCAATGACCAAAGGTGTAGCCATTGCAAAAAGATTACAAGTTCAAATCTTCGTAGATAAATACCTTTTTCACGAAATTAGGTTTGACGAATAAATTCTCCGGTCACACTTCAATTCCTTGTAATCTTAGCTCAAACACTACTCTTCTTGCTTTCTTCGAGTGTAAAGTGATTCAAATGAAGAGTGAACACCTTTTTATGCTCCGCAAAACCTAATTTTCCTTTGTAATAAATGCTCCGCCCTAACACATCTGGTTACACTATTTCTGCATGCATTCAATCCTCATTTGCTTTACAATTAGTCATATTAGCTTCTTTTCTTCTAGAAGTTTCTTCAAAAGTTATGTAATAAGCTTCTCAAGCTTCATTCATTGTGCTAGATTCAGGCACCTACTCACTGGCTGGGGAAATTTGATCTTCAATGTGGCTCCCCTTGAGCCAGAGCTCCTGATTTAATTCTCGGAGGAATTCTCAGGACCGAATTCTAGTACGAACCCATTATTATTGTTCATAACACTTTTCTTGACCCATGTCTTGCTCATTTCATTTTGGATCTCATTCACATCAATTTTCCCTTGCCTTTGTCTTGTCTCTGCTCATCCAATTTTTTGTTTGCCGGACCTCTTCTTTCATTATTCTTGCTTTTGCAGGTTCTTGCAAATGACCGAATCGGTTACAATTGAAGCACAAAACATTTCTTTGCTTATATACTTGATTTCCTCTTGATCTGCACTGATTAGCCATGTGTCCAAATCCATTACAAGAAAAATAGTAGCCATTGAAAGAGTTGTCATTTCCTATATTGTTAGAGTTATTCACTATCATACTTCTACATTCATTTGATCTATGACCATACCTTTTACACTTGAAGCATTGACCAGAGAAGGATGGACCATTTTGATTTACTCTACTTCTACACTGAGTAGCTCTATGACCAAATTTATTGCAATTGAAACAATTATCATTGAAGGATGGATACCTTTGAGCATTAGGCTGTCTTACTAGAGGTCTTCTAGGTCTGTTTCTCCCATTCCTTGGTTGAAAATTTATTTGTCCAGATCCAGAGCTTTCACCTTTCTCATATCCAAGACCATGCTTGTCATCAGCCTTTTTCTGACTTTCAAGCAGTGCCTCAATTTTAGCTGAGCTTATCTTGAACTTCTCCTTGTATTCATTTGCAACTTCTAGGTCATGTCTGAGAATGACAATTTGCCTCTCAATTTCTCTCTCATTGTCTCTACTTTCTTGTAGATTAGACTCGAGGAGACCAGCTATTCTATTCAATCTGTAGCATTCTTCAGTTCTTTCTTTTAGATTTTGATTTAGGTCTTCTTCAATTTTCTTCCTATCTTCAATTTCCTTGGTTAGCCTCATCACCCTGGATTCCATCTCTTGTTTTAGTACAACAACTTCTTTAGCTAACTTCTCACATTCCTTTGTCTTCTCTTTCAGCGCCTTATCCTTGTTATTGTCTTCATTATGATTTCCTAGTTGAAGAAGTTGCTCCTTTCTCTTTTCATTGGATTTGCTCAATTTTTTATTTAAAGTCTCAATGAAGTCTTCAGCATCTTTAAGGTTCTCTTGCACTTCTCTGACTTCTACTCTGGACTAATCAAGAACTTCTAAAGTGAGTTTAAGTTGTTCCTGGAGATTGTATTCATCCATTTTGTTGCATTCCCAGATCTTCCTCAAGCTGTTAAACTATTTCAAAGGAACGTTACTCTGATACCAATTGTTGGAATTAGGGCTGCCAACTGAAAGGGGGGGTGAATCAGTTGTCTTAAAACCTTTAAAGCTTGTTGCATTTAATTCTTCTTTGCCACTTCTTAACACGTTAATGACATAATCATGAAAAGAAAGAATTAATAATACATGAGCAAAAATATAAACAACACCCTTGACACCAAGATTTTGACGTGGAAACCTAGTTAAGGGAAAAACCATGGTGGGGGTTAACCGACAAAGATTATACTCGGTTAAAAGTATTACAAAAGGGGAAGGCACATGCCTTTGGGCTCATTGCCTAGAGCTCACTACTCAAGAGAGGCTCACTGCCTACAAGAATGATTTCAAAAGGATTACAGATTGTTTGAATTGATAAGTAGCATCTGCCAATGCAAGAATTCAGTTCTGGTTAAGCACAAAATATTGATTTTACACACTTCATCTTTATTCTACCCTGTTTACTACTCTGCCATAATCTGGACCTCAGATCTCTTCCCTTTTGCACTTCTATCTACCCTTTTTGCACTTACTCCATATTCGCATTGTCATCTCTTTTTACAACACTCAAATCCATTGGTTATATATCCGCATCAACAAACTCAATCACTTATATGTCGGCCTTATGAAGAACTTAACAAACAATACAAGTACTCTATTCTCACAGCTGAATCCATACATCAATATTGATGCATACTAGAAATAACACTTGCAGATCACCATTCATGTCAGCCACTTACATTATATCCCATACACAACTCACCAAAACACTTCTACTAGATCCGCACAAGGATCTAACACAAGTCAGTCTGTTCTTCATTGAACTGTTTTGTCATATTAGGACCCGGTACTCAGATGCTCATAACTTGTAATCCCTTTGTTACCGGATGCTGAAATCTTGGATTTATATTGTTCTGACATTCCTCTACACTCCCTCAGATTCGCAACATGCAATAATTAACTAGAGAGATCCACTGACCCAAATATTGAACTCTACCATATACCCTGCTCCTGTCTATCCAAACTTGACAAATCTTGAAACTGACTTTCGGTATGAACTGATATTGTACTGCGGATGTGTGGAATGGACTTAGTTGCCATCAATGACAACACCTGTCATGCATAGTAGTGTCTCTTTCCAATAGGGAGGTATAACCTTTTTCATATCTCTAGATATTTCTAGAGCCAAGTGGCTTCTTTTATACTCATCTTGTCTCATTTCATAGATATTCTCTTCATGTCCACTTTAGGTGGTGTTTTCATGATGTTCCTCATCCACACCCTCATGGAAGGCTTCCTACCTAGGTCCATTCTGACCCCCAACCTCTTGCTCTAGAGTCCCAATTCTTGCCCTCATCTCATGGAGCATAGCAAGGATCTGGTCAAGTTTTGAATCAGAGTGGCCTGAATGTTCCCTTCCTCTTGGCTATCCCCAAAGTTGGTTCCCATCTGAACCATATTGCAATATACTTCTCCTGAAGTTTGCAAGTTAATCATTCAGTTAGTTTTTCATACTATTGAATCCATTCATAAACATAAATCCATTCTCATTTATGCAATCTTAAAGAAGAAGGAAAGCTTTTGCCAAAATTTTCAAAATTACATTATAGTATCCATGGACTAAAATCCATCATTTATTACAATTTTTTACATCTTGCAACTACAAGTCCCTTTCAGATTCGGAGATCTTCCCAAGTTTATCCTCATCATTGAGGTTCATCAAATAAGACCTAGGATGTGGACGTACTCGTAGGTACTCATACATGACCTCTTGAGTAATAATAGGTGCATTAAGACCACTTCCAAATGGTAAGTCCTTAGGTACAGAGGGTTTCATTTATTCATTTTTAGAGATAGGAACAATATCCTTAATTGTTTTATCCTTCTCCTGCTTGATATGTTTAATAGCATCAACGAAGGTTTCAAATGTATCAGATAACCATGTGTCTTCCAAGTAGCCAGTTTGGCCAAGGCTTTTCATTCTTGAGAGTCACTGCCTCATAGAATTTAGGTAACACCCATTTCTTGTTACATTATTCCTTGGTGTCATTCTTGGTCTTACCATTCTGGCAAAAGAACATCCAAACATTAGCAAGTATTAATGTCAGAGGAAGATTTCATGCAGTGAGCTCATAGGTCCATGTATTGAACCTGGTAGCTCTGATACCATATGTAACATGTCATCTCATATTACCCAAATTTTACATTCCCATTTTACTATCAAGTAAAACAAAATGAAGGTTATCATAATCATATGTCTAACTAACACTTAATCATTTGCATAATGATTATATAAAAAGCATATTCCTTTTTGTAATATTTGCAAACTGAAAAAGTACAAGTTCAAGATAGCATGATAGAGAGTTTCCTTTCCTTTACAATCATAATGTTTTGCTCATGGCAATAATATCAAGTTTACATAGAAATTCACTATCAATCAAATAATAGAATGTATTGTTTTGGGAGTTTTGATATCTATCTTCATAAGTCTTGGCTTGTCATCTACTTGGGAAGGAGAGCATCAGCCAAGTGCTTTTCCTCCAACCACAGATCGATGGTCCCCCACAAAACTTCCTTCCTAGAAGTGGCTCTACCCTTCACGAAGGGAAGAGATATAAGGAACCAATAGGTTTGCCATCTGAGTCTCTAGTATTGTGTCCTTCATAACTCTTCACAGTCATACAACTATAGATCCACTCTAACTATGTATGACACTACTAGAAGGTTATGCCATCTAGAGCACAGTGAATCGGCTAATTCATGCAGAGACAAATGCATTACTTTGGCCAAATATTTCATATATATAGACGTTTCACAATGAATTTAGTCGATTGTTCACCAATATCTACCTCAACTTAGAAGTTATCTCATCCAACAATCATTTTTTTAATTCATTCCATCTAATGGGTGTCACGAAAGTTTATTGACCCTCATTATCTACTCTGATATCTAGAGCACAAGACCAAATGATTCACATAGAAGTCTTTAGTCTTTTAGAGACATTTACTTGTTGCCATTGCAATGAAAAATCTGTGACTCCATGTCACTCTATTCCAAGTTACAAAAATAATTTGGTTTCTATGTCTCAACATAAATATAGTTTTGTTTATAATAATAACCTTGCATGTTCTCCCAAGGCTATTTATTGGGTTCAAGAATCTTTGTCTAATCCTCTTAGGCAATGATTCCTTTTGTTTTACTCTATTATTGATGATAGAACCTTATCGTCTGTTACCCATTTAGTAATATTTGAGGTTCATTTTCTTGAAACCCCATAATGATAATATGAGCTTGATAATTAAAGATACAAAAAATATCCATTATATGGCAATAGGAATGATATGACCAAAGTCTTGTCACCTTCTTACTTCAATGATAACAAGAACTCTTAAATCACAAGTCTATAAGTAACAAAGTATATTATCATTATATCGACTTCAAGGCATTCTTTAATACCACCGGCTTGGTGGTTTTATCGTCATACTAAGATAAGGAAAATAAGATACTTATTATAAGGTATAATAACAATTTTCATATCGAAAAAAATAATACTCCTATTCTCTATAACAGTCTATTCAAATCAAGAATCCATTATTTTTTACAAGAGTTCTATCCAAGGACTATGTGTTCGTACCACAACCTATGGTGCCATCCACAATTGGTCACCCTTACTATTGTATTTTAAAAGAACAACACAACCTTTTGAAGATTGACATGCAAATACAGTCTGTTGTTGATGATTAAGTAAGCTAATATATAAAAAGAATTGTTGAAACATATAGGGTGAGCATTTTGAGCTCCCAGCCAATGTGCTACTTTACTATGGAGAATGATAGGGTTAGCATCATTCACTATCTTTCTCACAATAAGGAACTTAAGGTGTCGGCCAAAACCAACCATACCAAAATGGCTAATGCCAAAACAAGTTCTAACAAGAACTAAAAGGATTTTCAGATATCATTCGAATTGTAAGGGGTTGAAAGAGCAAATGTATTATCGACCACCTCTCACCATTAAACATAGTATAGTATACCCCAAAATGGGTTCGATAGAGAAATATATAAGTGTTACATTTTAAACACAACCATATTCATATCTGTGGTAATTGATCTATTACATATATATTACTCAATATCAACTTCTTTCAGTATATCTTTTGGCTCTCTATCATTAGATGTCTATTCTTGCTCTATTGTTTCTCCCTTCAATTATTTCTATTAATCTATGTGTGTCTCTCTCAAGAGACTCTAACAACAAAATACCTCTCTCTCCCAAGTAGTCACCCACTCTATAGACTATGGCTCCCAAAGAGAGCATGCAACTAGGATCAAGCTCTCCCCACTAAGCACGACTTACCCCAAAAAGTGAAAACAACACTCTATCCACATTCTCCATCTTCATGGAGTACATAATGTGAAGGATAATCCATCAAGTGGTCTATCAATGTCCACATCATGGCAAAGAGAAGTTCGGGACTTAAAAACAACATCTGACTTATCCATTAGTATTATATATAATCAATAATAATATAATTCTATAAAATAAAATATATTTGTTGTAATACTCAAGGGTTATATCAGAATTGTTCATGCAACAAAAGTTAATAAGGGATCGAGGTCTCTGCTTCCTCACCACCCTAGACTGGCATCAACAGAATTAAGTCAATCCTTAAAGGAAAATAAATAAATATATATGAACATCGAATAGTTTGACAAAAGAGAAATATGATAAACTCCATCCTTGATATAATCCTAGAATATCTCTCGATCAATGCAATGAAATTATCATCAGAATCCTTTTCGAAATGATAATTCAATATTGGTCGATCTGAGATTAACCCATGATAGAAAACTAACTGACACATATCTCTTCTCATGAAGGTTCACATAATAGCCAAATTGATACTCAAATGAAAAACTGGTCTTTTCAAAATATCTATCCCCTTCTCTCTAGTGATACTCTCCTTCCATTCCTGGAGGTGGAATCGTTTCCCTGGTTACACTCATAGTCATACAAACTATGATCAGTGTGTCATCAATAAATCATAAAGCATCATGCTAAAATAATCTCAAAAATAGGTAATCTCATGTCTAATTCTAAGCATTAATCATAATCCATATAATCAATGATTTATCTTGACATTTTCCACAAACATCATATCATTAACCTATGATTTCTTATCCACTTTATCACATACAAAGTAAAAGTTAAACTTAGTCTTGAGGTTGGGGATGTAACATAGAAGGATGAGAGATTTAGGATAAGGAAGTTCATTAGGGATTGAATACTCAAATAGGAGAAGTAGACATCCATGGACCCACAACCATGGATCAAGTCTTGGAGAAAGCCATCAAATAGGAGCAACAACTCAGTCTATCTTAGTATTTTGGGAAAAATCTTGAAGGAAATTCAATTGGAGTTGTTCCCTAATATCATTGGAAAGGAGACACATAAATCTGGAATCCAAAGGAAGAAACCATGGTAAAAGTTCTAGATTCCATAGAAATGAACCCAAGGACAAGAACAAGGATAATAATCCTAGAAAGAATAATGATAATCCCCACCGATCTTTAAGAAAAAAAGGCCCACATGGAGGATGTTTTATGTGTGGAGGAGACCACTATGCTAGTCAGTACCCTACTAAGAGCCAAGAGAACCCATATTGTAGAAATCCATTACCATCTCAGAAGATAGCTTTCCAACAAAGAATCCATGCCACATTGGATAGCTGCCAAGCAGATTTCCAGGTTACTCTTATTGAAATGAAAGGTACACTATTTGGAATCTTAGCTTCTATTCTCATAGATACATGAGAAACTAAGAATTTTTAACTCCTTGTATACTTAATAAGTTGCATAGGAAAGTTGGTTTCATGAAAAATTCATGGACAATAGAGTATACAAATTAGTCAAGAGCTCAGGTAGAGCAATGTCTATTTGAAGCTAGATTAAACCTACCCACTTTTTCGACAAAGGTCAATCTATATGTAGCACCTCTAGGGTTTTATGATGTCATTTTTGGAATGAAATCCTTATGAAAACATAGATAAAAGGTTGATTTTTTCTCTAAGATAGTGGAATGCACATAAGACATTGGTAATGTCATCCTGATTCAAGGGTTTCAACATGAAATGAAAATTAGGAAAATTTCCACTATGCAAATGAAGCACAAAGTTTAAGAGTTGAATTTTAGGGTTCCTTCCAAGACATAGGCCTAAGATTCAGAGTTCCTTCCAAGAGATAGGCCTTAGTCAAGAAGTGCATGTTGTGAGCACAAGTTGTGATAGGATTTTCCTGTTACACAAAGTTAATATATCCACATCCTATCAGCTTTCAAAAATTGCAAGAATGGACTTGTTGCCAGTCAAAGAGAAGACAAGAGCCCCTGGTCATTGCGTTCTCGACTCTAATTCATTGAAGTTCATAGCGTTGAATAGAGACTTTTTTTGTTAATATTTTAATTGGAATTTGAGTAGAGACTTGTCCCTGACAGATAATATTTTACACACAACATACCTAGAATAAATTTGAGTCAAATTTATTCATCTATATTTTTTAATATGCCAAAATCTTTTATGGGGATCATGTATTAAATGAACTAACATAAGATTCCATATTTTTGGGGATTATATTATTCTTTATTATTTTCTTACATTTTTTTGTCAGTTTGAATCACAATAGCTATACATATTTTTGAGAATGGGATAAAAATTCATAGAATTTAGAAAGATCTATTACCATATCTCCATGGAATCATTCTTGAGCCAAGTGATACTGAGAAAAAGGTTGCATTATGAAGCAAAAATGATATCTCATGTATGTTTGACAAATCTCACCTTTGGGATCTAGAATTATTAGATATCTCATGTATGTTTAACAAACCCCACCTTTTTTTTTGAAACGGGAGCTATGACCAATGAGCAGGAAAACCTTGGAGTTGGTCCAAGTGCACAGAGAATCCTAGGATCTCCTTGGTAAAGTCTATGGAAGATGGTTAAATATAGAGATGTACAAATGCCTGTCAAATAAATGGTCGATTAAAGGTAACATCTCTATATCTGCTCTTCCTAAAGGGCTCTTTAGTTTCTCCTTCTCTCTGGAAAAAGATTTCCTCAACATTTTGATCTGAGGTCCTTAGTTATTTTGTAATCAAAGCATTGTATTGTGCAAATGGCACCTAGGTTTTAATCATGACGAGGCCATGTTAGCCACTGCCCTTACTTGGGTAAGGCTCCCAAGTCTCCCTCTTGAATTTTGTGATGACAAGGTTCTCGCTACCACTGCTAACTCATTTGGCCACTTCTTGTCTCTAGATAATGTTACTAAAAATCACAATAGGTTTTCTTTTTGCACGATTTTGTGTTTGTGTAGAAATCCACAAAATTCTTCCTACCTCCATCATCCTAGACTCCAAGTTTGGGGAGTGGACTTAGGAAATTATTTATGAGAATGTCAATCTCTACTTCCAGAAATGCTCTTATATGGGCCACTTAATAAATGCCTACCCAAGGAAACACATAACAAGCCAAGAACCAACATAGAAGGATAAAGCTCTGGCTTGTGCCCCTATCGCCTCTCTTAAGAAGTTTTCTCCAGACCTTCCCACAGATTCCCCCATGAAACCTTTGTGGTTGAAAATGAATATCCTATGGTTGACCATATCCCAACTTATGTCCCTCCTCATAGGGGAGTTCAGAGCCCACATGCTACCAGCTTGGTGGAAGACCATCTTTGTAGTCTAAATCTAGATTTGGATGTTGGGGCTAAGGATACCATTTGTGATGATATCCCTCAAAAGAACCGACCTGCTTCTTCAAAGTTCCAATCCCTACTATAAGAAAGTGGTGGGGAGAGGAACCATGGGTTTATTCTTGAAACCATTATCAAGGTTGAACCTAGGTAGAGCATTGCTCTAAACTGTTTGGGGGTTGTGGGTGGCATGGACTCTAGCGACTTTAATAAGGTCCAGGATATGAAGAGGTCCACACTCCAAGGCTAAGAAGACCTAAAGGTTGGATTTAGCTCCCCTAAAACCCCAAACTCAAGAAAGAAAGGAGACACCACTTCTTTTTCTCCTCATTCTGAAAATGGAAATAGAAAAATTAAAAACATGGGTAAGGACTCCAAGTTGGGTAAAAAATCTTTCCAAGAGACTAGGCAAAGGGAAACAACCAAAGATTTGGCAAATGGAAGATAGAAAAATATAAAGCACCTGGGCTCCAGAAGATGCAAAAAATGATTATTGTTCCTTGGAATAGTAAGGGATTAAACAACCCCCATAAACAACATGTCCTGAAAAACTTCATTAAGGACACGAGACCAGATATTCTTTTACTCCAAGAAACTAAGATGAGTTTTTAAGATTTTGGCAAAGTCAATAGGTACATTTGGCCTTTTGCTCATTTTATCATTGAAAATGTTGAGGTTACCTCTGGTGGTCTTTCTACTATGTGGAAACCTCATGATCTAGAAGGTATGCTAGTCTCAAACAACAAATTTTTCAATAATATATTTTCAAAAGTAAGATCAACCATCTTGAATGGGTCATGTCAAATATATATGGTCCAAACAATCAAATCCAATGTTAGAAGATTTGGGAAATGCTCTTAACCTCCAAGAATTCCTTTGCTAACTGTGACTGGATGGTAGCTGGAGACTTCAATTCTCCACTTTACCCCTCAAAACAAATGGGTGGCTCCTCTGACTTCTCTAATGACATGATGGATTTGGATAACTTCCTTCATAAGGGTGGAAGTTTAGATTTAGAGTTGGAGGGGCTCAATTTCACCTGGTCCAACAAAAGAGAAGGGAACAACATCATTCAAGTCAAACTAGATAGATTCCTTATTTCGGCTAACTCGGATATTCTTGCTAAATACAATCTATCTACTCATCTTAGATTTGGTTCAAATCATACTTCTCTTATTTTAAGATAGAAGTCAACTATCAGGAAAAAATATTTTCCCTTTAAATTTGAGGTGATGTAGACCCACCACCCTAAACTAAAAAATCTGATTGTTGATTGGTGGAATCAAGATCATGTTGGGTCTGATATGTTCAAGGTTTCCCAAAAGCTCAAGTTTAACAAGTAAAATCTTAAGAGATGGAACAAAAAATCCTTCGGTAATATATTCACCCAAAAATAAGATACTAAGGTCCAGCTCAAGTTTATTCAGGAAGAATTGGACTCAGGAAGGGAGTCCAAGGAGCTTTGTGCCAAGAAAATGAGTTCTTCTCGATGACCTTCATAATATCATGGAGAAAGAGGAGCTCTTTTGGAAATAGAGATTGAGAATCTAATGGATTAAGGAAGGGGATAAAAACTTTAAATTCTTCCATCAGTTAGTTCTAAAACATAGAAAAAGAAATAGATATTTTGAACTTGTTCTCAAAAATGGTAGTCTAATTAAGGAAGAGGAACAAATTTAGGAAGGAGCTAGATATTTTAAAGATTTGTTGAACTCTAATTCTCTTCCTATTGAAGAGAATGTTAGGATTCTTAATCAACTGTTATAGGTCATTTCTAACTCCATATCTCATGCTGATAACTTGGAAATGGAAAAATCCATTACTGAAGAGGAGATGAAAGTAGTTGTCTTCTCTCTAGACCCCTATAAAGCCCCTGGTTCTAACAGTTTCCCCCTAGTTTTTTCTAAATCTACTGGGACATCATTAACACGTATGTTACCTTAGCTGCTAGGGAATTCTTCCAACGGGATAAAGTCTTGAAGGAGCTAAATAACACTTTCATAGTTCTTATCCACAAGAGGCTTGGAGCTAATAAAATGGCCGAATTCCAACCTATAAGCCTTTGTAACACTCTATACAAAATCTTTGTTGAGTTGTTTGTCTTAAGGATACAACCCCTCTTGGCTAAAATCATCCACGCTATTCAGAATGGATTTGTCCCTAGGAGACAAATCACTGATGCCATTATCACAGTCCACAAAAATATCCACTCTATGATGAAAAGAAACATGGAGAGTATGGTACTAAAACTTGATATTTCAAAGGCCTATGACAAGGTCTCTTGGTAGTTTTTGTATAAAGTGCTTTCCAGATTTGGGTTCCAACATAAAATTCTAAAATTTTTGGAAAACTATTTTACCACTCGGACCTTGTCTATCCTAGTTAATGGGAGCCCCCATGGTCATTTCAAAGCCTCTAGAGGTTTGAGACAAGGTGACCCCCTTTCACCCTACTTGTTCATTATCATGGCTGAAGTTGTGGGTAGAACCATTGAGGATAAGGTCTTGAAATGTAATTTGTGATGTTTTAGATTGACCTCCGCTCTTTATCATTCCTCCCACCAGTAGTTTGTTGATGAAATCATTCTTTTAGTGGGAGCCACCTTAGCTGAAGCTCATGAATGGAAAAGGATACTTAACAACTTTGCCAATGTTTTTGGGTAGCAGATCAACCTAAAAAAAAGTAGTACATTTTTCTTCAACTCCCCTCACAATCTCCAACACAGAATTGTTGCTACTCTCAATTGTAAAATTTAATAGCTCCCAGAGACTTATCTGGGAATGCCCATGTCTCACAGACAAATCCCCAACTCTTCATGGAACTCCCTTATTGAGAAGATTCAAAAAACTCTTGCGGCTTGGAAAGGTGTTCTCTTAAGCCATGCAGGTAGACTCCAATTACTAAAAGCCTCCTTGCATAGTACTCCTATCTATCTTCTCTCCCTATTCAAAATTCCCAAGAGTATAGTAAATAAAATAGAACAAATTCAAAGACGGATCCTTTGGAGTGGCACTGAACAAGAGCAAAGAATGTTTCTTGTGGCTTGGGATATCGTTTGTACCCATAAAAGCAAGGGTGGAATGGGAGTTAGGAAAATCAATATCATGAATAAAGCCCTTCTTGCCAAGGTGGGATGGAGACTCATAAGTTCTAACAGTGAGTGGTCTAGCATCATGAAAGCTAAGTATCTTAATGGCAGAGATGCCATCTCCTTACTTCAAAACTAACAGGTTGCCATTGGCTCCATTATTTGGAATAATATTGTCAAAATAAAGGCTACGCTATCTTTGGGTCTTAAATGACAAGTTGGTAAGGGTGATAATGTCAAGTTTTGGGAAGACCCATGGGTTTCTACCTTGCCTTTAGACTATCACCCAATTCACTTAGCAATAAAAGAGGACCTTCAAAAAAGATTGGGAACCAAGGTCAATGACTATTGGAGGTTTGAAGGCAGATAGACTATCTAGAATATCTCCTTGACTTGGTATGATTAACCCTTTGACTTAGCTTCTTCTGAACTAATTAAAAGTCTTAATAATCACAGGTTTCATAGAAGGTTTCTATAGGACAAAATCATCCAGGCTGTTGATCATTCTGGTAAATATATTGTCAAGTCTGGTTTCAATATATTGGATACTTCCTACAATGATACCTTCAATTGGAATCACATATGGGGGCATAAGACCATTCCCAAAATCATTTTTTTCTGGTGGACTGTGAGTCATAAAAAATATTGATTATTGATAATCTATAGAAAAGAGGATTTCAAATGGCTAATAGATGCCTACTTTGTGAATAAGAAGAGGAGAGCATTGATCATATGTAGTTCCACTGCACTTATTCTTGGAAGGTTAGACAAAAGATTATGAACAAATTTTTTCTTTCTTGGGTTTAGCATGGCATGGTTAGTAAAATCAAGTTGTTAGTTAGGATTCCCCTTTTAAGCACCACCTCATATATGAATTGTGGTGGCAATCCTTGTTTCATGTGGGGTGGGGTCTATGGATGGAGAGGGATAAGAGTCTTTAGAGAGAAAACTGAAACTTGAGAGGTGCTAATTGAGTCCATAATCCATAGCATCACTAAAAATGTCAAGGTTGTTGATCTTCGAAATCCCAATTTCAATCCCATGGAAATAGAAGTACAGATAGCCAAAAGCTAGAGTATTTTTGATAAGCTAGGGAAAGTTGACTTTTCTAAGAGGATGTCTTGTAAAAATACCTACTGGACCCCCCTGATATTGGATGGTGCAAATTAAATTTTGATGGTTCTTCTAAGGGAAACCTAGGTTAGGCAGGTGGGGGTGGCATTATAAGAGATAATAAGGGTCAAATTATTGATGCTTATGCTGAGAATTTAGGTATCCAAACTAGTAATTTTGCTAAAGCTAATGCATCTTTGTAAGGTATAATGATGGCAATTGAAAAAGGCATTAAGGGCTTGAAAATAGAAGGTGATTCAAAGAATGTATTGGATATGATAAGCTCTAGAGATATCCCTAGTTGGTCTTACCTTGACATTATAGATGAAATTAAGAAAACCATTGAAAAGTTTGAGAAATCAAAATCCAACACATCTTTAGAGAGGGAAATAGCTCGGTCAATTCCCTTGCCAACTATGGTACCCATTCTAAAAGTTTCACCACTTGGAATGATTTAGAATCACTTCCACATCATATCGCTTCCATCATAAAAATGAAGCACCTCACAATAATTAATTAGATGCATCAGGTTGTCCTCGAGATGTCAATTCACACTATAGTCAGGTAAAAACACTGCTACAGCCCTGTAAACAATAAATTCAAACCCTAACCATGCAATTGAGCCCTAAATCAACCTAGAATCTAATCAACTAAGCATGAAAGAAAGAAACCCTGGGTTGACTAATGCAATTCCTCCATTGTTGTTATCTAATCTAGCTAATCTAATGCAGTCAGACTTGCAGGTCTGTAAATAGGATGGAGATCTCAAGAGTTGACAATGGCACAAGTCAATTTTGCAAGTGGTGAGATGAAAATGAGAGGGTAAGAGTGGTTTAATAGAAGAAGAAATGTGAATGGAGGGTTGAGATGAAGAGTTGACGTGGAGGCAACATCAAACACTGAGAATGTTTTAGAGTTTCTAGCCATAAGAGGACAAAAGGCAATTTTAAATTAGAAGAAATGGTGAGGTGGGAGATGTTCTAAAATTAAATAAATTGTTGTAATTTATTTAAATTTTTTGTGAGGAATGGGTAATGTAGAGGGATTTTAATTAAATAAGTGGGGGGCTTATTTAATTAGGGTAAGGTTGATAATTTAAATAAATGGGTATTTATTTAAATTAGAAGGGGAATATGGGTGTTTGATCAATGAATAATTAATTAATATATAAATTATTTAATTATAGAGGAATTTAGAAGAAAATAGCTTAAATAATTAAATAAATGAAATTTATTTAATTAAAAGCGTAAGAGGGAATGAACTAATTAAATAATTTAAAATTTATTTAATTAATGGCAGAATATGAAATTTAGATAAATTATGTGTGAAAATGTCATTCGTAGGCCTAGGACATTTTTAAGTGTTTACATTTTGCCCCTCTTTGATATAATGTTGAATCCGGCATTATATGAAAGAAAAGTTTGAGAAATGTGCTCAAAACATGCCCCAGTGTGTTCTAGATGAAGCGTGATGGTCCTATGCCCCCTTGGGAAATTTTTCAAATTTTCTAAATTTTTTTCAAATTTTCTAAAATTTTTTCAAATTTTCTAAAAATTTTTCAAAAAAATTGAAAAATTTTCTGAAAAGTTGTGTGGGATGCCCAAAGTGATCGAGAAGCAAGAAAATGGCTTAAAAATATGCTTGGCATGTGAAAGAACGCTGTCAACTGGTCAAATTAGTGAAAAGGGGGCCCACCTAGGTCAAAAGGTCCTATAAATAACTCTTAAAGGGCCCAAAATCCTCATTTGTGTACTTGAGCCTTAGAATTTTCAGAGAGAGTAGAGTGAGCCTTTGGAGATTTAGCGCGGAGTTGCTGTTAAGATGTCACCTATACCTCTTCACCAGCACCATGGATTGAGAGTTCGGACGTTTGGTCAGCTCCCTAGGACATGCACCCCGGTATGTATCTAACCCTTATTGATTTTTGCACTTTTTCGTAGATTTTAGGGCCCAAAAATAGGGCACACATGCGGTGTAGTTTTGTGCCTCACAAGCACCATCGCATGCACCGCTTGTGCATGGTGGTATGATGCCTATGTGAAGGTGTGACACATGTGGTTTTTGGAGCTGCATGCGCTAGTGGGTGTGACGCCTTAGCTTAGGCAGCGTGCATCCACTGGCCGCGACGCTTAGGGCTAGTAGTGCGACGGCTGTGCCAAAATGCAATGCATGAGCCTAGGTAAACCACATGTGTTGATTAGTGTGACGCATGCGCTTGGCTGCAATGCTTAAGAATGACAATGTGCCGCATGTGCCAATTTACCCATTTAAATGCATTTTTTCCTAATTCCTACTCCTATTTGGTTGTGAATGTGGTATTTAGAGTTTTTAATCTTTGACATGGTGTATTTTCTGTATGAATACAGGTGAGGTTGCCACCCATTCACACATGGGAGAGTCATCCTACCAGATATTGGTTGTGTGACTCTCTGACAATGGCTGAGCGGGACATTCTCAACACTCTAGGACTGTATGGTGTCACATATATGCCTGAGATTTGGGCTAACCGAGGGCTATTGACTGCAGTGGTTGAGAGATACCACTCATAGATGAGTTCCTTTCATTTTCTGATAGGAGAGCCCACCGTGACATTGCTTGATGTCTGGCAGATTCTTCGGCTGTGCATTCATGGGGAGCGAGTGATCTATAGTCTGGATACCAGATTGGCTGTACTTCAGTGATTATTTGAGACTGATGATAATGTAGCTTTGGGAGTTGAAGAGCATGAGATTCCTTAGGACACACTGATAGATCAATATGATTGGTTGATTGTGGTTATATGCACCTGCATTGGTTGTCTTGTATGTTCAGATCAGCATGGCCATGGATTTCTCGTTGGCTTGGGGGAGATGCTAGAGGGGATGATGGTAGATCCTACATCATATGCATGGGGACCCTACCTTTTGGCATAGTTATACCACCAATTATATGGCATTATGTATCAAGGTGAGTAGTTTATCAGTTGTGGTGTGACCTTACTTATGATATGGGCATGGGAGCATATTGCGGTATGCAGGACACCAGTGGATTGACAAATATTTGATGAGTTGTTGTATGTTTTTGGTTATACTGGGGAACTTCCACAGGTTTATATGGGTGATGTAGGCTACTGGCGACATGTTATCAATCACATGGACACATTCATTTGGAGGCCGTATAGGGGGTGTCTGAGGTGGACTGAGGATGATAAGCAACTACTGTACTATAGGCATACTTGATATCTAATTGGCCAGACTATATAGGCTCAACACTTTATAGAGTGTCATCTACCATAACATGTACTTAGGTAGTTTGAAGAGTGACAGGATGAGACTATTGGTATTGCAGAGTTTGCTCGGGTGACACGAGGGGTTCCAGTGTGGGGGGCGATGATCCTAGTTCAAACTACTATTGATGAGATTACGGGATTGCAGCCATTGCAATGGGGGGGATGATGTCGCAGATCCAAGCACGACTCCTTCATATGATTCTTGGTGGGACACACACAGATGAGTTTTGTATCTACATCTTGATGCACTAGCACCAGTGGAGCGGTTGGGTTGAGTGCCGAGAGGCCAGTTTAGAGGGTGAGGCGGAGATAGAGGTAGAGGCAGAGTAGCTAGAGGAGATGGAGGAGGAGATGATGGTGGAGATAGGGGCCAAGGAGGCTAAGGTAGAGGTGGACGGGGTATGTGTGTTGTACTTGCCCCTATTCGGGAGGAGGGAGAGGGAACAATAGGATAGATGGCTGCAGCTATAGGGGAGATGTAGGTGGGGGATGCAGAGGAGGATGTGGTGATGGAGGATGTTGGAAAGGAAGTATGCCAAGAGATCTCCAAAGCATGTTGTTGATATTTTGCCCCTTGTCTTTATCAAGATCTAAGGTGGGGGATATAGTGGATAAGAATATGATAGGATAAGGATAAGACAGTGGATAAGATGTGCAAGGATATTTTGGATGTGGATGAAGGATACGATTTTGCCCCCAAGTGTAGGGATACAAAATGAATGGATTAAACATTTTTGAAGCAAAATTAGCATGCATCTTTATGTTCCTTTATCAATTTTCTTAGTTAGTGATTATGCAAGTTTTTCTTCTCTTTACTAGATAGGTAAACCTTGTAAAGAAATGTCCAAACTCAAACAAATCGTAGTGTTCAGTATTTACGGTACCTCTGGGCCACATTTACAAGTAATGCCATCATGTTGAACCAAGTACCTTGCGCCTAACATAGCTGCAACAACGATGTCTGGGCACCGTCCCTCCAAATCGTCGGGAAGTAATAAGGAACATGTCTAAGTTAAATCCACCAAAATGATGCATAAATTTATAAACCAATTAAGGGAAAAACCATGGGGTGATTAACCCAAGATTGTATTCTTTGTTAGAAGAATAGAAAGAACAAATGGCACATGCCAATTAGGGCTCACTGCTCACAAGAGGCCCACTGCCTACAAGAGACACACTGTCTACAAAATTAATTTGCTTGAGCTGCCTTGGTCGACAACACTCTTTTCACCCACCTCTCAATTTCCACACTACTCCACTCATTATCTCAAATTTCATTAATCCTCCACATATTACTAGATATTTTCTATACACACCAAAATAATGATAATGAATTCTCAGCCCTACTTACAATTTATCACACTTAGATTCAAATGGTGATGATGTAAGAAAGTAAATAATTTTTAGTTATTTTATTTTATTTTTACTTTAATTTTCTTTATTTCTCCCTCATTTTTAATGGAGTGTGATAAAAATAGTAAGCAAACTTACAAAGTAAACTCACATTTACTCAAATTTGAAAAATAAACATAAAATGTATATTCCTTTAAAAATACAATAATAAACAATTTAACAATAGATTTCATTAAAAAATGGAGGATAAGATTTACAAATCCACTAAAAAGAGTGGAGGATGCATTATCATTAAAATAACAAAGTACATATTCTGGTATCATTGCATTTCTCGAGACCAAATTTGTTTGAGGCATACTGTCAAAGCTCCCGTGTGTTAGCAACATTTCCGTATTTTGCAGATATGTCCACTAGAACATTTCAAACCAAAAATATTTGACAAAAATCATCCTTCCATTATGCTATGATAAACACCATTTTTTTTAGGCATTTTGACAAACAACTTACACACCCTGCCCTGAAATTTGCATTTGCTTAAAATTTTCTAAAGTCTTTTTAGCAAACATCATTTTATGTGGATCTTGCATGCATTGCAGTCTATAATCTACCACATTTCTTTAAATCTCGTCATCAAACTATTCAGGCGCATTGTCTTTGCTTCCATATTTTGCATACATATCTTCCAGGGCACTTGCAAATACTACATCTAATAAAATCCATTTTCGACTATGCTTTGCTGTTTGAAAACTCCCATTTTGGCATTAGCCACGAGAATGCTGGCAAAGGATGTGGACTTTGGCTTCGTAACAGCCATTAAAAGTTTCTCGGGACTTTTCAACAAATTCATTTAGTGTACACATCTTGCAGTCATCGTATGCAATGAGACCATATTTCTCGAAGGCATTTTGTCAAATGGTTCATGTGCCTTGCATATGTTATCATTTCTAACTGCACATGATTGTTTTGAAGTCCATGTTTCTTCCCATATAGCGAGTATGGCATGAGTTTAGGAGAATAAAACTACTCTTTTCAACAATACAAACAATTTTTTAACTGCCAGCTTCAATAGGCTTAAGCCTTATAGTTATGTCTACAAACTGACTTTGACCACCTACTTGGCGCGATCTAAATAGAAGAAAATAATTTCTTTCAACCATACAAATCACTTTTTATCTGGCAGTTATTACTTCTTTGCTTTACATGCTGGACAAATAGAGTAATACGAAATTATTTCCTTGATTCTGGGAGACTTTAGTGGGCATGGAATAGTGGAGGTAGGTTTGCCAAACTTGAAAGTAGATACCTTCTTTTTCTTCTTTTTTTTTTAGGTAACTGAAAACTCCACCTTATCAAATGCAAATGTGTCAACTTAGCCGAACTCATAAATTGATTACTTAGTTAGACAAACTCACAAGTTGAAATAACTACCTCATCCTTTGGAATATTTCTTATTCAAGTTAGCCAAAAGAAAAAGTGCGCGTAAACTTAGCCGAATTTGAAAGTTCACACAAACTTAGCGGAAAGTGAAAGTTGACACCAATTTTCTTTTGAATAAACTTTCACTTGACTTTAAGAAAAATAATCGTGGCATCTTCTAAGTCACTTCAATTTAGGTTTTGACTTGAATTAATTTCTTCTTTTCCGCAACTTGCCTGAACTTGTTGAGATTTAGAAACTCAACACTTTGCATGTGAAAAATACATCTTCTTCAGAATGATTTCACGAACCGCTTCCAAGACTTCAGCTAAAACATGTGAAAATTCCCTCCTTCAAATTAGCAAATGACTTAACACTTCAATAGAATATGTGACTAGAGACAACTCAACATAAGTGAAACATCCTGCCCTGCGAACCCCAAAGGGTAAGGGCCAAAAGAGGACAAGATAATTTTTTTTACATAAGTAGATAACATAACTAGACATGGTTGTCAATTTGTTATATCGACGACATTCATGGCCACACATGGCTGAATGCACATCCTAGAGGAGAGGACTAAATCACTCTCCAGAGAAACAGTAATACAACTACATTCATTTTAAACACCAATTTAAATGTTCCTATGTCTCATTCCAGATATAAACATGAATCTATAAATGTCATAGTATAAGTGGATTCGATACCCACATCAGAATTCGTAAGTCAAATAAGAACAACATCACATATCTTCTCATTACTATAATTTACATCATCTCTCGCAAGAGAGTACAAAATTACATAAAGGAATATACAAGAATAGTGGCATAGCCATGAATGATACAATAATTGAATGGGTACATGACTGATAAAGTAACAAAAAGAAAGAGAGCATCTTCAAACTGGTGCTCTGATAACCTGTTCGCCGGTCCCCAATAGTGGTGGCAACGCCTCCCAACCATATGGACTCATAAGAGACCACCCCACCATGCTCGGAGATAGTCACAAGGCCCAAACAGAATAATATAGGAAAGGGTATACATGATGGCCAATACTCACATCAATCACGGAGCAGACACGGAAAACAGTGCATAAGGCCATAATCAACACATAGAGATGCTTATCAATATAATGTCGGGTGCTACTCACAACTATAAAGGTACAAGACACTAGGGTGTCGCGTAAAAGCAGTTGTTAGTAGGGTATTACACTCACAAATTACATTTGAACAACAGTCGTTTTGGGTGATAGATCATTTTTTTCAACAAAACATGATCATTTGCCCTCTCTTCCGTTTCTATGAAATTTAATTTTGATTGTAATTCTATCTCATTCTCCTTAGTTTCCACTCTAGATTTCACTATTCACTATGCACTATTCACTCTTCACTATGCACTATTCACTATGCACTATTCACTATTCACTTTTCACTTTTCACTTTTTCAGTTTTCACTTTTTCACTTTTCACTATTCACTATTCTTATGAAGGCAAACTTTTAATATGAGATTAGTTTCTATTTAACTCAATTACACAACTTTAATGAAATTTCATTTCACAAATCCATCATGCAAGATATAGAAAATTCAAAGGAAAGGCCTTGAAATCCAACCTTAAAAATCCTGTAATGGAAGAAGTTGAAGTAGAGTTCCTCTCCAGCCTCCTCTCCAAATCTCCCTTCTAAAAAAAGAAACAATCTCTCTATGATCACAAGCAAGGGACAATGAATGGAGGATATCGGATGGCTAGAATAATTTTGGCATTATGAGGCTATGAAGAGGAGAATAGAGTAGGAATTGGGCATTATGAGGATGCCAGAAGAAGATTTCCTAGAGGAAATTAGCATGATAAGAATGCAAGAATGAAGTCCCCCTGCAAGAATGAAGTGCCCTCCTACAAGAATGAAGTTCCCTACAAGAATGAAGTCTCTTCCTCTCCCTTCTAATGGCTTAGAGAAGGGTCTTATTTATAGATTCTTTAAAAGATGATGGATGGTGAGGATCAAAAGATGAGATCAAGGGCTCTCATTATTTGTGAATTTTAAATTCATATGTGATGACAAAAATGAATTAAAGATTTATTTTTTTGGAAAGAGTGGATTATGACAAGTTGAATTTTTAATTCAACTCATGGGGTAGTGGAGGACAAAAATGAATTAAAGATTGTAATATTTATGAATTTTTTTAAGATTGTAATATTTAAATAACCCCACTATCCCAAGTGGAATTAAAAAAATATCCCCACTATCCCAAGTGGAATTAATAAAATATCCCCACTATCCCAAGTGGAGTTAATAAAATATCCCCACTATCCTATCCTTCTCATGCCTCCAAATTCGTCACTTAACTTCACTGTGAAGTTAAGTTGACCATACAAAGGTTAACCAAGGGTTGCCCAAGTCAAAAGTGACCCTAGACCCATGGGGTATAACCTAGGGTCAATTTAAACTTAGTTAGGACACCCAGGGTCAAGTTAAGGCACAAGAAAAGGGTCTCAAAATTTAAAATTTAAAAATAAGATAAAAATTTTAAAAACAATTCTTACAACACATATCATAACCGAAGCACCACTCTCCACACCAACGCAGCAAAAGGGAGGGTTCGTTACATCCTACCCCCCTAGAACTAGGCTTACTCCTGGAAGCCTCCAAATGCTAAGATGTAGACAAAGCACACACTAAACCAAGAAATTCGATACAATCAAAAGAAGCCAAGGAGAAATACACACACACACACACACATGCACACATATATATATCTTAACAAATGGACTGGCAAACTCCACATGAGTATGAGGGCAATCGGAACATTATCGTTAGGTAATCGAAAGATAATACAACACGGGAACATAACACTGACAAGGTATAGTGAGCTAGGGTATAGGGAATAGGGCTTGTGACTATCTCCAGTAACCACCATCAGGGATAATAAGAGTACGCTCAGGCCTGTGAATCCAGGCAAAGTTGATACTCAGTACCTGCAACACTCTAAGCACACGTCAAAGCACATGTGCATATATCATAAAATAGTCGAAGCATCAATGGTGAACAGAAAGAGGGTCATGACATCGTAAGCCTCTCAAATACGAGTGTTACAACATCATCCCTTTCTTGTCCCTGATCATCTAAAATCACTGATCACAATATATAAACATATAAAAATGTAATTCTAGCATAAACACAATTTTCTCATAATTTGCAGCAAAATGTACTTTCAAGACATAAAATTTTCAATTCTCTAACTTTTCATATGCAACTATCTATAAAATGGAGCATACATACACACATATACATAATTTCAATCTCTGCTTTCATAGCATGCATGACATCTCTTTACATATAATGCAATAGTTTGTCACTTTTCAAAGCATAATGATGCAAATTTTGTTCTCATCTATATTTTAATATGCAACTACATATATGACAATTGTACCACCTACATATACATACATACTCATACACATCACAAGGCTACATAGGGGTTCACGTGGATGTCGTAGTACCATCCATATCCAAAATATCCATGAGTCCATAACCAATAACTATGTCCAATATCCAAAACCATGTGTCTTGATGGCATTGACCCACCTAGTGACCCATCCATACAATCCACAATGACATATCTCTTGTTTGTGTAAGGGTTTTAGCCTTCAAGAGATAGTCAAGCAATAGGAAGGTAGTGAATTAGAGCTTAGAACAGATCACACATACCCCCATCCTCAAGGGTTTCCCTGCGTCTACTTCCTCATATACACTCAAACAGGTGGATCTCACCATACCCGATGAGGAATCACATCACAACATAAGACCAGCATTCAAAACAAAATAGTCAATGAGTTTAGCCACCAAAATATAAATAAGAAAGTGTAAATCTCAATTCCAACAATAAATTAAGAAAAATGTGCATACTTTCAACAATAAATCAAATATAACCACAAGAGTTACATGCTAAGAAAATCATCCGTGGCTGAACCAATACAAGCAAGATAACCCAAAGTGCTGGTCCACACAAGCAAAGTAAAAGTCACCAATAACTAAAAAGAAGATTCACAGTCTTCAAAATATACACATTACAACACTACATGACTATTGTTAGCCACCACATGAGGAAGGAGGGAAATAAACGTGACTGTCTCAACAGTCCTTCATATGGGTGCGGCCTACTCTCGTAACCCTCACATGGAAAAGTAATGTGCCGGCCACCCAGGTCACATACCTCATGCGGTGGGACTGCGCATGGTATACGCCAAGCTAAGAAAGCACATAATGGCCGTATACCGCATGGCAATGTCCTACTCAGAGGAGCATCCCGCATAGTGTGTACCCACGAAGAAAACACATACAGTAACACACCGAGCCAGAGGTGCACATGGCTAGATTCCACTCGCATGCCAACCGATTGGAATTGAGGCCCTCTTGAGTGAACCCTCTACTCTGTGCGAGCAACCACTCCTCTCAGCACAAGTAGGAATACAACATATATACAACTCCTTCACGCATCTAAGTAGGTGGCATCGTGTCCTCAAGCTCGGCTCACTACCATCAGTGACACGGCAACCTCACTAGCACTGTGTCGAAACACTAGTGGGGGGTGGCATCATATCTAAAACAATCACATCAGGGTAAGATCATAACTGTCATAGGTGCTCATACCACAAACTAAAATCATCCTCAAGAACTGTGCAGATTAGGCTAACACTGTATGAACCAAGTATCTGGTCCTTTAATAAGGGGAAGTAGTGAGTACTTTCCTGGGAGGTTGAAACGATCGCTGTCATTTCACGCCGCCATTATGCGTACGCCATGCAATTCCCTCCCAAGGAACTTTGTTGCTTCTACTACCCTCCACATATTGACCTATGAACAACCCTTAAGTTGGCAATCAATAAGGTGACAACAAAAAAAACATACATGGTAAGGTTTTCTCCCATACACGTAATCCGAACATATCCTCCATGGATGGGTATGTAGTATCACCATCCCATGGGTACACATCTCAAGTACAGGTTAATCACAATACCCAATAGGAATACATCAATGGATGTTCACATAACAGGGAATACAATCACAATTTATTTATTTATTTATTTTTTACCTAGACATAACCACAACCCACACATGACTATGCAACATAATGCAAGATACACAACTTTACCCAATAATAGGTACTCCCAAACATCCATACTAATTTTCTCTTTTCACAAGGGCAACTCATTTACCCATAACATCATAATTTCACTTTGCAATTCTATCATCATAACACAATAGTGTATGAACATGTATAGCATCATCACTATCACTTTTACCTCAATGCATAAACATAAGTAACATTTCACAAATAAATAAATAAAAAATTAAATGCTCATAATAATAATGAAATGGGTTTGTTTAAGGAACTCCAATCCATTCCTCATGTTTACAACCATACATATAATCTTAAGTAACCATGGCTATGTCAAGGCACGCAATAGCTCATCAAGCAAGATATGCAACATTCCTACTACCCTACATGCATTAATTTTTAGTTTGCATTAAATACAAGAATTCATCTATAAGATCTCATTCTAGTCCACAATGCAAGGAAGAAAATCAGTTTTCAACAACAAGATATATCAACTAAGCAATTATTGTTCTCATGTAAACTTGGTGAGTAAGGAGGCACTAATAAACATGTAATCAGCTTCAATGCATAACCATAACAAATATCAGGTCTCCTTCACTAATTCTTTTACTTATTACAACTTTAACTTACTAATTAAATCCATAAGCCATCAATCTAACATCTTGCCAACTATTGACAACTAAGAAGAGGAGAGAAACATAAATTTCATCTCAAGTCAAGACATTACATGCCATCCAAAATTCACCATATGTAAACATGCAGATTTTCTTAAGGGAGAGTTTAAGGCACCATTAGTATTCCAATGACTTCAATATGTTATCAAGGATGATAAATGGCAAAAACTCAAGCACATTAAGAGGTTATACGAAAAAATCAGCAATCATCCAACACTTACAAGAGAGCATGGAGCAATCAACAAGAGCAATACATGACCAATTAGGGTCATCTCATTCACTAGCAACATAAAGGGAGACACAAGAAGAGCATGTCCAAGAAAGGGTAATTATGCAACTCAAGTTACCTTCAACCCACAAACATACAAGGAAGAACATTCCTATCCTCGTCTTATAACATGGGAGTGTGATCACTCTTTAACCATGGGAAACTCTCAACCAAGGTCAACACTCAAGTCCCAATGAGTAAGGTAAAGCCAAGGAGACTATTTCCTCCACGATTTCTAAGCATGGGGTTGTAACTTAACCCACTAATGCCATGCCAAGGCATGAAAGTAATAAAGACTATGAAAACAATATAACAAGCTCACGCCACTCACACCAAACACAACGAAACATAGAAGGCTCAAGTACACCACAGCTCCCAGTGTGTGAACATGGGCTCTGATACCAAATGTAACATCTCGCCCTGCGAACCCCGAAGGGTAAGGGCCAAAAGAGGACAAGATAATTTTTTTTGACATAAGTAGATAACATAACCAGACATGGTTGTCGATTTGTTATATCGACGGCATTCATGGCCACACATGGCTAAATGCACATCCTAGAGGAAAGGACTAAATCACTCTCTAGAGAAACAGTAATACAACTACATTCATTTTAAACACCAATTTAAATATTCTTATGTCTTATTCCAGATATAAACATGAATCTATAAACATCAAAGTACAAGCAGATCCGATACCCTCATCGGAATCAGTAAGTCAAATAAGAACAACATCACATATCTTCTCATTTCTATAATTTACATCATCTCTCGCAAGAGAGTACAAAATTACATAAAGGAATATACAAGAACAGTGGCATAGCCATGAATGATACAATAATTGAATGGGTACATGACTGATAATGTAACAGAAAGAAAGAGAACATCTTCAAACTAGTGCTCTGATAACCTGTTCACTGGTCCCCAATAGTGGTGGCAACACCTCCCAACCATGTGGACTCATAAGAGTCCACCCCACCGTGCTCGGAGATAGTCACAAGGCCCAAATAGAATAATACAGGAAAGGGTATACATGATGGCCAACACTCACATCAATCACAGAGCAGACACGGAAAACAGTGCATAAGGCCATAGTCAACACATAGAGATGCTCATCAATATATTGTCGGGTGCTACTCACAACTACAAAGGTACAAGACACTAGGGTGTCACGTAAAAGCAATTGTTAGCAGGGTATTACACTCACGAATTACATTTGAACAACAATCGTTTTGGGTGATAGATCATTTTTTTCAACAAAACACGATCATTTGCCCTCTTTTCCGTTTCTATGAAATTCAATTTTGATTGTATTTCTATCTCATTCTCCTTAGTTTTCGCTCTAGATTTCACTATTCACTATGCACTATTCACTCTTCACTATTCACTATGCACTATTCACTATTCACTATTCACTTTTCACTATTCACTTTTCACTTTTCACTTTTCACTTTTTCAGTTTTCACTTTTTCACTTTTCACTATTCACTATTCTTATGAAGGCAAACTTTTAATATGAGATTAGTTTCTATTTAACTCAATTACACAACTTTAATCAAATTTTATTTCACAAATCCATCATGCAAGATATAGAAAATGCAAAGGAAAGGCCTTGAAATCCAACCTTAAATATCCTGTAATGGAAGAAGTTGAAGTAGAGTTCCTCTCCAGCCTCCTCTCCAAATCTCCCTTCTAAAAAAAGAAACAATCTCTCTATGATCACAAGCAAGGGACAATGAATGGAGGATATCGGATGGCTAGAATAATTTCGGCATTATGAGGCTATGAAGAGGAGAATAGAGTAGGAATTGGGCATTATGAGGATGCCAAAAGAAGATTTCCTAGAGGAAATTAGGCATGATAAGAATGCAAGAATGAAGTCCCCCTGCAAGAATGAAGTCCCCTCCTACAAGAATGAAGTTCCCTGCAAGAATGAAGTCTCTTCCTCTCCCTTCTAATGGCTTAGAGAAGGGTCTTATTTATAGATTTTTTAAAAGATGATGGAGGGTGAGGATCAAAAGATGAGATCAAGGGCTCTCATTATTTGTGAATTTTAAATTCACATGTGAGGACAAAAATGAATTAAAGATTTATTTTTTTGGAAAGAGTGGATTATGACAAGTTGAATTTTTAATTCAACTCATGGGGTAGTGGAGGACAAAAATAAATTAAAGATTGTAATATTTATGAATTTTTTTAAGATTGTAATATTTAAATAACCCCACTATCCCAAGTGGAATTAATAAAATATCCCCACTATCCCAAGTGGAGTTAATAAAATATCCCCACTATCCTATCCTTCTCATGCCTCCAAATTCGGCACTTAACTTCACTGTGAAGTTAAGGTGACCATACAGAGGTTAACCAAGGGTTACCCAAGTCAAAAGTGACCCTAGACCCATGGGGTATAACCTAGGATCAATTTAAACTTAGTTAGGACACCCAGGGTCAAGTTAAGGCACAATAAAAGGGTCTCAAAATTTAAAATTTAAAAATAAGATAAAAATTTAAAAAACAATTCTTACAACACATATCATAACTGAAGCACCACTCTCCACACCAACGTAGCAAAAGGGAGGGTTCGTTACATCCTACCCGCCTAGGACTAGGCTTACTCCTGGAAGCCTCCAAATGCTAAGATGTAGCCAAAGCACACACTAAACCAAGAAATTCGATACAATCAAAAGAAGCCAAGGAGAAATATATATATATATATATATCTTAACAAATGGACTGCAAACTCCACATGAGTATGAGGGCAATCTGAACATTATCGTTAGGTAATCGAAAGATAATACAACAACATGGGAACACAACACTGACAAGGTATAGTGAGCTAGGGTATAGGGAACAGGGCTTGTGACTATCTCCAGTAACCACCATCGGGGATAATAAGAGTACGCTCAGGCTTGTGAATCCAGACAGAGTCGATACTCAGTACCTGCAACACTCCAAGCACACGTCAAAGCACATGTGCATATCTCATAAAATAGCCGAAGTATCAATGGTCAACAAAAAGAGGGTCATGACATCGTAAACCTCTCAAATACAAGTGTTACGACATCATCCCTTTCTTGTCCCTGATCATCTGAAAGCACTGATCACAATATATAAACATATAAAAATGTAATTCTAGCATAAACACAATTTTCTCATAATTTGCAGCAAAATGTACTTTCAAGACATAAAATTTTCAATTCTCTAACTTTCATATGTAGATATCTATAAAATGGAGCATACATACACACATATACATAATTTCAATCTCTGCTTTCATAGCATGCATGACATCTCTTTACATATAATGCAATAGTTTGTCACTTTTCAAAGCATAATGATGCAAATTTTGTTCTCATCTATATTTTAATATGCAACTACATATATGACAATTGTACCACCTACATATACATACACACTCATACACATCACAAGGCTACATAAGGGTTCACGTGGATGTCGTAGTACCATCCATATCCAAAATATCCATGAGTCCATAACCAATAACTATGTCCAATATCCAAAACCATGTGTCTTGATGGCATTGACCCACCTAGTGAGCCATCCATACAAGCCACAATGACATATCTCTTATTTGTGTAAGACTTTTAGCCTCCAAGAGATAGTCAAGCAATAGGAAGGTAGTGAATTAGAGTTTAGAACAACTCACACATACCCCCATCCTCAAGGGTTTCCCTGCGTCTACTTCCTCGTATACACTCAAACGGGTGGATCTCACCATACCCGATGAGGAATCACATCACAACACAAGACCAACATTTAAAACAGAAAAGTCAATGAGTTTAGCCACCAAAATATAAATAAGAAAGAGTAAATCTCAATTCCAATAATAAATTAAGAAAAATGCACATACTTTCAACAATAAATCAAATGTAACCACAAGAGTTACATGCTAAGAAAATCATCCGTGGCTGAACCAATACAAGCAAGATAACCCAAAGTGCTAGTCCACACAAGCAAAGTAAAAGTCACCAATAACTGAAAAGAAGATTCACAGTCTTCAAAATATACACATTACAACACTACATGACTATTGCTAGCCACCACACGAGGAAGGAGGGAAATAAATGTGACTGTCTCAACAGTCCTTCATATGGGTGCGGCCTACTCTCGCAACCCTCACATGGAAAAGTAATGTGCCGGCCACCCAGGTCACATACCTCATGCGGCGCGACCGCGCATGGTATACACCAAGCGGAGAAAGCACACAATGGTTGTATACCGCATGGCAATGTCCTACTCAGAGGAGCATCCCGCATAGTGTGTACCCACGGAGAAAACACATACAGTAACACACCGAGCCAGAGGTGCACATGGCTAGATTCCACTCGCATGCCAACCGATCGAAATCGAGGCCCTCTTGAGTGAACCCTCTACTCTATGTGAGCAACCACTCCTCTCAGCACAAGTAGGAATACAACATATATACTACTCCTTCACACATCTAAGTACGTGGCATCGTGTCCTCGAGCTCGGCTCGCTACCATCAGCGACACGACATCCTCACCAGCACTATGTCAGAACACCAGTGGGGGTGGCATCATATCTAAAACAATCACATCAGGGTAAGATCATAACTGTCATAGGTGCTCATACCACAAACTAAAATCATCCTCAACAACTGTCCAGATTAGGCTAACACTATTTGAACCAAGTATCTGGCCCATTAATAAGGGGAAGTAGTGAGTACTTTCCCGGGAGGTTGAAACGATCGCTATCATTTCACGCTGCCATTATGCGTACGCCATGCAATTCCCTCCCAAGGAACTTTGTTGCTTCTACTAACCTCCACATATTGACCTATCAACAACCCATAGGTTGGCAGTCAATAAGGTGACAACAAAAAACACATACATGGTATGGTTTTCTCCCATACACGTAATCCGAACATATCCTCCATGGATGGGTATGCAATATCACCATCCGATGGGTACACATCTCAAGTACAGGTTAATCACAACACTCAACAGGAATACATCAATGGATGTTCGCATAACGGGGAATACAATCACAATTTATTTATTTATTTATTTATTACCCAGACATAACCACAGCCCACACATGACTATGCAACATAATGCAAGATACACAACTTTACCCAACAATAGGTACTCCCAAACATCCATACTAATTTTCTCTTTTCACAAGGGCAACTCATTTACCCATAACATCATAATTTCACTTTGCAATTCTATCATCATAACACAATAGTGTATGAACATGTATAGCATCATCACTATCACTTTTATCTCAATGCATAAACATAAGTAACATTTCACAAAAAAATAAATAAAAAATTAAATGCTCATAATAATAATGAAATGGGTTTGTTTAAGGAACTCCAATCCATTCCTTATGTTTACAACCATACATATAATCTTAAGTAACCATGGCTATGTCAAGGCATGCAATAGCTCATCAAGCAAGATATGCAACATTCCTACTACGCTACATGCATTAATTTTCAGTTTGCATTAAATACAAGAATTCATCTATAAGATCTCATTCAAGTCCACAATGCAAGGGAGAAAATCAGTTTTCAACAACAAGATATATCAACTAAGCAATTACTGTTCTCATGTAAACTTGTTGAGTAAGGAGGCACTAATAAGCATGTAATCAACTTCAATGCATAACCATAACAAATATCAGGTCTCCTTCACTAATTCTTTTGCTTATTGCAACTTTAACTTACTAATTAAATCCATAAGCCATCAATCTAACATCTTGCCAACTATTGACAACTAAGAAGAGGAGAGAAAGATAAATTTCATCTCAAGTCAAGACATTACATGCCATCCAAAATTCACCATATGTAAACATGCAGATTTTGTGAAGGGAGAGTTTAAGGCACCATTAGTATTCCAATGACTTCAATATGTTATCAAGGATGATAAATGGCAAAAACTCAAGCACATTAAGAGGTTATACGAAAAAATCAGCAATCATCCAACACTTACAAGAGAGCATGGAGCAATCAACAAGAGCAATACATGACCAATTAGGGTCATCTCATTCACTAGCAACATAAAGGGAGACACAAGAAGAGCATGTCCAAGAAAGGGTAATTATGCAACTCAAGTTACCTTCAACCCACAAACATACAAGGAAGAACATTCCTATCCTCATCTTATAACATGGGAGTGTGATCACTCTTTAACCATGGGAAACTCTCAACCAAGGTCAACACTTAAGTCCCAATGAGTAAGGTAAAGCCAAGGAGACTATTTCCTCCACGATTTCTAAGCATGGGGTTGTAACTTAACCCACTAATGCCATGCTAAGGCATGAAAGTAATAAAGACTATGAAAACAATATAGCAAGCTCATGCCACACACGCCAAACACAACGAAACATAGAAGGCTCAAGTACACCAGAGCTCCCAGTGTGTGAACATGGGCTTTGATACCAAATGTAACATCCCACCCTGCGAACCCTGAAGGGTAAGGGCCAAAAGAGGACAATTTTTTTTTTTGACATAAGTAGATAACATAACCAGACATGGTTGTCGATTTGTTATATCGACGGCATTCATGGCCACACATGGCCGAATGCACATCCTAGAGGAGAGGACTAAATCACTCTCCAGAGAAACAGTAATACAACTACATTCATTTTAAACACCAATTTAAATGTTCCTATGTCTCATTCCAGATATAAACATAAATCTATAAACATCATAGTACAAGCGGATCTGATACCCACATCAGAATCCGTAAGTCAAATAAGAACAACATCACATATCTTCTCATTACTATAATTTACATCATCTCTCGCAAGAGAGTACAAAATTACATAAAGGAATATACAAGAACAGTGGCATAGCCATGAATGATACAATAATTGAATGGGTACATGACTGATAAAGTAATAGAAAGAAAGAGAACATCTTCAAACTGGTGCTCTGATAACCTGTTCACCAGTCCCCAATAGTGGTGGCAACGCCTCCCAACCATGTGGACTCATAAGAGACTACCCCACTGTGCTCGGAGATAGTCACAAGGCCCAAACAGAATAATACAGGAAAGGGTATACATGATGGCCAACACTCACATCAATCATGGAGCAGACACAGAAAACAGTGCATAAGGCCATAGTCAACACATAGAGATGCTCATCAATATAATGTCGGGTGCTACTCACAACTACAAAGGTACAAGACACTAGGGTGTCGCGTAAAAGCAGTTGTTAGCAGGGTATTACACTCACGAATTACATTTGAACAACAGTCATTTTGGGTGATAGATCATTTTTTTCAACAAAACACGATCATTTGCCCTCTCTTCTGTTTCTATGAAATTTAATTTTGATTGTATTTCTATCTCATTCTCCTTAGTTTCCACTCTAGATTTCACTATTCACTATGCATTATTCACTCTTCACTATTCACTATGCACTATTCACTATGCACTATTCACTATTCACTATTCACTTTTCACTTTTCACTTTTCACTATTCACTATTCTTATGAAGGCAAACTTTTAATATGAGATTAGTTTCTATTTAACTCAATTACACAACTTTAATCAAATTTCATTTCACAAATCCATCATGCAAGTTATAGAAAATGCAAAGGAAAGGCCTTGAAATCCAACCTTAAAAATCCTATAATGGAAGAAGTTGAAGTAGAGTTCCTCTCCAACCTCCTCTCCAAATCTCCCTTCTAAAAAAAAAACAATCTCTCTATGATCACAAGCAAGGGACAATGAATGAAGGATATAGGATGGCTAGAATAATTTCGGTATTATGAGGCTATGAAGATGAGAATAGAGTAGGAATTGGGCATTATGAGGATGTCAGAAGAAGATTTCCTAGAGGAAATTAGGCATGATAAGAATGCAAGAATGAAGTCCCCCTACAAGAATGAAGTCCCCTCCTGCAAGAATGAAGTTCCCTGCAAGAATGAAGTCTCTTCCTCTCCCTTCTAATTGCTTAGAGAAGGGTCGTATTTATAGATTTTTGAAAAAATGATGGAGGGTGAGGATCAAAAGATGAGATCAAGGGCTCTCATTATTTGTGAATTTTGAATTCACATGTGAGGACAAAAATGAATTAAAGATTCATTTTTTTGAAAAGAGTGGATTATGACAAGTTGAATTTTTAATTCAACTCATGGGGTAGTGGAGGACAAAAATAAATTAAAGATTGTAATATTTATGATTTTTTTTAAGATTGTAATATTTAAATAACCCCACTATCCCAAGTGGAATTAAAAAAATATCCCCACTATCCCAAGTGGAATTAATAAAATATCCCCACTATCCCAAGTGGAATTAATAAAATATCACCACTATCCCTAGTGTAATTAATAAAATATCCCTACTATCCCAAGTGAAGTTAATAAAATATCCCCACTATCCTATCCTTCTCATGCCTCCAAATTCGTCACTTAACTTCACTGTAAAGTTAAGGTGACCATACGGAGGTTAACCAAGGGCTACCCAAGTCAAAAGTGACCCTAGACCCATGGGGTATAACCCAGGGTCAATTTAAACTTAGTTAGGACACCCAAGGTCAAGTTAAGGCACAAGAAAAGGGTCTCAAAATTTAAAATTCAAAAAACAATTCTTACAACACATATCATAATCAAAGCACCACTCTCCACACCAACGTAGCAAAAGGGAGGGTTTGTTACAATAAGGATTTGACACAAAAGTTTAAAATTTGGCAAGTTGAAAACAAGGCCAAGAATTGCCCAAAGATGCCTTTCTCTCGTGCAAAGATACTCACCAACACTTGTCATTAAATAAAAGTCGTTTGAGGTTTCGAGGGCGCTGCCCCTTGACCCTGCCTTGTACCACGACAGGGAGCACGCCAGGGATGTTGTCCCTGGACCCCGCAAGGGGCTTCACCCCTTGACCTCATCTTTTGGGCACTGCCCCCAAACCCCCTTTAAATATTCAAGGGGGAAACCGTGGCTGCCAAAGTCACCAAAATTTATCCTGCTACATGTACACAAGGTGTCGACTATGCCAACTCAACATGGGATAAATAAATACAACATTTGGAATTTGCAAAGGTTGAGACACCTTAATTCCCAATAGTATAGCACGACCAAGGCACAAGGTGTGGTCCTTTGGGAAACAAACAAAAAAAATAGACAAGGATTGCCAGGCTCATACCAAGTCACTAAGGAACCTTATTGGAACATGTGATGAGAATACTCAAGGCGTATAAGTCCTGATGCACGGATGTATCTAGCCATTCCAATGCATAGGATGTTTTAAACTCTATAGTATCTCAGTCATATGTAAGGTACCTAGTTGTCCCAGTCATCTTGCCGAGGCAAACTGCAAACAACAATCAAAGAAAAGAGATCTCGCCCCTTCCTTCTCTTCATCACTTAAGGACTGCCTTGAGAAGCTTAGGAATGAGATCATAGAAAACAATCCAAAATGAACAATGAGACAGAGCCAACAACCATTAGGTCATTTGCTGAGTGTACATGTGCTTTCTTGAATGACTATAATAGGTTGAATGATTGGAAGCATGTCGTATAAGACGTCGAGTCTAGTTTCGGTAAGATGATAGTTGTGGGACATCTCGTATAAGACATGCGGTTTGATTTCAAGGCGCAAGTTGTGAGATGATTGGCTTGTGATGAATGATGGTGTCTAAAAGATGAGATATATCATCTAAGGCAGAGAGCCTGGTTTTGACCATATCCCATGCTTGTTGTTAGACACGTGAGTAGGGTTATTGGTTGGTCATAGTGATGTTTGAGTGTCTCCATGTGAGTGATGAGAGACAATGTGTTGGCTGTTTGTTGACTATCTTGTTTGATTGTTTAGAGATTGTGATCTTATGAAAAAAAATTGTGTCTGCTTAGAGTGTCCATTTCATTAAGGACAACTTTATACGAAGTTTTGACTTGATGGGCCCCAAGGGGCTAACCTAGTGCCTTGGGGACACATCGAAGATGGCCTTGCCTATGTGAAAGCTCAGAGGTAACCTAGTTCAACAAGGGTGGACTTGGTTTGACCAAGGACCTAAGGGGAATGCCTTGGGGGTGCATCAGAGATGGCCTTACCTATGTGAAAGATTAGAGGCGACGTAGTTCAGTTTACTGGTTTGACATTATTTTTATTGTTTGGGGTTTTTGGTTGACTATTTGATGTTTTTTTGTATTTTTGGCGATATTTGATTTTTTTGGATTTTGAATGTTGTAATTTTTAGAGTTTGGACATATTTTTATTTTTTTGGATTTTGAGGAATATGTGGATGTGTTTTTTTTTTTTTTTAAACGGGTGTCCTCCAACATTGACTTCAGGATTAAGAATTACCCCTAGTCAGGTGCATTGGCATGTTATGACAAAGGCGAGGTAGGGGGAAATGTGAAGACTTGAGATGTTAGTTTATTTCTAGGCCATGGGAGGGACATTATGATTCATGGTGGATATGATACAGAGTGAGCAAGGGTTATTGCGGAAGATGGATCATGGAATCGAGTGACGATAGACAATGGAGTAGAGATTGACTACACATGGCAACTGTTTGCTAGGTTTTCACCATGGTACTTATCCAAAGCGCCACCGAAGTAGTTTTCACTTTTGGATGGATTATTTCTCTTTACTATTTTTTTCTTTTTCTTGATTTTTTTCAATTTTTGATTTTTGGTTGATCTTTAAGTATAATACCACAGAAGGTGCATGCTGTTGATGGGCTTAAGTAACGGTTCACCTTCACGAGTGTCCAGCTGATATGCACCAGACCCATAGGCTGCATTGATTACATACGGCCCTAGATAATTTGGCTCAAATTTTCATGGCTTTTCCTGTTCCATCTAATTTTTGGGATTCTCTTTTAGAACAAGGTCGCTAACATTGAAGTGCCTGACCCAAACTCTTTTATTATAGATGCATCAGAGACAATTTTGATAAGCCTGTAGATGAGTTAGTGCATTTTGTCTCCTTTCATCTAATATCTCAAGTTCATGTAACCAAGATGTTATGTATTCTTCATCCTTGACCAACTATTGCAGTGACACTCTTAAGAAGGGCAACTCGACCTCGATGGGCAGGATAGCTTCGGAGCCATAGATAAGGGAATAGGGGGTGGCTCCAGTAGGTGTGTAGATGCTAGTATAGTAGGCCCATAGGGTAGGGTTGAGTTGGATATGCTAGTCATGGACAACATCATTGACAGTCTTTTTTAGGATCTTGATGATGGTTTTATTAGATGCCTCGGCTTGGCCATTCCCTTGTGGGTAGTATGGAGTGGCAAAGTGGTGTTGGATGTGGAATTTTTCACAAAGTTCATAGACATCCTGATTCTTGAATGGGTGTCCGTTGTCTGTTACAATGGATTGTGGGACACCATACCGGCATATGATGTAATTAAGGATGAACTTAGCAATTTGTTTACCGGTGATGTATGTCAAGGGAATGGTTTCAATCCACTTTGTAAAATATTTAGTAGTGGTGAGGATGAATATATGTTCGTTGGCAGAGGTAGGGTGGATTTTGCCCATGAGGTCAAGTCCCCATTGAGAAAATAGCCATGGAGACATGAGTGGTTGCAGGTCCCGAGCTAGTGCATGCACAAGATCCCTGTGTATCTGGCACTAGCTGCACTTCTTTGCAAAGTGGTATGCATCCTTTTACATTGTAGGCCAATAATAACCCACTCTAATGATCTTCTTAGCAAGGGTAGGACCACTTGAATGGGCTCCACATATACCCTCATGTACTTCGCGTAGGGTTGTTTGTGCTTCTTCTATGTCGAGACATCTTAGGAGGGTATTATCAAAACCATAGAGATATAGGGTGTCACTGATGATGACATATTTTGTAGCTTGGTGGAGAAAGGATTTACGTTGGTTTGAGGAAAGGTTGGCAGGTAGGGTATGATCATGCAAATAGGCGTAGATGTCATGGTACCAGGGTGACATCGGACCAACAATTTCACAGACCAACTTAGATTCTGGGATATCGAAGGTAGGGACCAAAAGTTGTTCCACCAAGAACTCAAATTGAGTTACATTACTTGGGATATCTAGGAGAGATCCAATGGTTTCCATTGCGTTAGCTGCTTGGTTCTAGACTCTAGGAGCTGATCAAAGATAACTGTGTCGAAATAAAGCCCATAGCTATCCACCATTCTTTTATAAGGTATGAGCTTTTCATCTTTGGTGTCGTACTCATTATTGACTTGTTTGATGACTAATTGTGAATAGTCAAACACTTGTAATATTTTGATCTTCCAATTGACAACCATTCAAAGTCCTATGAGCAATGCTTCATATTCTTCTATGTTGTTTATGCAAGGAAAAGCTATTTAAAATGCCTTAGGGATGGCATCACCTTGAGGAGTAATAAACAAAATACCAGCGCCTGAGCCATGATTTGTACATGAGCAATCAAAGAACAATGTCCAAGTTTTGGGTATGTCTACTATGAATATTGATTCATGAGGAAAATTGACAACCACAAGATGATCTGCTTGTGTGGGTACTTCTACGAGCTAGTATACGATCACTTGTCCTTTTATTTCTTTTTGGTCAACATATTCTATATCAAATTCACTCAATACCATTACCCATTTGGCCAGTCGTCCTATCAGAGCTTCTTTATTGAGTAAGTACTTTAGGGGGTCAATCTTGGCAACTAACTTTGTCTTGTGATTCAACATGTAATGTCGCAGCTTTTGGGTAGCAAAAACTACGGCAAGGCAGGTGCATTCAATTGGACTATAGTTTAACTCATATCCCACTAATGTTCTGCTAATATAATAGATTGACCTTTCTTTTCCTTCCTTGTTGTTTTGTGCTAGTAGTGCCCCCAATGCTGAAGTGCTTGTTGATATGTATAGTAACAGGGGCTTTCCTGGTATCGGTGGCCTTAGGACCGGTGGAGATAGCAAATAGTCCTTGATATTTTTAAAGGCTTCTTGGCAATGTTCTGTCCACACAAAAGGTACTCCTTTGTAGAGAAAGTGTTGGAAAGGTTGACATATGTCGGCTAGTTGTGTAATAAACCTCTGAATGGATTGTAACTTTCCTTGTAATCTACGCAATTGTTTAAGAGTTGTTGGTGGAGGCATTTCCATTATTGCTTTTACTTTGGCAGGGTTGACTTCTATACCTCAGTGTGAAACGATGTAGCCCAGCAATTTGCCTGATGTAATGCCAAACACACATTTCTTAGGATTTAATCAAACTTTGTATTCTTCCAGTCGTTTAAAGATTTTATCCAACACATCTAGATGAATGTTTCTGGTGACTGATTTGGCCAGCAGGTCATCAACATAATTTTCCATACATGTAGGCATATAGTTGTGGAATATAGTTGTCATCGCTCGTTGGTATGTAGCACCTACATTTTTGAGACTGAAGGGCATGACGATCCAACAATATGTTCCCCAAGGACATGTGAAAGCTATTTTATGTTGATCTTCTGGTGTTATCCATATCTGGTTATATCCCAAGAAGCCATCCATTAATGAGAGCATTTTGAATCTGACTGTCAAGTCGACTATGATGTTTATATTTGGTAATGGAAAATCATCTTTCGAACACGCCCTGTTTAGGTCATGAAAATCTTCACATATTAAGATCTAGCCATTGGGTTTCATGATTGGGATGAGATTAGATACCCACTCTAGATAATCTATTGGCCTGATGAAGCCCACGTCAAGTAGCTTTTTAATTCTGCTTTTACTAGGAGTGCGATCTGTGGGTGAATCTTTTATAGTTTTTGCTTGATTGGTTTGGCATTTGGCAATAGTGGCAGGTGATGTAAAACAAACTATGGGTCAAGCCTAGGGATATCAACATATGACCAGGCAAAGTTGACTTGTCATGCCTAGAAAAAATCTATGAATTCAGGTCTTTCCTATTCTGTGAGTGATTCTGCAAAGTGAATGACCTTGGGCTCTTCATCTGTGCCAAGGTTAGTTTCAACAGTTATTTCCACGAATAGTGGTGATTTCTACTGTATGATATGAAACACTTCCAACCCTCCATCCTTGGGCGCCTCGGGGAGGTTTTCACCCTTGAATATGTCCTTTATTTTTTCTTTTTCATGGTCAATGGGTGCCTTTCAGTTTTCACCCAGAGACCTTTTTTCTTTTTTATTTTCACTTTTACGACTGAAGGGTGGAGTGGATTCTCCAAAGTATGTAGAGTCATCCAAGTCCATGATGTAACCAGCTTTATGATGCCCGAGAGGTAATCCTTCTCTAAGTCCCATGAACTCAGCAATTACTTTGTCATTCTTGAATAAATCTAAGCTAGGTGGAGCTTGTAGGTTCCAGTTGATTAGCTCAGGATGGACTAATGGTAAGCCATCATCAGTGTTTAGGTAACTAATTATCATGGGAGTCAGTGTGGAAATGGAAGTGTTATCAGGATCCCAAAAGATATTGGTCCATGCAGTACCTTTGGGTAGATCGGGTGTGGATGATGTGGACTGAGGTTCTGATGTGGATGTTTTGGGCTCAAGTTCGGGCAGGTCCCTTGATGTCTAAACATCCTTATAAGTATTCATGCTTCTTCCTAGAAGTAACTTAGTACGTGGATCCCGGCCTCGTTGTGAGGTATATCCTAACCCTTTGTTACGTGGCCAGATTGTTGACTGAATAGGCTTGGTTTATCCATTTCTATTGGGTCCAAGTCCACTATGCCCATCATATCCTTGCTTCTTGATGAACTCATATCCCTTACCATATTGATCTACAGGCAATTTGACATGTTCCACTTCCTCTTCATCCTTGTAAATCCATGTGGAGATATCTTCACTAACATCCTCTTTACTTAGTTCACCTCACCTTGTGAATGTGGTGGGAGCAGCTGAGAGAGTTTTCTTCAGTTGAATTGGGGAGGGCTTGCCATGAGACTTAGGTGATGCAGGAAGTTTTCTGATGTAGTAGGACCTTTCTATCTTGTATTCATCACATCCTCTGTCTTGGATTTGAATTTGAGGGTTGAGTGGTGGAACGAAAGTGATGGTGGATTTGGATAATGTGGATGGGTCAACATAATGAGATGAAGTGGATGGCATGATTTCCCTATTTACAAATACATGATGTTGGGGTACCTCTCTTAAAGAGTTACAATATTTAAAGGCGTCAGGGCACCGAGAATAGTGATTTTTGTGCCATTATAGGGAAACTTGATGTATTGATGGTAGGTGGAAGGAACGGCTTTCATGGTGTGGATCCATGGTCAGCCCAAGATGAGGTTATACAGTAGCTCGGTATCCAAAACATGGAATAGTGTATCTTGGATGGCTGGTCCAACCCTTATGGGTAGAGTGATTACTCCCTTTGAGGAGTGCTCAACATCATCATATGCCTTGATAACAATTCTCTTGGTTGGATCAACGCAAGCCTCAGAATATCCCAATATTAGCACCAACTTCAAAGGACATATATTTAATCCTACTCAACCATCTACCAGTACTCGTCAGATTTTATGTTTATTAATGAAGACTTTGAGGTGTAGAGGATCGTTATGGTTGGAGCGGTGTGAGGGCAAGTCTCATCCTATGAAGGTGTCGTTGTTCACAGTGGCTAAATGTCCCACCATGGCCTGAAATTGGTTAACATTTAGATCAGTAGGGATGAAAGATTCTAGAAGCACTTTGTCTAGGATAGCCTTGTGTTTGGGTGAAAGGTGGTGTAGTTCAAAGATAGATATCTATGTCAGGGTCTTTTTTAGGTGATCTAAAAGGTTATATTGACCTTTAGCTTGTGGAGTGGATGTGTTGGAAGAGTTGGTGGGTGTGCTTTGCAATGTTATTTTGGCTTTTTCAGGTGGTGACGACGCATTCTAGACGGGCTTTTACGGTAATCATGGAAATGTTGTTATCACATGCACGGATTCTATTGATAGTATAATCGTAGGCAAGACTATTATAGTTGATACTATTATGTGGTTTGGTTCCTGATGAAGAGGCTTTTCCTAATCCATGATTTTGCAATGGGTTGGTAAAGATGCTATGATCAGTGTTGGAGGAACTGGATGGTTGATCTACGACTATATCAACCCTATCAATGAAATATTGAATGATATTTTTCAATTTATAGTAGTTTGACATCTTATGACCTTTGATTCAATGATAATCACATAATTCATTGTCATTCCATGAAGGAGGTTTAAAGGCCAGGTCGTATTCTGTGATTTCTGACAGTTGAATGAGGTTGTTTTGTAATAACTTCTACAAGATTGATTCAATTGGTTCTATCAAAGGTGTATAGTTGCGTCGAGGGGTATTATTCCTAGGAGGTGGTCTCTTCTGATTATTTTGAATCACATTGGCTAATTGTTGTTGAAGTTGCGGTTGTTGTTGTTGTTGTTGGGCATGTGGTTGATTGTTTATTATGGGGGGTGCTTTGAGTGTGATCGCAGGACCAGCCCTAAATGCTTCAGCATCTACCACCCCGTCATTGGTAACATTTTTGTTTCAAGCCCAAGTCTTGTTCTTGTCGTAGGACATGTTTTGGGTGTTTTGATTTTTGTTAAAAAAATTTATCATGCCTTTGGTGATAAGAGATTTTTCAATGGCTGCCCCCTTCTCAACCACTTCCCCGAAGGAGGTGCAACAATGAATTTGTAATTGATGCATAAGCTCTTTGTTTAGGTTTTCTACGAAGATTGGCACTAGTTGATTTTTAGGAATGTGACAAGGGCATTTACTTGCTAGGCCCCTCCACCTTTGAAAGAAAGAGATAAAGGTTTCTCCATCCTTTTGTCTTGTTTGGCACAAGGTGGCTATGTTCATGTCCATCTCTATGTTATAGGAAAAATGTGAAATGACCTTGTCTGCGAGTTCAGTCCATGTTTGTATCTACGTGGGGAGATGTGTGAACCATTCAAGAGCTTGGCCTACGAGGCTCATTGGGAAGAGTCTCATTAAGTAGGTGTGATCATAGGTGAGCTCAATACAAGCAGTATGGAACTCACGTACATGTTTAATGGGGCTCCTCTTTCCCCTATATTTGTTAAAGTTTGGTGCGGTGAAATTCAGGGGAAAAGGAGACATGTAAATGCTTTTGTCAAATGGATATGGGCATAAGTCCTCCATAGAGTATGGTTTCTTTGTTCTTGAAACTTGTAAGCTTGAGAATTGTTGCTTTAGTTTGTCCAACTCTTGGGTGAGAACTTCGACGGGTGTGTTGATGGTGTTTGTGACCACGTCTAAGTAGGGATTTGTCATGTTATAAGTTCCTGTGTTGCCAACAAGCGGGTTGGTGTTGGTGTTCATGTTGTAGTGAGTGTGTAATGGTATTGTGTTTTGGTTTTGGTTGTTGGTCGTGAAGGATACGTTAGAGTTGATGTATCAATAATGGTACGGCATACTTGTGGTGTTTTGAATTGAAATGTTAGGATTCACTTGTTGTTGGATGGGATCGATATGAGAGGCATTAGTCACATTATTGTTAGCTCCAAGTGGATCTATGGGGTTTGAGTTGACATAGGATGCACCCAAACCTTGGCTAGTTATATTGTTATGTTGGTTGAGGGGGTTGGTATTGAGATTGTTCATGTTGGTATTGTAGTTGGACCCAAAGTTCACGTTGGCGATCGACATGGTATTAACCCCTTGGTTTTGGGCCTGCAAGGTCACAATGTGTATCCTTGAGGATTTGCTAAGAAAATGAAAGAATTTGATGTGTGAGTCATGACATTTGTGTTATTATCCTCAAAAGGGGGAGGTATGTTTGCTTTGATGAATTAATGCGAGGTTTGCCCTAGAGGTATTTTGACATGTTCTTAGGTCTGATTTGTAAGATTATTGGAGGATGAGGCATAGACTTGGCCCGTCATGATAGCATTAGTGGGTCTTACTATGAGTGTATTTATGTCAATACCTTCAGGAAGTTTGGTTCCATTTTGTAAGAGGCACATGAGATAACTTTGTGGGCCTGCGGCAATCATTTCATCTAGGATCCTCAACACTCTAGGATCTTCTGATGTGGCTTCAAGGACTTCTGGTGTAATCCCGAGTTTGTCATCTTACAAGAAGAGATTGTCAAAAGGGTTCCCCGTGTTTTGGTGGGGTTGTTCATTGGAAGGGGTGCCAAATCTCATTGTATTGGTGTGAGGATCTTGGTAATGTTCTAAGTTTTCTTCTCCCTTTCTTTTCCTTTGCAACCATGTTTCAACCATAAAAGACCTTAGTAGTTTATGCAAGGCAGGAAAATGATCTAATGAGAATGCAATGTTTCTATGCTATGTTTTTGGTATTTTTTTAGATAAAATGATAATGCAAGTTGAGAATGTACTATGCAATTTTCTAAGGGTGCTTAAGGGTACTAAGAATGAAAATGCAAAGATATATTTTTGGTCTTTTCTAATGAGTAGATGTTAATAGAAGTGACCTAAGTGTTTTATGCAAATGGGAATGGGGATATAATTTTGGTATTTTCTAAGGTTATACTTATGGGGATGGAGATGCAACTAATGGAATATGCCCAAGACTATAGTAGAGGTTAATGATTTTAATCTTCACAAAGTCTAGCTCTAATAGGATACTATTGTCTACTAATGACTTTCAAAGTACTAATTGGGTTTGTCAAGACCTTGGAATTTTGATGCAAGAGAAGCAATTGATTGAAGCAAGTTTGGAAGGTGGACCTAAACTAGTAAAGTGAGTATTAGGTCCACGTTATGATTGACTGGATGAGAATAATGCCAAGGTCTTTTAGTCCAATTTCGCACTTTTGAGGTAGTCACACTTCAATGGTTTCTCCTTATGTTTCAACTTAGGAAGATTAATTTTTGGAAAACTCTATTGATGTCCAAGGTTGAAATCCTAAGATTCTATGGTTACCTAAACAATATGGTAAATATGAGATCTAATTCTAAATGGGGTTTGTGTATGTAAGATAAACCTAAGAAAATGAAGAATGGTTTGCAAGTGGATCCTAAAGTGATGAAAACTAATAGGTCTGAAATGTCTTTAAGATAGTTGCAATTGAATTTGGTTGGGAGAATAATATTTCAAAGGTTCCCTTAAGGTTTCCAATTTGTTTGCAAGCAGATGCGTTACATAGACCTATAGATGCGTTGCAAAACTAGGCAGATGTGTTTCACTATGTCTTATGCATTGTAGAAAGCTTCCTATGCATTGCACTATTCAACATATGTGTTTTGCAATTTTAGCAGGCCCTAAAATTAGTTTTCTAAGTCTATTTGATGATTTGTGAAAAATTAGAAAGCACATCAGTCATGAAAGCACTCAATAGTTAGTTTTGTGGCTGTGTCTCTTGTTTGTTTGACATTTTTGTGACAAATTTTTGAAGATACTTTGAGAACAAGCACAACCCTAGGCTAGGGAAGGATAATATTTGTTGAATTCCCACTTGGATTGCTCCAGCCACACTTATTTAAAGTAGATAACCTAGAAGCTTGGTCACAGTGGCTCACCCTCACATGACACTCACTTCTTGGGCACACCCAGATTTGAATTCCTAAAGACCCAAAGATCTCCAAAATTTTTTTATCTCTACTTTAAATTGTGAGAGTGTGGGATGACTTCAAAGGTCTATATTCTAACCTCCTGCACCATCAAATAGAGGGATTTTGGCTACTAGCAAAAGGTTCTTAGTAAGTGCATTTTTTCAAGTGGCTATACATGTGGTGATTCGCTATGTTTAGGAGGGCTCCCAGGCTGCAGAGGTTATGCTCTATAGGTTTTCATGCACGACAAAGGGTACTAAGGGAGACATTCGTCAGTATAACATATCAACACTTGTTGTTTATGACTTTTGTCACAAACACTTTTTTTATATATCAATTCAAAAGAGCTTGGCTTTAGCTTGTTACCTCTTGGGTCATTCCCACCTTTTGAAGCGGGGTGGCAGGCCCTCTAAAGGTTAACAAAAGCAACACAAGTAAATGTTTTTGATCCCCAAGTTTGTACTAAGATGCGAGGGGAGAGCATACACATTTACTTGGTCACACTCACATGGGGGTTCTTTTGAATTTATCTATTTTAGGTGTGGTGTTATTTTATGTAAGTGAGGTGGAGGGTTTTTTTGGTTCCCAAGATCACCAATGGTGCAAGGGAAGAGCATATACCTTTCCACAACCCTAACAAAAATCACCAAACATAGCAAGCAATGATGCAATCCTTTTTTATCTTTTTAAATGATGGAAGATGCAAGTTTATTTTAAACCCAAATGAGTGAGAAAATGCAAGATTTGTGGTTCGTTTTAGCCAAATGCGTGAAAATGCAAAGTTGTTATTCTTTTTATCCCATGAAATGTGAACAATGCAGGGTTGTGGTTCTTTTTATCCAAATGAATGATGTCTATTTTAATCCCAAATGAGTGTAAATAGCAAACAAAGTTGTGTTCTTTTTAACCCCAAATTGAGAAAATGTTCCTAAGTTAAACCACACATGCATGGAATAAAATAAACCTAATGAACAAATTAGTGATTTGAGTAAAGACCTTCCTCCAAAACCACAAGCTATCAATAGATATCAGTAACAAAGATAAAACCCTAAGCTTGCTATAAAAATAGAAAAACCCAAATGGAAAAAACTAAAGAAAACCCTTTGTTTTTCAATACTAGACACATGTGTCACAGAAAGAGGCTGAAGTGTCGCACAAGGCCGCCTAGTCATCACACAAACCTTGCAAGTAAAAATGTTAGTAGAAAAATGGTGTAAGTGGTGCAGGGAACAACACATATGTAAGACAAAGTTGTGCCTGCGGTGCAATAGAAGCATCACACAACATTACGACTACATCATAGAAGAATGCGACTGTGTCACACAGAGGCACGAAGGTGTTTCAATAGAGGCATCACACTACTCTTCGCAAGCGTCACACTATTCTGCACAAGTGTCGCATAGTATTCTGCAAACACAATTTCGATAGACAAAACCCTAACAGCTAATAAAAATGTGTTTCAGAGATAGAAATCAAACCTTAGGGCTATGAGGTTGCCCCCTATATGCTAGAAAGATAGTAAACTCTCATACATTAATAGGGCATACCCAAATGCATCAAACCCTAATAAACCCTAGATGTAAAACCCTTAAAGTATGAAACCCTAATGCTCTTAAAAACCCAAATGAAATAAGAAACATAAACCAAAGGGTTAGCCAAACACACAGAGCATCAAAGACAAGTTAGAATCCCACAAAAACCAATTAGGTTAGCCTCAAAATAACCAAATATCAAAGTTTTACCCTAGATACAGTCATAGGCATTGTAGAATCCTTCCTATGCGTTGCAAACTCCATGGAAGCGTCATGTCATACGTCCCAAGTGTCACACTACTCAGCTTAAGTGTCGCATGAACTAGCTTATGCATCGCATAGACCTACAAAATTTAAAACCCTAAATCTATATGGTTGTTCACATCGGGTTCACCATTTGTAGTCGGGTAAAAACACTACTACAACCCTGCAAATAGTAAATTCAAACCCTAACCATGCAAAGGAGCCCTAAATCAACCTAGAATCTAATCAATTAAGCATGAAAGAAAGAAACCCTAGGTTGACTAATGCAATTCTTCCATTATTGCTATCTAACCTAGCTAATCTAATGCACTTAGATTTGCAGGTCTGCAAATAGGATGGAGAGCTCAAGAGTTGACAATTGGACAAGTCTATTTTGCAAGTGGTGAGATGAAAATTAGAGGGTAAGAGTGGTTTTATAGAAGAAGAAATATGAATGGAGGGTTGAGATGAAGAGTTGACTTGGAGGCAAGATCAAGGGCTGAGAATGTCTTAGGGTTTCCAGCCAGAAGAGGACAAAAGGTAATTTTAAATTAGAAGAAATGGTGAGGTGGGAGATGTTTTAAAATTAAATAAATTGTGGTAATTTATTTATTTATTTGTGAGGAATGGGTAATGTAGAGGGATTTTAATTAAATAAGTGGGGGACTTATTTAATTAGGGTAATGTTGATAATTTAAATAAATGATTATTTATTTAAATTAGAAGGGGAATATGGGTGTTTGATTAATGAATAATTAAATAATAATTAAATTATTTAATTATAGAGGAATGTAGAAGAAAATAGCTTAAATAATTAAATAAATGAAATTTATTTAATTAATGGCAGACTATGAAATTTAGATAAATTATGTGTGAAAATGTCATTTGCAGGCCTAGGATATTTTTAAGTGTCTACACACACAACTGTTAGAACTCACTGGAAGAAGGTTCATAATGGCAAGGAAGGGTTCCCCTCTTTAGCCATTAGTTGCATTTTGTTGATTAGAAAGTTCTTGCCAAAAAACATTGCCTAATTCATAGTTTCTCTCTTGATTGTCCTTATATACATCACCATGGGAGGAAACCTTATTCAAACTGAGCCTACGAAGTACAATAACCTTAAGATTGATATTGAGATTTGGATTATTTTTCAAAGAGGTCATCTATCATATTATTGTGAAGTACTGAATGGTTTTGACACCATGATTTTCATAGAATTTGCCAACTCCTAGATGGCGAGGGTTGTCTATGTCTATGGCATCTCATTTAGGGTGACTGAAGAGTTGATTTCTGCTACTTAGAGCCTTAAGATGGATGGGACTCAACTTCCTAAAAAGGTGAAAGGTCATTACCAAGATGCTATGCAAAAGTTATTGAAGAAGGGTGAGAATGTCAACAAGTTGCAGAACGACTTCAACAGGGAGGACCTCCCTGGCATTTAGAAGTGGGTGGTGGAGGCTCTCATGAGGTACATACCCTTAGATGGATGTTACGAATTGTTCCATGCTTACTTATTTCCCATGCTTAATCATTTTCAGCACAATATTACTTTAAATTTTGCTTACTAGTTGTTCACATCCCTTGAGGAGTTGATTCACAAAGTTCTGATTGGTGAGAGAGATCTTCCCTTGTACCAAGGGCTTATATACACCTTGTATAGCTTTGATCTTTCCCTTACACCAGTCCTCCCATTTTGGCCCCATATTCACAACCTCTCTCTTGTGGAACAACACTCCTTTGAGGATCCCCCTGCTAAGAAACCCAATTTGGGTAAGCCTTCATCCTCTGCCACTCTTGACCCTCCTATGGCTACTACTAAGATTTTTCCTTCTCTCTCCATAGGAAAGAAAAAGCTTAAGGTCTCTTTTAGTGAACCCTTGGTTGATTCCCTCGAAGAGCATGCCTCAAGTGATCTTGTACATACTTCTGGCCACTCTGGTTCCTTCAAAGGCAAGGCCAAGATGTGGCATAAACCCTCCACCCCTTTCTTCCAGCCTAGGTCCTCCTCGCTTAAGCCAATTGACCCTTTGGCCAGTTTCAAAGGGAACCAATTTGCCCCTCCTAGGAGTAGTTCCCTCAGTGGTCATTCCCATGTTCAACAGAGCACCCCTAGGGAACTAGCAGATGCAACTCCTTCCATCACTTGGAGGAGAAATTTGTCACTCTTTATAAAGCCATGGACCTTCAAAATCAGGTCTTGAAGTGGAAATTGACTCAACTCTATAATGCCAAAAGGAAGATATAGAATTTTGAGGTTATGGCTCATTTTGAGGCTTCTAAGTGGCCAAATGAAAATGTGCCTGAGGACTTGTGGAAGGAAGTTGAAAAATTTGCTAATACTTTTGAGAAATGGGAGTCTTTGGAACGGGAAATGGATAGAATGAAAACAACTCAGGAAGACATAAAAAGAAACATGGATGAAATCATTGCTTTTGTCACATATCAAACTAAAATGTTAATAAAACACTTAAATTAAATGCAAAAATTTCATAATTCTTTTTTTTTCATACAAAGTAAAGTAGGTGCATTTGCCTTTACAAGATACATGATATACTGCATCAATTCATGGTCGCTTAACATGCGACTTACAAATTTTTACACAAATACTTTTACAATGAAATAATGTCTTATGTTTATAAGTCTTCATCAATCAACTGCAAGATGGAGATAATCACCCTAGTGCTATCTACCATGTATAAAGGATACAAAAATAAAAGCATGTCGACCTTCTATAAGCATAAGTAGACATATAGAGTCATCGATCTCATGCAATTTATATAAAGGTATATCGGCCATGAAAAAAGCCTAAATTCTTAAAGCTCTCGGCCTTAGTGGCTACAAGAGCTAGTTTCAACAAAATTTATAAACAAAGTTAAGTTTTATCAGCCACATGGTGGCACTAGAAAGCATGCACCTAAACATAGATGAGTGCCAAGCTTCCAACCTTTATACAGGCATAGGATAGTTTATGTTAGAAATGGAGGTGCAAACCACACAATGAAAATATGATTTAAACCTTATTTATGTCCTCTAAATAATGTAGAATCAATGGAGATTACAACAGAAATAAAACCCACTACATAGAAATGGAATGCATTAAGAACTGAACACATAACACATTATGTAACATGGAGAAAACCCTTTTAGGTAAAAAAGGTCCATGAAGAAAAGAGGGTCCAAGTTGTATTTGTTGGGGAGACACTATATGGAGTCATGAATGTTGTCATTGATGGCAACAAAGGTCATCCCACACATCCGCAGGATATGGTATGTCTATACTGGAAGTCAGAGTGAAGAATGTTGTGGTCCGGTAAACAAGAACAGAGCATGTGGCAAGGTCTGACAGTCAGGTCCGGATCTCTCAGAGGAAGTATCTTGGTGAAGTACGGATTTGGGGAAGTCAAGAGGAGTATCTTGACTGATAGATTCCAAGGTTTGAGCCTTTGGTGTGGAAAGGATAAAGAGATATGAATGCTTGAGTGTTAGGTTTCCAAGTGACAGTGTGAACAGAGGAAGAACTAACTAGCAGAACATCAGACATTGTTCCGGATGTGTTACTGATGTTGGTAAAGGTTATGAAGGCATAAATTATGTTTGGCCGACATGATTAATGATTTCCACAAGTATATCCATGATCCGCATTACTTGGTAAGCAAGGATTCAGCTGACAGATCAGAATTTATGAAGAATATTGACTATTCCGGGTGCCGACTAGAAAGGTGATGAAATCACTTATGCGGATATATATACAAGATGGATTTGGTTATGAGAGGTGTTGTGGTTGTAAGTGAAGTGTGAAGAAAAGTAGTAGAACTGAATAAAAGCAGAAAGGAAGATCTGGTATGTGAAAGAAGAGCAGTATAAAAGAAGAGAGATGAAGTGCAGCAGATCAGTATACAGAGCCTAACTAGAACTGAACTCCAGCATATGTTGATGCTCCTTATCAGTTCAAGTATTGTATTACATTCTTTATAAACTATAGATAGTGTGTCTCTTGTAGGCAGTGTGCCTCTTGTGAGCAGTGTGGTCGGGCAGTGAGCCCTAATTGGCAAGTGCCATTTTGTAATCCTATTCTTCTAACAAAGAATACAATCTTGGGTTAATCACCCCATGGTTTTTCCCTTAATAGGGTTTCCACATCAAAAAAATTGTGTCATGTGTATTTCCATTTCATGATTAAGTTTGCTTGTTTGAATTAATGCTGCACTAATTATTGAGAAAGTTTAGAAAGCAGAAATAATTAGGATAACTGATTCACCCCCCTCTCAGTTATCAACAATTGGTATCAGAGCTAAGTTTCTCCTAACAGAGTCTAACAGTTTGAGGAAGATCTGGGAATCCAAATGGATGCATATGGTTTAAGGGAGCAACTCAAGTCTTCCCTTGATGATCTTGAACAGTCAAACTCTGAAGTCAATGAATTAAAGGAAAGACTCAAACAGGCTGATGATTTCATGAAAGAACTAAAAGACAAATTAAGTCTCTCTATGAAAATAAGAAAGGAGCTACTTCAACAATTGGCAAGTCAAGGTGAAGCAAATGATGCAAATGAAGAACTGAAGGAGAAAACCAAGTTATGTGAAAAGCTATCAAAAGAAACCATCATGATAAGACATGAAATGGAATCAAGAGTTATAAAGTTTACCCAAGAGATTGAAGAGAAAAGAAAAACTGAAGATAGTCTAAGACAATCTCTCAAGGAGAAATCAGAAGATTGCCACAAGATGGATAGAATTATCAGACATCTTGAATCTAATCTTGAAGATGCTAAAGATAATAGAGAAAAACTTAAGGATCAAATTGTCTCTCTCAAAAGGGATCTTCAAACAACAAATGAATATAAAGAGAAATTCAAGATAAGTTCTGCCCAACTTGAAGTTCTTCTTGAAAGCCAAAAGAGGGTAGATGACAAGTGTGGTTTGGGATATGAGAAAGGAGAAAGCTCCAAATCTGGTAAGAAGAATTTTAGATCAGAAAATCCAAGGAACAGGTCTAGAAATCCTCCGGTAAGGCAGCCTAATGCTCAAAGATATCCATCCTTCAATGGATACTGCCACAACTGCAATAACTTTGGTCATAAAGCTAATCATTGCAGAAGAAGAATGAATCAGACTAATACATCCTTCTCCGGACAGTGCTTCAATTGCAAAAGGTATGTTCACAAATCTCATAAAAGCAGAAATATGCAAATGAATAATTCATTCAATGGTAGATGCTTTGCATGCAATAGACTAGGTCATATGGCTAATCAATGCAGATCAAGAGTATATCAATCAAATATGCAAAGAAATGTTGTTTGCCAAATTTGCAATAGATCCGGTCATATAGTAAAATTCTGTAGAAACATGAAATAGGACAAAAGGGGTCCGGTGCATCATAATCAGAATCAAGATAAAGGCAAAACAAAAATGAATGTGGATGAAGTTCAAAGTGAGATGAACAAGATTTGGGTGAAGAAAAGTACAAAGAATGTAGGAGATGGATCCGCACCAGAATCTGGTGTTGATATTTCGTCCAGAAATTAAATAAGATGAGCTCTGGCTTAGGGGGAGTAACAAAAGATAAGCCAATTCCCCTAGCCAGTCAATTGGTGCCTGAAATTGGCACATGAGAAGCTGCGGATCAAAGGGTTTCTAGAGAAACATCTAAAGAAGGTTTGGTAAAAATTTCAAAGATCCGCAAAAAGATTTGAAGAGTCTAATCCTTCTGGAATTAATCCGGTAAAACAGTCTTCTGGTGAAACAGGTGTTTTCACAAGTTTGGTCCGGTATGAATATAAACTGGAACATCCTGATCTACGAATTTATGATGATCAAAAGAAGTGAACATTATGATTCAGCTCTAAAATCAATCATACAAGTATCACAATGATCCAGATAAGTTTTTCTCTATCTAAACAAGGAAAACAGAGCAACTGGAATAACTTAAGGTATGCATTTATTGCAACAAGGAATTAGGGTTTTGTGCAGAAATATAAAGCCTCTTTTATTCATCATTTGCACACCCACATTCGAAGAAGAGAGAAAAGGAGCTCTGCAACTACCTTTCCCAAAGATCAAGATGATTCTTCATATAGCTCAATCTGGATTTCATCGTGTGTGCCCTAAACAGCATAAAAGGTATTCTTCATTCTTAATATCTCTCAGTAAGATTCCTTGATGATGGCTACTCTGAATATAGTAAAGATTTCTGATAGACCTCGCCCCATATTTAAGAAGCATCCATACAAATCCTTGGAGGTAGATCCCCTAGGAGCCTTCTCTAGTGTTCCGCATGGTGTGTTACACATAGAAGATATTAGGGTTTATATACACGTAAACATTGAAGAGTTTGGGGAATTCAAACTAAGAGACATATACCACAAGCAGTTAATAGATGATTCTTTTGTGATCAAACCTCAGTATAAGGGCATCTCGGAAAAATATTTTGATCAGTTCATTCATTTCCCCTGCTTTGAAGAAGAGGAATGGGTCCGGTATGTGTTGAGTAGGGTACATGACAACTTTATATGGCTGAACAGACCTTGCAAAATCACCAAGAAGGCAATTAGGGCAGTAACTGGTTTACACTCCTCTAGAGGAATACCTGTCCTCAAATCTGTCAAAAACAACATTGTAACTGAGGCCACCAGATTAGAATTTGATAAGAGGGCAATGACCATTGAAGATATTACTGACCCGGATATCAAGTTTGTATCTATGGTAATAGGATATAAGATATATCACTCTAGTAGGGAGAATTCAGTATCTGAAACTGCAGTATATACTACCTATGAGATGCTAAGAAAGAATGCAGACTATGATCTCTGTGAACTTCTTTTGATCCAATTAATGGAAAACATACAGAAGATCAAAAAGGATAAGAAGAACTCCTTTAAATATGGTGGACTGTTATTATGTTTATTTTTCTACTTCATGAATGAGCTGCTTGGATCAAATGGATGGGTATGGCAAAATGACAAACCGGTAGCAATTCAGATCAGAGATTACTTGCATGAACTTGGGGATGCTAAGGCAAGGAATACAGCTCTGTGGGGTTACTTCAAGCACTTTCAAAATACAATGCAAGTCAGAGAAAGAATCCCCAAATCAGTAGTTGAGAAATATAAGGATACAGTGTGCTTCATGGTAGACACTGATCAATGCCTAATGGAGGCAGTAGAGCCAAGGACAGTCTGGATCATGCCCATGGGGTATGAAGTCGATGAACAAATTGTAGAGCTGCATGTTCAACACATGCTCAAACAGCCAAAGGACCCAAAAGCAAAAAGATTTGGAACTTTTGATGAACTAAGTGTGAAAATTCATATAGAGCTAAGGCAACCAGAGATCAAGAGGAAAGTGAGAAAAGAAGTAGAAGATGTTGCCAAAGGCTTTGGCATCTCAATGGAGGCATTTGATGCCCACAAGAAAAAGAGGGAAAGCGCTAAGGAAGAGAAGAAGAAGGTAGAAAAGAAGAATGAGGAAAGTGTTCCAGCAAAACCTTCCACCCAGACCAGATCATCAAAGAGATCTGCACCCACCACTGTCAAAGGCTCAAGGACATCAAAACCGAAAGCACAATCATCCAGCAAAGGAGAGAAAAGAACAAAGATAAAAGCCACAAGAGCTTATGTCAGTCAAAGGGATGAAGAGGAAACTGAATCTGATGAAGAAATCAGGAAAGTAAAGAAACAGAAGAAATCATCCGGTGAACACTCTACCATTCAAGGAGAAGAAGAGAAGGAAGAGGAATATGTTGAAAAACCCACTCTATCCTTAGATGTTGTAATGAAAGCAGTCACTATGGATGGGAACCTGTAACCCTTAACAGAGTTCTATGATGCATATAATGAAGTAGATAAAAAGATTCTGGAGGAAGCCACAGTTAAGTTTTTGAATACTTACAATAAAGCTTTTATTGAAATTATCTCTCTTATTCCCAAAAGCTTAGAGAAAAGGCTTGAAATAAGGAAGAACAATACTTGAGCAAAAGATTTAAAAATCTGGGAACAGATAGCAATTTAGCTATATCCTTCAATCGATCCCAAGATAATGAATATGGTATTCAAAGATTGTAAGGATGAGTTCAGGAGCAAAGCAAGGATGAATCAACTTATGCTCAGAGAGACTAACAAAGTTGCAAAGGAGATAGAAGAGATCCTCCGGAATGCATTCAAAAGATTCAACATTCCTATTATAGAGGACTTGGGTGCTGATCAATCAGCCACTGGTGTTGAAGAAGAATCAACTGAGAAGATGCCAGAAGAAGTAATGGACACCGGTGCAGAAATAGCTAAGGACTTGGAATCCTCTACTCTAGAAGAGGTGGCCCTTGAACAAACTAATATCTCTCCTCTGGCTTCCCCTACAGTCTCCAGATCTAAAGGAGAAGAAAGATTAAAGGAGAAAGAAGCAGAGGTGAAGGAAAAAGAAGATGACAGGACAAAGGTTGTGGAAGGAGGGAAAGCTCCAAGAGACAGCTCTGTGATTGCAGAAGGGAAGAAGAATCTGTCTCTGGCAAGAGACACTATAGAATCTGTCAAGGACTTCTTGACAAAAGAGAGCATAGAGATTGATGAACCGGAACTGCTAAAAGGGCCATTTGATTTTGATTCTCTTTCTCCGGTACAAACCATGAAGATAGCTTCATTTGCAAATGCAAAGGCCAACGAGAAACTACTGAGATCTCACATGGAAGACTGTGAGCTTATAGCAGCTGCATCCGGAGTGCTTGAAAAGATTATGCCATCGGTTCAGAAGGATCCCACAGCCTCCACATCTGGTAATCTCAAAACTCTAGTCAACAGTATTAGCACACATTTTGAGTCTTTTGAGAAATCAGCTGAGGTGAAGGTCCAGAAAGAGTTCTCTGATAAGAGATTCTCAGAGGTTCAAGGGCTAATAACAAATGATAGGAGAGTTATGGGTATTGGGATAAAGAGCTTGGAAAATTCTCTTAAAGATGGCAGAAATATGTACAAATTTTGCTTATCTTGGCCCACAGTGACCAAAGATATTGAGAGGAAAGTAAAAGAACAAGAGGATAAACTATTAAGTCTGTCTCAAAGTTTTAATCCTCTCTCATCCTCCATAGTAAATCAAGAGTGTCAGACTATTGCAATCACAAATGCAATAAAGAATTTTGAGAAGGAAAGGAAGAACATAATTAGCTGGATGGGTGAACTTAGAAGGATCATTATCCCTAAGTTAGAGGCCATGCATGAGGCCATAAAAGAAGCTCAAATCACAGCCTAGACAAATGATCCAATAGATCTTAAGAGGGCAAAAGCTTTTGCATTCCTATTAAGCGGTCATATTTCAATTTTGGACAGAATGAAGCAAAGTTGGGCTACAAAATTTATTCAATTGAAGACAACTTTTGTAGACATACTTCAGTTTATGTAAAGTATAGCATGTACAAATACTTATGCGGCTAAGTATGGAAGTGTTTTTGAGAAGTTTTTGGTGTGCAGACCCCACCCTTTGCCATTGATGTCAAAGGGGGAGTGAAGAGCAATGAAAAATGAGGAATCCAACTAAGGGGGAGCTCCAAAAAATGTACATAAAAATAGAGCATCAGCCAAGGGGGAGCATAGTGTAAACACTTAGTCATTTTTCACTAAGTGTTGCCATCAATGCCAAAGGGGGAGATTGTTGGCAAGAGACACTATATGGAGTCATGAATGTTGTCATTGATGGCAACAAAGTTCATCCCACACATCCACAGGATATGGTATGTCTATACCGGAAGTCAAAGTGAAGAATGTTGTGGTCCGGTAAACAAGAATAGAGCATGTGGCAAGGTCCGACAGTCAGGTCCGGATCTCTCAAAGGAAGTATCTTGGTGAAGTGCGGATTTGGGGAAGTCAAGAGGAGTATCTTGACTGATAGATTCCAAGGTTTGAGCCTCCGGAATGGAAAGAATAAAGAGATATGAATGCTTGAGTGTCGGGTTTCCAAGTGACAGTGTGAATAGAGGAAGAACTAACTGGCAGAACATCAGACATTGTTCCGGATGTGTTACTGATGTTGGTAAAAGTTATGAAGGCATAAATTATGTTTGGCCAACATGATTAATGATTTCCACAAGTATATCCATGATCCGCATTACTTGGTAAGCAAGGATTTAGCTGACAGATCAGAGTCTATGAAGAATATTGACTATTCCGAGTGCTAACTAGAAAGGTGATGAAATCACTTGTGCGGATATATATACAAGATGGATTTGGTTATGAGAGGTGTTGTGGTTGTAAGTGAAGTGCACAGAAAAGTAGTAGAACCGAATAAAAGCAGAAAGGAAGATCCGGTATGTGAAAGAAGAGCAGTATAAAAGAAGAGAGATGAAGTGCAGCAGATCAGTATACAGAGCCTAACCGAAATTAAACTCCAGCATATGTTGATGCTCCTTATCAGTTCAAGTATTATATTACATTCTTTATAAACTGTAGACAGTGTGTCTCTTGTAGGCAGTGTGCCTCTTGTGAGCAGTGTGGTCAGGCAGTGAGCCCTAATTGGCAAGTGCCATTTTGTAATCCTATTCTTCTAACGGAGACTAAAATCTTGGGTTAATCACCTTGTGGTTTTTCCCTCAACAGGGTTTCCACGTCAAAAATATTGTGTCATGTGTATTTCCATTTCATGATTAAGTTTGCTTGTTTGAATTAATGCTGTACTAATTATTAAGAAAGTTCAGAAAGCAAAAATAATTAGGATAACTGATTCACCCCCCCTCTCAATTATCAACAGTATTATCTTCGAATATGAGATTACAATATATGCACTTCCTCTCCTTCAGTCTTCAATCCATCGTTGCCTGTTACTCTCAACTCTACTAAAAATATAGTACAAATATCCTTATAAAAGGGGTTTTCCTTCTAGGGCAAGAAAACTGACATAATATTGACTTTGGTGATAACTTTAAGAAACCCCTCCTAAAAAAAAATATAAAATCCTGGTGAATCTTTCATTTTTTTGGAAAAATATTAATTTCTATTAGTGAATCTTTTCAAATATTAATTTTATTGGCAAATTTTTTTACATCCTACAAATTTGTAGAAAATCCTCGTGAATCTTGATGAAAAATAGGCAAATACATTAATTACCATGGTGAGTCCTTCCTTTTTTAAAAAAAGTTAAATTCCTATGGAAAAGTAAGGGCCTAAGATTGGCAACGATTGACTAGTTTAAGGTGTAGTGCTTGTGTCTATAATTCCTTAATTCCTTAATATTTTAAATCAAACATTGAATATTTTATATCAACCCTAAATTATTTTTCACCACCATTGATTTTATTTATAATCTAACAATTTGGGTTCTATTCTATAGGCCAAAATGTACTTGTGGAGCTCCAATGCCCATGGGTCCCAAAATTACATTTGGCTCATTTATATTTTGGGCCATTGATCTCAAATGCAAATGACCCAAATGGAATTTTGGGCCCGATGGGAATTGGAGCTTCACATGTACATTTTGGCTTGTGGAATTTAACTTTAGCTGTTAGATTATAAATTGAGATCAACAACCCAAATACAATTTCAGGCTTGATGGGTAATAGGGCTCTGTGGGTACATTTTAACCCTAGAATACAACCCCAGCCATTAGATTATAAATAAAATCAATGGTGGTGATTAAAAATTGGTGATATGGCCCTAAAGTAACCAATAATTATATATTATTATTAGCGAATTAATTTCATTTTCTACTATAACTTAAAAAATTTAGGGGAATGTGATCTAATCAGGTATCGAATATCCTGGTGAATTTTTTAGTTTAAAAGTTTAATAAAATAAATGTTCTAGCAATTTAACGAGGACTAAAATAAAATTTTGTAAAAATGTGGCGATTTAGGTCACCTTACAACTTGAACTATTAGCCAAATTTTGAATCCCTAATTTCAACTATTAGCCAATTAGCGAATATTAGCCACTAAAAAAATCACTTATATTGACCGTCAGAGTTGTGGCCTAATGATGATTAATATAAACATGCGACTGAAACAAGATCACTGCTGGTGAAACCTCTCATCCCTTGTGGGTGATTTACAAACAATAATAGGAATAATAAATTACATAGGATTTCCAAGATTGATAGCACCTTAATCCTAACAATTTAATCAAATGGCTTCGATGTTATGCAAGGCAGGCTCTATGTAGATACAACAGTATTACTGTAGCTTATAACTTACAGATAAACATAAATGTTACTCTGCTCAATCTTGAGTAAAGTGCAAGGGTTAGAGAGTTCAAGACATTATTAACAAATATGCCCAAGAAAATAGTTCTAGAGTTAAATAGAAACATTTGATACTTTTGAACAACCATGTCCAAGATTCATGGTATAGTAGGCTGCTACATGTCTGAGAAAGATTTGCCATATAACAAGATGCTACAGTAATAACAATAACTGTAATATATCATGGCACTGCACTCTTTACAGTAATAAATGGCTATATGATCCTACCTTGATTCTTACTTGTTTAATTCAGGGGTTCTAACACCATCCCTCTAGTAGATGTTACTCTGCTACCTCCAAGTCTTACATGCTAACTTAAGTTTGTTTTTCTTTGCAAGAACTACATATTATTCCTTGCTCCCGTTCCCCATTCTTTGTATGTTTTTCCTTAAATAATGAAGTCTTTTTAGTTATAGAACTACCCATGGCCACTTCCTCATTTCATGCCTCAAGGTTGGCATAATGGAGCTTCCACTCCTCTCCACTCCTCCTAGAATCTAGGAGGGGAATAATGGGAGAAATATTCCACTCAAAAATATTTACTCTCAAACAACTTAGAAACATTTATCCATAGCTATCAATAAACCATTTAATATTATAATATAACAAATATATTTTGACTATGTTTTAAGAAACAAACTAGAGTTTAACCATGGTTCTCCTGAACACTGGTGTCGATAATGCATTTTAAATACTTAAACATGCATTTGACAACAAGATATCGACGATGGTTCTCCATCAAGTCAACTCGCACAACTAAACTCATGACCAAGTCAACAACAATTCTACTAAAGAAGAATAATACAAAAAAATCTAAAGGACATACCTATACATAGCAACTACTAAGTGTGTGTGTGATTCTCAGATGGAACAATGATCACTGTATTCACGTGATCTATCACCCTTTCCCTAGTGATGCTTTCCCTCCTCTTCCGAGAGGGGTAAAGACTATCCCTACATCCACCTCAGTTACACAACGGTAGTTAGTCCATTACATCATTTAACCACATGCATAATAATAGTGTTGAACATACAATATTCATGTCATATAAAATAATATAAATCAAATGCATTTTCTATTCAAACACAACATTACTTTAATCATATTAATTTCATTGACTAACTATCTGTCTACTTGAAATAAAATAATAAATATGCTTTCTTAAGAATGAGGTGTGACATATCTCCCCCCTTAGAAATCATCATCCCTGATGATTGTGTCCATATCAAAACAAAATTGAATAAACAAGTTCTTTTACATCATGCTTGCATAAAAAGATGTGCAAACTTTTGATAAAAATCATTGTAATCCTCCCATGTGGCATTTTCCTCTCAATATTAGTCCCACTGGACCTTGCATTGAGTAACCTCTCTATTTCACAAGTGGAGCTTGCATACCTTGAGCACCTTGAGAGGCTTGATCGTGACCACTCCTAGGTGTTGTACCTAGAGAGCATTCCAATCATGTATGTGATTAGATCTTGATATATATTTCTTCAAATATAATACATGGAAAACATCATGCATTCTAGCAAGAGCCGGTGGTAGAGCTGTCCTGTAAGCAACTAGATTAACCACTTCTAGGACTTCAAAAGGTCCTACAAATCTTGGGGCTAGTTTGGAAGATCTTCCAAACTTGATAGGGATCTTATACGGTTTTACTCAAAAGATAACTTTATCACCTACTGAAAATTGTTGGTGTGTACACTTGGCATCAGCATAGCTTTTCTGTCTATCATTTTCTTCTACCAGTCTTTCTCTGATCAACTTTACTTGTTCTTCCATCTTTGATAGCATTTCTAGCCCAAGGCAAATCCTATCTTCTAGCTTGTCCCAACTTATAGGAGTTTTGCACTTTCTGCCATACAATGTTTCAAATGGGGCCATCTTAATTACAGAATGATAAGAGTTATTATATGCAAGTTCAACTAGTGGAAGATACTCTTCCCACTTATATGGTTGATCCATGCAATACATCCTCAAAAAATCCTCCAGTATTTGATTAACTCTCTCAGTTTGACCATCTGTCTCGAGATGATAAGTCGTTCTCTTATATTTGATTGTGTTCCTAGTGCTAAGAACAAGGTCTACTAGAACCTTAAGGTTATCCATGCATCTCTATATGATATTATCTTTTTAGGTACTCCACGTAATCTAAAAATTTCTTGTATGAATTTTTGGGCTAAGATGGATGCTCCATCTGTAAGATTCCTAGGTATAAAATGGGCTACTTTAGTAAGTTTGTCTACCATGCAACAATAATAGAATCATGTTTATAATGCAACATAGGCAATCCCTAGACAAAATCCATACTAATTACCTGCCATTTCCATTCAGGGATGTCATGGGGATACAAGAGCCCTACCAGGTGCTGATGTTTAGCCTTAACTCGCTGACATTATAGACACCTTGCCATGAATCTTGCAGAATCATTCTTCATTCCTTTCCAAAATACAATGGCTTCACATTAGCCAACAATTTTGTCACTCCAGGGTGACCTGAATATGGCGCAGAATGCACTTCTTTCCACACAATGTTTCTCAAATCTCCCTGATTTGGAACATAAACTTTGTTGGTTTACCTTAACAATCCATTAGATTCAAAATAAAACCCTTCATACCTTGTATCTTGGGGATTTTCTAATAGATATTTTAGAATCTACTCATAATATTTATTTCTGACTGAATTCTTCAGTACCTGAGCTCATAAATTAGAGTGCACTAACACTATTGCTATAATATGTCTTCTACGACTTAAGGCATCAACCACACAATTTTCTTTTCCCTTAATATAATTAATCTCAAAGTCATAGTCAAAGATAAGATTGTTGTTATATGGAGCCTAATCAAACTCGGAGATTAAATTTACCCCACTTTTATCGGCATGGTTTCCCCCCAAATTCCTATGGGGTCAAGGGGCAGTGCCCCTTGCGAGGGTTTGGGAGCAGCTCCCCCAAAACCTCACATGGTTTTTTATTATTTTATTAAGGCGTCGGGAGTTATTTTTTCAATGGCCGACAAAAAAAAAACCCTATTTTGTAACTGACAAAAGTCGTGATAAAAATGGCTAAGGGTTAGGGTTTCTGTTGATGTATTGTAGCATTTTGCAGCAGTATTGAGTTGCAAGGATTGTTGGTTGTAATCGGTTTGATTTACTAGATAATAATATTGGACTCTCTGTTGATGGATGTAGCCTGAGTTTGGGTGAACCACATTAAAACTTGTCTCTCATTATTATTATTTCAATGTATTTTCATTCCTCTGTTTAATCTTTATTTGCATTTAATTGATATCTTTTGTCAGCTAACCTTAACAAAGCTCTAACCATCTTCTTTGTCGAGCATTAAGGTTTAGTTGCGTGAAGATGTATTTTAAACCTTGATTGTCAGATTTTAGCTCAAATTGCTTGCCTAACAAATAATGTCTCCACACCTAGAGAGCATGTACAATTGTTGCTAATTCTAGATCATGAGGAGCATACGTTTTCTCATAGGATCGTAACTTTCTAGACTCATAAGCTACAACTTAACCTTCTTGCATTAGTACTCCACCCAACCCTTCTCATGAAGTGTCAGTCACAACAACAAAATGGCCCTTTGGGTCTGGCACTCTAACAATCAGTGCCAAAGTCAATTTTTTGTTGAGAATATAAAAGGCCTCTTCACACTTACTATATGAATCAAATCATTTTCCCTTCCTTTGCAAGGAAGTGATGGGATGAGCAATTCTAGAGAAGTTCAATACAAACTTCTTGTAGTATCCTATCAGTCCCATAAAACTTCACACTTCATACACATTTTTAGGTGCAAGACACTCCAAAATAGCTTTTACTTTCAAGGGATCTACTGTAATTCCCTCTGTAGAAATGATATGGCTTAAATACTACACTTATTTTTGAAAGAAGGTATATCTGGATAACTTTCCAAAAAGTTTGTGCTCTCTGAGCCTTTGCAAAACTATTTGCAAGTGTCGAATATGTTCTTCCTCATTACAAGAGTAAATGAGAATATCATCTAAAAACACCGAAACAAGTTTGTCTAAGCAATTTCTAAAGACATTATTCATTAAATTAATGAATGTTGTTGGGGCATTGGTCAATCTGAAGGGTAAGACCGTAAACTCATAATGCCCATACCTTGTTCTAAAGGCAGTTTTATGAATATCTTCATCTTTTAGTCTTAACTAATGATAACCTAATCTCAAGTCCATCTTGGAAAACATAGTTGCTCCTCACATTTGATCAAAAAGATCATCTATACAAGGCAAGGGCACTTATTCTTTATTCTTGCTTTATTGAGCATACGATAATCTATACAAAGGCATAGAGTACCATCCTTCTTTTTAACAAAAATTACAGGAGCTCCCCATGGTGAAACACTAGGTCTAATTAATCGTTTTTCCAATAACTCTTAAATTTGAGCTTTTAGTTCCATAAGTTCAGTGGTGGTCATCCAAAAAGGTGCTTTGGACACCAGTTTAGATCCAACAATAGTATCAATAGAAAAATTAAAATCCCTTTTTGGGGGTAGACCTAGAAGGTCTTCGGGGAATACATCCTGAAAGTCATGGAGAAAAGAGTATGCTTCTATTGAGGATTCCTTAGTCTTTTCCCTCATATCCCCATTCTCATCTAACTTGTCCATTTTAACTACAAATATCTGGTAGCCCTTCAGCCTTGCTTGCTTCATTTGCATAGTGGAAATTTTCCTAATTTTCATTTCATGTTGAAACCCTTGAATCAGGACGACATTACCAATGTCTTATGTGCATTCCACTATCTTAGAGAAAAAATCAACCTTTTCTCTACATTTTCATAATGATTTCATTCCTAAAATGACATCATAAGACCCTAGAGGTGCTACATATAGATTGACCTCTGTGGAAAAATTGGGTAGGTTTAATATAGCATTAAATAGACACTGCTCTACCTAAGATCTTGACTGATTTGTATATTCTATTGTCCATGAATTTGTCATGAAACCAACTTTCCTATGCATCTTATTAAGTATACAAGGAGTTACAAAATTCTTAGTTGCTCTTGTATCTATGAGAATAGAAACTGGGATTCCAAATAGTGTACCTGACATGGATTCTTTGTTGGAAACCTATCTTTTGAGATGGCAATGGATTTCTACAATATGGGTTCTCTTGGATCTTAGTAGGGTACTGACTAGCATAGTGATCTCATCCACACGTAAAACATCCTCCATGTGGGCCTTTTTTCTCTTGAAGATCACTTGGGATTATCATCATTCTTTTTAGGATTATTATCCTTGTTCTTGTCCTTGGGTTCATTTCTATGGAATTTGGAACTTTTACCATGGTTTCTTCCTTTGGATTCTAGATTTCTGTGTCTCCTTTCCAATGATGTCTGGGAACAACTCCAATTGATTTTTGTTCAAGATTTTTCTTGAAATACTGAGATAGACTGATGCTCCTATTTGATGGCTTTCTCTAAGACTTGATCCATGGTTGTTGGTCCATGGATGTCTACTTCTCCTCCTATTTGAGTATTCAATCCCATAATGAACTTCCTTATCTTGAATCTCTCATCCTTTTGTGTTACATCCCCAACCTTGACTAAGTTTAACTTTTACTTTTTATGTAATAAACTGGATAAGTAATCATAGGTTAATGATTTGATGTTTGTGTAAAATGTCAGGATAAATCATTCATTATATGGATTATGATTAATGCTTAGAATTAGACATGAGATTACATGTTGTTGAGATTATTTTAGCATGATGCTTTATGATTTATTGATAACACACTGATCATAGTTTGTATGACTGTGAGTGTAACCAGGGAAAAAATTCCACCTCTAAGAATGGAAGGAGAGTATCACCAGAGAGAAGGGGATAGATATTTTGAAAAGACTAGTTTTCTATTTGAGTCTCAATTTGACTATTATGCGAACCTTCATGAGAAGAGATACGTGTCAGTTAGTTTTCTATCCTAGGTTAATCTCAGATCGACCACTATCAAATTGTCATTTCAGAAAGGATTCTAATGATAATTTTATTTCATTGATTGAGAGATACTTTGGGATTATATCAAGGCTAGAGTTTATCATATTTCTCTTTTATCTAACTATTCGATGTTCGTATATATTTATTTATTTTCCTTTAAGGACTAACTTAATTCTATTGACACTAGTCTAGGGTGGTGAGGAAGCAGAGACCTTGATTCCTTATTAACTTTTGTTGCATGAACAATTTTGATACAACCCTTGAGTATTGCAATAAATATATGTTATTTAATAGAATTATATTATTATTGATTATATATAATAGTAATGGATAAGTGAGATGTTGTTTTTAAGTCCCAAACTTCTCTTTGCCATGATGTGGTCATCGATAGACCACTCCATGGATTATCCTTCACACCCTGTACTCCATGAAGATGGAGAACATGGAAAGAGTGTTGTTTTCACTTTTTGGGGTAAGTCGTGCTTAGTGGGGAGAGCCTAATCTTGGTTGCATGCTCTCTTTGGGAGCCATAGTCTATAGAGTGGGCGACTACTCAGGAGAGGGAGGTATTTTGTTGTTAGAGTCTCTTAAGAGAGACACACACATATTAACAGAAACAATTGAAGGGAGAAACAACAGAGCAAGAATATACGTCTAATGGTGCAGAGCCAAAAAATATACTGATAGAAGTTGATATCGAGCAATATACAAGTAATATCAATTACCACAAATATGAATATGGTTGTTTTTAAAATGTAACACTTATATATTTCTCTATCGAACCCCTTTTGGGGTATGATGTATTGTTTTTAATGGCCAGAGGTGGTCGATAATACATTTGCTCTTTCAACCCCTTACAATTCGAATGATATCTAAAAGTCCTTTTAGTTCTTGTTAGAACTTGTTTTGGCGTTAGCTATTGTGGTATGGTTGGTTTCAGCTAACGCCTTAAGTTTCTTATTGTGAGAAAGATAGTGAATGATGCTAACCCTATCATTCTTCATAGTAAAGTAGCACATTGGCTGGGAGCTCACAATGCTCGCCCTGCATGTTTCAACAATTCTTTTTATATATTTATATATTGGCTTACTTAACCATTGACAATAGACTGTATTTGCATGTCGATCTTTGAAAGGTTGTGTTGTTCTTTGAAAATACAACAGTAAGGGTGACTAACTATGGATGGCATCATAGGCCATGGTACGAACACACAGTCCTTGAATAGAACTCTTGTAATAAATAATGGATTCTTCATGATTTGAATAGATTGTTATAGAGAATAGCAATATTATTTTTTTATATGAAAATTGTTATTATACCTTATAATAAGTATCTTTTTTTCCTTATCTTAGTATGAGGATAAAACCATCAAACCAGTGGTATTAAAGAATGCCTTGAAGTCGATTTAATGATAATATACTTTGTTACTTATAGACTTGTGATTTAAGAGTTCTTGTTATCATTTAAGTAAGAAGGTGACAAGACTTTGGTCATATCATTCCTATTGCCATATAATGGATGTTTTTTCTAATCTTTAATTATCAAGCTCATATTATCATTATGGGGTTTTGAGAAAATGAACCTCAACTATTACTAAATGGGTAACAGACGATAAGGTTCTATCATCAATAATGGAGTAAAATGAAAGGAATCATTGCCTAAGAGGATTAGACAAAGATTCTTGAACCCAATAAGTAGCCTTGGGAGAACATGCAAGGTTATTATTATAAACAAAACTATTTTTATGTTGAGATGAGACATCAAAACCAAATTATTTTTGTAACCTAGAATAGAGTGACATGGAGTCACATATTTCCTATTGCAATGGCAACAAGTAAATGTCTATAAAAGACTAAAGACCTCTATGTGAATCATTTTGGTCTTATACTCTAGATATTAGAGTAGATAGTGAGGGTCAATGAACTTTCATGAGACCCATTAGATGGAATGAATTAAAAAAATTATTGTTTGATGAGATAACTTCTAAGTCAAGTCAGATATTAGTGAACAATCGACTATGTTCATTGTGAAACGTCTATATATATGAAATATTTGGCCAAAGTAATGCATTCATCTCTGCATGCATTAGTCAGTTCATTGTGCTCCATATGGCATAACCTTCTAGTAGTGTCATACATAGTTAGAGTGGATCTATAGTTGTATGGCTGTGAAGAGTTATGAATGACACAATACTAGAGACTCAGATGGCAAACCTATTGGTTCCTTATATCTATTCCCTTCGTGAAGGGTAGGGCCACTTATAGGAAGGAAGTTTTGTGGGGACCATCGGTCTGTGGTTGGAGGAAAAACACTTGGATGATGCTCTCCTTCCCAAGCAGATGACAAGCCAAGACTTATGAAGATAAATATCAAAACTCTAAAAATAGTACATTCTATTATTTAACTTGACAGTGAATTTCTATGTAAACTTGATATTATTGCCATGAGCAAAACATTATGATTGTAAATGAAAGGAAACTCTCAATTATGCTCTCTTGAACTTGTTGTACATTTTTAGTTTGAAAATATTACAAAAAGGAATATGCTTTTTATATAATCATTATGCAAATGATTAAGTGTTAGTTAGACATATGATTATGATAACCTTCATTTTGTTTTACTTGATAGTAAAATGGGAATGTAAATTCTGGGTAATATGAGATGACATGTTACATATGGTATCAAAGCTACCAGGTTCAATACATGGACCTATGAGCTCACTGCATGAAATCTTCCTCTGACATTAACAATTACTAATGTTTGGATGTTATTTTTCCAGAATGGTAAGAACAAGAATGACACCAAGGAAGATTGTAACAAGAAATGGGTGTTACCTAAAGTCTATGATGCAGTGAGTCTCAAGAATGAAAAGCCTTGGCCAAACTAGATACTTGGAAGGCACATGGTTATCTGATAATGAAACCTTCGTTGATTCTATTAAACATATCAAGCAGGAGAAGGATAAAACAATTAAGGCTACTATTCCTATCTCTAAAAATGAATCAATGAAACCCTTTGCACCTAAGGACTTACCATTTGGAAGTGGTCCTAATGCTCCTATTATTACTTGAGAGGTCATGGATGAGTACCTCTGAGTACATCCACCTCCTAGGTCTGATTTTATGAACCACAAGGATGAGGATAAACTTAGGAAGATCTCCCAATCCGAAAGTGACTTACAGTTGCAAGATGTGAAAAATTGTAATAAATGATGGATTTTGGTCCATGGATACTATAATGCAATTTTAAAAATTTTGGCAAAAGTTTTCCTTCTTGTTTAAGATTGCATAAATGAGAATGGATTTATGTTTATGAATGGATTCAATATTATGAAAAACTAATTGAATGATTAACCTGCAAACTTCAGTAGAATTAGATTGCAACATGGTTCATATGGGGACCAACTTTGGGGATAGCCAAGAGGAAGGGCAACCTTTAGGCCACTCTGATTCAAAACTTGACTAGATCCTTTCTATGCTCCATGAGATGAGGGCAAGAACTGGGACTCTAGAGAAAGAGGTTGGGGGTCAAAATGGACCTAGGTAGGAAGCCTTCCACAGGGGTGTGGACGAGGAACATCATGAAAACACCACCCAAAGTGGACGTGGAGAGAATATCTCTAAAATGAGACAAGATGAGTATAAAAGAAGCCACTTGGCTCTATAATTATCTAGAGATATGAAAAAGGTTACACCTCCCAAGTTTGATGGTACTGTAAGCGGAGATGTCGCAAAGGCATGGCTTACAAAAATGGAAAAATACTTTGAAATAAGAAACTATTCTAAAATTACCAAAGCAGTATGGGGAGCATACCAACTAGTAGGTGAAGCATCCACTTGGTGGATGAACAAGAAGATGGAGTTAAAATTGAGCTCCTTGAGTATACAAGAAGATGAAAACACCACCCAAAGTGGACGTGGAGAGAATATCTCTAAAATGAGACAAGATGAGTATAAAAGAAGCCACTTCACTCTATAATTATCTAGAGATATGAAAAAGGTTACACCTCCCAAGTTTGATGGGACTGTAAGCAGAGATGTCGCAAAGGCATGGCTTACAAAAATGGAAAAATACTTTGAAATAAGAAACTATTCTGAAATTACCAAAGCGGTATGGGGAGCATACCAACTGGCAGGTGAAGCATCCACTTGGTGGATGAACAAGAAGATGGAGTTAAAATTGTGGAACTTTTCAGGCAAAGATGGTTGCCTTAGTTGTATTTTGATCAATAGCTTATAGAATTCCAAAATCTGAGACATGGTGATTCATCTTTGAATGAGTACTAGGAGAAATTCACTCACCTCCTTAAATATGTTCCCCAATATTAGCAGGATGAGAGATTTCACATCCAAAAGTTCATCATGGGTTTGAAAGCCTAAATTGGAGGTGAAATTGATGTGCATGGTCCTACTACAATGGACCAAGTTTATGAGAAATCTATTAAACAAGAACAAAAGTTCAAATCCATGTCTTTTGATAGGGAGAGGAACTGTAAAAAGCTTCTAGTTGGTCCCAATCCTCTCAATCATTTAAGAAAAGGGCCAATAAACAAAATTTCAATAGGGAAGGTGACAAAGGATTTAAGGATAATTGGAATGAATCCAAGGGTGAAAATAAAAGTAATAACAACTCCAAGAAAAATGGAGATAATTCAAGAAATCCTTATGAAAGGCAAGGACCCACCAAGACAGTTTTATTCATGTGGCAATGACCATTATGCCAATCAATGTCCCAATAAGACACAAGGGACCTAGCCACGAGAAAATCCTTTACCCTCACAACCGGAAACTTTCTAGTAACGAATACATGTTGCCTTGGACAAGAGGCAAGCTATGTATCAAATCACTCCAATTGAAACCACAAGTATTTTATCTAGTATTCCAATTTTAGTTTTGATAGATACAGGTGCTAAAGAATGTTTTATTTCTCCAAAAGTTTTAAATAAGATTTCTAGAAAATCTAGTTACATGGCAAATACCTGGTCAATTGAATGTGCTAATCAGACCAAAACTCAGTTAGAGCGATGTTTGTGTGAGGCTAAGGTTGAACTTCTGAGTTTCTCCACTGAAGTGAACCTTTATGTAGCCCCATTAGGCTCATATGATGTCATCCTTGGAATAAATTGGCTATGGAGACATAAGGCTAAAGTGGATTGTTTTGCTAAAACAATAGAATGCCTAGATGACTTCAAGAATAAAGTTTTTTTGTAAGGCAACCCTAGAGAGGTTAAATTGAGGAAAATATCTATCCTACAGATGAAAAGAGCCCAAAGAATTTAAGGATGCCAAATTTATGTTGTTAAAACGTAGAAAATAAATAATCACAAGGAATCTATTTTCTAAGATGATTTGATGTTTTATGAATCTCAGAAACTCCAAGGAGTTGAAGAAAGAGAATCCATAGATCATGAGAGATTAGATATGGATAGATACCCCTTTCTTCAAGATTTTGAGAATGTATTCCCAGATGAACTATCGAGATTGCCTCCTAAAAGAGATTTTGATTTCTCAATAGATATAATTCTAGGATCGAAACCTATATTTAAAGCTCCTTATAGAATGACCACAATAGAGTTAATGGAGCTAAAGGCTTAGCTACACGAATTGCTTGATAACAGATTGATAAGATCTAGTGTTTCACCCTAGGGAGCACCAGTAAGTTTTGTTAAAAATAAAGATGCAACATTGTGGCTATGCATAGATTATCGTATGCTAAACAAGGCAACAATAGAAAATAAGTATCCATTTCCCTGCATTGATGATCTCTTTGATCAAATGTGAGGGGCAAGTGTGTTCTCAAAGATCGATCTTTGATAAGAATACCACCAATTGAGGCTAAAAGATGAGGATATTCATAAGATAGCCTTGAGAACAAGGTATGGGGACTATGAGTTTACTGTCCTACCCTTTGGATTAATGAATGCACCGATAACATTTATGAACTTAATGAACAGTGTGTTTAGAGACTGTTTGGACAAGTTTGTCCTTGTTTTCCTTGATGATATTTTGATTTACTCTAAAAATGAGGAGGAACACCTTCAGCATTTAAGGATTGTTCTTTAGAGATTAAGAGAGCATAAACTATATGGCAAGCTCTCAAAGTGTACTTTCTTTCAAAAGGAAGTACAATACCTGGGTCACATAATTTAAGGGAATTGTTGTGGACCTAGCAAATATTAGAGCCATTTTGGAATGGCTAGTACAGAGAAATGTGCATGAGGTCCATAGTTTCATGGGCTAGCAAGTTACTATAGAAAATTAGTGGCTAATTTTTCAAAAATTGCCTATCCTATTACTTCATTACAAAGAAAAGGAAAAAGATTTGATTGGTCAAAGAAATGCTAGGAGGCATTTGACCAACTAAAAGAAAGATTGACTACGATGCCTATTTTGAAGGTACCTGACCCAAAGGTCATTTTGTAGTCATTACCGACACCTTAGGGGAAGGATTAGGTGGTGTACTTGTTGAGGATGGGCAACTTATTGCTTATGAGTCTAGAAAATTGAAAACTTATGAGTAGAATTATGCTCCTCACAATCTAGAATTAGAAGTGGTGGTTCATGTACTGCAAATGTGGAGACACTATTTACTTGGGAAGCCATTTGAACTAAAAATAGACCACCAAGGACCCAAATATTTGTTTACTCAACCACATCTAAATGCTCACCAAAGAAGATGGTTAGAGCTAATATTTGATTATGATTTTGAGATTAAATATATACAAGGTAAGGAAAACCGAGTGGCAGATGCCTTAAGTAGGAGAAGACATATCCCATTGATGATTTCCATACATTCTGATTTTAGGAATTAGGTATTGCAAAAGTCCAAAGGAGATGAATATTATGAGCAGGTAAAGCAAGCTCTTGTGGATAATCCCCATGATTCTAGGTATGATGGGTTTTATGTTGAACCAAATGGACTATTAAGGTTTAAGGGAAGGATGTACGTTCTAAACTCCAGGGAGTTAAGGAATATCGTGTGGAAGGAAGTTCATTCCTCACCTTATTCAAGACATCATGGAGTGATGAAATTGCTAGCTGATGTGAAGCCATTATATTTTTGGAAAGGAATGAAGAGGGATACTGCAAGGTTTATAGCTGGATGTCTAGAATGCCAGAGGGTGAAGGTAGAACACCATCACCCGATAGGACTTTTATACCCTCATGAGGTTCTGGAATGGAAATGGTAAATCATTAGCATTGATTTTGTGCAAGGACTTCCTATGTCTAGAAATAGACACAATGCTATTCTGGTACTATGTTGATAGACTCACCAAGGTGGCACATTTCATACCCAAGAATTTGACAGATGGGGCACCAGTCATAGCCTACAAATTTGTGCAAGAAGTTTTGATATTGCATAATATTCCTAAGAAGATTATCTTAGATAGGGATGCTCGTATGACATCAATTTTTTGGCAAACCTTATTTTCCTCACTTGGAACTCAGTTAAATATAAGCTCTACTTATCATCCTAAGACGGATGGCCAAACTAAAAGAGTAAACCAAGTGTTGGAAGATCTATTGAGAATGTATTGCATGGATCAGTAATACAAGTGGGAAGATTATCTTCCTCTTGTGGAATTTTCTTACAATAATTCCTATCATTCCGCTATTAAGATGGCTCCATTTGAAGCATTATATGGAAGAAAGTGTCGAACTCCTATAAGCTGGGATAAGCTAGAAGATAGAATTAGCCTTGGTCCAGAAATACTATTAGAAATGGAAGAGAAAGTCCATCTGATTAAGAAAAGGATAACAAAAGTGAATGATAGGCAAAAAAGATATGCAGATGCTAAGCACATCACAAGACATTTCTCACTAGGTGAAAAATTCCTCTTAAGAGTCAAACCACAAAAGAGTTCTATTAAGTTTGGAAAGACATCCAAACTAGCTCCTAGGTATGTGGGTCCCTTCGAAGTCCTCAAAGAGGTCAACCCAGTTGCATACAGGATTTCTCTACCACCAGCACTTGCCATGATACATAATGTTTTTCATGTTTCATATTTGAAAAAGTATATTAGAGGAGATAATGATGTCCCTATTCTTGATTGGAATGCCATATAGGTGAAGGACCCATGGGTGGTAATGATTGAGCCCATCAAGGTGCTCAATATGCGTAAGCTATGCTTGTGTAATAAAGAGATTACTCAATGCAAGGTCTAGTGGGACCAATATGCAAAAGAGAATGCCACCTGGGAGAATTATGATGATATTTATCAAAAATTCCCTCATCTCTTTTAAGATTTTCATTATGATGAACAAAAACTCTTTTTGTTGTTATAACCTTTGCAAACATTATATCATCGAGGATGATGATTCTTATGGGCCCCCAGATATGTTACATCCCCAACCTTGACTAAGTTTAACTTTTACTTTTTATTTGATAAACTGGAAAAGTAATCATAGGTTAATGATTTGATGTTTGTGATATGTCAGGATAAATCATTGATTATATGGATTATGATTAATGCTTAGAATTAGACATGAGATTACAGGTTGTTGAGATTATTTTAGCATGATGCTTTATGATGTATTGATGATACACTGATCATAGTTTGTATGACTATGAGTGTAACCAGGGAAAAAGTTCCACCTCCAAGAATGGAAGGAGAGTATCACCAGAGAGAAGGGGATAGATATTTTGAAAAGATCAGTTTGCCATTTGAGTCTCAATTTGACTATTATGTGAACCTTTGTGAGAAGAGGTATGTGTCAATTAGTTTGCTATCTTGGGTTAATCTTAGATTGACCACTATCAAATTGTCATTTTAGAAAGGATTCTGACGATAATTTTGTTGCATTGATCGAGAGATATTCTAGGATTATATCAAGGATAGAGTTTATCATATTTCCCTTTTGTCAAACTATTTGATGTTCATATATATTTATTTATTTTCCTTTAAGGACTCACTTAATTCTATTGACGTCAGTCTAGGGTGGTGAGGAAGCAGAGACCTCGATCCCTTATTCACTTTTGTTGCATGAACAATTTTGATACAACCCTTGAGTATTGCAACTAATGTATTTTGTTTTATAGAATTATATTATTATTGAGTATATATAATACTAATGGATAAGCGAGATGTTGTTTTTAAGTCTCAAACTTCTCTTTGCAATGATGTGGGCCTCGAGAGACCACTCAATGGATTATCCTTCACACTCTATATGCCATGAAGATGGAAAGCATGGAAATAATGTCATTTTCACTTTTTTGGGTAAGTCGTGCTTAGTGTGGAGAGCTCAATGTTGGCTGCATGCTCTCATTGGGAGCCATCATTGATAGAGTTGGCGACTATTTGGGAGAGAGAGGTATTTTGTTGTTAGAGTCTCTTGAGAGAGACACAAACAAATTAACAAAAACAATCGAAGGGAGAAATAATAGAGCAAGAATATACATCTAACAACGGAGAGTCAAAAGATATACTGATAGAAATTGATATCAAGCAATATACAGGTAATAGCAATTACCAAAGATATTAATATGGTTGTGTTTAAAACGTAACACTTATATATTTCTCTATCAAATCCATTTTGGGGTATGTTGTGCTATGTTTAGTGGCCAGAGGTGGTTGATAATACCTTTGCTCTTTCAACCCCTTACAATTTGAATGATATCTGAAAAGCCTTTTACTTCTTGTTATAACTTGTTTTTGTGTTAGCCATTGTGGCATGGCTATGTTCGGCCGACACCTTAAGTTCCTTACTGTGAAAAAGATAGTGAATGATACTAACCCTATCATTCTCCATAGTAAAGTAGCACAGTTTTTGGGAACTCATAATGCTCACCTTGTATGAACTTCAACGATTCTTTTTATATATTGGTTTACTTAACCATCGACAACAAATTGTATTTGCATGTCAATCTTCAAAAGGTTGTCTTGTTCTTGTAAAATACAACAGTAAGGGTGACCGATTGTGGATGGCACCGTAGTCCATGGTACAACCACACAATCCTCAAATTGAACTCTTGTAAGAAATAATGGATTCTTGATTTGAATAGACTGTTATAAAGAATAGCAGTATTATTTTTTTTCATATGAAAATTGTTATTATACCTTATAATAAGTATCTTGTTTTCCTTATCTTAGTATGAGGATAAAACCACTGAGTGGTATTAAAGAATGCCTTGAAGTTGATTTAATGATAATATACTTTGTTACTTATAGACTTGTGATTTAAGAGTTCTTGTTATCATTGAAGTAAGAAGGTGACAAGACTTTGGTCATATCATTCCTATTGCCATATAATGGATATTTTTTCTATCTTTAATTATCAAGCTCATATTATCATTATGGGGTTTTAAGAAAATGAACCTCAACTATTACTAAATGGGTAACATATGATAAGGTTCTATCGTCAATAATAGAGTAAAACAAAAGGAATTGCCTAAGAGGATTAGACAAAGATTCTTAAACCCAGTAAATAGCCTTGAGATAACATACAAGGTTATTATTATAAACAAAACTATTTTTATGTTGAGATGAGACATCAAAACCAAATTATTTTTGTAACTTGGAGTAGAGTGATGTGGATTCACAGATTTAGCATTGCAATAGCAACAAGTAAACATCTCTAAAAGACTAAAGACCTCTATGTGAATTATTTTGGTCTTGTACTCCAGATATCAAAGTAGATAATTAGGGTCAATGAACTTTTGTGACACCCATTAGGTGGAATGAATTAAAAAAAATTAATGTTGGATGAGATAACTTCTAAGTCAAGTCAGATGTGGGTGAACAATGAACTATGTTCATTGCAAAACATCTATATATATGAAATATTTGGCCAAAGTAATGCATCTGTCTCTTTTCATGCATTAGTCAGTTCACTATGATCCATATGGCATAACCTTCCAGTAGTGTCATACATAGTTAGAGTGGATCTATAGTTGTATGATTGTGAAGAGTTATGAAGGACACGACACTAGAAACTCAGATGGCAAACCTATTAGTTCCTTATATCTATTCCCTTCGTGAAAGGGTAGGGCCACTGCCATGAAGGAACTTGTACGGGGGACCACTGGTATGTGGTTGGAGGAAAGGCATCGGGTGATGCTCTCCTTCCCAAGTCAATGATAAGATGAGACTTATGAAGATAGGTATCAAAACTCCAGAAATAGTACATTCTATTATCTGACTTGGCAGTGAATTTCTATGTAAACTTGATATTATTGCCATGAGCAAAACATTATGATTGTAAAGTAAAGGAAACTCTCTATCATGCTATCTTGAACTTGTTGTACAATTTTAGTTTAAAAATATTACAAAAAGGAATTGATTTTTATATAATCATTATGTGAATGATTAAGTGTTAGTTAGACATATGATTATGATAACCTTCATTTTGTTTTACTTGATAGTAAAATGGGAATGTAAATTCTAGGTAATATTAGATGACATGTTACATTCTGGTATTGGGGTGCATATTTCAACAATCTTGTGAATTTTCCTAGTATTCAGTAACAATCATATCTCCTTGACACGGATTTTGGAAATCTGTCAATTTCTGATCAAAATACAGTTGGGGCAACCACCTTTTCCTGAAAATGGTCACAAATTGATCCCAAGTTATACTTAAAGAACTCAACCCTAATTCCATTTTCTTATTCATCCACCAGGTGGATGCTTCTCTTGCAAATTGATATGCTTCCCATAAAGTCTTAGTGATTTTTGAGTAATTTCTTATCTCAAAATATTTCTTCATCTATGTTAGCCAAGCCTTAGTTGCATCTCCACTCACAGTTCCATCAAACTTGGGGATGTTATCTTTTAATATCCTTGGCTAACTTGTTGGTAAGACGAGTTTTTACCTCACTATGAACCAGAGAGTCTTGTTTACTTACTCTCTTCTCACTTTGAAAACTATATTCTTACTCTTGGGTCACTTGGATAAAATTATGGAGCAGCTATAGAAAAGATCTAGAATAAGACTACTTGAGCGCCCAAGTTTGGTAGTGGTGGTTTGTAATTTTCTAGTCATTAACTAAGCTTGATTTAGGTGTTGTGATTTGTGCATAGATATGTATGACTAAATTATCTAGTGGTTTCAATCACATGGTTTTATAAACCATTCATGGTATTTGGGTTTTCTCTTTCCTATAGTAAGTGCTTGAGTTGAAGGACTGATGATTATGATAATGCGGTGTATTTGTAGGTACACTTATGTGATATGATTACTATAGATAAGAAGATTTTATAGATGTACTTCATTATTTGAAGATTAATACAAGCTTGAGTCTATTTTGGTGGTGGAGTTTTTTCCCACAAGGATTTCTCCACGTATATCCTATGTTATTGCAAAGCGTTATGGTTTGATATTTTTCTCTATTGTAGTGTTATTTTTCATTTCCTATATGATCTATCAATGTTAATGAATTTGAATGAACTAAGGAACAATAAGTTCTAACTATATTTTTCACTTGATTATTAAAACTTATTTTCCTCCTGTTAAGGATGACATGTTTCATTATTAGCTACCTACGAGAGAAATGAATTTTCCTATGTAAACTTAATAAAATAATAGATTGCTCTATGAACTAGAATATTACACCATTACTCACAACATATCTATTCACTCTCTCTACCCTCCCTCAATTTATGTACTATGTTTTCTCATTCCCCTCTTCTCTCTTGCACTTGCTCTTATTTTCCTCCAAATATCCATACTAGGTTTTTGAGATCTCCATTGCAAAACCTCCCATTTTGCATATTATCCATCTAAGTGATACTCTCACAAAGCCCTTTGGCACAACTTATGATCTCCTCCATCACCTTACTCACTCCTCCATAACACTGTACATGCCACCACTTCCCTAAAAAAGCTTTTGGGGAGTACGTCCTCACTCTAAGCACACCATTTTCACCATTACACAATAGGCCTCAGAAACTATTCCAATTTACCATACTTTAAAAGATGAAACATGTTGAATAGGAGCCTTATTGAAGCAACATCCTAAATATCATAAACTATTTTCTCCTTTTGACTTTGATAAGTGATATCTCAGTATTGACAACACTTTTCTAGGATTTGCATGCACTAAAGGAAGGAGAAAATTAGGGGAAAAAACTTGTGAAAGTCGGTAGAGTCTTGAAACATGAGGTCACTATCACCTATTAAGGATCACTAGAGTGTCGTTATAGTCATTACCACATCTATAAAGTCAAGAGAGCATCCCCTTGGTCATAAGAATGTCCACGATGTTGTTACATTCTTTCACATTTCTAGAATGATTGTAACAATCCAAATCACTTCTAGATCACCTCCTTATCATTCCCCAACCTCTTGTGGCCTTCTAATTTGCCACAAAATTCAAAACAGACATGCTTAAATCTCTTAATTTATGCTCTTTCATTTTCTAGTTCCTATTTAATATTTAATTCCCATCTCTTAGTGCTTTTATTTGATGATTGAAAAAATAGATTTAACAAGTAGGATTAATCATGCACTGTAAATTGAAAGTAAATCAACATCTTAAACACATCCAAGATACATTTATTTTAATGTCATGTGCTTCTAATGAATTTGGTATAGTTTACACCCCTTAGTCTTATTCACACACCTAAGTAATGAGGTATTAATTAAGTTTGACAAAGTCCAAAAGTTTTAGGATTTTATGCTAGAACCCAAATTTGGAAAGCACTTTATACAGAAACTACCAAGAGACCTTGTCATAGGCCTTCGAAATATCAAGTTTTAGTACCATACTCTCCATGTTGCTTTTCATCATAGAGTGGATATTTTTGTGGACTGTGATAATGGCATCAGTGATTTGTCTCTCAGGGACAAATCCATTCTAATTAGGGTGGATGATTTTACCCAAGAGGGATTGTATCCTTAAGACAACCAACTTAAAAAAGATTTTGCATAGAGTGTTACAAAAGCTTATAGGTTGGAATTCAACTATTTTATTAGCTCCAACCCTCTTGCGGATAAGAACTATGAAAGTGTTATTTAGCTCCTTCAAGACTTTACCCCCTCGGAAGAATTCCCTAGCAGCTAAGGTAATGTCCGTGCTAATGATGTCCTAATACATTTGGAAAAAAACTAGGGGGAAACTGTCAGGACCAGGAGATTTATAGGGGTCTAGAGAGAAGACAATCGCTTTCATCTCCTCTTCAGTTATGGCTTTTTCCATTTCCAAGTTATTTGCATGAGATATTGAGTTAGGAATGGCCTGTAACATTTGATTAAGAATCCCATCATTCTCTTCAATAGGAAGAGAATTAGAGTTCAACAAATCTTTAAAATATCTAGCTCCTTCCTGAATGTGTTCCTCTTCCTTAATTAGACTGCGATTTTTATAACAAGTTTAGAAATTCTATTTCTTTTTCTATGTTGTAGAGTTGATTTATGGAAGAATTTAGAGTTTTTATCCCCTTCCTTAATCCATTAGATTCTCGATCTCTATTTCCAAAAGAGCTCCTCTTTCTCCACGATATTATGAAGGTCATCGAGAAGAACTCTTTTTTTGGCACAAAGCTCCTTGGAAGCCCTACTCGAGTCCAATTCTTCTTGATTAAACTTGAGCTAGACCTTAGTATCTTATTTTTGGGTGAATATATTACCGAAAGGTTTTTTGTTCCATCTCTTAAGATTTTACTTGACAAACTTGAGCTTTTGGGCAACATTGAACATATCATCTATCCAACATGATCTTGATTCCACCAATGAACAATCAGATTTTTTAGTTTAGGGTGGTGGGTCCACATCACCTCAAATTTGAAGGGAAAACAATTTTTCCCAATAGTTGACTTCTATCTTAAAATAAGAGGAGTATGATTCGAACCAAATCTAAGTTGAGTAGACAGATTGCATTTAGCAAGAATATCTGAGTTAGCCGAAATCAAGAATCTATCCAGTTTAACTTGAATGAGGTTGTTCCCTTCTCTTTTGTTGGACCAAGTGAAATTGAGCCCCTCCAACTCTAAATCTAAAATGCCTCCCTTATGAAGGAAGTTATCCAAATCCATCACGTCATTAGAGAAGTCAGAGGAGCCACCCATTTTTTTCGAGGGGTAAAGTGGAGAATTGAAGTCTCCAGCTACCATCCAATCACGGTTAGCAAAGGAATTCTTGGAGGTTAAGAGCATTTCCCAAATCTTCTAACGTTGGATTTTATTGTTTGGAGCATATATATTTGACATGACCCATTCAAGATGGTTGATCTTACTTTTGAAAAATATATTATTAAAATGTTTGTTGTTTGACAAAAAAAAAAAATGTAAGGAAATAATTTAAAATAATATAATCCCAAAAATATGGAATCTTATGTTAAATACATGATCCCAATAAAAGATTTTGGCACATTAAAAAATATAGATGAATAAATCTGACTCAAAAATTTATTCTAGGTATGTCTGCGTGTAAAATATTGTCTGTCGGGGACAAGTCTCTATTCAAATTCCAATAAAAAAAATTAACAAAAAGTATCTATTCAACGCTAGGAACTTCAATGAATTAGAGTCGAGAACGCAACGACCAGAGGCTCTTGTCTTCTCTTTGACTGCAAACAAGTCCATTCAAAGGTGATAGGACGTGGATATATTGACTTTGTGTAACAGCCAAATCTTACCGCAACTTGTGCTCAAATGACTGTCTAGTGTTTCACGTGCATCAAAGGTCAGCAGCCATCGCTACAACATGCTCTTCTTGACCAAACTTAGGCATTATCTCTTGGAAGGAACCCTGAAACTTAGGCCTATCTCTTGGAAGCTACCCTGAAACTTCAGCTCTTGCTCTTGCACGCCCATAAAACCATGCACAATCTCTTGCATTGCATTGCATTGCATTGCTACTGATAACGAGCATAACATAGCATAGCCAGAGGCAGCGGATTGATCCAATTTCATAAAACCATGCAACTTTCTCAGAGAGCAACCTCCAATGGCCATGGTGAAAACTCTCCTTACTTTGATGGCTGGAAAGCCTACGACGGAAATCCTTATCATCCTCAAAATAACCCATCTGGGGTTATTCAAATGGGCTTAGCTGAAAATCAGGTGCCTATTTCGTTGGATTGAGTAACGCTACCAAAATACTTGTGTCTCTCTTTACCAAACCTATAAAATAATGCCATTGCTTCTTTAAATGTTTTGCAGCTTTCGTTCGATTTAATAGAAAAATGGCTAAGAGAACACCCAGAGTCTTCCATTTGCGCGCAGGAGGGCATTTCCAGCTTTGAGGAGATTGCCAATTATCAAGATTATCATGGCCTCCCCGCGATGAGAGAGGTACAAATTATCAGCATCAAATTAGTATCTATACCATTCAACTGTCTGTTAGAAGTAATGACAAGTAGAAAGAGTGTACTAAATTATGTTATTCAGTCAGACTCATAAGATATAGTTTGATAAAAAAAAATTAATATGTACATTAATAAATTAATAAAATTAAGTGAGTTAGTTATTTAGTTTAATTTGTGTGTTATTGAAATAGATTTTATTAACCATTTATGATGGACCTATAATGTAGGGTATTGCATTATTTATGGAGGAAGTGGGAGGAAGAAGAGCCAAATTCGATAAAGACAGAATAGTCCTCACTGCAGGAGCCACTGCTGCTCATGAGGTTCTAACATTTTGCGTGGCCAATCCAGGAGAAGCTTTCCTTGTTCCATCCCCATATTATCCTGGGTAACTAAAACTTATCTTTTACTAAGAATCATGTGCTTTTGGAATCTCCACGTAAAAATATTCAAAACTCACTCGCTATATGTGGCCTTACTTTTTGAATTGATTGAAATCTCATGTATGTAAATGTTGACAAACAGATTTGACAGAGATCTAAAGTGGCGGACAGGAGTAGAGCTGATAGCAGTAGAGTGCAACAGTTCCAACAATTTTCAGGTGACAGTGAGCGCGCTTGAAGAAGCATATAGGCAAGCAGAGTGTGGAAATATAAGAGTGAAGGGCATTTTGATAACAAATCCGTCAAACCCACTCGGCACCACAATGGATGAGCAGACACTGAGAAGCATTGTAAGTTTTACAAGAGAGAAGAAGATTCATTTGATCTGTGATGAGATCTATGCGGGGTCAGTGTTTTCCGGTCCAAGGTTCGTGAGTGTTGCAGAGGTGGTGCAACTTCAGAGTGAGAGGGAGCGTGAACATGTTCACATCATTTACAGCCTGTCAAAGGACATGGGACTGCCTGGATTCAGAGTGGGAGTCATCTATTCATATAACAACACGGTTGCTATGGCGGCTCGCAGAATGTCAAGTTTTTGCATGGTTTCTTCACAGACGCAGTACTTGATGGGTGCAATGTTGAGTGACAAGGTATTTGTGAGAGAATATATTGGAGAGAATAAAAAGAGGCTGCAAAAGGGACATAGCATGTTTGTCCAGGGATTGCGCGAGGCGGGCATTGAGTGTTTGGCCAATGCCAACGCTGGGCTTTTCTGTTGGGTAGACCTCCGCCATCTTCTCCACAAAGAATCAGAGCTTGCGCTTTGGAAGACAATCATCAACGAGATTGGACTAAATGTATCACCCGGCTCCTCATGCCATTGCAAAGAGGCTGGATGGTTTAGATTCTGCTTTGCTAACATGACTCCAGCCACCATGCAAGAGGCACTCTCCAGAATTAAGCGTTTTACAGAAAGGAGGAGCAAGATGTCATTGCCACTATGTGAACAAAGATCTACAATCTCTTCCTCAATCCCTCGAACGTTTCGTTCAGCTCATCCTAATCACTATCCCTTCCTCTCTATTAATAGACCTCAAACAACGAACTGGAGCTGCCTTGACAGCCCTCGCACACCAATCGCATCCATGTGATATCCAATTACTTTCTTTCTTCACCACCATTCAGCTCACCTATTCCTTTTCTTTATAGGAAAGCCGATTCTTTATTCTTTATTCTTTATGTAATATCTAATAATAGGAAGTTGTATCTTCGGCCTGTACTGCTAAATTTATTAAAGGGTTGTATCTGCGGCCTGTACTGCTAAATTTAGTTAAGCTTATATTATATATGGCTTGGAGGAGCTTCAAGATGCTCCTCTCTCATATAGAAGAAAAGTATTGCCTTCCAAAGCGTGTCATTAGATTCTTGGGGATGTACTTCCATAATCTAGTTGCAATCAAAATAAGTGTTTCCACCACTAGTTTATCTCGGGTAAATAATTAATTAATAATATAAGCTTCGGCCTTGATCTCATCTTCATCGACCTTTCTGTGGGCTCGATCAGTACAACTTGTCCTCTCCGATTCAAGGCCGAAGCTTCTGTGACATATCTAGACGTTTCTGCAGGTTGATGACATTCCACAGGATCGCCACTTATCCACGGCTTCTTTCAAGGACCAAAATTTTACAGTAAATTCACCTCAAAAGGCTTTTTGGTCCTTGCATTTACTATAAATCATTTGAGGCCACTGGCTTCAAAATCATGGGCTGAGATTTTTTGGTCAACCTTTTTTTGGTTCTTAGTTTTGGATTGGGATGCACACATTCATTCAAAAGTTTAGGTCGCCACTTGCTATTGAGGTTTGTGGGCTTTTCTTGAGGTCGTCATAATTGGTCTTTCTCCCATTTTTTCAAAAAAATTCCTTTCTTTGTACAAGTTAAACAATTTGAAAAATAATTGTATCTTTTGATTGGCAACTCAAAATTAAAGTGTGGTTTTTTAAAAAAGTGAATAATTTTTTAAGACTAATCTATTGGAAATAATTTCACACTACTGTTATAAAGTGTCATTTTCCGTTCCAATTAGAATTGTTTAACGCGCTATCATTATAAAGTGCCAAAATTTGTGGGGGGTGGTAAAAATATTGATTCACAGGGGGTATCTAGAGTCGTGTCTTGTGTGCACTTCCATTTCTCCCTCAATATTTCTATCCACATTTCAAAATAAATCTGCAAAAACTCTAAGTAAAGCATGGAGCCAAATCATCCTATCAAACCTCTAACACCCTTTAACTATCATAAGTGGAAACTCAATATTAAAGTTATGCTAAAGGATAAAGGGTTATATAGAGTGACTATGGGCACATAAAAAGAGCCAAATGCTATCGAAAATAAAGAAAAATGGTTCAATAAGTGTGATTAGGCCTTCGTGTTCTTATGTCTAAATCTATCTCCTGAACTTTTATTCCATGTTGAAACCTTGAAAATGCCCAATGAGGTATGGAAAACCTTAGAAACACTCTTTGGGAAGGTTGATGAATTAAAAAGTCATGAGTTGGATAATTAGCTCATCAGTTTGAGCCTTAGAGATTTTGATACCTTAGAAGATTATTTCACAAAGTTCAGACCATTGAAACTACAGTTAAAAAAATGTGGGATAGATAAAAAAGATCAACTCATACTTTCTATGCTTTCCAAACTAGGTTCTGAATATTTTGTCTTTGTATCTTTTTTTTTATACCACTAAAATGACTTTTGGTGCTACATGGAAAATACCTACTTTGGATGAATTCATTGTTGACTTAACATGGGAAAATGATAAATATATACAAATGGGCACCATGAAGAATTATAAACCACATGCTCTTGTTGTTAGAAATTTGAAAAATAACAAAGGAGAACAATAAAAGGACAAAGAAATTAAGAAAGATAAGAAAGTTGAATCCTCAAAATCAAACACTCAAAATTTTTTAGATCAAGGCAAAGAAAAAGCTAAGTTTACATATTGCAATAAAACTAGGCACAATGAGAAGAAATGTTTGAAGAAGAAGATCAATCATCTTACCAATCTTCTTGAAAAACATAATATAAAGGATCCTAAATCTAATCAAGAGTCATCATCAACACCAGATACAACACCAAAAACATTTAAGGGCCATGCTTTTTTTGCATCTACAGTCTCTAAATCTAGATCATGGATTCCTAATTTTGGAACTTGACAACACTACCATCATCACTTGTTACTTCATCAGAGTTCAGAGTTACTTCACAGAAGGCTTCCAGGGATTCTTCATAGCAAGATTATCACCTTTGAGTATTTTGTACAGTGTCTAGTAACTTTATTGTTTTCTCTCTTTTTGGAGGAAAGTTTCTTCCCACAGGGTTCTTTTCTTTCTCTGTTTTATGATAGATGCATTTATACATGGGTACTTGATCAGAGCTAGTTATCAGGATCCATCATTGTTTCACTCCTCCCTAAGTTGCACTTAAGGGGGTTGTTAGTATGAAAAGTGACATTATCTATCTAGTTACCTTTTAGAATGTCTAGGAGATTTCTATTTCAAACTAGTTTAAGTTTACTTAGCTATTTTGGACCTTGTCTCATCTCATGTGGTGAAGACATGTGCACTCACCTTTGTGAGACACCTACTCCATGTAAACTTTCCACTTGCTCAAACATGTGTCACTTGAGCAAGACAAGTGTTGCACCTTTGGAGGGTTGATTAGTCATTGTGTACAACCTTCTCAGTCCCTCATGCTTGCCTAATTAAGCAAGAGTCCTATGTACATTGCATTCATCTTTTGGAAATATAATTTGGCTTATTGTGTGGAAAATAGCTTTGTTGGTTGTATTGTTGCTTTTGGTCCTCGTTTTTCCCAACAATTACAAGGTACCAAATTCATCCAATATCCTTCCTACATAGGTACAAATAGATAATAGAAAGTTAAAGAAGTGACTACCCAACCACTAATACAATCAAACAAGGGATAATTTTAAATTATATGATCTTACAACAAAATTCCATACACATGAAATTCTCAATCCACATATGTGCATCTCAATGATTAAGAATTTGGAGTAAGAGTCAACATATCTTCACAAATAATCTTCAACTCATCAGGTAATGCTCATCATTCTAGCTTAATGTCACAACTTTACTCTATAATGATAGTCTGGAACCTTCCTAATAGTAATACAATCATCATATGCTCAAATTTAAAGAAAGTAATTTAAATAGAATAAAATATAGAGTTTATATCAAATTATAACAATGGTCGGCATATATACACCCAACAACTTCATCCCCTTAGCCATATTAGTTTAGCATTCTAGGAAATAACATATAGATCAAATTCCCATAATGTCAATAATAGATTTGAGTCTAAAGGAGATCACACAAAGGATGGTACTTGCCTATGTAACCTTCCATCCTCAAAAACCTACTATTCCAATATTGATTCACAAGGGGTATCTAGAGTCAAGTCTTGTGTGCACTTCCATTTCTCCCTCAATATTTATTTCCTCATTTCAAAATAAATATGCAAAAAATCTAAGTAAAGCATGGAGCCAAATCATCCTATCAAACCTCTAACACCCTTTAACTATCATGAGTGGAAACTCAATATTCAACTTATGCTAAAGGATAAAGGGTTATATAGAGTGACTATGGGCACATAAAAAGAGCCAAATGCTATCAAAGATAAAGAAAAATAGTTCAATAAGTGTGATTAGGCCTTCGCGTTCTTATGTCTAAATCTATCTCCTGAACTTTTATTCCATGTTGAAACCTTGAAAATGCCCAATGAGGTATGAAAAACCTTAGAAAAACTCTTTGGGAAGGTTGATGAATTAAAAAGTCATGAGTTGGATAATGAGCTCATCAGTTTGAGCCCTAGAGATTTTGATACCTTAGAAGATTATTTCACAAAGTTCAGATCATTGAAACTACAATTAAAACCATGCTACTGATAACGAGCATAGCATAGCACCGGATTCACCCAATTTCATAAAACCATGCAACTTTCTCTGAGAGCAACCTCCAATGGCTATGGTGAAAACTCTCCTTACTTTGATGGCTGGAAAGCGTACGACAGAAATCCTTATCATCCTCAAAATAACCTATCTGGGGTTATTCAAATGGGCTTAGCTGAAAATTAGGTGCCTATTTCGTTGGATTGAGTAACGCTACCAAAATACTTATGTCTCTCTTTACCAAACCTATAAAATAATGCCATTGCTTCTTTAAATGTTTTGTAGCTTTTGTTCGATTTAATAGAAAAATGGCTAAGAGAACACCCAGAGTCTTCCATTTGTGCGCAGGAGGGCATTTCCAGCTTTGAGGAGATTGCCAATTATCAAGATTATCATGGCTTCCCCAAGATGAGAGAGGTACAAATTATCAGCACCAAATTAGTAACTATACCATTCAACTGTCTATTAGAAGTAATTACAAGTAGAAAATGTGTACTAAATTATGTTATTTAGTCAGACTCATAAAATATAGTTTGATAAAAAGAAATTAAAATGTACATTAATAAATTAATTTTCTCATCTATTGACTTTTTATATGTACATTAATAAAATTAAGTGAGTTAGTTATTTAGTTTAAATTGTGTGTTATTGAAATAGATTTTATTAACCATTTATGATGGACTGTTAATGTAGGGTATTGCATTATTTATGGAGGAAGTGGGAGGAAGAAGAGCCAAATTCGATAAAGATAGAATAGTCCTCACTGCAGGAGCCACTGTTGCTCATGATGTTCTAACATTTTGCGTGGCGAATCCAGGAGAAGATTTCCTTGTTCCATCCCCATATTATCCTGGGTAACTAAAACTTATCTTTTACTAAGAATCCAGTGCTTTTGGAATCTCCACGTAAAAATATTCAAAACTCACTCGCTATATGTGGCCTTACTTTTTGAATTGATTGAAATCTAATGTATGTAAATGTTGACAAGTAGATTTGACAGAGATCTAAAGTGGCGGATAAGAGTAGAGCTGATAGTAGTAGAGTGCAGCAATTCCAACAATTTTTAGGTGACAATGAGCACACTTGAAGAAGCATACGGGCAAGCAGAGTGTGGAAATATAAGAGTGAAGGGCATTCTGATAACAAATCTGTCAAACCCACTCAGCACCACACTAGATGAGCAGACACTGAGAAGCATTGTAAGTTTTATGAGAGAGAAGAAGATTCATTTGATTAGTGATGAGATCTATGCAGGGTCAGTGTTTTCCGGTCAAAGGTTCGTGAGCGTTGCAGAGGTGGTGCAACAACTGAGTGAAAGGGAGCGCAAGCATGTTCACATCATTTTCATCCTGTCAAAGGACATGGGACTGCCTGGATTCAGAGTGGGAGTCATCTATTCGTATAACAACACAGTTACTACGGCGGCTCACAGAATGTTGAGTTTCTGCACGGTTTCTTCACAGATGCAGTACTTGATGGGGGCAATGTTGAGTGACAGGGCATTTGTGAGAGAATATATTGGAGAGAATAAAAAGAGGCTACGAGAGGCACATAGCATGTTTGTCTAGGGATTGCGCGAGGCGGGCATTGAGTGTTTGGCCAAGGCCAACGCTGGGCCTTTCTATTGGGTAGACCTCCGTCATCTTCTCCACAAAGAATCGGGGCTTGCACTTTGGAAGACAATCATCAATGAGATTGGATTGAATGTATCACCCGACTCCTCATGCCATTGCAAAGAGGACGGATGGTTTAGGTTTTGCTTTGCTAAGATGACCTCTGCCACCATGCAAGAGGCACTCTCTAGAATTAAACATTTTACAGAAAGGAAGAGAAAGATGTCCTTGCCGCTATATGAAAAAAGATCTAAAATCTCTTCCTCAATCCCTCGATCATTTCGTACATCTCTTCCTAATCACTATCCATTCCTCTCTATTGATAGACGTCAAACAATTAACTGGAACTGCGTTGACAGCCCTCGCACCCCAATTGCATCCATGTGATATCCATTTACTTTCTTTCTTCACCACCATTCCTTTTCTTTATAGGAAAGTCGATTCTTTATTCTTTATTCTTTATTCTTGGTGGGTAGTTATAACATTGTAGACAACTCTACTTGCTGTGTACACAAGGCCAGTTATACCTACAACCTATACTGCTAAAATTTATTAAAGGATTGTATATGTCGCCTCTACTGCTAAATTTAGTTAATCTTATATTATATATGGCTTGGAGGAGATCCAAGATACTCCTCTTTCATATAGAAGAAAATTATTGCCTTGCAAAGCATGTTAATAGATTCTTGGGGATATACTTCCATAATATAATTGTGATCAAAATAAGTGTTTCTACCACTAGTTTATCTATGGTAATTAATTAATTAATAATATAAGATTTAGATTTTAGAGTTTAGACTTAAATAATAAATATATTATTGAATTAATAGAATTTAAATAAATTAAATTTTATATTTAGCTTGAAATTTTTATGGAAGATACTACAATAGATGTTAGGAATTGATTCCTCAATGTGTAGAAAAATAGAGCCTTGTCAAATGAATGCTTCATAATATGTAAACTATATTTATCTTACTCTTGTTCAGACTGTACTTGTGAAACTAAACATTGTGCCTACAAAAGTGAATCAAATGTGTAAAAGTCATTCTCACTTGTAGAAGTGAATTGGTAGAAAATTGATGACTATTGTGGGTGCACCTTGAGTATTGTACTTATGTTTGAAGTGGGGTGGTTGACACCATTCAAGAATAGTTTGCTAGACAAGAATTCATTCTCCTTTGGTCATGCCCCTAGGAAGACTAATCTAACAACAATTTAAGCAAATATCAATGATAATAGGCAACTATGTAGTATGCCTAGGATGATGATGCAATTTGATAAAGCAATTAGGATGCTCTATGGTGCTATTATATAAATGTTTTCCTCTTCTAGGGCCTAGGTATAAGGCATGCATTCAAATAGATAAGGAATGTCCTTAAATACAACAACATAGCACACAAATCCACATAAACATGTGCTAGGTTGAATCTCACAATAACTGGTAGGAAAAGGGCAACAAGGCTCAATTTGAAATTTGAGTTTTAAAAGTTTGAGGTTCGAACTTGCGTGTGAAGAAGTGGCCTTGGTCAATCCTACACTTACAAATCTAAACTAGGACATGGAAAATAGGAAATCTAGGGATCATAATTGGTTCTTGGGGATGAGTGATGATGGGAACAATCTAGGATAAGCCCATTAGTTGAAATTAATGTCACTTACATAGAATTGTTATTGCATAAAGGACAATATACTTAATGTGGGCCAAAAACATAAGGGAAAAGGGCATGGAGCTATGCAATTTTTTCTATTACATTTTGCCCCTAATTTGATGTGCATGTGAACTACTATATAATTATGCATGTCAAAGTAAAACAAGAAGGAACATGGGAAGTGAATATTTCAAACACTCAAAGGATATGTAAATATGGACAATGATTCTCGTGTCCTCAAAATGAGTGCTCCATTAGAAAATCTATAAAATAAAAAAAAGTACATAATGGGTAGCATTTATCACACATTTAAAATAGGCATTGACTACAACTTACTTGAAACTTGTCTTCAAAAATAGAAAAAGTAAAAAGGAGAAGGATAAGAGATTCTATCTAAGTGAAAAGTGGTAAAACATCATGATGTACGAGTATCCTCTAGTATTTACTAGGAATCCTATATCAATCAAAAATATTTTTTTAATTTCCTTCTAGCTTGCTTGGACATTAATTTTGTACTTTCTCTCTTTAGACCCCAAGATGACAATGTGTTAATGCAAAGGTTGGACACACCATGAGTCTCATAGCAGAATTTCTAGCTAGGACCATTTCCTCACCATCTTGGGAACTTTAATATATTTAATATAAAATTATAATTATATTTCTTTATCCTTGTAAGACATACATCAATTAATTCTGGACTAGATACCATAAAGTATAAGCTACAAGCTAAAAGTGTTTAAAAAAAGAAGATTAATTCATCTTACTTCAATGTGTTATAGTAGTAACCATACCCTATTTTCACTTGTCTTCCAATGTAATGAGCAATAGATATCCTAAGCAAATCTATTAAATTTTTTATGATTATTAATAGAATCTTACGAAATTTAATATTAGGTATATTAAGTCTTCATTGTTTGGTCATAATGAAGCTATCAACCTATGTGATATCCAATTACTTTCTTTCTTCACCACCATTCAGCTCACTTCTTCATCTTCTTTATAGGAAAGTTGATTCTTGATTCTTTATTCTTTATGTGATACCCAATTATAGGAAGTTGTATCTTCGGCTTGTACTTTTATTTTTTTTAAAGGGTTGTATCTTCGGCCTGTACTGCTATTTTTTTTAAAGGGTTGTATCTGCAGCTTGTACTGCTAAATTTAGTTAAGCTTATATAATTATGGCTTGGAGGAGCTCCAAGATGCTCTTCTTTCATATAGAAGAAAATTATTGCCTTCCAAAGCATGTCATTAGATTCTTGGGGATATACTTCCATAATATAGTTGCGATGAAGATTTTAGAGTTTAGACTTAAATAATTAATATATTATTGAATTAATGGAATTTAAATAAACTAAGTTTGATATTTAGCTTGAAATTTTGATGGAAGCTACTGCAATAGATGTGAGTAATTGTTTCATCAATGTGTATAAAACAAAGCCTTGTCAGATGAATACTTCATAATATGTAAACTATATTTATCTTACTCATGTTCAGATCATACTTGTGAAACTAAACACCATGTCTACAAAAGTGAATCTAATGTGCAGAAGTTAACCTCACTTGTAGAAGTGAAGTGGTAGAAAATTAATGACTATTTTGGATGCACCTTGAATATTGTACTCATGTTTGAAGTGGGGTGCTTGACACCATTTAAGAACAGTTTGTTAGAAAAGAATTTTTTCTTCTTTGGTCATTCCCCTAGGAGGACTAATCTAACAACAATGAACAAATATCGAAGACAATAGGCAACTATGTAGTATGTCTAAGATGATGATGCAATTTGATAGTGCAATTAGGATGCTCTATGATTTTACTCTATTATGATGCAATTTGATAATGCTAGAATTGAGCTTTGTTCTTTGCATTTTCCATTGTCCCACGCCTTAGTGCTCTGAAGATTTGTTGTTTGCTCTTTGGAGTTTTTTTTTCATTGGACATCGTCCCAGATCGGGCTCCTTCCAATCGCTAGGCCCTGATCTCATCTTCATTGACCTTTCTGTGGGCTCGATCTCTACAAAAGACCATTCAAGGCCGAAGCTTCTGTGACATATCTAGACGTTTCTGCAGGTTGACGAAATTCCACACAGTCGCCTCTTATCCAGAAGTTGACGAATTCTGTAGGAGCTGAGGTCACGGCTTCAAAGAGGTCGTGGTTGACAGTTTGTAATGACTTCTAGTCACGGCTTTACATCTCCACCAGAACGGACATTCGGCATTCACAGGTCTCCTCTGCCACCACACACAATCTAGGGTTGAGATCCTTCAATTGTGCATTAATAGTGGTTGTTACGCATTTATGCTAACTGTAATAGTTTCTGTTACATTAACATTTAATGTTAACTAAAATGTAACATTGACATTTAACTAACCACTAACCATCTATATTAGCATTGTATGCAGCCGTAAGTATCTCTTGTATAGTTGCATTTGCTAAAAAAAAATGGCCCAGAAAGATGTTTTTTTTTTTTCTTTTCATTTTGCTATAACTTTCACCCACAGAGGCGAAATTGGGCATATTTATAGTCGACGTGAAGCTGGTTCAGGTGCCGACAAAATTGCGTCGAGATGATTTGAGAATTGTCTCATTTTCTCAAAAAATATTCCCTTCTTTGTACATAAAGTTAAACAATTCGAAAAACAATTGTATCTTTTGATTGGCAACTCGAAATTAAGTGTTGTTTTTTTAGAAAGTGAATAATTTTTTGAGACTCCTTTATTGGAAACAATTTCACACTGTTGTTATAAAGTGTCATTTTTCATTCCAATTAGACTTGTTTAACGCACTATCATTATAAAGTGTCAAAATTTAGGGAGGGATAAAAATATTGAGTCAAATGGGGGTATCTAGAGTCGTGTCTTGTGTGCACTTCTATTTCTCTCTCAATATTTTTTTCCACATTTCAAAACAAATTTGCAAAAAATCTAAGTAAAGCATGGAGCCAAATCATCCTATCAACGCTCTAACACCCTTTAACTATCATGAGTGGAAACTCAATATTCAAATTATGCTATATAGAGTGATTATGGGCACATAAAAAGAGCCAAATGCTATCAAAGATAACTTAGAAAAATGGTTCAATAAGTGTGATCAGGCCTTCGGGTTCTTATGTTTAAATCTATCTCGTAAATTTTTGTTCCATGTTGAAACCTTGAAAACACCGAATGAGGTATGGAAATCCTTAGAAAAACTCTTTGGGAAGGTTGATGAATTAAAAAGTCATGAGCTAGATAATGAGCTCCTCAGTTTGAGCCCTAAAGATTTTAATACCTTAAAAGATTATTTCACAAAATTTAGATTATTGAAACTGTGCTTAAAAGAATGTGGGACATATAAAAAAGAAGATCAACTCATACTTTCTATGCTTTCCAAACTAGGTCCTGAATATTCTGTCTTTGTATCTTCTTTTTATACCACCAAAATGATTTTTGGTGCTACATGGAAAATACCTACTTTAGATGAATTCATTCTTGACTTAACAAGGGAACATGATAAATTGATACAAATGGGCACCATGTGTTACATCCCCTTCTACTAAACAATGAAATGTTGGTTATGTTGTTAGTTGTGTATAACTGCTTTCATGTGAATATGAATTTATTCGTTGAATAAGGTGTATAATTATGTGAGAATGATTTTCTTTTTTATGCGAATATTTTTCAATTATATGTGAGAATGGATGTATGAATATTATATATATAAATATTCGTATCAAGGAAATGATTTAACCTTCATTAATTGTCAAAGTGTTACAAGACAAATCAAACGACAAGGAAAAAGGGATATCAACAGGGAGAGGGTGGTTACGAGAATCGAAAAACATCAATATTATCTAAGTCTAAGTCTAGACGACTATATCATCGTAGCCTTGGCCAAGGCACATACCTATACGTATATATTTCAAGTTGGTAAGAATTATTTCCTTATATATATTAAATATTATATATTGTCAACTTACCTCTTGAGGAGCGCTTAGTGGTGTGCGAGCTGGAGTCTTGTATGGAACTCCCCACTCTGCTCGCACGCAAGAAGGAAACATTCCTTCTTGCATGCGGACGAGGGAGGGAGTAGGTGGCATATATTGTTAGCATTCATCCTTTTCATGGCATTCTTTACTCAATCTTGAGCACAGCATTCGCACCTTTTTCATAAAAGCATTCACACCCTTTTCCAAGAGAACATTCGCAGGTTTAGGGAGTGATTGATAGCATTCTTTGAGTGATCTTGTCGCTGCAAATCAAAGATCCAAATCATATTTTCCTTGTACGTTAGCTTCATACTCTATTTACTTTGCCAAATTAATATCATTGGAGTGATAGCAAGAACCAGTCCGTCAATTAGAAACCGACCTTGCAATCGCTTAATCCTCAGCTTCGACTTGCAAAAGCTTAATCAGGCAAGACAGTATCTCTTTTCAATATATTATAGATCATCATGAGATGAAAATAAGTACATTATTTTGATGTCCGTAGCTATTCAGGATTATGATTCGTTCTGTTTCTCTGTATCTTCTATTCTATGATTCATGCATGAATCTCCTAAATCTGTATGTGTCTTTTAATTCCAAATATTTGAAAACTACAAAAGTATTTTCCTTCACATGTGCACACACACACACACACATATACTATACTATACTCTCATTGTGGGATTTGACTTCAATCACTAAGTTAAAGGATACCTTTTCTATCTAAATGTTCATATGTTGAATATCTTATAAATCTATAAGCATGTCAAGTGGATTATACATGTTGTTTGTCCAAACCTGTAAACAAAAAGAATCATATGAAATAATGTCAATGCCGAGCAAGGGTGAATGATGAAGACATAGTAGTGTCAGATATATATATATATATATATATATATATATATATATATATATATATATATATATATATATATATATATATTAGAAATCATTGGCCAAGGTACGATGCAGTATAGGCATCTATCAGCTATAAAGTACCAGATATACCATTGGTCAGAATGGTCTTTCCAGTTAGGAGGTACCTAGAAGGAAAAGATCGATCAGGAGGTATAGGTTCTTAACACCAGGCTCAGAGGCAAAATTGATGTTATTAGATTCCTCGTTAATCACCCTCGTGAAGGGTCGGGTTTATTCAGTTGAAGAAGCACGGGAGACCAATTGGTCTTGGTTGGGTGGATAAAACCATTGTTGATATTCTTTTTTCCAAAATCCAAAGGAGGATCTGCAAACAAATCAGCAGGAAGCTATTCAAGTTGTACTTTTCTTAATCTCTCTTCCTAACTTAATATTTGAATTTTATTGTAGGTAGTTAGTTAATTTATTTTGATTATATGTATTCTGTTGGAGAGATTATTTTAGCTGAAAATAAAAGTTAGTTGTAATATTTGAATTTTATTGCATTCGATACTATTTTCATAATAGTTAGTTATTCTTTTTGTTAAAATTTTGTTAGATGTAAGTTTATAATATGTTAAATATGAGTGGGTGTTACATATGGTATCAGAGCTACTAGGTTCCACACTGAACCTTGGGGCTCATCATGCTTAGAACATTGAAAATAGTTATTGATATTTTCTTTAGGATGGTTTTGATAAGAAAAACACACTGGAAAAAGATTCGTGACCCTATATCTATTCAACTGTGGAAGATTAGACTTTATTATGATTATTCAAGTTCTCCTCCAACAGATTTGGAAATGATAGCCGAAGCTCTAAAAAGACTTCGGAAGGAGAGAAGAGAATGGACAGTCTCTGGAAAAGAGAAGGTGAAGCCTACCATAATTGCAGACATAAAACAAGACCAAATTTAAAGACCACACTAAACCAAAAACATCTAAAGGAGATCGAGTTCCGACTCCTAGATATAGACTTATCCCATTTTCAAAATTTAGTGATCAGGAGGAACCTATCATTGATAATGAAAAAGATTCAAAAAACTAATCACAAAAAGTGATGACCATTTTGTATTGAATTGAAATAAATCTATCATAAGGAGTGATGAAAAATTTTGTAGTATGCAATAAATCTATCACAGGAAGTGATAGAAATTTTGTAATTATCAATGAATCTATCACAAGGAGTGATAGTCTTTTTCTTCAAATAAATTAAAACTTTTTTTTGAGCTATTTGTATTTGACTTGAGTTTAAAAATAATTTTATGCAAAAAGGAAGACTCCTTAATTCATTGTGAAAACTACTGGATGACAACCAACAATAACCAAAAATGAATTGAAACTCTTAATTTCTTTAGGAACTTCATTGGAATGGAAAATTCTGGAAATGAGTTTAGAGAAGATCAGGACAATAACTCCATAGATAAACTTGATCAGATATTGAGTATGATGAAGGCAACTCAGGCTCGATTAGCCCACCTAGAGAAAAAGGTAGAAGGGCAATCTAAAGCTAGAGATAAGAGGTCTAAAAATCAAAGTGACCAGCATGAAGATAACTCAAAAATGTTAAGTATAGGATACAAGAGAAGTAGATTGGCCGATGAGTTAGCCAAAGATATGAAAAAGATAAAACCTCCTAAGTTCGAAGGCTCTACTTTGGGAGATGCTGCGGAGGCATGGCTGACGGAAATGGAAAAGCATTTTGAGCTTCGAGATTATTCCGATAACTCTAAAGTAGCATGGGTAGCCTACCAGTTGGCAAGAGAAACTACCACATAGTGGGAAAACAAAAGGGTTGAAATGGGATTGGCAGTGGCCGATGTGTCATGGGATCAATTTATGAAGATATTGTTGGATTCAGGGCAGACAACTGAGAGGGAGGGTGAATCAGTTGTCCAAAACTTGCTTACAATTCAAACACTTAAATCCACTTTGTTATTTAATAGCATATTAGTTAGTCACTCATGAAAGCATAAAGCATAAACACTAGAGCAAATACACATCAACACATGAGGCACCAAGATTTTGACGTGGAAAACCCGATCAAGGGAAAAACCACGGGGTGATTAACCCAAGGATTATCCTCTATTAGAAGAATAAGAAAAATAGATGGCACATGCCAGTTAGGGCTCACTACCCGAGCACACTGCTCACAAGAGGCACACTGCCTACAAGAGACACACTGTCTACAAAGTAACAAGTATCACAAACTTGAACTAGAGATTGACATCTTTACCATGCCTGGATCAGTTCCATTTAAGCCTAAAAACTCCTGCTCTACCTTTCGCTCTTCTTCTTCACTATGCCACACTCATCTGCACACTATACACTTTGGAATGACTTCACAATCCTTTATTTATACAAGGCATTGACTTAGGAACACTCATCTAAGTTGGCAAACACTTTTAGATCATCCGGTTGGCCTGTCTCAGGAAGAACACCAACATCCGGTGGTTTTTACATCAAATCCAAACTCTAACTTCAATGCAGACTGCCAATAAGAATTGTACACAATCCAAGGATTACCAAAACCTTTCCTAAGTCACCAAGAACATCCGCACTTTATCAGCTTACTAAAATTCTTCTCTTCTTCATCCAAAACTTCAAGAACACAGTCTGTCATCACTATCACAATGAAAAAGGTGCTTCCAGACCTCCAAACCATGAACAAATCTAGTTGTCACTTCACATGGACTTCTTCAACACTCCCTCCAATCCACATAATGAGATAATGCAATTCTGGATCTCACCAGATCAATCTGTGACACTCTGTCACCACTGAACATCTACTGGAATCGGTTCTACTAGAGCAGTCATAACTTCTTCAGATCATTATGCGGACCTCTGAAAACTTGACTAGATCATATCAAGACTCATATCTGCAAATCCTTTAAACCGCATCCTCTGGTCTTCATCTTATCTTGGACTTTTACCTTAATGTCATCACTGTTCTTCACTATTCCTGATTGAGACTAATTTTCTCAATATCCTCAGCACACAGCTCATCCAATCCTTCTCATTAATGCAATATGAGTATGTTGACATCAATGACAACACTGGTTATCCTCATACTTGCAACAATCTCCCCCTTTGTCATTGATGGCAACATATGATATGAAAAACCATCAAGACAAGAACTTCTCCTTTCTGTCACAACTCCCCCTATCAGCAGCAACTCTTCACATGTCTTCTCTTTCTTTACTGCTCCCCCTTTGATCATCAGCCACTTGTTTTTCACATGTCTTCTCTCCCCCTTTGACATCAATGGGAAAGGGCTCATACTTGCAACTTTAACACATCAAAATCATACCAGCTGCTCCCCCTGAGTAGCAGCTCCCCATCACAAGATATGAGTGTGATATCCACCAGATTGATGCACATCAGTGCATCCTAGTTCATCACCGGAGGGGCAATAACCCCTAACTTCTCCCGGAGATACTCAAAAGATTCCTTGGGAAGAGGTTTAGTAAAGATATCTGCAATCTGATCCTTTGAGGGCACAAACTCTAATCATACTTCATCCTTGTTCACTTGTTCTCGCAGAAAGTGAAATTTGATAGATATATGCTTAGTCTTAGAATACAACACTGGATTCTTAGAAATATTTATTGCACTTGAATTATCATAGAAAATTGTGATAGGCTCCTCATACTCTTCTTTAATATCTCTTAGCATCTGCTTCATCCATAAAACTTGAGTGCAACTACCTGCTGCTGCAATGTATTCTGCTTCAGTTGTAGATAGAGATATTGCTTCTTATTTCTTGCTTAACCAAGAAACCAATCTCTTTTCCAAAAAGAAGGCTCCACCACTGGTACTCTTCCGGTCATCCACATCTCCTACCCAATCTGCATCTGTATATGCATGAAGAGAGAAATCATGATCTCTAGGATACCACAAACTGTACTCAGCTGTCCCTCTTAGATATCTAAAAATTTTCTTGATTGCCATGACATGAGATTCTCTGGGATCAGCCTGGAATCTAGAAACAAGACCAATAGCTTGCATAATATCTGGTCTAGTTTGAGTGAGATACAACAATCCACCAATCATTGATCTATACTTTGTCTAGTCTGCTTTAGGAGAGTCATCATCTTTACTCAACTTACATCCAGTTGCCATGGAAGTATTCATTGGCTTTGAATCTTCCATCCCAAATTTCCTCAACAATTCTTTCACATATTTTGTCTGAGAAATAAAGATTCCTTTCTTTGATTGAGAAATTTGCAGACCTAAGAAGAAATTCATTTCACCAAGCATTGACATCTCAAACTCACTTTTCATTTGATTTGCAAAGGTTTTACACATACTGTCTCTTCCTCCAAAGATGATATCATCAACAAATACTTCAACAATCAAGATGTTTTCATGGTCAATTTTGAAATATAAGTTACTGTCAGCAGTACCTTTGTTGAAACCAATCTTCAAAAGATGTTTGTCCAATCTTTCATACCATGCTCTCGGGGCTTGCTTTAGTCCATATAGTGCCTTCTTTAATTTGCAAACCATATCACTATCCTCAGATAATTGAAATCCATCCGGTTGTTCAATGTACACTTCTTCTTCTAAGTCACCATTTAGGAAGGTAGATTTGACATCCATCTGATACACCTTGAAATCCTTGAAGGTAGCAAATGCAAGAAATAATCTAACTGCTTCAATTCTTGCCACCAGAGCAAAGGTTTCTTCAAAATCAATTCCTTCTATTTGAGAGTAGCCTTTGCAGACCAATCTAGCTTTATCTCTGATTACTTCACCAACTTCATTTAGTTTGTTCCGGAAGACCCATTTGGTTCCAATCACATTCTTGTTTCTAGGTCTGGGAACAAGATCCCAAGTGTGATTTTTCTCAATTTGCATCAACTCTTCCTCCATTGCTTTGGTCCAGTATTCATCATTGTAGGCTTCATTTATTGTCTTAGGTTCAATCTTTGAAATCAGACAATATTCATCTGAATTTTGAGCAATTTTCCTTCTAGTTTGCACACCTTTGCTTTTGTTACCTATGATCTGATCTTCATAGTGGTTCAGTCTTACATACCTTGGAACTTTGGGAGTTTCTTGCACTTCTATTTCTTGATCAGGCTCATTCAGACCTATTTCTTCTTCCTGATTTACCAGATTAGTCTGAATCTGACTTTCAGAAGAAGATTGAGCTCCTTGAACTAGAACACCATTCTGATCATCTTCATCATATTCATAAAACCTTGAGGGTTTCTCAATTCCTTCATCAACCTTCACATTTGTACTTTCTATCATCTTTCTTAGTCTCTTATTGTAACACCGGTATGCTTTGCTTTGAGTGGAGTAACCTAAGAAAATTCCTTCATCACTTCTAGCATCAAACTTTCCTAGATCTTCATCTCTTTTAATGTAACATTTGCTACCAAATACTCTAAAATATCTCACAGTAGGAGTGATGCCAAACCAAAGTTCATAAGGAGTCTTACCGGTATTGCTTCTGATTTGAACTCGATTGAGAGTATAGACTACAGTGCTGACAGCTTCTCTCCAAAACATTTGGGGAACATTTGCTTCCATCATCATTGTCTTGGATGCTTCCTGGATGGTTCGGTTCTTTCTCTCTACTACTCCATTCTGCTGTGGAGTCCTAGGAGTAGACAACTGTCTCTTTATACCATTTTTCTCACAAAAATTTATGAATTCACCAAATGTGAATTCACCACCTCTATCAAACCTCAGATATTTCAGTTTTAATCCGGTTTGATTCTCTACCATAGCCTTGAAGATTTTGAACTTCTCAAAAGCTTCTGATTTCTCTTTCAGAAAGGTAACCCACATCATCCGAGAATGGTCATCAATCAGTAACATGAAGTATCTATCACCTTGCATACTCTTGATTCTTGTCAGACCACATAGATCAGTATGAACTAATTCCAATAATCTGGTAGAGGACTGATCCTTGCTTTTGAATGAGACTCTTCTCTATTTATCTGGCTGACATTCTTTGCACAAACTATTTGTAGGTTTTACCAATTTTGAAAGATCTCTTACACCCTGAGTATTGCTTATCTTGATGATGTTATCAAAATTTACATGACACATCCTTCTATGCCATAACCAACTCTGATCAATTTGAACAAACAGACAACTTCTATTAGTACCAACTAGATGAAAGATATTACCTTTTGTTTGAGTACTGGATGCAATCTCAGTTCTGAAGCTTTCAAAGATCCTGTATTTTCCAGTCTTGAGCCGAAGATCATAACCTTTGTCCACCAACTATCCAACCCTGAGAAGATTGTGCTTCAATCCTTCAACATAGAGTACATTACCGGTTTTGTTCTTTCCATCAAAAGAAATAGTTCCCCTACCTCTGATTCTACCAGTAGAATTATCACCAAACTTTACCATTTCTCCTTCATATCTTTTCAAATCTAAGAACTTGTTCTTGTCACCTGTCATATGGTGAGAGCATCCACTGTCAATAACCCAATCATCCTTTTCTTCAACTTGGGCAGCCAAAGCTCTTTCTACAACCTTATGATTGACAGATTTAGAGGACATTGGATCTTCTTCCTTGATGGCAATAAACACCCATTCATTTCTGGATTTGTTTCCTATCTCTGATTCATCATCTGTTACTCCTTCATTATCATCTTCTTCATGAACATAATAACAATTCTTTTGGAACCTTTGTCTGTTAGAATTTGACCTTGTAAATCTATCCAGACATCTTGAGGCAAAATGACCAATCTTATTGCAATTGAAGCACTTAAAGGGTAATTTTCCTTCATACTTACCGGATCCTTTTGGTAGTCTCTTTGCAATGAGGGCTTCAAGTTGAGCTGTTTCTGCTTCTTCCACTTCCATGTCTTTCCTTGCTTGATCATACCATGACAGTTTCCTTGAAGAGTTTTCTCCCGGATCAAATCTTTGTTTACCTTTCACAGAGGCACTGGCTTTCAATGCAGATTCAGTCTTGGGGGGATCATCTCCAAACTCGGTCATTTCAAATGCAACCAGTTTTCCAGCCAATTGGTCTCTTGTGACAGTTGTATGGGCTCTAAATTCATCAATGGCAGCAACCTTGATTTTGTAGGCATCAGGAAATGATCTGAGAATTTTGCCAACAATCTCATTTTCATCCAAGACTCCACCAGCATTCCTAATTCCACACACCAGCTCATTTACTCTTGGCATAAAGGTAGTAATATTTTCATCATCTCTCATCTTCAGTCTTTCAAATTTTCCTTTTAGGCTCTGCAACCTTGCACACTTAACATACTGGTCTCCTTCATGCAAGAGTTCTAGTTTGTTCCAAATCTCAAAAGCAGTTGGTAGGTCAATAACATTTGAGAGCTCTGAGTCAGATAATGCACTTAGAAGAGCCTCTCTGGTCTGCATATTATTTTCAGCATCTGTGAGTTCATTTAGGGTTGTCAGACCACCCTGTGGAGGAACATATGTTCTTGTGACCATGGACTAGTATGCTATTCCCATACACTGTAAGTGACATTTCATGCGACCTTTCCAGAGTGTAAAGTTGGTTCCATCAAACTTCGGACTATCCTTCTTGTAGGATGACATCCTGGATCTCCTCAAGCGGTTAAGCTCCTTCTAGAGGAACTTGGCTTTGATATCAATTGTTGGATTCAGGACAGACACTTGAGAGGGGGGGTGAATCGGTTATCCAAAACTTGCTTACAATTCAAACACTTAAATCCACTTTGTTATTTAATAGCATATCAGTTAATCACTCATGAAAACATAAAGCATAAACACTAGAGCAAATACACATCAACACATGAGACACCAATATTTTGACGTGGAAAACCCGGTCAAGGGAGAAACCATGGGGTGATTAACCCAAGGATTATTCTCTGTTAGAAGAATAAGAAAAATAGATGGCACATGCCAATTAGGGCTCACTGCCTGAGCACACTGCTCACAAGATGCACACTGCCTACAATAGACACACTGTCTACAAAGTAACAAGTATCACAAACTTGAACTAGATATTGACATCTTTACCATGCCTGGATCAGTTCCATTTAAGCCTAAAAACTCCTGCTCTGCCTTTCACTCTTCTTCTTCGCTATGTCACACTCATCTGCACACTACACACTTTGGAATGACTTTACAATCCTTTATTTATACAAGGCATTGACTTAGGAACACTCATCTAAGTCAGTAAACACTTTTAGATCATCTGGAAGACGTGTAATACATCCGGTCAGCCTGTCTCAGGAAGAACACCAACATCTGGTGGTTTTTACATCAAATCCAAACTCTAACTTCAATGCGGACCACCAATAAGAATTGTACATGATCCAAGGATCACCAAAACCTTTCCTGAGTCACCAAGAACATCCACACTTTATCAGCTTACTAGAATTCTTCTCTTCTTCATCCTGGAACTTCAAGAACACAGTCTGTCATCACTGTCACAATGAAAAAGGTGCTTCCAGACCTCCAAACCATGAACAAATATAGTTGTCACTTAACATGGACTTCTTCAACACTCCCTCCAATCTGCATAATGAGATAATGCAATTCTGGATCTCACCGAACCAATCTGTGACACTCTGTCACCACTGAACATCTGCCGGAACTGGTTCTACTAGAGCAATCATAACTTCTTCATATTGTTATGCGGACCTCTGAAAACTTGACTGGATCATATCAAGACTCATATCTGCAAACCCTTTAAACTGCATCCTCTGGTCTTCATCTTATCTTGGACTTTTACCTTAATGTCATCACTGTTCTTCATTGTTCCTGATTAAGACTAATTTTCTCAATATCCTCAGCACACAGCTCATCCAATCCTTCTCATTAATGCAATATGAGTATGTTGACATCAATGAAAACACTGGTTATCCTCATACTTACAACAGATATTCCACGAAAGATGGCTCTTGCAGTTATTTTATGATAAAAAACTGTTAGATTTTAAAAACCTCAGGCATGGAACCCTAACTGTTAATGAGTATTGGGAGAAATATACCTGTTTACTCAAGTATGTTCCACAATACCAGCAAGAAGAAAACTTTCGAGTATGAAAGTTCATAATGGGGCTAAACAATTGTGTTGGAGGACCAATAGATGTTTTGGCACCTCAGACTATGGATGAGGCTTATGAGAAAGCTATTTGGCAAGAACAAAGATTGAAGAAAGATGATTCCTTCAGGGACAAGAAGCATAATAAGGGTAAGTGGGAACAGTCACAACAAAATTTTAAAAAGAAGGGACAGAGCAAATTCCCAGAATAGGAAGAGGAAAATGGGAGTTGAAGATAAGGAAGAGACCTTCACTGAAAAATACCCTTATATTCAGGAATATCAAGATGTATTTCCCAAGGAACTACCTGGATTACCACCTAGAAGAATATTTGATTTTTCCATTGATTTAGTACCAGGGGCTGAACTTGTTTCAAAAGTACCTTACCATATGACCACCTTAGAGCTGGTGGAGCTAAAGGCACAATTATAGGAATTACTGGATAAGGGTCTGATATGACCGAGTGTTTCACCATGGGCTGCCCCAGTGATTTTTTGTTAAAAAAAGAAGGATGAGACACTTTGTTTATGTATAGATTACCGAATGCTAAATAAGCTCACCATCAAGAACAAATATCCCTTACCTCGAATAGATGATCTGTTTGATCAAATGAAAGGGGCTACAGTATTCTCAAAAATAGATTTGAGGTCAGGATATCATTAGCTCAGGTTAAAAGAGGAAGACATTCATAAGACGGCATTCAGAACTAGATATGGACACTATGAGTTCATAGATCTACCATTTGGGCTCACGAATGCCCCATCCGCGTTCATGAATTTAATGAACAACATTTTCAGAGATTGCCTGGATAAGTTTGTATTAGTATTCTTAGATGACATTCTTATCTACTCCAAAAATGATGAAGAACACCTTCAACACCTTCAAATAGTTCTTCAATGGTTAAGGGAGCATAAACTATATAGAAAATTGTCAAAATGTACCTTCTTCTAGAAAGAGATATAGATTTTAGAACATAGGTGATTTAGAAACTAAATGAAGATGAATATTATTTACAAGTTCAAGAAGCTCTGCAGTCAAATCCACAGGAGCCTAAATTTGAAGGTTTTCACATTGAAGCAGATGGGCTTTTGAGATGTAAAGGTAGGATGTATATTCCAAAGTCTTCTGAGTTAAAAGGAAAATAATATGGAAAGAAGTACACACCGCACCATATTCAGGACACCCAGGAGTAACCAAGATGATGGCCGACATCAAACCATTGTAATTTTGGAAAGAAATGAAAAAGGATGCAACAAGATTTGTGGCAAGATGTTTTGAATGTCAAAAGGTCAAGGTAGAGCATCAGCATCCAGCAAGATTACTTCAGCCTCATATCAGATAGAGATGCTAGGATGACATCTAGATTTTGGCAAACCTTATTTTAAGCCTTGGGGACTCAGTTAAATATTAGTACAACTTATCATCCTGAGACAGATGGTCAGACAAAAAGGGTAAATCAAATTTTAGAAGATCACTTTGAATGTACTGTATGGATCAACAATACAGGTGGGAGGAATATCTACCCTTGTTAGAATTTGCTTATAACAACTCATATCAGTCAGCATTAAAAATGGCACCTTTTGAAGCCCTGTATGGCAGGAAATGTAGAACCCCTATAAGTTGGAATAGGTGGGAAGATAGGATAATTTTAGGACCTGAAATACTTCAAGAAATGGAAGAGTAGGTAAGAATAATCAGGTAGAGATTGAAAGAAGCCAATGACCGGAAAAAGAGTTATGCTAATGCAAAACATATTCCTAGACAATTTGTAGTGGGAGAAAAATTTCTTTTTCGGGTAAAACCACAAAAAAGATCTACAAAATTTGGGAAAGCCTCTAAGTTAGTCCCAAGATACGTGGGACTTGTTGATGTGTTTTTATGCACATGCAAACTTAGAATAAAATACCGAGGTATTCTATCCTCTCTTGAACAAAGTCTCTCAAAGGCTAAATGATGTGATCCAATGAGACAACTCCAAGGTTCATGATATGTTAGGTCTTGACTTGCAATGGATAGACTTAGTAGTTGATGTGATTTTTCTGAAACTCACAAAGGGACTTATGCTGAATTGACTCCTTATTCCAATCAAATATGTTATTTCTACTTGTGAAATGGATCTTCTTCTAACCAGCTACGAAAAGAAAATGCAAAAGGACAAGGGTTTAGAAGGCTAATCTAAGGACAATGAGATAATGAAACATGTCAAGATAGACAAACTCCTCATGAAACCAGACTTCGCTTCGCCATGAGAACAAATAACTACACGAAGCCAGTGTAATCTTCTAAGGGAACTCAAGGATTTTCATGTTGTAAATCTCCATCCAAACACCCACAACTGGTGCAGCTTGAACGAGCATCCACAATTGAACTAAAACATATGTGGTTTAGGTTAACTTTGCAAAATGACTTATCAGCGACAAATCATAAAAAGTATGAACCAGTAGAATTCATCAAATATCTTTACATATATTCATTACATCAATGCACTTTTAATCTATTTCTACTCTACCTAGAAACATCTCTCCATCATATTCAAACATTAGAAACCATGCTAACATTCCTCAGTCAAACAAAATCACCATGCGAACCAACAATGAGCTTGTATTGATTTTGGAAATGTATTTTTTACAACAATTTCATGTCTTCAATGACTTCGAAAAGTCCCCTCTAATCTACCTCTAATCTAACAACATCTACTCCTACTGCTTGATTCCTACTCTCCCTCTGATAATCCTCCCCTTACAAATGAGAGAAGTGAGCTCTTTTATAGGCCTCAAAATTACATGAATGGCCAGGATTGATTTGACAATCGATGGCCCAGATTTTGAGAACAAGGCAGTCTGTTACAAAAATTTACTATCTTTAGAACATTGAATGCAGATTGATGACGTGGCAGACTGTGATTGGATCAATGCTGTGCACGTGCCACCTTAGCATCGAACAAACTGGTTTGATTTTCTTCGTGTTCATATTGCTCAGAATGTTTTCCTAGATTTTGTCATCTTTTGGAGTAGTATTTGATTTTGGATTTTCAGCTCTAGAACTTGGTTGCTTCGAACTTGAAGACTTGGGAAATTTTGTCAAATTTCTTGTTGTCTTGATGCAACTCATAGAATTGTGATGCTTACTTGGTGTTCATTTCTTCTGTCATCTTCATGTATTATCGCAGGATGTTTCATTCTCACTCTAGATGGTGCATGACACTTCACACTGGAATTCTGGAGTAGATTTGCATATGATGGATGTCCTCTATCCTCGCCTGTCACATGAAATGAGCAACCTCTGAATTCTTGATTAGAGACTTGAACCTCTGGAAATGAACTTGAAAGAAGAAGTGATGCTCTTTCCCTCTACTTGACAATGAAATGGATGCTCACGAAAGCTTGGACCTGCATATGAGCCTCTGGATGATGATTCCTTATGTATGGTGAAGTGATGTTCTTCTTCTGAACATATGAATTTGCCTTGGATGCATGATGATGATCTTGATATAAGCACTCCTTCATACAGTGATGATGTCTCCCTCCTCGAATGATCTTTGAACAATACTCCTCTTGCTTTGAACTTCTCGTGTGCAAGCTTTTCACCACCATCCTTCCATATCGCTCTTCTTAACTACTTGCCGCTCCTTCTCATTCATCTTTCAACTGTACAAATATCTTGCATCAGCATATTGAAATAATGCTTTAAAAGGTGCAAAAGGATAGAATCCCATCGCTTAACACATGCGGGATTAAAATATGCAATTTAAAAACACCTAGTTCTGCTCAAAGGAATGCAAAACTAAAATAAACAAAAGTTCTTCAAATACCCGCATCATCAATTTTACAATTACATCCACTGATATTTAAACAACTCAATCCACTACCTAGGCAAACTTATTCAATTTCTACGATCACAAGCTCGTATCTGGAATTTGCCAATAAAGAAAATTGATTTCAAAGGCACAAAATTTGTCTATCTTTTGCTTAAACCTGCATCCTTGAATCATCGCTTCAGCTATCTTGCTCCCTCTACAAACATTACAACCTCAAGTATTGACAAATGATTCCATACTTGGGAGAAACTGCTAAATACTCAGGTGATACTGCTTATAATTAGCAGATGTATTATTGCTCTCCACTAATAATAGCCCCTTGGTGCTCAGTATTATGACTACGAATCCTAAAACATACTGTCCATTCACTCAATAGATGCCTTGAATGGCATATGCATAATGTGCTATTATTAGATAATGTTATATTTGGACAATACATAACCTCCCACTACATTTTGCTTTGAATGATTCCACTAGAAACCATAACTGCTGAGAGAAAATAGGGGTTGGATGTGTGGACAATCTTCAATTTTTATACATACTTGCCAACATTGCCTGGCAGACCCTTCACTATGATGCACATAAAAATTACAATGAAATTCTAAAAGTCCGTTACGCCCCGTGAATAGACCATGGAGTCCGCCTCTACAGAGGTTTCAACTGCCCATGCAAACAATGCAACCGGGATAACAAAATCCTCTCATAGCGAATTGAGCGGACAGTATGACTTAGTATGTAATTTTGAAAAGTTCCTCATGCCTTGAAAATGTCCATTGGAGTGCAAGGCATTCATAGACGTGTGCCTAGAAGAGATTTATTTTTAGCGGAGATTTAATGATATAATGCATAACGTCTAAAACTTGCAAATGTCAGTACCTCTGCTGAAGCGGACAATTTGATTAGCTATGCATAACACAAATGATGCGATTGGGTCAGCAAAGTGTCTTGAAAAGACCACCTAAGCAGACTTTTAATATCATGGTGCATGATGCCTATTCTTCACATTTGCAAAGTGCCCCAAGAAGTCCACTTGGGTGGAGATTTGGATGCCTTCTGCATAATTTAAAACTTTATTCACTATAAAGCAATCAGGAATGTGTGCCTAGAGCGGGCACCTTAGACTTGTTTGGATTCTTTGCTTGGAGCAGACTCATGAGACCTATGTGCACAAGCCTTGAAGATGCAAACTATAAAGCAAAGTCGTGCCCCTAAGTGGCCCCTATTTAAAACGAAACGTGAGGTTTTCAAGAAGCAATGCCAGAGCAATCATTCTAGCTCATATACATAACATCCGAACATTCCAATCGCCAACCTATCTTCTAGGTGCACTTAGTGATGATCTTGGTTTGAAATTGAAATGAACTTCAATATCCAACCCAAGCCCTAGACAAATTTCACTCGATCCAAACTCTCATTTCAAATTTCAGGGATGAGAAAGCTCTTCTAATTTTTACGATCTGATCGACCTCCCAAACATTCAATGTATCCTGGTATATCCTTCTGCAATTCACAAAACTTCCTCATCCAGGAAAGAACTCTCAAGTGGGACAACTGCTAAAACAACACAACCTGAGCCAAAAACTTAGAAAGAGAGGGGTCCCCATCATTCGATGGGGTGATGTTCTTATGACATCACAACATCTAGCGCCAATTTGAATAAATGTTCCTGAACATTTCAAAAATAAAGATCCAATCCAGACGTAGAAACTTCAAACAATTCCTTTACAGTCATCAGCCAGTTAGGAAACACACTCGAAAGGGAAGAAGAATCATAAATTGGATTGAGACACTTCATAATTAAACATTTTCAGAACAGTGATTAATATCAAGCGTTCCAAATATAAACAAGAATCAAAACTTCAAAATTCCTACGTACACCCACACATTAGGCCAAATAGACACGCATACTTGATCAAAGAGTCAAAATCAAAAGCTTAGCGCAACCATTCATATTCCGAAGATCCAATTGTGTGTAGATAAGTTCATTCCCATCCATCAACAACTAAGATCACCTTAGTTCCTCCGCATTAAGCTACATGATTAGTACACACCTCATGAACTACCTAGACATGGCCCCGCTGCCAGCGAGTGTCTATAACCCTGACGAGTTTTGTCTCATAATTCCACTCGAGCAGAGCCCTACTGGTCGTCAGGCATCCATAGCCCTGGTAAAGATTACTCGATTGTCCATCCAACTGAGTTATAGTGTGTGATTTGTGATTTTATTTTCATTTCTTTTTCTTTTCTTATTTTCAACAAGCTTAGATTTGGTAGAGTATAATGCAGTACTGCTACGTGATAACTCAGCTAGTTGGGTGTGGACTTACAATGGCGGCAAAGGTGGACCTTTAAATTTTTCACTTAATGCGAGATCACAAAGATTCACTTAGGTACCTCTAGATTTTAAAAGCATGAAAAGGTATAAGATCTCAAAACAATTCAAGTCATTCTAAATAGTCAATTTATCTTCCAAGAACAAGCAACATGCTATTCAAACACTAACAATGGAGTCCACAATGGATCTATCCATCCGATGCAAGTTTCTCAAAGGAAAACAAGAAGGTTAATAAATAGATTAAGATTTGGCATTTTAAACATATAATCACAAGATGTCAGTGTGAAGACACAATATATGATTCCCTTCCAAGTCAAGTACAAATCCTAACTAGTTGATAAAGTTAAAGAAAATCATCTTTAGAATCCAAAGAATTTCATGAACATTTATCAAAGAGATGAACTAGACATTCGATAAGAATCAGGCTAAATGTGCTTAAAGGATAACATCACTTATTTCACCAACGGGGAAACCCACGAAAGCAAACCTAAACTAAAGCAACAACCTAAGCTATGGAAAGCAAACTAAACTAAAGACTAACAAAACACGGCAAACTACTCTAAAGCAACAGAAATGAAAACCTACTCTAAGAAAACTATGTACAAAGAGCAGACACGACTCAAAAGACCCAAATATATACATGACCTCGAATGATTTCTCAAAATGAAAAGCAACAATAAGGCACACGTGATAGTTTGGATTTTGACAAATTTATCCTTGAATTCGGAGAAAAATTCTCACAACACAATCATCGAATTCAGAAAAAATCTTGCACAAAATCAGCAGCTACGGTGACTCATTTGGACTGTGATTAATCCATATGCAGGTTGTTTTTCCAAAATTTCCATAATCAAATTCATACTCTTCAAATTCACAATTTGGAAATTCATGATCTTTGTCATGAAAAGCAAGGAGACATACAACCTGATGGTCTTCATCCTCATGTAGTAATTCTTGTTTGTCGCTTATCAATGTGTCGGGAGGTCGAAGTTGGTGATGAATCATCCCACTCGCATCCGCAACATGCAAATCAACATTATAATCAATAGTGGGCATATCAAAAGGTGAAAATAATGGAAATTTAGAAGCATGGAACATTTCACCTGTTAATTCATCATAGATTTTCAACAACAGATCCAGCATTAATCCGAATTGCTTTGTATATTTCGCCTCCACTTGTTCATTTTGGCATAGCTTTGATTGTACTTCATCTATGAGAGTGTCAAGCGCCCCTTTGAATTGCACTTGATTCTCTGTCTTGCAGTGATGGCTTGCAGTATATCTTCATGATTACCATCTCTTTCAAGGACTCTTGAAACCTCTTGCAATTCATCTTGAATAATCTCTTCTAGAAACATGAATGAGTATGTAACAAGGAATTCTTCTTCTTGCAATGAACTCGATTCACTTTCTTCTTTGATGGAGGAATCAACATCTTGTTCTTCAATTACCTTTGTTTGGATGTCTTTTATTACTTTTCCAACTTTCTCTGTAGGAGGTTCGTTCTTACTTGGAAGAAGGTATGCAAATTGACCTTCCACTTGATTATCAAGTTTACTTGTGCTATCTTCACTATTGAATAACATGGGAACGTCTCCTCCTTTGGGTGGCGAATTGATTTCTTGAAGGCATTTGCTCCACAAGTCATCTAATCTTAATTGCACTTTGGATTCTTCTTCCAACCTTAATTCTTCCTTCACTTGATGAATAGCTTCCTGACAAGGATAACATGTAAGCTCTTAATGAGTGGTGTTATGAATCCTACACCAACCACCTAGAATCAACATTTCCTCTATAGGCAGGTCCTTCTCAATACTTAGTCTTTTCTTGATCATTTCCTTAAAACTTATGAAGAACTCTCTTTCATCAAACAAGGCTTCGGGAAGCATCTTCGTAGAAACAATTGGCTCATGTACCTATGAGAAAGAAATTTTTTCTTGCAATGCTAATTCCATCCTTGATAAGAACGTTAGGCAATATAGCTCCTCATGTCCATTGGTTTCGTGAATTCTACATCCATTTCTTGATGCAAAATTGTCCAAACTCATAGGATAGAGTTGCACATTCAAAGTCCACCAAAGTTGAAGAATATCATCTTGTGAATGATCATATTGCTGCCCACAACCATGAAACTGCTTCATGTATGCTGAGAAATCCATCCTTGTTTTGGTATTTTTCAATTTTTTACTTTTTGATTTTTTGAAGTTTTATGCTTTTTTTGTATTTTTTGGCATAAGAGAGATCTTGGAAATCTCTAATTTGGCTTTGAAAGCTCACTTTTGTTCCAATTCCACAATTTGGAGTTTGTCCGCATGCTCAGAGTGAAAGAAGCAATGTAATTCCTTGTTCATACCCTTTTGTCTTGAGTTGAGATGAATGAAATTCTTCGTTCTGGCCTCCTCCTTGCTGAACTTTGTCAAGCAGTATGATAGAGCAATGAATGATAAAACACCAGAATATCTTTTATATGCTTGGAACAAATGGAGCAATTTGTTGTTGGCCCTCCTTCTAGCGCCAATTCTGTTGATGTGTGTTTATGCACATGCAAACTCAAAATAAAATACCGAGGTATTCTATCCTCTCTTGAACAAAGTCTCTCAAAGGCTAAATGATGTGATCCAATGAGACAACTCCAAGGTTCATGATATGTCAAGTCTTGACTTGCAATGGATAGACTGAGTAGTTGATGTGATTTTGCTGAAACTCACAAAGGGACTTACGCTGAATTGACTCCTTATTCCAATCAAATATGTTATTTCTCCTTGCGAAATGGATCTTCTTCTAACCAACTACGAAAAGAAAATGCAAAAGGACAAGGGTTTAGAAGGCTAATCTAAGGACAATGAGATAATGAAACATGTCAAGATAGACAAACTCCTCATGAAACCAGACTTCGCTTCGCCATGAGAATCAACAATTACACGAAGCCGGTGCAATCTTCTAAGGGAACTCAAGGATTTTCATGTTGCAAATCTCCATCCAAACACCCACAACTGGCGCAGCTTGAACGAGCATCCACAACTAAACTAAAACATATGTGGTTTAGGCTAACTTTGCAAAATGACTTATTAGCGACAAATCATAAAAAGTATGAACCAGAAGAATTCATCAAATATCTTTACATATATTCATTACATCAATGCACTTTTAATCTATTTCTACTCTACTTGGAAACATCTCTCCATCATATTCGAACATTAGAAACCATGCTAACATTCATCAGTCAAACAAAATCACCACGAGAACCAACAATGAGCTTGTATTGATTCTGGAAATGTATTTTTTACAACAATTTCATATGTCTTCAATGACTTTGAAAAGTCCCCTCTAATCTACCTCTACTCTAACAACATCTACACCTACTGCTTGATTCCTGCTCTCCCTTTGATAATCCTCCCCTTACAAATGAGAGAAGTGAACCCTTTTATAGGCCTCAAAATTACATGAATGGCCAGGATTGATTTGAGAATCGATGGCCCAGATTTTGACAACAAGGCAGTCTGTTCCAAAAATTTACTATCTTTAGAACATTGAATGTAGATTGATGATGTGGTAGACTATGATTGCATCAATGCTATACACGTGCCACCTTAGCATCGAACAAACTACTTTGATTTTCTTCGTGTTCATATTGCTCAGAATGTTTTCCTAGATTTTGTCATCTTTTGGAGTAGTATTCGAATTTGGATTTTCATCTTTGGAACTTGGTTGCTTCAAACTTGAAGACTTGGGAAATTTTGTCAAATTTCTTCTTGTTGTCTTGATGCAACTCATAGAATTGTGATGCTTACTTGGTGTTCATTTCTTCTATCATCTTCATGTATTATCGTAGGATGTTTCATTCTAGCTCTGGATGGTGCATGATGCTTCACACATGAATTCTAGAGTAGATTTGCATATGATGGATGTCCTCTATCCTCGCCTGTCGCATGAAATGAGCAACCTCTGAATTCTTGATTAGAGACTTGATCCTCTGGAAATGAACTTGAAAGAAGAAGTGATGCTCTTTCCCTCTACCTGACGCATGAAATGGATGCTCACGAAAGCTTGGACCTCCATATGAGCCTCTGGATGATGATTCCTTATGTATGGTGAAGTGATGTTCTTCTTCCGAACATATGAAGTTGCCTTGGATGCATGATGATGATCTTGATATAAGCACTCCTTCATACAGTGATGATGTCTCCCTCCTCGAATGATCTTTGAACAATACTCCACTTGCTTTGAACTTCTCCTGTGCAAGCTTTTCGCCACCATCCTTCCATATCGCTCTTCATAACTACTTGCCGCTCCTTCTCATTCATCTTTCACCTACACAAATATCTTGCGTCAGCATATTGAAATAATGCTTTAAAAGGTGCAAAAGGACAGAATCCCATCGCTTAACACATGCGGTATTAAAATATGCAATTTAAAAACACCTAGTTCTGCTCAAAGGAATGCAAAACTAAAATAAACAAAAGTTCTTCAAATACCCGCATCATCAATTTTACAATTACATCCACTGATATTTAAACAACTCAATCCACTACCTAGGCAAACTTATTCAATTTCTACAATCACAAGCTCATATCCAAAATTTGCAAATAAAGAAAATTGATTTCGAAGGCACAAAAGTTGTCTGTGTCTTTTGCTTAAACTTGCATCCTTGAATAATTGCTTTAGATATCTTGGTCCCTCTACAAACATTACAACCTCAAGTATTGACGAATGATTCCATACTTGGGAGACACTGCTAAATACTCAGGTGATACTGCTTATAATTAGAAGATGTATTATTGCTCTCCACTAATAATAGCCCCTTGGTGCTCAGTATTATGACTACGAATCCTGCATCAGACTGTCCATTCACTCAATAGATGCCTTGAATGGCATATGCATAATGTGCTATTCTTAGATAATGTTATATTTGGACAATACGTAACCTCCCACTACATTTTTCTTTGAATGATTCCACCAGAAACCGTAACTGCTGAGAGAAAATAGGGGTCGGATGTGTGGACAATCTTTAATTTTTATACATACCTGCCAACATTGCCTGGCGGACCCTTTACTATGATGCACATACAAATTACAATGAAATTCTAAAAGTCCGTCATGCCCCGTGAATAGACCATGGAGTCCACCTTTGTAGACGTTTCAACCGCCCATGCAAACAATGCAACCAGGGTAACAAAGTCCTCTCATAGCGAATTGAGCTGATAGTATGACTTAGTATGTAATTTTGAAAAGTTCCTCATGCCTTGAAAATGTCCGTTGGAGTGCAAGGTACTCACAGACGTGTGCCTAGAAGAGTTTTATTTTTAGCAGAGATTTAATGATATAATGCATAATGTCTAAAACCTGCGAATGCCAATACCTCCACTGAAGCAGACATTTTGATTAGCTATGCATAACACAAATGATGTGATTGGGTCAGCAAAGTGTCTTGAAAAGACCACCTAAGGAGACTTTTAATATCATGGTGCATGATGCCTATTGTTCACATTTGCAAAGTGCCCCAAGAAGTCCGCTTGGGCGGAGGTTTGGATGCCTTCTGCATAATTCATAACTTTATTCACTACAAAGCAATCGGGAATGTGTGCCTAGAGTGGGCACCTTAGACTTGTTTGGATTCTCCGCTTGGAGCGGAATCATGAGACCTACGTGCACAAGCCTTGAAGATGCAAACTATAAAGCAAAGCCATGCCCCTAAGTGGCCCCTATTTAAAACGAAACGTGAGGTTTTCAAGAAGCAATGCCAGAGCGATCATTCTAGCTCATATACATAACATCCGAACATTCCAATCACCAACCTATCTTCTAGGTGCACTCAGTGATGATCTTGGTTTGAAATTGAAATGAACTTCAATATCCAACCCAAGCGCTAGACAAATTTCACTCAATCCAAACTCTCATTTCAAATTTTAGGGACAAGAAAGCTCTTCTAAGCTTTATGATGTGATCGACCTCCCAAACATTCAATGTATTCTAGTATATCCTTCTGCAATTCACAAAACTTCCTCATTCGGGAAAGAGGTCTCAAGCGGGACAGCTGCTAAAACAACACAACCTGAGCCAAAAACTCAGAAAGAGAGGGGTCCCCATCATTCGATGGGGCAATGTTGTTATGACGTCACAACAGGACCTTTTGAAGTTCTATAAATTATCAATCCTATGGCATACAAAATTTCTCTACCCCTGGCTCTCGCAAGAATTCACAATGTATTTCATGTTTCATATCTCAAGAAATATTATACAGACTATGAACATATGATTGATTGGAAATCATTACACAGGTACGGGACGCTGGGGTGATCACAATAGAGCCACCCCAAGCACTCAAGATACGTAAGTTGCACTTATGTAATTGCCAGGTGGTACAATGTAAGCTCCAGTGGGACAAGTATTCAGAAGAGAATGCCACCTGGGAAGATTATGATGAGATTCATCAAAAGTTCCCTTATTTATTCCCAAATAATTAAGACTTATGTGAGACTATGTTTTGATATATATATATATATATATCGAGGATAACGATTCGTAAGGGGAAGAATATGTTACATCCCCTTGTACTGAACAATGAAATGTTGGTTATGTTGTTAGTTGTGTATAACTGCTTTCATGTGAATATGAATTTAGTCATTGAATAAGGTTTATAATTATGTGAGAATGATTTTCTTTTATATATGAATATTTTTCAATTATATGTGAGAATGGATGTATGAATATTATATATATAAATGTTTGTATCAAGGAAATGATTTAACCTTCATTAATTGTCGAAGTGTTGCAGGACAAATCAAACGACAAGGAAGAAAGGATATCAACAGGGAGAGGGTAGTTATGAGAATTGAAAAACATCAATATTATCTAAGTCTAAGTCTAGATGACTATATCATCGTAGCCTTGGCCAAGGCACATACCTATACATATATATTTCAAGTTGGTAAGAATTATTTCCTTATATATATTAAATATTATATATTGTCAACTTACCTCTTGAGGAGAGCTTAGTGGTGTGCAAGCTGGAGTCTTGTATGTAACTCCCCACTCAGCCCGCATGCAAGAAGGAAACGTTCCTTCTTGCATGTAGACGGGGTAGGGAGTAGGTGGCATATATTGTTGGAGTTCATTCTTTTCATGGCATTCTTTACTCAATCTTCAGCACATCATTCACACCTTTTTCATAAGAGCGTTTGTACCCTTTTCTAAGAGAACATTTGTAAGTTTAGGGAGCTATTGATAGCATTCCTTGAGTGATCTCATCACTGCAACTTAGAGATCCAAATCATATTTTCTTGTGCGTGAGCTTCATACTATACTTACTCTGCCAAATTAATATCATTGGAGCGATAGCAAGAACCAGTCCGTCAATCAGAAACTAACCTTGCAGTCGCTTATTCCTCAGCTTTGACTTGCAAAAGCTTAATCAGGCAAGACAATATCTCTTTTCAATATATTATAGATCATCATGCGATGAAAAGAAATACATTATTTGGATAACCGTAGCTGTTCAGGATTGTGATTCATTCTGTTTCTCTGTATCTTCTATTCTGCGATTCATGTATGAATCTCCTAAATCTGTATGTGTCTTTTAATTCCAAATCTTTGAAAACTGTAGAAGTATTTGCCTTCACACCTATATATATATACTCTCATTGTGGGATTTGACTTCAGTCACTGAGTTAAAGGATACCTTTTCTATCTAAATGTTCATATGTTGAATCTCTTATAAATCTGTAAGCATGTCAAGTGGATTATACATGTTATTTGTCCAAACCTGTAAACAAAAGAAATCATATGAAATAATGTCAATGTCGAGCAAGGGTGAATGCTGATGACATAGTAGTGTCAGATAAATATATTAGAAATCCTTGGCCAAGGTACGATGCAGTATAGGCATCTGTCAGCTATCAAGTACTAGATATACCACTAGTCAGAGTAATCTTTCCGGTTAGGAGGTACATATAGGGAAAAGATCGATCAGGAGGTATAGGTTCTTCACACCAGGCTCAGATGCAACATTGATGTTATTAGATTCCTTGTTAATCACCGTCGTGAAGGGTTAGTTTTCTTCAGTTGAGGAAGCATGGGAGACTAGTTGGTCTTGGTTGGGTGGATGAAACCCTTGTTGATATTCTTTTTTCCAAAATCTAGAGGAGGATCTGCAAACAAATCAGCAAGAAGCTATTCAAGTTGTACTTTTCTTAATCTCTCTTCCTACCTTAATAGTTGAATTTCATTGTAGGTAGTTAGTTAATTTATTTTGATTATATGTATTCTGTTGGAGAGATTATTTTAGCTAAAAATGAAAGTTAGTTGTAATATTTGAATTTTATTGCATTCCATACTATTTTCATAATAGCTAGTTATTCCTTTTGTTGAAATTCTATTAGATGTAAGTTTATAATCTATTAAATACGAGTGGGTGTTACACCATGAAGGATTATAAACCACATGCTCTTATTGCTAGAAATTCAAAAAATAACAAAGGAGAAAAACAAAAGGACAAAGAAATCAAGAAAGATAAGAAAGTCGAATTCTCAAAATCAAACACCCAAAATTTTTTAGATCAAGGCAAAGAAAAAGCTAAGTGTACATATTGATGGTTGGAAACCGTATGACATAAATCCTTATATTCCTCAAAACAACCCATCTAAAATTATCCAAATGGGCTTAGCTGAAAATCAGGTGCCTATTTCATTGGATGTTGTTGGCTACCAAAATACTTGTCTCTCTTTACCAAACCTATAAAATAATGCCATTATTTTTTTTAATATTTTGCAGCTATTATACGATTTAATAGAAAAGTGGCTAAGAGAACACCCAGAGTCTTCCATTTGCGCATAGGAGGGCATTTCTTGCTTTGAGGAGATTGCCAATTATCAATATTATCATGGCCTCCCCGTGATGAGAGACGTACAAACTATCAACACCAAATTAGTATCTATACCATTCAACTATCTATTAGAAGTAATGACAAGTAGAAAGTACATTTGGCAGTGTAGTAAATTATGTTATTCAGTCAGACTCATAAAATATAGTTTCATAAAAAAAAATTAATATGTACTTTAATAAATTAATTTTTTGATCTATTGACTTTTTATATGTACATTAATAAATTAATAAAATTAAGTGAGTTAGTTATTTAGTTTAATTTGTGTTTTATTGAAATAGATTTTATTAACAATTTATTTACTATGACATCCCTTTTTTATTTTATTTTTCTAGAGGGAAAATAATTGTAATAAAAGAATAATTAATGAGTTGGTCCTCATTTTATTTTAAATTATAAATTACAACTTATTTATTATTATTTTAAGTAGTTATTGAGCCGATTAAAGAGGCAATATTGGCTATATATTAGGAGTTACAATTCTAAATCAGGAAGAGAATCTTTGGGTATGGGTGAGAAAAGAAATCAACAAATGCATTTAAGAAGGAAAAAGCTGAAGAAGATTCATGTAGACTTGATATTACCATTTCTCTCAATTTCTAAACACTTCTGTTCAAAATTCGAGCCTAGGGACAAAACCCCCTTGTGGTTGTAGATCCAAGGATGAAAAGCCTTGTAGTCTTGGGTTTGGGGAACGAAAACTCTTAAACTCCATGGGAGATTCCAAGGGATTGCATAGAGCTTAATCTCCATTTTAGTTTCAATTTTGGATTTTAGCAGCATCAGTTTCAGTGTGATCTTTTGGGGTTTCTATTGGACTCTATTGGAAATGAACTTAAAAGAAGAAGTGATGCTCTTTCCCTCTACTTGACGCATGAAATGGATGCTCACGAAAGCTTGGACCTGCATATGAGCCTCTGGATGATGATTCCTTATGTATGGTGAAGTGATGTTCTTCTTTCGAACATATGAAGTTGCCTTGGATGCATGATGATGATCTTGATTTAAGCACTCCTTCATATAGTGATGATGTCTCCCTCCTCGAATGATCTTTGAACAATACTCCTCTTGCTTTGAACTTCTCCTGTGCAAGCTTTTCACCACCATCCTTCCATATCGCTCTTCATAACTACTTGTCGCTCCTTCTCATTCATCTTTCACCTGCACAAATATCTTGCGTCAGCATATTGAAATAATGCTTTAAAAGGTGCAAAAGGACAGAATCCCATCGCTTAACACATGTGGGATTAAAATATGAAATTTAAAAACACCTAGTTCTGCTCAAAGGAATGCAAAACTAAAATAAACAAAAGTTCTTCAAATACCCACATCATCAATTTTACAATTACATCCACTGATATTTAAACAACTCAATCCACTACCTAGGCAAACTTATTCAATTTCTACGATCACAAGCTCATATCCAGAATTTGACAATAAAGAAAATTAATTTCGAAGGCACAAAAGTTGTCTGTGTCTTTTGCTTAAACCTATATCCTTGAATCATCGCTTTAGATATCTTGCTCCCTCTACAAACATTACAACCTCAAGTATTGATGAATGATTCCATACTTGGGAGATACTACTAAATACTAAGGTGATACTACTTATAATTAGCAGATGTATTATTGCTCTCCACTAATAATAGCCCCTTGGTGCTCAGTATTATGACTATGAATCCTACATCAGTCTGTCCATTCACTCAATAGATGCCTTATATGGCATATGCAAAATGTGCTATTCTTAGATAATGTTATATTTGGACAATACGTAACCTCCCACTACATTTTGCTTTGAATGATTCCACCAGAAACTGTAACTGCTGAGAGAAAATAGGGGTTGGATGTGTGGACAATCTTCAATTTTTATACATACTTGCCAACATTGCCTGGCGGACCCTTCACTATGATGCACATTAAAATTACAATGAAATTCTAAAAGTCCGTTATGCCCTATGAATAGACCATGGAATCCCCTTTTGCAGACGTTTCAACCGCCCATGCAAATAATGCAACTAGGATAACAAAGTCCTCTCATAGCGAATTGAGCAGACAGTATGACTTAGTATGTAATTTTGAAAAGTTCCTCATGCCTTGAAAATGTCCATTAGAGTGCAAGGCATTCATAGACGTGTGCCTAGAAGAGTTTTATGTTTAGCAGAGATTTAATGATATAATGCATAACATCTAAAACCTGCGAATGCCAGTACCTCCGCTAAAGCAGACAATTTGATTAGCTATGTATAACACAAATGATGTGATTGGGTCAGCAAAGTGTCTTGAAAAGACTGTCTAAGTGGACTTTTAATATCATGGTACATGATGCCTATTGTTCACATTTGCAAAGTGCCCCAAGAAGTCCGCTTGGGTGGAGGTTTGGATGCCTTCTGCATAATTCAAAACTTTATTCACTATAAAGTAATCGGGAATGTGTGCCTAGAGCGAGCACCTTAGACTTGTTTGGATTCTCTGCTTGGAGCGGACTCATGAGACCTACATGCACAAGCCTTGAAGATGCAAACTATAAAGCAAAGCTGTGCCCCTAAGTGGCCCCTATTTAAAATGAAACGTGAGGTTTTCAAGAAGCAATGCCAGAGCAATCATTCTAGCTCGTATACATAACATCCGAACATTCCAATCACCAACCTATCTTCTAGGTGCACTTAGTGATGATCTTGGTTTGAAATTGAAATGAATTTCAATATCCAACCCAGGCCCTAGACAAATTTCACTCGATCCAAACTCTCATTTCAAATTTCAGGGACGAGAAAGCTCTTTTGATTTTTACAATCTGATCAACCTCCCAAACATTCAATGTATCCTAGTATATCCTTCTACAATTCAAAAAACTTCCTCATCTGGTAAAGAACTCTCAAGCGGGACAACTACTAAAACAACACAACCTGAGCCAAAAACTTAGAAACAGAGGGGTCCCCATCATTTGATAGGGTGATGTTGTTATGACATCACAACATCTAGCACCAATTTGAATAAATGTTCCTGAACATTTCAAAAATAAAGATCCAATCCAGACGTAGAAACTTCAAACAATTCCTTTACAGTCATCAGCCAGTTAGGAAACACACTCGAAAGGGAAGAAGAATCATAAATTGGATTGAGACACTCCATAATTAAACATTTTCATAACAGTGATTAATATCAAGCGTTCCAAATATAAACAAGAATCAAAACTTCAAAATTCCTGCGGACACCCACACATTAGGCCAAATAGACATGCATACTAGATCAAAGAGTCAAGATCAAAAGCTTAGCGCAACCATTCATAGTTTGAAGATCCAAGTGTGTGCAGTTGAGTTCATTCCCATCCATCAGCAACTAAGATCACCTTAGTTCCTCTGCATTAAGCTACATGATTAGTACACACCTCATGAACTTCCTGGACATGGTCTCGTTGCTAGCGAGTGTCTATAACCCCGACGGGTTTTGTCTCATAATTCCACTTGAGCAGAGCCCTACTGCCAGTCAAGCGTCCATAGCCTCGGTAAAGATTACTGGATTGTCCATCCAACTGAGTTATAGTGTGTGATTTGTGATTTTATTTTCATTTCTTTTTCTTTTCTTATTTTCAACAAGCTTAGATTTGGTAGAGTACAATGCAGTACTGCTACGTGATAACTCAGCTAGTTGGGTGTGGACTTATGATGGCGGCAAAGGTGGACCTTTAAATTTTTCACTTAATGCGAGATCACAAAGATTCACTTAGGTACCTCTAGATTTTAAAAGCATGAAAAGGTATAAGATCTCAAAACAATTCAAGTCATTCTAAACAGTTGATTTATCTTCCAAGAACAAGCAACATGCTATTCAAACAATAACAATGGAGTCCACAATGGGTCTATCCATCCGATGCATGTTTCTCAAAGGAAAACAAGAAGGTTAATAAATAGATTAAGATTTGGCATTTTAAACATATAATCACAAGATGTCAGTGTGAAGACACAATATATGATTCCCTTCCAAGTCAAGTACAAATCCTAACTAGTTGATAAAGTTAAAGAAAATCATCTTCAGAATCCAAAGAAATTCATAAACATTTATCAAAGAGATGAACTAGACATTTGATAAGAAACAGGGTAAATGTGCTTAAAGGATAACATCACTTATTTCACCAACGGGGAAACCCACAAAAGCAAACCTAAACTAAAGAAACGACCTAAGCTATGGAAAGCAAACTAAACTAAAGACTAACAAAACACGACAAACTACTCTAAAGCAATAGAAAGGAAAACCTACTCTAAGAAAGCTATGTACAAAGAGCAGACATGACTCAAAAGACCCAAATATATACATGACCTTGAATGATTTCTCAAAATGAAAAGCAACAATAATGCACACGTGATAGTTCAGATTTTGGCAAATTTGTCCTTGAATTCAGAGAAAAATTCTCACAACACAATCATCGAATTCAGAAAAAATCTTGCACAAAATCAGCAGCTGCAGTGACTCATTTGGACCGTGATTAATCCATATGCAGGTTGTTTTTCCAAAATTTCCATAATCAAATTCATACTCTTCAAATTCACAATTTGGAAATTCATGATCTTTGTCATTAAAAGCAAGGAGAGATACAACCTGATGGTCTTCATCCTCAAGTAGTAATTCTTGTTTATCTCTTATCAATGTGTCGGGAGGTTGAAGTTGGTGATGAATCATCCCACTCACATCCGCAACATGCAAATCAACATTATAATCAATAGTGGGCATATCAAAGGGTGAAAATAATGGAAATTTAGAAGCATGGAACATTTCACTTGTTAATTCATCGTAGATTTTCAGCAACGGATCCAGCATTAATCCGAATTGCTTTTATATTTGGCCTCCACTTGTTCATTTTGGCATAGCTTTGACTGTACTTCATCTATGAGAGCATCAAGCGCCCCTTTGAATTGCACTTGATTCTCTGTCTTGTAGGTGATGGCTTGCAGTATATCTTCATGATTACCATCTCTTTCAAGGACTCTTGAAACCTCTTGTAATTCATCTTGAATAATCTCTTCTAGAAACATGAATGAGTATGTAACAAGGAATTCTTCTTCTTACAATGAACTCGATTCACTTTCTTCTTTGATGGAGGAATCAACATCTTGTTCTTCAATTACCTTTGTTTGGATGTCTTTTATTACTTTTTCAACTTTCTCTGTAGGAGGTTCGTTCTTACTTGGAAGAAGGTATGCAAATTGACCTTCCACTTGATTATCTAGTTTACTTGTGCTATCTTCACTATTGAGTAACATGGGAACGTCTCCTCCTTTGGGTGGCGAATTGATTTCTTGAAGGCATTTGCTCCACAAGTCATCTAATCTCAATTGCACTTTGGATTCTTCTTCCAACCTTAATTCTTCCTTCACTTGATGAACAACTCCCTGACAAGGATAACATGTAAGTTCTAAATGAGTGGTGTTATGAATCCTACACCAACCACCTGGAATCAACATTTCCTCTGCAGGCAGGTCCTTCTCAATACTTAGTCTTTTCTTGATCATTTCCTTAAAACTTATGAAGAACTCTCTTTCATCAAACAAGGCTTCGGGAAGCATCTTCATAGAAACAATTGGCTCATGTACTTCTGAGAAAGAAATTTTTTCTTGCAATGCTAATTCCATCCTTGATAAGAACATTAGGTAATATAGCTCCTCATGTCCATTGGTTTTGTGAATTATACATCCATTTCTTGATGCAAAATTGTCCAAACTCGTAGGATAGAGTTGCGCATTCAAAGTCCACCAAAGCTGAAGAATATCATCTCGAGGATGATCATATTGCTGCCCACAACCATGAAACTGCTTCATGTATCCTGAGAAATCCATCCTTGTTTTGGTATTTTTCAATTTTTTACTTTTTGATTTTTTGAAGTTTTATGCTTTTTTTGTATTTTTTGGCATAAGAGAGATCTTGGAAATCTCTAATTTGGCTTTGAAAGCTCACTTTTGTTCCAATTCCACAATTTGGAGTTTGTTCGCATGCTCAGAGTGAAAGAAGCAATGTAATTCCTTGTTCATACCCTTTTATCCTGAGTTGAGATGAATGAAATTCTTCATTCTGGCCTCCTCCTTGCTGAACTTTGTCAAGCAATATGATAGAGAAATGAATGATAAAACACCAGAATATCTTTTATATGCTTGGAACAAATGGAGCAATCTGTTGTTGGCCCTCCTTCTAGTGCCAATTCTGTTGATGTGTTTTTATGCACATGCAAACTCAAAATAAAATACCGAGGTATTCTATCCTCTCTTGAACAAAGTCTCTCAAAGGCTAAACAATGTGATCCAATGAGACAACTCCAAGGTTCATGATATGCCAGGTCTTGACTTGCAATGGATAGACTCAGTAGTTGATGTGATTTTGCTAAAACTCACAAAGGGACTTATGCTAAATTGACTCCTTATTCCAATCAAATATATTATTTCTCCTTGTGAAATGGATCTTCTTCTAACCAGCTACGAAAAGAAAATGCAAAAGGACAAGGGTTTAGAAGGCTAATCTAAGGACAATGAGATAATGAAACATGTCAAGATAGACAAACTCCTCATGAAACCAGACTTCACTTCGCCATGAGAACCAACAACTACATGAAGCTGGTGCAATCTTCTAAGGGAACTCAAGGATTTTCATGTTACAAATCTCCATCCAAACACCCACAACTAGCGCAGCTTGAACAAGCATCCATAACTGAACTAAAACATATGTGGTTCAGGCTAACTTTGCAAAATGACTTATCAGCAACAAATCATAGAAAGTATGAACCAGAAGAATTCATCAAATATCTTTACATATATTCATTACATCAATGCACTTTTAATCTATTTCTACTCTACTGGGAAACATCTCTCCATCATATTCAAACATTAGAAACCATGCTAACATTCATCAGTTAAACAAAATCACCATGATAACCAACAATGAGCTTGTATTGATTTTGAAAATGTATTTTTTACAACAATTTCATATGTCTTCAATGACTTTGAAAAGTCCCCTCTAATCTACCTCTACTATAATAGCATCTACTCCTACTGCTTGATTCCTGATCTCCCTCTGATAATCCTCCCCTTACAAATGAGAGAAGTGAGCCCTTTTATAGGCCTCAAAATTACATGAATGGACAGGATTGATTTGAGAATAGATGGCCCAGATTGTGACAACAAGGGAGTCTGTTACAAAAATTTACTATCTTTAGAACATTGAATATAGATTGATGATGTGGCAGACTATGATTGGATCAATGCTGTGCATGTGCCACCTTAGCATCGAACAAACTGGTTTGATTTTCTTCATGTTCATATTGCTCGAATTGTTTTCCTAGATTTTGTCATCTTTTGGAGTAGTATTTGAATTTGGATTTTCATCTTTGGAACTTGGTTGCTTCAAACTTGAAGACTTGGGAAATTTTGTCAAATTTCTTCTTGTTGTCTTGATGCAACTCATAGAATTGTGATGCTTACTTGGTGTTCATTTCTTCTGTCATCTTCATGTATTATCGCAGGATGTTTTGTTCTGGCTCTGGATGGTGCATGACACTTCACACATGAATTTTGGAGTAGATTTGCATATGATGGATGTCCTCTATCCTCACCTGTCATATGAAATGAGGAACCTCTAAATTCTTGATTAGAGACTTGAACCTATGGAAATGAACATGAAAAAAGAAGTGATGCTCTTTCCATCTACTTGACGCATGAAATGGATTCTCACAAAAGCTTGGACCTGCATATGAGCCTCTGGATGATGATTCCTTATGTATGGTGAAGTGATGTTCTTCTTCCGAACATATGAAGTTGCCTTGGATGCATGATGATGATCTTGATATAAGCACTCCTTCATACAGTGATGATGTCTCCCTCCTGGAATGATCTTTGAACAATACTCCTCTTGCTTTGAACTTCTCCTGTGCAAGCTTTTCACCACCATCCTTCCATATCGCTCTTCATAACTACTTACCGCTCCTTCTCATTCATCTTTCACCTGCACAAATATCTTGCATCAGCATATTGAAATAATGTTTTAAAAGGTGCAAAAGGATAGAATCCCATCAGTTAACACATGCAGGATTAAAATATGCGGGATTAAAATATGCAATTTAAAAACACCTAGTTCTGCTCAAAGGAATGCAAAACTAAAATAAACAAAAGTTCTTCAAATACCCGCATCATCAATTTTACAATTACATCCACTGATATTTAAATAACTCAATCTACTACCTAGGCAAACTTATTCAATTTCTACGATCACAAGCTCGTATCTAGAATTTGCCAATAAAGAAAATTGATTTCGAAGGCACAAAAGTTGTCTGTGTCTTTTGCTTAAACCTGCATCCTTGAATAATCACTTCAGATATCTTGCTCCCTCTATAAACATTACAACCTCAAGTATTGACGAATGATTCCATACTTGGGAGACACTGCTAAATACTTAGGTGATACTGCTTATAATTAGTAGATGTATTATTGCTCTCCACTAATAATAGCCCCTTGGTGCTCAGTATTATGACTACGAATCCTGCATCAGATTGTCCATTCACTCAATAGATGCCTTGAATGGCATATGCATAATGTGCTATTCTTAGATAATGTTATATTTGGACAATACGTAACCTCCCACTACATTTTGCTTTGAATGATTCCACCAGAAACCGTAACTGCTAATAGAAAATAGGGGTTAGATGTGTGGACAATCTTCAATTTTTATACATACTTGCCAACATTGCCTAGCGGACCCTTCACTATGATGTGCATACAAATTACAATGAAATTCTTAAAGTCCGTCATTCCCCGTGAATAGACCATGGAGTCCACCTTTGCAGACATTTCAACCGCCAATGCAAACAATGCAACTGGGGTAACAAAGTCCTCTCATAGTGAATTGAGCAGATAGTATGAGTTAGTATGTAGTTTTGAAAAGTTCCTGATGCCTTGAAAATGCCCATTGGAGTGCAAGGCATTCACAGATGTGTGCCTAGAAGAGTTTTATTTTTAGCAGAGATTTAATGATATAATGCATAACGTCTAAAACCTGCAAATGCCTATACCTCCGCTGAAGCAGATATTTTGATTAGCTATGCATATCACAAATGATGCGATTGGGTCAGCAAAGTGTCTTGAAAAGACCACCTAAGCAGACTTTTAATATCATGGTGCATGAAGCCTATTGTTCACATTTGCAAAGTGCCCCAAAAGTCTGCTTGGGCAGAGGTTTGGATGCCTTCTGCATAATTCAAAACTTTATTCACTATAAAGCAATCAGGAATGTGTGCCTAGAGCGGGCACCTTAGACTTGTTTGGATTCTCTACTTGGAGCGGACTCATGAGACCTACATGCACAAGCCTTAAAGATACAAACTATAAAGCAAAGCCATGCCCCTAAGTGGCCCCTATTTAAAACGAAACGTGAGGTTTTCAAGAAGGAATGCCAGAGCGATTCTTCTAGCTCCTATACATAACATCCGAACATTCCAATCGCCAACCTATCTTCTAGGTGCACTCAATGATGATCTTGGTTTGAAATTGAAATGAATTTCAATATCCAACCCAAGGCCTAGACAAATTTCACTCGATCCAAACTCTCATTTCAAATTTTAGGGATGAGAAAGCTCTTCTAATTTTTATGATCTGATCGACCCCCCAAACATTCAATGTATCCTGGTATATCCTTCTGTAATTCACAAAACTTCCTCATCCAGGAAAGAACTCTCAAGTGGGACAACTGCTAAAACAACACAACCTGAGCCAAAAACTCAGAAAGAGAGGGGTCCCCATCATTCGATGGGGCAATGTTGTTATGATGTCACAACAAGACCTTTTGAAGTTCTATAAATTATCAATCCTGTGGCATACAAAATTTCTCTACCCCTGGCTCTCACCAGAATTCACAATGTATTTCATGTTTCATATCTCAAGAAATATTATATAGACTCTGAACATATGATTGATTGGAAATCATTACACAGGTACGGGACCCTGGGGTGGTCACAATAGAGCCACTCCGAGTACTCAAGATATGTAAGCTGCACTTATGTAATTGCCAGGTGGTACAATGTAAGGTCCAGTGGGACCAGTATTCAGAAGAGAATGCCACCTGGGAAGATTATGATGAGATTCATCAAAAGTTCCCTTATTTATTCCCAAACAATTAAGACTTATGTGAGACTATGTTTTGATATATATATATATCAAGGATAACGATTCATAAGGGGAAGAATATGTTACATCCCCTTCTACTGAACAATGAAATGTTGGTTATGTTGTTAGTTGTGTATAACTGCTTTCATGTGAATATGAATTTATTCGTTGAATAAGGTGTATAATTATGTGAGAATGATTTTCTTTTGTATATGAATATTTTTCAATTATATGTGAGAATGGATGTATGAATATTATATATATAAATGTTTGTATCAAGGAAATGATTTAACCTTCATTAATTGTCGAAGTGTTGCAGGACAAATCAAACGACAAGGAAAAAAGGATATCAACAGGGAGGGGGTAGTTATAAGAATCGAAAAACATCAATATTGTCTAAGTCTAGATGACTATATCATCGTAGCCTTGGCCAAGGCACATACATATACGTATATATTTCAAGTTGGTAAGAATTATTTCCTTATATATATTGAATATTATATATTGTCAACTTACCTCTTGAGGAGAGCTTAGTGGTGTGCGAGCTGGAGTCTTGTATGTAACTCCCCACTCTGCCCACATGCAAGAAGGAAACATTCCTTCTTGCATGCGAATGGGGCAGGGAGTAGGCGGCATATATTGTTGGAGTTCATCCTTTTCATGGAATTCTTTACTCAATCTTGAGCACATCATTCTCACCTTTTTCATAAGAGTATTCGTACCCTTTTCTAAGAGAACATTCATAAGTTTAGGGAGCTATTGATAGCATTCTTTGAGTGATCTGATCGCTGCAACTTAGAGATCCAAATCATATTTTCCTTGTGCGTGAGTTTCATACTGTACTTACTTTGCCAAATTAATATCATTGGAGCGATAGCAAGAACCAGTCTGTCAATCAGAAACTGACCTTGCAGTTGCTTATTCCTCAGCTTCGACTTGCAAAAGCTTAATCAGGCAAGACAATATCTCTTTTCAATATATTAAGATCATCATGCGATGAAAAGAGATACATTATTTGGATGGCCGTAGCTATTCAAGCTTATGATTCGTTCTGTTTCTCTGTATCTTCTATTCTACGATTCATGCATGAATCTCCTAAATCTGTATGTGTCTTTTAATTCCAAATCTTTGAAAACTGTAGAAGAATTTGTCTTCACACCTATATATATATATATACTCTCATTGTGGGATTTGACTTCAATCACTGAGTTAAAGGATACCTTTTCTATCTAAATGGTCATATGTTGAATCTCTTATAAATCTGTAAGCATGTCAAGTGGATTATACATGTTATTTGTCCAAACCTGTAAACAAAAAGAATCATATGAAATAATGTCAATGTCGAGCAAGGGTGAATGCTGATGACACAGTAGTGTCAGATATATATATTAGAAATCTTTAGCCAAGGTACGATGCAGTATAGGCATCTGTCATATAGGGAAAAGATCGATCAGGAGGTATAAGTTCTTCACACCAGGCTCAGAGGCAACATTGATGTTATTAGATTCCTCGTTAATCACCCTCGTGAAGGGTCAGTTTTCTTTAGTTGAAGAAGCATGGGAGGCCAGTTGGTCTTGGTTGGGTGAATGAAACCCTTGTTGATATTTTTTTTTCCAAAATCTAGAGGAGGATCTGCAAACAAATCAGCAAGAAGCTATTCAAGTTGTACATTTCTTAATCTCTCTTCCTACCTTAATAGTTGAATTTCATTGTAGGTAGTTAGTTAATTTATTTTGATTATATGTATTCTGTTGGAGAGATTATTTTAGCTAAAAATGAAAGTTAGTTGTAGTATTTGAATTTTGTTGCATTTGATACCATTTTCATAATAGCTAGTTATTCTTTCTTTTGAAATTCTATTAGATGTAAGTTTATAATCTGTTAAATATGAGTGGGTGTTACACCGTGAAGGATTATAAACCACATGCTCTTATTGCTAGAAATTCAAAAAATAACAAAGGAGAAAAACAAAAAGACAAAGAAATCAAGAAAGATAAGAAAGCCGAATTCTCAAAATCAAACACTCAAAATTTTTTCGATCAAGGCAAAGAAAAAGCTAAGTGTACATATTGATGGTTGGAAACCGTATGACATAAATCCTTATAATCCTCAAAACAACCCATCTAAAATTATCCAAACGGGCTTAGCAGAAAATCAGGTGCCTATTTCATTGGATTTTGTTGGCTACCAAAATACTTGTCTCTCTTTACCAAACCTATAAAATAATGCCATTATTTTTTTCAATATTTTGCAGCTATCATACGATTTAATAGAAAAGTGGCTAAGAAAACACCCAGAGTCTTCCATTTGCGCATAGGAGGGCATTTCCAGCTTTGAGGAGATTGCCAATTATCAAGATTATCATGGCCTCCCCACGATGAGAGAGGTACAAACTATCAACACCAAATTAGTATCTATACCATTCAACTATCTGTTAGAAGTAATGACAAGTAGAAAGAACATTTGGCAGTGTACTAAATTATGTTATTCAGTCAGACTCATAAAATATAGTTTCATAAAAAAAAATTAATATGTACATTAATAAATTAATTTTCTGATATATTGACTTTTTATATGTACATTAATAAATTAATAAAATTAAGTGAGTTAATTATTTAGTTTAATTTGTGTTTTATTGAAATAGATTTTATTAACAATTTATTTACTATGACATCCCTTTTTTATTTTATTTTTCTATAGGGAAAATAATTGTAATAAAAGAATAATTAATGAGTTGGTCCTCATTTTATTTTAAATTATAAATTACAACTTATTTATTATTATTTTAAGTAGTTATTGGGCCGATTAAAGAGGCAATATTGGCCATATATTAGGAGTTACAATTCTAAATTAGGAAGAGAATCTTTGGGTATGGGTGAGAAAAGAAATCAACAAATGCATTTAAGAAGGAAAAAGCTCAAGAAGATTCATGTAGACTTGATATTACCATTTCTCTCAATTTCTGAACACTTCTATTCGAAATTCAAGCCTAGGGACAAAACCCCCTTGTGGTTGCAGATCCAAGGATGAAAACCCTTGTAGTCTTGGGTTTGGGGAACGAAAACTCTTAAACTCCACGGGCGATTCCAAGGGATTGCATAGAGCTTAATCTCCATTTTAGTTTCAATTTTGGATTTTAGCAGCATCAGTTTCAGTGCGATCTTTTGGGGTTTCTATTGGACTCTCACTGTGATGTGATTTCAGTTGTTTCATTAGATATCCACTTGCTAGCATCTGTTACATATTGATATCCATAGTTCCATATTATTTGGTAAGATATATTTTGGTGTTGTTGGCATTTGCAATTCATATGGTAACTAGTGTGATTCCTTCTACCACGGTAGCATATTTAAATATTGGACAAATCTTTGGTGTTAGTTTCTACTGATTTAGAATGTTGCCAATGGTGGGACCAGTTTTAATCTCAGATACTGTGTAGGCCCAGTCCTCTCTTGTTATGTGAATTTAATTTTACTTCTGTAAGAGGAATTTAATTTTTTTGGTAAAATTGTGGCAGTAGCTTAATCTAGGACATTATAGTGGTATCAAAATTATGATATTTTATCAAGATTCAACTCCATAGTTTTTTAGTCAAACTTATTGACCCATATTTCATGCCTAGTGATTCACATGAACCCATATCTCATGAAGTCGAATAATCCATTGGAAGGTCATTTTGATACTATTCCAAATCAAGCATACATAGTCTACTTTCTCCACTTAATTTTAAAGGTGTCCGATAAAATTTGTGTTTTGTGGATTAACCGGCTTTTGTGAATGGTAAAATGTTGTCTGTGAGGTCAAATCTGTATTCAACAGGTGAGATTCAATGAATTAGAATTTACGGGTGATAATGACGCGAGTTCTTGTTTTTCGGTATTGACTTGTGTAACAGAGTAAATCCTACCGTAACTTGCGCTCCAAGATGTCTGCGTTTGTGAATCATCCAAAATCAAGTCCACCATATAAAATTCAAAGTTGTCCCGATAAAATTTGTGTTTTGTCGATTAAACGCCTTGTGTTTCTCTCCGATTATTCTACGTATGTCTGCGCAGATAAATTTAAAAAAAAAAGTCTTTATTCAACGCGAGGAAATTCAAAGAATTAGAGTCCAGATGCAGAATTTATAGGTGATAATGATGCAACGTGACCACGGGCTGTTGTCTTCTCTTTGACTGGCAACGAGTCCATTCTTGCGGGTTTTTGAAAGCTGATATGACAAATCCTACCCTCTCTGTTGCGGTTTTTCACGTGCACCAAAGGTCAGCAGCCGTCGCTACATTAATATGCTCTTGCATGCGCTTCTTGACGTTGGACCAAATCTCTTGGAAGCAACCCGGAAACTTCAGCTCTTAAACTTGGAAGCAACTCTGAAACTTCGGCTCTTGCTCTTGCAGGCCCATAAAACCATGCACCATCTCTTGATTAGCATAGCATTGCATTGCTACTGATAACGAGCATAACATAGTCAGAGGCAGCGAATTCACCCAACCATGCAACTTTCTCTGAGAGCAACCTCCAATGGCCATGGTGAAAACTCTCCTTACTTCGATGGCTGGAAAGCGTACGACAGAAATCCTTATCATCCTCAAAACAACACATCTGGAATTATTCAAATGGGCTTAGCAGAAAATCAGGTGCCTATTTCGTTGGTTGGATTGAGTAACGCTACCAAAATTCTCGTGTCTCTCTTTACCAAACCTATAAAATAATGCCATTGCTTTTTTCAATGTTTTGCAGCTTTCCTTCGATTTAATAGAAAAGTGGCTAAGAGAACAACCGGAGTCTTCCATTTGCACGCAGGAGGGCATTTCCAGCTTTAAGGAGATTGCCAATTATCAAGATTATCATGGCCTCCCCTCTTTCAGAGAGGTAGAAATTATCAGCTGCAAATTAGTATTTATACCAATCTACTTGAATGTCAAAAATTCAACCATTAAAAGTCATGGCAAGTAGATAGTACTTTTCCCAGTGTATCAAAAACTATTTCTATATAATGGATTTTATTAACCATTTATGGTGGACCATTAATGCAGGCTATTGCATTATTTATGGAGGAAGTGGGAGGAAGAAGAGCCAAATTTGATAAAGATAGAATAGTTCTCACTGCAGGAGCCACTGCTGCTCATGAGGTTCTAACATTTTGTGTGGCGAATCCAAAAGAAGCTTTTCTTGTTCCATCCCCATATTATCCTGGGTAACTAAAACTTATCTTTTACTAAGAATCCAATGCTTTTGGAATCTCCACATAAAAATATTTAAAACTCACTCACTATATGTAGCGTTGCATTTTCAATTGATTTCAAATCAAGATATAAATCTAATGCATGTAAATGTTGACAAGCAGTTTTGACAGAGATCTAAAGTGGTGGACAGAAGTAGAGCTGATAGCAGTAGAGTGCAGCAGTTCCAACAATTTTCAGGTGACAGTGAGCGCACTTGAAGAAGCGTACAGGCAAGCAGAGCATGGAAACATAAGAGTGAAGGGCGTTCTGATAACAAATCCATCCAACCCACTAGGCACCACAATGGATGAGCAGACGCTGAGAAGCATTGTATGTTTTACGAGAGAGAAGAAGATTCATCTGATCTGCGACGAGATCTATGCGGGATCAGTGTTTTCTGGTCCAAGGTTCGTGAGCATTGCAGAGGTGGTGCGACTGCAGAGTGAGAGGGAGCGCGAGCATGTTCACATCATTTACAGCCTGTCAAAGGACATGGGACTGCCTGGATTCAGAGTGGGAGTCATCTATTCGTATAACAACACGGTTGTTATGGCAGCTCGCAGAATGTCGAGTTTCTGCATGGTTTCTTCACAGACACAGTACTTGATGGGTGCGATGTTGAGTGACAGGGCATTTGTGAGAGAATATATTCAAGAGAATAAAAAGAGGCTACGAGAGGCACATAGCATGTTTGTCCAGGGATTGCACGAGGCTGGCATTGAGTGTTTGGCCAATGCCAATGCTGGGCTTTTCTGTTGGGTAGACCTCCGCCATCTTCTCCACAAAGAATCAGAGCTTATGCTTTGGAAGACAATCATCAACGAGATTGGACTGAATGTATCACCCGGCTCCTCATGCCATTCCAAAGAGGATGGATGGTTTAGGTTCTGCTTTGCTAACATGACCCCGGCCACCATGCAAGAGGCACTCTCTAGAATTAAGTGTTTTACAGAAAGGAGGAGGAAGATGTCCTCCTCAATCCCTCGAACGCTTCGTACAGCTTGTCCGAATTTCAATCCCTTCCTCTCTATTGATAGACCTCAAACAACGAACATGAGCTACCTCGATAGCCCTCGCACCCCAATCGCATCCATGTGATGTCAAAATTACTTTCTTTCTTCACCACCATTCAGCTCACCTCTTCATTTTCTTTATAGGAAAGTCAATTCTTGATTCTTGATTCTTTATTCTTTATTCTTGGTACACGAGGTGTTAAAAATATAAACTATATTTAATCACACCATTTGTCATATAGAGTCATGTCTCATGTAAGAGACACACCTCTCCATGTATAACTAGTATGATAGCGGAAAGACCTCTATAAATAGAGGCATCATGTAATGGTTTATCTATCAAGCAATAGCAATTGCTTTGATCACCAAGTAATGGTTTATTGAATGTTGTAGCAATCTAGGTGTTTTTATGTGTTTCATCAAGTTATAAATGGAGATTTGAGTGCTATAGCACTTTGGTTCTATATTTGTGTTTGTGTGTTTCATTATTTTGTGTCTTGTGGTGGATGGTGGATGGAGAAAACACAAATTCAGAAACACAAAAACAAACATGTGATCTCAACTCTCAATGTGTTGTTGCACAATTTCATTTCATCATAACATCATTACAATTCCATACATTGAATTCTACAGCATTCAATAAACCATCCATTACTTGGTGATCAAAGCAATTGCTATTGCTTGATAGATAAATCACTATATGATGCCTCTATTTATACAAGTCTTTCCACTATCATACTAGTACATTTCTGGAAACATCTAAACCTTTCATCTATATCTAGACTTTTCTAAGATTCTTCTATCTTTCTAGACTTTTCTATTTATTACTTGTCTTTTTCCCTTTTTTTTCATTTAATTACAAATTTACAAAATACAATTTAAGGAGAAATTAATCACCACAAGAGGCAAGCGGCTTATTGAAGGATGCACTACCTATATGATGGCTCGGACAAGGTAGAAGCCACATCATGAGAGTCACAAAGCGCACAACAAAGGGAATGAAGCGCGGGCTTTATAAACTCCGTAGTCATCAAAGAAAGGTGCCTGTGATAAGTGTGCAACCATCAATCAGATAAAGGCGTTGCCTTTTGTATGATGCACATGCTCAATCTAAATCAAAGGAGTAAGCAGGCTAATGAAAATAAAGGCGCAGCCTTATGAAGAAATGACATGGCCTATCAAGTAAAGCATAAGCCTTTGTTGAATTATGGTGCACTAATGAAAATTAAGGCGTAGCTCTATGGTAAGGATTCAACAATGAAGATATAAGAACCAAAGCTCTTCGGAACGAGACTAGGAACCGTCGATGATGGAATCAAATCAACGGCTCACGCAACCTAATGGAGGTGTGAGAAAATTTTGTTTCTCATGGAACGCTGAAGCCCCACGTATTAAAAGGAACCAATGGCGCACATTCAAAGAAGTGTTCACTATTGGTTTGCAAGGCAAGAGTATCAGTCTTCAACGTGGCCAAGGAGGTAAAAATAAATCTTTTATTTCGATAAACTCATGGGATGATTCTCAAATGTTTCTTTTTAAATCTTTTAAAGATTTTAATAATCGTTGAGTCTTATTAAATGATGGTGGGGCCCAAAAATAAATTTTCTTTAAAAGCTACAAGTTAAAAGAAACTTTATTACAAGCTAAAGCTACAACGAGTAATATAAAAGCATGGAAATAAAAGCCATGCTTTTATATTCTCTAAGGCCTTGTCAAAACAAATAAGGAATAAAGCTACGCTTGATTTTTCTCACACCATTCAAAGTAAGGAAAAGCTACCATGGACTCCAAGAAGCAAACATGTAGGGATGGACCGGTTATTTTTGCATGAGAAAAGATAGAGTCAAAGGCATAAAAATAGGGATTGATATAGCGATTTGCATGCACAGAAAAAACCAAATGAAGAGCTTCTTTTCTATATATTTTGAGTTTTGCACCACAGACAAGAGGGAATTTTAACACAGGAGAGGGGATAATCACAGTGACAGAGATAGAGAGGGAGTTTCATCAGAGAATTAATTTTGTAGGCCTTTTTCTGTGCCATTGTTTTCTATTGTTCAACGTTTCTTCTCTTCTTTTCTTTTCTCAAATCTAACCTTTATTTTGTAAATCTGGGATTGGCAAACCTTATGTTGTTGAATAATTATGTGATTGGCACATTTTATTCATCATATATGTGTTTATCCTGTCTCATGTTTATCAAATCTTGTGCACATTGATTCATCTACAAGTTGGTGAAGTTTATGGTTGATCATCATGTTAGTTAGATTTAATTTCAAGTTTTCTTTCTTCTCTTTTCTCCAAAACAATATTAAAACAATCTCATTGAAAACCTTACGAAGAGCCCACTTCTAAAATCTAGGAGGTCATCTTGCAAGTTGCATCCCAAGTTTGCAAGGTTTCCCATTAATATTAGTGAAATGCAAATTTTACTATCAACACTACTTTCTTAGGAGTAATTCTCATGCATGGGTTTTTAGCTTCATCATTTTCCTTACCACATTTAGAGGAGAACAAGGTCTTGTAGAAGTTCATGAATACCATTTTTATATCATTAGGGTATTTGTTCATTTTTCCTCCAATATCAATAGGGCATTTCTTCACACACAACCATTTTTCAATCATTTCTTATTCTTCTTCTATCAAGAGCTTTTTCTTCCTAGTTGAGCTTAGAAATGATTTCCAATAGTTTAGAACTCAAGATACACTAGAAATCAATAGTATATTTGGAATGAAATATACTTTTATTGACGTTTCTAAAAGTTTAAACCCCATTTCCATAGTCTTTATCAAGTATCAAATTCACATTCAATATGTTAAGTCCCCCTTTAATCTTCTTCTTCTCAGCAATATCATGCTTAAACTTAACTGACTTCAATTGGATTATAGTTAGATATGTTGGAGGGAGTTACTTTCACATAATTATTATCAGCACCATCAACAACTTGAAAATGGATTTATTCATATAGAATATATCTAATCTAGAATAGAGTATTTTATTCTCATTTTGATTATCACATTATGTGTACTAGGTTCTTTTACTATCAATCTTGTCTTTTCAATTGAGTTTGAGAGGTTAAGGATCCTTTTAAACTTTGACCATAATAAAATCTCAATTCCCTTTCAATTTAGTATGTTTGGACTCTTATCTTACCCTCTTTGTGCTTCACCATATTAATGTCTCCTCCTAATAACTAGGCAACCTTAGGAAGATTAGAAACCATCCACCTCAAAATCTCACATATATATATCTCTCTCTCTAGTCAAATTAGATGCATAAGTAAAGGAAATACCAAATTTATTATCCTTCACCTCAATGGTAATCTATACAATACTATTATACCTAGGTGAGCACCAAAATTTAGCTATCTAGGGGAGCATTTAGGGTTGGAAAAAAGAGAACACCCCCTTTTCTCTTGTCATTGTTGCAAAAGAATAATTTCAAGTCTTTCCAAACAACTTCAAATTACATTAAAAATTAAATCCAATGGTTTTAATTTCCTAAAGTAGAAAACAATCTAATCCTATGTGATGTTTTATTAAGATTTAACTTCATAGTTTTTGAGTCAAACTCATTGGCCTATATTTCATGCGTAGTGGTTCAAAAGAACTCATAGAATGAATAGTCCACTTAGCACTCATTGCATCTAGGTGATGCTCATAGGTGTGGAGCATTGGGACTTTCCAAAAGTCACCCATTCTAGTACTAATCCAACTCAAGTGTGCTTAACCATGGAGTTTCCCCAAAGATCAAGACCACTTAGTTTGCAACCCTAATCACAAAACCTTTAGCAAGTGTTGCGCCTTATGAACCATTCATTATAGAGTTTCTTATCTTATCCATTATCTCATAGGTGATGTTTTTGTTTTGTCAAATTATGTGATGTTTTATTAGGATTTGATTGTGTTGGTTTAAGTCAAACTCTTTAAATCTATATTTCATAAAGAGTGGTTCACAAGAACCCATCTTGTATGAGCATAAATGGTCCACTTAACACTCATTACATCTAGGTGTTTCTCATAGGGGTGAAGCATCAAGATTTCTGGTGCAGGAGCTCAGTTTTGTGTTATTTTTCTAGTTAATTTTCATGTTAGTTATTTATCTCTAAGGTTTTGAAAAGCCATTTTTGATGTGTGGAAATAAAAGACTTAGTCATTTGTTTGACTAGTCTAAAATAGAGTGAACTAAGGCCTATTTCATAGGAAGTTCTTTTAGAAAATTTGGTTTTATTAAGATAAAACTTATTGTTTTATTAATTCTACTTTTTCCTTCAGTTTCCTGCCTTTCTTGGGCAGTTGTATGGACTGTTTGGAAGAGGAAAGGTCCGGACAACTCCCTATAAACTGAGTTTTGTTTTAACATGCCAAAAATATATGAAAAGGAGGAGTTTTTTAAGGAGAAAAAATAGTTTTCTGCTTTTTTTATTAGAAACAGCAGCTTGTATGGCCTGGTACTGATTTCTCATGAGCTGAAATATTGAAAATTTATTAAGTTTGCAAAACACCTTTCATTTGTATCCATTTGGAGTTCTTGACACTCCTGTAGAAGGTAGAAGCAATTCAATTTGTAGAATTTGTTTTGGAACCCTCTTAACTAGGGTTTGTGCACAAAAATGGTGGATTCTTCCCCTATCCTCTGAGAAGTTCAATCATTTTCAGTAGGATGGGGAAGATTAGATTAAATTTTGCTCTTTTACATGTTGTGCAGGTGAAAAACTCCTTCTTCAGATGTTTGGCATGCTTCTAGCTAGTCAAAACACTGACTAGTTGAGAAATAAACAGTGGACAACAGCTATAGGGAGAAAACAGTCATAGGTGTGATAGATTGGATTTGTTCTTTGTGTTTTAGAGAGGATAAAGGTCTGCACAAGAACCCTACTACTTATTCAAAGGAACTGGTTTCACCTTTTTGCTCTATTTCCAACCTAAACATTTCTTTAGAAGGTAAACATCAAATGCTGACAGAAAAAAATAGCTTGCTGTCTTGCACGTGGGTACAGTACGGCCTGAAGGATTAATGAATGGCAAACCTCTTAATATTGGTGTTTGGTTCATACACCAACCAATGAAGGTCATAGAATGTCAATGAATGTCTAATATGGTATCAAATGTCTTTTTGTTTGCAAGGATAACTTACTCTTTAACCTTGTTTCATTAAAGACAGCCAATCTGCCGTACTTCTTATGTCTGTACAGTATTGTGGTGAGTGTCAAAATAGTAGAGATCAGTCCTATTGGTTGCATGTGTGTTGTGATCTTTGTTGGAGGAGTTTTTGTAGTTTGGAGTCTTCCCAAAGGAGATAAGAATCAATGGAAACTTCAAAACTGTCATAGGACAGTCATCCTCTTATTTGCTGTCCTCTACCTTTTTAAACACTGTGTGGGCCTGCACATAAGTAGTTAGTGGTTTTCTCACATTAAATGTTGAGTGGGCATTAAACATTGATGGTCTTTTGAAGTCCTGGAAGGGTGTTGAAGGGTTAAGTCTTTGTTATGCTTCAAGAGAAGAGTTTCCTCTTTTACTATGCTACAAGACAGTCTTTTAGTGAACAGTCCAATATAGTTTATAATCTTTTTGCCAAAGAAACTATTGTTGCTGTTGTCCTTAATAGATGCATGGGAAGGTTATTGTGAATAGTGGAATCGCACTAGTTTTGTTCATAAAGGCACATGATAGAAGCTTCTTTGTCACTGTCAAAAGACAGTCGTATAGAAACTTGCTGTCCTCTGCTGTGTAATGAGAGGTTGGGGTCAATTTCATGCATGTCATAAGTCAGTATATGTTGCTTTGTGTGGTTATCCATGTTGGTAGGGGTGTGGGTAGGAAAATTGTGAGTCAAACCAAGGTGGTTGTGTAGAAAGGAGAGATTGAATAGCAACTCTTCAAGGTGAGAGTTGGGCAGCCTGTGAGAAGGACATTGGATAGTGGTCCTAGGCTAGATAAATCTCTGGAACAGCCTTGTGTAGGTTTTGTCTTCACATACCACGTTGTAAACCTCTTGGGGAAAGTGATCTAAGTTCATTTAGTGAACTTCTACAACCTTTCTTTTTCTACCTAACCTCTGCATCAATTTCCTAGTGGGTGACTTGTCCTAGTACTACTTTGACTCAAGTACATTTAACCATGGACTTTCCCCCAAGATCAAGGCCACATAGCTTGATAGCCAATTTGCAAAACCTTCAACAAGTTTTGTGCATTATGAACCATTCATTATAGAGTTCCTTAGTTCATTCATTATCAAGTACTCATTCATTATCAAGTAGGTTGTGTTTTTAAAATCTATCAAATTATGTGATGTTTTATCAAGATTTAAATGTGTAGTTTTTGAGTCAAAGTCATTGATCCATATTTCATGAGTAGTGGTTTATAAAAAATAATCTCTCATGAGGATGAATGATCCACTTAGAACTCATTGTATCTAGGTGATTCTCATAAGGGTGAAGCATCAATACTTCTAGGTGATGCTCCCTTTCCTATTCCCCATGTCCTATTGAATCGGTTATAGACAATGATGGGGTTTCCTTAAGGAACCCTAACTCAATGGTGGATAGATCCTTAGCTAGATAGGTGAGTTCCTTGGTTATTTTCCTAATATTGTTGTTATAAGGAGTTGGGATTTGAGAAGATAGAAATCTAGATGTTAGATATATATTTCTATAATGGCCAAGGGAATTTTCCATATCTCCTTCTTAGATAAGGAAGACTATGTTAGAACTCTAGTTAATGGTCCTTGGTTCCTTGGAAAAATAGGATTCTCTATTAAGAAATGGAATATAATTTTTGATACATATAAAGAAAGATTAATATGATTCCAATATGGGCTAGACTCCTAGGCCTCCCATTGGTATTTTGGGAGAAGGAAGTACTAATGGATATAGCCAATTTACCTCTTAGTAACCTAATTGTGATTTATGTTATAGTTCAAGGTTGAAGAGGCATCTAGTGTATGCTACATTTTTTGTTAATGTGGAAGTGAACAAGGATCTATTATCTTCTATTAATTTATCTTCCAAGTATGGTCTATGGAACCAACTGATTGTTTATGAAAACTCTTCCATTACTTGCCAATCTTCCCATAAATTGGGGCACTCCTTGAGTCCATGTGTCCATAAAAATTAGAAACAAGTAAGGAGATTTAGAAAAAGGTGTGGGATACAACTTGTTTCACTTTAAATGATAGTCTTCCAAGAAAAAAGACAAGAATGAGTTTCCTTGTAAGGGGGAAGATACTAGTGAAGGGTCTAATGAGCCTTAAGTCTCCTAGGTGAAGATCCACCCTTCAAAGGAACCTTGTCATCTCTCGTTACAATATTTCTTAGAAATAAAGGAAAAAATCAATAAAATATCATAACTTTTCGAGGGGGTGACCTCCAAAAATCAAAATATGAGAATATGAACTAATTTGACAACTTATGATGGTTTGGAAGAGCCTTTCTCTTCCTTATTTATAGACATAATTAGGTAAGGACACACTCATCATCCTAATTAGGTCAGCCTAAGGAATTAACTTGAGCTAATAAATAAAAATATTAAAGTTAAGCTTGCAACAAGTGTTTAACCTTATTACACTTAGGAAGATGTATATTAGGAGCATAACATGCACAACCTCTTCAAAAAAGTGTGTTCCTCAATTCTTAGCAAATCTAGATGTTCTGTATGAATTTCTCGTCTTCTCATGTTGCATCTTCACTTGGTAGATTTCTCCACTTGATTGATAATTTTGAAGTATATTAGTTTCACAGATGCTTCACTTGTTTATCTATGGTTGTCTTAGGTTCTGAATTAAACTTCCTTTCTCCATCTAACTCAACCAATTTTGATTGGATTAAAATCTTGCTACCTATTACTTTCTTCAAACTTAGCTGACATGAAATATAGGATGAATGTTGGAAGAGGGCAGAAGTTGCAACTTATTAGGTACATTATTGATTCAATAGAGAGCCTTACATGGACCACAAATTTTAGGTGCAAGCTTGATGTTCTTATGCCACTAAAGTGGCATTTGTTTGTAGGGTTGCAAGTAAATAAATACCCATCCCTCCTCAAAATTCCTCTGAATATCTAGTGTTGATCTACTTGTTTCATCCTAATTTGAGCCACAATCATATTCTCTTTGAGGATTTCAAGTAAATCCCATTGGTGTTGAATATGATCCTTTATTCCATGAGATTTATGATGACCTTGTAAATAAGTAGTAGATGATGGAGGGTATCCATAAGGATCCTAACATGGAGTCATCTTTATTGATATACAAAATGATGTGTTATACCACAAATCTACCAATAAAAGCTATATGGACCATTGTGTTTATTTGTCAGAGGCAAAGAAACATAGATATCCTTCTAAAAATTTATTCACAATTTCTATTTGGCCATCAAATTGTGGATTATAAGATGAGCTATGTGCTAGTTTTATGCCCCATGCTATAAATAAGTTTGTCAAAACATGCTAGTGAAGATAGGGTCACAATCACTCACAATTATTTTGGGAATGCCATGTAGTTGCTTTACCTTTTCAATGAATACTTATGCCATAATACTAACATGAAATGGATGAGAGAGTCCACATAAATGTATATACTTAGTGAGTCTATCTATAAAAACCAAAATCACATCAAGTTTATCTAACTTTGGTAACTTGGTAATAAATTTCATTAATATTTCCTCCCAACATTGTGTTGGTATGCCTAATGGTTATAAAAAGTCCTAGGGATTTTATCATTTCACATTTTTTATTGGCATATAAAATGTTGAACCATAAATTTATTCACACCCCCATTAAGACCTTCCCAAAAGATATATTTTTATATAGTGATAGGTCTTTAAGAACCCTAAATGTCCTCCTATTAATGAGTCATGCATTTGAGACAATATGTTAACTTTTAAATGATAATTTGTGTATAAAAGGAACCTATCTTTGTACCATAAGGGTTATCCCTTCCAAACATACTTATCTAAACAAGATGGGTCATGTTGAAGTTGTTGAATAAGCTTCTTTATTATAGGATCATGTTTCCACTCTTCTCATGCAACTTCTACACATTTAGGTTGCAATAAAGAAATGCAATAAATTTTTGCTTCCTCTTTTTCCTATCAAGAAAGGACATCAACTACAATATTATACTTACCTTTTGTAAATAATAACAAATTCATTCCCTAGCATCTTCAATTGTAAATAATATCATTTTTTTACTTCTCTAAATACAATTGTTACTCCAAAAAATATTTTAGAATTTCCTGATTTGTCTTGACTTTGAAATGTCCTCCCATTATATTGGTTCCATTATTTGAGTGCACGAATTATATCTAACATTTATTTCTTATGTGTGGGCCTTACTAAGTTATTTCCATTGAGTTGTCTACTCTCAAATGTAAAGGGACACCCTTATTGCATCATTACTACTCCAATGCCATGTGTAGAAGCATCACATTATACTACAAATTTCTTAGATAATTATAGGATAGATAACATAGGAGTAGAAGTAAGAACTACCTTTAGTTGTTAAAATGCTTGGGTGGCTTGCTCTGACCATGAAAAATCCTTCTTCAACAATGTTGTTAAGGGTGTTACTATGCAAGCATAGTTGCAAATAAATATTTTGTAGTATCTTGTTAGACCCAAGAATCCTCTCAAACCCTTGAAATTTTTTAGGTTTTTCCACTCTTTTACTATTGTAATAGTCTTAGGGTCCACCTTAGCACATTCATGTGACACCACATGTCCTAAGCATTCCACTTCCTTTAGCCCAAAGACACATTTGGATTTTTTCCATAGAGTTTATTATCTTCCAATACCTATACATATTGCAAATGTTCTTCCCATGTTGATGGAGCATTAGTGAGACCAAATGTAATAACTAAGAATTCATAATAACCCTCATGTGTTTTAAATGAAATATTATGTACATCCTCCTCCTTTTGTTTAATTTTATGATAACCAAAACATAAATCTTAGTAAAAAATATGCATCATTAAATTCATCAATAATAGGAATAGGAAACTTATTATTGAGAGAGTGATCGTGTTGAGCTCCATGTAATCTGGGCACATTCTTCATGAATCATCCTTCTTTTTAACCATATCCACTGTGATGAATTGACACTTTTTCTAGGATGAATAATGTCTTGATCCAACATTTCCTTGACTAAATTTTTAGTTTCAAATTTCTATTCATATGGATAGAAATAAGGTCTAATGCTAGGAGCAATACTCCCTAGTATTAATTCAATAGCATGGTCATGGTCTCTAACTAGAGCTAGACCCTTGGGTTCCTAAAAAACCTATTGAATCATCTCTTGAATATTTAGAGGATCTTGAGTTTTCACATCTTGTGCTTCTAAAAATAGTAGTTGTGCCACTATGCCATAAGATCCTCTCTTAAGTGATTTCTCCATCCTATGAGAGTTGATAATTTAGCTTGGTACTGATTGCATTCCTAAAAGTCTATACTATTGTTGATTTGTGTTGAAAACCATGAATAGGTCCTAAAATTGGACATTGCTCGGAACTATTTAAGTCATTGTACACCCAAAACTATTGGTAGTGTGAAAAAGGGGTATTTCATATCTAGTTTGATATTTTCTAGCTAGTTTCTTCTTGTTGTGTGAATAATTCATATTATTTAACTATTTATTAGTTAAATAATATTCACACACATGTTCATATGTTAAGTTGACTTAGGAAGCATTCTAGTTGTTTCTAGATGTTGATAGTTGTCTTATAGTTGTCTTATCCTCGGAATGGACAATATCCACCCCATCATTGAATTTTGGGGCACAGTGACTTGAAAAAAAACTCTTTCCAGGTAGGTGACTCGTTCGAGGAAGGAATAGAGGATTTGTTAAGGCCAGTGATCACTTTCGAGGCAGAGGTCCCATTATGTTGTCTAATCTGAATAGTCAAATGATTGATACCACCGATAGTACAAGCATCTGTTGATGTTGTTCCAGGAGATCATGGGATTCTCTGCGCACCTGGACCAACTCCATGGTTTTCCCCTTCCATTTCAAAAAAAGGTAGGACTTGTTAAACATACATGAGATAATTCTAGATCTCAAAGGTGAGATTTGTCGAACATATATGAGATATCATTTTTGTTTCATAATGCAACCTTTTTCTCAGTATCATTTGGCTCAAGAATGATTCCATGGAGATAGATTAATAGATCTTTCTAAATACTATGATTTTTTATCCCTTCTCACAAATATATATAGTTATTGTGATTCAAAATGATAACAAAAGAATGTAAGGAAATAATAAAAAATAATATAATCACCCCAAAAAAATGGTATCTTATGTTAGTTTAATACATGATCCATTAAAAAATTAGATGAATAAATTTGACTCAAAAATTTATTTTAGGTATGTCTGCGAGTAAAATTTTGTCTGTCGGGAAAAGTCTCTATTCAAATTCCAATAAAGAAATTTAAAAAAAAAAATCTCTATTCAACGCGAGGAAATTCAATGAATTATAGTCCAGATGCTGACAATGACTGACAAAAAGTCCATTCTTGAGGTATATTTCCTTGTGTAACAAGCAAATCTGATAGGACGTGGATATATCGACTTGGGTAGCAAGCAAATCCTACCGTAACATGTGCTATGCAGATTATTCTAGAAAGGTTTGTCTGAGCATAAAATCTTGTCTATTCAACGCAGAATGCAGAATTTATACGCAACGACCATGGCTCTAGTCTTCTCTGACTGGCAAACAGTCGTTCCTTTCGATTTTTCAAAGCCGACAGCCTCGGAATAGGACGTGGATATATTGACTTTGTGTAACAACCAAATCCTACGCTCAAATGACTGTCTGTGGGTATTCGGAAGCAACGACGTCACATGACATGCTCTTGCATGCGCTTTTTGACGTTGGACCATGCACAATCTCTTGGAAGCAACCTCGAAAGTCAGCTCTTGCTCTTTCAGGTCCATAAAACCATGCACAATTTCTTCCATAGCATAGCATTGCTACTCATAACGAGCATAGCATAGTCAGAGGCAGCGGATTCACCCAATTTGATAAAACCATGCAACTTTCCGAGAGAGCAACCTCCAATGGCCATGGTGAAGACTCTCCTTACTTTGATGGCTGGAAAGCGTACGACGCAAATCCTTATCATCCTCAAAACAACCCATCTGGAATTATACAAATGGGCTTAGCAGAAAATCAGGTGCCTATTTAATAGAAAATGGGATTGAGTAGCGCTCAGACATGTTATTAGACTTGTCTCTCTGTTTAGCAAAGCTATAAAATAATGCCATTGCTTTTTAAAATATCTTGCAGCTTTCGTACGATTTAATAGAAAAGTGGCTAAGAGAACACCCAGAGTCTTCCATTTGCGCGCAGGAGGGCATTTCCAGCTTTGAGGAGATTGCCAATTATCAAGATTATCATGGCCTCCCCGCGATGAGAGAGGTACAAATTAGTATCTATACTATAACCATTCAATTGTTAAAAGTAATGACAAGTAGAAAGTATGAAACATGTTGTCGAGTCAAACTCGATTTTAATTTGTGTTATTGAAATTGATTTTATTAACCTTTTATGGTGGACCTTTAATGTAGGGTATTGCATTATTTATGGAGGAAGTGGGAGGAAGAAGAGCCAAATTTGATAAAGATAGAATAGTCCTCACTGCAGGAGCCACTGCTGCTCATGAAGTTCTAACATTTTGCGCAGCGAATCCAGGAGAAGCTTTCCTTGTTCCATCCCCATATTATCCTGGGTAACTAAAACTTATCTTTTACTAAGAATCTAGTGCTTTTGGAATCTCCACGTAAAAACATTCAAAACTCGCTATACTTTTTGAATTGATTGAAATCTAATGTATGTAAATGTTGTCAAGCAGTTTTGACAGAGATCTAAAGTGGCGGACAGGAGTAGAGCTGATAGCAGTAGAGTGCAGTAGTTCCAACAATTTTCAGGTGACAGTGAGCGCGCTTGAAGAAGCATACAGGCAGGCAGAGCGTGGAAAGATAAAGGTGAAGGGCGTTTTGATAACAAATCCATCCAACCCGCTGGGCACCACAATGGATGAGCAGACACTGAGAAGCATTGTATGTTTTACAAGAGAGAAGAAGATTCATCTGATCTGTGATGAGATCTATGCGGGGTCAGTGTTTTCCGGTCCAAGGTTTGTGAGCATTGCAGAGGTGGTGCAACAACAGAGTGAGAGGGAGTGCAAGCATGTTCACATCATTTACAGCTTGTCAAAGGACATGGGACTGCCTGGATTCAGAGTGGGAGTCATCTATTCATATAACAACACAGTTGTTACGGCGGCTCGCAGAATGTCGAGTTTTTGCATGGTTTCTTCACAGACGCAGTACTTGATGGGTGCGATGTTGAGTGACAAGGCATTTGTGAGAGAATATATTGGAGAGAATAAAAAGAAGCTACGAGAGGCACATAGCATGTTTGTGCAGGGATTGCGCGAGGCGGGCATTGAGTGTTTGGCCAATGCCAACGCTGGGCTTTTCTGTTGGGTAGACCTCCGCCATCTTCTCCACAAAGAATCAGAGCTTGTGCTTTGGAAGACAATCATCAACGAGATTGGACTGAATGTATCACCCGGCTCCTCATGCCATTGCAAAGAGGATGGATGGTTTAGGTTCTGCTTTGCTAACATGACCCCGGCCACCATGCAAGAGGCACTCTCCAGAATTAAGCGTTTTACAGAAAGGAAGAGCAAGATGTCCTTGACACTATGTGAACAAAGATCTACAATCTCTTCCTCAATCCCTCGAACGTTTCGTACAGCTCGTCCTAATCACTATCCCTTCCTCTCTATTGATAGACCTCAAACAACGAACTGGAGCTGCCTCGACAGCCCTCACACCCCAATCGCATCCATGTGATGTCCAAATTACTTTCTTTCTTCACCACCATTTATTCTTTATAGGAAAGTCGATTCTTTATTCTTTATTCTTAGCGCCCTATTATAATATTTTAGACAGCTCTACTGGCTGTGTTCACGAGGCCAGTTATATCTGCCACTGTACTGCTAAATTTATCCAAGGTAAATTTTGTAGGTACTACTTTAAAATCTATATCAAAATGATTGATGCTAGATGCAAAGGCCTTAGTGGCTATGGTTCAAACAGTGCAATTTCTTCGTTCAATAGAAAGATATTATGAGACAAGTAATGCAAGCCAAATGAATCAAACACAATGAATATAACGATATTTCAGATCGACCTAAATGATATAAGCAATCTTGTCAATAGCATCACTCACCAATACCAACTTAATAAGTAATATAGACACAAATTTGCTGTTTGGATTTATGTTGAAAAGCCAAAAGCAAGAAGATCTGCATTAGAAGTTCTTCTGAATCACTTGCTCTGTATCAGATAAGGGTATCTAGTTTAAAAGTTAATCCATGTCACAAGGCAATGTAACCAGTAGAACACACAACTGTTGGATTTTCTAGTGTCAATAGACAATATGCACACTAATACATAAAAATTAACCAAAAACATTTATGCTTCCCACAGAACCCAATGAACACGATTGTCAAGAAGAAAGTAAAATGTCAGCAATTTGGTCCGACGGAGACAAAATAATAAGTATTGCTCGTTAGGAGTCGTTTCCCATTTTAAGCGTTCAGAAACATGTGATGCCATGTAAAGTTCTTTGTCCAGGCCAAGGCGATTGGAAAAGAAGGGGTCTATTTAGGCTGTCAAACGCCGCCGGAATATTGTTTTCTGACATCTCAAGTTGTATGAGACTGATTTGTACTTTTGCAGGCCAAGTTGTACCGTTTTATTTTAATCTTGATATATGGCTTAACAATTTCAATATAACAAAGTACCTAATATATTTCTTTCCCTTTATATTTGTGTCATCCCTATAAAGCAGTAAAATGTTATAATACATGAAAAGAGACTAAGAATTGACAATATTAGACTAAAATTTACATTTTCTAACATCTCTAATGTAAACTCCATTATAGTCTATGCTAACAAAACAAATATTAAATCAAACTCCAAATCAATTAATCAATTCATGAAGAGTATCTACCAATAAATAGATTCATGAAGGGCTGTACTGCTAAATTTATCAAGGGTTGTATCTATTTATGTCAATTGATATTTTGGTTTATATCAATCAATCAATCAATCAAATTAGATTTATATCAATTAATATAAATTTACATCAATTTCAATGTAGACTTATCAATATTAGTTGATATAAATTTATCAATCAGTCGATATCAAGTTATAGCAATCAATTGATCAATTAAATTAAAGTTAGAAATTAGATATCAATATCAAATGAATTGATATATTAATTAAACTAAATCTAAAAATTAGTTATCAATATCAATTGATATCGGTTGATATGATATCAATTGATACTAATTTCAAGTTATATCAATCAATCAATTAATGTAATGTCTCAAAACAATTTTTATTAAAATATCCAAATTTGAAATATCTTAAAATATATTGCCAAAATATCTATATTTCATGTATTTTCAAAATTCACTCAAACTATGCAACACAAATTGATATTTTTTGCACAATTAGATAGTAACTTCCCAAATATGCAAGAGATACTTGTATTAATTGAATGTATAGCCAACAAGAAAAAAATATAATGGATATAACAGCAGCACAATGAAAAATACAAATCCACTATCAAACCCCTTACGTTGGACATCGTTCTTCGCACTCAAACTCTTCCAAACTAAACAATAATCATAATAATGAAACTATTGATCTAATGCATTAATAAGCTGCTCCAAAATGGTGAAATGTGCAGCCAAAAATAAATAAAAACTATGGCCACAAATATGAATATGAAATTTTATGGAAATTAAACCCTTACAACACATAAATTTTTTGCAATTTTGGCACCAAAAGATTTAGGAAACTCCACCAAAGTGATGGGATAATTTGCTATATTAAAATGAGGAATAATAGAAGAAACAAGAGACTATAAATTTGTAGCAAACCCTCTTGATTTAGTTCCTCTATGTACACACAATCAAATAAAACTAAAATAAACTCACAATATTCAACCGGGAAGTAATGGCTTGACAAAGCTACTTTAGAAATGAAAAAATACACACAAAAATGTTGTTACACAATAATAAGCATGGATACAAGATAAAATAATGATTATCAAAATTAAACTATGCAAATTGAACCCTTCTTCTTCACTATTCCCTACAAAAGTTCTAAAAACAACAATTCTTCTACAATCCTGTAGCACACTTGTGATTCCTGAATGAAACCACCAAGAAGGATCAAAGGGTTTTCATCTTCAAATCTTTTGGAAGCCAAAGGGTTTTCATCCTCTAAATTCTAGCACCTAAGGGTTTTCGTCGTTAGATGGATTGGATGAACACAAGGCTTAACACAATTTCAGTAAAGTTTTGATAAGATAAAAGATGGATGGTCATATGAGGAAAATTACACCTAATATGTAGATGCTAAGGGATTATAATCTAATGCCCCTCTTCAAAAACTAATAATATTAAATATTATTTTCAATATTTTCCTCCAAAGGTGCCCCATAAACTCCCCTCCCATACTTTCTTTCTTCATCGCCATTCGACTCCCCTCTTCGTTTTGTTTTTGAAAGTTGATTCTTTATTCTCTATTCTTTATTCTTTATTCTTGGTGGCCAATTCTAACATTTTTGATAGCTTGGTTAGACCGGCTGTGTATATGAGGCCAATTATATATACGCCCTGTACTACTAAAATTTTTAAGGGGTTGTATCTGCGGCCTATACTACTAAATTTAGTAAAGCTTATATAAATTTATATGAGCTCCAACATACTCTTCTTTCATAGAGAATAAAATTATTTCCTTCCAAAGTGTGTCATTAGATTCTTGGGGATAAACTTCCATAATATAGTTGCAATCAAAATAAGTGTTTACACCACTAGTTTATTTAGGCTTCACATTTTAGAGTTTAGACTTAAATAATAAATATATTATTAAATTAATGGAATTTAAATAAATTAAATTTGATAGTTAGCTTGAAATTTTGATGGAAGATACTGCAATAGATGTCAGGAATTGATTCATCAATGTGTACAAAAATAGAGCCTTGTCAAACGAATGCTTTATAATATGTAAACTATATTTATCTTACTCTTGTTCAGACTATACTTGTGAAATTAAACATTGTGCCTACAAAAGTGAATCTAATGTGTGGAAGTCAACCTCACTTGTAGATGTGAATTGGTAGAAAATTGATGACTATTTTGGATGCACCTTGAGTATTGTACTCATGTTTGAAATGGGGTGGTTGACACCTTTAAGAACTTGCTAGAGAAGAATTTGTTCTCCTTTGGTCGAGCCCCTAGGAAGACTAATCTAACAACAATAAACAAATATCGAAGAGAATAGGCAAATATGCAGTATGCCTAGGATGATGATGCAAGTTGATAATACAATTAGAATTCTCTATGATGTTTCTATATAAATGTTTTCCTCTTCTAGGGCCTAGGTATAAGGCATGCATTCAAATGGATAAGGAATATCCTTAAATACAACAACATAGCACACAAATCCACATAAATATGTGCTAGGTCATCTCACAATAACTAGTACGAAAAGGGCACTAAGGCTCAAATAAGCAAGGTGAGGTGGTAAGTCTCATAATGAACCTTGTCTCAGAACACTCCTCAAATGTCTTCATACCGATGTTGAAACAAGTCACAAATAAATTAAGAGGCTTGAGCCTAACTGAAACAAGTGATCTCTCAAAATCATGTGAAAGATGATGAAGACAAAGATCCAAAGAACTGATGTATGGATGTGGAATGACAATGCATACCATATGGCTACAATGTAAATCCCATGAGATGTCCTATGAAGAATCATTAGAAGCCCATGATGAAGCCTATCTAAACTATATAGTAGCAGGGGTAAGATAACTATCATCAAAGAGAAAGACAAGATCCTCCAAAGTGTCATAAAGATCTAAAATGTGAGACTCTACAAACAACCAAGAGGTGTCTCGTAGAAGTGTGTCCCAATTCGATATAAGACCCTACTATAAAGAATTACTAGAATTTCTCAGAGAAGCAACTCTGAACTTTGAAGTAGAGGCATAGAAAGCATGTGCTCTATAATGTGATGATGTATGTCAACCATCATGTGGATTATGTACCCAAGTACTTGCACTCTTAAGTTGTTGTCTAGCCCAAAGAGAGATGAATGTGGGTGAGTCAAGTGTTGACTCCTCATCCTCCAAAACAAATATAGAGATGGATGGAGATGACACCCCATCACTATCCTCGTTGTTAGAACTAGAAGAATAAGATAACTCTGCCTCAGGAATATGTTGTGGATGGTTGGAAGCAGAAATATCAGGGGCAAAGTGTGAGAAGGTGTATAACCTAGCATGGTGATCTACCCTTCCCAAAGCCACTAAGTTTTTGCTATGCAACTCTCTGATCTCAACTAAATCTAGATTAAACTCAACTCATATGCCCTTCCCTATGTGAACAATCTAATACACTGATAGGAGGTTAATTGAAAGTGAAGGTACACTTAGAACATTTGTGAATATTCCACCTTCAACTTCAACAGACCCTCTCCCTACAACTTTTGCTAGTCTGTCATTACCCAAGGTGATGCTAGACATGTTATAAGGATCTATGGAAAAAACTCAACCTGTGAAGAAGCCATATGGTGTGAAGCACTAAACTCAATAATCCAAGATGGAGCTAATGAATATGCTACTGCAACTAGTGCCTTGCCCTTAAGTTTCTCTTTTATGTTTTCCTTTGTCTTAGAAGTTTCTTGGGTTGTGTTATCACCTAAATTTGCACCCTATTGTTGAAGCTTTTCTAGTTCCAACAAATTCAATGAAACATGGGATTGGTCTCAACGTGTGGGACCTTGTAGTTGAGACCAAACCTCTAGAGAAGGCTAGTTCCTCTTTCTGGACTTGAGGTTCAGAGAATTTAACTGAATGTAATGCTACTACCCAAGGGAAAAGGGGAAAAAAATGTTGAAATTGAAAGGGGGCGATTGATGCAGGGGCATCTATTTAATTCTTTCATTTTGCTAATTTTTGCATTGTATTTTTATCATAGGTAGGTAAAGGTAGTTTCTGTCACCTCTAGGAAGGGAGTTTAATAATACATTATGTTGCCTTTGGCAAAAGGAAATGAATATTTATCATCTTGTGAGTAGTTTAAAGGGTCAATTACATTTTGTGGTAGTCTCAACTTCAGTTATGAACACTTGCCAAGAATCCTTCTATCGCTGAATGTTAGAAGTTGTAGTTCAATATTCCCTTAACCATTGGGATAGTTTCAAAGGGAAAGGTGGATGATTAAGTGATGGAGAACGTGGTATGAAACATTCTACAATAGTATCTTAGCAAAAGACAGGCCGACAATTGCACATAGAAGAAGAGTGGACGGTTAAAGACAAGTGGCTATCGAAAGGTGGAAGGAGGCCAATGGTTATGAAGAATAGGATGATAATAGTAATGACAGATAACTATGATGGACGCAGTCTGAATATAGGACCATCGTTGGTGGAAATAATAGGATGAAGGTCGATAGGTAGAGGCCCACAAAAAATAAAGCAAGAGGCTGATTATGTTCAAGAAGAGAGGAGGCCAGACATTACAGAAGATTATGTTATAAATAGAAGACCGACGACGGAGTATGCCAGAGGCTGATATGTAGAGGCTATATAGAAGAAATAAAGTAGGCCATGAAGAAAAGGAGGAGCATAGAGGTCAATCCAAAGAAGGCCAAAGTTGTAGGAAAGAAGAGGTCAAATCTTTACAATAGCTAGATAATGTGATAACAAGCTTTATAAGGCAGCATAGAGTTCGAGTGGACGAGGTTAACATAATTGATGGCTTGAGGAAGTCGCAGAGGGTAGTAAGATGATAGAAGCATATTTGGATAGAAGAACTGAGGGCCAATCCAAGTTACAAGGTAAATGTTCAATGGGAGTGTAATTGTATAACCTATAATATTGTGAGCAAAGAGGCTCTGTTTGTATTTTGTAACCAAAGCTAGATTGTCAGTAGTTAAATAAAGAGTAATGTTTTGTATTTCTGATTCCTGCCCTTACATTAGTTTTGTTGGGTTACTGTCATTGCTGTGTAGAGAAATTGTATGGAACTTTAAGTTCCTGTCGCATATCTGATCGCTTATGATTTGTCTTATAATGTGCAATTTTTGTGTTCTTGCCTGGTTCTTATCACTATGGTGACATGAGGTCTATAGGAAACTGTTTGATGTAAGAAGACCAGGTATTTAGTTGATAGAATGTAAGAGTGAACTGAGCAAGTGTCCATTCTGTGCTATCAAATTGGTATCAGAGCACATAATGATATGAGTATGAATATTGTATGTGTTATTTTTTGTAGTTTTGTGGTTGGTTGACAGGTTGATTTTGAGTGCTAAGTAGATTACCAAAGTGAGGCAACTTAGCTTGGAAAAGATGAAGAAGTAAAATATGGATTTTGAAAGAGAGTTGGCAGCATTGAGAAGAGATTTAAAAGAGTATATTGCAAGGCAACAATGGCTTGAAGAAGAAATCTAGGGATACTTTTGGGTATGGCCAATGGAAAGGAAAGTAAAGTGGCCTATAAAGGAGATTTTTGAGAAGAGAAAAAGGCAGAGAATAGATGCCGTAAGAAGAGTAGATAAGGATGAAAAGAGTGCCCACAGACATTGGGACAGCAAGAGAGCAACATGCACCAAAAGTGGTGACTGAAGTTCACATTGTGAATAACATGAGAGAAGATAAGGAAGAAAGAAGAGAGAAAGAGGAGAAAGAAGTGCCGCAAGAAGTACTTGTGGAAAAGAGAAATGAAGAGAGAAGAGTGTCCCTGAAGAAGGCATTGAGAGACACTGTGGTCTCTTATTTTGTTGATTAATATTATGTTTATAGCTATGTATGCAGGTTTGAAGAATGCATTAGAAAAGGTCAAGCATGGGACCTTGAAGATGATGGAAAATGGGGTAAGAATAGAACTCGGAAAAAGAGTTGAAGGTAAGGGAAGATTGATTGTAGCAGCATGTCAAAAAGAGTTTGCAGTGGAAGTACATTGTAGGGTGCCTAAAATAAAAGAGGAACATGAAGCTAAGGATCTCTAGTTAGAAGATGAAGATAAGAAGACAACCCCTAAATTCAATGATGCTTTGGAAGAAGTCACAGATGTAGCACAAGTTGTTCATGAAGAGGAAGAGATGGAAATGGAAGAAGCCAATAAAGAGAATAAATCAGAGTAGCAGGTAAAGGAAAGTTGCAATACTAATTTTTGTTCTGTAAATGAAGATTGTAATGTTGGTTTTAATCATGTGCATAGAAGTGTGATTATAGATGGACAAGTTGGTGAGAAGAGAAAATGGGTGGATCATGGGTACATAGTCCCATGTTGGCTTGAAGGAGGATGATGGATAAAGAGCTAGAGTTGAAGTTTAGGAATAATGTTGTTTTTGATTAGGTTTATATTAACAAGCTTGTGCAAGGAGTGAAGAGTATGTCCATGATCAAGGAGCAAACAAAAGTGCAAATAAAGTGGCCAGTGAGGAGGCCTAGGGAAGAAGATGAATTGAGGATGAAAATAAAGAAAGGAATGGGAAGCACGAATACAACAATAAAAGTGGAACAACCTAGGGGTGTGGTAAACCAAATTTGGAGAGCAAAGAGTATGGCAACTGAGAAGACAAAGGAAGCTACAATAAATGATGCTAATAAAAGAGTGGAGGTTGTAGAGGAAGATATTGACAAAGAGCCTGTAAAGGAACCTGATGAGAAGAAAATGGAGGCACTAGAGTGGAAACAAATGGAAAATGACCCATATGTTATGGAAGGTAAGCAAGATAAGTTGAATGATGATGTTTTTAAATTTTTTGATGATTCTATTAAAAGAAAAGATAGAGAAGATTTAAATAAGGTGTCAGGTTGTGATGAGGCTTTGAATGAAATTTGTAAAAATGAGGAAGACATGTGGAGGATTGTAGATGAGAAGGAAATAAGGAGCAATTACCAAAGGAAGCAAGAAGGTAGACAAAGGAAGATTGAAAGGTGCAGCATGAAGGATGCCAGAAAAGAGAGGAAATTGGTAGAAAAGGTAGAACAAAAAAGAGGATAGCCATGGCAGATATTGAAAAACATGTAGGTGTAGATTTGGACAAGAGAGCAGCTGAAAATGAAGAGGATGATGTTGAAGTAGCAGTGTTCCAAGGAGAGGAAGAAAAACAAAAGAATGATGAAGATGATGTAGCAAAAGAATGTGAAAGAGGAATAGCAGCTGAAGACAATGAAGAGGATTTGTGGAGACAATTTGCAGCTATTGAAGAAGAATGGAATGAGAAGCTTAAGATTTTGAGCATAAGTAGGACAATAGAGGAGGTTGAAGACAATGGTGTAGAATATGTTGCAGATTTAGAGAGGAAGATGATAAAGGATGAGTCTGAAAATACTTTGTTATAGTAGATGGCCATAGAGAAAGAGTGGCTGGATAGAAAGTTAGATGTAGAGAAGGTAAATGTTTATAATGCAGTAGATAATGTTGAAGATATGGAAATTTTTCCATTGGTTTATGATATGTCAGATACAAATGACAAGAGAATTAGAAATTGGAGGTGGGTAGAATTTGTAGAAGATAGTTCTATGAGAATAGTGAACAATGGTGTACAACAAGGGGGAATATAGCATACAAGCCTGAGAAAATATGGAAGAAGTGAAAGAAGAAGAAATTTTGGAAAAGTTTGCAGAAGAAACACATGTGCTGGAGCACATGATCCTTGTCCCCTAGGGAGTCTGATGACGGGGCATCTGTTTAATTCTTTCATTTTTCTAATTTTTGTATAGTGTTTGTATTGTAGGTAGGTAAAGGTAGTTTCTATCACCTTCGGGAAGGGAGTTTAATAATCTGTTATGTTGCCGTTGGAAAAAGGAAATGAATAGTTATCATCTTGTGAGTAGTTTAAAGGGTCAGTTACGTTTTGTAGCAGTCTCAACTTTAGTTACGAATAGTAGACAAGAATCCTCATGTCACTGAATGTCAGAAGTTGTACTTCGATATTCCCTTAACCGTTGGGACAGTTTCAAAGGGAAAGGTGGATGATCAAGTGATGGAGAACGTGGCATGAAACATTCTGCAATAGTATCTTTGTAGAAGATAGGCCAACAATTGCACATAGAATAAGAGCAGACAGTTAAAGACAAGTGGCTATCGAAAGGTGGAAGGAGGCCAACAGTTATGAAGAACAGGCCAATAATAGTAATGACAGATAAGTATGATGGATGTAGTTTGAATATAGGACCATCGTTGGTAGAAAGAATAGGAGGAGGAAGGCCGATAGGTAGAGGCCCACAAAAAGGAAAGCAAGAGGCTGAATATATTCAAGAAGAGAGGAGGATGAACATTGAAGAAGATTATGTTATAAATAGAAGGCCAGTGTTGGAGTATGCCAAAGGCCGATATGTAGAGGCCACACAGAAGAAATAAGGTAGGCCATGAACAAAAGGAGGAGCATAGAGGTCGAGCCAGAGAAGGCCAAAGTTGAAGAAAAGAAGAGGTCAAATCTTTACAGTACATGGATTGTGTGATAACAAGCTTTATAAGGGAGCATAGAGTTCGAGTGGATGAGGTTAAGAGAATTGACGGCTTGAGGAAGTCGCAGAGGATAATAAGATGATAGAAGGAGATTTAGATAGAAGAACCGAGGGTCAATCCAAGTTACAAGGTGTAGGCTCAATGGGAGTGTAATTGTATAACCTGTAATATTGTGAGTAAAGAGGCTCTGTTTGTATTTTGTAACCGAAGCTAGATTGTCAGTAGTTAAATAAAGAGTAATGTTTTGTATTTCTGATTCCTTCCCTTATATTTGTTTTGTTGGGTTACTGTCATTGCTGTGTAGAGAAATTGTATGGAACTTTAAGTTCCTGTCGCATATCTAATCGCTTATGATCTGTCTTATAATGTGCAATTTTTGTGTTCTTGCTTGGTTCCTATCACTATGGTGAGAGGAGGTCTATAGGAAACTGTTTGATGTAAGGAGACCAGGTATTTAGTTGATAGAATGTAAGAGTGAACTGAGCAAGTGTCCATTCCGTGCTATCAGTGATGCACCAGATTTAATATCTTTAACTGTGTTTGTTAATGACCTAAAAAATGCAAGAACTCACACAGACTCGCATAAACCATCATAGAGGTTTGGGTAGAAAATTGAAGCTATTAAAGGGACCATTTTTCCCACAATACAATCATACAATTCTCAAATAAACAAGTGGAAAGTTATGGAGAGAGGAAAAATAATAGTTTGTATTGATCATGAAGGCTAGAAAACAATTATAAAAGAAGATGAATTAATGCAGAAGAAATAGACATAGAATAACAATTCACACTCATAGATGAAACACAATTAGAGACATCAAAGGCTTGAAATCAAGCACAACGTATCAGATCCAATTAGTTCTTGTGAAGCATTACAATTTCTACAACTACAACCAATTCCCCTTACCTATGGAATGACCTAGAAGAATAGCTAACAACAATTACATCTCATTTTCATGTATATATAACTTTTCAAATCGTGCAACTCAAGGACTGTAGGCATTGGAAATTGCTCAATCTATTTGGTTAGGCACCCATGTTACATTGAATTTGGCCCATGGCCCTATAAAAAAAATTTGTAACTTTTGGACGGTGTTCATGCCCTGTCACATCTACAAAATTATAGAGGAAGATCACCCACATGCATGGGTATGGTTGCATTAATGAGAGAAGGCCTAAAATACTATCCTGGTACCTACAAATGTACTTTGTTTCTCCATTGTACATGCACATTGAAGATTTCCACTGTTTTAGCTAGCTATATTTGACTTTGGCATACGAATTTAATGTAAGGAATAATAGTTACAAGGAATTACAAGGTTAATGGCACCTAAATCCTAACATTTGGTTGAGAAAAATCCTTGCAGACTTCAAGAAGAAGCAAGAAGATGGTACAACCATTCATTATGACAATGTTTCTTCAATATCCCTAAGAAAGAATCCAATCTTCCATGGAAAAAGCAAACACATTGAGATCCGTTATCACTTCATAAGGGAGTTGGTAGAACGTGGTGAGATTGAGCTACAATATTGCAGATCTGAGTAGCAGCTCACTAAAATTTTTACCAAGCCATTGCCAAAAGATTCTTTTGAATGCCTAAGAGATAGGATTGGCATTGTAGACAGCTCCAGAGGTGTACAACCCCAGAAAGGAAATAGCTCTGGAGGTTCAGCTCTGGATAGATAGACCCAAATCAACTTCAGAGGTGATTCGAAGATGCAGAAATAGAGCTTCGAAGATGCAAGAAATCAACTCCAAAGATGCAATAAAAGTGCTTCAAAGATGTAGATAGGTGCTTCAAAGGTGCTCCAAAATGACAGAAACAACTCTGGAGATCAGCTCCAAAATTATATCAACAAAGGTTTAACTCTAGAGATTAGTTCTAGAAAGAAAATTATAGAATAACATCGGACTTCAGATTAAGGGGGAGTGTTGGAATTTATTAATCTGCAGTTAGCAATAACTGTTCCAACCTCCTTCCATCAGTTTTAGGGAATCCTCTTTTGTTGCCCTAGCCAAGAAATTTAATATGGTAGGTAAGTTTGAATTTGAAGAGTTGAGCATCAGTTTTTGGCAAGGAATAGAATGAGACAAAAAAGGGAAATGTCGTTGACTGTAGGAATGTGAGACCCTATAGCAGAAGAAGGAAACGGGGGAATAGAACAAATAGAATATAGAGAATGTTTTGAGCTTGCAGTAGCAGAGAATAGCAGGTAGCTCTGGGGTTGAAGTCAACTCCAGATCATGTACTCTGTGTTGTAATTTTTAGAATTTGAGGAATATATGAATATAAATTTCTATTTGTTTGTGTGTTTTTTTTTCTCCTTCATTTTGTTCCATCACATCAATGATTTAGGATTTACCCTTGCCAACACCACCACATTAGTAAATTATACGCAACATTAGTCGCCACCATCCAATGCTGAATAAATCTATCTTAGAAGGAAATGAAGGATTATTAGTATGCTCCAAACATAGGAATGACTTCACTTGGCATATGCTTGTTATTATTAGCATCAACTTAGCTAGAATCTCTTTCTTAGTTGCTACCTATGTTACCAAGTATAATCCTACAACTCGACCCACCAACCTGTAAGCAATTTTCTAAACAAGGAGAAATAGAATTTGATTGGAGGTCCAAGTAAGAAACTATTTCAAAGATTCTCTGGCACCCATCTCTTGCATAATCAAAACATTTAAAGTTTGAAGTAGCGGTCGCCATAAATTCCAAGGAAGTCTATCATTGTTTTAACTAATTATAGCTTTTAATTTAATTGCAATATAAATCTACAAGAGATTCTTCAATGAAAAAGTTGGTTTTGGAACCCTCCACATTATTTGTTGGTCTCAAATCTTCCTTACAGCCAACCTCAAAATTTAAACCATTGTAGTGTGGATTATAGAGATAAATCAAGATCACATAGATTTACTTCTACAAATTGTAAATCTCCATTTGACAAGTCTTAATGATGGAATGAAAATACTCTCAATTGCAAATTTCAATTGAATGGAATGATATTTCTATATTGAGTAGAGGGATTGTGTTATAATTGCAAATTTGGGCTAATAGTCTCAATTGGGACATTACATATGGGAAAGGAACTAGAGAGCCCATTGAACCTAGAATAAAGTCAATGAATGAAGGTCTTAGATATGTTAGAGGAAAAGAAAACACAAATGGTAATATAAGTACAAAAAAGTCAGTTCAATAAATCCAATATTCGCATTGGCATAGGCAAGGACACATAAAGGAAATGTGTTGGGATCTCCATCCTTGTAGTATTTGTGATTTGAAGAATCATTTTGAAAAGATGTGTTGGAATAAAGAGCGGAAGACGGAATCTATGAAAGATTGTATGCAGATGAATTGTGGATGGATTGGTGTATTTAATTGGCAAAAGGTCTCAAGTATGTTAAAAAAATTGCATAGGCATAAGTATTCACATGTAAAACAAAAAAGGATCATGCAAGGATAGAATGTTTGAGTTGTGTAATAGATGATTGTTTGTTTTGACTCAAAGGAAGTCATTGTCCAATGTGAAAAGTATTATCTAATAGTGATTTTGTAGGAAGAGTACTTTCGGACATTTTGGAGAAAGCTATTTGAAGTTTTGCAGATCTAAAGATTAGCAAAGGCATTTTGAAGATAGAGATAGTAGATACTGAAGTAGTTAGTGGTAGAAATTAAGGGGGAGTGTTGGTGAGTAATTTCTCCATTAATTGTAATTAACTAATAAGGTATAATTTATAAATGCTTTGTTTAGGAAAATCTAGAAGAAATAAGAAACTTGTAAGTTTCTAGATAAAGATGGAAGACATTAACTTTCTAGAAGAAGGGAGTCTTGTTTAGAATGTTTCTAGACAAATTTTAGAAGTTTTGAGAAGGCAACAAGCATTAAACGTTGTTTACTAGTACGATATTTAGAAGATCTCGATAAAATGAGGCAACTTGTAATTATTTGATCATCATCAAGCAACAGAAGGTTTGTGAATTTTGTAGCATTCATATTTTGAGAAATTATGTGTTGTGGGTGTTTGTTTAACTCCATCCACCACCATCATTAAAATGAAGAACAATATTTCAATAATTTTATCATCAAAGGAAAGAAATAGAGTGCCTTTTCTTCCTACATTATCTAACTCCACTATAGAGTATATTTCTTCATCAAATGTACATTAGATGGACTTCATACTAGTACCCTAACTAATACCAAGTGTTCCATGTTGGGTTTGTACTCATTCTTAATAGTGTTTCTATAACTGAGGCCATTATAAATTAAGAAAGAGATCAATGATTTAGAATACAATGTATATGTGGAAGTTGTGAGGACATAATTGCCTCATCCCTAACCATATCTTCATACTCCTAAACTTCCTAAACTTTTTATGTCGTTGAAAAATTGATAGTGTACTCCAAAGTTTATAAAGAAGGATCCCTATCAGTGCATAAAAATTTAAACTTAGAGTGCCCTATAGTAACATTAACCATGGAGATACCTATAGATAAATTTCATAGTTTTTTGAATACTGGGGTGATCATACTCTATAAATTTAATAATGTGCATGTAGAATGGTTACCAAATATAAAAAGTTATCATGGAATACTAGATTAAAAAAAGTGAAAAATGAATATTGGAAATCATATAATGCATCTATGGCTATGATATTGTGGTTTTCAATGAAAATAATGGAGGAAATATCTTCACTAGTACATATGATATTTTATTGCTTGAGGAAGTAAACTAATGCTTCTACCTCTTTAATGGCAAGAGTGTTGAAGCATTTGATAATGAAATTGTAAATTATTAGCTAATATTTGTATTAATGAGTCTAATAAGTTGGTCACTATGTAAAATCCTATAATTATAAACTATAAAATAGTTACAATATGTGTAACACTCTAGTAGATGATTTTGATGCTACTCTAGGTGATGTTTCTATTATTGCCCTAGAGCATTAGATATTTTCTGTGATGTTTTGTAAGAGATGTTATCTACAAACCATATTTCTACCTCAATGTCTTACATATTATATCTTGATAAGTGAACTACTTTGAAATAGAAAAAAAAATCCTTGAAACTCAAACCCTAGAAACCTTAAATCATAAACCCTAAACCTTGAACCATTTAAACTTCTAGTTCTTTATAGATCCCAAATCCCAAACCCTAAACCATGAAACATGTACATCCAAAACCCTATATCCTTTAAAAGTCTTAAACTCCAAACCCTAAACACTACACCATCTCTCCATTTCTTACAACTCCCAAGGGAAATTTAGAGAGAACATAAACCAAGTACAAACCCTAGATAGCCTAAAGACTACATTCTGACCATAGGTAAACTTGAAACATTATACCATAAACTCTAATCATTATTGTTCACCCTATTACCCCTAATGTTCACCAAACCATAAATCCAAATAGTTGTAGGCACTATGCACTACATCCTAAAATCTAAACCCAAACCCATTACCCTAAACCCAAGTTACCTTAGAAACCCCAAACCATAGATACCCTATTAAACTAGCAAACCTCAAAATCTAAAACTTGAAATCCTAACCCCAAATCATAATCCAAATGTAAATCCTAAAACATTTACCCTAAATCTCAAACCTTACAAACCCTAAACCCTACATTCTAGAAACCTTAAACCATAAACTATTAATGTTATCGCGTAGAATTGCACCTATTATGCAAAGTTGTGAAGCTCAGCAATCTTGTGTAACATGGGATCAAACTTAGGCTGTGGGCGACCTATGGTGAGCTTGAACCTCCATATTATGGGCTAGTTCCATTGTAATTTTTTAGCGGATTAATGACTTGATAAGCAAAGGGTTGAAAGGATCTACTAAAAAGCACTAAAAACTATAATTTAAAGTGTGGTGATGCACCTAATTTGATGGAAAAATTGTAACTCTAACTCATAATGAATCTCAGAAAAATCTATCCACACAACTCACTTTCGCAATATGATCACAAAAATGTTTCTAAGGGAGGCTAGAAAAAACTTTCTTCTTGGAGGAAGACTTTTCCAATTGCACAACCTAAGACCTATGATTTTTACTGCTATTCAATGCATACAAATACAAATGAGACAATGATTTTAAAGGTTTTGGTATTTAAACACAATAAAATCTCATCAAATCATTCATAATGACAGCATAAATGAGAAGGTAGACACTTACTTTTCTCAAGAATAAATGAATCAATTGCATAAAAATGACAAAGAATAAAACTTGTAACCTACTGTAATAAAAAAATCTACAAAAGTTGAGTTACAAAATACTCTTTCTCTCTCAATGTGTAAGAGAGCAAAAAGGTAGGAACTAGAAAAACATAAGTTTTTCTTACAATATAAAATAATGAACCCTCAAGTGCATGAAAAAGGCATTGTAGTTCAACTCAGCATAAAAAATATCTCCACAAGACTAACCCATGAGCAAACATGAAAATCTCTAAAAATAAGGGCTATAACTGATCCAATTTGAGCTAAATAGCTCAAAAATGCCCCTCTCTATTAGTTTGACCAAGAGGTGGACCAAACTCTCCAATTTTGACCCAAAAAACATGCAAAGAACTCCAAAGAACCTCAGTTAACTCAATCTCCTAATTTTGCATGATTTGGGCATGTGTAAACAAGGTAAAAATAAATAATAAAGTATTCAAGATGATTTAATTTATTATTTATTATAGACTTGTCTATAATCACTATCTTTGCATTTCTATGATAAATAATAAAGTAATTAATAGCTCATTACTTTATTATTTATTTACATTTGTTTATTTATCTCTAACTCATGCAAAAGCATAATAAAACTCCTTATATCTGCTTTATGGTCTCAATGTGCAATTACATTATACATGCAAAAAATACTCTCTTTGACTTGTCTAAATTCCACCCTTATGTCACCCATGCATTGCACACATGCATTACATATTCAAAGCACACCTTATGACTCCCTTTCCTTGCATCATTTCTTTTACATCTAAGGCACCTTATCAATCCATGCAAAAATATCATCTCACCATCCACTATTTCCTTCAACATAATAAAACGCCCTGTAACTCCTTTTAATCTCCTATGCATTATAATGCATAAGCCTTACCCTCGCATCATTATTCATGTTTGACTTTGTGAAAAAATCAAAAGGAAAGATAAAAGGCATGATAGCCCTTTCGGGCCCTATTGGCATCATTAGGATGTGATATTTGAAGTGTTGACCACAGGCTTGAAGAGGATAATAATGATTTCTAAAAACAAGAGTCAAAAAGCAAAAATCTCGAATTAGGTTTTTTGACCAAAAGGGAAGAAACAACCCTAAACATATCATTTGCACTTTGTATTTTTGACTTCTGCTCCTATACACCCACCTACATGCCTTTTAGGGTTTAAGGAAAAACTCACAGCTCTCTATTGTTTCTAAGGGATTTTGATGGATTCTCCTGAAGATTTCGACATGAAATGGCAAGGTAAGACTCTTCTGCACATATTTGATCTATTTTCTTCATTCAAACACAAGATCTTGGCTTTCAAGTCATGACCATAACAAAGTTTTTGATTCATCATAATTTGTGTCTTCACTATTGTTCATACCTTCTCTGTGTTTTGAGGCCATGGAAGTATCTCAAAAGCTTGACATGCCATTTTCCTGAATGTAGTCCTTTATACCAAATGATGGTAAGTCCTCTACCTTTTGGGCTCTGTATTCTTCATTTATTTCTCTACTCAAATGGATAGATCTTGTACGACACTATGAAACTTCTGTATATCTTTTATTATAGGTTGCGGCCATGACTTGTAGATCTCCTTGCTTCTGAGTGCCTTATAAGCTTGCATAAGCTAGAAATCCTTACACTAATACATGTGGGTTCTGATATTTGAAAAGAAAACTTGTTCTCAGGTTGCGGCCATGAGAACCCATATATATTGTATTACCTGCATTTTGTCTTTGCCTTGTGTGAAAAGAGCTCGACCCATGATAGAATAATGCAATACCTGTGAAATGAAGGTCTCCTTACACTCTGGTTTGCACCATCTATATTTTGAAACCCCTCATGGTCACGGCTTCTCATTTTGGGTATTCTACTATGCTTAAACAAGACTATAGGTCCTGGCTTCTCAAACCTTTCAAAGCTCAAAAAACTCTGGTATACCCTATTCATCATTGAGGGCCAAGGGCTTCATGTATTGTTTTGAGGCTTTCTTCATTTTTTGAATGCAAATGATAATGAAACTATATTTCTCCTTTATTTTTGAAATGCAAAAACAAACCTTTCCTTGTATCTGAAATTTCTCCATATATAATGATAAGGGTTTGTAAAAAAAATTGATTCTCAGGCAGCATCATGAACTGGGTTTCTGTCCATTATTGTTATGCACACTCCTCTCATAAACTGTTAACCATTTTATAGCCTATCTTGACTACAATTTTATGTGGTTCCTTTTCTCACTATTCTCAATTTGTGCTCTGGCTACTCCTCATTGAGAACATGTTGCTCAAACATAGTTCATGCTCATTGCTATCGTATGACTATGAACATAGTCATTCTATGACTGCTTAACAACAACCTATGACTACTTCAATAGCCTTTGATGACTATCCAACAACCTTTAATGACTGTCTTCTACTACCATTATTTTTTGATAAATTGACAGGGATTGGCCAGTGGTCTAGCAATGACTACTATGACTGTCAAGGGGTAATTGATTTCATAATTGTTTTATCCTTTTTGTGATAGTCTAGTGGTTGTCTCTCTATCAGGACAGTCAATAAGGACTGCTTTCCTCTGATACAGATTATGGAATAGTGGTTGCTCCTTTCTTTATCTAACAGTCTTGGGGGTTTCTTTTTCATGCCTCTAAAAGTGAATGGAAAACACAAAGTATATCTCCATTCATGTTAGGGTTTGGCATACCTCTATGCCTTTTTAGTGATCTTATTTAGTTTTTGACAAAGTCTTCAAAATCCTTACTTCAATGACTTGATGCAAACTATATATGCTATCGTAAGATTGTACAGACTACTCATTGTTTGACAGGTTAGAATGCATTGTCATGCCCTTTTTGATGTTCATTTGTTGCTCCTTTCTATCTTTAATGTGACTTCATGACTACTTCTGTACGCTGGCCTTATCCTATTTGCATGCTTCATGACTATCCTATTGATTGATCTGCTCTTCATGATTGCCCTACTATTTTCACATGTCTTTTGAATTCTTTTGGCTAATCTATTGCTCCCTACTACTTCTATAGGGTTGTTTCATGTAATCAATAGCAATTTTAGACTTCATTCATAACAAAAGAGGTAAATACCTGTTCTTAAATGCTGCTCCATGATGTCTAGACTGTAAATTCTCCTTGACTGCTTCAGACATCATGACTAGTCCATCTTTCCTACACTTGTATTCTTTATTGTATGGTACTTAAATGGTACATGTACTTTGATCTTACAAGGGGGTTCCATATGTTTTGAAAAATTGTTATTGTTGTTCCATTTATATGGTTGTACCTTAACTTTGTTCTTGGATGCTGCCCACTTTATGATATAGTTGTACCTCTTGCTGCTCCTTCTATATGGACTTTTATAGGATGCATTCTATCATTGCCTTTACTTGTATTAATTCTTCATATGTAAGGCTACATAATGAGATCACTTCCACACACTATTGGTTTGTTTTGGACAAGTTCACTATTCATGTATGCTTGTCATTTCATCATTTGAACTGATGATCATAGGTGATCAATGAATTTGAAGTTCATGCACTCACTTGATGTGACTCTCCTTCAGCTGAATATATTCCATTTGATAATATGAACATGTACTTCTATTCTATCCCCTCTTAAGATTTAGGGGAACAACATGCTAGGCTCAACCCTTGGGGGATCCCACTTTGCACCACATGCTGAAATGTCTTCAAATCAGCAACATAATTTCTTCTATACATGCACAGGAAACAAACATGTTAGTTATAAAACATACCTTTGGATGTTCAATGTTGTTTCTCATGATGATTTGGCTTTCATCTGATGATCTGATTTTTTTCATATGTCTAATAATGATCCAATTGTGGCATTATGATTGTAAGTTTATAGATCTATTGATAAGGCATATGATGAGTTTGTATATCCTGAGCTCTAACCAAACCTTTCAAACATTGCAAGTTCATCATTCTAATTAGGAGCAGGAAGCTGAAAACATGAAGATCATGCTATAGATAGGAGGATCAACACCAACACTTCAAGGCAATGATGGATATCACTCTCCTCATATGTTCCTTTTCTTTACTTTATCTTCGTATGTATAGCTTGCATGCTTTGTTGCATTGGCTCAGTTTAGTCATTCCCACAGCTTGTGTGGGACATATTTAAACACTCTCTTGAATATAATTAGTTATTTTACTTTATGCAATGATTTATGTATGTTTTGCTTTTTGAATCAAATACATAGCATAACACGATTGAATCTACTTTAAAACACATGTTTAAAACATGATGATGAAATGATAGTTTATAAGTACCTTTCCTTTTGCACTATACTATGGCACTGAATATTTAATAACATTATAACTAAAAGACGAAATCAGTTAGATACATGTCATTCCTTGAATGCATGTTTTCTTGTCTTAAGATCAATTCACTTATTAGGATGGTTTGACAGCCCAGCTTGAACTGTCACATTATCTTGATAAGTGATCCTTCATTGCTCTCTTGCCAAGATAACAAGTATTTGATTGAGTGATCATGCACATAAAATTTTTCTTTTCCCCTTTTCCAACAACAGCTACCTAGGCCTTGCTAAATTAGGTTGCAAACATAATTTAGTAACAATTAATTTATCCTTATGTCTCCTAGAAGAGTCCATATTACTCCAAGTTGTCACTGTCATGTTTTAATATACCTATATCTCTAGTATGTAAGATAACCAACATGATAGGTTAGAGTGGCACCAAGAGACATGGTTTGAAATATATTGGGTCTATCTAAGGCATAAGTATTGGAATTTAAGCCCTCCTCACTTCACTAGACCCTATATAGGGATCTTTCTTAGCTAAAACTGATATATCGTTAGAAGACAAAATAGGCTAGATAAGGAATCATTAGGGAAAATTTTGAAAAGAAAAATAGTTGGAAGAATGTTAAGAAAAATCAACACTAAGAAAATGTTTATATAGACTCCTTATTACTCCAACCTCTATATCCCCCAAATATACCTATATGGCATCACTTCCCAAGATGGGAGAGGGTAGTCTTGTCAAATGTTATGTTCAATGCACTATAAAGCAGGCTTAAGAAGAGAAGTAAATTAAGAAGAAAAATCATATGTATCAATAACTACATGTTAGTTAGAATATATCTAAGAAAATTGCATATAAAAGAATAAAATTAAAATTTTCATCATTATACAAATTAATAGGAACACAACAAAATTCATACCTATAAAATCATTTCCATGGTGAAACTAAAATGTACAATATCAAAATTTTCAACCTTAAAGTGTTATTGTTCTTGAGTGTACAATATATTTGTAATTTTGTTTACTTTAGGTTAAAAAGACTCTAAGTTTTACAATAGGATAATCTTTCTAAAAACATGTATTCAAAGTGAATCAATGTTTCAATCAAAACAATTATAGTTGAAATAGTGTCCCCCAAAACTATCTTGCTATCAACAAGCATGGAATTTTTACCTCTTTGTTTTTATAAACTTTTAGAAAACCTATATTTAGGCCACTTTTTCTTAGATTGTAGATATTTTATAGAAAATATAAGAATACCCTTTGTTGGATCTTAGAGCCTAGATTTTAAAAATAAATATTTTATATTTAGTAATTCTTTTAAAAGTCACTACAAGTAGGTCATTATAGTTGAATATAGAGTTGATTAGAATTTTTAGAAAGAATACTAAAATTTGTTTAAAAAATTAAGAATAATACGACATACTAGAGAACAGAATCCTTGTCAAAACTGTATATAGTTTATTTTTATTAATAATAATCCATTGGAAAATAAAGTGGAGGCCTCTCAAAACTACTATATTTTTAGTACACTTGATATTTGTAATAAAAAAATACTTATCAAAATTTAGAAAGAAAATATTCCATACACTAAAACTTCAATTTAACTAAATGAAAAAAAAAAAAGAAATTTAGGATAAAAAAGTGGAGGGCCTCCTAACCTCATTTTAAAACATTTTATTAACAATTAAATTATAGAGTCAATTTTATAAAAAATTATCCAAATTATTTTTAAAAAGATATAAACATAAAATTTTACATTTTGTTAGTTTACACCATTTAAAAATTGAAAACATATATTTCACTTTCAAGTTATTCAAGTTATAAATCTAGACTTGTATTGTCCACTTCTTTCATAAAAGTGTGATACGGTATCAAACTTTTACCAATTAACAATGATTGCCATGTTAGGTACCCATGTACAAAGAAACTAGTTGAAAGGAATAGAGAGATAGTATGTCCAAGAAAGAGAAAAAGGAGAGAGAAGATGAAGAGGAAGAGGAAGGACTAGGTAGCTACCTTAATGAATAGCCTCCCACACTAGAGATCGATGAAGGTGAACAATACTTGATGCTAAAGAAGATCCACTTGCACTAAACATGAATTATTCCCTTAGGAAGGGATATAATCATACGTATGTTGAAGGTTTTCCCACTCCAACAAAGGATATGAGAGAAGAAACAATATTAAAATGTTTAGACAATGTTCATTAGTCTCCATGTTTGTGCTTAGATGTTCTAATATTTGATTAGTATTCTTAGGTACAACTACATGATGTGACATCACAAAGGCATATAGAAGAGGATAAAGAACATTAAGGTTTATAAATAATTTCATTACATACAAAGAACATCATGTAGTTGTATTAGAGTTTTCATTGAAGAGGAAAACTAAGTCCTCAATAGTGTCATCTAGATTCCAAAGGTGAGATTTGTTAAACATACATGAGATATCTAATAATTCTAGATTCTAGAGGTGAGATTTGTTAAATATACATGAGATATCATTTTTGTTTTATAATGCAACCTTTTTCTCAATATCACTTGGCTCAAAAATGATTCCATGAAAATAGGGTAATAGATCTTTTTAAATGATATGATTTTATTCCTTTCTCACAAATATATATAGCTATTGTGATTCAAAGTGACAACAAAAAAAATGTAAGGAAATAATAAAAGTAATATAATCCCTAAAAATCTTATGTTAGTTCATTTAATACATGATCCTCGTATAAAATCTTGTCTATCGGGGTCAAATCTCTTGGTATCCAACACGAGGAAATTTCGTGAATGAATTGAGTCCAAATGCATAGTTACGCTCTTATCTTCTCTTTCAACGCTGATAAATTGACTTGTGTAAGAAAGCAAATCCTACCATCTGTGCTTTCTTTTCACGTGTATTATGTTTGTGCTTTCACATGCTCTTGTTGAAATTCATCTCTTCACTAGCTCTCACCCTTGCCTATAAAAATGGATATCCATCTTTTGCATAGCATAGCTATAGATAATGATTAACTCAATTTCATAAAACCATGCAACTTTCCCCGAGAGCAACCTCCAATGGCTATGGTGAACACTCTCCTTACTTTGATGGCTAGAAAGCATATGAAAGAAATCCTTATCATCCTCAAAATAGTACTAAAATGTCAACCATTAAAAGTAATGACAAGTAAAGTGTATTGGATTATGTTATTTAAGTTTGATAGTATTTTTTCTAGTGTATTAAATTATGTTATTTAACCAAACTTAAAATATAGATTAATAAGTTTGACTCAAAAATTATTTCTATAATAAATGGGTACACCGATAGATGGAATGAGATTTGACATGTGGCTTGGTAGTGACATTGATTATGGCCCAAAGGAATCAAGAGGAGACCAAGAGTAGACACATACGAAACCCTATCAATTCTTATTGGTCCTTTGGATAGTATGCAAGGTTCCCTAGACATGAGGAAGCAAATGCATTCTGATTAATCAAATAAGTTTAGGTTTGCTACTGTCTACAAATTCATGGCTTTAAGATCTCAAATACAAACTAATATAAATGTTGACCTAAGATGCTTCTAGGTACGTCTAATAGTCTCTTGAACCTTCAAGTTTATTATTCAATCCTTTAAACTCATGCAAATATCATGATATTATTCATAGTGACTATAGTTTTTCATTGCCAACATAGTCAACCAAGATTTGAATATTTTGTCATTGCCTTTTTCAACATATCAATAAATTTTGACTAAAAATTTGATATCATTATTAAAATGTGTGCATCAAAGCCACCAAACATTAGAGTATTGAAATCAAGGAATGAAGGGCCTCTACAATCTTTAAACTTTTCATCATATTCCCTTTTAATATTTCAATATAAAAATCATCATCAAAAGTAGTGAAGTCAACAATGAAAAGAAAAAGAGGATTATCCAAATATCATTGAATGCCCAAAAAATTAAGAAATGGCATAGATAACACATTAACATATATCCTTGTTTAGTTTATCTTATTCACTATCATCATTTCAAACACCATTCAATACAATTGTTAACATGGCATGCATTATTTTCAATAGATGTTCAATATATCATGCATATGATTGATAAATCAAGAAAACCAAATGGATATCAACTCCCAAATAAATGTTTTCAAAAGCATTTATTTAATCATAAAGTAGCGTGCAAGAAATACCAAACATTTTACTTCTATATATAACAAGATTCTTCGAACAATTCATGATTATTTCAAAAATGGAGAAACCCCAAAATTTGAAAGAAAACCATTTCAAAGTCATTTCATATCATTTCAACTAATTGCCTCTATATCTAAATATTAAGCAGGTCAAGATATATGAGATACCCATGCCACATTTGACTATCAAAAATCTATTATAAAGAAACTCAACAAAACCCTCTTTGCAATTTTTACCATTCAAACTTCAATTAAGGTTAGAAATTCAATTTTTGTTTAATGAACAGTTAGAAATTCAAATCTTGCTCCTTCTGTCTTTTATTATCTATTAGGGATATATAAATGAAACCATGTAATATGTCACTCTCTAGATATATAAATGGAACCATTTTCTTTATATAAATAAAACATTTGTTTTTCATTATTATAATTATAATAAATGTAGGAATTATTTTTATATTTAGTTTATTTTCATGCATATTTAGCTTAAGTGGAATAAGTTGTGAATGCACACTATTTCTCTCATATTTAGTTTATTATTCTCATGCATATTTTATCTTTAACTAAAATATGTTGTGAATGTACACTATTTTTGAAGTGTAAAACTTAACCTCTATTTCAAGTTAGAAGAAGAAAGATATATTACATAACCATGAAATTGTTCAAAATCCTATATATTTTTTAAATCTCAGAAGATATTTTATAAAATCTCTATATTTAAAAACCACAACAAAGAAATATCACATAAGCCATGGTGTCATGCCCTAAATAAGTTCTAGAAGCTACTTGAGTGATAGGAAAACATGCTTGAAAACTTGATGCATAGGATGGTTCTTAATTTGAATGCTTGATTTAATTATCAATGTGCTTGATAAGCTAAGGTTAGAAACCTTGATATGTTGCAAGTAATAGTCTAATAATTATTGTGTTTTAGTATGCACTGATACAAATTTACTTTATGCATGACTCTTTTGGCACTTCATAGGATAAATTAGTGTTTTGGCATCCTTGCCTAATATATGTCAATGTAGATAGTGATGTATTTCTTGTTCAACATATATGGAGGTATGGTTATTTTCACAAGGAAGATAGCACTGAGGGTGCTAATTATTTGTTGGTTATCTTGGTTACTTAGTTTTTCACAATGTCGATTTGGAACCTCACTAATGTGATGCTTTGTCACTATGGTAAGTTATTCTACCCTCATATCTTGAGGGCTTCTAGGAGGAAGCCTAATCTTAAGGTGGGAGGATGTGAGACCCCTATTCTATGTACTCCTATTTCTTTGAGATCCTTGATGTTCCTAGAGACATTTTGATGATTATGATACTCAATACTTTTGGATGACACGTTTATTTATTGTGGATGGTATTTAATATACTTATGGATGTTATATATTATGATTCAATTCTGGATATGATATCGTTTGATGAGATGATTTGATTTATGTATTTGTGAATGATGAATTTTATATGTTAGTCTATGGTTGCTAATGGATTTGTTATAATATGTTATTTATAATGGATATATTTTGGCTATATATTGTATTGACACTGCTTGTTGAGTGTATAGGTGGAATTATTATGTCAATGGATGATGGGTGTTACATCCCCTTCTTATGATTTAGCTTAATCTTATTTTTGTGTGGTAATCAGGAGGATTAACCATAGTTTAATGATTATATGTGGAAATATCTAATTTAATCATTGATTATGTGAATACTAACTAATGATAGTTAGTTATGAGATTACATGTTCATATGAATATTTAATTATTATGAATTGAGAATCAGATGACGATGCACTAATCATGGTTTTATGATGGTGAGTGTGAACACAAAATGAATCTTCCTTTGTAGACGAGAGGAGAGTATCATTCGAGAGGAAGAGACAGATGTTAGGAAATGGGTCCAATTGACATCTGAGTATCAAATTTTACGTCCTTATGAACCCTTGTAAGTTGGCGTGAGTCACATCTTTTCTTTTCTAGTCAATTTCCTTTTTGTGTCATCATTTTGATTGAGTTATCTCAACAATGCTTATGTCAACTCGACTAAACGAATTTCTTAGAATGTCAACGTGAGTTGAGAGATAGTCTCACCAAGTACCGGAGTACTTTCTTGTTTCTCTATTTATTCTCGAACTAGGATTTTGAATCTATTATTCTTGGTATAATATGCTTTGAGTTTATAAAAAAGAAGGGGGAGCAGTGCTCAACCTCTAAATCATATTTTGATCATGTCACCATATTGGTGATGATGTTCTATGATGATATCTTGGTTGGTATGAGTACCTTCATACATCATGAAGATGTATGGAAAGTTTATTAAGATATAACTATTTAAACTTTGTATCAAGCCCCATGTTATTATTAATATGTTTATGTGCTATGTGTGTAGACTGACATCATCCATAGTTAGTGGAGTGATGAGATGCCATATTAGATTTCTAGGAACTTTATCCTTGTTGTCCACTTGCATATAATAAGTAATGGATAGAGTGACTCCAAGGAAGCCGCAGGATGGTAGAGTGGAGTAACCATCCTCCACTTCATGGGCTTGTGTTGTGGTTTCACTGCATGCTCGGCATGCAAAGAAGATCAAAACTTAGTTTGTAAGTCTTTGGCATTCATTCATTATTATTCAAAATGCTCGGGAGAGAGAGCAAGAATAGGGTAATTTTTAGTTAGTTAGAAGTCTTTGTCGAAAGCCACAGGAAGTTGGCATGACAGTCCTTTGCTAAGAGCCAATGATAGACCACATCATAAACACTGAAACAAACTTTCTTAGGTAAGATTCGAAGCCTATAAAGACTCACATTGCTTTGAATGTTAAACAATATTAAAACCCTATTGAATAGGGTCGACTGTGTCGACAGTCAAGTGCATTGTTTGTTGTGGTTATCGTTTGAGGCCCTCAGGCCATAGCTATCAATATAATAATATTTATTTCTCAGACCCTTGAGCTCTATGTTATAGTTGTTTAATATTGTTAATGCATTTACATGGAGATAGACTCCAGGCCCTCGAGGCTGTTAATGAAATATATTACAAATTTTGTATTGAATGTGATTTAACTATCACTCGAGGCCTTCAAGGTTGAGCCAGTGCTCACTATAGCTAACACCATGTTTGAGTGTCAATAAGGCACAGTATGGAAAAAGTTTAATGTCAACACAAAATCTTCCATGATGTATTCAAGCTGATTGTGCTCATGAAATATAGTGTTTAAAACTATTTTGTTTAGTCATATGCTTGGAGGATTTGGCCTACATGTGGTCCATGCACCATCCTCGAACTATAATGATAATCTTTTTGAAAGATTTAACCTTTAAACATGCAAAGAGCACTGGGATACCATTCACAAGAACTATATCCATAGTACTTGACTACTAAGGAAAGGTTATTAGGATAACCATAAAGCAGTCCTTAAATTTTAAAGAATATATGTAACGACTCCTTGTTAAAGAAGGAGGTTGGATAACTAATAGTCAGTATTATTACTTAAAGGAAGCATTAAATGCATGCTGGATTAATCAAGATATTTCTCTTCTTGATACTTATATCTTTACGAGATTACGAACTAAGTTTAATCTAAATATCTTACATTGTATTGTAAATGAAATCCATTTTCTTTCTAGTGGTCAAAATCCATGAAGGGAGTATATAATGCTATGAACTCACATAGAGTCCTTGAGATAGAATCTTTTAATCTGATGATGCTCTCCCTCCCTTTTTCAGAGGGGCAAAAATCTGTTTCCTGAATGCAACTTGCAATCACCAACTCAAGATTAGTGTATCAATTTAATTATTTCATAATCCTTATGAAATCATAATATCTTGACAACTTATAAACACATATCAATTATATTGAAGTAAACATAACTCATGAAAACATTGATTTTTCCTGACATTTTTACTAAACATCGAATCATTGAATCATGCGTAATCATCTACTAATTACTTCAAAAGTAAAAAGTAAAACATAGTTTAAGTTAGGGGTGTACCACTAACCCATTACGATTATATTTTCTGGTGACTGATATGGGTTCTATTGTGCCCTGCTCATGGATTCCAAGTCCACCTTGTCCTTTATAGCCCATATTTTTGACAATGTGCTAACCACTATTGTACTTTTCCATAGGTAATATTACTGGTTCCTTCTCATCTTGGAAAATCCAAGAGGATATGTCTTTGATGTGTTCATCTTCTAGATTTCGCTCATGTATGAATATTATTGGGTGCATTGGTTTGATGACCTTCATTTTACTTGCTTTCACCACAGGAGGTTTTCCATAAGACTCAGGCGATAAAGGCAAGTTCCCTATATAGCAGGAGTTTAGCCAGTCATATTCTTCAAAACCGATGTCCTTATACTGAACCTTGACCTCAGGAATGTCTTGATTAGGTGGGGTATTGGATAATATCGATGGATTCACATAAGAGGATGAAGTCTATGTTGCAACATTATTAGGGATTTGGTTTGAGTTTAGATATCTTCCTTGCATAATGTGCCAGAGTTCAAAAGGATTCGTATCTCCAAGAATTTGGTAATTTCGGTACCATTAAAGGGGAATTTCAAACACTGATGGTAGGTGGAGGGTATGGCCTGCATGGCATGAATCCATGGGTGACCAAGGATGATGTTATACAGGAGGTCAAGGTCCATGACAAGAGTCGTTGATCCTTGGAATTTAATCATGTTTTCATATGTCAAATCCAGGGCTATGTCCTTAGCTATATGCAATTAGGAATCCTATAGTTGCCAGTCCATCTAGCTAATTCTACTAATCTTATTTGCTATGGAAATTAATGCTATTGATTTATCTGCTATGAAAGTAAATTATGAGAATATTGGAAACAAAGCTCTAACAGTAAATAGCTAACATTGATCTATTCTAATCCATTCAACTGAAGTATACATTTATCTATGAGAAAACAATAACTATCTTCCTAGATATAATCTGAAACAAAATAATAAACAAAATAAATACTAGCCTCATGTCTTGATGGCGGGAGTGGGGCCTTGCTTCTCACCCTCATGACTGAAGACTAAGGCAATAAATCAGTACAGGAACATAATATCATAATTCTTCTTCAGTCTAATATGATCAGTACCCTTTTGTATTCAGAAAAGTATCTATATCCCAAAATGAGATTACAATAACAATAATCTATATATTTCTTTTGCTTCTACCTTATATATTTATATCAAATCCAGCAATGAGATATCACTTACTCTAACTACCAGTTTATCTATGAGATAACATTAATCTCTTATTCTATGAACTGTTTAACTGTAGAGTAAAATCATGCAATTGAAATAGATTTTAGTGGAACAAAAATCCACTAAATCTAGAGTCTTGGTTTCAAATAACAACTAGGCAACGAGGCCCTTAAATATAGGTACTTAATCAATTTATCGAGAACTCATGTAAAATCAATAAAAGAGGAATTTAAACATCTAGAAGTTAACTGGAATCTTCATTCGATTACTCAAGTGTGGCTGAGTAATCCCTGGAGCACTCCAATTGCCACCAGAAGTGTTGACTGATAGCGGCACTGGAACTCTGCATTAGATTAAGGAGGCTCTGAAGGTGTGTACTTCTGTCTATAGCTCTAGAGATGTGCTTATGACTTCTGTCCAGCTTCAGAGATGATTCAACCTTGGTCCTCTTATCTCAAAATCTATCCAATCATATTAGAAAACATTGGAGATTGGTGTGGTATCCTTCATTTCAGCTTCGGAGATTATTAGGACCATCTCTAGAGATGCTCAAAATTGCCTTTGCCTGAACATCTGCACCTGTAGATTCAAAAAGAGAGAATTTCTACATATTTCCATTAAATTGCTGCACATTAGACCTCCAATAAAAAAGAATGAGTTTCAGTAATTCATCTCTCATTAATATAATTAGAAAAAGTCTTATCATTCTACTTTGGTGCAATTATCAGGACAACGGAATAAGAAGGGTGAAAAAGGGAGGTAAAAGGTGTATTATTATGGGTGGTACCTAGCACTCATCATCCCCCCTGAACTTAAAGGTTAGCAGGTCCTCCTGTTCTTCATAATCTAGACTTATTTAGGTGGAATATTCTATCAGTCAAATTGAAATCATCTACATATGTGGGCCAAGTACTATAGTCTATATTGCCATTCCCCCTAAACTCCTCAACTTGCTTAAAAAATTCTTGAAATCTGGTATCATCCATTTGTTCAGCCCAAATAGGTAGTGGCTCAATAATGAGAGGAGGTCTGAAACGACCACCTATCCACTCTAGTTTATATTTATCCATCAAGTTGGACATTATCCTGGCCTTCCTCATAAACAACCTTAGGTTGGCAGGGGACACTACTTCCCTCATCTTTTGTTCTGTAGTTAAAGTGTTCCACCTCTTTGTCACTGGAAGCATTTGATTAGATAAATTGTTTATGAGGAGACTAAAATCAATGGAACATTCCTGCAGATGTTTCAGATATAAAGGTAAAATCTTGGTCTTACCTTCTAGGGAGTAAATGTTTTCCCTGAAATGAATCTTAAAAGAATTGGGATTTGGACATTCTCTCTTGAGGAAGAGGCTTGTTCCTACATCCTTCTTTTTATAAGCTTCCATCCTTTCATTCCAAGTCTGATGATTCCTCATTAGTGACATGAATGCCCTATGTTGGCATTCCCCTACAAAGTAGTTTATAAGGAAGGTATGATCATTGATGCTGAAACCATGCAAATACAACTCACACAAGAAATCTTTATCCTCATTAGGACATTTTATGTATGCCTCCATGAAGCCTGCCTTAGTTTTGATGTACTCAGTTAAATCAGACAAAATCAAAGATATTTTTCTCTGGAGGATTCATTCTTGCAAAAAAAGAGCATAACTACCACTAAGAGGTCTGCAAGATATGATCTCAGCTGAAATGGAGGCTACTTGAATGACCTTTTCCTCTAAGGTTTGTACTCTTTGTGACATGGCAGTTACTGCTCTTTGCAATTGCAACATTGGTTTGGAGGTCTCATATTCCTGACATCTTCTTTCCCAATGAAATAGGGCCTTAGGGATATCTATTGGAATTGGTCCCAAATATGGATCTGTTTGAATCCCCTATTCCATGGTTGCAACTGGGCCAGTCAACTCATGAATGTATTCCTCTTGATCATCTATCCAGTTATTGGCCCATGTCAACTATTTGGCTTGACTTTGTACCTTCTCAATGAGTGTTGCAATTAATGTGAGACTATTCTCTCAAGCTTTCATAATATCAGAGATATTTTGTGTTGTTTCTTCTTCTTTTTCTCTGATTCTTTGGGTAGCCTATGTTTCTTTGTCTTTGGTTTCCACCAGTTTATCATGAATTATCTTTTATTTGTCCTGGAGTTCTACTTGTAGTCCTTCAATTATCTTCTTTTGTTCCATTTCTTTTTCTTTCATGACCTTTTTGAGGTCAGTAATGATTAAATTTTTCCCCCATAACAGTCTCTTTAGATTATCTATTTCCTTAAGCAGTAGCTGTTCCCTTAGGACCTCTATGTCCTCTTGATCAGAGGGGTGAGAATAACTCCATGTTTCTCCCCCTTCTATCTGTTCCTCCTTAGGGGCTTCCATAACTCTTTGCTCTACATTGTCAGTTGCATTATCTTGTCCTTTCTCAACTTCTCATGCAATCTCCTTATCCTAAGCTTCCTCTTGACTTCCTTCTACTATTATTGGGGTTGATGAAGGTCCAGCCTCATCCATGAAAATTTGGAAACCTAAGAGAACCTCAGCTAAGAGAGCAGTATCTTTTTCAGCTTGAGTAGGTTGCCTCTTTCTCTGGCTTCTCCGTAGCACATGTGGAGATTGTGCCTCTGTAGCAGGTGCATTATCCTCAAAATCCAAAGAAATGGTGAAAGCGTCCCTCTCTTCTGTCTCTTTAGCATCAGAATGTTGTAGCACTGGAATCTGAGAACTTGGATGAACAGGTGGCTCTGGGTTTTTTTTTCACTCCCATCTTCCTGTCTTATTTCACCTCCTCTAGTTAAAGTCTTCTTGATTTCCTCTGTAGTTTATTTTTTTCTCTTTTCACCCTACGAGGACTATGGTAGTAGACTTGAATATTATTCTCAAAGATTTTGGAGAATTTTACAATCTTTGAATTGGGTTTGATCTATTAATTGCAACTGCTTAGATTATGGGAAGGTGGCTTGAGATTAGTTGAACATGATTGTGCAGTCATAATTGTAGGTAGTGATGTGACACTTTGGAGAGAGGTCAATAGTATGGAAAATAAGGTGGCATGCATGAATTAAAAAAGAAATAATGGTAGGGAGATGTGTCATAATAACTGCACATAAAAATAGAAATGACAAGACATGTAATAATTATTTTAATTCGAGTGAATTACCTGAATCACTTTTTGTGATGATGGCCTGATGTACTTGGATGCAATGCCATGACTTTGATGAGATTTGATGTGGCCCAACACGTGAGTAGCTCCTTCGTGGCTTGAACTGGCATCAGCATCTTCATTGTCAGGTCTTCTAAAATTATTCCCACTAAGTGGTTTGGAAATGACATGCTGTCAAGTGACGTTAGTAGAGCAATCTATGATGACTTGTGCATGTGGAAGCAAGTGCCTTTTGATTGCTGATGATGTGCCTACTGACCTCATCGTTGTTTATGTCACAAAGTGGAGGATGAGTCATGTTGACCTCATCCTATGATGTCCCCACTTTAACACCTAGAGAGGTGGGTCCCCTCCTTGTTTTTATTCTCTAAAATGGTTCTTTATTGGTGAAGCACCAGAGGTGCTCCTAGATTGCTACGGAGATGTATTTTAGTAGCTCCTGGCATTTGATTGGCTCCGTAGATTGATTATTGCAATCCCTCAAGAAGGGAACCACCATTTACTAGTTTTCAATCCCCTTGGTCGAGAAAGATAGCCATTAACTGGTTTTCCATCTTCCTCTCTTTTTTTTTTCAAGAAGGCCGCAATTTGCTGGTTTTCAACCTTCCTATTTTTTCGGTCTCAATCTGTGACAAAGGCCGTGACCCTTGTAACCAAGCACAAGTCCTTTTTAAATTCCTCCTTAGTTGATGGCCTTTTATAGAGTCAGATTCTGTGGCCATTTACTAAGAATGAATATGTGCTTCCATTAATGGGTGCTAGCAAAATTGTTCAATTTTCAAAAACTTCTCTTATTTGGTAAGAACCCATCCAGTGAGTTTGTAACTTCCCTTTGAACTCCTTGAACTTAGAATCATACAGGAGAAACCAATCACCCTACTAAAATGTCCTCCTTTTGATGTGTTGGTCATGCCATTGTTTCCTTTGACATTGAACCAGTTCTGTTTGTTGTATGGCTTCTGTATGGATTTCATCCAACTCATTGAGTTAAAGAATCCTATTTTGTTGTGCTAGATAGACAATGGTAGACTGATATCTAATAAAGTTTTGAGTGTCTACAATTCAGATTCTATAGACAGAATGGGTTTCTTCCCATAAACCAATTCATATGGTGAGAACTTGGTTGTGGACTTCCAGGTGGTATTGTAAACCCAAACTGCTTCAGATAACTTGCTAGCCCAATATTTTCTTTTCATGGTCACTGTCCTTGTCAAGATATTTTCCAGCACCCTATTAGTCACCTCCACCTGCCAATTATCTTGGGGATGGTAAGGTGAAGACTTTATGTGCTTAACTTGATATAGGTCCGTGAATGCTTTGATTACCTAAGAAATGAATTGAGGTCCTCTATCTAAAACTATTGATCTTGGGGCTCCAAATCTTAAGAAGATTCTATTATAGAGGAAATCAACAACTTTTTCTTCCCTTGCAAAATACAATGCCTGAACCTCAGCCCATTTAGTTACATAGTTTGTGCATACCAGAATGTATTCTTTACCTGATGATGGTGGAGAAATTGGTCCCACAAAGTCTAGACCCCATTTCTCAAATGGTTCCAACGTTACTTGAGGATGAAGTGACATTTCTTGGGTAAAGGTTGGTTGTCCCATTCTTTGGCACTGATCACATTGCTACACATACCTCTTGGTATCCTTATGAACAGAGGGCTAGTAGTAGCCAACTCCCATAATTTTGTGGATGGTTCTATGTGAGGAATAATGCCCACTAGATGGTTCATCATGACATGCCCTTAAGACATAAAAAATTTTATCAGCTTTTAGACGTACCTGCATAAAGTGAAATTAGGACCACACTTAAATAGTTAACCATTTAACTATTTGTAAGATAGGATTTCTTTTAGTACGTGCTTCTTTTGTTTTGAGGCAAAATGGGATGGAAACAAGCCTGTAGCTAAGAGATTAGCTATGTCTGCAAACCAAGGTACAGTAGAACAGATAGCAAAAAGATGTTCATCTAGAAATTTGTCCTCCACTAGTTGGTTCTCTCCACCTATATGCAATCTTGACAAAAAGTCAGCAACCAAATTGAATTTTCCTAGATTATCAACTATGGTAATGTCAAATTCATGCAATAGGAATAACCACCTAATTGTCCTTGCACCTGCTATTGGCTTGTTCATTAAGTATTTGATGGCTACATGATCACTATGTACAAATATTTTGTATCCAGTGATATATTGCCTAAATTTGTTTATAGTATATATGACTGCCAAGAATTCTTTTTCAGTTGTGGTATATTTTCTTTCTACAGAGGTAAGGTTTTTATTGATGTAGTAGATGGCATGCATACCTTCTCCCTCCTCTTTCTATCCTAGGATTGTCCCAATAGACTCATTTGAAGCATCCATTTGTATGTGAAATGACAGAGTTCAATTGGGCCCTCTTAAAACAAGTGTGACAATAAGTTTCTCCTTAATGGTTTCAAATGTTAATTGACAATCCTCTATCCATAAGAAGTTGGTGTCTTTGTTAAGTAGGGCAAACATAGGAGCAGCTATTCTATTGAAATTTTCTATAAATCTCCTATAGTAGCCTCTATGACCTAGAAAACTTCTAACATCTGTCTGATTTTTAGGTGAGGGTAACTGTTTGGTGACTTCTATTTTGTTCTGGTCTTCTTTGATCCCATTTGCTAAGATGTGGTGTCCCAATACAATTCCTTCCTCTACCATCATAAAGCATTTTTCATGGCTTAGGGATAGTCAATTTTTTTTATAGCATTTTAGTACCTTTTCTAGGTTTATGAGAGCTTCTTCAAAGTTGTCCCCATAGACAGTAAAGTCATCCATATAGACTTCCATGCACTCATTAGCTAATTCAGCAAAAATGGCTAAAACAAGCCTCTAAAATGTAGATGGAGCATTACATAGCCCAAATGGAAGAACTTTGTAGGCAAAAGTTCCCCAAGAACTGTTGATAATAGAGAGGGGGGGTGAATCAGTTATCTTAATTATTTCAGCTTTCTTAACCTTCTTAATAATTAGTACAACATTAATTCAAACAAGCAAACTTAATCATGAAATGGAAATACACATGACACAATATTTTTGATGTGGAAACCCTGTTAAGGGAAAAACCACGGAGTGATTAACCCAAGATTGTATTCTCTGTTACAAGAATAGGATTACAAAATGGCACTTGCCAATTAGGGCTCACTACCCGAGCACACTGCTCACAAGAGGCACACTGCCTACAAGAGACACACTATCTACAATTTATAAAGAGTGTAATACAATACTTGAACTGATAAGGAGCATAAACATATGCTGGAGTTCAGTTCTAGTTAGGCTCTATATACTGATCTGCTGCACTTCATCTCTCTTCTTTTATACTACTCTTCATTCACATACTGGCTCTTCCTTTCTACTTTTATTTAGCTCTACTATTTTTCTTCGCACATCACTTACAACAACACCTTTCATAACTAAATCCATCTTGTATATATATCCGCACAAGTGATTTCATCACCTTTCTAGTCAGCACCTGGAACAGTCAATATTTTTCATAGACTCTGATCTGTCAGCTGAATCCTTGCTTACCAAGTAATACGGATCATGGATATACTTGTGGAAATCATTAATCATGTCGGCCAAACATAATTTATGTCTTCATAACCTTTACCAACATCAGTAACACATCTGAAACATGTCTGATGATCTGCCAGTCAGTTCTTCCTCTATTCATACTGTCACTTGGGAACCTGACACTCAAGCATTCACATCTCTTTATCCTTTCCACACTGGAGGCTCAAACCTTGGAATCTATTAGTCAAGATACTCGTCTTGACTTCCCCAAATCTGCACTTCACCAAGATACTTCCTCTGAGAGATCCGGACCTGACTGTTGGACCTCGCCACATGCTTTGTTCTTGTTTACCGAACCACAACATTCTTCACTCTGACTTCCGGTATAGACATACCATGTCCTGTGAATGTGTGGGATGAACTTTGTTGCCATCAATGACAACATTCATGAATCCATATAGTGTCTCTTGCCAACAATATCCCCCTTTGGCATTGATGGCAACACTTAGTGAAAAATGACTAAGTGTATACACTATACTCCCCCTTGACTGATGCTCTATTTTTATATACATTTTTCAGAGCTCCCCCTTAGTTGGATTCCTCATTTTTCACTGCTCTTCAGTCCTCTTTTGACATCAATGGCAAAGGGTGGGGTCCACACACCAAAAATTTCTCAAAAACACTTCCATACTTAGCTGCATAAGTATTTGTACATGCTATACTTTGCATAAACTGAAGGATATCTGCAAAAGTCGTCTTCAATTGAATAAATTCTGTAGCCCAACTTTGCTTCATTCTGTCCAAAATTGAAATATGATCGCTTAACAGGAACGCAAAAGCTTCTGCCCTCTTAAGATCTATTGGATCATTTGTCTGGGCTGTGATTTGAGCATCTTTTATGGCCTCATGCATGGCCTCTAACTTAGGGATGATTATCCCTTTGAGTTCACCCAACCTATTTATTCTATTTTTCTTTTCCTTCTCAAGTTTCTTGATCTCATTCAAGACTACAATAGTCTGACATTCTTGATTTATTATAGAGGAAGAGAGAGGATCAAAATTCTTTGATAGGTTTGACAGTTTAACCTCCTATTCTTTTATTTTCTTAATGTCCAGTGTTACTTTGGACCATGATAAACAAAATTTGTACATTTCTCCTCCATCTTTAAGAGCGTTTTCTAAGCTCTTTATTCCCATATTCATATTTCTCCTATCATTAATTATCAGCCCTTGAACCTCTGAGAATCTCTTAATAGAGAATTCTTTCCGGACCTTCACCTCAGCGGATTTCTCAAAAGACTCAAAATGAATGCTGACAGAATTAACAAGAGACTTGAGATTACCGGATGAAGAAGCTGAGGAGTCCTTCTGAAAGGATGGCATAATCTTTTCAAGCACTCCAGATGCAGTTGCTATAAGCTCATGGTGTTCCATGTGAGATTTCAGTAGTTTCTCGTTGGCCTTTGCATTTGCAATGAAGCTATCTTCATTATTTGTACCGAAGAAAGAGAATCAAAATCAAATGGCCCTTTTAGCAGTTTCGGTTCATCAATCTCTATGCTCTCTTTTGTCAAGAAGTCTTTGACAGATTCTGTAGTGTCTCTTGCCGGAGACAGATTCTTCTTCTCTTCTGCAGTCACAGAGCTGTCTCTTGGGGCTTTCCCTCCTTCCACAACCTTTGTCCTGTCATCTTCTTTTTCCTTCACCTCCGCTTCTTTCTCCTTTAATCTTTCTTCTCCTTTGGATCCAGAGTCAACAGGGGAAACTGGAGGAGTGATGTTAGTCTATTCATGAGCCACCTCTTCCAAAGCAGAGGATTCCAAGTCCATAGCTGTTTCTGCACCAGTATTCATTACCTCTTCTGTTATTTTCTCAGTAGACTCTTCTGCAACACTTGCGGTCGAGGGGTCAGTACCCAAGTCCTCTATAATAGGAAGATTAAATCTTTTGAAGGCTTTCTGGAGGATCTCTTCTGTGTCCTTGGCTACCTTGTTAGTCTTACCAAGCATAAGTTGATTCATCCTTGCTTTGCTCCTAAACTCATCCTTGCAATATTTGAACACCATATTGATTGTCTTGGGATTGATTAAAGGATATAGTTGAATTGCTATCTATTCCTGGATTTCTAGGTCTTTGGCTTGGGCATTGTTCTTTCTTATTTCTAGTTCCTTCTCCAAGCTTTTGGGGATCAGAGATATAATTTCAATGAATGCTTTATTGTAGATATTTAGGTACCTGATTGAGGCATCTTGCAATATCTTCTGATCTGCTTCATCGTAATCATCATAGAACTCAACCATTGGCTGACGATTTCTGTCCACTGTGACTGATTTGATTATGTCATCAATGTGAAGAGTGGGTTTGTCAACATATTCCTCTGTCTTTTCTTCTTCCTTCTGTCCAGTAGAGGGTTGATCAGATGTTTTCTTCTTTTTCTTCATTTTTCTGATTTCTTCATCAGATTTAGTCTCCTCTTCATCCCTTTGATTGGCATAAGCTCTTGTAGCTTTTGTTTTGTTCTTTTCTCTCCTTTGCCAGATGATTGTGCTTTTAGTTCTAATGTCCTTGAGCCTTTGACAGTGGTAGGTGCAGATCTCTTTGATGATCTGGTCCGGGTGGAAGGTTTTACCAGAACACTTTCCTCATTTTTCTTTTCTACCTTCTTCTTCTCTTCCTCAGCCCTTTCCCTCTTCTTCCTGTGGGCATCAAGTGCCTCCATTGAGATGCCAAAGCCTTTGGCAACATCTTCTACTTCTTTTCTCACTTTCCTCTTGATCTCTGGTTGCCTTAGCTTTGTATGAATTTTCACACTTAGTTCATCAAAAGTTCCAAATCTTTCTGCTTTTGGGTCCTTTGGTTGTCTGAGCATGTGTTGAACATGTAGCTCTATAATTTGTTCATCAACTTCATACCCCATAGGCATGATCCAAACTATCCTTGGCTCTACTACCTCCATTAGGCATTGATCAGTGTCTACCATGAAGCACACTGTATCCTTATATTTCTCAACTACTGATTTGGGGATTCTTTCTCTAACTTGCATTGTATTTTGAAAGTGCTTGAAGTAACCCCACAGAGTTGTATTCCTTGCCTTAGCATCCCCAAGTTCATGTAAGTAATCTCTGATCTGAATTGCTACTGGTTTGTCATTTTGCCATACCCATCCATTTGATTCGGGCAGCTCATTCATGAAGTAGAAAAATAGGCATAATATTATTCCACCATATTTAAAGGAGTTCTTCTTGTCCTTTTTGATCTTCTGTATGTTTTCCATTAATTGGCTCAAAAGAAGTTCATAGAGATCATATTCTGCATTCTTTCTCAGCATCTCATAGGCAGTATATACTGCAGTTCCAGATACTAAATTCTCCCTACTGGAGTGATATATCTTGTATCCTATTATCATAGATGTAAACTTGATATCTGGGTCAGTAATATCTTCAATGGTCATTGCCCTCTTGTCAAATTTTGATCTGGTGGCCTCAGTTACAATGTTGTTTTTGACAAATTTGAGGACAGGTATTCCTCCGGAGGAGTGTAAACTAGTTACTTCCCTAATTGCTTCCTTTGTGATTTTGCAAGGTCTGTTAAGCCATAGAAAGTTATCATGTACCCTACTCAACACATACTAGACCCATTCATCTTCTTCAAAGCAGAGGAAATGAATGAACTGATCAAATTGTTTCTCCTGGACGCCCTTATATTCTGGTTTAAGCTTAAAAGCATCATCTATCAATTATTTGTGATAGATATCTCTTAGTTTGAACTCCCCAAACTCTTCAACATTTGCGTGTATGTAAACCCTAATATCTTCTATGTAAAACACCATGCAGAACATTAGAGAAGGCTCCTAGGGGATCTACGTCCAAGGATTTGTATGGATGCTTCTTAAACATGGGGTGAGGTTTATCAGAAATCTTTACTATATTCGGAGTAGACATCATCAAGGAATCTTATTGAGAGATATTAAGAATGAAGAATACCTTTTACACTGTGTAGAGCACACATGATGAAATCTGGATTGAGCTATATGAAGAATCATCTTGATCTTTGGGAAAAGTAGTTGCAGAGCTCCTTTTCTCTTTTCTTCGAATGTGAGTGTACAAATGATGAGCAAATAAACTCTTTTATTTCTGAGAAGCCCTAATTTTCATTCGGCAATAAATGCGCAACCTAATTCATTCCAGTTTTCCTTGTTTGTCTTATTCAGAGACAAAACCTTTTCGGATAACTAAGATAGATTTCAAAGTTATTCTAGGAGAGTAGTGATAATCTAACTTCCTTTGATTTGTCATTTGATCTATTTGCAAATCAAGACACCATAGTTTAAATCATACCAGACCAAACTTGTAAGGAATCTATTTTTACTGAAAGACTATTTTACTAGATCAATTCTGGTAGGATTAGATTCTTCAACTCTTCTTGCGAATCTCTCAAATCTTTACCATACCCCTTTTAGATGTTTCTTGTATGACCCCTTTTAATCCACAGCTCTCCTTATGCCAGTTTTGGCACCAATTGACTAGCCAGGGGAACAAGGTTTTCTTTGTGTCTCCCCCTAAGCCAGAGCTCACTTTTTAATTTCCGGAAGGAATATCAGCACCAAAGTCTGGTGCGGATCCATCCCCTACATTCTCTGTACTTTTCTTCACCCAAATTTTGTTCATCTCACTTTGAACTTCATCCACATTTACTTTTTGTTTTCCCTTATCTTGATTCTGATTATAATATACCAGACCTCTTTTATCCTGATTCTTGCTTCTACAGAATTTTGCTATATGACCAGATCTATTGCAAATTTGGTAAACAACATTTCTTTGCATATTTGATTGATATCCTCTTGATCTGCATTGATTAGCCATATGACCCATTCTATTGCATGCAAAGCATCTACCATTGAATGAATTATTCATTTGCATATTTCTACATTCATGAGATTTGTGACCATACCTTTTGCAGTTGAAGCACTATCTGAAGAAGGATGTATTAGTCTGATTCATTCTTCTTCTGCACTGATTATCTTTATGACCAAAGTTATTGCAGTTGTGGCAATATCCATTGAAGGATGGATATCTTTGAGCATTAGGCTACCTTACTGGAGGACTTTTAGGCCTGTTCCTTGGATTTTCTGATCTAAAATTCTTCTGACCGGATCCAGAGCTTTCTCCTTTCTCATATCCCAAACCACACTTGTCATCTACCCTCTTTTGGATTTCAAGAACTTCAAGTTGGGCAGAACTTATCTTGAATTTCTCTTTATATTCATTTGCTATTTGAAGATCCCTTTTGAGAGAGACAATTTGACCCTCAAGTTTTTCTTCATTATCTTTAGCATCTTCAAGATCAGATTCAAGATGTCTGATAATTCTATCCATCTTGTGGCAATCTTCTGATTTCTCCTTGAGAGATTGTCTTAGATTATCTTCAGTTTTTCTTTTCTCTTCAATCTCTTTGGTAAACTTTATAACTCCTGTTTCCATTTCATGTCTTATCATAATGGTTTCTTTTGATAACTTTTCACATAACTTGGTTTTCTCCTTCAGTTCTTCATTTGCATCATTTGTTTCACCTTGACTTATCAATTGCTGAAGTAGCTCCTTTCTCTTTTTCATAGAGAGACTTAATTTGTCTTTTAGTTCTCTCATGAAATCATCACCCTGTTTGAGTCTTTCCTTTAATTCATTGACTTCAGAGTTTGATTGTTCAAGATCATCAAGGGCAGTCTTGAGTTGCTTAAACCATATGCATCCATTTGAATTCCCAGATCTTCCTCAAGTTGTTAGACTCTGTTAGGAGGAACTTGGCTCTGATACCAATTGTTGATAATTAAGAGGGGGTGAATCAGTTATCTTAATTATTTCAGCTTTCTGAACCTTCTTAATAATTAGTGCAGCATTAATTCAAACAAGCAAATTTAATCATGAAATGGAAATACACATGACACAATATTTTTGACGTGGAAACCCTGTTAAGGGAAAAACCACGGGGTGATTAACCCAAGATTGTATTCTTTGTTAGAAGAATAGGATTACAAAATGGCACTTGCCAATTAGGGCTTACTGCCCAAGCACACTGCTCACAAGAGGCACACTGCCTACAAGAGACACACTGTCTACAATTTATAAAGAGTGTAATACAATACTTGAACTGATAAGGAGCATAAACATATGCTGGAGTTTAGTTCTGGTTAGGCTCTATATACTGATCTACTGCACTTCATCTCTCTTCTTTTATACTGCTCTTCTTTCACATACTGGATCTTCCTTTCTTCTTTTATTCGGCTCTACTACTTTTCTTTGCACATCACTTACAACAACAACACCTCTCATAACTAAATCCATCTTGTATATATATCCGCACAAGTGATTTCATCATCTTTCTAGTCGGCACCCGGAATAGTCAATATTTTTAATAGACTCTAATCTGTCGGCTGAATCCTTGCTTACCAAGTAATGCAGATCATGGATATGCTTGTGGAAATCATTAATCGTGTCAGCCAAACATAATTTATGTCTTCATAACCTTTACCAACATCAGTAACACATTTGGAACAATGTTTGATGATCTACCAGTCATTTCTTCCTCTGTTCATATTGTCACTTGGGAACCCGACACTCAAGCATTCACATCTCTTTATCATTTCCACACTGGAGGCTCAAACCTTGGAATCTATCAGTCAAGATACTCCTCTTGACATCCCCAAATCTGCACTTCACCAAGACACTTCCTCTAAGAGATCTGGACCTGACTATCGGACCTTGCCACATGCTCTGTTCTTGTTTACTGGACCACAACATTCTTCACTCTGACTTCTGGTATAGACATACCATGTCCTGCGGATGTGTGGGATGAACTTTGTTGCCATCAATGACAACATCCATGAATCCATATAGTGTCTCTTGCCAGTGAGAACAAGTGAAGGTGGTTTTATCCTGATCTTCAGGTGCTACTTGGGTTTGGTTATATCCACTGAACCCATCCAAGAATGAGAAGTACTTCCTCCCTGCAAGGTTGTCTAGCACTTGGTCAATGAATAATAAAGGAAAATAGTCCTTCTTTGTGGCTTTGTTTAGTTCTCTATAGTAAATACACACTCTCCACTTCCCATTCTTTTTAGGCACTATGACTAAGGGTGAGACCATTTGACTGTCTGAGATTGGATATATAAACCCTGCTTGCAGGAATTTTTCTATCTCAGTCTTAACAATATCTTTTAAAGTAGGATTCAATCTTCTCTGGAGTTGTCTGACAGGTTTGACATCTTCAGTGTATATATGATGAGTATAGATCTTAGGAGGGATGCCCTTCATATCTTGGTATTCCCAAGCAAAAGATGTTGAATGGGAAATTAGGAGTTTGAGAAGTGCTTCTTCCTATTTTTCTGCTAACTAGGTGTTGATATTCAATGCTTTCCCAAGTAAAGTCATGACCTGTTTTGTGATATGATCCATAGATGTATTCAATCCATATCCTGGAGTCATAGTATTGAGGGGGTAAGAATGTGGGAGTAACATGTGGAATGTGGCTAAGTCTCTGTAAAAGGTTTCTCCACAAGGAATGATGTTTTCTAGGGTACAATGAGCAGAAGTGAGGAATTCTCTTTTTGAATCTTGGCTAGTTCCATGATATCCTCGTTAATAAGAATGTGGGTGATATCTTATGTTGTATCATAGTGAATTTCTTCTTCTAACTCACCCAAATGTTATTTGATGGTAACCATAGCTACGATAGCATTATTTTCCATGTTATTCAGCTCAACTACCTACACTTTTCCTGAATAATGTATTGATGGTTTAGTTGGAGGATACAAAGATATTTTCTTCAAATCTATTCCATTGGAAATGACCATATCCCCTGTTCAACAATCAATAGATGTTGTTGTTGTGACAAGCCATGGCCTTCCTAATATTAATGAGTATGCATTTTGCTAGTTTCTAGGTTCTAATATCAAGAAGTCTACTGGGAATTCCCATGATTCCACCACAACTGGAACATTAGTTATCACCCCTTTTGGAATAGGTACTGATTGGTCAGCTAGTTGAAGGATTATGGATGTGGACTGGATACCTATTAGGGATAATTTGTCCATTGTGTGGACTATCATTACATTTATTGCTGCTCCCAAATCAACCAAAACATTAGATATTTCTAACCTTGAGATATAAATAGTTATGACAGGGTTCCCAAGGTCTCCATATTTTGGGAGGAGCATTTCTGCCATTAGGAGGTCTACTACTTTCCCTTCTACCTGGATGGTGGCAGGAAATGTTTTCTTTCTACCCTGTGTCTTAACACAATGTTGTTTGATGCATTAGTTCAGTTCAGGCACATCCGTAATTGCTTGTAGGAGTGGAATTTCAATGTTCAATCGTCTAATTTCTTGTAGAAATTCTGATTCCAGGGTACATTGGACTTGTTTTTGTAAAACCTTTTTTTCTGAGGGGCATGTTGTTTGAGCCATTCTAGGTATGGTGCTAGTTTTTCTATCTCTGGAGCAACTTCAGAGTTCTTAGGAAAAGTGTTTCTAGGGGTGTTCTCCAGAGCTCTTCCTTTAGGAGGAACTCTGGAGTTATCCAAGGATGGTTCTTTCAACACTGTTTCGATAGTAATCTCCTCTTGAAGTTGAGTGGATAGATTTTTAGGTTCCTCATCATTGATTACTTCAACTATAGTTGGAGGAGATGGTATTGGAAGTGCTTTCCCATAATGTAGCTAGAGATTATTGGAATATATGGCATTAATACCAGCTATGTTTTCTTGTTCTATCATGTAAACAGCTGCTCCCAGTTTATTCCGTGGGTTTGGTATAGGTTAGGCTAGTAAAGGTGGCTGGCTAACTGGCTCATTTTGTGACTACGGAAATGTCAAGGTTGTCCTTGGTATTGTTGATTATAACCCTATTGAGGACCCCAATGAGGCTGCATGTTTTGTGATCCAAACTATTGTGGCCATTGTTGATTTCCCCATGGCTGATTTTGCCAATGTTGGTTCTGCCATTGTTGGTTTGTCCAATCTTGTGGTCCCTAAGGAGGAATATTCTGAGGCCTATGCCACACTGGACTCCATTGGTTATTTCCCCAGTTCGAAGGGCCCCTATAAGAAGCCTGGTTTTGATATTGATTATAAGGAAAATTTCCAGCTTGTTTTTGTCCTACATAGTTCAACTCCTCCTCTATAATGACATTCTTTTTAGTCATCCTTTTTAAGGCTATAAGCTGATCACACTAACTGGTAGGATGTTCCCTATCATAGATCTGACCGATCTCTGATTTATCTAAATTGCATTCTCTCAACAGGTGTTTGTTCCTACACCTAGGACAATATATGGAGAGTGGTTCAGTTGTTCTGCTATGATGAGTTATTCTAGTTTTTGCCTAAATCCCATCTAATGTGGTATTCAATTGGACTAGAATATGTGTTTTAAGATTTGTAATTTCCTCCATTAACTATCCTATTTCATTCTTCCCTTTGAAAGATTTGGGTGTTCTCACTCCATCTTGGATTCTGGAATAGTTCCTGTAGAGTTCTTCTATAGCAGACATATCCATTTTATTGATATTCCCTTTCCCCATTAGATCCAGTGCCTATTTTGATTCTTTGTCTAATTCTTTTACAAATAGGGTTCTAGCCAAAGAGTGAGCCACATGATTGCCATACCTTCTCAAAGCAAAGTTGAATCTATCCACATAGTCCTCTAAGGTTTCATCCTCTCTTTGTTTAATTTTGAACAATTCCTCAATTTTATCACTGATTCTATAGTAATCAGGTGGTATTTTCCCAAAAAATTTGTTTCCATTTGTTCCCAGGAATGGATGAAGTTTTGGAGCAAACCCATGAACCATCTCATAGCAGAATATTTTAGTGTTTGGGGGAAAAGTTTGAGTTTTTTATTATTTGATCCATAATTGTAAGTCTGGCATACCACTTTAAATTCAAACAAAAATTGATCTGGATCCTCATAAGCAAGACCCCTAAAATTTGGCAAATGTGAAGGTGAGAAATATTCTTCATAGGGGCATTATCTCTAGTAGCCAGAACAATGGAGTATGAGAAGGTCCTTGGAGCATGATTATCCTCCTCATCATGATTATCATCTGTGTCTAATACTGGTTCTTCCCTTTGAGATTCGGTGTGGGGTTCTGAGGAATTAGTTTCTGTCAAAGGATCTACCTAGAATCTTTCTTGCAATTCTTGGATATATTCAAAGACTGAAGGGCTTCCAGAGGATTTGCAGAATTATTGAGTTGGGGTGTAGTTTCCAAGGTAGGTTCTAGGTGCCTCTCTTCAACACGATCTTGTGCCACCCTACTACTTTCTCCTATAGTTTGTTGTTGGGGTGTCTTTTTTATGTATCTTCCTTTTGAATCCCTAGCTCTAACCATACAAATTCAATTTATCCAAAAAAAATTGTTTAACTAAGTTTCCCTAATTAACACAGAGATCACCAGTAACGGCACCAAAAATGACAAGGTTTGTTGGTCCTTGGCATTTAATCATGTTTTCATATGTCAAATCTAGGGCTGTGTCCTTGGCTATCTGCAATTAGGAATCATATAGTTGCCAGTCCATCTAACTAATTCTGCTAATCTTATTTGCTATGAAAATTAATGTTGCTGATTTATCTGCTATGAAAGTAAATTATGAGAATACTAGAAACAAAGCTGAAATAGTAAATAGCTAACATTGATCTATTCTAATCCATTCAACTGAAGCATGCATTTATCTACGAGAAAAAAATAACTATCTTCCTAGATAGAATCTAAAATAGAATAATAAACAAAATAAATACTAGCCTCATGTCTTGATGACAGGAGTGGGCCCTTGCTCCTCACCCTCAGAACTGAAGACTAAGGCAATAAATCAGTACATGAATGTAATATCACAATTCTTCTTTAGTCTTGTTGGTAATCATTTATGTTTGGGGTTTTAAGCTTGGGTGTTTGCAAGTTTTCTCATTTGAACCCTGAGGTTTCTATCTTCCTTGGTTTGTTGCATTGTTTTGTTTGTTCTGATGTTGGCCTCCTGTAACGGGTTCCCTACTACTATGTTTCATCTCCATGCCTTAATGTTCATGGTTTGACCAGCCCAGTGCAATGTTTTATTATCTTTTCCCATCGCACATGAGAAAAGTGACAAGTTTCTTTATATGCAAGTGATCAAGTCTGTTGACAAGCCTGTGAAATCTCAATCGACTTCCAGAAATGGTAAAAATTTTGAGTTATATGCATTCTAGTTGTATATTAGGTTGCATATACATCGGGGGAATCTTCTAAAAGATTCTAAGAATATTCCCTCTTTGTATATCGGGTCATATACAAATTAAAATGTATAGGGAGATGCAAATATGCATTTGCTATTGTGGTGAGGCAGAGATGCATGTGGTGGGGCCCGTGGATGTATAGGGTTGAATGTATATGCATTATACATTCGGGCACACATACAATGGTTAGATACATTGTAGGAGCATTCTGAGGAAGATTCCTTTTTTGTATGTGCAAGTGGGTTTGAACATGTTCGGCATTCAAGAATTATGCATTCATCGCATATTCTAGAATGATTCCCTACTTGTATGTTTGTGTTTGTATATTCTGCATACAAACAAAATATACAATGAGGAATATACATTCTGGACCTGATTAAAAATTTAATTTAGTGAATAATGTTTTGGGTCCATAGCGTGTAGATTGGGCGCTTGTATGTGCCAATGTACATTCGAAAGATATAAGGGTTAAGATGCAAGCCAGATTTCAAAGTATCTTCAGCAAGCTTCATAAATTTTGAAATCCACCTTGTATGTATAAGGAGAATGTATATGCAATGTGCAAGGAATTGTGCAAAGGAGAGAGAAAATGGGTCTGGCCCACCACTTGTATATTTGCACTTGTAAATGTGCCGATATGTAAACTCGTGAGGATACAAGGCCCAGACTTGAAGGTTTTTCAAATCTAATGGATAGATGCAGTGAAGTCCACCTTGTATATATTTGGCGCTTGTAGATGTGTAATATACAATGCGATGGATGCAGGATGGAGATACAAGCCGGACCCGAACTGAACTCTAGTTTGTTCTATAACTTTTGACGTTCGCCTTGTATGTTGTATATGCATTTGGATTTGCATATACAAAAGCGATAAAGGGAAAATGAAAGGAGAAAAGGTCAGCAATAGAAGGTCAAGGTGCCTACGTGGCATGACATTATTGGTTGGTGACTCTTCATGCATGTTTTGGGACTGTTGATCTCAATGATGGATTTTAGATCAACGGTCAGGTTTTGAACCTTTAGCGATGGTTTTTTCCTTATGTCTGCAGCCATTTTTGAGCAGGAAAGTCTCCAGATGCATCTGCTGTTGCATCCCGCAGGTAGTTGAGGTTTTAATGGTAGTTGTGCAGAGAAGTATGGGTTGAGTTGACAAGTTCAACCACCTGATTTAGGAAGAGGATCTCCATGCGGTGGCACTTTTCTCGAACATACCTGCTCCTTCCTCCTTGTCCCTCGGCTGCATTGAATTTTCTAAGCGCCATTCCTAAGGTAGTATATCTAGTGGAAATTTTGACCTTGTCATGTAATTAATTTTGTTGAGTACATAGTTTTGGTATAAAATGGCCAAACTATGTTACTCATTGGTTGTTGAAAACTGGACAAATTTTTTGGTGCTGTGATAAGATACAACTTCATTGGTGGCCCTATTTTGGATGTTTTTGTGAGTTTATGAATCTCATGTTGTCTATTTAATGCATAAACTTATTGGTTACATGTTGATTTAAATGAGTAATGCTTCATTGCATGTGTTCTGTTACTTGTCTCTAAATTGAATGTATTCTTCTTTTGAATCTAAACAGCTAAGGGGTGTCTAAGATTCTTGAATATAGATTTGCTATGTTGAATGCTTGGTCTTTTACTTCTACTCAAGGAGCAGATTAAATGTTTTAGGTTAAAGTGTTAAGAAGAATATATTGTAGTATACTCAATTCTGGGAGGTATATGTAAGGTAGATACTGAACAATCCCCTTGAAACTCAGTCATTAATATAGGTTTATGTGTACATTCACATGTGTATGTCTATTGACTCAGAGCCCTGAAATAGGCACCGATCCAGTCTTGTATTGAGAACATAATCAAGGTCCTAGTTTTGCATCCATACGTAAAATCCAATTCAAACTTTAAATACAAACCTTTAGGATTTTAGAAGTAGTTTTAGGACCCAAAATCCTCTGTCTACAACTAAGCATAAGCCCAAAGCTAGCCCCTTTGCATTTATTCCACAGTTTTGGTCTGCATTATAGAGGATTTATCTGCTTTGTTTCACAATCTAAGTAGTTTCATGTGCATATGTTGTAGATGTTGAGTAGGGAATACTCCCCTTGGTTCTGCAGAGCCTAAAGAAGAAGAGGAGATATTTATAGAGTCTATCTCTGTAAGGACCCACTTGATCCAAACTCAAATTTTCAAAAAAAAAATAGTTTATTAACAAGTTCTTATGAGAGATATCAAAACTTCCATTGAGTACTCAGAAAAAACTTCAGCCAAAACGGGCCATATGTTCAAAATGGAACATATAAATCCATGTTCAAAATGAAACATTCTTAAGCCAGCCTGAGCTCTTCTATCCTTTGGGCAAATAGGTTCATACGGAACCAGGTCAAACGGACCTTATCGCTACCTAATTCGGGTAGAACAAACAGTGGCCAAAAGGCCTAGTGGGTCCAATACTCTATCCAATCCGGAATAGATAAACATAACAGCCTAACGGGCTAAAGAGGATAGGAATCATTATACTCTAGCCAGAGACTTCTGACTCCCTCGGAACCAATATAGATTCATGAGTCACTTCCTGGGGACCACAGTCTACCTAGACACTATGTTGAGGATGTCGAACAGGGAATACCTAACATCAACTTGTACTCACCTCAGTTTACGGCAACGCCGGGTACAAGTAATCCACCTCGGGGATTCTTCTGAGTACTAGGAGAGTTCTTAAGTTACCTAGATAACCTTTTAACTAGAGATCGAGATTATGAAGTTGGTTATTAGAGAGTACCCTATATCCGAGGAACCTGAGTACTGGGGGCATCCTTCACCATCCAAACTGCCTACATACCCTGTATCCACAGGATCAAGGCCCTCTACGGATGCAATCTACACGACGAATGCAAACATGTAGTTCTGTCTTGCACTATGTCTATGTAACTATGGTTGGTACACAGTTCTTCATCGATTGCCCATTCACTCAAGTGATACAGAGACGAAATTCTTAAGAAACTAGTATTGCAAACACACCTCCCGGGAGTGTTTGGCATTTAAGTTTTCAAGTGCAAATAATTTACCTATCACACATATTTTTCTGATGAGGTCTTCCCGTTGATCATCCTACAACAATTGTTAATAGTCTCATTTCTTTTTCTTAATCTTTTTAGTTAGGTATCCGAGGAGATTTTCCCTTCCTGCGGATTCAACTTAGACATGTTCCTTATTACTCCCTAACGATTTAGAGGGACAATGCCTAGACGTCGTTGTTGCAGCTGTGTTAGGCATGAGGTACTTGGTTCAACATGATGGCATTACCCGTAAACGTGACACAGAGGTACCGTAAATACCAAACACTGCGAATGTTTGAGTTTGGACATTTATTTACAAGGTTTATCTATCTAGATGAAAAGAGAAAAACTTGCATAATCACTAACTAAGAAAATTAATAAAGGAACATAAAGATGCATGATAATTTTGCTTAGAAAATATTTAATCTATTCTATCACTTCTCAATATAAAGAGGTTCAGAACAAGAAATATTGATAACCTATTTTGTCATACATCAATAGAATTTATTCCAAGAGTGGATAATTGAGACCTTTTCTTGCATGTCCATTATAAGCTCACTTTCAAATTGAAAACTAGTAAGGATTAATAAAAATTTGTAAAATAAGATAGATATCTTCACAAGAGGTTCACTTGAAATTCCGTAATTAGATTTATACTTTAACAAAATTGATTAATTTCCATTATTAATATACTTTTGTATATACTCGATCAATAGTAACTATGTTTTCTAATACATAAGAAATGATAATTAGTTGTTCTAAGGTTTTATGCCTTTAATGACTGTTTCAAAGATCTTCTCGATTCCATTCACAATTCAATTATGATCATACTTTATATTCATGATTCAATTGGGTGTCTAGTTTTGAATTAACATGGTTCACCTGATTTAAAGAAGGGTCACTAACATATCACATCCATGTAATAATTGCGTCAAAAGCTAAATGAAAGGTTCAATTATAGGAATATGATGTTGAATTGAACATTTGGCATAGCCAATTGATTTATGTCAACGCAATGATAGATACTCATAATTTTATGACTGTAACTTATATACAAATGATACTACTAGTTATATATGCAATATTTAGATAGCTAATAATAATTCTCTGCCTACAATGTGTAACTTCAGTTATAAATAAAATCTAATGCAAATACAACATAGTACAATTACACAGCCTTACACGGTTTGTTGGCAATTACAATTACCATGCAATGTCAATACAACAGAGTACATAGTGCCACTATCCTCTCTACCTGTGCCAAATTGGGCACTAGGAATAGGGTATGGAAGGGACGATTATAGTTGGAAAATCTCGAACAAGGTAGGTCATCTATTTTGACAAAATCCCTCAAAGAATGCCGCCTCATGGAATGAAATGATTGCACGATCTACATAAAATGGTTTATTGAAAAATCTTTAGAAGCTTTCAGGCAAATGAAATCAGTGGTCATACAGCCAAATTTCACATCCTTTGTTGATGTCCCCTACCTATATCTACGTGAGAGCTTTGGAATAGTGCATGGACATACATCAAAGAATAAAGGGAAGAAAATTTTCATCAGATGATGTAGTTACAAATGCGTCGTTACATATGTATACATGATTTAGAAAAACAAGATTTGACAAATATTATAGTTGGAAGAGTTTTGGTAGTCATATAGCAAACTGTGGAAGCACAGGTAAGACAAGTGAATTGTTTGACAGAAGCCAGCGAAGAGACATTGTCTCATGGAAAGGAATGGTTGTAGGAAAAACACTGCAAATTGTGGAAGCACAGATAAGGCACCTGATCCATTCTACAAAATACAGCAAGAGATGACATCGTATAGAATACAACAATTGAATTAATGAAGCACTCAGAAACATATCCTAACATTGTAAGCTTTATTTATGTTTGCAGTGCATACAGCCATGTAGGTTGAGTGGATGAGATCTATACATACTTCTATCATAGTTGCAGCCCAAAATTATAGGACATTGCTGATAGTTAGAATATACGATTACCTCACAACAGCAATGCTCCTCTTGCTACTTCTTTCCAAAGTGGAAAGCCACTTGCCTTTGTGATTCTCCTAGTGTTTGGTCTCACCAGGCATGAACAGATTTCTCCAGCCTTTTCAAACCAAAGGTGTCATTCTTCCTCATAATTCTAGGCATTTATAGAAAATTCCATGCATCCCCACCCTTGTATTTTTTAATGCTATTGCATCCTCCACTCCTTTAATTTATTGATAATGCATCCTCCACTCCTTTAATTTATTAATAATGCATCCTCCACTCTCTTAGTTTAATGCTAATGCATCCTCCACTCTTTTAATTTATTGATAATGCATCCTCCACTCCTTTAGTGGATTTACAAATCTTATCCCCCATTTCTTATGTGTAATCCATTTAAATTGTTTATTATTTGTATTTTAAATGAATATACTTTTTATGTTAGTTTTCAAAAATTGAGTTGTGACAATCTCCTATATTGTTGGCCCCTGGCCCGAGAATCCTGTTGATCATTAATGGCTATTTTGTAGGGATTATTGGGAATAAGCATCCAGTCTGGGAAAATAACCAACAGAAATTGGTGACTCTACTAGGGAATTCTTTGTGAAAGAACCTTGATTTTAAAGGAAAACAATTCCTAGTAATAGGTGGCGACTCCGAACCAATCTCCCAACCGGTAAAGTAAAAATTTGTATGCAAGGGAGAAGATCCTAGTGTAATACTCTATTTGAAGAGTTACCCATAAAAATGATGTATAGGAAAAAAGGGACTGTTAGAGCTAGTCAGGATGGTTCTCCTAGCCCCAGAAAAATGATTTTATTCAGGACAATCTAGGATCCTCAGAGAAAATAATACCTTATTTTTCAAACACTGAGGCTGAAATCCAGAATTTCTATGAAAGACAACAGGGTGCTAGTTTGAGAATAAGGTCACAAGTCTTTCAAGAATGCCATTTCTTGGATCCCAATGATAGATTTGAAGAAGTTGAGTCTCCAAGGGATGATGATAATGATGATCAGAATATGATAAAGCCATCTTCTTCTATGCCTAGAGAAGAGGAACTAGCTAATGAAATTAAGAGCTTAAGGGCAGAATTAGAATATCTGCAAGCAATAAAGATTAGGGATGACATGAGACAGAAAGTGCAAGCTCTAAGAGTTGCTCAAAATGATTCAGTTCCTGCCCTTGGCAATGCAGATATGCAGAGAAATCAACATAGGAATGAAATACAGGATCAGCACAATGATCAAAGATAGATTGCAAATAATGCTAGAATACCATTAAATAATGTAATAAATCAGAATACAAACAGAAATGCCAATGCTAATCAATTTGGTAGACAGCCTATGTAGCTAGATAGATTAAGGCAGTTAGTTTTTGATGGCATTCCTGGTTACCCCAATCTTATTGACAAACATGTGAGGCTACAAGTGCCTAAATTTTTAGGAAATAATACTGTGTCAAGAGAAGACCATTTAAAAGCTTTTCAGAATATCATGGACAACTTTGAGGTTGAGCATGAGGATATTTTCATGAAATCATTTATGCAATCCTTAGTTGATGAAGCCAAGGAATGGTATAGGGGTCTACCTGACAGAAGCATTTCATCATGGGAAGATTTTAGAAGGATATTCAAAGAACAATATGGTGACAAAACAGACCCTAGTTTCTTCATCAATTCAAATTTACTAGCATTAGCAAAGGATCAAATGAACAGGTTGATGATTTCAATGCTAGATGCACTAAGGTATTGAACAAATTGCCATAGGACTTGAGGCCTAATGAACCTATGTGCATAGTGTTGTATATAAATGCTTTTGATACCAAAATAGCTTATGGATTGAGAGACAAGAGACCTGCTAGCCTCAGAGATGCGTTCAAGATTGGAACAAATATTGAAAATAATAGAAAAGCATCTGGTAAGATAAACAAAAGAGATGATGTGAAAATTCTACAAAACCCAAATACTAAAGCTCAAACTGTTCAAGGCAGTGCATCTGCTTATGAAGATAAATTAGACAAATTGACAACTATTGTCAATGACTTGGGTTATAGAATGGCTAAAAATGAAAACGGGATAGGTCCTGAAAGACCAATTTACCAAAGGCAAGAAAGAAGACCATCATTACATGATATGCCATATAACACCAATTGGCATAATGGTAAGCCTATTCTTCCAAACAGAAACATAGGTCAAAGGATTCAAAATGCAAAGGAAACTCCTGATCCTTTGAGGAAGGCTGTAAATATTGTTAATGACACCCTATGGTGTATCATATGTCAAATGCCTCACTCATAGTCACAATGTATGATTGCTCAGTCTCTATACAACAATGTTGTTGCCTGTGATGACTGCAATGAGCCGCATTGCATGGAGGATGACAATGTCAATATGCTGTCTACAAACAGAGAATACTCTTCTCATGATGCTGATGTAAATGCAAATGATGAAGTTCAGGTCTGCCAGCAGTTTCCCTATGATGAAGATGAGGAAGATAGCTATGCTTATGCTCAAGATTCACATAATTTTCTGAATAATTTGAGGAGACCTTCTAATGAAGAAATTAGAGCCTTCACAGCTGCAGCAATAGCTCAAGTTAAAAGCAATTACAACCTAAGGAGTAAAGCTCAGGTAAGCAATTCACACCAACTAGAAAATACTTTTGTGAGCTAACCTGTGCATAGTCATAAGGGGACAGAAACATATAAGAAACAATGGAACAATAATAAGTAAGGTTTTAAGCAGAAAACAGGTCATGATCCTTAAGGACCAAAAAATAGAATTCCCCAGGTTGAGGATCAAAATAAAATTTCTCAGGGCAAGAATGACGGTCTAGGAGCCATGAAAACTAAGGCTGGATCATCCCAGGGTAAAGGTAAAACGGTGGAGCAATTTACAACTGTTTCTCAAAATTCTGCTCCATTTGACATGACTCAAGTCTTATCACAGATAAAGATCTCTGTTCCACTAATGGAATTGATGAAAGTAGAAGAATTCAAAAATAAAGTAGTATCCTTAATTTCAGGAGTACCCTATCAAGCCAAGTTGAGTGACGAACCTTAGGGTAAGAAACAAGCCCTGTACATTGATGAGGATGAAGTTCCTGAGGTATACCTAGGGATGACCATGACAAAATGTCCTTCACAAGTGGAACCGTTTTATGTCTCCCTTGTCATAAATGGAAAAATAATTAAGAACTGTATGCTCGGCTCAGGAGCACCCACAAACATCATGCCTTTGGCCATCATGCAGCAAGCTGGGTTAAAAATAGATAAGGCATGTGGGAAATGCTATGCAATGGATGATAGGAAGGTACTTGTCATTGGAATCATGAAGGATGTTAACTTCAGACTGGCGGCTTATCTTGAGAAGACCTACAAAATGAACATAACAGTTGTTGATATCAAGCCACAATATGGCATGTTGCTGTGAAGAAGATGGGCATCATTGATTGGTGGGAGTATGCAATTAGATTTGTTATATGCTATGATCCCTATGAATGGCAAGGTTGTCAAACTGATTAGAGAAGAAATATCATCAGAGACAGTGGAGGATCAAGAATCAGAGGAGCATATATGTTTTGTGGATACTGACTGTGATAATTTTAGAGTTGTATCAGATGATCAAGGAGATAAAGAGGGAAATATTTACATTCAAGAATTAGATCAACAGGGTCTTTAGACCATGTATTTTGATGGAGCTTGTTCAAAGGAAGGCTCTGGTGCTGGAGTTGTATTTCTATCTCCATCTGGTAAGCTTCTAAAATTCTCTTTCTTGCTGAAGTTTGCCTATACAAATAATAATGCAGAGTATGAGGCTCTATGGATTGAATATGGCCTTAAAGCATGGAATTAAGATGCTCAAGGTATTTGGTGATTCAGAGTTAGTTGTTTCCCAAGTTATAGATAAGTATGCATCGAAAAATAAGAGATTAAAATAGTAGAAGCATGTTGTTTGGGATACAATTGAACTGTTTGATGCTTTTCCAATAAACTAGATAGAGAGATCAAAAAATGTCAGGGCTGATTTCCTAGCTAATGTAGCCATAAGGCCAGATGATATCACTTTATCAAATGTAACAAATGTTGAAGTCAAACTCAGACCTGCAGTGCTAGATAATGTATGCAGCTAGCAGGTGTTTGATGATGATCAAGATTTATTGAGATTTCTACATTGCATTGATGAGTATGAGAACCAAGAAATGGATTTCTAGAATTTTGTGGAGGTTGTAGATGGAAAGGACACTCTCTTAGGGAAAGAAATAATTCAACTCAAGACAAATAAGATCCCTAGAAGGCTGGTTGCTTTAGAGAGAGCTTTTGACAATAGGGACCAACTTGTTACAAAGTCATCTCCAACAAACAAAAATGATTTAGAAGAGATAAACTTAGGAACATCTCATGCCCCCAAAAAGGTATATATTGGTAAACAGCTGAAACCACACATCAGCGCTATGCTTATTACACTACTAAAAAGTATAAGCATGTCTTTGCTTGGTCTTATGAGGACTTGAAATCTTATAGAGAGGATCTATTCTAGCATGAAATCCCTTTGAAGCCTGGAGCTAAACCATTCAGACAAAAACAAAGACATATCAACCCTACTTTAGCTCCTAAAATGCAAGAAGAACTTATGAAGCTTAGGGAGGCTGGAATAATTATGCCTATTAGACACTGAACTTGGGTGTCTAACCTTGTCCCAGTTAGAAAAAAGAATGGTGACATAAGGCTCTGTGTGGACTTTAGAAATCTGAATGTATCTTCTTTGAAGGACAATTATCCATTGCCAAACATGGAGGCCATGTTGCAGAAGGTGACAAGCTGTGAACTTCTATCTATGATGGATGGATTTTCAGGGTACAATCAGGTGAAGGTGAAAGAATCAGAACAATTCAAGACTGCTTTCACTACTCCATGGGGAACATATGTATATGTGAGGATGCCATTTAGATTGACAAACGTAGGTGCCACATTTTAGAGGGCAATGGATGTTGCTTTTGCAGGGTTGATTGATTCAATCTTGGCTGTATATCAAGATGACTTGACTGCTTATTCAAAAAAGGAAGAGCAGCATTGCATGCACTTGGAGTAGATTTTTATTAGAGCATTAGAGTATGGTATCTCACTTAACGCAAAGAAGTGTGCTTTTGGGGTTGTGGAAGGAAAACTACTTGGACATATTGTTTCCAAGGATGGGGTTAGGATTGATCCTAAAAGGGTGGCTGCAATTGACAAATTTCAGATCCCTAAAATAGTGAAAGGTGTTCAGTCCTTCTTTGGATAAATTAATTTTGTTAGAAGATTTATGCCTAACTTTGCAAAGACCACCAGAGATATCTCTAAAATGCTGAAGAAGAATGCAACTGTCAAATGGGAAGATGAAGCAACCAAATCATTTCAGAACATAAACAAAGCTATAAAGATGGCTCATGTTTTAAAATCTCCTGATTTTTCTAAGCCATTTCAATTATTTTTATTTGCTTCTTTCCACACTATTGCTGCATGCCTATTGCAAAAAAATGAAGAAGGGTTTGAACAGCCTATAGCTTTCTTTAGTAAGTCATTGTAGGCTGCTAAATTAAAGTATGACATCATGAAGAAACAGGCATATGCACTAGTTAGGGCAGTCAAGAGTTTCAAGCCATATTTGGTGGGCTCTCAGATAATCACATATGTGCCTCATGCAGCAGTTAAGGATATCTTCACTCAGTAGGAGGTAACTGGAAGAAGATGTAGATGGATAAACAAATTACAGAAATTCAACATTGAAATACAAATCACTAAGCTGCTAAGAGGACAAGGTTTGGCAAAATTGATGACACAGTCAAATCTAGAGGCATGCTAAGTGAATGTAGTGCATAATGAAGTTATAAATATGTCAGAATCTAAGTGGTATAAGGACATAATACATTATTTGCAAAACTTGAACTGTCCTTCCCACCTCAGTGATATCCAGAAGAGAACTTTGAAGCTACAGGCTATTAAATACATCATTGTTCAAGGAGAGTTGTATTGGAAAAACCATGACGGTGTATTACTTAGATGTGTGAATGAGGATCAGGCTAAGAATATTCTTAGTGACATGCACAATGAAGTATGTGGTGGACATTATGCTGCCCATACAACAACCCACAAAATTTTTAGAGCAGGCTATTGGTGGCCAACTCTCTTCTCAGACGCACACAAAATGGTAAGGAGATGTGATCCTTGCCAAAGGTTCTCAGGAAAGCTAAGATATGAAGGTGCATTACCCCTTAGGACTATAACTGTAGAAGCTCCATTTCGGTAATGGGGAATTGATTTTATAGGGGAAATCTTAGAAAAATCAAGTAGACACAGTTGGATTCTGGTTGCCACTGATTATTTTACCAAATGGATTGAGGCTGTTCCAACCAAAAAAGATACAAGCAAAGTGATGATGGACTTTATTTTAGAGAATATTATTAGTAGATTTGGGGTACCGGTAAAAGTAGTCACGGATAATGCAATGTGCTTCAGGTCTGGTGAATTCATTGATTTTTATAGCAATTATGGAATTGATTTGTTTCATACATCACCATACCACCCACAAGGGAATGGTCAAGCAGAGTCAAGTAACAAAAGTCTCATGAAAATCATCAAAAAGATGATAGATAAAAACAAGAGGTCTTGGGATTCGAAGCTGAAGTTGGCATTATGGGCTGACAGGGTGATAGTGAAAAGAGCAACTGGAAGGTCACCTTACGAATTAGTATATGGTGTAGTAGCTAGATTGCCTGTGAACGACCTCCTACCAGTTTATAAATTCATCCAAGGGAACAATGAAGAGATTGGAGACCCAATGACTGAAAGAATAAATCAGTTGGTTGCACTGGATGAAATGAGAAGGGAGGCACAGAAAACAAACATCAAAAGGAAGCAAAAGGTAAAATATATGTTTGATAAAAGGGCTACAGAGAGAAAGTTTCAGATAGGTGACTTGGTCCTAATTTGGAATGCAAGGAGCCAAGAAAAGGGTAAGCATGGCAAATTTGAGCCCTTGTGGACTGGCCCATATCAAATTGACAATATCTATGAGAATGATTCTTACTTTCTCCAAGCCCTAAATGGTGAACTACTGGAATTACCTGTGCATAGTAAATTCCTTAAAGCCTTTTTCACATAAATGAATACCCTATGTGCACACTGTAAAATAGGTGTAAGTGTTTTGTATATGCCTTGTATAGTCAGTCATGTTTTGAGTTTTAGGTTTTGTCTGATCTGCCCCGAAGTAGTCTGATCCTCGCTGTAGTCTTGCGCCTGCACGTCCCCAATCGGAGCCTAGTGGTAATCATTTATGTTTGGGGTTTTAAGCTTGGATGTTTGCAGGTTTTTTCATTTGAACCCTGAGGTTTCTGTCTTCCTTGGTCTGTTGCATTATTTTGTTTGTTATGATGTTGGCCTCCTGTAACGGGTTCCTTGCTGCTATGTTTCATCTCCATGCCTTAATGTTCATGGTCTAACCAGCCCAGTGCAATTTTTTACTGTCTTTTCCCATCGCACATGAGAAAAGTGCCAAGTTTCTTTATATTCAAGTGATCAAGTCTGTCGACAAGCCTATGAAATCTCAATCAGCTTCCAAAAATGGTGAAAATTTTGAGTTATATGCATTCTAGTTGTATATTGGGTTGCATATACATTGGGGGAATCTTCTAAAAGATTCTAGGAATATTCCCTCTTTGTATATCAGGTCATATACAAATTAAAATGTACAGGGAGATGCAAATATGCGTTTGCTATTGTGGTGAGGCAGAGATGCATGTGGTGGGGCCCATGGATGTATAGGGTCGAATGTATATGCATTATACATCCAGGCGCACATACAATGGTTAGATACATTGCAGGAGAACTCTAAGGAAAATTCCTTGTTTGTATGTGCAAGTGGGTTTGAACATGTTCGGCATAAAGGAATTATGCATTTATCGCATATTCTAGAATGATTCCCTGCTTGTATTTTTGTGTTTCTATATTTTGCATACAAACAAAATATACAATGAGGAATATACATTCCAGACCTGATTAAAAATCAAATGCAGTGAATAATGTATCAGGTCCACAGCGTGTATATTGGGTGCTTGTATGTGCCAATGTACATTCGAAAGATACAAGGGTTAAGATGCAAGCCAGATTTCAAAGTATCTTCAGCAAGCTTCATAAACTTTGAAATCTGCCTTGTATGTATAAGGAGAATGTATATGCGATGTGCAAGGAATTGTGCAAAGGAGAGAGAAAATGGGTCGGGCCCACCACTTGTATATTTGCCGATATGCAAACTCATGAGGATACAAGGCCCAGACTTGAAGGTTTTTCAAATCCGATGGATAGATGCAGTGAAGTCCGCCTTGTATATATTTGGCGCTTGTATATGTGTAATATACAATGCGATGGATGTAGGATGGACATACAAGCCAGACCCGAACCGAACTCTAGTTTGTTCTATAACTTTTGACGTTCGCCTTGTATGTTGTATATGTATTTGGATTTGCATATACAAAAGTGATAAAGGGAAAATGAAAGGAGAAAAGGTCAGTGATAGAAGGTCAAGGTGCCTACGTGGCATGACATTATTGGTTGGCGACTCTTCATGCATGTTTTGGGACCATTGATCTCAGCAATGGATTTTGGATCAATGGTCGGGTTTTGAACCTTCAGTGATGGTTTTTTCCTTGTGTCTATGGCTAGTTTTGAGCGGGAAAGTCTCCAGACTCATTTGCTGTTGCATCCTGTGGGTAGTTGAGGTTTTAATGGTGATTGTGCAAAGAAGTATGGGTTGAGTTGACAAGTTCAACCACCCGATTTAGGAAGAGGATCTCCATGCGGCAGCACTTTTCCCAAACATACCTGCTCCCTCCTCCTTGTCCCTCAGCTTCATTGAATTTTCTGAGTGCCATTCCTAAGGCAGTGTATTTGGTAGAAATTTTGACCTTGTCATGTAATTAATTTTGCTGAGTGTACAGTTTTGGTATAAAAGGGCCAAACTGTGTTACTCATTGGTTGTTGAAAACTAGACAAATTTTTTGGTACTGTGATAAGATACAACTTCATTGGTGGCCCTATTTTGGATGTTTTTGTGAGTTTATGAATCTCATGTTGTTTGTTTAATGCATAAAATTACCGGTTTCATGTTGATTTAAATGAGTAATGCTTAATTGCATGTGTTCTGTTACTTGTCTCCAAATTGAATGTATTCTTCTTTTAAATCTAAATAGCTAAGGGGTGTCAAAGATTCTTGAATATAGATTTGCTATGTTGAATGCTTGGTCTTTGAATTCTACTCAAGGAGCAGATTAAATGTTTTAGGTTAAAGTGTTAAGAAGAATATATTATAGTGAGGATCTTCTAAGTAGAGGTAACTGAATACTCAATTTTGGGAGGTATATGTAAGACAGATACTGAACAATCCCCTTGAAACTCAGTCACTAATATAGGTTTATGTGTACATTCACATGTGTATGTCTATTGACTCGGAGCCCTGAAATAGGCACCGATTCAATCTTGTATTGAGATCACAATCAAGGTCCTAGTTTTGCATCCATCCAAAAAATCTAATTCAAACTTTAAATACAAACCTTTAGGATTTTAGAAGTAGTTTTAGGACCCAAAATCCTCTGTTTACAACTAAATGTAAGCTCTGTTGCTTATTTTTCCTGAATCGGCAAAGGGTTTGCCAGTTCCAATGCACGGGTAGATTCAGCCAACAGATACAGGAGGTTACGTGAGCTGCCTCCCCTTCACTTCTAGTTCTGCCACACCAAGGGGGGTGTCCCTATTTGATAAAGATGTAACATTTACTCTCCAAATGACAGAAAGATTTAACTTTGTAATAACAGGCAGAATACTCTCATGTGTGGACCAAGATTTGTGTGATAAATCACAAGGTTGGCAATGTTCTTGGACATATTTGTCTTGTCAGGTATGAGAGTATGCAGGGGTCCTAATCCTACTCCTACAACTAACAGGTGGAAGTTATGGAAAGATGGATATGATGATTTGGATGCAAGACAAGGGGTTTTGGGTTATAATTACTAACCCAGGAGCAAACTGGTGCCTTTCTCAGGGCAAGGAGTCAACTAGATGTATCCAACAGATGGTTTACAACTAGCATTCAAGTTTCAAGGGGTTGAATTAATGCTTGCCTTACAAACATCACTCAAGAATGGGTATTTAGTTGCCTCTACTTACAGATATCCCTGCTGATAAATAACCTTCTCCATGCTTAACCTAAAATAATTTAATCCACTCCTTGAATGGAAGTTAGAGATGAAACATGTGATACAGAAACTTATACCCTAGAATCTGAGAAACCCTTAGCAGCTAGATTCAAAAGAAGGAAATGCATGCAGCGAAGGGCACAAACAGATAAACACATGCATAAGAGCATTTTTCATCTATATCAACATGAAACTAAACATACGTGCAAAATACATTCATGATACAACTCATAAACTCTAGAATGAGATAAAACAACCCAGGATCATGCCCTGTTCTTCATTATTTACACAAAAATGCCCAGGTCTTCAACAACCACAATGAGTAACACAGTTTGGCTTTTATACCAAGACTGTGTACTCATCAAATTAATTACATGGCAAGTCAAAACTTTGATAGATGCAATGCATGATCAGATTGGCACTCAAAATAGTTAATGCAACAGAGGGACAAGGAGAAAGGAGTAGATGGAATCAGGATCTGGGCTGCTGCCTGAAGGTTCTTTTTGTAAGCCTGGTAGTTCACCTATCACCTCACCCATACTTCCCTACACAATCACCATTAATACCACAGCTACCCGCGGGATGCAACAGCAGATGCATTTGGAGATTTTCCCACTCAAAAATGGGTAGCAGACAAAGAAAACCATTGCTGTAGCAAAATACAAAACCATCTGTCGATCACCTCCCCATCGCTAAGATCTGTGGCTCAAACCACCCTAAAAAGTCACCTACCAATGAAAACATGCCACGTAGGCACTTCATGCTCCTATCGCTGACTTTTCTAGTCACTATTTTGCCATTTTCACCCTTGTATATGCAAAAAACATATGCATATACAATCGCCACTGTTCACCTTTCAAAAATCTTTTGTATATGCAAAATGCATATACATGCAACAGTTTAATATACAAGACGGACCCCAAAATATTTATGAAGCAGCCTAAAATTTCTATCGGGTCTGGAATGTATGTCCTCTTTTGTATATCGACCATATACAAACTCATTTGCATATACCTGCGGGCCCCACCAATTGTATTCCTGCTGCACTGTAGCAAATGTATGTGCGCTCCCCCTTCTATATTTCGCTTGCATCCGCAAATATACAAACCTCTAATATACAACTGCAGTATCTTCAATAGAATATTCTGGGAATGTATCTTTCGCTCGCCATTCTAGCAATTGTATATTAGCATGCCCTTGTATATTTTGCTTTGTATATTTCCTCTGCATACAAATAGTGAATCTTTCCCGGAATATGCCTGCAATGTATATTTTTCGCTTGTATATCCAGCACTATAGTAAATGCATCTGCACCCTTGTATACTTTTCAGTGCACCATTACATACAACCTGATATACAAAGCAGGAATATTCTTGGGAATCTGCAAAAGATTCTCCCTTTGTATATACATATTTAGAGCTTGATATGCACTCAGAAATGCATCTAACTAATTTTTTGAAAGGGTGATGGAGATTTTACACTTACCAATGCATATTTCACCAGTATGTATATACAAAAAACCCTTGTATATACAAAGACACCTGCACCTTAACTGATTTTTTGTATTTTTCAATTGAAACCAGACTGCTCATACAGGCGGTAACATAGGCTCCAATTAGGGATGCATGCCTCTTGTAGGCATGGCGAGAACCTCAGATCTTTGGGATGTAGACCAGTCCTTATCCATTGGGCATAGAGTCAAAACTCTACTAACCTGCATCACAAAACACATTTATTAAAATTATCTGGTGGCCCAGGGCCACCAAAAAGGAAAAACCAGAGTCTTCCTTTGTTAAATACTTGATTCTGATTTGATTTCTTCAAATGAAGCCTGAAAGCATTTAACCACTTGCAGCACTCAGCATTGCAATTGTTTGTGCTGCTACTCCTTTCTTTTTCATTGACAAATCTACAACGAGCCTCATCAACGTACATTATCATGAGTTGTAGAATGTCATCATCATATGAGTCACTGATGTTGCTTGGAAGAATGACAGACTCACATGAAACAAATGAATTCACAGCAAAACTTTACCTTTCTTCAAAAAATAAAAGCTCCTCTATATCAAACATGCAATATTCAGGCACAAGCAACATCTCATAATCAAGTTTCTTTTATAAGTATACAGATATTCATCATCATTGTGCTCAGCAATTTTGTCATTTATGTCCACCTGGAATGTCTCAAAAAAAGGTAGAGATACTTCAGAATGCAACCCTAAGTCAAAAAATTCATAGTCACCCCTGCAACCAGCACTATCCCCAACTATATGAGCACACACATCTGCAACATGTCCATTCACCTCTGAATAGTGACCCTATTTTTTCTCTTCACCAATGCTTTGATAATAAAAAACAAAATTTTCAACCTCTGCACTGTGAAGGTGGTCAGAATCTTCAAGGAAACACTCATATTCAGCATCCATATAAATTTCATCATCTGAAAGGCTCACATATGCATCTAAATGCTGACAATCACTAATACATTCACTATTGTCCCTTGAAACAACATCCTCTTCATTCAGAGTGAATCTCTGCATATCCATTTCACACAAATAATCAGGCATAACTGGAATATGCATGCTGCTGCAAGACACAACCTCATGTATATCTTTCATTTGATTATTTGAAGGGCATTTTGTGTTTGCAGACATCTCTTCTAGAGGCTGATAACAGTCTTCGTTTTCATCATTATAGGCTCTGTCTACATTTTCTACAACATTTTCTTCATGTATCACATCATGGCTTCACACATTATTATGAAATATATTTCCCCCTACACAATCATTTATCAATGAACACACTGGAACAGCAGATATATATTCACTTTGATAACTGTTTTTATAACTTGCAACCATGAAACCTACTGGCATTCCATATTTCTCATTGTTTTCAATATCCATAGCAAATTGGTAGGCCTGGTGAAGTGTGACTAGTTCTTTATCTCTCAATAGATAGCTCATTTCTTCATCAAATGCAGCCAAATAAATTGCTAAGCACAATGCATTATTCGGTCTCATATATTTAGGGATTTACTTAAGCAACTTAATAAATCTAAGATTAAAAGCTGGAACCAATTCCTCATCTTCCTTTTGGACATTTATAAAATGTATGATCAATGAGGCCACATCAAATCTTTCACCAAACTGCTCTAGGAATGCAATTTTTAAATCTATCCATGAAGAAACTGAACATACAGGCAAGTCTGAAAACCAAGCTCTAGCATCATCTTCTAATGACTGAACAAAGAGTCTCATTACAACATCTTCATCCTCTACCTCATAATTTTCTATTAAATTACAAAATTTTTGTAGATGTTTGTTTGCCGATTCAAAATCTGATCCACTATATTTTGGCAAGCATCTTCTAATTTTATTTGGAATAGCATTTGGGTAACCACCTATTCCTATGAAATCTAGGGCTTTATATCTCTCAATAAAAAATGGTCTTCTTTTAGGACACAACCAGGATTGTTGTTCTAAACTCATCATTTTTAAAAGGATGGAATACCTAGAAATATGTTGCATCTTTGATAGGTTCAATCAATAGAGTCGCCACCTCTCACAGAGAGGACAATATATCAACAAGGCCATTAGATTTTCTAGATTCACCATGCCAGCAGAGCACCACATGGTCATTTTTGGATCCTGCTGCAACTTCACTGGAAACTAGATTTTCTAGCCTTCAAATCACTTGACTCTCTTTCTCTCCCCAGCAGAGTCACCAATTCTGTTGGTGACTTAGATGGGCACACAGATACTGCTTCTCTTTTTCTTTTCTAATTCTTCCCCAACAGAGTCACCAATTCTATTGCTTATTTTTCCTGAATCGGCAGAGGGTTTGCCAGTTCCAATGCACGGGCAAATTCGGCCAACAGATATAGGAGGTTGCGTGAGCTGCCTCCCCTTCACTTCTAGTTCTACCACACCAAGGGGGGTGTCCCTATTTGATAAATATGTAACATTTACTCTCCAAATGATAGAAATATTTAACTTTGTAATAACAGGTAGAATACTCTCATGTGTGGACAAAGATTTGTGTGATAAATCACAAGGTTGGCAACATTCTTGGACATATTTGTCTGGTCAGGTATGAGAGTATGTAGGGGTCCTAATCCTACTCCTACAACTAACAGGTGGAAGTTATGGAAAGATGGATATGATGATTTGGATGCAAGACAAGGGGTTTTGGGTCATAATTACTAACGCAGGAGCAAACTGATGCCTATCTCAGGGCAAGGAGTCAACTAGACATATGCAACAGATGGTTTACAACTAGCATTCAAGTTTCAAGGGATTGGATTGATGCTTGCCTTACAAACATCACCCAAGAATGGGTATTTAGCTACCTGTACTTATAGATATCCTTGCTGACAAACAACCTTCTCCATGCTTAACCTAAAACAATTTAATCCACTCCTTGAATGGAAGTTAGAGATGAAGCATGTGATACAGAAACTTATACCCTAGAATATGAGAAACCCTTAGCAGCCAGATTCAAAAGAAGGAAATGCATGCAACGAAGGGGACAAACAGATAAACACATGCATAAGAGTATTTTTCATCTATATCAACATGAAACTGAACATACGCGCAAAATACATTCATGATGCAACTCATAAACTCCAAAATGAGATAAAACAACCCAGGATCATGCCCTGTTCTTCATTATTTACACAAAAATGCCTAGGTCTTCAACAACCACAATGAGTAACAAAGTTTGGCTTTTATACCAAGACTATGTACTCATCAAATTAATTACATGGCAAGTCAAAACTTCACCAGATACAATGCATGATCAGATTGGCGCTCAAAATAGTTAATGCAGTAGAGGGACAATGAGAAAGGAGCAAATGGAATCAGGATCTGGGTCGTCACATGAAGGTTCTCTTCGTAAGCCTAGTAGTTCACCTGTCGCCTCACCCATACTTCCCTGCACAATCACCATTAATACCACAGCTACCCACAGGATGCAACAACAGATGCATCTAGAGATTTTCCTGCTCAAAAATGGGCAGCAGACAAAGAAAACCATCGTTGTAGCAAAATACAAAACCAGCCGTCGATCACCTCCCCATCGCTTAGATCTGTGGCTCAAAACACCCTAAAAAGTCACCTGCCAGTGAAAACATGCCACGTAGGCACTTCATGCTCATATCGTTGACTTTTCCATTCACTATTTTGCCATTTTCGCCCTTTATATGCAAAAAAACATATGCATATACAATCGCCATTGTTCGCCTTTTGAAAATCCTTTGTATATGCAAAATGTATATACATGCAACAGTTTAATATACAAGGCGGACCCCAAAATATTTATGAAGCAGCCTGAAATTTCTATCGGGTCCGGAATGTATGTCCTCTTTTGTATATCGACCATATACAAACTCACTTGCATATACCTGTGGGCCCCACCAATTTTACTCCTGCTGCATTGTAGCAAATGTATGTGCGCTCCCCTTTGTATATTTCACTTGCATCCACAAATATACAAACCTCTAATATACAACTGTGGTATCTTCAACGGAATATTTCAGGAATGTATCTTCCACTCGCCACTGTAGCAATTGTATATTAGCACATCCTTGTATATTTTGCTTTATATATTTCCTTTGTATACAAACAGTGAATATTTCCTAGAATATGCCTGCAATGTATATTTTTCACTTGTATCTCTAGCACTGTAGTAAATGCATCTGTGCCCTTGTATACTTTTCAATACACCATTACATACAACCCAATATACAAAGTGGGAATATTCTTGGGAATCTGTGAAGGATTCCCCCTTTGTATATGCACATTTAGAGCTCGATATGCACTCAGAAATGCATCTAACTAATTTTTTCAAAGGAGGATGGAGATTTTACACTCGCCAAGGCATATTTCACCAGTATGTATATACAAAAAACCCTTGTATATACAAAGACACCTGCACCTTAACTAATTTTTTGCATTTTTCAATTGAAACCAGATTGCTCATACAGGCGGTAACATGCCCAAAGCTAGCCCCTTTGCACTTATTCCACAGTTTTGGTCTACATTATAGAGGATTTATCTGCTTTGTTTCAACATCTGAGTAGTTTCATGTGCATATGTTGTAGATGTTGAGTAGGGAATACCCCCCTTGATTCTGTAGAGCCTAAAGAAGAAGAGGAGATATTTATAGAGTCTATCTCCTATACTGTTGGCCCCTGGCTCGAGAATCCTATTGATCATTAATGTCTATTTTGTAGGGATTACTGGGAATAAGCATCCAGTCTGGGAAAATAACCAACAAGTCTAATCCCATCAGTACCCTTTTGTATTCAAAAAAGTATCTATATCCCAAAATGAGATTACAATAACAATCATCTATATATTTCTTTTGCTTCTACCTTATATATTTATATCAAATCCAGCGATGAGATATCAGTTCCTTTAACTACCAGTTTATCTATGAGATAGCCTCAATCTCTTATTCTATCAATTATTTCACTGCAGAGTAGAATCATGTAATTGAAATAGATTTTAGTGGAACAACAGTCCACTAAATGTGGAGTCTTAGTTTCAAACAACAACTGGGCAGCAAGGCCCTGAAATATAGGCACTTAATCAATTTATCAAAAATTCATGCAAAATCATTAAAAGAGGAATTTAAACTTCTAGCAGTTAACTAGAGTCTTCATTTGATTACTCAGGTGTGGCTGAGTAATCCCTGGAGCACTCCAATTGCCACTAGAAATATTGATTGATAGAGGCACTGGAACTCTGCATTGGATTAAGGAGGCTCCGAAGGTGTGTACTTCTATTTGCAGCTCTAGAGATGTGCTTACGACTTCTGTCCAGCTCTGGAGATGATTCACCCTTGGTCCTCTTATCTCAAAATCTCTCTAACCATATTGGCAAACATTTAAGATTGGCATGGTATCCTTCATGTCAGCTCCAGAGATTATTAGGACCATCTCGGGAGATGCTCAAAATTGCCTATGCTCAAACATCTGCACCTATAGATTCAAAAAGAGAGAATTTTTCCATATTTCCATTAAATTGCTGCACATTAGTCCTTCAATCAAAAATCATGACTTTCAGTAACTCATCTCTCATTAATATAATTAGAACAAATCTTGTCATTCTACTTTAGTGCAATTATCAGGACAACGGAATAAGAAGGGTGAAAAAGAGAGGTAAAAAGGTGTATTATTATGGGTGCTACCTAACACTCATCAGTCCAGAACTTGACATCAAGTTTCCACTAAGGCAGGACCCACTTTGATTGGTAAAAATGACTCCTAATTCTCTTTCAGCATCATCATCAACTTTGATTGCCATTGCTTGGGAAGAGTCAATAGCATCTACAAAATATCCTAACTATTTTAGTAGCTTCAAGGAACAAACATTGAGACCAACTCCACCATCTATAAGGATTCGCTTGATTTTTCGTTGGTGTATGTAGACTTCTATGTTTAGGGCTTCATTATGGCATGCATTTTGGAATGGGAGATCTTTTTCTATAATGATCAAGTGATGTGGCAAGGCTACATGTCCTACCATGGCTGGAAATTGTACAATATCAATGTTATCAGGTACATATGACTCTTTAAGTTCTTTTTTGAGGATGGCCCTATGCTCAGGTGAAGTGCGAAGTAGATCAAGAATGGATATGAGAGACAATATTTTTCCCAAATGATCTAGTAGATTATACTCAGAATTGGGTTGACTATTTGATGGTGCCCCCCAAAGGGTATCATGACCTCTACGAGTAGTCACAACACAATCAGGAGCTTTGCCCTTGATTATAAGAGTGGATACAAAACTTTCTCCAAAGTGACCGACGATGGAATCGTATTGACCTGACAGATTATTGACTCCTTTACCTTTATTTGAGTTGTGTCCTTTTCCGTTAGGTGGGAATGGATCCTAATAAATAACAAGGTCATTATTTGTTGTGGGTTTGGGAGTGCCATTGATGACGACATCTTCTCAGTCAATGAGGTTTTGTATGAGGTGTTTTGAGTGTCATGCACCCAGGAGTTTTATGTCCTTTTACGCGGTAGTAGTCACAGTATTCATTATCTTCGTACCACGTGGGCTTAAACGTAGGTTCATCATATTGTCTAGTCTCACACAACATGATTAAACTATTTTGGACAAGCTTCTTAAGTATAGATTCAATGGGTTCTCCCAAGGGAGTGAATCTACGTTTAGGCGCAACATCTTGTTTAGGTTGGTCCTTTTGAGGTGTAGTTACATTTTTTGGTGGTGTTTCAATGTTAAGCAGTGTTTGGACAGTTTCCACATGTTTTACATCCACAACACCATTGCTGACAATATTTTTGTTTTTAGCCCAAAAGCGGGGCTTGTCATTTGAAGTAGGAGTGTTGTCTTTTGTTTCTTTAAATATTTTCACAAGTCCCTTAGCGATAAGGGCTTTTTCGATATTGGTGCCTTTTGAAATGATTTCCTCAAAGGAGTTAGCACAATGTATTTGTAGATGGAATCCAAGTTTTAGATTCAAAATTTGGACAAATATATGTACTAATTGTTTCTCAGGTAGAGGCCAAGGGCATTTTCTAGCCATATTTCTCCACCTTTGTAGGAAGGAGATGAACGTTTCAGCATTTCTTTGTTTAGTATTACACAAGTCTGTCATGGAGACTTCATGTTCAATGTTAAAAGAGAAATGGGTGATAAACTTCTCAACTAATTCACTAAAGGATTTTATACCCAGAGGCAAGTGTGAAAATCATTCCATGCCTTGTCCTTTGAGACTCCAGGGAAAGATTGGTAAGATATATGTATCATTGTGAGCGACCTCTAAACAAGCCATGTAAAATTCCCTTAAGTGTTCTTGTAGATCACCTTTTCCTTTGTACTTATCAAATTTGGGTACTTCAAAGTTATTGGGAAAAGGGATCATGGGAATAGATAGATCAAATGGATATGGACAAACTTCCTTGAAGGAGAAAGTCTTTTTGGTGTTTCTGAGTGAAAGATTGGAAATTTGTTCTTGTATGTTGTGGATTATAAGTTCAATTCCAGATGGTGGTGGTGGTTGTGCAAAATTTTGTTTAATGTTGGAAGAAGGTGGGTGTTGGTTTGCAAAGGTTTGTTGGATGGATGATGAAGATGGTTGTTGATATTGAGGTGGTGGTTGTTGGTATTGGGTTGGTGGTTGTTGATATTGAGTTAGTGGTTGTGGATATTGAGTTAAGGGATGTTGGTATTGAGTTGGTGGTTGTTGATATTGAGGTGGTGGTTGTTGGTATTGTGTTGGTGGTTGTTCCTACACTAATCTAATGAGGGGAGGAGAGTGCAAATTCAATTTTATCCTTACTATTACAGCAATGTTAAACCCACTAATAGAGATAACCAAGATATTGCAGCAAACACATAAACAAGAAAGTGAGATAGAAGAAGAGAGACACAAGATATACGTAGGGAAAACCCTTATCAGGTGAAAAACCCCACACTCCAAAACCTGCACAATATATTAACAAAACTAAAATGGTTTACAATACACTTGCAGTGCAAGCTCTCAAGAGTCTTCGACACTCATATCTGGAGACAAACTAGCAACATAACAGTACCTGTCAAACCTGTAATGCATCTCCTCCTTCAAGCACTTGTTTATATAAAAAATACAAGGCAAAATTGCCTCTATCTTGGAATGGGTGTCCAACTTGGCCTCATGGCCCAAAACCCATGCCTATGGACACTTGGTCAACATTGTAAGATGCTTCTGATACTTTTCCACACACCCCATCCCAAATAAGTCACCTATTTCTAAAATGGGCTATGACAGATGCTCTTACAACCATCATAGAATCTGTCATAGCAGTTACAACTTACAGCTGTAAGAGAATCTGTCATACATAGGCTATAAATAACATATTCTCTTACGAGATGTCATAGTCCACCTTGGGGCACCCAACGATGCCTTTTTCAAAGATGCTCTTCAACACATGTCTTCACCTGTCATAGAATCTCTTATTTATGACTCTTACATGTCATAACTTCGTCATAGGAATATGTCATGACTGTTACAGTCACTATTCCCTTACACAATATCCAAGATGTCAACACATGGCAAAATATTCCTACCACAAAGTGGGATGCCTATCTCTTCATGTGAGGACAAAATTATAAGTTGTCATCTTCCATGTAGGATGACACATCACCGTGCCACATTCCACAAGATGACAATATGAATTTACAATTTAATTTACAACATAGGCAATGAATAAATAAATACAATGAGAATAATACAAGGAATTACCAAGGTTGAGACACCTTAATTCCCAACATTCCCCACCTCCACCCCCACCCCCACCAAGCTTTTCACCTTGCAAGTGGTGGAGACTGGTATTAAGAAATTGGGTGTAGAAAAAGCTAAGGATTTGGTTGAACTTCAAGCGGAGTATCTAAAATGGGGGATGAGTACTCTCGTACTGCACATTATGAGAATTTTCAACATCATCATTTAGCAAAGCTTCCCAAAAGATTGGACAACTAGCCTAGCGATACTTCTTTTTAAGAGTGGTGATGTTAATAATCCTTCAAATTATAGGATCATAATGATCAATCCTTTGTTTGTGAAATTATTTAGTAGCATGGTCGAAAACAAAATCAGCAAGTGGGTAGCAAAAAAAGAAAAGTGAGCAAAAGGGCAAGCAGGTATTAGACCTAAACACTCTACAGTTGATCATGGAATCACTTTGAGGCACATCATTGAAAAAGTTTGGCAGGAAAGGGAAGAAGTTTTTTGTTGTTTAGTTGACTTCAAAAAGGCTTTTGACATGGTACTTAGGGATAAGCTATGGTGTAGAATAGTAGAACTTGGGTTTCCTATGCATCTTAGAGTGGCTGTCCATAGGTGTTATGAAGACGTCAGAGTCAAAATCAGAACTTCAGCAGGCATTTTAGAAAATTTTAAGAGTGACATTAGGGTCAAGCAAGGTTTCCCTCTATCTCCTACTATTTTTGGATTATATATTGACAAACTTGAAGAGTGGCTAAACTTGCAAGGTGGGGATGGTGTCCTTTTGGGAGAATTTGTGATAAATCTTCTTTTATATGCTAACGACCATATTTTGATTGCTAAATCAGCTCATGGGTTGCAACTTGAGCACTTGTATGACCTTGAGCATTTTTACAAAATAGTGGGGATGCAAGTCAATACCAGCAAGACCAAAATCATGATTTTCTCCAACAAAAGGAAGAGGAGCCAACATAAGTTCTACTTTGAAGGCAATACTCTTAAAGAAGTAACGGAGTACAAATACCTAGGGTTTGACTTCAACAACAAACTTAGTTGGGAGGGATGTAGAAATAAAAGAACTTTGGGAGGATGGAAAGCATTATATGCTCTTCAAAATAGATGTAGAGACAAAGATTCATGGGATTGGAACACTATGTAGGTTCTTTTTGGGTTTTTGGTACTTCCGGTTGTGTTTTATGGGTGTGAATTGTGGGCTAGCAACACTTCAAATTCAAAGTGGAAAGTGGAAACAAATTGAGAAAATTCAAAAGCACTTGATCACAAGCAAGTTCAAAATAAAAGGTTCGGTTCCTTATGAGATAATGTTGAGTGAAACAAGGGCAACTCCTATTGAAGCAATTGCTATGATGTGTCTCGTAAGGTATTTAAAAAGAATTGAGCAAATGGAGGTAGGTAGATGGCCTAAACTTGTTTTCAATGACATCATAAGTAAAAGAAAGAAGACTTGGATGAGACAAAACAACAAATGGATGAACAAATGGAATATCTACTTGAATGATTGCCCTACTGAGAGCAAAGAGGTAAAGGATTTTGTTATGGATAACTTCCACAAGTGTTTATGGGGAAAAGTGCTAGGGAGAAAGAAGAAATGTTATCTTGATCAATTCAACCCCACATATGACCATCAACAAAAATCATACATAGGGGCTAGTATTTTGTGGAGAGCAAAGATTCTTATTGCTCAGTTAAGAACTATCTCTCATCAACTTTGATGTAAAACAAGGTGATGGAAAAGGCCTAAAGAAGCATGAGAAGAACAAGTGTGTATTTTTTACAGTACTGGGGCAGTGGAATCGAAAAAAACACTTTATTAGGAGTGTGATTTTTTGAGGGACATTAGGGACTAATATGCCAACAACTTGATAGCTCTACCTTGGCATAGTTTATTCAGCAAGGAGATTGTTGAGAAGTTAGCAAAGCTCATCATCACTTTGAACAAGAAAAGGATTGAAATGCAAAAGACAAAAATAACAAGGCTAGTGAGCCTATAAGTTACTTTTAGCCTCGTGGATGTTAAAATCTATGCATTCATTCATACCATTAGCACCACATATCCACCTCTCTTGACAAAAGCGAGCTCCTTTTGTTCTATGCGGGCTTATTATTAGAAATATATGATTGCAGTTATTCTAAAACAAAGGTCGTGACCTTTTCAATCTTTTTTTGTTTCTAGATTGTATTTACAAAAGTTGCATGCATTCTATGTAAAAAACTAGCCAACGGTCATTGTTTCCATTGATTGTTAAAATTCTTTGTGCTACCAAAATCTCTTTGTTTGATGTGGGCATCAAGATCTTAAACTATGTTAGAACTACATTTGACTGTGCTAGTTTTATTGTATTCTTAGACATTTGCTTGAGCTCCATAGGCTTTGAAGCAAATCAACATGCTACAATATTGCCCAAATCGAAGTGTGATTACAGACAAGTTTTTGATTAAATAAAAGTGCAAAAGTTGGATTGTGTGCACCTAGAATGTTTGTCTTCAGATTTGATGCTAATTCTAATGTAGATGTAGCATCTTATGTCTTCCCTTATGCCACCAAAACAAAAAAGAACAAAGACACTTGCAAACCCACTTGTTAGTGTGAAAAGTGAAATATGGATTTTTTGACAATTATGATTAGATAAAATAGATTGGATATCACCAATAGATTCCTTATGATTTTATATACATAAAAAAAATCATCTAATTTCGTTAAGTTTTGAGAAAGTTATAAGGGTTTGAAGTTTGAAGGGTTGCTTCACAATCATAGGCGCACTATTACAGGACAAATACGTGTCATTACATAGCAAAAGTGCACCTTTATAGATCAAAAGCATGCCTTTATAGACCAAAAGCATGCAGTTGCAATCGTAGGCACGTTTCTATTCCTATTAAATAAAAAACATGGAATTTCTTCCAAAAAGTGTTAGATTTAAGGGACGTGGGTCCCACCGAGCATGCTAAAATGTGATGGATGAAATCTAGGATGCAAAGACAAATGAAAGAAAATGAAAAAATACAATATACCTTTCCTTTGTACACAAACCAAGCCACATAGATCAAGCATATCAAAGTTGCACCCAAAGTCCAATGGATTGCTTCTTGCTTTGTTGATATGTGGATTACTTAGTTCAAGCATAACCAGTTGTACGAGGATGATAGATAAGAGGATTCAGAATGATTCCAACAACATGATATTGTATGAAGGTAAGAGATAAGAGGATCTAGAATGATTTCAGTATCACGAGATTACTAGAATCAGAGATCCCTAAGAAATGAGGAAGATGTTTCATTTTTAGACCTTTAGAAATGAATATCAATGGTTGTGAATGATCAGAGAGATCAATGGATGGAATTGGTTGAGAGGATGAGAGAAAATGAGAGAGTGACAATTGTCCTTGTCCTCTCATGAATTATGGACGCTAGCAGATCTGATTGAGGAGTTGATTGAATTGATTGATTCGTTAACTAGGTTGATTGGTTTGTTAACAAAATTGATTGATTTGTTAACATGATAGATTGATGAGTCAACTCAATTGTTTGATCTATTAACTGATTTGACTAGAGGAAATTATGGTGAGAGAGGATAATGGGGAAATTGAATAAATTAATTATTTAATTTCATGTGCACATGGGTAAATTAAATTAAATATTTAAATTTTATTTATTTAGAGGGAAATAGAATATTAGCTTTAATTAAATAAATAATTTAAATTTATTTAATTAATGTGTGGAGGAAAATTAATTTAGTTAAATAATTACAATTATTTAATTAATATGGAGGAATAAGATGGAGATCAATAGATGAAATTAATCAAATAATTAAGAATTATTTAATTAATGTGAAGTATGGTAGACGAATGTCTGATCTAGGAATGGGATAATTTTAGGTGTCTATACCTATTTGTCTGCAAAAATTTAATACTATGATGAAAAGTTATGGCTCTTGAAAAATGCCCTATTATGGCATGTAGAGAGGCCAAAAAGGCCCATAGTGGCCCGTGGGCAACTTGGGGGTAGTGCCTATTAAAGGGGTAGTAACTTTATTGATTTATTTGAAATGATACAATGCAGATTTATACAAGGACGATATAGTTCATACCGATGCAGTTCACATAACTGTTGATGCAGTTTGTATAACAACTTTATAACTGCAACATTGTAAATGACAATGTAATTAACAATGTAATACCATTGTTACTATAACTATAATGATTATGCCAACATTCCCCCCTTATTACATTGTTCCTACAATAGTACCAAGGGAGCCCCCTGAATGCTAATATACTCAACAAAGCTAATTACATAATATAAATACATATTTTATAGAAGATCTTCTCCTAAAAGAACAAATCCTGAACCAAGTGGGGCTTCATCAAGTTGTCTCTTGACCCTTTGAAAGGTGTAGCTTCAAGTTGTGTTCTTAAGCTCTCAGTCCCAAACTCTCAAATCATAGAGTCTTGAATTATTCAACAACAATCCCTAAGAGATACGATAGATCTCTATCATTGTCTAGTGACTGTGAAAGGGTATAATTCTTGATCATATACTCTGAAGCTTTCTTGACAACAATCCATATTGAGCTCAACACCAAATCCCAAACCTGTCTCCAGAACATAATCTTTACAAAACATGTATTCTTCAAATTTGTCAGCAACAACAAGGAAAAGCAAAAAACTAAAACAAAAAAATGCTTCTCATGCAATGCATCATCTCAAAGTGAGAATCTAACTTGAGATGATGAAAATTCCTCCATCCTCCAATGCCGCCAGCCTCTAATAAAATATGCTTACACTGTATCCATTTTCTTTAGACTCTTCAATAGTACAAGCATGCAAGTCTCAAATTTCTATCAATGATAGAATGGATGGCATCGAAACCACAATCATAATGTGTGGCCATTTTCAAACATTAAAAACAATGATGTCAATTTTGATCAATGATGGACTCATATACCTCCAAACCTTATTTTCCTTATCACTCCAATGCATACAAATGTACAAACCCCACACAAAAGTAATGGAATGAAATATCTCATAACTTCAATACACTATTAGACCTTCATCAAATTAAACTTTCAACAATTTAATCCTTATTACTCCAAAGTAAAATACACATTCACAATAATTTTAACTTCGAATTACATATATATGCTCTTTACACCCACTAGGAAATGCCTTCATCAGTAATTTATTATTTTGCTTAATACATATCATAACTTCACAAAGACTTCCTTCCACACAGATCTGTTTTCATGCCTTTCTATAGCTTGGAAACTACACCTTACATGTTTGGTAAGAGGAGGTTCAAACAAATAAATTATTCACTAATAATAGCACCAACAGCTGCAAGAATAGCACTTTGTTTTACTAGATTTCAATGCTCATCTCCTATCTCTCAAACATCAAACATCAAATCTTAACACATCAAACATTTCAATGGTATATCAAATGTTAAATGGATTTCAGTGATTATCTTTCAAACATCAATCTATAGCCACTAAGCAACTACGGTGGGAGAACTTTACACCTTCTATTGTTGCATTACAAAGAAATATTTTATCATTCACTCACTAGACCTCAACAGATCTCTGGCTTCTTCATCCACACGGCTCTTCTTATCCTCAGGTGATAAACAATGATATATCAAAAACTATGCACATCATATAATGTAACTCATTTAAGCGTCAACATTGAAAATTTATCGTTGGCCTCCAAGGTCACTAAGCACCACCAGGAGTATAAAACTTCAACAACCTTTAAGCAATAACTAATGTCAATAAATTTCTTCGAAACAAGTTATTCACTTGAGGCCATGAATCAACAAAGATACATTGTGCTAAAACAATTCATCAAACTAAAATCTATTTATCTTTACCTACGCTACACATCTCAAGTGATTCAAGAAGATTGAATTTCCACACTGGACGGATATTGTCAAGACAACCACATTTAGGTAACTTGTGCCCTATGATTACGCTGCTTCTACAAGCTTCACCAGTGAACCATTGCTATTATATGCTCCATGGTGACAATGGCTTCATGTCTTCTTTCATTTCCTCGTTGTACAATCATTCTCCTTCCATCATGGTTAACCACTCTGATACCATATTAAAGGGGTAGCAACTTTATTGATTTATTTGAAATGATACAATGCAAATTTATACAAGGATAATACAATTCATACCGATGCAGTTCACATAACTGTTGATGCAGTTTGTATAACAACTTTATAACTGCAACATTGTAAATGACAATGTAATACAATTGTTAATATAACTATAACGATTATACAAACAGTGCCAGGGTGGATTTGTGGCAGTGGTGGTAGATCAGGTTATTGAGGGTGGTAGAAAATAGGCAAAGGCAATGTTGTGTGGTGGTGGATAGGTGTTAATGCCCACTCCATTCAAGCCCTATGGGGCTGGCAAGAACTAGGGGTTGAGGGCCCGAATGACTAGGGGCTCTAACCTTCAAAATGAAATCTCCCACCCACACAGAGACTTGTGGTCATTAAACACTAAACAAATATAAACCTACCATCCAAAAACAAAAAACACCAGACAATACGAAAATGGTTTGTCAAAGACCACTAATGATGTTAGCACCTCTAGAGATGTATCATCGACTCAATGCTTGCATAGAGTTCATACCTTGCTGACGCCATCCAAGAATATTCACCAAATATTCCATAGAATTTTCTGACTACTTGTATTGATGCATGCGTATGGAATATATGGTGATATTGAACAATACAGATCTGTACAACCATACGGATTTCTTACAATGTATGGAATTTTTCTATTGAAAAATCTAAAAACCCTTAAAAAATGATGAAAATTTTTTGGCTCTAAATATAGTTTTATATGTCAAAATTCATCTCTCGGGCCTTCTAGATGCAATGGTGAGGTTCATTTTACACTCAGATGCATTAGAAAAAAATTATTAGTAAAAAATCTCTAAAAGAGGGAAGGAAATTGTAGATCTAAAGCTCTAATACCATGTAAGAGTCACACAAAAAACTAAAGAGATGCCCAAGATCACCTCAACTAAAACAACCTTCCACAACAATAGAGAAGCAATAACACCGCTATATTTCTAGGATAAAAAATTAAAATTATGCATATAAGGTAAAAGATATACAATATATGACCCACACATATTTACAATGAGATCCCTTTCTTATATAAGCAAGGTTGAGACGTAGGACAACATGGGATTATGACAAGTGTTTTAATCCTATGACATGAGACACAAATATTAAATGCCCTAAGTAAACTTAACTAGACAAGTGTGAATAGGACCTAATAAGGAACCAACTAGGTAATATACCTTGTTCACACCAACAAACCTATCATTTCTTACTATGCTACAAGAAATATCCATTTACATAGGCTAAGCTATTTTTAGGTGAGATAGACATTGGTATGCTTAACGATTAGATGGAGTCCAATATAGGTTCCATAATTTGATAATAGCTTACTTAGAAGATAAAATTCATCTTACATATAAAGTCTTACTTTAGGTCTTCCTTGAATCCATTATAGAAATCAAAACAACTCAAATGTAGTTTTAGGCTCCTTATGCTCTTAAGGAGGGACAAGGGTTAGAGTTATTCTTCCATTGGGTTATGGTCTTAAATACATCAAGTACCCAATATAAATTTCAAGTAATGCAAGAATTATAGGATTCTCTTCTCCAATAATTACCCATAATTTATTCTCTTTCCTGAATCTTCCCTTGCTTACTTCATCTTCATCTAGTAATTTTCCAACTAGTTCTATTTGGACATGAGGTAGTTTCCAAGTGTTACTAGATTACACTAAGGCAATCAACGAGGTTGATTATTCAGAGTTCTAAAATCTCTTGACAAAACCTCCATATTGTTAGTTGATTCATTGCCATTGGATTTTGTATAGAGATACTATTTTGAGTTCAGTTGTACTGGAAGAGTTAGAGGGGTGTAAGACTCACTAAGAGGTGTGAGTGGTGTATACAAGTCTTCAAGTTATAAAGGGTTGTACAAGACTCACTCAACATTGCTTCCCCAAGTGGCATTAAAGGAGTGCACCCTTCTGTCATATTTTTCATCAGTGTTGATGAAAGCATTGTGGTCAATCCTTGTTAAGTCCATTATTCCATACTGAATGAGAGGAGGAACTTCTCTTGATTGACCTTTTTTTGTTGTTGTTGGTCCTCTTCATTTGTTATTCCAATCATGAAGATATCAAAGGGAAATTGTAAGGGACCATATTTTTCAAGTAATTCCATGATTTTAACCATCATTTTAGTTGGGTCCTAAAACTATTGCTCCACAATCCTAGAGTATATTCTCACCTTTAAGGCTAGGGGTGTCATTAGGAAGGTCAAATGGGTCTCATCAATAGATTGAGGAGGGTTAAAGGCCAATTGGTGAGAGTGGATAATCTATCCTATACTTTGAGTTTAGCTAGGCTTGAGAGGGTATTCCTAAAGGTAATCCTTAGCAAGATTTTATCACAATAAAAGGTGAACAAAATGAAACTACTCCAATTGTATCCAATATATGCTTGAACTCAAAGATTGTCACTAGTTCAAAGCCTAACCAGCCACACATAAAACCTCTAATTAAGTTGATCATTCCATCTTGTATATGTATTCATAAATGATAACAACATGATATCCCAAATTATGAACCCACTTAACTCTACATACATAATTTGAAAGCTACAGGCATGTGAGGAAAAGATTCAAAAATCATTCAAACACTTGAATGTCACTTACGATTATTCCCTAATTTAAAATAATGAATCATGAATAGTATGTGAAACCCTAATCTACTCCTACAACTAAAAAGAATAGAGGATTGATAAAATGAAAGGTTTTTGATCTTTCACCAATATGGATTGGTGCCTACTCCATTGGGCAACAAAGTCATATAATGAAGGGAAGAAGGAAATACATTTTAAAAACATCAATAGAACTAGAAATACACTGACATACAAATCCAAAATACATTTAATGCAATAGACATACTTAATAATCTCGAGTACGATTACAATAACTCATACGTAAGAAAGGAAAGATCAATACAAAATCTTTGTATTGCATTAGATGCTATCACACACACATGTGACCTCAGTGACAATTACACTAAAAAATGTGGTGAAAGAAAATACATAGCTACGACTATACAGTCCCCTGAATCATTACAAATGGGCATAAAATTTAGACTAAGCTAGTCAAATTTTTATCAAATATAATGGACTTTGTGCAAGATGTGAACTTCATTAAAATGTTGGGCTTCCAATTCATTCATGAATACCTTATCTCATCAAAAAAGATAAATACCGCTCTATAGAATTACAATATGTACATGGGTCAGACTCTGGTTGGGGATCTATTTAGTCCAAAGTTCTTTCACTATTAGACTGGTTGTGTGAATAGTTTGAACACCACTCTTGAGGCTCACCAGTTCCAACTCACACTAACATTAGACGTCAAAGCTAGGGAGACCTCTGCAGCCATCCAATTATTGAGGCTCCACACTTTAAATCTTGGACCTTATCCTCCACCTATGGCTCCTCTAGTTCTTTCTACTGCACTACCACTACCTCCTAAAGATAATGACTCCAACAACCCTGACTAGACCTAGTAGGGGTCATCTACTAGTGTTTTGGGCCATATGACAAATTGTCCTTTTCGTTCTTCTATAAATTTTTGGTCCCCATGACTATAAAATTCCATCAATGGCCTTGGAGGCTTGTAAATTTTTGTTTTAATATATGTTCAAGTGATTTTTCATCTTTTATTAAAAAAAAAGATAACAATTTCTAGATATTAATTTTAATTTTAATAGACTAAGCTAGTAACTATTCTCATACTAGTTAGCACTATTATTTATTTGGAACAATGTCTAAAATTGGATGATGATCTTGAAGAGAAGTATAAGTTGCCTTATGCTAGTACTATTGGAAGACTCATATATGCCATGTTTTGTACAAGACCAAATATTGGAGTTTTGAGAATGTTTATGTCTAACCCTAGTAAAGAGCATTAAACTTATGTGAAAAGGATTTTTAGATATTTGTGAGGGACTTCTAACTATTTTATTTTTTTATCATGGGATAGGTGATGTGGGAAAGTTTATTGACTTATAGGGTTTTGTTGATTTAGATTGGGCTCGTGATATGGATTGCAGAAGGTCTACCAATGACTGTGTTCACTCTATTCGATAGTGCAGTGAGTTGGATGAGAAAGTGACAACTTATAGTTGTGTTCTACTACAAAAGAAGAGTAAATGGTTTAAAAACATGCATTTAAAGAGGTAGTATGGTTAGAAATATTATGTACAGGAATTGACTTTTAGTGCAAATAGGTCAGAATGTGTTGTGATAGTTAGAGTGACATTTGTTTGGGCTAATACTCTAATGTGTCATGACCATACAAAGTATATTAATATTTACTATCACTTTGTCCAAGAGGTGGTTGAGTATGGCAAAGTCATGTTACAAAATATTGACATTGAGCAACAAATGTTACAGACTCCCTCAATACACCAATGAGTGCAAAGTAGTTAAGTTGGTGTAGAAAGGCAATGGGTCTTACCTCTTATAGAGCTTGATTTATTTTTTTCATGGGAAAATACTGCGATAGGAGTCATGCATATTGAAATATTCTAAATATTGTAATATTTATTTAATTCTTTGCATGCACTTGGTGTAACTTATAGCTTATATTTTGGAAATTTCTAATTTTCACATAGTGGCATGAAATTTGCTAAATGTAAATATAAAAAATTATGTGTAAGATTTACTAAAATGGAAAGAGTGTGATGAGAGGGAAATTAATTGAGGACTTGGATAAAATTATGGAGCAACTATACAAAATATAGAATAAGACTACTTGAGCACCCAAGTTTGGTTGTGGTGGTTTCTAATTTTCTAGTCGTTAACTAAGCTTGATTTAGGTGTTGTGATTTGTGCATGGATATGTATGACAATTATCTAGTGGTTTCAATCGCATGGTTTTATAAACCATTCATGGTATGTGGGTTTGTTCTTGCCTATAGTAAGTGCTTGAGTTGAAGGAATGATGATTATGATAATGTGGTGTTTGTAGGTACACTTATGTGATATGATTACTATAGAGATAAGAAGGGGTGTGTGCAAGAAGTTGTGTCCACTTTTTGGCCAAAAAGTGGAAGTGTTTTTCCTGATTTTCAGAATTTGTCACATTTGACCTAAAAATTTGAAGCACTTAAAGGTGGAATCTTGGAAAAAGTCACTAAATATGAAATGTAGTACTCGGAGTCTAGTTTTCAAATATGTAATTTTTTTCAATACCCAGATGATAGAAATTGATTTTGAATAGGCGTTTCTAAAAACCACTGTTTAAAAGTCACTTTTTTTTTACTATACCATGTACGTGTACGTCATCCATATTTTGACCTAAATAATCATATTTTTCAAAATCCTTTTGGGAAAAGCTTTGTAACTCACTGAAGCACGTTTTCCATATTTATTTGTAATTTTTTATTGAATAATTTTTTTTTTATTAATTTTTTATTGGTCATTTTTTGTCTTTTAAAAAATCATCGTGTACGTCACGCATAAGATGACCTAAACTTAACATTTTTTGAATTTTTTTTTTTTAAATTGAAAAGAATTGTCTAAAGTACGTTTTCATACAATTTGTTTTACAAAAAAATATTTTAATAAAAAGTTATTAAAATATTAAAAAACCCTGATAATTCAAGGTTATGAACCTATTTCATCATAAATTGATTAAAAAATTAAAAAAATAATTTAATTGTAAAAAAAATTACATATTTAGAATCTACATTGTCTCCTCTATAATGGGTTTTAATTTCGTCAAAATATTCTGCAAAATAGGCCTTTAAATATATGCCCAAAGTCACTATTTTGTTGTAACATTGACAGGGCCTTCAAGGTGCAGGTCAAACTAGGACCAGAGGTCAGGGTCGGGACCCCAAAGCATTTTCCGAAGTGGGTTACAAAGCAAAACCCGAGCCTAAAATTCAAATTTTGAATAACGGGATCCCGTTTATAGAACGCGATCCCGTTCTATAAAACGGGATCCCGTTTACTACTGCATCGGTGGTGAATAAAACGGGATCCCGTTTAATAAACGGGATCGCGTAGTAAACGGGATCCCGTTATATAAAACGGGATCCCGTTTTATATTTGCCCGTTTTTTTAATAATACTGTACTATGACTGTCATTTCTGCAACTTGCCCTATAGTACGGCCGACAGCGACTCTTGCAGCATTCTTTGGCATATTTCTTTCTTTTGCAGGTCCATCAACTTGAAGTATTGTTGGTATTTTGATAGAAGCCATCATGGAGACGTTATTTGAGTGGAATTTTGTTGAATTGGTACTTGTTTGAAGGATTTGAAACACATTCAAGTTTTTGACATTACATGCTTCATAAATTTTTTAATCATGGGATCACAAAGTCGTAATAAGAGGAAAGATAGGAAGCTATTAACCCCTGAAGAAATTGAAGCAAAGAGAGTGAAGGAGGCAAAAAGGCAAAGAGATAGAAGAGTAAAGATTCAATCAATGAACAATGCTGAAGCATCCAATTCCACAACTATTGAAGATAAAAACATTGAGGAGACCATGGATATAGATGATGCAAGTTTGCAAGAGGTGAATGTGGAAACTAATACGATTATGCAAACTACTCCTGGTATGTCTTCAAATCCCTCTATTAATGCTATGGAGAATGTTTCAATGGGCACAAATCCAGGTACTTCTTCAAATCCACTTTTGAATGAAATGGAAATAGTGTTGATAGGAGATTTAAAACAAGCTGGATATAACAATGTTGAGATTGATAATATTCGTAGAGATCAAAATTTGAAACAAATTGTAGTTGAAAATGAAAATGAAAATGAAAATCCTTTTGTTGAAAATGAAAATGAAAATCCTTTTGTTGTTGAAAATGAAAATGAAAACCGTTTTGTTGTTGAAAATGAAAACCGTTTTGTTGTTGAAAATGAAAACGAAAATCCTTTTGTTGAAAATGAAAATGAAAACCGTTTTGTTGTTGAAAATGAAAATGAAAACCGTTTTGTTGTTGAAAATGAAAACGAAAATCCTTTTGTTGAAAATGAAAATGAAAACCGTTTTGTTGTTGAAAATGAAAATCGTTTTGAAGTTGAAAATGAAAATGAAAATCTAGGAAGTGATGTTGAAAATGAGAAATATTTTTTCAAAATTGAAAGAGATGTTTTGGATAATCTTCCTGGTAAAATTTCTTGGAGACAGATAAGAACACATGCCAATAGATTATATAAGGAATTTTTTTATCGTAAAAAACTATCATTTCAATGTCAACTAATGATGCAATTAATGAGAATGTGGAAAATGAGAAAAGTAATGAAAATGTTAGGCATTTTTGTTAAACCAAGAAAAAAAGATCAATCACTAAAACATGCTATGTCTACTGTTGCTAGTGCCATTGAGTCTATTGGAAGTAATAGTCGATCCAAAGATAAAAATGCAGCAAGACGAGCTATAACAACTGCTATAGTGAATAAAACAACTTTGAATAGAAGAATGGTAAGCAATATTAGTGGAATTCTAAAAATACATCCTAAAACATTGGTAAGAGCGGCAAAAAGAAGAGAAAGTATAGAAAATGATCCAATTAACCAATGTTGGAGTTTTAGTGGTCGACTCCCGAGATCTGACATGAAACTAAATGTTGAAATCAGATCTTTGATCGAAAAATATTGGCATGATAATACTAGGATATCGTCTAATGTTAGAGATGTTTTAAAATTAAGAGTGGGGTCCAAAGTTCGCGATCCTCATCCAAAACACCTATTAGATACAACGCAAACTGAATTTTATAGAAAATTTTGTGATGAATTAGTGTTACCTGGTAATATTAAAATAAGTCAAAGATCTTTTGAAAAATGCAAACCATGGTATGTAAAGATTAATAAGGAACGAATATCTTGTTGTTGTAAAACGCATGTTCAATTTCGTTACTATTATGATGTGTTTCAATATATACGTTGTACTTTACATCGTAACATGATTATACATGAATGTGATATTAATATGCCAACTGAAGCAATAAAAGAGTTTATATCAAGTTTGTTCTGTGAAAGATCTAATGAAAAAGGTTTTTATTTAAGTTCATGTATTTCTGGACAATGCATTAGTTGTGGCAATCTTTCTTTGTTAAGAGTTTGTATGCATGAAAGTGTTGAAAATGATTTTGGACAACAATTAGTGGATGTTAAAAGATTTAAGAATGTTGAATATTCTTTAAAAGATGGAAAATTTGGAAAGCGTTGTGATTTAATTACAGAAAAGGTTAGTGTGCATGCATTCATATCAGAATTTAAAAGTAAAATTATACCAAAATATGTCAAGCACTCTCAACAAGCTCGATGGCTTGATGGACAATTTCGTGAATGTAGAAACACATTTCCAGTTGGTACTATACTATCAGTGGTTGATTTTGCAGAAAACTATACTTTAGCTCCGCAAGAGGAAATTCAATCACAATATTACAATTCAGTGCAGGTTGCTATGTTTGTTCATATTGTTTATAGACATGCAGATGATAGCACAGAGAATGATAGAAAAGTTTTGAGGGAGTATCATTTCTATTTGAGTGACAATCGGTTACACTCGTCAGAGTTTGTTCAATATTGTTTCAATATATTTTATACAAATTTAAGAGAAAGAGGAATCCAGATGACTGAACATCTTATATGGTCAGATAATTGTACGGGGCAGTTCAAGAATGCTCGAATGTTCTATTGGTTATGTAGGGTTCACAAGGAGAATAATGTCCAACATATGTGGAATTTTTTTGAAGCTGGACATGGTAAAGGAGAACATGATGGAGCTGGTGCATGTGTTAAAAGAATTCTTGCTAGACAACAATTAAAATTTGAGGATGCAGTAAAATTTAAAGATGCACGTGGGATTGTAGATTGGTGCAATACAAGATTATGTACACCTGGATCAAGCGAGTACTCTACAGTTCGTCGATTCTTTTGGTTGGTTGAAGAAGAAAATATTTTACCTAGACTTGATTGCCAAACAATCAGTGGATCTACTAAATGGCATTCATTTAGGAGTTCGAATGCAAGTACATGGACTATCTGGACAAGGGAGCTTGCATGTTTTTGTCAGTTTTGTATTTCAGGAGATTGGGAAGCATGTGAGAATACAGAATGGGTTGAAGAGTGGAAACAAAGACCATTGACACTTGCACAAGCACATAATCAAAGTGAAACAACAATTGAAGACAATGATCAACTGTTTGTATCAGACGATTATGACCGTGTTTCAGACCTTGTACAAGAAGGTAATTTAATTCAAATCATTTCATTTTATTTCACTTTGATTACTAATTTGTAGTGCTTTTATTTATTTATGTGTACATATGAATGCATGTATGTTGATTGGTCAAATTTTATGGACATGTGCAAGTTATTGAATCAAAATTTGTTTTGCAGGACATGTGTATGCTGTTGTTGCACCAAAGAATAATGAAGAGGAAACTGAATATTGGTTGGCTCGTTGTGTGGAGACTAAACATAAGTTAACAGCACCTCGAGAAGATGATGATGGCTTTCCTTATCCAACAGGTTTGATGATCCCCTTAAGACATCCCCTTAAGCATATTTTAAGAACTTCTTTGATCCCCTTAAGCAAATTTTAAGTATTTCTTTGATGATGCCTATCATTATCCAATAGGTTCGGTGGTGGTTGTTGGCACTTGGCTACGGAAATACCTAATAAGGAAGAATGGTTTGCCTGCATTCGAAGATTATGAAACACATAAGAAGATTATACACTACTCACATTTGGTGTTGGCAACAAATATAAAACTGGAGAGGTATCGCGGAAAACCTACAAATAAAGAGTTATGGAACATTTCTATGGAAGACCATGAGACAATCATCGATGCATTGGAAAAAAGAGAGGATGGAGATGGTACAATGGAATAAGTAAATACAGGTAAATATAGTTAAATAGATTTATATTGTTGTTTTAAATATGTATTAAATACATGTTTTGATATTTCTTGTGCGTTATTAGTTGAAATTGATTTAATTTATCCTTTTATATCCTCAGGCCATCATCACAAATTCATCAAATACTTTGAAACAAAAACTTGAGAGGCACTCGTAAATACAGGTACAAATTGTGTATATCTAGATAGTTTTATATAAATTAAAATACATGTTTTGATTCAGACATATTGATAAATTGCTTGTATTATTTTTATATCAGGTGGCATGAAGACCTGCTACATTCTCCTCAAGTTTTGGATTTTCTTGAGATGGCATATAACGACATTTTGTATTTACATTATTTTGAGTTGGCATATATGTACATACACAATTACATTATTACACATTTTGTTCAGAAATTTGTATACATGTGTATGTACACAATTTTATACTCTACAGTATTAAATTTATCAAAATTATTATTTTATGTATTTTATTTGTTAAATGTCCATGTTTTTCTACTTAGAATTTACTTTAAATTTGATTTATTATATTGTTCAATTTGGTTGCTTTGGGCAACTTCACCAAATTTTGAGAACTTAAGACGTCCCCTTAAGACATCGTAAATTAGGACCCCTTAAGACATTCAAAAAGTTAGCATAGCTTCTCTCATTAAGGTTATGTGGAATTAGTATTTGTGGCTTGAAACTCCTAACATTTGGTATCTATAAGTAGTAAAATCACATCAAGCCTACATGACAATTTGATGATGATAAATAAGTCCTAATCATAGTCATGTAGGTGTGAATTACACTCCTACCAGTAGTTTCACTCTTGGTGGCATGTCCTGTGTGTTCTTCCCCCTCTTGAGCATCTTTTTCAACCCCCAAATTGACCTTCCCTACCTCACATTTTTACCTAGTGCCCCCTTCATTTTTCCTACTTAGGGTCACCTCTTTGTGTCTTAGGGTTGCCCCTAGTGTCTCTAGGTTACTTGAGTGACCTTAATTAGTAAAAGTGGTGACCTTATTCCTAAAATGGGTGACCTTGTGGTTTTTAATGCATGAAATAACTCATATTTTTATCTTTTCTTCTTGATTTTTAACCCATTTTAACTCCCATTTTTTGTGCTAACTTGTGCTTTTCCTCACTTTATTTCTATTTTGAACTCATCATATTTTTGAGGGGTCCACCGATGTTAAGAGGAATTTGGAGGAAATATTACATCATATCATGTCCATTGAAAGTCATTAATGGTGGTCCTAAGTCATGCAGGGGAGTACTTGGGGTGGGTGGAATCTTTTGAAGAATTTGTAAAAATTTGACTTGGGACAGGGTATATGAACTTGGCAAACTTTTGCAAAAAATGTTACAAAACTTCAAGTGGGAATTGGATGAAATGAATTAAAGAAAGAAATGATTTCTTCAAGGCAGTTAGGCTTCTACAATTAGGAAGAAATGAGTGTTTCGATGTTATGGGGAAATGATGTAAAACTAGACAATAGGATAGGAAGTGGGATGGGATAAATCATATCCTAAAGTTAATCTAGCTTTCACAAAGTGGAGGGAAGGGAAGATACAAAGGAATATAAATTGTGGGAGAACCATATGGGACCATAGCTAGGAAGTGGAGGGGAGAATTTATAGATGAGATCCAGGGCCTTTTGTCTAAAAATGTAAAGTATTAAGATCTTATAAGTTCCTGCAGACCTAAACTTATTTTAAAATTTGATTCACATCCTGAGTTTGTGTTCATAGGATGAAACATGTCAAGCACAAGATTTCCTTGAGTCCTAGAATGGACACTAAAGATCGTATTAAAAGGACTAATGGACAAATCCTAATTAAAGTTACACTAAGGTTTCATTTTGTAAAATATTGGAATATCCCATCAATTTTCTTTGCATTAATGAAGTAAATCTATGATGAAATCTTTTGTCTTGTAAATTAAGTTGTTTATTAATCAACTTATCAAATCAAGTGATTTCTCATGATTATTTCTCAAATACATGTATATGAATCTTATTGTGGAGAAGACTGTGAAACAAAATAAGAAGTCAACTAGAACCAAAGTGATGAGAGTTTATTCAACTATAAATAGTTTGTGTAGAAGCATAAATGGAATCTAAGTTACTAGATTGCAAGGACACTCCATGATACCCACATAAGGCCTTGGGATTTAATTTAATATAATATTTCTTCATAGATTAGCTAGAGGACAAAGGAGATGTAGTCACAAATGTTGGTAGGTTAGAGCATCCTACTTACATAGGCTGGATAGAAAATTTGATGTGTTTAACTTTTTAGATATCTTGCTAGATACTTTTAGGCATTGTACCATAAATGTAGACTATATCAATAATGTAGAAAATTAGACTATAATAATGGTGAGAGAAGTAGTTTTCAAATAAATGTTGAATTCACTTGAACCCACTTTGAGGTACAATGTTATAGTTGCAAGGTAATGGTCTCAAGAGTATAATGTAATTGAAGTGTTAAAAGATTGGGCTAGTCCTAATGTGGATTTAAAAAGTTAAGGAATGTGGAGGATTACACAATTGTAAGTTTTCCTAGTGAAATGAAAGAGGCCATGATTATGATGTGCAAACTATTTGGGAACAAAGACTCAATACATTTAAATGCTAGATGGGTGTCATTATTAGACATGTGATTTTGGAAAGGCTAATGATTCATAACTATGGGGAGTTGAGATCATTGTAGATCTCTAAATAGGTAATTTTTGTAGGCTACCAAAGGGGAAGATTTCTACTAACTTCATTCCTAATTTGTGTCATTTATGCTACAATGAAATTCCCACCTCCACTAATAAATTGTAGGCCTAGTTCCAAAGTTATAGTTCACATGTTTTTTTAGCAACAATTATCCTTGTAGGCACTCCTCCACCCATTTGGTGAAGAAGTTGTGTCCACTTAAGACATCGTAAATTAGGACCCCTTAAGACATCTTAAATTACATGATCAACACAAGATGTTCAAGCACCAAGGCACTTGGATAAATATAACTATAACCATGCTAGGATCATTTAATATTTAACTTAGTTGATCTCTAGATGAGAAGATGTGAGAGATTGATCCCTCCTAGTAGGCAAGAGATCCTCATGAACTTATCTCACTTTTTAATGCTTTGTTTTGATTTGCTTACCATTTTATTGCTTAAAATTAGACCAGGACCTAAATATGCATACCGTGAATGAATGGAGGAACTTTATTACGACCTCATCACTACATAAATTCTTTCAATGCAATTTCTTCATTAAGCGCAAATCTAGATCAACAATCTGACACTTGTAGATTTATATATGACAATTGATTATTTCTATTGATGTCATTCTATATATCTTATTATGGTTGATCTCAAATGTTTACATTTCTTTTCCTTCATGCACATGGTTCTAGATTAGTGTTTGATTTATGATTAAATTTAGGGATGCTTGTATATACATATGTATGTGATGTTATGCTTTTATAGTTTATGATGTATATGCAATGTATGTATGCATGGATAACATATATATAAATATGGATGCACCTAAACTAACATGATGGTTTTACATGATTATTACTTTGACATGTGTATGATTTTGAACTACGACAAGATTGCATTTATTGTGTGACATGTAAAAATATATAGTCCAGGTTCAACAATATATATATAAAGTCCAGGTCCATGTTCAAAAAATATATAAAGTCCACATGTTCAACAATATATATATAAAGTCCATGACAAACAGTATATAACAAATAGTCCATGAAATAGTCAAATATATAAAGTCTAGGTCCATGTTCAAAAAAATATATAAAGTCCATGTGTTCAACAATATATATATATAAAGTCCATGACAAACAGTATATAACAAATAGTCCATGAAATAGTCAAATATATAAAGTCCAGGTCCATGTTCAAAAAAATATATAAAGTCCATGTGTTCAACAATATATATATATAAAGTCCATGACAAACAGTATATAACAAATAGTCCATGAAATAGTCAAATTATACATCTAGCCTATGTTTGAAATAACCTATCAGATACTATCTCTATCATCAAGAGTCCTCTTCACACCATGTGAACTACTCAGATGACCTGAATCACTCTGCAAAAGAGAAAGATTTATATGAAATTAGATGTAAGATGATAAGGAAATAGATAATTTAGTGACAATTTTTAAATTTATAATTTAAATATCATAAAATTAAATTACCGTGTGAGGCTGAGAGGCATGCTCTGGTGCACTTGGACCTGTGTCTCCATGCTCTGAATCAATCTATTTAATACAAGAGAAAGTTCAAGTTGAAATTAGATATACTTGACGATTTTAAAAATGATTTAATTGAATTTAATCTATAAGAACTATCATATTTAAAAATTATTATACCGTAAGAGGAACTTGTTGTGAATCCTCTATTCCAGGACCTGTCTCTACAGGCTTAGCTCCTTGACATGTATCGAGCTATAATTTAAGAAAAAAAAATTTGGAATGTACATGTCAACATATATATATATATATATATATATATATATATATATATATATATATATATATATATATATATATATATATATATATATCAAGAAATTTACTTTAAGTTCACAACGTATATTTTAATTGTTCAATTTAAATCTAATCTAAATTTTAAATTATACCGTATCAGGTTGCCCATCTCCTCTGTCCTCCTGCTCTGCATGTGCTGTGTGTTGCTCATGAAACGTGTCACTAACAAGCTCCTACAATGTCATTTTTATTTAAGTTAGCACATGTGTGTACAAATCAGGTTTTAAAACATATATATAATTGACTTACAATGTACATGTTATTAAATATGTTTTTCAACAACCTGAAATGCAGTCGACTCCTGATATAAACTTGGATTATCCAAGTGTGCTACAATGCCCATCCTCATAGTTGTGTCAACCTGCATAGACATATTTATAAAATATTAAATAGTACATGTGCACGTTTTTAGATACACTGATATCAAAATAGAAAAATTTAAGTATATATATACAATTTTTTAAAACAATATGTGTACATACTGTAAGAGTGTCATGTGAGATGCCCAATGATGGAGGAGCGCTCGAGACACCCTGAGATGGAGGATTCAATGTGGAAGAACCCTGAACCAATTCATAAATAAGTTCATAAATATTTAATTGTACACACATTCAAGACTGAATTTTACAAAATTACAAATCATTGAAAATGTACCCCAAATGGGTGCCCGAGATGAACAGGTGTCAATGAAAAATTAATTCGATCAATTGTGACCCCTGTTGCCATCATCTACACCAAACAAACCAAACAATTCGATTGTTAAAATATTACAATTTAATTGATCATCTATATGTTGATTAAAAACACGTGGTTAAAAAATTGTTTTAAATTCAACATGTGTACATAACCTATATATACCTGTGTCGAATGATCAGTGGGATGATCCTCAGCAAATAGATAATCAACAAATGATTCAGTGCCCACATTATCAGATGATGCATGTGTAGCTGAAGTGGGTGCAACTGCCTGATCAGGTCCATAACACAACTGATTGCAACTCGTACATGTATGAGGCATCGACACATGTGGAGTGGCACTAGGACCACTTCCATCATCAACTCCTCTATGCTCTCTAACTCGAGCTACCATCATAGAAGTCTGCTCATGTAGGCTACCTGAGAGTGCACTCAATGTGCCTAGTGTGGATACCACTGCACGATGCTCGAAGGGCGAAGGAATGGCAGCAACAGGAGGGTCAATAAGAGGTTGAATAGGCACCGGTCATTGGGGATCAACCCGTGCCCCCAACCTCTGTTGTGGCATGCCACCACCAACACCTTGGAATGATCTAAAATCAAAGTAGTTGGGTTTTTTATTCATAACAAACTCTACATATAATTTTCTCAAAAAATATAAAGGAACCTCACAATTAGCATGAGGTGGATAATCAAACACCATCCACCATCTATCCCAAAAATTAGCAGACATTCCTTCATGCCTACACCACCTGATTGATATTCTTTTCTTATTTGCATGAATAGGTTCATTTGTAATGGGATGTCTAAAATATTGTGCTAAATGAGCTTTTGTGATTTTAAGATCCAAAATAGTCTTATAGGAGAGGCCATCAGCATAAAATTGGCGCCTCTCCTCTCTCCATTTCCGGAATCCATCAAAATCTGAGTCAATAGACCTCACAGAATCTACAATGTTTTGCATCAAAGATGCAAAACGTACTACGTGAGGTGGCATGAATTGTTCACTGCGAATGGAATTCAGTTTTTCTTGTATCGAATCCACATTTTCATTTATTATGGCTCGCAAGCGAGCCTGGTCAGTTCCAGGTGGGGGTGGAGGTGGAGGTGGAGGCGGGTCATCTGCAGGTGGGGCATCTAGAGGTGGGGCATTTGGCGCTGGGGGTGGGGGTGGGGGTGGGGGTGGGGGTGGGGGTGCGGCCGGATCATCTTGTGCATTAATAAAGTCCTCAACATCAAAGTGAATATCATCTAGATTCATGATGTATATATAAAAATCTAGATATGAACCTGCATATAAATACATATAAACATACAAACTTCAGTACAAATTTAAAATGATATCAAGAATATATATATATGTTTCAAGAAATTACACTTGAAATAAATTTAAATTAAAAACATACAAATAATGTATACATGCATGTACAAATTTCAAAATGTAAGCGAGCTATTAGGACTACCATAATGATTGATACAATGGGCAATATATATTTCAAAATTTCAATGTGCATTTAAGTAAGGAAACTTCTCTGGACAATCATCATGTCATTCTTAAATGTGAATATGCATCCCAAATTTTGGACTATTTCAAAGAAATATGGTGCATTTAGGAACTTGGTGATTGTTGGGGTAAAGAGGAATATATGATCATGCTAGAAGAGGCACTGATTAGGCTCATAATTGGCCAAGGTTGCTTTGAATAAGGTTAAAACAAGGAGATACCCATGTTGATATTCACACCCTTTGGTCCACACCTACATTGGGATGGATTAAGCTTGAAATTTTGTTGGGAAGAATATTTTTTTTACATTCAACTTGAAATCCCTAAGTTGTGCCTCCATGCTATCAAATGTTACTTGTATCTACCTTCTATACAATGATATTGAAGGGGTAGAAGGTTAGGCTAAGGATTTCTATATTGCTACTTAGATAAATTCCACATCTTCAATGTGTGGCATGAGCATATGCACAAAGCCTTGGAGGATATTTCTAAGATAATGAAGATAAACCTTCATGTCTTGATGCTAAATTGGATGATTCTATCCACTATGAGAATTAAGATGAGGAGGAGGTGACATAAATCCCTCCTATCAAATTCGAACAATGTTAAAAATGTCAAGGAAGTGGTAGAGGCTTTGTAAGGCTTGTGTAATTTGTCCCACCACCCTAGGATAAAGTTTTTTAGTTTATTAGTAATTCTAACACTACTTCAACTTATTACTCTACTAGGGTTAGGGCCACTATAATTTTCCCTACCACTAATATATCTTAAGACACCTATTGGTTTATGTTTCATGTCATGTTGTAGTATATTAATTTTCCCTACCACTATTGATTGAACAAACTATACCATATATATTAAGTACTCTAGCTCAATGATCTTAAGATTAATGAAATCAAGACTAACTATATCATGTCATTATGCTTCTAGATACACCCAACATGCTAATCAAGAACTTAATTACCTTCACAACCCTATTAGCATTGTATCACTCCTATTAGGGAGTGGACTTGAATGGGGCCAAAAGATTCTTTACCTCTTACGATTGTGACTTTGGGTTTGGCATGGTCAACTTGGAGAGGTTGTGTGGCATATCCCTATAAGAGGATGAAGGGTGATAGGAGGTTGTAGGATGGCTAAAAGCATTCACATGACGATAATGTTCAAGTTTAAATTTCAAGATATGCATCATGGTCTACAAGGTTCTCTTGTTCAAAAGGTTCATCATATTCTAGACAAGGCACTCACAATCATTGGTACCAAATTCAAGACCTCCTATTACAAGTCTCCATATAGCTTTACACATAACACCTATAAACACAAAATTTATAGGGCTTGAATACAAGCCTGCCTCCCAGTTAGGAGAAGTTTCCAAATAATTGGTGAACTCACATGCAATAAGGGAATAACACATGCATACAAAATATGTAGAAGAAATCCCTGTAGCATGACTCGTGATTAATTAAAGTTAGGGTTAGGGTTTCAATTAGGATCAGGCTTAGGGTTAGAATTGAGGTTAGGGTTAGAATTAGAATTCAAGGGTTGCTAAATTAGGGTAAGTATTAGAGCTACAATTATGGTTTGGGTTATGGCTAGAGTTAGGGTTACAATTACAATTACAAGTAGCTCGTTAGGGTTAGGGTTAGGGCTAGAGTTAGAGTTACGATTACAATTACAAGTAGAGCTAGGGTTAGGGTTATGATTAGGGTTATAATAAGGGTTAGGGTTTGAATTGCATATAGAATTAGGGTTAGGATTAGGGTTAGAATTAGTGTTAGGGTTAGGGTTGGAATTGCATATAGAATTAGGGTTCAATCTAGCTAGAAATAGATAAATTAGTCAAGATGGTTAGATAGCTCAATTTTGTTTCCTATTTCCTACAAAATGCAAAACTAGTTATTGTTTTCTATTTAGTTGTTAGTCCCAACTCTTTCCTTTTAAGAAGTATATCAAATCTAATGCAGTAGTAGATACTTCTACATATACAAGTTTCTGTTAGGAGAAAATATATTTTGCCAAATTTGTATAGAGTTGTCTATATAGTGTGTTCCAGGGTAATCAAATGATGTAAGTCACAATTTAGAGGGTTGAGGGATAAGTTTGTGTTGAGTCTATAACAGGTGTTTTCTTACATAGACCGAGCTCCATAATCTAGGTGTCTCCATGTCTAACTCAAATGTTTCAACTTGGTCCATATTATATCCAGATTAATGATAAAATTTTATATATATATATGGCTATGCACTTGAGATCCACGACCATATCAATGTTTGGTAGAGAAAAGTTATCTAAGTTGGGGTAGATCCTTTTTTGATGTCTCAAAAGTTAGTGCAAACATGAATTCCCTTAGTTTTCTTGTTAACTAAGACCACATTAGATCTACCCATTTAGGAAAAGTAATAGTCTGAATGAACCCTGGACATCCAAGAGTTTATACAATTCTTCTATGACCACGAGGGCTACTTGGGGGTTCATTTTGCGTAGCTTTTATTGAATAGGTTTGGCATTGAGGTGAACCACAAGATGATGCATGACTTTAAAGATGGAGTCTCAAGGCATATCACCATAAGACCACATGAAGAAATCAACGTAATATTTAACATGGTGACATGGTTATATATATGCCTTCTTTGATGTCAAGGTCCAGTGGAGCTACTATCTTAGAGAGTTTAGGGTCCAAGCTTCTATTCACAGGTTGATGTTTATAGCATGTCCTCAATAAGGAGAGGGGAGTCATGTCTTGTATCTAAGTGGTATCTAATGGAAGGTGAAGTTTGTCAAATTGAGGAGCTCTTGGGAAGTGTCCATTTTTATTATATCATTTTAATCGATCACAAGTTTCTTCTTATATAGATTGTTGCTATTCTGCCTAGACTAACTATACCATATATGTTAAGTACTCTAGCTCAATGATCTTAAGATTAATGAAATCAAGACTAACTATATCATGTCAAATTATGCTTAGATACACCCAACATGCTAATCAAGAACTTAATTACCTTCACAACCCTATTAGCATTGTATCACTCCTATTAGGGAGTGGACTTGAATGGGGCCAAAAGATTCTTTACCTCTTACGATTGTGACTTTGGGTTTGGCATGGTCAACTTGGAGAGGTTGTGTGGCATATCCCTATAAGAGGATGAAGGGTGATAGGAGGTTGTAGGATGGCTAAAAGCATTCACATGACGATAATGTTCAAGTTTAAATTTCAAGATATGCATCATGGTCTACAAGGTTCTCTTGTTCAAAAGGTTCATCATATTCTAGACAAGGCACTCACAATCATTGGTACCAAATTCAAGACCTCCTATTACAAGTCTCCATATAGCTTTAAACATAACACCTATAAACACAAAATTTATAGGGCTTGAATACAAGCCTGCCTCCCAGTTAGGAGAAGTTTCCAAATAATTGGTGAACTCACATGCAATAAGGGAATAACACATGCATACAAAATATGTAGAAGAAATCCCTGTAGCATGACTCGTGATTAATTAAAGTTAGGGTTAGGGTTTCAATTAGGATCAGGCTTAGGGTTAGAATTGAGGTTAGGGTTAGAATTAGAATTCAAGGGTTGCTAAATTAGGGTAAGTATTAGAGCTACAATTATGGTTTGGGTTATGGCTAGAGTTAGGGTTACAATTACAATTACAAGTAGCTCGTTAGGGTTAGGGTTAGGGCTAGAGTTAGAGTTACGATTACAATTACAAGTAGAGCTAGGGTTAGGGTTATGATTAGGGTTATAATATGGGTTAGGGTTTGAATTGCATATAGAATTAGGGTTAGGATTAGGGTTAGAATTAGTGTTAGGGTTAGGGTTGGAATTGCATATAGAATTAGGGTTCAATCTAGCTAGAAATAGATAAATTAGTCAAGATGGTTAGATAGCTCAATTTTGTTTCCTATTTCCTACAAAATGCAAAACTAGTTATTGTTTTCTATTTAGTTGTTAGTCCCAACTCTTTCCTTTTAAGAAGTATATCAAATCTAATGCAGTAGTAGATACTTCTACATATACAAGTTTCTGTTAGGAGAAAATATATTTTGCCAAATTTGTATAGAGTTGTCTATATAGTGTGTTCCAGGGTAATCAAATGATGTAAGTCACAATTTAGAGGGTTGAGGGATAAGTTTGTGTTGAGTCTATAACAGGTGTTTTCTTACATAGACTGAGCTCCATAATCTAGGTGTCTCCATGTCTAACTCAAATGTTTCAACTTGGTCCATATTATATCCAGATTAATGATAAAATTTTATATATATATGGCTATGCACAAGATCCACGACCATATCAATGTTTGGTAGAGAAAAGTTATCTAAGTTGGGGTAGAGAAAAGTTATCTAAGTTATCTAAATTGTCAAAAATACACTACTGATTCTATAAACCCTAAACCCTAAATAACAATTCAAAATTTAAATTTTCATTGTATTTTACATCAATTTACAAACAATGGAAGGCATATACAATTGATGGGTATTTTTTACAAGTGGAAAAATCCACTTACCTGGCTGGATGCTATCAGAACTCGGGATCCCGTTTTCCTCTGGCGCCTGTCGCTGTTGAAAATGGGGTCTCTGCTGTTTTTTAAAAAAAATTATACTTTTCAAAAACGGGATCCCGTTTTATAAAACGGGATCCCGTTTCATATAACGCGATCCCGTTATATAAAACGGGATCCCGTTTATAACGGGATCCCGTTTTATATAACGGGATCCCGTTTATGGCCTCTAGGTTCGGGATCCCGGGAAAAAACGGGATCGCGTTTTTGGTCCTAGGCTCGGGATCCCAAGGCAAAACGGGATCGCGTTTTCTATAAACGGGATCCCGTTTTATATAAACGGGATCCCGTTTTTTGTTCCCCGATTTTGGAATTTTTTCTAACTCCAAAACTTCCACCTTAAGTGGACACAACTTCACCGGTCGTTTCGGAGGTTGAACTAGTATTTACATGCACTAAAGGAAGGATAAAATTAGGGGAAACAACTTATGAAATTTGGAAGTCTTGAAACATAAGGTCACTATCACCTATTAATGGTCACTAGAGCATCCCTAAGGTCGTTACCATGTCTAGAAAGTCAAGAGAGCATCCCCTTGGTCATAAGAGTATCCATGATGTTGTTACATTCTTGCACATTTCTAGAATGATTGTAACCATCCAAATCACTTATAGAGCACCTCCTTATAATCCTCCAACCTCTTGTGGCCTTCTAATTTGCCATAAAATTTAAAACAAGTACGCTTAAATCTCTTAAGTTATGCTCTTTCATTTGCTAGTTCCTATTTAATATTTAATTCCCATCTCTTAGTGATTTTATTTTACTAATCATAAATTTAAAAGTGTTATTTGTTTGATGATTGGAAAAATAGATTTAACAAGTAGGATTAATCATGCACTATAAATCGAAAGTAAATCAACATCTTAAACACATCTAAGATACATTTATTTTCATTTCATGTGCTTCCAATGAATTTGGTGGAGTTGACACCCCTTAGTCTTATTCACACACCTTTAAGTAATGAGGCATTAAAGTTTGACAAAGTCCAAGTATGCTTAAATTATTAATGTTAACATTATAACATAATTTAACAAAGTTCAATTAGGATTGGAACAACAAGGTATTTATTGACTTAAAAAATATATTTGATAAGAGGCCTCTTTAGATGAAATTCCACCAAACATTATGACATGATTTGATAATATTATAACAAAACACCGTGTGATAAATTTAGATGTCCAAATAATGATAAAGAAACCAACACGAAATTACTAAGAGTTCACTACCTTAATTTATGACCTAAGGTTTAAGATATTGAAACAAATAGAAATGATAAATGGAAGTGGAAGGGATTAGGATTTACTTGGAAATCAAAACAAAATGTCAAGTACAGTGTTGAGATACTGTGATAGAGAGCTAATATTTGAAAGTTGGAATTGAATAAATGAACAAAGTACCCTAAGAAGAAGATAACCCAGGATTTTAGATACTAGGACTAGATCATGCTGCAATCTAGTCTAATTGATGTGATTATGTCCTGGGTGGAACTATTTCATTTGAAGAAAAATCTATCCAGTGAATTTTATAGAGAATGTTTGCTTAAGTTTATATATGTGTTTGTGAATAGTGTTCTTCTAAGAAACACCTTTGGGAGTATTTTGTGCATAAAGGGAAGACATATCAACTTCCTTGATAGAATTCAAGCCTCTAAATTGATTTAACAAGATATGAATAGAGAAACAAAGAATTGTGGATGTTGAGTAATTGCACTTGATTGAAACCAGTTGAGATTGATGGAAATTGAGATTGTTGATGTGTGTGTGATTGAGTTTGTAAGTGTAAAATGTTAATAATTGATAATAAAAGGGTCCTAGGATGATGTCCTTAAATACACAACCTTAGACACAAAATTTGAAATTTTTGGTGTGCACAATGATGTGTAACAACTATCTTAGGATTGTGGGCCTTGAAATCAAGATTTTTAAGTTTTAAGTCTCGAAGACTAGATTGTAGGTCTAGTCAAGTCAAAGAAAGAAGAAAACTCTAGGAACTAAGTTAGTGTTGCTATAAAGTGGAGGATTAACATAACATAGTTCTAGATTCAAGAATGGGTCAATTATTGTGCAAAACAAACTCAAAATAAATGCTAGAGTTATACATGAACAACATCTTCACAAAGTGAAATAAAACATACAAATGAAAAAGTGAAATAAGCGCTTTTCTCTTCTATAAATATAATAAACTTGTAGGATTTATACTATAACAAATTTGACATAATAAAGTTAGTGGGATTTAAACATTATGATATATTATCAAGGTTCAACTCTATAGTTTTTGAGTCAAACTCATTGACCCATATTTCATGAATAGTGATTAACATGAAACCATCTCTTATTAGTATGAATGGTCCACTTAGCACTCATTTTATGTGTATGATACTCATGGAGGTGAAACATTAGGGCTTTCTCCTAGAAGGTCAAAACTATTGTGAATCAAACATGCTTAATCGTATAATTTCTCCACAATCAAGTCCACCATATAAAATTCAAAGGTCTCCCAATAAAATTTGTGTTTTTTCAATTAACCGCCTTGTGTTTCTCTCTGATAGTTTGGATGGAGATTATTCTAGGAATGTCTGTGCATAAAATCTTGTCTATGAGGGACAAGTCTCTATTCAACGCGAGGAAATTCAATGAATTAGAGTCCAGATGCAGAATTTATACGCAGCGACCATGGATCTAGTCTTCTCTTTGACTGGCAAACAATCCTTCCTTTTGATTTTTTAAAGCCGATAGGATGTGGATATATTGAATTTGTGTAAAAATAAAATCCTATGCTCAAATGACTGTCTGTGTTTCAATTTTTCACGTGCACCAAAGGTCATGGGCATTCGAAAGCAGTCGTTGCTATAACATGTGCTTCTTAACATTGGACCAAACTCATCTAGGGGTACAAATGATAAGAGACATTCTTTTATTTTGTTCAGTGCCACTCCAAAGGAATCGTCTTTGAACTTGCTCTTATTTTTCAGCTATACTCTTGAGGATTTTGAATAGGGAAAGAAGATAGACAGGGGTACTCTACAAGGAGGCTTTTAGTAATTGGAGTCTACCCGCATGGTTTAAGAGAACACCTTTCCAAGCCGTGAGCTTTTCCTGAATCTTCTCAATAAGGGAGTTCCACGAGGAGTTGGGGATTTGTCCCTGAGACATGGGCATTCCCAGATAAGTCTCCCAGAGCTATTTAATTTTACAATTAACAGTAGTAGCAATTCTGTGTTGGAGATTGTGAGGGGAGTTGAAAAAAGGCCGCTTTTGTCCAGGTTGATCTGCCGCCCAGAAACGTAGGCAAAGTTGTTTAGAATCCTTTTCCATTCATGATCTTCAACCAAGGTGGCTTCCCCTAAAAGAATGGTTTCATCAACGAACTTCTGGTGGGAGGAAGGATGAAGAGCAGAGGCTAGTCTGAAACCTCTCAAATTACCTTTCAAGACCCTATCCTCAATGGTTCTACCCACAACTTTAGCCATGATAATGAACAAGTCTAGGGTGAAAGGGGGTCACCTTATCTCAAACCTCTAGAGGCTTTGAAATGAGCATGGGGGCTCCCATTAACCAGGACAGAGAAGGCTGAAGTGGTAAAACAGTTTTCCAAAACTTTTAGGATTTTATGCAATGGAACCCAAATCTGGAAAGCACTTTATACAGTAACTGCCAAGAGACTTTGTCATAGGCCTTCAAATTATCAAGTTTTAGGACCATACTCTCCATTTTGCTTTTCATCATAGAGAATATTTTTGTGGACTGTGATAATAGCATCAGTGATTTGTCTCCCAGGGACAAATCCATTCTGATTAGGGTGGATGATTTTCCCCGTATCCTTAAGACTAGCAACTTAGAAAAGATTTTGTATAGAATGTCACAAAGGCTTATAGGTCAAAATTCAGCCATTTTATTAGCTTCAACTCTCTTGGGGATAAGAACTATGAAAGTGTTGTTATTTAGCTCCTTGAAGACTTTACCCTGTCAGAAGAATTCCCTAGAAGCTAAGGTAATGCCCCTACCAATGATGTCCTAGTAGATTTGGAAAAAAAAACTAGGGGGAAACTGTTAGGACTAGGGGGTATGTAGGGGTCTAGAGAGAAGACAATCGCTTTCATCTCCTCTTCAGTAATGACTTTTTCCATTTCCAAGTTATCAGCATGAGATATGGAGTTAGGAATGACCTGTAACATTTGATTAAGAATCCTATCATTATCTTCAAGAGGAAGAGAATTAGAGTTCAACAAATCCTTAAAATATCTAGCTCTTTCCTCAATTTGTTCCTCTTCGTTAATTAGACTGCCATTTTTGAGAACAAGTTTAGAAATTCTATTTCTTTTCTATGTTTTAGAGCTGATTGATGGAAGAATTTAGAGTTTTTATCCTCTTCCTTAAGCCATTGGATTCTTGATCTCTATTTCTACAAGAGCTCCTCTTTCTCCATGATATTATGGTCGCGGAGAAGAACTCTTTTTTTGGCACAAAGCTTCTTGGAAGCCCTGCCTTTGTCCAATTCTTCTTGAATAAACTTGCATTGGACTTAGTATCTTGCTTTTGGGTGAATATATTACCGAAGGAGTTTTTGTTCCATCTCTTAAGAGTTTGCTTGACCAACTTGAGCTTTTGGGCAACCTTGAACATATCAGACCCAACACATGATCCTGATTCCACCAATCAATTTCATATTTTTCAGTTTAAGGTGGCGGGTCCACATCACCTCAAATTTGAAGGGAAAGTAGTTTTTCTTGATAGCCAACTTCCATTTTAAAATAAGAGGAGTATCATGCGAACCAAATCTGAGTTGATTAGACAGATTGCATTTAGCAAGAATATCCTAGTTAATCGAAATCAAGAATCTATCCAATTTGACTAGAATGAGGTTGTTCCCTTCTCTTTTGCTGAACCAGGTGAAGTTGAACCCCTCCAAATTTAAATCTAAAAGACCTCCCTTATGAAGGAAGTTATCCAAATCCATCATGCCGTTAGAGAAGTTAGAGGAGCCACCCATTTTTTTTCGAGGGGTAAAGTGGAGAATTGAAGTCTCCAGCTACCATCTAGTCCTAGAGGTTAAGAGCATTTCCCAAATCTTCTAACATTGGACTTAATTGTTTAGAGCATATATATTTAACATGACCCATGCAAGATGGTTGATCTTACTTTTGAACAATATATTATTGAAATATTTCTTGTTTGAGACTAGCATACCTTCCAGCTCATGAGGTTTCCACATATTAGGAAGACCACCAAAGGCGCCCTCAGCATTTTCAATGATAAAATGAACAAATGGCCAAATATAACTACTAACTTTGCCAAAATCTTCAAAACTCATCTTTGTGTCTTGGAGTAAAAGAATATCAGATCTCACGTCCTTAATGAAGTTTTTTAGGACATGTTGTTTATGGGGGTTGTTTAATCCCCTAACATTCTGGAAGAAATAATAATCATTTTTTGCACCTTCTGAAGCCCACTTGCTCTAGAGTTTTTTGTCTTCTTAGCCAAATCTTTGGTTGTTTCCCTTTGCTTGGTCTCCTGGAGAGATCTCTTACCCGGCTTGGAGTCCTTACCCACGTCCACAATTTTTCTATTTCCATTTTTAGAATGAGGAGAAAAAAGTGGTGTCTCCTTTCTTCCTTGAGTTTGGGGTTTTAGGGGAGCTAACTCCAACCTTTAGGTCTTCTTAGCCTTGGAGTGTGGACCTATTCTTGTCCTACACCTTATTAAAGTTGCTAGAGTCCACGCCACCCATAAGCCCCAAAGAGTTTAGGGCAATGCTCTGCCCAAGTTCGGCCCTGATAATGGCTTTAGGAACAAACCCCCGGTTTCTCACCCCACCACTTACTTATAGTAGGGATTGGAACTCTGAAGAAGCAGGTTAGTTCCTCTGAGGGATATCATCACAAATGCTATCCTTAGCCCAAACATCCAAATCCAGATTCAGACTACAAAGATGGTCTTCCACCAAGCTAGTAGCATGCAGGATCTGAACTACCCTATGGGGAGGGACAAAATTTGGGATCTAGTCAACCATAAGAGCTTTATTTTCAACCACAAAAGTTTCATTGGGGGAATATGTGAGCAAGTCCAAAGCAAACTTCTCAAGAGAGGCGGCAGGGGCACTAGCCAGAGCATTATCCTTCTATGCTAGTTCCTGGCTGGTTCTAAGTTTCTTCGAGTAGGCATTTATTAAGTGGCCCGTAGAAGAGTAGTTCTGGTAGTAGAGAGCGACATTCTCATAAATAATTTCCTGAGTCCACTCCACAAACTTAGAGTCTAGGATGATGGAGGTAGGGATAATTTTTTAGGTTTCTACAAAAACACAAAATCGTGCAAAAGTAAACCTACTGCGATTTTTAGTAACATTATCCAGAGACAAGAAGTGGCCAAATGAGTTAGCAATGGCAATGAAAACCTCATCATCCCAAAATTCAAGAGGGAGACCCAAAAGCCTTACCCAAGTGCGGGCAGAGGCTGACATGGCCTGATCAGGATTAAAACTTGGGTGCTATTTGCACAATGTAATGCTTTGCTTACTAAAGAACCAAGGACCTTGGATCAAAATGTCGAGGCAATCTTTCGCCAAAGAGAAGGATAAACTAAAGAGCCCTTTAGGAAGAGCAGAGATAGAGATGTTACCTTTAATCAACCATTTATTCGACATTCATTTGCGCAACATGATCTCTATATTCAGACGTCTTCCATAGACTTTACCAATGAGCACATTGTCCATTTCAGCCATGGCTTTGTCTAGAGTGTGGTTCTTAATTTTAAGGCCCACCCCATCCTCAAAATGGACAATATCCACCCCATCATTGAATTTTGGGGCACAGTGACTTGAAAAAAGCTCTTTCCATGTAGGCAACTTGTCCGAGGAAGGAATAGAGGATTTCTTAAGCCCAGTGATCACTTTCGAGGCAGAGGCCCCACTATGTTGTCCAATCTGAATATTCAAATGATCGATATCACCGATAGTACAAACATCTATTGACATTGTTCTAGGAGATCCTAGGATTCTCTGCGCCCCTGGACCAGCTCCAAGCTTTTCCCCTCCCATTTCAAAAAAAAAGGTGGGATTTGTTAAAAATACATGAGATATCTAATAATTCTAGATCCCAAAGGTGAGATTTGTCGAACATACATGAGATATCATTTTTGTTTCATAATGCAACTTTTTTCTCAGTATCACTTGGCTCAAGAATGATTCCATGGGAGATAGGTTAATAGATCTTTCTAAATGCTATGATTTTTTATCGCTTCTCACAAATATGTATAGTTATTGTGATTCAAAATGACAACAAAAGAATGTAAAGAAATAATAAAAAATAATATAATCACCCCAAAAAAATATGAAATCTTATGTACACAATCCATTAAAAAATATAGATGAATAAATTTGACTCAAAAATTTAGTCTAGGTATGTCTGCGCGTAAAATCTTGTCTATCGGGGAAAGTCTCTATTCAAATTCCAATAAAGAAATTTTAAAAAAAAAGTCTCTATTCAACGCGAGGAAATTCAATGAATTATAGTCCAGATGCATATAATGACCGGCAACAGGTCCATTCTTGCGGTATATTTACTTGTGTAACAAGCAAATCTGATAGGACGTGGATATTTGGACTTGGGTAACAAGCAAATCTTACCGTAACTTGTGCTATGCATGTCTGCGCATAAAATCTTGTCTATTCAACAGTCTTTTCAATCTTGTCAAGAGCCATTTGTGCAATGTTTTTAGAGATTATTCAAGAAAGGTATGTCTGCGCATAAAATCTTGTCTATTCAACGCGAGGAAATTCAATCAATTAGAATTTATACGCAACGACCATGGCTCTAGTCTTCTCTGACTGGCAAACAGTCGTTCCTTTCGACTTTTCAAAGCCGATAGCCTCGGTATATATTGACTTTGTGTAACTCAAATGACTCTGTATTTCGGTTTTTCACGTGCACATTCGGAAGCAACGACGTCACACGACATGCTCTCTATTCAGAGGCCCATAAAACCATGCACAATCTCTTCCATAGCATAGCATTGCATTGCTACTCATAAGGAGCATAGCATAGTCAGAGGCAGCGGATTCACCCAATTTCATATATCCATCTCTTGATTTCGCATAGCTATTCATAACATTCCATAGATTAACTCAGTTTCATAAAACCATGCAACTTTCTCGGAGAGCAACCTCCAATGGCCATGGTGAAGACTCTCCTTACTTTGATGGCTGGAAAGCGTACGACGCAAATCCTTATCATCCTCAGAACAACCCATCTGGAGTTATCCAAATGGGCTTAGCAGAAAATCAGGTGCCTATTTAATAGAAAATGGGATTGAGTAACGCTCAGACATGTTATTAGACTTGTGTCTCTGTTCTCTCTTTAGCAAAGCTATAAAATAATGCCATTGCTTTTTAAAATATCTTGCAGCTTTCGTACGATTTAATAGAAAAGTGGCTAAGAGAACACCCAGAGTCTTCCATTTGCGCGCAGGAGGGCATTTCCAGTTTTGAGGAGATTGCCAATTATCAAGATTATCATGGCCTCCCCGCGATGAGAGAGGTACAAATTAGTATCTATACTATAACCATTCAATTGTTAAAAGTAATGACAAGTAGAAAGTATGAAATTATGTTGTCCACTCAAACTCATAAAATATAATATAGCTCCATAAATTTCACTTAAAGAATTTAATTTGTGTGTTATTGAAATAGATTTTATTAACCATTTATTGTGGACTCTTAATGTAGGGTATTGCATTATTTATGGAGGAAGTGGGAGGAAGAAGAGCCAAATTTGATAAAGATAGAATAGTCCTCACTGCAGGAGCCACCGCCGCTCATGAGGTTCTAACATTTTGCGTGGCGAATCCAGGAGAAGCTTTCCTTGTTCCATCCCCATATTATCCTGGGTAACTAAAACTTATCTTTTACTAAGACTCTTGTGCTTTTGGAATCTCCACGTAAAAATATTCAAAACTCACTCGCTATACTTTTTGAATCGATTGAAATCTAATGTATGTAAGTGTTGTCAAGCAGTTTTGACAGAGATGTAAAGTGGAGGACAGGAGTAGAGCTGATAGCAGTAGAGTGCAGCAGTTCCAACAATTTTCAGGTGACAGCGAGTGCACTTGAAGAAGCATACAGGCAGGCAGAGCATAGAAAGATAAAGGTGAAGGGCGTTTTGATAACAAATCCTTCTAACCCGCTGGGCACCACAATGGATGAGCAGACACTGAGAAACATTGTATGTTTTACAAGAGAGAAGAAGATTCATTTGATCTGTGATGAGATCTATGCAGGGTCAGTGTTTTCCGGTCCAAGGTTTGTGAGCGTTGCAGAGGTGGTGCAACAACAGAGTGAGAGGGAGTGCAAGCATGTTCACATCATTTACAGCCTGTCAAAGGACATGGGACTGCCTGGATTCAGAGTGGGAGTCATCTATTCATATAACAACACGGTTGTTACGGCGGCTCGCAGAATGTCGAGTTTCTGCATGGTTTCTTCACAGACGCAGTACTTGATGGGTGCAATGTTGAGTGACAGGGCATTTGTGAGAGAATATATTGGAGAGAATAAAAAGAGGCTGCGAGAGGCACATAGCATGTTTGTCCAGGGATTGCGTGAGGCGGGCATTGAGTGTTTGGCCAATGCCAACGCTGGGCTTTTCTGTTGGGTAGACCTCCGCCATCTTCTCCACAAAGAATCAGAGCTTGCACTTTGGAAGATAATCATCAACGAGATTGGACTGAATGTATCACCCGGCTCCTCATGCCATTGCAAAGAGGATGGATGGTTTAGGTTCTGCTTTGCTAACATGACCCCGGCCACCATGCAAGAGGCACTCTCAAGAATTAAGTGTTTTACAGAAAGGAAGAGCAAGATGTCCTTGCCACTATGTGAACAAAGATCTACAATCTCTTCCTCAATCCCTCGAACGTTTCGTACAGCTCGTCCTAATCACTATCCCTTCCTCTCTATTGATAGACCTCAAACAACGAACCGGAGCTGCCTCGACAGCCCTCGCACCCCAATCGCGTCCATGTGATGTCCAAATTACTTTCTTTCTTCACCACCATTTATTCTTTATAAGAAAGTCGATTCTTTATTCTTTATTCTTAGCGCCCTGTTATAACATTTTAGATAGCTCTACTGGCTGTGTTCACGAGGCCAGTTATATCTGCGGCTGTACTGCTAAATTTATCAAAGGTAAATTTTGTAGGTACTACTTTAAAATCTATATCAAAATGATTGATGCTAGATGCAAAGGCCTAAGTGGCTATGGTTCAAACAGTGCAATTTCTTCGTTCAATAGAAAGATATTATGAGACAAGTAATGCAAGCCAAATGAATCAAACACAATGAATATAACGATATTTCAGATCGACCTAAATGATATAAGCAATCTTGTCAATAGCATCACTCACCAATACCAACTTAATAGTAATATAGACACAAATTTGCTGTTTGGATTTATGTTGAAAAGCCAAAAGCAAGATGATCTGCATTAGAAACTCTTCTGAATCACTTGCTCTGTATCGGATTAGGGTATCTAATTTAAAAGTTAATCCATGTCACAAGGCAATGTAAGCAGTAGATAGACATAAAAATTAACCAAAAACATTTAAGCTTCCCACACAACCCAATGAACACGATTGTCAAGAAGAAAGTAAAATGTCAGCAATTTGGTCCGACGCAGACAAAATAATAAGTATTGCTCGTTAGAAGTTGTTTCCCATTTGAGCACAAAATGCTTTTGGTCTGTACTGGCCTTAAGCGTTCAGAAGCATGTGATGCCATGGAAAGTTCTTTGGCCAGGCCAAAGCGATTGGAAAAGAAAGGGTCGATTTAGGCCGTCAAACACCAAATTGTCTATCCAAGCTTCTTGATGCACATTTGACCGTATTTATTAGTTAATTGTTGACCGTATTTATTAATTAATTGAAATTCACAAATATGTTGTATTGTGAATTGACCGGAATATTGTTTTCTGACATTTCATGTTGTACGACACTGATTTGTAATTTTGCAGGCCAAGTTGTACCGTTTTAATCTTGATATATGGCTTAACAATTTCAATATAACAAAGTACCTAATATATTTCTTTTCCTTTATATTTGTGTCATCCCTATAAGGCAGAAAATGCTATCATACATGAAAAGAGACTAAGAATTGACAATATTAGACTAAAATTTATATTTTCTAACATTTATAATGCAAACTCCATTATAGTCTATGCTAACAAAACAAATATTAAATCAAACTCCAAATCAATTAATCAATTCATGAAGAGTATCTACCAATAAATCAGTTCATGAAGGGGTGTACTGCTAAATTTATCAAGGGTTGTATCTATTTATGTCAATTGATAATCTTGGTTTATATCAATCAATCAATCAATCAATCAATCAAATTAAATTTATATCAATTAATATAAATTTACATCAATTTAAATTAGACTTATCAATATTAGTTGATATAAATTTATCAATCAGTTGATATCAAGTTATATCAATCAATTGATCAATTAAATTAAAGTTAGAAATTAGATATCAATATCAAATAAATTGATATATCAATTAAACTAAATCAAAAAATTAGTTATCAATAATGATTGATATTGGTTGATATGATATCAATTGATACTAATTTCAAGTTATATCAATCAATCAATTAATGTAATGTCTCAAAACAATTTTTTATTAAAATATCCAAATTTGAAATATCTTAAAATATATTGCCAAAGTATATCTATATTTCATATATCAAAATTCACTCAAAGTATGCAAACACAAATTGACATTTTTTGCACAATTAGATAGTCACTTCCCAAATATGCTAGAGATACTTGTATTAATTGAATGTAAAGCCAAAAAGAAAAAACATAATGGATATAACAGCAGCACAATGAAAAATACAAATCCGCTATCAAACCCCTTATGTTGGACATCGTTCTTCGCACTCAAACTCTTCCAAACTAAACAACAATCATAATAATGAAACTATTGACCTAATGCATTAATAAGCTTCTCCAAAATGGTGAAATGTGCAGCCAAAAATAAATAAAAACTATGGTGACAAATTTGAATATGAAACTTTATGGAAATTAAACCCTTGCAACACATAAAAATTTGGCAATTTTGGCACCAAAAGATTTAGGAAACTCCACCAAAGTGATGGGATAATTTGCTATATTAAAATGAGGAATAATAGAAGAAACAAGAGACTATAAATCTGTAGCAAACCCTCTTGATTTAATTCCTCTATGTACACACAATCAAACAAAATTGAATTAAACTCACAATAATCAACTGGGAAGTAATGGCTTGACAAAGCTACTTTAGAAATGAAAAAATACACACAAAAATGTTGTCACACAATAATAAGTATAGCTACAAGATAAAATAATGATTCTCAAAATTAAACTATGCAAATTGAACTCTTCTTCTTCACTATTACCTACAAAAGTTCTAAAAACAACAATTCTTCTACAATCCTGCAGCACACTTGTGATTCTTGAATGAAACTGCCAAGAAGGATCAAAGGGTTTTCATCTTTAAATCTTTTGGAAGCCAAAGGGTTTTCATCCTCTAAATTCCAGCACCTAATGGTTTTCGTCCTTAGATGGATTGGATGAACACAAGGCTCAACACAATTTCAGTAAAGTTTGGATAAGATAAAAGATGGATGATCATATGCAAAAAATTACACCTAATATATAGATGCTAAGGGATTATAATCCAATGCCCCTCTTCAAAAACTAATAATATTAAATATTATTTTCACTATTTTCCTCCAAAGGTGCCCCATAAACTCCCCTCCCATACTTTCTTTCTGCACCACAATTCAACTCTCCTCTTCATTTTGTTTTTGAAAGTCGATTCTTTATTCTCTATTCTCTATTCTTTATTCTTGGTGGCCAGTTCTAACATTTTTGATAGCTTGGTTATACCAGTTGCATTTACGAGGCCAGTTATATATGCACCTTGTACTGCTAAATTTATTAAGGGGTTGTATCTGTGGCCTATACTGCTAAATTTAGTAAAGCTTATATAAATTTATATGAGCTCCAACATGCTCTTCTTTCATATAGAATAAAATTATTGCCTTCCAAAGCGTGTCATTAGATTCTTGGGGATAAACTTCCATAATATAGTTGCGATCAAAATAAGTGTTTACACCACTAGTTTATCTAGGCTTCACATTTTAGAGTTTAGACTTAAATAATAAATATATTATTAAATTAATGGAATTTAAATAAATTAAATTTGATATTTAGCTTGAATTATGGATGGAAGATACTACAATAGATGTCCAGAATTGATTCATCAATGTGTACACAATAGAGCCTTGTCAAAAGAATGCTTCATAATATGTAAACTATATTTATCTTAGTCTTGTTCAGACTGTATTTGTGAAGCTAAACATTGTGCCTACAAAAGTGAATCTAATGTGTGGAAGTCAACCTCAATTCTAGAAGTGAATTAGTAGAAAATTGATGACTATTGTGGATGCACCTTGAGTATTGTACTCATGTTTGAAGTGGGGTGGTTGACACCTTTAAGAACTTGCTAGAGAAGAATTTGTTCTCCTTTTGTCAAGCCCCTAGGAAGACTAATCTAACAACAATAAACAAATATCGAAGAGAATAGGCAACTATGCAATATGCCTAGGATGATGATGCAAGTTGATAATACAATTAGAATTCTCTATGATGTTTCTATATAAATGTTTTCCTCTTCTAGGGACTAGGTATAAGGCATGCATTCAAATGGATAAGGAATATCCTTAAATTCAACAACATAGCACACAAATCCACATAAATATGTTCTAGGTCATCTCACAATAACTAGTAGGAAAAGGGCACCAAGGCTCAAATTGAAATTTGAGTTTTATAAGTTTGAGGTTCAAATTTGTGTGTGAAGAAGTGGCCTTGGTCAATAATACACCTACCAATCTAAACTAGTACATGGCAAAAAGGAAATCTAGGTATCATAATTGGTTCTTGGGGATGAGTGATGATAGGAACAATCTAGGATAAGCCCATCAGTTGAATTTAGTGTGACTTGTAGAATTGTTATTGCATAAAGGACAATATACTCAAAGTGGACCAAAAACCTAAGGGAAAAGGGCATGGAGCTATGTAATTTTTCCCATTACATTTTGCCCCTATTTTCATGTGCATGTGAACTACTATAATTATGCATGTCAAAGTAAGACAAGAAGGAACATGGGAAGTAAACATGTCAAACACTCAAAGGATATGTAAATGTGGACAATGATTCTTATGTCCTCCTCAAAATGAGTGCTCCATTAGAAAATCTATAAAATAAAAAAAAATATGTAATGAGTAGCATTTATCACACATTTAAAATAGGTATTGACTACAACTTACTTGAAACTTGTACTCAAAAATAGAAAACGTAAAAAGGAGAAGGATACTTGAGAATCTGTCTAAGTGGAAAGTGGTAGAACATCATGATGTAGGAGCATCCTCAATTCACTAGGAATCCTATATCAACCAAAAATATTTTTTAATTTCCTTCTAGCTTGCTTGGACATTAATTTTGCACTTTCTCTAGTTTCATTCTTTACACCCCAAGATGACAATGTGTTAATGCAAAGGTTGGACACACCACGAGTCTCATAGAAGAATTTCTAGCTAGGACCATTTCCTCACCATCATGGGAACTTTAATATATTTAATACTGTAGAAACCAGGAACATTGAGTGAATGCGAGTATTGATTCAAGCCACCCGAGATGAACAAGAGCATGCTCAATCTATAAGAAAACAAGTATTGCAAGGTAATGGACACAATATGGATGCAAAATAAATGGAATGATGAATTAGCTTACAAGATGTAGTACATATAGGGCATAATTGACTAAGAATAGTCGAGCCAATAATAGGAAAAGATCACTAAGAATAGTGGTGCTCCAAAAATAGGAAAATCAACCACTTGTCACAGTTAATCTAATCTAGGCATGCCAATTATAGCTCAAGGATAAACATACACTAATGTGCACACCTAAGTAAGCTTAATATACATGAACACCCCCCCTTAAGCATAGCTTAGGTGGGCTAAATGAAGATGGGTCTCAGCAACTAGGCCCGACTAGGTACCCATGTACAATGTAATATCTCATAAAAACAGAGAAACGAAGAAGACTATGTAGGAAAAAACTCCCCTCCAAAAAGAGAAGAAGATAAAAGATGAGGACTAGGAAGCCTTCTCGAAGATAATAACTCTGCACCAAGCTTGAAGCCATGTCTCTTTAACTGTGATGATGAAGATAAATCCCTTCATAGGAGAGAGAAAGAGACTATGTAACCCCCCCACAATGAAGTAGCCCCTATGCCAAAAGAGAATGCTCGTGTATGAATTTTGAAAATGATCCATTTGTGGAAAATGACATTTCTCCCACAAATGACATTTCTCCCCTTAGGAAGAAACAACTCCAATGGTGAATGTTGAAGTAACTCCAACTCAAATAAGCAAGGTGAGGTGGTAAGTCTCATGATGAACCTTGTCTTAGAACACTCCTCAAATGTCTCCATACTGATGTTGAAACAAGTCACAAATAAATTAGGAGGCTCAAGCCTAACTAAAATAAGTGATCTCGCAAAATCATGTGAAAGATGATGAAGAGAAAGATCCAAAGAACTGATGTATGGATGTGGAATGCCAATGCATACCATATGGGTACAATGTAAATCCCATGAGATAGCCTGTGAAGAATCATCAGAAGCCCATGATGAAGCCTCTCTAAACTATGTAGTAGTAGCAGGTGTAAGATAACTATCATCAAAGAGAAAGACAAGATCCTCTAAAGTGTCATCAAGATCTAAAATGTGAGACTCTACAAACAACCAAGAGATGTCTGGTAGAAGTGTGTCCCAATTGGATATAAGACCCTACTGTAAAGAATTATTAGAAGGTCTTGGAGAAGCAACTCTAAACTTTGAAGTAGAGGCATAGAAAGCATGTGCCCTATAATGTGATGATGTATGTCAACCATCATGTGGATTATGTACCCAAGTACCTGCACTCTTAAGTCGTTGTCTAGCTCAAAGAGAGCTAAATGTGGATGAGTTAGGTGTTGAATCCTCATCCTCCAAGACAAATATAGAGATGGATGGAGATGACACCCCATCACTATCCTCATTGTTAGAACTGGAAGAATAAGAAAACTCTACCTCAAGAATCTGTTGTGGATGGTCAGAAGGAGAAATATCAGGGACAAAGTGTGAGAAGGTGTATAACCTAGCATGGTGATCCACCCTTCCCAAAGCCACTAAATTTTTGCTATGCAACTCTCTGATCTCAACTGAATCTGGATTAAACTCAACTCACATGCCCATCCCTATGTGAGCAATCTAATACACTAATAGGAGGTTAATTGAAAGTGAAGGTACACTTAGAACATTTGCGAATATTCCACCTTCAACTTCAACAAATCCTCTCCTTGCAACTTTTTCTAGTGTGTCATTACCCACGGTGATGCTAGACATGTTATAAGGCTCTATGGAAAAAACTCAACCTGTGAAGAAGCAATATGGTGCGAAGCACCAAAGTCAATAATCTATGATGGAGCTGATGAATATGCTACTGCAACTAGTGCCTTGCCCTTAAGTTTCTCTTTTATATTTTCCTTTGTCTTAGAAGTTTCTTGGGTTGTGTTATCACCTAAATTTGTACCCTATTGTTGAAGCTTTGTCAGTTCGAACAAATTCAGTGAAACATGGGATTGGTCTCAAGGTGTGGGACCTTGTAGTTGAGGCCAAATCTCTAGAGAAGGCTAGTTCCTCTTTCTAGACTTGAGGTCCAGAGAATTTAACTAAATCTAATGCTACTACCCAAGGGAAAAGGGGAAGAAAATGTTGAAATTGAAAGGGGGTGATTGATGTAGGGGCATCTATTTAATTCTTTCATTTTTTAAATTTTTGCATAGTGTTTGTATCGTAGGTAGGTAAAGGTAGTTTCTGTCTCCTCCGAGAAGGGAGATTAATAATCTGTTATGTTGTCATTGGCAAAAGGAAATGAATAGTTATCATCTTGTGAGTAGTTTAAAGGGTCAATTACATTTTGTGGCAGTCTCAACTTCAATTACGAACAGTAGCCAAGAATCCTTCTATCGTTGAATGTCAGAAGTTGTAGTTCAATATTCCCTTAACCGTTGGGATAGTTTCAATGGGAAAGGTGGATGATTGAGTGATGGAAAACATGGTATGAAACATTCTGCAATAGTATCTTCGCAAAAGACAGGCCGACGATTGCACATAGAAGAAGAGTGGACGGTTAAAGACAAGTGGCTATCAAAAGGTGGAAGGAGGCCCGCAGTTATGAAGAATAGGCCGATAATTTGAGTCAATTTCAACTTCAATATAAAACCCCGCCTTTAATTTCACACATATATGTAAAGCAAGTCTACAATAACTTTCAAATAGAAAGTATATTATTATTGAAAAGTTCAAGAAATTAACGCATTTGCTTTCCTTTAAGGCTTTAAGTAATACCTTTAAAATTGAAGCAATTAACTTGTAAATATCATATATCAATGACGACTTTCTGCAACTAGCATTAAAATCAATCTCTAATACTTACATGTCCTAGGTCCCTATATGAGTTTGAACCCCTCTACTATATAGATTCCCACTAGGCCTAGTGCAATGAAAGTTTGGGAAATATGAAGGTCCACACTACAAACCATTGTGCAAATATACAAATCATCCTTCTAGGTAATTAGATGACTATCATCACAATGTCTAACATAATAAAATAGAAAGAACTTACACTCTACAAAAAAATAAAGGTAGATCCCCTTTGCTACATAGATTGTAATTACAAACATTAATATTGTATAACTCTAAGGACCAACTATAAATGCTCAAATGTCAAACTCTTATTAAGCCATATAAATCAACCTTAACACCAACTAGGCAAATATCTTCTCGATCACTAACAAGAAAAATACTAAGACTTTGCAAGCTTACAAAAAAAAAAAATAGTTAAAACTATAAATCCTAGGAATATCATTAATATCCACATATAGAGCCAGATGTGCGGTAGAATATTTTTGTAATAAAAGTTGGTAAGAAAGAAACTCAATTTGTTTATTAAATATCTCAAATAGTATTCCTATGAATAATTCTTCCATGTACATGCAAAAATCTTGGTGGGCAGCTGACAATAATCAAATTGGCATTAAGAAACCAACTTGCTTCCTAAATCTATTGAATAAATAAAATGCAAAACCTACAAATACCACTTATATCCACCAACATAAACTTATGCATATAAAATTTAGTTTATAATCCTTAATTTAGCATAAATGCTTTCAAGGTCTTGAATAGAAAGAGGTTAAAACTACAAGTCCTATGAATACTATATTTCCATCCACACATAAAAGAAACACAATAGTTTTGCAATCATCATATTGGTATGAAAGAAAAACCAATTTGTTGTCAACATCACTCGAAATAGATATTATGTTTAACCACAAATTATATGAACATCATTTTACCCAGACACAAGGCCTAATAAATGGCATACTATGTTTATCATTGTCAATTTGACATATAGAAACCAAATTTTTCCTACATGTCTTTCAGTTGATTCCATCCTCATTAGGAATGTAACAATTAATATATCTCATCAGAGGGTGAAATTTTAGAATTGTGTCACCTTTCTATAAAGAAAATAGCCAACACAAGTCTAACTTTTTAGCTTGAAGTGCCTAAAAGTGACATTTATGTTTTAATTTTAAAATGGTATAACTAATCAAATGTAGAATTCCTAGTGTAGTTTATGTTTGTATTTTTTTTTAAATTATTAGGATATGGTTTTTTATAAAATTGGCACTAAAATTTAATTATTGAAAAATAGTTCAGATAATAAGATTGATGTTCATCCACTTTTAATAAAACAAAATTGTTTTTTTTCCATGATTTTTTCCCACTTAGTTAACTTGGATATGTGTGCATTGAAAAAATTGATAAATTTTTGTTTTCTAATAAATTTTTAAAGTCAAGTTTACTAAAAATTTAATACTTTCAAGAGGTCTCCACTTTGTCTTAACAATTTATCATTAAAAAACAAATTCTTCCATTTTGGAGAGGATTGTCTACCCTAGTGCACTATATTTTAAAAAAAACTAAAATAAATTTTATCATACTTTTTTGAATTTCCATGCAGCCTTATGTTTGATTATGAAAAATTAAAGTAATTAAAATATTAAAAATATATTTTTTAATTCTATGCTCTAAGAATTGCCAAAGGGTATTTTTATATTTTGTTGAAAATGTTCCCAATTTGAGGAAACCTAAGTGAAATATAGGGTTTGAAAATGTTTTATAAACAAGGAGGCTAAATTTCAATATATAGTGCTAGCTAGGTATGTTTGGCCAAATTTGGTTTTTCCAAAACCTTTTCTATTGTAAAGGTTGCTTTTGAAATGTATTTGGTTGAATATGTCTGTTACAATATATGCATAGTATTTTATAAGAAAACTATTTTTTTTGGCCAAATATATTATTTTAAACAATGTTTTTTAATTTAAATTAAACAATTTTAATAATGTCTTAACAAATTCAACACACAATAGCAATTTTGACAATTGTCGTAATTTTACTATGGAGATGCTTTTATGGGTATGAATTTTGTTTAATTCCTTTTAATGTGTATACAAATGCAATGTTCATTTTTGTTGTTTTAGAAGCAATTTTTTAAAAACATATTCTAACTATGTGGGCATTTATTTTGCTTCTTAGTTTTTCCCTCTCTTCTTAAACCCCCTCTATAGTGCACTAAATACAACATTCAATAATATTACTCTCTCTTATATTGGGAAGTGACACCATAGAGGTATATTTGAGGACTATAGAGGTAATAAAGAGATTACATAAACCTTTTCTTGTAGTTATTTTTTCTTGGCATTCTTCTTTCTCTTCTTCTAGATATTTAAAAATTAATATTTAAAATTTTCATATTTGCAGATATTGATTGTTCCAATCCTTATAATTTTTAGAGAATTCTTGGTATTAGAAGACTCCACGAGGTGATGAATATTGGACATAGTGATCCATTTGATACTCAAGTGAGGGAAAAATCATGCTTTTGTGTCATTTGTAGGACATCTATATCTGATGGAATGTTACACATGAGGATGCCTAGTTTCAAACATCTCTAGAGGGTCTAGTAGACATTGACCATGCCATTTTTTATAGAATAGGTCTTGTCAAAATTGTTTGTATTCCAATAGTTCATCCTTCTTGGTGTATCTATTACAAAATTCTTACATACTAGGATGTAGATTGAAATACATTTTAATTGCCTTTGGTTGTTGGAGAGTGGACCATCACTCTATATGATGTCTACTATATCCTTAGGGTTCTTGTTAGAGGGGAATTTCTTATACTTCCCGAGAGTGACCCATCCCTGAGATCATCATGTAGTGCATCTTACTTCCATTCCTAGAAGCGAAATTCTTCACCTACAAAAGGTCTTGATAGGTTTGATTTCTTCATGCTTGTCGAGAGGCAAAATGATACCTATGCTTTAGTGGTGTTGGGAACTAATCATACAATGCTTACAACAAAGCATAATCTTTGCATGAGGCATTGAAATACTAGTCTTGGTCTATGGAGACTTGTATTGGATATAGTGATGAGGAGATTTATCTTTGAGCACTCTTCTCTTATCATATCATGGATTTAAGAACATATCATTCCATTTTAATGTGATATGCACCCTTTGGATCTAACAATTTCTAGAGCTATGCAATGGGATAGGATGGGTCCTTTTGATGTGACTACATGAGCAATGGCCATTTCAATGGATAAGGACTTCATTGCAGATCCCTATAGAGAGATAGAGGGATTGAAGCCAAGTGATAGAGCTACTCATATCTATTTAAAAGGTGTTGTCCACCTAATAGATCATAATGGCATGATAAAGGAGCATCTTACTACATGAACTATGCCTCAGTAGTTTGGTGGAGAGATTCTTGCTTACTTACCCTAGTGGCCCCTTGTTATAAGTCTATTCAGGAGATAGTTGATTCTTAGTGTGGGACACTTTAGTGGGTTACTCTTGTTAGGAATAGCCAAGATCAACAAACAAGAACACTACAACAAGCTACGAGAACACAATAAGCCAAATAATATTGCCAAAAGATGAATAAAATATACATAGAAGTATTTCTTAAATAGGCAAGAATGAGGAGGTGAGAAGGTTGTACACAAGGATTGAGTAATCCTCCATATATACAACACTTGCCTTGCTCAAGTGACACATGTTTGAGCAAGTGGTAAGTTTGCATGAAATAGGTGTCTCACAAAGGTGAGTACACATGTCTTCATCACATGAGGTGAGACAATGTCTAAAAGGACTAAGTAAACTTAAGATAGTGTGAATAGAAATCTCCTAGACATGCTAAAAACTAACTAGATAGATAATGTTGTTGACCCCTTGTTGGCATTAGCAGTGATTTGGCATAGATGTCAAACTATTCAGATGTTTTTGATAGTTTGTGTTCACTACAATGGTAAATGTTTTGTTGATAGCAGCATACTTAGTTTGATGTAATTGGCATTGTTCATTGCAGTGGTATTGAAGAAGCAATGTTGTTTATCATGTCTTGATCATGAGGTTGCTAAGGGTATTCTTCTTGGTTCATAGCATTGATTTCACTTGTGTCTTGTTGCATTTTAGGGCTTCAAGGTGTGTATTGACACCATACTACATTTGAAGGTGGACTTCAGTGAAAGACATGTTTTGATAGTTATGTGATACTTGGGTTAAGATTTAATAAACTTCTAAAGTCTTTGGTGTATTGACTGTATTAGCAAGTCTTTGTTATATCGATTGCCAAAGAAAGTTTAAAAGATTTAAATTGTTTGTAAATAAAGTCATTTAGACTTTAGACCGATGGGGAACTGGCTTCCACAGGTTATCGAGGCATTTGAAACCATTTGAAGGGATTTTTAGTCATTAACATCACCGGACCCATTTAGGGTTACTAGGACAATAGGGAAATAATGTAAAAAGTGTATTGAGCTTGCTTATGATTCATTTTGCATGGTTTGAGCTTGGGATATACAGCGCAGAACTTAGGGTTTCAACGTTCATGAAGATTCAAGCTGCACGAGATCATTATCATGGTGGTTTGAACTACTGCACGAGGTCATTATCATGGCAGTTGAATGAAGTAAGTCAATTTTTAGTTATATCATGAAGAAAGGTATGCATATCTATATATATTTCAGGGCATTTATGCATTGAGTGATAGTTTTGGTGCTTGACTAAGAATAGAGATAAGGAAAGGTCTTTGAGATTATTATGTTGGTTTTATTAGATATATGGTGCCTTTATTCAGTGTTTAAAATGTTGTGATTGATACCCTCTACTCTGATCTTTAAATTTTGTTAAAGATGTTGTTTGAAATCTACATAGAAATGTTGTTGGTTGCTACTTGTTTGAACTGTAACTGAAAGCTATATTTTTTGAAAAAAATTGTTACAAAAGAAAGTAATGGATTTTTGTTTATGTGTTCTATTTCATGGTTTGTAAGCTTAAAAACAATTGAAGCTTAAGGAACATGAAATAAGAAAAAGGCACAAAAGAGGAATAGAGTAACCCTCTGTGATTTGATTCAAATGATATGTTTTCTTCATATGCCAGTGAGGCACAAAAATTGCCAGTGAGGCATTGTTAAACAAGTGATCTTTCATAAGCCAGTGAGGCATTACAGTGATTCATGAAAAGCCAGTAAGGCTACAAAACAAATTTGTAATTAGTGAGATTTTCTATAAGCCAGGGAGGCAAACATTCCAGAGTGGTTTTTTGTCCCTGTAAAGGGTTTTCCACTCACAATTTCTATGTTATGGTGCTTATCTTATTATGATGCTTTCAGTGTCTGCTCATGTAACTTTCATACTTTGCTCGTACTAGTTTCAACATGCATAATGCATCAATTATAAGCTATTAAGCAATAATATTTCTGATTTTTAAAGGGAAAACTTTAAACACTTGTTTGTATGGTATACCACTGATTCACCCCCCTCTTAGTAGTATTGCACTCTAACAAGTGGTATCAAAGCCAAACCCTTGCTAAAAGTTTAACCAACTTAGGGGGTTCTTGGTGGAGTACTTGTCATGGTCATTCAAGAAGGTCATTCTAGTTTCAAAGCACCATTATTTGATGGGTCTCATTTTTCTTTTTAGAAATTTAGGATGGAGTCCTACTTGTCTTCCTAAGGATATGATGTTTGGATAGTTGTAGAGACTGAATACAAGGGGTCAAAAACACCTTCCACTATTGATGAAAAGAAGGCCTATGAATGTAATGCTAAGGCCAAAAATGCCATTTGTTGTGGGTTGTCTAATGAAATCTTAGTTAAAATTATGGATTGCAAAACTGCAAAGGCTATTTGGGATAAATTGTCTAGTATTTATCAAGGTGATGAAAAAGTCATTGAAGCCAAGTTATAGTCTTATAGAGCCAAATTTGAAAGTCTTAAAATGAATGAAGATGAAAAAGTTGTTGATTATCTTCTAAGGGTTCAAGAGATTGTCAATGTTATTCGGGGTCTTGGTGAAACCTTAGAAGAAAATGTAGTTGTAAGGAAGGTCGTAAGAACTCTAACATCCAAATATGAATAAAAAATTTTAGCTGTAGAAGAAAGAGATATATCTAAAGTCACCTTAGAGGAAATCCATGGTACCTTTACTGCCTTTGAAATGATGTATCTACAAGCAAGGAAGTTTCTTTCAAATCTGTTAAAAAAGAAAAAGAAACAAATTTTGATTTAGAAGAGTTGAATGATCAAGAGTTTTCCTTTGTTAGTAAATTAAAAAAGGGGTCATCAGGAAAATATAGGGGTAAACTTCCATTCAAATGTTTTTGTTGTGTAGAATAGGCCACTATGCTACAAAATTCCCTTACAAAGATCCTGATAGTGATGAAGAGGAAACTAGGAAACAAACTAAGAAGAAACAATTTAATCCAAGGAAGAAAAACACCTTTAAAAAGAAGAAAAGTCTGTTCATTAAAGATGTTGATGTAACAGATAGTGGTTCTTGAAGAAGGTGAAGAGACTTTGTTTATGACAATCATTACTCCCATTGATGAACATGGGAATCAGTCAGATCATGAAGTTGACTTAGAAGGGGAATTGAAGTGTGCCCTTAGTGAAATTAAAAAACTCAAGAAGGATGTTGTTCTTTAGAAAAGTCAAACTCAGAAAGACACTAAAAATCTAGTTAATAAAGTTATTGAATTTGAAAAATAGATTGTAAATCTGAAACTTCAACTTGAAGAAAAGAAGAGAATTATGGAGGTTACTAAGATGCAATTAGAGGTCAAGGAAAAAGAATTCTATTCTTTAGAAGCAAAATTTGTTAACTTAAGAAATAAAATTGACATGTGTGACAGTAGTGGCCAATGTTCTCATTCTAAATCTTCTCATGTTGATCAGAAATTTAAGAAATCATCCATTAACAAAAGAAATGTTCCATTTAGATATAATGTACAATTATTTGGCTACTATTTCTGCTGTAACCAATATGGTCATAGAGTAAAATAATGTTATGTCATGTCTAAAAGGAGACCAAGATTCTTTAATGGAAATCTTTTTAAGTTTCTAAATAAGCTGAAATGTTTTAGCTATGGAAACCTTGGTCATGTAGCCAGGTTTTGCAAATTTAACTCTAGCATTCATGTTGGTAAAACAAAAATAGTCTGGAGACCAAAGAAAGTTGATAAATAAGTTGCTACTATGCTTGTTCAAACAACTTTTCATGCAAATAAAAAGGATATTTGGGTTGTTGATAGTGGGTGCTCTCACCAAATGACTGGTGATAAGAGCAAATTTGTTGATTTTGTTGATTATGTTGGTGGTTCAATTAAATTTGGAAATGACTTCTAAATTCTCATCAAAGGTAAAGACACTGCCTTGCATGATGTCTATTATGTAGAAGGCTCAACTCATAATCCTCTCAATGTAAGCCAAATCTGTGACAATGGCTTCAATGTTGTCTTTACATCTCAAGGCTATGAAATTAGTAAGAAATTTGGAAAACCAGTTGCAGATGGTTTAAGAACAAAAGGAAATATCTATAATCTTCATGAAACCATAAACAATACTAAAGATGGCCATGTTTGTTTCATGAGTCAAATTGAAGAGAGTAAACTTTGGCATAGAAGGCTTGGGCATATAAATTATGATAATCTTGTCAAAATCAGCAAGAACCAAAATGTTAGAAATATGCCAGTTATCTCTAAACCTACCAGCATTACATGCAAAGAGTGTCAGCTAGGTAAGAAAACAAGGGTATGTTTTAAATCTCAAGAATATTCTTCTAGTAAACCATTACAACTTGTTCATTCTAATCTATGTGGTCCCAAAAGAACAAAATCTTTAAATGGAGAAAGGTATTTTATGCTCTTCATTGATGATCATACCAGAATGACTTGGGTATCTTTTTTAAAGAAAAAGTCAAAGGCTTTTGATAGATTCAGAGTCTTCACTAAAATGGTTGAAAGAGAGTCAGGTCTCAAAGCTTAATGCTTGAGATCAGACAAAGGTGGAGAATACACTTCACAAGAATTTATAAAATACTATGAAGAACATGGCATCAAGAGGCAATATTAAGCCTTTAGAACACCTTAGGAAAATGGGGTAGCAGAAAGGAAAAATAGAACTGTGAAAGAGATGGAAAGAACCATGCTCCAAGATGCAAGATTACCTAACATCTACTGGAAAGAGGTGGTTCATACTGTAGTTTATACATTAAACAGGGTACAGTTGAGAGTCAAAACTAAATACACTCCTTATGAACTATGGTTTGGTAGATCTGCTAATGTTGGGTATTTCAGAATCTTTGATAGCAAATGTTTTATAAAAAGAGATGATGAAAGTCTAGGTAGTTTTAAATCTTGTTGTGATGAAGGTATTTTTCTAGGCAACTCTACTCATATCAAAGCTTATAAATGTTTTAATAAAAGGCTTAAAAGAGTTGTTGAGAGTACTAATGTAAAGGTTGATGAGTTGTTGTAGCCATGTAAAGATGGTGAAGAAGAGGTTCTTATACCAGATAAAGAGGTGAAGTCAAAAGAGGAAGAGATCCAAGTTGAAGTGTAAGCTCTTGAGAAACTTGTGGAATCTTCAACTAAAACTCCTTTTAAATCTGTAAGAAGCAATCATCCTCAAAAACAAATTATTGGGGATAAAGATGTCAGTGTTCAAACCAGAAGAAAATCTACAAATGCAAGTGATCGGGTACACCTATGTTTGATTTCACAATTAGAACCAAAGAACTATTTAGAAGCTAGTAAAGATGATTTGTGGATTGAAGCAATGAAAGAAGAGATAAGACAAATTGAAAAGAACAAGACTTGGGAGCTTGTTGCTAGACCCAAGGATAAAAATGTTATTGGAGCAAAATGGATTTTTAGGAATAAACTTGATGATAAAGGCAATGTAGTCAGAAACAAAGATAGACTTGTCTGCAAGGGATACTCTCAAGTTGAGGGTATTGATTTTGATGAAACCTTTGCCCCTATTGCTAGACTTGAGGATATTAGAATCTTTCTAGATTTCTATGTTTATTAAAATTTCAAAGTTTTTCAAATGGATGTTAAAATAGTTTTTTTAAATGGTGATCTTGAGGAGGAAGTATTTATGGAGCATCCTAAAGGGTTTGTGTGTGCAGGTAAAGAAGATAATGTGTATAGACTGAAAAAGGCATTATATGGCTTGAAACAAGCTCCTAGATCTTGGTATTCTAGGCTGGATAAGTATTTGTAGGGCCAAGGATTCACCAAAAGAGGTGTTCACATCAATCTTTACTTCATGACAAAAGGTGACAATATTCCGGTTGTTGTTGTTTATGTTGATGATATTATATTTGGAAGCAATGATGATACTATGTGCATTGTTTTTCCTAATATCATGAAAGCTGAGTTTGAAATATCTATGCTTGGTGAATTATCATTCTTTCTTTGGTTACAATTTTTTCAATTCGAGAAAGGTATTTTTATTTCACAAATGAAATATGCCAAAGAAATGCTCAAGAAATTTCAGATGGATGAAAGCAAAACAGTTGGAACTCCCATGGAAATTGGTTTCAAACTAGGACAAGATGTTGATTTACTAGATGTAGACCAGACCTTATATAGATACATGATAGGTAGTCTTTGATATTTGACTGCCTCAAGGCCTGATATTATGCATGCTTGGTTGCAAGATTTCAGTCTTCCCCTAAGCAATCACATCTAAATTTTGTTAAGAGGTTCTTAAGATATGTTAATGGTACTATTGACTATGGCTTATGGTGTCCCGGGCATGCTAATTTTACTTTTCTTTCTTTCACTAATGTTGACTGGGTTGGATGTATTGATGATAGAAAGAGCACTTCTGGAGGAACATTTTTCTTGGGAGGTAGGTTGGTAGCTTGGCACAATAAGAAACAAGACTTTGTGTCTTTGTCAACTGCTGAAGCAGGATACATTGCTGCTACCACATGTTGTACTCAAGTGTTGTGGATGGTTCAAACACTAAAAGACATCAAAGTACAAGTATCTTAACCTATTCATATTTTGTGTGATAACACTAGCAGTATAAATATTTCAAAAAATCCTATGATGCATTCCAAAACAAAGCATATAGAGATCAAATACCATTTCTTGAGGGAAAAAGTTCTAACAAATGAAGTTGTCTTAGATTATGTGGCATCATTTGATCAGGTGGTTGATATCTTCACAAATCCATTAGTAAAAGTGGTGTTTGCAAATCTACGAGATAGACTTGGTGTTCTTTCCCTTAGTTCTCTTCAATAGCACAAGTTATTTATGCTCAGTTTCAAGGGGAGCTTCTAAGCTTACTCTTCATCCCTGATCTCTCTCATGTTGTTCATTTTTAGTTTCTGCATGTAGTCAGTCTTGATTCACTATGTATATATGATGCATTGATGTGGGCAGTGATGAACAATTTGTACACCATGTTTGTTGTTTCAGTTTGTGATCTCTTTTCATATTATTGTACCATGGATATATAGTGATAGTTGGCATGGTAGTTATATGCACTCTTGGTGACATATGTGATTTAACTGTGATGGCATTTTTTCTTTGGTCTAATAGTTTGCTGGTTCCTATGGCATCCCTTAATGAGTATATGCATTGATATTCATGTCCACGGGTTTCACAACTATATTTGGACTATTGATGATTGCACTTTTGGTATACTTTCCACACTTTGTTATTGGCAATCTTTATTTTGATTATTTGACAATTCATGGGGATAGTGGCAGCTTACTACAATTGACATACACATTCATATTGTTCCTCTCCTTTGGCATTGTTGTCAAAAGGGGGAGATGGTATATCATTTTCAATGCTGGTATATTCTAGTATATTCATGTTTCTAATGCTTCTATACTACTCTTATATTTTGCTCATTACAACTATGCTGTTACAGTTCAATCATATTTTGTTCATTTATGCTACTCTTTATAGCTATATGTTGTTACAGTCATGTTTCAATGATAGCTATATGTTGTTTCATTCATGTGCTACTCATAGTTATGCTTTTTAGTTTCATATCAGTCATATACAGTTCATGATGTAGTTTCAATTGTTAGTTATAGGCATTGAATGTGTAATGCATGTTTCATTCAAATTTCAATGTTGTAACTTACCGTCATTCATTGCTATGATAGTTGATTTTATTTGATACTCTTCTAGTTCTATACTAGCTATGCTTTATTGGACAATGGACACTTTGTTTAGTTCAATTCTCATGGTGATGTTGAATGTCTTTCATGATGGGTTGGAATCTCAGGACAGTTTGGTTTATTTTCTTGACCAGTACTGGTTATGGTACTACAAGTTATGGTTCAACTTCTCTTCATGATGGCAATGTTTTCTCTTGATACTTGTATAGGTTGTTTGACATCAATGCCAAAGGGGGAGTTTTGTTGACCCCTTGTTGGCATTGGCAGTGATTTGGCATAGATGTCAAACTATTTAGATGTTTTTGACAGTTTGTGTTCACCATAGTGGTAAATGTTTTGTTGACAACACCATACTCAGTTTGATGTAATTGGCATTGTTCATTGCAGTGGTATTGAAGAAGCAATGTTGTTTATCATGTCTTGATCATGATGTTGCTAAGGGTATTCTTCTTGGTTCATAGCATTGATTTCACTTGTGTCTTGTTGCATTTTGGGGATTCAAGGTGTGTATTGACACCATACTACATTTGAAGGTGGACTTCAATGAAAGACATGTTTTGATGGTTATACTTGGGTTAAGATTTTATAAACTTCTAAGTCTTTGGTGTATTGACTACCTTAGAAAGTCTTTGTTATATTGACTACCCTAGCAAGTTTAAAATATTTAAATTGTTTGTAAATCAAGTCATTTAGACTTTAGACCAATGGGGAACTAGCTTCCACAGGTTGTCGAGGTATTTGAAACCGTTTGAAGGGATTTTAAGTCATTAACATTACCGGACCCATTTAGGGTTACCAGGACAGTAGGGAAACAATGTAAAAAGTGTATTGAGCTTGCTTATGATTCATTTTGCATGGTTTGAGCTTGGGATATGTAGCACAGAACTTAGGGTTTCAAGGTTCATGAAGATTCCAACTACATGAGATAGTTATCATGGTGGTTTGAATTGCTGCACAAGGTCATTATCATGGTGGTTGAATGGCATAAAAAAGTTTTTAGTTATATCATGAAGAAAGGTATGCAGGTCTATATATATTTCAGGGCATTTTATGGATTGAGTGACAGTTTTTGGTGGTTGACTAAGAATACATATATGAAAAGGTCTTTGAGATTATTATGTTGGTTGTATTAGATATATGGTGACTTTACTTAGTGTTTAAAATGTTGTGATTAACTCTACCCGCTGCTCTGATCATTGAATTTTGTTAAAGATGTTGTTTGAAATCTGCATAGAAATGTTGTTGGCTACTACTTGTTTGAATTGTAACTGAAAGATATATTTTTTGAAAAAGATTGTTACAAAAGAAAGTAAGAGATTTTTTTTATGTGTTCTACTTCATGGTTTGTAAGCTTCAAAACCACTGAAGCTTAAGGAACATGAAATAAGAAAAAGGCACAAAAGAGGAATAGAGTAACCCTCAGTGATTTGATTCAAATGATATGTTTTCTTCATATGCCAGTGAGGCACAAAAACTGCCAATGAGGCATTGTTAAACAAGTGATCTTTCATAATCTAGTGAGGCATTACACGGATTCATGAAAAGATAGTGAGGCTATAAAACAAATTTGTAATCAGTGAGATTTTCTATAAGCCAATGAGGCAAACTTTCCAGAGTGGTTTTTTCTCCATGTAAAGGGTTTTCCACTCATAATTTATGTGTTATGGTGCTTGTTTTGTTATGATGCTTTTAATCTCTACTCATGTAACTTTCAATCTTTGCTCATACTAGTCTCAACATGCATAATGCAGCAATTATAAGCTATAAAAGTAATAATATTTCTAATTTTTAAAGGGAAAACATTAAACACTTATTTGTATGGTATACCACTGATTCACCCCCCCTCTCAGTGGTATTGCACTCCAACAAATGTCACTCTTCACACTAACACCCCCCTTAAGTGCAACTTAGGGAGTAATGAAATATTGATGGGTCCTAGAAACTAGGCCATGTTAGGTACCCATGTACAAATGCATCTCTCATAAGGTGGAGAAAGAAAGAAAATCCTGTGGGAAAAAAAACTTTCCTCCAAAAAGAGAGAAAATAAGAAAGTGTACTGGACACGACACAATGGAAGTGTTCTTGACATAATACAGCTGACTTGGTAATAGTCTTGCAATACTTGCAAGATCCATATGTGTGGAATGTCAATTGCATGCCACATGGCTATAATTCAAATCTGATGTGAAGTCCTACTTTGAAGAATCTTTGGAAGCCTTTTGTGAATCCTCTTTGAAATCTGTAAAAGCAAAGGAATTGATATCAATCTTCTACTGTGATGAATCTCTAGAAGTTCTCTAAAAATCAACTCTAGATTCACATGTAGCATTAGGTGATGGTAATGTGGAAGCGTTCTTGACACAACTCAATACAATGCAAAAAATGTTGAATTTTAGAGTAGTGGAAGTGCTATTGACACATCTCTGTGGAAGTGCTCTTGAAACAGCTCAAAAGTGCTCTAGACACAACTCAATGATCCCCCCATAAGTTGATATTTTTATCCCCAAATATTATATTTCTATTTTAAAATCCCCCTAGAAAAAATAGACAAGGAAATATTACAACTTGTGCAAGTTTAGAAGCAAAATCACCTGTTTATAACACATCACAATTTTTACAATTTTTTGAAAAAAGGCTATCCAAAACTTAAATTTGTTGACAAATTTGGATTCCCTTAAAAATTTTGGTAAGTCTTTAAAAAAATTTCATGAAATTTTGATATTTTGGGAAAAGTTATGTGCTATCAAAAAAATGTCACAAAATATAGAAAAACTTGACTTTGGAGCTTAAAAAGTCACCTGAAATGAGACAATTTTCAAATCTTCTTGACGTAGCTTTGTAGACACCAAAAGAGCATAACTTGGCAACGCCTTCATTCTGCACCACAGCCTATTCTAGAGAAGCTAGAAAACACCTTGTGGACCAACATGAAACATCACAAGATCATTAGGATAATTCTTCATCAGCCAATTCACCACCTCATACAGCAACAAGTTGGTGCAAGCAAACAGACATTGAAACTAGCCACTGGACAATACAGTCCTGCATTCTATCACTTACAACTTTCTATGCAGAGGAACAAATGACGTGAAACCTTGATGTAGCACTTTCACATCCACTGAACTTCAAATGCAGAGAAATGTGGAGCATTCTCCCAAATAGTCTTCAAGGAAACTTCCTATAGCAGAAATATTCACCAACGTTTGGAGACCAGAGTCTTCTTGTAACTATTGCACTCTTTGGCCCAAATAAACAAACTTGGATATCAAAAGTTTTATTTTTGAGGTTCCTAGCTAAAATGTATAAGGTAAAATTTAATTTTTAGACCTCCTTCCTATTTAGGGTAAAATTGGATTTTGTTATAATCTTTGTAGTTTAGATGTTAAAACCCTCCTTCCCACTAAACATTGAAGGATCTAGGGTCAAGTGGCGAGCACTATCATACCCTAGGTCACTTACAAATGAAGGGAAACATGGATTAGGAAATTAATTATCAATCTTTCCTTCTCTTATGTCCAATTAACCATTAAAACCCTGATAATGCAAATACGACAACAACTTCATGAAAGATAGAAAAAGCTCTTGTAGACAGAAGTAAAATAGCAAATCCCATAATACCTATTTTTCGGGGTTTCGAGGCGGAACAGTCGGGGACTAAGGTGTAGGTACCTAAGTCCAAGGTACCTACTTTTTTAGGGAATTTGGACCTCCTTTCGACACTGATTAGCCCTCTAACTTTTATTTCTCGAGATCTGTCTGTAGAGGACACTATTGCAAGAGCCGTAGTCCTTGAAGTGCTCCTGTGTCTAACTTCTTTTCAGATCCTGAATCCCTGATGTCTATCAAGCCTTCCTACAACTCCACCTTTTCTAGATGTAGCACTTGTAACCTGCAATCACAAGACTTGGTTTGGGGGTTGTGGTGTTTAGAGGTTTGCCTCAGTCAAACCCTGGAGGACACTTAAGTCTTTGAACACCGTTGTCAGATAAAGAGGGTGTGCCCTTGTGAGGCAGAGGCCAAAAACCAAAGGAATCAATGATAAAAACACAATGATATGTCACCTTGTAGTGAAGCTCTCATGGAGGAAGATGCTCTTCATTCCATGAGAAGATTTATGCTCAAATTTTCAAATATCAACACACAAAATGCACAAGTCTTCTTTTACAGCACAATAGAAGCCTTGAATCACTTTGAGAACACTTGAACATCACTCTTGCTATCTAATTGCAATCTAGTTTATAAATGAATGCCCAAGCTTGCTTATATATGCAACTACAATCTCTCCCACCAAGAAATTAAAATTCAAACTTTACCATGTCAGAAAAATAACCAAATAACAATCATAAACTGAACCCAAAAATTAGGGCTGCCCCAAAATATGTCAAAATAGGCACTTTTTCACCAAAATTCAATTCAAAAGAGCATAAAAAAGGGTGTTGTGAGGAAAATCATGATGGATAGAGAATAATATCAGCAATAATAGCCACTTGATGAGAACATAGCCAACACAACACGATTATAGTGCCACTTAAGGTAAAATCCTAGTGAAAATATAGCAAAATATGCAATTTTTCACGGTTTTTCAATTCCAAGACCTAGAAAAAGGGGTGTTGTAAAGAATTTTAGGAGTTACAGCAAAGAATATCAATAATATCAGTCACCTCAATCCATAAAATTGATCACAACATGCTTGAAATGCAAACTAGGTCAAACCCTAGGGCCAAAATAGCTAAAATGTATAGTTTTTCACTGAATTTTCGCTAGAAGAGCCCGTTAAAAGGGTGTTGTGAATATTTTTATGAGGGACAGAAAATTATTACCCTAATAAAAGAAAAATAATGCAAAAGTATCTTTCACAACACACCTACGGTGCAAGTTTTGAGAGTCAATAAGGCTGAATTTAACGAAAATTGTTGTTTTCGAAGCCCTAGGTTTTAGATCTTGGGATAAAATTCTATGCGAATGATTTGAAGTCTGATTTATGATTAAATTTACTTACTCTCAGATTTAAAAATAATTTTCAAGATTTAGCAGGCAAAATGCCCATGCAAATTTAATGAAAATGCATCAAAATTGCTAGTTTTTGTTGAAATTTTCTATGCAAAAATGCAAATATTTTAAATCTAAATGCCAAATTCACACTAAAATGAAAGACTATAGCAAAATGAAAACTTGAATGAGCCTCTAAAAGTAGTAGAAAAATCTGATAAATTTTTTTCCTACAAACCCTAGATTTTGGAATTACTAGGTTATATAAAATTGTCAAAATTTCCACAAAACTCTAGCAATTAAATGATCAAAATGCAACATAATTTTTTGATTTTTTGGATTTTTCTATATTTTATATCAGATCTAATGAAAAAATCATGAATTAGGCAAATTTAGAAAGAATTGATGCAATTTAGTAAGGCAAACAATGCAATTTGTTTTTGTATTTTTCTAATTTTTCAATATTTTTTTTGAATTTTTCTGAATGCAATAAAATAAATGACCAAATGAATGAATGAAATCAATCCAAATATGAATACAAACACTCAGGAAGTTGCAATTTAAGTCCAAAAACATGAGTTCACCAAAATGTTTAGGGTAAAATTGGATTTTGTTAATCTTTGTGGTTTAGATGTTAAAACCCTCCTTCCCACTAAACATTGAAGGATCTAGGGTCGAGTGGCAAGCACTATCATACCCTAGGTCACTTGCAAATGAAGGGAAACTTGGATTAGGGAATTAATTATCAATTTTTCCTTCTCTTATGTCTAATTAACCATTAAAACCCTAATTATGCAAATACGACAACAAATTGACGAAAGATGGAAAAAGCTCTTGCAAACAGAAGTAAAATAGCAAATCACAAAATACCTATTTTTAGGGTTCTGAGGTAGAACAGTCAGAGACCAAGGTGCGGGTGCCCAAGTCCAAGGTACCTACTTTTTCTAGGAATCTAGACCTCATTCCGACACTAATCATCCCTGCAACTTCTATTTCCCAAGATCTATTTGTGGAGGACACTATTACGAGCACTCTAGTCCTCGAAGTGATCCTGTGTCTAACTTCTCTTTAGATCCTGAATCCCTAATTTCTACCAAGCCTTCCTACAACTCCACCTTTTCTAGATGTGGCACCTGTAACCTACAATCACAAGACTTGGTTTGGGGGTTGTGATGTTTAGAGGTTTGCCTTAGTCAAACCCCAGAGGACACTTAAGTCTCTGAACACCATTGTTAGATAAAGAGGGCATGCCCTTGTGAGGCAGAGGCCAAAAACCAAAGGAATCAATGATAAAAACACAATGATATGTCACCTTGTAGTGAAGCTCTCATGGAGGAAGATTCTCTTCATGCCATGAGAAGATTGATGCTCAAATATGAAAATATCAACACACAAAACACACAAGTCTACTCTTGCAACACAATAGAAGCCTTGAATCACCTTGAGAACACTTGAACATCACACTTGCTATCTAATTGCAATCTAGTTTACAAATGAATGCCTAATCTTGCTTATATATGCAACTACAAGCTCTCCCGCCAAGAAATTAAAATTCAAACTTTACCGTGTCGGCAAAATAACCAAATAAACTGACACCTGGAAATTAAGGCTACCCCAAAATAGGGTAGGACTAGGGCGTGAGTACCCAAGTCTTCCCCCCTATTTTAGGTAGGGTATAGCTCAAGGGGTCCACCTAGGTTTGATTTTCCATGGAACCTAGGTCTCATTCCATCGGGATGCCAAAATATGAACTAAAATGTCCTAAATACACTCTGAAGACCTGGGAGCTAAACCTTATGAGGGAAAAGCCCCCAAGGGGACATTTTCTGACATTACACTTCCTTTGGCATTTTTTAGTTCAAGGCCTTTGAAAAAAAATAAAGGCGTTGGAATGGTTAAATATGTTGTCTTGCCAATGTTTTATGTTAAGGATCTTTAGGGAGGTGTTTAAATTTTCTTTAAATGAGTTAGTCTTGTCAATATTATCTTACTTTCTTATAAAATATTTCCCTCCACGTAGCATGTTTTCCTTTTAATAAGTCAAGGGTGTTAAAAAAAGGATCTTTGAGCTTCCAAAAACCACCGTACATGACTTGGGAGGGAATGTCTTTTGAAATGGTCAAGTTTCCACATTTAGGTTTAGGGCTCTTTGGATTTGTTCATGGATGTTTTAGGTTTCACACCTCAGCATAAGGTTTTCCAATGTGTGGAGGAAAGTTTGGTAGGTTTGGAGGTTTGAAACTCATGAAAATGGGCATAATTCATGAGTTGTATGTAGCAGAGATCTATATACAACAATATGGAGGATGTTTTGTGAAATTTATAGCGTGAAGAATGTTTGGACCTTTGGAAAATCCTATAGTTTGTTGTGAGGAGTTTCAGAGCATTGATATGAGAAGAGGATCTTTGAAACTAATAAAGAAAGTGCAAAAAACAATGCAAAGGAACAAAAGAAAACAATAGAAAGAAAGTACAACAAACAATGCAAAGGAACAACAACAAACAATAGAAAGAAAGTGCAGAAAATAATGCAAAGGAACAACAACAAATAATAGAAAGAAAGTACAGCAAACAATGAAAAGGGACAACAAAAGTTTTTAGACAGTAACAACAAACTATAAAGATGTAGATACAATAGTGTACAGTGAGTAGAGGTCAGTTCCAAGAGACCCTACAGAGATATAGGTTAGTGGAGATGCATTTGTTATCAAGAACACTAATCCAAGATGTAAAATACATTCTTCATGACCTTTTCACAAGTTAGTAACAAGACATGGAGAAGAAAAGCACTGTCAAAGGCTTCTAAGTTTTCTTTCATGCCATACATAAGGGGTGTTAGTTAGGTTAGTAATAGCAAGTTAGTCATGAAGAACAAAATTTATAAGAGTTACAATGGGTAGAGATAAGCTTCAAAGATTCTTCAAAGTTCTTTGCACATAGATCTTAATGGTGATTGGTTCAACACCATAGTGCTACAAGGGGAGTTTCCTATACATTTGGAGGATAAGAGAAACTTAAATGATTAGGCACTATCATGAGGATCTCGACAGTCACCTAAGACAGATAAGGTTTTAACCAAAAGTTGTTTAAGACCGTTCAAGGTTTTGTATATGACTAATAAGCAGAGAACTGAAGTGTCCAATCTACTTGAGCTTACTGAATAAGGTCACCACCCTTATCTACAACAATGTGTTTTGCAATGGTGCTTTTCTGAAATCTATCCATTTGTGGGTCTAAATGTTCATTCCATATTTATAGATATATGTTTGAAATAGAACATGATCAATTTGAATAAGAACACTCTTGCATGGGTAGGCATTCATGCATAGAAAGCTTCATCTATTATTGTCAAAGAAGATCTACAAGACCATCAAAACAACAAAGGTTCTGAGTTTATGTCTAAGGGTCTAGAAGATTAAAAAAGAAGAGTGCATGCAAATATGTTAAAGATATCAGATGTAAAAGAGTTGCAGTCATGTTGAGGACTATTCAGATGGTTTTAAGTAGTATACTAGCCTATGGGACAATATGACTGGTAGTTTAGGTAGGACAGTGGGCAAAGGAATATAGAGGAAAGTCTTAATCAAGTGAAAATATAGCATGCAATATTAAAGGAGACTTCAAAGTTCTACAAGGTGTTTGAGGCCTCTATCAAATAGTCAAGGTCCTTACTTGAACTATCATTAAACTCTATAGCATCTTACAAAGCCTCTACCTATCATAATCACATGAATTCCTGCACACAAACAAAGGATAATAAAAGACCAAGGATAAGCTAGAGATTCAAGAAAAGAACAAAGAGCATAGTCAAGAGGATAGCAGTGCACAAATTAGTCAGTCTACAGAGGTCTAAAAGGGTAGGAACAATCATTAAAAGGGAAGGAATAGTCATCAAAAGGGCAGTCAATAATCTACAAAGTTGTATTATATCTAGTATGATACCCAATAGATGGTTTTAAATCTTGTCAAAGAGTATTTGTGCTTGTGAAAATACTATGAAGGGTTATGAAATCTCCTAGTCTATGTTAGTTTTCTTAGTTTCTACCACCATCATCAAGCTCGAGAAACCCTATCAAACCCTAAACAAGATTGTCACTATTATTGTAACCCTGTTTAGAGGCCTATATCATTTTGATGAGTCTGTTACCATATTTAAAAAAAAACAAGGACATGACTGTCAAATTATTAGAGTATCTTGTATGAAATGTGAAGATCTTATAACCCCTTAAGAACCCTAAACCCATCAACAGTAACTTGTAGGTGTATTGAAGGTTTGTATGCCTTGGGAAGACTCAAGTTTGTGAATAGTTGTCAGACCATGTCAAGAGTTAGATGGAGAAACTAGAAACACATACAAATCTCAAAGTTCCTTTTGATAGCTTAAAAGGAAGTCAAGACCATTACTATTCATCATTATATTATAGAAGGTATTAGAGGTATGATGTCAAACTCATAAAATACATTGATCTCTATCAAAAGTTTTTGAAGATCCCATATATCAATCAATCCTCATAATCCCTTTGTCATGTCCTATTAAGGATTCATCATATATTTTAAAGATTGCATCATTACTCCAAACCAGGCAAGGATCCATAGAAGATAGTAAAAAATTAGTGAAGCCAACAAATAAAACAAGTAGTGATAGAGACTTTCTGATCAGTTATCTCCAAAAGATCAAAGATCTTCAAATATGATGCCAAAATAGTTTTAAGTCTACATGATAAAGGATGCAAAAAGACTTTCATAGCCCCTGTAGGTTGTAGAATAGGTTTACCCATATAGAGGAGGTCTTTCTTTGTTCCAAGTTCTCATGAAATCTTGATGTTCAGGTTTGAGGTCTGCAAAAATGTTTTTAGTCTACAAGACAATTAGTAGGATTTGAAACATTGAATACAACAAAGAGAATGCAAAGGTATGATTTATACCATAGGGGTCTATGAGAAGGCATTAATGATAGGCAAAAAGTGAACTAGGACTCCAAGAATTTGCTAGAGGTAGAGTGAGTTTGTTTGTCAAAAGCCTAAGCAAGTTTGAGATATCAATGAAAACATAATTGATTTTAACTACAGTCAGCAACATTAAAGAATTTGCTAGAATTATAAGGTTTGGTTGACTATACCCTACAAAGTTTGAAGTAGATATTAAGGTGTATAGTGGAAAGAAGATAGTACATTGAGGACTTGATAGTCTAAGTGGACAATAAGCAGGGATGATAAATGGATAACGTATGAGAAGTCTTAAATTGAAGACCTAGACCATTGGATAGGAATAGCATGATGAACAAGGGTAGGGGTATACAAAGACAAAGGTAAGGTACAGTTCAATAGTGAAAGAGCCAAGGATAGTGAAGTTCAGAGATTGTCTAAGGAGTTCTCAATGTGGTCAAAATTTGATTTGTTTGAGACAACAGTGTCTGAAAAACATAAATAATCATCATTGGCATGCAATTGAGGTCCTTAAATGACTCAATCACTTTTCTACACCCTCCAAGGAATCCCGATCACCTCAAACTCTTAAAAGCACATGCCCTATACCTTTGCAAGTTGTAGTTGAAGAAATAATGATCAGTTGGAGTCATTATGGCAGCACTATGGGTAGTATGAACAACATCCAAGCATCTACGGGTGTGGAGAGAAGACCTAGGAGCAGTTTGATGACAAGGACAATAGCTGGAGCATTTCAAGGAGTTGAAGAGGTCAAGCAACTAATTTTCAAAGACCAAGTCAAACTTGAGGTTACTTGGGCGTCCAAAGTAGGTTACCTATTTTTTAGGCCTTGTAACTTGGTCTTTCCTAGTTCCTATATGATCTCATATGTCTGGGATGACATATAGGACCCCTAGGCAACACTTTTAAGTAGTTCTTTCATGTTTTTGAGTTATGGAAGCCAAAAATTAGACATTGTAACTCATCATCATCATGATATCAAGCTTGTACATCAGCTTTGTAAGTACCTTTGATCAATAATGAAAGCATGTTGGACTTCTCAATCTTTGTCTATTATGTGTAGTTGAATGATTAATGTATATTTATGTGATTTACATGCAAATCCTTGAATGTATCTCTCATTTTTAACACCTCTATGTAGAAAATGCATGATTTGTGTAAGTTGTAGGTTATGTCATGGTGCCAAAAAGTCATTAGTTGTGAGGAAGTCTTCATTTTTCCCTCTAATATTGCAAGCATCAAAACCTTCCTATGAAATATTGATACATGAACATGAAACAAATGTGAGTTGTGTCTTGAAACTAGTTGATTTATTGAACATATTGTGTATGTTAAGCAATAGTACATGTCACAAACATTTGGTGCATCACCTTCCATTAGGATTTAGGCTTATTTTATGCCATTTACTACTCTTTTCCTCTAAGATTAGTAGTAGATTAGAGTAGTTTAGGTGAGAAAACTAAGGGAACCAGCCCCCTCTAGAGATTTGTCTTGCTATTGCAGGGCCCACATTTCAATATTTCACTAAGTAGCTTGAGAGCTCCTCTCTCAAGCTGGGGTGCATACTTGTATATACATTCGCCTTTGTACATACAAAGAAATATGCAAAGGTTACATACAAGTTTTTGCTTGTATATCGGCAATGTATGTCAAATATACAAAGGGGTTTGTATGTACAAGAGCAAATATACATTGGCGGGCTTGCAGAAATTTCTATCAGCTTTCAAAAGAATGGAGCATTTCAGTTGTATGCATTTCTAAATGCATATCGGGCTAAGAAGATGCATATACATTGGGGGAATCTATCGCAGATTCTAGGAATATTCCCTGAATGTATATTGGGTTTCAAATGCGTATTGTGCTGTATGTTTGAACATGCAACAAAAATATACAAGGGCGAATGTACATTTTGCAATGTACATCTGAGAAATATACAAGGACGATATACAAACATAATATGCATAAGCTATAGTGGAATGTACATCGGCGCACATACAGAAGGGAATGTATATTTCACATTGTATGTTTGCACATACAATTGAAACATACAGTAAAATATACAAGGCCAGATGTGTAAGAGATGGGGTCCAAAAATATACAAGGGCGTTTGTATATTGGCGACATACAAAGTAAAGATGAAAGTAAAATATACAAGGGACCAAACATACAAGCGTGCACATACAAAGGCCAATGTATGTCATGAACAGTGCATTGTATATGTGGCTTGTATGTTTGCACATACAAGCGGAACATACAAAGGCGATATACAAGCCAGATTTCAAAGTCTTTCCAGTCCGCTTCATAAAGTTTGAAGTCCATGGCTTGCATGTATATGGTGCTTGTTTATGCCAATATACAATGAAAGATACAAAGTAAGGATGCAACCCAGGATTCAAATGGATGTGCATTTTGGTTGAATGCAGCGTTTGAAGTCTGTGGCTTGCATGTATATCTGCGATTGTATATTCGCATATACAAGTCAAAGGTGCAAAAGAGGTACAAGGCTGGACCCAATGTCACATTCAGTTTTACTTCATAATCTTTTGAGTTCCATATGGTATGTATATCTGCGATTGTATATTGCGATATACAAATCAAGGGTGCAAGGGGAGACATATAGGGGGGACCTGACTAGGAAATCAAATATAGCTAATAGTCATTTTCGGGTCCGTGCATTTGTATGTATGTTAGCAATTGTATGTTCTCACATACAATCGGATATACAAAGGATTTTTTTGCACATGCCGAAGATGCATTTTTCAACGATGGGTTCAGGATCAGCCTAGTGATCGATCAATAGATGCCATGTGGCAGGGGCAACAAATGCAAACATACAAAGAGAGATTCAAATGCATATTCTACAAAGTTTTCAAAGGGGCGTTTAAGCGCCAAAAGCAGAGCATATACAAAGGAAATTTTGGCATGACTTTATACATCGGTGGCTCAAATGAAGGTCATTCCGACAGCCCGATGCAGCCCAATACAAGGCACTTTGCACATACAAATGCAGTTTTTAGAGGGTGATATATACATAGATGCAAAGCGATATATACAAGCGGTTGACCAAAAGTTTGACCATTTGTTTCTCCTCCATCCTAGCGAATTTTCACACGTTGTAAGAGGTAAAAGTGCTTATTTTTGCCTCCTCTTTCATTTGGCTGGGTTTTCAGGAGGATTTTTCTCACTTTTAGTTTTGGATCTGGATTTGCATGTGTTAGGTGAGTAGACTTTTCAGCGACCGTTTTGAGGAGATTCAGATGTTTGTTGCATTCATTGCTGCAGATAGAGATATTTCCTGCATTCATTGCTGCACAAGGATGAAGTAGCTCACATTGATGATCAAAATATCTTTTCACCACCCTATTTTAGATATTTTCATATATGCGTTGCTGAGGATCAATGAGGGAGCTTCTTGCATTAATGACAAAAAATATCTCCCAGCTACCTGGGTTCTAGATATTTTAACACTATAACTTCTGCAGCTTGGACGTCTTTTCAGAGATATTTTTCTGATACAACTCATCGAGTGAATTTTGTAACCAACTTAGGGCATTCTTGAATGCTATATATATGCATTTGAATGATGTAAATAGGGTTGGAAATTATTTTTGGCATTCATGCTCTTCTATTTCTAAACAGAGTTTTTCATACACTGTAACCTTGCCTCCCTACTGAATATATGCAAGTTATCTTATCTCTTTTACTGATTTGCTAGTTCTGTGTGAATCTACATATGGTTGTCTATGAATGTCTTCCTTCCTCTCAATCATATTGCTTCGTGCCTCTACTAGGATCATCTAATCTACGTATACATCCTTGCTATATCCAGTCGTGCTGTGCATTTATCAGTCTTGTGAAAGTCTCTTAAATCTATCTGGTGCATCACCCCTTTGTTTTTCAAGTTTGTTTCTATGTTTCTATGTTTTACTTTAAAACATTCCTTCTCCCTTCTCCCCTCTAAATATAGTAGTTTTAGGTGATAATCAGGCAAGGAAGCTGGCCTTCTTTGGAGGTCTGATCTCATTTAGGAAAGTCCCACACTTGGAGATCATTCCCATTGTGTCATTGGAATGCTTGGAATCCTTCCAGGCAGGGTGCAATTTCATGTGACAATAGTTTCTGGCATGCCCAGTGGGATAGAACAACTTTATTACTAGTTTTGATGTGTAGCCAGTGATTTTTAGACCTATAGGAGGTTAAACTTACATATCTAGTGACTCACACTGAGGAAGAATAAGTAGATCAGTTCTACTGATACACTTTTATGAGAAAGATTCAAACTAGGAGTTCAAGTTCATTTGACTACTTGTAGCTATCTCCACCTAGAAGGCATAGTAGAGCAATAGTAAGGACCCCTGTTTCTAAAAGGATACAGTCAACTCCACCAAATTTCAGACCAGTTGCACCTGTATTTCCTATAGTAGCTCAAGCAAATCTACCTCCAGCTATTCAGATGGCAAGAAATCAGCCATTCGTGACTTTTGATGGGGGCAGCCCTTTAAACTTAACATTGCATGATGTTATACCCATGGCAGCTTTAAAGAATCTGCCTATTTTTTAGGAGAAAATCAAACTACCCCTATTGAGCACATAAGAGACATAGCATCTCTATGTGGTGTACATCATGTCACTCAGGAGAATGTGGCCATCAGGCTACTAGCTGCCTCATTCAAAGGGAAGGCATTGCAATGGTTCAGGAGTCTGCCAGTGCAGACTATAGGAAGCTAGGATGATCTGGGAGAGAAATTGAACAAACATTTCCAAGATAAATCAGACAATCTATCATTGGTTGAACATATGACCACTATAAAGAGAGCTCCTTAGGAGCAAATGATGGATTTTAACTTCAAATTCCAAAAGACATAGGACAGAATCCCTGCCATGGTAAGACCTCTAGCTGAATATGCTTTTCTATATTTTTTGAAAGCCTCGAATAGTGATATTTCAGTGATGATACAATCATTAGGAGGTACTAGTTTACTTGGTGCTTATGAAATAACTATTAGGGTAGAGAATAATTTGATTTAGGCCAGAAAAATAGCACCTAGGCCACTAGTGCCCATCTTCCTTGAAATTCAGGCTTCAATGCCTTTACCAATTCCATATTTTGTCCCTTTACCCACTGTGGTAGCATTACCAAGCACTGCCAATTTTGAACCTGCTACCTCTAGTTCATCTCAAGAGCTAAAAGAGATTAAAACTAGCCAACAAAAGATAGAAAACTTTTTGTAAACTTCTGGAAATGAGCTGGTAAATATCAAAAAGTAGCAATCCCAGCATAGGCAGCCTTATCAGCCACAACCTTGAGGGCAAAATCAGTAGCCATATCAAAGCCAAAATCAGTAGCCATATCAAAGCCAAAATGAGCGTTACCAAACTAATAGGCCACCATATCAAGGCAACTACCAAGGTGCTAGGTAAAATGTGAATCAAAGGCCTTTTCAGACTTATAATTTGGCACCTATTAATGTAGTAAGGGACCTTGTCCCTGCTCAAAACAACCTTGCAGGTGAGTATGAATGGTACTATCCCTGCAATCAACCACACAATCAAGCAGCCTATTCGAATGGAGTCATAAATCAGGTTCTGATGGTGCAGAATGTGGCAGTCTCACAGCCAAACACATCAAATGATGGAGTTAAACCACAACAAGAACAACCTTAGAATGATTCTACTTTCATGAACTAGCAGGAAGGTGAATTTTGTGACATAAATAGAGATAACACCTCTGTTGCAGCCAAGCGAAGAGCCAAGAAGTGGGGCTATGAAGTAGACCAAGCAGTAAATAAAGGAAAAGGACTTGCTGATGCTTCTACACTACATGTTCCCCACATTTTACAAAGAATCACTTCAACAACAGCAAGGGAGATGCCTCATTTGTAGGCTAATACTATTGCTACAAAATCTCAGCAAAAGGTAAGTGCCAGTCCACCCTTCAATATTATTGAAAATATGAAAAGATGAATGTGACAATGTCCATGTGGGATTCCCTTGCCATCCCTGGCCAAAAGAAGATGTTGCAATCTACCTTATCTGACTTAAAAGTATCTAATGATATAGTTGTTAACCCAAATAGGGTTGTCCTTACCAATTCATCCCTGGATGACAACAAATAGCCAAATAAAAATGTCAAACCACTCCCATTTTATGTATCATTGATAATTAGAGATAAGTTAGTACATAATTGTATGGTGGATAGTGGTGCAAGTAGTTCTATGATGCCTAAATAGATTGTAGATCAATTAGGACTCAAATACCAGCCCCTTGAGAAGGGAGTACTCCAATTAGATGGCACAACTATGAATACTGTGGGTGTAATAAAAGACCTAGGCCTCACTCTGCATACTTGTCCCAATGTTTCCATTTTCTAGGAGGTGTTCATCATATACTTGCCTCCCTATTTTGCCATGTGCTTATCAAGAGAATTCACAGCCAAAATAGGAGGGTATTTATCCTCGGACTGGTCCCACATATTTTTCAGGACCAGATATGGCACTAAAGTAACTTTAAAATTTGAGTTGCTTTCAAATCATCACATTGAGCCTTACACACCAAATCTTATTAATGCAAATTGCGTTATTTTTGATGATCCTAAACTTGTTGCTACTTAAAAACTACAAGCAGAAGGCATACCAGAGGTACTCTTAAGGGAGTGGGCCTCAGAAAATGCTATAGATGATCTTGAGGCACACATCTAAGAAACTGGTATGGGGTTTACATACTGCATGAAACTGAAATAGAAATACCAAGCCTTCTAAAGGATGCAGAACAACAGATAGAGCAGCATAATGAAGTATGGAAAATGTACTTTGATGGCTCAAGGAACAAGAATAGATCTGGAGGTGGTGCAATGTTGGTGTCAGCACAAGGTGAAAGGTACTATTCTTCCTTCCATTTTGCCTTTGCATGTACAAATAACACTACTGAATATGAAGGATTAATCCAAGGTTTGCAATAAGCAAGGAAGAGGAAAATAGGTTGTTTGCAGGTCTATGGTGACAGTGAACTAATTGTGAACCAGGTAAGAGGACTGCATCTTACAAAGAATGATGTTCTGAAATGCTACAAACATAGGGTCTAGGACATGATTGAGGAATTTGATGCTTTTAACCTGATCTCCATTCCCATAAATCAGAACTCTCATGCTGATAGGTTAGCTGCAATTGGGGCTCATTTTGACATCCCCAGTGATATTCAAAGGGAGAAGGTACAACCTCATGTAAAAATAATTGATAGGCCCTCTATCCCTGATAATAATATTCACTAGCAATTTTTTGAAAGTGATGAGTAGATCCTGCGGTTCCTGTTGGAGGAGGATGACTTTTCCATGATAAATTAGGACAAACTCAAACAACAGTATGGCAATGATCAAATTGTTCAGTTGAGAACAAACAAGCTACCTAAGGGATTGGTAACCTTGGGGTCTATTTTTAGCACAGATGATCAACTTAAGAAAAGTAAGACTACCATGAAGGTAAAAGAAGAGCATTATGAGGAGTTAGAAATTTTCAAGGGTAAACTTCTCAAACTAGCCAAAATCTGCTTAGCTGAGGATAAGAGAGCTTTTATTGTTCTCTGTCAAGAGTTTGAAGATGTGTTCACTTGGGATTACTTAGATCTAAAAGGATTTGATCCCCATATTGCCTAGCACACCATAGAGTTAGAACTAGGTACTAAACCTGTGAGACAGAAGCAAAGACATCTAAACCCAAAGCTAGAGCCTCTAATGATTAAAGAACTGACCAAACTGATTGAGGGGAAAATCATTTTTCCAATCAAACATGCTTCTTGGGTTTCCAACCTTGTCCCTGTGAGAAAAAAGAATGGAGAGATTAGGCTGTGTGTAGACTTCAGAGACCTCAATAGAGCCTCCCTAAAAGATCACTACCCATTGCCTTCAATGGAGCAGATTCTGCAGGTAGTGGCTGGCTCAGAAAGGTTTCTTTGCTTGATAGTTTTTCTAGTTACAATCAGGTGTTAGTTAGGGAGGAGGATCATTTCAAGACTGCTTTCACCACCAGATGGGGTACCATGGCCTACAAGAGGATGCCTTTCGGCCTCTCAAATGCTGGCTCTACTTTTTAGAGAGCCATGGACATGGCCTTCAAGGGTTTGCTATATAAACTGGTGCTGGTATACCTTGATGACATAACAATCTTTTCCAAGAATGTAGCTGAACATTTATCCCATCCGAGGCTAGTATTTGAAAGATGCAAGGAATTCAGGATATCTCTTAGTCACAGGAAGTGCATATTTGCCGTACATGAGGGGAAGTTGTTAGGGCACGTTGTGTCAGAAGAAGGCATTACCATTGATGCTAAAAGAGTAAGAGCTATTCTATAGTTGCCTTTACCCAGCCACAAAAGGGGACTACAAAGTTTTATTGGCATAATTAATTATCTATGAAGATTTATCCCCGACATCACAAATCTTTTGAAGCCTTTGACGTCTATGTTGAAAAAGAATATAGTTTTTAGTTGGACGATAGAGGCCAAACTCAGCTTCGAGTCCATAAAAGAGGCATTGGTGGCTGCACCAACGCTGGTAAATCTAGATTTCTCCAAAGACTTTATCTTGTACGCTTATGGTGGCCTAGATACTATCTCTGCGATTTTGGTACAGCAGCAAAGTGAGGGTTTTGAGCAACCAATCGCTTTCTTTAGTCAAGGACTAGAGGAGTATGAGCAGAGGTACAGCTTCGTTGAAAAACATGTCCTAGCAATGATAAGGAGCCTCAAGAAGTTTCAGCATCTTCTTTCTAATAACAAGATACATTTGATGGTCACTCATCCCAGTGTGAAAGAGTTCCTGTTGAGTAAAGATGTTAGTGAAAAAAGGGCTGGTTGGATCACCAAAGTCATGGAATATGATGTGGAGATCAAGATAACCAAGTTTGTCAAAGGTAGAGGACTCAGTGAACAACTCACTACCAGTTCAGAGAATGAAATAGAAAAAGAACAGGAGGTGCTTCTGACTATTGAAGAAGAGCATCAAAATGATGCATCAGCAATAGACACCAGTTGGGTTAATAACATGACTCAATTTTTGCAAATTGGTGAATGTCCAGTAGGTCTAGATAGAACCAAGAGGAGGTACTTTAGGCTTCAATCCATCCCATATGTTTTGATAAATGGCATCCTTTTCAGAAAGGACTTTAATTATGTATTGTTAAGGTGCATTGATAAAGATTAGACTGACAAGGTGCTACATGAATTTCATGATGGAATAGTAGAGGGTCATTTTGCCCCAAGGACTACTACTTGGAAAATAATGAGAGCAGGCTATTACTGGGCCAACTTATTTAAGGATGCCCATGCATGGGCTAGAAAATTTGTAAAATGTGCCATTTTTGTAGGCAAAGAAAGGCTGCCAGCTTTACCTCTGCAGCCAATTCAGGTAGAGCAACCCTTTATGAGATGGGGCATTGATTTTATAGGTCCTGTTAACCCACCATCAACTGCAGGCCATAGATGGATACTCACAGTTACAGATTATTTCACAAGATGGGCAGAAGCAGTGGCTCTGAACGAATCTAATGAGAATGTTGTTTTAAATTTTTATTGTGATTTGGTTTCCAGATTTGGAGTGCCTGAGTCTATTATCTCAGACAATGCTTTGGCCTTTGTAGGATTGAAAATAACTAAATGGGCTGTTAGGAATGGGGTCTATCTAAATACTTCATCAAATTATTACCCATAGGGTAATGGTTTGGCTGAATCTACAAACAAGAATCTCATAAGGATCATTAAAAGATCAATGGAGGATAACCAAAGGACCTGACACACTAATTTGAAATTTGTGTTGATAACTGAGAGGGGGGGGTGAATCAGTTATCCTAATTATTTCCCTTATTGAACTTTCCTTTTAATTGATGCAGCATAAAATTAAACACAAAAACATTAACCATGAAATAAGAAACACATGACACAGTATTTTTGACGTGGAAACCCTGTTAAGGGAGAAAACCACGGGGTGATTAACCCAAAATTATTCTCTGTTAGAAGAATAGGAAATTACAAAAATGGCACTTGCCAATTAGGGCTCACTGCCCGAGCACACTGCTCACAAGAGGCCCACTGCCTACAAGAAGACACACTGTCTACAAAGTGATGAGAATCACAGTCTTGAACTGATTGGAAGCATCTGCATATGCTGGAGTTCAGTTCCGGTTAGGCTCAGTACACTGATCTGCTGCACTTCATCTTTCCTCTGTTCTTTATTCTGCTATCTTTCACATACCGGATCCTTTTTGCTACCTCTGCTCTTATCTGGACTTATTCGCATATATCTCCACACCAACACCACACTTTCACAACTAAATCCATCCTCTATATATATCCGCACAAGTAATTTCATCACCTTTCTAGTCGGCATCCGGAACAGTCTAGTTTCTTACAAACTCTTGTTCTGTCGGCTGAATCCTTCCTCACCAAGCAATGCGGATCAAGCATATACTTGTAGATATCATTAATCATGTTGGCCAAACATGATTCATGCCTTCACAACCTCTGTCATCAACAGTAACACATCCGGAAAGCAGTCTGATACTCTGTCAGTCAGTTCTTCCTCTGTTTTCACTGTCTTTCAGGAATCCGGTACTCAACCATTCATATCTTTTTCCTTGTCCATCACCGGAGGCTAAATCCTTGGAATATACCACTCAAGGTAGTCCTCTTGACTTCCCCAAATCCGCACTGCACCAAGACACTTCCTCTGAGAGATCCGGACCAATCTGTCGGACCTTGCCACATGCTCTGTTCTTCTTCACCGGACCATAACATTCTTTATTCTGACTTCCGGTAGAGACACATCATGACTTGCGGATATGTGGGATGACCTTTGTTGCCATCAATGACAACAACCATGAATCCATATAGTGTCTCTTGCCAACAATCTCCCCCTTTGGCATTGATGGCAACACTTAGTGAAAAATGACTAAGTGTTTTCACTATGCTCCCCCTTTGCTGATGCTCTGTCTTTATATACAATTTCCGGAACTCCCCCTTAGTTGGATTCCTCATTTTTCACTGTTCCTCACTCCCCCTTTGACATCAATGGCAAAGGGTAGGGTCCGCATATCAAAATTTTCAAAAATTTCTTATACTTAGCCGCATATTTACATACTCACATATATTGAAGAATGTCTGCAAAGGATGTCTACAGTTGGATCATTTCTGTAGCCCAACTTTGCTTCATTCTATCCAAAATTGAAATGTGACCACTTAACAAAAATGCAAAAGCTTCTGCCCGCTTGAGATCTGTCGGATCTTTTGTTTGGGCGGTGGTCTGAGCATCACTGATGGCCTCATGCATAGTTTCCAACTTAGGGATTATAATCCTTCTAAGTTCTCCCATCCGGTTGGTGATGTTCTTCCTTTCCTTCTCAAGATTCTTTATTTCATTCAAGACTGCAATAGTCTGACATTCTTGATTTATTATGGAGGAAGAGAGAGGATCAAAACTTTGAGATAAGCTTTGTAGCTTATCCTGTTCCTCTTTTATTTTCTTGTCAAATGCTGCTGTTGCCTTTGACCAGGATATAAAAAATTTGTAGATGTCACCGCCATCCTTAAGAGCATTCTCTAAGCTCTTTATTCCAATGCTTACAATCTTCCTATCTTTAGAGATTAATTCTAATATTTCTGAAAATCTCTTATCCAAAAATTCCTTCCGGACCTTTTCTTCAGCTGATTTTTCTAGAGAATCAAAATGTGTATCAATACTGCTGACTAAGGTTTTTAGATTACCGGAAGTGGAGGCTGTCGGATCTATCTGGATTGATGGCATGATCTTTACAAGTACTCCGGAAGCAGCCTCTATCAACTCACAGTCTTCCATATGAGACTTCAGGAGCTTTTCATTTGCCTTGGCATTTGCAAATGAAGCTATCTTCATTGTTTGTACCGGAGAGAGAGAGTCAAAATCAAATGGGCCTTTTAGAAGCTCCGGTTCATCAATCTCTAGAGTTTCTTTGCTCAAAAATTGTTGAACAGTTTGTGCAGTGTCTCTTGCCGGAGACAGATGTTTCTTTTCTTCTGCAGTCTTAGAACTGTCAACCTCTTTGTCTTTCACCACTGCTTCCTTCTCCTGTAATTGCTCTTCTTCTTTGGATCCAGAGACTGTAGGGGAAACCGGAGGAGAGATGCTAGCTTGTTCATGGGCCACTTCTTCTGGAGCAGAGGGTCCCAAGTCCTCAGCTGTTTCTGTACCTAAATCCTCTACAACAGGAAGATTGAACCTTTTGAAGGCCTTCCGGAGGATCTCTTCTGTTTCTTGGGCCACTTTGTCAGTCTCACCAAGCATGAGTTGATTCATCCTGGCTTTGCTTCTGAACTCATCTTTGCAGTCCTTGAAGATAATGTTCATTGTCTTGGGATCAATTTGAGGATATAGCTGAATAGCTATCTGCTCCCGGATCTCAAGATCTTTAGCATGAGCATTATTCTTCCTTACTTCCAATTCCTTTTCTAGGCTTTTAGGAATAAGAGATATTATTTCAATGAAAGCCTTATTATATATGTTAAGATATTTTAGTGTGGCCTCCTGCAGAGTCTTTTGGTCGGCCTCACTGAAGTCATCATATGATTCAGTCATTGGTTGAAGGTTTCCATCCACCGTGACCGACTTGATTATGCTCTCTAGAGACAGAGTGGGCTTTTCAACAGATCCTTCTGCCATTTCATCCTTGTCTTGGCCCGTGGAGGGCTTACCAGATCCTTTCTTCTTCTGTTTCTTTATTTCTTTTACTCCCTCATCTGACTCTGTTTCCTCTTCATCCTTTTGGCTTCCATAAGCCCTTGTGGCTTTTGTCTTGGATCTCTTACCGGATGCCTGGACTTCCAGTTTTGAACTTTTGGTTGTGGGAGGTGCAGGTCTCTTTGATGATCTGGTCCGGGTGGGAGCTTCAACCGGAGCACTTTCTTTACTTTTCTCTTCTTCCTCAGCCTTCCTCCTCTTTTCCCGGCTGGCATCAAGTGCCTCCTTTGAGATGCCTAGGCCTTGAGCAATGTGCTCTACTTCTTTTCTCACCTTCCTTTTAATCTCAGGTTCCCTGAGTTCTACATGTATTTTTACACTCAGCTCCTCAAAGGTTCCAAACCTTTCTGCCTTAGAATCTTTGGGCTGACTTAGCATGTGTTGAACATGCAGCTCCACTATCTGTTCATCCACTTCATACCCCATGGGCATGATCCAGACAGTCCTTGGCTCTACTGCCTCCATTAGGCACTGATCAGTGTCAACCATAAAGCACACTGAGTCTTTGTATTTTTCAACAAGAGACTGGGGAATTCTCTCTCTTGCTTGCATCATGCTCTGAAAGTTTTTGAAGTATCCCCATAGAGCTGAATTTCTCGCTTTTGCATCCCCAAGTCCATGCAAGTAGTCTCTTATCTAGACTGCAACAGGTTTGTCATTCTGCCATACCCATCCACTTGTTCCGGGTAGCTCATTCATGAAGTAGAAGAATAGACATACAATAAGAGTACCATACTTAAAGGAATTCTTCTTATCCTTCTTGATTTTCTGTATATTTTCCATTAATTGGCTTAGCAGTAGTTCGCAGAGATCATAATCTGCATTCTTTCTTAGCATTTCATAGGCAGTGTATACTGCAGTTCCGGATACAGAATTCTCCCTGCTGGAGTGATAGATCTTGTATCCTATTATCATTGATGCATATTTGATATCCGGATCCGAGATATCTTCAATGGTCATTGCCCTCTTATCAAATTTTGATCCGGTGGCCTCAGTTACAATGTTGTTCTTGACAGATTTGAGGATAGGTACCCCTCCGGAAGAGTATAGACCAGTTACTGCTCTAATTGCCTCTTTTGTGATCTTGCAGGGTCTATCTAGCCATAGAAAGTTGTCATGCATCCCGCTCAGTACATACCAGACCCATTCATCTTCTTCAAAGCAGGGGAAATGAATAAATTGCTCAAATTGTTTCTTCTGGATATCCTTATACTCTGGTTTAAGCTCAAAAGCATTGTCTATCAGTTGCTTGTGATAGAGGTCTCTTAATTTGAATTCCCCAAATTCCTCAATGCTTGCATGTATGTAAACCCTAATGTCTTCGGTATGTAAAACTCCGTGAGGAACACTAGAGAAGGCTCCTAGTGGATCTACCTCCAATGATTTGTAGGGATGTTTCTTGAATGAGGGGCGAGGTCTATCAGAGATCTTAACTATGTTTGGAGTAGCCATTCTTCAAAGATTTGCAGTGAGGTAATGAAAAATGGAGAATACCTTATGCGCCTTCGGTTTGCACGGAGTGGTTGGATTGATTTCTTTATGCAATAACTTCGGCAGGAGATCCTTGGTGTGCTTGATGAACCTTGTTGCAGAGCTCCACTTTTCGCTTCTTCTCGAGTGCAGAATGAGCAAATGACCTTTGAGAAATCCCTTAAATTGCTCCGCGAACCCTAATATCTGTCTGCAATAAATGCTTCACCTACATCATTCCGGTTTGCCTTGTCTGGATAGCTTGGAGTATCCCGGATTAGTCCTGATCTGTGGATATCATCCGGATCTTTCAATCATGAATAAATCGAGGTAACATATTACAAGATCATCCCAAACACTCTGTCCAATCCGCAGAACAAGATAGTGCATTTCCGGATCTTTCCGGACCTTTTTGTAATCCTTTATCATACCGGAGCATCTCCCTGAACAGGTCTTATTTGATCGATCACAGCTTCTTCATAACTCCATGCGGACCTTTGAAAACTTGACTGAAGTATCTCAAGACTCATATCTACAAACCCTTTGATCCGCATCTTGTGCCACATCCGGCACCACTTGTTTGGCTGGGGGAACAAGATTTTCTTTGAGTCTCCCCCTGAGCTTGAGCTCACTTTTTAATTTTCGGAAGAAATATCAGCACCAGAGTCTGGTGCGGATCCAACCTCTATATTCTCTGAACTTTTCTTCACCCAAATCTTGCTCATCTGATTCCTAACCTCATCCGCATTCATCTTTTGTTTACCCTTGTCTTGATTCTGATTATACACCGGACCTCTTTTGTCCTTATTCTTGTTTCTGCAGACTTTAGCATTATGACCGGACCTATTGCAGATTTGGCAAATAACATTTCTTTGCATATTTGACTGATATCCTCTTGATCTGCATTGGTTAGCCATATGACCTACTCTATTGCATGTGAAGCATCTACCTTTGAATGATTTGTTTACTTGCATAATTCTGCATTCATGGGATTTGTGTCCATACCTTTTGCAGTTGAAGCACTGTCCGGAGAAGGATGAATTAATCTGATTCATTCTCATTCTGCACTGATTAGCTTTGTGACCAAAGTGGTTGCAGCTGTGGCAGTATCCATTGAAGGATGGATATCTTTGAGCATTTGGCTGTCTTACCGGAGGTCTTCTAGGCCTGCTCCTTGGATTTTCTGATCCAAGATTCTTCTGACCGGATCCGGAGCTTTCTCCTTTCTCATATCCCAAACCATACTTGTCATCTGTCCTCTTTTGACTTCCAAGAAGAACTTCAAGTTGAGCAGAACTTATCTTGAATTTCTCTTTATATTCATTTGCTGTTTGAAGGTCTCTTTTGAGAGAGGCAATTTGATCCTCAAGTTTTCCTTCATTATCTTTGGCATCTTCAAGATCAGATTCAAGATGTCTGATAATCCTGTCCATCTGGTGGCATTCTTCTGATTTTTCTTTAAGAGATTGTCTTAGATTGTCTTCAGCCTTTCTTTTTTCTTCAATCTCTTGAGTAAACTTTATAGTTCCTGATTCCATTTCATGTCCTAACATAATGACTTCTTTTGATAACTTTTCACATAACTTGGTTTGCTCAGTCAATTCTTCATTTGTATTGCTTTCTTCACTTTGTCTTGCCAACTGTTGAAGCAGCTCCTTTCTCTTTTTCATAGAGAGACTTAATTTGTCTTTTAATTCTCTCATGAATTCATCAGCCTGTTTGAGTCTTTCCTTTAATTCACTGACTTCAGAGTTTGACTGTTCAAGATCCTCAAGAGCAGTCTTGAGTTGCTCCCTTAAACCATATGCATCCATTTGAAATCCCAGATCTTCCTCAAGCTGTTAGGCTCTATTAGGAGGAACTTAGCTCTGATACCAATTGTTGATAACTGAGAGGGGGGGTGAATCAGTTATCCTAATTATTTCCCTTATTGAACTTTCCTTTTAATTGATGCAGCATAAAATTAAACACAAAAACATTAACCATGAAATAAGAAACACATGACACAGTATTTTTGACGTGGAAACCCTGTTAAGGGAGAAAACCACGGGGTGATTAACCCAAAATTATTCTCTGTTAGAAGAATAGGAAATTACAAAAATGGCACTTGCCAATTAGGGCTCACTGCCCGAGCACACTGCTCACAAGAGGCCCACTGCCTACAAGAAGACACACTGTCTACAAAGTGATGAGAATCACAGTCTTGAACTGATTGGAAGCATCTGCATATGCTGGAGTTCAGTTCCGGTTAGGCTCAGTACACTGATCTGCTGCACTTCATCTTTCCTCTGTTCTTTATTCTGCTATCTTTCACATACCGGATCCTTTTTGCTACCTCTGCTCTTATCTAGACTTATTCGCATATATCTCCACACCAACACCACACTTTCACAACTAAATCCATCCTCTATATATATCCGCACAAGTAATTTCATCACCTTTCTAGTCGGCATCCGGAACAGTCTAGTTTCTTACAAACTCTTGTTCTGTCGGCTGAATCCTTCCTCACCAAGCAATGCGGATCAAGCATATACTTGTAGATATCATTAATCATGTCGGCCAAACATAATTCATGCCTTCACAACCTCTGTCATCAACAGTAACACATCCGGAAAGCAGTCTGATACTCTGTCAGTCAGTTCTTCCTCTGTTTTCACTGTCTTTCAGGAATCCGGTACTCAACCATTCATATCTTTTTCCTTGTCCATCACCGGAGGCTAAATCCTTGGAATATACCACTCAAGGGAGTCCTCATGACTTCCCCAAATCCGCACTGCACCAAGACACTTCCTCTGAGAGATCCGGACCAATCTGTCGGACCTTGCCACATGCTCTGTTCTTCTTCACCGGACCACAACATTCTTTATTCTGACTTCCGGTAGAGACACATCATGACTTGCGGATATGTGGGATGACCTTTGTTGCCATCAATGACAACAACCATGAATCCATATAGTGTCTCTTGCCAACAATTTGCTCTATGGGCAGATAGAATAACTCCTAAAAGGTCTATTGGGAACTCCCCATATCTGCTAGTGTATGGAAAAGAGGCAAGATTGCCTATGTCTATGGAATTGCCCGCACTAGACATTATGAATCAGCTAGAAATGTTTGAAGTAGAGGGCCCCATGATTGTCAAATATGCTCAACTAATGGAGCTCAAAGAGAGTAGAGATAAAACTATGAAAGCTATGGAATATCATCAGCTTCAAACAAAAAGAAATTTTGATAAGAAGGCCGCCCCTAGAAATTTTAGAATGGGTGATATGGTTGCTCAAATGGGATGAATTAAAAAGTAGAGCCAGGAAAGCATTCCAAGTTTGACCGCATGTGGAGTGGCCCATTTCTCATTACTGAATGCAAGGAGCATAATGCATTTCAGTTATCAAGTGTGTATGGACAAGATTTGCCTATCCCAGTCAATGGGATTACACTTGAAGAAGTGTTTTGATGTATGAGTGCCTTGTAAATCAGTAGATTAGGTTCCCTTCCTTTCAATAAGTGATGTTACACAATAGTTTAGATCCTTTTTGTTTTCCCTAAGTGTTGTTTAAGCACAGTTGGAAGGTTTACCTTTAGCATTTTGTTCTGATTTTGTGTCTCCATATTCTCCACTGCTAATATGCTGTTGCTAAGTCAGGATTCTTTGTCAGGACATATCTTTTGTCTCTGTGAATGACTCCATCCCCAATGGATGCTCAAGGCCACTAATCTAATTGTTAGCAGGCAAACATCCCATAGAAGTTACCAAAATGTTGACCTATTTCGCCTCTGCCCAGTGCCAAATAGCTCACTTTTTAGCAACTGTTTGAGCAGATTCAGTTGTTTGTTGCAATCATTGCTATAGATAGAGATATTTCCTACATTCATTGCTACACAAGGATGAAGCAGCTCACATTGATGATCAAAATATCTTTTCACCACCCTTATTTCAGATATTTTCATATATGCGTTGCTAAGGATCGATGAGGGAGCTGCTTGCATTGATGACAAAAAATATCTCCCCAGCTGCCTGGGTTCCAGATATTTTAACACCATAACTTCTGGAGCTTGGACGTCTTTTCAGAGATATTTTTCTGATACAGCTCATGGAGCGAATTTTGTAACCAACTTAGGGCATTCTTGAATGCTATATATATGCATTCGAATGAAGTAAATAGGGTTGGAAATTATTTTTGGCATTCATGCTCTTCTGTTTCCAAACAGAGTTTTTCATACACTTTAACCTTGCCTCCCTACTGAATATATGCAAGTTATCTTATCTCTTTTACTGATTTGCTAGTTCTGTGTGAATCTGCATATGGTTGTCTGTGAATGTCTTCCTTCCTCTCAATCATATTGCTTCTTGCCTTTGCTAGGATCATCTAATCTGTGTTTACATCCTTGCTATATCTAGTTGTGCTATGCATTTATCAGTCCTGTGAAAGTCTCTTTAAATATGTTTGGTGCATCACTCCTTTGTTTTTCAAGTTTGTATCTATGTTTCATGTTTTACATTAAAGCATTCATTCTCCCTTTTCCCCTCCAAATATAGTAGTTTTAGGTGATACTCAGACAAGGAAGCCAACCTTCTTCAGAGGTTTGATCTCATTTAGCAAAGTCCCACACTTAGAGATCATTTCCATTGTGTCATTGGAATGCTTGGAATCCTTCTAAAGGACGCAGAACAACAGATAGAGCAGCATAATGAAGTATGGAAAATGTACTTTGATGGCTCAAGGAATAAGAATGGATCTAGAGGTGGTGCAATGTTGGTGTCACCACAAGGTGAAAGGTACTATTCTTCCTTCTGTTTTGGCTTTGCATGTACAAATAACACTGCTAAATATGAAGGATTAATCTAAGGTTTGTAGTGGGCAAGGAAGAGGAAAATAGGTTGTTTGCAGGTCTATGGTGATAGTGAACTAATTGTGAACTAGGTAAGAGGACTGCATCTTACAAAGAATGATGTTCTGAAATGCTACAAACATAGGGTCTAGGACATGATTAAGGAATTTGATGCTTTTAACCTGATCTCCATTCCTAGAAATCCAAACTCTCATGCTAATAGGTTAGCTGCAATTAGGGCTCATTTTGACATCCCTAGTGATATTCAAAGGGAGAAGGTACAACCTCATGTAAAAATAATTGATAGGCCCTCTATACCTGATAATAATATTCACTGGCAAGTGTTTGAAAGTGATGAGTAGATCCTACGGTTCCTATTAGAGGAGGATGAGTTTTCATGATAAATCAGGATAAACTCAAACAACAGTATGGCAATGATCAAATTGTTCAGTTGAGAACAAAAAAAGCTACCAAGGGATTGGTAACCTTGGAGTCTATTTTTAGCACAGATGATCAGGCTAAGAAAAGCAAGACTACCATGAAGGTAAAAGAAGAGCATTATGAGGAGTTAGAAATTTTCAAGGGTAAACTTCTCAAAATAGGTAAAATCCACTCAGTTGAGGATAGGAGAGCTTTTATTGCTCCTCTGTCAAGAGTTTGAAGATGTGTTCACTTGGGATTACTCAGATCTAAAAGGATTTGATCCCCATATTGCCTAGCACACCATAGAGTTAGAACTAGGTACTAAACCTGTGAGACAGAAGAAAAGATCTCTAAACCCAAAGCTAGAGCCTCTAATGATTAAAGAACTGACCAAACTGATTGAGGGGAAAATCATTTTTCCAATCAACATACTTCTTGGGTCTCCAACCTTGTCCTTGTGAGAAAAAAGAATGGAGAGATTAGGCTGTGTGTCAACTTCAGAGACCTAAATAGAGCCTCGCTAAAAGATCACTACCCATTGCCTTCAATGGAGCAGATTCTGTAGGTAGTGGCTAGCTCAAAAAGGTTTCTTTGCTTGATGGTTTTTTCTAGTTACAATCAGGTGTTAGTTAGGGAGGAGGATTAGTTCAAGACTGCTTTCACCACCAAATGGGGTACCATTGGCTACAAGAGGATGCCTTTCGGCCTCTCAAATGCTGGCTCTACTTTTAGAGAGCCATGGACATGGCCTTCAAGGGTTTGCTGTATCAACTGGTGTTGGTATACCTTGATGACATAATAGTCTTTTCCAAGAATGCAGCTGAACATTTATCCCATCTGAGGCTAGTATTTGAAAGATGTAAGGAATTCAGGATATCTCTCAATCCCAAGAAGTGCATATTCGCCATACATGAGGGCAAGCTGTTAGGGCACGTGTGTCAGAAGAAGGCATTACCATTGACACTGAAAGAGTAAGAGCTATTCTGGAGTTGCCTTTACCCAGCCAAAAAAGGAGACTACAAAGTTTTATTGGTAGAATTAATTTTCTATGAAGATTTATTCCCCGACATCGCAAATATTTTGAAGCCTTTGACATCTATGTTGAAAAAGAATACAATTTTTAGTTGGATGACAGAGGCCAAACTCAGCTTCAAGTCCATAAAAGAGGCATTGGCGGCTGCACCAACGCTGGTAAATCTAGATTTCTCCAAAGACTTTATCTTGTACACTTATGGTAGCCTAGATACCATCTCTGCGATTTTGGTACAGCACTAGAGTGAGGGTTTTGAGCAACCAATCTCTCTCTTTAGTCAAGGACTGGAGGAGTATGAGCAAAGGTACAACTTCATTGAAAAACACGTCCTGACAGTGATAAGAGCCTCAAGAAGTTTCGGCATCTTGTGTTTAATAACAAGATACATTTGATGGTCGCTCATCCTAGTGTGAAAGAGTTCCTGTTGAGTAAAGATGTTAGTTAAAAAAGGGTTGGTTAGATCACCAAAGTCATGGAATATGACGTGGAGATCAAGATAACCAAGCTTGTCAGAGGCAGAGGACTTAGTGAACAACTCGCTACCAGTTCAGAGAATGAAATAGAAAAAGAACAGGAGGTGCTCTGACTATTGAAGAAGAGCATCAAATGATGCATCAACAATAGACACCAGTTGGGTTAATAACATGACTCAATTTTTGCAACAACAGTCATACTATGACTTTCATCAAAGAGGAAAGATAACCCCTCAAATGTGTCCTCAAAATCGGTAATATGGGACTCATAAAACAAATATGAAATACCTGTCAAATACTCATCCCACAAAGTTGAATCTGAAAGAAAAAATGGTTCCTACTAAATAGGATCAAGGGAAGTCTCAATCAATGAAGGTGAAGATCAAAAATGTCCTTGTAGTAGGAGGAGTGGAATCCTCATTATTCCTAGCATCATCCAATGTGTTCCAAAGAATCAAACTCCTTTTTGTATCGTAGTCATATGGTATATTGTCCTAAATCATCAAGAGGTACAAGACAATATGAAACATGATCATCTCAAAATGGATGAATATCATGATCTCCATATATCTCCCAATTTTTGGTCCACATAACATGAGGACATTCAATGTGCAAAAGGGCACTCCAAGTCTTATTATCAACATGGTAACTAATTGCTCCTAAAACATGATATTTTTTGGAATTCCAAAAAAACTTCTTCCAATAAGTAGCTACTTGAGGAACAAGATTGTATAGATGTGCAAAAGATGAATCCAATGCAAGTCTTTCAAAATTCCATCTCTCTATTGTTTATAGTTCCCCTTTTGCAAGATGATTAGAGAAGAATGAAATGAAAAACCCATAATGAACTAGATAGATCTCCAAGTTTACAAATTCATGAAACCCTCAACTAATATTATGAACTCCCCAATATATCAATACTAAAATTAAAGCACCCTAAGAAAAAGAAAACACCAATTCCAACAATTTTCCAAGCAATGAGTGAAAAGTACTCAATTAGGCTCACATTAAAAATATGATGTCCAATCTTGAATAATCTAGAAGAGAGAGAGAGAGAGAGAGAGAGAGAAGAGAGAGAAGAGAGAGAGAGAGAGAGAGAGAGAGAGAGAGAGAGAAGAGAGAGAGAAGAGAGAGAGAGAGATAGAGAGAGAGAGAGGAGAGAGAGAGAGAAGAGAGAGAGAGAGAGGAGAGAGAGAGAGAGAGAGAGAGAGAGAGAGAGAGGAGAGAGAGAGAGAGAGAGAGAGTCTCCCATGTAGATACAAGGTTGCATTTGTCCGTCCTAGTATAGACAAGTTCTATTTCACCAACCACATGGAGATTTGAGTCTAGGGATTCTCTTGGGACCATCACTTGATTACATATTTGATGCACTACATGCATAGTTATGATAGATCTTATGTGATAGAATGACATCCTAGACCATGAGTTTGGCACCACATTAAGAAGGTTATGATTTATAGTAGTCTAATATCAATTTCCTCCTTCCACTTGTGTTGAAATATAATTATATAGTTATTTCTTGTAGGATATTCTCTCCATCTCTCCTCAAAATTAAATGATGATTTGTAGAGAAATGATTCATAGGAAAATTCCAATATCAAGGTCGGAAAGAGTTTTCCTTGAATTAAATCCAACTAGAAATCAAATCCCTCAGCAACCTTATAGAAGATGCTCTAAATTACAAGACTAACCTTAAAAACTAACACTAGATGTGAAAACAAGATAGCGGTCATTCTTGTGATCCAATCAATAAAAGAGAATACACTTTTAGAGGATTACCACTATCCACTTCTACATATGAAATAATACTACAACTTGGGCCATAAATTTGATCATAAGCTCCACACCAAGAAGAGTGAGCTAAGGAAATAGTGACATGGTCTAATACAAATATTCAAGCATGGTGGTGGTTACTAGTGCAAAATCAAATAGTAATGACTCTTATCTATGAACATGTGATGGATGAAGAGATCATTCACCTGTTTGATTAGTAGGCCAAAGGAAAATAAGCTTAAGGGATCATCTCAACTCTACACATCAATGTACGAGAGATACCCACGAGATTTGGGCATGCGACATCACACTTACTAACTATGCATGAGGCACAATCAAGGTAGGGGGAATAAACAAAAACCAATAATAGTCGATGAAGAATTCTCTATGTAACATCAAGAAAAATATGCCTCTAACATGCACAACTAGTCTTGGAGAAGCACAACTAGGTATAACAGAAATAGTTCACCTGAAAGTTTCCTATGACCTAGTTCATTTTGAAGGGATGTCTCATCCCTTATATTATGCAATGAATAAGTGAATCTATACCCCTTTGGTCACATCTTCTATTCTATTGAGAAAATTTGTAACAACTCATTCTAGTCATAATCCAAGAGGTTGAGGCTCAAGTGTAATGACTTCTTGGTTGGGTCCTTAAAATTGCAAGGAACCATCCTTGACTCTAAACCCAGAGGAAACACCAACAACAACAACCAATCATCTCTAGAGTTGTAAGAGAAGCAAGTGTCATATGGCCTAAAAATTTTCTTACAAGGGTTGCTTTTTGTAGCAACTATAATTGAGCTATGAAAACCCCAACTAGTAAGTACCCACTAAATTAGAACAACACTCCCTTATCTAAGTTTCACCATCTATGAATTTGTCCCTCGTTGATCCCCTTTCTATCTCATTGGATTCTAAGACCGACATCACTCCATACTATATAAGTTTCCCCATCCATGACTTCTTGGCATGTGCCAATTAGTTGGTCCATAAAGGCTAATGTGCCTCTTGGTGATAACACAAGTAATTATATGCTATCTGTTTAATGCTTGCCAAGAATCACTAGAACTCGTGAAGCATAGGAAGTATTTCCTCTACAAAACCTTAGTAGTTTTCTAAAAGGGAAAGAGAAAGACATTTTGGAGAGAGTAGAAGAGAGAAAGAGAGAGAGATTTTGTGAAAGAGTAGAAGAGAGGATGCTAGTTAACATTTTAGCTAGTTTAAAATGGATGATCATATAAGAAAAATTGTATCTAATATATAGATGCTAAGGGCTCATAATCCAATGCCCCTCTTCAACTACTAATAATACTAAATATTATTTCAATATTTTCCTCCAAAGATGCCATGTAAATATTTGCCAATAATGTCCATTTGACTCCTAGCTAAATCTATAAAATAAGATGCTCTAACAAGTAGAATAATTGTATTTTATTCATTTAACAAATCCATTCCATTATTACTACTACATACAACCCTCTCATGAAGGCTTCTAGATTCCCTTTCAAAAATAGATTGTAACTCCACATTTACCATTGTCATAGAATGTACTAAAAAAGGGATTGGAAGTTACAATAGCTTCAAGAGAATCCCAACATCCCCAAATAGAGGTGCCAAAAATATTAAATATTTAATATTAATTGGCCCAATTTAAGATGACAACATAAATCATTTTGGGACCAAAATTAAAATATTAAATAAATATATTTCCCTACGTCTTACATTAGCCCACCGGAATTACTAGAATAAGCATTTTCACCAAAAAATAATTTAAATAAAAATGGGACATGACAGCCCATACTTCCTAAAATTGCTTGTCCTCAAGCAATGTTGATTCAACTCTCCAACTCCTCTTGACTTAAAACTATCTGTAGATATGAAATATCCCAAATTATCTTAGAAGATTCTTCACCATTCTTTCATTGCCCATTCTGATACAACAAGAAGTTGTAAATCTTCTATCCTCCTTAATAATGTGAAGAAATCCTCTTCCACAATTATTCAACTTATTATAAATGGAAATTATCATACCAATGTTAAGAGATAAAATTGAATCAAAATCAATATGAGAAGAGAAAATTGCTACTACCCTATCCAACAAACTACAAATCTTGTATACGTGAAAACCATTTGTTCTTAACATCAGATGTCTTAATGAAACAAAAGTTTAGGTCCCATACTCTTATATGCCCACATATTTGAATTATTTCACCCTCTTTATGACAACAAATTTTTTGTAACATGGAAAGGATGTAATGATTTCAAACTTCTACAAACATGATTACTTTCATGCCTTGAACCATAATCATGAAGATAATCAAATTTTTTACCATAAATTGTTGGTCTAAAAAATTCTAGCAAGCTCAAAACCAATATTCTACTCAAGTGCATGCTCCTCAACAAAAAAAATCTATAAATTAGTCTTATTTTATGTTCCTTGAATTGGAACACCCTCCTCATATTCTAGATTAACATCATTTGAATGACCCAAATGCTTATCATTAGTTATTGATTGAAGTTTCTTAGCAACCTCAAAATGATCATTAGTATCCAATGAGACACTTTTCTCATGTGCATGCCTCTTAATAAGGTCATCCTTGAACTCCGTCTCAAAAAGTGGGTTATCATGAGATATCTCTACATAAATCTCAAAACCTGACGTTATCTTGAACATCACCCCGTAAGCTACTTGATTTTCTACTCTAAAATCATAGAATTGTTCAAAGAATTGGTCTTGCTTTGTTGTTGTTTCAAATAAATTAGCACCTTCATTTTGATAAATTTCTTGTAAATCATCATTCATTAGAGGGATTGATGGATGTGAACTGAAAAGGAACAACTTTCTCACTTGTGCATTCAATCCTCAACTTCATTAAAATAATTATTTTGTTGATCTACAAACTCAGAAGTCAATAAATAACCATTTCTTCATCCAATTTCATACTTTCCACTCGCATGATGGATTCCTCCAAAATTGCTTCCTTTGACCAATCTCTTGTAAATCTAATTTTTCTTCTTTCTCATGCTCTCCCATCACAATTTCTTCCTTGATTTCATCACTATTTTATTGTAGATCACATTGATTAGAATCCAAATAATCATTTTCTTTTTCAACTTGTGGCTTAGAGGAATCTATCTCAAAAAGTGGGTTATCAAAAGTCTTTCTTTTGAAGTTACGGAAATACACGAACGCGATATGTTTTTGAATATTAGGGTCAAGCCTTTTATAACTTTTATGACAAGCTATGATGTCCTCTACTAATTAACTTCGATCTCCCATACTTTCTTCTTCTCTTTTAGAAATACTTGATTGAATTATTTCCTAATGATCTTTCTTCTTTAGCTCTTGTGTACTTATGTTTAATCATATCAAGCAACTCTTCTTCACATCTTGAAAACTCTATAACATCTCTAATTAATGTCGAGAGGCATTCTACAATGGCATCAAGGGGTGGAGTGTAATGGCGTGAGTGTGTTAAAAAAACACTTACCTTTTACTTTAAAATTGATGGTCATATATATGTCAAATTATTAATATTTAATAATAAATATTATAAATCCAAAATAAGTAGCATGTAAAAATAAAGATATGGACAACTTTGGATAATCATCATTCTTCTCATTTTCAAAAGTGGTAAAAAAATGTTTATGGGTTAACAAAGAAAATATTTTATTTCTCAAATTTTTTTAATTTGTTAATTATAGTTGAGAAATTGATGGACATAGGGTTGAGTGAAGAAAAAATGTGCAAAGATATCAATTTGAAGTAAAAAGAAGTAAAATAAAACAATTAAAAGTAATAAAATAACTTAAAAGTAAATAAAATAATTACAAATTAATATCTCTTTAATATTAATATTTAATATTAAAATAAAATATTAATATTTAATAATAAATATGATATTTCCAAAATAAGGAGGTAAAACAAAATATGCCATCATCAACATAGTTCACTTCTCCATCATATTTGGATATATTATTTTTTCTACAATTTTGTAAAGTCCTTGTACAAAGCCTATGGCCTCTAGCATGAAACAAAATAAAACTAAAAAAAAATAGAAAATGAAGTGCTGTAATTTTCTCAAAAAATGTTAGAACATGTAACATTTTTTTGTATATATTAAATGAAAGAAAAGGGCTGTAATTTTTTTGTGTAATGTTAGAAATAATTTTTTTGTGTAATGTTAGAAATAATTTTTTTGTGTAATGTTAGAAATAGTTTCAACCAAAATTTTATACATGTTTTAGGTTTGAATCTTAATTAATTTATATAAAAAATGTAGTAGTGTAACAATAAATAAAAGTTTAAATTTGATTTGTTAATTTGAGATTTTTTTTATTTGTTAATTTAGTTGAAAATTTGATGGGCAAGATATAAACCTTAAATAATTAAATAATTAACAAAAATCATATATATAGTAAATAAAATAGTTGCAATGTGAAGTAAATAAAATAGCTTCAAATTGATATCTCTCGGTATTTTTTTAGATAGATGTATTTAAGATATCTATACTAGTAAATATTCTTGAAATGACTTCATTTCTCTATCTTCCATACTGGCATGCAGCCATTGAACACTAACATGCAATTGCTGAACACTGTCATACAACTACTGAAACTCTGTCATGCAACTGAATATCTGCAACAAGGTGTTAACTTCCCAACAAGTTGGCAAAACCACTAGCTCTAATACCCCTATAATGTGCCAGAATAAATTTTTATCAAAAATCTAGATTTTAAATATCTTTAAATATATTACCAAAATATCCATATTTCATGTATCAAACTTAACTCAAAGTATGCAACACATATTGGCAATTTTTGTACAATCAAATAGCAACTTCCCAAATATGATGGAGATATTTGTATTAATTTAAAGTATGGACAAAAAGTATAAATATAATGGATATAACAACAACACAAAGAAAAATATAAATTCGTTATCCAACCCCTTATGTTGGACCTCCTTCTTCACACTCAAACTCCTCCAAATTGAACAATACTCACAATAATGAAACTATAGATCTAATGCATTACTAAGATGCTCCAAAATGATGAAATGTGTAGCCAAAATAAAGAAAAACTACAGCCACAAATAACTTTGAATATGAAATTTGGAAATTAAACCCTTGTGACACATAAACAATTTGATAATTTTGGCAACAAAAGATTTCGGAAACTCCACCAAAGTGTTGGGAAGATTATATTAATGAAATGTAAAAAAAATATGTTGCATTGAAATTAGTATTGCTAGCAGCAACAAGAGATAATAAATTTGTAGCAAACACTATTGATTTAATTCCTTCTATGCACATGCAATCAACCAAAATTTAAATAAACTCACAATATTAAACCGATTAGTAATGACTTCACAAAGATTCTCTAGAAATGAATAAATATGTACAACAAAATATGGCTAGACAATAGTAATTACAACTACAAGATAAAATAATGATTATAGAAATTAAACTGTGTAAACCGAAGTGTTCTTCATTGTTCCTTGTAAAACTAAAAACAAACAATTCTTCTACAATCCTTTAGCACACCATGATTCCTGAATGAAACCACCAAGGAGGATAAAATGGTTTTCATCCTTAAATCCTTTGGAAACTAAAGGTATTTTGTCCTCTGAATTCCAACACCCAAGGGTTCTCGTTCTCAGATGGATTGGATGAACACAAGGCTCAATACAATTTCAATAGAGTTCTGATAAGATAAAAGATGGATGATCATATGAGGAAATTTACATCTAATATATAGATGCTAAAGGCTCATAATCCAATGCCCCTCTTCAACAGCTAATAGTATTAAATATTATTTCAATATTTCCTCCAAAGATACCCCATTAATATTTGACAATAACCTCCATTTGATTCCTAGCTAAATCTATAAAATAAGATGCTCCTCTTGCAAGAATAATAATAATATTTTATTCATTTAATAACTCCCTTCCATGATTACTCCATCCAACCCTCTCATGAATGCTTCTAGATTCCCTTTCAAAAATAGATTGTAACTTCACAATTTAGTGGTCTCATAGAATATGCTAAAATGGGCATGGAAGTTACAAATAGATCTAGGAGAATCCCAACATCCCCAAATAGAGGTGTCAAAAATATTAAATAATTAATATTTAATTGGCCCAATTTAAAATGCCAACATAAATAAGAACTTAATATTTAATAGTCCCCTTCAATATAAATCATTTCGGGACCAGAATTAAAATATTAAATAAGTTTATCTCCCTACATCTTACTTTAGCCACTGGAATTATTGGAATAAGAATTTTTACTAAAAATAAATTTAATTAAAAATGGGACATGATATTTAGTTTTTTTAATGTATCGTTTATGTCCTAGTTTAGTGTGTCTTTCATTATGACTACAGGTTGATGCAATAAGACAAATTGACATAGGTAAAATTGAAACTCATGCATTATAGATATGTCATTTGGTCTTTTCATGTACTTATTTCATGCTGATTATATATTGGATTAACACTTGAATCAATTTGTATATCACGTCTAGTCGTGGGACAACAATAACAAGAGGTAAGGCCATTCATTAGGAACGGTACCTACCTTTCATGTAGACTACCATCCCCAAGGGGGCAAATATGTAGGTACTAAAACTGCATCAAGCTAATATGGTAATCCTATGATAAGATGCTTGTCATAGCTCACGATCCTCAAAGATGTGATTTTGCCCCTCCCAATGGCTTCATGTCTTGATGACTTCCCCTTTTGTTTTGTCATCCTTTGTCCCTCTTATTTTGCCTTTCGTTTGACCTCTTTTGCTTTTCACGTTGCCTAGATAACCCCTCTTTTTTTGCCTATTTAAGGTCACCAACGATGTTTCAGGGTCACCCCCTAGTATTCCTAGGTCCCGAGTGACCCTAACTAGCAAAAGAGGTGACCTTGTCATTTTTAAATTCGTGTCATTTCATCTTTTTGGCTTTCCTACTTGATTTTCATCCCATTTTCACTCACTTTTTTTCGTGCCAACTCCTTTCCTCACTTTCTTTGTATTGTGAACTTACTATTGAAATTTATCTCCTTAATTTGTGGGACATTTAAATATTGGACAAATCTTTGGTGTTAGTTTCTACTGATTTAGAATGTTGCGAATGGTGGGACCAGTTTTAATCTCAGATACTATGTAGGCCTAGTCCTCTCTTGTTAAGTGAATTTAATTTTAATTCTGTAAGAGGAATTTAGTTGTTTTGGTAAAATTGTGGCAGTAGCTTAGTCTAGGACATTACAGTGGTATCAAGATTATGATATTTTATCAAGATTCAACTCCATAGTTTTTAAATGAAACTTATTGACCCATATTTCATGCATAGTGGTTCACATGAACCCATCTCTAATGAAATAGAATAATCCATTATGAGGTCATTCATTCTAATTCTAATCCAAATCAATCATACTTAATCATCTACTTTCTCAATACTCGTCTCTCTCTTTACCAAACTTATAAAATAATGCCATTACTTTTTTTAATGTTTTGTAACTTTCCTTTGATTTAATAGAAAAGTGGCTAAGAGAACACCCAGAGTCTTCCTTTTGCACGTAGGAGGGCATTTCCAGCTTTAAGGAGATTGCCAATAATCAAGATTATCATGGCCTCCCTGCATTCAAAGAGGTAGAAATTATTAGCAACAAATTAGTATTTATACCAATCTACTTGAATGCCAAAAATTCAACCATTAAAAGTGATGGCAAGTAGATAGTACTTTTCCCAATGTATCAAAAACTATTTCTATATAATGGATTTTATTAACCATTTATGGTGGACCATTAATGTAGGCTATTGCATTATTTATGGAGGAAGTGGGAGGAAGAAGAGCCAAATTTGATAAAGATAGAATAGTCCTCACTGCAGGAGCCACTGCCTCTCATGAGGTTCTAACATTTTGCGTGGCGAATCCAGGAGAAGCTTTCCTTGTTCCATCCCCATATTATCCTGGGTAACTAAAACTTATCTTGTACTAAGAATCCAATGCTTTTGGATTCTCCACGTAAAAATATTCAAAACTCACTCATTATATGTAGGGTTACATTTTCAATTAATTGAATCAAGATATAAATCTAATGTATGTAAATGTTGACAAATAGTTTTGATAGAGATCTAAAGTGGCAAATAGGAGTAGAGCTGATAGCAGTAGAGTGCAGTAGTTCCAACAATTTTCAGGGGACAGTGAGTGCGCTTGAAGAAGCGTACAGGCAGGCGGAGTGTGGAAACATAAGAGTGAAGGGCGTTCTGACAACAAATCCGTCCAACCCACTGGGCACCACAATGGATGAGCAGATGCTGAGAAGCATTGTATGTTTTATGAGAGACAAGTAGATTCATCTGATTTGTGATGAGATCTATGCGGGGTCAGTGTTTGCTGGTCCAAGGTTCATGAGCATTGCAGAGGTGGTGCGACTGCAGAGAGAGGGATCGTGAGCATGTTCACATCATTTACAGCCTATCAAAGGACATGGGACTGCCTAGATTCAGAGTGGGAGTCATCTATTCGTATAACAACATGGTTGTTACGACAACTCGTAGAATGTCAAGTTTCTGCATGGTTTCTTCACAGACGCAGTACTTCATGGGTGCAATGTTGAGTGACAGGGCATTTGTGAGAGAATATATTCAAGAGAATAAAAAGAGGCTGCGAGAGGCACATAGCATGTTTCGACTACAGTGTTTGGCGAATGCCAATGCTGGGCTTTTCTGTTGGGTAGACCTCTACCATCTTCTCCACAAAGAATCAGAGCTTACGCTTTGGAAGACAATCATCAATGAGATTGGACTAAATATATTACCTGACTCCTCATGCCATTGCAAACAGGACGGATGCTTTAGGTTCTGCTTTTCTAACATGACCCCGACCACCATGCAAGAGGCACTCTCCAGAATTAAGCATTTTACAAAAAGGAGGAGCAAGATGTCCTCCTCAATCCCTCAAACATTTCGTACAGATGGTATGAATTTCAATCCCTTCCTCTCCATTGATAGACCTCAAACAACGAACTGGAGCTAAAACATGGCTTCAGTTTTTCACGTGCAGCCGTCGCTAAAACATGCACAATCTCTTGCATGCGCTTCTTCACGTTGGACAACTCTGAAATTCAGCTCTTAAACATGGAAGCAACCCTGAAATTCAGCTCTTGCAAGCCCATAAAACCATGCACAATCTCTTCCATAGCATAGCATTGCATTGCTACTCATAACGAGCATAGCATAGCATAGCCAGAGGCAGCGGATTGATCCAATTTCATAAAACCATGCAACTTTCTCAGAGAGCAACCTCCAATGGCCATGGTGAAAACTCTCCTTACTTTGATGGATGGAAAGCGTACGACGGAAATCCTTATCATCCTCAAAATAACCCATCTGGAATTATTCAAATGGGCTTAGCAGAAAATCAGGTGCCTATTTCGTTGGATTGAGTAACGCTACCAAAATACTCGTCTCTCTCTTTACCAAACTTATAAAATAATGCCATTACTTTTTTTAATGTTTTGCGACTTTCCTTCGATTTAATAGAAAAGTGGCTAAGAGAACACCCAGAGTCTTCCATTGGCACGCAGGAGGGCATTTCCAGCTTCAAGGAGATTGCCAATAATCAAGATTATCATGGCCTCCCTGCATTCAGAGAGGTAGAAATTATCTGCAGCAAATTAGTATTTATACCAATCTACTTGAATGTCAAAAATTCAACCATTAAAACTGATGGCAAGTAGATAGTACTTTTCCCACTGTATCAAAAAGTATTTCTATATAATGGATTTTATTAACCATTTATGGTGGACCATTAATGTAGGCTATTGCATTATTTATGGAGGAAGTGGGAGGAAGAAGAGCCAAATTTGATAAAGATAGAATAGTCCTCACTGCAGGAGCCACTGCCTCTCATGAGGTTCTAACATTTTGTGTGGCGAATCCAGGAGAAGCTTTCCTTGTTCCATCCCCATATTATCCTGGGTAACTAAAACTTATCTTGTACTAAGAATCCAGTGCTTTTGGAATCTCCACATAAAAATATTCAAAACTCACTCACTATATGTAGGGTTACATTTTCAATTAATTGAATCAAGATATAAATCTAATGTATGTAAATGTTGACAAATAGTTTTGATAGAGATCTAAAGTGGCAAATAGGAGTAGAGCTGATAGCAGTAGAGTGCAGCAGTTCCAACAATTTTCAGGTGACAGTGAGTGCGCTTGAAGAAGCGTACAGGCAAGCAGAGTGTGGAAACATAAGAGTGAAGGGCATTCTAACAACAAATCCGTCCAACCCATTGGGCACCACAATGGATGAGCAGACGCTGAGAAGCATTGTACGTTTTACGAGAGGCAAGAAGATTCATCTGATTTGTGATGAGATCTATGCGGGGTCAGTGTTTGCTGGTCCAAGGTTCATGAGCGTTGCAGAGGTGGTGCGACTATAGAGAGAGGGATCGCGAGCATGTTCACATCATTTATAGCCTGTCAAAGGACATGGGACTGCCTGGATTCAGAGTGGGAGTCATCTATTTGTATAACAACATGGTTGTTACGACAACTCGTAGAATGTCGAGTTTCTGCATGGTTTCTTCAAAGATGCAGTACTTGATGGGTGCAATGTTGAGTGACAGGGCATTTGTGAGAGAATATATTCAAGAGAATAAAAAGAGGCTGCGAGAGGCACATAGCATGTTTCGACTACAGTGTTTGGCGAATGCCAATGCTGGGCTTTTCTATTGGGTAGACCTCCACCATCTTCTCCACAAAGAATTAGAGCTTACGCTTTGGAAGAGAATCATCAATGAGATTGGACTGAATGTATCACCTGACTCCTCATGCCATTGCAAACAGGACGGATGCTTTAGGTTCTACTTTGCTAACATGACCCCGACCACCATGCAAGAGGCACTCTCCAAAATTAAGCATTTTACAAAAAGGAGGAGCAAGATGTCCTCCTCAATCCCTTAAACATTTCGTACAGCTGGTATGAATTTCAATCCCTTCCTCTCCATTGATAGACCTCAAACAACGAATTGGAGCTACCTTGATAGCCCTCGCACCCTAATCGCATCCATGTGATGTCCAAATTACTTTCTTTCTTCACCACCATTCAGCTCACCTCTTCGTTTTCTTTATAGAAAAGTCGATTCTTGATTCTTGATTATTGATTCTTTATTCTTAGTACACGAAGTGTTAAAAATATAAACTATATTTAATCACACCATTTGTCATATAGAGTCATGTCTCATGTAAGAGACACACCTCTCCACATGTATAACTAGTATGATAGTGGAAATACCTCTATAAATAGAGGCATCATGTAATGGTTTATCTATCAAGCAATAGCAATTGCTTTGATCACCAAATGATGGTTTATTGAATGTTACAGCATTCTAGGTGTTTTTATGTGTTTCATCAAGTCATAAATGGAGATTTAAGTGCTATAGCACTTTGGTTCTATATTTTTGTTTCTGTGTTTCATTATTTTGTGTCTTGTGGTGGATGGTGGATGGAGAAAATGCATATTCAGAAACACAAACACAAATATGTAATCTCAACTCTCAACGTGTTGTTGCACAATTTCATTTCATCATAACATCATTACAATTCCATACATCGAATTCTACAACATTCAATAAACCATTACTTGGTGATCAAAGCAATTGCTATTGCCTGATAGATAAACCATTACATGATGCCTCTATTTATAGAGGTCTTTCCATTATCATACTAGTACATTTCTGGAAACATCTAAACCTTCCATCTCTATCTAGACTTCTCTAAGATTCTTCTATCTTTCTAGACTTCTATTTATTACTTGTCTTTTTCCCTTTTTCATTTAATTACAAAATTACAAAATACAATTAATTATGTTTTAAGGAGAAATTAATCACCAACAAAATTCAAGCGGCTTATTGATGGACACACTACCTATATGCTGGCTCAGCCAAGGTAGAAGCCACATCATGAGAGTCACAAAGCGTACAACAAAGGGAATGAAGCGTGGGCTTTATAAACTCCGTAGCCATCAAAGAAAGGTGTTTGTGATAAGTGTGCAACCGTCAATCAGATAAAGGCGTTGCCTTTTGTATGATGCATAGGCTCAATCTAAATCAAACGTGTAAGTAGGCTAATGAAAATAAAGGTGCAGCCTTATGAAGAAATGATGTGGCCTATCAAGTAAAGAATAAGCCTTTGTTGAATTATGGTGCACTAATGAAAATTAAGGCGTAGCTATATGGCATGGATTCAACAATGAAGATATAACACAAGCCATTCTGAATCTAAGGCAAAGGCTTGGTAGAAAGATCAATGCACAACATTATAAATCTCAGGCATTGCAACCAAACAAAGAAGAGTCTCAACAATAAATAATGAAGGTGCAATACAAAATAAGGTGTTGCCTTGCAAAGAGGTTTTAGTCTCTTGAATCATTTCACAGGCCAAAGAGACACTGGCAGTCTTATGAGGCATAGAAAAGGAGAATGTCACAGTTATAAGAACCAAAGCTCTTCAGAATGAGACTAGGAACCATCGATGATGGAATCAAATCAATGGCTTGCGTAACCTAATGGAGGTGCTATAAAATTTTGTTTCCATTGGAACATTAAAGCGCCACGTATTAAGAGAAGAAATGGTGCACATTCAAAAAAGTGTTCAGTATTGGCGTGTAAGGCAAGAGTGTCAGTCTTCCACATGGCCAAGGAGGAAAAAATAATTCTTTTATTTCCATAAACTCACAGGATGAATGAATGAATGGATTTTAATGATGTCCATGAGGCCACAATAGCCTAAGGGACCAAGAGCCACAACCCTAAGACACTTTCAAACTCTTTTCAATGTCAGCTCTTCTACTATGCAAATTGACCAAGAAACTGACCATTATGTGGAGTTTATCTTCCTCAAAGAGCTCACTTAAACTTCCCCCCTTTAAGTTGTTTCCATATTGCATGCGGATATCTTCATAGGAAGCACATTCAAAGATGAAGTGTCATTTCATTTCGACAACTCTTTTGCTGCAGAAAGTACATATTATATCTTCCCAAACTTCCTTGGGAACCATCCATCTACCAGTTTCACACCTTAGATGATGAGAACCGGTCCTCAACTGTGTAATTAAAAGTCTAGCTTTAGCCTTAAGGGTGACATGCAAGTAGGCTTTTTCCCCATGTTCCCACTTGGGGTTGAACTCTTTGATATAATGCAATTTTTTTTGACCAAGCTATTTAGTCCACATGGCAGTCTTGAAGTTTTCTAACATGAACTGTTTAATTTCAACTTTGGTTTTAGGACAATCTTGCAAATTAATATCCCATTTGTTCAACCACTTGTTGTTATGCTTCATCCACGTCTTTTTCCTACGATCTAACCTTTCCTCTACCACCAATTTAGGCCAACGTTGATTGTCCATGTTTTCCACCTTCCTTAGGTAGCAAATAAGCCGAATAATCACAACTGGCTCCAATGGTAAGGTGCCCAGCTTAGCCAAAAGAATCTCATAGGGAATAGTAGCGTTTACTTTAAGACTACTAGTGATATGATTTTTTTGAACTCTTTCTAATCATCTCCATTTGTGATTTGGTACACTGCTCCCCCAAACCTCACAACCATATAGGACAACCGGGGTGACTAACAAACGAAAAAGAGTCTTCTTGGTTTTCCAATCCCAAAGCTCCACTTTCGTACATCTATTCTAAGAATGTAAGAATCTCTCCAACCCCCTTGAATCGTCTTCATTCTACAAGTGTCCCAGCTGAGCCTGTTGTTGAAAATAATATCAAGGTACTTGTATTCTTCAACAATCTCCAAAGAGTTTCCTTCAAAAATAAAGTTGGCATGCTGTTGCTTCCTTTTTAACGAGAAAATCATGACTTTGGTCTTGCTAATGTTCACTTGCAATCCCACCTCTTGGTAGAAGAGCTCTAACTCCTTCAAATGCACTCTCAAACCATGTGTAGTTTTGGAAACTAGAATAAGGTCATCAAATATAAGAGGAATTTCACCACAAAACTTGCCAGTTGAATACCACCCCCATCAGTGTTGTTTAACCATTCTTCAAACTTGTCAATATATAAGCCAAATAAAGTGGGTGAAAGGGGACAACCTTGTTTGACTCTGATGTCACTACCAAAACACTCCAACAAACCCTCTTTAGTTCTGATTTTAGCTCTAACCTGCTCATAAAGCTTGTGAACAATAGGCCTATATTCATCTGGAATCCCAAGTTGTTCCATCCTTTTCCACAATTTGTCCTTGGGTACCATGTCAAAAGCTTTTTAAAACCAACAAAGAAACAAAAGGCCTCCCCTCCTTGAGTGCCCAAACCTTTTCGATCAAGTGTCTAAGAGTGATGCAATGATCAATGGCAGAATTGATGGAGGGACTTCCGGAGGTCATAATTTTTGACTCCGATGTGGGTTTTCTATGAAATTTTACAGGTGGATGTGTTATGAGGTGGCTAGTGGTTTCCCAATCCATCCTAGTCGGTTGGACCTCATCTTGGCACTTTTTCAGGGCTTGAAACTTTCATCTTGGCCCTCAAAATGGCAAATTAGTGTTTTTTTCTAGTTTTTTTAAAGTTGTTTTTTTTAATAACTCGAAACTCATGTTTTGAATTTAGGATGTTAGTTAGTTTTTCATCCTACCTTAGCTTTATGAGTTTTTTGAGAAAAAACTGGATTCTCAAGATATGATTGTAAAATTACCTAAAATGGCAAAATCTGACAATTGTCGAAATTTGCCAAAAAAGGTAATTTTTTTATTTTTTCATTTTCTTGGATATAAGAGAGTTTTCTCTCATTGTAGCAACAGATTTGATGAATAGAAGTTTTTTTATGTTCCAGTCTTAAGATATTTGGCTCTCACATGATTAATGGAAAAAATGTATTGAGTGTATGTTGTGTGCTGCATCATCTGGTATCAGAGTAGGAAGATGGCTAGGAGAGGAAGAGGAAGAGGCAGTCTTGCCCAAATGCATAGAGAAATGCAAAATTTGCAAAGGCAAATAGATGAACTTACAACATAGATGGAAAACCAAAGACTGGGTAGAGGAGGAGACGAATCTGATGAAGAGATAGGTCGAGGAGGTGCAAATCAAGATACAGAACATGAAGAAAAAGAATTAGAAGGCATGAGTTTTGAAGAGAGGAAGCTCAGGGCCTTAGAAGGGAAAAATGAAGGGATTAAGGTAGATGTTTTAGATTATGTAGGTAGTCTTAAACCAGAGGAGTTGATAGACTAGTTGAATGACATGAGAAATTTTTTTGAATGGAAATCCATGACAGAGGAAAAGAAGGTGAAATTTGCATGCACCAAATTAAAGGGTCATGCAATGATTTGGTGGGATCATCTTCAAAAGGATCAAACAAGGAAAGGCAAGGATAAGATCAGGACGTGGAATAAAATGGAGAAGAAGCTAAGAGAAAAAAAATTTCCCATAGATTATGCGCAAACCCTTTTTCGCAGATTTCAAATTTTAAAGCAGAACCTCTCTTCCGTGCAAGATTATACAAATGAGTTTTATACGTTTTCTATACGTATAGAACATCAAGAAACTAATGAACAGATAGCTGCTAGATATGTGAATGGCCTGAAATTCTCTATTCAAGATGAATTGAGCATGCATCAACTCAATAGTATGGAAGAGGCTTACCAAAGGCTCTAAAGGCCGAAGAAAAACAAAACAGACAATACCATCAAAGGAATAGAGGAGGAAGAAGGGATACATCAACCCCATTTTGAGGAGGTTCAAATTATGGTAGGAGAGAGTCATCCCATGGATTGGAAAAACAAGTAGACACCCGACAAGATCCTCCAAATCAAGAATGAGGAAGGGGATTTCAAAGAGGTAGAGGTTATGGTAGTGGTAGAGGATGGGAAAACTAGAGAAGGCCTTTCACTTGTTTCAGATGTGGAGAAGAAGGTCATAGGGCATTTGAATGCTCAAATTATAACATGCAAGAAAGAAATCAAGGAGGACAACCTAGGGTGAACCTGATTCAAACGCAACATGAAGTGGACGGGACGGAACTAGAGGTTCCACCAGATGTGGGAGAAAGTCTCACGATGAAAAGGGCAATGGTGATCCCAGAGAAGGAGAAAATACAAGCCAAAATCTCTGGTGGTTCATGGCTTCGAACCAATATCTTTAGAACCAGATGCACTTCGGGTGGCAAGGTATGTCAAGTTATTGTTGATGGAGGTAGTTGTGAAAATATGGTTTCTAAAGAAATGGTAGAGAAATTGAATTTACACTGTGAAAAACATCCTCATCCGTACTGCATTGCATGGTTTAAAAAGGGGAATGAAGTCACTGTTGATAAAAGATGCCTAATTAAGTTTAGCATAGGGAAGATCTATCAAGATGAGATATGGTGTGATGTTGCCCCAATGGATGTCTGTCATGTGTTATTGGGAATGCCGTGGCAATATGATAGAAAAGTTATGCATGATGGAGAGAAAAACACATATACCTTTTGGAAAGATGGCTCTAAGGTGATTTTATTGCCTCTCAAGGATGAAGGAAAAGGTGAGACCATGTTGTCTGAAAGAGATCTTGTTAAAGAAATGAAGGTGCAAGGGTGTTGTTATGCATTAGTAGTGAAAAAAGGTGAAAAGGAAGACATTTCAGTTCCCTCAGAAGTAGCAGAGCTATTGGAAGAATTTGTTGATATTTTGCTTGATGAATTGCCTAATTGTCTACCACCAAAGAGAGATATTCAGCATCATATTGATTTGATTCCAGGAGCAACTCTACCCAACCAAGCAGCTTATAGGATGAATCCAACCCAACATGTAGAGATGAATAAGCAAGTAACAAAACTCATAAGTAAAGTTGTGGTGAGAGAGAGCATGAGCCCATGTGCTGTACTTGCATTGCTAACCCCAAAAAAAGATGGAACATGGAGGATGTGCATTGATAGTAGAGAAATTAATAAGATTACCATCAAGTATCGGTTTCCTATGCCTCGTATGGAAGACATGATGGATGTCCTTGCAGGGGCCAAATATTTCAGCAAGATCAACCTACTAAGTGGCTACCACCAAATCCGGATCCGAGAAGGGGATGAGTGGAAGACAACCTTTAAGACTGGAGATGGATTATATGAGTGGATGGTTATGCCATTCGGGTTATCAAATGCACCTAGCACATTTATGAGATTGATGAACACTATACTATGACCTTACATTGGTAAGTTTGTGGTAGTTTATTTTGATGATATTTTGGTATTTAGTAATAGCAAAGAAAAGCACCTACAACACTTGCGGATCATCTTTTCTATGTTAAGGAAGGAGAAGCTCTATGCCAATTTGAAGAAGTGTAGGTTCATGCAGGACAGTTTGGTTTTTTTAGGCTTTGTCATTTCTAAAGATGGTGTCAGAATGGATCGAGAAAAAGTCAGGGCAATTCTAGAATGGCCTCGTCCAAGCAACATCACAGATGTAAAAAGTTTTCATGGCTTGGCCACTTTCTATTGAAAGTTCATTCAAAATTTCAGTAGTATTGTAGCTCCTATAACAAATTGCACCAAAGGAAGGGAGTTTGTATGGACCAAGGATGTTGAGGAGAGATTTAAGTACTTGAAGCAAAAGGTAACAGAAGCACCTATACTTTCATTACCAAATTTTGATAAGGTATTTGAAGTAGAATGTGATTCCTCCCATGTGGGAATAGGTGTTGTGCTTAGCCAAGCTAGAAAGCCTATAGCTTTCTTTAGTGAAAAGATGAATGATGTGAGAAAGAATTATTCTACTTATGATTTGGAATTTTATGCAATTGTTCAAGCATTGAGGCATTGGAGACATTATCTAGTTCCCCAAGAGTTTGTATTGTTTACAAATCATATTGCACTGAGATACTTGAACACATAGAAAAAGTTGAATAGTAGGCATGCCAAGTGGGTTTCTTTCTTGCAGGGTTACAACTTTGTGTTGAAGCATAAGTCTGGAAAACAAAATCAGGTTGCAGATGCGTTAAGTAGGCATGTTGCACTTTTGACCACAATGGAAACTGAGGTGATTAGTTTTAATGCCATCAAAAATTTGTATGAGTCTGATGATGATTTTTGGGAGATTGTGGAACAATTGAAGGCACCAATATCTGGTAACTTGGATCACTTTAGGGGTGAATATTTTATGCAAGATGGGTATCTATTTAAAGGAAAACAACTATGCATACCAGCTGACTCTATGAGGGAAAACATTATCAGAGAATTTCATAGTAGTGGGTTAGCTGGACATTTTGGCAAGGACAAGACAATAGTCTTGATAGAAGATAAATATTACTGGCCAAAGATGAAGAGGGATATAACTAAGTATGTAACAAGGTGTAGAATCTGCTAAGTGGCTAAGGGACATTCACATAATACAAGGTTGTATATGCCATTACCAGTACCAACTGCACCATGGATAGATTTGAGTATGGACTTTGTGTTGGGACTTCCACATACTCAATGAGGTAATGACTCTATTTTTGTAGTTGTTGATAGGTTCTCCAAGATGTTTCATTTTATTGCCTATAAGAAAACTAATGATGCAACGAGGGTAGTAGAGTTATTTTTTTCAGAAGTTGTTTGACTACATGGTGTTCCAAAGACTATTACCTCTAATAGGGATACTAAATTCCTCAGTCATTTTTGGCAGACTTTATGAAAGAAGATGGGGACTAAGTTACAATTTAGTAGTGCTTATCATTCTCAAATGGATGGGCAAACAGAGGTAGTCAATCGGAGTCAGGGAAATTTGTTGAGGTGTATTGTTGGAGAAAAACCAAAACAATGGGACGTGGCATTACCCCAGGTCAAATTTTCCTATAATAGTTATGTTAACAGATCAACAGGAAAGTCCCCTTTCCAGATTGTGTATGGCAGGAATCCTCAAGGTGTTCTAGATTTGGTACAACTACCAATGAAAGATAGGGTTAGTGATGATGGGGAAGCATTTACAGAACACCTTCAATAGTTGCATAAAGAAGTGAGACAGAAGTTGCAGGACAGTAATGAGAGGTACAAGAATTTAGTGGATACTAGTAGGCGACATTAGACATTCAATGAAGGTGACTTAGTGATGGTATATTTGAGAAAAGAGCAGTTCCTACTGGAACATATCACAAGTTGAAGTACAAGAAAATTGGTCCTTGCAGAATTACAAAGAAGATCAATGATAATGCATAGGAGGTCAGTTTACCAGATGAAGAGATATTTCTCCCGTGTTTAATATTTTTGATTTATATGCATTCCATGGTGAGGATGATGTTGAAGATAGTCAACCAGAAGTGGCATGGCACAACCACATTCCCCATAAGAAGAAGGAAAAGATTGCACAGGTTCTTGATAAGAACACTATCTACACTCGGCAAGGGCGTTACAACAAGTATTTAGTATAGTGGGAAGGATTGCCACCAATAGATAGCACATGGATTACAGAGTGGGAAGTGCAAAGGTTAGATCTAGTCAAATGGCAGCAGTTTGAAGACACTCACTTGCAAGAGCTACGTTCTTTTCAACCAGAGGAGAATGATGCAGGGACTTCTGGAGGTCATAACTTTTGACTCTGATGTGGGTTTTCTATGAAATTTTACAGGTGGATGCATTATGAGGTGGCTAGTGGTTTCCCAACCCACCCTAGTTGGTTGGACCTCATCTTGGCACGTTTTTGGGGCTTGAAACTTTCATCTTGGCCCTTAAAATGGCAAATTAGTGTTTTTTTTCTAGTTTTTTAAAAGTTGCTTTTTTTAATAACTCGAAACTCATGTTTCAAATTTAGGATGTTAGTTGGTTTTTCGGTCCTACCTTAGCTTTATGAGTTTTTTGGGAAAAAATTGGATTCTCAAGATATGATTGTAAAATTACCTAAAATGGCAAAATTTGACAATTGTCGAAATTGGCCAAAAAAGGTAATTTTTTATTTTTTCGTTTTCTTGGATATAAGAGAGTTTTCTCTCATTGTAGCAACAGATTTGATGAATAGAAGTTTTTTTATGTTCCAGTCTTTAGATATTTGGCTCACATGATTAATGGCAAAAATGTATTGAGTGTATGTTGTGTGCTACATCAAGAATGCCTTGGTCTAAAACCAGACTACCCTTTTGCTATTTTTCCCTCTTTTTGTGCCCAATTGCTGATCCTATGCTCTACCAAGCTCCTAAATAGTTTTCCAAGGAGAGGGTTCACCATGATAGTTTGGTAGTTAGAGGGGTTATTGGTATCCCCACTCTTGAAGAGAGGAATAACGACACTAGTAGCCCACTCAATTGGAAAGCCCCCTTTTGTGATGCCGTTAAAAATACCTTTGATGTGCAACAATAGGTACTCAAATCTCTACTTTAGATATTTGGCTTGTAGCCTGTCTATGTCTTTTGCTTTGCCACTTGCCAGTTTCTTTATAGCCTGTTTGATGTCTTCCATCGAGAAGAGTACAATTGAAGTTTTAACTATAGGAGGGTTGACTTTCTCTTGAGACCGTTCATATCAAAGCCTCGCATAATCTAACCATTGGTCATCTATGATATTGTTTTTAGTGTGCTTTCTTTCTTGCTGTAACTCCCTCCAAAATCCTTTAAGGTTGTTTTTACCCAAAGATATTAACTCTGTCCTTCTTGAAATTGCATAACTTTCCTTTTTGGATTTTAATAAATTCTCATAATTTTTCTCTCTTTCTTTGTTTGTCTCATTTGCTTTGAGAGCTCTTTTTGTTTCCTTACACTCTTCATCATTCCACGGATTGGTCGAGAAAGTGTTTGAGATCCTCTTCTTGGGCCAAAATCTCTTGCATGCCACTAGAGCCTTGTGGATAAGAAGGATCAGGATGTTGCTGCAAATATTCCTCTCTATTTTCTTGTCTGTTTCATTGCCCCCTATGCTATTTTTTATTGTTTTCTTTTTATATCTTTTAAAATCTTTTAAACATTTTAATAAAGGCGAGTCTTATTAAATGGTTGTGGGGCCCAAAAATAAATAAATCCAAAAGCTTTATTTAAAAAGAAACTTGCTTTAAAAGCTACAGAGGAGATAAAGTAAAGTAAAAAAGAAACTTTATTACAAGCTAAAGCTACAACAAGTAAAATAAAAGCGATGCTTTTATATTTTCTAAGGCCTTGTCAAAACAAATAAAAACTTACAGCAAAGGAATAAAGCTACGCTTTATTTTTCTCATGCCATGCAAAGAAAGGAAAAGCTACCATGGACTCCAAAAGGCAAACATGCAGCCTGGATGGAGGTTATTTTTGCATGAGAAAAGATAGAGTCAAAGGCATAAAAATAGGGATTGATGTAGCAGATTTGCATGCACAAAAAAAACCAAAAGAAGAGTTTATTTTTATATATTTTGAGTTTTACACAATAGACAAAGAGGGAATTTTAACATAGTAGAGGGCATAATCATAGTGACAGAGACAGAGAAAGACTTTCATCAGAGATAGAGAATTTTGTAGGGCTTTTTCTATACCATTGTTTTCTATTGAAGTGTTTCTTATTTTCTTTTCTCAGATCTGGCCTTTATTTTGTAAATCTGGGACTGACAAACCTTATGTGGCTGAATAATTATGTGATTGGCACTTTTTATTCATCATATATGTGCTTATCCTATCTCATGTTTATCAAATCTTGTGCACATTGATTCCTCTACAGGTTGGTGAATTTTATGGTTGATCGTCATGTTAGATTTAATTTCAATTTTTTCTTCTTCCCTTTTCTCCAAAACAATTTGTTTTCATTGAAGACCTTATGAAGATCCAACATTTAAAATCCTGGAGGTCATCTTGCAAGCCACATCCCATGTTTGCAAGGTTTCCCATTGGTGTTAGTGAAATGCAAATTTTACCATCATCACTGCTTTCTTATGAGTAATTCTCATGCATGGGATTTTAGCTTCATCATTTTCCTTACCACATTTAGAGGAGAACAAGGTCTTGTAGAAGTTCATGAATACCACTTTTATATCATTAGGGTATTCGTTCATTTTTCCTCCAATATCAATAAGGCATTTCTTCACACACAACCATTTTTCAATCATTTCCTATTCTTCTTCTATCAAGAGCTTTTCCTTCCTAGTTGAGCTTAGAAATGATTTACAATAGTTTATAGCTCAAGATACTCTAGAAATCAATAGTATATTTGGAATGAAATATACTTTTATTGATGTTTCTAAAAGTTTGAACCCCATTTCCATAGTCTTTATCAAGTATCAAATTCACATTCAATATGTGAAGTCCCCCTTTAATATTCTTTTTCTCAGCAATATCATGCTTAAACTTAACTGATTTCAATTGGATTATAGTTAGATATGTTGGAGGGAGTTACTTTCACATAATTATTATCATCACCATCAACAATTTGAAAATGGATTTATTCATATAGAATCTATCTAATCTAGAATAGTGTAATTTATTCTCATTTTGATTATCACATTACGTGTACTAGATTTTTTTACTATCAATCTTGTCTTTTCAATTGAGTTTGAGAGGTTAAGGATCCTTTTAAACTTTGACCATAATAAAATCTCAATTCCCTCCCAAGTTAGTATGTTTGGACTCTTAACTTACCCTCTCTGTGCTTCACCATATTAATGTCTCCTCATAATAACTAGGCAACCCTATGAAGATTATAACCCATCCACCTCAAAAGCTCACATATATCTCTCTCTCTAGTCAAATTAGATGCATAAATAAAGGCAATACCAAATTTATTATCCTTCACCTCAATGGTAATCTATATAATACTATTATAGGGTGAGCACCAAAATTCAGCTATCTAAGGGACCATTAAGGGTCAGAAAAAACAGAACACCCACTTTTCCCTTGTCATGATTGCAAAATAATAATTTCAAGTCTTTCCAAACAAATTCAAATCACATTACAAATTAAATCCAATGGTTTTAATTTCCTAAAGTAGAAAACAATCTAAGCCTATGTGATGTTTTATTAAAAATTAACTTCATAGTTTTTGAGTCAAACTCATTGACCTATCTTTCATGAGTAGTGGTTCACAAGAACTCATTTATAATGAGAATGAATGGTCCACTTATAACTCATTGCATCTAGGTGATGCTCATAGGTGTTGAGCATTGGGACTTTCCAAAAGTCACCAATCCTAGTACTAATCTAGCTCAAGTGTGCTTAACCATGGATTTTCCCCAAAGATCAAGACCACTTAGTTTGCAACCCCAATCACAAAACCTTTAGCAAGTGTTGTGCCTTATGAGCTATTCATTATAGATTTTCTTAGTTCATCCATTACCTCATAGGTGATGTTTTTTGTTTTGTCAAATTATGTGATGTTTTATTAGGATTTGACTGTGTTGTTTTTAAGTCAAACTCTTTAAATCTATATTTCATAAATAGTGGTTCACAAGAACCCATCTCTTATGAGAATAAATGATCCAGTTAGAACTCATTACATCTAGGTGTTTCTCATAGGGTTGAAGCATCAAGATTTCCTAGTGGGTGACTTGTTCTAGTAATACTTTGACTCAAGTACATTTAACCATGGACTTTCCCCCAAGATCAAGCCCACATAGATTGATACCCAATTTGCAAAACCTTCAACAAGTTTTGTGCGTTATGAACCATTCATTATAGAGTTCCTTAGCTCATTCATTATCAAGTACTCAATCATTATCAAGTAGGCGGTGTTTTTACAATCTATCAAATTATGTGATGTTTTATCAAGATTTTAATGTGTAGTTTTTGAGTCAAACTCATTGATCCATATTTTATGAGTGGTTCATAAAAATTAATCTCTCATGAGCATGAATGATCCGCTTAGAACTTGTATCTAGGTGATTCTCATAATGGTGAAGTATCAAGACTTCTAGGTGATGTTCCCTTGCCTATTCACCATGTCCTCTTGAATTGGTTATAGACAATGATGGGGTTTCCTTAAGGAACTCTAACTCAATGGTGGAGAGGTCCTCAACTAGATCGGTGAGTTCCTTGGTTATTTTCCTAATATTATTGTTATAAGGAATTGGGCTTTGAGAAGATGGAAATCTAGATGCTAGGTAGATATTTCTATGATGGCCAAGGGATTTTTCCATATCTCCTTCTTAGATAAGGAAGACTATGGGTCAGTGCAAGAAGTTGGGTCCACTTTTTGGCCAAAAAGTGGAAGTGTTTTCCCTGATTTTTAGAATTTGTCACATTTGACCTTAAAATTTGAAGCACTTAGAGATGGAATCTTTAAAAAAGTCACTAATTATAAAATGTAGTACTCGGAGTCTAGTTTCTAAATATGTAATTTTTTTCAATACCCAGATGATACAAATTAATTTTCAATAGGCATTTCTAAAAACCACTATTTAAAAGTCACTTTCTTTTTACCATACCATGCACGTGTACAACCAACATAATTTGACCTAAATAAAATTATTTTGGGAAAACATGTGTAGTACGGTGAAGTTTGATGAGGATTTTTTTTTATAATTTTTTCCCAATTAATTTTTTTTAATTAATTTTTTATTAGGCCTAATTGCTACTTTTGAAAACCCCTCGTGTACGGCCAACATAATTTGAGCAAAAAAAATCACAAAATTAACTTTTTTTTTTCATTGTGTAAAGAATGATGTGTAGATTGATGACATAATTTTTTTTAAAAAAATTTAAAAATTAAAAGTTATTAAAAAAATACAAACACCTGTCATTTCAAGTTTTTGGACTAGTTTGCTTATAAATTAAATAATAAATAGAAGAACATGTCCAATAACAAAAAAAATTATATATTTGAAAACTAGACGATGTCATCTGTAATGGGTTTTCATTTCGTAAAAAAATTTAGAAAAAAAAGCCCTCAGCCATACAGGTAAACTCAATGTTTCTTTTTGTTTTGTACTTAGGAAAAAACTTGCAGGTCCAAGGCTCAAGGTCGGTCAACCATGCCTATCCCGAGCCTAAAATCCAAGCAAAGGTAAAGGCAAAAGGCGGGCAGAGATTTCTAATTTTAAATTACGGGTACCTATTATAAAATGGGTACGCATTACATAACAGGTACCTGTTATGTTTTCAATAACGGGTACCCATTTTATAACAGGTACCCATTTCTATTATACCCGTTATTTCCCATATTAGGGAAAAAAGTACTTTCACTGTATCCCTGCAAGTTGCAAGTCTGATCAGTACGGCGCGACAACGACAATTTCTACATTTTTTTTACTTACAAGTGTTTTGTGGAATCTCTTGACAGGTCATATTCTATTCAGATTTTGAAAAGAGTCAATCATATGAACAATTCTAAAGTGAAATCAAGTGCATGAGCTATTTTCAAGAGGAATAAAGAAAGAGGGTTTTTGTTTTTACATCTATCTTTTACTTCAAAATCTATGGAACAAAGGATCTACATCTAATTCTACTTCAAAAGTTCAAATAAGGACATCAATTATGAAATTGGATTATCAATTGTTAGTTTATCAAGAGGGTTTGGTAATCATGGGATCAAATCAACGTCAAAGAAAAAAATAAAGGAGGGTAATGACACCTCAAAAAATTGAAGCAAATAGAGAGAAGGAAGCCAAAAGGCAAAGAGATAGAAGAGCAAGGATTCAAGAGATGAAGAATATTGAAGCATCTAGTTCCATGAGTATTGAAGAGAAAGACATTCAAGAGAGTATAAATGATGGGATGAATGTAGATGATCCAAATGTGGAAATGGTGAATTTGGAAGAAAATGTGTCTATAGAAACAAATGCATGTATGTCTTCAAACCCAACTTTTGAAGATATGGAAAATCTGACTATACAAACAAATCCAGGTATGTCTTGACAACCAACTTTCAATGTTATGGAAAACAGGACTATAGAAACAAATCCAGGTGTGTCTTTGGAGCCAACTTTCAATGATATAGAACACACGACTATAGAAACAAATCCAGGTGTGTCTTCGGAGCCAACTTTCAATGATATGGAAAACACGACTATAGAAACAAATCCAGGTATGTCTTCAAACCCACTTATTGATGATATGAATGAGAATGATATCCCTTTTAGGAGTGAAAATGAAAATGCTTTATTTGAGATTGAAAGAAATGTCTTAGATAATCTTCCTGGTAAGATTTCTTGGAGGCAAATGAGAACTCATGCAAATAGATTATATAAAAAAAAAATTTATAGAAAAAGTCTTGGATTTCAATGTCAACTTATGATGCAATTGATGAAGATGTGGAAATTGCGAAAAGTAATGAAAAAGTTAGGCATCTTTGTAAAACCTAAAAAAAAGATGAATCAATGAAACAAGTTTTATCTAGTGTTGCTAATGCTATTGATTCTATTGGTAAAAAGAGTCAATCTAAAGATAGAAATGCAGCACGAAGAGCTATAACAACTGCTTTAGTCAATAAATCATCTTCTAATAAAAGAATGATAAGTAAGACAAGTGAAATTCTAAAGATGAATCCTAAAACTTTGAGAAGAGTAGCAAAGAGAAGAGAATCTATTGAAAAAGATCCAATTAACCAATGTTGGAGCTTTAGTGGTAGACTCCCAAGGTATGACATGAAATTAAATAGTGAAATCAAATCTTTAATTAAAAAATATTGGCATGATAATACAAGGGTATTATCTAATGTTAGAGATGTTTTAAAATTATGAGTGGGGTCTAAAATTCGTGATCCTCATCCAAAACATCTATTAGACATGACTCAAACTGAATTATATAAAAAATTCTTAGATGATTTAGTGTTAGAACCTTTTAATATTACCATAAGCCAAAGATCTTTTGAGAAATGTAAACCTTAGTATGTGAAAATTAATAAACAGCGAATCTCTTGTTGTTGTAAAACTCATGTGCAATTTCGTTATTATTATGATCTTTTTTGATATATACATTCTACTTTGCATACTGACGAAATTATGCAGGAATGTGGTATTAATATGCCACCTCAAACAATTAAGGAGTTTGTAGCAGGTTTGTTTTGTGAAACATCTACTGGATACTTATTTTATTCAAAAGCATGTATTTCTGGACAATGCAATAGATGTGGCAACATTTCATTGTTAGGAGAATGTATGCATGAAAATATTTCACATGAATTTGGACAACAATTAGTGGATGTGAAAAGATTCAAGAATGTTGAATATTCTTTAAAGGATGGAAAAATTGGAAAGCGTTGTGAGTTAGTCACTGAAAAAATTTGTGTGCATGCATTCATCAAAGATTTTAAGGATAATATTGTATCCAAATATGTCAAACACTCCCAATATGCTCGGTGGCTTGATGGACAATTCCGTTCATGTAAAAACACCTTTCCAATTGGAACTATCCTATCAGTGGTTGACTTTGCATAAAACTATACTCTCGCTCCACAAGAGGAAATTCAATCTCAGTATTATAATTCAGTGCAAGTGGCCATATTTGTTCATATTGTATACAGACATGCAAATGATAGTATAGAAGATGATAGAAAATTTTTGAGGGAGTATCATTTATATTTGAGTGATAACTGGTTACACTCTTCAGAGTTTGTGCAATATTGTTTCACAAAATTTTATGAAAGTTTAAAAGAAAGAGGAATCCAGATGACACAACATTTCATATGGTCAGATAATTGTACAGGGCAATTCAAAAATGCAAGAATATTTTATTGGCTATGTAGGGCTCATAAAGAAATCGATATCCAACATATGTGGAGTTTTTTTGAAGCTGGACATGGTAAAGGAGAACATGATGGAGCTAGAGCATGTGTGAAAAGAGCTCTTGCTAGAGAGCAACTAAAATTTGAGGATACAGCTAAATTTATAGATGCACGTGCAATTGTGGATTGGTGTAATAAAAAGTTATCTACGGGATCAAGTCAAAACTCTACAATTCGACGATTCTTTTGGTTAGTTGAAGAAGAGAATATTCCTACTTGACTTGATTGTGAGATAATAACTGGATTAACAAAATGGCATTCATTTAAGAGTTCAAATGCAAGCACATGGACTATATGGACTAGGGAGCTTGCATGTTTTTGTCAATTTTGTATTATAGGTGATTGGGGAGCATGTGAAAATATAGAATGGGTTGAAGAATGGAAACAAAGATCCTTGACACCTACAAAAACACAAGATCAACTTGAAACAACAATTGAAGGTAATCAAAAGTTTGCATCAGATGACTATGATCGTGTTTTAGACCTTGTACAAGAAGGTACTTTTGTTTTCAATTTTTTTTATTGTCATTTTTTTTACTTCCATATATATTAATTATATATGTATGCATGCACAAATTTATGTGATTTAGATACATGTCACACTTTATTGAATTACATAATTTTTTTGTAGGACATGTCTATGCTGTTATTGCACCTGAGGGCAATGAAGAGGAAACCGAGTATTGGTTGGCTCAATGTGTTGAGACAAAATAAAAGTTGTTACATCCTAGAGTAGATGATGATAACATGGAGTATCCAACATGTTTTGTGGTTGTTGTTGGCACTTGGATATGAAAATATCTAATAAGAAGGAATGGTATGCCTGCATTTGAAGATTATGAAACACATAAGAAGATTATACATTACTCACATTTGGTTGTGGCAACAAATATAAAACTAGTCAGATATCAAGGTAAACCTTCTAATAAATAGTTATGGACACTTTCGATGGAAGAACATGAGTCAATTATAGATGCATTACAAAAAAATGAGGATGCAGATGGTACAATAGAATAAATTTCTAGGTATGTAAACCATACTCTTACATCCCCAAGTTAAATTCTTTCATTCTCATTTCAGCTTCTATATTATTCCTCTTGTCTTAAATTTTGTATCGACTCATGTAAATATATAGTTAATTTACTTGTACATTTGAACATTACTTTTTGCAGGTGTACCCTAAACAAGTAGTCAAATTTGCATGATTGTCAATAGAAGTTTTCACCATACAAAAAAATGAGGATGCAGATGGTACAATAGAATAAATTTCCAGGTATGTAAACCATACTCTTACATCCCCAAGTTAAATTCTTTCATTCTCATTTCAGCTTCTATATTATTCCCCTTGTCTTAAATTTTGTATCGACTCATGTAAATATATAGTTAATTTACTTGTACATTTGAACATTACTTTTTGCAGGTGTACCCTAGACAAGTAGTCAAATTTGCATGATTGTCAATAGAAGTCTTCACCATACAAAAAAATGAGGATACAGATGGTACAATGGAATAAATTTCTAGGTATGTAAACCATACTCTTACATCCCCAAGTTAAATTCTTTCATTCTCATTTCAGCTTCTATATTATTCTCTTTGTCTTAAATTTTGTATCGACTCATGTAAATATATAGTTAATTTACTTGTACATTTGAACATTACTTTTTACAGGTGTACCCTAGACAAGTAGTCAAATTTGCATGATTGTCAATAGAAGTTTTCACCATACAAAAAAATGAGGATGCAGATGGTACAATGGAATAAATTTTCAAGTATGTAAACCATACTCTTACATCCCCAAGTTAAATTCTTTCATTCTCATTTCAGCTTCTATATTATTCCCCTTGTCTTAAATTTTGTATCGACTCATGTAAATATATAGTTAATTTACTTGTACATTTGAACATTACTTTTTGTAGGTGTACCCTAGACAAGTAGTCAAGTTTGCATGATTGTCAATAGAAGTCTTCACCATACAAGTATGTGAGGTCAATTTTGTAGTCTTCAACTAAAAGTGAATGCAAATTAGGTAATTATATATATATATACTCAAATATTTATCATCCATCCTCTAAAGACACCCGCTTGTACATCCCCTTAATCCAGATGTCCTCTTAGCTCCCCTTAAGCCATCCTCTTACATCCCCTTAAGCCATCAAGTTTTATCTTATACTTTGTAAATTGACTAGTGTACATCTCTCCAAGTAAGCTATCCTCTTTTGTATCCCCTTAAGACATCCTCTTCTAGCTCCCTTTTTAATTAATCCTCTTATACATCCCCTAAAGCCATCCTCTTATGTATCCCCTTAAGACATCCTCTTAGCTCCCCTTAAGCCATCGTCTTTGTATCCTCTTTTGTGTTATTTAGTACATATTGCATTAATATTTTGTGTTTTTGGTACATATTCTTTCATTCTCATTTACATTCATTATTTCTTGTAGGTGTATCTTACAAGTAGATTTTTCCATGATTGCCACTACAAGATTTCATCATAATGTAAATTGTAGATCAATTTTGTAGTCATGTGAAACTAATAACATGGACCTATAAGCTAATTGTATAGATATACTCATATGTTTAATAATGGACCTATTTTTTGTTTTGAGACTCTTTTTATGATCTATGCATTTAATTTTCATGGATTGAATATTATTTTATGGTCTATGCGATTAGTGTAGAGGTTTAATAAGTATATATAGTTTGTATTTTTCGTATCATTTTTGTACCCACTTTAGCTATGTTTTGAGATGTGTTGATTTAGCATTTATTTTAAATATTATTTAAATGCACAAATGTTGAAAAGTAGTGTCATGATAGTTAAAGGGAAATAGTCCTAGGATAGTTTGCATATTTGAAACATGGTTTAATATCACCTCTATGAATGCCTAGGTGTAATCATTGGTGTTGTAGAACTCTATTTATGACTGCTAAGGTAATAATGAGGGTTATCATGCATAGGTAAGGTATTAAATAGTCATTATTTCAAACTAAATGACTACCAAAAAGGTTACTCATTGTCATAGTAAATAGAATATTATTGTCATGCATGAAGATTATTGCCATGTATCCAATCTAAACTGTCATAAATCATTGAGATGTTCTCATAAGAGCAATTCAAATCTAAAAATCAGTCATAATGAGGTTATATCATCTAAATTCCATTGCAAAAATCTATATGACAATAATAAAACAAATTTAGGATAGTCATGAAACAAATAGGACACTCATGACACAAATAGGACAATCATGTTAGTCAAGAGGTTTTCACAGTGATTGATGATCAAGTATATCATTCTAAATGGTCATTTGCTAGAGTTAGATAGACATGTATTTATGGCAACAAGTGGCCTTCATGAAATTCATAAGTGGTCATCCAAACACCTATATGATTGTCATAACAATCCCTTTAATAGCCACTTGCCTTCATGACCAATCAAAGATGTTATTAAGAACTTGAAGATAATCCCTAATACCCACTCAATAGAACTACTAAGAGAATGGCCAATCAAACGAAGACAAGAATCTACATGTATAGCAAAGGAATCTCAAAAATCATCTAATTCCCTAGCACTAGAAACACTATGAGTAACCATTATAAGCCCGATTAATGCACCAACATTGTCAACCAATATGGTATAAAAGAGAAGATCTTAAAAGATTTTTTTGTAGCTTATATTGTGTGGATAAGAAATTTGAATTTCCTTGTAGTTTCTTCTTTAAAAGAGTTAGTTTCTCTACAAGAATTGAATACTACTTGAATAATTTCAAAATGTGATAAATTTTTTTGTAGCTTATATTGTGTGGATAAGATTCAAATGAATTTCCTTAGATAGTTTCTTCTTTAAAAGAGTTCTAGTTTCTCTACAAGAATTGTTCATGCTACTACTTGAATAATTTCAAATTATGATAAATTTTTTTGTAGCTTATATTGTGTGGATAAAAAATTTGAATTTCCTTGTAGTTTCTTCTTTAAAAGAGTTAGTTTCTCTACAAGAATTGAATACTACTTGAATAATTTCCAAATGTGATAAATTTTTTTGTAGCTTATATTGTGTGGATAAGATTCAAATGAATTTCCTTAGATAGTTTCTTCTTTAAAAGATTTAGTTTCTCTACAAGAATTGAATGCTACTTCTTGAATAATTTCAAATTGTGATAATTTTTTTTTTAGCTTATATTGTGTGGATAAGATTCAAATGAATTTCCTTAGATAGTTTCTTCTTTAAAAGATTTAGTTTCTCTACAAGAATTGAATGCTTCTTCTTGAATAATTTCAAATTGTGATAATTTTTTTTGTAGCTTATATTGTGTGGATAAGATTTGAATTGAACCTTCTAGTTTCTTCTTTAAAAGAGTTAGAATTGAATACTACTTCTTGAATAATTTCAAATTGTGATAAAATTTGTAGTAGCTTATATTGTGTGGATAAGATTCAAATGAATTTCTTTAGATAGTTTCTTCTTTAAAAAAGAGTTAGTTTCTCTACAAGAATTGAATGCTTCATTTGAAACATGTTTTGAATGTTTTTTTAACGAAGATTTTGTTCAAGGACACTATCAAAGTGAGTCTAACATCCTTATAATTTTATCGTGATTTTGTAGGTTTATCCTAGGTAAATTACCTTGTTATAAAGTGCCCTAAATTTATCTATTAGATAATTGTAACACCAAACTTATCTATTAGATAATTGTAACACCATTTACCTATCTATTCCACTATGTAAATTAACTTAATTTAGGTTTGTGAGGCAGTTAATAGATTGTTCACTATTTCAAGAAAAACTATTGAACCATAATGCATTTAATCAAGTTTCTTAAAAATTAAAAAATGTAGTCTAGAGAGAAATCTTCTAACATGTCTCAATTAAATAATTTATAATCTAGAAGTGAACAATGAAGCATATTTAACATATTTAACAATGAAGCATATTTAACATACTAAACTACATTCAAGCATATATACTCAATAATATATACATGTAGATCTAGATCTAGATAAGTCCATGAAATACTATAAAATATCTAGGTAGGACCCATGAAATGTGTACTTTAAAACATCTACTCATCATCGGCATATAAATAAATACAAATCACAGTTCATGAAATACTAAAATATATCTAGAAGAACATGTAATAGCAAGTTCAACATATATAGTCAAAGTCCTGGAACGACATATATAAAAAATAATGTGCACATCATACAGTTTAGTCTATGAAATAAAACTCTATGTTAGGGATGATCATCACTCAAGTTCAAATCTGAAAGAGGCCTCTTTCTTCCTCGTGAAATGGATAGATCTACCTCATGCTATACACACAAGAGAAAGAACTTGCAATCAGATTTAAAACTTTTAAAAATGACATATGGAATTAAATATTTAAATGTAGGCTTTAAAGTGTGCATTTAAATTACCGTGCAATCATGCTCATGTAGTCCCACATTTTGTTGTGCAGGTGGTATAACTATTTCATCTTCGTGACCAAAAGTTTGACTTGCTAATTGCTAGAATTTCAAATAAAGCAAGTTTGAAATAAGTTAGAATTTAAATTTAGCATATAAAGACCTAGAAATTGCATTTATAGAAAATTTAGTAAAGTATAGGACCTAAAAATGTGTAGATGGCTCATGAATTTGTCCCTGAGTACCAACCCGACCAATAGTCTCACTCCTATCATCCTGCACTTACATATATATGGGTGCATATATAAATTTATATAAACTCAAAAAAAGAAACTTAGAAAATTTAGTAAAGTATAGGACCTAAAAATGTGTAGATGGCTCATGAATTTGTCCCTGAGTACCAACCTGACCAATAGTCTCACTCCTATCATCCTACACTTACATATATATGGGTACATATATAAATTTATATAAACTCAAAAATAGAAACTTAGTACAAATTTAGTACAATTTTTTAAAACACACACCGGGGAATACTCAGGCATAATAGCTGACGATGGAGGATCAATGGAAGAAACACCTGAGCCATGTGGTCGGTCAGACATGGGAACTGCCACATGACTTGAGCCTCGCTGCAATAGTAATGTTTCACATACATGTACATATAGTTATTTATTTAATTATACACTTGTTAATTTAAAATATAATATTGATAAGTTTCAAAAGAAAATTTAAACTAGAATTAGATACATATGGTTTTAGGGTTAAGATATATTGGTTTACCCTGTAAGGTGTGCCAATCTCTACAGCAGTCGATGCAAAACTCAATGTATCAAATCGTGATGTGGCCCTAGAGCGACTTGAGATCTGTACAACAAATAGTTTACAATTATATATTAATTCATTAAATTATTTATAAAAATTTTGATCTACGTTCAAATTATACACTTGAAATATTTAATAAAATGTGGTCAATGTACCTGTGTAGGATTATCATCTGAATATAGTAGATCCAAGTATGACTCCACTCCGGCTGTAGCTGCATCTGATGTGGATGTAGGAGCAGGACCATAACACGGTTGATTGCAATTTGTACACAAATGTGCCCCTGACATGCCTGAGGCTCTATGCTGAGATGCATCGACTCCTCCATGATGCTCTCCACCACTGAATTCAGCTGCCATGTGGGCAGCTTGTTCAGTGAGATTGCCTAAGAGTCTACTCAATGCTCCTAATGTCGACAAAACTGCTTGCTGCTGAATAGGTGCAGGAATCGTGGGCAAAATAGAAGCAACCATAGGAGTAGGAGGAACAGGTCGATTGGGGTCAACTCGTGCCCCTGGTTTGTGTTGTGGCATGCCATGACCAACACCCTGAAATTCTCTCATATCAAAATAATTGGGTTTTTGACCCAATTGAAACTCCACCCATAATTTTCTCAAAAAATATAGTGGAACCTCACAATTAGCATGTTGTGGGTGATCAAACACCATCCACCACTGATCCCAAAAATGTCTCGAAATCCCCTCATGCGTACACCACTTAATTGATATTCTTTTTTTTGTTGCAGCTATAAGTTGATTAGTTTTTGGGTGACAAAAAAATGGGGCTAATGTTTGTTTTGTAATGTGGAGGTCATGGATGTCTTTATATGAAAGACCATCCACATAGAATTGCCTCCTCTCCTCCCGCCAAAACTGAAATCTATTTAGGTCTGCATCGATAGACCTAACAGAATCAATAATGGTTTGCATCGAAGATGCAAAGCGAACCACATGAGGAGGCATCAAGTGAGGTTGATTATTAATCAAATTAATGTTCTCCTCAATTGTATTAATATTTTCATTAATATTTTGCCGCAATTGGGCCTCATCAAATGGACGGGGTGGGGGGTTTTGAGGTGGAGGGGATCAGGGGTTTTCAGGTGGATCACGGGGTGGGGGGTTTTCAGGTGGATCATGGGGTGGGGGGTTTCATAAAGAATGTCATCTATTAAAAATTCATCTAGACTCTGGTCATCCATTAGATCTGTCTCCTGCAAATTTCTAAATATGTAAATTCATATAAAAAACTTACAAATGTATAATTTCACAAATATATATACATATTGAAAACTTACAAACAAATATCTATAAATTTAAACTTACTCTAGAATAGATCTATAAATGATTTAGAACTTAAAATATCCATGAATTTAGAGAGCACGTAATACTTAAAAATTAAACACATGCACAAGTTTATCATATAATATGATCAAATGATGATGCCTCATACCAATGTCTCCTTAAATTAATCCAACATTTATTATATTCTCCTTCCTACTTCATTCCTCTTTAACCATTTTTTAGAGGGTTTTTGAACTATAGAATTGGTATTTATAGATAAAATATGGAATGATTAGAAAAAAGATCTCACAAATTACCAAGAGGAAGTTATGCAAAAAATTACAACATAAAGCTATGTCTAAATTTTTAGATCATTTTCACATAGTGGACAAGGTTGCAAGTTCTAGGTCCTAGTCATACACCAAGGTGTCACTCTACCTAACAACCTTGTCGTATCATCATTTTTCTCAAAATTATAATGGAAGTTACATTTTGACACCTTATATAGTCCAAATTTAAAAGTGCATGCCAAGTGTATTAGATTCCCATTTCTCTATTAATCAGGCTACTTCTAGCTTCTAAGTTAAGCTCAATTGTGACATATTTTACTATTTTGCACCATCTTCTACTTTTATTTTGAGTCCATTTATAGTTAATGTTTATTTTGAGTCCATTTGTAGTGGTAACCATCTCCTACAAGTGCATGTAAACCCTTGTATTTATAGTTTACTTTTTCCTAATCCGGTGTCAATTTCTATTTCCATTGTCTTGTTTGTTTAACTATCATTGATTATTTCCTCTGATCATTTATCACATTACTTGGACTTCTATTTTTGTATGAAAATATATAAAATCGGCTTGGACCTCTTTCTAAACCATTTTCTTTCCTCAAATTTTCATTTTAGATTCTCATTTCTACTTTATTTTTCATCACTTGTATCTTTCATATTATTTATTTTCTTCTCCCATATTACTCCTCTCTATATCCATATTATTCCCCTTTACTTTGTTTCATTGAGTCTTATTTTTCCATCTCCTAAATTCCCTCTTTCTCCTTCAAACCTTGGTTTAAACCTAGCCTTAGTTTTTCATACCAATTTCTAGATCCTGTTGTTTTTACTCCTCCAAATAGATGATGGTGTGACATGAAGATGTCTACATGATGCCCTGACATTATAGGTGGAGGCTCCCTCTCTGTAGTGATATAGGTCTATTTTGTATTGTATTTTTTAGTTCCGCTTCAGTTCATAAAAAAAAATTCCAAAATTTTGTAAATAGTATTTCATTTCTATTCATTTACTGCTCTTAACTTAGAAAAGTTATATTTTCTAATTAATAGCATTATACTCAATTTGCTAGAGCTATCACATCTAATACACCTAAGACTCTTCTTAATTATCATGTAGTACCTCCTCCTGACTATCAAGTGGTATCTCATACCTATAATACCTATGGGAATATGCAACAAAAATTCATTCCTATTTCTCTTCCTATATTAACTCCAATTTTACTATAGGCTTCTCATGTGTCTCAAAAGAGCGGTACAGATTATGACTTAATTGAACATCGCATGCTACTTTTATACTACATTTATTACCAATACTACATTTATATACCAATAGTGACCTTGTTAGACTACATTTATACCAATACTACAACATTGTATTCCAACAATATGAGTTACCTTCTGCTGAAGTGTAAAAACAAAATGAAGCCATTTTGATTATTGTTGGTGTAAATTCTATTGTAGGAAAGTGTACCCTTATAGATAATATCTCTGGTCTTAATGTATTTGGGGTAGATTTTCTAAATCACATAAATATAAATACAACTTGTATTTTGTCTTCTATTATATCAATTATGGGTTTCTAAAACATAAGTCGAAAAGCCCTTGGAAACATCACTTTTCCTAAAGAATTGGGCCCTATCACATTACCAACCATGGTGCATGTGATATTGGTTTTCCTTTCTTATGATCTCCTTTTAGGTAGGTAATCTATTCATACCATGGGTGCCATCCCATTAAAATTAAATATTAATATATTCAATTTGTCCATGGGAATAAAAAAATTACAATAAAAGTAGACCCCGATCCATTACAATATTGTCAACAAATTAAACTTGGGAAAAAGCATAAATCTTCACTACTGCTTGAAAATGTAATGCCTTCTTTATCCTCACAAAAAATACAACTCCTATTGATGATGTGGCTAAATATTCACCTCTTCTTCTAGTACATGGACTGGTGATGATTGGGGTCCCTTAGATTTCACACCTTCTTTTTTGGAGAGTATAAGATAGACTTGTAACATTTTGAGATTCCTAAAATCACAACTACAACATTGGCATCGCAATCTAATGAGGCATCCATTTCCTCTATTAAAGGATCATTTGAATATACCTCTTGTGTTGGGCATGCCCTGACATTAATCCTACTTCTTTTGAAGAGTTGCAATCATTTATAGGCTTGGTTTTGATATCCTCGCAAAATCTAGTTATAGGTATAGTCACTTAGATCAAAATTAAGGCATTAAGGTCCCTATTGATCCTAATGAATATCATGCTATGAATGGTATTGGTTATAGACCTCCTAGGTCTTCATTCTAAAATTATTTGCATGTAGACATGATTTCCTCATCTTCAAACTTATCCCTTTTATCATTAGTGTACCCTAAGTTAATCATCAACACTGAAGCATCCTACATGCCTCCTCTTGATACATTTTCATCTTCAAACTTATCCCTTTTATCATTATTACATATACTAAGTTAATCATATCCTCAGAAAATCTAGTTATAGGCATAGTCGCTTAGATCAAAAAGAAGGCATTAAGGTCCCTATTGAGCCTAATGAATATCATTCTATGAATGGTATTGGTTATAGACCTCCTAGGTCTTCATCCTAAAATTATTTGCACGTAGACATGATTTCCTCATCTTCAAACTTATCCCTTTTATTATTCTAGTGGTAGTTCCATCTCCTACAAGTGCATCTAAACCCTTGCATTTATAGTTTACGTTTTCCTAATCCGGTGTCAATTTCTATTTCCATTGTCTTGTTTGTTTAACTATCATTGATTATTTCCTTTGATCATTTATCACATTTTTTGTCATAATTTAAAAGTGCATGATAGCCCATGCCAAGTGTATTCTTCCCATTTCTCTATTATAATATTTCAAATCACTTGTCAATGTAGGGTTTACTAGAGCAATAAGGCACATAAGAAACATAAAAATTTACACTTTGGGGCATGGGCCAACAACCTCCTAGGTCTAACCCCATGCAACTAGAGTAATATACAAGGACTCATCACTAAAGATTAGACTAGGCTAGTAATGACATGATAGATGGGTATGCATGCAGATGAGTTAATAACTTTTGAAGAATGTATTTCTTTTTAATGTGGCTCATGGTAAGCTAACTCTTTGGAACTCAACACTTGATGAATGAAAACATGAAAGATCCACCTACAAGCCTATAGGAATCAAAAGTGGGATTTGATATTAGGAAAGTGAGATGAGAAATACAAGCATGGACAAATCATGGAATTCTACATAGCATAAGGTAATAAATACAAATAATGCTAGTAAGAATTTAATGATAATAGAAACGTGGATAATGAAAGTGGTTGCAATGGAATTAATAGGAGTAAAAGAATGCTTAAAGTGGAGAGAATCTAAATGATGGAGAACTGTGTAGTCAATGGGCATGGCATGGGATTCAAATGAAACTATGGGATCCTCAAAAGCAATAACAGTTACTTAGTGGTCATAAATGGAATACTATTAAATGATGATGAAGATATATATATAGTAAAGTAAAATTATAAGATATTTTTAATTAGTAGTTTGCATTTTTAGGAGGATGGAAGAGTGGCTTGTTTGGAATTTCAAGTCAATTCAATATAAAATTTTGTTTGACCACAACAATTCAATTCACAAAGCTTCTTTTGAATGCTATTATGTTCCCATTACAAGTCATTGAATAGTCGAATGCATTCGAATCATACTCACACAAAATTAAATCTTTATAATTTGGTTTTTTAGGGTTTCTAGGGTTTAGGTTTTTAGAGTTTGCAGGACAACATGGTTTTAGGGTTTATAGTTTAGTTTTTTAGGGTTTATAGTTTACATTTTTAGAGTTTGTAGTACAACTAGTTTCAGGGTTTATAATTTAGTTTTTGAGGGTTTATAGTTTAGGGATTTAGGGTTTGTAGTACAACATGGTTTTAGGGTTTATAATTTGGTTTTTTAGGGTTTATAGTTTAAGTTTTTTAGGGTTTGCAGTAACATAGTTTTAGGGTTTGCAGTAACATACAATCACAAAAAAATCATAAAATTCTAATAACAAGTAAAACCCTTTAATAACAAATAAAACCCTAATTTTCATTTTAACCCTACAATTAGAAAAAAAAACATCTAAAACAAGCTCAAAATAGGCAGAGAACCAACCTGGAAGAGCTCTGTGGTGATGAGGTGGCGGGAGGAGGTGAGAGGGCAAAAAAATCTCTTCTGTTGTGTTTGTTTACTCTTTGGCAATGCATACCCATTCTAGAAAATCCACTGTCGCTGTCAACCTCTGTCGGAGAAAATGAGCCCGCAGGGCTCTTTTTTAAAAATATATAGTTTTTTGAAAATGGGTACCCGTTTAGTAATGGGTACCCATTTAGTAATGCGCACCTGAAACTAAACAGGTACCCGTTTAGGCTCGGGTGCCCATTACTAAATAGGTACCTGTTACTAAACAGGTACCCGTTTAGGTTCGGGCGCCCGTTCCTAAACGGGTACCCGTTTCTTTCAAAATGGGTACCCGTTCCTAGCATTATTTTCTTTGCCCGCGCGACTTCCCCTACATGTGGACCGAGTTTCTTGCTTTTACCCCTATGTTAGGACTCTAGTTAATGGTCCTTGGTTCCTTGGAAAAATAAGATTCTCTATTAAGAAATGGAATATAATTTTTGATACATCTAAAGTAAGATTAATATGATTCCAATATGGGTTAGAATCCTAAGCCTCCCATTGATATTTTGGGAGAAGGAAGTATTAATGGATATAGCCAAATCTCTTAGTAACATAATTGTGATTGAGGTTGAAGAGGCATCTAGTGTATGCTACATTTTTTGTTAATGTGGAAGTGAACAAGCATCTATTATCTTCTATTAATTTATCTTCCAAGTATGGTTTATGGAACCAATTGATTGTTTATGCAAACTCTTCCTTTACTTGCCAATCTTCCCATAAGTTTGGGCATTTCTTGAGTCCATGTGTCCATAAAAATTAGAAAGAAGGAGATTTAGAAAAATGAGTGGGATACAACTTGTTTCACTTAAAATGGTAGGCTTCCAAGGAAAAGACAAGAAAGAGTTTCCTTGTAAGGGGGAAGATACTAGTGAAGGGTTTAATGAGCCTCAAATCTCCTAGGAGAAGATCCACCCTTCAAATGAACCTTGTCATCTCTCGTTAGGATATTTCTTAGAAATAAAGGAAAAAATAAAGAAAATATCATAACATTTTGAGGGGGTGACCTCCAAAAATCAGAATTTGAGGATATGAAACTAATTTGACAACTTATCATGGTTTGGAAGAGCCTTTCTCTTCCTTAGATATAGACATAATTAGGTAAGGACACACTCATTCATCTTAATTAGGTCAGCCCAAAGAATTAACTTGAGCTAATAAATAAAAATATTAAAGTTAAGAATGCAATAAGTGTTTAGTAAGATGTATATTAGGGGCATAACATGCACAACCTCTTCAAAAAAAATTGTTCCTCAATTCTTAGCAAATCTAGATGCTCTATATGAATTTCTCATCTTCCCATGTTGCATCTTCACTTGGTAGATTTCTCCACTTGATTGATAATTTAGAAGTAGATTAGTTTCATAGATGCTTCACTTGTTTCTCTATGGTTGTCTTAGATTCCAAAATAAACTTCCCTTCTCCATCTAACTCAACCAATTTTGATTGGATTAAAATCTTACTACCTATTACTTTCTTCAAACTTAGCTGACATGAAATATAGGATGAATGTTGGAAGAGGGTGGAAGTTTCAACTTATTAGGTACATTATTGATCCAATGGAGGGCCTTACATGGACCATAAATTTTAGGTACAAGCTTGATGTTCTTATGCCACTTAAGTGGCAAGGGTTACAACGGAATAAATACCCATCCCTCCTCAAAATTCCTCTCAATATCTAGTGTTGATCTACTTGTTGTTTCATCCTAATTTGAGCCACAATCATATTCTCTTTAAGGATTTCAAGTAAATGCCATTAGTGTTGAATATTATCCTTTATTGCATGAGATTTAGGATGACCTTGTAAATAAGTAGTAGATGATGGAGGGTATCCATAAAGGTCCTAACATGGAGTCATCTTTATCGATATGCAAAATGATGTGTTATACCACAACTCTACCAATAAAAGCTATATGGACCATTTTGTTTGTTTGTCATAGGTAAAGCAACATAGATATCCTTCCAAACATTCATTCACAATTTCTATTTGGCCATCAAATTTTGGATTATAAGATGATCTATGTGCTAGTTTTATGTCCCATGCTATAAATAAGTTTGTCAAAACATGCTAGTGAAGATAGGGTCACAATCACTCACAATTATTTTGGGAATGCCATGGAGTTGCTTTACCTTTTCAATGAATACTTATGCCATAATACTAACATGAAATGAATGAGAGGGTCCACATAAATGTGCATACTTAGTGAGTCTATTTATAAAATCCAGAATCACATCAATTTTATCTAACTTAGGTAATAAATTTCATTAATATTTCCTCCCAACATTGTGTTGCTATGCCTAATGGTTATAAAAATCCTAAGGTTTTTATCATTTCACATTTTTTGTTGGCATATAAAACATTGAATCATAAATTTATTCACATCCCCATTAAGACCTTCCCAAAAGATATATTTTTTTATATAGTGATAGGTCTTTAAGAACCCTAAATGCCCTCCTATTGGTGAGTCATGCATTTGAGACAATATGTTAGATTTTAAATGAGAATTTGTGTATAAAAGGAACCTATCTTTGTACCATAAGGATTATCCTTTCCAAACATACTTATCTAAACAAGATGGGTCATGTTGAAGTTGTTAAATAAGCTTCTTTATTATAGGATCATGTTTCCACTATACTCAGGCAACTTCTACCCATTTAAGTTGCAATAAAGAAATACAACAAAATTTTGCTTCCTCTTTTTCCTATCAGGAAGGGGCATCAACTATAGTATTATACTTACCTTTTTGTAAATAATAACAAATTCATACCCTAGCATCTTCAATTGTAAATAATATCATTTTTTTTACTTCTCTAAATACAATTGTTACTCCAAAAAATATTTTAGAATTTCCTGATTTGTCTTGACTTTGAAATGTCATCCCATTAGATTGGTTCCATTATTTGAGTGCATGAATTATATCTAACATATATTTCTCATGTGTGGGCCTTATTAAGTTCTTTCCATTGAGTTATCTACTCTCAAATGTAAAGGGACACCCTTATTGCATCATTACTACTCCAATGCCATGTGTAGAAGCATCACATTCTACTACGAATTTCTTAGATAATTATAGGATAGATAACATAGGAGTGGAAATAAGAGTTACTTTTAGTTGTTGAAATGATTGGGTGGCTCACTTTGACCATGAAAAATCCTTCTTCAACAATGTTGTTAAGTGTGTTACTATGCAAGCATAGTTGCAAATAAATGATTTATAGTATCCTATTATCTACTCAAGAATCCTCTCGAACCTTTTTACATTTTTTAGGTTTTTTCCACTCTTTTACTATTGTAATATTCTTCTGGTCCACCCTAACACATTCATGTGACACCACATGTCCTAAGTATTCCACATCCTTTAGCCCAAAGACACATTTGGATTTTTTCCATAGAGTTTATTATCTTCCAATACCTATAATACCTTATCTACATGTTGCAAATGTTCTTCCCATGTTGATGGAGCATTAGTGAGACCAAATGTAATAATTAAGATTTCATAATAACCATCATGTGTTTTAAAGGTAATATTATGTACATCCTCCTCCTTTTGTTTAATTTTATGATAACCAAAACATAAATCTTACTAAAAAATATGCATCATTAAATTCATCAATAATAGGAATAGGAAACTTATTATTGAGAGCATGACCTTGTTGAGCTCCATGTAATTTGGGCACATTCTTCATGAATCATCCTTCTCTTTAACCATATTCCCTAGAGATGAATTGACACTTTTTCTAGGATGAATAATGCCTTGATCCAACATTTCCTTGACCAATTTTTCACTTTCAAATTTATATTCATATGGATAGAAATAAGATCTAATGCTAGGAGAAATACTTCCTAGTATTAATTCAATGGTGTGGTCACAATCCTAGAGTTAGACGCTTGGGTTCCTAAAAGACCTATTGAATCATCTCTTGAATATTTAGAGGATCTTGAGTTTTCACATCTTGTGCTTCTAAAAATTGTAGTTGTGCCACTATGCCATACGATGCTCTCTTAAGTGATTTCTCCATTCTATGAGAGCCGATAATTTAGCTTGGTAGTGATTGCATTCCTAAAAGTCTATACTATTGTTGATTTGTATTGAAAACCATGAATAGGTCCTAAAAATTGGACATTGTTCCCAACTATTTAAGTCAATGTACACCAAAAACTATTGTTAGTGTGAATAGGGGTATTTCATATCTAGTTTGATATATTCTAACTAGTTTCCCCTTGTTGTGTAAATAATTCATATTATTTAACTATTTATTAGTTAAATAATATTCACATGTTAAGTTGACTTAGGAAGCATTCTAGTTGTTTTTAGATGTTGATAGTTGTCTTATCCTACACATGTGATCTAGTTGTCTCATGTCATATGATTAAGAAACTTGTCATATGACTACATCTTAGCTCTCATCCTTTCCTTTATAATCAAGGCTCTTCATGTACATTAGAAGAATAATTTTGCATTCATTGATAGAATATAATTATTCTCTCATATTGTCTCTCTTGTGCTTTCCATTAGGCCTAGATAGATCCTGGGCAGCTATCTCCATAGCCAAATCTTACATGCTATCAGAGCTTGTAGATTGCCTTTGGTTAGTCTATTGAGAGATATTGAGTATAAATCTTGGTGGTTCTTGAAAAATTGATTATGTTCTCTTGCATTGCATGATGACCTGGAGAATCAAAAAAATTTGAGAGAGATACCAAATTTTGGAGGGCTTCCTTCTTGTGGATTTATATTGTAGGTTCATTTTGGATTATGCTTCTGCAAATTTGAGCACACCATTATGTTTAGGAGGTTCGAGATAGTCAAAATCATCTTTTGTTTCGTCGAGATCAGACATCGGAGGCCAAATCTATGAGGGTTTGAAGTTGGGAGGTGCATGCTAGATCCAACAAGTACCTAATCTTTTGAAGCACTTTGGGTCAAATCTGACCCTGCCATCATGCTCAAGAGGCCCAAAAACCCAAAGATTAACTATCAATTCATCAAAATTGGACTTCGCTATCCATATGAAATATTCTATAGAATATTCCCTGCAAGAATATTCTTCCCAGGTACCTTTACTGCATTGGAGAAAAATTAAAAAAACATTATTGTATTATTCGAAAATAATTTGTAGACTTTTGTAAAAGAAATTTATTGAAAAATTAAAAAAAAAGAAAAAAAATTAAAAACAATTTTATTAGGCCATAGACCTTGCATAGGTGTAGGCATGTTGGTTGTACCCACAGGTACTATGATGTACCTACATCCTTTAGGGTACCCACAACCTATAGGCTCGTGCCCTACAGCCTGCAAGGGCCTCATGATCCATTTAAAGGGTTGTGACCCTTTAAGGCGCTTGGCCCCCTTCTATAGGCTTTGGCCTATTTTTTTTTTTTAATTTCAAACCAAAAAAATCTTTGTTGATCCATACATAGCCTGCTTTAGGGTTTTTTGGCCATAAATTTATTTATTTATTTTGTCCTGAAGATCTCATATCTGCTATTTGTGGTGGTAAGTTTGGCACCCCACCAACATTGACAACCAGATTTAGTAGAGGATTTAGTAGCATTTGGTGGCAACTCTAGAGCTAGAGGTTTCTCTATTTTGGCAGAGTTCCAAACTTATCTGATGAATATATTCCAATTTCAAGGCGATGACTAAGTTTATCTAGCAGGGCTCTACATCTAGCAATAAGCTAAATTTGGTGGCAGTTCTACCAAATATGGCAAAATAAGAAAGTTTTCTTTTTTCTCCCCTACTCAAATGGAGTTTTCAATTTGGCACTTAGATTTCAAGTGCCTATAACTCTATCATTCTGACTCTAATTTTGGTGTAATTTTTTTTATTTGGGGCAAAATTTCATAGGCTTCATAGTGGTGCAGATAGATTTTGATTTTCGTGTGTAGATTTTCTAGAAATTGCATATTTTCATTGATGTTGATGAGCAGTTCTCATTTTTAGACATTTCGAGGCTCCGTCCGGGGTCATATGATAACATTTTCTAGCAATTTTTTTTGAAAGTGCATATATTCTGAGTACTTCTCATATTTACAATCAATTTGGTCTCATTTTTCTTATAAATTGTACTTTTAGTTTTAGCCATAATTTGACATTTGCATGTACCAAAATTCAAAAGAATAATTTGTTGTTTTTGGCTAGTAGCAACTGTAATCGCACTAAGTATAAAGTGACAAGCTCATATTTTGTTGGGGGGTCATTGATTGAGTGAATTTGGGGGGGTCATCCTGTAGTGGTCGATTGCTTTCATTTCTTGGTTGTGTTTTCTTGCAATGGGAAATCTCAAATTAAACTCCTAACTCCATATAATTATGCATCATGGAAATAATTAGTATGGAATTATCTAAGGAAAAAAGGTTGTACTAGATATGTAGATGAATCTATTATTGAACCTACTAATGTGAATGCAAAGGTAGTATGGGAGATCAATCATGAGAAAACTCTTGGACACTTTTATTCATTAGTCTCTTTTGATTTACAATTCCATGTTGAATCATGCATGACACCTAAGGAAGCATGGGAGACTCTTGAAAAATGTATGGTAAGACTGATAAGATTAGGGGATATCATATTGAGAATGATTTGATGAATCTTGATCCTAAGGAGTTTAAAAAAATCCAAGACTATATCTCCAAGATTAAGCAATTTAGAACACAACTAAAGGATTCCAAGATTAATAAAGAGGATTTACAATTGATTATAAAAGTGTTATCCAAGCTTGGTCCTAAGTATTCAGTATTTGTTTCTAGCTCACACTCAACAGGTTTCCATGGGAGTTACATATTTTGAGCCTACTTTTGATGCATTTTCAAATCTTCTAATCCAAGAGGAAGTGAAGCTAGTTCAAATGGGCACCCTCAAGTCTTCCAAGCCACAAGAATTGGTGGCTAGTGAACCTAGAGTACAAAAAGAATCAGTGAATTTTGAAAAGAAACAAAAGAAGAAAAAGAACAAGCCACAAAAAGAATTTGAGTCTTCTCCCTCAAAAGGTGAATCAGTTAAGAAGGAGAAGCCTCAATGTGCATATTGCAAGAAATTGGGGCATGATGAACACAAATGATACATAAAGAAAATTGATGAATTGCAACATCAACTAAAGAAGGCTCAAATGAATTCATCTTTATGGGGTTTATCTTCTTCTTCAGTATCTTCAAAGTCAGAGAAACAAAAGGGGAAAGCAATTTTTGCAATTGCAAATTTTGAGTCAAGGAAGTGAATCCTTGATTTTGGAGCTTCACATCATATGGCTTCATCATAGAGTATGTTCTCTTCATTTGAGACTTGTTCATCACCACTCATCCTGATGGCTAACAAAAAATCTAAGTGTTAGTGGGAAATGATCAATTAATATTGATGAAGGATCATTCAATGATGTCCTTTGTGTACCTTCATTATCTACCAATATCCTTTCTATCTATCAGATTAATTACACATGGTGGAGCACAAAAGAGTATTGAGTTCACACTTGATTCTATGATTATTCAGGATTTGCATAGTAGAGATATAGTTGCAATTGTAGAGGTAGATCATCAATCTCTAGTGTACACCTTCTCACATTTTGCTTCTATTGTTCCTTCAGCTGATGTCCACACTCATGTGGACACTTTTGAAGAGATGTAGTATGGTCATTTAAATCTTGGTTTTCTTTCATTGATTGAGGTTCTAGAGACATGTGCTAGCATTCCATCTCCTCCTTCATCTCTTGTTGCATCTAAAGAGTTTAGTGTTTCTACATCCATGGTTTCTAGTGATTCATTGCAGTAGGACATTCATCATCTTCCAGATTCAACTACATGGGATGAGTACTTGACAGGTATTGTAGGTTTGTTTTGTGAGTCCTATCTTGTAGAATTGGAGGACACTATTGATAACATTCATCTTCTCTTTGAAGGAGTTGATTCATCTACTTTAGATGTGATGAGGGATCCTTCATACCCTCTTGTTCTTTCTTCTCATCTTCACTTGTCACAGTTTGGCATTGAGTTGGAGATACTTGAGCAACATTCGGAGGCTTCTTTGTATTTGGATCATGTTCTACATCAGTTTCCACTAGATCCTAGATTGTCACATTCTTCAGTTTGGCATGAGACTCCTAATTGGATTGTGGCTTCTTTTGGCATTGACATGGTGACACCTGAGTAGAGTTCAGAGACTTCATACATTTTGATTTTTCTTCCTTCACAATTCTTTTGGGAATGGGGAGAAATCATGCATACATTCTTAGTCTTGTTTCTTCTTAAGGGGAGGAATGTTGTTCAGCGATCGTGGATCATCTTCGACATTCATTGTCAAACATCTACCATGAGTGCAAGAGACACTACATTGAGGGGACCTACTTGGTCTCTCTTATTTTCCTCTCTTTTGGGGGGATTATTCATTGTATATATGTTGTAATTGGTAGCATATGATTCATGCTGACTCCACCTTTCCATAGTTCTTGCATTCTCACATTAGGGGAGGAGTTATTTCCATGAGATTTTCTCCTTTACTCCACTTGAGATTTGTTTGTACATGGGTACCTAACATGACCTAGTAGCCAAGACCCATCCATCATTGCATCTTTGCATTTGTCAGCTTCTCCCTAAGTTGCACTTAAGGGGAGGTGTTAGTGTGAATAGGGGTATTCATATCTAGTTTGATATTTTCTAGCTAGTTTCCCCTTATTGTGTGAATAATTCATATTATTTAACTATTTATTAGTTAAATAATATTCACACACATATTCACATGTTAATTTGACTTAGGAAGCATTCTAGTTATTTCTATATGTTGATAGTTGTTTCTAGATGTTGATAGTTGTCTCTAGTTGTCAATAGTTATCTTATAGTTGTTTTATGCTACACATGTAATCTAGTTATCTCATGTTATAGGATTAAGACACTTGTCATATGACTACAACATCTTATCTCTCATCCTTGCCTTTATAATCAAGTCTATTCATGTACATTAGAAGAACAATCTTGCATGCATTGATAGAATAGAATTATTCTATCACATTGTCTCTCTTGTGCTTTCCATTAGGCCTCTAAACCTTGGGTGGCTATCTCCATAGCCAAACATTACAACTACATCTACTCTCCCAATAGGGATAGCAAACATTTATAATTATATTTGATAGTTTCCCATTGAGATCTTTATATGATGTAATTTGCCACCATAAGGAAGTTGTTTATAATTAGCTATCAAGACCTAAAAATCAGAGACTAGATACATTAAATAATTAAGTTCATCAATAGATATTCTATTATAAAGTTATGTACTACCTTTATCAACCAACAATGCCATATTTCACTTTTTGATGTAACCAACCACTTTAAGTGTTTGTGGTGTTCTTATCCTATTAAAGCATTTAGGGAGGTAGTAGGGTTTTCTCCCGCAGAATTTGCATTCTCAAGTTCCACATTTGGTTCTTTTGTAGCTACTTCTTCCTCTTCTTCAACCTCATTCTCAATAATCACTAGTATTTTCTCATTATTGGAAAACTTATGACCTCTATACCATTTTCTATCTCAATGCCATTGTAGACGTATTTTTTTCTTTTCTTTGCCTCGTATTCAAAAGAGAGCTTAGTAATTTATCTTAGGTTAAATAAGTTTGCCACATTTTTGTCAATGGGATTAGTCAAATTTCTCTCTCTCCATCTTGTGGTTTGACCTTGGATGGATCTTCTAGTGGTAAAATTTCATTGATTAATATGTCAATATTGTTGCATAGTTTTCCTAACTATAGAAGGTTCCAACAAATGAATGTCATGATTAATTCGGTTATTAAGTTCATTGATATAGAATTATATCCTTCAATAAGGTGTTGCATCCTACATTTGGATTTCCAATCTCATATGCTCAACATTATATTCAATTGCATTCCCTATTTGTTTCAAAATTGTTAATTGGGTGAAATAGCTTCCCTTCCATGGTTCCACATAGTGGGTTACTAAGTCATTAGTAAATTCCTTCCAACCAAGTATCTACCTTTGCTTCTCACTAATCATCTATTAGTACCATTGGTAAGATTTAAATCCTAAAGGTAGTGAGGCTATACCGACCATTACATTTTCTTATATATTATGAAGTGTAAAATATCATTCCATAAAAATTATCCATGAAGTTAAATCTATCCCATCAAATTATAAATATCTACTTTTGTACATTCAATTTTGGACCTTGAAAATGTTTCCATATTGCTTGACTTTGTTTGTTGGTGTTGTACCTACCTAGGTGGTTTGGAGCTTCAATTCTGACAATATTTTTTATTTAAACCTATACAAACCCTCATTGTTGTAATAGGTCAAACAAAATATCCTAGATAAAATTTACCACTATTTCACATCCTGATAGAATTTTCCCTTGACTTTAGGTGGTGAAAAGTAAAGAGAGTCACTAGACTCAGTATTTGTAATAAAGTTCTCTAATCCAATAGATGGCATGGCTTTTGATGTGTTTGTTTTTTGAACTCTAGATGTTTTATTAGGCAGGTTAGGAAAGTATCCAGTGTGAGTAACCATAAAAATTATAAACAAGAACTATAACCAAATTTAATTTCCCTCCTTTGACCACTAATGTATGGAATATATTTTGCCTCCAACTAAAAACTATAAAGAACTCACCCTACCTAATTTTTCAAGGGATTTCCAAAAATTTTGAATTTTTTTAAAAAATTGTGGTGTGTAGATAAATTTAATGAAAAATCACAAAATCACAATAACTTGATTAAAATCAATCACAAAACGATAGAATTTTTATTATAAATTTCTTAGATATGTTACTAAAGACCTTGAAAACATCACAATTAAATTCATAATGGTTTTTAAGTTATGAAAAAACAAAAATCCTTATCCCAAATCATCACTTTGATATAATGTTGGGATATTTCTTGGAAATAAGAGCAAAAATGAATAAAAAATCAAACCAATTCAAGCGGGTAACCTCCAAAAAATACAATACGAGTGTGAAAACAATCTTATAACTTATGATGGTTTAGAAGATCCTTTATCTTCCTTATTTTTAGGCATAAGTATGTAGGGACATACACCTTCATCCTAATTAGTTCATCATAAGGAATTAACTAGAGAAAATAAATGAAACTATTAAGCTTAATCATGCCACACGTGCTTAACCTTATTACACTTAGGAAGATGAAAATTAGGGGCATAACAAGTCCCAAGAAGAAATCTTACATGGTTACAAAAGTTCTCTAGCTTTTTGCCTAGTGTTTTAGGATAAGGAGAGCCTTTAGGCCACCAATCTATCCTCAAAGGAACCTCACCTACCCTTCCTCTACCAATGTGTATTCTAGGTCTTTTAATGGTATCGTTCCATCAATCCCACATCTAATCTTAAGGAGGATCTTTCTCAGTGTGGGTCTTTGCAATTAAGAGACTGTAGTGATACTAAAGAGGATAAGGAATTTGTTCCCTACTCCATGTATACTAAGATCAAGGCTAAGTCCCTCCTTTTTCATCTATGAAGCATTACAAAGTTTCTTCAAGTAAAAATCTCCCCAAAAACAATAAAAACGGTATATGTTGTCCTAGAAGTGAAGAGGGGTGGGTCACCTACTAGGGATACTCACTCTAAGGAGACTAAGAAAGAAGTTGTAAATGGGAGCCAAAGGATCCACGAGCTCATAATATCTAGGAAACCTTCGAAATTAAAATAATATCTTGGACTATTAGAGAGATGAATGGCCCAAATAAACAACATATTATGAGGAATTTTAGACTAGACCATAATCCCTCTCTTCTCCTTATTCAAGAAGTTATATGTTAGTTTTAATATTTTTAAATGAAAATATAATTTGGCTAGTACTAATTTAGTTGGAATTAGCTTGATGGCACATCTAGTGGCTTAGTGACCCAATTGTGGCCAAGGGGGAGGTTCTCTTGAAGAATAAACATCATCTATCTATTATATTCATGAATATGAAAGATAAATCCTCCTAAATTCTCTCTAGCTTATATGCCCCTAACTCAAGCATCTACATTCAAGAAAGCTAATAAAATATTAGTGTTATACCCATATGAAATTTTTCATCTATGCATACAAACGCACAGTCATGCCCAAATACACCTCTCAAGCCCCATGTCATTGTGTCATTCCTTTCTAATCCCGTAGGTATAAGTTATATCAAAGGAGATCTAATGAAGGCCCAAATGAAGAGAAATTTCAAAGAGCCAAATTGGCTATAGGCTGTGAAGGATCATCTGAAAGCGGAGGCCAGAAGTGATGAATTGAAGACCCAAACACTGCAATGGAAAGGTGCAAATGAGGGGCCCGACAACTTAGAAATCAAATTTGAAGATTTAAAAAAAAATCAAAATTTATGAAAATTTTTCTAAGGCAAAAGTGGAAGTGCACTTTTGCCAAAAGTATAAAGGCCTCACAAAAAATTATCAAAGGCAAAGTTATTTAAAGGAAGTGCATTTTTCAAAGTGCACCTCCACCAAAGTGAAAAAGGCATCAAAGGGTTGCCTTGAAGGAGAAAGCACGTTTTTGAATTTCCACTTGCATCAAGAAAGAAACATTAAAGATTGGTAAAGTGAAAAGGGAAGACACACATCTAAAAATGCACTTCCACCAAGCAAAAAGTTCCAAAGGCAATAATTTTTTTTTGAGGAGGAGACGCGTTTTCAAGTTTCCACTTGTGCTGAGGAGGAGCAAGAAAATTGTTAAGGAAAAAATAAAAGAAGAGAAGGCATACATTGAGAATCATATTTCCACCATCTAGAAAAGAAAGTAAAAAAATACCAAAGATAAAGACAAATGGCACACTTATGAATGGTGCATCCCGCCCTTGGTGCACACACCTAAGTGGCATGTACGCCTAAGGGGAAACATGTTTCTTCTTGGCACCCTTTCAAAAGCTTTGCCATAAAACAAAAAGTTGGCTTCTTATTTTGGCCAACCCTTCTTTGAAGGAAGCACACCTCTTCATAGAAACTCATCATGATGATATTTAAAGCCTTCGTCAACTTCATTTTAACTTCAAACTTCTTGTTTGCATGAGCAAGGTTGAAATATCAGTTAAGAAAGCACTCTAAAAATAGATAAAAGCAGATTAAAAACCTAGGAAGGGATCACTGCTCTATATAAAGGCCATTTATTCATTATTTGTATCGTTTACAAAGGCAGATTGGGAGATTGAAGGCAAAACTCAAGCAAAGGAGGATCTTTTTCTTCATAATTTTTTCAAATAAAGGCAAATTGAGGAGATTTTAGGGGTGGCGTTCCACCTTGGAGGCATATTATGTGTGTATGAGGAAAAATCGATTAAATCAAACTAATTAAATCAAAGAACCTAATAACATAAAGAAAACGAATTTAAATAAAAGCCATGACAAATAATCAATGAAATAAAGACTTTTACCATAATCTGTATTGTTTTCTTTGGATCGAATGTGGATTGCTCAATGAAGTTGCGAAGCCATCGCTGCAACAAGCAAGTAGTGTGCTCAAGAGATCAATGTCAAAAGATCGTGGGAGTGCTCAATCGACGCGTTTTGTATGCTCAAAGCTCTGTTAAGTATGACTGAGAATACGATCGAAGAGAGAGACTCAATGAAGGAGATGAGGGGGGTTTATATAGATTTCAATGAAGATCAATCAACGGTCCAGATAATTCAGAAGAATCAACGGAGGAGAACAGTTGAGGAACGTGCAACGAATGAGAAAAAAACATGTGTCTTGCTTTCTTTTGCATGAGAGGAGTTATCAGGAATAGAAGAATGAGTTAAAGCAATTAATAGAATGTAATGATCAGTTAAGTGATTTAAAACAAGAAGAAGGGATTTGCATGAGAAAAGAAGATATTTTGCTTTATTAATATAGAAAACTTGAGTTATTTTAGAGATAACTCAAATTTAGAAGAAAAAGCAATTTAAATAAATAATTGATTTATTTAAATTTAGAGAAGATATTTTGGAAGAAATAATTAAATAATTAGAATTATTTAATTTAGAAGATTTGAAAGCAAATTAAATAAATAAATTTATTTAATTGTTGTGCATGATTTTGGAAGAACAATTTTGATTTAATTAAATAATTTAGAATTATTTAATTTTAGATAAGAGGGACTTTGTTGAATTAATTAAATAATTGGGATATATTTAATTAATGTAGACTTGATTTTTAGAAAGAGGATAATTAAATAATTAAAATTATTTAATTATGGAAGAATAATAGAGGAATTTGATTTAATTAATTAAATAAAGAGAATTTATTTAATTAATGTCAAATTTAGGAGATTTAGAAGAATTTGGTGAAATTAATTAAATAATTAGATTATTTAATTAATGTGTGAAATGTAGGTGATGCGACAGAAATGCTGAAATGCGAATGATATGACAACTTGGTCATTTTAGAGTGTCTACATTTTGCCCCTCTTTGACGCGATGCAGCATGCAGCGTTGCGTCAAAGAAAATGATTGTTGAAGATGTAATACAATTTTATTGCCCCAATGTAGGTAGTTGCCCCAGCGTATGCCCCCTCGAGCGGGAAGACGAGGAAGCGGCAGAAGAACAATGTTGACGCTTGACTAGAAGAGTGCACGACCAGGAAGAAGAAAAAGTAGAAGAAGGGGTGGGAAAGAAAAACTAAGGGGGGGGACACTATAAATAGGTCCCATGGGGACCACAATCCTCATTTGCACCCTTGGAGACTCTAAATTTAGAGAGGAGAGCTTCCAAACCTAGTTGGAGTGAGTTGAGCAGCCAGCAAGGAGAGATGCCGATTCCAGTGCACAGTCATCGGGCAGAGTTGGTGCGGACCTACAGGAGGCCAGCAGGAGCTTCGGCAGCAGTAAGTGATTGAAAACCCTCTTTGCATTTGTCGTTTGAGGGTAGATTAGGGCTAGGTTTAGGTAGGGTTACCAAGTAAGCCAAAAGCACTTTAGAAAATTACAGTGCATATGGTAGTCAGTTTAGGCGCTTTTGGCACGCCGCAGCGCGACTAGTAGTCGCCTACAGCACTATTGGTAAAATCGCATCACATTTGGTTAATTTTGCTACCGCCACAGCGCATTTGGTAAAATCTCGCAGCGCATCTGGTAGTGTGCTACAGCGCACTTGGTAGAATAGGTTAGCGCGAATGGTGGAGAAGTAGGAAAAGCGCGTCGCATCTGGTAGGACAGAGTGGCGCGATTGGTAGGCTGGCATGGCGCACTTGGTAGAAAAAAAAGCAGCGCTTCTGGATGAACAGTATGGCGTTGTTGGTAGAGAGGGATAGCGCGTTTGTATAAAACAAAACGCGTTTGGTTTAAATAGAAGAAAATGAGGGTTTAAGTAAAATGAGGGCCTTAGAAAAGGGATGCCTAGGGGGGAAAGGGATGGCATAGCAGAGATGTAAATAGGATGTGGAGGGATTGGTTATAGAAGAACTGACAAGTGAGTTGTTATGGATGCAGAGGATTTTGCCACCACTGATGTCGCGAGAGCGACATCACACGATTGCACACGAGGTTGTACAACTAACTTGGGAGGAGGATGCATTCCTGGAGCATGCGGGACTATGGCATGTGGCTCACCTGACACACATTAGGGTGAATCTCGCCCTAGTGACAGCAGTGGTAGAGAGGTATCATAGCGAGACTTCGTCGTTCCACTTTCCGATGGGGGAGGCTACAGTGACACTGGAGGATGTATACCGCATCCTGAGGATTCGGATAGATGGGGAGATAGTGGACTTTGACCCGGCACGGGGCGAGGCAGGCTTGGAGGAGGTTTTCTGCACAGATGACCTGTGGATAGATGACAGGGAGATCTGATGGGTAGACATCCCGAAACTCTGTGACAGGATCCGATGGATAGTTGCGTCACTGATTGGCAGCTTCCTATGTCCAAACAAGAGATCTAGAGGTTTATCAGTTGGCTGGGGGACTGTACTATCAAGGATGTTCACCCATGGTAGACAGTATGCGTGGGGACCCTGTGTGTTGGGATAGCTATATCATGACATGCACCATTGTGTTTACAGGAGAGGCAAGAGCCTCTCAGCAGGGGTGACTTTACTATAGGTATGGGCGTGGGAGCACATTCCAGTGATCTGACCCATGGCACAGCACCACCGAGATAGAGGTGAGCCATATGCATTCTTATATGACGGGGTGATGACATATTAGACGATGGGGTCTTTTAGCTATTGGAGGCGGCAGATTGACAAGATGGACCTATTCATATGGAGACCCTAGTTACTATGTGAGGAGTGGGCTGATGAGCATGAGCAGCTCATGTACTGCAGACAGGCTCGCTATCTGTTCGGTAGACAGACAGATATGATAGAGAGATATCTTCCAGAGTGAGTTCTCAGGCAGTTTGGATTGTCGCAGGGACTACCCGTGGGGGAGGCCACACATGCCAGGACACGGAGGGAGGTTAGAGACTGGGATGCCGAGATCCCAGTGGCAACAGCATTGGCAGAGGTACGGGGACTTGTCCCCGTGAGATGGGATTGGGACTCTGGGCTGGCAGACCCAGGGATGCTGCCAGAGTATGATCAGTACTGGCAGAGACACAGGTCGATGAGATTGACTACACTAGGTGTAGCAGGGGCAGTGGGAGAGGTACTAGTCCTTGGAGGAGAGGCTAGGATGAGACGGCAGGCTAGGTTAGCTAGGTAGCAGGCCGTGGGTCAGCAGGCAGGTGGAGAGGGTAGCAGCTAGCAAGCTGATGTGGAGATGGCAGAGGTAGTGGGCCCGGTCGTAGAGACCGATCTGCAGAGAGCAGAGCGACTGCTGCAAGAGGAGATAGCCCGGAGGACTCGTTTAGAGCTCCGGATGGCACGCCTGAGGAGGGATAGGGATGCAGCGCGGGTGGATGCGAGGCAGGTAGAGACCATAGCCCAGGCACAGACACAGGTAGCCTCAGCAGCATAGACAGCCCTGGCGTAGGTACAGGCATAGCTACAGGCTCAGGTGTAGGCATATAGACAGCTACAGGCCCAGGTACAGGCACAGGCACAGGTGCAGGTGCAGTCGCCAGCCGCACCAGCAGTAGACGCCGAGGAGCTAGCACAGGCCAGGAGAGAGAGACGCAGAGGTACAGCTGCGGTTGACTGCAGAGGCCACACTCTTTAGAGTGAGACGGGAGAGAGAGGAGGCACGCCGTGCACTGGGTGCAGACCAGAGGACTTTATACAGCGAGCTCGTCTGAGTGCAGGGTGAGCTAGTATCAGCCGGCAGGGAGGCAGAGTACTACAGGGGTCTGTATGTGGGTGTGGTGCCAACAGCTCAACAAGCACTGAGCTACAGAGACAGGAGCAGGTCAGGGGCATTCAGATCCCGGAGGACAGGGCAGTCAGTGTCCTCCATTAGAGGGCCACTTTTACCACCAAGGGGAGGAGGAGGACCATCAGGGGGACCTCCACCGAGCATAGGGGGAGGACAGGGGCCACAGCAGGAGGGCAGCTCTACCCACTAGGGCACATACACTTTGTATATTGTATCATATTGTATTATTTTGGACAGATGCCTGCGTGCATTCTGATGTATATTTTGTGGGCTCTTGATAGCCTTGATGTACTATATTGATGTATATTTGGATGTATACACACTTTGTATTATTGATGTAGACAAAGACATTTTGTATTGTGATGACCATTACATGATATATATGATGATCTATTCAGCTCACTGTTGTTCATGCTTTTGTGTATGCATTCCTTGATGTCATAGATGTGATGATATGTATGTATGATTATGGATTCACGTGATGACATATGTTGCGTATATGATGCTTATAGATGTATGATGATATAGATGTATGATGATATAGATGTGATGACTAGTGATATCTGACATGTGGGTTTTGCAGATATGCACCAGAGAGAAGAACAGGAGGAGATGGAGGCAGAGACTGTTGATCGATTACTGCAATGAAAGCGATATAAAGGTTGGTGGGAATGGATGAAAGATGAGCTTGTTGTAATGGTTTTGCATTTGTATATAAAGAGCAATCCTTATTTTGATATAGCACATAGATAGTTCGCCACCAAGGTATAGAAGACCAAGGTGCAGTAATATCTGAGTGCATGGACGTTGACTCTGCAAGCAAGCGGTTTGAACTTAGATCCCCTTAGACATAATATAACCTTGTTGGAACATGCGAATAAGCCATAGTCTTGAACATTAAATAAACTTCAATACATGTAAATGCAAGAAGAATTATTAATATGTAAGATGCTAGGTCCTAACACACACAAGATAAATAGAATGCTAAGAAAGATACTAAAGATCATTCCTCAAACACGGCACACAGAAAGCAATGACCATGCCCCCAATCCATACTGCATCGCAACATACCAAGATTATAGATAAATCAAGGTAGTCTTGAATAGGTATTGGAAAAGGAACAAAAGATAAACCATAACACAAATTGACTGACTTACAAAGTAAACATACAGCCAACATATTCTCTTGCCAAAGAGGTTGCTTAGGATAGATTGGATAGGAAAGATAACAGCCTTATCGTAGGAACTCTGTGTCCGTTAAAGGGTGGTATCTACCTACAAAAGACAATGTCTTGCTGCAGGAAATTCTACATGTCGTAGGAGACGCGTGTGTTGGTCTCAACAATGGAACACTTCGTAGAAGACAAGCTTGTTTGATCTAGGGCTTTGGTTAAGCGGGACTTAGCTGATGTTGGCAATCGGTATGCAGGATAGTAGATGACTCTGGAAGGAGATCTCTTTGCTTCAGGTTTGTTAAGGACGCTTGCTTTGAAAGGATGCACTAGCTTGCTACTTTAGTAAGTCAAGTCGAGGCGAATGGATTTTGACAAACGAAAGACTGGAAGGATGACAATGTTAATGGATTGAGACAGGTGGAGAATGATGGATCGTGTGTGCCTGAGTACTGGATACATCCTTCGTATTCTAGACTGCCTACATACCCTGTATCCACGGGATCAAGGCACACAATGATGAAAGATGAGAAATGATAAATATGTAGTTCTAGATAGAGTGATGAGATGGATCGAGGTGAAAAGAGGGGATCTTATGTACCTGAGTACTGGATACGTCCTTCGTAATCCAGACTCCCTACATACCCATATCCATGGGTTCAAGGTACTTTAAGATTGAGAAGATGATAATATGTAGTTCTGGTAGATGTGATGATGTGGGAAAAGTGTAGAGAAGAGGTGATCTTATGTACCTGAGTACTAGATACTTCCTTCGTAATCCAAACTGCCTACATACCCATATCCATGGGATCAAGGTACTTTAAGACTGAGAAGATGATAATATGTAGTTCTAGTTGGTGTGATGATGTAGAAAAAGAGTGTTTTGAGAAGATAACATCCTTATCGTAGGAGCGAGGTGTCCGTTAAAGGGTGTTACCTGTGAACAATGAGCAGGAGATTGAAGTATGTGTTGGAAACCATGAACAAGGAACCTCCCCTAGACCTAAGTTAAGGAAAGAGTTGCCCCCATTCTGGTAGAGGAATTTTGCATGGATGACTGACCAAGAAGACATAAAAAACCCTGACCTAGGACAAGACAATGTTAATTGTAGACATAGATCAAGACATGGGGAGACGACAATGGACATTGACAAATTTCCAAGCTATACTAGATAGGGAGATGGAAATGCAAACAAGGTCAATGGTTTTATTATGGATGGATGGAGAGGCACTGCAAACTAGACAAGGAGTGGATAAGACTCGATAGACGATGGATGCTGACTCTACACATAGCGCTTGTTTGCCAGGTTTTCACTATGGTACTTATCCAAGGCGCATGTTTGCTAGGTTTTCACTAGAGGACGGATTTTTTTTTTTTTTTTTTTAATTTTTATTTAGAATACTCTGAGGATCAAGCATAGAACTTCTTGAGATGGACACTGTTAAGTGGCTCATCTAGAGGAATGCCATCAAGTGTAGCTAAAGTATAAGCTCCTAATCCATATGCTGCTGTCACAATAAAGGGGCCTAACCAGTTAGGCTCAAACTTGCCCTTCTTTTCTCGATCTGCTTGATTTCTCTAATTTTCTTTAAGTACCAGATCACCAATTTGAAACCGTCTTTCTTTGATCTTTTTGTTGTAATTACGCCGGAGGTGGTTTTGATAGACATGGAGATGATTAAGTGCTGTAAGGCACCTCTCATCTAGTAACTCAAGCTCAGCTAATCTAGAAGTGCGATACTCGTCTCCGCCGATCAGGTCCTACATGGATACTCTGAGGGATGGGATCTTGACCTCTAGGTAGGATGGCTTCAGAGCCAAAGACCAAGGCATAGGGTGTGGCACCAGTTGGTGTTCTGAGACTAGTGTGGTAGGCCCATAGGGTGAGATTGAGTTGCAAGTGCCAATCACGACTAGCTTCATTGACTGTTTTCTTGAGGATCTTGAGAATGGTTTTATTGGAAGCCTCAGCTTGGCCGTTACTCTGCAGATAGTAGGGAGTTGAAAAGCGATGTTGGATATTGTATTGTATGCACAAGGCACGAACATCTTGATTCTTGAATGGTCTCCCATTATCAGTGACAATGGCTTGGGGAATACCATACCGGCATATGAGGTAGTTTAGAATAAACTTGGCTATTTGCTTACCGGTGATATAGGTCATAGGAATGGCTTCCACCCACTTCATGAAATACTCAATGGCGGTAATGATAAACTTGTGGCCATTGGAGGAGGAAGGGTGGATTTGTCCTATGAGGTCGAGACCCCATTGAGAAAAAGGCCATGGAGTTGTCACAGGTTGTAACTCATGAGCTGGTGCTTGAATCAGATCTCCATGTTGCTGGCATTGTAGACACTTCTTAGCAAACTGTGCAGCATCTTGCTCTATTGTAGGCCAGTAATAACCTGTTCTGAGTATCTTCTTAGCAAGATTAGGACCGGTAGAATGTGTGCCACAGACACCTTCGTGTATGTCTTGTAAGGTAGCCTCAGCTTCTTCTGCATTAAGACATCATAAGAGGATACCATCGAGACTCCGGCGATATAGTGTATCACCTAGAATGATGTAACGGGAGGATCGACGAATAAAGGTTTTGCGTTGGGTGGATGATAGGTCAGGAGGAAAGGTTTTGTTCTTGAGGTATTCATAGATATCTTCATACCATGGGGAATTGGGACCAACAAGTTTGCAGATGATTTCAGTAACAGGAACATCGACGGCTGGTATCAACAATTGCTCGATCAAGAATTCATACTTCTATGTATTTGCAGGCATGTCTATCAGTGACCCTACAGAAGCCATAGAATCTGCAGCTTTGTTATGCTCTCTTGGAATTTGCTCAAATGTGATGCTAGAAAAATGTGGTTTGTAGGCATCCACTAGTTGCTTGTAGGGGACCAACTTTTCATCCTTTGTTTGGTATTCATCTGTGACTTGGCAAATGACTAGCTGTGAGTCTCCATATACTTGTAATTCTGTGATGTCCCATTGAACTGCTGTATTGAGACCTATAAGGAGTGCTTCATACTCGGCTATGTTGTTGGTGCAAGGGAATGCAAGCCGATATGACTTTGGAATGTAGTCATTCTGAGGGGTAACAAATAAGATGTTGACTCCTGATCCTTGCTATGTGTAAGAACCATCAAAGTATAACTTCCACATTATGGAGGTAGCAAGAGTGAAGAGATTCTCGTCAGGAAAGTCTGCTAACATAGGATGTGTATCTTTCATAGGTGCATCTTCTAGTTGATCCGCGAGGGCTTGTCCTTTGTTTGCTTTACGATCCGTGTACTCAATGTCGAACTCACTAAGGATCATGACCCACTTAGCTAGTCTGCTTGTGAGAGCTGCTTTTGCTAGTAGATACTTCAAGGGATCAATCTTGGCTATCAGATTTGTGTGTTGGTTCAGCATGTAATGTCGCAACTTTTGGGAGGCAAACACTACTACTAAACAAGCCCTTTCCATTGGTGAATAATTGAGCTCATATCCCAAGGTTCTACTGATGTAATAAATTGCATGCTCTTTTCCTGATTCATCATTTTGTGCTAGAAGGGCCCCTAGGGCCCAATTTGTAGTGGAGATATATAATATCAAAGGTTTGTCTGCAACTGGTGGAACCAATACAGGAGGTGTAGCTAGATACTCTTTAAGTTGATCAAATGCTGCCTGACACTTGTTGTCCCATCGAAATGAGACATCCTTTCGGAGCAAGTGTTGAAAGGGTTGACATTTATCTGCTAGCTGTGAGATGAAACACCTGATGGACTGCAACCTTCCCTGAAGGCTCCTTAGTGCTTTAAGGTTCTTGGGTGGAGGCATCTCCACTATAGCCTTTACTTTTGCTGGATCGACTTCGATGCCTCTACGAGATACAATGTATCCCAACAGCTTCCCTGATGTTACACCGAATACACACTTCTTTGGATTGAGTCTTACTTGGTATTTTTCAAGCCTGTCAAAGATCTGTCCTAGAACCTGTATGTGATCCGCTCTAGAAGATTTAGCCAATATATCATCAACATAGTCTTCCATGATGTGATGAAAAAGGTCATGAAATATCACTGTCATTGCTCTTTGATAGGTTGCTCCTGCATTCTTTAGGCCAAGCGGCATGACACACCAACAATAATTCCCCCAAGGACAAGTAAAGGTTGTCTTATGTTGATCTTCTTCAGCTATCCTTATCTGATTGTAGCCGGAGAATCTGTCCATGAGTGAAAGCATCTCGTGACTTGCTGTCAAGTCCACTATGATGTCAATGTTTGGTAGTGGAAAGTCATCTTTAGGACATGCCTTGTTGAGATCCCTGAAATCATTACACATGCGGATGTGCCCATTAGGTTTAGACACCGGTACAATGTTTGAGACCCAATTTGAATAGTCAATGGGTCGTATGAACTTTGCATCTAACAACTTTTGTATTTCCACCTTCACCAAGAGAGCTATCTGTGGGTGCATCTTTCTCAACTTCTGCTTGACTGGCTTCACTTTGGGATCAACTGTGAGGTAATGAACTACCAGCTTAGGGTCTAGCCCTGGCATATCTGCATAGGTCCATGTGAAGTTGATGGTTCATTGCAAGAAGAAGTTAAGATTTCTGTTCTCTGTGTCAGATAATGATGCCGCTAGGAATGTGGTCTTTGGATTTTGTTCTATGCCCAGATTTATCTCTGTAGAATCTTCCACTAGGAGAGCTGATTTCTCTTGATACTTAGATAGTAGGGGAAGGTCAAATCCTCCATCCTCATGTGCCACAGTTGGGTTTTCACCTTTGGATACGTCCTTTATTTTTACTATTTTGTGATCAGGAGGTGCCACAGTGTGGTTTTCACCTAGAGATCTTTCTTTATTTGCACTTTTGCGACTGGAGGATTTGGCATTCTCACCAAAATAAGCCGTGGGTTCTAGTTCCATTACAAAACCTGCTTTGTGATCGCCAAGAGGGATACCTTCCCGAAGCCCCATGAACTTAGCTAGAGCTTCGTCATTCTGAAATACATCTATACCGGGGGTCCCTTATTGGTCCCAATCGATAAGTTCAGGGTAGACAAGTGTGACATTCTGGGTGCTAGTGGTGGAAGTTAAGGAGACGGAGGATAGTGTAAAAATGGAGGATTCTGTGAATAGATTGGTCATGTGGAGGGAAGAGTCATCGGTGATATCCTCTGTAGACGTCGAATCGGTGGGAAAAGTGTTAGCTACCTCGTCAAGGATATACTCGATGTCCGAGGCATGTGGTACCTTCTTACCAAATCCTAATCCTTTCTTGTCTAGCTTCTTTGTCACAACAATGGGCTCCATAGTTCCTTGATTCTGTTTCCCAAGGCCACCTTTGCCTTTATAGCCCATGTTTTTTACTATCCTTAAGCCATTGCCATATTGCTTGACTGGTATTGTGACTGGTTCTTTCTCCTTGTAGAGCCAAGAAGAGATGTCCTCAATAGTTTCCTCTTCCAATAACCATCCATGTTGGAATTGGGTTAGGAATGTTGGGGGAGGAATAGCTACTCTTTTGGTTACTTTGGCAATGGGTGGTTGGCCGTAAGATTTTGGAGATAGTGGCATCTGCCCTACACAACAAGATTCTGAGATATCATAAGAGCCAAAGCCTATATCTCGGATGTGAGCTGTGATTTTGGGGAGGGGTGTAGATTCACTTGTAGAGGCTTGCGTGAGAGTTTTAGGATCAACATAAAGAGGGGATTCAAGGGCTTTGTCATTTTTAGGCACTTGGTTGCAATTCTTATAGCTTCCTTGCAAGACACGGCAAAATTCAAAAGGATTAGGATCTCCTGGGATGGTGATCTCCGTACCATTGTATGGGAACTTTAGAGACTGATGGTACGTGGAGGGAACAACTTTCATTGCATGGATCCATGGGCGGCCGAGGATAATGTTGTAAGGCAGTTCAATATCAAGGACTTGACACCTGGTTTCAAGCATGATAGGGCCCAGTTGTATAGGCAAGTGAATAACCCCTTCTGAATGGCGTTCTGCATCATCATACCCCTTGATTGTAATACTATGATTAGTGTTGATGTGATCCTCAGAGTATCCCAATTGCTTTAGTAACTTTAAAGAACAGATGTTGAGACCAGCACCACCATCTATGAGTATACGTTTGATTTTGCGCTTATGGATGAGAACTTCAATATGCAGGGCATTGTTGTGACAAGGATCATGGGAGGGGAGGTCTTTCTCAGAGAAGACCACATTGTAGGGCGAAGCAATGTTACATACTATAGCTTGGAAATCCGCAACCACTATGTTGTTAGGAACGGAAGACTCTTGGAGGGCTTTTTCTAGCACCACTCTATGTGCAGGTGATGACCGTAGAAGGTCCAAAATAGAGATCTATGCTGGTGTTCTCCCTAGATGTTCAACAAGATTATAATCAGACTGAACTGGAAGCCTAGGTGTAGGTGCACGGATGGTGACATGACCCCGACGAGTAGTAACAGTACAATCCGTAGATTTGCCTTTGATCGTGAGGGTAGACACCCGACTTTCTTCAAAACGACCGACAATGGAATCGAAGGACGTGGAAGCATGATTGATACCTTTACCTCTATCCTGAGGAGGAGGTGGACCGTGATGAGGGAATGGTTCCTTGTACATATCTAGATCCTTGTTCGTGTGTTGCGCTGGTGATTCATCCTCAAAAGTGATTTGATTACCGTTGATGAGGTTTTGGATGAGGTGCTTAAGTTTCATGCAAGAAGCAGTTCGATGCCCTTTGCTCCTATGGAACTCACAATACTTATTGTCTCTGTAACGTGCCATTTTGTAGACAGGTTCTCCATATGGGGGAGCATCAGGTAAGGCGATGAGCCCTTTCTACAAAGCTTGCTGTAAGACCGATTCGATGGGCACTCCCAAGGGAGTAAATTGACGTCGCGGAGGGTAATCTTGTTGGGGCTGCTCTTGTTGTCATTGCTGTTGGTTTGGATAAGGCTGCCTTTGTTGCTGTTGTTGTTGAGGTGGAGCTTGACTTGGTTTGGAGAGCTGCAGCGGTGTTTGCAATGTTTGGACATGCTTAGTATCGACTACCCCATCATTGACCATGTTCTTGTTTTTGTTCCAATATTTGGGTTTATCATTTGATTGTTGATGAGGAGCGCTATCTTTTGTTTCCTTAAAGATTTTGACCACACCCTTAGCAATGAGGGCTTTTTCAATATTGATTCCCTTGTATGTGATTTCATCGAAGGTTGTAGCACTAAGAATTTGCAAATGAAAACCTAACTCTTGGTTGAGGTTTTGTACAAATATGCTGACAAGCTGTTTCTCTGGAATCTTGAAAGAGAATTTGCTAGCCGTTTGTCTCCATCGTTGAAGGAAAGAAATGAAAGTTTCACCATTTTTCTATTTATTGTTGCATAGATCAGTCATGGAAATCTCATGCTCCGCGTTGTAAGAAAAATGGGTGGCAAACTTTTCTGCTAGCTCATTGAAAGATTTGATACCCATGGGTAAGTGTGAGAACCATTCTATTGCTTGACCTCCAAGACTGTGAGGAAAGAGACGCATAAGATATGTGTCGTTGTGTGAGACCTCGAAGCAAGCAAGATAGAATTCCCTAAGATGGTCTTTTGGGTCACCTTTTCCTTTGTATTTATCGAACTTGGGAATAGTGAAATTTTGAGGAAAAGGGATCATTGGTAATGACCGATCAAAAGGATAAGGACACACTTCCTCTAAAGAGAAGGTCTTTTTGGTGTGGCCAAACATAAGATCAGATAGTTGTTGTTGCACCTATGCAATCTTTAGCTCCATAGTCGTGGGAGGGGTTGGTAACATCTCCTGTTGTCCAAAAAGTGGCTGGTGTTGCCCATATGGAAGATTATAATGTGAGCCATGCACACTGGTGTTATAAGGGTCGTAAGATTGATTGGGAACATATGGGTTGTACATTTGGTTTAGATTGGGTTGGAATTGGAGGTTTTGATTTGGCAGAGGTGGAGGTGGTGCTAGGTAAGAATGTTGGCTTTGTGATGGTTGAAGAAAAGAATTAGGTGGAGGAAAGCTAAAGTGCGTTTGATTAGATTGTGATGGCAGCACATAGCTTTGGGAAACTTGATGTTGGGCATGTTGAGAGTGGCTAGGCAATGTGTGAAAGAAGTTGAGCGAGGATGAACGTTGTGGAGGAGGGACATAGGTAGACGTGATTTGCAACGGTTGGGGTTGATTGAGGATGCAAGTAGAAGAATGCTATGGTTGGGGTTGCTTAAGGACGAAAGTAGAAGAATGTTGTGGTTGGGGTTGCATGACTCTAATTGGTTGAGAGACATGAAGGTGTGATGATATAGGGGGTGGCATTTGTTGAGACCCTTGGTGCATGGCTACATAATTGTTCCTCGGATTGTAGTTTTGTGGGAAACCTTCGCGTGATGGGGTAACCAAGATTCCACTTGCGATTGGGGTGGACACTTTAGGAGGTGGTTGCACATTTGCTCGAGCTAAGGTGGCTTGCTTAGCTAACTCTGCTTGACGTTGGAGAGTTTCTTGTTGGTTTTATAGATCTCCATAGGAGTCAAAAGCAGTGATATGGGTCTCTCCTCTGTTGGATTTTGAAAAAGGGGATTCTGATACTGTGAGCCTTGTATAGGTAAGGGCATAGTCACCGTAGACATGGTTTGCACCGCTTGTATGGTATCTTGGGCATTGTTGTTCTCCTTGAGAGTGGATAAATCAAAATCTTGAGGTAACTTGGCACCTTGCTCTGCAAGCAAGCGAAAGAAATGATCTTGGTTCTCACTAAGGATTTTGTTAAAGGCTGCCACAACTCTAGGCTCTTGTATGATTTCATCTAGATCTTACCCATCTACTTGAGAGGATTGACCTATTTTAAAGTGTCGCTCTTCTTGAGATGGGACTAAATCTATAGTATAACCTTGAGGGACAAAATCTAGAGGTAAGCCTATGGTATATTGAGGTGCATTCATCAAAGGGATCCTATCCTCTTGAGGTGGGTTTTGCTCAATAGTATATCCTTGTGGCACAAAATCCGGAGGCAAACCGGTGGTATATTGAGGTGTTCTTACCAAAGGGACCCTACCCTCTTGAAGATTGCTTGGTTCATCAATGTGCGGCATGTTTGGAGAGCTGATTGGTCTTGCCGCGGGGGTGCTAGGAGTAACCTTGGGAGTAATGTTGAGACGACCTAATTGTGGTGTGCGAGGAGGCGACTTGTGCTTCTTAGGGACAACTTGCTTGGACTTCATAGTTTGCTGGAGCCTAGTGGTTACCATGGAATACACTAGGACACGAAAGGTAATGCTGGGTTTCCATGAGATGCTTTGAGAAACGGACAAACTCTGATGCACAAAGTACTGGACCAAAAGCACTATACTGTTTGACCAGAGGCGCAGGACTGTGCAACCAAAAGTGTGCTACTGTGGACCAGAGGCGACGGACTGAGCTACCAATAGCGAGTTACTGCTGTGCCAAAGGTGAGCTACAGTGACCAAAAGCGAGCTACTACTATACCAAGGGTGCTGAAGTAGAGTTTTGCCAGAGGCAGGTTACTACTGTACCAAAGGTGATCTACTATACTACCAAACGCGAGCTGCTGTAATACCAGAGGCGCTGAAGTAGTGTCTGATGTTTCAAAAAGGCAAAATTTTGGTAGATTGTTTCTGTTTCTGATTGGATTGGTTTGGCAAAAGAAAACACAGCAAACAAGTGGTCAAAAAATAAGGGACTGACACAACAGATATGTTGGATCTAGGGCATACAACTGAGAGGGGGGGGTGAATCAGTTGTATAAAACTTGCTCTTACTTTAAACACTTGATTCTTCGTTGTTAGTTGGTAGCATATCAATTAATCATCCATGAAAGCATAATACATAAACACAAGAGCAGATAAACATCAACACATTGAACACCAAGATTTTGACGTGGAAAACCCGGTTAAGGGAAAAACCACGGGGTGATTAACCCAAGAATTATTCTCTGTTAGAAGAATAAAGAAGAATGAATGGCACATGCCAATTAGGGCTCACTGCCCGAGCACACTGCTCACAAAGAGGCCCACTGCCTACAAGGAGACACACTGTCTACAAAGTGATAAAAATCACAGTCTTGAACTGGAGAATGACATCTCTACCATGTCCGGATCAGTTCCATTTAAGCCCAAAAACCTCTACTCTGCCTTTCGCACTTCTCTTCGCTATACCACACTCATCCACACAATCCACACATCGAAATGAACTCACAAACCGTTATTTATACAAGACATCGACTTAGGGACAAACATCTAAGTCGGCAAACAACCATAAGAGTATCCGCAAGATGAATAACACATCCGGTCGGCCACCACAAGAACATTCGCAGGATGAACAACTCATCCGGTCGGCTAAACAGAGCAAGAACTTCATCCGGAAGAATAACTTCAATTCCGGGCTTTACTATCAATGCGGACCAACAACACAACCTCAACATGATCCAAAAAACCTTCACAAGCCTGCCTAAACAACCGGATACATCCGCACTTCCTTTACTTACTGGAATCTCTTGTCTTCCTCATCCGGAACTTCAAGAACACAGTCTGTCACCTCTGTCATAATGCAAAAGGTACTTCCGGACCTCCAAATCATACACAAATCAGGATGACACATCACAAGGACATCCCAAACACTTCCTTCCAATCCGTAGATTAGGATAATACAATTCCGGACCTCACCGGACCTTTTTGTGATCCTCTGTCACCTCTGAATACTTGCCGGAACCGGTTCTACACCGACAGCCACAACTCCTTCAGATCTTCATGCAGACCTCTGAAATCTTAATTGAAGCATCTCAAGACTCATATCTACAAACCCTTTAATCCGCATCCTCCGGTTCTCAACCTATACAATACATTTGCCTTCTTCTCATCACTGTTCTTCACTGTTCTTGACTGAGGCTAATTTTCTCAATGTCCTCAGCACACAGCTCATCCAATCCTTCTTGTCAATGCAATATGAGTATGTTGACATCAATGACAACACAGGCTCACCTCATACTTGCAACAATCTCCCCCTTTGTCATTGATGGCAACATATGATGTGAAAAACCATCAAGACAAGAACTTCTCCTTTCTGTCACAGCTCCCCCTATCAACAACAACTTTTCACATGTCTTCTCTTCCTTTACTGCTCCCCCTTTGATCATCAACCACTTGTTTTTCACATGTCTTCTCTCCCCCTTTGACATCAATGGCAAAGGGCTCATACTTGCAATTCTCATACATCAGAATCATACCAGCTGCTCCCCCTTAGTTGCAGCTCCCCATCATCAATCCCGATCACAAGATATGACTGTGATATCCACCGGACTGATGCACATCAGTGCATCCTAGTTCATCACCGGAGGGGCCATGACCCCTAACTTCTCCTGGAGATATTCAAAAGAGTCCTTGGGAAGAGGTTTAGTAAAGATATCTGCAATCTGATCCTTGGAGGGAACATACTCCAATTTGACTTCTTCCTTGTTCACTTATTCTCTCAAGAAGTGAAACTTGATAGATATGTGCTTAGTCTTAGAATGCAATACCAGATTCTTAGAAATATTAATTGCACTTGAATTATCACAGAAAATTGTGATAGGCTCCTCATATTCAACTTTAATGTCTCTTAGCATCTGCTTCATCCATAAGATTTGAGTGCAACTACCTGTTGCTGCAATGTATTTTGCTTCAGTTGTAGATAGAGATATTGCATCTTGTTTCTTGCTTAACTAAGAAACCAATCTCTTCCCCAAAAAGAATGCTCCACCACTAGTGCTCTTCCGGTCATCCACATCTCCTGCCCAATCTGCATCTGTGTAAGCATGAAGAGAGAAATCCGGATCTCTAGGGTACCATAGACCATACTCAACTGTTCCTTTCAAGTACCTAAAAATTCTTTTGATTGCCATAACATGAGATTCTCTAGGATCAGCCTGGAATCTTGCCACAAGACCAACAGCCTGCATTATATTTGGTCTAGTCTGAGTGAGATACAACAATCCACCAATCATTGATCTATACTTTGTCTGATCTACCTTTGGGGAGTCATCATCTTTGCTCAACTTACATCCGGTTGCCATGGGAGTGTTCATTGGTTTTGAATCTTCCATACCAAATTTCCTTAACAATTCTTTCACATATTTGGTCTGAGAAATGAAGATTCCTTTCTTTGTTTGAGTAATTTGCAGACCCAAGAAGAAATTCTTTTCACCAAGCATAGACATTTCAAACTCACTTTTCATCTGATTTGCAAAAGTTTTGCACATACTATCTCTTCCTCCAAAAATGATATCATCCACAAACACTTCAACAATCAAAATGTTTTCATGATCAATTTTGAAATATAAGTTACTGTCAGCAGTACCTTTGTTGAATCCAATCTGCACAAGATGCTTATCCAACCTTTCATACCATGCTCTTGGGGCTTGCTTTAGTCCATACAATGCTTTCTTCAACTTGCAGACCATATCATCATTATCAGACAATTGAAATCCATCCGGTTGTTCAATGTAAACTTCTTCTTCCAGATCACCATTTAGGAAAGCAGACTTGACATCCATCGATATACCTTGAAGTCTTTGAAGGCAACAAATGCAAGAAGTAATCTGACTGCTTCAATTCTTGCCACCGGAGCAAAAGTCTCTTCAAAGTCAATTCCTTCTATTTGAGAGTACCCTTTGCAGACCAATCTAGCTTTGTTTCTGATTACTTCACTAGCTTCATTTAGTTTGTTCCGGAAGACCCACTTGGTTCCAATTACATTCCTGTCTCTAGGTCTGGGAACAAGATCCCAAGTATGATTTTTCTCAATTTGCATCAATTCATCTACCATTGCTTTGGTCCAGTTTTCATCATTGCAAGCTTCATTTATTGTTTTAGGTTCAATCTTTGAAATCAGACAACATTCATCCTGATTTTGAGCAACATTCCTTCTAGTTTGTACACCTTTGCTTCTGTCACCTATGATCTGATCTTCAGAGTGGTTCAGTCTTACATACCTTGGAATTTTGGGAGTATCCTGCACTGCTGTTTCTTGATCAGGCTCATTCAAACCTATCTCTTCTTCCTGATTTACCGGATCCGGCTGACTCTGTCTCACCGGAGAGGATTGAGTTCCTTGAACACTGTCTTGGTCATCTTCATCAAACTCATAAAATCTTGAAGGCTTCTCAATTCCTTCATCAACTTTCACATTGGTGCTTTCTATCATCTTCCTCAATCTCTTATTGTAACACCGGTATGCTTTGCTTTGAGTGGAGTAACCCAAGAAAATTCCTTCATCACTTCTAGCATCAAACTTTCCTAGATCTTCATCTCTTTTAATATAACACTTGCTACCAAATACTCTGAAATATTTCACAGTAGGAGTGATGCCAAACCAGAGTTCATAGGGGGTCTTACCAGTGTTGTTTCTGATTTGAACTCGATTGAGAGTGTAGACTGCAGTGCTGATAGCTTCTTTCCAAAACATTTGAGGAACATTTGCTTCCAACATCATTGTCCTGGCAGCTTCCTGGATGGTCCGGTTCTTTCTCTCAACTACTCCATTCTGCTGTGGAGTCCTAGGAGCAGACAACTGTCTCCTTATACCCTGCTTCTCACAAAAGTCAATGAACTCACCAGATGTAAATTCACCACCTCTATCAGACCTTAGACACTTTAGTTTCAATCCGGTTTGATTCTCTACCATAGCTTTGAAGATTTTGAACTTCTCAAATGCTTCTGATTTTTCTTTGAGAAAGGTAACCCACATCATCCGGGAATGATCATCAATTAACAACATGAAATATCTATCACCTTGCAGACTCTTGATTCTTGTTGGACCACAAAGATCAATATGTACTAATTCCAACAATCCGGTAGAAGACTGATCTTGGCTTTTGAAAGAGACTCTTCTTTGTTTACCTAGCTGACATTCTTTGCACAAACTATTTGTAGGTTTCATCAATTTTGGAAGATCTCTTACAGCCTGAGTATTGCTTATCTTGATGATGTTATCAAAATTTACATGACACATTCTTCTATGCCATAACCAACTCTGATCAATTTGAACAAACAAACAACTTTTATTTGAACCAACCAGATGAAAGATATTACCTTTTGTCTGAGTACCGGATGCAATTTCAGTTCCGGAGCTTGTAAAGATTCTACATTTTCCATTCTTGAACCGGAGATCATAGCCTTTGTCCACTAACTGACCAACACTGAGAAGATTGTGCTTCAATCCTTCAACATATAGTACGTTACCCGTTTTGCTCTTTCCATCAAAGGAAATAGTTCCCCTGCCTCTGATTCTGCCAGCAGAATTGTCACCAAACTTTACCATTCCTCCTTCATACCTTTCCAAATTCAAGAACTTATTCTTGTCACCAGTCATATGGTGAGAACATCCACTGTCAATAACCCAATCATCCTTTTCTTCCACTTGAGCAGCCAAAGCTTTTTCAACAACTTTGTGATTGACAGATTCAGAGAGTATTGAATCTTCTTCCTTGATGGCAATAAACACCCACTCATTTCTGGATTTGCTTCCTAGTTCTGATTCATCATCTATTACTCCTTCATTGTCATCTTCTTCATGAACATAATAGCAATTATTTTGAAACCTTTGTCTGTTAGTATTAGACCTTGCAGATCTTTCCGGACATCTTGAAGCAAAATGACCAATCTTATTGCAGTTGAAACACTTAAAGGGTAGTTTTCCTTCATACTTACCGGATCCTCTTGGCAGTCTCTTTGCAATGAGGGCTTCAAGTTGAGCTGTTTCTGCTTCTTCTTCTTCCATGTCTCTTCTTGCTTGATCATACCATGACATTTTCCTTGATGAGTTTTCTCCCGGATCAAATCTCTGTTTGCCTTTCACATAGGCACTGGCTTTGAAAGCAGATTCAGTCTTGGGAGGATCATCTCCAAACTCGGTCATTTCAAATGCAGCTAGTTTGCCAGCCAGTTGTTCTCTTGTGATAGTTGTGTGGGCTCTGAATTCATCAATGGCAGCAACCTTGATTTTGTAGGTAGCAGGAAGGGATCTTAGGATTTTGCAGACAATCTCATTTTCATCTAGAGTTCCACCAGCATTTCTAATTCCACATACCAGCTCATTCACTCTTGGCATAAAGGTAGTGATGTTTTCATCATCTCTCATCTTCAATCTTTCAAATTTCCCTTTCAGACTTTGCAACCTTGCACTTTTGACAAACTCATCTCCTTCATACAGAAGTTCCAGTTTAGTCAGGATCTCATATGCAGTTGGTAGGTCAATAACATTTGAGAGATCTGAATCATTCAATGCGCTTAGTAGAGCTTCCTTGGTCCGCAGATTGTTTTCAGCTTCTGTGATTTCATTCAGAGTTGTCGGACCACCTTGTGGAGGTACATATGGTTTTGAGACCATAGCCAAGTATGCTTTTCCCATACATTCCAAGTGACACTTCATGCGACCTTTCCAGAGAGTGAAGTTGGTTCCATCGAACTTCAGACTATCCTTCTTGTATGACGACATCCTGGATCTCCTCAAGCGGTTAAGCTTCTTTCAGAGGAACTTGGCTCTGATACCAATTGTTGGATCTAGGGCATACAACTGAGAGGGGGGGGTGAATCAGTTGTATAAAACTTGCTCTTACTTTAAACACTTGATTCTTCGTTGTTAGTTGGCAGCATATCAATTAATCATCCATGAAAGCATAATACATAAACACAAGAGCAGATAAACATCAACACATTGAACACCAAGATTTTGACGTGGAAAACCCGGTTAAGGGAAAAACCACGGGGTGATTAACCCAAGAATTATTCTCTGTTAGAAGAATAAAGAAGAATGAATGGCACATGCCAATTAGGGCTCACTGCCCGAGCACACTGCTCACAAAGAGGCCCACTGCCTACAAGGAGACACACTATCTACAAAGTGATAAAAATCACAGTCTTGAACTGGAGAATGACATCTCTACCATGTCCGGATCAGTTCCATTTAAGCCCAAAAACCTCTACTCTGCCTTTCGCACTTCTCTTCGCTATACCACACTCATCCACACAATCCACACATCGAAATGAACTCACAAACCATTATTTATACAAGACATCGACTTAGGGACAAACATCTAAGTCGGCAAACAACCATAAGAGTATCCGCAAGATGGATAACACATCCGGTCGGCCACCACAAGAACATTCGCAGGATGAACAACTCATCCGGTCGGCTAAACAGAGCAAGAACTTCATCCGGAAGAATAACTTCAATTCTGGGCTTTACTATCAATGCGGACCAACAACACAACCTCAACATGATCCAAAAAACCTTCACAAGCCTGCCTGAACAACCGGATACATCCACACTTCCTTTACTTACTGGAATCTCTTGTCTTCCTCATCCGGAACTTCAAGAACACAGTCTGTCGCCTCTGTCATAATGCAAAAGGTACTTCTGGACCTCCAAATCATACACAAATCAGGATGACACATCACAAGGACATCCCAAACACTTCCTTCCAATCCGGAGATTAGGATAATACAATTCTGGACCTCACCGGACCTTTTTGTGATCCTCTGTCACCTCTGAATACTTGCCGGAACCGATTCTACACCGACAGCCACAACTCCTTCAGATCTTCATGCGGACCTCTGAAATCTTAACTGAAGCATCTCAAGACTCATATCTACAAACCCTTTAATCCGCATCCTCCGGTTCTCAACCTATACAATACATTTGCCTTCTTCTCATCACTGTTCTTCACTGTTCCTGACTGAGGCTAATTTTCTCAATGTCCTCAGCACACAGCTCATCCAATCCTTCTTGTCAATGCAATATGAGTATGTTGACATCAATGACAACACAGGCTCACCTCATACTTGCAACAAGATAGTGTATGTTCAAGGCTCCAAACAAGCCCAATGTTTCCATAGGTATAAGACAATTGCAATCAATAACAAGCACTTTTTATCCCTAGAGACAAGGTTTCATTGCAGTAGATCAGCTCACAGCTTAATACTCCGTCGATAAAGATATCATTCCATAAAGGTGTCGGATATTTAGTATCTTTGCGAGAGACGATAGGTAGGGATATCTCACCCTCCCCTTGGAAAGCTCAAGTAGGTCACAAGAGCTTTATGTCCAAGGGAATACTATCTCTTCTCAAGGGAGCCAATGGTGAGTATCTTAAGGGTTTAAATCGATTTCCCTTGCACTGATGATTACCGCAATGTTCGGAGGTAGGTCGGGTAGTCTCTATCTAAAAATGGTTCTTAGTGACTTTGAGGGACCAACGCCTTACAAGCAATGTGACAAGCTACTAAAAGCTTTAACCAATCCTACTAAGAGTTTCAAACACTTCGCTCAATGTGAAAATCGTTTCCACAAAGAGCTAGTACACCTCTTTTCAGTTTCGCACCACAAGGTAAGGCTGACATCGGTTAGGACTTGGCTTTCACCTTATCCCTCTTATATAGCGGTTCAAAGGAAAACTCCGCTTAGGGTCGTCCCTTTTGGATGAAGCGCAATCCAAAAGTAGGCCCTTCTAAAGGAAGTACCGAAAAGTAAGAGCAAGCACGTCAAACAAAGGTTCAATTGTCCCGTTATAAGAAAAATAAGGTGCAACTAAACTAGGCACACACGTTTGTAGTTGTAAATTGTCCCTTATGAAATGAAGTGTTTGGCATTCATGTCCATTGTCCTTTAGAAAATTGAGGTGTTTGTTCATACATGTCCATTGTCCCTTAAGAAAAACAGTATGTTCCTAAGACTTAGATTGCAAGAAAAGATTTGTTCAATTTATCCTTTTAAGCATGCAATGTGTTTCTAAGACTTAGTGAGATAAATCAAGAGGTCTTCAATGCTCGTTCTGCATGAACATGTTAAAAACACCTATTGGCTCTGTGTGAGTAATAAGAAGCTGCAACAAGTGAGTTAGTTCCACCAAAAATTTAGCAAAAACAAATCAACTTTGACCAAAAGCACTGCACAATCTTACTAGAAGCGACTTACTGTATTCCAAAAGCAATATGATACAGACCAGAAGCGATGCAGAATATTACCAGAAGTGCTGCAAAATAACCAGATGCGCTGCACTGTGTTTTCTAAGGCACTGTGATGCAGACCAGAAGCACAACACAATAATACCAGGCGCGCTGACAAATAACCAGAAGCGTGGAGCTGTGTTACCAAAAGCATGATACAATATGGCCAAACGTGTTGCGCTGTCTTGGATCACAAAAAGGTTAACTTTTGTCCAAATAACCAGATCTAAAATAAAATTCCATGATTGATTGACTATTCTGAAAAGTAGTATCTGAGAGATCTATGTCCTAAAATCCAGAAAACTCAGAAGCTGTAACAACACAAAAGATTAACCCAAAAATCAAAGACACTCCTAAATAAGTCAGCTTAGGATGTCCAAAAGGCAGGTTTGTCAGACAAATACAACAGCTTGTCAGACAAATTAATAAGATAGATAGCGTAAAAATCCTGCAAGACACTGAACAAAGTCAAAAACCTAATTTAGCCAAAAGCGCTGCACAATACTGTCGGAAGTGCCATTTTGTTATTCCACAAGCATCGCTTTGTGCTGCTAGAAGCGCCGCAGTGCCCCCCAAGAGCGCTTAACTGTGCCTCCAGGAGCGCTCAAAGATCCTGCCAGAAGCGCTGTGCGGTGTCGTTTGCGCTGTGCCGTACTGTGACTTTAAAAAAAAAAATTTCTCAAAGAAACAAAGGGATTTAGTGGGTCCCACCGGGCGTGCCAGAATGTGTATGAGGAAAAATTGATTAAATCAAACTAATAAAATCAAAGAACCCAATAACATAAAGAAAACGAATTTAAATAAAAGCCATGACAAATAATCAATGAAATAAAGACTTTTACCGAAATCTGTATTGTTTTCTTTAGATCGAATGTGGATTGCTCAATGAAGTTGCGAAGCCATCGCTGCAACAAGCAAGTAGTGTGCTCAAGAGATCAATGTCAAAAGATCGTGGGAGTGCTCAATCGACGCGTTTTGTATGCTCAAAGCTCTGTTAAGTATGCTTGAGAATACGATCGAAGAGAGAGACTCAATGAAGGAGATAAGGGGGGTTTATATAGATTTCAATGAAGATCAATCAACGGTCCAGATAATTCAGAAGAATCAACAGAGGAGAACAGTTGTGGAATGTGCAACGAATGAGAAAAAGACATGTGTCTTGCTTTCTTTTGCATGAGAGGAGTTATCAGGAATAGAAGAATGAGTTAAAGCAATTAACAGAATGTAATGATCAGTTAAGTGATTTAAAACAAGAAGAAGGGATTTGCATGAGAAAAGAAGATATTTTGCTTTATTAAATATAGAAAACTTGAGTTATTTTAGAGATAACTCAAATTTAGAAGAAAAAACAATTTAAATAAATAATTGATTTATTTAAATTTAGAGAAGATATTTTGGAAGAAATAATTAAATAATTGGAATTATTTAATTTAGAAGATTTGAAAGCAAATTAAATAAATAAATTTATTTAATTGTTGTGCATGATTTTGGAAGAACAATTTTGATTTAATTAAATAATTTAGAATTATTTAATTTTAGATAAGAGGGACTTTGTTGAATTAATTAAATAATTGGGATATATTTAATTAATGTGGACTTGATTTTTAGAAAGAGGATAATTAAATAATTAAAATTATTTAATTATGGAAGAATAATAGAGGAATTTGATTTAATTAATTAAATAAAGAGAATTTATTTAATTAATGTCAAATTTAGGAGATTTAGAAGAATTTGGTGAAATTAATTAAATAACTAGATTATTTAATTATTGATATGACAACTTGGTCATTTTAGAGTGTCTACATTATGCGCATTATGTCATGATATTGTTCACCATTCCTTGTCTAAAAGCATATTTTCATAGTAAGAAGATATATTTCCACCATTGAAGGCCAAACTCCAAGGAAAAAAAGAAAGATTTTGTGCAGGTTTAGATTTACAAAGGAAAAATCATCACTTCCACCCATTAAAGAAAGGTTTTTGAAGGCATTTTCATCCATTTTTGTTGCAGATCCACCTTGGGAAAAGGCATTTTTTACTGTTCAAAGACATCTAGAGCCCAAATCCAAGAGATTTTTGAAGTGCGGGATAGTGATAAAGAACACTCATATAACACTGAAAAGGAGTATATGGATCTCTCGAAGACTATTAAAGATGCAAGTGTCAACCTGCAAATGAGGATCTGGTTCACATCAATTCCATCATTATACCAGATGAGGCTAAAGTTAATGAATTGGAGAGAAATATCAATTCCCAAATAGCCATTTTTCAGAATTTGTAGGAGAATTCTTTTTTGGGCAGCTAGAGGGATTTCTAAAGCAATTTGTATTTTTAGAACTTAATTTGCTTTTCAAAGATAAATTTATTTTTAGATTTGTTTTGGAAATCATGCAAAATATCTTTTTGTGGAACTCAAATTGTAATAACATGCAAGTTCAGTTAACTAGATTGCATGAGAATGATTTTATTATTTTAAATGCTAATAAGCTCGCATGCTTGTGTGTAGTATTAGCATAGGTTGGAGAGTATTAGTTAACTCTTCCTTTTATTTCCTTGCACCTTTTGTTTTAGGGTATAAATAAGTGTATTCTACACACTTAATTTCTTAATGGTAAATATTGAATCTTTTATTTTGCTCGCATATTATTGATCAAACTGTGTTCCGTATCTTTATTACTTTGAGAATGAATATACATATCATCTTTCTAGAAGTTTTTTATGTTGTTGAGATTGACAACAATTGTTTATGACTTTGTGCTTAGACATTCATTTCAAATCTTCTTTTGTTTCTATGCCAAATCAAATCACCAATGTTCCTTTGATTCCTTTGTGCTCTATATTTACTCAAAGAAATCAAAAGTATGTTTTATTAGATTAGTTATTCTTTTGCATTACTCAGAAAAATTCTTTAGGATTGTAGAAGAGATTGAATACCCTTATGCTCATGCCTTGAGAAAACAAAAAGATAGGTTAAATCATCTTTTAAAATTTCTTGTTTTAGGGAGCTTCCCCTCCTAATTCAAAGAACAGTTCTATTGTACACATTCTGTTTAGAGTTGCACCGAAAGGTGCAAATTGAAATGCTAACCATTTTTGGCACCCACCATGGGGCATGAGAAAATTACTTCGAGCTAACACTCTATTTTGTATACATAACAATTTTTGGCGACTCTATTGGGGAATGACATAAGACCTTTGTCTTATCCATTGCAAATTCAAAGAGGTCCAAAGTTCACAAATTTTTTAGTTTCAGCAGAAGACTTCCTATGGCAGATCAAGAAGGAGATCACGTCAATAATCATCCACCTTGGCCATGGGGAAATCTGATCAGCCCATTGGTATTGGCAGAAATCCATGAGCTTCTTGAAAGATCAAGGAAGAATTTCCTAAAGTTTCATGGTGATGGCAAGCATCATCCTGATGAGCACATTTCAGCGTTCACCACCACTTGCAGGATTCTAAGAGTTGCACATGAAGATGTTGCAATTCACTTATTTGTGGAGAGCTTGTGAGGCATGGGAGCAGAATGGTTTAATCACCTTATTACTAGTTCTATCACAAGCTAGGAGTTGATGAGGGAGAAATTTCTCACCCGTTTTAATCCTGCTAAAGACAATCATGTCTTGTTTGCACAACTCTCAAACATCAAGAAAGACAGAAGTGAGCCAATGTGAGAGTTCATGTCTAGGTTCAACTGTCTCATTGGCAAAGTTGTGAACACCTTGAATCCTTCATCAGAAATTCTGCTAAGTTGTTTCACAAATGCACAATCTTCAGAAGTTTCTTTCTATCTCAAGCAAAGACACGCTACAGAACTACAAGCAGCTTAGGAGTATGATGTCGAATTAGAAGATCATATGATCACTTAAGGAAAGATCCAGAGAGATTCAATGAATCCATTGGTGCCCTTGAATGTTGTACCACTTCGGTAAGTTTCATTCCCTTCAAGTATACCATATTCTTTCATTTACTATGTCAGTGGTTAGCCTACTTCACCTATGAATCAAGTATCACCTATGCATCAAGAGGCAGATGTGTCTTTTGTAATACAAACCTACTGCTTGTTCTATGCAACAAACCAACATGATGGAGAAAATTACCCTAAGATGAGAAGATTCATGCAGATATTAAAAGCACCAAATGAAAATCAAGGATTTTTGGATAATCCTAAACATCTTTTAGACGAATCTGATGGAAACTCTATGATAAGATTTATCAAGTGTAAATCAAATATTAGAAGGAATCATTTTCCTAACTTTGTTTCAAGTGACATCATGTGTTTGCACATGGAACATGAATGTTCATCAGAAGCTAAAAATTTGCATAATTTTTTTGAATATGAAGAAGGATCGTTGATGGAAGAACCTAAAGAAATGCATGATTTGCATACTTTCTCTTAGGAAGAAGTACAAATCATCTCTCGAGAGGAAAATTATGAAGAAGAAGAAATCAGATGTCCTGAAGACAATAATGATGAATCCAACTTGTTCTTGTCATCATTTGAAGGATGGTTTGAAAAACCTGCGTCAGATACACTCAAAGGAGAAAAGACCAAAGAAGGATTGCAATTAAAGAAAGAATGAGATCTTATTCATTTTGAAGATGATTCATCATTGAAGGTATTTATCAAATTATGAGATCATATGGAAGATTTATTTTTTGATCTCGATAGTTTTCTACATCACTTGGAGAGTGAATCTTCAGTTGAAGATATTGTCAATTTTGTTTTGTTGTTTATCCCATCTTCATCTTTGTCTCCAGATAATTTCATACAAACTGGTGAAGAACATAATGCTAAACCTTCTAAGGTTATCCATGAACCTATGCCAGGAAAGGATATCACCAATGTGAGAAAATCAACACAAGTTACAACACTAAAAGAAGCTCATGTAGAAGAAAAGCTCATGGAATATTTAGTCTTGGTCACTGAAGAGAATCATATGGAGAAATCAGAAATTTTTGACAAGTGTGTGGTGATATATGCAGTATGTGAGATCGATCAAGTAGAAGAAGAAGAAACACAAAGCTTAGAAGAATATGTGTTTGATCCTGCTTGCATGTCAGAGGAAGAGAGGTACATGACTACTGAAAATGAGATGCTCCTAGATATTCACATTCATGTTCTAAAAGATGCATTTATTAAAGGTGATTGCTCCATAGAACCTGACGAGACTCAAAATGATGAATGGCAAAGTGAGCTACTAGGTGAAGATGTTATTTAGCAAGTGTACTTTGATGATGATCAGGTGCTCAAAGATTCAAATCTTGATTCAGATTCTGAGGATTGGATGGACAAAGACATAGTTGAAGAGGATCATGAAGAAGTACCTAAATCATTGGATAAACTATTGGTGATAGTTGTGGATCCTATAAGTCAAGAATCGGTGATGGAAATTTTATATGAACAACTCCAACCTTTTCCATATGATGATACATTGACCGAGTCCAAGGTTGCATATGTTGAAGACATCGATAAAGAGTGTCAAATTCTATATGTGATGGTTACCATTCCCACAAACATACTTTAGCCACATGACCTTGCCTCATACCTTCAAAAGGAGGTTTATACCTTCACTTGTTGCTGAGCTTTTTTCACTATGGAAGAAGATGGTCAACTAGAGATAATGCATATCAATCAGTTCATCATGAACTTCTCATGGCATGATCGTATCTACCCACCTAAATCATGGCTCTTTGAGAAGGTGTTGCAGAGGAAGAAAGACTATGTGCTATCAAGACAAATTTTCCAACTCAGGTGGAGGGGTTCTTATTTTTCTAAACCTGTTGATGGTTTTGTATAACATTTTTCATTTTCCTTGTCCTCTCTCAAAAAAAGAACATTTTGTGTGTCAAATATTTTGTATTATGTTTCCCCTTTCAGTAATGTATTCATTATGTAGTATTGTTTTTCCCAGTTATGTATCGTTTATTTGTTATGTTTCGTTAGGTAGATCAGAGTTCCACCTTTAGGTGATTTTCGGTAAATGTACTAACTCTATTGCCCAATTGATAAGACACTGATCTACACTACAAACCAAAGATTCTGAGGTCCTCCTATGATGCAAGTATACACCATGGTCCCCAGACAAAGCCTAATGTTGTACCCAAATGAAAATTTTCATCTATGCATACAAACACCCTAAAAGTCATGCCCAGACACACCTCTCAAGCCCCATGTCATCATGTCATTATTTTCTAACCCTATAGGTACAAGTTATATCAAAGGAGATCGAATGAAGGCCCAAATGAAGAGAAATTTTAAAGAGCCAAATTGACTATAGGATGTGAAGGATCATGTAAAAGTGGAGGCCAGAAGTGACGAATTGAAGACCCAAACATTGCAATGGAGTGGCATAAGGTGCAAAGGAGGATCTTGCAACTCAGAAATCAAATTTGAAGTTTTAAAAAAAATCAAATTTATGAAAAATTTTCTAAGGCAAAAGTGGAAGTGCACTTTTGCCAAAAGTGTAATATACCTCACAGAAAATTTTCAAAGGAAAATTTATTTGAAGGAAGTGTGTTCTTCAAAGGGCACCTCCACGAAAGTGAAAAGGGCACCAAGGGGTTGCCTAGAAGGAGAAAGTATGTTTTCGATTTTCCACTTGCACCAAGAAAGAAACATTAAAGATTGTTAAAGTGAAAAGGGAAGATGCACATCTAGAAACACACTTCCACCAAGAAAAAAGTTCCAAAGGCAATAATTTTTTGAGGAGATGTGTTTTCAAGTTTCCACTCACACCGACGAGAAGGAGCGAAAAAATTGTTAAGGAAAAAATCAAAAAAGAGAAGGTGCACATTGAGAATCATATTTCTACCATCTAGAAAAGCAAGTAAAAAAATGCCAAAGATAAAGACAAATGGCACACTTATGAATGGTGCATTTCTCCCTTGGCATGTGCACCTAAGGGGAAATGTGTTTCTTCTAGGTGTGCTTTCACAAACTTTGCCATAAAACAAAAAATTTCCTTCTTATTTTGGTCGACCCTTCTATGAAGGAAGCACACCTATTCATAGACACTCATCATGATGCTATTTAAAGCCTTCATTAACTTCACTTTAACTTCAAACTTCTTGTTTGCATGAGCAAGGTTGAAATACTAGTTTAAAAAGCACTCTAAAAATAGATAAAAGTAGATTAAAGACCTAGGAAGGGATCGTTGTTCTATATAAAGGCCATTTATTCATTATTTGTATCATTTACAAAGGTAGATTGGGATATTGAAGGCAATGCTCAAGCTAAGGAGGAGCTTTTTCTTCATAAAATTTTCAAATAAAGGCAAATTGAAGAGATTTTAAGGGCATCATTCCACCTTGGAGGCATATTCTACACATTATGTCATGATATTGTTCATCATTCCTTGTCTAAAAGTAGATTTTCATAGTAAGAAGATAGATTTCCACCATTGAAGGCCAAACTCCAAGGAAAAATTGAAAGATTATGTGTAGATTCAGATTTACAAAGGCAAAATGATCACTTCCATCTATTAAAGAAAGGGTTTGGAAGGCATTTTCATCCATTTTTGTTGTAGACCCACCTGTGAAAAAGGCATTTTTGATTGTTCAAAGACATCTAGAGCCCAAATCCAAGAGATTTTTGAAGTGTAGGATAGAGATAAAGAACACTCATATAAGGCTGAAAAGGAGTATATAGATCTCTCGAAGACTATTGAAGATGCAAGTGTCAACCTGCAAATGAGGACGGTTCACCTCAATTCCATCATTATACTAGATGAGGCTAAAGTTGATGAATTGGAGAGAAATCTCAATTCCCAGACTTAACCATTTTTCAGTATTTGCTGGAGAACCATTTTTTAGTATTTGCAGGAAAATTCTATTTTGGGCAACTAGAGGGATTTCCAAAGCAGTTTCTATTTTGAGAATTAACTTTTCTTTTCAAAGATAAATTTATTGTTATATTTGTTTTGGAAATCATGCAAAATATCTTTCTGTGGAACTCAAATTGTAACAACATGCAAGTTCAATTAACAGAATTGCATGAGACTTATTTATTATTTTAAATGCTAATAAGCTCACATGCTTGCATGCAACATTAGAGTTAGGTTGGAGAGTATCAGTTAAATCTTCCTTTGATTTTCTTGCACCTTTTGTTTTAGGGTATAAATAAGTGTATTCTACACACTTAATTTCTTAATGGTAAATGATGAAGCTTTAATTTTGCTCACCTATTATTATTCAAAATGTGTTGCGTATCTTTATTACTTTAAGAATGAATATATGCATCATCTTTCTGGAAGTTTTTTGTGTTGTTGAGATTGAGAACAAGTGTTTATGACTTTGTGGTTAGACATTCATTTCAGATCTTCTTTTGTTTTTATACCAAATCAACTCACCAATGTTCCTTTGATTCCTTTGTGCTCTAAATTTACTCAACGAAATAAAAAGTATGCTTTATTAGATTAGTTATTCTTTTGCAATACTCAGAAAACTTCTTTAGGATTGTAGAAGAGCTTGAGTAGCCTTATGCTCGTGCCTTGAAAAAACAAAAAGATAGGTTAAGTTGTATTATCTTTTAAAATTTCTTGTTTGAGGGAGCTTCCCCTCCTAATTCGAAGAACAGTTCTACTGTACACGTTGTTCAGTTTAGAGCTACACCGAAAGGTGTGAATTTAAATGCTAATAGTTAGTTTGAATTCAAAAAGGTGTGTAAGGAAGTAAAATGGATGTTATCTAGGAAATTTAATGCTCCCCTTACCCTGAGTGAAAAGAAAGGTGGAAACCAAAGTTTCTTCAATGATGTGGAAGATCTAGCAAGCTTCATATCTAAAAATGGACTCATGGATGTTAAACTAAGAGGGTCCAATTTCACATGAACAAATAGAATAATGGGAAACAATCTTATTTAGGTCAATCTAGATAAAAAAATTATCTTATCAAATTGATTGATCTTCCAAAATTATTGTCTCTCTTTCCTTCTAAGAATCATCTTAGACCACAATCCATTATTATTAAGTCTCAAACAGAATTAGAGGAAACTGAGAATCCCCTTTAAGTTTTATAATATGAGGCTCTATCACTTGAATATAAGGTGAATGGTAAATGTTAATTGTTTATCCATTTTCATTATCTATAAGAAATCTAAGAATGTTGAATTGAACCTTAAAAAATGGAATAGGGAGACTTTTAGAAATATATTCACCCAAAACTAACCCTTAAAGGAAGAGAATGGGGAACTTGGTAAGGATATCTAATTAAAGGTCTAGACTAGATTCTCTATAATAAAGATAAGGAACTCTTAAGATCATATCACACTCTTGCCACCAAAGAGGAATCATTTTGGAGACAAAAATCTAGAGCCTTATGGTTAGCTGAGGGAGATAGGACTATAAAATTCTTCCACCTTTCCATGATTAAGAATAGAATGAATAATAGGATCAAGGAGATTGTTAGAGGAGATGGGAGAAAAAACTTGGATGATTTAAAGACTAGAGATGAATTTGTATCTTTATTTAAATTTCTCTTCATTGGGAAAAAAGTTGGTGATCTTGATTTGGAGGCTAAGATTCTTGACTAGAGCCTTTCCATCCTATCTCACATGGTTAATGAATATTTGTGTATAGTTTTAGAGGAGGATGGGCTAGCTTCTCTTTCAATGTTGGTAAAGCTCTAGGTCTAGATGGCTTTCCTTTAGTTTTCTTTCAACATTTTTGGGAGATTATTCACAAGAAAGTGACAAAAGATGCTTAAGAATTCTTTTTGTCTATTAAAATGCTAAGGGAAATTAACAATATATTTCTTGTCTTAGTTCCTAAAATCTTGGTGCCTTACATTTCAAAGACGTTCATCCCATAATACTACAATACTCTATAGGATCTTTACTAAAGTTTTGGTGTTAAGGATTTAGCCTCTTCTCCCTACATTATCTCACCCTAGTAGAGTGCATTTATTTTTGGTAGATAAATCCTTGAGCCTCTTATAAGGTTTCATTAATTTATCCACTCAATGGACAAAGATAAGAAGGTAGGTATGATCCTCAAACTAGATATGAACAAGGCCTATGACCAAGTTTCTTGGTCCTTCCTACAAAATGTGTATGAGAAATTTGACTTCCTCTAGAAAATCAAAGACCTCGTCTTTTCCTATATCTCTTCTCCTATGTTCTTTGTCAATGTCAATAGTAGTCTAATGAGTTTCTTCACTAGTGAGAGATGTTTGAGACAAGGGGATCTCTTGTCCCCATACGTATTCATAATCATGGTTGAGGTCTTAGGTAGAATCATTTCCTAGGCTCTCAAAGGAGGTACACAAAGGTTTTAAACCATCTTCATCGATCAATCCTATCTCTCACCAATAGTTTATTGATAAAACCATCATTCTAGGAGAATATTCAATCATTGAAACTAATCATAAATTAGGATACTACTAATCAATTATGAGGTTGTTTGAAGATAATAAATTTACTTTGATAAATGTGTCCTCTTCTTCCTTAACACACCTAATGAGAGGAGGGATAGAATTACCAATAATATTGAGATGTTAAATGAAGGATCTCCCAACAATGTATCATGGTATGCCTTTGTTTAAAAGTAAAATGTTAGTTGGAATGTGGAATCCCCTCTTAGACAACTTCCAAAAAAAATTGGTAGGTTGGAAAGGCTATTTGTTAAGTCTATCTAGGAAGCTACAACTTTTAAACCCACTTTACATAGCCTTCTAATTTACCTATTGTCCCTATTCAAGGTCCCAATAAAAGTAGCTAAAAAAGGGGACTAGATCTAAAAGAGGTTTCTATGGTCAAGAGTTGAGAATAAACAAAGAATTATTCTTATGTCTAGGGATAATGTTTTTCAACTCGAGATCTTTGGAGGCCTTAATCTAAGAAAGATGAGACACTTAAATATTTCTTGTTTAGCCAAAGTTGGATGGGGACTACTGACCGGTGACTTCTATTAGGTAGATAACATAAGGTTGAAATACCTTTCTAATGGTGAAACTAATTTGATTTACCATATATTGATTTGTTCCCTAGATAGGTTCTACCTTCTAGAAGAACTTCTTAAAATGTAGACCTCTTTTTAGGAAAGAATTCCATTAGAATCTTGGCTTAAGGCATAATGTTTAGTTCTAGGATGATTTCTAACTCCTTAAGGATCATCTCATATCCCTAACCTCTTGGAAGTTTTTATTCTCCCTTTCCAAATTTCTATTGGGTATAAGGTTTCTAAGCATGTGGATGTTTAGAACTTTTTACATACTTGGAAGTTGTTACTTAGATCATCCTTTGACCCTGAGGTTCTTATTCATTCTTTGAACCTACTCAAAATCCTCCAAGGTTTCCATACATGCCAACTTGAGACACTATATGTTTTCATGTGGGTACCCTCTTTATTTGGTCTTTACACTATTAGTCTAGGTTATGATGTCATGATGAATCTCCTCAATGAAGGATTCCCTTGGTCAAATGTGTGGTTTAAATACCTTATACCCAAGGTCAACCTCTTTTTTTGGTTTTTATATAAGACTTGAACTCTTGATAATCTATCAAAAAGAGGTTTTATTTTTTCCACTAAGTACCCTCTTTGAAAAAAGAATACTAATTTTGTAGACCATTTATTGTTGGTTTATCCCTTTGCATGGTAGACCTTTAACCTTTTATTGAGTACGTTTGAGTTGTATCAGCCTCAACTAGGGTATTTTTATGATTGGATCATTTAATGGTCCACTCCCTTTTATAACCACTAGATGAAGTATCTTTGGTACTTTTCTTTCCCTAATTTCTATTGGGGAATTTGGTTAGAAAAAAATCTAGAATATTTAAAGGAAAAATTTGACCATGTAAGGGTTATCTTGAAAATCTACAATGTTATTTAAGGAAAAAGTTGACCATGTAAGGGCTAGCTTGAAAATCTACAATGCTATTACTAAAAAAAATTGGTGATTAAGAAAAAGAAAATGTAAGACAAACACTCCTCTTGGTAGTGGAACATATAATTACTTTCAATTGGGGTCTTAATCTTACTCTAAATGATTTGATGGACAGCAAGAAAGTTGTGAGGCTCAACACCAAATGGGTTTTCTTTGATCTCATTTGGTTGAAATTGAATTTCGATGGGGTATTAAAGGGGAACCTAGGATTGGCTAGAGGGGGAAGTGATTAGAGAAAAAAAAAAGGTGGTTTTGTGGATACTAGTGTGGAAGACATGAAAGTGAAAACTAACCATGTTTTGGGAGCCAAGACTTCATTCTAGAGAGTTCAATACACTAAGGATCTTGAGGTCTGTCATATTATTGTGGAGAGGGATTTGCTCAATATTATCAAGTGCCTTAAATGTGAGTCACCCCCCTCTTAGACTATTAAAAATATAATGGAAAACACTTTGGAGTCTCTTAAGGCCTTCAAGGAGGTAAAAATATATCCCATTTATAGGGAAGATAATAGGGTAGTGGAAAGAATCACTAGCATTGGTGTTGGTGGATTAGGGTTTGAGAAATGGGAAAACTCCCTACCTAATGAAGTCATCCAAATTCTAATTGGTGAGGCTCCTTATTTTCTTCATATCTTTATGGTATTAAATATTTGGTTGTTTTTGAATTAGAGGATCCATTTGTTCCCCCTATGGTAGTATGTGTAACTAGATGAATAATGTTGGCCAATCCAATAGTAAGATAATTATAGCTTGTAATTCAAGGATAGTTTAAATCTTGTAACCATTATTTTTATGATCTCAAGAAAGACTAAATGTATTACCATATTTAATCTCTCACATTCTCTTGATGATTTAAGCCCTGTCAAAGACTATCTTAGGAGGAAAGAAATACATTTTATAGGGGTCTTAAGGTTCCTTTTCTTTCTCAAGAGCCAAGTATTGGGAATAAGGAGACTTCTTGGAAGCATAAAAAACTATTCTAATATATTCTAGGCATTAACCTACAAATTATCCAATGGATGATAGTGTTCTCCCTTCCTCACAATATGATTATAGATGCACTTCCTTTCATAAACCTACTTATAGATGATCTAACGGTTATCACACAAGTACTTTTTTTCATAAATTGGTTTGAAGATAATGTAATACTTTCCTTCACAAGTCTACTTGTGTATTCAACAACTTTCCTTCTCAAATGATGCAATACTTTCCTTTATATTTCTGCCTTAAAGTATGCTCTAATTCTACTTATAAATCTTTCCCCAGCTTATGCATAATATATTCTTCTCTTCTCAAATATCAACACTCTCTTCATATAATTTGATATAAATCAAAATCACTCTTCATATCTATTGTCCTAACTCTACTTTTTCAGATTGATATTACATTAATGCTTCACTCATATTTACTTTCATTCGACCTTCTTTTATATCATATCATGTCTCTTAAATGAGATGACTCTTCTCAAGAGACACCACTTCTAAAAGAGACATCCATCTTTTAATTACATGCCCTTTTGTTAATGTTGATCTTGATCGTTGCTCTATGAATGATAATTATTACATTATAAAATAATAACCATTACTCTTTTTGATAATCATTAGTTTTGATTGTTGTTCTTAATCTTCTTTTAGACCACCTTTAATTCATATAATGTTACTTCTGAAACTTCACACTTAACACACCAAAATCACACCTTTCCTCATATACAAGTCGCATCACTTTAGTTTCATTAAACAAACCTCTTTATCATGTTTACCATAAGACATTTTGTCTTATTATAGGGTGCTTCATATGGAGAGGTTGGCCCCTCTTAATAACTATTATTTTTCAAATTCTAAACTCCATCTTGGTGCTCATATGGAATGTCGTCTTTCTCTAAAACAAAAGATATTTAAGTTTATATCTTTTATTTAAACTTCAATTAATTGCCCCATGAATAACTTAAATTAAATGCAATTTAGAACATTAAACTTGGTGCCAATATTTGATGATGTAGTCCGTCTTTTCTAAATGCTCTTTGTTTCTATTCATCATTCCGTTCTTGTCTTCAATATATTCATATTCTCTTCAAAACTAATCACCCATATAGTATTTTGGTCGGCCATTTCTAATCAATGTTTTAAATTGTTAATTTAAATATTATCTTCTCTATCAATTTCTAGTCAACGATTGATCCAATTTGCCTTAGACATTCCACAGAATGGCAATGACAACATTTACACCTTACATGCAATGGTATTTCTACTTTGACGTCAATGAAAACACATTCCAACAATATTCTAATGATCTCATTATATGTCTTTGACATAACAATCTTGCTGATAGTCTCATTCATACTTTTCACAACAATGACAACCATCTTGTCTATGCAACTTTGACTTCAATGACAACCAATTCCTATATTCTCGTTTGTTCATTAATGATAAAAATCATGACTACCTTTTTAACATCAATGGCAACATGTCCAACAATCTCCCCCTTTGTCATTGATGGCAACACGAACATATTTCTCTCATTTTCCTTGCTCCCCCTTAGTATATCTCTCCCCCTTTGACATCAATGGAAAAGGGACACTTAGTATATTTATTTCCCTCATGATATGATTCTCTCTCTTTTATGTGATGCTTCCCCTATTTGCAAGGCTCCCCCTTTGTTTCTATGTAACTTGTGTGATATGCTTTCTCTATAGAAGATGAAAGATTTCTTTAACTCTTCACAAAGAATCCCTCCTTTCTGAAATGCTTCCTCTTGACATTAGTGGAATCATTTTCCAAATTTCTATAACTCTTCCTTGTTGTAACTCTCCCTCTTTCTCTAATTCTCTCCTTTTTACATTAATGATAAAGGGAAGTTTATTATACTTCCATCCATGTCTTCTATTATTGATAAATAAGAACACCTTAAATGTGAAGTTGAACATAAGCTTCTTGCAACATGATAATAAGTTAGAGCTTTGTGATCCTTATACCTATTCTCTCATGATTTCTTCCTTCTCTTATTGTCTAAGGTCTTTAGGCTCTCTATCATCTTAACATCAACTCTTCTTTACTTCATTATATTTTTACTTTCTTATATGTAGTCTGCTACTACCATATTATTCTCTTTTCTTATAACTCTTCCCATTTGATCAATGACAATTGAATGCTCATATAGAATATGCATTAGTTGATCTATCTTGAATTGTGTTCTCTATGGAGCTAAAAGATAATACAATGGTTAGCTCTCCCCTTGAACTTGCACTTCTCCTTATGGACTAGGTGATACCACTTGTGCATGAAGTATAGTTTGCACAAGGATATATTCTTCTTTCTCTTGCTCTTGTTTCCTTCTCCATACTTTTGTATTTTCTTCCTTTTGGTTAGCCATACTTCCACTTTCTTGTTCTACCTAGGGAGTTCAAAAACCACTTCTACAAAAGCGTGCTATGTGACCATAGTTGTTGCACTTATAGCACACAATTGTAATCCAACAAAGGACCAAAGGAATTATAGCTCCTACTTGAGAACCCATAAGAATTCCTATTTTTGTTCCAACCAACATTTCTTGCTTTTGTTGTACAATCTCTTGCCTTGTGAACAAGGTTGTTGTTCTTATTTGACAACCGATAAGAACTTTTAATTTTGTTCCAATCAAATCTTCTTGCATGTGTCTAACAATCTATTGCTTTATAACCAAAGTTATTACAAGAATAGCAATAACCATAGAAAGAAAGTTGAAACTTGGTCTTTTGTGCTTGCCTGTTGGGAAATTAGGTGTCTCAACCTTGTACATTTCTTGTAGTTATTTATTTTGTATTTAATATTTTCCTTTGGTTAGTTGTTATTTGTATTTAGCTCCAAAACAACATAGGGGCGTGAGAATTCTTAATTGGCACTTTTGCCACATGTCGGTGCCTTCAAAATTGAAATATTAGTTCTCAAAAGATGCCCACATGATAGTATATCATGGAAGAACTACTTTTAGAGGTATTATGAGAGATTCTATGACAACTATAAGGGTCTAAAATAGGGGACATCAATTTGGACGTGAGAGATTATTTTTAAACTAGAATCTTGGCTAAAAAGTTAAGCACATGGTTTTGTAATCCACATATGGTTTCTTGTGTAGCTATAAGTCTATAAATTGAAGGGTTGAGGAGTAGTTTGTGTGTGTGAGTTTGCAGGTACTGCTATGCTATCGAAATGCTACCGGAATTCTTCTAGAATTGTTTACTGGTGATACTCCTATAATAAACTTGCTTTGCAAGTGTATGTAATTGAAGCCAAAGAAAACTTATAAGGATTAGAAACTCAAATGAAATGCATAAACGACTCAAATGTATACCTTGAAGTCCTCCTCCTCCCTAATAAGATTGAGAGCTTAGCACCCAAAAAATCTAGCTTTATCCATGGCTTCTAATGTGAAATGCTCTCAAAACTTAAATGCAAATCACTACTTACCTAGCTCAAGATGAGAGAAATGGAAGAAATTTTAGCATAATAACAATACTCAAAGATTGGATGGTAAAATGGCTTGGAAGAGCTTGTATTTATAGGAAAAATGGAGGGAGATTTGATCCAATGGTGTGTTGGTGAAAAATCATATTTTCACTTTTACATAAGTTAATTAGGGAGATTCTTTTTCTATTTTGAGTCTTATGATATGTGTCATAGGCTTTCTTTTCTCTTGAGAGCATTGTGACATGTGTCACATGCTTTCTTTCCCCACTTTGTCTATTCTTTGATAGTGGTTATATATATCTTTTGTATTTATTTTTGAATAATGCAATGGGAATGTGAAGCACTAATTCATGCATGCATTTGGCTTTTGCAATATTTTCTTGCAGCTCTCTCTTGTAGAAGATTTCCAGTAGATGATCTTGGCTCATGTGAGTCCTTGTATGACTCTAACATGGTATCAGAGATCTAGATCTATCAATTTCTTCTCAAATTGAAGAGGGTTTTAGCCATGAGCAGATAATTTGTGCATCTTGGAACAAAACAGACCTCATGGTTGCGCTCAAAAGGTGTCAAAACCTCTATTTTCATATAAGGCACTCTATATTTTGTTAAAAAAAAATATGGGCATTTTTTTGGGCTTTGGTTTTTTATGTGCAAGAAAAATCTATATGGCTACCTTGATTTCTGTGCCATTTTTCTATACAGACACCTCAATTTATGTGCCCAAATTTATGTACAATTGCCTTGATTTTTGTGCCAAAAGTTTTTGAGCATATTTTAATTTTTGAGTTGCCTTGATTTTCGTGCCAAATTTTTTTGAATTTGCCTCAATTTTTGTGCTGCTTGATTTATGTCTGCCATGATTTTTGTGCCACTCAATCTCTAAATCTACCTCGATTTCCATGTCGCATTCATGTGCATGCCTAAAAAGGCATTTTTCTTCCAAAGGCCATAACTTGACCATACGGACTCGAAAATTGGCAAACAAAAAAGTGTTGGAAAGCTAGTTCTGAGCACTACTCGGTAATAGTGGTCTTTTTCCAAGATTTTTTTGTTTGAAACCTTTTTTCTGTTTGACATCAAGGCATTATTTCTGGCTTCGGAGCTCTGTTCTTGCACCTAGAATCTCTGTTTTTTGAAAATGAATAGGGGTTGGAAAGGTATCAGAGAGCTCTACACAACCATTTATGTAATTTTTTCAGATTCAACCTTAGGTATCTTTTATTCAGTTTGTCAATTTTATGGCTTTTGCTAGATATCCTAGACATGTTGCCTTCTAGAAAGGTTCTGTTTGCTTTGATTAGCTTCTGTTATCAGCATAAATCTATTTGCATGTTTTGATCTCTATCATTTTAAGGAGGTATCATGGGTTTTACCACTCATCCTTCTGTGGTTAATCTAACTAAGGACAATTATGAGTCCTGGTAAAGAGGCATCCTGACACATCTTATGTAGCTGCATCTTCTGTCTCATCTTTATGGGCTCATACCTAAACCAGAGACACCTATGAAGAAATATGTTTGGGGTAACAATCGAGATCATGTTGTAGGTTTAATTTGTACCACCATTGATTATGATATTGTGTGTGATCTTCCCATCTATGAGAGCCCACACACACTTTGGACAAAAATTTGGGATTTGTATGGAGACCCTCATGTCTCACCATTTCCAAATGATCCTACATCAGATTGCCTCATTCCACTTGATGATGCAAATAATATACCTTATTATGATGATACTTTAGAGGAGCTTGAGTATATGGCATGTCTTGAATGTTCAGAGATAGAGACCTCTCTTGTTCCCTCTTTTCCTCCTATTGAGACCACATCTTCTTCATCACTGATTGCTACTTCAAAATTCAGTGTTGCATCATCATTGGCATCTAATAATTCTCTGCAGTAGGTCAAGATCAGTCTTTCAAATCCACCTCATTGGGACTTTTATCTTGCAGACATATCATCCTTGTTTTTGGAGTCTCACATTGCTAATTTGGAGGACACATTTCAGGGTTTATCTCTCTTGTTTGATGCTATTTCAATTGGCTTTGCATCACCACCTTCATCTACTATCTTTCCTGATGTAGTTCAGATCATATCCTCTCCTGGTTCTTCTTCTGTGATTAGGCAGACAATTTCTGTTTTGGAGAAACATATTCTCCTAGTATGAGGTCACTTGAGTTGCATTCAGAGGCACACATTTCAATATGGATTCCCTATTCATCCATGATGCAGGAATGGCTTCTACATTCACTAGTGGATTTGTTTCTTCCGAAAGGGAGAAATGTTGTTTGCAGGCAGTGGATTGGATTCTGTCTTCAAGATCTCTTAATTAGTTCTAGATCTTCTTCTTGGAGGGGATTTATATTCTCTTTTCGCTCTCTCTTATGGGGGGCACTCATGATTGTACTCTTGTGATGGATTCATTCCATGGGGGGTCTTAGTGTCCTTCCATCACATGTTCTTGTACTTTCTTTTTGTTTTTCTCTCTTTTGGAGAGGAGTTTTCTCCCACTGGGTTTATCTCCTTTTCTCCACCTTATGAGAGATTCTTGTTGTTCATGGGTACCTAACATGGCCTTTGTTGCCAGGACCCATCTTTCTTTCTTTCTTTTTAGCTTGTGTAATCTTCCTAAGTTACACTTATGGGGGGTGTTGGTGGAAAATCATATTTTCACTTTTACATAAGTTAATTAGGGAGATTCTTTTTCTATTTTGAGCCTTATGACATGTGTCATAGGCTTTCTTTTCTCTTGAGAGCATTGTGACATGTGTCACATGCTTTCTTTCCCCACATTGTCTATTCTTGGATAGTGGTTGCGTATATCCTTTGTATTTATTTTTTAACAATGCAATGGGAATGTGAATCACTAATTCACGCATGCATTTAGCTTTTGCAATATTTTCTTGTAGCTCTCTCTTGTAGAAGATTTCTAGTAGATGATCTTGGCTCCTGTGAGTCCTTGTATGACTCTAACATGGTGGAGATTAAATGTACATATCAATAGATGAGGTTGCTTCAAAGATGGAGGGCTTGGAGTTGATAAAAAAGATTAGATGGATGAGAATAAAAGTGAATTTTTAATTCACATTGGAAAGGGGTTTGCATTAATGAAGTTAGATGAAGGGGATTAGAAGTGAATTTTTAATTCACATGGGGAAGAGTCCCATTAAATGAAGACTAGAACAAATTAGGTGTGTAAGAGCTCATTAAATGGGATTTAGGACAAGTTAAAATAAAAAATTACCTTATGTGGAATAAAAGATAATTTTTTATTTGGGAGGTGTGGGGATAAGTGTTAAATAAGGTTTGACCAAACTAATCAAGGGGATTAGTTTAATTAATATGGTTGGAGAAAATTAGTAGATGGATAAATAAGGGGTTAAAATTAATTAAATAATGATCTATCTAATTAATTGAGGTCTAGGGGTCATGTAGGCTAGGGTAGATAATTAAATATGTATTTAATTAACTAGGTTAGGGGTACGCTAATTAGTAGGCTTGATTGATCAGATAAACATAATTTATCTAATTAACTAGGTTTAGGGAAGTGGAAAATTTAATCAAATAAATATTGGGAATATTTATTTAATCAATTGGGCTAATGTTATTAAGTGTAACTATTGAATTAATTAAATTAATTCAATTTAAGGATTAAATGATGAAGAAAAGGGTGAATGGATGAGGTAATTAATTAAATAAAAATTTAATTAATTAATTAGAAGGGAAATTAATGATATGGATGATGTCAGGGGATTGTTATACGGTTAAGACATTTTTAGGTGTCTACAGTAATCTTGTTGTTAGATTTGAAATACATTGAGTAGGTTTTTGGAGTGTGGGGCTTTTGACCCAAAAGGGTTTTCCCCACATATATCTGGTGTTTTGTGTTTTATTTTTTTATTTTTTGTTATGAATGTGTTTCTAGAATTTTTGTAACTGTTATATCAGATTTTAAAGTTTTGCATAATATCTCTTCTCAAGATTGGTGTAGGAAGTTGTTTCCACTACTCTAACTTCCTTACAAGTGGTATCAAAGCCTGATCACCTTTGGTTTTAGTTGTGGGTTGTTGGGTTTTTTGTACTAATCAAGGTTTGAGTGGTAGCTTGTGCAGAGGATACTTTGTGATCTTGTTGCAGATATTTTTCAGATGGTGAGTACATCTGGGAGAATTGACGTAGACACGTTTTCTTGTAGGAACTTTAAAATTTGGAAGTTGAAGATGGAAGATATGTTCATTTATCAAGATCTATGGGATGAGGTGGATGAAAAATTCTAGAGACATATGGATCCAACATTGGCTACACAATATGATGTAATGAATAGAAAATCTAAAGGTCTCATAAGAATGTGCCTTGCAGACTTGATTTTGATAAATGTCCACAAAGAACCCACTTCAAAGAAGCTTTGGAAGAAGCTAAGTAATATGGATGAAGAAGAAAGGTGTCAAACTTTGTTGTGTTCACTGCCAGACTCATGGGATAGCCTAGTCATGGCCATTGGGAGCACTTCAATCATCTTGAAGATGGAGGATATTGTTGGTTCTCTACTCTCTGAAGAGATGAAAGGGAAAGTCTCTTTGAATGCCAAAGAGGCTTTGAGTGTTCAAGGAAGACCAAAAGAATGAGGCAAAGATGAGAAGAAGTGTGGCCATTCTAAGTCGAAGAATATTTGGGGAGATCAAAATCTTGTGGTAAGTCCAAGGAAAAATGTTGGAACTATGGCAAATCTAAACACTTCTGAAAGGACTGTAAAGAAGAGAAGAAAGAAGAAGAAGCAAGATTCTAATTCTGAGTCCAAAAAGGAAGATGGAGATGCCTTTATTATAGCCTTGGTCACTCGTGCAAATAATAATGCATGGTTGATAGACTCAAGTGCATCTTTCCACATGACTCCTAACAAAAACTGATTTAGTAAGTATGAAAACTATGATGGTGGTAAGGTGCATTTGTGTGATAATTCTTTCCTTGACATTGTTGGTCATGGTAGCATTCATGTGAAATTTTCTGATAGAGAGTTAGACAATTTGATGGTGTCTTGCATAACCCAAGACTAGCAAGAAATTTATTATATGTTAGCAAGCTAATAGATGCAGATGTGCATGTACAGTGTTCTGAAGCAGGTGTGAAAATGGTTAGAGGTGCTATAGTGATAGAAAGAAGTAGATTGGGTACATTATACCATCTTGATGCGTGCACAGTTGAGTGTAATAGCACTTCTGATAAAATTAAGAAAAAAACTACTTCGTTGAAAAAAAGATGGTTTCCTCTTCTACAGATGGTCGTGGTTTCTGGGTACCCAAGGGTGATTTACTACCAAATCAAATTTGCCTACAAAGAAGACCATGTTATGACACCAAAGGCTTGGCCACATTGGAGAGAAGGGTTTAAAAGCCCTAAAAAATTAGAACCTCATTGAGGGGTTAAATGATTGCAATCTAGAGTTTGATTTTTGTGAACATTGTATTTATGACAAACAAAACCACATTCAGTTTTACTCATCTTCTCATAAGTCTTCATGTATCTTAAATCTAATCCATTTGGATGTATTTAGTCCTACTGATGCTGATTCTATTAGTAAATCATTTTATTATGTTACTTTCAATAATGATTTCAGTAGGAGAACATGGGTATATTTTTTAAAGAGTAAATCTAAAGTTTTTAATAATTTTAAGGAGTTCAAGGCTATGGTAGAAACTCAGACTAGAAATAAAAATAAATGTTTGATGATTGACAATGGTAGTGAGTATTGTTCTATAGATTTTGATAGATTCTGCACAGATTACAGGATTAAAAGACAAAAGACAACTATGTATTCTCCTTAGCAGAATGGAGCTATAGAAAGAATGAATAGAATGTTGATGGAAAAGGCTAGGATCATGTTGAATGGAGCTGGCCTAGAACAAAAGTTTTGGGATCTGTTGCCACTGCTTGTTATTTGATCAATAGATCTCCTACATCAATGCTTGTTGATAAAATTCCAATGGAGGCGTGGTTGGGGGAAAAGCCTTTACTTAGACATCTGAGAGTTTTTGGTTGTGAGGAATATGTACATGTGCCTAAGGAGAAGAGAAAAAGTTAGATTCTAAGGCTGTCAAATGTATCTTCATCAGCTACAACCATGGTGTGAAAGGATACAAGATTTGGGACCATGTTGCATAGAAGGTAATTTATTCCAGAAGTGTTATTTTTAGAGAGACTAAATCTTCTCTTGTTAATTTTTAGCTAGAAAAAATTAAAGTAATTGAATATAAAAAGGATGTGATTCAACTTCCTACTATGCCTAATAAAGTTGAATTGAGGCTTCGAGATAGACAAGAAGTTAAGGAGAGCTCATCAAGCTCTGAATCTTCAAAATAGGAAGAAGAGGAGGAAGAAGTGGAAGAACCTCCACCTCAGCTTGTTCAAAGGTCTATTTAAGGCATAGGCAACCACCAAAAAGGTATGGGTATTCACTTGATGATTGGAAATGTATATTTACTTTAAATACTAACATTGATGAACTGAAATCTGTGCAAGAGGCTTTGGGTATGAATGATGCAGAGTCTTGGAAACTTTCCATGGATGAAGAAATGATAGCCCTTGAAAGAAATGATACATGGGATTTAGTACCATTTCCTAAAGGATGGGAACCTATTGGATGAAAATGGGTGTTTAAGAAAAATATTGGTTCAGATGGAAATGTTGAAAAGTATAAGGCACAGTTGCTTGTGAAGGGATACTATCAGGTTGAGGGTATTGATTATGGTGAGATTTTTTCTCCTATTGCTAAAATGACATCGACTTAGTTTTTATTACCTATTGCAATAGCTTATGACCTAGAGGTTGAACAAATGGATGTGAAAACTGCCTTCCTTCAAGGTGACTTGGAGGAAGAAACCTATATGACACAACCAAAGCACTATGTGGTGAAAGGTAAAAGCAAGTTGGTTTGTAAGTTAAAGAAATCTTTGTATGGCCTTAAACAATGTCCTGGGATGTGGTACCAGAAGTTTGATACATATGTGTTGAGTTTGGTATTTTTGTAGTCTAAATCTTATCACTGTGTATATTTTAAATCTGATGGTTATTCTTGTAGGTAATTGCTTTGTATGTTGATGACATGTTTATTGGGAAAGGCAAAGGTTTGATTGTAGAATTGAAATATCAACTATCTGTGAAATTTGAATGAAAGATCTTGGTGCAGCAAAACACATTCTTGAGATGGAGATCAGAAGAGATCACGAGAACAGAAAGCTATGGCTAGGCTAGAGTAAGTATGTTTGTTTATTTTTGCAAAGGTTTAACATGCAGGATTGTAAACCCACTTTGTGTTCCTGTTACTTTGGGAACAAAGATCTCTATTTCACAATGTCTTACATCCCCATCGAAGATGGAAGACATGAGCAGAGTACCTTACTAGAGTGCAGTTGGAAGCTTAATGTATGCTATGGTCTATACAAGACCAAACATTGCCCAAGTAGTGGGAGTTCTTTCTCATTTTATGTCTAATCCTAGAAGAGAGCATTGGGATGTAGTTAAAGGGTCTTTAGATATTTATGGGGTACAACAAAGTACTCTATATCTTTTCATGGTATAGGAGATCAACATTCCTTGAGTATTCATGGTTTTGTAGATTTAGACTGGGTTGGTGATGTCGATAGTAGAAGGTCCAATAGTGCATATGTATTTACTCTTAATGGTGGTGCAATTAGTTGGATGAGCAAGCGATAGGCTGTGGTCACTTTTTCCACTACAGAGGCATAGTATATGGTGACTACTCATGCTTGTAAAGAAGCCATTTGGCTGAAGCATTTGTGTTCAGATATTGGATTGAAACAAGGTGTAATTACAATATATTATGATAGCCAAAGTGCAATCTACCTTGTGAGGAACCCAAATTTTCATGCCAGGACCAAACACATTGATGTTCAGTATCACTTCATGAGATACATGGTTGAGGATGACAGGGTGAAGCTAGAAAAGGTAGAGATAGTGGTGAATGTTGCAAATACATTAAATAAGCCCCATGAGCATAGAAAAATTCAAGTGGTGCTCTGAGTCTTTGGGCCTTTTGGTCTTGATCACTTGATCCATGATAGTGTTATTCCACTGGCTCTTGCAATCTATTTGACAAATGGGAGAATGTTGGGAAATTAGGTGTCTCAACCTTGCATATTTTCCATAGTTATTTATTTTGTATTTAATATTTTTCCACATTTACTTATTTTTTTAATTTAGCTCCAAAACAATGTAGGGGCGTGAGAATTCTTAATTGGCACTTTTGCCACATGTCGGTGTCTTGAAAATTGAAATATTAGCTGTCAAAAGATGCCCACATGATAATATATCATGGAAGAACTATTTTTAGAGGTATTATGACAAATTCTATGACAACTGTAAGGGGCTCAAATAGGGGATATCAATTTGGATGTGAGAGCTTATTTTTAGACTAGAATCTTGGCTGAGAAGTCAAGCACATGGTTTTCTAAACCACATATGTTTTCTTGTGTAGCCAAAAGTCAATAAATTGAAGGCTTCAGGAGTAGTTTGTGTGTGTGAGTTTGCAGGTACTATTATGCTATCAAAATGCTATTGGAATTCTTCCATAATTGTTTACTGGTGATACTCTTGTAATAAACTTGTACTGCAAGTGTATGTAATCTTGTTGTTGGATTCAAAATACATTGAGTAGGATTTTGGAGTGTGGGGTTTTTCGCTCGAAAGGGTTTCCCCCACATATATCTGGTGTTTTGTGTTTCATTATTTATTTTCTGTTATGAACATGTTTCTAGAATTTATGTAACTATTAGATCATATTTTAAAGTTTTGCATAATATCTCTCCTCAAGATTGACGTAGGAAGTTGTTTCCATTACTCTAACTTCCTTACACTGCCCTGGAGGAAAGGACTTTTCAAAATTGTCCTTAATATCTTTTGGAAGGATGTAGGTCTTCTGTGGAAGTTGATTTTCCTCCTTCTTGTTGTCTTCCTTTATGATGGGACTCTTGAGAGCATGTGCATAGATTTTAAGTTTTTCCTCATTTTCCTTCTTTGGTGGCTCTTTGGAATCTTCTTTTTGGCCATCCTATTTTTTTTGTAACCAAGACCTTTCTTATTCAATGTTGGCCTTTGTGAATTGATAATATTATCCAATATTTCAGTATTCTTCTCATTCTTCAGATCTCTGTTTGATTCAACATTTGCTTTCTCCAATTCCTTTTTCAAGAAGACAATTTCAAACTATAACCTTTCATAATTTTCCCCATTTTTCTCTAATTGGAGTCTCACTTCCTCTTTCATTTTGTATCTCCTTCTTTGATCTAAAATTTTAACTTGACTATTATATTTTTGGATTCTTCAAGGCTTCTTACTAACTCTACATTAGATTCATTGTTCTCTTGAAGTTGTAGCTTTAGTTTCACGTTCTCCTTTCTAAGCCTCTTAATCTCATTGTAGGCATGATGAAGTTCCTCGTCAAGATCCATTTCTTCATCATCTTCATCATAATATTCCTTTGAATCTTTCTCTTCTCTTCTTGTGTCTTCACTTTTAACCTGCATAGATTCAAAAACACAATGATCAATTTTACCACAGTTAAAACATTTATCATTACCTTTGTATATGTCAGATCCTTCTTCATTTGTACTTGATTCATCATTAGAGCTCACCTGATTCATTCTTTCAATTCTTCATCTCCTTTGATGCATTGAATGTTGCCACTCTTTTAGATGATTTTATTTTCCCTTATTTCCTTTACTTTTTCCCATATGTGTTTTTAAGATCTTCCTTCTATTGGTTAAACTATTTCCAAAGGAACCCACTCTGACACCAATTGATCAGCACAAGGTTATACTAAGAGGGGGGTGAATTAGTATAACACAAACTTTTACTTTTCAAAGTTAATCAATCACATCAATAACACACATGCAAGATCTAGCAATTAAGAACACAAGAAGAACATGTGATTTATGATGAAACCCTTGTGGGAGAAAACCATGACAAAATATTTCTTATATATATTGATCTTCTTCTATAGGCACTAACCTACTTCTCTTACAATTCTTCTTTTGTGAGCACCAAACCATTGGAGACACCAATCCCCACTTATAGAATCTATAGGCACCAACCCACTGGAGGCACCAATCCTCACAATGGAGCACCATCTTAGTGATTGACACCAATCTCTAGGCACCAGCCTACAAATTCTTTAATGGATGATATCATTCTCCCTTCCTCACAATCTAATTATAGATGCACTTCCTTTCACAACTCTGCTTGTAGACGATCTAATGGTTATCACATAATTCCTTTTCTTCATGACTTGGTTTGTACATAATGCAATACTTTCCTTCACAAGTCTACTTGATGATGCAACAACTTTTCTTCTCAAATAATGCAATACTTTCCTTTATATTTTTGCCTTAAAGTCTGCTCTAATTTTACTTATAAATCTTCCCCCAACTTATGCATCATCTATTCTTCACTTCACAAATATCAATACTCTCTTCATATAATTTGATATAAATCTAAATCACTCTTCATATTTGTTGTTCTAACTCTTCTTTTTTTTATTGATATTACATTAATGCTTCACTCATATGTACTTCCATTTGACCTTCTTTTATATCATATCATACCTCTTGAATGGAGAGACTCTTATCAAGATACACCACTTCTAAAAGAGACGTCCATCTTTTAATTACATTCCTTTTTGTTAATGTTGATCTTGATCATTGCTCTATGAAGGATAATCATTACATTAGAAAATAGCAATCGTTGCTCCTTTTGATAATCATTGCTTTTCATTGTTGTTCTTAATATGCTTTTAGACCTCCTTTAATTCATATGATATTACTTTGAAAATTCACACATAACACACCAAAATCACACCTTTTCTCATATACAAGTCGCACCACTTTAGTTTCATTAAATGAACCTATTCATCATGATTACCATAAGACATTTTGCCTTATTATAGGGTGCTTCATATGGAGAGGTCGACCCCTCTTAATAACTATTATTTTTCAAGTTCTAAATTCCATCTTGGCACTCATATGGAATGTCAAATTTCTATAAAACAAAAGGTATTAAAGTTTATATCTTTTATTTAAACCTTAATTAATCACGTCATGAATAACTTAAATTAAATGCAATTTAGAACATTAAACTTGGTGCCAATATTTGATGATGTTGTCTGCCTTTTCTAAATACTCTTCATTTCTCTTCATCACTACTTGCTTGTCTTCAATATATTCATCTTCTCTTCAAAATTGATTGCCTACATAGTCTTTTAGTCAGCCATATCTAATCAATGTTTTAAATCTTTAATTTAAACATTATCTTCTCTATCAATTTCTGCTCAATGATTGATCTAATTCACCTTAGACATTCCAATGAATGATGATGACAACATTTACACCTTGCATGCAATGGTATTGCTACTTTGACATCAATGACAACACATTCCAACAATCTCATTATACATGTTTGACATAACAATCTTGCCAATAGTCTTGTTCATACTTTTGACATCAATGACAACCATGTTTACATGCACCTTTGACATCAATGACAACCATTTCCTAATATCTGGTTTGTTCATTAATGATAACAATCATGACTAGCTTCTTGACATTGATGACAACACATCCAACAAGGGAATCCCTACCTAGACCTTGGTACTAGGAAAGCATTAAATTGGTAAAGTATATTACTCTAGAAGGAAGATACAAATGTGTTTTTTCTTACCATTTTATTTTGCTTAACCATTTTAGACATAGGAGACTAGTTAGCTTCCCATCCTACTTTCTTATGCCCTTGGAGATATTTGTTGTTGATGTTTGGCTTAATAAGGTTAAATTGTTGCTTCAGCAAAGCTATCGATTTGTCAAATCCAAAGTGATGCTCAAGGAACCTTCTATGAAGGTTAATATTGTGGAGTCCATCTAGCATGATAGTAGCCCTTATGAACCCTTTTTGGTAAGGAGGGCCCTATTCCTAATTCTATCGCAATTATAATCCCCTTAGCTTTGCAAATTGATTGTTGCCCTAGAACTAAGGCTAGTAGGGGCAAGGCTGCTTTGTTGAAGGATAATAAGGACAAGGATAGGGTTGGGGAGGAAGAAGGGAAGGAGGCCTTTGTGATGGCTGATGGATAGGAAAAAGGTATCAAAGGAAAGTAGACTATTAGGGCCAACAATTCCTAGAGGAAGGTGGAAGTAGAGTCTATGAAGGGGAAGCACCTAGGAGAGAGTGAAGAGTTAATTCCCTTTAAGAAAACTAAGTATGCTAGGGAAGAGGATAAGGTGGAGGATAATGTTTCTAATTCTATTGAGGATCTCTCTATAAGTAACTTAGATAGAAAAGTGGACTATAATCCCTAATAGAGCATCCTAAAGTGGTTTGTGAACAAAAATAAAAAATTGAAGAGTAGACTAAACCAATTGTTTGAATAGGTTAAATGGAAATCTCCCCCAATATAAGTTAAAGGTGGAGTTTAAGTAGGATGACTATAATAAATTCAATTATATTTGTGAGTTTAGAAATGCTATAGAAAGGCTTGACTCTTGCTTGAGCAGATTGGAAACAAACTATGAGTATTTGAAGGCATCTTTGAATGAGACCATCCTTCTTAGCTAGACCACTATTAAAAACTTAGTAGCAAGCATACTTATACTCCAAGAGTATATATTAGAAATAAAGAAACCCAATTTCCAAGAGGGTCCAAGTAAGAGAACCAAGAGCCATATGAAGTAGATATAGGGCACAATGATTAACTTAAATAGTGATATGATAGAGGACCACTTGAAATTCCGAAGGCAAGAGTGCAATGTTATTAGTTCCTTGAAGGATCTATTTGCTAATCAATTGTAAGCCTTGTGGATATACTTTTATTGTATTGTCAATTTATTTTCACTTGGTTTATTGTTGTTGGTTTTTAGCTCTATTTCCTTTTTTGACCCATTGGTCAATTGTGTTTTTTTATGCATGTAAGATTCTAACATTCTTTTTTGATTCATTGTAAAAGGGTTTAGACCCTTTCAAAAATTCACTTTTATCTAATAATCAAAAAATATTTATTGACTTCTATATATGAAAGCTCCAATAAAGCAAAATTATATTTTTATGTTGTTATAAAGTCAATCTAATTATATTATTTATAATAGTTAAAAAAACTATTACAAACATACTTTAATTATATATTTAAATTAGTAATCTTATTATAAATAGAAGTGAAAAGAAAAACTATAAAGAATAAATAAGAGTAAGTCACTTTATAGCTTCAACAAAATTCATCTAATAATCAATGGGAATGTTTTTAGTTTATATATTTGAAGAACAATACAAATCATGTTAAAATATTTTCAAAAATGTTATTAAATATTTTTTAAATCCTATTATCTTATAAATAAAATCTAATTCTATAGTCTTTTGATATTTTTCATTGTTGAATATGACCTAAATCCCTCAAATAGGTCACCAACCATCAAATTCTGACCTTACCTTTAAACATTAAGTTGATCAATCACTCACTTGAGCCTACCAACTCTAATTGTGGATCAAACATTAAGCTATGAAACCTTACAATGAATTTGACTCCATCCTTACCCATGATAACTTACTTAAGCATCTAATATCCCAAAAACCAAATCTAGACATTGATAAGTTTCCTCATTACATCTGGGGTTAGTACATGATAAGATTTATTGGTAATAGATGTCTCTGAGATCAAAAATTAGTTGCAACAATATTTTTGTAGATGATGAACATTGCATTCCAATTAATTATAATAAGGCTTAAATTAGATCAATTTGTCACCTTCTTGTGGGATCCACCACACTTACTATATGTGATATTTTAATTAAACTTGGTTTTCTCAAATGTTTTCATAAAATATTTTAGAATTTTATGCATAAAATTATAGTCCAACTTTTGGGGCTTATTGGGGAGAATAAGGATATGATAAGAAAAATCTAATTAAAACATTAATTTTCAATCTAATTAAATTTTTCTACTTTAAATAATAATAATTTTAATTAGCATATTAATTAATTCATTTGAGACTATTCTAAGAACTCATTATTTTACAAAATATTATTAGTTTGAATTGATTAAATAGTTTATCTAAATTAATTAATTCAAACAAATATTCACATAATCTAACAATAGCAATGATGTACTTCAAATACCAAGAACTAGTTCACTTCTGTAGTACATATTCCTATCAAACATCACATTTTGATTAAAAATACCTTAGTGGCACTATTAGATAGTCATAATAATCTATTATCTACATTTAATTACATGATCAAGACTAACAAATAATTTATTCAACAAACAAGCACACAGGGAAGTAAACAAAACTTCTTAGTCTCATATATCATAATGCATTGTGTCAAAATTAGAATAGGTTGGGGCAAGTAACATCATAATCAAATATACCTGTCATTATAAGAATGTGATAGTGCTCCCCCATGAGGGTTTTTTGAATGTGGTGAAGGAGTCCATCCTGGCCCCTTCCCCGAATGATGATGCAGGGCTTTGGTTAGCTAAAGGTGCTACTGTATAGATTCTAATAGTGGTTGGGAACTTGGTTCTCCCACTTGTATTGTCGGATGCCCCTGTGCTCCCGCTTGAAGGTGTAAAGTTTGCCTTTGTTGTGAATGGTTCTGTGAAGGTAGATAGTTTCTACTTTGGTGCTCGGCCTCTGGTAGGCACGGTGGATGTTGGCGCTATTGATTTTCTATAGTCTGGTCTTCATACTATTAATGCCTTCATTGGTGCACCCTCCTCTGCATTTGGGAAAGGTGTTGGTCCTAGTTTTTGTTGCCCGTCAAGAGGGCGAAGCTCCTTCAGGGCCCTCTTCCTTAAAGCAATTGAGGATATTTTTGCTAGGTTTTAGCCTGCTCACCCCTCTCCTAGGGCTTGTCTTCCCTCTGCTCTATCACCTCCAGTTGTGGTGTGCAAGGCTAAGGTCCTAGAGAATGAGGACCATTACCTAAGCATTGGGGTTGTATGTAGGTTTAACAATCTGTGGCCATCCTTGCCAGATCTTTATAGCTAGGTATTGGAGTCTTGGAATCCATTAGTGGAGGGCAAGATTGAGTTGTTTTCATGTACTAGGGGTTTCTTTGTGGCAACTTTTGATACCCCAGAGGAGAGGGATATTGTGCTGAATGGTCAGGTTTGGATGTGGGGTGTGCATTCCCTGTCCATTAAACTGTGGTTTTGCTCCTTCAACCCTCTCACCGAGCCTCTCAACATTAGGCCTACTTGGGTGAGGCTCTTGAATCTTCCTCTTCAATGTTGGGAAGATTCGTGTTTTGAAGACATTGGAAATGCTATTGGTTGCTTCTTGATGGTGGATTCTACTACCTCTTTCATTAGACACTCCACGTTTGCCCACATTTTGGTCGACATTAACATCTCAAAACCCCTTCATGGGGAGGTGGTTTTGCAGGTTGGGGATAGGTCATGTTCACAATTGCTTGATTATGAGAGCCTCCCCTTCAGATGTTGATGGTGCTTTACCATGGGTCACCTGGCCTCAGTTTGTCCACACTCTCATCGCAAGGTTGTGGCAACCCAATGGAAGAATGCTACAGATGATCACTTGACCATTAATTCTCCCAACTCTTCGACTGATCCCTTTCCACCTGTAGAGCCCTCTTCATCCACTTCGGGCCCTATGGGTGCTGTGGCAGTTGCTGTGAGTCCCCTAATTCCTTTAGTGTCTACTGATCCACCATTGGTTGCCCCATCCAGTGAGGGCATATTAGAGATTCATGCTCCGGTTTTGTCTTCGAGTTCCCCAATTGCGTGTGCTGAGGCCTCCCACTTTTCTAGGGTGCTGGCTAAGTCTGTGGAATCTAATGAAGATTCCCATCTCTCCCCTTGTTCTGAGGACTTAGACCCTTTTTGTTCTTGGACCATTGCTCAAAGAAGGAAGAAAGGTCTTCCTAAGGTAGTTTCTACTTTGCACCCTTGGGTCAAAGGAGTTTAGTATGATAGGTCAGGATCTAGCATAGTCTAGTCCCTATTGTTTTGTCCTTTGTTTACAGCAGGGTTGCCTCTTGTTTTAAGGGTTCGGGCCCTTTCAAAATCTTGTTTTGTTTCCTAGTTCCACAGCCTGTGAAACTCTCTTTGTTCACCTTCTTGGCTTTTGTTCATGGGTTCGAGACCTTCCCGGTTACTTTAATTAAAACATCATAATCAAATATCTATATTGAGTTAAAATGAGGGATATTACATTCTCCCCCTTAATAGAATGTTGAGATGATCATAAACCAAAATAATAATAAGTATTAATAGAGTATCACATCAAGGTTTTTCAAAACAATATATCACATCATTGTATTATAATGAATAGTTAAGTAAAGAGAGAAGAGTATTCCTTGTAGAATGAATCTCTCTCTCTCTCTCTCTCTCTCTCTCTCTCTCTCTCTCTCTCTCTCTCTCTCTACAAAATCAACGAAACATTATGACAAAATATATTTTATGAATATTCTTTAAGATTAGAGAAAAATAGAGAGTTGCCTTAGATTCTTGGGTGGGGATGAGATTTACTATTAATCCCTTTCAAACTGTAATCCTTTTAAATTAAAACACCTTTTAATTACTTAAAATTAAAAGTTAAAATATGGTGGGGGGCATATTGATTAGTACTCATAACTTAAGTTATAATTTAAATTGTGTTTTTTTAAAATAAAATTTAAAATGAATTTAATATATAACTTTATAGTTAATTTTGTAGTTTACTTTTATATGTAGTAATAGTTCTTTAAGGTTTATTTCATTTCTATGAACGTAATAGTTCATTTAATTTTATTTTTAAATAACCAACTTTATTATATAGTATGTGAAGGAAAAAAATTATTATATACACTATTAAGTATTATAAGCTCATAATTGTAAGTGTATCAATGTTAAATATAAAATAGCATAGAGTATTGTATTTACTCAATCCCCATATTAATATGTTGATATGTAACAAAATTACAAGTCCATAAATAACTATTAAATGCATTTCAAGAACTAGTAGTATATTGAATATTAATATTTTATATCTCGTTGAATATTACTTCCAATCCACCAAACAAATTCTCTTAGCTTACTTTTCCTATGGTGCCTTCAAACCCTTGTTTTAGGACTCAACCTAACTAAGCCTATTAGCACTGCATTATCTAGTGACAAATTATAAATCTCAGCTCTTATTCTTGAAAATGCACTTGAGTTCGATTGGCCTGCTTCAGTCATTTGTGGAAAAGATCGTTTCAATTTCTAAGACTATTTAAAATGTGTGGAAGAGCGTCAAGTAATGTCACAATTACATACGTCTTTATAGATGTCTATAGGATGGACTTCTCTCGTGAGAGACAAGGGTTTTCCCAAACACATGTTAATTGCTCCAATAAAATGCATTGCCATAAATCTTATCTCACGTCATTTCCTTTCAGCTAAACGAGAAATAGCAATTCTCTATTCTTTGGGAGAAGATTCAGTGTTGATGGCATCATTATGGGTCTGCCTGGTTGTGCCAGGAATCCAAAATGCCAAAACCGAAGATGCACTTGCAAACATTACGTGGAGGAGCCCACTTGAGAGATGTTGGAACAACTGTTTTTAAACATCATCCACTTCAACAGTCAAAAGTTAATTTTGGCCAATAAAAATAGAACAAATATTTAAAACACTTTTTGTTATGGATGAGGTGTACAATTGCCATTGAGTCTTTGACCATTGAAGTGGATGATGTTTAAGTAGAGCCTATCCGTCTAGAGGTCCTTTTAATCAATTTATTTTAAACTATAATTATAATTATTGTATACTTTAATAATTTTAAATCATAGTTATGTAGTATAATATTAATAAACATTATAATAATGTATTTATATTATTATTTTTATCTTATTGTAAATGTTTATGCGCAAATAGTTTCATATTTAAATCAGAATAATTAATTTAAATTAGAATAATTATTTCATATTTTAAATCACAATAAATAATTTAAATTAGAATAATATTTTAAAGTAAAATGATTTCTTCAATATTATATTTATATTATTATATTATTGTAATATTATTACATTTTATAGAGAATGTTTATATATATATATATATAGTAATAAATATAATAAAGAAAATTACTTAATGATAATTAATATATATATATATATATATATATATATATATATATATATATATATATATATATATATATATATATATATTGGTAACCATTTTTTAAAAGCACAAAATTCAATTAAGAACTGCGTGCCCTAAGAGTTCAAGGGTGCCAAAATCAAAATAAGATAGCCCTCTTAGCTGGATTATGCTTCACTACCCTGACAAATGGTCCCTTTCTTAGATGATCTTAGAGTCATTTGATGTTTTCCCCCTTTCTGGGAGGAAGACTTTCTGTTTTTAACTACAATCCATTCTTGCTCGGGCTAGGATGAGGCGTGAAGAAAGTCCTCCTCAATTTTCTCATTATCCCCAATCGATGTCTTCGTGGCAGGATCTTGCTTACTTTGATCATTAATAGGAGTCATCACTTCAAAGGCACAAGACGTAGACCTAGAAATTGCCACTCTGTCAATATCCTATGAGGCCGCAAGCTTTTGTACTTTCAAGGGATCCCTCACTTTAGGGGAGCATAATGGAGAAATAGGCCTAGAAATATCTGCATGGTCATTGCTCAGTGTGCCCTTCTTAGCCTTAAAAGAGAACTCCATAGTTTCAGGGGACCCATTGGAGACTACCTCTGGGGCCATGACATAGTGATGAAGGTCTGCACCTTTCCACCAAGTGGTTTTCTCACTCGAAGATTGTCTTTCTAGATCTAATCCCTTCTTTTTGAGACACTAGGAGAAATGATGTCTAGTGGGAAAATATATTCTACACCTAAAGTTGATCTTTTCGTAATCAACGGGCTACCGCCATCTCTTACATCCCACCTTGACAGAAATTTCAGTAGGAAGACCTTTTGTCAGATCCATTTCCATAAGAATGCGTGCAAAGGTGGTGCATTGGTATTTGACAGTCTCATTTGAAACAACATAATATTTCCCAATTCTGTTGCCAATGGCCTTGAGGTTGCTCATCTCCCAGAATTGCAAGGGCAAATATGGAAAGCGCACCCAAAGGAGAGCAGAGGAGAATGAATCAGTTTGGGGATCAAAAGTTGGTACCCAGGGTTTGTAGTAGAGAAAGTCACCTTTAAAAACTGCAGGACCATATTTTAAAACTAGTTCCATATCTTTGAATGATTCAAATTCAATAATAAAGAAACCTCTGGCGCATGGATAGATGTAGATGTCATCCTCCATGGATTTTTCCCATTGTTCTTCAATCCAAGCATGAAGCTCACACAGTTTGGGCCAAAGTTTGGAAAATCTACAAATTAGTGCATGCTCTTTTAGGTAATCTTTTCTCTCAGCAACCTCCTCATCCATGCAAATTTCAATAGCAAGCAAATTAGAAGTGGATCCTGTAGAAGTTGCAAAGTGATTGTTGTTTTGTGGAACCCTAACTAAAACCGCATCATTGGCCTTCTCCAAATCTGGATCAATCTCCTCAAAGGCCAAATGACTCTTGGGAAAGTGAATTGCCGGAGCTGACACCGAAGCCCTCATAGATTCAATGGCTCTATCTTAAGAGAGATCCCCATGATTGAGAACCTGGGTGCTTAGGCAGGAAGCCTGTTGCTAAGGTGGGGATTTTTGGTTGCAAGCACAAGGTGAACAAGCCCTAACATCCAAGATTCCATGTCCAGATCTACCCACGCCTTCAAAGGAGTCCCTAGAGCTACAGACGCTTTTGTTTGAGCCCAACTGAGGATTTGCAGAGGCCAAAAATGTGCGAAGCATTTTGAAGTAAAGCATTGTTTACATATATATAAACAATTTTATATACATAGATAACATATAAATAAATATATTATAGTAATATATTTAATCTATATTATAAATTATATTACATAATTATATGAATTATTATAATTATAATATAATGTTATAATATAGATTAGATATATTATTATATTATATTATAATAATATTTAAATATAATATAATTTTAATTTATTTATTTATAATAATTAAAATTATATAATATATTATATAATAATTCTAAATATAATATAATTATATATATTATATTTAGAATTATTGTTAGAGGTTAAAATTAGGGCTAGCCTTAGTGTTTAGGTTAGAGTTAGAGTTACAATTAATCTATTTATTATAATTAGGGTTAGGGTAAGCATTAGTGTTAGGATTAAGGTTAGGGTTAGGGTTAGGGTTAGAAATATAATTAGGGTTGAAATTAGGGTTGGGATTATGGTTAGCATTAAGGTTAGTGTTATTATTAGAGTTACAACCAAAATTATGGTTAAAATTATGTTAAATAGGGTTAGATTTTGAAATAAAGTTAGGTTGAGGGTTTTGAGGGTTATAAAACAATGGTAAGTGTAATGTTATAGGAACCCTAATCCTAACTCTAACCCTAACCCTAGCCCTAATTCTAATCATAACTCTTATTGTACCCTACTATAACCCTAATTTTAAATCTAACAATAACCCTTAGCTTAACCCCAATTCTAACTATGATTTTAACCCTAACCCTAACTGTAACTCTAATGCTTACCCTAACTCTAATTCTTACCCTAGTTCTAATAGTAATCCACCTTAGTTCTAACCCTAATTCTAATAGGAACCCTAATCTTAACTCTAACCCTAACCTAACCCTAATTTTAATCATAACTCTGATTCAACCCTAACTATAACCCTAATTTTAAATCTAACAATAACCCTAATTCTAACCCTTACCCTAATCCCAATTCTAATTACAATTTAATCCTCCCTAACTCTAGCCCTAACCCTAACTCTAACCCTAAATGTAACACTAATGCTTACCTTAATTTAGTAACCCTAATTCTAACTCTAACCCTAGCCTCAAATCAAACCCTACCCTAATTATAACCTTAACTTGATTCTGACATTAACCCTAATTGTAACCCTAACCCTAACCACATTGATAATTATAATCCTAACTCTAATTCTAAACCTAACCCTAAAAGTAGTTTTAACCCTAACTAACCCTAACCCTTATTCTAACCTTAAAAATAGCTCTAATTTTAACCCTAACCCTAAGCCTAACCCTGACTATATTTGAACCCCTAACCCTATGCCTGACTATAATTCAAATCGTAATTGAACTCTAACCCTATCTCTAATTTGAACCCTAACCCTAACTATAACTTTAATTCTTAGCCTAATTCTAATAGTAACCCACCTTAATTTTAACCCTAATTCTAATAGGAATCCTAATCCTAACTTTTACCCTAACCCTAATTATAATCATAACCTTGATTGTATTCTAACTATAACCCTAATGTTAAGTCTAACAATAATGATAATTCTAGTTCCCTTACCTCAATCCTAACCCTAACCCTAACCCTAACTCTAGCACTTACCCTAACCCTAACTATAACTCTAATGCTTACCCTAACTCTAATTCTTACCCTAATTCTAATTCTTACCCTAATTCTAATAGTAACCTAATTAAAAGAATTTTGAACATTTTGAAATCCATATTTTTTATGCTTTTTTTAACTCATGCTTTTAATTTAAAAATTATTTCTAACTATGATTTAATCCTAACATTATGTTTTCTTTTCTAAGTTTATTAATGTTTATTTAACATCTATAACTTGGACAATCGTTCTACCACTTTACTAATATAATAGTTTAAAAAAAAGTAGTCTACATGCCCAATTTTTATTTAAGAAAAAAGGATGCAATGTTAAATTTTATATAATCTTATAAGCCATCACGAGATAACCTCCATAAAATGGTCTATCTTGATGTGATAAAATCACAAACCTCAGTGTCTTGGTATGGTCTTGACATGTCCTCAAGCTGAACCATACCTCCACCTTTGATTCAACACGTTGGTGGTAGATTATGTTGTTGTTGTCAAAGGGTCTATTTATAATTTATTTTAATGTCTCTTTCTCTTTGTAATTGTCTTTGCTGCCACTGATAGATAAGTATGTTTATATTAACAAAGCCACTTTTCGGCCTGTGTCGATTTATTTGCAGTTGAAGATAAAACTAGGCCCTGTATTCATGCTTGCCTTTTGAACACTTATCCAACTTCTTATATCATTTCTTCTTTAAAAAAAGAAAATAATATTGTAAAAGCGAGATTTGAACCAAGCACATTTAGATTACAACTCACAGCCTTTTAGAACGCTACATCAAATGCCTTTCAGCTAACCACTTCTCAACACTTATTCCACTGCTTTAGACAGACCTTCTAGAAGTTTTGGCATAAATTTTAACAAGACTTCTCAAAGCAGGGTATCTCAGTGATGCTTTCTCTACAAGATCTCCTTCCTACTTCCCCTGAAAGAAGAGGAAACACCTCCTCTAACATAAAAATCAATGCAACAAAGAGAAAGGAACATAAACAACATGCTAAATCTAGTTACATATCACTCTTTAAATTTGTACCTACTACCCTAAAATAATTATCATGGATGTAATGGTTAGTTTCTCGTATTAGGAGCCATAAAAGTAGTTGAACCCCTTTATTGGAAGGATTAATCAACCCCTTCTTGAAATCATCTGTTCTGTTCTATTACACTGTTGGCAAGACAATTGCTCTGTTCTATAAAATAATAGATGTAATAATGGTCAATTTCTAGGGTTTGGAGCTATAATGGTAAGTCAAAGTGAGAACTCCTTATTGAAAGGAGACATTAACCCCTTTCTTGAAATCATCTGCTCTATTACACTATTAGACAAGGATTAGTTATAGGAAGACTAGAAACTTCATTGCTCTATTCTATAAAATATATTCCTTTTGTTGCATAGATTAAAGCATAGATTAAATACTATTTTAAGACTAAGAAAGGTGATAACTTATTTTGAGGCTAACAAAAGAGTCTTTGGAAACTATTTCATTTGATTAACCATCCTGTAACTCTGAGAGGGAACCTACAATTAACAGCCCCCAAAATTAGAAGAGGAAAGTACTCCAGTTCTTAATCACTTACTCCAGAATCTAGATTATCATATTTTATAACAACTTCCACAGTATTTTTACACAAATAGATCTATGCATCTTGTCTATGATAATTCATGAAACAATCAGATTTGAATAAATTCACGATTCAAAAAAATAAGGTCATGAAAGTCTGTTTAATCAGCTCAAGCTAAACAAACTACCTCAGATTTCTAGCATTTGTACATGTGGTACATTACTTTACACCACATGACACAATCTGGCCCAACTATATACATGATTTGAATTATACTATTCCTGTCATTAATTGCTTGCAAAAATGAGATCAACAATCTTTCTGACTGGTTACTGAAGAAATTTAGAGTAAAACACCAAAACATATACTTTGAAGAAGCAGTGAACTTGACCCATATGTACTGAATGCTCAAAGCACCAATTGAATTCTTGATTGGCATATTAGTTGTCCATGAACAAAATTCCCAAGTTGTGCTTACACCATACCAAAGATTTCTTAGAACCCTTGAACATCTTATTTCAAATCACACTAAAGGAGGCAAGATTAGTTGGAATCAAAGCTCAATTTTCAATTGGGTTGTTGTTTAGTGGACCTGCAATTAGAAACATGAATGGTAAGGATATTAGCATGGAAGAGTTTAAATAGTAGGCACATTGTTTGCTATTTGGGGCATTCAAAGTTCCAAGTAACAAACATGATTCTGGTTGTTTACTTTCAGCCCATTAGTGTTGGGCCTATTGGCCAAGACAAATTTTGAATGCATGAATAAAGATTAGCTTATGATCTTCACCCTTACCATGAAATCCTTGAGATGTTAAAGAACCTTGTTTTTGCCCAAATCCCATCTACACAACACTTTGAAGATCCTCATCCAAAATATTTGCAATCTACAAATACAAATATTCAATATGTGCAAAGATTGAACTTAGAAAATAAATATAGAGTTGTCATTCCATATAAGGGAAAGTCTACAGAGGAAGAGTACAAAAGATATAGCAACAACATCACAGTGCACTTCCTCAAGTTAACTTGAAAAATTCCACCCACGGCATTGAGGTACCTAAAAAATGTAATCTCCATAGCCATCAATAAAGAGTGGCTGGGTATTGATTGTCCTTCTGAGTGCAACTTCTACTAGATTTCCCATTCCATGTCCCTCTGTTCCATATGCCACACCAACTTGGATAGAACAAAGTTGTTGGTGGTGAAGCAGAAGTGTCAGGACCAAATAGCATATGTGATGATGAGCCACATGACCGGAGCATCTGGAGTCATGAGAAAACTATAGATGAGGATTCCTTCATATTTAATCCAACTCTTATTCACAAAGCTTGTAGTCATTTCATCCAGTAAACAAAGTACAATATTATATATGTTGAAATCAATTAAATCATGTAGATGCCATTAAGAAAATGAATTATGAGTTATACTTTTTATATCTCATTTCCAGGAAAGATACATCAGAATCTTAGAAATAGAGATGGAAGTCGGCAATTAATAATGATAAATTTTGCAGCGATAAGAAAGTTCACAAAATAGATTACATCAAGAGGATGGAGGGAAAATGACCCTAATTGGACAAGCATACAATTGGTTCTAGAAGAATTTGTTGGGAATAATTTATCTGGCAATCAAGCTACTCCCATCACAAATCACCTCATATATAAACCTATACGAAAATTCTAAGATATAAAATTCTTGAATTATTCTAGCATTTGAATTCTCAAACAATCAACTAAACTTAGATCTTTAGCAATAAGTCCTTCCATATTGAAATCTAGTCTAGGGTTGATAGTTGCAAGTTTCATAGATAGAAACTATAACACAACAAAATGAGCAGCAAATCAAATCAATGCATGGTATAAAACTGGATAAAAGATTGTAAATCAAATTCAAGTCAAAAGAATTCTACAACGTTACCTCAACTTGTCGCTGTAGCGATTGTACATAATTTATTATCTCATCAAGCATTATAGCTTTGCCAGTTACCTGCAGGCATAGTACATTCATTAATTTGATATGATTCCAAAAAACTTACTCAGGCTAGTTGTTATCCCATGGCACAGTTATGAATGTTGAAATTAGACCCAAGAAAAAAGAGGCTTCAGAAATCAAGAACCATTTTCTACCTTACTAGGTATTCGGAGCACACAACAACATTTACAATCTAATAAATACATTAAACCCTTCATTTTGCTTTGAAACAATAGATTCCTATCACATTCATCTAAAATTAAAAAACTCCACTGAAACCCTTAACATTTTGTTTTCCATTACATATCATGTATTATAATAATAATACTTAACCTACTTAAACCCTACATTTCACATTCGAGATAGAGATCCATACAATATCCATATATAACATGAAAAACCCTAAAATTTGATTCCTAAAATCTATTGCATCTACAAACCACAGACATATAACATAAAATTTCAATCTCCTCCCTAAATAGCATCCACATTTCCTTGTTTTCCTTTAAGAGTGTTTCAAAAAATTCTTTAAGCATCCTCTGACTTTGCTCTTTGAATTCATCTTGCATCCTTGCAATCTCCTCCTTTGTATTGAGAATCTCCTCGCGTCCACAGTTCCTCATCTTCTATTATTTTCAAAAATTGTTTAATCAATTACCGGTGTCGCTTTTTGATCTCAGTAACTACCCACATGCCACTATTCTCTCCTGCAACAAAATGTGATCGTGCACATATTCTCTCTTGGAATATGGGAGGTGATGGGATGGTTCAATAGTTCAAATTGTTTTAAATACTTTATATAGTTTAGTTTTAAATACTTTGTGACGAGTTAGTAGACGTCAATTTAAATAGGAAGAATAAAAATGTACACACATCTTGTGATGCCACTGTATAACGCCTCTCAGCATAAATAAGGCAACATGCCTCTATCCTCACACTATTGAACTTGCTAAAGATTCATTGCTATATCTTTCTAGACAATAATACCAATGTTGAATCTCATAGCATACTAGACATTTGAAAGAAAAATTATCCTTTAATTCCAGCACCAATACATAATCTATAAATGTAATACTCACTTGCAAGGCAGGTACCACTTAGTATACTCACCATTATCATTGTCAATTGGTTAATGAAAATTCATAAGTGACATAAGAAAAATCTCAAACCATGTACAATATTGAATGTTTTTGTATCTTGGTCTGATAGTAGAGCCATTATTTTATATTAGTTTTATTTTCAATTCCCTGAATTCAATGGAATTGCAAGAAGTCCCTATTGTTGTCTGAGAGTTTGTGATACCAATTACTTCCATGTAACAGGGAAAGAATTGGTCCAACATTATCTGTTCATTATTCCCTTATATGTGTGGTATTAAAAGTTACAATGGCAGGGGATGATTATCAAAATAATATATAAAATTTAATATTGAAAAGTTAATTATAAAATATATGGTAGCATAACACTTGAAAAGCTCTTGATTAATTCCAAGTAATCATACCCCACTACATTTGCCATGCCATTTCCCAAGTTTTTCAAAAAGGTTTTGATATTCTTTTATACATACCTAAGTATGTACTCTAATTCTACTCAGGCAAAAAACTTTGCCACTTGTTGAAATTGCATTTAAAATCGATACAACATTTATAATTATAAAACATAAATTCTAATATATAGCATCGAAAGAAAAGTAAGATCCAAGAATGTTTATAAAAAATGCATAGATGAGATGTCATTTATATTGCAAGAGGCTATATGTAAATAGAGCGTTGGTCATGGATGTACCACCATTCATGAGTGTCTTTCTTATACTTGTCTCAAAAAGTGCAGACATCATGATTTCTTGAAGATATAAAATGACCAAACTCACCCAGGACAACACTATATATTTCTTCATTTGGGAATATTCTTTTGAATACGACCTTGTACTTAATAGCAACCTCTTCATCTCTATATGGTGTCATCCTCCTCTACAAGGAAAGTATCTCCATGTTGTAATAGTTTGGAGGCAAAACAAATGCTAGGAGATGCAAGGGTGTGGTCATCTTATTCCAACGGTCATCAATGATCTTTTGCACTCTTTTGAAAAATGCTTCTATGGGGTCATTCTCCTTCAGTTATATTATGTCTTTTTTTTCAACCATAGAGTCCATGCCATCATAAATTTAACCCAAACATTGTCAATCCATATCAACATACCTAATCATACTCATGATGGCTCCAACAAACTCAATATTCTACATGATCCCACCACTCATCATCTAGGATCACGCTTTCACCTTTTGGACTCTCTTTATATTCGATTGCCTCCAAACACTCCAAAGAGTGTTGATGATCATGGTGTTCAGTGACTCATACCTTCATAAGTCATCTCAAGACAGTTGTGTGTGATCCAAATCGAGTCTCGACAACTTAACATGGTGTAAAAAAATAAAACAAGTTAAAGTTTTAAAAAGTGGATGACAAAAATAAAATAAAAATACAATTACCTTCAACAACTCCAACTTAGAGAAGGACCTAAAAATGGCTTGTGATATATAATGATTTGTCACAAACATTTGAATCTCCTCAACCTCAATGTAGATTTCTTTGACCCATCAATCTATGTGTCAATCTTTTACATCACCAAGTTGAGGGCATAGATGACACATGATGTTCAAAAAAATGTCCATATACCCTCCACTATTAAACTAGCTAACATACAATTTTTAGCATTGTTTATTATGACTTTGACAACTCTTTTGGGGCTCATCATCTCAATAGATTCCATGAAGATCTTGGCAATGAAGTTTGCATGCTTCACTTGCCCCTTACAATCAACTGCCTTAAAAAACATTGCCCCTTTAGTGCACATTGCAATGGCATTAATTAGTGGTTTTTTTTGCAATCCTTCCATCCATTAAAAAGTATTGATACTCCTATTTTAGGCCATTTATTCTTGATTGCCCTCGATGATGCCTCTATGGAAGATTTTTTCTTGGCCAATAAGGTGGTGCACATCTTTTGATACTCAAGACTAGTGTAATTAGCAAGTGCATTAGCAATTAGCATCATCATTTCCTATTAATATGGTTATCTAACAATGTTGAAAGGAAGCCCAAATTGCCATAAATGTAATGAGAAGTGCTCCAATCTGCAACCTCCCTTGACTCATTCTGGAAGGCCATTTCAATGGGCCTCTTTTATAAGAAACAAAAGGGTATCATTTTCTTAAGAAGATGGTGGTGACATGAAAGAATGTGGGCCAATCAATATGACAAAGCCACTAGGAGACTTGTGCAATCCTTTCTTAGATAGAGGATGCAATTTCCTTTGCTCCATTACTTACAATGTTGGCACCCTTTTGTTTTTGAATATATGCTATAGCTTGTTTCTTTGTCAACCCTTTTTTATTCGACCCTAGACAAACTCTTATTCCTAACCTGTTCATAGTGCATAGAAATGAAAAATCCTTATTCCTAACCTGGTCATAATGCATAGAAATGAAAAATGGAGAAATAAAGTTGAGCACACAAGGCTCCTAAAATCATAGAGCTAGCGAGATTAGTCATAGTGCTGAATAAGCCTATTATGTTAAATAAAAGAAGAGAATGGAGAAAATAGAATAGAAAATATTTTACACCATTGTCGGTTACATGTATTCTCACCTCAAACTTGAACTACAAAAAACTCCCATTCAAACAATGCCTTTGATGCAACTGAATCCTTAAATCACAGCTCACAGTGCTTGATAATTGCCTAAAACTAATTCTTTAATGAAACCACTGTAGTCTGTGAATGAGACTACTATTGTAAAAATGGAGAGATTGTTCATGTGAATTTCTTTTTTTCCTTTTGCCAATGAACAAACCCTAATCTTTGTTTCTGTCGACTGACTGACTTCATTTGGTTGTTTGATTTGTTTTCCTTTATTCTCATAGATTCCTTTTACTTCATATTCAATGCACTTTTCTCTTCTCTTTAATATCAAGGCATTCGAGAAAACTTCTTTTTATTCATACGAGGGCTCAATATTTTATTTTTACATAGGTTTTATACTATTCATTTTTTACTCGTAGGCTTAGTCCATGTAAAATAAAAATCATGGTCTTATATTCACTTTGGAATTTAGGGGAAGCTATGCCATTCAATATTTCCAACAAAGATTTGAATAATATAGGCTTTCATTTTGGGGGTCCCCTCCACTACTCTCTAGTCAATAGGACTACTATTTATTAATTTTCTCTTGCAAACATTTGGAAAGCCCCCCTGGCCATTAATCTCTAACAATCCCTTCAAAAGGCTATGAAACCTTGAGAGCTATTTGTTTACGGAGATCAACCACTACTGAGAGCTTTTTCTTTCTAGTTGTTATCCCAAACAATAATAATAAGAAACACACTACTGTTTACAGATGGCCCAAGTTGTATGCATAGCAACAGTTGTATTATTATGTAAGCAAAATCTGAAAACATGTAACCCACACATGATGATTCTAAAGCCTATAAATAAGACAATATACCCCATATATGAGCAGGAATTAGAGGTTGAGCGCCCTTCCCTAAAAGGAAGCTAGGTGTGCGGAAATTACTTCCTACACTAATCTAATGAGGGAAAGAGAGTGCAAATTTAATTTTATCCTTACTATTATAGCAATGGTAAACCCACTAACAGAGATAACAAAGATATTGTAGAAAACACATAAACAAGAAAGTGAGACAGAAGAAGAGAGATACAAGATATACGTGGGAAAAACCCTTATCGAGTGAAAACCCCCACACTCCAAAACCTGCACAATGTATTAACAAAACTGAAATGGTTTACAATACACTTGCAATACAAGCTCTCAGGAGTCTTCGACACTTGTATCTAGAGACAAACCGGCAACATAACAATACTTGTCAAACCTGTAATACATCTCCTCCAAGCACCTATTTATATAGAAAATACAAGGCAAAATTGCCTCTATCTTAGAATGGGCGTCCAACTTACCTCATGGCCCAAAACCCATGCCTATGGACACTTGGTAAACATTGTAAGATGCTTTTGACATTTTTCCACACACCCCATCCCAAAGAGGTCACCTATTTCTAAAATGGGCTATGACTGATGCTCTTATGACTCTTATGACCGTCATAGAATCTATCATAGCAGTTACAACTTACAGTTGTAAGAGAATCTGTCATACACAGGCTATAAATAGCATATTCTCTTACAACATGTCATAGTCCACCTTGGGACACCCCAAGATGCCTGTTTCAAAGATGCTCTTCGATACATGTCTTCACTTGTCATAGAATCTCCTATTTCCAACTCTTACATGTCATAACTTCATCATAGGAATCTGTCATGACCGTTACGGTCAATATTCCCTTACACAACATCCAAGATGCCGACACATGGAAAAATATTCCTACCACAAAGTGGGATGCCTATCTCCTCATGTGAGGACAAAATTACAAGTTGTCATCTTTCATGTAGGATGACACATCACTGTGCCACATTCCACAAGATGACAATATGAATTTACAATTTAATTTACAACATAGGCAATGAATAAATAAATACAATGAGAATAATACAAAGAATTACCAAGGTTGAGACACCTTAATTCCCAATATTCTCCCACTTGTCAAACACCTTGTAAGAGCCAATAGAATTAACAGGATTTAGCTGCTATACGCCGAGAAGCCCATAGACTCCAAATACCATATGAACTTCTCTGTGCCCATTGGCTTCGTCAATACATCTGTAACATTCTTCAAAGTATCTACCTTCTCCAAATTTACCTTCCCATCCTCTACCATGTCTCGCATGAAGTGAAACTATACATCAATATGCTTTGTTCTGGCATGGAAAGTTAGATTCTTCGCAAGGAAAATCACACTCTGACTGTCACAACTAATCATAATCTGACTTGTATCAACACCAATATTTGACCACAATCTCTTAAGCCAAATGGCTTCCTTACAAGCATGAGTTGCAATCATATACTTAGCTTCTGTAGTGGACAAAGAAACCACAAGTTGTCGCTTACTCATCCAACTAATAGGACCACCAAACATAGTGAACACATAGGCATTGGTGGATCTCCTGCTATCAATGTCACCTGCCTAATCAGAATCCACAAATACATGAATACAAAATGAATGTGGAGGTCCTGTAGCATTACCTTGATAGCATATGGAATATTCATAAGTACCCCTTAAATATTGGAACACTCTCTTAACTGCATCCCAATGTACCCATCCAGAATTAGCCATAAATCAAATAAGGACTCCCACTGCTTGGGCAATGTTTGGTCTTGTATAGACCATGGCATACATCAAACTACCAAAAACACTAGCATAAGGTATTCTACTCATGTCCTCCACCTCACCAGGAGATTTTGGACAATCACTAACAAATAACTTTGTCCCCAATCCAACAGGAACACACAATGGTCTACAATCTGCCATGCTGAACCTGCCCAACATGGTCTTCACATACTTACTATGGCTTAACCAAATTTTTTTGTTTGCTCTGTCTCTTCTGATCTCCATTCCCAGAATGTATCTGGTTGCCCCGAGATTTTTCATCTCAAACTATGCTGACAACTGAGACTTCAAATCAGAAATCATATTCTTACCATTCCCAATCAACAGCATATCATCAACATACAATGCATTAATGAGAATGTGATCTTTTTCAAACTTGTAATACACAAAATCATCCGATTTTGATCTCAAATAACCAATATACAACACAAAGGCATCAAATTTCAAGTACCACATCCTAGGAGACTGCTTCAAACCATACAAAGACTTCTTAAGCTTGCAAACCAAATTTTCTTTACCTTTCTCTATGTAATGCTCTGGCTATGACATGTAGATTTCTTCCTCCAAATCACCATGAAGGAAAGTTGTCTTCACATCCATCTGTTCTACCTCTAAATCATAAGCAGTTGCAAGAGATAACATAAATCTAATGGATGTCAGCTTTGTAATGGGAGAGAAAATTTCACCATAATCAATTCCCTCCACTTGTGAATACCCCTTCACAACCAATCTAGCCTTGTACTTTTCAACACTGCCATCTGCACTGAATTTCTTCTTGAACACCAATTTGCAACCAATGGGTTTCCATCCATCAGGCAAAGGCACCAAGTCCCATGTTTTGTTCTTTTCCAAAGAAGCCATCTCATCCTCCATGGCCTCCTTCTAGGAACCTGCATCTTTCATGCCCATAGCCTCTTTCACAATTCTAGGCTCATCAGTGTTAGTAAGTAAAACAAAAGTACAACTAGAATCAAGTAATGAATAACCAAACCTATCAGGTTGCTTTCTCGTTCATTTAGACCTCCTCAATGGCTGAGGTTGAGGTTCTGCTTCTTCTTTTGAGCTTTTAGAGCTGCTAGAGCTCTCCTCATCATCAAGTCTCATAGGGCCTGTCTGTTTAGTCTTCTCAAGGGTAGAAGGAAACTAAACCGCATCCTCTTTCTTTTCTATCTGTTCTAGTTGTAGAACAATGGAAGGTGTTAGCTCTCTAAAGATAACACTTCTGCTATACAACACTTTTTCAGCCACCGGATCCCAAAGCTTGTATCCTTTCACACCAACACCATAGCCAATGAAAATACATTTAACAGCCTTATTCTCCAATTTAGACCATTTCTCCCTAGGCACATGTGCATATGCCTCAACCAAAAACACGAAGATGTCTAATTGAAGGCTTCTTACCAGACCATACCTCCATAGGTGTCTTACCAACAAGAGCTGATGTAGGAGATCTGTTTACTAGATAGAAATTAGTGGCAATAACTTCAGCCCAAAACTTTTGTTCGAGGCTTGCTCCACTAAGCATACTCCTAGCCTTCTCCATCAGTGTCCTATTCATCCTCTCTGCAACTCCATTTTTCTACGGGGTATATGGAGTTGTCTTGTGCCTTTCAATTCCTTGCTCTTTGCAGAACTTATCGAACTCTGCCGAGCAAAACTCACCACTGTTGTCAGTTCTCAAACACTTAATCTTTTAACTAGTATAATTTTCAACAAAGGCTTTAAACTCCTTAAACCGAGTAAAGACTTCAGTCTTTCTTCTGATAAAATAAACCCATGTCCTTCTACTGTAATCATCTATAAAAGATAGAAAATATACAGATTTTAAAATCAAAGGAACATTAGCACCAAACACATCAGAATGAATAAGATCTAATACACCATAAGACTTGTGAGAACTAGAGTAAAACTAAACACAGTTTTGCTTTCCATAAATGCAATGTTCGCAAAAGTCAAACTTGAGATTACAATCATTTAACCCCTCAACGTGGATTTTATTTTTTAGGGTACGCATACCCTTCTCACCAATGTGGCCATATCTCAAATGCCATAACATAGTCTTTTCAACAGGAAGCTTAGCTTCCATAGCATGTGCACTACCATTGGAACTAGTTATAACAGATTTCTTCACTGCTCGTTTAGATGGTGGGGATAAAGTGACTACAACTCATTTCTTTGAGTCATAAGAACTATTGCATTGTGAAGTACATGCCTCCAACTAAAACAAAGTACCTCTCTGAGTACCCTTCGCAAGCACCATAGATCCTCTACTCATCGTGCATTAATCCTCCAAAAAGACAACCTGTACACCCACATCATTCAACATACTTACAGAAAGTAGGTTTCGTGCAAGGCCTAGAATGTGCATAACTCCAGTGATCTCCTTCACTCATCCATTAGTGAATCAAATTGAGACTCTTCCATGACCAACAATCTTCAGATGAGAGTCATCACCCAGGTACACTCTTCCACCATCAAACTCTTCATATTTCATGAACCAGTCTCGATGTGAGGTCATGTGGAATGATGCACTAGAATCAATCAACCACATATCATCAGATGCATGGGTGGCTACGACTACAATGAAAGCATCACCATCATCTTGCAACTTCTCGGAATCTAAATAAGGAGATTTCTTCTTCTTTTTCTTGTCCTCTTTGCATTCCTTTCAGAAATGCCTAGATTTTCCATAGTTCCAACAAAGAGCCTTGGACTTTCTAGGAGATTTTGATCTCCCATGGGATTTGGATCTGCCCTTCTCAGCTTTCTTGTCTTTCTTCTTCCCTTTCTCTTTGGGTCTTCCACGAACCACAAGAGCCTCTTTGGCTGCCTCGAAAGACTTCGTCTGCATTTCTTCAGATAACAGTAAGGACACCACATCTTCCATCTTGAAGGTGGTAGTGGTGCTTTCGATAGTCATGACAAGATGATCCCATGAATCTGGCAAAGAACAAAGTAGGGTCATGCAACAATCCTCCTCCTCCATTTTTACACCCACAGATGTCAACTGTGCAATGATCATGTTGAAAGCATTCATGTGGTCCACAACAAATCCTCTGTCTTCCATCTTCAGAGTGAACAACTTCTTTTTCAGAAAAAGTTTGTTTACCAAGGACTTGGCCTGATAAACATCACCCAACTTCTTCCAAAGATCTTTCATGCTCTTCTCCTCATGCACATTCAATAGGATAGAGTTAGCTACACAGAGTCTTATGAGACCCTTAGCCTTCTAATCTTTGAGGTCCAAATCATCTTTTGATATTACTGTAGGTTTCACACTGGATACCATTTCCCATAGGTCACAATCAACAAGTAGGTCCTCCATCTTGAGTTTCCAAAACTTGAAATTAGTGCCATTGAATTTCTCAACCTCTAACCTTCCAGATGTGGTTGCCATCTCCTTGCTGCAACAAGATAGAAAATACTCTACACAACACTCCCACTCAACCTAAGATCAGCTCAAAAAACCCCTACCCAACAACCACAACCAAAGGTGATCAAGCTCTGATACCAACTAAAAGGAATCTAGGTGTGCAAAAATCGCTTCCTACACTAATCTAATGAGGGGAGGAGAGTGCAAATTTAATTTTATCCTTACTATTACAACAATGTTAAACCCACTAATAGAGATAATAGAGATATTGCAGCAAACACATAAACAAGAAAGTGAGACAGAAGAAGAGAGACACAAGATATACATGGGGAAAACCCTTATCAGGTGAAAAAACCCACACTCCAAAACTTGCACAATGTATTAAAAAAACTAAAATGGTTTACAATACACTTCCAATCAGGTTCTCAGGAGTCTTTGACACTCATATCTGGAGACAAACTAGCAGCATAACAGTACCTGTCAAACCTGTAATGCATCTCCTCCTCCAAGCACTTGTTTATATAGAAAATACAAGGCAAAATTACCTCTATCTTGGAATGGGCATCCAACTTGGCCTCATGGCCCAAAACCCATGCCTATGGACACTTGGTCAACATTGTAAGATTCTTCTAACACTTTTCCACACACCCCATCCCAAAGAGGTTGCCTATTTCCAAAATGGGCTATGACAAATGCTCTTACGACCATCATAGAATCTGTCATAGCAGTTACAACTTACAGCTATAAGAGAATCTATCATACATAGGCTATAAATAGCATATTCTCTTACAACATGTCATAGTCCACCTTGGGGCATCCAAAGATTCCTTTTTCAAAGATGCTCTTCGACACATGTCTTCACCTATCATAGAATCTCTTATTTCTGACTCTTACATGTCATAACTTCATCATAGGAATATGTCATGACTATTACAGTTAATAAATTCTCTTAGACAACAACCAAGATGTCAACACATGACAAAATATTCCTACCACAAAGTGGGATGCCTATCTCCTCATGTGTGGACAAAATTACAAGTTGTCATCTTCCATGTAGGATGACACATCACTGTGCCACATTCCACAAGATGACAATATGAATTTACAATTTAATTTACAACATAGGCAATGAATAAATAAATACAATGAGAATAATACAAGGAATTACCAAGGTTGAGACACCTTAATTCTCAATATTCCCGACCCCCACCCCCACCCCCACCAATCTTTTCACCTTGCAAGTGGTAGAGACTGGTATTAAGAAATTGGGTGTAGAAAAACCTAAGGATTTGGTTGAACTTCACGTAGAGTATCTAAAATGGGGGATGAGTACTCTCACATTGCGCATTATGAGAATTTTCAACATCATCATTTAGCAAAGCTTCCCAAAAGATTGGACAACTAGCCTAGCGATACTTCTTTTTAAGAGTAGCGATGTTAATAATCCTTCAAATTATAGGATCATAATGATCAATCCTTTGTTTGTGAAATTATTTGGTAGCATGGTCAAAAATAAAATCAGCAAGTGGGTAGCAAAAAAAGAAAAGTGAGCAAAAGGGCAAGCAGGTTTTAGACCTAAACACTCTACAGTTGATCATGGAATCACTTTGAGGCACATCATTGAAAAAGTTTGGGGGGAAAGGGAAGAAGTTTTTTGTTGTTTTGTTGACTTCAAAAAGGCTTTTGACATGGTACCTAGGGATAAGCTATTGTGTAGAATAGTAGAACTTAGGTTTCCTATGCATCTTAGAGTGGCTGTCCATAGGCTCTATGAAGAGGTCAGAGTTAAAATCAAAACTTCAGTAGGCATTTTAGAAATTTTTAAGAGTGACATTGGGGTCAAGCAAGGTTGCCCACTATCTCCTACTATTTTTGGATTATATATTGACAAACTTGAAGAGTGGCTAAACTTGCAAGGTGGGGATGGTGTCCTTTTGGGAGAATTTGTGATAAAGCTTCTTTTATATGCTAACAACCTTATTTTGATTCCTAAATTGGCTCATGGGTTGCAACTTGAGCACTTGTATGCCCTTGAGTATTTTTACAAAATAGTGGGGATGCAAGTCAATACTAGAAAGACCAAAATCATCATTTTCTTCAACAAAAGGAAGAGGAGCCAACATAAGTTCTACTTTGAAGGCAATACTCTTGAACAAGTAACGTAGTACAAATACCTAGGGTTTGACTTCAACAAAAAACCTAGTTGGGAGGGATGTAGAAAGAAAAGAACTTTGGGAGAATGGAAAGCATTATATGCTCTTCAAAATAGATGTAGATAGAAAGATTCATGGGATTGGAACATTATGTAGGTTCTTTTTGGGGTTTTGGTACATCCGGTGGTGTTTTATGGGTGTGAGTTGTGGGCTAGTAACACTTCAAATTCAAAGTGGGAAAGTGGAAACAAATTGAGAAAATTCAAAAGCACTCGATCACAAGCAAGTTCAAAATAAAAGGTTTGGTTCCTTACGAGATAATGCTAAGTGAAACAAGGGCAACTCCTATTGAAGCAATTGCTATGATGTGTCTCATAAGGTATTTAAAAAGAATTGAGCAAATGGAGGAAGGTAGATGGCCTAAAGTTGTTTTCAATGACATCATAAGTAAAAGAAAGAAGACTTGGATGAGACAAAGCAATAAATAGATGAACAAACGAAATATCTACTTGAATGATTGCCCCACGGATAGAAAAGAGGTAAAGGATTTTGTTATGGATAAGTTCCATAAGCGTTTATGGGGAAAAGTACTAGGGAGAAAGAAGAAATGTTATCTTGACCAATTCAACCCTACATATGACCATCAACAAAAATCATACATAAGGGCTAGTATTTTGTGGAGAGCAAAGATTCTTATTGCTCAATTAAGAACTAGCTCTCATCAACTTTGTGTAAAACAAGGTGATGAAAAAGGACTAAAGAAGCATGGGAAGAACAGGTGTGTATTTTTTGCACTACTGGGGTTGTGGAATTGAAAAAACACTTTATTAGGAGTGTGATTCTTTGAGGGACATTAGGGACAAATATGACAACAACTTGATAGCTCTACCTTGCCATAATTTATTCAGCAAGGAGATTGTTGAGAAGTTAGCAGAGCTCATCATCACTTTGAACAAGAAAAGGATTGAAATGCAAAAGACAAAAACAACAAGGCTTGTGCACCTATAATCTATTTTTAGCCTCATGGATGTTAAAATCTATGCATTCATTCATACCATTAGCACCACATATCCACCTCTCTCTTGACAAAAGCGAGCTCCTTTTGTTCTATGTGGGCTTATTATTAGAAATATATGATTGTAGGTATTCTAAAACAAAGGCCACAGCCTTTTCAATCTTTTTTTGTTTCTAGATTGTATTTACAAAAGTTGCATGCATTCTATGTAAAAAACTAGCCAACGGTCATTGTTTCCATCGATTGTTGAAATCCTTTGTGCTACCAAAATCTCTTTGTCTAATGTGGCCATCAAGATCTTAAACTATGTTAGAACTGCATTTGACTATGCTAGTTTTATTGTATTCTTAGACATTTGCTTGAGCTCCATAGGCTTTGAAGCAAATCAACATGCCACAATATTGCCCAAATTAAAGTGTGATTACAAACAAGTTTTTGATTAAATAAAAGTGTAAAAGTTGGATTGTGTGCACCTAGAATGTTTGTCTTCAGATTTGATGCTAATTCTAATGCAGATGTAGCATCTTATGTCTTCCCTTATGCCACCAAAACAAAAAAGAACAAAGACAATTGCAAACCCACTTATTAGTGTGAAAAGTGAAATATGGAAGTTTTTGACAATTATGATTAGATAAAATAGATTGGATATCACCAATAGATTCCTTATGATTTTATATACAATTTAAAAAAAAATTCATCTAATTTTGTTAAGTTTTGAGAAAGTTATAAGGGTTTGAAGTTTGAAGGGTTGCTTCACAATCATAGGCGCACCATTACAAGACAAAAACGTGTCTTTATAGAGCAAAAGTGCACCTTTATAGATCAAAAGCATGCCTTTATAGACCAAAAGCATGCAGTTGCAATTGTAGGCATGTTTCTATTCCTATTAAATAAAAAACATGGAATTTCTTCCAAAAAGTGTTAGATTTAAGGGACATGGGTCCCATCGGGCATGCTAAAATGTGATGGATGAAATCTAGGATGCAAAGACAAATGAAAGCAAATGAAAAATTACAATATACCTTTCCTTTGTACACAAACCAAGCCACACAGATTGAGCGTATAAAAATTACACCCAAACTCTAATGGATTGCTCCTTGCTTTGTTGATATGTCAATTGCTCAGCTCAAACATAGCCAGTTGTACGAGGATGATAGATAAGAGGATTTAGAATGATTCTAGCAGCATGATGTTGTATTAAGGTAAGAGATAAGAGGATCTAGAATGATTTTAGTAGCATGAGATTACTAGAATCAGAGATCCCTGAGAAATGAGGAAGATGTTTCATTTATAGACCTTTAGAAATGAATATCAATGGTTGTGAATGATTAGAAAGATCAATGGCTAGAATTGGTTGAGAGGATGAGAGCAAATGAGAGAGTGACAAGTGTCCTTGTCCCCTCATGAATTATGGAGGCTAACAGATATGATTGAGGAGTTGACTGAATCAATTGATTCATTAACTAGGTTGATGGGTTTGTTAACAAAATTGATTGATTTGTTAACATGATAGATTGATGAGTCAACTCAATTGTTTGATCTATTAACTGATTTGACCAGAGGAAATTATGGTGAGAGAGGATAATGGGGATTCAATTGAATAAATTAATTATTTAATTTCATGTGCACATGGGTAAATTAAATAAAATATTTAAATTTTATTTATTTGGAGGGAAATAGAATATTAGCTTTAATTAAATAAATAATTTAAATTTATTTAATTAATGTGTGGAGGAAAATTAATTTAATTAAATAATTACAATTATTTAATTAATATGGAGGAATAAGATGGAGATCAATAGATGAAATTAATCAAATAATTAAGAATTATTTAATTAATATGAAGTATGGTAGACGAATGTCTGATCTAGGAATGGGATAATTTTAGGTGTCTATAACTATTTGTTTGCAAAAATTTAATACTATGATGAAAAGTTATGGCTCTTGAAAAATGCCCTATTATGACATGTAGAGAGGCCAAAAAGGGCCCATAGTGGCCCGTGGGCAACTCGGGGGTAGTGCCTATTAAAGGGGTAGTAACTTTATTGATTTATTTGAAATGATACAATGCAGATTTATACAAGGATGATACAGTTCATACTGATGTAGTTCACATAACTGTCGATCCAGTTTATATAACAACATTATAACTACAACATTGCAAATGACAATGTAATTAACAATGTAATACCATTGTTACTATAACTATAACGATTATGCCAACATTTCCCCCTTATTACATTGTTCCTACAATAGTACCAAGGGACCCCCCTGAATGCTAGTATACTCAACAAAGCTGATAACATAATATGAATACATATTTTATAGAAGATCTTCTCCTAAAAGAACAAATCTTGAACCAAGCGGGGCTTCATCAAGTTGTCTCTTAACCCTCAGAAAGGTGTAGCTTCAAGCTATGTTCTTGGCTCTCAGTCCTGAACTCTCAAATCACAGAGTCTTGAATTATTCGATAACAATCCCTAAGAGATACGATAGATCTCTATCATTGTCTAGTGACCGCGAAAGGGTATAATTCTTGATCATATACTCTGAAGCTTGATTGACAACAATCCATATTGAGCTCAACACCAAATCCCAAACCTGTCTCCAGAACATAATCTTCACAAAACATGTATTCTTCAAATTTGTTAGCAACAACAAGGAAAAGTAAAAAACTAAAGCCAAAAATGCTTTTCATGCAAAGCATCATCTCAAAGAGAGAAGCTAACTTGAGATGATGAAACTTCCTCCATCCTCCAATGCCGCCAACCTCCAATAAAATATGCTTACACTATATCCATTTGCTTTAGACTCTTCAATAGCACAAGCATGCAAGTCTCTCAAATTTCTATCAATGATATAATGGATGGCATCGGAACCACAAACATAATGTGTGGCCATTTTCAAACGTTAAAAATAATGATGTCAATTTTGATCAATGATAGACTCATATACCTCTAAACCTTATTTTCCTTATCACTCCAATGCATACAAATGTACAAACCCCACACAAAAGCAATGTAATGAAATATCTCATAACCTTCATCAAATTAAACTTTCAACAATTTAATCCTTATTACTCTAAAGTAAAATACACATTCACAATAATTTTAACTTTGAATTACATATATATGCTCTTTACACTCACCGGGAAATGACTTCATCAGTAATTTATTATTCTACTTAATACATATCACAACTTCACAAAGACTTCCTTCCATGCAGATATGTTTTCATGCCTTTCTATTGCTTGGAAACTGCACCTTACATGTTTGGTAAGAGGAGGTTCAAACAAATAAATTATTCACTAATAATAGCACCAACATCTGCAAGAATAGCACTTTGTTTTAGTAAATTTCAATGCTCATCTCCTATCTCTCAAACATCAAACATCAAATCCCAACACATCAAATATTTCAATGGTATATCAAATGTTAAATGGATTTCAGTGATTATCTTTCAAACATCAATCTGTAGCCACTAAGCAACTACAGTGGGAGAACTTTACACCTTCTATTGTTGCATTACAAAGAAATATTTTATCATTCACTCACTAGACCTCAACAAATCTGTGGCTTCTTCATCCACACGACTCTTCTTATCCTCGGACAATAAACAATGATATCTCAAAAACTATGCACATCATATAATGTAACTCATTTAAACTTCAACATTGAAAATTTATCGTTGGCCTCCAAACTCACTAAGCACCACTAGGCATATAAAACTTCAGCAACCTTTAAACAATAACTAACTTCAATAAATTTCTTCAAAACAAGTTATTCACTTGAGGCCATAAATCAACAAAGATACATCATGCTAAAACAATTCATCAAAGTAAAATCTATTTATCCTTACCTACGCTGCACATCTCAAGTGATTTAGGAAGATTGAATTTCCACACTGGATAGATATTGTCAAGACAACCACATTTAGGTAACTTGTGCCCTATGATTAGCTATTATATGCTCCATGGTGACAATGGCTTCATGTCTTATTGCATTTCCTCTTTGTACAATCATTCTCCTTCCATCATGGTTAACCGCTCTGATATCGTATTAAAGGGGTAGTAACTTTATTGATTTATTTGAAATGATACAATGCAGATTTATACAAGGATGATACAGTTCATACCGATGTAGTTCACATAACTGTTGATGCAGTTTGTATAACAACTTTATAACTGCAACATTGTAAATGACAATGTAATTAACAATGTAATACCATTATTACTATAACTATAACGATTATGCGAATAGTGCCAGGGTGGATCTGTGGTGGTGGTGGTAGATCAGGTTATTGAGGGTGGTAGAAAATAGGCAAAGGCAATGTTGTGTGGTGGTGGATAGGTGTTAATGCCCGCTCCATTCAAGCCATGTGGGGCTGGCAAGAACTAGGGGTTGAGGGCTCGATTGACCAGGGGCTCTGACCTTCAAACTAAAATCTCCCACCCACACAGAGACTTGTGGTCATTACACACTAAACAAATATAAACCTACCATCCAAAAACAAAAAAAACACTAGACAATACAAAAATGGTTTTTCAAAGACCACTAATGATGTCAGCACCTCCAGAGATGTATCGTCGACTCAATGCTTGCATAGAGTTCATACCTTGCTGATGCCATCAAAGAATATTCACCAAATATTCCATAGAATTTTCTGACTGCTTGTGTCGATGCATGCATATAGAATATATGGTGATATTGTATAGTACAGATCTGTACAACCATACGGATTTCATACAATGTATGGAATTTTTCTACCAAAAAATCTAAAAACCCTTAAAAAATGATGAAAAATTTTTGGCTCTAAAATATAGTTTTATATGTCAAAATTCATCTCTCGATCCTTCTAGATGCAATGGTGAGGTTCATTTTACACTCAAATGCACTAGAAAAAATTTCTTAGCAAAGACTCTCTAAAAGAGGGAAGGAAATTGTAGATCTAAAGCTCTAATACCATGTAAGAGTCACACAATAAACTAAAGAGATGCCCAAGATCACCTTAATCAAAATAACCTTCCACAACAAGAGAGAAGCAATAACACTGCTATATTTCTAGGATAAAAAATTAAAATGATGCATAGAAGGTAAAAGATATACAATATATGACCCACACATATTTACAATGAGATCCCTTTCTTATATAAGCAAGGTTGAGATGTAGGACAACATGTGATCATGACAAGTGTTTTAATCCTATGACATGAGACACAAATATTAAATGCCCTAAGTAAACTTAACTAGACAATTGTGATAGGACCTAATAAGGAACCAACTAGGTAATATACCTTGTTCACACCAACAAACCTATCATTTCTTACTATGCTACAAGAAATATCCATTTACACATACTAAGCTATTTTTAGGTGAGATAGACATTGGTATGCTTAATGATTAGATGGAGTCCAATATAGGGTTCCATAATTTGATAATAGCTCAGTTAGAAGATAAAATTCATCCTCCATATAAACTCTTACTTTAGGTCTTCCTTGAATCCATTATAGAAATCAAAATAACTCAAATGTAGTTTCAGGTTTCTTATGCTCTTAAGGAGACACAAGGGTTAGAGCTATCCTTCCATTGGGTTATGGTCTTAAATACATCAAGTACCCAATATAAATTTCAAGTAATGCAAGAATTATAGGATTCTCTTCTCCAATAATTACCCATAATTTATTCTCTTTCTTGAATCTTCCCTTGCTTTCTTCATCTTCATCTAGTAACTTTTCAACTAGTTCTATTTGGACATGAGGTAGTTTCCAAGTGTTGCTAGATTATACTAAGGCAATCAACAAGGGTTGATTATTCAGAGTTCTAAAATCTCTTGACAAAACCTCCATATTGTTAGTTGATTCATTGTCATTGGATTTTGTATAGAGATACTATTTTGAGTTCAGTTGTATTGGAAGAGTTAGAGGGTTGTAAAATTCACTAGGAGGTGTGAGTGGTGTATACAAGTCTTCAAGTTATAAAGGGTTGTATAGGACTCACTCAACATTGCTTCCCCAAGTGACATTAAAGGAGTGCACCCTTCCATCATATTTTTCATCAGCGTTGATGAAAGCATTGTGGTCAATCCTTGTTAAGTCCATTATTCCATAATGAATAAGAGGAGGAGCTTCTCTTGATTGACCTTTTTTTGTTGTTGTTGGTCCTCTTCATTTGTTATTCCAATCATGAAGATATCAAAGGGAAATTCTAAGGGACCATCTTTCTCAAGTAATTCCATGATTTTAGCCATCATTTTAGTTGGGTCCTAAAACTGTTGTTCCACAATCCTAGAGTATATTCTCACCTTCAAGGCCAGGGGTGTCATCAGGAAGGTCAAATGGGGCTCATCAATAGATTAAGGAGGGTTAAAGGCCAATTAGTAAGAGTGGATAATCTATCCTATACTTTGAGTTTAGCTAGGCTCGAGAGGGTATTCCTAGAGGTAATCTTTAGCAAGATTTTATCACAATAAAAGGTGAACAAAATGAAACTACTACAATTATATCCAATGTGTGCTTGAACTCAAAGATTGTCACTAGTTCAAAGACTAACCAACCACACATAAAACCTCTAATTAAGTTGATCATTCCATCTTGTATATGTATTCATAAATGATAACAACATGATATCCTAGATTATGAACCCACTTAACTCTATATACATAATTTGAAAGGTACAGGCATGCGAGAAAAGATTCAAAAATCATTCAAACACATGAATGTCACTTATGATTATTCCCTAATTTAAAATAATGAATCATGAATAGCATGTGAAACCCTAATCTACCCTAATCTACTCCTACAACTAAAAAGAATAGAGGATTGATAAAATGAAAGGTTTTTGATCTTTCACCAATATGGATTGGTGCCTACTCCATTGGGCAATAGAGTCATATAATGAAGGGAGGAAGGAAATACATTTTAAAAACATCAATAGAAATAGAAATACACTCACATACAAATCCAAAATACATTTAATGCAATAGACATACTTAATAATCTCAAGTAGGATTGCAATAACTCATATGTAAGAAAGGAAAGATCAATACAAAATCTTTGTATTGCATTAGATTCTATCACACACACATGTGACCTCAGTTACAATTACACTAAAAAATGTGGTGAAAGAAAATACATAGCTACGACTATATAGTCCCCTGAATCATTACAAATGGGCATAAAATTTTGACTAAGCTAGTCAATTTTTTTATCAAATATAATGGACTTCATGCAAGATGTGAACTTCATTAAAATGTTGGGCTTCCAATTGATTCATGAATACCTTATCTCATCAAAAAAGATAAAACTACTCTATAGAATTACAATATGTACATGGGTCAGACTCTGGTTGGGGATCTATTTAGTCCAAAGTTCCTTCACAATTCCTCTCTAGCTACTTATTCTTACCATGTGACACAAAAGGGACTTTAGACTGGTTGTGTGAATAGTTTGAACACCACTCTTGAGGCTCACCAGTTCCAACTCCCACTAACATTAGACGTCAAAGCTAGGGAGACCTCTGCAGCCATCCAATTATTGAGGCTCCACACTTTGAATCTTGCACCTTATCCTCCAACTATGGCTCCTCTAGTTCTTCCTATTGCACTACCACTACCTCCTAAAGATAATGACTCCAACAACCCTGACTAGACCTAGTAGGGGTCATCTACTAGTGTTTTGGGCCATATGACAACTTGTCCTTTTCCTTCTTCTATAACTTTTTGGTCCCTATGACTATAAAATTCGATCAATGGCCTTGGAGGCTTGTAAATTTTTGTTTTAATATATACACAAGTGATTTTTCATCTTTCATTAAAAAAAAAGATATCAATTTCTAGATATTAATTTAAATTTTAATAGACTAAGCTAGTAACTATTCTCATACTAGTTAGCACTATTATTTATTCAGAACAATGTCTGAAATTGGATGATGTTCTTGAAGAGAAGTATAAGTTTCCTTATGCTAGTACTATTGGAAGACTCATATATGCCATATTTTGTACAAGACCAAATATTGGAGTTTTGAGAAGGTTTATGTCTAACCCTAGTAAAGAGCATTGAACTTATGTGAAAAGGATTTTTAGATATTTGTGAGGGACTTCTAACTATTTTATTTTTTTATCATGGGATAGGTAATGTGGGAAAGTTTATTGACTTATAGGGTTTTGTTGATTTAGATTGGGCTAGTGCTATGGATTGCAGAAGGTCTACCAATGACTATGTGTTCACTCTATTGGATAGTGCAGTGAGTTGGATGAGAAAGTGACAAATTATAGTTGTGTTCTACTACAAAAGAAGAGTAAATGGTTTAAAAACATGCATTTAAAGAGGTAGTATGGTTAGAAATATTATGTACAGGAGTTGACTTTTAGTGCAAATAGGTCAGAATGAGTTGTGATAATTAGAGTGACATTTGTTTGGCTAATACTCTAATGTATCATGATCATACAAAGTATATTAATATTTACTATCACTTTGTCCAAGAGGTGGTTGAGTATGGCAAAGTCATGTTACAAAATATTGACATTGAGCAACAAATGTTATGGACTCCCTCAATACACCAATGAGTGCAAAGTAGTTCGGTTGGTGTAGAAAGGCAATGGGTCTTACCTCTTATGGAGATTGATTTGTTCTTTTAGTGGGAAAATACTGTGATAGGAGTCATACATATTGAAATGTTCTAAATATTGTAATATTTATTTAATTCTTTGCACGTACTTGGTGTAACTTATAGCTTGTATTTTGGAAATTTGTAATTTTCACTTAGTGGCATGAAATTTGCTAAATGTAAATATCAAAAATTGTGTGTAAGATTTACTAAAATGGAAAGAGTGTGATGAGAGGGAAGTTAATTGAGGACTTGGATAAAATTATGGAGCAACTATATAAAAGATAGAATAAGACTACTTGAGCACCCAAGTTTGGTTGTGGTGGTTTCTAATTTTCTAGTTGTTTACTAAGCTTGATTTAGGTGTTGTGATTTGTGCATGGATATGTATGACAATTATCTAGTGGTTTCAATCACATGGTTTTATAAACCATTCATGGTATGTGGGTTTGTTCTTGCCTATAGTAAGTGCTTGAGTTGAAAGAATGATGATTATGATAATGTGGTGTTTGTAGGTACACTTATGTGATATGATTACTATAGAGATAAGAAGATTTTATAGATGTACTTCATTATTTGAAGATTAATACAAGCTTGAGTCTTTTTGGTGGTGGAGTTTTTCCCACAATGATTTCTCCATCTATATCCTATGTTATTGCAAAGTGTTATGATTTGATTTTTTTCTCTATTGTGGTGTTATTATTTTCATTTCCTATATGATCTATCAATGTTAATGAATTTGAATGAACTAAGGAAAAATAAGTTTTAACTATATTTTTCACTTGATTATTAAAACTTGTTTACCTCCTATTGAGGATGACATGTTTCATTATTAGCTACCTACAAGAGAAATGAATTTTCCTATGTAAACTTAATAAAATAATAGATTGCTCTATGCACTAGACTATTACACCATTACTCACACCATATCTATTCACTCTTTCTACCCTTAATTTGTACTAAGTTTTCTCACTCCCCTCTTCTCTATTGCACATGCTCCTATTTTCCTCCAAAGCTCCATACTAGGTTTTTGAGATCTCCATTGCAAAACCTCCCATTTTGCATATTATCCATCTAAGTGATACTCTCACAAAGCCCTTTGGCAAAACTTATGATCCTCCATCATCCTACTCTCTCCTCCAAAGCACTATACATGCCACCACTTCCGTAAAAATCTATTAGGGAGCACCTCCTCACTCTAAGCACACACCATTCTCACCATTACACAATAGGCCTCACAGACAATTCTAATTTACCATAATTTAAAAGATGAAACATGTTGAATAGGGGCCTAAATATCATAAACTATTTTGCCCTTTTGATTTTGATAGGTGATATCTCTATACCGATAACACTTTCCTAGGATTATATGCACTAAAGGAAGGATAAAATTAGGGGAAACAACTTATGAAATTTGGTAGTCTTGAAACATAAGGTCACTATCACCTATTAAGGGTCACTAGAGCGTCCCTAAGGTCATTACCATGTCTAGAAGTCAAGAGAGCATCCCCTTGGTCATAAGAGTATCCATGATGTTGTTACATTCTTTCACATTTCTAGAATGATTGTAACCATCCAAATCACTTATAGAGCACCTCCTTCTAATCCTCCAACCTCTTGTGTCCTTCTAATTTGCCATAAAATTTAAAACAAGTATGCTTAAATCTCTTAAGTTATGCTCTTTCATTTGCTAGTTCCTATTTAATATTTAATTCCCATCTCTTAGTGATTTTATTTTACTAATCATAAATTTAAAAGTGTTATTTGTTTGATGATTGGAAAAATAGATTTAACAAGTAGGATTAATCATGCACTATAAATCAAAAGTAAATCAACATCTTAAACACACCCAAGATACATTTATTTTCATTTCATGTGCTTCCAATGAATTTGGTGGAGTTGACACCCCTTAGTCTTATTCACACACCTTTAAGTAATGAGGCATTAAAGTTTGACAAAGTCCAAGTATGCTTAAATTATTCATGTTAACATTCTAACATAATTTAACAAAGTTCAATTAGGAACAAGGTATTTATTGAGTTAAAAAATATATTCGATAAGAGGCCTCTTTAGATGAAATTCCACCAAACATTATGACATGATTTGATAATATCATAACAAAACACCGTGTGATAAATTTAGATGTCCAAATAATGATAAAGAAACCAACATGAAATTACTAAGAGTTCACTACCTTAATTTAGGACCTAAGGTTTAAGACATTGAAACAAATAGAAATGATAAATGGAAGTGGAAGGGATTAGGATTTACTTGGAAATCAAAACAAAATGTCAACTAGAGTGTTGAGATACTGTGATAGAGAGCTAATATTTGAAAGTTGGAATTGAATAAATGAACAAAGGACCCTAAGAAGAAGATAACCCAGGATTTTAGATACTAGGACTAGATCATGCTGCAATCTAGTCTAATTGATGTGATTATGTCCTGTGTGGAACTATTTCTTTTGAAAAAAAATCTATCCATTGAATTTTATAGAGAATGTTTGCTTAAGTTTATATATGTGTTTGTGAATAGTGTTCTTCTAAGAAACACCTTTGGGAGTATTTTGTGCATAAAGGGAAGAGATATCAACTTCCTTGACAGAATTCAAGCCCCTAAATTGATTTAACAAGATATGAATAGAGAAACAAAGAATTGTGGATGTTCAGTAATTGCACATGATTGAAACCAATTGAGATTGATGGAAATTGAGATTGTTGATGTGTGTGTGATTGAGTTTGTAAGTGTAAGATGTTAATAATTGATAATAAAAGGGTCCTAGGATGATGTCCTTAAATACACAACCTTAGACACAAATTTTAAAATTTTTGGTGTGCACAATGATGTGTAACAACTATTTTAGGATTGTGGGCCTTGAAATCAAGATTTTTAAATTTTAAGTCTCGAAGACTAGATTGTAGGTGTAGTCAAGTCAAAGAAAGAAGAAAACTCTAGGAACTACGTTAGTGTTGCTATAAAGTGGAGGATTAACATAACATAGTTCTAGATTCAAGAATGGGTCAATTATTGTGCAAAACAAACTCAAAATAAATGCTAGAGTTATACATAAACAGCATCTTCACAAAGTGAAATAAAACATAGAAGTGAAATGAAACATAGAAGTGAAAAAGTGAAATAAGCACTTTTATCTTCTATAAATATAATAAAGTTGTAGGATTTATACTATCACACAATTTGACACAATAAAGTTAGTGGGATTTAAACGTTATGATATATTATCAAGGTTCAACTCTATAGTTTTTGAGTCAAACTCATTGACCCATATTTCATGAATAGTGATTAACATGAAACCATCTTTCATTAGTATGAAGGTCCACTTAACACTCATTTAATGTGTATGATACTCATGGAGGTGAAACGTTAGGGCTTTCTCCTAGAAGGTCAAAACTATTGTGAATCAAACATGCTTGATCATATAATTTCTCCAAAATCAAGTCCACCATATAAAATTCAAAGGTCTCCCAATAAAATTTGTGTTTTTTCGATTAACCGCATCGTGTTTCTCTCTGATAGTTTCGATGGAGATTATTCTATGTATGTCTCTGCATAAAATCTTGTCTATGAGGGACAAGCCTCTATTCAACGCGAGGAAATTCAATGAATTAGATTCCAGATGCAGAATTTATACGCAACGACCATGGATCTAGTCTTCTCTTTGACTGGCAAACAATCCTTCCTTTTGATTTTTCAAAGTCGATAGGATGTAGATATATTGACTTTGTGTAAAAATAAAATCCTATGCTCAAATGACTGTCTGTGTTTCAATTTTTCACGTGCACCAAAGGTCGTGGGCATTCGGAAGCAGTCGTTGCTACAACATGCGCTTCTTAACATTGGACCAAACTCATCTAAGGGTACAGATGATAAGAGACATTCTTTCATTTTGTTCAGTGCCACTCCAAAGGAATCGTCTTTGAATTTGCTCTTATTTTTCAGCTATACTCTTGAGGATTTTGAATAGGGAAAGACGATAGACAGAGGGTACTCTGCAAGGAGGCTTTTAGTAATTGGAGTCTACCCGCATGGTTTAAGAGAACACCTTTCCAAGCCGTGAGCTTTTCCTGAATCTTCTCAATAAGGGAGTTCCACGAGGAGTTGGGGATTTGTCCCTGAGACATGGGCATTCCCAGATAAGTCTCCCAGAGCTATTTAATTTTACAATTAACAGTAGTAGCAATTCTGTGTTGGAGATTGTGAGGGGAGTTGAAAAAAGGCCGCTTTTGTCCAGGTTGATCTGCCGCCCGGAAACGTAGGCAAAGTTGTTTAGAATCTTTTTCCATTCATGATCTTCAACCAAGGTGGCTTCCCCTAAAAGAATGGTTTCATCAACGAACTTCTGGTGGGAGGAAGGATGAAGAGCAGAGGCTAGTCTGAAACCTCTCAAATTACCTTTCAAGACCCTATCCTCAATGGTTCTACCCACAACTTTAGCCATGATAATTAACAAGTCTAGGGTGAAAGGGGGTCACCTTGTCTCAAACCTCTAGAGGCTTTGAAATGAGCATGGGGGCTCCCATTAACCAGGGCAGAGAAGGTTGAAGTGGTAAAACAGTTTTCCAAAACTTTTAGGATTTTATGCACTGGAACCTAAATCTGGAAAGCACTTTATACAGTAACTGCCAAGAGACCTTGTCATAGGCCTTCAAATTATCAAGTTTTAGGACCATACTCTCCATGTTGCTTTTCATCATAGAGGATATTTTTGTGGACTGTGATAATAGCATCAGTGATTTGTCTCCAAGGGAGAAATCCATTTTGATTAGGGTGGATGATTTTCCCCGTATACTTAAGACTAGCAACTTAGAAAAGATTTTGTATAGAATGTTACAAAGGCTTATACGTCAAAATTCGGCCATTTTATTAGCTTCAACTCTCTTGGGGATAAGAACTATGAAAGTGTCGTTATTTAGCTCCTTCAAGACTTTACCCCGTCAGAAGAATTCCCTAGAAGCTAAGGTAATGCCCCTACTAATGATGTCCTAGTAGATTTGGAAAAAAAACTAGGGGGAAACTGTTAGGACCAGGTGGTATGTAGGGGTCTAGAGAGAAGACAATCGCTTTCGTCTCCTCTTCAGTAATGACTTTTTCCATTTCCAAGTTATCAGCATGAGATATGGAGTTAGGAATGGCTTGTAACATTTGATTAAGAATCCTATCATTATCTTCAAGAGGAAGAGAATTAGAGTTCAACAAATCTTTAAAATATCTAACTCCTTCCTCAATTTGTTCCTCTTCGTTAATTAAACTGTCATTTTTGAGAACAAGTTTAGAAATTTTATTTCTTTTTCTATGTTTTAGAGCTGATTGATGGAAGAATTTAGAGTTTTTATCCTGTTCCTTAAGCCATTGGATTCTTGATCTCTATTTTGAAAAGAGCTCCTCTTTCTCCATGATATTATGGTCGTGGAGAAGAACTCTTTTTTTGGCACAAAGCTTCTTAGAAGCCCTGCCCGAGTCCAATTCTTCTTGAATAAACTTGAGCTGGACCTTAGTATCTTGTTTTTGGGTGAATATATTACCGAGGAGTTTTTGTTCCATCTCTTAAGAGTTTGCTTGACAAACTTGAGCTTTTGGGCAACCTTGAACATATCAAACCCAACACATGATCCTGTTTCCACCAATCAATTTCATATTTTTCAGTTTAAAGTGGCGGGTCCACATCACCTCAAATTTGAAGGGAAAGCAATTTTTCTTGATAACCAACTTCCATTTTAAAATAAGAGGAGTATGATGCGAACCAAATTTGAGTTGATTAGACAAATTGCATTTAGCAAGAATATCCTAGTTAATTGAAATCAAGAATCTATCCAGTTTGACTAGAATGAAGTTGTTCCCTTCTCTTTTGCTGAACCAGGTGAAGTTGAACCCCTCCAAATTTAAATCTAAAAGACCTCCCTTATGAAGGAAGTTATCCAAATCCATCATGCCGTCAGAGAAGTTAGAGGAGCCACCCATTTTTTCTTGAGGGGTAAAGTGGAGAATTGAAGTCTCCAGCTACCATCTAGTCTCGGAGGTTAAGAGCATTTCCCAAATCTTCTAACGTTGGACCTAATTGTTTAGAGCATATATGTTTAACATGACCCACACAAGATGGTTGATCTTACTTTTGAACAATATATTATTGAAATATTTCTTGTTTGAGACTAGCATACCTTCTAGCTCAGGAGGTTTCCACATAGTAGGAAGACCACTAGAGGCACCCTCAACATTTTCAACGATAAAATGAACAAATGGCCAAATATAACTACCAACTTTGCCAAAATCTTCAAAACTCATCTTTGTTTCTTGGAGTAAAAGAATATCCGATCTCATGTCCTTAATGAAGTTTTTTAGGACATGTTGTTTATGGGGGTTGTTTAATCCCCTAATATTCTGGAAGAAATAATAATCATTTTTTGCACCTTTTGGAGCCCACTTGCTCTAGAGTTTTTTGTCTTCTTAGCCAAATCTTTGGTTGTTTCCCTTTGCCTGGTCTCCTGGAGAGATCTCTTGCCCAGCTTGGAGTCCTTACCCACGTCCACAATTTTTCTATTTCCATTTTTAGAATGAGGAGAAAAAGAAGTGGTGTCTCCTTTCTTCCTTGAGTTTGGGTTTTTAGGGGAGCTAACTCCAACCTTTAGGTCTTCCTAGCCTTGGAGTGTGGAGCTATTCTTGTCCTACACCTTATTAAAGTTGCAAGAGTCCACACCACCCATAAGCCCCAAAGAATTTAGGGCAATGCTTTGCCCAAGTTTGGCCCTAATAATGGCTTCAGGAACAAACCCCTGGTTTCTCACCCTGCCACTTACTTATAGTAGGGATTGAAACTCTGAAGAAGCATGTTAGTTCCTCTGAGGGATATCATCACAAATGCTATCCTTAGCCCAAACATCCAAATCCAGATTCAGACAACAAAGATGGTCTTCCACCAAGCTAGTAGCATGCAGGATCTGAACTCCCCTATGGGGAGGGACAAAAGTTGGGATCTAGTTAACCACAAGAGTTTATTTTTAACCACAAGAGTTTCATTGGGGGACTATGTGAGCAAGTCCAAAGCAAACTTCTCAAGAGAGGCGGCAGGGGCACTAGCCAGAGCTTTATCCTTCTATGCTAGTTCCTGGCTGGTTCTAAGTTTCTTTGAGTAGGCATTTATTAAGTGGCCTGTAGAAGAGCAGTTCTGGTAGTAGAAAGTGACATTCTCATAAATAATTTCCTGAGTCCACTCCACAAACTTAGAGTCTAGGATGATGGAGGTAGGGATAATTTTTTAGGTTTCTACACAAACACAAAATTGTGCAAAAGCAAACCTTCTGCGATTTTTAGTAACATTATCTAGAGACAAGAAGTGGCCAAATGAGTTAGTAATGGCAATGAAAGCCTCGTCATCCCAAAATTCAAGAGGGAGACCCAGAAGCCTTACACAAGTGCGGGCAGAGGCTGACATGGCCTCATTAGGATTAAAACTTGGGTGCTATTTGCACAGCATAATGCTTTGCTTACTAAAGAACCAAGGACCTTGGATCAAAATGTCAAGGAAATCTTTCACCAAAGAGAAGGATAAACTAAAGATCCCTTTAGGAAGAGCAGAGATAGAGATGTTACCTTTAATCAACCATTTATTCGACACTCATTTGCACAACATGATCTCTATATTCAGACGTCTTCAATAGACTTTACCAATGAGCACATTGTCCATTTCAGCCATGGCTTTGTCTAGAGTGTTGTTCTTAATTTTAAGGTGCACCCCATCCTCGAAATGGACAATATCCACCCCATCATTGAATTTCGGGGCACAGTGACTTGAAAAAAGCTCTTTCCATGTAGGCAACTTGTCCGAGGAAGGAATAGAGGATTTCTTAAGCCCGGTGATCACTTTCGAGGCAGAGGCCCCACTATGTTGTCCAATCTGAATATTCAAATGATCAATACCACCGATAGTACAAACATCTGTTGACATTGTTCTAGGAGATCCTAGGATTCTCTGTGCCCCTGGACCAGCTCCAAAGTTTTTCCCCTCCCATTTCAAAAAAAAAAGGTGGGATTTGTTAAATATACATGAGATATCTAATAATTCTAGATCCCAAAGGTGAGATTTGTCGAACATAAATGAGATATCATTTTTGTTTCATAATGCAACATTTTTTTCAGTATCACTTGGTTCAAGAATGATTCCATGGGAGATAGGTTAATAGATCTTTCTAAATGCTATGATTTTTTATCCCTTCTCACAAATATGTATAATTATTGTGATTCAAAATGACAACAAAAGAATGTAAGGAAATAATAAAAAATAATATAATCACCCCAAAAAAATTATGGAATCTTATGTTAGTTTAATACACGATCCATTAAAAAATATAGATGAATAAATTTTACTCAAAAATTTATTCTAGTAATGTCTGCGCGTAAAATCTTGTCTGTCGGGGTAAGTCTCTATTCAAATTCCAATAAAGAAATTTTTAAAAAAAGTCTCTATTCAACGCGAGGAAATTCAATGAATTATAGTCCAGATGTATATAATGATCGGCAACAAGTCCATTCTTGCGGTATATTTACTTGTGTAACAAGCAAATCTGATAGGACGTGGATATTTCGACTTGGGTAACAAGCAAATCCTACCGTAACTTGTGCTATGGAGATTATTCTAGAAAGATATGTCTGCGCATAAAATCTTGTCTATTCAACGCAGAATGCAGAATTTATACGCAACGACCATGGCTCTAGTCTTCTCTGACTGGCAAACAGTCGTTCCTCGGTATATTGACTTTGTGTAAAACCAAATCCTACGCTCGGTATATTGACTGGCAAACGGTCGTTCATTCGGAAGCAACGACGTCACATGACATGCGTTTCTTGACTCAGCTCTTCCATAGCATAGTCAGAGGCAGAGGAAGCAACCCTGAAACTCAGCTCTTGCTCTTGCAGGCCCATAAAACCATGCACAATCTCTTCCATAGCATAGCATTGCTACTCATAACGAGCATAGCCTATAAAAATAGAGCACAACGTCACACAGATATCCATCTCTTGATTTCGCATAGCTATTCATAACATTCCATAGATTAACTCAATTTCATAAAACCATGCAACTTTCTCGGAGAGAAACCTCACATGGCCATGGTGAAAACTCTCCTTACTTTGATGGCTGGAAAGCGTACGACAAAAATCCTTATCATCATCAAAACAACCCATCTGGAGTTATCCAAATGGGCTTAGCAGAAAATCAGGTGCCTATTTAATAGAAAATGGGATTGAGTAACGCTCCGACATGTTATTAGACTTGTGTCTCTGTTCTCTCTTTAGCAAAGCTATAAAATAATTCCAATTTTAAAATATCTTGCAGCTTTCGTACGATTTAATAGAAAAGTGGCTAAGAGAACACCCAGAATCTTCCATTTGCGCGCAGGAGGGCATTTCCAGTTTTGAGGAGATTGCCAATTATCAAGATTATCATGGCCTCCCCGCGATGAGAGAGGTACAAATTAGTATCTATACTATAACCATTCAATTGTTAAAAGTAATGACAAGTAGAAAGTATGAAATTATGTTGTCCAGTCAAACTCATAAAATATAGTATAGCTCCATAAATTTCACTAAAAGACTGATGGATCGACAAAGAACAAAGTCGAGGATGTGCAGATAGGTCGATTGAATTTGTCGGTGATAGAAGTCGAAGAATCAAGAGGTCAAAAATTTTGTAAACAGTCGGTATGACAACGTGCCGACTGTTTACAATGAGCGCATCTTAGCTTAGCCCATAGGAATTACTAGAATAGGCATTTTCTTCAAAAGAAATAATTTAATTAAAAATAGGACATGACAGTCCACCCTTATTTAAATTGATTATCATCAATATAATAACTTCCAAGATCTTAGCTTTGATACCATTGTATGTCCCAAAACAATTTTTTTTAATTAAAATATCTAGATTTGAAATATCTTAAAAAATATATTTCCAAAATATCCATATTTCATGTATCAAAATTCACTCAAACTATGCAACACAAACTGATAGTTTTTGCACAATCAAATGGTAACTAACCAAGTATGCGAGATATATTTATATTAATTGAATCTATATATAAAAATAAAAAATATAATAGATATAACAACAACACAATGAAAAGTTACAAGCTCATTATCAAACCCCTTATGTTGGACCTCCTTCTTTATACTCAAACTCCTCCAAAATGAACAACACTCACAATAATGAAACTATAGATCTAATGCATTACCAAGCTACTCCAAAATAATGAAATGTGCAGCCAAAAAGCAAGAAAAATTACAACCACAAATCTAAATATGAAATCTAGAAATTAACCCTTGCAGCTCACATAAACAATTCAACAATTTTGGCACCAAAAGATTTAGGAAACTCCACCAAAATGCTATAATGCTTATAATAGTAATGAAATGTACAAAAAATAGGATACACTCAAAAGAAGAATAACAGTAGAAACAAGAGATTATAAATATGTAGCAAATGCTCTTGATTTAATTCCTTTGTACACACATAATCAACCAAAACTAAAATAAACTCATAATATTCAACTGGGGAGCAATGATTTCACAAAGCTACTCAAAAAATGAAGAAATACACAAAAATGTTGTTACACAATAGTAACTACAGCTACAAGATAAAATAATGATTCTAGAAATCAAGTTCTATGCAAATTGAACCCTTCTTCTTCACTATTCCCTACAAAACTGGAAACAACAATTCTTCTACAATCCTTCAACACATATCTGATTCATAAATGAAACCACCAAGGAGGATCAAAGGGTTTTTGTCCTCTAAATTCTAGCACCCAAGGGTTTTTCTCCTCAGATGGATTGGATGAACACAAGGCTCAACAAAATTTCAATAGAGTTCTGATAAGATAAAAGATGGATGATCACATTACTAAAATTGCATCTAATATTTAGACATAATATTTCTTGAGGTGAAATACACTGACCGTCTCATGAAATTCCTCACCTTCCATTTTGCACAAAAGATAAGCACCGTTTCCGACATCTTCTTTGATCCTATATGGGCCTTTCCAATCTTCTTGAAATTTCCTCTTTTTCCTATGTTTCTTATTCTTTGTGCTCCCCTTTTGGAGGAAAAGTTCACCTATCCTATAGGGTCCTAAAGGTTGACTTTGTTCTGGTTGATTTGACTAAGGGACAGCTCTTGTTAATGTTATATGCAATAGAACGTGAAATGCTTGTTGATGTGAGGGAGTCCAATACAACACTTTGTCGCAATTCAAAAGATCTGCAAGTAAGTCGAACTCATCTTGCATGTAGATCTTCACTTTAGGATGTTTTTGAATAATCTGCAAAAATTGGAACAATTCAAAAGGCATTTGTAGTTCTCTTTGTTCATTTGGAGTCCAACAAAGCTTATGCTTGTTTTTCTGTTTGGTTGTGGCTACATATCCATCAAATACCCTATGTACTTCTTAGGCAATTCAAAAATGATAGAATCTTTAGCTCCTATGGTCGCTCACATCTTACGTTTTTTCTAGAATTCTCCTTCACTCACCTCATCTTCATCTGGGAGTCTTTCTACCATTTCTATCTGCACCAAGGGTGCTTCCCACTCTCCACATCATTTGATTGTATTGAGGATGAGGCAGAGGGTTGCTCATGGCTTTGAGGGGATAGGAAGGCTTTAGGTTAACCTTCCATAACATTCCTTGACTTGTTGTCCATCGAGTTTTCTTCTTCTTGATCATGGGTTTTTACATCTGTAGACAATGTCAATGATGTGTACGAATCGCTTTTCTCTTCTATTTTCGATGTGTGCATCTCACTAGATATTGTTTCCTTTGGTGGCGTTAAAGGAGTATACCTTTCAAAAGAATCCTCCTCGGGATCTGAGAAGGCATGTGGGTCTACTCTATTTAAGTCCAATGTCTTTGTTTCAAATTCAAGCCACTCTGTTCAATGGGGTTTTTCTCCTATGCACAAGAAAACATGATTAACTTGCTTGTCTTTTGGGGATACATTGATGGTGAGAATATCTAGAGGAAATTACATACAGGTCCATCTTTCTCCAACCACTCCATGATTTTTATCGTAGTTTCTTTGGGACCCATTTCCTTTTATTTTAATGATTCTCCTTTCTCAGAGGTTCTTATTTCTGTATTGTTGATAGCTTTAGTAGGTGTTTCTATCCTTTTAATTCATATTGAGGTGTGGGATCTAGGGCAAAAATCTTGTTCGTTGCTAGCTCGTAATCTATCAATATTCCTATCTTTTTGGTTGCATCAGTCTTAACCATGCTAAAGGTTTCTTGGTCCCCTTTTGTGACATAAACTTTTTCAAGCTGCAAGAATCTGAGCTCCTAGAACAATGTGGAAGGGATGGTCTTCATTCAGTGTATCCATGGTCTTTTAAGTAGTAAATTGTACCCATTATCCTTGTCAATGAAATAGAACATTGTAGGAATCATTTTCGCCCTAACGAAACAAGCAATGTAATCTTTCCTATTGTGGCAACTTTGAAGTTGTTGTATCCTCTCATGGTGTCTTTGGACATAGTGATGTTGGTATCTCCATATTCCATCCTTTTCAAGAGGGAAAATGGAACTATGTGTTAGTGTGAAAAGAGTCTTTATTCATCTAGTTTACTTCTATCTGGTTCCTAGCCTAGTAGACCTGTTCACACTAGCTTAAGTTCACTTAGTAGTTTAGTTGTCTCACCTCATAGACATATGACACATGCTCTCACACTTGTCTCAAGTGTTCTACATGTGTCACACAACATGGAGAGTTAGTGTTTGACTCTCACCTTCTCACTTTCTCCTTGTCCTACATATACAAGGAGTTCATTGTACATTCATATACATTTTTATGATACTTTTTTAACTCTTGCTTTGTGTGCACATTCATCTTGTGGAAGTTTTAGTTATTGCATTCATTTCATTACTGCTCCAATATGCTATCAGAGCCTAGAATCCCAATTCCCTTCCTGATTTTAGTTTCATCCCGCACATAGCCCTAGGTGAAATTTCTGTTCTGTGTGGTCATTTTTTTGGCATTCGTTCATGGTTTACTGGTCTTTTTGGCTACGTTGAAGTCTCTTATAACTGCCAGCCCTTACCCATTTGGAGGTCACAGTTCATGGTCATCGTTGTTTATTTGAAGGGGTCACTGTTTATCTCTGCAACATTCAGGCTCGCTGTCTAAGTATCGCTTCAGAGGTCGAAGATAAATGGTTTTCACTATTTTTACTCCATCCAAATCTGAATTATCTTAACAATAGTTGTCTGCATCTTTTGTTTGGGTTTCTCGCTGCCCACAGGCCGCCAGTACCAAGATCTTTTCTTTCGAGGGTTGTTTTTTTACACCACAAGGGTCGACGCCTATCTTTGCCGTTAACAAGCCTGAAGTCCTCACCGACATCGAGATCATCTTGTAGATCGCAATCTCCAGCCATTTGGTCACATTGCTCACCATTTTCCTTACCGCCAATTTGAAGCCACCAGTAGCATCCACGAGGATTCGCTATACAAGTTGCGGTTAACAATCTTGGTTGCAGTCTCTGTTTCTTTTGTTGCAGGGTCGACTTGTCTTTTGGGTGCCATACTTGGGAGGTTATTGTCTTGGAAAAAATCGTCAATAGTGACCAATACAGTGAAGGTAACCAAACCAAAATGCTGACTAATGATAATGTGCTTCCACGACCTCCAAGAAGCTAGGAACCCACAAAGAGGCCGAATAGGTGTAGGAGGAGCAGGGTCGGCCTGAGAAACCAATGCCTAAAAGGGCCAGAATATACCAATGAGACGTCTATGGAATTAAAGCTGACTAGTTATCAAATGAAGTTGTTGAGTGAAAGCCACGACCAAGATTAGATCCCAAAATACACTGAACCAGGAGCCTTGAAGAAGTTGACAGGGCCTTGGGGCCCGAATATAAAATGCAGGGGGCCATCAAACTTGTACAAGGGTGGCCAAGAGGCCGGAAACTAGAACAGAGGCCGACTAGGGCCTGCTTGAGTGCCCAAAATAGAGCCTGCAACCAAAAATTTGAACCCCAAAATACGAAAATAGACAAATTTGCAGGGGGCCAAAGTGCCCTCTGTTAATTTTTTTTTCCATTTTTGGAAAAAACTCTATACAGTATGGATTTGGAGGTCATACAAACTTTAGGGGGTAAAAAAACTTTCAAAAAAATTGATTTTACCAAAAAACATCATTTGAAAGGTCACCTTGATTGTCGCAGGCCTTCTGAACTCAACGGTGAGGTCTGTTTGGCTCCATGATGCTCTAATGATACGGCTAAGTGTTGGAATCACCGATTCAGGAATGAATGTGCAAGCATGGCTTTGATACCATGTTGGAGCAGCCAAGATCAGCAAGCACAAAGAATATAATCTTCCATAAATGAAAAATGGAGCACAATAAGCATATCTATCATATACAATGAGAGTGTAAAATTACAATGAGAAGCCTTGCATAAATAGGCAAGAAGGAAGAGGTAGGAAGGTAGGAATCAACTAATGACTCCCCCTACAAGTATGCAACACTTGTCTAACTCACATGACATGTATGAGGGCAAGTGGCATGCCAAAATGAAAGAGGTGTCTCATATGTATGAGTACACATGTCTTCACCACATGAGGTGAGACAACTTTCTAAAAACCTAAGTAAACTTAAGCTTATGTGTGAATAGGACTTTGACTATGGCCATGTACTTTTTGTGGAATGCAGAATCATGTGACATTAATATTTGTCATCGAAGGATTGAATCTTTGGAAGAAGCCATGAAGAAACACAACATCGATACTCCCAAACCTAGCAAAAGTCATGCCCTTACTGCTATAGGTTTGAATTCATCCACATCAAATTGGATAGTTGACTCAGGAACCTCACAGAGTCACATCACATGACTGATTTAGTTGATCTACTTGAGTCTCTTTCTGATAGCACCACTTCCCATATTTTAGTGGGAAACTCTTCATAGATTCTAGTTATGGGGTCAGGTTCAGTTCAAATGGAAGTTGGTTGCATTGAGGATGTCTTCTTTATTCCTGAGATCTATGCCAATCTTCTCTCCATCTATTACATATTTCATACTGGGGATGGGAAGACTGTTGAGTTTTCTCCACATGATTTTGTTCATGATCTACAACATCCAAAGAAGATCATTGCTTCAGGTAGAGTAGATCATGGGTCTAGATTGTATAGGTTTCACAGTTTTGAGACATCCAATGGTTCATCACATTGCCCATGCAAAATCTTTGAGTTGCCTTTAGCATGAGAGGTTTGGACACCTCAATTATAGGCATCTTCAGTAGTTGAGTACACAGGAGATGGTACATGGTCTCCTTAAGGTTTCATGTACAGAGGGCATTTATCGAGGTTGTGTGCTTGGAAAACATCATCAGGAACCCTTTCCTAAGGGTAAAGCCCATCCTACTACTTCCTTACTTAAGTTGGTTCATAGTGACCCCATGTCATTTTCAAGAGTCAAGTATGTACTTACTTTTATTGATGACTTCTCTCACTACACATGGGTGTACTTTCTCAAGTACAAAAGTGATGTATTTAACACTTTCAAGACTTTTAGGGTGTTCGTGGAGAAGCAGTTAGGTTTTTCTATTTGGAAAATATACATAGATAATGGGGGGAGTATGTGAATCAGGCCCTTCAGGGCTATTACATTGAGGATGCCATTCATCATCAATATTCGGTTCCCTACACTCCTCAGCAGAATGGTGTTGCTGAATGAAAGAATAGAACACTCACGAAAATGGAAAATTGTATGCTTCAGTCTCGGTCTATGGCCCCAACTTTTTGGGCTGAAGTAATCAATTGTGCCAATTATATTCAGAACTGCACTCCCCACAAGGTAGTTCATAATATCACTCGAGAGGAGGCTTGGCTAAATATCAAGCCTAATGTTTCCTTCTTCAAGGTATTTGGTAGTGAAGCCTAGGCATTCATATTGGGTGGTCGGTGTAAGGCAACGGAAAGGAAGAGTCAGCCATTCATCTTTTTTGGCTATTGTGAGGATTTGAAAGCCTATAGATTGTTTGATCCTATTACTCGAGATGTCTCCTTTCGAAGAGATGTATAGTTTGAAGAGTCTTTCCCACATATGGATCCTCCATCCACTTCTTCTTCCTCACTACCTATTCCGCTCTCTTCATCTCATGAGGATACCTTAGCACTTGAGGATCTTGTATATGTTGATCCTAATCCACCATCTCCACCATCTCCTCCACCACTTCCACCTCCACCCACTTGTTTTTTGCCTAAATGGGCATGCAATACTATTTAGGAGGTTGAATCTTTCACTGGTGATCCTATGACTTCTCACCGCACTCACTCACTGACTTCTAGCTCTAGTCTTCTGAGTCATGCCATATCTCCAGATCCACATAGTTTTTCAAAGGCTTCAGGAGTTCCAGGCTGGGATTCAACTATGGCAAAGTAGTATTCTTCTTTGATGAAGAATAATACATGGGATTTAGTACCTCTTCCTAAGGTAAGAAAGATGGTTCGATGCAAGTGGATGTACCGCACAAAGTACGTAGCTAATGGTTCTATTGAAAGATATAAGACATGTCTTGTTGCTAAGGGTATTTCACATGTTGATGGTATTGATTACTCTGAGACCTTTGCCCCTGTGGCCAAGATGGATTTTGTTCACCTTGTTCTTTTTATTGCTACATCTCAAAGATGGCAAGTATTTTAGATGGATGTGAAGAGTGCCCTCTTGCATAGTGATCTTCATGAGGATATCTACATGGAACAACCTCTAGGATTTGTGCAGGACTCTTCACTTGTATGCAGGCTTCGACATTCTTTGTATGGTCTCAAACAAGCCCCTCAGGCTTGGTATGAGAAGATTGATAGCTTCTTGCTTGCATCTAGTTTCACACATTACCCCTCCGATCACATTGTCTATATTCAGAGACATGGAGATGACCTTTTGACTCTAGTCTTGTATGTATATGATTTGCTTCTAACTAGTAGGTCCTCATCCATGCTTCAGGATATTCAACACTCTTTGATGGAGCATTTTGACATGACTGATCTTGGGCTTCTAAACTATTGTCTTGGTCTTCGGGTTCTTTAGTCTACTGATGGGATCTCCATATGTCAGTAGAAGTATGCTATTGATATATGCTTCATCATTTTAGCATGGTTGATTGCAAGCCAACTCCTACCCCATTTCACTTTGGTGTTGTTTTGACTACCACTTGCACAACACCTTGTGTTGATGCCTATTTGTATAGACAGCTAGTTGGTAGTATTTTATATTTGACACATACTCACCCTGACATAATATTTGTTGTTGGGCTTGTCTCCCATTTTCACATGACCCTCATGAGAGTCATTGGAAGGGATCCAAGCACATCTTGAGGTATATTTAGGGCACCACACATTTTAGCATTTAATACACACTAGGAGCTTCACATATATAGTAGGCTACACCAACTTAGATTGGCTAGGTGATCTTGACTCACTGAAGTCAACCTATGGGTTTTTTTTCTACCTTAGTTTAGAACCAATTGCTTGGTCTTGCAAGAAGCAAACCACTCTTGCATTATCATCCATTGAGGTTGAGTATCGATGCAGTTCTTTCTATGTGAGAGGTACTATGGCTTCGACAACTTTTGATAGAGTTTGGTCTACCACCTAATCTTCCTACTATTATTTGGTGTGATAACCAAAGTGCCATTCACATTTCACATAACCCAATTGAGGATCAGAGGATGAAGCATATCAAGATTCACATGCACTTCATTTGACAACTTATCTAGGATGGTGTTCTTTTCTTAGAGTATATGCCTACTCATGAACATGTTGCTATCATCTTTACTAAACCTTTATCATCGCCTCGCTATCTTGAGTTGCGACATATGCTTGGGGTGAAGGAAGTTGTCCTTTGTATTTAGATCTCTTTTTTGGAGAGGTTTTTCCCACAGGGTTTTGTCTTTTACTTCGTTTGTGAGAAAATTTTATTTTGTACATGAGTACCTCATCAAGCTATGTTTCTGGGACTCATTTTTTCAATGATTTTCTCTCTAAGTATCACTTAAGGAGGGTGTTAGTGTGAAAAGATTCTTTATTCATCTAGTTTACTTCTATCTATTTCCTAGCCTAGTAGACCTATTCACACTAGCTTTAGTTCACTTAGTGGTTTAGTTGTCTCACCTCATAGACATATGACACATGCTCTCACACTTGTCTCAAGTGTTCTACATGTGTCACACATCATGGTGGGTTAGTCAATGTTTGACTCTCACCTTCTCACTTCATCCTTGTCCTACATATACAAGGAATTCACTATACATTCATATACATTTTTATGATAGTTTTTTAGCGCTTGATTTGTGTGCACATTCATCTTGTGGAAGTTTTGGTTATTGCAATCATTTCATTGTTGCTCCAATACTATGTTCACGACAGCCCCATTGTCGATTAAAGTCCTTTTTATGCACATATCATAGATCCATACTTGCAAGTAAAGAGTGGGTCTCCCTTCTTTGTTAGATCTACCTCATAATCCATTTGCTTAAGATCAAAGAAAAATCCTAGCTCTTTTAGCTCAACGTTGGGTGGATCTACATTGAAGTCAATTTGGTTTATTTGTTCACTAGGTAGAGAAGTAATTTGGTCTAGGTACCTTAATCCTATTGCCTTTAGAAGGGATGAACGATGAGATGGAGAATTTTTGAGAAGATCTATGAATGATATGTGAGCATATGTCTTTTTCAAATCCTCAATCAATTCATAAGGTCCAACTGGAGCAGGGCTTGGTTCCACAGCTAACACTACCCCCTCATGAGTTTCTTCTTTTTGTTCATTATTGAGTTTGTTTCCTTCATCATGTAAAACTTCAACCAGTCCTAACATTTTGGTTTCTCCCTTTGGTACTAGTTGGATGGGAATGTTCATTTGAGTTGTTCTTGCAGAACTAGTCATTGCATCTTGGTTGTTTCTTTTAGTGTTTCTATGAGAAGCAAAAGGATCTTGGAAGATCTTCATGTCTACATTCTATGGAGCAATGGGAGCTTGTGTTTATTTTGGATCTTTGTTATTATTTGGCATGACCTCTTGTGGATTTAGGAACATTTTGATAAATAAACGTTGTCGGTCCTCTCGTAACCTTGTGATGAATCTATTATATTCCCTGCATGATTCAATACTATGCCCCCTAGTCCTATGAAATGAATATAATGGGTTATACTCGTAGGGAGGTTGTTCATACCTATTGTCATTTTGATTCCACATTTGATGATTATCCTTAGGCGAATAGTTATTATTTTGAGGTATATCAATTGCATTGACATTTGGAGGATAGAAATCCCTCCCATTGTAATCACCTCTAACTTTGTTCATGATCGGGGGTTGATCCATTACCTCATCTATTATCGCATTTATGTTATTCTTGATTATCTTTATGGTGGAGGTGTTTCTTCCACTATTATCTCCTACCAATCTTCCATTCACAACATAAGTTTTGTAGCCTCTATCAATTGTGGCTTGATCTATCCTTGAAGCACTTTCTAGAGCCTCTTCATATGATTTATACGACATTTTTTGCACCTCCTCTCGAGTATCCCTATTGATGGTATGTAAGAAGAGGTCACATAATACATGATGGTCCATGTTTGGGGCACTTATGGATGAGTAGAGAACATGTCTCCATCTGATGACAAAGTGTGCCACTGATTTGTTTGAGTCTTGTTTCATGGTCAAGAACTTGTGAATCCCTATTTTAACAAGTTTGTTCATGTCAAAATCCATGACAAACTCTCCTATGAGCTGTCGAAATGAATAAATAAAAGCTTTAGAAAGGTAATAGTACCAATCCAAGGCAATCTCTTCTCACATTTTTGGAAAAAAATTGGTAACAACCCCATCCCAAGAGAGGAGTTCCCTTACTGTCGTTGTGCATGCCTTTATATGTGAATTAGGATCTCCTTCCTTGAACTTTGGAAACTTAGGAAGGGGACATGGAAACATTACATTTCTTATGGTGTGGTCAAGTGGTTCTTTCAAGTACTTGAGGTACGTTCCTAGAAAAGCACTTTGAGATTTTGGGGTTGATAACATTAACCCCATAGGTGTACTTTGATATCCAAGTGTTGTAGTTTGATTTGGTTGAATGGTTTGGTGTACTTCCATTTCGAGAGTAGAAGTTGAGGTAGGAGGGTTCTGAGATGCCCCGTGGTCTTTCTCTACATTGTTGTTATCATAAGACCTTACTCTCTTGTCTTGAATAGATCGTTCCTCCTTGAGAGTCCTAATTCTTTGGATTAGAATTACAATAAGGTCAACAGGTGTTGCACCTCTTTGTGTCTCGTCATTTCTCAAAATTTCACCTAATGTGTTTTCCATTTATTCTCGTTGTTTCTCTTGAAGAGAAACCAATAGACACCCCTTTTTCATAAGCCTATGCTAAGTTATATTATGGGCCCATAACCCACAAGTCCCAGGATCATTCTCACCTATCAAACCTTGGGATAAATTGATATTGTTTAAATAAATTAGGTATTTTCCCAAGATATGAAAATAAATTTAGTACCAAACATGGAGATATGTCGAAGAGGAGTGATAACATTCAATTGAATTAGACGATGGAACAAGAATTGGATATTAGGGTAAACCTATAAATTTAAGTCCTCGTATTGCTTACGAGAAATGCTAAACTATTGTACATCTTTCATTTTATTGACTTGATCAATCCCATAGATTTGTACTTAAATATTAATTACCTATGTGTATAATAGATGTTTGACTAGGATAAGTAATACAAAAGCAACCCTATAAGCTCCTCATTAGAAACAAACTTATCGCAAACTTTGTTTGAATATTTATCTAAGGGAAGTTGTCATTCAAACATCTAGGTCCTTTACACGAAAGCAAAAGTGATTTTGTACAAAGGAGTGGGATCTTGATATTTACAATATTCCCACAATCCATCATGATTTTAGATTTCAACAAGGGGTAACGAAGAGTTTGTATCATTTCCTAGGATCCTTGTGGTGATGAAGTGAGAGAAAACTTGTCTTAAGTAACAAATTCGAACTCTTGGTTTTGTTGTTAAGAGTTATTGAAGTACATGAGCCAAAAGAATTGTCATCATACTTTAGAGGGTAGTATGGACCTTATTGGTAGTCAAATTGAGGCAAGTATACTAACAACTACTCTCCAAAAACATAGGAGTCAAAGATAACCAAAATAATCATCACTTGGTTTAAAATCTCCAATTCCTATCAAAGCATCACAATAAAAGTTAATGACTTCACAAGAATACAAATCTACAAGATTGATTTACAATCTTGGTAATTTCAAGAGTTTCTTGGCTTGTTATTGCTTGAGGACAAGCAATCTTGGGCAGGGTGGAGTGGCATGCCCCTGAAATAGGACAAATCATAAAATTAAATTATAAACAATAATTGATGCATTGTATGGCTGACTCAACCCTTGGTAGCGAATATATATATATATATATATATATATATATATATATATATATATATATATATATAAGATAAAATGGCTTATCTAAGTGTAGATATGACATGCTATTTAACATACACAAGGAGAAGCCAATTGGTAATGGGGAATATGATTTGTCAAGAGGATATGAATTATTAATAAAGTGAGACGATGCAGTAAAGAGAAGGAAGTTAACTAACATATGAAGGATGCAACCAATTGTAGTTGTGGGTGTAGTTAATAACAAAATACATGGTGCGATCAATGTAAGTAATATGATTAAAATGATACATGTTGGCCCCTTTGATATATGTCCAAAAGCATATAAATATAAATAAAGATAATATCACCCAAGTCAAGATTAATTATGAGGAGAAATTAACATTCATAAGGCAACAATTCATTTGTTATAGAGTAGCGAATGTGTATTAAAGAAAAGCAGTGATTATTTAGACAAACAGTAATTAATATATTTCTTTAAGAGGCAACGATAAAATGTTACAAAAGCAGCAATTTGTATTAACAGTAGTAAATAACAAAGGTAGTGAAATAATACCAATTACAATGTGGAGCGATCAAGCATTAAGTGGTGCAATCAACAAAAGGAGTGCCCTCTCATTTGTGAAAGGGGGTGTCTATTGATGGATATGCCTCTTTTGAGATGATATAAATGCATAGTGAATATATGTTTTGAGAAGGGGAAGGAAATAAAATACAATGCATTATAAAATGATTTAGAGCAGAGATAAATTTGTAGACTTCAGCAGTGATAGATGTACATCAGTAGAGATACATAATATTGAATACCTTATTAATTAGATCATAATTTAAGGTGTTAATATTCTAATCCACTGGGGTAATATAGAGATTATTATTTAGTTTTTTATATATGAGTCTATTGTACATCTCTGCCATATGTTAATAAGCATTAAAATATACATATAACACTGCAATAGTCTATCAAAGGGTAAGGAAGGAAATTTGGTTTAAGGGGGAGCAACTTTAGGGAACCCTGCTATGGTGGCAAGTAGGGAGAATAGCTAGCCGAACACCCTATTGTACTGTGAAAGGGAGAGAATGGCTAAGGACACCCTATTGCAATTTCCCTTCCAACCCCTACATCGAGGGACTGTTGATAAAATTAGAAATCCATATATATAAGATAAAATGTCTTATCTAAATGTAGATATGACATGCTATTTAACATATACAAGGAGAAGCCCATTGGTAATGGGGAATATGATTTGTCAGGAGGATATGAATTATTAATAAAGTGAGATGGTGTAGGAAAGAGGAGGAAGTTAACTAACATATGAAGGATGCAGCCAATTGTATGTGTGGGAGTAGTTAATAAAAAAATACATGGTGCAATCAATGTAAGTAATATGATTAAAATGATACATGTTGGCCCCTTTGATATATGTCCAAAAGCGTATAAGTAAATTGTTATAGAGTAACGAATGTGTATTAAAGAAAAGCAGTGATCATTAAGACAAACAATAATTAATATATTTCTAAGAGGCAGTGATAAAGTGTTACAAAAGTAGCAATTTGTATTAACAATAGCAAATAACAAAGGTAGTGAAATAATACCAATTATAATGTGGAGCAATCAAGCATTAAGTGGTGTGATCAGCAAAAGGAGTGTCCTCTCATTTGTGAAAGGGGATGTCTATTGATGGATATGCCTCCTTTGAGATGATATAAATGCATAGTGAATATATGTTTTGAGAAGGGGAAGGAAATAAAATACAATGCATTATAAAATGATTTAGATCAGAGATAAATCTACAGACTTTAGTAGTGATATATGTGTACATCAGCAGAGATACATAATATTGAATGCCTTATTAATTAGATTAGAATTTAAGGTGTTAATATTCCAATCCACTGGGGTAATATAGAGATTATTATTTAGTTTTGTATATGAGTCTATTGCACATCTCAGCCATATCTTTTTGATTATATAAGGTGGCTAAACAAGGGGCCGAACCCTTAACAAAAACAGAAAGGCCCGAAGACAAAACAGAGCCTTACACCATAAACAACATATACCACCAGTACATAATGCCAGCAGAACGAGCAAAACTAGCCACTAAAACTAAAGCCAAAAAATAGAGTAACAGAGTATCAGCAGTAAAATAACAAAGACAGAGGAGACCACAACTCTCCTTGCTAGACCATAGAGTTAATAATAGCATCCACTTTTTCAGCCAAATCATCACTATCAGTATTGACAGTAACCCCCAAATTCTTTAGCACAGAGAGGTTGAGGAGAATAGAGGTCTTGAGCACAATGGAGAGAACCCGTTCCAACTTCGCAATGCAGACCCGCAGACCAGCAAGATCAGCCCCCGGACCATCATCAGTCTCCATAGCATCCTCAGCTTCTTCCACAAACATATCGCCCGCTTTATCAGCATGTCCAATAGAGTCATTCGTTTCCTCCCCTATATCATGCGTTTCCTGCTTGTCTTCATCATCACCCGAAATATCCTGAATCTCCACATCCCTGTCATCCTCCCCCCGGGTGGATTCATCTAAGCCACTCTCAGAATAGTTAATGAACTTGGCAGAGAGAGCCAGCCTGCTAGCAATACGCCCAGACCGCTGAACTGTAGAAGAAAACCCCTCCCCACATGCCTTCACATAGGAATCCCTTCGCTGTCCCACCGGGGTCGTACCAAGGGTTTTAGGGGTCCCAACCACTATCTTCCCAGTACCCATTTCACCAGTAACCTTCCGCTTTTTACCCTTCTTAGAAACAGTCAGGCCCGGGGAATCGACAGGATTTGCCACAAGAGTGCAATCTTCAGTAGTTTTGATAGGAACAGGGGAGGGCCCGGGTTCATCAACATTAGGAATATCCTTAAGATTAGAGGAGGGCTCGCCATCCCCACTAGTGGCAGGAATAGATTTAGAGGGCTTGAGGGCAAGATGATGATTATACAAACAGAGAATAAGGCCCTGGTGGAGAGGGATAGGCTTCAGAGTAGGGTTTTTAGCCAGTTTCGCCCCAACCCTAAGGACAGAAAACTCCAGGGAAGAAAGCAAATAAAATAGAAAACTAATTTTAGCATTGCGATGGAAATGATTTAACAGGGGGAGATGGTAATTATAAAACCTGGTAAAGTGGCCCTTGAGGGTAAAGTATTTCATGAGGATGAAACAAATAGCATCCCATGGCTCTGGCAGCTTGGCTCTGTCAAAACCGCCCTGGTAAGGGACCAATTCTTCACCATCTCTGAGGAACAGTTGCTGGCTGGAGAGGTCCGCAATTTTAGTTTTGCATTGTAGCTTCAAGCCCTGGGTAGACATACTGGTAGCCATAGCTATTACGCTTTCGAAAACTTCAAATCTGATGCCACCCACCGAAACCCATCGATTCTGCCAAGACCGCGCAAACTGTTCAAAAAGAGCTTCATTATAACCATTAAGCCTCTCCAAATAGGGGCTAATCCCACCCTCCTTGCAGTAATGCCAAGCAACCAAATTGTCCCTAAATTCATAGCATGAGATAGGTTCAGTTCTAATTCTGTCACCCCCCATAGTGGTATGATAGCGCATTCCACAGAAACCCCCGGACTCCTCAATAGTCTTAACAGGAGAATTACAATCATTAACAAGGCAGATAATGTGGGTAATAACATCACACACAATCTCATAATAATGGGAGGCCTTACAGACACCAATCCCATGCTTAACCATAATTACGCGGCACAAGCCATGATGATCCGGCCATCCGCTCACCTTATGAGAAAGAGGAGCGGATTTGATAGTAGGAAAAGTACAAAAGGACGCGTACTTCAAGGGACACATCAGCCCCTTCCCAAGGAACTGATAGTATGAGCTGTCTTTCGAACACATCAGCCTCCTCAAGACCCGGCCACGTCTTTAAGAATAAGATTCTTAATATTCAAAGGAAGGTAATCAAATTGGCGCCAAACCCTCCAATTTGAATAATGTTGTCCGAGTTCAGCACAAGCATCCGCCACGCCATTGCCCTCACGGTAAATATGTGAGATATTTAAATTAATAAACCTCTGCAAGAGAAACTGAATATCTCTGATAATGGCTTTCAACCGAATACCAACATTCGACTTATTAGTTATGGCATCAATGACCATTTTAGAATCTCCCTGAATCTCCAAACTCTGAATATGAAGGGATATGGCCAATTTAAGCCCCCAAAGAAGAGCCATAGCCTCAGCATAGTTATTGCTATGACAACCCAGACCTCTAGCATAGATAGCAAACATCCACCCTCTATCATCACGGATGATCCCTCCCCCACTAGCTGTACCAGTAAGCTTAGAGGCCCCATCCAAAATTTAGCTTCATCCAGTTAGAAATCGGAGGCTGCCATTTAGTGTGAAGTCTTTGCAACAGTTTAGTATTGTTATAAGCCAGAATATGGTTGAGAACCTTCCAGTTTACCGTAATTTGTTCTTCCTCCGGAGTCAGAGGTTTCTCCGCAGTGCGGATATGGGCCGAAGTAACACTCTCCACAAGAGTCTTAATAAAAGTATGAGAGACCTGAGAGACCTCTCGCGTAGGATCCCTAAAGATCCAATGGTTGCGCTCTTTCCACAAAGTCCAACTCAAACATGGTAGAGTCTGATTCCATAACTCAACGAGCCAGGGATGGGAGAAGGGAGGATACCAATTGTTAATAACTTCTAGGATATCAGAGTTGCAAGCCCACTGAATACCAAAATTGCTGAGGATAAGGCTCCAAATATCCTTAGCAAAGTTACAATGAAAAAACAAATGAGAAACTGTTTCCTCCTTTTCACAGCATAGACAGCATCTATTGACCAAAGTGAAACCTCTCTTCTGCAAATTATCTTGGGTCAGAATTTTGTTATGAACAGAGGCCCACCAGAACATGTTAATTTTCAGGATCAGTTTGTGATTCCAGACTTTTCTCCATATCTCCTTTCGATGAAGCTCAGGGACCAATAAGTGATAGACAGACTTAACAGAGAATCAGCCATTCTTATCTAGCCACCAAAATTGCTCATCTTCACGAGGGAAGAGGGGAATTCTAACTTCATGAATCAACTTTTGAACCAACTGAGCTTTAGAAGCAAGGTCGGGACGATGGGGACAGCAATCCAACAAATTCCTCTAGCTCCTGTGACCATTATTGTTGGATATATAATCATTGACCTTATGGCCAAAAAACTGAGTAGCAATGCCAGCAATCGTACCCATATCTCTCTGAGAGATGAGAGCCTTGTCTTTTAGCCAAATATCAGTCCAAAACTTGATACCCATGCCATTTTCTAGCTTCCATCAGAGCCCTTGCATGAGTAGATTTCTAGATTGCAACATTTTGTTCCAAATGACTGATCCCTTAGGAAGACCTTCTTTTTGGAGGAAGTTAGACCAATCAGTGACATGCAAATATTTGGCTTGCATGATTTCTCCCCAATATTTCTGATGGTGGATCAAATTCCAGTTAATTTTGGAGAGCAGGGCTTTGTTCATATTCCGTATGTTGCGGATATTGAGACCTCCATGGGATTTAGGAAGACATACTTTATCCCAGCTGACCAAGGACATCCGTTGTTTATCTTTAGCTCCCGTCCATAAAAATTTTCTTTGAATTTGTTCCAACTTAGCAGCAAAAGAAGTAGGAATTTTGAAAAGAGAAAGGAAATAGGTGGGAATACCTTGCAAGGAAGCCCGAAGAAGCTGCAACTTACCAGCACTGCTGAGGACTTTCCCCTTCCAACCAATCAATTTCTGTTGGGTTCTTTCCAAAAGGCTATTCCAGAAATTCAGGGAAACTTCTTTAACCGTAAAGGGAAGACCCAGATAGATAGCAGGAAGAACATCTTCAGCACAATCAAGGATATGGATAATTTTTTGACGGAGAGAAGTGGGAGTATTAAAAAAATACACATTACTCTTTTGGAAATTAATGCTTTGCCCAGAAGCAAGGGCATAGAGGTTTAAAATATTCTTCCATCTCCGAACTTCAATCACCGAAGAGGTGCCAAAGAGAAGGGTATCATCAACAAATTGCTGCATAGACATAGGGGCAAGGGAGGAAGCAGGTTTAATGCCCACAAGGTGTTTAGAGACCACGTTATATTGAATGAATTTCCCAAGAGCCTCAGCCATTATGATAAACAAGTAAGGAGAAAGGGGATCCCCCTGTAGGAGATCGCGCAAGGAGGAGAAACAACCCCGAGGAATCCCATTAACCAATATAGAAAATTTAGCGAAAGAGACAGCCATCCAGATGAGGAGATGAATTTTGTCATTAAACCCAAATTTTCTAAGAACTTGAAACAGAAAATCCCAAGAGACCCTATCATAGGCTTTAGAGATATCCAACTTAAGGGCCATACCCAGCAGTCTACTCTTCTCCATGGAATTAATAGTTTCATGGGTGGAGATCACATCATCCAAAATTTGGCACCCAGGAATGAAGCCTTTTTGAGAAGGAGAAATGATTTTGTCAAGAAAAGGTTGAAGTCTCATGACAAGGACTTTGGTACAAAGCTTATAGACAGTATTACACAAGCTAATAGGTTAGAAATCAGAAAGATTGGTAGGTTTCAATTTTTTAAGGACAAGGACAAGAAAGGTGTTATTGAGCTGCTTTAAGAGCTTACCAGTTTTAAAAAAATCCCAAACCGCTGCAGTGAGATCAGCCCCCACAATATCCTAGTACTCCTGAAAAAAGATAGGAGGGAAGCCATCCGGACCCGGAGCTTTAAAAGAACCCATAGAGAATAAAACAGTACGAACCTCCTCCTCAGAAATAGGCCTCAGTATTTCCATATTGTCGTCCTCAGTTATAAGAGAGGGTATATTGTCAATAAACTGCTTAGTAGCCCTATCATTATCAACACCAGTGGCCGGTTCAGTCAATAAGTTCTGAAAAAATAACACAGCTTGTTCCCCAATCTCATTGTCCTCAGTGATAACATCCCCATTGTCCAGACACAGTTTTGTGATGGAGTTAGCCTTCCTATGTTTCATGGCAGAAATATGGAAAAAGGCAGTATTGCGATCTCCCTCCTTAAGCCACTGAACCCAGGATTTTTGCTTCCAAAAGACCTCTTCACGGCCCATAAGATTCTTCCATTCTGAAATCAGGTCATGTTCTTGCTGAGAAGTATCTTCAGACACAACACCTTGAGCAATCCGCTACTGAATATCCTCAAGTTTTCTAGCTAAAGATTTCTTCTGCCAAAACACATGACCAAAACCGAGTCTATTCCATCCACGAACCTCCTGTTTAATATGCAGCAGTTTCTTAACTAATCTAAACATAAGAGTACCCTGAATAGGAATTTGCCACCGTTGGGTCACCAGTTGCCTGAAATCCTTATGCTTAATCCACATGGCTTCAAATCTGGAAGGGAAAGGACCCCGATGACATGAATCATGCCAATGGAGGAAAATAGGGCAATGATCAGATATGGTTCGCGGAAAAGCCTGCAATTGCATCTTATGATGAGTGTCCCAGTTACTCGAGATAAGAACCCTGTCTAATTTAACCTGGATCAAATGGTCCCCACGTCTCCTGTTGGACCAGGTAAAAATCTAATTTTGAAGCTCCACATCAAGTAGTCCCCAATCATTAATAAACTCAGCAAAATCAAACATGCTGTCAGAGTAATCAAGGTTCCCACCATATTTCTCAGAAGGATACAAAGGAGTATTGAAGTCACCAGCCAACATCCATTTGGAACGCGGAGCCTTGGTCAGGGTATTACTCAAATCCATCCATAAAGACTGTCTCTGAGCTCTGGTGTTAGGAGCATAAATATTGATGAGATACCAATTGAAAGATGGTAAGGAGAAATTGGTAACTAGGAAATGCTTATCAGAAGCCACAAGGGAGCCCTGAAATTTCATACTGTTCCATATAGTAACAATCCCGCCAGAAGCCCCAATAGCAGGACTAATACAAAACTCGGCCTTAGGCCATATGTAATCAGCAATTTTCTTAAAGTTTTCCTCAGTCATCTTGACCTCCTGCAGAAGCAAAATGTCTAACTTGTTATCCAAAATACAGTTTTTAACCTCGAACTATTTGAAGGGCTATTGAAACTCCTCAGATTCCAGGATAAGATCCTCATTTTAAAGGTTTGAGGGAGGAGACCTCCAGAGTTTTCTACTTACCAGAAGCAATTTCCTTAGCAATCTCTCTTTGCCGAGTTTCCTGAAGGGTTGGTCGCCCTTGTTTTGAGTCAGTGCCCACATCAGCAGTCTTCTTTCCTTTACGAGTCTTCCTCTTAGGGATAATCCAGCCTTCAGGATCATTCCCACTACCACTGGGGCCAATGTCAACTGTCAGGGAAGGATCAACATCATCAACTTCCCGCACAGGGTTCCTGGTTGACTCAAGGTCATTAGCATCTAGGGGAACAGCAGAGGAAGCCTGTAGATCAAGGGCTTTATCATCTTCAACAACCTCATTGATCAAACGATCATGTATTTCACCCTCCTCACATCCAGAAGAATTCGGTCGGACCTTCTGACTAACAGTGTCAAAAACCTCATTCCGACCACCTATTTTCAGAAGCTGTTCAGCATTCTCCTCCAACAAAGCAGTATCCTTATGGGTCGCAGCCGTCGGGCTTGTCTTGTCCTTAGCCTGTTCAGGATGGTCTTCTAAGAAAGCATTTTCCGCATTACCCCCCATTCCCTGATGGTCAGGGGTAACAGCTATTTGAGAGTGGTCCTCAACCTCATTATGGGATTCAGTCTGCCATCGTGTGGGCTTAGTTTTACATTGAGTCATTATGTGGCCCTTTTTCTTGCATATTTGACAGAAGGTGGTGGCATTTTCATAAAGGATTGGCTAAGTCCATACCCCATATTTGGAATTTAATGCAATGGACACAGGAAGGGTTCGGTTTATCTCCACATTGACACAAAAACAAGCAAAAACACAGCGGGATTAAGTACGGGTAGTATGGTCCATAGTAACAAACTGGCCAAAAGAGTTACCAATAGAAGAAAAAATCTTTTCATCCCAGAATTCTAAGGGAAACCCAGTTAAACGAACCCAAACAAGAGCAGATTTATTGAGATCCGAGCTAGGGTCGAACCTAGGTTTCCATTGGCATAAAGCAAGCGAGTGCGACCCATAAAGATAGGGTCCCCCAGCAAGAGTAGCAATCATATCCTCCCTACTGGTAAATTTAAACAGGATACTCCTCTTGCCATAGCAATGACCGAAACACTACCCTTAACTCTCCACCGAGAGGAAACCCATTTACGGACTATCTCAATATTGGGACGAAAGGAAAAGAATTTACCTACCAGAGCAAGATCCATGTTTGCCACAATTTCTTCAACCAGACCATCCGGAATAACCAGAGCCGTGCCATATGCAGAAACTTTCTGGACAGGCATACCCGCCATGCATTTAGAAGACCCCAGCAGTTCCCTTGTTACCGCTTGTTTCCATCCATTAGACGGGGTGTCCGCCATCACAGCCCCAGAGGTGCTGCCCAAGGCAGCCGCCTCCATTGACACCGAAAACAGTCAAAGCTAAAACCCTAGAAAACCCTAAGCAACCATAGAAAGCAGTTGCACTATTGTTAAAGAAGAAAAAGTTATGAAATACCATCCTCAGCCATATGTTAATAAGCATTAAAATATACATATAACACTGCAACTGTCTGTCAAAGGGTAAGGAAGGAAATCTACTTTAAGGGAGAACAACTTTAGGGCACCCTACTATAGTGGCAAGTAGGGAGAACAACTAGTCAGGCACTCTATTGCAATTTCCCTTCCAACCCCTACGTCGAGGGACTGTTGATAAAATTAGAGATTCACATACAAATCAAATGTGTTGCATGATAAATATATGATTCCCTTGCAATAATAATAGGCTATTTCATGAACTGTGTTTACAATGTTACCTAACTGATTGCAGGCTTCCAGAACATAATTAGTTCATCTTATTCCTAAGTAAAGAGATGTATCCCTAACTACCTTATATGCTTGTTCCATTTGGCTTTGTGAATTTGGATGTAGAATAGAGATTGATCCAGCAAGGGGACATTACAACCTCATTGGCCATGACATGTGACATTTGACATATTTTCAAGGATATTTTCCATACTAGCATTTATTACCATGATTATTTTTCTACGATAATATATATGCCAAGTAGTTATAGAGGGTTTTGTTTCATTGGTACATTCTATGACTTCGCAGGGGCATTTCATGATTGCATTCATTATTATGAGTATAGTTTTCACAAATTTAATACTACTTCTAATGATTACATAGAGTTTGTGATTCTTTCATAGTTCTTGATGGCAATTGTTGATTGGTTCAACCATTTCTATAGGATACAAACCTTGATATGCTATTGCTTATAGTTCCCCATGATGGGTATTTTATTATTCTCCTAAGTATTAAATATCAAATGACAGATTCAAATATTGTCACAAGTTCACATATTATTCAAAATGATATTTTCAACAAATATTGTTCTATAGGGTGCAATGATTGACATTCTCATTTTCCAACCTAATACCCTTTTATTGTTTATTCAGCTATGTCCCTTCATTTACATCCTATTAAACATGTTGATCATGTTCCTTACAAGATCTATCCACACATGTTGATCTATTCAGCGCTTATTCTTGAAAATACACTTGAGTTCCATTGGCCTGTTTTAGTCATTTGTGGAAAAGATAATTTCAAATTCTAAGACTATTTAAAACGTGTGGAAGAGCATCAAGTAATGTCACAATTACATACGTCTTTATGGATGTGCATAGGACGGACTTCTCTCGTGAGAGACAAGAAGGGTTTCTCCAAACACATGTTAATTACTCCAATAAATTGCATTGCCATAAATCTTATCTCACGTCATTTCCTTTCAGCTAAACAAGAAATAGCAATTCTCTATTCTTTGGGAGAAGATTCAGTGTTGATGGCATCATTATGGGTCTGCCTGGTTGTGCCAGGAATCCAAAATGCCAAAACTGAAGATGCACTTGCAAACATCACATATCGAGAAGCCCACTTGAGAGATGTTGGAACGCCTGTATGGTTTTTCCAGCACGCAACCTGCACTTATGAATACAATTGTTATAAATTATCATTAAATTATCCACCTCTGAAGAATAATATTTATATAAAAACATCACAAGATGATTATTTCCCACACCTCATTTTCACTGTTGACATTCCATGCACGAAGGCTTCCATCTCCAGAACCTGAAGTGCACATGAAGAAAATGAAAGACAAAATCATGAAGCATTTTGCTTCACATTTCTCGTATCTTCTCCAAAAAAAATTTAAGATTCCAAATGATGCAAAATTGGTGACAAAAATAGAATGAAATATTTATTGGAGTCCTGAACCGAGAACGATCAACAGTACTATCCAAAAAGACACAATGCAGAGCAAGTACACCAAAACAACGACTAATAACAATGTCGTAATAAACTTTAAAAGCTTGTTTAAATGCAAAATCCAAGAAATGACCTTTACACAATGACTGATATGGCAGAAATAGTCAATCCTAGCAACTACTGTTGGAGATAATGTTTATTTCTTTATGGAAAGTTTCAGAATATGGAAACTTCCACCTCCAAATAGAAACATCTAGATTTTTCCCTTTCGACACTTTTCTTAGCCATTCTAAGATTTTCTAGAGATTTCCATGAATGTAATAAATATAGCAGCAAGGCTGCCATTGTAATTAATTAACATTATCTATTTTCTGTGCAAGTTGCTGCTCAATACTTGATTCAAGTTTTTTCTTTATATTTTGCTGCACTCTATTTCATTTCTAATACTCTGTTTTTTCAATATGGTATCAGAGCCCTCTCAAATCTTGGCGCTGTAATCTGTGGTTTTTGTAGTGTTGGCTATGCATTATGCAGGTTGTGTGATTGGAGGCTGATCACCATTGTTTGTGGTAAAGAAACAAAAATATTGCAGCAAAGAGAAGAATCAAATCAGCAAAAATTGGTGAGGGATTTCTGATTTTAATTCTCATCTTAAAAAGAGAGAATTTGATACAATGGATTCCATTGGTATTCCTTTACCTACAATTAAATTAAATGAAAAAAATTATTATGATTGGGTGTCTCGTATGGAGATTTTTCTAACGCTTCAAAATTGCTTTGAAATTGTTAATGGTAGTGAAAAAAGACCAGCAAATAGTGGAAAAGATCAAGAAGATTGGGATAAAAGAGATAAGAGGGTAGCAGCACTGATCAAGCTTACACTTTCAGAAGAAATTTTTCCAGAAGTTCGCAATGAAAGAAGTGGAGTTAAAGTGTGGGATATTTTGAAAACTACATATGAAAATTCAGGTGATGTATGGATTGTAACCCTCACTGCAGAACTATACAACATGAAATTATCAAATTCACAAGAGTTAGTCCCTCATCTAAGTAAATTAAAGGAAAAGAGAAATGAACTTGCTTCTCTTGGAAAGGATATAGGTGAAAAAGATTTTGTGCAAATAGTTTTACAAAGTCTCCCAGGATCTTATCAATCATTTATAAGAGGGCTAGATACTGCTGATAAATTAAAAAGCATAAAATATGAAGAGTTATGTGCTAAATTAGTGCAAGAAGAAAAATGTCAAATCAAAGAAAGGGAGTCATTTAATGATGAAGCTTTCATAATAAGAGGGAAACAGAACTACAGAAGTACACAAGAAAATCATTCAAGAGAGAAAAATTGGAAGTATGACAATAGGTATACTCCAGCCAAGGATTATAATAGAAGCAAATGGAAATGTAATTACTGTGGTAAGTTGGGTCATAAAGTAAATGAATGCTATAAGAGGATCAAAGATACCGAAAGGAAGACAAATAAGTTTACAAAAAAATTTGATTCTAAAAGTAATGCTCTCTGTATTGCACTTAAAGCAAATGATTCTTATAAAGATGACTGGGTTATTGATTCTGGGGCCACACAGCATATGTGTTATAATAAAGAACAATTTGCATCACTAAGAAATGATAACAATCTAGAGAGAATATATTTGGGGAATAACAGTGCTTTGGAAGTTAAAGGAACTGGAAATGTTAAAGTAGATAATGGTGTGTTCAAAAATGTGAAGTTAGTTCCAGAATTGAAGACAAATCTTCTTTCTGTATCTCAAATTGCAAATCAAGGGTATAAAATAGAATTCTACAATGACAAATGTCTGATCAAGGATGTGAGTAATAACTACAAAGTGACTGCAATTGGTAAAATGGAGAATGGATTATATAGGTTTCAAGAATTTACTTCTAAATATGGAAATGAGAATATGCGTGCTATTGCCAGATATAATGATATGAGCAGGTTATGGCATGAGCGTATGGGACATGTCAATTATCAAAGCCTCAAGCTTATGGAGAAACTATATATGGTGCATGGGCTTCCAAAAATCTCATCAAGTCACAAGGTGTGTGAAGGATGTGCTATGGGAAAGCAACATGTGGAAAGTTTCCCACAAAGTAAATCATGGAGAGCAAAGACTCCTTTACATTTGGTTCATAGTGATGTAATGGGTCCTTTCAGAACACCATCTCTTGCAGGATCAAGGTATGCCCTCACCTTTATTGATGACTATACTAGAAGAATTTGGGTTTATTTTTTAAAAAAGAAGGATGAAGTGTTTGATAAGTTTAAAGAGTTTAAGGCATTGGCTGAAAATCAAAGTGGAAGATCTCTGAAGATAATAAGAATAGATAGAGGTATGGAATATATGAACAAAGTTTTTTTTAGATTTTTGTAAACAACATGGTATAAAGAAGGAATCAACAGTCTCCTACTCACCCCAACAAAATGGAGTTGCAGAAAGGAAGAATAGAACTATAATAGAAATGGCTAGGCGCATGCTTCACTCTAGAAATATAGAAGTTAAATTCTGGGCTGAAGCAATTTGTACTGCAGTTTATATTTTGAATAGAACACCTACTAAGGCAGTTTTGAATATAACACCAAAAGAGGCATGGAGTGGTAGGAAGCCTACAGTATCTCATTTTAGAGTCTTTGGATGTAATGCATATGCCCACATCCCTGATGAAAAAAGGAGCAAGTTAGAAAGAAAGAGTGAGAAGTGCATAATGGTTGGGTATAGTGAGGAATCAAAAAGATATAGGTTATATAATCCTAAAACAAATAAAATTTATATCAAAAGGAATGTATGGTTTGATGAAGATATTGAAAGTGAACATTCTCCTACATTATCTTGCTTTCCAATATTGATTGAAGAAGATAAGTCTACTTATACTAATGCTCAAAATCAAGGTGTGCAATCTTCTGCAGGAGGAGAAGGAACACAAATTGAAGCATCAAGTGAAAGTGATGATGAAGACACACAGAAGACTAGAAGCACTCAAGAAATATACCAAGAAGGCCCTAGAAATATGTTTGCTAACTATGCTCTTATGACTAAGGTGATGCAGGTTGACACTCCAAGTACATATGAGGAAGCAAAAGGGAAACAAGAATGGGAAGAAGCAATGCAAGATGAATACAATTCTTTGATGAAAAATGGAACTTGGGAATTGACAACTCTTCCAAAAGGTAAAAGTGTGGTTGGCTGCAAGTGGACCTACAAAGTAAAGTTCACATCAGATGGAGCTATTGAAAAATATAAAGCAAGACTAGTGGCTAAAGGCTTCTCACAAACAGAAGGTATTGATTATACTGAAACCTTTGCTCCAGTTGCTAAAATGAGTTCAATTCGTACAATAGTTGCTCTAGCTACAAAATTTGGTTGGAAAATTTATCAAATGTATGTAAAAAGTGCCTTTCTACATGGTGATCTTCAAGAAGAAATTTACATGCAACAACCACCTGGATTTGTTAAAAGTGGTGAAGAACATCTAGTGTGTAGATTAAAAAAATCATTATATGGTCTTAAGCAAGCACCAAGGGCATGGTACTCCAAAATAAATGAGTACTTTATAAATGCAGGATTTAAAAGAAGTAAAGCTGATCCAGATGTGTATGTAAAACATAGTGATCGTAAAGTTGTTATTATTGTATTGTATGTGGATGACTTGATTATTATAGGGGATCACACACATAATATTGAAATAATTAAGGATCAACTCAAACAAGCTTTTGAAATAACTGATTTAGGGTTGATGCACTATTTTTTGGGTATGCAAGTATGGCAAGAAGAAGGAAGAATCCTGTTGTCTCAAACCAAATATGCTCTTGATGTATTGAAAAAGTTTAATATGACTGACTGTAAAGCATCTAATACACCATGTGAAGTAGGTTTAAAGTTGAGTGCTAATTCTACTCAAAATAAGGTGGATGGAAAATTATATAGACAATTAGTTGGGAGTCTTTTGTATCTCACCATAACTAGACCAGACATTGCATATGCAGTTGGTATTGTATCCAGGTACATGTCAGATCCACACATTGAGCATTGGAAAGCAGCTAAGAGAATATTAAAATATATTAAAGGCACTTATCACCTTGGAATTGAGTACCAATATGGAGGAGAGCCAACATTAGTTGGATATACAGATTCTGATTATGCAAGTGATATTGATGATAGAAAATCAACTTCAGGGTACATGTTTCATCTCGGGGGTCAGGACCAATTTCTTGGAGCAGCAAGAAACAAGCAACAGTATCACTATCATCTACAGAAGCTGAATATGTTGGTTCATCAAAGGCATCTCAAGAAGCATTATGGCTTAGAAGACTACTTGAAGAAACTCAACATCCACAAGTTTGTCCAACTACTATATTCTATGATAATCAGAGTACTATCAAGCTAGCAAAAAATCCAATTTATCATGCTAGATCAAAGCATATAGAAGTGCATCATCATTTTGTTCGTGATCTGATAGAAGATCAAGTGGTGGAGTTAAAATTATGTGGAACAGAAAATCAAATTGCTGACATATTTACAAAAGCACTACCTGAAGTGAAATTTATCAAATTTAGAGACTTGTTAAATCTCAAGGAAGTTACTATATAGTAATCTTTTGTAATTATCTTCTCCAAATAAACATTATGGGGGGGTGTTGGAGATAATGTTTATTTCTTTATGGAAAGTTCCAGAATATGGAAACTTCCACCTCCAAATAGAAACATCTAGATTTTTCCCTTTCGACACTTCTCTTAGCCATTCTAAGATTTTCTAGAGATTTCCACGAATGTAATAAATATAGCAGCAAGGCTGCCATTGTAATTAATTAACATTATCTATTTTCTGTGCAAGTTGCTGCTCAATACTTGATTCAAGTTTTTTCTTTATATTTTGCTGCACTCTGTTTCATTTCTAATACTCTGTTTTTTCAATAACTACGACTGAAAATTAACTTTTGATGTGGGTAACTACGCTAGTAGTATAGCGCCTCTAACGAATTGATGACTCATTTCTAAAGCAAAGCCAGTAAATGTCTACAAACAACAAACTGCTTTTATCTATTACCAAGCAATAACCCCTTACGATGCAATAACTCTTGTACAAAAAAGGCAACATGCCTTTATCCTCCACTCTATTGAACTTGCTAAAGAGTCATTGCTATATCTTGCTAGACAATAATACCAATGCTGAATCTCATAGCATACTAGACATTTGCAAGCAAAATTATCCTTTAATTCCAGCACCAATACATAATCTATAAATGCAATACTCACTTGCAAGGCAGGTACCACTCAGTGCACTCACCATTAGCATTGTCAATTGGTTAATGCAAATTCATAAGTGACATAAGCAAAATCTCAAACCATGTACAATATTGAATGTTTTTTAATCTTGGTCTGATGGTAAGACCATTATTTTATATTAGTTTTATTTTCAATTCCAACTTCAATGGAATTGCAAGAAGTCCCTATTGCTATCTGGCAGTTTGTGATACTAATTACTTCCATGTAAGAGGGAAATAATTGGTCTAACATTATGTGTTCATTATTCCCTTATATATGTTAGAAGTTGCAATGGCAGGGATGATTGTCAAAATAATATATAAAATTTAATATTTGGAAAATTAATTATAATAAATATGGTAGCATAACATTTGATTGCACTAAGATCAAGGAGCATAGTGCAGACATTAGACATGATCGCACCACCAAATCTACCTTAGCTGAGCACTCATACAAAACCAAACACCACATTTGTCTTGAGCATAGGCAAGTCTTGGTGAAAGAAGATTGTTTTTACAGGAGGAAACTTCAAGAAGTGATCTTCATTAAATGTCACCCATCCAATCTCAATCGTGATGAAGGGTGGCAACTGAACCCAACCTGGCAGCCTTCACTAAACTCCCTCCAATCACACTCTTATCCTTCCTGATTCTCCTGGTCCTGGGACTCTACCTCTTGTAGTTGTTGTCTGTCCACTCTCCTCTCCATGTTTTCTATCTTCCCCCTTCCTCTCCTTCTCCTTTCTTGTCTTTTGTTTTGTCGCTCCTTCCCCCCTCGTTGGCTCTTTCTCTTTTTGGTTGTAATTGTTTCTCCTTAATCTAAGCGTACCCCTCCTTGCTTCTTTCTTTTTGCCGTCCTACTTACGTCCTTTCTCTTTCTAACACTCCTTACATTTTTGGCATACTCACTTTACTCCTTGCATAGTTTCCTTCTCATTTTTATCCTTGTATTTTAATGGCTCTCTCGGTTATTATTTTTCTTGCCATTGGTTTGTTTAGGTTGTATGAATTGGTTTGCTTGTGCTACTATTGTTGTCTTAGCATATGTTAGTCTTTGTTTGTTTTTCTTTTTTGTGCCTAGGTTTGTGTTCTTAGTTTTTTCACTCCTTCCTCTACCTTTGTTTCTCTTATGTCCTACTATTTTGCCTTTACTTTATGATTCTTTGTTATATGTTATTTTATTTATTTATTATTTATTTATATTGGGGCATTTTTGTGCATTACTATGTCTATACTTTAGTATGTATGGTTCTATTGTTATTCCTTTCGTTGGCTTATCTATGGTTTTTAGATGCATTTTTACCATATTTTTGTTTTAGTATATTCATGTCTAGTAAGGTGTTATATAATTATTGTATTTATATTTTGGTTTTGTCTTGTATCCTTATTCATGTGTACATTATTTATGTGTTGTTTTGTTTCCTTTTGTTTCTATGGCTTGTTCTATTTCGGACTATTTGTCTTTGCACATTCAATACTTTGTGTATGATTATATATAATTTGTATTAGTATACAATGCAATTTTTGTTTTTGTATTTTTATATTATATATATTTTTATATAATATGTTCTTTGTATATTATATATTTTGTATTATTATATAATACACATGATGTTTTTGTCCATTTGCCTACATACATACAATATTATTTTTGTTGATTAAATATATTTATATAGTACTATATTATATACATTACAATTTCTTATTACATATGATACATGTTATGGATTATATTCTCTTTCTATAATCTTATTTATCTCTCTGGTCTTCTAGTTTTATTTGGTTTCGTACTATGATATATATTTTTATAACATATAGATTGCATATGGGTTATACTTTATACATATATATATTTTCTATTTATAATTTTTAGTTTTATTATTTTGTTTATTCATATGTGGGGTCATGTGAGTTCATATGCCTCAAATATGAATTGAGTTCTTTTTTCTTCTTTTTCCTAGCTCCCTTCGTTTTGCGTGCCTTGCAATACCCTCCTTTCCTTTATATGGGCTAGTTTGCTATCCAATCTATACTTTCTCCTCATCCTGATGATGGATCATTGTGCATGATCTGAAATGTTGACACAAAAACATACACAGTTTAATCTAGAAACACTCTCTCTTAATTCATGGACTGTGGAAAACTAATGCCTACTATTGTTGCCCTTCATGGGAGGGAAATTGTTTTCAAAGCTAAGCTTCTTGAGAAGCTGAGGATCAAGCTTGCAAAGCGGATAGCAGACCCAGCCTTTCTAAAGAGATGTAGGGACAGCTGCATCATCCCCTCTTTTGCTCAGATTCCACATCATCTCAAGAAACAACATACTTCTCACATTTTTGATTGGGCTAGTCTGTCATTACTCAGGTCAATCATTTAGGGTACCAGGGCTTGATCAACCAGATCTCAACTAGGTTATTCTACCTACACCTGGAACTGGTAGCTGCCTTACGCTGTGATATCTGGTCATGGCTTAACACTGAATCACATGCCACAACTCCGGGACTGAAAGCTACATGTGAAGACAGGTAGAAGAAGAAATTCAACAGATTGTTGGGCAAGAAATTTTGTTACTCCTCTATGCTCCCACTCTGTTCCACCAAACTTGCTCACTGTCCTTGTCCCACCTCCGCCCATGATCACTTGTATCAGTCTGTCATGAGGAATCACTCCTCTACTTTACCTAGAACCCCACCTTTACCCTCAGTCTTACGCCTATGCCCATCCACCTCTGGTGGGTCAACTTTTTTGTCCTCTTCTAACATCCCTCTCCTCCCACCAGCACAGGGCTCTCACTCTTGTGTGTTGTAGTCCTCTATTTCCTCGTCCAACATGGAGTTATGTTTGCAGCCTTCCTATTGTGTACAACAGGCGTCTTGTTCTTAACATTTGATTGATGCTCGTTTGGAGTCCTTATACTATTTGTAGCAGGCACACAATTCTCCTTTGGCTGCCAAGCATGACACCCTGACCTGCGGTTTTCCTCCCTCTCCGTCCTCGGTTGAGAAACATCTACCTTCTCCCCCCACTCGTGCTGCTCCACATGTTGATGGCGCTCTTCACCTTCCATCTTCACTTTGCTCTCCCTGTCACGTGGGACAAACCTCTTGTTCCTCCTCTTCAGGTTTTTGTCGGCAGTCTCCTAGGGGCACACTGCAGATAACCGATACCTCTTCCTCTATGGTTGCAAGGATGGAGTCCTTTGACTACACACTGTTACCACTGCATGAAAACACTCAGATCGACGGGTTCTATTCTACATCGACCTCTGATATGGAGCGTCCCCCTTGTTCTGCCATTCTTGCTACTCCGAAGGTTGCAGGTGAGTCTCTTGTTACCGTTGATCCCAACGTCCATTACATTTATGTTGATCTAACTTCTGCGTCAAACGTTGGCAACACTTATTCCTTTCCCCACATGCCTTCTCATTTTCTACCAAGCCCCATGCCCTCATCGAGCCCCATGCTTCTACCTGGAACATCTCTTCCTCCTCTGTGACCCATTGATTACTCTTCTGACACCACGCCCCTAGTTAATGCGGGCTTTGATTCCTCCTTGCCCACCTCTCAGGATCTCTCCCCTAGGATCTGCCACCTCCATGCAGACCCCCTAACCCTCTCTCGATCTTATCACCTTCAACCACCTCTTGCTCTGCCAGGCTCTCTGCACCACTTTCCTCCATTCGTGACATTGTTGGTTCTGAACTGTTTGGTAAAACAACCAGGTCCCCCAATATCATTAAAAATTAGGAGGACAAGTTGGTCGTGAGCCTGACTAATTATCCCATTGACTCTCTTGCCTTCCAATTTCTAAAAAGAGGCCTAGGCTTTGCTGTCACCCCGTCGTCCATCCCTAAGGTTGATTTTTTGATTGAAATTGAAAATGTCATCTGCTCGCTACTTGTTCCCATAGCTGATGAGATCAGGCAAGATTGTATAGTGGCACTAAGGCATGCCAAACAACCACCTTGGAATGTTCCCAAAGATGAATTTAATGCCTTTACAAAACTCTTGAGGAATAAGGATATTGTCATTACCAAAGCTGATAAAGGTAATGTAATTGTCATCCTTGATAAACATGCCAACATTAATAAGATGCTTAACCACCTAGCGAACAATGGTAGTTACAAGGTCCTTACCTGGAACCCTATCTCTAAGGTCCTCAAAAGTGTTAAACAAGCCATTGCCCTTTCCTCATTCAATGAACTCACCAAGAAGCGCCTTCTTCCTAGTAAGGAACTTACCCCGTGCATCTATGGTGCCCCTAAAATCCACAAGCCTGGCATACCTCTCAGACCCATTGTGGACACCACACATGCCCCCACCTACAAGTTAGCCACCTTTCTCACCAAGTTGATCTCCCCCCTTGTAGGTAAATCAGATACCTTCATCAAAGACTCTATACACTTTGTAGAGTTCATTGGTGACAAGAAGGTAGAAGATCATGAGATCTTGGTGAGCTTTGATGTGGTATCGTTGTTGATTAAAGTCCCAATGGTTGACTCTGTGGAACTGGTTAGGCATAAAACTAATGATGAGATAGCTTCTTTGGTTGAATTATGCCTACGGTCCACGTTCTTTACTTTCCAAGATGTTGTCTATGAACAATCTGAAGGAGTTACCATGGGATCTCCCTTATCCCCTATTGTTGCCAACCTTTACATGGAGCACTTTGAGTAGTTAGCCCTTAACTCCTTTCCCCACAGACCTAGATGGTGGAAATGTTACATTGATGACACCAATATCTATTGGCCCCATGGCCTGAATAACTTAGAGCTTTTCCACTCTCACCTTAACCAATTGGTGGATTGCATTCAATTCACTAAAGAGCTCGAGTCTGACAACAAGCTTCCTTTCTTGGATGTCTTAATCATGAGGAAAAAGGACGGTACCCTTGCTCATACCATCTATAGAAAATCCACCCACACCGAACTTTACCTCCATGCATTCTCTCACCACCACCCCTCCCAAAAATTTGGTGTACTCAAGACACTAGCTACGCGTGCTTATCGCATTTGTGATAATGAGCACATTGACTAGGAGCTCTCCCACCTATTCTAAGTGTTCAAGCTCAATGGTTATCACCATAAGTGCATCTCCGATGCCTTTAGCCTGGCTAAATGTTGTGTTCACCCCAAACCTAAACCTGTTGTCCCAAGTGATACTTGGGTGGCTACCCTGTCGTACATAGAGGGCCTCTCAAATAAAATTGCTAGAATCTTGCATAAGAAGGGCCTCCATTGTACTTTCAAACCCATCTCCACCCTTAGAAGCCTTATCCCTTCTATCAAAGACCATAGAGATTATCTTTCCAACTCCAGGTTCTCTAAGATAGTTTGCTCCTGCATGACTCCATACATTGGTGAAACCGGTCGATCCATTAGCACCAGGATTAAGGAGCATAGTGTGGACATTAGACATGATCACACCACCAAATCTACCTTAGCTGAGCACTCATACAAAACCAAACACCACATTTTTCTTGAGCATACACAAGTCTTGGTGAACGAAGATTGTTTTTATAGAAGGAAACTTCAAGAAGCGATCTTCATTAAATGTCACCCATCCAATATCAATCGTGATGAAGGGTGGCAACTGAACCCAACCTGGCAACCTTTACTAAACTCCCTCCAATCACACTCTTATCCTTCTTGATTCTCCTGGTCCCGAGACTCTGCCTCTTGTAGTTGTTGTTTGTCCACTCTCCTCTCCACGTTTTCTATCTTCCCCTTCCTCTCTTTCTCCTTTCTTGTCTTTTGTTTTGTCTCTCCTTCCCCCCTCGTTGGCTCTTTCTCTTTTTGGTTGTACTCATTTCTCCTTACTCTGAGCGTACCCCTCCTTGCTTCTTTCTTTTTATCGTCCTGCTTACGTCCTTTCTCTTTCTAATACTCCTTACATTTTTGGCATACTCACTTTACTCCTTGCATACGTTCCTTCTCATTTTAATCCTTGTATTTTAATGGCTCTCTTGGTTATTATTTTTCTTGCCATTGGTTTGTTTAGGTTGTATGAATTGGTTTGCTTGTGCTAGTATTGTTGTCTTAGCATATGTTAGTCTTTGTTTTTCTTTTTTGTGCCTAGGTTTGTGTTCTTAGTTTTTTCACTCCTTCCTCTACCTTTGTTTCTCTTATGTCCTACTATTTTACCTTTACTTTATGATTCTTTGTTATATGCTATTTTATTTATTTATTATTTATTTATATTGGGGCATTTTTGTGTATTACTATGTCTATACTTTAGTATGTATGAATGTTGTGTTCACCCCAAGCCTAAATCTGTTGTCCCAAGTGATACTTGGGTGGCTACCCTGCCGTACATAAAGGGCCTTTCAAATAAAATCGCTAGAATCCTACATAAAAAGGGCCTCCATTCTACTTTCAAACCCATCTCCACCATTAGAAGCCTTATCCCTTCTATCAAAGACCCTAGAGATTATCTTTCCAACTCAATGGTGTATAAGATAGTTTGCTCCTGCCGGACTCCATACATTGGTGAAACTAGTCGATCCATTAGCACTAGGATCAAGGAGCATAGTGCAGACATTAGACATGATCGTACCACCAAATTTGCCTTAGCTGAGCACTCATACAAAACCAAACACCATATTTTTCTTAAGCATACGCAAGTCTTGGTGAAAGAAGATTGTTTTTACAGGAAGAAACTTCAAGAAGCAATCTTCATTAAATGTCACCCATCCAATCTCAATCGTGATGAAGGGTGGCAACTGAACCCAACCTGGTAGCCTTTACTAAACTCCCTCCAATTACACTATTATCCTTCCTGATTCTCCTGGTCCCAGGACTTTGCCTCTTGTAGTTGTTGTCTGTCCACTCTCTCCATGTTTTCTATCTTCCCCCTTCCTCTCCTTCTCCTTTCTTGTCTTTTTTTTGGTCGCTCCTTCCCCCCTTGTTGGCTCTTTCTCTTTTTGGTTGTACTAATTTCTCCTTACTCTGAGCGTACCCCTCCTTGCTTCTTTCTTTTTTCCGTTCTACTTACGTCCTTTCTCTTTCTAACACTCCTTACATTTTTGGCATACTCACTTTACTCCTTGCATACTTTCCTTCTCATTTTTATCCTTGTATTTTAATGGGTCTCTCAGTTATTATTTTTCTTGCCATTGGTTTGTTTAGGTTGTATGAATTGGTTTGCTTCTACTAGTATTGTTGTCTTAGCATATGTTAGTCTTTGTTTGTTTTAATTTTTTGTGCCTAGGTTTGTGTTCTTAGTTTTTTCACTCCTTTCTCTTACGTCCTTCTATGTCTATACTTTAGTATGTATGGTTCTATTGTTATTCCTTTCGTTGGCTTATCTATGGTTTTTAGATGCATTTTTACCATATTTTTGTTTTAGTATATTCATGTCTAGTAAGGTGTTATATAATTATTGTATTTATATTTTGGTTTTGTCTTGTATCCTTATTCATGTGTACATTATTTATGTGTTGTTTTGTTTCCTTTTGTTTCTATGGCTTGTTCTATCTCTAACTATTTGTCTTTGCACATTCAATACTTTGTGTATGATTATATATAATTTGTATTAGTATACAATGCAATTTTTATTTTTGTATTTTTATAATATATATATTTTTATATAATATGTTGTTTATATATTATATATATTGTATTATTATATAATACACATTATGTTTTTGTCCATTTGCCTACATACATACAATATTATTTTTGTTGATTAAATATATTTATATAGTACTATATTATATACATTACAATTTCTTATTACATATGATACATGTTATGGATTATATTCTCTTTCTATAATCTTATTTATCTCTTTGGTCTTCTAGTTTTATTTGGTTTCATAATATGAGATATATTTTTATAACATATAGATTGCATATGGGTTATACTTTATACATATATATATTTTCTATTTATAATTTTTAGTTTTATTATTTTGTTTATCATACGTGGGGTCATGTGTGTTCATATGCCTCAAATATGAATTGAGTTCTTTTTTCTTCTTTTTCCCATCTCCTCCCGTCATTTTGCGTGCCCTGCAATACCCTCCTTTCCTTTATAAGGGCTAGTTTGCTATCCAATCTATACTTTCTCCTCATCCTGATGATGGATCATTGTGCATGGTCCGAAACGTTGATGCAAAAACATACACAGTTTAATCCAAAAACACTCTGTCTTACTTGGAAAGCTCTTGATTAATTCCACATAATCAAGCCCCACTACATTTTCCATGCCATTTCCCAAGTTTTTCAAAAAGGTTTTGATATTCTTTTATACATACCTAAGTATGTACTCTAATTTTGCTCAGCCAAAAAACTTTGCCACTTGTTGAAATTGCATTTAAACTTGATACAACATTTGCAATTATAAAATATAAATTCTAATATATAGCATCAAAAGAAAAGTAAGATCCAAGAATGTTTAAAAAAATGCATACATGAGATAGAATTTTTATAATTGCAAGAGGCTATAGGTAAATAGAGCCTTGGCCATGGATGTACCACCATTCATGAGTGTATTTCTTATACTTGTCTCAAAAAGTGCAGATATCATGATTTCTTAAAGATATAAAATGACCAAACTCACCCAAGACAACACTATATATTTCTTCATCTAGGAATATTCTTTTGAATACAATCTTGTACTTAACATCAACCTCTTCACCTCTATATGGTGTCATCCTCCTCTGTAAGAAAAGTATCTCCATGCTATAATAGTTTGGAGGCAAAACAAATGCTAGGAGATGAAAGGGTGTGGTCATCTTGTTCCAATGGTCATTAATGATCTTTTGCACTCTTTTGAAAAATGCTTCTATGGGGTCATTCTCCTTGAGTTATATTATGTTTTTTTTTTCAACCATAGAGTCCATGCCATCATAAATTTCACCCAAACATGGTCAATCCTTATCAACATACCTAATCATACTCATGATGGGTCCAACAAACTCAATATTCTACATGGTCCCACCACTCATCATCTAGGATCACGCTTTGACCTTTTGGACTCTCTTTATATTTGATTGCCTCCAAACACTCCAAAGAGTGTTGATGACCATGGCGTTTAATGACTCATACCTTCATAAGTCATCTCAAGACAATTGTGTGTGATCCAAATCGAGTCTCGACAACTTAACATTGTGTAAAAAAATAAAACCAATTAAAGTTTTAAAAATAAATGACATCAAAAAAATAATAAAAAATAAAATTCCCTTCAACAACTCCAACTTAGAGAAGGACCTAAAAATGGCTTGTGATATATAATGATTTGTCACAAACATTTGAATCTCCTCAACCTCAGTGTAGATTTGTTTCACCCATTGATGGGGAGGCCTATGGGTTTAGCAAACCTATCTTGACACAACACTTCAAGACCTATATCAATCCCAAGTCTCCCTACCAATTCAAGTGCTCAAAGACATTTTCTACCCCAAAATGCCTATGTCAACCTAACCAGTCTATTACAGAGGTGAAAGACCTATTTGCCTGTTGTTCCCAATACAGACATTGCTTACTTGTTGTGAGGTATTCTTCTTTACCCTCACTATTTCCAAGATTCCTAATCTCCAAGGCTCATAGCCTTCTTGAGCCCATTATTAGCCCTCCTCTCTGGGTCCAGGGTTCTGATTGCTTGGTACTGAATTCTTCCACTCTGTTTTCACCTCTATCTTTTAGACTGCAACTTGCATACTAGCCGAGCTATGGCACAGCTCGCCTAGTACAAGTTCACATGGCCGTTCTCTATCAACCCATTCACAACAACAGAAAGAAAAACTAAAAAAGAGACTCTATTTGATTTCCCCCCATGACTGTACAAAGAATATGCGAGGACATCAAACTAGAGTCATTATGTACAAACAGAAACAAAACTAACAGGAATTAAACTGTCTACTCTACTGCAAAACAGATTATGCAAGTAAACTACAGACAAAATTCAAATGGATTCAACTGTCAATGTTTTTATTATCAGAAGTTCCTCTATTACATTCACGGCATCTCAGGTTTCAAAACGTTCCAACCACTTTACAAAGCAAAAACTAGCTTTTATATTGTTCGGCTTCCTTTCAGTTATCAAATAGTTAGGTTTTCTGCCTATTTGGCTCCCATCGGTAAAACAGATTCTTTGTCGCACCGATCATATTCTTCCCCTGTCGATATGCATTCTATCGATACATTCACATTATTATCGGCCAGATATCTTGACTTTCGCATTCATGAGAACTTTTAGTCCCACATGCACCCATTCAGGTCGGCCACTACGGTTTATATATCCGACGGTTTAGTAAACTATTGTCGGCACTTTTGCCACCGACGACCCCTGTCTACCCCCATCAGCACAACCCAAACTATCGGCCAACATTCAACCATGAACTCTGATAGTCCCTTGTCTCACTGATACCAAGTCTTCACCCTCCATCAGCGTGACCACTATGCATCGGCCTCAAATCTTTAAGCTACACTGACAGAAGTCCTCCCGCTGTTGTCCTAAAGCACCATCGGTGTAACAGCCCATATCGGACAAGACCTCAAAAGTCACACCAAACCTTAGACTCCCACCGATGTCATCGGGGTGACTACTCAGCATCAGACAAACCTTTGATACTTATTCCGACGGCCCTTGTCTCACCGACGCCTACAGAATGCCTTCATCGGAATGACCACAACCATCGGTGAAGCAAACAATACCTACACTGAAGACCAATGTCTCACCGACCATTCTAACCCATCGGCTTGACATACAACATCGGCCAATTCGTAACTCCCTTCGTCGATATGTCTAGTCGTTGTCTTGCTCCTCGGTGAGACTCTCTCCATCGCTCGGATGTTGGGCATGTCTTCCGATCCGCCATCTCACGCTGATGGCACTTTCGAACACAACTGTCGGTATGACTTTAACTATCGTTAAAGCTGTAAAATGTTGCGCTAATGAGCTTGCTCACTCCGATGGGTTTACTTTGCACATGTATAAAGTTCTTCCCGCTCTACCCTATTTTGAAAATTCAAAACATCACAACAAAATGCAAACATATATACACATGGGCTCCAAGCCCTTGGTGCTCCTACACTATACTCCCCCTGTGTGGAAGAAGTCAAGTCACCTCCGGTGACAACAAGGAAAAATCAATGCCCCGTTTCTTGAACTCTGACTCTGTAATCTTGGTAGCCTCTGCTTCAGGCAACTGTTTCCACTTGATTAGGTGCTCCATGTACACACCATGTCTGGTCTGTTTCTGCACGCAAGAATCCAGAATTCTCTCAGCCTATGGTGTGATTTTTGGAGGCAAGGTGACATCATTCACTGTCTGTGTAGCTTCTGCACGAGATTCCCCTGCTGCTAAATGAGGACCTTTATATGGCACCAAGTCCTGAACATTGAACACTGGGGAAATTGCCAAGTCTACTGGCAAATCAATCCTATAGGCATTGTTGCCATACTTGTTCAGAATTCTACAAGGACCAATCCGTCTCATCTGCAATTTGGTTGGTATCCCTTTCTGTAATCTGGCTTTGTTCAAATGAACCATGACCAAATCACCAACTACAAATTGAATATCCTTCCTGTGTGCATCTACCCTATCTTTGATTTTCAGGGTGTTTTCCATCAATTGCTACTTCACTTGGTCATGAATCTCCTTCATAGACTGTGCAAAATCCTCTACATGACCACTTCTAAACTCCATGTCTCCAAGAATTCTGAGTTCACATACACCTCTCGGGTGCATTCCATAGACGATTTCAAAAGGACTCTTGCCAGTAGTCCTGTTCACACTGTCATTATAGGCAAATTCTACCTGATAAATTACTTGATCCCAACTCTGTCCATATTCTTTTGTCAAACACCTTAACAGGTTGCCCAATGTCCTATTCACCACTTCTATTTGGCCATCTGTCTGTGGATGATATGCTGATCCAAAAGACAGATTTGTCCCTAACCTTTGCCATAGAGTTTTCCAAAAATGTCCCATGAACTTAGCATCTCTATCAGACATGATGCTTGCTGGTAGTCCATGAATCCTTATGACCTCTTTGAAAAACAAATGAGCTATATGACTGGCATCATGAGTCACCTTACAAGGAATGAAATGACTCATCTTGCTGAATCTATCAACTACAAAAATACTATCAAAACCAGTCTTAGTCTTTGGTAGACCAACTACAAAATCCATACTTACACAATCCCATGGTCTGGAAGGAATGGGTAATGGTTGATACAGTCTAGCATTTGAAGAAGTTCCCTTGGCCTTCTGACAGATGATACACTGCTCCACATACTTTCTGACATCTTTGTGCATCTTCGGCCAATAGTAGAACCTCTGGACTAATTCCAATGTTTTGTTCAGACCAAAATGTCCACTTAAACTGCCATTATGCTTCTCCTGTATAAGATTTTCTCTCATGGATCCTTTTGGTACACACAACTGTCCACCTTTGAACAGCAAACCCTGCTGCAATGTGTACTCTGCAAATTCACTATGAAAGTGATTCTCAAAGTCTTGACAAACTTTGTATGCCTCAGCAATATCTTCATCCTCCTTGTAGAGAGCTTTGAACTCTTCCATTCCTATGCTTCTTAATTGCACTTCTTGTACTGTGAGCAGCCTTCTGCTTAAAGCATCTGTTACTTTGTTGAGCTATCCCTTCTTGTGCTTAATTGTAAATTTATAAGACTGCAAATACTCCATCCACTTGATATGCCTATGGCTCAACTTATCTTGTGAGTTCAGAAAACTCAAAGCTTGATTGTCTGTATACACAACAAATTCCTTAGGTAGGAGATAATGTCTCCATTTTCTAAGTGCTTGGACTAGAGCATAGAGCTCCAAGTCATATGAAGAATATCTACTCTTTGCTTCATTTAGCCTCTCACTGAAAAAGGCTACTGGTCTATTCTCTTGGCTAAGTACTGCCCCTACTGCAATATTGCTAGCATCACATTCTAAAGTAAACAACTTATCAAAACTAGGCAGCACTAATACTGGCTGTGTGGCTACTTCTTTCTTCAACAATTCAAAACTGTGATTAGCTGCTTGTGTCCATTGAAATTTTGTTTTCATTCCACCATTGATCGTATCAAGCATGGGTGCACAAATAGCACTGAAATTCTTAATGAATTTTCTATAAAACTGAGCTAAACCATGGAAACTTCTCACCTCAGTTGCTACTCTGGGAGTAGGCCAACTCAATATGGCTTCTACCTTTGACTTGTCCATTTTCAATTCTCCTTTGGACAACACAAAACCAAGGTATACCAATTCCTGCTTCATGAATTCACACTTCTCCAAATTTATGGTTAGTTGTTCATCATGTAACTTTTTCAAAATAGTATTTACATGTTCAAAATGCTCTTCTTTAGTTTGACTAAAAATCAAGATGTCATCTAGATAAACAACTACAAATTTACCCGTATAGTCCTTAAGGACTTCATTCATGAGCCTCATGAATGTGCTGGGAGCATTTGATAAACCAAATGGCATAACAAGCCACTCATACAGTCCTTCTGTAGTTTGGAAGGTTGTTTTCCACTCATCACCTTCCTTGATTCTAATCTGGTGATAACCACTTTTTAGGTCTATCTTAGTGAAATACTTAGCTCCTCCTAAATAGTCCATAAGGTCTTCAATTCTGGGAATTGGAAATCTGTACCTTATGGTGATCTTATTGATAGCTCTGGAGTCCGTGCACAATCTCCATGTTCCTCCTTTCTTTAGTGCCAACATCGTAGGCACTGCACAAGGACTTATGCTTTTTCTAACCAACCCCTGGTCAAGCAATTCTTGTACTTGTCTGGTTATTTCCTTATGTTGTTCTGGAGTCATTTTGTAAGGAGCCTTGTTAGGCAAAGATACTCCTGGAATCAGATCTATCTGATGGCTTATAGTCCTCTGTGGAGGTAGTGTTGCTGGTGTTCCATCACTAATGATGTCCTTATACTGTTCCAGTATAGTTTGCATCTCTTTTGGGATCACTACCTTTTTGTCTTTCTTCTCCTCCTTAGGCTTCACTATGATAGCATAACCAATACCATCCTCCTTAAGAGTGTTCAAAAACTCTTTACCACTCACAACTAAGATACTAGGACTCTTAGTCTTATTTGCTTCTTCATCTTCCAAAGATTGAATTTTATAGGTGACACCATCTTTTTGAAAAGAATATGCATTCTTCTCACCATCATGTATGGCCTTCCGGTCAAACTACCATGGTCTGCCCAATAAGAGATGACATGCATCCATAGGTAGGATATCACAAAGTACCTTGTCTTTGTATCCACCTATACCAAACTCTACCCAAGTTTGCTCATTGACTATCACATGTTGACCTTTATTTAACCATGTGACTCTATATGGATTTGAATGAGGTATTCTTTGCAAATTTAGTTTTCTAACTGCTTCATCAGACACTATATTATCAGTAGACCCTGAGTCTATGATTACTTGACATACCTTATTCATAATCTTGCATCTGATTCTGAATAATGCTCTCCTTTGGCTTGGTTCAGCTTTCACTGGTTCTTTGATCAATGTTCTCCTTACCATGATGTTCTCTCCCACTTCTAAGGTTAGACTGACTTCAAGTGTTTTGCTGCTTGAAGCATCATCTTGCACATAATGATTTCTTTTGTCAACTCCTTGAGAAGAAGATGTGCCCTTATCAGGACACCTATATGCTGGATGGCCCAACTAACCACAATTGTAGCATTTCATAGTGGCAAAGTAGGATCCTCTACCTGATCCTCTTGATCTTCCTCGGTTAGATCCCCTTCCTCTATAGTTTCCTCTACTACTAGTCTCTCCACTCTGCTTTGTGAGTTTGGATTCTCCTTGGGGTCTTTGATCAGTATTTCTACCACCATAACTTCCTCTTCCTCTGCTGTCTCTGCATCTTCCTCTTGATCTGCTGTTTGATTCTTGTTTCTTCTTGCTCTTCTCCTCTACCTTGAGTGCTAGCTGATAGCTTTGATGCACTGTTGTAGGGCTGAACAAGCTGATTTCCTCTTGAATACTCCATCTCAAACCATTGAGATATCTTGCTACTTTCACATTTTCCTCTTCCATCACCTTAGACCTCAGGCATAGTTTTTGAAACTCCTTAGTGTATGCACTGACATCTAATTCTCTTTGTCTCAAATTTTGTTGTTTCTTATACAACTGGACTTCATAATCTCCAGGCATGTATACCTCTTTGATTTTAGCCACCATACCCTTCCAAGTAGCTATAGGTTTCTTGTCTTCTTTCTCTCTTTCAGTTTGAACAAATTTCCACCATGTCAAGGTAGCTCCTCTGAGTCTTGATTTAGCCACCTTCACCTTTTGAGCTTCACTCACTCCATCACATTCAAAGTGATTTTCTAAACCTTCTATCCATTCCATAACCAAATCAGGTTCCATCTTTCCACTAAAAAGAGGAACTCCTTCCAATGTCTTACCACTCATGGCTTTCAAGGCCTTCAAGAAAGGTTCTTCTTCCATCTTAGGATCAGGTGTGGGCTCTTCATCTTCTATAGACACACCTTTTTCCTTGTTTACTTTCTGCCTGACTTCTTCAGTCTTTTCCATCATTACACCCAGTCTACTTTCCATTTCTGTCAATCTTTCCCGTAGGAGTCTATTCTCCTCTTCTTGATCATCAACCTTCTTTACTAACTCTGCATTAGTCACCATCTCTCTGGCTGAACCTACAGACTCACTTGAACTCGGTGATGACATACAACTTCTTCTATTCCAACCTAGGAATAGCCCAAATCTTTAACTTTGCTCTGATACCAATTTGATGGGGAGGCCTATGGGTTTAGCAAACCTATCTTGACACAACACTTCAAGACCTATATCAATCCCAAGTCTCCCTACCAATTCAAGTGCTCAAAGACATTTTCTGCCCCAAAATGCCTATGTCAACCTAACCAATCTATTACAGAGGTGAAAGACTTGTTTGCCTGTTGTTCCCAATATAGAAATTGCTTACTTGGTGTGAGGTATTCTTCTTTACCCTCACTATTTCCAAGATTCCTAATCTCCAAGGCTCATAGCCTTCTTGAGCCCATTATTAGCCCTCCTCTCTGGGTCCAGGGTTCTGATTGCTTGGTACTCAATTCTTCCACTCTATTTTCACCTATATCTTTTAGACTACAACTTGCATACTAGCCGGGCTATGGCACAGCTCGCCTAGTACAAGTTCACATGGCCGTTCTTTGTCAACCCATTCACAACAACAGAAAGAAAAACTAAAAAAAGAGACTCTGTTTGATTTCCCCCCATGACTGTACAAAGAATATGCGAGGACATCAAACTAGAGTCATTATGTACAAATAGAAACAAAACTAACAGGAATTAAACTGTCTACTCTACTACAAAACAGATTATGCAAGTACACTACAGACAAAATTCAAATGGATTCAACTGTCAATGTTTTTATTATCAGAAGTTCCTCTATTACATTCACGGCATCTTAGGTTTCAAAACGTTCCAACCACTTTACAAAGCAAAAACTAGCTTTTATATTGTTCGGCTTCCTTTCAATTATCAAACAATTAGGTTTTCTGCCTATTCAGCTCCCATCGACAAAACAGATTCTTTGTCGCACCGATCATATTCTTCCCCTGTCGATATGCATTCTATCAATACATTCACATTATTATCGGCTAGATATCTTGACTTTCACATTCATGAGAACTTTTAGTCCCACATGCACCAGTTCAGGTCGGCTACTGCGGTTTATATATTCGACGGTTTAGTAAACTATTGTTAGCACTTTTGCCGCCAACGACCCCTGTCTACCCCCATCGGCACAACCCAAACTATCGGCCAACATTCAACCATGAACTCCAATAGTCCCTTGTCTCACCGATACCAAGTCTTCACCCTCCGTCGGCGTGACCACTGTGCATCGGCCTCAAATCTTTAAGCTATGCTGACAGAAGTCCTCCTGCCGATGTCCTAAAGCACCATTGGTGTAACAGCCCATATCGGACAAGACCTCAAAAGTCACACCGAACCTCAGACTCCCGCCGATGTCATCAGGGTGACTACTCAGCATCAGACAAACCTTCGATACTTATTCCAACAGCCCTTGTCTCACTGACACCTACAGAACGCCTTCATCGGAATGACCACAACCATCGGTGAAGCAAACAATACCTACGCCGAAGACCAATGTCTCACCGACCATTCTAACCCATCGGCCAATTCGTAACTCCCTTCGCCGATATGTCTAGTCGTTGTCTTGCTCCTCGGTGAGACTCTCTCCATCGCTCAGACGTTGGGCATGTCTTCCGATCCGCCATCTCATGCCGATGGCACTTTCGAACACAACTATCGGTATGACTTTAACTATCGTTAAAGCTGTAAAACGTTGCGCTGATGAGCTTGCTCACTCCGATGGGTTTACTTTGCACATGTATAAACTTCTTCCCACTCTACCCTATTTTGAAAATTCAAAACATCACAACAAAATGCAAACATATATACACATGGGCTCCAAGCCCTTGGTGCTCCTGCACCACCCATCAATCTATGTGTCAATCTTTTGCATCACCAAATTGAGGGTACAGATGACAAATGATGTTAAAAAAATGTCTATATGTACCCTCCACTATTAAACTAGCTGACATGCAATTTTTAGCATTGTCTATTATGACTTTTACAACTCTTTTGGGGCTCACCATCTCAATGGATTCCATGAAGATCTTGGCAATGAAGTTTGCATGCTTCACTTGTCCCTTACAATCAACTGCCTTAAAAGACTTTACCCCTTTATGGCACATTGCAATGACATTAATTAGTGGTTTATTTTTGCAATCCTTCCATCTAATAAAAGTTGTTGGCACTCCTATTTCAGGCCATTTATTCTTGATTGCCCTCAATGATGCCTCTATGGAAGATTTTTTCTTGGCCAACAAGGTGGTGCACATCTTTTGATACTCAAGACTAGTGTCAAAGACCACTAATGATGTCAGCACCTCTAGAGATGTATCGTGGACTCAATGCTTGTATAAAGATCATACCTTATTGATGTCATCCAAGAATATTCACCAAATATTCCATAGAATTTTTTGACTAATTGTGTTGATGCATGTGTATGGATCTATACAACCATACAGATTTTGTACAATGTATGGAATTTTTCTACCAAAAAAATCTGAAAACCCTTAAAAAATGATTAAAATTTTCAGCTCTAAAATATAGTTTTATATGTCAAAATTCATCTCCCAGGCCTACTGGATGCAATGGTGAGGTTCATTTTACACTCGGATGCACTAGGAAAAAATTCTTAGAAAAGACTCTCTAAAAGAGGGAAGGAGATTGCATATCTAAAGCTTTAATACCATGTAAGAGACACAATACACTAAAGAGATGCCCAGGATCACCTCAATCAAAACAACCTTTGACAATAAGAGAGAAGCAATAACACTGCTATATTTCTAAAGAATGAAAATGATGCATATAAGGTATAAGATATACAATATACGACTCGCACATATTTACAATGAGATCCCTTTCTTATATAGGCAATGTTGAGATGTAGGACAGCATGTGATCATGACAAGTGTTTTAATCCTATGACATGAGACACAAATATTAAATTCCCTAAGTAAACTTAATTAGACAACTGTGAATAGGACCTAATAAGGAACCAACTAGGTAATATACCTTGTTCACATTGACAAACCTATCATTTCTTACTATGCTACAAAAAATATCCATTTACATAGGCTAATTTATCATTGGGTGAGATAGACATTGGTATGCCTAATGATTAGATGGAGTCCAATACAGGGTTCCATAATTTGATAATAGGTCAATTAGAAGATAAAATTCATCCTACATATAAACTCTTACTTCAGGTCTTCCTTGAATCCATTATAGAAATCAAAATAAACTAGATGTAGTTTCAGACTCCTTATGCTCTTAATGAGGCACAAAGGTTAGAGATATCCTTCCATTGGGTTCTGGTCTTAAATAAATCAAGTACCCAATATACATTTCAAGTAATTCAAGAATTATAGGATTATCTTCTCCAATAATTACCCATAATTTCTTCTCTTTCTTGAATCTTCCCTTGCTTACTTCATCTTCATCTAGTAATTTTTCAACTAGTTCTATTTGGACATGAGGTAGTTTCCAAGTGTTGCTAAATTATACTAAGGCAATCGATGAGGGTTGATTATTGAAAGTTCTAAATTCTCTTGACAAAACCTCCATATTGTTAGTTGATTCATTGTCAATGGAGTTTGTATAGAGATACTATTTTGAGTTTAGTTGCGTTGGCAGAGTTAGAGGGGTGTAAGACTCACTAGGAGGTGTGAGTGGTGTATACAAGTTTTCAAGTTCTAAAGGGTAGTAGGACTCCCTCATCATTGCTTCCCCAAGTGGCATTAAAGGAGTACACCCTTCTGTCATGTTTTTTGTCAGTGTTGATGAAAGCATTGTGGTCAATCCTTGTTAAATCCATTATTTCATATTAAATAAGAGGAGGAGCTTCTCTTGATTGACCTATTTTTTTTGTTGTTAGTCCTCTTCATTTGTTATTCCAATCATGAAGATATCAAAGGAAAATTGTAAGAGACCATCTTTTTCAAGTAATTCCATGATTTTAGCCATCATTTTAGTTGGGTCCTAAAACTATTGTTCCACAATCCTAGAGTATGTTCTCACCTTCAAGGCTAGGGGTGTCATCAAGAAGGTCAAATGGGGCTCATCAATAGATTGAGGAGGGTTAAAGACCAATTGGTGAGAGTGGATAATCTATCCTATACTTTTAGTTCAACTAGGCTCGAGAGGGTATAGAGGTAATCCTTAGCAAGATTTTATCACAATGAAAGGTGAACAAAATGAAACTACTACAGTTGTATCCAATGTATGCTTGAACCCAAAGATTGTCACTAGGTCAAAGACTAACCAGCTACACATAAAACCTCTAATTAAGTTGATCATTCCATCTTGTATATGTATTCACAAATGATAACAACATGATATCCCTAATTATGAATCTACTTAACTCTACATACACAATTTGCAAGGCACAAGCATGCAAGATGTGATTCAAAAATCATTCAAACACTTGAATGTCACTTACGATTATTCCCTGATTTAAAATAATGAATCATGAATAGCATGTGAAACCCTAATCTACGCTAATCTACTCTGACAACTAAAAAGAATAGAGGATTGAAAAAATGAAAGGTTTTTTATCTTTCACCAATATGGACTGGTGCCCACTCCATTGGGCAATAGAGTCATAGAATGCATGGAGGAAGGAAATACATTTTAAAAACATCAATAGAACTAGAAATACACTCACATACAAATCCAAAATGCATTTTGTGCAATAGAAATACTTAATAATCTTGAGTAGGATTACAATAACTCATATGTAAGAAAGGAAAGACCAATACAAAATCTTTGTATTGCAATAGATGCTATCACACATACATGTGACCTTAGTTACAATTACACTAAAAAATGTGGTGAAAGAAAATACATAGCTAAGACTATACATTCCCTTGAATCATTACAAATTGTCATAAAATTTAGACTAAGCTAGTTAAATTTTTATCAAATATAATGGACTTCACATGCAAGATGTGAACTTCATTAAAATGTTGGGCTTCCAATTCATTCATGAATACCTTATCTCATCAGATAAGATAAAGACTACTCTATAGAATTATAATATGTACATGGGTGAGGCTCTGGTTGGGGGTCTATTTAGTCCAAATTTCCTTCAAAATTCCCCTCTAGCTACTTATTTTTACCATGTGACACAAAAGGGACTTTAGACTGGTTGTGTGAATAGTTTGAACACCACTCTTGGGGCTCACTAGTTCCAACTCCCACTAACATTGGACATTAAAGCTAGGGAGACCTTTGTAGCCAACCAATTCTTGAGGCTCCACACTTTGAATCTTGCACCTTATCCTCCAACTATAGCTCCTCTAGTTCTTCCTACTATACTACCACTACCTCCTAAAGATAATGACTCCAACAACCCTAACTAGATCTAGTAGGGGTCATCTACTAGTGTTTTGGGCCATATGACCAACTTGTCCTTTTCCTGCTTCTATAACTTTTTGGTCCCCATGACTATAAAATTCCATCAATGGCCTTTTAGTCTTGTAAATTTGTGCTTTAATATATGTACAAGTGATTTTTCATCTTTTATTCAAAAAAAAGATATCAATTTTGATATATCAATTTCTAGATATTAATTTAAATTTTAATAGACTAAGCTAGTAACTATTCTCGTACTAGTTAGCCACTATTATTTATTTGGAACAATGTCCTAAATTGGATGATGATCTTTCAGAGAAACTTATAAGGTTCCTTATGCTAGTACTATTGGAAGAATCATATATGCCATGGTCTGTACAAGACCAAATATTGGAGTTTTGAGAAGGTTTATGTCTAACCCTAGTAAAGAGCATTGAACTTATGTGAAAAGGATTTTAGATATTTGTGAGGCACTTCTAACTATATTATTTTATTTTATCATGGTATAGGTGATGTGGGAAAGTTTATTGACTTATAGGGTTTTGTTGATTTAGATTGGTCTAGTGATATGGATTGCAAAAGGTCTACCAATGACTGTGTTCACTCTATTCGATAGTTGAGTGAGTTGGATGACAAAGTGACAACCTATATTTTTGTGAACTACTACAAAAGAAGAGTAAATGGTTGCAAAACATGCATGTAAAGAGGAAGTATGGTTAGAAATATTATGTACAGGAATTGGCTTTTAATGCAAATAGGTTAGAATGTGTGATGCCCCATCGTGTAACCCTAGAGTGTTAGACTAACAAGTGCAAAATAATAGAAATATTTTTTGAAGAAAAAAAATGCATTAATCATCTACACTATTAACAACATTAAATAAAATGAACAGCTAACACCTCTAGGGAACATAACTGCATTAGAAAAACATAAAATTATAACAATACAAGTGATATACATTATAATATAAGAATAGAGGATTTACATCATTCATTTGCAGAGATGAATAATTACAAAGGTTCAAATACAAGATTACATGACCAATCACATCGGTTTACAATATACAACAAAATAAAATAATTATGAAGGTATACTATAACTCTAAAGATGAAGAGCAAATCTGGAACTAGAAACACTTCTGCAATGTCCTCGAACTAGTACATCCAAGAAAACCAATGGATTAAGCTCTTCCACCCAACCATGTGGAACCCTGAGGTCCACCTTCCAAGCTAGGAGATAACATTGAGGTTTCGCTAAGTCAAGGGATATAAGAAGATAGATAAAGGTTTGACACAGACAACTCAGATCATCACAAATCATCAAGACAAGATAGTACTCCAGAGGCATCAACAAAATATAACAAGAAATAACTAGACTGTAATAGGGAGAGTGTCATTGCATGGTCCTAAGATGGGTTACCTAGGCTATCTCTCTCTAAAAACTAGCCCCCATCTATGGTTACCTTGGCAGCCTCTCTCTAGGCACCGGCCCCATAGGGTGACACATGCGGAGCTGACACATCCTCTCATGAAGACAAGGAGGTTGACCTTGCCAACCAGGCCTTCTCATCCCATCCTTAGCCTATGAGAGCACTCAAGGCATGGGTGAGGCATCATACTTATCTTGTTATGTGAATTTCTACCCAACCTACCTAAATAAATTATTAAGTTATCACTTAATTACAACTTCCATGGGGTTACCTAGGCAGCCACTTTGGGCACCGGCCCCACCATGAAAGCCACTCTCCTACATACAACTAGCAACCCCTAACTAATATCTAGAACTAAAACAAGCATGGACAAGGGATTATAAGGCATCTAACTTTTCGTAACCTAATACATTACATAGACCATTTTAAATCCAAACTCTCAACCACAAAACTTTCCCCTATCCATTTCAAAATCCCAAATCAAATAGAACATTTAATCAACAATTTTTCAAAAACAACAATCTTTCCCAAACCACATCAAGAACTCATACCAAAAGACACATCACCAATACATCCTTGCCACAAAATCATATTGAATTTCAACATAACAAGCCTCTGGAGCTAAAAGATTTTAACACAACTATCAAAGACACTATCCAAAGCATGATGCTTAACAACCTTGACCTCCCATGAACTAATAAGATCACCATTACATTAAGCTAGACAAAACATAACAACAAGACTCAAAACCAGATTAAATGCAATGACTCAATTGCATCGTTGATACACATCAGTTTAAAATTAACAATAAACAACAAAGAATATATATATAACCAAAACCCAAGTACTACTACACTTTTTGAACTATTTTAACATGGATTCAATATAAGACTTTAAATCTCTCTTCTTAGATTAAATCATAAACTTACTTAAGATTACAATATTCTAATCAAATCTCAAGATCTATAATTCCCTCTATGATTTATTTAATAACTTACTACTACAATTCACATCTATTCACTTTTAAAAAGAATAACTATAATCATCCCAATCTCAACTCAACTGCAAGTAAATCTATGACCCTAAAAAGATATAAAACAAAAATAATTTTTAAAACAATAAAACAATATTAAGATTCGAATCATGACATCAAGCTCCTACCAATTTACTATCAAGAATGTTATTCATAGCCAAGATGCATTAAATCCCTATTCCCACTACTAAGATCCCCCAATATATAAGGTTACTAACAACATCTAAACTTATATTACTAACATCATCAATGCCTACAACATTAAAATAATGTTCATATACAAGTATCAAATATTTATTACCTACGTCATCAATTTTATAAGGTTTCTATTACATTAATACACAATCCTAAGCAATTCTATTCTACTTTACAATTACGAGGTTACTAGGCATGCCAAGTAATTATATTGTAGGATAAACCTATTAAATTGTAAGGCAAAGCTTCTTCTCATCAACATTACACAATTATACTGACCATAAAGCCATAGTATAGGTCAAGCAATCTAATAGAGTTTTAAGACACTATTCCTATATTATTCGCTAACAACAACACTATAAAATTTTAACTCTCTTTTAAATAAAATTCTAATAATAATTCTATTCTAGAATTTTAATTTCATCTATTATTTGTTTAATCAATACCATAATAACTCAATTAACAATAAATCTCTAATTTATTATTTATTAATTAAAATCAATGTACCACAAGATAGTATATGTAAGATAAAAATAATTAACTACTATTTAACTCAATATATTTAATTTTAGAATTATAATATTATTTATCATTTGTTTAATAACTAGCATCACCATAAAATCTACTTTACATTAAAAGAAAAGTTAATTTATTTATTTAACGAATTTGCATCTACTAAAGCAACCTTATTTAAATAAAATTAATTTTAAAATAATACAACTCTATTCTAATATTTTAAGATAAACTACTATTATCTTATCACTATTGCCTTTTAATGAGTTTGATAAAAAAAAAGAAAGTCAAATTAACAATTTTAATAAATCAAAACTACAAAAAGCACAAAGCAAGATTTAATAAATCAAAACTAAAAAAAAAACACAAAGCAAGATTTATGAGTTGCTCATGGAGTTACAAAAAGAAGTTTTCTAACTGAAGATTATATTTGCATACATTCTAAAATAGTACACCATCTCACCTTTTTCTAAAAGAAAAATAGTATTGTCATTATAATCTAACACACATTAATATTCTAATTTATTTATTAGCTATCTTTCATCTATAATTTTATTTATCTATAACAACCATGAATATTGCTAATTCAAAACTAAACAAATTTTTATCTAACTAATTAAGTGAGCACAACCATTATATAACTCAATAAATTTAATAATGATAATTATAAAATATTACAAATCTATCCTAACTAATTTTAAAAGTTAAACTAATATTAGCTTTGTCACCAATATCATTATATTTCAATGCACAATAAATCACTAATTTATTATTTATTTGCTAAATCAAAGTATAACTAAACAAATTTATTACTTCAATATCCAAATAAATTTATATTTAATAAGAGCCTAACTACTTTAACTCAATGTATAAATAATCATATCTAGCGAACTTATATTAGCCAAATTAAAATAAATATAATTGATTATTATTAATTCAAAACTAAAATTACAAAGCAAGATCAAGGAGTTGTTCAAGAGTTCAAAATAGAAGTTTTCTAATTGTTATATTACCTTTGCATACATTCTAAATAAATTAAATGACAACTCCCTATTCAATTTAAATGAACTCAAATAAAATTTTCTTTGCAAAAGAAGTACAATCCAAAGTTTTTTATTTGGGATCTTAAAAAAATCAGAGATATGAGAATGAAAAACTTTTGAGGTTTAGACAGAAAAAGATGAAAGAGCTAACAAATGGAAGCCAAGAGAGAGAAAGAGATGGCAAAACAAAATATAGAGAAAATAAATTATTTGCAAGATGATCTATTATGTAAGTTGAAGAATTTGATTCAGAGAGAAGATATGAAAAGAAAATTTTACAGAGAGAAGAAGAGAAAGAATCCATTAAATATCATCTGGCTAAGAGGTTTCAGGCTGACTCAAACAAGAATTGGATAAGATTTCTTTGGAACAGAAATACTCAGCTTACAGAGTGCCTAGACAAAGATTGAGAAATAGATTTAAAACTACCAGAAAATCTCACAAAGAAAGCACAGGAGGAGGAGGTCATACAGTGGTCGTACAATAGCTAGGGGAGAAGTATGTGCAGAGGAAAGAAATTACAAATCTAAGTTGGAAGTAGTACAAAATTTGATAGAGACTTTGCCAAATAAATATATTAAATCTGGTATTGCAATGAGATAAAAAGTTAAGAAAAGAAGGTCGTACTACAAGGTAGAATGGAATAGAGGCAAGCAGTTTAGTTTTATGCTGAAATCACCCCAAAAAAATTTACTATAATCTGGCAGAAGTCAAAGGGTAAGATTGATGAGCAAACAAGCAGAGGTAAAATCCATTTGATGAGATTCCAATCAGGTTTCATTTCAGTGCAAGAATAGAGGATAGAGATTTCAATATCTTAGAATGGGAGTTTGATAAAGGTTTGATATAGAGTGCTAACCATCAATAATTTGTTTTCTCAATCTTGCAAGTTTTCCATACACAAAAGATTCCTCAAGAATTTTAAAACTATTTTGCCGGAAATGCTACAGAAAACACAAACATACCCAGCAATTTTGATCCAATCCTCAAATTCTTCAGCCACCTCCAATTTCTTCCTCAATTTTCCCCACAACCAATCTTCTCCAATTTTCTATATATCTCCCCAACAAATCTCTTCTCCCAAAAATAATAACCCAGAAGCAAAAATAGACAAGAGTCATAAATGTTCACTATCTCCAATCCATTATAGACAATCCCACTACTTTGAAGAAATTAAAATTTTTACTTAACATAGAGATTCCCTAAATCTGGAATCATATTCGACAACTAACAAACATTAAATTATTCACTAATATTATTCTTTAAATAACTATTTACTATTTAACCATAATAAATGCTTATGGCTCATATTCTATTAAAAGCATTAAAATAATTAATTTAATATTTATTAAAAATTTACTTAAATAATATTCCTAATTTCACATTGCTAAATAATGACTAATAAATAATATTATAACTAACTTATTAACTAATAAAATCTTTCCCATAAAACAAAATACAATTTCAACAATAAAATAATACCATTGACTTATGACAAGTGTCAATAGGATTTAATTATTAAAGCTATTACTTTAATTCATAGTTAAAATATTTTTCATTATTTCACAATTTACAATTTTAATTAATATTTACATAAATATCACTATATCATGCCTATTATTACTATTATATCATTCATTAATGTGTTATCAAAATACACATAGGCTTAACTAAACAAAACCTAACAATAACTCCACATACCACATGACAACCAACATCCTGAAGCAAAGACCAAAGGGTGACACCTTGACTCATGGTCACAAATTGAAGACTGAAACTGACCTAGGGAAAACCCCATGTTATCGCCTTTCAACAGTATCCATTGGCTAAGGGCATTATCAGACCTGCTAAGTCAGGTGGAGTCAATGCCCAATACCTGTAACCTACATCAAGACGATAGGTTGTATACAAGATATGCATATATATCAAACACATAGAGTCAGGGAATTGCAGCATAGTAGGATGCTCAAAATGAGTAATACTACATTGTCCCTGCTCAAAAGCATAATAATAAACACAAACATCTCTAATCAGACAACATTAAATCCATATAGCATAGCAACATTATTCTGCATGATCAATTAACTATCAACTAACCATGTCACAACATAAACTGTAATAACAATAATGTCATCATAACACATGTCAATAACCATATTAGTCACCCATAGTCCATCATGAACATAATAAGCATAAACCATAAATCTAACCACTCAAATGTCTCAAAATTGTCTAAAAGCAATGGAAAACTATCAACTGACACAAGCCAAAATTGAGGGGCATTACAGAATGAGTTGTGATAGTTAGAGTGACATTTGTTTGGCTAATACTCTAATGTATCATGATCATACAAAGTATATTAATATTTACTATCACTTTGTCCAAGAGGTGGTTGAGGATGGCAAAGTCATGTTACAAAATATTGACATTGAGCAACAAACATTATGGACTCCATCAATACGCCAATGAGTGCAAAGTAGTTTAGTTGTTGTAGAGAGGCAATGGGTCTTGCCTCTTATAGAGCTTGATTTATTCTTTTAGTTTCTCTTTTACTCTTGCACGGTATACTTGAAAAATGGGAAAATATTGGGATAAAAATCATGCACATTGAAATATTCTAAATATTGTAGTTATCTATTTATGTCACGTCTCAAATTTTGTTACTATCTGGGATTACTTTATATGGAAATAGGTCATGAGAAATTATGTATGGTTAGATGAATATTTTGTTATTTTGAAAGATGAATGATTATTTTAATATGGAAAATGTGAAATGAAATGAATGTTATATTCATGTTATTAATTTTGAAGCTTCGACTATGGTTCGGCTATTGGGTTACTAACCTATTAATGGGAATTTGAGTTTATCATGAGTTGCAGGTTGTCGAAGACAATGGTGTGGTTGAGGTAAAGGAGGTTAGCAACTTGGCAGGGTTAATATGGAGGGATATCTCTTACACACATAATGTAGAGTCGTGTAGATGCATTAGATTGCATATTAAATGATTTTATTATATAGTTTAGTTTATTTGTGTTTTAGTTACATTATTTAATTAATTGTTATTAATATTATGTGTGCATAGAAAATAGATTAGATGATTTAATTATTTATTTTATTTTATTTGATAAATGAATATATTTTATTATTTGTTTTATTAATAGTTTTGATAATCATGTTAATTATTTTAGTAGTATTTTTGATAAATTAGAGAATAGAAATAGAAATTAAAACAAGATTTTTTGGAACAAAATAAAAAGGAAAGAAAACAAGAAAAGAATAAAAACAATAGAAAATTAGAAAAAGAAACTTAATTTAGGAAATAAAAGCTCAAAATAAAGCAAAGCACATTGGAGTGGAAAAATAATCAAAAGTAGAATAAAATCCATTCTCTCACATAGAAAATTCATTCACAACATTGCAATCTCAAAAACTTTCTACCTCAACTCTGAAATGGAAATCAAACAGAAGATTTGTTAATATTGGAATAGAGGAATTCTGGGCAAAAAAGAGAAAGATCTAGAATAGAGGAGCTTGTGGAAGATTGTGGGTTTCAAGCATTCGATTAAATTGGAGAGCGAGCTCCAGGTTTTTATGCAAAACTATATTCTCAAATTGTGTGTGTGTGTGTGGATACATTTGTGTGAACAAACCTGTGATTTTCTTTGTGAAAAGCTATGTTTTTTTGTATTATTATTCATTCATGGTGAATAGTATTTGTATAATTTTATGTTGCTGAAAACATTAATGTGTATCTACCTTGATTAGGAAATCTTTATATATATATATATAGACATGAATTGGAAGTATGAAATTTGAATATATGTAAATAGCATTGTATATACAGTAACTTGAAAATTATGAAGATATTGTAACCAAATCACATATTATACAAATTTTTAAGGTATTCATTGTAAACAAAATTTCAATGATAAAAGAGATTAAGTGAAGTGAAACATTCTTTGAGGACTATTGCGACCCCATATGGGGCCGTCCCCATGTAACCTTCACTGTGGTTTATTTTAAAGCTTATACTGGCCACCGGCCTATTTAAGGTTCATTTCATATGCAACAAACTTCATTTTAACCTTTTATCTATATGTTGATCTGAAACATTATACATTTTGAAATCTATTCTGGTATATTGCTACACCTAGTGCAGGTAGTAAATTCACCTGAGATGATATATATATATAACTCTCTGATATTACTGAGATCACTGAGATTTTACATTATTGTATACTGTGATTTTACCCAATTCTGGCACTTTCTATTATATCAAATTTTCTCAGATACATTTATATTCATGATTATATATATAAATATAATGATTATGTAATCATTATAGTTGTATAGACATGTAACGACATTAGAATGATTTGTAATTTCAGTTTATATATACATATAGCTATTGCTAAGGAACTTATCTATTATATATATATATATATATATATACAAATAAATATATCGATATTATTATAATGAATTATGGAAAAAGTTCTCTTCATTTTTATTTTGTTATACACTGCTGAAATTGTTGAAATAGAACTTTCATATATTCACTTGATGATTAAGAGTTTTCTTGTATGAAGAAAATGTTCTATTGAGACTATTTTTGTCAGGTCTAGCATTGTAATAAAACCATTAATTTGTGAAAGAAATTCTCTACAGTAAACCAATAGAATCATTTGTTTTTAAACTATGAAACTGATCACATCTTGAAAATGTCTTGCCATGAAAATTGATATAATACCTTTGGAAGGCGGTAAATGTATTTAACAAACAAACTAGATGATTGATTTGGATAAGCAAAACTGTAATTGTAATTGTTTTATAGAATGGATATTTATGATCATGGATAATAATCTTAGAAAACTATTCATTGAATATATTTTGGGTAAAGTATGTACTTTCAGGACAGGATGTTAAATGTGGGCTTCCAGAGATGATAGTTTTGTTGATATGCGCTGGACAACTGAGAGGTGGGGTGAATTAGTTGTCCCAAAAACTTAAACACCTTCTACAATTAAAACATTCATCACTTATCCACAATTAACAATGAGTGCATGAAATCTGAAACTTAACCATAGATACAACATCAAACACAAGAGACACCAGATTTACATGGAAAATGAAAATAAAGCAAACTCTTTTATTCCTCTGATGATGAAGAAAGATACAATACACAGTTAAATATCATGATGATATAGTTATGCAATAGCGTAACCATTAGACAATTAAAACTGAAGACAGTTAAAACTGAACCAACCAAACAACCAAACCGAACAATGTATTACGCTAACATTCCCCTTATTATTACATTGTTCCTACAATAGTACCAAAGTACCCCCCCTAAATTCCAACATACTCAACAAAGATGATTACATAATATGAATACATATTTTATAGAAGATCTTCTCCCAAAGAACAAATCCTAAACCAAGCAGGGCTCCATCATGCTATCTCGTCCCTCGAAAGGTGTAGCTTCGAGCTGTATTATTGAGCTCTTTAGTCCCAAGCTCTCAAATCATAGAGTCGAGAATTATTCAACAATGAACTCTAAGAGATATGACAGATCTCTGCCATTGTCTAGTGACTGTGAAAGGATATAATTCTTGATCATATACTTTTTGAAGCTCGCTGGACAACAATCCATATTGAGCTCAACACCAAATCCCAAACCTATCTCCAAAACAAAATATTCACAAAACATACGTTCTTCAAAACTGTCAGCTCCATTAGCATCAACAAAGAAAAAAATAAAACAACCAAAACCAAAAACATTTCTCATGCAAAACATCATCTCAAAGCGAGAAGCTAACTTGAGATGATGGAAAATCCTCCATCCTCTGATGCCGCCTGCCTCCAATATGACCCTACTTAAAGGGCGTATCCACATAAATTAATAGTACCATCTGGTGAATCCTCATCCTCAATATCTGGTGGATCCTTATCATCTTCAATGCAAACAAGGTTTACTTCATTTTTGACCTTTCCTTTAAGAACATCACTAGCTCGAATTCTACAATCCCAAGTTGTATGACCATTTTTCTTACAATAAAAATATTTGATTTTCTCTGATCTCTTGTAATTGCTTCTTGAGAATAATGCTTTCTCCTGAGGATCATCTTCTAAATCTTCTGTTGTTCTCTTCTCTTTTGCTAGAAGAGCAGAAATCATACCTTCTAGAGTTTGTGAAGGTATTTAACTGAGTGTAAAAACAACATTGTTGTATTTTGAAGGCAAGCTATTTAATAGGATGGCCCTAGCATCATCATCATCTACTGTAACCTTAACCTTTGCTAGCTGTCTAATGAGAGACTGCAAGTTACTTATATGATTTGACATTGTGATTCCATCTTCCATCTTAAATCTAAATAATTGAAGTTTTAGAGAAGACTTTGCATTAACGGCTTTTGCTCCAAACAATTTATTCAGATTATCCCAAATTTTGGCTGATGATTTATCCAAATCAATGTGGTGCAATTCAGTGTCAGAAAGAGCAAGACCAATTATAGCCTTGGCTTTATCATCTCTACTACTCCAATCTAATAACTTATTTGCATTTGTAGGTGCTTTTTCCTTTCCACTTACTATTCCCCATATATTTTTATTCATTAGTTGTATTTGAATTTTCATTCTCCAAGTATGAAAATTGAAACTAGAATACTTGTCTAATGGAATCTCCATTTAAAAATAATACTCCAAAAAGAAACGGTAAGACCAAAGTGACCTTCTTACTCTAAATTAAATATATTTGCTTATAAAGTTTTACACTTCCATACACACTTGATCAATACATACATTTCCTTGACCGATAATATATCTAAAGTCTCACTTCCAATACATAGAAAACTAGGGGAGAAACAAGTGTAGGTACTCATCTTTAAAATCTCCATTCCTTTAAGTGGTTTTTCATCTGACCAACTAGCTTTGTAAATGCTATCGCAACTACAGCCGATTTAAACTTGGTTGCAATATTCAAATTGAAACACATACATCAGTGCCTTTGGGATTATTCACATTTTCTTCCTCTTCTACAAACTGAAGGAAACTTGATTTTGTCTTATGCAAATGGAAGCACATTAAACACCTCTAGAAATCTATACCTCCATAACTACATGCACATGTTTTAAACAGATCACGTAGTCCTTATTTGACCTTGGCTCTCAAACAGATCACATATTCTATAATCTTCAGTGCAACATGAAATGGCTCTCAAACAAATCACATATCATCATACCTGCAACATTTCCTCTATTAGTAGATGCATCTCCACAAAAACATTTGTAGGCTCTCTCTTTTAAGTGGAATGGCATTTCTCTAAAGCTTTGCTCATGGACCCATCATTTCACAGGCACAAAAATATCAATTGCTCTAATACCACATGAAAATAAAGAAAACTCTTTTATTCATCCAATGATGAAGAAAGATCCAAGACACAGTTAAATATTGTGATGATATAGTTATGCAACAATGTAACCATTAGACAGTTAAAACTAAACCAATCGAACAATTGGACGACACAATGTATTACGCTAACAGAAAACCCCAAGGTGGGGGAAAACCACAGAGAGTATTAGCTCTTAATATATATTGCAATCTTGAAATAATGATGTTTAGACTTGGTCACTCCACAGGCCTAAACATACTGGTTTACTTCCATGAAGAACAACTAGGTCTAGCAGGCTCACTACCTCAACCCTAAACCTAGCAAGATTACAATAAGGGTTGTTAAACCCTACTGGCGGCTTACTGTGAGACTCACTGCCATGATCAACACCCTTCTATATTGTGAGTAACAATTCCTCTGCTCTTGTCTTCCTTTGCTCTTCTTTTCCTCTGCTCTGTTCTTCCTTTTCTTTTCTTTGCCTCTTCTCTACTCTACCTTTACACCTTTCTTAATATCTTTTCATTTTCTCTCAAGGATACCTTTTCCACGACTCAACCACAAGTATTTATGATGTCCTCAATTGTTGTCCTTGATGTCAAAGACACAATCTCTCTTAGTTGGATGTGGTTGGATATAGTTTTGAAATGTATGGTACCTTGACACATAGTATCTGTATCTCTAAGTATCTCTGTATCTCAATGTGTATGGCTCTGTGGCTCTGGTTCACATATATGGATGTTATCTTGTTTCATGACGTTTAAGGTGGCAAAGTGATTTATTGATGAAAAATCTCATAATCCTTGTATTGCTTATGTTCTTCATGAGTTGGTGGTATGATGTTATACTTGCATTAATGAGTTTTGACATTGCACATTTAGTTGCCAATATAGTGGCATTAGATTGATAGTGGTTTTGGATGATCTTGTCAGAAGGATTAGATCTTGTTTGTTATCTTTCTTTGTTGGCATGAGTTCAGCTACCACTATACTCACATGATCTAGTAATAGTGCCTTGATGACAAATACACAGTGTTATCACAGGGATGGCACAGACCTACAGTTGTTTAGGTGATAATGGTATTTATATTTATCTCTCTCTTGTGGTAGTTGATCTTCATAACTATGACATATGTCAGTTGGTATTCATAGTGGTTGGTCTTTGCCACTATGACATTATGTTAACATGCATATTGACCTAGTAATCAGTTATGTGGTTGGTTGGCACCTCATGTGGGTTCATGTTCAGTTTGGCATCCTTCATTGGCATTGGTTCTCTTGATCATGTTATCATGGTAATATGATTTGGCATATTTTTATCATGTTCAGTTTCGCACAAATATTTAATATCATGAGCATTGTGGTAAAGGCACTTAAATACATGTAATATTTTTGAGGACTAAGGTTTTGAGGAGTAAGGCATGAAATTTTTGTTATGTTGGTTTAAGTGTTGACCATGATATGTTTGTATTTGATCTCCTAGTGGGCATACTCAATGTTGCAAATATCACAGCCTTGTTTCTCATCAGTATGCTTTAGTGGTTTACCTCTCAAACAGGCCAGTGCAAATTCAATAAGGCAAAACGAATGAGTTTTTCACCAGTCTTCTTAGCGTTTACTTGTAACACTAATTGCATGAGTTAAACTTGCGCAAAAATAAGTTTTTGGCACTCATTATGCAAAGTTTGAGCTTCGAATATGAAGCCTTCTTAGGGTTTCATTTTCAATCTACTGTAATCATGAAAGAACATGACAATGGCCACATGAATCTTTGAAGGAAGTCGTCAAAGGTATCTTCTAAAGTGACAAAGCTCGTTGGACTTAGAAAATTTTGTTGACCATCAGAAATCTGGTCAGCTATTAGTGGACATAAAAGTGTTTCTGGTTGCCTGTTACAGTGGCTAGGGTTTGAAAAATAAGCAGAGATTATATTTGTTATTTGAATGTTTTTCTTTGTTGACTGTCTCCAAAATGGTGACTAGGGTTGCAAGTGGAAATTTCTCTTTTAGCTAAGGGTTTCATGAATATTATTGTGACTATTTTTCTAATAAAACTTTGAAACATTTATGATGGCATTTTATTCTTTCCAAAAACTTTTTGAAGACTTATTGTTTGGAAATATGAAATGGCAAAGAGCTTTTCATGTTCTCCTGTGGGTCTATAATATCTTGATAGAACCCTATCAAAGGCACAATTTATATTCTTTTCTCAGGCATTTGAAATTCTAGTGCAAACAGTTATAAACAGTTATTCTGGTGTAGACAATTATAACAATTGAAACTTTCAGTTGGCAGTGATTACTTGTTTAGTTATACTTGGGTATTGTTTAACAAGAAAAGATGTTGAATATTATAGTATGATTTAGGAAGCAGTTCCAGTTGTAAACTACCAATTAGTTTTAGTTTACAGTTATGACTCTCTAACTGTCTGTAGAGAGAAAGAATGACTTGGACATAATGTAATATGTTGTGTATAAAACCTGATATAATATGAATGATAGACATGCAAGTGTGGGTACATGCATTGTTGATGTTATATCAGTCCGGTCCAAAGAGAAATAGATTAACCCTCTGTATTTGTATTTATCTTTTTGTATGCAGAGAGTGGGTGCTCTTGCAAGGCTATGTTAGGGGTTGGTGCTCCTTGAAGTTGATGCTTCTAAATATTGTAAGCCAGTGAGGCAATGTTATATGCCAGTGAGGTAATGTTGTAAGCTAGTGAGGCCTCTAATCAGTGAGATTCCTTTTGATAAGCCAATGAGGCATTTTTTGAGTGGTTTTCTGCCCCAAAGGGTTTCCACTCAAGACAATATTTGTGTTATGGGTTGTTGCTATCACTGATGTGTTTTATCCTCATGTTCTTTCACTCATCAGGTGTCATTCAATTTTATAGTTATTCTAAGTCAATTTGATCTGCATGAACGCATATTCATCATTTTTTTTTGAAATGATATCCTTTGTTCATTCTCATTATGGTTGATTAGAATTATACAAATTACATGATTGAGTGTCTAATATGCAAACATCTTTACTCCTAAGTTCGATGTCCTTGTTTGTTTCATAATATTGTTGATGCATTCTTGACATTAGTCTGTCATGCCAAAGCTTTTGTGATTTTTCAAGTTCTTAAGGTGAACTATTAAAATTAGTATACCACTGATTCACTCCCCCTTCTTAGTGGTATTGCACTCCAACAAGTGGTATCAGAGCATAGATTCCCTATTTGAAGTCTAACCGACTTGGGTAGGTCTTGATAGTGGAGTACCATGGGAAAGGGTAGAAGAATTAAGGCCTCAAATAGAGAAAAGAAGAATGCTAATCAAAAAGTTGAAAAGAAAGCCTCAGTTAAGTTCTGCAATGAATTGTTCCATCAGTCAACCATGATTGTAGATACAAAATGTCATAAAGAAATCAATCCCGCAATTAAGAGTCTTGACAATGTGAATGTTAGTAAACAAGAACTTGATGATTGTAGTTGAAATTAATGATGAAGAAGGAGACCTATTTGTGGATGAAAATGATTATGAACAAGTGTATGATGAACTGGATTGTGAGATTGATTTAGAAGGAGAACTCTTGTGTGCCTTGGATACAATCAATCAACTTAGAAAGGAGAATCAAAGATTAGAAGACCATCTTCAACAAGAAAAAGACTCCAAAGACAAGGTATGTTTAGATACTGCAAAAGTTTCTTTGGAACTTGACGAGGCAAGAAACTTGATTGTAGATTTAAGAGGTCAAGTTGAAGATTCAAAGAAGCTAACTATTAGCCTAAAGACTGAAATAGAGGGAGCCAAAAGAATAATAGACGTAGCAAATTCTGATCTTAAAGTAAAAAGAATAGAATGTCTAAAGTTAGAGAAAGAAATAGTTTCTTTGAGAAAGGATTTGGAAGAAGCATCTTCAAAGCTACAAAAGAATATTTAGTTTGAAAAGAGTACTGACAGTCTGAATGACATGTTGAGTAAGAAAAGGTTTTGCAGGGATACTAGTGGCTTGGGTTATGAGAAAGGAGAATGTTCTAAGACAAGAAATGCTCCTAGGAAGAAGATAGATCTGACATTTCATTTTTCTGCCCCTAAGAGTGAAGTCAAGAAGGAAGAAAAAGATAAAGTTCTTGATAGAAGCAGTATAAACAGGCATTCAAGACCTTCATCTACTAGGCAATATCATTTGGTCAGGTTTAACTATTCTCAATTTCATGGTTATTGCTATGTCTATCATAAGTATGGTCATAGAACTAGAAATTGTAGTTATTATGGTTTGTCAAATCAAAACTACAATGTTGTTTGCTATAACTGCAATAAGGTTGGGCACATGAAAAGAGACTCTTGGATGCATGAAAGATATGATTATAGAAATTTAAGGAACAAATATCATTATTTCTCTAACAATATGATATGCTATAGATGCCATAAGTTTGGACATAAGGCATAGCATTACAGAAGTAAGTTGAAGAAATCATCTAAAAACAATAAGAAAATAGATGACCTGATTAGGCAAAGGAAAGAGCCTTTAAAGGTTTGGAGAAGAAAAAAAACCCTAATATTGTGCATGTTGCACAAGAGACATCACAAAGTGCCTGAAGGATCAGCATGAGGTAAGGGGGAGCAAGTTAGTGTTTTACCCTTCAACTCCTAGAGAAGACAAGGAAGTTATGAGTGAATCTTAAATTGGTTTGGTTTGATTTGTAAAAGTTTTAACAGAGAGTAAGTCCTGACATTTGACAGTACCGTAGACTGTGTGATCAATATTTTTGGTTTTACATAGGATTAGAAGCTAGGTATTTTCTTTGGCAATGATGTGAAGGTGAAGCAAGTTATTGTTGCTATGATAGAATAGTTGGCTTGACAATACTCTTTGATGGTTGAAAGTGATCTCTGTCATTGTTCTGTAAATAGACTTGATTCTTGATTAATAATGTGACAATTGTTGATGACAGATCTTACAACATCTAACAGTGATCTTCTGCATCTCTTCATGCTTGTTGTTGTCAAGTGAAGTGAAATCCTTGTTTGCAATTTGATATGGTATCAAAATAGTTGGGTTTGATTGTTAATTGTTACACATAATAGATTTGTTGAAAATATTTTAGCATTATTCAAGAAAATGCAGTTGGCAGGTATACTACTAGACTCTACAAACATTGCAAGCATTCTTATAGCCTATGCAGAGCTTTGGAACAGGGTAAGGCATCCATCCTAGTATAAAAGGTTTGCTGATGTTGTAATTGCAAGTGTCATGGTAGACATGCATGCAAGATATAGTAGTGTCACCATCAATCCACCACAGTCTTAATTAAAAGTATCAGGTGGTATTAGACTTGTTCAGTGACCTGTTGTGCTCAGTAACAATGTTTTAGACCTATGCATTCTAGTGCTAGATAATCAAATATGTGAAAAGGATTAGTGTCTTACAGTATAGTGGACTATTTTCTTAGTTGAAGCAGTATGTTAACTGTGGTATGATATTATAGTTGTCTTGATATTGTTACAAAGATAAATCAAGCAGCAGTTCAAGTCTTGAAATAATGCATGCTCCCTAGTTTGGACAGTGGTACTTGACAGTGTTTGTGAAAAGTATTGAGCAGTGTTTGTGATAGTACATGACTCCATTTCTTCATTGATGTCAAAAGATGATCAGGAGATAAGTCAGGATATGTACTTATCAGAGTTGTTGATATATAGTCTACAATCAAGCATATCAGTGAAGCATGATGACTTGATTATACAAGTGTTGAGAATTCATCTCTTGGTTTGATATGTCCGATGTTGATATGAAAGGCAATAAAGTTACATGTTGATTTTGGTTTAGTATACAACCAATGACATGATATAGTGTTATATGCATCTTAGATAGTGATATGATGTTTTGATAATAATTGCCTTGAGACACACAGTGACAATTCCTTTTTGTCAAAGAAAGCTCTCCATGTGCTCTAATGACAGTAATACTTTGTTTCAGTGACAGGCTGATGATGCTTTGACAATGTTCTGACAGTGCTGGTTGCTCATTGGTTGCTCATGCTCTAATGCTCATGCTATGAAAAGTGCTCTTAAAAGTGGAGTTGCTATGCTATCAAAAGATGTGAATCTTAAACTTGGAGTCTAGGATGATGGAGGTAGGAAGAATTTTGTAGGTTTCTACACAAACACACAATCGTGCAAAACAAACCTACTGCAATTTTTAGTAACATTATCCAGAGACAAGAAGTGGCCAAATGAGTTAGCAATGGCAACGAAAACCTCGTCATCCCAAAATTCAAGAGGGAGACCCGGGAGCCTTACCCAAGTAGGGGCAGAGGCTGATAGGGCCTCATTAGGATTAAAACTTGGGCACTATTTGCAAAGCGCAATGCTTTTCTTAGTAAAGAACCAAGGACCTTGGATCAAAATGTCGAGGCAATCTTTTTCCAGAGAGAAGGATAAACTAAAGAGCCCTTTAGGAAGAGCAGAGATGGAGATGTTACCTTTAATCGACCATTTATTTGACACTCATTTGCGCAACATCTCTATATTAAGATGTCTTTCATAGACTTTACCAATGAGCACATTTTCCATTTTGGCCATGGCTTTGTCTAGAGTGTGGTTCTTAATTTTAAGGCGCACCCCCATCCTCGGAATGGACAAAATCCATCTCATCATTGAATTTTGGGACACAGTGACTTGAAAAAAGGTCTTTTCAAGTAGGTGACTCGTCCAAGGAAGGAATAGAGGATTTCTTAAGCCCAATGATAACTTTCGAGGCAGAGGCCCCACTATGTTGTCCAATCTGAATATTCAAATGATTGATACCGCCAATAGTACAAACATCTGTGATGTTGTTCCAGGAGATCCTGGGATTCTCTACACACTCGGAGGTCGGCTCCATGGTTTTCCCCTCCCATTTCAAAAAAAAGGTGGGATTTGTTAAACATACATGAGATATCTAATAATTCTAGATCCCAAAGGTGAGATTTGTTGAACATACATGAGATATCATTTTTGTTTCATAATGCAACCTTTTTCTCAGTATCACTTGGCTCAAGAATGATTCCATGGAGATAGGGTAATAGATCTTTCTAAATTCTATGATTTTTTATCCCTTCTCACAAATATGTATAGTTATTGTGATTCAAAATGACAACAAAAGAATGTAAGGAAATAATAAAAAATAATATAATCACCCAAAAAAAAATATGAAATCTTATGTTAGTTTAATACATGGTCCATTAAAAAATAGAGATGAATAAATTTGACTCAAAAATTTATTCTAGGTATGTCAGCGCGTAAAATCTTGTCTGTCGGGGAAAGTCTCTATTCAAATTCCAATAAAGAAATTAAAAAAAAGGTCTCTATTCAACGCGAGGAAATTCAATGAATTATAGGCCAGACGCAGATAATGACTGGCAACAAGTCCATTCTTGCGGTCTATTGAGATTATTCTAGGAAGGTAACAAGCAAATATGATAGGACGTGGATATTTCGACTTGGGTAACAAGCAAATCCTACCGTAACTTGTGCTATGCAGATTATTCTAGGAAGGTATGTCTGAGCATAAAATCTTGTCTATTCAACGCAGAATGCAGAATTTATACGCAACGACCATGGCTCTAGTCTTCTCTGACTGGCAAACAGTCGTTCCTCGGTATATTGACTTTGTGTAAAACCAAATCCTACGCTCAAATGATTGTCTGTGTTTTGGTTTTTCACGTGTAAAACCAAATCTTGGCATTCGGAAGCAACTACCTCACATTACATGCTCTTGCATGCGCTTCTTGACTCATCTCTTCCATAGCATAGTCAGAGGCAGAGGAAGCAACCCTGAAACTCAGCTCTCTATTCAGAGGCCCATAAAACCATGCACAATCTCTTCCATAGCATAGCATTGCATTGCTACTCATAAGGAGCATAGCATAGTCAGAGGCAGCGGATTCACCCAATTTCATATATCCATCTCTTGATTTCGCATAGCTATTCATAACATTCCATAGATTAACTCAGTTTCATAAAACCATGCAACTTTCTCGGAGAGCAACCTCCAATGGCCATGATGGAGACTCTCCTTACTTTGATGGCTGGAAAGCGTACGACGCAAATCCTTATCATCCTCAGAACAACCCATCTGGAGTTATCCAAATGGGCTTAGCAGAAAATCAGGTGCCTATTTAATAGAAAATGGGATTGAGTAACGTTCAGACATGTTATTAGACTTGTGTCTCTGTTCTCTCTTTAGCAAAGCTATAAAATAATGCCATTGCTTTTTAAAATATCTTGCAGCTTTCGTACGATTTAATAGAAAAGTGGCTAAGAGAACACCCAGAGTCTTCCATTTGCGCGCAGGAGGGCATTTCCAGTTTTGAGGAGATTGCCAATTATCAAGATTATCATGGCCTCCCCGCGATGAGAGAGGTACAAATTAGTATCTATACTATAACCATTCAATTGTTAAAAGTAATGACAAGTAGAAAGTATGAAATTATGTTGTCCACTCAAACTCATAAAATATAATATAGCTCCATAAATTTTACTCAAAGACTTTAATTTGTGTGTTATTGAAATAGATTTTATTAACCATTTATGGTGGACTCTTACTGTAGGGTATTGCATTATTTATGGAGGAAGTGGGAGGAAGAAGAGCCAAATTTGATAAAGATAGAATAGTCCTCACTGCAGGAGCTACTGCTGCTCATGAGGTTCTGACATTTTGCATGGCAAATCCAGGAGAAGCTTTCCTTGTTCCATCCCCATATTATCCTGGGTAACTAAAACTTATCTTTTACTAAGAATATTCAAGCTTCACTCGCTATACTTTTTGAATTGATTGAATTCTAATGTATGTAAATGTTGACAAGCAGTTTTGACAGAGATCTAAAGTGGCGGACAGGAGTAGAGCTGATAGCAGTAGAGTGCAGCAATTCCAACAATTTTCAGGTAACAGTGAGCGCACTTGAAGAAGCATACAGGCAGGCAGAGCGTGGAAAGATAAAGGTGAAGGGCATTCTGATAACAAATCCATCCAACCCGCTGGGTACCACAATGGATGAGCAGACACTGAGAAGCATTGTATGTTTTACAAGAGAGAAGAAGATTCATCTGATCTGTGATGAGATCTATGCGGGGTCAGTGTTTTCCGGTCCAAGGTTCGTGAGCATTGCAGAGGTGGTGCAACTGCAGAGTGAGAAGCAGCGCAAGCATGTTCACATCATTTACAGCCTCTCAAAGGACATGGGACTGCCTGGATTCAGAGTGGGAGTCATCTATTCATATAACAACACGGTTGTTACGGCGGCTCGCAGAATGTCGAGTTTCTGCATGGTTTCTTCACAGACGCAGTACTTGATGGGTGCGATGTTGAGTGACAGGGCATTTGTGAGAGAATATATTGGAGAGAATAAAAAGAGGCTGCAAGAGGCACATAGCATGTTTGTCCAGGGATTGCGCGAGGCAGGCATTGAGTGTTTGGCCAACGCCAACGCTGGGCTTTTTTGTTGGGTAGACCTCCGCCATCTTCTCCACGAAGAATCAGAGCTTGCGCTTTGGAAGACAATCATCAACGAGATTGGACTGAATGTATCACCTGGCTCCTCATGCCATTGCAAAGAGGATGGATGGTTTAGGTTCTGCTTTACTAACATGACCCCGGCCACCATGCAAGAGGCACTCTCCAGAATTAAGCGTTTTACAGAAAGGAAGAGCAAGATGTCCTTGCCACTATGTGAACAAAGATCTACAATCTCTTCCTCAATCCCTCGAACGTTTCGTACAGCTCGTCCTAATCACTGTCCCTTCCTCTCTATTGATAGACCTCAAACAACGAACTGGAGCTGCCTCAACAGCCCTCGCACCCCAATCGCATCCATGTGACGTGCAAATTACTTTCTTTCTTTACCACCATTTATTCTTTTTAGGAAAGTTGATTCTTTATTCTTTATTCTTAGCGCCCTGTTATAACAATTTAGACAGCTCTACTGGCTGTGTTCACGAGGACAGTTATATCTGCGGCTATACTGTTCAATTTATCAAAGGTAAATTTTGTAGGTACTACTTTAAAATCTATATCAAAATGATTGATGCTAGATGCAAAGGCCTAAGTGGCTATGGTTCAAACAGTGCAATTTCTTCGTTCAATAGAAAGATATTATGAGACAAGTAATGCAAGCCAAATGAATCAAACACAATGAATATAAAGATATTTCAGATCGACCTAAATGATATAAGCAATCTTGTCAATAGCATCACTCACCAATACCAACTTAATAAGTAATATAGACACAAATTTGCTGTTTGGATTTATGTTGAAAAGCCAAAAGCAAGATGATCTGCATTAGAAACTCTTCTGAATCACTTGCTCTGTATCGGATTAGGGTATCTAATTTAAAAGTTAATCCATGTCACAAGGCAATGTAAGCAGTAGAACACACAACTGTTGGATTTTCCAGTGTCAATAGACATAAAATTAACCAAAAACATTTAAGCTTCCCACACAACCCAATGAACACGATTGTCAAGAAGAAAGTAAAATGTCAGCAATTTGGTCCGACGCAGACAAAATAATAAGTATTGCTCGTTAAAAGTTTTTTCCCATTTTAGCACGAAATTCTTTTGGTCTGTACTGGCCTTAAGCGTTCAGAAGGATGTGATGCCATGTAAAGTTCTTTGTCCAGGCCAAAGCGATTGGAAAAGAAAGGGTCGATTTAGGCCGTCAAACACCGAATTGTCTATCCAAGCCTCTGGATGCACATTTGACCGTATTTATTAATTAATTGTTGACCCTATTTATTAATTAATTGATATTCACAATACAACGTGAATTGACTGTATTTATTAATTAATTAAAATTCACAATACTGTTGTATTGTGAATTTCAATTAATTAATAAATATGGTCAAATGTGCATCCAGAGGGTTGGATAGACGTTGCCGTCAAACGCCGCCGGAATATTGTTTTCTTACATCTCATGTTGTACAAGACTGATTTGTAATTTTGCAGGCCAAGTTGTACCATTTTAATCTTGATATATGGCTTAACAAATTCAATATAACAAAGTACCTAATATATTTCTTTCCCTTTATATTTGTGTCATCCCTATAAAGCAGTAAAATGCTATAATACATGAAAAGAGACTAAGAATTGACAATATTAGACTAAAATTTATATTTTCTAACATTTCTAATGCAAACTCCATTATACTCTATGCTAACAAAACAAATATTAAATCAAACTCCAAATCAATTAATCAATTCATGAAGAGTATCTACCAATAAATCGGTTCATGAAGGGCTGTACTGCTAAATTTATCAAGGGTTGTATCTATTTATGTCAATTGATAATCCTGGTTTATATCAATCAGTCAATCAATCAATCAAATTAAATTTATATCAATTAATATAAATTTACATCAATTTAAATTAGACTTATCAATATTAGTTGATATAAATTTATCAATCAGTTGATATCAAGTTATATCAATCAATTGATCAATTAAATTAAAGTTAGAAATTAGATATCAATATCAAATGAATTGATATATCAATTAAACTAAATCAAAAAATTAGTTATCAATATCGATTGATATTGGTTGATATGATATCAATTGATACTAATTTCAAGTTATATCAATCAATCAAATAATGTAATCTCAAAACAATTTTTTATTAAAATATCCAAATTTGAAATATCTTAAAATTTATTGCCAAAATATATCTATATTTCATGTATCAAAATTCACTCAAACTATGCAACACAAATTGATATTTTTTGCACAATTAGATAGTGACTTCCCAAATATGCTAGAGATACTCGTATTAATTCAATGTATAGCCAAAAATTAAAAAACATAATGGATATAACAGCAGCACAATGAAAAATACAAATCCACTATCAAACCCCTTACGTTGGACATCGTTCTTCACACTCAAACTCTTTCAAACTAAACAACAATCATAATAATGAAACTATTGATCTAATGCATTAATAAGCTACTCCAAAATAGTGAAATGTGCAGCCACAAATAAATAAAAACTATGGCGACAAATTTGAATATGAAACTTTATGGAAATTAAACCCTTGCAACACATAAAAATTTGGCAATTTTGGCACCAAAAGATTTAGGAAACTCCACCAAAGTGATGGGATAATTTGCTATATTAAAATGAGGAATAATAGAAGAAACAAGAGACTATAAATCTGTAAGAAACCCTCTTGATTTAATTCCTCTATGTACACACAATCAAACAAAACTGAAATAAACTCACAATATTCAACCGGGAAGTAATGGCTTCACAAATCTACTTTAGAAATGAAAAAATACACACAAATATGTTGTTACACAATAATAAGTATAGCTACAAGATAAAATAATGATTCTCGAAATTAAACTATGCAAATTGAACCCTTCTTCTTCACTATTCCCTACAAAAGTTCTAAAAACAACAATTCGTCTACAATCCTGCAGCACACTTGTGATTCCTGAATGAAACCACCAAGAAGGATCAAAGGGTTTTCATCTTCAAATCTTTTGGAAGCCAAAGGGTTTTCATCCTCTAAATTCCAGTACCTAAGGGTTTTCGTCCTTAGATGGATTGGATGAACATAAGGCTCAACACAATTTCAGAAAAGTTTTTATAAGATAAAAGATGGATGATCATATGAGGAAAATTACACCTAATATATATATGCTAAGGGATTATAATTGAATGCCCCTCTTCAAAAACTAATAATATTAAATATTATTTTCAATATTTTCCTCTAAAGGTGCCCCATAAACTCCCCTCCCATACTTTCTTTCTTCACCACCATTCAACTCCCCTCTTCGTTTTGTTTTTGAAAGTCGAGTCTTTATTCTCTATTCTTTATTATTTATTCTTGGTGGCCAGTTCTAACATTTTGATAGCTTGGTTATACTGGCTGTGTATATGCGGCCAATTATATATGCACCCTGTACTGCTAAAATTTTGAAGGGGTTGTATCTGCGGCCTGTACTACTAAATTTAGTAAAGCTTATATAAATTTATATGAGCTCCAACATACTCTTCTTTCATATAGAATAAAATTATTGCCTTCCAAAGTGTGTCATTAGATTCTTGGGGATAAACTTCCATAATATAGTTGCGATCAAAATAAGTGTTTACACCACTAGTTTATCTAGGCTTCACATTTTAGAGTTCTTAAATAATAAATATATTATTAAATTAATGGAATTTAAATAAATTAAATTTGATATTTAGCTTGAAATTTTGATGGAAGATACTGCAATAGATGTCAGGAATTGATTCATCAATATGTACAAAAACAGAGCCTTGTCAAACGAATGCTTCATAATATGTAAACTATATTTATCTTACTCTTGTTCAGACTGTACTTGTGAAACTAAACATTGTGCCTACAAAAGTGAATCTAATGTGCGGAAGTCAACCTCACTTGTAGAAGTGAATTGGTAGAAAATTGATGACTATTTTGGATGTACCTTGAGTATTGTACTGATGTTTGAAGTGGGGTGGTTGACACCTTTAAGAACTTGATAGAGAAGAATTTGTTCTCCTTTGGTCGAGCCCCTAGGAAGACTAATATAACAACAATAAACAAATATCAAAGAGAATAGGCAAATATGTAGTATGCCTAGGATGATGATGCAAGTTGATAATACAATTAGAATTCTCTATGATGTTTCTATAAAAATGTTTTCCTCTTCTAGGGCCTAGGTATAAGGCATGCATTCAAATGGATAAGGAATATCCTTAAATACAACAACATAGCAAACAAATCCACATTAATATGTGCTAGGTCATCTCACAATAACTAGTAGGAAAAGGGCACCAAGGCTCAAATTGAAATTTGAGTTTTATAAGTTTGAGGTTCAAATTTGTGTGTGAAGAAGTGGCCTTGGTCAATCATACACCTACAAATCTAAACTAGGACATGGCAAAAGGGAAATCTAGGTATCATAATTGTTTCTTGGGGATGAGTGACGATAGCAACAATCTAGGATAAGCCCATCAGTTGAATTTAGTGTTACTTGTAGAATTGTTATTGCATAAAGGACAATATACTCAAAGTGGACCAAAAACCTAAGGGAAAAGGGCATGGAGCTATGTAATTTTTCCCATTACATTTTGCCCCTATTTTCATGTGCATGTGAACTACTATAATTATGCATGTCAAAGTAAGACAAGAAGGAACCTAGGAAGTAATCAAACACTCAAAGGATATGTAAATATGGACAATGATTCTTATGTCCTCAAAATGAGTGCTCCATTAGAAAATCTATAAAATCAAAAAAGTATGTAATGAGTAGCATTTATCACACATTTAAAATAGGTATTGACTACAACTTACTTGAAACTTGTATTCAAAAATAGAAAAAGTAAAAAGGAGAAGGATACTTGAGATTATGTCTAAGTGGAAAGTGGTAGAACATCATGATGTAGGAACATCCTCTATTCACTAGGAATCCTATATCAACCAAAAATGTTTTTTAATTTCCTTCTAGCTCTCTTGGACATTAATTTTGCACTTTCTATAGTTTCATTCTTTACACCGCAAGATGACAATGTGTTAATGCAAAGGTTAGACACACCACGAGTCTCATAGAAGAATTTATAGCTAGGACCATTTCCTCACCATCCTGGGAACTTTAATAGATTTAATACTGTAGAAACCAGGAACATTGAGTGAATGCGAGTATCAATTCAAGCCACCTGAGACGAACAAGAGCATGCTCAATCTGCAAGAAAACAAGTATTGCAAGGTAATGGACACAATATGGATGCAAAATAAATGGAATGATGAATTAGCTTACAAGATGTAGTACATATAGGGCATAATTGACTAAGAATAGTTGAGCCAATAATAGGAAAAGCTCACTAAGAATAGTGGTGATCCAAAAATAGGAAAAGCAACCACTTATCACAGTTAATCTAATCTAGGCATGCCAATTATAGCTCAAGGATAAACATACACTAATGTGCACACCTAAGTAAGCTTAATATACATGAACACCCCCCCTTAAGCATAGCTTAGGTGGGCTAAATGAAGATGGGTCTCGGCAACTAGGCCTGACTAGGTACCCATGTACAATGCAATCTCTCATAAAAATAGAGAAATGAAGAAAACCATGTAGGAAAAAACTCCCCTCCAAAAAGAGAAAAAGATAAAAGATGAGGACTACGAAGCCTCCTCGAAGATAATAACTCTGCACCAAGCTTGAAGCCATGTGTCTCTAACTGTGATGATGAAGATAGATCCCTTCATAGGAGAGAGAAAGAGACTATGTAGCACCCCCACAATGAAGTAGCCCCTATGCCAAAAGAGAATGCTCGTGTATGAATTATGAAAATGATCCATTTGTGGAAAATGACATTTCTCCCACAAATGACATTTCTCCCCTTAGGAAGAAACAACTCCAATGGTGAATGTTGAAGTAACTCCAACTCAAATAAGCAAGGTGAGGTGGTAAGTCTCATGATGAACCTTTACTTAGAACACTCCTCAAATGTCTCCATACTAATGTTGAAACAAGTCACAAATAAATCAGGAGGCTCGAGCCTAACTGAAACAAGTGATCTCTCAAAATCATGTGAAAGATGATGAAGAGAAAGATCTAAAGAACTAATGTATGGATGTGGAATGCCAATGCATACCATATGGCTACAATGCAAATCCCATGAGATGTCCTGTGAAGAATCATCAGAAGCCCACGATGAAGCCTCTCTAAACTATGTAGTAGTAGCAGGTGTAAGATAACTATCATCAAAGAGAAAGACAAGATCCTCCAAAGTGTCATCAAGATCTGAAATGTGAGACTCTACCAACAACCAAGAGATGTTTGGTAGAAGTGTGTCCCAATTGGATATAAGACCCTACTGTAAAGAATTACTAGAAGGTCTCAAAGAAGCAACTCTAAACTTTGAAGTAGAGGCATAGAAAGCATGTGCCCTATAATGTGATGATGTATGTCAACCATCATGTAAATTATGTACCCAAGTACCTACACTCTTAAGTTGTTGTCTAGCCCAAAGAGAGCTGAATGTGGGTGTGTCAAGTGTTGAATCCTCATCCTCCAAAACAAATATAGAGATGGATGGAGATGACATCCCATTACTATCCTCGTTGTTAGAACTAGAAGAATAAGAAAACTCTACCTCGGGAATCTGTTGTGGATGGTCGGAAGGAGAAATATTAGGGGCAAAATGTGAGAAGGTGTATAACCTAGCATGGTGATCTACCCTTCCCAAAGCCACTAATTTTTTTCTATGCAACTCTCTGATCTCAATTGAATCTAGATTAAACTCAACTCACATGCCCATCCCTATGTGAGCAATCTAATAAACTGATAGGAGGTTAATTGAAAGTGAAGGAACACTTAGAACATTTGTGAATATTCCACCTTCAACTTGAACAGACCCTCTCCCTACAACTTTTTCTAGTGTGTCATTACCCAAGGTGACACTCGACATGTTATAAGGCTCTATGGAAAAAACTCAACCCGTGAAGAAGCTATATGGTGCGAAGCACCAAAGTCAATAATCCAAGATGGAGCTGATGAATATGCTACTGCAACTAGTGCCTTGCCCTTAAGTTTTTCTTTTATATTTTCTTTTGTCTTAGAAGTTTCTTGTGTTGTGTTATCACCTAAATTTGCACCCTATTGTTGAAGCTTTGCCAGTTCTAACAAATTCAGTGAAACAAGGGATTGGTAGAGGCCAGCGATGGAGTATGCTAGAGGCCGATATGTAGAGGCCGTACAAAAGAAATAAAGTAGGCCATGAACAAAAGGAGGAGCATAGAAGTCAATCCAAAGAATGCCAAAGTTGCAGGAAAGAAGAGGTCAAATCTTTACAATAACTGGATCATGTGATAACAAGCTTTATAAGGGAGGATAGAGTTCGAGTGGACGAGGTTAAGAGAGTTGACAACTTGAGGAAGTCAGAGAGGGTAGTAAGATGATAGAAGGATATTTGGATAGAAGAACCGAGGGCCAATCCAAGTTACAAGGTGCATACTTAATGGGAGTGTAATTGTATAACTTGTAATATTGTGAGAAAAGAGGCTCTATTTGCATTTTGTAACCGAAGCTAGATTGTCAGTAGTTAAATAAAGAGTAATTTTTGGTATTTCTGATTCCTTCCCTTACATTAGTTTTGTTGGGTTACTATCATTGCTGTGTAGAGAAATTGTATGGAACTTTAAGTTCTTGTTGCATATCTTATCACTTATGATATGTCTTATAATGTGCAATTTTTGTGGTCTTGCCTAGTTCCTATCACTATGGTGATAGGAGGTCTATATGAAACCATTTGATCTAAGGAGACCAGGTACAATTTAGTTGATAGAATGTAAGAGTGAATTAAGCAAGTGTCCATTCTATGCTATCAAATTGGTATCAGAGCATAGAATGATCTGAGTATGAATATTACATATGTGTTATTTTTTGTAGTTTTGTGGTTGGTTGACAGGTTGATTTTGAGTGCTGAGTAGATTCCTGAAGTGACGTAACTTAGCCTAGAAAAGATGAAGAAGCAAAATATAGATTTTGAAAGAGAGTTGGCAACATTGAGAAGAGATTTAAAAGAGTATATTGCAAGGCAGCAATGGCTTGAGGAAGAAATCCAGGGATACTTTTGGGTATGGCCAAAGGAAAGGAAAGTAAAGTGGCATGTAAAGGAGATTGTTGAGAAGAGAAAAAGGTAGAGAATAGATGCCTTAAGAAGAGTAGATAAGGATGAAAAGAGTGCCCACAGAGATTGGGATAGTGAGAGGTTGCCAGAGGAGCAACATGCACCAGAAGTGGTGACTGAAGTTCACATTGTGGAGAACATGAGAGAAGATAAGGAAGAAAGAAGAGAGAAAGAGGCGAAAGAAGTGCCACAAGCAGCACTTGTGGAAAAGAGAAATAAAGAGAGAAGAGTGTCCCTGAAGAAGGCACTGAGAGACACTGTGGTCTCTTATTTTGTTGATTAATATTATGTTTGCAGCTGTGTATGCAGGTTTGAAGAATGCATTAGAAAAGGTCAAGCATGGGACCTTGAAGATGATGGAAAATGGGGTAAGAATAGCACTCAAAAAAAGAGTTGAAGGTAAGGGAAGATTGATTGCAGCAGCATGTCAAAAAGAGTTTGCAGTAGAAGTACATTGTAGGGTGCCTGAAATAAAAGAGGAACATGAAGTTGAGGATCTCTGGTTAGAAGATGAAGATAAGAAGACAACCCCTAAATTCTATGATGCTTTGGAAGAAGTTGCAGATGTAGCACAAGTTGTTCATGAAGAGGAAGAGATGGAAATGGAAGAAGCCAATAAAGAGAATAAATCGGGGCACCAGGTAAAGGAAAGTTGCAATACTGATTTTTGTTCTGTAAATGAAGATTGTAATGTTGGTTTTAATCATGTGCATAGAAGTGTGATTATAGATGGACAAGTTGGTGAGAAGAGAAAATGGGTGGATCATGGGTACATAGTCCCATGTTGGCTTGAAGGAGGATGATGGATAAAGAGCCAGAGTTGAAGTTTAGGAAGAATGTTGTTTTTGATCAGGTTTATATTAACAAGCCTATGTAAGGAGTGAAGAGTATGCCGATGAACAAGGAGCAAACAAATGTGCAGATAAAGTGGCTAGCGAGGAGGCCTAGTGAAGAAGATGAATTGAGGATGAAAATAAAGAAAGGAATGGGAAGCACGAATGCAGTAATAAAGTGAATCAGCCCAAAGGTGTGGTAAACCAAATTTGGAGAGCATAGAGTATGGCAGCCGAGAAGACAAAGGAAGCTACAATAAATGATGCTAATAAAATAATAGAGGTTGTAGAGGAAGATATTGACAAAGAGCTTGTGAAGGAACCTGAGAAGAAAATGGAGGCACTAGAGTGGCAATAGATGGAAAATGCCCCATATGTTATGGAAGGTAAGCAAGATAAGTTGAATGATGATGTTTCTGAAATTTTTGATGATCATGTTAAAAGAAAAGATAGAGAAGATTTAACTAAGGTGTCAAGTTGTGATGAGGCTTTGAATGAAATTTGTAAAAATGAGGAAGACATGTGGAGGATTGTAGATGAGAAGGAAATAAGGAGCAATTACCAAAGGAAGCAAGAAGGTAGAAAAAGGAAGATTGAAAGGTACAGCATGGAGGATGCTAGAAAAGAGAGGAAATTGGTTGAAAAGGTAGAACAGAAAAAGAGGACAACCATGGCAGATATTGCAAAACATGTAGGTGCAAATTTGGACAAGAGGTAGCTGAAAATGAAGAGGATGGTGTTGGAGCAGTAGTGTTCCAAGGAGAGCAAGACAAACAAAAGAATGATGAAGATGATGTAGCAAAAGAATTTGAAAGAAGAATAGTAGCTGAAGACAATGAAGAGGATTTGTGGAGACAATTTGCAGCTATTGAAGAAGAATGGAATGCGAAGCTTAAGATTTTGAGCATAAATAGGACAATAGAGGAGGTTGAAGACAATGGCATAGAATATGTTGCAGATTTGGAGAGGAAGATGATAAAGGATGAGTCTGAAAATACTTTGTTGCAGTAGATGGCCATGGAGAAAGAGTGGCTAGACAGAAAGTTAGATGTAGAGAAGGTAAATGTTAATAATGCAATAGATAATGTTGAAGATACAGAAATTTTTCCATTTGTTTATGATATGTTAGATACAAATGAAAAGAGAATTAGAAATCAGAGGAGGATAGAATTTGTAGAAGACAATTCTGTGAGAATAGTGGACAGTGGTGTACAACAAGGGGGAATATAGCATATAAGCCTAAGAGAATATGGAAGAAGCGAAAGAAGAAGAAATTTTGGAAAAGTTTGCAAAAGAAACACATGTGCCGAAGCACATGATCCTTGTCCCCTGGGGAGTCTAATCCAAGGGCATCTGTTTAATTCTTTCATTTTGCTGATTTTTGCATAGTGTTTGTATCATAGGTAGGTAAAGGTAGTTTCTGTCACTTCTAGGAAGGGAGTTTAATAATCTATTATGTTGCCATTGGAAAAAGGAAATGAATAGTTATCATCTTGTGAATAGTTTAAAGGGTCAGTTACATTTTGTGGCAGTTTCAACTTCAGTTACGAATAGTAGCCAAGAATCCTCCTGTCGCCGAATGTTAGAAGTTGTAGTTCGATATTCCCTTAACCATTGGGATAGTTTCAAAGGGAAAGGTGGATGATCAAGTGATGGAGAACATGGTATGAAATATTCTGCAATAGTATCTTTGCAGAAGACAGGCCAGCGATTGCACATAGAATAAGAGCAGAGAGTTAAAGACAAGTGGCTATCAAAAGGTGGAAGGAGGACGGCTATTACGAAGAACAGGATGATAATAGTAATGATGGATAAGTATGATGGATGCAGTCTAAATATAGGACCATCGTTGGTAGAAAGAATAGGAGGAGGAAGGCCGATAGGCAGAGGCCCACAAAAAGGAAAGCAAGAGGCCGAATATTTCAAGAAGAGAGGAGGACAGACATTGCAGAAAATTATGTTATAAATAGAAGGCCGGCGACGGAGTATGCCAAAGGCTGATATGTAGAGGCCGCATAGAAGAAATAAAGTAGGCCATGAATAAAAGGAGGAGCATAGAGGTCAAGCCAAAGAAGGCCAAAGTTGCAGAAAAGAAGAGCTCAAATCTTTACAGTAGCTGGATTGTGTGATAATAAGCTTTATAAGGTAGCATAGAGTTCGAGTGGATGAGGTTAAGAGAATTGATGGCTTGAGGAAGTCGCAGAGGGAAGTAAGATGACAGAAGGAGATTTAGATAGAAGAATCAAGGGTCGATCCAAGTTACAAGGTGTACGCTCAATGGGATTGTAATTGTATAACTTATAATATTGTGAGAAAAGAGGCTCTGTTTGTATTTTGTAACCGAAGTTGGATTGTCAGTAGTTAAATAAAGAGTAATGTTTTCTATTTCTGATTCCTTCCCTTACATTTGTTTTGTTGTGTTACTGTCATTACTGTGTAGAGAAATTGTATGGAACTTTAAGTTCTTGTTGCATATCTAATTGCTTATGATCTATCTTATATTGTGTAATTTTTGTGTTCTTGCCTGGTTCCTGTCACTATGGTGACAGGAGGTCTATAGGAAACCGTTTGATGTAAGGAGACCAGGTATTTAGTTGATAGAATGTAAGAGTGAACTAAGCAAATGTCCATTCCGTGCTATCAGCGATGCACTAGATTTAATATGTTTAACTGTGTCTATATTAACACAACAATGGCCTCAAAAATGCAAGAACTCACACAGACTCGCATAAACCATCATAGAGGTTTGGGTAGAAAATTGAAGCTATTAAAGGGACCATTTTTCCCACAATACAAGCATTCAATTCTCAAATAAACAAGTGTAAAGTTATGGAGAGAGGAAAAATAATAGTTTGTATTGATCATGAAGGCTAGAAAGCAATTACAAAAGAAGATGAATTAATGCAGAAGAAATAGACACAAAATAACAATTCACACTCATAGATGAAACACAATCAGAGACATCAAAGGCTTGAAATCAAGCACAATGTATCAGATCCAATCAGTTCTTGTGAGGCATTACAAGGTCTACAACTACAACCAATTCCCCTTACCTATGGAATGACCTAGAAGAATAACTAACAACAATTACATCTCTTTTTCATGTATATATAACTTTTTAAATCGTGCAACTCAAGGCACAAATCTAGGCATTGGAAATTGGTGAATCCATTTGGTTAGGCACTCATGTTACATTGAATTTGGCCCATGGCCCTGTCAAAAAAATTGTAACTTTTGGACGGTGTTCATGTCATGTCATGTCTGCAAAATTATAGAGGAAGATCACCCACATGCATGGGTATGGCTACATTAATGAGAGAAGGCTTGAAATACTCCTAGTACCTACAAATGTACTTTGTTTCTCCTTTGTACATGCATACTGAAGATTCCCACTATTTCAGCTACCTATATTTAACTTTGGCCTACAAATTTAATATTAGGAATAATAGTTACAAGGAATTACAAGGTTAATGGCACCTAAATCTTAACATTTGGTTGAGAAGAATCCTTGCAGACTTCAAGAAGAAGCAAGAAGATGGTACAACCATTCATTATGAGAACATTTCTTCAATATCCCTAAGAAAGAATCCAGTCTTCCATGAAAAAAGCAAACACATTGAGATCCGTTATCACTTCATAAGGGAGTTGGTAGAATGTGGTGAGATTGAGCCACAATATTGCAAATGGGAGTAGCAACTCATTGAAATTTTTACCAAGCCATTACCAAAAGATTCTTTTGAATGACTAAGAGATAGGATTGGCATTGTAGACAGCTCCAGAGGTGTGTAGCCCCAGAAAGGAGACAACTCTGGAGGTTTAGCTTTGGATAGATAGACTCAAATCAACTTCAGAGGTGATCTAAAGATGCAGAAATAGAGCTCTGGAGATGTGAGAAATCAACTCCGAAGATGCAATAAAAGTGCTTTGAAGATGTAGAAAGGTGCTTCAAAGGTGCTCCAGAATGACAGAAATGACTCTGGAGATCAGCTCCAAAATTACATCAACAAAGGTTTAACTCTAGAGATTAGTTCTAGAAAGAAAATTATAGAATAACATCTGACTTCAGATTAAGGGAGAGTGTTGGAATTTATTAATTTGTAGTTAGCAATAACTACTCCAACCTCCTTCCATCAGTTTTAGTGAATCCTCTTTTGTTACCTCGACCAGGAAATTTAATATGGTAGGTAAGTTTGAATTTGAAGAGTTGAGAATCAGTTTTTGGTAAGGAATAGAATGAGACAAAAAAGTGAAATGTCGTTGACTGTAAGAATGTGAGACCCTATAACAGAAGAAGGAAATGGGGGAATAGACCAAACAAAATATAGAGAATGTTTTGAGCCTGCAACAGTAGAGAATAGCAGGTAGCTCTGGGGTTGCAGTCAACTCTAGATTGGGCATGTGAACAATGCCAACTTTAGGACAATCATCCAAACTGAATATGGATTTTTTGTGGTATAAAATAGATCATGTACTTTGTGTTGTAATTTTTGGAATTTGAGGAATATATGAATATAAATTTCTATTTGTTTGTGTGTTTTTTTCCTCCTTCATTTCATTCCATCACAGCAATGATTTAGGATTTACCCTTGCTAACACCACCACATTAGTAAATTATATGCAACATTAGTTGCCACCATCCAATGCTGAATAAATCTATCTTAGAAGGAAATGAAGGATTATTAGTATGCTCCAAACATAGGCATGACTTCATCTGGCATATGCTTGTTATTATTAGCATCAACTTAGATAGAATCTCTTTGTTGGTTGTTACCTACGTTATCAAGTATAATCCTACAACTTGACCCACCAACCTGTAAGCAATTTTCTAAATAAGGATAAATAGAATTTGATCGGAGGTCCAAGTAAGAAACTATTTCAAAGCTTCTCTAGCACCCATCTCTTGCATAATCAAAACATTTAAAGTTTGAAGTAGCGGTCGCCATAAATTCCAGGGAAGTCTATCATGATTTTAACTAATTATAGCTTTTAATTTAATTGCAATATAAATCTACAAGAGATTCTTCAATGAACAAGGTGGTTTTGGAACCCTGCACATTATTTGTTGGTCTCAAATCTTCCTTACAGCCAACCTCAAAATTTGCACCATTGTAGTGTGGATTATAGAGATAAATCAAGATCACATAGATTTACTTCTACAAATTGTAAATCTCTATTTGATGAGTCTTAATGATGGAAGGAAAATACTCTTAATTGTAAATTTCAATTGAAGGGAATGATATTTCTATATTGAGTAGAGGGATTGTGTTAAAATTGCAAATTTAGGCTAATAGTCTCAATAGGGACATTACATATGGGAAAGGAACTAGAGAGCCCATTGAACCTAGAATAAAGTCAATGAATGAAGGTCTTAGATATGTTAGAGGAAAAGAAAACACAAATGGTAATATAAGTACAAAAAAGTCAGTTCAATAAATCCAATGTTCGCATTGGCATAGGCAAGGACACATAAAGGAAATGTGTTGGGATCTTCATCCTTGTAGTATTTGTGAATTGAAGAATCATTTTGAAAGATGTGTTGGAATAAAGAGTGGAAGAAGGAATCTATGAAAGATAGTATGCGGATGAATTGTGGATGTATTGATGTATTTAATTGGCAAAAGGTCTCAAGTATGTTAAAACAATTGCATAGCCATAAGTATTCACATGTCAAACAAAAAAGAATCATGTGAGGATAGAATGTTTGAGTTGTGTAATAGATGATTGTTTGTTTTGACTCAAAGGAAGTCATTTTCTAATGTGAAAAGTATCATGTAGTAGTGCATTTGTAGGAAGAGTACTTTTGGACATTTTGGAGAAAGCTATTTGAAGTTTTACAGATCTAAAGATTAGTAAAGGCATTTTGAAGATAGAGATTGTAGATGCTGAAGTAGTTAGTGGTAGAAATTAAGGGGGAGTGTTGGTGAGTAATTTCTCCATTAATTGTAATTAACTAATAAAGTATAATTTATAAATGCTTTGTTTAGGAAAATCTAGAAGAAACAGGAAACTTGTAAGTTTCTAGATAAATATGGAAGACATTAACTTTCTAGAAGAAGGGAGTCTTGTTTAGAATGTTTCTAGACAACTTTTAGAAGTTTCGAGAAGGCAACAAGTATTAAATGTTGTTTACTAGTACGATATTTAGAAGATCTTGATAAAATGAGGCAACTTGTAATTATTTGATCATCATCAAGCAACAAAAGGTTTGTGAATTTTGTAGCATTCATATTTTGAGAAATCGTGTGTTGTGGGTGTTTGTTTAACTCCATCCACCACCATCATTAAAATGAAGAACAATATTTTAGTAATTTTATCGTCATAGGATAGAAATAGAGTGCCTTTTCTTCCTACATTATCTAACTCCACTATAGAGTATATTTCTTCATCAAATGTACATTAGATGGACTTCATACTAGTTCCCTAACTAATACCAAGTGTTCCATGTTGGGTTTGTACTTATTCTTAATAGTGTTTATATAACTGAGGCCATTATAAATTAAGAAAGAGATCCATGATTTAGAATACAATGTATATGTGGAAGTTGTGAGGACATAATTGGCTCATCCCCGACCATATCTTCATACTCCTAAACTTCCTAAACTTTTTATGTGGCTAAAAAATTGATAGTGTACTCCAAAGTTTATAAAGAAGGATCCCTATCAGTGTATAAAAATTTAAACTTAGAGTGCACTGTAGTAACATTAACCATGAAGATACCTATAGATAAATTTCATAGTTTTTTAATAGTGGGCTGATCATACTCTATAAATTTAATAATGTACATGTAGAATGGTTACCAAATATAAAAAAATATGGTGGAATACTAGATTAAAAAAAGTGAAAAATGAATATTGGAAATCATATAATGCATCTATGGCTATGATATTGTGGCTTTCAATGAAAATAATGGAGGAAATAGCTTCACTAGTACATATGATATTTTATTGCTTGAGGAAGTAAACTAATGCTTCTACCTCTTCAATGGCAAAAGTGTTGAAGCATTTAATAATGAAATTGTAAATTATTAGCTAATATTTGTATTAATGAGTCTAATAAGTTGGTCACTATGTAAAATCCTATAATTATAAACTATAAAATAGTTACAATTTGTGTAAGACTATAGTAGATGATTTTGATGCTAATCTAGGTGATGTTTCTATTATTGGCCCTAGAGCATTAGATATTTTCTGTAATGTTTTGTAAGAGATGTTATCTACAAACCATATTTCTACCTCAATAGCTTACATATTATATCTTGATAAGTGAACTACTTTGAAATAGAAAAAAAATTCCTTTAAACTCAAACCCTAGAAACCTTAAATCATAAACCCTAAACCTTGAACCATTTAAACTTCTAGTTCTTTATAGATCCCAAATCCCAAACCCTAAACCATGAAACATGTACATCCAAAACCCTATATCCTTTAAAAATCTTAAACTCCAAACCCTAAACACTACACCATCTCTCCATTTCTTACCACTCCTAAGGGAAATTTAGAGAGAACATAAACCAAGTACAAACCCTAGATAGCCTAAAGACTACATTTTGACCATAGGTAAACTTGAAACATTATACCATAAACTGTAATCATTATTGTTCACCATATTACCCATAATGTTCACCAAACCATAAATCCAAAAATTTGTAGGCACTATGCAGTACATCCTAAAATCTAAACCCAAACCCATTACCCTAAACCCAAGTTACCTTAGAAACCCCAAACCATAGATACCTTATTAAACTAACAAACCTCAAAATCCAAAACTTGAAATCCTAACCCCAAATCATAATCCAAATGTAAATCCTAAAACCTTTATCCTAAATCTCAAACCTTACAAACCCTAAACCCTACATTCTAGAAACCTTAAACCATAAACTATTAATGTTATCACATAGAATTGCACCCGTTATGCAAAGCTATGAAGCTCAGCAATCCTGTGTAACATGGGATCAAACTCAGGCTATGGGTGACCTATGGTGAGCATGAAACTCAAGGTTATGGGCTGGTTCCATTGTAATTTTTCAGCGGATTAATGACTTCGTAGGCAAAGGGTTGAAAGGATCTATTAAAAAGCACTAAAAAATGTAATTTAAAGTGCGGTGATGCACCTAATTTGATGAAAAAACTATAACTTTAACTCACAATGAATCTCAGAAAAATCTATCCACACAACTCACTTTGGCAATATGATCACAAAAATGTTTCTAAGGGACGCTGGAAAAAACTTTCTTCTTGGAGGAAAATAGGGTTCTCACAGCATGAAAGAAAACTTTTCCAATTGCACAACCTAAGACCTATGATTTTTACTGCTATTCAATGCATGTAAATGCAAATGAGACAACGATTTTAAAGGTTATGATATTTAAACACAATAAAATCTCATCAAATCATTCATAATGACAAAATAAATGAGAAGGTAGACACTTGCTTTTCTGAAGAATAAAGGAATCAATTGCATAAAAATGACAAAGAATAAAACCTGTAACCTACTATAATCAAAAAATCTTCAAAAGTTGAGTTACAAAACACTCTTTCTCTCTCAATGTGTAAGAGAGCAAAAAGGCAAGAACTAGAAAAACATAAGCTTTTCTTACAATATATAATAATGAACCCTTAAGTGCATGAAAAAGGCATTGCAATTCAACTCACTATCAAAAATATCTCCACAAGACTGATCCATGAGCAAACATGAAAATCTCTAAAAATAAGGGCTATAATTGATCCAATTTGAGCTAAAATAGCTCCAAACTACCCCTCTCTATTAGTTTGACCAAGAGGTGGACCAAACTCTCCAATTTTGACCCAAAAAACATGCAAAGAACTCCAAAGAACCTCGATTAACTCCATCTCCTGATTTTGCATGATTTGGGCATGTGTAAACAAGGTAAAAATAAATAATAAAGTATTCAAGATGATTTACTTTATTATTTATTATAGACTTGTCTATAATCGTTATCTTTGCATTTCTATGATAAATAATAAAGTAATTAATAGCTCATTACTTTATTATCTATTTGCCTTTGTTTATTTATCTCTAACTCATGCAAAAGCATAATAAAACTCCTTATATCTCATTTTTGGTCTCAATGTGCAATTACATTATACATGCAAAAAATACTCTCTTTGACTTGTCTAAATTCCACCCTTATGTCTCCCATGCATTGCACACATGCATTACATATTCAAAACACACCTTGTGACTCCCTTTCCTTGCATCATTTCTTTTACATCTAAGGCACCTTATCACTCCATGCAAAAATATCATCTCACCATGCACCTTTTCCTTCAACATAATAAAACACCCTGTAACTCCTTTTAATCTCCTATGCATTATAAGGCATAAGCCTTACCCTCACATCATTATTCATGTTTAACTTTGTGAAAAAATTAAAAGGAAAGATAAAAGGCATGATAGCCCTTTCGGTCCCTATTGGCATCATTAGGATGTGATAGTTGAAGTGTTGACCATGGACTTGAAAAGGATAACAATGCTTTGTAAAAACAACAGTCAAAAAGCCAAAAGCTTGAATTAGGTTTATTGACCAAAAGGGAAGAAACAACCCTAAACATATCATTTGCACTTTGTATTTTTGACTGCTGCTCCTCTACACCCGTCGCCATGCCTTTTAGGGTTTGAAGAAAAACTCACGACCCTCTGATGTTTCTAAGGGATTTTGATGTATTATCCTGAAGATTTCGATAGGAAATGGCAAGGTAAGACTCCTCTGCACATATTTGATCTATTTTCTACATTTAAACTCAAGATCTTGGCTTTCAAGTCATGGTCATAACAAAGTTTTTGATGAATCATAATTTGTGTCTTCACTGTTGTTCATACCTTCTCTGTGTTTTGAGGCCATGGAAGTATCTCAGAAGCTCGACATGCCATTTTCCTGAATGCAGTTCTCTATACCAAATGATGGTAAGTCCTCTACCTTTTGGGCTCTATATTCTTCTTTCATTTCTCTACTCAAATGGATAGATCTTGTATGACACTATGAAACTTCTGTATATCTTTTATTGTAGGTCGCAGCCATGACTTGTATATCTCCTTACTTCTGAGTGCCTTCTAAGCTTGCATAAGCTAGAAATCCTTACACTAATGCGTTAGTGGAAGGATAATATGTGAAATGAAGGTCTCCTTACACTCTTGTTTGCACCATCTGTATTTTGAAACCCCTCATGGTCACGACTTCTCATTTTGGGTATTCTACTATGCTTAAACAATACTATAGGTCTTGGTTTCTCAAACCTTTCAAAGCCTAAAAAACTCTAGTATACCCTATTCATCATTGAGGGCCATGGGCTTCATGTACTGTTTTGAGGCTTTCTTCATTTTTTGAATGCAAAAGATAATGAAACTATATTGCTCCTTTATTTTTGAAATGCAAAAACAAACCTTTCTTTGTATCTGAAGTTTCTCCATATATAATGATAAGGGTTTGTAAAAAAATTGATTCTCAGGAGGCATCATGAACTAGGTTTCTGTCCATTATTGTTATGCACACTCCTCTCATAAACTGTTAACCATTTTATAGCCTATCTTTACTACAATTTTATGTGGTTCCTTTTCTCACTGTTTTCAATTTGTGCTCTAGCTACTCCTCATTGAGAACATGTTGCTCAAACATAGTTCATGCTCATTGCTATCGTATGACTATGAACATAGTCATTCTATGACTTCTTAACAACAACCTATGATTGCTTCAATAGTCTTTGATGACTATCCAACAACCTTTAATTACTGTCTTCTACTACCATTATTTTCTGATACATTGACAGTGATTGGCCAGTGGTCTAGCACTGACTACTATGACTGTCAAGGGGTAATTGATTTCATAACTATTTTATCCTTTTGTGACAGTCCAGTGGTTGTCTCTCTATTAGGACAATCAATAAGGACTTCTTTCCTCTGATACATATTATGGAATAGTGGTTTCTCCTTTCTTTATCTAACAATCTTGGGGGTTGCTTTTTCATGCCTCTGAAAGCGAATGGAAAACACAAAGTATATCTCCATTCATGTTAGGGTTTGGTAGACCTCTATGCTTTTTTAGTGATCTTATTTAGTTTATGACAAAGTCTTCAAAATCCTTACTTCAATGACTTGATGCAAACTACATATGCTATCATAAGATTGTACAGACTACTCACTGTTTGACAGTTTAGAATGCATTGTCATGCCCTTTTTGATGTTCATTTGCTGCTCCTTTCTATCTTTAATGTAACTTCTTGAATACTTCTATATGCTGGCCTTATCCTATTTGCATGCTTCATGATTGCCCTACTATTTTCACATGTCTTTTGAATTCTTTTGGCTGATCTATTACTCCCTACTACTTCTATAGGGTTGTTTCATGTAATCAATAGCAATTTTACACTTCATTCATAACAAAAGAGGTAAACACATGTTATTAAATGCTGCTCCATGATGTCTAGACTGTAACTTCTCCTTGACTACTTTAGACATCATGACTGCTCCATCTTTCCTACACTTGTATTCTTTATTGTATGGTACTTAAATGGTACATGTACTTTGATCTTACAAGGGAGTTCCATATGTTCTGAAAAAATGTTATTGTTGTTCCATTTATATGGTTGTACCTTAACTCTATTCTTGGATGCTGCCCACTTTATGATATAGTTGTACCTCTTGTTGCTCCTTCTATATGGACTTTTACAGGCGCATTCTGTCATTGCCTTTACTTGTATTAATTCTTCATATGTAAGGCTGCATAATAAGATCACTTCCACACACTATTGGATTTTTTTGGACAAGTTCACTATTCGTGTATGGTTGTCATTTCATCATTTGAACTGATGATCATAGGTGAGAAATGAAATTGAAGTTCATGCACTCACTTGATGTGACTTTCCTTCAGCTAAATATATTCCATTTGACAATATGAATATGTACTTCTATTCTATCCCCTCTTAAGATTCAGGGGAACAACATGCTGGGCTCAACCCTTGTGGGAACCCACTTTGCACCACATGATGAAATGTCTTTAAATCAGCAACATAATTTCTTCTATACCTGCACAAGAAACAAACATGTTAGTTATAAAACATACCTTTGGATGTTCAATGTTCTTTCTCATGATGTTTTCACTTTCATCGGATGATCTGATTTTTTTCATATGTCTAATAATGATCCAATTGTAGCATTATGATTGTAAGTTTATAGATCTGTTGATAAGGCATATGATGAGTTTGTATATCCTGAGCTCTAACCAAACTTTCAAACATTGCAAGTTCATCATTTTGATCAGGAGCAGGAAGCTGAAAACATGAGGATCATGCTGCAGATAGGAGGATCAACACCAACGTTCCTTTTTTTTGCTTTATCTTCAAATGTATAGATTGCATGCTTTGTTGCATTGGCTCAGTTTAGTCATTCCCACGGCTTGTGTGGGACATATTTAAAGACTCTCTTGAATATAATTAGTTATTTTACTTTATGCAATGATTTATGTATGTTTTTTTTTTTAATCAAATACATAGCATAAAATGACTGAATCTTCTTTAAAACACATGTTTAAAACATGATGATGAAATAATAGTTTATAAGTACCTTTCCATTTGCACTGTAACAATTAATAATGATTGCCATGTTAGGTACCCATGTACAAAGAAACTAGTTGAAAGGAATAGAGAGATAGTATGTCCAAGAAAGAGAAAAGGGAGAGAGAAGATGAAGAGCAAGAGGAAGGACTAGGTAGCTACCTTAATGAATAGCCTCCCACACTAGAGATCAATGCAGGTGAACAATACTCATTGCTAAAGAAGATCCACTTGCACTAAACATGAATTATGAGAGAAGACACAATATTAAAATGTCTAGACAATGTTCATTAGTCTCCATGTTTGTGTTTAGATGTTCTAATATTTTATTAGTATTCTTAAGTACAACTACATGATGTGACATCACAAAGGCATATAGAAGAGGATAAAGAACATTAGGGTTTATAAATAATTTCATTACATACAAAGAAGATGATGTAGTTGTATGAAAGTTTTCATTGAAGAGGAAAACCAAGTCTTTAGATTCCAAAGGTGGGATTTGTTAAACATACTTGAGATACCATTTTTTTTTATAATGCAACCTTTTTCTCAATATCACTTGGCTCAAAAATGATTCCATGGAAATAGGGTAATAGATCTTTTAAATGATATGATTTTTTATCCTTTCTCACAAATATATATAGCTGTTGTGATTAAAAGTGACAACAAAAAAATGTAAGGAAATAATAAAAGTAATATAATCCCTAAAAATCTTATGTTAGCTCATTTAATACATGATCCCCATATAAAATCTTGTCTGTCAGGGTCAAATCTCTTGGTATCCAACACGAGGAAATTCAGTGAATGAATTAGAGTCCAAATGCATAGTTACGCTCTTGTCTTCTCTTTCAACGCTGATAAATTAACTTGTGTAAAAAATAAAATCCTACTGTCTGTGCTTTCTTTTCACGTGCATTATGTTTATGCTTTCACATGCTCTTGTTGAAATTCATCTCTTCACCGGCTCTCACCCTTGCCTATAAAAACGGATATCCATCTTTTGCATAGCACAGCTATAGATAACGATTAACTCAATTTCATAAAACCATGCAACTTTCCCAGAGAGCAACCTCCAATGGCTATGGTGAACACTCTCCTTGCTTTGATTGCTAGAAAGCGTACGACAGAAATCCTTATCATCCTCAAAATAGTACTAAAATGTCAACCATTAAAAGTAATGACAAGTAAAGTGTATTGAATTATGTTATTTAAGTTTGATAGTATTTTTTATAGTGTATTAAATTATGTTATTTAACCAAACTTAAAATATAGATTAATAAGTTTGACTCAAAAATTATTTCTATAATAAATGGGTACACCGATAAATGGAATGAGATTTGACATGTGTCTTGGTAGTGACATTGATTGTGGCCCAAAGGAATCAATAGGAGACTAAGAGTAGACACATACGAAACTCTATCAATTCCTATTGGTCCTTTGGCCAGTATGCAAGGTTCCCTAGACATGAGGAAGAAAATGCATTCTGATTAATCAAATGAGTTTAGGTTTGCTATTGTCTACAAATTCATGGCTTTAAGATCTCAAATACAAACTAATATAAACATTGACCTAAGATGCTTCTAGGTATGTCTAATTGTCTCATGAACATTCAAGTTTATTATTCAGTCCTTTAAACTCATACAAATATCATGATATTATTCATAGTGACTATAGTTTTTCATTGCCAAAATAGTCAACCAAGATTTGAATATTTTGTCATTGCCTTTTTCAACATATCAATAAATTTTGACTAAAAATTGGATATCATTATTAAAATGTGTGCATCAAAGCCACCAAACATTAGAGTATTGAAATCAAGGAATGAAGGGCCTCTACAATCTTTAAACTTTTCGTCATCTTCCCTTTTAATATTTCAATATAAAAATCATCATCAAAAGTAGTGAAATCAACAATGAAAAGAAAAAGAGGATTATCCAAATATCATTGAATGTCCAAAAAATTAAGAAATGGCATAGATAACACATTAACATATATCCTTGTTTAGTTTATCTTATTCACTATCATCATCTCAAACACCATTCAATACAATTGTTAACATGTCATGCATTATTTTCAATAGATGTTCAATATATCATACATATGATTGATAAATCAAGACAACCAAATGGATATCAACTCCCAAATAAATATTTTCAAATGCATTTATTTAATCATAAAGTAGCGTGCAAGAAATACCAAACATTTTACTTCTATATATAACAAGATTCTTTGAACAATTCATGATTATTTCAAAAATGGAGAAACCCCAAAATTTGAAAGAAAACCATTTCAAAGTCATTTCATATCATTTCAACTAATTGCCTCTATATCTGAATATTAAGCAGGTCAATATATATGAGATACCCATGCCACATTTGACTATCAAAAATCCATTATAAAGAAACCCAACAAAACCCTCTTTGCAATTTTTACCATTGAAACTTTAATTAAGGTTAGAAATTCAATTTTTGTTTAAAGAATAGTTAGAAATTCAAATCTTTCTCCTTCTATCTTTTATTATCTATTAGGGATATATAAATGAAACCATGTAATATGTCACTCTCTAGATATATAAATGGAACCATTTTCTTTATATAAATAAAACATTTCTTTTTCATAATTATAATTATAATAAATGTAGGAATTCTTTTTATATTTAGTTTATTTTCATGCATAGTTAGCTTCAGTGGAATAAGTTGTGAATGCACACTATTTCTCTCATATTTAGTTTATTATTCTCATGCATATTTTATCTTTAACTAAAATATGTTGTGAATGTACACTATTTTTGAAGTGTAAAACATAACCTCTTTTTCAAGTTAGAGGAAGAAAGATATATTAAATAACCAAGAGAGAGTTCAAAATCCTATATATTTTTTAAATCTCAGAAGATATTTTATAAAATCTCTATATTTAAAAACCACAACAAAGAAATATTACATAAGCCATGGTGTCATGCCCTAAATAAGTTCTAGAAGCTACTTGAGTGATATGAAAACATGCTTGAAAACTTGATGCATAGGATGGTTCTTAAGTTGAATGCTTGATTTAATTATCAATATGCTTGATAAGCTAAGGTTAGAAACCTTGATATGTTCCAAGTAATACTCTAATAATTGTTGTGTTTTAGTATGCACTGATACAAAATTACTTTATGCATGACTCTTTTGGCACTTCATGGGATAAATTAGTGTTTCAGCATCCTTGCCTAATATATGTCAATGTAGATAGTGATGTATTTCTTGTTCAACATAGATGAAGGTATGGTTATTTTCACAAGGAAGATAGCATTGAGGGTGCTAATTATTTGCTGGTTATCTTGGTTACTTAATTTTTGACAACGTAGATTTGGAACCTCACTAATGTGATGCTTTGTCACTATGGTAAGTTATTCTACCCTCATATCTTGAGGACTCTTTTGGCACTTCATGGGATAAATTAGTGTTTTGGCATCCTTGCCTAATATATGTCAATGTAGATAGTGATGTATTTCTTGTTCAACATATATGGAGGTATGGTTATTTTCACAAGGAAGATAGCATCGAGGGTGCTAATTATTTGTTGGTTATCTTTGTTACTTAGTTTTTCACAACGTAGATTTGGAACCTCAAGAATGTGATGCTTTGTCACTATTGTAAGTTATTCTACCCTCATATCTTGAGGGCTTCCAGGAAGAAGCCTAATCTTAAGGGGGGAGGATGTGAGACCCCTATTCTATGTACTGTTGTTTCTTTGAGATCCTTGATGTTCCTAGAGATATTTTGATGATTATGATACTCAAGACTTTTGGATGACACGTTTATTTATTGTGGATGGTATGTAATATACTTATGGATGTTATATATTATGATTCGATTCTCAATATGATATCGTTTGATGAGATGATTTGATTTATGTATTTGTGAATGATGAATTTTATATGTTAGTTTATGGTTGCTAATGGATTTGTTATAATATGTTATTTATGATGGATATATTTTAGCTATATATTGTATTGACACTGCTTGTTGAGTGTATAGGTGGAATTATTATGTCAATGGATGATGGGTGTTACATCCCCTTCTTATGATTTAACTTAATCTTATTTGTTTGTGGTAATCAGGAGGATTAACCATAGTGTAATGATTAGATGTGGAAATATCTGATTTAATCATTGATTATGTGAATACTAACTAATGATAGTTAGTTATGAGATTACATGTTCATATGAATATTTAATTATTATGAATTGAGAATTAGATGACGATGCACTGATCATGGTTTTATGATGGTGAATGTGAACATGAAATGAATCTTCCTTTGAAGATGGGAGGAGAGTATCATTTGGGAGGAAGAGATAGATGTCAGGAAATGGGTCCAATTGACATCTGAGTATCAGATTTTATGTCCTTATGAACCCTTGTAAGTTGGCATGAGTCACATCTTTTTTTTGCTAGTCGATTTCCTTTTGGTGTTGTCATTTCGATTGACTTATCTCAACAATGTTTACGTCGACTCAACTAAATAATGTTCTTAGAATGTCAACGTGAGTTGAGAGATAGTCTCGCCAATTGGCAAAGTACTTTCTTATTTCTCTATTTATTCCCGAACTAGGATTTTGAATCTATTATTCTTGGTATAATATGCTTTGAGTTTATAACAAAGAAGGGGGAGTAGTGCTCAACCCCTAAATCACATTTTGATCATGTCACCATATTGGTGATGATGTCGTATGATGATATCTTGGATGGTATGAGTACCTTCATACATCATGAAGATGTATCAAAAGTTTATTAAGATATAACTATTTAAACTTTGTATCGAGTGTGATGCCCCATCATGCAACCCTAGAGTGTTAGACTAACAAGTGCAAAATTAACAGAATTTTTTTTGAAGCAAGAAAATGTATTATACATTAAATATAATTACACTAATAACAACATTAAATGAAATGAACAACTAACACTTCTAGGGAACATGACTACATCAGATAAGATTATAACATTACAAGTGATATGCATCATAATACAATAGAAGAGTATTACATTATACATTTATAGAGATGAATAACTACAAAGGTTCAATACAAGATTACGTGATCGATCACATTGGTTTACAATATACAACAAAATAAAACAATTATGAAGGTATACTACAACTCTAAAGATGCAGAACAAATCTAGAATTGGAAACACTACTGCAATGTCCTCGAACCAGTACATCCAAGAAAACCAATGGATAGCTCTGCTACCCAATCACGTGGAACCCTGAGGTCCACCTCTCCAAGATAGGAGATAACATTGAGGTTCCACTAGGTCAAGGTTACAACAATGAATACAACTACAAGATATAGACTCCATGCAGACAAAATTGAATAACAAGACTGCACAGACAAGACAATACTCATCAAAACAAGACAAATCATTAAGACAAGTTTCCAATATAGAGGTAACAACAAAAGATAAAGAGGAAGTAATTGGATTGCAATAAGGAGAGTGTCATCGCATCATCCTAGCATGGGTTACCCAGACTATCTCTCATTAGAAGCCAACCCCCATCTATGGTTACCCTAGAAACCTCTCTCTAGGCACTGGCCCCATAGGGTGACACATGCGGAGCCGTCCTATCCTCTCATGGAGACAAGGAGGTTCGCCTTGCCAACCAAGCCTTCTCATCCCATCCTTATCCTGCGAGAGCACTCAAGACATGGGTGAGGCATCTTACTTATCTTGTTAAGTAATTTACTACCTCAACCCTCCTAAATAAATTATTAAGTTATCACTTGCTTACAACTTCCATGGGGTTACCTAGGCAGCCATTTTGGGCACCAGCCCCACCATGAAAGCCACTCTCCTCCCTACAACTAGTAGCCTCTAACCAACCATCCAACATCAATAACATGCAAGGAGAAGGGTCTACAAGACATCTATCTTTTACAATCCAAAACATAGTCCATTTTAGATTTCAACCTCAACAATAAAACTTTCCCATATCTATTTAGAAATCTCACATCAATAAATCATTTAAGTAAAATGACACAATAACAAATTGAAGCCAAAAAAGCTTGACCTTTGGAGTCGGCAAATAGAACGCAATACCACTTTACATAAGTCCATCAACAAGGGTTTAAATGACTATGTCATTCCCTTAGGACAATGTGACTCAGGGCCAAAATAAACATAATAAACCAACTGCATCATTACTACCAGATGCTGACATCTAATAGTGGGACTTCAACAAAACCATATTTAAAATCTACTTGACATAACACAAATGGAAAATATAAGCCAACAAGCATAATAAGTTTTTTTTTCTTTCAAATTAAATATACTATTACCTCTATTATTTGTATAACCATTACCATAAGAAACTAATATAATAACTTAATCACACTAAAACTTCTAACTTATTATTTACTTACGAAGATCAATGTATCACAGGATAGAATATAACAAATTGTTATTAAAATGAGCATAACTAATTTAACTAAGGGTATTTCATTCTAGAAATTGTAACATCCCCATTACCATAATAATTTATTTCACCAACTTTCTAATTTATTTATTTAATAATCCTACATGTAGATAAAAAAAAAACACAAGGAATACCATATAATCTATTTAATTCTAACTCAAACTTATCCCCTAGGACAATTTTAAACAAGAAGGCACTAAAAGATTTTAACTTTCTTGTAGATAAAGTCCTTACAATCATACACTATACTAATCATCAAATCTACAACACATTAAAACACTAATTTATTCTACTATACATTTAATAATTAATTTTATTTAAAGTAAGCTTAACTTTTCTATTCTAATGTACTATATTCTCGGCAAGAATGGTAATATATATGTATCTATATATGTCTGAGCACCAAAATGTAACTAAGATCCTACTTTTTTTAAGATAATTGAAATGGCTAAATATCATTATAACAATAAGGTCTTCGACAAAATTTACCCACGGATACACCTTCGACCCTAAGCTAATTGTCCTTATAATGAAGATAAGGAAATATACATGCCGAAATAACTACAAGAGAACTCAGACCTAGATTGACAGGGAGAGCTAAAGTTCACATTGATTTTAAGCAATCTTGAAACTACGCCATTATTAAATTTAGGAAAAACATGGAGCTAAGGAGACTTGCTAATCCAGAGTTTAGTAATAAAAGAAACTTGCAAGAAACTAAAATCAACATCCTAAGAAGTTCCCTCTATAAGATGATGTACTACCAACAAAGACATTGATTTGGGTGAAGACTGAGAATAAGTTGTTGGCAAGAGACACTATATGGATTCATGGTTGTTGTCATTGATGGCAACAAAGGTCATCCCACATATCCGCAAGTCATGGTGTGTCTCTACCAGAAGTCAGAATAAAGATTGTTGTGGTCCGGTGAACAAGAACAGAGCATGTGGCAAGGTCCGACAGATTGGTCCGGATCTCTCAGAGGAAGTGTCTTGGTGCAGTGCGGATTTGGGGAAGTCAAGAGGACTACCTTGAGTGGTATATTCCAAGGATTTAGCCTCCAGTGATGGACAAGGAAAAAGATATGAATAGTTGAGTACCGGATTCCTGAGAGACAGTGAAAACAGAGGAAGAACTGACTGACAGAGTATCAGACTACTTTCCGGATGTGTTACTGTTGATGATAAAGGTTGTGAAGGCATGAATCATGTTTGGCCGACATGATTAATGATATCTACAAGTATATTCTTGATCCGCATTGCTTGGTGAGCAAGGATTCAGCCGACAGAACAGAGTTTGTAAGAAACTAGACTGTTCCGGATGCCGACTAGAAAGGTGATGAAATTACTTGTGCGGATATATATAGAGGATGGATTTAGTTGTGAAGGGAGTGACTATGTCAAGATATATGCGAAGAAGTGCAGAACAAAGCAGAAGTACCAAGACAGATCCGGTATGTGAAAGGATAGCAGAATAAAGAACAGAGAAAAGATGAAGTGCAGCAGATCAGTGTACTGAGCCTAACCGGAACTAAACTCCAGCATATGCAGATGCTTCCAATCAGTTCAAGACTGTGATTCTTATCACTTTGTAGACAGTGTGTCTTCTTGTAGGCAGTGGGCCTCTTGTGAGCAGTGTGCTCGGGTAGTGAGCCCTAATTGGCAAGTGCCATTTTGTAATTTCCTATTCTTCTAACAGAAAATAATTTTTGGGTTAATCACCCCGTGGTTTTTTCCCTTAACAGGGTTTCCACGTCAAAAATACTGTGTTATGTGTTTCTTATTTCATGGTAATGTTTTTGTGTTTGATTCAATGCTGCATCAATTAATAAGAAAGTTCTATAAGGGAAATAATTAGGATAACTGATTCACCCCCCCCCCTCTCAGTTATCAACAATTGGTATCAGAGCTAAGTTCCTCCTAATATAGCCTAACAGCTTGAGGAAGATCTGGGAGTTCAAATGGATGTATATGGTTTAAGGGAGCAACTCAAGACTGCCCTTGAGGATCTTGAACAGTCAAATTCTGAAGTCAATGAATTAAAGGAAAGACTCAAACAGGCTGATGAATTCATGAGAGAATTAAAAGACAAATTAAGTCTCTCTATGAAAAAGAGAAAGGAGCTGCTCCAACAGTTGGCAAGACAAAGTGAAGAAAACAATACAAATGAAGAATTGACTGAGCAAACCAAGTTATGTGAAAAGTTATCAAAAGAAGTCATTATGTTAAGACATGAAATGGAATCAGGAACTATAAAGTTTACTCAAGAGATTGAAGAAAAAAGAAAGGCTGAAGACAATCTAAAACAATCTCTTAAAGAAAAATCAGAAGAATGCCACCAGATGGACAGGATTATCAGACATCTTGAATCTGATCTTGAAGATGCCAAAGATAATGAAGAAAAACTTGAGGATCAAATTGCCTCTCTCAAAAGAGACCTTCAAACAGCAAATGAATATAAAGAGAAATTCAAGATAAGTTCTGCTCAACTTGAAGTTCTTCTTGGAAGTCAAAAAAGGACAGATGACAAATATGGTTTGGGATATGAGAAAGGAGAAAGCTCCGGATCCGATCAAAAGAATTTTGCATCAGAAAATCCAAGAAACAAGCCTAGAAGACCTCCGGTAAGACAGCCCAATGCTCAAAGATATTCATCTTTCAATGGATACTGCCACAGCTGCAACCACTTTGGTCACAAAGCTAATCAGTGCAGAAAGAGAATGAATCAGATTAATTCATCCTTCTCTGGACAGTGCTTCAACTGCAAAAGGTATGGACACAAATCCCATGAATGCAGAAATATGCAAGTAAACAAATCATTCAAAGGTAGATGCTTTACATGCAATAGAGTAGGTCATATGGCTAATCAATGCAGATCAAGAGGATATCAGTCAATTATGCAAAGAAATGTTATTTGCCAAATCTGTAATAGGTCCGATCATAATGCTAAAGTCTGCAGAAGCAAGAATCAGGACAAAAGAGGTCCGGTGTATAATCAGAATCAAGACAAGGGTAAACAAAAGATGAATGCGGATGAAGTTAGGAATCAGATGAGCAAGATTTGGGTGAAGAAAAGTTCAGAGAATGTAGAGGTTGGATCCGCACCAGACTCTGGTGCTAATATTTCTTTCGAAAATTAAAAAGTTAGCTCTGGCTCAGGGGGAGACTCAAAGAAAATCCTGTTCCCCCAGCCAATCAAGTGGTGCCTAATGTGGCACAAGATGCGGAGTAAAAGGTTTAAAGATATAAGTCTTGAGACGATCCAAATAAGATTTCAGAGGTCCGCATGGAGTTATGAAGAAGTTGTGATCGATCAAGTAAGACCTGTTCCGGGAGATGCTCCGGTATGACAGAGGATTACAAAAAGGTCCGAAGAGATCCGGAAGTGCACTATCTTATTCTGCGGATTGGACAGAGTGTTTGGGATGTTCTTGTAATGTGTCACCTCGATTTATTCATGATTGAAAGATCCGGATGATGTTCACAGATCAGGACTGATCCGGGATACTCCAAGCTATCCAGACAAGGCAAACCAGAATAATATAGGTGAAGCATTTATTGCAAACAGATATTAGGGTTTGCGGAGCAATATAAGGGATTTCTCAAAAATCATTTGCTCATTCTGCACTCAAGAAAAAGCGAAAAGTGGAGCTCTGCAACAAGATTCATCAAGCACACCAAAGATCTCCTGCTGAAGTCATTGCATAAAGAAATCAATCCCACCACTCCGTGCAAACCGAAGGCGCATAAGGTATTCTCTGTTTTTCATTATCTCACTGCAAATCTTTGAAGAATGGCTACTCCAAATATAGTTAAGATCTCTGATAGACCTCGCCCCACATTCAAGAAACATCCTTACAAATCATTGGAGGTAGATCCACTAGGAGCCTTCTCTAGTGTCCCTCATGGTGTATTGCATAAGGAAGATATTAGGGTTTACATCCATGCGAATCTTGAAGACTTTGGAGATTCAAAGCTGATGGATATCTATCACAAACAATTGATAGATGACTCCTTTGAGATCAAACCTCAGTACAAAGCTATCCGGGACAAACACTTTGCACAGTGCATTCATTTCCCCTGTTTTGAAGAAGATGAATGGGTCTGGTATGTACTAAGTAGAATACATGACAACTTCCTATGGTTGAACCAGCCCTTCAAGATCACCAAAGATGCAATTAGGGCTGTAACCAGTCTGCACTCATCCGGTGGATTACCTATTCTCAAGTCTATCAAAAATCAGACAGTTAGTGATGCAACCGGATCCAAGTTTGACAAGAGAGCTATGACAGTTGATGACATCACTGAACCAGATGTCAAATTTGCAGCTATGATAATTGGTTACAAAATCTATCATTCCAGTAGGGAAAATTCAGTACCGGGAACTGCAATCTACACAGCTTATCAAATGTTAAAGGAGAATGCAGACTATGACTTGTGTGAGCTTCTTGTGAACCAACTCTTTGAAAATCTGCAGAAGATCAAGAAGGACAAGAAAAACTCCTTCAAGTATGGCAATCTGATCCTTTGTCTCTTCTTTTACTACATGAATGAGCTTCCCGGATCCAGTGGATGGATATGGCAGAATGACAGACCGGTTGCCATCCAAATCAGAGACTATTTGCATGGACTTGGGGATGCTAAAGCAAGAAATACAGCTCTATGGGGATACTTCAAGAACTTCCAAAGCATGATGCATGCAAGAGAAAGAATACCCCAATCCCTTGTTGAAAAGTACAAAGACACAGTATGCTTCATGGTAGAAACAGATCAGTGTCTAATGGAGGCAGTGGAACCAAGGACTGTTTGGATCATGCCCATGGGGTATGAAGTGGATGAACAGATAGTAGAGCTGCATGTTCAACACATGCTAAGCCAGCCCAAAGATCCTAAGGCAGAAAGGTTTGGAACCTTTGAGGAACTGAGTGTAAAGATACATGTAGAACTCAGGGAACCGGAGATAAAGAGGAAGGTAAGAAAAGAAGTTGAGCATATTGCTCAAGGCCTAGGCATCTCAAAAGAGGCACTTGATGCCAGCCGGGAAAAGAGGAGGAAGGCTGAGGAAGAAGAGAAAAGTAAAGAAAGTGTTCCGGTTGAAACTCCCACTTGGACCAGATCATCAAAAAGATCTGCACCTCCCACAACCAAAAGTTCAAAACTGGAAGTCCAGGCATCCGGTAAAAGATCCAAGACAAAAGCCACAAGGGCTTATGAAAGCCAAAAGGATGAAGAGGAAACAGAGTCAGATGAGGGAGTAAAAGAAATAAAGAAGCAGAAGAAGAAAGGATCCGGTAATCCCTCCACAGGCCAAGACAAGGATGAAATGGTAGAGGTATCTGTTGAAAAGCCCACTCTGTCTCTAGAAAGTGTAATCAAGTCGGTCATGGTGGATGGAAACCTTCAACCAATGACTGAATTTTATGATGACTACAGTGAGGCTGACCAAAAGACTCTGCAGGAAGCCACAGTCAAATATCTGAACATATACAATAAGGCTTTCATTGAGATCATATCTCTTATTCCTAAAAGCCTAGAAAAGGAATTAGAAATAAGAAAGAATAATGCTCATGCAAAAGATCTTGAGATCCGGGAGCAGATAGCTATTCAGCTATATCCTCAAATTGATCCCAAGACAATGAACATAATCTTCAAAGACTGCAAAGATGAGTTCAGAAGTAAAGCCAGGATGAATCAACTCATGCTTGGTGAGACTGACAAAGTGGCCCAAGAGACAGAAGAGATCCTCCGGAAGGCCTTCAAAAGGTTCAATCTTCCTGTTGTAGAGGACTTAGGTGCAGAAACAGCTGCGGATTTGGAATCATCTGTTCTGGAAGAAGTGGGCCCTGAACAGACAAACATCTCTCCTCCGGTTTCCCCTACAGTCTCCGGATCCCAAGAAGAAGAGAAACTACAGGAGAAAGAAGCAGCAGCTAAAGAAAAAGAGGTTGACAGCACCCCAACAGAGAAAACCACGACTGAAAGTGGTAAGAGTAAGGAAGGAGAAAAGATTCAAAAGGACAAAACTGCAGAAGAGAAGAAACATCTATCTCCGGCAAGAGACACTGCACAAACTATTCAAGAATTCCTGACAAAAGCCACTATAGAAATTGATGAACTGGACCTGCTAAAAGGACCATTAGATTTTGACTCTTTGTCACCGGTGCAAACAATGAAAATAGCCTCATTTGCAAATGAGAAAGTCAAAGAGAAGCTGCTGAAATCTCACATGGAAGACTGTGAGCTTATGGAGGTAGCATCTGGAGTGCTAGAAAAGATCATGCCATCCTTTCAAAAGGATCCCACAGCCTCCTCTTCCGGTAATCTCAAAACCTTAGTCAGCAGTGTTAGTACACATTTTGAATCTCTAGAAAAATCTGCTGAAGAAAAGGTCCGGAAGGAATTTTTGGACAAAAGATTTTCAGAAGTATTAGAATTAATCTCTAAAGATAGGAAGATTGTGAGTATTGGAATAAAGAGCTTAGAGAATGCTCTTAAGGATGGCGGTGACATTTACAAATTTTGTATATCCTGGTCAAAGGCAACAGCAGCAATTGATAAGAAAATAAAAGAGGAACAGGACAAGCTACAAAGCTTATCTCAAAGTTTTGATCCTCTCTCTTCCTCCATAATAAATCAAGAATGTCAGACTATTGCAGTCTTGAATGAAATAAATAATCTTGAGAAGGAAAGGAAGAATATCACTAACCGGATGGGAGAACTTAGAAGGATTATAATCCCTAAGTTGGAAACTATGCATGAGGCCATCAGTGATGCTTAGACCACCGCCCAAACAAATGATCCGACAGATCTCAAGCGGGCAGAAGCTTTTGCATTTTTGTTGAGTGGTCACATTTCAATTTTGGATAGAATGAAGCAAAGTTGGGCTACAGAAATGATCCAATTGCAGACATCCTTTGCAGACATTCTTCAGTATATGTGAGTATGTAAATATGCGGCTATGTATAGAAAATTTTTGAAAATTTTGGTGTGCGGACCCTACCCTTTGCCATTGATGTCAAAGGGGGAGTGAGGAGCAGTGAAAAATGAGGAATCCAACTAAGGGGGAGTTCCAGAAATTGTATATAAAGATAGAGCATCAGCCAAGGGGGAGCATAGTGTAAACACTTAGTCATTTTTCACTAAGTGTTGCCATCAATGCCAAAGGGGGAGATTGTTGGCAAGAGACACTATATGGATTCATGGTTGTTGTCATTGATGGCAACAAAGGTCATCCCACATATCCGCAAGTCATGGTGTGTCTCTACCGGAAGTCAGAATAAAGATTGTTGTGGTCCGGTGAACAAGAACAGAGCATGTGGCAAGGTCCGACAGATTGGTCCGGATCTCTCAGAGGAAGTGTCTTGGTGCAGTGCGGATTTGGGGAAGTCAAGAGGACTACCTTGAGTGGTATATTCCAAGGATTTAGCCTCCAGTGATGGACAAGGAAAAAGATATGAATAGTTGAGTACCGGATTCCTGAGAGACAGTGAAAACAGAGGAAGAACTGACTGACAGAGTATCAGACTACTTTCCGGATGTGTTACTGTTGATGATAAAGGTTGTGAAGGCATGAATCATGTTTGGCCGACATGATTAATGATATCTACAAGTATATGCTTGATCCGCATTGCTTGGTGAGCAAGGATTCAGCCGACAGAACAGAGTTTGTAAGAAACTAGATTGTTCCGGATGCCGACTAGAAAGGTGATGAAATTACTTGTGCGGATACATATAGAGGATGGATTTAGTTGTGAAGGGAGTGACTATGTCAAGATATATGCAAAGAAGTGCAGAACAAAGCAGAAGTACCAAGACAGATCCGGTATGTGAAAGGATAGCAGAATAAAGAACAGAGAAAAGATGAAATGCAGCAGATCAGTGTACTGAGCCTAACCGGAACTGAACTCCAGCATATGCAGATGCTTCCAATCAGTTCAAGACTGTGATTCTTATCACTTTGTAGATAGTGTGTCTTCTTGTAGACAGTGGGCCTCTTGTGAGCAGTGTGCTCGGGCAGTGAGCCCTAATTGGCAAGTGCCATTTTGTAATTTCCTATTCTTCTAACAGAAAATAATTTTTGGGTTAATCACCCCGTGGTTTTTTCCCTTACCAGGGTTTCCACGTCAAAAATACTGTGTTATGTGTTTCTTATTTCATGGTAATGTTTTTGTGTTTGATTCAATGCTGCATCAATTAATAAGAAAGTTCTATAAGGGAAATAATTAGGATAATTGATTCACCCCCCCTCTCAGTTATCAACATAAGTATATGAATATCTCAGAGGCAACTAATTTCATACAGCTGAGGGTTGTAGAAAATGCCATCAACATGGAAAGGAATACAATTTCAGAGTTTTCATTTAAGCCCAAATAATAAGGCAAGGGTTAAAATGCAAGATTTGGATAACCATGTGCCTCTTAAGCGTCGCTAGAACCTCTATAGAGTAGAAATACTAGCCATAGCAACTTCATGCATAAACGTGGCATGCATCTGCAAGGATGTATTGAACAAATCTTTCTAAATTAGTGACTCGAGTAAAGGAAAAAACATAATCATCCAAGATTAGAAGATTTCCTTGCTGAGCTTTAAATGGATGAGTGTTGTACACACTTCAATCATATATGTAACCCTTATTACATTAAACCTATAGGCAATCATTATGTGTGCCTGATTGACCTTCTCGGCCAAGCGGCTATCCTGAGGACACTCTCTAACCTTCTTAAAAGATGCAAATTAATCCTGCAGTGTTGATGAGGACGATTTTTCTTGGTGCCAGTAGATTACATATGAAAATTACTGAAGACTATTTACAATGGCACTACTTTTTGGTCTAGATCCTAAAACAATGTATTGAAAAACATATGTTCTACTCTCTGACCTTCATGCGGAGATGGCAGATGTAGCAAGGTTCAGGTTTGGTAAGGGAAACTATGGTAAGATAAATAACAAGATACCTAGATGTAGTTCAATAAAAGAATATATCATTTTCTATAGGAGATAGATCACATTTATAGACACATGAGATTTATGCAAAGCTAGAGAAATTGGCTTGGAAGATGACGACAGAAGGGTAATTTTCTAGATTCAAGGCATTTTCTTAATGTCTGGAACTAAGCGATTGACGTCCCATGCTTACCTATAATTATTTAACAATACACTGTAGGTTATGTATTGCAATGACTGCAAGTATTTATAGGATACTCAAGTTCAAAGCCTCAAATTGCATTAAGGCAATTCTACAATTGTATACCTAACTCCCTACAAAAATTGAAAAGAATAGTTCTAGGAACCAAATCTGATGATTTAACCTAAGTTGAAGGGTTCCTAAGAAGGAAGTTAATATAGAACCTAAGCATGCATGAGGAAAGGCAAGCTTGAGTATGACTTAAGGCAAGCTTGAGTATGACTTATACCTTACACGTTTTCTCCTCTACCTATAAAATACTCTATAGAGCATACTATCCAATATCAGTACCAGAAATCAAATTACAGACATACCTGAATTAAGTTTTCATTCACTGTCTTCCTCTAGATTGTTATTCTGAATCCCCATCATTCTCTTTCCCTAGTTTTTCCCATCACACTCCCCTTTTCCCAATTTCTGTCTCCCCTCAAATAATAGCCAACAGTCATAAATTTCCACTACCAGAAACTATTATAGAGAATCCCATTACCCTCCAAAACTGAAGGCAATTAATTTTTTTACTTTCCTGGGAGATTCTTCATGCCTGAAATCTTATTCGACAACTCACAAGAATTAATTCACTAACTAATATTATTCTTTAAATTAATGTATACTAATTTACCACAATAGTTGTTTATGACTTAGCAAAATACTAATATATTTAACAATTTACGACAAAGACAATACTTTAATATTTAGCTTATTAATATCATTATTAATATAATAATCAATTTGTTTCTAGACATTTCACAAAGACTAGAATTAACAAATACAAACAAAGACCATTACCTACCAAGGCGACCAAACCCAGGTAAGGACCATAAAGTGACATCCAAACTCACGACCACAAACTGAAGATGGAAACTGACCTAGGGAAAACCTCATGTTATCTCCCATCAACGTTATCCATTGGTGCAAGGGCCTGCTTAGACCTGCTATGTCAGGTAAAGTCAAGGCCCAATACCTACAACCTACATCAAAACATTAGGTTGTATACGAACAAATACATATATCAAACACACATAGAGTCAGAGAATCACAACATAGTAGGGTGCTTGAAACGAGTAGTGGTACACCGTCCCTACTCTGAAACAAGTCCATAAATCTATTTAAAACCAGATATCAACAAATCACATAAAACATGATAATATTAAACCATTACTAATCATGTCAATCTCATTATAGCTGGAATATCAATAATGTTATCATAAGCTCATAACACATGTCAAAACTACATCAGTCAAACATAGTCCATCATGATAAGCATAAACCATAAGCCTAATAACTCCAATATCATAGAATTGCCTAAATGAAATAGAAGAACTAACAACTGCCACAAGCCAAAATTGAGGGGCATTACATCCTCCTCCCCAAGAATCAGGCTTACTCCTGGAAGCCCACAAATAAGTAAGGGTATGACTCTATCACCCTGGAATCATCCTCCTAGGTAGCAGAAGTCTCATCATTAGGGTTCCACTGGGTCCTGACCTACTCCATGTCTCTACCCTTGAGAGTTTACTCCCGATGCTGAAGCTTGCACACGATCTCCAAAGAAGGTTGTCTGTCCTCTACCTGCAGTCTCCAAGGCTATCCCCTAATGCTTCATCACTGCGAACACTCTATGAGACCTCCTTGCATCACCTATGGTCGGCTCTGAAGCTGCTGGTCTTTGACCAAAACCTGAAGCATTCCTTTGTGGACACTGCCTGGCTATATGGCCCTACTGTCCACAAGAGAAACATCCTGAACCTCTACCAAAACCTATGCCACCCAAAGAAGCATTAGACTGCAAAAAGTTATCTCTACTTACTGTAGACTACGTACTCTGAGCTGGCTGATCGAAGTAGTTATGCCTATTCCGCTGCCAAGACTGATCTTTCTTAGACTGAAATCTATTCCCTTGCTGAGGCTAAGTGTTCTTTGGTTGTGACTGAGAACACTGTTATTGTTGTCGCTCGCCTTTGTCAAATGCATGATGGTCTCTTGAAGAGCCGCCTGCCTGAGACTGACCACCAACACCTACAGAAGGTGCACTACTAATGTGCACACCTGTATGCCTTCCAAGTGCCATCTCCAGATTCTCTTCTACTAATTGGGCTTTCTCCACTGCCACTTCCATAGTCTTAGGTTCAAAGAAACGAACCCCTCCATTGATCCAAGCATTCAAACCCTTAATAAAATGTTGCACCAACATAGACTCGTCGTCTCTGATACTCGCATACTGCTTGAGCTCATAGAATCTGTGCTCATACTGCTCAACTGACATGGCCATCTACCTCAGTTCATGGAACTCATCTGTGCGGCGCTGCCTCCAATGATCAGATAGGAAATAGGCTCTGAATCTCTCTAAGAACAACTCTCAATAGACAATGCTAATATCCAAGTGCAGCTTCTACTCCTCTAACCACCACCAAGTCGAAGCAAAACCTCAGAGATGCAAAATAGCACATCTATCTTTGGTGTTGTTTCCATAAGGATGCACGATGAAACACCTACCTATATCCAATAACCAAGTCTCTACTTCTAGACCACTACCATCTCCATCAAAGGTGGGAGGACGTGCCCTTAGTAGATCTCTCATATGGATGGCTAGTGTGGCCTCCTACTTAGCTATCAACTCTCTCCGCCTGGGTGATCTCTCTCTTTCCCTAGGCTTTGGTCGGTCTACCTCCTGACCCCCTCGAGGCTACTCAACCTCCTATCTAGGACCTAAATGGAAAGGGCCTCCTCAAGTAACTGTCGCAACTGGGCTCCCTTAGGCTGGTCTTGACCTTCCATATTCTGACCCCTACCTTCATGGGCACTCTCATGAGGAGAACTGGGAGGAGGTGTACCGCCACCACCTCTCCCATGACCCCTACCTCTACCACGACCCTGACCTCTGCCTCTAGGCATCTACCTACAAACCAAAGGATAATTCATTACACACAGAGGGAAGCAATAGGGACGAAGGTTAATCTACAGAGTTTAAGTACTAGGTCACATCATGGGCTCAGTTATAACCAGAGTAACCAGTGTTTAAACTTGGCTTTGATACCAAAGTGATGCCCCATCATGCAACCCTAGAGTGTTAGACTAACAAGTGCAAAATTAATAGAATTTTTTTTTGAAGCAAGAAAATGCATTATACATTAAATAAAATGAACAACTAACACATCTAGGGAACATGACTGCATCAGATAAGATTATAACATTACAAGTGATATGCATCATAATACAACAAAAGAGTATTACATTATACATTTGCAGAGATGAATAACTACAAATGTTCAATTCAAGATTATGTGACCAATCACATCAGTTTACAATATACAAAAAAATAAAAAAATTATAAAGGTCTACTACAACTCTGAAGATGTAGAACAAATCTAGAACTGGAAACACTACTGCAATGTCCTCAAACCAATACATCCAAGAAAACTAATGGATAGCTCTGCCACCCAACCATGTGGAACCCTGAGGTCTACCCCTCCAAGCTAGGAGATAACAATGAAGTTCCACTAGGTCAAGGTTACAACAATGAATACAACTACAAGATACAGACTCCATGCAGACAAAACATAATAACAAGACTGCACAGATAAGAAAGTACTTGTCAAAACAAGACAAATCATTAAGACAAGTCTGCACTCTAGAGGTAACAACAAAAGATAAAGAGGAGGTAATTGGATTGTAGTAAGGAGAGTGTCATCGCATCATCCTATCATGGGTTACCCAGGCTATCTCTCACTAGAAGCCAGCCCCCATCTATGGTTACCCTGGCAGCCTCTCTCTAGGCACCAGCCCCATAGGGTGACACATGCGGAGCCGTCCTATCCTCTTATGGAGGCAAGGAGGTCGGCCTTACCAACCAGGCCTTCTCATCCCATCCTTATCCTGCAAGAGCACTCAAGGCATGGGTGAGGCATCTTACTTATCTTGTTATGTAATTTACTATCCCAACCCTCCTAAATAAATTATTAAGTTATCACTTGCTTACAACTTCCATGGGGTTACCCAGGCGGCCACTTTGGGCACAAGCCCCACCATGAAAGCCACTCTCCTCCCTACAACTAGAAGCCTCTAACCAACCATCCAACATCAATAACATGCAAGGACAAGGGTCTACACGACATCTATCTTTTACAATCCAAAACATAGTCCATTTTAGATTTCAACCTCAACAATAAAACTTTCCCATATCCATTTAGAAATCTCACATCAATAAATCATTTATGTAAAATGACACAATAACACATTGAAGCCAAAGTAGCCTAACCTCTGGAGTTGGCAAATAGAACACAATACCACTTTACATAGGTCCATCAACAAGGGTTTAAATGACTATGTCATTCCCTTAGGACAATATGACTCAGGGCCAAAATAAACATAATAAACCAACTGCATCATTACTACCGGATGTTGACATCTAATAGTGGGACTTCAACAAAACCATATTTAAAATCTACTTGACATAACACAAATGGATAATATAAGCCAACAAGCATAATATGTTTTTTTTTTCTTTCAAATAAAATATACTATTACCTCTATTATTTGTATAACTATTACCATAGGAAACTAATATAATAACTTAATCATAGTAAAACTTCTAACTTATTATTTACTTACAAAGATCAATGTATCACAGGATAGAATATCACAAATTGATATTAAGATGAGCATAACTAATTTAACTAAGGGTATTTCATTCTAGAAATTGTAACATCCCCATTACCATAATAATTTATTTCACCAACTTTCTAATTTATTCATTTAATAATCCTACAAGTAGATAAAAAAAAAATACAAGGAATACCATATAATATATTTAATTCTGACTCAAACGTATCCCCTAGGACAATTTTAAATAAGAAGGCACTAAAAGATTTTAACTTTCTTGTAGATAAAGTCCTTACAATCATACACTGTACTAATCATCAAATCTACAACACATTAAAACACTAATTTATTCTACTATACATTTAATAATTAATTTTATTTAAAGTAAGCTTAACTTTTCTATTCTAATGTACTATATTGTTGGCAAGAATGGTAATATATATGTATCTATATATGTCTGAGCACCAAAATGTAACTAAGATCCTACTTTTTTAAAGATAATTGAAATGGCTAAATATCATTATAACAGTAAGGTCTTGGACAAAATTTACCCACGGATACATCTTTGACCCTAAGCTAATTGTCCTTATAATGAAGATAAGGAAATATACACGCCGAAATAACTACAAGAGAACTCAGACCTAGATTGACAGGGAGAGCTAAAGTTCACATTGATTAAGCAATCTTCAAACTACACCATTATTAAATGTAGGAAAAATATGGAGCTAAGGAGACTTGCTAATCCGGAGTTTAGTAATAAACAAAACTTGCAAGAAACTAAAACCAATGTCCTATGAAGTTTCCTCTATAAGATGATGTACTGTGAACAAAGACATTGATTTGGGTGAAGACTGAGAATAAGTATAAGAATATCTCAGAGGCAACTAATTTCATATAGCTGAGGGTTGCAAAAAATGCCATCGACGTGGAAAGGAATACAATTTTAGAATTTTTATTTAAGCCCAATTAATAATGCAAGTGCTAAAATGCAAGATTTGGATCACCATGTGCCTCTTAAGCATCACTAGAGCCTCTATAGAGGAGATATACTAGCCATAACAACTTCATGCATAAACATGGCATGCATCTGCAAGGATGTATTGAACAAATCTTTCTAAATTAGTGACTGGAGTAAAGGAATAAACATAATCATCTAAGATTAGAAGATTTCCTTGCTGATCTTTAAATGGATGAGTGTTGTACACACTTCAATCATATATGTAACCCTTATTACATTAAACCTATAGGTGATCATTATGTGCACCTGATTGACCTTCTCACTCAAGCAGCTATCCTAAGGACACTCTCTAACCTTCTTAAAAGATGCAAATTAATCCTGCAGTGTTGATGAGGACAAGTTTTCTTGGTGCCAGTAGATTACATATGAAAATTATTGAAGACTATTTACAGTGGCGCTGCTTTTTGGTCTAGATCCTAAAACAATGTATTGAAAAACATATGTTCTACTCTCTGACCTTCATGTGGAGATGGCAGATGCAGCAAGGTTAGGTTTGGTAAGGGAAACTGTGGTAAGATAAATAACAAGATCCCTAGATGCAGTTAAATAAAAGAATATATCATTTTATATAGGAGATAGATCAAATTTATAGACACAGGAGATCTATGCAAAGCTGGAGAAATTGTCTTGGAAGATGACGATGGAAGGGTAATTTTCCAGATTCAATGCATTTTCTTAATGCTTGCAACTAAGCGATTGAGGTCTCATGCTTACTTATAATTCTTTAACAATACACTATAGGTTATGTATTGCAATGACCACAAGTATTTACAGGATACTCAAGTTCAAAGCCTCAAACTGTATTAAGGCAATTCTACAATTGTATACCTAACTCCCTATGAAAATTGAAAAGAATAGTTCTAGGAACCAAATCTGATGATTTAACATGAGTTGAAGGGTTCCTCAGAAGGAAGTTAATATAGAACCTAAGCATGCATGAGAAAAGGCAAGCCTGAGTATGACTTATACCTAACAAGTTTTCTCCTCGGCCTATAAAATACTTTACAGAGCATACTATCAAATATCAATACCAGAAATCAATTTATAGACATACTTGAATTAAGTTTTCATCCATTGTCTTCCTCTAGATTGTTATTCTGAATCCCCCACATCCTCTTTCCCCAGTTTTTCCTGTCACACTCCCCTTTTCCCAATTTCTATCTCCCCTCAAATAATAGCCAACAGTCATAAATTTCCACTACAAAAAACTGTTACAGAGAATCCCATTACCCTCCAAAACTGAAGGCAATTAATTTTTTTACTTTCCCCAGATATTCTTCACGTCTAAAATCTTATTCGACAACTCACAAGAATTAATTCACTGACTAATATTATTCTTGAAATTAATGTATACTAATTAACCACAATAGCAGCTTATGACTTAGCAAAATACTAATATATTTAACAATTTATGACAAAGACAATACTTTAATATTTAGCTTATTAATATCATTATTAATATAATAATCAATTTGTTTCTAAACATTTCACAAAGAGTAGAATTAACAAATACAAACAAAGACCATTACCTACCAAGGTGACCAAACCCGGGTAAGGACCATAAAGTGACATCCAAACTCACGACCACAAACTGAAGATGGAAACTAACCTAGGGAAAACCTCATGTTATCTCTCATCAATGTTATCCATTGGGGCAAGGGCTTGCTCGGACTTTCTAAGTCAGGTGAAGTCGAAGCCCGGTACCTGCAACCTACATCAAAACAATAGGTTGTATATGAACAAATGCATATATCAAACACACACAGAGTCAAAGAATCACAACATAGTAGGGTGCTTGAAATGAGTAGTTCTACACTATCGCTGCTCTAAAACAAGTCAATAAACATTTCTATTTAAAATTAGATATCAACAAATCATATAAAACATGATAATATTAAACCATTACTAATCATGTCAATCTCATCATAGCTGGAATAACAATAATGTCATCATAAACTCATAACACATATCAAAACTATATCAGTCAAACATAGTCCATCATGATAAGCATAAACCATAAGCCTAATAACTCTAATGTCATAGAACTGCCTAAATGAAATAGAAGAACTAACAACTGCCACAAGCCAAAATTGAGGGGCATTACATTGAGTCCCATGTTATTATTAATATGTTTATATGCTATGTGTGTTGGCTGACATCATCCATAGTTAGTGGAGTGATGAGATGCCATATCAGTCCACTAGGAGCTTTATCCTCGTTGTCCATTTGCATATAGCAAGTAATGGACAGTGACTCCAAGGAAGCCGTGGGGTGGCAGAGTGGAGTATCCACCCTCCACTTCATGGGCTCATGTGGCGGTTTCACTGCATGCTCGGCATGCAAAGAAGATCAAAACTTAGTTTGTAAGTCTTGGGCATTCATTCATTATTATTCACAATGCTCAAGAGATAGAGCAAGAACAGGATAATTTTTAGTTAGCTAGAAGTCTTTGTCAAAGGCCACAGGAAGTTGGCATGATAGTCCTTTGCTAAGACCCAATGATAGACCGCATCATAAACACTCAAACAAACTTTCTCAAGTTAGATTCGAAGCCTATAAAGACTCACATTGCTTTGAATGTTAAACAATATTAAAACCCTATTGAATAGGGTCGACTGTATCGACAGTCAAGTGCATTATTTGTTGTGGTTATCATTTAAGGCCCTCGAGCCATAGCTATCGATATAATAATCGTTATTTCTCAAACTCTCAAGGTCTATGTTATAGTTGTTTAATCTTGTTACAGTCAATGAAATATATTACAAATTTTGTATTGAATGTGATTTAACTGTCACTCGAGGCCTTCAAGGTTGAGCCAGTGCTCACTATAGCTAACACCATGTTTGAGTGTCAATAAGGCACAATATGGAAACAATTTAATGTCAACACAAAAGATTCCATGATGTATTCAAGCTTATTGTGCTCATGAAATATAGTGTTTAAAACTATTTTGTTTAGTCATATGCTTGGAGGATTCGGCTTGCATGTGGTCCATGCACCATCCTTGAACTATAATGATAATCATTTTGAAAACATTAACCTTTAAACATGCAAAGAGCATTTAGATACCATTCATGAGAACTATATCCATAGTACTTGACTGCTAAGGAAAGGTTATTAGGATAACCATAAAGTAGTCCTTAAATTTTAAAGATTATATGTAACGACTCCTTGTTAAAGAAGAAGGTTGGATAACTAATAGTTAGTATTATTACTTAAAGGAAGCATTACATGGATGCTAGTTTGATGGAGATATTTCTCTTCTTGATACTTATATCTTTATGAGATTGAGAACTAAGTTTAGTCTAAATCTCTTACATTGTATTGTAAATGAAATCCATTTTTTTCTAGTGGCCAAACTCCATGAAGGGAGTATATAATGCTATGAAATCACGTAGAGTCCTTGAGATAGAATCTTTTAATCTGATGATGCTCTCCCTCCCTTTTTCAGAGGGGTAGAAACCTATTTCCTAAATGCAACTTGCAATCACCAACTCAAGATTAGTGTATCAATTTAAGTATTTCATAATCCTTATGAAATCATAATATCTTGACAACTTATAAACACATGTCAATTATATTCAAGTAAACATAACTCATGAAAATATTGATTTTCCCTGACAATTTTACTAAGCGTCGAATCATTGAATCATGCATAATCATCTACTAATTACTTCAAAAGTAAAAAGTAAAACATAGTTAAAGTTAGGGGTGTAACACTAACCCATTACGATTATATTTTTTGGTGATTTATATGGGTTCTATTGTGCCCTGCTCATGGATTCCAAGTCCACCTTATCCTTTAGAGCCCATATTTTTGACAATGCGCTGACAATTGTTGTACTTTTCCATAGGTAATATTACTAGTTCCTTCTCATCTTGGAAAATCTAAGAGGATATGTCTTCGCTATGTTCATCTTCTAGATTTCGTTCATGTATGAATATTGTTGGGTGAATTGGTTTGATGACCTTCATTTTACTTTCTTTCACCACAGGAGGTTTTCCATAAGACCTAGGTGATAAAGGCAAGTTCCCTATATAGCAGGAGTTTAGCAAGTCATATTCTTCAAACCCGATGTCCTTATAATGAACCTTGACCTCAGGAATGTCTTGATTAGGTGGGGTTTTCGATAATACGGATGGATCGACATAAGAGGACAAAGGCTATGCTCCAACATTATTAGGGATTTGGTTTAAGTTTAGATATCTTCCTTGCATAATGTGCCAAAGTTCAAAAGGATTCGTATCTCCAAGAATTTGGTAATTTCAGTACCATTAAAGGGGAATTTCAAACACTAATGGTAGGTGGAGGGTATGGCCTGCATGGCATGAATCCAAGGGTGACCAAGGATGATGTTATACAGGAGGTCAAGGTCCATGACAAGGGTTGTTGGTCCTTGGCATTTAATCATGTTTTCATATGTCAAATCTAGGGCTATGTCCTTGGCTATCTGCAATTAGGAATCCTATAGTTGCCAGTCCATCTAACTAATTCCGCTAATCTTATTTTCTATGGAAATTAATGTTGCTGATTTATCTGCTATGAAAGTAAATTCTAAGAATATTGGAAACAAAGTTGAAACACTAAATAGCTAACATTGATCTATTCTAATCCATTTAACTGAAGCATACATTTATCTATGAGAAAACAATAACTATCTTCCTAGATAGAATCTGAAACAAAATAATAAAAAAATAAATACTAGCCTCATGTCTTGATGGCGGGAGTGGGCCCTTGCTCCTCACCCTCAGGACTAAAGACTGAGGCAATAAATCAGTACAGGAACATAATATCATAATTTTTTTCAGTCTAATCCCATAGTACCCTTTTGTATTCATAAAAGTATCTATATCCCAAAATGAGATTACAATAACAATAATCTATATATTTCTTCTCCCTCTACCTTATATATTTATATCAAATCTAGCAATGAGATATCACTTACTCTAACTACTGGTTTATCTATGAGACATCATCAATATCTTATTCTATCAACTGTTTAACTGTAGAGTAAAATCATTCAATTGAAATAGATTTTAGTGGAACAATAGTCCACTAAATCTAGAGTCTTAGTTTCAAATAACAACTAGGCAACGAGGCCCTTAAATATAGGTACTTAATTAGTTTATCGAGAACTCATGCAAAATCAATAAAGGAGGAATTTAAACTTCTAGAAGTTAACTAGAGTCTTCATTCGATTACTCAAGTGTGGCTGAGTAATCCTTGGAGCACTCTAATTACCACCGGAAGTGTTCACTGATAGAGGCATTCGAACTCTACATTAGATTAAGGAGGCTCTTAAGGCGTGTACTTCTGTTTGCAGCTCCAGAGATGTGCTTATGACTTCTGTCCATCTTCGAGGATGATTCACCCTTGGTCCTCTTATCTCAAAATCTATCCAATCATATTATAAAACATTGGATATAGGTGTAGTATCCTTCATGTCAGCTCTGGAGATTATTAGGACCATCTCTGGAGATGCTCAAAATTGCCTTTTCCTAAACATCTACACCTATAGATTGAAAAAGAGAGAATTTTTGCATATTTCCATTAAATTGGTACACATTAGTCCTTCAAAAAAAAAAAAGAGTTTTAGTAATTCATCTCTCATTAATATAATTAGAACAAATCTTATCATTCTACTTTGGTGTAATTATCAGGACAACAGAATAAGAAGGGTGAAAAAGGGAGGTAAAAAGGTGTATTATTATGGGTGCTACCTGGCACTCATCATCCCCCCAAACTTAAAGGTTAGCAGGTCCTCTTGTTCTTCATAATCTAGACTTATTTAGGTGGAATATTCTATTAGTCAAATTGAAATCATCTGCATATGTGGGTCAAGTACTATGGTTTGTATTGCCATTCCCTATGAACTCCTTAAATTGCTTCAAAAATTCTTGAAATCTGGTATCATCCATTTGTTCATCCCAGATAGGTAGTGGCTCAATAATGAGAGGAGGTCTAAAACGGCCATCTATCCACTATAGTTTGTATTTATCCATCAAGTTGGACATTAGCATTGCCTTCCTCATAAACAACCTTAGGTTGGCAAGGAACACTAGTTCCCTCATCTTTTGTTCTGTAATTAAAGTGTTCCACCTTCTCTTTGTCACCGGAAGCATTTGATTAGATAAATTGTTTATGAGGAGACCAAAATCAATGGAACATTCCTACAGATGTTTCAGATATAAAGGTAAAATCTTGGTCTTACCTTCTGGGGAGTAAATGTTTTCCTTGAAATGAATCTTAAAAGAATTGGGATTTAGACATTCCCTCCTGAGGAAGAGTCTTGTTTCTGCATCCTTCTTTGTACAAGCTTCCATCCTTTCATTCCAAATCTAATGATTCCTCATTAGTGACATGAATGCCATGAGTTGGCATTCCCCTACAAAGTAGTTTATAACGAAGGTATGATCATTGATGCAGAAACCATGCAAATACAACTCACACAAGAAATCTTTATCCTCATCAGGACCTTTTATGTATGCCTCCGTGAACCCTGCCTCAGTTTTGATGTCCTTAGTTAAATTAGACAAAATCAAAGATATTTTTCTCTGGAGGATTCGTTCTTACAAAAATAGAGCATAACTACCAATAAGAGGTCTGCAAGATATGATCTCAGCTAAAATGGAGGCTACCTGAATGACGTTTTCCTCTAAGATTTGTACTCTAGGTGACATGGCAGTTACTGCTCTTTGCAATTGTAGCATTGGTTTGGAGGTCTCATATTCCTGACATCTTCTTTTCCCAATGAAACAGGGCCTTAGGGATATCTATTGGAATTGGTCCCAAATATGGATCTATTTGAATCCCCTGTTCCATTGTTGCAATTGGGCCAGTCAACTCATGAATATATTCCTCTTGATCATCTATTCGGTTATTGGCCCATGTCAACTATTTGGCTTGACTTTGTACCTTCTCGAGCTTTCATAATATCAGAGATATTTGTGTTGTTTCTTCTTCTTTTTCTCTAATTCTTTGGGTAGCCTCTATTTTTTTGTCTTTGGTTTCCACCACTTTCTCTTGAATTATCTTTTGTTTGTCCTAGAGTTCTACTTATAGTCCTTCAATTATCTTCTTTTGTTCCATTTCTTTTTCTTTCATGACCTTTTTGAGGTCAGTAATGATTAAATTTTTCCCCCATAACAGTCTCTTTAGATTATTTATTTCCTATAGCAGCATTTGTTCCTTTGGGACCTCTATGTCCTCTTCATCAGAGGGGTGAGAATAACTCCATGTTTCTCCCCCTTCTGTCTATTCCTCCTTAGGGGCTTCCATAACTCTTTGCCCTACATTGTTAGCTGCATTATCTTTTCCCTTCTCAAATTCTCCTACAATCTCCTTATCCTAAGCTTCCTCTTGACTTCCTTCTACTATTATTGGGGCTGATGCAGACCCAGCCTCATCCATGGAAGTTCAAAAACCTAAGAGAACCTCAGCTAAGAGAGAAGTATATTTTTTAGCTTGTGTAGGGTGCCTCTTTCTCTAGCTTCTCCATAGCATGGGTGGAGTTTGTGCCTCTGTAGCAGATGCATTATCCTCAAAATCTAAAAAAATGGTGAAAGTATCTCTCTCTTCTGTCTCTAGAGCATGGGAATGTTGTGGCACTAGAATCTGAGAACTTGGATGAACAGGTGGCTCTGGCTTCCTTTTCACTCCCATCTTCCTGTCTTATTTCACCTCCTTTAGTTAAAGTCTTCTTGATTTCCTCTGTAGTTTATTTTTTTCTCTTTTCACCCTATGAGGACTATGGCAGTAGACTTGAATATTATTCTTAAAGATTTTGGAGAATTTTACAATCTTTGAATTGGATTTGATCCATTAATTGCAACTACTTAGATTATGGGAAGGTGGCTTGAGATTAGTTGAACATGATTGTGCAGTCATAATTGCAGGGAGTGATGTGACACTTTAGAGAGAGGTCAACAGTGTGGCAAATAAGGTGGCATGCATGAATTAAAAAGGAAATAATGGCAGGGAGATGTGTCACAATAACTGTACTTAAAAATAGAAATGACAAGACATGTAATAATTAATTTAATTCAAGTGAATTACCTGAATCACTTTTTGTGATGATGGTCCAATGTACTTGGATGCAACACTGCGAATTTGATGAGATTTGATGTGTCCCAGCACGTGAGAAGCTCCTTCGTGCTTGAACTGGTGTCAACATCTTCATTGTCACCTATTCTGAAATTATTCCCACTGAGTGGTCTAGAAATGACATGCTATCAAGTGACATCAGTAGAGAAATCTATGATGACTTGTGCATGTGGAAGCAATTGCCTTTTGATTACTGACGATGTGTGTGCTGACCTCATCGTTGTTTATGTCACAAAGTGGAGGATGAGTCATGCTAACCTCATCCTATGATGTCCCCACTTTAACACCTAGAGAGGTGGGTCCCCTCCTTGTTTTATTCTTTAAAATGGTTCTTTATTGGTGAAGCGCTAGAGGTGCTCCTAGATTGCTATGGAGATGTGTTTTAGTATCTCCTGGCATTTGATTGTCTCGTAGATTGATTATTGCAATCCTGCAAGAAGGGAACCACCATTTACTAGTTTTCATTCCCCTTGGTTGAGAAAGACAGCCATTTACTGGTTTTCCATCTTCCTCTCTTTTTTTTTCTCAAAAAGGTCACCATTTTCTAGTTTTCAACCTTCCTTTCTTTTCAGTCTCAATCTGTGACAGAGGCTGTGACCCCTGTAACCAAGCACAAGTCCTTTTTAAATTCCTCCTTCATTGATGTCCTTTTATAGAGTCAAATTCTGTGGCCATTTACTAAGAATGAATATGTGCTTCCATCAATGGGTGCTAGCAAAACTGTTTCATTTTCAAAAACTTCTCTTATTTGGTAAGGACCCATCCAGTGAGTTTGTACCTTCCCTTTGAACTCCTTGAACTTAGAATCATATAGGAGAACCCAATCACCTTGCTAAAATATCCTCCTTTTGATGTGTTGGTCATGCCATTGTTTCCTTTGATATTGAACTAGTTCTGTTTGTTGTATGGCTTTTGTATGGATTTCATCCAACTCATTCAGTTGAAGAATCCTATCCTGTTGTGCTATAAACAGTGTTAGACCGATATCTAATAAAATTTTGAGTGTATGTAGTTTGAATTCTATAGACAGAATGGGTTTCTTCCCACAAACCAATTCATATGGTGAGAACTTGGTTGTGGACTTCTAGGTGGTATTGTAAGCCCAAACTGCTTCAAATAACCTAATAGCCCAATCCTTTCTATTCATGGCCACTGTCCTTGTTAGGGTATTTTCTAGCTCCCTATTAGTCACCTCCACCTACCCATTAGCTTGGGGATGGTAAGGTGAAGACTTTATGTGCTTAACTTGATATAGGTCTGTGAATGCTTTGATTATCTAAGAAATGAATTGAGGTCCTCTATCTGAAACTATTGATCTTGGGTCTCAAAATCTTAAGAAGATTCTATTATAGAGGAAATCAACAACTTTTTCTTCCCTTGCAAATTGCAATGCCTGAACCTCATCCCATTTAGTTACATAGTCTGGCATACCAGAATGTATTCTTTACCTGATGATGGTGGAGAAATTGGTCCCACAAAGTCTAGACCCCATTTCTCAAATGGTTCCAACATTACTTGAGGATGAAGTGACATTTCCTGGGTAAAGGTTGGTTGTCCCATCCTTTGGCACTGATCGCACTACTGCACATACCTCTTGGTATCCTTATGAATAGAGGGCTAGTAGTAGCCAACTCCCAGAATTTTGTGGATAGTTCTGTGTGAGGAATAATGCCCGCCAGATGGTTCATCATGATATGCCCTTAAGACATCAAAAATTTCATCAACTTTCAGACACCTACGTAAAATGAAATTAGGACCACACTTAAATAGTAAACCATTTAACCATTTGTAAGATAGGATTTCTTTTAGTATGCACTTCTTTTGTTTTGAGCCAAAATGGGATGGAAACAAGCCTATAGCTAAGAGATTAGCTATGTCTGCAAACCAAGGTACAGTAGAAGAGATGGCAAAAAGATGTTCATCTAGAAATTTGTCCTCCACTGGTTGGTTCTCTCCACCTGTATACAATCTTGATAGAAAGTCAACAACCAAATTGAATTTTCCTAGATTATCAACTATGGTAATGTCAAATTCCTGTAATAGCAATAACCACCTAATTATCCTTGCACCTACTACTAGCTTGTTTATTAAGTATTTGATGGCTACATGATCAGTATGTACAAATATTTTGTATCCAGTGATATAATGCCTAAATTTGTTTATAGTATAAATGACTGCCAAGAATTCTTTTTCAGTTGTGATATAGTTTCTTTCTGCAGAGGTAAGGTTTTTACTGATGTAGTAGATGGTATGCATACTTTCTCCCTCCTCTTTCTGCCCTAGGACTGCCCCAATAAACTCATTTGAAGCATCCGTTTGTATGTGAAATGACAGAGTTCAATTGGGCCCTCTTAAAATAGGTGTGACTATAAGTTTCTCCTTAATGGTTTCAAATGCTGATTGACAATACTTTGTCCATAAGAAGTCAGTGTCTTTGTTAAGTAGGGCACACATAAGAGTAGCTATTCTACTAAAATTTTCTATAAATCTCCTATAGTAGCTTGCATGACCTAGACAAATTCTAACATCTATCTGATTTTTATGTGAGGGTAATTCTTTGATCACTTCTATTTTGTTTTGGTCTACTTTGATCCCATTTGCTAAGATGTGATGTCCCAATACAATTCCTTTCTCTACCATCATAAAGCATTTTTCATGGCTCAGGGATAGTTTTTTTCACAACATTTTAGTACCTTTTCTAGGTTTATGAGAGCTTCTTCAAAGTTGTCCCCATAGACAGTAAATTCATCCATATAGACTTCCATGCACTCATTAGCTAATTCAACAAAAATGGCTAAAACAAGCCTCTAAAATGTAGTTGGAGCATTACATAGCTCAAATAGAAGAACTTTGTAGGCAAAAGTTCCCAAAGAACAAGTGAAGGTGGTTTTATCCTGATCTTCAGGTGCTACTTGGATTTGGTTATATCCACTGAACCCATCCAGGAATGAGAAGTACTTCCTCCCTACAAGGTTTTCTAGCACTTGGTCAATGAATAGTAAAGGAATGTCGTCCTTCTTTGTGGCTTTGTTTATTTCTCTATAGTCAATACACACTCTCCACTTCCAATTCTTTTTAGGCACTATGACTAAGGGTGAGACCCATTGACTGTCTAAGATTGGATATATAAACCCTGCTTGTAGCAATTTTTCTATCTCAGTCTTAATAATATCTTTTAAAGTAGGATTCAATCTTCTATGGGGTTGTCTGATAGGTTTGACATCTTCGGTGTATATATGATGAGTACAGATCTCAGGAGAGATGCCCTTCATATCTTGGTATTCCCAAGCAAAAGCTGTTGAATGGGAAATTAGGAGTTTGAGAAGTGCTTCTTCCTATTTTTATGCTAATTACGTGTTGATATTCAATGTTTTCCCAGATAAAATCATGACCTATTTTGTGATATGATCCACAAATGTATTCAATCCATATCCTGGAGTCATAGTATTGAGGGGGTAAGAATGTGGGAGTAACATGTGGAATGTGGCTAAGTCTCTATAAAAGGTCTCTCCACAAGGAATGATGTTTTCTAGGGTACAATGAGCAGAAGTGGGGAATTCTCTTTTTGAATCATGGGCTAGTTCCATGATATCCTCGTTAATAAGAATGTGGGTGATATATTATGTTGTATCATAGTGAATTTCTTCTTCTAACTCACCCAAAGGTTCTTTGATGGTAACCATAGCTACAGAAGCACTATTTTCCATGTTATTCAGCTCATCTACCCACACTTTTCCTCAATAATGTATTGATGGTTTAGCTGGAGAATACAAAGATATTTTCTTCAAATCTATTCCATTGGAAATGACCATATCCCCTGTTTGACAATCAATAGATGCTGCTATTGTGGTAAGCCATGGCCTTCCTAATATCAATGGGTATGCATTTCACTGGTTTCTAGGTTCTAATATCAGGAAGTCTACTAGGAATTCCCATGATTCCACCACAACTGGAACATCAATTATCACCCCTTTTGGAATAGCTACTGACTGGTCAGCTAGTTGAAGGATTGTGGATGTGGACTGGATACCTATTAGGGCTAATTTGTCCATTGTGTGGACTATCATTACATTTATTACTACTCCCAAATCAACCAAAATATTAGATATTTCTATCCCTGAGATATAAATAGTTATGATAGGGTTCCCAGGGTCTCCATATTTTGGGAGGAGCATTTCTCCCATTAGGAGGTCTACTACTTTCCCTTCTACCTGGATGGTGGCAGGAAAGGTTTTCTTTCTACTCTGGGTCTTAACACAATGTTGTTTGATGAATTGGTTCAGTTCAGGCACATCCCTAATTGCTTGTAGGAGTGGAATTTAAATGTTCAATTGTCTAATTTCTTGTATAAATTCTGATTCCAAGGTAGATTGGACTTGTTTTTACAAAACCTTTTTTCTAAGGGTCATGTTGTTTGAGCCATTTTGGGTATGGTGCTAGTTTCTCTATCTTCAAAGCATCTTTAGAGTTCTTAGAAGAAGTGTTTCCAGGGGTGTTCTCTGGAGCTCTTCCTTTAGGAGGAACTCCAAAGTTATCCAAGGATGGTTCTTTCAACACTGTTTTGATAGTAATCTCCTCTTGAAGTTGAGTGGATGGATTTTCAAGTTCCTCATCATTGGTTACTTCAACTATAGTTGGAGGAGATGGTCTTGGAAGTGCTTTCCCAGAACACAGCTAGAGATTATTGGAATATATGGCATTAATATCAGCTATGTTTTCTTGTTTTGTCATGTAAATAGCTGCTCTCAGTTTATTCCATGGGTTTGGTCTAGGTTGGGTTGGTAAAGGTGGCTAGCTAATTGGCTCATTTTATGACTGTTCTTGTGTGTTGGGGGGTCCAGTTAGCAATGCTTTTTGCTGAGGTTGGAAATGTTGAGGCTGTCCCTGGTATTGTTGATTATAACCCTATTGAGGACCCCAATAAGGCTGCATGTTTTGTGATCCAAACTGTTGTGGCCATTGTTGATTTCCCCAGGGCTAATTTTGCCAATGTTGGTTCTACCATTGTTGGTTTATCCAATCTTGTGGTCCCTAAGGAGGAATATTCTGAGGCCCATGCCACACTAGACTCCATTGATTATTTCCCTAGTTCGAAGGACCCCTATAAGAATCCTAGTTTAGATACTGATTATAAGGAAAATTCCCAGCTTGGTTTTGTCCTATAGAGTTCAACTCCTCCTCTATAATGGCGTTCTTTTTAGTCATCCTTTTTAAGGCTAGGAGCTGATCATACTGATTGGTAGGATGTTCCCTATCACAGATTTGATAGATTTCTGATTTATCTAAAGGGCATTCTCTCAACAGGTGTTTGTTCCTACACCTAGGGCAATATATGGAGAGTGATTTAGTTGTTATGTTGTGATCAGTTGTTCTAGTTTTTGCCTGAATCCCATCTAATGTGGTATTCAATTGGACTAGAATATCTATTTTAAGATTTGCAATTTCCTCCGTTAATTGTCCTATTTCATTCTTCCCTTTGAAAGATTTGGGTGTTCTCACTCCATCTTGGATTCTGGAATAGTTCCTGTAGAGTTCTTCTATAACAGACATATCCATTTTATTGATATTCCCTTTTCCTATTAGATCCAATGCCTGTTTTGATTCTTTGTCTAATCCTTTTGCAAATAGGGCTCTAGCCAAAGAGTGAGCCACATGATTGGCATACCTTCTCAAAGCAAAGTTGAATCTATCCACATAGTCCTCTAAGGTGTCATCCTCTCTTTGTTTAATTTTGAATAGTTCCTCATTTTTATCACTGACTCTACAGTAATCCTAGTATTTTCCCAAAACCTCTATTTCCATATGTTCCTAGGAATGGATGGAGTTTTGGGGCAAACCCATGAACCATCTTATAGCAAAATATTTCAATGTTGAGGAGAAAAGTTTGAGTTTTTTTATTATTTAATCAATAATCGTAAGTCTAGCATACCACTTTGAATTCAAACAAAAACTGATCTGGATCCTTAGAAGCAAGACCCCAAAAATTTGGCAAATGTGAAGGTGAGAACTTCATAGGGGCATTATCTCTAGCAGCCAGAACAATGGGGTATGAGAAGGTCCTTGGAGCATGATTATCCTCCTCATCATTATTATCATCTATGTCTGATACATGTTCTTCTCTTTGAGATTCGGTGTGGGGTTCTGAGGAATTAGTTTCTATCGAAGGATCTACCTGAAATCTTTTTGCAATTCTTGGATATATTCAGAGAGTGAAGGACTTCCAGAGGATTTGTAGAATTATTGAGTTGGGGTAAAGTTTCCAAGGTAGGTTCTATGTGCCTCTCTTCAACACGGTCTTGTGCCACCCTACTGCTTTCTCCTATAGTTTGCTACTGGGGTGTCTATTTTATGTATCTTCCTTTTGAATCCCTAGCTCTAACCATACAAATTCAATTTATCCAAAAAAAACTATTTAACTAAGTTTAGCTAATTAACACATAAATCACCGGTAAAGGCGCCAAAAATGACAAGATTTGTTGGTCCTTGGCATTTAATCATGTTTTCATATGTCAAATCCAGGGCTATGTCCTTGGCTATCTGCAATTAGGAATCGTATAGTTGCCAGTCCATCTAACTAATTCTGCTAATCTTATTTACTATGAAAATTAATGCTTTTGATTTATCTTCTATGAAAGTAAATTATGAGAATACTAGAAACAAAGCTGAAACAGTAAATAGATAACATTGATCTATTCTAATCTATTCACTGAAGCATGCACTTATCTATGAGAAAACAATAACTATCTTCCTAGATAGAATCTGAAATAGAATAATAAACAAAATAGATGCTATCCTCCTGTCTTGATGGCAGGATTGGACCCTTGCTCCTCACCCTCAAGACTGAAGATTAAGGAAATAAATCAGTACAAGAACGTAATATCACAATTCTTCTTCAGTCTAATCCCATCAGTACACTTTTGTATTCAGAAAAGTATCTATACCCCAAAATGAGATTACAATAACAATAATCTATATATTTCTTCTGCTTCTACCTTATATCACTTACTTTAATTACCAATTTATCTATGAGATAGCATCAATCTCTTATTCTATCAATTATTTAACTGCAGAGTAAAATCATGCAATTGAAATAGATTTTAGTGGAACAACAGTCCACTGAAACTGGAATCTTAGTTTCAAATAACAACTAGGCAGCGAGGCCCTAAAATATAGGTACTTAATCAGTTTATCAAGAACTCATGCAAAATCAATAAAAGAGGAATTTAAACTTCTAGCAGTTAACTAGAGTCTTCATTCGATTACTCTGATGTGGCTGAGTAAGCCCTAGAGCACTCCAATTGCCACTAGAAATGTTGATTGGTAGAGGTGTTGGAACTTTGCATTGGATTAAGGAGGCTCTAAAGGTGTGTACTTCTGTTTGTAGCTCCAGAGATGTGCTTATGACTTCTGTCCAGCTTTAGAGATGATTCACCCTTGGTCCTCTTATCTTAAAATCTCACCAATCATATTGGCAAACATTTGAGATTGGCATGGTATCCTTCATGTTAGCTCTGAAGATTATTAGGATTATCTCTGGAGATGCTCAAAATTGCCTTTGCTCGAACATCTGCACTTGTAGATTCAAAAAGAGAGAATTTTTGTATATTTCCATTAAATTGCTGCACATTAGTCCTTCAATCAAAAATCATGACTTTCGGTAACTCATCTCTCATTAATATAATTAGAACAAATCTTATCATTCTACTTTGGTGTAATTATTAGGACAACAGATTAGGAAGGGTAAAAAAGAGAGGTAAAAAGGTGTATTATTATGGGTGCTACCTGGCACTCATCAGTCCAAAACTTGACATCGAGTTTCCACTAAGGTAGGACCCACTTTGATTGGTAAAAAATGACTCTGCCTAATTCTCTTTCAGCATCATCATCAGCTTTGATTGCCATTGGTTGGGAAGAGTCAATAGCATCTACAAAATATCCTAACTGTTTTAGCAGCTTCAAGGAACAAACATTGAGACCAACCCCACCATCTATAAGGATTTGCTTGACTTTTTGTTGGTGTATGTAGACTTCTATGTTTAGGGCTTCATTATGGCATGCATTTTGGAATGGGAGATCTTTTTATGTAAAGATCAAGTGATGTGGTGAGGCTATATGTACTACCATGGCTTGAAATTGTATAGTATCAATGTTATCAGGTACAGATGACTCTTTAAGTTCTTTTTCAAGGATGGCCCTATGCTCAGGTGAGGTGCAAAGTAGATCAAGAATGGATATGAGAGACAGTGTTTTCCCAAATGATCTAGTAGATTATACTCAGAATTGGGTTGACTATTTGATGCTACCCCCCAAAGGTTAACATGACCTCTATGAGTAGTTACAACACAATCAGGAGCTTTTCCCTTGATTGTAAGAGTGGATACAAAACTTTCTCCAAAGTGACCGATGATGGAATCGTATTGACCTGACAGATTATTGACACCTTTACCTTTATTTGAGTTGTTTCCTTTTCCATGAGGTGGGAATGGGTCTTGATAAATAACAAGGTCATTATTTGTTGTGGGTTTGGGAGTGCCATCGATGATGACATCTTCTCAGTTGATAAGGTTTTGTATGAGGTGTTTGAGTGTCATGCACCCAGGAGTTTTATGTCCTCTTACGTGGTGGTAGTCACAGTATTCATTATCTTTGTACCATGTGGGTTTAAACTTAGGTTCATCATATTGTCTAGTCTCACACAACATGATTAAACTATTTTGGACAAGCTTCTTAAGTATAGATTCAATGGGTTTTGCCAAGGGAGTGAATCTACGTTTGGTTTCAAAATCTTGTTTAGGTTAGTCCTTTTGAGGTGTAGTTATGTTCTTTGGTGGTGTTTGAATGTTAAGCGGTGCTTGGACAGTTTGTACGTGTTTTGCATCCACAACACTATCGCCGATAATATTTTTATTTTTAGCCCAAAAGTGGGGCTTGTCATTTGAAGTAGGAGTGCTGTCTTTTGTTTCTTTAAAGATTTTCACAAGTCCCTTAGTGATAAGGGATTTTTTGATATTGGTGCCTTTTGAAATGATTTCCTCAAAGGAGTTAGCATATTGTATTTGTAGATGGAATCCAAGTTTCAGATTCAAATTTTGGAAAAATATATGTACTAATTGTTTCTTAGGTAGAGGCCAAGGGCATTTTCTAGCCATATTTCTCTGCCTTTGTAGGAAGGAGATGCAGGTTTCACCATTTCTTTGTTTAGTATTACACAAGTCTGTCATGGAGACTTTGTGTTCAATGTTAAAAAAGAAATGGGTGATAAACTTCTCGGCTAATTCACTAAAGGATTTTATACCCAGAGGCAAGTGTGAAAACCATTCCATGGCTTGTCCTCTGAGACTATGGGGAAAGATAGGCAAGAGATATGTATCATTGTCAGCGACCTCTAAACAAGCCATGTAAAATTCCCTTGAGTGTTCGTGTGGACGACCTTTTCCTTTGTACTTATCAAATTTGGGTACTTCAAACTTATTGGGAAAAGGGATCATGGGAATAGATTGATCAAATGGATATGGACAAACTTCCTTGAAGGAGAAAGTCTTTTTGGTGTTTCTGAGTGAAATATTAGCAATTTATTTTTAAATGTTGTGGATTGTAAGTTCAATTCCAGAAGGTGGGTGTTGGTGTGCAAAGGTTTGTTAGATGGATGATGAAGATGGTTGTTGACATTAAGGTGGTGGTTGTTGGTATTGGGTTGCTGGTTGTTGATATTGAGTTAGTGGTTATGGATATTGAGTTAAGGGATGTTGGTATTGAGTTGGTGGTTGTTGATATTGAGGTGGTGGTTGTTGATATTGTGCTGGTGGTTATTGAGTTATGTTATATGGGTTTGTGATAGTTTGAGGGGAAGAGCTATGTGATGGATGAGTAGGTGCCTTAGAAGTGGATGATTGAATTTGGGTTGTTTGTGGTGGAGTATTACTTGGGTTATTTGGAATAGAAGAAGATGAAAGGTTAGCATTAGATGTACTTGGAAAAGAAGAAGTTTGTGGAGGGTTAGCATATGAAGTATTTGGTATAGAAGAAGTTTGTGGAGGGTTAGCATGTGAACTATTTGGTATAGAAGGAGATGAAGGGTTAGCATGTGTATTAATTGGTATAGAAGAAGAAGAAGGGTTAGCATGTACATTATTTGAAAGATAAGATTGGTGTTGGAACCCAATCATGTATGAAGAGGTTAGAAGTGGTTCAAGTTGTGTGGGATTTTTATAGAGCGGATTGTTGAATTGATTAGTGAAGGGAGCAATCTCATGAGTGGGTACATTTTGAATGGTAGGTGGTAATGTGGATGTAGTTGGAATTAAAGTGGGGCCTCCACCACCCATGGCGGCAATGAAGAGTTTGATGGGATCTTAATCTTGGATTTGGGAGGTGTCAAAGTTGCTAGGGAACTTGGTTTCTCTTTTGGCAAGTAAGTGGAAGAAATGATTTCGATTAGAGTCTAAAAGTTTATCTAGGGCATCCAAGAACTTAGGATCTTGCATGTGTTCATCAAGGTCTATGGATTCTTCTTGACGTTGTAAAATACTCTAATAAAATTATGAGTGGAGTTTCCACAACATGATTTAAAAGGAAATAATATTTAAATATAAACATATATATATATATATATATATATATATAATTGGACAAAATTAATGGGCAATTGTTATTTACACTGATAATCATTTACATTAGTTCGTTTGTAAAGAAAATTAAGACTTCAGAATTAGTATTTTCCAAATGAATTACCAGGGTATTGAAATTAAATTAACATAATAATTTTAAATAAAAATATGATAAGTATATTAAGAATTACGTAAATGAGTGAACAAGAATCTATTTAAAATAAATTGATAGAGGAGTAAACACAAAATGTGAGGTAGTATTAAATAGACTGTGTATACCAATAGAGGCCAACTAATTAACAAACGTAGTGAACAACTTTCGAGCAAAATTCTAGGTTTCGCAAAGTGAATGTTCACGTGAGGAAAAATTTTGAAAACACATTTATCATTGTCGACTTTAAACATACGCAACCAAGCATGCTTACGCATGCGAGGGGGAATTTAGGATAAATAGGAGAAAATTTTTGACAGTTCGTATCATGACCACATGTCGCATGTGGACATGACACGCGTGTTTGCATGTTGTGACCACACGTGAAATGTGGGCATGACATTGTTGACCTTGAATTTGAGACAAGGAAGTCCCTATTGTATACCCTTTTGGGACAAAGACATTGGAGTCCATGCCTGTGGTAACTTGGAGGCATCAATAAGGACTTCAGGAGTTGGTACTTCAAGATTGCCTTGAGGCAAATTTTGAATGTTTTCCATAGCCTTTTTGTATTGAGATCAAGTTACAGGCATATGATGTAAAAATGGAGATGGATGATGAAGCAAATGATGTCATATTTTGCCTTTGGCACAGGCACGCTGACAGACAACATAGGCACGTCGAAGCAGGACAAAGGTGTGTTGACTGAGAACACCGACACATTTTTATAGGTTTTAAAATGATAGTCACAGGCATGCTTTAATGAAACACAGGCATGCTTTTGGACAGAAAAATAGATGGATAATGAGTTTATATTTTTCTAGGATCAAATTTTGAGACCAGATGATTTCGATGAATGAATTGCTTGGTTAAGAGTTGTAAACCTCGATCAATAGATATTTGGATGGTGAGATTATGATTATCTACCCTAATTAGACTAATGATTTTGAGGTGAGACAAGACAAAAGCCTAAGACAAGATAAAAGAAGGATGGATGTGGATGATATATGACCTTGTTGATAAATGGATGGAAGAATCTAAATTTTTGGATTTTTGGATTTTTTGGAAAATGACAATGCTAAAAGGGAAATACTAACACTATGCTTTTGGATTTTTTGATATTTTTGAAAAGGAAAATGCTAAGCAAATGGAAAGATTAAGACTATTTTTTTTATCAATTTTGGTTTGTTTTCGGTTCATTTTCCTAAGTAAACTACTATTTTTGGGATGATTTTTCTCTATTTTTGACAAGAAGACACAATAGACAGTAAACAAAATGACTGTTTGCAACAAATGAGTGTATGTTCAAGGCTCACAAAAAGCCCAAATTTCCATGGGTATAACACAATTGAAGACAAATCAAGCACTTTTTATACCTAAGGACACAGCTTCACTGCAATACATCAACCCACACTTGGAATCTCCACCAACTCAAGTGTCATCACACCTAATGTGGGTGTGTACACTTTTTTGTCTTTGTGAGAGAGGACAGATAGGGACCTCCAGGACTAGAAGGATAACCTAATCAGCCTTTCCCTAGAAAGCTACAAGTAGCTTATGCTAAGCTGGGGATTTATGTCTCATCTCAAGGGAGCCTTATGGTGAGTATCTTGGGGGCAAAACCTTCTATGCCCTTGGACTGAAAATTATCGTAATGTTCAGAGGTAGATCAGGTAGTCATTAACTATGAGGTTTCTAGTTGGTTTTTGGGGGACCAACGTCTTGCGAGCATCTGGAAAGCCACTAAAAACTTTAACCAACTTTACTAGGAGTGTAATAGGCCTTACACAAATGTACACCTCCTTTCAAATTGACACCATATGGCAAAGGCTAATGTTGGTTAGGACTTGGATTTTGCCTTGACCAATTTGTATAGCAGTCCAAAAAGAAAAATCCACTTAGGGTTGTCCCCTCTTGGAGGAAACACACTCCAAAAGGCAGGCCCTTCTAAGAACAAAACCAAAAGATCATATCCAAAATCCACAAAGTGAAGAAAGGATATTTTCTATGGATTTTGTTGGGCATAAACAAAAAGTAAAAAGAGATGGGTCTGGTTTTTGGTCACCCAGGGGAGAGCATACACATATCACCTCACAAACACGTAAAACACTTGTTCATTTAACCTCTTAGATTAAACTAAGTGCAACTAAGCTAATCACACAAGATGCAATACTAGTATGATAAAAAAAAGAAAAGAAGTAATGTCAAATTAACCCCCTAGATTAAACTATGTTTGATTGTATTGAACATATGTAAAATAGATGTGTAAGATTACTTTCCCCTACTTAATCTAGATGCTACTAAACTACCAATGCAAGAATGTTTGCAAAAATGATGTCTTAACAAAGACAATAAACCTGTAAAACAACTGTTAGTAGTCTTAGCATACAGTCTTGGATGTACAAAAATAGTTGCGCCATAGATTAGTAACCAAGTTAGTTCAAAAACATAAACCCAGTGAAAGATTAATTTGAAATAGCAAAAAAACTGATAGAAATAGAAAAAAATAGAAAATACAGAATTGAGAATTAAACAGAAAACACAATAAGAAATAGAAAATAGAAAGAACTTACTATTTTTAACTTTTTTACATAGGTGCCTTGATAGAGATCACAGGCACATCAACAAACAACAAGGGCACGCTTTCAGAAACTAGGAAATACATAGTCACATGCGTGCATTCAGACACAGGTGCACTTTTGTCAGACACAGGTGCACTTTTGTCAGACACAGGCATGCTTCCATAGAGCAAAGGTGCGCTTCTGAAATAGTAAACAAAACCTACCAAAAAAAAGGTAATGAGTTGGATAGAAAGGATGATTTACTGAGTTTTGAGTGATCCAGTGGCCTGGGAGGATGGATTTGAGGAGGTGATCATTGCTCACTGTTTATCCTAACACAGGCATGCTTTTGCAGGGCAAAGGCGTGCTTCTACACAAGAATGATCTAAGGTTCTAAAATTGATGTCTAAACCTATTGGAATGTAAATCTCATAGCATGAACAGACAGAGTTAGATGTTAGATAGATACAAGAAATAGAAAGAAAGCAAAATCAACTAAAAATAACCTTCGATTTGCAAAAAAACACAACACTGTCAGAAAAATAGGTGCATTGTTATCCAGCATAGGCGCGTCAACTAACTACACAGGCACACTGACAGGAAGTGTAGGTGCGCATTGACAGTCATAGACATGTTTCCATTCTTGTTTGAAATCTATACAAAAAAACTCCACAAAAATGTTAGTTTTTAGGGACGTGGGTCCCACTGGGCATGCCAAAATATGATGGTTATAATTTGAATGCAATAAACAATCATAAATGAATTCAATCAATATGTAAAACCATACAAATTACCTCAAGCATACAAACAAACCATACTTGATGAAGGTACTAAGGTTACACCCAAACCTCAAGTGGATTGCTCTTCACTCTTGGCTATGTGGATTGCTTTGAATATAACTTGATCTCCCAAGGATGATAATGACAGAATAAGTTTACTAAAATGAGAGATGCTGAGAAATGGAGAATGACGTTCATTTTATAAACTTGTGAAACAACAGATCAATGGTTGAAGAACACCAGAAAGATCAATGGTTGAAAGAATGTGTGTGAATGAGAGAACAAGTGTCCTAGCCTTCTCATGAGTCATGGGAGTTAACAAACATGATTGGAGAATTGACTAGATAGATTGATCAGAGGACTAAATTGATTGATTTGTTAACAAATTAGATTGATTTGTTAACTAATTTGATTGATCAAATGACTGAATCGATTGATGAGTCAGCTCATTTGATTGATCTATTAACTGAATAGACCAGAGGAAATTATGGTGGGTGAGGATAAATGGGAAATTAAATAAATAATTTATTTAATTTCATGAGCACATGTGATAAATGAATTAAATATTAAATTTAATTATTTTGTTGGGAATAGATTATTTAAATAAATAATTTTGATTTTATTTATTTAAATTGGAGGAATAATGATTTAATTAAATAATTTAGATTATTTAATTAATATAGAGGAAAATGATGATTTTTAGTGAATTAATGAATTAATGTGGAATAATTGAAATTAGGTCATTTGATGTGAATTTGTGCGAATACAGTGTGATGACATGAATTATGCATTGGCAAAATTCAGGTGTCTACAATTCTCTCTCAAGAGTAACAGTAAAAATGAAACAACCTTTTATCTTTTTATCCTTCTATATATAGTAAGGAAATTTTCTCTTTCTATCCACTTTTCCCAAAAACTTTTTTGACCTTACTAGTTGTGTACAACACAACATATTATTTTACCCCATGATCTACCTCATTGGCCATGACATTTGACATTTGACATATTTTCAAGGATATTTTCCATACTAGTATTTATTACCATGGTTATTTTTCTAGGATATATATATTTATAGAGGGTTTAGTTTCAATGGTATAATCTATGACTTCACAAGGGCATTTCATTATATATATATATATATATATATATATATATATATATATATATATATATATATATATATATATATATATATATATATATATCAAATAGTTATTGAGGGCTTAGTTTCAATGGTACAATCTATGACTTCACAAGGACATTTCATGATCGCATTCATTATTATGAGTATAGTTTTCACAAATTTAATACTACTTCTAATGATTACATAGATTTTGTGATCCTTTCATAGTTCTTGATGGCAATTGCTTATTAGTTCAACCATACTTATAGGGTACAAACCTTGATATGCTATTGCTTATAGTTCCCCATGGTGGGTATTTTATTGTTCTCCTAAGTATTAAATATCAAATGACAGATTCAAATATTGTTAGAAGTTCACATATTATTCAAAATGATATTTTCAACAAATATAGTTCTATAGGGTGCAATGATTGACATTCTCATTTTCCAACCTAATACCCTTTCGCTGTTTATTCAGCTATGTCTCTTCATTGTTATATCCTTGACTCTAGGTGGTCTCATTCTCACCATAGCCTTTATGCTTTCATGTTTATATCCTATTGGATATGCTTACACGTTTACATCTTATTAAACATGTTGATCATGTTCCTTACAAGATCTATCCACACATGTTGATCTATTCAGCTCTATTTCTTGAAAATGTACTTGAGTTCCATTGGCCTGCTTTAGTCATTTGTGGAAAAGACAATTTCAATTTCTAAGACTATTTAAAATGTGTGGAAGAGCATCAAGTAATGTCACAATTACATACGTCTCTATAGAGTGCAATGATTGGCATTCTCATTTTCGAAAGTAATACTCTTTTGCTGTTTATTCACCTATGTCCCTTCGTTGTTATATCCTTGACTCTAGGTGATCTCATCCTCACATAACTTTTATGCTTTCATGTTTTTATCTTATTGGATATGCTTACACGTTTACATCTTATTAAACATGTTGATCATGTTCCTTACAAGATCTATCCACACATGTTGATCTATTCAGCTCTAATTCTTGAAAATACACTTGAGTTCCATTGGCCTGCTTTAGTCATTTGTGGAAAAGATAATTTCAATTTCTAAGAGTATTTAAAATGTGTGGAAGAGCATCAAGTAGTGTCACAATTACATACGTCTTTATGGATGTCTAGAGGACGGACTTCTCTCGTGAGAGACAAGAAGGGTTTCCCCAAACACAAGTTAATTGCTCCAATAAAATGCATTGCCATAAATCTTATCTCACGTCATTTCCTTTCAGCTAAACGAGAAATAGCAATTCTCTATTCTTTGGGAGAAGATTTAGTGTTGATGGCATCATTATGGGTCTGCCTGGTTGTGCTAGGAATCCAAAATGCCAAAACTGAAGATGCACTTGCAAACATCACACATCGAGGAGCCCACTTGAGAGATGTTGGAACGCCTGTATGATTTTTCCAGCACGCAACCTGCACTTATGAATACAATTGTTATAACTTATCATTAAATTATCCACCTCTGAAGAATAATATTTATATCAAAAACATCACAAGGTTATTATTTCCCACACCTCATTTTCACTGTTCACATTCCATGCACGAAGGCTTCCATCTCCAGAACATGAAGTGCACATGAAGAAAATGAAAGACAAAATCAAGAAGTATTTTGCTTCACATTTCTCGTATCTTCTCAAAAAAAATTAAGATTTCAAATGATGCAAAATTGGTGACAAAAATAGAATCAGCAGTACTATCCAAAAAGAGACAATGTAGAGCAAAGTACACTAAACAACGACTAATAACTGTTAGTTTTAGGATTAGAAATGAAATAAGCAGAAATACAACAACACATAGAGCAATGAACACAGCAGGTACCCTGGAAAAACCCTCCAACTCGAGGGAGAAAAACCCAGCAAATATATCTCTTATATATTGAAGGAATAGGAGCAGAAATCTGCTTACAACTCAGGCCCAACACAAGGGCAAATTTGATACAATGAATAATGGCACCTCTCCTAGATACAAAGATACAAATGAATATGTTTCTCCTTGAAATCTGCTCTGCTGCTAAAGAATGACCGATCTTCTGCTGGAGGTGATAATGAAGTGATTGAATCGATGTATATATACAAATCAAGGTGACTCTTCATATGCGTTGGCAACTCTTCATATGCGTCGGTGACTCTTCATATGCTTAGGTGTCTCTTCATATATTTTGGTGTCTCTTCATATATTTTGATGTCTCTTCATATATGACTTTTCATTGAGTTGATCTGAGAAAATCTCCTGACGCTACAATAACATCAACACTCCCTCTTAGCTAGGGAGATATCTTTCCAGATATGTCATGGAATCTCTCAACATGACACCCACAATGGTTACACCCATTAGTGAGAAGAATTTATCACAGAGTCTCTCAACGTGATATCATCATGGAGTCACTCAACATGATGTCCACCATGGCTACTCCCATGAGTTGAAGAAAACTAGTGCACAAGTGCCCATCACGGAATCACTCAACGTGATGTCATCATGGAGTCTCTCAACATGACGTCCACCATGGCTACTCCCAGAGGGTGGAAAGAAACATGTGTACAAATGCCCATCATGGAGTCACTCAACGTGATGTCGTCATGGAGTCTCTCAACATGACGTCCACCATGGCTACTCCCAGAGGGTGGAAAGAAACATGTGTACAAATGCCCATCACGGAGTCACTCAACGTGATGTCGTCATGGAGTCTCTCAACATGACGTCCACCATGGCTACTCCCAGAGGGTGGATAAACACAAGTACAAGAGAATCATCACGGAGTCTCTCAACGTGATGTCCACAATGGCTACTCCCATTAGTGGAAAAAATACATCGTCATGGAGTCACTCAACATGACGTCCACCATGGCTACTCCTAGAGGGTGGAAAGAATCACATCTCCATCTCAGAGATGGACAAGGACTCGCATCTCATATTTCTCCGTCACAGAGAAATATACACTACAAGGGCTTTCACCTCATACTTCTCTATCACAGAGAAATATACATTACAACAGATCTTCATGATGATGTGACTCCCTCTGAAGCTCCAAGTACTTGCATCAATCTTCTGACCTTCTCGTCCAAGATTGCCTGTAATGCTTGCCTTAGAGAAATGGTTTTCAACGCACGCCTCTGGCACTACTGACTTGCAAGAGTTCAGGACTATCCTCCTTGATCTCATCCCAGATCACTTTATTTTGAATAGGTTTGCGGAGCTACCAAAATCAAATTCAGATTGATAATCTTGTTCAATTCTGTTCTCAATAGCTGAAGAGGTCTTCCAACTACTACAACCCACTTAGCTGACACCTTCACTTCTTCTCAGTGAGTCACAGAACTCCCTCTTGATCCCTACCTCAGAGATTGCAAGGAAGTGAACTCCCCTCCATTGATTTATCTCAGAACCTTAGTCCTTTTCCTGGACATGCTCTCAACTCATGCCTTGAATTCTCATAATTTAACTCCCTTTGAATGTCATTTCCTCCTCTTCGAAGTGGCTGATCGCAATGACAATCTGTAAGGGTTCTCCGTTGTTTAGTGTCTTCATCTTTCTCAATCTTCTTTGCTGATGCAAATTCCTCATCCAAGGCTGACCCAACCTTGTGCCCTCGAGAGATGTCTCCAGTGAAGTTATGCGCCACCAACTCAGTTCCATGGCTACAAGCATGCCTTCCTCACAGAATGTCTCAAGCTCTTCCTCCCTTTGAATTACTTATGTAGTCTCTCATCATCCTTTTGCTCCTCGATCCATCCTGGAAGCATTTTTAGAGAGATTACTAATAGTTCATAGAATCAAATTACCCCAAAAAGAAATATTTAGACCAATGCTAGAAGCATACATGATTTACTATTCCCAATGTTAGTGTATGAATTAGCTACATCATTATTCAAAAGCACACACATAAAATACTTATCTCTTTATTTTGATGCTCTTTTCACTTCATCTTCATCCGCTATAGAAACAAAACTCAATAGCCTAGGCCTTCATTTGCCCCTTTATGCATCCCGTGAGTTCCCATATCAACCGCGCAGCCCGCTACATGTTCATTATCAGCCACTAGATCAAACACTTCACCCATCTGCTCATGGAAGCGGTGCAGACGCAACCTACTATGGGCATCCCACGCATGCACCATGCCATCAATAGATAGAAATGCTTGCCACATGTTCAAGGTCCCGAGAACTTTTCTAATATGATTATTATAATTACTATTGCTGCTACCGGTGCTCGTCGAGTTACTATCTGCCACTTTGTCAAAGGAGAAGCCGCAAACATCTTCGAAGTCTGTAATTCAACATATTCTAGCAGCACCATTATCTGATGTCGTCAAGAATCGGTCTTTGTTTATCTCCACACTTTCTACTATAAGATCTTGTTCATCCAGAGCAATTTCCTTTCTGCTGAAAGGCAACCTGTAGTTTTCAAGTTTGAATGCCACAAGCTTTGATCGTGTCGCCGTTAGAAGAATCCCATCACTATTCACCCTCACACGACCAATGTGCTCTACCTGCTTCGTCAACAAACGCCATCCTCTAGAGTCAACAACCATTTCCACACTTTGCCATCATCAGAAATAGAGATAAAAGCTGTCTCCAAGACAAGAGTAGAATGCCCCAATAACATGGAAGAAATGGCTTGTTTTGCATAAGTAGGCAGCTCAAAGGGCTTGAAACTAGATACTTCTTCTAAATTTATTCTGTGAGCTTTCTCTATCTCAAGTTCTGAAGAGCAATAAGAAACAACAAGTATTGTTGGTGATGGCACTGATGTGCCCATCAAGGGCATTAATGTTTCCAGCATACATAATATATAAGTTTGCTTCCCTTCCTTTCTCTTCCACTCCATAGTCGCCTCGTAGTTTGGGATAGGCGGCATCCATCAGGCTCTCTCTGGTATACAATTCCCACACCCCTTCCAAAGGATACACCACTTTGCTTACCTGTATCGGACCTGGTACCTCGTCGGCCATATGAAATGAGCACTAACACTCTTAATAATCTTGACACATACACATGCTGCCATGAAGACGATCGGGCTCATGGAGTGCGCTCAAAACAAAATGAATACTCCCGATGAAATATGAAGCATTGCACCATATAAACATTGGACATTACAACAGTACCTTTGAACATATGCAAAGAGTACAGAACACATATAAAACTTGTACCATGTGCACAGGATACCATTGAAGGCATCAGGCCTTGGAGATACTTGGGCCATCAAAGGATGCCCAACCATCATGCTGCATCCTGATAGGAATACCATTTTGTCAGGCCTGGATGAATCAAGCCTCCACCTGATCACCATCCTATGAGCGGGGAAAGAGAAACCCCGAAAACACCACACAAATAAACACTTAGGCACCGTCGACACATCCTTAGTGCATCAGATTCGACAACTCCCTAATGACTTAGAAGACAATAACATGCCGACACACCAAGATTCAGATGAATAAAAAAGGACAAAGGCTGAATCTCAGGGCCATTACAAATGGATATACAGGAATCGGTGACCCCCAGCACATGAGTTGTCTGTGGGGTTTCTCGCTGTGGTCGTACAATCTTGCCAACCTAAAATCCCCAAATCTTCCATTGAGCTCCGAGTTCAACAACACATTGCTCGATTTAATGTCTCTGAGGACAAACCTCTTCTCCCACTACTCGTGCAAATACAACAACCCCGCAGTGACTCTATTGAGAATATTATATCTCTCAGACTACCGTAGCATTGCTGTGGGTCATCCAAAGATCAATTTATCGAGGCTAACATTAGGCATATAGACGTAGACAATAAAGAGTTACTTATGTCACCTGCACCAGCCCCACAGCTGCACCAAATTCCTGTGCTGTAGCCGCCCCATGCTTGTGATCTTGCTTAAACAAATCTGATTATATCTTTTCTTAGACCCGCTCTGATACCATGTTAGTTTTAGGATTAGAAATGAAATAAGCAGAACAACACATAGAGCAATGAACACAGCAGGTACCCTGGAAAAACCCTCCAACTCGAGGGAGAAAAACCCAGCAAATATATCTCTTATATTTTGAAGGAATAGGAGCAGAAATTTGCTTACAACTCAGGCCCAACACAAAGGCAAATTTGATACAATGAATAATAGCACCTCTCCTAGATACAAAGATACAAATGAATATGTTTCTCCTTGAAATCTGCTCTGCTGCTAAAGAATGACCAATCTTCTGCTGGAGATGATAATGAAGTGATTGAATCGATGTATATATACAAATCAATGTGACTCTTCATATACGTTGGCGACTCTTCATATGCGTCGGTGACTCTTCATATGCTTAGGTGTCTCTTCATATATTTTGGTGTCTCTTCATATATTTTGATGTCTCTTCATATATGACTTTTCATTGAGTTGATCTGAGTAAATCTCCTGATGCTACAATAACATCAACAATAACAATGTCATAATAATCTTTAAAAGCTTGTTTAAATGCAAAATCCAAGAAATTACCTTTACACAATGATTGATATGGAAGAAATAGTCAATCCTAGCAACTACGACTAAAAATAAACTTTTGATGTGGGTAACTACTATAGAAGTATAGCGTCTCTAACAAATTGATGACTCATTTCTAAAGCGAAGCCAGTAAATGTCTACAAACAACAAACTACTTTTATCTATTACCAACCAATAACCCCATATGAGGCAATAACTCTTGTACAAAGAAGGCAACATGCCTCTATCTTCCACTCTACTTAAATATCATCTACTTTAATGGTCAAACAACCAATAGTAATTTTACATCTCATTCACAACAAAAAGTGGTAAATATTTGTCCTATTTTTATTGGTCAAAATTGACCTTTGATTGTTGAAGTGTGTGATATTTAAGAATGACCTCTTGTGAGAACAGGCCCAAAAATAATAAAAACATAACAACAGTAATAAACAGATAAAAAACAGGGCAAAACATAGTTAATAAACTTAGAAAAATATTATATTTATGTAACTTGAATTATATTTCATCAAAAAAATGCCATGTACAACAACTTTGTACAATCATACATATATAGTAACAAAAACTTTGAAGCCCAGAAGCTTCTAACTTTCTAGATAATTCTATATTTTATTTAGAAAAGATGGAATGTTCTATTTCTAAATATCTTTGTGGATTTTTCTAGTTTTATGGAAAACTCTAGAAAAAGCCTACCTTTCTATTGTGGAAAACTCTTTAAAAAAATCTTGTTTTTTTCCTAGACAATCTTACTTTCCTTAACATCTCCCCCTTAAGATTGGCTAGAATAATACAAAGAGAATACAAAGGAGAGGGGAAATGCAAAGGAGAGAGGAACATTATACTACTATCCCCCCTTAATGTTCACCTCTATCATACCAAGCATTCCTCTTAATTTTAAAAATTTGGCTTTAGTCATACTCTTAGTGAATATATCAACTATTTGTTCTTCACTTGGACAATATTAAAGATTGACAATAGTTGCTTGAACAAGATCCTGAATGTAGTGAACATCAATCTCAATATGCTTTGTTTTAGAATGAAAAACTAGATTGTTTGAAACCTATATTGTACTTTGATTGTGACAATACACATTACTACCAGAACTTTGTAGAAAACCAAGCTCAGATAGAAGATTCCAAATCCAAACTGCTTCCTTGGTTGCTTCTTTTGTTGCTCTATATTCTACTTCACATGAAGATAATGATGTAGTTGTTTGTTTTTTACTGCTCCATGTAATAGGGGCTGATTCAAGATGGAAAACATAACCACTAATAGATTTCCTATCATCTATATCACCACCCCAATCTGAGTCAGTAAATCCAACCAAATAAATTGAAGATTTATAGGCATAGAAGATGCCAAAGTGTATGGTTCCACAAATGTATCATAAAATTGTTTTGGCAGCCAACCAATGACTTTCTTTAGGTGCATGCATAAATTTGGATACTAGATTGACTACAAAACAAATATATGGTCTAGAATGAGTTAGATAAACCAAGTTACCAACAAGATGTCGATAGAAAGTGGCATCTACACTATTGGAAGTACATTCTTTAGTCAGCTTGACTCTGGATTGAAATGGGGTAGATGGTGGCTTGCATTCAAGCATGTTAAACTTTTCTAAAAGGTCCAATGCATATTTTGATTGTGAGATGAACAATCCATCATGTAATCTACAAACTTGTAATCCTAGAAAATAGTTTAGTTCACCCAAATCACTCATCTAAAATGCCCTTTTAAGATCTAATTTTAAATCATTGATTAGCCCAATATTCAATCCAGCAATGAGTAAATCATCTACATAAATTGCAACAAGAAGAATATCATCTTGAACTTTCTTCACATAAAGATTTGGATATGACTTACATCTTTTAAATCCATGAAGCTGAAAATACCTATCAATCTTCTCATTCCATGCTCGTGGCGCTTTTTTAAGACCATAAAGTGACTTCTGTAATCTGCAAACAAGATTAGGATGTTGTTGATCAACAAAACCTGGTGGTTGATCCATATATATTTCTTTATATAAATCTCCATTTAAGAAAGAATTTTTAACATCCATTTAATGGACATGCCACCCAAGACTTGCAGTCAAAGAAAGAATAATTCTAACTGTATTCATTTTAATGACATGAGCAAATGTTTCTTCATAATCAACACCCTCTTTTTTATTGAACCCCTTAGCAACCAATCTAGCCTTGAATTTCTCTATAGCACCATTTGATTTAAATTTTATTTTGTAAACCCATTTGCAACCAATAACATTCTTACCTTTGGGGCAACGCACAAGTTTCTAGGTTTTATTCTCTAACAATGCATCATATTCCTCTTTCATGGCTTGCTCCCATTCTTTCTTCCCTCTATCTTACTCATATGAGATTGGGTCATTTACTTGTAATAATTTAGACATGAGAGCACTAACATTCCTCCCTTGGATCTTTGAGCCTTTCCTATATATTTCTTCAACACTCCTTATCTTTTGTCTAGCTAAAATGTCATCTTCTTCATCATCTCTACCTGCAGAAAATGGCTGATTACAAGCATTAGTTGTTTCATTTTCAATAGTATTAGTAGTGCACAACTCATCTTCATCAATGTAGTCTCCATTTCTTTCTAAAATATCTAAAAAATTAAAAGCATTTGTTATTGTAGAGTGAGAGGAAGTCACTGTAAGTTGTGAATGTTCATCAAACTTTATATCTCTACTAACAAAGACCTTTTTTATTGTCAAATCATCTAACCTGTAAGCCTCCGATTCTTCACTATAACCCATAAACAAACACTTATGACTCTTTGGTTCTAACTTTTCCCTCTTTTCATCGAGAATGTGTGCCCAAGAAATACACCTAAATACTTTAAAATACCCAATGTGGGGCTTTCTATCACTCCATGCTTCTTCAGGGGTGATATTTGTGAGGGCTTTGGTAGGGATTCTATTCACAATATATGCTGCACAAGAAACAACCAAACCCCAAAATTTATTATGCAAACTTTTAAAATGCAATATACAATGAGCCATTTCTAAAAGAGTTCTATTCATTTGTTCAGCCACCCCATTTTGTTGAGGAATATAAGGAACTGTTCTTTGCACCTTAATACCACAATTTTCACAAAATGACTCAAATGCATAATTGCAACATTCACCCCCATTATCCGTCCTTAAACACTTATTTCTTTTTCCACTTTGATTTTCAATTAATGCCTTAAACTTTTGAAAAACTTCAAATACTTCACTTTTTCTTTCAAGAAAATAAACCCATACTCTCCTATTGTAATCATCAATACAAGTGAGAAGGTATCTGGCACCTGAAAGTGAAGGATAGCCTAGTTCACATAAATCACTATGAGTGGGTTGTAGCAGATGATTAGCTCTCCATGCTTTACCTGAATCAAAAGGATCTTGATGATGTTTTCGTAACACACATTCTTCACATAGACCTTCAGAAGCTAATTTTTTTGTTAATCTTCTAACCATATCCATTTTAACCATGTCTTGTAATTTTCTATAATTTATATGTCCAAGTCTAGCATGCCAATGTTTTGATATATAATCAGTCTGAGCAATAACAACATGAGAGGGTGTGTATTCATCATAAAAAAACTCCACAAATTTAAATAGACTCTCTTTATGATCAACTCTACCAATAGCAATTATATTGCTTAGGTCTTTTCTATTTCTAACAATAACTCGATCAGTAGTGACAACAAACTCATATCCATCTTGAACTATTTTATATACTAAAATAAGATTCACCCCTAATCCTTCAACCAGTAAAATATTTTTCAAAGACCCATTTGTTACATTAATAGTCCATGTTCCTAAAACTAGAAGTTTCATTTTATTGCCAATAGTAATTTCTTGATCTGAATTCTTTCCTTCATAAAAATCAATAAACAAAAATTTATCCCCAGTCACGTGAAATGATGCCCCTAAATCTAAAATGCATTCTTTATTAGAATCTGAAGTAAAGTATCCCCCCTTAACATTAGATTTATTTTCAAGTCTAGCGATTACCTCCTCATTTGATTTCTCATCTTTTTAGGGAGTGGCTATGAAGCCATGTCTATGTTTCTTGCCATCCTTAAACCTTTCTTGTTTGGGCTTGTATTGCTGCCTTTCATTGTCCCTATTTTTCAAACAAAATTTCTCCATGTGATTTTCACCTCCACAATATTTGCAAATAATGGGTTTTCTTCCAACTTGTTTTTTTGCACCATCATTTCTAGAAAAAATGGTTAGAACCATCATTATTTCAAAATTTATTATTTCCTTTCCAATTCTTCTTTCCATCATATCTAGAAAATTTACTCTTAGCTGCATATGCATGATTCTTCTTAATATATCCTTCCTTAATAAGTTGAACTTCTTCATCTAAAACAGACTTTACAAAATTGATCAAAAGTTTGCTGGGGGTATTGGGATTTAGTTAAAGAACCCTTTTCCTTGATTCCTTAAATACCTTGTATGGCTAGGGAATCTTACTTTCAACCATTGCAATCAATTGAAAATCTTTTTTTGCATATTCAACACCTATTTTCTTCACCTGGTCATTTAAAAAGGTAACTTCATTGAAGTAATCAGTTATTTTTTCAAAAATAGATGGATCTAAGTTCACTAATTTTTCTTATATACTAAACATGCTAGCAATATCTACATCTTTATAATCTTTTTCCAAACTCTCCCACAGTTCTATTGGATTATCAACATCAACAAATCTTCTATTGAGATTGGGGCTTAAAGTTTTAGCAATAATACCTCTAGCTTGCTCCAGCTTGTATTTCCATAATTCCTTTTCTTTTTCATTTTGGGGTTCTCTAATTTCCTTATTCACTATCCTCCATAGAGCCTTTTCTCTCAAAGCATTATTGACTACAATCTTCCAATCTGCAAAACCACTTCCATCAAATATTGATAAAACTTCATTTGTAGAGCCCATGTTAGCCAAAAAAAACTAGTTTTCAAACAAGTATCACTCCATCAATATACTAGCCCTGCAAACAAATACCACTCTAGCAATATCTCAGCCCTACAAAAAATATTACTCCAACAATAAATATATCAGCCCTATAAGAAAAATTTCTAGCTCAACCTGGCTCTGATACCATATGAGAACAAGACCAAAAACAATAAAAACATAACATCAGTAATAAACAGATAAAAAATAGGGCAAAACAAAGTTAATAAACTCAAAAAAATATTATATTTATCTAACTTGAATTATATTTCATCAAAAAATGTCATGTACAATAGCTTTGTACAATCATACATATATAGTAACAAAAACTTTGAAGCCCAGAAGATTCTAGCTTTCTATATAATTCTATATTTTATTTAGAAAAGTTGGAATGTTCTATTTCTAAATAGCTTTATGGATTTTTCTAGTTTTATGGAAAACTCTAGAAAAAGCTTATTTTTTTCCTAGATAATCTTACTTTCCTTAACACCTCTATCCTCACTCTATTGAACTTGCTAATCTTGAGTCATTGTTGTATCTTGCTAGACAATAATACCAATGTTGAATCTCATAGCATACTAGACATTTGAAAGAAAAATTATCCTTTAATTCTAGCACCAATACATAATCTATAAATGCAATACTCACTTGCAAGGTAGGTACCACTCAGTGCACTCACCATTATCATTGTCAATTGGTTAATGCAAATTCATAAGTGACATAAGAAAAATCTCAAACCATGTACAGTATTGAATGTTTTTGTAACTTGGTCTGATGGCAAGGGCATTATTTTATAGTAGTTTTATTTTCAATTCCCTGACTTCAATGGAATTGCAAGAAGTCCCTATTATTGTCTGGTAGTTTGTGATACCAATTACTTCCATGTAACATGGAAAGAATTGGTCCAACATTATGTGTTTAGTATTCCCTTATATGTGTGGTATTAGAAGTTGCAATGGCAGGGGATGATTATCAAAAAAATCTATATAAAATTTAATATTTGAAAAATTAATTATTAAAAATATGGTAGCATAACACTTGAAAAGCTCTTGATTAATTCCAAGTAATCATGCCCCACTACATTTGCCATGCCATTTCCCAAGTTTTTCAAAAAGGTTCTCATATTCTTTTATACATACCTAAGTATGTACTCTAATTTTGGTCAGCCAAAAAACTTTACCACTTGTTGAAATTGTATTTAAACTTGATCAACACTTGCAATTATAAAACATAAATTCTAATATATAGCATCGAAAGAAAAGTAAGATCCAAGAATGTTTAAAAAAAATGCATACATGAAATAGAATTTTTTATTGCAAGAGGCTATAGGTAAATAGAGCCTTGGCCATGGATATACCACCATTCATGAGTGTCTTTGTTATACTTGTCTCAAAAAGTGCAAACATCATGATTTCTTGCAGATATAAAATGACCAAACTCACCCAAGACAACACTATATTTTCTTCATCTGGGAATATTCTTTTAAATACGATCTTGTACTTAACAACAAACTCTTCATCTCTATATGGTGTCATCCTCCTCTGCAAGGAAAGTATCTCAATGCTGTAATAGTTTGGAGGCAAAACAAATGCTAGGAGATGCAAGGGTGTGGTCATCTTGTTCCAATGGTCATCAATGATCCTTTGCACTCTTTCGAAAAATGCTTCTATGGGGTCATTCTCCTTGAGTTATATTATGTCTTTTTTTTTAACCATAGAGTCCATGCCATCATAAATTTCACCCAAACATGGTCAATCCATATCAACATACCTAATCATACTCATGATGGGTCCAACAAACTCAATATTCTACATGATCCCACCACTCATCATCTAGGATCATGCTTTGACCTTTTGGACTCTCTTTATATTTGATTGCCTCCTAACACTCCAAAGAGTGTTGATGACCATGGTGTTCATTGACTCATACCTTCATAAGTCATCTCAAGACAATTGTGTGTGATCCAAATTGAGTCTCCACAACTTAACATGGTGTAAAAAAATTAAAAAAATTAAAGTTTTAAAAAGTAGATGACATCAAAAAAATAATAAAAATAAAATTACCTTCAACAACTCCAACTTAGAGAAGGACCTAAAAATGGCTTGTGATATATAATGATTTGTCAGAAACATTTGAATCTCCTCAACCTCAGTGTAGATTTCCTTGACCCATCAATCTTTTGCATCACCAAGTTGAGGGCACGGATGACACATGATGTTCAAAAAAATGTCCATATGTACTCTCCATTATTAAACTAGCCGACATGCAATTTTTAGCATTATCTATTATGACTTTGACAACTCTTTTGGGGCTCACAATCTCAATGGATTCCATGAAGATCTTGGCAATGAAGTTTGCATGCTTCACTTGTCCCTTACAATCAACTGCCTTCAAAAATATTGCCCCTTTAGGGCACATTGCAATTGTATTAATTAGTGGTTTATTTTTGTAATCCTTCCATCCATTAAAAATTATTGACACTCCTATTTTAGGCCATTTATTCTTGATTGCCCTCAATGATGCCTCTATGGAAGATTTTTTCTTGGCCAATAAGGTTGTGCACATCTTTCGATACTCAAGACTAGTGTAATCAGTAAGTCCATTAGCAATTAGCATCACCATTTCTTGTTAATATGGTTATCTAACAAAGTTGAAAGAAAGCCCATTTCCATAAATGCAATGAGTAATGCTCCAATATGCAACCTCCCTTGAGTCATTCTAGAATGCCATTTCAATGGGCCTCTTTTATAAGAAACAAAAGGGTATCATCTTTTTAAGAAGATGGTGGTGACATGAAAGAATGTGGGCCAATCAATACGATAAAGCAACTAGGAGACTTGTTTAATCCTTTCTTAGATAGAGGACGTGATTTACTTTTCTCCATTACTTACAATGTTGGCACACTCTTGTTTTTTGATATATGCCATAATTTGTTTCTTTGCTGACCCTTTTTATTTGACCCTAGACAAACTCTTATTCCTAACCTAGTCATAGTGCATAGAAATGAAAAACTCTTCTTCCTAACCTGGTCATAATGCATAGAAATGAAAAATAGAGAAATAAAGTTGAGCACACAAGGCTCCTAAAAACATAGGACTAGCTAGATTCATCCTAGTGCTGAATAAGCCTACAACGTTAATTAAAAGAATAAAATGGAGAAAATAGAAGAGAATATTTTTCCCCATTGTCGGTTGCATGTATTCTCACCTCAAACTTGAACTACAAAAAAGTCCCATTCAAACAATGCCTTTGCTGCAACTGAATCGTTAAATCACAACTCACAGTGCTTAATAATTGCCTAAAACTACTACTTTAATGAAACCACTATGAATGAGACTACTATTGTAAAAATGGAGAGATCATTCAGATGAATTTATTTGTTGCAAATGCACAAACCCTAGTCTTTGTTTCCATGGACTGCTTTCATTTTGCTGTTTGATTTGTTTTCCTTTATTCTCATAGATTCCTTTTACTTCATATTCGATGTTGTTTTCTCTTCGCTTTAATATCAAGGCATTCAAGCGGACTTCTTTTTATTCATACGCGGGCTCAATATTTTATTTTTACATAGGCTTTATACTATTCATTTTTTACTTGTAGCCTTAGTCCATGTCAAATAAAAATCATGGGCTTATATTCATTTTGGAATTTAGGCGAAGTTTTACCCTTCAATGTTTCCAACAAAGATTTGAATAATATAGACTTTTACTTTGGGGTCCCCTCCACTACTCTCTAGTCAATAGCATCACTATTTATTTATATTCTCTTGCAAACATTTGGAAATCCCCACTGGGTATTAATCTCTAACAGTCCCCTCAAAAGGCAATGAAACCCTGGGATTACGGAGATCAACGACTATTGAGAGCTCTTTCTTTCTAGTTGTTATCCCAAACAATAATAATAAGAAACACACTATTGTTTACCTATGGCCCAAGTTGTATGCATAACAACAGTTGTATTATTATGTAAGCAAAATCCCAATACCTGTAACCCACACATGATGATTCCTAAGCCTATAAAGAAGACAATATACCCCATATATTAGCAGGAATTAGAGGTTGAGCCCCCCATCAACACTAAGCTTTTTACCTTGCAAGTGATGAAGATTGGTATTAAGAAATTGGGTGTAGGAAAAGCTAAGGATTTGGTTGAACTTCAAGTGGAGTATCTAAAATAGGGGATGAGTGCTCTCGCACTGCACATTATGAGAATTTTCAACATCATCATTCAGCAAAGTTTCCCAAAAGATTGGACAACCAACCTAGCGATACCTCTTTTTAAGAGCGGTGATGTTAAGAATCCTTCAAATTATAGGACCATAATGATCAATCCTTTGTTTGCAAAATTATTTGGGAGCATGGTCAAAAATAGAATCAGCAAGTGGGCAGCAAAAAAAGAAAAGAGAGCAAAAGGGCAAGTAGGTTTTAAACTTAAATACTCTACGATTGATCATGGAATCACTTTGAGGCACATCATTGAAAAAGTTTGGGGGGAAAGGGAAGAAGTTTTTTGTTGTTTTGTTGACTTCAAGAAGGCTTTTAACACGGTAGCTAAGGATAAGCTATGGTGTAGAATGGTAGAACTTAGGTTTCCTATGCATCTTAGAGTGGCTATCCATAGGCTCTATGAAGAGGTTAGTGTCAAAATTAGAACTTTCGCACGCATTTCAGAAATTTTTAGGAGTGACATTAGGGTCAAGAAAGGCTGCCCACTATCTCCTACTCTTTTTGGATTATATATTGATAGGCTTGAAGAGTGGCTAAACTTGCAAGGAGGGGATGGTGTCCTTTTGGGAGAATTTGTGATAAAACTTCTTTTATATGCTAATGACCTTATTTTGATTGCTAAATTAGCTCACGGGTTGCAAGAGAATTTGTATGCCCTTGAGCATTTTTGCAAAATAGTGGGGATGCAAGTCAATACCAACAAGACCAAAATCATGATTTTCTCCAACAAAAGGAAGAGGAGCCAACATAAGTTCTAATTTGAAAGCAATACTCTTGAAGAAGTAACACAGTACAAATACCTAGGGTTTGACTTCAACAACAAACTTAGTTGGAAGGGATGTAGATAGAAGGGAACTTTGGGAGGATGGAAAGCATTATATGCTCTTCAAATAGATGTAGAGAGGAAGATTCATGGGATTGGAACACTACGCAGGTTCTTTTTGGGCCTTTGGTACTTCCAGTGGTGTTTTATGGGTGTGAATTGTGGGCTAGCAACACTTCAAATTCAAAGTGGAAAGTGGAAACAAAATGAGAAAATTCAAAAGCACTTGATCACAAGCAAGTTCAAAATAAAAGGTTCAATTCCTTATGAGATAATGCTAAGTGAAACAAGGGTAACTCATATTGAAGCAATTGCTATGATGTGTCTCATAAGGTATTTAAAAAGAATTGAGCAAATGGAGGTAGGTAGATGGCCTAAAGTTGTTTTCAATTACATCATAAGAAAAAGAAAGAAGACTTGGATGAGACAAAACAACAAATGGATGAACAAATGGAATATCTACTTGAATGCTTTCCCCACAGATAGAAAAGTTGTAAAGGGTTTTGTTATAGATAAGTTCTGCAAGTGTTTAAGGGGGAAAGTGCTAGGGAGAAAGAAGAAATATTATCTTGACAAATTCAACCCCACATGTGACCATCAACAAAAAACATACATAGGGGCTAATATTTTGTGGAGAGCAAAGATTCTTACTGCTCAATTAAGAACTAGCTCTCATCAACTTCGATGTGAAACATGGTGATGGAAAAGGCCTAAAGAAGCATGGGAAGAATGAGTATGTATTTTTTGCACTACCAGGGAAGTGAAATCGAAAAAACACTTTATTTTGGAGTGTGATGTTTTGAGGGACATTAGGGACAAATATGCCAACAACTTTCAACAGCTCCATCTTGGCATAGTTTATTCAGCGAGGAGATTGTTGAGAAGTTAGCGGAGCTCATCATCACTTTGAACAAGAAAAGGATTGAAATTTGCAAAAGACAAAAACAACAAGGCTCGTGGTCCTATAGGCTATTTTTATCCTCATGGATGTTAAAATCTATGCATTCATTCATACCATTAGCACTGCATATTCACCTCTCTCTTGACAAAAGTGAGCTCCTTTTGTTCTATGCGGGATTATTATTAGAAATATATGGTTGCGGGTATTCTAAAACAAAGGCCGCAACCTTTTCAATTTTTTTTTTTGTTTCTAGATTGTATTTACAAAAGTTACATGCATTCTATGTAAAAAACTAGCCAACGGTCATTGTTTCCATTAATTGTTGAAATCCTTTGTGCTACTAAACTCTCTTTGTCTAATGTGCCCATCAAGATCTCAAACTATGTTAGAATTGCATTTGACTATGCTAGTTTTATTGCATTCTTAGACATTTGCTTGAGCTCCATAGGCTTTGAAGCAAATCAACATGCCACAATATTGCCCAAATCGAAGTGTGATTGCATACAAGTTTTTGATTAAATGAAAGTGCAAAAGTAGGATTGTGTGCACCTAGAATATTTGTCTTCAGATTTGATACTAATTCTAATGTAGATGTAGCATCTTATGTCTTCCCTTATGCCACCAAAAAAAAAGAACAAAGACACTTGCAAATCCACTTTTTAGCGTGAAAAGTGAAGGGTAAATGCAAGAAGTTGTGTCCACTTAAGGTGGAAGTTTCAGACTTAGAAAATAACCCGAAATCAGGTTAACCAAAATAGGATCCCATTTTTTATGAAATGGGATCCCAATTCAAAACAGGATCTCGTTTCATAAAAGATTAAAATATTAACCTTTTATGGAACGGGATCCCGTTCCATAAAATTTGAATTTTTGACCCACTTTTTGCTATGGGTTTTGGGTCAAAAAAAAGGCTTGGGAACCCAACCCTTGGCTTTGGACCTGGTTTGACCTACAAGTTGAAGGTCCTGTCAATGTCACAACAAACTAGTGACTTTGGGCATGTCTAAAGGCCTTTTTTGCAGAATTTTTTGATGAAATTAAAACCCATTATAGATGAGATAGTGTAGATTCCAAATATGTAATTTTTTTTACAATTGGATTATTTTTTCTATTTTTCAATTAATTTCTAATGAAACAGGTCCATAAACTTGAATTATTAGGGTTTTTTAGTATTTTAATAACTTTTTGTTAAAAAATTGTAAAAAAAATTATACAAAAAACGTACTTCAGACAATTCTTTTCAATTTGATTTTTTTTTAAAATGATAAGTTTAGGTCATCTTATGTGTGACATACACGACGATTTTTTAAAACACAAAAAATGGCCAATAAAAAATTAACAAAAAAAATATTCAATAAAAAAATTACAAAAAAATATGAAAAATGTGCTTCAGTGAGTTACAAATCTTTTCCCAAAAGGATTTATAAAAATATGATTATTTAGGTCAAAATATGGATGACGTACACGTGCATGGTGACTTTTAAACAGTGGTTTTTAGAAATGCCTATTAAAAATTAATTTGTATCATCTGGGTATTAAAAAAAATTACATATTTGGAAACTAGACTCTGAGTACTACATTTCATATTTAGTGACTTTTTTCAAGATTTCACATTTAAGTGCTTCAAATTTTTAGGTCAAATGTAACAAATTCTAAAAATCAGGGAAAACACTTCCACTTTTTGGCCAATAAGTGGACACAACTTCTTGCACACACCCTGAAATATGGAAATTTTTGATAATTATGATTAAATAAAATAGATTGGATATCACCAATAGATTTCTTATGATTTTATATACAATTTCAAAAAAAAATCATCAAATTTCATTAAGTTTTGAGAAAGTTATGAGGGTTTGAAGTTTGAAGGGTTGCTTCACAATCATAGGCACATCATTATAAGACAAAAGTGTGCTATTATAAGACAAAAGTGTGCCTTTATAGATCAAAAGCATGCCTTTATAGACCAAAAGTGTTCCTATTGCATAAAAAACATGGAATTTCTTCCAAAAAGTGTTAGATTTAAGGGACGTGGGTCCCACCGAGCATGCCAAAATGTGACGGATGAAATCTAGGATGCAAAGACAAATGAAAGCAAATGAAAAAGATACAATATACCTTTCCTTTGCACACAAACCAAGCCACACAGATCGAGCGTATGGAAGTTGCACCCAAACTCCAATGGATTGCTCCTTGCTTTGTTGGTATGTGGATTGCTCAGCTCAAGCATAACCAATTTGTACAAGGATGATACATAAGAGGATTTAGAATGATTCCAGAAGCATGATGCTGTATGAAGATAAGAGATAAGAGGTTCTAGAATGATTTTGGCAACATGAGATTACCAGAATCAGAGATCCCCGAGAGATGAGGGAGATGTTTAATTTATAGACCTTCAGAAATGAAGATCAATGGTTGTGAATGATCAGAGAGATCAATGGCTAGAATTGGTTGAGAGGATGAGAGCAAATGAGAGAGTGAGAAGTTTCCTTGTCCTCTCATAAATTATGGAGGCTAATAGATTTGATTGAGGAGTTGACTGAGTTGATTGATTCATTAATTGGGTTGATTTGTTTGTTAAGAAAACTAATTGATTTGTTGATAGAATAGATTGATGAGTCAACTCAATTGATTGATTTGTTAATTGATTTGACCATAGGAAATTATGGTGAGAGAGGATAGTGGGGAAATTAAATAAATCAATTATTTAATTTCATGTGCACATGGGTAAAATAAATAAAATATATTTAAATTTTATTTATTTGGAGGGAAATAGAATATTATCTTTAATTAAATGAATAATTTAAATTTATTTGCTTAATGTGTGGAGGAAAATTAATTTAAATAAATAATTAGAATTATTTAATTAATATGGAGGAATAAGATGGAGATCAATAGATGAAATTAATCAAATAATTAAGAATTATTTAATTAATGTGAAGTATGGCAGATGAATATCTGATCTAGGTATGGAACAATTTTAGGTGTATATACTGTTTGTGTACAAAAATTTGATACTTTGACAAAAAGTTATGGCTCCTAAAAAAATGCCCTATTATGACCTATAGAGAGGCCAAAAAGGGCTCCTAGTGGCCCATGGGCAACTCAGGGGCAACACTAGGGTGGATCAATGGCGGTGGTGGTAGATCAGTTTATTGAGGGTGGTAGAAAATAGGAAAAGGAAATTTGTGTGGTGGTGGATAGGTGTTAATGCCCGCTCCATTCAAGCCCTATGGGGCTGGCAAGAACTAGGGGCTAAGGGCCTCGGTGACCAGGGGCTCTGACCTTCAAACTGAAATCTCCTACCCACACAAAGACTTATGGTCATTAAACACTAAACAAATATAAACCTACCATCCAAAAAAAAAACACCAGACAATACAAAAATGGTATGTTAAAGACCACTGATGATGTCAACACCTCCAGAGATGTACCATCAACTCAATGCTTGCATAGAGATCATACCTTGCTAATGCCACCGAAGAATATTCACCAAATATTACATAGAATTTTTTTACTACTTGTGCTAATGCATGTGTATGGACTATATGGCAATATTGTATAGTATAGATCTATACAATCGTACGGATTTTGTACAATGTATGGAATTTTTCTACCAAAAAATTTGAAAACACTTAAAAATGATGAAAAAATTTTAGCTCTAAAATATAGTTTTATATGTCAAAATTCATCTCTCGGGCCTTCTAGATGTAATGGTGAGGTTCATTTACACTCAGATGCACTAGAAAAAATTTCTTAGCAAAGAATCTCTAAAAGAGGGAAGGAGATTGGATATCTAAAGATCTAATACCATGTAAGAGTCACACAATAAACTAAAGAGATGCCTAGGATCACCTCAATCAAAACAACCTTCCACAACAAGAGAGAAGCAATAACATCGCTATATTTCTAAAGAATGAAACTGATACATATAAGGTACAAGATATACAATATATGACCCACACATATTTACAATGAGATCCCTTTCTTATATAGGCAAGGTTGAGACATAGGACAACATATGATCATGACAAGTGTTTTAATCCTATGACATGAGACACAAATATTAAATTCCCTAAGTAAACTTAACTAGACAAGTGTGAATAGGACCTAATAAGGAACTAGCTAGGTAATATACCTTATTCACACCAACAAACATATCATTTCTTACTAGGCTACAAGAAATATCCATTTGCACATGCTAAGCTATTATTAGGTGAGATAGACATGGTATGCTTAACAATTAGATGGAGTTTAATACAGGGTTCCATAATTTGATAATAGCTCAGTTAGAAGAAAAAATTCATCCTACATATAAACTCTTACTTTAGGTCTTTCTTGTATCCATTATAGATATTAAAATAACTTAGATGTAGTTTCAGGCCGCTTATATTGTTAAGGAGGGACAAAGGTCAGACCTATTCTTCGATTGGGTTATGGTCTTAAATACATCAAGTACCCAATATACATTTCAAGTAATTCAAGAATTATAGGATTTTCTTCTCCAATAATTACTCATAATTTCTTCTCTTTCTTGAATCATCCCTTACTTACTTCATCTTCATCTAGTAATTTTTCAAGTAGTTCTATTTGGACATGAGGAAATTTCCAAGTGTTTCTATATTATACTAAGGCAATCGATGAGGGTTGATTATTCAGAGTTCTAAAATCTCTTGACAAAACCTCCATATTGTTAGTTGATTCATTGTAATTGGAGTTTGTATATTGTAGTTTAGTTGCATTGGCAGAGTTAGAGGGGTGTAAGACTCACTAGGAGGCGTGAGCAGTGTATACAAGTCTTCAAGTTATAAAGGGTTGTAGGACTCAGTCAACATTGCTTCCCCAAGTGGCATTAAAGGAGTGCACCCTTTTGTCATGTTTTTCATCAGCGTTAACGAAAGCATTGTGGTCAATCCTTATTAAGTCTATTATTTCATATTGAATAAGAGGAGGAGCTTCTCTTGATTGACCTATTTTTTTGTTGACCCTCTTCATTTGTTATTTGAGTCATGAAGATATCAAAGGGAAATTGTAAAGGACCATCTTTTTCAATTAATTCCATAAGTTTAGCCATCATTTTAGTTGGGTCCTAAAACTATTTTCCACAATCCTAGAGTATGTTCTCACCTTCAAGGCCAGGGGTTTCATTAGGAAGGTCAAATGGGGCTCATCAATAGATTGAGGAGGGTTAAAGGCCAATTGGTGAGAGTGGATAATCTATCCTATACTTTGAGTTCAGCTAGGCTTGAGAGGGTATTCCTAGAGGTCTAACAAGATTTTATTACAATAAAAGGTGAACAAAATAAAACTACTACAGTTGTATCCAATGTATGCTTGAGCCCAAAGATTGTCACTAGGTCAAAGACTAACCAATTGCACATGAAACCTCTAATTAAGTTGATCATTTTATCTTGTATATGTATTCACAAATGATAACAACATGATATCCCAAATTATGAATCCACCTAACTCTACATACACAATTTGGAAGGTACAGGCATGCAAGATATGATTCAAAAGTCATTCAAACACTTGAATGTCACTTACAATTATTCCCTGATTTAAAATAATGAATCATGAATAGCATGTGAAACCCTAATCTACTCCTACAATTAAAAAGAATAGAGGATTGATAAAATGAAAGGTTTTTGATTTTTCACCAATATGGACTAGTGCCTACTTCATTGTGCAATAGAGTCATAGAATGAAAGGAGGAAGGAAATACATTTTAAAAACATAAATAAAAATAGAAATACACTCACATACAAATCCAAAATACATTTAATGCAATAGACATACTTACTAATCTCGAGTAGGATTGCAATAACTCATATGTAAGAAAGGAAAGACCAATACAAAATCTTTGTATTGCATTAGATTCTATCACACATACATGTGACCTTAGTTAAATTACACTAAAAAATGGGGTGAAAGAAAATACATAGCTATGGCTAAACATTCTCTTGAATCATTACAAATTGCCATAAAATTTAAACTAAGTTAGTCAATTTTTTATCAAATATAATGGACTTCGTGCAAGATGTGAACTTCATTAAAATGTTGGGCTTCCAATTCATTCATGAATACTTTATCTCATCAAACAAGATAAAGACTACTCTATACAATTACAATATGTATATGGGTGAGGCTCTTGTTGGGGGTCTATTTAGTCCAAAGTTCCTTCAAAATTTCCCTCTAGCTACTTATGTTTACCATGTGATACAAAAGGGACTTTAGACTGGTTGTGTGAATAGTTTGAACACCACTCTTGAGGCTCACCAGTTCCAACTCCCACTGACATTGGACATCAAAGCTAGGGAGACCTTTGTAGCCATCCAATTCTTGAGGCTCCACACTTTGAATCTTGCACCTTATCCTCCAACTACGGCTCCTCTAGTTCTTCCTACTGCACTACCACTACCTCCTAAATATAATGACTCCAACAACCCTGACTAGATCTAGTAGGGGTCATTTACTAGTGTTTTGGGCCATATGACCAACTTGTCCTTTTCCTGCCTCTATAACTTTTTGGTCCCCATGAATGTAAAAATTCCATCGATGGCCTTTGAGGCTTGTAAATTTTTGTTTAATATATGTACAAGTGATTTTTCATCTTTTATTCAAAAAAAAGATTCAATTTTGATATATCAATTACTAGATATTAATTTAAATTTTAATAGACTAAGCTAGTAACTATTCTCGTAATTGGATGATGATCTTAAAGAGAAGTATAAGGTTCATTATGCTAGTACTATTGAAAGACTCATATATGTCATGGTTTGTACAAGACCAAATATTGGAGTTTTGAGAAGGTTTATGTCTAACCCTAGTAAAAAGCATTGAACTTATGTGAAAAGGATTTTTAGATATTCATGAGGGACTTCTATCTATTTTATTATTTTTATCATGGGATAAATGATGTGGGCAAGTTTATTGACTTATAGGGTTTTGTTGATTTGGATTGGGCTAGTGATATATGGATTGCAGAAGGTTTACCAATGACTATGTGTTCACTCTATTCGATAGTGTAGTGAGTTGGATGAGAAAGTGACAACCTATAGTTGTGTTCTACTACAAAAGAAGAGTAAATGGTTGCAAAACATGCATGTAAAGAGGTAGTATGGTTAAAAATATTAGTACAGGAATTGGCTTTTAGTGCAAATAGGCTAGAATGAGTTGTGATAGTTAGAGTGACATTTGTTTAGCTAATAATCTAATGTATCAAGATCATACAAAGTATATTAATATTTACTATCACTTTGTCCAAGAAGTGGTTGAGGATGGCAAAGTCATGTTACAAAATATTGACATTGAGCAACAAATGTTACGGACTCCCTCAATATGCCAATGAGTGCAAAGTAGTTCACTTGGTGTAGACAGGGAATGGGTCTTGCCTCTTATAGAGCTTGATTTATTCTTTTAGTTTCCCTTTTACTCTTGCAAGGTATACCTAACAAGAGGGAAAATATTAGGATAGGAGTCATACACATTGAAATATTGTAAATATTGTAATTATTTATTTAATTCTTTGCATGCACTTGGTGTAACTTATAGTTTGTATTTTAGAAATTTGTAATCTTCACTTAGTGGCATGAAATTTGCTAAATGTACATATCAAAAATTGTGCCTACAATTTACTAAAATGGAAAGAGTGTGATGAGATGGAATTTAATTGAGGGCTTCGATAAAATTATGGAGGAACTATATAAAATATATAATAAGACTACTTGAGCACCAAGTTTGGTAGTGGTGGTTTCCAATTTTCTAGTCATTATCTAAGCTTGATTTAGGCATTATGACTTGTGCATGGATATGTATGACAATTATCTAGTGGTTTCAACCACATGGTTTTATAAACCATTCATGGTATGTGGGTTTGTTCTTGCCTATAGTAAGTGCTTCAGTTGAAGGAATGATGATTATGATTGTAGTGCCCCTCCATTCTCACCCTGGATGAGCAGGTGGTCGGGCTAAGGAGCAAGAAGAAGAAGGTAAAATACTCGCAATATGTAGGGTATGATAGATGTGTTGATGGTAAGCTTACTGTTATGATATAGTTGATGAAACGCATTGGTGTTTATTATGATGACATTGCTGATACTTTATGATTAATACATTATGCTTATGACGTGATCAATTACAGGTTAATTGATTATGTAAATTAGTTTTACTATGTGATTAATGGGATTATCTATCTATGTGTTATCTGGTTGTTTAGTTACTAATGAATTTGTTTAATGTGGATACTTGTGATGTGTTTTGTGAAGGGACAGTGTAGTATTACTCATAATGAGTACCCTACTACGCTGCGATTCTCTATCACTATGTGCTTTCTTGGATGATTATATGTATGTATTCGACATTTTTGTTTGCTACAGGTTGCAAGTACCATGTATCGACTCCACCTGAATTGGCAAGTCTGAGCATGCCTTCATACCAATAGAAGTTGTTGAATGGAGATAACATATGGTCGCCTAGCCTAGCCTAGCCATCATCCTTGAAGAGGATGGGTATCCAATTGTGTACCCTGTCAGTGTTGTCAGTTTGGTCATGATAGTCAGTCATTGTTGTGGTGGTCTTGTTTTCTAATCTTACATAGTAGTCAGGTATGGTTTGACAGTTGGGTTATTTTGTTGGTATTGTTTTGGTTATTGTTGCCTTAAAATAAAATAATTAGTTATGAATCATTTTTGCTAAATTAATAAATATATAAATGTCCTTATGTAAATTTAGTTTATGAAAAATATATTATTCTAGAAGTTAAGTTAATAAATAATAATAATAATAGTAATAAATGTAATTGCAACTAGAGTTAAATAAATAAATAATATTTATGTGTTGCCATAAAATATATTTATCTTGGTCTAGTTGTAAAATGTTAAAAATAGCAAACTGTAAGATATTGTTCTTGCAGGAGTTATTGCCTCTTGTGGGGGGAATCTTCTAGAAGATTTTAAGGGATTTATTTCTCTAAATAGGGAGTTTTTGGACTGTATTAAGGGGGGGATTTCTCTCTCATAAGAATCTTTAGTAGATGAAACTTTTTTTGGGGGGAGAGAATGGTTTGTGGCTGCAACAGTTGAACCCGACATCGAATCTTCAACCAGTCAAGCAAGCCAAATCAGGTTCCTTTGGTTCTAGTTTCTGTCTCATTTTTCTGTTGAAGCAAATGTTTGATTTATAATTTTTCCTATTGACTGTAATTTGCTTGAGAGGTTAGAAACCTTGTTGTCAGATTCAATTGTGCATGTCTGTATCATTGCATTTCTAGGGATCACTGATTGATGTGACTATCTATCTCTCACCCATTTCATCTCTATTTTTATAGTTTATTGCAACAACCATAACTTTTGTATTACGAATTGGTTTCCTCTAAATTTTTGATATATGGTGCATGACCTAGTTATCTAAATCATATCCAAAAATTGTTCATACGTAGTTTGTTTTTTTGGAGATATGAATATTTTGTGAGTGTCTACCTCTCGTCAGTTTCGTCTGTCTTAAAACAGTTAGTTGCATCACCAATAACTTTATATTTTTTAATTGGGTTTCTCTAAGATTTTTCAACAAATTCATTTTGTGCATATCCTATGATCATTGCTTTCCATCATATGACTCTCTTTGAGGCATTCCATCAACCAATTTGCATGCTCTGTCTATGCTTTCACATTTTACATTGTTGTTAGCTTCTAAAGCCTTCTTAACAAATTCATTTTGTGATAATCCTATCTTATGTATGTGGTCAAAAGTGTGGTAGATTTGATGAAGATGTTAGATCTATAGGAATGTTTTATTGTTCTGTATTCCTTTCCTCTCAAGCTAACCTTAGAACAATGTTCTTTCACTGTAGCTTCAGGTTTGGTATCTTGTGATTCTAACTAGTGTAAGATATTTATAGCATTCTAATATTATAGGCTTTTAGCCTTTCTTTTACAGTTATATTTAATAGTATTTACAATTATCTAGATTATTATTATATGTGTATTAATCTAATTATTATTAGAGCAGGTCTCTTTAATTTACTAGTGTATGAAATTAAGATATGTAACTATGCCTATTAATTTATGTATTGTGAGGGAATGGAATAAAGGTAATTTAATGTATTGAATATTTTTTATAGGTTTGAAAATAAGAGTTTTAGATTAATGTAATTAGTTTGGTATTAGAATTTTATTATTAATGTTCTATGAATTTGGCTATGTTGAGAGAACATTGTATGGTAATGAATTAGATTATAGATGTGTTATTTGTCATTAGTTTTAAATCATCATTTTATCTGAGTCGTGTTGCAAGTGATATTGTTGAAGTATTTTGATAACCAGTTTGAGTTAAGATCTTACTTGTTAGAAACCCTAATCTATGGTTGGAATAGGTCAGTTTAGGAGTTGTTCTACTTCAAAAAGTAATGTTGGTTATTGTCTTGGTCATTAATACCATTGTCTAGAATAATGATCTTGTTAAGGTTTTATTCTATTAATTAAATAAGTTAGAATAATGTCATTATGATCATCATTTGGAAAATTATAATCCTAATCTTATGTTTTCTCTTTGATCTATTTGAAGGACATGATATCTTATACCATTCTTGAAATCTAGTGCCTTAATGAATGTTATTAAGTGTGTAGGTAATGCGAACATGAATCATGCCAATCTAGTAGACATGAGGTATATAACTTTAGAAGATATTAAAGGGCTAACTAGTTATGATGTAAGTGCTAGAATATTAAGTCCTGCACTATAGAGATAGATCCACCTTATGTTTGTTGAATGTTTGACCATGTTTGGAATTCATGTTACATTCTTTTAGTCCCATGCTTGGTACAATATTTCATGTGTTTCAATTATGTGTTGTAAGTGAATTATTGGTTAAAGTTCTTAGTCTATGTTGTGCATTTGGAAGTGAATGTCGAATGGAACCATTGTGTTATAGAGGTGTCATGTGTCTGTGTCATTAGGGAAGTTGATTCTAGAGCCCTAGAGGGGGAGTCATGTGTATGACTCTAGTGGATTTATGTAGTGTTTACTTCCCTCTGTTTATGGATTAATGTGGTTATGACGACTAAGCAAGAAGGATAATACCTTGTTTAGTGTTCCTAATTCGTGCAGTTATGTTTAAACTCATGTTGATGTTGTTTTCGTGATGAGGTGATAGAGTCCTTCTTTATTGTTATGTTTCATTATTGTATTAGGCATGTAATAAATTTTTGTGTTGGTTCATTTTATGGTTGAGATTTTGGGAGCAAGAGGACCCATGCCTTGCTCTGGATTACACTTTGTTTCAATTGAAATTTTTGGAGCAAGAGGACCCATGTGTTGCTTTGGATGCTTTTGTTGAGATTTGTATGCAAGAAGGTAAATGCCTTGCATGGTATGGGGATACTTGTTGTTATGCTTGTTGGTTAAGGGTCTTCTAGATGCAGGAAGGGAAGTGGCTTCCAATGTGGGGTCGGCACCCAAAGTGGTTGTCAGGGTAACCCATTGGAAGTTACTAATTTAGTGATAACTTAATAATCAAATTTGGAGGGTTAGAGAGCTTTCACATTAATCAAGATAATTGGATGTCTCACTGATGCATGTAGTGCTTGTTCAGGCTAAGGATGAGATGAGAAGGCTATGGTTGGCAAAATCAACTTCCTTGTCCTCATGAAAGGGAGGTTGATTTCGCATGTGTCACCCTATGGGGCCGACGTCTAGTGAGAGACTATCAAGGTAACCATAGATGGGGGCTGGCACCTAGGGAGAGACTATCAGGGTAACCCATGGATGGGGGCCGGCGTCTAGCTAGAGACTGTCAGGGTAACCCATGCTAGGACCATGTGATGACACTCATCCCTAATGTAGTCTAGCATTCCCTCTTTGTTGTTCTTTCTTATGTTGTGTGAATGCCTTTGGAAGTCCTGTTAAGTGTGGAAGTGTTGTTTATGTTGCTTGTGTTGTCTTGTTGACCTGTGTTGTACTTGAGTCATGTGTAGTCCTACCAATTTTTAGTCTTTGTCTCCTTGTCTGGTTGTTGTTGCGAAACGTTATGTTATCTCCTAGCTCTGGGGGTGGACCTTAGGGTTTGACATGGTCAGGTGGAAGAGCTTATTCCATTGGTTTTTCCTTGCCCCAGTTTATGTGCGAGAAGGATGGACCTTGTGTTACAGTTTCTAGATCATGTCCCAGTTTGATGAGACAGCTATTTGTGCTCATGTGCTAGTTTGGTGTATCAGATTTATCATATTGTAAGTATTCTAAGGTAATTTAGAAAGTGATAGTGTGAATGATGTAATGACGTACCCTTTATGTATGGGAAATTGTATATGTACTTGTAATTCTAATTATATGATCTTGTCGATTTCTCATTTAATGTTATTTCATGGAAATGTATGTGTTCTCACATGTGAAGCAATAGAATAGAATTAAATTATTGATGTTAGTTAATTCTTGATCTTGTAAATAGTTTAGTAAGTAATGCAGCTGTGGAAACCTTAGAGGACAAGATAGTTTAATGATCTCTATTGATGTGGTTGACATTACTTTTTTATTCTATCTTTAAAAAAAAAATGTCCTATTTATTTAGCATAGTTGTGTTGTCCTCTGGGGTTTCCTAGTGGGGCGTTACATTTGGTATCAAAGCCTAGGTTGCAACACTGAGACCTCTGGATTGTTGTTGTTGCTCTAAGTTAAGTGATTTTCTCTTTGTGGTGAGCTGGTAATAGTATCTCTCACATTTGTGCCATAGTATGATGTTAGAAGGTTGAAAAATTTACAGACTTGTTCTTTGATTCTAGAAGAAATAAATTCCTTATGCTTGTTTTACTTATATGACTGTTATGTGTTCTCTCTCCCTCTTTTCTTAAATGTGATGATACATTTGGCAATATGAGTTTTCTGAATGAATAGTTTGCTGAGTTGTTGAGGCTTTGAGTTCCTCTTGTGGTCTCTTGTGCTTTAGAAGAAAGAAGCATGGTTACTATTAGTGCATGTAATTAAGTATTGGAATGACTTAATCATTTGGTGAGTCATGTGGTTATGTGATGTTGTCATGTGTGGAGTATCTTAACGTGGTTGTTGATAACCTGACATTTATCACCTAGTTGGTCATGACCTCGTATGGAAGAATTGTTGTGATTTATGAAAGTTATCATTATGTATGCCTGTGTGAGAACCATGTACAGAGATCAAATTGGAGCTTACATTGGACCCATGAGACCATGAATGTGATACTGTAAGTAAATTATAGCTTTGAATTATTCCTATGTGTGACATCATACATTACCTTTAAATTTTCTTGTGTAAGGAAGTACTTGCGTATGTCATAGCTTAGTAAAAAGAAATTGTATTATATTAAAGATAGAAGTTGTTTGTATATAAGTAGTGATCGTGTTGCCTTAAATCCTTGTATAAAAGTTGTTTAGATAAGAGGATGTAGTTAACTAAATCATTTGAGTGTTGGTGTACATTCTCTAACACATTGTGGACCTTGTGTACTTGAGTGTTGTGTAGCGGATATTCCCTTTTTGTGGCTAAAATTAGTCACATCGTGATGTGAATTTGTTGTATAATTTGGTTGTTTTGAAATTTTTAACGGTTGTTTCATGTGTTGTTGGGGGTTAGCAATGAATTTTCTTATGAAATTTCTTATGATAGGAGTGGTCACCAAAACTCTTTTCTTTTTACTTGATTTATTGTTGGAAATTGCCGACACTTTATGACCTAAAGTTGGATTTGATTATTTTCCCACTTGGGTTGCATTTATTTTTAAAAATCTCTATGGTGACTATTCCGAATGTTTGTTTCTGTTGGCCCCATTTTGTGTTAAGTGATATTTCTATCATGTTCATTTTAAACCTCTGTTCATATTTTCAAGCGAGGACTTTGCGAAGAATTGTACTTTGTATGTTGGTAATAATCAAAAGCATAGTGGAAATAAGATATGAGATGTATTTTTTCCTTGATTATATGTGAAAGTAAATTTCTAAATTGGATGAAATTCTCAAAATATGTGTGATTAGATATAAGTAGCTCACATGATACGCCTTAGAGGTAAATAATTGATGTTCTTTTTGTTGTTATGGAATGATTGTGTCTGTCTTATGAAGAATTTCCTAATATGGATGCGTATGTAGGCAATAGAAAGTTGCAATACCAATATGTTATGTTTTTACCCTAGTCTCTGACTTCTAGGAGGAAGTCAAGTTTTAGGGGGGAAGGATGTAGTGCCCCTCCATTCTCACCCTGGATGAGCAGGTGGTCGGGCTAAGGAGCATGAAGAACGTAAAATACTCGGAATATGCAGGGTATGATAGATGTGTTGATAGTAAGCTTACTGTTATGATATAGTTGATGACACTCATTTGTGTTTATTATGATGACATTGTTGATACTTTATGATTAATACATTATGCTTATGATGTGATCAATTATAGGTTAATTGATTATGTAAATTAGTTTTACTATGTGATTAATGTGATTATCTATTTATGTTATCTGGTTGTTTAGTTACTAATAAATTTGTTTAATGTGGATACTTGTGAAGGGACAGTGTAGTATTACTAATAATGAGTACCCTACTATGCTGCGATTCTCTGTCACTATGTGCTTGCTTGGATGATTATATGTTTCTATTCAACACTTTTGTTTGCTACAGGTTGTAGGTACCAGGTATCGACTCCACCTGAATTGGCAGGTCTAAGCGTGCCTTCATACCAATGGAAGTTGTTGAATGGAGATAACATATGGTCCCCTAGCCTAGCCTAGCCATCATCATTGAAGAGGATGAGTATCCGATTGTGTACCCTGTCAGTGTTGTCGGTTTGGTCATGATAGTCAGTCATTGTTGTGGTGGTCTTGTTTTCCGATCTTGCATAGTAGTTAGGTATGGTTTGACAATTGGGTTATTTTGTTGGTATTGTTTTGGTTATTGTTGCCTTAAAATAAAATAATTAGTTATGAATCAGTTTTGCTAAATTAATAAATATATAAATGTCCTTATGTAAATTTAGTTTATGAAAAATATATTATTCTAGAAGTTAATTTAATAAATAATAATAATAATAATAGTAATAAATGTAATTGCAACTAGAGTTAAATAAATAAATAATATTTATGTGTTGCCATAAAATATATTTATCTTGGTCTAGTTGTAAAATGTTAAAAATAGCAGACTGTAAGATATTGCTCTTGCAGGAGTTATTGCTTCTTGTGGGGGAATCTTCTAGAAGATTTTAGGGGATTTCTTTCTCTAAATAGGGAGGTTTTGGACTGTATTTAGGGGAGGATTTCTCTCTCATAAGAATCTTCAACAGATGGAACTTTTTTGGAGGGGAGAGAATGGTTTGTGGCTACAACAGTTGAACCCGGCATCGAATCTTCAGCCAGTCAAGCAAGCGAAATCAAGTTCCTTTGGTTCTAATTTCTATTTTTTTTTTCTGTTGAAGCAAATGTTTGATTTATAACTTTTCCTATTGATTGTAATTTGTTTGAGAGGTTAGAAACCTTCTTGTCATATCCAATTGTGCATGTCTGCATCATTGCATTTCTAGGAATCACCGATTGATGTGACTGTCTATCTCTCGCCCATTTCATCTTTGTTTTATAGTCTATTACGGCAGCCATAACTTGTTTTTCACAAACTGGGTTCCTCTACATTTCTGATATGTGGTGTACAACCTAGTTTTCGAAATGATATCCAAACCTTGTCAATACCCAGTTTGCGGTGTTAGAGATATTAATGTTTTGTGACTGTCTATCTCTCACCCATTTCATCTCTATTTTTATAGTCTATTGCGACAGCCACAACTTTTGTTTTACAAACTGGGTTCCTCTAAATATTTGCTATATGGTGCATGTCCTAGCTATCGAAATCTTATCTAAAACTTGTTCATACCCAGTTTGTCCTTTTGGAGGTATGAATATTTTGTGATTGTCTACCTCTCGTTGGTTTTGTCTGTCTTAAAATAGTTAGTTGCGTCACCAATAACTCTATATTTTCAAATTGGGTTTCTCTAAGATTTTTCAACAAATTCATTTTGTGCATATCCTATGATCATTGCTCTCCATCATGTGACTCTATTTGAGACATTCCATCTACCAGTCTGCATGATCTGTCTATGCTTTCACATTTTACATTGTTGTTAGCTTCTAAAGCCTTCTTAACAAATTCATTTTGTGATAATCCTATCTTATGTATGTGGTTAAAAGTGTGGTAGATTTGATGAAGATGTTAGATCTATAGGAATGTTTTATTGATCTGTATTCCTTTCCTCTCAAGTTGACCTTAGAACAATGTTCTTTCATTGTAGCTTCAGGTTTGGTATCTTGTGATTCTAACTAGTGTAAGATATTTATAGCATTCTAATATTATAGGATTTTAGCCTTGTTTTTACAGTTATATTTAATAGTATTTACAATTATCTAGATTATTATTATATGTGTATTAATCTAATTATTATTAGAGTGGGTCTCTTTAATTTACTAGTGTATGAAATTAAGATATGTAATTAGTATATGAAATTAAGACATGTAATTATGCCTATTAATTTATGTAATGTGAGGGAATGGAATAAAGGTAATTTAATGTATTGAATATTTTTTATAGGTTTGAAAATAAGAGTTTTAGATTAATGTAATTAGTTTGGTATTAGAATTTTATTATTAATGTTCTATGAATTTGGCTATGCTAAGAGAACATTGTATGGTAATGAATTAGATTATAGATGTGTTATTTGTCATTAATTTTAAATCATCATTTTATCTGAGTCATGTTGCAAGTGATATTGTTGAAGTATTTTGGTAACCGGTTTGAGTTAAGATCTTACTTGTTAGAAACCCTAATCTATGGTTGGAATAGGTCAGTTTAGGAGTTGTTCTACTTCAAAAAGTAATGTTGGTTATTGTCTTGGTCATTAATACCATTGTCTAGAATAATGATCTTGTTAAGGTTTTATTCTATTAATTAAATAAGTTAGAATAATGTCATTATGATCATCATTTGGGAAATTATAATCCTAATCTTATGTTTTCTCTTTGATCTATTTGAAGGACATGATATCTTATACCATTCTTGAAATCTAGTGCCTTAATGAATGTTATTAAGTGTGTAGGTAATGCGAACATGAATCATGCCAATCTAGTAGACATGAGGTATATAAATTTAGAAGATATTAAAGGGGTGACTAGTTATGAGGGTAAGTGCTAGAATATTAAGTCCTGCACTGTAGAGATAGATCCACCTTATGTTTGTTGAATGTTTGACCATGTTTGGAATTAATGTTACATTCTTTTAGTCCCATGCTTGGTACAATATTTCATGTGTTTCCATTATGTGTTGTAAGTGAATTATTGGTTAAAGTTCTTAGTCTATGTTGTGCATTTGGAAGTGAATGTTGAATGAAACCATTGTGTTACAGAGGTGTCATGTGTCTGTGTCATTAGGGAAGTTGATTCCAGAGGCCTAGAGGGAGAGTCGTGTGTATGACTCTAGTGGTTTTATGTAGTGTTTACTTCCCTCTGTTTATGGATTCATGTGGTTATGACGACTAATCAAGAAGGATAATACCTTGTTCAGTGTTCCTAATTTGTGCAATTATGTTTAAACTCATGTTGATGTTGTTTTCGTGATGAGGAGGTAGAGTCCTTCTTTATTGCTGTGGTTCATTATTGTATTAGGCATGTAATAAATTTCTGTGTTGGTTCATTTTATGGTTGAGATTTTGGGAGCAAGAGGACCCATGCCTTGCTTTGGATTACACTTTGTTTTGGTTAAATTTTTGGAGCAAGAGGACCCATGCCTTGCTCTAGATACTTTTGTTGAGATTTGTATGTAAGAAGATAAATGCCTTGCACGGTGTGTCGATACTTGTTATGCTTGTTGGTTAAGGGTCTTCTAGATGTAGGAAGGGAAGTGGCTTCCAATGTGGGGCCGGCACCCAAAGTGGCTGTCAGGGTAACCCATTGGAAGTTGTTAATCTAGTGATAACTTAATAATAAAATTTGGAGGGTTGGAGAGCTTTCACATTAATCAAGATAATTGGATGCCTCACTCATGTCTGTAGTGCTCGTTCAAGCTAAGGATGAGATGAGAAGGCCATGGTTGGCAAAATCAACTTCCTTGTCCTCATGAAAGGGAGGCTGATTCTGCATGTGTCACCCTATGGGGCCGGCATCTAGTGAGAGACTGTCAGGGTAACCATAGATGGGGGTCGGCGCTTAGCGAGAGACTATCAGGGTAACCCATGGATGGGAGCTGACATCTAGTTAGAGACTATCAGGGTAACCCATTCTAGGACCATGCGATGACACTCATCCGTACTGTAGTCTAGCATTCTGTCTTTGTTGTTTTTTCTTATGTTGTGTGAATGCCTCTAGAAGTCCTGTTAAGTGTGGAAGTTTTGTTTATGTTACTTGTGTTGTCTTGTTGACCCGTGTTGTACTTGAGTCTTGTGTAGTCCTTGCAGTTGTTAGTCTTCGTCTCCTTGTCTAGTTGTTGCTGCAGAACCTTATGTTATCTCCTAGATCAGGGGGTGGACCTTAGGGTTCCACATGGTTGGGTGGAAGAGATTATTCCATTGGTTTTCCCTTGCCCTGATTTATGTGCGAGAAGGATGGACCTTGTGTTGCAGTTTCTAGATCATGTTCCAGTTTGATGAGATAGCTGTTTGTGCTCATGTGCTAGTTTGGTGTATCAGATTTATCATATTGTAAGTATTCCAAGGTAATTCGGAAAGTGATAGTGTGAAGGATGTAATGACGTACCAATATGTATGGGAAATTGTATATGTACTTGTAATTCTAATTATATGATCTTGTCGATTTCTCATTTAATGTTATTTCATGGAAATATATGTGTTCTCACCTATGAAGCAATAGATTAGAATTAAATTATTGATGGTAGTTAATTCTTGATCCTATAAATAGTTTAGTAAGTAATGTAGCTATGGAAACCTTAGAGGACAAGATAGTTTAATGATCTGTATTGATGTGGTTGACATTACTTTGTTATTCTATCTTTTAAAAAAAAAAGATTTGTCCTGTTTATTTAGCATAGTTGTGTTGTCCTCTGGGGTTTCCTAGTGGGGTGTTACAATGATAATGTGGTGTTTGTAGGTACACTTATGTGATATGATTACTATAGAGATAAGAAGATTTTATAGATGTACTTCATTATTTGAAGATTAATACAAGATTGAGTCTTTTTGGTGGTGGATTTTTTCCCACAAGGATTTCTCCATCTATATCCAATGTTATTGCAAAGTGTTATGGTTTGATTTGTTTCTTTGTTGTTGTGTTATTATTTTCATTTCCTATACATATCTATCAATGTTAATGAATTTGAATGAACTAAGGAATAATAAGTTTTAACTATATTTTTCACTTGATTATTAAAACTTGTTTACCTCCTATTAAGGATGACATGTTTCATTATTAGCTACCTAGAAGAGAAATGAATTTTCACATGTAAACTTAATAAAATAATGGATTTCTCTATACACTAGAATATTACACCATTACTCACACCATATCTATTCACTCTCTCTACCCTCCCTCAATTTGTACTAAGTTTTCTCACTCCTCTCTTCTCTCTTGCACGTGATCTTATTTTCGTCCAAAGCTCCATACTAGGTTTTTGAGATCTCCATTCCAAAACCTCCCATTTTTCATATTATCCATCTAAATGATACTCTCACAAATCCCTTTGGCACAACTTATTATCCTCCATCACCCTAGACATGCTGCCACTTCCATAAAAAATCTCTTAGGGAGTATGTCCTCACTCTAAGAACACACCATTTTCGCCATTAGACATTAGGACTTACAGACTATTCCAATTTACAATACTTTAAAAGATAAAACATGTTGAATAGGGGCCTTATTGAAGCAACATCCTAAATATCATAAACTATTTTTCCCCCTTTGACTTTGATAGGTGATATCTTAGTACTAATAACAGTTTTCTAGGATTTGCATGCACTAAAGGAAGGATAAAATTAGGGGAAACAACTTATGAAATTTGGTCGAGTCTTGAAAGGGTCAACCCACAATAGTGGGTTACACTTTTGTGGACGAAGAAAAATTGAAGGTGCCAAAAAATCTTTAGCAGACATCTTCGTTTGAAGGTTGACTCTTTGAACGAAGGCCTTGTTGGCCAAGTCAAAAGGCATATCATCATACCCTTCATTCGAAGGGGGTCTGCGAATGAAGGTGATTGAGTGCCAAATAAAAAACAATAAAATAATGCCTTCGATCGAAGAGGGTCTTCGAGCAAAGGCATAATTTTATTGTTTTTTTTTATAAAATAGGTTAAGACTCTCAAATGACTTTTTTTTTGTCATTTGAGAGCTCGCAGCAGAATGAAGGTGACAGGGAACGATCTCTGAAGGTGACAAGGAACGATGTCCACAAAGGCAATAGGGAACAACATGACCCACAAAGGCAAAGACCCCACATGATAGCATCTCCATACACATCAAGCTCCAGTGACAGTTGAATACGGGCCACATCACCATACACATCAAGTGAACTCCCATATTTAGGTGCATAAATTTGCCATGCCATTTCTAATATTGTATATATGCAATGCTTGCATGTTCACTTGAATACACCAGTTTCTTGCTGACAGGGGCTTACATGGCTTCCATTACAGTCAATTAAAAAGAAAATTTCCTTCTATGAAACCCTAGTTTGGCAATAGGATTTGTGATTACAGTTAATGAATTATAGAAAAATTCAATTAAACGTAGGAATTTGATGAATTTAGTTAAAGAACTAGAACAGTTTGGCAAACCCTACTTTGCCAAACTAGGGTTTGTCATTACAATCAATAAAATTGAGAAAAAATTCATAAAAAACAAAAAAATTTCTTGATACAATGAAAGAAGTATCAAACCCTAGTTTGCCAAACTAGGGTTTGACAAACCCTATATTTTCAAAAGAAATTAAGGTGTGTCAAATTAGGGTGAAAAGATGAATTTAGTTTCACCCTAATTTGCCAAACCCTAAACTAGGGTTTGTCATTACAATTAATAAAATAGAGAAAAAATTCATAAAAAAAAAGAAAATTTTCTTGAGACAATGAAAGAACTATCAAACCCTAGTTTGCCAAACTAGGGTTTGACAAACCCTAGAGTTTCAAAAGAAATTAGCGTTTGTCAAATTAGGGTGAAAAGATGAATTTAGTTTCATCCTAATTTGACAAACCCTAAACTAGGGTTTGTTAAACCCTAGTTTGGCAAACTAGGACCATTTATCTTTTGATCCTTGTTAGATCCTACTTCCCATATGGATTATACATATACTAAACCTACTAAATTCATCACACACATGGATATTCTAAGAATAGAGGCATTGCATCGATACCTAAAGTTCAAGAAATTATAGACAAATGGAAGATAAACATTACACATACTCATGAGCACAAAAATCCCTCACTTGATAAGATGAATCATGGAAAAACAAGTCACATGAATGTCAAGATCCTAGTCTTGTTCACCATATGTAGACCTCAAGAAGCTCATTATTTGGATAGTGACACAAATTTTGTAGTTTACATGTGTAAATTTATGTATATAAATTTATGTATTTTTGTGATGTTTCTTGTATTGGATATGCTATAAATCATATTGAGTTACCATGGAAATATATGAATGTATAATTTCATAATTTTTCTATTGTAAACATAAGTATGACAAAAATAGACAACTAAATAAACAAAAAAAGGGTCTAGGAAGGAGGGTTATGGCAATATATGTCTTTACAAATGATGTAGATAAGATACAAAAATTTGCACTAGAGGTATTAGTCTTTGATTTTCTATCACATACACAAGCCACTTTAGAATCCTTAGTAGTATCTTTCTTCTTTTATGGCATCTTCCCGTATATAGATGGATCCATGTATAAGGTGGATTATGAAAATCATGATCATTTATCTTATACTTTCCCATAAAGGAAGATGTAAAATCTAAAGAACCCAAAGCATCTCCATAATTAAAATTAATACCATCTTGTGGGGAATCTTCCTCTTTCTTTTCCTCTTTCTATTCTTTTGTATGACTTTTTTTTATTTTCCTCTTTCTATTCTTTTGTATGACTTTTTTTTATTTTTAGGCATTTCTTGTGTTGACTTCATCTATGTAAACAATTTTTTCTTCCTCAACCATCTAACAATGAATAAATGGATGTTCATTTGCATATTTAGTATAAAACTTATTCCCATACTTAAACTGTAGCTTTTGATTTACATTAGATGGAATTTAATTCATTGCATGAATCTATGGATGCCCCAATCAAAAAATTATGTTAAATGCCTTGGAATCACATGAAATAGTGCATCAACGGTACAAACAATTATACATGATAATAGGAAGAGTAATATTATCAAACACTTTGACTATAACTTGAACCATTTTTTCCAATTTTAGCATATCTACTTGAAGGGTTTATATAAATGTAAGATATGCATTGCGGACCATGTTCTTGCCGAATTTTCAAAACTTGGACTTGCGGTTCTAATATGTGCATCTACAGTTTTTACCATTTTGCTTCAATTTTGAGCCTTAAATATGGCCTTGATCTTTGTGCTTATGATATTCAACATGGGGATGAGAAGTCAAATTACTTCCCCCTTGTACCTTAGTCAAACTCAATTGGATTGTTATAACAATTTTTGGAACAAGTTTGAAGACATGCCAAGTAGAAATGTAAATGCCTATGTCCATCCTTATGATTAAATGATAATGTAATGCTCCTATATGTTCAAATGATACAATGATATGATACTCTAATTAATCATGTGGATGTCTAAAATTAACTAGGGCTTCAACCTCTAATACAAAGTAACCTAGTGCATAAATTTGAATATTTTGTGTTTCAATCAGCACGTGGGTAACAACTAGTTGGAGGCAAGTTAGCTTAGGCCCATGTTTAAATTTAATTTTAGAAAATGGGGAAATACCGCACATGTGGTTTTGAACCAACTTCAAAATCATAACTACAATTTTAAACTACAACAAGAAACAAAATATAAATTCAAAGGGTTAGGTTTGGACCACTAGAGAACAAGGACATATATTCAAATAAGGTATAAATTGGATGTCAATTCTCTACACAAAATATGCCATTTAGACATTAGCTATGACATCAAGAACAATAGGTCAAAATAAGTCCAAAATGATTGGGGAAAAGTATTAGGGATGGACTTTTCACCATTATAGGAGTTTAAAATATCAAAAATAAAATATCTACACTAAAATCATTTGAGACTCATACTAAATTTCCTAAATGTTCTCATTAAATTGTTGGAATTATTACATCTTTAGTATATAGGTAGTAAATAAATATATTACAAATAAAGTCACCTTAGTGACTTGTTCTAGTATTTAAATAATTAAATGTTAGTTTATTATTATTAGTTTTGGGAGTTACTTTCCCATAAGTAGTTTTGGTAGTTAGTAAGCGAAAGCAAAGGCTTTTAAGACAATTTATTATAATGTAAAAATTAACAAGTTGAGTGCATGACAGTGGCATCCATTATAGAGTACTTGGCATTGATAGCATTTTGGTAATATAATGGGAGTAGCTTTGCTACATTTATTTTATTTTGTTTTACTGATAAAGGGAGGGACAAACATTAAAATGAATTACACTGCAACTAGAAGAGGGCCACACCTACCTTAGATAGGCCATGCTCCCTCACAAGAAGTTGAACCTCCTTAAGATCTATTGTTGCAAATGTCTGGAAGTAGCCATGTATACAAAATTTGGAAGTATAATGTTGTGTAAAGGAGAGGAGAGGAGAGGACAAAATGGTGAGTGTTTCAAGGATCTATGCCAAGGTAGTTGTGATGGATGCACATCACCACATGTTTGGATGCCTTGAGCATCTCCATTCTAGCCAAGGAGCTCCTTAATGGCCAATGAGTGGTGTTTGAGCAATGTGAAGAGATCTGTTTGTTAGGTGGATTTGTTCTCTAGAAAATGAAGTACCTCCATTTTTTAAGAATGAGAATGAATACAAAGCCATCTCATGGCCCCATTCATTTTAGGGCACCTTCCAGAATTCTTTGGAGGACAATTAGAGTCCTAGAAGCTAAATTGAATTATGTGACTTGTTTGCTTTGCAACTGATTGAAAAAGTTGAGATAAATTTTGTAAATCATTTGTTTACTTAGTTCATCCTAATGGGACTTGGTAAATTTATGATTCCAATGCAGTTGAGTATCATGTGAATTATCTATCTCAACTATCTATTAAACATTTTTTCCAGTAGTAGTATTTGAACACATAATAGATGCTAGATTTTAATTTCATAAGATGAACCTCATATTTAACCAGCTTCCTTCAATGATTTTGGAATACTTAAAACTTTATGTTATTTTCTACAAAACTGGTAGTGGTAGGGATGTGCCAACTAGATATAGTAGACTTGGGAGTCATGTTTTCTATACTTAACACATATGCTATCTATAGATGTAGCAAGAAAATATAGACAAATTCATAGCATCCTTAATCACTCAAGGTCAAGAAAAATACTTTAATAAAAACATGTCTAATTTAGTGAATGTACTATAAGTTTAATACAAAATGAATCAAACCAAATTATATAATTTTCCTAATCAATTAATGTAATGTAATAGTCATATATTTCCATGGTAACTAGATATTTATAGTCATTGGTTGTATCCATGTTCTTAGTGTGTAATGTTCATTATTTTTTATCTCTAACTGTTGAGTTACCTAGATGTGCTATAATGATTTCAAAAGAAATCTCTTTATCTCTCTCTCCCTTGGTAAGTGTGTGAACACTATAAAGAAGAAAGTGTACATGGAGTAGGAATGACTTAAATGGTTTATTGCACACATGGTATTCATTTTTATGACACTGATACATGTTCAACATTACACATGTATGTGTAGATTTGGAAAAGTTAAAATCTCTCTCTCTCTCTCTCTCTCTCTCTCTCTCTCTCTCTCTCTCTCTCTCTCTCTCTCTCTCTCTCTCTCTCTCTCTCCTCTCTCTCTCTCTCTCTCTCTCTCTCTCTCTCTCTCTCTCTCTGTGTGTGTACAAGTTGAAAAGGAAAAGAATCATCCATGTATTTTAGAAATGAAATCTTCCCTCTTGTTTAACTATTTATTTAACGTGTTGGAATTGCATTAGGATCCAGTCATGTTTAACCAATTCTCTACAAGATGACTAATATGCCTCACCAACACCAATCATAACTAGTGTCTAAGTTTGGAAGATGTGGAACAATGTATCAAATGTACACACATGTACATCAGAGAAGAAATGTATTTTGATACAGGCGAGTGCAACACAACATCCCTATCTACTCTGATGTAGGATGTGTATGTTGATACATTTGTTCCACAGTCTAAAGTAGACACTATCATGTTATGTTGTTGGTGTGACATATCAGTCATACTTGTAGATAATTGGTTCAACATGGCCATCCTAATGCACATGTATGTATGTATTGGAATAAGTAATTTATTTTTACATGCACAAAGTTTAGGTTGATATATATCATGGTACATGCACCACCACCTCTTGGACCTTCTATATTTACATGTACAGATACTGAGACTTAGAAATTGATAGCTCTTCTTTCTGACCCCAACACAATTAGGGTTTATAGGGACACATGTAAATAAATTTTAACTAGCTTGCAGTGCATTAGACAGAGTCTAGGAGATATTTGTGCTTATTCAGGTGATACTCTTGTTTCTATTCTTGCCCAGATGTAGCAAGAGGTTACTGGTGATGTTTATCTTACTTGTGTTCAGCTTAGTGTCTCGAAAGAGACTATCAAATCCCAATGTTTCCCATCTTATGTTGGTAAACATAATGTGAGGGGCTACCAAGTGACTAGATGTGTAGACCCTTGTATGGCCCCATTGATATATTCACATTTTCTTGTTGCTCATGGTCATTATCCCAATAATGACCAAATTCCTTTATATTTTGCATAACAGTTATATGCAGAGGTTCATATGGGCCTCAAGGTGAACTACTTGGATTTGCCAGAATATTTTGGTCAGGGGATGGGCACGGTTGCTGATAGAGATGCCTATCATCGACTAGATCAATAGGCTCTAGTTTATAGGGCCTTTGTTGGGGAGAGGATGCCTACTGCCTCCCCAGCCCTGGCCCCTGTTACTAATCGGGTTGTCATTGCTTCCCAAAGGGAAGCAATCGACAGTGTAGGTGATATTACAATTGTCACATCTATTATATCTTCTGATTGTGTGGGAAGATATTTGATGAGTCATCCTAGATGATCAAGACCTTTAGATCATGCTTTTGATCCTTATGCTATCGTGGGTATCCCGTCTCCTGTAGACATAGATGGTCTGACAAGAGAGCATATGCTTCGAACTACAACGAGTTATCTTTCTGAGGACCTTTTGGAGTCATATGCTTTTATTGCATCAGAGCTTGGTATCCCTTTACACGAGGTTAGAGGACATGTGGGTAGCACTTGCCATTCACAGAGTGCATCACGATCCTGTCAGGCTATGAGACCTTCTGATCAGGTGCCTGTGAGTACTCCACATCCTGATCCACCCTTAGCTCATTTGTCTGCTGCAGAGGAAGATACACCTACCAGGCCTCATGTTGAGAATCATACATCCCATCCCTCTCTAGATTCACTTGAGGAGGTACAATTGCAGATGGGATCGATGTCAGGTTTTGTGGATATGCTTCTTCATCTAGCCTCTTCGTTGCCAAGTCGCTTGGTTAGTCCACTTCAGACTTCATTACTTGAGCTAGCCAAGGAGGCACCGGATACAATCATTGCAGTGGATCATCCTACAGCACCTGATACACAAGTATGTACATGCGTATGTGCATGTGCATGCATGATTTAAACTTAAACTTAAATTAAAGTAAGTTAAATTACTTTTCTCTATATAGAGTCCTAATGTTGTATATATATATATATATATATATATATATATATATATATATATATATATATATATATATATATATATATATATTGTAGGGGTTAGCTCATGTTACACCTACTTTGGGGATGGACAGTGTACGCAGGCGTGATTCAACTGCCATGTGGATAGGTGAGTTTTAAATTTTTAAATCATTACAACTTACATACATGTAAATTATGCATATAATTTGTATGTGTGCATGTATATATATTTTACATTAGTCTATTTAAATTTTAACATAATTTGTACTCTTTTATACAAAAATTTGTTGTACTATCTCCAAGGCTCAATGCATCCATTAGAGCAGGATGCTCAGTTAGACTTGGACTGCTCAACTCGCAGCCGACATGATGATCAGGCTATTGGTAGCACTTCATAGACATGTGTTTCTCCAGATATTTCTCTAGATATTATATTTGTTTGAGTAGACATTTCTATAGATGTACATGTTTATGTATGGACATTTCTATCTAGATACATTTGCATGTATGTGTGTTTGTGGACATTTATGACCTGACATTTCTATCTACATGTGCATTTGTGGACATTTATGAGGACATTTCTATCTAGATACATTTGCATGTATGTGTGTTTGTGGACATTTATGACCTGACATTTCTATCTACATGTGTGTTTGTGGACATTTATGAGGACATTTCTATCTACATTTGTGTGTTTGTGGACATTTAGGAGGACATTTCTATTTATGATTATTATGATTGTTTCTATCATGAGAAGTTATTTAGGTATTTGTGTAATTTAGTAAGTGTAGAATATAGGTTTTAAAATGTGAATTTACAATTGCATTTGAATTATGATTCATTTATTAGTATAAATAAAAGTGAAAAACAAAAAAGTCTTGATATACATGAAACAAAACAATATTATGAATAGTTAAGACTTAGAAATGATTCATTTAGAAATGATTTCCTTGTATTAAAGACAAAACCATTCTCCCAAAAGAGTTCATTAGAAAAAATCTATCATGACATAAACAAATCTAAACACAATTATGTGGTGCTAATATTTTGCTTAAACCGAGTGATGAACACTTATCATACAATGAAAACATCAAATACAATTCCAAACATGAAATTTATTATAGTTTTACTTGATTACAAATATAATTTTTCACATTGCTTTTATTTGATGTGGGGATATGCAAGCCACAACAAAATAATGATGATTTCTCCTTCACATTCTACAAACTAGCAATTGGGTTATTTGAAAGAGTGTAATGGTTATGTTGACATGCACATTTAAACACAAAATAGTTAGGTGTTTATGTAATTCAGTAAATGTAGAATAAAGATTTTAAAATTTGTAAATTTACAAACTCAATTACAATTGCAAATTGTGATTCATTTATGGGTATAAAGAAAAGTGAAAAATAAAAAATTCTTGATACATGTGAAACAAAAAAATTATTATATAAATAAATGGACCTCCAAATAAAACAAAAGTTTACAAAAAAGTCTTGATATGTGAAACAAAACAATATTAAATCTACAAACACTATCTCTCACCATCATGGATTGTGGAAATGTCATGTCTTTTATTACAATTCTAGTGCTAATATTTTGCTTAATCATTGAAAAAAGTAATATTATGGGATAAAATGTTTTGAAATACAATGGCAACATTACCCATACATTTCTTATCATCATGTGTTTGTTTGAAATTGCATAGGACCCTAAACAACATTTATTCGATGAATGTTGTTATTTACGACACATATTACCTAAATTTAAATGAATATGAAGAATAAAAAGAAGGGAAGGTACTGAGCCTATGATAAGAAACAAATGTGAAATGATAAAAGAGGAGAAATAAGTGGCACTCTAAATTGAAGAACTTCCAAAATTTATTTTGAAATAAAATGGAAATCAATGTAATTTGTATTCACAGGTGCAATTAAAATTTGTTTGGAATTGTTGCATTGTTAAATTATTTTTGGGCCTATGTGCGGTCAAATACTATTAGTGATGTTTTTCAATTACATGGTAATAAACAATGATTATTATACCATTAAATCTATTAATGATATCAGCTAACATTTTTAGTCGACATTATTACCTTTAGAAGATCCTCTGATATTTAGCATATCAAGCATGAACAATTATAACTAGCATACAATTGAGATAACCTTACATATAGTTAGCTAGTAGAAGACTAAACTTCTAAAGTTATGGTAGTTTTCACTTGAAACTAAAACAAGATTTTCAAGTACCTAATTCTTGCAATTCTCTAACTATCTACTTCATCATGAGGCATGTTCCTTGTGTCTAGGGGTCTAAGATTCCAAGCCTTCCACAATCTTTAGGTTAGAGATAATGTTCCCATGTAGATCTTGACATCCCTCTATTATTACCCCATTGGCCCATAGAAAGCATCTTATAATCTTTGTTAGCTATTTATAACATGATTTGGAGAGCAACTAACATGAAGAAATGCATACATGGTTGGCTATGAGTAATTTATTGACAACTTGAATTCTTATAGCCATGAAGAGGAATCTATTTTTCCAAGATAGGACCTCTTTTTAGCTTGTCTATAAACTACTTCCACATGTTTGTAAGTAACCAAAAGGAATGCCTAGGTTTTTGGATATCATGTCATGCTTTGAAGATGACTCTATTTTGGGGGATCTAGTGGAAAAGGCCTAAAGGAGGTCATCATGTATTTAGTTTTGTGCATTGAAAGTTGTGAACTTGATGCAACATGATATAGACCTCTAGGACACATAAAGTAGTATTAGTTATCTCTTCAACAAAATTTTGAAGGAAAAACATGCATTCATTAATGAAATGGGAATTCAAAGACACTACATTATTAAGCAATGAAATACCATAAGATGTTGCAAATGGACATGATACAAGAGATAACCTAGGGAAGCTACTACATGAGAACGTATATAAATGGAGCCTAGGATGTCCTCAAATTTTTATCATGACAATTTTAAACTTTTAAGTCTACCAAGTCGAAGCCCATCAATCAAATCATCTTCTCAAAGGTTGTGCAAGTATTTCAATTCATTTGTAAAAGTTTGTTGTCATCTAGCTTTGATCAAGCTAAAAATATTAATGTCAAATAGTCTCAATCATAGGTGATTCAGGAAAAGAACTAGGACATTGTATTTTATCAAAAATGTTCATGTCAAGATGTAAAGTCAATTGTCACTATGTGTCATACTTGAATGCCCAAAAAAATCATGAAATTGATGTCAGTCAAAGGTTGCTCAAGGTTGTGTGCCAAATATTTCATTTTTGTTAATATTGTGGGAATTTCAATGTTTGTATCGGTGGCCTAAAATGATTTGTCAACTTCAAAGTGGAATAATTAAGATCTCTCTTTTTATATTTGTCAAGTGAAATTTTATTGGTTGAAAAGTGTATAGATGTAACATGGCTATATATATATCTATGAACTTTATAGATGACATCTCTAGTGCATATACACGTACATGTAAATTGTAGCACAGTTCAAAGAGCATATATAACATTAAATAAAAGCATTCAAAATTATCATATTGATGCATGCTTGAATAAGAATCTAGGGCATTCTCTACATGACTTCTAATAGAGAGATCATTTGTACATTAAGAACAGCCATGATTGAAATTTAAAATTTGTTCAACAAAAGAACTATTAATTTAACTTACATAGATTGTAAAATAATTAATACATGAACATACATCTAAATAGTGAATTTAGGTCTTCAAAACATTAAAAATTGTAAGTTCTTCATCCATATTTTTCATAGGTTTAGCTCACTCTTCAATCACATCTAATATTCTTTGATGATCTTCACTATGTAGTCTCCACTTACGACGTCCACCTGTGTTTGAAACTATATGAAGAGTTAGGCTGGTAGCAATTACTAGGTGGTTATACTGATATACCTTGTTATTAGGTTGATAATCAATAAAGTGAATCCCATGTTGAACAATCTTGACTTGTTTGAGATATGTCCCTTGCACTACAACTGAACCTGTGGGAAACAACATTCCACACAATAAGACATAACATTTTCAAGGTAAATGTAACCTACATGTATCTATGAACATGTATAGCATTATCATTGCTTGGTAAGACATAACATAACTTATAATATAAAAATTGAACACATTTTAAATCACTCTTGAAGTACTTGACATGTACATATGTAACAAATTGAAAATTATTTAAAAATATATTAAAATAAAGTTAACCCATGGGAAACACCATTCCATCACTTGTTTATGGATTTATTAGCTTTTGCCTCTCTTCTGTACAACGCAATAAATAATAACTAACTTGTTCTATATATCCAGCCTCTACCATGACTACAAAAACATCTCCTGCACCAAAAATTTACATGTCTAAAATTTGTAACTTAAAAAATTTAGAGATACCTTATATATACACACACACACACATACCTTTTTTAATCAATCCTAAAATATGGTTATAATCAGTTGAAATCAAAGGAATGTCTTCAAATCTTTCATCCTCATCTTCATTGTATGTGTTGGTAACAACTAGTGGCACATTTTCCCATTCAATGACATATCCACATTACTAGTTATTACAATTCTCAAAATCTCCCAACATGCACTCATAACAAAAACAAGAGTAATCTGTAGTGCGCAACGTCCATGTAGGGCTATCTGTACTCATGACACAATGCATCCATACATTGATCTTCTATCCACACCTACAAATTTATTATATATCAAGTACATTATGAATAAAATATATCTAAATAATTAAAATCAAACTAAAATAAACAAACTTGTGTGTACACATATATCATATACATGAATATATATATATATAAAGTACATCCATACATTAAATAAATTCAAACAATACATACCTGATATCTCCCAAAACACTCTATGTGGAATGTATCTGTTTGTTCTTGAAGATGTGTCAGCCTCATTTGGTGTAAAGTGTAACTTACACCATTCAGCAACATTATGTGCATCATTTATACGGTCTCCATCATAATTCATTTGATGTTTCCTTAGAGTACGTTTGATGGAAGCTCATGCGCCATCATGTTCACCCTTTCTGATAGGGTAAACTATGGACATAGAAAACCTATCTTGTTTGAAACACTTTAAGACCTATGTCATACCCCAAGTCTCCCTACCAATTCAAGTGCTCTTAGACATTTTCTACCCAAAATGCCTAATTCAAACTAATCAGTCTAATACAAAGGTGAAGAGCCTACTAGTCTGTTGTTCACAAACAAACACTACTTTCTTGGTGTGGGGCATTCTTCTTTGTCCTCACTGTTTCCAAGATTCTCAATTCCCAAGGCGTATAGCCTTCTTGAGCCCGTTATTAGCCCTCCTCTCTAGGTCTAGGGTTCTAATTGCTTGGTACTCAATTCCTCCTATACTGTTTTCACCCCTGCCTTTTCTTAGACTGCAACTTGCATACCTAGTCGGGCTATGGTAAAGCTCACCTACGACAAATTCCTATTGTCTCTCATTGACAATCCAACCATTTCCACAAAAGGAAAAATAAGAATTAAGATCTCTGCTTGATGGCCCTCCATGACTATACAGAGGAATTACAGGGACATCAAGACAGAGACATTTTGTACAAACAGAAACAAAATAATAGAAATAAAATTAACTACTATACTTCAGATCAAATTATGCAAGAATTCTACAAAAATACTTGAATAGATCAAACCGTCAATATTTTTATTATAAGAGTTCTCCTTTTTACATTCAATGTCTGCTCTCCAAACTTCCAACCTTCCAATGTTCCAACTTTCTACTGACTCACAAAGCAAAAATAGTTTTTATATTGTTCATCTTTTTCTGTTATCAGATAGTTAGGTTTGTTTTCTGTCCATTCGGTTAGGTTTTCTTTACTAACTATTTTGTGTTCTCTCCATGGCTGGCTTTTATTTTTGTATATTCATACAATCCTCACGCACATAGCATTGAACCATCGGTAGCATTAAACTGTCGGAAAAAAGACATTACTATTGTTGGCACTTCTAAACTTCCTCGTCGGTGAGACGTCAAATGTCGGCGAGACTTTATTCCTCTTTCCCAATACACCAATATGCTTCCACTTTGTATATAAGATTTGACTCGCTACTGCCGGTTCTCCTTACCGCCATTGTTGGTTACCACTCTATTGAACCAAATGAACCCGTTGAACCTCCAACATGAGGTTTAATGGTTCAACACCAGGCTTCTCCATCAGACAGCGCTCTTTTGAACCATAATGAACCCATTTACACCATTGAACCAAATGAACCCGTTGAACCTCCACCATGAGGTTCAATGGTTCAACACTAGGCTCATACATCGGTCCCGTTTATTCATCGGTCCCGCTCCTTCCCTTAGAAAGTCAAAAAGGACTTCACACCAAAAATGCAAAAATATATGCATGGGCGCCAAACTCTTGGTGCTCCTGCACCATACTCCCCCTGCGCAGAAAAAGTCAAGTCACCTCCGGTGATAATCAGGCAAAATCAATGCCCCGCTTCTTGAACTCTGACTCTGCAACCCAGGTAGCCTCTGCTTCAGGCAACTGTTTCCACTTGATCAGATGCTCCATGTACATGCCATGTCTGGTCTATTTCTGTACTCAAGAATCCAGAATTATCTCAGCTAGTGGTTTGAGTGTAGGTGGCAAAGTCACATCACTCACTGTCTGTTCATCACATCACTCACTGTCTGTTCAGTCTCTGAACTAGATCTGCCTACTGTTGAATGAGGACCTTTATAGGGTACTAGGTCCTGAACATTGAACACTGGTGAAATTGCCAAGTCTGCTGGCAAATCAATCCTATAGGCATTGTTGCCATACTTGTCCAGAATTCTGTAAGGACCAATCCGTCTCATCTGCAATTTAGTTGGCATCCCTTTCTGCAATCTGGCCTTGTTCAAATGAACCATGACTAAATTGCCAACTTCAAACTGGACATCCTTCCTGTGTGAATCTACCCTATCCTTGATTTTCTAGGTATTTTCCTGCATTGTCTTCTTTACTTGTTCATGTATCTCCTTCATAGATTGTGCAAAATCCTCTACATGACCACTTCTATATTCCATGTCTCCAAGATGTCAAAGTTCACATACACCTCAAGGGTGCATTCCATACACTACCTCAAATGGACTTTTTCCAATAGTTCTATTCACACTGTCATTATAGGCAAATTCTGCCTGATAAATGATATGATCCCAACTCTGTCCATATTCTTTCGTCAAACACCTTAACAGGTTGCCTATTGTCTTGTTCACCACTTCTGTTTGGTCGTCTGTCTGTGGATGATATGCTAATCCAAAAGATAGGTTTGTTCCTAACCTCTGCCATAGAGTTTTCCAGAAATGTCCCATGAACTTAGCATCTCTATCAGACATGATGCTTCCTGGAAGTCCATGAATCCTTATGACCTCTTTGAAAAACAAATGAGCTATATGACTGGCATCATGAGTCACCTTACAGGGAATGAAATGACTCATCTTGCTAAATCTATCAACAACTACAAAAAAACTATCAAAACCAGTCTTAGTCTTTAGTAGACCAACTACAAAATCCATACTTACACAATCCCATGGTCTGGAAGGAATGGGTAGTGGTTGATACAATCCTACGTTTGAAGAAGTTCCCTTGGCTTTCTGACAAACAATACACTGCTCTACATACTTTTTGACATCTTTGTGCATCTTCAGCCAATAGTAGAACCTCTGGACTAATTTCAATGTTTTGTTTAGACCAAAATGTCCACTCAAACTGCCATTATGCTTCTCCTATATGAGATTTTCTCTCATGGATCCTTTTCGTACACACAACTATCCACCTTTGAACAGCAATCCCTGCTGCACAGTGTAATCTGCAAATTCACTATGAAAGTGATTTTCAAAGTCTTGACAGACCTTGTATGCTTCAGCAAAATCTTCATCTTCCTTGTAGAGGGCTGTGAACTCTTTCATTCCTATGTTTCTTAATTGTACCTCTTGTATTGTGAGTAGCCTCCTGCTTAAAGCATCTGCTACTTTGTTGAGCTATCCCTTCTTATGCTTAATTGTGAATGTGTAAGATTGCAAGTACTCCATCCACTTGATATGTCTATGGCTCAACTTATCTTGTGAGTTTAGAAAACTCAAATCTTGATTATCTGTATATACAACAAATTCCTTAGGTAGGAGATAATGCCTCCATTTTCTAAGTGCCTAGACTAGAGCATAGAGCTCCAAGTCATATGAAGAGTATATACTCTTTGCTTCATTTAGCCTCTCACTGAAAAAGGCTACTGGTCTATTCTCTTGGCTGAGTACTGCACCTACTGCAATATTGCTAGCATCACATTCTAAAGTGAATAACTTATCAAAACTAGGCAGCACTAACACTGGTTGTGTGGCTACTTCTTTCTTCAACAATTCAAAACTCTTATCAATTGCTTGTGTCCATTGAAACTTTGTTTTTACCCCACCTTTGATTGTATTAAGCATAGGTGCACAAATAGCACCGAAATTCTTTATGAATTTTCTATAAAACTAAGCTAAGCCATGAAAACTTCTCACCTCAATTGCTACTCTGGGAGTAGGCCAATTCAATATGGCTTCTACCTTTGACTTGTCCATCTTCACTTCTCCTTTGGACAACACAAAACCAAGGTATACCAATTCCTACTTCATGAATTCACACCTATCCAAATTTAGGGTTAGTTGTTCATCATGTAACTTTTTCAAAATAGTATTTACATGTTCAAGATGCTCTTCTTTAGTTTGACTAAAAATTAAGATATCATCTAGATAAACAACTACAAATTTACCCATATAGTCTTTGAGGACTTCATTCATGAGTCTCATGAATGTGCTGGGAGCATTCGATAGACCAAATGGCATAACAAGCCATTCATACAATCCTTATGTGGTCTTGAAGGTTGTTTTCCACTCATCACCTTCCTTGATTCTAATCTGGTGATAACCACTTTGCAGATCTATCTTGGTGAAGTATTTAGCCCCTCCTAAATAATCCATAAGATCTTCAATTCTAGGAATTGGAAATCTGTACCTTATGGTGATCTTATTGATAGCTCTGGAGTCTGTGCATAGTCTCCATGTTCCTCCTTTCTTTGGTGCCAACACTGTAGGCACTGCACAAGGACTTATGCTTTTCGTAATCAATCCCTGGTCAATCAATTCTTGTACTTGTCTGGCTATCTCCTTATGTTGTTTTGGAGTCATTTTATAAGGAGCTTTGTTAGGTAGAGATCCTCCTGGAATCAGGTCTATCTGATGGCTAATAGTTCTTTGTGGAGGTAGTGTTGCTGGTGTTCCTTCACTAATTATGTCCTTATACTGTTCCAGTATAGTCTGCACCTCTTTTGGGACCACTACCTTTTTGTCTTTTTGCTCCTCCTTAGGTTTCACTATGATAGCATAACCAATACCATCCTCCTTAAGAGTGTTCAAAAACTCTTTACCACTCACAATTAAGACATTAGGACTTTTAGTCTTACCTACTTCTTCATCTTCCAATGACTGAATTTTATAGGTGACACCATCTTTTTGAAAAGAATATGCATTCTTCTCACCATCATGTATGGCTTTTCGTTCATACTACCATGGTCTACCCAATAGGAGATGACATGCATCCATGGGTAGGATATCACAGAGTACCTTGTCTTTGTATCCACCTATACCAAACTCTACCCAAGTTTGCTCATTGACTATCACATGCTGACCTTTATTTAACCATGTGACTCTATATGGATTTGAATGAGGTATTCTTTGCAAATTTAATTTTCTAACTGCTTCATCAGACACTATGTTATCAGTAGACCCTGAGTCTATGATTACTTGACATTCCTTATTCATAATCTTGCATCTGATTCTGAATAAAGCTCTCCTTTGACTTGGTTCAGCTTTCACCGGTCCTTTGATCAAAGTTCTCCTTACCATGATTTTCTCTCCCACTTCTGAGGTTAGACTGACTTCAGGTGATTTATTGCTTGAAGCATCATCTTGTACATAATGATTTATTTTATCAACTCCTTGAGAAGAAGATGTGCCCTTATCAAGACACCTATATGCTATATGGCCTAATTGACCACAATTGTAGCATTTTATAGTGGCAAAGTAGGATCCTCTACCTGATCCTCCTAATCTTCCTCTACTAGATCCCCTTCCTCGATAGTTTCCTCTACTACTAGTCTCCCCACATTGCTCTGTGAGTTTGGATTCTTCTTGGGATCTTTGATCAGTGTTCCTACCACCATAATTTCCTCTTCCTCTGTTGTCTCTACCTCTTCCTCCTAATCTGCTGCTTGACTCTTGTTTCTTCTTGCCCTTCTCCTCTACCTTGAGTGCTAGCTGATAGCACTGTTGTAGGACTAAATAAGCTGATTTCCTCTTGAATACTCCACCTCAAACCATTCAGATATCTTGTTGTTTTTACGTTTTCATCTTCCATCACCTTAGACCTCAAGCATAGTTTTTGAAACTCCTCAGTGTATTCATTGACATCTAATTCTCTTTGTCTCAAATTTTATTGTTTCTTGTTCAACTGGACTTCATAATCCCCAGGCATGTAGAGTTCTTTGATTTTAGCCACCATACCTTTCCAAGTAGCTATAGGTTTCTTGCCTTCTTTTTCTCTTTCTGTTTGAACAAATTTCCACCATATCAAGGCAACTCCTCTAAGTCTTGATTTAGCCACCTTCACCTTTTGTGCTTCAGTCACTCCATCACATTCAGAGTGATTTTCTATCCCTTCTATCCATTCCATAACCAAATCAGGTTCCATCTTTCTACTAAAAAGAGGAACTCCTTCCAATGTCTTACCACTCATGGCTTTTAAGGCCCTCAAGAAAGGTTCTTCTTCCATCTTAGGATAAGGTGTGGGCTCTTCATCTTCTATAGACACACCTTTTTCCTTACCTTTAGAATCTTTAATTTTCTAACTGACTTCTTCAGTCTTTTCCATCATTACACCCAGTTTACTTTCCATTTCTGCCAATCTTTCCTGTAGGAGCCTATTCTCCTCTTCTTGTTCATCAACTTTCTTTGCCAATTCTGCATTAGTCACCATCTTCTTGGATGAGCCTACAGATTCACTCGAACTCGGTGATGACATACAACTTCTTCTATTCCAATCTAGGAATAGCCCAAATCTTTAACCTGCTCTGATACCAATTGGATAGGATAAACTATGGACGTAGAAAACCTATCTTGTTTGAAACACTTCAAGACCTATGTCATACCCAAAGTCTCCCTACCAATTCAAGTGCTCTCAGACATTTTCTACCCAAAATGCCTAATTCAAACTAATCAGTTTAATACAGAGGTGAAGAGCCTACTAGTCTGTTGTTCTCAATACATACACTACTTTCTTGGTGTGGGGCATTCTTCTTTGTCCTCACTGTTTCCAAGATTCTCAATTCCCAAGGCATATAGCCTTCTTGAGCCCGTTATTAGCCCTCCTCTCTAGGTCTAGGGTTCTAATTGCTTGGTACTCAATTCCTCCTATACTATTTTCACCCCTGCCTTTTCTTAGACTGCAACTTGCATACCTAGCCGGGCTATGGTAAAGCTCACCTAGGATAAATTCCTATTGTCTCTCATTGACAATCCAACAATTTCCACAAAAGGAAAAACAAGAATTAAGATCTCTGCTTGATGGCCCTCCATGACTGTACAAAGGAATTGCAAGGACATCAAGACAGAGACATTTTGTACAAACAGAAATAAAATTAACTACTGTACTTCAGATCGAATTATGGAAGAATTCTACAGAAATACTTGAATAGATCAAACCGTCAATATTTTTATTATAAGAGTTCTCCTTTTTACATTCAATGTCTACTCTCCAAACTTCCAACCTTCCAACGTTCCAACTTTCAACTGACTCACAAAGCAAAAACAATTTTTATATTGTTCGTCTTTTTCCATTATCGGATAGTTAGGTTTGTTTTATGTCCGTTCGGTTAGGTTTTCTTTACTAACTATTTTGTGTTCTCCCCGTGACTGGCTTTTGTTTTTGTATATTCATACAATACTCATGCACATAGCATTGAACTGTCGATAAAAGACATTACTATCGTTGGCACTTCTAAACTTCCTTGTCGGTGAGATGTCAAATGTCAGCGGGACTTTATTCCTCTTTCCTGATACACCGATATACTTCCACTTTGTACATATAAGATTTGACTCCCTACCGCCAGTTCTCCTCACCGCCACTGTTGGTTACCACTCTATTGACCCAAATGATCGTGTTGAACCTCCAACATGAGGTTCAATGGTTCAACGCCAGGCTTCTCCATCAGACAGCGCTCTTTTGAACCATAATGAACCCATTTACACCATTGAACCAAATGAACCCGTTGAACCTCCAGCATGAGGTTCAATGGTTCAACACTAGGCTCATACATCGGTCCCGTTCATTCATCGATCCCGCTCCTTCCCTTAGAAAATTAAAAAGGACTTCACACCAAAAATGCAAAAATATATACATGGGCGCCAAACTCTTGGTGCTCCTGCACCACTTTCCATGCCCACTCTCAAAGAAACTACAAACATGTGGTATATTGTCATTTCGATGATATCTACATAGTGCATAAAATGGCCTTACTGATTTGAATTGTGATGCACATCCATCTGACCATACAAAATGCCTTTCAAAATTTACAACCCTGCTTGCCAAATATCCAAAAAACTTCTTAAAGTAATGTTGTACAAAAAGTGTGTCATGCTCTTTATCATCACTAATATAAAAGTGATATTCTTTCTTGATGACTCGTTCTTGAAATGTACTTTCAACACCATCCAAATCCAATTGTGCATGTCAATAACACACATGCACCACAATAGTGATCTACTCTAAAAAGTAATATTCTAATTGAATCTCTTTTTGATGTACAAAAGAGTAATTTTCTGCAAAGTCGACCACTGATAAAATTGTTCCAGGTGGGAAAGTATCTCTTAATGTTTGAAACTATTGTGCTTGCCACTTAGCAAAAAAAGCATGATCTATATGTATGGTTGAATCAATTTATAGAAAATTTCCATAAATGTTCCAATAGGTATCTCCTCTTCTACATAATCTAACCTTGTGGATTCTTTCTCATGTTTTGTTTGAAGCTTTACATACTTGTACCTCTTGCAATTTACCAACTTCATTGGGTCGATATCTTCATTTCTCAAAGGCATTTTAGCCAAATTTCCACATGTTTCACAAAGACCTTTTATGTAGTTTATTTGACCATTTCCATTATCATCATTTGATTTATCACATAAGATGGATGCTATGAACTGACTTGCCCATTTAGGAGGTGCATTTACAAGACCATCATTGTCTTCACAAATATTTCGAAACACCTAATAGTAGAGATCAAATTCAATATGATAATGACAACAACACGTTTCAAAAACCTTATTTGTCTTCACATATTTAATGCCCTTAACCTTTCAAACATTGTTTTCCCAATCTTTACATTTGGATTTGAATTACAAAAGTTCACATACATCTCATGTTGTGTTATCTCTAGCCAATGTTTTGTATGTAGTTCATAACGATTGGGCCCAATTCTATGTTTGATAACATCTCTACTATTTGATGAAGCAAGAGTATTATCAATCCAAAAGGTTGAGATCAAGTTTCTAACAACATCTTGAATCCTGTCAGATCAAGGAGCTCTACACATAATTGCCCAATTTCCTTTCAAGGTACTGTCATCCAATAATTTTCTCCTTTTCACATATTTTGTTACTGTCTTTCTACTGAAACCAAGCTCAGATGAAATTGAAGACAATTATCTTTTTTTGGAATTTCTTTCACTTACAATACCTATGAACATCACTCTTCTTGTAATGGACTTATCCACAGATCGAGATTGTTTCCTAATGGAAGTCAAACCTTCTTTAACATTATCAACAATATCTTTTTCTAGCTATGAACCTTTCCCCTTTTTCACTAACAAATCGACACCCAACAATTGTAATGTCTCATGTATCTCCTTATTAAGAAGTACAATTCATAACAATTGGGGTCAGCCAAGTGTATCAAGATTATCAAAATGAGCAATTATTTCCTTTGCAGTTTTATTCATTGACCTCCTATCAGTATGTCTAGGTTGTCTAGCATAATGTTTCAATTTCTCAATATCCATTTTAAGTAAATGATCTAAATTTCTATAAGAAATTTTTCTTTTTACCTCTTCATCTAGATTAATATGCTTATCCATACCAGTCAAAGGAAGTGATCCTGACCCCTCTCCAACATCCATTGTTTGCACTTGGGCCTTCTCTTGTCTAACATCAACTATGTGTTCTTCAACAATATTTCCTCCACTTTCTGTATCACAAATGAAGGAAACACATATTAAAATAAAAATAAAAAATAAAAATAAGATTATTTATTTTATAAAGTAAAAATTTCTAAATAATAAACATTCGTTTTATTTTATTGATTTATACTCTTAAGTTCTACAATGTAGAAATTATTATGTTTTCTAAAAAATAATTTCATTCTTTAGGAAAAAGAAAATATAAAAAGCATTCTAAACATATTTCAACAAATCTTTTCTTAAAATTTTTCTTTTATTCCTTAATTTGGCATTAAAAATCATGAAAACACAAATAAAAAAGCTAGAAAAATATTCATGATAAAAGTTTATTGGATTAAAAAAGCTAACAATTATTATAAAATATATTTTAAAGAAAGAAAACAAAAAAACAACGATAAGAGTTTGTTTTAAAATTAGGAAGTGTGGCTTTTTAAATATAAAGTTTTTAGATTTAAAAGAATTTTTAAATAAAAATAAATAATCAAGAAAAGAAATAATCTAAAATGAAAAGTGAACTTGATTTTTTTAATAAATTATAATAGAAATATACGTTACCACTTTAGAAAAAACAATGAAGTTGAGTTGGAGATGGGGAGAGGGATATGGAGAGTTAGAGAGGGATAGAGTGTAATGCCCCCTCATTTTTGGCTTGTCATAGTTGTCAGTTTTGTAATACTCTCTGCTTGATCTGAGACAGTTGTTAGTTTTTTCCTTGCATCCAGATAGTTCTGAGACATTTGAGCTATTGAGACTATGGTTTATGCTTATTCTGATTTTGATAGATTATATTCGACTAATTTAATTCTGACTTGTGAAATGTGCTTTGATGACATTGTTGTTTTTCCAATTATGATGAGATGGACATGTTTAGTGATGCTTAGAAAATATCATGTTTATGCATCTGATGTTAAATAGAATTAGTTATAGTCTTGTTTCAGAGTGCAGATGGTGTAGTACTGCTTGGATCGAGCACCCTACTATGTTGTGATTCTCTGTCTTGATGTGTGTTGATATATACATATATAGTTGATCATATACAACCCATTGGTTTTCACGCAGGTTGCAGGTACCGGACCTCAACTCCTCCTGACTTAGTAGGTCTGAGCAGGCCCTACACCATGGATTATGTTAATGGAGATAACATGAGGTTTATGCTGCTAGGCCAATTCCAGTCTTTTGTTGTAGTCATGTGTCAGGATGCGACTTTGGTCCCTTGTTTCTTGTTGTTGGTCGTCGCATGTTGTGGAGTGTTGTTGAAGTTGTTTAAGCTTGTCTATGTGTTCCTTGTTATCTTTATGATCTTATAGTAATTTTTGTATAGTTGTAGAAATTGGAATATTGTTTATGTAACATCTATTACTGACAAAATCAGTTATTGTAATGTTGTAAATATTTATGAAGGTAATTAGTGCATAGTTGATTTAAAATATATTTTTGGGTGAATAATTTAATGTTGTTAGTGTCAGATATAATTAGAGATTTGAGAATCTCTATGTTAGGAAAAATTTCAAATTTTCCTTATGAAGAGGGATTGTGTAATTAATTTGGGGGTTAAACTAGAATTAATGGTTGTTGCCTATTTTTGATCTTGGAGAAATTGGCGTGAGAGGGTTTTTATGTCGGTGGTTATGTTTGGTTCCAGGAGTTTGGCTTTTGGAAAAAAGGAGGCTTCAGAAAAATATCTGGAGGAGAAAGGAAAAGAAATTTTGAAAGGAGATTCGACTCTGGAGTGTGAATTTTACAGGTATGTCTTGTGAATTTTTGTATTTTTCTCTCTATTTGTTCTAAAGAATTAGTTTTCTTGTGGAGGGTTTCTGGTATGGAATTGTTCTGTTATTCTCCCTTGTCCTTGTAGCTTGTTGCTTTACGAACCTTGTTACAGTTTTTGCTTTGTCGGCAGACCTTTTTGTCACTTTGTGTTTTGTATGCTTGTCATAGAGAACATTTCCAACTATTTTATTTTTTTTCCTGGCAAGGATCCCTTCTTGGTGTATACTATTTTACTTTGTGTATTGAGAACAAAACAAGATAATCATATTAAACCTTTTCTTTATGTTGTAGTGTGTGCCTCTATCTCCAAACAATGGAACCCAGTTGAGACTTTTATGTCTATTGCATTCCATGAGTTTTATCCTTGTCAAGCCTTCCTATTATTTATCTGTCATGCCATCTACCATTATCCTTTAAGAATACCCTTACCTCTCCAAGTCGTTCCTCTTCTTTTAGGCTCGAGCAGGGAGGATGGTGGTAAAGGTTGCAGAGATTGGCTTTGCCCCTGCCATAAACTTTTGGCTGTAATGTAAATCTAATACTGTTCATCCAATCCTTTCAGCATATACCTAATGCTTACTATCATTTTGAACCTACTTCGTGTGCTCGTGTGCATCCAGAAATTATCGCATCCCATGAAGAGATCTTCTGAAGTATTCTAACGCCGGCCAGGCCGCGAGTCTGGTATTTGTTGGACGATTTACACCACTTGATAGAGTCTCTAGCCTTGTTGAACATCTTCAGTACTAAACCTACCCACCTTGTTTTTGTCATAAGATAGATACTGTGAGAAATATAAAAAAAATGTCACCTGAGCTTACGTGACCTCTATAGCTGACCCACGACCTCATCATTCTAATCTAGCATGTGTGTATTTGGGCTATGTGCTTAGACTTGTGCTGCAGAGTGAACTTACCCACTCTCTCTATTAGAAAGTTTTTGTGTAAACCTCTAATGGCTCCTTATGATATCCCTGTCGGCATGCATTGCTTAGGTTAGACTTGTAGTTCATACTTAGAAAGATCTCTCTCCATCTGTGTGTATCCTCAGTAGACCAGCAATCTCTATTAACAAGTGCTTAAGGAAAGATGCGCTTTCTATTGTTGAAGTTGTTGTTATCTAGCTCGGTAGTGGCTCAGCGACTAGTCGACTATAATAGTAATACAAACCACTTGCATTAGATGACATCACAAGCTAAATGCAAGACCATATCATTACAACAATCTAAATGTTACTTATTCATTGCTTTTATGTGCCTTTAATGTCTTTTGACTGACTCATTTAACTTAATGCCTCCGATAGAAGTCTAGCAAACCTCGTTTTATTATTCAAAATGGCTTGTTGAAATCTCAGTAGGTTCGTAGGGAAGGTTTATATGGCAGAAAAAAATGCATTTTCTTGTAGATAGGTATATTAGTAACTTTAAGTGGTAGCATAAAAAAAAATAGAGACCTATGCTCTTAAGATCATTCATATGTTTCGATTGAAAATTGAAATAGTATAATATTAGGAAAATTGTATAGGTTATAGTAGTTGATTGATATGGTAAATATTAGCTAGTGACTTGGGTTATAGGAAAGGATTGTAGATGACTTTTTTGAACTTGCTCTTAGCACATTTGTTATGATATAGAAATGTCCTTATTTGCTTTGTTAAAAAGGAGAATTAAGAATTGTGTAACTTAATATTATTGTTATTAATTATAATATTTCTTTTGACCTATTTAAAGTAATTAAAGGATTGATAAGGAACATCTAAATTACCTCCCTTGTTAATCTTTTTGTTTATTTTTTTAACTAGTCCTTAGAATGTAATATAGTTATTAATAACATAGTATTAATGCTTTGGTATGTTATTGTTCATCTCAATAATTGGAGAATCACTATTTTAGATACTTTATATAGATCTGGAGACTTAAGCATTCTTCCATCTATTTCATGTACGAAATTAGATTTATCTAATGGTATAGATCCACCTAATAATGTTTAAATTAATCTATTAGATCATGCTAATAGAGTTGGCTTTCACTATACCTAATTAGACTAGATGAATGATGATCAAGAAAGTAGTTTAATTTAAGTTGTGTATCCTATTCAATAAGAAAACATTCTTGTCTTAATGCCTTTCATTGAGTTCTTTAAGTTTTGAGATTTGTGAGGTAAAAGTTTAGGGCTTTCATTAATTGCATCTATTTTAGGAAATTAGTTGATTATCTGGTTAGGATTTTATTTACAAGGAAGTTTAAATCTCTTAGTGCCATCTTGTTTAATAAATGATTCTATAGTAATATGCTAGGTAATTTCCAGATATACTTCATGGTCGTGCTTGTAATGTCATTAATATTGTCTTATAGTAAGGGAGGTATTGGTTTATGGCATTATCTTTGGGTATAGAGTCATGTTGTTCAATGGATTGTCATGGTCATTGAATGTCAGGTTGCTAAATTTTTCATATCGATAGATGGTTGTAACCATAGCATTCGTGTGTTCAACTTGTCGACTCCAGAGACCTAACCAGTTGGGTAATCAACTTGATATTTTTGTCTTACTGTTTCTTGATGTATGGTTTGAGCTTGAGGAGGGCAATGGGATTTGTATTGTTGAGGCCAAGTGAATGGCATGGGTAATGGTTAGAAGCCGTTTTGTACCTTATCCTTGCATGTTGTGGTTTGGTTGATTGATCAGAGATTGCTAAGGGAGTGGCTTTCATGGTGGGGCCAGTGCCTAGTGAGAGGCCACCTAGGTAACCCCATGGAAGTTATGAGCAAGTGGAAACTTAATAACTTACTAGGAGGGTTGGGGTAGTAAAACACATAACAAGATAAGTAAGATACCTCAACCATGCCTTGAGTGCTCTTGCAGGCTAAGGATGGGATGAGAAGGCCTAGTTGGCAAGGCCGACCTCCTTGTCTCCATGAGAGGACCTGTCGGCTCTGCATGTGTCATCCTATGGGGTCGGTGCCTAGAAAGAGGCTGCCAGGGTAACCATAGATGGGGCTAACTTCTGGTGATAGATAGCCTGGGTAACCCATGCTACGACCATGCGATGACACTCTCCTTACATCCTTATGCAACTTAGTTACTTTCTCTTTATTTTGTTGAGACCTCTGGAGTATAGTCTTGGCTTCTTGTTTGATTTTGGTTGGATGTTTGATTTGTCTGGTCGATTACTATCATTCTGTGCAGTCTTGTTATCCTGGTTGTCTGCAAGGAGTCTGGATTTGTTTTTTTTTTATGTCCTTGGTTATAACCTTGAGCTAGTAGTAAACCTCATTGTTATCTCCTAGCTTGGTGGGGTGGACCTTAAGGTTCCACATGGTTGGGAGGCAGAGCTATCCATTGGTCTTCTTGGAGATTCAGATCGAGATTAGTGCAGAAGTGATCCAGTTCCAGATGTTACATACTTTTATATGTATTCATTGTAACTGATATGATCAGCCTTGTGACCTTGTACTGTAACTTGTAAAATTAACTTTCCTTGCAAATATAATGGTGGACCTTATCTCTAATAGTATGATGTTTATCTCTTGTGTTGTTTAGACTTATATGGTCTATTGATGTAGTTATGTTTCCCTAGAGGAGTTAGAAGTGCACTTTTCTTTTTGATGTGTATTATGATCTTGTTGGATACTATTATTGCAATTTCTTGTTTTAAAAAAAAAAAAATTTAATTCTGTGTATTTTTTGCACTTGTTAGTCCAACACTCTAGGGTTGCATGATGGGACATTACATTTGGTATCAGAGCCAGGTTTAAACACTAGGTACTCTAGTTATAATTAAGCCCATTATGTGACCTAGTGCTTAAACTTTGTAGAATAACTTGATCCCTATCATTTTCTTTTTTGTGTGTAATAAATCATCTTTTGGTGTTGTAGGTAGATGCTTAGAGGTAGGGGTCGAGGCTGTGGCAGAGGTAGGGGTCATGGGAGAGGTGGTGGTGGTACACCTCCTACCAGTTCTCCTCATGAGAGTGACCATGAAGGCGGAGGTCAGACTATGGAGGGTCAGGGCTACCCTGAGGGAGCCCAGTTGAGACAGATGCTTGAGGAGGCCCTTGCCCATTTAGGTCCTAGATAGGAGGTTGAACAGCCTAGAGGAGGTCAGGAGGTAGATTAGCCGAGTCCTAGAGAGAGAGAGATCTCCTAGATGGAGAGAGCTCATAGTTAAGTAGGAGGCCACACTAGCCAGCCATATGAGAGATCTACTAAGAGCACGCCCTCCCATCTTGGATGGAGCTGGTAGAGGTCTTGAGGCAGAGACTTGGTTATTGGACTTAGGCAGGTGTTTTACCATGCATCCGTATGGTAGCAACACTAAAGCTAGATGTGCTATTTTGCGTCTCTGAGGGTTCGCTTGGACTTGGTGGTGGCTAGAGGAGCAGAAGCTACATTTGGACATTAGCACTGTGTCTTGGGACTTGTTATTAGAGAGATTCAAAGCCTATTTTCTATCTGACCATTGGAGGCAGCGTCAAGTAGATGAGTTCCACGAGCTGAGGTAGTTGGCCATGATAGTTGAGTAGTATGAGTGCAAATTTTATGAGCTCAAGTAGTATGCGGGTATTAGAGATGATGAGTCTATGTTGGTGCAGCATTTTATCAGGGGCTTGAATACCTGGATCAGTGGAGGGGTTCATGTATTCAAACCCAAGTCTATGGAGGTGGCAGTGGAGAAAGCCAGATTAGTGGAAGAGAATTTGGTTATAGCGCTCGGTGGGCATACAGGAGTGCAGATTGGCAGTGCACCTTCTTCAGGTTTTGGTTCGTAAGGTGGACATACTCAAGCTTCAGGATCTTATGCACCCTCAAAGGGTGGTCAGCAAAAGTAATCTCAGGCCAAATAGAAGAATTATCAGCTACAGCAAGGTAATAGATTTCAAGATAAGAAAGACCGGTCTTGGCAGTGCAATAAGCACAATTGTTTTGATCAACTAGCTTAGAGTACACAGTCCATAGTGAGCAGAGGCAGTTTCCAGTAGTCTAGTGTTTTTTAGGGTGACGATGGTTTTGGTAGAGGCACTGGGTGTTTCTCTTGTGGCCAACAAGGCCATATTGCTAGGTAGTGCCCACAAAAGGGTGCATCAGGGTTTGGACATCGACCGGCAACATCTGAGCCAATGGTTGGTGATGCAGGAAGGTCACACAGAGTCTTTGTAGTGGTGGATAACCGTCAGGAAGAACATCAAGGCACCGTGGTGGAGACTTCTGGCCGCATGCGAGGTATTGTTTTTTTTGTTCTTTTTGACTCTGGTGCATCTGATTCATTTATATCTCCTTCTCTTGTGGAGCGTTGTGGCTTAGTGGCAACAAAGCAGGATGATAGGTGGTAGGTTGAGTTAGCTTCCAGGGCTAAGATAGCAGTTGAGTCTCTAGTTTCAGGGTGTGATTTGAGGATTGGCTCTCTATCTACTTCTGTAGACCTTCGTATTCTACCCCTTGGTTCATATGATATAGTTTTGGGGATGGATTGGTTAGAGGCCCATCGAGTGGTGATCAATTGTCGGCATAAGTTTATTAGATGTGTGGATGATTCTGGTGTAGAGGTGGAGGTGGTAGGAGTTTAGAGGCCTATTTCCCTACGTATGATTTCCGCTATGCAGCTTAAGAGATGCATGCGTCAGGGATGTCAGCTTTTTGCAGTTTCTGTTAGTGACTTAGAGATGGAGGAGAGTCGAGAGGCATCTCTTAATGACCATCCTCTATTGAGAGAATATGTTGATGTGTTTCCCTCTGAGATTCAGGGGATGCCACCTAAGTGTGACATCGACTTCAGGATTGATCTTGTACCTAGCGCAGAGCCTATCTCACGAGCTCCATACAGGATGACTACTCAGGAGCTCAAGGAGCTTCAACTATAGTTGGAGGAGCTGTTAGCCAAAGGGTTCATTCAACCTAGTATCTCTCCTTGGGGAGCACCTGTGATCTTTGTGAAAAATAAGAATGGATCTCTGCAGCTATGCATCGATTATCAATAGCTCAACAAGGTGATAGTGAGGAATAGGTATCCCTTGCCTTGGATTGATAATTTGTTTGATCAGATTAAGGGAGCCAAGGTGTTCTCTAAAATTGACCTTAAGTCAGGATATCATCAGTTGCAGATATTTGAGGTAGATATTCACAAAACAACATTTCATACCCGTTATGGACATTATGAGTTCACAATAGTACCATTCGGGTTGACGAATGCACCTTCAGTTTTCATGAGCCTGATGAATGGTGTTTTTCGCACTTATCTCGACATGTTTGTCCTTGTGTTTCTTGATGATATATTAATCTATTCGAGGACTATGGAGGAGCATGAGGAGTAGTTGAGTCAGGTGTTGCAATGTCTGAGAGAAAATTAGCTTTATGCTAATTTGTCAAAATGTGAGTTCTTTTAGACTGAGGTGAAGTACTTGGGTCATGTCATCTCTGGAGAGGGTATTGCGGTGGATCCCTCGAAGATCCAAGCTATTCTGGATTCGCCTACACCTACTAATGTTTCTAAGGTCCGCAATTTCATGGGTTTGGCAAGCTACTATCGCCATTTTATTATGGGGGTTTCAAGGATTGCTCATCCTATTACTTATCTTCAGAGGAAAGGGAAGAAGTTTGTTTGGTCAGAGCAGTGTCAGGCAACTTTTTAGACCCTTAAGGAGTAGTTGACCAGTGCACCTATTTTAGTAGTTCCTGATCCCACTGGGGACTTTGTTGTTTGTACAGATGCTTCTTTGGAGGGTTTAGGAGTAGTACTAATGTAGGATGGTCGCGTGATCACTTATGAGTCTCACAAACTCAAGGATAATGAATTGAACTATCCCACTCATGATCTGGAGTTAGCCGCAGTTGTGCATGCCTTGGTGAGATGGAGGCATTTTCTCTTAGGGCATCGGTTTGAGCTACACAGTGATCATCGTAGCTTGCAGTATATTTGCACGCAGCCAAACTTGAATGCAAGGCAGAGGTGTTGGATGGCGTTCTTGTACGAGTACGACTTTGAGGTAAAGTATATTCAGGGCAAAGAGAGTGTGGTAGCAAATGCTCTTAGTCCTTGGCGTCATGAGATCTCAGTAGTCTCTCTCTCAATTGATTTGAGAGGCCAGATCCTCGCAGCACTTCCCACCGACAGTTGGTGCCAAGAGGTGAGGTCCGAGATTGAGTCTGGTAGACCATTAGAGGGTAGATTTTCTAGTTATTCTCTTGAGTCAGAAGGTCTTTTGTGACATTTGGGTCATATCTATGTTCCTAGTTCTGAGGGTCTTCACTCCCTAGTGTTGTCTAAGGTGCATCGGGCACCCTATTTTTCTCATCCGGGTGTTAAGAAGATGCATGCAAATCTGCGCCAACTATACTTTTGGAGTGGCATGAAGCGGGATATTGCTGATTTTGTGTCGAGGTGTCTTGAGTGTCAGAGGGTGAAGACAGAACATCAGCACCCTGTAGGTCTTTTGTAGCCTCATTTGATTCTGGAATGGAAGTGGGACATCATTTTGATTGACTTCATTGTTGGGTTGGTGGTATCCTCTTGTCGACACGATGCTATTATGGTCACTGTGGACAGGTTGATGAAGGTGGCTCACTTCTCTCCTATCCATTCTTCTTACAATGCCTCCACGGTGGCCAGAGTGTTCATGGAGGACATCGTCAGACTTCATGGGATTCCTCATAGGATCATCTCTGATAGGGATCTAGTGTTCACATCCACTATTTGGACTTCCTTGTAGCATACCTTGGGGACACAACTGAACTTTTGTTCATCTTACCATCCTGAGACTAATGGTCAGTCTGAGAGGGTTAATCAAGTCCTCGAGGATATGTTGAGGATGTATGTGATGGATCGGCAGAGTTGTTGGGAGGACTACCTGTACCTGGTGGAGTTTGCTTATAATAATGGCTATCACAGTTCTATTGGCATGTCTCCATTTTAGGCTTTGTATGGTCGCCCTTGTAGGACCCCGTTGAGTTGGGATTGTCTTGAGGATAGAGTCCTTCTTGGTCCTGATATGTTTAGAGATATGGAGTAGTAGGTCGAGAGGATCAGAGAGCATTTGGTGGCAGCTCAGGACAAACAGAAGAAGTATAAAGATGCTAATAGGATCGATCGATAGTTTTCAGTTGGTGATCGGGTGTTCTTGCGTGTACGACCGCGAAAGAGTCCAATCCATTATGGAAAGGGCTCTAAGCTAGCACAACGCTTTGTTGGACCTCTTGAGGTGTTGGAGAGGATCGGTCATGTTTCTTATCATCTTGCTTTGCCGCCCAGCCTTTCACACATCCATGATGTGTTTCATTTTTCTGTACGTAGACCTTATCATCCAGATATTACTCATATTCTTGATTGGACTGCTCTACAAGTAGAGGACAGGTAGCTGGCTTTGGAGACCGTAGGCATTCTATAGCACATGAGACTTGCTCTCAGGAGCAGAGATGTGGAGTAGGTTAGAGTCCAATGGGATCCTAATGATGAGATTTTTGCTACCTAGGAGGATGCTTCCAAGATGAGAGAGTTATACTCTCATTTGTTTGCAGGCTTCTAGGAGTAAGCCTGACTCTAGGGGGGAGGATGTAATGCCCCCTCATTTTTGGCTTGTGATAGTTGTCAATTTTGCATTACTCTCTGCTTGATCTGAGACAGTTGTTAGTTTTTTCCTTGCATCTAGACAGTTCTGATACATTTGAGCTATTGAGACTATGGTTTATGCTTATTTTAATTTTGATAGATTATATTCGACTGATTTAATTCTGACTTGTGGAATGTGCTTTGATGACATTGTTGTTTTTTCCAATTATGATGAGATGGACATGTTTAGTGATGGTTAGAAAATATCATGTTTATGCATCTGATGTTAAATATAATTAGTTATAGTCTTGTGTTAGAGTAGGGACGTTACAGTACAGCTCAGATCGAGCACCCTACTACGCCGTGATTCTCTGTCTCGATGTGTGTTGATATATACATATACAGTTGATCATATACAACCCATTGGTTTTCACGTAGGTTGCAGGTAGCCGGCCTCGACTCCACCTGACTTAGCAGATCTGAGTAGGCCCTACACCATGGATTATGTTGACGGAGATAACATGAGGTTTATGTTGCTAGGCCAGTTCCAATCTTTTGTTGTAGTCATGTGTCGTGATGTGACGTTGGTCCCTTGTTTCTTGTTGTTGGTCGTCATGTGTTGTGGCGTGTTGTTGAAGTTGTTTAAGCTTGTCTATGTGTTCCTTGTTATCTTTATGATCTTATAGTAATTTTTGTATAGTCATAGAAATTGGAATAATGTTTATGTAAAGTTTATTACTGACAAAATCAATTATTGTAATGTTGTAAATATTTATGAAGGTAATTAGTGCATAGTTGATTTAAAATATATTTTTGGGTGAATAATTTAATGTTGTTAGTGTCGGTTATATTTAGAGATTTAAGAATCTCTATGTTAGGAAAAATTTCAAATTTTCCTTATGAAGAGGGATTGTGTAATTAATTTGGGGGTTACTAGAATTAATGGTTGTTGCTTATTTTTGATCTCGGAGAAATTGACGTGAGAGGATTTTTATGTCTGTGAGAGGGTTTTTATGTCGCTGGTTATGTTTGGTTATGGGAGTTTGGCTTTTGGAAAAAGGAGGCTTTAGAAAAATATCTAGAGGAGAAAGGAAAAGAAATTTTGAAAGGAGATTCGACTCCGGAGCGTGAATTTTACGGGTATGTCTTGTGAATTTCTATATTTTTCTCTATCTCTATTTGCTCTGAAGAATTAGTTTTCTCGTGGAGGGTTTCTAGCATGGAATTGTTCTTTTATTCTCCCTTGTCCTTGTAGCTTGTTGCTTTACGAACCTTGTTACAGTTTTTGCTTTGTCGGCAGACCTTTTTGTCACTCTATGTTTTGCATGCTTGTCATTGAGAACATTTCCAACTATTTTTTTTTTTGCCTAACAAGGATCCCTTCTTGGTGTATACTATTTTACTCTATGTATTGAGAACAAAACAAGATAATCATATTAAACCTTTTATTTATGTTGTAGTGTGTGCCTCTGTCTCCAAGCAATGGAACCTAGTTGAGACTTTTGTGTCTATTGCATTCCATGAGTTTTATCCTTGCCGAGCCTTCCTATTATTTATCTGTCATAGCCATCTACCATTATCCTTTAAGACTACCCTTACCTCTCCAAGTCATTCCTCTTCTTTTAGGCTCAGGCAGGGAGGATGGTGGCAAAGGTTGCAGAGATTGGCTTTGCACCTATCGTAAACTTTTGGCCATAATGTAAATCTAATATTGTTTGACCAATCCTTTCAGCGTATACCTGATGCTTACTATCTTTTTGAACCTACTTAGTGTGCTCATGTGGGTCTGGCAATTATCGCATCCCATGAAGAGATCTCCTGAGGTATTCTAATGCCAACTAGGCTGCGAGTCTGGTATTTGTTGGCTGATTTGCACCACTTGATAGAGTCTCTAGCCTTGTTGAACATCTTTAGTACTAAACCTACCCTCCTTGTTTCTGTCATAAGATAGATAATATGAGAAATATAAAAAAATGTCACCTGAGATTACATGACCTCTGTAGCTAACCCAGGACCTCATCATTGTAATCCAGTGTGTGTATTTGGGCTACGTGCTTAGAGTTGTGTTGCAATGCGAACTTACCCACTCTCTCTGCCAGAAAGTTTCTGTGTAAACCTCTGATGGCTCCTCATGATATCCCTGTCGGCGTGCATCTCTTAGGTTAGACTTGTAGTTCATACTTAGAAAGATCTCTCTCTGTCTGTGTGTATCCTCAGTAGCCCAGTGATCTCTATTGGTGAATACTTAAGGAAAGATGCACTTTCTGTTATTGAAGTCACTATTATCTAGCTCGGTAGTGGCTCAACGACTAGTCGACTATAATAGTAATACAAACCACTTGTATTAGATGACATCACAAGCTAAATGCGAGACCATATCATTACAACAGTCTGAATGTTAATTATTCATTACTTTTACGTGCCTTTAATGTCTTTTGACTGACTCATTTAACTTAATGCCTCCGATAGAAGTCTAGCAAACCTCGTTTTATTATTCGAAATGGCTTGTTGAAATCTCAATGGGCTCGTAGGGAAGGTTTATACGGAAGAAAACAAATGCATTTTCTTGTAGATAGGTATATTAGTAACTTTAAGTGGTAGCATAAAAAAAATAGAGACCTATGCTCTTAAGATCATTCATATGTTTTGATTGAAAATTGAAATAGTAGAATATTTGGAAAATTGTATAGGTTATAGTAGTTGATTGATATGGTAAATATTAGCTAGTGACTTGGGTTATAGGAAAGGATTATAGATGACTTTTTTGAACTTGTCTTCTTGGAGATTCAAATCGAGATCAGTGCAGAAGTGCTCTAGTTCTAGATGTTACATACGTTTATATGTATTCATTGTAACCGATATGATCAGCCTTGTGACCTTGTACTATAACTTGTAAAATTAACTTTCCTTGCAAATGTAATATTGGACCTTATCTCTAATAGCATGATGTTTATCTCTTGTGTTGTTTAGACTTATATGATCTATTGATGCAATTATGTTTCCCTAGAGGAGTTAGAAGTGCACTTTTCTTTTTGATGTGTATTATGATCTTGTTGGATACTGTTATTGCAATTTCTTGTTTAAAAAAAAAAAAAAAATTAAGTTTGTGTATTTTTTGCACTTGTTAGTCTAACACTCTAGGGTTGCATGACAGGGCATTACATAGAGATAGCTACGAAGGCCCCAGTGAGGGAGAGGTAGAGGTAAAGAGAGTGGGCAACTTGAGAGAGAGAGAGAGGGGTATGTATTTATCTCTGGGTAGAGACGTGGAGATTATAGCCAAGAATGATGAATGACTTAAACTAAATGGCATCGGAGCTACATGAAATCAATGCATATATATTTAAACATAAATAAAATGACCTAGATTAAAAATAGAAAAGAAAATATATCCATACCTTGTTTTTGTTTATGATATTTTTCCAATCTTTCTTCATTCAATCTTGCTATAGTTTTTGCAGAATACTTTCGTGTAGTCTAATTTTGTCTTGTCCTTTTGTTTCCCATCTCCTTTTTTGTAAAATATGACTTGAAAATTCTTCTCTCAAAGATTTCTTGGACTCCCTTGTAGAAGAAAACTGCAAATTTATCTTGTTTGTAATTGATTTATAATGAAAAAAAAGCAATCATATTTATATGCTATATGAATAATTAAAACATTGAAAAAAAAGCATGTCAGCCTGCCTTCAAACGAAGGTCGACAGTTAAAGAAAAAATATATTTTTTAAATGCAAGGTGCCTTCGAACGAAGGTGATCGTTATGGGATGTAAGCATCATCTTTGCACCTTCATTCAAAGGGGGGTTTTCTTCGAGCGAACAACATCACTTTCCTTCATTCGCAGGGGTCTTCAAGCGATGACCCTCACTTGGCACCTTTCTTGCTTCCCTTCCCCTTTCTTCTGCAAAATTTTGGCTTTCGAAGCCCAGTTGAAGGTCAAAATTGATTCACCTTTGCCAAACCAAATTGGAGAATCGGAGTGCTTGAAACAAGCTTTCCAATGAGTATAGTTTTGATATATTTTGATTTTATTATGATTTTTTTTTAGATTTATTAAACATAGGTTTTTCACCGAACATCAAGTTCTGTATTCTACACACATGGAAAAATAGTAAATTAGTGAAATTGTTTTTCAAAAAATATGTATACACTAGGTATTGATGTTCTTGTTTTAGAAAAAAAATAATTGAATTTTGATACATATAGTAAGAGTTATGTTCTATGGAATACGCGTATGTCTAAATTATAATTGGTTTGTCTTCAAAACTAAATTAAAAAAAAAATTCAACAAAAAATTATGAAACCAAATGCATTCACTAGATATTGGTGTTACCAATCTAAATTCAAAAGAATCAAAATTTTATCCCTTTTAGAAAAACATTATGCGTTATGGAATACACATCACTTAAAAAAAGTTGTTTACTATTAAAAACTAGTTATCAAAGGAGATGCCAAAAAAATTACAATTTAACTCCAAATTTTTTTTAAAAATATATTTTTAGAATCTACAGATAAAATCTCACAAATTACTAGTTCGCATCATCTTCAAATTCCTAACAGTTTAGCAGCTATATGTGTCAGAAAGTGAAGATTTAGTTCAAAAAGTTGATTTCAATGTCAAGTTTGGCAAAAAAGTGTAACCCATTATTGGTCACTATAACCTATTAAGGGTAACTAGAGCATCCCTAAGGTCATTACCACATCTATAAAGTCAAGATAGCATCCCCTTGGTCATAAGAGTGTCCAAAATGTTGTTACAGTCTTTCACATTCTAGAATGATTGTAACTATCCAAATCACTTCTAGAGCAGCTCCTTATAATCCTCCAACCTCTAGTGGCCTTCTAATTTGTCACAAAATTTAAAATAGGTATGCTTGAATCTCTTAAGTTATGCTATTTCATTTGCTAGTTCCTATTTAATATTTAATTCACATCTCTTAGTGCTTTTATTTTACTAATCGTAAATTTAAAAGTGTTATTTGTTTGATGATTGAAAAAATAGATTTAACAAGTAGGATTAATCATGCACTATAAAAAAAAAATTAATCAACATCTTAAACACATCTAAGATACATTTATTTTCATTTCATGTGCTTCTAATGAATTTGGTGGAGTTGACACCCCTTAGTCTTATTCACACACCTAAGTAATGAGGCATTAAAGTTTGACAAAGTCCACGTATGCTTAAATTATTCATGTGAACATTATAACATAATTTAACAAAGTTCAATTAGGATTGGAACAACAAGGCATTTATTGTCTTAAAAAAAATATTTGATAAGAGGCTTCTTTAGATGAAATTCACCAAACATTATGACATTATTTGATAATATTATAACAAAACATCGTGTGATAAATTTAAATGTCCAAATAATGAGAAAGAAATCAACATGAAATTACTAAGAGTTCACTACTAATTTATGACCTAAGATTTAAGACATTGAAACAAATAGAAATGATAAATGGAAGTGGAAGTGATTAGGATTTACTTGGAAATCAAAACAATGTTGAGTACAATGTTGAGATACTGTGATAGAGAGCTAATATTTGAAACTTGGAATTGAATATATGAACAAAGGACCCTAAGAAGAAGATAACCCAGGATTTTAGATACTAGGACTAGATCATGCTGAAATATAGTCTAATTGATGTGATTATGTCCTGGGTGGTACTATTTCATTTGAAGAAAAATCTATCCATTGAATTTTATAGAGAATTTTGCTTAAGTGTATATATGTGTTTGTGAATAGTGTTGTTCTAAGAAACACCTTTGGGAGTATTTTGTGCATAAAGGGAAGAGATATCAACTTCCTTGATAGAAGTCAAGCCCCTAAATTGATTTAACAAGATATAAATAGAGAAACAAAGAATTGTGGATGTTGAGTAATTGCACATGATTGAAACTAGTTGAGATTGATGGAAATTGAGATTGTTGATGCGTGTGTGATTGAGTTTGTAAGTGTAAGATGTTAATAATTGATAATAAAAGGGTCCTAGGATGATGTCCTTAAATACACAACCTTAGACACACAATTTGAATTTTTTAGTGTGCACAATGATGTCTAACAACTATCTTAGGATTGTGGGCCTTGAAATCAAGATTTTTAAGTTCTAAGTCTAGAATACTAGATTGTAGGTGTAGTAAAGTCAAAGAAAGAAGAAAACTCTAGGAACTAAGTTAGTATTGCTATAAAGTGGAGGATTAACATAACATAGTTCTAGATTCAAGAATGGGTCAATTATTGTGCAAAACAAATGCAAAATAAATGCTAGAGTTATGCATAAACAACATATTCACAAAGTGAAATAAAACATAGAAGTGAAAGAGTGACACTATAAAGTTAGTGGGATTTAAATGTTATGATATATTATCAAGGTTCAACTTTGTAGTTTTTGAGTCAAACTCATTGACCCATATTTCATGAGTAGTGATTCACATGAACCCATCTCTCATTAGTATGAATGGTCCACTTCACACTCATTTTATGTGTATGATACTCATGTAGATGAAACATTAGGCCTTTATCCTAGAAGGTCAATACTATTGTGAATCAAACATGCTTAATCATATAATTTCTCAAGAATCAAGTCCACCATATAAAATTCAAAGGTCTCCCAATAAAATTTGTGTTTTATCGATTAACTGCCTTGTGTTTCTCTCCGATAATTTGGATGGAGAATATTCTAGGTATGTCTGTGCATTTAAAATCTTGTTTGTGAGGGACAATTCTCTATTCAACGTGAGGAAATTCAATTAATTAGAGTCCAGATACATAATTTATACACAATGACCATGGCTCTAGTCTTCTCTTTGATTGGCAAATAATCCTTCCTTTTGATTTTTCAAAGCTGATAGGATGTGGATATATTGACTTTGTGTAAAAATCAAATCCTACACTCAAATGATTGTCTGTGTTTCAATTTTTCATGTGCACCAAAGGTCATGGGCATTCAAAAGCAGTCATTGCTACAACATGTGCTACTTAATGTTGGACCAAACTCATCTAGGAGTACAAATGATATCCCAAGCCATAAGAGACATTCTTTTCTTTTGTTCAGTGACACTCCAAAGGAACCATCTTTGAATTTTCTCTATTTTTTCAGCTATACTCTTGGGGATTTTGAATAGGGAGAGAACATAGATAGGGGTACTCTGCAAGGAGGATTTTAGCAATTGGAGTCTACCCGCATGGTTTAAGAGAACGTCTTTCCAAGATGTGACCTTTTTTGAATCTTATTAATAAGGGAGTTCCATGAGGAGTTAGGGATTTGTTCCTAAGACATGGGCACTCCCAGATAAGTCTCCTAGAGCTATTTAATTTTACAATTAAGAATAGTGGAAATTTTGTGTTAGAGGTTGTGAGGGGAGTTGAAGAAAAAAATGTCGCTTTTGTCTAGGTTGATCTACTACCCAGAAACATAGTCGAAGTTGTTAAGAATCCTTTTTCCATTCATGATCTTCAGCCAAGGTGGATTCCCCTAAAAGAATGGTTTCATCAATGAACTTCTGGTGGGAGGAAGGATGAAGAACAGAAGCTAGTCTAAAACCTCTCAAATTACCTTTCAGGACCCTATCCTCAATGGTTCTACCCACAACTTTAGCCATGATAATGAACAAGTCTAGGGTGAAAGGGGGTCACCTTGTCTCAAACCTCTAGAGGTTTTGAAATGATCATGGGGGCTCCCATTAACCAGGATAGAGAAGGTCGAAGTGGTAAAACAATTTTCCAAAATTTTTAGGATTTTATGCACTGGAACCCAAATCTAGAAAGCACTTTATACAGAAACTACCAAGAGACCTTGTCATAGGCCTTCAAATTATCAAGTTTTAGGACCATACTCTCCATGTTGATTTTCATCATAGAGTGGATGTTTTGGTGAACTGTGATGATGTCATCAATGATTTATCTCCCATGGACAAATCCATTCTGATTAGGGTGGATGAATTTCCCCAAGAGGGGTTGTATCCTTAAGACTAACAACTTAGACAAGATTTTGTATAGAGTGTTACAAAGGCTTATAGATCAAAATTTGGCCATTTTATTAGCTCCAGCTCTCTTGGGTTTAAGAACTATGAAAGTGTTGTTATTTAGCTCCTTCAAGACTTTACCCCGTCGGAAGAATTCCCTAGCAGCTAAGGTAATGCCCCTACTAATGATGTCCCAGTAGATTTGGAAAAAAAACTAGGGGGAAACTGTTAGGACCAGGTGGTTTGTAGGGGTCTAGAGAGAAGACAATCGCTTTCACCTCCTCTTTAGTAATGACTTTTTCCATTTCCAAGTTATCAGCATCAAATATGGAGTTAGGAATGATATGTAACATTTGATTAAGAATCCTATCATTCTCTTCAAGAGGAAGAGAATTAGAGTTCAGTGTAAATCTTTAAACTATCCAGCTGCTTCTTGAATTTGTTCCTCACCGTTAATTAGACTACCATTTTTTAGAACAAGTTTAGAAATTCTATTTCTTTTTCTATGTTTTAGAGCTACTTGATGGAAGAATTTAGAGTTTTTATCCCATTAAACCATTGGATTCTTGATCTCTATTTCTAGAAGAGCTTATCTTTCTCCATGATACTATGAAGGTCACTGAGAAGAACTCTTTTTTCGGTACAAAGCTCCTTGGAAGCCCTGCTCGAGTCCAATTCTTCTTGAATAAACTTGAGCTAGACCTTAGTATCTTGTTTTTGGGTGAATATATTACCGGAGGAGTTTTTGTTCCATCTCTTAAGATTTTTCTTGACAAACTTGAGCTTTTGGACAACCTTCAACATATTAGACCCAACACATGATCCTGATTCCTCTAATCAATAATCAAATTTTTTAGTTTAAGGTGGCGGGTCCACATCACCTCAAATGTGAAGGGAAAGTAGTTTTCTTGATAACTGGCTTCCATTTTAAAATAAGAGGAGTATGATGCGAACCAAATCTTAGATAATTAGATAGATTGCATTTAGCTAGAATATCCCAGTTAATCGCAATCAAGAATCTATCTAGTTTGACTTGAATGATGTTGTTCCCTTCTCTTTTTTTGGACCAAGTGAAGTTGAACCCCTCCAACTCTAAATATAAAAGACCTCACTTATGAAGGAAGTTATCCAAATCCGTCATGTCGTAAAAGAAGTCAGAGGAGCCACCCATTTTTCCTAAGGGATAAAGTGGAGAATTGAAGTCTCCAACTACCATCCAGTCATGGCTAGCAGAGGAATTCCTAGAGGTTAAGAGCATTTCCCAAATCTTTTGACGTTGGACCTGATTGTTTGGAGCATATATATCTGACATGACCCATTCAAGATGGTTGATCTTACTTTTGAACAATATATTATTGAAATGTTTGTTGTTTGAGACTAGCCTACCTTCCAGATCATGAGGTTTCCACATAGTAGCAAGATCACCAGAGGCACCCTCAACATTTTCAACGATAAAATGAACAAAAGGCCAAATATAACTACTAACTTTGCCAAAATATTCAAAACTCATCTTCGTTCCATGTAGTAAAAGATTATCCAGTCTCATGTCCTTAATGAAGTTTTATGGGACATGTTGTTTATGGGGGTTCTTTAATCCCCTAATATTCCAAGAAATAATAATAATTTTTTGCACCTTCTGGAGCCCACTTGCTCCAGAGTTTTCTATCTTCCATTAGCCAAATCTTTGGTTATTTCCCTTTGCCTAGTCTCCTGGAGAGATCTCTTACCCAGCTTGGAGTCCTTACCCACATCCACAATTTTTTTATTTCCATTTTTAGAATGAGGAGAAAAAGAAGTGGTATCTCCTTTCTTCCTTGAGTTTAGGATTTTAAGGGAGCTAACTCCAACCTTTAGTTCTTCCTGGCCTTGGAGTGTGGACCTATTCTTGTCCTACACCTTATTAAAGTTTCTAGAGTCCACGCCACCCACAAGCCCCAAAGAGTTTAGGGTAATGCTCTGCCCAAGTTCAGTCTCGATAATGGCTTCATGAACAAACCCTCAGTTGCTCACTGTATCACTTACTTATAGTAAGGATTAGAACTCTGAAGAAGCAGGTCAATTCCTCTAAGGGATATCATCACAAATCTTATCCTTAGCCCTAACATCCAAATCTAGATTCAGACTACAAAGATGGTCTTCCACCAAGCTAGTAGCATGCAGGATCTGAACTCCCCTATAAGGAGGGACAGAAGTTAGAATCTAATCAACCACAAGAGATTCCTTTTTCAACCACAAGAGTTTCATTGGGGGAATTTGTGGGCAGGTCTGAAGCAAAGTTCTCAAGAGAGGTGGCAGGGGCACTAGCCAAAGCTTTATCCTTCTGTGCTAGTTCCTAGTTGGTTCTGAGTTTCTTCGAGTAGGCATTTATTAAGTGGCTCGTAGAAGAGTAGTTCTAGCAGTAGAGAGTGACATTCTCATAAATAATTTCCTAAGTCCACTCCACAAACTTGGAGTCTATGATGATGGAGGTAGGAAGAATTTTGTAGGTTTCTACACAAACACAAAATCGTGTAAAAACAAACCTACTGTGATTTTTAGTAACATTATCCAGAGACAAGAAGTGTCCAAATGAGTTAGCAATGGCAACGAAAACCTTGTCATCCAAAAATTCAAGAGGTCTAGACCCGGGAGCCTTACCCAAGTAGGGACAGAGGCTGATAGGGCCTCATTAGGATTAAAACATGGGCACTATTTGTACAATACAATGCTTTGCTTACCAAAGAACCAAGGACCTTGGATCAAAATGTCGAGGCAATCTTTTGCTAGAGAGAAGGATAAACCAAAGAGCCCTTTAGGAAGAGCAGAGATAGAGATGTTACCTTTAATTGACCATTTATTCGACACTCATTTGTGCAAAATCTCTTTATTCAGATGTCTTCCATAGACTTTACCAATGAGCACATTGCCCATTTTGGCCATGGATTTGTCTAGAGTGTGGTTCTTAATTTTAAGGCGCACAGTGTCCTTGGAATGGATAATATCCACCCCATCATTGAATTTCAGGGCATAGTGACTTGAAAAAAGTTCTTTCTAGGTAGGTGACTCATCCAAAGAAGGAATAGAGGATTTCTTATGCCTGGTGATCACTTTTAACGTAGAGGCCCCACTATGTTGTCCAATCTGAATATTCAAATGATCGATACCACCGATAGTACAAACATCTATTGACATTGTTTCAGGAGATCCTAGGATTCTCTGCGCACTTGGACCAGCTCCAAGGTTTTTCCCTCCCATTTCAAAAAAATGTGGGATTTGTTAAACATACATGAGATATCTAATTCTAGATCCCAAAGGTGAGATTTGTTGATCATACATGAGATATCATTTTTTTTCATAATGCAACCTTTTTCTCAGTATCACTTGGCTCAAGAATGATTCCATGGGAGATAGGTTAATAGATCTTTCTAAATGCTATGATTTTTTATCCCTTCTCACAAATATGTCTAGTTATTGTGATTCAAAATGACAACAAAAGAATTTAAGGAAATAATAAAAACAAGGAATATGTTGCAGTAGTAGTCCTTGCCTAAAGCTGCAAGTACCCATAGTAAAAAAAATAATTGGATTTAAAAACAGGGAAAATAAATCTAAGTTCTAAACATAAATTTGGTAAAATAAATCTAAGTTCTAAATATTGATGTCTAATTGCCATATACTCCTTCAAAATAATACTATCATCATAACCGTACTCTTTCAGAAACTTCTTGAAACCGTCAAACTGGAGAATTTGCAGGTGGCATGTCAAGGGGAATAGCATACAACCTAAGAGGAAAACAAACATTTGTAGTTCATCTCTGATCTAAAAAAGGGGCTACTTTAAGAAATGCACTTATTCAACATCTGATATCTTCATTTCTTTAGAACAATATAGCCATTTAGAATGCCAATACCTTCAAGCCAAATTTACCTTCCATCAATTAAGGAATTCAATGATCCACATGCTTATAGTATTGAATGATTATCAAATTTCAAAAATAGATATGCAAGCCATTGTTGTGTTTTGAAACCCCTTTCCTTTAAAGTAACACAAAATAGAGGTTAAATAAACATTAGGAATGTTATTTCCTTAATTCTTCAAGCATAATTCAATATTTGAAAAATATGATGCCTAAAAATAGTCCAACAACCCCCTCATAAGGTGCTTTAACATCTTAAATCCTTTGTCTTTATGCAGATCCACCTCAGCCAAAATGAGATCAATTTCATGGCTCTCTACATTTAAAAAGCCAATTACCTACCTTGTAGTATTGACGGCCATGCTCTCTCTAAGTGGTTGACGGATTGATTTTTATCACAGAATGAATGCATAGAGCAAGAGTATGTTCATGGAAACTACAAGTTTTGGGGTCTAAAGCTTTTTTCCTTGTTGAAGATATATTATGCCAATGCCTATAGAAAGTGATTAGATTGCTCACATTTGTGAGCTTGCATTTTATGCAACAATAGATGGTATTTTGGGCAAGAGTCATTTAGGTTTGCATAACTCTAGAATTAACTATATTTTAGAGTTTCAATATGAACTTAATCACTAAAAAGTGGTGGTCAGTTTATAGTATATACTTTGGAATGCAAATATTGTTGATAGAATTTATGTTGTTATGTTAAAAATGATTTTTTCATTTGAATGTAGGAATAACATGGTCGAGTTACTTTTCCGCATAGAAGTGCATTAGTCAATAGTGGCCACCATAGAGAAATTTGGACAGTCTCAAGAAGTACTAGAAACTGGGATCCACTATGTGCCATAGGTTTTTGGAACCCAAATCAAAGGTCGCCTTTTGTTAACCCAAGAAAGTTTGAGTGCCAACATCAACATACTCCAAATCAACCCAGTGAAGCAACCCAATAGGAAGAACAAAGCAGTAAATATATTTCCAAATGACCTGGATATATTGCTAATGAATTTAATACTAGTTTTTCTACTTTTCTATCTTTTGTCAAAATTTTATGACCTATTTCCAAATTACTATGACAAGAGACCCAAGTTACTTGAATATATTGCAATAAATGTCCTCTGTTAAAGCTCCTTTGATCCCTCCTTTCCAAGGAAGAAGACAAGAGAATGCATCCAAAGAGTATAGAAAATGCCAATCAACTAGAGAAGCAAAAAAGTTTGATTGCCAAGATCAGCATACTCTAGATGAATCCAATGAATGAACCCAATAGGAAGATCAAAGGACTAAATATGGATATCTGTCCCAACCTTATTCAAATTTACCCATGGACTTGAGCCTGCAAAGATAAAATATGATTTTAAAGATATTGTCAATTGCCACTAGTGCAAGAATAGATGTCATGAGGCACAGTTGTCATGAATGAAGTATATTGTGGTCATCATTTGCATTTTTCACTAAACAATAGCACCAAATTCATATGTGATGCTGATATCAGAGTGTCTCTGGATGACATTACCAGGCTCTAGCCACTACAAGCTAGTTTCACTACAATTAAAAAGCTAATTATGCATAATAGCAATAAGAGTTAGTGAAAAGGGAGTGTTCATCACACATGGACCTATCCATATGTTCAAAAATGTTAAATTTTTTTACCATGATAAGCAGATACTGCACTCAGAAACTTAAAACTCTAAACACCATGAAACTTAAACTTGATGGCTCAAACTGTTGAATCTAAATACATGAATCTATAGACACATACTACTGAAAATATGTACACTGAATACACAATATTGAACTCCCAAACCTGCAACTGTCTTCTCATAAATTTGAAAAGAAATACACTACACTAGCTCAAAACTGGAAATAATTATTCACTTATACCCCTGAATTTCCTTTATAGATGAAGGTAGCTAGAAAAATAAAGAAATGTAGAAAAATCTAAACTTAGACTTCTAAAAATCTGAAACAGCATTAGAATTCTAAATCTGGCACAACAATTAACTCTTTGCTAAAATACAACCTTCTCATGCAAGGTGCCTTGTCCAAGAACAAAAATAGTACCTTCCTAACTTGGAACAACACTTCTAAATAAGGAAGGTGTATACATGTGCCTCTATCACAAGGATGCCTACTAAAGGTTGCTATGCCTTCACACATATCTCTCTACTGCATAGAAACCAAGGTGAACTGTGCCATCACTGCTGCACCATGTTGACGTTGCTCTTGACTAAACCTTCAACTCATCCATACACCGACCAAGGCCACTGCTTGGAATGCTTCTCTGTCGAGAGGAAACTAAAGTGTACTATTGCACTACTAAATAATTAACACCTTCACAGCAACAAGGGTAAAACTCTAACACTCCCTCTTTGGAAAGAAAGTGTTCTCCATCAAACCACAATATTATCACAACATCTTGAACCTCCCCTCTGCTAAGGGCATCATCATTATTTTGACCATTTGTGAACCTAAAGAAATATAACCCTGTATCACTGCTCCCTTCTATACTTAAAAATCTCTTCATAATCTTGAAGTTTTAAATCCCTCGTACAAGGAAAACTTCATCAGTAACCTGCCAACCTTCTTTGTCATGCAAGTCAACTTCATGGTCAAATTCTTCTCACACCACTTCATGAATTGTTCAAGACTTCCTGCAATAATACACTCATTTGTATACAGGGCCAAGATAATTGGATAAGATCTATCAAATAAAGAACAAATTGCACTAAACTTTGAAAGTCCCAACTTGAGTAAAAACTCATCAATCCCAAAATACCAAACTCGAAAAGCATACGGGACCTCCTTTAATCTGAATTCATGGATTGAGTGCCATTTACCGTGGTGCCATTGATCTTCACACCTACATGAGTGTTTCCATTAACTTGAACTCCCTTGTAGGTGGAGGATAATACCTTCTTTCGCTTGACATCAACACCCTCAGGAGCACCCATCTAATTGTTTCATTCCCTAAAGAAGACAGAGAACTTGTTCTGTGTGGTGCAATGAGGACTTGCAGAAGACATCATCATTGGTGCTGCAGTGACAACTATTTTGGTTCCTTCACTGATCACTACATGAACCCCAAAATAATTTATGTTGGAGAACCAAAAAAACCCAAAATAAAAACAAAATTTTACAAGAATCTAATTCAATACTTAAATCTGTAAATAAAGGCAACCACTTAACAAAAGCATACGAATCTCTCCTCCAAATGGCAGGAATGTAGTAGTTTTGGGGTCTCCCATTTGTACACACAATTGATCTACTTGCAAAAATTGGGATGATCGCTGTCGGAAGCATGTTAAATATGGAGTTATCTCACCTTATAATGAGGGATTGACCAAGTATGGAAGATTGCAAAAAAATACTTGCAAAACCCTATTAGCTTTGGTTCATTTTACCTATAAGGAGGAAAACTTTAGATTGTAGTACTTCAATTATGATTTAGGGCACAGTAGCACATCATCCAAGAATTTAGAAATTGCGCCCTTATGATTTCTCAAAACATTTCGTAGCATCACACAAACGACATGAAGAAACACAAACACCAAAAATCCTCGAATAAAAAGTAGCAAGAAAGGAGCCCTAGTATTAATAAAAAATAGACAATACAGATGAAGAATGTGATTCAGAAGAAAACGAAGATATTGTCCCGAGATTCGAAACTACCAGCATTCGTTTTATAACCAATTGATCAAGTGGAACAACTCAAGGGGAACAACTCAACGACATAGAAGCCCAAGTGGGTGCTGCATCTTCATTTGTTCAGAGAGGGACAGTGAAGCTTGCAGGAGCCAGAAAACTTCAGAAGAACACTAGAAAGTGGACTTCCATAGCCATAATCATACTTATTATTATACTTCTCATTGTATTGCTTCCAATACTGCTCAAAAAATAACTACACCCTATTCACAGTTAGAAGCCTGTAATTTAGCCTGTGTGTTTGAAAGATCTGATCTTGATGCCTGGGTTTGTAGTACTAGTTATTTAATTCACTGCAGGATTTGATGCCATTTAAATTATTTTTTTCATTGTAGAGCTGTGGAATAAGAGATGAGGTTTGATGAGCTTTGTGCTTTGTAGCAGTACAAGAGATACGAGATGTAATATATATTCATGATTGTGATATTTATACAGTGGCACTACTACATAGAGGGGGAGTTTAAGACAATTTTTGAGTAAATTGTCTTAACTTGAGACAAAAAAAAACTTGTATATTGTCTTAAATATCGTCTTTAAGCGAGTGTCTCAAATTATTGTCTTAAAAAAATGTCTCTGTAAAGACAATATCAAACAGAAATAGTTTTGTCTCTTTAGAGACAATTTCACTTTTGTCTCTTTAAAGACAATAGTTGGGATTAAAGACATGAAAAAATGTCTCTCTAGAGACAATATGAAAAAATGTATTAAAAAAAATAAACAATTTATTTTAAATATTTTTTAGTGTGGTTATTAACAATCAATGTTTCCAGATTCTCGTCGTCCTCCTATTCGCTGGAATTTTTATTTTTGAAATCACAAACGCGGTTTTTATTTTGAAGCTATTTTTCACCTAAACACAGACTATAACCTATATAAAATATGCTTTTCCTGTTCAAAGGTGCTAAAATAAGACATATTCAAGGATTCATGCATGAAATCACAAAAATAACATCAATTACTAGCTGCACACAATAGAAACAAGTCCTTCAAGGAAGAAATTGATATATTTATTGCTGAAAAGGTGTTTTACAAAAGTACATGCCTGAAAATGACTGATTTGTTCTCAAAATCTGGAAAATTACATCAATTTCCAGTCACAATATGACTGATTTTTGAATTACAATACAATGGTTTGCTGAAAGAACTTTTCAGAAGTTACAACACCACAAAAATTTGCAAGAACTAACTAACAAAGTGAGCCTAGTTTCCTTTTTGGCTATCCTACATTGGAGAGATAGTAGGACAGCATCAAAGACTATTAAATGACTCCTTCATGACTATTGCTGACTTTTTGACTTTATCTTGGTCGCTGGAAAAAGGTCTTATCTTTGCTTGACTACTAGAAAAGCACCTGAATCTTCTCTCAACCTCTCTAGATATTTGCAGCTGTCCATTCCTGATCAAATTGCCTCCTAGATGCCCTCAACTTGTTGTCCAAATCAGCAAACTGCCTTCCTATATCTCTTCAACTGCTATCCTTGTCACTTTGTTGACCTTATCTGCCTCTTAACTGCTCTTTGGTCCATGAAACTGCCTTAACTGCTCTATGCTTGATAATAGGGCATGTTTTTGACCTAAAAGACAAGGCAAGTCCCAAAAGATAAAACAATCAATACAGCATGTAGATGTAGGTTCAAAAATCAATTGTGTAGGAAAAGGACCAACTTCTGGGCCAAAGGAAAAACATGAGCTACCTGCCATGAATCATAGCCCGCATTTAATATAAAAAGTAGTGTTTGTATGTACGGTGTCAGATACTGTGGAAAGAAGCACTGCAATTTTATTCATACATTGGTAAGTAACAACACAAAAGAATAATGGACATTTCCAAGGAAAACCAAGATTTGCATATAATTATGACTCTAACTTTCATTGGTACCTGAGCACCCAGTTTTGAGGTACATGCGATTGGTAAACTCTTTAAGTGATTGCTGCATCATAAAAGGGAATTTAATTAAGAACACAAGGTTAGAGCATTTCTGAGTGACAGTCTGCCTCCACATACTCTATTACAGCATCTCTTGTCCCCAAACTAGAAATCATTAATCGGAGAAATCTCAACTTTCCTTTCATGCTCCTATATCCTCATAGTTTTTAATCCAAAATACTTCAATCCCACAACGAAGAAACCTGAGTTGAGGAAAAATGTAGGCTAATTGAAAAAAATATATATTTGAAGAGCATTTGAAACAAATCCCTGCAATGTCACCATATCATTAAAGAAAGATCTTATATGGTTTGTACCAAAAACATCCTTCCTGCTCCACAGGCAACCCAAGCATATAAAGTAAAATATTAATAATTTTAGAATATAATCAGAGCTAATAACTACCCTCAAATGAGTTGAGTTTGATAGAACGATACAAATTAAATAGTTGTTAATGTCACTAATGAAGACATGAGAAATGTATTTTGAAATAAATGAATTTTTGGTCCAAAATAATAATCAATTCTCTTTTCTCAATCAATTGCCTTAGCCCTGTTACTGCACAATAGAGATAACAATGCTTCACAAATAGCACATGGCAGAAATTATGTACGATACAAATTAAATAGTTGTTAATGTCACTAATGAAGACATGAGAAATGTATTTTGAAATAAATGAATTTTTGGTCCATAATAATAATCAATTCTCTTTTCTCAATCAATTGCCTTAGCCCTATTACTGCACAATAGAGATAACAATGCTTCATAGATAGCACATGGCAGAAATTATGTACCGGCATATCAATGACTTAAAGTAGAAGCTTGCCTCAAAGAAAATGATCCAGTTATCTACTCCTGTTCCAAACCCCTTGTCAAAGTGGTAACCTGGTGGGCTTCCATCTAGACAAATTGTATTCAACTTAAATAAGTGATCTGATAACCAATGTCTTTCACTTGCAAGAATTACAAAAATAAAATAAAGGAAAGAATAACATGCAAGCTAGACAAATTTGATCTACTATTGTGTTTTGCTTTTGCTTTTGAATAACTTGAATAGTCTCACCCAGAAGAAAACAGGGGACACTATTTCCATCCATTTATTTCAAAATAAGAAAAACTTTTTTGAAATTTTAACTACAAGATGAGGAACTAAAAGCAGGGAAGTTCCTCAGCTGTGGTGTTCAAAGGCGTTCATTAAAAGAAGGAATCTTATTATTTTTGTCTGTTCATTTGATAACCAAAAAGAGGGATTTTAGTCAGGTTTTTTCCATTTGGGGTATACAAGTTATAGGACTGTGTAGTATACTAGTATCTATATGCAATACCATATGCAACATAGTAATATTCAAGCAAACCTATTGCATTAATTTTGTCACCAAAGAGAATAGCTTGTAAGGCATACTAGAATCACTGGATCACATGGAGACAAGAATATTGGTGCACAATATTAAAAAATTTCAAGAAAACTCTAACCAAAGAAAAAAATGCTTGAACAACAGTAAACCTGCAATACTGATATTTTTAGGTAAGAGAGGATAGAAAATTTAATAAAACTCTAAACAAAGAAAAATAGTTGGGCAACATTGACCCTACAATGCTAAGATTTTAGATGAGACGGTATATGACACATATAGCGGTGTGTATTCCAGAAAACCGGACACCATCAACACATTTTTGTATCTTTTTTAAGCAAAGAAGGTACTGAAACAAACTGAAAAGCAAATTTGCAGGATTTTCATTTTTCACATTCACTGTACACAGGTTTCATCTATGCAGCAAAGTTCAAGAATATATTTTACATGGCATCCTATAGATATTTGTTTGTAAGAACAAAATTAGAAGATTACCCTTGCCCATTCCACAGAGAGACGGCACCTTTGCCGACCAAATTCGCTGCAGTCAAGTCCTCAAATAGCAACATCTGCATCACGCTCGGCATCCATGTAGACAAAAGCAAAACCTGCAACTCCCAAGAATGTAAGAATGTTGGTAAAGATACGATTTTGATTTATCATTATTGAGAGCATGGACTAATCAGTGGATAGCCTCCACATATATACAAAAAATATGCAACACATACTACTCATCTGCTAAAAGGTCTGCTGCACAAAAGGGTGTCAGGCACAGGCTTTGCATGTTGAACTAAATAGTGTCAAAAATCTAATCCTTGCAATGTAAGGTCATTGCTGAGAGATAGCCTTCACCAGCTATACACCTCTACTTAGAATGGTGATGGATAATGGAATCTTCTGTGTCTTTCCTGAAAGCTGGAGACTTGGACAAGATGGTCATGACAGGGGCAAAAGGTTAAGATCTGATGCAAATACAGAATGCCAATTTGAAATTGTTGAATGCAACAAGAATCTGATGCTCTGACAAAATGATATCCTTGCAATGAAGAGATATGTTCACATGAATTCAAGAGCCACATTGACCATGAATGCTCTTAGATAATCCTGCGCCAAAAAATGTGTTGAGAAGAGAAATTTACCCTAAAAATGCAACACTGCTAAACTTTAGCCTTCACTGTTCTCCTTGAAGTAGAAGGATATTCATAAATTCTCTTACCATGATCATTACACTTAGAACCATAATCAATAGGTTATTTTCAAGCATAAAAATAACCACCATGTTACACCTCACAATTTAAGGAAACTATTTGAGAAAAAACACAGCCCCATTCGCATCATTGTCAACAGATCAAATTCTCTTGCATATTAGGAAACCATGTAATTCTTGCAACTCCCAGGCCCTAATTTCCACTCTTTTTACACAAATGTAACAAAGAAGGTACATAAAAATCAAATTCAGAAAAGCAAATTTACATGAAAATAATCTTGCAAAGAAGGTACATTAAAATCTCTAGTATGAAGCAAAGAAGGTACTGAAACAAACTGAAAATTGAACATGGCAACTTCAACAAATGACTTCTGAGATAAATTATTTATTCACCGGAGTTCTACCAATGAAACATGGTAAACGTCCACATTTGGCCCTTGAGAATTTGAGAATTATCTCCTAGTATGCCCATAATATATCTAGAGAAGCTAACTCTTGTAAGGGATAGCTGGTTGATTTTTATTTTCCCCCCAAAATGTGCATTTGTCCATTTCAATTTATAGGCATGTATCCACCAGAAAGAGAACAATGGAAAATAACAAATCACACTAATACACAATGCAGTCCTCACTGCAAATCTAAAAGGAGATCTGAATTGCCTGAATCCAAAATTGGGAATTTGTAAACATAAATCTGAACAGAATAGAAAATCTAAGAGAACTATAGAAATCTCTAGTTAAAACACATTTTTTTTAAAAAGTTGAAATTAAAAATTTTGTGATACAACTGAAACTACAATTACGTTAACTGCTGGAAACCAATGTCTGAAGCTTCTGAAGAATTAAAAATTTAAAAGTTATAAATGCTGGAAAACAACTGAAAATAGTAGCTACTGGGAAAACCTACTAAACTATTTGTTTATTTTTCAAATAATTTAGAACAGAAAATAGAGCTTCAACTTACTAAAAATATTTGAGTATTACATAGGAGAGGAGAAATTTTCCTTGCTAAAAAAATTTGAATATTACATTGGAGAGGAGAATTTTTCTGAAAGGTTAAGGAATCTGGATGCTGACTAAGGCTGAATCTAGGATGGTATAGAATCTGTCTTGGCCAACACAGTCATTGGACCTATTCACAAGAGCTGCTTTCCCAAAAGCACATTCCATTCCACAACATAAGAGTCTTATTATAACAGTTTTCCCTATTTATCTTTTTTGCCTCTTGTATGTGGGATAATTTCTTGTACCCACAAAACTGATCCCATTAAGTGCGTATTACTACATATTAAAATAGTTATAAAAAAGGTTCATAACAGTTACGTGGTTATTTGTTTACTATGACTGATTAAGACGTTGACAATAAGAACCAAACTATTTTCTGTAGAGAGCAAAGCAGACACAATAAAAACCAAATAATTTTACAATACCAGCTAAAATATTCTAATCAAGCAAGTTGTTGAAAAGAGACTAACAAAATAAAAAACAAAAAAAATGGACTTTAAATGCTGAAGTTACCCACAACACTAAATCATGCTTGGATTAATATATCATGGCATATATTGCTATGAAAAACAGAATAAGTTCTATATAGTGAAGAATCTAACAAAAGAAAAAAAGAAAAATGGACTTTGTATGCTGAAATTACCCAAAAAAGTAAATCACACCTGTATTAAGATATCATTATGTCAAATAAAAAACAAAAAAATGGACTTCAAATGTTGAAGTTACTCACAACACTAAAACATGCTTGGATTAAGATATCATGGCATATATTGCTATGAAAAACAAAATAAGTTCCATATAGTGAAGAATATAACAAAAGAAAAAAAGAAAAATGGACTTTGTATGCTGAAGTTACCCACAAAACTAAATCACACCTGGAGTAAGATATCATTATGTCACATATTGCTAGAAGAATAAGTCTTATATAGCGCATAGTTCATTCATTTCTTACCCAATACAAAAATGACATGCAGCTTTTTCTCCACACATTCAACTCCATTCTCTTTCTGCAACCAAAAATAGTCTCTTCAAATTTCATTATAGATAAAACTTTTACAATCTATGCTATGGTTAATAGAGGGTGGCTCTATTTTTAGAACCAGTAGTTGATCTGAATGCATGAAACATCATATTTCTTTCTTCTGGGGCTAAACAAGATTCTTAATGGATTGATAGCTACATAATAGTAAAACATGTCCTCGCCTACTTATTTTGGTGAACAACTTTGAGAAGTGCGTTAAACCTGAATGAGATTATTAAAATCTAGCAATAGTACCTTCTCCAATACAAGAACTTCAGCCAAAGCGGTGGCCATGAAATTTACCCTACATATAACAAGTTATGCCTGCAAAGAATAGTACAAGAGTCAAAGGTCAAATGAAATACAAGTGCAATCCAAGAAATAAAACATCTGGTAAAACCAGTAATGCAACTCGACTAATCATAACAAATCACACTAATCATAGGGCTTCAAAACAATGCAAGAGAGTCATTGTAGTAAGAAGACAACTTGTGCTAGATGGGTGGATTATATAGTGGGAAGCACCTACACTTGCAGCAAAGATCAATTTGACATTTGATATTTGTAACTATTTCCTCAAAATGTTAGAAAATGGACATGTCAATCTGAAACACTGTTTTTTCCTCTAGAAGATGGGAAGTAATGCTATCTTGAATTGCTTCTTTATGGATTTGAAGTTTCCATATTTGGACAGATTGCACACTTGTATTTAAAGACTTAACGAAAATGTTGTCAAAACATATTAAAGAAACTTAGAAAACAAATCAGTCCCACAGACCATTAAAAAATAGTTAGAACACTGAAGTATTCACAAAACAATCATAATTTAAAAAAGAAAAATAGGAATATCACATTGTGAGCTACTCTTGAAGCAAGGATCGAGATATCACATTGTGAGCTATTCATTTCTGTTTGGGGCATGGTCACTTTTTCAGGCCATTATTCAAAATCTTAGAGATGAGAAGTACCAAAGTTGAAGTCCGTGAAAGGAGAAAAGAAGACATAAATTGCTTTTGATAGGCCTGTTGGACATTTATTCTATTGATGCTGTTGTAAGGTTGGGTTAGTGTTTTCCCAAAGGCATTTCTTATAATTACAGGTTTTAAAAAGGACCCATAAGCTCGGCTATTAGATCCTGAAATGTGTGTATTCCTACTTTCTAGCAGGCTGCAAAGCATCAATCTCTGCTAGGCAAGAGAAGGGAAAAGGCATGGCTGTTACTGATTTAACTAATTTACTACACATTACCCTGTCAATTGGCATTAGAGGAGCACTAAGCTTAAGCAGCAGTAAAGGTGATGTTGAGCCAGACAGGATGAGAGACTTGCTGCAAATCAAAAAGTGGAGCAGAATAAGGGCACAATACCGAAAATGATAAACTGGAAGTCTTTAAGAGCAATGGAAAGTACAAAATTGTCTACAATTAATGATATATTCTCCGTACCCTCTACTCAGAGAATCTATTGACATCTCCTTTAACAGGAGAAATGTGAGTTTCTTACCTCACAGCAATTCAAACTCCTCCATGCCCTATGCCATTCTCCCAAAATGTTCTAGCACACCCTCCTCCCACAAAAGTACCCCCGCACTTGGGTTTATTATGTCACCTCTTTACAACATTCCTGATAATCCTAGCATCTGCATCTCCTCTCCCCCTAGTTTCTGTTGTTTATTCTCTCCGGATGAGTCAGGATGGCCCTTTTAAAGCTGAGTACAAGCAAAGCTACCAATTCAGATGGGTCCTAGGGCATGTTCATCAAATATGATATTGATCCACTTGCTTCTCCTTTGGCCAAACTTTTCAATGAGGTTGTTTATTTGGGTTTTCCACCAGCCTGGTCACGACACATCATCCACCCCATCCATAAATCAGGGGATTACTTGGACGGTCTGAACAACTACAGGACTATCATGATTGAGCATTCCTTTGCCAAGCTTTATTACACTATGCTAGACATGAAGCTTTTCAAGTACTTGAGAGACAGGTAAACTAAATTCTAGAGCACAAGCATGTTTCAAGAGAGATTTCTAGACTCTTGATCACATCTTCACATTCCAAGTTATTATTGAGGAGGCCTACTGGTGGTCTTCCAAAATCTTCTTTTGTCAACTTTCACAAGGCCTTCAACTCTGTTCCAAGACACTTTATCAATTTTCAGAAGTTATGTGATTGTAGCATCTCGAGCTCCCTCAACACTGCCATCCAGAGACTATACACGATGGTAGTTGGCCAGTTCCATTCTCCCCATGGTTTCCCTGACTTTGTTAAGAACTTAAGAGTATCATAGGAGTCCAGCAAGGGTGTCCTCTTTCCCCCAGCCCTAGTTGGTCTTTACATTGACGATCTTGAGGATTTCCTTCGACATCCCACTGATGCAAATGATGAATGTTTCTTGCATCATGTCTTGATTGTTGTACTCCTCTTTGCCAATGATGTCATTCCCCACTCTCACTCCCCAAGGGACTTGCAGAGACAACTTGATGCCCTTGATTGATTTTGCAAGCTTAAGCAACTAATGTTGAAGCTTGGTAAAACCAAGGTTATGGTTTTCAACACTACTAGGGAGGCTCTTTCTAGCTTACAATACTCTTACAAAGGGGATCCAATTGAGATTATGACATTCTAATCCTATATCTACCTAGGTGTTCAGTTCACTAGACCTTCCTTTAGTCTAAGGCCTGCATCTCAGTCATGCCTTTGTAAGGGTTATGCATCTCTCTTGGTCTCTAGATACACTTCCAAGATATCTAAACCTAAGTTATAGAAGTCACATAACTATAAACCTAATTATAGTATTAACTAGCACTTGCACCCATAGGAGGTTCAAGGAATACACCAATAGGAACAACCGATGAGTTTAGACAATAATAGCCTGCAAATCAATCAAGAAATTTGAAAACTTATCAAGTTTCAGGCCTTTGACTTCCAATACAGAGTAACTGTACTAGACAGGAATGAGCCTATGCATTATGGATTGTTCATGACTCGAGCAATGTACAGAAGTCTCCTCAAGCATAAATATTTTGTCATAAATAATACAGGGCAATTGGAAAAAAGGTTGGCTGAATTAAACCATTACCACTAGACATCATTTTTTCTACATTTGTAATATTTTTTAGCCATGGACAACGAGCTCAGAATGTAATTCAACATCAATACAATATATCCGAAAGAAGAGATTTGGCTCCAACCAGTTGAATATTATTAAAACCAATATATATACCTTGGAACTGATTCTCCTTTTTTCTCTTAATCTATACATACCTAAACAGTGAATTTAGACTTAAATATAAGCTGTCTCCTTATGACTGCTACATTGCTAAGCTATTTGTTGCAGGTGGTGTAGCCAGCCTCTTGTCCTGGCAAACTAGTGGATAAAACCCAGAAATATGTGCTAGCCATAAAAACTCTTCATGCTACATGAAGGTTTTCACTTTTTAGGAAAAGTAAGCAGAAAAATACCATAATACAAGAAAAAATAATTTTCTATAACTATTTTCAGATGTCGTAGCATTAATGTATTTTGTATGCTCTTTTCACATTTAAGGGCAACTATGCTACAAACTTGAAACTTAAATACATAATCTAATTAAGCTCATTAACTACTACAAAGAAGATATCGAATAAGACTATGCCAGCAGTGGTCCTAAATACACCTAGTGTTCATCAAAATGAAAGTTTATTATTGGTGAGCATTTTATAGAGCACCACTGCTAGCATATAGTCAAAGAACTTTACGTTGGGTGAAGCAAAAGGTGGAGAGATGATCAATCAACTCATCAAATTTACCTGGTCCAAGGAAGGTCCCGAAGGGGACACCCAGAAGAGACAACAGAAGGGCCTAAAAAGGCTTGAATTATCTAGAGAGCCATCACTAATGGGCATTGAACATGTCTATATGGGTTTGTACTACTATACAGGGTAAGGGTATTTTAGCACTGGGTATATTAGAATGAGTTTATTCAGCTTTTACTATTTAAAGGTTTTGTAGATGTCACCTGGGTTTAGGTCATATCACTGGTTTTACAGAGTGACCTATCTCTAGTAATAGTTGAGATTCCCCTGTTGGGGGATTTCTCTGCAACTTGGCGTTTGAATCTTGAAACAGCTCAAAATCAAAATGAGCAGTCAACTGTTTAAGACTTTGATAATATCTCAAAGTCTTAAATTATTGAAAATTATGGTTTTATATTAATCATTTTAAAATAATTACTTCTACACTATTTGACTCCCTGAGAATAGACATGAAACCATTTAGAAGTCTTTGGTTTTACTTGTTCCCATGTAATTTATTTCTAGAGTACACCATAGGAATGAAAGTCTTTGGTTGGATCCCAGGAGACTCAGCAGGCACTGTAAATATAATCTTATATTATAGGCATGAAACCATAATCTTATATTAATCATTTTAAAAGTCTTTGGTTTTATTTGTTCCCGTGAAATTTATTTCCAGAGTACACCATAGGAATGATAGTCTTTGGTTGGATCCCAGGAGACTCAGCAGGCACTGTAACTACTTACTATTTATCTTCAGAATAGGCATGAAACCATAATCTTATATTATTCATAAAATGGTTTTTGTAGATTCATTAATCATTTTAAAAGTCTTTGGTTTTATTTGTGCCCATGTAATTTATTTCCAGAGTACACCATTGGAATGAAAGTCTTTGGTTGGATCCCAGGAAACTCAGCAGGCACTGTAACTATAATCTTATATTATAGGTATGAAACCATAATCCTATATTAATCATTTTAAAAGTCTTTGGTTTTATTTGTTCCCATGTAATTTATTTCCGGAGTACACCATAGGAATGAAAGTCTTTGGTTGGATCCCAGAAGACTCAGCAGGCACTGTAACTACTTACTATTTATCTTCAGGGGGACCCAATCATGATGAATTGGACTTTGAGTTTCCTCGAAATAAATTGGTTACATGCTCCCTTCATTGCAGCCTACCGCCATTTCCAAGCACATAATAGATATATTCACAGATTAACTTGTGTCTGAAAACTCGAAAGCTCTAACTCACTGTCCTATTGCCATACAAAAGATAAGACACTCATATCTTATCTATTAAGTATTCTTGTCCCACAATAATTTCTTCTTCTGAGCAGGACTTAGCACATCTGTCTCATATCTTTCATTGAATGAATTATGTGCTTGGAAATGGCGGTAGGATGCAATGAAGGGAGCATGTAACCAATTTATTTTCCAAAAACCCCTGTTAAGTTTCCCAGCTACCCCCATTCCATAAGCTTGAATCTACTCCCATGGCTTGACTCTCTGGATATGGAACACCTAGTACCTTTTTATGCTTGAGCATTCTGATAGGCACACTATCCACCATGGACAAGATGTGTTGAGAAGTCCAGAGTACACCATAGGAATGAAAGTCTTTGGTTGGATCAAACCTGAGGTATATACTCTATTTGTGGTCACCCTTTCCACTTGTATATACACTTGACTGAAGGATGTAAGACTCCCAATTTATTTCCAGGAAACTCAAAGTCCAATTCATCATGATTGGGTCCCCCTGAAGATAAATAGTAAGTAGTTACAGTGACTGCTGAGTCTCCTGGGACCAACTTGATTTGCGTATACTCCCAAACAGGTACTTCTTTTTGGAAGTAAATCCTGCATGATCGAGCTTAAGATGCAAAATTCACATGATCTGTAGCCCACGAGACATAAAATTCATTTTGCAAACTTGTAGAATAATGCCCAAAATGCAACATTGCCCATTTCCGTCAGTTGGGTATTTGAACACATCGCCATCATAAACTGTGCAAATATTTCAATCTTTCTTCATACAAAATGGTGACTAAAACTCTAGCAGAGCCCATTCAATTTAGGAGTGGTAGTGAGAAATTATGAATATTAGCTGCAAAACTGTAGCATGAGTTCAACAATTCAACTTTAATAGATGACAGTTCTAACTATAGAACATCAATATATCTCTTTATCATCAAATTTCAAGAGCTAAATACCTTAATCTTCTCACATTTAATTTGTAAAAACATTTTAATTTATTATTCTCAACTAATTTCAATTAATCTAAAAATAGTTATATAACATTAGAGATCAAAATAGTTATATGCAGGCACTGTAACTGTAACTACACTATTTTACTTCTACAAACCAAAGACTTTGATAATAACTCTCACTAATTTTGACCTATTAATGAAATTAAGCTTTCAGATCGACAATCTGTTGAAACAATTAATTATTTTATATTGACATTAATGATACAAATTCCCAATGTACAACTCTGACAATCCAAAACATAAAATCAAAGTGACCGGCTGTGAGTGTGGGCGTCAGAAATTTATGATTTAGAATTTAGGGATTAGGATTTACTGCTAGGGATTAGGGTTTACTGCTGACCGAGGAAAAAACCCAGTGGCTAAATGCAGAAGCTGTGAATTTCTAAACGTTAGGGCTATGCAAACGAACTCTAAAAAGCTCGGTAGAAACAAAAAGCTCAGTGTGAAATTCCGTGTCATTTGAAAAGAAAGATAAAAGAAAAATATCTCGCCGTGCTGACAGTTATTCCTGCGGGAAAGGCAGTGTGAGACGAGTCTTCTTGTAAGGGAGGCGTTGAAGCAAATAATGCCATGGACAGATGCCCCAAACAAAGTCGGTCTACTTGACAAGGTTTTGACATCAAATTTGATCCATTGAGTGGATGAGATTGTTTTAAACGATTTATGGTCAAAATCAGAAGTGGTCTGGTTTAAAATTATATAATATTACACACCGTTTTCAAATTAGGAATACAGTTTCATGTTATATTACATACGATTTTCTCATCCATTATATTCATACAAAGATCAAAGCACATTGTTGGATTCCCAGAAAGAATGAAGATGAAAAATCCTCCGAATCCAAATTGCTAAACCTCAAAAATCCACAAGGCTGAAACCCTAAATCTATAAAAGTTGCTCATATAAAACCTTAACTCTGAAAATTTTGCCTAGATATAATCTTAAACACAAAATACCTCACTCAAAAGGAGAACCTCCATGGCGCGGGTTGAAAAATCCGGTAGTTCGCAGAGCAAATCGATACACTGTTGCGCAGAAATGGGCTGTGGAAAATTGATCGCCGGATAAATCAAGTGGACCGCTGTTTGAAAGAAAAGAAAATATCTCTTCTAATCCTTTAGAGGGTTACTTGGAGGGAAAATAAAAATGCATGGGAGGGAAATAAAATAGAAAAAGTATTTTTATTAATATTGTCTTAATTTAAGACAATTTCAAAATTAAAAATATATTGTCTTAAAATATTGTCTTAAAACAGCCCTTTATGTAGTAGTGTGGCTTTATATTTTATTCACCATGCAGTTAAACTTCATTTCTTGTTAATACACATTTCTTTCAACAAATTAAGTATACAGAACAGATATGGCGGCTGAAAACGTGTGCGGCTAAAGTCGCGTTTCCTACTGAAAGTATGAGATTAGTTGGACTGCTCTCTCTTTATTATAATTTCTAACGAATAATTTGAAACGCGTATTGACTTTTGAGAGTGTTACGCGCAAGGAAGGTACGAAGTACTTGGGAATCGAACGTGGGGTCACCGTTGAAAACACGGATCGACTAGTTTGTAGTTACAGTGAAAAATCGCCAATTACATAAATATCTAGCATATAGTCCAGATGCATATAATGACCGGCAACAAGTCCATTCTTGCGGTATATTTACTTGTGTAACAAGCAAATCTGATAGGACGTGGATATTTCGACTTGGGTAACAAGCAAATCCTACCGTAACTTGTGCTATGGAGATTATTCTAGAAAGATATGTCTGCGCATAAAATCTTGTCTATTCAACGCAGAATGCAGAATTTATACGCAACGACCATGGCTCTAGTCTTCTCTGACTGGCAAACAGTCGTTCCTCGGTATATTGACTTTGTGTAAAACCAAATCCTACGCTCAAATGATTGTCTGTGTTTTGGTTTTTCACGTGCACGAAAGCAACGTCGTCACATGACATGCTCTTGCATGCGCTTCTTGACGTTGGACCAAACTCATCTCTTGGAAGCAACCCTGAAAGTCAGCTCTTGCTCTTGCAGGCCCATAAAACCATGCACAATCTCTTCCATAGCATAGCATTGCATTGCTATTCATAACGAGCATAGCATAGTCAGAGGCAGCGGATTCACCCAATTTCATATATCCATCTCTTGATTTCGCATAGCTATTCATAACATTCCATAGATTAACTCAGTTTCATAAAACCATGCAACTTTCTCGGAGAGCAACCTCCAATGGTCATGGTGAAGACTCTCCTTACATTGATGGCTGGAAAGCGTACGACACAAATCCTTATCATCCTCAAAACAACCCATCTGGAGTTATCCAAATGGGCTTAGCAGAAAATCAGGTGCCTATTTAATAGAAAATGGGATTGAGTAACGCTCAGACATGTTATTAGACTTGTGTCTCTGTTCTCTGTTTAGCAAAGCTACAAAATAATGCCATTGCTTTTTAAAATATCTTGCAGCTTTCGTACGATTTAATAGAAAAGTGGGTAAGAGAACACCCAGAGGCTTCCATTTGCGCGCAGAAGGGCATTTCCAGCTTTGAGGAGATTGCCAATTATCAAGATTATCATGGCCTCCTCGCGATGAGAGAGGTACAAATTAGTATCTATACTATAACCATTCAATTGTTCAAAGTAATGACAAGTAGAAAGTATGAAATATGTTGTGAGTCAAACTCGATTTTAATTTGTGTGTTATTGAAATAGATTTTATTAACTATTTATGGTGGACCTTTAATGTAGGGTATTGCATTATTTATGGAGGAAGTGGGAGGAAGAAGAGCCAAATTTGATAAAGATAGAGTAGTCCTCACTGCAGGAGCCACTGCCGCTCATGAGGTTCTAACATTTTGCGTGGCGAATCCAGGAGAAGCTTTCCTTGTTCCATCCCCATATTATCCTGGGTAACTAAAACTTATCTTTTACTAAGAATCTAGTGCTTTTGGAATCTCCACGTAAAAATATTCAAACTTCAATCGCGATACTTTTTGAATTGATTGAAATCTAATGTATGTAAATGTTGACAAGCAATTTTGACAGAGATCTAAAGTGGCGGACAGGAGTAGAGCTAATAGCAGTAGAGTGTAGCAGTTCGAACAGTTTTCAGGTGACAGTGAGCGCGCTTGAAGAAGCATACAAACAGGCAGAGGGTGGAAAGATAAGAGTGAAGGGCATTCTGATAACAAATCCGTCCAACCCACTGGGCACCACAATGGATGAGCAGACACTGAGAAGCATTGTACGTTTTACGAGAGAGAAGAAGATTCATCTGATCTGTGATGAGATCTATGCTGGGTCAGTCTTTTCCGGTTCAAGGTTCGTGAGCATTGCAGAGGTGGTGCAACATCAAAGTGAGAGGGAACACAACCATGTTCACATCATTTACAGCCTGTCAAAGGACATGGGATTGCCTGGATTCAGAGTGGGAGTCATCTATTCGTATAACAACACGGTTGTTACAGCGGCTCGTAGAATGTCGAATTTCTGCATGGTTTCTTCACAAACGCAGTACTTGATGGGTGTAATGTTGAGTGACACGGCATTTGTGAGAGAATACATTGGAGAAAATAAAAAGAGGCTGCGAGAGGCACATAGCATGTTTGTCCAGGGATTGCGCGAGGCAGGCATTGAGTGTTTGGCCAATGCCAACGTTGGGCTTTTCTGTTGGGTAGACCTCCGCCATCTTCTCCACAAAGAATCAGAGCTTGCACTTTGGAAGACAATCATCAATGAGATTGGACTGAATGTATCACCCGGGTCCTCATGCCATTGCAAAGAGGATGGATGGATGGTTTAGGTTCTGCTTTGCTAACACGACCTCAGCCACCATGCAAGAGGCACTCTCCAGAATTAAGCGTTTTATAGAAAGGAGGAGCAAGATGTTCATGTCCTAGCCACTATGTGAACAAAGTGTTGGCATAATAGTAGTATTACATTGTTAGTTAAATAAATATAAGTAAATAATTAGTTGGTTAGTTTCTGGGAAGTTACTTTCCCGTAAGAAGTTATATATAGGAATAACAAGGCTTTAAAAAGCTAATTCTCTGCATTGTAATAGACATCCGAAGAAATCATCAATATTATTTTTCATGTTATTTTGTTGTGCACCATGGTTTGATTAGTTGTCTCTGTATTTGTGCTCACCATTTCAATATGGTATCAGAGCATTGATTATATCTCTGTGCCTGTGATTGAAAAATGGTCTTGAAGAAGACAGTTATGTCTGCAACGTAGAGAGATGTTTGCTGCGGATGATGTGTCTACTAGGAGAACTATTCAAGTTAGCTTCTCGCTTTGAGATGATGCTTTACATGAGAAGCATTTTTGGTTTTGGTTGTTTTATTTTTCTTTGTTGATGCTGACGGAGCTGACAGATTTGAAGAATGTATGTTTTGTGAAAATTTTGTTTTGGAGACATGTTTGGGGTTTGGTGTTGAGCTCAATATGGATTGTTGTCCAACGAGCTTCAAAGAGTATATGATCGAGAATTATACCCTTTCACGGTCACTAGACAATGGCAGAGATCTGTCATATCTCTTAGGATCCATTGTTGAATAATTCAAGACTCTGTGATTTAAGAACTTGGGACTAAAAAGCTCAAGAACACAGCTCGAAGCTACGCCTTTCCGAGGGTAGACGAGACAGCATGATGGAGCCTCGCTTGGTTTAGGATTTGTTCTTTGGGAGAAGATCTTCTATTAAATATGTATTCATACTATGTAATCAGCTTTGTTGAGTATTTTAGCATTAAAGGGGGGTACCTTGGTACTATTGCAGGAACAATGTAATAAGGGGGGGAAGTTGGCATAATAGTAGTATTACATTGTTAGTTAAATAAATATAAGTAAATAATTAGTTGGTTAGTTTCTGGGAAGTTACTTTCCCGTAAGAAGTTATATACAGGAATAACAAGGCTTTAAAAAGCCAATTCCCTACATTGTAATAGACATCCGAAGAAATCATCAATATATTATTTTATGTTATTTTGTTGTGCACCATGGTTTGATTAGTTGTCTCTGTATTTGTGCTCACCATTTCAATACAAGATCTACAATCTCTTCCTCAATCCCTCAGACGTTTCATACAGCTCATCCTAATCACTATCCCTTCCTCTCTATTGATAGACCTCAAACAACAAACTGGAGCTGCCTCGGCAGCTCTCGCACACCAATCGCATCCATGTGATATCCAATTACATTCTTTCTTCACCAACATTTATTCTTTATAGGAAAGTCGATTCTTTATTCTTTGGCGGGCAGTTATAACATTGTAGACAGCTCTACTGGCTGTGTTCACGAGGCCAGTTATATCTGCGGCTGTACTGCTAAATTTATCGAGGGTAAATTTTGTAGGTACTACTTTAAAATCTATATCAAAATGAATGATGTTAGATGCAAAGTCTCTAATTTAAACAGTGCACTTTCTTTGTTCAATAGAAAGATATTATGAGACAAATAATGCAAGCCAAATGAATCAAACACAATGATTATAACGATATTTCATATCGACCTAAATGATATAAGTAATCTTGTCAATAGCCTCACTCACCAATACCAACTTAATAAGTAATATAGACACAAATTTGCTGTTTGGATTTATGTTGAAAAGACAAAAGCAAGAAGATCTGTATTAGAAACTCTTCTGAATCACTTGCTCTGTATCGGATTAAGGTATCTAATTTAAAAGTTAATCCATGTCACAAGGCAATGTAAGCAGTAGAACACAAAACTGTTGGATTTTCCAGTGTCAATAGACAATATGCACACTAATACATAAAAATTAACCAAAAACATTTAAGCTTCCCACACAACCCAATGAACACGATTGTCAAGAAGAAAGTAAAATGTCAAGCAATTTGGTCCGACGCAGACAAAATAATAAGTATTTCTCGTTAGAAGTTGTTTCCCATTTTAGCATGAAATGCTTTGGTCTGTACTGGCCTTAACCGTTCAGAAGCATGTGATGCCATGTAAAGTTCTCTGTCCAGGCCAAAGCGATTGGAAAAGAAGGGATCGATAGGCTGTCAAACGCCCCCAGAATGTTGTTTTCTGACATCTCATGTTGTACGAGACTGATTTGTAATTTTGCAGGCCAAGTAAAGTTCTTTGTCCAGGCCAAAGCGATTAGAGTTGACAGCTATAATCCACAAGGCTCTTAGTGTGTGCAAAAGGTCTAGGTCTAAGAGAGGAAAAAAAACAGCTTTTGGCAAACCCTTGGTACGATGAAGATTGCAAGATAGCAAAGAAAATGTTGAAATCAGGGGAAACAAGAAGGAATATGAAAAACTAGTGAGATTGAAAAAAGAGGATTACATGCAAATAAGGTGGAAAGATCTGATTTTTCTTGGGATGCACAATCCAAGGGGCTTCTGGTAAGAATCACAACAAAAAAATGCAGTTACCGAGAATGATATCACGGACCTCCAATGGCTTGATTATGCAAAGCTGCTATTTGAAAGAGATCAAAACAAAGATGCCCCCCTAGTAATCAATTCAATGGCAAAACTCTTCTCCACGAAAGACATCAAGGAAGGAATTAAAAAGCTTGCTGTGGGTAAAATGCAAGATATAGATTGCCTACAAGAAGAATATATAAAATGGGGCATGGAACTCCTCACACCGCACATCAAAAGAATATTTAATGGAGTCATTCAAAATGGTTTTCCGATGGATTTGACAACCAGTGTCATTATTCCTTTGCTACAACATGCTCTTGCATGCACTTCTTGACTCATCTCTTGGAAGCAACCCTGAAAGTAATCTCTTGCAGGCCCATAAAACCATGCACAATCTCTTGCATAGCATCGCATTGCTACTGATAACGAGCAAGGCCGTAGGCAGCGGATTCACCCAATTTCATTTAAAATCATGCAACTTTCTCTGAGAGCAACCTCCAATGGCCATGGTGAAGACTCTCCTTACTTTGATGTCTGGAAAGCGTACGACACAAATCCTTATCATCCTCAAAACAACCCATCTGGAATTATCCAAATGGGCCTAGCAAAAAATTAGGTGCCTATTTAATAGAAAATGGGATTGAGTAATGCTTAGACATGTTATTAGACTTGTGTCTCTATTCTCTGTTTAGCAAAGCTATAAAATAATGACATTGCTTTTTAAAATATCTTGCAGCTTTCATACGATTTAATAGAAAAGTGGCTAAGAAAACATCCAGAGTCTTCCATTTGTGTGCAGGAAGACATTTCCATCTTTGAGGAGATTGCCAATTATCAAGATTATCATGGCCTGCCCATGATGAGAGAGGTACAAATTATCAGCAGCAAATTAATATTTATACCAATCTACTTAAAATGTCAAAAATTCAACCATTAAAAGTAATGACAAAGTAGATAGTGTATTAAATTATGTTATTTAATCAAACTTAAAATATAGATCAATAAGTGTGACTCAAAAACTATTTCTATATAATTGATTTTATTAATCATTTATGGTGGACCATTAATATAGGCTATTGCATTGTTTATGGAGGAAGTGGGAGGAAGAAGAGCTAAATTAGATAAAGATAGAATAGTCCTCACTATAGGAGCCACTGCTACTCATGAGGTTCTAACATTTTGCATGGGAAATCCAAGAGAAGCTTTCCTTGTTCCATCCCCATATTATCCTGGGTAACTAAAACTTATCTTTTACTAAGAATCTAGTGCTTTTGGAATCTCCACGTAAAAATATTCAAAACACAATCACTATACTTTTTGAATTGATTGAAATCTAATGTATGTAAATGTTGACAAGCAATTTTGACAGAGATCTAAAGTGGTGGACAGGAGTAGGGCTGATAGCAGTAGAGTGCAGCAGTTCCAACAATTTTTAGGTGACAGTGAGTGCGCTTGAAGAAGCATACAAACGGGCAAAGGGTGGAAAGATAAGAGTGAAGGGCATTCTAATAACAAATCCTTCCAATCTGCTAGGCAGTACAATGGATGAAAAGACATTGAGAAGCATTGTACATTTTACGAGAGAGAGAGAAGATTCATCTAATCTGTGATGAGATCTATGTTGGGTCAATGTTTTCTGGTCCAAGGTTCATGAACGTTGCAGAGGTGGTGCAACAGCAAAGTGAGAGGGAGCGCAAGCATGTTCACATCTTTTACAGTCTGTCAAAGGACATGAGACTACCTAAATTCAGAGTGGGAGTCATCTATTCATATAACAACATGGTTGTTACAGTGGCTTGCAGAATGTCAAATTTTTATATGGTTTCTTCACAAACACAGTACTTGAAGGGTGCGATGTTGAGTGACAGGGCATTTGTGAGAGAATATATTCAAGAGAATAAAAAGAGGTTGCGAGAGGCACATAGCATGTTTGTCTAGGGATTGCAGTAGGCATTGAGTGTTTGGCTATTTCTAATGCTGGGCTTTTTTGTTGGGTAGATCTCTGCCATCTTCTCCACAAAGAATCAGAGCTTGCGCTTTGGAAGACAATCATCAACGAGCTTGGACTGAATGTATCACCCATCTCCTCATGCCATTGCAAAGAGGATAGACGGTTTAGCTTTTGCGTTGCTAACATGATCTCAACCACCATGCAAGAATCACTCTCCAGAATTAAGCGTTTTACAGAAAGGACGAGCAAGATGTTCATGTCCTTGCCACAATGTGAACAAGGATGTACAATCTCCTCTTCAATCCCTTGAACATTCTATACAACTCATCCTAATCACAATCCTTTGCTCTCTATTCATAGATCTCAAACAACGAACTAGAACTATGTCGACATCCCTCACACCCCAATCGCATCTATGTGATATCCAAATACTTTCTTTCTTCACCAGGTCATTCAACTCCCCTCTTTGTTTTGTTTTTGAAAGTCGATTCTTTATTCTCTATTATCTATTATTTATTCTTGGTGGCCAGTTCTAACATTTTTGATAGCTTGGTTATACCAGTTGTGTACATGAGGCCAGTTATATATGCGCCCTATACTGCTAAATTTTTAAGGGTTGTATCTTTGGGATATACTACTAAAATTTACTAAATGTGATATCCAGATTAAAATTTCAATGGAAGATACGACAATAGATGTCAGGAATTGATTTGAAATTTGAGTTTTAAAAGTTTGAGGTTTGAATTTGCGTGTGAAGAAGTGGCCTTGTCAATCCTACACTTACAAATCTAAACTAAGACATGGCAAATAGGAAATCTAGGGATAATAATTGGTTCTTGGGGATGAGTGATGATGGGAACAATCTAGGATAAGCCCATCAGTTGAAATTAAAGTCACTTGTAGAATTGTTATCATGCTTAAAGGACAATATACTCAAAGTGGACCAAAAACCTAGGGGAAAAGGGCATGGCTATGCAATTTTTTCCATTACATTTTTCCCCTAATTTAATGTGCATGTGAACTACTATAATTATGCATGTCAAAGTAAAATAAGAAGTAAGATGGGAAGTAAATATTTCAACAACTTAAAGGATATGTAAATTTGGACAATGATTTTTGTGTCCTCCTCAAAATGAGTGCTCCATTAGAAAATCTATAAAATCAAAAAAGTATGTAATGAGTAGCATTTATCACACATTTAAAATAGGCATTGAATACAACTTACTTGAAACTTGTTTCAAAAATAGAAAAGGTAAAAAGGAGAAGGGTAAGAGATTCTATCTAAGTGGAAAGTGGTAGAACATCATGATGTAGGAGCATCCTCATTTCACTAGGAATCCTATATCAACCAAAAATATTTTTAATTTCCTTCTAGCTCGCTTAAATATTATTTTTGTACTTTCTCTAGTTTCATTCTTTAGACCCCAAGTTGACAATGTGTTAATGCAAAGGTTGGACACACCACGAGCCTCATAGCAAAATTTCTAGCTAGGACCATTTCCTCAACATCATGGGAACTTTAATATATTTAATACAAAATTATAATTATATTTCTTTATCCTTGTAAGATATACATCGATTAATTCCACTAGATAACAAGCATGCAAGTTAACTTTAATCTCTAGGGATACATGACTACATTAACTGCTATAATAAACAAATTACCATCCATGATTAATCAAAACCAAAAACATTAATATAAATTTTCCATTACAATATTAAATTAGTTAATGACAACAAGATATTGCATAAGAAATTACAGCATGTTATACAATATTCTCAACAAAGAAAATAATATTACATTAGAAACTATATTGCTTACATCTCGAACAAGATATGAGATAAGACTAGTATACATATCAAGAATGACTATCTCCTCGATTGAACAAAAGTAGAAATCCACTACGAGAAGAATCTTCAAATGTTCAAACATTAGAAATGAGCCCAATGAAAAAGAAGCACAACCACCCAACCATGTGGAACCCTGAGGCCCACCCCCTGTGCTAGGAGATAACGATAAGGTCCCACAATATGAATAGTAAGGTGGACAATAACTAAGAAGAACAAGGGCTACACATGACTACAACAACATAGGGCAACAAAGACATCACAAGCAACCTAAACATCACTTACAAAGGCAACCACACAACAACATGAAAGAGTATAGCTCGGGAATGCTAGACTATAGTAGGGAGAAGTGTCATCACATAGCTTGTCATGGGTTGTCCTAGCAAGCCTTCCTAGATCCCTGCCCCCATCTTGGGTTGTCCTAGCAGCCTCTACCGACTCCCAGCCCCCATACAAACTCATGCAGAATCAACATAACTTTCATAAGGACAAGGTCGTTGATCTTGCCATTCCAGGCCTTCTCATCTCATCTCAAGCCTAAACGAGCACTTGAGCCATGAGTGAGGCATTCACTTATCTTGTTTAGTGTGATTAATTACCCAACCCCTTGATTTATTAATTACATTATCACTGAGTTAAGACACTCTCACATGGGTTGTCTTGGACGCCACTTTGGGCTTCGACCCCCATCAAGAGCCACTCTCCTATCTGCATCTAGAAGACCCTACTCAACAAGCATAGAAATGATCAAATATACATGAATCATGCAAGGCATTCACTCTCTTGCACCACAACTTAATCATAGGACAACTTTAACAAAACATTACCATAACTTCTAAGTGAAGAAACCATAACCATCATATTACTCTTACATTATCCAACACCTTCCCATTTACAAATTCCAACACACTAACCATTGCATCATTAATACCTTAATGGACTATATCATCCAAGAAAGACTAATTCCATCTCATAACACTTAACTATCATAGCATAGGTATGAGAACAAAACATTCAAGGATGACTTTGCAATCACATCACAGACCTTTATAATATGATGACAACATGAGATCATGACAACAAAAGCTATGCCTCTAGAACAACTAACTTGACAACATGACCCTAATACGTCCATTGATACGACTTTCACAAGTTATGCACAACAAAATCCAAATACAATAATTTAAAACAATTACTTATAAGGAAATTTGTACTGAAGGAAAATACTAACTTTATATTTAAAACTATCAATACTTAGTTTTCAAAACATGGTAATTATAGATCAGCTTTGTACAAATGCAACTAAACTTCAAACTTATTTACAACACAAATCATAAAATCACAACGTCATACACACAGACTCATTATGCCATTTACTCATAAATTTGACCAGCATTAAAACAATATCCCAAAACTCAATATTTAACTTCTAACCTTATTCAAGATTCCAATAACAATTAATAATTCACCTAGATGCAAATCTCAAGAGTAAGATTAATGTTATGTTTCTATCCTAGCATGACTCTAAGCTAATTCTTATAGCCACAACCAATTACATAAAAGGGTTAAACAACATATCTAGGGATCAATTAAATCTTAAGACACTAGTGTTAGTGATACAATAGGATATGGAGGAAATAAGAGGATCAAAGCATTACTAGACTCATGACTTACCAACCATCTAGAGTCCCATAATGTCAAACTCCTTGACATGATAAACTTTACCTCCCAAGTGCTAAAGTCCTAACCCTATTAATTCTAAATTTCATTCTATAAAATAATAAATCTATGCAATGAAACATCATAATATAAACAAGAAAATTAACCATACTAACACTTAAATACACTAACTTCCATTTTCAACCAATGATCTAATCATCTAATCTAATTTATATAATAAAAATTATACTACAATTTGAATCATAACATAATCACAAACCTAACAAATACATTATACCAAGCTGTTTGCTCACTTACCTACAAGATCGACTCTACTATGCGAATGAAAGTAACCTTGAATGTCAATCAACGTCTATACTAACCAATGCATTAAAACATACTATTCTAATCACTAAAAGATAACTCCCTAACTCACCGAATTTCAATCTAAAATCTCTATTACTGATGATGTCAGGTCTTAACATAGAATGTTAGCAAGGAAATCGACCAAGATTCCTATGATCTCGACTTACACCGATTACTTGCATATGATAGCTACGTCAACTAATCCTTATCGCGTCCTAACTTAAGATGACTACCACTATCACAGCAAAGATTTAACCACATGCAAAAAGGAACGCATATCATGGCAGGGAATTGACTTTAAAAATAGGGACGATTTGGGGACTGTATAACAAATTGATGTGAGGCAACATTTCTGCAATGACAACATTGAAGCCGCATATCAGAATCACCCACATACTGAATAGCTCCAATCTTGCAAAAATAACCTCATAGACGATATGAAGCAACATGTTTGAATGCAATGATTACCAGATGCAACTAGGATTATATTATGCCAGACAGAAATGATAACATTGAGCATGGGCCAATTGTATTTCATCATTTTGCTGAGGGATCAAAGAAGGTGCAAGCTAGGCCTACTACTTCATCTTAGGGTTGCAATTATCAGTTTGTATACATTGAAAAATTGGTTATAACATTCGAGTAGGTTCATTAACCTAAGGCAATGTGAAAAGCTGCAAAAAGAATCAATAGGCAGAGCAAAGCATAAGATTGAAAGTATTTGACTTAATGAGCACATGGCTCACAGTTTACCAAGAATCAATAGAAAAACAAAATGAGGTGATTGTGGTAGCACATCAATGGTATGACAGGGTCTAAGGATCAATTGTTTAAGCAGAGATTACTCTTTGAAGTGACATGATCAGGGTTTATCACATTCCAACTACATTCAGTAAGAATGTTGTATGCATATGTATACTAATGCTCGAGGCTTACAGAGAACCAGAGAACCTCGAATGATGCTATGGATCGAACGACTATAGATTTACAAAGGAGATAGAGATTATGGCATGCCTTAAATAATGATGTAGACACCAGTATTGATCAAAAAGAGTTTTGAATAAGTGAGGGTCTAGATAAGATCACAATATACATTCAACCTCACAATCCAAATAGGGTTGTACAGAGTCGACAAATGATAGGATCGAAATGGGTATAACTCTAAATACAAGATTCAAGGTAAAAGTTTTGTTGAGGAAATCGTCTCTGAGAAACATGATTTCAATGTTGCTGAAGTTTAGAGAATATGACATGCAAATAATTTAGTGAAATTCTTGGAGAGGTTTACAATGATGTTGCATACATAACAAAATAATTTTCTTAACAAGACAACATAAAATAAATTCAAGCATTGACTAGAACTAAAACAGCAAATCTCAAGGAACTGTGACAAAACACATACGTGGATTAAACTTTCTTCTTCCCAGTTGTCTTCTTGCCTGATAAATTTCCTTCCCCCTTGAAACCACACTCTCGTCCCTCTAAAAACCTTCAAGCCCAAATAAGAAATAGCCAAAACAATTCCTCATTTTTGTTAAACACCTAGCCCCCCCATTCATCACCCTCAGACAAAATTAGTTAATTATCATAATTTCCCACTCCATACTCTCCCGTTACAGCAATCCCACCTCCACCAAACTTAAATGCAATAAATCTCCACTTATAGGAGATTTTCCCATAATAGAACAAAATTAATATCTTCATCATTCATGACAACCCATTACCAGAAATTATTCAATTATTAATAGTGCCTACACAAGGTAATTTATTTACTCAACAGGATATTAACTAACTGAAATATATATTTACTGTTATTATTACTATTATATTAATATTCTCAATCAGCTGACTTTATTCATTTTATTATTATTATTTATCAATCAAGGAGAACTAATAATTTCAATTTAAACAAAACAATTAATCAAAACAAATGTTGCAGCATTATAACATAAGAACCCACATACCAAACAATACTGACATCCTTGTATGACCAAACTATGGAGACATACAATCATGTCCAACCCGACCAACATGATAGGACTCCAGACAAGATACTCATCCTTTTCAAGGATGGTGACAAAGTAGATAGGGACCTTTCGTTATCTCCATTGAATGATTTCCATTGGTTAAGGCACGCTCAGACCTACTAATTCAGGTGGAATCGATGCTTGGTACTTGCAACCTGCAACAAACTAGATGTCGAGCACATATATATATCAACATCAAAACAACACATTGTGACAAGCAATTGCAATGTAGCACGGTGCTCATTAAGAGTAATTCTACACCGTCCCTTCACAAAAACATATCGCATTATCCACATCAAGCAAGTTCAACAATAGCTAAATGTTTAATATATAAGCATCATCAGGGAAACACCTAAGCACCTGTTAAGATTAATCCACATTGTCAATTAAATCCATAACTAGACATAAGCATTAAACATTAGTTCAAACAACATCCTGAGAGCAATAAGCCAATATCATCCGTAACTGAATAATCAGATGTCAGGTAATCACATGAAACATAATAAAACTAGTCAACCAAATTAATTTAACCCATAACTAATTATATCATAAGCATCAGAAATGTCATCATAGTAAACATAAATGAATGCCATCATCAGTCATCAAAACAGTAAATCCATCAAAATATACCATCATGTCTAACTGTAAGGAAATAACTAACAGTCTATTGGAAAGTCAAAATGAGGGGCACTACATCCTCCCCCTAGGATAAGGCTTACTCTTGGAAGCCTACAAACAAGCTGAGGGTCACTACTGCTCAAAGTCCCTACTGTCAAGGGTCAATCCCCGATGCTGCGGAATGCGCATGGGCTCCAAAGAAAGTTTCCTGTCCTCTACCTGCGGTCTCCAAAACTTTCCCTTGATGCTCTGACTAGCGGTGTTCAATCACTACTAACACCCGATGAGACCTCCCTACATCGCCTACGGTTGGCTCTGAAGCTACCAGCCTCTGACCAATACTTGCAGTATTCTTTTGTGGACACTGCCTTGCTATATGGCCTTGTTGGCTGCAAGAGAAACAACCTACACCTCTACCATATCTTCGCTAGCCGAGAAAGCATTGGACTGCTAGAAATCATCTCTGTTTACTGTAGACTAAGTTTTCTGAACTGGCTGATTGGGATGATAATTCTTGGCCCTCCACCAATTACGGTCTTTTCCTGACTAAGTACCACCACCTTGCTGAGGTTGAGAATTCTTTGATTTTGACTAGGAAAACTGTTGTTGTTCGCCTTTAGCGAGTGGAAGATGGCTTCTTGAAGGGGGTAAGTGCAAGCAGATGGGGGGCCAAAAAGGGGTCTTAAGTGGCCACTTTTTTTTTTCTGAAATCAAGAAATACTGGCCTTGGATGAGAAATTGAGCATAGTTACACTCAAAATTTGGAGATGCAACCAAAACAATGTTCGTAGTGCTCCGAGTCTACTTTCTAAACTACTATTTTTTTTTTGAAAATGACATAGATTAAGGGGTTCAAAAGAGGGAGCCACAGAAATTAGTGTTGTTTTTGTCAAAAAAACATAACATATCATGTTTTGTGGCTCCCTCATAAGGTCAACTTTTTTTTGGTATTTTTAAAATCGCTTTGGTGAGAAATTAGTTAATAGCGTATAATTTATGCCTGATTTTTCTGATAATTTTTTGATGAATATTTGATTTTTTAGTAATTTTCAAAGTGGACACATCCTAAAAAATAGAATTTTGGCCGTGCTACCCCTATAAATTTTGAAAACTAATTGAAAATCATTTTTTTCTTTTTTTAATATTTGTAGAATGGAGTTTAGTTTCTAAATATGTAATTTTTTTGAAATTTCAATGAATAGTTAATTTACAATGAAAAAAAGACCAAACAATGGTTTTTGCCCAAAAACGGACACAAACAAAAGAAATTAAAGATGAAAGGCTTAACATTGTTAAAATGTGAAAAAAATCACATCATCAAATAGCTAAGAGAAAGCCTAACATTACCCAGGTGTTTGATTTATTTGACGTTGAAACACGTGCAAATCTGAGGATTAGCACGAACAAAATTATGTGAAATCTTGAAGAATCTGGAAAAAAATAGGTCTATGACTGTTCAAAAGGCACTCCAAGCCTTTGGGTTGGAAATCCAAAGAAAATTCCAAGCCCAAGGCTTGGGATTCCCAAAGCAAGACATAACGCGAGTGTGTTATAACGCACTCGCATTATGGTTTGCTTTGCATTTTTCCTTTTCCGCAAGTTTGTTGCTTGTCATGTTTGACATAACGCGAGCACATTATAACGCAAGCACGTTATGTTCTCCTAAAAAAAATTTATGTTCAAGGCCATTAATCATGTATGTATGTATGTATGCCTATATGTATGTATGTATGTATCTATCTATCTATATATGCCAATATGTATGTATGTATGTATCTATGTATGCCTATATGTATGTATGTACAGTGTCAAGGGCAGAGGAGGGTAGACATCGGAGTGAGCCAGATAGGGGAGGAGAGAGGTGGATAAGGATTGAGTGATTAAGGTTTAAGGTTGAGGGTTGAGCGTTTAGGAAAAGGATTTAGAGTTTAGGGATAAGGAATTAGAGTTTAGGACCTTGAGGGATTAGGGTTTAGGGTTGAGGCTTTAGGGATAGTGTTTAGGGTTAAGGGTCGAGGGATTAGGTTTAAGGTAGAGTGTTAAGGGTAGAGGGATTAGGGATTAGGGTTTAGGGTTGAGGCTTTAGGGATAGCGTTTAGGGTTAAGGGTCGAGGGATTAGGTTTAAGGTAGAGTGTCGAGGGTAGAGGGATTAAGGATAGGGTTTAGGGTTGAAGGTTTAATGATTTAGGGTTGAGGCTTTAGGGATGAGGGTTAAGGGATTAGGGTTTAAGATATAGTGTCGAGTGTCGAGCGTGTAGGGATAGGTTTTAGGGTTCAAATTTTAAGGGTTAAGGGTTGAGGGATTAGAGTTAAGGGTTGAGGGATCAGGGTTTGACGTTGAGGGTTGAGTACATTGAGGTTTGAGGGTTAAGGGTTTTGGGATAGGGTTGAGGGTCAAGGGATTAGGGTTAAGGGATAGGGTTGGAGGGTTTAGGGATAAGGGATTAGGGTTTAAGGTATAGTATCGAGCCCATTGAGGATCTAGGAATAGGGATAGCATTTAGGGTTTAGGGATGAGGGATTAGAGTTGAGGGATGACGGATGACGGATTAGGGTTGAGGGATTAGGGTTTAGGGATAAGGTTTAGGGTTAGGATTGAGGGATTAGGGTTTAAGGTATAGTGTTGAGGCTTTACGGATAGGGTTTAGGGTTAAGGGATTAGAGTGAAGGGTTGAGGGATTACGATTTGACGTTGAGGGTTGAGGGTGTATGGTTTAGGGTTAGGGATAGGGTTGAGGATCAAGGGATCAGAGTTAAGGGTTTAATGTTGAGAGTTGAGGGCTGAGGGTTGAGGTTGAGGGATAGGGTTAATGGTCAAGTGATTAGGGTTAAATAAGAGTGTCGAGGGTAGAGGGATTAGGGTTTAAGGTATAGTATCAAGTATGTTGAGGGTTTAGGAATAGGGATAGAATTTAGGGTTTAGGGATGAGGGATTAGAGTTGAGGGATGACGGATTAGGGTTGAGGGTTGAGGGATTAGGGTTTAGGGATAAGGTTTAGAGTTGAGGGATTAGGGTATAAGGTATAGTGTTGAGGGTTTAGGGATAGGGTTTAGGGTTGAGGGATTAGAGTGAAGGGTTGAGGGATTAGGATTTGACGTTGAGGGTTGAGGGTTTAGGGTTTAGGGTTTAGAGATAGGGTTGAGGGTTGAGGGATCAAAGTTAAGGGTTTAATATTGAGAGTTGATGGTTGAGGCTTGAGGCTTGAGGTTGAGGGATAGGGTTAATGGTCAAGGGATTAGGGTTAAAAATAAGGGTGTCGAGGATAAGGGTTAGGGTTTAAGGTATAGTATCGTGTCTGTTGAGGGTTTAGGAATAGGGATAGCATTTAGGGTTTAGGGATGAGGGATTAGAGTTGAGGGGTGATGGATTAGGGTTGAGGGTTTAGGGATAAGGTTTAGGGTTGAGGGTTGAGGGATTAGGGTTTAAGGTATAGTGTTGAGGGTTGATGGTTTAGGGATAGGGTTTAGGGTTGACGGATTAGCATTTAATGTCTAGGTTAGGGTTAGAGTGTCGAGGGTAGAGGGATTAGGGATAGGGTTTAGGGTTTAAGGATAGGGTTGAGGGTCGAGGGATCAGAGTTAAGGGTTTAATGTTGAGAGTTGATGGTTGAGGGTTGAGGCTTGAGGGTTGAGGTTGAGGGATAGGGTTAATGGTCAAGCGATTAGGGTTAAATAAGAGTGTCGAGGATAAGGGATTAGGGTTTAAGGTATAGTATTGAGTCTATTGAGGGTTTAGGAATAGGGATTGCATTTAGGGTTTAGGGATGAGGGATTAGAGTTGAGGGGTGATGGATTAGGGTTGAGGGTTGAGGGATTAGGGTCTAGGGATAAGGTTTACGGTTGAGGGTTGAGGGATTAGGGTTTAAGGTATAGTGTTGAGGGTTGATAGTTTAGGGATAGGGTTTAGGGTTGACAGATTAGCATTTAATGTCAAGGTTAGGGTTAGAGTGTCGAGGGTAGAGGGATTAGGGATAGGGTTTAGGGTTGAAGGTTTAAGGATTGAGGGTTGAGGCTTTAGGGATGAGGGTTTAAGGCTTAAGATATAGTGTCAAGTGTTGAGGGTGTAGGGATAGGGTTTAAGTTTTAAGGGTTAAGGGTTGAGGGATAGGGATTAGGGTTTAAGGTATAGTGTTGAGGGTTGATGGTTTAGGGATAGGGTTTAGGTTTGAGGGATTAGGGTTTAGGGTTGATGAATTAGGGTTTAATGTTAAGAGTTGAGAGTTGAGGCTTGAGGCTTGAGGGTTGAGGTTGAGGGATAGGGTTAATGGTTAAGGGATTAGGGTTAAATAAGAGTGTTGAGGATAAGGGATTAGGGTTTAAGGTATAGTATCGAGTATGTTGAGGTTTTAGGAATAAGGATAGCATTTAGGGTTTAGGGATGAGGGATTAGAGTTGAGGGATGACGGATTAGGGTTGAGGGTTGAGGGATTAGGGTATAAGGTCTAGTATTGAGGGTTTAGGGATAGGGTTTAGGGTTGAGGGATTAGAGTGAAGGGTTGAGGGATTAGGATTTGACGTTGAGGGTTGAGGGTTTAGGGTTTAGGGATAGGGTTGAGGGTCGAGGGATAATAGTTAAGGATTTAATGTTGAGAGTTGAGGGTTGAGGGTTGAGGCTTGAGGGTTGAGGTTGAGGGATAGGGTTAATGGTCAAGGGATTAGGGTTAAATAAGAGTGTCGAGGATAAGGGATTAGGGTTTAAGATATAGTATCGAGTCTGTTGAGGGTTTAGGAATAGGGATAGCATTTAGGGTTTAGGGATGAGGGATTAGAGTTGAGGGGTGATGGATTAGGGTTGAGGGTTGAGGGATTAGTGTTTAGGGATAAGGTTTAGGGTTGAGATTTGAGGGATTAGGGTTTAAGGTATAGTGTTGAGGGTTGAGGGTTTAGGGTTGACGGATTAGAGTTGAGGGATGATGGATCAGGGTTGAGGGTTGAGGGATTAGGGTTTAGGGTTGAGGGATTAGAGTGAAGGGTTGATGGATTAGGATTCGACGTTGAGGGTTGAGGGTTTAGGGTTTAGGGATGAGAGATTAGAGTTGAGGGATGACGGATTAGGGTTGACGGTTGAGGGATTAGGGTTTAGGGATAAGGTTTAGGGTATAAGGTATAGTGTTGAGGGTTTAGGGATAGGGTTTAGGGTTGAAGGATTAGAGTGAAGGGTTGAGGGATTAGGATTTGACGTTGAGGGTTGAGGGTTTAGGGTTTAAGGTTTAGGGATAGGGTTGAGGGTCGAGGGATCAGAGTTAAGGTTTTAATGTTAAGAGTTGAGGGTTGAGGCTTGAGGCTTGAGGGTTGAGGTTAAGGGATAGGGTTAATGGTCAAGGGATTAGGGTTAAATAAGAGTGTCGAGGATAAGGGATTATGGTTTAAGGTATAGTATTGAGTATGTTGAGGGTTTAGGAATAGGGATAGCATTTAGGGTTTAGGGATGAGGGATTAGAGTTGAGGGATGACGGATTAGGGTTGTGGGTTGAGGGATTAGGGTTTAGGGATAAGGTTTAGGGTTGAGGGATTAGGGTATAAGGTATAGTGTTGAGGGTTTAGGGATAGGGTTTAGGGTTGAGGGATTAGAGTGAAGGGTTGAGGGATTAGGATTTGACGTTGAGGGTTGAGGGTTTAGGGTTGAGGGATAGGGTTGAGGGTCGAGGGATCAAAGTTAAGGGTTTAATGTTGAGAGTTGAGGGTTGAGGCATGAGGCTTGAGGGTTAAGGTTGAGGGATAGGGTTAATGGTTAAGGGATTGGGGTTAAATAAGAGTGTCGAGGATAAGGGATTAGGGTTTAAGGTATAGTATTGAGTATGTTGAGGGTTTAGGAATAGGGATAGCATTTAGGGTTTAGGGATGAGGGATTAGAGTTGAGGGATGAGAGATTAGGGTTGAGGGTTGAGGGATTAGGCTTTACAGATAAGGTTTAGGGTTGAGGGATTAGGGTATAAGGTATAGTGTTGAGGGTTTAGGGTTGAGGGATTAGGATTTGACGTTGAGGGTTGAGGGTTTAGGGTTTAGGGTTTAGGGTTTAGGGATAGGGTTGAGGGTCAAGGGATCAGAGTTAAGGGTTTAATGTTGAGAGTTGATGGTTGAGGCTTGAGGCTTGAGGCTTGAGGTTGAGGGATAGGGTTAATGGTCAAGGGATTAGGGTTAAATAAGAGTGTCGAGGATAAGGGATTAGGGTTTAAGGTATAGTATTGAGTCTGTTGAGGGTTTAGGAATAGGGATAGCATTTAGGGTTTAGAGATGAGGGATTAGAGTTGAGGGATGATGGATTAGGGTTGAGGGTTGAGGGATTAGGGTTTAGGGTTGAGGGATTAGGATTTGATGTTGAGGGTTGAGGGTTCAGGGTTTAGGGATGAGGGATTAGAGTTGAGGGATTACGGATTAGGGTTGAGGGTTGAGGGATTAGGGTTTAGGGATAAGGTTTAGGGTTGAGGGTTGAGGGATTAGGGTTTAAGGTTTAGTGTCAAGGGTTGAGGGTTTAGGGACAGGGTTTAGGGTTGATGGATTAGGGTTTAGGGTTGACGGATTAGCAATTAATGTCGAGGTTAGGGTTAGAGTGTCGAGGGTAGAGGGATTAGGGATAGGGTTTAGGGTTGAAGGTTTAAGGATTGAGGCTTGAGGCTTTAGGGATGAGGGTTTAAGGCTTAAGATATAGTGTCAAGTGTTGAGTGTGTAGGGATAGGGTTTAAGTTTTAAGGGTTAACCCTTGCTATTTATGCTTGGATAAGGATTTATCACAAACTAGAACTTCTACTTCCAAAGAAGATCTGTCTTTCTTCCTCGATGGGAATTTTCTATCAAGAACTTGATTATGAGGGCTTGCCCCTTTATTGTTATGCCTATCATATGGCAGAGCATCTAGCAAGCTCTTGCAGGAAATAGGAAAAGTTCTCCCTCAAAAACCTTGTGGTCATTCAAGTCTGAAGGGGAAGGTTTGGAAAGAGATGTGATCAATGCAAAGGATGTGATCAATCTATAGAAGGACAAAACATCTATAGAAGGTTTTGTCTTGCTATTGAAACGGTAAAAAAGTGTTGATCCCCATGATCCAGGCCCACATGCTCTGTTTTCTTACTAATTCTACGCATGCTCCGACAAAAAAAAAGTGCTTTCATGCTGTTGGGAAGTTCACATGCACATTTGACACATTGTACCACCTTTGCATGATCTTTCCACCACCTTTTCTTCTTTTCCAACTTGAGAAGGAGGAAATAACATAGTTTTCACAACAAGTTTTCTATCTATGTAAGAAGATAAAAACACTACATAATTGGGTACTCTCTCCATTCAAATCTTCATTTTTTAGGTATGTCAAATCTTTACATGCATGTTCTTTACATTTTCCTTATTTCAGATTGAATTACTTTATCATGCTTTATCATACATGTTTAAAATAGACACATTCCCAATCAAGAAAGTAGCCTACAATCTCACATGATGCCATGTATATTTTCTACACTTGGGCTCTTTAATAATTATGTGTAATAAACAGACCTTAACATACCATGATGTCAAACTATACAAGAATAAATCCTTACAACATAATAAAAATACAATCCCACTATTATCTTGTATTCATTTCTTAGGAACTAATATTGGTCTCTTTATCATGCTATAGACAAATGCTCCATCATGCCAAGGAAGTGATCAAGAATTAGACCAACACAGGAAGAGATAGAAGCTAAGAATGCAAAGAAAGTAGTGGCTATGAGGGAACTTTGTGAGAAGAGGAAATTGGACATGATAAATGAAGACATACCAATTGAAGAGGAACCACAACAATCACAAAGAGATATGGTATTGGCGGCACAAAGAGAACGAATGAAAAAACTTCGTTGTACGAGAGATTTGAATACCATAGTTGGAGACACGTCCTCTACTGCAAGTCAACATGTAGGGACACCATCTACCACATCTCAAGTTGAGAGTATGTCATCACTCACATGTGATGAAAGAGGTACGCTATTGTTCCCACCTCAACCTCAAGGTATGTCATCTATTCCATCTTCGATGGAAGGTATGCCATCTAACCCATCTCATTTAAATATTGGTGAAATTCCTAATGTTGAGATGAATTTACCTAACTTAACACCACCTAGAATTTTGCATAGAAAGCCAAAGTATTTGATTGATATTGATGAGAATATTTTGCAACCAATGGAAGGTAAGATTCTAAAATGCACTTGTAGAAGATATGCTAATAAGATTTGGAGATTTTTCTTTGAAAATTTAAATGAGACTGCAAGATGTCAACTATTCATTGAAATGATGTGAAGTATAAAGTATAGGTCTATCATGAAGATTCTTGGGTTGAGAACATAAGAGGCTTCAAGTGAAAAATCTATTGTCAAGAATCTAATGAGTGCGTATGAGAGTGTGGGTAACACCTCACACACAAAAGATAGTAATGCAACACGGCGTGTGATTACATCGACTATAGTAAGTAGTCAAAAGAGGAAAGCTCATCTCATTAGAAATACGAGTCAACAATTGAGAATTAATAGGAAAACTTTATCAAGAGCCATTGGAAGATGCCAAAGAATTGAGGACACTAATGCCAATGAATTATGGGCGTTCTCGGGAGACTACCATGAAAAGATAAACCAATTGTTGAAGTATTGAGATCACTAATCGAAGATTTTTGGAAGAATTACACAAGGGTATCTCCGAATCAAAGGGATGTGGTAAGAAGGAGAATCAGTAGTCAGAATCGTAAGCCACATCCAAAGCATTTTTTGGATGAGACTCAAACACAGTTTTATGGTAAATTTCTAGAGAAATATCCTCAAATTAAAATTTGTCAAAGATATTTTGAAATGCTAAAACCTTTCTATGTTAAGATAAATCACACACGCACTACTTGTTGTTGTAGATTACATATTGAATTTTCTAACCATTTTGATGCTTATAGGTCTATATGTTTAGATATGCATACTAACAATGATTTGCAGGGTTGTGCCATATGTGCCCCACCAACATCTTCAAGAGACTTCATATCAATAATTGTATGTGAAAGAGAGGAAGGTCAAATATTCTACAAGAAATTATGCTTGGATGGCACATGTCATCGTTGCGGTGGCTTGCAACATTTGCCATTATGTGAACATATGGAAAGAACACATGCGGTTGGAAATGAACTAGTAGAGTTTGGCAAGTATAAAATAGTGGCATACAATACAAAAGATGGTAAAGAAGCAAAGAGGTGTGAATTGGTTATTGAAAAGATTCCAGTGTATCAGTTTATGCCTATATTTCGTGACAACATAGTGTATGAGTGTGCAAGACATGCCCATAGAGCTCGATGGTTGGACTTACAATTCAAGTTATGCAAGGACACATTTCCAGTTGGTAGCATTGTTTCAGTCGTCGACTTTGTAGAGAACTAGTTTACAGCCACAGCGTGAGGTGCAATCACAATATTACAACTCCACACATGTTTCTATATTTGTGCACATCACATTCATTCATGCGAATGATAGTACAGAGGATGACAGAAAGATCATAAGGGAGTATAATTTCTATATTAGTGATGATCGCACGCATTCTACGGAGTTCGTGCAAGGTTGCTTTCAGGTGTTCCTACAATAATTTGGCTAGAAGGGGCATATCGTTCACTCAGCATATCATATGGTCGGATAACTGTGTGTCACAATTCAAGAACTCGTAGAATTTCTATTGGCTAAGTAGGAGGCATAATTTTATAGGTATTCAGCACTTGTGGAACTTTTGTGAGGCGGGGCATGGAAAAGGGGAGCATGATGTTGCAGGAGCATGTATCAAAAGAGCCATAGCACGAGAAGAGTTAAAGTATAAAGACAATGCAAAGTTGAAAGATGCAAAATTGATTGTCGAGTGGTGTAATGCTTCCATGGGTCCAGGTAATGAAGGTATGTTTTCAGTTCATAGATTTTTTTGGTTGATAGATGATACCAACATTGCACCATATGAGGACTGTTGTACACTAACAGGATCAAATGAGATGCACTCTTTCAGAAGCTCAATTGTAGGTTCATGGAGTATCCATACACGAAAGATGTCATGCTTTTGTTCTTCCTATACAATTGAAGTCTGGGATGAGTGCGAGTCAAAGGAGTGGGTTGACGAATGGCAGCTAAGTTATCTTAGCCCACTTGACACGTATCGACCCCCGACGGCACTGGAACTAACACAAATGGAATCATCAGTTGACTTTGACCACATATCAGATTTAGTTCAACCAGGTAATATAGGGCACGTATATGCATCTAATTTCATCTAGTTCAACCAGGTAATGTCATCTTACTTTGTAGTGTTTTTGTAATGTTTGACTAATTTCATCTAATTTGCTACACATATCAATGTAGGGCACGTATATGCAGTTATTGCAGATGAAGATAGTGAAGAGGGAATAGATTATTACTTATGTCATTATGTTGAGGCTAAAAAGAAATTGGAGGCCCCTATTATAGATGGAGAAAACATCGAATACCCTACAGGCTCAGTGGTTATTACTGGAACATGGCTTAGAAGGTACCCACATAAGAGTGTTAATATTTGGCTATTTTAGGACTTTGACATGCATCGGAAGATTCTTCATTACTCGAACCTTGTTGTGGCATCCAATGTTCATTTGATAAAGTATGGGGTAGACCTTTGAACAAAATCTTGTGTAAGGTGCGTGAATCTAACCATGAAGCAATACTTGACACAATAAAGAGTAGAGCAGACCCAGATGGTTCATTGGATTAATTTGTAAGTATTCACATTGATTTTGTAAAGTCATGTTACATTAAGTTGTAAGTATGTACATTAATTTGTAAGGTTTGTCTTTTTTTTATTTCCTCCTACATTTTTACACATATACACATTTTTACATTGTCATGTTATGCATTTTTGGTGTCCTACTCCTGATGCGACCAAACTCATAACTCACCCTACTTCCTCTAGACACCATTTGATGATCTCTCCAACACTCTGGATCCAGGGCGCCCAATCATGATGATGACCTATATACCATTCTCCCAAGGCACTCATAATGAATGAAAAGAAGACCAAGGGTGCCCAAGCTTAATAGACTTATTTCTTTCAATTTTGATGATCCAAACTCTTGCAAAATGACATCCACTTTCATGCCTTTAGATCTTCCTTCACATACAGGGCGCCAAATCAAGTTAAAAAATCTACATAAGGGCGCCAAAATTGATGAAAGGAGACATGAAATGTGCCTTAGGACTCCATGCTAAGGTTTGAGCCATTAAAGTCTCTTGATATTAGGCGCTCATGATGATGAAACTTAGAGTTTTTTCCTTTCCTAGGCGCTCATCTAAGATGTTTGAATGATAAGGAGTGCCTATATCTCTATAATATACATTAGGTGCCAAAATCAAGGTGATTTTAAGTCACTTTGAGTCATTTGGGGTTGGTTTGAGTCTTTGAGTCATGTTGCAAAAAAGTGTCAATGTTGTCAAGTTGCACAAAGCAACTTTTGCATTTTTGGTGTCCTGCTCCTGATGTGACCAAATTGACTATTCCAACACGTCCAGATGGATACATTTACACTAGGCATGGTCCTATTTTTCACCCAAACATGTTGAAACATTCTGAGCTACATTGTACTGACGATATCCCTGAAGAGTCCAAAGTGCAAAAAGGCAGCAATCTTTGACGAGATGTTACTCAAAAACCATGTCACTTAGAAACATTCTATCTAAGGAAACATGATCATGTAGAGTGCCTCTACAATAACCTCTCTCAGTTTCTTATATCTCTAAGACATTTGCCTGTGGTGAAAGGTTTTCTGCTGCCCCAAAAATCATCAGGAGGCAGTGTAAAGTTGCAAAGGGGTGTAACTTTCATTCTACTCCTGATGCGACCAAACTGACTATTCCAATGCATCTGGATGGGTACATTTACACTAGGCATGGCCCTATTTTTCACCCAAACATGTCGAAACAGTCTGAGCTACATTATACCGACGATATCCCTGAAGAGTCTGAAGTGTAAAAAGGCAGCAATCTTTGATGAGATGTTACTTGAAAATCGTGTCACTTAGAAACATTCCATCTAAGGTAACGCGATCACATAGAGTGCCTCTACACTAACCTCTCTCATTTTTTAATATCTCTGAGACATTTGCCCGTGGTGAAAGGTTTCCTGCTGCCCCAAAAATATCAGAAAGAGGCAGTGTAAAGTTGCAAAGGGGTGTAACTTTCGCCCTGCTCTTAATGTGACCAAACTAACTATTCCAACGCGTCTGGATGGGTACATTTACACTAGGCATGGTCCTATTTTTCACCCAAACATGTCGAAACAGTCCAAGATACATTGTACCGTTGATATCCCTAAAGAGTCCAAAGTGCAAAAAGGCACCAATCTTTGACGAGATGTTACTCAAAAACTGTGTCACTTAGAAACATTTCATATAAGGCAACACGATCATGTAGAGTGCCTCTACAATAACCTCTCTCAGTTTTTTATATCTCTGAGACATTTGCCCGTGGTGAAAGGTTTTCTGCTACCCCAAAAATCATCAGAAGGAGGCAGTGTAAAGTTACAAAGGGGTGTAACTTTCGTCCTGCTCGTGATGTGGCCAAACTAATTGATCTAATGCATCTGGATGGGTGCATTTATGCTATACATGATCCTATTTTTCACCCAAACATGTCGAAACAGTCCGAGCTACATTGTACCGACAATATCCCTAAAGAGTCCAAAGTGCAAAAAGGTAGCAATCTTTGACGAGATGTTACTCGAAAATTATGTCACTTGGAAATATTCTGTCTAAGGGAACGTGATCATGTAGAGTGCCTCTACAATAACCTCTCTCAGTTTTTATATCTCTAAGACATTTTGTTCGTGGTGAAAGGTTTTCTGCTACCCCAAAAATCGTCAGAAGGAGGCAGTGTAAAGTTGCAAAGGGGTCTAACTTTCGTCCTGCTCCTGATGTGACCAAACTAATTTATCCAATGCATCCAGATGGGTGCATTTACGCTATACATGGTCCTATTTTTCACCCAAACATGTCGAAATAGTCTGACTACATTGTACCGACAATATCCCTAAAGAGTCCAAAGTGCAAAAAGGTAGCAATCTTTGACGAGATGTTACTTGAAAACTATGTCACTTAGAAACATTCTGTCTGAGGGAACGCGATCATGTAGAGTGCCTCTACAATAACCTCTCTTAGTTTTTTATATCCCTGAGACATTTTCTCGTGGTGAAAGGTTTTCTGCTGCCCCAAAATCTGTCAGAAGGAGGCAGTGTAAAGTTGCAACTTCTTCTATTGCTCATTCCTGGAGGCTAATTCAGAATGATGAGCAAATGAATTAGTTTTTGACTAACTAAATCATTGTTTTGCAGGAACAAAGTCAGAAACTTAAAATTTGGCTAAGTCTGGAAAGTAGAAAGTTGACTCTTGGAGTCTAGGCGCCAATTTCACATCAAATTGTCCAAATGAGCACCCAAGGATGTGGAGTCTTCAATCAAGGCACTCTGGTAGGAAAAGTTGTTTGGCCTTCAAGATAAGGTTGCCTTAGTGAATTAAGTCAGGATGAAAGCCTATTCACTCTAGGCGCCAATCTCAAGTTGCACAATCATGAATGGGTGCCTAGAGCAATAATGTGCTACATCATGGTTCCAGGACCTTGAAATGGCACCCAATAATGTAGGAGGAATTTTCAAGGAGCCAGAATGTTCTTGAAACTCTAAGGAACTAGTCCAAAGACTCTATGGTGCCATCTTGATACCATTGAGTCAACTTTTGAACTCAAACATATTGAAACAAGGTCTAGGAAGCTAGGCGCAATCTCTTGCCAGTTCAACCTCTCAGATGTGCCAACATTGGAAAGACTCTTAATGAGCGCCTAAGTTTGAATTGATCTTGTGATTGAAAATTTGGTGATGTATTGGTGCAAGATGATCTTCAGTTGAAGCAATCTAAGTTCCAGGAAGGGTTTAGAAGTTATCAACCTCTTCACTAAATTAGGCACACTTTACAAGCTTTCTTACCCAAGAGTTGCACCTCATTAAGACAAGGCGCATCTTAACCTCTACGACTTTTCATTAAGACTCTAAGCAAGAAGGCACATTTCCATGGAGTAGCATACTCTAGATAGCGCCTAATGCCATCAAGGCACAATTCCACCCTCACTTTGGTGGCCTATCATCAAGAAGGGGCATTGGGCATTCCTTGAATAGTTCTAAGCGTTTGAAGTTTCTGAAATCACCAAGGAATGTTGGGCACCATGTGTATCCTCAACAAGCTTGAGTTTGCGCCTAGACAAGTTTGTGCTTATTCATGTTTTAACTTCCCTCTTGAAGCACCTAACTTGGGAAAAAGTTATCTTGTTGTTAGTCAAGTGTTTGATGTGTTTTGGAGACTCCAAAAGACTTCCTCTTGCTAGGCGCTCTTCTTGGCAACTACAACCTTCAACTGGTGCCTAGATTATGAAGAAAAACACTTGCAAGTGTGGGCGCACTTTCCTTGTGATGGAACATCAAACTGGCACCTAGAAATCATAATGCATGAAGTGAGCACCTAGGATCCTATTGGTCCAATAGGTAGTTTTGGGATCCGTGTCAAGTCATCAGAGATAGATATTTTGGCTTATTTGATGATGGTCTCAAGTCTCTCTACCATGGCACATTTTGATGATGTTCTTATTTAAACTCTTATGAAGACTATCTCATCTTTAAGCGCTCATCCTCATGATTTTCATGCACTTAGACTTCAAGGCGCTAAAACTAGTAGGAAAATATTTGGAGAGAAACCACGCTGATAAAAGTTGGGTAAATTTAACCTCCGAGTCTGATTAGGCTCCATATAACAACAATATTTATATCATGTCCCTTTGCTTTATGAAACAAGCAGTATGTGTCAAGTCATAGGGATAACACTATGGTCCTTAGAAATTTCTCTGTGACTTTTGATAAGATTATCTACTATTATGTGGATGCTTGATAGTATTAAAATTATTGGGCATTAAGTTGAGGTGACCATTCTTGTTATGATCATCACTTTTCACAAGGGGTATGTCAGTTATCCCATATATCATTACATTATGATTATTTTTCAACATCCTGATGGTGGAAGGATTGTTTTCACTATTATCTCTAGCTGGGGAAGTCATCAACAATCCAACTCTTGACGTCGATACAAGGTTCTTTTGAAGGCAGAGGGCGCCTAGGCTTATGGGGCTCAATTTGATGTATTTATTGAAAGCTCAAGGTGAATTGATGCTTATTGAAAATGCCACTTAGTCCTTCATTTGCATTCTAGGCACCATTTCCTATTGACTTATATACTCCTCCTCATGCTAGGGTGCCATAATGAAGTGGTTTAGACAATAGGTGCACTTCACTTACTAGTGGCTTGTTCTCCTTCCACCTTAGGCACACTTTTATGGTGGAATAGGTGTCAATGGGCTCCTTGTCTTAAATGAATGCTCTCTCTAAGTTGGGCGCCCTTTTGAGGCTTTATGAGTTGCAAATTGCGCCTTAACCCTTCATGCTTGTTGCTCAATGTTTGAATGTTTAAGAAAGTCTCCTTTAGGTGCTCATCTTAATGACTTTTTCTCAAGACGCAATCATCCTAATGACTTGGATATTCATCCTAGTGTTTCAGATATCAGGCTACCAGACTTAGTTATTTTCAGGATCTCAAACATAAAGAATAACATGATGATTCATTTTTTTTAAAATACAACTTTTATGTTTTAGTTCTAAAATGAGGTTTAGCTGATACTTGAATAACAATAGCTAGCTTATTGGATCAACAAACATCCTATGTAATACAATTGAACTTTAAATATTTGAAGTAGCCATCTACAAATATCCATTCAAACGTGGATTTTTAATGCAAGTATGGACACCATCAATAAAAAAGATTTGTATTAACCAAATATCCATATAGGCATACATCAATATCTGTCGATATAAGTATAACATATATACAAAATAGCCATATAGGCATACAATGTCAACTATGTACAATACAAAATATGTGTCCACAAATGCCATATAGGCATACAACAAAGGAACACAATAAAAAGTCATTCCCCTCTAGTTGGTGAAGAGAATAAATCACGGGTAGCCTTTGATCTTCTAGGGGATGGAGACACACATGTAGGTGGTCTACTATGAACCTGAGGGCTACTCCTCCTGTTTAGTTCTTCCTGCATCTTTACCTGTTATAATAAAAAGTATAGACATTAATATATAGAAATTACATGTTATAAAAAATGAAACATTTAACAAATTAATCACTTACCACTAACATATAATCTGTCTCCTCGCTTGCCTCAGTAGCAGGAATAGGCCCTGGTGATGTCAAGTCCTATAGAAACCATCCAGATAGAAATTAAACTTCAAATCAATAATCTTTTGATTTTTCAAAAATAGACAACTATAACAATGAATGTAAATTAAAATTTACTAATCTGCCTCATACCCCTGTCAATGCCATGGAGCTATGAATTGTAGAGGCCACACCATGCTCCATTGCCCTCTGAACATAGGGAGGTGTCTCTGCAGCCTGCATCATCTGCAAATAAAACAACATTATTTAATTACAAAAACTATAATAGTGATGCAAATCATGGCTCCTAACATACACACACGTTCATCTAAACATGGAAGTACACACAATAAAGCACACAAGTCACATACAAAAATCTAGTAAGTACAATTCATTCATTAAACTATTTATTTTATTACCTTCGTAAAACTTTGAAGGCCACCACCGCTAGCAGGTGTTGCCGTGAAATCTATAATATTACCCTATTCAACATCCAAAATTAGATATTAGAATACCATTCATATAACGATGCTATTCACATGTAATATTTATAATTGTTTACTAGTTACATACCCTACCAGTAGATGATCTAGTGTAAAATGTAGGTGGCAAACCACTGAAAACTGCATCGATGCTATGACCCTGAAATTTTATTAAAATCATCAATTTAAATTAGTTAATCTTGCATTTCAAAAATGAAATTTAATAAATTTAATTTAATAAACTTGCTAATATTTACCTGAGTATCAAGGCTGAAAGTCTCACTCAGGAGGGTATCTGTCATCACCATCTACTTAGCTGCAGATGTAGCCTGTGCACCTGCATCCTGACTATCCATGGGGTCATAACCACAGGCTGACCCACAAGTCTGACAAGTATGGGGTGGGACCCTACTCCTCGCACTGTCTCCCAAGCCACTCTGTACTGCAGGACTGGCATGCGCTATGATGCTCTGGGTCAAGGCACTAATGGACTGAAGTGTATCAACCTCAACACTCTCCTTCACAATGGAAGGGATACAAACATGCTCGTGGGCTGGTCTAATGATTACTTGTCTCACTGGCCGCTGTGGGTCAACATGTGCCCCTGGTCTATCTTGTGTTGACCCCCCACCTCTACCCTAGAAGTCTTGCATATCAAAATAGTTTGGCACTATATTGAGGACAAACTCGTAGTAGAGTTTCCTTAAAAAGTATTGCGGGACTTCATTATTATTGCATGGAGGATGGTCAAAAACCATCCACCACCTCTGCCCAAAATTGTCCCTTATCGCTTGGTTGTTGCACCAATGGATAGGGAACCTCTTGCATGTAATGGGTGGAGGTTGATTTGTTTGTGGGTTTGTGAAAATGGAACACAAGTCTAATTTTGTGATTTGTAATTTTTTCACATCTTGGTATGACAGCTTGTCTGCATAATAATCTCTAAACTCTCTCCTCTTATCCGTCCAACTAGTTATTTGCTTGCTAATTGAATCTACATTTGATAACATAGATTCAAGAGATTCAGTAAGCGTGGACCTATGCAAGGTTGAAGTGGAAGGATCTTTCAACCTTGCAATTATATCATCAATTTCTTTTTTGTTGTTTTCAATTTGCCCCATTATATTTTCTTGTGTTCCAGGGGCATGTCGAGGAATGGATGGAGGAGGTTGTTGTTCTACAGGTATTTCCTCCTTAGGATTTTGTGGATTTTGAGGAGGTGGAGGAGGAGGAGGAGGTGCATTAACATTTCCTAACAATTAACGAAATATACATCAAAAATCAACTAAAACCTACCTATTTAGAAACAAATTCAAACAAAAAAAAAATATAACTCACTCTTTTGGCATGCTCGACATTGTGGCGGCATTTTGGTGATGAATCGATAAGGTTTTTGTATTGAATGGAGTTTTGCAAAATGCGAGCGCACTTTCTAGGGTTTACAGGCTGCGGGCATAGAGGAGAAGAAAGAAAGAAATGAAATGACAATAGAAACCTTTTTTTATTTATAGCAAGTCATAATGCGAGCGCGTTATAACGCGCTCGCGTTATGATTTAATTTTTTTTGAAATTAATTTGGCCACTTTTTGGCCCCCCATCTTTTTGCACTTACCCAGGGGTTGGCTGCCTGAGACCGACCATCATGAGGTTCAACACCTATCAGAGGCGCACTACAAATCTACACACCTGTGTGACCACCAAGAGCCATTGCCAAATTCTCCTCTACCAAACGAGCTTTCTCAACTGCCACCTCCATAGTCTTAGGCTTGAAAATGCGTACTTCTCCACTGATTTGAGCATTCAAGCCCCTGATGAAGTGTTGCACTAACATAGCCTCATCGTCATCGATGCCTGTAGACTGCTTGAGCTCATAAAATCTATGCTCATACCATTCTACTGACATGGCCATCTATCTCAACTCGCGGAACTCATTTGCACGGCACTGCTTCCAATGATCTAATAGGAAGGGAGCTTTAAACCTTTCTAAGAACAATTCCCAAGAAACAATACTAATGTCCAAGTGTAACTTTTGCTCCTCTAAATGCCACCAGGTCTAAGCAAAACCTCTGAGATGCAAAATAGCACATCTACCCTTGGTGTTTCTACCATATGGATGCATGGCCAAACACATACCTGAATCCAGTAACCAGGTCTCAGCCTCCAATCCACTACCAGCTCCATCAAAGGTGGGAGGGCGTACCCTCAGAAGAGCTCTCATATGACTGGCTAAGGTGGCCTCCTGCTTAGCTATCAATTCTCTCCTCCTAGGTGACCTCTCTCTTTCCCTAGCTTATGGCTGATCTACTTCCTACCTAGGACCCATATACACAAGAACATCTTCAAGCAACTGGTGTAACTAATCTCCCTTCAGTTGACACTGGTTCTCCCTATTCTGACCCCTGCCTTCCTAAGCACTCTCATGAGAGGAACTAGGAAGGGGTGTACCACTACCACCTCTTCCACATCCCCTACCTTGACCCCAACCTCAACCTTGACATCTAGGCATCTTCTACACTAAACCAACAAAGGACAACCTCAAACTGAAAGACAAGGATGACAAAAGGGAAAACACACCTTACAGAATCTACGCGACTAGGAAAGCATAGTAGGTTTATACATACTCAGAGTACCCAGTGTTTGAAAACTTGGCTCTGATACTAAATGTAATGCCCTGCCACGAAACCCAAGAGATTAGTCTAACTATACATCACAAAAGGCCAATTTTTTTTTTATAATAAGAAATGGAACAAGGTGTAATCACAAGGTAACTAGCATGCAAGTTAACTTTAATCTCTAGGGATACATGACTGTATTAATTGCTATAATAAACAGATTACCATCCATGATTAATCAAAACCAAAAATATTAATATAAATTTCCATTACAATATTACATCAGTTAACAACAACAAGACATTGCATAAGAAATTATAGCATGTTATACAATCTTCTGAACAAAGAAATAATATTACATTAGCAACTATATTGCTTACATCTTGAACAAGATATGGGATAAGACTGGTATACATATCAAGAATGACTATCTCCTTGACTGAACAAAAGTAGAAATACGCTACAAGAATCTTCAAATGTTCGAACATCAGCAACGAGCCCAATGGAAAAGAAGCACAACCACCCAACCATGTGGAACCCTAAGGCCCACCCCCTGTGCTAGGAGATAAAGATAAGGTCCCATGACATGAATAGTCAGGTGGACAATAACTAAGAAGAACAAGGGCTACACATGACTACAACAACATAGGGAATCAAAGACATCACAAGCAGCCTAAACATCACTTCCAGAGGCAACCACACAATGACAGGAAAGAGTACAACTTGAGAATGCTAGACTACAGTAGGGAGAAGTGTCATCACATAGCTTGTCATGGGTTGTCCTGGCAAGCCTTCGTAGGCCCCGGCCCCCATCTTGGGTTGTCCTGGCTGCCTCTCCCAACTCTCGACCCCCATACAAACTCATGCGGAATCAACATACTTTTCATGAGGACAAAGTCATTGATCTTGCCATTCCAGGCCTTCTCATCTCATCTCAAGCCTAAACAAGCACTTGAGCCATGAGTGAGGCATTCACTTATCTTGTTTAGTGTGATTAATTACCCAACCCCTTGATTTATTAATTAGGCTATCACTGAGTTAAGACACTCTCACATGGGTTGTCCTAGACACCACTTTGGGCTCTGGCCCCCATCGAGAGCCACTCCCCTATCTACATCTAGAAGACACTACTCAACAAGCATAGAAATGATCAAATATACATGAATCATGCAAGGCATTAACTCTCTTGCATCACAACTTAATCATAGGACAACATTCACAAAATATTACCATAACTTCTAAGTGAAGCAACCATAACCATCATATTACTCTTACATTATCCAACACCTTCCCATTTACAAATTCCAACACACTAACCATTGCATCATTAATACATTAATGGACCATATCATCCAAGAAAGACTAATTCCATCTCATAACACTTAACAATCATAGCATAGGTATGAGAACAAAACATTCAAGGACGACTCTGCAATCACATCATGGACCTTTATAATATGATGACAGCATGAGATCATGACAACAAAATCTATGCTTCTAGAATAACTAACTTGACAACATGACCCTAATATGTCCATTGATATGACTTTCACAATTTACCCACAACAAAATCCTAATACAATAATTTAAAACAATTACTTATAAGGAAATTTGTACTGAAGGAAAACACTAACGTTATATTTAAAACTATCAATACTTAGTTTCCAAAACATGGTAATTATAGATCAGCTTTGTACAAATGCAACTAAACTTCAAACTTCTTTATGACACAAATCATAAAATCATGACGTCATACACACATACTCATTATGCCATTTACTCATAAATTCGACCAGCATTAAAACAATATCCCAAAACTCAATATTTAACCTCTAACCTTATTCAAGATTCCAGTAATAATTAATAATTCACCTAGATGCAAAGCTAAAGGGTAAGATTAATGTTATGTTTCTATCCTAGCATGGCTCTAAGCTAATTCTTATAGCCACAACCAATTACATAAAGGAAAACAACCTATCTAGGGATCAATTAAATCTTAAGACACTAGTGTTAGTGATACAATAGGATATGGAGGAAATAAGAGGATTAAAGCATACTAGACTAACGACTTACCAACTATCTAGAGTCCCATAAGGTCAAACTCCTTCACATGATAAACTTGCCCTCCCAAGTGCTAAAGTCCTAACCTTATTAATTCTAAATTTCATTCTATAAAATAATAACTCTATGCAATGAAACATCATAATATAAACAAGAAAATTAACCATACTAACATTTAAATACACTAACTTCCATTTTCAACCAATGATCTAATCATCTAATCTAATTTATATAATAAAAATTATACTAGAATTCACATCATAACATAATCACAAACCTAACAAATACATTATACCAAGATGTTCCCTCACTTACCTACAAGATCAGACTCTACTATGCAAACGAAAGTAACCTTGAATGTCAATCAACATCTATACTAACCAATCCATTAAAACGTGCTATTCTAATCACTAAAAGATAACTCCCTAACTCACTGAATTTCAATCTAACACATCTATTACTGATGACGTTGGGTCTTAACATAGAATGACATCAAGGAAATCGACCAAGATTCCTATGATGTTGACTTACACCGATTACTTGCATATGATAGCTACGTCAACTAATCCTTATCATGCCCTAACTGAAGATGACTACCACTATTACAACAAAGATTTAACTTCATTAAAAAAGGAATGCATATCATGACAGGGAATCAACTTTTAAAATAGCGACAGTTTGGGGACTGTATAACAAATTGATGTGAGGCAACGTTTCTGCAATGACAATATTGAAGCCACATATCAGAACCGCCACCATACTGAATAGCTCCAATCTTGCAAAAATAACCTCATCGATGGTACGAAGCAACACGTTTGAATGCAATGATTGCCAGATGCAACTAGGATTATATTACGCCAGACAGAAATGATAGCATTGAGCATGGGTCGATTGCATTTCATCATTTTACTGAGGGATCAAAGAAGGTACAAGCTAGGCTTATTGCTTCATCTTAGGGTTGCAATTATCAGTTTGTATACATAGAAAAATTAGTTATAGCATTCGAGTAGGTTCATTAATCTGAGGCAATGCGAAAAGCTACAAAAAGAATCAATAGGCAGAGCAAAGCATAAGATTGAAAGTATTTGACTTAATGAGCACATGGCTCATGGTTTACCAAGCACCAATAGAAAAACACAATGAGGCAATTGTGGCAGCACATCAATGGTATGACAGGGTCTAAGGATCAATTGCTTAAGCAGAGATTACTCTGTGAAGTGACATGATCAGGGTTTATCTCATTCCAACTACATTTAGTGAGAATGTTGTTTGCAAATGTATAATAATGCCCGAGGCTTACAGAGAACCATAGAACCTTGAATGATGCTATGGATCGAATGACTATAGATTTACAAAGGAGATAGATATTATGGCATGCCTTAAATAATGATACGGACACCAGTATTGATTGAAAAGAGTTTTGAATAAGCGAGGGTCTATATAAGATCATAATATACATTCAACCTCACAATCCAAATAGAGTTCTACAGAGTCGACAAATGATAGGATTGAAATGGGTATAACTATAAATACAAGATTCAAGGTAAAAGTTGTGTTGAGGAAATCATCTCAGAGAAACAGGATTTCAATGTTGCAGAAGTCTAGAGAATCTGACATGCAAATAATTAAGTGAGATTCTCAGAGAGGTTTACAATGATGTTGCATAGATAACAAAACAATTTTCTTAACAAGACAACATAAAATAAATTCATGCATTGACTAGAACTAACACAGCAAATCTCAAGGAACTGTGACAAAACACATACCTGGATTAAACTTTCTTCTTCCCAGTTGTCTTCTTGCCTGATAAATTTCCTTCCCCCCTGAAACAACACTCTCCTCCCCCTAAAAACCTTCAAGCCCAAATAAGAAATAGCCAAAACAATTCCCCATTTTTGGTAAACACCTAGGCCCCCCATTAATCACCCTTAGATACAATTAGTTAATTATCATAATTTCCCACTCCATACTCCCTTGTTATAGCAATCCCACCTCCACCAAACTTAAATGCAATAAATCTCCACTTACAAGAGATTTTCCCATAATAGAACAAAATTAATTTCTTCATCATTCACAACAACCCATTACCATAAATTATTAAATTATAAATAGTGCCTACACAAGATAATTTATTTACTCAAAAAGGTATTAACTAACTGAAATATATATTTACTGTTATTATTACTATTATATTAATATTCTCAATCAGCTAACTTTATACATTTTATTATTATTATTATTTATCAATCAAGGAGAACTAATAATTTCAATTTAAACAAAACAATTAATCAAAACAAAGGTCACACCATTATAACATAAGAACCCACATACCAAAGAATACTGATGTCCCTACACGACCAAACTATAGAGACATACAATCATGTCCAACCTGACCAACATGATAGGACTCCAAACAGGATACTCATCCTTTTCAAGGTTGGTGACAAAGCAGATAGGGACCTTTCATTATCTCCATTCAATGATTTCCATTAGTTAAGGCACACTCAAACCTGCTAATTTAGGTGGATTCGATGTCTGGTACCTGCAACCTACAATAAACCAGATGTTGAGCACACACACACACACACACACATAAATATCAACATCAAAAAAGCACACTGTGACAGGGAATCATAGCGTAGCAGCGTGCTCATCAAGAGTAATGCTACACCGTCCCTTCCCAAAAACATATCGTATTATCCACATCAAGCAAGTTTAAGAATAGCTAAATGTTTATATAGGCATCATCAAGTAAATAGCTAAGGACCTGTTAAGATTAATCCACATTATCAATTAAATCCATAACCAGACATAAGCATTAAACATTAGTTCAAACAACATCCTCTGAGCAATAAGCCAATATCATCCATAAATGAATAATCAGATGTCAGATAATCACATGAAACATAATAAAACTAGTCAACCAAATTAATTTAAGCCATAACTAATTATATCATAAGCATCTTGTACTAACATAAGCATCAGAAATGTCATCATAGTAAACATAAATGAATGCCATCATCAGTCATCAAAACAATAAATCCATCAAAATATACCATCATGTCTAACCATAAGGAAATAACTAACAGTGTATCAGAAAGTCAATAAATAAATTAATATAATCATGAAGTCAAATCAAGATATATACTAATTAACCATAAACAGATTGCTTTTGTACAATCAAGATATCACTTGAAATTTTTAAGTTTACATTGATCCCTCTATCAACATTAGGGTATATTCAATCCTTTAAGCTAAGACTTATTACTCAAATCAAAGATTACAATATAGTGGTCCCAATCATTTTGTAAGCTAGTGGTATAAATTCATAGTTTTTCAACAACACTTAAGATTTTCAACTTGTAAATCTCCTTTGAAGAAAAACCTTAGGAAAATTACAACTTCCAACTACGAGAAAAAAAAACATTATCTTAGTCACATTTAGGGATACATGACATGGTGCAATATGAGCCTAACCTAGGATCACCACCTAGCCCCCAACCCTAGGCTAAATAGTTTAATACCACCCTTACGACAATATTAGAAAGATCACAATGATAACATAATTCTCATATTTATGCATCATACATAGACAGTCTAGAGTATTGTTGAACCTCTTAGGTTCATCTTTTACCATTCACCTTAAGTATAATAAAAAAATTTATTAGAGTCAATGTTGATTTAATTGAACCTAGGGTGAACCCTCACACTCTAGGGTTGTACATTTCCTTAGAATACATTTAGAATACAAGACTGTACTTGATACTATGAACCCTATAAGACTTCATAAAACTAAGATGTAAGTAAATAAGGACTAAGGTATCATTGTTATATTATTACAAGGCACCAAATTCATCCAATACCCTTCCTACATAGGTACAAATAGATAATAGAAAGTTAAAGAAGTGACTACCCCACCAGTAATACAATCAAACAAGGGATAATTCTAACTAATATGATCTTACAACAAAATTTCATATGCATGAAATTCTCAATCCATATACGTGCATCTCAATGATTAAGAATTTGGAGTAAAAGTCAACATATCTTCACAAATAATCTTCAACTCATGAGGTAATGTTCATCATTATAGCTTAATGTCACAAGTTTACTCTGTAATGATAGTCTTAAACCTTGCTAATAGTAACACAATCATCATATGCTAAAATTTAAAGAAAGATAGTAATTTAAATAGACTAAAATATAGAGTTTATATCAAATTATAACAATGGTCAGCATATATACACCCAAAAAATTCATCCCCTTAGCCATATTATCTTAGCATTCTAGGAAATAACATATAGATCAAATTCCTATACCATCAACAATAGATTTGAGTCTAAAGGAGAACACACAAAGGAGGGTACTTGCCTATGTAACCTTCCATCCTCAAAATCCTACTAAACCATATGGATGAACAATAAATGTATCCAAGCAAATAATAAAAAAAGCCCATCTTATATTTTTATCTAGCCCATAGGGTCTATTAGATAGGCTAAATTCCATAGAGAAATATAAGAGATCTTCTTGAACTTCAAATGAGCGAGGAAACCCCTTAGTTTGATGGGAATTGAAACCAAGTCAACAAAGTAATGGCTAACTTATTTTAACCTTTGATCAAGAATATTAGTATAACCAAGTGGAAATTTTCTTTAGTTTTAACATTAAGTCAATGAAATCAAAATTTAGACTATGAATTAAAATGTAGTAAGTAGTTACATCTAAATCTAAAACTTTTAGAAACAATAAGTAAATGTTGATTATAGCTTACAACTTGAAATTAAGCTAATCTATCTTTTAAGTTTTGATAACATCAAAATAATTCTTGTGTCATTGATGTTAATAGTCAAGTTAAGAAATAGTTTCACTCACTTTAAAATTTTGTTATTTATATCAAACGTAGCTTTTCATTTTCAAACTCTTGATAGTCAAGTTATTATTAAGCAATAATTTCTCTCTTTATAGCTATACAAGGGAAACAAATGTAGATAGAAAAGGAGAAATTGGTTAGTAGGGTGACCAATTTCTATACTCTATGATACGTAGGAAAAGCTTTGTATATCTCAATATGAAACACTTAGGGAAAAATGCAAACTAGGATAGTTTAAGCAGCAAGAGGACATCATAAACTTGATGTCATCGATCTTAGATTAACTTAAAAAATTGAATTTAGCTTAGTAGTACTAGCAAGTTGAAAAACAAATTGGTAGCTATGTTTGGTTTAGGTTGAGTAAAATTTAGGGCATGACACATGGCAGAGTTCAAAACCCTATATATTTTTTAGTCTCTTGAGTGTAGTATCTCTTAAGATATTTCATAAAATCTCTAAATTGCTAAACCACAACAAATAATTGCTAACTTTTATGTTACTTTTAAAAACCACAAAATATAATTGTTATTTTTTATGTTACTTTTAAATTATTTGAAATCTTCTCTCCATTAAAATGGACAATGAACAAATGATAATTCATAGAAACAAAGATGAACCTCAATGAATTTGTGAACTTCAAGCTCATAGCAATGAAGATGAATCTACCAATGAACAACAAATTTGAATATTAGTAACGAGATAACATTAGGCATTCATAAATTTGTAAAATATAATTATAAATAAACATTTTCTGTGCAAAGTAAATGTGCACACTATTATTCTCTTTTGCAAATGCATGAGTTTTTAATACTAACATTATATAGTTTAGACTTGATTCTATGTCGCTTATTCATCTCAAATAGTAAAAATTATACCTAAAAATCATACCTATGGCCTTGTGAAATAATTAGACAAATTTTTTTGTTAGACAGTTATTTATGGCACTATTTTACCAATTTATTTTGCACCTTGATCAAGTGTCATGCCATGGTGTAACAAGATATTAGGATGATGTAGCAAGATGAAGGAAAAATAGATGCATGAATTAGTACCATTTTTTCTACTCATAATATTATTGCACCTTTCTTCACAAGTATGGTTTACACTTGGTACTATATTTACTATTTGTTTTGTTCAAAATGTTTAATTCTTCCTTCCAAAGGTGAGTGAGATTTTAAAGATGGATGTACAATAATTTTTGTTACTAAGATGTTAGGTACTCCTATTATAAAGAACATTTTTTTCTTATCATATTGTTATTGCATTTCATCCTATCGACATAATTATAACACAAAACATAGTGTAACTACTAGTTATTTAATTAACTATAGTAGATGGTCTTTAGTACCTACCTTATTATTACTAGTATGATATTATTATTACAGAAAGAAGAGAACATTAAATGATGAGTATTGTGATATTCTTGTTATTGCAGAGGGAAGAGATGGCAAAGAGCATATTAAGATTTGCAAAGAGTAGATTAAGATTGGCACTTTATATGTTAATAGTGTTAATGGTAGTTATGGTTATGGTGAAGGTGAAGGGAGATCCAATACACAGTACAACTAGAAACTTTTGATGCATCTATGTTGACTACAACTTGGGTGTGAGTACATTAGACCACTCTAACAATTTTGATGCTCAGTGCCGACCTACTATGGTTGCATTGGAAACTTTTGGTGCAGTGCAACTTACAACTAGTGGAGTACTAGCATTGCTTATGCTATGGTGCCGTGCGACTGTATAAGTGGTTTTTTTGCTTAAATTTGTGTAGAATGGCTAGCCCCATCCAAAATTTAAATTATGTATAAAGGATAATTTAGAATATTTCCCTATTATAATGGGATGCTAAGTGTCAATCTATTGTGGTTGCACTAAAAACTTCTAGTGCAATGTAACATACAACTAGTGGAATACATGCATTACTTATGGCATGGTCCTATGCGGTTGCATAAAGGGAATTTCTACTTAATTTTTTGAGAAAAACACATAGATTTCAAAATAGTAGTTACAAGATTTAATTGTAATATGTGTTCTCTTACACAGATAATATACCTTTTTTTTCCACGCCAATATGATTTATGTGAAACCTTAGATCTTTCTCAAAATACAATACAACATTATTTTCATTGTTTTTCTTAGAAATTAACAAAGGGTGTGCCCCATTATTTAAGTTTAAGCTCACAAATTAACATGTGCGTGCCCTGTTTTAATGTTTTAATCTTAAAACCATAAGGGAACGTACCTTGTTTTCAAGTTTTACTCCATAAATTATGGACAACTATTATGTAAATACCTAGGTATTCTTTACAAGCAAATATTTATTTTTAAACAGTATTTAAATGTAACAGACTAAAAAGTTAATTGGTTACGTATCACCACTTTTCCCACCTCGTTAACTGTTTTCCCACTTGTGCTAGGAATGCTTCCCACTCTTTTCCTTGTATTCCAGCATATGCCCATTTAGTTTTATGCCAGTCTCTGGCAGAGCGACACCAGCCAGTGTTGCTGTGCGTAGTGACGAGGGTTGTAGGGAGTTTTAGAATTTAGAACCGCTAGAATCAAACACTAGATCTTAGAACACTAGATGATCTTAGAACTTTGAACCCCTTCTAATACATAGTACAGACACTTTGGCTTACAGTAAAGAACTAGAAGTCATCTAGTATGAATGACACTGACTAAGTGCTGCTGAAACCCACCAAAATCTTTATTGCAATTTTTACCATTCAAATTTTAATTAGGGTTTCAATCTTTACAACCTCATAAAAAATCTATTATAGTTCAAAGATAAAGGGAAGAAGTTTCATAAAACTTTGAGATCCTTAACAAAGCATAACAAGGGATTTTAATCACTTGACCCATTAAACTCAAATATACAAGCTCAAAATCTTACATGCTTTAATTTTTGTATAGCGACAACTCATTTCTTTAAACAAAGATACAAGAACAAAGAGAAAATGCATGCGGTAATGACAACTTAAGCATTTTCCATGTTCACTATTTTCCCAAACCTTTTACTCTCTGTTGCAAGCATTCTCTATTACAAACATATAACGCTTTAAAAAGGATATATGAAACCTTAGAAATAACATTATTTACAAGTATATATCAAATGCAAAACAAATGATGCCCATGGTGAAGAAAACACACAATATCATGCATGCAAATCTAGAGATATCTTCAACATATACCCAAATGAGTGAAAGGACATTAATACTTTATACTACATGAAATAATCAATTTCTTATGAGGCCATACAAATCATCCTTAACACAAACTGGGTAATTATCTTCTCGGTCATTAACAAGAAAAATACTAAGACTTTGTAATCCTCCAAAAAAATAAAAAAAGTTAAAACTGCAAATCCTAGGAATATCGTTAATATCCCAATATAGAGCCAAACGTGCAGTAGAATATTTTTGTAATAATTAGGTTGGTAAGAAAGAAACTCAATTTGTTCATAAAATATCTCGAATAGTGTTCCTATGAATAATGCTTCCATCCACATGCAAAAATCTTGGCAGGTAGCTGACAATAATCAAATTGGCATTAAGAAACCAACTTGCTTCCCAAATCTACTAAATAAATAAAATGTAAAACCTGCAAATCCTACAGATACCACTTATATCCACACACAAAAACTTATACAATATAGAAAAATTAGTTTATAATCCTTAATTTAGCTTAAATGTTTTCAAGGTCTTGAATAGAAAGAGGTTAAAACTACAAATCCCAAGAATACAATTTCTATCCACACATAAAAGAAACACAATAGTTTTGCGATCATCACATTGGTATGTAAGAAAAACCAATTTGTTGTCAACATCACTCGAAATAGATATTATGTTTAACCATAAATTCTATTCAAACATCATTTCACCTGGACACAAGGCCTGATAAATGGCAGAATAAGTTTATCATTGTCAATTTGGCATATAGAAACCCAATTTGTCCAACATGTCTTTCTTAGATACATATTATAACAATAACTTCTATGAATATCATTTCCATCACACATAGAAATTGATGGGTGGAGGAATAATTTCATAAACATCGAGTTGCTATATAGAAACCTAGTTTTATCTGGCATCTCTCAATTACATAAAATACTAAAAATATAAAATCCTATGAATGGAATACTAAACATTGAAAACCATAATAAGAATTCACAAGCACTAGACAATATTTTAAAACTATGTAAAACACTATGAATATCATTGTCATCCACATATAAGCCTTATGTGTGGCAGAATAATCTATAATAATCAAGTTGGTAAAAAGAAATATCATTTGGTATCAACATCTCTTTGAGAGCAAGTAGTAAGAAATGCAAATATACTAAAAATCACATAATGTGGTCTACAACATTCGCCTTCAACTAGCATAATTAATGAAGTTATGCAGGCATATGCATTATATAACAAGGGTTGTGCTGCAGCTGCAGTCCCTGCCTAAAGCTGCAAGAAAATTGAGAACATTAATTGAAAATGTGTAAAAAAATACTAAAATGAACTCTACAAGATATGCATCAAGACAAATGAACATACATGAACTTAAAATATGGGAAACAGTCACAAGAAAGAATATTAATATGGTTGAGGTCTTACCACATGCAAATGACTGTACATTCACATTTTGGATGGTAAGGTGCAATGCCTGCACAACTCGATAAGGAAATTAGCAGGACTTAATCAAATTAATAAGTCTAATCTTGTGGTAAACTAATTTCAGGGGGAAGTGGTTGAGTATTTGAATTGACAGAATGGAAGGGCTCTTTTTGTTGGTCAGACGATCCTTCACCAGTAAGAGTATTATTATTGTCAATCTCTTCTTGCCATAAGGATCAAAGTAATCAATTGTGCAAGAGCCAATATGAAAACTAGAAGTACCAAAGCAAGAATGCCATATAAGGAATAGGCCTTAATGCCAAGGAACAAAAATATTAGTAGAGGCAAATTTAGCAACTAGAGTGTCAAAAACAATAAACACACATGAACTTAAAATATGGGAAACAGTCACAAATGAACATACATGAACTTATCAAGACAAATGAACATACATGAACTTATCAAGACAAATGAACATACATGAACTTAAAATATGGGAAACAGTCACAAGAAAGAATATTAATATGGTCGAGGTCTTACCACGCACAAATGACTGTACATTCATATTTTGGATGGTAAGGTGCAATGCCTGCACAACTCGATAAGGAAATTAGCAGGACTTAATCAAATTAATAAGTCTAATCTTGTGGGAAACTAATTTCAGGGGGAAGTGGTTGAGTATTTGAATTGACAGAATGGAAGGGCTCTTTTTGTTGGTCAGATGATCCTTCACCAGTAAGAGTATTATTATTGTCAATCTCTTCTTGCCATAAGGATCAAAGTAATCAATTGTGCAAGAGCCAATATGAAAACTAGAAGTACCAAAGCAAGAATGCCATATAAGGAATAGGCCTCAATGCTAAGGAACAAAAATATCAGTAGAGGCAAATTTAGCAACTAGAGTGTCAAAAACAATAAACGGTTGCCATTAGAGAACATATGCAAATCTATGGACTATTCCATTCAAAATCAAAATACCCTAAACACAATTTATTGTCCCTCTACATAAGCATTGCTAATCTACCAAGGCTTGAATTTGGTAAGGTATCCACCTGGCACCAACAAATATTAGCCTAAATTGGAGATAAGTGACTAAAAGAAATATTACATGCATCGCCTTTAGCTATTCTCCTTTGGGTTTCTCTACAAATTCAACAATACGGCCTTCACTGTCAATTTTCATAAGACAAATGCTGTTGCCCATTTCTCATCCATGGGCAAAGCAGCCACAGTGATATCTGCATTGGTTTCCCTATGTGCCTGAAGGAATTTCTGATAATCCATTCTATAGAGATGATCTCCAGCCAGAATCAGAAATTCCATTATTGAATACTCCTCAAACAACCACAAGTATTGTCTAACAACATCAATTGTTCCCTGCAACATGAAAATAAAGTAGTCATTTTAAATATGTTTCCACAAGGAATGTAACCATAAACAAGTAAGCTTGTCCCATGTGATTCAATCTTAAACAACCTAAACTTGCAGATAAACAAATGCCTATCATCCCACCAACCCAACACTAAGCAAGAATGCAGATAGTGAGTGGATCCAGATGTTTTGACAATCATATGTATCTGAAACAAATGCACGTTCATTTTCTAAAAAATGGCTACAAGTTTCCTTTGTCATACTAGGTGATGAAAGGGAAGAGCATTATAAAAACAATTAAAAATGTCCTTGAAGCATCTAAAATAGGATAAGATTATGCACTGGACCCTGAACATGCTAGCATGCAATGACCTATCTTCATTTAACTAAAGACCAATAAGGAAAAGTTGAAAGCTGACAAATTTTAGAGAGCAATAGTAGTATTGCATGCAAACATCTTCAACATTAGCTAAATATACAATCCATATATGAAGTACCAAACATGTCACTCAAGCAGTCTAAAAGAGAAAATCAGCTGATGAATGGATTAAATATGTCAACTCTAATCACAGCATTAAAAAAAATGCATTAGGCAAGCAACAATTTGGCCATCTTTGCTTTAGCCACAATTCATGTAAGTGTAACTTTTCAAATCAATGTGAGACACTCTCAAGATCAACTTTGGACTTATTCATGATGTATACAGAAGCTGATGAGACTGATGTTTTAAAGAAATAAATAAATAATGGCATCATTAAGTTCATCCCTATGGCAGCACTGATGACAAAATTGCCAGTTGAAAGACAAATAACTCCCTTTGGGTTCACCACCCTTGTTAGCTAGTGTCTTTTATTAACATGTTTTTAGTTTGAATTTAGCTTGTAACCTCTTCTGGATCTCTATTTCACTTCTCAATGTCATTTCTGCTAGCTGTGCTTTTGAGTACTATTAACCTGCTTTGGTCATCTGTGGACAATAATATCATTTATTTCTTCCTTTTTCCTGATTTTCTTGTTATTTTTAGAAATTTGCATTTCTCGTATTTTGGATATTTGCAAGTGGCATTAGAGCAGTGATTTGAAAAAAGTGGAAGAATTGTCAAGTAAATGTTCTTCCAGAAGCTGGTCTTATTATTCAACTTCAATATCTCTTTCAGAGCACTAGAATAGAATCATGCAATTTCCAATAAGCTGTCATAATAGTGATGCTGAGTGGTCTTGCAAAAGACATGACTTTTACAAGTTGACTTCCAGAATACCCATTTTTGTTATTTGCACCAGAGCCTTGTCTTGTGATGTGAATTTCTCTTGGCTCAGGTGTTAGATTGTGGTCACGCCAGTGCCATTTGGAGAAGAATTTAGCTAATAGTAAGGAAGGCAAAAACTCAAGAAATTTGATATTCCAAAATTAAAATTTGTCATTTTTCTGTTAGGAATTTGAGAGTTGGAAAGTAGGAAGCATACCTTCTTTCTCAAGTCTCTAATCATTTCAGTCTAAGGGCATTTTGAAGCATAAATACAGATAGATCAAGAATTTGACACCTGAGAAAGAAGATAAATAAGATCTTTGAAAGCTCTTTGTCCATCACCACATCAACACTGTTGTGCCAATATAAGGCATTGATCTGTCGTTCCTCTGCCAATAAATGTAATTCAGACAGCAATCATGAGCAGAATCATCTATGATTTCTTTATATGCTCAAAATCAGAATTCTGGACAAGAAATATGTAAAGCATGGACAACCTTAATTGAAAATGTGTAAATAAATGCTAAAATGAACTCTACAAGCTATGCATCAAGACAAATGAACATACATGAACTTATAATATGGGAAACAGTCACAAGAAAGAATATTAATATGGTCCAGGTCTTACCACACATAGATGACTATACATTCATATTTTGGATGGTAAGGTGCAATGCCTGCACAACTCGATAAGGAAGGAGAATGGTAGAGAAAACTGGAAACAAGGGATAACAATTATCTTCTTATTCTTCTTGGAATAAAAAATGTTGCCAGCCCTGCGAGGCAGGAAAGCCCCTGGTGCCTCCAGATTCTCTGCCAAATCCATTAGATTCAAGAAAAACTCCTTTCATGCATGACCCGCCCCCCTAATGCAAGCCCATCGTGGATAAGAATGGTCAACAATTCTTGTGAGTGACCCTACACCAGTTTTGTCTGTTGGCACCATCTAGATGGTACAGGGCAGGGTTTCTCTTGCATTAACTGAAAAACACCCACAACACACATCTTAGTAAATATCTACAGTAAATTTGCTGATGAAGAAAATAGAACAACCAAAATGTACATAGCAAAATGCATTAACAAAACAAGGTTGATTTAGTAATAGTTCTTAGGCAGAGAGAGTCAATCAATCACAAATAAGCCCTAAGGGCTAATACTCGCGAATGGCTTGTCTATGATCCTAAATATACATAGCTCCCAAGGAATTATGCAGAGAGAAAAATAGAACCAAAAAGGTATGTTAAGACAAGTGCAAGTGAAGTTTTGAGTAAGACAAAACATGACAAGTAAAGCATGGTTCAAAGAAAAATAGAAACATGCCTCCACTACAATGGAACTTGGAAGTGGGGATTTGAAAAGCAAGAAACCCCAGCAATACATGAGAATAGATAAATTTGGAATAGGGCAGTCCTAGAAAAATTTAACACATCAATAAATCCCAAAACACAAGAATGAGGCAGTGGCCCCATGTTACTAAAAACTATAGGTAAAAAGCTCAATCTGAGTAGCAGAGAGGAAGTAAGCTTATACCAAACACTATAATAAATTTGAATGAAGGGAGATAGATCTTTATGTTCTTCCACTTATGTAATGGAGAAACAGAACTTCAACATCACTACCTATGTCTAGTTAAAAAATCGGATTTATATGAAATCATGCAGATAAATGAGAAGCATTCGGTTAAAATTAAGAAAGTCCCTAAATTTTGGCTCTGAAATGCACAGAAAATAAGCAATATTCTAGGTTTTAAGATTAGAATTATATGATCAACCAATCAGAGCTTAAAAGGCAGAAGTAAAGATCAAGGCAGAACGTTTACATTAGAAACTAACTCAGTCATCCAACATCCCTAATAGTTGAACATTCAAAAGCCTTTCATTGTGTAATACAATCCTATAAATGCTAAGATAAACTAGCATGAATGTAATGGCAAGTGTATAGAAAATAAACTGTAACAAAGAGTACTTATAGAAATTTCAAGGACTTCAAGGAGCTCGACTGTGAAGGAATTGGACTGGTTAGATAGTTGTCTGTGAGAGTACTGTCACAAACACCATTGTCAATACTGACATAGGAATCATCTAAAGTGCAATAATCTATGTTGTAAGAGATCAAATAGGGAAATTAGCATATACTCAGTGAAATTAAAAATATTTTATGCATATGGGACTCTCACAGCTCAAATTTTTTGGATGTCATTCGGGGGGATTAACTGCAAAATAATTTGATATTGAATTTTGAAATCGCTCCTTCAACAACCCATTTATGTTAAGCTTGAATGGTTCGCTTGGCAATCATCTGGCTTTCCTCTTAGCTTAGGAGATAATGCTTTGAATTGGACTGCAAATAAACTGAGTTCCTATGCCATCATAAAAAAAGAGTAAGATTTTTGTTCTAGGAATATCATCTTTGGGGGGAGAGATCTCCTTCAGAAATTCAAGGGAGTCAAGACTTTTGTCTGGTGAGAAGAAAGATTTTTGTCAGTGTTTGCAACTGAGCAAGTAAGCATGTATGCAAAATGTGGAAGCATAGACAAGGCACGTGAACTATTTTATAAAACGCCACGCATGACCTGCACAATAAAAAATTGCCAATGCGACTTAGGTTTAACTTTGATTATTGTCATTGCAATTGCCAATGGGCAAAAAAATTGCCAATGCGATTTAGGTTTAACTTTGATTATTGTCATTGCACATATATCAACAGGAAAATAATACTATGGATAGACTAAAAAGCTTAGGCTAATTTTGATTATAACACTTGCACAAAGTCCAACGCCCAAAGAAATGCTATTATGGTGAAAACAAGCTTAGGTTAATTTCGATTATAACACTTGCACAAAGTCCAATGCCCAAAGAAATGCTATTACGGTGAAAACAATAGTTACCCTGCCGAAGGCAGGGACTAATAAACCAGATAATTACATGGGTCCTACTTGACCTAAACCCCAAGCCCTTTGTTGGTGGGAACCATGTGATCAATAAACAAAGAGAATTCTATAAACTTTGCAAATCTTTCCAGGGACATGATGAACGTCGACCTATATGAGCTCTTCAAGCCATTTGGGCACATCGCACGTGTGCATGTAGCCATGGACTAGAAGACACATGTCAATAGGGGATTTGGTTTAGGGTTATTTTAGCACTTGGGAAAAGATGAAAAGTATTGGATCCAACCCACTGGACACCACAATGGATGAGCAGACACTAAGAAGCATTATACATTTTATGAGAGAGAAGAAGATTCATCTAATCTATGATGAGATCAACGTGGGGTTAGTGTTTTCTGTTCCAAGGTTCGTGAGTGTTGCAGAGGTGGTGAAACTGTAGAGTGAGATGGAGCACGAACATGTTCACATCAATTGCATCATGTTAAAGGAATGGGACTGCCTAGATTTAGAGTGTGAGTCATCTATTCCTATAACAACATAGTTGCTACGGTGACTTGAAAAATGTCAAGTTTTTGCATGGTTTCTTCATAGACGCATTACTTGATGGGTGCAATGTTGAGTGCCAGGGCATTTGTGAGAGAATATATTCAAGAGAATAAAAGAGGTTGTGATAGGCACATAACATGTTTGTCTAGGGATTGCGCGAGGCAGGCATTGAGTGTTTGGCCAACAACAATGCTAGGCTTTTCTATTGGGTATACCTCTACCATCCTCTCCACAAAGAATCTAAGCTTGTGCTTTGGAAGATAATCATCAAAGAGATTGGACTAAATGTATCACCCGACTCATCATGCCATTGGTAAGAGGATGGATGGTTTAGGTTTTGTTTTGCTAAAATGACCCCGACCACCATACAAGAATCACTCCAAAATTAAGCATTTTACAGAAATGAGAAGCAAGATGTCCTTACCACTATGTGAACAAAGATGTATAATCTCCTCCTCAATCCCTCGAATATTTCATACAGCTCATCCTAATCACAATCTCTTACTCTATTGATAAATCTCACACAATGAACTTGAGTTGCCTCGACAACCCTCACACTGCAATCACATCCATGTGATATCCAAATACTTTCTTTCTTCACCACCATTCAACTCACCTCTTCATTTTGTTTATAGGATTTCTTTTTTAAAGTCGGTTCTTTATTCTTTATTCTTGGTAGGAATTGATTCCTTAATGTGTAGAGAGATAGAACCTTGTCAAATGAATGCTTTGTTGGAGTACAGGACCACTGAGAAGGGGGGGTGAATCAGTGGTCTATAAACTTTAAAAACTTTTGGACCTTTTAACTTACAAGACAAAGAATGAGAGAGACTTCAATGATCTATCAACCACATATGCACAAGTATAATGATGAACAATATGATCAAGACCTTAAGAACAAAGTATTAGGGCATACACATATAAAGACAAATAACATAAACCATAACACATATTTTTGATGAGTGGAAAACCCTCATAAGGATAAAAAACCACTCTGAAAATGCCTCACTGGCTTAATCAAAAACATGCCTCACTTGTTACACAAAATGCCTCAAGTTGGCATATACAACTGCCTCACTAGAAAATAGGTGCCTCACTAGCTATCAGGGGCCTCACTACCTATTTTATACCTCACTACTACCTCACTGACATTTCACATTCATTTTCAATAACTCCAAAAGAATAAACTAGATCAGAGGGTTACTTTGTTTCCAGAAAATACATTTTTTAGCATTAACAAACTTTATCTCCCTTGTTCACACATACTTCCTCATAGTGCCCAATCCATTGACATAACATATAACTACCGAATGCAAACAAATTACAGAAACATCATTATGTTTCCTTTTGTCTGGAATCAACACTACCTTCAAACATAACCTCTTCAAACACAACAAGGGCTGCGCTGCAGCTGCAGTCCCTGCCTAAAGCTACAAGCGCTCAGAGTAAAAAAAAATATTGGATTTAAAAATAAGCAAATACAATATATTCTAATGTCTTGGAATCTATGTGTTTCCTGTTATTTTTGGAAATTTGCATTTCTCGTATTTTGGATATTTACAAGTGGCATTAGAGCAGTGATTTGGAAAAAGTGGAAGAATTGTCAAGCAAATGTTCTTCCAGAAGCTGGTCCTATTATTCAACTTCAATATCTCTTTCAGAGCACCAGAACAGAATCATGCAATTTCCAATAAGTTGTCATAATAGTGATGCTGAGTGGTCTTGCAAAAGATGTGACTTTTAGACTACCAGAATACCCATTTTTGTTATTTGCACCAGAGCCCTATCTTGTGATGTGAATTTCTCTTGGCTTAGGTGTCAGATTGTGGTCATGCTAGTGCCATTTTGAGAAGAATTTAGCTAACAGTAAAGAAGGCAAAAACTCAAGAAATTTGACATTCCAAAATTGAAAATTGTCATTTTTCTGTCAGGAATTTGAGAGTTGGAAAGTAGGAAGCATATCTTCTTTCTCAAGTCTCTAATCCTTTCAGTCTAAGGGCATTTTGAAGCATAAATACAGATAGATCAAGAATTTGACACCTGAGAAAGAAGATAAATAAGATCTTTGAAAGCCCTTTGTCCATCACCACATCAACACTGTTGTGCGAATATAAGGCATTGATTTGCCATTCCTCTGCCAATAAATGTAATTCAGACAGCAATCATGAGGAGACTCATCTATGATTTCTCTCCAATCGGCCAAATCCAGCTTCGGGCCACATCCGGGGGAATAAGTGCAATTTATTTCTTATTCTTTCTTTCCAAGGATGGAAATCAAATAATAGCCAATACTATAATTATATCTTCTACCAAGAATTACCATGTACATAATAGTATGAAGTTGCAGTAGTAAATCTCCTAGCTCTTGATCAGTTCATGGAATTAGCGATATAGGGCTTCAACCTATGGAAACTATAGCATTTGAGATGCATTTTTCTTTCTAGTATGCAGCAATAATTGCATCTACTTCCCTTGCTACTTTTGCTTGAAGAGTTGCTACTTCACACAGAGCTGTTACACACATGAATGAATATAGCATAAGCTTGCAACAATGCATGATCAAAAATAACAAAACCATCAACTTAAAAGGATAACTTTAGGGCAATAATTTGTCAATCTTTGAATTGAATTTTCATTTTTAGCTAATATTGAAGAATATTTGGTAGACATGCGATGCTAATATTGAAGAAAACTTGAATAATTATATATTGTACGGTTGTGTGACTAGAGTTATTTCAATTTAGAGTCATTAATTTCTTATGCCAAGCGAAATACTAAAGTGATATCCTTGTGATAGAAATCCACACCTAAGGACAAAAAAGAGGTCTATGATTAGGGGCTTGTGTATTTACATTTACATACTTGAAACCTATTAGGCCCAAAAACATCGAAGATACAAACAAAAAAACAAAAACTGACAAAGTGTTCCAGTTTAGTGAGCCAATTGATCTAAAAAGGATATTTTGTATTCCTCCATTTGGTTAGCATTAAACAAATCACATAGGTTCACAGACCAAATGCAGGGCCAATTTATAATTTTTTTCCTCTGCTCTATACTAAAAATCTATGTATAATTTAGCACCAGCCTCTGGTCCTGCAGGCATGCAAAGAGCTGCCATGCTATTCTCAAACATGTCCTGTTGCCAAATGACATCCTTGGCAAGGCTGAATGATTGCATTTACAACCCACAAATAACATAGTGATCCTACAAAACCAGAACAGTTAAGACACTTGGGCAGAAAGATTAAGATCATTAAGAAAGCAAAAAGAAACCCAATGGAAGACATGATTATGGACCTAGCAGAGTTGGTTAAAGTATGTGAGATCTAGAATCTGCACAACAAACCTGGCCGATTGAAGCAAAAGTCACTGACAACGGCCAACAGCATAGAACATAAGCCATGTGATGTGACTAAAATTTCTTGGAGGCAAAAACTATGCAATTGGTAGGTGTAAAGCCAAATTCCATAACCTTTGCCAGCATCCTCCCTACCTGTGTCAAAGTGGGTGCTTTAGAATAGGGTATGGACATCCATCAACAGATAATGGAGGGGGGGGGTTTTGTTAGATATTATAGTTGGAAATGCTCTAGTAGACATGTATGCAAAATGTTGAAGCATAGACAAGGCAAATAATTGTTTCACAGAATGCTTCAAAGAGAAATGTTGTCTCATGGATTGCCATGATTGCAGGGTAAGCACAAATTGGATTTTTTTAAAAGGCTTTACAAACTTTCAAGCAAATGTAAGTGGCAGCTGTAAAGCCAAATTCCACAACTTTTGCTAGCATCCTGCTTGCCCGTCCCAAAATGGGAGCTTTGGAATAGGGCATGGACATATATAAAAGGACAAAAGATGGCAGAATTTTTGTCAGATGTTGTAGTTGCAACTACCCTGGAAGACATGTAAGCAAATGCAACTGGCAGCTATAAAGCTAAATTTCACAACTTCTGCCAGCATCCTCATTGCCTATGTCAAAATGGGAACTTTCGAAGAGGGTATGGACATCCATCAAAACATAATGGATAGAGAAATTTTGTCAGCTATTGCACATGTTGTAGTTACAACTTTCTTGGTAGATCTGTATGCAATTATAACTTTTTTGGTAGATGTGTATGCAAAATGTGGAAGCCTAGACAAGGCACAAGAATTGAGCTTCCTAGTTCACTCTCTTTGTTGTAATAAAATCCTATTATTTAGCAAATTTAGTTGGACTTAATTTTCATATTACTACTGTTTGATTTCCATCTATAATACATGAAGTTCATAGCTAGTGTGTTGTCCCTTGAATTACAACTATAATTCAAATCACATGTGCAAGTCATAGTTACAAAAGCACATGAAAAACTTGTGGCATATAATTGCCATGATAATGATATTCATTGATATTATTTGATGTAATTTTAATTGAATATTTGTATCCATTCCCACATGCATGGTATTGGCTCTCAAAGCTATAGCTCTACAAATACTAGAGAATAGACTCAAAACCTAAGCCTGAGTAATGTTGGTGTGGGATGATGAACTAGAACACATGATTGGAATATGGTAGCTAAGAGGCCAATTGCTGAGAGAGGGTGGCTTCTCTTCACTTTAGGCTCATCTAAACCTAAAGTATGTGAGATTTGGAATCCGCACAACAAACCTGGCAGATTGAAGCAAAAGTCACTGACAACGACCAATAGCATAGAACATAAGCCATGTGATGTGACTAAAATTTCTTGGAGGCGAAAACTATGCAATTGGTAGGTGTAAAGCCAAATTCCAAAACCTTTGCCAGCATCCCCCTACCTGTGTCAAAGTGGGTGCTTAAGAACAGGGTATGGACATCCATCAATAGATAATGGAAAGGGGGTTTTTGTTAGATATTATAGTTGGAAATGCTCTAGTAGACATATATGCAAAATGTTGAAGCATAGACAAGGCAAAGAATTGTTTCACAGAATGCTTCAAAGAGAAATGTTGTCTCATGGATTGCCATGATTGCAGGGTAAGCACAAATTGGATTTTTTAAAAAGGCTTTACAAACTTTCAAGCAAATGCAAGTGGCAATTGTGAAGCCAAATTCCACAACTTTTGCCAGCATCCTGCTTGCCCGTGCCAAAATGGGAGCTTTGGAACAGGGCATGGACATATATAAAAGGACAAAAGATGGCAAAATTTTTGTCAGATGTAGTTGCAACTGCCCTGGTAGAGATGTAAGCAAATGCAACTGGCAACTGTGAAGCTAAATTCCACAACTTCTACCAGCATCCTCATTGCATGTGTCAAAATGGGAACTTTCGAAGAGGGTATGGACATCCATCAAAGCATAATGGATAGAGCAATTTTGTCAACTGTTGCACATGTTGTAGTTACAACTTTCTTGGTAGATCTGTATGCAATTATAACTTTTTTGGTAGATGTGTATGCAAAATGTGGAAGCCTAGACAAGGCACAAGAATTGAGCTTCCTAGTTCACTCTCTTTGTTGTAATAAAATCCTATTATTTAGCAATTTCAGTTGGTCTTAATTTTCATATTACTACTATTTGATTTCCATCTATAATACATTAAGTTCACAGCTAGTGTGTTGTCCCTTGAATTGCAACTATAATTCAAATCACATGTACAAGTCATAGTTACAAAAGCACATGAAAAACTTGTGGCATATAATTGCCATGATAATGCTATTCATTGATATTATTTGATGTAATTTTAATTGAATATTTCTATCCATTCCCACATGCATGGTATTGGCTCTCAAAGCTATGGGTCTACAAATACTAGAGAATAGACTCAAAACCTAAGCCTGAGTAATGTTGGTGTGGGATGATGAACTAGAACACATGATTGGAATATGGTAGCTAAGAGGCCAATTGCTAAGAGAGGGTGGCTTCTCTTCACTTTAAGCTCATCTAAACTTAGGAGGGTGTTCTTGGAGGTTTAAACAAGACAATTAAAGATAAATGAAGACAACACATTAGATCTTAATAAGCCAAACCCAATGCATACGAGAACCCCAACGATTTGTCACTAAGCTCTCAAATGTGCTGACCTACTATGGACTCACCCACAAACCTCCAATAAGCAAATGAAAACAAGACTGCAGATTCAACTAATAATAGGAAGTAGACTTGTATCCCTCTATGTGAATCCCCTTAACCTTGCATACATGTGCAACTTGGAAACCACACAAGCATGATCCTCTATATTATTTCTGGTTTGAGCTCACTTAAAATTTATTACTGGGTTATGATTGGTTTGAACTCACTTAAAATTTATTACTGGGTTATGTTACTGAATCATGTAAATGTGAAAAACCTACAACTACTCCTAAACTACAATAAGGAATAATGGAGATAACATAAAATTTGATAAAGTGTTGATCATTCAGCCATTGAGACTAGTGCCTATTCATTGGGAAAGAGAGTTAGAGTTTGCAAGAGAAGAGGGATACTTGTAAGAACAAGCAACGAGACTAGAAATGTACCTATGCACAAATCAAAAATACAAGAGACATTATACCAAGGATCCCATTTGCATCAAGTAAAAAATTACTACAAAGTCTTTATAGTATTTTACAACATTGTCACACCAACTAATCCTCAAATGTAGCAAGTTAGCAAATGTAACTTGAGGAGTCCTATGGCATACTCACACAATCCCCTAAAACATTCTAGTTAGCTATGGAGACATCCATTTGTGGAGTAGTCCTTGCTTGATTATTACCTTTCTATGATTATTACAATGCATTTCCAACCCGTTACAGAACAATGACATGGAACATTTGATCCCCTAGACTATTCTTAGAGCACCCTGTACAGAAAGTGAGTCAACGACCATTTGCTTTGGTTTTCTAGTCTGTTGAGTATGTATTTGCTTGCTTGTATTGTTTTTGTGATGGCCATAAATGACTGGTAAAAATATTACAAAAGTGATCCTTTATTCGTTTGCCTGATCATTATTCAAACATTGCATTTTTACCACTCAAATATAGTGTAGTTTAGTTATTAGCTTCTTGACTCAGAACTTGAAAGAACATAATTTATGGTTAATTGGGCTATAATTAATCTTTTCATTTTGAATTTGTATTCAGAATCAATCGAGAACTTATTTTATACCGATGAATGTTGGATGATCTTCACTGATATTTATTTTAACATAAGGATCTTGATAATGAACACACGACCTAGTTAGAGAAATTCCACAACTTTTGCCAGCATCCTCATTGCCTGTGTCAAAATGGGAACTTTCGAAGAGGGTATGGACATCCATCAAAGCATAATGGATAGAGAAATTTTGTTAGTTGTAAAGCTAAATGGGTATGGACATCCATCAAAGCATAATGGATAGAGAAATTTTGTTAGCTGTTCTACATGTTGTAGTTACAACTTTCTTGGTAGATCTGTATGCAATTATAACTTTTTTCGTAGATGTGTATGCAAAATGTGGAAGCCTAGACAAGGCACAAGAATTGAGCTTCCTAGTTCACTCTCTTTGGTTTTTTCTTTCGAATCTACAAATGCATTTTCCAAGAGAGATTGTTAATGATTTTTGGGTTAGGTAAATAGGATACACTACACATTGAAGGGAATACAGTGCATTGTCGAAATGAGGAAGTGTTTTGGCCAAGAGCCTGGGCCTTGGACTTGTACTTGTGGGTGGCTCCTAATCACCTGGTTACATATTGGGTTTTGAATGCAAGTCATCATTACAACGATTGCTCCTGCATTACCACCAGACCATGACCTATTGAACCTTAAAATATATTGTTCACTCATTTCTTCCATCATTTCTCAACATTTACATGCATGTTGCTTTCGGTATTGCATCAAACAAAATGAAGTTTATGACTACATACCTTAGATGATTATGTTTTCTTGTCTCCAATTTTGTTCCATGCTCTATGATTGCTTAATGTAATAATTCTTTTTTGCCAGTTCTATTGGTGCTTTTTACTGTAATTTTCTAGCACTGTATTTTTATGTATGGTATACTCGAAAAATGTTTAGCTATCACCTTTTGCCAGTTGTGGTTGAAGTGAAATAATGGTGTTTGAGATGATGGTATGAGAAGTATATTTTGACAATTAAAGATAGAGAATGAAGGAATTTGATAATATAATCTGGTATTTTTATATGAACAACAAACATTAAATATTGCCTTTATAAAAACAAAGAGGTTTTAGACATGTAAATTTGATTTATACCTCAGGAGGGCTGAGTTGATAGAGGGTTTGTCTTTGGAATTCTGTGCTGATTTTTGAAGTTGTTGGGGGATGCTCTGAACCAAGACCGTGGTAGAATCCACTCACGTTTAGCAAGTCTGGAACTGCATGCAGAAAAAGCTTAGTTTGTTTAGTTTGTTAGTATGTGCAAAATATCATAAATCAACAAATCTTTCATGCCCATTAGCCTATATGCTTACACCATGCAGGTTTTACTATCGAAAATTTAAAGTTTTCCCAGATTCAACGCAATTTCTGCAATATACCTAGATCCATTAGTTGGTTTAATATCAACGTCTCAAAAATAAGAGAGGAAATTCCAACTGAAAAATAAGTACAACCCAACTGAGACAAAACTGGGCATTTAGAGAACACAAAAAACTAAATGCATAACTCACTTCTGAAATTCTGAGGCATTGGCTGCAGAAATTGCTCCCTAGATCGAAGACAAACCCTTTCTGCTCTGCCTTGGTGACTTTAGCCATCACCACTCCACCACTCTCTCCAAAAGCTAAACCCATGGATTTGTCCCCCATTCCCCCATCCACAGAGTTCTCCTGTGAACTCCCCACCGATATGAATCCTAGTGCTACTAGATCTAACAATCCTCGCAACTGCAATTGCTCTGATGTTGCATTTGCTTCTTGTTTCTACCTCATCAAAATTACTTTTAAAGGACACACCCATCAGCTCAACATGTACACAGAAGCTCTAGCCTCCCAAAGAAGATTTAACATTGAAACAAAATTTGGGCATTCTGGGCATTAGCTAACAAGGAAAAATATACAAGAAACACATTCTCAGAGATCTCTGACCTGGATTGGCAGTACTAAGTTGCAGGCTTTATCAATCTCAGCCAGAATATTTCTGAAGGTAAACCATCCATTTGAGACACTGCCTACAAACATAATAATTGTGCTCCCCTACCACCATATCCTCCGTTGCCGCCATGACTACCGCCTCCTCTAGCTTGGGCATAGTTTAGAGCAATATTTCTTCCATCCAAGCCCCATCTATTCATCTCTTCAATGGCATATCTCATCGACTACTCATCTGTAAAAATTACAAATCCAAACCCTTCAGTCACGAGCTGACTTCAATAACCCCAAAAAAAAAATGCAAGTTGCTTCATAATCAAGAGGCTAACTCTGTGGACCCTGAGCAAACCTCCCAAAGACCATTGGATATGTACACTTCTCACATACAGAACGCCATAACAGCCACCCTGTTAATAAAATAGTGGCACCCATAGCTGTGAGTTTACTTTGATACAGCGGGTGTAGAATTTCAAGACTCACTTAGCCTTCAATTAATTAAACATAACACATTATACTTGATGAGAATGACTAGTAATCTCAATAATTAGTTACAAAGAATTGAAGAATCTCATGGACAGAAATTTGTTGGGGCTACAATGCAGGGGATCTTGTGGGAGAGTTGAGCGAATTCAATTTAACTTGCACCCACGACGGGGATAATTACTCCATAACTATTTCTTCTCTACAGTGGGAGCCTCGACCGGAGCGTTAGGGCTTGGCTTCTTTCTCTGCCTCAACTTCAACAAAATGAGGAGCATCCACAAGAGCAGCAGCAGAAGCAACCAGCTGCAGAATAGCGAAAAGAATAGATTTATTCCACCACGTTTCCTACCATGCAGGACAGGGGTCTGTCTAAAAAGACTTAGAAAAAGATTGCAAATATCTCAAAGTTTTACACCCTCTAATTTTCAAGATTTAAACTAATCAGAAAATCATTGCCAATGGGCTAAAAATAGCCACCGACGAATGAGGGAAATTTTTTTTGTGAATTTATGCAGTACAAAAATTATTGAATAAAATAAACTTTAGAAGAAGCTAAAAAATTTTACTCTGCACGGGTTTCAAGGAAGGATTAATGCTTAGAAATTTATGAAATTTTTGTCATCACGGATTTCGAGGAAAGAATTTACTCTGCACGGGTTTCAAGGAAGGATTAATACTTAGCAATATTAGAAATTTATGAAATTTTTGTCAGCACGGATTTTGAGGAAAGAATAATGTTTAGCATGTGATTACAACAGTTACGGCAGGGACTAATAATGGTATAAACACTAAAACAGGACTTATAACCTCTACAGACCCAGCAATAATAAACTCAGAGTATGAGCATTACAAACATATTTTGAGAGACCTCATAGTTACATCATGACTCTTCTCTTTATAGTTTTGGCTATCACAAAGAGTCTCTCTTCAAAACCTCCCATGTACAAATAAACATAAATCTACTTTACAAACTATTTTGACTGACCACTTTCTCAGAGAATGAATAGCATGATAAGCACCAAGAAACATTACTAAGCAACTGACAATATCTGAAACCAATGTGACTTACATGATATTATTCATTGGCCTTTATTCACTCTAAACTCCTTTATATGCATTGAATATGACCTTCAAGGTTTACCCTCTCAAACACCTATTTTCCTTCATCAATGTTCATGAAGCACACATGGATAGATAGGTCTCACTCTTTACACCGCATACATCCAAGTCTCATCCATGAATCTGTCAAATGGAGCGAAAACTTAAATTCACTGGCCCTTTGATTTGTTAGAATTCTATTACGAAGCAGTTAGAACGACATCCAACAAACTGACCGTCAAATTGAATAAAGAAACCTAACCGTTGGGATTTGAATTTGTTTTGAACTGTGGTCGTCGATCATCCTCTTAGCACCCGGAGGAGAAACAATAATATCCTTTGATTGACTTTGCTGCCCAATTCCAAACTTTCTAACCGAAAGAATCAGTTCCCTAGTCTAAAGGGTCGGTCACCTCACGATAATTGATGGCTTAAGTTTATAACTTAAGTCACTTTCACCTGCCCGTACGGTCAACACAAAAAAAAGGAACTTTAAGGGAAGACGCCCGAAACATAAGAGTCTTATGATAATTCTTAGGGTTTCTAGAGCCCTGAACCTCTGCATTCAAATCTTTGTGATTCTATATAGCATGACCATGCCTTGAACCTCTGCATTTTGTATGATGGACACTACCCTTTGAAACAATAAATACTTGAAGTATCAATAAGCTTATTAACATCAAATAGGAGCAATGCATGAAACATGATGAACCATCAATACCACAAGCCCAAGTCAACATGTTTGATAACCAACATGGATCACTACTGATCACAAGCATGAGTTTCCTTTCTCTGCATAGCAACATGTAATGTCATCATGACATGCAAACAAGATGACTTCAACTTGCATCACAAATCATGACATTGATGTCCCATGATCTTGATGTCCTACACGAAGCAACCTAGATGTAAACAAGATATCTATCATGATATAAACAAGGTAAAACATTCATTGTACCCCTGGACACCTTGTTTGCATTTTGACATCAAGTAACAACCACAACATCACAAGACCCGTGTGAACAACCACACTTCATTTTGTATGAACACCATGAAGCAACATGTCAACACCAAACACCTGTAAGATCCAATGAAGGATGAATCAAGATCCAATGTCACCTCCTGAGCAAGATCCAAAAAACCAAAGGACAATATCAAAAATCAACACCACTGCCATCATGAAGCAATGTGAACCAAGTATGAACTTCCCTAGATGACACTAAAGCATGTTAACCTTAATGATCTCAACATCTTGTAGATGAACCTGAAGACAACACCTTTTGGCATCAATACAATATGAACACCAAATCAACACCATACCAATGTTGACATCATAACAACACTCTAAGAAGCACCCCTTGAAGCATACTAACCCTTTTGACATCAATGACAAACATGTTCTACATGCTTCATACAAAAGTATAATTATATGTCTTTATCCTTATGAGACATACATCAACTACTTCCACTAGATGCCATAAAGTATAATCTACAAGCTAAGAGTGTTTAAAAAAATAAGATTGATTTATCTTTGTGTTATAGTAGTAAACATACTCTATTTTCACTTGTCTTCCAAAGTCATGAGTAATAGATATCCTAAGAAAATCTATTAATTTATTATGATTATTAATGAGATCATAATAAATTTAATATTAGGTATAGTTAGTATTCATAGATAGGTCATAATCAATCTATCGAGATATGTTTCTCATTACATCTAATTAAATACAATAGTGTCTTCTTGTTTTAACAAATGCAATAATCTTCATTTATATTTTTTCAGTAAGGAAAAATCCAAACCTTCAAAATAACTCATAAGGTTCCCTTAATTAAGTTAAAACAATTATGAAGTCAAATCAAGATATCTACTAATTAACCATACACATAAAATGCTTTTCTACAATCAAGATATCACTTGAAATTTTTAACTTTACATTTATCCCTCTATAAACATTAGGGTATATTCAATCATGTAAGCTAAACCTTATTATGCTTCCTTTTACACAAATCAAAGGTTACAGTATAGTGGTCTTCATGTTTTTGTGTGCCAATGATATAAATTCATAGTTTCTCAACAACATTTTTTAGATTTTCAACTTGGAAATCTCCTTTCAAGAAAAACCTCAGGAAAATTCTAACTTTCAAATAATAAAAACCAACAAATTATCTTAGTCACATTTAGGGATCTGGCATGGTGCAATATGAGCCCAACCTAGGATCACCACCTAGCCCCCAACCCTAGGCTAAATAGTTTAATACCACCCTTACCACAATATTAGAAAGATCGCAATGATAATGTATAATTCTCACATTTATGCATCATACATAGACAATCTAGAGTATTGTTTAACCTCTTAGGTTCATCTATGACCATTCACTTGAAGGATAATAAACAATCCACTTAGTGTCAATGTTTAGATTCAATTGAACCTAGGGTGAAACCTCACACTCTAGGGTTGTGCATTTACTTAGAATGGATTTAGAATATGACACAACATACTCGATACTATTAACCATATAAGACTTAATTAAAGTAAGATGTAAGTAAATAAGGACTAAGGTATCATTGTTACATTATTGCATGGTACCAAATTCATCCAATACCCTTCCTACATAGGTAGAAATAAATAATAGAAAGTTGAATAAGTGACTATCCCACCACTAATAGAATCAAACAAGGGCTAATTTTAACTAATATGATCTAATGACAAAATTTCATACAGATAAAATTCTCTGTCCACATATGTTCGTTCATCTCAATGATTAAGAATTTAGAGTAAGAGACAACATATCTTCACAAACAATCCTCAAATCCTAAGGTAATGTTCATCAGTCTAACTTAATGTCACAAGTTTTGTCTATAATGATAATCTTGAAACTTGCTAATAGTAATGCAATCATCATATGCTCAAAGTTAAAGAAACATAGCAATTTAACTAGACTAAAATATAAATTTTATAGATCATATTATAACAATGGTTGACATATATACACCCAACAACTTCATCCCCTACCTTAGCCATATTAGATTAGCATTCTAGGAAATAACATATGGGTGAAAGTTCAAAGTTGTATCACACTTTTATAAAGGAAATGACAAACATTGATCTAACTTTTTAACTTGAATGGCTACAAAGTGGCGTATATGTTTTAAATTTTAAAATGATGTAAACTAATAAAATGTAGATTTTTTAGTGTATTTTATGTTTGTATTTAAAAAAAAAATTTAAAAATTATTTAAATGTAGTATTTTATAAAATTGACACTATACATTAGTTGTTGATAAAATGCTAAAAAATAAAGTTGAATGGGACATCACACTTTATATAGTAAATTTCATTTATTGTCCTATATTTTTTTGTGTATTCATAACTCAAAACTTTAGTGCATGGATTAAATTTTCCCCAATTTGATAAAATATATATTTTTTAAATAAATCTTTGAAGTTGTGTGTAATGAAAACACAACTGTTAAGATGGAACGTCAACTTTTATCTTCATTCTTTATCCAGAATTGGAAAAAAATTATATCATCTTGACAAGGAATCTCTCCTCTAGTGCATCATATTTCTTTAATGTTTTTGATAAACTTTACTATTTTTTTCTTGAGAGGACAATCAACACCATTTTTTTGTGATGGTGACCTACTTTTATTAGAAATAAAAAATATATATATATAGTAATTGAAATGATTTACAAAAGTGTATTTTTAGATTCTTTTAAAATGATTATTTGCATGAATAGGTTTTGTTAGAACATCAAGTTTTTCGAATAATGTCATTTTTTTTTGTAAATAAGTCCCAAAGTGATGCTACATATGTTTTTAGTGTATGGTTCCAATTGGAAAAAGTCTGTATTAGATTTAAATTAGCTAGAATGAATCTAAATAGAACATAAGTTTCACCAAACTTGACTTTTAATTGGAAATACTTAAATTCATTTATGCTAATAAGTTGGCTAAAAGTGTGACATAGCTTTGAACTTTTACCCATATAGATCAAATTCCCATAACATCAACAAAAGATTTGAATATAAAGGAGAACAAACAAAGGAGAGTATTTGCCTATGTAACCTTCCATCCTCAAAAACCTACTGAACCATATGGATGAACAATAAATCTATCCAAGAAAATAAGCCAAAAACCCCAAGTACCCCTTAAGGTTTACCAATCTTTGCGCAAATGAATAAGATTACAAAACCACATATACAAGAAGGAATCAAGGTTTAGACCTAAGCTAAACTAGGAAATACCCAATTTCAAATTCTTTTCATTACTAAGACATAATCACTATCTTCTTGTTTAGCCAATCATAAATAAATTATAGGAATTTAACCAACACAAAGACTTTAGGGTTCAATTGATTCCATCCTCATTAGGAATGTAGCAATTAATATATCTCATCAGAGGGTGAAATTTTAGAATTGTATCACCTTTCTATAAAGGAAATAGCCAACACAAATCTAAATTTTTAACTTGAAGCACCTAAAATTGACATATATGTTTTAATTTTAAAATGGTATAAACTAATGAAATGTAGAATTCTTAGTGTAGTTTATGTTTGTATTTTTTAAAAATTATTTCTAGATATGGTTTTTTTTTTAAATTGACACTAAAATTTAATTGTTGAAAAATAGTTCAGATAATAAGATTGATGTTCATCCACTTTTAATAAAACAAAATTAATTTTTTTCCATTATTTTTCCCACTTAGCTAACTTGAATATGTTTGCATTGAAAAAAATGATAAATATTTGTTTTCTAATAAATTTTTAAAGTCAAGTTTACTAAAACTGTAATACTTTCAACAGGTCTCCACTTTGTCTTAACAATTTATCATTAAAAAAACAAATTCTTCCCTCTTGGAAGGATTCTCTACCCTAGTGCACTATATTTTTAAAAAAAATTAAAATAAATTTTATCATACTTTTTTGACTTCCACTCATCCTTATGTTTGATTTTGAAAAATAAAAGTAATCAAAATATTAAAAATATATTTTTGAATTCTATGATCTAAGAATTTCCAAAGAGCATTTTTATATTTTGTTGAAAATGTTCCCAATTTATGAAAATCTAAGTGAACTTAGATAGGGTTTGAAAATGTTTTATAAACAAGGCTCGGCTAAATTTCAATGTATGGTGCTAGCTAGGTATGTTTGGCCAAAATTAGTTTTACAAAAACCTTCTCTATTCTAAAGTTTTTTTGTTGAAATGTATTTGGTTGAATATGTCTTGTTACAATGCATGCATAGTATTTTATAAGAAAACTATTTTTTTGGAGATTGAGAATTCCTTTATTCAATAGATGGCTTGTCTCGATGTTCAATGACACTCTTCAGTTTCTTTGGCTCCTTTTGTAAGACCAACAGGTTCATGGATATGCACTCATATTCCTTCATCCGGTCACACTCACAAGGCTTCTAGACCTTAGGATAGTACAGATAGTAGGAGATGACAATGGAGTAGGAGCCCCAATGACACTATTAGTTAGAGATGTCCTTGAGGGACCTTTCATATTGATTCATTTTTGAGATAGTTTCCCCCTCACATGGGGAAGATTTATCACTCATGTGTGCATAGTTATTACTCCTCTTTGAGCTCCCTTGATGGAACAAATTGTACTTGAATCTTTTTAACTTGTTAGACTAGAACGATATTGATCTATATGTTCTCTCAGTTGATGTTATCTACTTTGCTTCCTTCTTGGTGCACATGGTTGGATAAGACTTTTAATTATGTGTGATGGAAATGTTTACACACTCCTATGATGATCACATATGATAATGCATATTGATATTGTTTAAATGTTATCATTTTTTTATGATGTATGCAATGGATGTAATTCACATATATAAAAATGAAAAGTACTATGTTCTATATGCTTATGAATACCATGATCAAATGACATGTTTTATTGTATGTATGAAAAATTGGACTAATAGTGTACAAATTCTCATAAGTAAAATTTTTCACTTAGCGGATTGCTAGTTGACCTAGTATAGGATGACCTACTTAAAAAATTTGAGATAAGATAAGGGAATCGGGTGGGATTTGGGAAGGAGGTGAAACAACTTCAAAACATGGTTTTGTAGAAGGCTAAACACTAATCCTTAGCTAGAAAAAAAATAATATGACTAGTTTCCCAATTAGATGAGTAAAAAACTTTGTGGGTACCTTCTAGATTTAGATCAGAGATAGCCAACAAGATAGACTTGGGGTAAAGGAAATGCTCCAAAGATCTGGATGGTCCTGAAAGATAGCTAAACTCTTGGCTTTGCCTAGCTAGTGCATATGTTTCTTGTGTACCTCTCTTTGTTATTTTCTTTGATAGATGCCACCATCGTAGCTTCAAGATTAGATTTATCTCCATTTGAGAGTACGAACATCATCAATCCTCTCTTTTTTCTTTAAATCTTTTTATTTTTTTTGTACTTCTTTCATTTTTCTTCTCTTCTCTTTTTTTACATCAATTTTTTTGTAGGAATTTTTCTAGCTCTCTTTTTTTTGTACTTTTTTTGTTCTTTTGATTTTTTGACTCTCTTTTTTTACTTCTTTCCAAAGTTATGATCCTCCTGATGTTTTTGGCCAGGAAAGATAAGGGGCTAGTCACCACCGAGGGCTTTTGTTATCTCGTATGACTTCCCCTTTACTCAGGAGGATTAGAGATGGTCTACTTGCAAGATTCTATTGGGTATTGTAGGCTTATGTACTTTCTATGGTAAGACTTGATAGCATGGTTTGTTAAGATCAAGATTGGTGTAAAGTTAAAAGTTCAACTTTTCTTAAATTTGTTGGGAATATGAAAGGGAAAATGGATAATTGTGATTTCAAGGGAACCCCTAGATTTTATAAGTAGATAACTTTAAGACTCATTTCTAAGGTAAAAATCTAACAAGAAGATGTCATGAACAAAAATGCATGATGGACATAATGAAGATGCATGTTTTTGATATTTTTATGTTTTGCTATTTTTTTCTCTATTTTTATGAATTTTTCTAAATGTAATACTTTTTAAGGTGAAAGGCATTAATCATTTTACCAATGCATTGTCCTTCCATTGTGCTAAGAAGGTGTGTGATGTTTCCAACATCTTCTTTGATTACATATGGACCTTTCTAGTCCTATTGAAACTTTCACTTTTTCTGATGTATCTTATTCTTATTGCTTCCTTTTATAATCACTAGTTATCCAATTGTAAAAGGACCTTATAAGAGTCACACCATAGACTTAAGAGATGCCTAGGATCACTTGCAATCAAAACATCCTTCCACAACAAGAGAGAATCAAGAACAATGCTATATTGCTAAAGAATGAAAATGATGCATATAAGGTACAAGATATATAATATATATGACCCACACATATATACAATGGTATCCCTTGCTTATATAGGCAAGGTTGATGCTTAGGACAACATGTGATCACAACAAGTGTTTTAATCCTATGCCATGAGACATAAATATTAAATGCCCTAAGTGAACTTAACTAGACAAGTGTGAAAATGACCTAATAAGGAACCAATTAGGTAATATACCCCACTCATGCCAACACCTCCCCTTAAGTGCAATTTAGGGAGAAGTAAACAATTAAAAGATGCAAATATGGGTCCTGACTAATAAGCCATGTTACCCTAGGCACCCATGTAAAAACAAATCTCTCACAAACAAAGAAAAGGAGAAAAACCTGTAGGAAAGAAAAACCCTCTCCAAAAGAGAGAAAATATGCAAACATGTATAAGTGATGGAGTGATGGAAGGACTCAACATCAAGACCCCCAAGAACTACATCCATCACAAATATATAATCAATAGATCCCCCATAAGAGGGAAATAATGAGACTAGATATCCCCCCATAAAGAAGTAGCTACTATGCCAATGGTAAATTCTTGAAGACAAAAATACTATCCAATGCCTACAAACAACATTTCTCCCCTTAGGAAGAAACAGATCCACTGGTGTATGTAGAAGAAACTCCAACTCTAGAATAAGAGTTGGGGGATGAAATTGAGCATGAAAGATGATGTTTCTTAAAACTTCTCAAGTGTCCACATGTCAAAATCAATAGATACCAGAAAATCAGGAACTCCATGCCTAATCAAAGAATGTGGAAATCCAAGACAATAGGAAAACTCATGATAAAAAATCCCAAAGATAAATATGGTGTGACAATAATCGTACTATGAATTTCATCAAAGCGGAAAGATAACCCCTCAAATGTGTCCAAATCAGCAATATGGGACTCACAAAACAAATCTGAAATACCTGTCAAACACTCATCCCACAAAGTTGAATCTAAAAGAAAAAATGGTTCCTACTAAACAAGATCAAGAGAAGTGTCAATTAGTGAAGGTGAAGATCAACAATTATCTCTGTAGTAGGAGTGGAGTCCTCATCATTCCTAGCATCATCTAAATGTGCATGGTATTCCAAAGAATCAAACTCCTTTTTGTATCATAGTCATAAGGTATATTGTTTGAATCATCAAGAGGTAGAAGACAATATGAAACATGATCATCTCAGAATGGATGGATATTAGGATCTCCATGTATCTCCCAAATTTTGGTCCACATAACATGAAGACATTCAACATGTGTGAAAGGGCACTCCAAGTTTTATCATTAACATGGTCACCAATCACTCCTAGAATGTGATATTTTTTGGAATGCCAAACAAACTTCTTCCATAAGTACCTACTTGAGGAACAAGACCATATAGATGTGCAAAAGATGAATCCAATGCAAGTCTTTCAAAATTCCATTTCTCCACTATTTATAGTTCCCCTTTTGCAAGATGATTAAAGAAGAATGAAATGAAAAAACCCATAATGAACTAGATAGATCTCCAATTTTACAAAGACGCGAAAGCCTCAACTAAAATTATGAACTCCCCAATATATCAATACTAAAATGCAAGCACCCCAAGCAAAAAACAAACACCAATTTTTCAACAATTTTCTAAGCAATGAGTGAAAAGTACTCAATTAGGCTCAAATTGAAAATATGATGTCCAATATTAAATAATATAGAAGAATGACATGGATATATTTGTAGAGGTTAGAAATACCTTTCAAATGCCTATAAGAAGTTGAAATTTTGATACTATGGGTGCAAGTTATGAGTTCGGAAGCCAAAGGAGGTGATATGGACTTCAAACAAAAAATCAAGTTCCTGTAGCAAAATCAAAAAAATATACCTATATCATCATAAAGTGATCAAAAACATATTTTTTATACCTATTTGTTTGGAAAAATTCAAAAATATGAAGAAAAGTTATGGCTCCTGGAAAAATGCCCTATTATAGCATGTAGAGAGGCCAAAAAGGGCCCCTAGTGGCATGTGGGCAACTAGGGGGCAGTGCCAGGGTGGATCTATGGTGGTGGTGGCTGATCAGACTATTGAGGGTGGCATAAAATAGGTGGAGGCAATTTTGTGCAGTGGTGGATAGGTTTTAACGCCTGCTCTATTTAAGCCCTATGAGGTTGGCAAGAACTAGGGGTCGAGGGCCCCGATGACCGGGGGCTCCGACCTTCAAACTAAAATCTCCAATCCATGCAGAGACCAATGGTCATTAAACACTAAACAAATATAAACCTACCATTCAATAACAAAAAACACTAGTCAATACAAAAACTTGCCTATCAAAGACCATTGATGATGTCAGCACCTCCAGAGATGTACCATCGACTCAATGCTTGCAAAGGGATTGTACCCTATTAATTCCAGTTGAGAATATTCACCAAATATTCCACAAAATTTGTTGACTACCTGTGATGATACCTATGTATGGCCTATATAGTGATACCATACTGTACATATATGTACATCATTTCGTACAATATATGGAATTTTTCTACCAAAAAAATTGAAAACCCTTAAAAAATGATGAAAATTTTCAGTTCCAAAATATAGTGTTATATGTCAAAGTTCATCTCTTGACCCTTTTGGATGCAATGGTGAGGTTCATTTTGCACCTAGATGCACTAGAAAAAAATTCTTAGAAAAGATTCTCTAAAAAGAGGGAAGGAAATTGTAGATCTAAAGCTCTAATACCATGTAAGAGTCACACAATAAACTAAAGAGATGCCCAGGATCACCTATAATCAGAACAACTTTCCACAACAAGAGAGAAGCAATGACAACACTATATTTCCAAAGAATGAAAATGATGCATATAAGATACAAGATATACAATATATGACTCACACATATTTACAATGAGAGCCCTTGCTTATATAGGCAAGGTTGAGACCTAGGACAACATGTAATCATAAAAAGTGTTTTAATCCTATGACATGAGACACAAATATTAAATTCCTTAAGTAAAGTTAACTAGACAAGTGTGAATAGGACTTAATAAGGAACTAGTTAGGTAATATACATTGTTCACACCAACAAACCTATCACTTCTTACTATGCTACAAGAAATATCCATTTACATAGGTTAAGCTGGATTATTAGGTGAGGTAGACATTAGTGTGTCTCATGATGATATGGAGTCCAATATAGGGTTCCATCATTTGATAATAGCTTAGTAAGAAGATAAAATTCATCCTACATATATAAATTCTTACTTTAGGTATTCCTTGAATCCATTATAGAAATCAAAATAACTCAGAGGTAGTTTTAGGCTCCTTATGCTCTTAGGGAGGGACAAAGGTTAGAGCTATCCTTCCATTGGGTTTTGGTCTTAAATATGTCAAGTACCCATTATAGATTTCAAGTAATTCAAGAATTATAGGAATGTCTTCTCCAATAATTACCCATAATTTATTCTCTAAACTTGAATCTTCCCTTTCTTACTTCATCTTCATCTAGTAATTTTTCAACCAATTCTACTTGGACATGAGGTAGTTTCCAAGTGTTGCTATATTGTACTAAGGCAACCGACCAAGGTTGATTATTATGAGTTCAAAAATCTCTTGACAAAACCTCCAAATTGTTAGTTGATTCATTGTCATTGGAGTTCATATAGAGATAATATTTTGAGTTTAGTTGCATTGGTATAACTTTAGAGGGGTGTAAAACTCACTAGGAGGTGTGGGCGATGTATACGAGTCTTCAAGTTTTAAATGGTTGTAGTACTCACTCAACATTGCTTCCCCAAGTGGCATTAAAGTAGTGTACACCTTTTTGTCATGTTTTCATTACCGTTGATGGCAACATTGTGGTCAATCCTTGTTACGTCTATTATTTTGTATTGAATAAGAGGAGGAGCTTCTCTTGATTGACCTATTTTTTTTGGTTGTCGGTCCTTCTCTTCATTTTTTATTTGAATCATGAAGATATCAAGGGGAAATTGTAAGGGACTATCTTTTTCAAGTAATTCCGTGATTGTAGCCATTGTTTTAGTTGGGTCCTAAAACTATTGTTCCACAATCCTAGAGTATGGTCTCACCTTCAAGGATAGGGGTGTCATCAAGAAGGTCAAATTGGGGCTCATCAATAGATTAAGGAGGGTTAAAGGCCAATTCATGAGAGTGGATAATCTATCCTATACTTTGAGTTCATCTATGCTCAAGAGGGTATTCCAAGAGGTAATCCTAAGAAAGATTTTATCACAACAAAAGGTGAACAAAATGAAACTATTGTAGTTGTATCCAATGTATGCTTGACCCTAAATATTGTTACTAGGTCAAAGACTAACTAGTTGCACATAAAACCTCTAATTAAGTTGATAATTACATCTTGTAGATGTATTCACAAATGATAACATGATATCTCACAATATGAATCCAATTAAGTCTATTAAAACACTCTAATATACTAAGAGGGGGGTGAATTAGTAGATGCCACAATTTAATCCAATTCAACTTTACCAACAAAATCTTTCCACTGCCTTAAACAGATAATGAAGCAAACTATGTAATTCAAAACACAATCACACAACCACACAACCATAACACTAGATTTACGTGGAAAACCCTAGAAAGGAAAAACCACGGTGAGCAAGCTGCTTGGATCTATTGTCCAAAACTAACCTTGCAAATAAAAACAAGTTCAAAATGAATTTTATGGGCTACATCCTAAAGGAAGCAACAACTCCCTAAAGTGCTACAACACTTACAACACTTACAAGAAGAGGCTCCAACCTATGTAATAAAACACTTGACTGATTCTGCTCATTCAATCACCTCCTTAATATCATTTCCTTTGACACTGACATATGACTTCAACACCTCTGCTCAAACAGCTTTGCTATCTTTAAAACACCTCCACAACACAACCCAATTATACTACCTCTGTTATGAATAATGCATTATAGTCTCTAGATTTTCTTCACAATTTCAAGATCAACTATCTTCTATGCACACACACATACACTCACTCTCACACTTGCACATCATCACATACTAATACTCACTCACTGTCTCTCATAACTTTGCAACAAACTTGATCTTTCATTTATATGTTCTGCAAGACTTCAAAGATTCACCATTGTCAGCCATGATGAAACATGTAATGACCTATCATGCCAGCTCCCAAATCATCTATGGTAAAATAGTCCTAAATTAAATCTCGCTATCATTGATACCAAGTAATCAACTAGACCTATTTTATCTTATCACACATCTCTATGTTGGTACACACTTCCAAACAAATGGTACAAACACTTAAACACACCAAGGTATACCATGTCAGAATTGCAAACACTTATCCTTCCGCACATTAACTCCAGACCCTATGCAGTGCCGGAGGAGAAAGATATTATTATGTGGATCATGTCACGAACACTATATATGACTTGACCACTATGGTACATTGTATCATTTGAAATTTGAATATCTCATACCTCTCATCTGTATCTAGTTATCTAGTTATGTTGTACCTTTGAAACTATAACAACACTGTATCATCATTGTCTTCACTTTTCTAGCTCTAAAAAGCACTATGGTAACTTTTATGCTTTGAAATTAGAATCATGCATACTTCATACTTGTCTCCATCTAACCTCAAAACTACAAGGCCATATCTTCATATGCAGTAGAATGCAGTACAATCTTTTGAGATCCTTCAATACAAATCATTGTGCCTTTGACAATTGAACCCTTATACATTTTCTTTCATATCTCATGTAGTGATTTTCAACAAGAGGAAATGAATGAACATTCACAACACCATAGACAACATTCAATCATCAAAAACAAGAAACCACAATTTCTTCATGTCAACATTTCCTTCAACCTAACAACTTTCACCTATCCATGAACTTCAGAAGATAAGGTACAACTCTGTATAGATGATACTAATCCAACAACATGCTCATGACTTTCATCACCACATCCTTCACATCACAACACTTTTGATCATCATTCTTTGACTACTTCTCTGATCATCACTTCTTTGACAGCATATACACATCACTATGCTTTCCACATCACCACTCTTTTGACATCACTGATCACCACTCTTTTGACATCATTGATAACATATGCAACAAACTCTACATACATAGTTTTCAAGGTATAAGCATGCAAGACATGATTAAAAAATCATTCAAACACTTGAATGTCACTTAAGATTATTCCTTGATTTACAATAATGAATCATGAATATTATGTGAAACCCTAATCTACCCTAATCTACTCCTGCAACTAAAAAAAATTAGAGGATTGATGAAATGAAAGGTTTTTGATCCTTCACCAATATCGACCAGTGCCTACTCCATTGGGAAACAAAGTCATAGAATGCAGGGAGGAAGGAGATACATTCAAGAAAAAACATCAATAGAACCAGAAATGCAGTCACATACAAATCCAAAATACATTTCATGTAATAGACATACTTAATAATCTCGAATAGAATTGCAATGACTCATATGTAAGAAAGGAAAGACCAATACAAAATCTTTGTCTTGTATTAGATGCTATCACACTAACAAATGTGATGAGACAAAATACATAGTTGCGACTATATATACATTTCCTTGAATCATTACAAATGGCCATAAAATTTAGACTAAGCTAGTCATTGTTTTAATGAAATATAATGGACTTCGTGCAAGATATGAACTTCATTAAAATGTTAAAGCCAAGGAGACCTTTGTAGCCATCCAATTCTAGAGGATCCACACTTTGAATCTTGCAGCTTATCCTCCAACTACGACTCCTCTAGTTCATCCTATTATACTACCACTACCTCCTAAAGATAATGACTCTAATAAACCTGACTAGCTCTAGTAGGGATCATCTACTAGTTTTTTGGGCCATATGACCAACTTGTCCTTTTCCTAATTTTGTAACTTTTTGGTCCCCATGATCGTAAATGTTCATCAATGGCCTTTGAGTCTTGTATTTTGTTTTTAATAATGTACAAGTGATTTTTCATCTTTTTTTCAAAAAAATAGATATCAATTTAAATGTTAATAGACTAAGCTAGTAAGTATTCCTATACTAGTTGACAGTTATTATTTATTTGGAACAATGTCCTAAATTGCCTGATGATCTTTAAGAGATGTAGAAGGTTCCTTGTGCTAGTACTATTGGAAGACTCATATATGCCATGTGTCATGTCCCTATATTAGTAATTTATAATTGAATCATTATGTATTATTTATTCAAATTAAAGATATGAATAATATTATAAATAGAATCTATTTAATATATTTAAATAATATTTATTTAAAACAATTAAAACATATTATTAGTATATTTATAAATAACACATATAAACAATATAATATAAATCATATATCATTTATTATGATATAAATGATATAATATAAATAATATAAAATAAATAATATATCATTTATTATAATGATATAATATAAATACAAATAATATAAATAAACATCTTTTAACCTATCCAAGGGAGTTACGTATGGTTAGAACTAGTTTTACCACAAAAGGGAATTAATATAAAATAATAAAAAATTGATAAGAGGGTAAGTATGTTTTTTACCACCAAGAATAATAAGAGACGCGCCTCTTCGAACATATCCCTTGAAAGGGAAATAAATAAAGGTTGTGAGATAGAAGGAAAGCATCATCGGAAGAAAAGAAAATTTAGTATAAAAGGAAAGATAGACTCAATAGTTCAAAATAGCCAATATAAATCAAGAGCTCCATAATAAATCAGATCTACACAAAGAAAAAGAATAAGAGGGAAATAAAAATTTCAGTAGGTAATAATATTTAACATGCTTATCTTATAATTATTAAATGTAAGATTTGTAAGTTTGGTTTGGTGTAATTTATGTCAAAAATAAAATAACCATAAGTATTATATGGTAGGCATATATCTATATTTATAGATGTGTAAAAATACATTTAAATTATAATAGAATCTGTATGTGATTCAGATAAATTGGTTAAGTAAGTGAATAAATTTATATGTTAAAATAGCTAAAATCCTTAGACAATTAAGTGAATAAAATTGTGAAAGATATGGAACCATGAGGCACATGAATAAACATGAAAACTATGAAAGAAGGCATATGAAAATCCTCATTATGAAATCATGGCATCTTATGATCCATGGTGGATCCCAAGATGAGAAACATTGGACAACCTTAGGACACAACTCATGATCCAGCCAAGAGAGGTGTTTGAACCTCCTTATTAATCGCCTTTTTGTCCATCATAGTAGGGTGAATTAGGGATGTATATAGAATGTAGGTAAACCCTAAGTGGATGAAGAACACTGCATGTTGTGTGAAGTCCCTTGGGCTAAGAGATGAAGAACACCACATGTAGTGTGAAGCTCTTGGGCCTATGATAATTTATGAGCTCATAATAATTGTGCCCGACGTGAGGTGACTCTCGATGGAATGAAGAATGCCGTATGTTGCATGAAGTTCCATCGATCCAAATGGTGAGGAACACCGCGTGTAGTGTGAAGCCTTTGGGCCTCTATGGGGATGAAATGTGCCCTAATACATCCATACTTAGGTGGAAGATGAGGATGATTAATGAGAAGGCAACCAAGAACCCAATTAAGGTGGAGCGTGGGAAGTGTATGAACAAATGATAAGTTGGAAACATTATATAAGGACATGAATATACAACTTGAATATGGATGAATAATGATTATATTGTTAATATGATGAAGTGAAAAGAAAATGAAACTATAATGTTATCTTTTGTGAGTTGAATTGCACAAGGTTAAAGAAAAAATTGGGACTCACTAGAAGGGGACAATACAAGTGGTATCAGAGTAGTCATCCTGCCATCCTGTGAATAATAGTAAATAAAAAATAAAATAAAAATAAAAAACAAGAATCAATGAAAATCGCGAGTATGAATTTCATGAATTGTTAGAATAATGGTGTTTAATACATTGCTAAAATATTTTAAAAATATATATATATGTAGCATTAAAAAATTAAAATTTATTGCAACATTAAAAAAATTAAGATTTACTTACAAATAAAATAAGGTAAAAAATAAATCTTAATAACAATAAAATTACATTAAGTAAATATACTTAATGAAATAGCCTAATAAAGTAATTAAAATATAATTTATAAATAAATATGTAGTAAGATATCTCTAAGTTCTCATAAAGTAATATATTTGAAAAAGTTATTTTCATTTCAACTTAATGTTATTTAATAGCTATAAGATTATATCATAATGTATAATCCCATATAGTAAATTCAATTAATATTATAAATATTATATATTGTATAAATACATCATATATAGTTTATATATAGATGTAGTTTCAAGAAACACATATATAAATTAATTAATTTGTGATCATAATAACCATATGATTAGATCCACAACCCTATTAAACATAACTATATCGTTTAAAAATAAATAAATAAATAAAAGTATTATATACTTTAATATTAAATTTATTATTACCATTTTTTAATGTATACTTTAATATGAAATTACTTATACTTTCACCTAATCCTTTAATCCTAGTTGTGATTGCTTGAGGACAAGCAATTTTGAGTGGGGAGGGTTGTCATGTCCCTATATTAGTAATTTATAATTGAATCATTATGTATTATTTATTCAAATTAAAGATATGAATAATATTATAAATAGAATCTATTTAATATATTTAAATAATATTTATTGAAAACAATTAAAATATATTATTAGTATATTTATAAATAACACATATAAATAATATAATATAAATCATATATCATTTATTATGATATAATATAAATAATATAAAATAAATAATATATCATTTATTATAATGATATAATATAAATACAAATAATATAAATAAACATCTTTTAACCTATCTAAGAGAGTTAAGTATGGTTAGAACTAGTTTTACCACAAAAGGGAATTAATATAAAATAATAAAAAATTGATAAGTGTGAGGCCGATTATTTTACCTTCCTTATTTTGATCGTTATGCATTTTAGTTGATGACATTATCAGAGTTTTAGTGACCATGGTTTCATTATGCAGACTTGATTTTACCTCCTGATTATGATAGGACATTTATTAGACATGTGATTTGATTTGATCATATTGATGTTATTTTGTGATTCGACATACGAGATACATATTTGATGATGCTTGTGATGAGATTCTAATTATTTATGTGGTGTTGACTATTTGACATGTGATTGAAAAATGCAAGTTAATTCAGAATTATGTTAATGATGATTATTGTTGTATTCTATGGCGTGAATTTAATTCCAGTTGCTTTGGCTATGATTATCATGATATGATTGACACTTGATCGAGATGTCCAGGTTTTACATTCCCAAGCACGGGAAATTGGAGGTAGAATTCACACTATGTTATTCCCTGTGAAACCGATCCATTCCCAAGAGGGATAAGGATCGCGTTTGAAAATTGAATGTGATTTAAGTGCTTGATTTAATTTTTAATCTTCTGGCCTAGTACCCTTTGTTTAAATTAATTAATAATAAGTGTTGTATAAATTTTATTTGATTTACACCACTTGGTATTTGTTTTTTTTTTTAGGCCATTTAAAGTGGATTTATGACCCCTTTGTGAACCTTAGTGTCCCAAAAGTTACCCTAGGTGGTTACCCATGGGTTTAGGGTCAACTTGGACTATCTAACCCTTGGATTAACTCACTTTTGGTCACTCTAAACTATGGTTTAGTCAAAGTGACGAAATTTGAAATTAGGGAAGGTGGGAGATGAGTCATGCTTTGGAAAAGACTCATCTCCCTTCCCAAAGTTTGGGAATCCTTTCCCAAGGAGGACTTGGGAGGTCTCCAAGACTCCTAAGTGTGTGGGATCTTCCTCCAAGACTCTCACACATGTGTGAGAGCATCTTGGAGGGAGATGGCTTTTTGAGAGAATAAGAGGATGCCATATGGCATCCCTTGTCCTCTGGGAGGTTTGGGTGGGAATGCCACCTCACCACTTGTCCTCTCACACATGTGTGAGAGCACAAGTGGATAAGGTGAGGATTGAGAGGGAATTGGAGGATGACACTTGTCACCCTCACACTTCCTCTCCCTTGCAAGTGGCATTGGAAGAGGAAGGAGAAGGTGACAAGTGTCACCTTCTCATTCCTCAAGGCCAAATTGATGGCCTATAATATCTCCTCTTGTTGAGGAGTGTGGGGTTCTTGCATTTTTGGGGAGTTTCTCTCTATTTTTGGAGCAAACTTGGGAATTTAGAGAATTTTCTTGGAGGTTGGAAGGTTTGGGAAAGCTTGGAGCTCATAACCAAATGTGCTTTCATAATAGGGCTCTTGAAGGTAAGCTCTAAATCTTGTTCTTCACCCTTGCTTATTTATTTTGATGTGTTGTGTTTTTGGTTGTTTGTTGTTTCATTGTTTTTGTGTGGGATGGGAGTATGGTGAGAGCACCTCCATTTGGAGGTAATGCTCAACTTGTTTGGGTAGGGGAAAGGAACCTCCTTGAGGTCACTCCCACATAGTGCTATTTATGCCTTGAGGGCTGTTACTTGTTGAGGAGATTTTTGAATGGCAAGAGTGCCATGGAGGTTGTGTTTTGTGATTTTGTGGAGAGTGGTGTTTTTGGAGATTTTTGGCTTGAGGCCATGAGATTTGTATTTTATCATTTGGGTGGACTTTGAAGTAGAGGGGTCCATTCCCTACCCTCATCAAACTCATTTTCATGAGTTGAGTTTTGTGTTAAACATATGGGCTATTTTTGTGTTATTGAGGTTTATTCTTGTTGTAGAAAGTCATACCCATGTGAATCCCTACCTCCCTAGCTCAGGGGTGACCCACTTGCGGGCCTACAGTAGGGAGGAGAGCATTTCATAGTGGCTGGATTGTTTCCTTTTGGTTGTGTTTATTTACAAGTTTTGAGTGAAGAAATGGAGTTGTTGTGGAGCTCATTTTTGGGTGGCTTAGTAGTATATTATTGGCTGTTGAAGCCATGGCCATTGTGGCCTTATTGTATTGTATTTTTTGTAAAATTTTGCTAAGTTATTTGCCATGGAGTTAGCTGTGATATATACTGCAATGTAAACATTCTGTGATTTTGTTTAATGTTGATTACTTTCTATTTTGTGGAATTGAGAAGTTTTGTGAAATGCATGTGAAGTTATATTTAGTTTTCTATCATTATCCTTTGCAAAAAAAAATATAATGTAACTCCTTCCTGTTATGTTGTAGTGAAATTTCTATGTGTTAGTTATTTCCATGAAAAGAAACTGAGTTGTTTGAGATTTAAATCTAGTTGTAGTTTTCTTACCCTATTAGTTGCAACAATAGAAAGGATATACTTATGTGTAGTTAGACTGTTCAAAATTTATATTTCTATATAGTATCATTGCAAAAAAAAAAATATAAATGCTTCTGTATTAATCCATTCCCTAAAGAGGAAGCTAATTTTCTAGCTTAGAATAGATTTGTGTTTTCTTTTGAAAGCTAGACCAAGTGTAAATTTGTTAAAAAAATATATACTTGTACATATAAAATAGATACGCATATAAATGTAAATACATTATCCTTCCTTTTGTTTTGAGTTGTTGTTTTCTTTTTATCTATTTTTTTTAGTGTTCTCACAGCAGTTACGAAAAAAAAAAGAGATAGAAGAAAATTAAACCAGATCTGTTATTTTTCTGTATATATCAAAATGTGTATATACACATCTATATATATAGGTGTATATAAATAGATTTATATATAAACAAGGTTAAAAGAAAATATGATAAAGAAATGTATATATTGTGTTATGCCTTTTTATAAATTGATTTTATCATTATAGATATATATGTATATATGTATATATGTATATATGCATACATATATATATATACATATACATATACATATATATATACATATACATATATATACATATACATATATATATATATACATATATATATATATATACATATACATATATATATATATATATACATATATATATATACATATATATATACATATATATATACATATACATATACATATATATATACATATATACATATATATATCCAAAACTAAAATTAAATTTTTGTTAACAAAATACAGAGGTCTGAATTTTGTTGAGGGATGGACTGTTTTTTTTTTGGTGGGGTTTCAAAGTTATAAACAAAAAAATAAAATTTAACAGGGACTGTGGGCAGCGACAGCATATTTATTTTATTGGTGTGAAGGGTGTGGGTGGAGGCAAAGTCTCCTCCCCACACCCCTTACCCCGTAGCCTCCATAGGCCCTAACCCCCGCAGCGTCCTGTTAACTCTGCAGTCCCTCCTCCTTTCTGGCACCATTAACTCCGCAGTCACTTTCCCTCCGCGCCCCTGTGTTGGATCTCCACCCTCGGATTGCTGTTTCCCCACCATGGCTGCCTCTCACCACTAGCACCGCCACACTTCGCCCCTCCACCATTTGGCCACCGTCAGCCCTCCACCCTGCACAAGTTTGTAACATGTAAACTAATACACCAAAAATGTATTCATTTGTATATACAAATAACACTATAAACTGTCATGCTTACCTCCGTGGGCATCTTCATGGCCCCCATTAACAAAACCCTAACCTGCAAGCAAACAAAAAAAAAGGCAAAACAAAAACAAAGAGAATAGGAAGAATAGTGAGAGAATGAGATTAGGGTTTCTTTTAGGTTTGTATTTTCTAAAATAGGATTAGGTCAACAATGTAATTAGAAAACAATTTAAAATTGAATTAGGGCTTTTCTTATTTTAATGAGAGGAGATTTTTTTTCTAATTCTTCCTTTTAGATGTTCCCTTGTGCCTTTTTGTTCATTTGTTTTAAAACTTGGGTTCCTAATATTTTGTTCGAATTTTAATGAGGGTTTTGCATTTTTATTTTATGACCTTGTGCATTTAATTTTCATTTGGGGAAATTAATTTTATTCTATTTGAGAAAGAGTATTTTTCCCTTGTATTTAGATTCACTTAAAAGAGGGGGATAATGATTTTATTGTGGCGGAATTTTATCATTTTATTTTCATCTATTTATTATTTGTTTTACGGGAATGAGTATCTTACCTCTTCCCCTCCATATTTTTCTGAGTTCGATAATAAAAATAATTGCCAAAATTATGTTTATTAACAGACTCGAATTTGACATACCTTTGATGTCTGGTCTTTAAATATTATTTCAATGTCAAAGATTGATTTAAAATTTGTTTGTAAGTTTTCTTTTAATTTTATTTATTTATTCCCTTCTTGGCATTTTATTTTAAAATTTATTTTGCATTTTTTGAAAACGCGTTATGCTGTCAAAATTTTCCTAGATTTCTAAGGTTTAAAATTTTTATTATTTTATTAACTTGCATTCCATCATCCCACTTTTGTCATATGCCATCTTGCCATTTTACTTAGTCTTTATCTCATTTCGTTTGAACCTAAGTTAGAGATAGGTTTCGAGGTTGGCAGAAATCATCTTCACACCTAGGAAAATAGGGGTTCAGATTTAAAACAGTCTAACCCTTAAAGTGACACACTTCATGTCACATACCCCCTAGACAGCTTTCAACATCACGGTTATGTTGACATGTTTATGCCTTATGCGTATTACCACTAAGCACGCAGATGCGTGCGAGGGGGTTCCTAGGGATAGGTAGAAAAGTTTGTTGCAGCTTGTGTCATGACCACATGGCAAATGTGGACATGACACGTGTGTTGTGTGTCGTGACCACAGGGGAAATGTGGGCATGACAATAAGAGAGTAAGTATGTCTTTGACCACCAAGAATAATAAGAGACATGCCTCTTCAAACATATCCCTTGAAAGGGAAATAAATAAAGATTGTGAGATAGAAGGAAAACATCATCGGAAGAAAAGAAAATTCAGTATAAAAGGAAAGATAGACTCAATAGTTCAAAATAGCCAATATAAATCAAGAGCTCCATAATAAATCAAATCTACACAAAGAAAAAGAATAAGAGGTAAATAAAAGTTTTAGCATGTAAGTATATTTAACATGCTTATCTTATAATTATTAAATGTAAGATTTGGAAGTTTGGTTTTGTGTAATTTATGTCAAAAATAAAATAACCATAAGTATTATATGGTAGGCATATATCTATATTTATAGATGTGTAAAAATACATTTAAATTATAATAGAATTTGTATGTATGTGATTTAGATTTTGGTTAAGTAAGTGAATAAATTTATATGTTAAAATAGCTAAAATTCTTAGACAATTAAGTGAATAAAATTGTGAAAGATATGGAACCATGAGGCACATGAATAAACATGAAAACTATGAAAGAAGGCATATGGAAAGCCTTATTATGAAATCATGGCATCTTATGATCCATGGTGGATCCCAAGATGAGAAACATTGGACAACCTTAGGACACAACTCATGATCCATCCAAGAGAGGTGTTTGAACCTCCTTATTAATTGCCTTTTTGTCCATCATAGTAGGGTGAATTAGGGATGTATATAGAATGTAGGTGAACCCCAAGTGGATGAAGAACACCACATGTTGTGTGAAGTCCCTTGGGCCAAGAGATGAAGAACACCGCATGTAGTGTGAAGCTCTTGGGCCTATGATAATTTATGAGCTCATAATAATTGTGCCCGACGTGAGGTGACTCTCGATGAAATGAAGAATGCCGCATGTTGCATGAAGTTCCATTGATCCAAATGGTGAGGAACACCGCATGTAGTGTGAAGCCTTTGGTCCTCCATGGGGATGAAATGTGCCCTAATACATCCGCACTTGGGTGGAAGACGAGGATGATTAATGAGAACGCAACCAAGAACCCAATCAAGGTGGAGTGTGGGAAGTGTATGAACAAATGATAAGTTGTAAACATTATATAAGGACATGAATATACAACTTGAATATGGATGAATAATGATTATATTGTTAATATGATGAAGTGAAAATAAAATGAAACTCTAATGTTCTCTTTTGTGAGTTGAATTGTGCAAGGTTAAAGGAAAAATTGGGACACTAGAAGGGGACATTACACCATGGCCTATACAAGACAAAGTATTGGAGTTTTGAGAAGGTTTATGTGTAACCCTAGTAAAGAGCATTGGACTTATGTGAAAAGGATTTTTAGATATTTGTTAGGGGCTTCTAACTATTTTATTTTTGTATCATGGGATAGCCGGTGATGTTGGAAATTTTATTGACAAGACGATTTTGGAATCTCCACGTAAAAATATTCAAAAATCACTCGCTATATGTGGTGTTACATTTTCAATTGATTGAATCAAGCTATAAATCTAATGTATGTAAATGTTGACAAGTAGTTTTGACAGAGATCTAAAGTGGCATATAGGAGTAGAGCTGATAGCAGTAGAGTGTAGCAGTTCCAACAATTTTTAGGTAATAGCGAGCATTCTTGCAGAAGCGTACAGGCAAGCAGAGTGTGGAAAGATAAGAGTGAAGGGCGTTCTGATAACAAATCCATCCAACCCGCTGGGCACCACAATCAATGAGCAGACACTGAGAAGCATTGTACATTTTATGTGAGAGAAGAAGATTCATCTGATTTGCGATGAGATCTATGCAGGCTCAGTGTTTTCTGGTCCAAGGTTCATGAGCATTGTAGAGGTGGTGCAACTACAGAGTGAGAGGGAGCGCAAGCATCTTCACATCATTTACAGCCTATCAAAGGACATGGGACTGCCTATGTTTAGAGTGGGAGTCATCTATAAAGTTATGACCTCTGAAAGTTTCTACATCACAAAAGGCACTCTCCAGAATTAAGCATTTTATCCTACAACTCATCTAAATCACAATCCCTTCCTCTCTATTGATAGACCTCAAATGACAAACTAGATCTTCCTTGACAGCCCTTGCACCCTAATCACATCCATGTGATATCCAAATACTTTCTTTCTTCACCACCATTCAACTCACCTCTTCATTTTGTTTATAGGAAAGTCAGTTCTTGATTCTTGATTCTTTATTCTTGGTTCTTGATTCTTTATTATTTGAGCATGTAGTAGTAGAGAATAGCAGGTAGCTCTAGAGTTGCAGTCAGCTCTGGATTGCACGTGTGAACAGTGCCAACTTTAGGACAACAGTCCAAACTGTATATGGAATTTGCGGAATATAAGTTTGTTTGTTTGTGTGTTTTGTTTTCTCCTTCATTTCATTCCATCACAGCAGTGATTTAGGGTTTCCCCTACCAACACCACCACATTAGTAAATTATATGCAGCATTAGTCGCCACCATCCAATGCTGAATAAATCTATCTTAGAAGGAAATGAAGGATTATCAGTATGCTCCAAACATAGGCGCGGCTTCACTTGGCATATACTTGTTATTATTAGCATCAACTTAGTTGGAATCTCTCTCTTGGTTGCTACCTATGTTACCAAGTATAATCCTACAACGCGACCCACCAATCTGTAGGCGATTTTCTAAATAAGGAGAAATAGAATTTGAGTGGAGGTCCAAGTAAGAAACTGTTTCAAAGCTATTCTGCTACCCATGTCTTGCATAATCAAAACATTTAAATTTTGAAGTAGTGGTTGCCATAAATTATAGGGAAGTCTATCACTGTTTTAACTAATTATAGCTTTTAATTTAATTGCAATATAAATATACAAGAGATTCTTCAATGAATAAGGTGGTTTTGGAATGCTCCACATTCTTTGTTGGTCTCAAATCTGCCTTACAGCCGACTCCAAAATTTGCACCATTCTAGTGTGGTTTATAGAGACAAATCAAGATCACATAGATTTACTTCTACAAATTGTAAATCTCCATTCAGTGAGTCTTAATGATGGAAGGAAAATACTCTTAAATTGCACATTTCAACTAAAGGGAATGATATTTTTGTATTCAGCAAAAGGATTGTGTTAAAATTGCAAATTTGAGCTAATAGTCTCAATTGGGACATTACATATGGGAAAGGAACTAGAGAGCCCATTGAACCTAAAATAAAGCCAATGAATGAAGGTCTTAGATATGTTAGAGGAAAAGAAAACACAAATGGTAATATAAGTACAAAAAATCTAGTTCAAGAAATCTAATGTTCACATTGACATGGGCAAGGACATAGAAAGGAAATGTGTTGGGATCTTCATCCTTGTAGTATTTGTGAATTGAAGAATCATTTTGAAAAGATGTTTTGGAATAAAGAGTGGAAGAAGGAATCTATGAAAGATTGTATGCAGATGAATTGTGTATTGATTGATGTATCTAATTGGCAAAAGGTCTCAAGTATGTTCAAAAATTTGCATAGGCATAAGTATCCACACATCAAACAAAAAAGAATCATGTAAGGATTAAATGTTTGAGTTGTGTGATAAATGATTTTTTGTTTTGACTCAAAGGAAGTCATTGTCTAATGTGAAAAGTATCATGCAATGGTGATTTTGTAGGAAGGATGCTTTTGGACATTTTGGAGAAAGCTATTTGATGTTTTGCAGATCTAAAGATTATCAAAGGCATTTTGAAGATAGAGTTTGTAGATGTTGAAGTAGTTAGTGGTAGAAATTAAGCAGGACAGTTGGTGAGTAATTTCTCCCACCATTAATTGTAATTAATTAAAAAGGTATAATTTATAATTGCTTTGTTTAGGAAAATCTAGAAAAAATAGGAGACTTGTAAGTTTCTAGATATGGATGGAAGATAGTAACTTTCTAGAAGAAGGGAGTCTTGTTTAGAATGTTTCTAGATAAGTTTTAGAAGTTTCAAGAAGGCAAAAAGCATAAAATGTTGTTTACTAGTATGGTATTGAGAAGATCTCGATAAAATGAGGCAACTTGTAATTATTTGATCATCATCAAGCAATGGAAGGTTTGTGAATGCTGTAGCATTCATATTTTGAGAAATTGTGTGTTGTGGGTGTTTGTTTAACGCCATCCACCACCATCATTAAAATGAAGAACAATATTTCATTAATTTTATCATCATAGGATAGAAATAGAGTGCCTTTTCTCCATACACTATCTAACTCCATTATAGAGTATATTTCTTCATCAAATGTACCATCAGATGGACAAGATACCAATGCCCTAACTACTACCAGGTGTTCAATGTTGGGTTTGTACTCATTCTTAATAGTGTATCTATAATTGAGGCCATTATAAATTAAGAAAGAGATCCATGATTTAGAATATAATGTAAATGTGGAAGTTGTGAGGACATCATTGTCCCATCCCTGACCATATCTTCATACTCCTAAACTTCCTAAGCTTCGCACGTGGTTGACAAATTGATAGTGTACTCCAAATTGTATAAAGAAGGATCCCTATCAGTGCATAAAAATTTAAAATTAGAGTGCACTACAATAACATTAACCATGAAGATACCTAAGGATAAATTTCATAGTTTTTCGAATAATGGAGTGATCATACTCTATAAATTTAATAATGTGCATGTAGATTGGTTACCAAATATAAAAAGATATGGTGGAATATTAGATTAAAAATGTGAAAATTGAAGATTGGAAATCATATAATGCATCTATGGCTATGATAGTGTGGCTTTGAATGAAAATAATGGAGAAAATATCTTCACTAGTACATATGATATTTCATTTCTTGATGAAGTAAACTAATGCTTCTACCTCTTCAATGGCAAATGTGTTAAAGCATTCGATAATGAAATTGTAAAGTATTAGCTGATATTTGTATTAATGAGTCTAATAAGTTGGTCACTATGTAAAATCCTACAATTATAACTACAAAATAGGGACAATATGTGAAAGATTCTAGTAGGTGATTTTGATACTACTCTAGGTGATGCTTCTATTATTGGCCCTAGAGCATTAGATATTTTATGCGATGTTTTTTATGAGATGTTATCTACAAACCATATTTCTACCTCAATGGCTTACATATTGTTAGCATTACATTGTTTATGTTTGCAGTTACTCAGTTACTGTTGGTAGTTATAATGCAATTACTTAGTTAGCCGTCAGTTACAACTATCTCCCTTTCTCATATAAATGTATACTACCATCGAATAAATGAATAAAGCAATTACTATTTCTTCAGTTGGTATTAGAGCACACTTTGTTTTTGTGCCTATGCAAGGATGAGAGGCAACGCCTCATGGATTGCAGCATACAGAAGATGAAAATAGCTGTTCAAAATAGGGAGTGCAAGAATAAGCATTTGATACACTAAGACGTGCCAATACCTTTCAGAGTTGATGCATAAGGCTGCAGATTTATTAGGACATGCCAATACCTTTCGGAGTTGATGCATAAGGCTGCAGATTTATTTCAACAAACATGTGTCCTGTACAAAAGATGTGAATAGGAGATAACGTATCATTTGGAGGTCTTTGGTGTCCTGTACAAAAGATGTGAATAGGAGATAACGTATCATTTGGAGGTCTTTGCAGGCAGATTGAAGTCATTTGTGCATTGAGTTTGGAGGCCTTTGCAGACAGATTGAAGTCATTTGTGCTCTTTGCTGTAAGCGGTTGTTGCCTAAACTGAAGTTTCTCTATCCAAGCCATTTGTAGCACTCTCCATAAGGCACTTGAAAGAGGAAGACAGTCTGCAAAACCCGGCAATCAAAGAAAATTGGTATGTATTGAAGTGTGTATGGAAGTGCAAATTTTATAAGCAAATATATATAAGTCTGAGTAAGAAGTCAATCTTTTGAGTATTATCTAAATGGAGATCCCATTAGACAAGTATTCTGGTTCCAATTTTCATACCTGGAGAATGAAAATTCAAATGCAACTAATGAATAAAAAATTATTGGCAATAGTAAGTGGAAAGGAAAAAGCACCTACATATGCAAATAAGTTATTAGACTGGAGTAGTAGAGATGATAAAGCCAAGGCTATAATTGGTCTTGTTCTTTCTGACACCGGATTGCACCATATTGATTTGGATAAATCATCAGCCGAAATTTGGGATAATCTGAATAAATTGTTTGGGGCAAAAGCTGTTAATGCAAAGTTTTCTCTAAAACTTCAATTATTTAAATTTAAGATGGAAGATGGAATCACAATGTCAAATCATATAAGTAACTTGTAGTCTCTCATTAGACAGCTAGCAGAGGTTAAGGTTACAGTAGATGATGATGATGCTAGGGCCATCCTATTAAATAGCTTGCCTTCAAAATACAACAATGTTTTTTTTACTCTCAGTCAAATATCTTCACAAACTCTAGAAGGTATGATTTCTGCTCTTCTATCAGAAGAGAAGAGAACAACAGAAGATTCATAAGATGATCCTCAAGAGAAAGCATTATTTTCAAGAAGCAATTACAAGAGATCAGAGAGAATCAAATGTTTTTATTGTAAGAAAAATGGTCACATAGCTTGGGATTGTAGAACCTGAGCAAGTGATGTTCTTAAAGGAAAGCTCAAAAATGAAGGAAATCTTGCTTACATTGAAGATGATAAGGATCCAACAGATATTGAGGATGAGGATCCACCAGATGGTGCTATTAATTTATGTGGATATGCCCTTTAAGCAAGGTCATATTGGAGGCTAGCGGCATCAAAGGATGGAGGATTTTCCATCATCTCAAGTTAGCTTCTCGCTTTGAGATGATGCTTTGCATGAGAAGCATTTTTGGTTTTGGTTGTTTTGTTTTTTTTTATTGATGCTGACGGAGCTGACAAATTTAAAGAATGTATGTTTTGTGAAGATTTTGTTTTGGAGACAGGTTTGGGGTTTGGTGTTGAGCTTAGTATGGATTGTTGTCCAGCGAGCTTCAAAGAGTATATGATCTTGAATTATACCCTTTCGCGGTCACTAGACAACATGGCAGAGATCTGTTGTATGTCTTAGGGGCCATTATCGAATAATTCAAGACTCTGTGATTTGAGAGCTTGGGACTAAAGAGCTCAAGAACATAGCTCGAAGCTACGCCTTTCCAAGGGTAGACAAGACAACATGATGGAGCCTCACTTGGTTCAGGATTTGTTCTTTGGGAGAAGATCTTCTACAAAATATGTGTTCATATTATGTAATCAGCTTTGTTGAGTTTTTTAACATTCAGGGGGGGTCCATTGGTACTATTGCAGGAACAATGTAATAAGGGGGGGAATGTTAGCATTACATTGTTTACGTTTACGTTTACTCAGTTACTGTTGGTAGTTTTACTGTAGTTACTTAGTTAGCCATCAGTTACAACTATCTCCCTTTCTCATATAAGTGTATACTGCCATCGAATAAATGAATAAAGCAATTACTATTTCTTCACATATTATATATTGATAAGTGAACTACTTTGAAATAGAAAAAAAATCCTTGAAACTCAAACCCTAGAAAACTTAAATCATAAACCCTAAACCTTGAACCATTTAAACTTCTAGTTCTTTATAGTTCCCAATTCCCAAACCCTAAACCATAAACTGTGTACATCCTAAGGCCTATATCCTTTAAAAGGCTTAAACTCCAAACCCTAAACACTACACCATCTCTCCATTTCTTACCATTCCCAAGGGAAATTTAGAGAGAACATAAACCAAGTACAAACCCTAGATAGCCTAAAGACTGCATTCCAACCATACGTAAACTCCAAACATTACACCATAAAATCTAATCATTATTGTTCACCCAATTACCCCTAATGTTCACCAAACCATAAATCCAAAAATTTGTAGGCACTATGCACTACATCCTAAAATCTAAACCCAAACCCAAGTTACCCTAGAAACCCCAAACCATAGATACCATATTAAACTAACAAACCTCAAAATCTAAAACTTGAAACCTCAACCCCAAATCATAATCCAAATGTAAATCCTAAAACCTTTACCCCAAACCTCAAACCTTACAAACCCTAAACCCTACATTCTAGAAACCTTAAACCATAAACTATTAATTTATCCTTATGTCTCCTACAAGAGTCATTATTACTCCAACTTATCACTCTCATGTTTTATTATACCTATATCTCTAGTATGTAAGATAACCTACATAATAGGTTAGAGTGACACCAAGAGATATGGTTTTAAATTTATTGGGTCTATCTAAGGCCTAAGTATTGGAATTTAAGCCCTCCTCACTTCACTAGACCCTATTAGGGATCTTCCTTAGTTAAAAATGATATATCGTCAGAAGACGAAATAGGCTAGATAAGGAATCACTAGGGAAAAAAATTAAAATAAGAAGAGTTGGAAGAATGTTAAGAAAAATAAACACTAAGAAAATGTTTATATAGACTCCTTGTTACTCCAACCTCTAGATCCCTCAAATATACCTATATGGCATCACTTCCCAAGATGTGAGAGGGTAGTCTTGTCAAATGTTATGTTCAATGCACTATAAAGGGGGCTTAAGAAGAGAAGTAAATTAAGAAGAAAAATCATATGTATAATGACTACATGTTAGTTAGAATATATCTAAGAGAATTGCATATAAAAGAATAAAATTAAAATTTTCATTATTATACAAATTAATAGGAATTCAACAAAATTCATACCTACAAAAGCATTTCCATGATGAAACCAAAATGTACAATATCAAAAATTTCAACCTTGGAGTGTTATTGTTCTTTAGTGTACATTATATTTGTAATTTTGTTTACTTTAGGTTAAAAATACTCTCTAAGTTTTACAATAGGATAATCCTTCTAAAAACATGTATTCAAAGTGATTCAATGTTTCAATCAAAACAATTTTAGGAGAAATAGTGTCACCCAAAACTGTCTTGCTATCAACAAGCATGTAACTTTTACCTCTTTGTTTTTATAAACTTTTAGAAACCCTATCTTTAGGCCACCTTTTCTTAGATTGTAGATATTTTCTAGAAAATATAAAAATACCCTTTGTTGCATCTTAGAGCCTAGATTTTAAAAATAAATATTTTATATTTAGTAATTCTTTTAAAAGTCACTACAAGTAGGTCATTATAGTCGAATATAGAGTTGATTAGAATTTTAAGAAAGGATACTAAAATTTGTTTAAAAAATTAAGAATAATATGATGTACTAGAGGAGAGAATCCTTGTCAAAATGGTATATGTAGTTTATTTTTATTAATAATAATCCATTGGAACATAAAGTGGAAGCCTCTCAAAACTACTATATTTTTAGTATACTTGAGATTTGTAATAAAAAATACTTATCAAAATTTAGAAAGAAAATCTTCCATACACTAAAACTTCAATTTGACTAAATGAAAAAGAAAAACTAAAAATGAAATTTAGGATTAAAAAGTGGAGGCCCTCCAACCTCATTTTTAAAACATTTTATTAACAATTAAATTATAGTCAATTTTATAAAAATTATCCAAATTATTTGTTAAAAAATACAAGCATAAAATTCTACATTTTGTTAGTTTGCACCATTTAAAAATTGAAAACATATATTTCACTTTCAAGTGATTCAAGTTATAAATCTAAACTTGTATTGTCCATTTCTTTCATTAAAGTGTGATACAATATCAAACTTTTACAAATTAACAATGCTTGCCATGTTAGGTACCCATGTACAAAGAAACTAGTTGAAAGGAATAGAGAGATAGTATGTCCAAGAAAGAGAAAAGGAAGAGAGAAGATGAATAGGAAGAGGAAGAGGAATGACTAGGTAGCTACCCTAATGAATAGCCTCCCACACTAGAGATCGATGAAGGTGAACAATACTCGATGCTAAAGAAGATCCACTTGCACTAAACATGAATTATTCCCTTAGGAAGAGATATAATCATACGTATATTGAAGGTTTTCCCTCTCCAACAAAGGATATGAGAGAAGAAACAATATTAAAATTTCTAGACAATGTTCATTAGTCTCCATGTTTGTGCTTAGAAGTTGTAATATTTGATTAGTATTCTTATGTACAACTACATGATGTGACATCGCAAAGGCATATAGAATATTGAGAAATGGTGAGAAAACATACACAAAATTAAACCATAATAAAATAATATAGTATTGTCTTTAGGATGATTTTACAATGTAGTACATTGGCTTTTTAAAGCCTTAGTTATTCCCGTATATAACTTCTTACGAGAAAGTAACTTCCCAAAACCTAACTTATAAACTAACATTTATTTAATATGCATAAACTAACAATGTAATATTATATACTATTATGCCAACATTCCCCCCCTTATTACATTGTTCCCGCAAAAGTACCAGGGGACCCCCCCTGAATGCTAACATACTCAACAAAGCTGATTACATAATATGAATACATATTTTTTTTTTTAGAAGATCTTCTCCCAAAGAACAAATCCTGAACCAAGCGAGGCTCCATCATGCTGTCTTGTCTACCCTCGGAAAGGTGTAGCTTCGAGCTGTGTTCTTGAGCTCTTTAGTCCCAAGCTCTCAAATCACAGAGTCTTGAATTATTCGACAGTGGACCCTAAGAGAGACGACAGATCTCTACCATGTTGTCTAATGACCGCGAAAGGGTATAATTCAAGATCATATACTCTTTGAAGCTCGCTGGACAACTATCCATATTGAGCTCAACACCAAACCCCAAACCTGTCTCCAAAACAAAATCTTCACAAAACATACATTCTTCAAATCTGTCAGCTCCGTCAGCATCAATAAAGAAAAACAAAAACAACCAAAACCAAAAATGCTTCTCATGCAAAGCATCATCTCAAAGCGAGAAGCTAACTTGAGATGATGGAAAATCCTCCATCCTCCGATGCTGCCTACCTCCAATATGACCCTATTACACTTTAACTAGCTGATGTCTTGGATGAGTCTTTCGAGGCCTCATCAGGTGTAGTATAAATGGCTCCTAGAGCAATTGATGTAGCCATGATAAAACAAGGTGTCAGATTCCACCAAAAGTGCACCTTTTACAATATAGTGTAAACACAATTATATCCTTATAACTCCAATGTTTTCCACCTTATTACTCCAAAATAAAACCTTATATCTCCAATGATAAAATAATATTTAAAATTTATACCTCCCAAATTTTGAACTCATAACCACCTCATACCAACTATTAATTTCTCCAACCTTCATTCAAGTCTTTTTTTTTTATTTTATTCCCTTCCAAAAATTTGGTTCCAAAAATAGCTATGAACCATAATTTTCCAAATTAAAATAGCATTAATGTTTCTAAATGTGAACTTACTGCTGTGCATTCAAATCAAAACCTAAAAATGCCGCATATTTTACTCTCCTTAATATTTCCTCTTAGAAACTTTTTTAACTTTATCCAAAAAGAAATTGTATTACTCTAGGTAATAAGTGAAAACTTTTCAATGTTTGCTATAAACTCATAAAACATTTTCCCTCATGTATCATTAAGAAATTTCAGTTAGTTTTAATCTCACCATATGAATAGCTTCTTTCACTTACATTCAACGCAACAGAGAAAATATTTTCCTTTCACAAGTTTGCGCTGCTAGCAATCATAAATTCATCATCCATGGTCTTCACTTCATAGTTGTCTTTATCAACCTTCTTCAAACACACCAACTCCCTGATTCAAAAAACGTGAAATAGGCATCTACAGTTGCTACTGTATATGTAAATTAACCATCTAAACTACACCTTTCTTAAACCCTAATTAATTTCCCCATATTGATCGGCCACCTTCTCTAATCGTTGGATGCTTGGAGGCTGCATTTACAAATAGATTCGTATACCTTCTGTCTGCCGCAATAATTATATTCCATAAGATATCATCAAAATGCCTCAAAAAAAAAATCTCCAAAATCACATATCTATGGGAGATCAAACATCAATAAAAACTGTCATGAAAAACAACTAAAGACTTCATTCAAATGTCCATTCCTGTGCACAGTCATACAATGTGCTCCAAAATTTTTCTTTATATATATTGAACATCTCCTTTATCCGGTGCACCAATAAATCAGCTATAATGGTAGTTTTAGATGCATTATCACGTAGGCCATTATCGAACCATCTCTATGCTTCCCCTAGATTCTAACGCACAGGCACAATGAGCTCTGATACCATATTGAGCAATGGTGAGCAAACATACACAAAATTAAACCATAATAAAATAATATAGTATTGTCTTTAGGATGATTTTACAATGCAGTACATTGGCTTTTTAAAGCCTTAGTTATTCCCATATATAACTTCTTATGAGAAAGTAACTTCCCAAAACCTAACTTATAAACTAACATTTATTTAATATGCATAAACTAACAATGTAATATTATATACTATTATGCCAACATAGAAGAGGATAAAGAACATTAGGGTTTATAAATAATTTCATTACATACAAAGAAGATGATGTAGTTGCATGTGAGTTTTCATTGAAGAGGAAAACCAAGTCCTCAATAGTGTCATCTATATCCCAAAGGTGGGATTTGTTAAACATACATGAGATAGATTTAATAATTCTAGATCCCAGAGGTGAGATTTGTCAAATACATGAGATATCATTTTTGTTTCATAATGCAACCTTTTGCTCAGTATCACTTGGGTCAAGAATGATTCCATAGAAATAGAGTAATAGATCTTTCTAAATGATATGATTTTTTATCCTTTCTCACAAATGTGTACAATTATCGTGATTCAAAGTGAAAACCCAAAAAAAAGTAAGCAAATAATAAAAGTAATATAATGCCCCCAAAAAATATGAAATCTTATGTTAGTTCATTTAATATAGATCCCCATATAAAACAAGAGACGCATTGCATCAGGTTCTTGCCATATGTTATGAATGTTGTTGTAATTAAGTATTGTTAGGTGTTGCAGAAACAAGGACTGAAACTTGCAAATTGGGACAAACACCTCCAATATCTTAGACTCTAAATTGATATAAATAGTTCCTTGTGCCTATGTACAATATAATATTAGTTATATATATTGTTGCATTTGATGTAACTTTGCCTACACATGGGTTTATGCTCCTGGAAAAGATTTTTTAATTTAATTCTCCTTATGCATGAATTTGGTACAAAAAAAGTAAATACATATAACATTGGCCAATGTCGAACTCCATTTGAAATTGGTGAAGGATTGGAAACATTTGTGAGATTTAGGGATGGGATCTTTAAAAGACGGTTCTAATATCTTTGAGACATAGATGAAAAAGGAGAAAATAAATTTAATAATCTATGACGATTGGCTGAATAGGTAAAGGAAATTGCATCCAATGGTTGCATAAATATTCCTACGATCAATCCAAAGATATCCGACTATGTACAATATGTTGGCTTGATCTTCTCTAAATCTTTGTAAGGGTTATCCTTCTTACACTGAAACTGTTCAACTAGTTCATGTTCCAAAAAGACCATCCAGGAGTATCCCAATGCCCTGTTAGAAGCCATATCATAAAATATTATGTCGTTGATGTATGAAAGACAACAAACTTGAAAAAAGTAGTAAGATATATAGCTAAGGATCATGTCTAAAATTCATACCTGCCAACCAATGCCACGGCTAAGAACATATGCTGGAGGAGGTGTTGCACTAGCAAGCCTAGCAATTATAATTGAAAAAACAGATTGTTATGAGACAAGGGTAACTTGTGTGAGACGAATAATAATCAAGAAATGATAAAATCAACCAACCCCATTGATGTGATGCATTATGAAAAATGATCCAAAGCAAAGAATACATCACCTTAATCATGCAAACTAAAACTCGACCCATCATTCCAAATGTATGGCCAGCATTGAAGGTAGGGGCCCCGGGAAATTTCACCCTGCAGTTGTTGAAGTCACTCTTATTTTATACCTTTATTATAGGTTTACATGCAGTTTATAAAACACTGAAGACAAACTCATCAAGGCATCAAAAATGGCCTTCTAACAGATCAAAGCACAAAATTCCTTACCAGGGAGTGAATGATAATAGGTGTGATTGATCGGTATGGCAATGGATCTTTGCTAAATAAGAACTATGCTTGTAGGCTCCACTTGCAGTCAACAGATGAGCATAAGCCCAAAAAAAGGGCCACACATAAAAGCACTCCAAAATGTTCAAAAACTTGTAGATCTTCTATACGCATATACCTCAAATACCGCATCACCAAAATGTTACGTGAAAACAGATTATCAGATTAATAACTTCATAGGCATTAGAAACTTATTTAAAGAGCCTCTCTCAATTGTTTTTAGTTGCATTCACATGTAATTACTTTTCAATACAAATATTATACAATATTTGTATAGCTGAATACTATTATGCCTTTTATTTCATCATATATGAGAAAATATGACGCACTACAAGTTTGAAAATAGCGCATATTTCAAACTTCATATTAGGTTAGTGACCTTCACTGAGAACTTTCAACGTTACATTTGTTTTGATCTTCAAGGGAACAATGAGGACCTAATCTTTTGTGAATGTTAAACAAGAAATGATGTCACACCAGAAACATTGCTGTATCCCATCATGTTAAAACCAACCACGAGTTGCAGAAAGATTGTTGATATGTTTTCGTTTCCCGGTCATTTTGTAATCCTGGCTTTGTGCTTTTCTGATATATTGCAATAAAAATTTACTTTTATCCCAAAAGCAAAAATTCGACTTCAAATTTGACTCGTGTTGTTTCAAACATAAAAAGTTAACTGGAAATAAAAAATTAGTGTAATAAAAATGTATAAATTTAAATTCAAGAGAAAATGTAGAAAATAAATCTTAATCGCTTTTAGTAACCTCTGTCTTTTGAAACTTAGTTTCTCTAGTTCTAATTGAAATTTTTGATATAGAAAGGCATCCCTATAAATAAGAGAGCTTTTGCATTGTGCGAACCCCTAGAACCACTTTTTCTTCACAGCAGTTATTTACAGGATTTGTTTGAAAATAATTATTTATATCCAAACTTTTTATGGATGTAATTGTGAAGTAATTTTTCAGTTTTGATTTGTAATTCAAAATGTTATTAACGGTTATAATTTTCCCATAGATCTGATTATAATTGTGTATTTATTTTTAATGTTAAAATTAACAGTTGCATCCAAAAGCACTTGCAATATTACATCTCTCCCATTTATTTACGATATATATTATCAAATATTTTTATATTTTTAATTTAGAAAATTTTAGAAAATCATAAATATCCAAGACACCCGGTTTTCTTAAGCTCCTCAAGGAGCTGACAATAATTTGACTTGAAAATATATTATTGCATCGTTGTTAAGGTCGTTATCATTGGTAGACATTTAAGTCTACAAGACTTTAATGTTTATTGGTTTTTAAGAAGTCATTTGTATATATAATAAGTTTTAAAATCTTTTTTTTGCAGGGGTCGGGGGGGGGGTAGGCGGTGGGGAGCTAGACTCATGAAGGTGGTGATGACTATAGAGGCAATTAGATTAGGAGTCTGTGCACTTTTCAAGATCAGAATACAACACCATTGAAGAATAATAGATAACAAAATTGCGGTATCTGTGATATCCTTGATGGCTAGTCCTCAAACTCCACCAATGGATCTCAGATTTTACAATCATAGACTGAATCACCCCTCCAACAAGTCAACCGCAGGCACCTTCTATGTCAAATCCCTCGCGCTGTCATGTCACAATAGGCTACTCCTTTTTCATAGGGTATTCCTATCTCACATCCCTTTGTAATGTCCCCTTTAAGAAGATCCTTATTTTCCACCTTGCACATGAGAATTGCTTCTTAAAGGAAACATTAGTAATAGATAAGATCAATAAATCATATTAAAATAATCAAATCAAGGTTGGTAACCACATAAATAGTATCAACATAAATCAATAATTCAATTATTCAATCCTTAAGTGGATTCATACATAGGGTTGTCTATTATATGTTAATTTTATTTATTTTCAAACCCTAGTGGAGATGGGGTACTATCTCTTGTTAGGTTGCATGAATCATCCTCTACGGGTAGTGCCTTTGTATGATGTAACACATGCCCATTCCACCTTAGGTCTTACTAAGTGCCCTTGTATAATGTAACACATGCCCATTCCACCGCAGGGCTTACTTATTGCCCTTGTATGATGTAGCATGGTCCATTCCACCGCAGGTCTTATCCATTTCCTAAGTATGGTGTAACATGGTCCATTCCACCACCAGTCTTATCTACCTTTGAGGTATTAATGGTACTTCTTTCTAACAAGTTTACCTCCAATCTCTCAATGTGTGCTATGCTCTTATATAAATCAAATATGATTACTCTTTATTATATTTATTTATTTTCAATATCAAAGTTGTATTTAACTCAGAAATGTTCTCTTAAAAAATATCTTTTTTTCCTGTTCTTTTTACTTTCTATCTTATAACCTTTATTTATTTCCCTTTCAAGGGATATGTTGGAAGAGACACATCTCTTATTATGCTTCGCGTAAAATACATACGTACCTTCTTATAATTTTTATTACTTAGTAAATTACATACGTACCCTCTTATAATTTTTATTACTTTATATTAATTCCCTTTATGAGCTGCGGTAAAACTAATTCTAACCATATGTAACTCTATTATCATAAGAGGATAGGTTAAAATATGTTTATTTATATTATTTGTATTTATATTATATCATTTATAAATGATATATTATTAATTTTATATGATTTATATTATATTATTTATATTGATATTATAATATAAGATAAATATAAGAATATTTGTATTTATATTATTAGATATATTTATAATATATTATTATTATTTATATGTTATTTATAAATATAATAATAATATATCTTGTTAATTGTTTTAAATAAATATTATTTAAATATATTAAATATATTCAATTTATAATATCATTCATATCTTTGATTTGAATGAATAATACGTAATCTATTCAATTATAAATTACTAGTATAGGGACATGACACCCTCAAGCTGTCTTATTACAAGAGGCTAGTCCTTTTACATAGGGTACTCCCATCTCACATCCCTCAAGCTATGATAACCCTTATTATTTTAAATTACAATAGAATCCACCCTTGCACCAATGTGCCTAAAGCCTTTATGTTTCAAGCCCTTCCTTCCACCCAACATGTTACTTGCTGGTTTGCTTTTTCAATGTGCTGGTTGGTTCCATTATACAGTTGTTTTCCCAAGCAGACCAAATGGTTTGGTTTCAAGGTGACAAGAGTTGGCTCATGGTTTCACACTACTCCACTACCCCTGATTTTGTTTATTTCAATGCCTTCTAGAAGCTTCTATTTCAATTTTTGCCCTCTTGATATCAGACTCGCCTATTTTAGGGTGATCAATAAGCTCATGAAGAAATGTACATCTTGTTCCTCACCGACATCCTTTGGGTGAATTAAAATACAAGCAAGGCTTTCGAAATTTAGATTTATTCATATCTACTCCACAAAGCCCACCCAGATTCCCAGGTTGTAGCTAAGCACCATGCTCAATGCCTTGTTGCACACCATGTTGATGAATAAGCTCTTTGCGGTATTGCAGACCACTTTGATTGACATGGTCATTTTTTGTTGGGTCCACCATGCTGTTGAATTAGACTCTTATAGTACTATTCATTATGTGTACCTGTCCATTTAGGGCCTCCCGTAATCATTGGAGCAGTAACTGGAACTCCCTTTGGAGTCTAACATACAACTTGAGCAAAAGATGTAGGAGGAACTAAGGGAGAGGGGCTAGTAGCCGCCCACGCCCCAATAACTACTATGTTTTTGTGCACCCTACCCCCAATAAATTTTTTAAAAAGAACCATTACATGTAAAAAGAATACCTAGTAAATTACCACATATGCACCAATACATGTTCACAACTCCATGTGTAGTTTACCATTGCAAAAAACTAACACACATGCTCTTCCACTTGCATTTTCAAACCAACTTGATGCAAATATGAGAACTTCCAATTTAAATATACACTTTATTGTTTTTATTACAATAGGTTATGTTTGTAAAAAAACCACCCATTTGGATATTAAATAAAGTCAAACTGGTCACATTCACATACTTTTGTGCACATCTATTGCTACCTAAGCTACCATAAACACACAACACCCTAATCCCAAAGGGCTGTTAATCACACATTCTCTCATACTTGCTATCACATCCCCCCACTTGCTGTCACATTCTCCCATACTTGCTATCACATCCACTTGTACATGCACAAATACATAATGGTATCAGGCTCCCCATCCAGACAATTATTTAATAAAAAAATAAAATTAAACTAGTTTAAATAAAAAAGTGAGATTTGTAAATCACATCAATCGAATACAATAGCTTATACACATTTAATCAAATTCAAATATCAACAACTGAGTTCAATTCTGCCTATCATAACATCGAATACAATAGCTTCTACGCACTTATTCAAATTCAAACTCACCAACCAAATTCAATGCATTTCTTTTTCTAATATCAATCCATTATAAGACAAATATTATACAACATAGAGATTGTTTTAAGCACAAATTTCTTGAAGGAGCGTTACAAACCCTATCTACCACCAAAAGAAATTTTGCAGACTTCCATATTAAGGTTCAGGTTGGTACTTCACCTTCTTATATGAAGTAAACGTATCTGTTAATAGGGTTTCATTATATGAGGGTTTCGAATGTTTTGAATTCTACAGCTTTGTCTCATTTATACTTTTACAGTCAGATTCTTCCTAGTTTTGTCTGACTAGTATTTATTAATTATTGTTACATTAAATATTTACAATTGTTTTCATATGTTGTAATATAATATATTGAGGGTTTCATTTTATATAATATATCTAGGGTTTATATAAAAAGCTTCTACATATATTCAGATTAGACTGTTAATGTAATATATATATATATACACACACACACACACACATGTCTATCTCTATAGATATGTATATCTATAAACATATGTATATAAATAGACATATGTATATCTGTAAACATATCTTTACTGAAGACTATACTGTTATACAATCGTTTATCTTCATTTTTCTCTCATGCTACCTATGATTTGGGTACTGCTATGGGGTAAAAGCATAGAACTGTGTCACACTTTTGGTTGACTTATCAGCACAAGTGAATTTAAACATTTCTAACTAAAAGTCATTTTTTTCAAACATATGGTCTAGTGAGATTCATTCTAACTAAGTTAGATATGGGCCACAACTTTTCCAACTAGAAGTGTCCACTAAATACATATGTAGCACCACTTGGAGGCTACTTTACCAAAAAAATACAAAATTTTCAAAAAGTTGACATTTCAACAATTCCTATTCATGTAAATTTTTTTTTTTAAAATCTAAAAATACCCTTTTGTAGATTTGTAAGTGTAGTTTTAAAAAATGTGATTTTTTTAATAGTCTAATTATTGTTAATATATTATTTTTTATTTTTACTAAAAGTAGGTCATCAACACCAAAATATAAGGTTGATTGTCTTATCAAGAAAAAATAGTAAAGTTTATTAAAAATAAATAAATAAAATATGATGCACTAGAGAAGAGATTCCATGTCAAGATGATATAATTTTTTTTCTATTTTAGATAAATAGTCAAGACAAAAGCTGACGTCCCATCGAAATAATTATTTTTCAGTACACACAACTTTTAATATTTATCAAAATGCATAAAAAAATAAATCCATGCAATAAAGTTTCAAGTTATAAATACACACAAAAAATTTGAAGGAAAAAAAAAATTTACTATAAAAAGAGCAACGTCCCACTTAACTTCATTTTTCAGCATTTTATCAGCAACTAAATTATAGTGACAATTTTACAAAAAAAATGTATTCAAATAATTTTTTAATTTTTATAAAAAATAAAAACATAACATACACTAAAAAAAATACATTTAATTAATTTACATAATTTCAAAATTAAAAATGTATATATCACTTTTTAATGATTCAAGTTAAAAATTTAGATCAGCGTTGGCCATTTCCTTTATAAAAAGTGTGACACAGTTTTGTGCTTTTACCCTATGTAATTTACTTTCAATTTTACATTATTTTATCTGAGGCAACCCTTGTCTTGTGATAATTTCACTGTAAAGAAGAATATACTATTATATAATGATGGTTTTTTGTTATACATACAAATGGGGTCATATATTTTTATGGGTATATACTTTTTAGTGTTCATTGTCAACAGTTAAGGGTTTCATTATTTTGTTTTGTGATAATTTCACTATACAGAAGAATAGACTGTTATATAACGAGGGTTTTTTTTATACATACAAATGGGTTCGTATATTTTAATGGGTATATATTTTTGAGGGTTCATTGTCAACGACTAAGGGTGTCATTATTTTGTTTGACGCAACCCTTGTCTTGTGATAATTTCACTTTACAGAATAATATACTGTTCTATAATATAATATACTTTATATAAGGGTATATATTTTTGAAGGTTCATTGTCAACGGTTAAGAGTTTCATCATATCATTGTCAATGGTTAAGGGTTTCATTATATCAAGGTTTCGAATGCTTTGAATCTACAGCTTTGGCTCTATAATAATTTTACAGTTAGATTCTTCCCAATTTTGACCGAATATATATTTATATATCTCTATACATATTAGTATATTTGTATACATATTTGTATATCTATAGACATATGTATATTGATATACATATGTATATGTGTAGACATATGCAGCATAGACAATAGAAATATTTCAAGCTGGTACTTAACATTTCAACATTTTACAATTCTAGATATACATGTTCAAAAGATTAGTCCAATTTATTTGCTGAATTTTACTACATCTTTTCCAGTTGTTTGCTGCATGGGTAACTTCATTGAATGGATTAAATCATGTCTGTTACTGTAGTGATTATATATTGGAAACACATAATGCTGAAACCCTCAACCATTGATAACAAGTCTAAAATGGAACAACACAATCAAACATTACAAAATGGAACACGTTATGTTTTCCATCCATGCCACTGCAATAATGATGCCTCAATCTATTTTCAGTCATTGCACTAAGGATGCCATTTTTTCTACAAATCACTTCTGGTACTGATTATACATATGTATACATATCTATTTACATTTCTAGAAATACTTTCCATCACACTGTTGAGAATAGGGAAAGCAGTAGGTAAAATGATTAACTTTTTGATGGAAAGTGGAATATATATTCAAACCCCAACGAAAATTGAATGGATTTAATGTTGTTTCCTGTCTGCGCCTAAGAAAACATGTTACTATGCATATTGTCTATTAAATCATTCAATAGATTAAATCATGTCTGTTAATGTCTCATATATATATATAGACAAATGTATATCTGTATACATATATAAATATTTGTATACACATGTGTATATCTATACATATCTGTATACATATCTATATACATATATGTATATCTATACACATTTCTATACATATCTGTATACATATCTACATATCTGTATACACGTGTATATCTATACATATCTGTACATAATGATGAAACCAGATTGAGGTGATAACACAGTCTAAAATGGAACAACACAATGAAACAGTACAAAATGGAACACGTGATGGTTGTTGTCCATGCCACTACAATAATGATGCCTCAATCTGTTTTTAGTCATTGCACTAAGGATGCCATTTTTTTAACGAATCACTTCGGGTATTGATGATATTTGCATTTCTTGCAAGTGTATAGATACTTATGGCTCAAGGTAAAAAAGGGAGGAGAACTTCTAGAAGGAGGACAGTTAAAAAACCTGGGGGTGCAAGTTTCCTAATGTGGTGTCAGGAGATGAAGATACATATACTTAGAACTAGATCATGTTGTAGTGGAATGTATATTTCACTCTGCACATATAAAGGATTTAGAAACCAATACAGATTGCCTTCAAACTATTGTTGTGGAAATAGGTTCTTCAAGGTTGAATAGAAGTATATGGACAAACAATGACATCCAAAGTGCTATTGTTGATGTCAAGATAAACATATGTCAATCAGAGCAGTTGCAAAGAAGTGGAGAGTGTCTGCTAGCAGTTTGAGGTCCTATTACTAGGTCTCATGAGCACTAAACATAGGGGGCCACTGACCATCCTAACTAATGAGGAGGAGGTAGAAATAGTTCAATGGTGCAAGGACATGGCCGACATAGGCCATGGGATTGAAATTTCATAGATAAAATCTACTATGATAGAGGTCATTCAGTCTAGGCCAAATCCTTTCATAGATGGGATGCTAGAGAGGTCATGGTGGGAGGGATTTAGGAAAAGGCATCCAGATCTAACTATTTGCACTGCACAGGGTGTGGACACTGATAGAGCCATTATGCTAAGGCCAAGCATTGTAAATTCATTCTACGACAATCTAGAAAATCTTTACAAGACACATAAGTATGGGTCCAGTAGAATATAGAACTGCGACGAAACTGGGGTACAAGCTGGAAGGAACTATGGAATGCAGGTAATAGAAAAATTGGGATCCTGTTGTGTGCCCCACCTCATCTCAGAAAGAAGGGAGTGGATTACTGTTTTGGCATGTGTTAGTGCATTGGGTTGCAGTATACCTAGTTTTTATCTATTTAAATCTAAAAGGCATATCATAAATTACATAGCCAACTATGAGCCAGGTGCATGCATGGAATATCAAGAACATGTGTGGATGACAAAAGAACTATTTTTGAATTAGCTGCAGCATTTTACTGTATCTATCCCTAGAAGGGTTTCACCAACCAATAGAGCTCTTCTAATTTTTTATAGTCATGGCAGCCATGTTGCCTTCAAGACCATAGAGGAAACACGTCATTAGGGATTGACCTCATCACCCTCCCAGCACATACAAGCCATAGATTGCAACCACTAGATGTGAGTATTTTTTTACCATTCAAAAACTATTTCAAAAAGCAAAGGTCTGCATGGATGGCAAGCCACCCGCAAATAGAAATTGGAAGAGAAGAGTTGGCCACTCTTGCTAGCAAGACATTCAAGCATGCCTTGACCCTTGCTAATATAATTAGTGGGTTCAGAAGGACAGGCATTTGGCCACTAAATATGTTTGCGCTTCAAGAAGACATGACACCAAGTGATGGCTTCCAAGTATCAAATGAAGACAGTCAAGATTCTATGGCCACTACACCAAAGAATTAGGCCTTTGCAGTGGATGAGGATCCTGAGATAATTGTAGTTGAAACCTTCTTGCAATTTGCTAGATATACAGATGCACAAGTTAAGGAATTCATCAGAACATACAATAAAAGTAGAAATGTACAGAATCCAATAGAAGTACAAGAAGAATGCACTGAAATGCCAGGAAGTCAAATAGTTTCTAATGCTACTGATATTCTATAGCCACTTCCTAATGCTGCTGAAACTATTTCTAATGCTGCTGTTATAGTTCCTAATACTGCTGAAACTATTTCTAATGCTACTATTACAGTTCCTAATATTGGTGATATTATTTCCAATGCTGCTAATACAGTGTCTAATGTTGCTAATAGAGTTCCTAATGCTGTTGATACAATTTGTAATATGGAAAGTCTTAGTTTGCCAAGTCAAGTTAGCCAACCAGAATGGATGGCTGAAACTGCTAGAAACATGGGGATACAAACAAATTTTAGTCAGGTGGATGTTGTCCTTTCAATGCCTTCACCACCAGATCATGATCCATCTGACATCATACACTACTTCACTACTGCATCAAATTGGGATCCACAAAATGAGGACATTACAGAAGAAGAAGAATACATAGGTGATTTGGAAGAAGATTATGTGCCTTGCACCTAAGATAGTGAGTTTTAGCCATAGCTAGTTAGTCAATTTCTCAAGCTCCTAGTTCAAAGGGTACAAGCAAGGGGTGGTAAGAATAAGATTGGGGTACTTCGTTTAAGTAGGCAGTCCCAGATCTTAACATCTAATGCATACATGGAAATGCTCAACAAACAAGAGAGGGAGAAAGCTCATCAAGAAGAGTTGTAGCTAAGGAAAAAGGAATAGATGTTGGAGAGAGAAGCTGAAAAAGAAGCCCAACAAAAAGAGAAAGAGAGAAAAAAATGGAAAAAGTGTTAAAAAAATAAAGAGCGACAGAGGAAAAATGGGAGAAGGAAATTCGGCGTGAGCAGGCAAAGAGTGCTCTGGGGACGAAGACAGCAAAAAAGAAAGGGAAAAAAATTAGCAAATGAGACACCATTGAGTACCCCGAATTCTCCTCTACTTGGGTAACATCACATTCTAATGGACATGTTTGTCATCGTGAGCCCAGCCTTTGCAGCTCTAAGTAATCTGTAGGCAGGGTCTAGCCCAGGAAGCTCAAATGAGTTGCTTGTAAATGGAGATTCTAATCAGGCTTTGCTTGCCCAGATTGTTGCATCATTATAGAGTATAACTGAGCCAATCAGTTTAACTTGGACTACAAATGAATGTGCTGCTACAGAACTTGAACAGCCTATTCCTTTTCTTAGATTTATGGAGAATTGAATAAGAATTTTTTTTTTGGATGGAGATACTTGACATTAGTGAAATTTCTATACGTACATCTAATTTAGTCATATCATTATGTAACATTTTGTGAAAAAAAGAACAGATTGTTGTAATGTTTATATGTTTGTAACTGTTTTAGAAAAAAAACAACAGATCGATGTCATGTCTATCGATTGATATTTTTGCAAAATTTTGTGAAAAAGGAATAGATCAATGTTATGTTTATATGTTTGTATGTTTGTAAGTGTTTTGGAAAAAAAGAAAGAGTTAAATGGTTATTTCTAAAATATCTATGTGTTGATCTCATGTTTCTATGTTTGTATGTTTGTATGACTGTAACTGTTTTTAGAAAAAAAAAAAAAGACTTGAATGGTTTGTCAGCATGGTACTACAAGTTGTCTACATAATTTGCTTGTAGTAGCATGTTGTTTTAGCATTTTGTTTACATAATTCTACCTTAATTGAAATCATTAAAGCATCCAAGTAAATGTAGCTCCATTTAAGCAACAAGGAAATTTAAACTATTGAAAGGCACCTAAATTAAAGTATTGTAAATTGATTGATTGATTAAAAGTAAAGCAAAGGAAAATGGTTGGAAAGAACCTAAAATTAAAGTAAAGTAAGTTGATTGATTAATTTAAAGTAAAGTAAAGGAAAATGATTGAAAAGAACTTAAAATTAAAGTAAAGGAAAATTAAAGTAAATTGATTGATTGATTAAAATTTTAGTAAAGGAAAATGATTGAAAAGAACATAAAACCACTATGAAGAAAAACCTAAAGCCTAGTGGGTCATTGCCCGAGTAAAGTCTTATAAGACTTTACTTGATTTGATTAAACCTAATCGAAGGTGTTCTAGAAAGCATTGATCATGGTTATATGCCTGCAAACATATAAATGATAATCGAGGCAGTAACAAACATACATCATAAACAAAATTATTAAATTGAACTACAAGTGCATCTATCTAAACACATTGTTCCATAAGATGTAATAAATAGAAAAAGGTAAATGCATTGTTCCATTGTTACATATTTCATTGTTCCATTTATTAATCTAACCAAAATATAATAATTGAAAAAGAAGATTTTACATAATAAGGCATGAGAGCAAAATATTCCATCGGAGCCATTAGAGAAAAATATTCCATGAGTAGTGGTGTGTTAACAAACACAATTGCATAGTATAATTCGTCAACCAGTGTTTTAATTAAAGCCTTATAAGAATTTACCTTCATTGAGTGCTCACCTTGCAAGGTGCTCTAAAAACCTCTCACATGCCTGCAATCATAGAAATCAAAAGTCGGGTAGTCATCTGGGTAGTAACGAACAAACATCAAATCATCCAAATAATCATACACATTTGCAAAAGAAAATATGAACTGCATTCAGGCATCTTATTTTAAATAATCACATACAATTGCAAAAGAATACTAATATTGTAGCAGAGCAAAATATTCCATCAGAGCCATCAGGGAAAAATATTCCATGAATAGTGGTGTGTTAAACACAAATGCATAGTACAATTCATCAACTAGTGATGTAATTATAGCCTTATAAGACTTTACCTTCATCGAGTGTTCGTAATGCAAGGTGCTCTGCAAACCTTTCACATGCCTACAATTATATAAATTATATGCCGGGTAGTCATCCGGGTAGTAACGAACAAACATCAAATCATCCAAATAAATTCAAGCAGTGCAATGATACAACTATATATTGCAGACATATATAGTGATACATATACATATATGTATACATAATAAAAATTTACATGTATCCATATATATGTATATATCATTTATATCCACTCCACTAAAATGGCAACACACTTGATCACTTTTATAGTTAGAGTAGGTTAAAAATATGTTTATTAACACCCCACCATAAATCAAGTTGGTGGAGCCTTGAAACTTACCCACCCATTTCCTAAACCTATTAACACCCTTTCATGCATTTAATAACATACTTGCAAATTATACCAACACCTTTTGTTTTGTTCATCCATGTTAAGGTGAATGTTGTGGACATATGGACTAGAAACATAACGTGTTTGAATTTATATAATTTATACACACACATAGAAATACATGTATAATATATACATGTATTCATATATATATATATATTAAATATTATGACATATGTATTTATTTTTGAGGGTGCATTATAGACGTTTGAGGGTTTCAAAAATTTCTAGCATATAGATGTGCTGCAATTGTAAAATTCTTAAATGTTAAGTACCAGACAGGTTTTGTAGTGATCCTTCAAGAAATTTATGCTAAAACCAATGTCTACGCTGCATAATGTTCCTCTTATAATGGATCCAAATTTGAAAAAGGAATGCATTGAAATTGGTTGTTGAGTTTGAATTTGATTAAATGTGTAGAAACTATTGTATTCGATGATATGATAAGCAGAATTGATTGTTCAGTTTGAATGTTGAAATCTTAAGTACCAGACTGAAATGTTAACACTGTCTAGGCTACATATATCTATAGATATACATGTATACACACATAGATGCACACACACACACACACACACACATGTCTATCAATATACATATGTCTACCTATAGATATACATATGTATATCAATATACATGTCTATCGATAGATATACAAATGTATATCAATATGTCTATCAATATACATATGTCTATAGATATACAGATATGTAAATATATATGTGTACATATATGTAGATATGTATATAGATATGTATAATCAGTACTAGAAGTGATTTGTAGAAAAAATGGCATCCTTACTGCAATGACTGAAAATAGATTGAGGCATCATTATTGTAGTGGCATGGATGGCAAACATAATGTGTTCTATTTTGTAATGTTCCATTGTGTTGTTCTATTTTAGAATTGTTATCAACGGTTAAGGGTTTCAGCATTATGTGTTTTTAATATATAATCACTACAGTAACGAACACAATTTAATCCATTCAATGAAGTTACCCATGCAACAAACAACTGGAAAAGATGTAGTAAAATTCAACAAACAAATTGGACTAATCTTTTGGACATGTATATCTAAAATTGTAAAATGTTGAAATATTAAGTATCAACTTGAAAGGTTTCCATTGTCTACACTGCATATGTCTATACATATACATATGTATATCAATATACATATGTATATCAATATACATATGTCTATAGATCTACATATGTCTATAGCTATACAGATATGTGTATATATATATATTCGGTCAAAATTGGGAAGAATCTGACTATAAAATTATTATACAGATAAAGCTATAGGATTCAAAGCATTCGAAACACTGATATAATGAAACACTTAACCGTTGACAATGATATGATGAAACTCTTCACTGTTGGCAATGAACCTTTAAAAATATATACCCTTATATATATATATATATATATATATATATATATATATATATATATATATATATATATATATAACATGATTTAATCTATTGAATGAAGCTACCCATTATATGCTAAGTGCCAACCTGAAATGGTTGTCTTAGACATAATAGGTAAGAATGCCACTGCAAAATATATACCCTTAAAAATATACGAACCAATCTGTATGTGTAAAATAAAAACTATCATTATATAATAGTATATTATTCTGTAAAGCGAAATTATCACAAGACAAGGGTTGCATCAAACAAAATAATGACTATAGTAATAGACATGCTTTAATCCATTCAATGAAGTTACTCATATAGCAAACAACTGGAAAAGATGTAAAATTCAGCAAACAAATTGGACTAATCTTTCAAACATGTATATCTAGAATTGTAAAATGTTGAAATGTTAAGTACCAGCTTGAAATGTTTCCATTGTCTATGCTGCATATGTCTATACATATACATATGTATATCAATATACATATGTCTATAGATCTACATATGTCTATAGATATACAGATATGTATACAGATATGTAGATATGTATAGAGATATGTATACATATGTATACAGATATACATATGTCTATCTATAAACATGTCTATAGATATACATATGTATATAGATAGACATGTATATATATACAGTACATTAACAATCTAATCCAAATATATGTAGAAGCTTTTTATATAAACCCTGGATAGATTATATAAAATGAAACCGTCAATGTATTACATTACAACATAGTAAAACAATTGTAAATATTTAATGTAACAATAATTAATAAATATTATTCAGACAAAACTAGGAAGAATCTGACTATAAAATTATTAATGAGACAAAGTTGTAGGATTCTAAACATTCAAAACCCTGATATAATGAAACCCTTAACCGTTGTCAATGAATATGATTTAATCTATTTAATGATTTAACAGACATGATTTATGGGACAACATGCATTGCAATGTGTTTGCTTAGGCACAAACGGGAAACAACATTAAATCCATTCAATGTTCATTCGGGTCTGAATACATATTCCACTTTCCACCGAAAAGTTAATCATTTTACCGACTACTTTCCCTGTTCTCAATGGTGTAATGGAAAGGCGAGGCTATTCAGTCAAAACTGGCAACAATCTGACTATAAAATTATTGTGGAGACAAAGCCGTAGGATTCAAAACTTTTGAAACCCTGATATAATGAAACCCTTAACGATTGACAATGATATGATGAAACCCTTAACTGTTGACAATGAACCCTCAAAAATAATGACACCCTTAATCGTTGACAATGAACCCTCAAAAATATATACCCATTAAAATATACGAACCCATTTGTATGTATAAACAAAAACCCTCATTATATAATAGTCTATTCTTCTGTATAGTGAAATTATCACAAGACAAAATAATGGAACCCTCAACCGTGGACAATGAACCCTAAAAAATATATATCCATAAAAATATAAGAACCCATTTGTATGTATAACAAAAAACCCTTATTATATAACAGTATATTCTTCTGTACAGTGAAATTATCACAAGACAAAATAATGAAACCCTTAACCATGGATAATGAACCCTAAAAAAATATACCCATAAAAATATAAGAACCCATTTGTCTGTATAACAAAAAACCCTCATTATATAACAATATATTCTTCTGTATAGTGAAATTATCACAAGACAAAATAATGAAACCCTTAACAATTGACAATGAACACTAAAAAGTATATAGCCATAAAAATATACAACCCCATTTGTATGTATAACAAAAAACCATTATTATATAATAGTATACTCTTCTGTACAATGAAATTATCAAAAGACATGGGTTACCTTAGACAAAATAATGAAAAATTGAAAGTAAATTACATAAGAGTACCCAAATCATGGGTAGCATGAGAGAAAAATGAAGATAAACGATTGTATAAACACCATCATATGAAACCAAAACAATGGAGTGAAAGCAAAGATGAAATCACATGGAGAGATGATGTTTACTCGTTACTTGCATGGAGACGGATCTGCATGGAGAGCGACAGCCGGCGGACACGGTGAAACCATCGCATTTCCATCGCATCGTGGAGAACAGGGAAAGCACTCGGTAAAATGATTAACTTTTCGGTGGAAAGTGGAATATGTATTCGGACTCGAATGAACATTGAATGGATTTAATGTTGTTTCTCGTCCGTACCTAAGGAAAGACATTACTATGCATGTTGTCCCATAAATCTATGTAAGGGGACTTACGATGGGTGTGGGGATGTTTAGGAAGGGAGCGGGTAAGTTTGAAGGCCCCACCAACGTGATTTATGGTGGGGTGTTAATAAACATATTTTTAACCTACTCTAACGATAAAAGTGATCAAGTTTGTTGCCTTTTTAGTGAAGGGGCAAATTTTTTTGGGGGCCATGGCAAGCGGTTACTGGCACATCGGTGCGCATGTATGGGGTGACATGTTGAAATGAACATTTTTTGACCCATGTGAACATAACGCATCCTATAGGGAAATGTATAAATGCCCAGAAGCTAAAAGAATAGCTTTAAGCTCTTCACTCGCATACAGAAAAACCAAAAAAATTGTCAAAATTTGATATGTCTAGCTATGTTCTTGACGTGCGCAAAGTTAGGGTGTGGCTACTGGCCCCTCTCCCTTATTGTAGACCTTGGCATAAATTGTGAAGTAGCAAGCCCATTACTTGAAGATACTAAAGCAGTAGATGACATTGGCATATGCCTTGCATTAGAGAACTCTAATAGCTGAGACCCCAATTTAGTTGTAACAAATACTTTTGCCTCTGAAATTGGTGGATTTAATGGTGCTTGAATATTACTAGATAGAATTTCTCCACTTTTATTAATTTCGAGATTTACAGAGGGTGTAGCTTGAGGTTTACAAATATCTGTAGGGTTTAATTCATGTTGATATTTGAGTGTAGATTCATTCCCATTAACGTTTGTGTTAATTGGTAATGAGGTAGGAATTCCCTCCATTTGTGTGTTATCATTTTGCTAGGCTGAGCACTCAGAGTTTGAATTATTTGTGGATTTCTCAGTATTTTAAATAGCAAATCTGGATCAATCATACTTCCTTCCTCATTAGATCGTCATTGCATTATTGCAAAGAAAGCATCTTTAGCTACTGCATCAACATCTAGTTCAATTGTAGGGTTAGATGGGGATGTGGGTATGTTCTTTGGTTCTTCAGCTCTGGTTTGAGGTCACCAAATGATTGCATTGCAGTGGAATTTAACAATGGTCCATGATTATTATTGCCTCCAATTTGGGATGCTCCACTTCAATTATTCCCTGTACAGATTTTTAAAATAGTGTTAACTGTCAACAGAACGAAAAAAAAATCTATTCCTTTACATTTAAAAACTGAAACATTTGCCAAAAGTCTTCCCAGGTCCATGTAGAAATGCATACCTGATAATTGCAAACTTTCATGTGAGCTAAACATTGAAGTGGAATCTTCAAGATCTCCCACCTCCTCTTCTTCTATAGGTATTAATGGGATGAGAGTAGTTTCAAAATCATCATATTCTCCATAAGGTTGAGTTGGCTCCAAAGGGCTGCATATTTATAGTAGGTATTAAACAAGTTTTTCATGAGATTATTCTACTAGAATAACTTTGCAAGGTCCCAAAAATGTGGCTTGAAAGGAAACCTATAGCTACCTTGGTGGAATAGCAGACGGTCAGGGATATACAGCTTCCAAAAACTGTACTTCACACTCACACTGTGTTTTGATTTCTTCACTATCGTCTCCAGCAGCTACTTTCCATGAATGATTGATAACAAACTACACAAACATCAAATAGTTCAGAGATTAATGAAATTACATTCACTCGAAAAGAAGCATAAATACAAGTCAAAATAAAACCATGCTACAAATGGACTCTCCTAGTAGATGCACACAATGCTCTTTTAAACCTATGAAAGAAAGTGTTCTAACTTGAATTATTGATTTCTATGTGTTAAATAATAGAGCTCTGAAAAATGGGAGGCTTATTACTAGAAACATAGAAAATTATCCTTAACTTGCATAAGCATACCTTAATGTGGAAAAAGGGAGACGGGATAAGAGACAAGACAGCAAAAGAGAGTGAAGGATGTAAACAAAATTTACACCAAGGTGGATTGGAGTCGATGCAGTAATCAAGCCCTTGCAATTTCTCTGTTGGTGGATGGCTGATGTCTTCAAGTTTTGGGGCTGCCATTATTAAAACTTACGCAGCAACAGATGATCTGCAAACATCAACTCAAGGATTCAGTATCCATGTCCTTTTTCTTAAAATTTACTAAGAAATCAGATAACCAAGCTTGAAATTACATTTTCATTTTTTTCCAAAGCTATGATAAACAGTACACCCTACTGGAGAAAGATCTCCCTTTCTCTATAGTCTTTTCGAAATGAAATCCAAGCTTGAACAAAAGACCCTTTTTAGTTAAAACTATGATAACCAGGGCATCTAAAAGAGAAGGAAGCTCCTCTCTGAACTGATCATGACATCAAATACCTAAGCTCCCACAGAATGATCTTTTTTTTGTAAAACCTATGAAAATAACAATGACACCTAAATGAGTAGAAATCACCTTGTAAAGTTCATTAGGATATCAAATATCCCAGCTTGGAACATTTTTTTTTCATGACTAAGATAATAACCAGCACATCCAAATGCAGAGGCATCTATTTTTCTCCAATGCCATTGTGATATCAAATACCCAAGCTTGAAACAAATACATTTTTCTAGTTATAGAAACTACAGTAAAGCCAAATGGTAGGAAAAACTTTTGCAATCCAATGTCATTGTAAAATCACATTTAAACTTTAAACATCCTTTTTGAAAGTAAAATCTAAAATGGCCACAACAGCAAAATTGGTGAGCAAGCCTATATTCTCTGAAATTGGGTTCAACCTTAAAACAACCTTCTTTGGGGTAAAATTTAAGATAACCAGGAGACACAAATGGAGGACAGCTTATACTTTCAAAAGTCCTTGTTGTTGGACAACTGATGTGGCACAGCCACATATGCAGTTTCTATTTTAGAATTTCTATTTTTCTTATTAGTTTCAGTTAGATGTTTTTAGGAATTTGCAAACTTTTGTGTTGCATGTTAATGCATGTAAATCATGCTATCTTTGGTTTGTTATTTCTATTTTTTTCTTATAGTTTCCTTTGTTGAAAATAAATACATTGTAATAAAGAGCTGTAGCTCTCTAGTTTTCTCAATAGCAATAAAAAATTAATTCTCTGTGTCTGCATATATCTTTATATAGTTTTTTGTTTGTTCATTTTAAATCTACTGTTATATTGTTTGTTTAAAAATCTTTATTTGGTATTAGAGCAGGTTAATTTGTTAGAAAATTTATCATGTCAAATTCTAACTCTTTGCCAATCCCAGAATTTAATGGATCTGATTATGATTATTGGTGCATCAAGATGACAACTTTTTTGATAGGAAAAGATTTATGAGAAATTGTAGAAAAAGGATATGAAGAGCCAGCTGATTGGAATGTTCTTGCAGCCAATGATAGAATAGCTAAGAAGGAAGCTAAGAAGAAGAATGCATAGGCTTTATTTCACATCCAAATAGCTCTTGATAAGAGCCTATTTCTAAGAATTGCAGGTGCACAGACAACCAAATATGCCTGGAAGACTCTAAAAGAAGCTTACCAAGGTAGTAATCAAGTAAAAGTTGTGAAGTTGCAGACATTAAAAAGAGAATTTGAGAATTTGAAGATACAAGAAAATGAAAAAGTGAGTGATTATTGTGTAAGAGTAAAAGATGTGGTTAATAAAATGGCTACTCTTGGAGAAACTATGGACAATGAAGTTGTGATAAAAAAGGTGTTGAGGTTTCTAACACCAAGGTGGAACAATGTTGCCATCATCATTGAAGAAAGCAAGGATTTGACTACTCTTCAGTTTGATCAGCTTGTTGGATCTCTCATGTCTCATGAAGAAAGATTTAGAGATTCATCTAGAGAAAGTAATGAGAAGGCTTTTGCTTCTAAAGTACAAATTACAAAGAATGAAAATGCTAGCACAAGCACCAAAAATAATCAAGGCCAAGGCAGAGGTCAAAATCAAAATTCTTCAAGAGGAAATAGAGGACAAAGAGGTGGTCCAAGATGAAAAGGTAGAGGCAAATTTGATAAAATAAATGTTCAATGTTATCACTACAATAGGTATGGTCACTTTGAAAGGGAATGCAGATTAAAAGAAGGTAATAACAATAGAAGTGCTAATTTTGCTAATGAGAATGATGAGGCTTCTCCTAGTAATTTATTCTTATCATATGATAAAGCTAAAAATAGTTCTAAAGAAGTCTGGTATTTAGATTCAGGTTGTTCTAACCACATTTTAGGGAATAATGAGATTTTTTCTACAATGGATAAAAGTTTCAAATCTAAAATTAAGCTTGGTGATGACAAGTCCTTGGAGGTTGCAGCTAAAGGAGCTATGGAGGTGAATACAAAAGAAGGTAAGAAATGTGTGACTAATATTTACTACACTCCACAATTAAAACATAATTTATTGAGTGTTGGGCAATTGTGTGAGAAGAATTATAAGGTGGTATTTGAAAATCAGCAATGTACAATTTATGATAAAAATCAAGGCAAAAGGGTAGTTACAGTAGTGCCTATGTCAAAGAATAGGATGCTCCCATTGAAGTTTGGTGAACATAGCAGCCATCTTGCCAATATGGCATATGAGGATAAGGGTTGGATATGGCATCTCAGATATGGCCATTTGAATTTTCATAGTTTGATGTTTCTCACTTCAAAAGCTTTGGTTTATGGTTTGCCTAAGTTTCAAGAACACAAGGAAGTTTTTGAAGGCTGTGCTAAAGGAAAACATGCAAGAGAGTCATTTCCAAAAGGCAATGCATGGAGGGCCCATTACCCACTTCAATTGGTTCACTCAGATATTTGTGGTCCTATGCAGACAAAGAGTTTGGGTAAGTCATCATATTTCATTACTTTTATTGATGATTACTCACGAAAGTGTTGGGTTTATTTTTTGAAGACCAAGGATGAAGCCTTTGATACATTCAAAAGGTTTAAAGCCCTTGTGGAAAATGAAAAAAGGTTGTAAGATCAAATGCTTAAGGACAGATCGTGGAGGAGAATTTTTCTCAAGAGATTTTAGGAATTATTGTGATATGAATGGCATCAAAAGTCAACTCACCACTGCTTACACACCTCAACAAAATGGGGTAGCTGAAAGGAAAAATCGTACAATGGTGGAAATGGAAAGGAGTATGCTACATACCAAAGGATTAGACAATTCTTTTTGGGGTGATGCAGTTGCTACAGCAGTGTACATTCTCAATCAGAGTCCTTAGAGCACTTGACATGATGACTCCTTATGAATCCTGCTATGAAAAAAAGCCTAATGTTAATCATTTTAGAGTTTTTGGTTGTTTAGCCTATGTTCATGTGGCTGATCAAAAGAGACAAAAATTAGATCCCAAAAGTGAATCATGCATTTTTGTTGGATATAGTGAGCAAAGTAAGGCTTACAGGTTGTATAACCCTCTCACTAATAGCATTCTTGTTTCAAGAGATGTGATTTTTGATGAAGGGGGAGTTTATGGTCATCAAAAAGACCAAGTTGAGAAGTCTAAATCTATTTTGAATGGTGGTATTATTGCCAATATTGATCATGAGTAGCCAGCTAATACTTCAATTCCAAGTGCTATACATCCACCAAATAGCCCCTCATCTAGTTCTAGTTCTTCAGTTTCAAGTACAAGTCCAAATTCAAGTCCAAGTCCTACAGGGAAGGTAAGAAGTTTAAGTGATATCTATCAAAGATGTACAATCCAAGCACATGAAGAGAATCCTATAGGTGAAACAATAAATTTTGCTTTATTCTCACAATCTATTTTTGAACCATCATGTTATGAAGATGCATGTGTTAATGAAGTTTGGGTGCAAGCAATGCAAGAAGAGATGGATGCTATTCATAGGAATGGTACTTGGGAGCTTACAGAGCTTCCTCATGACAAGAAAAAGATTGGAACTAAATGGGTCTACAAGACTAAGTACCATAGTGATGGGAGTGTTGAAAGACACAAAGCAAGATTAGTTGCTAAAGGCTTCACACAGAGGTATGGCATTGATTATGAAGAAACATTTGCACCCATAGCACGACAAGAGACTATTAGAATGTTGATTTCCCTTGTAGTCCAAAAGAAATCGAGCATTCATCACATGGATGTGAAAAGTGCCTTCTTGAATGGGTACTTAGATGAGGAAATTTATGTGGAACAACCACAAGGTTTTGAGGTGTAAGGAAAACAACATTGTGTCTACAAGCTAAAGAAGGCCTTGTATGGCCTCAAGCAAGCACCAAGAGCTTGGTATGCTAGGATTGATGGGTATTTTCAACAGAATGGCTTCAATAAAAGTAAGAGTGAGCCTACCCTCTACTACAAACAAGAAGGTAATGATATTCTTATTGTGAGTTTATATGTTGATGATTTGTTGTATATGGGTAGTAGTTCTAAGATGAAGGATGAATTCAAGGATGCTATGATGAATGAGTTTGAAATGAAAGATTTAGGCCTTATGCAATATTTTCTAGGTATGGAGGTTTATCAAAGTAAGGATGGAATTTTCCTTTGTCAAACAAAATATGCCAAGGATATGTTGAAGAAGTTTGATATGGCTGATTGTAAACTAGCCTCCACTCCAATTTCTCATGGAGTTGTGTTGTGTAGAGAGGATGGTGCTGAAAGAGTTGATGGGACAGCTTATAGAAGTGTTGTTGGCAGTCTAATGTTTCTAACCCACACAAGGCCTGATATTGCTTATGCAGTTTCTCTTGTTTCAAGGTACATGACAGAACCTTCTGAATTACATATGCAGGCTAAAAGAATTTTGAGGTATGTGAAAGGAAATCTTGCTTTTGGCATTCATTACTACAGTTCTAAAGGATTTAATCTAGTTGGTTTCAGTGATTCTGATTGGGGGGGTAGTGTGGATGACCGAAAGTCTACCTCTGGTAATTGTTTTACTTTTGGTTCTGGTTTGGTTTCTTGGAGTTCAAAGAAACAAAGCGTAGTTTCTCTTTCTTCCATAGAGGTAGAGTATGTTACAGTCACCTCTGCAAGTACTCAAGCATTATGGCTCAGAACAATTCTTGAAGAGATTGGAGAAAAACAAGTTCAGCCTACAGTGCTCTTTTGTGATAATATGAGCACAATCAAATTGGCAAAAAATCCCGTGCATCATAGTAGAACTAAACACTTTGATCTAAAATATCATTTTATCAGAGATTTGGTGCAAAAGAAAGAAGTAGAACTCAGGTATATCAAGACTACAGAACAACTTGCAGACATTTTCACCAAGGCAGTTGCAAAGGTTCAATTTTTGATGCTACGAGATCATATTGTGACTCCTCTCCGCATCAAGGGGGAGTATGTTGGATAACTGATGTGGCACAGCCACATGTGCAGTTTCTATTTTCCTTGTTAGTTTCAGTTAGATGTTTTTAGGAATTTGCAAAGTTTTGTGTTGCATGTTAATGCATGTAAATCATGCTATCTTTGGTTTGTTATTTATATTTTTTTCTTATAGTTTCCTTTGTTGAAAATAAATACATTGTAATAAAGAGCTGTAGCTCTCTAGTTTTTTCAATAGCAATAAAAAGTTAATTCTCTGTGTCTGCATATATCTTTATATAGTTTTTTGTTTGTTCATTTTAAATCTGCTGTTATATTGTTTGTTTAAAAATCTTCACTTGTGAGATTAGATTCAAGCTTAAAACAAGTTTTTCGAAAGTAAGAATCGAGGATAACCAGAGCACGCAAATAGGGAGGAAATTTCTTTCCTCAAAAGTCATTGCCAAATCACTCATGTTCTTCAAAGTCATTGTGAAATCAGATTCAAGCTTAAAACCAACTTTTTGAACAAAATCTAGGATAACCAGCAGAGCCAGACGAGGCGAAAACTTCTAGTCTCCAGACCAACCAAATGGATATAAAATTTCTGTACTCCAAAGTCATTCTGAAATTAGTTTCAAGCTTAAAACACTAGTTTTTTATGTTATTGTAAAATACAGGAAAACCAAGACACCCAGATTGGTAAAGTTCCTTAATTAAAAAAATCACAAAGCCCAAGGCAGAACTAACCTGTAGAAGCTATGTTCCAGCCCCTGGTGCTGAATGGAAGATGCAGCTTCACAAGATTGAAGAAAAATGTTGACTGGATGCAGATATTCATTCGTAACTCTCTGGTCCTTCACTGAAGCACAGATATATTTTATCCCATAGAACCCAAAAAAGTACTGCAAGGGGAGAAGAAGAATACTATGTAAATGGCCGGGATGGAGAAGGGGAGTAGGGAAATGTGTATGAAGGAAATAAAAAGGCAAGTAAAGGAGAAATAAAAATAAAAGACGCTGAGAGTGGCAAGTAAAGGAATCATAGAGAAAGTGAAGAGCTCCCACAGTCCCATACAGGAGGTGATGATGAGTTTATCTTCTGCTTCACCTCAAGAGAGATATAATGAAATACAGCTGTTCTTAAATATCATCCATTTCAACAGTCAAAAATTAATTTTGGATAATAAAAATAGGACAAATATTTACCACTTTTTATTGTGAATGAGGTGTAAAATTGCTATTAGATGTTTGACCATTAAAATGGATGATATTTAAATAGAGTGGTGTTAGATGTTTTGGAGGAGAAAGTCGAGAGAAACGGAAGAGGACGCTGTTTCTCCACGTAATTGTTTACTTTCACAATCAGTTTTCCTCCTTGCGTGTTTTTATAATACACATCACTTGTGCCTGGTCTATTAAATAGTAGTATACTTTAATGTCCCATAACTATTTATAGCGCTTCCCTCGTTGTCATCTATTACTTTAAAGGAGATGGATGGCCATCCCTAATTTCCTTTTGCCTTTCCCTTACGGGACTGGGGAAAATGTTATGACGCAAGTACCTCTATGTGAAAGCCAGTCTCAGTGAAACGTACACCGTAACCTACTGAACTAAAGTGTGTGTCAGCCTGTACCGTCCATTTGTCAACCAAAAAGAAATATTTAAAGTTTCAACTATAGTCATCAATTTCAATATAATTAAAAAATAAAAAAAATTATTTTTCACATTACTATTCAGCGAATTGACCAATAATATAAGAGATAAATTGCATTTATTAAATTAATAAATTAAAAAAATAAATTTCAACTTTAAGGATTTTGGAAAATGAATTTAATATTCAATGCTCGTTGGTCCACTAAAATGAATTAATGCATCAGATGATTGCATTAGTAATCTTGCCAAAGGCAGGAACTAATCATATAAAATCTTGTCTATCGGGGTCAAATCTCTTGGTATTCAACACAAGGAAATTCAGTGAATGAATTAGAGTTGAGATGCATAGTTACGCTATTGTCTTCTCTTTCAACGCTGATAGATTGACTTGTGTAAAAAAGTAAATCCTACTGTCTGTGTTTGCTTTTCACGTGCATTATGTTTGTGCTTTCACATGCTCGTGTTGAAATTCATCTCTTCACCGGCTCTCCATCTCTTGCATAGCACAACTATTGATAACGATTAACTCAATTTCATAAAACCATGCAACTTAGCAACCTCCAATGGCTATGGTGAACACTCTCCTTATTTTGATGGCTGGAAAGCGTACAACACAAATCCTTATCATCCTCAAAATAGTACTTAAATGTCAACCATTAAAAGTAATGACAAGTAATGTGTATTAAATTATGTTATTTAAGTTGATATTTTTTTTCCGGTGTATTAAATTATGTTATTTAACCAAACTTAAAATATAGATTAATAAGTTTGACTCAAAAATTATTTCTATAATAAATGGGTATGCCGATAGTTAGATGGAATGAGATTTGACATGTGGCTTGGTAGTGACACAGATTGTGGCCCAAAGGAATCAAGAGGAGACCAAGAGTAGACACACACAAAGCTCTATCATTTTCTATTGGTCCTTTGGCCAATGTACAAGGTTCCCAAGACATGAGGAAGCAAATGCATTCTGATTAATCAAATGAGTTTAGGTTTTCTATTGTTTACAAATTCATGGCTTTAAGATCTCAAATACAAACTTAATATAAACTTTGGCCTAAGATGCTTCCAGGTATGTCTAATAGTCTCCTGAACCTTTAAATTTATTATTCAATCCTTTAACCTCATGCAAATATTAGGATATTATTCCTAGTGACTATATTTTTTCATTGTCAACATAGTCAACCAAGATTTGAATATTTGCATTCATCATTTCCTTTTTCAACATATCAATAAATTTTGACTAAAAATTTGATATCGTTATTAAAATGTGTGCATCAAAGCCACAAAGCATTAGATTATTGAAATCAAGGAATGAAGGGCATCTACAATCTTTAAACTTTTCATCATATTCCCTTTTAATATTTCAATATAAAAATCATCATCAAAAGTAGTGAAGTCAAGAATGAAAAGAGGAAGGATTATCCAAATATCATTGAATGCCCAACAAATTAAGAAATGACATAGATAATAATGTAGATCATGGAGGGATATCATTAACCAATCACAAATCAATAAACTTTGGACAATCTTTTAACCTTGAAACCCCAAACTTGTTACTTTCTCACAGTTTCATCAACTTTGCTTGTAGCATTCCAAACAAGGAAAATTCAACATAACTTTCAAAAGAAATTGAAAACCCACAAACCAATTACCATTATAGATACCCTTTTCGAAGTTTCAAAACATATCAAGAGTGTAGGGGTGGTCTATTTGTAACAAACTCTTCAAATATTTGCTGCTATGTTTGACAATAGGCTTAAAAGAGCAGAAATTCACCGTAATTTGACAATAACTTTCATATAACAACTCCAACCCACGATCTAAAACCTGTTTGGGATACCCATTATGGATTTCTATAACATATCTAAAAATTAGAGGTGGTTGTTTTGGAACAACACCTTCAAAAATCTACTGCTACGCTTGAAGAAGGCCAAATTAGGCTTGTTTTGATAGGTTACTTTGTGGTTTTCACAACCCGAACCCCAAACTCTCATACCACAAGCCCAGACATGTCAAACATGGTCTACACAAACATTTTCCATCACCCAAAATAATTTATTCAAAGCTTCTTTTTTTACAAACCCTATCACTTATACAACCTTTTATGCCCAAAACTAGAGAATTTCCACCTAGGGCATCATCTAATCTTCATCAAACCTCCTTCCCTACTCCTACCAACACTATGCAATCAAAATACACCCTATCCAACCCCATTCCACTAACTCACAAATCTTTTCATTGGTGGAATGGTGAGATTTCCATTATTTTGCTCACAAAACCCCAAAACCTAGATTTTCAAAACCAATTTTAGAAAAACAACTATAAAACCCACAAATATTGATGAAATCTTATGAGACAAAAACCAAAAGCAAGATAATTCATTCCTTTACCAATCCAAATGCCTAAGAGTTCACTTTGAGGCCATACTAGGCCATACCAGATGCTGTTCCATCAAGTTTCAATGCAAAAACGTAGGAAAATAGGGTTATTTATTGAATTTTCAACAAAATACAACTCTCCCCCCTTGGGTTCACCTTCACCAAGTCAATTTAAGAATTTTACATCAGTTTCTTAACTGCCTCTTGAACTCCAACAACCAAAAACCTTCCTACTGCCTAATGACGCTTCATATTCCCAATTTTGCATTTTTTACAGTTTTACAACTTTTACAAAATATTACAAATTGACTCCCTGAACCTACTAGACACCTAACAATGATGTAAAGTCATTAGAAATGGTCCAAATATGACCTTATTACAAAGAGATTCAACCCAAAAATCAAAATTTATAAAATTGCCTCATGGAGGCATAAAATCCATTAGGTGCTCCTGCACCATACTCCCAGCCAAAAAGAAACTCAAGTCCCCTTGAGGACTGTGCTACACAAAAAATTGATGCTTAATTAACCATATCATTTTTTTCTCTTAAAGTAACACTCCCATTTTGTAGTCCTTTCCAATGGACCAAAAACTGAAAAGCGATATTGCTCCTTGTGTGTGACCGGTTCTTCACTAAAAAATGTTGCTTTTCATATGATGTATAATCTTTGACATGCTCCTTACTTGAAAACTTTGGTGAACCTGCTCCAATAACTTGTTCCTTTCCCACAATCTGCTTCATCTTGAACCTAGGTTTATCATTCCTTGCAATTTCAACAAGAAATATGTATATTCCTTCCTTATTCCTTCTCCTTTGCAATGTAACTATGATCTCTTCGCCCTTGGTTTTCACCTTTCCCATCTAACATTTTTCCCCTATGTATGTTGGTTGCTCAAGTTTACTAACCTCTAATATGAAAAAAATTGAGTGGCTACTATCCTCCTTTAAAAACATTGAAGAAAACACCCTATCAACATACCTTTTATACCAACTTTGAATTCCAAGAATCAATTCGTCCTTGACCTTCTCAATATCAATTTTTTACAGCAACTCAATATCATTTCCCTTCAAAATCACATCATACTTCGTACCTTCTATCTCAGCATGTCCATGGTTTGAAATGGCTGCATCCTTTATAGGCTTGACTTCCTCTACTTTGATGAACTCCATCATCACATCACCTTGCTTCATTTGTTCATTGTCTTCCTCCATCAACAAAGATTATATTATCTTCACATCTAGTTTTAATGCTCCCACTTGTCTTCTTCTCTGAATAATATTTTGAATAGGCCATGAGATCTTCTTCTTGACTGGTAGATGCCAACTTGACTCTTGGTTTGTTAATTGCTGCAACTCAACCTTCCATTTCTCTTCCATCCTTTCGCTCATCTCTTTTAGTTGTTCCATAGCCTGCCTTAGCTCTTTTATGTCTTGGTCAATTTCTATTTGTTTTTCCTTTTCTTTTTCCTTCATATCTTTTCCTCTTTTTTCCTTTCTCGTTTCTTCTTTTGTGAACCCTCAACCTGCAAGTATCTCCTCAACACATCCATCCTTCTCTTTATTCAAGCAAGTCTCTTTCACCTTGCTTCTCCTTGTCTTTGTGACACCTCACCTAGGTTTCCTCTTTTCTTCAGTACCTAGTCTCTTGGCATCCAGGTTCTTTCTTCAACTTGAAAAAAGACAACACACACAAACACACAACTTTCCTTTCCTAGAGTCTTCTAGCTCTGATACCAATTGATGTAGAGCATGAAGTGATATCATTAACCAAACACAAATCAATAAACTTTGGACAATATTTTAACCTTGAAACCCCAAACTTGCTACTTTCTCATAGTTTCATCAACTTTGCTTGTAGCATTCCAAACTATGAAAATTCAACATAACTTTCAAAAGAAATTGAAAACCCACAAACCAATTACCATTCTAGATACCCTTTTCCAAGTTTCTAAACATATCAAGATTGTATGGGTTGCCTATTTGTAACAAACCCTTCAAATACTTGCTGCTATGTTTGACAATAGGCTTAAAAAGAGCAAAAATTCACCGTAATTTGACCATAACTTTCAGATGAAAAATCTAACCCATGATCTAAAACCTGTTTGGGATACCCATTATGGAGTTCTACAACATGTATAAAACTTAGTAGTTCTTGTTATGAAATAACACCTTCAAAAATCTTTTGCTACACTTGAAGAAGGCTGAATTAGGCTTGTTTTGATAGGTCACTTTGTGGTTTTCACAACCCAGACCTCAAACTCTCATACCACCAGCCCAGAAATGTCAAACATGGTCTACACAAACATTTTCCATCACCCAAAACAATTTTTTCAAAGTGTTTGTTTTACAAACCCTATCACTTATACAACCTTTTATGCCCAAAACTAGAGAATTTCCACCTAGGGCATCATCTAATCTTCATCAAACCTCCTTCCCTACTCCTACCAACACTATGCAATCAAAATACACCCTATCCAACCCATTCCACTGACTCACAAAGCTTTTCATCAGTGGAATGGTGGATTTCCATTATTTTGCTCACAAAACCCCAAAACTTAGATTTTCAGAACTAGTTTTAGAAAAAATGACTATAAAACCCACAAATCTTGATGAAATCTTATGAGACAAAAACCAAAAGGAAGCTAATTCATTCCTTTACCAATCCACATTCCTAAGAGTTCATTTTTAGTCCGTACCAGGCTGTACCAAACATTGTTCCATCAAGTTTCAATGCAAAAACGTAGGAAAACATGGTTCTTTATTGAATTTTTAACAAAATACAACTCTTCCCCCTTGGGTTCACCTTCACCAGGTCAATTTAAGCATGTTACATAAGTTTCTTAACTACCTCTTGAACTCCAATGACCAAAAACCTTCCTACTGCCTAATGACCCTTCATATTCCAAATTTTGCATTTTTTGCAATTTTGTAACTTTTATAAAATCTGACAAATTGACTCCCTAAACCTCCTAGACACCTAACAATGACTTAAACACATTATAAATTGTCCAAATATGACCTTATTACAAAGAGATTCAAGCCACGAATCAAAAATTACAAAATTGCCTCATGGAGGCATAAAACCCATTAGGTGCTCCTGCACCAGATAATACATTAACATATATCCTTGTTTATTTTATCTTATTCACTATCATCATCTCAAACACCATTCAATATCAACTCCCAAGTAAATGTTTTCAAAAGCATTTATATAATCATAAAGTAGTGTGCAAGCAATACCAAACATTTTAATTCTATATATAACAAACTTCTTCAAACAATTCATGATTATTTCCAAAATGGAGAAACCCCAAAATTTTAAAGAAAACCATTTCAAAGTCATTTCATATCATTCCAACTAATTGCCTTTATATCAAGATATATGAGATACCCATGCCACATTTGACTATCAAAAATCCATTATAAAGACACCCAACAAAACCCTCCTTGCAATTTTTACCATTTAAACTTCAATTGAGGTTAGAAATTCAATTTTTGTTTTAACAATAGTTAGAAATTCAAATCATGCTCTTTCTGTCTTTTATTATCCATTAAGAATATATAAATGGAACCATGTAATAAGTCACTCTCTAGATATAAAATGGAACCATTTTCTTTATATAAATAGAACATTTGTTTTTCATAATTATAATTATAATAAATGTAGGAATTCTTTTTATATTTAGTTTATTTTCATGCATATTTCTAGCTTTAGTGGAATAAGTTGTGAATACACATTGTTTCTCTCATATTTAGTTTATTATTTTCATGCATATTTTAGCTTTAAGTAGAATATGTTGTGAATGCACACTATTTTTGAAGTGTAAAAATTAACCTCTATCTCAAGTTAGAGGAACAAAGAAATATTACATAAACCATGACAGAATTCAAAATCCTATATAATTTTTAAGTCTCAGAAGATATTTTATAAAATTTCTATGTTTAAAAACCACAACAAAGAAATATTACATAAGCCATGGCAGAGTTTAAAACCCTATATATTTTTTAGTCTCTTCAGTTTAGTATCTCTTAAGATATTTCATAAAATTTCTGAATTGCTAAACCACAAGAAATAATTGCTATTTTTTATGTTACTTTTAAAAACCACAATAAATAATTGCCATTTTTTATGTTACATTTAAATTATTTGAAATCTTCTCTCCATTAAAATGGACAATGAACAAATGATAATTCATAGCAACAAAGATGAACCTCAATGAATTTGCAAACTTCAAACTCATAGCAATGAAGATGAACCTATCAGCAAGCAACAAATTTGAATATTAGTAAGGAGATAACATTAGGCATTCATAAATTCATAAAATATAATTATAAATAAACATTTTCTATGCAAAGTAAACATGCACACTATTATTCTCTTTTGCAAATGCATGACTTTTTAATACTTTAACATTCTATAGTTTAGACTTGATTCTGTGTCACTAGTATTTTAACACCCTAACTTTGTGCCTCTCAAAATTATACACGGCAATTTCAAATTACTTCAAAAAATTTACAGTAGCTTACTTGGCAAAGACCCTACTTATACCTAAGGTTCCAGGTCTAGATCATCAAATATGATGCCAAATAAGTATGCTTTTTGTTGAGGTGTCCAAAAAGACCCAAAAAAAAGATTGGACCAATAGTTGTGCATGAAGTCATGTTTTGTTGGTGCGCCAATGTCGCATCACATGATTTGTTGCTTTTTATAAATTTCATTCAATTATAAGAACTTATGTTCAACATTTGGTCATTTTTTATTTACATTTGGAAAAATTATTTACAATATATAGTATATATGGTGTTCAACTACAGGCTCCTATACCCACAAGTACTAGCTCCTATACCCTTAAGTTCTATAACAACAATTGGACCCTGTTCAACTACTAGCTCCTCTCCCCTACGACCTCTTTTTCGACCTCGTTAACTGTTCTCCCACTTGTGCTAGGAATTCTTGTAGTGCCCCTCCATTCTCACCCTCGATGAGCAGGTGGTCAGGCTAAGTACCATGAAGAAGGTAAAATACTTAGAATATGTAGGGTATGATAGACATGTTGATGGTAAGCTTACTGTTATGATGTAGTTGATGACACTCTTTGATGTTTATTATGATGACATTGTTGATACTTTATGATTAATACATTACATGCTTATGTTGTGATCAGTTATAGGTTAATTGATTATGTAAATTAGTTTTACTACGTGATTAATGCGATTATCTGTCTATGTGTTATCTGGTCGTTTAGTTACTAATGAATTTGTTTAATGTGGATACTAGTGATGTGTTTTGTGAAGGGACAATGTAGTATTATTCATAATGAGTACCCTACTATGCTGCAATTCCTTGTCACTATGTGCCTTCTTGGATGACTATATGTATGTATTCGACACTTTTGTTTGTTGCAGGTTGCAGGTACCAGGCATTGACTCCACCTGAATTGGCAGGTCTAAGCATGCCTTCATACCAATTGAAGTTTTTGAATGGAGAAAACATATGGTCCCCTAGCCTAGCCATCATCCTTGAAGAGGATGAGTATCTGGTTGTGTACCCTGTCAGTGTTGTCAATTTGGTCATGATAGTCAGTCATTGTTGTGGTGGTCTTGCTTTCCGATCTTGCATAGTAGTTAGGTATGGTTTGACAGTTAGGTTATTTTGTTGGTATTGTTTTGGTTATTGTTGCCTTAAAATAAAAAAATTAGTTATGAAGCATTTTTACTAAATAAGTAAATATATAAATCTCCTTATTTAAATTTAGTTTATGAAAAATATATTATTCTAGAAGTTAAGTTAATAAATAATAATAATAATAGTAATAAATGTAATTACAACTACAACTAGAGATAAATAAATAAATAATATTTATGTGTTGCCATAAAATATATTTATCTTGGTCTGGTTGTAAAATGTTAAAAATAGCAAACTGTAAGATATTGTTCATGCAAGAGTTGTTGCCTCTTGTGGGGGGGAATCTTCTGGAAGATTTTAGGGGATTTCTTTTGCTAAAAATAGGGAGTTTTTGAGCTGTATTTAGGGGGATATTTCTCTCTCATAACGATCTTCAGTAGATGGAACTTTTGGGGAGAGACTGGTTTGTGGCTGCAACAGTTGAACCCTGCATCGCATCTTCAGCCCAGTCAAGCAAGCAAAATTAGGTTCCTTGGTTCTAATATCTGTCTCAGTTTTTTGTTGAAGCAAGTGTTTGATTTATAATTTTTCCTATTGATTGTAATTTGATTGATAGGTTAGAAACCTTGTTATCAGATCTAATTGTGCAAGTGTGTATCATTACATTTCTGGGAATCACCGATTGATGTGACTATCTAGCTCTCACCTATTTCATTTTTGTTTTTATAGTCTATTGCAGAGGCCATAACTTTTGTTTTAAAAACTGGGTTCCTCGAAATTTTTGATATATGGTATAGGCCCGAGTTAGCTAAATCATATCCAAAATTAGTCCATACCTAGTTCATTGTTGTGGAGATATGAATGTTTTGTGACTATCTACCTCTTAGCCATTTCATGTCTGTTTTAGCATGCTATTGCATTAGCCATAACTTTCGTTTTACGAACTGGGTTCCTCTAAATTTTTGATATATGGTGTACGACCTAGTTTCATAAGTCATATCTAAAAATTGTCCATACCTAGTTTGCAATTTTAGAGATATGAATATGTTGTGACTGTCTATCTTCTACTTGTTTCATCTTTGTTAAAACAGTTAGTTGCGTCACCAATAAGTCTATATTTTTGAATTGGGTTTCCCTGAAATTTTTATATAAGATTTAGCTCTTACCTATGAAAACTATATCCAAAAGAGTTAGCATTACCTAGTTTGTCAATTGAGAGATATGTATCAATTAGTGACAGACATTCCTATGCCATCTTGATTGTTGTTATTAAATCTACAAATCCATTCTGTGCATATCCTTTAATCATTGCATTCCATAATTTGACATCTCTTTGAGGCAATTTACTGAACAGTTAATTCACTTTGTCTATGCTCTCACTTTTGCATACATGTCTACTGGAGCATTTCCTTTTCGAAGTCTCTTATCATTATCAAAACATTCTATATTTATATTCTTTCTGATATAGTATCTGTTCTTGCATTTCTTAATCGATCATATTAGTATGTTTCTTTATTAGTGGTTTATTTTAGTGCTTTTGAACATGATATTTTGTTATCTAAAGACCGATTCTTGGTTTTAAGTTCTTTTCTTAGGATTTGAAATTAGCAATATAGTCTAATCTGGATTAAATAATAGAATCAAAACTTAAAAGATTTTGGAAATCATACATGTGGTAGTGATTATGAAAATATTTATGTTGGAATTGAATTATATTCTCTTAAATGCACTAGAAATAACATAACATTTATCAAGTTATATCTTTTATCTGAAAATTAGATAATGGTAGAAAGAAAATGATAAATTAAATGATAATTTTGAGACTTATTGTGTTTGAAGGGAATAGAATCAATCTAGTTCTAATTTAAGGTAGAAGTATCAATTTTGGGTTTTAATTAGAAATCATTTAATGATGAGTTGTTGATAATAGTCCATGACTTTCAACTACTAAATGTTAACCTTGCAATTAGTCTAAGTAAGACTCTTAATATTATCTATTGCCAATAGCATAGGAATGGATTGAATATTGTTACTTATGGCAGTTATATCACTTGATCATATTAGTAACTGCTACTAGTAGTTAGAATAATATTGTTCTACATTGTTGAGATAGATTCACATTATGTTTGTTGGATGATTGATGATGATTGGAACTAGTGTTGCATTCTTCAGAACCCATTATTAGTGCATCAGATCATATGTTGCATTTGGGGGATCTTAGTTTATGATGTGCATTGGTAAGTGAATGTGATGAGTGACCTTTGAGTTTTAATGGTCTCAAGTATCTGTGTGGGGGTTGGCTCTGTGTACATCATGTGAGTTGAATGGAATGCATTCTTGAATTGTTGCCTCCTACTCATGTTGGTTTGATACATGTACAAGATGGATAATACCATGATAGTATACTTATTTAGGTGGTTATGATGACTATGTAAAATGAGTTTTCCTTACTCTGTGTATTGTGAAATGATGAGAATGTGATACTTCATGCTTGGTTTATGTTTTGGAATAAGGATATAAGAATTGGTTCCTGTGATTATCTTGTTGTATGCAAGAAGGTAAATGCCTTGCATTGTATATGTTTCATGGATAGGGTCTTCTAGATGCAGGTAGGGGAGTGGCTTTCAATGTGGGGCCGGTGCCCAAAGTGGCTGCCAGGGTAACCCATTGGAAGTTTTTAATCCAGTGATAACTTAATAATAAATTTAGGGGGTTGGGTAGTTTCCACACTAAATAAGATAATTGGATGCCTCACCCATGCCTGTAGTGCTCGTTCAGGCTAAGGATGAGATGATATGGCCATGGTTGGCATGATCGAACTCCTTATCTTCATGAGAGGATGTGTCAGTTCCACATGTGTCACCCTATGGGGTCGGTGCCTAGAGGGAGGCTGCTAGGGTAACCATAGATGGGGGCTGGTTTCTAGAGAGAGATACCCTCGATAACCCATGCTAGGACCATGCGATGACACTCTCCCTACTGCAACCTAGCATTCCCTAATTGTGTTTTCCTCTTTCATTGTGTATTTGCCTCTGGAAGTGTTGTTTGAGTTGCTTGTGGTGTTCATTTCAACCAATGTTGTATTCGAGTCATGTGTAGTCCTTGCACCTGTTAGCCTATTGACTTCTTGTGTGTTTTCTTAGTGGGACCTCATTGTTATCTCCTAGCACAGGGGTGGACCTCAGGGTTCCTCATGGTCGAGTGGATGTGCTTTATTCCATTGGTTTTCTAGCACTGTGGCTCGTGTGTAAAGATGTATCTCTCTTGCTTCTATTTTTGCACCTGTATCAAAGACGGACATTTGTACTATTTGTATTTAGATCTTTTGTATCAGAGGAAATCCTTATGTAATTGATGTATCTAGAAAGAGAGCTTTTATATCATTGAAATTATGTAATTATTCTTGTAAGATAAACTATTTTGCACTTGTAATCTTGGTTGCAAAAATTTTGTTATATTCATATGATGTTGTAACCTAAAATGCTAGTTTGATTCATTTGATTTTAAATGGTTGCATCATGTATGTTGTTGACTATTGTTAATTTGCAATAATGGCTATACTGCAGCTATGTAATCCCTAGAGATGATAGTTTACATTGGTTGCTATTAGTCTATGTTATGTTTTGTTATCATTACTTCTATGTAAAAAATATATATATTTCACCCTTTTTATTGCTTAGTTAAACTTATCTTTAGGGTTGCATGGCGGGGCATTACAATGCTTCCCACTCTTTTCCTTGTATTCCAACATATGCCCATTTAGTTTTATTGCAATCTCTGGTAGAGCAATGCTAGCTAGTGTTGTTGTGCGTAGTGACAAGTGTTGTAGGGAGTCTTAGAACTTAGAACCCCTAGAATCAAACACTAGATCTTAAAATAGTAGATGATCTTAGAACTTTGAACCCCTTCTAATACATAGTATAGACACTTTGGCTTACAGTGAAGAACTAAAAGTCATCTAGTATGAATGACACTGACTAAGTGCTGAAACCCAACAAAACCCTCATTACAATTATTACCATTCAAATTTCAATTAGGGTTTCAATCTTTACAACCTCATAAAAAACCCATTATAGTTCAAAGATAAAGGGAAGAAGTTTCATAAGACTATGAGATCCTTAACAAAGCATAACAAATACATAGGGATTTTAATCACTTGAGAAACCCATCAAACTCAAATATACAAGCTCAAAATCCTATGTGCTTTAATTTTTGTATAGCGACAACTCATTTCTTTAAACAAAGCGACAAGAACAAAGAGAAAATGCATGTGGTAATGACAACTTAAGCATTTGCCATGTTCACTATTTTCCCAAACCTTTTACTCTATGTTGCAAGCATTCTCTATTACAAGCATATAAGGCTTTAAAAAGGATATATGCACCCTTAGAGCTAACAATATTTACAAGTATATATCAAATGCAAAACAAATGATGCCCATGGTGAAGAAAACACACAATATCATGCATGCAAATCTAGAGATGTCTTCAACATATACCCAAATGAGTGAAAGGATATTAATAATTTATACTACATGAAACAATCAATATCTTATGAGGCCATACAAATCATCCTTAACACAAACTAGGCAATTATCTTCTCGGTCATTAATAAGCAAAATACTAAGACTTTGCAATCTTACAAATTTTTTTTTTTAAAAAGTTAAAACTGTAAATCCTAGGAACATCATTAATATCCACATATAGAGCCAAATGTGCAGCAGAATATTTTTGGAATTATTAGGTTTGTAAGAAAGAAACTCAATTTGTTTAGAAAATATCTCAAATAGTGTTCCTATGAATAATGCTTCCATCCACATGCAAAAACCCTGATGGGTAGCTAACAATAATTAAATTGACATTAAGAAACGAACTTGCTTCCCAAACATATTGAATAAATAAAATCCAAAACCTACAAATCGTACAAATACCATTTGTATCCACACACAGAAACTTATGCATAGCCAAATTAGTTTATAATCCTTAATTTAGCATAAATGCTTTCAAGGTCTTGAATAGAAAGAGATTAAAACCACAAATCATATGAATACAATTTTCATCCACACATAAAAGAAACACAATAGTTTTGCAATCATCACATTGGTATGAAATAAAAACCATTTTTTTGTCAATATCACTCGAAATAGATATTACATTTAACCATAAATTCTATGGACATCATTTCACCCAGACACAAGGCCTTATAAATGGCAGAATAAGTTTATCATCGTTAATTTAGCATATAGAAACCCAAATTTTCCAACTTGTCTTTCTTAGATACATGTTATAATATTAAATTCTATGAATATCATTTTCATCACACATAGAAATTGATGGGTGAAGGAATAATTTCATAAAAATTGAGTTGCTATATAGAAACCTAGTTCTATCTGGCATCACTTGATTAGATAAAAGACTAAAAATGTAAAATCCTATGAATGGAATACTTAACATTGAAAACCATAATAAGAATTCACAAGCTCTAGAAAATATTTTAAAACTACAAACACTATGAATATCATTGTCATCCACATATAGAGCGTTATGTGTAGTAGAATAATCTATAATAGTCAAGTTGGTAAAAAGAAATATATTTTGGTATCAACATCTCTTTGATAAGAAGTAGTAAGAAATGCAAATATACTAAAAATCATATAATGTGGTCTGCAGTGTTTGCCTTCAACTAGCATAATTAATGAAGTTATGTGGGCATATGCATTATATAATAAACTAGATAATTACACGGGTCCTACTTGACCTAAACCTCAAACCCTTCATTGGTGGGAAACATGTTATGAATAAACAAAGAGAATTCTACAAACTTGCAAATCTTTCCAGGGACATGATGAAGGCCGACCTATATGAGCTCTTCAAGCCATTTAGGCAAATCTCACGTGTGTATGTGGCCATGGACTAGAAGACACATGTCAATAGAAGATTTGGTTTAGGGTTATTTTAGCGCTTGGGAAAAGATGCAAAGTGTTGGATCCAATCTACTGGGCACCACAATGGATGCGTAGACACTAAGAAGCATTATACATTTTACGAGAGAGAATAAGATTCATCTAATCTATGATGAGATCTATGTGGGGTTAGTGTTTTCCATTCCAAGGTTCATGAGTGTTGTAGAGGTGGTGCAACTATAGAGTGAGAGGGAGTAAGAAATGCAAATATACTAAAAATCATATAATGTGTTCTACAGTGTTTGCCTTCAAATAGCATAATTAATGAAGTTATGTGGGCATATGCATTATATAATAAACTAGATAATTACATGGTCCTACTTGACCTAAACCCCAAACCCTTCATTGGTGGGAAACATGTTATGAATAAACAAAGAGAATTCTACAAACCTGCAAATCTTTCCAGGGACATGATGAATGCTGACCTATATGAGCTCTTCAAGCCATTTAGGTAAATCTCATGTGTGTATGTGGCCATGGACTAGAAGACACATGTCAATAGAAGATTTGGTTTAGGGTTATTTTAGGACTTGGGAAAAGATGAAAAGTGTTGGATCCAATCTACTAGGCACCACAATGGATGCGTAGAAACTAAGAAGCATTATACATTTTACGAGAGAGAATAAGATTCATCTAATCTATGATGAGATCTATGTGGGGTTAGTGTTTTCCATTCCAAGGTTTGTGAGTGTTGCAGAGGTGGTGCAACTATAGAGTGAGAGGGAGCATGGACATGTTCACATCAATTACATCCTATTAAAGGACATGGGACTGCCTAGATTTAGAGCAGGAGTCATCTATTCCTATAATAGCATAGTTTCTATGACAACTCGAAAAAGGTCAAGTTTTTACATGGTTTCTTCACAGACACAATACTTGATGGGTGTGATGTTGAGTGTCAGGGAATTTTTGAGAGAATATATTCAAGAGAATAAAAGAGGTTGTGATAGGCACATAACATGTTTGTCTAGGGATTGCACGAGGTGGGCATTGAGTGTTTCACCAACAAAAATGCTAGGATTTTCTATTGGGTATACGTTCGCCATCCTCTCCATAAAGAATTTGAGCTTTCTCTTTGGAAGATAATCATCAAAGAGAGTGGACTGAATGTATCACCTGGCTCATCATGACATTGGTAATAGGATGGATGGATTAGATTCTTTTTTGCTACCATGACCCCAACAACCATACAAGAATCACTTTCTAGAATTAAGCATTTTACATAAATCAAAAGAAAGATGTCCTTACCACTATGTTAACAAGGATGTACAATCTCCTCCTTAATCCCTCAAATATTTTGTATAGCTCGTCCTAATCACAATCTCTTCCTCTCTATGGATAGAGCTCACACAATGAACTTGAGCTACCTCGATAGCCCTCACACCCCAATCACATCCATGTAATATCCAGATAGTTTCTTTCTTCACCACCATTCAACTCACCTCTTCATTTTGTTTATAGGATTTCTTTTGTAAAGTTAGTTCTTTATTCTTTATTTTTTATTCTCGGCACGGATTGATTCCTTAATGTGTAGAGAAATAGAGCCTTGTCAAACAAATGCTTCATACAAAAGTATAATTATATTTCTTTATCCTTATGAGACATACATCAATTACTTCCACTAGATACCATAAAGTATAATCTACAAGCTAAGAGTGTTTTAAAAAATAAGACTGATTTATCTTACTTTGTGTTATAGTAGTAAACATACTCTATTTTCACTTGTCTTCCAAAGTCATGAGGAATAGATATCCTAAGAAAATGTATTAATTTTTTATGATTATTAATAAAATCATAAGAAATTTAATATTAGGTATAGTTAGTCTTCATAGATAGAATAGTATAGTCATAATCAGGCTATCAACATATGTTTCTCATTACATCTAATTACATAGAATAGTATGTTCTTGTTTTAACAAATGCAATAATCTTCATTTATATATTTTCACTAAGGAAAAATCCAAACCTTCAAAATAACTCATAAGGTTCCCTTAATTAAGTTAATACAATTATGAAGTCAAATCAAGATATCTACTAATTAACCATAGACATAGAATGTTTTACTACAATCAAGATATCACTTGAAATTTTTAACTTTACATTGATCCCTCTATAAACATTAGGGTATGTTCAATCTTGTAAGCTAAGCCTTATTATGCTTCCTTTTACACAAATCAAAGATTACAATATAGTGGCCCTCATGTTTTTGTGTGCCGGTGATATAAATTCATAGTTTCTCAACAACACTTTTAAGATTTTCAAGTTCTAAATCTCCTTTGAAGTAAAACCTTAGGAAAATTCCAACTTTCAATTAATAAAAAGGAAAAAATTATCTTAGTCAAATTTAGGGATGTGGCATGGTGCAATATGAGCCCAACCTAGGATCACCACCTAGCCCCCAGCCCTAGATTAAATAGTTTAATACCACCCTTACCACAATATTATAAAGATCGCAATGATAACATAATTCTCACATTTATGCATCATACATAGACAATCTAGAGTATTGTTGAACCTCCTAGGTTCATCTATGACCATTTACCTTAAGGATAATTAACAATCCGCTTAGTGTTAATGTTTATATTCAATTGAACCTAGGGTGAAACCTCACACTCTAGGGTTGGGCATTTCCTTAGAATGCATTTAGAATATGACACAATTCGATACTATTAACCATATAAGACTTTATTAAAGTAATATGTAAGTAAATAAGGACTAAGGTATCATTGTTACATTATTACATGGTACCAAATTCATCCAATACCCTTCCTACATAGGTAGAAATAAATAATAGAAAGTTAAATAAGTGACTATCCCACCACTAATACAATCAAACAAGGGCTAATTCTAACTAATATGATCTAATGACAAAATTTCATACACATAAAATTCTCAGTCCACATATGTTCATCTCAATAATTAAGAATTTAGAGTACGAGTCAACATATCTTCACAAACAATCCTCAAGTCCTAAGGTAATGTTTATCACTCTAGCTTAATGTCACAAGTTTAGTCCGTAATGATAGTCTTGAAACTTGCTAATAGTAACGCAATCATCATATGCTCAAAGTTAAAGAAATATAGCAATTTAACTATACTAAAATATGGAGTTTATATTATATTATAACAATGGTTGACATGTATACACCCAACAACTTCATCCCCTACCTTAGCCATATTAGATTAGCATTCTAGGAAATAACATATATAGATCAAATTCCCATAACATCAATAATAGATTTGAATATAAAGGAGAACAAACAAAGGAGGGTACTTGCCTATGTAACCTTCCATCCTCAAAAATCCACTGAACCATATAGATGAACAATAAATATATCCAAGAAAATAAGCCAAAAACCCCAAGTACCCCTTAGGGTTTACCAATCTTTGCTCAAACTAATAAGATTACAAAACCACATATACAAGAAGGAATCAATGTTTAGAGCTAAGCTAAACTAGGAAATACCCAGTTTCAAATTCTTTTCATTACTAAGACATAATCACTATCTTCTTGTTTAGCCAATCATAAATAAATTATAGGAATCCAACCAACACATAAACTTTAGGGTTTAATTGATTCCATCCTTATTAGGAATGTAACAATTAATATATCTCATCAGAGGGTGAAATTTTAGAATTGTGTCAACTTTCTATAAAGGAAATAGCCAACACAAGTCTAAATTTTTAACTTCAAGCACCTAAAATTGACATATATGTTTTAATTTTAAAATGGTATAAACTAATGAAATGTAGAATTCTTAGTGTAGTTTATGTTTGTATTTTTTTAAAAATTATTTCTAGATATGATTTTTTATAAAATTGACACTAAAATTTAATTGTTGAAAAATAGTTCAGATAATAAGATTGATGTTCATCAACTTTTAATAAAACAAAATTAATTTTTTTCCATGATTTTTCCCATTTAGCTAACTTGAATATGTTTGCATTGAAAAAATTGATAAATATTTGTTTTCTAATAAATTTTTAAAGTCAAGTTTACTAAAACTGTAATACTTTCAACAGGTTTCCGCTTTGTCTTAACAATTTATTATTAAAAAAACAAATTCTTCCCTTTTGGAAAGATTCTCTACCCTAGTGCACTATATTTAAAAAATAAATAATTTTTTTTTTATCATACTTTTTGAATTTCCACTTAGCCTTATATTTGATTATGAAAAATAAAAGTTATTAAAATATAAAAAATATATTTTAAAATTCTATGATCTAAGAATTGTCAAAGAGCATTTTTATATTTTGTTGAAAATGTTCCCAATTTCAGAAAACCTAAGTACTTAGATAGGGTTTGAAAATGTTTTTTAAACAAGGCTCAGCTAAATTTCAATGTATGGTGCTAGCTAGGTATGTTTGGCCAAAATTAGTTTTACCAAAAGCTTTTCTATTCTAAATGTTTTTTGCTGAAATGTATTCAGTTGAATGTCTTGTTACAATACATGCATAGTATTTTGTAAGAAAACTATTTTTTTGGAGATTGAGAATTCCTTTATTCAATAGATGGATCATCTCGATGTTCGAAGACACTCTTCAGTTTCTTTGGCTCCTTTTGTAAGACCGACAGGTTCATGGATATGCACTAATATTCCTTCATCAGATCACACTCACAAGGCTTCTAGACATTCAGATAATATAGATAGTAGGAGATAACAATGGAGTAGGAGCCTTGATGACACTATTAGTTAGAGATGTCCTTGAGGGACCTTTTCGTATTGATTCATTTTTTAGCATAGTTATTACTCCTCTTTGAGCTCCCTTGATGGAACAGATTGTACTTGAATATTTTGAACTTGATAGACTAGAATGGTATTGATCTATATGTTCTCTCAGTTGATGTTATCTACTTTGCTTCCTTCTTAGTGCACATGGTTGGATAAGAATTTTAATTCTGTATGATGGAAATGTTTGCACACTCCTATGATGATCACATATGATAATGCATATCAATATTGTTTAAATGTTATCATTTTTTATGATGTATGCAATGGATGTAATTCACATATATGAAAATGAAAAGTACTATGTTCTAGATGCTTATGAATACCATGATGAAATGACATGTTTTATTGTATGTATGAAAAATGGGACTAATAGTGTACAAATTCTCTAAAGTAGAATTTTTCACTTAGCAGATTGCTAGTTGACCTAGTATAGGATGACCTACTTATAAAAAAAATTTGAGACAGGATAACGGAATCAGGTGGGATTTGGGAAGGAGGTGAAACAACTTCAAAACATGGTTTTGTAGAAGGCTATTAAACACTGATCCGTATCTAGACAAAAAATAATATGACTAGTTTCCCAATTAGATGAGTAAAAAACTTTGTGGGTACCTTCTAGATTTAGATCAGAGATGGCCAACAAGATAGACTTGGGGTAAAGGAAATGCTCCAAAGCTCTAGATGCTCCTAAAAGATAGCTAAACTCTTGGCTTTGTCTAGCTAATGCATATGTTTCTTTTGTACCTCTCTTTTTCCTTTTCTCTGATAGATGCCACCCTCGTAGCTTCGAGCTTAGATTTATCTCCACTTGAGAGTATGAACATCATCAATCCTCTCTTTTTTCTTTCAATCTTTTTCATTTTTTTGTACTTCTTTCATTTTTCTTCTCTCTTCTCTTTTTTTTAATTTTTTGTAGTAATTTTCAAACTCTCTTTCTTTTGTACTTTTTTTGTTCTTTTGATTTTTTGACTCTCTTTTTCTTACTTCTTTGCAAAGTTATGATCCTCCTCATGTTTTTGGCCAGGAAAGATAAGGGGCTAGTCACCACCAAGATCTTTTGTTATCTCGTAGGACTTCCCCTTCACTCAGGAGGATTATAGATGGTCTACTTGCATGCTTCTATTGGGTATTATAGGCTTATGTACTTTCTATGTTTAGACTTGATAGCTAGTGTAGGAGCACCATGTAAATTTTGTAAATAAGGTCTCATGCTAGGTTTTTGTGGTGTCTTGAAGTCTTGTGAGTACAATAAGGTCATAATAGGCCACTTTATCATGTATTTAGTCTTCATATTGTCAAATTTTGTAAATATGGTCAAGGTTGTTATGGGAAAAATGTAAAAATATGCAAAATAGTGGAAGTTGAACAGTCAAGCATTCAAAGGTCAGTTGGAAACCTTTGGTTTTCTTTGAAAACATGTTTAAATATGCCTTAATATCCAAGGCAAAGGAAGAGTGGATGTATTGAAGACAAATTGAAGATGAATAGAAGACAAGTTTGATTGAAATTAATGTTAGAAACTCCGTTCTCTGCAGATTTGACTATTTTCTTACTGTTCCTTTGAGTAGTACAGCCATGTATGGACATGTCAAGGTCTAAGGTCAACTTGAGATGGAAATATGATGTATCCACTTTCAAAATTTTCTTGTTTCATTCAATTTCATTGAGAAATAAGATAGTTATAGTCAATTTTCTAAAAACTATTTTAGACTGTTGAAACCCTCATCTAGGGTAACAGTGAATAACCTAAATTGTGTTTCTCTGATTCTAAACCAAGTGATAAGTTTTATTGTTGATGAAAATACTATATTTTGTATATCCTAACATATCCCAAAGTTGCAGATCAAGGAGAAGGGGTTTGTTATTAGTTTCATGATGCCATGTAGGACTATATCCACTATGTAACAGACTATAAGGACAACAGAGTGAAGGTTTTGAAGGTTTGTTGAGAATTGCAATATCTATCATTAGTGAATTTGTTTGGGAAATAATGTCAAGTTGCATTAAGAACCTTTTCCAAACTAGTGGTTGTTAAAACAAAAGATATTTGAGGACTTCTAATCCCCTGTTCTGTCATGATAGAGTTGACAGTCACATACAAGACTGTGTTTAGCAAAATTTTGTTGTATTCCATAATGAATGGTGTTAAACCCTTGTGAAGTCACTTATCTAAGGTGTTGAAAATGACAATAAAAGTTGTATTGAAGCTTGAGCAATCTTCTTTATGTGGAATGTTTAATTTGGCTAATTAGAGCCAAGTCTAATAAGCCTAATTAAGGGTTTTGTGGTTGGGTATCTTAGTGAGTGTTTCACTAGTGAATAATTATGGATTTAGATGTTTTATGACCTGACTAAAGACTATCCATCAAAATATAGGGTTGGCAAAGAGTTTAAAGTGGTGATGCTTTGTAAAACAAGGCTAATTGCCCCTCCTTTTCAGCGTATCAGTCCAATTTTGGTTGTGATGTTCTCAAACAACCCCTTGAAAGCCTTTGATATGTTATGTAAATCCTTAAAGGGTATCAGAAAACCTAATTATTTTGTGGGTTTGATGTTTTCTTAAAGAGATTTGGTTAGAAAATAGGGTTAGGAGACCTACTAGAATTTGAGCAACCTATATGTGAAATGGTCAAGAATGGAAAGGGTAGAATTTGGTAATGAGTTAGTTGATTGTGTTGGGGTCCCTAAGGTGTAAAAAGACTTGTGGAAACCTTGTGAGGTCAGAGTAGTTGGAAAACCAAGTTATGCCCTTAAAGAAGGAAATTGTTTTTAAGAAGATTATTTGTGAAACTTGCTCATTTGAGCCCATTGTTGTGAAATATGCCTCCATTATGTTAAGTTGAACCCTTGCACTGCATCACCATGGCATATATGTGTCTTCCAATAGTACTAGCAGAAGGAACCTTGTACATCTCTTAAAGATCATCATGCAATTTAGGACATTGTTCCAAATAAATAATATTGCCAACTAGTACGGGGATACTTACTAGCTTAGTCTATTAAAATTTAAATTGATATCTAGAAATTGATATATCAAAATTGATATCTTTTTTTTTGAATAAAAGATGAAAAATCACTTGTACATATATTAAAACAAAAAATTACAAGACTCAAAGGCAATTGATGGACTTTTACAGTCATGGGGACCAAAAAGTTACAAAATTAGGAAAAGGACAATTTGGTCATATGGCCCAAAAAACTAGTAGATTACCCCTACGAGAGCTAATCAGAGTTGTTAGAGTCATTATCTTTAAGAGGTAGTGGTAGTATAATAGGAGGAACTAGAGGAGTGGTAGCTAGAGGATGAGGTGCAAGATTCAAAGTGTGGAGCCTCAAGAATTGGATGGCTACAAAGGTCTCACTAGCTTTGACATCCAATATCAATGGGAGTTGGAACTGATGAGCCTCAAGAGCGGATTTCAAACCATTCACATAAACAACCTAAAATTGATTTTGCATCACATGGTAAACATAGGTAGATAGAGGTGAATTTTGAAGGAACTTTAGACTAAATAGACCCCCAACCAGAGCCTCACTCATGTACATATTGTAATTCTATAGAGAATTCTTTATCTTGTTTGATGAGATAAGGTATTCATGAATGAATCAGAAGCCCAACATTTTAATGAAGTTCATATCTTGTACAAAGTCCATTATATTTCATTAAAATTTTGACTATCTCAGTCTAAATATTATGGCCATTTATAATGATTCAAGGGAATGTATATATAGTTGCAACTATGTATTTTTTCTCATCACATTCATTAGTGTGATTCTAACTAAGGCCAGATGTATGTGTTATAGCAGCTAATGCAATACAAAGATTTTGTATTGGTCTTTCCTTTCTTACATATGAGTTATTGCAATTCTACTCGAGATAATTAAGTATGTCTATTACATGAAATGTATTTTGGATTTGTATGTGACTGCATTTCTAGTTCTATTGATGTTTTTCAAATGTATCTCTTTCCTCTCTGCATTCTATGATTCTGTTTCCTAATGGAGTAGGCACTGATCCATATTGGTGAAGGATCAAAAACCTTTCATTTTATCAATCCTCTATTCTTTTTAGTTGTAGGAGTAGATTAGGGTAGATTAGGGTTTCACATGCTATTCATGATTCATTATTGTAAATTAGGGAATAATCCTAAGTGACATACAAGTGTTTGAATGATTTTTTAATCATGTCTCGCATGCCAGTACCTTGCAAATTTGTATGTAGAGTTTGTTGCATATGTTATCAGTGATGTCAAAGGAGTGGTGATCAATGATGTCATAAGAGTGGTGATGTGGAAAGCATAGTCATGTGTAAATCCTATCAAAGAAGTGATGATCAAAGGAACAGTCAAGGAATGATGATCAGAAGTGTTTTGATATGAAGGGTATGGTGATGAAAGTCATGACCATGTTGTTGGATCACTATCATCTGTACATAGTTGTACCTTATCTTCTGAAGTTCATGGACAAGTGAAAGTTGTTAGGTTGAAGGAAATGCTGACATGAAGAAATTCAAATTATGTGTCTAAGGTTGTGTATTTATAGACATCATCCTAGGATCCTTTTATTATCAATTATTAACATCTTACACTTACAAACTCAATCACACACACACACACACACACACACACACACACACACACACACACATCAACAATCTCAATTTCCATCAATCTTAACTAGTTTTAATCATGTGCAATTACTCAACAACCACAATTCTTTGTTTCTCTATTTATATCTTGGTAAATCAATTTAGGGGCTTGACTTCTATCAAGGAAGTTGATCTCTCTTCCCTCTATGCACAAAATACTCCCAAAGGTGTTTCCTAGCACCACACTATTCACAAACACATATATACACTTAAGCAAACATTCTTATAAAATTCAATGGATAGATTTTTCTTCAAATGAAATAGTTCCACCTAGGACATAATCACATCAATTAGACTAGATTGCAGCATGATCTAACTAGTCCTAGCATCTAAAATCCTAGGTTATCTTCATCTTAGGGTCCTTTGTTCATTTATTCAATTCCAACTTTTAAATATTAGCTCTCTATTACAGTATCTCAACACTATACTCAACATTGTTTTGATTTCCAAGTAAATCTTATTCCCTTCCACTTCCATTTATCATTTCTATTTGTTTCAATGTCTCAAATCTTAGCTCATAAATTAAGCTAGTGAACTCTTAGTAATTTCATGTTGGTTTCTTTATCATTATTTGGACATCTAAATTAATTGCATGGTGTTTTTTATAATATTGTCAAATCATGTCATAATGTTTGGTGGAATTTCATCTAAGGAGGCCTCTTATCAAATAGATATTTCTTAAGTCAACAAATACCTTGTTGTTCCAATCCTAATTGAACTTTATTAAATTATGTTATAATGTTCACTTGAATAATTTAAGCATAGTTGGACTTTGTCAAACTTTAATGCCTCATTACTTCTTGGTGTGTGAATAAGACTAAGGGGTGTCAAATCCACTAAATTCATTGAAAGCACATGAAATGAAAATAAATGTATCTTAGATGTGTTTAAGATATTGATTTACTTTCAATTTATAGTGCATGATTAATCCTACTTGTTAAATCTATTTTTTCAATCATCAAACAAATAACACTTTTAGAATTATGATTAGTAAAATAAGAGCACTAAGAGATGGGAATTGAATATTGACTAGGAACTAGCAAATGAAAGAGCATAAGTTAAGAGGTTTAAATATGCATGTTTTGAAATTTGTGGCAAATTATAAGGCCACAATAGGTTGGAGGATGATAAGGAGGTGCTCTAGTAGTGATTTGGATAGTTACAACCATTCTAGAAATGTGAAAGAATGTAATAACATTGTGGACACTCTTATGGCCAAGGGGATGCTCTCTTTCTAGTTGTGGTAATGACCTTAGGGACACTCTAGTGACCCTTACTAGGTGATAGTTCAACCTTATGTTTCAAGACTCTACCAACTTTCATAAGTTGTTTCTCCTAATTTTCTCTTTCCTTTAGTGGATGTAAATCCTAGAAAAGTGTTGTCAGTACTGAGATATCACCTATCAAAGTCAAAGGGGAAAAATAGTTTTTGATATTTAGGGCATTGCTTCAATAAGGGCCCTACTCAACATGTTTCATCTGTTAAAGTATGGTAAATTGGAATAGTCTATGAGGCCTATTGTGTAATGGTGAAAATGGTGTGTGATTAGAGTGGGGACGTACTCCCTAAGAGATTTTTTAGAAAAGTAGTGGCATGCATAGTGCTTTGGATGAGAGAGTAGGGTGATGGAGGATTATAAGTTGTGCCAAAGGGGCTTTGTGAGAGTATCACTTAGATGGGTAATATGAAACCCTACATACCCTATTAAACTAACAAATCTCAAAATCTAAACCTTGAAATCCTAACCCCAAATCATAATCCAAATGTAAATCCTAAAACCTTTACCCTAAATCTCAAACCTTACAAACCCTAAACCCTACATTCTAGAAACCTTAAACCATAAACTATTAATGTTATTGCGTAGAATTGCACCCGTTATGCAATGTTGTGAAGCTCAGCAATACTGTGTAACATGGGATCAAACTTAGGCTGTGGGTGACCTATGGTGAGCTTGAACCTCCAGATTATGGGCTGGTTCCATTGTAATTTTTTAGTGGATTAATGACTTGGTAGGCAAAGGGTTGAAAGGATCTACTAAAAAGCACTAAAAACTATAATTTAAAGTGCGGTGATGCACCTAATTTGATGGAAAATTGTAACTCTAACTCACAATGAATCTCAAAACAATCTATCCACACAACTCACTTTGACAATATGAACACAAAAATGTTTCTAAGGGAGGCTGGAAAAAACTTTCTTCTTGGAGGAAAACGGGGTTCTCACAGCATGAAAGAAAACTTTTCCAATTACACAACCTAAGACCTATGATTTTTACTGCTATTCAATGCATGCAAATACAAATGAGACAATGATTTTAAAGGTTATGATATTTAAGCACAATAAAATCTCATCAAATCATTCATAATGACAACATAAATGAGAAGGTAGACACTTTCTTTTCTGAAGAATAAAGGAATCAATTGCATAAAAATGACAAAGAATAAAATCTGTAACCTGCTGTAATAAAAAAATCTGCAAAAGTTGAGTTACAAAACACTCTTTCTCTCTCAATGTGTAAGAGAGTAAAAAGGCAAGAACTAGAAAAACATAAGTTTTTCTTACAATATATAATAATGAATCCTCAATTGCATGAAAAAGGCACTGCAGTTCAACTCAGCATCAAAAATATCTCCACAAGACTGATCCATGAGCAAACATGAAAATCTCTAAAAATAAGGGCTATAACTGATCCAATTTGAACTAAAATAGCTCCAAACTACCCCTCTCTATTAGTTTGACCAAGAGGTGGACCAAACTCTCCAAGTTTGACCCAAAAAACATGTAAAGAACTCCAAAGAACCTCAGTTAACTCCATCTCCTGATTTTGCATGATTTGAGCATGTGTAAACAAGGTAAAAATAAATAATAAAGTATTCAAGATGATTTACTTTATTATTTATTATAGACTTGTCTATAATTACTATCTTTGCATTTCTATGATAAATAATAAAGTAATTAATAGCTCATTACTTTATTATTTATTTACATTTTTTTATTTATCTCTAACTCATGCAAAAACATAATAAAACTCCTTATATCTCCTTTTTGGTCTCCCATGCATTGCACACATGCATAACATATTCGAAACACACCTTATGACTCCCTTTCCTTGCATCCTTTCTTTTACATCTAAGGCACCTTATCACTCCATGCAAAAATGTCATCTCATCATGCACTATTTCCTTCAACATAATAAAACACCCTGTAACTCCTTTTAATCTCCTATGCATTATAAGGCATAAGCCTTACCCTCGCATCATTATTCATGTTTGACTTTGTGAAAAAATCAAAAGGAAAGATAAAAGGCATGATATCCCTTTCGGGCCCTATTGGCATCATTAGGATGTGATATTTGAAGTGTTGACCATAGGCTTGGAAAGGATAATAATGATTTCTAAAAACAACAGTCAAAAAGCCAAGAGCTTGAATTAGGTTTTTTTGATCAAAAGGGAAGAAACAACCCTAAACATATCATTTGCACTTTGTATTTTTGACTACGGCTCCTCTACACCCACCGCCATGCCTTTTAGGGTTTGAAGAAAAACTCACGGCTCTCTGTTGTTTTTGAGGGATTTTGATGGATTCTCCTGAAGATTTCGATAGGAAATGGCAAGGTAAGACTCCTCTGCACATATTTGATCTATTTTCTTCATTCAAACACAATATCTTGGCTTTCAAGTCATGGCCATAACAAAGTTTCTAATGCAACATAATTTGTATCTTCATTGTTGTTCATACCTTCTTTGTGTTTTGAGGCCATGGAAGTATCTCAAAAGCTTGACATGCCATTTTCCTGAATACGGTCCTCTATACTAAATGATGGTAAGTCCTCTACCTTTTGGGCTCTATATTCTTCTTTTATTTCTTTGCTCAAATGGATAAATCTTGTACAACACTATGAAACTTTTGTATATCTTTTATTGTAGGTCGTGGCCATGACTTGTATATCTCCTTAATTTTGAGTGCCTTCTAAGCTTGCATAAGCTAGAAATCCTTACACTAATGTATGTGGGTTTTGATATTTGAAAGAAAAACTTGTTCTTAGGCCGCAGCCATGAGAACCCATATATATTGTATTACCTGCATTTTGTCTTTGCCCTATGTGAAAAGAGCTCGACCCATGATAGAATAATGCAATACTTGTGAAATGAAGTTCTCCTTACACTGTAGTTTGCACCATCTATATTTTGAAACCCCTCATGGTCACGGCTTCTCATTTTGTTTATTCTACTATGCTTAAACAATACTATAGGTCATGACTTCTCAAACCTTTCAAAGATCAAAAACTCTGGTGTACCCTGTTCATCGTTGAGGGCCATGGGCTTCATGTACTGTTTTGAGGCTTTCTTCATTTTTTGAATGCAAAAGATAATGGAACTATATTGCTCCTTTATTTTTGAAATGCAAAAACAAACCTTTCTTTGTATCTAAAGTTTCTCCATATATAATGATAAGGGCTTGTAAAAAAAATTGATTCTCAGGTAGCATCACGAATTGGGTTTCTGTCCATTATTGTTATGCACACTCCTCTCATAAACTGTTAACCATTTTATAGCCTATCTTTACTGCAATTTTATGTGGTTCCTTTTATCACTATTCTCAATTTGTGCTCTGGCTACTCCTCATTGAGAACATGTTTCTCAAACATAGTTCATGCTCATTGCTATCGTATGACTATGAACATAGTCATTCTATGACTACTTAACAACAACCTATGACTACTTCAATAGTCTTTGATGACTATCCAACAACCTTTAATGACTGTCTTCTACTACCGTTATTTTCTAATACATTGATAATGATTGGCCAGTGGTCTAGCACTGACTACTATGACTGTTAAGGGGTAACTGATTTCATAATTGTTTTATCCTTTTGTGACAGTCTAGTGGTTGTCTCTCTATCAAGACAGTCAATAAGGACTTCTTTCCTCTGATACAAATTATGGAATAGTGGTTCCTCCTTTCTTTATCTAATAGTCTTGGGGGTTTCTTTTTCATGCCTTTGAAAGTGAATGGAAAACACAAAGTATATCTCCATTCATGCTAGGGTTTGGTAGACCTCTATGATTTTTTAATGATCTTATTTAGTTTTTGACAAAGTCTTCAAAATGATTACTTCAATGGCTTGATGCAAACTATATATGCTATCGTAATATTGTACATACTACTCACTATTTGATAGTTTAGAATGCATTGTCATGCCCTTTTTGATGTTCATTTGTTGCTCCTTTCTATCTTTCATGTGACTTCATGACTACTTCTGTATGCTGGCCTTATCCTATTTGCATGCTTCATGACTATCCTATTGATTGATCTACTCTTCATGACTGCCCTACTGGTTTCACATGTCTTTTGAAGGCTAATCTATTGCTCCCTACTACTTCTATAGGGTTGTTTCATGTAATCAATAGAAATCTTACATTTCATTCATAACAAAAGAGGTAAATACATGTTCTTAAATGTTGCTCCATAATGTCTAGACAGTAACTTCTCCTTGACTTCTTCAGACATCAGGACTGCTCCATCTTTCCTGCACTTGTATTCTTTATTGTATGGTACTGAAATGGTACATGTACTTTGATCTTACAAGGGAGTTCCATATGTTTTGAAAAATTGTTATTGTTGTTCCATTTATATGGTTGTACCTTAACTCTGTTCTTGGATGCTGCCCACTTTATGATATAGCTATACCTCTTGCTGCTCCTTCTATATGGACTTTTATAGGATCATTCTGGCATTGCCTTTACTTGTATTAATTCTTCATATGTAAGGCTGCATAATTAGATCACTTCCACACACTATTGGTCTGTTTTGGACAAGTTCACTATTCATGTATGGTTGTCATTTCATCATTTGAACTGATGATCATAGGTGAGCAATGAACTTGAAGTTCATGCACTCACTTGATGCAACTCTCCTTTAGCTGAATATATTCTATTTGACAATATGAATATGTACTTCTATTCTATCCCCTCTTAAGATTCAGGGGAACAAAATGCTGGGTTCAACCTTTGTGGGAGCCCACTTTGCACCACATGCTGAAATGTCTTCAAATCAGCAACATAATTTCTTCTATACCTGCACAAGAAACAAACATAAAACATACCTTTGGATGTGCAATGTTCTTTTTCATGATGATTTGGCTTTCATTTGATGATCTAATTTTTTCATATGTTTGATAATGATCCAATTGTAGCATTATGATTGTAAGTTTATAGATCTGTTGATAAGGCATATGATGAGTTTGTATATCCTGAGATCTAACCAAACCTTTCAAACATTGCAAGTTCATCATTCTGAGCAGGAGCAGGAAGCTAAAAACATGAAGATCGTGCTACAGATAGGAGGATCAACACCAACACTTCAAGGCAATGATGGCTATCACTCTTGTCATATGTTCCTTTACTTTATCTTCAGATGTATAGCTTGCATGCTTTGTTGCATTGGCTCAGTTTAGTCATTCCCATAGCTTGTGTGGGACATATTTAAACACTCTCTTGAATATAATTAGTTAGTTTACTTTATGCAATGATTTATGTATGTTTTGATTTTTGAATCAAATACATAGCATAAAATGACTGAATCTGCTTTTAAAACATAGGTTTAAAACATGATGATGAAATGATAGTTTATAAGTACCTTTCCTTTTGCACTATACTATGGCACTACATATTTAATAACATTATAACTGAAAGATGAAATTAGTTAGATACCGGTCATTCCTTGAATGCATGTTTTCTTGTCTTAAGATCAATTCACTTACAGGATGGTTTTACAGCCTAGCTTGAGCTGTCACATTATCTTGATAAGTGATCCTTCATTTCTCTCTTGTCAAGATAACAAGTATTTGACTAAGTGATCATGCACATAAAATTTTTCTTTTCTACTTTTCCAACAATTGCTGCCTAGGCCTTGCTAAATTAGGTTGCAAACATAATTTAGTAACAATTAATTTATCCTTATGTCTCCTAGAAGAGTCCTTATTACTCCAACTTGTCACTCTCATGTTTTCATATACCTATATCTCCAATATGTAAGATATCCTACATGATAGGTTAGAGTGGCACCAAGAGACATGGTTTGAAATATATTGGGTCTATCTAAGGCCTAAGTATTGGAATTTAATCCCTCCTCACTTCACTAGACCCTATATAGGGATCTTTCTTAGCTAAAACTGATATATCATTAGAAGACAAAATAGGCTAGACAAGGAATCACTAGGGAAAATTTTGAAAAGAGGAAAAGTTGGAAGAATGTTAAGAAAAATCAACACTAACAAAATGTTTATATAGACTCCTTATTATTCCAACCTCTAGATCCCCCAAATATACCTATATGGCATCACTTCCCAAGATGTGAGAGGGTAGTCTTGTCAAATGTTATGTTCAATGCACTATAAAATAGGCTTAAGAAGAGAAGTAAATTACGAAGAAAAATCATATGTATCAATAACTACATGTTAGTTAGAATATATATAAGAAAATTGCATATAAAAGAATAAAATTAAAATTTTCATCATTATACAAATTAATAGGAATACAACAAAATTCATACCTATAAAATCATTTCCATGTTCAAACTAAAATGTACAATGTCAAAAATTTCAACCTTAAAGTGTTATTGTTCTTTAGTGTACATTATATTTGTAATTTTGTTTACTTTAGGTTAAAAAACTCTCTACGTTTTAGAATAGGATAATCTTTCTAAAAACATGTATTCAAAGTGAATCAATGTTTCAATCAAAACAATTATAGTTGAAATAGTGTCCCCCAAAACTGTCTTGCTATCAACAAGCATGGAACTTTTACCTCTTTGTTTTTATAAACTTTTAGAAACCCTATATTTAGGCCACTTTTTGTTAGATTGTAGATATTTTATATAAAATACAAAAATACCCTTTGTTGGATCTTAGAGCCTAGATTTTAAAAATAAATATTTTATATTTGGTAATTCTTTTAAAAGTCACTACAAGTAGGTCATTATAGTTGAATATAGAGTTGATTAGAATTTTAAGAAAGGATACTAAAATTTGTTTAAAAAATTAAGAATAAAACGACATACTAGAGGAGAGAATCCTTGTCAAAACTGTATATAGTTTATTTTTATTAATAACAATCCATTGGAACATAAAGTGGAGCCTCTCAAAACTACTTTATTTTTAGTACACTTGAGATTTGTAATAAAAAAATACTTATCAAAATTTAGAAAGTAAATATTCCAAACACTAAAACTTCAATTTAACTAAATGAAAAAAAAACAAATTTAGGATAAAAAAGTGGAGGCCCTTCTAACCTCATTTTAAAACATTTTATTAACAATTTTTTTTATGATAATGCACCTGGTAAACTTTTTAACGTGACCGGTGACGCTGGCACGAAACACCCTCTGGCTCCACACTAACACTTTTGCCTGGAGCGATGAACCGATGAGGCCACAACATGGGGGACCTCATCCCCAAGAAGGAACACTTCAAACCTGCGAGCTCATTGGCCTAGTGAAGGCGTAAAGCCTACAAGCTCATTGGCCCAGTGGGGGTTTGAACTCTGGTGGCCGCCACTACAACTGAGTGACTTAACCACCGAACTATGCCCTTAACAACATTTTATTAACAATTCAATTATAGAGTCAATTTTATAAAAATTATCCAAATTATTTTTAAAAAGATATAAACATAAACATCTACATTTTGTTAATTTACACCATTTAAAAATTGAAAACATATATTTCACTTTCAAGTTATTCAAGTTATAAATCTAGACTTGTATTATCCATTTCTTTCATAAAAGTGTGATACAATATCGAACTTTTACCATTTAACAATGATTGCCATGTTAGGTACCCATGTACAAAGAAACTAGTTGAAAGGAATAGAGAGATAGTATGTCCAAGAAAGAGAAAAAGGAGAGAGAAGATGAAGAGGAAGAGGAAGGACTAGGTAGCTACCTTAATGAATAGCCTCCCACACTAGAGATCGATGAATGTGAACAATACTCGATGCTAAAGAAGATCCACTTGCACTAAACATGAATTATTCCCTTAGGAAGGGATATAATCATACGTATGTTGAAGGTTTTGCCACTCCAACAAAGGATATGAGAGAAGAAACAATATTAAAATGTCTAGACAATGTTCATTAGTCTCCATGTTTGTGCTTAGATGTTCTAATATTTGATTAGTATTCTTAGGTACAACTACATGATGTGACATCACAAAGGCATATAGAAGAGGATAAAGAACATTAGGGTTTATAAATAATTTCATTACATACAAAAAAGATGATGTAGTTGTATGAGAGTTTTCATTGAAGAGGAAAACCAAGTCCTCAATAGTGCCATCTAGATTCCAAAGGTGGAATTTGTTAAACATACATGAGGTATCTAATAATTCTAGATTCTAGAGGTGGGATTTGTTAAACATACATGAGATATCATTTTTGTTTTATAATGCAACCTTTTCTCAATATCACTTGGCTCAAAAATGATTCCATGGAAATAAGGTAATAGATCTTTTTAAATGATATGATTTTTTATCCTTTCTCACAAATATATATAGCTATTGTGATTCAAAGTGACAAAGAAAAATGTAAGGAAATAATAAAAGTAATATAATCCCTAAAAATCTTATTTTAGTTCATTTAATACATGATCCCCATATAAAATCTTGTCTATCGAGGTCAAATCTCTTGGTATTCAACACGAGGAAATTCAATGAATGAATTAGAGTCCAAATGCATAGTTACGCTCATATCTTCTCTTTCAATGCTGATAAATTGACTTGTGTAAAAAAGAAAATCCTACTGTCTGTGGTTGCTTTTCATGTGCATTATGTTTGTGCTTTCACATGCTCTTGTTGAAATTCATCTCTTCACCAGCTCTCACCCTTGCCTATAAAAATAGATATCCATCTTTTGCATAGCACAACTATAGATAGCAATTAACTCAATTTCATAAACCATGCAACTTTCCCAGAGAGCAACCTCCAATGGCTATGGTGAACACTCTCCTCACTTTGATGGCTGGAAAGCATACGACAACAATCCTTATCATCCTCAAAATAGTACTAAAATGTCAACCATTAAAAGTAATGATAAGTATAGTGTATTGAATTATGTTATTTAAGTTTGATAGTATTTTTTCAAGTGTATTAAACTATGTTATTTAACTAAACTTAAAATATAGATTAATAAGTTTGACTGAAAAATTATTTCTATAATAAATGGGTACACTGATAGATGGAATGAGATTTGACATGTGGCTTGGTAGTGACATTGATTGTGGCCCAAAGGAATCAAGAGGAGACCAATGGTAGACACATATGAAACTCTATCAATTCCTATTGGTCCTTTGGCTAGTATGCAAGGTTCCCTAGACATGAGGAAGCAAATGCATACTGATTAATCAAATGAGTTTAGGTTTGCTATTGTCTACAAATTCATGGCTTTAAGATCTCAAATACAAACTAATATAAACGTTGACCTAAGATGCTTCTACGTATGTCTAATAGTCTCTTGAACCTTCAAGTTTATTATTCAATCCTTTAAACTTATGTAAATATCATGATATTATTCATAGTGACTATAATTTTTCATTGACAACATAGTCAACCAAGATTTGAATATTTTGTCATTGCCTTTTTTAACATATCAATAAATTTTGACTAAAAATTGGATATCATTATTAAAATGTGTACATCAAAGCCACCAAACATTAGAGTATTGGAATCAAAGAATAAAGGGCCTCTACAATCTTTAAACTTTTCATCATATTCCCTTTTAATATTTCAATATAAAAATCATCATCAAAAGTAGTGAAGTCAACAATGAAAAGAAAAAGAGGATTATCCAAATATCATTGAATGCCCAAAAAATTAAGAAATGGAATAGATAACACATTAATATATATCCTTGTTTAGTTTATCTTATTCACTATCATCATCTCAAACACCATTCAATACAATTGTTAACATGTCATGCATTATTTTCAATAGATGTTCAATATATCATGCATATGATTGATAAATCAAGACAACCAAATGGATATCAACTCCCAAATAAATGTTTTCAAAAGAATTTATTTAATCATAAAGTAGCGTGCAAGAAATACCAAACATTTTACTTCTATATATAACAAGATTCTTCGAACAATTCATGATTATTTCAAAAATGGAGAAACCCCAAAATTTGAAAGAAAACCATTTCAAAGTCATTTCATATCATTCCAACTAATTGCCTCTATATCTGAATATTAAGCAGGTCAAGATATATGAGATACCCATGCCACATATGACTATCAAAAATCCATTATAAAGAAACCCAACAAAACTCTCTTTGCAATTTTTACCATTCAAACTTCAATTAAGGTTAGAAATTCAAATCTTGCTCCTTTTGTCTTTTATTATCTATTAGGGATGTGTAAATGAAACCATGTAATATGTCACTCTCTAGATATATAAATGGAACCATTTTCTTTATATAAATAAAACATTTGTTTTTCATAATTATAATTATAATAAATGTAGGAATTCTTTGTATATTTAGTTTATTTTCATGCATATTTAGCTTAAGTGGAATACGTTGTGAATGCACACTATTTCTCTCATATTGAGTTTATTATTCTCATGCATATTTTATCTTTACCTAAAATATGTTGTGAATGTACACTATTTTTGAAGTGTAAAACTTAACCTCTATTTCAAGTTAGAGGAAGAAAGATATATTACATAACCATGAGAGAGTTCAAAATCCTATATATTTTTTAAATCTTAAAAGACATTTTATAAAATCTCTATATTTAAAAACCACAACAAAGAAAAATTACATAAGGCATGGTGTCATGCCCTAAATAAGTTCTAGAATCTACTTGAGCGATAGGAAAACTTGCTTGAAAAAGTGATGCATAGGATGGTTCTTAATTTCAATGCTTGATTTAATTATCAATATGCTTGATAAGCTAAGGTTAGAAACCTTGATATGTTGCAAGTAATAGTCTAATAATTGTTGTGTTTTAGTATGCACTGATACAAATTTACCTTATGCACGACTCTTTTGGCACTTCATGGGATAAATTAGTGTTTTGGTATCCTTGCCTAATAAATGTCAATGTAGATAGTGATGTATTTCTTGTTCAATATATATGGAGGTATGGTTATTTTCACAAGGAAGATAGCATCGAGGGTGCTAATTATTTGTTGGTTATCTTGGTTACTTAGTTTTTCACAACGTAGATTTGGAACCTCACTAATGTGATGCTTTGTCACTATGGTAAGTTATTCTACTGTCATATCTTGAGGGCTTCCAGGAGGAAGCCTAGTCTTAAGGGGGGAGGATGTGAGACCCCTATTCTATGTACTCCTATTTCTTTGAGATCCTTGATGTTCCTAGAGACATTTTGATGATTATGATACTCAATACTTTTGGATGACACATTTATTTATTGTGGATGGTATTTAATATACTTATGGATGTTATATTTTATGATTCGATTCTGGATATGATATCATTTGATGAGATGATTTGATTTATGTATTTGTGAATGATGAATTTTATATGTTAGTCTATGGTTGCTAACATATTTGTTATAATATGTTATTTATGATGGATATATTTTGGCTATATATTGTATTAACACTGATTGTTGAGTGTATAGGTGGAATTATTATGTCAATGGATGATGGGTCTGACATCCCCTTCTTATGATTTAACTTAATCTTATTTTTGTGTGGTAATCAGGAGGATTAACCATAGTTTAGTGATTAGATGTGGAAATATCTGATGTAATCATTGATTATGTGAATTCTAACTAATGATAGTTAGTTATGAGATTACATGTTCATATGAATATTTAATTATTATGAATTGAGAATCAGATGATGATGCACTGATCATGGTTTTATGATGGTGAGTGTTAACACAAAATGAATCTTCCTTTGAAGATAGGAGGAGACTATCATTCAGGATGAAGAGATAGATGTCAAGAAATGGGTCCAATTGACATCTGAGTATCAGATTTTATGTCCTTATGAACCCTTGTAAGTTGGCGTGAGTCACATCTTTTCTTTGCTAGTTGATTTCCTTTTTGTGTTGTCATTTCAATTGAGTTATCTCAACAATGTTTACGTCGGCTCGACTAAACGACATTCTTAGAATGTCAATGTGATTTGAGAGATAGTATCGCCAAGTGGCGGAGTACTTTCTTGTTTCTCTATTTATTCCCAGACTAGGATTTTGAATCTATTATTCTTGGTATAATATGCTTTGAGTTTATAACAAAGAAGGGGGAGCGGTGCTCAACCCCTAAATCAAATTTTGATCATGTCACCATATTGGTGATGATGTCGTATGATGATATCTTGGTTGGTATGAGTACCTTCATATATCATGAAGATATATGGAAAGTTTATTAAGATATAGCTATTTAAACTTTGTATCGAGCCCCATGTTATTATTAATATGTTTATGTGCTATGTGTGTTGGCTAACATCATCCATAGTTAGTGGAGTGATGAGATGCCATATCGGACCACTAGGAGCTTTATCCTCATTGTCCACTTGCATATAGAAAGAAATGGATAGAGTGACTCCAAGGAAGCCGTGGGGTGGCAGAGTGGAGTAACCACTCTCCACTTCATGGGCTCGTGTGGCAGTTTCACTGCATGCAAAGAAGATCAAAACTTAGTTTGTAAGTCCTGGGCATTCATTCATTATTATTCACAATGCTCAAGAGATAGAGGAAGAATAGGATAATTTTTAGTTAGCTAGAAGTCTTTGTCGAAGGCCACAGGAAGTTGGCATGACAGTCCTCTGCTAAGAGCCAATGATAGACCACATTATAAACACTCAAACAAACTTTCTCAGGTAAGATTTGAAGCCTGTAAAGACTCACATTGCTTTGAATGTTAAACAATATTTAAACCTTATTGAACAGGGTCAACTGTGTAGTCAAGTGCATTATTTGTTGTGGATATTGTTTGAGGCCCTCGAGCCGTAGCTATCGATATAATAATCTTTATTTCTTAGACCTTCGAGGTCTATGTTATAGTTGTTTAATCTTGTTAATACATTTACTTAGAGATATACTCCAGGCCCTTGAGGTCGTCAATGAACTATTATTACAAATTTTGTATTGAATGTGATTTAACTGTCATGCGAGGCCTTCAAGGTTGAGCCAGTGCTCACTATAGCTAACACCATGTTTGAGTGTCGATGAGCAACAGTATGGAAACAGTTTAATGTCAACACAAAATCTTCCATGATGTATTCAAGCTGATTGTGCTCATGAAATATAGTGTTTCAAACTATTTTGTTTAGTCATATGCTTGGAGGATTCGGCCTGCATGTGGTCCATGCACCATCCTTGAACTATAATGATAATATTTTTGAAAACTTTAACCTTTAAATGTGCAAAGAGCACTTAGATACAATTCATGAGAACTATATCCATAGTACTTGACTACTAAGGAAAGGTTATTGAGATAACCATAAAGCAGTCCTTAAATTTTAAAGAATATATGTAACGACTCCTTGTTAAAGAAAGAGGTTGGATAACTACTAGTTAGTTTTATTACTTAAAGGAAGCATTAAATGCATGTCGGTTTAATAGAGATATTTCTCTTCTTGATACTTATATCTTTATGAGATTGAGAACTAAGTTTAGTCTAAATTTCTTACATTATATTGTAAATAAAATCCATTTTCTTTCTAGTGGCCAAACTCCATGAAGGGAGTATATAATGCTATGAACTCACATAGAGTCCTTGAGATAGAATCTTTTAATCTGATGATGCTCTCCCTCCCTTTTTTAGAGGGGCGGAAACCTATTTCCTGAATGCAACTTACAATCACCAACTCAAGATTAGTGTATCAATTTAATTATTTCATAATCCTTATGAAATCATAATATCTTGACAACTTATAAACACATGTCAATTATATTCAAGTAAACATAACTCATGAAAACATTAATTTTTCTTGACATTTTTACTAAACGTCAAATCATTGAATCATGTGTAATCATCTACTAATTACTTCAAAAGTAGAAAGTAAAACATAGTTAAAGTTAGGGGTGTAACACTAACCCATTACGATTATATTTTCTGGTGACTGATATGGGTTCTATTGCGCCCTGCTCATGGATTTCAACTCCACCTTGTCCTTTATAGCCCATATTTTTGACAATACGTTGACCACTGTTGTACTTTTCCATAGTTAATATTACTAGTTCCTTCTCATCTTGGAAAATCCAAGAGGATATGTCTTCGATGTGTTCATCTTCTAGATTTCGCTCATGTATGAATATTGTTGGGTGCATTGGTTTGATGACCTTCATTTTACTTTCTTTCACCACAGGAGGTTTTCCATAAGACTCAGGTGATAAAGGCAAGTTCCCTATATAGCAGGAGTTCAACAAGTCATATTCTTCAAACCCGATGTCCTTATACTGAACCTTGACCTCAGGAATGTCTTGATTAGGTGGGGTTTTGGATAACATGGATGGATTGACATAAGAGGATGAAGGTTGTCCTACAACATTATTAGGGATTTGGTTTGAGTTTAGATATCTTCCTTGCATAATGCGCCAGAGTTCAAAAGGATTCGTATCTCCAAGAATTTGGTAATTTTGGTACCATTAAAGGGGAATTTCAAACACTGATGGTAGGTGGAGAGTATGGCCTGCATGGCATGAATCCATAGGCGACCAAGGATGATGTTATATGGGAGGTCAAGGTCCATGACAAGGGTTGTCGGTCCTTAGCATTTAATCATGTTTTCATATGTCAAATCCAAGGCTATGTCCTTGGCTATCTGCAATTAGGAATCCTATAGTTGTCAGTCCATCTAACTAATTCTGCTAATCTTATTTGCTATGGAAATTAATGTTGCTAATTTATCTACTATGAAAGTAAATTCTGAGAATATTGGAAATAAAGCTGAAACAGTAAATAGATAACATTGATCTATTCTAATCCATTCAACTGAAGCATACATTTATCTATGAGAAAACAATAACAATCTTCCTAGATAGAATCTGAAATAGAATAATAAACAAAATAAATACTAGCCTCATGTCTTGATGGTGGGAGTGGGACCTTGCTTCTCACCCTCAGGACTGAAGACTAAGGCAATAAATCAGTACAAGAATGTAATATCACAATTCTTCTTTAGTCTAATCCCATCAGTACCCTTTTGTATTTAGAAAAGTATCTATATCCCAAAATGAGATTACAATGACAATAATCTATATATTTCTTCTGCTTCTACCTTATTTATTTATATCAAATCCAGCGATGAGATATCACTTACTCTAACTACCAGTTTATCTATGAGATAGCATCAATCTCTTATTCTATCAACTATTTAACTATAGAGTAAAATCATGCAATTGAAATAGATTTTAGTGGAACAACAGTCCACTAAATCTAGAGTCTTAGTTTCAAATAACAACTGGGCAATGAGGCCCTTAAATATAGGTACTTAATCAGTTTATTGAGAACTCATGCAAAATCAATAAAAGAGGAATTTAAACTTCTAGAAGTTAACTAGAGTCTTCGTTCGATTACTCAAGTGTGGCTGAGTAATCCTAGGAGCACTCCAATTGCCACCAGAAGTGTTGACTGATAGCGGTGCTGGAACTCTACATTGGATTAAGGAGGCTTTGAAGGTGTGTACTTCTGTCTACAGCTCCAGAGATGTACTTATGACTTTTGTCCAACTCTAGAGATGATTCACCCTTGTTCCTCTTATCTCAAAATCTATCCAATCATATTAGAAAATGTTGGAGATTGGCGTGGTATCCTTCATGTCAGTTCTGGAGATTATTAGGACCATCTCTAGAGATGCTCAAAATTGCTTTTACCTAAACATCTGCACCTGTAGATTTAGAAAGAGAGAATTTCTGCATATTTCCATTAAATTGCCACACATTACTCCTTCAATAAAAAATAATGAGTTTCAGTAATTCATCTCTTATTAATATAATTAGAACAAATCTTATCATTCTACTTTGGTGCAATTATCAGGACAATGGAATAAGAAGGGTAAAAATCAGAGGTAAAAAGGTGTTTTATTATGGGTGCTACCTGGCACTCATCATCCCCCCTAAACTTAAAGGTTAGCAGGTCCTCCTATTCTTCATAATCTAGACTTATTTAGGTGGAATATTCTATCAATCAAATTGAAATCATCTGCATATGTGGGCCAAGTACTACAGTTTGTATTGCCATTCCCCCTGAACTCCTCAACTTGCTTCAAAAATTCTTGAAATCTAGTATCATCCATTTGTTCAGCCCAGATAGGTAGTGGCTCAATAATGAGAGGAGGGCTGAATTGGCCACCTATCCACTCTAGTTTCTATGTATCCATCAAGTTGGACATTATCCTAGCCTTCCTCATAAACAACCTTAGGTTGGCAGGGGACACTACTTCCCTCATCTTTTGTTCTATAGTTAAAGTCTTCCACCTTCTCTTTGTCACTGGAAGCATTTGATTAGATAAATTCTTTATAAGGAGACCAAAATCAATGGAACATTCCTGCAGATGTTTCAAATATAAAGGTAAAATCTTGGTCTTACCTTCTGGGGAGTAAATGTTTTCCCTAAAATGAATCTTAAAAGAATTGGGATTTGGACATTCCCTCCTAAGGAAGAGGCTTGTTTCTACATCCTTCTTTGTATAAGATTCCATCCTTTCATTCCAAATCTGATGATTCCTCATTAGTGACATGAATGCCCTGAGTTGGCATTCCCCTACAAAAGATATGATCATTAATGCAGAAACCATGCAAATACAACTCACAGAGGAAATGTTTATCCTCATCAGGACCTTTTATGTATGCCTCCATGAAGCCTGCCTTAGTTTTGATGTCCTCAGTTAAATCAGACAAAATCAAAGATATTTTTGTCTGGAGGATTTGTTCTTGCAAAAACAAAGCATAACTACCACTGAGAGGTCTGCAAGATATGATCTCATCTGAAATGGAGGCTACCTAAATGACCTTTTCCTCTAAGGTTTATACTCTCTGTGACATGGTAGTTACTGCTCTTTGCAATTGCAGCATTGGTTTGGAGGTCTCATATTCCTGACATCTTCTTTCCCAATGAAACAAGGCCTTAGGGATATCTATTAGAATTGGTCCCAAATATGGATCTGTTTGAATCCTTTGTTCCATGGTTGCAACTAGGCCAGTCAACTCATGAATCTATTCCTCTTGATCATCTATCTGGTTATTGGCCCATGTCAACTATTTGACTTGACTTTGTACCATCTCAATGAGTGTTGTAATTAATGTGAAACTATTGTCTCTAGCTTTCATAATATTAGAGATATTTTGTGTTGTTTCTTCTTCTTTTTCTCTGATTCTTTGGGTAGCCTCTATTTCTTTGTCTCTGGTTTCCACCACTTTCTCTTGAATTATCTTTTGTTTGTCCTGGAGTTCTACTTGCAGTCCTTCAATTATCTTCTTTTGTCCCATTTCTTTTTCTTTCGTGACCTTTTTGAGGTTAGTAATGATTAAAATTTTCCCCCATAACAGTCTCTTTAGATTATCTATTTCCTCTAGAAGCAGTTGTTCCCTTGGGACCTCTATGTCCTCTTGATCAGAGGGGTGAGAATAACTCCATGTTTCTCCCCCTTCTGTCTATTCCTCCTCAGGGGCTTCCATAGCTCTTTGTTCTACATTGTCAGCTGCATTATCTTGTCCATCCTCAACTTCTCCTGCAATCTCCTTATCCTAAGCTTCCTCTTGACTTCCTTCTACTATTATTGGGATTGATGAAGGTCTAGCCTCATCCATGGAAGTTTGGAAACCTAAGAGAACCTCAGCTAAGAGAGCAGTATATTTTTCAGCTTGACTAGAATGCCTCTTTCTCTGGCTTCTCCATAGCATAGGTGGAGCTTGTGCCTCTGTAGCAAGTGCATTATCCTCAGAATCTAAAGAAATGGTGAAAGTGTCTCTCTCTTTTGTCTCCGGAGCATGGGAATGTTGTGGCACTAGAATCTGAGAACTTGGATGAACAGGTGACTCTGGCTTCTTTTTCACTACCATCTTCCTATCTTATGTCACCTCCTCTAGTTAAAGTCTTCTTGATTTCCTCTATAGTTTATTTTTTTCTCTTTTCACCCTATGAGGACTATGGAAGTAGACTTGAATATTATTCTAAAATATTTTGGAGAATTTTACAATCTTTGAATTGGGTTTGATCCGTTAATTGCAACTACTTAGATTATGGGAAGGTGGCTTGAGATTAGTTGAACATGATTGTGCAGTTATAATTGCAGGGAGTGATGTGACACTCCGGAGAGAGGTCAACAATGTGGCAAATAAGGTGACATTCATGAATTAAAAAGGAAATAATGGTAGGGAGATGTGTCACAATAACTGCACTTAAAAATAGAAATGACAAGACATGTAATAATTTATTTAATTCGAGCAAATTACCTGAATCACTTTTTGTGATGATGGCCTGATGTACTTGGTTGGAACGCTGCGACTTTGATGAGATTTGATGTGACTCGGCACGTGAGTAGCTCCTTCATGGATTGAACTGGCATCATCATCTTCATTGTCATGTATTCTAAAATTATTCTCACTGAGTGGTCTGGAAATGACATGCTATCAAGTGACATCATTAGAGAAATCCGTGATGACTTGTGCATGTGGAAGCAATTGCCTTTTGATTGCTGACGATGTGCATGTTGACCTCATCATTGTTTATTTCACAAAGTGGAGGATGAGTCATGCTGACCTCATCCTATGATGTCCCCACTTTAACACCTGGAGAGGTGGGTCCCCTCCTTGTTTTTATTCTCTGAAATGGTTGTTTATTGGTGAAGTGCAAGAGGTGCTCCTAGATTGCTACAGAGATGTATTTTAGTAGCTCTTGGCATCTAATTGGCTCTATAGATTGATTATTGCAATCCTGCAAGAAGGGAACCGCCATTTACTAGTTTTCAATCCCCTTGGTCGAAAAAGGCAGCCATTTACTGGTTTTCCATCTTCCTCTCTTTTTTTTTCAAGAAGGCCACCATTTGCTAGTTTTCAACCTTCCTTTTTTTTTAGTCTCAATCTGTGATAGAGGTTGTGACCCCTGTAACCAAGCACAAGTCCTTTTTAAATTCCTCCTTAGTTGATAGCCTTTTATAGAGTCTGATTCTGTGGCCATTTACTAAGAATGAATATGTGCTTCCATCAATGGGTGCTAGCAAAACTGTTCCATTTTCAAAAACTTCTCTTATTTGGTAAGGACCCATCCAGTGAGTTTGTAACTTCCCTTTGAACTCCTTGAACTTAGAATCATATAGGAGAACCCAATCACCCTGCTAAAATGTCTTTCTTTTAATGTGTTGGTCATGCCATTGTTTCCTTTGATATTGAACCAGTTCTATTTGTCAAGTATGGCTTCTGTACAGATTTCATCCAACTCATTGAGTTGAAGAATCCTGTTCTTTTGTGCTATAGACAATGGTAGACCAATATCTAATGAATTTTTGAGTGTCTGCAATTTGAATTCTATATATAGAATGGGTTTCTTCCCATAAACTAATTCATATGGTGAGAATTTGGTTGTGGACTTCTAGGTGATATTGTAAGCCCAAACTACTTTAGATAACCTGCTAGTCCAATCCTTTCTAGTCATGGCCACTGTCCTTGTCAGGATATTTTCTAGCTCCCTATTAGTCACCTCCACCTTCCCATTAGCTTGGGGATGGTAAGGTGAAGGCTTTATGTGCTTAACTTGATATAGGTCTATTAATTCTTTGATTACCTAAGAAATGAATTGAGGTCCTCTATCTGAAACTATTGATCTTGGGGCTCTATATCTTAAGAAGATTTTGTTATAGAGGAAACAACAACTTTTTCTTCCCTTGCAAATTGCAATGCCTAAACCTCAGCCCATTTAGTTACATAGTCTATGTATACCAAAATGTATTCTTTACCTGATGGTGGTGGAGAAATTGGTCTCACAAAGTCTAGACCCCATTACTCAAATGGTTCCAACATTACTTGAAGATGAAGTGACATTTCTTGGGTAAAGGTTAGTTGTCCCATCCTTTGGCACTGATCACACTGTTGCACATACCTCTTGGTATCCTTATGAATAGAGGGCCAATAGTAGCTAACTCGTAGAATTTTGTGGATGGTTCTGTGTGAGGAATAATGCCCACCAGATGGTTCATCATGGCATGCCCTTAAGACATAAAAAATTTCATCAACTTTTAAACACCTGCGTAAAATGAAATTAGGACCACACTTAAATAGTAAACCATTTAACCATTTGTAAGATAGGCTTTCTTGTAGTACGTGCTTCTTTTGTTTTGAGGCAAAATGGGATGAAAAGAAGCCTATAGCTAAGAGATTAGCTATGTCTACAAACCAAGGTACAGTAGAAGAGATAAAAAAATGATGTTCATCTAGAAATTTGTCCTCCACTGGTTGGTTCTCTCCACCTGTATGAAATATTGACAAAAAGTAAGCAACCAAATTGAATTTTCCTAGATTATCAACTATGGTAATGCCAAATTCCTACAATAGCAATAACCACCTAATTATCCTTGCACCTACTACTGGCTTGTTCATTAAGTATTTGATGGCTGCATGATCAGTATGTACAAATATTTTATATCCAGTGATATAATGCCTAAATTTGTTTATAGTATATATGACTGCCAATAATTATTTTTCAGTTGTGGTATAGTTTCTTTCTGTAAAGGTAAGGTTTTAACTGATGTAGTAGATGGCATGCATACCTTCTCCCTCCTCTTTCTGCCCTAGGACTGCCCCAATAGACTCATTTGAAGCATTTGTTTGTATGTGAAATGATAGAATTCAATTGGGCCCTCTTAAAATAGGTGTGACAGTAAGTTTCTCGTTAATGGTTTCAAATGCTGATTGACAATCCTCTGTCCATAAGAAGTCAGTGTCTTTGTTAAGTAGGGCAAACATAGGAGTAGCTATTCTACTAAAATTTTCTATAAATCTCCTATAGTAGCTTGCATGACCTAGAAAACTTCCAACATCTGTCTAATTTTTAGGTGAGGGTAACTATTTGATCACTTCTATTTTGTTCTGGTCTACATTGATCCCATTTGCTGAGATGTGGTGTCCTAATACAATTCCTTCCTCTACCATCATAAAGCATTTTTCATGGCTCAGGGATAGTCAATTTTTTTCACAGCATTTTAGTACCTTTTCTAGGTTTATGAGAGTTTCTCCAAAGTTGTCTCCATAGACAGTAAAGTCATCCATATAGACTTCCATGCACTCATTAGCTAATTCAGCAAAAATGGCTAAAACAAGCCTCTAAAATGTAGTTGGAGCATTACATAGCCCAAATAGAAGAACTTTGTAGGCAAAAGTTCCCCAAAAACAAGTGAAGGTGGTTTTATCCTAATCTTTAGGTGCTACTTGGATTTGGTTATATCCACTGAACCCATCTAGGAATGAGAAGTACTTCCTCCCTGCAAGGTTGTCTAGCACTTGGTCAATGAATGGTAAAGGAAAGTAGTCCTTCTTTGTGGCTTTACTTAGTTCTCTATAGTCAATACACACTCTCCACTTCCCATTCTTTTTAGGCACTATGACTAAGGATGAGACCCATTGACTATCTAAGATTGGATATATAAACCCTGCTTGCAACAATTTTTCTATCCCAGTCTTAATATCTTTTAAAGCAGGATTCATTCTTCTCTGGGGTTGTCTGACAGGTTTGACATCTTCAGTGTATATATGATGAGTACTGATCTCAGGAGGGATGCCCTTCATATCTTGGTATTCCCAAGAAAAAGATGTTGAATGGGAAATTAGGAGTTTGAGAAGTGCTTCTTCCTATTTTTCTGCTAACTGGGTGTTGATATTCAATGTTTTCCCAGGTAAAATCATGACCTGTTTTGTGATATGATCCATAGATGTATTCAATCCATATCTTGAAGTCATAGTATTGAGGGGGCAAGAATGTGGGAGTAACATGTGGAATGTGGCTAAGTCTCTGTAAAAGGTCTCTCCACAAGGAATGACGTTTTCTAGGGTACAATGAGCAAAAGTGAGGAATTCTCTTTTTGAATCTTGGGTTAGTTCCATGATATCCTTGTTAATAAGAATGTGGGTGATATCTTATGTTGTATCATAGTGGATTTCTTCTTCTAACTCACCCAAATGTTCTTTGATGGTAACCATAGCTACGGAAGCACTTTTTCCATGTTATTTAGCTCATCTACCCACACTTTTCCTGAATAATGTATTGATGGTTTAGCTGGAGGATACAAAGATATTTTCTTCAAATCTATTCCATTGGAAATGACCATATCCCCTATTCAACAATCAATAGATGATGCTGTTGTGGAAAGTCATGGCCTTCCTAATATCAATGGGTATGCATTTCATTGGTTTCTAGGTTCTAATATCAGGAAGTCTACTGGGAATTCCCATGATTCCACCACAACTGGAACATCAGTTATCACCCCTTTTGGAATAGCTACCGACTGGTCAGCTAGTTGAAGGATTGTGGATGTGGACTGGATACCTATTAGGGCTAATTTGTCTATTGTGTGGACTATCATTACATTTATTGCTACTCCCAAATCAACCAAAACATTAGATATTTCTACCCCTAAGATATAAATAGTTATGACAGGGTTCCTAGGGTCTCCATATTTTGGGAGGAGCATTCTCCCATTAGGAGGTCTACTACTTTCCCTTCTACCTGGATGGTGGTAGGAAAGGTTTTCTTTCTACCCTGGGTCTTAACACAATGTTGTTTGATGGATTGGTTTAGTTGAGGCACATCCCTAATTACTTGTAGGAGCAAAATTTCAATGTTCAGTTGTCTAATTTCTTGTAGAAATTATGATTCCAGGGTAGATTGGACTTGTTTTTGTAAAACCTTTTTTCTAAGGGGCATGTTGTTTGAGTCGTTCTGGGTATGGTGCTAGTTTCTCTATCTCCGAAGCAACTTCAGAGTTCTTAGAAGAAGTGTTTCCAGGGGTGTTCTCCAGAGCTCTTCCTTTAGGAGGAACACTGGAGTTATCCAAGGATGGTTCTTTCAACACTGTTTCGATAGTAATCTCCTCTTGAAGTTGAGTGGATGGATTTTCAAGTTCCTCATCATTGGTTACTTCAACTATAGTTGGAGGAGATGGTCTTGGAAGTGCTTTCCCAGAATGTAGCTAGAGATTATTGGAATATATGGCATTAATACCAGCTATGTTTTCTTGTTCTGTCATGTAAACAACTACTCTCGGTTTTTTCCATGGGTTTGGTATAGGTTGGGTTGGTAAAGGTGGCTCACTAACTGGCTCATTTTGTGACTATCCTTGTGTGTTGGGGGGTCCCATTAGCAATGCTTGTTGCTAAGGTTGGAAATGTCAAGGTTGTCCTTGGTATTGTTGATTATAACCCTATTGAGGACCCCAATGAGGCTGCATGTTTTGTGATCCAAACTGTTGTGGCCATTGTTGATTTCCCTAGGGCTGATTTTGCCAATGTTAGTTCTGCCATTGTTGGTTTGTCCAATCTTGTGGTCCCTAAGGAGGAATATTCTAAGGCCCATGCCACACTGGACTCCATTGATTATTTCCCCAGTTCAAAGAGCCCCTATAAGAATCCTGGTTTGGATACTAATTATAAGGAAAATTCCCAGCTTGTTTTTATCCTATATAGTTCAACTCCTCCTCTATAATGGTGTTCTTTTTAGTCATCCTTTTTAAGGTGGGGAGCTGATCACACTAACTGGTAGGATGTTGCCTATCACATATCTGATAGATTTCTTATTGATCTAAAGGGCATTCTCTCAACAGGTGCTTGTTCCTACACCTAGGACAATATATGGAGAGTGGTTCAATTGTTCTGTTGTGATTAGTTGTTCTAGTTTTTTCTTGAATCTCATCTAATGTGGTATTCAATTGGACTAGACTATCTATTTTAAGATTTGCAATTTCCTCCATTAACTGTCCTATTTCATTCTTCCCTTTGAAAGATTTGGGTGTTCTCACTCCATCTTAGATTCTAGAATAGTTCCTATAGAGTTCTTCTATAGCAAACATATCCATTTTATTGATATTCCCTTTTCCCATTAGATCTAGTGCCTATTTTGATTCTTTGTCTAATCCTTTTACAAATAGGGTTCTGGCCAAAGACTGAGCCACATGATTGCCATACCTTCTCAAAGTAAAGTTGAATCTATCCACATAGTCCTCTAAGCTTTCATCCTTTCTTTGTTTAATTTTGAATAGTTCCTCATTTTTATCACTGACTCTATAGTAATCTTGGTATTTTCCCAAAAGCTCTATTTCCATTTGTTCCCAAGAATGGATGGAGTTTTGGGGCAAACCCATGAACCATCTCATAGCAGAATATTTCAATGTTGAGGGGGAAAGTTTGAGTTTTTTATTATTTGATCCATAATCATAAGTCTAGCATACTACTTTAAATTCAAACAAAAACCGATCTGGATCCTTAGAAGCAAGACCCCTAAAATTTGGGAAATGTGAAGGTGAGAAATATTCTTCATAGGGGCATTATCTCCAGTAGCCAAAACAATGGGGTATGAGAAGGTCCTTGGAGCATGATTATCCTCCTCATCATGATTATCATCCGTGTTTGATACTGGTTCTTCTCTTTGAGATTCAGTGTGGGGTTATGAGGAATTAGTTTCTGTCAAAGGATCTACCTGGAATATTTCTTGCAATTCTTGGAAATATTTAGAGATTGAAGGACTTCTAGAGGATTTGTAAAATTATCGAGTTGGGGTGTAGTTTCCAAGGTAGGTTCTAGGTGCCTCTCTTCAACATGATCTTTTGCCACCCTACTACTTTCTCCTATAGTTTGCTGCTGGGGTGTCTGTTTTATGTATCTTCCTTTTAAATCCCTAGCTCTAACCATACAAATTCAATTTATCCAAAAAAAACTGTTTAACTAAGTTTCCTTAATTAACACAGAGATCACCGGTAATGGCACAAAAAATGACAAGGTTCGTTGGTCCTTAGCATTTAATCATTTTTTCATATGTCAAATCTAGGGCTATGTCCTTGGCTATTTGCAATTAGGAATTGTATAGCTACTAGTCCATCTAACTAATTCTGCTAATCTTATTTTCTATGAAAATTAATGCTGCTGATTTACCTGCTATGAAAGTAAATTATGAGAATACTGGAAACAAAGCTAAAATAGTAAATAGCTAACATTGATCTATTCTAATCCATTCAACTAAAGCACACATTTATCTATGAGAAAACAATAACTATCTTCCTAGATAGAATCTGAAACAGAATAATAAACAAAATAAATACTAGCCTCCTGTCTTGATGGCGAGAGTGGGCCCTTGCTCCTCACGCTCAGGACTGAAGACTAAGGCAATAAATCAGTACAAGAATGTAATATCACAATTCTTCTTTAGTCTAATCCCATAAGTACCCTTTTGTATTTAGAAAAGTATCTATATCCCAAAATGAGATTACAATAGCAATAATCTATATATTTCTTCTGCTTCTACCTTATATATTTATATCAAATCGAGCGATGAGATATCACTTACTTTAACTACCAGTTTATCTTTGAGATAGCATCAATCTCTTATTCTATCAATTATTTAACTGTAGAGTAAAATAATACAATTGAAATAGATTTTAGTGGAATAATAGTCCACTAAATCTAGAGTCTTAATTTCAAATACCAACTGGGCAGTGAGGCCCTGAAATATAGGTACTTAATCAGTTTATCAAGAACTCATGCAAAATCAATAAAAGAGGAATTTAAACTTCTAGCAGTTAACTAGAGTCTTCATTCAATTACTTAGGTGTGGCTGAGTAATCCTTGGAGCACTCCAATTGCCACCAGAAGTGTTGATTGATAGAGGCGCTAGAACTCTACATTAGATTAAGGAGGCTTTGAAGGTGTGTACTTCTATTTGTAGCTCCAGAGATGTCCTTATGACTTCTGTCCAGCTCTAGAGATGATTCACCCTTGGTCCTCTTATCTCAAAATCTCTCCAATCATATTGGCAAACATTTGAGATTGGCGTAATATCCTTCATGCCAGCTCCGAAGATTATTAGGACCATCTTCGAAGATGCTCAAAATTGCCTTTGCCCGAACATCTGCACTTTGTAGATTCAAAAAGAGAGAATTTTTGCATATTTTCATTAAATTGCTACACATTAGTCCTTCAATAAAAAATCATGACTTTCGGTAACTCATCTCTCATTAATATAATTAGAACAAATCTTATCATTCTACTTTGGTGCAATTATTAGGACAACAGAATAAGAAGGGTGAAAAAGAGAGGTAAAAAGGTGTATTATTATGGGTGCTACCCGGCACTCATCAGTCCATAACTTGACATCGAGTTTCCACTAAGGCAGGACCCACTTTGATTGGTAAAAAATGGCTCCTTCAAATTCTCTTTTATCGTCATCATCAATTTTGATTGCCATTGGTTGGGAAGAGTCAATAGCATCTACAAAATATCCTAACTATTTTAGCAATGTCAAGGAACAAACATTGAGACCAACCCCACCATCTATAAGGATTCACTTGACTTTTCATTGGTGTATGTAGACTTCTATGTTTAAGGCTTCATTATGGCATGCATTTTGGAATGGGAGATCTTTTTCTATAAAGATCAAGTGATGTGGCGAGGCTATATGTCCTACCATGGCTTGAAATTGTATAGTATCAATATTATCAGGTACAAATGACTCTTTAAGTCTTTTTCAAGGATGACCCTATGCTCAGGTGAAGTGCGAAGTAGATCAAGAATGGATATGAGAGACGGTGTTTTTCCCAATTGATCTAGTAGATTATACTCAGAATTGGGTTGACTATTTGATGGTGCCCCCCAAAGGGTAACATGACCTCTATGAGTAGTTACAACACAATCAAGAGCTTTGCCCTTAATTGTAAGAGTGGATACAAAACTTTCTCCAAAGTGACTGACGATGGAATCGTATTGACTTGATAGATTATTGACACCTTTACCTTTATTTGAGTTGTTTCCTTTTTTGTGATGTGGGAATGGATCCTGATAAATAACAAGGTCATTATTTGTTGTGGGTTTGGGAGTGCCATCGATGACAACATCTTCTCAGTCGATGAGGTTTTTTATGAGGTGTTTGAGTGTCATGCACCTAGGAGTTTTGTCCTTTTACGTGGTGGTAGTCACAGTATTCATTATGTTTGTACCACGTGGGTTTAAATGTAGGTTCATCATATTGTCTAGTCTCACACAACATGATTAAACTATTTTGGACAAGCTTCTTAAGTATATATTCAATAGGTTCTCCCAAGGGAGTGAATCTACGTTTGGGTGCAACATCTTGTTTAGGTTGGTCCTTTTGAGGTGTAGTTATGTTCTTTGGTGGTGTTTGAATGTTAAGCGGTGTTTGGATAGTTTGCACATGTTTTGCATCCACAACACCATCGCCAACAATATTTTGGTTTTTAGCCCAAAAGTGGGGCTTGTCATTTGAAGTAGGAGTGTTGTCTTTTGTTTCTTTAAAGATTTTCACAAGTCCCTTAGCGATAAGGGCTTTTTTGATATTGGTTCCTTTTCAAATGATTTCCTCAAAGGAGTTAGCACATTGTATTTGTAGATGGAATCCAAGTTTCAGATTCAAATTTTGGACAAATATATGTACTAATTGTTTCTCAGGTAGAGGCCAAAGGCATTTTCTAGCCATATTTCTCCACCTTTGCAGGAAGGAGATGAAGGCTTCACCATTTCTTTGTTTAGTATTACACAAGTCTGTCATGGAGACTTCATGTTCAATGTTAAAAGAGAAATGGGTGATAAACTTCTCTGCTAATTCACTAAAGGATTTTATACCTAGACACAAGTGTGAAAACTATTCCATGGCTTGTCCTCTGAGACTATGGGGAAAGATAGGCAAGAGATATGTATCATTGTGAGTGACCTTTAAACAAGCCATGTAAAATTTCCTTAAGTGTTCTTGTGGATCACCTTGTACTTCGTACTTATCAAATTTGGGTACTTCAAAGTTATTGGGAAAAGGGATCATGGGAATAGATAGATCAAATGAATATGGACAAACTTTCTTGAAGGAGAAAGTCTTTTTGGTGTTTTTGAGTGGAAGATCAGAAATTTGTTTTTACATGTTGTGGATTGTAAATTCAATTCCTGATGGTGGTGGTGGTGGTGCAAAATTTTGTTTAATGTTGGAAGAAGGTGGGTGTTGGTGTGCAAAGGTTTGTTGGATGGATGATGAAGATGGTTGTTGATATTGAGGTGGTGGTTATTTGTATTGGGTTGGTGGTTGTTGATATTGAGTTAGTAGTTATGGATATTGAGTTAAGGGATGTTGGTATTGAGTTGGTGGTTGTTGATATTGAGGTGGTGGTTGTTGGTATTGTGTTGGTGGTTGTTGATATTGTGTTGGTGGTTGTTGAGAGTGTGTTGGTGGTTGTTGAGTTATGTTATATGGGTTTGTGATAGTTTGAGGGGAAGAGCTATGTGATGGATGAGTAGGTGCTTTAGAAGTGGATGATTGAATTTGGGGTGTTTGTGGTGGATTATTACTTGGGTTATTTGGAATAGAAGAAGATGAAAGATGAGCATTAGATGTACTTGGAAAAGAAGAAGTTTGTGGAGGGTTAGCATATGAAGTATTTGGTATAGAAGAAGTTTGTGGAGGGTTAGCATGTGAACTAGATGGTATAGAAGAAGATGAAGGGTTAGCATGTGCATCAATTGGTATAGAAGAAGAAGGGTTAACATGTGCATTATTTGAAAGATAAGATTGGTGTTGGAACCCTATCATGTATGAAGAGGTTAGAAGTGGTTTAATTGGTAATGTGGATGTTGTTGGAATTAAAGTGGGGCCTCCACCACCCATGGTAGCAATGAAGAGTTTGATGGGATCGTAATCTTAGATTTGGGAGGTGTCAAATTTGCTAGGCAACTTGGCTCCTCTTTTGGCAAGTGGAAGAAATGATTTCGATTAGAGTCCAAAAGTTTATCTAGGGCATCCAAGAACTTAGGATCTTGCATGTGTTCATCAAAGTCTATGGATTTTTCTTGAGGTTGTTGACCTTGACTTTGAGACAAGGAAGTCCCTGTTGTATACCCTTTTGGGATAAAGACATTGGAGTCCATGCTTGTGGTAACTTGGAGGCATCAATAAGGACTTCAAGAGTTGGTACTTCGGGATTGCCTTGAGGCAAATTTTGAATGTTTCCCATAGCCTTTTTGTATTGAGATCAAGTTACAGGCATATGATGTAAAAATGGAGATGGATGATGAAGCAAATGATGTCATATTTTGCCTTTGGCACAGGTTGCTAATAGACAACACAAGCACATCGATGCAGGACAAAGGTGCATCGACTGAGAACACCGACACATTTTTATAGGTTTTAAATTGATAGTCACAGGCACACTCTGATGAAACAAAGGCGTGCTTTTAGATAGAAAAATAGATGGATAATGAGTTTAGACTTTTCTAGGATCAAATTTTGAGACCAGATGATTTGGATGAATGAATTGCTTGGTTAGGAGTTGTAAACCTCGATCAACAAATATTTGGATGGTGAGATTATGATTATCTACCCTAATTAGACTAATGATTTTGAGGTGAGACAAGATAAAAGAAGGATGGATGTGGATGATATATGACCTTGTGGATAAATGGATGGAAGAATCTAAATTTTTGGATTTTTGCATTTTTTGGAAAATGACAATTCTAAAAGGGAAAGACTAACACTATGTTTTTGGATTTTTGGATATTTTTGAAAAGGAAAATGCTAAGCAAATGGAAAGATTAAGACTTTTTTTTAATCAATTTTGGTTTCTTTTTGGTTCATTTTCCTAAGTAAACTACTATTTTTGGGATGATTTTTCTCTATTTTTGACAAGAAGACACAATAGATAGTAAATAAAATGGCTATTTGCAACAAATGAGTGTATGTTCAAGGCTCACAAAAAGCCCAAATTTCCACAGGTATAACACAATTGAAGACAAATCAAGCACTTTTTATATCTAAGGATACAGCTTCACTACAATACATCAACCCACACTTGGAATCTTCACCAACTCAAGTGTCATCACACCTAATGTGCATGTGTACACTTTTTTGTCTTTGTGAGAGAGGACAGATAGGGACCTCTAGCACTAGAAGGATAACCCAATCACCCTTTCCTGGAAAAGCTACAAATAGCTTATACTAAGCTGGGGATTTCTGTCTCATCTCAAGGGAGCCTTATGGTGAGTATCTTGGGGGGAAAACCTTCTATGCCCTTGCACTAAACATTATCGTAATATTCAGAGGTAGATCAGGTAGTCACTAACTATGAGGTTTCTAGTTTTTTGGGGGGGACCAACGTCTTGCGAGCATCCAGCAAGCCACTAAAAGATTTAACCAACTTTACTAGGAGTGTAATATACCTTACACAAATGTACACCTCCTTTCATATTGACACCATATGGCAAAGGCTAATGTTGGTTAGGACTTGGCTTTTGCCTTGACCAATTTTTATAGCGGTCCAAAAGGAAAAATCCACTTAGGGTTGTCTCGTCTTGGAGGAAACACACTCCAAAAGGTAGGCCTTTCTAAGAACAAAACCAAAAGATCATATCCAAAATCTTCAAAGTGAAGAAACGATATTTTCTATGGATTTTGTTGGGGATAAACAAAAAGTAAAAAGAGATGGGTCTGGTTTTTGGTCACCCAAGTTTTGCACAAGGGGAGAGCATACACATATCACCTCACAAACATGTAAAACACTTGTTCATTTAACCTCTTAGATTAAACTAAGTGCGTACTAAGATTATCACACAAGACGCAATACTAGTATGAAAAAAAAAAAGAATTAATGTCAAATTAACACCCTAGATTAAATTATGTTTGATTGTATTGAACATATGCAAAATAGATGTGTAAGATTACTTTCCCCTACTTAATCTAGATGCTGCTAAACTACCAATGCAAGAATGTTTGCAAAAATGATGTCTTAACAAAGGCAATAAACCTGTAAAATAATAGTTAGTAGTCTTAGCATACAGTCTTAGATGTATGAAAACAGTTGTGCCACAGATAGTAACCAAGTTAGTTCAAAAACATAAACCCAGTGAAAGATTAATTTGAAACAGCAAAAAAACTGACAGAAACAAAAAAAAAATAGAAAATACAGAATTGAGAATTAAACAGAAAACATAGTAAGAAATAGAAAATAGAAAGAACTTACTATTTTTACCTTTTTTGCACAGGCGCATCAATAGACAACAAGGGTGCGTCGACAGACAACAAGGGCATGCTTTCAGAAACTGGGAAATACACAGTCACATGCGTGCATTCAGACATAGGTGCACTTTTGCTAGACACATGCATGCTTCCACAAAGCACAGGCGCGCTTCCAAAATAGTAAACAAAACCTACCAAAAAATAGATAATGAGTTGGACAGAAAGAATGATTTGCTGAGTTTTGAGTAATCCAGTGGCCTGGGAGGATGGATTTGAGGAGGTGATCATTGCTCACTATTTATCCTAACACAGGCACGCTTTTACAGGGCAAAGGCGCGCTTCTACACAAGAATGATCTAAGGTTCTAAAATTGATGTCTAAACCTGTTGGAATGTAAATCTCACAGTATGAACAGATAGAGTTAGATGTTAGACAGATATAGGAAACAGAAAGCAAGAAAAATCAACTAAAAATAACCTCTAATTTGCAAAAAAAAAACACAAAACTGTTAGAAAAATAGGTGCATTGTTATCTAGCATAGGCGCGTCAACTAACTACACAGGCATGCCAACAAGAAGTGTAGGTGCGCATTGATAGTCCAAGACGCATTTCCATTCCTGTATGAAATCTATACACAAAAACTCCACACAAATGTTAGTTTTTAGGGATGTGGGTCCCACAAGGCGTGCCAAAATGTGATGGTTATAATTTGAATGCAATAAACAATCATAAATGAATTCAATCAATAAGAAAAACCATACAAATTACCTCAAGCATACAAACAAACCATAATTGATGAAGGTACTAAGGTTGCATCCAAACCTCAAGTGGATTGCTCTTCGCTCTTGGCTATGTGGATTTCTCTGTTCAACAAGCATAACATGATCTCCTAAGGATGATAATGACAATGTAAGTTTACTAAAATGAGAGATGCTAAGAAATGGAGAATGAGGTTCATTTTATAAACCTGTGAAACAATAGATCAACGGTTGAAGAACACCAAAAAGATCAATAGTTGAGGATGGTTGAGAGAATGTGTGTTAATGAGAGGACAAGTGTCCTAGCCTTCTCATGAGTCATGGGAGTTAACAAACATGATTGGAGAATTGACTGGATAGATTGATCAGAGGACTGAATTGATTGATTTGTTAACAAATTACATTGATTTGTTAACTGATTTGATTGATCAAATGACTGAATTGATTGATGAGTCAACTCATTTGATTGATCTATTAACTGAATAGACTAGAGGAAATTATGGTGGGTGAGGATAAATGGGAAATTAAATAAATAATTTATTTAATTTCATGAGCACATGTGATAAAATAAATTAAATATTAAATTTAACTATTTCGTTGGGAATAGATTATTTAAATAAATAATTTGAATTTATTTATTTAAAGTGGAGGGAAATTTGATTTATTTAAATAGATAATTTTGATTTTATTTATTTAAATTGGAGGAATAATGATTTAATTAAATAATTTAGATTATTTAATTAATATAGAGGAAAATGATGATTTTTAGTGAATTAATGAATTAATGTGGAATAATTGAAGTTAGGTGATTTGATGTGAATTTGTGCGAATGCAGTGTGATGACGTGAATTATGCATTGGCAAAATTCAGGTGTCTACAATTCTCTCTCAAGAGTAACAGTAAAAATGAAACAACCTTTTATCTTTTTATCCTTCTATATATAGTAAAGAAATGTTCTCTTTCTATCCACTTTTCCCCAAAACATTTTTGACCTTACTAGTTATGTATGACACGACATATTATTTTACCCCATGATCTACCTCATTGGCCATGACATTTGACATTTGACATTTGACATATTTTCAAGGATATTTTCCATACTAGTATTTATTACCATGGTTATTTTTCTAGGATATATATATCAAATAGTTATTGAGGGCTTAGTTTCAATGGTACAATCTATGACTTCACAGGGGCATTTCATGATCGCATTCATTATTATGAGTATAGTTTTCACAAATTTAATACTACTTCTAATGATTACATAGATTTTGTGATCCTTTCATAGTTCTTGATGGCAATTGCTTATTGGTTCAACCATACTTACAGGGTACAAACCTTGATATGCTATTGCTTATAGTTCCCCATGGTGGGTATTTTATTATTCTCCTAAGTATTAAATATCAAATGTCAAATATTCTCAGAAGTTCACATATTATTCAAAATGATATTTTCAACGAATATAGTTCTATAGGGTGCAATGATTGACATTCTCATTTTCCAACCTAATACCCTTTCGCTGTTTATTCAGTTATGTCCCTTCATTGTTATATCCTTGACTCTAGGTGGTCTCATCCTCACCATTGCCTTTATGCTTTCATGTTTATATCCCATTGGATATGCTTACACGTTAAAAACAATTTCAATTTCTAAGACTATTTAAAATGTGTGGAAGAGCATCAAGTAATGTCACAATTACATGTCTCTATGGATGTCTATAGGACGGACTTCTCTTGTGAGAGACAAGAAGGGTTTCCCCAAACACATGTTAACTGCTCCAATAAAATGCATTGCCATAAATCTTATCTCACGTCATTTCCTTTCAGCTAAACGAGAAATAGCAATTCTCTATTCTTTGGGAGAAGATTCAGTGTTGATGGCATCATTATGGTTCTGCCTGGTTGTGCCAGGAATCCAAAATGCCAAAACTGAAGATGCACTTGCAAACATCACACGTCGAGGAGCCCACTTGAGAGATGTTGGAACGCCTGTAAGATTTTTCCAGCACGCAACCTGCACTTATGAATACAATTGGTATAACTTATCATTAAATTACCCACCTTTGAAGAATAATATTTATATCAAAAACATTACAAGGTTATTATTTCCCACACCTCATTTTCACTGTTCACATTCCATGCACGAAGGCTTTCATCTCCAGAACCTGAAGTGCACATGAAGAAAATGAAAGACAAAATCAAGAAGTATTTTGCTTCACATTTCTCGTATCTTCTCCAAAAAAAAATTAAGATTCCAAATGATGCAAAATTGGTGACAAAAATAGAATCAGCAGTACTATCCAAAAAGAGACAATGTAGAGCAAAGTACACAAAACAACGAATAATAACAATGTCATAATAAACTTTAGAATCTTGTTTAAATGCAAAATCCAAGAAATTACCTTTACACAATGACTGATATGGAGGAAATAGTCAATCCTAGCAACTACGACTGAAAATAAACTTTTGATGTGGGTAACTACTGTAGAAGTATAGCGTCTCTAACGAATTGATGACTCAATTCTAAAGCAAAGCCAGTAAATGTCTACAAACAACAAACTGCTTTTATCTATTAAGGCAACATCTTTCTATCTTCTACTCTACTTAAATATCATCCACTTCAATGGTCAAACAACCAATAGTAATTTTACACCTCATTCACAACAAAAAGTGGTAAATATTTGTCCTATTTTTATTGGCCAAAATTGACCTTTGATTGTTGAAGTGTATGATATTTAAGAATGGCCTCTTGTGAGAACAGGCCCAAAAATAATAAAAACATAACAACAGATAAAAATAGGGCAAAATAGAGTTAATAAACTTAGACAAATATTATATTTATCTAACTTGAATTATATTTCATCAAAAAAATGCCGTGTACAACAACTTTGTACAATCATACATATATAGCAACAAAAACTTTGAAGCCTAGAAGCTTCTAACTTTCTAGATAATTCTATATTTTATTTAGAAAAGCTGGAATGTTCTATTTCTAAATATCTTTGTGAATTTTTCTAGTTTTATGGAAAACTCTAGAAAAAGCCTACCTTTCTATTGTGGAAAACTCTAGAAAAAGCTTGTTTTTTTCCTAGACAATCTTGCTTTCCTTAACATCCCCCCTTAAGATTGGCTAGAATAATACAAAGAGAATACAAAGGAGAGGGGGAATGCAAAGGAGAGGGGAACATTATACTACTATCCCCCCTTAATGTTCACCTCTATCATACCAAGCATTCCTCTTAATTTTAAATATTTGGCTTTAGTCATACTCTTAGTGAATATATCAACTATTTGTTCTTCGCTTGGACAATATTGAAGATTGACAATAGTTGCTTGAATAAGATCCTGAATGTAGTGAACATGAATCTCAATATGCTTTTTTTTAGCATGAAACACTGGATTGTTTACAACCTGTATGGTAGTTTGATTGTGCCAATACACAGTACTACCAAAAATTTGTAGAAAACCAAGCTCAGATAGAAGATTCCAAATCTAAATTGCTTCCTTGCTCGCTTATTTTGCTGCTCTATATTCCACTTCACATGAAGATAATGGTGAAGTTGTTTGTTTTTTGCTGCTCCATGTAATAGGGGCTGATCTATGATGGAAAACATAACCACTAATAGATTTCCTATCATCTATATGTTGGCAAGAGACACATTGGAGCTTCATGATTGTTGTCATTGATGGCAACAAAGTTCTTCCCACACATCCGCAGGACATGGTGGGTCTATACTGGAAGTCAGATTAAAGAGTGGTGTGGTCCGGTAAGCAAGAACAGAGTATGTGGAAAGGTTCGACAGTCTGGTCTGAATCTCTTAGAGGAAGTATTTCAGTGAAGTACGGATTTGGTAAAGTCAAGAGGAGTACCTTGACTGATAGATTCCAGGAATTGAGCCTCCGATGATAAAAGAATAAAGAGATATAAGCATTCAAGTATTGGGATCCAGTTCGGTAGAACAGACAGAGGAAGAACTGACAGGCAGAGCATCAGAAGTTATTCCGGATGAGATGTTGATGGTGATAAAGGTTCCTAAGGTATCATTCATGATTGGTCGACATGATTGAAGACTTCTACAAGCATATCCTTGATCCGCATTACTTGGTATGCAAGGATTCAGCCAACAGACCAGAGTTTGAGATAATATTGACTATTCTGGGTACCGACTAGAAAAGTGTTAATATCACTTGTGCGGATATATATAGAAGATGGATTTAGATGTGAAGTGTGTGGTGTGTGTGTGGAAATACGAATAAAAGTAGAAGAATAAATAAAAGGCAGAAAAATAGGTTCAGAATGTAAGAGGACAGCAGCACTCAAGAAGAGTCAGAATGAAGTCCTGTAGATCAGTCTATTGAGCTTAAACTGAAACTAAACTTCAGCATGTGTGGATGCTTCCCATCAGTTCAAGTCTTCTTCTTGTAAACAGTAAGTCTTTTGTAGGTAGTGAGCCTCTTGTGAGCAATGTGCTCGGGCAGTGAGCCCTAATTGGCAAGTGCCATTTTGTATCTTCTATTCTTCTAATAGAGAATAATATCTTGGGTTAATCACCCCATGGTTTCTTCCCTTAACAGGCTTTTCACGTCAAAATAATTATGTCATGTGCATTGGTGTTATTTATATTTCATAGTTATGCTTGCTTATAGAATCTGATGTTGCATTAACTGTTAAGAAAGCACAAAAAGTTGAATTATTAGGATAATTGATTCACCCCCCTCTCAGTTATCAACAGTTGGTATCAGAGCCAAGTTCCTCCCAACTAAGCCTAACAGGTTGAGGAAGATCTGGGAATTCAAATGGATGTGTATGGTATTAGGGAGCAACTTAAGTTTGCCCTTGATGATCTTGAGCGGTCAAATTCTAAAGTCAATGAATTAAAAGAAAGACTCAAACAAGCTGATGATTTCATAAAAGAACTAAAAGACAAACTGAGTCTCTCTATGAAAAAGAGAAAGGAGCTACTTAAGCAATTAGCAAGTCAAGGTGAAGCAAATGATGCAAATGAAGACTTGAAGGAGAAAAGTAAGTTATGTGAAAAATTGTCAAAAGAGGTCATTATGGTAAGACATGAAATGGAATCAGGAGTTATAAAATTCACCCAAGAAATTGAAGAAAAAAGAAAGACTAAAGATGATCTAAGACAATCTCTCAAAGAAAAATCAGAAGACTGCCACAAAATGGATAGAATAATCAGACATCTTCAATCTGATCTTGAAGATGCTAGAGATAATGAAGAAAAACTTGAGGATCAAATTGTCTCTCTTAAAAGGGATCTTCAAATAGCGAATGAATACAAAGAGAAATTCAAGATAAGTTCTACTCAACTTGAAGTTCTCCTTGAAAGCCAAAAGAGGGCAGATGACAAGTGTGGCCTGGGATATGAAAAAGGTGAAACCTCCGGATCTAGTCAGAAGATTTTTGAATCAGAAAATCCAAGGAACAGACCTAGAAGACTTCCGGTAAGATAGCCTAATGCTCAAAGATATCCATCCTTCAATGCATACTGCCACAACTACAATAACTTTGGTCATAAAGCTAATCAGTGTAGAAAGAGAATGAATCAGTCTAATACATCCTTCTCTGGACAGTGTTTCAACTGCAAAAGGTATGGTCACAAATCTCATGAATGTAGAAATATGCAAATAAACAATTCATTCAATGGTAGATGCTTTGCATGCAATAGAATGGGTCATATGGCTAATCAATGCAGATCAAGAGGGCTTCAATCAAGTATGCAAAGAAATGTTGTTTGCCAAATTTGCAATAGATCCGGTCATATTGCCAAATTCTGTAGGAACAAGAATCAGGACAAAAGAGGTCTGGTACATCATAATCAGAATTAAGACAAGGGAAAATGAAAAGTGAATGCGGATGAAGTTCAAAATGAGATGAGCAAAATTTGGGTGAAGAAAAGTACAGAGAATATAGGGGATGGATCCGCACCAGACTCTGGTGCTGATATTCCTTTCAGAAATTAAAAAATGAGCTCTGGCTCAGGGGGAGACACAAAGAAAACCATTTTCCCCCAGCCAATCAAGTGGTGCCGGACTAGCACAAGGAGAGTTCCGGATTAAAGGGTTCATAAGAAAAACATCCAAATAAACTATGGTTATGGTTTGGAAGATCCGCAAGATGTTCAGATCAAGCTTGATCTGGTTCTTCAAGTCATCCGAATAAGGCAAGCCAGAATGACTTAGGTCGAGTATTTATTAAAACCTGGTATTAGGGTTTGCAGAGTAATATAAGGGTTCTTCCTATCAAACACTTGTTCATTCTGCATTAGAGAAGAAGCAAAAGAAGAGCTCTGCATCAAATCTCCTGAAGCCCATCAAAGGTCTTCTACAGAAGTTGATTCATCCAACGAATCAATCTAGATCTTTTCACGAACCCTAGTTGTACAAAAGGTACTTTCCGTTATTGAATATTTCTTAGTAAGTCTTTTTGAAGATGGATACACTGAATGTTGTAAAGATCACTGAGAGGGCACGACCCAAGTTCAAGAAACATCCATATAAATCCCTAGAAGTTGATCCCCTAGGTGCCTTTTCAAGTATTCTGCATGGAGTTCTGCATGTAGAAGATGTTAGGGCATATATTCATGTGAATATTGAAGAATTTGGGGAATCTAAGCTGGTTGATATCTATCACAAGCATTTGATAGATGACTCATTTGAACTCAAAACTCAGTATAGAGCTATCTAGGAAAAACATTTTGCACAGTACATCCATTTCCCCTATTTTCCAGAAGATGAATGGGTCTGGTATATCTTGAGCAGAATGCATGAAAAATTCATGTGGTTAAACAGGCCATTTAAGATTACTAAGGATGCCATTAGGGTTGTAACCGGCTTACACTCAAGTGGTGAAATGCCTATGCTCAAATCTATCAAAAACCAAATTGTTAGTGAGGCTACCAGATCAAAGTTTGATAAAAGAGCTATGACTATTGAGGATATCACAAATCTGGATATCAAGTTTGCATCAATGATAATTGGATATAAGATATATCACTCCAGCAGGGAGAATTCAGTTTTTGGAACTGCTATATATACTATTTATGAAATGTTGAGGAAGAATGTAGACTATGATCTTTGTGAGCTCCTTCTGAACTAACTCTTGGAAAATCTACAGAAGATAAAGAAGGATAAGAAGAACTCCTTCAAATACGGCAGTTAAATACTCTGCCTTTTCTTCTATTACATGAATGAGCTTCCCGGATCCAGTGGCTGGGTATGGTTGAATGATAGACCAGTAGCCATTCAGATCAGAGATTATATACATGGGCTTGGTGATGCCAAGGCACAAAATACAACACTCTGGGGGTACTTTAAGAACTTTCAGAACATGATGCAAGCAAGGGAGAGAATTCCCAAATCTCTAGTTGAAAAGTATTAGGATACAGTTTGTTTCATGGTAGAAATTGATCAGTGCCTAATGAAGGCTGTGGAGCCAAGGATAGTCTGGATCATGCCAATGGGGTATGAAGTGGATGAGAAAATTATGGAGCTGCATATTTAGCACATGCTAAGTCAGCCCAAAGATCCCAAGGTAGAAAGGTTTGGAACCTTTAAGGAGTTGAGTGTAAAGATCCATGTGGAACTCAGACAACCGGAGATGAAGAGAAAAGTGAGAAAAGAAGTAGAAGATGTTGCCAAAAGATTTGGCATATCAAAAGAAGCACTTGATGCTAACAGGGAGAAGAGGGAAAGAGCAAAGAAAGAGAAGGAAGAAGCTAAAAAAGAAAGTAATCCGGTAAAATCTTCCACCCGGACAAGATCATCAAAGAGATCTACACCTGCCATCGCTAAAATCTCAAGGACATCAAAACTAGAAGCAAAATTATCTGGTAGAGGAGAGAAAAGAACTAAAACAAAGGCCACAAGGTCTTATGTTAGTCAGAAGGATGATGAAGAAGAGACAGAATACGATGAAGAAATCAAGAAGATGAAGAAGAAAAATAAGAAAGTATTCGGTGCAGAGGCAGAAGAATTTGTTGAAAAGCCCACTCTATCCCCAGATGATGTAGTCAAAGCTATTACTATAGATGGAAACCTGCAACCAATAATAGAATTCTACGATGCATATAATGATGCAAATAGAAAAATCTTGGAGGAAGCCACAGTTAAGTACTTGAACATATACAATAAAGCCTTGATTGAAATAATTTCTCTAATTCCTAAAAGTTTGGAAAAGGAACTTGAAATGAGAAAAGAAAATGCTAAGGCAAAGGACTTAGAAATCAAAGAATAGATAGCTATTCAGCTCTACCCTTCAATTACTCCAAAACAAATGGATATGATCTTCAAAGATTGCAAGGATGAGTTCTAGAGTAAGACTAGAATGAATCAGCTCATGCTTGGAGAGACTGATAAAGTGGCAAAAGAAACAGAAGAAATCCTACAGAAGGCATACTCAAGATTCAACATTCCTATTATAGAGGACTTGGGTATTGATCCCTCGGCTTCAAGTGTTGAAAAATAATCTACTGAGGCAATGACAAAAGAAGTAATGGGCTCTAGTGAAGGTAAAGACAAGGGGTTAAAATCCTCTGCTCTGGAAGAGGTGGCTCATGCACAAACAAATATCTCTCCTCCGGTTTCCCCTACAGTCTCCCGATCTAAAGGAGAAGAAAGAATAGAGGAGAAAGAAGAAGAAGCGAAAGGAAGAGAAGAAAGTCAAGTTGAGAAGAACATAAGTGACCGTGCAGAAGAAAAGAAATCTCTGTCTCTGGCAAGAGACACTGCAGAAACTGTCAAGGACTTCTTGACAAAAGAAATGTTGGAGATTGATGAACCAGAGTTACTTCAAGGTCCAGTTAACTTTGACTCTCTCTCCCTAGTTCAATCAATGAAGATAGCTTCATTTGCCAATGCAAAGGCAAAAGAAAAACTTCTGAAGTCTCACATGGAAGATTGTGAGCTAATAGAAGCTGCATCTGGCATTTTAGAAAAGGTCATGCCATCTTTTCAGAAGGATCCCTCAGCCTCCTCATTAGGTAATCTCAAATCTCTTGTCAGTTTAGTCAGCACTCATTTTGAGTCCTTAGAGAAATCAGCTAAGGAAAAGGTCTGGAAAGAGTTTTTTGGATAAAAGATTCTCTGAAGTACTAAGTTTAATATCAAATGATAGAAGAAATATGAATATAGGGATAAAGAGCTTAGAAAATGCTCTTAAAGATGGCAGAGAAATGTACAAATTTTGTTTCTCATGGTCCAAAGTAACATTGGACATTGAGAAGAAAGTAAAAGAACAGGAGGACAAATTGACAAATCTATCAAAGAATTTTGATCCTCTCTCATCTTCCATAATAAATCAAGAATGTCAAACTATTGCAGTCTTGAATGAAATCAAGAAGCTGGAGAAGGAAAAGAAAAATAGAATAAGCAGGTTGGGTGAACTCAGAGGGATAATTATTCCCAAGTTTGAGGCCATGCATGAGGCCATAAAAGAAGCTCAGACCATAGCCTGGACCAGTGATCCGACAGATTTAAAAAGGGTAGATGCATTTGCATTCCTGTTGAGTGGTCACATCTCAATTTTGGATAGGATGAAACAAAGTTGGGCAACATAATTCATCCAATTAAAGACAACTTTTGTAGACATACTTTAGTATATGTAAGTATGCTATATGTATATACTTATGCGGCCAAGTATAGTTGAAATTTTGAAAATTATTGATGTGCGAGACCTACCCTTTGCCATTGATGTCAAAGGGGGAGTGATGAGCAGTGAAAAATGAGGAATCCAGCAAAGGCGGAGCTCCAGAAAATGTACATAGAGATAGAGCATCAACCAAGGGGGAGTATAGTATAACACTTAGTCATTTTTCACTAAGTGTTGCCATCAATGCCAAAGGGGGAGATTGTTGGCAAGAGACACATTGGAGCTTCATGATTGTTGTCACTGATGGCAACAAAGTTCTTCCCACACATCCACAAGACATGGTGGGTCTATACTGGAAGTCAGATTGAAGAGTGGTGTGGTCTGGTATGTAAGAACAAAGTATGTGGAAAGGTTCGACAGTCTGGTCCGGATCTCTCAGATGAAGTATTTCAGTGAAGTATGGATTTGGTAAAGTCAAGAGGAGTACCTTGACTAATAGATTCCAGGAATTGAGCCTCCGGTGATAAAAGAATAAAGAGATATAAGCATTCAAGTATTGGGATCCGGTTTGGTAGAATAGACAGAGGAACAACTAACAGGGAGAGCATTAGAAGTTATTCCGGATGAGATGTTGATGGTGATAAAGGTTCCTAAGGTATCATTCATGATTGGCTGACATGATTGAAGACTTCTACAAGTATATCCTTGATCCTCATTACTTGGTATGCAAGGATTCAGTCGACAGACCAGAGTTTGAGATAATATTGACTATTCTAGGTGCCGACTAGAAAAGTGTTGAAATCACTTATTCGGATATATATACAAGATGGATTTAGATGTGAAGTGTGTGGTGTGTGTGGAAATACAAATAAAAGTAGAAGAATAAATAAAAGGCAGAAAAATAGGTTTGGAATGTAAGAGGACAACAGCACTCAAGAAGAGTCAGAATGAAGTGTTGCAGATTAGTCTATTGAGCTTAAACCAGAACTAAACTTCAGCATGTGTGGATGCTTCTCATCAGTTCAAGTCTTCTTTTTGTAAACAGTAAGTCTTTTGTAGGTAGTGAGCCTCTTGTGAGCAGTGTGCTCGGGCAGTGAGCCCTAATTGGCAAGTACCATTTTGTATCTTCTATTCTTCTAACAGAGAATAATATCTTGGGTTAATCACCCCATGGTTTTTTCCCTTAACAGGGTTTCCATGTCAAAATCATTATGTCATGTTTATTGGTGTTATTTACATTTCATAGTTATGCTTGCTTATAGAATCTGATGTTGCATTAACTGTTAGGAAAGCACAGAAAGTTGAATTATTAGGATAACTGATTCACACCCCCTCTCAGTTATCAACACTATATCACCACCCCAATCTGAGTCAGTAAATCCAACCAAATAAATTGAAGATTTATAGGCATAGAAGATGCCAAAGTGTATGGTTCCATGAATGTATCTTAAAATTCTTTTGGCAGCCAACAAGTGACTTTCTTTAGGTGCATGCATAAATTTGGATACTAGATTGACTACAAAACAAATATATGGTCTAGAATGAGTTAGATAAACCAAGTTACCTACAAGATGTCAATAGAAAGTGGCATCTACACTCTTGGAAGTATATTCTTTAGTAAGCTTGACTCTGGATTGAAATGGAGTAGATGATGACTTGCATTCAAGCATGTTAAACTTCTCTAAAAGGTCCAAAGCATATTTTGATTGTGAGATGAACAATCCATCATGTAATCTACAAACTTGTAATCCTAGAAAATAGTTTAGTTCACCCAAATCACTCATATAAAATGCCCTTTTAATATCTGATTTTAAATCATTGATTAGCCCAATATTTGGTCCAGTAATGAGTAAATCGTCTACATAAATTGCAACAAGAAGAATATCATCTTGAACTTTTTTCACATAAAAATTTGGATCTGACTTACATCTTTTAAATCCATGAAGCTGAAAATACCTATCAATCTTCTCATTCCATGCTCATGGCACTTGTTTAAGACCATAAAGTGACTTCTGTAATCTATAAACAAGATTAGGATACATTACTGATCAACAAAACCTAGTGGTTGATCCATATATATTTCTTTAAATAAATTTCCATTTAAGAAAGCATTTTTAACATCCATTTAATGGATATGCCACCCAAGACTTGTAGCCAAAGAAAGAATAATTCTAATTGTATTCATTTTAATGACATGAGCAAATGTTTCTTCATAATCAACACCCTCTTTTTGATTGAACCCCTTAGCAACCAATCTAGCCTTAAATTTTTCTATAGCACCATCTGATTTAAATTTTGTTTTGTAAACCCATTTGCAACCAATAACATTCTTACCTTTGGGGCAGGGCACAAGTTTCCAAGTTTTATTCTCTAACAATGCATCATATTACTCTTTCATTGCTTGCTCCCATTCTTTCTTCCCTCTAGCTTACTCATATGAGATTGGGTCATTTACTTGTAATACTTTGGCCATGAGAGCACTAACATTCCTCCCTTGGATCTTTGAGCCTTGCCTATATATTTCTTCAACACTCCTTGTCTTTTGTCTAGCTGAAATGCCATCTCCTTCATCATCTCTACCTATAGAAAATGGCTGATTACAAGCATTAGTTGTTTCATTTTCAATAGTATTAGTATTGTACACCTCATCCTCATCAATGCAGTCTCCATTTCTTTCTAAAAAATCTAAAAAATTAAAAACATTTGTTGTTGTAGAGTGAGAGGAAGTGGCTGTAAGTTGTGAATGTTCATCAAACTTTTCATCTCTACTAACAAAGACTTTTTTTGTTGTCAAATCATATAACCTGTAAGCCTTCGATTCTTCACTATAACCCATAAACAAACACTTATGACTCTTTGGTTCTAAATTTTCCCTCTTTTCATTAGGAATGTGTGCCCAAGCAATACACCCAAATACTTTAAAATACCCAATGTGGGGCTTTCTACCACTCCATGCTTCTTCAGGTGTGATATTTGTGAGGGCTTTGGTGGGGGATTCTATTCACAATATATGCAGCACAAGAAATAGCCAAACCCCAAAATTTATTATGCAAACTTTAAAAATGCAACATACAATGAGCCATTTCTAAAAGAGTTCTATTCATTTGTTCAGCCACCCCATTTTGTTGAGGAGTATAAGGAACTGTTCTTTGCACCTTAATACCACAATTTTCATAAAATGAATCAAATGCATAATTGCAACATTCACCCCCATTATCCGTCCTTAAACACTTAATTCTTTTTCCACTTTGATTTTCAACTAATGCCTTAGACTTTTGAAAAACTTCAAATACTTCACTTTTCCTTTCAAGAAAATAAACCCATATTCTCCTATTGTAATCATCAATAAAAATGAGAAGGTACATGGCACCAAAAGTGAAGGATAGCCGAGTTCACATAAATCACTATGAATGGGTTGTAGCAGATGATTAGCTCTCCATGCTTTACCTGAATCAAAAGGATATTGATGATGTTTTCCTAACATACATTCTTAACACAAACCTTCAAAAGATGATTTTTTTGTTAATCCTCTAACCATATCCATTTTAACCATGTCTTGTAATTTTCTATAATTTATATGTCCAAGTCTAGCATGCCAACATTTTGACATATAATTAGCCTGAGAAATAAAAATATGAGAGAGTGTGTATTCATCATCAAAAAACCTCACAAATTTAAATAGACTCTCTTTATGATCAACTCTACCAATAGCAATTATATTGCTTGGGTCTTTTCTATTTCTAACAATAACTTGATCAGTAGTGACAACAAACTCATATCCAGCTTGAACTATTTTATATACTAAAATAAGATTCACCCCTAATCCTTCAACCAACTATAAAACATTTTTCAAAGACCCATTTGTTACATTAACAGTCCATGTTCCTAAAACTAGAAATTTTATTTTATTGCCAATAGTAATTTCTTGATCTGAATTCTTCCCTTCATAAAAATCAATAAACAAATATCTATCCCTAGTCATGTGAAATGATGCCCCTAAATCTAAAATCCATTCTTTATTAGAATATGAAGCAAAGTATCCCCCCTTAACATTAGATTTATTTTCAGGTCTAGCGATTACCTCCTCATTTGATTTCTCTTGCCTTTTTAGGGAGATGGCTACGAAGCTATGTCTATCTTTCTTGCCATCCTTAAACCTTTCTTATTTGAGCTTGTATTGCTGCCTTTCATTGTCTGTCTTTTTCAAACAAAATTTCTCCATGTGATTTTCACCTCCACAATACCTGCAAATAATGGGTTTTCTTCCAACTTATTTTTCTGCACCATCATTTCTAGAAAAAATGGTTAGAACCATCATTATTTCAAAATCTATATTTTCCTTTCCAATTCTTCTTTCCATCATATCTAGAAAATTTACTCTTAGTTGCATATGCATGATTCTTCTTAATATATCCTTCTTTAATAAGATGAACTTCTTCATCTAAAACAGACTTACAAAATTGATCAAAAGTTTGTTGGGGCTATTGGGATTTAGTTCAGGAACTCTTTTCCTTGATTCCTTAAATACCTTGTATGGTTGGGGAAGCTTACTTTCAACCATTGCAATCAATTGAATTTTTTTTTTGCATATTCAACTCCTATTTTCTTCAGCTGGTCATTTAAAAAGGTAACTTCATTAAAGTAATCAGTCATTTTTTCAAAATCAGATGGATCTAAGTTCACCAATTTTTCTTCTATACTAAGCATGCTAGCAATATCTACATCTTTATAATCATTTTTCCAAACTCTTACACAGTTCTATTAGATTATCAATATCGACAAATCTTCTATTGAGATTGGGGCTTAAAGCTTTACCAATAATACCTCTAGCTTGTATTTCTAGAATTCCTTTTCTTTTTCATTTTGGGCTTCTCCAATTTCCTTAGTCACTATCCTTCGTAGAGCCTTTTCTCTCAAAGCATTCTTCACTGCAATCTTCCAATCTGTAAAACCACTTCCATCAAATATTGGTAAAACTTCATTTGTAGAGCCCATGTTAGCAAAAAAAAAATAGTCTTCAAACAAGTATCACTTCAGCAATATACCAGCCCTGCAAACAAATACCACTCTAGCAACATCTCAGCCCTGCAAAAAATATTACTCCAACAATAAACATATCATCCCTATAAGAAAAATTTCTAGCTCAACCTAACTATGATACCATGTGAGAACAAGCCCAAAAAATATAAAAAACATAACATCAGTAATAAACAGATAAAAAATAGGGCAAAACAAAGTTAATAAGCTCAGAAAAATATTATATTTATCTAACTTGAATTATATTTCATCAAAAAATGTTGTGTACAATAGTGTTGTACAATCATACATGTATAGTAAAAAAAACTTTGAAGCCCAGAAGCTTCTAACTTTCTATATAATTCTATATTTTATTTACAAAATTTGGAATGTTCTATTTCTAAATAGCTTTATGGATTTTTCTAGTTTTATGGAAAACTCTAGAAAAAGCTTTTTTTTTTCCTAGCCAATCTTACTTTCCTTAACACCTCTATCCTCACTCTATTGAACTTGCTAATTTTGAGTCATTGCTATATCTTGCTAGACAATAATACCAATGTTGAATCTCATAGCATACTAGACATTTGAAAGAAAAATTATCCTTTAATTCCAGCACCAATACATAATCTATAAATGCAATACTCACTTGCAAGGCATGTACCACTCAGTGCACTCACCATTAGCATTGTCAATTGGTTAATGCAAATTCATAAGTGACATAAGAAAAATCTCAAACCATGTACAATATTGAATGTTTTTGTATCTTGGTCTGATGGTAAGGCCATTATTTTATAGTAGTTTTATTTTTAATTCCCTGACTTCAATAGAATTGCAAGAAGTCCCTATTGTTGTCTGGCAGTTTGTGATACCAATTACTTCCATGTAATAGGGAAAGAATTGGTCCAACATTATGTGTTCAGTATTCCCTTATATGTGTGGTATTAGAAGTTGCAATGGCAAAGGATGATTATCAAAAAAATCTATATAAAATTTTATATTTGAAAAATTAATTATAAAAAATATGGTAGCATAAAACTTGAAAAGCTCTTGATTAATTCCAAGTAATCATGCCCCACTACATTTGCCATGCCATTTCCCAAGTTTTTCAAAAAGGTTATGATATTCTTTTATACATACCTAAGTATGTACTCTAATTCTGGTCAGCCAAAAAACTTTTCCACTTGTTGAAATTGCATTTAAACTTGATACAACATTTGCAATTATAAAACATAAATTCTAATATATAGCATCGAAAGAAAAGTAAGATCCAAGAATGTTTAAAAAAAATACATATATGAAATAAAATTTTTATTGCAAGAGGCTATAGGTAAATAGAGCCTTAGCCATGGATATACCAGCATTCATGAGTGTCTTTCTTATACTTGTCTCAAAAAGTGCAAACATCATGATTTCTTGCAGATATAAAATGACCAAACTCGCCCAAGACAACACTATATATTTCTTCATCTGGGAATATTCTTTTAAGTACTATCTTGTACTTAACAACAACCTCTTCATCTCTATATGGTGTCATCCTCCTATGCAAGGAAAGTATCTCCATGCTGTAATAGTTTGGAGGCAAAACAAATGCTAGGAGATGCAAGGGTGTGGTCATCTTGTTCCAATGGTCATTAATGATCCTTTGCACTCTTTTGAAAAATGCTTCTATGGGGTCATTCTCCTTGAGTTATATTATGGCTTTTTTTTCAACCATAGAGTGCATGCCATCATAAATTTCACCCAAACATGGTCAATCCATATCAACATACCTAATCATACTCATGATGGGTCCAACAATCTCAATATTCTACATGATCCCACCACTCATCATCTAGGATCACGCTTTGACCTTTTGGACTCTCTTTATATTTGATTGCCTCCTAACACTACAAAGATTGTTGATGACCATGGTGTTCAGTGACTCATACCTTCATAAGTCATCTCAAGACAATTGTGTGTGATCCAAATTGAGTCTCCACAACTTAACATGGTGTAAAAAAATAAAACAAATTAAAGTTTTAAAAAGTAGATGACACCAAAAAAATAATAAAAATAAAATTACCTTCAACAACTCCAACTTAGAGAAAGACTTGAAAATGGCTTGTGATATATAATGATTTGTCATAAACATTTGAATCTCTTCAACCTCAGTGTAGATTTCTTTGACCCATCAATCTCTGTGTCAATCTTTTGCATCACCAAGTTGAGGGCACGGATGACACATGATGTTCAAAAAAATGTCCATATGTACCCTCCATTATTAAACTAGCTGACATGCAATTTTTAGCATTATCTATTATGACTTTGACAACTCTTTTGGGGCTCACGATCTCAATGGATTCCATGAAGATCTTGGTAATGAAGTTTGCATGCTTCACTTGCCCCTTACAATCAACTACCTTTAAAAATATTGCCCCTTTAGGGCACATTGCAATGGCATTAATTAGTGGTTTATTTTTGCAATCCTTCCATCCATTAAAAATTATTGACACTCCTATTTTAGGCCATTTATTCTTGATTGCCCTCAATGATGTCTCTATGGAAGATTTTTTCTTGGCCAATAAGGTTGTGCACATCTTTTCATACTCAAGACTAGTGTAATTAGTAAGTGCATTAGCAATTAGCATCACCATTTCCTGTTAATATGGTTATCTAACAAAGTTGAAAGGAAGCCCATTTCCATAAATGCAATGAACAATGATCCAATATGCAACCTCCCTCGATTCATTCTGGAATGCCATTTCAATGGGCCTCTTTTATAAGAAACAAAAGGGTATCATCTTTTTAAGAAGATGGTGGTGACATGAAAGAATGTGGGCCAATCAATACGATAAAGCCACTAGGAGACTTGTGCAATCCTTTCTTAGATAGAGGATGTGATTTCCTTTGCTCCATTACTTACAATGTTGGCACACTTGTGTTTGTTGATATATGCCATAATTTGTTTCTTTGGTAACCCTTTTTATTTGACCCTAGACAAACTCTTATTCCTAACCTGATCATAGTGCATAGAAATGAAAAACTCTTCCTCCTAACCTGGTCATAATGCATAGAAATGAAAAACAGAGAAATAAAGCTAAGCACACAAGGCTCCTAAAAACATAGGGCTAGCAAGATTCGTCCTAGTGTTGAATAAGCCTACTACGTTAATTAAAAGAAGAAAATGGAGAAAATAGAAGAGAAAATATTTTGCCCCGTTGTCGATTGCATGTATTCTCACCTCAAACTTGAACTACAAAAACTCCCATTCAAACAATGCCTTTGCTGCAACTGAATCCTTAAATCATAGCTCACAGTGATTGATAATTGCCTAAAACTACTACTTTAATGAAACCACTGTGAATGAGACTACTATTGTAAAAATGGAGGGATCGTTCACGTGAATTTCTTTGTTTCCTTTGCCAATGTATAAACCCTAATCTTTGTTTCCGTGGACTGCTTTCATTTGGCTTTTTGATTTGTTTTCCTTTATTCTCATAGATTCCTTTTACTTCATATTCGATGTGCTTTTCTCTTCGCTTTAATATCAAGACATTCAAGCGGACTTCTTTTTATTCATACGCGGGCTCAATATTTTATTTTTACATAGGCTTTATACTATTATTTTTTACTTGTAGCCTTAGTCCATGTCAAATGAAAATCATGGGCTTATATTCACTTTGGAATTTAGGCAAAGCTTTCCCCTTCAATGTTTCCAACAAAGATTTGAATAATATAGGCTTTTACTTTGGGGTCCCCTCCACTACTCTCTAGTCAATAGCATCACTATTTGTTGATATTTCTTGCAAACATTTGGAAAGCCCCACTGGCCATGAATCTCTAACAGTCCCCTCAAAAGGCTATGAAACCCTGGGAGCCGTTTGATTATGGAGATCAACGACTATTAAGAGCTTTTTTTTTCTAGTTGTTATCCCAAACAATAATAATAAGAAACACAATAGTGTTTACCTATGGCCCAAGTTGTACGCATAACAATAGTTGTATTATTACATAAGCAAAATCCCAATACCTGTAACCCACACATGATGATTCCTAAGCCTATAAAGAAGACAATATACCCCATATGTGAGCAGGAATTAGAGGTTGAGGCTCCTCATCAACACTAAGCTTTTCACCTTGCAAGTGATGGAGATTGGTATTAAGAAATTGGGTGTAGGAAAAGGTAAGGATTTGGTTGAACTTCAAGTGGAGTATCTAAAATGGGGGATGAGTACTCTCACACTGCACATTATGAGAATTTTCAACATCATCATTCAACAAAGCTTCCCACAAGATTGGACAACCAGCCTAGCGATACCTCTTTTTAAGAGTAGTGATGTTAATAATCCTTCAAATTATAGGACCATAATGATCAATCATTTGTTTGCAAAATTATTTGGTAGCATGGTCGAAAATAGAATCAACAAGTGGGCAGCAAAAAAAGAAAAGAGAGCAAAAGGGCAAGCAGATTTTAAACCTAAACACTCTATGGTTGATCATGGAATCACTTTGAGGCACATCATTGAAAAAGTTTGGGGGGAAAGGGAAGAAGCTTTTTGTTGCTTTGTTGACTTCAAAAAGGCTTTTGACATGGTTCCTAGGGATAAGCTATGGTGTAGAATGGTAGAACTTGGGTTTCCTATGCATCTTAGAGTGGCTGTCCATAGTCTCTATGAAGAGGTTAGAGTCAAAATCAAAACTTTAGCAGGCATTTCAAAAAAATTTAGGAGTGACATTGGGTTCAAGCAAGGCTGCCCACTATCTCCTACTCTTTTTGGATTATATATTGACAAGTTTGAAGAGTGGCTAAACTTGTAAGGATGGGATGGTGTCCTTTTGGGAGAATTTGTGATAAAACTTCTTTTATATGCTAATGACCTTATTTTGATTGCTAAATCAGCTCATAGGTTGCAAGAGAACTTGTATGCCCTTGAGCATTTTTGTAAAATAGTGGGGATGCAATTCAATATCAACAAGACCAAAATCATGATTTTCTCCAACAAAAGGAAGAGGAGCCAACATAAGTTCTAATTTGAAGGCAATACTCTTGAAGAAGTAACGGAGTACAAATACCTAGGGTTTGACTTCAACAACAAACTTAGTTGGAAGGGATGTAGAAAGAAGGGAACTTTGGGAGGATGGAAAGCATTATATGCTCTTCAAAATAGATGTAGATAGGAAGATTCATGGGATTGGAACACTATGCAGGTTCTTTTTGGGCCTTTGGTAATTCCAGTGGTGTTTTATGGGTGTGAATTGTGGGCTAGCAACACTTCAAATTCAATGTGGAAAGTGGAAACAAATTGAGAAAATTCAAAAGTGCTTGATCACAAGCAAGTTTAAAATAAAAGGTTTGATTCCTTATGAGATAATGCTAAGTGAAACAAGGGCAGCTCCTATTGAAGCAATTGCTATGATGTGTCTCATAAGGTATTTAAAAATAATTGAGCAAATGGAGGTAGGTAGATGGCCTAAAGTTGTTTTCAATGACATCATAAGAAAAAGAAAGAAGACTTGGATGAGAAAAAACAACAAATGGATAAACAAATGGAATATCTACTTGAATACTTGCCCCACGTATAGCAAAGAGGTAGAGGATTTTATTATGGATAAGTTCTGCAAGCATTTATGGGGGAAAGTGCTAGGGAGAAAGAAGAAATATTATCTTGACAAATTCAACCCCACATGTGACCATCAACAAAAATCATACATAGGGGCTAATATTTTGTGGAGAGCAAAGATTCTTACTGCTTAATTAAGAACTAGCTCTCATCAACTTCGATGTGAAACATGGCGATGGAAAAGGCCTAAAGAAGAATGGGAAGAATGAGTGTGTATTTTTTGCACTACCAAGGAAGTGAAATCGAAAAAACACTTTATTTTGGAGTGTGATGTTTTGAGGGACATTAGGGACAAATATGCCAACAACTTTCAACAGCTCCATCTTGGCATAGTTTATTCAGTGAGGAGATTGTTGAGAAGTTAGCGAAGCTAATCATTACTTTGAGCAAGAAAAGGATTGAAATTTGCAGAAAACAAGGCTGGTGGTCCTATAGGCTATTTTTATCCTCGTAGATGTTAAAATCTATGCATTCATTTATACCATTAGCACCACATATTCGCCTCTTTCTTGACAAAAGTGAGCTCCTTTTGTTTTATGCGGGCTTATTATTAGAAATATATGGTTGCGGGTATTCTAAAACAAAGGCCGCAACCTTTTCAATCTTTTTTTGTTTTTAGAGTGCATTTACAAGATTTGCATGCATTCTATGCAAAAAACTAGCCAATGGTCATTGTTTCCATTGATTGTTGAAATCCTTTGTGCTACTAAAATCTCTTTGTCTAATGTGGCCATCAAGATATCAAACTATGTTAGAACTGCATTTGACTATGCTAGTTTTATTGCATTCTTAGACATTTTCTTGAGCTCCATAGGCTTTGAAACAAATCAACATGCCACAATATTGCCCAAATCAAAGTGTGATCGCAAACAAGTTTTTGATTAAATGAAAGTGCAAAAGTTGGATTGTGTGCACCTAGAATGTTTGTCTTCAAATTTGATACTAATTCTAATGCAGATGTAGCATCTTATGTCTTCCCTTATGCCACCAAAAAAAAAGAACAAAGACACTTACAAATGCACTTGTTAGCGTGAAAAGTGAAATATGGAAATTTTTGATAATTATGATTAAATAAAATAGATTGGATATCACCAATAGATTTGATTGAGGAGTTGACTGAGTTGATTGATTTGTTAATTGGGTTGATTGGTTTGTTAACAAAACTAATTAATTTGTTAACATAATAGATTGATGAGTCAACTCAATTGATTGATTTGTTAACTAATTTGACCAGAGGAAATTATGGTGAGAGAGGATAATGGGGAAATTAAATAAATCAATTATTTAATTTCATGTGCACATAGATCAAATAAATAAAATATTTAAATTTTATTTATTTGGAGGGAAATAGAATATTAGCTTTAATTAAATAAATAATTTAAATTTATTTACTTAATGTGTGGAGGAAAATTAATTTAATTAAATAATTAGAATTATTTAATTAATATGAAGGAATAAGATGGAGATCAATAGATGAAATTAATCAAATAATTAAGAATTATTTAAATAATGTGAAGTATGGCAGATGAATGTCCGATCTAGGAATGGGACAATTTTAGGTGTATATACCTATTTGTGTACAAAAATTTGATACTTTGACAAAAAGTTATGGCTCCTGAAAAAATACCCTATTATGACATATAGAGAGGCCAAAAAGGGCCCCTAGTGGCCCACGGGCAACTCGAGGGTAGCACTAGGTTGGATCTATGGCGGTGGTGGAGATCAAGTTATTGAGGGTGGTAGAAAATAAGAAAAGGAAATTTGTGTGGTGGTGGATAGGTGTTAATGCCCACTCCATTCAAGCCCTGTGGGGCTGGCAAGTACTAGGGGCTGAGGGCCCCAGTGACCAGGGGCTCTGACCTTCAAACTAAAATCTCCCACCCACACAAAGACTTGTGGTCATTAAACACTAAACAAATATAAACCTACCATCCAAAAACAAAAAACACGAGACATTACAAAAATGGTCTATTAAAGACCACTAATGATGTTAGCACCCCCAGAGATGTACCATCAACTCAATGCTTACATAGAGATCATACCTTGCTGACGCCATCCAAGAATATTCACCAAATATTACATAGAATTTTTTGACTACTTGTGCTAATGAATGCGTATGGACTATATGGTGATATTGTATAGTACAGATCTATACAATCATATGGATTTTGTACAATGTATGGAATTTTTCTATCAAAAAATCTGAAAACCCTTGAAAATGATGAAAACTTTTTAGCTCTAAAATATAGTTTAATATGTCAAAATTAATCTCTCAGGCCTTCTAGATGCAATGGTGTGGTTCATTTACACTCAGATGCACTAGAAAAAATTTCTTAGCAAAGAATCTCTAAAAGAGGGAAGGAGATTGGAGATCCAAAGCTCTAATACCATGTAAGAGTCACACAATAAACTAAAGAGATGCCCAGGATCACCTTAATCAAAACAACCTTCCACAACAAGAGAGAAGCAATAACATCGCTATATTTCTAAAGAATGAAAATGATGCATATAAGGTACAAGATATACAATATATGACCCACACATATTTATAATGACATCCCTTTCTTATATAGGCAAGGTTGAGACATAGGACAACATGTGATCATGACAAGTGTTTTAATCCTATGACATGAGACACAAATATTAAATGCCCTAAGTAAACTTAACTAGACAAGTGTGAATAGGACCTAATAAGGAACTAGCTAGGTAATATACCTTATTCACACCAACAAACATATCATTTCTTACTATGCTACAAGAAATATCCATTTACACAGGCTAAGCTATTATTAGGTCAGATAGACATTGGTATGCCTAACGATTAGATGGAGTCCAATATAGGGTTCCATAATTTGATAATAGCTCAGTTAGAAGATAAAATTCATCCTACATATAAACTCTTACTTTAGGTCTTCCTTGAATCCATTATAGAAATTACAATAACTTAGATGTAGTTTCAGGCCCCTTATGCTCTTAAGGAGGGACAAAGGTTAGACCTATTCTTCCATTGGGTTCTGGTCTTAAATACATCAAGTACCCAATATACATTTCAAGTAATTCAAGAATTATAGGATTTTCTTCTCCAATAATTACCCATAATTTCTTCTCTTTCTTGAATCATCCATTTCTTACTTCATCTTCATCTAGTAATTTTTCAACTAGTTCTATTTGGACATGAGGAAATTTTCAAATGTTTCTATATTATACTAAGGCAATCGACAAGGGTTGATTATTCAGAGTTCTAAAATCTCTCGACAAAACCTCCATATTGTTAGTTGATTCATTATCATTGGAGTTTGTATATTTGAGTTTAGTTGCATTGGCAAAGTTAAAGGGGTGTAAAACTCACTAGGAGGTGTGAGCGGTGTATACAAGTCTTCAAGTTCTAAAGGGTTGTAGGACTCACTCAACATTGCTTCCCCAAGTGGCATTAAAGGAGTGCACCCTTCTGTAATGTTTTTCATCAGCGTTAACAAAAGCATTGTGCTCAATCCTTGTTAAGTCTATTATTTCATATTGAATAAGATGAGGAGCTTCTCTTGATTGACCTATTGTTTTGTTGATCCTCTTTATTTTTTATTCCAATCATGAAGATATCAAAGGGAAATTGTAAGGGACCATCTTTTTCAATTAATTCCATAAGTTTAGCCATCATTTTAGTTGGGTCATAAAACTATTTTCCACAATCCTAGAGTATATTCTCACCTTCAAGGCCAGGGGTGTCATTAGGAAGGTCAAATGGGGCTCATCAATAGATTGAGGAGGGTTAAAGGCGAATTGGTGAGAGTGGATAATCTATCCTATACTTTGAGTTTAGCTAGGTGCGAGAGGGTATTCCTAGAGGTAATCCTTAGCAAGATTTTATTACAATAAAAGGTGAACAAAATAAAACTACTATAGTTGTATCCAATGTATACTTGAGCCCAAAGATTGTCACTAGGTCAAAGACTAACTAGCTACACATGAAACCTCTAATTAAGTTGATCATTTTATCTTGTATATGTATTCACAATAATAACAACATGATATCCTAAATTATGAATCCACTTAACTCTACATACACAATTTGGAAGGTACAGGCATGCAAGAAGTGATTCAAAAATCATTCAAACACTTGATGTCACTTATGATTATTCCTTGATTTAAAATAATGAATCATGAATAGCATGTGAAACCCTAATATACTCGTACAACTAAAAAGAATAGGGGATTGATAAAATGAAATGTTTTTGATTTTTCACCAATATGGACTGGTGCCTACTTCATTGTGCAATAGAGTCATAGAATGAAAGGATGAAGGAAATGTATTTTAAAAACATCAATAGAAATAGAAATACACTCACATACAAATCCAAAATACATTTCATGCAATATACATACTTAATAATCTCAAGTAGGATTGCAATAACTCATATGTAAGAAAGGAAAGATCAATGCAAAATATTTGTATTGCATTAGATTCTATCACACATACATGTGACCTCAGTTAATTACACTAAAAAATGTGATGAAAGAAAACACATAGCTATGGCTAAACATTCTATTGAATCATTACAAATCACCATAAAATTTAGACTAAGCTAGTCATATTTTTATCGAATATAATGGACTTTGTGTAAGATGTGAACTTCATTAAAATGTTGGGCTTCCAATTCATTCATGAATACTTTCTCATCAGACAAGATAAAGATTGCTCTATAGAATTACAATATGTACATGGGTGAGGCTCTTGTTGGGGGTCTATTTAGTCCAAAGGTCCTTCAAAATTCCCCTCTAGCTACTTATGTTTACCATGTGATGCAAAAGAGACTTTAGACTAGTTGTGTGAATAGTTTGAACACCACTCTTGAGGTTCACTAGTTCCAAATCCCACTGACATTGGACATCAAAGCTAGGGAGACCTTTGTAGCCATCCAATTCTTGAGGCTCCACACTTTGAATCTTGCACCTTATCCTCCAACTATGACTCCTCTAGTTCTTCCTACTACACTACCACTACCTCCTAAATATAATGACTCCAACAACCTTGACTAGATCTAGTAGGGGTCATCTACTAGTGTTTTGGGCCATATAACCAACTCGTCCTTTTCCTGCCTCTATAACTTTTTGGTCCCCATGAATGTAAAAATTCCATCAATGGCCTTTGAGGCTTGTAAATTTTTGTTTAATATATGTACATGTGATCTTTCATCTTTTATTCAAAAAAAAGATTCAATTTTGATATATCAATTTCTAGATATTAATTTAAATTTTAATAGACTAAGCTAGTAACTATTCTCGTACTAGTTAGCACTATTATTTATTTGGAACAATGTCCTAAATTGGATGACGATCTTGAAGAGAAGTATAAGGTTCCTTATGATAGTACTATTGAAAGACTCATATATGTCATGGTTTGTACAAGACCAAATATTGGAGTTTTGAGAAGGTTTATGTCTAACCCTTGTAAAGAGCATTGAAATTATGTGAAAAGGATTTTTAGATATTCATGAGGGACTTCTATCTATTTTATTATTTTTATCATGGGATAAATGATGTGGGAATGTTTATTGACTTATAGGGTTTTGTTGATTTGGATTGGGCTAGTGATATATGGATTGCAGAAGGTCTACCAATGACTATGTGTTCACTCTATTAGATAGTGTAGTGAGTTGGATGAGAAAGTGACAACCTATAGTTGTGTTCTACTACATAATACGAGTAAATGGTTGCAAACATGCATGTAAAGAGGTATTATGGTTAAAAATATTAGTACAGGAATTGGCTTTTAGTGCAAATAGGCTAGAATGAGTTGTGATAGTTAGAGCGACATTTATTTGGCTAATAATCTAATGTATCATGATCATACAAAGTATATTAGTATTTACTATCACTTTGTCGAAGAGGTGGTTGAGGAGGGCAAAGTCATGTTACAAAATATTGATATTGAGCAATAAATGTTATGAACTCCCTCAATATGCCAATGAGTGCAACACCTGGTGTAGACAGGCAATGGGTCTTGCCTCTTATAAATCTTGATTTATTCTTTTAGTTTCCCTTTTACTCTTGCAAGGTATACCTAACAAGAGGGAAAATATTAGGATAGGAGTCATACACATTGAAATATTCTAAATATTGTAATTATTTATTTAATTCTTTGCACGCACTTGGTGTAACTTATAGTTTGTATTTTAGAAATTTATAATTTTTACTTAGTGGTATGAAATTTGCTAAATGTAAATATCAAAAATTGTGTCTACGATTTACTAAAATGGAAAGAGTGTGATGAGATGTAAGTTAATTGTGGACTTGGATAAATTTATGGAGCAACTATATAAAAGATAGAATAAGACTACATGAACACCCAAGTTTGGTAGTGGTGGTTTCTAATTTTCTAGTCATTAACTAAGCTTGATTTAGGTGTTGTGACTTGTGAATGGATATGTATGACAATTATCTAGTGGTTTCAACCACATGGTTTTATAAACCATTCATGCTATGTGGGTTTGTTCTTGCCTATAGTAAGTGCTTGAGTTGAAGGAATGATGATTATGATAATGTGGTGTTTGTAGGTACACTTATGTGATATGATTACTATAGAGATAGGAAGATTTTATAGATGTACTTCATTATTTGAAGATTAATACAAGCTTGAGTCTTTTTAGTGGTGGAGTTTTTCCCACAAGAATTTCTCCATCTATATCCTATGTTATTGCAAAGTGTTATGGTTTGATTTGTTTCTCTGTTGTGGTGTTATTATTTTCATTTCCTATACAGATCTATCAATGTTAATGAATTTGAATGAACTAAGGAATAATAAGTTTTAAGTATATTTTTCACTTGATTATTAAAACTTGTTTACCTCCTATTAAGGATGACACATTTCATTATTAGCTACCTACAAGAGAAATGAATTTTCCCATGTAAACTTAATAAAATAATAGATTTCTCTATGCACTAGAATATTACACCATTACTCACACCATATCTATTCACTCTCTCTACCCTCCCTCAATTTGTACTAATTTTTCTCACTACCCTCTTCTCTCTTGCACATACTCCTATTTTCCTCCAAAGCTCCATACTAGGTTTTTGAGATCTCCATTTCAAAACCTCCCATTTTTCATATTATCCATCTAAATGATACTCTCGCAAATCCATTTGGCACAAATTATTATCCTCCATCACCCTAGTCTCTCCTCCAAAGCACTATACATGCCACCACTTCCGTAAAAAATCTCTTAGGGAGTACGTCCTCACTCTGAGCACACACCATTTTCACCATTAGATAATAGGCCTTACAGACTATTCCAATTTACCATACTTTAAAAGATGAAACATGTTGAATAGGGGCCTTATTGAAGCAACATCCTAAATATCATAAACTATTTTTCCCCTTTTGACTTTGATAGGTGATATCTCAGTATTAATAACACTTTTCTAGGATTTGTATGCACTAAAGGAAGGATAAAATTAGGGGAAACAACTTACGAAATTTGGTAGAGTCTTGAAAGGGTCAACCCACAATAGTGGGTTACACTTTTGTGGATGAAGAAAAATTCAAAGTGCGAAAAAATCTTTAGCAGACACCTTCGTTCGAAGGTCAACTCTTCGAATGAAGGCCTTGTCGGCCATGTCAAAAAGCATATCGTCAGCCTCTTTGTTCGAAGGGGGTCTGCGAATGAAGGTGATTGAGTGCCAAATAAAAAATAATAAAATAACGCCTTCGATCAAAGAGAGTCTTCAAGCGAAGGCATAATTTTATTGTTTTTTTATAAAATAGGTTAAGACTCTCAAATGACATTTTTTTGTCATTTGAGAGCTCGTAACAGAATGAAGGTGACAGGGAACAACATCTGAAGGTGATAGGGAACGACATCCACAAAGGTGACAGGGAATGATGTGACCCACAAAGGTGAAGACCCCACATGATAGCATCTCCATACACGTCAAGCTCCAGTCACAGTTGAATATGGGCCACATCACCATACACGTTGAGTGAACTCCAATATTCAGGTGCATAAATTTGTCGTGCCATTTCTAATATTGTATATATGCAATGCTTGCATCTTCACTTGAATACACTAGTTTCTTGCCGACAGGGGCTTCCATGGCTTCCATTACAGTCAATTAAATAAAGAAAATTTATTTCTATGAAACTCTAGTTTATCAATAGGATTTGTGATTACAGTTAATGAAATATAGAAAAATTTAATTAAACGTAGGAATTTGATGAATTCAGTTAAATAACTAGATTAGTTTGGCAAACCCTAGTTTTCCAAACTAGGGTTTGTCATTACAATCAGCAAAATTGAGAAAAAATTCATAAAAAACAAAAAAAATTCTTGATACAATGAAAGAAGTATCAAACCCTAGTTTGCCAAACTAGGGTTTGACAAACCCTAGAGTTTCAAAAGAAATTAGGGTGAAAAGATGAATTTAGTTTCACCCTAATTTGACAAACCCTAAACTAGGGTTTGTCATTACAATTAATAAAATAGAGAAAAATTTCATAAAATATAGAAAATTTTCTTGAGACAATGAAAGAACTATCAAACCCTAGTTTGCCAAACTGGGGTTTGACAAACCCTAGAGTTTCAAAAGAAATTAGGGTTTGTCAAATTAGGGTGAAAAGATGAATTTAGTTTCATCCTAATTTGACAAACCCTAAACTAGGGTTTGTCAAACCCTAGTTTGGCAAACTAGGACCATTTATCTTTTGATCCTTGTTAGATCCTACTTCCCATATGGCTTATACATATACTAAACCTACTAAATTCATCACACACATGGATATTCTAAGCATAGAGGCATTGCATCGATATGTAAAGTTCAAGAAATTATAGACAAATGGAAGATAAACATTATATACATACTCATGAGCACAAAAATCCCTCACTTGATAAGATGAATCATGGAAAAACAAATCACATGAATGTCAAGATCCTAGTCTTGTTCACCATATGTAGACCTCAAGAAGCTCATTATTTGGATAGTGACACAACTTTTGCAGTTTACATGTGTAAATGTATGTATATAAATTTATGTATTTTTGTGATGTTTCTTGTATTGGATATGCTATAAATCATATTGAGTTACCATGGAAATATATCAATGTATAATTTCATAATTTTTCTATTGTAAACATAAGTATGACAAAAATAGACAACTAAATAAACAAAAAAAGGGTCTAGGAAGGAGGGTTATGGCAATATATGTCTTTACAAATGATGTAGATAAGATACAAAAAATTACACTAGAGGTATTAGTCTTTGATTTTCTATCACATACACAAGCCACTTTAGAATCCTTAGTAGTATCTTTCTTCTTTTGTGGCATCTGCCCATATATAGATGGATCCATGTATAAGGTGGATTATGAAAATCATGATCATTTATCATATACTCTCCCATAAAGGAAGATGCAAAATCTAACGAACCTAAAGCATCTCCATAATTAAAATTAATAACATCTTGTTGGGAATCTTCCACTTTCTTTTCCTCTTTCTATTCTTTTGTATGACTATGTTTTTTTCATTTTTAGGCATTTATTGTGTTGACTTCTTCTATGTAAACAATTTTTTCTTCCTCAACCGTCTAACAATGAATAAACGGATGTTCATTTGCATATTTAGTATAAAACTTATTCCCATACTTAAACTTTAGCTTTTGATTTACATTAGATGGAATTCAATTCATTGAATGAATCTATGTGTTGGGTGAATATTTTCTCTTCAACTAACTGAAGGCAAAATGGTTATATCAACCACAGTGTAATGAGATAAATCTCTCCTCTCAGTAAGGGGAGGTTCCCTATTAACTATTACAAACTTATTGACACTAAAAACTAATTTTGGGGTGAAACCATGTCATCCATTTCTCTTTTTTTAGAAATGATGTTTACAATAAAAAAGAGCACTTTCACAATACAAATCAAAATAACCAAGAAACTCATGAGAGTACAAAGTCTATCATAGCTCCTTTTACTGATTTGCAATTTAGAACCAAGTAGGATAAGGTGTAGGTCAATGTCTTCACCTAATACTACGAAAAAATATACGATCACAAAAGATAATAGTAGTTCAAAGCCTTTCCAATATCTTTTACTTAAAAATATAAAATCACAAGCTAAAGATAATTGTTGTAGCACAAAGTCTCCAAAATCAGCTTTAGAACATCTCCCAAATTATTCACACTGACACTACAATTTGATCAAGTAGATAAGATACAATAAGAAAAAGAACATAAGAATGATTTCCAATACACCACAAGTTATTCCAATGCAAAGATTGAAAGATCGCTTGCTTTTCTATTCACTTGATAAAATATGATTTACAATTTGAACACAAAGTCTCAAAATGATCTTCAATTTGGAAGAGTTTCGCTTCAATAACTAAAAGATTAAAGATAAAAATTACAATAGAGGCCCTCTTTATTTATAGTGAGGAGCTTAGAGCAAAAATAGGAAACCTATAACTACTTTGACTTATTCAGCAAAAGGGTCCTTTTTGGCTTAGGACTTCCTTTGTTTACACATGGAATTACATATTGGAAAAGTACATGTGAAAATACAAAAATAAACTAAGGCATGATCACTTTCATCAACTCTTGTTCCCATCCTTCTTCAGAAAATCCTCAAACATTGTCCACATTGTTGGCATCTCAAGGTTATCCGGTCCAGAAGTATTCTCAAAAATGACACAAGTCCTTGTTACTGAATCTTTCACAGGTGTAGCAGCCTTCTCATGCTTATCCAGAACTACCTTGAGAATGTCCAAGGTCAACTATATATCTGACAACTTATCCATAGAAGCCACTGAGAAAGCTTGATCTCCAAACTCCTTTGGATCATGTTATTGAATGTCTGTATCATTTCATCTGTGGAAATAAACTTTTGGTCTCTTTGACTGGAAATTGCAGTAGCGAGGGAGAACTGAGCATTTGCATGGGCTTTGAAGGGCTAATAGTGTGATTAGAGCGAAAGACTGAGTGAATGTGATCTAAAGTTAACAACTTAAAAAATTTCCTAGAGTTAGAAAATTTTGAGGGAGTAAGTGCACGGGTGACAAAAATCATTGTCCTTGCATGTGGAGGAAATTGATTTTGTGAATGAGTGGAAAAAATCGTCACCCTTGCATGTGATAAAAAGATTAACATGCACGGGCAGCAAAAATCGCCACCCTTGCATGTGACAAAAAGACTAAAATGCATGGGCAGCAAAAATTTCTGCCAGTGGATATAAATATGCAATGGAGGCAAAAATCACCGCCATTGCATATGAAGATGCAATGGAGGAAAAAATCTTCGCCATTGCATATGAAGATGCAATGGAGGCAAAAATCCCTGCCATTGCATATAAAGATGCAATGCAAGCAAAAATCGCCGCCAGTGCATATAAAAATGCAATGGAGGCAAAAATTGCCACCAATGCATATGAAGATGCAATGGAGGAAAAAATCGCTACCAGTGCATATGAAGATGCAATGGAGGCAAAAATTCCTGCCATTGCATATAAAGATGCAATGGAGGCAAAAATCCCCGCCATTGCATATGACAAAAATTTACTAACTCCTAAAAAGTGAAATTTTCAATTAGACTTGTTTTGCAAAATTCAAGAAATCGACAAAAGTTGACGCTCGAAAGGATATTCCAAGGCTAGAAGACCATGCACAATGGCAAATGCAATTCACCTCGTTTTGTGTGTTTAGAGTTGTAGGCTACAAAATGGACAAGTTTTTTAGGGGTCATCCTACAAATTGAGCACAACTAAATTTGAGGATAATAGCTGGCTCTAACTGGGGAACTTCCTTTGATCATCCTTTGAAATGATCAAAGGGAGAAGAACTCTAGTCTCTAAGTGCCTTCATCCATCCATTGGGCTATAGAGTCAGGCGACACAACAAAAAGACACAAAAACACAAAAATGACTAAAACAGAAAAAAGACACAAAAACTATACAAAAATTCATGAACTTATCTATCGCTTCACTTTGAGAAAAGCTTCAAATGATGTCTGTTGTGAGGCAGTAGAAAAGATTTTCCACATCTTTTTTTCTTTTACTATTGAAAGATTAACATTTCCCAGTATTTGCCATTCTGGGATCTTCTTCTGCATCTAGATTGGATTGTCCCACTCTTGCTAATGAATTCGGTCCCAACTGTGGTCACCATTTGACAAAGCGATCATGCTCATCTAAAGGTTTCTCCAGAAAAACTAGTCTTTTGGAAATTTTATTTCCTTTTAGCTACAAAATCCCTTCACTTGAAGAGGATGATCCATCTATTTCTAGACCTTCAATTGAAGCACTATCTGGTGACTTAGGATTTTCATTAGAGATCAAGAAGTAAGTACCCATATCTGAAAACTCAAACATAAGCTAAGCTTTTGAACCCTCAGATTGCATCACTGTGTACTTGGCCTCCCTTACAGGATGAACCTTCTGTATAATACCCTTAACAGGTATTCTTGCCTCAGACATTTGAATCTTTGTCTCCTTAGCATGATCTATGATATCAACAAGCTGATATGGACTTGCTATGAAAAATAGAAAAATCTCATCCTGAGGTTTTACAATGGGGGTATTGGTCTTAGGAACAGGGGATGAAGTAAGAGTATCTGGTGTACTTACTTCATTGTCACCAGCCACATATTGCTGATCAGATTGATTCTGTGACTATGTGAGAACAACATAAGATTCACCAAAAGTAACTTCTTCTTTTCCCATCTCATATTCCAAATTCAAGAACCTGAAGGTAGAGTTGCCAACTAATTGCTCTTCATCTTCCATGAAAAGATTAGCATCATCTTCTCCTTGATCATATTCTGATTGAAGAAGAGCATCTTGATCTGATTCATAATAGAAGATTGTTGCATCCACAGGTGGTGCCTCTAAAGCAAGTCTTCCTTGTGGTGGAGGAAACATGTTTTGATTCTGATCCATTGAAGCATTGCCTTGGTAATTCAGAGCATTTGGGAATGTCTTCCTCAGAATGTCCTTGTAGAAGGGAATGGAAAAACTCTGTGACAACTATTTTTTCAGAGCTAGCAGCTCATCAGCCAACTTTTACACTATAGGATCCATAGTGCTTGTAGAAGATAAAGCCAAAAAGGGTTTCCCGCTAGGCCTAATAGAATCCTTCTTCAACTTTCCTGCCAAGATCAAATCATCCTCCACTTCAACTGCTAAACTTTGAGCAATTGCAAGATCAATTGGTACTGCTCTTCGTAAAAGAAAACTTACTTTTGGCAATTGTGAATTGATGAAGAAGCATTTTAGGTTCTTAGCTGTGGGTTGGGCAACAGTTGGGATCCTGTTCTTTAGCTTATTGAACTTTGCTACAAACTCATGCATGTGCTCATGCAATTCCTTTTTCATTTGAGTAAGTTGGGCCAACAAGGTGTAAGCATCTTTTGCTTGCTTGAATCTGGCTTCAAACTAGGTTTGAAGTGTATTCCATCTAGTGACAGTTCCAGGTGCAAGGTGATAGAACTAATCAGCTGCAACACCTTCGATTGTTTCTACAAATAGTCTTACAAAAACATCTTCATACTCAACTTCAAGAACACCACATGCAATGTAGAATGTTGCAATGTGCTCATCTAGATGTTGTTTACCATCCCTGTAGAACTTGGGAAAGTTCTTACGTCAACCTCGACATAGTTCATGTAGAGGCTGAGTCAAATTTAAAGGACCAAATGCATTTCCCCATGGACCTGGGACAGCCATACTCTTAACAAACAATAGAGCAGATATAACAAAAATATATTACAAAAGATGAGACTGGTATGCTTTGACCAAAGGTGAGAGGCTCTTGGTTGGGCGTTTGATCCCCAATAGAGTCACCAAAAACTGTTGGGTGAATATTTTGTCTTCAACTAACTGAAGGCAAAATGGTTATATCAACCATAGTGTAATGAGATAAATCTCTCCTCTCAGCAAGGGGAGGTTCCCTATTAACTATTACAAACTTATTTACACTAAAAACTAATTTTGGGGTGAAACCATGTCATCCATTTCTTTTTTTCAGAAATGATGTTTACAATATAAAAGAGCACTTTCACAATACAAATCAAAATAACCAAGAAACTCATGAGAGCACAAAGTCTATCGTAGCTCCTTTAACTGATTTACAATTTAGAACCAAGTAGGATAAGGTGCAAATCAAAGTCTTCACCTAATACTACAACAAAATATACGACCACAAAAGATAATAGTAGTTCAAAGCCTTTCCAATATATTTTACTTAAAAACATAAAATCACAAGCTAAAGATAATTGTTGTAGCACAAAGTCTCCAAAATTAGCTTTAGAACATCCCCCAGATTATTCACACTCACACTACAATTTGATCAAATAGATAAGATAGCATAAGGAAACTGACATAAGAATGATTTCCAATACACCACAAGTTATTCCAATGCAAAGATTGAAAGATCGCTTGCTTTCCTATTCACTTGATAAAATATGATTTACAATTTGAACACAAAGTCTCAAAATGCTCTTCAATTTGCCAAATTTTTGCTTTAATAACTAAAAGATTAAAGATAAAAATTACAATAGAGGCCCTCTTTATTTATAGTGAGGAGCTTGGAACAAAAATAGGAAACCTATAACTACTTTGACTTATTCAACAAAAGAGTCATTTTTGGCTTAGGACTTCCTTTGTTTACACATGGAATTACATATTGGAAAAGTACATGTGAAAATACAAAAATAAACTAAGGCATGATCACTTTCATCAACTCTCGTTCCCATCCTTCTTTAGAAAATCCTCAAACATTGTCCACATTGTTGGCATCTCAAGGTTATCCAGTCCAGAAGTATTCTCAGAAATGACACAAGTCCTTGTTACTGAATCTTTCATGGAGGTAGTAGCCTTCTCATGCTTATCCAGAACTACCTTGATAGTATCCAAGGTCAACTGTATATCTGACAACTTATCCATAGAAGCCACTGAGAAAGCTTGATCTTCAAACTCTTTTGGATCATGTTATTGAATGTCTGTATCATTTCATCTGTGGAAAGAAACTTTTGGTCTCTTTGACTAGAAATTGCACTAGCAAGGGAGAACTAAGCATTTGTATGGGCTTTGAAGGGCTAACAATGCGATTAGAGTGAAAAACTGAGTGAAAGTGGGCTAAAGTTAACAACTTAAAAATTTTCCCAGAGTTAGAAAATTTTTAGGGAGTGAGTGCACAGGAGGCAAAAATCACCACCCTTGCATGCGGAGGAAATTGCTTTTGTGCACGAGTGGCAAAAATCGCCACCTTTGCATGTGAAAAAAATATTAACATGCACGGGTGGAAAAAATTGCCACCCTTACATGTGACAAAAAGACTAATATGCACAGGCGGCAAAACTTGCCGCTAGTGCATATAAAGATGCAATGGAGGCAAAAATTGCCACTAGTGCATATGAAGATGCAATGGAGGCAAAAATCCCCGCCATTGCATATAAAGATGTAATGGAGGCAAAAATCCCCGCCATTGCATATGAAGATGCAATGGAGGCAAAAATCCCCGCCATTGCATATGAAGATGGAATGGAGGCAAAAATCCCAGCCATTGCATATGACAAAAATTTACTAACTCCTAAAAAGTGAAATTTTCAATTAGACTTGTTTTGCAAAATTCAAGAAACTGACACAAGTTGACACTCGAAAGGACATTCCAAGGCTGGAAGACCACGTACAAGGGCAAATGTGATTCACCTCGTTTTGTGTGTTTAGAGTTGTAGGCTACAAAATGGACAAGTTTTGTAGGGGTCATCCTACAAATTGAGTGCAACTAAATTTGAGGATAACACTATGGATTCCCCAATCAAAAAATTATGTTAAATGCCTTTGAATCACATGAAATAGTGCATCAATGGTACAAACAATTCTACATGATAATAGGAAGAGTAATATTATCAAACACTTTGATTATAACTTGAACCATTTTTTCCAATTTTAGCATATCTACTAGAAGGGTTTATATTTAAATGTAAGATACACATTGCAGACCATGTTCTTGCCAAATTTTCAAAACATGCACTTGCGCTTCTAATATGTGCATCTATAGTTTTCACCATTTTACTTCAATTTTGAGCCTTAAATATGGCCTTTATCTTTGTGCTTATGATATTCAACATGGGGATGAGAAGTCAAATTACTTCCCCCTTGTGCCTTAGTCAAACTCAAGTGGATTGTTATAATAATTTTTGGAACAAGTTTGAAGACATGCCAAGTAGAAATGTAAATGGGTCCATCCTTATGATTAAATGATAATGCAATGCTCCTAGATGTTCAAATGATACAATGATATGATACTCTAATTAATCATGTGGATGTCTAAAATTAACTAGGGCTTCAACCTCTAATACAACGTAACCTAGTGCACAAATTTGAATATTTTGTGTTTCAATCAGCACGTGGGTAACAACTAGTTGGAGGCAAGTTACCTTGGGCCCATTTTTAAATTTAATTTTAGACAATGGGGAAATACCGCACATGTGGTTTTGAACCAAGTTCAAAATCATAACTACAATTTTAAACTACAACAAGAAACAAAATATAAATTCAAAGGGTTAGGTTTGGACCACTAGAGAACAAGGACATATATTCAAATAAGGTATAAATTGGATGTCAATTCTCTACACAAAATATGCCATTTAGACATTAGTTATGACATCAAGAACAATAGGTCAAAATAAGTCCAAAATGATTGGGAAAAAGTATTAGGGATGGATTTTTCACCATTACAAGAGTTTAAAAATCAAAAATAAAATATCTACACTAAAATCATTTGAGACTCATACTAAATTTCCTAAATGTTCTCATTAAATTGTTGGAATTATTACATCTTTAGTAAATAGTTAATAAATAAATATATTACAAATAAAGTCACCTTAGTGACTTGTTCTAGTATTTAAATAATTAAATGTTAGTTTATTATTGTTAGTTTTGGGAGTTACTTTCCCATAAGTAGTTTTGGTAGTTAGTAAGGGAAATAAAAGGGTTTTAAGACAATTTATTATAATGTAAAAATTAACAAGTTGAGTGCATGATAGTGGTGGCCATTATAGAGTAATTGGCATTGATAGCATTTTTTGGTAACATAATGGTAGTAGCTTTGCTACATTTATTTTATTTTGTTTTATTGATAAAGGGAGGGACAACCATTAAAAAGAATTACACTGCAACTAGAAGAGGGCCACACCTACCTTAGATAGGCCATGCTCCCTCACAAGAAGTTGAACCTCGTTAAGATCTATTGTTGCAAATGTCTGGAAGTAGCCATGTATGCAAAATTTGGAAGTATAATGTTGTGTAGAGTAGAGGAGAGAAGAGGACAAAATGGTGAGCAATTCAAGGATCTATGCCAAGGTAGTTGTGATGAATGCACATCACCACATGTTTGGATGCCTCGAGCGTCTCCATTCTAGCCAAGGAGCTCCTTAATGGCCAATGAGTGGTGGTTGAGGAATGTGAAGAGATCTTTTTATTAGGTGGACTTGTTTGCCAGAAAATGAAGTACCTCCATTTTTTAAGAATGAGAATGAATACGAAGCCATCTCATGGCCCCATTCATTTTAGGGCACCTTCCAGAATTCTTTGGAGGACAATTAGAGTCCTAGAAGCTGAATTGAACTATGTGACTTGTTTTCTCTGCAACTAATTGAAAAAATTGAGATAAATTTTTTAAATCATTTGTTTACTTAGCTCATCCTGATGGGACTTGGTAAATTTATGATTCCAATGTAGTTGAGTATCATGTGAATTATCTATCTCAACTATCTATTAAACATTTTTTCTAGTAGTAGTATTTGAACACATAATAGATGCTAGATTTTAATTTCATAAGATGAACTTCATATTTAACCAACTTCCTTCAATGATTTTGGAACACTTAGAACTTTATGCTATTTTCTACAAAACTGGCAGTGGTGGGGATGTGCCAACTAGATATAGTAGACTTGGGAGTCATGTTTTCTATACTTAACACATATGATTTCTATAGATGTAGCAAGAAAATATAGACAAATTCATAGCATCCTTAATCACTCAAGGTCAAGAAAAATACTTTAATAAAAACATGTCTAATCTAGTGAATGTATTATAAGTTTACTACAAAATGAATCAAACCAAATTATTAAATTTGCCTAATCATTTAAAGTGATTTTTAATGCCTAATCAATTAAAGTAATGTAATAGTCATATATTTCCATGGTAACTAGATATGTATAGTCATTGGTTGTATCCATGTTCTTAGTGTGTAATGTTCATTATTTTATATATTTAACTGTTGAGTTACCTAGATGTACTATAATGATTTCAAAAGATATCTCTTTATCCCTCTCTCTCCCTTGGTAAGTGTGTGAACACTGTAAAGAAAGAAAGTGTACATGGAGTAGGAATGACTTAAATGTTTTATTGCACACATGGTATTCATTTTTATGACACTTATACATGTTCAACATTACACATGTATGTGTAGATTTGGAAAAGTTAAAATCTCTCTCTCTCTCTCTCTCTACAAGTTGAAAAGGAAAAGAATCATCCATGCATTTTAGAAATTAAATCTTCTCTCTTGTTCAACTATTTATTTAACGTGTTGGAATTGCATTAGGATCCAGTCATGTTCAACCAATTCTCTACAAGATGACTGATATGCCTCACCAACACTAGTGATAAATAGTGTCTAAGTTTGGAAGATGTGGAACAATGTATCAAATGTACACACCTGTACATCAGAGAAGAAATATATGTTAATACAGGCAAGTGCAACACAACATCCCTATCTACTCTGATGTAGGACGTGTATGTTGATACATTTGTTCCACAATCCAAAGTAGACACTATTATCTTATATTGTTGGTGTGACATATCAGTCATACTTGTAGAGAATTGGTTCAACATGGCCATCCTAATGCACATGTATGTATGTATTGGAATAAGTAATTTATTTTTACATGCACAAAATTTAGGTTGATATATATATATATCATGGCACATGTGCCACCACCTCCTGGACCTTGTATATTTACACGTACAGATACTGAGATTCAGAAATTGATAGCTCTTCTTTCTGACCCCAACACAACAAGGGTTTATAGGGACACATGCAAATCAATTTTAACTAGCTTGCAGTGCATTAGACGGAGTCTAAGAGATACTTGTGCTTATTCAGGTGATAATCTTGTTGCTATTCTTGCCCAGATGTAGCAAGAGGTTACTAGTGATGTTTCTCTTGCTTCTATTCAGCTTAGTGTCTCAAAAGAGACCATCAAATCCCAATGTTTCCCATCTTATGTTTGTAAGCCTAATGTGAGGGGCTACCAAGTGACTAGATGTGTAGACCCTCTTATGGCCCCATTGATATATCCACGTTTTCTTGCTGCTCATGGTCGTTATCCCAATAACGACCAAATTCCTTTATATTTTGCACAACAATTATATGTAGAGGTTCATTTGGGCCTCAAGGTGAACTACTTGGATTTGCCAAAATATTTTGGTTAGGGGAGGGGCAGGGTTACTGATAGAGATGCCTATCATTGACCAGATTGACAGGCTCCAGTTTATAGGGCCTTGGTTGGGGAGATGATGCCTGCTATCTCCCTAGCTCTAGCCCCTTTTGCTAATCAGGTTGTCATTGCTTCCCAAAGGGAAGCAATCAATAGTGTAGGTGATATTGCAGCTGCCACATCTATTATATCTTCTGATCATGTGGGAAGATATTTGATGGGTCATCTTGGATGATCAAGACCATCAGATCATGCTATTGATCCTTATGCTAACGCGAGTGTCTCAGCTCTATAGACATAGATGGTCTGACAGGAGAGTATATGCTTTGGACTATAGCGAGTTATCTTTCTAAGAACCTTTTGGAGTCATATGCTTTTATTACATTAGAGCTTGGTAGCCCTTTACATGAGGTTAGAGGACATGTGGGTAGTGCTTGCCATTCACAAAGTGTGTCACAATCTTGTCAAGCTATGAGACCTTCTCATCAGGTGTCTGTGAGTACTCCACATCCTGATCCACCCTCAGATCATTCGGTTGCTACAAAGGAAGATACACCTATCAGGCCTTGTGTTGAGAATCAGACATCCCAGCCCTCCCTAGATTCACTTGAGGAGGTGCAGTTGCAGATGGGAGTGGTGTTAGGTTTTGTGGATATGCTTCTTCATTCAGCCTCTTCATTGCCAAGTCGCCTGGTTAGTCCACTTCATACATCATTACTTAAGCTAGCCAAGGAGGCACCGGATATAATCATTATAGAAGATCATCCTGCAACACCTAATACACAGGTATGTACATGTGTATGTGCATGTGCATGCATGATTTAAACTTGAACTTAAATTAAAGTAAGTTAAATTACTTTTCTCTAGATAGAGTCCTAATGTTGTATATATATATATATATATATATATATATATATATATATATATATATATATATATATATATATATATATATATATATTGTAGGGGTTAGCTCATGTTACACCAAATCTGGGGACGGACCGTGTACATAGGCGTGATTCAACTGATGGCAGTAATGTTAATGGATAGGTGAGTTTTAAATTTTTAAATCATTACAACTTACATACATGTAAATTATGCATATAATTTGTACGTGTGCATGTATGTATATTTAAAATTATTCTATTTAAATTTTAACATAATTTGTACACTTTTATATAAACATGTGTTGTACTATCTCCAAGGCTCAATGCATCCATCAGAGCAGGATGCTCAGTTAGACTCGGATCGCTCAACTTGCAGCTGACATGATGACCAGGCTATTGGTAGCACTTCGTAGACATGTGTTTCTCCAAATATTTCTCTAGAGCTTATATTTGTTTGAGTAGACATTTCTATAGATGTACATGTTTATGTATGGACATTTCTATCTAGATACATTTGCATGTATGTGTGTTTGTGGACATTTATGACCTGACATTTCTATCTACATGTGCATTTGTGGACATTTATGAGGATATTTCTATCTAGATACATTTGCATGTATGTGTGTTTGTGGACATTTATGACCTGATATTTCTATCTACATGTGTGTTTGTGGACATTTATGAGGACATTTCTATCTACATTTGTGTGTTTTTGGACATTTATAAGGACATTTCTATTTATTATTATTATGATTGTTTTTGTCATGAGAAGTTATTTAGGTATTTGTGTAATTTGGTAAGTGTAGAATATAGGTTTTAAAATGTAAATTTACAATTGCATTTGAATTATGATTCATTTATGGGTATAAATAAAAGTGAAAAATAAAAAAGTCTTGATATACATGAAACAAAACAATATTATGAATAGTTAAGACTTATAAATGATTCATTTAAAAATGATTGCCTTGTATTAAAGACAAAACCATTCTCCCAAAAGAGTTCATTAGAAAAAATCTACCATGACATAAACAAATCTAAACACAATTATGTGGTGCTAATACTTTGCTTAAACAAAGTGATGAACACTTATCATACAATGAAAACATCAAATACAATTCCAAACATGAAATTTATTATAGTTTTACTTGATTATAAATATAATTGTTCACATTACTTTTATTTTATGTGGGGATATGCAAGCCACAACAAAATAATGATGATTTCTCCTTCACATTGTACAAACTAGCAATTGGGTTATTTGAAAGAGTGTAATGGTTATGTTGACATGCACATTTGAACACAAAATAGTTAGGTGTTTATGTAATTCAGTAAATGTAGAATATAGATTTTGAAATTTGTAAATTTACAAACTCAATTACAATTGTAAATTGTGATTCATTTATGGGTATAAAGAAAAGTGAAAAGTAAAAAATTCTTGATACATGTGAAACAAAAAAATATTATATAAATAAATAGACCTCCAAATAAAACAAAAGTTTACAAAAAAAGTCTTGATATGTGAAACAAAACAATATTAAATCTACAAACACTATCTCTCACCATCATGGATTGTGGAAATGTCATGTCTTTTATTACAATTCTAGTGCTAATGTTTTACTTAATCATTGAAAAAAGTAATATTATGGGATAAAATGTTTTGAAATACAATGGCAACATTACCCATACATTTCTTATCATCATGTGTTTGTTTGAAATTGCATAGGACCCTAAACAACATTTATTCGATGAATGTTGTTATTTACAACACATATTACCTAAATTTAAATGAATATGAGGAATAAAAAGAAGGGAAGGTACTGAGCCTATGATAACAAACAAATGTGAAATGATAGAAGAGGAGCAATAAATGGCACTCTAAATTGAAGAAATTCCAAAATTTATTTTGAACTAAAATGGGAATCAATGTAATTTGTATTCACAGGTGCAATTAAAATTTGTTTGGAATTGTTGCATTGTTAAACTATTTTTGGGCCTATGTGCAGTCAAATATTATTAGTGATGTTTTTCAATTACATGGCAATAAACAATGATTATTATACCATTAAATCTATTAATGATATCAACTAAAATTTTCTGTCGACATTATTGCCTTTAGAAGATCCTCCGATACTTAGCATATCAAGCATGAACAATTATAACTAGCATACAATTGAGATAACCTTACATATAGTTGGCGAGTAGAAGACTAAACTTCTAAAGTTATGGTAGTTTTCACTTGGAACTAAAACAAGATTTTCAAGTACCTAATTCTTGCAATTCTCTAACTATCCACTTCATCATGAGGCATGTTCTTTGTTTCTAGGGGTCTAAGATTCCAAGCCTGCCACAATCTTTAGGTTAGAGATAATGTGCCCATGTAGAGCTTGACATCCCTCTATTATTACCCCATTGGCCCATAGAAAGCATCTTATAATCTTTGTTAGCTATTTATAACATGATTTGGAGAGAAACTAACATGAAGAAATGCATACATGGTTGGCTATGAGTAATTTATTGGTAACTTGAATTCTTATAGCCATGAAGAGGAATCTATTTTTCCAAGATAGGACCTTTTTTTAGCTTGTCTAGAAACTACTTCCACATGTTTGCAAGTAACCAAAAGCAATGCCTACGTTTTTGGATATCATGTCATGCTTTGAAGATGACTCCATTTTGGGGGATCTAGTGGAGAAGGCCTAAAGGAGGTCATCATGTATTTAGTTTTGTGCATTGAAAGTTGTGAACTTGATGCAACATGATATAGACCTCTAGGACACATAAAGTAGTATTAGTTATCTCTTTAACTAAATTTTGAAGGAAAAACATGCATTCATTAACAAAATGGGAATTCAAAGACACTACATCATTAAGCAATGAAATACCATAAGATGTTGCAAATGGACATGATACAAGAGATAACCTAGGGAAGCTACTACATGACAACATATATAAATGGAGCCTAGGATGTCCTCAAATTTTTATCATGACAATTTTAAACTTTTGAGTCTACCAAGTCGAAGTCCATCAATCAACTCATCTTCTCAAAGGTTGTGCAAGTATTTCAATTCATTTGTAAAAGTTTGTTGTCATCTAGCTTTGATCAAGCCAAAAATATTAATGTCAAATAGTCTCAATCATAGGTGATTCAGGAAAAGAACTTAGACATTTTAATTTATTAAAAATGTTCATGTCAAGATGTAAAGTCAATTGTCACTATGTGTCATACTTGAATGCCCATAAAAATCATGAAATTGATGTTAGTCAAAGGTTGCTCAAGGTTGTGTGCCAAATATTTCATTTTTGTTGATATTGTGGGAATTTCAATGTTTGTATTGGTGGCCTAAAATGATTTGTCAACTTCAAAGTGGAATAATTAAGATCCATCTTTTTACATTTGTCAAGTGAAATTTTATTGGTTGAAAAGTTTATGGATGTAACATGGCTATATATATCTATAAACTTTATAGATGACATCTCTAGTGCATATACATGTACATGTAAATTGTAGCACAGTTGAAAGAGCATATATAGCATTAAATAAAAGCATTCAAAAATTATCATATCGATGCATGCTTGAATAAGAATCTAGGGCATTCTCTACACAGCTTCTAATAGAGAGATCATTTGTACATTAAGAATAACCATGGTTGAAATTTAAAATTTGTTCAACAAAAGAACTATTAATTTAACTTGCATAGATTGTAAAATAATTAATACATGAACATACATCTAAATAGTGAATTTAGGTCTTTAAAACATAAAAATTTGTAAGTTCTTCATCCACATTTTTCATACCACAACAAGTGGTTCAGCTCACTCTTCAATCACATCTAATATTCTCTGATGATCTTCACTATGTAGTCTCCACTTAAGGCGTCCACGTGTGTTTGAAACTATATGAAGAGTTAAGCCAGTAGCAATTACTAGGTGGCTATACTGATATACCTTGTTATTAGGTTGATAATCAATAAACTGAATCCCATGTTGAACAATCTTGACTTGTTTGAGATATGTCCCTTGTACTACAACTGAACCTATGGGAAACAACATTCCACACCATAAGACATAACATTTTCAAGGTAAATGTAACCTAGTATCTATGAACATGTATAGCTTTATCATTGCTTGGTAAGACATAACAGAGATTATAATATAAAAATTGAACACATTTTAAATCACTCTTGAGGTACTTGACATGTACATATGTAACAAATTGAAAATTATTTAAAAATATATTAAAATAAAGTTAAACTGTGGGAAACACCATTCCATCACTTTTTTATGGATTTATTACCTTTTGCCTCTCTTTTGTGCAATGCAATAAATAATAACTAACTTGTTCTATATTTCTAGCCTCTGCTATGACTGCAAAAATATCTACTACACCAAAAATTTACCTATCCAAAATTTGTAACTTAAAAAATTTAGATATATATATATACACACACACACACACACATACTTTTTTTAATCAATCCTAAAATATGGTTATAATCAATTGAAATCAAAGGAATGTCTTCAAATCTTTCATCCTCATCTTCATTATATGTGTTGGTAACAACTAGCGGCACATTTTCCCATTCATTGACATATCCACGTTGCTAGTTATTACAATTTCAAAATCTCCCAACATGCACTCATAACAAAAACAAGAGTAATCCCTAGTGCGCAATGTCCATGTAGGGCTATCTATACTCATGAAACAATGCAAAGATCTTGTTTTCTCTACCCTCTTGCATCCATACACTGATCTTCTATCCACACCTACAAATTTATTATATATCAATTACATGATGAATAAAATATATCTAAATAATTAAATTCAAACTGAAATAAACAAACTTGTGTGTACACATATATCATATACATGACTATATATATTTAAAGTACATCCATACATTAAATAAATTCAAACAATACATACCTAATATCTCCCAAAACACTCTATGTGGAATGTATCTGTTTGTTCTTGAAGATGTGTTGGCCTCATTTGGTGCAATGTGTAACTTACACCATTCAACAACATTATGTGCATCATTTATATGGTCTCCACCATAATTCATTTGATGTTTCCTTAGAGCACGTTTGATGCAAGCTCCTGCACCATCATGTTCACCCTTTCCATGCCCACTCTCAAAGAAACACCAGACATGTGGTATATTGCCATTTCGATGATATCTACATAGTGCATAAAATAGCCTTGCTGATTTGAATTGTGACGCACATCCATCTAACCATACAAAATGCCTTTCAAAATTTACACCCCTGCTTGCCAAATATCCAAAAAACTTCTTAAAGCAATGTTGTACAAAAAGTGTGTCATGCTCTTTATCATCACTAATATAAAAGTGATATTCTTTCTTGATGACTTGTGCTTTAAATGTACTTTCAACACCATCCAAATCCAATTGTGCATGTCGATAACACACATGCACCATAATAGTGATCTGCTCTGAAAAGTCATATTCTAATTGAATCTCTTTTTGATGTACAAAAGAGTAATTTTCTACAAAGTCAACCACTGATAAAATTGTTTCAGGTGGGAAAGTATCTCTTAATGTTTGAAACTATTATGCTTGCCACTTTGCAAAAAAAGCATGATTTGTATGTATGGTTGAATCAATTTATGAAAATTTCCCATAAATGTTCCAATAGGTATCTCCTCTTCTACATAATCTAACCTTGTGGATTTTTTTCCATGTTTTGTTTGAAACTTTACATACTTGTATCTCTTGCAATTTACCAACTTCATTGGGTCGATATCTTCATTTCTCAAAGGCATTTTAGCCAAATTTCCACATGTTTCACAAAGACCTTTTATGCAGTTTATTTGACCATTTCCATTATCATCATCTGATTTATCACATAAGATGGATGCTATGAACCGACTTTCCTGTTTAGGAGGTGCATTTACGAGACCATCACTGTCTTCACAAATCTTTTGAAACACCTGATAGTAGAGATCAAATTCAATATGATAATGACAACAACATGTTTCAAAAACCTTGTTTGTCTTCACATAATATGACCTTAACCTTTCAAACATTGTTTGCCCAATCTTTACATTTGGATTTGAATTACAAAAGTTCACATACATCTCATGTTGTGTTATCACTAGCCAATGTTTTGTGTGTAGTTCATAACTATTGGGCCCAATTCTATGTTTGATAACATCTCTACTATTTGATGAAGCACGAGTATTATCATTCCAAAAGGTTGAGATCAAGTTTCTAACAACATCTTGAATCCTGTCAGATCGAGGAGCTCTACACATAATTACCCAATTGCCTTCCGAGGTACTATCATCCAATAATTTTCTTCATTTCACATATTTTGTTACTGTCTTTCTACTGAAACCAAGCTCAGATGAAATTGAAGACAATTGTCTTTTTTTGGAATTTCTTTCACTTACAATACCTGTGAACATTACTCTTCTTGTAATGGACTTATCCGCAGATCAAGATTGTTTTCTGATGGAAGTCAAACCTTCTTTAACATTTTCAACAATATCTTTTTCTAGATGTGAACCTTTCCCCTTTTTCAATGACAAATCGACACCCAACAATTGTAATGGCTCATGTTGCTCCTTATTAAGAAGTATAATTGATAACAATTGGGGTCAGCCAAGTGTATCAAGATTATCGAAATGATCAATTATTTCCTTTGCAATTTTATTCATTGACCTCCTATCAGTACGTCTAGGTTGTCTAGCATAATGTTTCAATTTCTCAATACCCATTTTAAGTAAATGATCTAAATTTCTATAAGAAATTTTTCTTTTCACCTCTTTAGCTAGATTAATATGCTTATCCATACCAATCAAAGGAAGTTGTCCTGACCCCTCTCCAACATCCATTTTTTGCACTTGGGCCTCCTCTTGGCTAACATCAACTATGTGTTCTTCAACAACATTTGCTCCACTTTCTATATCACAAATGAAGGAAATACATATTAAAATAAAAATAAGACTATTTATTTTATAAAATAAAAATTTCTAAATAATAAACATTCTTTTTATTTTATTGATTTATACTCTTCAGTTCTACAATGTAGAAATTATTATGTTTTCTAAAAAATAATTTCATTCTTTAGGAAAAAGAAAATCTAAAAAGCATTCTAAAAATATTTTAACAAATCTTTTCTTAAAAATTTTCTTTTATTCCTTAATTTGGCATTAAAAATCATAAAAACACAAATAAAAAAGCTAGAAAAACATTCATGATAAAAATTTATTAGATAAAAAAAGCTAACTATTATTATAAAATATATTTTAAAGAAAGAAAACAAAAAAACAATGATAAGAGTTTGTTTTAAAATTAGGAAGTGTGGCTTTCTAAATATAAAGTTTTTAGATTTAAAATAATTTTTAAATAAAAATAAATAATCTAAAATGAAAAGTGAACTTGATTTTTTTAATAAATTATAATAGAAATATATGTTACCACTTTAGAAAAAATAATGAAGTTGAGTTGGAGATAGGGAGAGGGATATGGAGAGTTAGAGAGGGATAGAGATAGCGCTACAAAGGCCTCAGTGAGGGAGAGGTACAGGTAAAGAGAGTGGGCAACTTGAGAGAGAGAGAGAGAGTGGTGGATAGAGAGAGAGAGGTATGTAGTTATCTCTTGGTAGAGAGGTGGAAATTATAGCCAAGAATGAGGAATGACTTAAACTAAATGACATTGGAGCTACATGAAATCAATGCATATATATTTAAACATAAATAAAATGACCTAGATTAAAAATAGAAAAGAAAATATATGCATACCTTGTTTTTGTTTATGATATTTTCCAATCTTTCTTCATTCAATCTTGCTATAGTTTCTGCAGAATACTTTCGTGTAGTCTTATTTTGTCTTGTCCTTTTGTTTCCCATCTCCTTCTTTGTAAAATATGACTTGAAAATTCTTCTCTCAAAGATTTCTTGGACTCCCTTGCAGATGAAAAATGCTAATTTATCTTGTTTGTAACTGATTTATAATGAAAAAAAAGCAATCCTATTTATATGCTATATGAATAATTAAAAAAATTTTAAAAAGCATGTCGGCCTGCCTTCGAACGAAGGTCGACAGTTAAAGAAAAAATATATTTTCTAAATGCAAGGTGCCTTCGAACGAAGGTGTTCGTTATGAGATGTGAGCGTCATCTTTGCACCTTCGTTCGAAGGGGGTTTTTTTTGAGTGAAGGATGTCACTTTCCTTCGTTCGCAGGGGTCTTCAAGCGAAGACCCTCACTTGGCACCTTTCTTGCTTCTCTTCCCCTTTCTTCTACAAAATTTTGGCTTCCAAAGCCCAGTTGAAGGTCCAAATGGATTCACCTTTTCCAAACCAAATTAGAGGATCGGAGTGCTCGAAACAAGCTTTCCAACAAGTATAGTTTTAATATATTTTGATTTTATTATGATTTTTTTTTTAGATTTACTAAACAAAGGTTTTTCACTGAACATCAAGTTCTCTGGTCTACACACATGAAAAAATAGTAAATTAGTGAAATTGTTTTTTGAAAAATATGTATACACTAGGTATTGATGTCCTTGTTTCAGCAAAAAAAAAATTGAATTTCGATATATACAGAAAAAGTTATGTTCTATGGAATATGGGTATGTCTAAATTATAATTGGTTTGACTTCAAAACTAAATTTTAAAAAAATATTCAACAAAACATTATGAAACCAAATGCATTCACTAGATATCAGTGTTACCAATCTAAATTTGAAAGAATAAGAATTTTATCCCTTGTAGAAAGAAAATTATGCGTTATGGAATATACATCACTTTAAAAAATGTTGTTTACTATTAAAAACTAGTTGTCAAAGGAGATGCAAAAAAATTTACAATTTAACTCCAATTTTTTTTAAAAAAAATATTTTTAGAATTTACAGACAAAATTTCACAAATCACTAGTTCGCATCATCTTCAAATTCTTAATGGTTTAGCGGCTATAGGTGTCAAAAAGTGAAGATTTAGTTCAAAATGTTGATTTCAATGTCAAGTTTGACAAAAAAGTGTAACCCATTACTGGTCACTATAACCTATTAAGGGTCACTAGAGCATCCCTAAGGTTATTACCACATCTAGAAAGTCAAGAGTGTCCACAATGTTGTTACATTCTTTCACATTTCTAGAATGATTGTAACTATCCAAATCACTTCTAGAGCACCTCCTTATAATCCTCCAACCTCTTGTGCCCTTCTAATTTGCCACAAAATTTAAAATAGGTATGCTTGAATCTCTTAAGTTATTCTATTTCATTTGCTAGTTCCTATTTAATATTTAATTCCCATCTCTTAGTGCTTTTATTTTACTAATCATAAATTTAAAAGTGTTATTTGTTTGATGATTGAAAAAATAGATTTAACAAGTAGGATTAATCATGCACTATAAAAAAAAAAATTAATCAACATCTTAAACACATCTAAGATACATTTATTTTCATTTCATGTGCTTCCAATGAATTTGGTGGAGTTGACACCCCTTAGTCTTATTCACACACCTAAGTAATGAGGCATTAAAGTTTGACAAAGTCCAAGTATGCTTAAATTATTCATGTGAACATTATAACATAATTTAACAAAGTTCAATTAGGATTGGAACAACAAGGTATTTATTGACATTAAAAATAAATTTGATAAGAGACCTCTTTAGATGAAATTCCACCAAACATTATGACATGATTTGATAATATTATAACAAAGCACCGTGTGATAAATTTAGATGTCCAAATAATGATAAAGAAACCAACATGAAATTACTAAGAGTTTACTACTAATTTATGACCTAAGATTTAAGACATTGAAAGAAATAGAAATGATAAATGGAAGTGGAAGGGATTAGGATTTACTTGGAAATCAAAACAATGTTGAGTACAGTGTTGAGATACTGTGATAGAGAGCTAATATTCGAAAGTTGGAATTGAATATATGAACAAAGGACCCTAAGAAGAAGATAACCTAGGATTTTAGATACTAGGACTAGATCATGCTGAAATCTAGTCTAATTGATGTGATTATGTCCTGGGTGGAACTATTTCATTTGAAAAAAAATCTATCCATTTGAATTTTATAGAGAATGTTTGCTTAAGTGCATATATGTGTTTGTGATTAGTGTTGTTCTAAGAAACACCTTTGGGAGTATTTTGTGCATAAAGGGAAGAGATATCAACTTCCTTGATAGAAGTCAAGCCCCTAAATTGATTTAACAAGATATAAATAGAGAAACAAAGAATTGTGGATGTTTAGTAATTGCACATGACTGAAACTAGTTGAGATTGATGGAAATTGAGATTGTTGATGCGTGTGTGATTGAGTTTGTAAGTGTAAGATGTTAATAATTGATAATAAAAGGGTCCTAGGATGATGTCCTTAAATACACAACCTTAGACACACAATTTGATTTTTTTGGTGTGCACAATGATGTGTAACAACTATCTTAGGATTGTGGGCCTTGAAATCAAGATTTTTAAGTTTTAAGTCTAGAAGACTAGATTGTAGGTGTAGTAAAGTCAAAGAAAGAAGAAAACTCTAGGAACTAAGTTAGTATTTCTATAAAGTGGAGGATTAACATAACATAGTTCTAGAGTCAACAATGGGTCAATTATTGTGCAAAACAAACACAAAATAAATGCTAGAGTTATGCATAAACAACATATTCACAAAGTGAAATAAAACATAGAAGTGAAAAAGTGAAATAAGCACTTTTCTCTTCTATAAATATAATAAAGTTGTAGGATTTACACTATAACACAATTTGACACAATAAAGTTAGTGGGATTTAAATGTTATGATATATTATCAAGGTTCAACTTTATAGTTTTTGAGTCAAACTCATTGACCTATGTTTCATGAGTAGTGATTCACATGAACCCATCTCTCATTAGTATGAATGGTCCACTTAGCACTCATTTTATATGTATGATACTCATGGAGGTGAAACATTAGGGCTTTCTCCTAGAAGGTCAATACTATTGTGAATCAAACATGCTTAATCATATAATTTATCCAGAATCAAGTCCACCATATAAAATTCAAAGGTCTCCCAATAAAAATTGTGTTTTATTGATTAACCGCCTTGTGTTTCTCTCTGATAATTTGGATGGAGATTATTCTAGGTATGTTTGTGCATAAAATCTTGTTTGTGAGGGACAATTCTCTATTGAACATGAGGAAATACAATGAATTAGAGTCCAGATACATAATTTATATGCAATGACCATGGCTCTAGTCTTCTTTTTCATTGGCAAACAATTCTTCCTTTTGATTTTTCAAAGCTGATAGGATGTGGATATATTGACTTTGTGTAAAAATCAAATCCTACACTCAAATGACTGTCTGTGTTTCAATTTTTCATGTGCACCAAAGGTCGTGGTCATTTGAAAGCAATCATCGCTACAACATGTGCTTCTTAATGTTGGACCAAACTCATCTAGGGGTACAAATGATATCCCAAGCCATAAGAGACATTCTTGTCTTTAGTTTAGTGCCACTCCAGAGGAACCATATTTGAATTTGCTCTATTTTTTAGGCTATACTCTTGGGGATTTTGAATAGGGAGAGAACATAGATAGGGGTACTCTGCAAGGAGGATTTTAGCAATTGGAGTCTACCCGCATGGTTTAAGAGAACGCCTTTCCAAGCTATGAGCTTTTTTTTAATCTTCTTAATAAGGGAGTTCCATGAGGAGTTGGGGATTTGTCCCTGAGACATGGGCACTCCCAAATAAGTCTCCTAGAGCTATTTAATTTTACAATTGAGAGTAGTGGAAATTCTGTGTTAGAGGTTTTGAGGGAGTTGAAGAAAAAAATGCCGCTTTTGTCTAGGTTGATCTACTGCCCAGAAACATAGGCAAAGTTGTTAAGAATCCTTTTCCATTCATGATCTTCAGCTGAGGTGGATTCCCCTAAAAGAATGGTTTCATCAATGAACGTCTGGTGGGAGGAAGGGTGAAGAACGGAGGCTACTCTAAAACCTCTCAAATTACCTTTCAGGACCCTATCCTCAATGGTTCTACCCACAACTTCAGCCATGATAATGAACAAGTCTAGGGTAAAAGGGGGTCACCTTGTCTCAAACCTCTAGAGGCTTTGAAATGACCATGGGGGCTCCCATTAACCAGGATAGAGAAGGTCGAAGTGGTAAAACAATTTTCCAAAAGTTTTAGGATTTTATGCACTGGAACCTTGTTGTACCCAACCAAATAATTTTTTACTTCATCAAGGAATTTTGAAACAAGTCTAGAAAATTTTTCGTCAAAAAGTCAAAAAAGCAAAATTTCTAAAAATAGAAATTTCTATTTTTAGAAATTTCTAAAAATAGACGTCGAGTTAGGTTTTCTGGGTTTCTTGAGATATGGATGTTGGCAAAACTTTCTAAAAATAGAAAGTTTCTAAAAATAGAATCTCCAAATCAGGTGTCGCGCTCAATTCTCATTGGTCGATTTTCCTTCACAATCGGCACGGTTCAGACGGAATCTTCAAACGACCAAGTTTTCTCTATTGGGTCATTTTTGCTTTTTCACAAGGTGAAGCATGAGCTCGAAAGTCATCAACACAGAAAAGTTCACCTGCCAAATCTCTTCGATGAGTTTCCAATGCTGTTTCAATGACGCAAAACTGACAAACGGCCGTCGACTCGATGATGCACGCAAAACGATGCAAGATGGATACAAGGTGAAGTGAAAAGTTTGAAAATAAAAAAATTGGCTAAGTCTGGTGAAACTGGGCGCCCCAGGAGGCTAGGGGCGCCCATCCTCTCCAGTGTTAGTTTTTTTTCACGTTTTTCAAGAAACGTCAAAAATGCTTTCGTCAGCTCCTTTCCGATTGGTCAAACTTGGTCAAACTTGGTCAAAAGTCAATCAAAGCCAGGATTTCATCTCAGATATGTTCAGACTACTTAGATCACCATGCGTCCCGCCTCAACAGTCGTCAGAACGACCGAAATCGAAGACCGAACAGGAGCCGTGGGCAAGAAAATCGAGAAAAGGTACAAAATTGAAAAATTTTGCAAAAAATGGTTAAGTGTTGACAAAATGGGTGCCCCAGGAGGCTAAGGGCGCCCATCCTCACCAGTGTTAGTTTATTTTTCATGTTTTTCTTGAAAAATGCAAATCTCCTTCCGTATGCCCGCTCCGGTTCAGTGTTGATCAGTTTGGCACATTTTTCGAGGCAAACAGAAGGTACGATCAGCTCAATTTTCATCAAGCTTGCATATTTGCTAGATCATCATACTCATTTCCATCCCAGTTGATAGAAATCAATAGCCAAACAGGGGTCCTGTGCCTCCGGAAAGCGCACGCAAACCAAGAAATTGAAAAAGTTGAAAAAACTAAAAAAATGGCTAAGTGTTGGGAAAATGGGCGCCCTAGGAGGCTTGGGGCACCCATCTTGAGTAGTGTTAGAATATTTTTGTGTTTTCAGTGTTTTTTGACATGCCTTGTTATCAATCTTCACCCGTTGGCAGTTTCGGGGAGGCCATATTTGAGTAAAAAACGAGTGTTGAAGTGTTGAAAATGAAGAAATTTTGTTAACACTTCTTCCAACTCGCGCATTCAATGACATCATCAAAGAAGATATTTTTTGTCATCTTGCACATGAAGCCATAGGCTCCTACAAAATAGGGATTCTTCCTATTCGAAGACATCCACTTGGATTTATGCTTTAAAAGATGCTTTCTTCATGGATGAGGATGAAGTTTTCTTCTCACACAAGTAAAGCTGCTTTTTCGACCAAAGATTTATAAAGACAAGCTTTGGGCTTCTTTATCTCATTATTTTTTGCAAGTTGCATCCAGAGGAAAGATTTTATTTTTCTTTCAACGGAGATTTGAAGACCCAAACCAGGTGCTTTTTCAGTTTTCTTCATAGATGCGGGTTGAGGAAGAAGGGAGGCTTGCTTTTTTAGGGTCCTTGTTTCAAGAAGATCATTTTTCAGAAATCCGACCAGAGCTTTTTTAGTTTTCGTCGAGATGGGTCCATCTAGATTATCATTCTCTTGAAGATTAGGAGTTGTGCTTTTTTTTCGGGAAACTGCTTTTTTCCTGCTTTTTCGAGAAAATCTCCGCTTTTTCAAAATCTAACAATCTGGGTTGCTTAGAAACAGAATTATCTACAAAACCCATGTGCCAGCTTTTTTAGCTCACACTCTGCTTTTTCTAAAAATCAGCAAACAATTTTCAGCCATTTGTTCAATACTTTTTCCAACATAAGCGTGTTCACAGTTGATTTTCAAATCTTCCAATATGCAGTACTCTCCAACACAATTCAGGTACAAAATAGCATTGGTTCATGATTACCTAAAAACTTGTGAAACAGACTTGCATAAAGTACTTCCAGTAATCAATTTACACTCCTTGGAGGATGCAGGAAATAATGCCATCAGGAATCTTGGACACTCCGGTTTACTTGTAGTGGCATCCTTTCCTATCACCATGCAAAGTATCAAGTTTGTGATTGCTTGTGTGACACATTACAACTCGGTCACAAGAGAAATTCAGTCAGGTGATGGACGTGTGCTCTGCAGCTTGAGGCCAAACGACATTGAAAAGTGCTTTACAATACCTATTTGGAGAGAGAACTTAACTGTTTCACTTGAAGAATGCAAGAGGGTTTGGAATAATGATAAGGAAAAATACAGAAAAAAGATTGGTCAGAGGTGGTTGAAAGAAAAATAGAATATTATGCCAAAGAACGTTGGACATGGAGAATTCAAGGAGGAGCATGCAATAATGATTACTCTGCTAAGTCGTATCACGGGTCAAGCAGATGCAAACAAATTTCAGCCTTGGATGTTTTACATCATGTCCCAGATTGTTGACGGAACCGAATTCTATGATTGGTCGGCACTAATCAGTGATTGTCTCCACCAGCAAATAATTGATTTTCAAAGGGCTCATGAATTCCATATGATATCGTACCTTGTGTATTTGATGGCTTTTCAAGGTCAATTCAGAGGTTTGAATGTTGTTGGAACTCTAGGTACTCAGCATGTGTATCATAATTTCCCACAGCTAGTGATCTCTCAAGCTGAACGACATTACAGGCGGGTGAATGATGCATTCTTGATGCATGCAGTGCGAGACATGGACAAGGAGTTGCATATACGGTTTTCTGTAGAGGCTAGAATAGCAATGGCAGAATGGGCTGATTGGTTTATCCAATTTCCTACTTTTTCCTACATCAGAGTATATGGCTTCTCAAGAGAGCCAGCCATGTTGCCGCGATATCCTACAGATGAAATAGCATTTATAGAATTTTTGAGGCAAGCTTATCAAGTGCATATATTTTTGCATAGAAGACACAAGACTGCCTTCAATTTTCCACTTGGGATGAGTATTTACAGATGTAGATCTGGAGCAGATGCCAAGGCAATCGGTAATGAATCATCCAGATATGGTCTTAAGTCTTTCGACAGGAGATCTTCATATGATCCCCATGGTGTCTATGCATCACATCTTGGTCAGAATTATACACACAAGTTTGCAGTTGAAGACTTCTGGGCTAGTTGTGCTGATGAGTATGAAGTGCGAAGACGCAGTTACAGCAGGTTCACTCTTCAGCAAATGTCTGATATCCTATCAAAGGACATAGAGGATTTGATAGAGAGTGGTGAAGTTCTACTTCCCACGTATTCCAGGGATCAAATTAAGCAACAACCGTTGCCACTAGTTAATTGGTCAGTAAAAGAGAGTACTTCCATTGAGGAGAGAACAAGTCGAGTGGTTAAAAACAGTTTGATATTCTTGAAGACTAAGCGGAAGGATGATATTCTAGTAGCAGAGCCGCTAGTTGTGCAACCATCAAAACCTTCCACTTCCAAGCCAAAACAAAGAGTAAAGGCTATGAGTGTTCTCCCAGAGGGAACAAAAATGGCAAAGTTAAAGAGGAAGAAAGACGAGTCTCCAACTCATGTCCAACAGGAACATCCACCAGTTGAACCAGAAGCTCCTCTTGAAACAACGCCGCATGATGAAGTGTTACCTTCAGATCAGGTGTCTCCACCTTCACCGATCCCTTCTCCTATTCACATAGATTCAGAGCCAGATTCACCAGTTCGCAACTTTGATGCAAGCATTGATTCATCAGGAGCTGATGAGGCGAGAACCGAGTTTCCAAGAGAGGATGGCTCATCCTGGCTTGAAAACATTCTGGGAAGGAAGAGAAGAAAGCCCTCATATCAGCTGGACTTAACAGAGCTAAAAAGCGTCTATCAAGACACACCAGACAAGCAGCTGAAGAAGCAGATTCGCATTGAGAAGAATGCGGATGGAGAAATCATTCTTGAGACTACAACACCTCCAGAAAATAGAAGTGCTAATGATGTTGAGGTTGATGACTTCACAGTTGTCAAAGCTAACCTCGGCAGAAGTACTCGCCATGCAGATGTCAATCTCTTTGAGGTTGCAGCGGATAGCTTGAAGGAAAGGCTGTTGAGAGATGGAGAAGACAAGGCAGCTCTCAAAGCTGAGGTTCGACAGTTGCGGCAATATATTTCCTACCTTTTCCATAGCACTTCATAGGTTGATTTGCTTCTTCTACCGAGTCTTGGATCACCAGCCGATCAGCGGCATTTCAGTAAATTGGTCCTCTATGGGAGGCACATGGATAGTTGGGTAGAAGAATTTGTGACCAAAGAGAGAGTTGTATTTACAGAGCTTTATCAGTTGAAGTACAACGCTCATGATTTATGCCAAGGCATACAGGGGTCACAGCAGATCATGGTAGAAAGTAGACCAGTGTTTGAGATCATTATCTCCGACTTGAAGATTGCACTTGATACTGTTGATTCAGCTGAAGATAAAAAGGCAGTTTCTACTTGGAAAGCGCAATATCTTTTCACAGTAAAAACTTATGACAGTATGATTTCAGAGTTGACAGAATGGAAAGAAAAGGTAATCGGCATCCTCAAGTTCGTCAGATCCTTTGTCTCTCAGATCCTGTGTTCATATGAGAAAGAAGATGTTACCCTGTATGACCTTGGGGAAGTGCAAGCAGAGTTCCAGACCCTCGTCCGCAGTAACTTTAATGATGATATCAATGCCAGCAAGATGAGTCATCTTGCCGCAATGTCAGTGAAATTTGACAAGGCTGCGGGTGAAGTTCACGAATTTCTTCAGATGGTTGCCAATGGTGAAGAAATGTTAGAGAATCAGAATATTGTTCTAGAGAGTATCAGTGTTCCTGGTAGAGATGCGGTCACTCACTTTTTAGAAGATATTATTTCCCAGAATATCGATGGATGACATCACCAAAAAGCTAGAATGTTGATGAGGATGCATTCCAAAATAAAGCAGCTTTAAAACATATGCTTTTTATTTTAAAGCATGTGCTTTCATCCTAAGCTCATCCATTCTATATTTAGAAAGAAAGCACCTTGTGATAGTTGGAATCTTTTTGCTTTAAAGTATTTGTTTATTGTATCTTTGTCTTAGAATAGTAATAAAGCTTGCGAGTTGGCAAGTTAGGGTTAATTAAGGAGATTTTAGGGTTCCCTACTCCTTTGATTTTAGTATAAATAAGGGCATCCTTGCCCATTGTTAGTAATGGTAGTTGTGATAGCAAATTTGTTGTGCCTATTCTAGCCTGCAAACATTGTTATTCCAAGTGTCTATTCATTTGTGTTCAGTGTTCTCCGGTGTTTGATCGCTTATTGTATGCCTACCTTTTGCTGTAGTCTGGCTATCCTGGAGTTGTATTAAACTTTCTGATATTGAATAGAAATCTCATGCCTACTTTGCTCTGATATTCTATATCGATTCATCAAGTTTTTGTCGTCAGATGTGTAGCTTCTGTGGCTTTCATTTTCATCTTTCATCCTTAAAGTACCCTTAGTCTTGTGGTGTAAATCTGGAGGAAAACTACTTGAGTTTTTGTGTTAACAATCATTCCCTGTTCACTTTCAACTTCCTTTGCTCTGAATTTACTCAGGGGGTTGAAAGCGTCATTAGTCTATGCTAGTTGTAGTAGAAGTTTTAATAAAAAGGAAAAACCTCTTCTGTAGCGTTTAGAGTTTTATAACCTTGTGCTCTGCAGCTGAGAATCAAAAAGAAGATAGGTGAAGTTTCATTCAAGTTATCTTTTCAGCGAACATCAGCAAGAAAGGGAACTCCCCCTTCCAATAGGAGAGCAGTTTATCTATGCATAGCTGTCCGTTTCCAAATCGCATACCAAAGGTGCGAATTTGCCAACAGTTTTCTGGCACCCACCATGGGGCACGAGGCATAAAACTTCAAGCAAGCTTAGGCTTATGACACGGTAATGACTCTCTGGCATCCTTCTGCTCCAGTTCAACAACCGAATCTTACACTACCTGTTATTCAACCAAATCTTGTACGAGTGGAAGGAGAGCAAACGGACATCATTAGCAGCATTAGAAGTTTCATATTTGTGCAAAAGGAAAGTCCTGATCAGTGGAGAAACGCATCTGCTATCCTTGACGAAGAAGAACACAAAGCAGATCTTGCAGCAGGAAAACCAGTACTACCACCTCCCGCGTGGCAATAGATAATCCTGGCTCATAGGGTTTATTCAAGAAAAGGAAAAGGCGGTGCTATGGATCCTTTCTTTCAAGATCTTGATTCTATAAAAGTTGGAGAAGCATCCAACATAGCTCGTGAAATTCAGATAGTTCTTGAAGTCAAGCAGGAAGAATTACAAGAAGAACCAGTAATCCAACCTAGAGCAATGGGTGATGCAAATAACAACAATCACAATGATCCAAATCGAAAGCGACCGCCACCATTGCCTTGGGGTAATAACATTGGACCTTTGTCCCTACAAGCACATCATGATTTACCAAAGGGGTCCAGGAAGCACTTTCCTCAGTTCCATGGCGATGGAACTCAACATCCTGATGAACACATCTCTGCATTCACAACAGCTTGCGCTGTTTTGCATGTATCACATGAAGATGTTGCCGTGCGTCTCTTCATTGAGACTCTCGTGGGAAATGTTGCTGATTGGTTCAATCATCTGGAACTAGGAATCATTACAAGTTGGGCAACTATGAGCGAGAAATTCTTGGCAAGGTTCAAGCCTGCCGAAGATGGTCACAGATTGTTCGCCCAACTCTCAAATTCAAAGATGGAAAACAATGAACCAATGAGGGAGTTTGTGGCAAGGTTTAATCGCCTAGTTACACGTCTTTCTCATACTCTTAATCCATCTCTGCAAATTCTGTTGAGCAGTTTCATTAACGCTCTTCCTTCTGAGATAGCCTTCTTTTTGAGATCGGCTAATGAAACAGAATTATCCAATGCACAAGAAAATGCCATCAAGTTAGAGGATGACATGATTACCTCTGGCAAGATGAAAATGGATTCAATCAGGCCTCTAGTTCAGAGCTCTGTAGATCCACTGCTGCATAAGGTAGCAAACGAAGTGACTATCATGAAGAGATAGTTGCCTACTCAGGGGCAACCCATGCAACAACAATACCAACCACAGCAACAGTATCAGCCTCAGCAACCATATTAGCCTAAGAGGAACAATTTTCAGCCTTTCAATAACTATAGGCCCAGGTTGCCAGCACCTCCACCAAGGCAAGTAGTTGATGCTGCTCAAAATGCAGTGTTTTGTTCCTTTCATGAGACTGATGCACATACCGGAGCCACGTTTCCTGAAAATTTAAGGATGAATCAAATCATGGGATATGCTGATGCTGCACCTATTTCAAACATTGTTCCCTCCCCAAGTGCGAATGTTGTCTTACCACAGATGGACAACTTCGATGGCGACTCTACCATGGGATACTTCCAGAATGAACCCGTTATAATGAAGGAAGAACAAGATGATTTTCGTCAATATTCTCTTGCAGTGAATCATGAAAATCTTTCAACTCCTGTGTTTACACGTACTCAACATTTTAAAGCACAGAAGGAAGGAGGATAGACAAAGACCAAAAGAAAAGGAAAAGGAAGTGGCTTCCACTTCCAATGCTCAGCCATCATGTGAAAGTGTTCAAACTACTCAAAATTCATCTTCAACAAATTTTGATATAGTCGATTCCATGATGAAGACAAAGGTGCAGATTTCTCAGTTGGAGTATCTTCAAGACCATCCAGATCAGCTGGATAGAATTGTCAAGTATGTCAAGAAAGATACTGTCATGCAGCCCACATTGCTAGAATCTTCTGTTCTGGTAGGAGAGAAGCCAAAGCCCTTCTATATTTCTCTGTATATAGCAGGTTATATATTGAGCAATTGTATCATTGATTCAGGAGCCTCAGACAATGTCATGCCTTTGCAGGTAATGAACGCTTTGGGACTCTCGTGCACCAAAACACATGACAAGTGTTATTCGCTTGAGTCTAAATCAGTACCTTTGATTGGACAATTGAAGGATGCTCAAGTTCGATTAGCGGCTTGCCCAGAGAAGAAAATAATGATGACTATCTTGGTAGCTGACATTCCAGCCAGCTATGGGATGCTGCTAAGTAGAAGTTTCTGCAAAGACCTTGGAGGGGAAATACAATTGGATTGGTCATCTGTAACCATTCCTTTAAAGAAAGGTAATTTCAAATTGGAGCCTGAAACCAAGTCACGGTTCACGGTGGTGAAATCTTAGGATCCTCAAGCACAAGTGCTATATCAAGAAATGGGTCTTGGTACATATGAAGAAAATCAGGAAGTTGTCTGTGCGGTTGACAAATCAGAGAAGGAATCTGAAGAAATGTTCAACTTACAAACCTTCTCTGGTGAAGAAGAAATGTGACAATCTTCTCAAGAACACAACAATGATGAATTAGATCTATTTTTCTCGTCTTTTGAAGGCTGGTTTGAAGAACCTATGTCAAATATATCCAAGGGAGAGACTCAAAAAGTTCTACAAGCAAAACAAGAGCATGACCTTCTTTTTGAAGATGATTTCTTCCTGGAAGATTTTTTCAGAACGGGAGATCATATAGAAGTTCCATTATCAGATCTAAATTGTTTTCAACATCAGTGGGAAAGTGATTCTTCAATGGAAGATATTGGAGACTTTCCTTTACAATATAGCCCATCTTCACCTGCATATCGAGAATCTTTCATACATACTAGTGAAGAGGACGATGTTGAATACATCTATGAACCTGTACAAGAAAAAGACTTTACTGATGCTATGCACCTGGTGTGGAATACAACATATGAAGAGGTTGATGGTGAAGAGTTCATGGAATATTCAGTTTTGGTCACTAAAGAGGATGATATTGAAAAATCAGAGATTATTGACAAATGTCTTGTGAGATATGCCGTGTGTGAGATTGATCAAGAAGAAGAAGAGGAAAGATATGATTCAGATGAAGCTGTCTTTGATTCTACTCCTTTTATAGAGCAAGAAAGATACATGAATGTCGAAGAAGAAGTGATGATGGATATCCGCATTGAAGAAGAGTACTCTACAGAGGGTGATGAGATTCCAGGTAATGAATGGGAAAGTGAGCTATCAGGTGAAGATGTTCAGGAGTTTAAGCATTCAGATCTTGACGGTTCATCAGATTTTGGAGAGTGGATGGACGAAAACAAAACCGATGAAGAAGCCCCCGTAGCACTTGGAAAATGGGCGACGACAGTTGTGGATCCTATAAGCCAAGAATCAGTGATGAGAGTCGTGTACGAGCAGCTTGCACCTTTTCCAGAAGATGATGCATTGACTAAATACAAAGTTGCATGTGTACAAGATATAAATGAAACTCATATTCAATATGTGGTGATGACCATTCCCACAGATGTACTTTGGCCACAAGACTTTTCTGTATATCTTCAGAAAGAAGTTCTGTATCTCCACATATTGCAGAGGTTGCTTGCATTGGAAGAAGATGCTCCACCTGATCACTGGCGTATCAATCAGTTTCTCAGAAACTTCTCATGGCCTGAACGTGAATACCCTCCTGAATCATGGTTCTTTGAGAGGGTGTTGCAGAGAAAGAAAAGTTTTGTGCTACCAAGGCAATCCTCACAGCTAAAGAGAGATGGTTCTTACTTTTCTGAGTCAATTGACGGTTTCATGTGACAGTCCTAATCTCTTCTCATCCTCGCTCAGGAGAAAGAGCACGTGAAACACTTTTTGTTCTCGTAATGTGTTTCCCCTTTCTGTGATGTGACCGTTATGTCGCAATGTTTTTCCCCTTTCCGTAATGTGACAATTGTGTTCTTTGTGTTGTGAAGTTCCAACTCCCTAGGTGATCTTAGGAAGTCTGGTTTTAGGTGATGTAGGAGAAATGTCTTGTTCTAGGTGATTAGGAATGTAACCTGACTCTATTGCCCAATGGATAAGGCACTGGTCCAACTTGCAAAAGTCCAGAGATTCTTGATTCTCCTATGCCGTAAGTATCCACCATGGTCCCCAGACAGAGCCAATTGTTGTACCCAACCAAATAATTTTTTGCGTCATCAAGGCATTTTGAAACAAGTCTAGAAAAGTTTTCGTCAAAAACTCAAAAAAGCAAAATTTCTAAAAACAGATGTCGAGTTAGGTTTTCTGGGTTTCTTGAGATATGGATGTTGGCAAAACTTTCTAAAAATAGAATCTCCAAATCAGGTGTCGCGCTCGATTCTCATTGGTCGATTTCCTTCACGATCGGCACGGTTCAGACGGAATCTTCAAACGACCAAGTTTTCTCTACTGGGTCATTTTTGCTTTTTCACAAGGTGAAGCATGAGCTCAAAAGTCATCAACATAGAAAAGTTCACCTGCCAAATCTCTTTGACGAGTTTCCAATGCTGTTTCAACGACGCAAAACTGACAAACGGCTGTCGACTCGATGATGCACGCAAAACGATGCAACATGGATCCAAGGTGAAGTGAAAAGTTGGAAAATCAAAAAATTGGCTAAGTCTGGTGAAACTGGGCGCCTCAGGAGGCTAGGGGCGCCCATCCTCTCCAGTGTTAGTTTTTTTTCACATTTTTCAAGAAACGTCGAAAATGCTTCCGTCAGCTCCTTTCCGGTAGGTCAAACTTGGTCAAACTTGGTCAAAAGTCAATCAAAGCTAGGATTTCATCTTAGATATGTTTAGACTACTCAGATCACCCTCTGTCCTGCCTCGACAGTTGTCAAAACGACCTAAATCGAAGACCGAACAGGGGCCGTGGGCACGAAAATCGAGAAAAGGTAGAAAATTGAAAATTTTTGCAAAAAATGGCTAAGTCTTGACAAAATGGGTGCCCCAGGAGGCTAAGGGCACCCATCCTCACCAGTGTTAGTTTATTTTTCATGTTTTTCTTGAAAAACGCAAATCTCCTTCCGTCTGCCTGCTCCAGTTCAGTGTTGATCAGTTTGGCACATTTTTTGAGGGAAATGGAAGGTATGATCAGCTTAGTTTTCATCAAGCTTGCATATTTTCCAGATCATCAGACTCATTTCCATCCCAGTTGATAGAAATCGATAGCCAAATAGGGGTCCTGTGCCTCTGGAACGCGCATGCAAACCAAGAAATTGAAAAAGTTGAAAAAACTAAAAAAATGGCTAAGTGTTGGGAAACTGGGCGCCCCAGGAGGCTTGGGGTGCCCATCTTGAGCAGTGTTAGAATATTTTTGTGTTTTCAGTTTTTTCTGACATGCCTTGTTATCAATCTTCGCCCGTTGGCAGTTTCGGGGAGGTCAAACTTGGTCAAACGATGTCAGATCATCGAACGGAGGCAGGGGATGGAATCTCAGTTCATCAATCTTCAAAATGTCAGGACCAGTTAGCTTTTTCAATTCATGATGACATTTTTCCACCTTGTCAAAGTCAGAGACAGGCCATATTTGAGTAAAAAACGAGTGTTGAAGTGTCAAAAATGAAGAAATTTTGTTAACACTTCTTCCAACTCGCGCATTCAATGACATCATCAAAGAAGATATTTTTTGTAATCTTGCACATGAAGCCATAGGCTCCTACAAAATAGGGATTCTTCCTATTCGAAGACATCCACTTGGATTTATGCTTTAAAAGATGCTTTCTTCATGGATGAGGATGAAGTTTTCTTCTCACACAAGTAAAGCTGCTTTTTCGACCAAAGATTTATAAAGACAAGCTTTGGGCTTCTTTATCTCATTATTTTTTGCAGGTTGCATCAAGAGGAAAGATTTTATTTTTCTTTCAACAGAGATTTGAAGACCCAAACCAGGTGCTTTTTTAGTTTTCTTCATAGATTCAGGTTGAGGAAGAAGGGAGGCTTGCTTTTTCAGGGTCCTTGTTTCAAGGAGATCATTTTTCAGAAATCCGACCAGAGCTTTTTCAGTTTTCGTCGAGATGGGTCCATCCAGATTATCATTCTCTTGAAGATTAGGAGTTGTGCTTTTTTTTGGGAAACTACTTTTTTCCTGCTTTTTCGAGAAAATCTCCGCTTTTTCAAAATCTAACAATCTGGGTTGCTTAGAAACGGAATTATCTACAAAACCCATGTGCCAACTTTTTTAGCTCACACTCTACTTTTTCTAAAAATCAGCAAACAATTTTCAGCCATCTGTTCAATACTTTTTCCAACATAAGCGTGTTCACAGTTGATTTTCAAATCTTCCAATATGCAGTACTCTCCAACACAATTCAGGCACAAAACAGCATTGGTTCATGATTACCTGAAAACTTGTGAAACAGACTTGCATAAAGTACTTCCAGTAATTAATTTACACTCCTTGGAGGATGCAGGAAATAATGCCATCAGCAATCTTGGACACTCCGATTTACTTGCAGCGGCATCCTTTCCTATCACCGTACAAAGTATCGAGTTTGTGATTGCTTGTGTGACACATTACAACTCGGTCACAAGAGAAATTCAGTCAGGTGATGGACGTGTGCTCTGCAGCTTGAGGCCAAACGACATTGAAAAGTGCTTTACAATACCTATCTGGAGAGAGAACTTAACTGTTTCACTTGAAGAATGCAAGAGGGTTTGGAATAATGATAAGGAAAAATACAGAAAAAAGATTGGTCAGAGGTGGTTGAAAGAAAAATAGAATATTATGCCAAAGAACGTTGGACGTGGAGAATTCAAGGAGGAGCATGCAATAATGATTACTCTGCTAAGTCGTATCACGGGTCAAGCAGATGCAAACAAATTTCAGCCTTGGATGTTTTACATCATGTCCCAGATTGTTGACGGAACTGAATTCTATGATTGGTCGGCACTAATCAGTGATTGTCTCCACCAGCAAATAATTGATTTTCAAAGGGCTCATGAATTCCATATGATATCGTACCTTGTGTATTTGATGGCTTTTCAAGGTCAATTCAGAGGTTTGAATGTTGTTGGAACTCTAGGTACTCAGCATGTGTATCATAATTTCCCACAGCTAGTGATCTCTCAAGCTGAACGACATTACAAGCGGGTGAATGATGCATTCTTGATGCATGCAGTGCGAGACATGGACAAGGAGTTGCATATACGGTTTTCTGTAGAGGCTAGAATAGCAATGGCAGAATGGGCTGATTGGTTTATCCAATTTCTTACTTTTTCCTACATCAGAGTATATGGCTTCTCAGGAGAGGCAGCCATGTTGCCGCGATATCCTACAGATGAAATAGCATTTATGGAATTTTTGAGGCAAGCTTATCAAGTGCATACGTTTTTGCGTAGCAGACGCAAGATTGCCTTCAATTCTCCACTTGGGATGAGTATTTACAGATGTAGATCTGGAGCAGATGCCAAGGCAATCGGTAATGAATCATCCAGATATGGTCTTAAGTCTTTCGACAGGAGATCTTCATATGATCCCCATGGTGTCTATGCATCACATCTTGGTCAGAATTGTACACACAAGTTTGCAGTTGAAGACTTCTGGGCTAATTGTGCTGATGAGTATGAAGTGCAAAGACGCAGTTACAGCAGGTTCACTCTTCAGCAAATGTCTGATATCCTATCAGAGGACATAGAGGGTTTGACAGAGAGTGGTGAAGTTCTACTTCCCACATATTCTAGGGATCAAATTGAGCAACAACCGTTGCCGCTAGTTAATTGGTCAGTAAAAGAGAGTACTTCCATTGAGGAGAGAACAAGTCAAGTGGTTAAAAATAGTTTGATATTCTTGAAGACTAAGCGGAAGGATGATATTCCAGTAGTAGAGCCACCAGTTGTGCAACCATCAGAACCTTCCACTTCCAAGCCAAAACAAAAAGTAAAGGCTATGAGTGTTCTCCCAGAGGGAACAAAAATGGCAAAGTTAAAGAGGAAGAAAGACGAGTCTCCAGCTCATGTCCAACAGGAACATCCACTAGTTGAACCAGAAGCTCCTGTTGTAACAATGCCGCATGATGAAGTGTTACCTTCAGATCAGGTGTCTCCACCTTCACCGATCCCTTCTCCTATTCACATAGATTCAGAGCCAGATTCACCTGTTCGCAACTTTGATGCAAGCATTGATTCATCAGGAGCTGATGAGGCGAGAACTGAGTTTCCAAGAGAGGATGGCTCATCCTGGCTTGAAAACATTCTAGGAAGGAAGAGAAGAAAGCCCTCATATCAGCTGGACTTAACAGAGCTAAAAAGTGTCTATCAAGACACACCAGACAAGCAGCTGAAGAAGCAGATTCACATTGAGAAGAATGCGGATGGAGAAATCATTCTTGAGACTGCAACACCTCCAGAAAATAGAAGTGCTAATGATGTCGAGGTTGATGACTTCACAGTTGTCAAAGCTAACCTTGGCAGAAGTACTCGCCATGTAGATGTCAATCTCTTTGAGGTTGCAGCGGATAGCTTGAAGGAAAGGGTGTTGAGAGATGGAGAAGACAAGGTAGCTCTCAAAGCTGAGGTTCGACAGTTGCAGCAATATATTTCCAACCTTTTCCATGGCACTTCACAGGTTTATATGCTTCTTCCACCGATTCTTGGATCACCAGCCGATTAGCGGCATTTCAATAAGTTGGTCCTCTATGGGAGGCACATGGACAGTTGGGTAGAAGAATTTGTGACCAAAGGGAGAGTTGTACTTACAGAGCTTTATCAGTTAAAGTACAATGCTCATGATTTACGCCAAAGCATACAGGGGTCACAGCAGATCATGGCAGAAAATAGACCGGTGTTTGAGATCATTATCTCCGACTTGAAGATTGCACTTGATACTGTTGATTCAGCTGAAGATAAGAAGACAGTTTCTACTTGGAAAGCACAATATCTTTTCACAGTAAAAACTTATGATAGTATGATTTCAGAGTTGACAGAATGGAAAGAAAAGATAATTGGCATCCTCAAGTTCATCAGATCCTTTGTCTCTCAGATCCCGTGTTCATGTGAGAAAGAAGATGGTACCCTGTATGACCTCGGGGAAGTGCAAGCAGAGTTCCAGACTCTCGTCCACAACAACTTTAATGATGATATCAATGCCGGCAAGATGAGTCGTCTTGCCGCAATGTCAGTGAAATTTGACAAGGCTACGGGTGAAGTTCACAAATTTCTTCAGATGGTTGCCAATGGTGAAGAAATGTTAGAGAATCAGAATATTGTTCTAGAGAGTATCAGTGTTCCTGGCAGAGATGTGGTCACTCACTTTTTAGAAGATATTGTTTCCCAGAATATCGACAGATGACATCACCAAAAAGCTAGAATGTTGATGAGGATGCATTCCAAAATAAAGTAGCTTTAAAACATATGCTTTTTGTTTTAAAGCATGTGCTTTCATCCTAAGCTCATCCTTTCTATATTTAGAAAGAAAGCACCTTGTGATAGTTGGAATCTTTTTGCTTTAAAGCAGATTGCTTTAAAGCATTTGTTTATTGTATCTTTGTCTTAGAATAGTAATAAAGCTTGCGAGTTGGCAAGTTAGGGTTAATCAAGGAGATTTTAGGGTTCCCTACTCCTTTGATTTTAGTATAAATAAGGGCATCCTTGCCCATTGTTAGTAATGGTAGTTGTGATAGCAAATTTGCTGTACCTATTCTAGCCTGCAAACATTGTTATTCCAAGTGTCTGTTCATTTGTGTTCAGTGTTCTCCGGTGTTTGATCGCTTACTGTATGCCTACCTTTTGCTGCAGTCTGGCTGTCCTAGAGTTGTATTAAACTTTCTGATATTGAATAGAAATCTCATGCCTACTTTGCTCTGATATTCTATATCGATTCATCAAGTTTTTGTCGTCAGATGTGTAGCTTCTGTGGCTTTCATTTTCAGCTTTCATCCTTAAAGTACTCTTAGTCTTGTGGTGTAAATCTAAAGGAAAACTACTTGAGTTTTTGTGTTAACAATTATTCCCCATTCACTTTCAACTTCCTTTGCTCTGAATTTACTCAAAAGGTTGAAAGCGTCATTAATCTATGCTAGTTGTAGTAGAAGTTTTATTAAAAAGGAAAAACCTCTTCTGTAGCGTTTAGAGTTTTATAACCTTGTGCTCTACAGCTGAGAATCAAAAAGAAGATAGGCGAAGTTTCATTCAAGTTATCTTTTCAGCGAACATCAGCAAGAAAGGGAACTCCCCCTTCCAATAGGAGAGCAGTTTATCTGTGCAGAGCTGTCCATTTTCAAATCGCATACCAGAGGTGCGAATTGAAATGCCAACAAACCCAAATCTGGAAAGCACTTTATATAGAAACTGCCAAGAGACCTTGTCATAGGCCTTCAAATTATCAAGTTTTAGGACCATACTCTCCATGTTGATTTTCATCATAGAGTTGATGTTTTGGTGGACTGTGATGATGACATCAATGATTTATCTCCCATGGACAAATCCATTCTAATTAGGGTGGATGATTTTCCCCAAGAGGGGTTGTATCCTTAAGACTAGCAACTTAGAAAAGATTTTGTATAGAGTGTTACAAAGGCTTATAGATCAAAATTTGGCCATTTTATTAGCTCCAGCTCTCTTGGGGATAAGAACTATGAAAGTGTTGTTATTTAGCTCCTTCAAGACTTTACCCCGTCGGAAGAATTCCCTAGCAACTAAGGTAATGCCCCTACTAATGATGTCCCAATAGATTTGGAAAAACAAATAGGGGGAAACTATTAGGACTAGGTAGTTTGTAGGGGTCTAGAGAGAAGACAATCACTTTCACCTCCTCTTTAGTAATGACTTTTTCCATTTCCAAGTTATCAGCATGAAATATGGAGTTAGGAATGACATGTAACATTGGATTAAGAATCCTATCATTCTCTTCAAGAGGAAGAGAATTAGAGTTCATTGTAAATCTTTAAAATATCTAGGTCCTTCCGGAATTTGTTCCTCTTCGTTAATTCGACTACCATTTTTGAGAACAAGTTTAGAAATTCTATATTTTTTCTATGATTTAGAGCTAATTGATGGAAGAATTTAGAGTTTTTATCCCATTAATCCATTGGATTCTCAATCTCTATTTCTAGAAGAGTTTATCTTTCTCCATGATACTATGAAGGTCACTGAGAAGAACTCTTTTTTCTTCTTGAAGAAACTTGAGTTTGACCTTAGTATCTTTTTTTTGGGTGAATATATTACCGAAGGAGTTTTTGTTCCATCTCTTAAGTTTTTTCTTGACAAACTTGAGCTTTTGGGCAACCTTCAACATATTAGACCCAACACATGATCCTGATTCCACCAATCAACAATCAGAGTTTTTAGTTTAAGGTGGCGGGTCCACATCACCTCAAATTTGAAGGGAAAGTAGTTTTCTTGGTAATTGGCTTCCATTTTAAAATAAGAGGAGTATGATGTGAACCAAATCTGAGATAATTAGATAGATTGCATTTAGAAAGAATATCCCAATTAATCGCAATCAAGAATCTATCTAGTTTAACTTGAATGAGGTTGTTCCCTTCTCTTTTGTTGGACCAAGTGAAGTCGAACCCCTTCAACTCTAAATCTAAATGATGTCACTTATGAAGGAAGTTATCCAAATCCATTATGCCATCAAAGAAGTCAAAGGAGCCACCCATTTCTCCTAAGGGATAAAGTGGAGAATTGAAGTCTCCGGCTACCATCTAGGCATGGCTAGCAAAAGAATTTCTAGAGGTTAAGAGCATTTCCCAAAACTTTTGATGTTGGACCTGATTGTTTGGAGCATATATATATCTAACATGACCCATTCAATATGGTTGATCTTACTTTTCAACAATATATTATTGAAATGTTTGTTGTTTGAGACTAGCCTACCTTCCAGATCATGAGGTTTCCACATAATAGCAAGACCACCAGAGCCACCCTCAACATTTTCAACGAGAAAATGAACAAAAGGCCAAATATAACTACTAACTTTACCAAAATCTTCAAAACTCATCTTTGTTTCTTGGAGTAAAAGATTATCCAGTCTCATGTCCTTAATGAAGTTTTTTAGGACATGTTGTTTATGGGGGTTCTTTAATCCCCTAATATTCCAAAAAATAATAATCATTTTTTGCACCTTCTGGAGCCCACTTGCTCCAGAGATTTCTATCTTCCATTAGCCAAATCTTTGGTTGTTTCCCTTTGCCTAGTCTCCTAGAGAGATCTCTTACCCAACTTGGAGTCCTTACCCACGTCCACAATTTTTTTATTTCCATTTTTAGAATGAGGAGAAAAAGAAGTGGTGTCTCTTCTTCCTTTAGGTTAGGGTTTTAGGGGAGCTAACTCCAACCTTTAGGTCTTCCTGGCCTTGGAGTGTGGACCTATTCTTGTCCTACACCTTATTAATGTTGCTAGAGTCCATGCTACCCATAGGCCCCAAAGAGTTTAGGGCAATGCTTTGCCCAAATTCAATCCTAATAATGCCTTCATGAACAAACCCTTAGTTGCTCACCCCACCACTTACTTATAGTAGGGATTAGAACTTTGAAGAAGCAAGTCAATTCCTCTGAGGGATATCATCACAAATGCTATCCTTAGTCCCAACATCCAAATCTAGATTCAAACTACAAATATGGTCTTCCACCAAGCTAGTAGCATGCAAGATTTGAACTCCCCTATGGGGAGGGATAGAAGTTGGGATCTAGTCAACCACAAGAGATTCCTTTTTCAACCACAAGACTTTCATTGGGGGAATTTGTGGGCAGGTCTGAAGCAAAGTTCACAAGAGAGGCAGCAGGGACACTAGCCAGAGCTTTATCCTTCTGTGCTAGTTCCTAGCTGGTTGTGAGTTTCTTCGAGTAGGCATTTATTAAGTGGCTCATAGAAGAGCAGTTCTGGCAGTAGAGAGCGACATTCTCATAAATAATTTCCTGAGTCCACTCCACAAACTTGGAGTCTATGATGATGGAGGTAGGAAGAATTTTGTAGGTTTCTACACAAACACAAAATCATGCAAAAACAAACCTACTGTGATTTTTAGTAACATTATCCAGAGACAAGAAGTGGCCAAATGAGTTAGCAATGGCAACGAAAACCTCGTCATCCCAAAATTCAAGAGGTCCAGACCTGGGAACCTTACCCAAGTAGGGTTAGAGGCTGATAGGGCCTCATCAGGATTAAAACATTGGCACTATTTGCACAATCCAATGCTTTGCTTACCAAAGAACCAAGGACCTTGGATCAAAATGTCAAGGCAATCTTTTGCCAGAGAGAAGGATAAACCAAAGAGCCCTTTAGGAAGAGTAGAGATAGAGATATTACCTTTAATTGACCATTTATTCGACACTCATTTGCACAACATCTCTATATTCAGATGTCTTCCATAGACTTTACCAATGAGCACATTGCCCATTTTGGCCATGGCTTTGTTTAGAGTGTGGTTCTTAATTTTAAGGCGCACAGTGTCCTTGGAATGGACAATATCCACCCCATCATTGAATTTTGGGGCACAGTGACTTGAAAAAAGTTCTTTCTAGGTAGGCGACTCGTTCAAAGAAGGAATAGAGGATTTCTTAAGCCCAGTGATCACTTTCAAGGCAGAGGCCCCACTATGTTGTCCAATCTAAATATTTAAATGATCGAATAGTACAAACATTTGTTGACATTGTTCCAGGAGATCCTAGGATTCTCTGCACACTTGGACCAGCTCCATGGTTTTCCCCTCCCATTTCAAAAAAAGGTGGGATTTGTTAAACATATATTAGATATCTAATAATTCTAGATCCCAAAGGTGAGATTTGTCTAACATACATGAGATATCATTTTTGTTTCATAATGCAACTTTTTTCTCAGTATCACTTGGCTCAAGAATGATTCCATGGGAGATAGGTTAATAGATCTTTCTAATTGATATGATTTTCTATCCCTTCTCACAAATATGTATAGTTATTGTGATTCAAAATGAAAACAAAAGATTTTAAGGAAATAATAAAAAACAAGGGCTGTACTGTAGCAGCAGTCCCTGCCTAAAGCTGCAAGTGCCCATAGTAAAAAAAATATTGGATTTAAAAATAGGGAAAATAAATCTAAGTTCTAAACATAGATTTGGCAAAATATATCTAAGTTCTAAATATTGATGTCTAATTTCCATATGCTCCTTCAAAATAATACTATCATCAGAATTGTACTCTTCAAGAAACTTCCTAAAACTGTCAAACTAGAGAATTTGTAGGTGGCGTGTCAAGGGGAATAGCATACAAACTAAGAGGAAAACAAATGTGTGTAGTTCATCTCTGATCAAAAAAAGAGGCTACTCCAAGAAATGCACTTATTCAACCTCCGATATCTTAATTTCTTTATAACAATATAGCCATTTAGAATGCCAATACCTTCAAGCCAGATTTACCTTCCATCAATCAAGGAGTTCAACGATCCACACGCTTATAGTATTAAATGATTATCAAATTTAAAAAATAGACATGCAGGCCACTGTTGTGTTTTGAAACCCCTTTCCTTTAAAGTAACACAAAATAGAGGTTAACTAAACATTTGGAATGTGATTTCCTTAATTCTTCAAGCATAATTCAATATTTGAAAAATATGGTGCCTAAAAATAGTCCAACAACCCCCTCATAAGGTGCTTTAACATCTTAAAGCCTTTGTCTTTATGCAGATCCACCTCAGCCAAAATGAGATCAATTTCACGGCTCTCTGCATTCAAAAAGCCAATGACCTGCCTTATTGTATTAACGGCCATGCTCTCTCTAAGTGGTTGATGGATTGATTTTTATCATAGCATGAATGCACAGAGCAAGAGTATGTTTATGGAAACAAGTTTTGGGGTCTAAATCTTTTTTCCTTGTTGAAGATATATTATGCCAATACCTATAGAAAGTGATCAGATTGCTCACATTTGCGAGCTTGCATTTTATTCAACAATAGATGGTATTTTGGGTAAGAGTCATTCAGGTTTGCATAACTCTAGAATTAACTATATTTCAGAGTTTCAATATGAACTTAATCACTAAATAGTGGTGGTCAATTTTCAGTTTACAGTATATACTTTGGAATGCAAATATTGTTGATAGAATTTATGTTGTTATGTTAAAAATGATTTTTTCATTTGAATGTATGAATAACATGGTCGAGTTACTTTGCTGCATAAAAGTGCATTAGTCAATAGTGGCCACCGTAGAGAAATTTAGACGGTATCAAGAAGTACTGGAGCCTGGGATCCACTATGTGCCATGGGTTTTTGGAACCCAAATCAAAGGTCACCTTTCGTTAAGCCAAGAAAGTTTGAGTGCCAACATCAACATACTCCAAATGAACCCAATGAAGCAACCCAATAGGAAGAGCAAAGCACTAAATATATTTCCAAATGACCTAAATATATTGCTAATGAATTTAATATTAGTTTTTCTACTTTTCTATCTTTTGTCAAAATTTTATGACCTATTTCCAAATTACTATGACAAGAGACCCAAGTTACTTGAATATATTGCAATAAATGTCCTATGTTAAAGCTCCTTTGATCCCTCCTTTCCAAGGAAGAAGACAAGAGAATGCATCCAAAGAGTATAGAAAATGCCAATCACCTAGAGAATCAAAAAAGTCTGATTGGCAACATCAGCATACTCCATATGAATCCAATGAAGGAACCCACTAGAAAGATCAAAGCACTAAATATGGATATATGTCCCAACCTTATTCAAATTTACCCATGGACTTGAGCCTGCAAAGATAAAATATGATCTTAAAGATATTGTCAATTTCCACTAGTGCAAGAACAATTGTCATGAGGCATAGCTATTAAGAATGAAGAATATTGTGGTCATCATTTGTAGTTTTCACTAAACAATATCACCAGATTCATATGTCATGCTGATATCAGAGTGTCTCTAGATGACATTACCAAGCTCTAGCCACTACAAGCCAGTTTCACTACAATTAAAAAGCTAATTATGCATAATAGCAATAAGAGTTAGTGAAAAGGGAGTGTTCATCACACATGGACCTATCCATATGTTCAAAAATGTTAAATTTTTAACCATGATAAACAGATACTGCACTCAGAAACTTAAAACTCTAAACACCATGAAACTTAAACTTGATGGCTCAAACTGTTGAATCTAAATACATGAATCTACAAACACATACTGCTGAAAATATGTACACCGAATACACAGTATTGAACTCCCAAACCTGCAACTATCTTCTCATAAATCTGAAAAGAAATACACTGCACTAGCTCAAAACTGGAAATAATTATTCACTTATACCCCTGAATTTCCTTTATAGATGAAGGCAGCTAGAAAAATAAAGAAAAAGAAAGTCTAAACTTAGACTTCTAAAAATCTGAAATGGTATTAGAATTCTAAATCTGGCACAACAGTTAACTCTTTGCTAAAATAGAACCTTCTCATGCAAGGTGCCTTGTCCAAGAACAAAAATAGTACCTTCCTAACTTGGAACAACACTTCTAAATAAGGAAGGTGTATGCATGTGCCTCTATCACAAGGATGCCTACTAAAGGCTGCTATGCCTTCACACATATCTCGCTACTGCATAGAAACCAAGGTAAACTGTGCCATCACTGCTGCACCATGTTGATGTTGCTCTTGACTAAACCTTCAACTCATCCATACACAGACCAAGGCCACTACTTGGAATGCTTCTCTGCCGAGAGGAAACTAAAGTGTACTATTGCACTACTGAAGAATTAACACCTTCATAGCAACAAGGGTAAAACTCTAACACTCCCTCTTTGCAAATAAAGTGTTCTCCATCAAACCACAATATTATGACAACATCTTGAACCTCCCATCTACTAAGGGCATCGTCATTATTTTGACCATTTGTGAACCTAAAGAAATATAACCCTGTATCACTGCTCCCTTCTATACTCTAAAATCTCTTCATAATCTTGAAGGTATAAATCCCTCGTACAAGGAAAACTTCATCAGTAACCTGCCAACCTTCTTTTTCATGCAAGTCAACTTCATGGTCAAATTCTTCTCACACCACTTCATGAATTATTCAAGATTTCCTGCAATAATACACTCATTTGTATACACTCATTTGTATACAGGGCCAAGATAATTGGATAAGATCTATCAAATAAAGAATAAATTGCACTAAACTTTGAAAGTCCCAACTTGAGTAAAAACTCATCAATCCCAAAATACCAAACTCGAAAAGCATACAGGACCTCCTTCAATCTGAATTCATGGTTTGAGTGCCATTTACCTTGGTGTCATTGATCTTCACACCTACATGAGTGTTTCCATTAACTTGAACTCCCTTGTAAGTGGAGGATAATGCCTTCTTTCGCTTGACATCAACACCCTTAGGAGCACCCATCTGATTGTTTCATTCCCTAAAGAAGACAAAGAGAACTTGTTCTGTGTGGTGTAATGAGGACTTGCAGAAGACATCATCATTGGTGCTGCAGTGACAACCATTTTGGTTCCTTCACTGATCATTGTGTATGAACCCCAAAAGAAATTATGTTGGAGAACTAGAAAAACCCAAAATAAAAATAAAAATCATACAAGAATCTAATTCAATACTTAACAAAGGCAACCACTTAACAAAAGCAAAGAATCTCTCCTCCAAATGGCAGGAATGTAGTAGTTTTGGGGTCTCCCATTTGTACACACAATTGATCTACTTGCAAAAATTGAGATGATCGCTGTCGGAAGCATGTTAAATATGGAGTTATCTCACCTTATAATGACCAAGTATGGAAGATTGCAAAAAAATACTTGCAAAACCCTATCAGCTTTGTTTCATTTTACCTATAAGGAGGAAAACTTTAGATTGTAGTACTTCAATTATGATTTAGGGCACAGTAGCACATCATCCAAGAATTTAGAAATTGCACTGCTATGATTTCTCAAAACATTTCATAGCGTCACACAAATGACACGAAGAAACACAAACACCAAAAATCCTCGAATAAAAAGTAGCAAGAAAGGAGCCCTAGTATTAATTAAAAAAATAGACAATACAGTTGAAGAATGCGATACAGAAGTAAACAAAGATATTGTCTCGGGATTCAAAACTACTAGCATTTGTTTTATAACCAATTGATCAAGTACTTAATGAAGTTTGATAAAGATCCATCAAAGTGAATTCCGACATTCTGAATTTTTTAAAGATAATACCACATGAACAAATACACTGCAATTACCTGAAGTCGTTGGGAAAATCTATGCAAGTTGGTCGAAGCACTTCAAATTTGTTGCCTCGAAAACACTTTGAAGGATTTGGAGAGTGAATGTGGAAATGAAAAACTGCTCTGCCTCTGCCAGGAAAAGCCAAAAAGTCCAAAATTGGTTCAGAACTTCCTGTTCCTCTCAAAAGCAAATTTTTGACATAGTCGGAAATGCTCTGCTGGACACGCACGCAAAATGTGGAAGCACAAAAAGGAACATCAATCGTTTGACAGAATGCCTCCAAAAGGTGTCATCTCTCTGCGTTTTCAAGGATGCATAGGTGTCATCTTTGAATGTTTTCAAGGATGCGGCAAAGCATAGCAAAATAAACGAAATCTTACCCACGACAAAAAAAATTCAAAGATTTTAAGAATTCGAAAAATCGATGCCAATGGGCTTAAATTATAATCAACCAATGAGAAAATCAAGATCGCTTAATTTCAACAAACCAAAATTCCTTCGAAAAAAAAAGACATTAGGATATGGTTAAATTTTTGTCTTCTCACTGGTCCCGAGGGAGGATTAATATGTGCAGGTGAATACAATAGTACCCAATATAATCATCCCAAAAGATATGGAATCTTATGTTAGTTTAATGTACTTGATCCATTAAAAATATAGATGAATAAATTTGACTCAAAAATTTATTAGCCGATAGGCTTATATGTGGGACATTTTTGTCCCGGAAAACTGTCTCACGCCGGAAAGTTGTCAGCCTCCGGTCCGGATTTTGTTTTCCGTCAAAAAAATTCTTGCCCAGAAATTTTCTAAAACGCCGGTCCGGATTTGATGATTTGGTCTTCCCGTCAAAAAATTCACGCCAGGAAATTTTCTAAACTCGTCGGAAAATTGTCTCATGTCGTTTAAATGTCCCGGACAATCTGCGAAAAGGGTTTAAAGCAAATAACTCAGGCAAGATTTGAGGTGAGCCGAAGGGGAGTGCGAACAGAAAACAAAAGAATCGCCTTCCGAGGAATCGAGCCAAGGCCATGAACATAATGAGCAGAAGGTAAGACAAATACAAATCTCCAACATGTCTGATCCACAGTAAATGGAGATTGCACAGTTGCTTCTGGCTATCAAGTCATCACCAAAAAAGCCCCGATAATAGAAAAGCATTGGAAACAGTTGTGGAGCTCCCTGCTCCTACCCAAAATACAACATTTCCTTTGGCTGGCTCAACGCAAAAGAATCCTCAGTGCTCGCTATAGACCAAATGAACAGAAGAGGTTGGATAGGATAATGAAGAAACCATACAACATCTCTTCATATACTGCAAGTTGCCAAAAGAAATATGGAGAGAAATGGCCCATAACCTTCTTATCCAGAAACCACCAATCCAAAGCATTCTTATTATACTGAATTAGTGGCAACCAAGGAAGTGGCAAAAGAAGGAAAGCGTGCCCAATTATTCAAGTGATTAAAAAAAACAACAGCATGGAACATTCTCTGGAGAACATGGAAAGAACGGAATTCCAAGATATTCAAGCAATCAAATCAAAGGGCAGACCAAGTCATACGGAGAATATCAACTAGCATCCAAAGCAAAGCTATCATATACATTGACAATATAAAAGATAGATTTCAGGCCTCCAGTATGCCAGATTGTCAAATAGCACGGAGTTGGAACCTCCCCTTCCGTTACAGGATGGCCAATTTTGCAATTCCAGCTAAGAGTGAATTGTTCAGACAAGAAAAAGTCCCCATATCCTCTCAAGGGTCAAAAATTATAAAGGGAGAGATTAATTATTGCAAATGCAACTTTCTTACTACACCGCACAAGCCATTCCAAATATACCCCCAAAAAAAATATCTAGAAAGGGACAAAATAAGGCCTCAACCAGCACATGAGTAACACTCAGCATGCTCTAATCCCTGTAGAAGATTCTGAGAATATGATAACAATGGCCTTCGTCTCCAAAGGAAAAGAATTATCTGAAACCACTCCTGCCATTAGGTACAGTGGCTGGCATCTTCACCGCTTGAAGTGTGTCTAAAGCCAGGCGGTTAACCTCTTAAACTACCATCGATTGCCAGGATTAAACAAAACAAATCAATCAAATTTTCATTTAAGGACATTTGTGGAATCAGAAATATTTAGGGAGGGTGGTACTTTATGTGCATAAAAAGCATGCAGGTGGCACGAATGCAGGAACACACAACAGAATCATGCGGGGTGGCAAGTGGCAGATGAAAGAGAAAATCATGTGCCAGAAAATGTGCAAAGTAGTGCAGTGTGCCAGAAAACGTGTCATCTCTGATTACTGTTTTTTAAAGTCCAAGTGTCAAAAAAAATCATCTTACTGTGCCTTGAAACTGGAAAAATGATTGCAGAGCAAAATGGAGCTCTAATCACAATGTAGGAAAATTGTATTATTAAAATTTTGCCCTAAAAAACCTACAGCTTAACATACTGAAACATTAGAATACAAACAAATTTTTTTTTAAAAAAATTGAATTCCAGTTGGCTCAAACAGAGAAGATTAATCACGAGTTAAAAACAGCATGGCCACCATAGTTCCAGCCATCGAACTAGTAACTTGATCAAAGAATTATGATGCAACTAAATGAGTTGTCTCTCTCCCTATCCTAATCTTGTTACTCCTTAAGCTATATTGTTAGGTTTGCCTATTAGAATACTAATTCGAAATTCAAATCATCATGAGATTGAATGAGATATCTGTCCCATATCCTATGCCTATGAACAAACAAATTGTCAACACTTAGAGAAATATACTTCTTATTAATTTCAAACTTCAATTATTTAGAGAGTTCACTAAGGGGATTTATATTTATTTTGGAGGAGCATATTCTAGGAAAGGAAGGAGAAAAGCAAATAATTTCTTTCCCAACTACTGCACTAGTGCACATTGGGTTGTAATGAAGACAATGCAAGTATAAAGACCCATAATTTCCACCTCAGTAACATGGCTCTAAATGAATAGCACGGTGAAAATTTTATTATGATCTCATTCTGATAATTTAAGGTGCTTTTAGAGGTTAGCATGAAAACAATCAAATGGAGACTTTACATTGCACCTTTGTCAAGGGTATCCCTTATCTTTAAAGCTTCATTAGGTACTAACCATTGCCCCATAAGACATGATACAACACAAAACTGAGGCCCAGTTCACATTGTCTAATAAGTTAGAATAAAGAGTTGTTTTACAAAATCAAATCAATTCAACTAACACAAGCATGGTTCCATACTAGTTTTGCAATTGATTTGTAGAGTGAATTGTTTTAACCTAAAAGAAATAATTTTTGAATGAAAATTAGAGTTGGGGTGGGCCTTTTCTTAAAGTAACCCGTCACATCTCTAAGAGAAATTGTCTTGATATAGGACAATATGAGCTTAAATTAATAACTTACTCTAGTGGCTATTCAAGAAAGAATCCCCTTGTGACAGTTGCCTCCTCTCAAGATGGTTGCCTCCTCTTAAGATGGTCAACTTGTCAAGGTCACAATTTCTTTATAGTGCTCAAAATCATAAATTGTAACATGTCATGGAAAGTTTGGGATTTGTTCTATATCACTCCTCTTCGTGAAGGACATCAGATTTCCTAGAAAGTGAATCAAAAGTCCTGAAATTTTGGAAATTGAAGTATCATGTCCTAATGAGTTCCACTTCAGAACAAGATCCTCCTCACTTTTTTAGGGGACACTAATCACATGAATTTTCATAATTTTGAAATGAATTAGTTCTTCTATAATGATTACTTGGATTCTACATATGGATTGTTTCATATTCTCTTTCCCATGCAGGTACACATATAATCGCTCATAGCAAAGTAGAACAAAGCATACAGGTAGGTCTATAGTCATTGTCTGTGGGCAGAAATCAGAGTGGGGGGAAGGAAATGTGGTAGCTTCACATTCTCCTTAGAGATTACAAACTTTTCATGAAAATCAGTAACAACTCACATCTCTTTTCAAAGATAGCTATACATATCTCTGAAATCAATAACATGATGAGTTCTTTTACTCAAATATTGTTTTCTTTTTGTATATTTTTATCTCCATTTATACATGGTTCATTTATTTACAATTCTGCAATTATCTTTATACTACAATTGTTGTAATTAATTACTTCCACCTTTAAGTTTTTTACACATATAAGTTAACAATTTTCAGTATTCATTTTCTAAAAAATCCACATGAAAACATTTTTTTTATATTAAAATTATTTTAATATATATTATTTCTATTTTTTCTTTGCAATAATTGTTTATGAGATTTTGGAGCTCCTTCAATGTATAGATCATTAAGCATAATAAATAATAAAAATAATAAAATCATTGCCACAGTTTGAACAGGCTCCACATCTCTTCATTGCCTTAGTTTATGATCCATAGTCCTTTTGGGAAGCTTCTAGTGTCCTCGAGTGGGATGCTGCTATGCAGGAAAAGATCAGTTCCTTGGAGAGGAACCATGCTTGGAATTTAGTCCCCCTTCCTAAGGGAAGGAGACTTGTTCGATGCAAGTGGATCTATAAAACATTTACTGTAGATGGGTCGGTTGATAAGCATAAGGCTTGCCTAGTCATGAAAGGATTCTCCCAGGTGCCTTGGATTGACTACGATAAGAATTTTGTACGAGTTGCCACAATGAACTCTATCTGACTTGTCCTTGCTATTGTTATAGCCCATCTTTGGGAAGTTCATCAAATGTCCATATGAAGAGTTCTTTTATTCATAGTGACCTTCAAGAGAAGATAAACATGGAGCCACCACTGGGGTTCATATAGGATCCTTCACTTGTTTGTTATCTTCAAAAATCTAGATATGGTCTCAAACAAGTCCCTTGGGCTTGGTATTCCAAGATCGACTCCTTCCTTTTGTCAGTTGGGTTCACTCGGTGTCATTCTGATTCAAATGTGTATATTCTACAATAGGATGATACTCTCATGTTCTTTGTTCTCTATGTTGATTACATGGAGTTCATGATCCACCATCAAGATAGTGAAAACTACCATTGATGATTGTTTCCTAATGTCAGACTTGGACCTTCTACACTACTTCTTAGGGACTGAGATCACTTAGTCTTCATTTGGTATCTTCATGGCATAGCTAAAGTATGCACTTGATATGCTCTCCAAATTTTGTATGGATGACTCTAAGCTTGCATCGACTCCATTTTTGTCTAAGTTCAAACTTGAGGCTCACTGTTCTTCACCATTGGTGGATGCTACCTTATATTTCCAATTAGTTGGGAGTCTAATATAGTTGACTCACATGAGACCCAAGTTTTCATATGTTTACATTACACTTTTTATATAAATAAAAATAATAAAATAGTGTTTAAATAATTAAAAAAATTATACTTTTTATATAAATAAAAAATTGATAAAAACAAGAGCCTTCTACATGTTCCTTTCAAAACAATTAAATAAATAATAAATTTAATGGTTTAAAGAATGTCTTTTTTAAAGGTAAACTGTAATATTTGATTGAATTTAAATAATTTTAAATAAAATTAATAATATTTTATTATTATTTCTTAATATGAGAATTTATTAAGCGGGTTTATTTATTGTGAAAGATATAGAAACACATAGTTATATAGAAAATCTCTAAGGTGATAGGTTAAACTAGGCGAACACAAAAGAGTCAATGCACTAAGAACATAAAACTAAGTACAAAATATACTAGATACAACTTCAAGCATAACCAAACAACAAAGATTACACAAAGTTAATCTAATAGCCACATATAGATATTTATAAAATTTATTTATCTAAATCTTTATTGATTGCTGTTTTTTTATTTCTAAATAAATATTCTTATTTGTTGTTACTTTTTTTAATAATTTAATTTTTCAAATATATAGTTTTCAAGTTAAACTTTCATAGGAACTACATAATTAAATGTGAAAATGATAGTGTGGACTTTTAAAGTGCCTTTTTAAAATAATGATGTAACTATATAATTAAATGTGAAATGGGAAAATATAGAGTGACACAAACAACACAATTTTAACATATATTTAGATTTTTATAATTGATAGAAAAGAAGACTATGAAATGATAAAAAATCTTAGGAAAGTATTTAAACTTCTAAAAAGTGTTATGACTAGCTTCCACATTTTTTTTTACATTTTGAGGTTTTTTAACACCTTAAATGTCCACTCATAAGATATATAATTTGCATTCTCAATAACATCATTAATTCTTTGCTATATTAGTAGCTATGATATAAAAAGATTCCAACTAAAAATATAAATAAAAAAATACAATGCAAAATAACTGATCTTTTATATAGGTAAAATCCCTTACCTTTTAATCTTGCCTTTTAAAATCAATTAACTTAAGTTCATTGCATAACTTTAAAAGCATTTACAACACTAATACAATCATTTCTTCAATGTAAGAGTGACTATTATATAAATTATCCATATATTTTGTAACTCAATTAGTATTAAAACTTACACAGATTTTGCAAATGACATTTCAAAGATACAAAATATTTCAAGGGAACATGTATCTCATGTTACAATATATCTAATTTTCCTAATTTATAAATTATTAAAAAATGTCAACATAACTATATAACTTGAATAAATAATGACATCACAATTTGGCTTTAAAGTCTCCTTAGAGTTGCTATTTGGAAATATATATTGTTATTTATGTTAACTTCAATGGATCAAGTAATTAGTTTTTTTAGATCATAGTAGTAGGGATTTATAAGGCACCCAACCCATAAAACTAACATAAAATAAGAGTATAATATGAGAAGAACTATTAAAACATTGCCATAGAAAATCCACGTAGGGGTAGTAGTAGGAAAAGAGAAAAATGAAAGAAAAAATTTGAACTAATAATAAACAAAAACTGATCCAACAATATACCACCAACATAGGCTAAGCTACAAGAGTTCAAAAAGACCCCAATTATTGACACCAACATTAGACCCAAGACCCTAGACTCCCTGCCTAACATGCAATTGTTCCAACCCTTAGCTACCATGATCATCAATTTTGGTTTCATATCACCATTCCTATCTAGAAGACACAAGAATTTAATACCATGAATAATGTTTGAGCACTCTAAAGCTCTATGTAGGTGACCACCATAAAGATGAAGCAAAGTATATGCATTGGTAACTTCAAGAGTTCCTTTATTATGAGAAACCAATAGGAATTTGACAACCAAACATAAATATTGACAAACATTGTAAGGGTCTCAACTCCATTATTCATTGCACACAACTCTTCCTTCATCACTTTAAGTTCAACACTATCCATGTTGGTGTCAACCAATTTTTTTGAATCAGCCATGACAACCTCGGCCTCCTCCAAATCATCCTCTACCACCATTGCATTCTTAGAGTGGAGGACTAGAAGTTCCAACCAACCATGAACATCCTCTGACTAAACCACCTGCTCAAGCTTCTTCCAAAAAACAACAAGGGTGGCCTCAAAAATTAAGGACCTTTTATTAGCAACTTCCCTCCTCCCTTAAAATGAGATTCACTAGATTCAACAACATTAAATTAGGGCATCAAAAGATCTTACTCAAATGATGGTTGAAAAGCCAACCATGCTTGAGGGGGGCCTTACTACCACTTTCCATAATTCCAAGCAATACCACTTCACAAAAACCAAAGACCATGCCAAGATCATTCACACCACCACCCAAATATCAAAACCCATAACAAGATAAACCAAAAAAGACACATATCAAACTATTGCAAGGAGAGTGAGGATTCAGGAAATGCCATAGCTAAAACCACAACACATGCACTAACCTTGCGACATTTAAAATCAAAATTAATATGATCTATTTGACTTAGGAACTATCATTACCAAATCACCCCACTTGGGAAGCCAACCAAAAAGGTGTACTACAAGGCACCTATAATACTGATTGTGATGAAACCTCTTTAATTTTAATGTCATCTAATCCTTCTCACTCCATCACCCTTTAATTGAGTAAAGAGGAAAAATGTGTTAGTCTATTCCTTTGTTCACAAGCAAATACACCACTTCATTCCATTCAAAAAAATAATGAGAGAAGGAAACAAACTTAATTTTTTTACAAATGAGAATAAATTCTTCCAATAAACCGCATAGTTTCCAATTAGGATAGTACACTTTTCATCAATAAAAAATATTCTTGGTTTTTTTTTTGGTGTGTTTTGGGCTTCAGTTGGAATCTATCTATGTCAAAAACACTCTCCTATGGTTAAAATTGTATTTTTGGAGTTACCACCGAATCGCTGCATTGAGGCTCTTTAGGGTAGTTTTACATAAATAATTATTTCTGGAGTTCTATAAGAGATGGTCAAAACCGTTTCAGGTGAAGATTTTTGAAAGAATTTCACCTAATTTTCAAAAGGAATTGGTGCAAAATTCCTCACCATTTGAGAGAATTTAATGATAGTAATTTGTGTTGATGGGTTTGCAGAAAGTTTAAAAATTCACAAATCTTGTAAGTAAGAGCAAAATAATTTTGCAAAAGGACATTGGGACATCATTTTGAGCCTACTAGCCAATTTTTGTTCAATTATGATAAGTTTGTATTTCTTGCCTATCACACTTGATTCTGCACATTATTCTTTAGTTAGGTGAATATTATTTTCAACTATGAACACACATTCTACAGAAGAAATTCTTCTTTAATTGAGTATAAAGGCATGGTTTTCTTTTTTTTTAAGAGCAGCGACAGCTGGGAACCAGCTGGTGCTACTTTCCATTTGTACTTACATTTGTTTTTTCCTTAAGCTTTCTCACTATTAAACTGGTCTCGTCAAAGTTGAAGTAGCTCTATAGTATTAAATCTCTAAATATTAGAATAAAGATGAGTCAATATTGTTTGCATAAATATTTTTTCCTAGACGCTAAAATTACTTAGAGGCTATCAATTACGTTTTAATACACTCTCAAAACAATGGAGGCAACTAGATAGATACACTAGAAAACAAGCATGGTCAACCATATAATGCAATGTGGTCTCTACCTTCCTAACACTTTTGAAAATGACACTACTTAAAGAAGAATAATGATTTCACTATACAATTAAAGTTTCAATAGTGCTTTCCACTCTTTGACAAACATGGGGCTAAAATATACTCCAAAACATATGAATCCAAATGAAATGTACAAATTCCCTTCTCTTAAAGATATACATACAAAATCTATTAAACAATCCACTTGGTGCATCCAATTTTGTGTCAAGGTTTGTCATAGTAGTAGTATGTAGTCACTCAAAATATTACATAGCTATTTATTACACAATAGAATGTAATTAATAAACCATATTTCTAAATTGCAAAACATAGCATGACAGCTGATGCCATAGACAATTTCAAGAAGGATGCATTAAAAAAATGACTATATAAATATATGCAAGAGGAGCCACTATATCCTAAGAATTGATACTCCCTTGCAATGCCTATAAATCACAATTACACTACCTTCCTCAAACAATAAGTCATGAAATACAATCACTTCTAAGAAAACATTTGCTTTACTATTACATTTGGGACTTAGGAACTATCATTACCAAATCACCCCACTTGGGAAGCCAACCAAAAAGGTGTACTACAAGGCACCTATAATACTGATCATGATGAAACCTCTTTAATTTTAATGTCATCTAATCCTTCTCACTCCACCACCCTTTAGTTGACTAAAGAGGAAAAATGTGTTAGCCTATTCCTTTGTTCACAAGCAAATACACCACTTCATTCCATTCACAAAAATAATGAGAGAAGGAAACAAACTCAATTTTTTTTACAAATGAGAATAACTTCTTCCAATAAACCACATAGTTTCCAATTAGGATAGTACACTTTACATCAATAAAAAATATTCTTGGTTTTTTTTTGGGTATGTTTTGGGCTTCAGTTGGAATCTATCTATGTCAGAAACACTCTCCTATGGTTAAAATTGCATTTTTGGAGTTACCATCGAATTGCTGCGTTGAGGCTCTTTAGGGTAGTTTTTCATAAACAATTGTTTTTGGAGTTCTATAAGAGAAGGTCAAAAATGTTTCAGGTGAAGATTTTTGAAAGAATTTCACCTAATTTTCAAAAGGAATTGGTGCAAAATTCCTCACCATTAGAGAGAATCTAATGCTAGTAATTTGTGTTGATGGGTTTGCAGAAAGTTTAAAAATTCACAATTCTTGTAAGTAGGAGCAAAATAATTTTGCAAAAGGACCTTGGGACATCATTTTGAGCCTACTAGCCTATTTCTTGCCTATCACACTTGATTCCGTACATTATTCTTTGGTTAGGTGAATATTATTTTCAACTATGAACACACATTCTATAGAAGAAATTCTTCTTTAATTGAGTATAAAGGCATGGTTTTTTTTTTTTAAGAGCAGCGATAGCTGGGAACCAGGTGATGCTGCTTTCCATTTGTACTTGCATTTGTTTTTTCCTTAAGCTTTCTCACTATTAAACAGGTCTCATCAAAGTTGAAGTAGCTCTATAGTATTAAATCTCCAAATATTAGAATAAAGATGAGTCAACATTGTTTGCATAAATATTTTTTCCTACACGCTAAAATTACTTAGAGGCTATCAATTACATTTTAATACACTCTGAAAACAATGGAAGCAACTAGACAGATACACTAGAAAACAAGCATGGTCAACCATATAATGCAATGTGGTCTCCACCTTCCTAACACTTTTAAAAATGACACTACTTACAGAAGAATAATGATTTCACTATACAATTAAAGTTTCAATAGTGCTTTCCACTCTTTGACGAACATGGGCCTAAAATATACTCCAAAACATATGAATCCAAATGAAATGTACAAATTCCCTTCTCTTAAAGATATATATACAAAACTATTCAACAATCTACTTGGTGCGTCCAATTTTGTGTCAAGGTTTGTCATAGTAGTAGTATGTAGTCACTCAAAATATTACATAGCTATTTATTACACAATAGAATGTAATTAATAAACCATATTTCTAAATTGCAAAACATAGCATGACAGCTGATGCCATAGACATTTTCAAGAATGATGCATAAAAAAAATGACTATATAAATATACGCAAGAGGAGCCACTATATCTTGAGAATTGATACTCCCTTGCAATACCTATAAATCACAATTACACTACCTTCCTCAAACAATACAATGCTAACAAGTCATGAAATAGAATCACTTCTGAGAAAACATTTGCTTTACAAACAGATACTCCCTTACAATGCCTATATATCACAAATTACACTCCTTTTTCAAACAATGCAATGCCAGCAAGTCATGAAACACAAACACTTCTCAAAAAACATTTAATTTACAAATGCCTATCGGCAAAACCGTTGCGCATTCATCTGTGCAACTGCTAGTTCTAGGTATGTCTGCGTGTAAAATCTTGTCTGTCGGGGAAAGTCTGTATTCAAATTCCAATTAAATATATATATATATATATTTTTAAAAATCTTTATTCAGCGCGAGAAAATTCAATGAATTATAGTCGAGATGCAGATAATGACTGGCAACAAGTCCATTCTTGCGGTCTATTGAGATTATTCTAGGAAGGTAACAAGCAAATCTGATAGGACGTGAATATATGGACTTTGGTAACAAGCAAATCCTACCGTAACTTGTGCTATGTCTGCGCATAAAATCTTGTCTATTCAACGCAGAATGCAGAATTTATACGCAACGACCATGGCTCTAGTCTTCTCTGACTGGCAAACAGTCGTTCCTTTCGATTTTTCAAAGCCGATAGCCTCTTGCACGAAAGTCACATGACATGCTCTTGCATGCGCTTCTTGACTCATCTCTTGGAAGCAACCCTGAAAGTCAGCTCTTGCAGGCCCATAAAACCATGCACAATCTCTTCCATACCATAGCATTGCATTGCTACTCATAACGAACATAGCATAGTCAGAGGCAGCGGATTCACCCAATTTCATATATCCATCTCTTGATTTCGCATAGCTATTCATAACGAGCAAGGATTAACTCAGTTTCATAAAACCATGCAACTTTCTCGGAGAGCAACCTCCAATGGCCATGGTGAAGACTCTCCTTACATTGATGGCTGGAAAGCCTACGACACAAATCCTTATCATCCTCAAAACAACCCATCTGGAGTTATCCAAATGGGCTTAGCAGAAAATCAGGTGACTATTTAATAGAAAATGGGATTGAGTAACGCTCAGACATGTTATTAGACTTGTGTCTCTGTTCTCTGTTCTCTGTTTAGCAAAGCTACAAAATAATGCCATTGCTTTTTAAAATATCTTGCAGCTTTCGTACAATTTAATAGAAAAGTGGGTAAGAGAACACCCAGAGTCTTCCATTTGCGCGCAGGAGGGCATTTCCAGCTTTGAGGAGATTGCTAATTATCAAGATTATCATGGCCTCCTCACGATGAGAGAGGTACAAATTAGTATCTATACTATAACCATTCAATTGTCCAAAGTAATGACAAGTAGAAAGTATGAAATATGTTGTCGAGACAAACTCGATTTTAATTTGTGTGTTATTGAAATAGATTTTACTAACTATTTATGGTGGACCTTTAATGTAGGGTATTGCATTATTTATGGAGGAAGTGGGAGGAAGAAGAGCCAAATTTGATAAAGATAGAATAGTCCTCACTGTAGGAGCCACTGCTGCTCATGAGGTTCTAACATTTTGCATGGCGAATCCAGGAGAAGCTTTCCTTGTTCCATCCCCATATTATCCTGGGTAACTAAAACTTATCTTTTACTAAGAATCTAGTGCTTTTGGAATCTCCACGTAAAAATATTCAAACTTCAATCGCTATACTTTTTGAATTGATTGAAATCTAATGTATGTAAATGTTGACAAGCAGTGTTGACAGAGATCTAAAGTGGCGGACAAGAGTAGAGCTGATAGCAGTAGAGTGCAGCAGTTCCAACAATTTTCAGGTGACAATGAGCGCGCTTGAAGAAGCATACAAATAGGCAAAGGGTGGAAAGATAAGAGTGAAGGGCGTTCTGATAACAAATCTGCCCAACCCACTGGGCACCACAATGGATGAGCAGACACTGAGAAGCATTGTACATTTTACGAGAGAGAAGAAGATTCATCTGATCTGTGATGAGATCTATGCTGGGTCAGTCTTTTCTAGTCCAAGGTTTGTGAGCATTGCAGAGGTAGTGCAACAGCAAAGTGAGAGGGAATGCAACCATGCTCACATCATTTACAGCCTGTCAAAGGACATGGGACTGCCTGTATTTATAGTGGGAGTCATCTATTCATATAACAACATGGTTGTTACAGCGGCTCGTAGAATGTCGAATTTCTGTATGGTTTCTTCACAGACGCAGTACTTGATGGGTGCAATGTTGAGTGATAGGGCATTTGTGAGAGAATACATTGGAGAAAATAAAAAGAGGCTGCTAGAGGCACATAGCATGTTTGTCCAGGGATTGCGCGAGGCGGGCATTGAGTGTTTGGCCAATGCCAACGCTGGACTTTTCTATTGGGTAGACCTCCGCCATCTTCTCCACAAAGAATTAGAGCTTGCACTTTGGAAGACAATCATCAATGAGATTGGACTGAATGTATCACCCGGGTACTCATGCCATTGCAAAGAGGACGGATGGTTTAGTTCCTGCTTTGCTAACATGACCTCAGCCACCATGCAAGAGGCACTCTCCAGAATTAAGCGTTTTACAGAAAGGAGGAGCAAGATGTTCATGTCCTTGCCACTATGTGAATAAAGTGTTGACATAATAGTAGTATTACATTGTTAATTAAATAAATATAAGTAAATAATTAGTTGGTTAGTTTCTGGGAAGTTACTTTCTCGTAAGAAGTTATATACGGGGATAACAAGGCTTTAAAAAACCAATTCCCTGCATTGTAATAGACATCTGAAGAAATCATCAATATATTATTTTATGTTATTTTGTTGTGCACCATGGTTTGATTAGTTGTCTCTGTATTTGTGCTCACCATTTCAATATGGTATCAGAGCATTGATTATATTTCTGTGCCTGTGATTGAAAAATGGTCTTGAAGAAGACAGTTATGTCTGCAATGTAGAGAGATGTTTGTTGCAGATGATGTGTCTACTAGGAGAACTATTCAAGTGAAGGTTGCCTGTGGGGAGAGTATTATCCTCTTTGTTTTCTATTTTATTTTGGTGTTGAACTTTTAAGTGCTGCACACTATTAAAGTATTGGAATTTTTCAAAGGATGTGCAATGTTTGGAAGACTAAATTTGACTGAGTTTTGCCATTATTTGTAAATTATGGAGTGTTGAATTTTGATGCTGGCCGCTACAATTTTTAGATTTAAGCATAATTTTTTTAAATGCTGCATTAACTGTTGTCAAGCATTGAACATTCCTCTGAAGCCTTGAAGATTTGATGAGTCATTTGTCAAAGGCATCTAGCATTCATTCTGAGGCATTTTGAAAGGCTACATAGGGAGTTAAAACAAGTTTATTTACATGAATGCCAAGCACAGAAGCTTGGTGAAAGCGGTTAAAGTGTTTGCCCATATGAAAGAATGAAACGTCTTGTGAATATATTATTGCAACATATAGAAGACATTCCTCATGTGAGTTTAAAAATTGACTAAAATTTATTAATGTTATACTTTATGAAATGTGAGCCAATGCGAAAAGAAAAAAAGATGTGTTGACATATGTGAGAAGTAAAATAAGTTTATGTTTCATGAAGTTTAAAACAAACATTGAAAAGTTTTTACCTTTCTTGGGAGAAAGTTAAAAAGGAAAGTTTTTAAAAAGGGAGAGGATTTTTTATCTTTTAAAGAGTATTATTTTAAAAAGAAAGAAAAGTGGGGAGACATAAGTAGTAGAATTTTATGAAGATATTTAATTTTATGAAAAGGAGACAAAAGTAGTTTTCTTTTTTTAAGGGCATTTAAAATATTTAAAGAATTTATTTTTTTCGTTTGAAGTAATAAGGTGGAAAACATTGGAGTTATTTTATCATGGCTACATCAAATATTGCTTGTTCTCTCGGGGCCATTTATACTGCACCTGATAGGGTTTTCAAAGAATCATATGTAACATTAGTTGGATAAAGTGTAACCACATCAAATTGGAGGCAGGCGGTATTGGAGGATGGAGGATTTTCCATCATCTCAAGTTAGCTTCTCCCTTTGAGACGATGCTTTGCATGAGAAGCATTTTTGGTTTTGGTTGTTTTGTTTTTCTTTGTTGATGCTGACGGAGCTGACAGATTTGAACAATGTATGTTTTATGAAGATTTTGTTTTGGAGACAGGTTTGGGGTTTGGTGTTGAGCTCAATATGGATTGTTGTCCAATGAGCTTCAAAGAGTATATGATCAAGAATTATACCCTTTCGTAGTCACTAGACAATGGCAGAGATCTGTCGTATCTCTTAGGGTTCATTGTCGAATAATTCAAGACTCTGTGATTTGAGAGCTTGGGACTAAAAAGCTCAAGAACATAGCTGGAAGCTACGCCTTTCTGAGGGTAGACGAGACAGCATGATGGAGCCTCTCTTGGTTCAGGATTTGTTATTTGGGAGAAGATCTTCTATAAATATGTATTCATACTATGTAATCAACTTTGTTGAGTATTTTAGCATTAAGGGGGGTACCTCGGTACTATTGCAAGAACAATGTAATAAGGGGGGGAATGTTGTCATAATAGTAGTATTACATTGTTAGTTAAATAAATATAAGTAAATAATTAGTTGGTTAGTTTCTGGGAAGTTACTTTCCCGGAAGAAGTTATATACGGGAATAACAAGGCTTTAAAAAGCCAATTCCCTGCATTGTAATAGACCTCCAAAGAAATCATCAATATATTATTTTATGTTATTTCACTGTGCACCATGGTTTGATTAGTTGTATCTATATTTGTGCTCACCATTTCCATACAAAGATCTACAATCTCTTCCTCAATCCCTCAAACGTTTCGTATAGCTCATCCTAATCACTATCCCTTCCTCTTTATTGATAGACCTCAAACAACGACACCAATTGCATCCATGTGATATCCAATTACATTCTTTCTTCACCACCATTTATTCTTTATAGGAAAGTCGATTCTTTATTCTTTATTCTTTATTCTTTGGCGGGCAGTTATAACATTGTAGACGACTCTACTGGCTGTGTTCACGAGGCCAGTTATATTTGCGGCTGTACTGCTAAATTTATCGAGGGTAAATTTTGTAGGTACTACTTTAAAATCTATATCAAAATGAATGATGCTAGATGCAAAGTCTCTAAGTGGCTATGGTTTAAACAGTGCACTTTCTTCGTTCAATAGAAAGATATTATGAGACAAATAATGCAAGCCAAATGAATCAAACACAATGATTATAACGATATTTTAGATCAACCTAAATGATATAAGTAATCTTGTCAATAGCATCACTCACCAATACCAACTTAATAAGTAATATAGACACAAATTTGCTGTTTGGATTTATGTTGAAAAGACAAAAGCAAGAAGATCTGCATTAGAAACTCTTCTAAATCACTTGCTCTGTATCAGATTAGGGTATCTAATTTAAAAGTTAATCCATGTCACAAGGCAATGTAAGTAGTATAACACACAACTGTTGGATTTTCCAGTGTCAATAGACAATATGCACACTAATACATAAAAATTAACCAAAAACATTTAAGCTTCCCACACAACCCAATGAACATGATTGTCAAGAAGAAAGTAAAATGTCAGCAATTTGGTTCGACGTAGACAAAATAATAAGTATTGCTCATTAGAAGTTGTTTCCCAATTTAGCACAAAATGCTTTGGTCTATACTGGCCTTAAGCGTTCAGAAGCATGTGATACCATGTAAAGTTCTTTGTCTAGGCCAAAGCGATTGGAAAAGAAGGGGTCGATAGGCCATCAAATGTGCCGGAATATTATTTTCTGACATCTCATGTTGTATGAGACTGATTTGTAATTTTGCAAGCCAAGTAAAGTTCTTTGTCCAGGCCAAAGCGATTAGAATTGACAGCTATAATCCACAAGGCTCTTAGTGTGTGCAAAAGCTCTAGGCCTAAGAGAGGCAACAAAAATAGCTTTTGGCAAATCCTTGGTATGATGAAGATTGCAAGACAACAGAGAAAATGTTGAAATCAAGGGAAACAAGAAGGAATATGAAAAACTAGTGAGATCGAAAAAAGAAGATTACATGCAAACAAGGCAGAAAGATCTGATTTTTCTTGGGAAGCACAATCTGAGGGGCTTCTGGTAATAATCACAACAAAAAAATGCAGTTATTGAGAATGATATCACGGACCTCCAATGACTTGATTATGCAAAGCTGCTATTTGAAAGAGATCAAAACAAAGATGCCCCCCCCAGTAATCAATTCAATGGCAAAACTCTTCTCCACGAAAGACATCAAGGAAGGAATTAAAAAGCTTGCTGTGGGTAAAGTGCAAGATATAGATTGCCTACAAGAAGAATATATAAAATGGGGCATGGAACTCCTCACACTGCACATCAAAAGAAAATTTAATGGGGTCATTCAAAATGGTTTTCCAATGGATTGGACAACCAGTGTCATTATTCCTTTTCTACAACATGCTCTTGCATGCACTTCTTGACTCATCTCTTGGAAGCAACCCTGAAAGCAATCTCTTGTAGGCCCATAAAACCATGCACAATCTCTTGCATAGCATCACATTGCTACTAATAACGAGCAAGGCTATAGGTAGCGGATTCACCCAATTTTATTTAAAACCATGCAACTTTCTCTAACAGCAACCTCCAATGGTCATGGTGAAGACTCTCCTTACTTTGATGTCTGGAAAGCGTATGACACAAATCCTTATCATCCTCAAAACAACCCATTTGGAATTATCCAAATGGGCTTAGCAGAAAATGGTAGAGCTTAACCAGCCAGTGAATTCTAAATGACCGGCTGGTGGACTTTTGTACGACCTTCACTTGGCAGATGAATCAGTGACTACAACCTGTACGGCAGCAATGACAGTAGTTGACTGTGTCTGTCGACTGTCTAGTTGGAGTCGGCTGGTGGGTCGACATTGAAATGTCGTATAGCCGATCGACAGAACTCACCAGCTGTTTACAGCTAGCGGTAGAAAATCAGGTGCCTATTTAATAGAAAATGGGATTGAGTAATGCTTAGACATGTTATTAGACTTGTGTCTCTATTCTCTATTTAGCAAAGCTATAAAATAATGACATTACTTTTTAAAATATCTTGCAGCTTTCGTACGATTTAATAGAAAAGTGGCTAAGAAAACACCCAGAGTCTTCCATTTGTGTCCAGGAAGACATTTCCATCTTTGAGGAGATTGCCAATTATCAAGATTATCATGGCCTGCCCACGATGAGAGAGGTACAAATTATCAGTAGCAAATTAGTATTTATACCAATCTACTTAAAATGTCAAAAATTCAACCATTAAAAGTAATGACAAAGTAGATAGTGTATTAAATTATGTTATTTAATCAAACTTAAAATATAGATCAATAAGTGTGACTCAAAAACTATTTCTATATAATTGATTTTATTAATCATTTATGGTGGACCATTAATATAGGTTATTGCATTGTTTATGGAGGAAGTGGGAGGAAGAAGAGCTAAATTAGATAAAGATAGAATAGTCCTCACTGTAGGAGCCACTGCTGCTCATGAGGTTCTAACATTTTGCATGGGAAATCCAGGAGAAGCTTTCCTTGTTCCATCCCCATATTATCTTGGGTAACTAAAACTTATCTTTTACTATGAATCTAGTGCTTTTGGAATCTCCACGTAAAAATATTCAAAACACACTTGCTATACTTTTTGAATTGATTGAAATCTAATGTATGTAAATGTTGTCAAGCAATTTTGACAGAGATCTAAAGTGGCAGACAGGAGTAGGGCTGATAGCAATAGAGTGCAACAGTTCCAACAATTTTTAGGTGACAGTGAGTGCGCTTGAAGAATCATACAAATAGGCAAAGGGTGGAAAGATAAGAGTGAAGGGCATTCTGATATCAAATCCGTCCAATCTACTGGGCACCACAATGGATGAAAAGATACTGAGAAGCATTGTACATTTTATGAGAGAGAAGAAGATTCATCTGATTTGTGATGAGATCTATGTTGGGTCAATGTTTTCTGGTCCAAGGTTCATGAGCATTGCAGAGGTGGTGCAACAGCAAAGTGAGAGGGAGTGCAAGCATGTTCACATCATTTACAGTCTGTCAAAGGACATGGGACTACCTAAATTCAGAGTGGGAGTCATCTATTCGTATAACAACATGGTTGTTATGGCAGCGCGCAGAATGTCAAGTTTTTGAATGGTTTCTTCACAAACACAGTACTTGATGGGTGCGATGTTGAGTGGCAGGGCATTTGTGAGAGAATATATTCAAGGGAATAAAAAGAGGTTGCAAGAGGCACATAGCATGTTTGTCTAGGGATTGTTCGAGGCAGGCATTGAGTGTTTGGCCAATTCCAATGCTAGGCTTTTTTGTTGGGTAGACCTCCGCCATCTTCTCCACAAAGAATCAGAGATCGCGCTTTGGAATACAATCATCAATGATCTTGGACTGAATGTATCACCCAACTCCTCATGCCATTGCAAAGAGGGTAGACGGCTTAGGTTCTACGTTGCTAAAATGATCCCGACCACCATGCAAGAATCACTCTCTAGAATTAAGTGTTTTACAGAAAGGAGAAAGATGTTCATGTCCTTGCCAAAATGTGAATAAGGATGTACAATCTCCTCTTCAATCCCTCAAACATTCTATACATCTCATCCTAATCACAATCCTTTCCTCTCTATTCATAGATCTCAAACAATGAACTGGAACTATGTCGACATCCCTCACACCCCAATCGCATCTATGTGATATCCAAATACTTTCTTTCTTCACCAGGTCATTCAACTCCCCTCTTTGTTTTGTTTTTGAAAGTCAATTCTTTATTCTCTATTATCTATTCTTTATTCTTGGTGGCCAGTTCTAACATTTTTGATAGCTTGGTTATACTAGTTGTGTACATGAGGCCAGTTATATATGCACCCTATACTGCTAAATTTTTAAGGGTTGTATCTTCGGGCTATGCTACTAAAATATTCTAAATGTGATATCCAGATTGAAATTTCAATGGAAGATACGACAATAGATGTCAGGAATTGATTTGAAATTTGAGTTTTAAAAGTTTGAGGTTTGAATTTGCGTGTGAAGAAGTGGCCTTGTCAATCCTACACTTACAAATCTAAACTAAGACATGGAAAATAGGAAATATAGGCATCATAATTGGTTCTTGGGGATGAGTGATGATGGGAACAATCTAGGATAAGCCCATCAGTTGAAATTAAAGTCACTTGTAGAATTGTTATCATGCTTAAAGGACAATATACTCAAAGTATACCAAAAACCTAGGGGAAAAGGGCATGACTATGCAATTTTTTCCATTACATTTTTCTCCTAATTTGATGTGCATGTGAACTACTATAATTACGCATGTCAAAGTAAAATAAGAAGTAAGATGGGAAGTAAATATTTTAAACACTTAAAGGATATGTAAATTTGGACAATGATTTTTGTGTCCTCCTCAAAATGAGTGCTCCATTAGAAAATCTATAAAATCAAAAAAAGTATGTAATGAGTAGCATTTATCACACATTTAAATAGACATTGAATACAACTTACTTGAAACTTGTTTCAAAAATAGAAAAAGTAAAAAGGAGAAGGGTAAGAGATTCTATCTAAGTGGAAAGTGGTAGAACATCATGATGTAGGAGCATCCTCATTTCACTAGGAATCCTATATCAAAAAAAAATATTTTTAATTTCCTTCTAGCTCACTTAAATATTATTTTTGTACTTTCTCTAGTTTCATTCTTTAGACCCCAAGTTGACAATGTGTTAATGCAAAGGTTGGACACATCACGAGCCTCATAGCAAAATCTCTAGCTAGGACCATTTCCTCAACATCATGGGAACTTTAATATATTTAATACAAAATTATAATTATATTTCTTTATCCTTGTAAGATATACATTGATTAATTCCACTAGATATCATAAAGTATAAGCTACATGCTAAGAGTTTTTTAAAAAAAATTGATTTATCTTACTTCAATGTTTTATAGAAGTAACCATACTCTATTTTCACTTGTCTTCCAATGTAATGAGAAATACATATCCTAATCAAATCTATTAATTTTTTATGATTATTAATGAAATCTTATGAAATTTAATATTAGGTATAGTAAGTCTTCATAGTTAGGCCATAACGAAGCTATCAACATAAGTTTCTCATTGCATCTAACTAACCACAATAGTTCCTTCTTTTTTTAACAAATGTAATAATCTTCATTTATATATTTTCACTAAGAAAGAATTCAAGCAAGTTCACAATAACTCATAAGGTACCCTTGTAATGCCCCACCACGGAACCCAAGAGATTAGTCTAACTATACATCACAAAAGGCCAAAAAAAAAATTTATAATAAGAAATGGAACAAGGTGTAATCACAAGGTAACAAGCATGCAAGTTAACTTTAATCTCTAGGGATACATGACTGCATTAACTGCTATAATAAACAGATTACCATTCATGATTAATCAAAACCAAAAACATTAATATAAATTTTCCATTACAATATTACATTAGTTAATGACAACAAGATATTGCATATGAAATTATAGCATGTTATACAATATTCTGAACAAAGAAAATAATATTACATTAGCAACTGTATTGCTTACATCTCGAACAAGATATGAGATAAGACTGGTATACATATCAAGAATGACTATCTCCTCAACTGAACAAAAGTAGAAATCTGCTACGAGAAGAATCTTCAAATGTTTGAACATCAGAAACAAGCCCAATGAAAAAGAAGCACAACCACCCACCCATGTGGAACCCTGAGGCCCACCCCCTATGCTAGGAGATAATGATAAGGTCCCAGGACATGAATAGTTAGGTGGACAATAAATAAGAAGAACAAGGGCTACACATGACTACAACAACACAAAGCAACAAAGACATCACAAGCAGTCTAAACATCACTTCCAAAGGCAACCAAAAAACAACATGAAAGAGTACAACTCGGGAATGCTAGACTGCAGTAGGGAGAAGTGTCAGCACAATGCTTGTCATGGGTTGTCCTAGAAAGCCTTCCTAGACCTCGGCCCCCATCTTGGGTTGTCCTAGCAACCTCTCATAACTCCCAGCCCCCATACAAACTCATGCGGAATCAACATACCTTTCATAAGGATAAGGTTGTTGATCTTGCCATTCTAGGCCTTCTCATCTCATCTCAAGCCTAAACAAGCACTTGAGCCATGAGTGAGGCATTCACTTATCTTGTTTAGTGTGATTAATCACCCAACCCCTTCATTTATTAATTAGATTATCACTGAATTAAGATACTCTCACATGGGTTGTCTTGGACGCCACTTTGGGCTCCGACACCCATCGAGAGCCACTCTCCTATCTACATCTAGAAGACCCTACTCAACAAGCATAGAAATGATCAAATATACATGAATCATGCAAGGCATTAACTCTCTTGCACCACAACTTAATCATAGGACAACTTTCACAAAACATTACCATAACTTCTAAGTGAAGAAACCATAACCATCATATTACTCTTACATTATCCAACACCTTCCCATTTACAAATTCCAACACACTAACCATTGCATCATTAATACCTTAATGGACTATATCATCCAAGCAAGACTAATTCCATCTCATAACACTTAACAATCATAGCATAGGTATGAGAACAAAAAATTCAAGGATGACTCTGCAATCACATCACGGATCTTTATAATATGATGACAACATGAGATCACGACAACAAAAGCTATGCCTCTAGAATAACTAACTTGACAACATGACCCTAATACATCCATTGATACGACTTTCACAAGTTACCCACAACAAAATCCAAATACAATAATTTAAAACAATTACTTATAAGGAAATTCGTACTAAAGGAAAATACTAACTTTATATTTAAAACTATCAATACTTAGTTTCCAAAACATGGTAATTATAGATCAGCTTTGTACAAATGCAACTAAACTTCAAACTTATTTATGACACAAATCATAAAATCACAATGTCATACACAGAGATTCATTATGCCATTTACTCATAAATTTGACTAGCATTAAAACAATATCCCAAAACTCAATATTTAACCTCTAACCTTATTCAAGATTCCAATAACAATTAATAATTCACCTAGATGCAAATCTCAAGAGTAAGATTAATGTTATGTTTCTATCCTAGCATGACTCTAAGCTAATTATTATAGCCACAACCAATTACATAAAAGGGTTAAACAACCTATCTAAGGATCAATTAAATCTTAAGACACTAGTCTTAGTGATATAATAGGATATGGAGGAAATAACAGGATCAAAGCATTACTAGACTCATGATTTACCATCTATCTAGAGTCCCATAAAGTCAAACTCCTTGATATGATAAACTTTCCCTCCCAAGTGCTAAAGTCCTAACCTTATTAATTCTAAATTTCATTCTATAAAATAATAACTCTATGCAATGAAACATCATAATATAAACAAGAAAATTAACCATACTAACATTTAAATACACTAACTTCCATTTTCAACCAATGATCTAATCATCTAATCTAATTTATATAATAAAAATTATAATACAATTTGAATCATAACATAATCACAAACATAACAAATACATTATACCAAGATGTTTGCTCACTTACCTACAAGATCGACTCTACTATGCGAATGAAAGTAACCTTGAATGTCAATCAATGTCTATACTAACCAATGCATTAAAACGTACTATTCTAATCACTAAAAGATAACTCCCTAACTCACCAAATTTCAATCTAACACATCTATTACTGATGACGTTGAGTCTTAACATAGAATGACAGCAAGGAAATCGACCAAGATTCCTATGATCTCAACTTACACTGATAACTTGCATATGATAGCTACGTCAATTAATCCTTATTGCACCCTAACTTAAGATGACTACAACTATCACAGCAAAGATTTAACTGTATGCAAAAAAGAATGCATATCATGGCAGGGAATTGAATTTAAAAACACTAATAATTTGGGGACTGTACAACAAATTGATGTGAGGCAATGTTTCTGCAATGACAACATTGAAGCTGCATATCAGAACCGCCCACATACTGAATAGCTCCAATCTTTCAAAAATAACCTCGTCGATAGTATGAAGAAACATGTTTGAATGGAATGATTGCCAGATGCAACTAGGATTATATTATGCCAGACATAAATGATAACATTGAGCATGGGCCGATTGTATTTCATCATTTTACTGAGGGATCAAAGAAGGTACAAGCTAGGCTTACTACTTCATCTTAGGGTTGCAATTATCAGTTTGTATGCATAGAAAAATTGGTTATAAAATTCGAGTAGGTTCATTAACCTAAGGCAATGTGAAAAGCTACAAAAAGAATCAATAGGAAGAGCAAAGCATAAGATTGAAAGTATTTGACTTAATGAGCACATGGCTCGCAGTTTACCAAGCATCAATAGAAAAACAAAATGAGGCGATTGTGGCAGCACATCAATGGTATGACAGGGTCTAAGGATCAATTGTTTAAGCCGAGATTACTCTGTGAAGCAACATGATCTGGGTTTATCTCATTCCAACTACATTCAGTAAGAATGTTGTATGCAGATGTATACTAATGCTCGAGGCTTACAGAGAACTAGAGAACCTCGAATGATGCTATGGATCAGACGACTACAAATTTACAAAGGAGATAGAGATTATAGCATGCCTTAAATAATGACGTAGACACCAGTATTGATCAAAAAGAGTTTTGAATAAGTGAGGGTCTTGATAAGATCACAATATACATTCAACCTCACAATCCAAATAGGGTTCTACAGAGTCGACAAATGATAGGATCGAAATGGGTATAACTCTAAATACAAGATTCAAGGTAAAAGTTTTGTTGAGGAAATTGTCTTGGAGAAACATGATTTCAATGTTGCAGAAGTTTAGAGAATATGACATGTAAATAATTTAGTGAAATTCTCAGAGAGGTTTACAATGATGTAGCATACATAACAAAACAATTTTCTTAACAAGACAACATAAAATAAATTCAAGCATTGACTAGAACTAAAACAGCAAATCTCAAGGAACCATGGCAAAACACATACCTGGATTAAACTTTCTTCTTCCCAGTTGTCTTCTTGCCTGATAAATTTCCTTCCCCCCTGAAACCACACTCTCGTCCCTCTAAAAACCTTCAAGCCCAAAGAAGAAATAGCCAAAACAATTCCCCATTTTCGTTAAACACCTAGCCCCCCCATTAATCACCCTCAGACAAAATTAGTTAATTATCATAATTTCCCGCTCTATACTCCCCCGTTATAGCAATCCCACCTCCACCAAACTTAAATGCAATAAATCTCCACTTACAGGAGATTTTCCCATAATAGAACAAAATTAATATCTTCATCATTCATGACAACCCATTACCAGAAATTATTAAATTATAAATAGTGCCTACACAAGACAATTTATTTACTCAAAAAGATATTAACTAACCGAAATATATCTTTACTATTATTATTACTATTATATTAATATTCTCAATCAGCTGACTTTATTCATTTTATTATTATTATTTATCAATCAAGGAGAACTAATAATTTCAATTTAAACAAAACAATTAATCAAAACAAAGGTCGCAGCATTATAACATAAGAACCCACATACCAAACAATTCTGACATCCTTGCACGACCAAACTTCAGAGACATACAATCATGTCCAACCTGACCAACATGATAGGACTCCAGACAGGATACTCATCCTTTTCAAGGATGATGACAAAGTAGATAGGGACCTTTCGTTATCTCCATTCAATGATTTCTATTGGTTATGGCACGCTTAGACCTGCTAATTCAGGTGGAATCAATGCCTGGTACCTGCAACCTGCAACAAACCAGATGTCAAGCACACACACACACATATATATATATATATCAACATCAAAACAACACAATGTGACAAGGAATTGCAGCATAGCAGGGTGCTCATCAAGAGTAATTCTACATCGTCCCTTCACAAAAACATATCACATTATCTACATCAAGCAAGTTCAAGAATAGCTAAATGTTTATATAAGCATCATCAGGTAAACACCTAAGCACCTATTAATATTAATCCACATTGTCAATTGAATCCATAACTAGACATAAGCATTAAACATTACTTCAAACAACATCCTCAGAGCAATAAGCCAATATCATCGGTAACTGAATAATCAGATGTCAGATAATCACATGAAACATAATAAAACTAGTCAACCAAATTAATTTAACCCATAACTAATTATATCATAAGCATCAGAAATGTCATCATAGTAAACATAAATGAATGCCATCATCAATCATCAAAATAATAAATCCATCAAAATATACCATCATGTCTAACCATAAGGAAATAACCAACACTCTATCGGAAAGTCAAAATGAGGGGCACTACATCCTCCCCCCTAGGATTAGGCTTACTCTTGGAAGCCTGCAAACAAGCTGAGGGTCACTACTACTCAAAGCCCCTACCCTCGAGGGTCAATCCCTGATGCTACAAAATGCACACAGGCTCCAAAGAAAGTTTCCCATCCTCTGCTTGTGGTCTCCAAAACATTCCCCTTATGCTCTGACTGGCGGTGTTCAATAGCTATGAACACTCGATGAGACCTCCCTACATCACCTACGGTTGGCTCTGAAGCTACCAGGCTCTGACCAAAACTTGCAATGTTTTTTTGTGGACACTGCCTTGCTATATGGCCCTGTTGGCCGCAAGAGAAACAACCTACACCTCTACCATAACCTCCACCAACCGAGAAAGCATTAGACTACTAGAAATCATCTCTGGTTACTGTAGACTAAGTGTTTTGAATTGGCTGATTGGGATGATAATTCTTGGCCCTCCACCAATTATGGTCTTTTCCTGACTGAGTACCACCACCTTGCTAAGGTTGAGAATTCTTTGATTTTGAATGGGAAAACTGATGTTGTTCGCCTTTAGCGGGTGGAAGATGGCTTCTTGAAGTGTCTGCTACCTGAGATTGGCCATCATGAGGTTCAACACCTGTCAGAGGCACACTACAAATCTACACACCTGTGTGACCACCAAGAGCCATTGCCAAATTCTCCTCTACCAAACGAGCTTTCTCAACTACCACCTCCATAGTCTTAGGCTTGAAATGTGTACTTCTCCACTGATTCGAGCAATCCAGCCCCTGATGAAGTGTTGCACTAACATAGCCTCATCGTCATCGATGCCTGCATACTACTTGAGCTCATAAAATCTATGCTCATACAGCTCTACTGACATGGCCATCTGTCTCAACTCATGGAACTCATCTACGCAGCGCTGCTTCTAATTATCTGATAGGAAGGGAGATTTAAACCTTTCTAAGAAGAATTCCCAAGAAACAATACTAATGTCCAAGTGAAACTTTTGCTCCTCTAAATGCCACCAGGTCGAAGCAAAACCTTTGAGATGTAAAATAGCACATCTACCCTCGGTGTTTCTACCATATGGATGCATGGTGAAACACGTACCTGAATCCAGTAACTAGGTCTCAGCCTCCAATCCACTACCAGCTCCATCAAAGGTGGGAGGGCGTACCCTCAGAAGATCTCTCATATGACTAGCTAAGGTGGCCTCCTGCTCAGCTGTCAATTCTCTCCTCCTAGGTGACCTCTCTCTTTCCCTAGCTTCTGGCTAATCTACTTCCTGCCTAGGACCCATATGCGCAAGAACCTCCTCAAGCAACTGGCATAACTAAGCTCCCTTCGGTTCACACTGGTTCTCCCTATTCTGACTCCTGCCTTCCTAAGTACTCTCATGAGAGGAACTAGGAGGGGGTGTACTGCCACCACCTCTTCCACGTCCCCTACCTTGACCCTGACCTCAACCTTGACATCTAGGCATCTTCTACACTAAACCAACAAAGGACAACCTCAAACTAAAAGACAAGGATGACAAAAGGGAAAATACAACTTACATAATCTACGCGACTAGGAAAGCATAGTAGGTTTATACCTACCCAGAGTACCCAGTGTTTGAAAACTTGGCTCTGATACCAAATGTAATGCCCTGCCACGGAACCCAAGAGATTAGTCTAACTATACATCACAAAAGGCCAATTTTTTTTATATAATAAGAAATGGAACAAGGTGTAATCACAAGGTAACAAGCATGCAAGTTAACTTTAATCTCTAGGGATACATGACTACATTAATTGCTATAATAAATAGATTACCATCCATGATTAATCAAAACCAAAAACATTAATATAAATTTTCTATTACAATATTACATTAGTTAACGACAATAAGATATTGCATAAGAAATTATAGCATGTTATACAATCTTCTGAATAAATAAATAATATTACATTAGCAACTGTATTGCTTACATCTCAAACAAGATATGGGATAAGACTGGTCTACATATTAAGAATGACTATCTCCTTGACTGAACAAAAGTAGAAATCCGCTACAAGAATCTTCAAATGTTAGAACATCAGCAATGAGCCCAATGGAAAAGAAGCACAACCACCCAACCATGTGGAACCTTGAGGCCCACCCCCCATGCTAGGAGATATTGATAAGGTCCCATGACATGAATAGTCAGGTGGACAATAACTAAGAAGAACAAGGGCTACACATGCCTACAACAACATAGTGAAACAAAGACATCACAAGTAGCCTAAACATCACTTCCAGAGGCAACCACACAGTGACATGAAAGAGTACAGCTTGACTACAGTAGGGAGAAGTGTCATCACATAGCTTGTCATGGGTTGTCCTGGCAAGCCTTCCTAGGCCTCGGCCCCCATCTTGGGCTGTCCTGGCAGCCTCTCCTAACTCCTGACCCCCATACAAACTCATGCGGAATCAACATACCTTTCATGAGGACAAGGTCATTGATCTTGCCATTCCAAGCCTTCTCATCTAATCTCAAGCATAAACAAGCACTTGAGCCATGAGTGAGGCATTCACTTATCTTGTTTAGTGTGATTAATTACCCAACCCCTTGATTTATTAATTAGGTTATCACCGAGTTAAGACACTCTCACATGGGCTGTCCTAGACACCACTTTGGGCTCTGGCCCCCATCGAGAGCCACTCCCCTATCTGCATCTAGAAGACCCTACTCAACAAGCATAGAAATGATCAAATATACATGAATCATGCAAGGCATTAACTCTCTTGCATCACAACTTAATCATAGGACAACATTCACAAAACATTACCATAACTTCTAAGTGAAGCAACCATAACCATCATATTACTCTTACATTAACCAACACCTTCCCATTTACAAATTCCAACACACTAACCATTGCATCTTTAATACCTTAATGGACCATATCATCCAAGAAAGACTAATTCCATCTCAGAACACTTAACAATCATAGCATAGGTATGAGAACAAAACATTCAAGGATGACTCTGCAATCACATCATGGACCTTTATAATATGATGACAACATGAGATCACGACAACAAAAGCTATGCCTCTGGAATAGCTAACTTGACAACATGACCCTAATATGTCCATTGATACAACTTTCACAAGTTACCCACAACAAAATCCTAATACAATAATTTAAAACAATTACTTATAAGGAAATTCGTACTTAAGGAAAACACTAACTTTATATTTAAAACTATCAATACTTAGTTTCCAAAACATGGTAATTATAGATCAGGTTTGTACAAATGCAACTAAACTTCAAACTTCTTTACGACACAAATCATAAAATCAAATTGTCATACACACAGACTCATTATGCCATTTACTCATAAATTTGACCAGCATTAAAACAATATCCCAAAACTCAATATTTAACCTCTAACCTTATTCAAGATTCTAGTAGCAATTAATAATTCACCTAGATGCAAAGCTGAAGGGTAAGATTAATGTTATGTTTCTATCCTAGTATGGCTCTAGGCTAATTCTTATAGCCACAACCAATTACATAAAATAGTTAAACAACCTATCTAGGGATCAATTAAATCTTAAGACACTAGTGTTAGTGATACAATACAATATGGAGGAAATAAGAGGATCAAAGCATTACTAGACTAATGACTTACCAACTATCTAGAGTCCCATAAGGTCAAACTCCTTGACATGATAAACTTGACCTCCCAAGTGTTAAAGTCCTAACCTTATTAATTCTAAATTTCATTCTATAAAATAATAAATCTATGCAATGAAACATCATAATATAAACAAGAAAATTAACCATACTAACATTTAAATACACTAACTTTCATTTTCAACCAATGATCTAATCATCTAATCTAATTTATATAATAAAAATTATACTACAATCTGCATCATAACATTATCACAAACCTAACAAATACATTATACCAAGATGTTCCCTCACTTACCTACAAGATCAGACTCTACTATGCAAACGAAGGTAACCTTGAATGTCAATCAATGTCTATACTAACCAATGCATTAAAACGTACTATTCTAATCACTAAAAGATAACTCCCTAACTCACTAAATTTCAATCTAACACACCTATTACTGATGACATTGGGTCTTAACATAGAATGACATCAAGGAAATCAACCAAGATTCCTATGATGTCGACTTACACCGATTACTTGCATATGATAGTTACGTCAACTTATCCTTATCATGCCCTAACTGAAGACGACTACCACTATTACCGCAAAGATTTAACTGCATGCAAAAAGGAATGCATATCATGGCACGGAATCGACTGTAAAAATAGCGACAATTTGGGTACTATATAACAAATTGATGTGAGGCAATGTTTCTGCAATGACAATATTGAAGCCACATATCAGAACTGCCACCATACTGAATAGCTCCAATCTTACAAAAATAACCTCATCGATGGTACGAAGCAACACGTTTGAATGTAATGATTGCCAGATGCAACTAGGATTATATTACGCCAGATAGAAATGATAGCATTGAGCATGGGTCGATTGCATTTCATCATTTTGTTGAGGGATCAAAGAAGGTGTAAGCTAGGCTTACTACTTCATCTTAGGGTTGCAATTATTAGTTTGTATGCATAGCAAAATCAGTTATAGCATTCGAGTAGGTTCATTAATCTGAGGCAATGTGAAAAGATGTAAAAAGAATCAATAGGCAGAGCAAAGCATAAGATTGAAAGTATTTGACTTTATGAGCACATGGCTCATGGTTTACCAAGCACCAATAGAAAAACACAATGAGGCGGTTGTGGCAGCACATCAATGGTATGACAGGGTCTAAGGATTAATTGTTTAAGCAGAAATTACTCCGTGAAGTGACATGATCATGGTTTACCTCATTCCAACTAAATTAAGTAAGAATGTTGTATGCAGATGTATACTAATGCCCAAGGCTTACAGAGAACCAGAGAACCTCGAATGATGCTATGGATCGAATGACTACAGATTTACAAAGGAGATAGAGATTATGGCATACCTTAAATAATGATAAAGACACCAGTATTGATTGAAAAGTGTTTTGAATAAGAGAGGGTCTAGATAAGATCACAATATACATTCAACCTCACAATCCAAATAGGGTTCTACAGAGTCGACAAATGATAGGATCGAAATGGGTCTATCTGTAAATACAAGATTCAACGTAAAAGTTGTGTTGAGGAAATCATCTCAGAGAAACAGGATTTCAATGTTGCAAAAGTTTAGAGAATATGACATGCAAATAATTCAGTGAAATTCTTGGAGAGGTCTACAATGATGTTGCATACATAACAAAACAATTTTCTTAACAAGACAACATAAACTAAATTCATGCATTGACTAGAACTAACACAACAAATCTCAAGGAACCATGAAAAAACACATACTTGAAATAAACTTTCTTCTTCCCAGTTGTCTTCTTGCCTGATAAATTTCCTTTCCCCCTGAAACAACACTCTCCTCCCCCTAAAAATCTTCAAGCCCAAAGAAGAAATAGCCAAAACAATTCCCCCTTTTTTTTAAACACCTAGGCCCCCCATTAATCACCCTTAGATAAAATTAGTTAATTATCATAATTTCCCACTCCATACTCCCCCGTTAGAGCAATCCCACCTCCACCAAACTTAAATGCAATAAATCTCCACTTACAAGAGATTTTCCCATAATAGAACAAAATTTATATCTTCATCATTCATGACAACCCATTACCAGAAATTATTAAATTATAAATAGTGCCTACACAAGATAATTTATTTACTCAAAAAGGTATTATTAACTAACTGAAATGTATATTTACTATTATTATTACTATTATATTAATATTCTCAATCAGCTAACTTTATTCATTTTATTATTATTATTTATCAATCAAAGAGAGCTAATAATTTCAATTTAAACAAAACAATTAATCAAAACAAAGGTCACACCATTATAACATAAGAACCCACATACCAAACAATACTGACATCCCTGCACGACCAAACTATAGAGACATACAATCATGTCCAACCTAATCAACATGATAGGACTCCAGATAGGATACTCATCCTTTTCAAGGATAGTGACAAAGCAGATAGGGACCTTTCGTTATCTCCATTCAATGATTTCCATTAGTTAAGGCACACTCAAACCTGCTAATTCAGGTGGAGTTGATGTCTAGTACCTGTAACCTGCAACAAACCAGATGTTGAGCACACACACACACACACACACACACACACATATATATCAACATCAAAAAAGCACACTGTGATAGGGAATCATAATGTAGCAGGGTGCTCATCCAGAGTAATGCTACACCATCCCTTCCCAAAAACATATCGTATTATCCACATCAAGCAAGTTTAAGAATAGCTAAATGTTTATATAGGCATCATCAGGTAAACACCTAAGCACCTGTTAAGATTAATCCACATTGTCAATTAAATCCATAACCAGACATAAGCATTAAACATAAGTTCAAACAACATCCTCAGAGTAATAAGCCAATATCATCCATAACTGAATAATCAGGTGTCAGATAATCGCATGAAACATAATAAAACTAGTCAACCAAATTAATTTAACCCATAACTAATTATATCATAAGAATCTTGTACTAACAAAAGCATCAGAAATGTCATCATAGTAAACATAAATGAATGCCATCATTAGTCATCAAAATAGTAAATCCATCAAAATATACAATCATGTCTAACCATAAGGTAATAACTAACAGTGTATCTTAAAGTCAATAAATAAATTAATACAATCATGAAGTCAAATCAAGATATATACTAATTAACCATAGATAGATTTCTTTTGTACAATCAAGATATCACTTGAAATTTTTAAGTTTGCATTGATCCCTCTATCAACATTAGGGTATATTCAATCCTTTAAGCTAAGACTTATTACTCAAATCAAAGATTACAATATAGTGGTCCCAATCATTTTGTAAACTAGTGGTATAAATTCATAGTTTTGCAACAACACTTAAGATTTTCAACTTGTAAATCTCCTTTGAAGAAAAACCTTAGGAAAATTACAACTTCCAACTAAGAGAAAAAAAAAAACATTGTCTTAGTCACATTTAGGGATACATGGCATGGTGCAATATGAGCCTAACCTAGGATCACCACCTAGCCCACAACCCTAGGCTAAATAGTTTAATACCACCCTTACCACAATATTAGAAAGATCACAATGATAACATAATTCTCATATTTATGCATCATACATAGACAGTCTAGAGTATTATTGAACCTCTTAGGTTCATCTATGACCATTCACCTTAAGTATAATAAACAATTTTCTTAGAGTCAACCCTCACACTCGAGGGTTGTGCATTTCCTTAGAATACATTTAGCATAGAAGACTATACTTGATACTATGAACCCTATAAGACTTCATAAAACTAAGATGTAAGTAAATAAGGACTAAGGTATCATTGTTACATTATTACAAGGCACCAAATTCATCCAATACCCTTCCTACATAGGTACAAATAGATAATAGAAAGTTAAAGAAGTGACTACCCCACCACTAATACAATCAAACAAGGGATAATTCTAACTAATATGATCTTACAACAAAATTTCATATGCATGAAATTCTCAATCCATATATGTGAATCTCAATGATTAAGAATTTGAAGTAAGAGTCAACATATCTTCACAAATAATCTTCAACTCATAAGGTAATGTTCATCATTATAGCTTAATGTCACAAGTTTACTATGCAATGATAGTCTTGAACATTCCTAATAGTAACACAATTGTCATATGCTCAAATTTAAAGAAAGATAGTAATTTAAATAGACTAAAATATAGAGTTTATATCAAATTATAGCAATGGTCAGCATATATACACCCAAAAACTTCATCCCCTTAGCCATATTATCTTAGCATTCTAGGAAATAACATATAGATCAAATTCCTATACCATCAACAATAGATTTGAGTCTAAAGGAGAACACACAAAGGAGGGTACATGCCTATGTAACCTTCCATCCTCAAAATCCTACTAAACCATATGGATGAACAATAAATGTATCCAAGCAAATAATCCAAAAAGCTCATCTTATATTTTTATCTATCCCATAGGGTTTATTAGATAGGCTAAATTCCATAGAGAAATATAGGAGATCTTCTTAAACTTCAAATGAGCAAGGAAACCCCTTAGTTTGATGGGAATTGAAACCAAGTTAACAAAGTAATGGATAACTTATTTAAACCTTTGATCAAGAATATTAGTATAACCAAGTGGAAATTTTCATTAGTTTGAACATTAAGTCAATGAAATCAAAATTTAGACTATGAAAAAATTGAATTTAGCTTAGTAGTACTAGAAAGTTGAAAAACAAATTGGTAGTTGTGTTTGGTCTAGGTTGAATAAAATTTAGGGCATGACACATGACAGAGTTCAAAACCCTATATATTTTTTAGTCTCTTGAGTGTAGTATCTCTTAAGATATTTCATAAAATCTCTAAATTACTAAACCACAACAAATAATTGCTATTTTTTATGTTACTTTTAAAAACCACAAAAAATAATTGTTATTTTTTATGTTACTTTTAAATTAGTCGAAATCTTCCTTCCATTAAAATGGACAATGAACAAATGATAATTCATAGAAACAAAGATGAACCTCAATGAATTTGTGAACTTCAAGCTCATAGCAATGAAGATGAACCTATCAATGAACAACAAATTTGAATATTAGTAAGGAGATAACATTAGGCATTCATAAATTTGTAAAATATTAGTATAAATAAACATTTTTTGTGCAAAGTAGATGTGCACACTATTATTCTCTTTTGCAAATGCATGATTTTTTAATACTAACATTATATAGTTTAGACTTGATTCTATGTCGCTTAATCATCTCAAATAGTAAAAATTATACCTAAAAATCATACCTATGGCCTTGTGAAATAATTAGACAATTTTTTTTGTTAGACAGTTATTTATGGCACTATTTTACTGATTTATTTTGCACCTTGATCAAGTTTCATGCCATGATGTAACAAGATATTAGGATGATGCAGCAAGATGAAGGAAAAATAGATGCATGAATTAGTACCATTTTTTCTACTCATAATATTATTGCACCTTTCTTCACAAGTATGGTTTACACTTGGTACTATATTTACTATTTGTTTTGTTCAAAATGTTTAATTCTTCCTTCCAAAGGTGAGTCAGATTTTGAAGATGGATGTACAATAATTTTTGTTACTAACATGTTAGGTACTCCTATTATAAAGAACATTTTTTTTCTTATCATATTGTTATTGAATTTCATCTTATGGACATAATTATAACACAAAACATAGTGCAACTACTAGTTATTTAATTAGCTATAGTAGATGGTCTTTACTACCTACCTTATCATTATTAGTATGATATTATTATTATAGAAAGAAGAGAACATTAAATGATGAGTATTATGATATTCTTGTTATTGTAGAGGGAAGAGATGGCAAAGAGCATATTAAGATTTGCAAAGAGTAGATTAAGATTGGCACTTTATATGTTAATAGTGTTAATGGTAGTTATGGTTATGGTGAAGGTGAAGGGAGATCCAATACACAGTACAACTAGAAACTTTTGATGCATCTGTGTTGACTACAACTTGGGTGTGAATACATTAGACCACTCTAACAATTTTGATGCTCAATGCTGACCTACTGTGGTTGCATTAGAAACTTTTGGTGCAGTGCGACTTACAACTAGTGGAGTACTAGCACTACTTATGCTATGGTGCCATGCGACTGTATAAGTGTTTTTTTTGCTTAAATTTGTGTAGAATGGCTAGCCCCATCCAAATTTTAAATTATGTATAAAGGATAATTTAGAATATTTCCCTATTATAATGGGATGCTGAGTGTCAACCTATTGTGGTTGCACTAAAAACTTCTAGTGCAATGTAACATACAACTAGTGGAATACATGCATTACTTATGACATGGTCCTATGCGGTTGCATAAATGGAATTTCTACTTAAATTTTTGAGAAAAACACATGGATTTCCAAATAATGGTTACAAGATTGAATTGTAATATGTGTTCTCTTACACAGATAATATACCTTTTTTTCCACGCCAATATGATTTATGTGAAACCTTAGATATTTCTCAAAATACAATACAACATTATTTTCATTGGTTTTCTTATTTTTAAAGAAATTAACAATGGGTGTGCCCCATTATTTAAGTTTAAGCTCACAAATTAACATGTGCGTGCCCTATTTTAATGTTTTAATCTTAAAACTATAAGGAAACGTGCCTTGTTTTCAAGTTGTACTCCATAAATTATGGACAACTATTATGTAAATACCTAGGTATTCTTTACAAGAAAATATTTATTTTTAAATAGTATTTAAATGTTACAGACTAAAAAGTTAATTCGTTACCTATCACCTCGTTTCCCACCTTGTTAACTGTTCTCCCACTTGTGCTAGGAATGCTTCCCACTCTTTTCCTTGTATTCCAGCATATGCCCATTTAGTTTTATGCTAGTCTCTGGTAGAGCGACACTAGCCAGTGTTGCTGTGTGTAGTGATGAGGGTTGTAGGGAGTCTTAGAATTTAGAACCGCTAGAATCAAACACTAGATCTTAGAACACTGGATGATCTTAGAACTTTGAACCCCTTCTAATACATAGTACAGACAATTTGGCTTACAGTAAAGAACTAGAAGTCATCTAGTATGAATGACACTGAGAAAGTGCTGAAACCCAACAAAATCCTTATTGCAATTTTTACCTCAAATTTCAATTAGGGTTTCAATCTTTACAACCTCATAAAAACCCATTATAGTTCAAAGATAAAGGGAAAAAGTTTCATAAGACTTTGAGATCCTTAACAAAGCATAACAAATACACAGGGATTTTAATCACTTGAGAAACCCATTAAACTCAAATATACAAGCTCAAAATCCTACATGCTTTAATTTTTGTATAGCGACAACTCATTTCTTTAAACAAAGATACAATAACAAAGAGAAAATGCATGTGGTAATGAGAACTTAAGCATTTTCCATGTTCACTATTTTCCCAAACCTTTTACTCTCTGTTGCAAGCATTCTCTATTACAAGCATATAAGGCTTTAAAAATGATATATGAAACCTTAGAAATAACATTATTTACAAGTATATATCAAATGCAAAACAAATGATGCCCATAATGAAGAAAACACACAATATCATGCATGCAAATCTAGAGATGTCTTCAACATATACCCAAATGAGTGAAAGGACATTAATACTTTATACTACATGAAATAATCAATTTCTTATGAGGCCATACAAATCATCCTTAACACAAACTAGGTAATTATCTTCTCGGTCATTAACAAGAAAAATACTAAGACTTTGCAATCCTCCAAAAAAATAAAAAAAGTTAAAACTGCAAATCCTAGGAATATCGTTAATATCCCAATATAGAGCCAAACGTGCAGTAGAATATTTTGTAATAATTAGGTTGGTAAGAAAGAAACTCAATTTGTTCATAAAATATCTCAAATAGTGTTCCTATGAATAATGCTTCCATCCACATGCAAAAATCTTGGCAGGTAGCTGACAATAATCAAATTGGCATTAAGAAACCAACTTGCTTCCCAAATCTACTAAATAAATAAAATGCAAAACCTACAAATCCTACAAATACCACTTATATCCACACACAAAAACTTATACAATATAGAAAAATTAGTTTATAATCCTTAATTTAGCTTAAATGTTTTTAAGGTCTTGAATAGAAAGAGGTTAAAACTACAAATCCCAAGAATACAATTTCTATCCACACATAAAAGAAACACAATAGTTTTGCGATCATCACATTGGTATGTAAGAAAAACCAATTTGTTGTCAACATCACTCGAAATAGATATTATGTTTAACCATAAATTCTATTCAAACATCATTTCACCTGGACACAAGGCCTGATAAATGGCAGAATAAGTTTATCATTGTCAATTTGGCATATAGAAACCCAATTTGTCCAACATGTCTTTCTTAGATACATATTATAACAATAACTTCTATGAATATCATTTCCATCACACATAGAAATTGATGGGTGGAGGAATAATTTCATAAACATTGAGTTGCTATATAGAAACCTAGTTTTATCTGGCATCTCTCAATTACATAAAATACTAAAAATATAAAATCCTATGAATGGAATACTAAACATTGAAAACCATAATAAGAATTCACAAGCTCTAGACAATATTTTAAAACTATGTAAAACACTATGAATATCATTGTCATCCACATATAAAGCCTTATGTGTGGCAGAATAATCTATACTAATCAACTTGGTAAAAAGAAATATCATTTGGTATCAACATATCTTTGAGAGCAAGTGGTAAGAAATGCAAATGTACTAAAAATCACATAATGTGGTTTGCAGCATTCGCCTTCAACTAGCATAATTAATGAAGTTATGCAGGTATATGCATTATATAATAAACCAGATAATTACATGGGTCCTACTTGACCTAAACCCCAAGCCCTTCGTTGGTGGGAACCATGTGATGAATAAACAAAGAGAATTCTATAAACTTGCAAATCTTTCCAGGGACATGATGAAAGTTGACCTATATGAGCTCTTCAAGCTATTTGGACAGATCGCATGTGTGCATGTAGCCATGGACTAGAAGACACATGTCAATAGGAGATTTGGTTTAGGGTTATTTTAGCACTTGGGAAAAGATGAAAAGTGTTGGATCCAAACCACTGGACACCACAATGGATGAACAGACACTAAGCAGCATTATACATTTTATGAGAGAGAAGAAGATTCATATAATCTATGATGAGATCAATGTGGGGTTAGTGTTTTTTGTTCCAAGGTTCATGAGTGTCGCAGAGGTGGTGAAACTATAGAGTGAGAGAGAGCATGGACATGTTCACATCAATTACATCATGTTAAAGGAATGGGACTACCTAGATTTAGAGTGGGAGTCATCTATTCCTATAACAACATAGTTGCTACGACGACTTGAAAAATGTCAAGTTTTTGCATGGTTTCTTCATAGACGCATTACTTGATGGGTGCAATGTTGAGTGCCAGGGAATTTGTGAGAGAATATATTCAAGAGAATAAAAGAGGTTGTGATAGGCACATAACCTGTTTGTCTAGGGATTGCGTGAGGCAGGCATTGAGTGTTTGGCCAACAACAATGCTAGGCTTTTCTATTGGGTATACCTCTACCATCCTCTCCACAAAGAATCTAAGCTTCCACTTTGGAAGATAATCATCAAATAGATTGGACTGAATGTATCACTTGACTCATCATGCCATTGGTAAGAGGATGGATGGTTTAGGTTCTATTTTGCTAAAATGACCCCAACCACCATACAAGAATCACTCTCCAAAATTAAGCATTTTACAAAAATGAGAAGCAAGATGTCCTTACCACTATGTGAATAAAGATGTATAATCTCCTCCTCAATCCCTTGAATATTTCATATAGCTCATCCTAATCACAATCTCTTACTCTCTATTGATAGAGCTCACATAATGAACTTGAGCTGCCTCGACAACCCTCGCACCCCAATCACATCCATGTGATATCCAAATACTTTCTTTCTTCACCACCATTCAACTCACCTCTTCATTTTGTTTATAGGATTTCTTTTTTAAAGTCGGCTCTTTATTCTTTATTCTTGGCAGGAATTGATTCCTTAATGTGTAGAGAAATAGAACCTTGTCAAACGAATGCTTTGTTGGAGTATAGGACCACTAAGAGGGGGGGTGAATCAGTGGTCTATAAACTTTAAAAACTTTTGGACCTTTTAACTTACAAGACAAAGAATGAGAGAGACTTCAATGATCTATCAACCACATATGCACAAGTATAATGATGAACAATATGATCAAGACCTTAAGAACAAAGTATTAGGGCATACACATATAAAGACAAATAACATAAACCATAACACATATTTTTGATGAGTCGAAAACCCTCGTAGGGATAAAAAACCACTCTGAAAATGCCTCACTGGCTTAACATGCCTCACTTGCTACACAAAATGCCTCAAGTTGGCATATACAACTGCCTCACTAGAAAATAGGTGTCTCACTGGCTATCAGGTGCCTCACTACCTATTTTATACCTCACTACTACCTAACTAACATTTCACATTCATTTTCAATAACTCCAAAAGAATAAACTAGATCAGAGGGTTACTCTGTTTCCAGAAAATACATTTTTTAGCATTAACAAACTTTATCTCCCTTGTTCACACATACTTCCTCATAGTGCCCAATCCATTGATAGAACATATAACTTTTGAAAGCAAACAAATTATAGAAACGTCATTATGTCTCCTTTTGTCTCCAATCAACACTACCTTCAAACATAATCTCTTCAAACACAATAATGGTATAAACACTAAAACAAGACTTATAACCTCTGCAGACCCAACAATAATAAACTCAAAGTATGACCATTACAAACATATTTTGAGAGACCTCATAGTTACATAATGACTCTTCTCTTTATAGTTTTGGCTATCACAAAGAGTCTCTCTTCAAAACCTCCCATGTACAAATAAACATAAATCTACTTTACTAACTATTTTGATTAACCACTTTCTTAGAGAATGAATAGCATGATAAGCACCAAGAAACATTACTAAGCAAATGACAATATCTGAAACCAATGTGACTTACATGATATTATTCAGTGGCCTTTATTCACCCTAAACTCCTTTATATGCATTGAATATGACCTTCAAGGTTTACCCTCTCAAACACCTATTTTCCTTCATCAATGTTCATGAAGTACACATGGATAGATAGGTCTCACTCTTTACACCGCATACATCCAAGTCTCATACATGAATCTGTCAAATGGAGCAAGAACTTAAATTCACTGGCCCTTTGATTTGTTAGAATTCTATTACGAAGCAGTTAGAATGACATCCAACAAACTAACCATCAAATTCAATAAAGAAAGTGAACCGTTGGGATTTGAATTGGTTTTAAACTATGGTCGTCAATCATCCTCTTAGCACCCGGAGGAGAAACAATAATATCCTTTGATTGACTTTTCTACCCAAGTCCAAACTTTCTAACCGAAAGAATCAGTTTCCGTAGTCTAAAGGGTCAGTCACCTCATGATAATTGATGGCTTAAGTTTATAACTTAAGTCACTTTCACCTGCCCGTACAGTCAACACAACAAAAAGAACTTTAAGGGAAGACGCCCGTAACATAAGAGTCTTATGATAATTCTTAGGGTTTCTAGAGTCCCGAACCTCTGCATTCAAATATTTGTGATTCTATATAGCATGACCATGCCCTGAACCTCTGCATTTTGTATGATGGACACTACCCTTTGAAACAATAAATACTTGAAGTATCAATAAGCTTATCAACATCAAATAGGAGCAATTCATGAAACATGATGAACCATCAATACCACAAGCCCAATTCAACATGTTTTATAACCAACATGGATCACTACTGATCACAAGCATGAGTTTCCTTTCTCTGCATAGCAACATGTAATGTCATCATGACATGCAAACAAGATGACTTCAACTTGCATCACAAATCATGACATTGATGTCCCATGATCTCAATGTCCTGCATGAAGTAACCTAGATGTAAACAAGATATCCATCATGTTATAAACAAGGTACAACATTCATTGTACCCCTGAACACCTTATTTGCATTTTGACATCAAGTAACAACCACAACATCACAAGACCCATGTGAACAACCACACTTCATTTTGTATGAACACCATGAAGCAACATGTCAACACCAAACACCTGTAAGATCCAATGAAGGATGAATCAAGATCAAATGTTACCTCCTAAAGCAAGATCCAAAAAACCAAAGGACAATATCAAACATCAACACCATTGCCATCATGAAGCAATGTGAACCAAGTATGAACTTCCCTAGATGACACTAAAGCATGTTAACCTTAATGACCTCAACATCTTGTAGATGAACCTGAAGACAACACCTTTTGGCATCAATACAATATGAACACCAAATCAACACCATACCAATGTTGACATCATAACAACACTCTAAGAAGCACTCCTTGAAGCATCCTGACCCTTTTGACATCAATGACAAACATGTTCTACATGCTTCATACAAAAGTATAATTATATTTCTTTACCCTTATGAGACATACATCAACTACTTCCACTAGATGCCATAAAGTATAATCTACAAGCTAAGAGTGTTTAAAAAAATAAGATTGATTTATCTTTGTGTTATAGTAGTAAACATACTGTATTTTCACTTGTCTTCCAAAGTCATGAGTAATAGATATCCTAAGAAAATCTATTAATTTATTATGATTATTAATGAAATCATAATAAATTTAATATTAGGTATAGTTAGTCTTCATAGATAGGTCATAATCAATCTATCGAGATATGTTTCTCATTACATCTAATTAAATACAATAGTATCTTCTTGTTTTAACAAATGCAATAATCTTCATTTATATTTTTTCACTAAGGAAAAATCCAAACCTTCAAAATAACTCATAAGGTTCCCTTAATTAAGTTAATACAATTATGAAGTCAAATCAAGATATCTACTAATTAACCATAGACATAAAATGCTTTTCTACAATCAAGATATCACTTGAAATTTTTAACTTTGCATTTATCCCTCTATAAACATTAGGGTATATTCAATCCTGTAAGCTAAACCTTATTATGCTTCCTTTTACACAAATCAAAGGTTACAATATAGTGGTCTTCATGTTTTTGTGTGCCAATGATATAAATTCATAGTTTCTCAACAACACTTTTTAGATCTTCAACTTGAAAATCTCCTTTCAAGAAAAACCTTAGGAAAATTCCAACTTTCAACTAATAAGGATCTGATATGGTGCAATATGAGCCCAACCTAGGATCACCACCTAGCCCCCAACCCTAGGCTAAATAGTTTAATACCACCCTTACCACAATATTAGAAAGATCACAATGATAATGTATAATTCTCACATTTATGCATCATACATAGACAATCTAGAGTATTGTTTAACCTCTTCGGTTCGTCTATGACCATTCACTTTAAGGATAATAAACAATCCACTTAGTGTCAATGTTTAGATTCAATTGAACCTAGGGTGAAACCTCACACTCTAGGGTTGTGCATTTCCTTAGAATGCATTTAGAATATGACACACCATACTCGATACTATTAACCATATAAGACTTTATTAAAGTAAGATGTAAGTAAATAAGGACTAAGGTATCATTGTTACATTATTACATGATACCAAATTCATCCAATACCCTTCCTACATAGGTAGAAATAAATAATAGAAAGTTGAATAAGTGACTATCCCACCACTAATACAACCAAACAAGGGCTAATTCTAACTAATATGATCTAATGACAAAATTTCATACACATAAAATTCTCTATCCACATATGTCCGTTCATCTCAATGATTAAGAATTTAGAGTAAGAGACAACATATCTTCACAAACAATCCTCAAATCCTAAGGTAATGTTCATTAGTCTAACTTAATGTCACAAGTTTAGTCTGTAATGATAATCTTGAAACTTTCTAATTGTAACGCAATCATCATATGCTCAAAGTTAAAGAAACATAGCAATTTAACTAGACTAAAATATAGAGTTTATATCATATTATAACAATGGTTGACATATATACACCCAACAACTTCATCCCCTACCTTAGCCATATTAGATTAGCATTCTAGGAAATAACATATGGGTGAATGTTCAAAGTTGTATCACACTTTTATAAAGGAAATGACAAACATTGATCTAACTTTTTAACTTGAATCACTACAAAGTGGCATATATGTTTTAAATTTTAAAATGATGTAAACTAATAAAATGTATATTTTTTAGTGTATTTTATGTTTGTATTTTAAAAAAAAAATTAAAAAATTATTTAAATGTAGTATTTTATAAAATTGACACTTTACATTAGTTGCTGATAAAATGCTAAAAAATAAAGTTGAATGGGACATCACACTTTATGTAGTAAATTTCATTTATTGTCCTATATTTTTTTGTGTATTCATAACTCAAAACTTTAGTGCATGGATTAAATTTTCCCCAATTTGATAAAATATATATTTTTTAAATAAATATTTGAAGTTGTGTGTAATGAAAACACAACTGTTAAGATGGAATGCCAACTTTTATCTTCATTCTTTATCCAGAATTGGAAAAAAAATATATCATCTTGACAAGGAATCTCTCCTCTAGTGCATCATATTTCTTTAATGTTTTTGATAAACTTTACTATTTTTTTCTTGAGAGGACAATCAACACCATTTTTTTGTGCTGGTGACCTACTTTTAATAGAAATAAAAAATATATATATATAGTACTTGAAATGATTTACAAAAGTGTATTTTTAGATGCTTTTAAAATGATTATTTGCATGAATAGGATTTGTTAGAACATCGAGTTTTTTGAATAATGTCATTTTTTTTGTAAATAAGCCCCAAAGTGATGCTACATATGTTTTTAGTGTATGGTTCCAATTGGAAAAGGTGTGTATTAGATTTAAATTAGCTAAAATGAATCTAAATAGAACATAAGTTTCACCAAAATTGACTTTTAATTGGAAATACTTAAATTCATTTATGCTGATAAGTTGGCTAAAAGTGTGACAGCTTTGAACTTTTACCCATATAGATCAAATTCCCATAACATCAATAATAGATTTGAATATAAAGGAGAACAAACAAAGGAGAGTATTTGCCTATGTAACCTTCCATCCTCAAAAACCTACTGAACCATATGGATGAACAATAAATCTATCAAAGAAAATAAGCCAAAAACCCCAAGTACCCCTTAGGGTTTACCAATCTTTGCTCAAACGAATAAGATTATAAAACCACATATACAAGAATGAATCAAGGTCTAGACCTAAGCTAAACTAGGAAATACCCAATTTCAAATTCTTTTCATTACTAAGACATAATCACTATCATCTTCTTTAGCCAATCATAAATAAATTATAGGAATTTAACCAACACAAAGACTTTAGGGTTCAATTGATTCCATCCTCATTAGGAATGTAACAATTAATATATCTCATCAGAGGGTGAAATTTTAGAATTGTGTCACCTTTCTATAAGGAAATAGCCAACACAAGTCTAAATTTTTAACTTGAAGCACCTAAAATTGACATATATGTTTTAATTTGAAAATGGTATAAACTAATGAAATGTAGAATTCTTAGTGTAGTTTATGTTTGTATTTTTTTAAAATTATTTCGAGATATGTTTTTTTTATAAAATTGACACTAAAATTTAATTGTTGAAAAATAGTTCAGATAATAAGATTGATGTTCATCCACTTTTAATAAAACAAAATTAATTTTTTTCCATTATTTTTCCTGCTTAGCTAACTTGAATATGTTTGCATTGAAAAAAATGATAAATATTTCTTTTCTAATAAATTTTTAAAGTCAAGTTTACTAAGACTGTAATACTTTCAATAGGCTTCCACTTTGTCTCAACAATTTATCATTAAAAAAACAAATTCTTCCCTTTTTGAAGGATTCTCTACCCTAGTGCACTATATTTAAAAATAAAATTAAAATAAATTTTATCATACTTTTTTGAACTTCCACTCAGCATTATGTTTGTTTTTGAAAACTAAAAGTAATTAAAATATTAAAAATATATTTTTGAATTCTATGATCTAAGAATTGCCAAAGAGCATTTTTATATTTTGTTGCAAATGTTCCCAATTTATGAAAACCTAAGTGAACTTAGATAGGGTTTGAAAATGTTTTATAAACAAGGCTCGGCTAAATTTAAATGTATGGTGCTAGCTAGGTATGTTTGGCCAAAATTAGTTTTACAAAAACCTTCTCTATTCTAAAGGTTTTCTGTTGAAATGTATTCGATTGAATATGTCTTGTTACAATACATGCATAGTATTTTATAAGAAAACTATTTTTTTGGAGATTGAGAATTCCTTTATTCAATAGATGGCTTGTCTTGATGTTCAATGACACTCTTCAGTTTCTTTGGCTCCTTTTGTAAGACTAACAGGTTCATGGATATGCACTCATATTCCTTCATCAAGTCACACTCACAAGGCTTCTAGACCTTTGGAGAATATAGATAGTAGGAGATGACAATGGAGTAGGAGCCCCAATGGCACTATTAGTTAGAGATGTCCTTGAGGGACCTTTCGTATTGATTCATTTTTGAGATAGTTTCCCCCTCACATGGGGAAGATTTATCACTCATGTGTGCATAGTTATTACTCCTCTTTGAGCTCCCTTGATGGAACAGATTGTACTTGAATCTTTTTAACTTGTTAGACTAGAACGGTATTGATCTAGATATGTTCTCTCAGTTGATGTTATCTACTTTGCTTCCTTCTTGGTGCACATGGTTGGATAAGAATTTTAATTATGTGTGATGGAATTGTTTACACACTCCTATGGTGATCACATATGAGAGTGCATATCGATATTGTTTAAATGTTATCATTTTTTTATGATGTATGCAATGGATGTAATTCACATATATAAAAATGAAAAGTACTATGTTCTATATCTTATGAATACCATGATCAAATGACATGTTTTATTGTATGTATGAAAAATGGGACTAATAGTGTACGAATTCTCTTAAGTAATTTTTTTCACTTAGCGGATTGCTAGTTGACCTAGTATAGGATGACCTACTTAAAAAATTTGAGATAAGAAAAGGGAATCGGGTGGGATTTGGGAAGGAGGTGAAACAACTTCAAAACATGGTTTTGTAGAAGGCTAAACACTGATCCTTATCTAGACAAAAAATAATATGACTAGTCTCCCAATTAGATGAGTAAAAAACTTTGTGGGTACCTTCTAGATTTAGATCAAAGATAGCCAACAAGATAGACTTGGGGTAAAGGAAATGCTCCAAAGCTCTAGATGGTCCTAAAAGATAGATAAACTCTTGGCTTTGTCTAGCTAGTTCATATGTTTCTTTTGTACCTCTTTTTGTTCTTTTCTCTAATAGATGCCACCCTCGTAGCTTCAAGATTAGATTTATCTCCACTTGAGAGTACAAACATCATCAATCCTCTCTTTTTTCTTTAAATCTTTTTAATTTTTTTGTACTTCTTTCATTTTTCTTCTCTTCTCTTTTTTTACATCATTTTTTTTGTAGTAATTTTTCTAGCTCTCTTTTTTTGTACTTTTTTTGTTCTTTTGATTTTTTGACTCTCTTTTTTTACTTCTTTGCAAAGTTATGATCATCTTGATGTTTTTTGCTAGGAAAGATAAGGGGCTAGTCACCACTGAGGGCTTTTGTTATCTCGTAGGACTTCCCCTTTACTCAGGAGGATTAGACATGGTCTACTTGCAAGCTTCTATTGGGTATTGTAGGTTTATGTACTTTCTGTGGTAAGACTTGATAGCATGGTTTGTTAAGATCAAGATTGGTGTAAAGTTAAAAGTTCAACTTTTCTTAAATTTGTTGGGAATAAGAAAGGGAAAATGGATAATTGTGATTTTAAGGGAACCCCTAGATTTTATAAGTAGATAACTTTAAGACTCATTTCTAAGGGAAATATCTAACAAGAAGATGTCATGAACAAAAATGCATGATGGACATAATGAAGATGCATGTTTTTGATATTTTTATGTTGCTATTTTTTTCTCTATTTTTATGAATTTTTCTAAATGTAATACTTTTTAAGGTGAAAGGCATTAATCATTTTACCAATGCATTGTCCTTCCATTGTGCTAAGAAGGTGTGTGATGTTTCCAAAATCTTCTTTGATTACGTATGGACCTTTCTAGTCCTATTGAAACTTTCACTTTTTCTGATGTATCTTATTCTTAGTGCTTCCTTTTATAATCACTAGTTATCCAATTGTAAAAGGACCTTATAAGAGTCACACCATAGACTTAAGAGATGCCTAGGACCACTTGCAATCAAAACATCCTTCCACAACAAGAGAGAATCAAGAACAATGCTATATTGCTGAAGAATGAAAATGATGCATATAAGTTACAAGATATATAATATATATTACCCACACATATATACAGTGGTATCCCTTGTTTATATAGGCAAGGTTGATACCTAGGACAACATGTGATCACAACAATTTTTTAATCCTATGACATGAGACATAAATATTAAATGCCCTAAGTGAACTTAACTAGACAAGTGTGAAAATGACCTAATAAGGAACCAATTAGGTAACATACCCCACTCATGCCAACATCTCCCCTTAAGTGCAATTTAGGGAGAAGTAAACAATTAAAAGATGCAAATATGGGTCCTGACTAATAAACCATGTTACCCTAGGTACCCATGTAAAAACAAATCTCTCACAAACAAAGAAAAGGAGAAAAACCTATAGGAAAAAAAAACCCTCTCCAAAAGAGAGAAAATATGCAAACATGTATAAGTGATGGAGTGATGGAAGGACTCAACATCAAGACCCCAAGAACTACATCCATCACAAATATACAATCAATAGCTCCCCCATAAGAGGGAAATAATGAGACTAGATATCCCCCCATAAAGAAGTAGCTACTATGCCAATGGTAAATTCTTGAAGACAAAAATACTATCGAATGCCTACAAACAACATTTCTCCCCCTAGGAAGAAACAGATCCACTGGTGTATGTAGAAGAAACTCCAACTCTAGAGTAAGAGTTGGGGGATGAAATTGAGCATGAAAGATGATGTTTCTTAAAACTGCTCAAGTGTCCACATGTCAAAATCAATAGATACCAGAAAATCAAGAACGCCATGCCTAATCAAAGAATGTGGAAATCCAAGACAATAGGAAAACTCATGATAAAAAACCCCACAGATAAATATGGTGTGACAATAATCGTACTATGACTTTCATCAAAGCAGAAAGATAACCCCTCAAATGTGTCTAAATCAGCAATATGGGACTCATAAAACAAATCTGAAATACTTGTCAAATACTCATCTCACAAAGTTGAATCCAAAAGAAAAAATGGTTCCTACTAAACAAGATCAAGAGAAGTCTCAATTAGTGAAGGTGAAGATTAATAATTGTCTCTATAGTAGGAGGAGTGGAGTCCTCATAATTCCTAGCATCATCCAAATGTGCATGGTATTCCAAAGAATCAAACTCCTTTTTGTATCATAGTCATTAGGTATATTGTTTGAATCATCAAGGGGTAGAAGACAATATGAAACATGATCATATCGGAATGGATGGATATGAGGATCTCCATGTATCTCCCAAATTTTGGTCCACATAACATGAGGACATTCATGTCTGAAAGGGCACTCCAAGTTTTATCAACATGGTCACCAATCACTCCTAGAATGTGATATTTTTTGGAATGCCAAACAAAATTCTTTCATAAGTACCTGCTTGAGGAACAAGACCATATAGATGTACAAAAGATGAATCCAACGCAAGTCTTTCAAAAATCCATCTCTCCATTGTTTATAGTTCCCCTTTTGCAAGATGATTAAAGAAGAATGAAATGAAAAAACCCATAATGAACTAGATAGATCTCCAATTTTACAAAGACATGAAAGCCTCAACTAAAATTATGAACTCCCCAATATATCAATACTAAAATGGAAGCACCCCAAGCAAAAAACAAACACCAATTTTTCAACAATTTTCCAAGCAACGAGTGAAAAGTACTCAGTTAAGCTCAAATTGAAAATATGATGTCCAATATTAAATAATATAGAAGAATGACATGGATATATTTGTAGAGATTAGAAATACCTTTCAAACTCCTATAAGAAGTTGAAATTTTGATACTATGGGTGCAAGTTATGAGTTCGGAAGCCAAAAGAGGTGATATGGACTTCAAACAAAAAATCAAGTTCCTGCAGTAAAATCAAAAAAATATACCTATATCATCATAAAGTGATCAAAAACATATTTTTTATACCTATTTTTTTGGAAAAATTCAAAAATATGATGAAAAGTTATGGCTCCTGGAAAAATGCCCTATTATAGCATCTAGAGAGGCCAAAAAGGGTCCCCAGTGGCATGTGGGCAACTAGGGGGTAGTGCTAGGGTGGATCTATGGTGGTGGTGGCTGATCAGGCTATTGAGGGTGGCATAAAACAGGTGGAGGCAATTTTGTGCGGTGGTGGATAGGTTTTAACACCTGCTCTATTTAAGCCCTATGAGGTTGGCAAGAACTAGGGGTCGAGGGCCCCGATGACCGGGGGCTCCGACCTTCAAACTAAAATCTCCCATCCATGCAGAGACCAATGGTCATTAAACACTAAACAAATATAAACGTACCATTCAAAAACAAAAAACACTAGACAATACAAAAAATTGCCTATCAAAGACCATTGATGATGTCAGCACCTCCAAAGATGTACCATCGACTCAATGCTTGCAAAAAGATTGTACCCTATTAATTCTAGTTGAGAATATTCACCAAATATTCCACAAAATTTGATGACTACCTATGATGATGCCTATGTATGGCCTATATAGTGATACCATACTGTACATATATGTACATCATTTCGTATAATTTATGGAATTTTTATACCAAAAAAATTGAAAACCCTTTAAAAATGATGAAAATTTTCAGTTCCAAAATATAGTGTTATATGTCAAAGTTCATCTCTTGACCCTTTTGGATGTAATGGTGAGGTTCATTTTGCACCCAAATGCACTAGAAAAAATTTCTTAGAAAAGAATCTCTAAAAAGAGGGAAGAAAATTGTAGACCTAAAGCTCTAATACTATGTAAGAGTCACACAATAAACTAAAGAGATGCCCAGGATCACCTATAATTAGAACAACTTTCCACAACAAGAGAGAAGCAATAACAACACTATATTTCCAAAGAATGAAAATGATGCATATAAGATACAAGATATACAATATCTGACCCACACATATTTACAATGAGAGCCCTTTCTTATATAGGCAAGGTTGAGACCTAGGACAACATGTAATCATAAAAAATGTTTTAATCCTATGACATGAGACACGAATATTAAATTCCTTAAGTAAAGTTAACTAGACAAGTGTGAATAGGACTTAATAAGGAACTAGTTAGGTAATATACATTGTTCACACCAACAAACCTATCACTTCTTACTATGCTACAAGAATATCCATTTACGTAGATTAAGATGGATTATTAGGTGAGGTAGACATTCGTTAAGATGGATTATATATAAATTCTTACTTTAGGTATTCCTTGAATCCATTATAGAAATCAAAATAACTCAGAGGTAGTTTTAGGCTCCTTATGCTCTTAGGGAGGGACAAAGGTTAGAGCTATCCTTCCATTGGGTTTTGGTCTTAAATACATCAAGTACCCATTATAGATTTCAAGTAATCCAAGAATTATAGGATTGTCTTCTCCAATAATTACCCATAATTTATTCTCTAAACTTGAATCTTCCCTTTCTTACTTCATCTTCATCTAGTAATTTTTCAACCAATTCTACTTGGACATGAGGTAGTTTCCAAGTGTTTCTATATTGTACTAATTCAACCAACCAGGGTTGATTATTATGAGTTCTAAAATCTCTTGACAAAACCTCCAAATTGTTAGTTGATTCATTGTCATTGGAGTTTGTATAGAGATAATATTTTGAGTTTAATTGCATTGGTATAACTTTAGAGGGGTATAAAACTCACTAGGAGGTGTGGGCGATGTATACGAGTCTTCAAGTTTTAAAGGGTTGTAGTACTCACTCAACATTGCTTCCCCAAGTGGCATTAAAGTAGTGTACACGTTTTTGTCATGTTTTCGTTAGCACTGATGGGAACATTGTGGTCAATCCTTGTTACGTCTATTATTTTGTATTGAATAAGAGGAGGATCTTCTCTTGATTGACCTATTTGTTTTGGTTGTCAGTCCTCTTCATTTTTTATTTGAATCATGAAGATATCCATGGAAAATTGTAAGGGACTATCTTTTTCAAGTAATTCTATGATTGTAGCCATTGTTTTAGTTGGGTCCTAAAACTATTGTTCCACAATCCTAGAGTATGGTCTCACCTTCAAGGATAGGGGGTGTCATCAAGAAGGTCAAATTGGGGCTCATCAATAGATTAAGGAGGGTTAAAGGCCAATTGGTGAGAGTGGATAATCTATCCTGTACTTTGAGTTCATCTATGCTCAAGAGGGTATTCCAAGAGGTAATCCTAAGAAAGATTTTATCACAACAAAAGGTGAACAAAATGAAACTATTGTAGTTGTATCCAATGTATGCTTGACCCTAAATATTGTTACTAGGTCAAACACTAACTAGTTGCACATAAAACCTCTAATTAAGTTGATAATTACATCTTGCAGATGTATTCACAAATGATAACATGATATCTCACAATATGGATCCACTTAAGTCTGTTAAAACACTCTAATATACTAAGAGGGGGGGTGAATTAGTATATGCCACAATTTAATCCAATTCAACTTTACCAAAAAAATCTTTCCACTGCCTTAAATAGATAATGAAGCAGACTATGTAATTCAAAACACAATCACACAACCAAACAACCATAACACTAGATTTATGTGGAAAACCCTAGAAGGGAAAAACCACGGTGAGCAAGCTTCTTGGATCTATTGTCCAAAACCAACCTTGCAAATAAAAAAAAGTTTACAATGAATTTTATGGGCTACATCCCAAAGGAAGCAACAAATCTAGGATGATACACAGTTTTATGGGCTTCAACCCAAAGGAAGCAACAACTCCCTAAAGTGCTACAACACTTACAACACTTACAAGAAGAGGCTCCAACCTATGTAATAAAACACTTGACTAATTCTACTCATTCAATCACCTCCTCAATATCATTTCCTTTGACACTGACCTATGACTTCAACACCTCTGCTCAAATAGCTTTGCTATCTTCAAAACACCTCTGCAACACAACCCAATTATACTACCTCTGTTATGAATAATGCATTATGGTCTCTAGATTTTCTTCACAATTTCAAGATCAACTATCTTCTACACACACACACATACACTCACTCTCACACTTGCACATCATCACATACTAATACTCACTCACTATCTCTCATAACTTTCCAACAAACTTGATCTTTCATTTATATGCTTTGCAAGTCTTCAAAGGTTCACCATTGTCAGCCATGATGAAACATGTAATGACCTATCATGCCAACTCTCAAATCATCTATGGTAAAATAGTCCTGAATTAAATCTCGCTATGTCATTGATACCAAGTAATCAACTAGACCTATTTTATCTTATCACACATCTCTATGTTGGTGCACACTTCCAAACAAATGGCACAATCACTTAAACACACCAAGGTATACCATGTCAGAATTGTAAACACTTATCCTTCCGCACATTAACTCTAGACCCTATGTAGTGCCAGAGGAGAAAGATATCATTATGTGGATCATGTCACAAACACTATATATGACTTGACCACTATGGTACATTGTATCATTTGAAACTTGAGTATCTCATACCTCTCATCTGTATCTAGTTATCTAGTTACGTTGTACCTTTGAAACTATAACAACACTGTATCATCATTGTCTTCACTTTTCTAGCTCTAAAAAGTACTATGGTAACTTTTATGCTTTGAAATTAGAATCATTCATACTTCATACTTGTCTCCATCTAACCTCCAAACTACAAGGCCATATCTTCATATGCGGTAGAATGCAATACAATCTTTTGAGATCCTTCAATAGAAATCATTGTGCCTTTGACAATTGAACCCTTATACATTTTCTTTCATATCTCATGTAGTGATTTTCAACAAGAGGAAATGAATTCAACATTCACAACACCATAGACAACATTTAATCATCAAAAACAAGAAACCACAATTTCTTCATGTCAGCATTTCCTTCAACCTGACAACTTTCACCTGTCCATGAACTTCAGAAGATAAGGTACAACTCCGTACAGATGATACTAATCCAACAACATGCTCATGACTTTCATCACCATATCCTTCACATCACAACACTTCTGATCATCATTCTTTGACTACTTCTTTGATCATCACTTCTTTAACAGCATATACACATCACTATGCTTTCCACATCACCACTCTTTTGACATCACTGACAACATATGCAACAAACTCTACATACACAATTTTCAAGGTACAAGCATGCAAGACATGATTAAAAAATCATTCAAACACTTGAATGTCACTTAAGATTATTCCCTGATTTACAATAATGAATCATGAATAGTATGTGAAACCCTAATCTACCCTAATCTACTCCTGCAACTAAAAAAAATTAGGGGATTGATAAAAAAAAGGTTTTTTTATCCTTCACCAATATCGACCAGTGCCTACTCCATTGGGAAACAAATTCATAGAATGCAGGGAGGAAGGACATACATTCAAGAAAAAACATCAATAGAACCAGAAATGTAGTCACATACAAATCCAAAATACATTTCATGTAATAGACATACTTAATAATCTCGAATAGAATTGCAATGACTCATATGTAAGAAAGGAAAAACCAATACAAAATCTTTGTATTGCATTAGATGCTATCACACATACATCTGACCTCAGTTAGAATCACACAAAAAAATGTAACGAGACAAAATACACAGTTGCGACTATATATACATTTCCTTGAATCATTACAAATGGCCATAAAATTTAGACTAAGCTAGTCATTGTTTTAATGAAATATAATGGACTTCGTGCAAGATATGAACTTCATTAAAATGTTGGGCTTCCGATTCATTCATGAATACCTTATCTCATCAAACAAGCTAAATAATGTTCTATAGAATTACAATATGTACATGGGTGATGTTCTGATTGGGGGTCTATTTAGTCCAAGGATCCTTCAAAATTCACCTCTATCTACCTATGTTTACCATGTGATGCAAAAGTAATTTTAGGCTGGTTGTGTGAATGGTTTGAACACCACTCTTGAGGCTCACCAGTTCCAACTCCCACTGACATTGGACGTCAAAGCCAGGGAGACCTTTGTAGCCATCCAATTTTGCAGGCTCCACACTTTGAATCTTGCAGCTTATCCTCCAGCTACGACTCATCTAGTTCATCCTATTATACTACCACTACCACTACCTCCTAAAGATAATGACTCTAACAACCCTGACTAGCTCTAGTAGGGGTTATCTACTAGTTTTTTGGGCCATATGACCAACTTGTCCTTTTCCTAATTTTGTAACTTTTTGGTCCCCATGATTGTAAAATTTCATCAATGGCCTTTGAGTCTTGTATTTTGTTTTTAATAATGTACAAGTGATTTTTCATCTTTTTTTCAAAAAAACAAATATCAATTTAAATGTTAATAGACTACCCGTACTAGTTGGCAGTTATTATTTATTTGGAACAATGTCCTAAATTGCCTAATGATCTTTAAGAGATGTAGAAGGTTCCTTGTGCTAGTACTATTAGAAGACTCATATATGCCATGGCTTGTACAAGACAAAGTATTGGAGTTTTGAGAAGGTTTATGTCTAACCCTAGTAAAGAGCATTGGACTTATGTGAAAAGGATTTTTAGATATTTGTTAGGGGCTTCTAACTATTTTATTTTTTGTATCATGTGATAGCTGGTGATGTTGGAAATTTTATTAACAAGACGGTTTTGGAATCTCCATGTAAAAATATTCAAAACTCACTCGCTATATGTGGTGTTACATTTTCAATTGATTGAATCAAGATATAAATCTAATGTATGTAAATGTTGACAAGTAGTTTTGATAGAGATCTAAAGTGGCAGACATGAGTAGAGCTGATAGTAGTAGAGTGTAGCAGTTCCAACAATTTTCAAGTAATAGTGAGCGTGCTTGCAGAAGCGTACAGGCAGGCGGAGTGTGGAAAGATAAGAGTGAAGGGCGTTCTGATAACAAATCCATCCAACCTATTGGGCACCACAATTGATGAGCAGACACTGAGAAGCATTATACATTTTATGCGAGAGAAGAAGATTCATTTGATCTGCGATGAGATCTATGCAGGCTCAGTGTTTTTTGGTCCAAGGTTCGTGAGCATTGCAGAGGTGGTACAATTGTAGAGTGAGAGGGAGCGTGAGCATGTTCACATCATTTACAACCTGTCAAAGGACATGGGACTTCCTAGATTCAAAGTTGGAGTCATCTATAAAGTTATGACCTCTGGAAGTTTCTACATGACAAAAGTCACTCTCCAGAATTAAGCATTTTATCCTACAGCTTGTCTCAATCACAATCCCTTCCTCTCTATTGATAGACCTCAAACAATGAACTAGAGTTATCTCAATAGCCCTCACACCCCAATCGCATCCATGTGATATCCAAATACTTTCTTTCTTCACCACCATTCAACTCACCTCTTCATTTTGTTTATAGGAAAGTTAGTTCTTGATTCTTGATTCTTGATTCTTGATTCTTGGTTCTTGATTCTTTATTATTTGATCCTACAGTAGCAGAGAATAGCAGGCAGCTCTAGAGTTGTAGTCAGCTCCGGATTGCGCATGTGAACAATGCCAACTTTAGGACAACAGTCCAAACTAAATATGGAATTTGAGGAATATAAGTTTGTTTGTTTGTGTGTTTTGTTTTCTCCTTCATTTCATTCCATCACAGCAGTGATTTAGGGTTTCCCCTGCCAACACCACCACATTAGTAAATTATATGTAGCATTAGTCGCCACCATCCAATGCTGAATAAATCTATCTTAGAAGGAAATGAAGGACTATTAGTATGCTCCAAACATAGGCACGGCTTCACTTGGCATATACTTGTTATTATTAGCATCGACTTAGTTGGAATCTCTCTCTTGGTTGCTACCTATGTTACCAAGTATAATCATACAACACAACCCACCAATCTGTAGGCCATTTTCTAAATAAGGAGAAATAGAATTTGAGTGGAGGTCCAAGTAAGAAACAGTTTCAAAGTTGTTCTGCCACCCACGTCTTGCATAATCAAAACATTTAAATTTTGAAGTAGTAGATGCCATAAATTCCAGGGAAGTCTATCACCATTTTAACTAATTATAGATTTTAATTTAATTGCAATATAAATCTACAAGAGATTCTTCAATGAATAAGGTGGTTTTGGAATGCTCCACATTCTTTGTTGGTCTCAAATTTGCCTTACATCTGACTCCAAAATTTGTACCATTCTAGTGTGGTTTATAGAGACAAATCAAGATCACATAGATTTACTTCTGCAAATTGTAAATGTCCATTTGGTGAGTCTTAATGATGGAAGGAAAATACTCTTCAATTGCACATTTCAACTAAAGGGAATGATATTTTTGTATTCAGCAAAGGGATTGTGTTAAAATTGCAAATTTGAGCTAATAGTCTCAATTGGGACATTACATATGGGAAAGGAACTAGAGAGCCCATTGAACCTAAAATAAAGCCAATGAATGAAGGTCTTAGATATGTTAGAGGAAAAGAAAAAACAAATGGTAATATAAGTACAAAAAAGCTAGTTCAAGAAATCCAATGTTCGCATTGACATGGGCAAGGACATAGAAAGGAAATGTGTTGGGATCTTCATCCTTGTAGTATTTGTGAATTGAAGAATCATTTTGAAAAGATGTTTTGGAATAAAGAGTGGAAGAAGGAATCTATGAACGATTGTATGTAGATGAATTGTGTATTGATTGATGTATCTAATTGGCAAAAGGTCTCAAGTATGTTCAAAAATTTGCATAGGCATAAGTATCAACACATCAAACAAAAAAGAATCATGTAAGGATAAAATGTTTGAGTTGTGCGATAGACGATTGTTTGTTTTGACTCAAAGGAAGTCATTGTCTAATGTGAAAAGTATCATGCAATAGTGATTTTGTAGGAAGAGTACTTTTGGACATTTTGGAGAAAGCTCTTTGAAGTTTTGCAAATCTAAAGATTATCAAAGGCATTTTGAAGATAGAGTTTGTAGATGTTGAAGTAGTTAGTGGTAGACTTTTAAGCGGGACTGTTGGTAAGTAATTTCTCCCACCATTAATTGTAATTAATTAAAAAGGTATAATTTATAATTGCTTTGTTTAGGAAAATCTAGAAGAAACATGAGACTTGTAAGTTTCTAGATATGGATGGAAGATAGTAACTTTCTAGAAGAAGGGAGTCTTGTTTAGAATGTTTCTAGATAAGTTTTAGAAGTTTCAAGAAGGCAAAAAGCTTTAAATGTTGTTTACTAGTATGGTATTGAGAAGATCTCGATAAAATGAGGCAACTTGTAATTATTTGATCATCATCAAGCAATGGAAGGTTTGTGAATGCTGTAGCATTCATATTTTGAGAAATTGTGTGTTGTGGGTGTTTATTTAACTCCATCCACCACCATCATTAAAATGAAGAACAATATTTCAGTAATTTTATCATCATAGGATAGAAATAGAGTGCCTTTTCTTCATACACTATCTAACTCCATTATAGAGTATATTTCTTCATCGAATGTACCATTAGACGGACATGATACCAGTGCCCTAACTACTACCAAGTGTTCAATGTTGGGTTTGTACTCATTCTTAATAGTGTATCTATAATTGAGGCCATTATAAATTAAGAAAGAGATCCATGATTTAGAATGTAATGTAAATGTGGAAGTTGTGAGGACATCATTGCCCCATCCCTGACCATATCTTCATACTCCTAAACTTCGTAAGCTTTGCATGTGGTTGACAAATTGATAGTGTACTCCAAACTGTATAAAGAAGGATACCTATCAGTGCATAAAAATTTAAAATTAGAGTGCACTACAATAACATTAACACATGAAGATACCTAAGGATAAATTTCATAGTTTTTTGAATAGTGGAGTGATCATATTCTATAAATTTAATAATGTGCATGTAGATTGGTTACCAAATATAAAAAGATATGGTGGAATATTAGATTAAAAATGTGAAAATTGAAGATTGGAAATCATATAATGCATCTATGGCTATGATAGTGTGGCTTTGAATGAAAATAATGGAGAAAATATCTTCACTAGTACATATGATATTTCATTTCTTGATGAAGTAAACTAATGCTTCTACCTCTTCAATGGCAAATGTGTTGAAGCATTCGATAATGAAATTGTAAAGTATTAGCTAATATTTGTATTAATGAGTCTAATAAGTTGGTCACTATGTAAAATCCTACAATTATAAACTACAAAATAGGAACAATATGTGAAACATTCTAGTAGGTGATTTTGATGCCACTCTAGGTGATGCTTCTATTATTGGCCCTAGAGCATTAGATATTTTATGTGATGTTTTATATGAGATGTTATCTACAAACCATATTTCTACCTCAATGGCTTACATATTATATCTTGATAAGTGAACTACTTTGAAATAGAAAAAAAAATCCTTGAAACTCAAACCCTAGAAAACTTAAATCATAAACCCTAAACCTTGAACCATTTAAACTTCTAGTTCTTTATAGTTCCCAATTCCCAAACCATAAACCATAAACCGTGTACATCCTAAGGCCTATATCCTTTAAAAGGCTTAAACTCCAAACCCTAAACACTACACCATCTCTCCATTTCTTACCATTCCCAATGGAAATTTAGACAGAACATAAACCAAGTACAAACCCTAGATAGCCTAAAGACTACATTCCAACCATAGGTAAACTCCAAACTTTACACCATAAAATCTAATCATTATTGTTCACCCAATTACCCCTAATGTTCACCAAACCATAAATCCAAAATTTTGTAGGCACTATGCACTATATCCTATAATCTAAACCTAAACCCATTACCCTAAACCCAAGTTACCCTAGAAACCCCAAACCATAGATACCCTATTAAAGTACCAAACCTCAAAATCTAAAACTTGAAACCTCAACCCCAAATTGTAATCCAAATGTAAATCCTAAAAGCTTTACCCCAAACCTTACAAACCCTAAACCCTACATTCTAGAAACCTTAAACCATAAACTATTGATTTATCCTTATGTCTCCTACAAGAGTTATTATTACTCCAACTTATCACTCTCATGTTTTATTATACCTATATCTCTAGTATGTAAGATAACCTACATAATAGGTTAGAGTAACACCAAGAGATATGGTTTTAAATATGTTGGGTCTATCTAAGGCCTAAGTATTGGAATTTAAGCCCTCCTCACTTCACTAGACCCTATGTAGGGATCTTCCTTTGCTAAAAATGATATATCGTCAGAAGACGAAATAGGCTAGATAAGGAATCACTAGGGAAAAAAATTAAACTAAGAAGAGCTGGAAGAATGTTAAGAAAAATAAACACTAAGAAAATGTTTATATAGACTCCTTATTACTCCAACCTCTAGATCCCTCAAATATAGCTATATGGCATCACTTCCCAAGATGTGAGAGGGTAGTCTTGTCAAATGTTATGTTCAATGCACTATAAAGGGGGCTTAAGAAGAGAAGTAAATTAAGAAGAAAAATCATATGTATCAATGACTACATGTTAGTTAGAATATATCTAAGAGAATTGCATATAAAAGAATAAAATTAAAATTTTCATTATTATACAAATTAATAGGAATTCAACAAAATTCATACCTACAAAAGCATTTCCACGATGAAACCAAAATGTACAATATCAAAATTTTCAACCTTGGAGTGTTATTGTTCTTTAGTGTACATTATATTTGTAATTTTGTTTACTTTAGGTTAAAAATACTCTCTAAGTTTTACAATAGGATAATCCTTCTAAAAACATGTATTCAAAGTGATTCAATGTTTCAATCAAAACAATTTTAGGAGAAATAGTGTCACCCAAAACTGTCTTGCTATCAACAAGCATGGAACTTTTACCTCATTGTTTTTATAAACTTTTAGAAACCCTATCTTGAGGCCACCTTTTCTTAGATTGTAGATATTTTCTAGAAAATATAAAAATACCCTTTGTTGGATCTTAGAGCCTAGATTTTAGAAATAAATATTTTATATTTAGTAATTCTTTTAAAAGTCACTACAAGTAGGTCATTATAGTCAGATATAGAGTTGATTAGAATTTTAAGAAAGGATACTAAAATTTGTTTAAAAAATTAAGAATAATACGATGTACTAGAGGAGAGAATCCTTGTCAAAATGGTATATATAGTTTATTTTTATTAATAATAATCCATTGGAACATAAAGTGGAAGCCTCTCAAAACTACAATATTTTTAGTATACTTGAGATTTGTAATAAAAAATACTTATCAAAATTTAGAAAGAAAATCTTCCATACACTAAAACTTCAGTTTGACTAAATGAAAAAGAAAAACTAAAAATGAAATTTAGGATAAAAATTGGAGGCCCTCCAACCTCATTTTAAAAACATTTTATTAACAATTAAATTATAGTCAGTTTTATAAAAATTATCCAAATTATTTGTTAAAAAATACAAACATAAAATTCTACATTTTGTTAGTTTTTACCATTTAAAAATTGAAAACATATATTTCACTTTCAAGTGATTCAAGTTATAAATCTAGACTTGTATTGTCCATTTCTTTCATAAAAGTGTGATACAACATTGAACTTTTACAAATTAACAATGCTTGCCATGTTAGGTATGTTGCAAGTATGGGCCTAATCGGTGTTGTCATTGATGTCAACATACTCCTGTTACATTAATGTTAAGGATTGAAAGAGCTGTGTGCTAAGGATATTGAGAAAATTAGTTTCAATCAGGAACAATGAAGAACAATAATGGCAATAAGGTAAAAGTCCAAGATAGGATGAGGATTAGAGGATGCAGATTAAAGGGTTTGTAGATATGTGTCCTAAGGTGATCCAGTAGAGATTTCAAAGGTCTCCATGATGATCTGGAGAAGTTGTGATTGCTCTAGTAAAATCGGTTCCGACAGGTGTTCAGTGGTGACAGAGTGATACAGACAGGTCCAGTGAGATCCAGAATTGCATTTTCCTGTGCTGGAGATTTTAGGGTGTATTGAGGAAGTCTTTGTGGAGGGTCAACTAGACTGGTTCATGGTTTGAAGGTCTGCAAGCATCTATTCCTTTGTGACAGTAATGACAGACTGTGTTCTTGAGGTTCCGGATGAAGGAGAGAAGGATTTCAGTAAGCAGATGAAGTGTGGATGTTCTTGGTGATTCAAGCAAGCTTATGGTACTCTTTGGATCATGTCCAGTTCATATTGGTGGTACGCATTGAAGTTGGAGTTCGCATTTGAAGAACAACTTCCAAATGATGGTGTTCTTCTTGAGATAGGTCGACTGGATGAGTTATACATCTTGCGGATGTTCTTATGGATGTTTTCTGACTTAGATGATCATTCCTAAGTTGATGCCTTATATAAATAAGGGATTGCGAAGTCATTTTGACGTTGTCCTTGTGGAGATGAGTGTGTGGTAGCGAGGAGGAGAGTGAAAGGCAAAGCAAAAGTACTAAGCTTAATGAAACTAATTCAAGCATGGTGAAGATGCTATTTTCCAGTTCAAATAGGTGATATTTATTTCTTTGTAGATAGTGTGTCTCTTGTAGGCAGTGAGCCTCTTGTGAGCAGTATGCTCAGGCAAGGAGCCCTATTTGGCATGTGCCATTTTGTTCTTTCTATTCTTCTAATAGAGAATACATTCTTAGGTTAATCACCCTGTGGTATTTCCCTTAACCGGGTTTTCCACATCAAAAATCTTGGTGTCACATGTGTTGATATGTTTCTTCTCTTGATTTGTTGCATTATGATTTCATGATTGATTTACTATTAAGCAGCTAAATAACATTGCGGAGTTAAGTGTTTAAATTAAGAAAAAGTTTGGACAACTGATTCACCCCCCCTCTCAGTTGTCTGCCCTAAATATAACAATTGGTATCAGAGCCAAGTTCCTCTAAAAAGAGCTTAACTGCTTGAGGAGATCCACGATGTCGTCTTACAAGAAGGATAGCTTGAAGTTTGATGGAACAAATTTTAATCTATGGAAAGGTCGCATGAAGTGTCACTTACAATGCATGGGAATGGCGTACTGGACCATGGTTACAATATAGTATGTACCTCCACAGGGTGGTCTAAAATCCCAAAGTGAAATCACAGATGCTGAAAATAATCTACGAACTATAGTAGCTCTTCTAAGCACATTATCTGATTCAGAAATCTCAAATGTCATTGACCTACCAACTGCTTTTGAGATCTAGCAAAAACTAGAACTTTTGCATGAAGGAGACAACTATGTTAAAAGTGCCAGGCTACAGAGCCTGAAAGGGAGATTTGAAAATCTAAAGATGAGAGATGATGAAAACATTACTACTTTTATGCCAAGAGTAAATGAGATTGTTTGTGGAATTAGAAATGCTAGTGGAGTCTTGAATGAAGATGAAATTGTTGGCAAAGTTCTCAGATCCCTTCCTACTTCTTATAAAATCAAGGCTGTTGCAGTTGAAGAATTCAGAGCTCACACAACTGTCACAAGAGATCAATTGGTTGGTAAATTGGCTACATTTGAAATGGCTGAGTTTGGAGATTAACCCCCAAAGACTAAATCTGCATTCAAAGCCAGTGCCTTTGTAAAAGGTAAACAAAGGTTTGATCCAGGAGAGAAATCCTCAAGGAAACTATCAAGGTATGAAAAAGCAAGAAAAGACTTGAAAGAAGAAGAAGCTGAAACTGCTCAACTTGAAGCCCTTATTGCAAAGAGACTGCCAAGAGGATCCAGTAAGTAGGAAGGAAAATTGCCTTTTAAGTGTTTTAACTGCAATAAGATTGGTCATTTTCCCTCTAAGTGTCTGGAAAGATTTTCAAGGCCAAATCCTAATAGACCAAGGTTCCAAAAGAATTGTTACTATGTTCATGAAGAAGATGATAATGAAGGAGTAACAGATGATGAATCAGAGGCAAGAAACAAATCCAGAAGTGAATGGGTGTTTATTGCCATCAAGGAAGAAGAACCAATATCCTCTGAATCTATCAATCATAATGTTGTAGAAAAAGCTCTGGCTACCCAAGTTGAAGAAAAGGATGATTGGGTCATTGACAGTGGATGCTCTCACCATATGACAGGTGACAAAAATAAGTTTGTGGATTTGGAAAGATATGAAGGAGGAGTGGTTAAGTTTGGTGATAATTCTACTAGTAGAATCAGAGGTAGAGGAACTATTTCTTTTGATGGAAGAAACAAAACCGGTAATGTGCTGTATGTTGAAGGATTGAAGCACAATCTTCTTAGTGTTGGATAGTTGGTGGACAAAGGCTATGATCTCCAGTTCAAGGATGGAAAATGCAAGTCTTTGAAAGCTCCGGAATAGAGATTACATCCGGTACTCAAACTAAAGGTAATATCTTTCACTTGGTTGGTACTGGTAAAAGTTACTTATTTGTTCAAGTTGATCAGAGTTGGTTATGGCATAGGAGGATGTGTCATGTGAATTTTAATAATATCATCAAGATAAGTAATACTCAGGCTGTAAGAGATCTTCCAAAATTGGTGAAACCTACTAATGGCTTGTGTAAAGAATGTCAATTGGGTAAGCTAAGCAGAGTCTCATTCAAAAGTAAGGAATTGTCTTCTACCGGATTATTGGACTTAGTACATACTGATCTTTGTGGTCCGGCAAGAATTAGGAGTATGCAAGGTGATAGATACTTCATGTTACTAATTGATGACTATTCCTGAATGATGTGGGTAACTTTTCTAAAAGAGAAATCAGAAGCTCTTCAGACATTCAAAATATTCAAGGTTACGGTAGAGAATGAAACTGGATTCAAATTGAAATGTTTGAGGTCTGATAGAGGTGGAGAATTCACATCCGGTGAGTTCATAGAGTTCTGTGAGAAACATGGAATAAAGAGAAAGTTGTCTTCTCCTAAGACTCCACAGTAGAATGGAGTAGTGGAGAGAAAGAATCGGACCATCCAGGAAGCTTCTAGGACCATGATGATGGAAGCAAATGTTCCTCAGATCTATTGGAGAGATATTGTTAGCACTGCAGTCTATACCCTCAATCGAGTTCAAATCAGAAGCAATACTGGTAAGACTCCTTATGAACTTTGGTTTGGCATCACTCCTACTGTGAGGTATTTCAGAGTTTTTGGTAGCAAATGTTACATTAAAAGAGATGAAGATCTAGGAAAGTTTGATGCTAGAAGTGATGAAGGAATATTCTTGGGTTACTCTAGTCAAAGCAAAGCATATCGGTGTTATAACAAGAGACTGAGAAAAATGATAGAAAGTACAAATGTGAAGGTTGATGAGGGAATTGAGAAACCCTCAAGGTTTTATGAATATGATGAAGATGATCAGAATGGTGTTCTGACTCAAGGAGCCCAAGCCTCATCTGTTAGTCAGATTCAAACTAATCCGGTAAACCCGGAAAAGAAATGAGTTTCAATGAGCCTGATCAAGAATCAGAAGTGCAAGAAATTCCCAAAGTTCCCAGGTATGTGAGACTAAACCACTCTAAAGATTAGATCATAGGTGATGAAAGCATAGGAGTACAAACCAGAAAGAGAATTGCTCAAGACTCAGAAGAGTATTGTCTGATTTCAAGGATTGAACCTAAGATAGTGAATGAAGCTTACAATGATGAAAACTAGACCAAAGCAATGGAGGAAGAGTTGATGCAAATTGACAAAAATCACACTTGGGATCTTGTTCCCAGACCTAGAAACAAGAATGTGATTGGAACAAAATGGGTCTTCCAGAACAAACTAAATGAAGTTGGTGAAGTAATCAGAAATAAAGCCAGATTGGTCTGCAAGGGTTACTCTCAAATAGAAGGAGTTGATTTTGAAGAAATTTTTGCTCTGGTGGCAAGAATTGAAGCAGTTAGATTATTTCTTGCCTTTGTTGCCTTCAAGGATTTCAAGGTATATCAGATGGATGTCAAGTCTGCCTTCCTGAACGTTGACTTGGAAGAAGTGTACATAGAGCAACTGGATGGATTTCAATTATCTGATCATGGTGATATGGTATGCAAGTTGAAGAAGACACTGTATGGACTAAAGTAAGCCCCAAGAGCCTAGTATGAGAGACTGGACAAACATATTTTAAAGATTGGTTTCAACAAAGGTACTGCTGACAGCAATTTGTATTTCAAAATTGATCATGAAAACATCTTGATTGTTGAAGTGTTTGTTGATGATATCATCTTTGGAGGAAGAGATAGTATGTGTAAAACTTTTACAAATCAAATGAAAAGTGAATTTGAGATGTCCATGCTTGGTGAAATGAATTTCTTCTTGGGTCTACAAATCACTCAAACAAAGAAAGGAATCTTCATTTCTCAAACCAAATATGTGAAAGAATTGTTGAAGAAATTTGGGATGGAAGACTTTAAACCAATGAATACTCCCATGGCAACTAGATGTAAATTGAGAAAAGATGATGATTCTCCTAAGGCTGATCAGACAAAGTATAGGTCAATGATTGAAGGACTGTTGTATCTCACTCAAACTAGACCAGACATTATGCAGGCTGTTGGTCTTGTTGCTAGATTCCAGGCTAATCCTAGAGAATCTCATGTCATGGCAATCAAGAGGATTTTTAGATATCTAAAAGGGACAGTTGAGTATGGTCTGTGGTATCCTAGAGATCATGATTTCTCTCTTCATGCATATACAGATGCAGATTGGGCAGGAGATGTGGATGCCCGGAAGAGTACCAGTGGTGGAGCCTTCTTTTTGGGGAAAAGATTGGTTTCTTGGCTAAGAAAGAAACAAGAGGCAATATCTCTATCTACAACTAAAGCAGAATATATTGCAGCAGTAGATAGTTGCACTCAAGTTTTGTGGATGAAGCAGATGCTAAGAGATATCAAAGTGGAGTATGAGGAACCTATCACAATCTTCTATGATAATTCAAGTGCAATAAATATTTCTAAGAATCCGGTGTTACATTCAAAGACTAAACACATATCCATCAAGTTTCACTTTTTGAGAGAGCAAGTGAACAAGAATGAAGTCAGATTGGAGTTTGTACCTTCCAAGGATTAGATTGCAGACATCTTTACTAAACCTCTACCTAAGGATTCTTGTGAGTATCCCAGGGAGAAGCTAGGGGTTATTGCCCCTTTGGTGATGAACTAAGGTGCACTAAGGTGCATCAATCCAGTGGATATCACAATCATATCTTGTGATCCAGATTGATGATGGGGAGCTGCTACTCAGGGGGAGCAGCAGGTATGTTTCAAAAGTGTTGGAATTGCAAGTATGTGCCCTTTGCCATTGATGTCAAAGGGGGAGAGAAGACATGTGAAAATCAAGTGGTTTCTGATCAAAGCTGGAGCAGTAAAGGGAGAGAAGACATGTGAATGGTTGCTGCTAATAGGGGGAGTTGTGACAGTAAGGAGAAGTTCTTGTCTTGATGGTTAAAACAGTTTTTCACATCATATGTTGCCATCAATGAAAAAGGGGGAGATTGTTGCAAGTATGGGCCTAACTAGTGTTGTCATTGATGTCAACATACTCGTGTTGTATTAATGATAAGGATTGAAAGAGCTGTGTGCTGAGGATATTGAGAAAATTAGTCTCAATCAGGAACAATGAAGAATAGTAATGGTATTAAGGTAAAACTCCAAGATAGGATGAGGATCAGAGGATGCGGATTAAAGGGTTTGTAAATATGTGTCCTAAGGTGATCCAGTAGAGATTTCAGAGGTCCACATGATGATCTGGAGAAGTTGTTGCCGCTCTAGTAAAATCAGTTCCGACAGGTGTTCAGTGGTGACAGAGTGATATAGACAGGTCCGGTGAGATCTGGAATTACATTTTCCTGTGCTGCAGATTTTAGGGTGTGTTGAGGAAGTCTTTGTGGAGGGTCAACTAGACTGGTTCATAGTTTGAAGGTCCGCAAGCATCTATTCCTTTGTGACAGTAATGATAGACTGTGTTCTTGAGGTTCTGGAAGAAGGAGAGAATGATTTCAGTAAGCAGATGAAGTGTGGATGTTCTTGGTGATTCAGGAAAGCTTGTGGTGCTCTTTGAATCATGTCCAGTTCATATTAGTGGTTCACATTGAAGTTCTTGATGGTGGTGTTCTTCTTGCTGATAGGGGGAGTTGTGACAGTAAGGAGAAGTTCTTGTCTTGATGGTTAAAACAATTTTTCACATCATATGTTGCCATCAATGACAAAGGGGGAGATTGTTGCAAGTATGGGCCTAACTGGTGTTGTCATTGATGTCAACATACTCCAATTTCATTAATGATAAGGATTGAAAGAGCTGTGTGCTGAGGATATTGAGAAAATTAGTCTCAATCAGGAACAGTGAAGAACAGTAATGGCAATAAGGTAAAAGTCCAAGATAGGATAAGGATCAGAGGATGCGGATTAAAGGGTTTGTAGATATGTGTCCTAAGGTGATCCAGTAGAGATTTTAGAGGTCCGCATGATGATCTGGAGAAGTTGTGGCCACTCTAGTAAAATCGGTTCTGACAGGTGTTCAATAGTGACATAGTGATACAGACAGGTCCGATGAGATCTGGAATTGCATTTTCCTATGCAGCAGATTTTAGGGTGTATTGAGGAAGTCTTTGTTGAGGGTCAACTAGACTGGTTCATGGTTTGAAGGTCTGCAAGCATCTATTCCTTTGTGATAGTAATGACAGACCATGTGCTTGAGGTTCTGGATGAAGGAGAGAAGGATTTCAGTAAGAAGATGAACTGTGGATGTTCTTGGTGAATCAGGAAAGCTTGTGGTGCTCTTTGGATCATGTCCAATTCATATTGGTGGTCCGCATTTAAGTTGGAGTTCGCATTTGAAGAATAACTTATGGATGATGGTGTTCTTCCTGAGATAGGTCAACTGGATGAGTTATACATCTTGCGGATGTTCTTATGGATGTTTTCTGACTTAGATGATCATTCCTAAGTTGATGCCTTATATAAATAAGGGATTGCGAAGTCATTTTGAAGTTGTCCTTGTGGAGATGAGTGTGTGGTAGTGAGGAGGAGAGAAAAAGGCAGAGCAGAAGTGCTGAGCTTAATGGAACTGATTCAAGCATGGTGAAGATGCTATTTTCCAGTTCAAGTATGTGATGTTTATTTCTTTGTAGACAGTGTGTCTCTTGTAGGTAGTGAGCCTCTTGTGAGCAGTGTGCTCAGGCAGTGAACCCTAATTGGCATGTGCCATTTTGTTCTTTCTATTCTTCTAACAGAGAATACATTCTTGGGTTAATCACCCCATGGTTTTTCCCTTAACCGAGTTTTCCACGTCAAAAATCTTGGTGTCACATGTGTTGATATGTTTCTTCTCTTAATTTGTTGCATTATGCTTTCATGATTGATTTACTATTAAGCAGCTAAATAACATTGTGGAGTTAAGTGTTTAAATTAAGAAAAGGTTTGGACAACTGATTCACCCCCCATCTCAGTTGTCTGCCCTAAATCTAACAAGGTACCCATGTACAAAGAAACTAGTTGAAAGGAGTAGAGAGATAGTATGTCCAAGAAAGAGAAAAGGAAGAGAGAAGATGAATAGGAAGAGGAAGAGGAATGACTAGGTAGCTACCCTAATGAATAGCCTCCCACACTAGAGATCAATGAAGGTGAACAATACTCGATGCTAAAGAAGATCCACTTGCACTAAACATGAATTATTCCCTTAGGAAGAGATATAATCATACGTATATTGAAGGTTTTCCCTCTCTAACAAAGGATATGAGAGAAGAAACAATATTAAAATTTCTAGACAATGTTCATTAGTCTCCATGTTTGTGCTTAGAAGTTGTAATATTTGATTAGTATTCTTACATACAACTACATGATGTGACATCACAAAGGCATATAGAAGAGGATAAAGAACATTAGGGTTTATAAATAATTTCATTACATACAAAGAAGATGATGTAGTTGCATGTGAGTTTTCATTGAAGAGGAAAACCAAGTCCTCAATAGTGTCATCTATATCCCAAAGGTGGGATTTCTTAAACATACATGAGATAGATCTAATAATTCTAGATCCCAGAGGTGAGATTTGTCAAACATACCTGAGATATCATTTTTGTTTCATAATGCAACCTTTTTCTCAATATCACTTGGGTCAAGAATGATTCCATAGAAATAGAGTAATAGATCTTTCTAAATGATATGATTTTTTATCCTTTCTCACAAATGTGTATAACTATCGTGATTCAAAGTGAAAACCCCAAAAAAAGTAAGCAAATAATAAAAGTAATATAATTCCCCAAAAAAATATGAAATCTTATGTTAGTTCATTTAATACAGATCCCCATATAAAACAAGAGACGCATTGCATTAGGTTCCTACCATATGTTATGAATGTTGTTGTAATTAAGTATTGTTAGGTGTTGCAGAAACAAGGACTGAAACTTGTGAATTGGGACAAACACCTCCAATATCTTAGACTCTAAATTGATATAAATAGTTCCTTGTGCCTATGTACAATATAATATTAGTTATATATGTTGTTGCATTTGATGTAACTTTGCCTACACATGGGTTTATGCTCTTGGAAAATATTTTTTAATTCAATTCTCCTTATGCATGAATTTGGTACAAAAAAAGTAAATACATATAACATTGGCCAATGTCGAACTCCATTTGAAATTGGTGAAGGATTGGAAACATTTGTGAGATTTAGGGATGGGATCTTTAAAAGACAGTTCTAATATCTTTGAGACAGATGAAAATGGAGAAAATAAATTTAATAATCTATGACGATTGGCTGAATAGGTAAAGGAAATTGCATCCAATGGTTGCATAAATATTCCTGCGATGAATCCAAAGATATCTGACTATATACAATATGTTGGCTTGATCTTCTCTAAATCTTTGTAAGGGTTATCCTTCTTACACTGAAACTGTTGAACTAGTTCCTGTTCCAAAAAGACCATCCAGGAGTATCCCAATGCCCTGTTAGAAGCCATATCATAAAATATTATGTCGTTCATGTATGAAAGACAACAAACTTGAAAAATGTAGTAAGATATATAGCTAAGGATCATGTCTAAAATTCATACCTGCCAACCAATGCCACGGCTAAGAACATATGCTGGAGGTGTTGCACTAGCAAGCCTAGCAATTATAATTGAAAAAACGGATTATTATGAGACAAGGGTAACTTGTGTGAGACTAATAATAATCAAGATATGATAAAATAAACCAACCCCATTGATGTGATGCATTATGAAAAATGATCCAAAGCAAAGAATGCATCACCTCAATCATGCAAACTAAAACTGGACCCATCATTCCAAATGTATAGCCAGCATTGAAGGTAGGGGCTCCGGGAAATTTCACCCTGCAGTTGTTGAAGTCACTCTTATTTTATATCTTTAATATAGGTTTAAATGCAGTTTATAAAACACTGAAGACAAACTCATCAAGGCATCAAAAATGGTCTTTTAACAGATCAAAGCACAAAATTCCTTACCAGGGAGTGAATGATAATAGGTGTGATTGATCGGTACGGCAATGGATCTTTGCTAAATAAGAACTGTGCTTATAGGCCCCACTTGCAGTCAACAGATGAGCATAAGCCCAAAAAAAGGGCCACACATAAAAGCACTCCAAAATGTTCAAAAACTTGTAGATCTTCTATACGCATAAACTTCAAATACCGCATCACCAAAATGTTACGTGAAAACAGATTATCAGATTAATAACTTCATAGGCATTAGAAAATTATTTAAAGAGCCTCTCTCAATTGTTTTTTGTTGCATTCACATGTAATTACTTTTAAAACGAAATATTTTAGTTGCATTCACATGTAATTACTTTTCAATACAAATATTATACAATATTTGTATTGCTGAATACTATTATGCCTTTTATTTCATCATATATGAGAAAAGATGACGCACTACAAGTTTGAAAATAGCGCATATTTCAAACTTCAGATTAGGTTAGTGACCTTCACTGAGAACTTTCAACGTTACATTTGTTTTGATCTTCAAGGGAACAATGAGGACCTAATCTTTTGTGAATGTTAAACAAGAAATGATGTCACACCAGAAACATTGCTGTATCCCATCATGTTAAAACCAATCACGAGTTGCAGAAAGATTGTTGAAATGTTTTCGTTTCCCGGTCATTTGTAATCCTGGCTTTGTGCTTTTCTGATATATTGCAATAAAAATTTACTTTTATCCCAAAAGCAAAAATTCGACTTCAAATTTGACTCGTGTTGTTTCAAACATAAAAAGTTAACTGAAAATAAAAAATTAGTGTAATAAAAATGTATAAATTTAAATTCAAGCGAAAATGTAGAAAATAAATCTTAATCGCTTTTAGTAACCTCTGTCTTTTGAAACTTAGTTTCTCTAGTTCTCATTGAAATTTTTGATATAGAAAGGCATCCCTATAAATAAGAGAGCTTTTGCATTGTGCGAACCCCTAGAACCACTTTTTCTTCACAGTAGTTATTTACAGGATTTGTTTGAACAAGAATCAATGAGTTCAAGGATGTCTCCTTAGAGCGGGTGGAACTAAAGCTGAAAGAAAAGACAAATCACTTGACAGAAACAGCCTTGATAGGTAAAGTCCTATCTCCCCACTTTTCAGTAGATGATCTCAGAGAATGGTATTTAAACTCGTGGGAAAAGATAGAAACGTTCTGGGAAGTGGGTAATGGGTTCTTTTGCTTTGTGTTTTCGGATAAGGAAGAAAGAGATAGTATCCTCTCAAAGAAAATATGGAGATTCAACCAAACAGCAATCTGCTGTCAAGAATGGAGACCTAACTTTCATGTTGGGAAAGAACAAATTCTACTGATTCCCATCTGGATCCAATTACCGTATCTTCCACTAGAATATAGAGAGGTAGAAATTTTGAAATGTTTAGGTAATTCCATTGGGGTGTGTCAAGAAGTGGATATTCGAGTGGAAAACCTTTCCTCCTCCACAGTCAGGATACGAATCCTTACAGATGCCAAAGATTTACTACCCAAAAGACTTAAAATGAAATCCTTTTATGGGTCTTGGCTACAAGACATTATCTTACAAGATGGGGTAGTCTCGGATGATCTCGTAAGGCTGCAAGCGTTCTTGTCATTTGAAGCAACAATGGATAAGCAAAATCTGACTGAGCCCCAAAAGGACATGTCAAGCTCAGCCCTGACTGCAGAGGCCTCTTTTGAGGAGACAGTTCAAATCTCTAGGGAATGTGGTGTTTCTCACGATCAGAGGATGTGCTAAGCCCAGTTCTGTCTGTAGATGACTCTATTGAGGAGCAAGCTCGGAACACTGCAGAACAAGAGCAAACTATTGTTAGTTCAAGGATGGTTTAGGTTGTTCTACTAGGCCTAAATGTGGTAGGGCCGGAGAGAGCTGAGGAACCTAAGGAAGTGGTTTGCAGTGATGTTGAAAAGGTTCAACATATACCTGTGGAGGGTTCCGAGTTCCAAGAGATGAACTCTCAAGAAAATAGCCCAAGAAACTCTTGTGAGAAAGAGGAGGGAGGCCAAACTCGTCTGACTGAATCACTGGCAAGGGTGGAGGAGGATTGGCTTAATTGGGATGAGGACATCCCCCTGCGAGAAATGATACAGACCCCTCCCAATGAGCAAGGGAAGAAGGTGGATAATGACCATGTATTAGAAGACTTCTCTTATGATCTGCTTTAGGACAATGAAACTTTACGAGACCTCCGGGATCAAGTAGCTATGAAGGTAGCAAATAACAGGATAGAGGAGATAGCGGATGAAGTATTGCAAGAAGAACCAAACAAGTTTGAAAACACACCACTAGGCCTCAAGTGGATGAGTATGAATAGCCCCAATTCAAAGGGTTTGCCTCCCTCGATCAGGAAAAGTACTAGACAGAAACAAATGAAAAAGCAGAAGGGACACCCACTTGGTCAAATTCTTTAGGCTAAACAGAGTCCATCCAAGAGGAGAGTGCAAAACTCTCTGAGGAAATCATGAGGATAATAACGTGGAATGTTAGGGGCCTCAACACCCCTAACAAAAGAATACTCATCAAATCTCAAATTGATGAGGAAAAATCAGATATTTTGCTGCTATAGGAAACTAAACTGTCCGATGTCTTAAACAATCAAGTATTCAAAAGCTGGACTGGATGGAACTTTGAGGGGATGGTAGCGTGAGGTGCTTCAGGAGGACTAGCTATAGGTTGGAAAAAGCATATTCCATCCTTGGAAGTGATGGAAAAGAATGATAATTTCATAATTGGTAAGTTCCCTTCCCTTCTCTCCAGTGCAGATCTTTGGATAGTGAATGTTTATGCTCCTAATGATTTGAATCAGAAAAACCAAATATGGGAGAAACTTTCTAGTTGGTTACGGGGTTTGAATAGGAAAATATTTTTCTTGGGAGGTGACTTTAACTCCATACTAGATGACTTAGAAAAGTCTGGGGGCATCACACATCCGGCTAGATCACAGCGAGACTTCAAAGAGTGTGTTAACAAGAATCTCCTAGTAGACTATATCCCAAAAAATGGAAAATTCACGTGGACAAATAGAAGAAGGGATTTTCTAAAAAATGTGGAAAGACTAGACATATTTCTCCTTTCCCCAGCCTGCTTCAATTTGCCAGTGAGTATTGAATCAGAGATTCGACCGTTGGTAGGGTCCGATCACTTTCCTCTCAGATTACAATTGGGAGGTGTTGCCTTACCCAGAAAGAAGAGATTCAGATTCTAGTCCATGTGGTTCAGAGATGTCTCTTTTGTCGAAAAGTTAAAAACTGGTGGGCACAAATTCCTTTTGTGGATGGCTCGCGCATGTTCCAGTTAATAAATAAACTAAAACTTTTAAGGCACAAGGTAATGGAGTGGAACAAGTCCCAGTTTTTAAACATCTTCAAAGAAAAATCCAGACTACAGAATGAGTTGAGATACCTAGAGGATAGTATAATAAAAAATTGGCATGGATGCCTATTCCTATCAGCAGGAGAAGCATCTCAAAGCTGAGCTAGAAGAAATTCTAAAGAGAGAAGAAATCTATTGGAGGCAAAGATTGAAGGAATTATGGCTAAAAGAAGGAGACAAAAACATGTCATTCTTTCACCACTCTTCTAAGGTACGTGAGTGTTCAAATTCCATTAAGTCGATTCAACTTCAAAATGGTCATGTTAGCACAGACTCCTCAGAAATACTATCTGCTGCAAAAGTTTTCTTTGCCAATCTCCTCTCAAAATCCATCCCCGATAATCAAAGTGACTAGATTCTCTGTAATTTTGTACCCAAATTGGTTAAGGAGAATCACAACATTAATTTATTGAAAGAATTCTCTTTAGAAGAAGTTAGAACAATTATTTTCTCACTAGCAGGTGAAAAAGCCTCAGGGCCGGATGGATGGATTGGAATTTTTTTTCAAAAATATTGGGATACGGTTAGTAGAGATGTCTTTTCAGCAGTTGAAGAATCAAGGAAAAATAGAAATGTCCTCAGGGAATTCAAGTCAACATGTTTAATGTTAGTTCCAAAATCAAATTCGCCACTATCTTTTGAAGATTTCAGGCCTATCTCACTATGCGACTTCATCTATAAAATAATCTCCAAGGCCCTTGCACAGAGGTTGTCTACCTGTGTGCCTGAACTGATCTCAGCGGAATAGGGTGATTTTGTCCCAGGTAAAGAGACTTTACAGGGTGCTATCTTAACACATGAGATTCTACATTCTGTTGATAAAGATAAAAAGGCAACCATGGTAGTAAAATTGGATATGTCAAAGGCTTACGATAGAGTTGAATGGAGCTTCCTTTGTGTTATTCTACGGCAATTAGGGTTCTCCAGCGAAGTGGTAAAATGGATTTTATCTTGTGTGTCAGGATTCCAAGTTTCAGTTGTTATCAATGGGAAAGAGTCAGAAACTTTTGTACCCACACATGGGCTGAGGCAAGGAGATCCTCTGTCCCCTTACCTTTTCATACTTATGACGGAAGCCCTCACTTGGGCGATCAAGGAAGCAAAGAGAAGGGAAGAATGGAAAGGCATCAAAATTGACAGGATTCAATAACCCTTCTCCCACGCCTTATTTGCAGATGATACAATACTATTTGGTCAAGCCTCTTCCCAGGAAGCAAGAACCATGATGAAAACAGTCAAGTTGTATTGCCAAATCTCGGGATAGCTGGTTAACATCAACAAGTCTATGGTGTTTTTCCAAAATGTTTCTCTTCAGCTGCAGAATGAAATCTGTGGTATTCTTAATCTTGCTAGTTAGCCTTTGCCTAGAAGGTATTTGGGCCTTCATGTCTTAAGGGCAGGTATAAAAATGATCTATGGAAAAAAGTTATGTCTAATCTGCATACAAAATTGTCCTATTGGAAAGGTCGAAGCCTATCACTGGCAGGATGAATAGTGATGATAAAGGCGGTTCTTTCCACGGTGCCTGTTTACATGATGTCAATCTTCCACATTCCAAAAGGTCTTATTTCAAAGATAGATAGGATTTGTAGAAAGTTTTTATGGCAGGGCTCTCTGCAAGAGAAGAAAATTCATCTTTTGGCATGGGATAAGGTGTGCAGACCAAAAGAAAATGGAGGGGCCGGAATCCTCAATATAGACATTCAAAATCAAGCCTTGGGTGCAAAATTGGCGTGGAGTATGTATTCGAAACCTAATGCAATATGGGTTAAACTTATGAAAGCAAAATACCTTGACTCCTTTGATAATGAGAGAATCTTCATAGTTAAAAACCCCTCTAAAGGATCAACAATATGGAATTTCCTCATCAAAAGTAGAGACATACTTTAACCTAACTTAACATGGTTAATCCATAACGGAGAAAAGGTTGACTTCTGGTTTGACTCTTGGAGTGGTGGGCCGACTTTGTCCGCTAGGAGGATCTTATTAATGCTAGAATCTGCCTCCAATCATGCTGGGGTGCCAAAGTTAAAGACTATTAGGTTGTCTCAAGAGTCGGGTCTTCAGTCTCAGTAGTGTGGAAAAGCACTAGGGATTGTAATTTTCCAAGGAGTTAGAAAGAGTTACTTAATCAAATTCTAAAGAAAAAGCTGGTTATTGTTTCTAATGTAGAAGATGAAGTTGCCTAGATAGGTTCTAAATCCAGTTTATATTTAGTCAGAGAGGGATACAAAGTTTGTATGCATAAAACTTACACATATTGGCCCTCAAATCTATGTTGGGGAGACGCTTTGCTCCCCAAACTAGGAGCTTTTGCATGGTGTGTGCTCCATAATAAGATCTTGACTGGCAATTGAATCAAAAGGCTAGGGATAGGTCCAAACTTCCCTTGTGTGTTTTGTGGGGGTGTGGATGAATCAATAGACCACCTTCTTTGACATTGTACCTTCAGCAGAGAATGCTAGCTCTGGCTATTCAGAAAGATTAATTAGTGCAGCCTGGTTTCCAAATCTCTATTCCAAATGTTTTTGAATTGGCCTAGCCCAATGATCAATTCTCACTTAGCCAGCCTATGGGTTATTGGCCCTTCGATGGTAATCTGGCACCTTTGGTGGGAAAGGAACATCTGAATCTTCAGAAAGGAAGCCAGTTTAGTGGTTTAGGTCTGTGTCAGGTTAGAAATGGAAATTTCAGACCAGTTAATCTCTTTTCTTAGATGGTCTAATCTCAAGAATTTGGTTTGTTCTAAATGGGATGCGGAAGTAATTTCATTTTGGCTGGCAGTGAATAAGGTAGGATTTGGTAGCCTTTCTATGTCATCTAAGCCTGAGTCAAAAAGAGCTTAAGTAAGATGGGTCCCCCCAACCCCCCCTTCTTCAAGCTGAACTTTGATGGAGCATGCCGAGGCAATCCAGGTCCATCAGGCACTGGGTTTGTTATTAGAAAAGAGGATGGATCTCTTTTTGTAGCCAAGTCGACCAAACTTCCCAGAGGTACTAACAATGAGGCAGAGGCATGGGCTCTGGTGCATGGTTTAACACTGGTAGTTGAAAAAGGAATTAAAAGTGTTTGGATAGAGGGTGACTTCTTGATAATCATTAGCGCCATCAAAGGGAAAGGACTGGATAATTGGAAGCTCAATTACATTCTCCAACAGGCTGTCACCCTTCTGAATATGTTGGATACCTATCTTATTTCCCACACTCTAAGGGAAGGCAATAAGGTGGCGGATCTTCTAGCCAATCTTTCTGTTGATCAAGAGAATGCATCTATCCAATATCTACCTAGAGAAAATGACCACTTGAATCTATCTAATCTCATTGCAAATGAGATGGAAGTAGTGTCAGTTTGATTTGTATGCCGCAGATGCTATTATGATAGTTCTCCAATATGTCAGCAAGATGATGTCACAAGTTGGGAATTCATTCATTCTTCTGTCAAATCCCCTGCCGTTTGAGCTGGAAGAACTAACACTTCTCTTTTCCTTTCTTTCTTGATCTGGCCCGGCAGCGACTCTCTGTCAAGATCCATCCCCTCCTTCACCTGAGTTTTAACTCCCTGCCTCCAACTTTTGACAAGTTTATTGAAGAAGTGCAAGCTGTCCACCTCTACATTCAGCGATCTGAGACTGGTTGATGCTCTTTTTCAAAATGGGTGTAGAGGCTGGGAATGTGAATCTCACCATATCTTTCTCTTAAAGAGAGGTGACATGCCTTTATGGCTTGTATTAAATAAGGGCTCCAAAATTTCCTTACAACATCAGTTCGTCTAATGGGTACTTTCATGCTGGGATGCGTGGCAAGCCTTTACTTATGGACCCTTCCTCAAGGAAGCTCTTCAATCCTTTCGTTGGGGCCTCCTGATTTTGTGATGTCATCATTGTCACCTGGCCTTTAATAGGTTCCTCCTTCTTATTAGCTTTTTGATGGGATAAAAGAAGTCATTTTCTTTTTGTAGCTATCTACTCTCTATTGTTAGGCTTCCTTCTGTCGAGCTTCCTGCTTGTCTTAGGTCTTTGGTTCCTATCTTTTCAGTGAATAGGCACTAATGGCCAACACACGTCTCAATCAAAGGCTATTTTTTCCAGATCTAGAGTGGGAACCTAAGATTAGGGGCAGGGTTAAAGCGGCAGATTTAATGTCACTGCTTGATTGGGACTGTACTCTAATTCAGTTTACAGCTAGGAATATAGTTGGCCATGCTTGGATCAGAGGCTATGAAGGGCGAGTTTTAAACTACTTAGACGTGGTCTCTTAGCTCCTGTCTAATATAATGGATTTAGTTGTGGATGGGGAGTATGTGCATTCACTAGCAGCAGGGCTTTTTTCTGAAAACCTCTACATGGTTGACAGGTGGGAATCGATGGTGGCTGATTACAACATGGATTAGGGTGACGCCCTTATTGGTGGTCTCTTCAATCTTGCTTCACTGCGTACATCATCCTCTCAGCAAGCCATTTACCGCGCATTGCAAAACAATATAAAATCTTTGTGTAGTCATGAACTCGACAGTGTTTTGCAGTCGCATTGCTTCCTCGTGACTAAGAAAAAGGCCTCCAGAATTAAGGATGTGTTTTTTGCCATCCACTTCCTCAGGGTTCACTCTCTTGATTTAGCCCTGGGTATGCCCCACTATGCCTTAGAGGACCCTAAACAAGGCTTCTATCTAGATGTGGCAGCTCAGATCAATGATCAGAACTTTCCTGCAACCCCCAGCAGTAGTGTGAGGGTTGTGGTGGTCTGTTTCTCTCCTTTGGTCTGGCATTGGTGTTGGTCAATGTCTCAATCTTTGGTGGGGGGTTGTTGTTTTGCCTTATTTTTTGGCTCCGTCTGATAGTTTGGCTGTGTGTGGAGCTGTTTTTGTTTCCCTCTCCCATGGTTGGTGGTGGTGCTTTCTGATATAAGTATATCTTCACTTATGGGGGTGTTTTTGTTTAATGTTGTATTTCCAGTTCTTTTTAAGAGCTTCATTTTTATTACTATCCGATATTGGTTTTTGGCCTAGGCCTCTTTACCTGTAAAAATTTTTCTTATCAATCTATGGGTGCTCCTCACCTTTTTCTGTTTTAAAAAAAATATTATTTATTTCCAAACTTTTTATGGATGTAATTGTGAAGTAATTTTTCAGTTTTGTTTTGTAATTCAAAATGTTATAACAGTTATAATTTTCCCATAGATCTGAATATAATTGTGTATTTATTTTTAATGTTAAAATTAATAGTTGCATCCAAAAGCACTTGCAATATTACCTCTCTCCCATTTATTTACGATATATATTATCAAATATTTTTATATTTTTAATTTAGAAAATTTTAGAAAATCATAAATATCCAAGACACCCAGTTTCCTTAAGCTCCTTAAGGAGCTGACAATAATTTGACTTGAAAATATATTATTGCATCGTTGTTAAGGTCATTGTCATTGGTAGACATTTAAGTCTACAAGACTTTAATTTTTATTGGTTTTTAAGAAGTCATTTGTATATATAATAAGTTTTAAAATCTCTTTTTTGTAGGGGTCAGGGGGGGTAGGCAGTGGGGAGCCAGACTCATGAAGGTGGTGATGACTATAGAGGCAATAAGATTAGGAGTCTGTGCACTTTTCAATATCATAACACAACACCATTGAAGAACAATATATAACAAAATTGTGGTATCTATGATATCCTTGATGGCTAGTCCTCAAACTCCACCAATGAATCTCAGATTTTACAATCATAGACCGAATCACCCCTCCAACAAGTCAACCGCAGGCACCTTCTATGTCAAATCCATCGCACTGTCATATTACAATAGGCTACTCCTTTTTCATATGGTATTCCTATCTCACATCCCTCTGTAATGTCCCCTTTAAGAAGATCCTTATTTTCCACCTTGCAAATGAGAATTGCTTCTTAAAGGAAACATTAGTAATAGATAAGATCAATAAATCATATTAAAATAATCAAATCAGGGTTGGTAACCACATAAATAGTATCAACATAAATCAATAATTCAATTATTCAATCCTTAAGTTGATTCATACTTAGGGTTGTCTATTATATGTTAATTTTATTTATTTTCAAACCCTAGTGGAGATGGGGTACTATCTCTTGTTAGGTTGCATGAATCATCCTCTACGAGTAGTGCCTTTGTATGATGTAACACATGCCCATTCCACCTTAGGTCTTACTAAGTGCCCTTGTATGATGTAACACATGCCCATTCCACTGCAGGTCTTACTTATTGCCCTTGTATGATGTAGCATGGTCCATTGCTTAAGTATGGTGTAACATGGTCCATTCCACCGCCGGTCTTATCTACCTTTGAGGTATTAATGGTACTTCTTCCTAACACATTTACCTCCAATCACTCAATGTGTGCTATGCTCTTATATAAATCAAATATGATTACTCTTTATTATATTTATATTTTTTCAATATCAAAGTTGCATTTAACTCAGAAATATTCTCTTAAAAAATATCTTTTTTTCCTGTTCTTTTTGCTTTCTATCTTATAACCTTTATTTATTTCCCTTTCAAGGGATATGTTGGAAGAGACACATCTCTTATTATGCTTCGCGTAAAATACATATGTACCTTCTTATAATTTTTATTACTTTAGTAAATTACATACGTACCCTCTTATAATTTTTATTACTTTATATTAATTCCCTTTATGTGCTGTGGTAAAACTATTTCTAACCATATGTAACTACGTTATCATAAGGTGATAGGTTAAAAGACGATTATTTATATTATTTATATTTATACTATATCATTTATAAATGATATATTATTAATTTTATATTATTTATATTATATTTATATCATAATAAATGATATATGATTTATATTATATTATTTATATTGATATTATAATATAAGATAAATATAAGAATATTTGTATTTATATTATTAGATATATTTATAATATATTATTATTATTTATATGTTATTTATAAATATAATAATAATATATCTTGTTAATTGTTTTAAATAAATATTATTTAAATATATTAAATATATTCAATTTATAATATCATTCATATCTTTGATTTGAATGAATAATACATAATCTATTCATGTTGTTGAATTAGACTCTTATCGTACTATTCATTATGTGTACCTGTCCATTTAGGGCCTCCCGTAATCATTGGAGTAGTAACTGGAACTCCCTTTGGAGTCTGACATACAACTTGAGCAGAAGATGTAGTAGGAACTAAGGGAAAGGGGCTAGTAGCCGTCCATGCCCCAATAACCACTATGTTTTTGTGCACCCTACCCCCTAATAATTTTTTTTAAAAGAACCATTACATGTAAAAAGAATACCTAAGAAATTACCACATATGCACCAATACATGTTTACAACTCCATGTCTAGTTTACCATTGCAAAAAACTAACACACATGCTCTTCCACTTGCATTTTCAAGCCAACTTGATGCAAATATGAGAACTTCCAATTTAAATATACACTTTATTGTTTTTATTACAATAGGTCATGTTTATAAAAAACCACCCATTTGGACATTAAATAAAGTCAAACTGGTCACATTCACATACTTTTGTGCACATCTATTGGTACCTAAGCTACCATAAACACACAACACCCTAATCCCAAAGGGTTATTAATCACACATTCTCCCATACTTTCTATCACATCCCCCCACTTGTTGTCACATTCTCCCATACTTGCTATCACATCCACTTGCACCTGCACAAATACATAATGGTATCAGGCTCCCCATCCAGACAATTATTTAATAAAAAAAATAAAATTAAACTAGTTTAAATAAAAAAAAGTGAGATTTGTAAATCACATTAATCGAATACAATAGCTTATACGCATTTAATCAAATTCAAATATCAACAACTAAGTTCAATTCTACGTATCATAACATCGAATACAATAGCTTCTACGCACTTATTCAAATTCAAACTCACCAACCAAATTCAATGCATTTCTTTTTCTAATATCAATCCATTATAAGACAAACATTATACAGCATAGAGATTGTTTTAAGCATAAATTTCTTGAAGGAGCGCTACAAACCCTATCTACCACCAAGAGGAATTTTGCAGACTTCCACATTAAGGTTCAGGTTGGTACTTCACCTTCTTATATGAAGTAAATGTATCTGTTACTATATGTTAATATGAAGTAAATGTATCTGTTAATAGGGTTTCATTATATGAGGGTTTCGAATGTTTTGAATCCTACAACTTTGTCTCATTTATACTTTTATAGTCAAATTCTTCCTAGTTTTGTCTGAGTAGTATTTATTAATTATTGTTACATTAAATATTTACAATTGTTTTCCTATGTTGTAATATAATATATTGAGGGTTTCATTTTATATAATCTATCTAGGGTTTATATAAAAAGCTTCTACATATATTCAGATTAGACTGTTAATGTACTATATATATATATACATGTCTATCTATATAGATATGTATATATATAGAAATATGTATATAAATAGACATATGTATATATGTATACATATCTATACTGAAGACTATACTATTATACAATCGTTTATCTTCATTTTTCTCTCATGCTACCCGTGATTTGGGTACTGCTATGTAATTTACTTTCAATTTTACATTATTTTATCTGAGGCAACCCTTGTCTTGTGATAATTTCACTATACAGAAGAATATACTATTATATAATGATGGTTTTTGGTTATACATACAAATGGGGTCATATATTTTTATGGGTATATACTTTTTAGTGTTGATTGTTGATAGTTAAGGGTTTCATTATTTTGTCTTGTGATAATTTCACTGTACAGAAGAATAGACTGCTATATAATGAGGTTTTTTTTTTATGCATACAAATGGGTTCGTATATTTTAATGGGTATATATTTTTGAGGGTTCATTGTCAACGACTAAGGGTGTCATTATTTTGTTTGACGCAACCCTTGTTTTGTGATAATTTCACTTTACAGAATAATATACTATTATATAATGATGGTATTTATTTTACACATATAGATGGGTTCGTATATTTTTAAGGGTATATATTTTGCAGTGGCATTCTTACCTATTATGTCTAAGACAACCATTTCAGGTTGGCACTTAGCATATAATGGGTAGCTTCATTCAATAAATTAAATCATGTTATATATTTTGAAGGTTCATCATCAATGGTTAAGAGTTTCATCATATCATTGTCAATGGTTAAGGGTTTCATTATATCAGGGTTTTGAATGCGTTGAATCCTATAGCTTTGGCTCTAAAATAATTTTACAGTCAGATTCTTCCCAATTTTGACTGAATATATATCTATTTATATCTATACATATCAGTATATTTGTATACATATCTGTATATCTATAGACATGCATATATTGATATACATATGTATATGTATAGACATATGCAATGTAGACAATGGAAACATTTCAAGCTGGTACTTAACATTTCAACATTTTACAATTCTAGATATACATGTTCGAAAGATTAGTCTAATTTGTTTTCTGAATTTTACTACATCTTTTCCAATTGTTTGCGGTATGGGTAACTTCATTGAATGGATTAAATCATGTCTGTTACTGTAGTGATTATATATTGGAAACACATAATGCTAAAACCCTCAACCATTGATAACAAGTCTAAAATGGAACAACACAATGGAACGCGTTATGTTTTCCATCCATGCCATTGCAATAATGATACCTTAATCTATTTTTAGTCATTGCACTAAGGATGCCATTTTTTCTACAAATCACTTTTGGTACTGATTATACATATGTATACATATCTGTATACATATCTATTTACATTTCTAGAAATACTTTCCATCACACTGTTGAGAATAGGGAAAGCAGTCGGTAAAATGATTAACTTTTTGATGGATAGTGGAATATGTATTCAGACCCCAACGAACATTGAATGGATTTAATGTTGTTTCCCGTCTGCGCCTAAGAAAACACATTACTATGCATATTGTCTGTTAAATCATTCAATAGATTAAATCATGTCTGTTAATGTCTCATATATATATATAGATAGACAAATGTATATCTGTATACATATCTACATATCTGTATACACATGTGTATATCTATACATATATGTATACATATCTACATATCTGTATACATATCTATTTACATATCTATATATCTATACACATTTCTATACATATCTATATACATATCTACATATCTGTATACACGTGTATATCTATACATATCTGTACATAATGATGAAACTAGATTGAGGTGATAACACAGTCTAAAATATAACAACACAATGAAACACTACAAAATGGAACACGGGATGGTTGTCCTCCATGCCACTGCAATAATGATGCCTCAATCTGTTTTCATTCATTGCACTAAGGATGTCATTTTTTTTACAAATCACTTTTGGTATTGATGATGTTTGAATTTCTTGCAAGTGTATAGATACTTATGGCTCGAGGTAAAAAGGGGAGGAGAACTTCTGGAAAGATAGTCAAAAAATCTGGGGGGTGCAAGTTTCTTAATGTGGTTTTGGGGGACGAAGATACATATACCATAGAACTAGATCATGTTGTAGTGGAATGTATATTTCCCTCCGCACATACAGAGGATTTAGAAACCAATACAAATTGCCTTCCAACTACTGTTGTGGAAATAGGTTTTTCAAGGTTGAACAGAAGTATACGGACAAACAATGACTTCCAAAGTGCTATGGCTGATGTTGAGGATAAACATATGTCAATCAGAGTAGCTGCAAAGAAGTGGAGAGTGTCTGCTAGCAGTTTGAGGTCCTATTACTAGGTCTCACGAGCACCAAACATAGGGGGCCACCGACCATCCTGACTAATGAGGAGGAGGTAGAAATAGTTCAATGGTGCAAGGACGTGGCCGACATAGGCCATGGGATTGAAATTTCATAGTTGAAATCTACTATGGCAGAGGTCATTCAGTCTAGGCCAAATCCTTTCATAGATGGGATGCCAGAGAGGTCATGGTGGGAGGGATTTAGGAAAAGGCATCCAGATCTAACTATTCGCACTGTACAGGGTGTGGACACCGATAGAGCCATTATGCTAAGGCCAAGCATTGTAAATTCATTCTACGACAATCTATAAAATCTTTACACAACACATAAGTATGGGTCCAACAAAATATGGAATTGCGACGAAACTGGGGTACAAGCTGGCAAGAACTATGGAATGCAGGTAATAGAAAAATTGGGACCCCATAAACAAAAGAGCATACATCATAATCAAGGCAGTAACGAACATACATCATAAACAAAATCATTAAATTAAACTACAAGTGCATCTATCTAAACACATTGTTCCATAAGATGTAATAAATAGAAAAAGGTAAATGCATTGTTCCATTGTTACATATTGCATTGTTCCATTTATTAATCTAACCAAAATATAATAATTTAAAAAGAAGATTGTATATAATAAGGCATGAGAGTAAAATATTCCATGAGTAGTGGTGTGTTAACAAACACAATTGCATAGTACAATTCATCAACTAGTGTTTTAAGTAAAGCCTTATAAGACTTTACCTTCATCGAGTGCTCGCCTTGCAAGGTGCTCTGCAAACCTCTCACATGCCTGCAATCATAGAAATCAAAAGCTGGGTAGTCATCTAGGTAGTAACGAACAAACATCAAATCATCCAAATAATCACACACATTTGCAAAAGAAAATATGAACTGCATTCAGGCATATTATTTTAAATAATCACATATAATTGTAAAAGAAGACTAATATTGTAGCAGAGCAAAATATTCCATCAGAGCCATCAGGGAAAAATATTCCATGAATAGTGGTGTGTTAACAAACACAAATGCATAGTACAATTCGTCAACCAGTGATGTAAGTAAAGCCTTATAATACTTTACCTTCATCGAGTGTTCACAATGCAAGGTGTTCTGCAAACCTCTCTCATGCCTGCAATCATAAAAATTATATGCCGAGTAGTCATCCGGGTAGTAACGAACAAACATCAAATCATCCAGATAAATTCAAGCAGTGCAATGATACAACTATATATTGCAGACATATATAGTGATACATATACATATATGTATACATAATAAAAATTTACATGTATCCATATATATGTATATATCATTTATATCCACTCCTCCACTAAAACGGCAACACACTTGATCAATTTTATAGTTAGAGTAGGTTAAAAATATGTTTCTTAACACCCCACCATAAATCAAGTTGGTGGAGCCTTGGAACTTACCCACCCATTTCCTAAACCTATTGACACCCTTTCATGCATTTAATAACATATTTGCAAATTATACCAACACCTTTTGTTTTGTTCATCCATGTTAAGGTGAACGTTGTTGACATATGGACTACAAACATAACGTGTTTGAATTTATATAATTTATACACACACATATAGAAATACATGTATAATATATACATGTATTCATATATTTGTTTGTATAAATATTAAATATTATGACATATGTATTTATTTTTGAGGGTGCATTATAAACGTTTGAGGGTTTAAAAAAATTCTAGCATATAGATGTGCTACAATTGTAAAATTCTTAAATGTTAAGTACCAGACAGGTTTTGTAGTGATCCTTCAGGAAATTTATGCTTAAAACAATGTCTACGCTGCATAATGTTCCTTTTATAATGGATCCAAATTTGAAAAAGAAATGCATTGAAATTGGTTGTTGAGTTTGAATTTGATTAAATGTGTAGAAGCCATTGTATTCGATGATATGATAAGAAGAATTGAATTTGATTGTTCAGTTTGAATGTTGAAATCTTAAGTACCAGACTGAAATGTTAACACTGTTTAGGCTGCATATGTCTATAGATATACGTATTTCTATAGATATACATGTATACACATACAGATGCACACACACACATGCCTATCAATATACATATGTCTACCTATAGATATACATATGTATATCAATATACATATGTCTATCTATAGATATATAAATGTATATCAATATGTCTATCAATATACATATGTCTATAGATATACAGATATGTAAATATATATGTGTACAGATATGTAGATATGTATATAGATATGCATACATATGTATAATTAGTACTAGAAGTGATTTGTAGAAAAAATGGCATCCTTAGTGCAATGATTGAAAATAGATTGAGGCATCATTATTGCAGTGGCATGGATGACAAACATAACGTGTTCTATTTTATAATGTTCCATTGTGTTGTTCCATTTTAGACTTGTTATCAACGGTTGAGGGTTTTAGCATTATGTGTTTTCAATAGATAATAACTAAAGTAACAAACACGATTTAATCCATTCAATGAAGTTACCAATGCAACAAACAACTGGAAAAGATGTAGTAAAATTCAGCAAACAAATTGGACTAATCTTTCGAACATGTATATCTAGAATTGTAAAATATTGAAATGTTAAGTACTAGCTTGAAATGTTTCCACTGTCTATGCTGCATATGTCTATACATATACATATGTATATAAATATACATATGTCTATAGATCTACATTTCTCTATAGATATACAGATATGTATATAGATATACTAATATGTATAGAGATATCTAGATATATATTCAGTCAAAATTGGGAAGAATCTGACTATAAAATTATTATAGAGACAAAGCTGTAGGATTCAAAGTATTCAAAACCCTAATATAATGAAACCCTTAACCGTTGACAATGATATGATGAAACTCTTAACTGTTGACAATGAACCTTCAAAAATATATACCCTTATATATATATATATATATATATATATATATATATATATATATATATATATATATATATATATATATATATATATATATATATATATATAACATGATTTAATCTATTGAATGAAGCTACCCATTATATGCTAAGTGCCAACCTAAAATGGTTGTCTTAGACATAATAGGTAAGAATGCCACTGCAAAATATATACCCTTAAAAATATACGAACCAATCTATATGTGTAAAATAAAAACCATAATTATATAACAATATATTATTCTTAATGTGAAATTATCACAAGACAAGGTGTAGTAAAATTCAGCAAACAAATTGGACTAATCTTTCAAACAAGTATATCTAGAATTGTAAAATGTTGAAATGTTAAGTACCATCTTGAAATGTTTCCATTGTCTATGCTGCATATGTCTATACATATACATATGTATATCAATATACATATGTCTATAGATCTACATATGTCTATAGATATATAGATATGTATACAGATATGTAGATATGTATAGAGATATGTATACATATATATACAGATATACATATGTCTATCTATAAACAGGTCTATAGATATACATATGTATATAGATAGACATGTATATATATATAGTACATTAACACTCTAATCCAAATATATGTAGAAGCTTTTTATATAAACCCTGGATGGATTATATAAAATGAAACCCTCAATGTATTACATTACAACATAGTAAAACAATTGTAAATATTTAATGTAACAATAATTAATAAATATTATTCAGACAAAACTCGGAAGAATCTGACTGTAAAATTATTAATGAGACAAAGCTGTAGGATTCTAAACATTCGAAACCCTGATATAATGAAACCCTTAACCATTGTCAATGAATATGATTTAATCTATTTAATGATTTAACAAACATGATTTATGGGACAACATGCATTGCAACGTGTTTGCTTAGGTCCACTTTCCACCAAAAAGTTAATCATTTTACCGACTACTTTCCCTGTTCTCAACAGTGCGATTGAAAGGCGAGGCTATTCATTCAAAACTGGCAACAATCTGACTATAAAATTATTGTGCAGACAAAGTCGTAGGATTCAAAACTTTTGAAACCCTGATATAATGAAACCCTTAACGATTGATAATGATATGATGAAACCCTTAACCGTTGACAATGAACCCTCAAAAATAATGACACCCTTAATCGTTGACAATGAACCCTCAAAAATATATACCCATAAAATATACGAACCCATTTGTATGTATAAAAAAACCCTCATTATATAGTAGTCTATTCTTCTATATAGTGAAATTATCAGAAGACAAAATAATGAAACCCTCAACCGTGGACAATGAACCCTAAAAAATATATACCCATAAAAATATAAGAACCCATTTGTATGTATAACAAAAAACCCTCATTATATAATAGTATATTCTTCTGTACAGTGAAATTATCACAAGAAAAAATAATGAAACCCTTAACCATGGACAATGAACCCTAAAAAATATATACCCATAAAAATATAAGAACCCATTTGTATGTATAACAAAAAACCCTCATTATATAATAGTATATTCTTCTGTACAGTGAAATTATCACAAGACAAAATAATGAAACCCTTAACAATTGACAATGAACACTAAAAAATATATACCCATAAAAATATACGACCCCATTTGTATGTATAACAAAAAACTATCATTAGATAATAGTATATTCTTCTGTACAGTGAAATTATCACAAGACAAGGGTTGCCTCAGACAAAATAATGAAAAATTGAAAGTAAATTTCATAGTAGTACCCAAATCACAGGTAGCATGAGAGAAAAATGAAGATAAACGATTGTATAAGCGCCGTTGTATGAAACCAAAACAATGGAGTGAAAGCAAAGATGAAATCACATGGAGAGATGATGTTTACTTGTTACCTACATGGAGATAGATCTGCATGGAGAGTGACAGTAGGCGGACATGGCGAAACCCTGGCATTTCCATCACACCGTGGAGAACAGGGAAAGCACTCGGTAAAATGATTAACTTTTCAGTCGAAAGTGGAATATGTATTCGGACCCGAATGAACATTGAATAGATTTAATGTTGTTTCTCATCCGCGCATAAGCAAACACGTTACTATGCATGTTGTCCCATAAATCTATGTAAGGGGACTTACAATGGGTGTGGGGATGTTTAGGAAGGGGGCGGGTAAGTTTGAAGGCCCCAACAACGTGATTTATGGTGGGGTGTTAATAAACATATTTTTAACCTACTCTAACTATAAAAGTGATCAAGTGTGTTGCCTTTTTAGTGTAGGGGCAAATTTTTTTGGGGGCCATGGTGAGCAGTTACCGGCACATCGGTGCGAATGTATGGGGTGACATGTTGAAATGACCATTTTTCAACCCATGTGAACATAACACATCCTATAGGGAAATGTATAAATGCCCAGAAGCTTAAAGAATAGCTTTAATCTCTTCACTCACATACGGAAAAACCAAAAAAATATCGTCAAAATTTGATATGTCTAGCTATGTGCTTGATGTGCGCGAAGTTACGGTGTGGCTACTGGCCCCTCTTCCTTATTGCAGACCTTGGCATAAATTGTGAAGTAGCAAGCCCATTACTTGAAGATACTAAAGCAGTAGATGACATTGGCATATGCCTTGCATTAGAGAACTCTAATAGCTGAGACCCCAATTCAGTTGTAACAAATACTTTTGCCTCTGAAATTGGTGGATTTAATGGTGCTTGAATATTACTAGATAGAATTTCTCCACTTTTATTAATTCTAGGATTTACAGAGAGTGTGGCTTGAGGTTTACAAATATATGTAGCGTTTAATTCATGTTGATATTTGAGTGTAGATTCATTCCCATTAACGTTTGTGTTAATTGGTAATGAGGTAGGAATTCCCTCCATTTGTGTATTATCATTTTTCCTAGGCTGAGCACTCAGAGTTTGAATTATTTGTGCATTTCTTAGTATTTTAAACAACAAATCTGGATCAATCATAATTCCTTCCTCATTAGATCATCATCGCATTATTGCAAAGAAAGCATCTTTAGCTGTTGCAGCAACATCTGGTTCAATTGTAGGGTTAGATGGGGATGTTGGTATGTTCTTTGGTTCTTCAGCTCTAGTTTGAGGTCACCAAATGATTGCATTGCAGTGGAATTTAACAATGGTCCATGATTATTATTGCCTCCAATTTGGGATGCTCCACTTGAATTATTCTCTGTATAGATTTTTAAAATGGTGTTAACTGCCAACAGAATGAAAAAAAAAAACTCTATTCCTTTATATTTAAAAACTGAAACATTTGCCAAAAGTTTTCCAAGGTCCATGTAGAAATGCATACCTAATAATTGCAAACTTTCATGTGAGCTAAACATTGAAGTGGAATCTTTAACATCTCCCACCTCCTCTTCTTCTATAGGTATCAATGGGATCAGAGTAATTTCAAAATCATCATATTCTCCATAAGGTCCAGTTGGCTCTAAAGGGCTGCATATTTATAGTAGGTATTAAACCAGTTTTTCATGAGATTATTTGACTAGAATAACTTTGCAAGGTCCCAAAAATGTGGCTCGAAAGGAAACCTATAGCTACCTTGGTGGAATAGCATATAGTCAGGGATATACATCTTCCAAAAATTGTACTTCATGCTCACACTGTGTTTTGATTTCTTCACTGTCGTCTCCAGCAGCTACTTTCCATGAATGATTGATAACAAACTACACAAACATCAAATAGTTCAAAGATTAATGAAATTACATTCACTCGAAAAGAAGCATAAATACAAGTCAAAATAAAACCATCCTATAAATGGACTCTCCTAGTAGATGCACACAATGCTCTTTTAAACCTATGAAAGAAAGTGTTCTAACTTGAATTATTGATTTCTATGTGTTAAATAACAGAGCTCTGAAAAATGGGAGGCTTATTACCAGAAACATAGAAAATTATCCTTAACTTGCATAAGCATACCTTAATGTGGAAAAAGGAAGACGGGATAAGAGACAAGATAGCAAAAGAGAGTGAAGGATGTAAACAAAATTTACACCAAGGTGGATTGGAGTCGATGGAGTAATCAAGCCCTTGCAGTTGCTCTGTTGGTGGATGGCTGATGTCTTCAAGTTTTGGGGCTGCCATTGTTAAAACTTACACAAGAATAGATGATCTGCAAACATCAACTCAAGGATTCAGTATCCATGTCCTTTTTCTTAAAACTTACTGAGAAATCAGATAACCAAGCTTGAAATTACATTTTCATTTTTTTCCAAAGCTATGATAAATAATACACCCTACTGGAGAAAGATCTCCATTTCTCTGTAGTCTTTGTGAAATGAAATCTAAGCTTGAACAAAAGACCGTTTTTAGTTAAAACTATGATAACCAGGGCATCTAAAAGAGAAGGAATCTCCTCTCTGAACTGATCATGACATCAAATACCTAAGCTCCCACAAAATAATCATTTTTTTTGTAAAACCTATGAAAATAACAATGACACCTAAATGAGTAGAAATCACCTTGTAAAGTTCATTAGGATATCAAATATCCCAGCTTGGAACATTTTATATCTCTCAATGTGTGCTATGCTCTTATATAAATCAAATATGATTACTCTTTATTATATTTATTTATTTTCAATATCAAAGTTGTATTTAACTCAGAAATGTTCTCTTAAAAAATATCTTTTTTTCCTGTTCTTTTTACTTTCTATCTTATAACCTTTATTTATTTCCCTTTCAAGGGATATGTTGGAAGAGACACATCTCTTATTATGCTTCGCATAAAATACATACGTACCTTCTTATAATTTTTATTACTTTAGTAAATTACATACGTACCCTCTTATAATTTTTATTACTTTGTATTAAAATTCTTTTTATGAGCTGTGGTAAAACTAGTTCTAACCATATGTAACTCCGTTATCATAAGAGGATAGGTTAAAAGATGTTTATTTATATTATTTGTATTTATATTATATCATTTATAAATGATATATTATTAATTTTATATGATTTATATTATATTATTTATATTGATATTATAATATAAGATAAATATAAGAACATTTGTATTTATATTATTAGATATATTTATAATATATTATTATTATTTATATGTTATTTATAAATATAATAATAATATATCTTGTTAATTGTTTTAAATAAATATTATTTAAATATATTAAATATATTCAATTTATAATATCATTCATATCTTTGATTTGAATGAATAATACATAATCTATTCAATTATAAATTACTAGTATAGGGACATGACACCCTCAAGCTACTCCTCTCTCACATCCCTCAAGCTATGATAACCCTCAATCTTTTAAATTACAATAGAATCCACCCTTGCACCAATGTGCCTAAAGCCTTTATGTTTCAAGCCCTTCCTTCCACCCAACATGTTACTTGTTGGTTTGCTTTTTCAATGTGCTGGTTGGTTCCATTATACAATTATTTTCCCAAGCAGACCAAATGGTTTGGTTTCAAGGTGACAAGAGTTGGCTCATGGTTTCACACTACTCCACTACCCCTGATTTTGTTTATTTCAATGCCTTCTGGAAGCTTCTATTTCAATTTTTGCCCTCTTGATATCAGACTCACCTATTTTAGGGTGATCAATAAGCTCATGAAGAAATGTACATCTTGTTCCTCGCCGACATCCTTTGGGTGAGTTAAAATACAAGCAAGGCTTCCAAAATTTAGATTTATTCATATCTACTCCACAAAGCCCACCCAAATTCCCAGGTTGTAGCTAAGCACCATGCTCAATACCTTGTTGCACACCATTCTAATGAATAAGCTCTTTACGGTATTGCAGACCACTTTGATTGACATGGTCATTTTTTGTTGGGCCCACCATGCTGTTGAATTAGACTCTTATAGTACTATTCATTATGTGTACCTGTCCATTTAGGGCCTTCTATAATCATTGGAGTAGTAACTGGAACTCCCTTTGGAGTCTGACATACAACTTGAGTAGAAGATGTAGTAGGAACTAAGGGAGAGGGGCTAGTAGCTGCCCACGCCCCAATAACCGCTATGTTTTTGTGCACCCTACCCCCAATAATTTTTTTAAAAAGAACCATTACATGTAAAAAGAATACCTAGTAAATTACCACATATGCACCAATACATGTTCACAAGTCCATGTCTAGTTTACCATTACAAAAAACTAACACACATGCTCTTCCACTTGCATTTTCAAGCCAACTTGATGCAAATACGAGAACTTCCAATTTAAATATACACTTTATTGTTTTTATTACAATAGGTCATGTTTATAAAAAACCACCCATTTGGACATTAAATAAAGTCAAACTAGTCACATTCACATACTTTTGTGCACATCTATTGGTACCTAAGCTACCATAAACACACAACACCCTAATCCCAAAGGGTTGTTAATCACACATTCTCCCATACTTGCTATCACATCCCCCCACTTGCTGTCACATTCTCCCATACTTGCTATCACATCCACTTGCACCTGCACAAATACATAATGGTATCAGGGTCCCCATCCAGATAATTATTTAATACAAAAATAAAATTAAACTAGTTTAAATAAAAAAAGTGAGATTTGTAAATCACATCAATCGAATACAATAGCTTATATGCATTTAATCAAATTCAAATATCAACAACTAAGTTTAATTCTGCATATCATAGCATCAAATACAATAGCTTCTATGCACTTATTCAAATTCAAACTCACCAACCAAATTCAATGCATTTCTTTTTCTAATATCAATCCATTATAAGACAAACATTATACAGCATAGAGATTGTTTTAAGCATAAATTTCTTGAAGGATCGCTACAAACCCTATCTACCACCAAAAGGAATTTTGCAGACTTCCACATTAAGGTTCAGGTTGGTACTTCACCTTCTTATATGAAGTAAATGTATCTGTTACTATATGTTAATATGACGTAAATGTATCTATTAATAAGGTTTCATCATATGAGGGTTTTGAATGTTTTGAATCCTATAGCTTTGTCTCATTTATGCTTTTACAGTCAGATTCTTCCTAGTTTTGTGTGAGTAGTATTTATTAATTATTGTTACATTAAATATTTACAATTGTTTTCCTATGTTGTAATATAATATATTGAGGGTTTCATTTTATATAATATATCCAGGGTTTATATAAAAAGCTTCTACATATATTCTGATTAAACTGTTAATGTACTATATATATACATGTCTATCTATATAGATGTGTATATCTATAGACATATGTATATAAATAGACATATGTATATCTGTATACATATCTATACTGAAGACTATACTGATATGCAATCGTTTATCTTCATTTTTCTCTCATGCTACCCGTGATTTGGGTACTGCTATGTAATTTACTTTCAATTTTACATTATTTTATTTGAGGCAACCCTTGTCTTGTGATAGTTTCACTGTACAGAAGAATATACTATTATATAATGATGGTTTTTTGTTATACATACAAATGGGGTCATATATTTTTATGGGTATATACTTTTTAGTGTTCATTGTCAATAGTTAAGGGTTTCATTATTTTGTCTTGTGATAATTTCACTGTACAGAAGAATAGACTGTTATATAATGAGGGTTTTTTTTTCATACATACAAATGGGTTCGTATATTTTAATGGGTATATATTTTTGAGGGTTCACTGTTAACAACTAAGGGTGTCATTATTTTGTTTGATGCAACCCTTGTCTTGTGATAATTTCACTTTATAGAATAATATACTCTTATATGATGATGGTTTTTATTTTACACATACAGATGGGTTCGTATAATTTTAAGGGTATATATTTTGCAGTGGCATTCTTACCTATTATGTCTAAGACAACCATTTCAGGTTGGCACTTAGCATATAATGGGTAGCTTCATTCAATAGATTAAATCATGTTATATATATAAGGGTATATATTTTTGAAGGTTCATTGTCAGCGGTTAAGAGTTTCATTGTATCATTGCCAATGGTTACAGGTTTCATTATATAAGGGTTTCAAATGCTTTGAATCCTACAGCTTTGGCTCTATAATAATTTTACAGTCAGATTCTTCCCAATTTTGACCGAATATATATCTATATATCTCTATACATATCAGTATATTTGTATACATATGTGTATATCTATAGATATACGTATATTGATATACATATGTATATGTATAGACATATGCAACATACACAATGGAAACATTTCAAGCTGGTACTTAACATTTCAACATTTTACAATTCAATATATACATGTTCGAAAGATTTAGTGGAATATGTATTCAGACCCCAACAAACATTGAATGGATTTAATGTTGTTGCCCATCTATGCCTAAGAAAACATGTTACTATGATGTTGTCTGTTAAATCATTCAATAGATTAAATCATGTCTGTTAATGTCTCATATATATTTATAGACAAATGTATATCTATATACATATCTACATATTTGTATACATGTGTATATCTATACATATCTGTATACATATGTATACATATCTACATATCTGTATACATATCTGTATATCTATAAACATTTCTATACATATCTGTATACATATCTACATATCTGTATACATGTGTATATCTATACATATCTGTACATAATGATGAAACCAGATTGAGGTGATAACACAGTCTAAAATGGAACACATGATGGTTGTCATCCATGCCACTGCAATAATGATACCTTAATCTGTTTTTAGTCATTACACTAAGGATGCCATTTTTTTTACAAATCACTTCAGGTATTGATGATGTTTGCATTTCTTACAAGTGTATAGATACTTATGGCTCGAGGTAAAAAGGGGAGGAGAACTTCTGGAAGGAGGACAATCAAAAAACCTGGGGGGTGCAAGTTTCCTAATGTGGTGTCGGGGGACAAAGATACATATACCATAGAACCAGATTATGTTGCAGTGGAAGGTATATTTCGCTCCGCACATATAGAGGATTTAGAAACCAATACAGATTGCCTTCAAACTACTGCTGTGGAAATAGGTTCTTCAAGGTTGAACATAAGTATATGGTAAAAAAATGTCATCCAAAGTGCTATGGCCGATGTCAAGGATAAACATATGTCAATCAGAGTAGCTGCAAAGAAGTGGAGTGTCTGCTAGCAGTTTGAGGTCCTATTACTAGGTCTCATGAGCATCAAACACAGGGGACCACCGACCATCCTGACTAATCAGGAGGAGGTAGAAATAGTTCAATGGTGCAAGGACATGGCCGACATAGGCCATGGGATTGAAATTTCATAGCTAAAATCTACTATGGCAGAGGTCATTCAGTCTAGGCCAAATCCTTTCATAGATGGGATGCCAGAGAGGTCGTGGTGGGAGGGATTTAGGAAAAGGCATCTAGATCTAACTATTTGGACTGCACAGGGTGTGGACACCAATAGAGCCATTAGACTAATGCCAAGCATTGTAAATTCATTCTACGACAATCTAGAAAATATTTACAAGACACATAAGTATGGGTCTAGCAGAATATGGAACTACGACAAAACTAGGGTACAAGATGGTTGGAACTATGGAATGTGGGTAATAGAAAAATTGGGATCCTGTTGTGTGCCCCACCTCATCTCAAAAAGAAGGGAGTGGATTACTGTTTTGGCATGTGTTAGTGCATTAGGTTGCAGTATACCTAGTTTTTATCTATTTAAATGCAAAAGGCATATCAGAAATTACATAGCCAACTGTGAGCCGGGTCCATGCATGGAATCTCAAGAACATGTGTGGATGATGAAAGAACTATTTCTGAATTGGCTGTAGCATTTTGTTGCATCTATCCCCAGAATGATTTCACCAACCAAAAGAGCTCTTCTGATTTTTTATGGTCATTGCAGCCATGTTACCTTCAAGACCATAGAGGAAGCACGTCATTACCTCATCACCCTCCCAGCACATACAAGCCATAGATTGCAACCACTAGATGTGAGTATTTTTTCACCATTCAAAAACTATATCAAAAAGTAAAGGTCTGCATGGATGGCAAGCCACCCGCAAATAGAAATTGGAAGAAAAGAGTTGGCCACTCTTGCTAGCAAGGCATTCAAGCATGCCTTGACCCCTGCTAATATAATTAGTGGGTTCAGAAGGACAGGCATTTGGCCACTGAATAGGTCTGTGCTTCAAGAAGACATGAGGCCAAGTGATGGCTTCCAAGTATCAAATGAAGACAGTCAAGATTCTATGGCCACTACACCAGAGAATCAGGCCTTCGCAATGGATGAGGATCTCAAGATAATTGTAGTTGAAACCTTCTTGCAATTTACTGGATATACAAATGCACAAGTTGAGTAATTCATCACAACATACAATAAAAGTGGAAATGTACAGAATCTAATGGAAGTACAAGAAGAATGCACTGAAATACCAGGAAGTCAACTAGTTTCTAATGCTACTGATATTCTATAGCCACTTCCTAATGCTGTTGAAACTATTTCTAATGCTGTTGTTACAGTTTCTAATGCTGTTTTTATAGTTCCTAATGCTGTTGAAACTATTTCTAATGCTACTGTTATAGTTCCTAATGTTGATGATATTATTTCCAATGCTATTGATATAGTGTCTAATGCTGCTAATAGATTTCCTAATGCTATTGATACAATTTGTAATATGAAAGGTCTTAGTTTGCCAAGTCAAGTTAGCCAACCAGAATGGATGGCTGAAGTTACTAGAAACATGGGGATACAAATAAATTTTGGACAGGTGGATGTCATCCTTTCAATGCCTTCACCACCAGATCATGATCCATTTGACATCATACACTACTTCACTATTGAATCAAATTGGGATCCACAAAATGAGGACATTGCAGAAGAAGAAGAATGCATAGGTGATTTGGAAGAAGATTATGTGCCTTGCACCCAAGACAGTGAGTTTCAGCCATAGCCAGTTAGTCAATTTCTCAAGCTCCCGGTTCGAAGGATACAGGCAAGGAGTGGTAAGAATAAGATTGGGGTACTACGTTTAAGTAGGTAGTCCCAAATCTTAACATCTGATGCATACATTGAAATGCTCAATGAACAAGAAAGGGAGAAAGCTCATCAGGAAGAGTTGCAGCTAAGGAAAAAGGAACAGATGTTTTAAAGAAAATCTGGAAAAGAAGCCCAAGAACAAGAGAAAGAGAGAAAAAATGGAAAAAGTGTTAAAAAAAAAAGAGCGGCGGAGGAAAAATGGGAGAAGAAAATTCGGCGTGAGCAGGCAAAGAGTGCTCTGGGGATGAAAACAACAAAAAAGAAAGGGAAAAAAATTAGCAAATGAGAGACCACTGAGTACCCTGAATTCTCCTCTACTCGGGTAACATCACATTCTAATGGACATGTTTGTCATTGTGAGCCCAACCTTTGCAGCTCTAAGAAATCTGCATGTAGGGTCTAGCCCAGGAAGCTCAAATGAGTTGCTTGTAAATGGAGATTCTAATCAAGCTTTGCTTGCCTAGATTGCTACATCACTACAGACTATAACTAAGCCACTGCGATACTTGACATTAGTGAAATTTCTATGCGTACATCTAATTTAGTCATATCGTTATGTAATATTTTGTGAAAAAAGGAATAGATTGATGTAATGTTTATATGTTTGTATGTTTGTAACTGTTTTAGAAAAAAAACAACAGATCGATGTCATGTCTATCTATTGATCTTTTTGCAATATTTTGTGAAAAAGGAACAGATCAATGTCATGTTTATATGTTTGTATGTTTGTAAGTGTTTTGGAAAGAAAAGCAAGAGTTAAATGGTTATTTCTAAAATATCTATGTGTTGATCTCATGTTTCTATGTTTGTATGTTTGTATGACTATAACTATTTTTGGAAAAAAAAAATAAGACTTGAATGGTTTGTCAGCATGGTACTACAAGTTGTCTACATAATTTGCTTGTAGTAGCATGTTGTTCACATAATTCAACCTTAATTGAAATCATTAAAGCATCCAAGTAAATGTAGTTCCATTTAAGCAACAAGAAAATTTAAACTATTGAAAGGAACCTAAATTAAAGTATTTTAAATTGATTGATTGATTGAAAGAAAAGAAAAGGAAAATGATTGAAAAGAACCTAAAATTAAAGTAAAGTAAGTTGATTGATTAATTAAAAGTAAAGTAAAGTAAAATGATTGAAAAGAACCTAAAATTAAAGTAAAGGAAAATTAAAGTAAATTGATTGATTGATTAAATTTTAGTAAAGGAAAATGATTGAAAAGAACATAAAACTACTATGAAGAAAAACCTAAAGCCTAGTGGGTCATTGCCTGAGTAAAGTCTTATAATACTTTACCTAAATTGATTAAACCCAATCGAAGGTGTTCTAGAAAGCATTGACCATGGTTGTATGCCTGCAAACATATAAATGATAATCGAGGTAGTAATGAACATACATCATAAACAAAATCATTAAATTGAACTACAAGTACATCTATCTAAACACATTGTCCCATAAGATGTAATAAACAAAAAAAGGTAAATGCATTGTTCCATTTATTAATCTAACCAAAAGATAATAATTGAAAAAGAAGATTGTATATAATAAGGCATGAGAGCAAAATATTCCGTCGGAGCTAGCAGAGCAAAATATTCCATGAGTAGTGGTGTGTTAACAAACACAATTGCATAGTACAATTCATCAACCAGTGTTTTAAGTAAAGCCTTATAAGACTTTACCTTCATCGAGTGCTCACCTTGCAAGGTACTCTACAAACCTCTCACATGCCTGCAATCATAGAAATCAAAAGTCAGGTAGTCATCTGGGTAGTAACGAACAAACATCAAATCATCCAAATAATCACACACATTTGCAAAAGAAAATATGAACTGCATTCAGGTATATTATTTTAAATAATCACATACAATTACAAAAGGAGACTAATATTGTAGCAGAGCAAAATATTCCATAAGAGCCATCAAGGAAAAACATTCCATGAATAGTGGTGAGTTAACAAACTCAAATGAATAGTACAATTCGTCAACCAGTGATGTAAATAAAGCCTTATAAGACTTTACCTTCATCGAGTGTTCGTAATGCAAGGTTCTCTGCAAACCTCTCACATGCCTGCAATCATATAAATTATATATCGAGTAGTCATCCAGGTAGTAACGAACAAACATCAAATCATCCAAATAAATTCAAGCAGTGCAATGATACAACTATATATTGCAGACATATATAGTGATACATATGCATATATGTATACATAATAAAAATTTACATGTATCCATATATATGTATATATCATTTATATCCACTCCTCCACTAAAATGGCAACACACTTGATCACTTTTTTAGCTAGAGTAGGTTAAAAATATGTTTATTAACACCCCACCATAAATCAAGTTGGTGGAGCCTTGGAACTTACCCACCCATTTCCTAAACCTATTGACACCCTTTCATGCATTTAACAACATATTTGCAAATTATACCAACACCTTTGGTTTTGTTCATCCATGTTAAGGTGAATGTTGTGCACATATGGACTACAAACATAACGTGTTCAAATTTATATAATTTATGCACACACATATAGAAATACATGTATAATATATACATGTATTCATATATTTGTATGTATATATATATTAAATATTATGACATATGTATTTACTTTTGAAGGTGCATTATAAACGTTTGAGGGTTTCAAAAATTTTCTAGCATATAGATGTGCTACAATTGTAAAATTCTTAAATGTTAAGTACCAGATAGGTTTTGTAGTGATCCTTCAGGAAATTCATGCTAAAAATAATGTCTACGCTGCATAATGTTCCTCTTATAATAGATCTGAATTTGAAAAAGGAATGCATTGAAATTGGTTGTTGAGTTTGAATTTGATTAAATGTGTAGAAGCTATTGTATTCGATGATATGATAAGCAGAATTGAATTTGATTGTTCAATTTGAATGTTGAAATCTTAAGTACCAGACTAAAATGTTAACACTGTCTAGGCTGCATATGTCTATAGATATACGTATGTCTATAGATATACATGTATACACACAGAGATGCACACACACACACACACACATGTCTATCAATATACATATGTCTACCTATAGCTATACATATGTATATCAATATACATATGTCTATCTATAGATATACAAATGTATATCAATATGTCTATCAATATACATATGTCTATAGATATACAGATATGTAAATATATATATGTACAGATATGTAGATATGTATACATATGTATAATCAGTACTAGAAGTGATTTGTAGAAAAAATGGTATCCTTAGTGCAATGACTAAAAATAGATTGAGGCATCATTATTACAGTGGCATGGACGACAAACATAATGTGTTCTATTTTGTAATGTTCCATTGTGTTGTTCCATTTTAGACTTGTTATCAATGGTTGAGGGTTTCAGTATTATGTGTTTCCAATATATAATCACTACAGTAACAAACATGATTTAATCCATTAAATGAAGTTACCCATGCAGTAAACAACTGGAAAAGATGTAGTAAAATTCAACAAACAAATTGGACTAATCTTCCGAACATGTATATCTAGAATTATAAAATGTTGAAATGTTAAGTACCGGCTTGAAATGTTTCCATTGTCTACGCTGCATATGTCTATACATATACATATGTATATCAATATACATATGTCTATAGATCTACATATGTCTATAGATATACATATATGTATATGGATATACTGATACGTATAGAGATATCTAGATATATATTCGGTCAAAATTGGGAACAATCTGACTATAAAATTATTTTATAGACAAAGCTGTAGGATTCAAAGCATTCGAAACCCTGATATAATGAAACCCTTAACCGTTGACAATGATATGATGAAACTCTTAGCTGTTGACAATGAACCTTCAAAAATATATACCCTTATAACATGATTTAATCTATTGAATGAAGCTACCCATTATATGCTAAGTGCCAACCTAAAATGGTTGTCTTAGACATAATAGGTAAGAATGCCACTGCAAAATATATACCCTTAAAAATATATGAACCAATCTGTATGTGTAAAATAAAAACCATCATTATATAACAGTATATTATTCTGTAAAGTGAAATTATCACAAGATAAGGGTTGCATCAAACAAAATAATGACTATAGTAATAGACACGATTTAATCCATTCAATGAAGTTACTCATGCAGCAAACAACTGGAAAAAATGTAACAAAATTCAGCAAACAAATTGGACTAATCTTTCGAACATGTATATCTAGAATTGTAAAATGTTGAAATGTTAAGTACTAGCTTGAAATGTTTCCATTGTCTATGCTGCATATGTCTATACATATACATATGTATATCAATATACATATGTCTATAGATCTACATATGTCTATAGATATGTATACAGATATGTAGATATGTATAGAGATATGTATACAGAAATGTATACAGATATACATATGTCTATCTATAAACATGTCTATAGATATACATATGTATATAAATAGACATGTATATATAGATAGACATGTATATATATATATATATATATATATACAGTACATTAACAGTCTAATCCAAATATATGTAGAAGCTTTTTATATAAACCCTGGATAGATTATATAAAATGAAACCCTCAATGTATTACATTACAACATAGTAAAACAATTGTAAATATTTAATGTAACAATAATTAATAAATATTATTCAGACAAAACTAGGAAGAATCTGACTGTAAAATTATTAATGAGACAAAGTTGTAGGCTTCTAAACATTTGAAACCCTGATATAATGAAACCCTTAACCGTTGTCAATGAATATGATTTAATCTATTTAATGATTTAACAGACATGATTTACAGGACAACATGCATTGCAATGTGTTTGCTTAGGCATGAACGGGAAACAACATTAAATCCATTCAATGTTCGTTCGGGTCCAAATACATATTCCACTTTCCAGTGAAAAGTTAATGATTTTACCGACTACTTTCCCTGTTCTCAACGGTGCGATGGAAAGGCGAGGCTATTCAGTCAAAACTGGCAACAATCTGAATATAAAATTATTGTGGAGACAAAGCCATAGGATTCAAAACTTTTGAAACCCTAATATAATGATACCCTTAACGGTTGACAATGATATGATGAAACCCTTAATCATTGACAATGAACCCTCAAAATAGTGACACCCTTAATCGTTGACAATGAACCCTTAAAAATATATACCCATTAAAATATACGAACCCATTTGTATGTATAAAAAAAACACTCATTATATAATAGTCTATTCTTCTGTACAGTGAAATTATCACAAGACAAAATAATGAAACCCTCAACCGTGGACAATGAACCCTAAAAAATATATACCCATAAAAATATAAGAACCCATTTGTATGTATAACAAAAAACCTTCATTATATAATAGTATATTCTTCTGTATAGTGAAATTATCACAACACAAAATAATGAAACCCTTAACCATGGACAATGAACCCTAAAAAATATATACCCATAAAAATATAAGAACCCATTTGTATGTATAACAAAAAACCCTCATTATATAACAATATATTCTTCTGTACAGTGAAATTATCACAAGACAAAATAATGAAACCCTTAACAATTGATAATGAACACTAAAAAGTATATACGCATAAAAATATACGACCCCATTTGTATTTATAACAAAAAATATCATTATATAACAGTATATTCTTCTGTACAGTGAAATTATCACAAGACAAGGATTACCTCAGACAAAATAATGAAAAATCAAAAGTAAATTACATAGTAGTATCCAAATCACGGGTAGCATGAGAGAAAAACGAAGAAAAATGATTGTATAAACACCGTCATATGAAACCAAAACAATGGAGTGAAAGCAAAGATGAAATCACATGGAGAGATGATGTTTACTCATTACCTACACAGAGACGGATCTGCATGGAGAGCGACAGCCGACGGACATGGTGAAACTCTCACATTTCCATCACACCGTGGAGAACAGGGAAAGCACTCGGTAAAATGATTAACTTTTCGGTGGAAAGTGGAATATGTATTCGGACCCGAACGAACATTGAATGGATTTAATGTTGTTTCTCGTATGCGCCTAAGCAAACATGTTACTATGCATGTTGTCCCATAAATCTATGTAAGGGGACTTACGATGGGTGTGGGGATGTTTAGGAAGGGGGAGGGTAATTTTGAAGGCCCCACCAATGTGATTTATGGTGGGGTGTTAATAAACATATTTTTAACCTACTCTAACTATAAAAGTGATCAAGTGTGTTGCCTTTTTAGTGAAGGGGCAAATTTTTTTGGGGGCCATGGCGAGCGGTTACCGGCACATCGGTGCACATGTATTGGGCGACATGTTGAAATGACCATTTTTCGACCCATGTGAACATAACGCATCCTATAGGGAAATGTATAAATGCCTAGAAGCTGAAAGAATAGCTTTAAGCTCTTCACTCGCATACAGAAAAACCCAAAAAAAGTCAAAATTTGATATGTCTAGCTATGTGCTTGACGTACGCAAAGTTAGGGTGTGGCTACTGGCCCCTCTCCCTTATTGCAGACCTTGGCATAAATTGTGAAGTAGCAAGCCCATTACTTGAAGATACTAAAGCAGTAGATGACATTGGCATATGCCTTGCATTAGAGAACTCTAATAGCTGAGACCCCAATTCAGTTGTAACAAATACTTTTGCCTCTGAAATTGGTGGATTTAATGGTGCTTGAATATTACTAGATAGAATTTCTCCACTTTTATTAATTCCGGGATTTACAGAGGGTGTAGCTTGAGGTTTACAAATATCTGTTGGGTTTAATTCATGTTGATATTTGAGTGTAGATTCATTCCCATTAACGTTTGTGTTAATTGGTAATGAGGTAGGAATTCCCTCCATTTGTGTATTATCATTTTTCCTAGGCTGAGCACTCAGAGTTTGAATTATTTGTGGATTTCTCGGTATTTTAAACAGAAAATCTGGATCAATCATACTTCCTTCCTCATTAGATCGTCATCGCATTATTGCAAAGAAAGCATCTTTAGCTACTGCAGCAACATCTGGTTCAATTGTAGGGTTAGATGGGGATGTGGGTATGTTCTTTGGTTCTTCAGCTCTAGTTTGAGGTCACCAAATGATTGCATTGCAGTGGAATTTAACAATGGTCCATGATTATTATTGCCTCCAATTTGGGATGCTCCACTTCAATTATTCTCTGTACAGATTTTTAAAATGGTGTTAACTGTCAACAGAACGAAAAAGAAAATCTATTCCTTTACATTTAAAAACTGAAACATTTGCCAAAAGTCTTCCCAGGTCCATGTAGAAATGCATACCTGATAATTGCAAACTTTCATGTGAGCTAAACATTGAAGTGGAATCTTCAAGATCTCCCACCTCCTCTTCTTCTATAGGTATCAATGGGATGAGAGTAGTTTCAGAATCATCATATTCTCCATAAGGTTGAGTTGGCTCCAAAGGGCTGCATATTTATAGTAGGTATTAAACAAGTTTTTCATGAGATTATTCGACTAGAATAACTTTGCAAGGTCCCAAAAATGTGGCTCGAAAGGAAACCTATAGCTACCTTGGTGGAATAGCAGACGGTCAGGGATATACAGCTTCCAAAAACCGTACTTCACGCTCACACTGTGTTTTGATTTCTTCACTGTCGTCTCCAGCAGCTACTTTCCATGAATGATTGATAACAAACTACACAAACATCGAATAGTTCAGAGATTAATGAAATTACATTCACTCGAAAAGAAGCATAAATACAAGTCAAAATAAAACCATCCTACAAATGGACTCTCTTAGTAGATGCACACAATGCTCTTTTAAACCTATGAAAGAAAGTGTTCTAACTTGAATTATTGATTTCTATGTGTTAAATAACAGAGCTCTGAAAAATGGGAGGCTTATTACCAGAAACATAGAAAATTATCCTTAACTTGCATAAGCATACCTTAATGTGGAAAAAGGAAGACGGGATAAGAGACAAGACAGCAAAAGAGAGTGAAGGATGTAAACAAAATTTACACCAAGGTGGATTGAAGTCGATGAAGTAATCAAGCCCTTGCAGTTGCTCTGTTGGTGGATGGCTGATGTCTTCAAGTTTTGGGGCTGCCATTGTTAAAACTTACGCAGCAACAGATGATCTCCAAACATCAACTCAAGGATTCAGTATCCATGTCCTTTTTCTTAAAACTTACTGAGAAATCAGATAACCAAGCTTGAAATTACATTTTCATTTTTTTCCAAAGCTATGATAAACAGTACACCCTACTGGAGAAAGATCTCCCTTTCTCTGTAGTCTTTGCGAAATGAAATCCAAGCTTGAACAAAAGACCCTTTTTAGTTAAAACTATGATAACCAGGGCATCTAAAAGAGAAGGAAGTTCCTCTCTGAACTGATCAGGACATCAAATACCTAAGCTCCCACAAAACGATCAATTTTTTTTGTAAAACCTATGAAAATAACAATGACACCTAAATGAGTAGAAATCACCTCCTAAAGTTCATTAGGATATCAAATATCCCAGCTTGGAACATTTTTTTTTTCATGACTAAGATAATAACCAGCACATCCAAATGCAGAGGCATCTACTTTTCTCCAATGTCATTGTGATATCAAATACCCAAGCTTGAAACAAATACATTTTTCTAGTTATAGAAACTACAGTAAAGCCAAATGGTAGGAAAAACTTCTGCAATCCAATGTCATTGTAAAATCACATTTAAACTTTAAACATCCTTTTTGAAAGTAAAATCTAAAATGGCCACAACAGCCAAATTGGTGAGCAAGCCTATATTCTCTGAAATTGGGTTCAACCTTAAAACAACCTTCTTTGGGGTAAAATTTAAGACAACCAGGAGACACAAATGGAGGACAGCTTATACTTTCAGAAGTCCTTGTGAGATTAGATTCAAGCTTAAAACAAGTTTTTCGAAAGTAAGAATCGAGGATAACCAGGGCACGCAAATAGGGAGGAAATTTCTTTCCTCAAAAGTCATTGCCAAATCACTCATGTTCTTCAAAGTCATTGTGAAATCAGATTCAAGCTTAAAACCAACTTTTTAAACAAAATCTAGGATAACCAGCAGAGCCAGACGAGGCGAAAACTTCTAGTCTCCAGACCAACCAAATGGATATAAAATTTCTGTATTCCAAAGTCATTCTGAAATTAGTTTCAAGCTTAAAACACTAGTTTTTTATGTTATTGTAAAATACAGAAAACCAGGACACCCAGATTGGTAAAGTTCCTTAAAATTATTCTTTCTTGATTAAAAAAATCACAAAGCCCAAGGCAGAACTAACCTGTAGAAGCTATGTTCCAGCCCCTGGTGCTGAATGGAAGATGCAGCTTCACAAGATTGAAGAAAAATGTTGACCGGATGCAGATATTCATTCGTAACTCTCTGGTCCTTCACTGAAGCACAGATATATTTTATCCCATAGAACCCAAAAAAGTACTGCAAGGGGAGAAGAAGAATACTATGTAAATGGCCGGGATGGAGAAGGGGAGTAGGGAAATGTGTATGAAGGAAATAAAAAGGCAAGTAAAGGAGAAATAAAAATAAAAGACGCTGAGAGTGGCAAGTAAAGGAATCATAGAGAAAGTGAAGAGCTCCCACAGTCCCATACAGGAGGTGATGATGAGTTTATCTTCTGCTTCACCTCAAGAGAGATATAATGAAGCACAGCTGTTCTTAAATATCATCCATTTCAACAGTCAAAAATTAATTTTGGATAATAAAAATAGGACAAATATTTATCACTTTTTATTGTGAATGAGGTGTAAAATTGCTATTAGATGTTTGACCATTAAAATGGATGATATTTAAATAGAGTGGTGTTGGATGTTTTGGAGGAGAAAGTCGAGAGAAACGGAAGAGGACGCTGTTTCTCCACGTAATTGTTTACTTTCACAATCAGTTTTCCTCCTTGCGTGTTTTTATAGTACACATCACTTGTGCCTGGTCTATTAAATAGTAGTATACTTTAATGTCCCATAACTATTTATAGCGCTTCCCTCGTTGTCATCTATTACTTTAAAGGAGATGGATGGCCAACCCTAATTTCCTTTTGCCTTTCCCTTACGGGACTGGGGAAAATGTTATGACGCAAGTACCTCTATGTGAAAGCCAGTCTCAGTGAAACGTACACCGTAACCTACTGAACTAAAGTGTGTGTCAGCCTGTACCGTCCATTTGTCAACCAAAAAGAAATATTTAAAGTTTCAACTATAGTCATAATTTCAATATAATTAAAAAATAAAAAAATTTCTTTTTTCACATTACTGTTCAGCAATTTGACCAATAATATAAGAGATAAATTGCATTTATTAAATTAATAAATTAAAAAAATAAATTTCAACTTTAAGGATTTTGGCAAACGAATTTAATATTCAATGCTCGTTGGTCCACTAAAATGAATTAATGCATCAGATGATTGCATTAGTAATCTTGTCAAAGGCAGGAACTAATCATATAAAATCTTGTCTATCGAGGTCAAATCTCTGGGTATTCAACACGAGGAAATTCAGTGAAAGAATTAGAGTTGAGATGCATAGTTACGCTATTGTCTTCTCTTTCAACGCTGATATATTGACTTGTGTAAAAAAGCAAATCCTACTGTTTGTGTTTGCTTTTCACGTGCGTTATGTTTGTGCTTTCACATGCTCATGTTGAAATTCATCTCTTCACCGGCTCTCCAGCTCTTGCATAGCACAACTATTGATAACGATTAACTTAATTTCATAAAGCCATGCAACGTAGCAACCTCCAGTGGCTATGGTGAACACTCTCCTTAGTTTGATGGCTGGAAAGCGTACAACACAAATCCTTATCATCCTCAAACTAGTACTTAAATGTCAACCATTAAAAGTAATGACAAGTAATGTGTATTAAATTATGTTATTTAACCAAACTTAAAATATAGATTAATAAGTTTGACTCAAAAATTATTTCTATAATAAATGGGTATGTAGATAGTTAGATGGAATGAGATTTGACATGTGGCTTGGTAGTGACACTGAAAGGAATCAAGAGGAGACCAAGAGTAGACACACACAAAGCTCTATCAATTGCTATTGGTCCTTTGGCCAGTGTACAAGGTTCCCTAGACATGAGGAAGCAAATGCATTCCGATTAATCAAATGAGTTTAGTTTTGCTATTGTCTACAAATTCATGGCTTTAAGATCTCAAATACAAACTTAATATAAACTTTGGCCTAAGATGCTTCCAGGTATGTCTAATAGTCTCTTGAACCTTTAAATTTATTATTCAATCCTTTAACCTCATGCAAATATTAGGATATTATTTCTAGTGACTATAGTTTTTCATTGTCAACATAGTCAACCAAGATTTGAATATTTGCATTCATCATTTCCTTTTTCAACATATCAATAAATTTTAACTAAAAATTGGATATCATTATTAAAATGTGTGCATCAAAGCCACAAAGCATTAGATTATTGAAATCAAGGAATGAAGGGCATCTACAATCTTTAAACTTTTCATCGTATTCCCTTTTAATATTTCAATATAAAAATCATCATCAAAAGTAGCGAAGTCAACAATGAAAAGAGAAAGAGGATTATCCAAATATCATTGAATGCCCAAAGAATTAAGAAATAGCATAGATAATAATGGAAAGCATGGAGGGATATCATTAACCAATCACAAATCAATCAGCTTTGGACAATCTTTTAACCTTGAAACCCCAAACTTGTTACTTTCTCACAGTTTCATCAACTTCGCTTGTAGCATTCCAAACAAGGAAAATTCAACATAACTATCAAAAGAAATTGAAAACCCATAAACCAATTACCATTTTAGATACCCTTTTCCAAGTTTCAAAACATATCAAGAGTGTAGGGGTGGTCTATTTCTAGTAAACCCTTCAAATACTTGCTGCTACAGAAATTCACCGTAATTTGACCATAACTTTCAGATAACAACTCCAACCCATGATCTAAAACCTGTTTGGGATACCCATTATGAAGTTATATAACATATCTAAAAATTAGAGGTGGTTGTTTTGGAACAACACCTTCAAAAATCTTCTGCTACGCTTGAAGAAGGCCAAATTAGGCTTGTTTTGATAGGTCACTTTGTGGTTTTCACAACCCAGACCTCAACCTCTCATACCACTAGCCCAAACATGTCAAACATGGTCTACACAAACATTTTCCATTACCCAAAACAATTTCTTCAAAGATTTTGTTTTACAAACCCTATCACTTATACAACCTTTTATGCCCAAAACTAGAGAATTTCCACCTAGGGTATCATCTAATCTTCATCAAACCTCCTTCCCTACTCCTACCAACACTATGAAATCAAAATACACCCTATCCAACCCATTCCAATGACTCACAAAGCTTTTCATCAGTGGAATGGAGGATTTCCATTATTTTGCTCACAAAACCCCAAAACCTAGATTTTCAGAACTAGTTTTAGAAAAAATGACTATAAAACCCACAAATCTTGATGAAATCTTATGAGACAAAAACCAAAAGGAAGCTAATTCATTCCTTTACTAATCCAAATTCCTAAGAGTTCACTTTTAGTCCATACCAGGCTGTACCAAATGTTGTTCCATCAAGTTTCAATGCAAAAACGTAGGAAAACATGGTTCTTTATTGAATTTTCAACAAAATACAACTCTTCCCCCTTGGGTTCACCTTCACCAGGTCAATTTAAGAATGTTACATCAGTTTCTTAGATGCCTCTTGAACTCCAACGACCAAAAACCTTCCTACTGCCTAATGACCCTTCATATTCCAAATTTTGCATTTTTGCAATTTTGCAACTTTTACAAAATCTGACAAATTGACTCCCTAAACCTCCTAGACACCTAACAATGACTTAATCACATTAGAGATGGTCCAAATATGACCTTATTACAAAGAGATTCAACCCACAAATCAAAATTTACAAAATTGCCCCATGGAGGCATAAAACCCATTAGGTGCTCCTGCACCAGATAACACATTAACATATATCCTTGTTTAGTTTATCTTATTCACTATCATCATCTCAAACACCATTCAATACAATTGTTAACATGTCATGCATTATTTTCAATAGATGTTCGATATATCATGCATATGATTGATAAATCAAGACAACCAAATGGATATCAACTCCCAAATAAATGTTTTCAAAAGCATTTATATAATCATAAAGTAATGTGCAAGCAATACCAAACATTTTAATTCTATATATAACAAGCTTCTTTGAACAATTCATGATTATTTCCAAAATGGAGAAACTCCAAAATTTTAAAGAAAACCATTTCAAAGTCATTTCATATTATTCCAACTAATTGCCTCTATATGAAGATATATGAGATACCCATGCCACATTTGACTATAAAAAATCCATTATAAAGAAACCCAACAAAGCCCTAATTGCAATTTTTACCATTCAAACTTCAATTGAGGTTAGAAATTCAATTTTTGTTTTCAGAATAGTTAGAAATTCAAATCATGCTCTTTCTGTCTTTTACTATCCATTAAGAATATATAAATGGAACCATGTGATATGTCACTCTCTAGATATAAAATGGAACCATTTTCTTTATATAAATAGAACATTTGTTTTTCATAATTATAATTATAATAAATGTAGGAATTCTTTTTATATTTAGTTTATTTTCATGCATATTTCTAGCTTTAGTGGAATAAGTTGTGAATACAGACTGTTTCTCTCATATTTAGTTTATTATTTTCATGCATATTTTTGCTTTAAGTAGAATATGTTGTGAATGCACACTATTTTTGAAGTGTAAAACTTAACCTCTATCTCAAGTTAGAGGAACAAAGAAATATTACATAAACCATGATAGAGTTCAAAATCCTATATATTTTTTAAGTCTCAGAAGATATTTTATAAAATTTCTATCTATATATATATATATATAAAATGCGCCTGGTAAACTTTTTAACGTGACCGGTGACGCTGGTGCGACATGCCCTCTGGCTCCACGCGAATGCTTTTACCTGGAGCAATGAACCGGTGAGGCCACAACTGGGGGACCTCATCCCCTAGGAAGAACACTTCAAACCAGTGAGCTCATTGGCCCAGCGAAGGCGTAAAGCCTTGCGAGCTCGTTGGCCCAGCGAGGGTTTGAACTCTGGTGGCCGCCACTACAACCAAGCGACTTAACCACCGAACCATGCCGTCATTGGCATAAAATTTCTATATTTAAAAACTACAACAAAGAAATATTACATAAGCCATGGCAAAGTTCAAAACCCTATATATTTTTTAGTCTCTTGAGTTTAGTATCTCTTAAGATATTTCATAAAATGTCTAAATTGCTAAACCACAAGAAATAATTGCTATTTTTTATGTTACTTTTAAAAACCACAATAAATCATTGTTATTTTTTATGTTACATTTAAATTATTTGAAATCTTCTCTCCATTAAAATGGACAATGAACAAACAATAATTCATAGCAACAAAGATGAACCTCAATGAATTTGTAAACTTCAAACTCATAGCAATGAAGATGAACCTATCAATGAGCAACAAATTCGAATATTAGTAAGGAGATAACGTTAGGCATTCATAAATTTGTAAAATATAATTATAAATAAACATTTTCTATGCAAAGTAAACATGCACACTATTATTCTCTTTTGCAAATGCATGAGTTTTTAATACTTTAACATTCTATAGTTTAGACTTGATTTTGTGTCACTTAATCATCTCAAATAGTAAAAATGATACTAGAAAATGATACTTATGGCCTTGTGAAATAATTAGACAAATTTTCTTGTTAGACAATTATTTATGACACTGTTTTACCAATTGTTTTGCACCTTGATCAAGTTTCATGCCATGATGTAACAAGATATGATGATGATGTAGCAAGATGAAGGAAAAATAGATGCATGAATTAGTACTAGTTTTCTACTCATAATATTATTGCATCTTTCTTCGCAAGTATGGTTTACACTTGGTACTATAAATTTACTATTTGTATTGTTCAAAATGTTTAATTCTTCCTTCCAAAGGTGAGTGAGATTTTGAAGATGGATTTACAATAATTTTTGTTACTAACATGTTAGATACTCCTATTATAAAGATCATTTTTTCTTATCATATTGTTATTGCATTTCATCCTATCGACATAATTATAACACAAAACATAGTGCAACTACTAGTTATTTAATTAACTATAGTAGATGGTCTTTACTATCTACCTTATTATTACTAGTATTCATGATATTATTATTACATAAAGAAGGGAACATTAAATAATGAGTATTGTGATATTCTTGTTATTGCAGAGAGAAGACATGTCAAAGAGCAAATTAAGATTGGAAAAGAGTAGATTAAGATTGGAACTTTATATGTTAATAGTGTTAATGATCTAGTTATCGTTATGGTGAAGGTGAAGGGAGTTCCAATACATAGTACAACTAGAAACTTTTGGTGCAACTGTTTTGACTACAACTTGGGTGTGAGTACATTAGACTACTCTAACAATTGCGATGCTCAGGGCTGACCTACTATGGTTGCATTGGAAACTTCTGGTACAGTGCAACTTACAACTAGTGGAGTACTTGCACTACTTATGCTATGGTGCCTTGTGATTGCATAAGTGGATTTTTTTCTTAAATTTGAGTAGAATGGGTGGCCCCATCCAAATTTTAAATTATGTATAAAAGATAATTTAGAATATTTCCCTATTATAATGGGATGTTGAGTGTCAACCTATTGTGGTTGCACTAGAAACTTCTGGTGCAATGCAACGTACAACTAGTGGAATACATGCATTACTTATGCCATGGTTCCATGTGGTTGCATAAATGGAATTTCTAATTAAATTTGAGAAGAACACATGGATTTAAAAAAAAATGGTTACAAGATTGAACTGTAATATGTGTTCTCTTACACATATAATATACCCTTTTTTCCACGCTAATATGGTTTATGTGAAATCTTAGATCTTTGTCAAAATACAATGCAACATTATTTTCATTGTTTCTTCTTATTTTTAAAGAAATTAGCAAGGGGTGTGCCCCATTATTTAAGTTTTAGCTCACAAATTAACATGTGTGTGCCCTATTTTAAAGTTTTAATCTTAAAACCATAAGGGAACATACCTTTTTTTCAAGTTTTACTCCATAAATTATGGATAGCTATTATGTAAATACCTATTCTTTAGAAGAAAATATTTATTTTTAAACAATATTTAAATGTTACAAACTAAAAACTTAATTTGTTAGGGGAGAGGAACTAGTAGTTTAACACCCTAACTCCGTGCCTCTCAAAATCATACACGGCAATTTCAAATTACTTCAAAAATTTTATAGTAGCTTACTTGGCAAAGACCCTACTTATACCTAAGGTTTCAGGTCCACATCATCAAATATGATGCCAAATAAGCATGCTTTTTGTTGAGGTGTCCAAAAAGACCCAAAAAAAGATTGGACCAATAGTTGTGCATGAAGTCATGTTTTGTTGGTGCACCAATGTCGCATCACATGATTTATTGCTTTTTATAAATTTTATTCAATTATAAGAACTTATGTTCAACATTTGGTCATTTTTTATTTACATTTGGAAAAATTATTTACAATATATAGTATATAGGGTGTTCAACTATAGGCTCCTATACCCACAAGTACTAGCTCCTATACCCTTAAGTTCTATAACAACAATTGGACCCTATTTAACTACTAGTTCCTCTCCCCTACCACCTCTTTTCCCACCTTGTTAACTATTCTCCCACTTGTGCTAGGAATGCTTGTAGTGCCCCTCCATTCTCACCTTGGATGAGCAGGTGGTCAGGCTAAGTAACATGAAGAAGAAGGTAAAATACTTAGAATACGTAGGGTATGATAGACATGTTGATGGTAAGCTTACTGTTATGATGTATTTGATGACACTCATTGATGTTTATTATGATGACATTGTTGATACTTTATAATTAATACATTATGCTTATGTTGTGATCAGTTATAGGTTAATTGATTATGTAAATTAGTTTTACTACGTGATTAATGTGATTATCTGTCTATGTGTTATCTGGTTGTTTAGTTACGAATGAATTTGTTTAAAGTGGATACTAATGATGTGTTTTGTGAAGGGACAGTGTAGTATTATTCATAATGAGTACCCTACTACGCTGCGATTCCCTATCACTACGTGACTGCTTGGATGATTATATGTATGTATTTGACACTTTTGTTTGCTATAGGTTGTAGGTACCAGGCATCGACTCCACCTGAATTGACAAGTCTGAGCATGCCTTTATACCAATGGAAGTTGTTGAATGGAGATAACATATGGTCCCCTAGCCTAGCTGTCATCCTTGAAGAGGATGAGTATCCAATTGTGTACCTTGTTAGTGTTGTTGGTTTGGTCATGATAGTCAGTCATTGTTGTGGTGGTCTTGCTTTTTGATCTTGCATAGTAGTTAGGTATGGTTTGACAGTTAGATTATTTTGTTGGTATTATTTTGGTTATTGTTGCCTTAAAATGAAATAATTAGTTATGAAGCATTTTTGCTAAATAAATAAATATATAAATCTCCTTATTTAAATTTAGTTTATGAAAAATATATTATTCTAGAAGTTAAGTTAATAAATAATAATAATAATAGTAATAAATGTAATTGCAACTAGAGATTAAAAAAAAATTATATTTATGTGTTGCCATAAAATATATTTATCTTGGTCTGGTTGTAAAATGTTAAAAATAGCAAACTATAAGATATTGTTCATGCAAGAGTTATTGCCTCTTGTGGGGGGAATCTTCTGGAAGATTTTAGGGGATTTCTTTCACTAAAAATAGGGAGTTTTTGGGCTGTATTTAGAGGGAGAGTTCTCTCTCATAATGATCTTCAGAAAATGGAACTTTTGGGGAGAGACTGGTTTGTGGCTGCAGCAGTTGAACCCGGCATCGAATCTTCAGCCCAGTCAAGCAAGCGAAATCAGGTTCCTTGGTTCTAATTTATGTCTCAGTTTTCTGTTGAAGAAAATGTTTGATTTATAATTTTTCTTGTTGATTGTAATTTGCTTAAGAGGTTAGAAACCTTGTTATTAGATCTAATTGTGCATATCTATATCATTGCATTTCTGGGAATCACTGATTGATGTGACTGTTTATATCTCGCCCATTTCATCTCTATTTTTATAGTCTATTGCGGAAGCCATAACTTTTATTTTACGAACTGGGTTCCTCTAAATTTTTGTTATATGGTGTAGGATCTAGTTATCTAAATTGTATTCAAAAAGCGTCCATACCCAATTTGTTGTTTTGGAGATATGAATGTTTTGTGACTATCTACCTCTCAGCCATTTCGTATATATTTTAGTAGGCTGTTGTGTTAGCCATAACTTTCATTTTACGAACTAGGTTCCTCTAAATTTTTGACACATGGTGCATGGCCTAGTTGTCAAAGTTATATCCGAAAATTGTCCATACCCAGTTTGTCATTTTAGAGATATGAGTCTTTTGTGACTATCTACCTTCCATCTGTTTCATCTCTATTAAAATAGTTAGTTGCGTCACCAATAACTCTACATTTTCGAATTGGGTTTCTCTGAAATTTTTATATAAGATTCAACTCTTACCTACGAAAACTATATCCAAAAGAGTTAGCATTTCCCACTTTGTCAATTCAGAGATATGTATCAATCAGTGAAAGACATTCCTATGCCATCTTGATTGTTGTTATTAAATCTACAAATCCATTCTGTGCATATCCTTTAATCATTGCATTCCATAATTTGACATCTCTTTGAGGCAATTTGCTGAATAGTTAATGCACTTTGTTTGTGCTCTCACTTTTGCATACATGTCTACTGGAGCATTTCCTTTTTGAAGTCTCTTATCATTATCAAAACATTCTATATTTATGTTCTTTCTAATATAGTATCTATTCTTGCATATGTTAATCGATTATATTAGTATGTTTCTTTATTAGTGGTTTATTTTAGTGCTTTTGAACATGATATTTTGTTATCTAAAGACCGATTCTTGGTTTTAAGTTCTTTTCTTAGGATTTGAAATTAGCAATATAGTCTAATCTCGTTTAAATAATAGAATCAAAACTTAAAAGATTTTGAAAATCATACATGGGGTAGTGATTATGAAAATATTTATGTCGGAATTGAATTATATTTTCTTAACTGCACTAGAAATAACATAACATTTATCAAGTTATATCTTTTATCTGAAAATTAGATAATGGTAGAAGGAAAATGAATTAAATTGGATGACAATTTTGAGACTTATTGTGTTTGAAGGGAATAGAATCAACCTACTTCTAATTTAAGGTAGAAGTATCAATTTTGGGTTTTAATTAGAAATCATTTAATGATGAGTCATTGATAATAGTCCATGACTTTCAACTACTAAATGTTAACCTTGCAATTAGTCTAAGTAAGACTCTTAATATTATCTATTGCCAATAGCATAGGAATGAATTGAATATTGTTACTTATGGTAGTTATATCATTTGATCATATTAGTAACTGCTACTAGTAGTTAGAATAATATTGTTTTGCATTATTGAGACAGATTCACTTTATCTTTGTTGGATGATTGATCATGATTGGAACTAGTGTTGCATTCTTCAAGACCCATTATTAGGGCATCCTAGATCATATGTTGCATTTGAGGGATCTTAGTTTATGATGTGCATTAGTAAGTGAATGTGATGAATGACCTTTGAGTTTTAATGGTCTCAAGTATTTAAGTCATTTACGGAAATGGTTTCTAGAGGCCTAGGAGGGTATGATTGTGTGAGGGTTGGCTCTGTGTACATCATGTGAGTTGAATGGAATGCATTCTTGAATTGTTGCCTCCTATTCATGTTGGTTTGATACATGTGCAAGATGGATAATACCATGACAGTATACTTATTCAGGGGGTTATGATGACTATGCAAAATGAGTTTGCCTTACTCTGTGTATTGTGAAATGATGAGAATGTGATAGTTCATGCTTGGTTTATGTTTTGGAATAAGGATATAAGAATTGGTTCCTGTGATTATGTTGTGTACAAGAAGGTTAATGCCTTGCATTGTATATATGTTTCATGGAAAGGGTCTTCTAGATGCAGGTAGGGGAGTGGCTTTCAATGTGGGGCCGGTGCCCAAAGTGGCTGCCAAGGTAACCCATTGGAAGTTTTTAATCCAGTGATAACTTAATAATAAATTTAGGAGGTTGGGTAGTTTCCACACTAAATAAGATAATTGGATGCCTCACCCATGCCTATAGTGCTCGTTCAGGCTAAGGATGGGATGAGAAGGTCATGGTTGGCATGATCAACCTCCTTGTCTTCATGAGAGGATGTGTTAATTCTGCATGTGTCACCCTATGGTGCCTATGCCTAGAGGGAGGCTGCCAGGGTAACCATAGATGGGGGCTGATTTCTAGAGAGAGATACCCTAGATAACCCATGCTAGGACCATGTGCTGACACTCGCCCTACTGCAACCTAACATTCCCTAATTGTGTTTTCCTCTTTCATTGAGTATTTGCCTTTGGAAGTGTTGTTTCAGTTGCTTGTGGTGTTCATTTCAACCAGTGTTGTATTGGAGTCATGTGTAGTCCTTGCACCTGTTAGCCTATTGACTTCTTGTGTGTTTTCTTAGTGGGACCTCATTGTTATCTCCTAACACAGGGGTGGACCTCAGGGTTCCACATGGTCAGGTGGATGTGCTTTATTCCTTTGGTTTTCTGGCACAGTGGCTTGTGTGCAAAGAAGATGTATCTCTCTTGCTTCCATTTTTGCACCTGTATCGAAGACGAACATTTGTACTTTTTGTATTAAGATCTTTTGTATCAGAAGAAATCCTTATGTAATTGATGTATCTAGAAAGAGAACTTTTGTATCATTGAAATTATATAATTATTCTTGTAAGATAAACTATTCTGCACTTGTAATCTTGGTTGCAAAAATGTTGTTATATTCATATGATGTTGTAACCTAAAATGTTAGTTTGATTCATTTGATTTTAAATGGTTGCATCATGTATGCTGTTGACTGTTGTTAATTTGCAATAATTGCTATAATGCAGCTATGTAATCCTTAGAGATGATAGTTTAACTTTGTTGCTATTAGTCTATGTTATGTTTTGTTATCATTATTTCTTTGTAAAAAAATATATATATTTCACCCTTTTTATTGCTTAGTTAAACTTATCTTTAGGGTTGCATGGTGGGGCATTACAATGCTTCCCACTCTTTTCCTTGTATTCCAACATATGCCCATTTAGTTTTATTGCAGTCTCTGGTAGAGCGATGCCATCTAGTGTTGTTGTGCATCGTGATGAGTGTTGTAGGGAGTCTTAGAACTTAGAACCCCTGGGATCAAACACTAGATCTTAAAACAGTAGATGATCTTAGAACTTTGAACCCCTTCTAATACATAGTATAGACACTTTGGCTTACAGTGAAGAACTAAAAGTCATCTAGTATGAGTGACACTGACTAAGTGCTGAAACCCAACAATACCCTCATTGCAATTTTTACCATTCAAATTTCAATTAGGGTTTCAATCTTTACAACCTCATAAAAAACCCATTATAGTTCAAAGATAAAAGGAAGAAGTTTCATAAGACTATGAGATCCTTAACAAAGCATAACAAATACATAGGGATTTTAATCACTTGAGAAACCCATCAAACTCAAATATACAAGCTCAAAATCCTATGTGCTTTAATTTTTGTATAGAGACAACTAATTTATTTAAACAAAGCTACAAGAACAAAGAGAAAATGCACATGGTAATGACAACTTAAGTATTTGTCATGTTCACTATTTTCCCAAACCTTTTACTCTATGTTGCAAGCATTCTCTATTACAAGCATATAAGGCTTTAAAAAGGATATATGAACCCTTAGAGCTAACAATATTTACAAGTATATATCAAATGCAAAACAAATGATGCCCTTGGTGAAGAAAACACACAATATCATGCATGCAAATCTAGAGATGTCTTCAATATATACCCAAATGAGTGAAAGGATATTAATAATTTATACTACATGAAACAATCAATATCTTATGAGGCCATACAAATCATCCTTAACACAAACTAGGCAATTATCTTCTCGGTCATTAATAAGCAAAATACCAAGACTTTGCAATCTTACCAAAAAAAAAAAAATTAAAACTGTAAATCCTAGGAAGATCATTAATATCTACATATAGAGCCAAATGTGTAGAAGAATATTTTTGGAATAATTAGGTTTGTAAGAAAGAAACTCAATTTGTTTATAAAATATGTCAAATAGTGTTCCTATTAATAATGCTTCCATCCACATGCAAAGCTCCTGGTGGGTAGCTGACAATAATCAAATTGGCATTAAGAAACCAACTTGCTTCCCAAACATATTGAATAAATAAAATCCAAAACCTACAATTCCTACAAATACCATTTGTATCCACACACAGAAACTTATGCATAGCAAAATTAGTTTATAATCCTTAATTTAGCATAAATTCTTTCAAGGTCTTGAATAGAAAGAGGTTAAAACCACAAATCCTATGAATACAATTTTCATCCACACATAAAAGAAACACAATAATTTTGCAATCATCACATTGGTATGAAATAAAAACCATTTTTTTGTCAACATCACTCAAAATAGATATTACGTTTAACCATAAATTCTATGAACATCATTTCACCTAGACACAAGGCCTTATAAATGGCAAAATAAGTTTATCATCATCAATTTGGCATATAGAAACCCAAATATCCCAACTTGTCTTTCTTAGATACATGTTATAACATTAAATTTTATGAATATCATTTCCATCACACATATAAATTGATGGGTGCAGGAATAATTTCATAAACATCGAGTTGCTATATAGAAACCTAGTTTTATCCGGCATCACTTGATTAGATAAAAGACTAAAGATGTAAAATCCTATGAATGAAATACTTAACATTGAAAACCATAATAAGAATTCACAAGCTCTAGAAAATATTTTAAAACTACAAACACTATGAATATCATTGTCATCCATATATAGAGCCTTATGTGTAGCAGAATAATCTATAATAATCAAGTTGGTAAAAAGAAATATCATTTGGTATCAACATCTCTTTGATAGGAAGTAGTAAGAAATGCAAATATTATAAAAATCATATAATGTGGTCTGCATTGTTTGCCTTCAACTAGCATAATTAATGAAGTTATGTGGGCATATGCATTAAATAATAAACTAGATAATTACATGGGTCCTACTTGACCTAAACCCCAAACCCTTCATTGGTGAGAAACATGTGATGAATAAACAAAGAGAATTCTATAAACTTGCAAATATTTCTAGGGACATGATGAACACCGACCTATATGAGCTCTTCAAGCCATTTGGACACATCTCACGTGTGTATGTGGCCATGGACTAGAAGACACATGTCAATAAAAGATTTGGTTTAGGGTTATTTTAGCACTTGGGAAGAGATGCAAAGTGTTGGATCCAACCTACTAGGCACCACAATGGATGTGTAGACACTAAGAAGAATTATACATTTTGCGAGAGAGAAGAAGATTTATCTAATCTATGATGAGATCTATGTGGGGTTAGTGTTTTCCATTCCAAGGTTTGTGAGTGTTGCAAAGGTGGTGCAACTATAGAGTGAGAGGGAGAATGGACATGTTCACATCAATTACATCCTATTAAAGGACATGGGACTGCCTAGGTTTAGAGCAGGAGTCATCTATTCCTATAACAACATAGTTTCTATGACGACTTGAAAAAGCTCAATTTTTACATGGTTTCTTCACAGACATAGTACTTGATGGGTGCGATGTTGAGTGTCAGGGAATTTTTGAGAGAATATATTCAAGAGAATAAAAGAGGTTGTGACAAGCACATAACATGTTTGTTTAGGGATTGCACGAGGTGGGCATTGAGTGTTTCGCCAACAAAAATGCTAGTATTTTCTATTGGGTATACCTCTGACATCCTCTCCACAAAGAATTTGAGCTTTCTCTTTGGAAGATAATCATCAAAGAGAGTGGACTGAATATATCACCCGGCTCATCATGCCATTGGTAATAGGATGGATGGATTAGATTCTTTTTTGCTAACATGACCCTGACAACCTTACAAGAATCACTCTCCAGAATTAAGCATTTTACATAAATCAAAAGAAAGATGCCCTTACCACTATGTTAACAAGGATGTACAATCTCCTCCTCAATCCCTCAAATATTTCGTATAGCTCATCCTAATCACAATCTCTTCCTCTCTATGGATGAAGCTCACACAATGAACTTGAGCTACCTCGATAGCCCTCACACCCCAATCACATCCATGTGATATCCAGATACTTTCTTTCTTCACCAACATTCAACTCACCTCTTCATTTTGTTTATAGGATTTCTTTTGTTAAGTTAGTTCTTTATTCTTTATTTTTTATTCTTGGCATGGATGGATTCCTTAATGTGTAGAGAAATAGAGCCTTGTCAAAAAAATGTTTCATACAAAAGTATAATTATGTTTCTTTATCCTTATGAGACATACATCAATTACTTCCACTACATACCATAAAGTATAATCTACAAGCTAAGAGTGTTTAAAAAAATAAGACTGATTTATCTTACTTTGTGTTATAGTAGTAAACATACTCTATTTTCACTTATCTTCCAAAGTCATGAGGAATAGATATCCTAAGATAATGTATTAATTTTTTATGATTATTAATAAAATCATAAGAAATTTAAGATTAGGTATAGTTAGTCTTCATAGATAGACATATAATTAAATAGAATAGTATAGTCATAATCAAGCTATCGACATATGTTTCTCATTAGATCTAATTAAATAGAATAATGTCTTCTTGTTTTAACAAATGCAATAATCTTCATTTATATATTTTCACTAAGGAAAAATTCAAACCTTCAAAATAACTCATAAGGTTCCCTTAATTAAGTTAATACAAATATGAAGTAAAATCAAGATATCTACTAATTAACCATAGACATAGAATGCTTTACTACAATCAAGATATCACTTGAAATTTTTAACTTTACATTGATCCCTCTATAAACATTAGGGTATATTCAATCTTGTAAGCTAAGCATTATTATGCTTCCTTTTACACAAATCAAAGATTACAATATAGTGGCCCTCATGTTTTTATGTGCCGGTGATATAAATTCATAGTTTCTCAACAACACTTTTAAGATTTTCAAGTTCTAAATCTCCTTTGAAGTAAAACCTCAGGAAAATTCCAACTTTCAGTTAATAAAAAGAAAAAACTTATCTTAGTTACATTTAGGGATGTGGCATGGTGCAATATGAGCCCAACCTAGGATCACCACCTAGCCCCCAACCATAGGTTAAATAGTTTAATACCACCCTTACCACAATATTATAAAGATCTCAATGATAACATAATTCTCACATTTATGCATCATACATAGACAATCTAGAATATTGTCGAACCTCTTAGGTTCATCTATGACCATTCACCTTAAGGATAATAAACAATCCACTTAGTGTCAATGTTTAGATTCGATTGAACCTAGGGTGAAACCTCACACTCTAGGGTTGTGCATTTCCTTTAAATGCATTTAGAATATGACACAACATACTCGATACTATTAACCATATAAGACTTTATTAAAGTAAGATGTAAGTAAATAACGACTAAGTTATCATTGTTACATTATTACATGGTACCAAATTCATCCAATACCCTTCCTACATAGGTAGAAATAAATAATAGTAAGTTAAATAAGTGACTACCCCACCACTAATACAATCAAACAATGGCTAATTCTAACTAATATGATCTAATGACAAAATTTCATACACATATGTTCATCTCAATAATTAAGAATTTGGAGTAAGAGTTAACATATCTTCACAAACAATCCTCAACTCCTAAGGTAATGTTCATCACTCTAGCTTAATGTCACAATTTTAGTCCGTAACGATAGTCTTGAAACTTGCTAATAGTAACGCAATCATCATATGCTCAAAGTTAAAGAAATATAGCAATTTAACTAGACTAAAATATAGAGTTTATATTAGATTTCAACAATGGTTGACATGTATACACCCAACAACTTCATCCTCTACCTTATCCATATTAGATTAGCATTCTAGGAAATAACATATATAGATCAAATTCCCATAACATCAACAATAGATTTCAATATAAAGGAGAACAAACAAAGGAGGGTACTTGCCTATGTAACCTTCCATCCTCAAAAACCTACTAAACCATATAGATGAAAAATAAATATATCCAAGAAAATGAGCCAAAAACCTGAAGTACCCCTTAGGGTTTACCAATCTTTGCTCAAACTAATAAGATTACAAAACCACATATACAAGAAGGAATCAATGTTTAGACCTAAGCTAAACTAGGAAATACCCAATTTCAAATTCTTTTCATTACTAAGACATAATCATTATCTTCTTGTTTAGCCAATCATAAATAAATTATAGGAATTTAACCAACACATAAACTTTAGGGTTCAATTGATTCCATCCTCATTAGGAATGTAACAATTAATATATCTCATCAAAGGATGAAATTTTAGAATTGTGTCACCTTTCTATAAAGGAAATAGCCAACACAAGTCTAAATTTTTAACTTGAAGCACCTAAAATTGACATATACGTTTTAATTTTAAAATGGTATAAACTAATGAAATGTAGAATTCTTAGTGTAGTTTATGTTTGTATTTTTTTAAAATTATTTCCAGATATGATTTTTTTATAAAATTGACACTAAGATTTAATTGTTGAAAAATAGTTCAGATAATAAGATTGATGTTCATCGACTTTTAATAAAACAAAATTAATTTTTTTCCATGATTTTTCCCATTTAGCTAACTTGAATATGTTTGCATTGAAAAAATTGATAAATATTTGTTTTCTAATAAATTTTTAAAGTCAAGTGAACTTAGATAGGGTTTGAAAATGTTTTATAAACAAGGCTTAGCTAAATTTCAATGTATGGTGCTAGCTAGGTATGTTTGGCCAAAATTAGTTTTACCGAAAACCTTTTCTATTCTAAAGGTTTTTTACTGAAATGTATTCGGTTGAATGTCTTGTTACAATACATGCATACTATTTTATAAGAAAACTATTTTTTTGGAGATTGAGAATTCCTTTATTCAATAGATGGATCATCTCGATGTTTAAAGATACTCTTCAGTTTCTTTGGCTTCTTTTGTAAGACCAATAGGTTCATGGATATGCACTCATATTCCTTCATCAGGTCACACTCACAAGGCTTCTAGACCTTCGGATAATATAGATAGTAGGAGATAACATTGGAGCAGGAGCCCCAATGACACTATTATTTAGAGATGTCCTTGAGGGACCTCTCTTATTGATTCATTTTTTAGATAGTTTCCCCCTCGCATGGGGAAGATTTATCACTCATGTGTACATAGTTATTACTCCTCTTTGAGCTCCCTTGATGGAACAAATTGTACTTGAATCTTTTTAACTTGATAGACTAGAATGGTATTGATCTATATGTTCTCTCAGTTGATGTTATCTACTTTTCTTCCTTCTTGGTGCACATGGTTGGATAAGACTTTTAATTATGTATGATGGAAATGTTTACACACTCCTATGATGATCACATATGATAATGCATATCGATATTGTTTAAATGTTATCATTTGTTATTATGTATGCAATGGATGTAATTCACATATATGAAAATGAAAAGTACTATGTTCTAGATGCTTATGAATACCATGATGAAATGACATGTTTTATTGTATGTATGAAAAATGGGACTAATAATATACAAATTCTCTTAAGTAGAATTTTTCACTTAGCAGATTGCTAGTTGACCTAGTATAGGATGACCTACTTATAAAAAAATTTGAGATAGGATAACGGAAGTAGGTGGGATTTGGGAAGGAGGTAAAACAACTTCAAAATATGGTTTTGTAGAAGGCTATTAAACACTGATCCTTATCTAGACAAAAAATAAATGACTAGTTTGGCAATTAGATGAGTAAAAAACTTTGTGGGTACCTTCTAGATTTAGATTAGAGACGGCCAACAAGATAGACTTGGGGTAAAGGAAATGCTCCAAAGCTCTAGATGCTTCTAAAAGATAGCTAAACTCTTCGCTTTGTCTAGCTAATGCATATGTTTCTTTTGTACCTCTCTTTTTTCTTTTCTTTGATAGATGCCACCCTCATAGCTTCGAGCTTAGATTTATCTCCACTTGAGAGTATGAACATCATCAATCCTCTCCTTTTTCTTTCAATATTTTTCATTTTTTTGTACTTCTTTCATTTTTCTTCTCTCTTCTCTTTTTTTGATTTTTTGTAGTAATTTTTCAAACTCTCTTTCTTTTGTACTTTTTTTGTTCTCTTAATTTTTTGACTCTCTTTTTCTTACTTCTTTGCAAAGTTATGATCCTCCTCATGTTTTTTGCCAAGAAAGATAAGGGGCTAGTCACCACCAAGATCTTTTGTTATCTCATAGGACTTCCCCTTCACTCAGGAGGATTATAGATGGTCTACTTGCATGCTTCTATTGGGTATTGTAGACTTATGTACTTTCAATGCTTAGACTTGATAGCTGGTGTAGGAGCACCATGTAAACTTTGTAAATAAGGTCTCATGCTAGGTTTTTGTGGTGTATTAGAGTCTTGTGAATCCAGTAAGGTCATAATAGACAATTTTATCATGTATTTAGTCTTCATATTGTCAAATTTTGTAAATATGGTCAAGGTTGTTATGGGAAAAGTGTAAAAATATGCAAAATAGTGGAAGTTGAATAGTCAAGCATTCAAAGGTCAGTTGGAAACCTTTGGGTTTCTTTGAAAACATGTTTAAATATGCCTTAATATTGAAGGCAAAGACGGAGTGGATGTATTGAAGACAAATTGAAGATGAATAGAAGACAAGTTTGAATGAAATTAATGTTAGAAACTTTGTTCTCTACAGATTTGACTATTTTCTTACTATTCCTTTGAGTAGTACGACCATGTATGGACATGTCAAGGTTTGAGGTCGATTTGAGATGGAAATATGATGAATCCAATTTCAAAAGCTTCTTGTTTCATTCAATTTCATTAAGAAATAAGATAGTTATAGTTGATTTTCTAAAAACTATTTTAGACTATTGAAACCCTCATCTAGGGTAACAGTGAATAACCTAAATTGTGTTTCTCTGATTCTAAACCAAGTGATAAGTTCTATTGTTGATGAAAATTCTATCTTTTGTATACCCTAACATATCCCAAAGTTGCAGATCAAGGGGAAAGGGTTTGTTATTAGTTTCATGATGCCATGTAGGACTGTATCCACTGTGTAACAGACTATAAGGACAACAGAGTGAATGTTTTGAATGTTTGTTGACAATTGCAGTATCTATCATCAATGAATTTGTTTGGGAAATGATGTCAAGTTGCATTAAGAACCTTTTCCAAACTAGTGGTTGTTAAAACAAAAGATATTTGAGGACTTCTAATCCCCTTCCTGTCATGAGAGAGTTGACAGTCACATACAAGACTGTGTTTAGCAAAATTTTGTTGTATTCCATAATGAATGGTGTTAAACCCTTGTGAAGTCACTTATGTAAGGTTTTCACTATGACAATAAAAGTTGTATTGAAGCTTGAGCAGTCTTCTTTATGTCGAATGTCAAATTTGGCTAATTAGAGCCAAGTCTAATAAGCCTAATTAAGGGTTTAGTGGTTGGGTGTCTTAGTGAGTGTTTCCCTAGAGAAGAATTGTGGATTTGGATGTTTTGTGACCTAACTAAAGACTATACATCAAAATATAGGGTTGGCAGAGATTTTAAAGTGGTGATGCTTTGTAAAATAAGGCTAATTGCCCCTCCTTTCCAGTGTATTAGTCCAATTTTGGTTGAGATGTTCTCAAACAACCCCATGTAATCCTTTGATATGTTGTGTAAAGCCTTAAAGGGTATTAGAAAACCTAATTCTTTTGTGGGTTTGATGTTGTCTTAAAGAGATTTGGTCAAAAAATAGGGTTAGGAGACCTACTAGCATTTGAGCAACCTATATGTGAAATGGTCAAGAATGGAAAGGGCAGACTTTGGTAATGAGTTAGTTGATTGTGTTGGGGTCCCTAAGGTGTAAAGAGGCTTGTGGAAACCTTGTGAGGTTAGAGTAGTTGGAAAACCAAGTTATGCCCTTAAAGAAGGAAGTTGTTTTTAAGAAGATTATTTGTGAAACTTGCTCATTTGAGCCCATTGTTGTGAAATATGCCTCCATTATGTTAAGTTGAACCCTAGCACTGCATCACCATGGCATATACAAGTCTTCCAATAGTACTATAAGAAGGAACCTTGTACATCTCTTAAAGATCATCATGCAATTTAGGACATTGTTCCAAATAAATAATAGTGCCAACTAGTATGGGGATACTTACTAGCTTAGTCTATTAAAATTTAAATTGATATCTAGAAATTGATATATCAAAATTGATATCTTTTTTTTTGAATAAAAGATGAAAAATCACTTGTACATATGTTAAAAGAAAAAATTACAAGAATCAAAGGCAATTGATGGACTTTTACAGTCATGGCGACCAAAAAGTTACAAAATTAGGAAAAGGACAATTTGGTCATATGGCCCAAAAAACTAGTAGATGACCCCTACTAGAGCTAATCAGGGTTGTTAGAGTCATTATCTTTAAGAGGTAGTGGTAGTACAATAGGAGGAACTAGAGGAGTCGTAGCTAGAGGATGAGGTGCAAGATTCAAAGTGTGGAGCCTCAAGAATTGGATGGCTACAAAGGTCTCGCTAGCTTTGACATCCAATGTCAATGGGAGTTGGAACTCGTCAGCCTCAAGAGTGGTGTTCAAACCATTCACACAAACAACCTAAAATTGCTTTTGCATCATATGGTAAACATAGGTAGATAGAGGTGAATTTTGAAGGAACTTTGGACTAAATAGACCCCCAACCAGAGCCTCACTCATGTACATATTGTAATTCTATAGAGCATTCTTTAGCTTGTTTGATGAGATAAGGTATTCATGAATGAATCAGAAGCCCAACATTATAATGAAGTTCATATCTTGTACAAAGTCCATTATATTTCATTAAAATTTTGACTAGTTTAGTCTATATTTTATGGCCATTTGTAATGATTCAAGGGAATGTATATATAGTTGTAACTATGTATTTTTTCTCATCACATTCGTTAGTGTCATTCTAACTAAGGTTAGATATATGTGTGATAGTAGCTAATGCAATATAATGATTTTGTATTGGTCTTAAATCCTTTCTTACATATGATTTATTGAAATTCTACTCGAGATTATTAAGTATATCTATTACATGAAATGTATTTTGGATTTGTATGTGACTGCATTTCTGGTTCTATTGATTTTTTTCAAATATATCTCCTTCCTCTCTACATTCTATGACTTTGTTTCCTAATGGAGTAGGCACTGGTCCATATTGGTGAAGGATCAAAAACCTTTCATTTTATCAATCCTCTATTCTTTCTAGTTGTAGGAGTAGATTAGGTTAGATTAGAGTTTCACATGCTATTCATGATTCATTATTGTAAATCAGGGAATAATCCTAAGTGACATACAAGTGTTTGAATGATTTTTTAATCATGTCTCACATGCCAGTACCTTGTAAATTTGTATGTAGAGTTTGTTTCAAATGTTATCAATGATGTCAAAAGAGTGGTGATCAGTGATGTCATAAGAGTGGTGATGTGGAAAGCATAGTGATGTGTATATGCTATCAAAGAAGTCATGATCAGAGGAACAGTCAAAGAATGATGATCAGAAGTGTTTTGATGTGAAGGATATGGTGATGAAAGTCATGACCATGTTGTTGGGTCACTATCATCTGTACATAGTTGTACCTTATCTTCTGAAGTTCATGGACATGTGAAAGTTGTCATGTTGAACGAAATGCTGACATTGAGAAATTCAAATTGTGTGTCTAAGGTTGTGTATTTATGGACATCATCCTAGGATCCTTTTATTATCAATTATTAACATCTCTCTCTCTCTCTCTCACACACACACACACACACACACACACACACACACACACACACACACACACACACACACACACACACACACACACATCAACAATCTCAATTTCCATCAATCTCAACTAGTTTCAATCATGTGCAATTACTCAACATCCACAATTCTTTGTTTCTCTATTTATATCTTGTCAAATCAATTTAGGGGCTTGACTTCTATCAAAGAAGTTGATCTCTCTTCCCTCTATGCACAAAATACTCCCAAAGGTGTTTCTTAGAACCACACTATTCACAAACACATATATACACTTAAGAAAACATTCTTATAAAATTCAATGGATAGATTTTTCTTCAAAAGAAATAGTTCCACCAAGGACATAATCACATCAATTCGACTAGATTGCCATGATCTAACTAGTCCTAGTATCTAAAATCCTAGGTTATCTTCATCTTAGGGTCCTTTGTTCATTTATTCAATTCCAAATTTTTAATATTAGTTCTCTATTAAGTATCTCAACACTATACTCAACATTGTTTTGATTTCCAAGTAAATCCTAATCCCTTCCACTTCCATTTATCATTTCTATTTGTTTTAATGTCTCAAATCTTATCTCATAAATTAAGCTAGTGAATTCTTAGTAATTTCATGTTGGTTTCTTTATCATTATTTGGACATCTAAATTAATCGCATGGTGTTTTGTTATAATATTGTCAAATCATGTCATAATGTTTGGTGGAATTTCATCTAAGGAGGCCTCTTATCAAATAGATATTTCTTAAGTCAACAAATACCTTGTTGTTCCAACCCTAATTGAACTTTGGTAAATTATGTTATAATGTTCACATGAATAATTTAAGCATACTTGGACTTTGTCAAACTTTAATGCCTCATTACTTCTAGGTGTGTGAATAAGACTAAGGGGTGTCAAGTCCACCAAATTCATTGGAAGCACATGAAATGAAAATAAATGTATCTTAGTTGTGTTTAAGATGTTGATTTACTTTCAATTTATAGTGCGTGATTAATCTTACTTGTTAAATTTATTTTTTCAATCATCAAACAAATAACAATTTTAGAATTATGATTAGTAAAATAAGAGCACTAATAGATGGGAATTGAATATTAACTAGGAACTAGCAAATGAAAGAGCATAAGTTAAGAGGTTTAAACATGCATGTTTTGAAATTTGTGGCAAATTATAAGGCCACAATAGGTTGGAGGATGATAAGGAGGTGCCGTAGAAGTGATTTGGATAGTTACAACCATTATAGAAATGTGAAAGAATGTAACAACATTTTGGACACTCTTATGGCCAAGGGGATGCTCTCTTATCTTTCTAGTTGTGGTAATGACCTTAGGAACTCTCTAGTGACCCTTACTAGGTGATAGTTCAACCTTATGTTTCAAGACTCTACCAAATTTCATAAGTTGTTTCTCCTAATTTTCTCTTTCCTTTAGTGGACACAAATCCTAGAAAAGTATTATCAGTATTGAGATATCACCTATCAAAGTCAAAGGGGAAAAATAGTTTTTGATATTTAGGGTGTTGCTTCAATAAGGGCCCTACTCAACATGTTTCATCTTTTAAAGCATGGTAAATTGGAATAGTCTATGAGGCCTATTGTGTAATGGTGAAAATGGTGTGTGCTTAGAGTGGGGACGTACTCCCTAAGAGATTTTTTAGAAAAGTAGTGGCATGCATAGTGCTTTGGATGAGAGAGTAGGGTGATGGAGGATTATAAGTTGTGCCAAAGGGCTTTGTGAGAGTATCACTTAGATGGGTAATATGCAAAATTGGAGGTTTTACAATGGAGATCTCAAAAACCTAGTATGGAGCTTTGGAGGAAAATACGAGCATGTGCAAGAGAGAAGACGGAAGTGGGAAAACTTAGTACAAATTGAAGGAGGGTGGAGAGAGTGAATAAATATGGTGTGATTAGTGGTGTAATTTCTAGTGCATAGAGCAATCTATTATTTTATTAAGTTTACATAAGAGAATTCATTTCTCTCATCGGTAGCTAATAATGAAACATATCATCCTTAATAGGAGTCAAACAAGTTTTAATGATCAAGTGAAAAATATAGTTAAAATTTATTGTTCCTTAGTTCATTCAAATTCATTAACATTGATAGATCATATAGGAAATGAAAATAATAACACTACAATAGAGAAAAAAAATCAAACCATAACACTTTGCAATAACAAAGGATATACACGGAGAAATGCTTCTGGGAAAAACTCCATCACCAAAAAGATTCAAACTTTTATTAATCTTCAAATAATGAAGTACATCTATAAAATATTCTCATCTCTATAGTAATCCTATCACATAAGTGTACCTACAAATACACCACATTATCATAATCATCATTCCTTCAACTCAAGCACTTACTATAGGTAAGAACAAACCCACATACCATGAATGGTTTATAAAAGCATGTGGTTAAAACCACTAGATAATTTAGTCATACATATCCATGCACAAATCACAACACCTAAATTAGGCTTAGTTAACAACTAGAAAATTAGAAATGACCACTACCAAACATGGGTGCTCAAGTAGTCTTATTCTATCTTTTCTATAATTGCTCCATAATTTTATCCAAGTCATCAAGTAACTCCATCTCATCATGATCTTTAAATTTTACTTAATCTTATGTACCTTACAAGTTTTCATATTTACATTTAGCAAATTTCATGCCACTAAGTGAAAATTACAAGTTTCCAAAATACAAACTGCAAGTTACACCAAGTGCATGCAAAGAATCGAATAAGTAATTACAATATTTAGAATATTGCAATGTGTATGAATCTTATCCCAATATTCTACCACTTGTCAAGTATACCTTGCAAGAGTAAAAGGAAAACTAAAAGAATAAATCAAGCTCTAGAAAAGGCAAGGCCCATTGCTTCTCTACACCAACTGAACTAGTTTGCACTCATTGACATAGTGAGGGAGTCTATAACATTTGTTGCTTAATGTCAATATTTTGTAACATGACTTTTCCATCCTTAACCAACTCTTGGAAAAAGGGATTGTAACTATTAATATGCATTGTATGATCATGATACATTAGAGTTTTAGCTAAACAAATGTCACTCTAACTATCACAACTCATTATGACCTATTTGCACTAAAAGCCAATTCATGTACATAATATCTCTAACCATACTACCTCTTCACATGTATGTTTCACAACCATTTACTCTTCTTTTGTACTAGAAAACAACTATAGAGTGTCACTTTCTCATCCAACTCACTGCACTATCAAATAAAGTGAACACATAGTCATTGGTGGATCTTCTACAATCTAGATCATTAGCCCAGTCTAAATCAACAAAACCCTCTAGGTCAATAAAATTTACCACATCACCTATCCCATGATAAAAAAAATAAAATAGTTAGAAGTCCCTCACAAATACCTAAAAATCCTTTTCACATAAGTCCAATGCTCTTTAATAGGGTTAGATATAAACCTTCTCGAAACTCCAATATTTTGTCTTGTAGGCATATATGAGTCTTCCAATAGTACTAGCACAAGGAACCTTATACATCTCTTAAAGATCATCATGAAATTTAGGACATTGTTCCAAATTAATAAAAGTGCCAACTAGTACGAGAATACTTACTAGCTTAGTATATTAAAATTAAAATTGATATATATCAAAATTGATATCTTTTTTTTTTAATAAAAGATGAAAAATCACTTGTACATATATTAAAACAAAAAATTACAAGACTCAAAGGGCATTGATGGACTTTTATAGTCATGGGGAGCAAAAAGTTACAAAATTAGGAAAAGGACAATTTGGTCATATTGCCCAAAAAACTAGTAGATGACCCCTACTAGAGCTAGTTAGGGTTGTTAGAGTCATTATCTTTAGGAGGTAGTGGTAGTACAATAGGAGGAACTAGAGGAGTCATAGTTGGAAGATGGAGTGTTAGATTCAAAGTGTGGAGCCTCAAGAATTGGATGGCTACAAAGGTCTCCCTAGCTTTGACGTCCAATGTCAATGGGAGTTGGAACTGGTGAGCCTCAAGAGTAGTGTTCAAACCATTCACATAACCAGCCTAAAGTTTATTTTGCATCACATGGTAAACATAGGTATATAGAGGTGAATTTTGAAAGAACTTTGGACTAAATAGACCCCCAAGCAAAGCCTCACCCATGTACATATTGTAATTCTATAGAGCATTCTTTATCTTGTTTGATGAGATAAGGCATTCATGAATGCATCAGAAGCCCAACATTTTAATGAAGTTCATATCTTGCACAAAGTCCATTATATTTCATTAAAATTTTGACTAGCTTAGTCTAAATTTTATGACCATTTGTAATGATTCAATAGAATGTATATATAGTCGCAACTATGTATTTCTTCTCGTCACATTCGTTAGTGTTATTCTAACTAAGGTTAGATGTATGTGTGATAGTAGCTAATGCAATACAAATATTTTCTATTGGTCTTTCATTTATTACATATGAGTTATAGCAATTCTACTCGAGATTATTAAGTATGTCTATTACATGAAATGTATTTTGGATTTGAATGTGACTGCTTTTCTGGTTCTATTGATGTTTTTCAAATGTATCTCCTTCCTCCCTACATTCTATGACTCTATTTCCTAATGGAGTAGGCACTGGTCCATATTGATGAAGAATCGAAAACCTTTCATTTTATCAATCCTCTATTCTTTTTAGTTGTAGGAGTAGATTCGTGTAGATTAGTGTTTCATATGCTATTCATGATTCATTATTGTAAATCAGAGAATAATCCTAAGTGGCATTCAAGTGTTTGAATGATTTTTTAATCATGTCTCACATGCCATTACCTTTCAAATTTGTATGTAGAGTTTGTTGCATATGTTGTCAGTGATGTCAAAAGAGTGGTGATCAGTAATGTCAAAAGAGTGGTTATGTGGAAATCTTAGTGATGTGTATATGTTGTCAAAGAAGTGATGATCAAAAGTGTTTTGATGTGAAGGATATGGTGATGAAAGTCGTGACCATGTTGTTGGATCACTATCATCCATACATAGTTGTACCTTATCTTATGAAGTTCATGGATAGGTGAAAGTTGTCAAGTTGAACGAAATGCTGACATGAAGAAATTTAAATTGTGTGTCTAAGGTACTTGTGTATTTATGAGCATCATCCTAGGATCCTTTTATTATCAATTATTAACATCTTACATTTACAAACTCAATCTCTCTCTCTCTCTCTCACACACACACACACACACACACACACACACACACATCAACAATCTCAATTTCCATCAATCTAAACTAGTTTCAATCATGTGCAATTACTCAACATCTACAATTCTTTGTTTCTCTATTTATATCTTGTTAAATCAATTTAGGGGCTTGACTTCTATCAAGGAAGTTGATCTCTCTTCTCTCTATGCACAAAATACTCCCAAAGGTGTTTCTTAGCACCACACTATTCACAAACATATATATACACTTAAGCAAACATTCTTATAAAATTCAATGGATAAATTTTTCTTCAAATGAAATAGTTCCACCTAGGACATAATCACATCAATTAGACTAGATTTCAGCATGATCTAACTAGTCCTAGTATCTAAAATCCTAGGTTATCTTCATCTTAGGGTCCTTTGTTCGTTTAGTCAATTCCAACTTTCAAATATTAGCTCTCTGTTACAATATCTCAACACTATACTTGACATTATTTTGATTTCCAAGTAAATCCTAATCCCTTCCACTTCCATTTATCATTTCTATTTGTTTCAATGTCTCAAATCTTAGCTCATAAATTAAGCTAGTGAACTCTTTGTAATTTCATGTTGGTTTCTTTATCATTATTTGGACATCTAAATTAGTCGCATGTGTTTTATTATAATACTATCAAATCATGTCATAATGTTTTGTGGAATTTCATCTAAAGAGGCCTCTTATCAAATAGATATTTCTTACGTCAATAAATACCTTGTTGTTCCAATCCTAATTGAACTTTGTTAAATTATGTTATAATGTTCACATGAATAATTTAAGCATACTTGGACTTTGTCAAACTTTAATGTCTCATTACTTAGTAGTGGCATGCATAGTGCTTTGGACGAGAGAGTAGGGTGATGGAGGATTGTAAGTTGTGCCAAAGGGCTTTGTGAGAGTATCACTTAGATGGGTAATATGCAAAATGGGAGGTTTTGCAATGGATATCTCAAAAACCTATTATGGAGCTTTGGAGGAAAATAGGAGCATGTGCAAGGGAGAAGAGGGAAGTGAGAAAACTTAGTACAAATTGAGGGAGGGTAGAGACAGTGAATAAATATGGTGTGAGTAGTGGTGTAATATTCTAGTGCATAGAGCAATCTATTATTTTATTTAAGTTTACATAGGAAAATTCATTTCTCTCATCAGTACATAATAATGAAACATGTCATCTTTAATAGGAGGCAAACAAGTTTTAATGATCGAGTGAAAAATATAGTTAAAATTTATTGTTCTTTAGTTCATTTGAAAATACACTAACATTGATACATCATATAGGAAATGAAAATAACAAGACTACAATTGAGAAAAAAATCAGACCATAACACTTTGCAATAAGATAGGATATACATGGAGAAATCCTTGTGGGAAAAACTTCACCACTAAAAAGATTCAAGCTTGTATTAATCTTCAAATAATTATGTATAGGGTAAAAGTTCAAAGCTATGTCACACTTTGAACCAACTTATCAGCATAAATGAATTTAAGTATTTCCAATTAAAATTCAATTTTGGTGAAACTTATGTTCTATCTAGATTCATTCTAGCTAATTTAAATCTAATACACAACTTTTCCAATTGGAACCATACTTTAAAAACATATGTAGGATCAATTTGGGGCTTATTTACCAAAAAAATGAAATTATTTCAAAAAACTTGATGTTCTAACAAATCCTATTCATGCAAATAATCATTTTAAAAGAATCTAAAAATACAATTTTGTATATCATTTCAATTACTATTTACATTTTAATTTTTATTTCTACTAAAAGTAGGTCATGAACACCAAAAAATGGTGTTGATTGTCCTCTCAAGAAAAACTAGAAAAGTTTATCAAAAACATTAAAGAAATATGATGCACTAGAGGAGAGATTCCTTGTCAAGATGATATAATTTTTTTCTAATTCTGGATAAAGAATGAAGACAAAAGTTGACATCCCATCTTAACAGTTGTGTTTTCATTACACACAACTTCAAAGATTTATTTAGAAATATATATTTTATCGAATTGGGGAAAAAAATAATCTATGCACTAAAGTTTTGAGCTATGAATACACAAAAAAATATAGGACAATAAAAGAAATTTACTATATAAAGTGTGATGTCCCATTCAACCTTATTTATCACCATTTTATCAGCAACTAACGTATAGTGTCAATTTTATAAAATATTACATTTAAATAATTTTTTTTTTAAATACAAACATAAAATACACTAAAAAATCTACATTTTATTAGTTTACATCATTTAAAAATTTAAAACATATACGCCACTTTGTAACGATTCAAGTTAAAAAGTTAGATCAATGTTTGTCATTTCCTTTATAAAAGTCTGACACAACTTTGAAATTTCATCCATATGTTATTTCCTAGAATGGTAATCTAATATGGCTAAGGTAGGGGATGAAGTTGTTAGGTGTATACATGTCAACCATTGTTATAATCTAATATAAACTCTATAGTTTAGTCTAGTTAAATTGCTATATTTCTTTAACTTTGAGCATATGATGATTGCGTTACTATTAGCAAGTTTCAAGACTATCATTACGGACTAAACTTGTGACATTAAGCTAGAGTGATGAACATTACCTTAGGAGTTGAGGATTGTTTGTGAAGATATGTTGACTTGTACTCCAAATTCTTAATTATTGAGATGAACATATGTGGATTGAGAATTTTATGTGTATGAAATTTTGTCATTAGATCATATTAGTTAGAATTAGCCATTGTTTGATTGTATTAGTGGTGAGGTAGTCATTTATTTAACTTTCTATTATATATTTCTACCTATGTAGGAAGGGTATTGGATGAATTTGGTACCATGTAATAATGTAACAATGATACCTTAGTCCTTATTTACTTACATCTTACTTTAATGAAGTCTTATATGGTTAATAGTATCAAGTACGTTGTGTCATATTCTAAATGCATTCTAAGGAAATACACAACCCTAGAGTGTGAGGTTTCACCCTAGGTTCAACAGAATCTAAACATTGACACTAAGCGGATTGTTTATTATCCTTAAGGCGAATGGTCATAGAAGAACCTAAGAGGTTCAACAATACTCTAGATTGTCTATGTATGATGCATAAAGGTGAGAATTATGTTATCATTGTGATCTTTATAATATTGTGGTAAGGGTGGTATTAAACTATTTAGCCTAGGGTTGGGCTCATATTGCACCATGTCACATCCCTAAATGTGACTAAGATAATTTTTTGCTTTTTATTAGTTGAAATTTGGAATTTTCCTGAGGTTTTTCTTTAAAGGAGATTTACAACTTGAAAATCTTAAAAGTGTTGTTGAGAAACTATGAATTTATATCACTGGCACACAAAAACATGAGGGCCACTATATTGTAATATTTGATTTATTTAAAAGGAAGCATAATAAGGCTTAGCTTACAAGATTTAATATACCCTAATGTTTATAGAGGGATCAATGTAAAGTTAAAAATTTCAAGTGATATCTTGATTGTAGAAAAACATTCTATGTCTATGGTTAATTAGTAGATATCTTGATTTTACTTCATAATTGTATTAACTTAATTAAGGGAACCTTATGAATTATTTTGAAGGTTTGGATTTTTCCTTAGTGAAAATATATATATGAAGATTATTGCATTTGTTAAAACAAGAAGATACTATTCTATTTAATTAGATATAATGAGAAACATATGTCGATAGCTTGATTATGACCTATCTATGAAGACTAACTATACCTAATATTAAATTTCTTATGATTTCATTAATAATCATAAAAAATTAATACATTTTCTTAGGATATCTATTCCTCATGACTTTGGAAGACAAGTGAAAATAGAGTATGTTTACTACTATAACACAAAGTAAGATAAATCAGTCTTATTTTTTTAAACACTCTTAGCTTGTAGATTATACTTTATGGTATCTAGTGGAAGTAATTGATGTATGTCTCATAAGGATAAAGAAATATAATTATACTTTTGTATGAAGCATTTGTTTGACAAGGCTCTACTTCTCTACACATTAAGGAATCAATCCGTGCCAAGAATAAAAAATAAAGAATAAAGAACTAACTTTAGAAAAGAAATCCTATAAACAAAATGAAGAGGTGAGTTGAATGGTGGTGAAGAAAGAAAGTATCTGGATATCACATTGATGTGATTGGGGTGTGAGGGCTATCGAGGTAGCTCAAGTTCATTGTGTGTGCTCTATCCATAGAGAAGAAGAGATTATGATTAGGCCAAGCTATACGAAATATTCAAGGGATTAAGGAGGAGATGGTGCATCCTTGTTAACATAGTGGTAAGAACATCTTTCTTTTGATTTCTGTAAAATGCTTAATTCTGGAGAGTGATTCTTGTATGGTGGTCAGGGTCATGTTAGCAAAATAGAATCTAAACCATCCATCCTATTACCAATGGCATGATGAGCCTAGTGATACATTCAGTCAAATCTCTTTGATGATTATCTTCGAAAGAGCAAGCTCAAATTCTTTGTGGAGAGGATGGCATAGATATACCCAATAGAAAATCCTAGTATTTTTGTTGGCCAAACACTCAATGCCCACCTTGCGCAATCCCTCGACAAAGATGTTATATGTGCCTGTCACAACCTCTTTTATTCTCTTGAATATATTCTCTCACAAATTCCCTGACACTCAACATCTCACCCATCAAGTACTACGTCTATGAAGAAACCATGTAAAAACTCAACCTTTTTCGATTCGTCATAGCAACTATGTTGTTATTGGAATAGATGACTCCTGCTCTAAATCTAGGAAGTCCTATGTCCTTTAATAGGATGCAATTGATGTGAACATGTCCATGCTCCCTCTCACTCTATAGTTGCACCACCTCTACAACACTCACAAACCTTGGAATGAAAAACACTAACCCCACAAATATTTCATCATAGATTAGATGAATCTTCTTCTCTCTCATAAAATTTATAATGCTTCTTAGTGTCTAATCATCCATTATGGTGCCCAGTAGGTTAGATCCAAAACTTTGTGTGATGCCCCGTCATGCAACCCTAGAGAGTTAGGCTAACAGGTGATAAAATTACATAAATATATTTTTTTTTAAGAAAGTAAATGCATTTACACTAGATACTATTTTAAGCATTAAAATAAGATGACCAACTAACACCTCTAGGGAAACATAATTGCATCAGATAACCATAATTTATAACAACAAAAATAATATACATTATGATATAACAGTAGAATATAACATTATTCATTTACAGATATGAATAGTTACAAAAGTTCAATTACAAGATTACATGATTGCAAGATTTATGTCTTACTTACCTCAGTTTACCATATACAACAAGATTATAGAATTCTAAAAATATAATATAGCCTTGAGGATGCAGGCACAAATCTGGAACTAGAAACACATCTGTCGTGATCATGAATCAGGTCAACCAAGAAAAACCAATGGAATAAGCTCTTCCACCTGACCATGTGGAACCCTGAGGTCCACCCCCCAAGCTAGGAGATAACAATGAGGTCCCCTGACACAAGCAAGGACATAATGACTAATTGAAGAAAAGAAAACCACAGGTTACACATGCAATCAACACTAAACTCAAAACTCAAACATCCAGAGGCAAAAGAATAGGGCAAGCTAGAGTGTAGTAAGATGAAGTGTCATTGCATGGTTCATGGGTTACCCTAACTATCTCTCTCTAGACGCTGGCCCCCATCTATGGTTACCCTAATAGCCTTTCTCTAAGCGCTGGCCCCATAGGTCACACATGCAGCCTACCTTATCTAGATTAATCAGAAGTCTACCCTTCCCCCCCCTTAGTTAATTATTAGGTTTTCACTTGTTAACCACTCCCAATAGGTTACCTAGATAGCCACTTTAGGCATCGGCCCCACATCAGAAGCCACTCCCCTACCTGCACTCAGATGACCCAACCCAATCAAGTACTACACAAGGACACATAAGACAAACATTATACACTAAAAACAAGCCAATAATAACACAAGACATGCAAGAAGTACCTTTGGATCTCATGACAAGCCAACATTAACACGAGGTAAACCAAGAGTCCAAACTTCAATAACCAAGTTCTCTCTCTAGAGTACAAGGATTCAAAGCCATCAATCAATTCAAGGTAATCTTTCTCATAACAAGGAACTCAAACAAGCCTTTGGATAGGTAACACAACCTAAAAAAAACCATGAACGAAAACAACCAAGGTCTCTTACCCAGACTCTTCATCAGAAACTGACAATTATAACATCCCAGATAAAACAAAACTTCAAGTAATCAACACATTTTTAACAATAAAAAGAACATTAAACCAATAAAACCAATTTACTCACTAACAAACTGTTAACTATCTCAAAGAGATTTGATAACTAATTTCTCTAATATAATACTTTAATACTTAATTTAAACTTCTACTATTTATGACCCATATTTTAAAGGGATCAAGTACATACATATTTATTTACCCAGTTACAAACTTGTAGTGTTTGTAAAAAGATAAAATTCCACTCAAATGCAGAGAAGTCTAACCTAACAATCTAATTCAAAGTATAATTCTTCTACGTGCCTTTCTTCGAACAATTAAATGACCATAAGATAATACTATACCTCTCCTGAATTTTATTACCGAAATAAAAACACGACAAGAACCTTAAATTTACTAGCCTCCATCACCATTAATACATTTTCACATAAATGTACTCTTATCTTAAATACAATGTTGAACTTATATGATAATTCACATTTATACTACTCAAAACGTTATTATGCTAAAACAATAAGTCTAAACTCAACAATTATCATATCTAACATTCCTACACTAATGAAATCTATACCAAAAACTATGATCTCAATAATAATTAGAAGACCAAGACATGAAATGGACACTTCTATCTATGCCCACTCAAATCGATTACCACAACTACTTCCTAGAGTAGATTTTACTATACTACCATATTTATCTCTATCCTTATTTATTCGTTCTAGATCTAATAAGAATAGATAAAATGTAATAGTTACTTATATATCTAATTTATAATAAAATTATAGTAGACTCCATGAAAATCAGTAAAAGATCTGCTGACAAAATCTCTTATAAAAAGAAAATAAGACCTTCTATTTTGCATTGAAAGACATAAATTCTAACCATAGGTATCAACTTTCTATGCTCTAGACTAAGCAATTACTAAATATAACCCTTGTAAGGAGCTGTCAGAATTGGAGGAAAAGTTGGAGAAGAAATAGCATGTTTCAATTCCTGAGATAGCAATGATTCCAGACAAGAGGCCAAAATAGCTATGATAAAATTTGATGTATACAAAGGACTAAAAAAATGGCCTGGGAGAAAACTACAAGCTGATCAGTGCTAAAACTTCATAACGACCATACTAGAGACTGATGATACTGAATACTTCAGGCATACATTTATTTTTTTGAAAGAGAAGGCCTGATGAACGCCGTATGGCGGTGTCTAGTAGGGGTAAGTATAAAAGATGGATGGTGCTAAATTTCCTAAGATATACGTAGCCAGCAGAACAATATGTCAGGTTTGTAAATTGGAGTAATGACTTAGACATGCAACGATTTAGAGAAGAAAGAAAACTTAGGTGAATAAATCAAGTTTGATTTTAAAGCATTTAGCTCAGCATGACAAACTACAAGCTTCGATGGACAACAACGTTTAAGGGGGACAAATAATACTGAGGTACAATCATCATATAAGGCCGATTTCCAAGCAAGTCTCACCAACAAAGAGCTCAAAATAGGATCCGGTTATTCTTAGGTGAAGGTATCAAGTTAGGCGACGATTTCAGCAACAAGGGAGTATATCAGCTAAGAGATGTAATTATTCAGGTGAGTGTCTCAAGTCATGAGCAGATAATCTACCAATTCATAATACTTGATGAGGCAATTGATTTAAAGAGAATAACTAAGGTGTGCCCATCAAATTATGAGCTAATTTAAGGCAATGAATTCAGGTGATTGAATTAGATTGAGAGCTGGAATAAAATACTCTAGCGATCGAGGCAAGTCTAAGATGGTTTAAAGGAAATGATTCAATGAATTTCGAAGAGAATTGATGGAGGACCCCCTCATGGAAGACAAGGAAAGTTTTAGAAACTGAGAACCAAGAATACTATTGGTAGAAGAACATAGTAGCACCAGAGATGGCTTCTGCCTCAAAGAAATGTCATCCCTAGAATATAATGTTTGTAGGATAAGAATAAGAATTTGATAAGACATATGGTACAAAGGAGGGACGCAGAAAAGTAACACTCAAGGTTTAAAAAAAATTGCATATCAGAATAATCAACTGAAGCTAAATGGTTTAAGAATTGAAAAGAAAGAGATAATTTCTAGATAGACACAACGACTTGCACAATAACACTCATTCAATAAAGCAAGATCATACCCAGAATTTCAATCCTAGCTTCACAATTCTTCCGCTCCCAATTTCTTCAGCTTCCTGTGAAATTTTTTTCCAATTTTCTGTCTTGCCCTTTCCTAATTCCTCCTTCCACAATTAACTCCCCAAAAACCAAGAATAGGCAAAAACCATTAAATCCCATAACCCTGAAAGCAATTAATTTTTACTTTCCAGAGAGATTCTCTAGGTCAAGAATCTCATACAACAACTCAAATGGAATAAATTATTAACTAATATTTCTTTTTTTTCCAAATTACCTTATACTATTTTTAATAATAAATCAATATTAAATACTTATGACAAATTTTATTAAAATCATTAATTTAATCTTTATAAAAAATTGCTTAAATAATATTCCAAATCTCATTAATAATTTACGACTAATAAAATACTGTTATATTTGACTTATTAATAACATTATTATTATTATAATAAATTCATTAATGCATTTCCAAAATACACCTTGGTTTTATAATCAAAACTTGACACTAACTCTACAAACCATATGATGACCAAATTCAAGGCAAGAATCCCAGGGTAACACCAAGACCCACAACCATAGACTAAAAACAAAGACTTTGACCTAGGGAAACCCCATGTTATCTCCCATCAACATGATCCATTGGTGTAAGAGCACACTCAGACTTGCTAAGTTAGGTGGAGTCAATGCCCAGTACCTACAACTTGCATCAAAATGATAGGTTGTATACGAACATATGCAAATATATCAGACACACGGAGTCAGGGAATTGCAGCGTAGTAGGGTGCTCGAAATGAGCAATACTACACCGTCCCTACTCTTAAGCAAAATAATAAACATATACATTTCTAGCTATCAATTAGATAACATTCTATCACATAAAACATAGTAACATTATTCTGCATAATCAATTAACCATGTCAAAATACACATAAGCTGTAATAACAATAATGTCATCATAGTACTCATAATACATGTCAATAACCATATCAGTGAAACATAGTCCACCATGATCATAATAAGCATAAACCATAAGTCTAATAACTCAAATGTCTCAAAATTGTCTAAATGCAATAGAAAACTATCAACTGTCACAAGCCAAAAATAAGGGGCATTACACTTTGCATCTTTTCCCAAGTGCTAAAATAACCCTAAACCAAATCTTCTCTTGACATGTCTCTTCTAGTCCATGGCCACATACACACATGAGATGTGCCCAAATGGATTCAAGAGCTCATATAGGTTGGTGTTCATCATATCCTTGGAAAGATTTGCATGTTTATAGAATTCTCTTTGTTTATTCATGACATGTTTCCCACCAATGAAGTGTTTGGGGTTTAGGTCAAGTAGAACCCGTGTAATTATCTAGTTTATTATATATTGCATATGCCCACATAACTTCATTAATTATGCTAGCTGAAGGCAAACACTACAAACCACATTATATGATTTTTAGTATATTTGCATTTCTTACTACTTCCTATCAAAGAGATGTTGATACCAAATGATATTTCTTTTTACCAAATTGATTATTATAGATTATTCTGCTACACATAAGGCTTTATATCTGGATGACAATGATATTCATAGTGTTTGTAGTTTTAAAATATTTTCTAGAGCTTGTGAATTCTTATTATGGTTTTCAATGTTAAGCATTCCATTCATAGGATTTTATATTTTTAGTCTTTTATCTAATCAAGAGATGTCGGATAAAACTAGATTTCTATATAGCAACTCGATGTTTATGAAATTATTCCTCCACCCATCAATTTCTATGTGTGATGGAAATGATATTCATTAAAATTTAATGTTATAATATGTACCTAAGAAAGACATGTTGAAAAAAATTGGATTTCTATATGCCAAATTGACAGTGATAAACTTATTCTGCCATTTATAAGGCCTTGTGTCTGGGTGAAATTATGTTCATAGAATTTCTGGTTAAACGTAATATCTATTTCAAGTGATGTTAACAAAAAAATGGTTTTTATTTCATACAAATGTGATTATTGTAAAACTATTGTGTTGCTTTTATGTGTGGATGGAGATTGTATTCATAGGATTTGTGGTTTTAACCTCTTTCTATTCAAGACCTTGAAAGCATTTATGCTAAATTAAGGATTATAAACTAATTTTTCTAGGCATAAGCTTCTATGTATGGATATAAGTGGTATTTGTAGGATTTGTAGGTTTTGGATTTTATTTATTCAATATGTTTGGGAAGCAAGTTGGTTTCTTAATGCCAATTTGATTATTGTCAGCTACCCACTAGGATTTTTGCATGTGGATGGAAGCATTATTCATAGGAACACTATTTGAGATATTTTATAAACAAATTGAGTTTCTTTCTTACCAACCTAATTATTACAAATATATTTTGCTGCACATTTGGCTCTATATGTGGATATTAATGATATTCCTAGGATTTACAGTTTTAACTTCTTTTTTTTTTTTGTAAGATTGCAAAGTCTTAGTATTTTTCTTGTTAATGACTAAGAAGATAATTGCCTAGTTTGTGTTAAGGATGATTTGTATAGCCTCATAAGATATTGATTTTTTCATGTAGTATAAAGTATTAATATCATTTCGCTCATTTGGGTATATGTTGAAGACATCTCTAGATTTGCATGCATGATATCGTATGTTTTCTTCACCATGGGCATCATTTGTTTTGCATTTGATATATACTTGTAAATATTGTTAGCTATAAGGGTTCATATATCCTTTTTAAATCCTTATATGCTTGTAATAGAGAATGCTTGCAACATAGAGTAAAAGGTTTGGGAAAATAATGAACATAAAAAATGCTTAAGTTGTCATTACCATGTGCATTTTCTCTTTGTTCTTATAGCTTTGTTTAAAGAAATGAGTTGTTGCTATACAAAAATTAAAGCACATAGGATTTTGAGCTTGTATATTTGAGTTTGATGGGTTTCTCAAGTGATTAAGATCCCTATGTATTTGTTATGCTTTGTTAAAGATCTAATAGTCTCTTGAAACTTCTTCCCTTTATCCTTGAACTATAATGGGTGTTTATGAGGTTGTAAAGATTGAAACCCTAATTGAAATTGGAATGGTAAAAATTGCAATGAGGGTTTTGTTGGGTTTCAACACGTATTCAACGTCATTCATACTAGATGACTTCTAGTTCTCCACTATAAGCCAAAGTGTCTATACTATGTATTAGAAGGAGTTCAAAGTTCTAAGATCATCTAGTGTTCTAAGATCTAGTGTTTGATTCTAGAGGTTCTAAGTTCTAAGACTCCCTACAACACTCGTCACTACGCACAACAACACTAACTGGCGTTGCTCTGCCAAAGACTGACATAAAACTAAATGGGCATATGTTGGAATATAAGGAAAAGAGTGGGAAGCATTCATAGCACAAGTGGGAGAACAATTAACGAGGTAGGAAAAGAGGTGGTAGGGGAGAGGAGCCAATTGTTGTTATAGTACTTAAGGGTATAGGAGCTAGTACTTGTAGGTATAGGAGCCTGCAGTTGAACACCCTAGATACTATATATTGTAAATGATTATTCCAAATGTAAATAAAAAATGACCAAATGTTGAACATAAGTTCTTATAATTGAATAAAATTTATAAAAAGCAACAAATCATGTGATGCGACATTAGCGCACCAACAAAACATGACTTCATGCACAACTATTGGTCCAACCTTTTTTTGGGTCTTTTTGGACACCTCATCAAAAATCATGCTTATTTGGCATCATATTTGATGATGTGGACTTGAATCCATAGGTATAAGTAGGGTCTTTGCCAAGTAAGTTGCTATAAAATTTTTGAAGTAATTTGAAATTGCCGTGTATGATTTTGAGACACACGAAGTTAGGGTGTTAAACTACTAGTTCCTCTCCCCTAATGAATTAAGTTTTTAGTATGTAACATTTAAATATTGTTTAAAAATAGATATTTGCTTGTAAAGAATAGGTATTTACATAATAGCTATCCATAATTTATGGAGTAAAACTTGAAAACAAGGTACGTTCCCTTATGGTTTTAAGATTAAAACTTTAAAATAGGGCACACACATGTTAATTTGTGAGCTAAAAATTAAATAATGGGGCACACCCCCTACTAATTTCTTTAAAAATAAGAAAAAATGATGAAAATAATGTTGTATTGTATTTTGACAAAGATCGAAGATTTCGCATAAATCAAATTGGCGTGGAAAAATAGGTATATTATCTGTGTAAGAGGACACATATTACAATTCAATCTTGTAACCATTTATTTTAAATACATGTGTTCTTCTCAAATTTAAGTAGAAATTCCATTTATGCAACCACATGGGACCATGTCATAAGTAATGCATGTATTCCACTAGTTGTACGTTGCATTGCACCAAAAGTTTCTAGTGCAACCACAATAGGTTGACACTCAGCATCCCATTATAATAGGGAAATATTCTAAATTATCCTTTATACATAATTTAAAATTTGGATGGAGCAACCCATTCTACTTAAATTTAAGAAAAAAATCCACTTATGCAATCGTATGGCACCAAGGCATAAGCAGTGCAAGTACTCCACTAGTTGTAAGTTGCACTGTACCAGAAGTTTCCAATGCAACCACAATAGGTCAGTAACTGAGTGTCACAATTGTTAGAGTAGTCTAATGTACTCACACCCAAGTTGTAGTCAACATAGTTGCACCAAAAGTTTCTAGATGTACTGTGTATTGGATCTCCCTTCACCTTCACCATAACAATAACTACCATTAACACTATTAACATATAAAGTGTCAATCTTAATCTACTCTTTTCCAATCTTAATTTGCTCTTTGACATCTCTTCTCTCTGCAATAAAAAAATATCACAATACTCATCATTTAATGTTCTCTTCTTTATGTAATAATAATATCATGAGTACTAGTAATAATAAGGTAGGTAGTAAAGACCATCTACTATAGTTAATTAAATAACTAGTAGTTGCACTATGTTTTTTGTTATAATTATGTCAATAGGATGAAATGCAATAACAATATGATAAGAAAAAATGACCTTTATAATAGGATTACCTAACATGTTAGTAACAAAAATTATTGTAAATCCATCTTCAAAATCTCACTCACCTTTGGAAGGAAGAATTAAACATTTTGAACAAGACAAATAGTAAATATAGTAGCAAGTGTAAACCATACTTGTTAAGGAAGGTGCAATAATATTATGAGTAGAAAACTAGTACTAATTCATGCATCTATTTTGCCTTCATCTTGCTACATCATCCTCATATCTTGTTACATCATGGCATGAAACTTTATCAAGGTTGAAAAAAAAATGGTAAAATAGTGTCATAAATAATTGTCTAACAAGAAAATTTGTCTAATTATTTCACAAGGCCATAAGTATAAATTTATGGTATCATTTTGACTATTTGAGATGATTAAGCGACACAGAATCAAGTCTAAACTATAGAATGTTAAAGTATTAAAAACCCATGCATTTGCAAAAGAGAATAATAGTGTGCATGTTTACTTTGCATAGAAAATGTTTATTTATAATTATGTTTTACAAATTTATGAATGCCTAATGGTATCTCCATACTAATATTCAAATTTGTTGCTCGTTGATAGGTTCATCTTCATTGCTATGAGTTTGAAGTTCACAAATTCATTGAGGTTCATCTTTGTTGCTATGAATTATCGTTTGTTCATTGTCCATTTTAATGGAGAGAAGGTTTCAAATCATTTAAATGTAACATAAAAAATAGCAATTATTTATTGTGGTTTTTAAAAGTAACATAAAAAATAGCAATTATTTCATGTGGTTTAGCAATTTAGACATTTTATGAAATATCTTAAGAGATACTAAACTCAAGAGACTAAAAAATATATAGGGTTTTGAACTCTACCATGGCTTATGTAATATTTATTTGTTGTGGTTTTTAAATATAGAGATTTTATAAAATATCTTTTGAGACTTAAAAAATATATAGGATTTTGAACTCTCTCGTGGTTTATGCAATATTTCTTTCTTCCTCTAACTTGAGATAGAGGTTAAGTTTTACACTTCAAAAATAGTGTGTGCATTCACAACATATTCTACTTAAAGATAAAATATGCATGAAAATGAACTAAATATAAAAAGAATTCCTACATTTATTATAATTATAATTATGTAAAACAAATGTTCTATTTATATAAAGAAAATGGTTCCATTTTATATATAGAGAGTGACATATTACATGGTTCCATTTATATATTCTTAATGGATAATAAAAGACAGAAAGAGCATGATTTGAATTTCTAATTGTTCTCTAAACAAAAAATTGAATTTCTAACCTCAATTGAAGTTTGAATGGTAAAAATTGCGAGGAGGGTTTTGTTGGGTTTCTTTATAATTGATTTTTGATAGTCAAATGTGGCATGGGTATCTCATATATCTTGATATAGAGGCAATTAGTTGGAACGATATGAAATGGTTTTCTTTAAAATTTTGGCGTTTCTCCATTTTTGAAATAATCATGAATTGTTAAAAGAAGCTTGTTATATATAGAATTAAAATGTTTGGTAGTGCTTGCACACTACTTTATGATTATATAAATGCTTTTGAAAACATTTATTTGGGAGTTGATATCCATTTGGTTGTCTTGATTTATCAATCATATGCATGATATATCGAACATCTATTGAAAATAATGCATGACATGTTAAGCATTGTATTGAATGGTGTTTGAGATGATGATAGTGAATAAGATAAACTAAACAAGGATATATCTTAATGTGTTATCTATTCCATTTCTTAATTTTTTGGGCATTCAATGATATTTGGATAATCCTCTTTTTCTTTTCATTGTTGACTTCACTACTTTTTATGATGATTTTTATATAGAAATATTAAAAGGAAATATGATGAAAAGTTTAAAGATTGTACAGGCCCTTCATTCCTTGATTTCAATACGCTAATGCCTGGTGGCTTTGATGCACACATTTTAATAATGATATCCAATTTTTAGTCAAAATTTATTGATATGTTGAAAAAGGAAATGATGAATGAAAATATTCAAATCTTGGTTGACTATGTTGACAATGAAAAACTATAGTCACTATGAATAATATCCTAATATATGCATGGGTTTAAAGGATTGAATAATAAATTTGAAGGTTTAGGAGACTATTAGACATACCTGGAAGCATCTTAGGTCAAAGTTTATATTAAGTTTATATTTGAGATCTTAAAGCCATGAATTTGTAGACAATAGCAAACCTAAACTCATTTGATTAATCAGAATGAATTTGCTTCCTCATGTCTAGGGAACCTTGTACATTAGGCAAAGGACCAATGGCAATTGATAGAGCTTTGTGTGTGTCTACTCTTGGTGTCCTCCTGATTCCTTTTGGCGACAATCAGTGTCACTACCAAGCCACGTGTCAAATCTCATTCCATCTAACTATCGGCATACCCATTCATTATAGAAATAATTTTTGAGTCAAACTTATTAATCTATATTTTAAGTTTGGTTAAATAACATAATTTAATAAACCGAAAAAAAAAATATCAACTTAAATAACATAATTTAATACACATTACTTGTCATTACTTTTAATGGTTGACATTTAAGTACTATTTTGAGGATGACAAGGATTTGTGTTGTACGCTTTCCAGCCATCAAAGTAAGGAGAGTGTTTACCGTAGCCATTGGAGGTTTCTATGTTGCATAGTTTTATGAATTAAGTTAATCGTTATCAATAGTTGTGCTATGCAAGAGATGGAGAGCCGGTGAAGAGATGGATTTCAACACGAGCATGTGAAAGCACAAACATAATGCACGTGAAAAGCAAACACAGACAGTAGGATTTGCTTTTTTACACAAGTTAATATATCGCGTTGAAAGAGAAGACAATAGCGTAACTATGCATCTGGACTCTAATTCATTCAATGAATTTCCTCCTATTGAACACCCAGAGATTTGACCCTGACAGACAAGATTTTATATGATTTTATATGGGGATCATGTATTAAATGAACTAACATAAGATTTCATATTTTGATACACTGGGAAAAGTACTATCTACTTGCCATCACTTTTAATGGTTGAATTTTTGACATTTAAGTAGATTGGTATAAATACTAATTTGCTGCTGATAATTTCTACCTCTCTGAAGGCGGGGAGGCCATGATAATCTTGATAATTGGCAATCTCCTTAAAGCTGGAAATGCCCTCCTGCGTGCAAATGGAAGACTCTGGGTGTTCTCTTACCCACTTTTCTATTAAATCGAAGGATGATAAGGATTTGTGCTCAAAGTAAGGAGAGTGTTCACCATAGCCTTTGGTTTTATGAAAATTGAGTTAATCGTTATCAATAGCTGTACTGCTATGCAAGAGATGGATATCTGTTTTTATAGGCAAACATAACGCACGTGAAAATCAAACTAAGACAGTCGGATTTGCTTTTTTACACAAGTCAATATATCAGCGTTGAAAGAGAAGACAGGAGCGTAACTTCGCATCTGGACTCTAATTCATTCACTGAATTTCCTCGTGTTGAATACCTAGAGATTTGACCCCGACAGACGCGATATTATATGATTTTACATAGGGATCATGTATTAAATGAACTAACATAAGATTTCATATTTTTTATGGCATTATATTATTTTTATTATTTGGTTGTCACTTTGAATCACAATAGCTATACACATTTGTGAGAAAGGATAAAAAAGCATATTATTTAGAAAGATCTATTACTCTATTTCCATGGAATTATTCTTGAGCCAAGTGATATTGAGAAAAAGGTTGCATTATGAAACAAAAATGATATCTGATGTATGTTTGATAAATCTCACCTTGGGATCTAGAATTATTAGATCTATCTCCTGTATGTTTAACAAATCCCACCTTTGGGATATAGATGACACTATTGAGGACTTGGTTTTCCTCTTCAATGAAAACTCTCATACAACTACATCATCTTCTTTGTATGTAATGAAATTATTTATAAACCCTAATGTTCGTGATCCTCTTCTATATGCCTTTGTGATGTCACATCATGTAGTTGTACCTAAGAATACTAATCAAATATTACAACTTCTAAGCACAAACATGGAGACTAATGAACATTGTCTAGAAATTTTAATATTGTTTCTTCTCTCATATCCTTTGTTGGAGAGGGAAAACCTTCAATATACATATGATTATATCTCTTCCTAAGGGAATAATTCATGTTTAGTGCAAGTGGATCTTCTTTAGCATTGAGTATTGTTCACTTTCATCAATCTCTAGTGTGGGAGGATATTCATTAGGGTAGCTACCTAGTCCTTCATCTTCCTATTCATCTTCTCTCTTCCTTTTCTCTTTCTTGGACATACTATCTCTCTATTCCTTTCAACTAGTTTCTTTGTACATGGGTACCTAACACGGCAAGGATTGTTAATTGCTAATTTAAGTTTGATATTGTATCACGCTTTTATGAAAGAAATGGACAATACAAGTCTAGATTTATAACTTGAATCACTTGAAAGTGAAATATATGTTTTCAATTTTTAAATGGTGTAAACTAACAAAATGTAGAATTTTATGTTTGTATTTTTTTAAAAATAATTTGGATAATTTTTATAAAATTGACTATAATTTAATTGTTGATAAAATGTTTAAAAAATGAGGTTGGAGGGCGTCCACTTTTTTATCCTAAATTTCATTTTTAGTTTTTCCTTTTTGTTTAGTTAAATTGAAGTTTTAGTGTATGGAAGATTTTCTTTCTAAATTTTGATAACTATTTTTTATTATAAATCTCAAGTATACTAAAAATATAGTTTTGAGAGGCTTCCACTTTATGTTCTAATGGATTATTATTAATGAAAAAAAACTATATATACCATTTTGACAACGATTCTCTCCTCTAGTACGTCATATTATTCTTGATTTTTTAAATAAATTTTAGTATCCTTTCATAAAATTCTAATCAACTCTATATTCGACTATAATGACCTACTTGTAGTGGCTTTTAAAAGAATTGCTAAATATAAAATATTTATTTTTAAAATCTAGGCTCTAAGATCCAACAAAGGGTATTTTTATATTTTCTAGAAAATATCTACAATCTAAGAAAAGGTGGCCTTAAGATATAGGGTTTCTAAAAGTTTATAAAAACAAAGAGGTAAAAGTTCCATGCTTGTTGATAGCAAGACAGTTTTGGGTGACACTATTTCATGTAAAATTATTTTGATTGAAACATTGAATCACTTTGAATACATGTTTTTAGAAATATTATCCTATTGTAAAACTTAGAGAGTATTTTTAACCTAAAGTAAACAAAATTACAAATATAAGAAACTTAGGGCTAAGGTTGTAGTTGAGTCTCTAGTTATCAGGTGTGAGTTGAGGATTGGTTCTCTATCCACTATAGTATACCTTCGCATCCTACCCCTTGGGTCATATGATATAGTTTTGGGGATGGATTGGTTAGAAGCCCATTAGGCAGTGATTGATTGTCAGCGTAAGTCTGTTAGATGTGTGGATGATTCTGGTGCAGAGGTTAAGGTTGTAGGAGTTCAGAGACCTATTTCCCTATGTATGATCTCAGCTATGCAACTTAAGAGATGCATGCGTCGGGGATGTCAGCTTTTTGCATTTTTTGTTAGTGACTTGGAGATGGAGGAGAGTCGAGAGGCATCTCTTGATGATCACCCACTTTTGAGGGAGTATGCTGATGTTTTTCCATCTGATATTTTAGGGATGCCACCTAAGCGTGACATCGACTTCAGGATTGATCTGGTTCCTGGTGTAGAGCCTATCTCAGAAGCTCCATACAGGATGATCACTCAGGAGCTCAAGGAGCTTCGACTACAGTTGGAGGAGCTATTAGCCAAAGGGTTCATTTGACCTAGTGTTTCTCCTTGGGGAGCACGTATGATCTTTGTGAAAAAGAAGGATGGTTCTCTATGGCTATGTATCGATTATCGACAGCTCAATAAGGTAACAGTGAGAAATAGGTATCCCTTGCCTCAGATCGATGATTTGTTTGATCAGATTAAGGGAGACAAGGTGTTCTCTAAAATTGACCTTAAGTCAGGATATCACCAACTGCAGATTTTTGAGGCAGATATTCACAAAACAGCATTTTGCACATGTTACGGACATTATGAGCTCACGGTGGTACCATTTGGGTTGACGAATGCACCTTCAATTTTCATGAGCCTGATGAATGGTGTTTTCTGCACTTATCTCGACATATTTGTCCTTGTATTTCTAGATGATATATTGATCTATTCGAGGACTATGGAGGAGCATGAGGAGCATTTGCGTGAGGTGTTGCAGTGTCTAAGAGAAAATCAGCTTTATACCAATTTGTCAAAATGTGAATTCTTTCAGACTGAGGTGAAGTATTTGGGTCATGTTATCTCTAGAGAGGGTATTGTGGTGGATCCTTCGAAGATCCAAGCTATTATGGATTGGCCTACACCCACTAATGTTTTTGAGGTCCGCAGTTTTATGGGTTTGGCAGGTTACTATCGCCGTTTTGTTATGGGGTTTTCGAGGATTGCCCATCCTATTACTTCTCTTTAGAGGAAAGGGAAGAAGTTTGTTTGGTCAGAGTAGTGTTAGGCAGCTTTTCAGACCCTTAAGGAGCAATTGACCAGTGCACCTATTTTAGCAGTTCCTAATCCTGCTAGGGATTTTGTTGTTTGTACTGATGCTTCTTTGGAGGGTTTGGGAGTAGTTCTGATGCAGGATGGTTGCGTGATTGCCTATGAGTCTCACAAACTCAAGGATCATGAATTGAACTATCCCACTCATGACTTGGAGTTAGCGTCTGTTGTGTATGCCTTGGTGAGATGGAGGCATTTTCTCTTAGGGCATCAGTTTGAGCTGCACAATGATCATCGTAGTTTGTAGTATCTTTTCACATAGCCAAACTTGAATGCAAGGTAGAGGTGTTGGATGGAGTTCTTGTGCGAGTATGACTTTGAGGTCAGATATATTCAGGGCAAAGAGAATGTGGTAGTGGATGCTCTTAGTAGTCAGAGGCATGAGATCTCAGCGGTCTCTCTCTTAGTTGATTTGAGAAGTCAGATTCTTGCAACACTTCCTAGCAAAATTACAAAAATAATTTTAACCAGAGTACCCAGTGTTTAAACCTGGCTCTGATACCAAATGTGATGCCCTGTCATGCAACCCTAGAGTGCTAGACTAAAAGTGCAAAATTACAGAAATAAATTTTTTTGAAAGCAAGAAATTGCATTATTAGTAACCAAAGATATCATAATACACAACATAAAGAAAAGTGCACTTCTAACACCTTTAGGGTAACATAACTACAACAGTGGATATAAAGTTAAAACCACACAAGTGATATCATTATACTACTATTACAGAAAGGACAACTCTTACATTTGCAAAATAGTTAATTTACAAAGTTGCAATACAAGATTACAAGGCCGATCGTGTCAGTTTACAAAAGAATACATATGAAAGTATACAACATCACTAAAGGTGGGGAGCAATCTGGAACTGGAACTCCTCTGCACAGGACTCAAACCAAATCTCCAAGAAGACCAATGGATAGCTCTACCACCCAACCATGTGGAACCCTGAGGTCCACCCCTCCGAGCTAGGAGATAACAACGAGGATTCCACTAAGCCAAAGTAATAACATCTAATATAACCAAATGAAATAGACGTGACACAACCAACAATATCAACAGAACTACACGAGACAAGACATCACTCCAAAGGTAACAATGAAAGCATAAAGAGTGAAGTAGCTAAGCTACAGCGAGGAGAGTGTCATCGCATGGTCCTAATCATGGGTTATCCAGGCTATCTCTCACTAGAAGCCGGCCCCCATCTATGGTTATCCTGGTGACCCTTTGGCACCAGCCCCATAGGATGACACATGCAGAGCTGACACATCCTTTCATGTGGACAAGGAGGTTGACCTTGCCGACCAGGCCTTCTCATCCCATCCTTAGCCTTTGAGAGCACTCAAGGCATGGGTGAGGCAACATACTTATCTTGTTACGTGAAAGTCTACCTGACCCACCTAGATATGTTTTAAAGTTATCACTTGATTACAACTTCCATGGGGTTATCTAGGCAGCCACTTCAGGCGCTAGCCCCACCATGGAAGCCACTCTCCTTTCTACACTAGCTAATCTTATACAACATCTGAAACAAATGACATGCATGGCAAGGGCTATAAGGCCTCTAACCCATCGTGGTACATAAGCAGATACCAAGTTCCATATCCAAGAGACTATCTCTCCATTCCTTACAAGACTCAAAAATTTAGTTAACCCATTACATTAACACACCACATTACTAAACCGAAAACCAAGAAGCCACACCTCTGGAGTAGAAAGGTTTAACATAATACCAATGTTAAAGAACCATTTCTGACAATGACAATGCTTTCATGTCTTGACACCAAGAAGTCATGACATCCCTTAAGATTCTTACTTCACAATTAACCAACTCATAGACATAAACTCCACGCCAAAATAAACACCAAGATCCAATACAAGCATAGAGATATGATAAGGACGACAACAAGAAAATGAGATTCAATATACTCCTCTTTTAATCAAGAAATCAACTACGAGAATTAACATCATTTTTTGAAGATTCTAGTTTATGGCATTAACAATTCTTTCTACAATACAAGAAATAAATTTCTTAACTAATCCCTAACAAACATCCTCTTCAAATAAAACAAACCATAATAAAATGATAAACATAAATTTCCAACTAAAATCTACTAATTTCACATCCTAATATGAACAACCTTAATTATAAAAATATTCTTGGTATAATGGAAGGAACTTTTCATCTAACTAATACAATTTCAAATAAAACAACTATAATTACAAATATATTTCTTATGAGCATACATTATCATCTAACATTTAACCAATTAAAATTTCAATTCAGCACAATAAACATATATGCAATTTCCTATAAGCTAGCATTTTACCAATTTACAATTTCTAATGGTGACAGCTATAAGTAATCTATATATATATATTTTTATTTACATGAGTTCCCATAAGCTATCTGCCACACTATAATTATATTTCCTTTATCTATCAACGTTTACAATCTCTAAATGCACAATTACTAATACAAAACAAACTCAAGTTGAACACTACAAGCTAAAAATGTATTCTCCCATCACTGCCACTATCTTCAACTACTATTAAATGACTACAAATTTACATTTACTTGGCTATGGACATCGAATAACCCTTAGACTTTCTACAACTTCAATTCTAATTAGAACATTCTACCAAATGTGATACCCATAACACACTATGAACTACATTGCTAGCTAAGTGACCCCAATAAAACCATTTACCAACATAAAAAACTTTCTATTAATAACAACCTTACTAACCACTACAAAATACACTACTTCGCTATGAATAGCGACCACTCAACTGCCGACTACGACCTAAACAAAATTTGCAATATGCTGTTGGCTTCGACCAACTCCTAAACTTCTGCGACCAGAGAAAAATACCAATGTAAATACATTTTCTTTGCTATATGTTTTGACTGAAACATTTAACTACATGATCCCATCCCTCAAACAACTACAAATTACATGCATTTTGCTGATAGTTTCAACTAACTTCTAAACTTCTTCGATGACAGCAAAAACCAATATACACACATGTTTTTGCTACAAGATAGGGTATGTGCAGGATCATCGTGGGCCAAACAGTGGCAATAGGAAAAAAATCACATTTTTACTTAGCCAAATTCGTGACTTGGCAAAGTTTGACTTTGAGAACGGATATCCGTTTCCAAAACGGATATCTGTTTTCAAAATGGATATCCGTTTCCAAAATGGATATCCATTTCCAAAACGGATATCCTTTCTCAAAATGGATATCCGTTCTCAAAACAGATATCTATTTTCTAGAAAAATTTGGGAAAAAGGCCTTTTAGTCTTTTTGAAAATATACCTCTTAAATCTTGGATCTCCCATCAATATATGAACCTCCTTAAAGACCGTTTCTAGTGAAGGAGGAGGACAAATTAGCATTGGTAGCTTCTTTACACATTAATCCATAAGGATTTGTTAAACACTAAGAATCATCACTAATGAATTACTCAAATAATCAATAATAAAATATTTAGTTTTGTTCATCATGTGAAATAATCACTTTTAGACTATGTTCCAATATTTCGGGGATAGGAATGGTGGGGCAGCAGGGGATGTGTTTCGAGGCGTTTTGGATTTCATGCCCTAAAATGCTTTACCCAATCCTTCATATGATTTGATTCATGATACATGGTTTGAGAAGGATACACATGATATACTCTTACCCTCTAGTGATAAAATTATGAATGATACTTTATGTGGTGAAGCTACACCTTCGTTAATCCTTCATGACATTGTTATTCCTTGTGATGATGATGTCCTTCATGTGATATGTTAGGACATAATGTAAAGTTGACATGGCATGAACTCTCTTGGAAGGGTAAGCATGGACTATAAGAACATTGAACTAGTTGGATCTGTTAATCTCACCATTTATGAAAGAACCTTAAAGGTTAACCTTAATTAGGTAAGGTTATGTTTCAGTGTGGTTGTTTGTGTAACAATGTGTAAATTAATGTTACCAAAGGATAAATCTAACTATACTAACATTTTAATAACCATGAGAGCTGGGACTAACAATTAGACTAAAAACTTGACAAACAATACAACTTGGACACATGTAGGACTTGGAAAATGGAAAAGAATATAATTAAATGTGGAAAACAATGAAAAAGTGGTATTAGTTGCACCTATATAGAGAAGTGGTTTAGAGGTTTAGGGTTGCTCGGGTTTAGGGGTTTAGGGTTTACAGTTTAAAGAGAGATAGAGAGAGGGGACTGAAAGAGTTTGGGAGAGATAGAGGAGACAGAGGGGAGAGATAGGGAGATAGAGAGTGAGAGACATGTCCAAAGACATAGAGAGAGAGAGGTTGAGAGGTAGAGGGATGATAGAGATAGGGAGATAGAGGTTTAGGGGCATTTTTTAGGGTTTAGGGTCTTGGGGTTAGGGGTTAAGGTTTAGAGGTCTAGGGTTTAGGGTTTAGAGAGAGATAAAGGACCAATAGGGAGATATAGAGGAGTCTGAGGGGAGAGATAGGGAGATAAAGAGTGAGGGACATGGCAAGAGACATAGCGAGAGAGATTGAGAGGTAGAGGGACAAAGGTGATAGGGAGATAGGGGAGAGATAGGGAGATAGAGGTTTATGGTTACTTGGGTTTAGGGTTTATGGGTTTGGGGTTTAGGGTTTCTCAGGTTTAGGGGTTAGGGGTTAGGGTTTAGGGGCATTATAATTTAGGGTTTAGGATTTATTGTTTAGGGGTTAGGGGTTAGGTTTAGAGGTTTTGGGTTTTGGATTTAGGGTTTATAGAGAGAGAGGAATGATAGGGAGATATAGAGGAGTCTAAGGGGAGAGATAGGGAGATAAAGAGTGAGGGACATGGCTAGAGACATAGGGAGAGAGATTGAGAGATAGAGGGACAAAGGTGGTAGGGAAATAGGGGAGAGATAGGGAGATAGTGGTTTAGGGTTACTTGGGTTTAGGGTTTAGGGGTTTGGGGTTTAGGGTTTAAGGGTTTAGGGTTTCTCAGGTTTAGGGGTTAGGGGTTAGGGTTTAGGGGCATTATTTAGGGTTTTGGATTTAGGGGTTATAGAGAGAGAGGAATGATAGGGAGATAGAGAGAGGAGACCAAGGAGAGAGATAAGGAGATAGAGAGTGAGGCACATGGCTAGGGACATAGGGAGAGAGATAAAGAGAGGTAGAGGGATGATAAAGACAGGGATATAGGGGAGAGATAGGGAGATATAGGTTTAGAGTTGATTAGATTTAGGGTGTACCTGGGTTTAGGTTTTCTCAGTTTTGGAGATAGCTAGATAGAAAGAGAGAGGAGACATATAGGGAGAGATAGAGGTGACAAAGGGGAGAGATAAGGAGATAGAGAGTGAGCGAGATGTCTAGAGAAATAGGGAGAAGGATTGAGAGGTAGAGCCTGATGATAGAGATAGGGAGATAAGGGAGAGATAGGAGATAGGGTTTAGGGTTGCTCACGTTTAGGGTTTAGGGTTTAGGAGTTAGGGGTTAAGGTTTAGGGGCATTATTTAGGGTTTAGGGTTTATGGTTTAGGGGTTAAGGTTAGAGGTTTAGGGTTTAGTGTTTAGAGAGAGAGGACCAATAGGGAGATATAGAGTGAGGGACATGGCCAAAGAACAGGGAGAGAGATTGAGAGGTAGAGGAATGATAGTGATGGGGAGATAGTGAGATAGGGAGACAGAGAGATAGAGGTTTAGGGTTTCTTGGGTTTAGTGTTTAGGATTTAGGGTTTATGGTTTCTCAAGTTTAGGGTTTAGGGGTTAGGTTTAATCATGTGTTAATACAGGTTGTGGAGTGAGAAATGGGTGGTATGGGAGATCAGAAGACTAGTTTAAAGTTGGGCCGATGGATATATGTCATAGTAAAAGGTTCAAAGGCTTGTCAAAAGTGGAGTGATCGGAGCATCAGTTTAAGAATTTTTGAGTTGGTCGATAGTGTTTATCTTGCTGATAGGAAGAATGTATATGATTTGATGTTATTTGGGACTTTGAGAAGGTTTCTTAAAGATGATTAAGCTTTAATCTATTTAAACTATGGGTTTTGATGGGTATTTCACCGTGTTTCGAGAGCTTCCACTGTGTGCTTCCAATGCATTAGGGTGGGTAGGTAAATGCCAGTGGAGGTCTTGTTTCACATGCTAAGCATCCTAATCATTTTGGGCAAGAGGCTACCGGCAAAGTCCCTTAAGATCCCTGAGACCAAAAATGTGCCAAACTTTGACGGAGCAGTTCTCAGAAATTGTGATAGCTGGGAATGTTGTGTTTTGACCTACAGGTGCACGTGGGGTCTGTCGACAATAACCTCTCTCATTTTTGGTCAACTCCATTCCATTTGACCGTGCTGAAAGCAAACGCATTGTTGCAAAATGCTTCAATTTGATGTAGTGGAAAGGTGCTAGGTGTGACATTTTTCATTCCATAGCTCTTGGTGTTGAATGGACTGCACCAACGCATCGGGGTGGGTGGGTAAATGCTATTGGAGGTCTCATTTCATGTGCCAAGCGTCCCAGTCCTTCCGGGCAAGAGGCTACCGGCAAAGTCCCTTAAGATCCTTGAGACCAAAAATGTGCCAAACTTTGACAGAACAGTTCTCAAAATTCGTGATAACTGGGAATGTTGTGTTTGGACCTATAGGTACACGTGGGGTCCATCGATAATAACCTCTCATTTTTGGTCAACTCCATTCCGTTTGACCGTGTCGAAATCAAACACATTGTTGTAAAATGCTTGAATTTGATGCAGTGGAAAGGTGCTAGGTGTGACATTTTTCATTCCATAGCTTGTGGGGTTGAATGGACTACACCGACATGTCAGGGTGGGTGGGTAAATGCCATTGGAGGTCTCATTTTGTGCGCCAAGAGTCCCAGTCGTTTCGGGCAAGGGGCTACTGGCAAAGTCCCTTAAGATCCCTGAGACCAAAAATGCGCCAAACTTTGATGGAGTAGTTCTTAGAATTCGTGATAGCTGGGAATGTTGTGTTTGGACCTACAAGTGCACGTGGGGTTCGTCGACAATAACCTCTCTCATTTTTGGTCAACTCCATTCCGTTTGACCATGCCAAAATCAAACACATTGTTGCAAAATGCTTCAATTTGATGCAGTGGAAAGGTGCTAGGTGTGACATTTTTCATTCCATAGCTCGTGGGGTCGAACGGACTATGCCAACGCATCGGGGTGAGTGGGTAAATGCCAATGGAGGTCTCGTTTCGTGTGCCAACCGTCCCAGTCATTCTGGGCAAGAGGCTACCAGCAAAGTCCCTTAAGATCCCTAAGGCCAAAAATGTGCCAAACTTTGATAGAGCAGTTCTCAGAATTCATGATAGCTGGGAATGTTGTGTTTGGACCTACAGGTGCACGTGGGGTCTGTCGACAATAACCTCTCTCATTTTTGGTCAACTCCATTCCATTTGACCGTGCTGAAATCAAACACATTGTTGCAAAATGCTTCAATTTGATGTAGTGGAAAGGTGCTAGGTGTGACATTTTCCATTCCATAGCTCATGGGGTCAAACAGACTACACCAACACGTTGGGGTGGGCAGGTAAATGCTATTGGAGGTCTCATTCCATGCACCAAGCATCCCAGTCCTTCCTGGCAAGAGGCTACCGGCAAAGTCCCTTAAGATCCTTGAGACCAAAAATGTGCCAAACTTTGACAGAACAGTTCTCAGAATTTGTGAAAGCTGGGAATGTTGTGTTTGGACCTACAGGTGCATGTGGGGTCTGTCGATAATAACCTCTCTCATTTTTGGTCAACTCCATTCCGTTTGACCATGCCAAAATCAAACGCATTGTTGCAAAATGCTTCAATTTGATGTAGTGGAAAGGTGCTAAGTGTGACATTTTTCATTACATAGCTCGTGGGATCGAATGGACTATGCCGACGCATCGGGGTGGGTAGGTAAATGCCAGTGGAGGTCTTGTTTCACGTGCCAAGCATCCCAGTCCTTTCAGGCAAGAGGCTACCGGCAAAGTCCCTTAAGATCCCTGAGACCAAAAATGTGCCAAACTTTGATGAAGCAGTTCTTAGAATTTGTGATAGCTGGGAATGTTGTGTTTGGACCTACAGGTGCATGTGGAGTCCATCGACAATAACCTCTCTCATTTTTGGTCAACTCCATTCCGTTTGACCGTGCCGAAATCAAACGCATTGTTGCAAAATGCTTCAATTTTGTGCAGTGGATAGGTGCTAGGTGTGACATTTTTCATTCTATAGCTCATGGGCTCGAACAGACTGTGCCAATGCATTGGGGTGAGTGGGTAAATGCTAGTGGAGGTCTCGTTTCATGTGCTAAGCTTCCTAGTCATTTCGGGCAAGAGGCTACCGACAAAGTCAAAAGTTGCTAGGATTGAAATTTTGCATTCTACAGGTCCTGGGGTTGAACGGATTATGCCAACATGTCAGGGTGGGTAGGTAAATTCTAGGGGAGGTCTCATTTTGTGTGCAAAGCATTGCAGTCATTCCAAGCTATAAGCTACTGGTAAAGTCACTTTGCTAGCAGCTTACAGCTCAGAAGGACTGGGAGCCTTGGCACATAAAATGAGACCTCCCCTAACCCATCCCGATGTGTTGGCGCAATCTATTTATCCCCAGGACCTGTAGAATGCAAAATTTTAATCCTAGCAACTTTTGACTTTGTCGGTAGCTTACAGCTCAGAACGACTGGGACGTTTGGCGCACAAAACGAGACCTCCACTGGCATTTGCCTACCCACCCCAACTCATTGGCATAGTCCATTCGACCCCATGAGCTATGGAATGAAAAATGTCACACCTAGCACCTTTCTACTGCATCAAATTGAAGCATTTTACAACAATGCGTTTAATTTCAGTACGGTCAAACGGAATGGAGTTGACCAAAAATGAGAGAGGTTATTGTCGACAGACCTCATGTGCACCTGTAGGTCCAAACACAACATTCCCAGCTGTCACAAATTTTGAGAACTGCTCCATCAAAGTTTGGCATATTTTTGGTCTCAGGGATCTTAAGGGACTTTGCTAGTAGCCTCTTGCTTGGAAGGACTGGGACGCTTGGTGTACGAAATGAGACCTCCACTGGCATTTACCCACCCACCCCAATGCATTGGTGTAGTCTGTTCGACTCCACGAGCTATGGAATGAAAAATGTCACACCTAGCACCTTTCCACTGCATCAAATTGAAGCATTTTGCAACAATGCGTTTGATTTCGGCATGGTCAAACAGAATTGAGTTGAGCAAAAATGAGAGAGGTTATTATCAACGGACCCCATGTGCACCTATAGATCCAAACACAACATTCCCAGCTATCATGAACTCTGAGGACTGCTCCATCAAAGTTTGGCGCATTTTTGGTCTTAGGGATCTTAAGGGACTTTACCAGTAGCCTCTTGCCCAGAACGACTGGGACGCTTGGCGCATGAAATGAGACCTCCACTAGCATTCACCCACCCACCCTGACACATTGGTGTAGTCCGTTCGACCCCATGAGCTATGGAATGAACAATGTCACACCTAGTACCTTTCCACTGCATCGAATTGAAGCATCTTGCAACAATGTGTTTGATTTCGGCACGGTCAAACGGAATGGAGTTTACCAAAAATGAGAGAGGTTATTGTTGATGGACCCCATGTGCACCTGTAGGTCTAAACACAACATTCCAAGCTATCACAAATTTTGAGAACTCCTCCATCAAATTTTGGCGTATTTTTGGTCTCAGGGATCTTAAAGGACTTTGCCGGTAGCCTCTTGCCCGGAACGAATGGGATGCCTTGTGGATGAAACGAGACCTCCACTGGCATTTACCCACCCACCTTGATGTGTTGACGTAGTTTGTTCGACCCCACGAGCTATGGAATGAAAAATGTCAAACCTAGCACCTTTTCACTACATCAAATTGAAGAATTTTGCAACAATGCGTTTGATTTCGGCACGGTCAAATGGAATGGAGTTGATAAAAAATGAAAGAGGTTATTGTCGATGGACCCCACGTACACATGTAGGTCCAAACTCAACATTCCCAGCTGTCACGAATTCTGAGAACTACTCTGTCAAAGTTTGGTGCATTTTTCGTCTCAGGGATCTTAAGGGACTTTGCGGGTAGCCTCTTGCCCGGAATGACTAGTACGCTTGGCACATAAAATGAGACCTCTACTAGTATTTACCCACCCACCTTGATACGTTGGCACAGTCCGTTCGACCCCATGATGAGAAAAACAAAAAATATTGTTCTAGTTGACACATTCTCAATCATTGACATGGATGTTATCTTAGTACCATTCCTTTAGGCACAATATGAGCTTCTAAGGGAAGGTGCAATTGTGAGTTGGAGATGATGAAAAGTGCACCTCATTCACAATCATGTTTTACTTGTCTTCAATGATGATTCCTTGATTCAACTTAATCCTTTGATAATACATTTTAACCTCCTTGTCAAAGCGCACTTTCAAGGTTGCTTGAGCAAGACCTAGGGCCTCAACATCTAGGCACACTTTTGGTGTTCTAGAAGCATGAACTAGCACCTCAAATAGTAAGGCACTCATTCTAAGTTGTTTGTTCAATAATTGACGCCTTGTATTCTTTGGACATTCTTTCAACTTGTGGAGACAACCTCAACTTGCAAGATCAATTCATTATCAAGGCGCATATCCAAAGTCATAGAGATATGAAGTGGTGCCTCACTAATCTAGGTGCACATTTGATGGTGTAGAGAGGTAGATGTGCGCCCAAGTCATGATTTGATGCCTTCAATAACTATAAACTCCTTTGATGATGCATTTTATCCTTCCAATTCAATATCTAGCCTTAGGCACACATTTTAGGTTAATCAATCATAATCTAGCACCCTAAGTACCAAGTCGCACTTTTAGGTTAGTTTGATCAAGGATTAGTGCCTTCACTTCTAGGTGCAAGTTTGGAGTTGAAATACATCAAAATAACAAGTTTCTTCATCACTTCATATTGTCACATGTTGTAAGCCATGTATGTGAAGATGTAAACATAGTATTGGTGACATGAGCAACACTACTACATATTCTTAAGTGTTGTAAATATGCATCTTCTTATTTAATCATGTGTTGTAAATGAAGGAATGCAATGATTGCAATATGTGCACAAAACAGAATTTTTGATAAGGATTGAAAGGAAATGTTAAGAAAATGCAATTGGCGGGTGTAAATCCGAAGTGTGGAAGCATAGACAAGGCATGTGAACAATTTGGCATGACACCTCAAAGAGATGTTATCTCATGGAATGCAATGATTGCAAAATATGCACAAAATGGATTTTTTGAAAAGGCTTTAGAAACTTTGAAGCAAATACAATTGGAACGTTTAAAACCAAATTCCATAACCTTTGCAAGCATTCTCCCTACTTGTGCCAAATTAGGATCTTATATATACATATATGCATAATGTCATGAAAATAATTTGTAGAGTGTATATATCAAGCCATATAGGCATGTACAAATAAAACCACATGGGTATATACAACGATATACATCGATAACATACAAAAGTATGTTTACAAAGCCAAATAGGCATATGTAACAAAATGTCCCTAAATCAAATCTCCTATAGATTGCTATCAAATAATCTATGGCTCTTGTTAGGCCATGAAGATGGTGAACCAGTCAATGACTCATCCTCTATCGCTCATCGACTAGACCTCCTCGATAGAGATTTTTGAATTTCCACCTATTAATACAATCAAACAATGTGCACATTAATATAGAATTTAATAGTCAAAATATATAACATGACATAAGTAATCAATCACTTACCGTTAATTGGTGATCCCTCTTGTTCTGTGAGAAGCAAATTTGAGAATATTGTTCACTAAACCTAGAACTATCACCAAGCAACATCCGTTTCATAAGATGTAATCAACAAACATGTAAGAAAAATGGATATCAACCTTCTTGGTTATGCATACTTGATAAGAGCTCATACTTTTCATAAGGAGCCACCAATTTTTAACTAAATATTTCATTAGAAACGAATAAAAAAATGTTCCCCCAAATGAGGAAACTAGACTGTTAATTAGAATTCTATGTGTAATGTGATATGAAACAATAGATACACCTATAAATGACCAACTAACTTTAACTTCTTGTATTATTGCCTCGATGTTTCAAATATGTTTCTTCTCTTCATCCAAAACCAATGGTACAAAATTTTTCATAGATCAAGAAAACGGATATCTATTTTCAAAACGGATATCCATTTTCAAAACAGATATCTGTTTTGAGTTTCTTTTACCGAAGCAAAACAGATATCTATTTTGGTTGTTGACTTTTTATGGATTCTAACGTGTTTTCATGTTTTAGTCTCTTCTTCGAACTTCACCCTTCGTGCTGACGACTTTTTTTTAATGCAAAATTGATAAAACAAAAAGGGTTTATAAAAAAAATTGTTAGCTTTCTAAAAATATAAGATTTTTTTGGTTATCATTTTATTAAATAATTATTAATAATTTTCTATATACCGTGTGTCTGAAATCCTGATGGACACACTGATTGAAAAACATCCATAACTTTCAAACCATTTCACCTTTTTGAGATCTGAAACCTGCGTCACACTCTATGCTTTTTTAGATATAGGTTAAAAAAAATTTGAATGTCAATTTTTTTTAATCGAGTTAGGTTGGCTGGAAAATTACTTTTGATTTTTTTCAAAAAGTCGCAGTAAAAAAATCATAACTAATTATTTTATTGGAAAAAAATTTCAAATAAATATGCATCACATCCAGACATGAGTCCTCTACTTATTTTGAAAGTTTAAAAAATATATATATATTTTTACTCATAGTTAGGTTGGCTGGACAGACACCCACTTTTTTTTTTTCTAAAAAATTTAATAGCTGTTCATTGAAATATTCAATTTTTACTAAGTAAATTTAGCTTTAAAAAAAAAAAAATAGTAGCCTATAAACTAGATTCAATTCTCTACAAATTTTGTTCTTACATCTTTTTCAAATTGCGTAGATAATCCATTCAAATTTTCACATGAACTTGATAAATTCTGATTTTCTATATTTTCATTTCCACTTAGAGGTATAGTTTGGCCCATCATGATCCTACACATACCTGATACAACTGACACTACACATTTGCTACAATCCACAAAAAGAGACATCAACAACACATATACCTTCCATTATAATACATGCAATCAAACACGGCTATCTGGTCGATCTGACATACATGGAAGAGATACGATTAGAAATTGTAGAGATTAGAAAGGTATCTAACAGAACCACAATGTACGTCCCTACACAAGGCACAATCGGCCATCAAAATGGACAGAAACTTGAGCATGAAGATCGACTTCCAAAAAGAAAACGACTCACATTCCAATCTTAACACACCGAAATCTATTTGGCTTGGCACATAAAAATCTTCTACAATGTTATTCAATTTATGTTTTCTGAGATGATGAGAATAAAGTAAATGTAGCAGAGGTTTAGCCAAGGTAGATATAGAGGAATATCCAAGAAGATTTGGTTGTCTACAAGGAAATTTGATAGGGTTATTGCTGATCATAATGCCACTAAATGGTAGTAAAAGACACATGGATAAAGATAAATGTAAAGCTCATATATAGCAAAAGGTTCTTTCTTGAATATACAGATTTCAATGGCAGAAAGGACATATGTATAATATCAATCCTAGCTCTACAACAGAAGCCTAAGAAAAGATTATAGACATCCCCACAGAGCATGATAGCAAAAGGGTAAATAATATAGTTAGAATAGTTTGGAAACTCTGGCCAACAAAATTTCAAAACGTGGAATCAAAGACATGTACGAGAGTTATTTTACAAAATTCTCAAGAAATGAGGTCTCACATCATTCTTTGGTTTGCAAGATATGTACAAAATGGATTTTGTTAAATTGCTAAAATATTTTCAAGAAAAATGACTAACAGTTGCAAGGACAGGGCTATCCTTGACTCCGCAAAAATAAGTGTTTTGAATAGCATAAGGAAAGGAAATTTTAGTTAGAAAGTATGGTTGGATCTACTCTTGAAGACATAATTACAAAAATGGGGATACACAAACAAAGCCCGATGACTGTTGACAAAATCCCTCAAGAGAAGTCTTAGCAATGAATGCAGGAACGCCAAGATGGGAAATCGACATTAGAGCATCTAGAGATTAAAATTTGTAGAGATAATGATGACAACATGACACAGCTAAATAAGGTTTGAATCGGCACAAGGATCCAAGAATGTCACAGTTTTTGATTTATAAATTTCCAAGGATGATCAGCTACAAAAACAAGAGGGGAGAAAATGACAGGCAAACCAAAACAAAACCTCAGACTAATAGATTCTAAAGCACGAGGGAGAAGAAGTAATTATCCAAGCACAATTATACAGTAACATACCCAGGACAAAATTTTGATCTGGAGCCTCCAATTTCTTCCGTATTTCTGAAACCAATTGTTTGTTTTTCCCCAATTCATGTATTCTCTTTCCAAAAACCCCCTCTCCAAAACAAAATCTCACCATATAAAAATGGTTTAGCTCATAAATTAATGCAGACATACATCCGTTACCCAGCATCCCACTCTTCCAAGAATTCAAAAATCTTGCTATAAAAAGAGATCCCAAATCTTACAATTTCAAAATTGACAACTTATGGCATTAATTCACTTACCATAAAATTATTAATTAACCAAGTACATACTAATTACCCGTAACCATAACGTATGACACAAATACTTTAGGATAGCAGATAATTAATTCTAGTCTAATTAAAATTTAACTAAGGTGTCATTCCAAGTTCTAGGCTAAATCAATTATTATCCAATAAACATGATAGAAGCATTATTATTTTAATAAGAAATCAATAAAGTATTATCCAACTACGCATGAGCATTATTAACACAACTTGATGATACTCCACAACACAAGATTACCAAACATAGAAGGCAAGGACCAAGCGTCACAACATGACTCAAGACCACAACAGAAGACAAGGACCGACCTAGTGGAATAGACCTCGCGTTATCTCCCATCACTGATACCCATTGGTACAAGAGCCCACTCAAACCTGCTATATCAGGTGGAGTCGAGGCTCGATACCTACAACCTGCATATAAAAAATTGGTTGTAAATGATCAAATACATATATGTCTACACACAGAGAAGTAGAGAATCGCAGCGTAGTAGGGTACTCGGAGCGAGTAATACTACACCATCACTTCTCTTGAACAAGATTATAACCACTGCATTTGAAAACAGATATCAATAGATCTAATAAAACATGCAAATATTAATCCATTACTAATCATGTCCAACATATCATAACTGAAGTAGTAATAATGTCATCATAAACTCATAACACATGTCTAACTATATCAGTCAAACATAGTCCATCAAGATCAAAGTAAACATAAACCATAACCTACTAATCCAAATGTCTCAAAACTGTATAAATGCAATGAAATACTAGCAACTGTCTCAGAACTGACAGAGAGAAATATGAAACTAGAAACTATCACAAGCCAAAATGCAAGGGGCATTACAGTAATGGCGAAAATGGTGTGTGCTTAGAGTGGGGACATACTCTCTAAGAGATTTTTTAGGGAAGTAGTGGCACGCATAGTGCTTTGGACGAGAGAGTAGGGTGATATATATTCTTTATATATTCTTAATAGATAATAAAAGACAGAAAGAGCATGATTTGAATTTCTAACTATTCTCTAAACAAAAATTGAATTTCTAACCTCAATTGAAGTTTGAATGGTAAAAATTGTAAGGAGGGTTTTGTCGGGTTTCTTTATAATGGATTTTTGATAGTCAAATGTGGCATGGGTATCTCATATATCTTGATATAGAGGCAATTAGTTGGAATGATATGAAATGGTTTTCTTTAAAATTTTGGGGTTTCTCCATTTTTGAAATAATCATGAATTGTTCAAAGACGCTTGTTATATATAGAATTAAAATGTTTGGTATTGCTTGCACACTACTTTATGATTATATAAATGCTTTTGAAAACATTTATTTGGGAGTTGATATCGACCATTTGGTTGTCTTGATTTATCAATCATATGCATGATATATCAAACATCTATTGAAAATAATGCATGGCATGTTAACCATTGTATTGAATGGTGTTTGAGATGATGATAGTGAATAAGATAAACAAAACAAGGATATATGTTAATGTGTTATCTATGGAATTTCTTAATATTTTGGTCATTCAATGATATTTGGATAATCTTCTTTTTCTTTTCATTGTTGACTTCACTACTTTATGATTATATAAATGCTTTTGATAATGATTTTTATATTGAAATATTAAAAGGGAATATGATGAAAAGTTTAAAGATTGTAGAGGCCCTTCACTCCTTGATTTCAATACTCTAATGCTTGGTGGCTTTGATGCACACATTTCAATAATGATATCAAATTTTAAGTCAAAATTTATTAATATGTTGAAAAAGAAAATGATGAATGCAAATATTCAAATCTTGGTGGACTATGTTGACAATGAAAAACTATAGTCACTATGAATAATATCCTAATATTTGCATGGGTTTAAAGGGTTGAATAATAAATTTGAAGGTTTAGGAGACTATTAGACATACCTGGAAGCATCTTAGGTCAAAGTTTATATTAAGTTTGTATTTGAGATCTTAAAGCCATGAATTTGTAGACAATAGCAAACCTAAACTCATTTGATTAATCGGAATGCATTTGCTTCCTCATGTCTAGGGAACCTTGTACATTGGGCAAAGGACCAACAGCAATTGATAGAGCTTTGTGTGTGTCTACTCTTGGTCTCCTCATGATTCCTTTTGGCTACAATCAGTATCACTACCAAGCTACATGTCAAATCTCATTCCATCTAACAATCGGCGTACCCATTTATTATAGAAATAATTTTTGAAACAAACTTATTAATCTATATTTTAAGTTTGGTTAAATAACATAATTTAATACACAGAAAAAAAATATATCAACTTAAATAACATAATTTAATACACATTACTTGTCATTACTTTTAATGGTTGACATTTAAGTACTATTTTGAGAATGATAAGGATTTGTGTTGTAGGCTTTCCAGCCATCAAAATAAGGAGAGTGTTCACCATAGCCATTGGAGGTTGCTAAGTTGCATGGTTTTATGAAATTGAGTTAATCGTTATCAATAGTTGTGCTATGCAAGAGATGGAGAGCCGGTGAAGAGATGAATTTCAACACGAGCATGTGAAAGCACAAACAGAATGGACGTGAAAAGCAAACACAGACAGTAGGATTTGCTTTTTTACACAAGTCAATATATCAGCGTTGAAAGAGAAGACAATAGCGTAACTATGCATCTGGACTCTAATTCATTCACTGAATTTCCTCGTGTTAAATACCCAGAGATTTGACACCGACAGACAAGATTTTATATGATTTTATATGGGGATCATGTATTAAATGAACTAACATAAGATTTCATATTTTGATACACTGGGAAAAGTACTATCTACTTGCCATCACTTTTAATGGTTGAATTTTTGACATTTAAGTAGATTGGTATAAATACTAATTTGCTGCTGATAATTTCTACCTCTCTGAAGGCGGGGACGCCAGGATAATCTTGATAATTGGGAATCTCTTTAAAGCTGGAAATGCCCTCCTGCGTGCAAATGGAAGACTCTGGGTGTTCTCTTAGCCATTTTTCTATTAAATCGAAGGATGATAAGGATTTGTGTTGTACGCTTTCCAGCCTTCAAAGTAAGGAGAGTGTTCACCATAGCCATTGGTTTTATGAAATTGAGTTAATCGTTATCAATAGCTGTACTGCTATGCAAGAGATGGATATCCGTTTTTATAGGCAAACATAATGCACGTGAAAAGAAAACACAGACAGTAGGATTTGCTTTTTTACACAAGTCAATATATCAGCGTTGAAAGAGAAGACAAGAGCGTAACTATGCATCTGGACTCTAATTCATTCACTGAATTTTCTCGTGTTGAATACCCAGAGATTTGACCCCGACAGACACAATTTTATATGATTTTTTATATGGATCATGTATTAAATGAACTAACATAAGATTTCATGTTTTTTTTGGGCATTATATTACTTTTATTATTTGGTTGTCACTTTGAATCACAATAGCTATACACATTTGTGAGAAAGGATAAAAAATCATATCATTTAAAAAGATCTATTACTCTATTTCCATGGAATCATTCTTGAGCCAAATGATATTGAGAAAAAGGTTACATTATGAAACAAAAATGATATCTCATGTATGTTTGACAAATCTCACCTCTGCGATCTAGAATTATTAGATCTATCTCATGTATCTTTAACAAATCCCACCTTTGGGATATAGATGACACTATTGAGAACTTGGTTTTCCTCTTCAATGAAAACTCTCATACAACTACATCATCTTCTTTGTATGTAATGAAATTATTTATAAACCCTAATGTTCTTTATCCTCTTCTATATGCCTTTGTGATGTCACATGATGCAGTTGTATCTAAGAATACTAATCAAATATTACAACTTCTAAGCACAAACATGGAGACTAATGAACATTGTCTAGAAATTTTAATATTGTTTCTTCTCTCATATCCTTTGTTGGAGAGGGAAAACCTTCAATATACGTATGATTATATCTTTTCCTAAGGGAATAATTCACATTTAGTGCAAGTGGATCTTCTTTAGCATCAAGTATTGTTCACCTTCATCGATCTCTAGTGTGGGAGGCTATTCATTAGGGTAGCTACCTAGTCCTTCATCTTCCTATTCATCTTCTCTCTTCCTTTTCTCTTTCTTGGACATACTATCTCTCTACTCCTTTCAATTAGTTTCTTTGTACATGGGTACCTAACATGGCAAGCATTGTTAATTGGTAAAAGTTCGATATTGTATCACACTTTTAAGAAAGAAATGGACAATTAAAGTCTTGATTTATAACTTGAATCACTTGAGAGTGAAATATATGTTTTCAATTTTTAAATGGTGTAAACTAAAAAAATGTAGAATTTTATGTTTGTATTTTTTTTAAATAATTTGGATAATTTTTATAAAATTGACTATAATTTAATTGTTAATAAAATGTTTAAAAAATGAGGTTGGACGGCCTCCACTTTTTTATCCTAAATTTCATTTTTAGTTTTTCTTTTTTGTTTAGTTAAATTGAAGTTTTAGTGTATGGAATATTTTCTTTCTAAATTTTTATAAGTATTTTTTATTATAAATCTCAAGTATACTAAAAATATAGTAGTTTTGAGAGGCTTCCATTTTATGTTCCAATGGATTATTATTAATGAAAAAAAATTATATATACCATTTTGAAAATGATTCTCTCCTCTAGTACGTCGTATTATTCTTGATTTTTTAAACAAATTTTAGTATCCTTTCTTAAAATTCTAATCAACTCTATATTCGACTATAATGACCTACTTGTAGTGACTTTTAAAAGAATTACTAAATATAAAATATTTATTTTTAAAATCTAGGCTCTAAGATCCAAGGAAGGGTATTTTTATATTTTCTAGAAAATATCTACAATCTAAGAAAAGGTGGTCTTAAGATATAGGGTTTCTAAAAGTTTATAAAAACAAAGAGGTAAAAATCCCTTGCTTGTTGATAGCAAGACAGTTTTGGGTGACACTATTTCACCTAAAACTATTTTGATTGAAACATTGAATCACTTTGAATACTTGTTTTTAGAAATATTATCCTATTGTAAAACTTAGAGAGTATTTTTAACCTAAAGTAAACAAAGTTACAAATATAATGTACACTAAAGAACAAAAGCACTCTAAGGTTGAAAATTTTGACAGTGTACATTTTGGTTTCATCATGGAAATGCTTTTGTAGGTATGAATTTTGTTGAATTCCTATTAATTTGTATAATAATGAATATTTTAATTTGATTCTTTTATATGCAATTCTCTTAGATATATTCTAACTAACATGTAGTCATTGATACATATTCAATTTTTCTTCTTAATTTACTTCTCTTCTTAAGCCCCCTTTATAGTGCATTGAACATAAAATTTGACAAGACTACCCTGTCACATCTTGGGAAGTTATTCCGTATAGGTATATTTGAGGGATCTAGAGGTTGGAGTAATAAGGAGTCTATATAAACATTTTCTTAGTGTTTATTTTTCTTAACATTCTATCAACTCTTCCTATTTTAATTTTTTTCCCTAGTGATTCCTTATCTAGCCTATTTCGTCTTTTGATGATATATCATTTTTAGCTAAGCAGGATCCCTATATAGGGTCTAGTGAAGTGAGGAGGGCTTAAATTCCAATAATAAAGGCCTTAGATAGACCCAATATATTTCAAACCATGTCTCTGGGTGCCACTGTAACCTGTCATGTAGGTTATCTTACATACTGGAGATATAGGTATAATAAAACATGAGAGTGATAAGTTGGAGTAATAACAACTCTTCTAGGAGACATAAGGATAAATTAATAGTTTATGGTTTAAGGTTTCTAGAATGTAGGGTTTAGGGTTTGTAAGGTTTGAGGTTTGGGGTAAAGGTTTTAGGATTTACATTTGGATTATGATTTGGGGTTGAGGTTTGTTAGTTTAATAGGGTTGTTAGGGTTAGCCAACAGAAGATATCAATTAAATGCAAATAAAGATTAAGCAGAGGAATGGAAATACACATAAATAATAACGAGGGACAAGTTTTAATGTGGTTCACCCAAATTTAGGCTACATCCACCAAACAAAGAGTCCAATATTAATATCCAGTAAATCAAACTGATTACAACTAGCAATCCCTGCAACTCAATACCACTGCAAAATGCTACAATACAATATCAACTGAAACCCTAACCCTTAGCCGCTTTTATCAAGCTTTTTGTCAATTACAAAAATAGGGATTTTTTATGTCAGTCAATAGAAAAATAACACCCCTGTTACATAATTTGGGAGGAAACCACACTGATAAAAGTGGGGAAAATTTAACCTCTGAGTCTGATTAGGCTCATCTATGGTTTTGGGTTTCTAGGGTAACTTGGGTTTAGGGTAATAGGTTTGGGTTTAGATTTTAGGATGTATTGCATAGTGCCTACAAAATTTTGGATTTATAGTTTAGTGAACATTAGGGGTAATTGGGTGAACAATAATGATTAGATTTTATGGTGTAATGTTTGGAGTTTACCTATGGTTGGAATGTAGTCTTTAGGCTATCTAGGGTTTGTACTTGGTTTATGTTCTCTCTAAATTTCCCTTGGGAATGGTAAGAAATGGAGAGATGGTGTAGTGTTTAGGGTTTGGAGTTTAAGCCTTTTAAAGGATATAGGGCTTAGGATGTACATGGTTCATGGTTTAGGGTTTGGGATTTGGGAACTGTAAAGTATTGAGAAATGGTGAGCACTTACAGATTACATCCTTGGGCAGAAATAACAAAAATATATAATAGCATATTGATAATTTTTTGATGTCTATTACAATGCAGGGAATTAACTTTTTAAAGCATTGTTATTCCCGTATATAACTTCTTATAGGAAAGTAACTTCCCAGAATCTAACCAACTAATTATTTACTTATATTTATTTAACTAACAATGTAATACTACTATTATGCCAACATTCCCCCCATTATTACATTGTTCCTGCAATAGTACCAAGGTACCCCCCCTTAATACTAAAATACTCAACAAAGCTGATTACATAGTATGAATACATATTTTATAGAAGATCTTCTCCCAAAGAACAAATCTTGAACCAAGCGGGGCTCCATCATGCTGTCTCATCTACCCTCGGAAAGGCATAGCTTCGAGCTATGTTCTTGAGCTCTTTAGTCCCAAGCTCTCAAATCACAGAGTCTTGAATTATTCAATAATGGACCCTAAGAGATACGACAGATCTCTGCCATGTTATCTAGTGATTGCGAAAGGGTATAATTAAAGGATCATATACTCTTTGAAGCTCGTTGGACAACAATCCATATTGAGCTCAACCCCAAATCCCAAACCTGTCTCCAAAACAAAATCTTCACAAAACATACATTCTTCAAATTTGTTAGCTCCGTCAGCATCAACAAAGAAAAACAAAACAACCAAAACCAAAAATGCTTCTCATGCAAAGCATCATCTTAGAGCGAGAAGCTGACTTGAGATGATGGAAAATCCTCCATCCTCCTATGCTGCCTTCCTCCAATATGACCTTGTTACACTTTTTTTTGTTCAATGTCACATTAATCTCTCTGATAACACAAGCATGTGAGTCTTTGAAGGCCCCGTTATGTGCAACAAAGATGGCACCGAAAGTCTACGCATAAGTAAATATGATTAAAAAGTCCATTTTAAGGTATTGATAATCAATCAAAGTGAAATAAAATGACAAGAGCCTAGCCATAATCATATTTTGAACACATAACCTTTTGTAATCACCACTCAAAACTTTCACCATTTTCACCAACTCGCCTATTTACCATACTTGATTTTCCCAAATGTTGAATGCCTTTATTATTCCCAAGATTGCTTTCAACTCCACTCACAAATTCATAAACTCTTATATCTCTAATGAAGATTCTTATTTAAACTTTGCATCTATAATGCAATACCTTTATTATGTTCCACTTTATAATTCCAATAACACCTTATTTCACAAAATACCTATCCACAACAGCTTTAGTTTCCATCTAATCAACAATCAAATTAACAAAATAGTAGCAATGTTGAACATGAAACTACACCTCATAGGTTTGCCTTCTATAGTGGAAAGAGGGAGTGGCCCTACTGCTTATAAAACCAACGCTGGAACTTACTAATTTCTGTAACAGTGCTAATTTCTACAACAACTTTCATATCCACCATCCACCCAATATGCAGCTACTATTGTTGGAAGCATTCAATATATGATTGCTAAAAATATAACTCACAATGGCTATAGTTGTAGTATCTCTGCCTGTCACTGGTAGTGCTCACACTAATGTCTCCTTAGTGCTTTCCTTTATCATTTTTGGTTCAAGTGCTAGAATACCAAACAGCTGTCAAACATGCCAAAAATGCCTTCTAATTGCAAGTGCCTTCGAATTCTAACGTTTGCCTGCCATTTCAGATTCTACTGGTTTCTTCTTATGGTAGACTGGCTTTGTAGAAAATCATGTCATTGGCAAATCAACAAACAACAACACCTATGCGCTTCATGCTTCTCTCCAAAAAAAATGCCTCACAGTGGCAGAATATGGCAACTTACAGGTAGCGGATCAAAGATATGCACGACTTGATTTCTAATTGCCTTCAAAACATTGCAAGGTTACTTACTTTCCATGATGGCAAACTAATCTTTTCAACAACCACATAGAAATCATTCTTGCTCTGCAAATTTCAATGCTTATACAAATCAACTGTACTATTCTCCATGACCAAAAAATTGCTTTGATACCATATTGAGAAATGGTGAGCACTTACAGATTACATCCTTGGACAGAAATAACAAAAATATATAATAGTATATTGATGATTTTATGATGTCTATTACAATGCAAGGGATTGACTTTTTAAAGCCTTGTTATTCCCGTATATAACTTCTTACAGGAAAGTAACTTCCCAGAAACTAACCAACTAATTATTTACTTATATTTATTTAACTAACAATGAAATACTACTATTATGCCAACATAAAGAACTAGAAGTTTAAATGGTTCAAGGTTTAGGGTTTATGATTTAAGTTTTCTATGGTTTGAGTTTCAAGGATTTTTTTTCTATTTCAAAGTAGTTCACTTATCAAGATATAATATGTAAGTCATTGAGGTAGAAATATAGTTTGTAGATAACATCTCTTACAAATCATCACATAAAATATCTAATGCTCTAGGGCCAATAATAGAAGCATCACCTAGAGTAGCATCAAAATCACCTACTAGAATCTTTCACATATTATCCCTATTTTGTAGTTTATAATTGTAGGATTTTACATAGTGACCAACTTATTAGACTCATTAATACAAATATTAGCTAATACTTTACAATTTCATTATCGAATGCTTCAACACTTTTGCCATTGAAGTGGTAGAAGCATTAGTTTACTTCATCAAGAAATGAAATATCATATGTACTCGTGAAGATATTTTCTCCATTATTTTCATTCAAAGCCACACTATCATGGCCATAGATGCACTATGATTTTCAATCTTCAATTTTCACTTTTTTTAATCCAATATTCCACCATATCTTTTTATATTTGTTAACCAATCTACATGCACATTATTAAATTTATAGAGTATGATCACTCCACTATTCAAAAAACTATGAAATTTATCCGTAGGTAGCTTCATGGTTAATGTTATTGTAGTGCACTCTAATTTTAATTTTTTATGCACTGATAGGGATCCTTCTTTATATAGTTTGGAGTACACTATCAATTTGTCAACCACATGCAAAGTTTAGGAAGTTTAGGAGTATGAAGATATGGTCAGGGATGGGGCAATGATGTCCTCACAACTTCCACATATACATTGTATTCTAAATCATGGATCTCTTTCTTAATTTATAATGGCCTCAGTTATAGATACACTATTAAGGATGAGTACAAACCCAACATTGAACACCTGCTATTAGTTAGGGCACTGGTATCAAGTCCATCTGATGGCACATTCGATGAAGAAATATACTCTATAATGGAGTTAGATAGTGTATGAAGAAAAGGCACTCTATTTCTATCCTATGATGATAAAATTACTGAAATATTGTTCTTCATTTTAATGATGGTGGTGGATGGAGTTAAACAAACACCCACAACACACAATTTCTTAAAATATGAATGCTATAGCATTCACAAACCTTCCATTGCTTGGTGATGATCAAATAATTACAAGTTGCCTCATTCTATTGAGATTTTCTCAATACCATACTAGTAAACAAGATTTAATGCTTTTTGCCTTCTTGAAACTTCTAAAACTTATCTAGAAACATTCTAAACAAGACTCCTTTCTTCTAGAAAGTTACTATCTTCCATCCATATCGAGAAACTTACAAGTCTCCTATTTCTGCTAGATTTTCCTAAACAAAGCAATTATAAATTATACCTTTTTAATTAATTACAATTAATGGTGGGAGAAATTACTCACCAACACTCTCCCTTAATTTCTACCACTAACTTCTTCAACATCTACAATCTCTATCTTCAAAATGCCTTTGCTAATCTTTAGACCTGCAAAACATCAAATAGCTTTCTCCAAAACGTCCAAAAGTACCATTTCTACAAGATCACTATTGCATGATACTTTTTACATTAGACAATGACTTCCTTTGAGTCAAAGCAAACAATCATCTATCGTACAACTCAAACATTTTATCCTTACATGATTCTTTTTTATTTGACATGTGGATACTTATGCCTATGCAAATTTTGAACCTTTTGCCAATTAGATACATCAATCAATCCACAACTCATCTGCATACAATCTTTCGTAGATTCCTTCTTCCACTCTTTATTCCAAAACATCTTTTCAAAATGATTCTTCAATTCACAAATACTACAAGGATGAAGATCCCAATACATTTCCTTTCTTTGTCCTTGCCTATGTCAATGCGAACATTGGATTTTTTGAATGGACTTTTTTGTACTTATATTACCATTTGTGTTTTCATTTCCTGTAACATATCTGAGACCTTCATTCATTGGATTTATTCTAGGCTCAATGGGCTCTCTAGTTCCTTTCCCATATGTATTGTCCCATTTGAGACTATTAGCCCAAATTTGCAATTTTAACACAATCCCTCTGCTGAATACAGAAATATCATTCCCTTCAGTTGAAATATGCAATTAAGAGTTTTTTCCTTCCATCATTAAGACTCACCGAATGGAGATTTACAATTTACAGAAGTAAATCTATGTGATCTTGATTTGTCTCTATAAACCACACTAGAATGGTGCAAATTTTGGAGTTGGCCGTAAGGCAGCTTTGAGACCAACAAAGAATGTGGAGCGTTCCAAAACCACCTTGTTCATTGAAGAATCTCTTGTAGATTTATATTGCAATTAAATTAAAAGCTATAATTAGTTAAAACGGTGATAGATTTCCCTGGAATTTATGGCAACCACTACTTCAAACTTTAAATGTTTTGATTATGCAAGAGATGGGTGGCAGAGTAGCTTTGAAACAGTTTCTTACTTGGACCTCCACTCAAATTCTATTTCTCCTTATTTAGAAAATCGCCTACAGGTTGGTGGGTCACGTTGTAGGATTATACTTGGTAACATAGGTAGCAACCAAGAAAGAGATTCCAGCTAAGTCGATGCTAATAATAACAAGCATATGCCAAGTGAAGCTGCACCTATGTTTGGAGCATACTAATAATCCTTCATTTCCTTCTAAGATAGATTTATTCAGCATTGGATGGTGGCGACTAATGCTGTGGTGGTGTTGGCAGGGGAAACCCTAAATCACTGTTGTGATGGAATGAAATGAGGGAGAAAACAAAACACACAAACAAACAGAAACTTATATTCATATATTCCTCAAATTCCAAAAATTACAAACACAGAGTACATGCTCTGTTTTACACCACAAAATTTCCATATTCAGTTTGGACTGTTGTCCTAAAGTTGGCATTGTTCACATGTGCAATCTAGAGCTGACTGCAACTCCAAAGCTGCCTGCTATTCTTTGCTGCTGCAGGCTCAAATAATAAAGAATCAAGAACCAAGAATAAAGAATCAATAATCAAGAACTGACTTTCCTATAAACAAAACGAAGAGGTGAGTTGAATGGTGGTGAAGAAAGAAAGTTGGGGTGCGAGGGCTGTCTACTCAAGAACCACAATGAGTAACATAGTTTGGCTTTTACACCAAGACTGTGTACTCAACATAATTACAACGGTCAACTCAAAAATTGCTAGATACAATGCATCGTGAGAAATGGTGCTCAAAATTGAATGCAGCTGGGAAGCAAAGGAAGAGAGTAGGTGGGCTCAGGATCTGAGCCGCCACTAAAAAACTTGCATCTTAATCTAGTAGTTGGCTTGTCCATCATCGACCCATACCGTTGCATTTATGCCATTAAAGCTTCAGCTACCTGCAACCTCTAAAGATGCAGTAGTAGCGTGCCTCTGGATTTTTCCTGCTTAAAAAAAATTGTGGCTATATACAAAGAAAACCTTTGCTGCAGTGAAATTGAAAGATAGCTGTCGATTTTGATTCAATCGCTAAGATAAATGGCTCCAAAATACCTTGAAAAGTCACCAACCAGTGAAAACATGCCACGTAGGCACTTCATGCTCCTATCGCTGATTTTTCCCCTTTTTCATTTTGCCATCTTCGCCCTTGTATATGCAAGAACATATGCATATACAATCGCCACTGTTCACCTGCCAAAAACCCTTTGTATATGCAAGAGCAAAAGCATATACAACTATTCATCATACAAGGCAGACTCCAAACTATTATAGAGCAAATCAAAATTCTAATCAGGTTCGTCATGCATGTCCATTTTGCTCTTATCGCCTTGTATATGCAAAAGCATATACAAGCACCATATATACAAGTCGGACCTCAAATTTTATAGAACAATTTGAGAATTGGTTTAAATCTAGCTTGTATCCTTTTCATTGCACATCGGCTTGTATATTGGAAAATACAAGTTCTTTATACAACCCACGGACTTGAAAAATTTACTCACTGTATTTCATTCCTCCATCACGTTTGGGTTGTATGTCCTTTTGCTTGCATCCATCGCCTCATACATACAAGGTGGATTTCAAACTTTTATCCGCCGCATCTGACTTCTCCTTCAGTTCCAGAATGGATATTTCACTTGTATGCTTTGAATGTACATCGGCATATATACAACTGCCTTTGTATACAACTGGTGGGCCCGACCATTTTCTCTCTCCTTTGCACTGTTCACTTTGCATGTCGCGAGCCTTTGTATAATTTTCAATGTACATTCCCTTGCACATACAAACAAGGAATCTTCTCCAAAATATTCCTGCAATGTATCTAACCATTGTATGTGCACCCGAATGTATATTGCATATACATTCGACCTTGTATATCCACAGGCCCCACCACATGCATCTCTGCCTCACCACTGTAGAAAAGTATATTTGCACCTCCTTGTATATTTTTCTTTGTATATGACCTGACATACAAAGCGGGAATATTCCTAGGAATCTGCAAAAGATTCCCCCTTTGTATATGCACCTTTTAGAGCTTGATATACATTCAGAAATGCATCTACCTCAATTTTTCAAAGGGCAATGGAGATTTCTGACCCGCCAATGCACATTTTGCCTACAACTTAGTTTCAGAATGCTAAACTTAGGTTATTACCACCAGGGGCTCCATCTGGGGACGCATGTCTCTTGCAGGCATGACGAGAACTTCAGATCTCTAGGATGCAGACCAGTCCCTATCCATTAGGCAACAAAGTTGAACATTGCACCAACATGCATCACCAATCACACTTGGTGGTCTAAGGTCACCAAGAAAGGAAAAACCCGTGTCTTCCTTTGTCAAATACCTTGTTTCCATCTGATATCACTGAATCAGGCCTGAAGAAGCTGTCATGATCTGACCACAAACAAACCTTTTTATTTGCATATACAATTATCTCATTGAACCAGCTCCTCTCAACCTTATGTAAATAACCATTAACATCAAGCAACATGTGAATGCTATATTTATCAAACAATGCATGCTCAAATGAAATATAACACATGTTATCATATGTATCAGCATTATGCATTGTGAAATGGTCTCCCAGCTAGACTGAAAACTAAAAACATTCATAGTCCACGATACAACTTCGAACATCAGATATTATTCTATCATAAGCTAGTATATCAAAGGAGAAGCTCTCAAATCCATATATGTGCATTTCATGCACTCAACTTTTAGCTGCACCGAATAGAGAAAACTCAGATACTGGCACATCCCTGCAAGAATCTTCATGATATATGTTGGTTGGTCTTTCATCGGGATGAAAAATAGAATCCATATCAATTACATTGCTTAGATCCTCACCATACTCAAATGGATCCTCCTCACTATATGTGTCAGAAAAAATTGATCCAAGTGTTGCAATTTCATTATAGTATGCTATTGGTTCATGGGCATCAAAACATGCAACTTCATTACTAATGGATTCTCTTTGTGGAGGAGTATCAGCCTGTATGGCATAAGCAAAACTATAATCAAATGAAGAACAATCATACTTAGCACTAGCACTTGTTTCAATCTCAGACTGCTCTTCATCATATCCATGTGTCTGAAAAAAAGGCATTGATTCACACATGGAACTGCTACTCTGTTTGCTTATTTATTCTCTATCCTGAGCACAATATTCATAATCATCACAAATCAATTCAAACAGATGTTCTTTTTTGTCCATAACCTCATCATTATTTTTTGAACCAAACACCTCAACCTTGTAACGGGGGTTATCATTGATCCTTCTACTGGCATCCTCAACTGGTGTATTTTCATTCTCATTTTTATCTTCACATGATGCCATAATCACTTGGTCATTTGAAGCCTTATAACCATTATTCATACCAAAACTTGTGGACAAGGAATTCTGCATGTGCTCATTTCTCATTTTTTCTATATTTTTTACAAACTTGTATGCCATCTGCACAGTTGTTATCTTGAATTCCCTCAACAATGCACTAGAGCCCTCCTCAAATGCTTCAAAATATATGCCAACATAGGCTGAAATATCAGGTTTGAAGGCTTCAGGGATCTGTGAAAGGGCTACTACAAATCTATGACTAAAATCAATACAGGGCTCTTTGTCTTGTTTTCTAATTTCCATTAATCTTGCAACAAGATCAGCAGGCTCTCTTGCAAAGTCTTTTCTAAAACAGTCAGCAAGTTCATCCCAACAGGCAAAAAATTTGTTTGGAAAGCTCAAATACCAATCTCTGGCTCTAGCATCAAAGGATCTAACAAAAAACCTCATCCACATATCCTCATCTCTAAATGAATATCTCTCCATGAAGCAGTGAAAGTTTTGGATATGTGCACCCCCATCACACACATTATGTCCATTAAATCTAGGCATCTGATTGTACATCTGGGCAGACATACTTTCAGCTTGATAATCAACCCATGACAAATCTAATTGGTCATACAAAGGATCAAAAGAGTTTACAAGAGGGTTAGCTTTCTGACTGGCAGACACAACAGGGTTATTACTATTTAATTGGGCTTGCCTAGCCTCTAAAAATATCAACCTATTTTTTTATCTCTTCCATTCTTTTACTCGACATTTCATCCCCCTCTTGACTGAGTATGGGTGAATATATACTTGGATTCATATAAACTTCACTCTTAGACATCATATGTCTGTCGAAGACCTAAGGCTTCCCCCTGGCATCTAACTTATGCAATAAAACAATAAATATAAATGGGAAGGAGATAGGTGCCTTCTCATCTAGATGTTGAAGCTTTGAATAGAATATTTTTAGATCTTAATAACATACATCACCCTTTCATGTGCACTAAAACTTTTTTGTAGAGTCGCTACCTCTCCAAAGAGGATAAAAATTTCAAATAGCTGAAAGCTCATCAAACATTTTTCTAAGTTCATACTTCTAGTAGAGCACCATCATTCACATGAAAGAATCGGATATCACTCCCAAGCAGAGTTGCCAATTCTGTTGCCGACTCGGATGGGCAATAATTTACCAGGGATGAAAAGATAATACTTTCACTTCACGTACCCAACGGAGTCACCAATTCTATTCGTAATTTTTCCTGAATCGGTAGAGGGTTTGCCAGTTCCAATGCACTAGTAGATTCGGCCAACAAATACGGGAGCTTGCGTGAGCTGCCTCTCCTTCACTTCTAGTTCTACCGCACCAAGAGGGGTATCCCTGTTAGCTAAAGATTTGACACTTTGACTCACCCAATGATAGAAAGATTTAGCTTTTTAGAACAGGCAGAATACTCTCATGTGTGGACCAAGATTTGTGTGATAAATCACAAGGCTGGCAACGTTCTTAGACATATTTGTCTAGTCAGGTATGAGAGTATGGAGGGGTTCCTAATACTACTCCTACAACTAACAGGTTGGAATAATAGAATGGAGTTTGATGGTTTGGATGCAAGACAGGGGTTTTGGATCATAACTACTTCATAAGAACAAACCGGTGCCTATCTCAAGGTAAGGAGTCACATAGACGTATACATGAGAATGGCTTGCAACTGTCATTCAAGTTTCAAGGGGTTAGATTGATGCTTGGCTTACAAACAGCACCCAAGAATGGGTACTTAACTATCTCTACTTATGGATATCCCAGCTGACATACAACCTCCTCCACACTCAACCTAAAACAATTTAATCCATTCCTTGAATGGAAGTCTAAAGATCAAGCATGCATTACATAAATCTGTATTCTAGAATTTGAGAAACCCTTAGCAACCAAATTTAGAAGAAGAAATGCATACAGCAAGTGGAGACAGATAGCAAAACACATGCAAGAAGTATTTTTCATATAACATTAACACTAAAACTGAACATATGTGCAAGATACACTTCAGATGCAACTCATAAACTCCACAGAGATACAACAACTAAGAAATGCTTTGTATTTCATTATTCACACACAAAAAAAGCCCAAGTCTTCAACAACCACAATGAGTAACACAGTTTGGCTTTTATACCAAGACTGTGTACTCAGCAAAATTACAATGGTCAACTCAAAAATTGCCAGATACAATGCATCGCGAGAAATGGTGCTCAAAATTGAATGTAACCGGGAAGCAGAGGAAGAGAGTAGGTGGGCTCGGGATCTGAGCCGCCGCTCAAAGACTTCCATCTTAAATCTGGTAGTTGGCCTATCCATTGTCGACCCATACCACTGCATTTCTGCCATTAAAGCTTCAGCAACCCGCAGCCTCTAAGGATGCAGCAACAACATGCCTCTAGAGTTTTCCCGCTTAAAAAAATGCCGTCGTATACAAAGAAAACCTTCGCTATAGCGAAATTGAAAGATAGCTATCGATTTTGATTCCATCGCTGAGATAAACGGCTCCAAAATACCTTGAAAAGTCGCCAACCAGTGAAAATATGCCATGTAGGCACTTCATGCTGCTATCACTAATTTTTCCCCTTTTTCATTTTGCCATCTTCACCCTTGTATATGCAAGAACATATGCATATACAATCGCCACTGTTCACCTGCCAAAAACCCTTTGTATATGCAAGAGCAAAAGCATATACAACTGTTCATCATACAAGGCGGACCCCAAACTGTTATAGAGTAAATCAAAATTCTAATCGGGTCCGGCTTGCATGTCCATTTTGCTCTTATCGCCTTATATATGCAAAAGCATATACAAGCACCATATATACAAGTCGGACCTCAAATTTTATAGAACAATTTGAGAATCGGTTCAAATCCGGCTTGTATCCTTCTCATTGCACATCAGCTTGTATATCGGCATATACAAGTGCTTTATACAACCCACGGACCTGAAATATTTACTCATTGTATTTCATTCCTCCATCGCGTCCGGGTTGTATGTCCTTTTGCTTGCATCCATCGCCTCATACATACAAGGCAGATTTCAAACTTTTATCCGCCGCATCTGACTTCTCCTTCAGTTCCGAAATGGATATTTCACTTGTATGCTTTGCATGTACATCGGCATACATACAACTGTCTTTGTATACAACTGGTGGGCCTAACCATTTTCTCTCTCCTTTACACTATTCACTTTGCATGTCGCGAGCCTTTGTATAATTTTCAATGTACATTCCCTTGCACATACAAACAAGGAATCTCCTCCAGAATATTCCTGCAATATATCTAACCATTGTATGTGCGCCCGAATGTATATTGCATATACATTCGACCTTGTATATCCACAGGCCCCACCACATGCATCTCTACCTCGCCACTGTAGAAAATGTATATTTGCACCTCCTTGTATATTTTGCTTTGTATATGACCCGACATATAAAGCGTGAATATTCCTAGGAATTTGCAAAAGATTCCCCCTTTGTATATGCACCTTTTAGAGCCCGATATACATTCAGAAATGCATCTAACTCAATTTTTCAAAGGGTGATGGAGATTTCTGACCCGCCAATGCACATTTTGCCTGCAACTTAATTTTAGAACGCTAAACTTAGGTGATCACCACTAGAATAAAAGGTTTGGGAAAATAGTGAACATGGCAAATGCTTAAGTTGTCATTACCATGTGCATTTTCTCTTTGTTCTTGTAGCTTTGTTTAAAGAAATGAGTTATCGCTATACAAAAGTTAAACCACATAGGATTTTGAGCTTGTATATTTGAGTTTGATGGGTTTCTCAAGTGATTAAAATCCCTATGTCTTTGTTATGCTTTGTTAAGGATCTCATAGTCTTATGAAACTTCTTCCCTTTATCTTTGAACTATAATGGGTTTTTTATGAGGTTGTAAAGATTGAAACCCTAATTGAAATTTGAATGGTAAAAATTGCAATGAGGGTTTTGTTGGGTTTTAGCACTTAGTCAGTGTCATTCATACTAGATGAATTTTAGTTCTTCACTGTAAGCCAAAGTGTCTATACTATGTGTTAGAAGGGGTTCAAAGTTCTAAGATCATCTACCATTTTAAGATCTAGTGTTTGATTCTAGGGGTTCTAAGTTCTAAGACTCCCTACAATGCTCGTCACTATGCACAACAACACTAGTTGGCATTGCTCTACCAGAGACTGTAATAAAACTAAATGGGCATATGTTGGAATACAAGGAAAAGAGTGGGAAGTATTGTAATGCCCCACCATGCAACCCTAAAGATAAGTTTAACTAAGCAATAAAAAGGGTGAAATATATATATTTTTTTACATAGAAGTAATGATAACAAAACATAACATAGACTAATAGCAACAAAATTAAACTATCATCTCTAGGGATTACATAGCTGCATTATAGCAATTATTACAAATTAACAACAGTCAACAACATACATGATGCAACCATTTAAAATCAAATGGATCAAACTAACATTTTAGGTTACAACATCATATGAATATAACAACATTTTTGCAAGCAAGATTACAAGTACATAATAGTTTATCTTACAAGAATAATTACATAATTTCAATGATACAAAAGCTCTCTTTCTGGATACAACAATTATATAAGGATTTCTTCTGATACAAAAGATCTAAATATAAATAGTACAAATGTCTGTCTTCGATACAGGCGTAAAAATGGAAACAAGAGAGATACATCTTCTTTACACATGAGGCATGGTGCCAGAAAACCAATGGAATAAAGCACATCCACCCAACCATGTGGAACCCTGAGGTCCACCCCCTGTGCTAAGAGATGACAATGAGGTTCCACTAAGCAAACACACAAGAAGTCAATAGGCTAACAGGTGCAAGGACTACACATGACTCCAATACAACACTGGTTGAAATGAACACCACAAGCAACTCAAACAACACTTCCAGAGGCAAATACACAATGAAAGAGGAAAACATAATTAGGGAATGCTAGGTTGCAGTAGGGAGAGTGTCATCGCATGGTCCTAGCATGGGTTATCTAGGGTATCTCTCTCTAGAAACTGGCCCCCATCTATGGTTACCCTGGCAACCTCCCTCTAGGCACCAGCCCCATAGGGTGACACATGCAGAACTAACACATCCTCTCATGAAGACAAGGAGGTTGATCATGCCAACCATGACCTTATCATCCCATCCTTAGCCTGAACGACCACTAGAGGCATGGGTGAGGCATTCAATTATCTTATTTAGTGTGGAAACTACCCAACCCCCTAAATTTATTATTAAGTTATCACTGGATTAAAAACTTCCAATGGGTTACCCTGGCAGCCACTTTGGGCACCGGCCCCACATTGAAAGCCACTCCCCTACCTGCATCAGAAGACCCTATCCATGAAACATATACAATGCAAGGCATTTACCTTCTTGCATACAACAACATAATCAACGGAACCAATTCTTATATCCTTATTCCAAAACATAAACCAAGCATGAAGTATCACATTCTCATCATTTCACAATACACAGAGTAAGGAAAACTCATTTTACATAGTCATCATAACCACCTAAATAACTATACTGTCATGGTATTATCCATCTTGCACATGTATCAAACCAACATGAATAGGAGGCAACAATTCAAGAATGCATTCCATTCAACTCACATGATGTACACAGAGCCAACCCCCACACAATCATACCCTCCTAGGCCTCTGGAAACCATTTCCCTAAATGACACAAATACTTGAGACCATTAAAACTCAAAGGTCACTCATCACATTCACTTACCAATGCACATCATAAACTAAGATCCCTCAAATGCAACATATGATCTGATGCACTAATAATGGGTCCTGAAGAATGCAACACTAGTTCCAATCATGATCAATCATTCAACAAAACATAAAGTGAATCTATCTCAACAATGCAGAACAATATTATTCTAACTACTAGTAGTAGTTAGTAATATGATCAAATGATATAACTGCCATAAGTAACAATATTCAATCCATTCCTATGCCATTGGAAATAGATAATATTAAGAGTCTTACTTAGACTAATTGCAAGGTTAACATTTAGTAGTTGAAAGTCATGGACTATTATCAACAACTCATCATTAAATGATTTCTAATTAAAACCCAAAATTGATACTTCTACCTTAAATTAGAACTAGGTTGATTCTATTCCCTTCAAACACAATAAGTCTCAAAATTATCATCTAATTTAATTCATTTTCCTTCTACCATTATCTAATTTTCAGATAAAAGATATAACTTGATAAACACTATGTTATTTCTAGTGCATTTAAGAAAATATAATTCAATTCCAACATAAATATTTTCATAATCACTACCCCATGTATGATTTCGAAAATCTTTTAAGTTTTGATTCTATTATTTAATCTAGATTAGACTATATTGCTAATTTCAAATCCTAAGAAAAGAACTTAAAACTAAGAATTGGTCTTTAGATAACAAAATATCATGTTCAAAACACTAAAATAAACCACTAATAAAGAAACATACTAATATGATCGATTAAGATATGCAAGAATAGATATTATATCAGAAAGAATATAAATATAGAATGTTTTGATAATGATAAGAGACTTCGAAAAGGAAATGCTCTAGTAGACATGTATGCAAAATTGAGAGCACGGACAAAGTGCATTAACTGTTTAGAAAATTGTCTCAAAGAGATGTCAAATTATGGAATGCAATGATTAAAGGATATGCACAGAATGGATTTGTAGATTTAATAACAACAATCAAGATGGCATAGGAATGTCTATCACTAATTGATACATATCTCTAAATTGACAAACTAGGTAATGCTAACTCTTTTGGATATAGTTTTCATAGGTAAAAGCCAAATCTTATATAAAAATTTTAGAGAAATCCAATTCAAAAATATAGAGATATTGGTAACGCAACTAACTATTTTAACAGAGATGAAACGAGTGGAAGGTAGACAGTCACAAAATATTCATATCTCTAAAATGACAAACTGGGTATGGACAATTTTCATATATAACTTATGAAACTAGGTCATACACCATATGTCAAAAATTTAAAGGAACCCAGTTCATGAAAAGAATGTTATGGCTAATGCAATAGCCTAAAAAATAGATACGAAATGGCTGAGAGGTAGACAGTCATAAAACCTACCCTTGAATAGAGATGATGGTTGGACACTTAGTCAAACCTGGAATCCTCTTCTTAACTCTCTTCATAATCACCATCCTCCTCCCTAATCTCCTACCCCTCTCGCACCTACCCTTGGGATGTATCTCTGCCAGTCCTCTTTCCTTTCACATCCTCTCCTTTCTCTGCCCTCCTTCGTCTTATCCCACACCTCACCTTCTTCCCTTCCTCGTGTCCTCCCTCTTGCCCCCCCCTTGCCTCTCCTCGTGTCTTTTCTTATCCTCTCATTGCTTCTCTTTCTTCCGGGTCCCCATCCTGGTCATTCGTTCCTTCCTTATCCTTGGCCTCTTTTCCTTTAACCCTTGATCTCCTTCTTCTTCGTAGTTTGTCCTTTTTGGTTTATCCTTTTGGGTCATCTTTAGCATCAATGCACTTACTTTATATGCATTAATGCATAAAGATTTACATATTTTTGCCCTCGATATATATATATATATCTTTGTGATAAAGATTTATTTTATTAATAGATATTTTTGTCGTTTGTTCTCTTAAGTTTATCCATCTTAGGGCTCAAGTTCTTTTCTTCTCTTCATGATTTCTGCGTGTATTTGTACACTTTAGTTTTATATTTTCTGCCTATTTATTCTTATTTATATCCATACTTATTGTTTTTTAGTTTTTTCTTCCTATCGTTGTTTGTTGCTTTCTATACTTATTACCTCCCTCTTTTATATATATTTTTTACCGCTTTCTCTCTTGTGTTTATCCTTCTAGTAACCCTATCTTATATTTTTTCTCTTTAAGCATTTGTGCCTTTAATTATACTCTCTAGTTTTTAGATTCTTTCCGTCCTTATATATATGAGTATCCATCCTTTTTGTTTTAAATCTTCCGTTTGTTATATATTGATACCTTTACTTATTACTTCTCTTATTTTATTTCTTTCTATTCTTATCTATTTTATATCGTTGTTCCTTGCTTCCTTTTTTTCGTTCTTTAAATTTATCCTTTTATCCTTGCTTGTTTTTATATTCCCCCTTTTTGCTTTATATACTCTTTCTATAGATTTATTTTCTTTTGATTTGCATTCATTTTTCTTTTTCTATTTTATGTATTATTTAAAATTGTACATACTCTCTTATGTTTTTTATCTACTCTCTTTGTTTATATTTTCTTCCTTTATTTATTTTTTCCTTATCTAGTTTACTTCTTTTATAGTAATATATTATACATATATTATATCGACTCCTCCATATACAGACATTACATTTAATTATATATAGTTCCCTCTTAATGTATTTAATTTATCATTAGTTTTATTAGTCTTTTATGAGTTTGCTCACTTGATTTTTGACTCTTTTTTCCTATTTTCTTTCATTTCTCTTTCTTTCCCTTAGTTTTCTTTCTCTCTCTCCTAGCTACTTTAAGCCTCTCTTAGTCTGGTCTCATTACCCTAGACTGACATTGTAAACCGCACCCAACCCTTATGTATCCTTTTAAGAAACTCTCTCTGTAATTTCAATTCAATCACTCTCCTTCTTTTCTTCCTGATGATGGATCACGGAGTGTGATCCGAAACGTTGAGGTAAAAAAGCAACACACAGGTTTACCAGAAGCACTACAACTCTAGTCATAAAACATTCATATCTCCAAACCCACGAACTGGGTATTTACGATTGTTGGATATGATTTACCTAACTAGGTCGTACACCATATATATAAAATGTAGAGGAACCCAGTAGTTAAAACAAAAGTTATGGCTTTTGTAATAGACTGTAAAAATAGAGATGAAATGGGCGAGAGATAGACAGTCAGATCAATCAGTGATTCCCAGAAATGCAATGATACAGACATGCACAATTAGATCTGATAACAAGGTTTCTAACCTCTGAAGCAAATTACAATTAACAAGAAAAATTATAAATCAAACATATGCTTCAATAGAAAACTGAGACATATATTAGAACCAAGGAACCTGATTTCGCTTGCTTGACGGGGCTGAAGATTCGATGCCGGGTTCAACTGCTATAGCCACAAACCAGTCTCTCCCCCAAAGTTCCATCTACTGAAGATCATTATGAGAGAGAAATCTCCCCCTAAATACAACTCAAAAACTCCCTATTTTTAGCGAAAGAAATCCCCTAAAATCTTCCAGAAGATTCCCCCCCCACAAGAGGCAACAACTCTTGCATGAACAATATCTTACAGTTTGCTATTTTTAACATTTTACAACCAGACCAAGATAAATATATTTTATGGCAACACAAATATTATTTATTTATTTATCTCTAGTTGCAATTACATTATTACTACTATTATTATTATTTATTAACTTATCTTCTAGAATAATATATTTTTCATAAACTAAATTTAAATAAGGAGATTTATATATTTATTTATTTAGTAAAAATGCTTCATAACTAATTATTTTATTTTAAGGTGACAATAACCAAAACAATACCAACAAAATAACCTAACTGTCAAACCATACCTGACTACTATGCAAGATCAGAAAGCAAGACCACCACAACAATGATTGACTATCATAACCAAACCGACAACACTGATAGGGTACACAACTAAATACTCATCCTCTTCAAGGATGATGGCTAGGCTAGGGGACCATATGTTTTCTCCATTCAACAACTTCCATTGGTATGAACACATGCTCAGACCTACCAATTTAGGTGGAGTCGATGCCTGGTACCTGCAACCTGCAGCAAACAAAAGTGTCAAATAAATACATATAATCATCCAAGCAGGCACATAGTGACAGGGAATCACAGTGTAGTAGGGTATGCATTATGAATAATACTACACTATCCCTTCACAAAACACATCACTAGTATCCACATTAAACAAATTCATTAGTAACTAAACAAGCAGATAACACATAGACAGATAATCACATTAATCACGTAGTAAAACTAATTTACATAATCAATTAACCTATAACTGATCACAACATAAGCATAATGTATTAATCATAAAGTATCAACAATGTCATCATAATAAACATCAATGAGTGTCATCAAATACATCATAATAGTAAGCTTACCATCAACATGTCTATCATACCCTACATATTCTGAGTATTTTACCTTCTTCTTCATGCTCCTTAGCCCGACCACCTACTCATCGAGGGTGAGAATGGAGGGGCACTACAAGCATTCCTAGCATAAGTGGGAGAACAATTAACAAGGTGGGAAAGGAGGTGGTAGGGGAGAGGAGCCAGTAGTTGAACATGGTCCAATTGTTGTTATAAAACTTAAGGGTATAGGAGCTAATACTCGTGTGTATAGGAGCTTGTAGTTGAATATCCTATATACTATATATTGTAAATAAGTTTTCCAAATGTAAATAAAAAATGACCCAATGTTGAACATAAGTTCTTATAATTGAATGAAATTTATAAAAGCAACAAATCATGTGATGTGACATTGGCAAACCAACAAAACATGACTTCATGCACAACTATTGGTTCAATCCTTTTTTTGGATCTTTTTGGACACCTCAACAAAAAGCATGCTTATTTGGCATGATATTTGATGATGTGGACCTGAAACCTTAGGTATAAGCAGGGTCTTTGCCAAGTAAGGTACTATAAAATTTTTGAAGTAATTTGAAATTGCCATGTATGATTTTTATAGGCACGGAGTTAGGCTGTTAAACTACTATTTCCTCTCCCCTAACGAATTAAGTTTTTAGTTTGTAACATTTAAATATTGTTTAAAAATAGATATTTGCTTCTAAAGAATAGGTATTTACATAATAGCTATCCATAATTTATGGAGTAAAACTTTAAAACAAGGTATGTTCCCTTATGGTTTTAAGATTAAAACTTTAAAATAGGGCACACACATGTTAATTTGTGAGCTAAAACTTAAATAATGGGGCACACCCCTTGCTAATTTCTTTAAAACTAAGAAGAAACAATGAAAATAATGTTGTATTGCATTTTGACAAAGATCTAAGATTTCACATAAACCATATTAGCGTGGAAAAAAGGGTATATTATCTATGTAAGAGAACACATATTACAGTTCAATCTTGTAACCATTTTTTTTAAATCCATGTGTTCTTCTCAAATTTAATTAGAAATTCCATTTATGCAACCACATGGGACCATGGCATAGGTAATGCATGTATTCCACTAGTTGTACGTTGCATTGCACCAGAAGTTTCTAGTGCAACCACAATAGGTTGACACTCAACATCCCATTATAATAGGAAAATATTCTAAATTATCCTTTATACATAATTTAAAATTTGGATGGGGCCACCCATTCTACTCAAATTTAAGCAAAAAATCTACTTATACAATCGCAAGGCACCATAGCATAAGTAGTACAAATACTCCACTAGTTGTAAGTTGCACTACACCAGAAGTTTCCAATGCAACCACAGTAGGTCAAGCCTGAGCATCGCAATTGTTAAAGTAGTCTAATGTACTCACACCCAAGTTGTAGTCAACACAGTTGTACCAAAAGTCTCTAGTTGTACTGTGTATTGGATCTCCCTTCACCTTCACCATAATGATAACTAGATCATTAACACTATTAACATATAAAGTTCCAATCTTAATCTACTCTTTTCCAATCTTAATTTGCTCTTTGACATCTTTTCTCTCTACAATAACAAGAATATCACAATACTCATCATTTAATGTTCTCTTCTTTACGTAATAATAATATCATGAATACTAGTAATAATAAGGTAGGTAGTAAAGACCATCTACTATAGTTAATTAAATAACTAGTAGTTGCACTATGTTTTGTGTTATAATTATGTCGATAGGATGAAATGCAATAACAATATGATAAGAAAAAATGATCTTTATAATAGGAGTACCTAACATGTTAGTAACAAAAATTATTGTAAATCCATCTTCAAAATCTCACTCACCTTTGGAAGGAAGAATTAAACATTTTGAACACTACAAATAGTAAATTTATAGTACCAAGTGTAAACCATACTTGTGAAGAAAGGTGCAATAATATTATGAGTAGAAAACTGGTACTAATTCATGCATCTATTTTTCCTTCATCTTGCTACATCATTGTCATATCTTGTTACATCATGGCATGAAACTTGATCAAGGTGCAAAAAAATTGGTAAAATAGATGAAACTTGATCATGTTTGGAATACTACAACCAAAGTTGATGAAACTGTGAGAAAGTAACAAGTTTGGGGTTTCAAGGTTAAAAGATTGTCCAAAGTTGATTGATTTGTGATTGGTTAATGATATCCCTCCATGCTTTGCATTATTATCTATGCCATTTCTTAATTCTTTGGGCATTCAATGATATTTGGATAATCCTCCTCTTTTCATTGTTGACTTCACTACTTTTGATGATGATTTTAATATTGAAATATTAAAAGGGAATATGATGAAAAGTTTAAAGATTGTAAAGGCCCTTCATTCCTTGATTTCAATACTCTAATGCTTGGTGGCTTTGATGCACACATTTTAATAATGATATCCAATTTTTAGTCAAAATTTATTGATATGTTGAAAAAGAAAATGATGAATGCAAATATTCAAATCTTGGTTGACTATGTTGACAATGAAAAACTATAGTCACTATGAATAATATCCTAATATTTGCATGGGTTTAAAGGATTGAATAATAAATTTGAAGGTCTAGGAGACTATTAGACATACCTGGAAGCATCTTAGGTCAAAGTTTATATTAAGTTTGTATTTGAGATCTTAAAGCCATGAATTTGTAGACAATAGCAAACCTAAACTCATTTGATTAATTGGAATGCATTTGCTTCCTCATGTCTAGGGAACCTTGTACATTGGGAAAAGGACTAATAGCAATTGATAGAGCTTTGTGTGTGTCTACTCTTGGTCTCCTCATGATTCCTTTTGGCTACAATCAGTGTCACTACCAAGCCACATGTCAAATCTCATTCCATCTAACTATTGGCATACCCATTTATTATAGAAATAATTTTTGAGACAAACCTATTAATCTATATTTTAAGTTTGGTTAAATAACACCGAAAAAAAATATATCGACATAAATAACATAATTTAATACACATTACTTGTCATTACTTTTAATGGTTGACATTTAAGTACTATTTTGAGGATCATAAGGATTTGTGTTGTATGCTTTCCAGCCATCAAAATAAGGAGAGTATTCACCATAGCCATTGGAGGTTGCCACGTTGCATGGTTTTATGAAATTGAGTTAATCGTTATCAATAGTTGTGCTATGCAAGAGATGGAGAGCCGGTGAAGAGATGAATTTCAACACCAGCATGTGAAAGCACAAACAGAATGCACATGAAAAGCAAACACAGACAGTAGGATTTGGTTTTTTACACAAGTTAATATATCAGCGTTGAAAGAGAAGACAATAGCGTAACTATGCATCTGGACTCTAATTCATTCACTGAATTTCCTCGTGTTGAATACCCAGAGATTTGACACCGACAGACAAGATTTTATATGATTTTATATGGGGATCATGTATTAAATGAACTAACATAAGATTTCATATTTTGATACACTGGGAAAAGTACTATCTACTTGCAATCACTTTTAATGGTTGAATTTTTGACATTTAAGTAGATTGGTATAAATACTAAATTGCTGCTAATAATTTCTACCTCGCTGAAGGCGGGGAGGCCAGGATAATGTTGATAATTGGCAATCTCCTTAAAGCTGGAAATGCCCTCCTGCGTGCAAATGGAAGACTCTGGGTGTTCTCTTAGCCATTTTTCTATTAAATCGAAGGATGATAAGGATTTGTGTTGTACGCTTTCCAGCCTTCAAAGTAAGGACAGTGTTCACCATAGCCATTGGTTTTATGAAATTAAGTTAATCGTTATCAATAGTTCTACTGCTATGCAAGAGATGGATATCCGTTTTTATAGGCAAACATAATGCACATGAAAAGAAAACATAGACAGTAGGATTTGCTTTTTTACACAAGTCAATATATCAGCGTTGAAAGAGAAGACAAGAGCGTAACTATGCATCTGGACTCTAATTCATTCACTGAATTTTCTCGTGTTGAATACCCAGAGATTTGACCCCGACAGACACGATTTTATATGATTTTATATAGGGATCATGTATTAAATGAACTAACATAAGATTTCATGTTTTTTTTTTGGCATTATATTACTTTTATTATTTGGTTGTCACTTTGAATCACAATAACTATACATATTTGTGAGAAAGGATAAAAAATCATAACATTTAGAAAGATCTATTACTCTATTTCCATGGAATCATTCTTGAGCCAAGTGATATTGAGAAAAAGGTTACATTATGAAACAAAAATGATATCTCATGTATGTTTGACAAATCTCACCTCTAGGATCTAGAATTATTAGATCTATCTCATGTATCTTTAACAAATCCCACCTTTGGGATATAGATGACACTATTGAGAACTTTGTTTTCATCTTCAATGAAAACTCTCATACAACTACATCATCTTCTTTGTATGTAATGAAATTATTTATAAACCCTAATGTTCTTTATCCTCTTCTATATGCCTTTGTGATGTCACATCATGCAGTTGTACCTAAGAATACTAATCAAATATTACAACTTCTAAGCACAAACATGGAGACTAATGAACATTGTCTAGAAATTTTAATATTGTTTCTTCTCTCATATCATTTGTTGGAGAGGGAAAACCTTCAATATACGTATGATTATATCTTTTCCTAAGGAAATAATTCATCTTAAGTGCAAGTGGATCTTCTTTAGCATCGAGTATTGTTCACCTTCATCAATCTCTAGTGTGGGAGGCTATTCATTAGGGTAGCTACCTAGTCCTTCATCTTCCTATTCATCTTCTCTCTTCCTTTTCTCTTTCTTGGACATACTATCTCTCTACTCGTTTCAACTAGTTTCTTTGTACATGGGTACCTAACATGGCAAGCATTGTTAATTGGTAAAAGTTTGATATTGTATCACACTTTTATGAAAGAAATGGACAATAAAAGTCTAGATTTATAACTTGAATCACTTGAGAGTGAAATATATGTTTTCAATTTTTAAATGGTGTAAACTAAAAAAATGTAGAATTTTACGTTTGTCTTTTTTTTAATAATTTGGATAATTTTTATAAAATTGACCATAATTTAATTGTTAATAAAATGTTTAAAAAATGAGGTTGGAGGGCCTCCACTTTTTTATCCTAAATTTCATTTTTTAGTTTTTCTTTTTTGTTTAGTTAAATTGAAGTTTTAGTGTATGGAATATTTTCTTTCTAAATTTTTATAAGTATTTTTTATTATAAATCTCAAGTATACTAAAAATATAGTAGTTTTGAGAGGCTTCCATTTTATGTTCCAATGGATTATTATTAATGAAAAAAATTTATATATACCATTTTGACAATGATTCTCTCCTCTAGTACGTCGTATTATTCTTGATTTTTTAAACAAATTTTAGTATCCTTTCTTAAAATTCTAATCAACTCTATATTCAACTATAATGACCTACTTGTAGTGACTTTTAAAAGAATTACTAAATATAAAATATTTATTTTTAAAATCTAGGCTCTAAGATCCAAGGAAGGGTATTTTTATATTTTCTAGAAAATATCTACAATCTAAGAAAAGATGGCCTTAAGATATAGGGTTTCTAAAAGTTTATAAAAACAAAGAGGTAAAAGTTCCATGCTTGTTGATAGCAAGATAGTTTGGGTGACACTATTTCACCTAAAATTATTTTGATTGAAACATTGAATCACTTTGGATACATGTTTTTAGAAATATTATCCTATTGTAAAACTTAGAGAGTATTTTTAACCTAAAGTAAACAAAATTACAAATATAATGTACACTAAAGAACAAAAGCACTCTAAGGTTGAAAATTTTGACAGTGTACATTTTGGTTTCATCATGGAAATGCTTTTGTAGGTATGAATTTTGTTGAATTCCTATTAATTTGTATAATAATGAATATTTTAATTTTATTCTTTTATATGCAATTCTCTTAGATATATTCTAACTAACATGTAGTCATTGATACATATTCATTTTTTCTTCTTAATTTACTTCTCTTCTTAAGCCCCCTTTATAGTGCATTGAACATAACATTTGACAAGACTACCCTGTCACATCTTGGGAAGTTAAATTGTCTTTTCCCTTTCCTAGCATTGAATGTGTATGCATATTGTGTTCAAACATTTTAGAGGTCTCACATTCATGCTGATAGTCCTATTTTCTTTATCATATCTTTGGCATGACTTACATACAGTGAACATAAAATGTGGCTTAGCATACATGAAAATACATAATTTGCATTCATATACTGTAGATACGATTTTGTCTATGATTATATGTACATTTCTGGCAAATTACATATATCATTAACATTTATCATATTCAACTTGTTTCTAATTTTTAAGATACATGTGTGACTACATTATCTATGCTTGAAAACCCTAAGAACAATATTCAACCTGACTTTTACACAAATAAGGTGTCAGATCTCCTTGCCAAGAATAATGTATAGGCATAGAGGCAGTAAGGTATTTGAGTTGACTCATTCTTTTTTGTAAATTTTTCTGTCAAATGTCATGTTTCTCACTACTATTTGCATATAATTAAATAGAGATAAATTGGTAGCACCTCTTGTGCTTTTACAATTGTAATTTTTTGAATGCACAAGAAGAAATCAAGAATTCCAACATGGTTATATTACTAGAAGACTAAGTGTTATGACCTAAGCCATGACAGTCCACACTCTCACTTTGGTTAGGTAGGTAGACTTGCACAAACTGACACTAGACAGCATATTGCTAGCACAAACTTCATGGCACCAGACTCAAACCTCAATGGCAACACTCTAGGCCATTGGCACTCTTCCATTCAACAACTTAGTCGAATAGCTACTAGATTAGTGTTACCTAAGTTAACACATAGTGCAAAGGACTATGAATGGACTATGAAACCCTAAAAAGCATTAAGGAAGCACTACAATCTTGGATAGGGTCATCACTGTATTGCAAGGCTATATGAGGAGAGTTTCTCTATCATCAAGAGATCTACAAATGGACAAAGGTGGTGACATGGTTATTGAACTATGCCAATGAAGTTGTCAAGAGTAAAGAACTCTACCAAAAGTTTAGGGTCTGCATTGTGAACCTAGAGGTATGTCAACATTGCCAAACACTTGTACAAATTTAGGAAACCCTACAAAAACCACACCAAAAGACATGAAGGACCCATGCATCAATGTCAAACACATTTTGAAACTCTACAAGATATTTAAGGGTTCATGAGAACCCTAAATAGTCCAAGAAGCCTACATATGAGTAAAATAACATTATCAAGATGGTTTAAAAGTGTATGGAGGTTTGGAAGTCATTCAAAGTTTGTATAGGTTCTCTCAAGACTTATCAATTCATCTTGGAGGCCATGTATTATAACCTACATGTTTGCATGTTCTTGAAATTCTTGCAAGAGTTGCATCATCATGAGGAAATGTATGAAGACTTAGAGACTCTTAGGAAGGAGAAAAGACACCATGCAAAGATCAATGTGACAATGAAGGATATCCTAAGAATACCTACATGCTGGTATATTGTTAATAATGCAGCATTCTTAACAGTACACATTATACTACTTCTCCCCGCCCTATCTATGTAGCATGTGTACTATACATGTACTAGTATACAGTGCCAGTATACTGACAGGAATATGGTGATAGTGATTTACATGCTAATCTTGTTCTTAACAGTTGATATGGATTACAATGAAAGTATCATCTTGCCTATGCACAATGGAGTGATGGAGTATCATAGTGAATGCACAATAAATGGTATTCCTAATATAGTATTCTATCAATGATCAATGACAATAGTTGGTATGATAGTGACAGTTTGCAATTCTCTAACTATGACAGTTATGGTCTTATACTAATGTGAATGAATTTCATTACCTACATTTCATATTCCTTCATCTTATGCTTTTTAACTTTTTGTTGTGGTGACAACCATGGAGCTTGCATTGTCTTTGGAAAAGCTCAATAATGAAAAGCTTCATAGATTACATAGAGTAAGAGGAATTTTAAGATCACATGAGCTTAGTTTATTTCATGTTGAGTGTTGGTTTCTTGGTGTTATTTAAATTTTACGTTGTTTTTTAAATTTTTTATTTATCTTCTATTTCTACATTGAGTTGGATGGTTTGGATTCTAGGTTGTTGAACAATGTAATGATGCACAAATGACATATTTCATAGAGGGTAACTTCCTTGCAAAACAGGTAATCTAATATGTCATGAATTGGATTTATAAATTAAATGTGGTTTCTACCAATGGTTGTGTTTCTTGTATTATAATTTATTTAATGGTATCTATTTATTTGTTTGCTTTATAGGTGGAGGTTATTAAAAACGTTTTTGAATATGTTTCTCAATTGAGAAGAATTGGAAAAGGGCACGGTAATGGAGTAACTCAACATGTCTGAGTGCATTACTATTATGACACACTTCCTAACCTACAATTTATCCGTTTTGTATATCATCTGAAAAATTATAATTCCTTGAGAATTAAGCTGCTAAAGAGGTTTCTTGAATATTGGTTTGGGAGAGCCTTACAAAAATGCACTTTACTATCAATGGGAGTATAATAACTAGCCCAGAAAGAACCTATAACTAGTCTTAAGACATCTTCCATTCTGTTCATTTAATTTGGCATTCCTAGTACAAGCTATGAAAATTCTTAGAACATGAATGCTAAAGTGCATTATTTTTTAATTGATTTATCTTTCTATTGTGTTTGGACCTACTTTTGTAAACTTGCAATATACAATGCACTTTTATTCTTTTTTGAATTGAGACTAATAGTAATTTTGTTGGTTGTATTGAGGCACAACTTCATTCATGGCGGAAAAGGTAGCACCCTGTTGCTCATATCAGATGGCACATTACATATAAAGGAGGAAAGATTCTAGGGTTATTGTTGGCTGCATTGAAGGAGAGAGCTTCATAAATGGGACATGATCAACACTCAGTCATGAAGACTCAAGGAGCATAAATGAGAGAGCTTCATAAAGGAGAGAGCTTCATATATGAGGTGTCATGAATATAGTCACAAAGACTCAAGGAGCATAAATGACAGTGAGCAAGAGATAAAGTACACAATTCATTCCCTAGACAAAGTGAGATGAGTCTTAAGCTATTGTGATCAAGGGTGGTGTGTTAGTTTTTGAGAAAGGAAGGGCAGTTGGAAATGCACAAAGATTAATGAGGAAGATTACAGTCATAAGGTGATGATGTTAGCATATCATCAAGACTTTGGAAGCAACTAGTAGACAAATTTATAGAAGTCTTAAATAGAAAAAAGGACAGACACTAATAATGCTATTATTACAAGGAATATATTCTACATGGTAGTATAGTTGCATGAATATGATAGTTTCATAAACCTATGACAGTCTACAAATGAAAGTCTAAATTTTGTATACTTATGGGTGATTGTTCTATAACAAAGAGATAATGAGTGCATAGAGGTAAGATGTTCATGGTGAGTGGCAATGGTCAATGGTTCCCAGGGATACAGGCATAGTAAGCATGGTTTCAGTGGCATGATTAAAGGAATAGAGGACTACAATGATAGCATTAAAAGGTAAGTATATGAAAGTTGCAGGGCAATCATCTAGAAAGCAAGTATGCACAGTTCAGTCACAACAATGAGTGAAGACCAAGGAAACTAAATATGACTGCCTACCAAGTGTCCATTGTAATAGAGGTGGGGTAAGTGAATGGTTTAGACTCATAAAGAGGCTTTTGAAGATGCATTGAAGGAAGACTATGATTCCATGCCCTAAGAGGACCTAATATATTCAAACTCAATAAAAACATGTCCCATAAGCAATACTGATGACAATACAAGACAAAAGAATACAGTGATGTTTCATTAAGGAAGCTTGATCTAGTCCATGTTTCACATTATGATCCTTTCACAGACCTGACTACATATGACAGTGCATTTCCTTTGGTTGCAGTCAAGAAGGACAAGTGCTAGACTGATGGGGTAGATTAGATGACTTGTGGCAGTAGTTAGGTTGGTTGAGAATCAGTTACTGATAGTTCACTTTTTGGCAAAGCATTGTAAACTTGGAGAAGTTTCTTTCTTGTCATTTCTGTGCATTGTAACTCAGATTTTCAGTCTTGTTGCTGAAAATGAACATTGTAATACTCTATTTCTAAGCTTTTTTCAAGCACGATATTTTAGACTTGTGCAAGTTTTAAGAACACCTTTCTTTTAATAAAGTTCAATGATTTTGCCTTCTCAATGACTGTCTTATTATGTACAATTGATGATTGATGTGTATTTCTATGTTTTATGTTTAAATCCTCAAATATCAGTCAATTAAAATGACTAAATATACTACTAATTGATGTCATTTAATAATTAAATTGACTAAAAATACTACCAATTGACAAAAATCAGTGAATAAATATGACTAAATATATGACCAGTTGACGGTAAAATAATGATTAAAATGACTAAATTAACAACTAAATATACTACCAAATCGATCAATCAAAACAACCAATAAATGACTAAAAATGGTTTAGTCATCAATTCGGTTGCTTTATAAATGACGATAATAAACTACTAATGGTCATGTGACCATGTTTAGTCATTTATAAGTGTTTTTTAGTAGTTTTTTTAATCATATATTGTTGTTTCTATACTAGTGACCCTTAAACCCTAAATCCTTGACCCCTAAACCCTAAAGCCTTAAACCCTCAACCCTTATCCTCCCCTCTCCTCCCCTATCTACCTCACCCCCATCTCTCCCCTATCTCTCTCATCCCTCTCTCCCTAGGTTGTAGGTCTCTCACTTGTATATCTCTTAGGGCTCTCTAGATATTTCCCTTCCTCTCCACCTCTCTCCCTCCTCCTTACCCATCTTTCCCTCAAGTTGTCAACTTCACTCTCTCATTTTATTCTATCTCTCCCCTCACCTCTCTATCTCTCACCTCTGTCTCCCCCTCACCTCTCTACCTCTCCCCTCTCTAGGTCTCTCAGTCACTCCTTGTCTACCTCTTCATCCGTCCTTAGCCATCTAGATCTCTCACTTAACCCTAAACCCTAAACCCTATCCCTAAATCCTCAACCCTCAAGCCTTAAACCTTAAATCATAAACCCTATCCATAAAACCTCAACCCTCGACACTATACCTTAAACCCTAATCCCTTAACCCTAAACTCTAAACTGTATCCCTAAAGTTTCAACCCTTAACCCTCAACCCTTAAACCCTAAACCCTATCTCTAAACCCTCTACCCTCAACACTATACCTTAAACCCTAATCCCTTAACCCTCATCCCTAAAGCCTCAACCCTCAACCCTTAAACCTTCAACCCTAAACCCTATCCCTAAACCCTCTACCCTCGACACTATGCCTTAAACCCTCAACCCTTAAACCCTATACCCTATACACTTAACCTTCGATGCTCAACCTTGAACATTATCCCTCAACCTTCAAACCTCTACCCTATACCCTATACCCTTAACCCTACACTTATTCCCTAAACCCTCAACCCTCATCCATATATGCCTTATACCCTCAACCTTAAACCCTAAAACCTATATCTTAGACACTCAACCTTGAACATTATCCCTCAACTGTAAACTCTCCCTCTACCCTATACCCTCAACCATATACTTAAGGCCTAATCCCTCAATCCTCAACCCTATATCTTAAACCTTGAAACCTACACCCACAAATCCTCATCCCTATACCCTATAACCTCACCCTTATACCCTATACGTAAAAACCTAAACCATAAACTCTCAACCCAAGTCACCCTATGCCTTATATACCCTCAATCCATATCATAAACCCTAAACCCTAATACCCATACCTTACACACTTAATCTTATACACTCAACAAGCTAAATATTATCCTTCAACTCTAACCCTCTACCCTCTACCCTCTACCTATTACTTAAGCCCTAATACCTCAACTCTTAACCCTATACTTTAAACCCTAAACCCAAAAACCTCAACCCTCAACCCTAAAAATTATATGGGCTCAGGTCCTTATATACATTAAACCCTTACATACATACAAGCATACATACATACAAGCATACATACATACAAGCATACATACATACATACATGCATACATACATACATACATACATACAAACATGCATACATACATACACACATACAACCATACATACATACACACATACAACCATACATACATACATACTTACAACCATACAGACATACATACAACCATACATATATATACATACATACATACATACATATAGGCATACATACATACATACATGTACATACATACACACATACATACATACATGTACATACATACACACATACATACATAAATAGAAATATATATACAAACATACATACATCAAACATACTTAAAAACCTTGAACATAAAACATTCCAAGTGAGACATAATGCGAGCGTGTTATATCGCGCTCACATTATATTAAACTTCACAAACATCGGGCAAACTTTTACAAAAAAAGGAAAAAATGTAAAACAAAACATAATTCGAGGGCATTATAACACGCTCGCATCATATGTTTCTTTGGGAATCCCAAGCCTTAGGCTCAGGATTTGCTTTGGATTTCCAACCCAAAGGCTTGGAGTGCCTTGCCAATGTCCGAAGACATGTTTTTGCATATTCTACAAGATTCACATAATTTCATTCGTGCTAACCCTTAGATTTACACGTGTTTCAAGGTCAAACAAATTGAACACCTGGGTAATGTTAGGATTTCTCTTAGCTATTTAACAATGTAATTTTTTAACATTTTGACAATGTTAAGCCTTTCATCTTTAATTTCTTTTGTTTGTGTGTCCATTTTTTGGCAAAAAACTAGTGTTTGGTATTTTTTTATTTATAAATTAACCGTTCATTGAAATTTCAAATAAATTACATATTTATAAACTAGACTCCATTCTACACATACTAAAAAAATGATTTTCAATTAGTTTTCAAAATTTATAGGGGTAGCACGGCCAAAATTCTATTTTTCAGGATGTGTCCACTTTGAAAATTAGTAAAAAATCAAATATTCATTAAAAAATTATTAGAAAAATTGGGCATAAACTACATGTTGTTAGCTAATTTCTCACTAAAGCGCTTTTAAAAATACCAAAAAAAAAGTTAACCTTTTGAGGGAGCCACAAAACACGCTATGTTATGTTTTTTTGACAGAAACAACACCAGTTTTTGTGGCTCCCTTTTTTTAACCCCTTAATCTATACCATTTGCAAAAAAATTAGTAATTTAGAATGTAGACTCGGAGCTCTATGAGCATTGTTTTTGTTGCATCTTAAAACTTTGAGTATAACTATGCTCAATTTCTCATCCAAGGTTAGTATTTCCTGATTTCAAAAAAAAAGTGGCCACTTAAGACCCCTTTTTGGCCCCCCATCTTCCTACGCTTACTATTATGACATTATTATTAAGCACGTGGTTAAATGATGTAATGGACTAACTACCATTATGCAACTGAGGTGGATGCAGGAATAATGTTTTTCTTCCTCTAAGATGAGGAGAGAGAGTATCATGATAGAGAGGATGCTAGATCATGCGAATACAATGATCCTTATGCCATCTGGAAACACACACACATACTTATTAGAGGATAAGCCAATTTTGGATTAATTCTTAATCCCTATGTCTTTGGTTGTCTTACAAATATTTTTAGCATTGAGATCATTTTATTCTTGTTAATTTTTGTCATCATCAAGTAGATGGCTAAATCTTCTTCGTCGACAGATAGTAAGATAGTATACGTCTTTGAATGCCAAGTCAACGTGAGTAATCGACTAAAAAAGTTTAATTTTTTCATAGAGGTCTTAGTTGACTTTGTGAGAATCCTTCGTTGATAATTGTGCTCATGAATAAGCATAATTAAGCATTCGAAAGAATGCATTAGTGACATCCATAAAATAGGTGTGCTATTGTTTATTTTAAATTATTATTTTTATTTAAGTTTAGTTATGGTTACGAATAATTTCAAGTAAGAGGTAAAGTCTTTTTCACCCAAGACATTCTTCCTAGATGCTTGGAGAGTGGGGGAAGGAGTAGTAGTTCCATACTTCCCTTATTTTTCTACATGTGAGGGCTGCAGATGATTGGAGAGAATGTAGTGGAATGCATTTAATATGCAATGCATAACTAAGTGTAGAGCGAGGTGAAATAAAAGGTATTATTTTTCAGGCTCGAGAGGATAGTGCAGAAGGAGGAGAGTAAAAACTTAGGTAGTTGGGAGGAAGGAAGGCATCGGTGATAACGTACTGCCTGTTAAACTCTATAGATAATCATATCATATCCCATATTATATGTCAAGATATTGTTCATATTTGTTGATATCTGTAAGTATAGATATAAATGAAGTTTATTGTTTAAACCACCAAATGACATGTAGGATTTCAAAGAAACTTAGTGATAGTTTAAACTTGTTGTTATTTGACTTTGATAGAGGATAATCTCTGTATAGTTATACTGAATAACTGGTAGTCGAGAGAGTTATATATCTTTGTAGGATATATACATCCCATGCCATATAGTAGTTACTACTAGAAATGGCAATACATCTTGATATCTCTAGTAAAGAGAACTGTATATATATGTTATATATACATGTTCATTATTGATAACGATATACAAACAGTATCGGTGGTGCAACAATCAATGACTGTGTTGACAAAGCTGATGGCGTATGATATTGTAGCAACCAAATAAGGTTATGTTTGTATTACAAATTAAGTATAACTTTATGGCCAACTGTATAAATAGGATGATTGCTACATGGAAACCATGCTTTGGTTTAATTGACTCAATATAGGCCAAAGAAAAGTGTATTGAGAGACTTGACAGAAGGTCATTTTTAATCATACAAATTTAGTTTGTTCAGTACTAAGAGAGTGTAGCAGACTAAAAATATCTAATGCTCTAGGGCCAATAATAGAAGCATCACCTAGAGCAGCATCAAAATCACCTACTAGAATCTTTCACATATTATCCCTATTTTGTAGTTTATAATTGTAGGATTTTACATAGTGACCAACTTATTAGACTCATTAATACAAATATTAGCTAATACTTTACAATTTCATTATCGATTGCTTCAACACTTTTGCCATTGAAGAGGTAGAAGCATTAGTTTACTTCATCAAGAAATGAAATATCATATGTACTCCTAAAGATATTTTCTCCATTATTTTCATTCAAAGCCACACTATCATGGCCATAGATGCATTATATGATTTTCAATCTTCAATTTTCACTTTTTTTAATCCAATATTCCACCATATCTTTTTATATTTGGTAACCAATCTACATGCACATTATTAAATTTATAGAGTATGATCACACCACTATTCGAAAAACTATGAAATTTATCTGTAGGTAGCTTCATGGTTAATGTTATTGTAGTGCACTCTAATTTTAATTTTTTATGCACTGATAGGGATCCTTCTTTATATAGTTTGGAGTACACTATCAATTTGTCAACCACATGCAAAGTTTAGGAAGTTTAGGAGTATGAAGATATGGTCAAGGATGGGGCAATGATGTCCTCACAACTTCCACATATACATTGTATTCTAAATCATGGATCTCTTTCTTAATTTATAATGGCCTCAATTATAGATACACTATTAAGAATGAGTACAAACCCAACATTGAACACCTGGTATTAGTTAGGGCACTGGTATCAAGTCCATCTGATGGTACATTCGATGAAGAAATATACTCTATAATGGAGTTAGATAGTGTATGAAGAAAAGTCACTCTATTTCTATCCTATGATGATAAAATTACTGAAATATTGTTCTTCATTTTAATGATGGTGGTGGATGGAGTTAAACAAACACCCACAACACACAATTTCTTGAAATATGAATGCTACAGCATTCACAAACCTTCCATTGCTTGATGATGATCAAATAATTACAAGTTGCCTCATTTTATTGAGATTTTCTCAATACCATAATAGTAAACAACATTTAATGCTTTTTGCCTTCTTGAAACTTCTAAAACTTATCTAGAAACATTCTAAACAAGACTCCCTTCTTCTAGAAAGTTACTATCTTCCATCCATATCTAGAAACTTACAAGTCTCCTATTTCTTCTAGATTTTCCTAAACAAAGCAATTATAAATTATACCTTTTTAATTAATTACAATTAATGGTGGGAGAAATTACTCACCAACACTCTCCCTTAATTTCTACCACTAACTTCTTCAACATCTACAATCTCTATCTTCAAAATGCCTTTGCTAATCTTTAGACCTGCAAAACATCAAATAGCTTTCTCCAAAACATCCAAAAGTACCCTTCCTACAAAATCACTATTCAATGATACTTTTCACATTAGACAATGACTTCCTTTGAGTCAAACCAAACAATCGTCTATCGTACAACTCAAACATTTTATCCTTACATGATTCGTTTTTGTTTGACGTGTGGATACGTATGCCTATGCAAATTTTTGAACCTTTTGCCAATTAGATACATCAATCAATCCACAACTCATCTGCATACAATCTTTCGTAGATTCCTTCTTCCACTCTTTATTCCAAAACATCTTTTCAAAATGATTCTTCAATTCACAAATACTACAAGGATGAAGATCCCAACACATTTCCTTTCTGTGTCCTTGCCTATGTCAATGCGAACATTGGATTTCTTGAACGGACTTTTTTGTACTTATATTACCATTTGTGTTTTCATTTCCTCTAACATATCTGAGACCTTCATTCATTGGATTTATTCTAGGCTCAATGGGCTCTCTAGTTCCTTTCCCATATGTATTGTCCCATTTGAGACTATTAGCCCAAATTTGCAATTTTAACACAATCCCTCTGCTGAATACAGAGATATCATTCCCTTCAGTTGAAATATGCAATTAAGAGTTTTTTCCTTCCATCATTAAGACTCACCGAATGGAGATTTACAATTTACAGAAGTAAATCTATGTGATCTTGATTTGTCTCTATAAACCACACTAGAATGGTGCAAATTTTGGAGTTGGCCGTAAGGCAGCTTTGAGACCAACAAAGAATGTGGAGCGTTCCAAAACCACCTTGTTCATTGAAGAATCTCTTGTAGATTTATATTGCAATTAAATTAAAAGCTATAATTAGTTAAAACGGTGATAGACTTCCCTGGAATTTATGGCAACCACTACTTCAAACTTTAAATGTTTTGATTATGCAAGAGATGGGTGGCAGAGTAGCTTTGAAACAGTTTCTTACTTGGACCTCCACTCAAATTCTATTTCTCCTTATTTAGAAAATCGCCTACAGGTTGGTGGGTCGCGTTGTAGGATTATACTTGGTAACGTAGGTAGCAACCAAGAAAGAGATTCCAGCTAAGTCGATGCTAATAATAACAAGCATATGCCAAGTGAAGCCGCGCCTATGTTTGGAGCATACTAATAATCCTTCATTTCCTTCTAAGATAGATTTATTCAGCATTGGATGGTGGCGACTAATGCTGTGGTGGTGTTGGCAGGGGAAACCCTAAATCACTGTTGTGATGGAATGAAATGAAGGAGAAAACAAAACACACAAACAAACAGAAACTTATATTCATATATTCCTCAAATTCCAAAAATTACAAAACACAGAGTACATGCTCTGTTTTACACCACAAAAATTCCATATTCAGTTTGGACTGTTGTCCTAAAGTTGGCACTGTTCACACGCGCAATCTGGAGCTGACTGCAACTCCAGAGCTGCCTGCTATTCTCTGCTGCTGCAGGCTCAAATAAAGAATCAAAATCAAGAACCAACTTTCCTATAAACAAAACGAAGAGGTGAGTTGAATGGTGGTGAAGAAAGAAAGTATTTGGATATCATATGGATGCGATTGGGGTGCGAGGGCTGTCGAGGCAGCTCCAGTTCATTGTTTGAGGTCTATCAATAGAGAGGAAGGTATAGTGATTAGGATGAGCTGTACGAAACGATCGAGGGATTGAGGAAGAGATTGTAGATCTTTTTTCACATAGTGGCAAGGACATCTTGCTCTTCCTTTCTGTAAAACGTTTAATTCTAGAGAGTGCCTCTTGCATGGTGGCCGGGGTCATGTTAGCAAAGCAGAACCTAAACCATCTGTCCTCTTTGCAATGGCATGAGGAGCCGGGTGATACATTCAGTCCAATCTCGTTGATGATTGTCTTCCAAAGCGCAAGCTCTGATTCTTTGTGGAGAAGATGGCGGAGGTCTACCCAACAGAAAAGCCCAGCATTGGCGTTGGTCAAACACTCAATGCCCGCCTCGTGCAATCCCTGGACAAACATGCTATGTGCCTCTCGCAGCCTCTTTTTATTCTCTCCAATATATTCTCTCACAAATGCTCTGTCACTCAACATCGCACCCATCAAGTACTGCGTCTATGAAGAAACCATGCAGAAACTTGACATTCTGCGAGCCGCTTTAGCAACCATGCTGTTATACAAATAGATGGCTCCCACTTTGAATCCAGGCAGTCCCATGTCCTTTGACAGGCTGTAAATGATGTGAACATGCTCGCGCTCCTTCTCACTCTGCAGTTGCACCACCTCTGCAATGCTCACGAACCTTGGACCAGAAAACACTGAGCCCACATAGATCTCATCACAGATCAGATGAATCTTCTTCTCTCGCGTAAAACGTACAATGCTTCTCAGTGTCTGTTCATCAATTGTGGTTCCCAGCGGGTTGGATGAATTTGTTATCAGAACACCCTTCACTCTTATCTTTCCACACTTCGCCTGCCTGTACGCTTCTTCAAGCGCGCTCACTGTTACTTGAAAATTGTTGGAACTGCTGCACTCTACTGCTATCAGCTCTACTCTTGTACGCCACTTTAGATCTCTGTCAAAACTGCTTGTCAACATTTACATACATTAGATTTATATCTTGATTCAATCAATTGCAAATGTAATGCCACATATACAGTGAGTTTTGAATATTTTTACATGGAGATTCCAAAAGCAGGTAAAAGATAAATTTTAGTTACCCAAGATAATATGGGGATGGAACAAGGAAAGCTTCTCCTGGATTTGCCATGCAAAATGTTAGAACCTCATAAGCTGCAGTGGCTCCTGCAGTGAGGACTATTCTATCTTTATCAAATTTCGCTCTTCTTCCTCCCACTTCCTCCATAAATAATGCAATAGCCTGCATTAATGGTCCACCATAAATGGTTAATAAAATTCATTATGTTATTTTATTATAGAAATAGTTATTGATGTATATTTTAAGTTTGATTAAATAACATTATTTAATACAGTGAGAAAAGTACTATCTACTTGTCATCACTTTTAATGGTTGAATTTTTGACATGTAAGTAGATTGGTATAAATACTAATTTGGTGCTGATAATTTCTACCTCTCTGAATGCGGGGAGGCCATGATAATCTTGATAATTAGCAATCTCCTTAAAGCTGGAAATGCCCTCCTGCGTGCAAATGGAAGACTCTGGGTGTTCTCTTAACCACTTTTCTATTAAATCGAACGAAAGCTGCAAAATATTTAAAGAAGCAATGGCATTATTTTATAGGTTTGGTAAAGAGAGACACAAGTATTTTGGTAGCCAACATCCTCCAACGAAATAGGCACCTGATTTTCGGCTAAGCCCATTTGAATAATTCCAGATGGGTTATTTTGAGGTTTTATGAAATCGGATCAATCCGCTGCCTCTGGCTATGCTATGATATGCTCGTTATCAGTAGCAATGCAATGCTATGCAAGAGATTGTGCATGGTTTTATGGGCGTGCAAGAGCAAGAGCTGAAGTTTCAGGGTTCCTCCAAAGTCAGGAAGCGCATGGAAGAGCATGCTGACCTTTGGTGCACGTGAAAAACCGAAACACAGTGAATGGACTTGTTGCCAGTCAAAGAGAAGACAAGAGCCCTGGTCGTTGTGTCATTATCACCTATAAATTCTGCTTCTGGACTCTAATTCATTGCATTTCCTCGCGTTGAAGACAAGATTTTTTGCGCAGACATACCTTCCTAGAATAATCTCCACCCAAACTATCGGAGAGAAACACAAGGCGGTTAATCGACGAAACACAAATTTTATCGGGAGACCTTTGAATATTATATGGTGGACTTGATTTTGGAGAAATTATATGATTAAGCTTGTTTGATTCACAATAGTATTGACTTCATAGGAGAAAGCCCTAATGCTTCACCCCATGAGTATCATACACATACAATGAGTGTTAAGTGGACTATTCATACTAATGAGAGATGGGTTCATGTTCATGTGAACCACTACTCATGAAATATGGATCAATGAGTTTGACTCAGAAACTACAGATTTGAAACTTGGTAATATATCATAACATTTAAATCCCACTAACTTTATTGTGTCAAATTGTGTTATAGTACAAATCCTGCAACTTTATTAAATTTATAGAGGAGAAAAGTCCATATTTCAGTTTTTCACTTCTATGTTTTATTTCACTTTTTGAAGATGTTGTTTATGTATAACTCTAGCATTTATCTTGAGTTTTTTTTGCACAACCATTGACCCATTCTTGAATCTAGAACTATGTTATGTTAATCCTCCACTTTATAGCAATACTAACTTAGTTCCTAGAGTTTTCTTCTTTCTTTGACTTGACTACGCTTACAATCTAGTCTTCTAGATTTAAAATTTAAAAATATTGATTTCAAGGCCCACAATCCTGTGATATGCGTTACCCATCATTGTGAACACCAAAAAAATCAAATAGTGTGTCTAAGGTTGTGTATTTATGGACATCATCCTAGGATCCTTTTATTATCAATTATTAACATCTTATACTTACAAACTCAATCACTCACACACACACACACACACCAACAATATCAATTTCCATCAATCTCAACTAGTTTCAATCATGTGCAATTACTCAACATCCACAATTCTTTCTTTCTCTATTTATATCTTGTTAAATCAATTTAGGGGCTTGACTTCTATCAAGGAAGTTGATCTCTCTTCCCTCTATGTAGAAAATACTCTCAAATGTGTTTCTTAGCACCGCACTATTCACAAACACATATATACACTTAAGCAAACATTCTTATAAAATCCAATGGAAAGATTTTTCTTCAAATGCAATAGTTCCGCCTAGGACATAATCACATCAATTAGAGTAGATTGCAGGATGATCTAACTAATCCTAGTATCTAAAATCCTAGGTTATCTTCATCTTAGGGTCCTTTGTTCATTTATTCAATTCCATCTTTCAAATATTAGCTCTCTATTATAGTATCTCAACACTATACTCAACATTGTTCTGATTTCCAAGTAAATCCTAATCCCTTCCACTTCCATTTATCATTTCTATTTGTTTCAATGTTTCAAATCTTAGCTCATAAATTAAGCTAGTGAACTCTTAGTAATTTCATGTTGGTTTCTTTATCATTATTTGGACATCTAAATTAATCGCATGGTGTTTTGTTATAATATTGTCAAATCATGTCATAATGTTTGATGGAATTTCATCTAAAGAGGCCTCTTATCAAATAGATATTTCTTAGGTTAATAAATACCTTGTTGTTCCAAACCTAATTGAACTTTGTTAAATTATGTTATAATGTTCACATGAATAATTTAAGCATACTTGGACTTTGTCAAACTTTAATGCCTCATTACTTAGGTGTGTGAATAAGACTAAGGGGTGTCAACTCAACCAAATTCATTGAAAGCACATGAAATGAAAATAAATGTATCTTAGATGTGTTAAATATGTTGATTTACTTTCAATTTATAGTGCATGATTAATCCTACTTGTTATATCTATTTTTTCAATCATCAAACAAATAACACTTTTAGGTTTATGATTAGTAAAATAAGAGCACTAAGAGATGGGAATTGAATATTAACTAGGAACTAGCTAATGAAAGAGCATAATTTAAGAGGTTTAAGCATGGCTATTTTGAATTTTGTGGCAAATTATAAGGCCACAAGAGGTTGGAGGATGATAAGGATGTGCTCTAGCAGTGATTTGGATAGTTACAATCATTCTAGAAATGTGAAAGAATGTAACAACATTGTGGACACTCTTATGACTAAGGGGATGCTCTCTTGACTTTCTAGTTGTGGTAATGACCTTAGGGATGCTCTAGTGACCCTTACTATGTGATAGTTCAACCTTATGCTTCAAGACTCTACCAACTTTCATAAGTTGTTTCTCCTAATTTTCTCCTTCCTTTAGTGCATGCAAATCCTAGAAAAGTATTGTCAGTACTGAGATATCACCTATCAAAGTCAAAGGAGAAAAATAGTTTTTGATATTTAGGGTGTTGCTTCAATAAGGCTCATATTCAACATGTTTCATCTTTTAAAGTATGGTAAATTGGAATAGTCTATGAGGCCTGTTGTGTAATGGTGAAAATGGTGTGTGCTTAAAGTGGGGACATACTCCCTAAGAGATTTTTTAGGGAAGTAGTGGCATGCATAGTTCTTTGGACGAGAGAGTAGGGTGATGGAGGATTATAAGTTGTGCCAAAGGGCTTTGTGAGAGTATCACTTAGATTGGTAATATACAAAATGGGAGATTTTGTAATGGCTATCTCAAAAACCTAGTAGAGAGCTTTGGAGGAAAGTAGGAGCATGTGCAAGAGAGAAGAGGGAAGTGAGAAAACTTAGTACAAATTGAGGGATGGTAGAGAGAGTTAATAAATGAGGCAGTCAAGGTAGGAGGGTCCGGTTAGGGACTGTCCAACCTTGCATCCTTAAACAATTAACTCCATTGTCATACAGATATGCAACAAAAGCTTATAGTTTAACAACAGAAAGGTAAAACAGATTCATGAACACATAACACGAGATTTATCTTGGGAAAACCCTAACAGGGAAAAATCCAGCCTTCAAAGCTCATCTTTATATATATATATATATATATATAAACACATTACACATCCCTCAAGGGCTTTATTGATGCTAGGGCATAGAGAGCTTTGGAGGAAAGTAGGAGCATGTGCAAGAGAGAAGAGGGAAGTGAGAAAACTTAGTACAAATTGAGGGATGGTAGAGAGAGTGAATAAATGAGGTAGTCAAGGTAGGATCATCCAGTTAGGGACTGTCCAACCTTGCAGCCTTAAACAATTAACTCCATTGTCATACAGATATGCAACAAAAGCTTATAGTTTAACAACAGAAAGGTAAAACAGATTCATGAACACATAACAGAAGATTTATCTTGGGAAAACCTTAACAGGGAAAAATCCAGCCTTCAAAGCTCATCTTTATATATATATATATATATAGATCTAAAAACACATTACACATCCCTCAAGGGCTTTACTGATGCTAGGGCGTAGCCCAAGGACTACAAAAGATTCATCCAAAAAAATTCTTTCGTGCTTTCTTTCATCTACATCTCAATTCTCTACTCTGTAACTCATACTGCTTCCTTCTCTACTTTCTACTTTGTTTTGTTGCTCAACTGGATGAAAACAAATTTAGATCTCGCTTCATGTCTTCATGCTATCAATCACTTCCACACCGCTGCCTTGTAGCAAATCATTATCATTTATCTATATCCTCTGCAAGCCTTTGGATCATCACCAAGTCGGCCTGATTGCAATGGCTTGTTTACGTAATGTGTACACTAAATAGGTCAGGCCTAAACATAAGGCACTGCTTTACAAATGCATAGAACTTCATACGGACCTCACTGAAGGTCAGCTAGGTCCTTAAACTTCATCAACCAAATCTTCTTTTCACTTCGCAAGTCACAGTCACTTAACATAATCAGCTCTATTATGTCAGAATAGTCAATCTTCAAACAACCATAACTCTCTGGAATCAAAGCCAAATGATCTAAATTCTTGATATGCTATAATTTCCTATGTCTAGATGCTAAGTCTAGATCCACAACCTCTCATACTCAAAATCTGGAATTCTCCAAGGTCACTTTCTCAAGCTTCTGTCAACTGTCTCAATGGTTCTGAATTCTTCTGAATGCTTTTGCATCAGACTTCCAGATGCTCCTGCATTAGACTCTCAAGGTTATTTGAGAAGTGAGCCCCTTCACTTAGGTCTGTATTAAGTTAGATTCAAGGTCTGACAATATGTTTTCAGGTATTTTCAACTACCTCAAGGTTCAACAATACTCTAGATTGTCTATGTATGATGCATAAATGTGAGAATTATGTTATCATTGCAATCTTTATACTATTGTGGTAAGGGTGGTATTAAACTATTCAACCTAGGGTTGGGGGCTAGATGGTGATCCTAGGTTGGGCTCATATTGCACCATGCCACATCCCTAAATGTGACTAAGATAATTTTTTGCTTTTTATTAATTGAAAGTTGGAATTTTCCTGAGGTTTTACTTCAAAGGAGATTTAGAACTTGAAAATCTTAAAAGTGTTGTTGAGAAACTATGAATTTATATCACCGCCACCCAAAAACATGAGGGCCACTATATTGTAATCTTTGATTTGTGTAAAAGGAAGCATAATAAAGCTTAGCTTACAATATTGAATATACCCTAATGTTTATAGAGGGATCAATGTAAAGTTCAAAATTTCAAGTGATATCTTGATTGTAGTAAAGCATTCTATGTCTATGGTTAATTAGTAGATATCTTGATTTGACTTCATAACTGTATTAACTTAATTAAGGGAACCTTATGAGTTATTTTGCAGGTTTGGATTTTTCCTTAGTGAAAATATATAAATGAAGATTATTGCATTTGTTAAAACAAGAAGATACTATTCTATTTAATTAGATGTAATCAGAAACATATGTCGATAGCTTGATTATGACTATACTATTCTATTTAATTATATATCTATCTATGAAGACTAACTATACCTACTATTAAATTTCTTATGATTTCATTAATAATCATAAAAAATTAATACATTTTCTTAGGATATCTATTCCTTATGACTTTGGAGGACAAGTGAAAATAGAGTATGTTTACTACTATAACACAAAGTAAGATAAATCAGTCTTATTTTTTTAAACACTCTTAGCTTGTAGATTGTACTTTATGGTATCTAGTGGAAGTAATTGATGTATGTCTCATAAGGATAAAGAAATATAATTATACTTTTGTATGAAGCATTTGTTTGACATGGCTCTATTTCTCTGCACATTAAGGAATCAATCTGTGCCAAGAATAAAAAATAAAGAATAAAGAAATAACTTTACAAAAGAAATCCTATAAACAAAATGAAGAGGTGAGTTGAATGGTGGTGAAGAAAGAAAGTATCTGGTTATCACATGGATGTGATTGGGTTGTGAGGGCTATCGAGGTAGCTCAAGTTCATTATGTGAGCTCTATCCATAGAGAGGAAGACATTGTGATTAGGACGAGCTATATGAAATATTTGAGGGATTGAGGAGGACATTGTACATCCTTGTTAACATAGTGGTAAGGACATCTTTCTTTTGATTTATGTAAAATGCTTAATTCTGGAAAGTGATTCTTGTATGGTTGTCGGGGTCATGTTACCAAAAAAGAATCTAATCCATCCATCCTATTACCAATGGCATGATGAGTCAGGTGATACATTCAGTTCACTCTCTTTGATGATTATCTTCTAAAGAGAAAGCTCAAATTCTTTGTGGAGAGGATGGCGGAGGTATACCCAATAGAAAATCCTAGCATTTTTGTTGGCGAAACACTCAATGCCCACCTCGTGCAATCCCTAGACAAACATGTTATGTGCCTGTCACAACCTCTTTTATTCTCTTGAATATATTCTTTCAAAAATTCCCCGATACTCAACATTGCACCCATCAAGTATTGTGTCTATGAAGAAACCATGTAAAAACTTGATCTTTTTCAAGTCGTCATAGAAACTATGTTGTTATAGGAATAGATGACTCTTGCTCTAAATCTAGGTAGTCCCATGTCCTTTAATAGGATGTAATTGATGTGAACATGTCCATGCTCCCTCTCACTCTATAGTTACACCACCTCTGCAACACTCACAAACCTTGGAATGGAAAACACTAACCCCACATAGATCTCATCATAGATTAGATGAATCTTCTTCTCTCTTGTAAAATGTATAATGCTTCATAGTGTCTACACATCCATTGTGGTGCCCAGTAGATTGGATCCAACACTTTGCATCTTTTCCCAAGTGCTAAAATAACCCTAAACCAAATCTTCTATTGACATGTGTCTTCTAGTCCATGGTCACATACACACGTTAGATGTTCCCAAATGGCATCAAGAGCTCATATAGGTCAGCCTTCATCATGTCCCTAGAAAGATTTACAAGTTTATAGAATTCTCTTTGTTTATTCATAACATGTTTCTCACCAATGAAGGGTTTGGGGTTTCGGTCAAGTAGGACATGTGTAACTATCTAGTTTATTATATAATACATATGCCCACATAAATTCATTAATTATGCTAGTTGAAGGCAAACACTGTAGACCACATTATATGATTTTTAGTATATTTGCATTTCTTACTACTTCCTATCAAAGAGATGTTGATACCAAATGATATTTCTTTTTACCAACTTGGTTATTATAGATTATTCTGCTACACATAAGGCTCTATATGTGGATGACAATGATATTCATAGTGTTTGTAGTTTTAAAATATTTTCTAGAGCTTGTGAATTCTTATTATGGTTTTCAATGTTAAGTATTCCATTCACAGGATTTTACATTTTTAGTCTTTTATCTAATCAAGTGATGCTAGATAAAACTAGGTTTCTATATAGCAACTTGATTTATATGAAATTATTCCTCCATCCATCAATTTCTATGTGTGATGAAAATGATATTCATAGAATTTAATGTTATAACATGTATCTAAGAAAGACAAGTTGGAAAATTTTGGTTTCTTTATGCCAAATTGACGATGATAAACTTATTCTGCCATTTATAAGGCCTTGTGTTTGAGTGAAATGATGTTCATAGAATTTATGGTTAAACGTAATATCTATTTCGAATGATGTTGACAAAAAAATGGTTTTTATTTCATACCAATGTGATGATTGCAAAACTATTGTGTTTCTTTTATGTGTGGATGAAAATTATATTCATATAATTTGTGGTTTTAACCTCTTTCTATTCAAGACCTTGAAAGCATTTATGCTAAATTAAGTATTATAAACTAATTTTGTTATGCATAAGTTTCTGTGTGTGGATACAAATGGTATTTGTAGGATTTGTAGGTTTTTAATTTTATTTATTCAATATGTTTGGGAAGCAAGTTGGTTTCTTAATGTCAATTTGATTATTGTCAGCTACCCACCAGGATTTTTGCATGTGGATGGAAGCATTATTCATAGGAACACTATTTGAGATATTTTATAAATAAATTGAGTTTCTTTCTTACAAACCTAATTATTCCAAAAATATTTTGCTGCACATTTGGTTCTATATGTGGATATTAATGATGTTCCTAGGATTTACAGTTTTAACTTTTTTTTTAAATTTTTTTTGTAAGATTGCAAAGTCTTAGTATTTTGCTTATTAATGACTGAGAAGATGATTGCCTAGTTTGCGTTAAGGATGATTTGTATGGCCTCATAAGATATTGATTGTTTCATGTAGTATAAATTATTAATATCCTTTCACTCATTTGGGTATATGTTGAAGACATCTCTAGATTTGCATGCATGATATTGTGTGTTTTCTTCACCATGGGCATCATTTGTTTTGCATTTGATATATACCAGTAAATATTGTTAGCTCTAAGGGTTGATATATCCTTGTTAAAGCCTTATATGCTTGTAATAGAGAATGCTTGCAACATAGAGTATGTTGGTAATTTTTTTCGAATCGGCAGAGGGTTTGCCAGTTCCAATGCATAGGCAGATTCAGCCAACAGATACGGGAGGTTGCATGAGCTGCCTCCCCTTCACTTCTAGTTCTGCCGCACCAAGGGGGGTATCCCTATTAGCTAAAGATTTGACACTTTGACTCACCCAATGATAGAAAGATTTAGCTTTTCAGAACAGGCAGAATACTCTCATCTGTGGACCAAGATTTGTGTGATAAGTCACAAGGTTGGCAATGTTCTTGGACATATTTGTCTAGTCAAGTATGAGAGGATGCAGGGGTTCCTAATACTACTCCTACAACTAACAGGTTGGAATAATGGAATGGTTTGTATTTGATGGTTTAGATACAAGACAGAAGTTTTGGATCATAACTACTAATCCAGAAGAAGACTAGTGCCTATCTCAGTGCAAGGAGTCAACTATACGTATACATAAGAATGGCTTGGAACTGGCATTCAAGTTTCAAGGGGTTAGGACTAGTATTTGCCTTATAAACACCACCCAAGGATAAGTATTTAACTGTCTATACTTACAAATATCCCAGTTGCTATACATTCTTCTCCATACCTTAACCTAAAACAATTTAATCCACTCCTTGAATGGAAGTTAGAGATTAAGTATGTGATACAGTAAAGCTATACCCTAGAATCTGAGAAACCCTTAGCAACCAGATTCAAAAGAAGAAAAAGCATGCAACAAGTGGAGACAGATAGATAAACACATGCAATAATGCATTTTTTATATAGCATTCACACTAAAACTAAACATATGTGCAAGATACACTTCAGATGCAACTCATAAACTCCATAGAGATAGAACAACCAGGAAATGCTCTGTATTTTGTTATTCACACACAAAAAAAAGCCCAAGTCTTCAACAACCACAATGAGTAACACAGTTTGGCTTTTATACCAAGACTATGTACTCAACAAAATTACAACGGTCAACTCAAAAATTGCCAGATACAATGCATCATGAGAAATGGTGCTCAAAATTGAATGCAGCCAGGAAGCAGAGGAAGAGAGCAGGTGGGCTCAGGATTTGAGCCGCCACTCAAAGACTTCCATCTTAAAACTAGTAGTTGGCCTGTCCATCGTCGACCCCTACCGCTACATTTCTGTCATTAAAGCTTCAACTACCCGTAGCCTCTAAAGACGCAGCAGTAGCGTACCTCTAGAGTTTTCTCGCTTAAAAAAAACTATGGCTGTATACAAAGAAAACCTTCGCTGTAGTGAAATTGAAAGATAGCTTTCGATTTTGATTCCATCGCTAAGATAAACGGCTCCAAAATACCTTGAAAAGTTGCCAACTAGTGAAAACATGCCACGTAGGCACTTCATGCTCCTATCCCTGATTTTTTCCCTTTTTCATTTTGCCATCTTCGCCCTTGTATATGCAAGAACACATGCATATACAATCGCCACTGTTCACTTGCCAAAAACCCTTTGTATATGCAAGAGCAAAAGCATATACAACTGTTCATCATACAAGGCAGACCCCAAACTGTGATAGAGCAAATCAAAATTCTAATCAGGTCCATCTTGCATGTCCATTTTGCTCTTATCACCTTGTATATGCAAAAGCATATACAAGCACCATATATACAAGTCAGACCTCAAATTTTATAGAACAATTTGAGAATCGGTTCAAATCTGGCTTGTATCCTTTTCATTGCACATTGGCTTGTATATCAGCATATACAAGTACTTTATACAACCCACGGACCTGAAAAATTTACTCACTGTATTTCATTCCTCCATCACGTCTGGGTTGTATGTCCTTTTGCTTGCATCCATTGCCTCATACATACAAGGCGGATTTCAAACTTTTATCTGCCCCATCTAACTTCTCCTTTAGTTCCGAAATGGATATTTCACTTGTATACTTTGAATGTACATCGACATACATACAACTGCCTTTGTATACAACTGGTGGGCCTGACCATTTTCTCTCTCCTTTACACTGTTCACTTTGCATGTCGCGAGCCTTTGTATAATTTTCAATGTACATTCCCTTGCACATACAAACAAGGAATATTCTCCAAAATATTCCTGTAATGTATCTAACCATTGTATGAGCGCCTCAATGTATATTTCATATACATTCAACCTTGTATATCCATGGGCCCCACCACATGCATCTCTGCCTCGCCACTATAGAAAATGTATATTTGCACCTCCTTGTATATTTTTCTTTGTATATGACACGACATACAAAGCAAGAATATTCCCAAGATTTTGCAAAAGATTCCCCCTTTGTATATGCACCTTTTAGAGCCTGATATACATTCAGAAATGCATCTAACTCAATTTTTCAAAGGGAAATGGAGATTTCTAACCCGCCAATGCACATTTCACTTGCAACCTAATTTCAGAATGCTAAACTTAGGTGATCACCACCAGGGGCTCTGTCTAGGGACGCATGTCTCTTGCAGGCATGACGAGAACTTCAGATCTCTGGGATGCAGACTAGTCCATATCCATTAGGGAACAGAGTCGAACATTGCACCAACCTACATCACCAATCACACTTGGTGGCCTAAGGCCACCAAGAAAGGAAAAACCTATGTCTTCCTTTGTCAAATACCTTGTTTTCATCTGATATCACTAAATCAGGCCTGAAGAAGCTGCCATGATCTAACCACAAACAAACCTTGTCATTTGCATATATAATTATCTCATTGAGCCGGCGCCTCTCAACCTTATGCAAACAACCATTAACATCAGGCAACATGTGAATGCTATATTTATCAAACAATGCATGTTCAAATGAAATATAACACATGTTATCATCTATATCAGCATTATGCATTGTGAAATGGTCTCCCAGCTAGACTGAAAACATTCATAGTCCACGATACAGCTTGGAACATCAGATATTATTCTATCATAAGCTGGTATATCAAAGGAGAAGCTCTCAAATCCATATTTGTGCATTTCATGCACACAACTTTCAGCTGCACCGAATAGAAAAAACTCAGATCCTAGCACCTCCTTGCAACAATCTTCATGATATATGTTGGTTGCTCTTTCATCAGGATGAAAAATAAAATCCGTATCAATTGCATTGCTTAGATCTTCACCATACTCAAACAGATCCTCCTCACTATATGTGGCAGAAAAAATTGATCCAAGTGTTGCAATTTCATTATAGTATGCTATTGGTTCATGGGCAGCAAAACATGCATCTTCATTACTAATGGATTCTCTTTGTGGAGGAGTATCAGCCTGTATGGCATAAGCAAAACTATAATCAAATGAAGAACAATCATGCTCAGCACTAGCACTTGTTTCAATCTTGGACTGCTCTTCATCATATCCATGTGTCTGAAAAGAAGGCATTGATTCACACATGGAACTGCTGCTCTATTTGCTTATTTCTTCTCTATCCTGAGCACAATATTCACAATCATCTCCACAAATTGATTCAAACATATGTGCATTTCTATCCATAACCTCATAATTATTTTCTGAACCAAACACCTCAACCTTGCAACGGGGGTTATCATTGATCCTTCTACTGGCATCCTCAACTGATGTATTTTCATTCTCATTTTTATCTTCACATGATGCCATAATCACTTGGTCATTTGAAGCCTTATAACCATTATTCATACCAAAACTTGTGGATAGGGAATTCTGCATGTGCTCATTTCTCATTTTTTCTATATTTTCTACAAACTTGTATGCCATCTGCACACTTGTTATCTTGAATTCCCTCAACAATGAACTAGAGCCCTCCTCAAATGCTTCAAAATATATGCCAACACAGGCTGAAATATCAGGTTTGAAGGCTTCAGGGATCTGTGAAAGGGCTACTGCAAATCTATGACTGAAATCAATACAGGGCTCTTTGTCTTGTTTTCTAATTTCCATGAATCTTGCAACAAGATCAGCAGGCTCTCTTGCAAAGTCTTTTCTAAAACAGTCAGCAAGTTCATCCCAATAGGGAAAGAATTTGTTTGGAAAGCTCAAATACCAATCTTTGGCTCTAGCATCAAAGGATCTAACAAAAAACCTCATCCACATATCCTCATCTCTAAATGAATATCTCTCCATGAAGAAGTGAAGTTTTTGATATGTGCACCCCCATCACACACATTATGTCCATTAAATCTAGGCATCTAATTGTACATCTAGGAAGACATACTTTCAACTTGATAATCAACCCTTGACAAATCTAATTAGTCATACAAAGGATCAAAAGAGCTTATAAGAGGGTTAGCTTTCTGACTGGCTGACACAATGGGGTTATTACTATTTAATTGGGCCTGCCTAGCCTCTAAGAATATCAACCTATTTTTTAATCTCTTCTATTCTTTTACTCAACATTTCATCCCCCTCTTGACTGAGTATGGGTGAATATATACTTGGATACATATAAACTTCACTCTTAGACATCATATGTCTGTCTAAGACCTAAGGCTTCCCCTTGGCATCTAACTTATGCAATAAAACAATAAATATAAATGGGAAGGAGATAGGTACCTTCTCATCCAGATGCTGAAGCTTTGAACAGAATATTTTTAGATCTCAATAACATACATCACCCTTTCATGTGCACTAAAACTTTTTTGCAGAGTCGCTACCTCTCCAAAGAGGATAAAAATTTCAAACAGCTGAAAGCTCATCAAACATTTTTCTGAGTTCATACTGCCAGCAGAGCACCATCATTCACATGAAAGAACTGGATATCACTCCCCAGTAGAGTCACCAATTCTGTTGCCAACTCGGATGGGCAATAGTTTACCAGGGATGGAAACATAATACTTTCACTTCACGTACCCAGCGGAGTCGCCAATTCTGTTGGTAATTTTTCCCAAATCGGCAGAGGGTTTGCCCAGTTCAATGCACTAGTAGATTCAGCCAACAGATATGGGAGGTTGCGTGAGCTGCCTCCCCTTCACTTCTGGTTCTGCCGCACCAAGGGGGGTATCCCTGTTAGCTAAAGATTTGACACTTTGACTCACCCAATGATAGAAAGATTTAGCTTTTCAGAACAGGCAGAATACTCTCATGTGTGGACCAAGATTTGTGTGATAAATCACAAGGTTGGCAATGTTCTTGGACATATTTGTCTGGTTAGGTATGAGAGTATGCAGGGGTTCCTAATACTACTCCTACAACTAACAGGTTGGAATAATGGAATGGAATTTGATGGTTTGGATGCAAGACAGGGGTTTTGGATCATAACTACTTCATAAGAACAGACCGATGCCTATCTCAAGGCAAGGAGTCACATAGACATATACACGAGAATGGCTTGTAACTATCATTCAAATTTCAAGGGGTTAGATTGATGCTTGGCTTACAAACAGCACCCAAGAATGGGTATTTAACTGTCTCTACTTATGGATATCCCAGTTGACATACAATCTCCTCCACACTCAACCTAAAACAATTTAATCCATTCCTTGAATGGAAGTCTAAAGATCAAGCATGCAATACATAAATCTGTATTCTAAAATTTGAGAAACCCTTAGCAACCAAATTCAGAAGAAGAAATGCATATAGCAAGTGGAGACATATAGCAAAACACATGCAAGAAGTATTTTTCATATAACATTAATACTGAAACTGAACATATGTGCAAGATACACTTCAGATGCAACTCATAAACTCCACAGAGATACAATAGCTAGGAAATGCTCTGTATTTTGTTATTCACACACAAAAATGGCCCAAGTCTTCAACAACCACAATGAGTAACACAGTTTGGCTTTTATACCAAGACTGTGTACTCAGCAAAATTACAACGGTCAACTCAAAAATTGCCAGATACAATGCATCATGAGAAATGGCGCTCAAAATTGAATGCAACTGGGAAGCAGAGGAAGAGAGTAGGTGGGCTCAGGATCTGAGCCGCTGCTCAAAGACTTGCATCTTAAATCTAGTAGTTGGCCTGTCCATCGTTGACCCATACCGCTGCATTTCTGCCATTAAAGCTTCAGCTACCTGCAGCCTCTAAAGATGCAGTAGCAGCATGCCTCTGGAGTTTTCCCACTTAAAAAAATGCCGCCGTATACAAAGAAAACCTTCGCTATAGCGAAATTGAAAGATAGCTGTCGATTTTGATTCTATCACTGAGATAAACGGCTCCAAAATACCTTGAAAAGTCGCCAACCAGTGAAAACATGCCATGTAGGCACTTCATTCTCCTATCACTAATTCTTCCCCTTTTTCATTTTGCCATCTTCACCCTTGTATATGCAAGAACATATGCATATACAATCGCCACTGTTCACCTACCAAAAACCCTTTGTATATGCAAGAGCAAAAGCATATACAACTGTTCATCATACAAGCTAGACCCCAAACTATTATAGAGCAAATCAAAATTCTAATTGGGTCTGGCTTGCATGTCCATTTTGCTCTTATCGCCTTGTATATGCAAAAGCATATACAAGCACCATATATACAAGTCGGACCTCAAATTTTATAGAACAATTTGAGAATCAGTTCAAATCTGTCTTGTATCCTTTTCATTGCACATCAGCTCATATATCAGCATATACAAGCGCTTTATACAACCCACGGACCTGAAATATTTACTCCATCGCGTCTGGGTTGTATGTCCTTTTGCTTGCATCCATCGCCTTATACATACAAGGCAGATTTCAAATTTTTATCCGCCGCATCCGACTTCTCCTTCGGTTCCGGAATGGATATTTCACTTGTATGCTTTGCATGTACATCGGCATACATACAACTGTCTTTGTATACAACTGGTGGGCCTGACCATTTTCTCTCTCCTTTACACTGTTCACTTTGCATGTCACGAGCCTTTGTATAATTTTCAATATACATTCCCTTGCACATACAAACAAGAAATCTTCTCCAGAATATTCCTGCAATGTATCTAACCATTGTATGTGTGCCCGAATGTATATTACATATACATATGACCTTGTATATCCACGAGCCCCACCACATGCATCTCTGCCTCGCCACTGTAGCAAATGTATATTTGCACCTCCTTGTATATTTTGCTTTGTATATGACCTGACATACAAAGCGTGAATATTCCTGGGAATCTGCAAAAGATTCCCCCTTTGTATATGCACCTTTTAGAGCCTGATATACATTCAGAAATACATCTAACTCAATTTTTCAAAGGGCGATGGAGATTTTTGACCCGCCAATGCACATTTTCCCTGCAACTAAATTTTAGAATGCTAAACTTAGGTGGTCACCACCAAAGTAAAAGGTTTGGGAAAATAGTGAACATGGAAAATGCTTAAGTTGTCATTACCACGTGCATTTTCTCTTTGTTCTTGTAGCTTTGTTTAAAGAAATGAGTTGTCGCTATAATGGGTTTTTTATGAGGTTGTAAAGATTGAAACCCTAATTGAAATTTGAATGGTAAAAATTGCAATGAGGGTTTTGTTGGGTTTCAACACTTAGTCAGCATCATTCATACTAAATGAATTTTAGTTCTTCACTGTAAGCCAAAGTGTCTGTACTATGTATTAGAAGGGGTTCAAAGTTCTAAGATCATCTACTGTTTTAAGATCTAGTGTTTGATTCTAGGGGTTCTAAGTTCTAAGACTCCCTACAACACTCATCACTACGCACAACAACACTAGTTGGCATTGCTCTACCAGAGACTGCAATAAAACTAAATGGGCATATGTTGGAATACAATGAAAAGAGTGGGAAGCATTGTAATGCCCCACCATGCAACCCTAAAGATAAGTTTAACTAAGCAATAAAAAGGGTGAAATATATATTTTTTTTACATAGAAGTAATGATAACAAAACATAACATAGACTAAGAGCAACAAAGTTAAACTATCATCTCTAGGGATAACATAGCTGCATTATAGCAATTATTACAAATTAACAACAGTCAACAACATACATGATGCAACCATTTAAAATCAAATGGATCAAACTAACATTTTAGGTTACAACATCATATGAATATAACAACATTTTTGCAAGCAAGATTACAAGTGCAGAATAGTTTATCTTACAAGAATAATTACATAATTTCAATGATACAAAAGCTCTCTTTCTGGATACATCAATTATATAAGGATTTCTTCTGATACAAAAGATTTGAATACAAATAGTACAAATGTCCGTCTTCGATACAGGTGTAAAAATAGAAGCAAGAGAGATACATCTTCTTTACACATGAGCCACGGTGCCAGAAAACCAATGGAATAAAGCACATCCACCCAACCATGTAGAACCCTAAGGTCCACCCCCTATGCTAAGAGATGACAATGAGGTTCCACTAAGCAAACACACAAGAAGTCAATAGGCTAACAGGTGCAAGGACTACACATGACTCCAATACAACACTGGTTGAAATGAACACCACAAGCAACTCAAACAACACTTCCAGAGGCAAATACATAATGAAAGAGGAAAACATAATTAGGGAATGCTAGGTTGCAGCAGGGAGAGTGTCATTGCATGGTCCTAGCATGGGTTATCCAGGGTATCTCTCTCTAGAAACTGGCCCCCATCTATGGTTACCCTAGCAGCCTCCCTCTAGGCACAGGCCCCATAGGGTGACAAATGCAGAACTGACACATCCTCTCATGAAGACAAGGAGGTCGATCATGCCAACCATGATCTTATCATCCCATCCTTAGCCTGAACGACCACTACAAGCATGGGTGAGGCATCCAATTATCTTATTTAGTGTGGAAACTACCCAACCCCCTAAATTTATTATTAAGTTATCACTGGATTAAAAACTTCCAATGGGTTACCTTGGCAGCCACTTTGGGCACTGGCCCTACATTGAAAGCCACTCCCCTACCTGCATCAGAAGACCCTATCCATGAAACATATACAATGCAAGGCATTTACCTTCTTGTATACAACAACATAATCATAGGAACCAATTCTTATATCCTTATTCCAAAACATAAACCAAGCATGAAGTATCACATTCTCATCATTTCACAATACACAGAGTAAGGAAAACTCATTTTACATAGTCATCATAACCACCTGAATAAGTATACTGTCATGGTATTATCCATCTTGCACATGTATCAAACCAACATGAATAGGAGGCAACAATTCAAGAATGCATTCCATTCAACTCACATGATGTACACAGAGCCAACCCCCACACAATCATACCCTCCTAGGCCTCTAGAAACCATTTCCCTAAATGACACAAATACTTGAGACCATTAAAACTCAAAGGTCACTCATCACATTCACTTACCAATGCACATCATAAACTAAGATCCCTCAAATGCAACATATGATCTGATGCACTAATAATGGGTCCTGAAGAATGCAACACTAGTTCCAATCATGATTAATCATTCAAAAAAACATAAAGTGAATCTATCTCAACAATGCAGAACAATATTATTCTAACTACTAGTAGTAGTTACTAATATGATCAAATGATATAACTGCCATAAGTAACAATATTCAATCCATTCCTATGCTATTGGCAATAGATAATATTAAGAGTCTTACTTAGACTAATTGCAAGGTTAACATTTAGTAGTTGAAAGTCATGGACTATTATCAACAACTCATCATTAAATGATTTCTAATTAAAACCCAAAATTGATACTTCTACCTTAAATTAGAACTAGGTTGATTCTATTCCCTTCAAACACAATAAGTCTCAAAATTATCATCTAATTTAATTCATTTTCCTTCTACCATTATCTAATTTTCAGATAAAAGATATAACTTGATAAACACTATGTTATTTCTAGTGCATTTAAGAAAATATAATTCAACTCCAACATAAATATTTTCATAATCACTACCCCATGTATGATTTCCAAAATCTTTTAAGTTTTGATTCTATAATTTAATCTAGATTAGACTATATTGCTAATTTCAAATCCTAATAAAAGAACTTAAAACTAAGAATCGGTCTTTAGATAACAAAATATCATGTTCAAAACACTAAAATAAACCAATAATAAAGAAACATACTAATATGATCGATTAAGATATGCAAGAACATATACTATATCAGAAAGAATATAAATATAGAATGTTTTGATAATGATAAGAGACTTCGAAAAGGAAATGCTCTAGTAGACATGTATGCAAAAGTGAGAGCATGGACAAAGTGCATTAATTGTTCAACAAATTGTCTCAAAGAGATGTCAAATTATGAAATGCAATGATTAAAGGATATGCATAGAATGGATTTGTAGATTTAATAACAACAATCAAGATGGCATAGGAATGTTTGTCACTAATTGATACATATCTCTGAATTGACAAACTAGGTAATGCTAACTCTTTTGGATATAGTTTTCATAGGTAAGAGCTGAATCTTATATAAAAATTTTAGAGAAATCCAATTCAAAAATATAGAGATATTGGTAACGCAACTAACTGTTTTAACAGAGATGAAACGAGTGGAAGGTAGACAGTCACAAAATATTCATATCTCTAAAATGACAAACTGGGTATGGACAATTTTCATATTTAAATTATGAAACTAGGTCATACACCATGTATCAAAAATTTAGAGGAACCCAGTTCATGAAAAGAAAGTTACGGCTAATGCAATATCCTGCTAAAATAGATACGAAATGGCTGAGAGGTAGACAGTCACAAAACATTCATATTTCCAAACCTATGAACTGGGTATTTACGATTTTCGGATATGATTTAGGTAACTAGGTCGTACACCATATATCTAAAATGTAGAGGAACCAAGTTGTCAAAACGAAAGTTATGGCTTCTGTAATAGACTATAAAAATAGAGATGAAATGGGCGAGAGATAGACAGTTAGATCAATCAGTGATTCCCAGAAATACAATGATACAGACATGCACAATTAGATCTGATAACAAGGTTTCTAACCTCTCAAGTAAATTACAATCAACAGGAAAAATTATAAATCAAACATTTACTTCAACAGAAAACTGAGACAGATATTAGAACCAAGGAACCTGATTTCGCTTGCTTGACTGGGCTGAAGATTCGATGCCAGGTTCAACTGCTACAGCCACAAGCCAGTCTCTCCCCAAAAGTTCCATCTACTGAAGATTGTTATGAGAGAGAAATCTCCCCCTGAATACAACTCAAAAACTCCCTATTTTTATCGAAAGAAATCCCTTAAAATCTTCCAGAAGATTCCCCTCCCACAAGAGGCAACAACTCTTGCATGAACAATATCTTACAGTTTGCTATTTTTAACAAATTACAACCAGACCAAGATAAATATATTTTATGGCAACACATAAATATTATTTATTTATTTATCTCTAGTTGCAATTACATTAATTACTATTATTATTATTATTATTTATTAACTTATCTTCTAGAATAATATATTTTTCATAAACTAAATTTAAATAAGGAGATTTATATAGTTATTTATTTAGTAAAAATGCTTCATAACTAATTATTTTATTTTAAGGCGACAATAACCAAAACAATACCAACAAAATAACCTAACTGTCAAACCATACCTGACTACTATGCAAGATCAGAAAGCAAGACCACCACAACAATGATTGACTATCATAACCAAACTGACAACACTGATAGGGTACACAACCGAATACTCATCCTCTTCAAGGATGATGGCTAGGCTAGGGGACCATATGTTTTTTCCATTCAACAACTTCCATTGGTATGAATGCATGCTCAGACCTGCTAATTGAGGTGGAGTCGATGCCTGTACCTGCAACCTGCAACAAACAAAAGTGTCAAATAAATACATATAATCATCCAAGCAGGCACATAGTGACACGGAATCTGGGTACTCATTATGAATAATACTACACTATCCCTTCACAAAACACATCACTAGTATCCACATTAAACAAATTCATTAGTAACTAAACAACCAGATAACACATAGACAGATAATCACATTAATCACATAGTAAAACTAATTTACATAATCAATTAACCTATAACTGATCACAACATAAGCATAATGTATTAATCATAAAGTATCAACAATGTCATCATAATAAACATCAATGAGTGTCATCAACTACATCATAAGAGTAAGCTTACCATCAACATGTCTATCATACCCTACATATTCTTAGTATTTTACCTTCTTCTTCATGCTCCTTAGCATGACCACCTGCTCATCGAGGGTGAGAATGGAGGGGCACTACAAGCATTCCTAGCACAAGTGGGAGAACAGTTAAAGAGGTGGTAGGGGAGAGGAGCCAGTAGTTGAACATGGTCCAATTGTTGTTATAAAACTTAAGGGTATAAGAGCTAATACTTGTGTGTATAGGAGCTTGTAGTTGAACACCCTATATACTATATATTGTAAATAAGTTTTCCAAATGTAAATAAAAAATGACCAAATGTTGAACATAATTTCTTATAATTGAATGAAATTTATAAAAAGCAACAAATCATGTGATGTAACATTGGCGAACCAACAAAACATGACTTCATGCACAACTATTGGTTCAATCTTTTTTTTGGATCTTTTTGGACACCTCAACAAAAAGCATGCTTATTTGGCATCATATTTGATGATGTGGACCTAAAACCTTAGGTATAAGCAGGGTCTTTGCCAAGTAAGGTACTATAAAATTTTTGAAGTAATTTGAAATTGCCATGTATGATTTTGATAGGCACGGAGTTAGGGTGTTAAACTACTACTTCCTCTCCCCTAACGAATTAAGTTTTTAGTTTGTAAAATTTAAATATTGTTTAAAAATAGATATTTGCTTCTAAAGAATAGGTATTTACATAATAGCTATCCATAATTTATGGAGTAAAACATTAAAACAAGGTACGTTCCCTTATGGTTTTAAGATTAAAACTTTAAAATAGGGCACACACATGTTAATTTGTGAGCTAAAACTTAAATAATACGGCACACCCCTTGCTAATTTCTTTAAAACTAAGAAGAAACAATGAAAATAATGTTGTATTGCATTTTAACAAAGATCTAAGATTTCACATAAACCATATTAGCGTGGAAAAAAGGGTATATTATCTATGTAATAGAACACATATTATAGTTCAATCTTGTAACCATTTTTTTTTTAAATCCATGTGTTCTTCTCAAATTTAATTAGAAATTCCATTTATGCAACCACATGGGACCATGGCATAAGTAATGCATGTATTCCACTAGTTGTACGTTGCATTGCACCAAAAGTTTCTAGTGCAACCACAATAGGTTGACACTCAACATCCCATTATAATAGGGAAATATTCTAAATTATCCTTTATACATAATTTAAAATTTGGATGGGGCCACCCATTCTACTCAAATTCAAGCAAAAAATCTCCTTATACAATCGCAAGGCACCATAGCATAAGTAGTACAAGTACTCCACTAGTTGTAAGTTGCACTGCACTAGAAGTTTCCAATGCAACCACAGTAGGTCAAGCCTAAGCATTGCAATTGTTAGAGTAGTCTAATGTACTCACACCCAAGTTGTAGTCAACACAGTTGTACCAAAAGTCTCTAGTTGTACTGTGTATTGGATCTCCCTTCACCTTCACCATAATGATAACTAGATCATTAACACTATTAACATATAAAGTTCCAATCTTAATCTACTCTTTTCCAATTTTAATTTCCTCTTTGATATCTCTTCTCTCTACAATAACAAGAATATCACAATACTCATCATTTAATGTTCTCTTCTTTATGTAATAATAATATCATGAATACTAGTAATAATAAGGTAGGTAGTAAAGACCATCTACTATAGTTAATTAAATAACTAGTAGTTGCACTATGTTTTGTGTTATAATTATGTCGATAGGATGAAATGCAATAACAATATGATAAGAAAAAATGATCTTTATAATAGGAGTACCTAACATGTTAGTAACAAAAAATATTGTAAATCCATCTTCAAAATGTCACTCACCTTTGGGAGGAAGATTTAAACATTTTGAACAATACAAATAGTAAATTTATAGTACCAAGTGTAAACCATACTTGTGAAGAAAGGTGCAATAATATTATGAGTAGAAAACTGGTACTAATTCTTGCATCTATTTTTCCTTCATCTTGCTACATCATTGTCATATCTTGTTACATCATGGCATGAAACTTGATCAAGGTGCAAAAAAATTGGTAAAATAGATGAAACTTGATCATGTTTGGAATACTACAAGCAAAGTTGATGAAACTGTGAAAAAGTAACAAGTTTGGGGTTTCAAGGTTAAAAGATTGTCCAAAGTTGATTGATTTGTGATTGGTTAATGATATCCCTCCATGCTTTGCATTATTATCTATGCCATTTCTTAATTCTTTGGGCATTCAATGATATTTGGATAATCCTCCTTCTCTTTTCATTGTTGACTTCACTACTTTTGATGATGATTTTAATATTGAAATATTAAAAGGGAATATGATGAAAAGTTTAAAGATTGTAGAGGCCCTTCATTCCTTGATTTCAATACTCTAATGCTTGGTGGCTTTGATGCACACATTTTAATAATGATATCCAATTTTTAGTCAAAATTTATTGATATGTTGAAAAAGAAAATGATGAATGCAAATATTCAAATCTTGGTTGACTATGTTAACAATGAAAAACTATAGTCACTATGAATAATATCCTAATATTTGCATGGGTTTAAAGTATTGAATAATAAATTTGAAGGTTTAGGTGACTATTAGACATACCTGGAAGCATCTTAGGTCAAAGTTTATATTAAGTTTGTATTTGAGATCTTACAGCCATCAATTTGTAGACAATATCAAACCTAAATTCATTTGATTAATCGGAATGCATTTGCTTCCTCATGTCTAGGGAACCTTGTACATTGGGCAAAGGACCAACAGCAATTGATAGAGCTTTGTGTGTGTCTACTCTTGGTCTCCTCATGATTCCATTTGGCTACAATAAGTGTCACTACCAAGCCACATGTCAAATCTCATTCCATCTAACTATCGGCATACCCATTTATTATAGAAATAATTTTTGAGACAAACTTATTAATCTATATTTTAAGTTTGGTTAAATAACATAATTTAATACACTGAAAAAAAAAATCAACTTAAATAACATAATTTAATACACATTACTTGTCATTACTTTTAATGGTTGACATTTAAGTACTATTTTGAGGATGATAAGGATTTGTGTTGTACGCTTTCCAGCCATCAAAATAAGGAGAGTGTTCACCATAGCCATTGGAGGTTGCTAAGTTGCATGGTTTTATGAAATTGAGTTAATCGTTATCAATAGTTGTGCTATGCAAGAGATGGAGAGTCGGTGAAGAGATGAATTTCAACACAAGCATGTGAAAGCACAAACAGAATGGACGTGAAAAGCAAACACAGATAGTAGGATTTGCTTTTTTACACAAGTCAATATATCAGCGTTGAAAGAGAAGACAATAGCGTAACTATGCATCTGGACTCTAATTCATTCACTGAATTTCCTCGTGTTGAATACCCAGAGATTTGACACCGACAGACAAGATTTTATATGATTTTATATGGGGATCATGTATTAATTGAACTAACATAAGATTTCATATTTTGATACACTGGGAAAAGTACTATCTACTTGCCATCACTTTTAATGGTTGAATTTTTGACATTTAAGTAGCTTGGTATAAATACTAATTTGCCGCTGATAATTTCTACCTCTCTGAAGGTGGGGAGTGTTAAAACAATGGAACAGCGAAAAAAGAAAAGAACAGTAAACAATCACACAGTGCAAAGATATTTAACGTGGTTCACCATATGTATGGCTACGTCCACAAAGCAGGGGAAAACTCTTATATTAGTTTGTTCTCAGATGATGTTTACAATAGCCTATACACATGCTTTTATAGATTACAATATCCGCCAAGAGAAAGAGCTAAAAATGAAGAGTCACCACAAAAGGACGAGGTGACCATTGGGTTTCATATCCAACAATCTCCCACTTGAAACCCAATGACTGCTGCAAACATTCAGAGCTATTCCCCTACTTTAAGCCTATTGTCAGAGTTTGACAATGCCGAGAGAAGCGCGGTAGAATTCAAACTTCTCTCGAGGTACAACCTTGGTCAATGCATCAGCCGGATTGATCTTGGTGTCGATCTTCTGAACTTGCAACTTGCCTTCTTCAATCATGCTACGGATGAAATGATACCTCAGCTCAATGTGTTTGGTTCTGTTATGGAATGCCGTATTCTTGGCCAAATGAATAGCGCTGTTACTGTCACAGAAAAGTGTGAAAGATTGCTGTTTCGATCCCAATTCAGTAAACAAACGCTGCAACCAAACCATTTCTTTTGCTCCTTCAGTGAGAGCAATGTACTCAGCCTCAGTAGTAGAAAGAGCAATTACTTGTTGCAATCTTGAGACCCAACTGATAGCTGCCCCGGCAAAAGTGAAAACATAGCCGGATGTAGACCTTCTTTTATCCAAGTCACCTGCCATATCGGAGTCAACGAAGCCTTGTAGCTGTGCAACTTTCCCACCAAAACATAAGGCATAATCTGAAGTGCCTTTTAGATACCTCAATATCCACTTCATAGCTTCCCAATGAGTTTTTCTGGGATTACTCATGAACCGGCTCACAACTCCCACTGCTTGGGAAATATCAGGACGGGTGCATATCATTGCATACATAAGACTTCCCACGGCTGAAGAGTATGGAATGTTCTTCATGTAGTCTTGTTCTTCTTGTGTCTTGGGGCACAATGTTGAAGACAAGTGAAAATGATCGGCAAGTGGAGTGCTAACTGGCTTAGCACTTTTCATATTGAATCTGTCCAAAACTTTTTCAACATATTTTTGCTGAGACAATCTGATTTCTTTCTTCTTTCTGTCCTGAATGATGGTCATGCCAAGAATCTTCTTTGCTGCCCTGAGGTTCTTCATTGCAAATTTGTTTCCCAAGAGTTGCTTCAAATCAGCAATGACTCTCATGTTGGTGCCGGTAATGAGCATGTCGTCAACATAGAGTAGCAACAAAACAAATTCACCACTTGGCAAAACCTTGTAGTATAAACATGGATCAGATTCAGAGCGCGTAAACTGATTTTCCATCATGAAGTTATCAAACTTGATGTACCACTGCCTTGGGGCTTGTTTCAGCCCATACAAGCTCCTCTTTAATCTGCAAAACAGATTTTCATGCCCTTGCTTGACAAAACCTTCTGGCTGATGCATGTACAATTCCTCTTCTATGTCACCGTGGAGAAAAGCGGTTTTGACGTCGAGTTGCTCAAGCTCAAGGTCATAAACTGCTGTCAAACCCAAAATAGCTCGAATTGTGTTCATTCTCACAACTGGTGAGAAAATCTCATTGAAGTCCACTCCCTTTTGTTGATCATATCCTTTCACAACAAGTCTGGCCCTATAGCGTTTTGTGCCGCCTTCTTCCTCTTTGATTCTGTAGACCCACCGATTCTTCAAAGGTTTACGATCAGGTGGAAGCCGGACCAGATCCCATGTATGGTTTGCCATTAGAGAGTCCATTTCATCCTTCATTGCTGCCATCCATTTCTCACTGTCCCTGTCATTGCAAGCTTCTCGAAATGTATTTGGTTCTGATATGTCAGCAACGAGCAATTGATAGTCATCAAATTTTGGAGGAGGTTTCCTCTCTCTGGTAGACCTCCTCAGTGAAGGAATTTGCCCTTGTATACTGCCCTGTGCAATGCTCTATTCACTAGAAACATTCCTCTGTTTTCCAACATCACTGTCCTGTATTTCTGTATTGTTCCTCATAGAAGTAGATGAGTTGTCGAATTTAGAGTTTACCTTGTCCATTAATACTGGTAACTCTCGTACTGGTGGCGTGGGAAAAGGACCTCTTTGCTGTGCATCAACGTATGTTAACTGTGTTCTATGATGAGAGGGCGTAGAAAACATAGGGGACAACAGATTTAAAGTGGTTTGCATTTGCTCTGTTGATCCTGTAACTGGCAATGATGGAACATTCACTGGCTGCATTGAGATACCTTTTACATTGTTTGGAGACTGTCGACCTCCTTCCTAAGGCCGCGGGTGAGGGAACACATTTGAACGCCCTTCATTAGTCTGTGTATTGTTTCTGACTGGCAGCGTAGAACATTTTGCAAGCTGCGTGGGATCTTCTACAGGCTGCGTTGGATAGAAAACAGTCTGCAATGGATAGTTATTGGCCTGCGTGGCATCCAAAGAAATTGAATTGTTGGGAGGTAGCATATGTGGTCTGACCCCAGTGCGTGGGTTTATACATTCCTTAGCCCGCGTGGGATTATATGCAACTGTATCTTTAGCGTTCTTATGGCATGAGCCAAGGATTCCTCCGGCACTATTGTTATTATCCACCAGGCTTTCATCTATGTTATGCGGTAGATGTATAACTTGAGGCTGTGTGGGAATAACACCCATTTCATAGGTGTTTGATGGAAGATGTGAGCCTGAGTGCTCATTAACATTAACAGAAATTGAACCAAAATTTAGTGGCAAGGCTCCCACTTCATCTGACATTTGAACTGTACCTTGTGTAGATGACTGAGAAATGCCTCTGGCTGCTAGTGATGGATGTGGAGACTGTGAATCACACCCACTGAAACTGTCATCCAATGAAATATATTCTTTTGTAGATGTCCTCTGTTCTTGCAAGGCAGGAAACACTTTTTCATTGAAGATCACATCACGGCTGCGAATGATTTGTTTTGCAACAGGATCCCACAATCTGAAACCGTATTGCTCTTCCCCATAACCGACGAAGATGCATCGTTTGGATTTGAAATCCAATTTTGTTTTCTTTTCTTTTGGAATGTGAGCGAACGCCTCGTAGCCAAAGACCCGGAGGTGATGGTAAGAGATCTTCTTTTCAAACCACTCTTCTTCCGGAATATCAAAATCTAGCTTAGTAGAAGGACTTCGATTGATCAAATAAACCACCGTGTTAACTGCCTCAGCCTAGAATTCTTTACTCAAACTAGCATTTGAGAGCATGCTATGTGCCCTCTCTAGAATCGTGCGATTCATTCTTTCGGCTGCACCATTTTCCTGAGGTGTAAATGGTACAACCTTGATGTGCTGAATGCTGTTGTCTGCACAAAAAGCATCAAAATCTAAAGAGCAAAACTCCCCCCCATTGTCAGTTTTAAGACATTTAATTTTGTTCCCAATTTGATTTTCAGCAACAGCCTTAAAAATTTTGAATTTTGCAAACACTTCTAATTTTTTGTTGAGCATATAAACCCAAAGCTTACGGGTGCAATCATCTAAAAAAGTTACAAAGTAGTTTGCTCCTCCAATGGAGGTTACCTCTGTGGGACCAAAGACATCCGAATGCACGAGTTCCAAGGGTTTTGCCTTCTTGTCGTGTCCGGTTTTGGAGAAGCTGGCCCGCCTTTGTTTCCCGTAAATGCAATGCTCACAAAGTTCCAAATCTGCTAATTATAAACCAGAAAGTTGGCCTCTTTTGAGCAATACTTCCATTCCCTTTTTGCTCATGTGGCCAAGTCTCCTATACCACAATTCTGTCCCGCTGTCAACTACAGCCATCACCGCTCCCACTTCAGCGGCACATTCGAGCACATAAAGAGATCCTGATTTACTGCCTTTTGCAACAACTAAAGCGCCTTTAGTTACTTTCCAAATGTTGGAAGAGAAAGTGATGCTGCAGCCTTGCGCATCAAGTTGTCCTGCTGAAATCAAGTTCCTCTTAAGTTTAGGAACATGTCTGACATCATTTAGTAGCCACTTGCTTCCATTCTTTAGTTGTAGCAATATATCACCTTTGCTGACAATCTCCCACAACTCATTGTCTCTGAGATAAACCTTGCCAAATTTTCCTTCTTGATATGTTTGGAAGGCATCCCGATTTGAAGTTGCGTGAAAGGAGGCGCCGGAGTCTAAAAACCATGAGTCGGCTTCAGCTTCACTTGCTGCCAAGACAAGAGCTCCTCCATCATCTTCAAGAGTCGTGTTAATCTCATTTTCTTTCAGCTATTTTTGAGCTTTCTTGTAATACCAACAATCCTTCTTGACATGTCCATCTTTTCCGCAAAACCAGCAACCTTCTTTCCGTCCTCTTGACTTTGACCTCTTCGCTGATTTAAATCTTCTCTTGTTTTGTTTTCCTCAATCTTGGGTTCTTCCCCTATTGCCTAGAACCAAGGCTTCACCGGATATTTTATTTTGTCCTCTCCTCATGTCTTCGTTGAGGAGGGTGGCAGCAACATCGTCAAATTTTAACAATGCTTTCTTTTCCTTGTTTTCAGATCCTCTTCTCCCAGGTGCTGAATTGTTGATCGTCATCACGACATTATCCTAGCTGTCAGAAAGCGAGCACAGGAGTAGCATAGCCCTCATTTCATCATCAAAATTGATTTCTACAGAAACTAGTTGGCTGATTGCAATGTTGAATTCGTTCAAGTGATTTAAAAATGTTTTTCCCTCTTTCATTTTTAGGTTGAACAACTTTTTTAGCAAGAAGACCCTATTGGTTGCGGATGCCGTTTCATACATGTCGCAAAGCTTGTCCCAGATCTGCTTTGCCGAGGTTTCTGTTGCAACATTAAATAAGACGTTGCTGGACAGTGAGAGGATGATTGTAGAGGCTGCTTTTTGATCCAACACATCCCATTCGTCATCTGTCATCTTTTCCGGTTTTGCTTCTTTTCCTTTCAGCGTGATAGCTAAGTCTTTTTGAATTAGCACGGCACGAATTTGCAGCTTCCAAAGCCCAAAATTCTGCCCTGAAAACTTCTCTATTCTCCACTTGTCTACTTCTTCCATTTCTTTGAAATTCGTCACGAATTTCTCAACCAGCGCCTTACCTGAGCTCTGATACCAATTGTTAAAACAATGGAATAGCGAAAAAAGAAAAGAACAGTAAACAATCACACAGTGCAAAGATATTTAAAGTGGTTCACCATATGTATGGCTACGTCCACAAAGCAGGGGAAAACTCTTATATTAGTTTGTTCTCAGATGATGTTTACAACAGCATATACACATGCTTGTATAGATTACAATATACGCCAAGTGAAAGAGCTGAAAATGAAGAGTCACCACAAAAGGATGAGGTGACCGTTGGGTTTCATATCCAACAGGGAGGCCAGGATAATCTTGATAATTGGCAATCTCCTTAAAGCTAGAAATGCCCTCCTGCGTGCAAATGGAAGACTCTGGGTGTTCTCTTAGCCATTTTTCTATTAAATCGAAGGATGATAAGGATTTCTGTTGTACACTTTCCAGCCTTCAAAGTAGGGAGAGTGTTCACCATAGCCATTGGTTTTATGAAATTGAGTTAATCGTTATCAATAGTTGTACTGCTATGCAAGAGATGGATATCCGTTTTTATAGGCAAACATAATGCACGTGAAAAGAAAACACAGATAGTAGGATTTGCTTTTTTACACAAGTCAATATATCAGCGTTGAAAGAGAAGACAAGAGCGTAACTATGCATCTAGACTCTAATTCATTCACTGAATTTTCTCGTGTTGAATATCCAGAGATTTGACCCCGACAGACACGATTTTATATGATTTTATATAGGGATCATGTATTAAATGAACTAACATAAGATTTCATGTTTTTTTGGCATTATATTACTTTTATTATTTGGTTGTCACTTTGAATCACAATAGCTATACACATTTGTGAGAAAGGATAAAAAATCATATCATTTAGAAAGATCTATTACTTTATTTCCATGGAATCATTCTTGAGCCAAGTGATATTGAGAAAAAGGTTACATTATGAAACAAAAATGATATCTCATGTATGTTTGACAAATCTCACCTCTGGGATCTAGAATTATTAGATCTAGCTCATGTATCTTTAACAAATCCCACCTTTGGGATATAGATGACGCTATTGAGAACTTGGTTTTCCTCTTCAATGAAAACTCTCATACAACTACATCATCTTCTTTGTATGTAATAAAATTATTTATAAACCCTAATGTTCTTTATCCTCTTCTATATGCCTTTGTGATGTCACATCATGCAGTTGTACCTAAGAATACTAATCAAATATTACAACTTCTAAGCACAAACATGGAGACTAATGAACATTGTCTAGAAATTTTAATATTGTTTCTTCTCTCATATCCTTTGTTGGAGAGGGAAAACCTTCAATATACGTATGATTATATCTTTTCCTAAGGGAATAATTCATGTTTAGTGCAAGTGGATCTTCTTTAGCATCGAGTATTGTTCACCTTCATCGATCTATAGTGTGGGAGGCTATTCATTAGGGTAGCTACCTAGTCCTTCATCTTCCTATTCATCTTCTCTCTTCCTTTTCTCTTTCTTGGACATACTATCTCTCTACTCCTTTCAACTAGTTTCTTTGTACATGGATACCTAACATGGCAAGCATTGTTAATTGGTAAAAGTTCGATATTGTATCACACTTTTAAGAAAGAAATGGACAATAAAAGTCTAGATTTATAACTTGAATCACTTGAGAGTGAAATATATGTTTTCAATTTTTAAATGGTGTAAACTAAAAAAATGTAGAATTTTATGTTTGTATTTTTTTAAAATAATTTGGATAATTTTTATAAAATTGACTATAATTTAATTATTAATAAAATGTTTAAAAAATGAGGTTGGAGGGCCTCCACTTTTTTACCCTAAATTTCATTTTTAGTTTTTCTTTTTTGTTTAGTTAAATTGAAGTTTTAGTGTATGGAATAATTTCTTTCTAAATTTTGATAAGTATTTTTTATTATAAATCTAAGTATACTAAAAATATAGTAGTTTTGAGAGGCTTCCATTTTATGTTCCAATGGATTATTATTAATGAAAAAAAATTATATATACCAGTTTGACAATGATTCTCTCCTCTAGTATGTCGTATTATTCTTGATTTTTTAAACAAATTTTAGTATCCTTTCTTAAAATTCTAATCAACTCTATATTCAACTATAATGACCTACTTGTAGTGACTTTTAAAAGAATTACTAAATATAAAATATTTATTTTTAAAATCTAGGCTCTAAGATCCAAGGAAGGGTATTTTTATATTTTCTAGAAAATAGCTACAATCTAAGAAAAGGTGGTCTTAAGATATAGGGTTTCTAAAAGTTTATAAAAACAAAGAGTTTAAAGTCCCTTGCTTGTTGATAGCAAGACAGTTTTGGGTGACACTATTTCACCTAAAATTATTTTGATTGAAACATTGAATCACTTTGAATACATGTTTTTAGAAATATTATCCTATTGTAAAACTTAGAGAGTATTTTTAACCTAAAGTAAACAAAATTACAAATATAATGTACACTAAAGAACAAAAGCACTCTAAGGTTGAAAATTTTGACAGTGTACATTTTGGTTTCATCATGGAAATGCTTTTGTAGGTATGAATTTTGTTGAATTCCTATTAATTTGTATAATAATGAATATTTTAATTTTATTCTTTTATATGCAATTCTCTTAGATATATTCTAACTAACATGTAGTCATTGATACATATTCAATTTTTCTTCTTAATTTACTTCTGTTCTTAAGCCCCCTTTATAGTGCATTGAACATAACATTTGACTAGACTACCCTATCACATCTTGGGAAGTTATTCCGTATAGGTATATTTGAGGAATCTAGAGGTTGGAGTAATAAGGAGTCTATATAAACATTTTCTTAGTGTTTATTTTTCTTAACATTCTATCAACTCTTCCTATTTTAATTTTTTTCCCTAGTAATTCCTTATCTAGCCTATTTCGTCTTCTGATGATATATCATTTTTAGCTAAGTAGGATCCCTATATAGGGTCTAGTGAAGTGAGGAGGGCTTAAATTCCAATAATAAAGGCCTTAGATAGACCCAATATATTTCAAACCATGTCTCTTGGTGCCACTCTAACCTGTCATGTAGGTTATCTTACATACTGGAGATATAGGTATAATAAAACATGAGAGTGATAAGTTGGAGTAATAACGGCTCTTCTAGGAGACAAGGATAAATTAATACTTTATGGTTTAAGGTTTCTAGAATGTAGGGTTTAGGGTTTGTAAGGTTTGAGGTTTGGGGTAAAGGTTTTAGGATTTACATTTGGATTATGATTTGGGGTTGAGGTTTGTTAGTTTAATAGGGTTGTTAGGGGTAGCTGGAAGAAGATATCAATTAAATGCAAATAAAGATTAAACAGAGGAATGGAAATACACATAAATAATAACAACGAGGGACAAGTTTTAACGTGGTTCACCCAAATTCAGGCTACATCCACCAAACAAAGAGTCCAATATTATTATCTAGTAAATCAAACTGATTACATTAGCAATCCCTGCAACTCAATACCACTGCAAAATGCTACAATACAATATCAACTGAAACTCTAACCCTTAGTCGCTTTTATCAAGCTTTTTGTCGATTACAAAAATAGGGTTTTTTTATGTCAGTCAATAGAAAAATAACACCCCTGTTAAAAAATTCGGGAGGAAACCGCACTGATAAAAGTTGGGAAAATTTAACCTCCGAGTCTGATTAGGCTCCATACAACAAGGGTATCTATGGTTTGGGGTTTCTAGGGTAACTTGGGTTTATGGTAATAGGTTTGGGTTTAGATTTTAGGATGTAGTGCATAGTGCCTAAAAAATTTTGGATTTATAGTTTAGTGAACATTAGGGGTAATTGGGTGAACAATAATTATTAGAGTTTATGGTGTAATGTTTGGAGTTTACCTATGGTTGGAATGTAGTCTTTAGGCTATCTAGGGTTTGTACTTGTTTTATGTTCTCTCTAAATTTCCCTTGGGAATGGTAAGAAATGGAGAGATGGTGTAGTGTTTAGGGTTTGGAGTTTAAGCCTTTTAAAGGATATAGGACTTAGGATGTACATGGTTCATGGTTTAGGGTTTGGGATTTGGGAACTATAAAGTATTGAGAAATGGTGAGAACATGCAGATTACATCCTTGGATAGAATTAACAAAAATATATAATAGTATATTGATGATTTTCTAATGTCTATTACAATGCAGGGAATTAACTTTTTAACGCATTGTTATTCCCGTATATAACTTCTTACGGGAAAGTAACTTCCCAAAAACTAACCAACTAATTACTTACTTATATTTATTTAACTAACAATGTAATACTACTATTATGCCAACATTCCCCCCATTATTACATTGTTCCTGCAATAGTACCAAGGTACCCCCCCTTAATACTGAAATACTCAACAAAGCTGATTACATAGTATGAATACATATTTTATAGAAGATCTTCTCCCAAAGAACAAATCTTGAACCAAGCGAGGCTCCATCATGCTGTCTCATCTACCCTTGAAAAGGCATAGCTTCAAGCTATGTTCTTGAGCTCTTTAGTCCCAAGCTCTCAAATCACAGAGTCTTGAATTATTCAATAATGGACCCTAAGAGATACAACAAATCTCTGCCATGTTATCTAGTGATTGCGAAAGGGTATAATTAAGGATCATATACTCTTTGAAGCTCGTTGGACAACAATCCATATTGAGCTCAACCCCAAATCCCAAACCTGTCTCCAAAACAAAATCTTCACAAAACATACATTCTTCAAATTTGTTAGCTCCGTCAGCATCAACAAAGAAAAACAAAACAAAAAAAACCAAAAATGCTTCTCATGCAAAGCATCATCTTAGAGCGAGAAGCTGACTTGAGATGATGGAAAATCCTCCATCCTCCTATGCCGCCTTCCTCCAATATGACCTTGTTACACTTTATTTGTTCAATGTCACATTAATCTCTCTGATAACACAAGCGTGTGAGTCTTTGAAAGCCCTGTTATGTGCAACAAAGATGGCACCGAAAGTCCACGCATAAGTAAATATGATTAAAAACTCCATTTAAGGTATTAATAATCAATCAAAGTGAAATAAAATGACAAGAGCCCAGCCGTAATCATATTTTGAACTCATAACCTTTTGTAATCACCACTCAAAACTTTCACCAGTTTCACCAACTCGCCTATTTGCCATACTTGATTTTCCCAAATGTTGAATGCCTTTATTATTCCCAAGCTTCCTTTCAACTACTTCACTCACAAATTCATAAATTCTTATATCTCTAATGAAGATTCTTATTTAAACTTTGCATCTATAATGTAATACCTTTATTATGTTCCACTTTATAATTCCAATAACACCTTATTTCACAAAATACCTATCCACAACGGCTTTAGTTTCCATCCAATCAACAATCAAATTAACAAAATAGCATCAATGTTGAACATGAAACTACACCTTATAGGTTTGCCTTCTACAGTGGAAAGAGGGAGTGGCCCTACTGCTTATAAAACCAACACTGGAACTTACTAATTTCTACAACAGTGCTAATTTCTACAACTTTCATATGCACCATCCACCTAATATGCAGCTACTGTTGTTGGAAGCATTCAATATATGATTGCTAAAAATATAACTCACAATGGCTACAGTTGTAGTATATCCTCTTGTCACTGGTAGTGCTCACCCTAATGTCTCCTTAGTGCTTTCCTTTATCATTTTCAGTTCAAGTGCTAGAATACCAAACAGCCGTCAAACATGCCAAAAATGCCTTCTAATTGCAAGTGCCTTCAAATTTTAACATTTGCCTGCCATTTCAGATTCTACTGGTTTCTTCTTATGGCTCACTGGCTTTGTAGAAAATCATGTCATTGGCAAATCAGCGAACAACAACACCTATGCACTTCATGCTTCTCTCTAAAAAAAATGCCTCACAGTGGCAAAATATGGCAACTTGTAGGTAGCGGATCAAAGATATGCACGACTTGATTTCTAATTGCCTTCAAAACATTGCAAGGTTACTTACTTTCCATGATGGCAAACCAATCTTTTCAACAGCCACATAGAAGTCATTCTTGCTCTGCAAATTTCAATGCTTATACAAATCAACTATACTATTCTCCATGACCAAAAAATTTCTCTGATACCATATTGAGAAATGGTGAGCACTCACAGATTACATCCATGGACAGAAATAACAAAAGTGAAGCATATGCCAAGTGAAGCCGCGCCTATGTTTGGAGCATACTAATAAACCTTCATTTCCTTCTAAGATAGATTTATTCAGCATTGGATGGTGGCGACTAATGCTGTGGTGGTGTTGGCAGGGGAAACCCTAAATCATTGTTGTGATGGAATGAAATGAAGGAGAAAACAAAACACACAAACAAACAGAAACTTATATTCATATATTCCTCAAATTCCAAAAATTACAAAACACAGAGTACATGCTCTGTTTTACACCACAAAAAATCCACATTCAGTTTGGACTGTTGTCCTAAAGTTGGCACTGTTCACACGCGCAATCTGGAGCTGACTGCAACTCCGGAGCTGCCTGCTATTCTCTGCTGCTGCAGGCTCAAATAATAAAGAATCAAGAACCGACTTTCCTATAAACAAAACGAAGAGGTGAGTTGAATGGTGGTGAAGAAAGAAAGTATTTGGATATCACATGGATGCGATTGGGGTGCGAGGGCTGTCGAGGCAGCTCCAGTTCATTGTTTGAGGTCTATCAATAGAGAGGAAGGGATAGTGATTAGGATGAGCTGTACGAAACGATCGAGGGATTGAGGAAGAGATTGTAGATCTTTTTTCACATAGTGGCAAGGACATCTTTCTCTTCCTTTCTGTAAAATGTTTAATTCTAGAGAGTGCCTCTTGCATGGTGGCCAGGGTCATGTTAGCAAAGCAGAACCTAAACCACCTGAATCCACAATGATCCCTGCAAACAACAATGATCCCTCATTCACCAAGCTGCCCACTACACTATTCTTACCGACACCCTCTATCGCCGAAGCTATGATGGCACTCTTCTTCAATGCTTAAACACAGAAGAAACTTCCCTTGCCTTACATGAAGTCCACGCAGGTATCTGCGGAGCGCACACAAGTGGAATTGTCCTAGCCAAGAGTCTCTTGCGTACTGGATATTATTGGCCTACTATGGAACATGATGCATGTGAGTACATGAAGAAGTGTAAGCCCTGTTAGCAGCATGGAGACCTCATTCATGCTTCTAAACCAATAATTAAAAAAAAAATTTAAAAAAAAATAGTAAAGAGAAATAATTCATCCTATGGTGAAAACCACTCCTTGTGGCACCTCAGATAAGTACCATGATGAAAACCTGCTTGCAGGTGTCATGTGTAGGTTTAATCCATGCTGCTAACAGGGCTTACACTTCTTCACGTACTCACATGCATCATGTTCCATAGTAGGCCAATAATATCCAGTACGCAAGAGATTCTTGGCTAGGACAATTCCACTTGTGTGCGCTCCGCAGATACCTGCGTGGACTTCATGTAAGGCAAGGGAAGTTTCTTCTGTGTTTAAGCATCGAAGAAGAGTGCCATCATAGCTTCGGCGATAGAGGGTGTCGGTAAGAATAGTGTAGTGGGCAGCTTGGTGAATGAGGGATCATTGTTGTTTGCACGTGAAAAACTGAAACACAGAGGACTTGTTGCCAGTCAAAGAGAAGACAAGAGCCCTGGTCGTTGTGTCATTATCACCTATAAATTCTACTTCTGGACTCTAATTCATTGCATTTCCTCGCGTTGAAGACAAGATTTTTTGCGCAGACATATCTTCCTAGAATAATCTCCACCCAAACTATCGGAGAGAAACAGAAGGCGGTTAATCGACGAAACACAAATTTTATCGAGAGACTTTTGAATATTATATGGTGGACTTGATTTTGGAGAAATCATATGATTAAGCCTGTTTGATTCACAATAGTATTGACTTCATAGGAGAAAGCCCTAATGCTTCACCCCATGAGTATCATACACATACAATGAGTGTTAAGTGGACTATTCATACTAATGAGAGATGGGTTCATGTTCATGTGAACCACTACTCATGAAATATGGATCAATGAGTTTGACTCAGAAACTACAGATTTGAAACTTGGTAATATATCATAACATTTAAATCCCACTAACTTTATTGTGTCAAATTGTGTTATAGTACAAATCCTGCAACTTTATTAAATTTATAGAGGAGAAAAGTGCATATTTCACTTTTTCACTTCTATGTTTTATTTCACTTTTTGAAGATGTTGTTTATGTATAACTCTAGCATTTATCTTGAGTTTTTTTTGCACAACCATTGACCCATTCTTGAATCTAGAACTATGTTATGTTAATCCTCCACTTTATAGCAACACTAACTTAGTTCCTAGAGTTTTCTTGTTTCTTTGACTTGAATATGCTTACAATCTAGTCTTCTAGATTTAAAATTTAAAAATATTGATTTCAAGGCCCACAATCCTGTGATACGCATTACCCATCATTGTGAACACCAAAAAAATCAAATAGTGTGTCTAAGGTTGTGTATTTATGGACATCATCCTAGGATCCTTTTATTATCTATTATTAACATCTTATACTTACAAACTCAATCACTCACACACATACACACACACACACACACACACACACACACACACACACACCAACAATCTCAATTTCCATCAATCTCAACTAGTTTCAATCATGTGCAATTACTCAACATCCACAATTCTTTCTTTCTCTATTTATATCTTGTTAAATCAATTTAGGGGCTTGACTTCTATCAAGGAAGTTGATCTCTCTTCCCTCTATGTAGAAAATACTCTCAAATGTGTTTCTTAGCACCGCACTATTCACAAACACATATATACACCTAAGCAAACATTCTTATAAAATCCAATGGATAGATTTTTCATCAAATGAAATAGTTCCACCTAGGACATAATCATATCAATTAGACTAGATTGCAGGATGATCTAACTAATCCTAGTATCTAAAATCCTAGGTTATCTTCATCTTAGGGTCCTTTGTTCATTTATTCAATTCCATCTTTCAAATATTAGCTCTCTATTATAGTATCTCAACACTATACTCAACACTGTTTTGATTTCCAAGTAAATCCTAATCCCTTCCACTTCCATTTATCATTTCTATTTGTTTCAATGTTTCAAATCTTGGCTCATAAATTAAGCTAGTGAACTCTTAGTAATTTCATGTTGGTTTCTTTATCATTATTTGGACATCTAAATTAATCGCATGGTGTTTTGTTATAATATTATCAAATCATGTCATAATGTTTGGTGGAATTTCATCTAAAGAGGCCTCTTATCAAATAGATATTTCTTAGGTTAATAAATACCTTGTTGTTCCAAACCTAATTGAACTTTGTTAAATTATGTTATAATGTTCACATGAATAATTTAAGCATACTTGGACTTTGTCAAACTTTAATGCCTCATTACTTAGGTGTGTGAATAAGACTAAGGGGTGTCAACTCAACCAAATTCATTGAAAGCACATGAAATGAAAATAAATGTATCTTAGATGTGTTAAATATGTTGATTTACTTTCAATTTATAGTGCATGATTAATCCTACTTGTTATATCTATTTTTTCAATCATCAAACAAATAACACTTTTAGGTTTATGATTAGTAAAATAAGAGCACTAAGAGATGGGAATTGAATATTAACTAGGAACTAGCTAATGAAAGAGCATAATTTAAGAAGTTTAAGCATGGCTATTTTGAATTTTGTGGCAAATTAGAAGGCCACAAGAGGTTGAAGGATGATAAGGAGGTGCTCTAGCAGTGATTTGGATAGTTACAATCATTCTAGAAATGTGAAAGAATGTAACAACATTGTGGACACTCTTATGACCAAGGGGATGCTCTCTTAACTTTCTAGTTGTGGTACAGACCTTAGGGATGGTCTAGTGACCCTTACTATGTGATAGTTCAACGTTATGTTTCAAGACTCTACCAACTTTCATAAGTTGTTTCTCCTAATTTTCTCCTTCCTTTAGTGCATGCAAATCCTAGAAAAGTATTGTCAGTACTGAGATATCACCTATCAAAGTCAAAGGAGAAAAGTAGTTTTTGATATTTAGGGTGTTGCTTCAATAGGGCTCATATTCAACATGTTTCATCTTTTAAAGTATGGTAAATTGGAATAGTCTATGAGGCCTATTGTGTAATGGTGAAAATGGTGTGTGCTTAGAGTGGGGACATACTCCCTAAGAGATTTTTTAGGGAAGTAGTGGCATGCATAGTTCTTTGGACGAGAGAGTAGGGTGATGGAGGATTATAAGTTGTGCCAAAGGGCTTTGTGAGAGTATCACTTAGATTGGTAATATACAAAATGGGAGATTTTGTAATGGCTATCTCAAAAACCTAGTAGAGAGCTTTGGAGGAAAGTAGGAGCATGTGCAAGAGAGAAGAGGGAAGTGAGAAAACTTAGTACAAATTGAGGGATGGTAGAGAGAGTGAATAAATGAGGCAGTCAAGGTAGGAGGGTCCGGTTAGGGACTGTCCAACCTTGCATCCTTAAACAATTAACTCCATTGTCATACAGATATGCAACAAAAGCTTATAGTTTAACAACAGAAAGGTAAAACAGATTCATGAACACATAACACGAGATTTATCTTGGGAAAACCCTAATAGGAAAAAATCCAGCCTTCAAAGCTCATCTTTATACATATATATATATATCTAAAAACACATTACACATCCCTCAAGGGCTTTACTGATGCTAGGGCGTAGAGAGCTTTGGAGGAAAGTAGGAGCATGTGCAAGAGAGAAGAGGGAAGTGAGAAAACTTAGTACAAATTGAGGGATGGTAGAGAGAGTGAATAAATGAGGTAGTCAAGGTAGGAGGGTCCGGTTAGGGACTGTCCAACCTTGCAGCCTTAAACAATTAACTCCATTGTCATACAAATATGCAACAAAACCTTATAGTTTAACAACAGAAAGGTAAAACAGATTCATGAACACATAACACAAGATTTATCTTGGGAAAACCCTAACAGGGAAAAATCCAGCCTTCAAAGCTCATCTTTATATATATATATATATATTGATCTAAAAACACATTACACATCCCTCAAGGGCTTTACTGATGCTAGGGCGTAGCCCAAGGACAACAAAAGATTCATCCAAAAAAATTCTTTCGTGCTTTCTTTCATCTACATCTCAATTCTCTACTCTATAACTCATACTGCTTCCTTCTCTACTTTCTACTTTGTTCTGCTGCTCAACTGGATGAAAACAACTTCAGATCTCGCTTCATGTCTTCATGCTATCAATCACTTCCACACCGCTGCCTTGTAGCAAATCATTATCATTTATCTATATCCTCTGCAAGCCTTTGGATCATCATCAAGTCGGCCTGATTACAATGGCTTGTTTACGTAATGTGTACACTAAATAGGTCAGGCCTAAACATAAGGCACTGCTTTACAAATGCATAGAACTTCATACAGACCTCACTGAAGGTCAGCCAGGTCCTTAAACTTCATCAACCAAATCTTCTTTTCACTTCGCAAGTCACAGTCACTTAACATAATTAGCTCTATTCTGTCAAAATAGTCAATCTTCAAACAACCATAACTCTCTAGAATCAAAGCCAAATGATCTAAATTCTTGATATGCTATAATTTCCTATGTCTAGATGCTAAGTCTAGATCCACAACCTCTCATACTCAAAATATGGAATTCTCCAAGGTCACTTTCTCAAGCTTCTGTCAACTATCTCAATGGTTCTAAATTCTTCTGAATGCTTTTGCATTAGACTTCCAGATGCTCCTGCATTAGACTCTCAAGGTTATTTGAGAAGTGAGCCCCTTCACTTAGGTCTGTATTAAGTTAGATTCAAGGTCTGACAATCTGTTTTCAGGTATTTTCAACTACCTCAAGGTTCAACAATACTCTAGATTGTCTATGTATGATGCATAAATGTGAGAATTATGTTATCATTGCAATCTTTATACTATTGTGGTAAGGGTGGTATTAAACTATTTAACCTAGGGTTGGGGGCTAGATGGTGATCCTAGGTTGGGCTCATATTGCACCATGCCATATCCCTAAATGTGACTAAGATAATTTTTTGCTTTTTATTAATTGAAAGTTGGAATTTTCCTGAGGTTTTACTTCAAAGGAGATTTAGAACTTGAAAATCTTAAAAGTGTTGTTGAGAAACTATGAATTTATATCACCGCCACCCAAAAACATGAGGGCCACTATATTGTAATCTTTGATTTGTGTAAAAGGAAGCATAATAAAGCTTAGCTTACAATATTGAATATACCCTAATGTTTATAGAGGGATCAATGTAAAGTTCAAAATTTCAAGTGATATCTTGATTGTAGTAAAGCATTCTATGTCTATGGTTAATTAGTAGATATCTTGATTTGACTTCATAACTGTATTAACTTAATTAAGGGAACCTTATGAGTTATTTTGTAGGTTTGGATTTTTCCTTAGTGAAAATATATAAATGAAGATTATTGTGCATTTGTTAAAACAAGAAGATACTATTCTATTTAAATAGATGTAATCAGAAACATATGTCGATAGCTTGATTATGACTATATTATTCTATTTAATTATATATCTATCTATGAAGACTAACTATACCTACTATTAAATTTCTTATGATTTTATTAATAATCATAAAAAATTAATACATTTTCTTAGGATATCTATTCCTTATGACTTTGGAGGACAAGTGAAAATAGAGTATGTTTACTACTATAACACAAAGTAAGATAAATCAGTCTTATTTTTTTAAACACTCTTAGCTTGTAGATTGTACTTTATGGTATCTAGTGGAAGTAATTGATGTATGTCTCATAAGGATAAAGAAATATAATTATATTTTTGTATGAAGCATTTGTTTGACATGGCTCTATTTCTCTGCACATTAAGGAATCAATCTGTGCCAAGAATAAAAAATAAAGAATAAAGAACTAACTTTACAAAAGAAATCCTATAAACAAAATGAAGAGGTGAGTTGAATGGTGGTGAAGAAAGAAAGTATCTGGTTATCACATGGATGTGATTGGGTTGTGAGGGCTATCGAGGTAGCTCAAGTTCATTGTGTGAGCTCTATCCATAGAGAGGAAGAGATTGTGATTAGGACGAGCTATATGAAATATTTGAGGGATTGAGGAGGAGATTGTACATCCTTGTTAACATAGTGGTAAGGACATCTTTCTTTTGATTTATGTAAAATGCTTAATTCTGGAAAGTGATTCTTGTATGGTTGTCGGGGTCATGTTAGCAAAAAAGAATCTAATCCATCCATCCTATTACCAATGGCATGATGAGTCAGGTGATACATTCAGTCCACTCTCTTTGATGGTTATCTTCCAAAGAGAAAGCTCAAATTCTTTGTGGAGAGGATGGCGGAGGTATACCCAATAGAAAATCCTAGCATTCTTGTTGGTGAAACACTCAATGCCCACCTCGTGCAATCCCTAGACAAACATGTTATGTGCCTGTCACAACCTCTTTTATTCTCTTGAATATATTCTTTCAAAAATTCCCCGACACTCAACATTGCACCCATCAAGTATTGTGTCTGTGAAGAAACCATGTAAAAACTTGATCTTTTTCAAGTCGTCATAGAAACTATGTTGTTATAGGAATAGATGACTCTTGCTCTAAATCTAGGTAGTCCCATGTCCTTTAATAGGATCTAATTGATGTGAACATGTCCATGCTCCCTCTCACTCTATAGTTGCACCACCTCTGCAACACTCACAAACCTTGGAATGGAAAACACTAACCCCACATAGATCTCATCATAGATTAGATGAATCTTCTTCTCTCTTGTAAAATGTATAATGCTTCATAGTGTCTATGCATCCATTGTGGTGCCCAGTAGATTAGATCCAACACTTTGCATCTTTTCCCAAGTGCTAAAATAACCCTAAACCAAATCTTCTATTGACATGTGTCTTCTAGTCCATGGTCACATACACACGTGAGATGTTCCCAAATGGCCTGAAGAGCTCATATAGGTCAGCCTTCATCATGTCCCTAGAAAGATTTACAAGTTTATAGAATTCTGTTTGTTTATTCATAACATGTTTCTCACCAATGAAGGGTTTGGGGTTTCGGTCAAGTAGGACATGTGTAACTATCTAGTTTATTATATAATACATATGCCCACATAAATTCATTAATTATGCTAGTTGAAGGCAAACACTGTAGACCACATTATATGATTTTTAGTATATTTGCATTTCTTACTACTTCCTATCAAAGAGATGTTGATACCAAATGATATTTCTTTTTACCAACTTGATTATTATAGATTATTCTGCTACACATAAGGCTCTATATGTGGATGACAATGATATTCATAGTGTTTGTAGTTTTAAAATATTTTCTAGAGATTGTGAATTCTTATTATGGTTTTCAATGTTAAGTATTCCATTCATAGGATTTTACATTTTTAGTCTTTTATCTAATCAAGTGATGCCAGATAAAACTAGGTTTCTATATAGCAACTCGATTTATATGAAATTATTCCTCCATCCATCAATTTCTATGTGTGATGAAAATGATATTCATAGAATTTAATGTTATAACATGTATCTAAGAAAGACAACTTGGAACGATGATAAATTTATTCTGCCATTTATAAGGCCTTGTGTCTGAGTGAAATGATGTTCATAGAATTTATGGTTAAACGTAATATCTATTTCGAATGATGTTGACAAAAAAATGGTTTTTATTTCATACCAATGTGATGATTGCAAAACTATTATGTTTCTTTTATGTGTGGATGAAAATTGTATTCATATGATTTGTGGTTTTAACCTCTTTCTATTCAAGACCTTGAAAGCATTTATGCTAAATTAAGGATTATAAACTAATTTTTTTATGCATAAGTTTCTGTGTGTGGATACAAATGGTATTTGTAGGATTTGTAGGTTTTTAATTTTATTTATTCAATATGTTTGGGAAGCAAGTTGGTTTCTTAATGTCAATTTGATTATTGTTAGCTACCCACTAGGATTTTTGCATGTGGATGGAAGCATTATTCATAGGAACACTATTTGAGATATTTTATAAATAAATTGAGTTTCTTTCTTACAAACCTAATTATTCCAAAAAAATTTTGCTGCACATTTGGTTCTATATGTGGATATTAATGATGTTCCTAGGATTTACAGTTTTAACTTTTTTTTTAATTTTTTTTTGTAAGATTGCAAAGTCTTAGTATTTTGCTTATTAATGACTGAGAAGATAATTGCCTAGTTTGCATTAAGGATGATTTGTATGGCCTCATAAGATATTGATTGTTTCATGTAGTATAAATTATTAATATCCTTTCACTCATTTGGGTATATGTTGAAGACATCTCTAGATTTGCATGCATGATATTGTGTGTTTTCTTCACCATGGGCATCATTTGTTTTGCATTTGATATATACCAGTAAATATTGTTAGCTCTGAGGGTTGATATATCCTTTTTAAAGCCTTATATGCTTGTAATAGAGAATGCTTGCAACATAGAGTATGTTGGTAATTTTTTCCAAATCGGCAGAGGGTTTGCCAGTTCCAATGCACAGGCAGATTCAGCCAACAGATACGGGAGGTTACATGAGCTGCCTCCCCTTCACTTCTGGTTCTGCCGCACCAAGGGGGGTATCCCTATTAGCTAAAGATTTGACACTTTGACTCACCCAATGATAGAAAGATTTAGCTTTTCAGAACAGGCATAATACTCTCATCTGTGGACCAAGATTTGTGTGATAAATCACAAGGCTGGCAATGTTCTTTTACATATTTGTCTGATCAAGTATGAGAGGATGTAGGGGTTCCTAATACTACTCCTACAACTAACAGGTTGGAATAATGGAATGGTTTGTATTTGATGGTTTAGATGCAAGACAGGAGTTTTGGATCATAACTACTAATCCAGAAGAAGACTAGTGCCTATCTCAGTGCAAGGAGTCAACTATACGTATACATAAGAATGGCTTGGAACTAGCATTCGAGTTTCAAGGGGTTAGGACTGGTATTTGCCTTATAAACACCACCCAAGGATAAGTATTTAACTGTCTATACTTACAGATATCCCAGTTGATATACATTCTTCTCCATACCTTAACCTAAAACAATTTAATCCACTCCTTGAATGGAAGTTAGAGATCAAGTATGTGATACAGAAAAGCTATACCCTAGAATCTGAGAAACCCTTAGCAACCAGATTCAAAAGAAGAAAATGCATGCAACAAGTGGAGACAGATAGATAAACACATGCAATAATGCATTTTTTATATAACATTCACACTGAAACTAAACATATGTGCAAGATACACTTCAGATGCAACTCATAAACTCCATAGAGATAGAACAGCCAATAAATGCTCTGTATTTCATTATTCACACACAAAAAAAAGCCCAAGTCTTGAACAACCACAATGAGTAACACAGTTTGTCTTTTATACCAAGACTGTGTACTCAACAAAATTACAACGGTCAACTCAAAAATTGCCAGATACAATGCATCATGAGAAATGGTTCTCAAAATTGAATGCAGCCAGGAAGCAGAGGAAGAGAGTAGGTGGGCTCAGGATCTGAGCTGCCGCTCAAAGACTTGCATCTTAAAACTAGTAGTTGGCCTGTCCATCGTCGACCCATACCACTACATTTCTGTCATTAAAGCTTCAACTACCTGTAGCCTCTAAAGACGTAGCAGCAGCGTACTCTGGAGTTTTCTCGCTTAAAAAAAACTACGGCTGTATACAAAGAAAACCTTCGTTGTAGCGAAATTGAAAGATAGCTGTCGATTTTGATTCCATCACTGAGATAAACGGCTCCAAAATACCTTGAAAAGTTGCCAACCAGTGAAAACATGCCACGTAGGCACTTCATGCTCCTATCCATGATTTTTTCCCTTTTTCATTTTGCCATCTTCGCCCTTGTATATGCAAGAACACATGCATATACAATCGCCACTGTTCACTTGCCAAAAACCCTTTGTATATGCAAGAGCAAAAGCATATACAACTGTTCATCATACAAGGCAGACCCCAAACTGTGATAGAGCAAATCAAAATTCTAATCAGGTCCGTCTTGCATGTCCATTTTGCTCTTATTGCCTTGTATATGCAAAAGCATATACAAGCACCATATATACAAGTCAGACCTCAAATTTTATAGAACAATTTGAGAATCGGTTCAAATCTGGCTTGTATCCTTTTCATTGCACATTGGCTTGTATATCAGTATATACAAGTACTTTATACAACCCATCGACCTAAAAAATTTACTCACTGTATTTCATTCCTCCATCACGTCCAGGTTGTATGTCCTTTTGCTTGCATCCATTGCCTCATACATACAAGGCAGATTTCAAACTTTTATCTGACGCATCTAACTTCTCCTCTAGTTCCGGAATGGATAGTTCACTTGTATACTTTGAATGTACATCGGCATACATACAACTGCCTTTGTATACAACTGGTGGGCCTGACCATTTTCTCTCTCCTTTACACTATTCACTTTGCATGTCGCGAGCCTTTGTATAATTTTCAATGTACATTCCCTTGCACATACAAACAAGGAATATTCTCCAAAATATTCCTGTAATGTATCTAACCATTGTATGTGCGCCCGAATGTATATTGCATATACATTCAACCTTGTATATCCACGGGCCCTACCACATGCATCTCTGCCTCGCCACTGTAGAAAATGTATATTTGCACCTCCTTGTATATTTTGCTTTGTATATGACACGACATACAAAGCAGGAATATTCCCAGGATTCTGCAAAAGATTCCCCCTTTGTATATGCACCTTTTAGAGCCCGATATACATTCAGAAATGCATCTAACTCAATTTTTCAAAGGGCAATGGAGATTTCTAACCCGCCAATGCACATTTTGCCTGCAACTTAAATTTAGAACGCTAAACTTAGGTGATCACCACTAGGGGCGTCGTCTGGGGACGCATGTCTCTTGCAGGCATGACGAGAACTTCAGATCTCTAGGATGCAGACCAGTCCATATCCATTAGGCAACAGAGTCAAACATTGCACCAACCTGCATCACCAATAACACTTGGTGGCCTAAGGCCACCAAGAAAGGAAAAACCTATGTCTTCCTTTGTCAAATACCTTGTTTTCATCTGATATCACTAAATCAGGCCTGAAGAAGCTGCCATGATCTGACCACAAACAAACCTTGTCATTTGCATATACAATTATCTCATTGAGCCAGCTCCTCTCAACCTTATGCAAACAACCATTAACATCAGGCAACATGTGAATGCTATATTTATCAAACAATGCATATTCAAATGAAATATAACACATGTTATCATCTGTATCAGCATTATGCATTGTGAAATGGTCTCCCAGCTAGACTGAAAACATTCATAGTCCACGATACAGCTTGGAACATTAGATATTATTCTATCATAAGCTGGTATATCAAAGGAGAAGCTCTCAAATCCATATTTGTGCATTTCATGCACACAACTTTCAGCTGCACCAAATAGAAAAAACTCAGATCTTTGCACCTCCCTGCAACAATCTTCATGATATATGTTGGTTGCTCTTTCATCAGGATGAAAAATAGAATCCGTATCAATTGCATTGCTTAGATCCTCACCATACTCAAACAGATCCTCCTCACTATATGTGTCAGAAAAAATTGATCCAAGTGTTGCAATTTCATTATAGTATGCTATTGGTTCATGGGCAGCAAAACATGCATCTTCATTACTAATGGATTCTCTTTGTGGAGGAGTATCAGCCTGTATGGCATAAGAAAAACTATAATCAAATGAAGAACAAACATGCTCAGCACTAGTACTTGGTTCAATCTCTGACTGCTCTTCATCATATCCATGTGTCTGAAAAGAAGGCATTGATTCACACATGGAACTGCTGCTCTATTTGCTTATTTCTTCTCTATCCTGAGCACAATATTCACAATCATCTCCACAAATCGATTCAAACAGATGTTCATTTCTATCCATAACCTCATCATTATTTTCTAAACCAAACACCTCAACCTTGCAATGGGGGTTGTCATTGATCCTTCTACTGGCATCCTCAACTGATGTATTTTCATTCTCATTTTTATCTTCACATGATGCCATAATCACTTGTTCATTTGAATCCTTATAACCATTATTCATACCAAAACCTATAGACAAGGAATTCTACATGTGCTCATTTCTCATTTTTTCTATATTTTTTACAAACTTGTATGCCATCTACACACTTGTTATCTTGAATTCCCTCAACAATGAACTAGATCCCTCCTCAAATGCTTCAAAATATATGCCAACACAGGCTAAAATATCAGGTTTGAAGGCTTCAGGGATCTGTGAAAGGGCTACTGCAAATCTATGACTGAAATCAATACAGGGCTCTTTGTCTTGTTTTCTAATTTCCATTAATCTTGCAACAAGATCAGCAGGCTCTCTTGCAAAGTCTTTTCTAAAACAGTCAGTAAGTTCATCCCAATAGGCAAAGAATTTGTTTGGAAAGATCAAATACCAATCTCTGGCTCTAGCATCAAAGGATCTAACAAAAAACCTCATCCTCATCTCTAAATGAATATCTCTCCATCAAGCAGTGAAAGTTTTGGATATGTGCACCCCCATCACACACATTATGTCCATTAAATCTAGGCATCTAATTGTACATCTGGGCAGACATACTTTCAACTTGATAATCAACCCATGACAAATCTAATTGGTCATACAAAGGATCAAAAGAGCTTACAAGAGGGTTAGCTTTCTGACTGGCAAACACAACGGGGTTATTACTATTTAATTGGGCCTGCCTAGCCTCTAAGAATATCAACCTATTTTTTTATTTCTTCCATTCTTTTACTCAACATTTCATCCCCCTCTTGACTGAGTATGGGTGAATATATACTTGGATTCATATAAACTTCACTCTTAGACATCATATGTCTGTCTAAGACCTAAGGCTGCCCCCTGGCATCTAACTTATGCAATAAAACAATAAATATAAATGGGAAGGAGATAGGTACCTTCTCATCCAGATGCTGAAGCTTTGAACAGAATATTTTTAGATCTCAATAACATACATCACCCTTTCATGTGCACTAAAACTTTTTTGCAGAGTCGCTACCTCTCCAAAGAGGATAAAAATTTCAAACAGCTGAAAGCTCATCAAACATTTTTCTGAGTTCATACTGCTACCAGAGCACCATCATTCACATGAAAGAACCGGATATCACTCCCCAGCAGAGTCGCCAATTCTGTTGCCAACTCAGATGGGCAATAATTTACCAGGGATGAAAAGATAGTGGAGTCGCCAATTCTGTTGGTAATTTTTTCTGAATCGGCAGAGGGTTTGCCAGTTCCAATGCACTAGCAGATTTAGCCAATAAATACGGGAGGTTGCATGAGCTATCTCCCCTTCACTTCTGGTTCTGCCGCACCAAGGGGGGTATCCCTGTTAGCTAAAGATTTGACACTTTGACTCACCCAATGATAGAAAGAATTAGCTTTTCAGAACAGGCAGAATACTCTCATGTGTGGACCAAGATTTGTATGATAAATCACAAGGTTGGCAACATTCTTGGACATATTTGTCTAGTCAGGTATGAGAGTATGCAGGGGTTCCTCATACTACTCCTACAACTAACAGGTTGGAATAATGGAATGGAATTTGATGGTTTGGATGCAAGACAGGGGTTTTAGATCATAACTACTTCATAAGAATAGATCGGTGCCTATCTCAAGGCAAGGAGTCACGTAGATGTATACATGAGAATGGCTTGCAACTGTCACTCGAGTTTCAACGGGTTAGATTGATGCTTGGCTTACAAACAACACCCAACAATGGGTATTTAACTATCTCTACTTATGGATATCCCAGCTGACATACAATCTCCTCCACACTCAACCTAAAACAATTTAATCCATTCCTTGAATGGAAGTCTAAAGATCAAGCATGCAATACATAAATCTGTATTCTAGAATTTGAGAAACCTTTAGCAACTAAATTTAGAAGAAGAAATGCATACAACAAGTGGAGACAGATAGCAAAACACATGCAAGAAGTATTTTTCATATAACATTAACATTGAAACTGAACATATGTGCAAGATACACTTCAGATGCAACTCATAAACTCTACAGAGATACAACAGCCAGGAAATGCTCTATATTTCATTATTCACACACAAAAAAGCCCAAGTCTTCAACAACCACAATGAGTAACACAGTTTGGCTTTTATACCAAGACTGTGTACTCAGCAAAATTACAACGGTCAACTCAAAAATTGCCAGATACAGTGCATCATGAGAAATTGCGCTCAAAATTGAATGCAACCGGGAAACAGAGGAAGAGAGTAGGTGGGCTCAGGATTTGAGCCACTGCTCAAAGCCTTGCATTTTAAATCTAGTAGTTGGCCTATCCATCGTCGACCCATACCACTGCATTTCTACCATTAAAGCTTCAGCTACCCACAGCCTCTAAAGACGTAGCAACAGCGTGCCTCTGGAGTTTTCCCGTTTAAAACAAATGCTGCCATATACAAAGAAAACCTTCACTGTAGAGAAATTGAAAGATAACTATCAATTTTGATTCCATCACTGAGATAAATGGCTCCAAAATACCTTGAAAAGTTGCCAACCAATGAAAACATGCCACGTAGGCACTTCATGCTCCTATCACTGATTTTTCCCCTTTTACATTTTGCCATCTTCGCCCTTGTATATGCAAAAACATATGCATATACAATTGCCACTATTCACCTGCCAAAAACCCTTTGTATATGCAAGAGCAAAAGCATATGCAACTGTTCATCATACAAGGTGGACCCCAAACTGTTATAGAGCAAATCAAAATTCTAATCGGGTCCGGCTTGCATGTCCATTTTGCTCTTATCACCTTGTATATGCAAAAGCATATACAAGCACCATATATACAAGTCGAACCTCAAATTTTATAGAACAATTTGAGAATCGGTTGAAATTCGGCTTGTATCCTTTTCATTGCACATCAGCTTGTATATCGGCATATACAAGCGCTTTATACAACCCACAGACCTGAAATATTTACTCACTGTATTTCATTCCTCCATCGCGTCCAAGTTGTATGTCCTTTTGCTTGCATCCATCACCTCATACATACAAGGTAGATTTCAAACTTTTATCCGCCGCATCTGACTTCTCCTTCAGTTCTGGAATGGATATTTCACTTGTATGCTTTACATGTACATCGGCATACATACAACTATCTTTGTATACAACTGGTGGGCCTGACCATTTTCTCTCTCCTTTACACTATTCACTTTGCATGTCGTGAGCCTTTGTATAATTTTCAATGTACATTCCCTTGCACATACAAACAAGAAATCTTCTCCAAAATATTCCTGCAATGTATCTAACCATTGTATGTGCGCCTGAATGTATATTACATATACATTCGACCTTGTATATCCACGGGCCCCACCACATGCATCTCTGCCTCGCCACTGTAGCAAATGTATATTTGCACCTCCTTGTATATTTTGCTTTGTATATGACCTGACATACAAAGCGTGAATATTCTTGGGAATCTGCAAAAGATTCCCCCTTTGTATATGCACCTTTTAGAGCCCGATATGCATCTAACTCAATTTTTCAAAGGGTGATGGAGATTTCTGACCCGCCAATGCACATTTTGCCTGCAACTTAATTTTAGAACGCTAAACTTAGGTGATCACCACCAGAGTAAAAGGTTTGGGAAAATAGTGAACATGGAAAATGCTTAAGTTGTCATTACCACGTGCATTTTCTCTTTGTTCTTGTAGCTTTGTTTAAAGAAATGAGTTGTCGCTATACAAAAGTTAAAGCACATAGGATTTTGAGCTTGTATATTTGAGTTTGATGGGTTTCTCAAGTGATTAAAATCCCTATATATTTTTTATGCTTTGTTAAGGATCTCATAGTCTTATGAAACTTCTTCCCTTTATCTTTGAACTATAATGGGTTTTTTATGAGGTTGTAAAGATTGAAACCCTAATTGAAATTTGAATGGTAAAAATTGCAATGAGGGTTTTGTTGGGTTTCAGCACTTAGTCAGCATCATTCATACTAGATGAATTTTAGTTCTTCACTATAAGCCAAAGTGTCTATACTATGTATTAGAAGGGGTTTAAAGTTCTAAGATCATCTACTGTTTTAAGATCTAGTGTTTGATTCTAGGGGTTCTAAGTTCTAAGACTCCCTACAACACTCGTCACTACGCACAACAACACTAGTTGGCATTGCTCTACTAGAGATTGCAATAAAACTAAATGGGCATATGTTGGAATACAAGGAAAAGAGTGGGAAGCATTGTAATGCCCCACCATGCAACCCTAAAGATAAGTTTAACTAAGCAATAAAAAGGGTGAAATATATATATTTTTTTACATAGAAGTAATGATAACAAAACATAACATAGACTAATAGCAACAAAGTTAAACTATCATCTCTAGGGATTACATAGTTGCATTATAGCAATTATTACAAATTAACAACAGTCAACAACATACATGATGTAACCATTTAAAATCAAATGGATCAAACTAACATTTTAGGTTACAACATCATATGAATATAACAACATTTTTGCAACCAAGATTACAAGTGTAGAATAGTTTATCTTACAAGAATAATTACATAATTTCAATGATACAAAAGCTCTCTTTCTGGATACATCAATTATATAAGGATTTCTTCTGATACAAAAGATCTAAATAAAAATAGTACAAATGTCCATCTTCGATACAAGTGTAAAAATGGAAGCAAGAGAGATACATCTTCTTTACACATGAGCCACGGTGCCAGAAAACCAATGGAATAAAGCACATCCACCCAACCATGTAGAACCCTAAGGTCCACCCCTTGTGCTAAGAGATGACAATGAGATTCCACTAAGAAAACACACAAGAAGTCAATAGGCTAACAGGTGCAAGGACTACACATGACTCCAATACAACACTGGTTGAAATGAACACCACAAGCAACTCAAACAACACTTCCAGAGGCAAATACACAATGAAAGAGGAAAACATAATTAGGGAATGCTAGGTTGCAGCAGGGAGAGTGTCATCGCATGGGTTATCCAGGGTATCTCTCTCTAGAAACTGGCCCCCATCTATGGTTACCCTGGCAGCCTCCCTCTAGGCACCAGCCCCATAGGGTGACACATGCGGAAGTGACACATCCTCTCATGAAGACAAGGAGGTCGATCATGCCAACGATGACCTTATCAACCCATCCTTAGCCTGAATGACCACTACAGGCATGGGTGAGGCATCCAATTATCTTATTTAGTGTGGAAACTACCCAACCCCCTAAATTTATTATTAAGTTATCACTGGATAAAAAACTTCCAATGGGTTACCCTGGCAGCCACTTTGGGCACTGGCCCCACATTGAAAGCCACTCCCCTACTTGCATTAGAAGACCCTATCCATGAAACATATACAATGCATGGCATTTACCTTCTTGCATACAACAACATAATCATAGGAACCAATTCTTATATCCTTATTCCAAAACATAAACCAAGCATGAAGTATCACATTCTCATCATTTCACAATACACAGAGTAAGGAAAACTCATTTTACATAGTCATCATAACCACCTAAATAACTATACTGTCATGGTATTATCCATCTTGCACATGTATCAAACCAACATGAATAGGAGGCAACAATTCAAGAATGCATTCCATTCAACTCACATGATGTAAACAGAGCCAACCCCCACACAATCATACCCTCCTAGGCCTCTAGAAACCATTTCCCTAAATGACACAAATACTTGAGACCATTAAAACTCAAAGGTCACTCATCACATTCACTTACCAATGCACATCATAAACTAAGATCCCTCAAATGCAACATATGATCTGATGCACTCATAATGGGTCCTGAAGAATGCAACACCAGTTCCAATCATGATCAATCATTCAAAAAACATAAAGTGAATCTATCTCAACAATGCAGAACAATATTATTCTAACTACTAGTAGTAGTTACTAATATGATCAAATGATATAACTGCCATAAGTAACAATATTCAATCCATTCCTATGCTATTGGCAATAGATAATATTAAGAGTCTTACTTAGACTAATTGCAAGGTTAACATTTAGTAGTTGAAAGTCATGGACTATTATCAACAACTCATCATTAAATGATTTCTAATTAAAACCCAAAATTGATACTTCTACCTTAAATTAGAACTAGGTTGATTCTATTCCCTTCAAACACAATAAGTCTCAAAATTATCATCTAATTTAATTCATTTTCCTTCTACCATTATCTAATTTTCAGATAAAAGATATAACTTGATAAACACTATGTTATTTCTAGTGCATTTAAGAAAATATAATTCAATTCCAACATAAATATTTTCATAATCACTACCCCATGTATGATTTCCAAAATCTTTTAAGTTTTGATTCTATTATTTAATCTAGATTAGACTATATTGCTAATTTCAAATCCTAAGAAAAGAACTTAAAACTAAGAATTGGTCTTTAGATAACAAAATATCATGTTCAAAACACTAAAATAAACCACTAATAAAGAAACATACTAATATGATCGATTAAGATATGCAAGAACAGATACTATATCAGAAAGAATATAAATATAGAATGTCTTGATAATGATAAGAGACTTTGAAAAGGAAATGCTCTAGTAGACATGTATGTAAAAGTGAGAGCACGGACAAAGTGCATTAACTGTTCAGCAAATTGTCTCAAAGAGATGTCAAATTATGGAATGCACAGAATGGATTTGTAAATTTAATAACAACAATCAAGATGGCATAGGAATGTCTGTCACTAATTGATACATATCTCTGAATTGACAAACTAGGTAATGCTAACTCTTTTGGATATAGTTTTCATGGGTAAGAGCTAAATCTTATATAAAATTTTTAGAGAAATCAAATTCGAAAATATAGAGATATTGGTAATGCAACTAACTGTTTTAACATAGATGAAATGAGTAGAAGGTAGACAGTCACAAAATATTCATATCTCTAAAATGACAAACTGGGTATAGACAATTTTCATATATAACTTATGAAACTAGTTCATACACCATATGTCAAAAATTTAGAGGAACCCAAGTTCGTGAAAAGAAAGTTATGGCTAATGCAATAGCCTGCTCAAATAGATATGAAATGGCTGAGAGGTAGACAGTCGTAAAACATTCATATCTCCAAATCCACAAACTGGGTATTTACTATTTTTTGATATGATTTAGATGACTAGGTCGTACACCATATATCTAAAATGTAGAGGAACCCAATTGTTAAAACGAAAGTTATGGCTTCTGTAATAGACTGTAAAAATAGAGATGAAATGGGTGAGAGATAGACAGTCAGATCAATCAGTGATTCCCAGAAATGCAATGATACAGACATGCACAATTAGATTTGATAACAAGGTTTCTAACCTCTCAAGCAATTTACAATCAACAGGAAAAATTATAAATCAAACATTTACTTCAACAGAAAACTGAGACAGATATTAGAACCAAGGAACCTGATTTCGCTTGCTTGACTGGGCTGAAGATTCAATGCCGGATTCAACTGCTACAGCCACAAACCAGTCTCTCCCCAAAAGTTCCATCTACTGAAGATCGTTATGAGAGAGAAATCTCCCCCTAAATACAACTCAAAAACTCCCTATTTTTAGCGAAAGAAATCCCCTAAAATCTTCCAGAAGATTCCCCCCCCACAAGAGGCAACAACTCTTGCATGAACAATATCTTACAGTTTGCTATTTTTAACATTTTACAACCAGACCAAGATAAATATATTTTATGGCAACACATAAATATTATTTATTTATTTATCTCTATTTGCAATTACATTTATTACTATTATTATTATTATTATTTATTAACTTATCTTCTAGAATAATATATTTTTCATAAACTAAATTTAAATAAGGAGATTTATATAGTTATTTATTTAGTAAAAATGCTTCATAACTAATTATTTTATTTTAAGGTGACAATAACCAAAACAATACCAACAAAATAACCTAACTGTCAAACCATACCTGACTACTATGCAAGATCAGAAAGCAAGACCACCACAACAATGATTGACTATCATAACCAAACCGACAACACTGATAGGGTACACAACCGAATACTCATCCTCTTCAAGGATGATTGCTAGGCTAGGGGACCATATGTTTTCTCCATTCAACAACTTCCATTGGTATGAACACATGCTCAGACCTGCCAATTCAGGTGGAGTCAATGCCTAGTACCTGCAACCTGCAGCAAACAAAAGTGTCAAATAAATACATATAATCATCCAAGCAGGCACAGAGTGACAGGGAATCGCAGCATAGTAGGGTACTCATTATGAATAATACTACACTATCCCTTCACAAAACACATCACTAGTATCCACATTAAACAAATTCATTAGTAACTAAACAACCAGATAACACATAAACAGATAATCACATTAATCACATAGTAAAACTAATTTACATAATCAATTAACCTATAACTGATCACAACATAAGCATAATGTATTAATCATAAAGTATCAACAATGTCATCATAATAAACATCAATGAGTGTCATCAACTACATCATAATAGTAAGCTTACCATCAACATGTCTATCATACCCTACATATTCTGTGTATTTTACCTTCTTCTTCATGCTCCTTAGCCCGACCACCTGCTCATCGAGGGTGAGAATGGAAGGGCACTACAAGAATTCCTAGCATAAGTGGGAGAATAGTTAACGAGGTGGGAAAAGAGGTGGTAGGGGAGAGGAGCCAGTAGTTGAACATGGTCTAATTGTTGTTATAAAACTTAATGGTATAGGAGCTAATACTTATGTGTATAGGAGCTTGTAGTTGAACACCCTATATACTATATATTGTAAATAAGTTTTCCAAATGTAAATAAAAAATGACCAAATGTTGAACATAAGTTCTTATAATTGAATGAAATTTATAAAAAGCAACAAATCATGTGATGTGACATTGGCGAACCAACAAAACATGACTTCATGCACAACTATTGGTTCAATCTTTTTTTTGGATCTTTTTGGACACCTCAACAAAAAGCATGCTTATTTGTCATCATATTTGATGATGTGGACCTGAAACCTTAGGTATAAGTAGGGTCTTTGCCAAGTAAGGTACTATAAATTTTTTGAAGTAATTTGAAATTGCCATGTATGGTTTTGATAGGCACATAGTTACGGTGTTAAACTACTACTTCCTCTCCCCTAACAAATTAAGTTTTTAGTTTGTAACATTTAAATATTGTTTAAAAATAGATATTTGCTTCTAAACAATAGGTATTTACATAATAGCTATCCATAATTTATGGAGTAAAACTTTAAAACAAGGTACGTTCCCTTATGGTTTTAAGATTAAAACTTTAAAATAGGGCACACACATGTTAATTTGTGAGCTAAAACTTAAATAATGGGGCACACCCCTTGCTAATTTCTTTAAAACTAAGAAGAAACAATGAAAATAATGTTGTATTGCATTTTGACAAAGATCTAAGATTTCACATAAACCATATTAGCGTGGAAAAAAGGGTATATTATCTATGTAAGAGAACACATATTATAGTTCAATCTTGTAACCATTTTTTTTTAAATCCATGTCTTCTTCTCAAATTTAATTAGAAATTCCATTTATGCAACCACATGGGACCATGGCATAAGTAATGCATGTACTCCACTAGTTGTACGTTGCATTGCACCAGAAGTTTCTAGTGCAACGACAATAGGTTGACACTCAACATCCCATTATAATAGGGAAATATTCTAAATTATCCTTTATACATAATTTAAAATTTGGATGGGGCCACCCATTCTACTCAAATTTAAGCAAAAAATCTACTTATACAATCGCAAGGCACCATAGCATAAGTAGTACAAGTACTCCACTAGTTGTAAGTTGCACTGCACCAGAAGTTTCCAATGCAACCACAGTAGGTCAAGCTTGAGCATCGCAATTGTTAGAGTAGTCTAATATACTCACACCCAAGTTGTAGTCAACACAGTTGTACCAAAAGTCTCTAGCTGTACTATGTATTAGATCTCCCTTCACCTTCACCATAATGATAACTAGATCATTAACACTATTAACATATAAAGTTCCAATCTTAATCTACTCTTTTCCAATCTTAATTTCCTCTTTGACATCTCTTCTCTCTACAATAACAAGAATATCACAATACTCATCATTTAATGTTCTCTTCTTTATGTAATAATAATATCATGAATACTAGTAATAATAAGGTAGGTAGTAAAGACCATCTACTATAGTTAATTAAATAACTAGTAGTTGCACTATGTTTTGTGTTATAATTATGTCGATAGGATGAAATGCAATAACAATATGATAAGAAAAAATGATCTTTATAATAGGAGTACCTAACATGTTAGTAACAAAAATTATTGTAAATCCATCTTCAAAATCTCACTCACCTTTGGAAGGAAGAATTAAACATTTTGAACAATACAAATAGTAAATTTATAGTACCAAGTGTAAACCATACTTGTGAAGAAAGGTGCAATAATATTATGAGTAGAAAACTGGTACTAATTCATGCATCTATTGTTCCTTCATCTTGCTACATCATTGTCATATCTTGTTGCATCATGGCATGAAGCTTGATCAAGGTGCAAAAAAATTGGTAAAATAGATGAAACTTGATCATGTTTGGAATACTACAAGGAAAGTTGATGAAACTGTGAGAAAGTAACAAGTTTGGGGTTTCAAGGTTAAAAGATTGTCCAAAGTTGATTGATTTGTGATTGGTTAATGATATCCCTCCATGCTTTGCATTATTATCTATGCCATTTCTTAATTCTTTGGGCATTCAATGATATTTGGATAATCCTCCTTCTCTTTTCATTGTTGACTTCACTACTTTTCATGATGATTTTTATATTGAAATATTAAAAGGGATTATGATGAAAATTTTAAAGATTGTAGAGGCCCTTCATTCCTTGATTTCAATACTCTAATGCTTGGTGGCTTTGATGCACACATTTTAATAATGATATCCAATTTTTAGTCAAAATTTATTGATATGTTGAAAAAGAAAATGATGAATGCAAATATTCAAATCTTGGTTGACTATGTTGACAATGAAAAACTATAGTCACTATGAATAATATCCTAATATTTGCATGGGTTTAAAGCATTGAATAATAAATTTGAAGGTTTAGGAAACTATTAGACATACCTGGAAGCATCTTAGGTCAAAGTTTATATTAAGTTTGTATTTGAGATCTTAAAGCCATGAATTTGTAGACAATAGCAAACCTAAACTCATTTGATTAATCGGAATGCATTTGCTTCCTCATTTCTAGGGAACCTTGTACATTGGGCAAAGGACCAACAGCAATTGATAGAGCTTTGTGTGTGTCTACTCTTGGTCTCCTCATGATTCCATTTGGCTACAATAAGTGTCACTACCAAGCCACATGTCAAATCTCATTCCAGCTAACTATCGGCGTACCCATTTATTATAGAAATAATTTTTGAGACAAACTTATTAATCTATATTTTAAGTTTGGTTAAATAACATAATTTAATACACCGAAAAAAAATATATCAACTTAAATAACATAATTTAATACACATTACTTGTCATTACTTTTAATGGTTGACATTTAAGTACTATTTTGAGGATGATAAGGATTTGTGTTGTACGCTTTCCAGCCATCAAAATAAGGAGAGTGTTCACCATAGCCATTGGAGGTTGCTAAGTTGCATGGTTTTATGAAATTGAGTTAATCGTTATCAATAGTTGTGCTATGCAAGAGATGGAGAGCCGGTGAAGAGATGAATTTCAACACGAGCATGTGAAAGCACAAACAGAATGGACATGAAAAGCAAACACAGACAGTAGGATTTGCTTTTTTACACAAGTCAATATATCAGCGTTGAAAGAGAAGACAATAGCGTAACTATGCATCTGGACTCTAATTCATTCACTGAATTTCCTCGTGTTGAATACCCAGAGATTTGACACCGACAGACAAGATTTTATATGATTTTATATGGGGATCATGTATTAAATGAACTAACATAAGATTTCATATTTTGATACACTGGGAAAAGTACTATCTACTTGCCATCACTTTTAATGGTTGAATTTTTGACATTTAAGTAGCTTGGTATAAATACTAATTTGCCGCTGATAATTTCTACCTCTCTGAAGGCGGGGAGGCCAGGATAATCTTGATAATTGGCAATCTCCTTAAAGCTAGAAATGCCATTTTTCTATTAAATCGAAGGATGATAAGGATTTGTGTTGTACACTTTCCAGCCTTCAAAGTAGGGAGAGTGTTCACCATAGCCATTGGTTTTATGAAATTGAGTTAATCGTTATCAATAGTTGTACTGCTATGCAAGAGATGGATATCCGTTTTTATAGGCAAACATAATGCACGTGAAAAGAAAACACAGACAGTAGGATTTGCTTTTTTACACAAGTCAATATATCAGCGTTGAAAGAGAAGACAAGAGCGTAACTATGCATCTGGACTCTAATTCATGTGTTGAATATCCAGAGATTTGACCCCGACAGACACGATTTTATATGATTTTATATAGGGATCATGTATTAAATGAACTAACATAAGATTTCATGTTTTTTTGGGCATTATATTACTTTTATTATTTGGTTGTCACTTTGAATCACAATAGCTATACACATTTGTGAGAAAGGATAAAAAATCATATCATTTAGAAAGATCTATTACTCTATTTCCATGGAATCATTCTTGAGCCAAGTGATATTGAGAAAAAGGTTACATTATGAAACAAAAATGATATCTCATGTATGTTTGACAACTCTCACCTCTGGGATCTAGAATTATTAGATCTATCTCATGTATTTTTAACAAATCCCACCTTTGGGATATAGATGACACTATTGAGAACTTGGTTTTCCTCTTCAATGAAAACTCTCATACAACTCCATCATCTTCTTTGTATGTAATGAAATTATTTATAAACCCTAATGTTCTTTATCCTCTTCTATATGCCTTTGTGATGTCACATCATGCAGTTGTACCTAAGAATACTAATCAAATATTACAACTTCTAAGCACAAACATGGAGACTAATGAACATTGTCTAGAAATTTTAATATTGTTTCTTCTCTCATATCCTTTGTTGGAGAGGGAAAACCTTCAATATACGTATGATTATATCTTTTCCTAAGGGAATAATTCATGTTTAGTGCAAGTGGATCTTCTTTAGCATCGAGTATTGTTCACCTTCATCGATCTATAGTGTGGGAGGCTATTCATTAGGGTAGCTACCTAGTCCTTCATCTTCCTATTCATCTTCTCTCTTCCTTTTCTCTTTCTTGGACATACTATCTCTCTACTCCTTTCAACTAGTTTCTTTGTACATGGGTACCTAACATGGCAAGCATTGTTAATTGGTAAAAGTTCGATATTGTATCACACTTTTAAGAAAGAAATGGACAATAAAAGTCTAGATTTATAACTTGAATCACTTGAGAGTGAAATATATGTTTTCAATTTTTAAATGGTGTAAACTAAAAAAATGTAGAATTTTATGTTTGTATTTTTTTAAAATAATTTGGATAATTTTTATAAAATTGACTATAACTTAATTGTTAATAAAATGTTTAAAAAATGAGGTTGGAGGGCCTCCACTTTTTTACCCTAAATTTCATTTTTAGTTTTTTTTTTTGTTTAGTTAAATTGAAGTTTTAGTGTATGGAATAATTTCTTTCTAAATTTTGATAAGTATTTTTTATTATAAATCTCAAGTATACTAAAAATATAGTAGTTTTGAGAGGCTTCCATTTTATGTTCCAATGGATTATTATTAATGAAAAAAAATTATATATACCATTTTGACAATGATTCTCTCCTCTAGTATGTCGTATTATTCTTGATTTTTTAAACAAATTTTAGTATCCATTCTTAAAATTCTAATCAACTCTATATTCGACTATAATGACCTACTTGTAGTGACTTTTAAAAGAATTACTAAATATAAAATATTTATTTTTAAAATCTAGGCTCTAAGATCCAAGGAAGGGTATTTTTATATTTTCTAGAAAATATCTACAATCTAAGAAAAGGTGGTCTTAAGATATAGGGTTTCTAAAAGTTTATAAAAAACAAAGAGTTTAAAGTCCCTTGCTTGTTGATAGCAAGACAGTTTTGGGTGACACTATTTCACCTAAAATTATTTTGATTGAAACATTGAATCACTTTGAATACATGTTTTTAGAAATATTATCCTATTGTAAAACTTAGAGAGTATTTTTAACCTAAAGTAAACAAAATTACAAATATAATGTACACTAAAGAACAAAAACACTCTAAGGTTGAAAATTTTGACAGTGTACATTTTGGTTTCATCATGGAAATGCTTTTGTAGGTATGAATTTTGTTGAATTCCTATTAATTTGTATAATAATGAATATTTTAATTTTATTCTTTTATATGCAATTCTCTTAGATATATTCTAACTAACATGTAGTCATTGATACATATTCAATTTTTCTTCTTAATTTACTCCTCTTCTTAAGCCCCCTTTATAGTGCATTGAACATAACATTTGACAAGACTACCCTATCACATCTTGGGAAGTTATTCCATATAGGTATATTTGAGGGATCTAGAGGTTGGAGTAATAAGGAGTCTATATAAACATTTTCTTAGTGTTTATTTTTCTTAACATTCTATCAACTCTTCCTATTTTAATTTTTTTCCCTAGTGATTCCTTATCTAGCCTATTTCGTCTTCTGATGATATATCATTTTTAGCTAAGTAGGATCCCTATATAGGCTCTAGTGAAGTGAGGAGGGCTTAAATTCCAATAATAAAGGCCTTAGATAGACCCAATATATTTCAAACCATGTCTCTTGGTGCCACTCTAACCTGTCATGTAGGTAATCTTACATACTGGAGATATAGGTATAATAAAACATGAGAGTGATAAGTTGGAGTAATAACGGCTCTTCTAGGAGACATAAGGATAAATTAATAGTTTATGGTTTAAGGTTTCTAGAATGTAGGGTTTAGGGTTTGTAAGGTTTGGGGTTTGGGGTAAAGGTTTTAGGATTTACATTTGGATTATGATTTGGGGTTGAGGTTTGTTAGTTTAATAGGGTTGTTAGGGGTAGCTGGCAGAAGATATCAATTAAATGCAAATAAAGATTAAACAGAGGAATGGAAATACACATAAATAATAACAACAAGGGACAAGTTTTAACGTGGTTCACCCAAATTTAGGCTACATCCACCAAACAAAGAGTCCAATATTATTATCTAGTAAATCAAACTGATTACATTAGCAATCCCTGCAACTCAATACCACTGCAAAATGCTACAATACAATATCAACTGAAACCCTAACCCTTAGCCGCTTTTATCAAGCTTTTTGTTGATTACAAAAATAGGGTTTTTTTATGTCAGTCAATAGAAAAATAACACCCCTGTTAAATAATTTGGGAGGAAACCGCACTGATTAGAGTTGGGAAAATTTAACCTCCGAGTCTGATTAGGCTCCATACAACAAGGGTATCTATGGTTTGGGGTTTCTAGGGTAACTTGGGTTTAGGGTAATAGGTTTGGGTTTAGATTTTAGGATGTAGTGCATAGTGCCTACAAAATTTTGGATTTATAGTTTAGTGAACATTAGGGGTAATTGGGTGAACAATATTTATTAGAGTTTATGGTGTAATGTTTGGAGTTTACCTATGGTTGGAATGCAGTCTTTAGGCTATCTAGGGTTTGTACTTGTTTTATGTTCTCTCTAAATTTCCCTTGGGAATGGTAAGAAATGGAGAGATGGTGTAGTGTTTAGGGTTTGGAGTTTAAGCCTTTTAAAGGATATAGGACTTAGGATGTACATGGTTCATGGTTTAGGGTTTGGGATTTGGGAACTATAAAGTATTGAGAAATGGTGAGCACATGCAGATTACATCCTTGGATAGAATTAACAAAAATATATAATAGTATATTGATGATTTTCTGATGTCTATTACAATGCAGGGAATTAACTTTTTAAAGCATTGTTATTCCCGTATATAACTTTTTACAGGAAAGTAACTTCCCAGAAACTAACCAACTAATTACTTATATTTATTTAACTAACAATGTAATACTACTATTATGCCAACATTCCCCCCATTATTACATTGTTCCTGCAATAGTACCAAGGTACCCCCCTTAATACTAAAATACTCAACAAAGCTGATTACATAGTATGAATACATATTTTATAGAAGATCTTCTCCCAAAGAACAAATCTTGAACCAAGCGAGGCTCCATCATGCTGTCTCATCTACCCTTGAAAAGGCATAGCTTCGAGCTATGTTCTTGAGCTCTTTAGTCCCAAGCTCTCAAATCACAGAGTCTTGAATTATTCAATAATGGACCCTAAGAGATACAACAAATCTTTGTCATGTTATCTAGTGATCGCGAAAGGGTATAATTAAGGATCATATACTCTTTGAAGCTCGTTGGACAACAATCCATATTGAGCTCAACCCCAAATCCCAAACCTGTCTCCAAAACAAAATCTTCACAAAACATACATTCTTCAAATTTGTTAGCTCCGTCAGCATCAACAAAGAAAAACAAAACAACCAAAACCAAAAATGATTCTCATGCAAAGCATCATCTCAGAGCGAGAAGCTGACTTGAGATGATGGAAAATCCTCCATCCTCCTATGCCACCTTCCTCCAATATGACCTTGTTACACTTTATTTGTTTAATGTCACATTAATCTCTCTGATAACACAAGCATGTGAGTCTTTGAAAGCCTTGTTATGTGCAACAAAGATGGCACCGAAAGTCCACGCATAAGTAAATATGATTAAAAACTCCATTTTAAGGTATTAATAATCAATCAAAGTGAAATAAAATGACAAGAGCCCAGCCATAATCATATTTTGAACTCATAACCTTTTGTAATCACCACTCAAAACTTTCACCGGTTTCACCAACTCGCCTATTTACCATACTTGATTTTCCCAAATGTTGAATGCCTTTATTATTCCCAAGCTTGCTTTCAACTCCTTCACTCACAAATTCATAAATTCTTATATCTCTAATGAAGATTCTTATTTAAACTTTGCATCTATAATGCAATACCTTTATTATGTTCCACTTTATAATTCCAATAACACCTTATTTCACAAAATACCTATCCACAACAGCTTTAGTTTCCATCCAATCAACAATCAAATTAACAAAATAGCAGCAATGTTGAACATGAAACTACACCTTATAGGTTTGCCTTCTACAGTGGAAAGAGGGAGTGGCCCTACTGCTTATAAAACCAACACTAGAACTTACTAATTTCTACAACTTTCATATGCACCATCCACCTAATATGCAGCTACTGTTGTTGGAAGCATTCAATATATGATTGCTAAAAATATAACTCACAATGGCTATAGTTGTAGTATATCCTCTTGTCACTGGTAGTGCTCACACTAATGTCTCCTTAGTGCTTTCCTTTATCATTTTCGGTTCAAGTGCTAGAATACCAAACAGCCGTCAAACATGCCAAAAATGCCTTCTAATTGCAAGTGCCTTCAAATTTTAACATTTGCCTGCCATTTCAAATTCTACTGGTTTCTTCTTATGGCAGACTGGCTTTGTAGAAAATCATGTCATTGGCAAATCAGCGAACAACAACACCTATGCACTTCATGCTTCTCTCTAAAAAAAATGCCTCACAGTGGCAAAATATGGCAACTTGTAGGTAGCGGATCAAAGATATGCATGACTTGATTTCTAATTGCCTTCAAAACATTGCAAGGTTACTTACTTTCCATGATGGCAAACCGATCTTTTCAACAGCCACATAGAAGTCATTCTTGCTCTTCAAATTTCAATGCTTATACAAATCAACTATACTATTCTCCATGACCAAAAAATTGCTCTGATACCATATTGAGAAATGGTGAGCACTTACATATTACATCCTTAGACAAAAATAACAAAAATATATAATAGTATATTGATGATTTTATGATGTCTATTACAATGCAGGGAATTGACTTTTTAAAGCCTTGTTATTCCCGTATTTAACTTCTTACGGGAAAGTAACTTCCCAGAAACTAACCAACTAATTATTTACTTATATTTATTTAACTAACAATGAAATACTACTATTATGCCAACATAAAGAACTAGAAGTTTAAATGGTTCAAGGTTTAGGGTTTATGATTTAAGTTTTCTATGGTTTGAGTTTCGAGGATTTTTTTTCTATTTCAAAGTAGTTCACTTATCAAGATATAATATGTAAGTCATTGAGGTAGAAATATAGTTTGTAGATAACATCTCTTACAAATCATCACATAAAATATCTAATGCTCTAGGGCCAATAATAGAAGCATGACCTAGAGTAGCATCAAAATCACCTACTAGAATCTTTCACATATTATCCCTATTTTGTAGTTTATAATTGTAGGATTTTACATAGTGACCAACTTATTAGACTCATTAATACAATTATTAGCTAATCCTTTACAATTTCATTATCGAATGCTTCAACACTTTTGCAATTGAAGACGTAGAAGCATTAGTTTACTTATTCAAGAAATGAAATATCATATGTACTCCTAAAGATATTTTCTCCATTATTTTCATTCAAAGCCACACTATCATGGCCATAGATGCATTATATGATTTTCAATCTTCAATTTTCACTTTTTTTAATCCAATATTCCACCATATCTTTTTATATTTGGTAACCAATCTACATGCACATTATTAAATTTATAGAGTATGATCACTCCACTATTTAAAAAACTATGAAATTTATCCGTAGGTAGCTTCATGGTTAATGTTATTGTAGTGCACTCTAATTTTAATTTTTTATGCACTGATAGGGATCCTTCTTTATATAGTTTGGAGTACACTATCAATTTGTCAACCACATGCAAAGTTTAGGAAGTTTAGGAGTATGAAGATATGGTTAGGGATGGGGCAATGATGTCCTCACAACTTCCACATATACATTGTACTCTAAATCATGGATCTCTTTCTTAATTTATAATGGCCTCAGTTATAGATACACTATTAAGAATGAGTACAAACCCAACATTGAACACCTGGTATTAGTTAGGGCACTGGTATCAAGTCCATCTGATGGTACATTCGATGAAGAAATATACTCTATAATGGAGTTAGATAGTGTATGAAGAAAAGGCACTCTATTTCTATCCTATGATGATAAAATTACTGAAATATTGTTCTTCATTTTAATGATGGTGGTGGATGGAGTTAAACAAACACCCACAACACACAATTTCTTGAAATATGAATGCTCAGCATTCACAAACCTTCCATTGCTTGATGATGATCAAATAATTACAAGTTGCCTCATTTTATCGAGATTTTCTCAATACCATACTAGTAAACAACATTTAATGCTTTTTGCCTTCTTGAAACTTCTAAAACTTATCTAGAAACATTCTAAACAAGACTCCCTTCTTCTAGAAAGTTACTATCTTCCATCCATATCTAGAAACTTACAAGTCTCCTATTTCTTCTAGATTTTCCTAAACAAAGCAATTATAAATTATACCTTTTTAATTAATTACAATTAATGGTGGGAGAAATTACTCACCAGCACTCTCCCTTAATTTCTACCACTAACTTCTTCAACATCTACAATCTCTATCTTCAAAATGCCTTTGCTAATCTTTAGACCTGCAAAACATCAAATAGCTTTCTCCAAAACGTCCAAAAGTACCATTCCTACAAAATCACTATTGCATGATACTTTTCACATTAGACAATGACTTCCTTTGAGTCAAAGGAAACAATCGTCTATCATACAACTCAAACATTTTATCCTTACATGATTCTTTTTTGTTTGACGTGTGGATACTTATGCCTATGCAAATTTTTGAACCTTTTGCCAATTAGATACATCAATCAATCCACAACTCATCTGCATACAATCTTTCGTAGATTCCTTCTTCCACTCTTTATTCCAAAACATCTTTTCAAAATGATTCTTCAATTCACAAATACTACAAGGATGAAGATCCCAACACATTTCCTTTCTATGTCCTTGCCTATGTCAATGCGAACATTGGATTTTTTGAACGGACTTTTTTGTACTTATATTACCATTTGTGTTTTCATTTCCTCTAACATATCTGAGACCTTCATTCATTGGATTTATTCTAGGCTCAATGGGCTCTCTAGTTCCTTTCCCATATGTATTGTCCCATTTGAGACTATTAGCCCAAATTTGCAATTTTAACACAATCCCTCTGCTGAATACAGAAATATCATTCCCTTCAGTTGAAATATGCAATTAAGAGTTTTTTCCTTCCATCATTAAGACTCACCGAATGGAGATTTACAATTTACAGAAGTAAATCTATGTGATCTTGATTTGTCTCTATAAACCACACTAGAATGGTGCAAATTTTGGAGTTGGCCGTAAGGCAGCTTTGAGACCAACAAAGAATGTGGAGCGTTCCAAAACCACCTTGTTCATTGAAGAATCTCTTGTAGATTTATATTGCAATTAAATTAAAAGCTATAATTAGTTAAAACGGTGATAGACTTCCCTGGAATTTATGGCAACCACTACTTCAAACTTTAAATGTTTTGATTATGCAAGAGATGGGTGGCAGAGTAGCTTTGAAACAGTTTCTTACTTGGACCTCCACTCAAATTCTATTTCTCCTTATTTAGAAAATCGCCTACAGGTTGGTGGGTCGCGTTGTAGGATTATACTTGGTAACGTAGGTAGCAACCAAGAAAGAGATTCCAGCTAAGTCGATGCTAATAATAACAAGCATATGCCAAGTGAAGCCGCGCCTATGTTTGGAGCATACTAATAATCCTTCATTTCCTTCTAAGATAGATTTATTCAGCATTGGATGGTGGCGACTAATGCTGTGGTGGTGTTGGCAGGGGAAACCCTAAATCATTGTTGTGATGGACTGAAATGAAGGAGAAAACAAAACACACAAACAAACAGAAACTTATATTCATATATTCCTCAAATTCCAAAAATTACAAAACACAGAGTACATGCTCTGTTTTACACCACAAAAATTCCATATTCAGTTTGGACTGTTGTCCTAAAGTTGGCACTGTTCACACGCGCAATCTGGAGCTGACTGCAACTCCAGAGCTGCCTGCTATTCTCTGCTGCTGCAGGCTCAAATAATAAAGAATCAAGAACCGACTTTCCTATAAACAAAACGAAGAGGTGAGTTGAATGGTGGTGAAGAAAGAAAGTATTTGGATATCACATGGATGCGATTGGGGTGCGAGGGCTGTCGAGGCAGCTCCAGTTCATTGTTTGAGGTCTATCAATAGAGAGGAAGGGATAGTGATTAGGATGAGCTGTACGAAACGATCGAGGGATTGAGGAAGAGATTGTAGATCTTTTTTCACATAGTGGCAAGGACATCTTTCTCTTCCTTTCTGTAAAATGTTTAATTCTAGAGAGTGCCTCTTGCATGGTGGCCGGGGTCATGTTAGCAAAGCAGAATCTAAACCATCCGTCCTCTTTGCAATGGCATGAGGAGCCAGGTAATACATTCAGTCCAATCTCGTTGATGATTGTCTTCCAAAGCGCAAGCTCTGATTCTTTGTGGAGAAGATGGCGGAGGTCTACCCAACAGAAAAGCCCAGCGTTGGCGTTGGTCAAACACTCAATGCCCGCCTCGTGCAATCCCTGGACAAACATGCTACATGCCTCTCGCAGCCTCTTTTTATTCTCTCCAATATATTCTCTCACAAATGCTCTGTCACTCAACATCGCACCCATCAAGTACTGCATCTGTGAAGAAACCATGCAGAAACTTGACATTCTGCGAGCCGCTGTAGGAATCGTGCTGTTATACGAATAGATGGCTCCCACTCTGAATCCAGGCAGTCCCATGTCCTTTGACAGGCTGTAAATGATGTGAACATGCTCGCGCTCCCTCTCACTCCGCAGTTGCACCACCTCTGCAATGCTCACGAACCTTGGACCAGAAAACACTGAGCCCGCATAGATCTCATCACAGATCAGATGAATCTTCTTCTCTCGTGTAAAACGTAGAATGCTTCTCAGTGTCTGCTCATCGATTGTGGTTCCCAGCGGGTTGGATGGATTTGTTATCAGAACACCCTTCACTCTTATCTTTCCACACTCTGCCTGCCTGTACGCTTCTTCAAGCGCGCTCACTGTTACTTGAAAATTGTTGGAACTGCTGCACTCTACTGCTATCACCTCTACTCCTGTCCGCCACTTTAGATCTCTGTCAAAACTGCTTGTCAACATTTACATACATTAGATTTATATCTTGATTCAATCAATTGCAAATGTAATGCCACATATACAGTGAGTTTTGAATATTTTTACGTGGAGATTCCAAAAGCAGGTAAAAGATAAATTTTAGTTACCCAGGATAATATGGGGATGGAACAAGGAAAGCTTCTCCTGGATTCGCCACGCAAAATGTTAGAACCTCATGAGCGGCAGTGGCTCCTGCAGTGAGGACTATTCTATCTTTATCAAATTTCGCTCTTCTTCCTCCCACTTCCTCCATAAATAATGCAATAGCCTGCATTAATGGTCCACCATAAATGGTTAATAAAATTCATTATGTTATTTTATTATAGAAATAGTTATTGATATATATTTTAAGTTTGATTAAATAACATTATTTAATACAGAGAGAAAAGTACTATCTACTTGTCATCACTTTTAATGGTTGAATTTTTGACATGTAAGTAGATTGGTATAAATACTAATTTGGTGCTGATAATTTCTACCTCTCTGAAAGCGGGGAGGCCATGATAATCTTGATAATTGGCAATCTCCTTAAAGCTGGAAATGCCCTCCTGCGTGCAAATGGAAGACTCGGGGTGTTCTCTTAACCACTTTTCTATTAAATCGAACGAAAGCTGCAAAACATTTAAAGAAGCAATGGCATTATTTTATAGGTTTGGTAAAGAGAGAGACACGTATTTTGGTAGCCAACATCCTCCAACGAAATAGGCACCTGATTTTCGGCTAAGCCCATTTGAATAATTCCAGATGGGTTATTTTGAGGATGATAAGGATTTCCGTCGTACGCTTTCCAGCCATCAAAGTAAGGAGAGTTTTCACCATGGCCATTGGAGGTTGCTCTCTGAGAAAGATGCATGGTTTTATGATATGCTCGTTATCAGTAGCAATGCAATGCAATGCAATGCAAGAGATTGTGCATGGTTTTATGGGCGTGCAAGAGCAAGAGCTGAAGTTTCAGGGTTCCTCCAAAGTCAGGAAGCGCATGGAAGAGCATGCTGACCTTTGGTGCACGTGAAAAACCGAAACACAGAGGGTAGGATTTGAATGGACTTGTTGCCAGTCAAAGAGAAGACAAGAGCCCTGGTCGTTGTGTCATTATCACCTATAAATTCTGCTTCTGGACTCTAATTCATTGCATTTCCTCGCGTTGAAGACAAGATTTTTTGCGCAGACATACCTTCCTAGAATAATCTCCACCCAAACTATCGGAGAGAAACACAAGGCGGTTAATCGACGAAACACAAATTTTATCGGGAGACCTTTGAATATTATATGGTGGACTTGATTTTGGAGAAATTATATGATTAAGCCTGTTTGATTCACAATAGTATTGACTTCATAGGAGAAAGCCCTAATGCTTCACCCTATGAGTATCATACACATACAATGAGTGTTAAGTGGACTATTCATACTAATGAGAGATGGGTTCATGTTCATGTGAACCACTACTCATGAAATATGGATCAATGAGTTTGACTCAGAAACTACAGATTTGAAACTTGGTAATATATCATAACATTTAAATCCCACTAACTTTATTGTGTCAAATTGTGTTATAGTACAAATCCTGCAACTTTATTAAATTTATAGAGGAGAAAAGTGCATATTTCACTTTTTCACTTCTATGTTTTATTTCACTTTTTGAAGATGTTGTTTATGTATAACTCTAGCATTTATCTTGAGTTCTTTTTGCACAACCATAGACCCATTCTTGAATCTAGAACTATGTTATGTTAATCCTCCACTTTATAGCAACACTAACTTAGTTCCTAGAGTTTTCTTCTTTCTTTGACTTGACTACACTTACAATCTAGTCTTCTAGATTTAAAATTTAAAAATCTTGATTTCAAGGCCCACAACCCTGTGATACGCGTTACCCATCATTGTGAACACCAAAAAAATTAAATAGTGTGTCTAAGGTTGTGTATTTATGGGCATCATCCTAGGATCCTTTTATTATCAATTATTAACATCTTATACTTACAAACTCAATCACTCTCACACACACACACACACAAACAATCTCAATTTCCATCAATATCAACTAGTTTCAATCATGTGCAATTACTCAACATCCACAATTCTTTCTTTCTCTATTTATATCTTGTTAAATCAATTTAGGGGCTTGACTTCTATCAAGGAAGTTGATCTCTCTTCCCTCTATGTAGAAAATACTCTCAAATGTGTTTCTTAGCACCGCACCATTCACAAACACATATATACACTTAAGCAAACATTCTTATAAAATCTAATGGACAGATTTTTCTTCAAATGAAATAGTTCCACCTAGGACATAATCACATCAATTAGACTAGATTGCAGCATGATCTAACTAATCCTAGTATCTAAAATCCTAGGTTATCTTCATCTTAGGGTCCTTTGTTCATTTATTCAATTCCATCTTTCAAATATTAGCTCTCTATTACAGTATCTCAACACTATACTCAACATTGTTTTGGTTTCCAAGTAAATCCTAATCCCTTCCACTTCCATTTATCATTTCTATTTGTTTCAATGTCTCAACTCTTAGCTCATAAATTAAGCTAGTGAACTCTTAGTAATTTCATGTTGGTTTCTTTATCATTATTTGGACATCTAAATTAATCGCATGGTGTTTTGTTATAATATTGTCAAATCATGTCATAATGTTTGGTGGAATTTCATCTAAAGAGGCCTCTTATCAAATAGATATTTATTAGGTTAATAAATACCTTGTTGTTCCAAACCTAATTGAACTTTGTTAAATTATGTTATAATGTTCACATGAATAATTTAAGCATACTTGGACTTTGTCAAACTTTAATGCCTCATTGCTTAGGTGTGTGAATAAGACTAAGGGGTGTCAACTCAACCAAATTCATTGAAAGCACATGAAATGAAAATAAATGTATCTTAGATGTGTTTAATATGTTGATTTAATTTCAATTTATAGTGCATGATTAATCCTACTTGTTATATCTATTTTTTCAATCATCATACAAATAACACTTTTAGGTTTATGATTAGTAAAATAAGAGCACTAAGAGATGGGAATTGAATATTAACTAGGAACTAGCAAATGAAAGAGCATAATTTAAGAGGTTTAAGCATGGCTATTTTGAATTTTGTGGCAAATTATCAGGCCACAAGAGGTTGGAGGATGATAAGGAGGTGCTCTAGCAGTGATTTGGATAGTTACAATCATTCTAGAAATGTGAAAGAATGTAACAATATTGTGGACACTCTTATGACCAAGGGGATGCTCCCTTGACTTTCTAGTTGTGGTAATGACCTTAGGGATGCTCTAGTGACCCTTACTATGTGATAGTTCAACCTTATGTTTCAAGACTCTACCAACTTTCATAAGTTGTTTCTCCTAATTTTCTCCTTCCTTTAGTGCATGTAAATCCTAGAAAAGTATTGTCAGTACTGAGATATCACCTATCAAAGTCAAAGGAGAAAAATAGTTTTTGATATTTAGGGTGTTGCTTCAATAAGGCTCCTATTCAACATGTTTCATCTTTTAAAGTATGGTAAATTGGAATAGTCTATGAGGCCTATTGTGTAATGGTGAAAATGGTGTGTGTTTAGAGTGGGGACGTACTCCCTAAGAGATTTTTTAGGGAAGTAGTGGCATGCATAGTTCTTTGGACAAGAGAGTAGGGTGATGGAGGATTATAAGTTGTACCAAAGGGCTTTGTGAGAGTATCACTTAGATTGGTAATATACAAAATGGGATGTTTTGTAATGGCTATCTCAAAAACCTAGTAGAGAGCTTTGGAGGAAAGTAGGAGCATGTGCAAGAGAGAAGAGGGAAGTGAGAAAACTTAGTACAAATTGAGGGATGGTAGAAAGAGTGAATAAATGAGGTAGTCAAGGTAGGAGGGTCCAGTTAGGGACTGTCCAACCTTGCAGCCTTAAACAATTAACTCCATTGTCATACAGATATACAACGAAAGCTTATAGTTTAACAACAGAAAGGTAAAACAGATTCATGAACACATAACACAAGATTTATCTTGGGAAAACCCTAACAGGGAAAAACCCAGCCTTCAAAGCTCATCTTTATATATATATATATATAGATTTAAAAACACATTACAGATCCCTCAAGGGCTTTACTGATGCTAGGGCGTAGCCCAGGGACTACAAAAGATTCATCTAAAAAAATTCTTTTATGATTTCTTTCATCTACATCTCAATTCTCTACTCTGTAACTCATTCTACTTCCTTCTCTACTTTCTAAGTTCTGTTCTACTGCTAAACTGGATCAAAACAACTTCAGATCTCACTTCATGTCTTCATGCTATCAATCACTTCCACACCGCTGCCTTGTAGCAAATCATTATCCTTTATCTATATCCTCTGCAAGCCTTTGGATCATCATCAAGTCAGCCTGATTGCAATGGCTTGTTTATGTAATGTGTACACTAAATAGGTCAGGCCTAAACATAAGGCACTACTTTACAAATGCATAGAACTTCATACGGACCTCACTGAAGGTCAGCCAGGTCCCTAAACTTCATCAACCAAATCTTCTTTTCACTTCGCAAGTCACAGTCACTTAACATAGTCAGCTCTATTCTGTGAGAATAGTCAATCTTCAAACAATGATAACTCTCTGGAATCAAAGCCAAATGATCTGAATTCTTGATATGCTATAATTTCCTATGTCTAGATGCTATGTCTAGATCCACAACCTCTCATACTTAGAATCTGGAATTCTCCAAGGTCACTTTCTCAAGCTTCTGTCAACTGTATCAATGGTTCTAAATTCTTCCGAATGCTTTTGCATCAGACTTCTAAATGCTCCTGCATTAGACTCTCAGGGTTATTTGAGAAGTGAGCCCCTTCACTTAGGTCTATATTAAGTTAGATTCAAGGTCTGACAATCTGTTTTCAGGTATTTTCAACTACCTCAAGGTTCAACAATACTCTAGATTGTCTATGTATGATGCATAAATGTGAGAATTATGTTATGATTGCAATCTTTATAATATTGTGGTAAGGGTGGTATTAAACTATTTAACCTAGGGTTGGGGGCTAGATGGTGATCCTAGGTTGGGCTCATATTGCACCATGCCACATCCCTAAATGTGACTAAGATAATTTTTTGCTTTTTATTAATTGAAAGTTGGAATTTTCCTCAGGTTTTACTTCAAAGGAGATTTAGAACTTGAAAATCTTAAAAGTGTTGTTGAGAAACTATGAATTTATATCACCGCCACCCAAAAACATGAGGGCCACTATATTGTAATCTTTGATTTGTGTAAAAGGAAGCATAATAAAGCTTAGCTTACAATATTGAATATACCCTAATGTTTATAGAGGGATCAATGTAAAGTTCAAAATTTCAAGTGATATCTTGATTGTAGTAAAGCATTCTATGTCTATGGTTAATTAGTAGATATCTTGATTTGACTTCATAATTGTATTAACTTAATTAAGGGAACCTTATGAGTTATTTTGCAGGTTTGGATTTTTCCTTAGTGAAAATATATAAATGAAGATTATTGCATTTGTTAAAACAAGAAGATACTATTCTATTTAATTAGATGTAAACAGAAACATATGTCGATAGCTTGATTATGACTATACTATTCTATTTAATTATATATCTATCTATGAAGACTAACTATACCTACTATTAAATTTCTTATGATTTTATTAATAATCATAAAAAAATTAATACATTTTCTTAGGATATCTATTCCTAATGACTTTAGAGGACAAGTGAAAATAGAGTATGTTTACTACTATAACACAAAGTAAGATAAATCAGTCTTATTTTTTTAAACACTCTTAGCTTGTAGATTGTACTTGATGGTATCTAGTGGAAGTAATTGATGTATGTCTCATAAGGATAAAGAAATATAATTATACTTTTGTATGAAGCATTTGTTTGACATGGCTCTATTTCTCTGCACATTAAGGAATCAATCTATGCCAAGAATAAAAAATAAAGAATAAAGAACTAACTTTACAAAAGAAATCCTATAAACAAAATGAAGAGGTGAGTTGAATGGTGGCGAAGAAAGAAAGTATCTAGTTTTCACATGGATGTGATTGGGTTGTGAGGGCTATCGAGGTAGCTCAAGTTCATTGTGTGAGCTCTATCCATAGAGAGGAAGACATTGTGATTAGGACGAGCTATATGAAATATTTGAGGGATTGAGGAGGACATTGTACATCCTTGTTAACATAGTGGTAAGGACATCTTTCTTTTGATTTATGTAAAATGCTTAATTCTTGAAAGTGATTCTTGTATGGTTGTCAGGGTCATGTTAGCAAAAAAGAATCTAATCCATCCATCCTATTACCAATGGCATGATGAGTCAGGTGATACATTCAGTCCACTCTCTTTGATGATTATCTTCCAAAGAGAAAGCTCAAATTCTTTGTGGAGAGGATGGCGGAGGTATACCCAATAGAAAATCCCAGTATTTTTGTTGGCGAAACACTCAATGCCCACCTCGTCCAATCCCTAGACAAACATGTTATGTGCCTGTCACAACCTCTTTTATTCTCTTGAATATATTCTTTCACAAATTCCCCGACACTCAACATTGCACCCATCAAGTATTGTGTCTGTGAAGAAACCATGTAAAAACTTGACCTTTTTCGAGTCATCATAGAAACTATGTTGTTATAGGAATAGATGACTCCTGCTCTAAATCTAGGTAGTCCCATGTCCTTTAATAGGATCTAATTGATGTGAACATGTCCATGCTCCCTCTCACTCTATAGTTGCACCACCTCTGCAACACTCACAAACCTTGGAATGGAAAACACTAACCCCACATAGATCTCATGATAGATTAGATGAATCCTCTTCTCTCTTGTAAAATGTATAATGCTTCATAGTGTCTACGCATCCATTGTGGTGCCCAGTAGATTGGATCCAACACTTTGCATCTTTTCCCAAGTGCTAAAATAACCCTAAACCAAATCTTCTATTGACATATGTCTTCTAGTCCATGGCCACATACACACGTGAGATGTTCCCAAATGGCCTGAAGAGCTCATATAGGTCGGCATTCATCATGTCCCTGGAAAGATTTACAAGTTTATAGAATTCTCTTTGTTTATTCATAACATGTTTCTCACCAATGAAGGGTTTGGGGTTTCGATCAAGTAGGACCCGTGTAACTATCTAGTTTATTATATAATGCATATGCCCACATAAATTCATTAATTATGCTAGTTGAAGGCAAACACTACAGACCACATTATATGATTTTTAGTATATTTACATTTCTTACTACTTCCTATCAAAGAGATGTTGATACCAAATGATATTTCTTTTTACCAACTTGATTATTAGATATTATTATGCTACACATAAGGCTCTATATGTGGATGACAATGATATTCATAGTGTTTGTAGTTTTAAAATATTTTCTAGAGCTTGTGAATTCTTATTATGGTTTTCAATGTTAAGTATTCCATTCATAGGATTTTACATTTTTAGTCTTTTATCTAATCAAGTGATGCCAGATAAAACTAGGTTTCTATATAGCAACTCAATTTTTATGAAATTATTCCTCCACACATCAATTTCTATGTGTGATGAAAATGATATTGATAGAATTTAATGTTATAACATGTATCTAAGAAAGAGAAGTTGGAAAATTTTGGTTTCTATATGCCAAATCGACAATGATAAACTTATTCTGCCATTTATAAGGCCTTGTGTTTGAGTGAAATGATGTTCTTAGAATTTATGGTTAAACGTAATATCTATTTCGAGTGATGTTGACAAAAAAATGGTTCTTATTTCATACCAATGTGATGATTGCAAAACTATTGTGTTTCTTTTATGTGTGGATGAAAATTGTATTCATATGATTTGTGGTTTTAACCTCTTTCTATTCAAGACCTTGAAAGCATTTATGCTAAATTAAGGATTATAAACTAATTTTGTTATGCATAAGTTTCTGTGTGTGGATACAAATGGTATTTGTAGGATTTGTAGGTTTTTAATTTTATTTATTCAATATGTTTGGGAAGCAAGTTGGTTTCTTAATGTCAATTTGATTATTGTCAGCTACCCACCAGGATTTTTACATGTGGATGGAAGCATTATTCATAGGAACACTATTTGAGATATTTTATAAATAAATTGAATTTCTTTCTTACAAACCTAATTATTCCAAAAATATTTTGCTGCACATTTGGTTCTATATGTGGATATTAATGATGTTCCTAGGATTTACAGTTTTAACTTTTTTAAAATTTTTTTTTTGTAAGATTGCAAAGTCTTAGTATTTTGCTTATTAATGACCGAGAAGATAATTGCCTTGTTTGTGTTAAGGATGATTTGTATGGCCTCATAAGATATTGATTGTTTCATGTAGTATAAATTATTAATATCCTTTCACTCATTTGGGTATATGTTGAAGACATCTCTAGATTTGCATGCATGATATTGTGTGTTTTCTTCACCATGGGCATCATTTGTTTTGCATTTGATATATACTTGTAAATATTGTTAGCTCTTAGGGTTGATATATCCTTTTTAAAGCCTTATATGCTTGTAATAGAGAATGCTTGCAACATAGAGTATGTTGGTAATTTTTCTCGAATCGGCAGAGGGTTTCCCAGTTCCAATGCACAGGCAGATTCAGCCAACAGATACGGGAGGTTGCATGAGCTGCCTTCCCTTCACTTCTGGTTCTGCCGCACCAAGGGGGGTATGCCTGTTAGCTAAAGATTTGACACTTTGACTCACCCAATGACAGAAAGATTTAGCTTTTCAGAACAGGCAGAATACTCTTATCTGTAGACCAAGATTTGTGTGATAAATCACAAGGTTGGCAATGTTCTTGGACATATTTGTCTGGTCAGGTATGAGAGGATGCAGGGGTTCCTAATACTACTCCTACAACTAACATGTAGGAATAATGGAATGGTTTGTATTTGATGGTTTAGATGCAAGACAGGAGTTTTGGATCATAACTACTAATCCAGAAGCAGACCAGTGCCTATCTCAGGGCAAGGAGTCAACTATACGTATACATAAGAATGGCTTGGAACTGGCATTCGAGTTTCAAGGGGTTAGGAATGGTATTTGCCTTACAAGCACCACCCAAGGATAAGTATTTAACTGTCCATACTTACAGATATCCCAGTTGATATACATTCTTCTCCATACCTTAACCTAAAGCAATTTAATCCACTCCTTGAATGGAAGTTAGAGATCAAGTATGTGATACAACAAAACTATACCCTAGAATCTGAGAAACCCTTAGCAACTAGATTCAAAAGAAGAAGATACATGCAACAAGTGGAGACAGACAGATAAACACATGTAATAATGCATTTTTTATATAACATTCACACTAAAACTAAAGATATGTGCAAGATACACTTCAGATGCAACTCATAAACTCCACAGAGATACAATAGCCAGGAAATGCTCTGTATTTCGTTATTCACACACAAAAAAAAGCCAAAGTCTTCAACAACCACAATGAGTGACACAGTTTGGCTTTTATATCAAGACTGTGTACTCAACAAAATTACAATGGTCAACTCAAAAATTGCCAGATACAATGCATCGTGAGAAATGGCACTCAAAATTGAATGCAGCCAGGAAGCAGAGGAACAGAGCAGGTGGGCTTGGGATCTGAAAACCTGTGTCTTCCTTTCTCAAATACCTTCTTTTCATCTGATATCACTGAATAATGCCTAAAGAAGCTGCCATGATCTGACCACAAACAAACCTTGTCATTTGCATATACAATTATCTCATTGAGCCAGCTCCTCTCAACCTTATGCAAACAACCATTAACATCAGGCAACATGTGAATGCTATATTTATCAAACAATCCATGTTCAAATGAAATATAACACATGTTATCATCTGTATCAGCATTATGCATTGTGAAATGGTCTCCCAGCTAGACTGAAAACATTCATAGTCCACGATATAGCTTGGAACATCAGATATTATTCTATCATAAGCTAGTATATCAAAGGAGAAGCTCTCAAATCCATATTTGTACATTTCCTGCACACAATTTTTAGCTGCACCGAATAGAAAAAACTCAGATCCTGGCACCTCCTTGCAACAATCTTCATGATATATGTTGGTTGCTCTTTCATCAAGATGAAAAATAGAATCCGTATCAATTGCATTGCTTAGATCCTCACCATACTCAAACAGATCCTCCTCACTATATATGTTAGAAAAAATTGATCCAAGTGTTGCAATTTCATTATAGTATGCTATTGGTTCATGGGCAGCAAAACATGCATCTTTATTACTAATGGATTCTCTTTGTGAAGGAGTATTAGCTTGAATGGCATAAGCAAAACTATAATCAAATGAAGAACAATCATGCTCGGCACTAGCACTTGTTTCAATCTCGGACTACTCTTCATCATATCCATGTGTCTGAAAAGAAGGCATTGATTCACACATGGAACTGCTGCTCTGTTTGCTTATTTCTTCTCTATCCTGAGCACAATATTCACAATCATCTCCACAAATCGATTCAAACAGATGTTCATTTCTGTCCATAACCTCATCATTATTTTCTGAACCAAACACCTCAACCTTGCAACGGGGGTTCTCATTGATCCTTCTACTGGCATCCTCAACTGATGTATTTTCATTCTCATTTTTATCTTCACATGATGCCATAATCACTTGGTCATTTGAAGCCTTATAACCATTATTCATACCAAAACCTGTGGACAGGGAATTCTGCATGTGCTCATTTCTCATTTTTTCTATATTTTTTACAAACTTGTATGCCATCTGCACACTTTTTATCTTGAATTCCCTCAACAATGAACTAGAGCCCTCCTCAAATGCTTCAAAATATATGCCAACACAGGCTAAAATATCAGGTTTGAAGGCTTCAAGGATCTGTGAAAGGGCTACTACAAATCTATGACTGAAATCAATATAGGGCTCTTTGTCTTGTTTTCTAATTTCCATTAATCTTGCAACAAGATCAACAGGCTCTCTTGCAAAGTCTTTTCTAAAACAGTCAGCAAGTTCATCCCAATAGGCAAAGAATTTGTTTGGAAAGCTCAAATACCAATCTCTGGCTCTAGCATCAAAGGATCTAACAAAAAACCTCATCCACATATCCTCATCTCTAAATGAATATCTCTCCATGAAGTAGTGAAAGTTTTGGATATGTGCACCCCCATCACACACATTATGTCCATTAAATCTAGGCATCTAATTATACATCTAGGTAGACATACTTTCAACTTGATAATCAACCCATGACAAATCTAATTGGTCATACAAAGGATCAAAAGAGCTTACAAGAGAGTTAGCTTTCTGACTGGCAGACATAATGGGGTTATTACTATTTAATTGGGCCTACCTAGCCTCTAAGAATATCAACGTATTTTTTTATCTCTTCCATTCTTTTACTCAACAATTCATCCCCCTCTTGACTGAGTATGGGTGAATATATACTTGGATTCATATAAACTTCACTCTTAGACATCATATGTCTCTCTAAGACCTAAGGCTTCCCCCTGGCATCTAACTTATGCAATAAAACAATAAATATAAATGGGAAGGAGATAGGTACCTTCTCATCCAGATGCTGAAGTTTTAAATAGAATATTTTTAGATCTCAATAACATACATCACCCTTTCATGTGCACTAAAACTTTTTTGCAGAGTCGCTACCTCTCCAAAGAGGATAAAAATTTCAAACAGCTGAAAGCTCATCAAACATTTTTCTGAGTTCATACTGCCAGCAGAGCACCATCATTCACATGAAAGAACCAGATATCACTCCCCAACAAAGTCGCCAATTCTGTTGCCAACTCGGATGGGCAATAATTTACCAGGGATGAAAAGATAATACTTTCACTTCACGTACCCAGCGGAGTCACCAATTCTGTTGGTAACTTTTCCCGAATCAGGAGAGGGTTTGCTAGTTCCAATGCACTAGTAGATTTAGCCAACAGATACAGGAGGTTGCGTGAGCTGCCTCCCCTTCACTTCTGGTTCTGCTGCACCAAGGGGGTATCCCTGTTAGTGAAAGATTTGACACTTTGACTCACCCAATGATAGAAAGATTTAGCTTTTCAGAACAGGCAAAATACTCTCATGTGTGGACCAAGATGTGTGTGATAAATCACAAGGTTGGCAGCATTCTTGGACATATTTTTCTGGTCAGGTATGAGAGTATGTAGGGGTTCCTAATACTACTCCTACAACTAACAAGTTGGAATAATGGAATGGAATTTGATGGTTTGGATGCAAGACAGGGGTTTTGTATCATAACTGCTTCATAAGAACAGACTGGTGCCTATCTCAAGGCAAGGACTTACATAAACGTATACATGAGAATGGCTTGCAACTGTCATTCGAGTTTCAAGGGGTTAAATTGATGCTTGGCTTACAAATAGCACCTAAGAATGGGTATTTAACTGTCTCTACTTATGGATATCCCAGCTGACATACAATCTCCTCCACACTCAACCTAAAACAATCTAATCCATTCCTTGAATGGAAGTCTAAAGATCAAGCATGCAATACATAAATCTATATTCTAGAATTTGAGAAACCCTTAGCAACCAAATTCAGAAGAAGAAATGCATACAGCAAGTGGAGATAGATAGCAAAACACATGCAAGAAGTATTTTTCATATAACATTAACGCTGAAACTGAACATATGTGCAAGATACACTTCAGATGCAACTCATAAACTCCACAGAGATACAACAGCTAGGAAATGCTCTGTATTTCGTTATTCACACACAAAAAAAGCCCAAGTCTTCAACAACCAAAATGAGTAACATAGTTTGGCTTTTATACCAAGACTGTGTACTCAGCAAAATTACAATGGTCAACTCAAAAATTGCCAGATACAATGCATTGTGAGAAATGGCACTCAAAATTGAATGGAACCGAGAAGCAGAGGAAGAGAGTAGGTGGGCTCGGGATCTGAGCTGCTGCTCAAAGACTTGCATCTTAAATCTGGTAGTTGTCCTGTCCATGGCGGAGGTATACCCAATAGAAAATCCTAGCATGAAAATCCTAAGTATACTCAATGCCCACCTCATGCAATCCCTAGACAAACATGTTATGTGCCTGTCACAACCTCTTTTATTCTCTTGAATATATTCTTTCAAAAATTCCCAGACACTCAACATCGCACCGATCAAGTATTGTGTCTGTGAAGAAACCATGTAAAAACTTGACCCTTTTCGAGTCATCATAGAAACTATGTTATTATAGGAATAGATGACTCCCGCTGTAAATCTAGGTAGTCCCATGTCCTTTAATAGGATGCAATTGATGTGAACATGTCCATGCTCCCTCTCACTCTATAGTTGCACCACCTTTGCAACACTCACAAACCTTGGAATGGAAAACACTAACCCCACATAGATCTCATCATAGATTAGATGAATTTTCTTCTCCCTCGTAAAATATATAATGCTTCATAGTGTCTACGCATCCATTGTGGTGCCTAGTAGATTGGATCCAACACTTTGCATCTTTTCCCAAGTGTTAAAATAACCCTAAACCAAATCTTCTATTGACATGTGTCTTCTAGTCCATGGCCACATACACACGTGAGATGTGCCCAAATGGCCTGAAGAGCTCATATAGGTCGGTGTTCATCATGTCCCTGAAAAGATTTACAAGTTTATAGAATTCTCTTCTTTTATTCATAACATGTTTCTCACCAATGAAGGGTTTGGGGTTTCAGTCAAGTAGGACCCATGTAACTATATAGTTTATTATATAATGCATATGCCCACATAACTTCATTAATTATGCTAGTTGAAGGCAAACACTACATACCACATTATATGATTTTTAGTATATTTGCATTTCTTACTACTTCCTATCAAAGTGATGTTGATACGAAATGATATTTCTTTTTACCAACTTAATTATTATAGATTATTCTGCTACACATAAGGCTCTATATGTGGATGACAATGATATTCATAGTGTTTGTAGTTTTAAAATATTTTCTAGAGCTTGTGAATTCTTATTATGGTTTTCAATGTTAAGTATTCAATTCATAGGATTTTAGATTTTTAGTCTTTTATCTAATTGAGAGATGCCAGATAAAACTAGGTTTCTATATAGCAACTCAATTTTTATGAAATTATTCCTCCACCCATCAATTTCTATGTGTGATGAAAATGATATTCATAGAAGTTAATGTTATAACATGTATCTAAGAAAGACAAGTTGGAAAATTTTGGTTTCTATATGCCAAATTGACAATGATAAACTTATTCTACCATTTATAAGGCCTTGTGTCTGAGTGAAATGATGTTCATAGAATTTATGGTTAAATGTAATATCTATTTCAAGTGATGTTGACAAAAAAATGGTTTTTATTTCATACCAATATGATGATTGTAAAACTATTGTGTTTCTTTTATGTGTGGATGAAAATTGTATTCATATGATTTGTGGTTTTAACCTCTTTCTATTCAAGACCTTGAAAGCATTTGTGCTAAATTAAGGATTATAAACTAAGTTTGCTATGCATAAGTTTCTGTGTGTGGATACAAATGGTATTTGTAGGATTTGTAGGTTTTCAATTTTATTTATTCAATATGTTTGGGAAGCAAGTTGGTTTCTTAATGTCAATTTGATTATTGTCAGCTACCCACCAGGATTTTTACATGTGGATGGAAGCATTATTCTTTTTTTTTATTCATGGGTAAACGCTTTTGACCGGAGCTATGAACCGGCTACAGTTTTAACTTGGTTTTAAAAAAAAATTTGTAAGATTGCAAGGTCTTAGTATTTTGCTTATTAATGACCGAGAAGATAATTGCCTAGTTTGTGTTAAGGATGATTTGTATGGCCTCATAAGATATTGATTGTTTCATGTAGTATAAATTATTAATATCCTTTCACTTATTTGGGTATATGTTGAAGACATCTCTAGATTTGCATGCATGATATTGTGTGTTTTCTTCACCATGGGCATCATTTGTTTTGCATTTGATATATACTTGTAAATATTGTTAGCTCTAAGGGGTCATATATCCTTTTTAAAGCCTTATATGCTTGTAATAGAGAATGCTTGCAACATAGAGTATGTTGGTAATTTTTCCCAAATCGGTAGAGGGTTTTCCAGTTCCAATGCATAGGCAGATTTGGCCAATAGATACGAGAGGTTGCGTGAGCTACCTCCCCTTCACTTTTGGTTCTGCCACACCAAGGGGGGTATCCCTGTTAGCTAAAGATTTGAAACTTTGACTCACCCAATGACAGAAAGATTTAGCTTTACAGAACAAGCAGAATACTCTCATCTGTGGACCAAGATTTGTGTGATAAATCACAAGGTTGGTAACATTCTTGGAAATATTTGTCTAGTCAGGTATGAGAGGTGTAGGGGTTCCTAATACTACTCCTACAACTAACAGGTTGGAATAATGGAATGGTTTGTATTTGATTGTTTAGATGAAAGACAGGAGTTTTGGATCATAACTACTAATCCAGAAGCAAACTGGTGCCTATCTTAGGGCAAGGAGTCAACTATACGCATACATAAGAATGGCTTGCAACTAGCATTTGAGTTTCAAGGGGTTAGGAATGGTATTTGCCTTACAAACACCACCCAAGGATAAGTATTTAACTGTTCATACTTAAGGATATCCCAGTTGACATACATTCTTCTCCATACCTTAACCTAAAACAATTTAATCCACTCCTTAAATGGAAGTTAGAGATCAAGTATGTGATACATCTAAACTACACCCTAGAATCTGAGAAACCCTTAGCAACGAGATTCAAAAGAAGAAAATGCATGCAACAAGTGGAGACAGATAGATAAACACATGCAATAATGCATTTTTCATATAACATTCACACTGAAACTGAACATATTTGCAAGATACACTTCAGATGCAACTCATAAACTCCACAAAGATACAATAGCCAGGAAATGCTCTGTATTTTGTTATTCACACACAAAAAAAGCCCAAGTCTTCAACAACCACAATGAGTAACATAGTTTGGCTTTTATACCAAGACTGTGTACTCAGCAAAATTACAATGGTCAACTCAAAAATTGCCAAATACAATGCATCATGAGAAATGGTGCTCAAAATTGAATGCAGCCGGGAAGCAGAGGAAGAGAGCAAGTGGGCTCGAGATCTGAGCTACCACTAAAAGACTTGCATCTTAAATCTGGTAGTTAGCCTGTCCATCGTCGACCCATACCACTGCATTTTTGCCATTAAAACATCAGCTACCCGCAGCCTCTAAATACGTAGTAGTAGTGTGCCTCTGGAGTTTTCCCACTGAAAAAAAACCACAGCCGTATACAAGGAAAATCTTCGCTGCAGCAAAATTGAAAGATACCTGTCAATTTTGATTCCATCGCTGAGATAAATGACTCCAAAATACCTTGAAAAGTCACCAACCAGTGAAAACATGCCACATAGGCACTTCATGCTCCTATCATTGATTTTTCCCCTTTTGCATTTTGCCATCTTCGCCCTTGTATATGTAAGAACATATGCATATACAATCACCACTGGTAACCTGCCAAAAACCCTTTGTATATGCAAGAGCAAAAGCATATACAACTGTTCATCATACAAGGCGGACCCCAAACTGTTATAGAGCAAATCAAAATTCTAATCGGGTCCGGCTTGCAAGTCCATTTTGCTCTTATCGCCTTGTATATGCAAAAGCATATACAAGCACCATATATACAAGTCGAACCTCAAATTTTATAGAATAATTTGAGAATTGGTTCAAATCTGGCTTGTATCCTTTTCATTGCACATCGGCTTGTATATCGGCATATACAAGTGCTTTATACAACCCACGGACCTGAAATATTTACTCACTGTATTTCATTCCTCCATCGTGTCTGGGTTGTATGTCCTTTTGCTTGCACCCATCGTGTTATACATACAAGGCAGATTTCAAACTTTTATCCGCCGCATCTGACTTCTCCTTTGGTTCCGAAATGGATATTTCACTTGTATGCTTTCAATGTACATCGGCATACATACAACTGCCTTTGTATACAACTGGTGAGCCCAACCATTTTCTCTCTCCTTTGCACTTTCACTTTGCATGTTACGAGCCTTTGTATAATTTTCAATGTACATTCCCTTGCACATACAAACAAGGAATCTTCTCCAGAATATTCCTGCAATGTATCTAACCATTGTATGTGTGCCCGAATGTATATTGCATATACATTCGACCTTGTATATCCACGGGCCCCACCATATGCATCTCTGCCTCGCCACTGTAGAAAATGTATATTTGCACCTCCTTGTATATTTTGCTTTGTATATGACCCGACATACAAAGTGGGAATATTCCCAGGAATCTGCAAAAGATTCCCCCTTTGTATATGCACCTTTTAGAGCCCGATATACATTCAGAAATGCATCTAACTCAATTTTTCAAAGGGCGATGGAGATTTCTGAACCGCCAATGCACATTTTGCCTGCAACTTAATTTTAGAATGCTAAACTTAGCTAATCACCACTAGTGGCTCCATCTAGGGATGCATGTCTCTTGCAGGCATGGCAAGAACTTCAAATCTCTAGGATGCAGACTAGTCCCTATCCATTAGGCAACAAAGTCGAACATTGCACCAACTTGCATCACCAATCACACTTGGTGGCCTAAGGCCACCAAGAAAGGAAAAACCTATGTCTTCCTTTGTCAAATACCTTGTTTTCATCTGATATTACTGAATCAGGCCTGAAGAAGCTGCCATGATCTGACCACAAACAAACCTTGTCATTTGCATATATAATTATCTCATTAAGCCGGCTCCTCTCAACCTTATGCAAACAACCATTAATATCAGGCAACATGTAAATGCTATATTTATCAAACAATGCATGTTCAAATGAAATATAACACATGTTATAATCTGTATCAGCATTATGCATTGTAAAATGGTGTCCCAGCTGGACTGAAAACTAAAAACCTTCATAGTCCACCATACAGCTAGGAACAGTAGATATTAGTCTATCATAAGCTGGTATATCAAAGGAGAAGCTCTCAAATCCATATTTGTGCATTTCATGCACACAACTTTCAGCTACACCGAATAGAAAAAACTCAGATCCTGGCACCTCCCTGCAACAATCTTCATGATATATGTTGGTTGCTCTTTCATCAGGATGAAAAATTGAATCCGTATCAATTGCATTGCTTAGATCCTCACCATACTCAAACAGATCCTCCTCACTATATGTGTCAGAAAAAACTAATCCAAGTGTTGCAATTTCATTATAGTATGCTATTGGTTCATGGGCAGAAAAACATGCATCTTCATTACTAATGGATTCTCTTTGTGGAGGAGTATCAGCCTGTATGGCATAAGCAAAACTATAATCAAATGAAGAACAATCATGCTCAACACTAGCACTTGTTTCAATCTCAGACTGCTCTTCATCATTTCCTTGTGCCTGAAAAGAAGGCATTGATTCACACATGGAACTGCTGCTCTGTTTGCTTATTTCTTCTCTATCCTGAGCACAATATTCAAAATCATCTCCACAAATCAATTCAAACAGATGTTCATTTCTGTCCATAACTTCATCATTATTTTCTGAACCAAACACCTCAACCTTGCAACGGGGGTTATCATTGATCCTTCTACTGGCATCCTCAACTGATGTATTTTCATTCTCATTTTTATATTCACATGATGCCATAATCACTTGGTCATTTGCAGCCTTATAATCATTATTCATACCAAAACCTATGGACAAGGAATTCTGCATGTGCTCATTTCTCATTCTTTCTATATTTTCTACAAACTTGGATGCCATATGCACACTTGTTATCTTAAATTCCCTCAACAATGCACTAGAGCCCTCCTCAAATCCTTCAAAATATATGTCAACACAGGCTGAAATATTAGGTTTGAAGGCTTCAGGGATTTGTGAAAGGGCTACTACAAATCTATGACTGAAATCAATACAGGGCTCATTATCTTGTTTTCTAATTTCCATTAATCTTGCAACAAGATCAGCAGGCTCTCTTGCAAAGTCTTTTCTAAAATAGTTAGCAAGTTCATCCCAACAGGTAAAGAATTTCTTTGGAAAGCTCAAATACCAATCTCTGGCTCTAGCATCAAAGGATCTAACAAAAAACCTCATCCACATATCCTCATCTCTAAATGAATATCTCTCCATGAAGTAGTGAAAGTTTTGGATATGTGCACCCCCATCACACACATTATGTCCATTAAATCTAGGCATCTGATTGTACATCTGGACAGACATACTTTCAACTTGATAATCAACCCATGACAAATCTAATTGGTCATACAAAGGATCAAAAGAGCTTACAAGAGGGTTAGCTTTCTGACCGGTAGACACAACAGGGTTATTACTATTTAACTGGGCCTGCCTAGCCTCTAAGAATATCAACCTATTTTTTATCTCTTCCACTATTTTAGTCAACATTTCATCCCCCTCTTGACTGAGTATGGGTGAATATATACTTGGATTCATATAAACTTCACTCTTAGACATCATATGTCTGTCTAAGACCTAAGGCTTCCCCTTGGCATCTAACTTATGCAATAAAACAACAAATATAAATGGGAAGGAGATAGGTACCTTCTCATCCAGATGCTGAAGCTTTGAACAGAATATTTTTAGATCTCAATAACATACATCAGCCTGTCATGTGCACTAAAACGTTTTTGTAGAGTCGCCACCTCTCCAAAGAGGATAAAAATTTCAAACAGCTAAAAGCTCATCAAACATTTTTCTGAGTTCATACCACCAGCAGAGCACCATCATTCACATGAAAGAACCGGATATCACTCCCCAGCAGAGTCACCAATTCTATTGCTGAATCGGATGGGCAATAATTTACCATGGATGAAAAGATAATACTTTCACTTCACTTACCCAGTGGAGTTACCAATTCTGTTGGTAATTTTTCCTGAATCGGTAGAGGGTTGGCCAGTTCTAATGCACCAGCAGATTCGGCCAACAAATATGGGAGGTTGCGTGAGCTGCCTCCCCTTCACTTTTGGTTATGCCGCACCAAGGGGTTATCCCTGTTAGCTAAAGATTTGACACTTTGACTCACCCAATGACAGAAAGATTTATCTTTTCAGAATAGGTAGAATACTCTCATGTGTGCACTAAGATTTGTGTGATAAATCACAAGGTTGGCAATGTTCTTGGACATATTTGTCTATTCGGGTATGAGAGTATGCATGGGTTCCTAATACTACTCCTACAACTAACAGGTTGGAATAATGGAATGGAATTTGATGCTTTGGATGCAAGACAGGGGTTTTGGATCATTACTACTTCATAAGAACAGACTGGTGCCTATCTCAAGGCAAGAAGTCACATAGATGTATACATGAGAATGGCTTGCAACTGTCATTCGAGTTTCAAGGGGTTAGATTGATGCTTGCCTTACAAATAGTACCCAAGAATGCGTATTTAACCATCTCTGCTTTTGGATATCCCAGTTGACATACAATCTCCTCCACACTCAACCTAAAATAATTTAATCCATTCCTTGAATGGAAGTCTAAAGATCAAGCATGCAATACATAAATCTGTATTCTAGAATTTGAGAAACCCTTAGCAACCAAATTCAGAAGAAAAAATGCATACAACAAGTGGAGACAAATAGCAAAACACATGCAAGAAGTATTTTTCATATAACATTAACACTGAAACTGAACATATGTGCAAGATACACTTCAGATGCAACTCATAAACTCCACAGAGATACAACAGCCAGGAAATGCTCTGTATTTCATTATTCACACACAAAAAAAGCCCAAGTCTTCAACAACCACAATGAGTAACACAATTTGGCTTTTATACCAAGACTGTGTACTCAGCAAAATTACAATGGTCAACTCAAAAATTGCCAGATACAATGCATCGTGAGAAATGGCACTCAAAATTGAATGGAACTGGGAAGCAGAGGAAGAGAGTAGGTGGGCTTGGGATCTGAGCTGCCGCTCAAAGACTTGCATCTTAAATCTGGTAGTTGGCCTGTCCATCATCGACCCATACCACTGCATTTTTGCCATTAAAGCTTCAGCTACCTGCAACCTCTAAAGATGTAGCAGCAGCGTGCCTCTGGAGTTTTCCACTTTAAAAAAATGCCGCCATATACAAAGAAAACCTTTGCTGCAGCGAAATTGAAAGATAGTTGTCGATAAACGGCTCCAAAATACCTTGAAAAGTCACCAACCAATGAAAACATGCCACGTAGGCACTTCATGATCTTATCATTGATTTTTCCCCTTTTTCATTTTGCCATCTTCGCCCTTGTATATGCAAGAGCATATGCATATACAATCGCCACTGTTCACCTACCAAAAACCCTTTGTATATGCAAGAGCAAAAGCATATACAACATTCATCATACAAGGCGGACCCCAAACTGTTATAGAGCTAGTCAAAATTCTAATCGGGTCTGGCTTGCATGTCCATTTTGCTCTTATCGCCTTGTATATGCAAAAGCATATACAAGCACCATATATACAAGTCGGACCTTAAATTTTATAGAACAATTTGAGAATCGGTTCAAATCTAGCTTGTATCCTTTTCATTGTGCATCAACTTGTATATCGGCATATACAAGCACTTTATACAACCCACGGACCTGAAATATTTACTCACTATATTTCATTCCTCCATCGCATCCGGGTTGTATGTCCTTTTACTTGCATCCATCGCCTCATACATACAAGGCAGATTTCAAACTTTTATCTACCGCATCTGACTTCTCCTTCAGTTTCGGAATGGATATTTCACTTGTATGCTTTACATGTACATCGGCATACATAAAACTATCTTTGTATACAACTGGTGGGCCTAACCATTTTCTCTCTCCTTTACACTGTTCACTTTGCATGTCGCGAGCCTTTGTATAATTTTCAATGTACATTCCCTTGCACATACAAACAAGGAATCTTCTCCAGAATATTCCTGTAATGTATCTAACCATTGTATGTGCGCTCGAATGTATATTGCATATACATTCGACCTTGTATATCCACGGGCCCCACCACATGCATCTCTGCCTCGCAACTGTAGCAAATGTATATTTGCACCCCCTTATATATTTTGCTTTGTATATGACCCGACATACAAAGCGTGAATATTCCTAGGAATCTGCAAAAGATTCCCCCTTTGTATATGCACCTTTTAGAGCCCGATATACATTCAGAAATGCATCTAACTCAATTTTTCAAAGGGCGATGGAGATTTCTGACCCGCCAACGCTCATTTTGCCTGCAACTTAATTTTAGAATGCTAAACTTAGGTGATGACCACCAGAGTAAAAGGTTTGGGAAAATAGTGAACATGGCAAATGCTTAAGTTATCATTACCACGTGCATTTTCTCTTTGTTCTTGTAGCTTTGTTTAAAGAAATGAGTTGTCGCTATACAAAAGTTAAAGCACATAGGATTTTGAGCTTGTATATTTGAGTTTGATGGTTTTCTCAAGTGATTAAAATCCCTATGTATTTTTTATGCTTTGTTAAGGATCTCATAGTCTTATGAAACTTCTTCCCTTTATCTTTGAACTATAATAGGTTTTATATGAGGTTGTAAAGATTGAAACCCTAATTGAAATTTGAATGGTAAAAATTGCAATGAGGGTTTTGTTGGGTTTCAGCACTTAGTCATCGTCATTCATACTAGATGAATTTTAGTTCTTCACTGTAAGACAAAGTGTCTATACTATGTATTAGAAGGGGTTCAAAGTTCTAAGATCATCTATTGTTTTAAGATCTAGTGTTTGATTCTAGGGGTTCTAAGTTCTAAGACTCCCTACAACACTCGTCACTACGCACAACAACACTAGTTGGCATTGCTCTACCAGAGACTGCAATAGAACTAAATGGGCATATGTTGGAATACAAGGAAAAGAGTGGGAAGCATTGTAATGCCCCACCATGCAACCCTAAAGATAAGTTTAACTAAGCAATAAAAAGGGTGAAATATATATATTTTTTACATAGAAGTAATGATAACAAAACATAACATAGACTAATAGCAACAAAGTTAAACTATCATCTCTAAGGATTACATAGCTGCATTATAGCAATTATTACAAATTAACAACAATCAACAACATACATGATGCAACCATTTAAAATCAAATGGATCAAACTAACATTTTAGGTTACAACATCATATGAATATAACAACATTTTTGCAACCAAGATTACAAGTGCAGAATAGTGTATCTTACAAGAATAATTACATAATTTCAATGATACAAAAGCTCTCTTTCTGGATACATCAATTATATAAGGATTTCTTCTAATACAAAAGATCTGAATACAAATAGTACAAATGTCCGTCTTCGATACAGGTGTAAAAATGGAAGCAAGAGAGATACATCTTCTTTACACATGAGCCACGGTGCCAAAAAACCAATGGAATAAAGCACATCCACCCAACCATGTAGAACCCTAAGGTCCACCCCCTGTGCTAAGAGATGACAATGGGGTTCCACTAAGCAAACACACAAGAAGTCAATAGGCTAACAGGTGCAATGACTACACATGACTCCAATACAACACTGGTTGAAATGAACACCACAAGCAACTCAAACAACACTTCCAGAGGCAAATACACAATGAAAGAGGAAAACATAATTAGGGAATGCTAGGTTGCAGTAGGGAGAGTGTCATCGCATGGTCCTAGCATGGGTTATCTAGGGTATCTCTCTCTAGAAACTGGCCCCCATCTATGGTTACCCTGGCAGCCTCCCTCTAGGCACTGGCCCCATAGGGTGACACATGCAGAACTGACACATCCTCTCATAAAGACAAGGAGGTTGATCATGCCAACAATGACCTTATCATCCCATCCTTTATACATAATTTAAAATTTGGATGGGGCCACCCATTCTACTCAAATTTAAGGCAAAAATCTACTTATACAATCGCAAGGCACCATAGCATAAGTAGTACAAGTACTCCACTAGTTGTAAGTTGCACTGCACCAGAAGTTTCCAATGCAACCACAGTAGGTCAAGCCTAAGCATCACAATTGTTAGAGTAGTCTAATGTACTCACACCCAAGTTGTAGTCAACACAGTTGTACCAAAATTCTCTAGTTGTACTGTGTATTGGATCTCCCTTCACCTTCACCATAATGATAACTAGATCATTAACACTATTAACATATAAAGTTCCAATCTTAATCTACTCTTTTCCAATCTTAATTTCCTCTTTGACATCTCTTCTCTCTACAATAACAAGAATATCACAATACTCATCATTTAATGTTCTCTTCTTTATGTAATAATAATATAATGAATATTAGTAATAATAAGGTAGGTAGTAAAGACCATCTACTATAGTTAATTAAATAACTAGTAGTTGCACTATGTTTTGTGTTATAATTATGTCGATAGGATGAAACGCAATAACAATATGATAAGAAAAAATGATCTTTATAATAGGAGTACCTAACATGTTAGTAACAAAAATTATTGTAAATCCATCTTCAAAATCTCACTCACCTTTGGAAGGAAGAATTAAACATTTTGAACAATACAAATAGTAAATTTATAGTACCAAGTGTAAACCATACTTGTGAAGAAAGGTGCAATAATATTATGAGTAGAAAACTGGTACTAATTCATGCATCTATTTTTCCTTCATCTTGCTACATCATTGTCATATCTTATAAGCATACTAATCAAATATTACAACTTATAAGCACAAACATGGAGACTAATGAACATTGTCTAGAAATTTTAATATTGTTTCTTCTCTCATATCCTTTGTTGGAGAGGGAAAACCTTCAATATTGTATGATTATATCTTTTCCTAAGGGAATAATTCATGTTTAGTGCAAGTGGATCTTCTTTAGCATCGAGTATTGTTAACCTTCATCGATCTCTAGTGTGGGAGGCTATTCATTAGGGTAGCTACCTAGTCCTTCATCTTCCTATTCATCTTCTCTCTTCCTTTTCTCTTTCTTGGACATACTATCTCTCTACTCCTTTCAACTAGTTTCTTTGTACATGGGTACCTAACATGGCAAGCATTGTTAATTGGTAAAAGTTCGATATTGTATCACACTTTTATGCAAGAAATGGACAATAAAAGTCTAGATTTATAACTTGAATCACTTGAGAGTGAAATATATGTTTTCAATTTTTAAATGGTGTAAACTTAAAAAATGTAGAATTTTATGTTTGTATTTTTTTAAAAATAATTTTTATAATTTTTATAAAATTGACTATAATTTAATTGTTAATAAAATGTTTTAAAAATAAGGTTGGAGGGCCTCCACTTTTTTATCCTAAATTTCATTTTTAGTTTTTCTTTTTTGTTTACCTAAATTGAAGTTTTAGTGTATGGAATATTTTCTTTCTAAATTTTGATAAATAATTTTAATTATAAATCTCAAGTATACTAAAAATATAGTAGTTTTGAGAGGCTTCCATTTTATGTTCCAATGGATTATTATTAATGAAAAAAAATTATATATACCATTTTGACACTGATTCTCTCCTCTAGTACGTCGTATTATTCTTGATTTTTTAAACAAATTTTAGTATCCTTTCTTAAAATTCTAATCAACTCTATATTCGACTATAATGACCTACTTGTAGTGACTTTTAAAAGAATTACTAAATATAAAATATTTAGTTTTAAAATCTAGGCTCTAAGATCCAAGGAAGGGTATTTTTATATTTTCTAGAAAATATCTACAATCTAAGAAAAGGTGGTCTTAAGATATAGGGTTTCTAAAAGTTTATAAAAACAAAGAGGTAAAAGTTCCATGCTTGTTGATAGCAAGATAGTTTTGGGTGACACTATTTCACCTAAAATTATTTTGATTGAAACATTGAATCACTTTGAATACATGTTTATAGAAATATTATCCTATTGTAAAACTTAGAGAGTATTTTTAACCTGAAGTAAACAAAATTACAAATATAATGTACACTAAAGAACAAAAGCACTCTAAGGTTGAAAATTTTGATAGTGTACATTTTGGTTTCATCATGGAAATGCTTTTGTAGGTATGAATTTTGTTGAATTCCTATTAATTTGTATAATAATGAATATTTTAATTTTATTCTTTTATATGCAATTCTCTTAGATATATTATAACTAACATGTAGTCATTGATACATATTCAATTTTTCTTCTTAATTTACTTCTCTTCTTAAGCCCCCTTTATAGTGCATTGAACATAACATTTGACAAGACTACCCTGTCACATCTTGGGAAGTTATTCCATATAGGTATATTTGAGGGATCTAGAGGTTGGAGTAATAAGGAGTCTATATAAACATTTTCTTAGTGTTTATTTTTCTTAACATTCTATCAACTCTTCTTATTTTAATTTTTTTCCCTAGTGATTCCTTATCTAGCCTATTTCGTCTTCTGATGATATATCATTTTTAGCTAAGCAGGATCCCTATATAGGGTCTAGTGAAGTGAGGAGGGCTTAAATTCCAATAATAAAGGCCTTAGATAGACCCAATATATTTCAAACCATGTCTCTTGGTGCCACTCTAACCTATCATGTAGGTTATCTTACATACTAGAGATATAGGTATAATAAAAAATGAGAGTGATAAGTTGGAGTAATAACAACTCTTCTAGGAGACATAAGGATAAATTAATAGTTTATGGTTTAAGGTTTCTAGAATGTAGGGTTCAGGGTTTGTAAGGTTTGAGGTTTGGGGTAAAGGTTTTAGGATTTACATTTGGATTATGATTTGGGGTTGAGGTTTCAAGTTTTAGATTTTGAGGTTGTTAGTTTAATAGGGTTGTTAGGGTTAGCCGGCAGAAGATATCAATTAAATGCAAATAAAGATTAAATAGAGGAATGGAAATACACAGAAATAATAACAACAAGAGACAAGTTTTAACGTGGTTCACCCAAACTCAGGCTACATCCAACAAACAGAGAGTCCAATATTATTAGCCAATAAATCAAACTAATTACAACTAGCAATCCCTACAACTCAATACCACTGCAAAATGCTACAATACAATATCAACTGAAACCCTAACCCTTAGCCTCTTTTATCAAGCTTTTTGTCGATTACAAAAATAGGGTTTTTTTATGTTGGTCAATAGAAAAATAAGACCCCTGTTAAATAATTTGGGAGGAAACTGCACTGTTAAAAGTGGTGAAAATTTAACCTCTGAGTCTGATTAGGCTCCATATAACAAGGGTATCTATGGTTTGGGGTTTCTAGGGTAACTTGGGTTTAGGGTAACAGGTTTGGGTTTAGATTTTAGCATGTAGTGCATTGTGCCTACAAAATTTTGGATTTATAGTTTAGTGAACATTAGGGGTAATTGGGTGAACAATAATGATTAGAGTTTATGGTGTAATGTTTGGAGTTTACCTATGGTTGGTATGCAGTCTTTAGGCTATCTAGGGTCTGTACTTGGTTTATGTTCTCTCTAAATTTCTCTTGGGAATGGTAAGAAATGGAGAGATGGTGTAGTGTTTAGGGTTTGGAGTTTAAGCCTTTTAAAGGATATAGGGCTTAGGATGTACATGGTCCATGGTTTAGGATTTGGGATTTGGGAACTATAAAGTATTGAAAAATGGTGAGCACTTACAGATTACATCCTTGGACAGAAATAACAAAAACATCTAATAGTATATTGATGATTTTCTGATGTCTATTACAATGCAGGGAATTCACTTTTTAGAGCCTTGTTATTCCTGTATATAACTTCTTACAGGAAAGTAACTTCCCAGAAGCTAACCAACTAATTATTTACTTATATTTATTTAACTAACAATGTAATACTACTATTATGCCAACATTCCCCCCATTATTACATTGTTCCTGCAATAGTACCAAGGTACCCCCCTTAATACTAAAATACTCAACAAAGCTGATTACATAGTATGAATACATATTTTATAGAAGATCTTCTCCTAATGAACAAATCTTGAACCAAGCGGGGCTCCATCATGTTGTCTCGTCTACCCTCAGAAAATAGCTTCGAGCTGTGTTCTTGAGCTCTTTAGTCTCAAGCTCTCAAATCACAGAGTCTTGAATTATTCAACAATGGACCCTAACAGATACAACAGATCTCTGCCATGTTCTCTAGTGACCGTGAAAGGGTATAATTCAAGATCATATACTCTTTGAAGCTCATTCGACAACAATCCATATTGAGCTCAACCCCAAATCCCAAACCTGTCTCCAAAACAAAATCTTCACAAAACATACATTCTTCAAATCTGTCAGCATCAACAAAGAAAAACAAAACAACCAAAACCAAAAATGCTTCTCATGCAAAGCATCATCTCAGAGCGAGAAGCTAACTTGAGATGATGGAAAATCCTCCATCCTCCTATGCTGCCTTCCTCCAATATGACCCTGTTACACTTTATTTGTTCAATGTCACATTAATCTCTCTGATAACACAAGCATTTGAGTCTTTGAAGGCCCCGTTATGTGCAACAAAGATGGAACTGAAAGTCCACGCATAAGTAAATATGATTAAAAAGTCCATTTTAACGTATTGATAATCAATCAAAGTGAAATAAAATGGCAAGAGCCCAGCCATAATCATATTTTGAACTCATAACCTTTTGTAATCACCACTCAAAACTTTCACCAGTTTCACCAACTTGCCTATTTACCATACTTGATTTTCCCAAATGTTGAATGCCTTTATTATTCCCAAGCTTGCTTTCAACTCCTTCACTCACAAATTCATAAATTCTTATATCTCTAATGAAGATTCTTATTTAAACTTTGCATCTATAATGCAATACCTTTATTATGTTCCACTTTATAATTCCAATAACACCTTATTTCACAAAATACCTATCCACAATGGCTTTAGTTTCCATCCAATCAACAATCAAATTAACAAAATAGCAGCAATGTTGAACATGAAACTGCACCTTATAGATTTGCCTTCTACAACGAAAAGAGGTAGTGGCCCTACTGCTTATAAAACCAACGCTGGAACTTACTAATTTCTACAACAGTGCTAATTTCTACAACAACTTTCATATGCACCATCCATCCAATATGCAACTACTGTTGTTGGAAGCATTCAATATATGATTGCTAAAAATATAACTCACAATGGCTACAGTTGTAGTATCTCCTCTTGTCACTGGTAGTGCTCACACTAATGTCTCCTTAGTGCTTTCCTTTATCATTTTTGGTTCAAGTGCTAGAATACCAAACAGCCATCAAACATGCCAAAAATGCCTTCTAATTGCAAGTGCCTTCAAATTTTAACATTTGCCTGCCATTTCAGATTCTACTGGTTTCTTCTTATGGCAGACTGGCTTTGTAGAAAATCATGTCATTGGCAAATCAGCGAACATCAACACCTATGCGCTTCATGCTTCTCTCCAAAAAAAATGCCTCACAATGGCAGATTAGGGCAACTTACAGGTAGCGGATCAAAGATATGCACAACTTGATTTCTAATTGCCTTCAAAACATTGCAAGGTTGCTTACTTTCCATGATGGCAAACTGATCTTTTCAACAACCACATAGAAATTATTCTTGCTCTGCAAATTTCAATGCTTATACAAATCAACTATACTAATCTCCATGACCAAAAAAATCATAATTTCAATGATACAAAATCTCAATGATACAAAATCTCTCTTTCTAGATACATCATTTATATAAGGATTTCTTCTGACACAAAAGATCTGAATACAAATAGTACAAATGTCCATCTTCGATACAGGTGTAAAAATGGAAGCAAGAGAGATACATCTTCTCTACACATGAGCCAGAGTGCTAGAAAACCAATGGAATAAAGCACATCCACCCAACCATGTGGAACCCTAAGGTTCGCCCCCCGTGCTAAGAGATTCCACTAAGCAAACACATAAGAAGTCAATAGGCTAACAGGTGCAAGGACTACACATGACTCCAATACAACACTAGTTGAAATAAACACCACAAGCAACTCAAACAACACTTCCAGAGGCAAATACACAATGAAAGAGGAAAACAGAATTAGGGAATGCTAGGTTACAGTAGGGAGAGTGTCATCACATGGTCCTAGCATGGGTTATCCAAGGTATATCTCTCTAGAAACTGGCCCCCATCAATGGTTACCCTAGCAGCCTCCCTCTAGCAACCGACCCCATAGGGTGACACATGCAGAACTGACACATCCTCTCATGAAGACAAGGAGGTCGATCATGCCAACCATGACCTTAGCATCCCATCCTTAGCCTGAACGACCACTACAGGCATGGGTGAGGCATCCAATTATTTTTTTTAGTGTAGAAACTACCCAACCCACTAAATTTATTATTAAGTTATCACCGGATTAAAAACTTCCAATGGGTTACCCTAGTAGCCACTTTGGGCACCGGCCCCACATTGAAAGCCACTCCCCTACCTACATCTAGAAGACCCTATCCATGAAACATATACAATGCAAGGCATTTACCTTCTTGCATACAACAACATAATCATAGGAACCAATTCTTATATCCTTATTCCAAAACATAAACCAAGCATGAAGTATCACATTCTCATCATTTCACAATACATAGAGTAAGGAAAACTCATTTTACATAGTCATCATAACCACCTGAATAAGTATATTGTCATGGTAGTATCCATCTTGCACATGTATCAAACCAACAAGAATAGGAGGCAACAATTCAAGAATGCATTCCATTCAGCTCACATGATGTACACAGAGCCAACCCCCACACAATCATACCCTCCTAGGCCTCTGGAAACCATTTCCCTAAATGACACAAATACTTGAGACCATTAAAACTCAAAGGTCACTCATCACATTCACTTACCAATGCACATCATAAACTAAGATCCCTCAAATGCAACATATGATTTGATGCAATAATAATGGGTCCTGAAGAATGCAACACTAGTTCCAATCATGATCAATCATTCAACAAACAAAAAGTGAATCTATCTCAACAATGCAGAATAATATTAATCTAACTACTAGTAGTAGTTACTAATATGATCAAATGATATAACTGCCATAAGTAACAATATTCAATCCATTCCTATGCTATTGGTAGTAGATAATATTAAGAGTCTTACTTAGACTAATTGCAAGGTTAACATTTAGTAGTTGAAAGTCATGGACTATTATCAACAACTCATCATTAAATGATTTCTAATTAAAACCCAAAATTGATACTTCTACCTTAAATTAGAACTAGGTTGATTATATTCCCTTCAAACACAATAAGTCTCAAAATTATCATCTAATTTAATTCATTTTCCTTCTACCATTATCTAATTTTTAGATAAAAGATATAACTTGATAAACGCTATGTTATTTCTAGTGCATTTAAGAGAATATAATTCAATTCCAACATAAATATTTTCATAATCACTACCCCATGTATGATTTCCAAAATCTTTTAAGTTTTGATTCTATTATTTCATCCAGATTAGACTATATTTCTAATTTCAAATCCTAAGAAAAAAACTTAAAACTAAGAATCGGTCTTTAGAGAACAAAATATCATGTTCAAAAGTAGTAAAATAAACCACTAATAAAGAAACATACTAATATGATCGATTAAGATATGCAAGAACAGATACTATATCAGAAAGAATATAAATATAGAATGTTTTGATAATGATAAGAGACTTCGAAAAGGAAACGCTCCGATAGACATGTATGCAAAAGTGAGAGCACGGACAAAGTGCATTAACTGTTCAGCAAATTGTTTCAAAGAGATGTCAAATTATGGAATGCAATGATTAAAGGATATGCACATAATGGATTTGTAGATTTAATAACAACAATCAAGATGGCATAGGAATGTCTGTCACTAATTGATACATATCTCTGAATTGACAAACTAGGTAATGCTAACTCTTTTGGATATAGTTTTCATAGGTAAGAGCTGAATCTTATATAACAATTTCAGAGAAATCTAATTTGAAAATATAGAGTTATTGGTAATGCAACTAACTGTTTTAACCGAGATGAAATGAGTGGAAGGTAGACAGTCACAAAATATTCATATCTCTAAAATGACAAACTAGGTATAGACAATTTTCATATATGACTTATGAAACTAGGTCGTACACCACATGTCAAAAATTTAGAGGAACCCAGTTCATGAAAAGAAAGTTATGGCTAATGCAATAGCCTGCTAAAATAGATATGAAATGGTTGAGAGGTAGATAGTCACAAAACATTCATATCTCCAAACCCACGAACTAGGTATGGAAGATTTTTGGATATGATTTAGGTAACTAGGTCGTACACCATGTATCACAAATTTAGAGGAACCTAGTTGTTAAAATGAAACTTATGGCTTCTGTAATAGAATATAAAAATAGAGATGAAATGGGCGAGAGATAGATAATCACATCAATCAGTGATTCCCAAAAATGCAATGATACAGACATGCACAATTAGATTCGATAACAAGGTTTCTAACCTCTCAAGCAAATTACAATCAACAAGAAAAATTATAAATCAAACATTTGCTTCAAAAGAAAACTGAGACAAATATTAGAACCAAGGAACCTGATTTCGCTTGCTTGACTGGGCTAAAGATTCGATGCCGGGTTCAACTACTACAGCCACAAACTAGTCTCTCCCCAAAAGTTCCATCTACTGAAGATGATTATGAGAGAGAAATCTCCCCCTAAATACAACTCAAAAACTCCCTATTTTTGGCAAAAGAAATCCCTAGAATCTTCCAGAAGATTCCCCCCCCACAAGAGGCAACAACTCTTGCATGAACAATATCTTACAGTTTGCTATTTTTAACATTTTGCAACCAGACCAAGATAAATATATTTTATGGTAACACATAAGTATTGTTTATTTATTTATCTCTAGTTGCAATTACATTTATTACTATTATTATTATTATTATTTATTAACTTAACTTCTAGGATAATATATTTTTCATAAACTAAATTTAAATAAGGAGATTTATATATTTATTTATTTAGTAAAAATGCTTCATAACTAATTATTTTATTTTAAGGTGACAATAACCAAAACAATACCAACAAAATAACCTAACTGTCAAACCATACCTGACTACTATACAAGATTAAAACGCAAGACCACCACAACAATGATTGACTATCATAACCATACCGACAACACTGATAGGGTACACAAACAAATACTCATCCTTTTCAAGGATGATGGCTAGGCCAGGGGACCATATGTTTTCTCCATTCAACAACTTCCATTGGTATGAACGCATACTCAGACCTGCCAATTCAGGTGGAGTCGATGCCTGCTACCTGCAACCTGCAGCAAACATAAGTGTCAAATAAATACATATAATCGTCTAAGCAGGCACATAGTGACAGGGAATCACAGCGTAGTAGGGTTCTCATTATGAATAATACTACACTATCCCTTCACAAAACACATCACTAGTATCCACATTAAACAAATTCATTAGTAACTAAACAACTAGATAACACATAGACAGATAATCACATTAATCACATAGTAAAACTAATTTACATAATCAATTAACCTATAACTGATCACAACATAAGCATAATGTATTAATCATAAAGTATCAACAATGTCATCATAATAAACATCAATGAGTGTCATCAACTACATCATAACAGTAAGATTACCATCAACATGTCTATCATACCCTACATATTCTGAGTATTTTACCTTCTTCTTCATGCTCCTTAGCCCGACCACCCACTCATTGAGGGTGAGAATGGAGGGGCACTACAAGCATTCCTAGCACAAGTGGGAGAACAGTTAACGAGGTGGGAAAAGAGGTGGTAGGGGAGAGGAGCCAGTAGTTGAACATGGTCCAATTATTGTTATACAACTTAAGGGTATAGGACCTAATACTTGTGTATATAGGAGCTTCTAGTTGAACACCCTATATACTAGATATTGTAAATAAGTTTTCCAAATGTAAATAAAAAATGACCAAATGTTGAACATAATTTCTTATAATTGAATGAAATTTATAAAAAGCAACAAATCATGTGATGTGACATTGGTGAACCAACAAAACATGACTTCATGCACAACTATTGGTTCAATCTTTTTTTTGGGTCTTTTTGGACACCTCAACAAAAAGCATGCTTATTTGGCATCATATTTGATGATGTGGACCTAAAACCTTAGGTATAAGAAGGGTCTTTGCCAAGTAAGGCACTGTAAATTTTTTGAAGTAATTTGAAATTGCCATGTATGATTTTGAGAGGCACAGAGTTAGGGTGTTAAACTACTACTTCCTCTCCCCTAACGAATTAAGTTTTTAGTTTGTAACATTTAAATATTGTTTAAAAATAGATATTTTCTTCTAAAGAATAGGTATTTACATAATAGCTATCCATAATTTATGGAGTAAAACTTTAAAACAAGGTACATTCCCTTATGGTTTTAAGATTAAAACTTTAAAATAGGGCACACACATGTTAATTTGTGAGCTAAAACTTAAATAATGGGGCACACACCTTTCTAATTTCTTTAAAAATAAGAAGAAACAATGAAAATAATGTTGTATTGCATTTTGACAAAGATCTAAGATTTCACATAAACCATATTGGCATGGAAAAAAGGGTATATTATCTATGTAAGAGAACACATATTACAGTTCAATCTTGTAACCATTTTTTTTTTAAATCCATGTGTTCTTCTCAAATTTAATTAGAAATTCCATTTATGCAACCACATGGGACCATGGCATAAATAATGCATGTATTCCACTAGTTGTACGTTGCATTGTACCAGAAGTTTCTAGTGCAACCACAATAGGTTGACACTCAACATCCCATTATAATAGGGAAATATTCTAAATTATCCTTCATACATAATTTAAAATTTGGATGGGGCCACCCATTCTACTCAAATTTAAGCAAAAAATCCACTTATACAATCACAAGGCACCATAGCATAAGTAGTACAAGTACTCCACTAGTTGTAAGTTGCATTGCACCAGAAGTTTCCAATGTAACCACAGTAGGTCAAGCCTGAGCATTGCAATTGTTAGAGTAGTCTAATGTACTCACACCCAAGTTGTAGTCAACCCAGTTGCACCAAAAGTTGCACCAAAAGTCTCTAGTTGTACTGTGTATTGGATCTCCGTTCACCTTCACCATAATGATAACTAGATCATTAACACTATTAACATATAAAGTTCCAATCTTAATCTACTCTTTTCCAATCTTAATTTACTCTTTGACATCTCTTCTCTCTACAATAACAAGAATATCACAATACTCATCATTTAATGTTCTCTTCTTTATGTAATAATAATATCATGAATACAAGTAATAATAAGGTAGGAAGTAAAGACCATCTACTATAGTTAATTAAATAACTAGTAGTTGCACTATGTTTTGTGTTATAATTATGTCGATAGGATGAAATGCAATAACAATATGATAAGAAAAAATGATCTTTATAATAGGAGCACCTAACATGTTAGTAACAAAAATTATTGTAAATCCATCTTCAAAATCTCACTCACCTTTGGAAGGAAGAATTAAACATTTTGAACAATACAAAAAGTAAATTTCTAGTACCAAGTGTAAACCATACTTGTGAAGAAAGGTGCAATAATATTATGAGTAGAAAATTGGTACTAATTCATGCATCTATTTTTCCTTCATCTTGCTACATCATTGTCATATCTTGTTACATCATGGCATGAAACTTGATCAAGGTGCAAAAAAATTGGTAAAATAGATGAAACTTGATCATGTTTGGAATACTACAAGCAAAGTTGATGAAACTGTGAGAAAGTAACAAGTTTGGGGTTTCAAGGTTAAAAGATTGTCCAAGGTTGATTGATTTGTGATTGGTTAATGATATCCCTCCATGCTTTGCATTATTATCTATGCCATTTCTTAATTCTTTGGGCATTCAATGATATTTGGATAATCCTCCTTCTCTTTTCGTTGTTGACTTCACTACTTTTGATGATGATTTTTATATTGAAATATTAAAAGGGAATATGATGAAAAGTTTAAAGATTGTAGAGGCCCTTCATTCCTTGATTTCAATACTCTAATGCTTGGTGGCTTTGATGCACACATTTTAATAATGATATCCAATTTTTAGTCAAAATTTATTGATATGTTGAAAAAGGAAATGATGAATGCAAATATTCAAATCTTGGTTGACTATGTTGACAATGAAAAACTATAGTCACCATGAATAATATCCTAATATTTGCATAGGTTTAAAGGATTGAATAATAAATTTGAAGGTCCAGGAGACTATTAGACATACCTGGAGGCATCTTAGGTCAAAGTTTATATTAAGTTTGTATTTGAGATCTTAAAGCCATGAATTTGTAGACAATAGCAAACCTAAACTCATTTGATTAATCGGAATGCATTTGCTTCCTCATGTCTAGGGAACCTTGTACATTGGGCAAAGGACCAACAGCAATTGATAGAGCTTTATGTGTGTCTACTCTTGGTCTCCTCATGATTCCTTTTGGCTACAATCAGTGTCACTACCAAGCCACATGTCAAATCTCATTCCATTTAACTATCGGCGTACCCATTTATTATAGAAATAATTTTTGAGACAAACTTATTAATCTATATTTTAAGTTTGGTTAAATAACATAATTTAATACACATTACTTGTCATTACTTTTAATGGTTGACATTTAAGTACTATTTTGAGGATGATAAGGATTTGTGTTGTATGCTTTCCAGCCATCAAAATAAGGAGAGTGTTCACCATAGCCATTGGAGGTTGCTACGTTGCATGGTTTTATGAAATTGAGTTAATCGTTATCAATAGTTGTGCTATGCAAGAGATGGAGAGCCGATGAAGAGATGAATTTCAACATGAGCATGTGAAAGCACAAACAGAATGCATGTGAAAAGCAAACACAGACAATAGGATTTGCTTTTCTACACAAGTCAATATATCAGCGTTGAAAGAGAAGACAATAGCGTAACTATGCATCTGGACTCTAATTCATGTTGGGCACGTGGCTGAAGCCCACATGTAACGGCAATACTCAGCTTTTATTCCTTGTAACTTCTACGACCTGCAGATAGCCATTCTTGGCTGGGAATCTCTACCTTGTCAGAATCTTCTTTCCAGATGCATGTTGGGTGGGAGACGTTGGAGATGGAGAGTCTTTTGGACTTCTAAAAAACTTCTTTGAGCTTGCTACTATTCTATAGGAAGATATACAATGATATATCATATACAGATAGAGATGTAAGATACATGGGTGATGTATTGAAATTAATAAAAACTATTGCCCTTCGTTGTGGATGTAGCCAACTTTGGCAAACCACGTTAAATCGTTCCTTGTCCAGTCTGTGTATGCTGTTTCTTATTTTTCTTTCTGAGCATTGTATTGAGGTTGCTATTATTTTCTTTTTCGGGTTCTATTTTACTGTTTCAGGATTTACAATTGGTATCAGAGCTTGTGTGTAGCTCAGTCCAGGAGACGGTGAAAATTTTTGGGAACCTGCACAGCATTCAGAATGGATGACTCAGAGAAATGGAAAATAGAAAAGTTTACAGGCCAGAACTTTGGTCTTTGGAAAGTACACATGGAGTCTCTTATCATCAAACAGGACTTGTCAGTCACCTTACTGGGGAAAGCGAAAGGACAAGGTTCTATGAAGGATGAAGACTGGGAAAAACTAGATTCGAAAGTGAAGGCAACAATATTTCTCTCATTGTCCAGCAATGTATTGTTTAATGTCTCAAATGAGAGTACAATGAAAGAGCTTTGGGACAAGCTCTCCAGCATGTATGCGATTGCTTCGGTGTCAAATAAGGTATTTATTATGAAGAAACTATATAACCTGAAAATGAGAGAAGGTGGGGTTATGTCCAATCATCTCAATGAATTTAACACCCTAGTCTCTTAGTTAGCTTCGGTGAATATCAAATTAGATTCAGAGATTAAAGCAATTCTGCTATTGTGTTCCTTACCAAATAGCTGGGAAGGTGTTGTCATGGCTATGAGTACTTCTGTAGTAGCCAAGACTACAATGATTTTTGATGACGTTGCAGCTACTCTTCTCAGCGAAGACATGAGAAGGAAACATCAGGAACCTTCATCCGGCGATGCTCTCACGGCTGTAAGTATAAACAATAGAGGAAGAAATCATGAAAGAGGTAGATTCAACAACCGAAGAAGGTCACAATCTGGTCCACGATCGAAGTCCAGGGGCAGAACCGGTTCATGTTGGTTTTGTGGAAAACCTGGACACAATAAGAAAAATTGCTGGAACTATAAGAAAGCTCAAGGCAATGTGAGCACAAATAATCAAGCAAACACTGCAAGTGATGGTGTTTTGGTCCTATCAGCAAGTGATACAAATGCAGATTCGTGGGTCCTTGATTCCAGCGCCTCTTTTCATGCAACTTCATGCTGTCAAGCTTTCACAAATTTTCAAGAAGGCATATTCGGTAAGGTATTTCTGGGTGACAATAAAGAATGTGAGATTTTAGGAAAAGGAGATGTAATATTGAATCAGAAAAATGGTGACAAACTAACTTTGACAGATGTTAGATATGTGCTTCTGTTGAAAAGAAATTTAATTTCTGTCAGTCAGCTTATAGGCAATGGATGCAATGTTAAATTTTCTCTTGACTCATGGAAAATTACAAAAGGGCTTTTAATAATGGCAAGAGGAAAGAAGCAAGGCAATCTATACATTCTGGACTGTTTCGGTGAAGTGGGAGCTGCCTTGCCGGCTATGGACAGTGGGTCTGAAATATGGCACAAGAGGCTCGGTCATATGAGCCAAAAAGGTCTTCAAGTTATGCTTCAGCGCAATCAGCTTCCAGGCCTCAATTCCATCAATTTAGAATTCTGTGAACATTGCCTTTATGGCAAATAGTGCTGGACTAGTTTCGTGAGAACGGGGCATGACAAGAAAACCACTCCGTTGGAACTTGTTCATTCTGATGTATTCGGTCCAACTCAGGTAACTTCTTTCGGTGGAGCAAATTATTTTGTCACATTTCTAGATGACTGCACTCGCAAAATCTGGATTTATATGTTGAACAGAAAATTTGAAGTTTTTTCAAAATTTAAGATTTTTAAAGCTTTAGTTGAAAACCAGATTGGGCATAAAATTAAATGCCTACTAACAGACAATGGTGGAGAATATTGCTCTTCGAAGTTTGATTCTTTTTGTGTAGACCATGGTATTCGACGGATCAAAATCGTCCCTTATACACCTCAGGAAAACGGTGCAGCTGAAAGGCTCAATCGCACGATACTTGAGTGAGCTCGATGTATGCTCTCCAATGCCGGATTGGGCAAAGAGTTTTGGGCAGAGGCATGTAATACTGCTGTATATTTAATCAATCGAGCTCCATCATCCAGGCTGGATTTTGACATACCTGAGGAGACATGGCTTGGAAATCGAATTTCCTATCAGCATTTGCGGGTCTTTGGCTGTGCCACTTTTGTTCACATTCTGAAAGAGCAGAGAACTAAGTTAGACTTCAAGTCTAAGAGGTGTGTTTTTCTCGGCTATGGTGAAGATCAGTTTGGCTTTCGTCTTTGGGATCCTATTACAAAGACAATAATTCGTAGCCGCGATGTTGTGTTTAACGAGAGGGAGTTTCCAGGCTTGCACTCTTGCACTTCACCTCTGCCGGAATATATTGATGTGGATTTGTTCGATAATGGAAAGGTGAGGCAATCCACCATTACATTTTCCCAGCCACTTGTTACAACTATACATTCTTATCTGTCTGGAGCTCCTATTACTTCAAGTGCTCTGCCTTCGATTGGGTGCACACTTCCCACCCAATCCCCAAGTGGTCTGCCCAGCAGAGTTACTACACAGTCCTCATCTAATTCCCTGCCTACATCTACTTCAATGCTGCCTCCCATAAGTGTTTCGCTGCCTTTACACTGTATGCAGCCTTCATCAGATGATTCGCTATTTTTAAACCAGCCAGGACAGGCCTCCCTTGGTCCCACGCTGCCTTCCCAAGCTACTACATTACCTTCACATACTCAAATGCTGACTTCAACTCCAACATTGACTTCTACACTGCCAGCGCAGCTTCCCTTTGGACCGACGCTGCCCCTTGCTAAATCAAGGCTACCTTCCTTACCTGAAGCGCAGCCTTCACATACTCAAACGCTGACTTCACATACAGCATTGCCTTCACAGCCCATGCAACATGGAAGCCAAGGAATACAACATTCGCTGACTTCAGAAGGTCTTTTGTTGCCATCACACTGTTCCACGCAGCAGTTGTTTAGTACACCGCCTCTTCCTAATTCAACTCAGCCTATTCATTGTTCATATCTGCCATTCCTTATTCCCACGCAGCCTTTAAACTCCTCATTACTGCCTTCACCAGATACTCTACAGCCTGGACTAAATGCACAATCTTCATTTAGTAAAAAACAGACAGGAAATATGAGGCAGGACAGTGTATCTAGACAGAGCACTCTGGGTGCACAAATACAGAGGCAGGGGAGTTTTCCTCAGGGGCCTCTACAATCAGAGCTTGATGATGTGCAAAACTTACTCTAGAGACTAAATCTGGACTCAAACATACAGCCAGAGCAAGGTCAGACATTGAGGAGGTCTACTCGTGAGAAACGGAGACCGGCCAGATTTGATGACTACGAGTTATTGCTCTCTGATTATGCAGAGCTGACAACTTATAAACAAGCCTGCAAGCATGAAAATGCACAGAACTGGATGGCCGCCATGAACGAAGAGATGGAGTCGTTGAGCGTTAATCAAACCTAGGATTTGGTTCCTCTTCTGCCAAATCGAAAGCCTCTTAAGAACAAATGGATTTATCGCTTGAAAGACGAAGACGGAGGATGTAAAAGATACAGGGCCAGATTAGTTGTCAAGGGGTTTGATCAACAAAAAGGTATTGATTTTTCTAAAAAAATTTCTCCAGTTGTTCGAATGGACACAATCCATGCTGTGTTGGGATTGGTAGCTATTTGGGATTTAGAACTCGAGCAACTCGATGTGAAAATAGCATTTTTACACAGAGACATTGATGAGGATTTATACATGGAGCAGCCTAAAGGCTTTGCTCAACCAGGTAAGGAGCATTTATTTTGCAAGTTGAAGCGAAGTTTGTATGGGCTGAACAAGCTCCAAGACAATGGTATTTAAAATTTGACCGCTTCATGACTGATAACCACTTTATTCGGTGTGAATCCGATCCTTGTGTTTACTATAAGAAGCTCAATACTGGTGAGTCTGTCATCCTTTTGCTCTATGTTGACGATATGTTAGTAGCTGGTACTAGTGTTCAGATTATTGTTCAGCTGAAGCAACAATTGGCTCTTTGTTTTGCCATGAAAGATCTCGGACCAGCCAAACGAATACTTGGGATGCACATATTCAGAAACAGAAATAAAAGAGAACTCAGGTTGTCCCAAGCAAACTACATTGCCAAAGTGTTGGACAGATTTAATATGTCTCATGCTAAACCGATATCTACTCCTTTGGCTGATCATTTCCGCCTATCTTCAGCTATGTGTCCAAAAAATCAGGAAGAAGAAGAACAGATGAGGTCTATTCCATATACATCTGCAGTCGGCAGTCTCATGTATGCAATGGTGTGTACTCGTCCGGACATAGCACAAGCTGTTGTTGTTGTGAGCAGATTCATGAGTAATCCAGGCAAACTTCACTGGCAGGCAGTTCAGTGGATTCTTCGGTACCTAAAAGGTACTTCACATTTCTGTTTATGTTTTGGAGGTACTGACTTTCAGCTTCGTGGTTATGTAGATTCTGATATGGCCAGAGATTTAGACAAACACCGGTCTACCACTGGTTATGTCTTTACCTTTGCAGGGGCAGCCATTACTTGGGTCTCTCAGTTGCAACAGACTGTAGCTCTATCATCAACAGAGGCTGAATACATAGCGCTCTCGGAAGGAGCCAAAGAAATGATATGGCTTGAGCGTTTGTTGACGGAACTGGGCTGTCTGAAATTAGTATTTCCATTATTTTGTGATAGCCAAAGTGCTATTCACTTGTCAAGAAATGCAGCATTTCACAGTTGAACAAAACATATTGACCTTCATTACCATTTTATCTGCCATCTTATTGACGAAGGCAAGTTGCAGGTCACAAAGATTGACACAAAGGTTAATCCGACGGATGCATTAACAAAGATTGTTCCTCGAGAGAAGTTCAAACTCTGTAGATCTTCTCTCGGTCTTGTTCCTCTATGACACTAACCTTCTCGAAGGGATCTCTCTCTGAGCAGCTTCATTGCCGTTCCCATTGGTCTTCAAGTGGGAGATTGTTGGGCACATGGCTGAAGCCCACATGTAACGGCAATACTCAACTTTTATTCCTTATAACTCCTACGACCTATAGATAGCCATTCTTGGCTGGGAATCTCTGCCTTGTCAGAATTTTTTTTCCAGATGCACGTTGGGTGGGAGACGTTGGAGATGGAGAGTCTTTTGGACTTCTGAAAAACTTCTTTGAGCTTGCTGCTATTCTACAGGAGGATATACAGTGATATATCATATACAGAGAGAGATGTAAGATACACGGGTGATGTATTGAAATTAATAAAAACTATTGGCCTTCGTTGTGGATGTAGCCAACTTTGGCGAACCACGTTAAATCCTTCCTTGTCCAGTCTGTGTATGCTGTTTCTTATTTTTCTTTCTGAGCATTGTATTGAGGTTGCTGTTATTTTTTTTTCAGGTTCTATTTTACTATTTTAGGATTTACAATTCATTCACTAAATTTCCTCATGTTGAATACCCAGAGATTTGACACCGACAAACAAGATTTTATATGATTTTATATGGGGATCATGTATTAAATGAACTAACATAAGATTTCATATTTTGATACACTGGGAAAAGTACTATCTACTTGCCATCACTTTTAATGGTTGAATTTTTGACATTTAAGTAGATTGGTATAAATACTAATTTGCTGCTGATAATTTCTACCTCTCTGAAGGCAGGGAGGCTAGGATAATCTGGGTGTTCTCTTAGCCATTTTTCTATTAAATCGAAGGATGATAAGGATTTGTGTTGTACGCTTTGCAGCCTTCAAAGTAAGGAGAGTGTTCACCATAGCCATTGGTTTTATGAAATTGAGTTAATCGTTATCAATAGTTGTACTAATATGCAAGAGATGGATATCCATTTTTATAGGCAAACATAATGCACGTGAAAAGAAAACAGACAGTAGGATTTGCTTTTTTACACAAGTCAATATGTCAGCGTTGAAAGAGAAGACAAGAGCATAACTATGCATCTGGACTCTAATTCATTCACTGAATTTTCTCGTGTTGAATACCCAGAGATTTGACCCTGACAGACACGATTTTATATGATTTTATATAGGGATCATGTATTAAATGAACTAACATAAGATTTCATGTTTCTTTTGGGCATTATATTACTTTTATTATTTGGTTGTCACTTTGAATCACAATAGCTATACATATTTGTGAGAAAGGATAAAAAATCATATCATTTAGAAAGATCTATTACTCTATTTCCATGGAATCATTCTTGAGCCAAGAGATATTGAGAAAAAGGTTACATTATGAAACAAAAATGATATCTCATGTATGTTTGACAAATCTCACCTCTGGGATCTAGAATTATTAGATCTATCTCATGTATGTTTAACAAATCCCACCTTTGGGATATAGATGACACTATTGAGAACTTGGTTTTCCTCTTCAATGAAAACTCTCATACAACTACATCATCTTTTTTCTATGTAATGAAATTATTTATAAACCCTAATGTTCTTTATCTTCTTCTATATGCTTTTGTGATGTCACATCATGCGGTTGTACCTAAGAATACTAATCAAATATTACAACTTCTAAGCACATACATGGAGACTAATGAACATTGTCTAGAAATTTTAATATTGTTTCTTCTCTCATATCCTTTGTTGGATAGGGAAAACCTTCAATATACGTATGATTATATCTTTTCCTAAGGGAATAATTCATGTTTAGTGCAAGTGGATCTTCTTTAGCATCGAGTATTGTTCACCTTCATCGATCTCTAGTGTGGGAGGCTATTCACTAGGGTAGCTACCTAGTCCTTCATCTTCCTATTCATCTTCTCTCTTCCTTTTCTCTTTCTTGGACATACTATCTCTCTACTCCTTTCAACTAGTTTCTTTGTACATGGGTACCTAACATGGCAAGCATTGTTAATTGGTAAAAGTTCGATATTGTATCACACTTTTATGAAAGAAATGGACAATAAAAGTCTAGATTTATAACTTGAATCACTTGAAAGTGAAATATATGTTTTCAATTTTTAAATGGTGTAAACTAAAAAAATGTAGAATTTTATGTTTGTATTTTTTTTTAAATAATTTGGATAATTTTTATAAAATTGACTATAATTTAATTGTTAATAAAATGTTTAAAAAATGAGGTTGGAGGGCCTCCACTTTTTTATCCTAAATTTCATTTTTAGTTTTTCTTTTTTGTTTAGTTAAATTGAAGTTTTAGTGTATGGAATATTTTCTTTCTAAATTTTGATAAGTATTTTTTATTATAAATCTCAAGTATACTAAAAATATAGTAGTTTTGAGAGGCTTCCATTTTATGTTCCAATGGATTATTATTAATAAAAAAAATTATATATACCATTTTGACAATGATTCTCTCCTCTAGTACAGTGTATTATTCTTGATTTTTTAAACAAACTTTAGTATCCTTTCTTAAAATTCTAATCAACTCTATATTCGACTATAATGACCTACTAGTAGTGAGTTTTAAAAGAATTACTAAATATAAAATATTTATTTTTAAAAGCTAGGCTCTAAGATCCAAGGAAGGGTATTTTGATATTTTCTAGAAAATATCTACAATCTAAGAAAAGGTGGTCTTAAGATATAGGGTTTCTAAAAGTTTATAAAAACAAAGAGGTAAAAGTTCCATGCTTGTTGATAGCAAGACAGTTTTGGGTGACACTATTTCACCTAAAATTATTTTGATTGAAACATTGAATCACTTTGAATACATGTTTTTAGAAATATTATCCCATTGTAAAACTTAGAGAGTATTTTTAACCTAAAGTAAACAAAATTACAAATATAATGTACACTAAAGAACAAAAGCACTGTAAGGTTGAAAATTTTGACAGTGTACATTTTGGTTTCATCATGGAAATGCTTTTGTAGGTATGAATTTTGTTGAATTCCTATTAATTTGTATAATAATGAATATTTTAATTTTATTCTTTTATATGCAATTCTCTTAGATATATTCTAACTAACATGTAGTCATTGATACATATTCAATTTTTCTTCTTAATTTCCTTCTCTTCTTAAGCCCCCTTTATAGTGCATTGAACATAACATTTGAGAAGACTACCCTGTCACATCTTGGGAAGTTATTCCATATAGGTATATTTGAGGGATCTAGAGGTTGGAGTAATAAGGAGTCTATATAAACATTTTCTTAGTGTTTATTTTTCTTAAAATTCTATCAACTCTTCCTATTTTATTTTTTTTCCGTAGTGATTCCTTATCTAGCCTATTTCATCTTCTGACGATATATCATTTTTAGCTAAGTAGGATCCCTATATAGGGTCTAGTGAAGTGAGGAGGGCTTAAATTCCAATAATAAAGGCCTTAGATAGACCCAATATATTTCAAACCATGTCTCTTGGTGCCACTCTAACCTGTCATGTAGGTTATCTTACATACTGGAGATATAGGTATAATAAAACATGAGAGTGATAAGTTGGAGTAATAACGACTCTTCTAGGTGACATAAGGATAAATTAATAGTTTATGGTTTAAGGTTTCTAAAATGTAGGGTTTAGGGTTTGTAAGGTTTGAGGTTTGGGGTAAATGTTTTAGGATTTACATTTTATGATTTGGGGTTGAGGTTTCAAGTTTTAGATTTTGAGGTTTGTTAGTTTAATAGGGTTTTTAGGGTTAGCTGGCAGAAGATATCAATTAAATGCAAATAAAGACAAAACAGAGGAATGGAAATACACAGAAATAATAACAACGAGAGACAAGTTTTAACGTGGTTCACACAAACTCAGGCTACATCCGCCAAATAGAGAGTCCAATATTATTATCCAGTAAATCAAACTGATTAAAACTAGCAATCCTTGCAACTCAATACCACTGCAAAATGCTACAATACAATATCAACTAAAACCCTAACCCTTAGCCGCTTTTATTATGTCGGTCAATAGAAAAATAACACCCCTGTTAAATAATTTGGGAGGAAATCACACTAATAAAAGTGGGGAAAATTTAACCTTCGAGTCTGATTAGGCTCCATATAACAACAAGGGTATCTATGGTTTGGGGTTTCTAGGGTAACTTGGGTTTAGGGTAAGAGGTTTGGGTTTAGATTTTAGGATGTAGTACATAGTGCGTACAAAATTTTGGATTTATAGTTTAGTGAATATTAGGGGTAATTGTGTGAACAATAATGATTAGAATTTATGCTGTAATGTTTGGAGTTTACCTATGGTTGGAATGCAGTCTTTAGGCTATCTAGGGTTTGTACTTGGTTTATGTTCTCTCTAAATTTCCCTTGGGAATGGTAAGAAATGGAGAGATGGTGTAGTGTTTAGGGTTTGGAGTTTAAGCCTTTTAAAGGATATAGGGCTTAGGATGTACATGGTTCATGGTTTAGGGTTTGGGATTTGGGAACTATAAAGTATTGAAAAATGGTCAGCACTTACAGATTACATCCTTAGACAGAAATAACAAAAATATATAATAGTATATTGATGATTTTCTGATGTCTATTACAATGCAGGGAATTGACTTTTTAAAGCCTTGTTATTCTCGTATATAACTTCTTACAGGAAAGTAACTTCCTAGAAACTAACTAACTAATTATTTACTTATATTTATTTAACTAACAATGTAATACTACTATTATGCCAACATTCCCCCCATTATTACATTGTTCTTGCAATAGTACCAAGGTACCCCCCTTTAATACTAAAATACTCAACAAAGTTGATTACATAGTATGAATACATATTTTATAGAAGATCTTCTCTCAAAGAATAAATCTTGAACCAAGCAGGGCTCCATCATGCTATCTCGTCTACCCTTGGAAAGGCATAGCTTTGAGCTATGTTCTTGAGCTCTTTAGTCCCAAGCTCTCAAATCACAGAGTCTTGAATTATTCAACAATGGACCCTAAGAGATACAACAGATATCTGCCATGTTGTCTAGTGACCGTGAAAGGGTATAATTCAAGATCATATACTCTTTGAAGCTCGTTGGACAACAATCCATATTGAGCTCAACCCCAAATCCCAAACCTGTCTCTAAAACAAAATTTTCACAAAACATACATTCTTCAAATCTGTCAACTCCGTCAGCATCAACAAAGAAAAACAAAACAAACAAAACCAAAAATACTTCGCATGCAAAGCATCATCTCAGAGGGAGAAGTTGACTTGAGATGATGGAAAATCCTCCATCCTCCTATGCTGCCTTCCTCCAATATGACCTTGTTACACTTTATTTGTTCAATGTCACATTAATCTCTCCGATAACACAAGCATGTGAGTCTTTGAAAGCCCCATTATGTGCAACAAAGATGGCACTGAAAGTCCACGCATAAGTAAATATGATTAAAACGTCCATTTTAAGGTATTGATAATCAATCAAAGTGAAATAAAATGACAAGAGCCTAGCCATAATCATATTTTGAACTCATAACCTTTTGTAATCACCACTCAAAACTTTCACCAGTTTCACCAACTCGCCTATTTACCATACTTGATTTTCCCAAATGTTGAATGCCTTTATTATTCCCAAGCTTGCTTTCAACTCCTTCACTCACAAATTCATAAATTCTTATATCTCTAATGAAGATTTTATTTAAACTTTGCATCTATAATGCAATACCTTTATTATGTTCCACTTTATAATTCCAATAACACCTTATTTCACAAAATACCTATCCACAATGGCTTTAGTTTCCATCCAATCAACAATCAAATTAACAAAATAGCAGCAATGTTGAACATGAAACTGCACCTTATAGGTTTGCCTTCTACAGCAGAAAGAGGGAGTGGCCCTACTGCTTATAAAACCAACGCTAGAACTTACTAATTTCTATAACAGTGCTAATTTCTACAACAACTTTCATATGCACCATCCACCCAATATGCAGCTACTATTGTTGGAAGCATTCAATATATGATTGCTAAAAATATAACTCACAATGGCTACAGTTGTAGTATCTCCTCTTGTCACTGGTAGTGCTCACACTAATGTCTCCTTAGTGCTTTCTTTTATCATTTTCAGTTCAAGTGCTAGAATACCAAATAGCCGTCAAACATGCCAAAAATGCCTTCTAATTGCAAGTGCCTTCAAATTTTAACATTTGCCTGCCATTTTAGATTCTACTAGTTTCTTCTTATGGCAGACTGGCTTTGTAGAAAATCATGTCATTGGCAAATTAGCGAACATCAACACCTATGCGCTTCATGCTCCTCTCCAAAAAAAATGCCTCACAGTGGCAGAATATGGCAACTTACAGGTAGCGGATCAAAGATATGCATGACTTGATTTCTAATTGCTTTCAAAACATTGCAAGGTTACTTACTTTCCATGATGGCAAACTAATCTTTTCAACAGCCACATAGAAATCATTCTTGCTCTGCAAATTTCAATGCTTATACAAATCAACTATACTATTCTCCATGACCAAAAAAATGCTCTGATACCATATTGAGAAATGGTGAGCACTTACAAATTACATCCTCGGACAGAAATAACAAAAATATATAATAGTATATTGATGATTTTATGATGTCTATTACAATGCAGGGAATTGACTTTTTAAAGCCTTGTTATTCCCGTATATAACTTCTTATAGGAAAGTAACTTCCCAGAAACTAACCAACTAATTATTTACTTATATTTATTTAACTAACAATGTAATACTACTATTATGCCAACATAAAGAACTAGAAGTTTAAATGGTTCAAGGTTTAGGGTTTATGATTTAAGTTTTCTATGGTTTGAGTTTCGAGGATTTTTTTTCTATTTCAAAGTAGTTCACTTATCAAGATATAATATGTAAGTCATTGAGGTAGAAATATAGTTTGTAGATAACATCTCTTACAAATCATCACATAAAATATCTAATGCTCTAGGGGCAATAATAGAAGCATCACCTAAAATAGCATCAAAATCACCTACTAGAATCTTTCGCATATTATCCCTATTTTGTAGTTTATAATTGTAGGATTTTACATAGTGACCAACTTATTAGACTCATTAATACAAATATTAGCTAATACTTTACAATTTCATTATCGAATGCTTCAACACTTTTGCCATTGAAGAGGTAGAAGCATTAGTTTACTTCATCAAGAAATGAAATATCATATGTACTCGTGAAGATATTTTATCCATTATTTTCATTCAAAGCCACACTATCATGGCCATAGATGCATTATATGATTTTCAATCTTCAATTTTCACTTTTTTTAATCCAATATTCTTTTTATATTTGGTAACCAATCTACATGCACATTATTAAATTTATAGAGTATGATCACTCCACTATTCAAAAAACTATGAAATTTATCCGTAGGTAGATTCATGGTTAATGTTATTGTAGTGCACTCTAATTTTAATTTTTTATGCACTGATAGGGATCCTTCTTTATATAGTTTGGAGTACACTATCCATTTGTCAACCACATGCAAAGTTTAGGAAGTTTAGGCGTATGAAGATACGGTCAGGGATGGGGCAATGATGTCCTCACAACTTCCACTTATACATTGTATTCTAAATCATGGATCTCTTTCTTAATTTATAATGGCCTCAGTTATAGATACACTATTAAGAATGAGTACAAACCCAACATTGAACACCTAGTATTAGTTAGGGCACTGGTATCAAGTCAATCTGATGGTACATTCGATGAAGAAATATACTCTATAATGGAGTTAGATAGTCTATGAAGAAAAGGCACTCTCTATCCTATGATGATAAAATTACTGAAATATCGTTCTTCATTTTAATGATGGTGGTGGATGGAGTTAAACAAACACCCACAACACACAATTTCTTGAAATATGAATGCTACAGCATTCACAAACCTTCCATTGCTTGATGATGATCAAATAATTACAAGTTGCCTCATTTTATCGAGATTTTCTCAATACCATACTAGCAAACAACATTTAATGCTTTTTGCCTTCTTGAAACTTCTAAAACTTATCTAGAAACATTCTAAACAAGACTCCCTTCTTCTAGAAAGTTACTATCTTCCATCCATATCTAGAAACTTACATGATTCTTTTTTGTTTGACGTGTGGATACTTATGCCTATGCAAATTTTTGAACCTTTTGCCAATTAGATACATCAATCAATCCACAACTCATCTGCATACAATCTTTCGTAGATTCCTTCTTCCACTCTTTATTCCAAAACATCTTTTCAAAATGATTCTTCAATTCACAAATACTACAAGGATGAATATCCCAACACATTTCCTTTCTGTGTCCTTGCCTATGTCAATGCGAACATTGGATTTCTTGAACCGACTTTTTTGTACTTATATTACCATTTGTGTTTTCATTTCCTCTAACATATCTGAGACCTTCATTCATTTGGATTTATTCTAGGCTCAATGGGCTCTCTAGTTCCATTCCCATATGTATTGTCCCATTTGAGACTATTAGCCCAAATTTGCAATTTTAAAACAATCCCTCTACTGAATACAGAAATATCATTCCCTTCAGTTGAAATATGCAATTAAGAGTTTTTTCCTTCCATCATTAAGACTCACCGAATGGAGATTTACAATTTACAGAAGTAAATCTATGTGATCTTGATTTGTCTCTATAAACCACACTAGAATGGTGCAAATTTTGGAGTTGGCTGTAAGGCAGCTTTGAGACCAACAAAGAATGTGGAGCGTTCCAAAACCACCTTGTTCATTGAAGAATCTCTTGTAGATTTATATTGCAATTAAATTAAAAGCTATAATTAGTTAAAACGGTTGTAGACTTCCATGGAATTTATGGCAACCACTACTTCAAACTTTAAATGTTTTGATTATGCAAGAGATGGGTGGCAGAGCAGATTTGAAACAGTTTCTTACTTGGACCTCCACTCAAATTCTATTTCTCCTTATTTAAAAAATCGCCTACAGGTTGGTGGGTCGCGTTGTAGGATTATACTTGGTAACGTAGGTAGCAACCAAGAAAGAGATTCCAGCTAAGTCGATGCTAATAATAACAAGCATATGCCAAGTGAAGCCGCGCCTATGTTTGGAGCATACTAATAATCCTTCATTTCCTTCTAAGATAGATTTATTCAGCATTGGATGGTGGCGACTAATGTTGTGGTGGTGTTGGCAGGGGAAACCCTAAATCACTGTTGTGATGGAATGAAATGAAGGAGAAAACAAAACACACAAACAAACAGAAACTTATATTCATATATTCCTCAAATTCCAAAAATTACAAAACACAGAGTACATACTCTGTTTTACACCACAAAAATTCCATATTCAGTTTGGACTGTTGTCTTAAAGTTGGCACTGTTCACACGCGCAATCTGGAGCTGACTGCAACTCCAGAGCTGCCTGCTATTCTCTGCTGCTGTAGGCTCAAATAATAAAGAATCAAGAACCAAGAATAAAGAATCAAGAATCAAGAACCGACTTTCCTATAAACAAAACGAAGAGGTGAGTTGAATGGTGGTGAAGAAAGAAAGTATTTGGATATCACACGGATGCGTTTGGGGTGCGAGGGCTGTCAAGGCAGCTCCAGTTCATTATTTGAGGTCTATCAATAGAGAGGAAGGGATAGTGATTAGGATGAGCTGTACGAAACGATCGATGGATTGAAGAAGAGATTGTAGATCTTTTTTCACATAGTGGCAAGGACATCTTGCTCTTCCTTTCTGTAAAATGTTTAATTCTGGAGAGTGCCTCGTGCATGGTGGCCGGGGTCATGTTAGCAAAGCAGAACCTAAACCATCCGTCCTCTTTGGAATGGCATGAGGAACCGGGTGATACATTCAGTCCAATCTCGTTGATGATTGTCTTCCAAAGCGCAAGCTCTGATTCTTTGTGGAGAAGATGGCGGAGGTCTACCCAACAGAAAAGCCCAGCGTTGGCGTTGGCCAAACACTCAATGCCCGCCTCGCGCAATCCCTGGACAAACATGCTATATGCCTCTCGCAGCCTCTTTTTATTCTCTCCAATATATTCTCTCACAAATGCTCTGTCACTCAACATCGCACCCATCAAGTACTGCGTCTATGAAGAAACCATGCAGAAACTCGACATTCTGCGAGCCGTCGTAGCAACCGTGCTGTTATATGAATAGATGGCTCCCACTCTGAATCCAGGCAGTCCCATGTCCTTTGACAGGCTGTAAATGATGTGAACATGCTCGCACTCCCTCTCACTCTGCAGTTGCGCCACCTCTGCAATGCTCACGAACCTTGGACCAGAAAACATTGAGCCCGCATAGATCTCATCACAGATCAGATGAATCTTCTTCTCTCGCGTAAAATGTACAATGCTTCTCAGTGTCTGCTCATCGATTGTGGTTCCCAGCGGGTTGGATGGATTTGTTATCAGAACACCCTTCACTCTTATCTTTCCACACTCTGCCTGCCCGTACGCTTCTTCAAGCGCGCTCACTGTTACTTGAAAATTGTTGGAACTGCTTGCACACTCTACTGCTATCAGCTCTACTCCTGTCTGCCACTTTAGATCTCTGTCAAAACTGCTTGTCAACATTTACATACATTAGATTTATATCTCGATTCAATCAATTGCAAATGTAATGCCACATATACAGTGAGTTTTGAATATTTTTACGTGGAGATTCCAAAAGCAGGTAAAAGATAAATTTTAGTTACCCAGGATAATATGGGGATGGAACAAGGCAAGCTTCTCCTGGATTTGCCACACAAAATGTTAGAACCTCATGAGCAGCAGTGGCTCCTGTAGTGAGGACTATTCTATCTTTATCAAATTTCGCTCTTCTTCCTCCCACTTCCTCCATAAATAATGCAATAGCCTGCATTAATGGTCCACCATAAATGGTTTACAAAATTCATTATGTTATTTTATTATAGAGATAGTATATTTTAAGTTTGATTAAATAACATTATTTAATACAGTGAGAAAAGTACTATCTACTTGTCATCACTTTTAATGGTTGAATTTTTGACATGTAAGTAGATTGGTATAAATACTAATTTGGTGCTGATAATTTCTACCTCTCTGAATGCGGGGAGGCCATGATAATCTTGATAATTGGCAATCTCCTTAAAGCTGGAAATGCCCTCCTGCGTGCAAATGGAAGACTCGGGGTGTTCTCTTAACCACTTTTCTATTAAATCGAACGAAAGCTGCAAAACATTTAAAGAAGCAATGGCATTATTTTATAGGTTTGGTAAAGAGAGAGACACGTATTTTGGTAGCCAACATCCTCCAACGAAATAGGCACCTGATTTTCGGCTAAGCCCATTTGAATAATTCCAGATGGGTTATTTTGAGGATGATAAGGATTTCCGTCGTACGCTTTCCAGCCATCAAAGTAAGGAGAGTTTTCACCATGGCCATTGGAGGTTGCTCTCTGAGAAAGATGCATGGTTTTATGATATGCTCGTTATCAGTAGCAATGCAATGCAATGCAATGCAAGAGATTGTGCATGGTTTTATGGGCGTGCAAGAGCAAGAGCTGAAGTTTCAGGGTTCCTCCAAAGTCAGGAAGCGCATGGAAGAGCATGCTGACCTTTGGTGCACGTGAAAAACCGAAACACAGAGGGTAGGATTTGAATGGACTTGTTGCCAGTCAAAGAGAAGACAAGAGCCCTGGTCGTTGTGTCATTATCACCTATAAATTCTGCTTCTGGACTCTAATTCATTGCATTTCCTCGCGTTGAAGACAAGATTTTTTGCGCAGACATACCTTCCTAGAATAATCTCCACCCAAACTATCGGAGAGAAACACAAGGCGGTTAATCGACGAAACACAAATTTTATCGGGAGACCTTTGAATATTATATGGTGGACTTGATTTTGGAGAAATTATATGATTAAGCCTGTTTGATTCACAATAGTATTGACTTCATAGGAGAAAGCCCTAATGCTTCACCCCATGAGTATCATACACATACAATAAGTGTTAAGTGGACTATTCATACTAATGAGAGATGGGTTCATGTTCATGTGAACCACTACTCATGAAATATGGATCAATGAGTTTGACTCAGAAACTACAGATTTGAAACTTGGTAATATATCATAACATTTAAATCCCACTAACTTTATTGTGTCAAATTGTGTTATAGTACAAATCCTGCAACTTTATTAAATTTATAGAGGAGAAAAGTGCATATTTCACTTTTTCACTTCTATGTTTTATTTCACTTTTTGAAGATGTTGTTTATGTATAACTCTAGCATTTATCTTGAGTTTTTCTTGCACAACCATTGACCCATTCTTGAATCTAGAACTATGTTATGTTAATCCTCCATTTTATAGCAACACTAACTTAGTTCCTAGAGTTTTCTTCTTTCTTTGACTTGACTACACTTACAATCTAGTCTTCTAGATTTAAAATTTAAAAATCTTGATTTCAAGGCCCACAATCCTGTGATATGCGTTACCCATCATTGTGAACACCAAAAAAATCAAATAGTGTGTCTAAGGTTGTGTATTTATGGACATCATCCTAGGATCCTTTTATTATCAATTATTAACATCTTACACACACACACACACACACACACACACACACACACACACCAACAATCTCAATTTCCATCAATCTCAACTAGTTTCAATCATGTGCAATTACTCAACATCCACAATTCTTTCTTTCTCTATTTATATCTTGTTAAATCAATTTAGGGGCTTGACTTCTATCAAGGAAGTTGATCTCTCTTCCCTCTATGTAGAAAATACTCTCAAATGTGTTTCTTAGCACCGCACTATTCACAAACACATATATACACTTAAGCAAACATTCTTATAAAATCCAATGGATAGATTTTTCTTCAAATGAAATAGTTCCACCTAGGACATAATCACATCAATTAGACTAGATTGCAGCATGATCTAACAAATCCTAGTATCTAAAATCCTAGGTTATCTTCATCTTAGGGTCCTTTGTTCATTTATTCAATTCCATCTTTCAAATATTAGCTCTCTATTACAGTATCTCAACACTATACTCGACATTGTTTTGATTTCCAAGTAAATCCTAATCCCTTCCACTTCCATTTATCATTTCTATTTGTTTCAATGTCTCAAATCTTAGCTCATAAATTAAGCTAGTGAACTCTTAGTAATTTCATGTTGGTTTCTTTATCATTATTTGGACATCTAAATTGATCGCATGGTGTTTTGTTATAATATTGTCAAATCATGTCATAATGTTTGGTGGAATTTCATCTAAAGAGGCCTCTTATCAAATAGATATTTCTTAAGTTAATAAATACCTTGTTGTTCCAAACCTAATTGAACTTTGTTAAATTATGTTATAATGTTCACATGAATAATTTAAGCATACTTGGACTTTGTCAAACTTTAATGCCTCATTACTTAGGTGTGTGAATAAGACTAAGGGGTGTCAACTCAACCAAATTCATTGAAAGCAAATGAAATGAAAATAAATGTATCTTAGATGTGTTTAATATGTTGATTTACTTTCAATTTATAGTGCATGATTAATCCTACTTGTTATAACTATTTTTTCAATCATCAAACAAATAACACTTTTAGGTTTATGATTAGTAAAATAAGAGCACTAAGAGATGGGAATTGAATATTAACTAGGAACTAGCTAATGAAAGAGCATAATTTAAGAGGTTTAAGCATGGCTATTTTGAATTTTGTGGCAAATTATCAGGCCACAAGAGGTTGCAGGATGATAAGGAGGTGCTCTAGTAGTGATTTGGATAGATACAATCATTCTAGAAATGTGAAAGAATGTAACAACATTGTGGACACTCTTATGGCCAAGGGGATGCTCTCTTGACTTTCTAGTTGTGGTAATGACCTTAGGGACGCTCTAGTGACCCTTACTATGTGATAGTTCAACCTTATGTTTCAAGACTCTACCAACTTTCATAAGTTGTTTCTCCTAATTTTCTCCTTCCTTTAGTGCATGCAAATCCTAGAAAAGTATGTCAGTACTGAGATATCACCTATCAAAGTCAAAGGAGAAAAATAGTTTTTGATATTTAGGGTGTTGCTTCAATAAGGCTCCTATTCAACATGTTTCATCTTTTAAAGTATGGTAAATTGGAATAGTCTATGAGGCCTATTGTGTAATGGTGAAAATGGTGTGTGCTTAGACTGGGGACGTACTCCCTAAGAAATTTTTTAGGGAAGTAGTGGCATGCATAGTGCTTTGGACGAGAGAGTAGGGTGATGGAGGATTATAAGTTGTGCCAAAGGGCTTTGTGAGAGTACAACTTAGATTGGTAATATACAAAATTGGAGGTTTTGTAATGGCTATCTCAAAAACCTAGTAGAGAGCTTTGGAGGAAAGTAGGAGCATGTGCAAGAGAGAAGAGGGAAGTGAGAAAACTTAGTACAAATTGAGGGATGGTAGAGGAAGTGAATAAATGAGGCAGTCAAGGTAGGAGGGTCCGGTTAGGGACTGTCCAACCTTGCAGCCTTAAACAATTAACTCCATTGTCATATAGATATGCAACGGAAGCTTATAGTTTAACAACAGAAAGGTAAAACAAATTCATGAACACATAACACAAGATTTATCTTGGGAAAACCCTAACAGGGAAAAACCCAGCCTTCAAAGCTCATCTTTATATATATATATATAAAATGATCTCAAAACACATTACACATGCCTCAAGGGCTTTCCTAATGCTAGGGCGTAGCCCAGGGACTACAAAAGATTCATGTAAAAAAGTTCTTTCGTGCTTTCTTTCATCTACATCTCAATTCTCTGCTCTGTAACTCATTCTGCTTCCTTCTCTGCTTTCTACTCTGTTCTGCTGCTCAATTGGATCAAGACAACTTCAGATCTCACTTCATGTCTTCATGCTATCGACCACTTCCACACCACTGCCTTGTAGCAAATCATTATCCTTTATCTATATCCTTTGCAAGCCTTTGGATCATCATCAATTCGGCCTGATTGCAATGGCTAGTTTACGTACTGTGTACATTAAATAAGTCAGGCCTAAACATAAGGCACTACTTTACAAATGCATAGAACTTCATACGAACCTCACTGAAGGTCAGCTAGGTCCTTAAACTTCATCAACCAATTCTTCTTTTCACTTCGCAAGTCACAGTCACTTAACATAATCGACTCTATTCTGTCAGAATAGTCAATCTTCAAACAGCGATAACTCTCTGGAATCAAAGACAAATGATCTGAATTCTTGATATGCTATAATTTCCTATGTCTAGATGGTAAGTCTAGATCCACAGCCTCTCATACTCAAAATCTAGAATTCTCCAAGGTCACTTTCTCAAGCTTCTGTCAACTGTCTCTGAATTCTTTCGAATGCTTTTGCATCAGACTTCCAGATGCTCCTGCATTAGACTCTCAGGGTTATTTGAGAAGTGAGCCTCTTCACTTAGGTCTGTATTAAGTTAGATTCAAGGACTGGCAATCTGTTTTCAAGTATTTTCAACTACCTCAAGGTTCAACAATACTCTAGATTGTCTATGTATGATGCATAAATGTGAAAATTATGTTATCATTGCGATCTTTATAATATTGTGGTAAGGGTGGTATTAAACTATTTAACCTAGGGTTGGGGGCTAGATGGTGATCCTAGGTTGGGCTCATATTGCACCATGCCACATCCCTAAATGTGACTAAGATAATTTTGTGCTTTTTATTAATTGAAAGTTGGAATTTTCTTGAGGTTTTACTTCAAAGGAGATTTAGAACTTGAAAATCTTAAAAGTGTTGTTGAGAAACTATGAATTTATATGACCACCACCCAAAAACATGAGGGCCACCATATTGTAATCTTTGATTTGTGTAAAAGGAAGCATAATAAAGCTTAGCTTACAATATTGAATATACCCTAATGTTTATAGAGGGATCAATGTAAAGTTCAAAATTTCAAGTGATATCTTGATTGTAGTAAAGCATTCTATGTCTATGGTTAATTAGTAGATATCTTGATTTGACTTCATAATTGTATTAACTTAATTAAGGGAACCTTATGAGTTATTTTGAAGGTTTGGATTTTTCCTTAGTGAAAATATATAAATGAAGATTATTGCATTTTTTAAAACAAGAAGATACTATTCGATTTAATTAGATGTAATGAGAAACATATGTCAATAGCTTGATTATGACTATACTATTCTATTTAATTATATGTCTATCTATGAAGACTAACTATACCTAATATTAAATTTCTTATGATTTTATTAATAATCATAAAAAATTAATACATTTTCTTAGGATATCTATTCCTCATGACTTTGGAAGACAAGTGAAAATAGAGTATGTTTACTGCTATAACACAAAGTAAGATAAATCAATCTTATTTTTTTAAACACTCTTAGCTTGTAGATTATACTTTATGCTATCTAGTGGAAGTAATTGATGTATGTCTCATAAGGATAAAGAAATATAATTATACTTTTGTATGAAGCATTTGTTTGACAAGGCTCTATTTCTCTGCACATTAAGGAATCAATCTATGCCAAGATTAAAAAATAAAGAATAAAGAACTAACTTTACAAAAGAAATCCTATAAACAAAATGAAGAAGTGAGTTGAATGGTGGTGAAGAAAGAAAGTATCTGGTTATCACATGGATGTGATTGGGGTGTGAGGGCTATCGAGGTAGCTCAAGTTCATTGTATGAGCTCTATCCATAGAGAGGAAGAGATTGTGATTAGGATGAGCTATATGAAATATTTGAGGGATTGAGGAGGAGATTGTACATCCTTGTTAACATAGTGGTAAGGACATCTTTCTTTTGATTTATGTAAAATGCTTAATTTTGGAAAGTGATTCTTGTATGGTTGTCAGGGTCATGTTAGCAAACAAGAATCTAATCCATCCGTCCTATTACCAATGGCATGATGAGACAGGTTATACATTTAGTCCACTCTCTTTGATGATTATCTTCCAAGGAGAAAGCTCAAATTCTTTGTGGAGAGGATGGCGGAGGTATACCCAATAGAAAATCCTAGCATTTTTGTTGGCGAAACACTCAATGCCCACCTCGTGCAATCCCTAGACAAACATGTTATGTGCCTGTCACAACCTCTTTTATTCTCTTGAATATATTATTTCAAAAATTCCCTGACACTCAACATCGCACCCATCAAGTGTTGTGTCTGTGAAGAAACCATACAAAAACTTGACCTTTTTCGAGTCGTCATAGAAACTATGTTGTTATAGGAATAGATGACTCCCGCTCTAAATCTAGGTAGTCCCATGTCCTTTAATAGGATGTAATTGATGTGAACATGTCCATGCTCCCTCTCACTCTATAGTTGCACCACCTCTGCAACACTCATGAACCTTGGAATGGAAAAAACTAACCCCACATAGATCTCATCATAGATTAGATGAATCTTCTTCTCTCTCATAAAATGTATAATGCTTCATGGTGTCTATGCATCCTTTGTGTTGCCCAGTAGATTGGATCCAACACTTTGCATCTTTTCCCAAGTGTTAAAATAACCCTAAATCAAATCTTCTATTGACATGTGTCTTCTAGTCCATGGCCACATACACACGTGAGATGTGCCCAAATGGCCTGAAGAGCTCATATAGGTCGGTTTTCATCATGTCCCTAGAAAGATTTACAAGTTTATAGAATTCTCTTTGTTTATTCATAACATGTTTCTCGCCAATGAAGGGTTTGGGGTTTCGGTCAAGTAGGGCCTGTGTAACTATCTAGTTTATTATATAATGCATATGCCCACATAACTTCATTAATTATGCTAGTTGAAGGCAAACACTGCAGACCACATTATATGATTTTTAGTATATTTGCATTTCTTACTACTTCATATCAAAGAGATGTTGATACCAATTGATATTTCTTTTTACCAACTTGATTATTATAGATTATTCTGCTACACATAAGGCTCTATATGTGGATGATAATGATATTCATAGTGTTTATAGTTTTAAAATATTTTCTAGAGCTTGTGAATTCTTATTATGGTTTTCAATGTTAAGTATTCGATTCATAGGATTTTACATTTTTAGTCTTTTATCTAATCAAGTAATGCCGTATAAAACTAGGTTTCTATATAGCAACTCGATTTTTATGAAATTATTCCTCCACCCATCAATTTCTATGTGTGATGAAAATGATATTCATAGAATTTAATGTTATAACATGTATCTAAGAAAGACAAGTTGGAAAATTTTGGTTTCTATATGCCAAATTGACGATGATAAACTTATTCTGCCATTTATAAGGCCTTGTGTCTGAGTGAAATGATGTTCATAGAATTTATGGTTAAACGTAATATCTATTTCGAGTGATGTTGACAAAAAAATGGTTTTTATTTCATACCAATGTGATGATTGCAAAACTATTGTGTTTCTTTTATGTGTGGATGAAAATTGTATTAATATGATTTGTGGTTTTAACCTCTTTCTATTCAAGACCTTGAAAGCATTTATGCTAAATTAAGGATTATAAACTAATTTTTCTATGCATAAGTTTCTGTGTGTGGATACAAATGGTAGTTGTAGCATTTGTAGGTTTTCAATTTTATTTATTCAATATGTTTGGGAAGTAAGTTGGTTTCTTAATGTCAATTTTATTATTGTTAGCTACCCACCAGGATTTTTGCATGTGGATGGAAGCATTATTCATAGGAACACTATTTGAGATATTTTATAAATAAATTGAGTTTCTTTCTGACAAACCTAATTATTCCAAAAATATTTTTTTTGCACATTTGGCTCTATATGTGGATATTAATGATGTTCCTAGGGGTAGATGCAAGAAGTTGTGTCCACTTAAGGTGGAAGTTTCGGAGTTAGAAAAAATTCCGAAATCGGGGAACAAAAAACGGGATCCTGTTTATAGAAAACGCGATCCCGTTTTGCCTCGGGATCCCGAGCCTAGGACCAAAAACGCGATCCCGTTTTTCCCGGGATCCCGAACCTAGAGGCCATAAACGGGATCCCGTTATATAAAACGGGATCCCGTTATAAACGGGACCGCGTTATATGAAACGGGATCCCGTTTTATAAAACGGGATCCCGTTTTTGAAAAGTATAATTTTTTTAAAAAAATAGCAGAGACCCCATTTTCAATAGCGACAGGTGCCAGAGGAAAACGGGATCCCGAGTTCTCAAAGCATCCAGCCAGGTAAGTGGATTTTTCCACTTGTAAAAAATACCCATCAATTGTATATACCTTCCATTGTTTGTAAATTGATGTAAAATACAATGAAAATTTAAATTTTGAATTGTTATTTAGGGTTTAGGGTTTATAGAATCAGTAGTTGATTTTTGACAATTTAGATGTAAAATACAATTGAAATTTTGAAAGACTATATCATATAAAATGTTAGAATTTGAACAAACTGTCAAAATTATGTTTAAATTTGAGAATTGAATAGATATATTTAGGCATTTTAGCTGTAAAATACAATTGAAATTTTGAAAATACTGTATCATATGAAAGGAGAGATTTTGAACAAACTATCAAAATTTGAGTTCAATTTGAGTGTTGAATAGTTCTATTTAAGCATTTTAGCTGTAAAATAGAATTGAAATTTTGAAAATACTGTATCATATGAAATGAGAGATTTTGAACAAACTGTCAAAATTTGAGTTCAATTTGAATGTTGAATAGGTGTATTTAAACATTTTAGCTGCAAAATGCAATTGAAATTTTGAAACGATTGTATCATATGAAAGGAGAGATTTTGAACAAACTGTCAAAAATTATATAGCAAATTGGGATGATATGTATATTTGGTTTTTATAAAATTTACTTATAACAATGTATGTCATTGTATTTTAAAGGCATTATTGAATAGCTAACTATCATGTAAAAAAATTACAACAAACCATAATAAAACCAAGTTATCACATCCTTCATAATCAAACATTTAGAGACAACTAGAACTAATCAAGAATTGAGAAAATTTTACAGTTTTTGTGATAGCGAACTAATTAAGAATGAAATGAAGCCAACATTTATGTAACTTTTGATATACTCAAGTAGCTGTCCTCACTAGCTAGGTTATGCCCCTGGAATGAACATCGTGATGTTAATTGTGATACGAGCTTGAAACCTCATTGGTAATGCTTTCCCTAATCTTAATGACATTGATGTAGGCTCCACTCATGATGCTTACGAAGATCTTTCCACCACTAACCTCTTTCATGATAGGTCACTATCCTCACCATCTCCTTAGACCTAGAATACCTTGAGCTTATCGATTGGGACCAACACGACCCTTTATGATTTGATGTTTTCCAAAATGATGAAGCCATCATGAAACTTATCAAGTGTCAAGACCACATCCCCATTGTAATCATAAGAAAGACTTTTCCACCATACTTAACACCTACATATATGCTTATTTTGGAGAGAAAGAAAGAACCCTTCAGTCCTGAGGCACCCTAGTCTAGGCAGAATAGCAACAATCTATATAAGAAGAAACTTGTGATCGATTAAAATGATATAATAAAAATGGACACTTCCCAAGAGCTCCTCAATTTGACAAACTTCACCTTCCATTAGATACCACTTAGATACAAGACATGACTCCCCTCTCCTTATTGAGGACATGCTATAAACATCAACCTGTGAATAGAAGCTTGGACCCTAAACTCTCTAAGATAGTAGCTCCACTGGACCTTGACATCAAAGAAGGCATATATAACCATGTCACCATGTTAAATATTACGTTGATTTCTTCATGTGGTCTTATGGTGATATGCCTTGAGACTCCATCTTTAAAGTCATGCATCATCTTGTGGTTCACCTCAATGCCAAACCTATTCAATAAAAGCTACGCAAAATGCACCCCCAAGTAGCCCTCGTGGTCATAGAAGAATTGTATAAACTCTTGGATGTCCAGGGTTCATTCAGACTATTACTTTTCCTAAATGGGTAGATCTAATGTGGTCTTAGTTAACAAGAAAACTAAGGGAATTCATGTTTGCACTAACTTTTGAGACATCAAAAAAGGATCTACCCCAACTTAGATAACTTTTCTCTACCAAACATTGATATGGTCGTGGATCTTGTGCATAGCCATATATATATAAAATTTTATCATTAATCTGGATATAATATGGACCAAGTTGAAACATTTGAGTTAGACATGGAGACACCTAGATTATGGAGCTCGGTCTATGTAAGAAAACACCTGTTATAGACTCAACACAAACTTATCCCTCAACCCTCTAAATTGTGACTTACATCATTTGATTACCCTGGAACACACTATATAGACAACTCTATACAAATTTGGCAAAATATATTTTCTCCTAACAGAAACTTGTATATGTAGAAGTATCTACTACTACATTAGATTTGATATACTTCTTAAAAGGAAAGAGTTGGGACTAACAACTAAATAGAAAACAATAACTAGTTTTGCATTTTGTAGGAAATAGGAAACAAAATTGAGCTATCTAACCATCTTGACTAATTTATCTATTTCTAGCTAGATTGAACCCTAATTCTATATGCAATTCCAACCCTAACCCTAACACTAATTCTAACCCTAATCCTAACCCTAATTCTATATGCAATTCAAACCCTAACCCTTATTATAACCCTAATCATAACCCTAACCCTAGCTCTACTTGTAATTGTAATCGTAACTCTAACTCTAGCCCTAACCCTAACCCTAACGAGCTACTTGTAATTGTAATTGTAACCCTAACTCTAGCCATAACCCAAACCATAATTGTAGCTCTAATACTTACCCTAATTCAGCAACCCTTGAATTCTAATTCTAACCCTAACCTCAATTCTAACCCTAAGCCTGATCCTAATTGAAACCCTAACCCTAACTTTAATTAATCACGAGTCATGCTACAGGGATTTCTTCTACATATTTTGTATGCATGTGTTATTCTCTTATTGCATGTGAGTTCACCAATTATTTGGAAACTTCTCCTAACTGGGAGGCAGGCTTGTATTCAAGCCCTATAAATTTTGTGTTTATAGGTGTTATGTTTAAAGCTATATGGAGACTTGTAATAGGAGGTCTTGAATTTGGTACCAATGATTGTGAGTGCCTTGTCTAGAATATGATGAACCTTTTGAACAAGAGAACCTTGTAGACCATGATGCATATCTTGAAATTTAAACTTGAACATTATCGTCATGTGAATGCTTTTAGCCATCCTACAACCTCCTATCACCCTTCATCCTCTTATAGGGATATGCCACACAACCTCTCCAAGTTGACCATGCCAAACCCAAAGTCACAATCGTAAGAGGTAAAGAATCTTTTGGCCCCATTCAAGTCCACTCCCTAATAGGAGTGATACAATGCTAATAGGGTTATGAAGGTAATTAAGTTCTTGATTAGCATGTTGGGTGTATCTAAGCATAATGATGATATAGTTAGTCTTGATTTCATTAATCTTAAGATCATTGAGCTAGAGTACTTAATATATATGGTATAGTTTGTTCAATCAATAGTGGTAGGGAAAATTAATATACTACAATGACATGAAACATAAACCAATAGGTGTCTTAAGATATATTAGTGGTAGGGAAAATTATAGTGGCCCTAACCCTAGTAGAGTAATAAGTTGAAGTAGTGTTAGAATTACTAATAAACTAAAAAACGTTATCCTAGGGTGGTGGGACAAATTACACAAGCCTTACAAAGCCTCTACCACTTCCTTGACATTTTTAACATTGTTCGAATTTGATAGGAGGGATTTATGTCACCTCCTCCTCATCTTAATTTTCATAGTGGATAGAATCATCCAATTTAGCATCAAGACATGAAGGTTTATCTTCATTATCTTAGAAATATCCTCCAAGGCTTTGTGCATATGCTCATGCCACACATTGAAGATGTGGAATTTATCTAAGTAGCAATATAGAAATCCTTAGCCTAACCTTCTACCCCTTCAATATCATTGTATAGAAGGTAGATACAAGTAACATTTGATAGCATGGAGGCACAACTTAGGGATTTCAAGTTGAATGTAAAAAAAATATTCTTCCCAACAAATGCTAGATGTCTAGGAGCAATTTAATGATTTCTTCCATTATCTGCCTAGTCTAGAATATAATTACCTTTTCTTTTGATATGTTTTAAGGAGATAGATTTAAACAAGTATTCACCAAGTTTCTAACTTCCAATATATAATAGTTTCCAATAACCACAAGCTTCATCTATGCTTTTTCATATGATCAATGTTGATCTTGGAATCTCCTTCCACACTAAGGGATATCTTGTTTAGTTTCCAAGTCATCTTGAGGCCCTGGATATCATGGCCCTAGAATCTACCATATTAGTGTTCTTGACACCAAAATCATAAGCTTTAAGATAGGTAGAGGTTTTCCCTTATCATCTCTTAATAACATACTCCTCCTACTTCACTAGGATTACCCTTGGCTACCCATCAAAATTTCAAGCTTAATCCATCCCAATGTAGGTGTGGACCAAAGGGTGTGAATATCAACATGGGTATCTCCTTGTTTTAACCTTATTCAAAGCAACCTTGGCCAATTATGAGCCTAATCAGTGCCTCTTCTAGCATGATCATATATTCCTCTTTACCCCAACAATCACCAAGTTCCTAAATGCACCATATTTCTTTAAAATAGTCCAAAATTTGGGATGCATATTCACATTTAAGAATGACATGATGATTGTCCAGAGAAGTTTCCTTACTTAAATGCACATTGAAATTTTGAAATATATATTGCCCATTGTATCAATCATTATGGTAGTCCTAATAGCTCGCTTACATTTTGAAATTTGTACATGCATGTATACATTATTTGTATGTTTTTAATTTAAATTTATTTCAAGTGTAATTTCTTGAAACATATATATATATATTCTTGATATCATTTTAAATTTGTACTGAAGTTTGTATGTTTATATGTATTTATATGCAGGTTCATATCTAGATTTTTATATATACATCATGAATCTAGATGATATTCACTTTGATGTTGAGGACTTTATTAATGCACAAGATGATCCGGCCGCACCCCCACCCCCACCCCCACCCCCACCCCCACCCCCAGCGCCAAATGCCCCACCTCTAGATGCCCCACCTGCAGATGACCCGCCTCCACCTCCACCTCCACCCCCACCTGGAACTGACCAGGCTCGCTTGCGAGCCATAATAAATGAAAATGTGGATTCGATACAAGAAAAACTGAATTCCATTCGCAGTGAACAATTCATGCCACCTCATGTAGTACGTTTTGCATCTTTGATGCAAAACATTGTAGATTCTGTGAGGTCTATTGACTCAGATTTTGATGGATTCCGGAAATGGAGAGAGGAGAGGCACCAATTTTATGCTGATGGCCTCTCCTATAAGACTATTTTGGATCTTAAAATCACAAAAGCTCATTTAGCACAATATTTTAGACATCCCATTACAAATGAACCTATTCCTGCAAATAAGAAAAGAATATCAATCAGGTGGTGTAGGCATGAAGGAATGTCTGCTAATTTTTGGGATAGATGGTGGATGGTGTTTGATTATCCACCTCATGCTAATTGTGAGGTTCCTTTATATTTTTTGAGAAAATTATATGTAGAGTTTGTTATGAATAAAAAACCCAACTACTTTGATTTTAGATCATTCCAGGGTGTTGGTGGTGGCATGCCACAACAGAGGTTGGGGGCACGGGTTGATCCCCAACGACCGGTGCCTATTCAACCTCTTATTGACCCTCCTGTTGCTGCCATTCCTTCGCCCTTTGAGCATCGTGCAGTGGTATCCACACTAGGCACATTGAGTGCACTCTCAGGTAGCCTACATGAGCAGACTTCTATGATGGTAGCTCGAGTTAGAGAGCATGGAGGAGTTGATGATGGAAGTGGTCCTAGTGCCACTCCACATGTGTCGATGCCTCATACATGTACGAGTTGCAATCAGTTGTGTTATGGACCTGATCAGGCAGTTGCACCCACTTCAGCTACACATGCATCATCTGATAATGTGGGCACTGAATCATTTGTTGATTATCTATTTGCTGAGGATCATCCCACTGATCATTCGACACAGGTATATATAGGTTATGTACACATGTTGAATTTAAAACAATTTTTTAACCACGTGTTTTTAATCAACATATAGATGATCAATTAAATTGTAATATTTTAACAATCGAATTGTTTGGTTTGTTTGGTGTAGATGATGGCAACAGGGGTCACAATTGATCGAATTAATTTTTCATCGACACCTGTTCATCTCGGGCACCCATTTGGGGTACATTTTCAATGATTTGTAATTTTGTAAAATTCAGTCTTGAATGTGTGTACAATTAAATATTTATGAACTTATTTATGAATTGGTTCAGGGTTCTTCCACATTGAATCCTCCATCTCAGGGTGTCTCGAGCACTCCTCCATCATTGGGCATCTCACATGACACTCTTACAGTATGTACACATATTGTTTTAAAAAATTGTATATATATACTTAAATTTTTCTATTTTGATATCAGTGTATCTAAAAATGTGCACATGTACTATTTAATATTTTATAAATATGTCTATGCAGGTTGACACAACTATGAGGATGGGCATTGTAGCACACTTGGATAATCCAAGTTTATATCAGGAGTCGACTGCATTTCAGGTTGTTGAAAAATGTATTTAATAACATGTACATTGTAAGTCAATTATATATATGTTTTAAAACCTGATTTGTACACACATGTGCTAACTTAAATATAAATGACATTGTAGGAGCTTGTTAGTGACACGTTTCATGAGCAACACACAGCACATGCAGAGCAGGAGGACAGAGGAGATGGGCAACCTGATACGGTATAATTTAAAATTTAGATTAGATTTAAATTGAACAATTAAAATATACGTTGTGAACTTAAAGTAAATTTCTTGATATATATATATATATATATATATATATATGTTGACATGTACATTCCAAATTTTTTTTTCTTAAATTATAGCTCGATACATGTCATGGAGCTAAGCCTGTAGAGACAGGTCCTGGAATAGAGGATTCACAACAAGTTCCTCTTACGGTATAATAATTTTTAAATATGATAGTTCTTATAGATTAAATTCAATTAAATCATTTTTAAAATCGTCAAGTATATCTAATTTCAACTTGAACTTTCTCTTGTATTAAATAGATTGATTCAGAGCATGGAGACACAGGTCCAAGTGCACCAGAGCATGCCTCTCAGCCTCACACGGTAATTTAATTTTATGATATTTAAATTATAAATTTAAAAATTGTCATTAAATTATCTATTTCCTTATCATCTTACATCTAATTTCATATAAATCTTTCTCTTTTGCAGAGTGATTCAGGTCATCTGAGTAGTTCGCATGGTGTGAAGAGGACTCTTGATGATAGAGATAGTATCTGATAGGTTATTTCAAACATAGGCTAGATGTATAATTTGACTATTTCATGGACTATTTGTTATATACTGTTTGTCATGGACTTTATATATTTTTTTGAACATGGACCTGGACTTTATATATTTGACTATTTCATGGACTATTTGTTATATACTGTTTGTCATGGACTTTATATATATATATATTGTTGAACACATGGACTTTATATATTTTTTTGAACATGGACCTAGACTTTATATATTTGACTATTTCATGGACTATTTGTTATATACTGTTTGTCATGGACTTTATATATATATTGTTGAACATGTGGACTTTATATATTTTTTGAACATGGACCTGGACTTTATATATATATTGTTGAACCTGGACTATATATTTTTACATGTCACACAATAAATGCAATCTTGTCGTAGTTCAAAATCATACACATGTCAAAGTAATAATCATGTAAAACCATCATGTTAGTTTAGGTGCATCCATATTTATATATATGTTATCCATGCATACATACATTGCATATACATCATAAACTATAAAAGCATAACATCACATACATATGTATATACAAGCATCCCTAAATTTAATCATAAATCAAACACTAATCTAGAACCATGTGCATGAAGGAAAAGAAATGTAAACATTTGAGATCAACCATAATAAGATATATAGAATGACATCAATAGAAATAATCAATTGTCATATATAAATCTACAAGTGTCAGATTGTTGATCTAGATTTGCGCTTAATGAAGAAATTGCATTGAAAGAATTTATGTAGTGATGAGGTCGTAATAAAGTTCCTCCATTCATTCACGGTATGCATATTTAGGTCCTGGTCAAATTTTAAGCAATAAAATGGTAAGCAAATCAAAACAAAGCATTAAAAAGTGAGATAAGTTCATGAGGATCTCTTGCCTACTAGGAGGGATCAATCTCTCACATCTTCTCATCTAGAGATCAACTAAGTTAAATATTAAATGATCCTAGCATGGTTATAGTTATATTTATCCAAGTGCCTTGGTGCTTGAACATCTTGTGTTGATCATGTAATTTAAGATGTCTTAAGGGGTCCTAATTTACGATGTCTTAAGTGGACACAACTTCTTCACCAAATGGGTGGAGGAGTGCCTACAAGGATAATTGTTGCTAAAAAAACATGTGAACTATAACTTTGGAACTAGGCCTACAATTTATTAGTGGAGGTGGGAGTTTCATTGTAGCATAAATGACACAAATTAGGAATGAAGTTAGTAGAAATCTTCCCCTTTGGTAGCCTACAAAAATTACCTATTTAGAGATCTACAATGATCTCAACTCCCCATAGTTATGAATCATTAGCCTTTCCAAAATCACATGTCTAATAATGACACCCATCTAGCATTTAAATGTATTGAGTCTTTGTTCCCAAATAGTTTGCACATCATAATCATGGCCTCTTTCATTTCACTAGGAAAACTTACAATTGTGTAATCGTCCACATTCCTTAACTTTTTAAATCCACATTAGGACTAGCCCAATCTTTTAACACTTCAATTACATTATACTCTTGAGACCATTACCTTGCAACTATAACATTGTACCTCAAAGTGGGTTCAAGTGAATTCAACATTTATTTGAAAACTACTTCTCTCACCATTATTATAGTCTAATTTTCTACATTATTGATATAGTCTACATTTATGGTACAATGCCTAAAAGTATCTAGCAAGATATCTAAAAAGTTAAACACATCAAATTTTCTATCCAGCCTATGTAAGTAGGATGCTCTAACCTACCAACATTTGTGACTACATCTCCTTTGTCCTCTAGCTAATCTATGAAGAAATATTATATTAAATTAAATCCCAAGGCCTTATGTGGGTATCATGGAGTGTCCTTGCAATCTAGTAACTTAGATTCCATTTATGCTTCTACACAAACTATTTATAGTTGAATAAACTCTCATCACTTTGGTTCTAGTTGACTTCTTATTTTGTTTCACAGTCTTCTCCACAATAAGATTCATATACATGTATTTGAGAAATAATCATGAGAAATCACTTGATTTGATAAGTTGATTAATAAACAACTTAATTTACAAGACAAAGATTTCATCATAGATTTACTTCATTAATGCAAAGAAAATTGATGGGATATTCCAATATTTTACAAAATGAAACCTTAGTGTAACTTTAATTAGGATTTGTCCATTAGTCCTTTTAATACGATCTTTAGTGTCCATTCTAGGACTCAAGGAAATCTTGTGCTTGACATGTTTCATCCTATGAACACAAACTCAGGATGTGAATCAAATTTTAAAATAAGTTTAGGTCTGCAGGAACTTATAAGATCTTAATACTTTACATTTTTAGACAAAAGGCCCTGGATCTCATCTATAAATTCTCCCCTCCACTTCCTAGCTATGGTCCCATATGGTTCTCCCACAATTTATATTCCTTTGTATCTTCCCTTCCCTCCACTTTATGAAAGCTAGATTAACTTTAGGATATGATTTATCCCATCCCACTTCCTATCCTATTGTCTAGTTTTACATCATTTCCCCATAACATCGAAACACTCATTTCTTCCTAATTGCAGAAGCCTAACTGCCTTGAAGAAATCATTTCTTTCTTTAATTCATTTCATCCAATTCCCACTTGAAGTTTTGTAACATTTTTTGCAAAAGTTTGCCAAGTTCATATACCCTGTCCCAAGTCAAATTTTTACAAATTATTCAAAAGATTCCACCCACCCCAAGTACTCCCCTGCATGACTTAGGACCACCATTAATGACTTTCAATGGACATGATATGATGTAATATTTCCTCCAAATTCCTCTTAACATCGGTGGACCCCTCAAAAATATGATGAGTTCAAAATAGAAATAAAGTGAGGAAAAGCACAAGTTAGCACAAAAAATGGGAGTTAAAATGGGTTAAAAATCAAGAAGAAAAGATAAAAATATGAGTTATTTCATGCATTAAAAACCACAAGGTCACCCATTTTAGGAATAAGGTCACCACTTTTACTAATTAAGGTCACTCAAGTAACCTAGAGACACTAGGGGCAACCCTAAGACACAAAGAGGTGACCCTAAGTAGGAAAAATGAAGGGGGCACTAGGTAAAAATGTGAGGTAGGGAAGGTCAATTTGGGGGTTGAAAAAGATGCTCAAGAGGGGGAAGAACACACAGGACATGCCACCAAGAGTGAAACTACTGGTAGGAGTGTAATTCACACCTACATGACTATGATTAGGACTTATTTATCATCATCAAATTGTCATGTAGGCTTGATGTGATTTTACTACTTATAGATACCAAATGTTAGGAGTTTCAAGCCACAAATACTAATTCCACATAACCTTAATGAGAGAAGCTATGCTAACTTTTTGAATGTCTTAAGGGGTCCTAATTTACGATGTCTTAAGGGGACGTCTTAAGTTCTCAAAATTTGGTGAAGTTGCCCAAAGCAACCAAATTGAACAATATAATAAATCAAATTTAAAGTAAATTCTAAGTAGAAAAACATGGACATTTAACAAATAAAATACATAAAATAATAATTTTGATAAATTTAATATTGTAGAGTATAAAATTGTGTACATACACATGTATACAAATTTCTGAACAAAATGTGTAATAATGTAATTGTGTATGTACATATATGCCAACTCAAAATAATGTAAATACAAAATGTCGTTATATGCCATCTCAAGAAAATCCAAAACTTGAGGAGAATGTAGCAGGTCTTCATGCCACCTGATATAAAAATAATACAAGCAATTTATCAATATATCTGAATCAAAACATGTATTTTAATTTATATAAAACTATCTAGATATACACAATTTGTACCTGTATTTACGAGTGCCTCTCAAGTTTTTGTTTCAAAGTATTTGATGAATTTGTGATGATGGCCTGAGGATATAAAAGGATAAATTAAATCAATTTCAACTAATAACGCACAAGAAATATCAAAACATGTATTTAATACATATTTAAAACAACAATATAAATCTATTTAACTATATTTACCTGTATTTACTTATTCCATTGTACCATCTCCATCCTCTCTTTTTTCCAATGCATCGATGATTGTCTCATGGTCTTCCATAGAAATGTTCCATAACTCTTTATTTGTAGGTTTTCCGCGATACCTCTCCAGTTTTATATTTGTTGCCAACACCAAATGTGAGTAGTGTATAATCTTCTTATGTGTTTCATAATCTTCGAATGCAGGCAAACCATTCTTCCTTATTAGGTATTTCCGTAGCCAAGTGCCAACAACCACCACCGAACCTATTGGATAATGATAGGCATCATCAAAGAAATACTTAAAATTTGCTTAAGGGGATCAAAGAAGTTCTTAAAAATGCTTAAGGGGATGTCTTAAGGGGATCATCAAACCTGTTGGATAAGGAAAGCCATCATCATCTTCTCGAGGTGCTGTTAACTTATGTTTAGTCTCCACACAACGAGCCAACCAATATTCAGTTTCCTCTTCATTATTCTTTGGTGCAACAACAGCATACACATGTCCTGCAAAACAAATTTTGATTCAATAACTTGCACATGTCCATAAAATTTGACCAATCAACATACATGCATTCATATGTACACATAAATAAATAAAAGCACTACAAATTAGTAATCAAAGTGAAATAAAATGAAATGATTTGAATTAAATTACCTTCTTGTACAAGGTCTGAAACACGGTCATAATCGTCTGATACAAACAGTTGATCATTGTCTTCAATTGTTGTTTCACTTTGATTATGTGCTTGTGCAAGTGTCAATGGTCTTTGTTTCCACTCTTCAACCCATTCTGTATTCTCACATGCTTCCCAATCTCCTGAAATACAAAACTGACAAAAACATGCAAGCTCCCTTGTCCAGATAGTCCATGTACTTGCATTCGAACTCCTAAATGAATGCCATTTAGTAGATCCACTGATTGTTTGGCAATCAAGTCTAGGTAAAATATTTTCTTCTTCAACCAACCAAAAGAATCAACGAACTGTAGAGTACTCGCTTGATCCAGGTGTACATAATCTTGTATTGCACCAATCTACAATCCCACGTGTATCTTTAAATTTTACTGCATCCTCAAATTTTAATTGTTGTCTAGCAAGAATTCTTTTAACACATGCACCAGCTCCATCATGTTCTCCTTTACCATGTCCAGCTTCAAAAAAATTCCACATATGTTGGACATTATTCTCCTTGTGAACCCTACATAACCAATAGAACATTCAAGCATTCTTGAACTGTCCCGTACAATTATCTGACCATAAGATGTTCAGTCATCTGGATTCCTCTTTCTCTTAAATTTGTATAAAATATATTGAAACAATATTGAACAAACTCTGACGAGTGTAACCGATTGTCACTCAAATAGAAATGATACTCCCTCAAAACTTTTCTATCATTCTCTGTGCTATCATCTGCATGTCTATAAACAATATGAACAAACATAGCAACCTGCACTGAATTGTAATATTGTGATTGAATTTCCTCTTGCGGAGCTAAAGTATAGTTTTCTGCAAAATCAACCACTGATAGTATAGTACCAACTGGAAATGTGTTTCTACATTCACGAAATTGTCCATCAAGCCATCGAGCTTGTTGAGAGTGCTTGACATATTTTGGTATAATTTTACTTTTAAATTCTGATATGAATGCATGCACACTAACCTTTTCTGTAATTAAATCACAACGCTTTCCAAATTTTCCATCTTTTAAAGAATATTCAACATTCTTAAATCTTTTAACATCCACTAATTGTTGTCCAAAATCATTTTCAACACTTTCATGCATACAAACTCTTAACAAAGAAAGATTGCCACAACTAATGCATTGTCCAGAAATACATGAACTTAAATAAAAACCTTTTTCATTAGATCTTTCACAGAACAAACTTGATATAAACTCTTTTATTGCTTCAGTTGGCATATTAATATCACATTCATGTATAATCATGTTACGATGTAAAGTACAACGTATATATTGAAACACATCATAATAGTAACGAAATTGAACATGCGTTTTACAACAACAAGATATTCGTTCCTTATTAATCTTTACATACCATGGTTTGCATTTTTCAAAAGATCTTTGACTTATTTTAATATTACCAGGTAACACTAATTCATCACAAAATTTTCTATAAAATTCAGTTTGCGTTGTATCTAATAGGTGTTTTGGATGAGGATCGCGAACTTTGGACCCCACTCTTAATTTTAAAACATCTCTAACATTAGACGATATCCTAGTATTATCATGCCAATATTTTTCGATCAAAGATCTGATTTCAACATTTAGTTTCATGTCAGATCTCGGGAGTCGACCACTAAAACTCCAACATTGGTTAATTGGATCATTTTCTATACTTTCTCTTCTTTTTGCCGCTCTTACCAATGTTTTAGGATGTATTTTTAGAATTCCACTAATATTGCTTACCATTCTTCTATTCAAAGTTGTTTTATTCACTATAGCAGTTGTTATAGCTCGTCTTGCTGCATTTTTATCTTTGGATCGACTATTACTTCCAATAGACTCAATGGCACTAGCAACAGTAGACATAGCATGTTTTAGTGATTGATCTTTTTTTCTTGGTTTAACAAAAATGCCTAACATTTTCATTACTTTTCTCATTTTCCACATTCTCATTAATTGCATCATTAGTTGACATTGAAATGATAGTTTTTTACGATAAAAAAATTTCTTATATAATCTATTGGCATGTGTTCTTATTTGTCTCCAAGAAATTTTACCAGGAAGATTATCCAAAACATCTCTTTCAATTTTGAAAAAATATTTCTCATTTTCAACATCACTTCCTAGATTTTCATTTTCATTTTCAACTTCAAAATGATTTTCATTTTCAACAACAAAACGGTTTTCATTTTCATTTTCAACAAAAGGATTTTCGTTTTCATTTTCAACAACAAAACGGTTTTCATTTTCATTTTCAACAACAAAACAGTTTTCATTTTCATTTTCAACAAAAGGATTTTCGTTTTCATTTTCAACAACAAAACGGTTTTCATTTTCAACAACAAAACGGTTTTCATTTTCATTTTCAACAACAAAAGGATTTTCATTTTCATTTTCAACAAAAGGATTTTCATTTTCATTTTCATTTTCAACTACAATTTGTTTCAAATTTTGATCTCTACGAATATTATCAATCTCAACATTGTTATATCCAGCTTGTTTTAAATCTCCTATCAACACTATTTCCATTTCATTCAAAAGTGGATTTGAAGAAGTACCTGGATTTGTGCCCATTGAAACATTCTCCATAGCATTAATAGAGGGATTTGAAGACATACCAGGAGTAGTTTGCATAATCGTATTAGTTTCCACATTCACCTCTTGCAAACTTGCATCATCTATATCCATGGTCTCCTCAATGTTTTTATCTTCAATAGTTGTGGAATTGGATGCTTCAGCATTGTTCATTGATTGAATCTTTACTCTTCTATCTCTTTGCCTTTTTGCCTCCTTCACTCTCTTTGCTTCAATTTCTTCAGGGGTTAATAGCTTCCTATCTTTCCTCTTATTACGACTTTGTGATCCCATGATTAAAAAATTTATGAAGCATGTAATGTCAAAAACTTGAATGTGTTTCAAATCCTTCAAACAAGTACCAATTCAACAAAATTCCACTCAAATAACGTCTCCATGATGGCTTCTATCAAAATACCAACAATACTTCAAGTTGATGGACCTGCAAAAGAAAGAAATATGCCAAAGAATGCTGCAAGAGTCGCTGTCGGCCGTACTGTAGGGCAAGTTACAGAAATGACAGTCATAGTACAGTCTTATTAAAAAAAGGGCAAATATAAAACGGGATCCCGTTTTATAAAACGGGATCAAGTTATATAAAACGGGATCCCGTTATATAAAACGGGATCCCGTTTACTACGCGATCCCGTTTATTAAACGGGATCCCGTTTTATTCACCACCAATGCAGTAGTAAACGGGATCCCGTTTTATAGAACGGGATCGCGTTCTATAAACGGGATCCTGTTATTCAAAATTTGAATTTTAGGCTCAGGTTTTGCTTTGTAACCCGCTTCGGAAAATGCTTTGGGGACCCGACCCTGACCTCTGGTCCTAGTTTGACCTGCACCTTGAAGGCCCTGTCAATGTTACAACAAAATAGTGACTTTGGGCATATATTTAAAGGCCTATTTTGCAGAATATTTTGACGAAATTAAAACCCATTATAGAGGAGACAATGTAGATTCTAAATATGTAATTTTTTTTACAATTAAATTACATTTTTTATTTTTTAATCAATTTATGATGAAATAGGTTCATAACCTTGAATTATCAGGGTTTTTCAATATTTTAATAACTTTTTATTAAAATATTTTTTTGTAAAACAAATTGTATGAAAACGTACTTTAGAGAATTCTTTTCAATTTAAAAAAAAAAATTTTCAAAAAATGTTAAGTTTAGGTCATCTTATGCGTGACGTACACGATGATTTTTTAAAAGACAAAAAATGACCAATAAAAAATTAATAAAAAAAAAATTATTCAATAAAAAATTACAAATAAATATGGAAAACGTGCTTCAGTGAGTTACAAAGCTTTTCCCAAAAGGATTTTGAAAAATATGATTATTTAGGTCAAAATATGGATGACGTACACGTACATGGTATAGTAAAAAAAAAGTGACTTTTAAACAGTGGTTTTTAGAAACGCCTATTCAAAATCAATTTCTATCATCTGGGTATTGAAAAAAATTACATATTTGGAAACTAGACTCCGAGTACTACATTTCATATTTAGTGACTTTTTCCAAGATTCCACCTTTAAGTGCTTCAAATTTTTAGGTCAAATGTGACAAATTCTGAAAATCAGGAAAAACACTTCCACTTTTTGGCCAAAAAGTGGACACAACTTCTTGCACACACCCCTAGGATTTACAGTTTTAACTTTTTTTTAAAAAAAATTTGTAAGATTGCAAAGTCTTAGTATTTTGCTTATTAATGACCGAGAAGATAATTGCATAGTTTGTGTTAAGGATGATTTGTATGGCCTCATAAGATATTGATTGTTTCATGTAGTATAAATTATTAATATCCTTTCACTCATTTGTTTTGCATGTGATATATACTTGTAAATATTGTTAGCTCTAAGGGTTCATATATCCTTTTTAAAGCCTTATATGCTTGTAATAGAGAATGCTTGCAACATAGAGTATGTTGGTAATTTTTCCTGAATCAGCAGAGGGTTTGCCAGTTCCAATGCACAGACAGATTCTGCCAACAGATACGGGAGGTTGCTTGAGCTACCTCCCCTTCACTTTTGGTTCTGCCACACCAAGGGGGTATCCTTGTTAGCTAAAGATTTGACACTTTGACTCACCCAATGACATAAAGATTTAGCTTTTTAGAACAGGCAGAATACTCTCATCTGTGGACCAAGATTTGTGTGATAAATCACAAGGTTGGCAACATTCTTGGACATATTTGTCTGGTCAGGTATGAGAGTATGCAAGGGTTCCTAATACTACTCCTACAACTAACAAGTTGGAATAATGGAATGGTTTGTATTTGATGGTTTAGATGTAAGACAGGAGTTTTGGATCATAACTACTAATCTAGAAGTAGACTGGTGCCTATCTCAGGGCAAGGAGTCAACTATACGTATACATAAGAATGGCTTGCAACTGGCATTCGAGTTTCAAGGGGTTAGGACTGGTATTTGCCTTACAAACACCACCCAAGGATAAGTATTTAACTATCCATACTTATAGATATCCCAGTTGACATACATTCTTTTCCATACCTTAACCTAAAACAATTTAATCCACTCCTTGAATGGAAGTTAGAGATCAAGTATGTGATACAGCAAAACTATACCCTAGAATCTGAGAAACCCTTAGCAACCATATTCAAAAGAAGAAAATGCATGCAATAAGTGGAGACAAACAGATAAACACATGCAATAATGCATTTTTCATATAACATTCACACTGAAACTGAACATATGTGCAAGATACACTTCAGATACAACTCATAAACTCCACAGAGATACAACAGCCAGGAAATGCTCTATATTTCTCTATTCACACACAAAAAAAGCCCAAGTCTTCAACAACCACAATGAGTAACACAATTTGGCTTTTATACCAAGACTGTGTACTCAGCAAAATTACAATGGTCAACTCAAAAATTGCCAGATACAATGAATCATGAGAAATGGTGCTTAAAATTGAATGCAACTGGGAAGCAGAGGAAGAGCACAGGTGGGCTCAGGATCTGAGCCGCCGCTCAAAGACTTGCATCTTAAATCTAGTAGTTGGCCTATCCATCGTCGACCCATACCACTGCATTTCTACCATTAAAGCTTCAGCTACCCGCAGCCTTTAAAGACGCAGTAGCAACGTGCCTCTGGAGTTTTCCCACTTAAAAAAATTTGTGGCCGTATACAAAGAAAACCTTCGTTGCAGTGAAATTAAAAGATAGCTGTCGATTTTGATTCTATCGCTAAGATAAACAGCTCCAAAATACCTTGAAAAGTCACCAACTAGTGAAAACATGCCACGTAGGCACTTCATGCTCCTATCGCTGATTTTTCCCCTTTTTCATTTTGCCATCTTTGCCCTTGTATATGCAAGAACATATGCATATACAATCGCCACTGTTCACCTGCCAAAAACCCTTAGTATATGCAAGAGCAAAAGCATATACAATTGTTCATCATACAAGGCGGACCCCAAACTATTATAGAGCAAATCAAAATTCTAATCGAGTCCGGCTTGCATGTCCATTTTGCTCTTATTGCCTTGTATATGCAAAAGCATATACAAGCACCATATATACAAGTCGGACGTCAAATTTTATAGAATAATTTAAGAATCGGTTCAAATCCGGCTTGTATCCTTTTCATTGCACATCGGCTTGTATATCGGCCTATACAAGTGCTTTATACAACACACGGACCTAAAATATTTACTCATGGTATTTCATTCCTCCATCGCGTCCGGGTTGTATGTCCTTTTGCTTGCATCCATCGCTTCATACATACAAGGCAGATTTCAAACTTTTATCCTCCACATCTAACTTCTCCTTCAGTTCCGGAATGGATATTTCACTTGTATGCTTTGAATGTACATCGGCATACATACAACTGCCTTTGTATACAACTAGTGGGCCCGACCATTTTCTCTCTCCTTTGCACTGTTCACTTTGCATGTCACGAGCCTTTGTATAATTTTCAATGTACATTCCCTTGGCACATACAAACAAGGAATCTTCTCCAGAATATTCCTGCAATGTATCTAACCATTGTATGTGCGCTCAAATGTATATTGCATATACATTCGACCTTGTATATCCACGGGCCCCACCACATGCATCTCTGCCTTGCCACAGTAGAAAATGTATATTTGTACCTCCTTGTATATTTTGCTTTGTATATGACCCGACATACAAAGCAGGAATATTCTCAGGAATCTACAAAAGATTCCCCCTTTGTATATGCACCTTTTAGAGCCTGATATACATTCAGAAATGCATCTAACTCAATTTTTCAAAGGGTGATGGAGATTTCTGACCCGCCAATGCACATTTTGCCTGTAACGTAATTTCAGAACGCTAAACTTAGGTGATCACCACTAGTGGCTTCATCTCGGGACACATGTCTCTTGCAGGCATGGTGAGAACTTCAGATCTCTAGGATGAAGACCAGTCCCTATCCATTAGGGAACAGAGTCGAACATTGCACCAACCTGCATCACCAATCACACTTGGTGGCCTAAGGCCACTAAGAAAGGAAAAACATGTGTCTTCCTTTGTCAAATACCTTGTTTTCATCTGATATCACTGAATCAGGCCTAAAGAAGCTACCATGATCTGACTACAAATAAACCTTTTCATTTGCATATACAATTATCTCATTGAGCCGGCTCCTCTCAACCTTATGCAAACAACCATTAACATCAGGCAACATGTTATTGCTATATTTATCAAACAATGCATGTTCAAATGAAATATAACACATGTTATAATCTGTATCAGCATTATGTATTGTAAAATGGTCTCCCAACTGGACTGAAAACTGAAAACATTCATAGTCCACCATACAGCTAGGAACATCAGATATTATTCTATCATAAGCTGGTATATCAAAGGAGAAGCTCTCAAATCCATATTTGTGCATTTCATGCACACAACTTTCAGCTGCACCGAATAGAAAAAACTCAGATCCTGGTACCTCCCTGCAACAATCTTCATGATATATGTTGGTTGCTCTTTTGTCAGGATGAAAAATAGAATCCATATCAATTGCATTGCTTATATCCTTACCATACTCAAATAGATCCTCCTCACTATATGTGTTAGAAAAAATTGATCCAAATGTTGCAATTTCATTATAGTATGCTATTGGTTCATGGGCAGCAAAACATGCATCTTCATTACTAATGGATTCTCTTTGTGGAGGAGTATCAGCCTGTATGGCATAAGCAAAACTATAATCAAATGAAGAACAATCATGCTCAGCACTAGCACTTGTTTCAATCTCAGACTGCTCTTCATCACCTCCATGTGTCTGAAAAGAAGGCATTGATTCACACATGGAACTGCTGCTCTGTTTGCTTATTTCTTCTCTATCCTGAGCACAATATTCACAATCATCTCCACAAATTGATTCAAACAGATGTTCATTTCTATCCATAACCTCATCATTATTTTCTGAACCAAACACCTCAACCTTGCAATGGGGGTTATCATTGATCCTTCTACTGGCATCCTCAACTGATGTATTTTCATTCTCATTTTTATCTTCACATGATGCCATAATCACTTGGTCATTTGAAGCCTTATAACCATTATTCATACCAAAACTTGTGGACAGGGAATTCTGCATGTGCTCATTTCTCATTTTTTCTATATTTTCTACAAACTTGTATGCCATCTGCACACTTGTTATCTTGAATTCCCTCAACAATGCACTAGAGCCCTCCTCAAATGCTTCAAAATATATGCCAACACAGGTTGAAATATCAGGTTTGAAGGCTTCAGGGATTTGTGAAAGGGCTACTGCAAATCTATGACTTAAATCAATACAGGGCTCTTTATCTTGTTTTCTAATTTCCATTAATCTTGCAACAAGATCAGTAGGCTCTCTTGCAAAGTCTTTTCTAAAACAGTCAGTAAGTTCATCCCAACATGTAAAGAATTTGTTTGGAAAGCTCAAATACCAATCTCTGGCTCTAGCATCAAAGGATCTAAAAAAAACCTCATCCACATATCCTCATCTCTAAATGAATATCTCTCCATGAAGCAGTGAAAGTTTTCGATATGTGCACCCCCATCACACACATTATGTCCATTAAATCTAGGCATCTGATTGTACATCTGGGCAGACATACTTTCAACTTGATAATCAACCCATGACAAATCTAATTGGTCATACAAAGGATCAAAAGAGCTTACAAGAGGGTTAGCTTTCTGACTGGCAGACACAACAGGGTTATTACTATTTAACTGGGCCTGCCTAGCCTCTAAGAATATCAACCTATTTTTTATCTCTTCCATTCTTTTACTCAACATTTCATCCCCCTCTTGACTGAGTATGGGTGAATATATACTTGGATTCATATAAACTTCACTCTTAGACATCATATGTCTGTCTAAGACCTAAGGCTTCCCCCTAGCATCTAACTTATGCAATAAAACAATAAATATAAATGGGAAGGAGATAGGTACCTTCTCATCCAGATGCTGAAGCTTTGAATAGAATATTTTTAGATCTCAATAACATACATCAGCCTTTCATGTGCACTAAAACCTTTTAGTAGAGTCGCCACCTCTCAAAAGAGGATAAAAATTTCATACAGCTGAAAGCTCATCAAACATTTTTCTGAGTTCATACTACCAGTAGAGCACCATCATTCACATGAAAGAACCAGATATCACTCCCTAGCAGAGTCGCCAATTATGTTTTCGACTTGGATGGGCGATAATTTACCAGGGATGAAAAGATAATACTTTCACTTCACGTACCCAGCGGAGTCGCCAATTCTGTTGGTAATTTTTCTTGAATCGGTAGAGGGTTTGCCAGTTCCAATGCACCGACAGATTTGGCCAACAGATACGGGAGGTTGCATGAGCGACCTCCCCTTCACTTCTGGTTTTGCCGCACCAAGGGGGGTATCCCTGTTAGCTAAATATTTGACACTTTGACTCACCCAATGACAGAAAGATTTAGCTTTTCAGAACAGGCAGAATACTCTCATGTGTGGACCAAGATTTGTGTCATAAATCACAAGGTTGGCAACGTTCTTGGACATATTTGTCTGGTCAGGTATGAGAGTATGCAGGGGTTCCTAATACTACTCCTACAACTAACAGGTTGGAATAATGGAATGGAATTTGATGCTTTGGATGCAAGATAAGGGTTTTGGATCATAACTACTTCATAAGAATAGATCGGTGCCTATCTCAAGGCAAGGAGTCACATAGACATATACATGAGAATGGCTTGCAACTGTCATTCGAGTTTCAAGGGGTTAGATTGATGCTTGCCTTACAAACAGCACCCAAGAATGGGTATTTGACTGTCTCTGCTTATGGATATCCCAGTTGACATACAATCTCCTCCACACTCAACCTAAAACAATTTAATCCATTCCTTGAATGGAAGTCTAAAGATCAAGCATGCAATACATACATCTGTATTCTAGAATTTGAGAAACCCTTAGCAACCAAACTCAAAAGAAGAAATCCATACAGCAAGTGGAGACAGATAGTAAAACACATGCAAGAAGCATTTTTCATATAACATTAACGCTGAAACTAAACATATGTGCAAGATACACTTCAGATGCAACTCATTAACTCCACAGAGATACAACAGCCAGGAAATGCTCTATATTTCATTATTCACACACAAAAAAAGCCCGTCTTCAACAACCACAATGAGTAACACAGTTTCGCTTTTATACCAAGACTGTGTACTCAACAAAATTACAACAGTCAACTCAAAAATTGCCAGATACAATGCATCGTGAGAAATGGCGCTCAAAATTGAATGCAGTCGGGAAGCAAAGGAAGAGAGTAGGTGGACTCAGGATCTGAACCGCTGCTCAAAGACTTGCATCTTAAATCTGGTAGTTGGCCTGTCCATCGTCGACCCATATCACTGCATTTCTGCCATTAAAGCTTCAACTACCTGCAGCCTCTAAAGACGTAGTAGTAGTGTGCCTCTACAGTTTTCCTACTTAAAAAGAATGTGGCCGTATACAAAGAAAACCTTCGCTACAGCGAAATTAAAAGATAGCTGTCAATTTTGATCCCATCGCTGAGATAAACTGCTCCAAAATACCTTGAAAAGTTGCCAACCAGTGAAAACATGCCACGTAGGCACTTCATGCTCCTATCACTGATTTTTCCCCTTTTTCATTTTGCCATCTTCGCCCTTGTATATGCAAGAATATATGCATATACAATCGCCACTGTTCACCTGCCAAAAACCCTTTGTATATGCAAGAGCAAAAGCATATACAACTGTTCATCATACAAGGCAGACCCCAAACTATTATAGAGCAAATCAAAATTCTAATTGGGTCTGACTTGCATGTCCATTTTGCTCTTATCGCCTTGTATATGCAAAAGCATATACAAGCACCATATATACAAGTCGGACCTCAAATTTTATAGAACAATTTGAGAATCGGTTCAAATCTGGCTTGTATCCTTTTCATTGCACATCGGCTTATATATCGGCATATACAAGCGCTTTATACAACCCATGGACCTGAAATATTTACTCACTGTATTTCATTCCTCCATCATGTTCGGGTTGTATGTCCTTTTGCTTGCATCCATCGCCTCATACATACAAGGCCGATTTAAAACTTTTATCCGTTGCATCTAACTTCTCCTTCAGTTCCAGAATGGATATTTCACTTATATGCTTTGAATGTACATCGGCATACATACAACTGCCTTTGTATACAACTAGTGGGCCCAACCATTTTCTCTCTCCTTTACACTGTTCACTTTGCATGTCGCGATCCTTTGTATAATTTTCAATATACATTCCCTTGCACATACAAACAAGGAATCTTCTCTAGAATATTCCTACAATGTATCTAACCATTGTATGTGCGCCCGAATGTATATTGCATATACATTTGACCTTGTATATCCATGGGCCCCACCACATACATCTCTGCCTCACCACTGTAGCAAATGTATATTTGCACCTCCTTGTAAATTTTCCTTTGTATATGACCCGACATACAAAGCGGGAATATTCCCAGGAATCTGCAAAAGATTCCCCCTTTGTATATGCACCTTTTAGAGCCTGATATACATTCAGAAATGCATCTAACTCAATTTTTCAAAGGGCGATGGAGATTTCTGACCTGCCAATGCACATTTTGCCTTCAACTTAATTTTAGAACGCTAAACTTAGGTGATCACCACCAGAGTAAAAGGTTTGGGAAAATAGTGAACATGGCAAATGCTTAAGTCGTCATTACCACATGCATTTTCTCTTTGTTCTTGTAGCTTTGTTTAAATAAATGAGTTGTCGCTATACAAAAATTAAAGCACATAGGATTTTGAGCTTGTATATTTGAATTTGATGGGTTTCTCAAGTGATTAAAATCCCTATGTATTTGTTATGCTTTGTTAAGGATCTCATAGTCTTATGAAACTTCTTTCCTTTATTTTTGAACTATAATGGGTTTTTTATGAGGTTGTAAAGATTGAAACCCTAATTGAAATTTCAATGGTAAAAATTGCAATGAGGGTTTTGCTGGGTTTTAGCACTTAGTCAGCGTCATTCATACTAGATGAATTTTAGTTCTTCACTGTAAGCCAAAGTGTCTATACTATTTATTAGAAGGGGTTCAAAGTTCTAAGATCATCTACTGTTTTAAGATCTAGTGTTTGATTCTAGGGGTTCTAAGTTCTAGGACTCCCTACAACACTCATCACTATGCACAACAACACTAGTTGGCATTGTTCTACCAGAGACTGCAATAAAACTAAATGGGCAAATGTTGGAATACAAGGAAAAGAGTGGGAAGCATTGTAATGCCCCACCATGCAACCCTAAAGATAAGTTTAACTAAGCAAAAAGAAGGGTGAAATATATATATTTTTTTAGATAGAAGTAATGATAACAAAACATAACATAGACAAATAGCAACAAAGTTAAACTATCATCTCTAGGGATTACATAGCTGCATTATAGAAATTATTACAAATTAACAACAGTCAACAACATACATGATGCAACCATTTAAAATCAAATGGATCAAACTAACATTTTAGGTTACAACATCATATGAATATAACAACATTTTTGCAACCAAGACTACAAGTGCAGAATAGTTTATCTTACAAGAATAATTACATAATTTCAATGATACAAAAGCTCTCTTTCTTGATACATCAATTATATAAGGATTTCTTCTGATACAAAAGATCTAAGTACAAATAGTACAAATGTCCGTCTTCGATACAGGTGTAAAAATGGAAGCAAGAGAGATACATCTTCTTTACACCTGAGCCACAGTGCCAGAAAACCAATGGAATAAAGCACATCCACCCAACCATGTGGAACCCTGAGGTCCACCCCCCATGCTAAGAGATCATAATGAGGTTCCACTAAGCAAACACACAAGAAGTTAATAGGCTAACAGGTGCAAGGACTACACATGACTCCAATACAACACTAGTTGAAATAAACACCACAAGCAACTCAAACAACACTTCCAGAGGCAAATACACAATGAAAGAGGAAAACATAATTAGGGAATGCTAGGTTACAATAGGGAGAGTGTCATCGCATGGTCCTAGCATGGGTTATCCAGGCTATCTCTCTCTAGAAACTAGCCCCCATCTATGGTTACCCTGGCAGCCTCCCTCTAGGCACTGGCCCCATAGGGTGACACATGCGGAACTGACACATCCTCTCATGAAGATAAGGAGGTCGATCATGCCAACCATGACCTTATCATCCCATCCTTAGCCTGAACGACCACTACAGGCATGGGTGAGGCATCCAATTATCTTATTTAGTGTGGAAACTACCCAACCCCCTAAATTTATTATTAAGTTATCACTGGATTAGAAACTTCCAATGGGTTACCCTAGCAGCCACTTTAGGCACTGGCCCCACATTGAAAGCCACTCCCCTACATCTAGAAGACCCTATCCATGAAACATATACAATGCAAGGCATTTACCCTATTGCATACAACAACATAATCATAGGAACCAATTCTTATATCCTTATTCCAAAACATAAACCAAGCATGAAGTATCACATTCTCATCATTTCACAATACATAGAGTAAGGAAAACTCATTTTACATAGTCATCATAACCACCTAAATAAGTATACTGTCATGGTATTATCCATCTTGCACATGTACCAAACCAACATGAATAGGAGGCAACAATTCAAGAATGCATTCCATTCAACTCACATGATGTACACAGAGCCAACCCCCACACAATCATACCCTCCTAGGCCTCTGGAAACCATTTCCCTAAATGACACAAATACTTGAGACCATTAAAACTCAAAGGTCACTCATCACATTCACTTACCAATGCACATCGTAAACTAAGATCCCTCAAATGCAACATATGATCTGATGCACTAATAATGGGTCCTGAAGAATACAACACTAGTTCCAATCATGATCAATCATTCAACAAACATAACGTGAATCTATCTCAACAATGCAGAACAATATTATTCTAACTACTAGTAGCAGTTACTAATATGATCAAATGATATAACTGCCATAAGTAACAATATTCAATCCATTCCTATGCTATTGGCAATAGATAATATTAAGAGTCTTACTTAGACTAATTGCAAGGTTAACATTTAGTAGTTGAAAGTCATGGACTATTATCAACAACTCATCATTAAATGATTTCTAATTAAAACCCAAAATTGATACTTCTACCTTAAATTAGAACTAGGTTGATTCTATTCCCTTCAAACACAATAAGTCTCAAAATTATCATCTAATTTAATTCATTTTCCTTCTACCATTATCTAATTTTCAGATAAAAGATATAACTTGATAAACGCTATATTATTTCTAGTGCATTTAAGAGAATATAATTCAATTCCAACATAAATATTTTCATAATCACTACCCCATGTATGATTTCCAAAATCTTTTAAGTTTTGATTCTATTATTTAATCCAGATTAGACTATATTGCTAATTTGAAATCCCAAGAAAAGAACTTAAAACCAAGAATCAGTCTTTAGATAACAAAATATCACGTTCAAAAGCACTAAAATAAAACACTAATAAAGAAACATACTAATATGATCGATTAAGATATGCAAGAACAGATACTATATCAGAAAGAATATAAATATAGAATGTTTTGATAATGATAAGAGACTTCGAAAAGGAAATGCTCCAGTAGACATGTATGCAAAAGTGAGAGCACGGACAAAGTGCATTAACTGTTCAGCAAATTGTCTCAAAGAGATGTCAAATTATGGAATGCAATGATTAAAGGATATGCACAAAATGGATTTGTAGATTTAATAACAACAATCAAGATGGCATAGGAATGTCTATCACTAATTGATACATATCTCTGAATTGACAAACTAGGTAATGCTAACTATTTTGGATATAGTTTTCATAGGTAAGAGCTAAACCTTATATAAAAATTTCAGAGAAATCTAATTCAAAAATATAGAGTTATTGGTAACGCAACTAACTGTTTTAACAGAGATGAAACAAGTGGAAGGTAGACAGTCACAAAATATTCATATCTCTAAAAGGACAAACTGGGTATGGACAATTTTCATATATGACTAATGAAACTAGGTCGTACACCATATGTCAAAAATATAGAGGAACCCAGTTCGTGAAAAGAAAGTTATGGCTAATACAATAGCCTACTAAAATAGATACGAAATGGCTGAGAGGTAGATAGTCACAAAACATTCATATCTCCAAACCCACAAACTAGGTATGGACGCTTTTTGGATATGATTTAGGTAACTAGGTCGTACACCATATAGCACCAAGTTAGAGGAACCTAGTTGTTAAAACAAAATTTATGGCTTCTGTAATAGACTATAAAAATAGAGATGAAATGGGCGAGAGATAGACAGTCACATCAATCAGTGATTCCCAAAAATGCAATGATACAAACATGCACAATTAGATCTAATAACAAGGTTTCTAATCTCTCAAGAAAATTACAATCAACAGGAAAAATTATAAATCAAACATTTACTTCAACAGAAAACTGAGACAGATAATAGAACCAAGGAACCTGATTTCGCTTGCTTGACTGGGCTGAAGATTTGATGTCGGGTTCAACTACTACAGCCAGAAACCAGTCTCTCCACAAAAGTTCCATCTGCTGAAGATCGTTATGAGAGAGAAATTTCCCCCTAAATACAACTCAAAAAGTCCTTATTTTTAGCGAAAGAAATCCCCTAAAATCTTCCAGAAGATTCCCCCCATAAGAGGCAACAACTCTTGCATGAACAATATCTTACAGTTTGCTATTTTTAACATTTTACAACCAGACCAAGATAAATATATTTTATGGCAACACATAAATATTATTTATTTATTTATCTCTAGTCACAATTACATTTATTACTATTATTATTGTTTATTAACTTAACTTCTAGAATAATATATTTTTCATAAACGAAATTTAAATAAGGAGATTTATATATTTATTTATTTAGTAAAAATGCTTCATAACTAATTATTTTATTTTAAGGCAACAATAACCAAAACAATACCAACAAAATAACCTAACTGTCGAACCATACCTGACTACTATGCAAGATCAGAAAGCAAGACCACCACAACAATGATTGACTATCATAACCAAACTGACAACACTGACAGGGTACACAACCGGATACTCATCCTCTTCAAGGATGATGGCTAGGCTAGGGGACCATATGTTTTCTCCATTCAACAACTTCCATTGGTATGAACGCACGCTCAGACCTGCCAATTCAGGGGGAGTCGATGCCTGGTACCTGCAACCTGCAGCAAACAAAAGTGTCAAATAAATACATATAATCATCCAAGCAGGCACATAGTGACAGGGAATTGCAGCGTAGTAGGGTACTCATTATGAATAATACTACACTATCCCTTCACAAAACACATCACTAGTATCCACATTAAACAAATTCATTAGTAACTAAACAACCAGATAACACATAGACAGATAATCACATTAATCATGTAGTAAAACTAATTTACATAATCAATTAACCTATCACTGATCACAACATAAGCATAATGTATTAATCATAAAGTATCAACAATGTCATCATAATAAACATCAATGAGTGTCATCAACTACATCATAACAGTGAGCTTACCATCAACATGTCTATCATACCCTACATATTATGAGTATTTTACCTTCTTCTTCATGCTCCTTAGCCCAACCACCCGCTCATCGAGGGTGAGAATGGAGGGGCACTACAAGCATTCCTAGCACAAGTGGGAGAATAGTTAACGAGGTGGGAAAAGAGGTGGTAGGGGAGAGGAGCCAGTAGTTGAACATGGTCTAATTGTTGTTATAAAACTTAAGGGTATAGGACCTAATACTTGTGTGTATAGGAGCTTCTAGTTGAACACCATATATACTAGATATTGTAAATAAGTTTTCCAAATGTAAATAAAAAATGAACAAATGTTGAACATAAGTTCTTATAATTGAATGAAATTTAGAAAAAGCAACAAATCATGTGATGTGACATTGGCGAACAAACAAAACATGACTTCATGCACAACTATTGGTTCAATCTTTTTTTTGGGTCTTTTTGGACACCTCAACAAAAAGCATGCTTATTTGGCATCATATTTGATGATGTGGACCTAAAACCTTAGGTATAAGTAGGGTCTTTGCCAAGTAAGGTACTGTAAATTTTTTGAAGTAATTTGAAATTGCCATGTACGATTTTGAGAGGCACGGAATTAGGGTATTAAACTACTACTTCCTCTCCCCTAACGAATTAAGTTTTTAGTTTGTAACATTTAAATATTGTTTAAAAATAGATATTTGCTTCTAAAGAATAGGTATTTACATAATAGCTATCCATAATTTATGGAGTAAAACTTTAAAACAAGGTACGTTCCCTTATGGTTTTAAGATTAAAACTTTAAAATAGGGCACACACATGTTAATTTGTGAGCTAAAACTTAAATAATGGGGCACACCCCTTGCTGATTTCTTTAAAAATAAGAAGAAACAATGAAAATAATGTTGTATTGCATTTTGACAAAGATCTAAGATTTCACATAAACCATATTGGCGTGGAAAAAAGGGTATATTATCTGTGTAAGAGAACACATATTACAGTTCAATCTTGTAACCATTTTTTTAAAAATCCATGTGTTCTTCTCAAATTTAATTAGAATTTCCATTTATGCAACCACATGGGACCATGGCATAAGTAATGCATGTATTCCACTAGTTGTACGTTGCATTACACTAGAAGTTTCTAGTGCAACCACAATAGGTTGACACTCAACATCCCATTATAATAGGGAAATATTCTAAATTATCCTTTATACATAATTTAAAATTTGGATGGGGCCACCCATTCTACTCAAATTTAAGCAAAAAATCCACTTATACAATCGCAAGGCACCATAGCATAAGTAGTACAAGTACTCCACTAGTTGTAAGTTGCACTGCAACAGAAGTTTCTAATGCAACCATAGTAGGTCAAGCCTGAGCATCGCAATTGTTAGAGTAGTCTAATGTACTCATACCCAAGTTGTAGTCAACACAGTTGCACCAAAAGTCTCTAGTTGTACTGTGTATTGGATCTCCCTTCACCTTCACCATAATGATAACTAGATCATTAACACTATTAACATATAAAGTTCCAATCTTAATCTACTCTTTTCCAATCTTAATTTGCTCTTTGACATCTCTTCTCTCTCCAATAACAAGAATATCACAATACTCATCATTTAATGTTCTCTTCTTTGTGTAATAATAATATCATGAATACTAGTAATAATAAGGTAGGTAGTAAAGACCATCTACTATAGTTAATTAAATAACTAGTAGTTGCACTATGTTTTGTGTTATAATTATGTCAATAGGATGAAATACAATAACAATATGATAAGAAAAAATGATCTTTATAATAGGAGTACCTAACATGTTAGTAACAAAAATTATTGTAAATCCATCTTCAATATCTCACTTACTTTTAGAAGGAAGAATTAAACATTTTGAAAAATACAAATAGTAATTTATAGTACCAAGTGTAAACCATACTTGTGAAGAAAGGTGCAATAATATTATGAGTCAAAAACTGGTACTAATTCATGCATCTATTTTTCCTTCATCTTGCTACATCATTGTCATATCTTGTTACATCATGGCATGAAACTTGATCAAGGTGCAAAAAAATTGGTAAAATAGATGAAACTTGATCATGTTTGGAATACTCCAAGCATAGTTGATGAAACTATGAGAAAGTAACAAGTTTGGGGTTTCAAGGTTAAAAGATTGTCCAAAGTTGATTGATTTGTGATTGGTTAATGATATACCTCCATGCTTTGCATTATTGTCCATGCCATTTCTTAATTCTTTGGGCATTCAATGATATTTGGATAATCCTCCTTCTCTTTTCATTGTTGACTTCACTACTTTTGATGATGATTTTTATATTGAAATATTAAAAGGGAATATGATGAAAAGTTTAAACATTGTAGAGGCCCTTCATTCCTTGATTTCAATACTCTAATGCTTGGTGGCTTTGATGCACACATTTTAATAATGATATCCAATTTTTAGTCAAAATTTATTGATATGTTGAAAAAGGAAATGATGAATGCAAATATTCAAATCTTGGTTGACTATGTTGACAATGAAAAACTATAGTCACTATGAATAATATCCTAATATTTGCATGGGTTTAAAGGATTGAATAATAAATTTGAAGGTCCAGGAGACTATTAGACATACCTGGAAGCATCTTAGTTCAAAGTTTCTATTAAGTTTGTATTTGAGATCTTAAAGCCATGAATTTGTAGACAATAGCAAACCTAAACTCATTTGATTAATCGGAATGCATTTGCTTCCTCATGTCTAGGGAACCTTGTACATTGGGAAAAGGACCAACAGCAATTGATACAGCTTTGTGTGTGTCTACTCTTGGTCTCCTCGTGATTCCTTTTGGCTACAATCAGTGTCACTACCAAGCCACATGTCAAATCTCATTCCATCTAACTATCGGTGTACCCATTTATTATAGAAATAATTTTTGAGACAAACATATTAATCTATATTTTAAGTTTCGTTAAATAACATAATTTAATACACCGAAAAAAAATATATCAACTTAAATAACATAATTTAATACACATTACTTGTCATTACTTTTAATGGTTGACATTTAAGTACTATTTTGAGGATGATAAGGATTTGTGTTGTACGCTTTACAGCCATCAAAATAAGGAGATTGTTCACCATAGCCATTGGAGGTTGCTACGTTGCATGGTTTTATGAAATTGAGTTAATCGTTATCAATAGTTGTGCTATGCAAGAGATGGAGAGTTGGTGAAGAGATGAATTTCAACACGAGCATGTGAAAGTACAAACAGAATGCACGTGAAAAGCAAACACAGACAGTAGGATTTGCTTTTTTACACAAGTCAATATATCAGCGTTGAAAGAGAAGACAAGAGCGTAACTATGCATCTGGACTCTAATTCATTCACTGAATTTTCTCATGTTGAATACCCAGAGATTTGACCCCGACAGACACGATTTTATATGTTTTTATATAGGGATCATGTATTAAATGAACTAACATAAGATTTCATGTTTTTCTTGGGCATTATATTACTTTTATTATTTGGTTGTCACTTTGAATCACAATAGCTATACACATTTGTGAGAAAGGATAAAAAATCATATCATTTAGAAAGATCTATTACTCTATTTCCATGGAATCATTCTTGAGCCAATCGATATTCAGAAAAAGGTTACATTATGAAACAAAAATGATATCTCATTAATGTTTGACAAATCTCACCTCTAGGATCTAGAATTATTAGATCTATCTCATGTATGTTTAACAAATCCCACCTTTGGGATATAGATGACACTATTGAGAACTTGGTTTTCCTCTTCAATGAAAACTCTCATACAACTACATCATCTTCTTTGTATGTAATGAAATTATTTATAAACCCTAATGTTATTTATCCTCTTCTATATGCCTTTGTGATGTCACATCATGCAGTTGTACCTAAGAATACTAATCAAATATTAAAACTTCTAAGCACAAACATGGAGACTAATGAACATTGTCTAGAAATTTTAATATTGTTTCTTCTCTCATATCCATTGTTGGAGAGGGAAAACCTTCAATATACATATGATTATATCTTTTCCTAAGGGAATAATTCATGTTTAGTGCAAGTGGATCTTCTTTAGCATCAAGTATTGTTCACCTTCATTGATCTCTAGTGTGGGAGGCTATTCATTAGGGTAGCTACCTAGTCCTTCATCTTCCTATTCATCTTCTCTCTTCCTTTTCTCTTTCTTGGACATACTATCTCTCTACTCCTTTCATCTAGTTTCTTTGTACATGGGTACCTAACATGGCAAGCATTGTTAATTGGTAAAAGTTCGATATTGTATCACACTTTTATGAAAGAAATGGATAATAAAAGTCTAGATTTATAACTTGAATCACTTGAAAGTGAAATATATGTTTTCAATTTTTAAATGGTGTAAACTAAAAAAATGTAGAATTTTATGTTTGTATTTTTTTAAAAATAATTTGGATAATTTTTATAAAATTGACTATAATTTAATTGTTAATAAAATGTTTAAAAAATGAGGTTGGAGAGCCTCCACTTTTTTATCCTAAATTTCATTTTTAGTTTTTCTTTTTTGTTTAGTTAAATTGAAGTTTTAGTGTATGGAATATTTTCTTTCTAAATTTTGATAAGTATTTTTTATTATAAATCTCAAGTATACTAAAAATATAGTAGTTTTGAGAGGCTTCCATTTTATGTTCCAATGGATTATTATTAATGAAAAAAAATATGTATACCATTTTGACAATGATTCTCTCCTCTAGTACGTCGTATTATTCTTGATTTTTTAAACAAATTTTAGTATCCTTTCTTAAAATTCTAATCAACTCTATATTCGACTATAATGACCTACTTGTAGTGACTTTTAAAAGAATTACTAAATATAAAATATTTATTTTTAAAATCTAGGCTCTAAGATCCAAGGAAGGGTATTTTTATATTTTCTAGAAAATATCTACAATCTAAGAAAAGGTGGTCTTAAGATATAGGATTTCTAAAAGTTTATAAAAACAAAGAGGTAAAAGTTCCATGCTTGTTGATAGCAAGATAGTTTTGGGTGACACTATTTCACCTAAAATTATTTTGATTAAAACATTGAATCACTTTGAATACATGTTTTTAGAAATATTATCCTATTGTAAAACTTAGAGAGTATTTTTAACCTAAAGTAAACAAAATTACAAATATAATGTACACTAAAGAACAAAAGCACTCTAAGGTTGAAAATTTTGACAGTGTACATTTTGGTTTCATCATGGAAATGCTTTTGTAGGTATGAATTTTGTTGACTTCCTATTAATTTGTATAATAATGAATATTTTAATTTTATTCTTTTATATGCAATTCTCTTAGATATATTCTAACTAAAATGTAGTCATTAATACATATTCAATTTTTCTTATTAATTTACTTCTCTTCTTAAGCCCCCTTTATAGTGCGTTGAACATAACATTTGACAAGACTAGCCTGTCACATCTTGGGAAGTTATTCCATATAGGTATATTTTAGGGATCTAGAGGTTGGAGTAATAAGAAGTCTATATAAACATTTTCTTAGTGTTTATTTTTCTTAACATTCTATCAACTCTTTCTATTTTAATTTTTTTCCCTAGTGATTCCTTATCTAGCCTATTTCATCTTCTAACGATATATCATTTTTAGCTAAGCAGGATCCCTATATAGGGTCTAGTGAAGTGAGGAGGGCTTAAATTCCATTAATAAAGGCCTTAGATAGACCCAATATATTTCAAACCATGTCTCTTGGTGCCACTCTAACCTATCATGTAGGTTATCTTACATAATGGAGATATAGGTATAATAAAACATGAGAGTGATAAGTTGGAGTAATAACAACTCTTCTAGGAGACATAAGGATAAATTAATAGTTTATGGTTTAAGGTTTCTAGAATGTAGGGTTTAGGGTTTGTAAGGTTTGAGGTTTGGGGTAAAGGTTTTAGGATTTACATTTGGATTATGATTTGGGGTTGAGGTTTCAAGTTTTAGATTTTGAGGTTTGTTAGTTTAATAAGGTTGTCAGGGTTAGCCTGTAGAAGATATTAATTAAATGCAAATAAATATTAAACAGAGGAATGGAAATACACAGAAATAATAACAACGAGAGACAAGTTTTAACATGGTTCACCCAAACTCAGGCTACATCCACCAAACAGAGAGTCCAATATTATTATCCAGTAAATCAAACTAATTACAACTAGCAATCCCTGCAACTCAATACCATTGCAAAATGCTATAATACAATATCAACTGGAACCCTAACCCTTAGCCGCTTTTATCAAGCTTTTTCTTGATTACAAAAATAGGGTTTTTTATGTCGGTCAATAGAAAAATAACACCCCTGTTAAATAATTTGGGAGGAAACCGCACTGATAAAAGTGGGGAAAATTTAACCTCCGAGTCTAATTAGGATCCATTAAACAACAAGGGTATCTATGGTTTGGGGTTTCTAGGGTAACTTGGGTTTAGGGTAACAGGTTTGGGTTTAGATTTTAGGATGTAGTGCATAGTGCCTACAAAATTTTGGATTTATAGTTTAGTGAACATTAGGGGTAATTGGGTAAACAATAATGATTAGAGTTTATGGTGTAATGTTTGGAGTTTACCTATGGTTGGAATGCAGTCTTTAGGCTATCTAAGGTTTGTACTTGGTTTATGTTCTCTCTAAATTTCCCTTGGGAATGGTAAGAAATGGAGAGATGGTGTAGTGTTTAGGGTTTGGAGTTTAAGCCTTTTAAAGGATATAGGGCTTACGATGTACTTGGTTCATGGTTTAGGGTTTGGGATTTGGGAACTATAAAGTATTGAGAAATGGTGAGCACTTATACATTACATCCTTGGACAGAAATAACAAAAAAATATAATAGTATATTGATGATTTTCTAATGTCTATTACAATACAGGGAATTGACTTTTTAAAGCCTTGTTATTCCCATGTATAACTTCTTACGGGAAAGTAACTTCCCAAAAACTAACCAACTAATTATTTACTTATATTTATTTAACTAACAATGTAATACTACTATTATGCCAACATTCCCCCCATTCTTACATTATTCCTGCAATAGTACCAAGGTACCCCCCCCTTAATACTAAAATACTCAACAAAGTTGATTACATAGTATGAATACATATTTTATAGAAGATCCTCTCCCAAAGAACAAATCTTGAACCAAGCGGAGCTCCATCATGCTATCTCATCTACCCTTGGAAAGGCATAGCTTTGAGCTATGTTCTTGAGCTCTTTAGTCCCAAGCTCTCAAATCACAGAGTCTTGAGTTATTCAACAATGGACCCTAAGAGATACGACAGATCTCTACCATGTTGTCTAGTGACCATGAAAGGGTATAATTCAAGATCATATACTCTTTGAAGCTCGTTGGACAATAATCCATATTGAGCTCAACCCCAAATCCCAAACCTATCTCCAAAACAAAATCTTCACAAAACATACATTCTTCAAATCTGTCAGCTCTGTCAGCATCAACAAAGAAAAACAAAACAACCAAAACCAAAAATGCTTCTCATGCAAAGCATCATCTCAGAGTGAGAAGATGACTTGAGATGATGGAAAATCCTCCATCCTCCTATGTCGCCTTCCTCCAATATGACCTTGTTACACTTTATTTGTTCAATGTCACATTAATCTCTCTGATATCACAAGCATGTGAGTCTTTGAAGGCCCCATTATGTGCAACAAAGATGGCACCGAAAGTCCACACATAAGTAAATATGATTAAAAAGTCTATTTTAAGGTATTGATAATCAATCAAAGTGAAATAAAATGACAAGAGCCCAGCCATAATCATATTTTGAACTCATAACCTTTTGTAATCACCACTCAAAACTTTCACCAGTTTCACCAACTCGCCTATTTACCATACTTGATTTTCCCAAATGTTGAATGCCTTTATTATTCCCAAGCTTGCTTTCAACTCCTTCACTCACAAATTCATAAATTCTTATATCTCTAATGAAGATTCTTATTTAAACTTTGCATCTATAATGCAATACCTTTATTATGTTCCACTTTATAATTCCAATAACACCTTATTTAACAAAATACCTATCCACAATGGCTTTAGTTTCCATCCAATCAACAATCAAATTAACAAAATAGCAGCAATGTTGAACATGAAACTACACCTTATGGGTTTGCCTTCTACAGTGGAAAGAGGGAGTAGCCCTACTACTTATAAAACCAACGCTAGAACTTATTAATTTCTACAACAGTGCTAATTTCTACAACAACTTTCATATGCACCATCCACTGAATATACAGCTACTGTTGTTGGAAGCATTCAATATATGATTGCTAAAAATATAACTCACAATGGCTACAGTCATAGTATCTCCTCTTGTCACTGGTAATGCTCACACTAATGTCTCCTTAGTGCTTTCCTTTATCATTTTCAGTTTAAGTGCTAGAATACCAAACAGCCGTCAAACATGCCAAAAATGCCTTCTAATTGCAAGTGCCTTCAAATTTTAACGTTTACCTACCATTTCAGATTCTACTGGTTTCTTCTTATGGCAGACTGGCTTTGTAGAAAATCATGTCATTGGCAAATCAGTGAACAACAACACCTATGCGCTTCATGCTTCTCTCTAAAAAGAACTGCCTCACAGTGGTAGAATATGGCAACTTGCAGGTAGCGGATCAAAGATATGCATGACTTGATTTCTAATTGCCTTCAAAACATTGCAAGGTTACTTACTTTCCATGATGGCAAACTGATCTTTTCAACAGCCACATAGAAGTCATTCTTGCTCTACAAATTTCAATGCTTATACAAATCAACTATACTATTCTCCATGACCAAAAAATTGCTTTGATACCATATTGAGAAATGGTGAGCACTTACAGATTACGTCCTTGGACAGAAATAACAAAAATATATAATAGTATATCGATGATTTTATGATGTCTATTACAATGCAGGGAATTGACTTTTTAAAGCCTTGTTATTCCCGTATATAACTTCTTACGGGAAAGTAACTTCCCAGAAACTAACCAACTAATTATTTACTTATATTTATTTAACTAACAATGAAATACTACTATTATGCGAACATAAAGAACTAGAAGTTTAAATGGTTCAAGGTTTAGGGTTTATGATTTAAGTTTTCTATGGTTTGAGTTTCAAGGATTTTTTTTCTATTTCAAAGTAGTTCACTTATCAAGATATAATATGTAAGTCATTGAGGTAGAAATATAGTTTGTAGATAACATCCCTTACAAATCATCACATAAAATATCTAATGCTCTAGGGCCAATAATAGAAGCATCACCTAGAGTAGCATCAAAATCACCTACTAGAATCTTTCACATATTATCCCTATTTTGTAGTTTATAATTGTAGGATTTTACATAGTGACCAACTTATTAGACTCATTAATACAAATATTAGCTAATACTTTACAATTTCATTATTGAATGCTTCAACACTTTTGCCATTGAAGAGGTAGAAGCATTAGTTTACTTCATAAAGAAATGAAATATCATATGTGCTCCTGAAGATATTTTCTCCATTATTTTCATTCAAAGCCACACTATCATGGCCATTGATGCATTATATGATTTTCAATCTTCAATTTTCACTTTTTTTAATCCAATATTCCACCATATCTTTTTATATTTGGTAACCAATCTACATGCACATTATTAAATTTATAGAGTATGATCACTCCACTATTCAAAAAACTATGAAATTTATCCGTAGGTAGCTTCATGGTTAATGTTATTGTAGTGCACTCTAATTTTAATTTTTTATACACTGATAGGGATCCTTCTTTATATAGTTTGGAGTACACTATCAATTTGTCAACCACATGCAAAGTTTAGGAAGTTTAGGAGTATGAAGATATGGTCAGGGATGGGGCAATGATGTCCTCACAACTTCCACATATACATTGTATTCTAAATCATGGATCTCTTTCTTAATTTATAATGGCCTCAGTTATAGATACACTATTAAGAATGAGTACAAACCCAACATTGAACACCTGGTATTAGTTAGGGCATTGGTATCAAGTCCATCTGATGGTACATTTGATGAAGAAATATACTCTATAATGGAGTTAGATAGTGTATGAAGAAAAGGTGATCTATTTCTATCCTATGATGATAAAATTACTAAAATATTGTTCTTCATTTTAATGATAGTGGTGGATGGAGTTAAACAAACACCCACAACACACAATTTCTTGAAATATGAATGCTACAGCATTCACAAACCTTCTATTGCTTGATGATGATCAAATAATTACAAGTTGCCTCATTTTATCGAGATTTTCTCAATACCATACTAGTAAACAACATTTAATGCTTTTTGCCTTCTTGAAACTTCTAAAACTTATCTAGAAACATTCTAAACAAGACTCCCTTCTTCTGGAAAGTTACTATCTTCCATCCATATCTAGAAACTTACATAATTCTTTTTTGTTTGACGTGTGGATACTTAAAATTTAAAAGTCTTGATTTCAAGGCCCACAATCCTGTGATACACGTTACCCATCATTGTGAACACCAAAAAAATCAAATAGTGTGTCTAAGGTTGTGTATTTATGGACATCATCCTAGGATCCTTTTATTATCAATTATTAACATCTTACACTTACAAACTCAATCACTCACTCACACACACACACACACACACACACACACACACACACACACACACACACACACACACACACACACACACACACACACACACACACCAACAATCTCAATTTCCATCAATCTCAACTAGTTTCAATCATGTGCAATTCATCAACATCCACAATTCTTTCTTTCTCTATTTATATCTTGTTAAATCAATTTAGGGGCTTGACTTCTATCAAAGAAGTTGATCTCTCTTCCCTTGATGTAGAAAATACTCTCAAATGTGTTTCTTAGCACCACACTATTCACAAACACATATATACACTTAAGCAAACATTCTTATAAAATCCAATGGATAGATTTTTCTTCAAATGAAATAGTTCAACCTAGGACATAATCACATCAATTAGACTAGATTGCAGCATGATCTAACTAATCCTAGTATCTAAAATTCTAGGTTATCTTCATCTTAGGGTCCTTTGTTCATTTATTCAATTCCATCTTTCAAATATTAGCTCTCTATTACAGTATCTCAACACTATACTCGACATTGTTTTGATTTCCAAGTAAATCCTAATCCCTTCCACTTCCATCTATCATTTCTATTTGTTTCAATGTCTCAAATCTTAACTCATAAATTAAGCTAGTGAACTCTTAGTAATTTCATGTTGGTTTCTTTATCATTATTTGGACATCTAAATTAATCGCATGGTGTTTTGTTATAATATTGTCAAATCATGTCATAATGTTTGGTGGAATTTCATCTAAAGAGGCCTCTTATCAAATAGATATTTCTTAAGTTAATAAATACCTTGTTGTTCCAAACCTAATTGAACTTTGTTAAATTATGTTATAATGTTCACATGAATAATTTAAGCATACTTGGACTTTGTCAAACTTTAATGCCTCATTACTTAGGTGTGTGGATAAGACTAAGGGGTGTCAACTCAACCAAATTCATTGAAAGCACATGAAATGAAAATAAATGTATCTTAGATGTGTTTAATATGTTGATTTACTTTCAATTTATAGTGCATGATTAATCCTACTTGTTATAACTATTTTTTCAATCATCAAACAAATAACACTTTTAGGTTTATGATTAGTAAAATAAGAGCACTAAGAGATGGGAATTGAATATTAACTAGGAACTAGCTAATGAAAGAGCATAATTTAAGAGGTTTAAGCGTGGCTATTTTGAATTTTGTGGCAAATTATAAGGCCACAAGAGGTTGCAAGATGATAAGGAGGTGCTCTAGTAGTGATTTGGATAGTTACAATCATTCTAGAAATGTGAAAGAATGTAACAACATTGTGGACACTCTTATGGCCAAGGGGATGCTCTCTTGACTTTCTAGTTGTGGTAATGACCTTAGGGATGCTCTAGTGACCCTTACTATGTGATAGTTCAACCTTATGTTTTAAGACTATACCAAATTTCATAAGTTGTTTCTCCTAATTTTCTCCTTCCTTTAGTGCATGCAAATCCTAGAAAAGTATTGTCAGTACTGAGATATCACCTATCAAAGTCAAAGGAGAAAAATAGTTTTTGATATTTAGTGTGTTGCTTCAATAAGGCTCCTATTCAACATGTTTCATCTTTTAAAGTATGGTAAATTGGAATAGTCTATGAGGCCTATTGTGTAATGGTGAAAATGGTGTGTGCTTAGAGTGGGGACGTACTCCCTAAGATATTTTTTTAGGGAAGTAGTGGCATGCATAGTGCTTTGGATGAGAGAGTAGGGTGATGGAGGATTATAAGTTGTGCCAAAGGGGTTTGTGAGAGTATCACTTAGATTGGTAAGATATAAAATAGGAGGTTTTGGAATTTCTATCTCAAAAACCTAGTAGAGAGCTTTGGAGGAAAGTAGGAGCATGTGCAAAAGAGAAGAGGGAAGTGAGAAAACTTAGTACAAATTGAGGGATGGTAGAGAGAGTGAATACATGAGGCAGTCAATAACCCTAAACCAAATATTGTCATTACTTTTAATGGTTGACATTTAAGTACTATTTTGAGGATGATAAGGATTTGTGTTGTACGCTTTCCAGCCATCAAAATAGGGAGAGTGTTCACCATAGCCATTGGAGGTTGCTACATTGCATGGTTTTATGAAATTGAGTTAATCATTATCAATAGTTGTGCTATGCAAGAGATGGAGAGCCGGTGAAGAGATGAATTTCAACACGAGCATGTGAAAGCACAAACATAATGCACGTGAAAAGCAAACACAGACAGTAGGATTTGCTTTTTTACACAAGTCAATATATCAACGTTGAAAGAGAAGACAAGAGCGTAACTATGCATCTGGACTCTAATTCATTCACTGAATTTCCTCATGTTGAATACCCAGAGATTTGACCCCAATAGACAAGATTTTATATGATTTTATATGGGGATCATGTATTAAATGAACTAACATAAGATTTCCTATTTTGATACACTGGGAAAAGTACTATCTACTTGCCATCACTTTTAATGGTTGAATTTTTGACATTTAAGTAGATTGGTATTATAGGTGGTGGATATCACATCCACAAAACACAATATCAAAATATTAAACATAGAAACATAGACATAAACATGTTCAAATGTGTGCTGCTACACAATTCCATTAACTCATAACATCAAAACATTACATACACTGAATGCTGATGTATTCTACATTTGCACTTGACTTGATTGCTTAATTCAACTCTGTTACATCATGCCTCTTTTATAGAGGTCTTTAGTACATGCCTAGATTCTTCCAATCTTTCCTGACTCATCTAGAAACATATCCTCTAGAACCTTCCTTATCTAGAGCATTCCCTTCTTTCTAGAAACCTCTGCCTTTCTAGACTCCTTTAGAAACTTTCTAGTGTCCAACACTCCCCCTTAATTTTGACCACAAGTTTATCATTTCAATTTTATCTTCTAGGTCTTGTCTTCCAAGTCTGCTGACTTACTCAAATCTTTTCTTGTATGATGCCTTCAAATCATCTTCATGATCTACTAATCTTCAATTATCACCCACTGCTACGACAATCCTTCAAGCTTTAATCTTAAAATCTTTAGAATATCAAATTCAAATTCCTCTGGCTATCCGGAGCTTTCTGATTCTCTTGATGTCTTGCAAGACTAACAAACCTTTCTTGATTGCTATCTTGTTTTACATATGAACATCTATACTTAAACAACTTTTTCAGCATACCTATGATTTCTTGCCAACTTGATCCGAAAACAAATCCACAATTCATTTTCATACAATCATTTATAGATTCATCTTTCCACTCTATTTGCCAACACATCTTATCACAATGATTTCTCAAACCACATATGCTACATGGATGTAGATCCCAACACTTGTCCTTAGCATGTCCTTGCCTATGACAATGAGAACATTGCACATTCTTCTTTTCTTGAACCAACTTGTTTGTACTTGTATTACCTGTAACATAATCTATTTTTCCATATCCAATACCTGCGTACTTCGGCCTCATTATTGGTTCAATCGACTCTTTCATTCCTTGTCCATACTTGCCTAGTCCTTGTCCTTTATAACCCATATTTTTTATCATCTTAAAACCAACTTTCTTTTCATTACAGTGATTTTCAAATTCAAATAACTTGTCATTTTCATCAATATCACAACATGCAAATTTTGTTGATCCAATTACTTTGCTATATTCAACCTTGCATTCTTTATCCAAAGATCCTTCAACTCTTTCACATAAGTCATTTGTATCACATGAGACATCACAAACTAATGGTTTTATCCTCAAACATTCATTCTCTTCTTTCAACTTTGATATTTCATCTTTCAACCTTGACATCTCATCTTTTTGTAAACTACTTTCCTCTTTTAATCTTTTTATCTCTTCTTCTAATTCTCCGTTCCTCTGTTTAACCTTATCAAACAATTTCAAGTTTTCTTCTAACTCTTCATTTTTTCTTTTAACTTTGCTCAATTCAACATTAGCTTCATAACCAGCTTTAATCCCACGATCTAACCTGCTCTAATACCACTTGTAGGTGGTGGATGTTAAATCCACAAAACTCAAAAATAACAAACACAGAAACATGAAACACAAGATTACTCAAATACGTGCTACTGCACCTTAATTCATTAACTTCAAAACATGATTACATAACATACAGGAATGTTGTTGCATTCATGATCACTTGATCATACACTTGCTTAATCGCTTGATGTTACATCATGCCTCTTTTATAGAGGGCTTTGGTACATGCCTGTGCCTTCTAGGTTGTTCTAATTCTTCTAAAAATCTTATCCTTCTGGATTATTCTTTCTTATGGAAACCTCTTTCTTTCTAGAACTTTTCTAGAACTCTTTCTTTCTAGACTCTTTTAGAAACATTTTGTCTTTTTCTATTTTTATCTTTTCCATTATCTGGGAGAAATTACTCTCCATTGTGGGAGAAATTACTTTCCAATAGGTATAAATACTAATTTGCTGCTGATAATTTCTACCTCTCTGAAGGTGGGGAGGCCATGATAATCTTGATAATTGGAAATCTCCTTAAAGCTAGAAATGCCCTCCTGCGTGCAAATGGAAGACTCTGGGTGTTCTCTTAGCCATTTTTATATTAAATTGAAGGATTTGTGTTGTACGCTTTCTAGCCTTCAAAGTAAGGAGAGTGTTCACCATAGGCATTGGTTTTATGAAATTGAGTTAATCGTTATCAATAGTTGTACTACTATGCAAGAGATGGATATCCATTTTTATAGGCAAACATAATGCACGTGAAAAGCAAACACAGACAGTAGGATTTTCTTTTTTACACAAGTCAATATATCAGTGTTGAAAGAGAAGACAAGAGCGTAACTGTGCATATAGACTCTAATTCATTCACTAAATTTCCTCGTGTTGAATACCCAGAGATTTGACCCCGATAGACACAATTTTATATGATTTTATATAGGGATCATGTATTAAATGAACTAACATAAGATTTCATATTTTTTTGGGGCATTATATTACTTTATTATTTGGTTGTCACTTTGAATCACAATAGCTATACACATTTGTGAGAAAGGATAAAAAATTATATCATTTAGAAAGATCTATTACTCTATTTCCATGAAATCATTCTTGAGCCAAGCGATACTGAGAAAAAGGTTGCATTATGAAACAAAAATGATATCTCATTAATGTTTGACAAATCTCACCTCTTGGATCTAGAATTATTAGATCCATCTCATGTATGTTTAACAAATCCCACCTTTGGGATATAGATGACACTATTGAGGACTTGGTTTTCCTCTTCAATGAAAACTCTCATACAACTACATCATCTTCTTTGTATGTAATGAAATTATTTATAAACCCTAATGTTCTTTATCCTCTTCTATATGCCTTTGTGATGTCACATCATGTAGTTGTACCTAAGAATACTAATCAAATATTACAATGTCTAAGCACAAACATGGAGACTAATGAACATTGTCTAGAAATTTTAATAGTGTTTCTTCTCTCATATCCTTTGTTGGAGAGGGAAAACCTTCAATATACATATGATTATATCTCTTCCTAAGGGAATAATTCATGTTTAGTGCAAGTCAATCTTCTTTAGCTTCAAGTATTGTTCACCTTCATCGATCTCTAGTGTGGGAGGCTATTCATTAGGGTAGCTACCTAGTCCTTCATCTTCCTATTCATCTTCTTTCTTCCTTTTCTCTTTCTTGGACATATTATCTCTCTATTCCTTTCAACTAGTTTCTTTGTAAATGGGTACCTAACATGGCAAGCATTGTTAATTGGTAAAAGTTCGATATTGTATCACACTTTTATGAAAGAAACGGACAATACAAGTCTAGATTTATAACTTGAATCACTTGAAAGTGAAATATATGTTTTCAATTTTTAAATGGTGTAAACTAACAAAATGTAGAATTTTATGTTTGTATTTTTTTTAAAATAATTTGGATAATTTTTATAAAATTGACTATAATTTAATTGTTAATAAAATATTTAAAGAATGAGGTTGGAGGACCTCCACTTTTTTATCCTAAATTTAATTTTAGTTTTTCTTTTTTGTTTAGTTAAATTGAAGTTTTAGTGTATGGAATATTTTCTTTCTAAATTTTGATAAGTATGTTTTATTATAAATCTCAAGTATACTAAAAATATAGTAGTTTTGAGAGGCTTTCACTTTATGTTTCAATGGATCATTATTAATGAAAAAAAACTATATATACCATTTTGACAATGATTCTCTTCTCTAGTACGTCGTATTATTCTTGATTTTTTAAACAAATTTTAGTATCCTTTCTTAAAATTCTAATCAACTCTATATTCGACTATAATGACCTACTTGTAGTGACTTTTAAAAGAATTACTAAATATAAAATATTTATTTTTAAAATCTAGGCTCTAAGATCCAAGGAAGGGTATTTTTATATTTTCTAGAAAATATCTACAATCTAAGAAAAGGTGGTCTTAAGATATAGGGTTTCTAAAAGTTTATAAAAACAAAGAGGTAAAAGTTCCATGCTTGTTGATAGCAAGACAGTTTTGGGTGACATTATTTCACGTAAAATTATTTTGATTGAAACATTGAATCACTTTGAATACATGTTTTTAGAAACATTATCCTATTGTAAAACTTTGGTGCAGGGCACCTAGGAGCACCTTGGTTCCTAAAGGCATTTTGATGCATTTTGAGAAGTTATGTTTTTTTGTTCAATGTGTTTTGTAATAAGGCTTTTAGCCATTGTTGTTTGGTCCATTTTGTATGGTCAAGAGGTTTGGGGTGACTATATAAACCTCAAATCCTTCTTAGTCCATTTGGACCCTTATTGTGCCAATTAGGCCTAGAAGGTCTAAGGATTGGTTTTCGAGTTTTTTGGTTGTTTTAATGTTTTAGTATGTTGGAAGGAGTGTGTTGATCATTTGGACTCCATTGGACAAGCCAAACAAATCAACCTCCTTGTGTTAATGCAAAACACCATAGTTGTCAAAGGTGTTATGTGTTGGGTCGGTTCAAAAACCACTTTGGGTAGTTAAATGCTATTGTAGAAGTTGGAAACCAACTTGGATGGGTTAATATGGTGGATATTTAACTCCAGTACTGAGGAGGAAGTTTTTGTACGGAATTTGGGCACAAAAATCAAGAAAACTGACTATTTTTCGCTATTTTTCTTGCTGTGTACGGACTGTACGGACTTTTCACATGTGCAAATGATATTTTTCTGAAATCTCTTGGAGTCAGGGTTCCAATACAACTAGTTTGAGGTCTTGAAGTGGTCGGAGTCAAAAGTTATTGAATTTTCTTTCAAAACTGGTCTAGAAACCCTGTTTTCTAGGGCAGTCCCACAAATTTGGCCCTAGAATGCATTTCCACCGATGAAATTTCATGCCACTCGGTGAAATGCAGGCTAGGGGTGTATACTACTTGATTCCAAAAGCATTTTCTGAGAAAATACAGTTTACTATTTTTTAATGTGATGCCCTAGGTCAAATATCTCTATGTATTTGACTGAATTTATGCAATTTATTGTTGTATTTGACAAAACCCTAAGAGGATGAGTGAATGAATGGTGGATTTGTGTTGTTTGGGGATGGTAGAGTCATTCCAAGTTCCTGCCCCTGACCTATGCACCCAATTTTGAGCACTTGCTTTGTAACCTAGCCTAAATTGATCAATTAGGCCTAGAGACCTAGTAGGCGTTCTGGATTGCTGGAGTAGAGTTGGAGCAAGAGATTTGGAGGTTTGTTAGGGTCCCCTGAAGAGTGTTTAATTCCATCATTTGTTTTCCTAGGCCTTTGGGATTTTGTCAAGCTTTGTTGATAAAACCTAGTTTGGAGGGCTAGTAGCCTTACTAGTCAAGGTATAGGTTGAAGAGTTTTGGGAAGTTGGAGATCAAACCAACTGCATAGAAGGTGTTTGTTGATCTTTCTTAAGGTGTTGGAGAAGCCTTAGGGGTTGGACAATAGTCTGGACATCAAATCCTTCATATGCCTTGTATGTGCCTTTGGTTGGTTGGTTGGTTGAAGGCTAGTTGAAGTGGGTGAGTGGGCAAAGGACAATAGAGTAAACCTTTGTGTGTTGCTTCCCTTGTGCCACTCTGCATCAGGTGGTATCAGAGCCATCAAAGAGATGGGAGATAGAGAATAAGAGGAGGAAATTCCTTTAAAGGTGACAAATGCCGAATTGGCAAAGATAGTGAGAGAGCAAGCAGCCAAGAACAAAAGGATGGAGGCTGAGATAGAAAAGTTGAAGAAAGACAAAGACAAGAAGAAGAAGTCAGAAGTCATCTTAGATTCAGATGAAGAGGATCAAGATGAGGAAGAAGAAGTGCCTATGGAAGAGCCACAAGGAGGCATGTCAGAGAGACAATTCCTAGATGCACTTGGAAAGTTGAGTAGGAAGGACACTAAGGCAGACTTACCTATGTTTCCTGGTAAGATGAATCTAGAGGAGTGCCTTGATTGGATTGAGGCAATGGAGAACTATTTTGAATGTGAAGAAGTGGCAGAAAATCAAAAAGTGAAGATTGCCAAATCAAGAATGAAAGGGCCAGCCTTGAGTTGGTGGAATTTTATTCAAAATGAAAGGATAGAAGATGATAGGAATCCTATCTCTACATGGAGGAAGATGGTACTTGAAATCAAGAAGCAATTTGTCCTTGAGGATTATGAGGTCAACTTGAACAAGAAGTTGTACAACTTGAGACAAAAGGACATGGACGTGAGCACCTACATAGAGGAGTTTCACAAGATGACATTGAAAGCCAAGATGCCTGAGAATGAAAAAAAAAAGCTTGCAAGGTATCTTAATGGCCTCAAGTTCTCCATTCAAGATGAATTAACTCTCTTTAACCCGGAGACAGTCCATAAGTATTTTCAAATGGCATTGAGAATTGAGGATAAACAAAGAAGAAAAGGTGATTCATACAGCAGCAGTAGAGGCAGAGGAAATCAGAACTTTAGGGGTAGGGGCAGATTTCAAAACAGAGATAATTTCTCTAGATTCCAAGGTGGTGGATCACAAGAAGGCAGCCAAGGGCAGGCTGATAAAAACAGTGCTGATAAGGGTCAGTTTAGGGGCAGAGGTAATGGCAGAGGAAGAAGTGGGGGCAGAGGTCCCAATGTGTTTACTGGAAGGTGTTTCTCTTGTAATCAGATTGGACATCAGTCCTTTAGGTGCCCGGAGAAGATGGGAAACACTGCTGCAAATCAGAAAGAAAGAAGAGTACAACTCCTTCAAGAAGAGGATTGTCAAAGCACCACAAGTTACCAAATAGCCTCTTCCAAGTCTGCAGCACCTGAGAGTGGAGAATGCATCATGTTCAACAGGTCACTCATCATGCCAGCCACCAAGGAGCAGCCCCAAAGAAACAACTTGTTCAGAACCACTTGCAAGGTGAAAGGAAAAGTGTGCAAGGTAATAGTTGATTCAGGTTCTTCTGAAAATTTGGCTTCTAATGAAATGGTGACTAAGTTAGGATTGGAAAGAATGCCTCATCCTAACCCCTATAGAGTATTTTGGCTAACCAAGGAACAACAAATTGTGGTGAAAGAGCAATGTTGGGTTGAATTCAAGATAGGTGAATATCATGATAAGGTTCTTTGTGAGATAGTGGATATGGATGCATGCCACCTTCTTCTTGGAAGGCCTTGGCAACATGACACAAGTGCCCAACATGATGGTAAGAACAATGTGATTCATTTGTCCAAGAATGGTGAAAAGTTTACAATGACTCCTTTGATTGATGATTGCAAAGAGAAAGTCATTTCTAGTTCAGTTATGTTGGTAGGTGAAAAAGAATTTTTGGCTAACCTCAAGGAAGAGAAAGTGCCATGTTTTGCAGTAGTCATCAAGCCCACGGATGTGAATCCCAAGAAGGTCAATGTGCAGCAACCTCTTAGGAGGATTGGACCAAAGGAAGTGGAAGAATTATTAGAAAGGTTCCATGATGTGATAGCCGATGAAGGCAAGGATGCTCTTCCACCAAAGAGGGAGATTAGTCATTGCATTGATCTCATCCCTGGATCCACCCTACCAAACCAAGCAGCCTACAAGTTGACTCCAGAGCAAAATGCTGAAGTGGCAAGACAAATCCAAGACTTGTTGGATAGAGGGCTTATCAGGAGGAGTATTAGCCCATGTGCAGTACCTGCAGTGCTTGCACCCAAGAAGGAAGGAACATGGAGACTATGCACTGATTCCAAGGCCATCAACAAGATTACTATCAGGTATAGATTTCCAATGCCTAGAATAGAAGATTTAATGGATTGCTTGGGTAGGGCTAAGTATTTTACCAAGATAGATCTAAAAAGTGGTTATCACCAAATCAGGATAAGGGAAGGGGATGAGTGGAAAACCGCCTTCAAAACCAATGAAGGACTATTTGAATGGGTTGTCATGCCTTTTGGCTTGTCAAATGCACCAAGCACCTTCATGAGATTGATGAATGAAGTGCTAAAACCTTTCCTTAACAAGTTTGTTGTTGTATATTTGGATGATATACTGATTTTTAGTGACAGCAAGGAAGACCACATAAGGCATATCCATCAAGTGCTCAGGAGGCTTCAAGAGGAGAAGTTGAGAATCAATCTTGACAAATGTGTCTTCCTACAAGAAGAGTTGATATTTTTGGGGTTTGTCATCTCCAAGGGCAGCCTAAAAATGGATCCAAGTAAGGTTGCAGCCATTCTTAATTGGCCAACACCTACAACAGCCTCGGAGGTAAGGAGTTTCCATGGTTTATGCAGCTTTTATAGAAAGTTCATTAGAGGGTTTAGTGGCATTTGTGCTCCACTTGTTGACACCATAAAAGGGGGCAAGAAATGTGTGTTTGTATGGACAAATGAGGCCAGCAAAGCCTTTGAACTGTTAAAGGAAAAAATTTCAGAAAAACCAGTCCTAGTGCTACCTAATTTTGACAAGGTCTTTGTGGTAGAATGTGATGCAAGTAAGAGGGCTGTTGGGGGAGTCCTAAGTCAAGATGGGAGGCCTATAGCATTCTTTAGTGAGAAGTTAAATGAGGCAAAACAAAACTACTCCACCTATGATCTAGAGTTATATGCCATGGTTCAGTCATTGAGGAAATGGAGACACTACTTATTGCCAAAGGAATTTATAGTTTTTACTAACAACCATGCATTAAGCTTCTTGAACAGGCAGCAAAAGCTGAATCACAGACATGTCAAGTGGATGGAGTACATCCAAGCATACACCTTCTCCATAAAACATAAGAAAGGAGTGGCCAATAAGGTAGCCGATGCCTTAAGCAGGAGAAATCTTGTTGTGCAAACTATTCAGTTGGAAAGTACAGGTATTCATACCATTAAAGATTAGTATACAGCAGATGAAGACTTCAAAGAACCATACCTCTCTTGCAAGGCCATGACAGGAAGGTATAATACTGATTTTTCTGATTTTTTGTTGCAAGATGGATATCTTTTCAAGGGTAGCATGTTGTGTATCCCAAGAGGATCTATTAGAGAGAATATAATAAAGGAAAAGCATTGTGGCAGCATGTCAGGTCACTTTGGTATTGATAAGACCCTAGAATTGGTTAGGAGGTACTATTTTTGGCCAAAATTGCCAACCGATGTAAGGAAGTTTGTTGAAACTTGTCAAATTTGCCAAAGAGCAAAGGGGCATACATCAAATGCAGGTTTATACACTCCTCTACCTATTCCTTCAAAGCCTTGGGATTCCATAAGTATGGACTTTGTACTTGGTTTGCCTAGGACAAAGAATGGACATGACAGCATTTTTGTGGTTGTAGATAGGTTCTCAAAAATGGCTCACTTCATCCCATGTAGAACCACACATGATGCCTCACACATAGCAGGTCTTTTCTTCAAGGAAATAGTCAGGTTACACGGTTTACCTTTGTCCATAATCTCAGATAGAGACCCCAAGTTCATTGGACACTTCTGGAGGACACTGTGGAAGAGACTAGGTACAAATTTATCCTTATCATCTACCTATCACCCTCAGTCTGATGGACAAATAGAGGTGATTAATAGGTCACTTGGCAACCTCCTAAGATGCCTAACCAAGGAGCAGGGTGCTAGTTGGGATTCAATTTTGGCTCAGGCAGAGTTCTCATACAATGACACTGTCAATAGAAGCACCGGCCTGTCTCCTTTCCAAATTGTTTATGGCACTCATCCAAGGGGTATTTTGGAACTAAGGGAGGTTAAAGGACTGGAAAATAGCAGTGCCTTGGCTGAAGACTTCATTCAAGTCATGAAAGATGTCCATGAACAAGTACAACAGAAATTGCTGTCCACTTCTCAGAAATATAAACAATTTGCTGACAGAAAAAGAAGGGATTTGCAGTTCAAGGAAGGTGATTTAGTAATGGTTCATCTAAAGAAGGAGAGGCTCCCTGTAGGTAAACACACTAAGCTACTCATGAAGAAGATTGGGCCTTGTGAAGTGCTCAAGAAATGTGGAGAAAATGCCTACAAAATCAGACTTCCGGATGGCATTGCTTTGTCTCCAATTTTTAATGTTTCAGACCTTTATCCCTATAAAGGATCTGATCCTCAGACTGTTTTTGAAGAAGATCAAACTGATCAGACACTCCAGGAACTCATTCCTTCATCTCCAACTCAGATTGAGTGCATTTTGGACAAGAGGATTGCAAAACAAACTAGAAGGCACACCTATCATGACTATTTGGTGAAGTGGCTAAACAAACGTCACGAGGATGCCACTTGGATGAGCAGGGTAGACATTGAGAAGGCAGGTTTCACATTTGACAGCATTCCAACTCAAGAGACTTGAGTTCTCTTTGACAGTGGGTGTATGGTGCAGGGCACCTAGGAGCACCTTGGTTCCTAAAGGCATTTTGATGCATTTTGAGAAGTTATGTTTTTTTGTTCAATGTGCTTTGTAATAAGGCTTTTAACCATTGTTGTTTGGTCCATTTTGTATGGTCAAGAGGTTTGGGGTGACTATATAAACCTCAAATCCTTCTTAGTCCATTTGGACCCTTATTGTGCCAATTAGGCCTAGAAGGTCTAAGGATTGGTTTTTGAGTTTTTTGGTTGTTTTAATGTTTTAGTATGTTGGAAGGAGTGTGTTGATCATTTGGACTCCATTGGACAAGCCAAACAAATCAACCTCCTTGTGTTAATGCAAAACACCATAGTTGTCAAAGGTGTTATGTGTTGGGTCGGTTCAAAAACCACTTTGGGCAGTTAAATGCTGTTGTAGAAGTTGGAAACCAACTTGGATGGGTTAATATGGTGGATATCTGACTCCAGCACTAAGGAGCAAGTTTTTGTACGGAATTTGGGCACAAAAATCAAGAAAACTGACTATTTTTTGCTATTTTTCTTGCTGTGTACGGACTGTACGGACTTTTCACGTGTGCAAATGATATTTTTCTGAAAGCTCTTGGAGTTAGGGTTCCAATGCAACTGGTTTGAGGTCTTGAAGTGGTCGGAGTCAAAAGTTATTGAATTTTCTTTCAAAACTGGTCTAGAAACCCTGTTTTCTAGGGCAGTCCCACAAATTTGGCCCTAGAATGCATTTCCACCGATGAAATTTCATGCCACTCGGTGAAATGCAGGCTAGGGGTGTATACTACTTGATTCCAAAAGCATTTTCTAAGAAAATACAGTTTACTATTTTTTAATGTGATGCCCTAGGTCAAATATCTCTATGTATTTGACTAAATTTATGCAATTTATTGTTGTATTTGACAAAACCCTAAGAGGATGAGTGAATGAATGGTGGATTTGTGTTGTTTGGGGATGGTAGAGTCATTCCAAGTTCCTGCCCCCGACCTATGCACCCAATTTTGAGCACTTGCTTTGTAACCTAGCCTAAATTGATCAATTAGGCCTAGAGACCTAGTAGGCGTTCTGGATTGCTGGAGTAGAGTTGGAGCAAGAGATTTAGAGGTTTGTTAGGGTCCCCTGAGAGTGTTTAATTCCATCATTTGTTTTCCTAGACCTTTGGGATTTTGTCAAGCTTTGTTGATAAAACCTAGTTTGGAGGGCTAGTAGCCTTACTAGTCAAGGTATAGGTTGAAGAGTTTTGGGAAGTTGGAGATCAAACCAACTACATAGAAGGTGTTTGTTGATCTGTCTTAAGGTGTTGGAGAAGCCTTAGGGGTTGGACAATAGTCTGGACATCAAATCCTTCATATGCCTTGTATGTGCCTTTGGTTGGTTGGTTGGTTGAAGGCTAGTTGAAGTGGGTGAGTGGGCAAAGGACAATAGAGTAAACCTTTGTGTGTTGCTTCCCTTGTGCCACTCTGCATCAAACTTAGAGAGTAATTTTAACCTAAAGTAAACAAAATTACAAATATAATGTACACTAAAGAACAAAAGCACTCTAAGGTTGAAAATTTTCACATTGTACATTTTGGTTTCATCATGGAAATGCTTTTGTAGGTATGAATTTTGTTGAATTCCTATTAATTTGTATAATAATGAAAATTTTAATTTTATTCTTTTATATGCAATTCTCTTAGATATATTCTAACTAACATGTAGTCATTGATACATATTCAAATTTTCTTCTTAATTTACTTCTCTTCTTAAGCCCCCTTTATAGTGCAATGAACATAACATTTGACAAGACTACCCTGTAACATCTTGGGAAGTGATTCCATATAGGTATATTTGAGGGATCTAGAGGTTGGAGTAATAAGGAGTCTATATAAACATTTTCTTAGTGTTTATTTTTCTTAGCATTCTTCCAACTCTTCTTATTTTAATTTTTTTCCCTAGTGATTCCTTATCTAGCCTATTTTGTCTTCTGATGATATATCATTTTTAGCTAACCAGGATCCCTATATAGGGTCTAGTGAAGTGAGGAGGGTTTAAATTCCAATACTAAAGGCCTTAGATAGACCCAATATATTTCAAACCATGTCTCTTGGTGCCACTCTAACCTATCATGTAGGTTATCTTACATACTGGAGATATAGGTATAATAAAACATGAGAGTGATAAGTTGGAGTAATAACGGCTATTCTAGGAGACATACGGATAAATTAATAGTTTATGGTTTAAGGTTTCTAGAATGTAGGGTTTAGGGTTTGTAAGGTTTGAGGTTTGGGGTAAAGGTTTTAGGATTTACATTTGGATTATGATTTGGGGTTGAGGTTTCAAGTTTTTGATTTTGTAGTTTTTTAGTTTAATAGGGTATCTATGGTTTGGGGTTTCTAGGGTAACTTGGGTTTAGGGTAACAGGTTTGGGTTTAGATTTTAGGATGTAGTGCATAGTGCCTACAAAATTTTGGATTTATGGTTTGGTGAACATTAGGGGTAATTGGGTGAACAATAATGATTAGAGTTTATGGTGTAATGTTTGGAGTTTACCTATGGTTGGAAGGCAGTCATTAGGCTATCTAGGGTTTGTACTTGGTTTACGTTCTCTATGTATTTCCCTTGGGAATGGTAAGAAATGGAGAGATGGTGTAGTGTTTAGGGTTTGGAGTTTAAGACTTTTAAAGGATATAGGGCTTAGGATGTACATGGTTCATGGTTTAGGGCTTGGGATTTGGGAACTATAAAGAACTAGAAGTTTAAATCGTTCAAGGTTTAGGGTTTATGATTTAAGTTTTCTAGGGTTTGAGTTTCAAGGATTTTTTTCTATTTCAAAGTAGTTCACTTATCAAGATATAATATGTAAGTCATTGAGGTAGAAAGATGGTTTGTAGATAACATCTCTTACAAAACATCACATAAAATATCTAATGCTCTAGGGCCAATAATAGAAACATCACCTAGAGTAGCATCAAAATCACCTACTAGAATCTTTCACATATTATCCCTATTTTGTAGTTTATAATTGTAGTATTTTACATAGTGACCAACTTATTAGACTCATTAATACAAATATTAGCTAATACTTGACAATTTCATTATCGCATTCTTCAACACTATTTCCATTGAAGAGGTAGAAGCATTAGTTTACTTCATCAAGAAATGAAATATCACATGTACTAGTGAAGATATTTTCTCCATTAGTTTCATTCAAAGCCACATTATCATAGCCATAGATGCATTATATGATTTTCAATCTTCAATTTTTATTTTTTTAATCCAATATTCCACCATATCTTTTTATATTTGGTAACCAATCTACATGCACATTATTAAATTTATAGAGTATGATCACTCCACTATTCGAAAAACTATGAAATTTATCCGTAGGAAGAGAAAGATGTCCTTGCCACTATGTGAAAAAAGATGGACAATCTCTTCCCCAATCCCTCGAACGTTTCGTACAGCTCATCCTAATCACTATCCCTTCCTCTCTATTGATAGACCTCAAACAACAAACTGCCTCAACAGCCCTCGCATGTGATATCCAAATACTTTTCTTTCTTCACCACCATTCAACTCACCTCTTCGTTTTGTTTATAGGAAAGTCGGTTCTTGATTCTTGATTCTTTATTCTTGGTTCTTGATTCTTTATTATTTGAGCCTGCAGCAGCAGAGAATAGCAGGCAGCTCTGGAGTTGCAGTCAGCTCCAGATTGCGCGTGTGAACAGTGCCAACTTTAGGACAACAGTCCAAACTGAATATGGAATTTTTGTGGTGTAAAATAGAGCATGTACTCTGTGTTTCGTAATTTTTGGAATTTGAGGAATATATGAATATAAGTTTCTGTTTGTTTGTGTGTTTTGTTTTCTCCTTCATTTCATTCCATCACAACAGTGATTTAGGGTTTCCCCTGCCAACACCACCACAGCATTAGTCGCCACCATCCAATGCTGAATAAATCTATCTTACAAGGAAATGAAGGATTATTAGTATGCTCCAAACATAGGCGCGGCTTCACTTGGCATATGCTTGTTATTATTAGCATCGACTTAGCTGGAATCTCTTTCTTGGTTGCTACCTACGTTACCAAGTATAATCCTACAACGCGACCCACCAACCTGTAGGCGATTTTCTAAATAAGGAGAAATAGAATTTGAGTGGAGGTCCAAGTAAGAAACTGTTTCAAAGCTGCTCTGCCACCCATCTCTTGCATAATCAAAACATTTAAAGTTTGAAGTAGTGGTTGCCATAAATTCCAAGGAAGTCTATCACTGTTTTAACTAATTATAGCTTTTAATTTAATTGCAATATAAATCTACAAGAGACTCTTCAATGAACAAGGTGGTTTTGGAATGCTCCACATTCTTTGTTGGTCTCAAATCTGCCTTACAGCCAACTCCAAAATTTGCACCATTCTAGTGTGGTTTATAGAGACAAATCAAGATCACATAGATTTACTTCTGCAAATTGTAAATCTCCGTTCGGTGAGTCTTAATGATGGAAAGAAAATACTCTTAATTGCATATTTCAACTGAAGGGAATGATATTTTTGTATTCAGCAGAGGGATTGTGTTAAAATTGCAAATTTGGGCTAATAGTTTCAATTGGGACATTACATATGGGAAAGGAACTAGAGAGCCTATTGAACCTAGAATAAAGCCAATGAATGAATGAAGATCTTAGATATGTTAGAGGAAAAGCAAACACAAATGGTAATATAAGTACAAAAAAGCTAGTTCAAGAAATCCAATGTTCGCATTGACATAGGCATGGACACAGAAAGAAAATGTGTTGGGATCTTCATCCTTACATAGTTTTGAAATAAAGAGTGGAAGAAGGAATCTATGAAAGATTGTATGTAAATGAATTGTGGATTGATTGATGTATCTAATTGGCAAAAGGTCTAAAGTATGTTAAAAAATTTGCATAGGCATAAGTATCCACACATCAAACAAAAAAGAATTATGCAAGGATAAAATGTTTGAGTTGTACAATAGACGATTGTTTGTTTTGACTCAAAGGAAGTCATTGTCTAATGTGAAAAGTATCATGCGTTAGTGATTTTGTAGGAAGAGTACTTTTGGACATTTTGGAGAAAGCTATTTGAAGTTTTGTAGATCTAAAGATTAGCAAAGGCATTTTGAAGATAGAGATTGTAGATGTTGAAGTAGTTAGTGGTAGAAATTAAGGGAGAGTGTTGGTGAGTAATTTCTCCTACCATTAATTATAATTAATTAAAAAGGTATAATTTATAATTGCTTTGTTTAGGAAAATCTAGAAGAAACAGGAGACTTGTAAGTTTCTAGATATGGATGGAAGATAGTAACTTTCTAGAAGACTTGGGGGTCTTGTTTAGAATGTTTCTAGATAAGTTTTAAAAGTTTCAAGAAGGCAAAAAGCAGTAAATGTTGTTTACTAGTATGGTATTGAGAAGATTTCGATAAAATGAGGCAACTTGTAATTATTTGATAATCATCAAGCAATGGAAGGTTTGTGAATGTTGTAGCATTCATATTTTGAGAAATTGTGTATTGTGGGTGTTTGTTTAACTCCATCCACCACCATCATTCAAATGAAGAAAAATATTTTAGTAATTTTATCATCATTGGATAGAAATAGAGTGCCTTTTCTTCATACACTATCTAACTCCATTATAAAGTATATTTCTTCATCAAATGTACCATCAGATGGACTTGATACCAGTGCCCTAACTAATACTAGGTGTTCAATGTTGGGTTTGTACTCATTCTTAATAGTGTATCTATAATTGAGGCCATTATAAATTAAGAAAGAGATCCATGATTTAGAATACAATGTATATGTGGAAGTTGTGAGGACATCATTGCCCCATCTCTGACCATATCTTCATACTCCTAAACTTCCTAAACTTTGCATGTGGTTGACAAAATGATAGTGTACTCCAAACTGTATAAGAAGGATCCCTATCAGTGCATAAAAGTTTAAAATTAGAGTGCACTATAGTAACATTAACCATGAAGATACCTAAGGATAAATTTCATAGTTTTCTGAATAGTGGAGTGATCATAGTCTATAAATTTAATAATGTACATGTAGATTGGTTACCAAATATAAAAAGATATGGTGGAATACTAGATTAAAAAAAGTGAAAATTAAAGATTGGAAATCATATAATGCATCTATGGCTATGATAGTGTGGCTTTGAATGAAAATAATGGAGGAAATATCTTCACTAGCACATATGATATTTCATTTCTTGATGAAGTAAACTAATGCTTCTACCTCTTGAATGGCAAAAGTGTTGAAGCATTCAATAATGAAATTGTAAAGTATTAGCTAATATTTGTATTAATGAATCTAATAAGTTGGTCAGTATGTAAAATCCTATAATTATAAACTACAAAATAGGGACAATATGTGAAAGATTCTAGAAGGTGATTTTGATGCTACTCTAGGTGATGTTTCTATTATTGGCCCTAGAGCATTAGATATATTCTATGATGTTTTATAAGAGATGTTATCTACAAACCATAGTTCTACCTCAATGGATTACATATTATATCTTGATAAGTGAACTACTTTGAAATAAAAAAAAAAATCCTTGAAACTCAAACCATAGAAAACTTAAATCATAAACCCTAAACCTTGAACCATTTAAACTTCTAGTTCTTTATCGTTACCAAATCCCAAACCCTAAACCATGAACCATGTACATCCTAAGCTCTATATCCTTTAAAAGGCTTAAAGTCCAAACCCTAAACACTACACCATCTCTTCATTTCTTACCATTCCCAAGGGAAATTTAGAGAGAACATAAACCAAGTACAAACCCTAGATAGCCTAAAGACTACATTCCAACCATAGGTAAACTCCAAACATTACACCATAAAATCTAACCATTATTGTTCACCCAATTACCCCTAATGTTCACCAAACCATAAATCCAAAAATGTGTAGGCACTATGCACTACATCATATTATCTAAACCCAAACCCGTTACCCTAAACCCAAGTTACCCTAGAAATCCCAAACCATAGATACCCTATTAAACTAACAAACCTCAAAATCTAAAACTTGAAACCTCAACCCCAAATCATAATCCAAATGTAAATCCTAAAACCTGTACCCCAAGCCTCAAACCTTAGAAACCCTAAACCCTACATTCTAGAAACTTTAAACCATAAACTATTAATTTATCCTTATGTCTCCTAGAAGAGTTGTTATTACTCCAACTTATCATTCTCATGTTTTATTATACCTATATCTCCAGTATGTAAGATAACCTACATGATAGGTTAGAGTGGCACCAAGAGACATGGTTTGAAATATATTGGGTCTATCTAAGGCCTAAGTATTGGAATTTAAGCCCTCCTCACTTCACTAGACCCTATATAGGGATCTTGCTTAGCTAAAAATGATATATCATTAGAAGATGAAATAGGCTAGATAATGAATCACTAGGGAAACAAAATAAAATTATAAGAATTGGAAGAACGTTAAGAAAAATAAACACTAAGAAAATGTTTATATAGACTCCTTATTACTCCAACCTCTAGATCCCTCAAATTTATACCTATATGGCATCACTTCCCAAGATGTGAGAGGGTAGTCTTGTCAAATGTTATGTTCAATGCACTATAAAGGGGGCTTAAGAAGAGAATTAAATTAAGAAGAAAACTCATATGTATCAATGACTACATGTTAGTTAGAACATATCTAAGAAAATTGCATATAAAAGAATAAAATTAAAATTTTCATTATTATACAAATTAATAGGAATTCAACAAAATTCATACCTGTACAAAAGCATTTCCATTATGAAATACTTTACATTAAAAATACTCTCTAAGTTTTACAATAGGATAATCTTTCTAAAAACATGTATTCAAAGTGATTCAATATTTCAATCAAAACAATTGTAGGTGAAATAGTGTCACCCAAAACTGTCTTGCTATCAACAAGGATGGAACTTTTACCTCTTTGTTTTTATAAACTTTTAGAAACCCTATCTCTAGGCCACCTTTTCTTTGATTGTAGATATTTTCTAGAAAATATAAAAATACCCTTTGTTGGATCATAGAGCCTAGATTTTAAAAATTAATATTTTATATTTAGTAATTCTTTTAAAAGTCACTACAAGTAGGTCATTATAGTCTAATATAGAGTTGATTAGAATTTTAAGAAAGAATACTAAAATTTGTTTACAAAATTAAGAATAATACGACATACTAGAGGAGAGAATCCTTGTCAAAATGGTATATAGTTTATTTTCATTAATAATAATCCATTGGAACATAAAGTGGAAGCCTCTCAAAACTACTATATTTTTAGTACACTTGAGATTTGTAATAAAAAATACTTATCAAAATTTAGAAAGAAAATCTTCCATACACTAAAACTTCAATTTAACTAAATGAAAAAGAAAAACTAAAAATGAAATTTAGGATAAAAAAGTGGAGGCCCTCCAACCTCACTTTTTAAACATTTTATTAACAATTAAATTATAGTCAATTGACTTTATAAAAATCATCCAAATTATTTTTAAAAAAATACAAACATAAAATTCTACATTTTGTTAGTTTACACCATTTGAAAATTGAAAATATATATTTCACTTTCAAGTGATTCAATTTATAAATCTAGACTTGTATTGTCCATTTCTTGCATAAAAGTGTGATATAGTATCGAACTTTTACCAATTAACAATGATTGCCATGTTAGGTACCCATGTACAAGGAAACTAGTTGAAAGGAATAGAGAGATAGTATGTCCAAGAGAGAGAAAATGGAGAGAGAAGAGGAAGAGGAAGGACTAGGTAGCTACCCTAATGAATGGCCTCTGACACTAAAGATCGATGAAGGTGAACAATACTCGATGCTAAAGAAGATCCACTTGCACTAAACATGAATTATTCCCTTAGGAAGAGATATAATCATATGTATGTTGAAGGTTTTCCCACTCAACAAAAGATATGAGAGAAGAAACAATATTAAAATTTCTAGACAATTTTCATTAGTCTCCATGTTTGTGATTAGAAGTTGTAATATTTGATTAGTATTCTTAGGTACAACTACATGATGTGACATCACAAAGGCATATAGAAGAAGATAAAGAACATTAGGGTTTATAAATAATTTCATTACATACAAAGAAGATGATGTAGTTGTATGAGAGTTTCATTGAAGAGGAAAATCAAGTCCTCAATAGTGTTATCTAGATCCCAAAGGTGAGATTTGTCAAACATACATGAGATATCATTTTTGTTTCGTAATGCAACCTTTTTCTTAGTATCACTTGGCTCAAGAATGATTTTTTATCCTTTCTCACAAATGCGTATAACTATTGTGATTCAAAGTGACAACCAAAAAAAAGGAAGGAAATACTAAAAGTAATATAATCCCCAAAAAGAATATGAAATCTTATGTTAGTTCATTTAATACATGATCCCCATATAAAATCTTGTCTGTCAGGGTCAAATCTCTGGGTATTCAACACAAGGAAATTCAGTGAATGAATTAGAGTCCAGATGCATAGTTACGCTGATATATTGACTTGTGTAAAAAAGCAAATCTTATTGTCTGTGTTTGCTTTTCATGTGCATTATGTTTGTACTTTCACATGCTCTTGTTAATTCATCTCTTCACCGGCTCTCACCCTTTCCTATGAAAATGGATATTCATCTCTTGCATAGCACAGCTATTGATAACGATTAACTCAATTTCATAAAACCATGCAACTTTCTGAGAGAGCAACCTCTAATGGCTATGGTGAACACTCTTGTTACTTTGATGGTTGGAAAGTGTACGACACAAATCCTTTTCATCCTCCAAATAGTACCTAAATGTCAACCATTAAAAGTAATGACAAGTAAAGTGTATTAAATTATATTATTTAAGTTGAAAAGTGTATTAAATTATGTTATTTAATCAAACTTAAAATATAGATTAATAAGTTTGACTCAAAAATTATTTCTATAATAAATGGGTATGCCGATAGATGGAATGAGATTTGACATGTAGCTTGGTAGTGACATTGATTGTGGCCCAAAGGAATCAAGAGGAGACCAAGAGTAGACACACATGAAGTTTTATCAATTGCTATTGGTTCTTTGGCTAGTGTGCAAGGTTCCCTAGACATGAGGAAGCAAATGCATTCTGATTAATCAAATGAGTTTAGGTTTGCTATTGTCTATAAATTCATGGCTTTAAGATCTCAAATACAAACTACTATAAACTTTGACGTAAGATGCTTCTAGGTATGTCTAATAGTCTCCTGAACCTTCAAATTTATTATTCAATCCTTTAAATGAATGCAAATATCAAGATATTATTCATAGTGACTATAGTTTTTCATTGTCAACATAGTCAACCAAGATTTGAATATTTTCTTTCATTATTGCCTTTTTCAACATATCAATAAATTTTGACTAAAAATCAGATATCATTATTAAAATGTGTGCATCAAAGCCACTGAGCATTAATCTTTAAACTTTTTATCATATTCCCTTTTTATATTTCAATATAAAAATCATCATCAAAAGTAGTGAAGTTAACAATGAAAAGAAAAAGAGGATTATCCAAATATCATTGAATGCCCAAAAATTAAGACAATGGCATAGATAACACTAACATATATCCTTGTTTAGTTTATTTTATTCACTATCATCATCTCAAACACCATTCAATACAATTGTTAACATTTCATGCTTTATTTTCAATAGATGTTCAATATATCATGCATATGATTGATAAATCAAGACAACCAAATGGATATCAACTCCCAAATAAATGTTTTCAAAAGCATTTATATAGTGAGAGGGATTTCATCTAATCTGTGATGAGATCTATGAGGGGCTAGTGTTTTCTGGTCCAAGGTTCATGAGTGTCACAGAGGTGGTGCAACTATAGAATGAGAGGGAGCGCAAACATGTTCACATCAATTGCATCATGTTAAATGACATAGGACTACCTAGATTCAGAGTGGGAGTCATCTATTCCTATAACAACACAGTTGCTATGGCAACTCATAAAATGTTGAGTTTTTGCATGGTTTCTTCACAGATGCAGTACTTGATGGGTGCGATGTTGAGTGCCAAGGAATTTGTGAGAATATATTCAAGAGAATAAAAGAGGTTGCGATAGGAACATAACATGTTTGTCTAGGGATTGCACGAGGCAGACATTGAGTGTTTGGCCAACAACAATGCTAGGCTTTTCTATTCGGTATACCTTTGCCATCTTCTCCACAAAGAATCTGAACTTGCACTTTAGAAGATAATCATCAAAGAGATTGGACTGAATGTATCACCTGGCTCATCATGTCATTGCAAAGAGGATGGATGGTTTACGTTCCTCTTTGCTAACATGATGTCGACCACCATGTAGGAATCACTCTCCAAAATTAAGCATTTTACTAATTTAATGAGAAACATGATGTCCTTACCACTATGTGAAAAGGATGTACAATCTCCTCCTTAATCCCTCAAATGTTTCGTATAGCTCATCCTAATCACAATCTCTTCCTTTCTATTGATAGAGCTCACACAATGAACTTGAGCTGCCTTGACAGCCCTCGCACCCCAATCACATCCATGTGATATCCAAATACTTTCTTTCTGAACACCACCATTCAACTCACCTCTTCATTTTTTTATAGTGTTTCTTTTTTAAATTCAGTTCTTTATTATTTATTCTTTATTGTTGGCAAGAATTGATTCCTTAATGTGTAGAGAAATAGAGCCTTATCAAACAAATTCTTCATACAAAAGTATAATTATATTTCTTTATCCTTGCAAGACATGTATCAATTACTTCCACTAGATACCATAAAGTATAATCTACAAGCTAAGAGTGTTTTAAAAAATAAGATTGATTTATCTTACTTTGTGTTATAGTAGTAAAAATACTCTATTTTCACTTGTCTTCCAAAGTCATGAGCAATAGATATCCCAAGAAAATCTATTAATTTTTTATGATTATTAATTAAATCATAAGAAATTTTATATTAGGTATAGTTAGTCTTCATAGCTAGGTCATAATCAAGCTATCAACATATGTTTCTCATTACATCTAATTAAATACAATAGTACCTTCTTGTTTTAACAAATGCAGTAATCTTCATTTATATATTTTCACTAAGGAAGAATCCAAACCATTAAAATAACTCATAAAGTTCCCTTAATTAAGTTAATACAATTATGAAGTCAAATCAAGATATCTACTAATTAACCATAGACATAGAATACTTTTCTACAATCAAGATATCACTTGAAATTTTTAACTTTACATTTATCCCTCTATCAACATTAGGGTATATTCAATCCTAGAAGATAAGACTTATTATGCTTCCTTTTACACAAATCAAAGATTACAATATAGTGGCCCTCATGTTTTTGTGTGCCAGTGATATAAATTCGTAGTTTCTCAACAACACTTTTAAGATTTTCAACTTGTAAATCTCCTTTGAAGAAAAACCTCAGGAAAATTCTAACTTTTAACTAATAAAAAACAAAAAAAAATCTTAGTCACATTTAGGGATGTGGCATTGTGCAATATGAGCCCAACCTAGGATCACCACCTAGCCCCTAACCCTAGGCTAAATAGTTTAATACTGCCCTTACCACAATATTAAAAAGATCACAATGATAACATAATTCTCACATTTATGCAGCATACATAGACAATCTAGAGTATTGTTGAACCTCTTAGGTTCATCTATGACCATTCACCTTAAGGATAATAAACAATGATCCACTTAGTGTCAATGTTTAGAGTCAATTGAACCTAGGGTGAAACCTCACACTCTAGGGTTGTGCATTTCCTTAGAATGCATTTAGAATATGACACAACATACTTGCTACTATTAACCCTATAAGACTTCATTAAAGTAAGATGTGAGTAAGTAAGGACTAAGGTATCATTGTTACATTATTACATGGTACCAAATTCGTCTAATACCCTTCCTACATAGGTAGAAATAAATAATAGAAAGTTAAATAAGTGACTACCCCACCCCTAATACAATCAAACAAGGGATAATTCTAACTAATACACATAAAATTCCCAATCCACATATGTTCATCTCAATGATAAAGAATCTGGAGTAAGAGTCAACATATCTTCACAAACAATCCTCAACTCCTAAGGTAATGTTTATCACTCTATTTTAATGTCACAAGTTTAGTCTATAATGGTAGTCTTGAAACATGCTAATAGTAACACAATCATCATATGCTCAAAGTTAAAAGAAATATAGTAATTTACCTAGACTAAAATATAGAGTTTATTTTAAATTATAACAATGGTTGACATATATACACCCAACACCTTCATCCCCTACCTTAGCCATATTAGATTAGAATTCTAGGAAATAACATATGGGTGAAAGTTTAAAGTTGTGTCACACTTTTATAAAGGAAACGACCAACACTGATCTAACTTTTTGACTTGAATCACTACAAAATGATGTATATGTTTTAAATTTTAAAAATAAGGTTGAATGGGATGTCACACTTTATATAGTAAATTTCATTCATTGTCCTATATTTTTTGTGTTTTCATAACTCAAAACTTTAGTGCATGGATTAATTTTTTCCCCAATTTGATAAATATATTTTAAAATAAATCTTAGAAGTTATCTGTAATGAAAAAACAACTGTTAAGATGGGATGTCAACTTTTGTCTTCATTCTTTATCCAAAATAGGAAAAAAATTATATCATCTTGACAAGGAATCTTTCCTCTAGTACATCATATTTTTTAAATTTTTTGATAATTTTACTATTTTTTCTTGAGAGGACAATCAACACCATTTTTTGGTGCTGATGACCTACTTTTAGTAGAAATAAAAAATAAAATCTAAAAAGTAATTTAAAAGATTTACAAAAGGATATTTTTTGATTCTTTTAAAATGATTATTTGCATGAATAGGATTTGTTAGAACATTAAGTTTTTCAAATAATTTCATTTTTTTTGTAAATGAGCCCCAAAAGTGATGCTACATATGTTTTTAGTGGATGTTTCCAATTGGAAAAGTTGTGTATTATATCTAAATTAGCTATAATGAATCCAGATAGAACATAAGTTTCACCAAAATCGACTTTTAGTTGGAAATACTTAAATTCACTTATGTTGATAAGTTGGCTCAAAGTGTGACACAACTTTGAACTTTTACCCATATAGATCAAATTCCCATAAAATCAACAATAGATTTGAATATAAAGGAGATCAAACAAAGGAGGGTACTTGCCTATGTAACCTTCCATCCTCAAAAACCTATTGAACCATATGGATGAACAATAAATCTATCCAAGAAAATAAGCCAAAAACCCCAAGTACCCATGAGGGTTTACAATCATGGCTCAAACTAATAAGATTACAAAACCACATATACAAGAAGGAATCAAGGTTTAGACCTAAGCTTAACTAGGAGATACCCAATTTCAAATTCTTTTCATTGCTAGGACATAATCACTATCTTCTTGTTTATCCAATCATAAATAAATTATAGGAATTTAACCAACACATAGACTTTAGGGTTCGATTGATTCAATCTTCATTAGGAATGTAACAATCAATATATCTCATCAGAGGGTAAAATTTTAGAATTGTGTCACCTTTCTATAAAGGAAATAGCCAACACAAGTCTAACTTTTTAACTTGAAGCACCTAAAAGTGACATGTTTTAATTTTAAAATGGTATAAACTAATGAAATGTAGAATTCTTAGTGTAGTTTATGTTTGTATTTTTTAAAAAATTATTTGGATATGTTTTTTTATAAAATTCGCACTAAAATTTAATTGTTGAAAAATAGTTCAGATAATAAGATTGATGTTCATCCACTTTTAATAAAACAAAATTAATTTTTTTCCATAATTTTTCCCACTTAGCTAACTTGAATATGTTTCCATTGAAAAAATTGATAAATATTTGTTTTCTAATAAATTTTTAAAGTCAAGTTTACTAAAAATGTAATACTTTCAACAGGCATCCACTTTGTCTTAACAAATTATCATTAAAAAAACAAATTCTTCCCTTTTGGAAGGATTCTCTACCCTAGTGAACTATATTTAAAATAAATAAATAAATAAATTTTTTCATACCTTTTTGAATTTCCACTCAGCCTTATGTTTGAAATTATGAAAAATAAAAGTAATTAAAATATTAAAAATATATTTTTGAATTATATGCTCTAAGAATTGCCAAAGAGTATTTTTATACTTTGTTGAAAATGTACCCAATTTGAGAAAACCTAAGTGAAAGATAGGGCTTGAAAATGTTTTACAAACAAGGAGGTTAAATTTCAATGTATGATGCTAGCTAGGTATGTTTGGCCAAAATTGGTTTTACCAAAACCTTTTCTATTGTAAAGGTTTTTTGTTGAAATGTATTTGGTTGAATATGTCTTGTTACAATACATGCATAGTATTTTATAAGAAAACTATTTTTTTGGCCAAATATATGATTTAAACAATGTTTTTCACTTAAATTAAACAATTTTAATAATGTGTTAACAATTTCAACACACAATAGCAATTCTGACAATTATCATAATTTTACTATGGAGATGCTTTTATGGCTATGAATTTTGTTTAATTCCTTTTAATGTGTATACAAATGAAATGTTCATTTTTGTTGTTTTAGAAGCAATTTTTTGAAAACATATTCTAACTATGTGGGCATTTATTTTGCTTCATAGTTTTTCCATCTCTTCTTAAACCCCCTCGATAGTGTACTAAATACAACATTCAACAATATTACTCTCTCTTATATTGGGAAGTGACACCCTAGAGGTATATTTGAGGACTATAGAGGTGATAAGGAGTTTACATAAACCTTTTCTTGTAGTTATTTTTTCTTGGCATTCTTCTTTCTCTTCTTCTAGATGTTTAAAAATTAATATTTTAAATTTTCATATTTTTAGATATTGATTGTTCCAATCCTTATGATTGATAGAGCATTGTTGGTATTAGAAGACTCCATTAGGTGATGACTATTGGAAATAGTAATCCATTTGATATTCAAGTGAGGGAAAAATCATGCTTTTGTGTCATTTGCAAGACATCTATATTTGATGGAATGTTATGCATGAGGATGCCTAGTTTTAGACAAATCTAGAGGGTCTAGTTGGCATTGACCATGCCATTCTTGATAGGATATTTCTTTCCAAAATTGCTTGTATTACAATAGTTCATCCTTCTTCATGTATCTATTATGGAATTTTCTTACATACTAGGATGTAGATTGAAATACATTTTATTAATTGCCTTTGGTTGTTGGAGAGTGGACCATCACTCTGTATGATGTCTATTGCATCCTTGGGGTTCTTGTTAGAGGTGAATTTCTTATAATTATTGAGAGATAATTAGAGCGAGAGAGATGCAATTGGGCTATGGTGATGGGAGTGACGCATTCTAGAGATCATCGTGGAGTGCATCTTACTTCCATTCTTGGAAGTGACATTCTTCACCTACGAAAGGTCTTGATAGGTTTGATTTATTCATGCTTGTCAAGAGGCAAGATCATGCCTATGCTTCGGTGGTGTTGGGAACCAATCATACCATTCTTACAACATGGCATAATCTTTGCATGTGGCTTCGAAATACTAGTCTTGGTCTAGGGAGACTTGTATTCGATATAATGATGGGGAGATTTATCTTTTAGCACTCTTCTCTTATCATATCATGGATTTATGATCATATCATTCCATTTTAATTTGTGATATGTCCCCTTTAGATCTAACACTTTCTAGAGATATAAAATGGGGTAGGATGGGTCCTTTTGATGTGACTACATGAACAATGGCCATTTTGATGGACAAGGACTTCGTTGTAGATCCCTATAAAGAGACAGAGGGATTGCAACCAAGTGATAGAGCTACTTAGATCTATTTCCAAGGTGTTGTCCACATGATAGATCATAATGGCATGATAGAGGAGTATCCTACTACATGAGCGCCTTAGTAGTTTGGTGGATAGATTCTAGTTGACTTGCTCCTAGTGCCCCCTTGTTACAGGTCTATTCAAGAAATAGTTGATTCTTAGTGTGGGACACTTTAGTGGGTCACACATGTTGGGATTAGCCAAGATCAACAAGAAAGAACACTACAACAAGCTATGAGCACACAATAAGCCAAATAATATTTCCAAAAGATGAATGAAATATACATAGAAGTCTTGCTTAAATAGACAAGCATGAGGAGGTGAGAAGGTCATACATAATGACTGAGTAACCCTTCATAGATGCAACACTCACCTTGCTCAAGTGGAACATGTTTGAGCAAGTGGTAAGTTTGCATGAAATAGGCGTCTCACAAAGGTGAGTACACATATCTTAACCACATGAGGTGAGACAAATTCTAAAAGGCCTAAGTAAACTTAAGCTAGTGTGAATAGAAATCTCTTAGACATGCTAAAAGCTAACTAGGTAGATAATGTCACTTTTCATACTAACACCCGGGCCCTTAAGTGCAACTTAGGGAGTAGTGAAATAATGATGGATCCAAAACTAGGTCATGTTAGGTACCCATGTACAAATGCATCTCTCATAAGGTGGAGAAAGAAAGAAAACCCTATGGGAAAAAGTTTTCCTCCAAAAAGAGAGAAAATAAGAAAGTGTACTGGACACGACTCAATGGAAGTGTTCTTGACTATAATACAACTAAAGGTGATAGTTCTAAAATACTTGAAAGATTCATATGTTTGGAATGTCAATTGTATGCCATATGGCTATAATTCAAATCTGATGTGAAGTCCTACACTAAAGAATCTTTGGAAGCCTTCTGTGAAGCCTCTCTGAACTCTATAGAAGCAAAGGAATTCATATCAATCTTCTGCTGCAATGAATCTCTAGCAATTCTCTAAGAATCAACTCTGGATTCACATGTAGCATTAGGTGATGGTAATGTGGAAGTGTTCTTGACACATCTCAATGGAAGTGTTCTTGACACGACTCAATACAATGCAGGATAAAAGCACAAAGTTGTGTCACACTTTTAGCCAACTTATCAGCACAAGTGAATTTAAGTATTTCTAACTAAAAATCAATTTTGGTCAAACATATGATCTTGTAAGATTCATTCTAGACAAGGTAGATATGTCCACAACTTTTCCAACAAAAAATGTTGGCTAAATGCATATATAGCACCACATTGAGGCCAATTTACCAAAAAAATAAAATTATTTGAAAATTTTGATATTTCAACAACTTCTACTCGTATAAATAACATTTTTTAAAAAATATAAAAATACCCTTTTGTAGATCTATAAGTTTAATTTTCAAAAATATATATTTTTTAATAGTTTAATTATTAAATTTATATTTTCCTTTTTACTTTTACTATAAATAGGTTATCAACACAAAACATTAGGTTGATTACCATGTCAAGGGAAAATAGTAAAACTTATTAAAAAAATTGAAACAAATATGATGCACTAGATAAAAGAATCTATATATCAAGATGGTATAATTTTTTTTCTATTTTAGATAAATAGTTAATATGAAAGTTGACATCGAATGGAAACAACTACACTTTAATACACGCATATTTTAATATTTATTTAAAAATATATATTTATCAAAATTGGAAAAACTATATCCATGCACTAAAGTTTCAAGTTATAAATACACACAAAAAAATTGAAGAAAAAAAATAAAATTTACTATATAAAGATTGACGTCTCATGTAACTTCATTTTTTCAGTATTTTATTAGCAACTAAATTATAGTGTCAATTTATTAAAAACTATATTCAAATATTTTTTTAATTTTTTCAAAAAAAATACAAATATAAAATATACTAAAAAATAAATATTTTATTAATTTACATTATTTAAAAATTTAAAACATATATGTCACCTTTTAGTGATTTGAGTTTAAAAGTTGGATCAGTATTGGTCATTTCCTTTATAAAAGTGTGACACAGCTTTGTAATGGACACAACTCAATGGAAGTGTTCTTGACACAATATAGCTAAATGTGATAGTTCTGCAATACTTGCAAGATCCATATGTTTGGAATATCAATTGCATGCCATATGGCTATAATTCAAATTTGATGTGAAGTCCCGCTTTGAAGAATCTTTGGAAGCCTTTTGTGAAGCTTCTCTAAACTTTGTAGAAGCAAAGGAATTGCTATCAATCTTCTGCTGCGATGAATCTCTAGAAGTTCTCGTAATATGAAAGTGTTCTTGACACATCTCAATGGAAGTGTTCTTGACACGACTCAATACAATGCAAAAAAATGTTGAAGAATGTTGGAGTAGTGGAAGTGTTCTTGACACATCTCTGTGGAAGTGCTCTTGAAAAAACTCAGAAGTACTCTAGATAAAACTCAATGAACCCCCTTAAGTCAATATTTTATCCCCAGATATTATTTTTATTTTTTAGAAGTCCCCTAGGAAAAATAGACAAGGAAAAATTACAACTTGTGCAAGATTGGAAGCCAAATCATCTGTTTATACACATGATGATTTTTACAATTTTTTGAAAAAAGGCTATCCAAAACTTAAATTTGTTGACAAATTTGGATTCCTTGAAAAAAATTTGATAATTTTTTTTTAAATGTGAAATTTTGATATTTTGGGAAAAGTTATTGTTGCAAGTATGTGCCTAATCGGTGTTATCATTGATGTCAACATATTTGTGTTTCCATTGGTGTCAACTGTACTCTTACTTTGTTGAGGATATTGAGAAAATTAGCCCCTCTGGTGATAACAATGTGTTGCAGTAGAAACGGTGCATTACATGCAGGAGAACATTCCAGAAGAATGCTCCGCATTTCTTGAAGAATGAATATCTTTACCTATGGATTGAAAGTTATTTAGAATCATGTTTGAAGATGTTATATTCCAAGTTTGAGCCTCCGGTATGAAGAATTGAATGAGATATGTTCACCGGAGTGAAAACAATATTTTCTGTGTGTTGGATGGTGACAAGGAGACAGTGTTTTTCTCCGTATTCCTCCGCATTGAAGTAGTTTGGTCTATGGTTCTGGAATTAAGTCTATGATGATGTTAAATGCCTTCAAGTGTAATGGTTCATTATTTGGTGGTCTGTAAGCTATCTTTTATTTGTGACAGTGGCAGGCAGTGTTGTTCTTGTGCTCTGGTTTGAAGAATCTTGTTGATAGAGTTGTTAGAGATTATGTGGTTGTTCCTGGTGATTATAATGTGCTTGTGGATGTTTGTTGATCATGATCCTACATTCATATTGGTCCACAAGGTTTAATTCAAATCGTTCATGAAGCGTGTTCTTGAGAATACTTGTGTTCACATCTGTCTTGGCTGACCTAGTTGAATTCATCACTTGTGAAGATACATCAAAGATTGTGATAGCATGTCGTAGTGTGGAAGATTGTGTTTGAGTCCTAGCTAAGGCATGGCAAGATCCGGATACATTCTTACATCTTTTCCTTAGCTAAATTTGTATTAGGTCCAAACCTATTTTATGTATGATTGTAATGCCAACCTTGGAGATTGTTCCAATGGTTGATGATTGTAATACTGACCTTGATGATAATTCCAAGGCTGATGTAGTGTATAAATACTTGTAATTGAGTCATGAAAATGTGTCCAAGGGTGAAGATGCGAAGATAAAGTGAAGTAAGGTAGCAAAGTAGAGTAGAGGTGTTCAAGTGCTTCAATGGAACTGAACTTTGGCATGAAGTAGATGTTGTTATCTCAATTCAACCTTTTGGCAGTGAGCCACCCTTTGGCAGTGAGCCATCCATAGGCAGTAAGACTTTCTTTGTAGTGGGCAATTTGGGTAGTGAGCCTCTATTTTTTGGTATTGATATAACTTATATATTTTTGTGGGCTAACACACACCATGGTTTTTCCCTTTTAGGGTTTTCCATGTAAAAATTTGGTGTCTCCTATGTTGTTTATGCTTTTGTGTTGAGCTTCTCATTTAATGCTTTCATGGTTATATTTGAATATAAGTAATTGATAAGTTGATGATCATATTTGGTTAAAAGTTTTAGGACAACTGATTCACCCCCCCTCTTAGTTGTCTGGTGCAGTTCAACAATTGATATCAGAGTGAGGTTCCTCTGAAGAAAGCCTAACAACTTGAGGAAGATCTAGGATGTCTTATAAGAAGGAAGCTCCACATTTTGATGGGACAAATTATGCTCTTTGGAAGGCATGAATAAAAAGCCATCTTCTTTGTCTTTGTTATAAAGTATGGAAAGCTACAGAAGCAAAATATACCTTGCCTCCAAATGGTTTGACAACTGAAGATGAAATCAAAGAATATGAGGTGGATGTCAAAACAAAGGATGCTCTGCTAAGTTCCTTAAGTGACTCAGTACTGACAAAAGTTGTGGACCTTGAAACTATAAATGAGGTATGGGATAAGATGAAAAATCTATATGAAAGAGATGATTTTGTAAAAGAAGCCAAGTTGCAAAGTCTGAAAGTGAAATATGAGGGTTTGAAGATGAATGAAGATGAAAACATAACAAATTTTATGCAAAGAGTTGATGAACTTGTCAATGGAATAAAAGTTATGGGATGAACTCTCGGTGATAAAGAAGTTGTGATGAAAATTCTCAGATCTCTACCAAAGTTATATAGTCACAAGTTGGCTACAATTGAAGAATTCATGACTGTGAAAACTATTGACAGAGATCAGTTGCTTGGAAAGCTTATAACCTTTCAAATGAGAGAATTTGGTGATGCCCTACATAAAGTTGAATCAGCTTTTAAAGCCAATACTTCAGCAGAGATCTCCAAAGCTAAGAAATACAAGGTGGATGATGACTTTGATGAAATTGAAGCCAACTTTGTTGACATGCTTCAAAGAGGTACCGGTAAGTTCAAAGGTAAATTACCTTTCAAATGTTTCTCTTGTGGTAAAGTAGGTCATTATGCTTCCAGATGTCCTGAAAGAATTGAAAGAAATAGCAAGAAACATGAGAGCAAACCTAGAATCCCAAACAAAATGCTACTATGTCAGAGATTTTGATGATGAAGGGGTGACTGATGATGAATCTGATGATGCTAACACTTGTGCAAAATGAATGCATGTTTATTGCTATTAAAGAAAATCTTATGTCTACTAATTCTGTTAGTTGTGTGAAGGATGAAAACCCAGTAGAAGAAAGTGCTTTGGATGTTCAGGTTGAGAAAGATAAGCATGAATGGATTATTGATAGTGGATGTTCACATCACATAACCAGTGACAAAAGTAAGTTTGTAAGTTTGGAAAAGTATGATGGAGGACTAGTTAGGTTTGGAGATAATGTAGTTGGTAAGATTTGTGGAAAAGGATCTATTTCATTTGATGGAAAGAATAATACTGACAATGTTCTGTATGTGAAGGGTTTGAAGCATAATCTTTTGAGTGTTGGTCAGATGTGTGACAAAGGATATGATCTGAGATTCAAAGATAATGGGTGCAAGATCATGTAAAGTTCTGGAACTGTGATTGCTACCAGTAAGAAGACAAAAGGTAACATCTATCAATTGAGAGGAACGAATGATTATTATTTATTGGCTCAGGCAGATGAAAGTTGGTTGTGGCATAGAAGGATGTGTCATATAAACATTGATAATCTAGTAAAGATAAGCTCAAGTCAGGTTGTGAGAGATTTACCAAAACTTGTGAAACCCTCCAACTCAATTTGTAAGGAATGTCAGTTGGGAAAGCAGATAAGGACAAGTTTCAAGAGCAAAGAACAATTTTCTACCGGTTTGTTGGATCTAGTGCATACAGATCTTTGTGGTCCTACAAGGGTGAGAAGTCTACAAGGTGACAGGGACTTCATATTGCTTATTGATGATTATTCTAGAATGACTTGGGTTACTTTTCTAAGAGATAAATAAGAAGCCCTAGAGAAGTTCAAATCTTTCAAGGCAATGGTTGAGAATGAAATAGATTTGAAGATCAAATGCTTGAGATCTGATAGAGGAGGTGAGTTCACATTAAATGAATTCAATATTTTCTGTGAAAAGCATGGGATAAAGAGACAGTTTTCTACACCTAGGACTCCTTAGCAGAATGGAGTTGTGGAAAGGAAGAATAAGACAGTTCAGGAGGTTGCTAGGACAATGATGAAGGAAGAAGGTCTGGCAGAAATCTTTTGGAAAAAGGCTATTCACACTGTTGTCTATTTTCAAAACAGAGTTCAAGTGAAAGGTAATGGTACTAAAACTCCCTATGAATTGTGGTATGGAAGAATCCCTACAGTAAAATATTTCAAAGTATTTGGAAGCAAATGTTACATCAGGGGAGATGAAGATCTAGGAAAGTTTGATGCAAGATGTGATGAAGGAATCTTTCTTGGATACTCTACCAAGAGTAAGGCTTACCGATGCTACAACAAAAGGCTCAATAAGATTGTTGATAGTGCAAATGTGAAGGTAGATGAAGGCAAAGAAAGAATATCAAACCTAAGTTGTTATGAGCCAGATGAACCTATGACTATAGAAATTGAAGAGAAAGATAAGAAAGTAGACAGTCAGGATGAAGAAGAGGCTCTGGAAAGTATTGTCAAGACTACTAGGTATGTAAGGATCAATCATTCTAAAGATCAAATTATAGGTGACAAGAACAAAGGTGTGCTAACAAGAAGAAGGGCTATAGAGGAACAAATCAATTACTGTTTGCTTTCAAAGATTGAACCAAAAAAAGTGAATGAAGCATGCAATGATGAAAATTGGGTAAAGGCAATGGAGGAAGAACTACTGCAGATAGAGAAGAATGAAACTTGGGAATTAGTTCTTAGACCTGCTAATAAAAATGTTATTAGAACTAAATGGGTCTTTAGGAACAAGCTAAATGAAAATGGAGAAGTTGTAAGGACTAAAGCAAGACTTGTGTGCAAAGGATATTCTCAAATTGAAGGGATAGATTTTGAAGAAACCTTTGTCCCAGTAGCTCAGATTAAAGCAATCAGAATGTTCCTGGCATTTGTAGCCCACAAATATTTTAAAGCATATCCTTGATGGATGTAAAGTCTGCATTCCTGAATGGTGAGTTGGAAAAGGAAGTCTACATTGAGCAACCAGAAGCATTTAAGTTATCAGACCAAAGTGATATGGTATGTAGGTTGAAGAAAGCATTGTATGGACTCAAACAAGCTCCTAGAGCATGGTATGCAAGGTTAGATAGGTATTTATTGCAATTAGGATTTAGTAAAGCTACTACAGATAGCAATTTGTACCTCAAAATCAAGGATGATCAGATATTGATTATTGAGGTCTTTGTTGATGACATTATCTATGGAGGAAATGAAGGTATGTTCATAAGGTTTGCCGGTGAGATGAAAAGTGAATTTGAAATGTCCATGTTTGGGGAAATGAATTTATTTTTGGGTCTACAAATTAAGCAATCAGATAAAGGAATCTTCATATCTCAGTCTAAGTATGTGAAAGAGTTGTTGAAGAAGTTTGGGGTGGAAGACTCTAAACCGGTATGTACTCCCATGGTGACTAGTTGCAAGTTGAGAAAAGTTGATGAATCACCTAAGGTTGATTAGAAAAAATATAGATCCATGATTGGAGGATTGCTTTATCTAACTCAAACAAGACCTGATATTATGTATGCAGTTTATCTTGTTGCAAGGTTTCAAGATGATCCAAGAGAATCTCATGTGATGATAGTTAAGAGAATCCTGAGGCATTTGAAAGGTACTCTACATTATGGCTTATGGTATCCAAAGAACAATGATTTCACTCTCAGTGCTTACACAGATGCAGATTGGGCCGGAGATGTTGATGATAGAAAGAGTACAAGTGGAGGTGCCTTCTTCTTGGGTAATAGATTAGTCTCATGGATGAGCAAGAAACAAGATTCAATATCTTTTTCAATTGCAGAAGCAGAGCATATTGCAGCAGCATGTTGTTGCACTCAAGTTTTATGGATGAAGCAGACTTTGAAGGATATAAGAGTTGTGTATGAAGATCAAATTGCAATCTTTTGTGACAATACAAGTGCCATAAACATTTCAAAGAATCCAGTGATGCACTCAAGAACAAAGGACATATCAATAAGGTATATTTGTGACAATACAAGTGCCATAAACATTTCAAAGAATCCAGTGATGCACTCAAGAACAAAGGACATATCAATAAGGTATAACTTTTTGAGAGAGAAGGTGACAGAGAATGAAGTGAAGTTAGAATATGTGTCCACAAAGGATCAGATTGCAGTCATTTTCACTAAGCCTCTGCCTAAAGATACCTTTGAGTATCTCAGAGAGAAGTTAGGGGTCATTACCCCTCCTGTCCTGAACTAAGATGCATAAGAATGAATCAATCTAGTGGAGCTCAAAGTGTCATTCCTTGATCTAGATTGATGTTTTGAAGGCTGCCTCTCAGGGGGAGTAGCTAAGTGGTTCTGGTAAAGTAAATGGATCAGAGCAGTAGCGTGCAAGTATGTTCCCTTTTCCATTAATGTCAAAGGGGGAGAGAATTCATGTGAAAAATTTAGGGGGAGAAAGAATGCAGTTGTGTAAAGAGAAAGGGGGAGAATCTTGTCTTGATGGTCTGTTTAGTTTTTCACATCATATGTTGCCATCAATGACAAAAGGGGATATTGCTACAAGTATGTTCCTAATCGGTGTTGTCATTGATGTCAACATATCTATGTTACCATTGGTGTCAACTGTGCTCTTACTTTGTTGAGGATATTGAGAAAATTAGCCCCTCTGGTGATAACAATGTGTTGCAGTAGAAACAATGCATTACATTTAGAAGAACAATCCAGAAGAATGCTCCACATTTCTTGAAGAATGAATATCTTTACCTGTGGATTGGAAGTTATTTAGAATCCTATCTGAAGATGTTATAGTCTAATTTTGAGCATTTAGTATCAAGAATTGAGTGAGATATGTTCACTACAGTGAAAACAACTTTTTCTATGTGTTGGATGGTGACAGGGAGAAAGTGTTTTTCTCCGCATTCCTCTGCATTGAAGTATTTTGATATGCAGTTCTGGAAGTAAGTATGTGATGATGTTAAATGCCTTCAAGTGTAATGGTTCATGATTTGGTGGTCTACAAGCTATCTTTTATTCATGACAATGGTTGGCAGTGTTGTTCTTGTGCTCCGGTTTGAAGAATCTTGTTGATAGAGTTGTTAGAGATTGTGCATTTGTTCTTGGTGATTATAATGTGCTTGTGGATGTCTCTTGATCATGCTCCTACATTTGGATTGGTCTGCAAGGTGTAATTCAGATCATACATGAAGCATTTTCTTGAGAATACTTGTGTTCACATCAGTCTTGGCCGACCTGGTTGAATTCATCACTTGTGAGGATACATCGAAGATTGTGATAGCGTGTCATAGCATGGAAGATTGTGTTTGAGTCCCAACTAAGGTGTGGCATGATCTGCATACATTCTTACATCTTTTCCTTAGCTAAATTTGTATTAGGTCCAGACCCATTTTATGTATGATTGTAATGCCGACCTTGGAGATTGTTCCAACGGTTGATGATTGTAATGTCGACCTTGATGATAATTCCAAGGTAGTGTATAAATACTTGTAATTGAGTCATAAAAATGTGTCCAAGGGCAAAAATGTGAAGATAAAGTGAAGTAAAGCAGCATAGAAGAGCATTAGTGTTTGTGCTTCAATGGAATTGAACTTTGGCATGAAGTAGATGATGTTATCTTAGTTCAACGTTTTGGCAATGAGCCTTCTTTTGGCAGTGAGTGACCCTTTGGTAGTGAGCCATCCATAGGCAGTGAGCCTTTCTTTGCAGTGAGCAATTTGGGCAGTGAGCCTTTGTTTTTCGATATTGATATAACTTATATATTTCTGTGGGCTAACACCCACCGTGGTTTTTCCCTTTTAGGGTTTTCCATGTAAAAATTTGGTGTCTCCTATGTTGTTTATGCTTTTGTGTTGAGCATCTCATTTAATTCTTTCATGATTATATCTGAATATAAGTAATTGATAAGTTGATGATCGTATTTGGTTAAAAGTTTTAAGACAACTAATTCACCCCCCTCTCATTTTTTCGGTGTAGTTCAACAGTTATGCCATGTCAAAAAAATATCACAAAATATAAAAAAACTTAAATTTGTAGCTTAAAAAATCAACTGAAATGAGACAATTTTTAATTCTTCTTGACGCATCTTTGTCAGTGCCAAAATCAACTTCTCGTCGACTATAAGAACATCAAATTTCACCTCCATGGGCAAAAGTTATGGAAAAATGAAAAAAGGCCCTCCTTCAGCAAGCAAGGAGCACCTAAAAGTCTGTTTAGGCAAATTTTTTATGTTGGATGGTTAACTAACCACTAGTCATTACAACAAATATGAAGGTTAAATTAAATTTAATCATCACATAAAATGTGATATCAAATGGTCAAATGTGATAATAACATTAAAAATTTTTTGGAAGTTTTTGTGTAGGTTTACATAAACTGTTTGTAGGATACAAAAGTGTTAATGTAACATTAAATATTAAAAATAATGCTAACAAAGATATACTAGCTGTAAGAATATTGTTAGTGTTACAACAACTGTAACATGAAAAGTTTGCAAAGAGTAAATGTTAAACTTCAACCCTTGACTAGTTGAGGAGTTACGATTAGATCTAAGTAAAAAACTCAACCCTACAACCAAACTTCAAATGTGAACCTTTCATGGTGACTATGTGAAGCATCATCCTACAGGAGTTATGAATAGATGAAAACTTGCACAGCAATCTTGGCATGCATTTTATGACCTCAAAGTTTTTGGAGACCTCATTCAAACTGTTGCGCTTGGTTTGGCTACCGCCAAACCCTAAACTGATACAAAGCCAATATCCACCCAAACGATGCAAATTTTTGGTCAGATGTCGAACAAGGAGATTAAACTACACTCTAAACAGTAGAAAACCTTGACCAAGGTGTGAACAAGAGACCCAAAAATAAACCAAAGGCCAGAAATGTCCAAATTTTTCCCATAAATCAATGAGTGCCCTGCAAAATGTTGATTTTGCAAAAAAAAATTACTTTTTCAACAAAAATTTGTAAAATTTGTCTTGTCAATTTTGACTATCTCAAGCCTTTTGGACTCAATGGTGATATTTGTTCTACTCTATGAGGACCTTTTAGCTAGGTTAGGTGTGGGATTCACTATAAAGGGCAAGATTTTTTAGTTGATGTCAGACAACCTACCCTTTCAGGTTGTCACACTAATGTTCCTGCTCTGACTTACCATGCTAGCCACGACCTAGTTTTTCAAGACACTAGAGTTTCTACTTTGGATATTGAGAATTCCTTTATTTAATAGATGGCTCGTCTCGATGTTCAAAGACACTCTTCAGTTTTGTTGGCTCCTTTTCTAAGACCAACAGGTTCGTGGATATGCACTCACATTCCTTCATCAGGTCACACTCATAAGGCTTTTAGACCTTTGGATAATACAGATAGTAGGAGATGAAAATCAAGCAAGAGCCCTAGTGACACTATTAGTTAGAGATGTCCTTGAGGGACCTTAATTATTGATTCATTTTTGAGATAGTTTCCCCCTCACATAGGGAAGATTTATCACTCATGTGTGCATATTTATTACTCCTTTTTGAGCTCCCTTGATGGAACAGATTGTACTTGAATCTTTTTAAATTGCTAGACTAGAACAGTATTGATCTATATGTTCTCTAAGTTGATGTTATCTACTTTGCTTCCTTCTTGGTGCACAAGGTTGGATAAGAATTTTATTTATGTATGATGGAAATGTTTACACACTCCTATGATGATCACATATGATAATGCATATCGATATTATTTTTATTATCATTTTTTTAATGATGTATGCAATGGATGTAATTCACATATATGAAAATTGTCACACCCCAAATTTTTACTATGTTTTACTTTTTACTTGCATATAATTAGTAGTTGAGTATGCATGAGTTAATGATTTGATGTTATGTAGAAATATCAAGATAAATCAATTATATCATGAGTTTATGTTTATATGATTAGAATTTAGACATGTGATTATAAGATGTCATGATTTTTTATTCATAAGGTTTACGGATTGACTAAAGATGCACTAATCCCAGTTTGGTGAATGCAAGTTGTAATCAAGAAACATGTTTTCCACCCTCCATGAAAGAGAGGGAGTGCATCATCCGACAGAAGAGAATAGATGTATGGATAAGAATATCTAATTGGTTTCCATCTATGTCTCTTTGTTTCATAGTTTAGTGAACCTTCATTGAGTTTCGTAAGTTGTGATTGACCAATTGGTCTAAATTTGGTTTTGACTTGACAAATCGTCGATTGTTAACTAGATTCATTAAGCAAGTAGGTTTTGTTGAAAACCAAGTCAGGATAGTATATGACCATCATCAAGGAAATGGTCGATAGTAGTTAAACTATTTTATTATCAGTAATTCTCGATTGGAATTATTTCATGTTATTTTGTCTATTTTGATGTTTACGCAATTTTGAGAGGAGGAGAATACCTTGACCCCATTCTCATATTTTGTTGATTGTTAGAAACAAGGTTAGTATACGTTGTATACACCAAAATTATGTTGTTATATATTTGCAAATATATATGAATTATTAGTTTAAACCTATTGTGTTGTTATCGTTGACCTTCTTAAGGAATGTGGTATAGTTGCAAATTAAATGCAAACCACTTCATATTGGTTGGATGCTCAACTACTTACTCCATGACAGTTTAAGAGAGAATGGAGGAGCTTTTGATTAGTGTGGGAGTGGTCTTAATGACTGGTTACTCCACTATCGATCTACATGTCACCACTTTAGAGAGTTTTTAGGCACCATTGAGGGAAGAATCTCTATGGTGATGGGCTGAGTAAAGCCTTGAAAATGATATATTATCAAAAGAGGTGATGGGCTGAGTAAAGCCTTGAAAATAATATATTATCAAAGGAGATAGGAGGCATTAAAGGACATACTAGTATGTGCAAGTACTCCACTCCAAGCATAGGGAGGAGCATTATAGCAAACATATTCTTAGAAGGAATATGTGGATAGTTTAGTTGTTAGAAACACAAGAGGTTGTAGCTTAGGCAAAAGAAAAGACTCTGTCAAGGCTTAGAGTTTGATTGATTAGCAGTGGGAAAACTGTTGATAGTGGAGGTAAGGTTATCTCATATAAACCATTATTTAATTCTTAAACTATGATAATTTCATTTTGTTTAAAGATAGAGAGATGTATTTCTGTATAGCAAAGTATTAAGAGTTATACAACAATGATATAACTAGATAAGCTTTATAAATTACGCAGAGTTTTAACATTTTGTGAACTCAGATGTAGACATAGGAGTCAAAATAAGTTAAAGAAAGTTTAAACAGTAAAGTTAGGATCACAAAAACTATGTAAACTTAGATACGTATGTATTAGAGTAATATTATCTTGTCAAGAAATGAAACTGCACTCAGAGTGCAAGAGTCAATGGAATCTAAATTTAAGATATAGTAAATGTATTTGAGTAGTAGTTTGAACTGCTGTAGATAAACGTTAGGTGGTTGCTACTGTGGATAGAATATCATTTTTGATATCTAGTACTAATACTAGCACTAGTATTGTGTATTTGAGTCAGACTATGTATCTATTGACCTTTATAATGATGTCTCTAAAGCTTGGAAGCCATCTAGACAAGCTAAGAATGACCATCAATTTTACTATGAACTCTCAGTAGTATTTTACACCCATAGAAAGAGAAGTTGAGCAAGCTATGAATGGTATAAATCTATTAGATAGCATGCAATGCTATTGGTAGTAGTGCCAATGGTGATTTTAGCTTGAGGCATGCAAAACTTTGCTTATAAGCAAGGCCTCACTTTTCCTATTAAAGAGTCGTCCTTAAAACGTAAATATTAGAAAGAACAAGCTTCACCACTTCATTAATATCATCAAACACAAAGAGAATATATAAGGTAAACTTTATTGCTTTGATGGACTTAAAATTTTAGAATAGTGATAGGTTCACATTTCTCAATGATTTATGTTGATTTTTAATGTTTATAATCAAAAATTTTGGTGTTAGATATTCATTTATATTGAATATATAAATTATATAGATTTCAGTGTAAACAACTAAGTACCAAGATATAATATTACATATGCATTAGGCAAATAATGATAAGCATTATCTTGATATTCAAAGGGTGTTAAGCTATCCTATATCGAAAGTTGATGGTTTTAAGAAGACCAAGAAGTCAAAAATATTATTTTATTATTTTAGACTCAAACCTATTTAGGTTGAAAGATCAAACTTAGTCAAAGGTTTATTTAAGATAATAATAGTGTTCTTTAAGATCTTATATGAATGAGGATATACCTTGTGTATTATGTTTATGCATGTTATGAAAATTGTGATGCCCAAGAAGTCAAGAGAAGACTAGAGGTTATTGTTTCCATGTTATAATTATTATAAATTCTTACTTTTGGAAAACAACAGTATTGATATTCCAATGTGTTGGGATAGAGAGAAGTTAAATCCCTAGATTCGACCCAGAAGGCTTAAGAAAACTTGAAACTTTTGAATCTTTTACAACATTGAATTAGTCTATTGTTAAACATGGTTGACAATGAATAGTTGAGAAACCATAGATCAAGACAAATATAATTTAGAAAAAATCTATGAAGCATTTTTTATAATAAATAATTTCTTGTTAGAGTCAGAAACTTGATATATAACATAAGAGTGCTCAATCTTTGGATCATTGAGTAGAATGACCGGAAGTCATAGACTCTGGTATTTGCAACTATGCAACGAGGGACTCTCTGAAAGGTTAAAATCACATAAACCTACAATTTTTTTTTTCCTAGATTAAGGATTAAATTCTAAGTTAGATTGACTAGGATTTGAGTTTAGTCATAACAATTCATATCTAGAGTTACTAGTCAAGCAAGTCAAATTGTAGGATGAGGTAGTTTCCAAGTTGAGTTAGAGGTGTGTGAACACATGACTATGTTTATTTCAAACATCTATTTATAGAGAAACTTTGGCCAAAGTGATGTATTTGTCTTTACATGCATTAGTCGGTCCACCGTGTCTAGATTGTGTGACTTGTTAGAATGATCATACTTAGCTAGAAGATTGTCTAGAGTTGTATGGTCGATTGAGTTACATAGGATAGAATAATAGAACTCATATGGAAACCTATTGGCTCATTATGTCTATACTCTTTGTGAAGGGTAGGGCCACTTCCAGATGGAAGATGAGTGGGGGACCATTGGTTTATGGTTGGAGGAAAAACACTCAGATGATGCTCTCCCTCTATAGCAGATGACTCGCTGAGAGTTGTGTGACAAATACCAAGATTCCAAATGCAGTATACTTCATGTTATGACTTATGATTGTCAAACTTATGTAAAACTATTCTTTTGCCAAGTGTAGATTATTTGTAAATGTAAAGTGAAATGATTTCACTATGATTTTATCTTTGAATATATTGTAATTTCAAGGTTGAAAAATATTTAGAAAAGATATGTATTTAATTCTATGAGATTATGCAAATTTGATTAAAAAAAATATTTTTGAAAGTGTGTTCTTTTACTTTCTTAGTAAATACTGTGAGTAATTCCAAGTTAAATGAGTTGGTATGTTACAAAAATGCAAAGTACTATTTTCTAGATGCTTACAAATGCCATGATGAAATGACATGTTTTATTGTATTTATACAAAATAGGATTAACAGTGAACGAATTCTCTTAAGTAGAATTTTTCACTTAAGGGATTGCTAGTTGACCTAGTATAGGATGACCTACTTAAACTTTTTGAGATAGGATAAGGGAAATAGGTGGGATTTGGGAAGGAGGTGAAACAACTTCAAAACATGGTTTTGTAGAAGGATAAACACTAATCCTTATCTAGACAAAAAATAATTCAACTAGTTTCCCACTTAGATGAGTAAGAAACTTTGTGGGTACCTTCTAGATTCATATCAAAGATGACCAACAAGATAGACTTGGGGTAAAGGAAATTCTCCAAAGCTTTGGATGGTCCTAAAAGATAGCTAAACTCTTGGCTTTGTCTAGCTAGTGCATATGTTTCTTTTGTACCTCTCTTTTTTCTTTTCTCCGATAGATGCCACCCTCATAGCTCCAAGCTTAGATTTATCTCCACTTGAGAGTATAGATATCATCAATCCTCTCTTTTTTTCTTTCTCTTTTTTATTTTTTTTTGTAATTCTCTCATTTTTCTTCTCTCTTCTCTTTTTTTGATTTTTTCTAGTAATTTTTCTAACTCTCTTTCTTTTGTACTTTTTTCGTTCTTTTGATTTTTTTAACTCTCTTTTCTTTTTACTTCTTTGCAAAGTTATGACCCCCCTTCAATATTTTTGGCTAGGAAAGATAAGGGGCTAGTCACCACCAAGAGCATTTGTTATCTCATAGGACTTCCCCTTCACTTAGGAGGATTAGAGATGGTCTACTTGCAAGCTTCTATTGGATATTGTAGGCTTATGTACTTTCTATGCTTAGAATTGATAGCATGGTTTGTTAAGATCAAGATTAGTGTAAAGCTAAAAGTTTAACTTTTCTTGAATTTGTTGGGAATAAGAAAGGGAAAATGGATAATTGTGATTTTAAGGGAATCCCTAGATTTTATAAGGAAATAGATAAATTTAAGACTCCTTTCTAAGGTAAAAATCTAACAAGAGGATGTCATGAACAATAATGCATGATGGACATAATGAAGATGTATGTTTTTGATATTTTTATGTTTTGCTATATTTTTTTGGATTTTTATGAATTTTTCTAAATGTAATATTTGTTAAGGGAAAAAATGTTAATCATTTCACTAATGCATTTTCCTTCCATATTGCTAAGAAGGTATGTGATGTATCCAACATCTTCTTTGATTACATGTGGCCCTTTCTAGTCCTATTGAAACTTCTCTTTTTCCAATGTATCTTATTCTTAGTCCTTTTCTAATCGCTAGTTATCCAATTGTAAAAGTACCTTATAACTAGTTATCCAATTGTAAAAGGACCTTATAAGAGTCACAACATAGACTTAAGAGATGTCTAGGATCACTTGCAATCAAAACATCCTTCCACAACAAGAGAGAATCAATAACAATGCTATATCGCCAAAGAATGAAAATGATGCATATAAGGTACAAGATATATAATATATGGCCCACACATATTTACAATGAGATACCTTGCTTATATAGGCAAGGTTGATACCTAGGACATTTGATCACGACAAGTGGTTTAATCTCATGACATGAGACATAAATATTAAATGCTCTAAGTGAACTTAACTAGACGAGTGTGAAAATGACCTAATAAGGAACCAGATAGGTAATATACCCCATTCACACCAACACCTCCCCTTAAGTGCAACTTAGGGAGAAGTAAACAAATTGAATGATTTAAATATGGATCCTGGCTAAATAAATAATTATCTTTGTAGTAGGAGTGGAATCCTCATCATTCCTAGCATCATCCAAATGTGCAAGGTATTCCAAAGAATCAAACTCCTTTTTGTATCATAGTCATATGGTATATTGTCTAAATGATCAAGAGGTACAAGACAATATGAAACATGACCATCTTAGAATGGATGAATATCAAGATCTCCATATATCTCCCAAATTTTGGTCCACATAACACGAGGACATTTATTGTGTGAAAGGGCACTCCAAGTTTTATCATCAACATAGTAACCAATCACTGTATATGTACCTTCTTGAGGAATAAGACCATATAGATGTGCAAAAGATGAATCCAATGCAATTCATTCAAAATTCCATCTCTCCATTGTTTATAGTTCTCCTTTTGCAAGATGACTAGAGAAGAATGAAATGAAAAACCCATAATGAACTAGATAGATCTACAATTTCACAAAGACGTGAAACCCTCAACTAAAATTATGAACTCCCCAATATATCAATACTAAAATTGAAGCACCCCAAGCAAAAAACAAACACCAATTTCAACAATTTTCTAAGCAATGAGTGAAAAGTACTCAATTAGGCTCAAATTAAAAATATGATGTCCAATATTGAATAATCTAGAAGAATGACATGGATAGATTTGTAGATCTTAGAAATACCTTTCAAACTCCTATAAGAAGTTGAAATTTTGATATCATCAGTGCAAGTTATGAGTTCGGAAGCTAAACAAGGTGATATGGACTTCAAACAAAAAATCAGGGGCATGTAGCAAAATAAAAAATATACCTATATCACTACAAAGTGATCGGAACAAGATTTTTGATACCTATTTGATTTCAAAAATTTAATACTATGGAAAAAAGTTATGGCTCCTGGAAAAATGTCCTATTATAGCATGTAGAGAGGCCAAAAAGGGCCCCTAATAGCCTATGGGCAACTCGGGAGTAGCGCCAGGGTGGACCTATGGAGCTAGTGGCTGATTAGGATATTAAGGGTAGCATAAAATAGGTGGAGGTAATGTTGTGGAATGGTGGATAGGTGTTAACTCCTCTATTTAAGTCATGTGAGGCTGGCAAGAACTAGGGGTCAAGGGCCTCGGTGACCAGGGGCTCCAACCTTCAAACTAAAATCTCCCACCCACACAGAGACATGTGGTCATTAAACACTAAACAAATATAAACCTACCATTCAAAAACAAAAAACACTAGACAATACAAAAAATTGCCTATCAAAGACCACTGATGATGTCAACAACTCCAGAGATGTACCGTTGACTCAATGCTTGCATAGAGATCATACCTTGCTAATGCTAATCGAGAATATTGACCAAATATTCCATAGAATTTGCTGACTACCTATGATGATGCCTGTTTATGGCCTATATAGTGATACCACGCAGTACATATATGTACATCTGTATGGATTTTGTACAATGTATGAAATTTTACTTCCGAAAAATTTGAAAACCCTTAAAAATGATGAAAATTTTCAACTCCAAAATAAGTGTTATATGTCAAAATTCATCTCTTGACCTTTCTGGATGTAATGATGAGGTTCATTTTGCACTCGGATGCACTAGAAAAAATTTCTTAGCAAAGAATCTCTAAAAAGAAGGAAGGAGATTTTAGATCTAAATCTCTAATACCATGTAAGAGTCACAATAAATTAAAGAGATGCCTAGGATCACCTATAATCAAAACAACTTTCAACAACAAGAGAGAAGCAATAACAACACTATATTTCCAAAGAATTAAAATGATGCATATAAGGTACAAGATATACAATATATGACCCACACATATTTACAATGAGAGCCCTTGCTTATATAGGCAAGGTTGAGACCTACGACAACATGTGATCACGAAAAGTATTTTAATCCTATGACATGAGACACAAATCTTAAATTCCCTAAGTAAACTTAACTAGACAAGTGTGGATAGGACTTAATAAGGAACTACTTAGGTAATATACCTTGTTCACACCAAAAAACCTATCATTTCTTACTATGCTACAAGAAATATCCATTTACGTAGGCTAGGATATTCTTAGGTGAGGTAGACATTGGTATGCGTCATGATGAGATGGAGTCCAATATAGGGTTCCATCATTTGATAATAGCTCAGTTAGAAGATAAAACTCATCCTACATATAAACTCTTACTTTAGGTCTTCCTTGAATCCATTATAGGAATCAAAATAACTCAGAGGTTGTTTCAGGCTCCTTATGCTCTTAGGGAGGGACAAATATTAGAGCTATCCTTCCATTGGGTTTTTATCTTAAATACATCAAGTACCTATTGTCACTTGGATTTGCACCCTACGTTGAGGGGGTTTAGGGCCTCAACAATCAAGTGAAACATTGAGATGATCTCCAAGTGTGGGACCCTGCAAGGAGATCAAATCTCCAGAGAGAGGCTAGTCCCTTCGTTGAATGGGAGCTTCAGGTATTGCTAAGACTAAACCTAATCTATCCACCACTGGGGAAAAGAGGAAGAAGGATAAAACTGAAATGAAAAGGAGGTGATACACCAAGTTTGAATATAGAACACTCACAAAACTAAAATGCACAGAATAACCAGATACAACTGATAAACTTACAAAGATATAGCAGATTCTAATAGAGGTAAAGAGTAGAATGGGGTTGTAAGGAAAGAAGCATTCACATGCAAACCAGTTCTAGATTACACAGTGCTAAAAATAACATGAAGATGTAAAAATAATCAACATATATTAATTAGAAAGGCACAGTTATAGTAGAGGAGGGTTTTGTTTGGAGTACAAAAATATCTCTGTATCCAATCCTCATTACATCTTTTTCATATGTATATATAGCATTTCATTACATTGACCTATCATTAATCATCATAAATTCACCCCATGGGCCTGTCAAAAAGTATCCCTACCAAAAGGAATGTCTATCTACCAAATTAAATGCAAAAAATCCCTTAGATCTTGAAGTAGCTGGGAGATATTTTGTTGCCTTGAATGTAGGTATCTAATTCATCACTTGCAACAATAAACACAAAATATCTAGATATGGAGTAGCTAAAAGATTTGATTCTACATTAATGGCTACTAAAGATATTCAAATATTTTTTACTAAAGATATTAAAATATTTTTCTAGCCAAAATCTCATTTTACAAAGCTTTTACAACACTTTAAATATTCAAATTCAAATATTTAAAGCCTACAATTAATTACAAACTTTGTTTTTCCTGATTTCTCACTTTTCTTAAAATTCTGGCCTATTCTCCCATTTTTTCCCTTATCAGCAAAAATCCACTTTTTTGAACTATTCTCACCTTTTCATCCTTTCTCTCTTATCAAAAAAATGTCATTGTGCTGAACCTTGCACTTTTGGTTCATCTTTTCTACATTATTGGCAAAAGTCCACTGTTACGAACCAAGCTTATTTTTGCCTTATCGGCAAAATCATCATTTCTCAAACTTTGTCACTTTTGCCAACTTTCGACTCTTTATTTGCAAAAGTTTACTTTTGCAAACTTTGCCTTTTAGCCTTGCTTTTTCTCTTTATTGGAAAAATGTATTTTGCCAAACCATTTTGCCCTTTCTCTCTATCAAAGAATCACCTTATCGGTGAACCTGAGGAATTTCAAACTTTTGAAAAATTTGCACTTTTACAGATTCACCACTAAGGCCTTCTTTTCTTTGCCTCAACTAATTTTCATGTTTCCTATTTTGCCTTATCAGTAAAATCTCCACCAGAAAAACCTTGGAATTTTGAACTCACAATGCCTTACCTGATATTTCCCTTTATCGACCCATTTGCTCCTTCATGAACCTTTCTCCTTTCCCTTTGTCCATGTGGTAGCTTTTTGCGGTTCTGCTAGCCTGCTACGGGCCCACCCAAAAGGCTCCACGGAATGGAAGAATGCCTTAGAAAATTTAACACTCAGGAGAAGTCGGAGCTCAGGCCTTCCATCTTCTACCTTCCAAAGAAAGGAAGAGGGAAGAGAAAAAGCTCAAAGTCTGATTTCTATAACACTTAGCTGAATTTCAAAGGGAAAGAGTTAGAGCTTGGACTTGAGGCCTTCCGCCTTCCTCCTTTCAAAAGAAAATGAAGGAAGAAGAAAGAAGGTCTGACCCCCAATGCCCGAAGAACTTTCAACACTTAAAGTATTTTGCAAAGAACAAAGCAGAGTTCAGAGTTGATTAGGATGGAAGGATGAAGGGTAGAACTACAAACTCTAAAAAGGCTAAAAAAACAAGGAAAACTCAAGATTTCTTTTGGACTTAGTTGATTTAGGATATTTTTCCATGCATTTCTAAAAGGAAAAAAACTAGCGATTTTATGGATTTGGGCTATTTGACTGGGGAACAAAATAGGACAACATTTTGGTGACTTCTTAGGGGTGTTTGCCAGCTAAACAAAAGGGAACCAGTGGCCTTAAGTATTCATTAGGAATAGAGTCAAAAGGGGTGAAGTATGTAGGAACAACTAAACTTGCCTTCAAAACAACACCAAAATAGGGAAACGGGGCCTGCATTCTCCTTAGGAAAGTGCAGCCTATGCAATAGCACTTATTAAATGGAAAACTAAAGCAGAAACAAAACTAAAACAATATGTACAAAATCATAGACCAACCTTAGAGGTAAGGTTTGAGATGGATCCCAATGACTGAGAATAATAGAACTTCAGCATCCAACTTTAAGAGAATGAAAGCATTAGTTTGCTTGGAACTGATGATGATATATGGCCAACTCCAAAGTGCATCAAACATGGTGTGGCCTCTAGGTTTGGCTCGATTAGCATCCCATTTGAGAACAAGATCACCCTCCTTGAAGGTCTGAACCTTGGCCTTTTTGTCAAAATACCTCTTGGTCTACCTTTGATGTTCTTCTAAGGTAGCTATGGCTGACTATCTACATTCTTCTAGTTCATTCAATTTAGCCATTCTTACATACCTAGCATCTTTTCCTTCCAGTTCTAATTGTTGAGCCAATTCCAATGCAAGAAGTTCCAAAGACATAGGCAATCTAGCCTCTCTTCCATACACAAGAAAAAAAGGAGAGTTACCAATGGTTCTTTTGTAAGTGATCCTATCACCCAAAAGAGCTAATTTGATCTTATTGTGTCATTGCCTATGGTTTGTCTCCATGGTCCTTTTTAGAATTTTGATCAGTTTCTTGTTAGTGGATTCAGCTAGCCCATTACCTTGGGGCTAATAGTTGGATGAAGTCTTCAAGAAGACATTGTATCTTAGATCCCAATTAGCAATTCTAAAACCAGTGAATGATTTTGCATTATCACAAATAATGGTATGAGGAGCTCCAAAACTTGTCATGATTTCTTCCAAGAAATTTGTGATTGCTGACTCAGTGGCCTCTTTGAGTGGGACTGCTTCAACCCACCTGGTGAAGTAGTCTTTTGCAGTCAAAACCCACTTGTAACTAGCACTGGAAGTAGGGTTTATCATGCCAATGAAGTCCAATCCCCATTATGAGAAGGGTTGATCTGCCTAAAAAGGATGAAGTGGGAGGGATGCCAATCATTTCTTTCTAGTAAAGAGAGCACACTCTTTGCACTTTCTTACCCATACATGGGCATCATTGAATAATGTGGGCTAAAAGTAACCTGCCCTCATTATTTTCATTGTTGTAGCTCTAGTAGAGAAGTGACCTCTAGTTGGGCCGGCATGAAACTCATTGAGTAGACTATCAATTCAAGCTTCTTCTATGCACCTTAGTAAGACTCCATCCAAGTTTCTCTTGAAGAGAACACCATCCACCAAGGCATAAGGAATAGACTACATCCTAAAGTGTCTTCTTTTAGTTCTATCCAATCCATAGGGATATTCACCAGTGGATAGGAACTTGGCCATATCTATTTTCTAGGAAGTCAATGATAGGATGAACTCACTTCATCTACAGTAGTCTCAGCTAGTTGTTCACACAATCCTCTACCTCTAATTAGCTTAGTGGCTTTGATGATCACATCATACTCTAGGATCTTAGTGACCTAGTTGTCTCTCTTTTCACTAATTTCAATGCTCATTATATAATCTCTCACACTAGGATGAGAAACTAAAACTTTGATATGGTTATTTGCTAGCATATATCTGAATGTTTTCAAGGCTCTAATGATGGCAAATACATGTTTATCCATGGGACTGTATCTGACCTCATAATCTTTCAAGGTCTGACTGAAAAAGGTCAGGGGTTACTCCATACCCTATTCATTTTGCTGCATTAGAACATTAGTAATGTTGCACTCTCCTCCATGTGCATAAAGGACAAAGTCCTCATAATTTGGGTTCATGAGAGTAGGAGCCTAGGAAATCTCTTCCTTTATTTTTTCAAAACCATCTTTCCCTTCCTTAGTCCATCTGAAGACAACATCTTTCTTAAGCATAAGGGTTAGAGGTTTTACTAAGCCGACACAGTTAGGAATGAACTTCCTAACAAAGTTAATCTGCCCCAAAAATGATTGTAAAACTTTGTTTTGAGCAGGCAGGGGAAGAGAAAGAAGATCTAATGTTCTTTTAGGATTTATCGAGATCCCATCCTTAGACACTAGATGGCCCAAAAGCTTACCCTGAGAAATATCAAAAATACATTTTTTAGGGTTCAGAGACACCCCAAACTCTCTGCATCTTTGGAGGACATTCTCTAGATGCTCCATATGATTTTATCCTTTCTTGGAGAAGACTGTAATATCATCTAGATAAATTAGGATGAACTTGTTTATAAAACCTTTGAAGGTAATGTCCATTGACCTCTAAAATGTGCCCCCAACATTAGAAAGACCAAATGACATTTTTGCATATGCCATGGTTTCCCATTTAGTTGGAAATGTTGTTTTAAATCTATCCTCCTCTTTGACAAATATCCGGTTATAACCAAAAAATCCATCAAGCAGTGAAAACTTCTTTGCCCTACAATAGTTTGCAAAATTTGATCCATATAGGGCAAAGGGTAGTGATCCTTCAAGGAAGCATGATTCAAGTCCCGAAAGTCAACATAGAGCCTTATCTCACCATTTTTATTCCTCACAAGTACTAGATTAGCTACCCAAGTGGAGTACTTAATGGAAAAAATAATTCTTGCCTAGGTGAGCTTAGCAAGCTCTTTCCTCATAAGTGGCTCAATTTTAGGGTTTATGGGCCGCTACTTTTAGCAAACGGGCTTGGCATTTGGATCCAAATTGGTGTAATGTTGGGCAACATCTAGATTAACACCTTTTAGGTCTTCATAACTCCATGCCAAAACATCACTATACTTCTAAGAAAGGCATATAAAATCTTGTTGTTCAACATTGCCACATACCTTTCCCAGCAGTAATTCTTTATCTTGGGCAACAATAACTTTCTGGTAATCTTCCTTTTTGAACGTCATGTTCTTTCTCTTGCCCTTGAATTCATCATCAGGGCTAAAAATGGCCTCAAGAGTGGCTAAACCCTTGGGCAGCTTGTTGGTTTTCAACTGAATGATTTGATCACCATAACTCTCTTGTAGCCTAGGTTGTGCCATGGATGAGAACTCAGCTTCATTCTAAATGAAGCTTGTAATCTGCTCATTGCTATCAAAAACTTGCCAATGTATATCATTGTCAAGAACAGAGGGCCTGACTACTATTTTGACATGCTGATCTGGGCCTTGGAAGAGGTATGTGGGAGAAGAAAATTGAGCACCCACTATTGCCAATTGGTCTTCCTCAGCATTCAATTTCCTTGGGATTACCTGTAGGTTGAGAGAATCAAAATGCTCAAATAGGTCCCACACCCTATGTTTGTAAGATCTTAGAAGCTGATTTTTAGTAGCACATCTTTCTCTAACCTAGTTGACCACCAACTTAGTGTCTCCAATGATCTCCAAATGCTTGATGTTCTTCTTCTCTTCAAGTAGCAAACCATAAACCAATACCTCATACTTTGCTACATTGTTGGTGCAAGAAAAATGTAGTCTATGAGTGAAATGCAATGTCTTATGAGTTGGAGAGACTAGTAAAACCCCTGCTCCAACTCCATTTCTATTCCTTGCACCATCAAAGAATAGTTTCCATGGGCCATTAGAGTCACCATCCAATTTAAGTATAGAAGGGACTAAAGAATTCCCCTCATGGATCATGTAGGTACCCAAGTCAGTTGCCTCAGTCGTATCATAAGGATCAAAATCATATTGATCCCTTGCCCACTCATCAAGAAAAGATCAGGGGTAGGAAGAGGTGAAGATACTACCTCAAGAGGCTTTGAATCATGCACTTCCTCGCCCTGAATCATAACATGAGGGTTCACCAGGCTATGGTCATAGTTCTCCACATGATAGCTTGAAATTGGCTCAGCCTTGATGGTGAACCTTGTGCCATATTTGGTTCTCAATAGCATATGAGACCAGTCAAAAGAAAGGTAGCCACCTACCTTAGCTATGAAGTCCCTTGACAAGAAAATGGCAAAGAACGGAGGAAGATCAATGACTAAAATGTCTTGACTGAAAGTCAAGTTAGGACAGGCATGTAGATTTAGGTTTAGTCCTTTGATCACTCCTATAGTGTTTATAGAAGTGTCATCCAAATGTAATACTCCTGATGAAATAGGGGTATACTTGATGCCTAATGCAGCCGCTATCTTCTTGGGCATGACTGAAACACTAGCCTTTGAGTTAATCATATAATTGTGCACTAGAAAGTTTCCAATGATTAGAGACAAGTAGAAAGGGGATCATTTCTTTGTTGAACTCACTTGTCCCTCGCTTGGTTGTACAAGACTAATTGGGCTCTTTTCTTTCTGCCTTGTTGATGAGTTGGTTTCTACTGATTTAGATGATGAGAATTTCCTTCATGCTTCTTGCAACAAATCCATTTGAGAGGAATTGACATTACTTCCCACATTGAGACATTTATGTTAGTTTTTTTCATTTGTTCCACAATGTTTAGGGAAACATTTGTTGCCTTATGCATTGAGGGAATCCAAGTTCCCTTTGATTGATCTGTAGCTTGTTCATGCACTTTTGGGCCTGATGGAAATTCTTTTATAGCAGTAGGTCTGCTACTCTGAGTTAGATTTGTAGCATTGGCCACTTTTTCCTTTGAAATAGGCTCCTTTTGTAACATAGTAGGCATAGGGCTATCCTCCAACTGCCTCTTTTTGGATCTAGTGTTGTTTGCCATACTACTTATAGGCATGATCACATTGTCCATATGCTAATTGACAACACAAAAGTCCTCATGAGTCCATAGCATCATATTAGCATCAGGGGTAGCCTCATTTGATACCTCAGGTTTTCTATTTCCTGCCCCTACCAATGATGCCTTTTGGGTATGAATATTTTGCACCATTAAAGCTCTCCAAAAGCACAAGTGGACTAATTGTGAGGTTAGTTGCAAGGGTAGCACCAATCTACCTCTTGGGCCAGATTGTTTTGAGTAGGGACTAGGGTCCTAACTGGATTTACAGCTAGATTTTTTTGGATAGGTCAGACTGTTTGCAGAGGCTAAGCAGGGTTGGAGTTTTGATACCTATTAGGCTGGTAACCCTGATTCTAGTTTTAGTTTCTATTGGAATTATACCCTTGGCTCCAATTTTGATTAGAAGATTGCCCTTGGTTATAATTTTGATGGGGTTTGGGGGCAGTTTGAATAGCTATGCTATTCACTTTGTTGGTCAAATTAACCATTAGAGTTTTAAGATCATTCTCTTCTTAAGAAACAGAAGAAGTGGAAGCTTTAGGTTCTGGAATGGGATCAATAATGGGTTGCTAGACTAGTGAAGGTAGCTCTGGAAAAATGGATACAGGAGGTCTCGGAACAATTTTCCCAACCTGTATTAAACAATTTTTAGCTTTCAAAGTTGTCTCATAAGCATCGAGTAGCGTTTCAACAACCATAGATCGCATCATTACAACAATATCATAATTTAAAGCTCTTAAGAAATACAAACAAGCACCTTGTGGAGGTGACATGAGGAGAGTTGGAATTCTCTCTTAGGTCCTCTAAAATTTAAAGTTGAAATCTGCTAGCATCTCACTCGAAGCTCTCTTGATTGTTGTTAGCTACTTTAACAATGAAACGTTACTACCCTCTCTCTGAACTGCTTGTAGAGGGCTTCTCCTAGCTCATCCCAATCATGTATTGAAGTAGGGGTTAAGCTCTTGAACCATTGAAGAGCTCTCCCTTTGGAGGATGAGACCATAAGCAAGACATCAATATCTTCATGATAAATGTGATGAACTGAACACACGTTGGATATATCTTTGATGTGTTTAGCAGGGGTTGTAGAACCATCACCCGTAAAGGATGAAATACTCTTTAGGGTTGTAGCAAGTATATCATTGTATGTAGCCAAAGCTAAAGGACTGCCTCCATTAAAGGTTACAAAAGGTAAATTTCTTACCATCCTAAGAATATTCAAATTTAATCTAGGTATGTGCAAGCCTCTTCATGTATATTGAAACCTAACAGGAGGGGGTGTAGATTGAGCTCTTGGATGAGGTAGAACATGACTGCTATTCCTTCTTGTAGGAGACCTAGATAACCTAGACCTTCTCCTTGAAGCATCATCAGGCAATTCAATAAATTGATAATTACCTCTTGAAGAAGCACTTGTTTGCACATGCATAAAAGGTGGCACCGATTAGAAGCTAGGAGGTTGTAGAGTCACCAGGTGCATGAAATGTCTATCAAGGTGTAGAATACTAAGAAGAACACCAAATTCTCAACTTAATTCTTTGATTTAGATTTTTTACAGTCCCACTAGGCATGCCAGAAATTGTTGTCACTTGGATTTGCACCCTGCGTTGAGGGGGTTTAGGGCTTCAACAATCAAGTGAAACATTGAGATGATCTCCAAGTGTGGGACCCTGCAAGGAGATCAAATCTCCAAAGAGAGGTTGGTTCCTTCATTGAATGGGAGATTCAGCTATTTCTAAGACTAAACCTATTCTATCCACTATTGTGGAAAAGGGGAAGGAGGATAAAACTAAAATGAAAAGGGGGTGATACACCAGGTTTGAATATAGAACACTCACAGAACTAAAATACACAAAATAACCAGATACAACTGATAAACTTACATAGTTCTAGCAGATTCTAACAGATGTAAAGAGTGAACAGGGTGGTAAGGAAAGAAGCATTCACATACAAACAAGTTCTAAATTACACAGTGCTAAAAACATCATGAAGAGGTAAAAACAATAAGTATATATTAATAAAAAATGCATGGTTATAGCAGAGGAGGGTTCTGTTTGGAGTACAAAAATATCTTTGTATCCAACCCTCATTACATCTTTTTCACATGTATATAGCATTTCATTACATTGACTTGAATCATTAATCATCATAAAATCACCCGATGGGCCTATTAGAAAATATCCCTGCCAAAAGGAATGTCTATATACCAAATTAAATGCAGAAAATGTCCTAGATCTTAAAGTAGCTAGGAGATATTTTGTTGCCCTAAATCCAAGCAACTAATTCATCACTTGCAACAATAAATGCAAAACATCTAGATATAGAGTAGCTGAAAAATCTGATTCTACATTAGTGGCTGTTGAAGATATTCAAATATTTTTCCCGCCAAAATTTGCTTTTACAACACTTTAAATATTCAAATTCAAATATTCAAAGCCTACAATACATTATAAACTCTATTTTTCTTGATTTCTCACTTTTCTTGAAATTCTGGCTTGTTCTCCCATTTTTAGAAGCCCTTATCGGCAAAAATCCACTTTTCTGAATTATTCTCACATTTTCATCCTTTCTCTCTTATTGACAAAAATGTCATTTTACTGAACCTTGTTTTTGGTCCATCTTTTCTCCCCTATCAGAAAAAATCCACTATTACGAACCAAGCTTATTTTGGCCTTATCAACAAAATCATCATTTCCTGAACTTGGTCACGTTTGCCAACTTTTGCCTCTTTATTAGCAAAAGTTTGCTTTCACGAACTCTACCTTTTGGCCTTGCTTTTTCTCTTTATCGGCAAAAATCTATTTTTCTGAACCATTTTTCCCTTTCTCTCTATTATTGATCCTAAGGAATTTTGAACTTTAGAAAAATTTGCACTTTTACCGATTCGTCAATAAGGCCTTCTTTTCTTTGCCTTAGCCATATTTCATGTTTTCTATTTTGCCTTATCAACAAAATCTCCAACGGCAAAACCTTGGAATTTTGAACTCACAATGTCTTAGCCAATTTTTCCCTTTCTTGGCCCATTTGCTCCTTCATGAACCTTTCTCCTTTCCCTTTGTCCACGTGGCATCTTTCTGTGGTTCCGCTAGCCTGTTGCAGGCCCACCCAAAAGGCTCCATGGAATGGCAAAATGCCTTAGAAAATTTAACACTCGACAGAAGTCAGAGCTCGGGCCTTCCGTCTTCCACCTTCCAAAAAATGGAAGAGGGAAGAGAAAAAGCCCAAAGTTTGATTTTTGAAACACTTAGCTAAATTTCAAAGTGAAAGAGTTGGAGCCCAAACTTTGGGCCTTCTGCCTTCCTCCTTTCAAAAGAAAAGGAAGAAGAAAGAAGGTTTGACCCCTAACGCCTGAAGAAATTTCAACACAGAGTATATTGAAAAGAACAAAACAGAGTTTGGAGTTGATTAGGATGGAAGGACAAAGGGTAGAACTCTGAACTCCAAAACTTTGAAAAGGCTAATAACATAAGGAAAACTCAAGATTTGTTTTTTTGGACTTAGTCAATTTGGGATGTTTTCCTTGCATTCTAAAATGGAAAAAACTAGAGATTTTATGGATTTGGGCTATTTGGTTGGGGAGAAAAATAGGACAACAATATCCAATATACATTTCAAGTAATTTAAGAATTATAGGATTATCTTCTCCAATAATTACCCATAATTTCTTCTCTTTCTTGAATCTTCCCTTTCTTACTTCATCTTCATCTAGTAATTTTTCAACTAGTTCTATTTGGACATGAGGTAGTTTCCAAGTGTTGCTAGATTGTCCTAAGGCAACTAATGAGGGTTGATTATTAGGAGTTCTAAAACCTCTTGAAAAAACCTCCAAATTATTAGTTGATTCATTGCCATTAGAGTTGGTATAGAGATAATATTTTGACTTTAGTTGAATTGGTATAGTTAGAGGGGTGTAAGACTGACTAGGAGGTGTGGACGATGTATACGAGTCTTCAAGTTCTAAAGGGTTGTAGGACTCACTCAAAATTCCTTCCCCAAGTGGCATTAAAGGAGTGTACCCTTCTATCATGATTTTTGTTAGCATGGACGAAAACATTGTGGTCAATCCTTGTTAAGTCCATTATTTTGTATTGAATAAGAGGAGGAGCTTCTCTTGATTGACCTATTTGTTTTGGTTGTTGGTCCTTCTCTTCATCTGTTATTCTAATCATGAATATATCAAGGGGAAATTGTAAAGGACTATCTTTTTCAAGTGATTCCATGATTTTAGCCATCATTTTAGCTGGGTCCTAAAACTGTTGTTCTAGAATCCTAGAGTATGTTCTCACCTTCAAGGCTAAGGGTGTCATCAAGAAGGTCAAATTGGGGCTCATCAATAGATTAAGGAGGGTTAAAGCCCAATTGTTGAGAGTAGATAATTTTTCCTATACTTTGAGTTTAGCTAGGCTCAAGAGGGTATTCCTAGAGGTAATCCTTAGCAAGATTTTATTAGAACAAAAGGTGAAAAAAATGAAACTACTACAGTTATATACAATGTATGCTTGACCTTAAAGATTGTCACTAGGTCAAAGACTAACTAGTTGCATATAAAACCTCTAATTAAGTTGATAATTACATATTACAAATGTATTGACAAATGATAACAACATGATATCCTGCAATATGAATTCAGTTAAATCTACATACACAATTTGCAAGGTATAGGCATGTGAGACATGATTCAAAAATCATTCAAACACTTGAATGTTACTTAGGATTATTCCCTGATTTACAATAATGAATCATGAATAGCATGTGCAACCCTAATCTACCCTAATCTACTCCTACAACTAAAAAGAATAAAGGATTGATAAAATGAAAGGTTTTTGATCCTTCACCAATATGGACTAGTGCCTACTCCATTGGGAAATAGAGTCATAGAATGTAGGGAGGAAGGAGATACATTTGAAAAATATTAATAGAACTAGAAATGTAGTCACATACAAATCCAAAATACATTTCATGCAATAGACATACTTAATAGTCTCGAGTAGAATTGTAATAACTCATATGTAAGAAAGGAAAGACCAATACAAAATATTTGTATTGCATTAGATGCTATCACACATTCATCTAACCTCAATTACAATCACACTAATGAATGTGGCGAGATAAAATACATAGTTGTGACTATATGCATTCCCCTGAATCATTACAAATGGCCATAAAATTTAGACTAAACTAGTCACTTTTTAATGAAATATAATGAACTTCATGCAAGATATGAACTTCATTAAAATTTTGGGCTTCTGATTCATTCATGAATACCTTATCTCATCAAATAAGCTAAAGAATTCTCTATAGAATTACAATATGTACATGGGTGAGGCTCTGGTTAGGGCTCCATTTAGTCCAAAATCACTTCAAAATTCACCTCTAGGTACCTATGTTTACCATGTGATGCAAAAGGGACATTAGGCTAGTTGTGTGAATGGTTTGAACACCACTCTTGAGGCTCACCAGTTCCAACTCCCACTGACATTGGACATCAAAGCTAGGGAGACCTTTGTAGCCATCCAATTCTTGAGGCTCCACACTTTGAATCTTGCACCTTATCCTCTAGCTACGACTCCTCTAGTTTTGTTGAACACAAAGAATACTGAGAGGGGGGGTGAATCAATATTCTATAAAATATTTCTTTCATATATTCATTAATCCATTTACCAAATTTAATAACATGAAAGCAAAGTAAACATAAGAAGAGCAGCCACGAAGTCATAACACATAGACACCAAGATTTTTATGTGGAAAACCTAAAAAGGGAAAAACCATGGTGAGTGTTAGCTCACAATATATTATGATATTAAAACCAAATTACATGAAGGCTCACTACCCAAGGACTCACTGTCCAAAGAAGTGCTCACTGCAATAGGCTCACTGCCAAGAAAATAGAAGAGAAGATAGAAGAAGGATTGGCTCACTGCCAAGAGAGGACTGCTACAAATGCATCTATAGAATGCTAGAATGTAGTTCCATTAATAACTTAGTACACAAATTCAAAAGTCTTCATTATATATGCCCTATTTTTCTGCTCTGCTTCACACATACCCTATTCTTTTGCCTTTACTACTCCTTCCTTATCACAAAATTGCCTTAGATCACATACACATTAAATTCACACTTTATTCACATATATTCCATGCCCCAATACTGAAATCCATCAAGTATATATATATCTGCAAACAGATCTAACCCAAAATTTGGTCAGCTTGCCAGTGATAAAACGTGTATACAAAAAGCTCATACTCTGTCGGCTTGAATTGTTTATATGAAGTTATGTGAACCAAATGAGAACCTTCAAGGATCTTCATATAGGTATGGACCTATTTTGGATCCACTTAGAATAATGATTTAAGAAATATATCTTTACCACACAAGGATCTAACTGAGTGTCGGCCTTATCCCAAAATACAGGCTTAAACCTTATTGTCTATCATAACATAACTTATAATGTGGACCATATGAGACCTTAAAATTCACATAAAGCATTCATTAGACATCATCAATGATACCTTTAGAATTGTAGGCCAAAATATTCTTGTATGGCAATATGTGGATCTTAGAATTATTACCTCTGTCTTAGTTAAACATTGTCAAACTGTTTGTCGAAGCTTGAAGGCTTGTAAATGATCTTCCAGTAGACTTCAAATACTACAAATCTAGAATTAGATAGTTAACATATGTGTTTATAATACCTTCAAATCTCACATCGAGATAACTAGTAGCGGAGGAATGCGAAGTGAATTATTCAAGTGTTCTGCACTATTCTTTACTATACTCTACTTATCAGACTTGGGCAATTTACAACATAACTTCTGGAGACTGTTAAGACTTGAATACTAGAATATAACATTATCAAAGGATTGTGTACAACATACCAGAACTGCATATTATGATCTTCAACTGTAAAGGAGTACCAATTGAATCATTGTCATTGTCTCAATGTGTTGCCAATACTTAGTCAATTTGGCTAAGTGAATCTTACCAGACCAAAATATTGTACACATCTTTGTCTCAATAGTTATCTTCAAACATGTCAAGTTGTTGCCATCAATGACAACATCAAGTCTTCAACATATCAATAATGTATGTTGACAATGTTGCCAACAATCTCCCCCTTTGGCATTGATGGCAACACTTAGTGAAAAATGCCTATCTACTCCCCCTTACTATGTACACCCTATTTTCTTCTTCCCTTAAGATGTTTGGCCATTTTTCACTGGATCTTCTTCTCCTCCTTTGACATCAATGGCAAAGGTGTATATTCAGGTAACAAAATGGTGTCAAAATTGTAAAAATGTTCTACTTGTCTGCATATGTACAGGTGCAATCTTTCAATTTAATTAGATATGGGTGACAATATATCATTGTAAACAATCTTTAATTGTGCTAATTCTCCATCCTACCTATTCTTAGCACTGTTCAAAATTTGAATGTTACCATTAATATGAAAAACTAAGTCTTCTGCCTTCTGCACATTTTTAGGTATATCAATTATTGCCTTAACCTTTAAGGCTTCAACAACTAGACTTGACATTGAATCAATTTTAGGGCTTACTAACCCTCTCAATTGGCACATTTTTCTTTTCATTTCTTCCTTTTGGCTTAGCAGACTACTTAATCTATTATGAATATTTACAACTTGTATTTCCTGACTGCTCATGGAATCAACTGTCGGATCATTAGACTTAGAAATATTCACTACTTTAAGTTCCATAGCTTTGATCTTATCATCCATTTCCTTCATAGTCTCAGGCCATGATAAGAAAAATTTGTATATATCAAAAGCTTCCTTAATAGCATAATCTATATTCTTGATGCTCTTATCTAACAAAATTTTGTCACTATCTAGCTTAGTCTTCAACTCTATTAATCTTTTATCATCAAATTCCTTCCTAACCTTTATATCAACAGACTTTTCAAAAGATTTTAAATGAGTACTTAAAGAGTTTATCAAGCCTCTAAGTTGATCAATTGATGACAATGATTCATCATTTTGGTATGTAGGCATCAACTTCTCCAAAATACCATATGCTTCTCCAATGAGCTCACTGTCCTAGATGTGAGATCTTAGAATTTCTTCCTGAGCCTTGGCTTGCACAATTGGTACTAGTTTAAATTTTTGCAAGGGAGACATTGAAGCCAAATTTATTGGTCCTTGTAGAAACTCAGGCTCACCCAAAACTTGTGTCCCTTGTTGCTTCTCTAAAAATTCTTTGACAGAATCTACTGGATCCTATAAGGCAATAGTGTCTCTTGCCATACTAGACACTTCTTCTTCTTGATTCTGCTTCGGTGGTTCAAGATCTGTGGCCTCTTGTTTATCAATGTTTTGTTCCGGAGAGGTGCTCTTCTTGGCTTGTTCATTTTCTTAATCATTGGCTTTATTTTTCTCTACAGTCTTTTCCTGGTTTTCTTGATCACCAGTTTGCTGATCTGAAGGAGGACTTGTCCTTGATTGGTCCTTGTTAGGTTTGTCTTGACCATTAGTAGTAGGGGCTTGATCAAGTGTAGGGGTTTGATCATCTTCTTTCTCCTTTATCTCTTGATTAGTTTTATCCAACGCTTGATCCAGGCTAACTTCTAGAATAGATGTGTCATTACCAACATTAGTGTCTTCTTTATCATAAATGTTTGGGATGTTTAGATATCTTAGGATATCAAGTATTACTTGTTCAATATCCTTTACAAATTTTTTGTTTCCCTAGACATTAGAGTGTTGATCCTCTTCTTTGTCTCAAATTTATCTCCAAGAGTCTTGAATACTTTGGATCTCTCCTCAAGAGTCACATCTGGACATAGTTTCAACAATGTATTTTCTCTTGTCTCCAAGTCTTTTATCATTGTTGCTTCCTTCTTGGCAGACATTATGATTGCAAGGGTGTCAGGGAAATTTGCAATTATTTCAATAAGAGCTCTATTGTACATCTCTAGATATCTAATTACAACAGTTTTAATGATTTCCTTATCTGTGTCATCATAATTATCTATAGTTGGGCTATAGGTTTCAGATTTCCATCAATAGTTATAACCTTCAAGACATCGTCCAAATTTATTGTTTCTTCTCCTTTCTCAGGCTTATCTTTCCTTGTCTTTTTCTTGATTTTATCCTTACCAGAGGGTTTCTCATTTTTGCTCCTGAAGGCTTTTGTAGCCTCAACTTTCATTTTCTTCACTTCCTCATATGTCTCAGTTTCCTCATCATCAACAGTTATACTTACATGCATCCTTCATGGGGTACTTCTAAAAACGCACCATTTGGATCGACTTCCATTGATTTAAAAAGGTGTTTCTTAAAATTTGGTCATGCTCTTTTAGTGATATCAATAACTTGCAGTATTGCCATTTCAGCAAGAATTTAAATAAGTTCATGGTAGGGTTTAAACTGTAAATACCTCTTTTGCCAAATTAGGGTTTTCTTCTCTTGACATCACTTAGAGTTGTTTTGAATCACTGGAAATCATTGAAATCACTTAGAATTCTACTTTAATTCTCCTTGGACACTTGATAGCTTGAATGCAAAGTGATTAGTCTTTTAATATGACCCTTTTTAACCCTTGTTACACAAAAACCTAGTTGTCATAAATGTTGTTCTCAAAAAGGTGTCAAATACTTCACTGTGAGACATAGTCGATTAAGATTACTTCACAATGTACTACATTAAGTCTTTTTCTGCCAGTTTCTTCTCCAAATGATTTATCCAATACTGCTTTAGCTCATACTTTAGTGCTAGATCTCAGCACCCACTATCTATCTAGGGGATCAAGGTATTCTTAAAAACTCCCCCTAAGCTAGAGCTCCCAATTTACTTCCCAAAGGAAGTATCTGTACCAGAAGCTAGTGCAGATCCATCCTTGACCTCATTTACATCCTTTTTAATCCATACCTTGCTCATTTCCTTCTTGACTTCCACTGGATCAACCTTGTTCTTACCTTTATCTTCTCTCTGCTATGTTTTCCTCTTATCTACAGGATAGTCTCTTTTCTCATTCTTGCTTCTGCAGAATCTTGCAACATGTCCAAACCTATTGCAATTGTAGCATACCACATTCCTCTGCCCTTGATTCCTTCCATTTATTTGATTTACTCTTGATCTTCATTGGTTAGCCATATGTCCAAATCTATTGTAAGAAAAGCATTTTCCATTGAAAGATTCAGTATTCCTTGCATTGTTGGGACCATTCCTTATCATACTTCTACACTCATTTACTTTATGACCAATTTTCTTGCAATTAAAACACTAACAAGAAAAGGATGAAACATTTTGATTCATTCTACCCCTGCACTAAGTAGCCTTATGACCATATTTATTGCATTTAAAGCAATAGCCATTGAAAGATAGGTACCTTTGAGCATTTGGCTTCCTGACCGGAGGTCTTCTAGGTCTGCTTCTCTAATTCCAGAACTGGTTGACTTTGTTTTTCTTCATCTCAATGTTTGCTTGACCTAATTTAGAACTTTCTCCTCTTTCAAACCCCAAACCTTTCTTGTCATCTGGATTTTTCTGACTGCCAAGCAACTCATCAAGCTTTACAGAGCTTATTTTGAATTTTTCTTTGTAACTATTTGCTACCTCCAAATCAAACTTTAGGAGCACAACATCTTTTACCAACTTTTCACATTCTTCAGACTTGTCATTCAAAACTTGATTCAAATGTTCTGCAGCCTTTTCTTTCTCTTCAATCTGCATTGATAAATCATTTAGAATTTCATTTGTTGCTTTTAATTGTTCGCTTAGCTTTCTACTCCTATCCTTTGACCTCTTAACTTGCTCTCTTAGCTTCACGATGCATTCATCAGTTTCTTTGACATTTTCCTTCAGATCTCAGATATCTACTTCATCCTTATCAAGATCTTCAAGAGCAGTTTTTAATTCTTGATTACTAACATATGTGAAATCATCAATTGTGACACTGCCTGGAGTAGGATACCTTCTAGCTACCATGTGCATACCTTCTCAGATCTTCCTCAAGATGTTAAACTTCTTCCAAAGAACCTTTCTCTGATACAATTGTTGAACACAAAGAATACTAAGAGGGGGGTGAATCAGTATTCTGTAAAATCTTTCTTTCACATATTCATTAATCCATTTACCAAATTCAATAACATGAAAGCAAAGTAAACATAAGAAGAGTAGACACAAATTTGTAACACGTAGACACCAGAATTTTTACGTGGAAAACCTAAAAAATGGAAAAACCATGATGAGTGTTAGCTCACAATATATTATGATATCAAAGCTAAATTACATGAAGGCTCACTTCCTTAGGGCTCATTGCCCAAGGACTCACTATCCAAAGAAGTGCTCACTGTAATAGGCTCATTGCCAAGAAAATAGAAGAGAAGATAGAAGAAGGATTGGCTCATTGCCAATAGAGGATTGCTACAAATGCACCTACAGAATGCTTGAATGTAATTCCATTAACAACTCAGTACAAGGATTCAAAAGTCTTCATTATACCTGCCCTATTTTTCTGCTCTGCTTCACATATACCATGTTCTTCTACCATTACTTCTCCTTCCTTATCACAAAATTGCCTTAGATTGCATCCACATCAAACTCACACTTTATTTGCATATATTCCATGCACCAATACCGAAATTCATCAAGTATATATATCCACAAATAGATCTAACCCAAAATCTGGTCGGCTTGACAGTGATAAAATGTGTACACAAAAAGCTCATACTCTATCAGTTTGAATTCTTTATATGAAGTTATGCGAACCAATGAGAACCTTCAAGGATATTCATATAGGTATGGACCTATTTTAGATCCACTTAGAATAATGATTTAAGAAATATATCTTTACTACACAAGGATCTAACTGAGTGTCAACCTTATCCCAAAATATAGACCTAAACCTTATTGTCTGTCATAACATAACTTCTAATGTAGACCATATGAAACCTCAAAATTCATATCAAGCATTCATTAGACATTATCAATGATACCTTTAGAACCATAGGTCATAATATTCTTGTATGGTGATATGCGGATCTCAGAACTGTTACCTCTGTCTTAGTTAAACACTATCAAACTATTTGTCAAAGCTTGGAGGTACCAATTGAATCACTGTCATTGTCTCAATGTGCTGCCAATACTTAGTCAATTTGGCTAATTCAATCTTACCGAACCAAAATAGTACACACATATTTGTCTCAAGAGTTGTCTTCAAACATGTCAGGTTGTTGCCATCAATGACAACATCAAGTCTTTAGCATATCAACAATGTCTCTTGACAATGTTGCCAACAAGTTCCTCCTATTGTACTACCACTACCTCCTAAAGATAATGACTCCAACAATCCTAACTAGCTCTAGTAGGGGTCATCTACTAGTTTTTTGGGCCATATGACCAACTTGTCCTTTTTCTACTTCTATTACTTTTTGGTCCCCATGACTATAAAAGTCCATCAATGGCCTTTGAGTCTTGTAAATTTTTGTTTTAATATATGTTCAAGTGATTTTTCATCTTTTATTCAAAAAAAAGATATCAATTTTGATATATCAATTTCTAGATATCAATTTAAATTTTAATAGACTAAACTAGTAAGTATTCTCGTACTAGTTGGCACTATTATTTATTTGGAACAATGTCCTAAATTGCATGACGATCTTTAAGAGATGTATAAAGTTCCTTGTGCTAGTACTATTAAAAGACTCATATATGCCATGGCTTGTACAAGACCAAATATTGGAGTTTTAAGAAGGTTTATGTCTAACCCTAGTAAAGAGCATTAGACTTATGTGAAAAGAATTTTTAGATATTTGTGAGAGACTTCTAACTATTTTATTTTTCTATCATGGGATAGGTGATGTGGGAAATTTTATTGACTTACAATGTTTTGTTGATTTAGATTGGACTAGTGATCTGGATCGTAGAAGGTCCACCAATGACTATGTGTTCACTTTATTTGATAGTGTAGTGAGTTGGATGAGAAAGTGACAACCTATAGTTGTGTTCTACTACAAAACAAGAGTAAATGGTTTGAAAAACATACATGTAAAGAGGTAGTATAGTTACAAATATTATGTACAGAAATTGGTTTTTAGTGCAAATAGGTCAAAATGAGTTGTGATTGTTAGAGTGACATTTGTTTGGCTAAAACTATAATGTATCATGATCGTACAATGTATATTAATATTTACTATCCCTTTTTCCAAGAGGTGGTTGAGGTTGTCAATGTCATGTTACAAATTATTGACATTAAGCAACAAATGTTACGGAATCCCTCACTATGCCAATGAGTGCAAAGTAGTTCAGTTGGTGTAGAGAGGTAATGGGCCTTGCCTCTTCTAGTGCTTGATTTATTATTTTAGTTTCCCTTTTACTCTTGCAAGGTATACTTGACAAGTAGGAGAATATTGGGATAGGAGTCATACAAATTGCAATATTCTAAATATTGTAATTATTTATTTAATTTTTTACATGCACTTGGTGTAACTTACAGTTTATATTTTGGAAATTTGTAATCTTCACTTAGTGGCATGAAATTTAGTAAATGTAAATATGAAAACTTTTAAGATGTGGAAGATTTAGTAAAATAGAAAGAGCATGATGAGAGGGAGTAAATTGAGGACTTGGATAAAATTATGAAGCAGCTATAGAAAAGATAGAACTACTTGAGCACCCAAGTTTGGTATTGGTGGTTTCTAATTTTCTAGTTGTTAACTAAGCTTGATTTAGGTTTTGTGATTTGTGCATGGATATGCATGACTAAATTATCTAGTGGTTTTAACTACATGGTTTTATAAACCATTCATGGGATGTGGTGGGTTTGTTCTTTCTTATAGTAAGTGCTTGAGTTGAAGGAATGATGACTATGATAATGTGGTGTATTTTTAGGTACACTTATGTGATAGGATTACTATAGAGATAAGAAGATTTTATAGATGTACTTCATTATTTGAATATTAATACAAGCTTGAATCTTTTTGGTGGAGTTTTTCCCACAAGGATTTCTCCATGTATATCCTATGTTATTACAAAGTGTTATGGTTTGATTTTTTTCTCTATTGTCGTGCTATTATTTTCATTTCCTGTATGATCTTTCAATGTTAATGAATTTGAATGGACTAAGCAACAATAAATTTTAACTATATTTTTCACTCGATTATTAAAACTTGTTTGCCTCCTATTAAGGATGATATGTTTCACTATTAGCTACCTACGAGAGAAATGAATTTTGCTATATAAACTTAATAAAATAATAGATTTCTCTATGCACTAGAATATTATAGCATTACTCACACCATATTTATTTGTACTAAGTTTTCTCACTTCCCTCATCTCTCTTGCACATGCTCCTATTTTCTTCCAAAGCTCCATACTAGGTTTTTGAGATCTCCAATGCAAAACCTCCCATTTTGTGTATTACCTGTAGACACCCTAAAATGACCATGTCATAGCATCACTTGAATTCATCAAATCACCTGCATTCAACGTTAATTAAATAATCTAATTATTTAATTAATTTCATCATTTTCATCAATTCTTCCAAATCACATATTTTCAACATTAATTGTATAAATTCTATTTATTTAATTAATTTCATCAAAATCAACTTTATTCTTCCAAAATTAAATAGTTTTAATTATTTAATAAAATCATTATCCTTTCTCAAATCTCAAGTCCACATCAATTAAATAAATCCAATTATTTAATTAATTCATCATTTATCTCCTCTTATCCATAATTAAATAATTGTAATTATTTAATTAAATCACTTATTCTTCCAAATTTATATAAATCATTCAAATTTATTTAAATTGAATCTCAATCTCTAAAAATAAAATAAAATCAAATATTTTATTTATCCTTCATCATGCAAAATAAATTAAATAAATTTATTTGTTTAATTTACTTAAATCTTCAAATCTATTCTATGTCCTCTAATCTTGCACAATCAATTAAATAAATTTATTTATTTAATTTATTTTTTCCTCTAAAAATAAATCTTATTCATCATGCACATCAAAATTAAATAATTTATTATTTAATTTATCTCAAATCATGCAAAAAGCAAATTACAAGTTGAGTTAATTGACTTAATCAATATTGTTTTTATCACCAACTCATAAATTAGAAAAAAAATATTTCTATTTTTATGAAATCTAATTTTATCTCATGTCTATTCCATGTCTTTGTTAAATCAAGCAATTAACTCAAACAAAAATAGCTTTTGTGTGACACATGTTAGGTGCACATTCATCATGAATTCTAGATTTATCTCATCCATTGATTCCATTGAATTATTTGGACCATTGATCGATCTTTATTGAATCTTATATAAGCCCCCCTCATCTCCTTCAAAAATCCTCTTCGATCATTTATTCGCAGGCATCCATATAGCGCATTGAGCATACATCGCATCATTGAGCACATCGATCTTTTGAGCACAAACATAATCTACATCAGCTTGTTGCAAACATGGTTTTGCAATTTGAAGAGCAATCTACATTCGACCAAGATAACAATACAATCTAGGTGAAAACTTTCATTGTTTTTGTGTTAATTCATTGATTATTTGGTTATTTGCTTAGATCGTTATCTTGATGTTATAGGATTGAATTGTTGATTATTTCATTGTTTTGATTATCATTTGATCTCGATTAAATCCCTATACACATTCTGGCATGCCCGGTGGGACCCACTAATCGTTATTTTTCTTTAGAAAATTTGCTTTTTTGAAGTACAATACAGAAACACGTAGAGGAATAGAGAACCGTGCCTCTGCAGCATAGTAAAGCACCTTTGGTCTGCAACTCAGTGCCTTCGGGTGATAACACAGCGCCTTTAGTAGTGCAGTGCAACACTTCTGGTATAACAGTACTGCGCTTCTGGCACTGCAGTTCGGTGCCTCTAAATACTTAGGGTTTTCTAAATGATTTTCTGATTTGCAGGGCCTAAACTATTATATTTTCATCATTCCTTACAGATCTAATCTTTATTCATCATTCTAGAATCAGGAAATCATATTTTTAAACTTGTTTTTGACAAAATCTTGAGTTTATTGAATCCAGAGCAGTGGCACGCTTTTGCTATCATAGTACCATACTTATACAAAGAAGTGCAATGCCTTTAGTACTCCAATGCAATGCTTTTGGTCAGAAGTAGCGCACCTCTGGTACGACAGTCCAGCACCTCCAATAAGCGGTGCAACGCCTTTGGTATTATAGTTTAGCACTTTTGGTCATTGGATTTATTTTTGCTAACTATTGAGTTTGTGTGGAACTAATCAACTTTTTGTAGCTTCTTATCACTCAAACAAAGCAAATGAGTTTTTCTAAACATGTTCATGCAAGACAAGCTTTGAAGAAATTACCAAATCTATCAAATCTAGGTCTTAGAAAACATATTGCTTTATTAAGGGACAAAAATATTTTTTTTGCAATCTAAGTCTTAGGAACATATTGCTTTCTTAAGGGACAAAATATCTTTTTACAATCTAAGTCTCAAGAACATATTGCTTTCTTAAGGGACAATGGACATGCATGCAAAAACACTTCAATTTCTTAAGGGACAATTTACATGAATTCAAAACACTTCAATTTCATAAGGGACAATTGACAACTACAATTGTGTGTGTGTCTAATTTAGTTGCACCTTATTTTTCTTATAATGGGACAATTGAACCTTTGATTGACATGCTTGATCTTACAATTTAAGTTATTCCTTTAGAAGGGCCTACTTTTGGATTGTACTTCATCCAAAAGGGATGACTCTAAGTGGAGTTTTCCTTTGAACCGCTATATAAAAGGGATAAGGTGAAACCCAAGTACTAACTGATGTTAGTCTTACGTTGTGATACCAAATCGAAAAAGAGGTGTACTAGCACTTTGTGAAAATGATTTTCACATTGTGTGAAGTGTTTGATACTCTTAGTAGGATTGGTCAAAGCTTTTAGTAGCTTGTCACATTGCTCATAAGGCATTGGTCCCTCAAAGCAACTAAAAACCAATCTAGATAGTCACTACCCGTTTCACCTCTGAATGTTGTGGCAATCATTAGTGCAAGGGGAATTGGTACAAGCCCCTAAGATACTCACCATTACCTCCCTTGAGAAGAGATAGTATTTCCTCAGCAATAAATCTCTCATGACCTACTTGAGCTTTCTGAGGGGAGGGTGAGATATCCCTACCTATCATCTCTCATAAAGACTCAAATGTATGACACCTATATGGAATGACATTTAGTCAATGGGGATTTCAAGTTGTGAGCTGAACTACCACAATGAACCTATGTCTCTAGGGATAAAAAGTACTTGAATTGTTTGCAAATTGTCTTATAGCCATGGAAACATTAGGCTTTTTCATGAGCCTTGAAAATATACTATTTGTTGTGTCAGTCCTCTTTGGTACTTTGTTTGATGTGTTTTCTCTTGTCAAAAGAAAGTCCAAGAAAATCATACCAAAATACTATCAAAATCTTGCCTTGAAAAAATTACCTATACAAATCCTCATCAAAATGGTCCTCATCATCAACAAACCTAGGTCAAATCCAAAACCCAAAGTCATACTTCAAGGAGGCCCTCCTTCTAGCTCCAATAATGATCATGAGAACCTTGTAGATTATGAGGAATATCTTGAGGAACAAGCTAAAATTTGAAGAATGCAACACATGTGTGACACCATGCCAACATTAGAAGACCGGGTACCCCAATTACAAGACCTTCTCCAAGCACTTTACCAAGAACCACAAACCCTAAACCAAAAAACCATATAAAAAACACAAAGCCTCATCCAATCACTTCAACAACACGGATCATCTCAAATACAACAACTCCTCATCGAAATCCACCAATTCATAGCCCCTCAACAATCCCAACCACAATATCAACAATTTCAACCTCAACAACAACAATATCACATTCCACAACAAGAAGAATTCCAACCACAACTTCAACAAATTACACTACAATCCCATGTGTTCCCCTCAACTTCATACCAACCTAATCCAAGCACATATCATGTTATCCCTACATCAATCTATCCCACTTCTTACAATGTTAAACAATATCAACATCAACACATTCAACCCCAACAACAACATCAACACATTGAACCCTAACAACAACAACAATATATCCAACATCAACACATTCAATCCCAACAACATCAATACTTTCCACACCAATACTCTCGATATCTAAACACCACAAATCTTCCTCCACCTCAATATAAAAACCCTAATCCCCCTCAACCAGATCATCAAAACATCCCATTTCATAACCCCCAACTTGAAATTCAAAATAAAATCCAAAACTGGCCTCAAGAGGGTAATACCTCTTTAGAATCCCCACATACTCCCACGGGAATATCCTATCATGATATGATTATATATGGTTATACCTTAGATCAAGGAACCTCTCAACAAGCATGAAACTTCCAAGGAGGTCAATCATCTCAAGGAGAGGACCAAAATCTTATGGAAACCATGCAAAATCCCAAAACTATGGCTGCTATAGGTAAACTGGGTAAGTGCAAAAAGTTGGGGGGCCAAAAAGTGGCCAAAATTTTTTTTAAAAAAATTAATACATAATGCGAGCGCGTTATAACATGCTCACATTATGGTTTGGTAGTGACGAGCCTAAGGCTTGGCAAAACCAAACCATAATGCACTCGCATTATAGCGTGAGCATGTTATGACTGATTATATATAAAAAAAGAGCATTTGTGCTCATTTCATTTCTTTATCTTCCTCTACACCTGCGGCTTGCAAACCCTAAGAAGTGCGCTCGTGTTTTTGAAGACTAGATTCAACACCAAAATCTTATCGATTCATCGCCAAAATGCCGCCACGACATCGAGCAAGCCAAAGGAGTGAGTTTTATTTGTTTTTTTGTTTGAATTTATTTTTAAATAGGTAGGTTTGAGTTGATTTTTGATGTAAATTTCCTTAATTGTCAGGAAATGTTAATACACTTCCTCCTCCTCCTCCTCCTCAAAATCCACAAAATCCCAAAGAGGAAATACTTGCTGAAGAACAACCTGAACAAAAAACTCCTCCATCCATTCCTCGACATGTCCCTGGAACATAAGAAAATCTAATGGGGCAAATTGAAAACAATAAAAAAGAAATTGAAGACATAATTGCAAGGTTGAAAGATCCTTCAACTTCAACCTTGCATAGGTCCACGCTTGTTGAATCTCTTGAATCTATGTTATCAAATGTAAATTCAATTAGCAAGCAAATATCTAGTTGGTCAGATAAGAGGAGAGAGTTTAGAGAGTATTATGCAAACAAGCTATCATATGAAGATGTGAAAAAGTTACAAATTACAAAATTAGACTTGTGTTCCATTTTCACAAACCCACAAACAAATCAACCTCCACCCATTACATGCAAGAGGTTCCCTATCCATTGGTGCAACAACCAAGCGATAAGGGACAATTTTGGACAGAGGTGGTGGATGGTTTTTTACCATCCTCCATGCAATAATAATGAGGTCCTGCAATATTTTTTGAGGAAACTCTATTGCGAGCTTGTCCTCAATAAAGTGCCAAACTATTTTGATATGCGGGACTTCAAGGGTAGAGGTGGGGGGTCAGCACAAGATAGACCAGGGGCACGTGTTGACCCACAGCGACCAGTGAGAAGAGTAATCAGCAAAACGGCCCATGAGCATGTTTCTATCCCTTCCATTGTGAAGGAGAGTGTTGAGGTCGATACACTTCAGTCCATTAGTGCCTTGACCCAGAGCATCATAGAGCATGCCAGTCCTGTAGCACAGCGCAGGTTGGGAGATAGTGCATGGAGTAGGGTCCCACCCCATGCTTGTAAGACTTGTGGGTCAGCCTGTGGTTATGACCCCATGGATAGTCAAGACGCAGGTGCACAGGCTACATCTGCAGCTGAGTAGATGGTGATGACAGATACCCTCCTGAGTGAGACTTTCGGCCTTGATACTCAGGTAAATATTAGCAAGTTTATTGAATTTAATTTATTAAATTTTATTTTTGAAATGCAAGATTAACTAATTTAGTTTGATGATTTTAATGAAATTTTAGGGTCATAGTGTTGATGCAGTTTTCAGTGGTTCTGCACCTACATATTACACTACATCATCTACTGTCGGGGTATGTAACTAGTAAACAATTATAAATATTACATGTGAATAGCATCGTTATATGAATGGTATTCTAATATCTGATTTTGTATGTTGAATAGGTTAATATTGGGGATTTCACAGTAACACCTACCAACGGTGGTGGACTTCAAAACTTCACGGAGGTAATAAAATAAATAGTTTAATGAATGAATTGTACTTACTATATGTTTGTATGTGACTTGTGTGCTTTATTGTGTGTACTTCCATGTTTAAATGAACATGTGTGTATGTTAGGAGCCATGATTTGCATCACTATTATAGTTTTTGTAATTGAATAATATTGTTTTATTTCCAAATGATGCAGGCTGTGGAGACACCTCCCGATGTTCATAGGGTAATGGAGCATGGTGTGAACTCTGTGATTCATAGCTACATGGCATTGATAGGGGTATGAGGCAGATTAGTAAATTTTAATTTACATTCATTGTTATAGTTGTTTATTTTTGAAAAATCAAAAGATTATTGATTTAAAGTTTAATTTCTATCTGGATGGTTTCTATAGGCAAGTGAGGAGACAGATTATATGGTAGCCGTAAGTGATTATTTTGTTAAATGTTTCATTTTTTATAACATGTAATTTCTATATATTAATGTCTATACTTTTTATTGTAACAGCTAAAGATGCAGGAAGAACTAAATAGGAGGAGCAGCGCTCGGGTTTGTAGTAGACCACCCACATATCCCTCTCCATCCCCTAGAAGATCAAAGGCTGTCTGTGATCTATTCTCTTCACCAGCAAGAGGGGAATGACTTTTTATTGTGTTCCTTTGTTGTATGCCTATATGATATTTGTGGACATATATTTTGTATTGCATATAGTTGACATTGTATGCCTATATGGCATTCTTGTAAGCCTATATGGCTATTTTGTATATATGTTATACTTATATCGACATATATTGATGTATTCCTATATGGATATTTGGTTAATACAAATCTTTTTTATTGATGGCATCCATACTTACATTATAAATCCACGTTTGAATGGATATTTGTAGATGGCTACTTCAAATATTTAAAGTCCAATTGTATTACATAGGATGTTTGTTGATCCAATAAGCTAGCTATTGTTATTCAAGTATCACCTAAACCTCATTTTGGAACTAAAAGATAAAAGTTGTATTTAAAATAAAAATGAATCATCATGTTGAACAGAAAATATTCATATTCTTTATGAGTTGCTCAATTGAAAATATTCAAATGAGTATGCTAATCCATATTCTTTATGATTTGGTCAATTGAAAATATTTCTTAGATTCTTGTTATTATACCATATTGGGATGCAAAGAGTATGTTGTTTTGAATAAGATAGCCAAAATCATATGCTTATGAGCACCTGATGACCATTGTGGTTATTAAATGTAATTCTTCTTGCATATAAGGTGAGGTTATGAGATTACATTGAGTCTTACCTAATTTTAGTATGGGGTAAGTGCAAAAAGATGGGGGGCCAAAAAGTGGCCAAATGATTTTTAAAAAATAATAATACATAACACGAGCGCATTATGAACCACTATAAATAAAAAAAGGGCTATCATTTCATTTCATTTCTATTTTTCTCTATTGGCAAGAGACACTATATGGATTCATGATTGTTGTCATTGATGGCAACAAATTTCATCCCACACATCGGCAGGACATGGTATGTCTCTACCGGAAGTCAGAGTGAAGAATGTTGTGGTCCGGTAAACAAGAACAGAGCATGTGGCGAGGTCCGATAGACAGGTCTAGATCTCTCAAAAGAAGTATCTTGGTGAAGTGCAGATTTGGGGAAGTCAAGAGGAGTATCTTGATTGATAGATTCCAAGGTTTGAGCCTTCGATGTGGAAAGGATAAAGAGATATGAATGCTTGAGTGTCGGGTTCCCAAGTGAAAGTATGAACAGAGGAAGAACTGACTGGCAGAACATCAGACATTATTCTGGATGTGTTGCTGATGATGGAAAAGGTTCTTAAGGCATAAGTTATGTTTGGCCAACATGATTGATGACTTCTACAAGTATATGCTTGATCCGCATTACTTGATGTGCAAGGATTCAACCGACAGATCAGAGTTTGTGAAAAGATTGACTATTCTGGATGCTGATTAGAAAGGTGATGAAATCACTTGTGCAGATATATATATACAAGAAGGATTCAATTGTGAGAGGTGTCATGGTTAGTGGTGATGTGCAAATAAAAGTAGAAGGGCAGAGTAAAAGTAGTAAGGAAGATCCGGTATGTGAAGGGAAAGCAGTATAAAAGAAAAAGAAAGATGAAGTGCAGCAAATCAGTATACTGAGCCTAACCGGAACTGAACTCTAGCATATGTAGATGCTCCCAATCAGTTCAAGTATTGTTTTACATTCCTTTTGTAGACAGTGAGTCTCTTGTAGGCAGTGTGCCTCTTGTGAGCAGTGTGCTCAGGCAGTGAGCCTTAATTGGCAAGTGCTATTTTGTATTTCTATTCTTCTAATAGAGAATACAATCTTGGGTTAATCACCCCGTGGTTTTCTCCCTTAACAGGGTTTCCATGTCAAAAATATTGTGTCTTGTGTACTTCCATTTCATGGTTATGATTGCTTATTTGAATTAATGTTACATTGATTATTAATAAAGTTCAGAAAGCATAAATAATTAGGATAACTGATTCACCCCCCTCTCAATTATCAACATTCTCCTCTATCCCCGTGGCTTGCAAACCCTACAAAGCGTGCTCGCATTTTGGAAAAGCCAATTCAACAACAAAATCCCACTAATTTGTCGCCAAAATGCCGCCACAACGTCGAGCACGCCAAAGGAGTGAGTTTTATTTGTTTTCTTGTTTGAATTTGCTTCTAAATAGGTAGGTTTGAGTTGTTTTTTTATGTATATTTTGTTAATTGTTAGGAAATGTTAATGCACCTCCTCCTCCTCAAAATCCACAAAATCTTGAGGAGTAAATACCTGCAGAACAAAAACCTCCTCCATCCATTCTTCGACATGCCCCTGGAACACAAGAAAATATAATGGGGCAAATTGAAAACAATAAAAAAGAAATTGAAGATATAATTGCAAGGTTGAAAGATCCTTCCACTTCAACCTTGCATAGGTCCACGCTTGTTGATTCTCTTGAATATATGTTATCAAATATAGATTCAATTAGCAAGCAAATAACTAGTTGGATAGATAAGAGGAGAGAGTTTAGAGAATATTATGCAGACAAGCTGTCATACCAAGATGTGAAAAAATTACAAATTACAAAATTAGACTTGTGTTCAATTTTCACAAACCCACAAACAAATCAACCTCCACCCATTACATGCAAGAGGTTCCCTATCCATTGGTGCAACAACCAAGCGATAAGGGACAATTTTGGGCAGAGGTGGTGGATGGTTTTTGACCATCCTCCATGCAATAATAATGAGGTCCCACAATACTTTTTGAGGAAACTCTACTGCGAGTTTGTCCTCAATAAAGTACCAAACTATTTTGATATGCGAGACTTCCAGGGTAGAGGTGGGGGGTCAGCACAAGATAGACCAGGGCACATCTTGACCCACAGCGGGCAGTGAGACGAGTAATCAGCAAACCAGCCCACGAGCATGTTTCTATCCATTCCATTGTGAAGGAAAGTGTTGAAGTTGATACACTTCAGTCCATTAGTTCCTTGACCCAGAGCATCATAGCGCATGCCAGTTCTACAGCATAGAGTGGGTTGGGAGATAGTGCGAGGAGTAGGGTCCCACCCCATACTTGTCAGACTTGTGGGTCAACCTATGGTTATGACCCCATGGATAGTCAGGATGTACGTAGGTGCACAGGCTACATCTGCAGCTGAGCAGATGGTGATGACAGATTCCCTCCTGAGTGAGACTTTCAGCCTTGATATTCAAGTAAACATTAGCAAGTTTATTGAATTTAATTTATTAAATTTTATTTTTGAAATGCAAGATTAACTAATTTAAATTGATGATTTTAATGAAATTTCAGGGTCATAGCGTCGATGTAGTTTTCAGTGGTTTGCCACCTGCATTTTACACTAGATCATCTACTAGTGGGGTATGTAACTAGTAAACAATTATAAATATTACATGTGAATAGCATCGTTATATGAATGGTATTCTAATATCTGATTTTGGATGTTGAATAGGTTAATATTGTAGATTTCACGGCAACACCTGCCAGCGGTGGTGGACTTCAAAGTTTTATGGAGGTAATAAAATAAATAGTTTAATGAATGAATTGTACTTACTAGATTTTTGTATGTGACTTGTGCGCTTTATTGTGTGTACTTCCATGTTTAGATGAACGTGTGTGTATGTTAGGAGACATGATTTGCATCACTATTATAGTTTTCGTAATTGAATAATGTTGTTTTATTTGCAGATGATGCAGGCTATGGAGACACCTCCCTATGTTCAGAGGGCAATGGAGCATGGTGTGGCCTCTGTAATTCATAGCTCCATGGCATTGATAGGGGTATGAGGCAGATTAATAAATTTCAATTTACATTCATTGTTATAGTTGTCTATTTTTGAAAAATCAAAAGATTATTGATTTGAAGTTTAATTTCTATCTAGATGGTTTCTATAGGACTTGACATCACCAGGGCCTATTCCTGCTACTGAGGCAAGTGAGGAGATAGATTATATGTTAGCAGTAAGTGTTTATTTTTTTAAAGGTTTCATTTTTTATAACATATAATTTCTATATATTAATGTCTATACTTTTTATTGTAACAGGTAAAGATGCAGGAAGAACTAAATAGGAGGAGTAGCCCTCGGGTTCGTAGTAGACCACCCACATGCGCATCTCCATCCCCTAGAAGATTAAAGGCTACCCGTGATTTATTCTCTTCACCAACCAGAGGAGAATGACTTTTTATTTTGTTCCTTTGTTGTATGCCTATATGGCATTTGTGGACATATATTTTGTACTGTACATAGTTGACATTGTATGCCTATATGGCATTCTTGTAAGCCTATATGGCTATTTTGTATATATGTTATACTTATATCAATAGATATTGATGTATGCCTATATGGATATTTGGTTAATACAAATCTTTTTTATTGATGGCATCCATACTTGCATTATAAATCCACGTTTGAATGGATATTTGTAGATGGCTACTTCAAATATTTAAAGTCCAATTGTATTACATAGGATGTTTGTTGATCCAATAAGCTAGTTATTGTTATTCAAGTATCACCTAAACCTCATTTTGGAACTAAAAGATAAAAGTTGTATTTAAAAAAAAATGAATCATCATGTTGAACAGAAAATATTAATATTCTTTATGAGTAGCATAGAATGTCAACTATATGCAATACAAAAAAATGAATCATCATGTTATTCTTTATGTTTGAGATCCTGAAAATGACTAAGTCTGGTAGCCTGATATCTTGAAACACTAGGATGAATATCCAAGTCATTAGGATGATTGCACCTTGAGAAAAAGTCATTAAGATGAGTGCCTAAAGGAGACTTTCTTAAACATTCAAACATTGAGTAACGAGCATGAAGGGTTAAGGTGTAATTTGCAACTCATAAAGCCTCAAAAGGGCACCCAACTTAGAGAGAGCATTCATTTAAGACAAGGCGCCCATTGACACCTATTCCACCATAAAAGTGTGCCTAAGGTGGAAGGAGAACAAGCCTCTAGTAAGTGAAGCGCACCTATTGTCTAAACCACTTCATTATGGCACCCTAGCATGAGAAGGAGTATATAAGTCAATAGGAAATGGTGCCTAGAATACAAATGAAGGGAATTTTCAATAAGCATCAATTCACCTTGAGATTTCAATAAATACATCAAATTGAGCCCCATAAGCCTAGGCGCCCTTTGCCTTCAAAAGAACCTTGTATCGACATCAAGAGTTGGATTGTTGATGACTTCCCAAGCTAGAGATAATAGTGAAAACAATCCTTCCACCATCAGGATATTGAAAAATAATCATAATGTAATGATATATGGGATAACTGACATACCCCTTGTGAAAAGGATGAGCGCTTAGGGATGCGATAGTCTTCATAAGAGTTTAAATAAGAACATCATCAAAATGCACCTTGGTAGAGAGACTTGAGACCATCATCAAATGAGCCAAAATATCTATCTCCAATGACTTGACACGGATCCCAAAACCACCTATTGGACCAATAGGATCCTAGGTGCTCACTTCATGCATTATGATTTCTAGGCGCCAGTTTGATGCTCCATCACAAGGAAAGTGCACCCACACTTGCAAGTGTTTTTCTTCAGGATCTAGGCACCAATTGAAGGTTGTAGTTGCCAAGAAGAGTGCCTAGTAAGAGGAAGTCTTTTGGAGTCTCCAAAACACATCAAACACTTGACTAACAACAAGATAACTTTTTCCCAAGTTAGGCGCTTCAAGAGGGAAGTTAAAACATGAATAAGTGCCAACTTGTCTAGGCAAAAACTCAAGCTTGTTGAGGATACACATGGCGCCCAACATTCCTTGGTGATTTCACGAACTTCAAACGCTCAGAACTATTCAAGGAATGCCCAATGCCCCTTCTTGATGATAGGCCACCAAAGTGAGGGTGGAATTACACCTTGATGGCATTAGGCGCTATCTAGAGTATGCTACTCCATGGAAATGCGCCTTCTTTCTTAGAGTCTTAATGAAAAGTCCTGGAGGTTAAGATGTGCCTTGTCTTAATGAGGTGCAACTCTTGGGTAAGAAAGCTTGTAAAGTGCGCCTAACTTAGTGAATAGGTTGATAACTTCTAAACCCTTCCTGGAACTTAGATTGCTTCAACTGAAGATCATCTTGCACCAATACATCACCAAACTTTCAATCACAAGATCAATTCAAACTTAGGCGCTCATTAAGAGTCTTTCCAATGTTGGTGCATCTCAAAGGTTGAACTAGCAAGAGATGGCGCCTAGCTTCCTAGACCTTGTTTCAATATGTTTGAGTTTGAAAGTTGACTCAATGGTATCAAGATGGTGCCATAGAGTCCTTGGACTAGTTTCTTAGAGTTTCAAAAAAATTCTGGCTCATTGAAAATTCCTCCTACATGCTTAGGCACCATTTCAAGGTCCTAGAACCATGATGTAGTGACTTATTGCTCTAGGCACCCATTCATGATTGTGCAACTTGAGATTGGCGCCTAGAGTGAATAGGCTTTCATCCTAACTTAATTCACTAAGGCAACCTCATCTTGAAGGCCAAACAACTTTTCCTGCCAGAGCACCTTGATTGAAGACTCCACATCCTTGGATGCTCATTTCGATAATTTGATGTGAAATTGGCGCCTAGACTCCAAGAGTCAACTTTCTGCTTTCCAGACTTAACCAAATTTTGAGTTTCTGACTTTGTTCCAGCAAAACAATGAGATTGAGTTAGTCAAAAACCAATTCATTCCCTCATCATTCTGAATTAGCCTCTGAGAATGAGCAATAGGCTAATCCATTCTTCACTTGATGATCAAGCCGGAAACGGGGACATGACAGGGTAAGTTGTATTTAATGACATCACCTAATTGAGTGCCTAAGAGCTATAAAGCTTAATGTTGACATAAGGACAAGCGCTTAGTAAAGGAGAGTTTCTCAAACATTTAAACATGTGAATGAAGTCATAGAAATGCACTAAGTCATCTAGGCACCATTTTCCCCTTGTGTACCCTTACATTTGCGCCTAAGAAGAAGTTACAACTTTACACTGCCTCCTTCTGACGATTTTTGGGGCAGCAGAAAACCTTTCACCACAAACCAATGTCTCAGAGATATAAAAAACTGAGAGAGGTTATTGTAGAGGCACTCTACATGATCGTGTTACCTCAGATGGAATGTTTCTAAGTGACACAGTTTTTGAGTAACATCTCGTCAAAGATTGCTATCTTTTTGCACTTTGGACTCTTTAGGGATATCGTCGGTACAATGTAGCTCAGACTGTTTCGACATGTTTGGGTGAAAAATAGGACCATGCCTAGTGTAAATGTACCTATCCGGATGCGTTGGAATAGTCAATTTGGTCACATTAGGAGAAGGATGAAAGTTACACCCCTTTGCAACTTTACACTACCTCTTGATAATTTTTGGGGCAGCAGAAAACCTTTCACCACGGGCAAATGCCTCAGAAATATAAAAAATTGAGAGAGGTTATTGTAGAAACACTCTATGTGATCACGTGACCTTAGATAGAATGTTTCTAAGTGACATGGTTTTTAAGTAACATCTCATCAAAGATTGCTACCTTTTTACACTTTGGACTCTTCAGGGATATCGTCAGTACAATGTAGCTCGGACTGTTTCAACATGTTTGGGTGAAAAATAGGACCATGCCTAGCATAAATGTACCCATCTAGATGCATTGGAATAGTCAGTTTGGTCACATCAGGAGCAGGATGAAAGTTACACCCCTTTGCAACTTTACACTGCCTCCTTCTGATGATTTTTGGGGCAGCAGAAAACCTTTCACCACGGGCAAATGCCTCAAAGATATAAAACACTGAGAGAGGTTATTGTAGAAGAACTCTACATGATCACGTTGCCTTAGATGGAATGTTTCTAAGTGACACAATTTTTTAGTAACATCTCGTCAAAGATTGCTGCCTTTTTGCACTTTGGACTCTTCAGGGATATCGTCGGTACAATGTAGCTCAGACTGTTTCGACATGTTTGGGTGAAAAAAAAGACCATGCCTAGTGTAAATGTGCCCATCTAGACATGTTGGAATAGTCAGTTTGGTCACATCAGGAGCAGGATGAAAGTTACACCCCTTTGCAACTTTACACTACCTCCTTCTGATGATTTTTGGGGCAGCAGAAAACCTTTCACCACAGGCAAATGCATCAGAGATATAAAAAATTGAGAGAGGTTATTGTAGAGGCACTCTAAATGATCATGTTTCCTTAGACAAAATATTTCTAAGTGACACAGTTTTGAGTAACATCTCATCAAAGATTGCTACCTTTTTGCACTTTGGACTCTTCAGGGATATCATCGGTACAATGTAGCTCGGACTGTTTTGACATGTTTGGGTGAAAAATAGGACCATGCCTAGCGTAAATGTACCGATACGGACGCGATGGAATAGTCAGTTTGGTCACATCTGTAGCAGGATAAAAGTTACACCCCTTTGCAACTTTACACTACCTCCTGATGATTTTTGGGGCAACAGAAAACCTTTCACCATGGGCAAATGCCTTAGAAATATAAAAAATGAGAGAGGTTATTATAGAAGCACTCTATGTGATCGCGTTACCTCTGATGGAATGTTTCTAAGTGACACAATTTTCGAGTAACATCTCGTCAAAGATTGTTGTCTTTTTGCACTTTGGACTCTTCAGGGATATCGTCAGTACAATGTAGCTCAAACTGTTTCAACATGTTTAGGTGAAAAACAGGCCCATGCCTAGCGTAAATGTACCCATCCTGATGCGTTGGAATAGTCAGTTTGGTTGCATCAAGAGTAGGACACCAAAAATGCATAACATGATGTAAAAATGTGTATATGTGTAAAAATGCAGGAGGAAATAAAAAAAGGCAAACCTTAATTGTTAGTGTGCATACTTACAAATCAATGTTATATGGCTTTACAAAATCAATGTGAATACTTACAAATTAATCCAATGAACCATCCAGGTTTGCTCTACTCTTTATTGTGTCAAGTATTGCTTCATGGTCAGACTCACGCACCTTCCACAAGATTTTGTTCAAAGGTCTACCTAGATACTTTAGCAAATGAACATTGGATGCCATGACAAGGTTCGAGCAATGAAGAATCTTCCGATGCATGTCAAAGTTCTGAAACAGCTAAAAATTAACACTCTTATGTGGGTACCTTCTAAGCCATGTTCCAGTAATAACCACTGAGCCTATAGGGTATTTGATGTTTTCTCCATCTGTAATAGGGGCCTCCAATTTTTTTTTGCCCTTAACACAATGACATAAGTAATAATATGTTCCCTCTTCATTATCTTCATCTGCAATAACTGCATATACGTGCCCTACATTGATATGTGTAGCAAATTAGATGAAATTAGTCAACATTACAAAAACACTAAAATGTAAGATGACATTACCTAGTTGAACTGGATGAAATTAGATGCATATATGTGCCCTATATTACCTGGTTGAACTAAATCTAATATGTGGTCAAAGTCAACTGATGATTCCATCTGTGTTAGTTCCAGTGCCGTCGAGGGTCGATATGTGTCAAGTGGGCTAAGATAACTTAACTGCCATTCATCAACCCACTCCTTTGACTCGCACTCATCCCAGACTTGAATTGTATAGGAAGAACAAAAACATGACATCTTTCGTGTATGGATACTCCATGAACCTACAATTGAGCTTCTGAAAGAGTGCATCTCATTTGATCCTGTCAGTGTACAACAGTCCTCATATGGTGCAATGTTAGTATCATCTATCAACCAAAAAAATCTACGAACTGAAGACTTACCTTCATTACCTAGACCCATGGAAGCATTACACCACTTGACAATTGATTTTGCATCTGTCAACTTTGCGTTGTCTTTATACTTTAACTCTTCTCATGCTATGGCTCTTTTGATACATGCTCCTGCACCATCATGCTCCCCCTTTCCATGCCCGGCCTCACAAAAGTTCCACATATGCTAAATACCTATAAAATTATGCCTCCTGCTCAGCTAATAAAAATTTTGAGTTCTTGAATTGTGATGCACAGTTATTCGACCATATTATATGCTAACTAAATGATATGCCCCTTCTAGCCAAATCATTGTAGAACACCTGAAAGCAACCTTGCACGAACTCCGTAGAATGCATGTGATCATCACTAATATAGAAATTATACTCCCTTATGATCTTTCTATCATCCTCTGTACTATCATTTGCATGAATGAATGCGATGTGCACAAATATAGAAACCTATGTGGAGTTGTAATATTGTGATTGCACCTCACGCTGTGGCTGTAGACTGTAGTTCTCTGCAAAGTCGATGACTAAAACAATGCTACCAACCGGAAATGTGTCCTTGCATAACTTGAATTGCAAGTCCAACCATCGAGCTCTATGGGCATGTCTTGCATACTCATACACTATGCTGTCACGAAATATAGGCATAAACTGATACACTGGAATCTTTTCAATAACCAATTCACACCTCTTTGCTTCTTTACCATCTTTTGTATTGTATGCCACTGTTTTATCATTGCCAAACTCTACTAGTTCATTTCCAACTGCGTGTGTTCTTTCCATATGTTCACATATTAGCAAATGTTGAAAGCCACCACAACGATGACATGTGCCATCCAAACATAATTTCTCGTAGAATATTTGACCTTCCTCTCTTTCACATAAAATTCTTGATATGAAGTTTCTTAAAGATGTTGGTGGGGCACATATGGCACAACCCTGCAAAACATTGTTAGTATGCATATCTAAACATATAGACCTATAAGCATCAAAATGGTTAGAAAATTTAATATGTAATCTACAACAAGTAGTGCGTGTGTGATTTATCTTGATATAGAAAGGTTTTAGCATTTCAAAATATCTTTGACAAATTTTAATTTGAGGATACTTCTCCAGAAATTTACCATAAAACTGTGTCTGAGTCCCATCCAAAAAATAGTTTGGATGTGGCTCATGGTTCTGACTACTGATTCTCCTTCTTACCACATCCCTTTGATTTGGAGATACCCTTGTGTAATTCTTCCAAAAGTCTTCAATTAGTGATCTCAATGCTTCAACAATTGCTTTATCTTTTCGTAGTAGTTGTAGATTAGATAAAGCAATGAAGGTAAAACACTAAATCAAATGCAATAAAAACACAAGATTATACCTCACAAGCACAACCTAATCCCATCAAGGGAAGAAGGAGCCTTTGCACCCAAAAGAAGCTCCCAAGACCAAGATGATCCCTAGACTATGGATTTCAAATGTGAAATGCTCTTCAATTGTGCAACTCACTATCTAACTCAAGAGTGATTTTGGCATGGTAACTTTGCATAAACTTGGATGATGAAAATGACTTGTGAGAGGTTGTATTTATAGATTTTTGGAAGGGATTTTGATCCAAGGGTGGAGATTGATTGGAGAGATCAATGGTGGAGGATGAAAGTGATGTGGAGGGCCTAGATTTGATCTTGGAAGATGGAGGGCTAGGAATAAAAGTAAATCTTTTATTCATTTCTAAGAAATGGGTGAATAAATGAAGTTGGGTGAGATAGATTATTTGTGAATTAAAAATTCACATGGGGAACGGTAAAATGAATTAAAAATTTATTTGGGGAAGAGTGGATATTTATGAGTTATGACATGTGTAAGGGATGTGTAAGAGAAGTAAATGTGATGTGTGATTTATTTGAATTTTAAATTTGGGGGATGTGGGGAGAAGTGTTAATGAGGGTTTGACTCAATTAATTAAGGTGATTAACGTAATTAATGTGGCTGGAATAAATTAGTAGAGGGATTAGAGGAGGATAAGATTAATTAATCAGTGATTTAATTAATTAATCCTAAGGCTAGGATGAGGTAGGCTAGAGTAGGCAATTAAATAATAGCTATTTAATTGTCTAGGGTAGGGATAGGCTAATTAGTAGGCTGGATTAATTAGTTAACATGGTTTTAACTAATTAATTGGATTTAGGGAAAATGGGGGAATTGATTTAATAAATTTTGCATATTTACTAAATCAATTGGCTAAGGTTTGGACTATTGAATCAACAAAATTAATTCAATTTTGGGGATGAAATGGTGTGGATTTAGGAAATGAAAGGGGTAATTAATTAAATAAAAATTTAATTAATTGGTTGGAAAGGAAATTGGTATGTTTAGGGATGTCGGGAGTCAGTTTGGTGGTCGAGACATTTTTAGCTGTCTACATTTGCCCCTCTTTGACATGGCGTCAAGACCTAGGAGGGAAGTGGCGTCAGGTTGAAGAAGAATATGCCCCAACTGCCGGGAAGGAATGAGATGGATAGGGGATGCCCCCTCGAGAGGTTGGCAGGAAAATGAAAATTTTGCAGGTAAGCTCTCGAAAGGATGCGACAGAAGTGACAGTTGGAGAGGTGATGGAAAAAGAAGATGGTAGGAGAAAAAACGGAGGAAAAAAAGGCTGAGATCTGCACCCTGGAGGAAAAAAGAAGAGATGGAGGGATGACATGGCCCACTATATTAGGGAAAGTGGGCCCAAAGAGTGCCACATTGGCACACTTTTGACTTTGTAGAAAAAAAGACAAAGGAGAGATGGCTGAGCGCAACCCACAGTTCCCACAACTTCATCACATCTCAGAGCGATTCCGAGAGGTCGGGCGGTCACCCGAGGCTGGACCCCAGGTAGGGCCTAACCCGAACTTTGTGATTTTTTATTTTACGCACATTTTTTTGGGGTTGTGAGACATGGGTTTGGAGTGCGTGGCGCCAAAGATAAGGTGAATTAGCGCAATCCTGTAGATTAGCGCTATTCGCCAGGGTAGGGTAGGGTGGTTTTGTCGCCATTTGGGTGAAATATTGGTGCCATCGTCTGGATTAGCACCAAAATCTAGGGAGAAAGAAATATGGCATTTTGGCGCCATATTAGGGTTAGAGCGGCGCTATCATCCGGAATAGCACCATAATGGTAAATAGCACAATTGTATGTTTTAGCACTAAAGTGGAAATTGACGCGAAAATGTAATGCATCGCCATCGTCTGGATTAGCACTATATAGGTCACGCAGTGGCGCCATTATCTGTATTGGCGCAATGGGTAGGGAAAAGTAGCACCATTTTAAAAATTGCGCCAGGGGCTGTCTGTGTGGGGGCCACATGGTGGGGGCCTTTGAGACATTAGAAGAAAAAGTGTGTGTGGGGGAAATAAGTTAGTATCTAATGAAGAAGTGGTGGATGCAGGATACACAGCAGTTTATACTACAGTCGCGGGAGTGACGAGTGCCATCCATGATGGCACTATTTGATGAGGCATGGCAGCCTCGACTGGCAAGGCTCGAGCTTTGGACGATGGCATCGATGCCAGTACTGCGAGCTCATAGAGCTCTGATGACGGCGATGGTGGAGCGATATCGCACCGAGACTTGCAGCTTTCTGCTGCCGACAGGTGAGATGACCATCACACTTGAGGATGTTTATCGCATCCTCAAGCTGCCGATTCTAGGTCGACATGTGAGGTATGACACGAGGAGGGGGCAGACTACATTGACCACAATGTTCAGAGCAGAGCACCTGGTTCTTTCGGCAGATGGGAGGGAGTTGGATTACAATAGGACACTGGTGGCAGGTGCAAATCCCTTTGCCTTATTTCTGTGTGCACTGATTGGAGGTGTGGTGATGCCGAATAGGCGAGGCAGAGGTTTTCCTGTGGGCTAGGGTGGGATGATAGAGGGGATGGTGGGTCATGATATTGTCTATGCATGGGGGCTGGTGATGCTAGCACAGCTGCTTCATGAGATGCACATGGTCGCTTATCTTCATGATAGGGCTTTATCTGCTAGGGTTACGCTGCTACATGTATGGATTTGGGAGCATATCCCTATGACCCAACTGATATGCGGTTATTATCAGCGGCCGTTTGAGGTGTTTATGTTTTTGTATTGAGATGCAGAGTATACATACACTGGACAGGTCCGCCAATGGCGGCGGATATTGGATGACGTGATTAGTGTGGTATGGTGTTCATATATTGGTTGTGAGGAGTGGCTCGATGATGTGACTCATCTCCCGTACACATTTCAGCAAAGATATCTTATGGGTCGTGCAGACCGTACCATAGAGATGTACTTACCCTCGCAGGTTATGCGTCAGTTTGGACTAGTACAGGATACGCCTCAGTAGATGGTGATATATGCACGGACGCCGCAGGATATAGCCCACTGGCCTGCATCATTATAGCCACAGGTTGTGCTGAATGATTTTGTAGCACTGTGGCCAGTTCAGTGGGATTGGAGGAGCACAGTGAGGGATGCAGGTACTACACCTGCACACAAGGTATGGTGGCAGATGCATCGGCCCACCCGATTGACAGATCCGATGGTGGAGGTATCGGGGGATGACTCAGATGGGAGTGGAGATGATCCTGATGGGGATGGAGATGAGGTTATTATAGATTACATTGTGGAGGTGATGGATGATGGGGAGGAGAGGATGATTGCGAGAGATGGCCAGCGTGTAGAGGAGTTGGCAGCAGCGGTAGCGGGACAAGGACAGGTGGGGTAGGAGGTTCCAGCACAGCAGGTTCCAACACAGCAGGCCTAGGTTAGGGGCGGACGATAGGGTAGAGCACCACGACGGCGTGGTGGACAGCCGAGGGCAGAGCAGGGTGATCTATCTCCATCACGGGTGGAGCAACTGCGAGTCGGTAGACATGATACCGAGGCAAGGAGTTCAGGGGCAGGGGTGGTGGTAGAGGTTGAGAGGCTGACACCTCGGTGACATCCACGGGAGGAGACAGAGGAGGTGGAGACATTACGTGCTCAGGTGGCCAGCTTAGAGGAGGCGTTAGGGCGCTGAGAGGTCAAGTTGGGACAGCTGCGGGGAGTAGATGGGCAAGTGGCAGTGTTAGAGGCTTAGTTGGCCCAGGCTCAAGAGGTCATGGAGGATTTGAGGATAGAGCGGGATGCAGCGCTTGTGAGAGCACAGCAGGCAGAGACTACGTTGAACAGTGTACAGGCTGCAGGTGGGGGACTTGCCTGGATTTTGGCAGGGATGCAGGCCCAGTTGGCTCAGGCGCAGACACATGCACATCAGATATAGGGGTAGTTGAGCCAGGCACAGGGGTAGATATCTCAGGTACAAGGAGAGCTAGCAGAGGCTAGAGCACGGACGGAGTATTATCGGGGGTTGTACTATGCAGCCGTGCCCGCGGTGCAGCAGGCACCGAGTTACAACCAGGTCAGCAGATCAGGGGCATTAAGATCACATAGATCGAGATCTGTGTAGTCAGTACAGTAGACGATGCCTCCTCCCTCACATGTGCCCCAGCAGGGTCCTCAGGTACTAGTAGTGCCACAGCCACAGCCGGCATCAGGATCACAGGCTCAACCAAGGTCAGCGTCTCCTACTCCCTCAGAGAGAGGATCCTCGATGTGATGCTATACCATGTTAGCCCTTAGAGGCATTGTATCAGGACACTATGTATATTTTTTGATGATGAGCGATGTACATTTTTTTGCAGTGACTATATATGATGCGATGCTTTGGATGGTGTATGATGTTCTATTGTGATGATGCTTATATGATGGATGCACATGTTATGTTTTATATGTTGTGGATGTGTGATGTTGATGCAAATGATGTGTGTGATTGGATGGATGCATGGATGTTTTTGTGATATATGCATGGTGTTGTGATTGTATGGACTATATGATGTAACTGAATATGTAGACTAATGAACATTTATTATGGATGAAAATGTATGGAATTATGTATATGCCACTAGATGTATATGTTGTTTCAATGGTGATGCTGATGATGTTGTAATGCAACTAATTGTTTATGAGATGTTTATATGTATGGAATGCAATGTGATGATACTATGTTTAATTTTAGCATGCACCTATGTGATAAATTAACATGATATGATGTGTAATGATATGCAGCTAGATGTTTGTAGAATGAACCAAAAATGATGTGCAAATGAATTAAAATGACTTTAAAATGATATGCAAATGGATAATGAACTGAAAATGTAATGCAACTTAAAATGGATTAAAATGAAGCCTAAAATGTGATGCAAATGGATTAAAATGAACCTAGAATGCAAAATTAAATGGATTAAAAATGAACCTAACATGAGATGCAAAATGGATTAAAATGAAGCTAAAATGATATGCAAATGGATTAAAATGAACCTAAAATGATATGCAAATGGATTAAAATGAACTTAAAATGATATGCAAATGGATTAAAATGAACCTAACATGAGATGCAAAATGGATTAAAATGAACCTAACCTAATATGCAAAAATGAACCTAAAATGATTATGCAAATTGGATGAAAATGAACCTAAAATGATTATGCAAATTAGATGAAAATGAACCTAAAATGAACCTAAAATGATATGAAGTGGGTCATGACATGTAACTAAATGATATGCTTAAATGCAATTTAGGTGATAGGTGGTATGCAAACGAGGTGATAGGTGAGATGGCCTAGTCCTGATACACATGATGTTCCTTGTGATGACCCTGAGTGGTGAGACTGTGGGAGAGTGTGTTAGGTGGTGGGGATGATAGGGGTGGGAGCGTCTAGGGGATGGCGGTGGGGAGATTGGAGGCTTGCTAGGTCATAAGACACCATGTCATTGAGGGGGGGGGTTTGGTTTGGCTCAAGTTGTGTTAAGTGGAGATATGGTGGGAAGATGGGGTTAGTGAGGGAGTTAGATTAGGGGGGGTGGGGTGGTTGAAAAGTGTTTATCAAATCTAGGCCAATATAGGATAGGTGACTGAGTGATTAGGATGATGATTTTGAGCTAGTAACAGTAGTTGCACAAAAATAATTGAGAGCATTTCTTAGTTTAATGTAGCAATGTAGGATACAGTTCACAAAGGTATGAAATGACCTAGGTGATGATGTATATCTGACGATTGCATGGACTAGACCCACAAACAATAGGTTGGTTTCATGCATGCCCAAGGTAGTATAATCTTGTCTAGTGGAGGAAGGGGACTCATAGCAGTGAGTGTGAATAATGCATATAAGGTGTTGATACCTGTATATGCAAATAGGACACATCATGCTAGAACCGACCTGGACTTCAAGATATGAATACTATTCTTGGAGTAATGAAACTAACCCACAAGCACAGCATACCGAAACAATGACTATGTCTACTCCAAGGGCTATCCGCTATGTACCATGATATAATGAGATCAAGGTAGCTTTGGAGATTGCTTGGAGCAAGACAAAAAGATAATAATCAATAAGCAAAAAGACCAACGAAAGATACAAATAGCCTTTGTGTGCTCTTGCCAAGAGACATGATGATAGAATGATAGATTTTTGTTCATTGTAGGAAAGACATATCCTTGGACGTAGATCTATTGGTGTTTAATTGGAGAGTTTTTTGGAAGATGGGCAAAAGAACATTCTGGCCAAATGTAATATGATAGTTGGTATGTTGCTTGATGATTTTTGCGCAAGGGACCATGTTTCAATGGTATACGTAGCATGCATATCTTTTCTTAGATCTAGAAAGCTCAGTGAGTGGGAACCATCCCAATGGGTGGGATGGGTGCATCTTAGATACCTGAGTACTGGAAACATCCTTCGTATTCCAGACTACCTACATACCCTTTGTCCATGGGATCAAGGTACTTTTAAGATGCGGGTGAAATGAATATGTAGTTCTGGCATGACTTGATGATGTGGGAATGGTTTGCGATGGGTGGGATGTGATGAGGATTGAGGTGTGTTAGATGATCATGATGGGATGCGAGATTGATGCATGGGGTGATTGTTTTTGGATTTTCTATTTTTTAGGATTTTTTTGGATTTTCTGATTTTATGATGTTTTTGGATTTTCTGATTTTATGATGTTTTTGGATTTTCTGATTTTATGATGTTTTTGGATTTTCTGATTTCATGAACTGTACAAACGAGAGCTTACAAGGATCCTTGTTCCATGGATGGGGTTTTGGTTGGGTGAGGTAGTGCGGAATGGGCAAACAAACTTGATGTTTCAGAATTTCAAGCCATGGGATACATGGGTATGGAGTGTTATGATGAAAAGAGGACTTATTAGATGGTAGAACCGGCCACTACGCATGGCGCCTAAAACAGGTTTTCACCATGGTACTTATCCAAGGCGTCACCGAGGTGATTTTCACCATTGGAAGTTTTTATTGCACTCTGATTTTTCTTGATTTTCTGATTTTTTGGTGTTCGATTTTTTTTAATTTTTTTTATTTTTTGACTTGTGGTACCAGATGGGTTATGAATAGAATCTCTTGAGATGCAAGATGTTCATCAGCTCATCTAGAGGCTGCCCCTCGTGTGTTGCAAGCTGATAAGCTCCCGACCCATAGTCGGCAGTGACGACATAAGGTCCTAGCCTATTAGGTTCAAACTTTCCTTGCTTCAGACGCTCCTACAGGTTCTTCTAATTTTCCATTAGGACCAGGTCACCTACCTCAAACTTTCTAGTTCTAATCTTTTTGTTGTAGCTTCTTCTGAGGCGGTTTTAGTATGCCTGTAAGTGATTTAATGCATTCAGGCATTTCTCATCTAGTAGTTCAAGTTGATGCAACCTTGCAACGCGATAGTCTTCATTAGAGATAATGTTTTGCAATGATACTCGGAGGGATGGGAGCTCGACCTCTATAGGTAAAATGGCTTCAGATCCGAATACTAGTGAGTATGGAGTGGCTTCGGTAGGAGTGCGGATGCTTGTGCGGTAAGCCCATAGGGCGAGGTTGAGTTGGAGGTGCCAGTCACAGCTAGCTTCATTGACTGTCTTTTTTAAGATGCGAAGGATGGTTTTATTAGAAGCCTCTGCTTGACCGTTTCCTTGGGGGTAATATGGGGTGGAGAATCAGTGTTTGATGTCAAACTTTTCGTACAAAGTGCGAACTTCTTAGTTTTTGAATGGCTTCCCATTATCAGTGACAATGGAATGAGGGATACCGTAGTGACAGATGATGTAGTGGAGAATGAATTTGGAGATTTGGATGCCTGTGGTGAAGGTGAGTGGTATTGCTTCCACCCACTTTGTGAAGTATTCAGTAACAGTGATTATGAATTTATGGCCATTGGAAGATGGAGGATGTATTTTCCCTATGAGGTCGAGTCCCCACTGTGAGAAAGGCCACGGCGTTGTGATTGGTTGTAGCTCCTGTGCTGGTGTGTGGATGAGATTGCCATGCTGTTGACATGGGAGGCATTTTCTGATAAACTGATGTGCATCCTTGTCCATGGTGGGCCAATAATATCCAGTCCTCAGGATCTTTTTAGAAAGAGCTAGTCCACTTGAATGTGCCCTGCAAATACCTGCGTGTACCTCTTCCAAAGCTGCCTCAGCTTCCCTAGAGTCTAAACATCATAGAAGCATGTCATCAAGACTCCTTTTGTAGAGGGTGTCACCTACAAGGATGAAATGGGAGGCTCGATGGATGAAGGATTTTCTCTGTGATGGGGATAGGTTGTTGGGGAGGATATTATCATGAAGGTAGAGGTAGGTTTCTTGATACCAGGGGGATAGGGGACCAACGATTTTGCACACTAGTTCAGAGTGAGGAACGTCATATGCTGGGATGGGGAGCTCTTCGATCAGGAATTCACATTTCTTGCTACCTTGCTTCATGTCTACCAGAGATCCGATGGTTGCCATGGCATCCGCTGCTTTGTTGTTTAACCTTGGGATCTGCTCAAAGTAGATGTCACTGAAATAATCTTTAAAGTCATCGACCATCTTCTTATAGGGAAGGAGCTTACCATCCTTGGTTTTGTATTCATTATTGACCTACCTGATGACCAGTTGAGAGTCGCCATACACAGTTAGCTTTTCTATTTTCCATTGGATGGCCATTCGGAGACCTGTGATGAAGGCCTCATACTCTGCTACATTATTGGTTCATAGAAATGTGATTTTGAATGATTTAGGGATCGTGTCACCTTGAGGGGTAACAAACAGGACACCTGCCCCTGAGCCTCTGTGAGTGTAGGATCCATCAAAATACATCTTCCATGTATCTGCGGCTGGTGTGATTGTAAAGATGGCCTCGTCTGGAAATTTTCCTATTGTAGGATGTTCTGCCTGAATAGGTGCCTCAGCCAGCTAATCTGCTATGACTTGTCCTTTGATTGCCTTTCTCTCTATGTATTCTATGTCAAATTCGGTGAGAATCATGACCCATTTTGCCATTCTTCCAGTGAGAGCTGCTCTGTTTAGCAAATATTTGAGTGGCTCAATCTTAGCAATGAGCTTAGTCTTGTGATTGAGCATATAATGTCTTAACTTTTGTGATGTGAAGACCAAGGCGAGACATGCTCATTCAATTTGTGTGTAGTTAAGCTCATAGGAAATCAAGGTGCGGCTGATGTAGTAGATGGCTCTTTCCTTCCCCTGCTCATCATGTTGTGCTAACAAAGCCCCAATTGATGTGTCTGTCGCGGAGATATACAAGAGGAGGGACTCTCCTTGTCTTGGTGGAGATAGAATAGGGGGATTAGCCAGATATGCTTTTAGTTGGTCGAAGGCCTCCTGACACTGAGCAGTCCAGGCAAAAGCTGTATCTTTCCTAAGGAGATGCTCGAATGGTTGGCATTTGTCAACAAGTTGAAAAATGAATCAGTGAATAGACTGTAGTTTACCCTGCAGGCTTCTCAGTTGTTTCAAGGTTTTAGGAGGTGGCATTTCAATAATAGCTTTGACTTTCGTTGGATCTACCTCGATTCCTCGTCTGGAGACTATGTATCCCAGCAATTTACCTGAGGTGACACCAAAGACACACTTTTTTGGATTTAGACGAACATTATATTGCTCTAGCCTGTCAAAGATCTTGGCTAGCACGTCTAAGTGTTCTTCTCTAGTCTTTGATTTGTCGATTAAGTCATCAACGTAGTCCTCCATGATGTGGTGAAAGAGGTTGTGGAAGATGACGGTCATTGCTCTTTGATAAGTAGCTCCTACATTGTTTAGGCCGAATGGCATTACTACCCAACAGTATGTCCCCCAAGGGCATATAAAGGATGTCTTGTGCTAATCTTCTTCAGCAATTTTGATTTGATTGTATCCTGAAAAGCCATCCATGAGAGATAGCATCTCATGCCCTACAGTAAGATCCACAATCACATTGATGTTGGGAAGTGGGAAGTCATCTTTCGGGCAGGCCTTGTTGAGGTCTCTGAAGTCAGTGCAACAGCAGATTCTGCCATCTGGTTTAGCAACCGGTACTAGATTTGAAACCCATTCAAGATAATCAATTGGACATATGAACCCCACATCTAGTAACTTTTTGAGCTCTGCTTTGACAAGAAGGGCCACCTGAGGATTCATCTTTCAGAGCTTCTATTTGACTGGTTTGGCATCAGGATGCACTGCAAGATGATGAACAACCAAGGCGGGATCTAGCCCTGGCATGTCTGCATAGGTCCACACAAAGTTGTGATTTCTACGTGTGAAGAATGCCAAGAAGTCTTCTTGTTCGAACAGGCTGAGAGATTCTACTCTGTATGTGATTTTCGGCTCTTCCTATGTCCCTAGATTCATTTCCTGAGTTGGTTCAACCAAGATGGGTGATCTGTCAGGATATACTTTATCTATTTTAGGGAGGCCCATGCTTCCATCCCCTAGTGCCTCATGGAGGTTTTCACCAGGAGATACATCATTTATTTTTACTATTTTGGGATCTGATACTGCTGTGGAACAGTTTTCACCATCAGATCCATTTTTTTCTTTTTGTGTTTTTGTGACTAGAAGTAGGGGTTGTCTCCCCGAAATAGGCAGCCGGATTGAGTTCCATGATGTATCCAGCTCTGTGATCCCCCAAGCGGAAGTTGTCTCTTACTCCCATCATTTCAGCAATGGCTTCGTCATTTGGTGCGATATCAAAGATAGGAGGTCCTCGTTGGTCCCAGTCAATGAGGTCGGGGTATACTAATGGTAGGTCATTGGATGATGAGGCGAGAGTGGTGACGGAGTAGATGGTGCAAATGGAGGAGTGGAAGAAATTGGCAAAGTCACTAAAGGAGTCTTGTAGGTCCGTTTTGTTGACATTGTTGACGTCTAGAGAAACTGGAGCAAACTTGGCTAAGATACATTTGCCGGTATTAAGGATGCGTTGTGGTTGACCATACCCTAACCCTTGAGTATAGGGGTTTCTTGTTGCTTGTAGTGGTTCTACAATCCCCTGTTCATGAAGGCCAATGCCACCTTGTCCTTTGTAACCCATGCTTTTGACTATTTCAGAACCTTTGCCATAACTGTTTGTTGGGATGGGGGGGATATCTTGTTCTGTTTCTTCATCCTTGTAAAGCTAGGATGAAATATCTTCAAGTATGTCCTGATCCAGAAGGTGTTTCTTCTCAAAGATGGGCAAGGGTTTGCATTTGATGATGACTGTGTCAGCTACCTCTGTGTTCAGAGTGCCAAATGTCTTAGGAGTGGGTAATAAGCCCATGCAAAAGGTGTCGTGAAGGTTGTATTCCCCACAGCCTTGGTCGCTGAGCTTGATCTTGACCTCAGGTGGTGAAGGTGTTTGGGATGAAGTGGTGGCGATGTTGGCGGGGTCCATGTATGAGGTGGAAGCTATTGGGGTGGTTTGGGTGGTGGATTTATTATATGGATAGAAGGTTTGGTTGTTTCCTTCCAGAAAACTGCAATATTGGAAGGGATGGGGATCGGCATAAATAGTGACTTCAGTGCCGTTGTGGGGGAATTTGAGGCATTGATGGAAAGTGGATGGGACGGCTTGCATGGCATGGATCCATGGGTGGCCGAGAAGAATGTTATAGGGGAGGTCAAGATCCAGAACCTGACATTTTGTTTCAAGGATTTTCTGTCCCACTTGAATAGGGAGCTTTATGGTGCCCTCGGATAGCCTCTCGGTGTCATCATATTGTTATGCACTCGCTAGCATCCACAACCACATCTGAGTACCCCAAGTGTTTTAGCAATTTTAGAGTGCATATATTTAGGCCGGAACCACCATCTATTGGGACCTTTTAATGGTGTGTTTGTGAATGCGGACCTCGATGTGTAGTGCATCACTATGTAGGTGTTCAGAAGTAGGGAGATCTTTTTCAGAAAATGTGATATGGTGTGGTGTAGCAATATGGCCGACCATGGCTTGAAATTGATGGACATCCAAGTTTGCAGGGACTTGTGTTTCCAAAAGGGCCTTGTTGAGAATGTCCTTGTGGCGGGGTGATGTGCAAAGCAGCTCAAGGATGGAGATTTGCACGGGTGTCTTTCCTAGATGCTCTAGGAGGTTATATCGAGTGGTGGGTGATGGACGAGCATTTGGACGAGGGGGGAGGGGATTAGATGTGGATGCGGGTGTCGATTCAGTGGGAGGGGCAGTGCAGATTGAGACACGGCCTCAACGGGTTGTTATGGTGCAATCGGGTGCTTGTGCCCAAATGGTGATTGTGTTGACATAGTGGGAGGAGGGTTTGATGCGGCCGACAATGGAATCATAGGATGCGGGTGGTGGAGTGACATTGTATGCTTGGTTGGATGAGGATGCTTTATTATGGTTGGGTAAAGGATCCTTGTAAGCTCCAAGGTTAGTATTTGGTGATCTGGTTGAGCACTTTGATTGAGGCTGACGAGATTTTGGTCTATGAGATCTTGGATGCAATGTTTTAGTTGCATACAGTCAGCTATTTTATAGCCTGCCACGCAGTGGTATTCACAGTAATCATTTTCATCATACCATGCCGCTTTGAGTTCATTGTCTTGTTGTGGTCGAACAGGCAGGAGTGTGACCACTCCTTGTTTGATACATCTATCGAGGATGTCCTCAATGGGTTCTGCTAATGGTGTGAAATTTCGGCAAGGTTTGCGTGGTTTATTTGGCCCTCTTGGGTTATTTACATTCGCTGCATACATATGTGCAGGTGTTTGGTTTTGGATGTGTTGGACGGCCTTCACATCGGTGACTCCATCGTTCAGATTATTCTTGTTCTTCCCCCAATAGCGTGATTTATCATTAGATTGCGTGTTGGTATTGTTGTTGGTATTGGGGGTGTTGTGATTGGATTTGTAGTTGTTGTTGTTGTTGGATTTGGGGTTGTATAGTTTGATGGAGCCCTTGGCAATGAGGGCTCGTTCGACAGTAGTGCCTTTGTCGATAACCTCTTCAAAGGTAGATGCGCAAAGAATTTGTAAGTGAAATCCTAGTTCCTGATTGAGATTGGCCACGAACATGGTGACAAGTTGTTTTTTAGGAATAGGCCATGGGAGCTTGCTTGCTAGGCCCCTCCACCTTTGTAAGAAAGAAGCGAAAGCTTCTCTGTTCTTTTGTTTGGTGTTACAGAGGTCGGTCATAGACACCTCATGTTCAAAGTTGTAGGAGAAGTGATTGACAAACTTCTCCGCAAGCTCGGGAAATGTTTGAATTCCAGGTGGAAGATGGGCAAACCATTCAATGGCTTGGCCACCAAGGCTTCATGGGAAGAGTCTCATAAGATATGTGTCGTTGTTAGAGACTTCGAGGCAAGCAATGTAGAACTCCCGAAGGTGGTCCCTAGGATCGCCCTTTCCCTTGTATTTGTCAAATTTTGGCATTTCAAAGTTTTTAGGGAAAGGGGGCATGTATAAGGTGTGGTCAAATGGGTAGGGGCAAATATCCTCAAAAGAATAGTATTTGCATTTGCCCCCAATTTGTAGATCGTCCACCTTTTGGATTAAGCCTTGTAGGATGGTGTTGAAATCCTGTGGTTGTTGTGGTTGGAACGCGTAGGGTTGTTGGTTGGTCAGATATTGGAGGTGGGGCGGGATTTGATGTTGGGGATTGGTTTGGTTGAGATGTTGGTGTTGGGGATTGGTTTGGTTGAGATGTTGGTGTTGGGGCAGGATTTGATGTTGGGGATTGGTTTGGTTGAGATGTTGGTGTTGCGGGTTGGGGTTTGGATTGATTGGTGGCTGCTGTTGTTGGTGCGCGTAGAGTTGTTGGAGAACATGTGGTGGTATTTGGGGGTTGGGATTATGTTGATTTATGGGATTATGGGGGTATGTGATATAAGATGGATTGACGTTGGGTATGTGGACCTTGGATTAGTTAGATGTGTTGTGAGATTGTTGTGAGAATAGTTGTCGTAGGTATGCAATGGTGTGGGGGTTGGGTGGGGGCACACTTGTGGAGGTACTTACTTACGTGATGTTGCCTTGTATACCCATGGTGATGTGTGAAACGGAAGGGTTGACAGTTGTTGTGGTAGTGGAAGTGATGACGGGTTGGGAGATGTTAGGTAGAGCAGTGCATGTGGGAATTGTAGATGTGGTAGTGGTTGAGGTTGTGGAGGTGGTAGATACGTTAGGTGTTGACGTTTGAGAGATGGTGGGTTGGGTATGTGATGTAGATGCTTGGGTATTTGATGTGGTAGGGACGATTGTAGAAGTGGATGGTTGTGAGGATGTTGTGATGGGGGGAAGTTGAGTGCCAAGCTTGAGAAGATGGTCAAGATATCTATTTGGGTCCGATCTTAGGACTTTATCAAGTAGGTCCATGTTATCGGCATCTTGTGTGAAGCTCAAGACAGCCAGGTCATCTTGGGATATGGTGGGGACATTTTGTGGTGGTGGTGGTGGTAGTGTTTGTGTTTGTGGTAAGAAGTGAAAAGGGTCGTTGGTGCCAAATGGAGGGATGAAGGAATATGTAGATGGATTATATGTTGGATAGGTGGGTATGTTGCTATTGTTGGTGTTAGGTAGGCCAAAGGACCATTGTTCTGCCATTCCTAGATTCTTTTTGTGCTGTGATCTCATGATGGGCATACGCGTATGGATTTGATTAGGAGTAGAGTGGAATGGAGATGGAGACCTTAGAGAATCCGATTGATTTGGTTGGACCCAAAGATGGATATGGTAGTGAGATGGAGTAGAAGGGTATGGTGAAGATCGATATGTCTTTCCAAAGGTTTTATCCTAAGGGTGATATGAATGGGTGATATTGATTTTTTGCACAAATTTTGGACCAAAGATGGATGATGAGAAAGGGATTTGGAATTCTGATGTTTTGATTTTTTGATTGATTTAGGATGATGAGGATGATGTTCTTGATGTTTTTCAAATTGAGCTTTTAGATAAGATCTAGATTTTGATTTGGCACAAAAAGGATGACGATTTTCTTTGTTTGGGGTAGACTAATGACCTTACGCAAAGAGAGGTGATTTGTTTTTTCTTGAAATGTAGACTAATGACTTTTCAAGGAAAATGTGATGTTAATGATAAGGTCTAGATCTAACTTTGGCTCAAAAGGATGACAAGCTTTGGTTGATGATTTGTTGATGGGTTTTTTGATTTGGATGTGGATTTTTGAAATGATTTATCTTGGTCCAAGGAGATATGCAAAAAGATTGAAAGGGGATGGATAGATATGTATTTGGGCTGGTTATGATGTATCAAAGGGGTCCAATAATGGTGGTGATTGATCCTCTAAGGTCAAAGAGAAGGTGCAATTTGGAAAATTTTGAAGAAAATGGCTAGACTGTTGGCAGATTTCTGCGAGATGGATATGGATTATGGCAGAGCAGAAGGTGTAGATCACAACTAAATGGGTCTTTTTTTCAGGCAAGTCAATCTAAGAATAGCGCCAATCCACGGGTGAAATGGCGCTACAATCAGATAGATATGGCGCTGAAACAGGGTAAACAGATTTCTAAAGGCAAATTTTTGGATCTATTTGTTTGGAATGTAACCAGCTGATTTATTTTGTTTCAGGCAAGTCAATCTAAAGATAGCACCAATCCACTGGTGAAATGGCGCTACAATCAGACAAATATGGCGCTGAAACAGGATACACAAATTTTTGATGGCAAATTTTTGGATCTGTTTGTTTGGAATGTGACCAACTATTTTTTTTTTTTAGGCAAGTCAATCTAAAGATAGCACCAATCCATGGGTGAAATGGCGCTACAATCAGACAGATATGGCGCTGAAACAGGATAGACAGATTTCTGATGGCAAATTTTTGGATCTGTTTGTTTGGAACTTGACTAACTGATTTGTTTTGTCTCTTGGCAAGTTGCTTGTGAAAAATTAAAGCACTTTAACACACATTTGAACACAAAACAAGCAATGATTTTTGTTTGTGAAATGACATATGACTTTGTTTAGAACAAGCACTTTTTTACAACCTAAGGTGAGAATGTGACAATATTTGTTGAATCCCCTAATTGCGCCTATTCAAAGAGGGTAGCTCCAGGATCTTGGTAGCACCGACTCCTCCTTACAATTGCACACACTTCTCATGCATACCAAGATCTGGGTTTCTTATAAGGCTTGTCCCTCACCAAACCTTTAGATTGTCCCTACTACCTCAGCTAAGAACCGCATGAATCGGGGCCGCTTCAAGGGTTTTGCCCTCTGCGTCAACAAATAGAAGGTTTTTGGCTTGCTAAAACAATGGTTCTTAATAAGGGCATCCGTTCAGGTGGTTATACGTGCGGTAGCGCTACTCTCCATTATGGAGTCTCCCAGCCTCCAAGGGTTGCGCCTTGGAGGGTTTTGGGGGAGGTTGGCTATCGGTATAACAAAACAACACCTGTTGCTTGAGACTTTCATCCCAAACGCCTTATTTTATATAATGGCTTGGAAGAGCTTGGCTTTAGCTTGATGCCACTTGGGTCGTTCCCACCTTTCGAAGTGGGGTGGCAGGCCCTCTAAGGATTACAAAAGCAATACAATCATGAAAACACTTTTGATCCCCAAGTTCATACAAAGATGTGAGGGGAGAGCATACGTGTTCCCTATGATTATATCACACTAAACATGGTTCAATTTTAGATCTTTGGATTAAATGGGGTGTGATTAATGCAAGTTTTGTGATAAGCTTTTGATTACCAAGGTCACCAAAATGGTGCGAGGGAAGAGCATACGCTTTCACGCCACAAGCAAAAAGAGCACAAAACACTTCACACACAATTTAAAGGATGTTTTTCTTGATTATATGCGTGAGAAATGCAAGTTGTTCTTTTTAACCAATGATGTATGCAATTTGTGGTTCTTTTTATAGCCCAAATTGAAGTGTTTGATTGTTTGTTGGCATACAAAAGAGTAAATTTTAGAGCACCAAAATAAATGTTATGAGCACACACACACTTCACACAAGGAGTTGTTTGGATTGATTTTTAAAACACCAAATTGAAATGTTGTCTAAGACCTAATCAATACAAAAAGGGTTCATTTTAGTTTCTAAAATCAAAGTGTTATCTAACTAACATCAAACCATCCTGCAAAAAAGACTTGTTAGTATCCGCAATACCTACAATAGAGAGCAAAGCAATTTTCAAAAATAGCGCTAAAATAATTATACACAGGCGCCACTGTGGGCAGAACAACCTGACTTATGAAATAAGGCACTAAAATAATCTATGGTGGTAATTAAACACTACTATAGCGCTAGTTAACAGAATAGCGTTGATACAGAGTTCAGCGCTAATAGGTTTTACTTAAGGCATTAATACAGAGGATAGCGATGATTAATATCAGTGAAGGCGCCACTGCGCGATGTTTCAGCGTCTGGGGAAAACTGAAATGGCGCTAATCTGAACGATGGTGTCGAAATGGGAAGCTGATGCTAGTTTTTCATTCTTTTCAAAAATTTGCCATAACCTCCCTCTGTAATTCCTGGTTTTCCTACAAAATAGAGAGCAAATACCACAGAAAACAACAGGAAAAGCAAATGAACAACACGTGAGTAGGGTTAGTATTAAAAAAATTCATGTAGAGATAGCGCTAATACAGTAATAGCGCTGAAAGACGGTTGAGATAGTGCCGCTGCGATGGTTGGATAGCGCTGAACCTGCAAAAATCACATACTAACACAAAAACTCACAAACAAAGATTACATTTGGACCTTGTGGGTCCCACCGGGCATGCCAATGTAGATTAGATAAAGCAATGAAGGTAAAACACTAAATCAAATGCAATAAAAACATAAGATTATACCTCACAAGCACAACCTAATCCCATCAAGGGGAGAAGGAGCCTTTGCACCCAAAAGAAGCTCCCAAGACTAAGATGATCCCTAGACTATGGATTTCAAATGTGAAATGCTCTTCAATTGTGCAACTCACTATCTAACTCAAGAGTGATTTTGGCATGGTAACTTTGCATAAACTTGGATGATGAAAATGACTTGTGAGAGGTTGTATTTATAGATTTTTGGAAGGGATTTTGATCCAAGGGTGGAGATTTATTGGAGAGATCAATGGTGGAGGATGAAAGTGATGTGGAGGGCCTAGATTTGATCTTGGAAGATGGAGGGCTAGGAATAAAAGTAAATCTTTTATTCATTTTTGGGAAATGGATGAATAAATGAGGTTGGGTGAGATGGATTATTTGTGAATTAAAAATTCACATGGGGAAGGGTAAAATGAATTAAAAATTTATTTGGGGAAGAGTGGATATTTATGAGTTATGACATGTGTAAGGGATGTGTAAGAGAAGTAAATGTGATGTGTGATTTATTTGAATTTTAAATTTGGGGGATATGGGGAGAAGTGTTAATGAGGGTTTGACTCAATTAATTAAGGTGATTAACCTAATTAATGTGGCTGGAATAAATTAGTAGATGGATTAGAGGGAGGATAAAATTAATTAAACAGTGATTTAATTAATTAATCCTAAGGCTAGGATGAGGTAGGCTAGAGTAGGCAATTAAATAATAGCTATTTAATTGTCTAGGGTAGGGATAGGCTAATTAGTAGGTTAGATTAATTAGTTAACATGGTTTTAACTAATTAATTAGATTTAGGGAAAATGGGGGAATTGATTTAATAAATTTTGCATATTTATTAAATCAATTGGCTAAGGTTTGGACTATTGAACCAACAAAATTAATTCAATTTTGGGGATGAAATGACCGTGTGGATTTAGGAAATAAAAGGGGTAATTAATTAAATAAAAATTTAATTAATTGGTTGGAAAGGAAATTGGTATGTTTAGGGATGTCGGGAGTCAATTTGGTGGTCGAGACATTTTTAGGTGTCTATAGTAGTCTCCTTGAGAACGCCCATAATTCATTGGCATTAGTGTCCTCAATTCTTTGGCGTCTTCCAACGGCTCTTGATAAAGTTTTCCTATTAATTCTCAATTCTTGACTTGTCTTTCTAATGAGATGAGCTTTCCTCGTTTAACTACTTACTATAGTTGATGTAATCACACGCCATGTTGCATTACTATCTTTTGTGCGTGAGGTGTTACCCACTCTCTCATACGCACTCATTAGATTCTTGACAATAGATTTTTCACTTGAAGCCTCTGATGTTCTCAACCCAAGAATCTTCATGATGGACCTATACTTTATACTTCACATCATTTCAATGAATAGTTGACATCTTGCAGTCTTATTTAACTTTTCAAAGAACAATCTCCAAATCTTATGAGCATATCTTCTACAAATGTGTTTTGGAATCTTACCTTCCATTGGCTGCAAAATATTCTCATCAATTTCAATCAAATACTTTAGCTTTCTATGCAAAATTCTAGGTGGTGTTAAGTTAGGTAAATTCATCTCAACATTAGGAATTTCATCAATATTTAAATGAGATGGGCTAGATGGCATACCTTCAATCGAAGATGGAATAGATGACATACCTTAAGATTGAGGTGGGAATGATGGCGTACCTCCTTCATCACATGTGAGTGATGATGTACTCTCAACTTGAGATGTGGTAGATGGTGTCCATACATGTTGACTTGTGGTAGAGGACGTGTCTCCAACTATGCTATTCAAATCTCTCGTAGCACAAAGTTTTTGCATTCATTCTCTTTGTGCTGCCAATACCATATCTCTTTGTGATGGTTGTGGTTCCTCTTCAATTGGTATGTCTTCATTTATTGTGTCCAATTTTCTCTTCTCACAAAGTTCCCTCATAGCCACTGCTTTCTTTGCATTCTTACCTTCTATCTCTTCCTGTGTTGGTTTAATTCTTGATCGTTTCCTTGGCATGACAGAGAATTTGTCTGTAGCATGATAAAGAGACCAATATTACTTCCTAAGAAATGAATACAAGATAATAGTGGGATTGTATTTTTATTATTTTGTAAGGATTTATTCTTGTATAGTTTTACATCAGGGTATGTTAAAGTCTATTTATTACACATAATTATTAAAGAGTCCAAGTGTAGAAAATATGCATGGCATCATGTGAGATTGTAGACTGCTCTCTTGATTGGGAATGTGTCTATTTTAAACATGTCTAATAAAGCATGATAAAGTAATTCAATTTGAATTAAGGAAAATGTAAATAGCATGCATGTAAAGACTTGACATACCTAAAAAATGAAGATTTGAATGGAGAGAGTAGCCAATTATGTAGTGTTTTTTCTTCTTCCATCATACTCCTCAACAATTTGATTTTTTCACCACTTGCTTCCTTTTCAATGTTAAATTGAATAACACTCAAATATAATTACTAACAACAATACTATTAACCAATCTATAATGTTAAATTCCTAAAATTAAATCACAATTAACATTGCAACACTACAAAAATTGAAACTTGAATAGATATATATCAAACTTGGTGTGAAAACTATGTTATTTCCTCCTTCTCAAGTTGGCAACGCAGAAAAGGTGGTGGAAAGATCATGCAAAGGTGGTACAATGTGTCAAATGTGCATGTGAACTTCCCAACAGCATGAAAACACTTCTTTTTTGTTGAAGCACGTGTAGAATCAGTATGAAAATAGAGTATGTGGGCCTGGATCACGGGGCTCAACACTTTTTTACCATTTCTATAGCAAGACAAAACGCGAGCGTGTTATAACGCACTCACGTTTTGTCCTGCTATATATTGATCACATCTTGTGCATTTCTCTTTCTGAACCTTCCCCTTCAAACTTGAATGACCACAAGGTTTTTGAGGGAGAACTTTTCCTGTTTCCTGCAAGAGCTTGCCAGATACTCCACCATATGATAGGCATAACAATGAAGGGGCAAGCCCTCATAATCAAGTTCTTGATAGAAAATGCCCATCGAGGATATAACGCACTCACGTTTTGTCCTGCTATATATTGATCACATCTTGTGCATTTCTCTTTCCGAACCTTCCCCTTCAAACTTGAATGACCACAAGGTTTTTGAGGGAGAACTTTTCCTGTTTCCTGCAAGAGCTTGCCAGATGCTCCACCATATGATAGGCATAACAATGAAGGGGCAAGCCCTCATAATCAAGTTCTTGATAGAAAATGCCCATCTAGGAAGAAAGATAGATCTTCTTTGGAAGCAGAAGTTCTAGTTTGTGACAAATCCTTATCCAAGCATAAATAGCAGGGGTTCTATCAAGCGATTGTCAATCCACTTCCACAAAGTCTTTTGAAGACTTCCTGATTGATTCTAAAACATCCACGCCCCAAAACTAGAGAGGCAATCAATATAATCAAACCCATAAATCTACATTTGATGACAGAAACCCTCAACTCTATACCTTAAACTCTAATCCCTCAACCCTCCAACCCTATCCCTAATCCTTATACCCTCCACACTCTACTTTAACCCTTCTCTCTAATCCCTCATCCCTAAACCCTAAATGTTATCCCTATTCCTAAACCCTCAATTGACTTGATACTATACCTTAAACCTTAATCCCTTATCCCTAAACCCTCCAACCCTATCCCTAATCCTTATACCCTCCACACTCTACTTTAACCCTAATCCCTCGACCCTCAACCCTATCCCTAAACCCTTGACCCTCAAACTTCAACCCTTAACCCTCAATGTCAAACCCTTATCCCTCAACCCTTAACTCTAATCCCTTGACCCTCAACCCTATCCCTAGACCCTAAACCCTAAAGCCTCAACCGTCAACCCTCAACATCAAATCCTAATCCCTCAACCCTTCACTCTAATCCCTCAACCCTAATCCATATCCCTAAAACCTCAACACTATACCTTAAACCCTAATCCCTCAACCCTTAACCCTAAACCTTATTCCTAAACCCTAATCCCTCAACCCTAAACCTTATCCATAAAACCTTATCCCTAAACCCTAATCCCTCAACCCTCAACCCTATCCCTAAACCCTTGACCCTCAAACCTCAACACTCAACCCTAAACATCAAACCCTAATCCCTCAACCCTTAACTTTGATCCCTCGACCCTCAACCCTATCCCTAAACCCTAAACCCTAAACCCTAAACCCTCAACCCTCAACCTCAAATCCTAATCCCTCAACCCTTCACTCTAATCCCTCAACCCTAAACCCTATCCCTAAACCCTCAACACTATACCTTAAACCCTAATCCCTCAACCCTCAACCCTAAACCTTATCCCTAAACCCTAATCCCTCAACCCTCAACCCTAATCCGTCATCCCTCAACTCTAATCCCTCATCCCTAAACCCTAAATGCTATCCCTATTCCTAAACCCTCAACTGAATTAATACTATACCTTAAACCCTAATCCCTTATCCCTGAACCCTCCAACCCTATCCCTAATCCTTATACCCTCCACACTCTACTTTAACCCTAATCCCTCGACCCTCAACCCTATCCCTAAACCCTCGAACCTCAACCCTCAACCCTCAACGTCAACTCCTAATCCCTCAACCCTTAACTCTAATCCCTCGACCCTCAACCCTATCCCTAAAGCCTCAACCCTCAATGTCAAATCCTAATCCCTCAACCCTTCACTCTAATCCCTCAACCCTAAACCCTATCCCTAAACCCTCAACACTATACCTTAAACCCTAATCCCTCAACCCTTAACCCTAAACCTTATCCCTAAACCCTAATCCCTCAACCCTCAACCCTAATCCATCATCCCTCAACTCTAATCCCTCATCCCTAAACCCTAAATGCTATCGCTATTCCTAAACCCTCAACTGACTCAATACTATACCTTAAACCCTAATCCCTTATCCCTAAACCCTCCAACAATATCCCTAATCCTTATACCCTCCACACTCTACTTTAACCCTAATCCCTCGACCCTCAACCCTATCCCTAAACCCTCAAACCTCAACCCTCAACGTCAACCCCTAATCCCTCAACCCTTAACTCTAATCCCTTGACCCTCAACCCTATCCCTAAAGCCTCAACCCTCAACCTCAAATCCTAATCCCTCAACCCTTCACTCTAATCCCTCAACCCTCAACCCTAAACCTTATCCCTAAACCCTAATCCCTCAACCCTCAACCCTAATCCGTTATCCCTCAACTCTAATCCCTCATCCCTAAACCCTAAATGCTATCCCTATTCCTAAACCCTCAACTGACTCGATACTATACCTTAAACCCTAATCCCTTATCCCTAAACCCTCCAACCCTATCCCTAATCCTTATACCCTCAACACTCTACTTTAACCCTAATCCCTCAACCCTCAACCCTATCCCTAAACCCTCGAATGTCAACCCTCAACCCTCAATGTCAACCCCTAATCCCTCAACCCTTAACTCTAATCCCTCAACCCTCAACCCTATCCCTAAAGCCTCAACCCTCAACGTCAAATCCTAATCCCTCAACCCTAAACCATATCCCTAAACCCTCAACACTATACCTTAAACCCTAGTCCCTCAACCCTCAACCCTAAACCTTATCCCTAAACCCTAATCCCTCAACCCTCAACCCTAATCCATCATCTCTCAACTCTAATCCCTCATCCCTAAATCCTAAATGCTATCGCTATTCCTAAACCCTCAACCGACTCGATACTATATCTTAAACCCTAATCCCTTATCCCTAAACCCTCCAACCCTATCCCTAATCCTTATACCCTCCACACTCTACTTTAACTCTAATCCCTCGACCCTTGAACCTCAACCCTCAACCCTCAACATCAACCCCTAATCCCTTGACCCTTAACTCTAATCCCTCGACCCTCAACCCTATCCCTAAAGCCTCAACCCTCAACGTCAAATCCTAATCCCTCAACCCTTCACTCTAATCCCTCAACCCTAAACCCTATCCCTAAACCCTCAACACTATACCTTAAACCCTAATCCCTCAACCCTAAACCTTATCCCTAAACCCTAATCCCTCAACCCTCAACCCTAATCCGTCATCCCTCAACTCTAATCCCTCATCCCTAAACCCTAAATGCTATCCCTATTCCTAAACCCTAAATGCTATCCCTATTCCTAGACCCTCAACAGGCTCGATACTATACCTTCCCTTATCCCTAAACCCTCCAACCCTATCCCTTAACCCTCAACCCTATCCAAAACCCTTAACCCTCAAACCTCAATGTACTCAACCCTCAACATCAAACCCTAATCCTTCAACCCTTAACTCTGATCCCTCGACCCTTAACCCTTAAAACTTGAACCCTAAAACCTATCCCTACATGCTCAACACTCAACACTATATCTTAAACCCTAATCCCTTAACCCTCATCCCTAAAGCCTCAACCCTAAACCCTATCCCTAATTCCTCTACCCTCGACACTCTTATTTAACCCTAATCCCTTGACCATTAACCCTATCCCTCAACCTCAACCCTCAACCCTCAACTCTCAACATTAAACCCTATATCATCAACCCTAAACCCTAATCCCTCAAACCTAAACCCTATCCCTAAACCATCAAACCTCAACACTATACCTTAAACCCTAATCCCTATCCCTCAACCCTTAACCCTTAAAACTTAAACCCTATCCCTACACCCTCAACACTTGACACTATAGCTTAAGCCTTAAACACTCATCCCTAAAGCCGCAACCCTCAATCCTTAAACCTTTAACCCTAAACCCTATACCTAATCCCTCTACCCTCGACACTCTAACCCTAACCTCGACATTAAATGCTAATCCGTCAACACTAAACCCTATCCCTAAACCCTCAACCCTCAACACTATACCTTAAACCCTAATCCATCAACCCTAAAACCTAATCCCTCAACCCTCAACCCTAAACACTATCAATAAACCCTCAACCCTCGACACTATACCTTAAACCCTATGGGAAAATCTTTGTGTATGGTACATCCACAATGAGTAATTAACAGTTGAAATCAGAAGGATGATCATTATGAGAAAAGATTTGCATTGGGGTACATCTATGTTTCTTGCTATTCACCCCGCACTTAGGGAAGGTATATTGTTATGAAACAGGCAAATAATCTCCCATTGTTTACTAGCTCTATCCACAAGAACTACTAAACTATACCTTAAACCCTAATCCCTCAACCCTAAACTTTCAACCCTAAACCCTATCCCTAATCCCTCTACCCTCAACATTCTACCTTAAACCTAATCCCTCGACCCTTAACCCTAAACGCAAAGCCTCAACCCTAAACCCTAATCCCTCAAGGTCCTAAACTCTAATCGCTTATCCCTAAACTCTAAATCCTATCCCTAAACGCTCAACCCTCAACCTTAAACCTTAATCACTCAATCCTTATCCTCCCCTATCTGGCTCACTCCTATCTCTACCCTCCTCTGCCCTCGACACTATACATACATAAATATAGGCATACATAGATACATAGATACATACATACATATAGGCATACATACATACATACATGATTAATAGACTTCAATAGAAAAAAATTTAAGGGGAACATAATGCGAGTGCGTTATAACGTGCTCACGTTATGTCAAACATGACAAACAACAGACTTGCGGAAAAGGAAAATGCAAAGCAAAACATAACACGAGCGCATTATAACGCACTCACATTATGTCTTGCTTTGGGAATCCCAAGCCTTCGGCTTGGGATTTGCTTTGGATTTCCAACCTAAAGGCTTGGAGTGCCTTTTGAACAGTCACTGACGTGTTTTTCCATATTCTTCAAGATTTCACATAATTTTGTTCGTGCTAACTCTCAGATTTGCACGTGTTTCAAGGTCAAACAAATTGAACACCTGGGTAATGTTAGGCTTTCTCTTAGCTATTTGACGATGTGATTTTTTTCACATTTTAACAATGTTAAGCCTTTCATCTTTAATTTATTTTGTTTGTGTGTCCGTTTTTGGGCAAAAACCACTGTTTGGTCTTTTTTTCATTATAAATTAACTATTCATTGAAATTTCAAAAAAATTACATATTTAGAAACTAGACATCATTCTACAAATATTAAAAAAAGAAAAAAATGATTTTCAATTAGTTTTCAAAATTTATAGGGGTAGCATGGCCAAAATTCTATTTTTTAGGATGTGTCCACTTTGAAAATTAGTAAAAAATTAAATATTCATCAAAAAATTATCAGAAAAATTAGGCATAAACTACATTCTATTAGCTAATTTCTCACTGAAGCAATTTTAAAAATACCAAAAATAAGTTGACCTTTTGAGGGAGCCACAAAACATGCTATGTTATGTTTTTTGACAAAAACAACACCAATTTCTATGGCTCCCTCTTTTGAACCCCTTAATCTATGCCATTTTCAAAAAAAATAGTAGTTTAGAAAGTAGACTCGGAGCACTATGAACATTGTTTTAGTTGCATCTCCAAATTTTGAGTGTAACTATGCTCAATTTCTCATCCAAGGCCAGTATTTCCTGATTTTAGAAAAAAAGTGGCCACTTAAGACCCCTTTTTGGCCCCCCATCTTCTTGCACTTACCCTATGGAACATAACATTGGGGCTATAGGCTTCGATAAGTCATCAAAAATCAAGGTTCAAGGTTGTCATTGAAGTCAAAGGGTCAAGGTTGTTTGTCATTGATGTCAAGGTTGATGCCATGATGTTGATAAGGTGATACAGTGATTCAAGGTAGGTGATGGTCATGAGGTGCATGATGTTGTGAATATGGTTTTCATGATAAGGTCTCTCAATTCATGTTGATGCTACACAAGACAAACATGGTTCATATGATGCAAGGTTCATGTTCATGCAAGGTTTTGTTGTGAATATGGTTTTCATGATAAGGTCTATCTTGAAAGGTTCATATGATGCAAGGTTCATATTCATGGTGGATGTGGTTTTGTTCTTGCAATAAGAAGTTAGAGAAGACACAAGCTTTCATAATCATAATCTTATTGATAGTTAGGGTTTGCATAGTGGGCATTAAACCCTAAAAAGAATCTACTTTTCTTAAGACTTTAAAATGCTCAATTGCTTGTCGTGTGTAAAGTGCACTTTTGTTTTAATTTAATATTGACTTATAATCAAAAATTACTATCACTTAAATCAACCTACTAAAGGGTCTTTAAGTCATTAGTTCACCAGCCCTTCAACCTAACTTAACTGGCGTCTCTGGTAAACTCTCATAAGCTCGAGCGCCATATCATAATCGAAGGTCATATTTTATTGATATGAGGGTGGGAAAAAGGATTGGAAGGTCAATATTTAAAAGGAATGTAGAATACAAACAATCATCTCTATGCAGTTGAATTTGATGGGCATGCCTTTATAAAAGGCTAAAAGACATCTTTATTCAGGATATCATGGTATTTGTAGTGTTTGAAGATTGAAGACTAGTTAGTGTTTATAGCTCAGACTATTTCGGCATGTTTGGGTGTGAAACAGGACCATGCCTAGCCTAAACGTACCCATCTAGACATGTTGGAATTGTCAGTTTGGCTACACGAGGAGAAGAACAAAAGTTACACCCCTTTGCAACTTTACACTGCCTCCTTTTGATAATTTTTAGGGCAGCAGAAAAACTTTCACCACGGGAAAATACCTCAAAGATATAAAAAACTAAGAGAGATTATTGTAGAGGGACCCTAAATGATCACTTTGCCTCAAATGAAATGTATCTAAGTGACACGGTTTCTGAATAACAGCTCGTCAAAGATTGCTGTCTTTTTGCACTTTGGATTCTTCAGGGATATCATTGATACAATGTAGCTCAGACTATTTCGGCATGTTTGGGTGCAAAACAGGACCATGCCTAGCCTAAACGTACCCATCTAGATGCGTTGGAACTGTTAGTTTGGCCACATGAGGAGAAGAACAAAAGTTACACCCCTTTGCAACTTTACACTGCCTCCTTCTGACAATTTTTGGGGCAGCAAAAAACTTTTCACCATGAGCAAACGCCTTAGAGATATAAAAAACTAAGAGAGGTTATTGTAGAGGGACCCTACGTGATTGCTTTGACTTAGATAGAATGTATCTAAGTAACACAGTTTCTGAATAATAGCTCGTCAAAGATTGCTGCCTTTTTGCACTTTGGACTCTTCAGGGATATCGTCGATAGAATGTAGCTTAGACTGTTTCGGCATGTTTGGGTAAAAAATTAGACCATACCTAGTGTAAATGTACCCATCCAAACATGTTAGAATAGTCAGTTTGGTCACATCAGGAGTAGGATGAAAGTTACACCCCTTTGCAACTTTACACTCCTCCTTCTGACGATTATTGGGGCAACAGAAAACCTTTCACCATGGGCAAACGCCTCAGAGATATAAAAAACTGAGAGCGGTTATTGTAGAGGAACCCTACATGATCGCGTTACCTTAGATGGAATGTTTCTAAGTGACACGGTTTTTGAGTAACATCTCATCAAAGATTGCTGCATTTTTGCACTTTGGACTCTTCAAAGATATCATTGGTACAATGTAGCTCAAATTGTTTCGACATGTTTGGGTGAAAAACAAGACCATGCCTAGTGTAAATGTACCCATCCAGACATGTTGGAATAGTCAGTTTGGTTACATCAGGAGCAGGTCGAAAGTTACACCCCTTTGCAACTTTACACTGCCTCCTTCTAATGATTTTTGGGGCAGCAGAAAACCTTTCACCACGGGCAAATGCCTCAGAGATATAAAAATTGAGAGAGGTTATTGTAGAGGCACTTTACGTGATTGCATTGCCTTAGACAGAATGTTTCTAAGTGACACAGTTTTCGAGTAACATCTCATCAAAGATTGCTACCTTTTTGCACTTTAGACTCTTCAGGGATATTGTCGGTACAATGTAGCTCAGACTGTTTCGACATGTTTGGGTAAAAAATAGGACCATGCCTAGCATAAATGTACCCATCCAGATGTATTGGAATAGTTAGTTTGGTCGCATCAGGAGTAGGACAAAAGTTACACCCCTTTGCAACTTTACACTGCCTCCTAACGATTTTTGGGGCAGCAGAAAACCTTTCACCATGGGCAAATGCCTTAGAGATATAAAAAATTGAGAGAGGTTATTGTAGAGGCACTCTATGTGATCACATTTCCTTAGATTGAATGTTTCTAAGTGACATGGTTTTTGAGTAACATCTCATCAAAGATTGCTTCCTTTTTGCACTTTGGACTCTTCAGGGATATCGTCAGTATAATGTAGCTTGAAATATTTTGACATGTTTGGGTGAAAAATAGGACCATGCCTAGTGTAAATGTACCCATCTAGATGTGTTGGAATAGTTAGTTTAGTCGCATCAGGAGCAAGACGAAAGTTACACCCCTTTGTAACTTTACACTACCTCCTGATAATTTTTTAGGCAGTAGAAAACCTTTCATCACAGGAAAATGCCTTATAGATATAAAAAACTGAGAGAGGTCATTGTAGAGGCACTCTACATGATTGTGTTTCTTTAGATAGAATGTTTCTAAGTGACACAATTTTGGAGTAACATCTCATCAAAGATTGCTGCCTTTTTGCACTTTGGACTCTTCAGGGATATCGTTGGTACAATGTAGCTCGGACTGTTTCGACATGTTTGGGTGAAAAATAGAATCATGCCTAGCCTAAACGTACCCATCTAGATGTGTTGGAACTATCAGTTTGGTTGCATCAGGAGCAGGACACCAAAAATGCAAAAGTTGCTTTGTGCAACTTGACAACATTGACACTTTTTTGCAACAGGACTCAAAGACTCAAACTGACCCCAAATGACTCAAAGTGACTTAAAAACAAATGAAATGGTCTTAAAAGACCTTATTACATACAATTGACTCAATCAAAATAAAATTTTATTTTTTGACCCCTCTTGGAGGCATGACAACCTAGGTGCCCCTGCACCATTAGTGCAACTAAAGTCGATAAAGTTTTTCTAAGACGCAGGACACCTAAGACACCTATTTTCTAGTCTCTATCTACCTAGTTGACATATCATATATACCTAAGACACAATTAGAGACACCTATTATCTAGTTAGAAACCAAGACACCTAGAGACACCTATATTTTATACATTACCTAGATTTTATACATTATTCTTAGGATCAACTTCATCCATCACTTAGGTCTAACCCCATGAAGCATAACATGATGATGTAAAAATGTGTATATGTGTAAAAATGCAGCAGGAAATAAAAAAAGACAAATCTTACAAATTAATGTGCATACTTACAACTCAATGTAACATGACTTTCCAAAATCAATGTGAATACTTACAAATTAATCAAATGAACCATCCAGGTTTGCTCTACTCTTTATTGTGTCAAGTATTGCTTCATGGTCAGAATCACGCACCTTCCACAAGCTTTTGTTCAAAGGTCTACCCCGATACTGAATCAAATGAACATTGGATGCCACAACAAGGTTCAAGTAATAAAGAATCTTCTGATGCATGTCAAAGTCCCAAAATAGCTAAACATTAACACTCTTATGTGGGTACCTTCTAATCCATGTTCCAGTAATAACCACTAAGCCTGTAGGGTATTCGATGTTTTCTCCATCTGTAACTGGGGCCTCTAATTTCTTTTTGGCCTCAACACAACGACATAAGTAATAATATGTTCCCTCTTCATTATCTTCATCTGTAATAACTACATATATGTGCCCTACATTGATATGTGTAGCAAATTAGATGAAATTAGTCAACATTACAAAAACACTACAAAGTAAGATGACATTAGGAATTTCAAAAACTATGCAAATAGATATATTACCTAGTTGAACTAGATCTGATATGTGGTCAAAGTCAACTAATGATTCCATCTGTGTTAGTTCCAGTGCCATCGGGGGTCGATATGTGTCAAGTGGGCTAAGATAACTTAATTATCATTCGTCAACCCACTCCTTTGACTCGCACTCATCCCAGGCTTGAATTGTATAGGAAGAACAAAAGCATGACATCTTTCGCATATGGATACTCCATGAACCTATAATTGAGCTTCTGAAAGAGTGCATCTCACTTAATCCTGTCAGTGTAGAGCAGTCCTCATATGGTGCAATGTTAGTATCATCTATCAACCAAAAAAATCTATGAACTGAAGACTTACCTTCATTACCTAGACCCATGGAAGCATTACACCACTCGACAATCAATTTTGCATCTGTCAACTTTGCATTGTCTTGATACTTTAACTCTTCTCATGCTATGGCTCTTTTGATACATGCTCTTACACCATCATGCTCCCCCTTTCCATGCCCAGCCTCACAAAAGTTTCACATATGCTCAATACCTGTAAAATTATGCCTCCTACTCAGCCAATAGAAATTTCATGAGTTCTTGAATTGTGACACATAGTTATCTGACCATATGATATGTTGACTGAACAATATGCCCCTTCTAGCCAAATCATTGTAAAGAAACCTTACACAAACTCCGTAGAATGCGTGCGATCATCACTAATATAGAAATTATACTCCCTTATGATCTTTCTGTCATCCTCTATACTATCATTCACATGAATGAATGCGATGTGCACTAATATAGAAACCTATGTGGAGTTGTAATATTGTGATTGCACCTCACGTTGTGGCTATAGACTATAGTTCTCTGCAAAGTCAACGACTGAAACAATGCTACCAACTGGAAATGTGTCCTTGCAAAACTTGAATTGCAAGTCCAACCATTGAGCTCTATGGGCATGTCTTGCATACTCTTACACTATGTTGTCACGAAATATAGGCATAAACTAATACACTGGAATCTTTTCAATAACCAATTCACACATCTTTGCTTCTTTGCCATCTTTTGTATTGTATGCCACTATTTTATACTTGCCAAACTCCACTAGTTCGTTTCCAACTGCCTATGTCCTTTCTATATGTTCATGTATTGGCAAATGTTGCAAGCCACTGCAATGATGACATGTGCCATCCAAGCATAATTTCTTGTAGAATATTTGACCTTGCTCTCTTTCACATAAAATTCTTGATATGAAGTCTCTTGAAGATGTTGGTGGGGCACATATGGCACAACCCTGCAAAACATTGTTAGTATGCATATCTAAACATATAGACCTATAAACATCAAAATGGTTAGAAAATTCAATATGTAATCTACAACAAAAAGTAGTACGTGTGTGATTTATTTTAACATAAAAAGGTTTTAGCATTTAAAAATATCTTTGACAAATTGTAATTTGAGGATACTTCTCTAGAAATTTACCATAAAATTATGTTTGAGTCTCATCCAAAAAATGCTTTGGATGTGGCTCACGATTCCAACTACTGATTCTCCTTCTTACCACATCCCTTTGATTTAGAGATACCCTTGTGTAATTGTTCCAAAAGTCTTCAATTAGTGATCTCAATGCTTCAACAATTGGTTTATCTTTTTGTGGTAGTCTCCTTGAGAATGCCCATAATTCATTGGCATTAGTGTCCTCAATTCTTTAGCATCTTCCAATGGCTCTTGATAAAGTTTTCCTATTAATTCTCAATTCTTGACTCGTCTTTCTAATGAGACAAGATTTCCTCATTTGACTACTTACTATAGTCGATGTTATCACACACCGTGTTGCATTACTATCTTTTGTGCATGAGGTGTTACCCACACTCTCATATGCACTCATTAGATTCTTGACAATAGATTTTTCACTTGAAGCCTCTGATGTTCTCAACCGAAGAATCTTCATGATGGACCTATACTTTATACTTTGCATCATTTCAATGAATATTTGACATCTTGCAGTCTCATTTAACTTTTCAAAGAGCAATCTCCAAATCTTATGAGCATATCTTCTACAAATGTGTTTTGGAATCTTACCTTCCATTGGCTGCAAAATATTCTCATTAATATCAATCAAATACTTTGGCTTTCTATGTAAAATTCTAGGTGGTGTTAAGTTAGGTAAATTCATCTCAACATTAGGAATTTCATCAATATTTAAATGAGATGGACTAGATGGCATACCTTTGATCGAAGATGGAATAGATGACATACCTTGAGGTTGAGGTGGGAACGATGGCATACCTCCTTCATCACATGTGAGTGATGATGTACTCTCAACTTGAGATGCGGTAGATGGTGTCCCTACATGTTGACTTGCACGAAGCTTCTGCATACATTCTCTTTGTGCTGCCAATACCATATCTCTTTATGATGGTTGTGGTTCCTCTTCAATTGGCATGTCTTCATTTATCATGTCCAATTTCCTCTTCTCATGAAGTTTCCTCATAGCCACTGCTTTCTTTGTATTCTTAGCTTCTATCTCTTCCTGTGTTGGTTTAATTCTTGATCATTTCCTCGCCATGACAGAGAATTTGTCTGTAGTATGATAAAGAAACTAATATTAGTTCCTAAGAAATGAATCCATACAAATAACTAAAATATATGTCATTCAACCATTCATAGTAAATGTACATACAATCATCATGTAAAAGAGTAAATGTCACTCAACCAAAATAGGTACAAAGCATACAAAGCAAATTATTGCAGCCATGAAAAGAGTCCATGGGACTTCATACTTGAAAAGGTTGAGGCAAACCCAATTTGACATATTTTTTGTTACTAGGGCTACTAGGATTAGAATTGAGAAGGTGTTTTGTTGGTACTAGGGATACTAGGATTTGGGTGGCTTGTGAAGGAATAGACAACAATTGTTGTGTCATGTACATGTACAAATCATCATGAATAGGTGCATAAGGAATGTCCTAGCCCAAGATATGTGCATACAAATCATGTCATGTGCATACTTGTATGATCTTGGCACCTATTCAGTTGCATTTTAACTTGTTAATATGACAAGATAATAGTGGGATTGTATTTTTATTATGTTGTAAGGATTTATTCTTGTATAGTTTGACATCATGGTATGTTAAGGTCTATCTATTACACATAATTATTAAAGAGCCCAAGTGTAGAAAATATACATGGCTTCATGAGATTGTAGGTTGCTTTCTTGATTGGGAATGTGTCTATTTTAAACATGTATGATAAAGCATGATAAAGTAATTCAAATAGAATTAAGGAAAATGTAAAGAACATGCATGAAAGACTTGACATACCTAAAACATGAAGATTCAAATGGAGAGAGTACACAATTATGTAGTGTTTTTTTCTTCTTGTATCAAACTCCTCAACAATTTAAGTTTTTCACCACTTGCTTCCTTTTCAATGTTAAATTGAATAACACTCAAATATAATTACTAACAACAATACTATTAACCAATATATAATGTTAAATTCCTAAAATTGAATCAACATTAACATTGCAACACTACAAAAATTGAAACTTGAATAGATATATATTAAACTTGGTGTGAAAACTATGTTATTTCCCCCTTCTCAAGTTGGCAAAATAGAAAAGGTGGTGGAAAGATCATGCAAAGGTGGTAGAATGTGTAAAATATGCATGTGAACTTCCCAACAGCATGAAAGCACTTCTTTTTTGTCGAAGCATGCACATAATCAACATGAAAATAGAGCATGTGGGCCTGGATCATGGGGGTGAACACTTTTTGCCATTTCTAAAGTAGGACAAAACATGAGCGCGTTATCACGTGTTATAATGCGCTCGTGTTATAACGCGTTCGTGTTTTGTCCTGCTATAGATTGATCCATAAATATTTGTGCCTATCTCACCTTCGATAGCACCTTTACAATATCTCACCTCTAGTTCCATTAGCTCATGTTCTATATCTCACTTATCTCTCCCCCTCACCTCTCTATGTCTCTCAGTCGCTCTTTGTCTACCTCAACCCTAAACACTAAACCTTATCCCTAAACCCTAATCCCTCAACCCTAATCCTTCAACCCTCAACTCTAATTCCTCATCCCTAAACCATAAATGCTATCCCTATTCCTAAACCCTCAACCCTCGAACCTCAATGTACTCAACCCTCAATGTCAAACCCTAATCCCTCAACCCTTAACTATGATCCCTTGACCCTCAACCCTATCCCTATACCCTCAACCCTAAAACCTCAACCCTCAACACTTAACGTCAAACCCTAATCCCTCAACCCTTAACTCTAATCCCTCAACCCTAAACCCTATCCCTAAACCCTAAACACTATCCCCATTCCTAAACCCTCAATGAGCTCAATACTATACCTTAAACCCTAATCCCTTATCCCTAAACCCTCCAACCCTATCCCTAATACTTATACCCTCGACACTCTACTTTAACCCTAATCCCTTGATCCTCAACACTATTCCTAAACCCTTGACCCTTGAACCTCAACCCTCAACACTCAATGTCAAACCCTAATCCCTCAACCCTTAAGTCTAATCCCTCGACCCTCAACCCTTAAGTCTAATCCCTCGACCCTCAACCCTATCCCTAAACCCTAAAGCCTAAAGCCTCAACCCTCAACCCTCAACGTCAAATCCTAATCTCTCAACCCTTCACTCTAATCCCTCAACTCTAAACCCTATCCCTAAACCCTCAACACTATACCTTAAACCCTAATCCCTCAACCCTCAACCCTAAACCTTATCCCTAAACCCTAATCCCTCAACCCTCAACCCTAATCCCTCAACCCTCAACTCTAATCCCTCATCTCTAAAACCTAAATGCTATCCCTATTCCTAAACCCTCAATGGGCTTGATAATATACCTTAAATCCTAAACACTCTACTTTAACCCTAATCCCTCGACCCTCAACCCTATCGTTAAACCCTCAACCCTTGAACCTCAACCCTCTACATCAAATCCTAATCCCTCAACCCTTCACTCTAATCCCTCAATGCTAAACCCTATTCCTAAACCCTCAACACTATACCTTAAACCCTAATCCCTCAACCCTCAACCCTAATCCCTCAACCCACAATTCTAATCCCTCATCCCTAAACCCTAAATGTTATCCCTATTCCTAAACCCTCAACGAGCTTAATACTATACCTTAAACCCTAATCCCTTATCCCTAAACCCTCCAACCCTGTCCCTAATTATTATACCCTCGCCACTCTACTTTAACCCTAATCCCTCAACCCTCAACCCTATCCCTAAACCCTCAACCCTTGAACCTCAACCCTCAACCCTCAACCCTCAATGTCAAACCCTAATCCCTCAACCCTTAACTCTAATCCCTCGACCCTCAACCCTATCCCTAAACCATAAACCCAAAAGCTTCAACCCTCAACCCTCAATGTCAAATCCTAATCCCTCAACCCTTCATTCTAATCCCTCAACCCTAAACCCTATCACTAAACCCTCAACACTATACCTTAAACCCTAATCCCTCAACCCTCAACCCTAATCCCTCAACCCTCAACCCTAATCCCTCAATCCTCAACTCTAATCCCTCATCCCTATACCCTAAATGCTAACCCTATTCCTAAACCATCAACAGGCTCGATACTATAACTTAAACCTTAATCCCTTATCCCTAAACCCTCCAACCCTATCCCTAATCCTTATACCCTCGACACTCTACTTTAACCCTAATCCCTTAACCCTCAAAAAACCTCAATGTACTCAACCCTCAACGTCAAACCCTAATCCCTCATCCCTTAACTCTGATCCCTCTACCCTCAACCCTATCCCAAAACCCTCAACCCTAAAACCTTAACCCCAATACTCAATGTCAAACCCTAATCCCTGAACCCTTAACTCTAATCCCTCAACCCTAAACCCTATCCCTAAACCCTAAACACTATCCCTATTCCTAAACCCTCAATGGGCTCGATACTATACCTTAAACCCTAATCCCTTATCCCTAAACCCTCCAACCCTATCCCTAAACCCTCGACCCTCGAACCTCAACCCTCAACCCTCAACCCTCAACCCTCATCCCTCAACCCTCAACCCTCAACATAAAACCCTAATCCCTTAACCCTTAACTCTAATCCCTCAACCCTCAACCCTATCCCTAAACCCTAAACCTAAAGCCTCAACCCTCAACCCTCAATGTCAAATCCTAATCCCTCAACCCTTCACTCTAATCCCTCAACCCTAAACCCTATCCCTAAATCCTTAACACTATACCTTAAACCCTAATCCCTCAACCCTCAACCCTAAACCGTATCCCTAAACCCTAATCCCTCAACCCTAATCCCTCAACCCTCAACTCTAATCCGTCAACCCTAAACCCTATCCCTAAGCCCTAATCCATCAACTGTCAACCCTAATCCATCAACCTTCAACCCTAATCCCTCATCCTTAAACCCTAAACACTATCCCTATTCCTAAACCCTCAATGGGATTGATACTATCCCTCAACCCTTAACCCTTAAAACTTTAACCCTAAAACCTATCCCTACATGCTCGACACTCGACACTATATCTTAAACCCTAATCCTTTAACCCTCATCCCTAAAGCCTCAACCCTAAATCCTTAAACCTTCAACCCTAAACCCTATCCCTAATCCCTCTATCCTCGATACTCTACTTTAACCCTAATCCCTTGACCATCAACCCTATCCCTAAACCCTCAACCCTCAACCCTCAACTCTCAACATTAAACCCTAATTCATCAATGCTAAACCCTAATCCCTCAAACCTAAACCCTATCACTAAACCATCAACCCTTAACACTATACCTTAAACCCTAATCCCTATCCCTCAACCCTTAACCCTTAAAACTTAAACCCTATCCCTATACCCTCAACACTCGATACTATATCTTAAGCCTTAAACCCTCATCCCTAAAGCCTCAACCCTCAATCCTTAAACCTTCAATGCTAAATACTATCCCTAATCCCTCTACCCTTGACACTCTAACCCTAACCTCAACATTAAATGCTAATCCGTCAACCCTAAACCCTATCCCTGAACCCTCAACCCTCAACACTATACCTTAAACCCTAATCCATCAACCCTAAAACCTAATCCCTCAACCCTCAACCCTAAACACTCAATAAACCCTCAACCCTCGATACTATACCTTCAACCCTAATCCCTCAACCCTCAACCCTAATCCCTCATCCCTAAACCCTAAACGCTATCCCTATTCCTAAACCCTCAACCCTCAACACTATACCTTAAACCCTAATCCCTTATCCCTAAACCCTAAACCCTATCCCTCAACCCTTAACCCTTAAAACTTAAACCCTAAAACCTATCCATAAACCCTTGATGCTCAACACTATATCTTAAACCCCAATCCCTTAACCCTTAGCCCTAAAGCCTCAACCCTTAATCGTTAAACCTTCAACCCTAAACCCTATCCCTAATCCCTCTACCCTCAACACTCTACTTTAACCCTAATCCCTTGACCATCAACCCTATCCCTAAACCCTCGACCCTCAACCCTCAACTCTCAACATTAAACCCTAATTTGTCAACCCTAAACCCTAATCTATCAACCCTAAACCCTAATCCCTCAACCCTAAACCCTATTCCTAAACCCTCAACCCTCAACAATATTCCTTAAACCCTAATCCATCAACCCTAAACCATAATCCCTCAACGCTAAACCCTATCCCTAAACCCTCAACCCTCAACACTATTCTTTAAACCCTAATCCCTCAACTCTAAACCCTAGTCCCTCAACACTAAACCCTAAACCCTATCCTTAAACACTCAACCCTTAGCAAGTTATACATTAAACCTTAATCCCTCAACCCTCAACCCTCAACCCTAATCCCTAGTCCCTAAACCCTAAATGCTATCCCTATTCCTAAACCCTCAACCCAAGACACTATACCTTAAACCCTAATCCCTTACCCCTAAACCTTAAACCCTATCCCTCAACCCTTAACCCTTAACCCTTAAACCCTAAAACCTATCCCTAAACCCTTAACCCTATACCCTCAACAATATACTTAAGCCCTAATACCTCAATCATCAACCCTATACCTTAAACCTGAAGCCTACACCCTCAAACCCTCATCCCTAGACCATATAACCTCACCCTTATATCCTAAACCTCGAATATTGTGCCTCAAACCTATACTTAAATTAAACCTAAACCATACGTTCTCTCAACCCAAGTCACCCTATACCTTATATACCCTCAATCCATAACGTAAACCATAAACCCTAATTCTCGCACCTTACACACTTAATCTTAGACACTCAACAACCTGAATATTAACCCTCAACTGTAACCCTCAACCCTCTACCCTCTACCTATTACTTAAGATCTAATCCCTCAACCCACAACCCTCAAAACTATATTGGCTCAAGTCCTTATATACACTAAACCCAAAACACTTACATACATACACATACAAACATACATACGTACAAAGTGATGCATACATACAAGGATGCAGACATGTACATACATACAAGCATGCATACATGTACATGCATACATACCTACAAGAATAGATATAAACATCCATGAAACATACTTATGAAATTTGAACATATCTCATTCAAAGGAAGACATAATGCGAGCACGTTAAAATGTGCTTGTGTTATGTCGAACTGGGAAAACACCAGCAAACATGCAAAAAAAGAAAAAAAGAACATAACATGCTCACGTTATAACATGCTCGCATTATGTTGTGCTTTGGGAATCCCAAGCCTTGGGCTTGGGATTTGCTTTGGATTTCCAACCCAAAGGATTGGAGTGCCTTTTCAACATCCACAAATGTGTTTTTGTAGATTCTTCAAGATTTCACATAATTTTGTTTTTGCTAACCCTCAGATTTGTACGTGTTTCAAGGTCAAACAAATTGAACACCTAGGTAATGCTAGGATTTCTCTTAGCTATTTAACGATGTAATTCTTTTCACATTTTGACAATGTTAAGCCTTTCATCTTTAATTTCTTTTGTTTGTGTGTCTGGTTTTGGGCAAAAACCACTATTTGGTCCTTTTTTCATTGTAAATTAACCATTTATTGAAATTTCAAAAAAATTACATATTTAAAAACTAGACTCCATTCTACACATATTAAAAAAAAAATGATTTTCAATTAGCTTTCAAAATTTATAGGGGTAGCACGGCCAAAATTCTATTTTTTAGGATGTGTCCACTTTGAAAATTAGTAAAAAATCAAATATTCATAAAAAAATTATCAAAAAAATTGGGCATAAACTACATGTTGTTAGCTAATTTCTCATTGAAGCAATTTTAAAAATACCAAAAAAAAGTTAACCTTTTGAGGGAGCCACAAAACATGATATGTTATGTTTTTTTGACAGAAACAACACCAATTTTTGTGGCTCCCTCTTTTGAACCCCTTTATCTATACCATTTTCAAAAAAAATAGTAGTTTAGAAAGTAGACTCAGAGCACTATGAACATTGTTTTGGTTGCATCTCCAAATTTTGAGTGTAACTATGCTCAATTTCTCATCCAAGGCCAGCATTTCCTAATTTTAGAAAAAAAGTGGCCACTTAAGACCCCTTTTTGGCCCCCCATCTTCTTGTACTTACCCAGCTGTTAAAATATCCTAATCATTACTTTCACTTACTTGCTCAAAAAAAAGCCAAATTGCCTCGAGATTTTGATACATCTACTCTTAAGGAGAAAGATCACATCCATGATGTTGTTAATGCTATGGGTAGACCTCAAGTAAACCCCATCCAAACAATGCCTACCATATCTACACCATTCCTTGAATCATCTTCACAAGAGGGTATACCCAATCAAAAACCCATGGAAGATAAACCACTTGCACCTCTCCTTACTCCCATGGAGGTTTATAAAGCTCAACAATATTCACCCATGATTATCCAACTCCTCAATCAACATTTCAACTCACCATGAAACCCATACAAAAATCCAAAAACATCAAACAATTCAAAAATCCAAAACATCATAAACTTCAAAATCCAAAAATCCCAAAAACATTTAGGAAACACAAGATCCCAAACACAAATCATTCTAAGATTTCAACTCATTATCAAACCCATTTACAAATCTATCAAGTTCCTTTACCACAAGAACATGCAAGTTTTCCTTTGCACCAAAATCACTTGTCCTTAAGTCCTTATGATCAATACCTTTGACAAGGGGAACACCACTCTAGTTTATGCATCCTATGTGTGCCCTCCATTATCATCCACTCATATACCAATACAAGAGCCTAATCCTAATCCTAATCCTACAACACCATCCACCATTATCATCCATCCATTATATTGTTCATCCACCCATACTCTTATGAAGGATGTGATCCAATGGCTATTAGCAAGGAATCAACCATCCCCATGTCATGAAACATCTATCCAAGAGCTTATCCAAGAACCTTCAAACATCATGTCTAGTCCTCCAAATATATCATGTAATCCACACCCTAACAAGCCTATTGAAGAGTATCCTACCATGAGTCCAAGTAAAGATAAATTGTACCTTCATGTTGTTGACCATCAAGAGCCTATTCAAGAGTTTCCCAATTCCATTTCCATTCAAGAAAAGCCAGAGCTATGTCAAGAGTATAATCTAAAGCATGTGGAAACATCAAACCCTTATCTAAATCAAGATCAAAGCACTTCCATAGAACCCATCCATAATCTTTATATTTTCTATGATCAAGATATTATCCATGATCATGAGCCTACCCATGAGCAACTTGATCCTATCCATGATCCCACAACTATCCATGAATAAGTTATCCACACTACTCCTATCCATCCTCCACCTAGCACTCTCCATGATCCAACTAAATCCACTTCCCTTGATGAGACACTTGGTCCCCAAGAAAGCATTGACAATCAAACAAGTCACTTGGATCCTATCCCTTAATCTCCTACTAAGCATAATGTTAGTCAAGATCCAAGAATCCCATGTCATCCATTACATGATCCCACATTGTCTCCTGTGGATCCTCTATTATCTCATGTTGATCATCCACCATCCACCATCGATCCCATTCAAAAACCATTATCTTTTCTTCTTGGTCTTACCACCTTCATCCATGAATTGTTCCTCGTTAGGAGAGCAACAACCATTATCTACCACCTCACCTTCTCCATCTCATAATTGACTCATGTCTTGTTTCTGAAACAAACATCCCATTGCATATCATATGTTCCAAAACATGAAATATCAAGTCAAAGGTTTGGGCCTTCATGAACAAGGTATCTTAGAGCCCCTCCATGTCACAATCCATCCTTGAGCACATGGTATTGGTTTTTCATCCCAAGATAAATAATCCACAAATGTTGGTACCACCTCCATGCCTCCACAAGATAATTCTTCCACTTCATATCCCGGTGCACCTTATCGTACCTCTCACTCATACGTTGCCATCCCTCCTCCATCATCATACCATTCACAAAAGCATGTGACCATACACCTTCCTCCATCCACTTTACCTCCACTACTTCTAACTCCTAAAATCCTTCCATCCACTCTACCTCCACTTATCCCAAGACCTAATAGCCCTCTCATCCAATCTTCTTATCCATTTATCCACAAATCCACTTTTAATCCCTCCATCCATAAATCCCCTATGATTCCTAATCATGGCCAACAAATGCACACATCGGCCACATATGAAGATATACCAAACTCCATGAGATTCAAAAATAAAAATTTGGATGCTGCTAAATAAATAGAAAAATCTCTACAAAAGTCTCAAGAATATCATGCCATAGGGCATCAATATATAAAATAAAAGCCAAATCCATCTCAAAAGTTGCATACATCCACACACCTCAAAGCAAAAAAGAAAATGATGTGGGTCCCCAAGCAACAAGCAATTACCTCAAATCCCTCTCCAAAGCTACATACACCCACACACCTCAAAGAAAAAATGAAAATGGTGTGGGTCCCCAAACAACAAGTAATTACCTGAAATCCATCTCAAAAGCTACATACACCCACACACCTCAAAGAAAAAATAAAAATGGTGTGCATCCCCAAGAAACAAGCAATTACCCCAAAATAAGCATCCATATCTCAATCTATCCCCCAATTCCAAAAATCTCATTCTCCATTAAAAACTCTTGCAACTCCTAAGTTCATTTGGGCTCCTAAACTGCTAAATCAATGATACCCAAATCCCCTATCTCTATTTCCATTACTCCCCACTCCTTATCCTAGTCAAAAGCTTCAAAATTTATCACGGTGTGTGCAACCATTGGTCTTGGTTCCCCATAATTCCATGCCATATCCACATATCTCCATCCCCCCATCTTACATCCATTACCCTCCATATTTTCCCTCTATGGTCCATGCTTTTGCTCCATCATCCATTTATCCTTCCATCTCCATCCATCATCCATATCATAATCCACCGTCTTTTCCATTTCTATCTTCCCACATCTACCAACATCTATGCGTGTAATGTTACCTGATATCATCCATGTGCAAACACGCATTACAATGCTAACATACTACCTTGCTATTGGAAATAGATGCTAGAGTCCTTATCCTCCATCCCATCCAAAAATGTCAAAGTAAAAGTCAAAAGTCAAACAAAAAAATAAAAAATAAAAAATAAATAAAGTAAAGAGAAATCCCTTCGTCTAATGGTGAAAACTTGGCAAACAGGTGCCTTGGATAAGTACCATGATGAAAACCTAGCAAACAGGCGTCATGTGTAGGTTGATTGTCTATGTACCTTACACTTGGGGACATGTCGTCTCATCTACCCATCCTATCATTCCTTCTACCTATCCTTCCTATCATATCTTCCTTAAATCCATTATATCTGCATTATTATCCCTTTGATCCAATCCATCCTTTTCCTTATTTTTTTGATCTTGAAAAAGATAGAGGCAAAATGTTGAAACAAGCTTTGAAACTCTCTTGGTATAACTCATCCTTTCCAACCAATCCAATCAAGCCTATTGTCATAAGCTTTGTCGTGTATAATCCTAAGCATTATACCTAGAATGGGGCATGTTATTCCTATGCAACATAGTCTTTGGTAATCACATCCTAAATTATTTCATCTGTCTTACACTATCTATCCATCCCATCCACTATCACCAATCCTTTTGTCTAATTATCTAATCTCATCTTTCTCCTAGCATCTAGACCTAGTTTTCCCTTGTCATCGGTATCTAGTAGTTAAGGCTATCCAAACACAATCCAATGTCATCCCAAAACATTTCAAATTCCAACCATCATAAACTTCAAAAATCCAACAAAATCAAAAAAATAGAAAAATCCAAAAAATCAAAACATTCCCAAAAACAACAATAAATCATCATTCTTCATCTCAATCCATTGACATTCCATCTTTCTAATCTTTCATTTATCAAAATCCATCCACCTTGACTTGACTAACTCAAGCAGCAAAACAAAAACACAAACACATCCTTTCAAAGCAAAAGCCCTTAACCAAACCTGAAGCAAAAACACCTACTTGTAGAGCCATATGCTATCCTACATATCGATTGCCAACATCTGCTACATCAAAACAATTGTCTTATACAAGATGTTCCATTGTCGAAACCAAACTAGACATCTTATACGACATGTTTCATTTCCTGAAACCAAATATTATCCTATCAACAGATCAACACCCTTTAATGGATATATTGTTCCTACAATAAGGATGTTATCTATTCTATCCAATCTATCCTGAGAAACCTCTTTGGCAAGAGAATATGTTGGCTATTTTAGGGTTAGGGCAGATCAAAGAAATAAACACTAACAATTATACGCAGATCAAATAACCTAAATATAACAATGAGGAATAACACAAAAGAGATCAACACAGAAATTTAACATGGTTCACCCAATATGGGCTACATCCACAAATACTCAATCATCCAATGAGTTTATTATCTAGTACAAAATAGATTATAATCTCATGAATACATTGTTGTACCATACATCTCAGCCGCTTATAACAAGCTTTTAGGAAGCTTCTAGAATTAGGGTTTTGCAATGTCTTTTTTCTTTTGTTCGATTAACAAAAATTAACAACTGACTCTGATCGTGCAAAAAAGAGGGGAATTTTTTTTTTCGGGGGCTGCGCCCCTAAACCCCAATGAGGATACATAACTTGTGTACAATACTTGCATGATCAGTCGCCACATACCAAAAATCTCCCACTTGGAGATTGATCAAGCTCCACACCAAACAATCTCCCACTTGGAGACCGATCCTGGACGACACCGCTGCGCTTGCAGCTCCCACTGGATTACAGGCCTGGCTGGTTTCTTATGTCCACCATTATCATTCATGAAGGCCAATGGAAACTGATGAGGAAATCATTTTCTCTCGTGTAACTGCCTTTGTGAACATATCTACGGGATTCTCACTTGTGTGAATTTTCTCCAACTTCAACTACCCATCCTCTAAAACTGATCAGATGAAGTGGTATCTAAGCTGTATGTGCTTAGTTTTTTAATGCAAAGTTGAATTATTAACAAGATGAATGGCACTCTGGATCTTAGTGTACAAAGGGCTATCTTCTTGTTGTTGCCCCAATTCCTCTAGAAAATGTTGTAACCAAATCATCTCCTTACTAGCTTATGTTGCAGCAACATACTCAAGTTCAGTGGTTGAAAGCATAACAACCTTTTGCAGTCTTGAAATCCAATTGACTGCAGTACCTCCTACAGTAAAAACATATCCTGTAGTACTCCTTCTATCAATATCACCTACCAAATCAAAGTCAACATATCCTTTTAGAGCAGAATTTGTTCCTCCAAAAAATAGTTTCTTTGAAGTAGTACCTCTCAAATATCGGAGAACCCATTTTACAACATTCCAATGTTCCATTCTCGGATCACTCATATACCTACTCACAACTCCCACTGCATGTGCAATATTTGGCCTTGTGCATACCATTGCATACATCAAGCTGCTAACTATTGAAGCATATGGTATCTTAGACATTTTGTCTTCATCCTCTTGTGTCTTTGGACACATTCCTTGGTCAACTTAAAATGACTAGGCAAAGGTGTACTAACTGCTTTTGTATTCTGCATGTTAAACCTTTTCAACACCTTCTCTACATACTCACTTTGGGACAAAAATAATTTTCTATTTGTCCTATCCCGTGTGATCCTCATACCAAGGATTTGTTTTGCTGCACCCAAATCTTTCATAGCAAATGAATTTGCTAATTTCTATTTAAGTTCATTAATATGTTGCATGTTAGACCTGACAACAAGCATGCCATCAACATAAAACAACAAGATAATATAGCTACCATTACCCAATTTCTTGAAATAAACACAATAATCAGAATGACATCTTTTGTAACCTTGTTCAACCATAAAACTATCAAATTTCAAATACCATTGCCGAGGTGCTTGCTTCAGGCCATACAAACTCTTCTTTAACCTACACACAAAATCCTCCTTACCCTTGACCTCATATCCCTATGGTTGCTGCATGTAAATTTCATCTTCCAGATCCCCATGCAGAAAAGTTGTTTTCACATCTAGCTGTTCAAGATGCAAGTCTTCCACAGCCACAAGACATAATTGTTCTAATAGAAGTCATCTTTACAACCGGAGAAAATATTTCATCAAAATCTATACCTTTTTTCTGTGCAAAACCTTTTACCACGAGTCTAGCCTTATATCTTTTCTTGCCTCTATCTTCTTCCTTCAACCTGTAAACCCATTTATTTGGCAATGCTCTTTTACCTGCAAGCAATTGAACTAAGTCCCAAGTTTGATTTTGCAGCAAAGAATCCATTTCCTCTTTCATGCCAACTCCCACTGCTTTTTGGTATCTACCTACATTGCTTCTTCATAACCTTCAAGTTCACCAAAATCGGTTAATAATATAGAATATAATGATGGAGAAAATCTTTTAGGAGGTCTAGTTATCCTTGTAGAACATCTAACACTTGTAGGAGTCTGTGGGATAACTTGTTGTTACTGAGCATTAGGTACCATTGGTATTTTATTTTCTAGAATCTCATCCAGCACCACATATTCCTTTTTGGCCTATTCATGCTTCTTTTCCTGTAGCTGATCCTTATACATGACCTTCTCATTGAATATAATATCTCTACTCCTAATGATTTTATGATTTTCATAATCCCATAACCGATAACCAAATTCATCTACTCCATATCCAATGAAGGTATATTTTTTAGACTTAGCCTCAAGCTTGGTTGTATTTTCAATATCAACATGGACAAAAGCTTCACAACCAAAGGTCTTCAGAAATGAATAGTTTACCTTTTGCCCGTTTATGCCTCCTCTGGAATGCCACCATCCAAAGGATTTGAAGGTTCCCTGTTTATTAAATAAATAATGGTATGTACAGCATCTGCCCAAAAGTGTAAGGGTAGTCCAACTTGCAATCTCACGCTCCTTGCATGCTCTATAATGGTCCTATTCATCCTCTCAGACACACCATTTTCTTGTGGGGTTCCAGAAACTATTTTCTGCCTATGGATTCCATTATATGAATAGTAATTCTCAAATTCTCTGCTGCAATACTTGCCTCCATTATCATATCTGAGACACTTCAACTTTTTTCCTGTCTCATTCTCAACCAAAGCTTTCCACTTTTTAAAAGTTTCAAATACTTATGATTTTTGTTTTAGGAAATACACCCATGTTTTCCTAGTTGTGTCATCAATAAAAGTAAGATAATAGCAAGAGCCACCAAGAGAAGATACATGAGCTGGTCCCCATACATCTAAATGCACAAGCTCTAATTTCTCACTCTTCTTCTCTTTCCCAACTTTGAGAAATTAGACTCTTTTCTATTTTCCATAAACACAATTTTCACAGAACTCCAAGTCAATCTTCTTTAGACCTGGTAGAAAATTTCTAGAGTGAAGGATCTTCATCCCTTTCTCACTCATGTGCCCAAGTCTATGGTGCCACAATTTTGTTTCTGTCCCTATAGTAAGTGTTATAATTCTCTCAGTAGCACCTGTTTCTGTCGCAGCTAAGGTAGAATAAGTATTACCAGTACACAAATACAATGTGCCTACCTTTTCACCTTTAGCTACTACTAATGCACCTTTATTAACCTTCTAGACTTTGTCTAAAAAGGTAACTATACAACCTTCACTACCCAGTTGTCCTATAGAGATAAAATTCCTTCTCAAATTTGGAACATTCCTTACCTCCTATAGCAACCATTCATTTCCATTCTGCAACTTAATTTTTATCTTTCCTTTTCCAACAATCTGACAGGGTTCATCATCACCCAAATATACCTGTCCAAAATCACCTTTAACATAATCTATAAAATATTTCCTATGGGGTGTGGCATGAAATGAAGCCCCTGAATCTATTACCTAGGAATCATTAGCATTATCTAAACATAGAATTAAAGCATCTTTGCAACATTAGCTTCCTTACTGTCATCATGTTGTCCATCTCCTTGTTTGCCCTTTCGAAACCAGCAATCCTTCTTGATGTGTCCTGGCTTTCCGCAGTGCCAGCAATCCATTCTTCCTCTAGATTTAGATCTACCTTTTTTTGACTTTCCTTGTGACTTCCCACGATTTGTAGGGCTTTTTCCTCTTTCCTTTGTTCTTCTCCTATTCTCTACAGTCAAAGCATTACCAGATGTTGAAGTCTCGCCTGTACTTTTCTGTTGCATTTCCTCGCTAAGGATAACACCAACAACATCATCAAATTTCAAAGTATTTGAACTAGAGATAGAGTTACTTACATCCATTACCAAGCTATTCCAACTTTTTGGCAAAGAACATAAAACCAAGAGAGCCCTTACCTCTTCATCAAATTTCACTTTTACAGAAGTTAGCTAACTGGTAATCATATGAAACTCATTTAAATGATCTAACACAAATCCACCTTCAATCATTTTCAGATTAAACAAATGCATCATGAGAAATACCTTATTAAAGGTTGAGGTTTTTTCATACAAATTGGCCAAAGCATTCATTAGTTCGCTTGTTGTCTTCGCTTTTGTTATATTGAATGCCACAGATGGTGCCAGGCACAGCTGAATGGTTCCCAGTGCCTTTCTATCTAGAAGTTCCCAATCCTCATCAGTCATTGCTGTCAGTTTCTTGGCTACTCCTTCCAACAGTCTCCATAAATCCTTCTGATAGAGATAATCCTCCATCTACTTCTTCCATAATTGATAGTTCTGCCTATTAAATTTATCTACCTTCAATTTACCCTCACCTGCCATTGCTCCCACTTAACCGTGATACTCCCACTCAACCGTGAGACCTTCCTGCAGACGATAATCAAAAACAACCTGCTCTAATACCAATTGTTAGGGTTAGGACAGATCAAAGCAATAAACACTAACAATTATATGCAGATCAGATAACCCAAATATAACAATGAGGAATAACACAAAAGAGATCAACACAAAAATTTAACGTGGTTCACCCAATATGGGCTACATCCACAAAAACTCAGCCATCCAATGATTTTATTATCCAGTGCAAAATAGATTACAATCTCACAAATACACCACTGTACCATATATCCCAGCCGCTTATAACAAGCTTTTAGGAAGCTTCTAGAATTAGGGTTTTGCAATGTCATTTTTCTTTTATCGGTTAACAAAAATTAACAACTGACTCCAATCGTGCAAAAAAGAGGAGAAATTTTTTTTTCAGGGGCTACGCCCCTGAACTCTGACGAGGATACATAACTTGTGTACAATACTTGCATGATCAATCGCCACATGCCAATAGGCTGTATGTTTACATTGTAAGTTAGTCAATTTGCTTTTTGGTTTATCTTTTTTGTCCCTTTCCCATTACCTATTCAAGACTACCTTGATTTATCTATATCTTGGTATATTGTGATGCAATATGGATTGGGGGCATAGTCATTGCTTTTATGTGCCGTGTTTGAGGAATGATCTTTTTTATCTTACTTAGCATCATATCTATCTTGTGTGTGTGTGTTACAGCCTAGCATCTTACATATTAATATTCTTCTTGCATTCATATATTGAAGTTTATTTTATGTTCAAGACTATGGTTTATTCACATATCTAACAAGTTTATATTTATGTCTAGTAGATATAAGTTCAACCGTTTGATTGTAGAGTCAACATCCTATGCATTGGATACATCATCACCTTGGTCTTCTATACCCTGGTGCATAATATCCACATGCTATATCAAAATAAGGATTGCTCTTTATAAATATTTGCATAACCATTGCAACATCACGCCATCTCATCACTTATCCAGAACTACATATCATCTCATTTCAATCTTAAGGTACCTTGATCTTGTAGATATGGGTATGTAGGCAGTCTGGAATACAAATGAAGTTTCTAGTACTCAAGTACATAAGATATCATTAGTTCACCTAAACATCCTCAAAACACTTCATCCCATCCATCTCACCCATACATCCTAATAAAATCTATATCTTTCCTGAAGATCGATCAATCTGATATCAATTCTTCTATTCTTTTTCCATTTATCCTTCTTTCATTTCAAGAGCACACTTATGTTCTTCGAACCCATATTTCCTCTCGAGGGGGCATCCCCACCATCATCATCATTCATCTTATCAATATTCTTCATCTTATCCAATCTAGCTAATTAAATCTAGCCAAATTATCCAATCACATCCTTTGGTCTTGATCCTAATCATGTCGTAAACCAAATCAATCAATCATCAATCATATCAATTGTTTATATAGGATGTTAAATTGTCAAAACCAGACCAGGCATCTTATACGACATGTTTCATTTCCTGAAACCAAACATTATCATCAATCATATCAATTGTCCTATACAAATTGTCACACTCTCAAAACCAGACCAGGTGTCTTATACAAGGTGTTTCATTTATGAAACTAGACACTATTCTTTATCAATCATCAATAATTAATCATTGGTTTATAACTTGACAGGGGCAATGCCTTGTTTGTTTTTGAATAATCATAATCATCATCATCATCATTTATCTTACCATTATCTTTCCTTGTCACCCTCGCTTTGAGTGACTAGGGCATCACCATCTCCAATCCAATCAATTTCTTCTAAATCAATCTTCTACCAATCAAACACTATGTTTTAATTTCTTTGAAATGATGTTACTACACAACACCATCTCAAAGAGGGGCAAAATGTAGACACCCTAAAATGACCATATCATTGCATCACTTACATTCATCAAATCACTTGCATTCAATGTTAATTAAATAATATAATTATTTAATTAATTTCATCATTTTCATCAATTCTTCCAAATCACATATTTTCAACATTAATTGAATAAATTCTATTTATTTAATTAATTTCACCAAAATCAACTTTATTCTTCCAAAATTAAATAATTTTAATTATTTAATTAAATCATTATCCTTTTTCAAATCTCCAGTCCACATTAATTAAATAAATCAAATTATTTAATTAATTCATCATTTATCTCCTCTTATCCATAATTAAATAATTTTAATTATTTAATTAAATCACTTATTCTTCCAAAAAAATTTTAAAGATAATGCACCTGGTAAACTTTTTAACGTGATCGGTGACGCTCGTGTGACACACCCTTCGGCTCCACACAACGCTTTTGCCTGGAGCTATGAACTAGTGAGGCCACAACACGGGGGACCTCATCCCTAAGAAAGAACACTTCAAACTCGCGATCTTGTTGGCCCAGCGAAGGTGTAACACCTTGTGAGCTCGTTGGCCCAGCAGGGGTTTGAACTCTAGTGGCTGCCATGACAACCGAGCGACTTAACCACCAAATCATGCCCTTATCGGCAAACTTATTCTTCCAAATTTAAATAAATCATTCAAATTTATTTAAATTTAATCTCAATCTGTAAAAATAAAATTAAATTAAATATTTTATTTATCCTTCATCATGCAAAATAAATTAAATCAATTTATTTGTTTAATTTATTTAAATCTTCAAATATATTCTATGTCCTCTAATCTTGCACAATCAATTAAATAAATTTATTTATTTAATTTGTTTTTTCCTCTAAAAATAAATCTTATTCATCATGCACATCAAAATTAAATAATTTATTATTAAATTTATCTCAAATCATGCAAAAAGCAAATTACAAGTTGAGTTAATTGACTTAATCATTATTGTTTTTATCACCAACTCATAAATTAGAAAAAAGCATTTCTATTTTTATGAAATCTAATTTTATCTCATGTCTATTCCATGTCTTTGTTAAATCAAGCAATTAACTCAAACAAAAATAGTTTTTTGTGTGACACGTGTCAGGGGCACATTCATCATGAATTCTAGATTTATCTCATCCGTTGATTCCATTGAATTATTTGGATCATTGATCGATCTTTATTGAATCCTATATAAACCCCCCTCATCTCCTTCAAAAATCCTCTTCGATCATTTATTCGCAAGCATCCATATAGTGCATTGAGTATACATTGCATCATTAGCACATCGATCTTTTGAGCACAAACACAATCTACATCCGCTTGTTGCAAACATAGTTTCGTGATTTGAAGAGCAATCTACATTCAACCAAGATAACAATACAATCTAGGTGAAAGCTTTCATTGTTTTTGTTTTAATTCATTAATTATTTGGTTATTTGCTTGGATCATTATCTTGATGTTATAGGATTGAATTGTTGATTATTTCATTGTTTTGATTATCATTTGATCTTGATTAAATCCCTATACACATTACCCATCACCCTACTCTCTCCTCCAAAGAACTATGCATGCCACTACTTCCCTAAAAAATATCTTAGGGAATATGTGTCTCCACTCTAAGAACACACCATTTTCACCATTACACAATAGGCCTCATAGACTATTCCAATTTACCATACTTTAAAAGATGAAACATGTTGAATAGGGGCTTATTGAAGTAACATCCTAAATATCATAAACTATTTTTCCCCTTTGACTTTGATAGGTGATATCTCAGTACTGACAACACTTTTCTAGGATTTGCATGCACTAAAGGAAGGAGAAAATTAGGGGAAACAACTTATGAAAGTTGGTAGAGTCTTGAAACATAAGGTCACTATCACCTACTAAGGGTCACTAGAGTGTCCCTAAGGTCATTACAACAAATAGAAAGTTAAGATAGCATCCCCTTGGTCATAAGAGTATCCACGATGTTGTTACATTCTTCCACATTTGTAGAATGATTGTAACTATCCAAATCACTATTAGAGCACATCCTTATGATCCTCCAACCTCTTGTGGCCTTTTAATTTGCTACAAAATTCAAAATAGGCATGCTTAAATCTCTTAACTTATGCTCTTTCATTTGCTAGTTCCTAGTTAATATTCAATTCCCATCTCTTAGTGCTATTATTTTACTAGGAACTCTAGGAACTAAGTTGGTGTTGCTACAAAGTGGAGGATTAACATAACATAGTTCTAGATTCAAGAATGGGTCAATGATTGTGCAAAAAAAACTCAAGATAAAATGCTAGAGTTATACATAAACAGTTCATCTTCACCAACTTTCATAACTATACGGTGGAGTTGTAGGATTTGTATTATAACACAATTTGACACAATAAAGTTAGTGGGATTTAAACGTTATGATATATTATTAAGGTTCAACTCTGTAGTTTTTGAGTCAAACTCATTGATCCATATTTCATGAGTAGTGGTTCACATGAACCCATCTCTCATTAGTATGAATGCTTCACTTAACACTCATTGTATGTGTATGATACTCATGGGATGAAGCATTAGGACTTTCTCCTTAAAAAAATTCAATACTATTGTGAATCAAACAGGCTTAATCATATAATTTCTCCAAAATCAAGTCCTTCATATAATATTCAAAGGTCTCCGGATAAAATGTGTGTTTTGTCGATTAACCGCCATGTGTTTCTCTCCGATAGTTTGGATGGAGATTATATCATTATTCTAGGTATGCGCAAAAAATCTTGTCTTCAACGCGAGGAAATTCAATGAATTAGAGTCCAAAAGCAGAATTTATAGGTGATAATGACGCAACGACCAAGGCTCTTGTCTTCTCTTTGCATTCTTGCGGTATATTTACTTGTGTAACAAGCAAATCTGATATTTTGACTTGTGTTTCAATTTTTCACATCCAAATCTCTTGGAAACAATAACCCTCTTATGTGGACTCTAAAATTCAGATCTTAAACTTGGAAGCAACCCTGAAATTTAGCTCTTGCTCTTGCAGGCCCATAAAACCATGCACAATGTCACAGGATATCCATCTCTTGCATATCTAATTCAGCAGCTGTTCTTAAATATCATCCACTTCAACAGTCAAAGATCAATTTTGGCCAATAAAAATAGGATAAATATTTAACACTTTTTATTGTGAATGAGGTGTAAAATTGCTATTGATTGTTTGACCATTGAAGATTCATCCATCTCTTGTATATCTAATCTAGCCCACTCTACTTTAGAAAGTTTCATACATTTTGCAATTCTAATCTTGCATTAATGGCTTCCTCCTCCTCATCTCCTCAGGAAAAATAGATTGCATCTCCTAAAGTATATGATGCATTCATCAGCCACCGAGGCCCGGACATCAAAGACACCCTTGCTAAACAACTGTATGAACTTCTTAAGGCTAGAAAGTGCCGGGCATTTCTAAACCGTGAAGAAATCGAAGTGGGAGATTCTATTTCTTCTGCAATAAGCAATGGCATACACTCATCTGTTGTGCAAATATATAGCCATTTTTTCCAAAGGATATGCACAATCCTCTTGGTGTTTAGATGAGCTTGTTCTTATGTTAGAACAACAACCTAACACCCTGTTTATTCCTATGCTCTACGATGTGAAACCTTGGGAGCTTCGCTACACAGAGGAAGGAGCGTATGTTGCGGCATTTTCTGAATATCAAGGTAAAGAAAGGTGCCTTGACAAGCTGGACAAATGGAAAAAGACTCTCGTATTTGCTGCAGACATAGCTAGTTATGAACTCGGCCAGCATTGATAGTAAGATTACTGTTATTTGTTTCATACCGATTAAGATTCATCTTGTTATCTCATTAGATTGACTTTCTAAAGAGATTCTTGGTTTTGGATTTCAGCAATTTGTGCGAAAAGATTGTGTCCCGTGTGCTGCAAGAAATGCAAAAGAGGATATCCATGACCCCGGCCACAATGCAAGAGTCACTCTCCAAAATTAAGCATTTTACAGAAAGGAAGAGCGGGATGTCCTCCTCAATCCCTCATCCTAATCCTAATCACAATCCCTTCCTCTCTATTGATAGACCTCAAACAACGAACTGGAGCTACCTCGACAGCCCTCACACCCCAATCACATCCATGTGATATCCAATTACCTTCTTTCTTCATCACCATTTATTAGTTCCTGTCGTGGAACTATAGTCGAGGGGTTCTTCTTAATGTGTTATTAAATTCACTGCTTCCGGCAAATCATGAAGCAGATTTCTGTGTAGTTAATATGTAGTGTAAAGTTTTGCATGCTAACATGCTTGGAGGATAAGGATAAGCATTGGCAAGTTTGGTGAAAGCTTATTTGTCCATGTTGACAGTTGCAATATGGCAGAAGAGCTCGGGGATTTCATGAGACAAGAGAAAGCCTGAATTTTGAGGATGCCAGAACTGTCCAGTCATTTCAGGAGGCAAGAGGTGTGAATTTCGAGCTGGGAATTAATGCCGTTTGGTCTTGTAGTGTGGTGGCACATTTAGGGTTTCTTTATTTTCTGCGTTCTGGAATTTGACGGACATGTGTGTGATGCGTGGAGAGGTGTAGAACTCAATGGTGGGCAATGGGCAATATATTAAAAAAATTGAAAATGCCATCATATCATCACTTTTTCATGGTCGTCTGATTTTGTCTTAGCAGTTGCTCTCTTCTCTCTGATACCCAATAGAGGGTACAGCTTTTCATGTGGGTAATAATGGCCCTTCTTGTAAACCAGGAAAAATGTTCTTTTGCTTGTCAAGGCGTTTCACTATTAGCCTTTTCTAGTTACATAGGAACATAGTGCATCCTGCATGTGTTTTAAATCTAAATGCTTTGCATATAAGAGGTCTTCCTTGTTTGTAAAATTTTGCATTTAGCCTTAGCTTTCTGCAATCTATACTTGAAAAAGTGTTGTAACACATTATTTGTTTAAGACTCTACGATCTCACATTTTCAGTTGAGTATTGAGCCTTTTTTATAAGCACGTTTCCTATATAATTTAATTTTCTGCCACCTTGGTGAAATTAATTGCTTTTTAGCATTTAGACTAAATGGAGTATTCTTCTATGTATTCCTATATTTAATTTAAAACCTCTGCTAGATGCAACATTTCTATGGAAACTAAAGGCTCTAGATACTCCTAACCTTAAAAGTTTCAAACTTGTTCGTAATGTTAGGCTTCCTCATAAAAATGCAGGATGGTAGTAATGTATTTGTACCCATTTTTGTTATATGTCGGAACCTTTTAATTTAGTAGTGATATACTGTGGAATTTCTATTGTTTATTTATTTTTATTTAGCTATTCCAAATTTTTATTTTTTATTTATTTATGATTGTATTCAAGTTTGAATTCTTTTAAAAATCACATTGGCTTTCATATTTGTAGTTTTACTATATGTCGGTGTTTCTTTTCTTAAGATTTGGATGAAGTATTACATAATAATTATGAAATGTGATGTGTTTCTATAGGTTCTTTGTTTCGGCAATGAATGTGAAATGTAATGTGTTTCTATAGGTTCTTTGTTTCGGCAATGAATGTGAAATGTAATGTGTTTCTATAGGTTCTTAATTGATGCGTCGCATGGAGAAATATAGAACGAGCTATATTTAGGAGTTTTATATTTAGAGTTGCTGTTATTTTTTCATGCATGATGCATGGGAAAAATAGGGAAAAGAAGAGATTAATTTTAAAACTGTCATTGCATATCACTTAATTTAAGTGCTGCATGGATAGTAGTTTTTTTTTGGATGCTCTTCTCTCTTATATTTAGAACAATTGTAATCTCTATAAAGAGATGTATTGAAACTGTTGTATTGTAAGCCAATAATGAAAAGAGGGCAATTTAGTGTTATATTTTGCATTGTGTAATGTTTGTCTATAGCTCAATTCTGAGGAGTGTTGTATGGAGTTCTTTTGTGTTCTTTGCTGCAAATGGATTTAATTATATTTTTTAAGATTGGATAAAGAACTTTTAGAATCTACATTTGGTATCAGAGCAAGTTTGGTTTATTGATTTTGGCTTTGAAATCTCTCTAACAATTGATTTCTTGAGGAGCATGTTATTGTTGTGGTAGTGTAATCATGAATAGATTTATTGGGATGTTATGGAAAAAGATTTTGTAGCATCTATAACGAGTATTGAAATTCAGGCAAAGCTTGGCAAGTGTGAACCCATTGGAAGAAATTAGTTGAGGTAAGGTTTCTCAAAATGTAGTCTTTGAAAGATATTTGAAGGTATATTTAAGTGGTTTTTTTGTGTGGTTAAAAGCAATGGGAAAGATTAGTAAAAGAGCAAAGAAATAAAAAACAAATTTAATATGTGAAAAGGATGCTTTGAAACATGAACTAAAGAAAGTTAAAAAGAAAAGTGAAGAATTGGAAGAAAAGTTGAAGTTGTTTGATAAGGTTTAAAAAAGAATGAAGATTTGCAAGAAAAGTTGAAGAAGCTAGAAGAAGAAAGTTCAAAATTGAAAGATCAAAATGATGAGTTAAAACAATTGTTTGCAGCATGCCAAAAAGAAGATGAATGTTTGAAATCAAAGCCTTCAGTTTGTGAAGTCTCATGTGACACAAATGATTTGTGTTCTTTTGATCACACATTTGGTAGGTTTGCTAAAGTTGCTTTTGCCAAAAAATGTAAGGATGAAAATGATGATGAATTTGCTAACATAGCTAGTTGTTTTGATAATAATGTTGGTTTGAAAATCATGAAGAAAATTGGTTATAAAGGTAAAGATTTGGGAAAGCATGGACAAGGAATTAGAGAGCCCACTGAACCAAGCATGAGGTCAAAGAATAAAGGCCTTGGATATGTTAGAGGTAAAGGAAGAAGATGATTTTATAAATACAGGTACAAACAAATCATTTCAAGAAAAGGAGATTTTACATTGTTCCCATTGTGATAGAGAAGGACATAGAAAAGAAAATTGTTGGGATTTGCATCCTTGCAAAATATGTGGTTTGAAAAAAAATTGTGAAAAGACATGTTGGAATAAAGAGTTGAAAAATGAATCTATGACAGGTTGTTTGAAAATGAATTGTGGTTGGATAAATATATCTAATTGGAAAAAGGTCACAAGTATGTTCAAAATGTTTTATAGACATAAGTCTTCTCATGTTGAGAAAAAAGAAAAAGAATTGAACAATAGAAACAACAAATACAGTGAACCAAGTGCAAGGAATAGTAAAGAAATTGAAGAAATTGAATTGTTTTAGTATAATGCAGAAGCACGAGGAAGATAAAGTTTGGTTGCAAGCAATGAAAGAAGAAATAAATTCTATTGATAGGAATGATTTTTTGGGAGTTTACAAAGCTTCCATGTGAAAAGAAATGAATAAGTACTAAGAGGGCCTACAAGACTAGGCAGTGAAGTTCCATGATCAGGTAACTGGTGGCTCAACATCAAAGGGGAGTATGTTGATAATTGATGCCTCGCATGGAGAAATATAGAACGAACTATATTTAGGAGTTTTATATTTAGAGTTGCTATTATTTTTTCATGCATGATACATGAGAAAAATAGGGAAAAGAAGAGATTAATTTTAGAAACTGTTGTTGCATATCACTTAATTTAAGTGATGCATGGATAGTAGTTTTTTTTGGATGCTCTCCTCTGTTATATTTAGAACCATTGTAATCTCTATGAAGAGATGTATTGAGACTGTTGTATTGTAAGCCAATAATATAAAAGAGGGAAATTTAATGTTAGATTTTGCATTGTGTAATATTTGTCTATAGCTCAATTCCGAGGAGTGTTGTATGGAGTTCTTTTGTGTTCTTTACTGCAAATGCATTTAATTATATTTTTTCAGATTGGATAAAGAAATTTTATAATCTACAATGAAGTGGAATTTGGGCTTTTATATCTTTGAGATAGTTGGGAGGCATTCGTGTGTGATGTAACAATGTTTGGAGATAAGTATAGTTAACGTGATTCTTTTAAGGAAACAACAAAGGGTGAGGTTGGCATGATAAAGCTTACGGTAATCAGTGGAACAAGTATTTATGGCAAGGCTTTAATGAAGATAATTTTTTGGTTTAGTTCATGGGAACAATCTCAAAGCATATCTAGCTCATTAAATTTCATGCCATTTAGGCTACATACAAAAGTAGGTGCAAGACTGTAGAGCATTTGAAGATACAAAGTTTGCATCATGACAGTGCTCAGGTGCAGGAGTGGTGTAGTAGTTTGAGCCTCTGGCTTTATCACCATGTTTTGTTTTCAAGTCTTTCTCTTAGCTTGTGTTGGCCTTTCCCATTTTGCAAGTGCTCTAGGCTTCAAGTAGCTAGTGGTCGTGTTACTGTAGAAACAAAACTTTTATAAGAAATTTGTGAAACAGGTAGAGACAGAAAAATGGAGAAAATTTTCAATTATTAAAGAGTAAATAGTTGTAGTATTTCCTTTCTAATGTATCAAATCAATTTCTTTATTGAAATGCCATGGACAACGTTAAAAGAACTACTAACTTAAATTACCTAAATGCTTCCATCAATAGAGAAAGAATTCCAAAATAGCTCCAATTTACATTCTCTCTCTTACTTTTGGAAAAGCATTTCAGTATTGTGCTAACTAATGAAAACTCCCTGTTTTGGGGACCTTAAACTAATCCTTTTACAGAAAATTGATGAGTAGAAAAGAGCACCGCACTATATAATGAAAATGCATAGTGTCCAAAACAACACACAATTTAAATGGACCAATATGCAGGACAAGAGGAAGGGAATAATATGGAAAAGAGTGAATTTAGTACAATGAGGAGCACAATAGAGACTAGTTCTGGGTGTGATTTCTTTTGCAAGATATTAAGATCTACCTAAATATCTATGACTACTGTTAACTAGAGTTAAATAACATGAAAACTTGGCTTCATTCATTTGATAATGAAAATGCAGGTGTAACTATCTCTAGCTGGGAAAGCAATTTGTTACATTCACCTGCTCTCCTTAAAGATACACTATATGCAGAGTTTGACCACAAGTAGGTTAGACCTCTAGTATTTGTTTATTTTACACAGTATTGCTGTATGAGAAGAACTCAATTGAGTTGTTTTGAGCACAACGTCATGCGAAAGTCCATATCTTGGATAGCACAGCTATTGATAACGAGTTAAAGGATTAACTCAATAGAGCACAATGTCATACGAAAATATATCTCTTGCCTATAAAAATAGAGCACTATGTCACACAGATATCCATCTCTTGATAACAAGAAAGGATTAACTCAATTTCATAAAACCATGCAACTTTCCCGAAGAGCAACCTTCAATGGCCATGGTGAAAACTCTTCTTACTTTGATGGTTGGAAAGCGTACAACACAAATCCTTATCATCCTCAAAACAACCCATCTGGAATTATTTAAATGGGCTTAGTAGAAAATTAGGTGCCTATTTAATAGAAAATAGGATTGAGTAATGCTCAGACATGTTATTAGACTTGTGTCTTTGTTCTCTGTTTAGCAAAGCTATAAAATAATGACATTGCTTAGCAGAAAATTAGGTGCCTATTTTGTTGGATGTTACCAAAATACTTGTGTCTCTCTTTACCAAACCTATTAAATAATCCCATTGCTTTTTTAAATGTTTTGCATATTTCCTTCAATTGAATAGAAAAGTGGCTAAGAGAGCACCCAGAGTCTTCCATTTGCATGCAAGAGGGCATTTCCAGCTTTAAGTGCCAATAATCATGATTATCATGGTCTTCCCACCTTCAGAGAGGTAGAAATTATCAGTAGCAAATTCTACCATTATACTTAAATGTCAAAAATCCAACCATTAGAAGTAATGAGAAGTATATAGTGTATTAAATTATCTAAACTTAAAATATAGATCAACAAGTTTGACTCAAAAACTATTTTTATAATAATGGAGTTTATTAATCATTTATGGTGGATGATTAATGCACGCTATTGCATTATTTATGGAGGAAGTGGGAGGAAGAAGAGCCAAATTTGATAAAGATAGAATAGTCCTCACTACAGGAGCCACTGCCGCTCATGAGGTTCTAACCTTTTGCCTGGCGAATCCAAGAGAAGCTTTCCTTGTTCCATCCCCATATTATCCTACGTAACTAAAACTTATCTTTTGCTAAGAATCCAGTGCTTTTGGAATCTCCACATAAAAATATTCAAAACTCACTCACTATATGTAGCATTACATTTTCAATTGATTGAATCAAGATATAAATCTAATGTATGTAAATGTTGACAAGTAGTTTTGACAGAGATCTAAAGTGGCGGACAGGAGTAGACTTGATAGCAATAGAGTGCAGCAGTTCCAACAATTTTTAGGTGATAGAGAGCACGCTTGAAGAAGTGTACAGGAAGGCAGAATGTGGAAAGATAAGAGTGAAGGGATTTTTGATAACAAATCCGTCAAACCCATTGGGCACCACAATGGATGAGCAGACACTGAGAAGAATTATACATTTTACGAGAGAAGAAGATTCATCTGATCTGTAATGAGATCTATGCGGGGACAGTGTTTTCCAGTCTAAGGTTCATGAGCATTGCAGAGGTGGTGCAACAATAGAGTGAGAGGGAGCATGAGCATGTTCACATCATTTACAGCCTATCAAAGGACATGGAACTACCTAGATTTAGAGTGGGAGTCATATATTCATGTAACATGGTTACTATGATAGCTCGCAGAATGTCTAGTTTTTGCATGGTTTCTTCACAGACATAGTACTTGATGGGTGTAATGTTGAGTGACAGGGTATAAATGTGAGAGAATATATTAGAGAGAATAAAAAGAGGCTATGAGAGGCACATAGCATGTTTGTTCAGGGATTGCCTGAGGCGAGCATTGAGTGTTTGGCCAACACCAATGCTGGGTTTTTCTATTGGGTAGACCTCTACCATCTTCTCCAAAAAGAATTAGAGCTTGCGCTTTGGAAGACAATCATCAACAAGATTGGACTGAATGTATCACCTACCTCCTCATGTCATTGTAAAGAGAATGAATGGTTTAAAGGTTTTGCTTTGCTAACATGACCCCGACCACCATGCAAGAGGCACTCACTAGAATTAGAGTTTTATAGAAAGGACGAGCAAGATGTCCTTGCCACTATGTGAGCAAAGATCTACAATCTCTTCCTTAATCCCTTAAATGTTTTGTACAACTCATCCTAATCACTATCCCTTCCTCTCTATTGATAGACCTCAAACAATGAACTAGAGTTGCCTCGACATCCCTCGCACCCCAATCGCATCCATGTGATATCCAATTACTCTATTGCTAAAGTTGATTCTTCACCACCATTTATTCTTTATAGGAAAGTCGATTCTTTGTTCTTTATTCTTGATTTATCAAGGGTTGTATCTTTGGCCTATACTGCTAAAATCAATTAAAGGGTTGTATCTGTGGCTTCTACTGCTAAATTTAGTTAAGCTTATATCATATATGGCTTGGAGGAGCTCCAAGATACTCCTCTTTCATAAAAAAGAAAATTATTGCCTTCCAAAGCGTGTTAGTGGATTCTTGGGGATATACTTCCATAATATAGTTGCGATCAAAATAAGTGTTTCCACCACTAGTCTATCTACAATAAATAATTAATTAATAATATAAGCTTCAAATTTTAGAGTTTAGACTTAAATAATAAATATATTATTGAATTAATGGAATTTAAATAAATTAAATTTGATATTTAGCTTGAAATTTTGATGGAAGATACTACAATAGATGTCAGGAATTGATTCATCAATGTGTAGAAAAAGAGAGCCATGTCAAATGAATGCTTCATAATATGTAAACTATATTTATCTTACTCTTGTTCAGACCATACTTGTGAAACTAAACACTGTGCCTACAAAAGTGAATCTAATGTGCGGAAGTGAACCTCACTTGTAGAAGTAAATTGGTAGAAAATTGATTACTATTGCGGATACACCTTGAGTATTGTACTCATGTTTGAAGTGGGGTGGTTGACACCATTTAAGAACTTTCTAGACAAGAATTTTTTCTCCTTTTTTCAAGCCCCTAGGAAGGCTGATTTAACAACAATAAGAAAATATCAAAGACAATAGGCAACTATGTAGTATGCCTAGGATGGTGATGCAATTTGATAATACAATTAGGATGCTCTATGATGCTGCTATATAAATGTTTTCCTTTTCTAGGGCCTAGGTATAAGGCATGCATTCAAATGGATAAGGAATATCCTTAAATACAACAACATAGCACAAAAATCCACATAAACATGTGCTAGGTTGAATCTCACAATAACTAGTAGGAAAAGGGCAATAAGGCTTAATTTGAAATTTGAGTTTTAAAAGGTTGAGGTTCAAATTTGCGTGTGAAGAATTGGCCTTGGTCAATCCTACACTTACAAATCTAAACTAGGACATGGAAAATAGGAAATCTAGGGATCATAATTAGTTCTTAGGGATGAGTGATGATGGGAACAATCTAGGATAAGCCCATCAGTTTAAATTAATGTCACTTGTAGAATTGTTATTGCATAAAGGACAATATACTCATTTGAGTAGGCCAAAAACCTAAGGGAAAAGGGCATGTCTATGCAAATTTTAACATTACATTTTGCCTCTAATTTGATGTACATGTGAACTACTATAATTATGCATGTCAAAGTAAAACAAGCAGTAACATGGGAAGTAAATATTTCAAACACTCAAAGGATATGTAAATATGGACAATGATTCTTGTGTCCTCAAAATGAGTGCTCCATTAGAAAATCTATAAAATCAAAAAAGTATGTAATGAGTAGCATTTATAACACATTTAAAATAGCCATTGACTACAACTTACTTGAAACTTGTCTTCAAAAATAGAAAAAGTAAAAAGGAGAAGGATAAGAGATTCTATCTAAGTGGAAAGTGGTAGAACATCATGATGTAGGAGCATCCTCAATTCACTAGGAATCCTATATCAACCAAAAATATTTTTTAATTTCCTTCTAGAGCTTGCTTGAACATTAATTTTGCACTTTATCTAGTTTCATTCTTTAGACCCCAAGATGACAATGTGTTAATGCAAAGGTTTGACACACCACTCTCATAGCAGAACTCCTAACTAGGACCATTTTCTCACCATCTTGGGAACTTTAATATATTTAATACAAAATTTTAATTATATGTATTTATCCTTGTTAGACATACATCAATTAATTCCACTAGATACTATTAAGTATAAGCTACAAGCTAAGAGTGTTTAAACAAAGAAGATTGATTTATCTTACTTTGTGTCATAGTAGTAACCATACTCTATTTTCACTTGTCTTCTAACGTAATGAACAATAGATATCCTAAGAAAATCTATTAATTTTTTTATGATTATTAATGAAATCTTATGAAATTCAAAATATTAGGTATAGTAAGTCTTCATAGTTTTTCCATAATGAAGCTATCAACATATGTTTATCATTTCATCTAACTAACCACAATAGTGTCTTCTTGTTTTAACAAATGTAATAATCTTCATTTACATATTTTCACTAAGAAAGAATTCAAACAAGTTCATAATAACTCATAAGGTGCCCTTAAATAAGTTAATATAGTCATGAAGTCAAATCAAGATATCTACTACTTAACCATAGGCATAGATTGCTTTTGTACAATCAAGATATCACTTGAATTTTTTTAGTTTACATTGATCCCTCTATCAAGATTAGGGTATATTCAATCGTCTAAGCTAAGACTTATTACTCAAGTCAAAAATTACAATATAGTGGTCCTCATCTTTTTGTGAGCTAGTGCTATAAATTCATAGTTTTTCAACAGCACTTAAGATTTTCAACTTGTAAATCTCCTTTGAAGAAAAACCTTAGTAAAATTCCAACTTCCAACTAAGTGAAAAAAAACATTATCTTAGTCACATTTAGGGATACATGGCATGGTGCAATATGAGCCTAACCTAGGATCACCACCTAACCCCCAACCCTGCACTAAATATTTTAATACCACCCTTACCACAATATTAGAAAGATCACAATGGTAACATAATTATCATATTTATGCATCATACATAGATAATCTAGAGTATTGTTGAACCTCTTAGGTTCATCTATGACCATTCACCTTAAGTATAATAAATGATTTTCTTAGAGTCAATGTTTAGATTCAATTGAACCTAGGGTGAACCCTCACACTCTAGGGTTGTGCATTTCCTTAGAATACATTTAGAATAAAAGACAATATACTTGATACAATGAACCCTATAAGACTTCATAAAACTAAGATGTAAGTAAATAAAGACTAAGGTATCATTGTTACATTATTACAAGGCACCAAATTCATCCAATACCCTTCCTACATAGGTACAAATAGATAATAGAAAGTTAAAGAAGTGACTACCCTACCACTAATACAATCAATAAATGGATAATTCTAACTAGTATGATCTTACAAAAAAAATTCATACGCATGAAATTCTCTGTCCACATATGTGCATCTCAATGATTAAGAATGTGGAGTAAGAGTCAACATATCTTCACAAATTTAATCTTCAACTCATAAGGTAATGTTCATCATTCTAGCTTAATGTCACAAGTTTACTCTGTAATGATAGTCTTGAACCTTGCTAATAGTAATACAATCATCATATGCTCAAATTTAAAGAAAGTATTTTAAATAGACTAAAATATAGAGTTTATATCAGTCGAAAATGTATTTTAAATAGACTAAAAGTATTTTTGGCTGAAATGTATTATCCAAAAATATCTTGTTACAATACATGCATAGTATTTTATAAGAAAGTTCTATTTTTTGGCCAAATATAGTATTTTAAATAAATTTTCACTTAAATTAAACAATTTTAATAATGTGTTAACAATTTCAACGCATAATAGCAATTTTGACAATTATCCTAATTTTACTATGGAGATGCTGATGATCATAAAGAATACTGAGAGGGGGGGTGAATCAGTATTCTATAAAACTTCTCTTTCACATATTTATTAATCTATTTACCACATTTAATAATACAAAATCAAAACAAACATAAGAACAACAACCATAAAGACAACGCATAGACAAGTTAGGATTTTTATGTGGAAAACCCAAAGAGGGAAAAACCACGGTGAGTGTTAGCTCACAATATATTATAATAGCAATACCAAATTACATGAAGGCTCACTTCCCTAGAGCTCACTGCCCAAGGACTCACTATCCAAAGAAGTGCTCACTGCAATAGGCTCACTGCCAAAAATAAGAGAAGAGAAGATACAGAAGGAATGGCTCACTGCTAGAAGAAAACTACTACAAGTGCATCTACAGAATGCTGAGGTGTAGTTCCATTTACAGCTCAATATACAGACTCAAATTTCTTCATAATGTTTGCTCTTCTTTTTCTGCTCTACTTCACATATGCTCTGCTCTTCTACAAAAAAAATTTAGTATTCGCACAGATCTGATCACAAAAGCTGACTTAATTTACATATTTGTATTCATCACACCACACACACCTTTCACATTGCAATCCATCTAGTATATATATCAGCACAAAGATTTGGATCTTAATTGGGTAAGCCTAAAACAAATAGTACTTGTATATAGAAGTAATACCAAGTCGGCCCATAATTTCAAATATGATCATTATGAAACTCTAAAATCCTTGTTAATGATTCAATACCAATCTCTTATCATACCTTTAGAACTGTAGAATATAATATTCAACTACAGACAAATGCGGATCTCAAAACGGTCACTCAGTCACTATGAAACATTGTCAGACTGTAAGCTAATAAAGAACAACTTGTAGAATGTGATAAATAGAGCTTGAGAAGCTATAACTCTAGTTTTAGGTAGTCATAATAAGTATCTTTGTTACCTCAGAACCGCAAGATAAAAAATGCAACAACATAGGAATGTGGACTTTTTTACTCTGGTATTGTGCACTGTTCCTGACTTAGGTTTTCTCACCTGAACCTAACTAAATCATAGTAAGTCTTCCGGAGATCTTCAAGACTTGCAAACTTGAATATAACACCTTCAAACAACTACAAACATTATACCTGAACAACACAATGTGAGCTTCAATTGTAGAAGCATACCAATCCTTACTCTGCCAACTACCCTGTACACTGTCAACACTTAGTCATAACCTGCTTGTTGCCATAGTCATAACTTACCAAACCTTGTTGCCATCAGACTTGGCATGTTGCCATCAATGACAACAATCATGACTGCAAAGCAGTGTCTCTTTCTAAAATGCCAACAATATCCCCCTTTGGCATTGATGGCAACACTTAGTGAAAAATGCTTATCTGCTCCCCCTTACTATATACACTCTATTTTTCTTCTCCTCCTTAGGTGTTTGCCCATTTTTCACAGGTTTTCTTCTCCCCCTTTGACATCAATGACAAAGGTGTATGTATAAATTAAGTCAAACTTTCAAAATTGTCATATTCTTCCACATATGTACAGATACAATCTTCAACTTAATTTGTTGTGGGTTGTAGGATGTCATTGAAAATGATCTTGATTTGAACTAACTCACCATCCCAACTCTTCTTTGCATTGTCCAAAATTTAAATATGGCCATTTATTAGGAAGACTAATTTCTCTACCTTTTGTACATTAGAGGGCGTGTCAATTATTGCACTTACCTTCAATGATTATACTATAAGATTTGACATTGAGTCTAGCTTAGGACTTATTAGCCCTCTTAATTGACAAGTTCTATTTTTCACTTGATCCCTCTTATTTATTAGGCTACTTATGTTATTATGAATATTAATAACTTGTATCTCTTTGCTACTTGTTGACTTAGCTACCAAGTCAAATGATGTAGAGATATTTATCAACTACAATTCCTAATCCTTGATCTTTTCTCCTAGCTCCTTTTTGGCTTCCGACCATGATAAACAAAATTTGTACAAACCACAAGCTTCTTTAATGGCACTCTGTATACCTTTTATTCCATTATCTAATAGAGTTTTATCATTAACTAACATGGTCTTCAACTCAACTAATCTCTTCTCATTAAACTCTTTTCTTACTTTTGTTTCTATAGACTTTTCAAAAGATTCAAAATGTCTACTTACTGAGTTTATTAGTCCCTTGAGTTTATCTGGTGAAGATAGTGAAGTATCCTTTTGATATGTTGGCATCCAAAATACTAGATGCTTCTTTGATGAGCTCACTATCTTGGATGTGAGACCTTAGAATTTCTTCCCAAGCCTTGGCTTGCACAATCGATACCAATTTGAATTTCTGCAAAGGAGACATTGAAGCCAAGTTTATTAGTCCTTGAAGAAGCTCAGGTGCATCCAACACTTGCTTTTCCAAAAATTCTTTGACTGAGTTAACCAGATCATGTGAGGCAGTAGTGTCTCTTGCCATATTAGACACTTCTTCTTTATTCTACTCAGGGGGTTCCATATCCATATCCTCTTGTTGATCAATGTTTTTCTCTGGTGAAGGACTTTTTTCATCTTGTTCCTATTCTTGATTATCAACTTTATTCATCTCATTTGTCTTCTCCTTGTTTGCTTGATTATCAGTTTGGTCCTTGTCAGTAGTGTCTAGATCATCAGTAGCAGAGGCTTGATCTTTTTCCTCCTTAATTTCTTCATCATTTTTGTCTAATCCTTGGTCCAAGCTGACATCCGGTAAGGGAGTATCATCTTCAATATTTATTTCTTCCTTGTCATATATAGTTGGAAGATGAAACTCTCTAAGCGCTTCAAAAGTGATTTCTTCAGTTTTCTTTGCTAACTTCAAAACATCTCCTAACATTAGTTTGTTGATTCTCTTCTTTGTCATGAACCTTTCATTCAAGACTTTAGATATCTTTGCTTTTTCTTCCGGAGTGATGTTTGGACACAGCTTAATAAGTGTACACTCCCAGAGTTCCACATCCTTACCCATAGTAGCCTTTTTTCTTGACTGCATTATGTTTGCCAGGCTATCTAGAAGGTCTATTATGACTTCAATCAAAGCCTTATTGAACATCTCCAAGAATCTTATTACAGATGTCTCAATGATTCTCTTGTTAGCATCATTAACCTCATCATAGAGTTCATCTATTGGCTTGAGGTTTCCATGTGCAGACATGACATTCAAAGTGTTCTCAAGGTTAATGGTAGCCTGTTCCTTAGCCTTCCTTCTTACTCTTTCTTTTTCGGAGCTCTTCTCTTTGGTAGCACTGGAGGGTTGTGTACTTTGTGCTTTCATCTTCTTCACTTCTTCATCAGATTATGTTTCCTCTACATCACCACCAGCAACACTAACATACATCCTTTATCCTTTTGTCTTATTCCTTTTGTGGCCTTTACCAATGTGTGGTTTTGTACTTGTCGAGGATGGAATACTAGAGGATTTAGAGGTTGTCTCTGAGGAGCTTGCACCCCTTGTTTTCCTTCTAGATTCAGCAGGTGCCTCTATTTGCACTTCTTGAATTTCCAGAGCTTTATTGGCTTCCTTTTCTTGCTCCTTCTACTTCTCTTTAGCTGCCTTTTTAGCCTCAACTCTAGCTCTTGTGTTGGATATTTGTTCCTTGGTGAACCCTTTGCTTTGTGCATACTCTTCCACCATCTTCTGGACTTTCTTTACTATTTTAGGCTACTTGAGCTCCACATGCACCTTAACAAATATTTCCTCATATAAAACTTTCCATCATATTTTCGTGCCGGATCCCAGCACTGACTATCTAGCTAGGGTATTAGGATTTTCAATATAGCTCCCCCTGATCCAGAGTTCCCAATTTATTTCCTGGAGGAAATATCTGCACCAAAAGCTGGTGCAGATCCATCCCTAACCTCATTAACATCCTTCTTAATCTAGACGTTGCTCATTTCCTTCTTGATTTCCACTAGATCAATCTTGTTCTTACCTTTATCTTCTCTCTGCTCAATTTTCCTCTTCTCTTTAGGATAGTCTCTTTTCTCATTCTTGCTTTTGCAGAATCTTGCAATATGTCCAAACTTATTGCAATTGTAGTATACCACATTCCTTTGTCCTCGATTCCTTCTATTGATTAGATTAATTATTAATCTACATTGGTTAGCCATATGCCCAAATCTATTGCATGCAAAACACTTTTCATTAAAGGATTGAGTATTCCTTTGCATAGTTAAAACCATTCCTTACCAAACTTTTATATTCATTTGATCTATGACCAATTTTCTTGCAATTGAAATATTGACTAGAGAATGATGGAACACTCTAATTCATTCTACTCCTACACTGAGTAGCCTTATGACCAAACTTATTGCAATTAAAACAATAGCCATTGAAAGATGGGTAGCTTTGAGCATTTGGCTGCCTAACCGGAGGTCTTCTAGGTCTTCTTCTGTGATTTTGAAACTAGTTGCCTTTGTTTTTCTTCATCTCAATGTTTTCTTGACCTGATTTAGAACTTTTTCAAATCCCAATCCTTGCTTGTCATCTAAACTCTTCTGACTTTCAATTAACTCCTCAAGCTTTGCAGAGCTTATTTTGAATTTTTCTTTATAGCTATTAGCTGCTTCTAGACCATATTTCATAAGCAAAACATCTTTAGCCAAATTTTCACATTCCTTTGACTTATCCTTTACAACTTGATTCAGATGCTTTTCAATATCCTCTTTCTCTTCAATTTCCAATGTTAAATTGTTTAGGGTTTCATTTTCTTCATTTAATTATTTACTTAGGTCTTTGCTCTTTTCTTTGAACTTCTTGACTTGATCCCTTAGCTTTAGAATGCATTCATCATCTTCTTGGACATTCACCTTTAGATCCCTGACTTTTGCTTCAAACTTTTTAAGATCTTAAAGAGCAGCTTCTAATTCATTATTGCTGTCATATGTGCAGTTTCCAATTTTGATACTCCCTGGATGAATAGCTTCCAAAGAGGTAGGATGCCTTCTGGGTGCCATGAGTTCACTTCCCAAGATCCTCCTTAAGCTAGTAAACTTTCTCCAAGAACCTTACTTTGATACCAATTGTTGATCACAAAGAATACTGAGAGGGGGGTGAATTAGTATTTTGTAAAACTTCTCTTTCACATATTTATTAATCCATTTACCACATTCAATAATATGAAAGTAAAACAAACCTAAGAACAACAATGATAAAGACATAACACATAGACACCAAGATTTTTACATGGAAAACCCAAAAAGGGAAAAACCACGGTGAGTGTTAGCTCACAATATATTATGATAGCAATATCGAATTACATGAAGGCTCACTGTCCAAAGAAGTGCTCACTGCAATAGGGTCATTGCCAAAAATAAGAGAAGAGAGGATAGAGAAGGAATGGCTCACTGCCAGAAGAAAACTTCTACAAGTGCATCTATAGAATGCTAAGGTGCAGTTCCATTTACAACTCAGTATACAGACTCAAATGTCTTCATAACCTTTGCTCTGCTCTTCTGCAAAAAAAATTCTTCTTCACACTGATCTGATCATAAAAGCAAACTTAATTTACATATTCGTATTTATCACACACACCTTTCATATTACAATCCATCCAGTATATATATCAGTACATAGATTTGGATCTTAATTGGGTCGGCCTAAAACAAATAGTACTTATATATAGAAGTAATACCAAGTCATCCCATAACTTCAAATGCGATCATTATTAAACTCTAAAATCATTGTTAATGATTCATTACTGATCTCTTATCATACATTTAGAACCGTAGAATATAAGATTCAACTACAGACAAATGTGGATCTCAGAACTGTCACTCGATCATTGTGAAACATTGTCAAACTATAAGTTGGTAAAGAGCAACTTGTAGAATGTGATAAATAGAGCTTCAGAATCTATACCTCTAGATTTAGGTAGTCATAATAAGTTTCTTTTCTCCCTCAAAATTGCAAGACAAAATATGCAATAGCAGAGGAATGTAGACCTTTTTACTCTGGTACTGTGCACTATTCCTAACTTGGGTTTTCTCACCTAAACCTAACTAAATCATAGTAAGTCTTCTGGAGATCTTTAGGACTTGAAAACTTGAATATAACACCTTCAAACAACTACAAACATCATACCTGAATCGTACAATGTGAGCTTCAATTGTAGAAGCATACCAATCCTTACTCTGCCAACTGCCTTGTAAATTGTCAACACTTAGTCATAACCTTCTTATTGCCATAGTCATAACCTGCCGGACCTTGTTGCCATCAGACTTGCCAGGTTGCCATCAATGACAATAATCATGACTGCAAAGCAGTGTCTCTTGCTTAAATGCCAACAGATGCTTTTATAGGTATAAATTTTATTTAATTCCTTTTAATTTGTATACAAATGCAATGTTCGTTTTGGTTGTTTTAGATGCAATTTTTTAAAAATATATTCTAACTATCTGGGCATTTATTTTCTTCTTATTTTCTCCCTCTCTTCTTAAACCCCCTATATAGTGCACTAGGTACAACATTCAACAAGATTACTCTCTAGGGTGTATCTTGGGAAGTGACACCCTAGAGGTATATTTAAGGACTATAGAGGTAATAAGGAGATTACATAAACCTTTTCTTGTAGTTATTTTTGCTTGGCATTCTTCTTTCTCTTCTTTTAGATGTTTAAAATTAATATTTTAAATTTATATATTTGTAGATATTGATTGTTCTAATCCTTATAATTGCCAAAGCATTATTGGTATTAAAAGTTTTCATTAAGTGATGACTATTAGACATAGTAAGCCATTTGATATTCAAGTGATGAAAAAATCATGCTTTTGTGTTATTTGCATTAAGGGTGATGTAAATACTCTACAACGTGAGAATATTATTAATGGATGTATTGCATAGTAGGAAATTCAAAGCAAATGCTTTTAATGCCTCCTTAAGAAGATAATTTGACAGATGTCAATGATCCTTTTTATTTATTCAACTATGAACATGAGTTTGATCTAGTTGTTGTAGGTAAATTAAACATATTGATTATTGTAATGGGACAATATTACTAGCTAACAAGTGATATATCTTCGAATTGACCCCAACCTATGTATTTTTGTAGGAGACATTTTTGTTTTGGTTGTAAATATTGATAATATATAAAGCATAGAATATTATTCACTTGGATCCATAATTAAAATACAAATTGACACAATCCATGATGAATGGTGATGGATAAAATTATCCCACTAAATTATTTATTACTAAAAGAACTTCTCACCAAGAAATAAAGATAGATTAAAGTGGTATCACATTTGATAAATATATGCCTAGATAGGAGGTTATACATTATAACCACTTAGCTATCGCAACACAATTAAATTTTGAAACTTTATGTAAAACTAGATGTGGCCAACAAAATAGAGGTTGAGTATTGAAGGCCATGAAAAGATTTCAAAGATAATAAAAAATAGAGAGTCCACCTAAATTATATGTACAAAGAGCTTTAAATGTATGTACTCCACACACGATGTATTTTTCAAAGAGTATATTTCAACCATTTATACTATATGTACATTTCAAATTGAATGTGTTTTAATAGTTTACATTTGAAATGTATTTACATCATGTGTTCAAATAAATTTTTAGTATCTTGAAATGCATTCTCTAATTTATTTATTACTCTTTCATTTTGACAATGAGTTTGGATAATAGATAATTAAAGATTGTAAATTAAATTATCTATTTATGTCAATTTATATCCTGGTTTATATAAATCAATCAATCAAATTAGATTTATATCAATTAATATAAATTTACATCAATTTCAATATAGACTTATCAATATTAGTTGATATAAGTTTATCAATCAATTGATCTCAAGTTATATCAATCAATTGATCAATTAAATTAAAGTTAGAAATTAGATATCAATATCAATTGAATTGATATATCAATTAAACTAAATCTAAAAATTAGTTATCAATATCAATTGATATCGATTGATATGATATCAATTGATATTGGTTGATATAATATCAATTGATACTAATTTCAAGTTATATCAATCAATCAATTAATGTAATGTCTCAAAATAATTTTTTATTAAAATATTGAAATTTGAAATATCTTAAAATATATTACCAAAATATCTATATTTCATGTGTCAAAATTCACTCAAACTATGCAACACAAATTGATATTTTTTGCACAATTAGATAGTAACTTCCCAAATATGCTAGAGAGACTTGTATTAATTGAATGTATAGCCAAAAATTAAAAACATAATGGATATAATAGAAGCACAATGAAAAATACAAATCCGCTATCAAACCCCTTATGTTGGACATCATTCTTTGCACTCAAACTCTTCCAAACTAAACAACAATCATAATGAAACCATTGATCTAATGCATTAATAAGCTGCTCCAAAATGGTGAAATGTGCAGCCAAAAATAAATAAAAACTATTGCCACAAATTTGAATATGAAATTTATGGAAATTAAACCATTGTAGCACATAAAAATTTGTTAATTTTGGCACCAAAAGATTTAGGGAACTCCACCAAAGTGATGGATAATTTTCTATATTAAAATGAAGAATAATAGAAGAAACAAGAGATTATAAATTTGTAGCAAACCCTCTTGATTTAATTCCTCTATGTACACACAATCAAACAAAACTAAAATAAACTCACAACATTCAACCGAGAAGTAATGGCTTCACAAAGCTTTTTTAGAAATGAAAAATACACACAAAAATGTTGTTACACAATAATAAGTATAGCTACAAGATAAAATAATGATTCTCAAAATCAAACTATGCAAATTGAACCCTTCTTCTTCACTATTCCCTACAAAAGTTTTAAAAACAACAATTCTTCTACAATCCTTCAGTACACTTGTGATTCCTGAATGAAACCACCAAGAAGGATTAGAGGGTTTTCATCTTCAAATCCTTTGGAAGCCAAAGGGTTTTCATCCTCTAAATTCCAGCACCTAAGGGTTTTTGTCCTTAGATGGATTGGATGAACAAAGTTTTGATAAGATAAAAGATAGATTATATGAAGAAAATTGCATCTAATATATAGATGCTGAGGGATTATAATCCAAAGCCCCTCTTCAAAAACTAATAATACTAAATATTATTTTCAATATTTTCCTCCAAAGGTGCCCCATAAATATTTGCTAATAAGCTCCATTTGATTCCCAGCTAAATTTGGCAAATAAGATTCTCCTCTAACAAGAAAATGATAATATTTTATTCATTCAATAATTCCCTTCTATGATTACTCCATCCAACCCTCTCATAAATGCTTCTAGGTTCCCTTTCAAAAATAGATTGTAACTCCACATTTACTGCTATCATAGAATATGTTAGAAATGGGCATGGAAGTTACAAATAGCTCCAAGAGAATCCCAACATCCCCAAATAGTGATGCCAAAAATATTAAATAATTAATATTTAATTGGACCAATTTAAAATGCCAACATAATGTAATAATTTAATATTTAATTGTCCCCTTTAGCATAAATTATTTCAGGACTAGAATTAAAATATCAAATAAATTTATCTCCCTACATCTTACCAGAAGAGCTTAACCAGCCGACACGTTGTAAAATGGCTGGCTGGTTGAAATCGAATCGACGGGATAATTTTCAACTGATGGATCGACAAAGAACAAAGTCGAGGATGTACAGATAGGTCGATTGAATTTTTCAGTGATAGAAGTCAAAGAATCAGGAGGTCAAAAATTTTGTAAACAGTCGGCACAACAACATGTCGACTGTTTATGATGGGCACATCTTACCTTAGCCCATAGGAATTACTAGAATAGGCATTTTCTCCAAAAGAAATAATTTAATTAAAAATAGGACATGACAGTCCACCCTTCTTTAAATTGATTATCATCAAGTTAGTAACTTCCAAGATCGTAGCTTTGATACCATTGTATGTCCCAAAACAATTTATTTTTATTAAAATATCTTAGACTTGAAATATCTTAAAAAATATATTTCCAAAATATCCATATTTCATGTATCAAAATTCACTCAAACTATGCAACACAAATTGATAATTTTTGCACAATTAGATAGTAACTTCCCAAATATGCGAGATATATTTATATTAATTGAATGTGTATATAAAAATAAAAAATATAATGGATATAACAACAACACAATGAAAAGTTACAAGCTCATTATCAAACCCCATATGTTGGAACTCCTTCTTCATACTCAAACTCCTCCAAAATGAACAACACTCACAATAATGAAACTATAGATCTAATGCATTACCAAGATACTCAAAAATAATTAAATGTGTAGCCAAAAAGAAAGAAAAATTACAACCACAAATCTAAATATGAAATCTAGAAATTAACCCTTGTAGCTCACATAAACAATTCAACAAATTTGGCACCAAAAGATTCAGGAAACTCCACAAAAATGCTAGGATGCTTTGTTGGCCATATGTGTTGTCATTGATGTCAACATAGCATACACTGATGACACTATCAAGAAAGTAAGATACTGCTCTTGTTTGTATATTTCCTAAGAAAGAAAAAGCTCATCATTGGAGGTCATAAAAACTATATTTCTAATCAAAGCAGAGTTGAGTTTGACACCTTATTAATATGGGAATTATAAGCATTAAAGAAATCATATGTTCAGGAAGGATGCCTAATGGCTTGAAGCATGTTATATGATCTATCCTATTGATCCTAAGTTGTATGTGGTGATGCAAAGATGACTTGGCCTCTAGAAGAAGATGACAGTCCTTGTTTTAGAATGTTTGCTCTTTGAAGACTGTATGGTTGATTGCTTCACATTTTCATCATTTTGCTATTGAGCTTTTGTGGTTTCGAACATAGCTTCATACAATGCTATTTCATGTATGTTCCAAGTTTCATGATGTTTTGATCACCGAAAGGATGTTTTTCTACTGACAACTTTAAGATAGAGTTGGTTTTGTAAAGAGGTTCCTAGCAGGGTGATGGAATGCTCTGCATTCCTCTGCAGTTGTAGATATGGTTATGCAGTTCTAAAGTTGTGCCAAGAAGATAGCAAAGGTATTATTTCCAAATTTTTAAATCATATTTCCCTTTATTGTGAAAGTTATGTATGATAGAACACCAGTATGTGTTCTAAAAGAATGGTGCAGTGTTGAAGACCCACTTGAATGCTCTGCATTCCTCTGGAAGTGAATGATTGACCTTATAGTTTTGTGAACATATTTTTGGATGTGCATGGCCTGCCTCTTTTCTATATCAGGTTTCTTAGTGGTATGCAACTCAATTTTTCAATTGATAGCTTGGTACAGTGTGTTCTAGATAACAGAAGTGTTTGCAAAGTAAATGTTTGAAGCTATGCGGTACAATTCTTTGATGTGTGGTGGAAAAGGTGTATATGGGGTGTTTTATGAGTCATGTGAACTCATCTGGAAATGTTTTATGAAGATCTTTCTTGTTTCCTGTATCACACAAGGTTTTCAAGTTGATGTGGTCGTTATTCTTTAAGTCTTCGTGAGTTTTCCTTAAAGCTATCCTATTCTCAAATAAGCAGAGTGTGTGGATGTAATTCCTTGATGTTTGAAGTAGTGAAGGATGTTTTAGACCTTGTTAAGCAAGTGTTGGGGTCCACAAGGCCTGGAGCTTCTGCTAGTGTAACGTGTTGTTTCAATTAGGACATATCTTCTACATGTTTCATAGTGTGTTGTCTAGCCGACTCATAAATGTATGTTTCATGTTGTATCTGGATGACAAGAAATGTAATCAATGTAATATCATGTATAAATAGTGAATCAAATTGAATTAGAAAGGTACGATTGCAAGTTGATTGTAAAGGTTCGCAAGTAGATAAAAAGGATAATAAATGCATTATTGATGTGTGACTGAAGGAGAAAGAGTAGATGTTGTTGATGCTGTCCAGATTCATTTTGAAGACATATTTGCAATAGTGATCAAGTATAGAGTGTGCTTGATTGATCAGATCTTCAGAAGAAAGTGTGTGGAGGTAGAAGTGCAATCATCAAGGTGTGAGCTTCAATGACAATTTTCAAACAGTAAGAAAAGATTGTTACACTGTAATCTTTTGTATTCTCATATTAGGGAGTAGAAGCTTCCTTGGGAGTGACTCTAAAACAAAGTCATTAGGGAGAAAAAGATTCCTTGGGAGTGACCCTAAATCAATGTTACTTAGGGAGTAGCAGCTTTCTTGAGTTAAAGCCCCTAAAATAAAGTTATTATTTGAGCTTCATATATTGTGAGTTAATCCTCACTGTGGCTTTTCCCTTCTAGGGTTTTCCATGTATATATGGTGTTATGTGTTGTTGTGCATTGTGTTAATCTTTCATTTTCATGTTAATGTTGTGACGTTTAAGTTCTAATATGCTCTAGATAAGTTAAAGTTGTTAAATTTGAAGATTGATAAGATACTGATTCAGCCCCTCCCAGTATCCTGGTATGTCTAACATGCTTATAGTAATGAAATGTATAGAAAATATGATATTCTCAAATAAGGAATAATAGTAGAAATAAGAGATTATAAATTTGTAGCAAACACTCTTGATTTAATTCCTTTGTACACACATAATCAACCAAAACTAAAATAAACTCATAATATTCAACTAGGAGCAATGATTTCACAAATCTGCTCCAAAAATGAATAATTACACAAAAAATGTTGTTACATAATAGTAACTACAGCTACAAGATAAAATAATGATTCTAGAAATCAAACTATGTAAATTGAACCCTTCTTCTTCACTATTCCCTAGAAAATTGGAAACAACAATTCTTATACAATCCTTCAACACATATATGATTCCAAAATGAAACTACCAAGGAGGATCAAAGGATTTTTTTCCTCTAAATTCTAGCACCCAAGGGTTTTTCTCATCAGATGGATTGGATGAACATAAGTCAATAGAGTTCTAATAAGATAAAAGATGGACGATCACATGACTAAAATTGCATCTAATATTTAGACATAATATTTCTTGAGGTGAAATACACTGAACGTCTCACCAAATTCCTCACCTTCCACTGTACACAAAAGATAAGCACCATTTTTGACATCTTCTTTGATCATATACAGGCCTTTCCAATCTTCTTGAGATTTCCTCTTTTTCCTATGTTTCTTATTTTACACATATGGTTCCTAGGGTTGTCATTGATGTCAACACTATCACTAGGTTGTCATTGATGTCAACACTATCATGGTGGTATGATGGAGTTCATGGTTAGATGTCATGTCCAATCCAAGAAAAGAGGAAGATACATTTCATGTCCCATCCAACGAGAGAGGAAGATATAGTTCATGATTGGATGTCATGTCCCATCCAACAAGAGAGGATGATACAATTCATGGTTGCATGTCATGTCCCATCCAAAAAGAGAGAGGAGAAGATATAGTTCATATTAATATGGGAATTAGAAGCACAAAGTTGATCAGATGTATTTTTTATGTTACTGATGACCTGAAGTATGTATGTTCCAAGTTCCATGATGATTTCAATACCGGAAGAGTGTTTTGTTGTTGGCTGATTGAAGACAATGTTGTCCCTATAAAGTTCTTCTGTGTAGGACAGTGGAATGTTCTACATTCCTCTGCATTTGTATATATGGCTATGTGGTTTTGGAATTATGTTCAGGATGCTATGAATGTGATAATTTCAAGTTTTTTCAGATCATTTGTCCTCCCACTATAAAAGTTATACATGATAGAGTACCTGCATGTGTTCTAGCATAGTATGCTAGTATTGAAGGCCTATTAGAATGCTCTGCATTTCTCTGAAAATGAATGATTGTCCTTGAATTTCTAAGGACATGTTTATGGATGTGTATTACATGCTTACTTGAAGTTTCAAGGTTCTTGGTGGTCTGCAACTTTGTTTTCAAATGACATGTTGCAGTGTGTTCTAGATGACAGATTGTTCCCAGAGTTAATGATTGAAGTTGTGTGGCATAATTCTTTGATGTGCAGTGGCAAAGGAGTGTTTGGGAATGTTGCATGAGTCATGTGGACTCATCTGGAAAAGTTTCATGAAGAGCTTTCTTATTTCCAGTACCGCAGAAGTTTTTCAAGTTGATGTGATCGTTATGCTTCAAGTCTTCATGTGTTTTTCTTAAAGTTGTCCTATTTCCAAATGAGCAGAGTGTGCATATGTAATTCCTTGGTGTTTGAAGCTATGAAGGATGTTTTAGACCTATTTAAGCAAGTGTTAGTGTCCACAAGGCATGAATCATTTGTTGGTGTAACGTGTGGCTTCACTTAGGACCTATCTTCTACACGTTTCATATTGTGTGTTTTCTGGCTGACTTATAAATGTATTTTTCATGTTGTATCTAGCCGACAAGAAATGTAATCAATGCAATATCATGTATAAATAGTGAATCAAATTGAGTTAAGAGAGTGTGATTGTAAGTTGATTGAAAAGGTTCACAAGCAGATAATAAGTAGAATGAATGCATTGTTGATGTGCGACTGAAGGAGAAAAAGTAGAAGTTGTTGATGTTTTCTGGGTTCATCTTGAAGACATATTTGTGACATTGATCAAGTATAAAGTGTGCCCAACTGATCAAATCATCATAAGAAAGTGTGAAGAGGTAGAAGTGCAATCATCAAAAGTGTGAGTTTCAATCTCAATTTTTCAGACAGTCGAAGGACTATCATACGATAATCTTTTGTAAGTGTGTTCTCATTTCAGGGAGTAGTAGCTTCCTTGGGAGTGACCCTAAAAAAAAGTCTTCAGGGAGTTGTAGATTCCTTGGGAGTGACCCTAAATCAAAGTTCTTCAAGGAGTAGAAGCTTCCTTGGCTTGTAGCCCTAAAACAAAGTTGTTATTTGAGCTTCATATATTGTGAGTTAATCATCACCATGGTTTTTCCCTTCTAGGGTTTTGCACATATATCTAGTGTCATGTGTTGATGTGCATTGTGTTAATCTTTCATGTTCATGTTAATGTTGTGATGATTAAGTTTTAATCTACTCTAAATAAGTTAAAGTTGCTAAAATTGAAGATTACTTAGATATTGATTCACCCCCCTCTCTTAGTATCCTGGTGTGTTCAGCAATTGGTATTAGAGCTAAGTTCCTATGAGGGAAGCTTAATAGCTTGAGGAAGGTCTGGGATGACACTGAATGGATCCGGAAAGATACCTAGGTTTGATGGAACAAATTATGCTTTTTGGAAGCTAAGGATGGAAGCTTATATCAATTCTCTAGGGTGTGGTGTTTGGGACTCTGTCAAGTCTGGTTACATAGTTCCTGTTGCTATTCCTACAGATGAAGTCAAGTCGTATGATAACAATGCCAAGGAAAAATTTACTATTATGAGTGGGTTAGATGATTCAAAATTTTCAAAGGTAATGAGTTGTGGTTATGCTCAAGAAGTTTGGGATAAAGTTAAAACCATTTATGAATGAGATAAGAAAGTAAAGCGAGCCAAGATGCAAATCTTCAAGAGCAAGTTTGAGAACCTAAAAATGTCAGATGATGAAGAGATTGTTGGATACATGCTCTGGGTGAATGAAGTGGTCAATGGCATTAAAGGTCTTGGTGGAGAAGTGAAAGAAGACGAGGTTGTGAAAAAGGTTCTGAGATCAAATCTTACAGTCATAAGGTATCTTCTATTGAGGAGAATGTAAACTTGGATACATACACTGTAGACAAATTATTTGGTTCCCTTACTACCTTTGAAATGAGAGAGTTTGGCAGTGATGCTCCAGAGAAAGAAGTTTCTTTCAAAGCCAATGTGAAGACAAAGTAAGAAGTTGTTGTTGAAGATGAAATCTCTGATGAAGTTGAAGCATATTTTGTGAGAAGACTGAAGAAAGGCACTAAAAAATACAGAGGTAAGTTACCCTTCAAATGTTTCAATTATGGAAAGGTTGGTCATTTTGTTTCTAAATGTCCTTTCAAAGAATCAAGGGGTAGTAACAGAAGAGACAAGTTTAAGAGAAGTTTGTATTCCGTAGAAAGTAATTATTCTTCAGAAAATGATGATCATGATGATTCAAATGATGAAACACTTTTCATGGCCTTGAGTGTTGGTGACAAAAAGGATTTTCTTGGAAAATGTGAAAAGACTTATGCCTTGCAAGCAGAACAAAACAATGGAAAATCAATGGTTGGAAGGATTATCTTTCATGCAAGAGAAGAAGCTAAGGCTTGTGTGATAGTGGATGCTCAAATCATATGACTAGTGACAAGGAGAAGTTTATCAGCCTTGAAAAGTGGGATGGTGGTGCTATTAAGTTTGGTGGTGATGAGTCAGCACAGATATGTGGAAAAGGTGCTATAACTATTTATGGGAAGAATAGGACTGAGGATGTCCTCTATGTTAAAGGGATAAAACAGAATCTTCTCAGTGTCAGTTAGATGTGTAGCAAGGGGTATAATCTCACCTTTCATGCCAATGGCTATGAAATCGAGAAAGAAGGGTCCGAAAAACTAGTTGCAAAAGGTATCAAGACATATGGTGACATCTATCATTTGAAGGAGGTGAATGGAAGAACATGTTTGTTAGCCCAATCTAGTGAATGTTGGTTGTGGCATAAAAGAATAGGACACAACAATTTTGATAATATGGTAAAGATCAGTTCTGCTCATGCAGTGAGAGATATGCCTAAGATAATCAAGCCTACAAATGCAGTATGCAGGGAATGTCAAATGGGAAAGCAGACAAAAATAAACTTCAAAAGCAAGGAGTATTCTTCTTCAAATCCATTGAAGTTGATTCACACTGATATATGTGGCCCTAAAAGAGTAAAGAATCAACAAGGTGAGAAGTATTCCATCTTTCTTATTGATGATTATTCTAGAATGACTTGGGTTACTTGCTTGAGAGAAAAATCAAATGCCATTGATAAATTTAAAGTGTTCAAAGCTATGGTTGAGAATGAAGTAGATGACAAGATCAAATGTTTGAGATCTGATAGAGGAGGTGAGTTTATTTCAAATGAATTTGAAAATATTTGTGAAGATAATGGCATTAGGAGACATCTGTCAGCTCCTAGGACCCCTCAGCAAAATGGGGTGGTGGAAAGGAAGATTAGGACTATGCAGGAGATGTCTAGGGCAATGCTGAATGATGCAAATCTGCCTGATATGTATTGGACGGATGCAGTTCATACTTCTGTCTATGTAATTAATAGAGTGCAACTAAGGGTCAACAACACTGAGACCCCTTATGAGCTATGGTATGGAAGACCTCCCATAGTCAGATACTTCAGGAACTTTGGCAAAAAATGCTATATCAGAAGAGATGAAGAAGACCTAGGAAAGTTTGACTCAAGAAGTGATGAAAGAATCTTTCTTGGCTACTCAACTAGAAGCTAGGATTATTGATGTAGAGTAGGGGATCATTACAGAACCTTCACAATCTTGAATGACTGATCCTTCTTCAGGTGGTCAGCAAACTTGTAAAACATGGCCTCAAGAACATTCATTTTGAGCCCAAATTGGTTTTGGTATGTGAGATGGTTGTCAGTACTCAAGGAGGGCATAAGGCATGTTTATTTGACCTAGGGAAACTCCTCAAACTCACCAAGTGACCTAGAAATCTGTCCTATCCAACATTCCTTCACAAACTGCCTATTTTCCTTGTAGCCCTAGAAATGAGGTCCTGAAGGTAAAAATCCCAAACTTCCCAAATAACATGCCAAACTCTTTAACTTTTTAGATACCCATTAAGGCCCTCTATAACATGCTTGACATGCAGGGTACTTTGTTTTGGAACACATGCCTTGAAAAAGGACAGTACCTTCTGTTCCAAGGGCCAATTAGCCTTGTTTAACAAAGGAAGTACCCTACCAATACGATCTAGAAATTCCTAACCAACTCCAAGACTTGACATGGATTACAATTGGAAAGATTCAATAGGTTTTGGACCTCCTTGGTTTTTTCAAGTCATTTTCCCAACACCCACTTACTCTAGCTCCTTCAAATGGCTTAATACATGGTGATATCAAGCCAAATCTTCTTCAAATCTTGTCTTAGGCTACTCCCCTGCACCTGCACACAAAACCCATTGTAAAATACACCTAAATAGACCTAAAAAAATCCATTTTGGGGCTCTAACACAAAGATTTGGGTCAGAACCCCATCGTTCTCCTTAAACCCTACCAAACCATCTTCAAAATAGAAAAACTGGGACAACAAATTGTTCTATCTTCTCCTGGAATGTCAAGGCACCTAATATGATTTAAATGAAATGTAAAACATGTATTTATAATATCCAAAACATGAGATCCCTTGAAATGGTTGTACGAGCGAGTACCACACACAATAGCAGCGGGTTACACAGGAAAAATCAGCAAAAATAGTCTTCTCTATTATTATCTTCCCCCAAACTTCAATCTGCCTCTATTCATGAGATCCAAGGGATAAATATAATGTAAATTCATCACTTCCCATCATGTAATATTCTTCTTCTATCAAAAAGGCAAAAAGGATCACTAATTTCCCACTAATTTCACTAATTTTAGCCTCAAGACTATTTTTTCCAAACATAGCACATGCTATTTGGAGTTCCACTACTAGTTTGACTTCTATAATAGAGGGAGTGGTCTAACTTAGACCTTATTACAATAATAAACCAATACATGACTCCACCTAGGCTCATAATGAGCATAAAATCCAAAATTTAAGGCTCTTAGTGAGCATACAAGTCAAAATTAACTATGGTGGTCTCTGCACCATACAACCGGGGTGAAAAGATTTCAATCTCCTGATGAAATGAGCTCTTGGACAAAGGTTCCATGTTTCTTGATATCTTTTTCTGTCATCCATGTAGCATCTTCAATTGGAAAACCAAGCCATTTCACCAAATGTTCATTGTAGACTTTGTTTCTTGTCCTCTTAACCTCTCTTGTGTCTAAGATAGTTTCAAGCTTCACTAATTGACTAGGTGGGAGATCCCTTATCCAATCCTCATAAGCAACCTCCTCTGCTTCTTCATCTGCAACATTGGGTCCTTTGAAAGGATACAGGTCTGCAACATTGAAAATGGGTGAGAAAGCAACTCCAGGAGGGAGTTCTATCACATAAGCATTCTGACTAAACTTGTAGACCACCTTACAGGGTCCTATCTTCTTCTTCATCAGTTTTGTATATCTACCCTTGGGCAGTCACTCCTTCCTCAGATGAGCCAGCACCATGTCACCTACTTTGTATTGAACATCTCTCTTTCTTAGATTAGCTTTCTCCTTGTACTTGGCAACATTCTTTCCAAGAGTTTCTCTTACTTGGTGATGTATCTCCTTCATGGCTATGGAAAAATCTTCTCCCTATGCACTCCTGTTGTCTACTCCTTTTAGGTCTCTCAGCTCATAAATGCCTCTTGGCTTCATACCATACACCACTTCAAAAGGTGTTCTTCCAATGCTCCTGTTAACAGAGTCATTGTAGGCCTATTCTACTTGGGGCAGCAGGTGATCCCATGACTGATTATGCTTCTTTGTTAGACATCTCAATAGGTTTCCCAAGGACCTATTGACAACCTCAGTTTGCCCATATGTTTGAGGATGGTAGGCAGAACTGAAGGTTAGATTTGTTCCCAACTTCTTCCACAAGGTTCTCCAGAAGTGACCATTGAACTTGGAATCTCTGTCAGACACTATTGTCAAAGGCAATCCATGGATTCTTACAATTTCTTTGAAGAACAGACCAGCAATGTGAGAGGCATCATTAGTGGACTTACAGGCAATGAAATGTGCCATCTTACTAAATCTATCTACAACAACAAAAATGCTATCATAACCTCTTTGTGTCTTGGGCAGACTTAGAACAAAGTCCATGTTGATTGACTCCCATGGCTGATTGGGTATTGGTAAAGGTTGATATAAACCTACATTAGAGCTTGATCCTTTAGCCCTCTGGCATATCACACAACTCTCCACAAACTTTTTCACATCATTATGCATCTTAGGCCAATGGTAAAACCTCTTGACCTGCTCCAAAGTTTTGTCATAACCAAAATGACCACTCATGCTACCACGGTGCTTTTCCCTGATTAGATTTGCTCTCATGGAGCATCTTAGCACACACAACTAAGCTCCCTTGAATAGTAAACCATCTTGTACTACAAACGTATAAAATTCATTGTGAAAAACATCTTGGGACTGATTGCAAACAGCAAAAACATCACTGAAATCTTCATCATTCTCATACATACCTTTAAGTGCATCAATACCTACACTCTGTAACTTGATCTCCTACACCATCATGGACCTTCTACTCAAAGCATCATCAACTTTGTTTTCTTGTCCTTTCTTGTGTTTGTGGTGAATGTGTAGGCCTACATATACTCCATCCACTTCATTTGTATGTAACTCAACTTATCTTGGTTGTTCAAGAAACTCAAAGCATGGTTGTCTGTGAAGACAATAAACTTCTTAGGCAATAGATAGTGCCTCCACTTCTTGAGTGACTATATCATAGCATAGAGTTCAAGGTCATAGGAAGAATACTTCTTCTTGCCTTCATTGAGTTTTTCATTGAAGAATGCAACTGGTCTCCCATCTTGACTTAGGACTACACCTATGAAATATCCACTTGCATCACATTCAATTGTGACCACCTTGCTGAAATTAAGGAGTGCAAGAATAGGTTGTTGAGCCACACTTACCTTCAAGTATTCAAAGCTTTTCTCAACTTCCTCTGTCCATTGAAACTTTATCTTCTTATCTCCTTTGGTAGTATCCAGAATAGGAGAACAAATGTGACTAAAATTCTTGATAAACTTTCTATAAAATGTGGCCAAACCATGGAAACTTCTTACCTCTGCTATTGTTCTAGGAGTTGGCCAGCTGAGTATGGCTTCTACCTTGGATGGATCCATCTTTAGTGTACCTTTGGAGATCACAAACCCAAGATAGACAAGCTCCTCTTTCATGAATTCACACTTCTTGAGGTTGATCATCAATTTATCCTCATTCAATCTCTTCAACACCATGTCTAAGTGTTGCAAGTGTTCTTCTTCGGTTCTATTGTACACAAGAATGTCATCTAGATAGACTACCACAAACTTGTCTATGAAATGCTTGAGAACTTCATTCATAAGTCTCATGAATGTACTTGAGGCATTTGATAACCCAAATGGCATTACCAGCCACTCATAAAGACCTTCATTAGTCTTGAATGTTGTCTTCCATTCATCACCCTCTCTTATTCTTATCTGGTGGTAACCACTCTTTAAATCTATCTTTGAAAAGTAACATGCATCACCCAAACTATCCATTAGATCTTCTATATGAGGTATTTAGAATCTATACCTGATTGTTATCCTATTGATGGTTCTGGAATCAATGCAAAGTCTCCATTCTCCACCCTTCTTAGGTGCTAGGATAGTTGGAACAGCACAAGGGCTTAAACTCTCCTTGATCATCCCTTTGTCCAAAAGTTCTTGAATCTAATTTTTGATCTCTTCATTTTGTTGTGGTGTCATCTTGTATGCTTCCTTGTTTGGCAAACTTGCACCAAGGATGAGATCAATATGATGGATTACATCTCTTACAGGAGGCAATGAGCTTGGTAGGTCTTTCACCACTATGTCTTCATATTTGTCCAATAGGACCTACACCTCCCTAGTATCTTTTCTACCTCTGTTTCTGCCTTGGCTGATATAGGCTTTCTAATGATGGCATATCCAACCTCTTCTTCTTTTAGTGTCTTCCAAAACTCCTTCTTTTTTACCATCATCACGCTTGGTCCTTCATGGACTGCTACACCATCTTCTTTTAGGGGTGTAAGTTGGTATGACACTCCATCCTTCATAATCATGTAGGTGTTCTCTTCTCCATCATGCTTGGTCTTCCTATCAAATTGCCATGGCATGCCTAGTAATAGATGGCATAAATCCATGGGAATGATATCACACATGATCGTGTCCTTGTAGGCACCAATGTTGAACTCTACCCAAGCTTGCTCATTCACAAGTACTTGCTGACCCTTATTGAGCCATGACACCTTGTAGGGTGTAGAGTGAGGAATCCTCTTGATCTTCAACTTTTCTACCATTTCCAAAGACACAAGATTGTCAGCAGAACTAGAATCAATAACCACCTTACATACCTTCCCTTGTGCTTTGCAAGTTGTTTTGAATAAAGCCTTCCTTTGTGGGGGCTCATTGGTTGTTGGTACTTTCAGTAATGGCCTTCTTATCATCAATGATTCTCCTCCTTCTGGGGTTGCACGTACAAAAGATGAGTTCACACTTTCTTGGTCCTCCTCTTGTACTATTTGGACTCTTCTATCACCTCCATATGAACTTGATGCTTGTTTGTCTAGGCACTTGAATGCAGGATGTCCAACTTGGTTACAGTTGCAGCATTTTCCTATGAAGGTTCTTGACCCTCTTCCTTGGCCTCCAAACCTACCTCTACTATTTGATCTTCTTCCTATAAAGTTGCCTCTTTCATTTGAATCCCCTCTTGGCTCCTGATTCTCTTTGTTGCTATTATTTGTGTCTCCTTGTTGTTTTTGTCCTCTTCCACCAAAATTTCCTCTTCCTTTGAAGTTCCTTCCTCTACCCCTTCCATTTTGTTCTTGTTTCCTTTTAATCTTCTCCTCAGCTCTCACTGCCAACTAGAAACATTCTTCCACATTCCTGGGTGTAGTAAGACTTAGTTCATCCTGGATATTGAACCTAAGCCCATTCATGTATCTAGCAATCTTTTCAACTTCATCCTCATTATGGCCAGTTCTCATACTGCGTTTATGAAACTCCTCTGTGTAGGCCATTACATCCATCTCTTTCTGTTTCAAATTCTGCAACCTTCTAAAGGTTTGAATGGCATAATCTTTTTGAAGGAATTGACCCTCCACCTTGGACACCATCTGGTCCCATGAACTAATTTTGGTTTTTCATTGTCTTATTCTCTCTGACTAAACATAGTTCCACCATGTCAGTGTTGCTCACTTCAACTTGGTCTTTTCCAGTTTGACCTTCTTCTCTTCAAACATCTCTTTATACTCAAAGTAGTTATCTAAGGAGTCAATCTAGTTTAGTACCTCATCACTATTCATCTTTCCTTCATACATGGGCAACTCCATCTTGACATTAATGTTTTTTTCCTTTGACAGTTTGCAGCATCTTCATAAACCTTTTTACATCTGGATCCATCTCTGCCTCACTGGATCCCTCTTAAGGGTCTGCATTCTCACCCTCATACTCTTGGTCATTGTCTTCCTCAATCACCCCACCTCTTCTCAGGTTTTCTTCAATGGCTACAAGTCTGGTTAGGACTCCCTCTTGAGATTCCTTCATCAATCTCACTTCTTTAGTGAGGACTGGATTGTTCTTAGAGGACATCTTGTACTCCTTATTCAAACTTTCCCAATAATAACTTGTGCTCTGATACCACTTGATGCAGAGTAGGGGATCATTACAGAACCTTCACAATCTTGAATGACTAATCCTTCTTCAGGTGGTCAGCAAATTTGTAAAACATGGCCTCAAGAACCTTCATTCTGAGCCCAAATTGGTTTGGGTATGTGATATGGTTGTTAGTACTTTAGGAGGGAATAAGGAATATTTATTTGACCTAGGGAAACTCCTTAAACTCACCAAGTGACCTAGAAAGCTGTCCTACCCAACGTTCCTTCACAAACTGCCTATTTTCCTTGTAGCCCTAGAAATGAGGTCCTGAAGGTAAAACTCCCAAACTTCCCAAATAATGTGCCAAAATATTCAACTTTTTAAATACCCATTAAGGCCCTCTATAATATACTTGACATACAGGGTACTTTGTTTTGGAACACATGCCTTGAAAAAGGACTGTACCTAATGTTCCAAGGGGTAATTAGCCCTGTTTAACAAAGGAAGTACCCTACCAATATGATCTAGAACTTCCTAACTAACTCCACGACATGAGATGGATTGAACATGGAAAGATTCAATAGGTTTTGGACCTCCTTGGGCTTTTCAAGTCATTTTTCCAACACCCACTTACTTGAGCTCTCTCAAATGGCTTAATACATGGTGATATCAAGCCAAATCTTCTTCAAATCTTGTCTTAGGCTGCTCCCCTGCACTTGCACACAAAACCCATTGTAAAAGACACCTAAATAGACCTAAAAAATCTATTTTGGGGCTCTAACACAAAGATTTGGGTTAGAACCCCATCGTTCTCCTTAAATCCTACCAAACCTCTTCAAAACAACAAAACTAGGACAATGAATTGTTATCTCTTCTCCTACAATGTCAAGGCACCTAATATGATTTAAATGAAAGGTAAAACATACATTTACAACATCCAAAACATGATAGCCCTTGAAATGTCTGTACGGGCGAGTACCACACACAGTAGTAGCAGATTACACAAGAAAATGCAACAAAAATAGTCTTCTCTATTATCATCTTCCTCCAAACTTCAATCTACCTCTATTCATGAGCTCCAAGGGATAAATACAATGTAAATTCATCACTTCCCATCGTGCAAGATTCTTCTTCTATCAAAAAGGCAAAAAGGATCACTAATTTCACTAATTTTAGCCTCAAGACTATTTTTTCCAAACATAGCACATGCTATTTGGAGTTCCACTACTAGTTTTCCTTTTAGAATAGAGGGAGTGGTCTAAATCAGACCTTATTACAATAATAAACTAATACATGACTCCACTTAGGCTCATAATGAGCATAAAATCCAAAATTTAAGGCTCCTAGTGAGCATACAAGTCAAAATTAACTATGGTCGTCTCTGCACCACTTATAGATGCTACAACAAGAGGTTGGGAAAGATGATTGAAAGCACAAATGTCAAGGTAGATGAAGACCTATATAAGATCTCACATGAATCAGAGGACTCCAAATCTGATATTTTTCCATGCATTGTAGATGAAGAAGAAGTGAAAGAAGAAAAGGAACAAGAACCAGAATAGATGCCTAAGACTAAAGCAAAGCATGTTCAGAAGAATCACTCAGTAGATCAGATCATTGGAGATAAGGATGAAGGTGTGCAAACAAGGAGAAGACTTGCTATGATACATGAGCAAGTAAACTTGTGTTTGTTATCAAAGGTGGAACCCAAAAACTTTTTTGATGCCAGCAAGGATGATGGATGGATAAAAGCCATGGAAGAAGAATTGGATCAGATTGAGAAAAATTAGACATGGGAATTGGTTCCTAGACCAACAAATAAGAATGTTATAGAAATGAAATGGGTGTTTTGGAACAAACTAAATGAAGAAGGTAAAGTTGTATGGAACAAGGCAAGACTGATATGCAAAGGTTACACAAAAGTTGAAGGTATTGATTTTGAGGAGACTTTTTCTCTGATAGCAAGGATGGAGGCAATCAGGATGTTCCTTTCTCTTGTTGCACACAAGAAATTCAAGGTATATTAGATCGATGTTAAGTCAGCATTCCTGAATTGAGATCTAGAGGAAAAGGTTTATATTGAACAACTAGATGGTTTCCAGATTTTAGAAGATCTGAACATGGTGTGTAGACTCAAGAAGGCTCTATATGGTCTTAAGAAAGCACCTAGAGCTTGGTATGCTAGGTTGGACAAGTACTTACTTCAACAGGGCTTCAAGAAAAGTACTACAAATAGCAATCTTTACATCAAGGAAGAAGGATACATGATATTGATAGTTGCAGTAAATGTTGATGACATCATCTTTCATGGAGATGATGATATGTGTAAGAGGTTTGCAGAGGAGATGCAAAAAGAGTTTGAGATGTCTATGATTGGTGAAATGTATTTCTTCCTTAGACTTCAAATTTCTCAGCTAGATGGTGGTATCTTTATTTCTCAAGCTAAGTATGTCAAAGAGTTGTTGAAGAAGTTTGGTATGGATGATTCAGAACCAGTGAGTACTCCCATGGTCACTGAATATCTCTTGAGCAAAGATGATGAGTCTTCAGACGTGGATCAGACTGTCTATAGATCTATGATTGGTGCACTATTGTACTTGACTACTTCTAGATCTGATATTATGCATGCAGTATGTGTGGTTGCTAGATATCAAGAAAATCCAAAGCAAACACGTGAGAAGGTAGTGAAAAGGATATTCAAATACTTGAAAGGAACTCTGAACTATGGCCTATGGTATCCAAGAGGTAATGACTTTGATTTAAGTACTTACACTGATGTTGACTGGGCTAGTTGTGTTGATGATAGAAGTACAAGTGGTGGTGCTTTCTTTTTAGGAACCAGATTGATTTCATGGTAGAGCAAGAAGCAAGATTCAGTGTCCCTATCTACTATAGATTCAAAGTACATTGCAGCAGCATCCTACTATAAACAAGTGTTGTGGATGAAGAACACCCTAAAGGATATCAAGGTATTGTATGATGAGCCTATTTGATGCAGGAGCATCCACTAGTGTAAGGGCAATCTTGCATCACCTAAAAAAGAAGTTGATTCAAAATCATTGCAGTTGTTTCCATTTATTTCCATAATTAGTGTTTCTGGTTCCATAATCTCTTGAATAATGATGTAGGACTTTCAATTTTTCCAAACTGCTAAAAATAGCAAACTGCCAGTTTTGGAAAGTTTAACTACCATTTTAGGAAAGTTTACATTTGGGCACGGATTGAAGACAAAATTTATAAAAAAATTCATAACTGAAATATAAGACCTTTGGTGAAGGAATCAGGCAAAGATCATTTGTGAGCTGAAAGAAATTAAAGTTTTTGTTTTTTGAAAAGCCCCTAAAAATTTAAGAAACAAGATATGAGGCACTAAAATATCCCATAACATCCCAAAAAGTTGATGGAAATCTATTTACAAGTTTCTTGTGTGATGGTTCACATCGTGAGCTTTCCGATGCTTAAAACGGTTTGTCAATCGAACACCCGAATCAAAAGTTATGCTTCCCGGAAGTTGACCTACTTTTGGAGGGAGTTGCAAATTTTGAAATTTAGCTAGAGGCTGCCAAAAAGTGCTATTTATGACTACTTTGGGACCCCTTGCCAGTAGTAGAGTTAAGGGGGAAAGTGGAGAGTCAAGAACAGGTTGGAAAATAGAAACCCTAGCTGATTTGGGGTTATAGAAGGTAGAAGATTCCAAAGCCTGGTGATGTGTAGCTGTAGTGTGTTGCAGCCTATAGAGGATTGATTCCTTTGATTGTAATTAAGCTTCTGTAATGTAATAAATTGTCCAAATCAATAAAGAAATATTCTATTTTCTGTGTGCCATTTCTATTGTTGTGTGTTTTATGATTTACCCCCTTCATCAAGTAGTATTAGAGAAAGGGTTCCTAAGTGTGTAGACAGATCGCTGACCATGAGGTAGTTTGCACCAGGACATGAGGTTGTGGGTTTGCTATGGAGATCAAGATGCCTCCATCAAGAAATCATATTGGGAGAAATGATTTGACAGAAGAGGGTTTTAGAGCCCTACAAAGGCAAATCGATGCATTACAAGAGGAGCTACGAAGAGGGTTTGAGCTAAGAACAAGAGAAGAAAGCAAAGATGAAGCTGAAGAAGAGCTATATGAGGAAGAACAAGAAGCTGCAAAAAATCCTACATAAGTTAGGTTGTTGAGGGCCATTTTGAAGATTAGAAAGAGGCCCAGGATCAAAGTTTCTACATATTCTAGAGATTTGAATCTGAAATAACTTGTTGATTGGATTAATGACATGGAGGAGTATTTTGAGTATGAAGATGTGGAGGACCCAGATCAGGTCAAGTTTGCAAAAATAAAGTTGAAGGGCCATGCCAATATTTGGTGGAAGGAGGTCTAATTAGAGAGGAACAAAAGAGGAAAAGGAAATATCACCAGATGGCATCAAATGGTGGAGAAACTGAAAAAGCAGTTCATTCCTATGGACTATGAGATGGAGTTGCTGAACAAGCAAGGTAACAAGTCTGTTAAGGAGTATACAGAGGAGTTTTATAAGATTACTATCAGGATAGGCCATGTAGAGGCCAACAAGGAGAAGGTAGCCCATTACATTAATGGGTTGAGGCCAAGTATTCAAGAGGAGTTGAGCTTGGTTAGAATGACCACCATAGAAGATGTGTACCAGTTTTCCCTGAAGGTGGAAGAGAAGATGAATAAAAGATTTGATAGCAAGCAAAGGGGAAGAGGTCAAGGTAGAAAGACTGGTGGAAGACCCTATGGAGGTCATAATGAAGATCAAAAGAAAAGTGAAGAAGCCAGCACCAGTTGAATTCAAAGAGGGGATAATGTTACTTCCCTCGTGACTAGAATAATGATGAGCAAAGAGGAAGAGGAAGAGGCCGACCTGGGCAAGGACCTAGAAAAGGAGGTTTCAGAGGAACTTGTTTCCAATGTGGAGAAGGACATCGAGCATATGAGTGTTCACAACATCAAGGACGGACAAATAGAAGACCTGAAGGTAATGCACAAGTTGCACATGTAGATGAAGATGTGCAGTCTGAGTGTTCCAAAGATGCTGAAAGAGGAGAAACCCTAGTTGTCAGAAGAACTTTGTTGAATGGGGAGAAAGAACCCAATCAGAGGAAGAGTCTATTCTGCACAAGATGCAAATGTGAAGGTAAGTGTTGTGATATTATTATCGATAGTGGAAGCACTAACAATCTTCTTTCAACGGAGATGGTTGACAAGTTGAAGTTGATAAGAAGAAAACATCCACATCCATATCGGTTCGCATGGTTGCAGAAGGACCATAGAGCTTTGGTCAATGAGCAGTGTTTAGTGAATTTCAAGATTGGAGACTACCATGATGAGGTGTTGTGTGATATCATACCAATGGATGTATGTCATATGTTGTTGGGGAGGTCGTGGCAGTATGATAGGAGTATTGTCCATGATGGTCATGCAAACACATATTCCCTAACAAAGGATGGAGTTCGTCACAAGTTGAAGCCCTTGAAGGAGATGGAAGAAAAGGTATGTAGTATTGCCAGAATTTGCTTGGTAGATAGTAGAAAATTTTTGGAGGGTATGAAGCATGAGCGTCATTGCTTTGCATTGATTCCTAAGATTAGTCAAGAGAAATGTGAAGCTGTACCAACAGAAGTTTCAGATATATTGGAAGAATTTTAGTACATTATCTCTGATAATGTACCAGAAGGTTTACCACCAATGAGGAAGATAAGTCATCAAATGGATTTGATACCAGGAGCCAGTTTTCTAAATAAGGCAACCCATAGAATGACTCTAGTAGAGAATGAAGAGTTGAACAGACAAGTTCACGAGTTGTTAAGGAAGGGACTAATAAGGGAGAGCCTGAGTCCATGTGTGGTACCTACAGTACTAGCACCAAAGAAAGATGGAGAGTGGAGAATGTGTATAGATTCTCGAGCCATAAATAATATCACAATCAAGTATAGATTTTCATTTCCAAGAATGGATGACATAATGGATTGTTTGAGTGGAGCCAAGTACTTCACAAAAATTGACCTGAAGAGTGGGTATCACTAGATCCAAATTAGAGAAGGAGATGAATGGAAGATAGCCTTCAAGACAAAGGAGGGTTTGTATGAGTGGTTAGTCATGCCATTTGGGCTAACCAATGCACCAAGCACATTCATGCGGCTCATGGACGAGGTAGTGAAAGAATTTTCGGGAAGTTTTGTTATTGTTTATTTGGATGATATTTTGATTTTCAGTAAGACATGGGATGAGTATCTGATGCATATTAGAAGAGTTCTAGAGAAGCTGAGGGAGGAGAAGTTGTTTATTAATTTGAAGAAATGTAGTTTTACAAAGGAGTTGGTATACCTAAAATTTTTTGTCTCAGAGGAAGGTCTTAAGATGGACCCAGAAAAAGTAAGGGCTATCATTGAATGGCCTACACCGAGGAGAGCTATAGAGGTAAGATCTTTTCATGGTTTGGTAAGTTTTTATAGAAATTTTAGTAGCATTTGTGCACCCCTAACTAAGACAATGAGAGGGGATAGAAAAGAGTTTATATGGACTAAAGGAGTAGACAAAAGCTTTGATACATTGAAGTAGAAAGTCATAGAGCAACCTATTTTGGCACTTCTAGATTTCAATAAGGTGTTTCAGGTAGATTGTGATGCTAGTGGCAGTGCTATAGGAGCTATTTTCAGTTGAGAAGGTAAGTCCATTGCCTATTTCAGTGAGAAGCTTAATGATGCCTAGAAAAAGTATTATGTTTATGATCGGGAGTTTTATGCAATAGTTCAAGCTTTAAATAAATGGAGACATTATTTGTTACCAAAAGAGTTTGTTTTATATACTGATCATCAGGCTTTGCAGTATGTTAATAATCAAGGAAAGTTGAACCAGAGGCACTTAAAATGGGTTGATTTTTTGCAGAGTTATACTTTTGTTTTGAAGCACAGGAGTGGGAAGTCCAACAGAGTTGCAGATGCCTTGAGTAGAAGGCAAAATTTGTTGACAAAAATGAAGATAGAGGTTGTTGGGTTCGATGAGCTCAAAAGTTTGTATCCTAAAGATCCATATGTTACAGAGGCTTAGAAAACTTGTATAGAACGTATTACTTTGGACAAGACAAAATGCTTGGATTTCATAATCCAAGATGGCATGTTGTTTAGAGGAAGCCAGTTGTGCATTCCGAGGAGTTCCATGAGAGAGAACCTGATTAAGGAGAAGCATAGTGGGGGATTGGCTGGACACTTTGGTCGAGATAAGACTATTTCTATTGTTGGTAAGACTTATTATTGACCACAGTTGCAACAAGATGTCAGGAAATTTGTGAAGAGTTGTAGAGTATGTCGGATGGCAAAAGGAGCAAATCATAATACAGGTCTATATCAGCCACTACCTGTACCAGAGAAGCCATGGGATGATATTAGTATAGATTTTGTTCTTGGTTTACCAAGGACATAGAGAGGACATGATTTTATTTTTGTGGTGGTGGACAGATTCTCGAAGATGGCACATTTTATTCCTTGTAAGAAGACTAATGATGTTCATATTGTAGAATTATTTTTCTGGGAAATGGTGAGACTACATGGTCTACCAAACAGCATAGTTTTGTTGAAATAGGTTAAGACAACTAAGAGGGGGGGTGAATCAGTTGTCACACAATTTAACAATTTCTTTCTCTTAATGTTCCTTTACAACTTATAATCAAATCAATAATGTAAAAATTTTAGCATTAATCAGTAACACATGAGCAGAAACATAAATAATACACTTGACACCAAGATTTTTTATGTGGAAACACAGTTAAGGGAAAAACCACGATGGGGTTAACCCACAATGATTATACTCTATTAAAAGTATTACAATGGGGAATACACATGCATTTAGGCTCACTGCCCAGAGCTCACTGCTCAAAAGAAGGCTCACTACCTACAAGAAAGAAGAGTTACAATAAATTTGAACTAATATTTGGCATCTATCAATACTGGAGTTCAGTTCCAGTTAAGCATAGAAAACTAACTTGATACACTTCATCCTTACTCTCCTCCTCTTACTGTTCTGCTAGCATCTGAACTTTGATCTCTGGTTCTTTTTGCAATTACTCCATAGTCGCAACACACACACACACACCAAAATCATCCAATTCCATTGGATATATATATCCACAACATGATCTACAATCATTTTACCAGTCAGCTTCAAGAAAATTTAGACCTTTGTAGAGTACTCTTCTCTGTCAGCTAGATCCATACATAATATGAGATGCAGATTAAAACTTGCACTTGTAAATCATTAATCATGTCAAATATCACTACTTATCATCACCAATTGCCCAATAGACAACTTATATACATCTGGAAATAGGATCATTCACAAGGTCGGTTTGTTCTTCTTCTGTTTGTTCTATCAAACTAAAACCTGATACTCAGAAGCTAATATCTTTTGAGTCCTTCATCTCTGGAGGATGAAACTCTAGATTTAGAGTGAATTGACAATGCTTACAACTACCTCAGATCTATAGTAAACCATGCCTTTCCACCAAATAGATCCAAACCAAGATATCGGACCATGTCACCTGCTCTGTTCCTAACTTCCTGGACTTAGACAAATTCTAATTCTGACTTCTGGTGTGAACAAATTGTGTTATGCGGATGATTGGGATGATTTCAGTTGCCATCAATGACAACATCTATCATACCTAGTAGTGTCTCTTGCCAACAATCTCCCCATTTGGCATTCATGGCAACACTTAGTGAAAAATGACTAAGTGTTGGAATAGCTCCCCCTTAGCTTGTGCTCCATACTGTTGTTCATACTACTTTCTGGTACTCCCCCTTAACTGGATTCCTTATTTTTCACTGATCTTCACTCCCCCTTTGACATCAATGGCAAAGGGTGGGATCTGTAAGCCAAAATTTTCAAAAATTTGTATATAGGACCGCATATGTACAACTAATCATTAAGTTTTATTTACATGAGCTTGAGAATATTTGCAAAACTATTTTTCAATTGCACAAGTTCAGAGGCCTAGGTTACATTTATTCCATCCAAGATGTGTCTGTTGGCAAGAGACACATTGGAGCCTCATGATTGTTGTCATTGATGGCAACAAAGTTCTTGCCACACATCCGCAGGACATGGTGGCTCTATACCGGAAGTCAGATTGAAGAGTGGTGTGGTCCGGTAAGCAAGAACAGAGTATGTGGAAAGGTTCGACAGTCAGGTCTGGATCTCTCAGAGGAAGTATTTTAGTGAAGTATGGATTTGGTAAAGTGAAGAGGAGTACCTTGACTAGTAGATTCTAGGAATTGAGCCTCTGGTGATAAAAGAATAAAGAGATATAAGCATTCAAGTATTGGGGTTCGGTTCGGTAGAACAGACAGAGGAAGAATTGACAGGCAGAGCATCAGAATTTATTCCGGATGAGATGTTGATGGTGATAAAGGTTCTAAGGTATCATTCATGATTGGATGACATGATTGAAGACTTCTACAAGCATATCCTTGATCTGCATTACTTGGTATGCAAGGATTCAGCCGACAGACCAGAGTTTGAGATAATATTGACTATTTTGGGTGCTGACTAGAAAAGTGTTGAAATCACTTGTACGGATATATACACAAGATGGATTTAGATGTGAAGTGATAGTTGTGTGTGTGGAAATACGAATAAAAGCAGAAGAATAAATAAAAGGCAGAAAAATAGGTTCAGAATGTAAGACGACAGCAGCACTCAAGAAGAGTCAGAATGAAGTGCTGCAAATCAGTCTGTTGAGCTTAAATCAGAACTAAACTTCAGCATGTGTGGATGCTTTTCATCAGTTCAAGTTTTCTTCTTGTAAACAGTAAGTCTTTTGTAGGCAGTGAGCCTCTTGTGAGCAGTGTGCTTAGGTAGTGAGCCCTAATTGGCAAGTGCCATTTTGTATCTTCTATTCTTCTAACAAAGAATAATATCTTGGGTTAATCACCCCGTGGTTTTTTCCCTTAACAGGGTTTCCACGTCAAAATCATTGTGTCATGTGTATTGGTGTTATTTACATTTCATAGTTATGCTTACTTATAGAATCTGATGTTGCATTAACTGTTAAGAAAGCACAGAAAATGGAATTATTAGGATAACTGATTCACCCCCCCTCTCAGTTATCAACAATTGGTATCAGAGCCAAGTTCCTCCAAACAAAGCCTAACAGCTTGAGGAAGATCTGGGAATTCAAATGGATGCATATGATATGAAGGAGCAACTTAAGTCTGCCCTAGATGATCTTGAGCAGTCAAATTCTAAAATCAATGAATTGAAGGAAAGACTCAAACAGGCTGATGATTTCATAAATGAATTAAAAGAGAAACTGAGTCTCTCTATGAAAAAGAGAAAGGAGCTACTTCAGCAACTGGCAAGACAAGGTGAAGCCAATGATACAAATGGAGATCTGAAGGAGAAAACCAAGTTATGTGAAAAGTTATCAAAATAAATCATTATGGTAAGACATGAAATGGAATCAGGAGTTATAAAGTTTACCCAAGAGATTGAAGAGAAAAGAAAAACTAAAGATGGTCTAAGATAATCTCTCAAGGAAAAATCAGAAGATTGCCACCAGATGGATAGAATTATCAGACATCTTGAATCTGATCTTGAAGATGCTAAAGATAATGAAGAAAAACTTGAGGATCAAATTGTCTCTCTTAAAAGGGATCTTCAAACAGCAAATCAATATAAAGAGAAATTCAAGATAAGTTCTACTCAACTTGAAGTTCTTCTTGAAAGTCAAAAGAGGGTAGATGACAAGTATGGTTTGGGATATGAGAAAGGAGAAAGCTCTGGATCTGGTCAGAAGATTTTTGGATTAGAAAATCCAAGGAACAGGCCTAGAAGACCTCCGGTAAGGCAGCCTAATGCTCAAAGATATCCATCCTTCAATGGATACTGCCACAACTGCAATAACTTTGGTCATAGAGCTGATCAGTGCAGAAAGAGAATGAATCAGACTAATACATCCTTCTCCGGACAGTGTTTCAACTGTAAAAGGTATGGTCACAAATCTCATGAATGCAGAAATATGTAAATGAACAATTCATTCAATGGTAGATGTTTTGCATGCAATAGAATGGGTCACATGGCTAATCAATGCAGATCAAGAGGATATCAATCAAACATGCAAAGAAACGTTGTTTGCCAAATTTGCAATAGATCCAGTCATATTGCCAAATTCTGTAGAAGCAAGAATCAGGACAAAAGAGGTCCGGCACATCATAATCAGAATCAAGACAAGGGAAACAAAAAGTGAATGTGGATGAAGTTCAAAGTGAAATGAACAAGATTTGGGTGAAGAAAAGTATAGAGAATATAGGGGATGGATCCACACTAGACTCTAGTGTTGATATTCCTTCCAGAAACTAAAAAGTGAGCTCTGGCTCAGGGGGAGTCTCAAGGAAAAACATTATCCCCCAGCCAGTCAATTGGTGCCGGAATTGGCACAAGGAAAATTGCGGATTAAAGGGCTCTTAGAGAAACATCCAAGTAAATTGTGATTAAGATATGAAAGATCCGCAAGAAGTCTTAAACAGGTAGAGGACTAATCTGATTCCTCAGCCATCCGGTGAGAAGTAGGTTTCTCATAGTTAAACCCGATATGATTCAAACTATGGAATCTTGATCTGCGGATAGATCAAATGATTAGTGAAAGGAAGATGGATTATCACTTTTCTCCAAAAAGAACTTTAAAGTCTGTCTCAGTGATCTGGAAAGGTTATGTCTCCGAATAAGATAAACAAGGAAAACCGGAATAAATTAGGTTGCACATTTATTGCAGGGTGAAAATTAGGGCTTTTCAGAAATAAAAGAGTTCATTCGTTCGTCATTTGCTCATTTGCACTTAAGAAGAAAAGAAAAAGGAGCTCTGCGTCAAACTCTCTCAACTCTCAAGATCAGCCATTGAAATTGTTTCATCCAACTAATCAAATCTGGCTCTTTCAGCGAACACTTGAAATGAAAAAGGTATTTTTCATTGCTGAATATCTATATAAAATCCTTTTGGAAATGGATACTCCGAATATTGTGAAGATCTCTGATAGACCTCATCCTAAATTTAAGAAGCATCCATATAAATCTCTAGAAGTTGATCCCCTAGGCACCTTTTCAAGCATTCTACATGGGGTTCTACATGTAGAAGATGTTAGGGTTTACATTCATGCAAGCATTGAAGAATTTGGTGAATCAAAGTTAATGGATATCTATCACAAGTAGTTAATAGATGATTCTTTTGAGATCAAACCTTAGTATAAAGCCATTCGGGAGAAGCATTTTGCTCAGTGCATTCATTTCCCCTGTTTTGAAGAAGATGAATGGGTCCAGTATGTGTTAAGCAGAGTGCATGACAATTTCTTATGGTTGAATAGACCATTTAAAATCACCAAAGATGCAATTAGGGCAGTAACCGATCTGCACTCATCTGATGGGATACCTATTCTCAAATCTGTCAAGAATCAGACAGTAAGTGATGCAATCGAATCAAAATTTGACAAGAGAGCTATGACAATTGAAGATATCATTGATCCGGATGTCAAATTTGCATCCATGATAATTGGTTACAAGATTTATCACTCCAGTAGGGAAAACTCAATACTGGGAACTGCAGTTTATACAGCCTATCAATGCTAAAAGAAAATGCTGACTATGATCTGTGTGAACTTCTTCTAACCCAACTTTTGGAAAATCTGTAAAAGATAAAGAAGGACAAGAAGAACTCCTTCAAGTATGGTGGCTTGATACTCTGCCTATTCTTTTATTACATAAATGAGCTTCCCGGATCCAGTGGCTGGGTATGGCAGAATGATAGACCAGTTGCTATTCAAATCAGAGATTATATACATGGGCTTGGCGATGCCAAGGCATAGAATACAGCTCTCTAGGGCTATTTCAAGAATTTTCAGAGCATGATGCAAGTAAGAGAGAGAATCCCCAAATCTTTAGTTGAAAAATATAAAAATACAATATGTTTTATGGTAGAAACTGATCAGTGCCTTATGGAGGCAGTGGAACCAAGAATAGTATGGATCATGCCGATGGGGTATGAAGTTGATGAACAAATTGTGGAGCTGCATGTTCAACACATGCTCAGTCAGCTAAAGGATCCAAAGGTAGAAAGATTTGGAACCTTTGAAGAACTAAGTGTGAAAATTCATACAGAGCTAAGGCAGCCAGAGATCAAGAGGAAGGTGAGAAAAGAAGTTGAAGAAGTTGCCAAAGGCTTTGGTATCTCAAAAGAGGCAGTGATGCCAACAGGGAAAAGATGGAAAGGGCTGAGGAAGAGAAGAAGAAGGCAGAAAAGAAAAGTGAGGAAAGTATTCCAGTAAAATCTCCCACCCGGACCAGATCATCAAAGAGATCTGCACCTACCACTGCTAAAAGCTCAAGGAGAACAAAACCGGAAGCAAAATCATCCATAAAAGGAGAGAAAAGAACAAAGACAAAAGCCACAAGAGCTTATGCGAGTCAAAGGGATGAAGAGGAGACTGAATCTGATGAAGAAGTCAGGAAAATGAAGAAAAAGAAGAAAACATCCGGTGAACCCTCTACCAGTCAAGGTGAAGAAGAAAAGGCAGAGGAATATGTTGAAAAACCCACTCTTCACATTGATGACATAATAAAATCAGTCACTGTGGATGGAAATCTTCAGCCAATGGTTGAATTCTATGATGATTATGGTGAAGCTGATCAGAAGATATTACAAGATGCCACAGTCAGGTATCTAAATGTCTACGACAAAGCATTCATTGAAATTATATCTCTGATCCCCAAAAGCTTGGAGAAGGAACTTGAAATAAGGAAGAACAATGCCCAAGCCAAAGGTCTAGAAATCTGGGAACAGATAGCTATTCAGCTATATCCTTCAATCGATTCAAAGCAAATGAATATGATCTTCAAAGATTGCAAGGATGAGTTCAGAAGCAAAGCCAGAATGAATCAGCTCATGCTTGGTGAGACTGACAAGGTAGCCAATGAAACAGAAGAGATCCTCCGGAATGCCTTCAAAAGATTCAATCTTCCTGTTATAGAGGACTTGGGTGTTGATCCTTCAGCCACAGGTGTTGAAAAAGAATCCACTGAGCAAATCATGGACACCGGTACAAAAAAGGATAAGGACTTGGAATCCTCTGTTCTGGAAAAGGAAGTGCATGAACAGACAAACATCACTCCTCCAGTTTCCCCTGCTGACTCTAGATCCAAAGGAGAAGAAATAATAAAGGAGAAAGAAGCAGAGGTGAAGGAAAAAGAAGATAACAGTACAAAGGTTGTGGAAGGAGAGAAAGCTCCAAGAGACAATTCGGTGACTGCAGAAGAAAAGAAGAATCTGTCTCCGGCAAGAGACACTGCAGAATCGGTCAAGGACTTTTTGACAAAAGAAACTATGGAGATTGATGAACCGGAACTACTAAACGGTCCATTTGATTTTGACTCTCTATCTTTGGTACAAACAATGAAGATAGCTTCATTTGCTAATGCAAGGCCCAACGAAAAACTCCTGAAGTCTCACATGGAAGACTGTGAGCTTATAGCAGCTGCATCCGGAGTGTTAGAAAAGATTATGCCATCTTTTCAGAAAGATCCCTCAGCCTCCTTATCCGGTAATCTTAAAACTCTAGTAAATAGTGTTAGCACACATTTTGATTCCCTAGAGAAGGTAGTAGAAAATAAGGTCCGGAAGGAATTTTTGACCAAAAGATTATCAGAGGTACAAGGGTTAATAACTAATGATAGGAGGAATATGAGTATAGGGATAAAGAGCTTAGAAAATGCTCTTAAAGATGGCAGAGAAATGTACAAATTTTGTTTATCATGGTCCAAAGTAACATTGGACATTGAGAAGAAAGTAAAAGAACAGGAGGACAAACTGACAAATCTATCAAAGAATTTTGATCCTCTCTCATCTTCCATAATAAATCAAGAATGTCAAACTATTGCAGTCCTGAATGAAATCAAGAAGCTGGAGAAGGAAAAGAAAAATAGAATAAGCAGGTTGGGTGAACTCAGAGGGATAATTATCCCCAAGTTAGAGGCCATGCATGAGGCCATAAAAGAAGCTCAGACCATAGCCCGGACCAATGATCTGACAGATCTGAAAAGGGCAGATGCGTTTGCATTCCTGTTGAGTGGTCACATCTCAATTTTGGATAGGATGAAACAAAGTTGGGCAACAGAATTCATCCAATTGAAGACAACTTTTGCAGACATATTTCAGTATATGTAAGTATGCTATATGTATATACTTATGCGGCCAAGTATAGTTGAAATTTTGAAAATTTTGATGTGTGGACCCTACCCTTTGCCATTGATGTCAAAGGGGGAGTGATGAGCAGTGAAAAATGAGGAATCCGGCTAAGGAGGAGCTCCAGAAAATGTACATAGAGACAGAGCATCAGCCAAGGGGGAGTATAGTATAACACTTAGTCATTTTTCACTAAGTGTTGCCATCAATGCCAAAGGGGGAGATTGTTGGCAAGAGACACATTGAAGCCTCATGATTGTTGTCATTGATGGCAACAAAGTCCTTCCCACACATCCCCAGGACATGGTGGGTCTATACCGGAAGTCAGATTGAAGAGTGGTGTGGTCTGGTAAGCAAGAACAGAGTATGTGGAAAGGTTCGACAGTCAGGTCCGGATCTCTCAGAGGAAGTATTTCAGTGAAGTACATATTTGGTAAAGTCAAGAGGAGTACCTTGACTAATAGATTCTAGGAATTGAGCCTTCGGTGATAAACAAATAAAGAAATATAAGCATTCAAGTATTGGGGTCCGGTTCAGTAGAACAGACAGAGGAAGAACTGATAGGCAGAGCATCAGAAGTTATTCCAGATGAGATGTTGATGGTGATAAAGGTTCCTAAGGTATCATTCATGATTGGCCGACATGATTAAAGACTTCTACAAGCATATCCTTGGTCCGCATTACTTGGTATGCAAGGATTCAACCGACAGACCAGAGTTTGAAATAATATTGACTATTCCGGGTGCCGACTAGAAAAGTGTTGAAATCACTTGTGCGGATATATATACAAGATGGATTTAGATGTGAAGTGATAGTTGTGTGTGTGGAAATATGAATAAAAGTAGAAGAATAAATAAAAGGTAGAAAAATAGGTTCGGAATGTAAGAGGACAGCAGCACTCAAGAAGAGTCAGAATGAAGTGCTACAGATCAGTCTATTGAGCTTAAACTGAAACTGAACTTCAGCATGTGTGGATGCTTTTCATCAGTTCAAGTTTTCTTCTTGTAAATAATAAGTCTTTTGTAGGCAGTGAGCCTCTTGTGAGCAGTGAGCCCTAATTGGCAAGTGCCATTTTGTATCTTCTATTCTTCTAATAGAGAATAATATCTTGGGTTAATCACCCCGTGGTTTTTTCCCTTAACAAGGTTTCCACGTCAAAATCATTGTGTCATGTGTATTGGTGTTATTTACATTTCATAGTTATGCTTGCTTATAAAATCTGATGTTGCATTAACTGTTAAGAAAGCACAGAAAGTGGAATTATTAGGATAACTGATTCACCCCCCCTCTCAGTTATCAACAGTGTCCACTCAGGAAAAGTGCATATGCTTCTACTTTTGTCAAATCCGAAGGATTACTTGTCTGAAGTGCAGTCTGAGCTTTTGATAAGGCATTAAACATGGTTTCTAACTAGAGGGCAATTAATTCCCAGAGATCACACATTCTCTTCATAGTGTTACTTTTTTCTTTATTGAGCCTCTTTATCTCATCTATCAAGCTAATTACTTGACATTCCTGACTTATAGGTGAAACTGTTGTAAGTATGGGCCTAACTGGTGGTTATTGATGTCAACATACTCCTGTTGCACTGATGTCAAGGATTCAATGAGTTGTATGCTGAGGATATTGAGAAAATTAGTCCTATCAAAAACAAAGAAGAACAGTGAAGATAGTGAAGCTCTATGAAGTGAAGATCCCAACTAAGATGAAGATCAGAGGATACACATCAAAAGGTTTGTAGATATGTGTCTAAAGGTGATCCAGTAAAGATTTGAGAGGTTTGCATGAACATTTGAAGAAGTTCTGGCCATGTGAGTAAAACTAGTTCTAGCAGATGTTCAGAGGTGACAGAGTGACACAAATAGGTTCGGTGAGATCCAGAAATGCAATATCTTGTTCTGTGGATTTGGTGGAGTGTTTAGGAAGTCAATGTGAATTGACAACTCAATTGGTTCATGGTCTAGAGGTCCGCAAGCATCTATTCCAATATGACAGTGATGACAAACTGTGTTCTTGAGGTTCTAGATGAAGAAGAGAATGATTTCAATAATTAGAAGTGGTGTGGATATTCTTGGTGATTTAGGCAAGCTTGTGGGGGTCTCTAGATTGTGTCCAGTTTGTGTTGGTTGTCCACATTGAAGATTGAGCTCATAACTAAAGAATTACTTCCGGATGATGATGTTCTTCCTAAACTTGGCTGATTGGATGATTTACACATCTTGCGGATGATCTTGAAGATGTTCTACGAAGCATGGCGTGTTCCTCAAAGAATATTTAAGTCCTAGATTTGTGTGGCCGACAAAGTGGTGATTCGCATGAAGTCTTTTGTAATAAGTCAAGTTGTATTGTGTATTTGCTCTGTAAAGTATGATGACTTTGTGATTATCCCAAAGTCGATGTCTTGTATAAATAAGAGTTGTGAAGTCATTTCAAAGTATCTTGGCAAAGATGGGAGTGTGGTAGAGAAGAGAAGAGTGAAAGGTAGGGCAGAAGTGTTCAGCTTAAATGGAACTGACTCAAGCATGGTGAAGTTGTTGTTCTTCAGTTCAAGTATGTAATATTTATTATTCTGTAGACAGTGTGTCTCCTGTAGGTAGTGGGCCTCTTGTGAGCAGTGTGCTCAGGTAGTGAGCCCTAATTGGCATGTGCCATTTTGTTCCTCTTATTCTTTTAACAAAGAATACAATCTTGGGTTAGTCACCCCGTGGTTTTTCCCTTAACCGGGTTTTCCATGTTAAAATCTTGGTGTCATATGTGTTAATGTGTTTCTACTCTTGAATTATTGCATTGTGTTTTCATGATTGATTTATTATTATGCTGCTGAATTACAAGAAGGATTTAAGTGGTTAATAAAAGGTAAGTTTTGGGACAACTAATTCACCCCCCCTCTCAGTTGTCTGTCTTGAAACTAACAATTGGTATTAGAGCTAAGTTCCTCTAAAAGAGCTTAACCACTTGAGGAGATCTAGGATGTCTTCCTACAAGAAGGATAGTCTGAGGTTTAATGGAACCAATTACACTCTTTGGAAAAGCCACATGGAATGTCACTTGCAATGTATGGGAATGCAATATTGGACCATAACTTCAAAGAAGTATGTTCCTCCAAAGAATGGTTCAACAAATGTAGATGAAATCAAAGATACTGAAGACAATCTCTGGGCTAAAGAAGTTTTAAGTGCCGTATCTGATTCAGAGCTGACAAATTTTATAGATCTAAAAACTGCATATGAGATTTGCAAAAAACTGCAACTTCTGCATGAAGGAGACAAATATGTTAAATGTGCCAAGCTACAGAGTCTGAAAGGAAAATTCAAAAACCTAAAGATGAATGAAGATGAGAATATCACTACATTTATGCCAAAAGTAAATGAGCTTGTTTGTGGCATTAGGTGTGCTGGTGGAATCTTGGACGAAGATGAGATTATTGCCAAAGTTCTCAAAACCCTACCTCCTGCTTACAAACACAAGGTTGTTGCTATTGAAGAATTCAGATCTTTTTCAAATATCACAAGAGATCAATTGGTTGGAAAATTAGCTACATTTGAATTGGCCAAGTTTGGAGATGCACCCCCAAGACTAAATCTGCATTGAAAGCTAGTGCCTCTGTAAAAGGCAAACAAAAGTTTGATCCAGGAGAGAACTCCTCAAAGAAACTATCATGGTATGAAAAAGCAAGAAAAGATCTGGAAGAAGATGAAGCAAAAGCTACTCAACTTGAAGCCCTTATTGCAAAAAGAATGCCAAGAGGATCTGGTAAGTATGAAGGAAAATTGCCCTTCAAATGTTTCAACTGCAACAAGACTGGTCATTTTGCCTCAAGGTGTCTAGAAAGATTCTCAAGGCCAAATCTAAACAGATCAAGATTCTAAAAGAAATGTTACTATGTTCATGAAGATGATGATGATGGAGGAGTAACAGATGATGAATCAGAGACATGAAACAAATCCAGAAGTGACTAGGTGTTTATTGCCATCAAGGAAGAAGATCCAATGCCCTCTGAATCTTTCGATCATAAAATGATAGAAAGAGCTTTGGCTGCCCAAGTTGAAGAAAATGATGATTGGGTCATTGGCAGTGGATGTTCCCACCATATGACAGGTGACAAAAATAAGTTCATAGATTTGGAAAGATATGAAGGAGGAGTTGTAAAATTTGGTGATAATTCTATGGGTAGAATCAAAGGTAGAGGAACTATTCCTTTTAATGGAAAGAACAAAACTAGTGATGTATTGTATTTTGAAGGTTTGAAGCACAATCTTCTCAATGTTGGATAGTTGGTGGACAAAGGCTTTGATCTCCGATTCAAAAATGGAAAATGTAAGATCTTTGAAAGTTCTAGAATAGAGATTGCATCTGGTACTCAAACAAAAGGTAACATCTTCCACTTGGTTGGTACTGGCAAAAGTTGTCTATTTGTTCAAATTGATCAGAGTTGGTTGTGGCATAGGACAATGTGTCATGTGAATTTTGATAATATCATCAAGATAAGAAACACTCAGGCTGTAAGAGATCTTCCAAGACTAGTGAAACCTACTAACAGTTTGTGTAAAGAATGTCAGTTGGGTAAGCAGAGTAGAGTCACACTCAAAAGTAAGGAACAATCTTCTACTAGATTGTTGGACTTAGTACATACTAATCTATATGGACCGGCAAGAATCAGGAGTTTGCAAGGTGATAGATACTTCATGTTATTAATTGATGACCACTCTCAGATGATTGTGGGTGACTTTTCTGAAAGAAAAATCTGAGGCTCTTGAGAAATTCAAAATATTCAAGGCTATGGTAGAGAATGAAATCAGATTAAACATAAAATGTCTTAGGTCTGATAGAGGGGGGAATTCACATCCAGAGAGTTCATAGAATTCTGTGAGAAAAATGGGATAAAAAGATAATTATCTTCTCCAAGGACTCCACAACAGAATGGAGTAGTGGAGAGAAAGAACCGGACCATCCAGAAAGCATCTAGAACCATGATGATGGAAGCAAATGTTCCTCAGATCTATTGGAGAGAAGTTGTAAGCATTGCTATCTATACTCTTAATCAAGTACAAATCAGAAGCAATATTGGTGAAACCCCTTATGAACTCTGGTTTGGCATCACTCCCACTGTAAAATATTTTAGTCTTTGGTAGAAAATGTTACATTAAAAGAGATGAAGACCTTGGCAAATTTGATGCTAGAAGTGATGAAGGAATATTCTTGGGTTATTCTACTCAAAGCAAAGCATACCAGTGTTATAACAAGAGATTGAGAAAGATTATAGAAAGTACAAATGTGAAGGTTGATGAAGGTATTGAAAAACCCTCAAGGTTTTATGAATATGAAGAAGATGATCATAATAATGTTTTGGTCCAAGAAGTCCAAGCCCCTTCTAAAATTCAGATCCAGATTGATCCGGAGAATCCTGAAATACAAGAAGAAGAGATAAGTTTGAATGAACCTATCCAAGAAATAGAAGTGCAAGAAATTCCCAAAACTCCTAGGTATGTAAGACCGAATCATTCTGAAGATCAGATCATAGGTGATAAAAGCAAAGGTGTTCAAACAAGAAGAAAGATTGCTCAAGACTCAGAAAAATATTGTCTAATTTCAAAAATTGAACCAAAAATAGTAACTGAAGCATGCAATGATGAAATCTAGACTAAAGCAATGAAGGAAGAGTTGATGCAGATTGAGAAAAATCACACTTGGGATCTTGTTCCTAGACCTAGAAACAAAAATGTGATTGGAACCAAATGGGTCTTCCAGAATAAACTGAATGAAGATGGTGAAGTAGTCAGAAACAAAGCCAAATTGGTTTGCAAGGGTTATTCCCAAGTAGGAGTTGATTTTGAAGAAAATTTTGCTCCGGTGGCAAGAATTGAAGCAGTTAGATTATTTCTTTCCTTTGCTTCCTTTAAGGATTTCAAAGTATATCAGATGGATGTCAAGTCTGCCTTCCTGAATGGTGACTTGGAAGAAGAAGTATACATTGAAAAATCGGATGGATTTCAATTATCTGAACATGGTGATATGGTCTGCAAGTTGAAGAAAGCATTATATGAACTCAAACAAGCCCCAAGAGCCTAGTATGAAATACTGGATAAGCATCTTTTGAAGATTGGTTTCAACAAAGGTACTGCTGATAGTAACTTGTACTTCAAAATTGATCATGAAAATATCTTGATTGTTGAAGTATTTGTTGATGATATCATTTTTTGAGGAAGAGATAGTGTGTGCAAAAATTTTGCAAATCAAATGAAAAGTGAATTTGAGATGTCCATGTTTGGGGAAATGAATTTCTTCTTGGGTCTGCAAATCACTCAAACAAAGAAAGGAATATTCATTTCATAGACCAAATATGTGAAAGAACTGTTGAAGAAATTTGGGATGGAAGACTCAAAACTAATGAATACTCCCATGGCAACCGGATGTAAACTGAGCAAAGATGATGACTCTCCTAAGGCTGATCAAAAAAAGTATAGGTCAATGATTGGAGGACTACTGTATCTTACTCAAACTAGACCTAACATTATAAATGTTGTTGGTCTTGTTTCCAGATTCCAAGTCGATCCTAGAGAATCTCATGTCATGGAAATCAAGAGGATTCTCAGATATCTAAAAGGAATAGTTGAGTATGGTTTATGGTATCCCAAAGATCATGATTTCTCTCTTCATGCATATACAGATTCAGATTGGGCAAGAGATGTGGATGACCGGAAGAGTACCAGTGGTGGAGCATTCTTTTTAGGGAAAAGATTGGTCTCTTGGCTGAGCAAGAAATAAGAGGCAATACCTCTGTCCACTATAGAAGTAGAATATATTGCAGCAGCAGGTAGTTACACTCAAGTATTGTGGATGAAGTAAATGCTAAGAGACATCAGAGTGGAGTATGAGAAACCTATCACAATCTTCTGTGATAATTCAAGTGCAATAAATATATCAAAAAATCTACTGTTGCATTCAAAGACAAAACATATATCCATCAAGTTTCACTTTTTGAGAGAGCAGGTGAACAAGAATGAAGTCAAATTGGAGTTTGTGCCTTCCAAGGATCAGATTACAGACATTTTTACTAAACCTCTACGTAAGGACTCTTTTGAGTATCTCAGGGAGAAGTTAGGGGTTATTACCCCTCCGGTTCTAAATTAAGGTGCACTGATGTGCATCAGTCTGGTGGATCTCACAGTAATATCTTGTGGTTTGGATTGATGATAGGAAGTTGCTACTCAGGGGGAGCAGTCTATATGATTTTGAGTGATGCAAGTATGTGCCCTTTTCCATTGATGTCAAAGGGGGAGAGAAGACATGTGAAAAACAAAAAGTGGTTGCTGATCAAAGGGGGAGCAGTAAAGGAAGAGAAGACATGTGAATGGTTATTGTTGATAGGGGGAGCTATGTCAGTCAGTAAGGAGAAGTTCTTGTCTTGATGGTTAAAATAGTTTTTCACATCATATGTTGCCATCAATGACAAAGGGGGAGATTGTTGCAAGTATGGGCCTAACCGGTGTTTTCATTGATGTCAACATACTCCTGTTGCACTGATGTCAAGGATTGGATGAGTTGTATGCTAAGGATATTGAGAAAATTAGTCCTATCAGAAATAGAGAAGAAAAATGAAGACAGTGAAGCTCTATGAAGTGAAGATCCTAGCTAAGATGAAGATCAGAGGATGCACATCAAAGGGTTTGTAGATATGTGTCTAAAGGTGATCTAGTAAAAAATTGAGAGGTCCACATGAATATTTGAAGAAGTTATGGCCATATGAGTAAAACCGGTTCTAGCAGATGTTCAGAGATGATAGAGTGACACAAATAGGTTCGGTAAGATCCAGAAATGCAATATCTTGTTCTACGGATTTGGTGGAGTGTTTAGGAAGTCAATGTGAATTAAAAACTCAATTGGTTTATGGTCTAGAGGTCCACAAGCATCTGTTCCAATATGACAGTGATGACAGACTATGTTCTTGAGGTTCCAGATGAAGAAGAGAATGATTTAAGTAATCAGAAGTGGTGTGGATATTCTTGGTGATTCAGGCAAGCTTGTGGGGGTCTCTAGATTGTGTCCAATTTGTGTTGGTGGTCTGCATTGAATATTGAGCTCATAACTGAAGAATTACTTCCGGATGATGATGTTCTTCCTAAACCTGGCTGACCGGATGATTTACACATCTTGCGGATGATCTTGAAGATGTTCTGCGAAGCATGGTGTGTTCCTCAAAGAAGATTTAAGTCCCAGATCTATGTGGCCGATAGAGTGGTGATTCGTATGAAGTCTTTTGTAATAAGTTAAGTTGTATTTGTGTATTTTCTCTATAAAGTATGCCAACTTTGTGATTATCCCAAAGTTGATGTCTTGTATAAATAAGAGTTATGAAGTCATTTCAAAGTATCTTGGCGAAGATGAGAGTGTGGTAGAGAGGATAAGAGCGAAAGGCAGAGCAAAAAATTTAGCTTAAATGGAACTAACTCAAGCATGGTGAAGATGCTATTCTTCAATTCAAGTATGTAATATTTATTATTCTGTAGACAGTGTGTCTCCTGTAGGTAGTGGGCCTCTTGTGAGCAGTGTGCTTGGGCAGTGAGCCCTAATTGGCATGTGCCATTTTGTTCCTCTTATTCTTTTAACAAAGAATATAATCTTGGGTTAGTCACCCCGTGGTTTTTCTCTTAACCAGCTTTTCCACGTTAAAATCTTGGTGTCATATGTGTTAATGTGTTTCTGCTCTTGAATTATTGCATTGTGTTTCCATGATTGATTTATTATTATGCTACTGAATTAGAAGAAGGATTTAAGTGGTTAATAAAAGGTAAGTTTTGGGACAACTGATTCACCCCCCCATCTGAGTTGTTTGTCTTGAAACCAATAGAAACTGTTAGAGGATCAAAAGTTTGAGAGAGATTTGACAATTTATGTTCTTGCTCCTTTAGCTTCTTCTCAATATCCGTGACTAATTTTGGTCCATGATAGATAGAATTTGTACATATCTCTTCCATCATTTAAAGCATTCTGAATACTCCTTATGCTAATGATGAGTATCATCCTATCATTTCCTATTAGATTATGTACTTCACTAAATTTCTTATCCAGAAACTCTTTCCAGACCTTTACCTCTGCAAATTTTTCAAAGGATTCAAAATGAGTATTTATAGAACTTACAAGATTTTTTAGATGTTCAGAGGGGGAATCAGATGGACTCTTCTAGTAGGAAGGCGTTAACTTCTCCAAAATCCTAGATGTAAGCCCCAGTAGCTCATTATCCTCAATGTGGGATTTTAGCAACTTTTCTCTAGCCTTTACTTGGGTGAATGATGTTATTTTCATCAATTGAATGGGAGAGAGAGCATCTAGATTGGTTAGACTTTGGAGTAGTTCAAGATCAATCATCTCTTTTTGAAGAAGACTTTTCACTGCATCTACAGTGTCTCTTGCAACATTTTCTAAATCATCCATTTGTTCATCAAAATTTTTAGCGTCTGTTTTAGGTGCTTCAACATTTGCACCATCTTCTTTTACTTTGTCTTCTTGGTTTTCTTCCTTCTCTTCCTCTGCTTTATCATTTCTTGTATCACTTGCAAGTGAAATCTTTTCTCTATCTTCACCACTCACTACCTGATCCAGAGGGGTCTGTATTGCAGCAATATCCTCTTCTTTTCAGGAAAGATCAGGTGGAAGAGTTTCTTCTGCATCAATTATTTTGTCTGTCATTTCTATGTCTTCTTGACTGACTTGTTCCTCTTCCAGAATAAAGGCTTCACCAAACTCAGATTACTACTTAATTGTGTTTTTTTCCTGAACTTATCCAACATTCAGATTTGATGAATCAAATCCAACATTAGTCTCTTCATGGATTAACTCTGGAGGATCTAAATTAACACCTTGGTCATCAATTCCCTTGTTAATCTCTTCTTCTGGAGCTTCCAGTTCCAGAACTAGAGAATTGTCTTCTTCAACTTGTTTCTTTGAAATAATATAATATTTATCCTTGTCTAGGGCACTTCTCAAAATTTTCTTTGCAATTTCCTCGGTTTTACCAAGCATCAGCTTGTTCATCCGAACCTTGCTTCTAAATTTTTCTTTAACTTCTCTGAGGATTTTATCAGCTTCTCTTCTAGTCATTACAGGACACAAAGTAGAAAGGACATACTCTCTGAGTTCTAGATCTTTAGCCTTGGCTGTTTCTTTCCTCATTTCCAGTACTTTCCTTAAACCCTTAGGAAGTTCTTGTAAAATTTTGAATAGGGCTCTATTGAATTTGTTTAAATATATGATAATGGCATCTTCCAAAATTTTCTTATTTGCTTGATCAAAATTATCATAGTAAACTCTGATAGGCTTTAAGTTTCCATGAACAGTGATTGTTTTTACAATTTCATCGGTAGTCATAGCGACCTTACTAGTTACTTGCTTTTTACTGGTCTTAATGCTTCCAGAAGGCTGGTCTTTAGAAGTCTTCAAAGTTCTAGCTTTCTTAAATTTTATTTCTTTGACTTCTTCATCTGTCTCTGTCTCCTCATCATCTTTTGTGCCCACACTCCTTATGGCTTTTTTTTCTTTCTCTTACTTGCTTCACCAGATGGTCTGACTTCTGGTTTTGCAGCTTTAGAAGGAATAGAAGCAACAGTAGAGCTTCTAGTATTCTTTCTCTGTTCTATTTCACTGCTTCCTTGGTTAGGCCAATGCTCTAAGCATACTTTTCAACTTGCCTCTGCACTTTCCTCTTGGTCTCTGGCTATCTAAGTTCCACATGAAATTTTAGACTCAGTTCCTTGTAAGTTCCAAAACTTCCAACAGAGGTTCCTTGTAAGTTCCTTGTAGTAGTTTGCAAAGATCATAATCAACATTCTCCTTTACTATTTGATAGGCTGCATATATTGCAGTTCTAGAGACATGATGTTCCATGTTGGAATGGTAAATCTTGTACCCAATCACCATGGAGGCAAATTTAACATCAGGTTCTATGATATCATTGATGGTCATTGCCCTTTTATCAAACTTGGCACTAGTAGCTTCAATCACTGTCTGGTTTTTCACAGCTTTCAGCATGGGTAATCCGCCGGAGGAATTTAACCCAATTACAGTCTTGATAACATCCTTTGTAATCTTAAATGGTTTCAATAGCCACATGAAATCATTATGTATTCGGCTCAATACATACTAAACCCATTCATTTTCATCATATATCAGAAACCTAATGACTTGCAGAAAGTGTTTGCTTTCTAGGGATTTGTATTCTGATTTCAATTTATGGCTATCATCAGTTAAGTAGTTGTTGAGTAAATCCAAGAGTTTCAGGTTTCCAAATTCATCCATGTTACAGTGGATGTATACCCTAATATCTTCAACATGTAAAACCCCATATGGAACACTTGAAAAAGCACCTAGTGGTTCAACTTCAATAGATTTGTAAGGATGCTTCTTAAATTTAGGACGGGGCCTTTCAGTGACATCAACAACTAAAGGTGTAGCCATTTGTAGAGATTGAGAATTCAAGAGGTTTCACAGAAAATAGAAATACCTTATTCCACAGGTTAGGGTTTTGCTTGAGGATCCTCTTTGTGCTTCAATTCTTGAGAATTCTTTGCTTAGAGCTCGTTCATTCCTTCACTTCTTGCTTTCTTCTGATGCAAAATGATCTATCTAGGGAATGAATGACCCTTTTATGCTCCGCAATGCTTAATTTGTCTTTGTAATAAATGCTCTACCCTAGTACACCTAGTTACTCTATTTGTTGAATAGTTTCTCATGAATTATTCAGTAATTTGCCATATCCACCTTTTTTTCTTCCGAAGATCCTTCCAAATGATCTGAAATAATCCAAGATCTCTTTTCTCATTATGTGAGATTGAAGCACTTACTTACTGGCTGGAGGATTTTGATTTTTATTGCAGCTCCCCCTAAGCTAGAGCTCCTAATTTAATTCCCTAAGGAATTATTTTCACCAGATTCTTGTGCAGACCCATCACTATGGTTCACAATTGCTTTCTTGACCCATGTCTCACTTGTTTCATTCTGGATCTCATTCTCTTCAATTTTATTTTGCCTTTGTCTTGTCTCTGCTCATCTGGTTTTCTATTTACCGGACCTCTTCTTTCATTAGTCCTACTTCTGCATAATCTTGCAAAATGACCAGATCGGTTACAATGGAAGCACACAACATTTCTTTGTCCATTTGATTGATTACCTCTTGATCTGCACTGATTGGCCATATGTCCAAATCTATTGCATGCAAAGCATTTTCCATTGAAGGAATTCCTATTTCCTCTATTTGATGAGTTATTCATTATCATGCTTCTACATTCATTGGATTTATGACCATACCCCTTACAATTGAAGCATTGTCCGGAGAAGGATGGATTATTTTGATTTACTCTACTTCTGCATTGAGTGGCTTTATGACCAAATTTATTGCACTTGAAACAATTTTCATTGAAAGATGGATACCTTTGAGCATTAGGTTGTCTTATCGGAGGTCTTCTAGGTTTGTTTCCCCCATTCCTTGGTTGAAAGTTCCTTTGTCCAGATCTGGAGCTTTCACCTTTCTCATATCCAAGACCATGCTTGTCTTTAGCCTTTTTCTGACCCTCAAGTATTGCTTCAAGTTTAGCTGAACTTATCTTGAACTTCTCCTTGTATTCATTTGCAACTTCTAGATCATGTCTGAGAATGACAATTTGTCTTTCAAGATCTCTTTCATTGTCTTTGCTTTCTTGTAGATTAGACTTTAGATGACCAACAATATTGTCCAATCTATAGCATTCATCAGTTCTTTCTTTTAGAGTTTGATTCAAATCTTCTTCAATCTTCTTCCTTTGCTCAATTTCTTTGGTAAACCTTATTGCCCTAGATTCCATCTCAACTTTTAGAACATCAACTTCTTTTGATAGCTTCTCACACTCCTGTGTCTTTTCTTCCAAGGCTTCATTCATGTTATTTTCTTCAGTTAAACTAGATAATTGCAGAAGTAGCTCCTTGTTCCTTCCCAAAGACTTCTTTAATTTATCTTTTAACATTTCAATGGTATCATCAGCATCCTTGATTTCATCTTTCAGATTAGATATTTCTACTTTGGATTGATCAAGATCTTTTAGAGCTAGCTGAAGTTGATCTTTGAGTGAACCCATTGAAAACTCCTTCCAAGATCTTTCCTCAAGCTGTTAAGCTTATTTTAAGGAACCTCACTCTGATACCAATTATTGAAATAGGTCCAAACAACTGAGAGGGGTGGTGAATCAGTTGTCACACAATTTAACAATTTCTTTCTCTTAATCTTCCTTTACAACTTACAATCAAATCAATGATGTAAACATTTCAGTATTAATCAATAACACATGAGCAGAAACATAAATAGTACACTTGACACCAAGATTTTTGACATGAAAACCTGGTTAAGGGAAAAACCATAGTGGGGGTTAACCCACAAAGATTATACTCTGTTAAAAGTATTACAATGGGGAATGCATATGCATTCAGACTCACTGCCCAGAGATCACTGCTCAAAAGTAGGCTCACTGCCTATAGGAAAGAAGAGTTATAATAAATTTGAACTGATATTTACATCTATCAATGTTGGAGTTCAGTTCCAGTTAAGCATAGAAAACTGACTTGATACACTTCATCCTTACTCTCCCCCTCTTATTGTTCTGCTAGCATCTAAACTTTGATCTCTGTTTCTTTTCACAATTATCCATAGTCGCAACACACACACACAAAAATCATCCAATTCCATAAGATATATATATTCGCAACATGATCTACAATCATTTTACCAGTCGGCTTCAAGAACATTTAGAACTTTGTAGAGTACTCTGCTCTATCAACTAGATCCATACTTAATATGAGACGTGGATTAAAACTTGCGCTTGTAAATCATTAATCATGTCATCTATCACTACTTGTCATCACCAATTGACCAATAGACAACTTCTACACATCCGGAAATAGGATCATTCTCAAGGTCAGCCTGTTCTTCTTTTGTTTGTTCTGTCAAACTGAAACTTGATACTCAGAAGCTAATATCTTTCGAGTCCATCTCCAGAGGATGAAACTCTGGATTTAGAGTGTCTTGACAATGCTTACAACTACATCAGATCCGCAGCAAACCATGCCTTTCCACCGGATAGATCTGGACCAAGATACTGGACCCTGTCACCTTCTTTGTTCCTGATTGCTTGGACTTAGACAAATTCTAATTCTAACTTTCGGTGTGAACAAATTGTGTTATGCGAATGATTGGGATGATCTTGGTTGCCATCAATGACAACACCTATCATGCCTAGTAGTGTCTCTTGCCAACAAGTTTTAGATCGAGATACCAAGTTTGTTGGTTATTTCTGGTGGACATTATGGAAGAAGTTGAAGACAGATTTGAAGTTCAATTCTATACACCATCCACAGACTGATGGATACACGGAAGTGGTGAATAGGAGTTTGGGTAACCTACTATGATGCTTAGTAGGAGATAAGCCTAAGGGATGGGATTTAATTTTACCACAGGCAAAGTTTTCTTACAACAATTTTGTCAATAGGAGTACTGGTAAGTCACCATTCCAGATTGTATATGGCAATAGCCCAAGAAATGATTCTGAGTTAAGGAAGTTGGACAAAGGAGAAAAGACAAGTGCTGAAGCTGAAGACTTTGCAGAACATCTGAAGAATTTGCATGAAAAGGTGAGAAAGCACATTAATAAGATGAATATTCAGTACAAGGCTAAGGCAGATCAGAAGAGGAAATATAAGGAGTTCCAGGTAGGAGATGAAGTCATGGTTCACTTGAGAAAAAAAGGGTTCCCAATTGGAACATACAATAAGTTGAAAATGAAGAAATTTGGACCATGCAGAATCCAGAAGAAGCATGATTCAGGAAATGCATATGAGGTAGAGCTGCCGAGTGGGATCAATATTTCCCCTATTTTCAACATTGTTGATTTATCATAATATCATGAAGGTGGAACAAAGGATGGACCAATAGAAGAATAGTGGAGTATTCTAGAATCTACTTCAATGGAGGAGATAGAAGAGATCCTGGATAGCCATGTGGGAAGAAGTACTCGGAACAGGCAATATGAAGAATATCTAGTGAAATGGAAAGGAAGGCCTATTGAAGATTCTTCTTGGTTGTCTAAGATAGAGGTTGACCATTTCAGTTTTCCTGAAACAAACACCTAAGACGTGACAGGGTCACTTCTCAAATTACCCTAGGTGTCTGATGCAGGAGCATCTAGTGGTGTAAGGGCAATCTTGCATCACCCGAAAAAGAAGTTGATTTAAAATCATTGTAGTTGTTTCCATTTATTTCCATAATTAGTGTTTCTAGTTCCATAATCTCTTGAATAATGATGTAGGACTTTCTGTTTTTCCAAACTGCTAAAAATAGGAAACTACCAGTTTTGGAAAGTTTACCTGTCATTTTAGGAAAGTTTGCATTTGGGCACGGATTGAAGAAAAAATTTACAAAAAGCTTCATAACTGAAATATAAGACCTTTGGTGAAGGCATCAGGCAAAGATCATTTGTGAGCTAAAAGATATTAAAGTTTTTTTTTCTAAAAAGTCCTTGAAAATTTCTAAAATGAGATATGAGGCACTGAAACATCCCATATCATCCCAAAAAGTTGATGGAAATCTATTTAAGTATTTTTAGTGTGATAGTTCACATCGTGAGTTTTTTGACACTTAAAATGGTTTGTCAATCAGACACCCAGATCAAAAGTTATGCTTCCTGAAAGTTGACCTACTTTTGGAGGGAGTTGCAAATTTCAAAATTTAGCCAAAGGCCACCAAAAAGTGCTATTTATGACTATTTTGGGAACCCTGGGTAGTAGTAGAGTTAAGGGGGAAAGTGTAGAGTCAAGAATAGGTGGGAAAATAGACACCCTAGCTGATTTGGGGTTACAGAAGGCAGAAGATTCCAGAGCCTGGTGATGTGTAGCTGTAGTGTATTGTAGCCTGTGGAGGATTGATTCCTCTTATTGTAATTGAGCTTCTGTAATGTAATAAGTTGTCCAAATCAATAAAGAAATATTTTTTTTTGTGTGCCATTTATTTTTTTGTGTTTTTTATGATTTACCCCCTTCATCACTATTCCTATCTTGTGTGATAATACAAGTGCTATCAATATTTCCAAGAATCCAGTGATGCATTCTAGAACCAAGCATATAGAAATTAGGTATCACTTTTTGAGAGAGAAGGTTGCAAATAAGGAAGTGAAGATGGAATATGTTCCAGATCAAATAGTAGATATCTTCACAAAGGCTCTAGCAAAGGATACTTTTGAGGATCTCTGACAGAGGTTAGGGGTAATTGCCCCTCCTTCTTGCTAGATGTATAGTGGTGCATCTATCTAGGGGGAGTTCATGTTATATCTTGATCCTAGACTGATGGTAGCTACCTCTTAGGGGGAGTAGGTAGTGGTTGTTGATGTTATGGGGAGTTTGTTTGCTGCAAGAAGTCATGTGGTCTCTGATTGAGGTAGTGGTTGCCCTTTGTCCTTGATGTCAAAGGGGGAGAGAAGAAGAGATGTGTTTCCATCAATACCAAAGGGGCAGATTGTTACACATATGGTTCCTAGGGTTGTCATTGATGTCAATACTATCACTAGGTTGTCATTGATGCCAACACTATCATGGTGGTATGATGGAGTTCATGGTTGGATGTCATGTCCCATCCAACAAAAGAGGAAGATACAGTTCATGTCCCATCCAACAAGAGAGGAAGATACAGTTCATGATTGGATGTCATCTCCCATCCAACAAGAGAGGAAGATATAGTTCATGGTTGGATGTCATGTCCCATCCAACAAGAGAAGGGAGAAGATATAGTTCATATTAATATGGGAATTAGAAGCACGAAGATTGTAATGCCCACAATGCTTGAGACAAAAAGGTGATTTTTTTTTACAAGAAGATAGGTGGTGGCACAAAGGCGTTCAACTAATTCTTCTAAAATACAATTACATGATTGCTAGAAAAGGAGACTTAAAGATTAGGACCTGTTTGAAATTATGCATATGCTTACATTATGAAATATGGATGATTGCCTTGCTCATGAGATGGATTCTTCTATAGGAGATATTAATAAAGGGTAGGGACAGGGGAAACACGGTGGACTAAAACTCTAGTTGCATTTATGAGGAATCATGTCAACCCTTAAGTGTTATGAACATATATATAACATCAGAAAATGTCCCCTTGGGGGCTTTTCCCTCTTTAGGTTTAGCTCTCAGGTCTTTTGCATGCATTTAGGACATCTTACTTCATAATTTGGCATCCCAATTGAATGAGCCCTAGGTAACATGACAAATGGGACCTAGGAGGACCCCTTGAGCTTAACCCTGCCCAAAATAGGGGGGAGGACTTAGGCACCCGTGCCCTAGTCCTGCACTATTTTGGGGTAGTCCCAATTTTTGGGTGTCAGTTTATGACTGTTATTTGGTCCCTAGGCTGACACGACAAGTTTGAATTTATGAAATCTTGGCGGGAGTGTTTGTAGTTGTATATAAAAGCATGTTTTGGAATTCATTAAAAACTAGATGGCAATTGTGATATTTGTGTGTTCTCAAGGTGATTCAAGGCTTTCATTGTGTTGCAAGAGCAGACTTGTGTGGTTTATGTGTTTGTGTTTGCAGATTTCAGCATCCATTTCATCATGGAATGAAGAGCATCTTCCTCCCATGAGATCTTCACTACAAGGTGACATTATATTGTGTTTGTGATCAATTATTCATTTGTTTTTTGCCTTTCCCTCCCTAGGCATGCATTCTCTATCTGACAAAGGTGTTCAGAGACTTAAGTGTCCTCCGAGGCTTGACTGAGGCAAGCCTCTAAACACCACAACCCCCTCCCAAAGTTTTCATGGTTGCAAGTTATAGGTTAAGGAGCTGGACAAAGTGAAGTTGCAGGAAGACATCTTGGAGTGTCAGAATTGTAGAACAGAAGGAAAATTTACCCCCTAGACTTGGGCACCCGCTCATTAGTCCTCAAAGTTTCATGACAGAAAAACCTTCAGTGCAGTAGGAATAGGTTGCAGATCTTGTCCGCGGATCCTAACAAAAAGCAGGGCTTTGGACTTGGGCACCCGCTCTTGTGTCCCTAACTTTTCCACCTTAGAACCCTAAAAATAGGTACTCTATGATTTGGCATTTTACATCTCTCTGCAAGAGCTTTTTCTATTATTCGTCAGTTTATTATCGTATTTGCATAATTAGGGTTTTAATGGTCAATTAAGCATAAGAGAAGGAAAATTGATAATTAAACACCCTAATCCAAGCTTCTCTACATTTTTAAGTGATGAAGGACCTGTTAGTGCTCTACCACTTGATTCGAAGGTCCTTGACTGTATTAGGTGAAAGGAGGATTCAAACATCTAACAACCAAAACATTAAGCAATCCAAATTTTACCTAAAACATTTTGGTGAACCCTTGTTGTTGGACTTAATTGAAACTTTATAAGTGTTTGTCTTTATATTTGGATTGATTTCATTCATTCATATAGTTATTCATCTTATTGCATTAAGAAAATTTCAAAAAAAATGAAAAATTTGGAAAAATTCAAAAAATTGCATTGTTAGGCTTACTAATTTGCATCAATTCTTTCTAAATTTCTCTAATTTATTATTTTTGCATCAGATCTAATATAAAATACATAAAAATACAAAAATTCAGAAATTTGCATTGCATTTCCATCATTTAATTGCTAGGGTTTTGTAGAAATTTTGACAATTTTCATATAACCTAGTAATTCCAAAATCTAGGGTTAGTAGGCAAAATCTTCTTCCAGATTTTTATACTAATTTTAGAGACTCATTCAAATTATAATTTGGCTTTAGTCTTTCATTTTAGTGTAAAATTTCATTTAGATTTCAAATATTTGCATTTTTGCATAAGAAATTTCAACAAAAAACTAGCAATTTTCATACATTTTCATTAAAATTGCACTTGTATTTTGCATATTAAATCTTGGAATTCATTTTCAGATTTGAAAGTATTTAATTTTCATCATAAATCATACCTCAAATCATTCACATAACATTTTGTGTCAAGATCTTAAACCTAGGGCTTCAAAAACAACGATTTTTACTAAATTTGGCCTTATCAACTCTCTAAATTTGCACCATAGGCATGTTGTGAAGGGTATTTTTTCACTAATTGGTTTTTATTATCATTTTCTTCCACTTCTAAAAATCTTTACAACGCCCTTTTAACGGACTCTTGTATTTAAAATTTGGTGAAAAACTACACATTTTTGCTATTTTTGCCCTAGGGTTTGGCCTAGTTTGCACTCCAAGTGTGTTGTGACAAATTTTATGGATTGAAGTGACTTATATCATTTATTTTATTTTCTGTACCTCCTAAAATTAATTACAACACCCCTTTTTCTATGTCTTGGAGTTGAAAAACTATGAAAAATAGCCTATTTTAGCTACATTTTCACTAGGGTTCGACCTTAAGTGGCACTAAAAGTGTGTTGTGATGGATATCTTATCATTAAGAGGTTGTTATTACTGATATAATTTTATTTCCATCATTATTTTCCTCACAACACCCTTTTTCATGCTCTTTTGCATCAAGATTTGGTGAAAAAAGTGCCTATTTTGACATATTTCACCATATTTTGACTTGGCATTATCTTAGATTTGCATCAAGAGTGTGTTGTGAAGGATCTTATTTATGTTTTGGACTGATATCAGACATATAATTTTCTGCTCCTGATCAAAATCCTTACAACACCTTTGTTTTCACTTAATTTCATTGAAAAAGTACAAAAAACCAAGCATTTTTGGCCTTCAATCATATCCTTCTCTTAGGATTTGTTCTCTTAGTTTGTACGTTGTGTGTTGTATGCTTTTGTATAAGCTTTATGACACGTTGTCCTAAAAAAAATATCCCTTTGAGAAGAAGTAAAAGGTTAATGGGATCTAGTGCTCTTAGAGAAAACGACATCCCTACCTCTAATAATCCTTTGAACATCTTCTTTACAAAGGGAGAAACTCAAATTACAAAAGATATTATTCATCCTCCAACCACAATGGAATAACAAACTTTTCATGATGTTGATGATACTATTGAGGCAACAGGATATGTATCTGATGAGCAAATAGAAAAATTGGATAAAGAGCTAGCCCAATTTCAATCATTTATGGAAAATGAGAGAATAGCTGAAGAAGTTGTCCCTACAATTCATAATATAAGATAATTGATAAAAGAGGGACAAGATGGTGTCAATGCAATTCGCGGTCTAGCACATATTGTACAAACCAATATCATGCTGGTGACCGAATGTGCACAAGTGTAATATCATGCTAGTGACCGAATGTGCACAAGTGCTAAATAACACTTTATCACCATCTCATCCTCAAGTATCCATTCCTATACCGACTACAGGAATATATATTTTACATCAATGATCCTAACAACTGATGCAAATGCTTGTAGTAATGCTACCACTAGTATTGGAGTATCTAATGGCACTAATTAGAAATCTGTGGGATTTGATTATCAGAAATTAGTTTCTAAGGGGACCTCCTCTATGCATAATTGTTCTCAACCACCTATCTATTCCACTCATTTTCAACCACCTATTACCTACTCGTAACCATCTTCCACCTATCACTATGTATAACCACCATTGACATATTCCTAGCCTCCGCCTATCGTATCTCAAGCTCATTCACCTCCTCACTTCAGTTCCAATTCCTCGCAACAAACCACATCTCCAAATGATGCCATCCTAAACCAACGTTTATAGGGCATGACTGCTTTACAACAAAGGTAACAAACTTGACAAATTCTTTGTAGCCTAGTCTACCAATGTATCATGCTCATAATCCATTATCCTATGCAATCTTGAGAACCCCTATGCCTGAGACGTTTGAGACTCCCCACTTTGAAAAATATGGTGGAAAAGGTGATCTTAATATTCATGTGGCAGCGTTTACAACTGTGTAGCGATTTCTATTTTGAAGAGGATTTGTTGGCAAACCTTTTCCTGCGATCTCTTAAAGATACTGCTTTGGAATGGTTTTTCTCTTTGCCACCAAATTCAATACACTCCTTTTCACAGTTGATTGATCAGTTCTTACAACATTTCCAAGCAAATATCGGACCCCAGGTCACTCTTATTGACTTGGTTCAATGCAAACAAGGTTTGAAAGAAAAGTTGACTAAATTCATTAGTCGGTATCAAGGGCTTTATGCACAAATTCAATATCAGATGAAAGATGATATTGGGAAGATATTTATTACAAATCTATAACCTAATATTTATGATAAGATCCTCTTGATGAAGTACAACTCCTTTCAACATTTATGCACTGCCCTTCGTGATTATCAACTTTCGTCTAGTCAGTATGAAAACCAAAACTCATCGGCTCAAGTTGGTCAATTCATGGGTGGATCGTCACAAAACAATTTTAAGAGGAATAATAATAACAGGAGCTTCATCAAGGTTAATGGACTGAATATGAACAACTTTTTGAATTTTTCATCTATCACCAATCGAAATAAATCATCATATCAACCACAAAAGTTTACTCTGATATCTGAGTCTTATCATTCTATCATGAACCAAGCTGTGAGTAATAACATTTTGAAGCTTCCCCCGATCAAGCCTGTTGATCCTAGTAAACAAGGACCTTACTTTGATGCTAATGCATTTTATCATTATCATCGAATGCAAGGACATGACACTGAATGATGTATGCATCTTAAACATGAGATACAAGACCTTATTGATTCAAATGTCATCCAGGTATCAGGTATGAATGATAATGGAAACAAGTCGGTTGCTCCGCCGAATCAGAACTTACAAATCTTCACTAATCCTTTCCCTAAGCATAATAAAAACAATATGTTGGAACATGGTTTAGTAGAAGTAGATGAGGATGATTACTTGGACTATGATAACATCATGGGAATGATTGAAGTGGATAAGAAACAAGTGGACAATCCACCTCATCCATGAAGAAATGGAATTTATGCTAAGGTTCCTCCTCCGTTATCCTTATATGGATCGGGAGATAATCAAAATACATTAGAAAAGTAGAAACAACCGATATAGATGAGTAAGATGGTACAGGATGATTCTCGTTACCGTGCTAGAAAGATTCAACAATGAAAACTTGATAAAAATTAGAAAGGAGTTAAATGACTGTCAATAGTTAGAGAAAATAATGGTTCCCCTCCTCATAAGCAACAAAAAGTAATATTTACACAAGGAGTTACAAAGTAAGTATCATGTGATAATAAACAAAACTCTTATAAGAACCACTCAAAGTTTGCACTCAACATGATCAAGTACCTCTCCAAGAGGTTTGCAAGTTCCAAAATCTAATATGAGGACCATACAGGTAAGTATCTCTAACCATTTATCTCTCTTGTGATGTGCTTCCCCCGTGATGTGTTATGTGTTGTTTAAACCTCCTGGGATGAGCTCGAATTCTCCCGTAAGGACTGAGATACCAAGAGACTACCTCTCTTGTGACCTTCTTCTATTTGTATCAACATTCTTCTATATTGCCTCTCTCTCTGATTTCATTTTTGTGTGTTGTGTCTTACGGACATAGCGTTGCAATTGGTGACTTGGGGGTACCCTCCTATGTGACTGTCCCTAAGACACTTGTTTCTCCTCTCTTATTTATTGTTTCCCTTCCTCTAGTGTTTCTATCTAGCGGGTGGATGACGACAAACATTTATACTGATGCGGACCTAGTGTCCCTTTCGAGAGAAATCAAAAAAATGGACTTAGTTCCTAATATGGCGATGGGGTTGTATATTTTATCTGACGCTTGGCTAGTGGAAGCACTTGTGCTTTCCGCGTAGTGATTTGATGATTTTTTAATCTCATTTACAAACCTTAACAATACTTCTGCTCTATACGCCTTTGTTTGTCTTTGAATCTAGCCTTGGTGGTACTCAATTTGGAGAGCTTTGTGATATAGCCCCACAATTATCCTCAAACTATGAATTTGTAGTGTAACCTTGGCTCTTTGTATATCATATGCATTGATGTTGTTTTTTATCATGATGTTGTAGACACTAACATGTTTCTTGCAAGGATATGTTTATGGGAACATTTGGCAATCGTACAGTACATGTCACCTTTGGGGGGCATGGGCTTTACGAGAGTCTGTGTTCCCTTGTGTGTTTTCTTCCTACCTTAACGTGCTTGATATCGATGCATGATATCAACCACCTTAAGGTGGGGGCATATATAAGGTAAGTTATTTGTTGTAGATGTTAGCAATGTGCTTGTCCTCAGATGCAGTTTAAAGACTAGCTCAATGAGTGCTTCATGCATCTTGAGTTTGTTTGCAATCAATCAATCAATCATGTAAGTCCTCTGCAGAGGCGGGATATCGCATATATCCTTTTTGTTTTAATCCATCTGTGGAGATGGGGATGGTGTATTTCTTGAAGCAGATTGCATCATCCTATCATTTTCAAAAGTCTTCCACGAAGGTGGGGAGCAGTTTTGTGACTAACTCAACCCTTAAGCATGTCTTCAATGATTGTTGTGGAAAAGCCCAATCATCAATGTGTGCCTGTAATGTGCCCGAGATGGTGTTGGACCTAAAAATAGGAACAGTCCATCACTTGTCTACCATGTTTTCTATGTGTTTTCAAATGTGTGTGTTTGGCATGTTTGCTTTGTTTGGTGTGTTTGTTGCCCCATATGCAGTCTAAAGACTAGCTCGATGAGTGCTTCCTACATTTTGGGAGGTTTTGCATGTCTTGCATGTGTGTTGCCCCATATACAATCTAAAGACTAGCTCAATGAGTGCTTCCTGCTTTATGGGAGGTTTGTTTACTTTCCAGTACTTGTATTTGCATTTCATATATATGAGAAAAAGAAAAGAAAATAAATCATGCATGTCTTCTATGCATTAATGTGTCTTCTATGCATTTGTTGTCTTCTCCGTGTTCTGTGTGACTTTAACTGTCTACTCTGTGTTTTGCGTGCCTATTACTCTTTTCTATGTGATTGGCATGTCTTCTCCGTGCTTGGCATGTTTGATGTGTTTGTGACCTTACTTTAATGCATGTATTGGCCTTACGTTTATACATACATTAAAGTGGGGGCTAAATGTAATGTCAAAAAATGTCCCCTTGGGGGTTTTTCCCTCTTTAGGTTTAGCTCCCGGGTCTTTTGCATGCATTTAGGACATCTTACTTCATAATTTGACATCCCAATGGAATGAGCCCTAGATAACATGACAAATGGGACCTAGGAGGACCCCTTGAGATTAACCCTACCCAAAATAGGGGGGAGGGGGGACTTGGGCACACGTGCCCTAGTCCTACCCTATTTTGGGGTAGTCCCAATTTTTGGGTGTCAGTTTATGATCGTTATTTGGTGCCTAGGCTGACATGGTAAGTTTAAATTTATGAAATCTTGGTGGGAGTGTTTATAGTTTCATTTAAAAGCATGTTTTGGCATTCATTAAAACTAGATGGCAATTGTGATGTATGTGCGCTCTCAAGGTGATTCAAGGATTTCATTGTGTTGCAAGAGTAGACTTGTGTGGTTTATGTGTTTGTGTTTGTAGATTTGAGATCCATTTCAACATGGAATGAAGAGCATCTTCCTCCCATGAGATCTTCACTACAAGGTGACATTATATTGTGTTTGTTCAATTATTCATTTGGTTTTTTCCTCTACCTCCCTAGGCATGCACTCTCTATCTGACAAAGGTGTTTGGAGACTTAAGTGTCCTCCAGGGCTTGACTAAGGCAAGCCTCTAAACACCACAACCCCCTCCCAAAGTTTTCATGGTTGCAGGTTACAGGTTAAGGAGATGGACAAAGTGAAGTTGTAGGAAGACATCTTGGAGTGTCAGAATTGCAGAATAGAAGGAAAATATATCCTTGGACTTGGGCACCCACTCATTAGTCCTTGAAGTTTCATGACAAAAAAACCTTTGGTGCAGCAAGAACAGGTTGCAGATCTTGTTCGCAAATCCTGACAAAAAGCAGGGCCTTGGACTTGGGTGTCTGCCCCTATGTCCCCTACTTTTCCACCTTGGAACCCCAAAAATAAGTACTCTGTGATTTGGCATTTTACATCTCTCTGTAAGAGCTTTTTCTATTATTTGTCAGTTTATTGCCGTATTTGCATAATTAGGGTTTTAATGGTCAATTAAGCATAAGAGAAGGAAAATTGATAATTAAACACCTAAACCAAGCTTCCCTACATTTGTAAGTGACCAAGGACCTATTAGTGCTCTGCCACTCGATCTGAAGGTCCTTGAATGTATTAGGTGAAAGGAGGATTCAAACATCTAACAACCAAAATATTAAGCAATCCAAATTTTACCTAAAACTATATATATATATATATATATATATATATATATATATATATATATATATATATATATATATATATATATTCATGAAACTCTTGAATAAAAGATAAGAACAATCTTTTAAATATATAGTGAAAAAATCATACGGAAGAGAAATAACGAAACATGTCTTCTTTTCAATTGTTTAATTCAATTGTTGTTTGTACTCCTATTCCACCCTAGTAATAAAGGGTCCAAAATAATATAATTATACCATCGATGCCAATCTTAGGGCTTAGATAAAAAAAGAATAATTCAAGATAAAATTTATTGACCAAAATATATATATATCTATGATTCATCTTAACACAACTCGGCCAAAGATATTAAGATTTTGTAACCTTTTAATATTTCAACTTCACTAGTATAAATAAACCGGTGTGAAGCTATAACAACTAATGTAACTGAAAAGAAGTAGATTAGTCTTTAAAACAACTCTATTTTATCCGTAGGTGAGTAAAGAAGCAAAGGCATGATCGATGTCTCTATAGTGTTTGGTTTTTACCCTAAGGACAAAAAGGAAAATAAACTAATTCTACCCTAAAGACTCATAACCTTCTTCATTTCCTTTTTCATCCACCGGGATGAACTCCTCCCAGTGGCACCATTGGCAAGGGGGTTTCGGTGATAGGTTTTATGCTAACTCATTTCTTAGCTATCTCATAGTTTTGTTGTCTATTTTTTTGTGTGTTGTGTTTTAGATGCAAAACACCATGGAAACTAGAAGGAAGGGTGGCAAGTGAGGCATTTTGATTCCTCCTATGATTAGATAATGATGGTCTCTTGCTAAAGTTTAATGCTTGATGGTCTAAAGAATGTTTTTTGTTTCTAAATGCTAATTTTCCTCATAACTAAAATATTCATTCTACTTGAAGCATAGAACAAGGGGTGACAGCCTTTCTAAAGGCTCCTATGTATAGAGAAAGCAACGTCTACATTTGGGTGAGTTGATGCCTTTCTTAGTGAAGAGATAACAGAAACAAGTAGCAGATTTAGACTATGGATTCCCCTTGACTCCATAATTTATTTTCTTTTGTGTTTTGTGGTTTTAGTTTGGCATTTTTGCCTCCTTTATTCTGTCTGTTCAAGATTCACTTCATTTCATTGTCATGGTTTGGACTGTGTCCTTCTAGGGAATGGAGACAGGTTTTGCAAAGGCAACAAATCTAGGTAACCTTATTTTTCCATTTTGGGTTGTGCAGGGCAACGACCCAGATGGCAGCCTTACCACAACGACTCTTTGGCATTTGAGATTCCAGATTTTTCTTTCTCGCTTTTGCTAATTATCAACTATTCTTACTCTTTTGATCTACATTGCATCTCCTTGTGGCTTTCATGGGATGTGTGCTAAGGGGCTATTTTTCCTTTGTCAAGAGGAAGATGGACGCATCTAGCAGAGGGCAAGGTTTACTAGACATGTATCTTGACAAGCTTCTATGCCACATTCCCTGACAATCTTAGGGCTCAATGTGTGTTTTACATTAAAATTTATTCAACTGTCCTTTGGCAAAGAGTCTAAGTAATCATACCCATCTATTACAAAAATTGTATAACGCTTCAAGAGGAGTCTCGATGGAAGATAACGTGAGAATCCTATTTTCTATTGTTTACTTTTGTCATTCAGGAACAGGGATGAAATCCGTCATGGGTTTAGTCTACATTTACTCTAGTGCCTTATTTAATATATTTAAAGACACAGGTTTACCTTGTTCAGGAAAAGGGTTGTTCATCTCTTGATTTTACATTTGGGAGAGGTTATATGTCAACAGCTAAAGAGTTTTAATACATATGTATCACCCAATAGATAATAGGCCTATGTAATACTTATTCAAACAGAAACTAAACCAATTTACTGTGATCCACACCCACAGCAAAATATATACATATATACATAGATATTTGTTTTCTCCTAGTTGGAACCAAGATAACTCGTGTGAGTCAAGGCATCGATTGCTATCAGATAAAATAACATCTATCTTATTTTTTTAACTAGAAAATAATTTATTTCTTGAAACATAATACATGTCATGGAAATATTGCAACAAATACATTATTCTAGAAGGCTTCTTATAAATAAGCATGACTCTCTTTTTTAATATCAAGTTCTCACTTGTTTCCTTCTAATGAACTGACTTAATTTGATTTACTTAAGCAAGCTAATTCACATTTTAACATTCCTAACCTTTGCACACACCCTAGTGCCCTTCCAATTTTTTTGGTACCCCATCTTTTCACATGGGTTTTTAGGGTGGCTTGTAGTCCACCATTCTTTTTTTTCTCTTCTCCTCCAGCTTCTAATCCTACACATCAACCCAATTTTTCAAAATGCAACCAGTCGAATGCTCACCACCCAGCCTAGGGCAGTAGTTGCCCACCCCCAAGCTAGGGGAAAACACAGGGAGACCAGGTAAAGTAGGTATACTAATAGTACAAACACAAATTCACATAACATTCATACCCAGTATCATCACACAAATTTTCCCAAAACAAGCACCTTAAGCCACCAAACTACACATGAGAAATTACCCAGTGAATTCCTTTTCATAGAGGGGAAAAGAAACCTCAACTTGCAGGGAGAAGGAACATACTTTAGGGTACTCTTACCCAGCTTGCTCCTCTCAAGGAGATCTAAGGAACACAATACACCATGCAACAAACTCAACACAACAGTGCCCAAAAGACAATGCAACAAAACACAACACACCAGTGCTTCTAAGACCATGCAACAATCACTACACAATATTGCCCAAAAGACAATATCAACAGAAAAAGGGAGTTATTTGCACAGCATTAAACAATCCCAACTAAATTGTTTACCAATACAATAGTCAACCCTATGGATTTATATAACACAACATATGACTGTTGGCAAGAGACACTGTGTGGATTCATGAGTTTTGTCATTGATGGCAACAAAGTCCATCCCACACATCCGCAGGACATGGTGTGTCTCTACCGAAAGTCAGATTGAAGAAGTGTTGTGGTCTGGTAAGCAAGAACAGAGCATGCAGCAGGGTCCGACAGTCAGGTCCGGATCTCTCAGAGGAAGTATCTCAGTAAAGTGCAGATTTGGGGAAGTCAAGAGGAGTACCTTGACTGATAGATTCCAGGGATTGGGCCTCCGGTGATGGAAGAGTGAAGAGACATGAGTACTTGAGTGTTGAGTCTCCGTTTGGCAGAGTAGATAGAGGAAGAACTGACCAATAGAACATCATACCTAAATCCGGAGGAGATATTGATGGTGATCAAGCTTCCTGAGATATCATTCATGATTGGCTGACATAATTGATGACTTCTATAAACATCTCCTTGATACACATCACTTGGTAAGCAAGGATTCAACTGACAGATCAAAGTCTAGAAAAATATTGACTATTCCGGATGTCGACTAGAAAGGTGTTGAAATCATCTATGTGGATATATATACCAGATGGATTTAGATGTGAAGAGTGAAGTTGTGAGTTGTGTTGTGCGAAGAAAAGCAAAAAAGTAGAGTAACAGTAGTACTACAGGTCTGGTATGTGACAGGACAGCAGCACCAAAGAAGAGGAAGAATGAAGTGCAGTAGATCAGTATATTGAGCCTAATCGGAACTAACCTTCAGCATGTGTGGATGCTTCTCATCAGTTCAAGTATCTAGTTTCTTTGTATAATCTATTATAGGTAGTGAGCCTCTTGTGAGCAGTGTGCTTGGGTAGTGAGCCCTAATTGGCAAGTGCCATTTTGTACTATCTTATTCTTCTAACAGAGAATACAATCTTGGGTTAATCACCCCGTGGTTTTTCCCTTAACAGGGTTTTCCACGTCAAAATCATTGTGTCATGTGTATTAATGCTATTTCCATTTTATGGTTATGTTTGCTTATTTGATTTGATGCTACATTAATCATTAAGGAAGTTTAGAAAGCTGAAATAATTAAGATAACTGATTCACCACCCCTCTTAGTTATCAATAATTGGTATCAGAGCCAAGTTCCTCCAAATAGAGCCTAACAGCTTGAGGAAGATCTGGGAATTCAAATGGATGTGTATGGTATGAGGGAACAACTTCAGTTTGCCCTAGATGATCTTGCGCAATCTAACTTTGAAGTCAATGAATTGAAGGAAAGACTCAAACAGGCTGATGATTTCATAAATGAACTAAAAGGGAAATTCAGTATTTCTATGAAAAAGAGAAAGGACCTACTTCAGCAATTGGCAAATCAAGGTGAAGCCAATGATACAAATGAAGATCTGAAGGAGAAAACCAAGTTATGTGAAAAGTTATCAAAAGAGGTCATTATGGTAAGACATGAAATGGAATCAGGAGTTATGAAATTCACCCAAGAAATTGAAGAGAAAAGAAAAACTGAAGATGATCTAAGACAATCTCTTAAGGAGAAGTCAGAAGATGTCATGCCCACATTTTCCATGTGGTCACAACACACATCGCACGTGTCATAGCCACATCTGTCATGTGGTTATGACACGAGATATGAAAAACTTTTCTCACACTGTCCTAAAAACCCCCTTCGCATGCGTACGCATGCTCGACGGTGTTCTCTCATGGCGAAACACTACAATTTTCGGCGGGATATAAGTACAATTGCGTGCAACCAGACGCATACAGATCAACAAGAGGATCTATACGACACCGCTAACGTCATTGCAAGAGTGAGATTACCAAAGTCCTAAATCTAAACCTCGGCACTTTTCGGTAGCATAATGCCTTACGGCGTTAGTGGGAATTACGCTGCACTCATTTACGCACGTGGTTCGCTGATAGATTAACAACTTCCCACGACGCCTTGTTCCGACTAAACCGGCTAGTGATCTCCCTATTTAGTCATTTTTCAGCCAGGCACGGTTGTTTGTCTCCTCTCTTGTTTCCTGAAACATACTCCTCCTACGACTTAGCATTTTCAACAAGGCGGTTTGATTGCTCTCTCTTCCCTTTTCACTGGTTCTTAAATTTGATTGTATGTTTATCGCCCATACCTTAACTATTTCTCTGTTAATTTAGTGTGTTTATATTTCGGTCTCTCTCTCTCTTTCATTTTCTATGCTTTCTTTATGTACATCCGGTCCTTTCTTCATGATTTACGTCAATCAGGGTTATCACTGCAGCTATTGTTGATATTAAACCTAACTTTAGGATGATCTAGGTCACATAGGCTGGTTTACTATTTCGCTAGACTCGGTCTCCTAATCTTCCCCGATCTAGGTTCCTCCTCTTCGTATGTACTTATTAAACTTGTTCCTAAGTAGATTTAGCAGAAGGGTCCGTCACCTTAGTTCTCTTATCCCATGTGGGAAATGTCGCGCATTTTCTCCTCTGTGTTTTCCAATGTTAGTTTTTTTTTTTTTTTTCTTCGGACTCTCTTACAGGTTTACTTATGAGGTCGTTTACTACAGTTGGGATTAAAATGGCCACATGGAATGTCTGTGGTGGCTTCTTAAGTTTATTTCCAGTGTTCTTCTAAGCAAGGTGATGTGTAATTTTCCTCTTCATTTTCCGGGTGATTGAAATTACGTTGATAGTTGAAACTTCCGAGAAACTCTTTCCAGAGTATCACTGATTATTCCTTTACACTCTTTTTACTTTATAATTTTATTTTCTCTTGTTTATAATTACTGTTGTTACTATTACTAAGAATGACTATTAATACTCTAATTGTGACTCGTACAACATTGTAAATAGATGTAGGAGGCTCTCCACTTTATAAAACCCTGATCATGGGAATATAACTTCTTTGGTTGTTGTGTTCAACACTTAATAAAAACTAACTGTGAAAACATAATTTGCTATTTTACTTTTGTATATCCATGTGTCACATTTTGTTAAGATTTTAAACAAAGGCCCAATAAAATGGCTCATAAAACTATTTCCATAAAAATATATATATATACCTATATATATAGTTTTATATATATATTTTAATGTCTATGCAGTTGACGAAATTATTTTTTTTTAATTATTTAACAAACTCCACGTAATCCCTTTTATATTAAAATATATATATATATATTAATTATTGCATATTATATTGCTATATGCATAGGCATATATAGTATTTATATATGCCTCTACATATGGCAACTTACTATTTTTTTCATTGCAATAAAATCCAACTTATGTGTTAGGGCCCAAGCCCTAACTTTTTTTTTGTTATATTTCCCACAGCCACGGAGGCGATGGGTGGCGGTGGCCGCGCAGAGCGGAGGAACAGGGTCAGCGGTGGCTGCGCAGAGCGGAGGGACAGGGTCGGCGGTGGCCGCGCAGAGCGGAGGAGTAGGGTCGGCGGAGGGGGTAGGGCCTGTGTAGGCCGCGGGAGTCATAAGGGGAAGGGGGATGTGGAGTGGGGCGGAGCCCCACCCACATCCTACGATGTGGGGTGTGGGTGGGGCTCCGCCCCACCCCACACCTCCATGTATAAGTTAGGGCCTGCGGTGGGGATTTCTCCCCACCGCCCAATATAAACCGCGACTGTGTTTTTTTATTCGTGGGCTTAAACTTCGACAGTCATTTATTTATGGTGCTTTTCGTTGATAACTATCAACTATAATATATAATATATATGTATATATATATATATATATATATTCATATATATATATATATGTATATATATATATATAATTCAGTTTCATAAGAACACAATTTATTTAGTTTCATATATATTTATATATATATATATATATATATATATATATATATATATATATATATATATATATATATAGATATCTATAATTCAGTTTCATAAGAACACCATTTATTCAGTTTCTGTATTATTCGATAAAAATGATAATTAATAAAACTGTGATATATGTATAGATATGATTCATCTTTTTTTTTAAAATTCACTACCTTATTCATTTTCTCAAATTCAACCTGTTATAATGATACTTTCATAACTTCGGTCGAAATGATAAATATATATCCTCTTATTATATTATATTTATATATTTCCATATTCATATACATTTAAGATTCTTAAATTTACACACAGAAATATATTTACATGCTAGATTTCCTCTAATCCTTCCAAATTAACAGAATCCACTAATTATGCAGAATAAACTTAAACCATTAATTCCTTTAGAACAATGAACCATAACTAACATTTCACTAGTTAAGCAATTCCAAACTTTCAAATGTAAACAATTCAGATTAGATTGCAACAAAGAACTTTTCCTTTCAGTAATACTTGAAACACAAATAAATTGCTATCGAACTAGGTTTACAAACATCAACTTGAAAATTTAAGCACATTCATATTCAATCATGGATACAACAACTAACTTCACAGATATGAACTTTCTTCTCCCAAACAGTATACAACTGATAGCTTATGACAACCAAATAAAAGTCCAATAATAACAAGATCAGGGAGGTGATTTTCTTCACTCCCAGAATAACAATAAATTACAACAATAACAAGAGAGGTGTTCTCTCTTCAACTCTATGAAATGAACCAGGCCTAATTCTCATGACAAAGAAGATTAACTACTTCTTCATAAATATCCAACCAGAAGCTCCAAGAGAAAACCTGCGTATCAAAGACAAACAAAGAAGAAAACACCACACATCTAGCTCTCCTCCCTTCCGTAGACCCGCAAGTGGGTCACCCCCGAGCTAGGGAGACCATACTCACACCTGGGTACTCAAACACTCCACTTCACAACAGAAACAACAACAATCCCAAAGCACACATACACCCGTGGGTATTTTACACAATACGGAAACTCAACTACAGTGAGTTTCATAAGGGGCAGGAGAGTGGACACACTCGACTCCAGAGTGTCACCCTGACAGATAAGTTAACCAATATAAATTTCTCTTGGTCTCAAACCAAGTGTGATCACAATTTTTAAGAAATCTGTATATGACTCTCAAGTCAAAAATATAGTCACAGATACATGCCCTCAAGGCTTTCAACATCCCAAAAGATGGAAATAGGTATGCACCCGAGGAGGATCTCTCCTCCCCTACCCCAAACTTGATGAGCATTTCTCCCAAGTGGGAGAAGCTCTGTCAAAACAACCCGACAATAACCCCACATAAAACAACTCGAACACAAATTCACACACTTTACATACACATTTCAGTTATACGAAACCAAAGGTACAATTTAGACCAACCTTGCAAAGCCCTCCTGGAATGAAGCTGTTGCAGAGTCCACAGAGTTCACTTCCAACCTTAGCCACCAACTCCCTCTCCCTTCTCTATCTTGCAAACTAACTTCTCTATTTTTGGTAAGGCAAAAATGAAAGTTTTCCAAAATTCAACTAACTCTCTCTCATCCCAAAATTTGAAAATAAATAACCCAAATTCTCTCTTTTTTTTTTTGTTTAGTTGTGAGAAATGGGGAAGTGACACTTGTCACCTCCTCACCCTTCCCCAAAACCACTATTCTGCCTGATGGCTTATGTCACTCTCCATTCCCAAGGGTACTCCTAGTCCTCTCCTCATGTGACTCCACTTTCTCATGGGAGAAATAAAAAAAAGAGTTAAATGGGAAAAAGACAGGTGACCCATGCCTCTTTTTCCTTTCTTCACATGGGTGTCCTCACAGCACATGGGGGAATCTCACTAAAGGAGAGGGTGATCTTCAATAATGGATGGCATCTCTTATCTTGGGGAAAGTAGAGGGGATGGGTTGGGTGTTGGTACAACCCATCATGTCCCCTCCTACCTCCAATTTTCGCCACTTAACTTCAGGGGAAGGTTAAGTTGACTAGATGGAGGTTACTCAAGGGTTACCCATGCCAAATGGGCCCCTGGACCCATGGGGTATAACCCAGGGTCAACTTTAACCCATACAAGACACCCCTGGTCAAGGTAAGGCACAAGAAAAGGGCCTCATAATTTAAATAAAATAAGAAATTCAAATTCAATCTCTTTACAACACAAATTATAGAATAATGTTACATGAGGGCAACCTAACCCACTCGACCATACGAAAGACCACATTACATCATTACATCAAACACAAAGAGATCTTGGTTCCTCGTGGAACCAGATCGGCTTAACAGGGAATAACAAAGAACAAGGTGTGGAATGATCTCCGAGTTCTGTGGTTCGATTAGTAATTCCTGCACACTAAATTACAAGATCAGTAACCACATAAAATCATCATAGCCGAAGCAACTTTAAAAAAAAAAACATGCATTATCATGACATAGTATTAATGAACATAAATGAAATCATATTACAATTTTCCATCATCACCTAATTCATTTTTCTGAAATGTAAACTTATCCAAACATCACCCAATTAGTTTTTCCGAAAACATAATAAAGTTTAATAGTTTGACAATTCCGGGAACTGCTATCCCACAATTATAAAAAGTAACAATAACAGTCATGTAAATAGTCATAACAACAGTAGTAGAAAGGGCGGTCCTCATAGAAGACTACCATAAATGGATAGAATAATTAGGCATCTAGAATCTGATCTTGAAGAAGCTAGAGACAATGAAGAACAACTTGAGAATCAAATTGACACTCTTAAAAGGGATCTTCAAACAACAAATGAATACAAAGAGAAATTCAAGATAAGCTCTGCTCAACTTGAAGTTCTTCTTCAAAGCCAAAAGAGGGTAGATGACAAGCAAGGCTTGGGGTATGAAAAAGGTGAAAGCTTTGGATCCGGTTAGAAGAACTCCAGATCAGAAAATCCAAGAAACAGGCCTAGAAGACCTCCAGTAATGCAACCAAATGCTCAAAGATATCCATCTTTCAATGGATACTGCAACATTTGCAATAACTTTAGTCATAAAGCAAATCAGTGCAGAAGAAGAATGAATCAGACTAATACATCCTTCTCTGGACAGTGCTTCAATTACAAAAGGTATGGTCACAAATCCCATGAGTGTAGAAACTTGCAAATGAACAGTTCATTCAATAGTAGATGCTTTGCATGCAATAGAATGGGACATATGGCTAATCAGTGTAGATCAAGAGGATATCAGTCAAATATGCAAAGAAATGTTGTTTGCTACAATTGCAATAGATCTGGTCATATTGTCAAATTCTGTAGAAGTAAGAATCAAGACAAAAGGGGTCCGAAACAACATAATCATAACCAAGACAAAGGAAAAGGAAAAGTGAATGTGGATGAAATTCAAAGGGAGATGAATAAGATTTAGGTGAAGAGAAGCACAGAGAATGTTGGGGATGGATCCACACTAGAATCTGGTGCTGATAATCCTTCCAGAAATTGAATAGATGAGCTCTGGCTTAGGGGGAGTCACTAAGAAAAACCAATTCCCCTAGCCAATCAATTGGTGCCTGAAATTGGCACATGGGAAGTTGCGGATTAAAGTGTTCTTTGAGAAACATCTAAAGTAGGTTTAGTAAAGATATGAAAGATCCACAATAAGATTTGAAGAGTCTAATCTACCAAGATTGAACCAGTTCAACAATCATCTGGTAATAACAGGATTCTCACAATTAGATTCGACTTGACTCAAAATTGTGGAATCTTGATCCATGGATAGATCAAATGATTAGGGAAAGGAAGATAGATTGTCACTATTCATCGAGAATAACTCTAAGTGTATCTTAGTGAGTTGGAAAAGATCTGTCTCAGAATAAGAAGAACAAGGCAACCAGAATGACTTAAGTTGCGCATTTATTGCAACGTGAAATTAGGGCTTTCCCAGAAATAAAAGGGTTCATTCATTTGTCATTTGCACATTTGCATTCAAGAAGAAAAGAAAAGGAGCTCTGCAACAAATTGCTTCAAATTCTCAAGATCAACCATTAAAGTCGATTCTTCCAGCAAATTAATCTGGCTCATTCAGCGAACCCTAGAAGCGTAAAAGGTATTTTTCGTTGTTGAATATCTCTCTGTAAATATTCCTGATAGGCCTCGCCCCAAATGTAAGAAGCATCCCTACAAATCTTTAGAAGTGGATCCCTTAGGAGCATTTTCCAGCAGTCTGCATGGGGTTTTACATGTTGAAGACATTAGGGTATATATTCATGCAAACATTGAAGAATTTGGAGACTCCAAACTAATGGACATTTACCATAAGGAACTGATAGATGACTCATTTGATCTCAAACCCCAATACAAGGTCATCAGGGATAAACATTTCAGTCAGTGCATTCATTTCCCCTGCTTAATTGAAGATGAATGGGTCCGGTATGTGTTAAGCAGAATACATGACAACTTCATGTGGTTGAACAGGCTGTTTAAGATCACTAAGGATGCCATTAGGGCAGTTACCGGATTGCACTCATCCAGTGGGATATCTTCTCTCAAATCTGTCAAGAATCAGACAATGAGTGAGGCTCCAGATCAAGGTTTGACAAGATGGCAATGGCAATTGAAGATATCACTGATCCAGATATCAAATTTGCATCCATGATAATTGGTTACAAGATTTATCACTCCAGTAGGGAAAATTCAGTACCTAGAACTGCAATCTACACAGTCTATTAGATGCTAAAAGAAAATGTTGACTATGACCTTTGTGAGCTTCTCCTAAACTAACTTTTGGAGAATCTATAGAAGATAAAGAAGGACAAGAAGAATTCCTTCAAATATGGTGGCTTGATACTTTGTCTGTTCTTCTACTACATGAATGAGCTACCTAGATCTAGTGGTTGGATGTGGCAAAATGATAGACCGGTTTCCATACAAATCAGGGACTACTTGCATGGGCTTGGTGATGCCAAGGCACAAAACAAAGCACTATGGGGTTACTTCAAAAACTTCCAAAACATGATGCTGGCTAGAGAGAGAATTCCTCAATCCTTAGTTGAAAAATATAAAGATACAATATGCTTTATGGTAGAAACTGATCAGTTCCTAATGGAGGCAGTGGAACCAAGAACAGTGTGGATCATGCCAATGGGTTATGAAGTTGATGAGAAAATTGTAGAGTTGCATGTTCAACACATGCTAAGTCAGCCCAAGGATCCTAAGGCAGAAAGGTTTGGAACCTTTGAAGAATTAAGTGTAAAAATCCATGTGGAGCTTAGACAACTTGAGATGAAGAGAAAAGTGAGAAAAGAGGTAGAAGAATTTGCCAAGAGGCATGGAATTTCAAAAGAGGCACTACATGCAAATAGAGAAAAAATGGAAAGGGCAAAAAAGGAAGAGGCAGAAAAAGAAAGTGCTCCGATAGAAGCCCCCTCCCAGACTAGATCCTCTAAGAGCTCTGCATCTGCCACTGTTAAGAGCTCAAAGGCATCAAAACCAAAAGCAAAATCATCTGGTAAAATAGAAAAGAGAACAAAAACAAAAGCTACAAGGTCATACACAAGCCTCAAGGATGATGAGGAAATAGAGTCTGATGAGGAAATTAAGAAAATGAAGAAGAAGAAGAAAGTATCTGGAGAATTCACTACTTCTCTAGACAAGGAAAAAGAAAAGATAGATAAATGTGTTGAGAAGCCCACTCTTGATGATATCATCAAGGCAATTACTGTGCATGGAAACCTAAATGCAGTGAAGCCCACTCTTGATGATATCATCAAGGCAATTACTGTGCATGGAAACCTAAAACCAATAACAGAATTCTATGATAAATGTAGTGAAGCTGACCAGAAGATCCTACAAGATGCCACAGGTAAGTATCTGAACATCTACAATAAAGCCTTCATTGAGATCATATCTTTAATTCCTAAAAGCCTTGAGAAGGAACTTGAAATGAGAAAGAATAATGCCAAAGAAAAGGATATGGAGATCTGGGAACAAATAGCCATTCAGCTCTATCCCTCCATCACTCCTAAGAAAAAGAATATGATCTTCAAAGATTGTAAGGATGAGTTCTAAAGCAAAGCTAGAATGAATTAGCTTATGCTTGGAGAAACTAACAAGGTAGCAAAAGAAACAAAAGATTCAACATTCCTATTATAGAGGACTTAGATGATCCCTTGGCTACAGATGTTGAAGAAGAATCTATTGAGATAGTAGCAGAAGAGGTAAAGGAGATAGGTGAAGAAAAAGATAAGGACTTAGAATCCTCTGCTCCGGAAGAGGAGGTCCATGAACAAGCAAACATCACTCGTCCAGTTTTCCCTGCAAACTATGGATCCAAAGAAGAAGAAAGAGCAGAAGAGAAGATCAATCAAGAAGCAAAGGAGAAGGAAAAAGAAGATGATAGTAGTAAGGCTGCAGAAGGAGAGAAAACTCCAATAGAGAAGGCCACAAATGACAGTGGTAAGGTTGCAGAAGGGGAGAAGACCCTGTCACCGACAAGAGACACAGTAGAAGCAGTCAAGGAATTCTTAACCAAGGAGATGATGGAATTTGATGAACCAAAACTTCTTCAAGGACCGTTCAATTTTGACTCCCTCTCCTTGATTCAAACCATGAAGCTAGCATCCTTTACTTCAGCAAAGGCAAAATAAAAACTTCTTAAGTCTCACATGGAGGACTGCAAACTCATAGAAATTGCATCCGGTGTACTGGAGAAGATCATACCATCTTTTCAGAAGGATCCCTTAGCCTCTTCATCTAGAAATCTCAAATCTCTAGTTAATAGTGTTAGCACACATTTTGATTCCTTAGAGAAGTCAGTAGAAGATAAGGTCCAGAAGGATTTTTTGGTAAAAAGATTATCAAAGGTACAAGGGTTAATAACCAATGATAGGAGAGTTATGGATATCAAGATAAAGAGCTTAGAAAATTCTCTCAAAGATGGTGGAGATATTTACAAATTCTATTTATCCTGGCCTAAAGTGACCAAGGACATTGAGAAGAAAGTAAAAGAGCAAGAGGATAAACTGTTAAGTTTATCTCAAAGTTTTGATCCTCTATCCTTCTCCATAGTAAATCAAGAATGTCAAACTATTGTAGTCATAAATCAAATAAAGACGCTTCAGAAGGAGAAGAAAAATAGAATAAATAGGTTGAGTGAACTTAGAGGGATCATTATCCCTAAGTCAGACGCCATGCATGAGGCCCTAACTGATGCACAGACCACAGCCCGGACAAATGATCCAACAAATCTTAAGAAAGCAAAAGCTTTTGCATTGCTGTTGAGTGGTCACATCTCAATTTTGGACAGGATGAAGCAGAGTTGGGCAATAGAAGTTATATAGTTGAATAATACCTTTATGGACATACTTAAGTATATGTAAGTATAACCTGTAATATACTTATGCAATTAAGTATAGATTGAGTTTTGCAAATTTTGGTGTACGGACCCCACCCTTTGCCATTGATGTCAAAGGGGGAGTGAGGAGCAGTGAAAAATGAGGAATCCAGCTAAGGGGGAGCTCCGGAAAATATACATAAGAACAGAGCATTAGCCAAGGGGGAGTATAGTGTGACACTTAGTCATTTTTCACTAAGTGTTGCCATCAATGCCAAACGGGGAGATTGTTGGCAAGAGAAACTGTGTGGATTCATGAGTTTTGTCATTGATGGCAACAAAGTCCATCCCACACATCCACAGGACATGGTGTGTCTCTACCGGAAGTCAGATTAAAGAAGTGTTGTGGTCCGGTAAGCAAGAATAGAGCATGTAGCAAGGTCCGATAGTCAGGTCTGGATCTCTCAGAGGAAGTATTTCAGTAAAGTGCAGATTTGGGGAAGTCAAGAGGAGTACCTTAACTAATAGATTCTAGGGATTGGGCCTCCGGTGATGGAAGAGTGAAGAGACATGAGTACTTGAGTGTTGAGTCTCCATTTGGTAGAGTAGACAGAGGAAGAACTGACCGGTAGAACATCAGACCTAAATTCAGAGGAGATATTGATGGTGATCAAGCTTCATGAGATATCATTCATGATTGGCTGACATAATTGATGACTTCTATAAACATCTCCTTGATACGCATCACTTGGTAAGCAAGGATTCAGCTGACAGATCAAAGTCTAGAAAAATATTGACTATTCTGGATGCCGACTAGAAAGGTGTTGAAATCATCTGTGCGGATATATATGCCAAATGGATTTAGATGTGAAGAGTGAAGTTGTGAGTTGTATTGTGCAAAGAAAAGTAGAAAAATAGAGTAACAACAGTACTATAGGTCCGGTATGTGACAGGACAATAGCACCAAAGAAGAGGAAGAATGAAGTGCAGTAGATCAATATATTGAGCCTAACCGGAATTGAACCTCAGCATGTGTGGATGCTTCTCATCAGTTCAAATATCTAGTTTCTTTGTATAATATATTGTAGGCAATGAGCCCTAATTGGCAAGTGCCATTTTGTACTATCTTATTCTTCTAACAGAGAATACAATCTTGGGTTAATCACCCTGTGGTTTTTCCCTTAACAGGTTTTTCCATGTCAAAATCATTGTGTCATGTGTATTAATACTATATCCATTTTATGGTTATGTTTGCTTATTTGATTTGATGTTGCATTCATCATTAAGGAAGTTCAAAAAGCTGAAATAATTAAGATAACTTATTCACCCCCCCTCTCAGTTATCAACAATGACAACATGAAATGTAACACAAAGGACCTAAGTCTCTCCAAGTAAACTTGGTTTTACTGGGGGGCTACATATATGACTTCTAGCTATTGTAACTAGATTCTTCTTCTTCTGACCTAGGATTGTATTTCTCTAGTAGGACCTGCTGTAATTTTATTTTTATGGACTGTGGTAAATAGAAAAGGGGCAGGATGAAGGCATATAGGAGGATCTAAATTTCATCTTCTTCAAGTGATGTACAAATTAGGTAGGCTCCAATCTATATTAACATTTAAACATGATTTCCTGTTTAAATGTTAATATAGATTGGAGCCTACCTAATTTGTACATCACCTGAAGATATATTGATTTCCTATTTAAATGTTAATATAGATTGGAGCCTACCTAATTTGTACATTACCTGAAGAAGATGAAATTCAGATCCTCCTGTATGCCTTCATCCTGCCCCTTTTCTATTTACCACAGTCCATAAAAATAAAATTACAGCAGGTCCTATTAGAGAAATACAATCCTAGGTTAGAAGAAGAAGAAGAATCCAGTTACAATAGCTGGAAGTCATATATGTAGCCCCCCAGTAAAACCAGCCCAGTTTTCCCCTTGACACCTCTCCTACTGAGAGGAACACTTGTCCTCTAGACCAAGACACTTGTCACTTTTATCCCCCAGTTTCCAACTCTCCCTTCCTAGCTCTTTACAACACACCACCCTATTTGATGACTCATAAATCTCTTAATTTTTGTCATGCTTTTTTGGGTAAAAAAATAAGAATTTCCAAAAATTAATCTTTTATAGTTTTTCCACTTCCAAAATGTGCCTAAACTATGTTATGAGATATTAAGAAATTATTATTATGGCAAAAGTGTTTTTCAACTATCTTGCACCCTTAATAAGAGGCTACAAGGAAATAAATCAATTTAAGTCACTCATCACACACATTACATGTTACAAGAGACAACATACAACACAAGATGAACACAACATTTGAACATATGTAATGTAGCACAAACACAACATACGACAACATGTACAAAACATACAACAACACGTAATGTAGCGTAAACACAACATATGACAACATGAAATGTAACACAAAGGACCTAAGTCTCTCCAAGTAGACTTGGTCGGTTCAACTGTTAGTTCACAATAGGGTCTCCATGTATTTTTCCCCATTTTCCACTAACTAGTGAGTACCTGCTCACTCGTTTCAAATGTCATTGATCGCCACAATATCATAGCCAAAGAAAACAATAGTCAACATTAATTAATTTACTCCATAACAATTCCTTTGCTAAGCATATCTTTAACAAATCTTTTTTTCAAAATGTAAAATCACAATTTAATACTGAATCATAACATTTCATTGTAAAGAAAATCCCTACTTAATATAACAAGATCAGGAAATATTTGGCCATGACCTGTTCCTTATCATAACAATGGTTAATCACACCACATATGTGTCTAAGTAAGTATTACGTACCCAAAATAGTATATCAATGCCCATAATCTAAACTAATGTTAGCACAGGAAGTACAACACCCTTTTGGATAAATACAACATGATAAGAATAATGGTGTAGTAAGTCTTATGACCAAGAAAGATGATCTCAAATCCATTTTAGATAATGTAGGCATATAAAATAGCGTGCTTGAGACACAACTCATCAAGGAGCTTAGAACACCATGAGAGAAGCAATAACAATACCACCAATTCTTAAACTAAATTTATTGATACACCAAGAGCCAGAAGGAATAGCATATGGATTAGAAGCAGCTTATGATTAGTTTAAAGCACCTTATAGTGAATACATTCCTATCCTCAGGATAAGCACAAGATATAGATTCTATAACCAAAATATAAATCTATATTCATAGATTGACTAACAATTATCTAGGGCTTCTACACAATATAGGTAGTAAGGTCCTATCGTAACAAGTCCTTAGGGGTTGTACAAGTGAGCCTATACGAGGCCTTACATTCTCCCCCCCTTTCATAGACTTCCTCCTGGAAGTCTTTAAGAGAAGGGAGCTACACAATAAAATCTACAAATTACTTCACCACTTCATAAATAATAAGCAACCATATTATGTCAAATCAGATCCAAGCAAGGTAATCCACGTACTTCTTTTTAAATAATTAAACATGTCCTTAATCCATATCTATTATCATGATTATCAATTTATAACTAAGGAACTAAGTCAAATCACCATAGCCCGTTCTAGTCAATAATTTCTAACACCTGATTCTTGACAACATTCAGTGACACACACACATATCACAAAATACTTAACTCCACATATAACACATTATTCAAATAGAATCCTTTCACATCATATACCTCTTCTAAGTGAAACACATGAAAGAGACCATAATCATATGGTTCAAACTATACTCATCATAAAGACATCACATGACTCACACCACAAGGCTCATCAAAAATGGGTATTACGAGGAAGATGAACTCTACATACCACTGAGTAATTCCATAGTGCTATGGAGCCAATAATCAATGAATGAATAATAGGCCATGTAGTAACCACTATGCCAATATCCAATTTAGAGTAACATCATATAATCTCACCTCCAAGGAAACCAATATCATCCATACCATAGTGCCAAATAACCAATGAATGAATAACAGGCCATGTAGTAACCACTATGCCAATATCCAATTTAGCATAACATCATATAATCTCACCTCCAAGGAAACCAATATCATCCATACCATAGTGCCAAATAACCAATGAATAACAGTGTCGTATAGTAACACTATGCCAAGTAGCAGAACATGAGGATGGTCTTAGGGTCCTCTCTAGGAGCCCACCATACATAACCCAGTATGAACAAGATTCCCCAAGACATCTACTCCCTTATACAACCTGTCACTAATCCCTCTAGGATATGACATGAAACAATAGTCACATTACTCCACACATACCAGCAGTTGCAAACTTAAAGTGCCTCAAAACAAGAAAGTTAAAGAAATAAAGCAACTCATAGGTTAACCCTCAATAAAATAAAATAAATTATAATAAATCGTAGAAGAAATGGAAATCAATTAACAATCATTGCATTATCCTAATTTTATCCAAGAACATGTCCTTGAGGCAAAGGGACTAACTCAACATAAAAATGGCCAATTAGCCCAAAGTAACAAAATACTGCTAGCTTGCAAACAAAATATTCAATACAAATAAATAATCCAACAATCTCTTAGAAATTTACACATTATGATCACCATGTGACCTTGCAACAAGGTCACCTAAGGGGAGGAGGGGAATCATACAGTGGTCTCAAACCACATAATATAATAGCATGCAATATCGTGGTGGTCTCAAACCACATGAAACAATATGGTGGTCTCAAACCACAGAATAATATGGTGGCCTCAAACCACAGAATAATATGGTGGTCTCATATCACATGAAATCATAGGGTGGTCTCAAACCACAGAACAATATGGTGGCCTCAAACCATACAATAATATGGTGGTCTTAAACCACATGAAATCATAGGGTGGTCTCAAACCACAGAAAAATATGGTAGCCTCAAACCACAGAATAATATGGTGGTCTCAAACCATAGAATAATATGGTGGTCTCAAACCATAGAAAATCAATGAAGAATCACCATGTCATAATAAGTATGTCCCACACAACCCAGAGTCTGCCATCGTACCAATGTCCACTAATATGTGCCACACATGAGTCATCTATAGGATCTGACATCCACCTTACTAAAGAGAACTCACAATCCTATATGGTTATCATGTACCATGTGTCTGAGATATCACGCATGTATAAAGTTATCTACATTTACCCCAAGTAGAGAATAATATGCCTCATACTTATACTAATAGCCACATCAAAAGTCATGTCATCCCTGTAATAAAGCATTAATTATTATTATCTCATTACACACAACTGTCATTTTATGGAGCTACCATCCAAAATTACCATATCATACTTATCTTACTTCATGACTATCATCTCTCTGAACATCCTAATAACACCTAATGCATCAATGCCCAAAGTTACCAATCCCCTTGTTCGCAACCAATCTTAAATCTCAAAATTAAATGCTATAACACTATCTATATCCAATGTAATGCCATTAACTCATAACTGATAGTAGCTTCCCAATTACTAGAAATCCATGACGACATTAGTATGAACTACCAAGTGTCTATACATCTAGTAATGAGTATAGGCTCAAGGCACGCTAGGGTCCATCCTCAACCCATGGAACTAAAGAAGGGAAGGAGGTATGTACTATGAACCAACTAGTGTGGTCCTATTATGGGGGAGAAGAGGGATTGTACTCTAAAGTGACCATGAGGGAATTCCCTCAAATAGGGGTGACATTAAGACATCACATCATATAAGAACATGAAAGGTGAGTCACACATCTCTATAACACATTATACCACATGAAAAACAATTTCACTTATTGCACCTACTTCTAGGTTCATTCATAAGTAGTCAAATATATCTAATTATTTATATAACAACCTCATTTTGTAGTAGCTATCTTATTTTCAATCACACCACATCATACTTCAACCTCTAATTATTTTTCAATTATAGTTTATTCTTGTACCTTATACTACATTTCGTATGTTCCACAAGGTCTTACTCATTTAACTAAATGTTAATGCTATTTTATTGAGTACCAAATATGGTGAGAAATTGTTTTCTAAGGCTATATCATCTAACACATTTTACAATCTTTCTTTCACACCTGAGTTTCATTAATAGCCTAAGGTTACTAGCACATGCACATAAGATATAGAATGCCTTAGAAACTTTAACTTCTAACTAGTTTTAACCCATACAACAACCATGTATAAGAATTTAGCATACCTAGTTAATAGTACATGAAAAGAATCAAAGTATAATATTGATTGAATTTACACACAAATATTTCATTCATTTCTCTCTTCTTGATTTCTATCCACATTTAACTTGATCCTAAATGTTTATTTCCAATAAAATCTAAAGCAATAATTTAAAAATAATAGCAATCATCCCGTTCTATGGTTGTCAAAATTTATAAGACAAAATTTACTCTTTTGTAACAATTTAAACAATCACGTGTCTTCTACTTCTATCCATTCAAAAATCCTAGGTTTAATTGGGTTAAGTCTCTTATCACTATACACTAAGGGTTTTAGGAACAAATTAACTCACTAACTATCTAAGGAGCATACTATCAAATGTTAAGGGAATTACTAAGGAACACATACATGTAGGGGGGTCAAACGAAAACTATGGTTAATCAAATTTTAACTTTTCAAAGAAGGCATAGGAGGCTTAATTTTCAATGATCAAGGTCCAACACTTGAATACTTATATCCTAGCCACTTAAGGTAAGGTTTCCTCCCTAAGGCAAGGTCAAACAACTCACACTTTTATAAAATGTGACACCATTTTGTATCAATTCTCTATCTTAAGCTCGAGAAAATAAACATACAATGCACTTTCTAAAGAATGAACAAGAAATCTTAAAAGCTTGCACAACTTTACTATTTGATTTTCACATTAGAGAGTTTTGGATTTTGAAACAATGATAGTCTCCACGGAGTAACCATGTTCTTGTAGGGCTACTAGTCTATGCCATCTCAAGGGTCATGATCACATAAGGATAAAAGGGAAACTCCTAATTGCAATTTTTTATAGATTTAACTATTATTACCCATCCAATTTACATCTCTTTCCTTATCACCTCCCTCCTATTCAAAAGCTACTTAATTCACCAGGAAAGGGGAGGGTCACAACAAGCAACTAACCAACAAAATCTCCAAGTAGAAACATATTTATATTAATTATGCTCAACAATCCAAACAATTCCTAGAGCTCCCAGTACTGCAAACTTGGCTCTGATACCTAATGCAATGCCCACAACACTTGAGAAAGAAAGGCAATTTTTTTTTATTTTTTGCAAGAAGACAGGCGGTGGCACAAAGGTGTTCAACTAATTCTTCTAAAATACAATTACATGATTGCTAGAAAAGGAGACTTAAAGATTAGGACCTATTTGAAATTATGCATATGCTTATATTTTGAAATACGGATGATTGCCTTGCTCATGAGATGGATTATTCTATAGGAGATATTAATAAAGGGTGGGGACGGGGAAACACAGTGAACTGAAAAAATCATAACGAAGAGAAATAATGAAATGTCTCTTCTTTTAAATTGTTTAATTAGATTGTTGTTTGTACTCCTATTCCACCCTAGTAATAAAGGGTCCAAAATAATATAATTATACCATCAATGCCAACCTTAGGGATTAGATAAAAAAAGAATAATTCAAGATAAAATTTACTGACGTAAAAAAAAATATATATCTATGACTCATCTTAACACAACTCGCCCAAAGATATTAATATTTTGTAACCTTTTAATATTTCAACTTCACTAGTATAAATAAACCGACGTGAAGCTATAACAACTAATGTAACGGAAAAAAACGTAGATTAGTCTTTAAAACAACTCTCTTTTATCCAAACGTGAGTAAAGAAGCAAAGGCATGATCGATGATTCTAGAGTGTTTGGTTTCTACCCTAAGGAAAACAAGGAAAATAAACCCTAATTCTACCCTAAAGATTCATAACCTTCTTCATTTCCTTTTTCAGCCACCAGGATAAACTCCTCCGAGCAGCGATACTGGCAAGGGGGTTTCGGTGATAGGTTTGATGCTAACCCATTTCTTAGCTATCTCATCGTTTTGTTGTCTCTTTTTTTTGTGTGTGCTATGTTTTAGATGGAAAACACTACGGAAACTAGAAGGAAGGGTGGCAAGTGAGGCGTTTTGATTTTGCCTGTGATTAGATACTGATGGTCTCTTGCGTAAGTCCGATGCTTGATAGTCTAAAGATTGTTTTTCTATTTCTAAAAGCTTATTTTCCTCTTAACTTAATATTCATTCTTCTTGAAGTACAGAACACAGGGGGCGACGGCCTTTCTAGAGGTTGCTATGTACAGAGAAAGCAACGTCTACATTTGGGGAAGTTGACGCCTTTCTTAATGAAGAGATAACAGAAACAAGTAGCAGATTTAGACTATGGTTCCCCCTGACTCCATAATTTATTTTCTTTTGTGTTTTGTGGTTTTAGTTTGGCATTTGTGCCTCCTTTATTCTGTCTGATCAAGATTTGCTTCATTTCTTTGTCATGGTTTGGACTGTGTCCTTGTAGGGAATGGAGACAGGTCTTACAAAGGCAACAAATCTAGCTAACCTTATTTTTCTATTTTGGGTTGTGTAGGGAATTGACCCAAATGGCGGCCTTACCACAACGACTCTCTAGTGTTTGAGATTCCGGAGTTTGTTTTCCCACTTCTGCTAATTCCCCACTATTCTAACTCTTCAAATCTACATTGCATCTCATTGTGGCATGCATGGGATGTGTGCTGAGGGGCTATTTTTCCTTTGTTAGGAGGAAGATGGACGCATCCAACAGAGGGCAAGGTTTAGTAGACATGGATCTTGACAAGCTTCTACGCCACATTCCCGGACGGTTTTAGGGCTCAACATTTGTTTTACATTAAAATTTATTCAACTGTCCTTTGGCAGAGAGTCTAAGTAATCATACCCATCTATTGTAGAAATTGTATAACCTCTCTAGGAGAGGTAAGGTGAGAACCCTATTTTCTATTGTTTACTTTTGTCATTTGGGAACAAGGATGAAATCCATAGTGGGTTTAGTCTACATTTACTCTAGTGTCTTATTTAATGTATTTGATGACACAAGTTTACCTTGTTTAGGCAAAGGGTTGTTCATCCCTTGATTTGACATTTGGGAGAGGTTATATGTCAATAGCTGAAGAGTTTTAATACATATGTATCGCTCAACAATCAACAGGCCTGTGTAATACTTATTCAAATGGAAACTAAACCAATTTACTATGATCCTCACCCACAACAAGATATATACATATATACATAGATATTTGTTTTCTCCTAGTTGGAACCAAGATAACTCATGTGAGTCGAGGCATCATTTGCAATCAAATAAAATAACATCTATCTTATTTTTTTAACCAGAAAATAATTTATTTCTTGCAACATAATACATGTCATGAAAGTCTTGCAACAAATACATTATTTCATTACATTATTCCGAAGGCTTCTTATAAATAAGCATGGCTCTCTCTTTTTTATCCCAGGTTCTCACTTATTTCCTTTTAATGAACTGACTTAATTCGGTTTTCTTAAGCAAGTTGATTCATGGTTTAACATTTCCTAACCTTTGCACACACCTTGGTGCCCTTCCAATTTCTACAGGGGAGAAAAGAAACCTCAGCTCGCAAGGAGAAGGAACACACTTTAGGGTACTCTTACCCAGCTTGCTCCTCTCCTCTCAGGGAGTTCTAAGGAACACAATACACCATGCAACAAACTCAACAAAACAGTGCCCAATAGACAATGCAATAAAACACAACACAATAGTGCTTACAAGACCATGTAACAATCACCACACAATAGTGCCCAAAAGAAAATATCAACAGAAAAAGCAAGTTATTTGCACAACATTAAAAAATCCCAACTAAATTGTTTACCAGTACAATAGTCAACACTATAGATTCTGTTTCTCTATTTCTGATATATATATATATATATATATATATATATATATATATATATATATATATATATATATATATTATTGATTTCTTGTTTAAATGTGTTACCCTTGTATCTACCCTTATTCATTTCTTTTTTGTAATTTTCCCTCGAGCAAACAATTGATATAACATTTCCCTTTATTGGTCAATATGTTTACTCCTCAAGTCATCCCTTTTTTATTTGAGATCATTCGCCTATCGTCTTAATGTACAAAATAATTTGTAATCTTGAACCTCAAAAGTTGAACCTTTTTAAAAAATTCAATGGTTCATTAGTTTGAAGTTCACAGTTCAATGATCTTAGAAAAGCCATTTACCTTTGGTCTCTCCGCAACATGATTTGTAATTTTGAACTTTCCGATTGAACCTCATATCAGAGTTCAAAGGTTTAGTGTTTTGTCATGAGATATTCTATCATAAGCATATCTATGTATTGAGTCTTGTTTATTTCCTAAAACCTTCATTAAGTCAAGACTTGTGAAAAATAAAGCCAGCTGGCGGGAATTGAACTTGAATTTATGTACCTTTCTTGGTTCAAGTACAAAAGTTTATTATGCGTGGAAGCATAAAGGCAGAAGATTAAAATGGAGAAAATCAACCAGAATGGAATATATTCGGGGCACTTTATGAAGTAAAAAGTTTTAACTTATAAGGATCAAGAGTAATGATTACACTTCAAGGTCGTGTGCGGGTATCACTTGTAATTAATGCATGTGTCAGAATTTACGTCTTGTCAAGTAAATTCAACACGAATTGATCAGTTTAGTAATTATTCAACTGAATTTTATGCTCTTTATCAAAAAATGAACAGGGAAATTTTAGCAGTAAAACACACAGGGTGGCACGAAAGAAGAACAACACTGGAGGTAATGAATTTTCTTGCTCAATTTAACAGAGAATTCAGATCTGGTAAAAGGTGAGTTTCAACTTTTCTCATAGTTGTTGCTATTTCTTTGTAAAAAAGAAGAATCATTTTGAGTTTCTGATACTATTAAGCGGTCCAAACATTTTTTGTTCTATTTATTCAAACTGTAGTCATGAAAGCTGCCTGTCTTGGTTTTGAACATGGTTCAAACCTTGTTTGTTCTTTGCCCGAGTATGGGGATACATTTTTACCTCAGTATGATTTATAGGATTTTAAGGGAAGAGCTAAAAATCCTACATCTACACCCATGATGGAAAGGATAGTGGAAAGTGGCCTAATTGAAGCCATGACTTTCCCCACAACTGTATAATGCCCTGAGTTAATTCTTGAATGCATGAGCAAATATGACTCTCAGGGTAGATGTATTAGAGTTGTGAACAGAGATGTATTGCTACCTATTAATAGAGAAACCATAATGGCTATGATGAAAATCCTGCCCAAGGAGCCATACTCAGACCTTACCATTACTTCCTCTTATAGTTATTTTTCATTGAAGAAGGCAAATTACAAGAGTGTAATTGCGAGAAATTGGCTGCTAAGGTTCCAAAAGGGAGGTTCAAGGTTGCCCAGATCATTAACTAGGGAGCATATGATACCAAAAGTAAAAGATATCATGGTGTTGTTACACAAATTAAAGGGGTGTTGTTACACAAATTAAAGGGTAGTTCTCAAGCATTCTATTGGGAGGATTAAATGTATTTCTTCATTCAAGTAATTCTTCAAGAAGAACAATATCTAGACTGGACTGAGATCATAGCAGAATGCTTACATCAGCGTTTGAGCAATTACCTGGGAAATAAAAACTTTTACATGTCTTCATATCTTTTCTACTGCCTAGCATCTACAAGAGAATGGGGAGGGTTACCTCATGTACCTTTAATGGAAATATCATAATTTATGATTATTATTCTCACTTACAGATGTAGAAATGTTATGAAAATTATAAAAGGGTTAATGATGTTTTCACTGCAGGATGGTTTATGAATTGACTGGGAATGTTAATAAAAGAATGTCTGATGAAGCTATACAATTAATTAGCATTTATGATAACTATTTCATTTAATTCCCCAAATTTACTTACATCAGAGTTGGAGGTTTTCAAGGTGAACCTGTGAAATTGCCCAGATATGCCTTTGACTGCATTGTGTTAATTGAAGTGTGTAGGCAGTTGGCCCATATAAACAAGAAATTCTTGACGAAAAGGGAGTTAGGTATATCTTTTCCTATTGAACTTGGTCATTATTCATGTCAGTCAGTTTCTGATACCTTAAATCTAGAGGTGGGTCTGGAAAAGTTTAATTTACAGTATTATAAGGCCAGGCCTAAATTTGATAGCAAGGGTTTTGGTAAAGACCACCTAGATTTTGGAGGAGGATTTTCACACATTCCCCAAATGGACTACTTGGAGGATTACTCAAATGAATTTGAAGTCAGAAAAAGGCTTTGGTGCAGATTTTCTCTAGAGCAAATAGTTACTCTTAATCTGAAGATGAATATTATTGATGTAACAGATGATGGGGAAAATGTGATTGATCCTCAATATGAACAAATGAAGCAGTTACCCATTCCAAAAGTTTATTGGAATAGGGATGAGGAATATCAGATTAAAGTTAAGACCCTCCATGTGATAAGAAGAACTAAAAAATGGTTAAGAGAACAGAGGCTAGGAAAAGTTCAAATTGAAGATCTTCAACAAAGTGCATCTATCGATGAATCACAACCTCTTGTAAGCTCTTCTAATCAGCTTATTAATATTTGTGATGCAGGTACTTCAAAGTCAAAAGTTAAAAAGGGTTCTGCCTTCAAGAAGTCTAAGAAAACCCTTGTGAACAGTTTGCCTACCTCCACCACTAGGTCAAAGACTAAGAGCAAGAAGAAGAAAGGATTTCCAAAAAGAATAATTGTAGACCTGAATACTGAAGAAGATTCAGATGAAATAATGAGTGATCAAGGTCCTAATTCATCAATGGCAGAAGTAACAGATACAGATCAATAGGTAGAGATCACTTTGGATTCTACCAAATTAATGATATTGCCAAATGCACCTTCTGAGCAGTCTACTCTTGATAAAGAAATTCCAATCACTACTCCTCGATGGTTGGAGAGTTCAATCAGTAGTAAAAGGAAAATAGTTCCATTTTCTTACCATTAGAAGACATGGTCAGCAAATGTCTGGGGAAGACTCCTAAATCTAAAAAGCTAAAAATCACTTCCAGGGTACACGTTGATCCCAATACAGGACATTGGAGTGGAAAGATAGCTCGGCTAGTAACGGATGATGAAGTTCAAAATCCCTCAGCCCAAGATTTTATAGTGGAAAGAATAGACCTTGGGATTGCATCACAAGCTACAGATGTACACCACCTTGAAGCATCCACTAAAAAAAAAGTAAGTCGAATGTGGAAAGATGAAAAAGATAAAAAGGAATTGAAATAGGCATTGCGTTCGATGGCTAAGTACATTGATGCCATTCACAATCTAGTTCCTCAGCCCATCTCTCAGTTACCCTTGTCCTTTGATCCAAAGTCTCCCATTAATCAAAAAATGCTTGATCAAATACACAGAAATAAGATGGTAACAAAGGTGTTCGATGAGTGGTTGAATGGTATAATCCAAAAGGGTACCAAATACATTAATGATTTGAAGGATATATATGATGAAACCCTAACCACTATCAAAGATTTGAAGCTACAAAATGCCTCATGGGAAAAGGATGAAACAAAATGGATGAGTGTAATTAATCAGATGATTGAAGTTCAAAAGTATGGTGTGATGAAGTTTTTATCAGAGAAGAATGTAGCAAACCTAAATGTCAATATGCTATATGTATGTAGAAAAAATATTGAATGGAGAAACTCAGTGTCAAAACAAGGTCGAATAGAATTTACAAAGCTAATTAAGGAGATAACCAAGTTTACTCAAGCTCTATATCATGATTTAGAATGTATTGATGTAAAGTATTTGAAAGATGATGGCAAGCCAGAGGAAGATGCCAATACTGTTATACAATCTTTCAAAGGGAAGATCAACTTTGTTAAAGAAAATTAAAATTTGATAATTGATGATTTCTCCTGAGTATCAAAAGTGGAATCGCTACTTCATCTTTGTGTTGATGCACTTCTAGAACATGCGGAAAAAGTGGCTAACATTCAAAAAGAAAAAGATGTTTGGAAGGCACGAGTTAAGCATATTGGTATCCCTAACCTCCCAATGATTCAGGAGTTTGTTGTTGTGTTCAAGGAATGGAAGACGCAACGTGTCTCTTCAGCAAAACAGAGCAAATCAGGAGATTCCAATGTGCTGTCCCAATTGTGATCAATATAGTCTTTTTATTTAGTTACTTAGTTTGAGACTATGTTTGAAAGCTCTATCTTTTTAATCAATTTTAAAAACTAAATCCCACTAAGGGTCAGAGTTTGTTTAACTCTGAGTTTAAAGAACAGTTACAATTGAAATCTATATATATGTTTTGTTAGGGACATAAAAGGACATATAGAAGGTCTAAAAAGAAATTTGAGAGTTTTTGCTGAACTTCATGTTTATATTGTATGTGATGTTTCCCTCAATTTTTATCTGTGAATGAAAGGAAAGAATGGTTGCTGTAGACTTAAATCTGTGTGTTTGAGTGCATGAAATCGAGTTTTTGTGCGAACTTTTGTTTCAATGTGGTAATTATTCTTTTGCTGAAAGACTCATCATATATATCTTATCATTTATTGATTCACAAAAATTCACATATAGATCTTATAGATAAATCAAATAGATCTTCAAGACAAATCTAAATTCAAATTTGTCTTGATTTGTCTTGATTTGATAATTATAAGATATATAGTTCAAATTCATCATATATATCTTATCATATATATGAATTTGAACTATATGTGAATTTGAACAATAATCAAATAAAATAATTATCAAATCAAGACAAATCTGTTAGCCAACAGTTTTTTACGACTCCACTAGGGAGTCGAATCGCTTGTTTTGGATTAGTCACCCTAACATGAAGCAAGATGGTGCTTCCTCATGAAAATAAAATTCCTATTTTACAACCTAATCTTGGCTTTCAAGACGAACAGGAAGATATAATCAGTCAATTAAATACCCTTGCATGGCATACTCATTGAAATATTGATGATTATAGAAGAGCAAGTCGAGTATTAGAAAGGGAAGAAGAATTGGCTGATAATTTAAGATTGTTGCTGCTGAGGCAAAGAAGGAGGCAAGCTAAAAATGCAGTTAGAAATCAAGCCCCTGAAGTCCCAAGAGGTCAAGAACAACCTAGAAACTAATAATTGGTTACCCAGTTACAATTTAACAAGCTGGAGTTTAGAAGATATACAAGATCTTTAAGGAGAGAAGGAATTGAAAATTCTACTTTTCAAGTGTTGCAAAGCCTAAACTTTCCTTATAATCCTATTCCTATTAGAAGAGCCATAAGTAGACCTTCTAGCCCTCCTAAACCCTTGGCACCCTCTATTTGTCAAGCCTTAACTCTCTCTAGCACTGTCATCCCTTCGGCTATAATCTTTTTACCAATGGCCCAGCCTTGGGGAGCAGTTATAGGGCCTCTGAATTTAGGGGCCAACTTGAATCCTCTACCTAAAAATGCAAGAGAAAACTTACCTAAGTTTAATGGAGATGGAAAACAATCACCAGACGAACATTTGAATGCCTTTGTCGCAGCATGTGGTGTGTTAGGTGTACAACATCAAGATGTGGCTATAAGACTTTTTGTGCAAACTATAACCAATACTGCAGCGGAATGGTTTTATCACCTATCTGACTCTTCAATTACAAACTAGAATGATATGAAAACTGCATTTGAGAACAAGTTCAAAAGCGCAGAAGATGAACATTCTCTCCTTGCTCAATTAACTCAGCTTAAGAAAGAAATACATGAGCCTATGAGGGAATTTATAGCCAAATTCAATAAAATTGTGCACAAAATCCCAAATGCTAAAAGACCGACTTCAGAGAATCAGAAATGTTTCTTTATCAACTCTATGCCTCCTGATATTAGTTTTCATCTTAGAAGAGGTGTAGTAGTTGATTTAGCAAATGCACAAACAATGGCAGTTGGATTAGAAGATGATCTTATTATGGCTGGAAAATGGAAGAAAGAAGTTCAAATACCTAATACTCAACCCTCATCCTCTACAGATCCTGTGGTTCAAAGGTTAGTAAATGATATGATTACTCTAAAAAGACAAATGCCTAAGGTTGGTAATTTATTTCAACAACCATATCAAGATATCGACAAAAGAAATTTTAATCAATAGACAAATACTGGTAAAGCATTGCAACTTACACCAGCACAACCAAGGTTAGCTATTGAAGCTCCTCCTAGAAGAGGGAACATGTGTGCCTTTCATTTGACTACTGATCATGATGGAAATTATTGTCCAGAGATGATTAGATATGCTCAAATGGCTACTACTAAGGATATGCTGGGAGAAATTACTAAAGAAGAAAGAAACATTGAGGAACCTGGCGACTCTGAAATATACTTCCTAGAATATGAATCAGACTCAAAAAGAGGTGGTGAAATATTGGTTACTCTTGAGGATTCTTCATTTGTTGTGCTTACCAGAAGTCAGAAGAATCTAAAATTTCTAAATGCTCAATCTTCTCAAGGAGTACCTATCAAAGGTAAGGAGCCTCTTACTAGAACCCCTGATATTAGTTCAAAGGTTCAAGAGGTTCAATTGTTACAAAGAAATGATCATGAAACTTCTTTTGATATTATAGAATTTTGTAAGTCTTCAAGGATTCAAATATCTCCTGCTGAATACCTTAAGTTAAATCCCAAAGAACTTGATAAATTGGTGAAATATGTTAAAGGTGATCATCCGCAAATTGAACCCGATAGTCAACAAAATATTAATGTTGATTCCCCAATTGCTCAATTATTTGCTTCTCCACCTGAATCACCTACATACACACCTGGAATGGCCATCAATTCATCCAATGATACATCTTATATGGTTGATGTGAAACCCAACCCATTTTATGTCTCCTTATTTATAAATGGTCATAAACTCAGTAATTGTATTATAGACTCAGGTGCTTCTAATAATATCATGCCCTCTTCTGTAGCCAAAACCCTGGGCCTATCCCTTACAAAAACATCTGGTAGGTGTTATTCTGTGGATGGTAAATAGATTCCTTTACTTGGACAGATTAAAGATGGGCAGGTTACTCTTGCAGCCTACCCTAATAAAAGAGTGAAGTTGACTATCTTGGTGGCAGACATTCCTGCCAGTTATGGGATGCTGTTGAGCAGAAATTTTTGTAAAGATTTAGGTGGAGAGATCAAATTGGATTGGTCAGAGGCTACAATTCTAGTGGGAAAACAGAAAGTAAGACTAGAACCTAAAACTAAATGCAAGTTTACTGTGTTCCCTTCTGATGATCCTAAGTCTCATATTCTATTTGAAGAATGCGAATTTGGTAATTATTGTTTCTTCTCTAAGGACGTGAAGGAGGAATCTATTTCAAAATCAGTTCATTCAGATGATCTATGGACCATGGAATTTGATGGTAGTTGTGCCACCATTGGCTCTGGAGTAGCAGTAGTTCTGATCTCTCCTGAAGGTAAAAATTTTCCTTACTCTTTTAAGTTAGAATTTAAAAATACTAATAACACTGCAGAGTACAAGGCTCTATTACTTGGATTAAATGAAGCCAAAGGGAAAGGTATAAAGATGCTTAGAGTGAAAGGAGATGCAGAACTGATTGATAAATAGGTAAGGGGCATTTTTACTATTAAGAATGAAAGATTGAGACATTACAGGAAGAGTTTGAGATGAAATAGAATACTTTGATGCCTTCTCTATTGAGGCAATTCCAAGAGATCAGAACACACGGGCAGATTCTCTAGTAGTATCAGCTTCTCTTCTTCTTCCTCACCCCAATTTCAAAGAAAATTCATATAGAATAGAGCTGATCTACCATCCTAATGTCCCAGATAATGCTGAATATTGGCAAGTTTTTGAGAATGACCGACAAATTAGAAATTTCTTGGAAAGTGTTGAGATGTTTTTAGGGACTTATTTTGAAGGGTTTGAAACAGAATGCAAAGAGTTTAGTCTTGATCCAGGGATCAACTCAAATGATGAGGTAATTCAGTTGAAAGGAAACAAAATTCTCAAAGGTTTGGTTTCTCTTGAACATTTGTTCAATCAACGAGATGAATATGTCAAAGGCAAACATGCTCAGGCTTCTGACAAATTGGGAGATTGTGAAAAGGTAAACATTGGGAGTAAAACCGATCCTAAATGGGTTTCTATTGGTAAGCGTTGCTCACCAAAAGAGAAATATAAGTTGATTAATTTGTTAACTAAATATAGGGATGTCTTTGCTTGGTGCTATGATGACCTAAAGGATTTTAGAGGTGGTCAATTCCAGCATCATATTCCTTTAAAAACAAATGCAACTCACTTTAGACATAAATTAAGAAAATATCACCCAAAAATTGTTGAGGCCATCTATAAGGAGGTCGATAAAATGCTGAAGGCTAGGATTATCTACCCAATTCATCACTCTACTTAGGTGGTAAACATTGTCCCAGTATGTAAAAAAAATGGAGAAATAAGAATTTGTGTTGATTTTAGGAATTTAAACCAAGCCAGTTTGAAAGATAATTATGCTTTACCCATGATGGATCACATTTTACAAATAGTTGCTGGATCAGAGATGATGTCCACATTAGACAGGTTATCAGGTTATAATCAAATAAGTGTGGTTGCAGAAGATCAACATAAGACTGTCTTCACTACACCATGGGGAACTTTTGCTTATAACCGTATGCCCTTTGGTTTGATCAACGCTGGTGCAACTTTTCAGTGGGCAATGAATTCATCTTTTAAAGACCTGAAAGATAAAATTATTGTTATTTATCTCGATGATTTGACTATTTTCTCTAAAAAGAGAGAAAATCATCTGAAAGATCTTGAGACTGTTTTGCAAAGGTGCCGAAATCATGGAATATCCCTTAATCCTAGAAAGTTGATATTATGTGTAACAGAAGGTAAATTACTGGGGCATTTGGTTTTGAAGGACGGAATCAAGATTGATCTAGAAAGGGTTAAAGCAATACAACAGCTAAGTCTCCCTTCAAATAGGACTGGAGTTAAATCTTTCTTCAGTCAAGTTAACTTCCTCAGAAGGTTCATTCTTGATTTTGTTGAGATTACAAAACATATTGTAGGAATGATGAGTGAAAAACAAACATTCAGGTGGAATGAGACTGCTAAGAAAGCTTTTGAAAATGTTAAAGATGCAATTGCGCAGGCACCTACTTTGATAAACCCTAATTTCCAAAAGGATTTGATCATTTATTGTTATGCTTCAAAACATACCATGTCTGGTATTTTATTACAGAAAAATGAATTGAACGTAGAAGCTCTAATAGCCTTCATGAGTGTTCCTCTTAAGAAGCATGAACTTAAATATTCTTTAACGGAGAAGCAAGCTTTTACTGTGGTAAAGGCTGTCAAACAATTTAGGTACTATATACTTCATTCTCATTCAATTGTATTTGTTTCTAGTTCAGCTGTAAAGAGCATTTTGACTTAGCAGGATGTTGAGATGAATAATAGTGCAACATGGGTTGCTAAGATTCAAGAGTATGACTTGGAGATCAGGCCAACTAAATTAATTAGAGGTCAAGGCCTGTGCAGATTGATTGCTGAGAGTAAGGAAGAAAAAGAACTTCCCATTGTCCTATTGGTGGGTTTACAAGATCCATGGTTCGTAGATGTGGCACATTATATTACTTATGGAGATTGTCCTAGTCACTTATCCTCGAAGGAGAAAAGGACCCTGAGATTGAAAGTAGCAAAATATGTCATTTGGGGTGATGTCTTGTACAAAAAGGGACTAGATGGAACTTTTCTGAGATGTGTAGATAAAGAATAATAGCATAAGATTTTGGAGGTTTTCCATAATGAAGCCTGCAATGGACACTTCTCCTCTTCAGTTACAACCTTTAAAATTCTTAGGAATTGTTATTATTGGCTAGACATGTTCAAAGATGCATACAGATGGGTGGGTAATTGTGAGAAATGCAAAATGTTTTTAGGAAGACCATAACTTGTAGCATTACCTTTGAGACCAGTTTTTATTGAAGAACCTTTCAAGCAATGGGGTTTAGACTTCATTGGTCCCCTTTCACCTCCTTCGAGTGCTAGACATACACACATTCTAACAACTACGGACTATTTTACAAAGTGGGTGGAGGCGATCCCTATGAAAAGAACTACCTCACAAGTGGTGTGTAATTTTCTCAGAGAGAATATACTGGTGCGTTTTGGTGTCCCTCAGAAACTTGTGGCAGACAATGCTACCAATTTTTCCTCAATTGAACTCACTTAATTTTGTTATGATCATAGTATCTCTCTTTCTCACTCATCAAACTATTACCCTCAAGGAAATGGTCAAGCTAAGTCAAGTAACAAAAATTTGATAGCCATCATGAGAAAATTGGTGAGTGATAATCCCAAAGATTGGCATAAAAGGTTGTACGAAGCACTCTGGGCTAATAGGATAACCCCAAAAAGAACAATAGGAATGGCACCTTTTGAGCTAGTTTATGGAATAGGAGCTCAGTTATCATTACCTCTTGAATTATCTGCAACCAAATTGTAAAAGGTCATTGAAGATTAATACTTTCAGGATTCTTTGGAAAAGAGGGTTATGTATTTAACAAAGATTGAGGAGGAAAGGAATGAACTAGTTGATTGTATTACAGCTCATCAAGCCAAGGTTAAGAAGATTTTTTATCAAAAAACCAGGCCCAAAAAATTCATGGAAGGAGATGAAGTGCTTTTATGGGATAAGAGGAGAGAACCTAAAGGAGTACATGGCAAGTGTAATTCACTTTGGAAGGTACCATTCAAAATTCATCAAGTACTGGGCCCTAATTATTTCAAATTAGAATATCCAGATGGATCTGTTCTACCCCTATCCTATAATGGATAGGATCTTAAGTTGTATCAATTGTAAAACAGGTGTCCCATGTTCTATACATAGTTGTTTCTTTGTTGTCATGTGTTGTCTTTTTATTTTTTAGTTTTAGTTTGCCTCGGTCCTTTCTTTTCGTCCCTGTGTTTCAATTTGTTGGTAACCAGAGATTTTGAGTTCTCTACATTTTGTCATAAAATGCAGTCCCCAGTCAGAGCCAATGTTACCCTTGTATCTACCCATATTCATTTTTTTTTGTAATCTTTCCTCGAGCAAATAATTGATATACCATTTCCCTTTATTGGTCAATATGTTTACTCCTCAAGTCATCCCTTTGTTATTTGAGATCATTCACCTGTCATCTTAATGTACAAAATAATTTGTAATCTTGAACCTCAGAACTTGAACCTTTTTCAAAAATTCAATGGTTCATAGGTTAGAAGTTCACAGTTCAATGCTCTTAGAAAAGACGTTTACCTTTGGTCTCTCCGCAACATGATTTGTAATTTTGAACTTTCCGATTGAACCTCATATCGGAGTTCAAAGGTTCAAAGGTTCAGTGTTTTGTCATGAGATATTCTGTCATAAGCATATCTATGTATTGAGTCTTGTTTATTTCCTAAAACCTTCGTTAAGTCAAGACTTGTGAAAAATAAAGTGAGCCGACAGGAATTGAACTTGAATTTTTGTACTTTTCTTGGTTCAAGTACAAAAGTTCATTATGCGCGGAAGCATAAAGGTGGGAGATTAAAATGGAGAAAATCAACTGGAATGGAATATATTTGGGGCACTTTATGAAGTGAAAAGTTTTAACTTATAAGGATCAAGAGTAATGATTACACTTCAAGGTCGTGTGCAGGTATCACTTGTAATTAATGCATGTGTTAGAATTTACGTCTTGTTAAGTAAATTCAACACGAATTGATCAGTTTAGTAATTATTCGACTGGATTTTATGCCCTTTATAAAAAATGAATAGGCCAATTTTAGCAGTAAAACACACAGGGTGGCACGAAAGAAGAACAGAAAGAAGAACAGCACTGGAGGTAACAGATTTTTTTGCTCAATTTAACGGAGAATTCAGACCTGGTAAAAGGTGAGTTTTGACTTTTCTCATAGCTGTTGCTATTTCTTTGTCAGAAAAGAAGAATCATTTTGAGTTTTTGATACTGTTAAGCAGTTCAAACATTTTTTGTTATGTTTATTCAAACTATAGTCATGAAAGCTACCTGTCTTGGTTCTGAACATGGTTCAAGCCTTATTTGTTCTTTGCCTGAGTATGGGGATACATTCTTAGCTCAATATTATTTAGAGGATTTTTAGGGAAGAGTTAAAAATCCTACATCTACACCCATGATGGAAAGGATAGTGGAAAGTGGCCTAATTGAAGCCACGGCTTTCCCCACAGCCGTACAATGCCCTGAGTTAATTCTTGAATGTATGAGCAAATATGTCTCTCAAGGTAGATGTATTAGAGTTGTGAATGGAGATGTATTTCTACTTGTTAATAGAGAAACCATAATGGTTGTGATGAAAATCCTGCCCAAGGAGCCATACTCAGACCTTAACATTACTTCCTCTTATAGTTCTTTTTAATTGAAGAAGGAAAATTACAAGAGTGTAATTGCGAGAAATTGGCTGCTAAGGCTCCAAAAGGGAGGTTCAAGGTTGCCCAAATCATTAACTAGGGAGCATACGATACTAGAAGTAAAAGATATCATGGTGTTGTTACACAGATTAAAGGGTAGTTCTCAAGCATTCTATTAGGAGGATTGGATGTATTTCTTTATTCAAGTAATTCTTCAAGGAGAATAATATCTAGACTGGGCTGAGATCATAGCAGAATGCTTACATCAGGGTTTGAACAATTACTTGGGAAATAAAAAAATTTACATGTCTTCATATCTTTTCTACTGCCTGGCATCTACAAGAGGATGGGGATGGTTACCTCATGTACCTTTAATTGAAAATATCAGAATTTATGATTATTATTCTCACTTACAGATGCAGAAATGCTATGAAAATTATAAAAGGGTTAATGATGTTTTCACTGGCAAGATGGTTTATGAACTAACTGGGAATGTTAATAAAAGAATGTCTGATGAAGCTATGCAATTAATTAGTATTTATGGTAGCTATTTCATTTAGTTCCCCAAATTTACTTACATCAGAGGTGGAGGTTTTGAAGGTGAACTTGTGAAATTGCCCAGATATACCTTTGACCGCTTTGTGTTAATTGAAGTATGTAGGCAGTTGGCCCATATAGACAAGAAATTCTTGACGAAAAGGTATATCTTTTCCTATTGAACTTGGTCATTATTCATGTCAGTCAGTTTCTGATGCCTTAAATCTAGAGGTGGGTCTGGAAAAGTTTAATTTACAGTATTTTAAGGCCAAGCCTAAATTTGATAGCAAGGGTTTTGCTAAACACCACCTGGATTTTGGAGGAGGATTTGCTCAGACGAATTTGAAGTCAAAAAAAGGCTTTGGTGCAAATTTTCTCTAGGGTAAATAGTTACTCTTAATCTAAAGATGAATATTATTAATGTAACATATGATGGGGAAAATGTGATTGATCCTCAGTATGAACAGGTGAAGCAGTTACCTATTCTAGAAGTTGATTGGAATAGGGATGAGGAGGATTGGATTGAAGTTAAGACCTTCCCTGTGATAAGAATAACTGAAAAATGGTTAAGAGAATAGAGGCTAGGAAAAGTTCAAATTGAAGATCTTCAACAGAGTGCATCTATCAATGAATCACAACCTCCTGTAAGCTCTTCTAATCAGCTTATTAATATTTGTGATGTAGGTACTTCAAAGTCAAAAGTTAAAAAGGGTTCTACCTTCAAGAAGTCTAAGAAAACCCTTGTGAACAGTTTGCCTACCCGCACCACCAGGTCAAAGACTAAGAGCAAGAAGAAGAAAGGATTTCCATAAAGAATAATTGTAGACCTGAATACTGAAGAAGATTCGAATGAAATAATAAGTAATCAAGGTCCTGATTCATCAGTGGTATAAGTAACATATACAGATCAACAGGTAGAGATCACTTTGGATTGTACCAATTTAATGATATTGCCAAATGTACCTTCTAAGTATTCTACTCATGATAAAGAAATTCCAGTCACTACTCCTCGATGGTTACAGAGTTCAATCAATAATAAAAGGAAAATAGTTCCATTTTCTTTACCATTAGAAGACATGGTCAGAAAATGTCTGGGGAAGACTTTAAAATCTAAAAAGCTAAAAATCACTTCCAAGGTAGACGTTGATCCTAATATAGAAAATTGGAGTACAGAGCTAGCTCGGCTAGTAACAGATGATGAAGTTCAAAATCCCTCAGCCCAAGATTTTGTAGTGGAAAGAATAGACCTTGGGATTGCATCACAAGCTGTAGATGTACACCACCTTGAAGCATCCACTAAAAAGATAGTAAGTCGAACGTGGAAAGATGAAAAAGATAAAAAGGAATTGAAACAGGCATTGCGTTCGATGGCTGAGTACATTGATGCCATTCACAATCCAGTTCCTTAGCCCATCTCTTAGTTACCCCTATCCTTTGATCCAAAGTCTCCCATTAATCAAAAAATGCTTGATCAAATACACAGAAATAAGATGGTAACAAAGGTGTTTGATGACTGGTTGGATGGTATAATACAAAAGGGTACCAAATACATTAATGATTTGAAGGATATATATGATGAAACCCTAACCACTATCAAATATTTGAAGCTACAGAATGCCTCATGGGAAAAGGATGAAACAAAATGGATGAGTGTAATTAATCAGATAATTGAAGTTTAAAAGCATGGTGTGATGAAGTTTTTATCAGAGAAGAATGTAGCAAACCTAAATGACAATATGCTATATGTATGCAGAAAAAATATTGAATGGAGAAACTTAGTGTCAAAACAAGGTTGAATAGAATTTACAAAGCTAATTAAGGAGATAACAAAGTTTACTCAGGCTCTGTATCATGATTTAGAATGTATTGATGTAAAGTATTTGAAAGATGATGGCAAGCCAAAGGAAGATGTCAATATTGTTATACAATCTTTCAAAGAGAAGATCAGCTTTTTTAAAGAAAATGAAAATCTGATAATTGATGATTTCTCCTGAGTATCAAAAGTGGAATCGCTACTTCATCTTTGTGTTGATGCACCTCCAGAACATGCAGAAAAAGTGGCTAACAGTCAAAAAGAAAAAGATGTTTGGAAGGCACGAGTTAAGCATATTGGTATCCCTAACCTCCCAGTGATTCAGGAGTTTGTTGTTGCGTTCAAGGAATGGAAGACGCAATGTGTCTCTTCAGTAGAACAAAGCAAATTAGGAGATTCCAACGTGTTGTCCCAATTATGATCATGGCAATATAGTCTTTTTATTTTGTTACTTAGTTCGAGACTATGTTTGAAAGCTCTATCTTTTTAATCAGTTTTAAAAACTAAATCCCACTAAGGGTCAGAGTTTGTTTAAATCTGATTTTAAAGAATAGTTACAATTGCAAGCTATATATATGTTTTGTTAGGGAGATAAAAGGACATATAGAAGGTTTGAAAAGAAATTTGAGAGTTTTTGCTGAACTTCATGTTTATAATGTATGTGATGTTTCCCTCAATTTTTATCTGTGACTGAAAGTTAAGAATGGTTGCTGCAGACTTAAATCTGTGTGTTTGAGTGCATGAAATCTAGTTTCTGTGCAAACTCTTGTTTCAATGTGGTAATTATTCTTTTGCTGAAAGACTCATCATATATATCTTATCATTTATTGGTTCACAAAAATTCAATGAGACATATATATATTTGATCATGGTTAAAGATAGAATCTGTGTGTTCTATCACTGAATTATTTCACAGAAAAGAAAAGATATCGCATTCATAACGTAGTGACATGTGAATGTTAGTCAGCCTTTAAATGCTTTCTAGTTAAAAGTATATCCAGATGTTAGAATAGTTCAAATTCATTGAAGATCTTAAAAAAGGGAGTTGTACCTTAATTCAGAGGGAAATTATTTATGATAATTTACCCAATTGTTGTTTAACTTATTTGTCCTAAAAAGATTGGGTTATAGAGTCAAAATAAAATAATTATCAGATCAAGACAAATTTGTTAGCCAACAAAATGTTAATATAGATTGGAGCCTACCTAATTTATACAGCACCTGAAGAAGATGAAATTCATATCCTCCTATATGCCTTCATCCTCCCCCTTTGCTATTTACCACAGTCCAAAAAAATAAAATTACAACAAGTCCTACTAGAGAAATACAATCCTAGGTCAGAAGAAGAAGAAGAAGAATCGAGTTACAACAGCTAGAAGTCATATATGCAGCCCCCCGAGTAAAATCAGCCCAATTTTCCCCTTGACACCTCTCCTGCTAAGAGGAACACTTGTCCTCTAGACCAAGACACTTGTCACTTTTACCCCCCAATTTCCAACTCTCCCTTCCCAACTCTTTACAACACACCACCCTATTTGATGACTCATAAATCTCTTAATTTTTGTCACCCTTTTTTGGGTAAAAAAATAAGAATTTCCAAAAATTAATCTTTTATAGTTTTTCCCCTTCCAAAATGTGCATAAAACTATATTATGAGATAAATTATTATTATGGCAAAAGTGTTTTTCAACTATCTTGCACCCTTAATAAGAGGCTACAAGGAAATAAATCAATTTAAGTCACTCATCACACACATTACATGTTACAAGAGACAACATACAACACAAGATGAACACAACATTCGAACATATGTAATTTACCACAAACACAACATACGAAAACACATACACAACTTACAACAACACGTAATGTAGCACAAACACAACTAATGACAACATGAAATGTAACACAAAGGACCTAAATCTCTCAAAGTAGACTTGGTTGGCTCAACTGATAGTTCACAATAGGGTCTCCATGTATTTTCCCCCGTTTTCCACTGACTAGTGAGTACCTGCACACTCGTTTCAAATGTCAATTATTGCCACAATATCATATCCAAAGCAAACAATAGTCAACATTAATTAATTTACTCCATAACAATTCCTTTGCTAAGCATATCTTTAACAAATCTTTTTTTCAAAATGTAAGATCACAATTTAATACTGAATCATAACATTTCATCATAAAGTAAATCCCTACTGAATATACCAAGATCAGGTAATATTTGGCCATGACCTGTTCCTTATCATAACAATGGTTAATCACACCACATATGTGTCTAAGTAATTATTACACATCCAAAAGAGTATATCAATGCCCAATGTATACGCCTAAAAATGACACGATTTAGTCTAAATAAATATTCTTAATATTTATTCCCTTCTAATTCCTCTATCAATAAATAAATAATAAAATTTATTTATTTGATTCACATTCCTCTAAATTAATTAAATATCAAAATATTTAATTATCTCTTCTAAGGTCAAAATTAAATAAAACCCTTTTATTTAATTAAATTCTTCCAAACAATTAAATAATTCTCGATTATTTAATTAAATCAAATCATTCTTCCAAATTTGAATAAATCAAATCAAATTTATTTAAATCCTCACTCTCAAAAAATAAAATACAATCAAACATTTTATTTATTCTTCCAAATCATGCACAACAATTAAATAAATTTATTTAATTAATTTGCTTTCTCATCTTCTAAATTAAATAATTCCAATTATTTAATTATTCCTTCCAATAATATCTTCTCTAAATTTAAATGAATCAATTATTTATTTAATTTGCCTTTTCTTCTAAATTGAGTTATCTCTAAATATAATTCAAGCTTTGTGCACATGCAATTAAATATTCTTAATATTTAATAAAGCAAAATATCTTCTTATTCTCATGCAAATCTAGTCTTCTTGTTTTAAATCACTTAACTAATTTTTATATTCTTTTAAATCCTTTAACTCATTCTTCTATTCTTGTTAACTCCTCTCATGCAAAAGAAAGCAAGACACATGTCCTCTTCCTACTCATTGCACATTCCTCATCTATTCTATATCATTGATCTTCTCAAGTCTTCTATACCGTTGATCTCTTCTTTCCCAAGTCTATAAAGTGAACCCTGTTCTTCCATTCTAATCATCCAAGCTTTAAGTATTGTTACTCTGTAGGAATTACAGTGCGCCTTTGGTACCAATTCCTTCATTGCTTGTGATCACATTCGCTACTACGCACTACTACCATTGTTGTGAAGCTCCTCTTCATTGCAATAAACTATCACTGCCATTCCCAATTGACATTCTTGAAGCATAGCAAGGAAGTGCACTCTCTGAGGGCCTTATTTCATACATGCAAGAACGATTGTGATAGGCGATCAATGGAAGCTTCGAATTAAGGAGGTTTGCTTTGTTGTTTGATCATTGTTTACTTGGATCTCTTTGTTCACCATTTCATTGAAGTTTTGGGTATCTTGATATTGATTATTATTGATTATTCATTTGAAATCCAATTTTCCCATAATATTTTTGGCGCCCACCATGGGGCCTAGCCCCAAATTTAACCCAAAACTGAGTTTTGTGTTTTAGAAAAGCCGTACACAGGAAGGAACAACACATCTGACACATCCTAACATGCATATGTTACCTGTCACGGTGCATACGTTCTGGCAGTGCATACAAACACTATTCTAGTGCATTTACCATCTGAAACGACACATCTGTTACTTCAGAGCATATACACTGTTTTCCAGCGCTTTTAACCTCTATTTCAGTGCATATGTATTGTGGTGCTTCTGTTCACTATTTTTGCGCATTCAATCTCTGAAGTGGCACATCTATTTATGCAGTGATTTTTTGAAATTTTCCTTGGAGTTTTCACTAACGCTGACATCTTTTTGCAAGAAATCTCTTGATCTGTTTTGCAGGCTAGGTACTAGTTTAGATTCATATAGTTGGACTTGTTAGCTCACACTTTAATTTCTAATGGGAAAGTAAAATAGATGCTCATGCAAATCTCACATAGTTTTAACTAGGAAAGTGGTAATTGAATCATTGCTATCTTGCATATCCTTAAATCATTGCTATTACTATCTTTTCAAAGTTAACAACTCATTGCTATCTGGATAAAATTGAACTCATCATTGCTAACTGGGTAAAACTGAACCATTGCTATCTCCTCGACCATCACTTCAAATTTAAAATTTATGCTACATGGATAAAATTGAACTCATCATTGCTATCTTGGTTAAAATTGGACCATTGCTATCTCCTCGACCATCACTTCAAAGCTAACAAATTTGTACTACGTGGATAAAATTAAACTCATCATTGCTATCTTGGTTAAAATTGGACCATTGCTATCTCCCTATCACTTCAAAGTTTTGTGCTTGCCCAAGTAGATAGCTCATCTAGTTTTTCTCATTTTAACTAGGGGAAAAGAACCTCTGTATTATGTGTTTTGGGAGTGATACCAGGCCTATGCTCTCCCCTATCTCGGGTGACCAAAATGCCAGACATATCATTTTTGCATGTGTTTTTCCTTTAGAGCGGCCTACTCTTGGATACCGTTCATCCAAGTAGGAACGACCCTAAGTGGTAATAGGCTAGACGCCAAGCCCTTCCAAGCCACTATAAATAAATTGTGTTTGGAGTGAAAGCTTCAAGCAACGAGTGCAGTTGTGTTATACCGACAACCAACCTCCCCTAAAACCCTCCAAGGCTCAACCCTTGCAGGCTAGGGGACTCCATAATGGAGAGTAGTGCTACCGCATGTATAACCACTCAAATGGTTGCCTTTATTAAACACCTTTGTTCTAGTGGCCAAAAACCCTTGTAATCCATTTGAAACCTAGGATTTGTACTTATTTTTTCTTTTAGTCCAAAAAGAGTCAAAAAATTACAAAAAAATAAAAAACCATAAAAAAATATTCTTTGTGTTTGTTGTGTCTTCTTGCCATAATTTCATAAAATTAGATCAAAAAGACCTTCTTTCAACCAAAGTACCAAAAACATCAGAAATTTCTAAAAAATTGCAAAAATATTGAGAAAAGCCAGAGCGGCGCATCTGTCCTCTGTTGTTGCATATTTGTGTAGACCTACAGTGCATATGTTGTGACTTACAATGCTTTCATTATCTATTACAGTGCATCTACAATTTACTAGTGTAGCGCATTCATCCCGACTCGCAACGCATTTATCAGTTTCTACAGTGCATCTGTTTCAGTGCATATGTGACAGTGAGCACTTGCACAATTTTTGAGAGAAAAATTTTACTATTTCTGGGTACCCATTTCAGTCTAGTTCCAAAATCTGAGATCAGGTCTTACCTTGCAGTCATTTTTCCATCCATTTCACGTCAAAATCTGTCTTTCGTTAGTCATCCCATTCACCTTCTATCAGGTCTTCCTAGTCCAAAGTCAAAGTATCCCATATCAGGTTAGCATAGGCCCCTTTTTCGTATCACATTGGATTCAAGTAACCCTAGTAGGTCACAAGACTTCGCTAGTGGTCTTGGTGCACAACTGGTCCCTACACAGTAAGACAGGTATTGAGTACCCTTACTAGTGGCTACCGTCTTGTATCGGTCATCTTACTTGGAATCATTGATCGAGAAAGTCCCTTGTCCAAGTCTTGTCATAAGTATCCTATTCTCCACAGTCTCCATCGGCACCTTGCCAAAATCTCTAGTTTTATTCCACCCCATCCTTTGTCACCTTGCATGGTTCTTACTAGATCTCAATACAAAAAGTAACTTGAAATGGCCGGATCATCCAACCACATCATCACACCTCATGATAGTGATGAGGAAATCTCTAATGAAGATTATCAAGGAAGCCTCCAAGATCAAAAATTCCAACGCTTGTTAGAGAAAGTGCTCCATGACAATCCTCACAAGTATTTTTATTATCTTGCAAATCTTGGAATTAAACTCCCCACAGATTTTGATATAAGCACAATCCAAGAAAATGTGGAGAATAATCATGAAGAAAAAGGAAAGAAAGCCCTAGATCCAAATGCAGAGGATAATAATGAAAAAGGAAAGAAAGCCATAGGCCCAAGTGCTCCTATGGAAGAAATGAGAAAATAACTTGAGGGTCTAAAGCAACAAATGTCAGATCTCAAGACGGGTACAAAACTAAAACCTATTCTTTGGAAGATATTGCACCGTACCCCTTTGATAAAAGTTTGAACATGACACCATTTCCCTTTCAATTCAAAGTTCCTAAATTTGACAAATACAAAGGGAAAGGGGACCCTAGAGATCACATTAGGGAATTCAATGCAGCATGCATGGAAGTAGCTCACAATGAGACTTACTTAATGAGACTATTCCCTAGATCTCTAGGTAGTCAAGCCATGGAGTGGTTCTCACGGCTCCCACCGGGCATCAAATCTTTTGATGAGTTAGTCAACAAATTCATCACGCACTTCTCTTACAATATTGAACACGAGGTCTCTATGCTCGATTTATGCAACACCAAGCAAAAGAGTGGCGAATCATTTGCCGCCTTCCTACAAAAATGGAGACAACTAACAAGCAAGTGTTCATATGATGTACTAGAGAAGCAACTAATGGAGATGTTTGTCCATAACCTCAACTCTGATCTTAGCTATCAAATACAAATCCAGTGCCCTACTTCATTCTCGAAGGTCATCGAAATGGGATTGTTCATCGAAAAAGCCATGATTGCCAAGGGGCAAATCAAGTTATACAAGGACACACCTACCTCCAATTATACAACTAACAAATCAAAGTTTTGGACTAAAAACAAAAATGTCATCAACGATGGAGTAGTTGATGCCAAGGTGGCGGCTCCCAAGCAATAACCGATATTTACTCTCAAAGGAGAAGCAAGCAATGTTACACCCAATAAAACAGTCTCTTAGGAGCCAAGACCATGGTTCAACTCAAATCCAAGGTGAAAGTTCACACCGCTGGGTGAGTCCCAAGAATCCGCATTAAGGAAGCTATTGGCTAATAATGAAATCTCTCTACCGCCAACAAGTGACTATAAGCCTCAAATTAAACCTCATTATTGGAAAGACACCGACTATTGTGATTATCATAGAGGAAGAGGACATACAACCAACAATTGTATCCATCTCAAACATGTTATTCAAGATGTGCTTGATCAAAATCAGGGAGGAACCCAACAACATACCTCCAATGAGACACATGTGGCTTACAGAGATCCACTTCTCAATCATGATAGGCCATACAACAACAATAACAACAATGACAGTAACAACAACGACAACAACAACAATGGCAATAACAACAACAACCACAATAGGCAAAATCAGAATAGTGGGAATAGTAATGCCAACTACGCAAGTGTGCCATTTGACTATACCATCAATTGCATATCAAAGCATGTCCCACAAATCAATGTGGTCACGCCCCACCAACAATCAGAGCCTAACCGCAATGATTGCAGTATCATTACCCGTAGTGGTAAAGTCATGTTGAATACCGTCCCTCCAAGGTCGTCACCTTCTCAGTCCAACTTCCATTAGTATAATGTCATAGACCAACTACAGAAGACTCCGGCCCACATTTCTATCTTGGAGTTATTGTGTCTATCTCCTTCCCATAAGAAGATTCTCAATAAAGCCTTAGTGGAAACCATTGTCCCCACTAACTTGGCCCAAGAGAAGTTTCAGGCCATGGTAGGTAATCTAACCTCCTCAAGTACCATATCATTTACCGAACAAGATAACCTCTCAGTGACTCAACCTCATAACACCCCCTGCATATTGTCGCCTTTATCCACAAGCACTGCATCAAAAGGGTTCTCATTGATGGGGGAGCCGGTTTAAATATTTGCATGTTAAAGCTAGTCCTTACATTGGGGTTCTCTGAAAATACAGTTGATCCAAGGAAGAAGATTACTATCAAAGCCTATGATGAAGAGGAGAGAACTACAAAGGGAATAGTAGTCTTACCCATACAAGTGGGACCAATGATAAAAGATGTTGTGTGCCAAGTCCTAGATAGGGAGCTCGCCTATAATATTCTCTTAGGGAGACCATGGATTCATGCCATGAAAGTTGTTCCCTCTACTTATCACCAATGCATAAAATTCCTGCATAATGGCAAGCAAGTCACCATCCAAGGAGACCCTAACCCCTTTCAGCATTACAACTCTGTCCTTTCAAAACCTGATTGCATTATACCAAACAATAGAGCATCTACATCCCCTACCCCACAGTGTGATCATACCTCTGAAGCTTCCTCATCAAAGCCCAAAGAGTAGAAAATTACCATCAAAGAAACCAGTGTTGGGGAATACTCCATTCAGCACAACCTAAATCTAGCCAAGATGCCTTTATCTCCTAGATCCTTTGGTCGACCCAAGCATTTTCCAAAGCCATCTGCTCCTCCTGCACCTCCCACAGCTCCCTTGGTAAAATGGGGGACCCTATCAGACAAGACAGAGGAAAGAGATGTCCTACAATGGCTTTATACTGAAGAAGAAGAGAGCACACAATAGGAACCACCTAGGCTCCCAACATAAATCTATGGGTGAGGTGAATCTATCCTACATAGAATGGGTTATGAAGGACAAGGCCTCATCGGCCTAAGAAAAGAAGGAATCATAGAACCCATTCAACCTTCTTCATCCTCATTAGCTAGAAATACAAAAGGCCTAGGATATAAGGATAAGGGCAAAGCTAAAGAAAATGCTTGTCTAGTGGAAATGATCCATACACTTCAAGTGGATAGTGACACAGATTCCAATGAATATGAGTGGGATGAGCTGACAGAGCATTCCTATGATGACAAAGAGGTTGATACCATTCAAACTTATCGCCCCTACCGTGAGGGACAAATGCTACGGCATAGGCCTTTAGAGTGTGATTTGCCTATCCCTGAGCATACAACTTTCAAGGAAGGTTCGAGTTCTATCGCAATAAACAACTTAGAGGAAAGTACCATCCCAAACACCCCCTACTAATACTCCTAGTATATCCATTCAAACTATCAACGAATCAGATCTACCATCTGACTCCCTCCCCCTCGTGCATCCTGAGCTTATTGACTGGGATCTACAAGGAACCCCACAACTAGATATGTTCCAAAACGATGATGCTTATATTGACTACATAGAACTTAGGGACCACCTACCCAAAGGGGATCATAAAGCTAGTTTCACTATTGAACTTAATACCGTGGCTTATTTTAGAGAGGGGGCCAAGCCTTCCAGTCGCAAAAATATCAAAATAAAAACTGGATCTGAAGGTGAAAACCGCTTTGTGGCAGTGTCAGATCCCAAAATAGTAAAAAGAAAGGACGCATCCGAAGGTGAAAACCCAACTGTGGCACCTGACGATGGAAGGATTGACACTCTCCCCAATGACATGCACCAAGAGAAGTCTTAGATTCTTGTGGAACCCACAGAGGAATAGCCTAAGATCATTCACTTTGCTAAGTCTCTAACCCCGCCAGAGAAGACTAAGTTTGTACCATTCTTCAAGAGAAAGTAAGTTAATTTTGCTTGGTCATATGCAGATATGCCAGGGTTAGATCCTGATTTGATTCTACACCATCTTCCATTAGATCCAAGAGTAAAACTAGTGAAACAGAAGCTTAGAAAGATGCATCCACACATAGCACTGCTTGTAAAAGAACTGAATAAACTACTAGATGTAGGATTTATCAGAGCTATAGACTATCCAAAATGGGTCTCCAACATTGTACCAATGTCTAAACCAGATGGCTGAGTCAGACTATGCAATGACTTTAGAGATCTAAACAAAGCTTGCCGCAAGGATGATTTTCCGTTGCCAAATATAGATATCATAGTCAACTTAATAGTAGGGCATACCATGTTATCTCTCATGGATGGCTTCTCGGGATACAATCAGATCAGGATAGCACCAGAAGACCAGTATAAGACAACTTTTACTTGTCCATGGGGCACTTTCTATTGGAATGCAATGCCATTTGGGCTAAAGAATGCAAGAGCCACATATCAACGTGCTATGACCACTATATTTCAAGATATGATGCACGTCACAATGGAAGATTATGTAGATGATATCCTAGCAAAGTCACTCATAAGAGAATCACATCTGGATGTGTTAGAGAAGGTCTTTCAGAGACTCAAGCAATTCAAAGTTAGGTTGAACCCAAAGAAATGTGTGTTTGGAGTCACCTCAGGCAAACTCTTAGGTTTTATTGTGTCAGCAAATGGAATAGAGGTGGACCCTGCCAAGGTCAAGGCTATTATGGACATGCCACCACCCAAGACTCTTACTCAACTAAGATCTCTATAAGGTAAGCTACAAGCCATCCGTAGATTCGTATCACAACTGGCAGACAAGTGCCAACCATTTAGTCATCTCCTACACAAGAACATTCCATTCAGATGGGATGAGAAATGTGAAGAGGCATTCAATAAACTGAAAGAGTATCTTATGAATCCACCCATTCTCATGCCTCCTACCCAAGGGAAACCATTGATACTATACATATCTGCTACTCCTACAGCTCTTGGGGCTCTTCTAGCACAACAAGATTATGAGAATAAAGAAAGAGCCATCTACTACATCAGTCGAACATTAGTGGGCTATGAGTTGAAATACTCTCAGATAGAAAGATCATGTCTTGCGGTAGTTTTTGCCTCCCAAAAACTCTGACATTATATGCTTGCACATCCGGTCAAACTTATTGCAAAAATAGATCCACTGAAGAACCTACTAAGCAAAGCAGCTCTTACAGGTCACCTAGCCAAATGGGTAATGCTCTTAAGTGAATATGACATTGAGTATATAGACAGAAAAGCTATCAAGGGACAAGTTATTGCTGATCAGTTAGCAGATGCACCATTACAGGACACCACACCAATGCAATTTGAATTTCTAGATGAATCCCTATTCAACATCTCAACACATTCCTAGAAGCTCTACTTTGATGGGTCCTACAAAAACCATGGATCGAGGGCAGGAATCTTGTTTGTAACTCCTCATGGTGACACCATACCAAAGTCCTACCGTCTATTATTTCCATGCACCAATAACATAGAAGAATATGAGGCCTTAGTCATTGGTCTTAAGATGGCAACAGAGTGGAAAATCAAAGAATGTCTACGGTGATTCTCAATTAATAATAAATCAGGTCAATGATGATTACCAAACCAAAGATGAGAAGCTTGTACCATACAAGCGCATGGTTGATGACTTTAAGGAATACTTTGTAATCATCTCTTTTGAGAAGATACCTCGGATTGAGAACAAAGCAATAGATGCCATGGCAACCATTACCTCTCTTCTTGAGATACTAGAGAATGAGTCACGGTATGAGTTCTTAGTGGAAACTATTCAATAACCATCTTATGATCTTCCCGAAAACCATTCCATATGCCTTTTAGTTGGATCTGATTCACCTTGGTATGGTAAGGTTTACACCTACCTCAAGGAAAACACCTGCCCACCTAACTTATCTTCAAACCAACAACGAACCTTTATATGCCAAACATCTCGCTATACCATTATTGCCGACACCCTATACCGACGTGGTCTAGATGGTACTTTACTCCGTTGTTTAGAATGAGAAGAATCCCAAACCACCTTACAAGACGTGCACGAAAGGATTTGCGAAACACAATCTAGAGATCCTTCCTTAGCTAAGAAACTCATGCGTTTGGGTTATTACTAGCTGAACATGGAAATAGATTCATATCAGTTTGTGAAGAAGTGCAAGCAGTGCCAAATACATGGGAACCTGATACATGCACCAGCTCAAGAGTTGAGACCTTTAATGACATCTTGGCTCTTTTGCCAATGGGGACTTGACCTTGTGGGAAAGATCCATCCACCCTCATCCAACGACCACAAATTCGTCATAACCACCACTAAGTACTTTACCAAGTGGATTGAAGTCGTTCCCCTCACCACCGTCATAGGTAAGCAAATCTCCTCCATCCTGAATTACCTCATCTGCAGATACGAAATTCCCTCATCCATTATCACAGATAATGGAAGACCCTTCAAAAACAAGGATGTCCAAGAACTCTGTGACTGATTCAAAATCCAACACCATTTCTCCACACCTTATTACCCCCAAGGCAACGGTCAAGCTGAAGCATCCAACAAGACCATCTTGAAACTCCTCAAGAAGACAGTCAATGATGCTAGCCGTGATTGGCACATCTAACTCAATCCCACTCTATGGGCCTATAGAACCAATATATACACTCCCACAGGTGCTACCCCTTACACCCTTGTCTATGGCTCAGAAGCTATCCTCCCCATAGAGGTCAAATTACCATCTCTCAGGGTGTCGTTAAAAGGTCTCATATTCAATGAAGAATATAGAGTTTTCAGATTGCAAGAACTAGAGTTGCTAGAGGAAAGGAGACAATTCCCTTTGACCATCTCAAAGCATATCAACAAAAGATGTCAAGAACCTATAACCACAGAGTTTACCCAAGGGTCTTCAAATTTGGATACCTAGTCCTTAAAGAAAATCCCTGCAATCAACAGGATAGGGAAAAGAAAGGCAAGTTCGAACCCAATTGGCTTAGGCCTTATGTGATCATAGCTACTTATGGATCAAGGACATATCAGTTAGCAACATCAGAGGGTAATTGTTAGATGACCCAATCAACAGCATGCACCTTCGCTAGTTCTATACCTAAGAGAACCCCAATGTAAGGGGGCATAAAATACAAAAAAAATCAAAAAATCAAAAAAATGCAAAAAAATCAAAAAATTAGAAAAATACAAAAAAATCATCCTTTGGTGAAAACCTGGCAAACAAGCACCTTGGATAGGCATCATGATGAAAACCTGGCAAACAGGCATCATGTGTATTTTCTAGCTTTTCGTGCAAATAAAAGCAAGTGGTGAAAACCTGGTATACAAGTGTTACTTGTGATAAACCGCTTCCTCCATCTTTGGGAAACCAATCACCTTGTGTCCATTCTTCCTCATGTCCCATTCGATCCATATCTATCCCATGATAAAATCCTAACGATAACCTATCATGGCTTGATACTCTATCTCTTTGTTGCCTTGTCAACCAAGGTTTTGTCCCATGTTGTATCCATCGTGTTAGCCTAGCATAGTGTCTCTCATTAGTGTCCATGGTCCAAGTCCATGAACTACGGTGCCTCTACGTTGTCACGTAGGCAAGGCCATTTCTCAAATGCGCCCCCGAGGCTCCATTGTCCCATCTGTCCCATGTCTAGTCCTTCTATCTATCTAAGTCCGCACCACTTTCTATCGCCTAGGTCTTAGGTCCGTTAGGGTTTACCCTAAACTATGTTGTCTCTATGTCGTCACGTAGGCAAGGCCATTTAGCAATGAGCCCCCAAGGCATTAGGTCAGTCCCTTAGGGTCCGTCTCACCAATAAAGATTGTGGAATCTTCTCACCAGGAAAGCAAGCACAAACAAAACCCACTCTTTTCAAGCAGAAATCCTGACGTAAGACTTCAACCTATTCAAGGAAAAGCAAGCAAACACCTAAGGCCTTCTAAATGATTTTACTCAAATTATGGCAAGAAAAAAACACATTTAAATGCAAAAATGTTTTGTGGTTGGAAACATGGTTAAAATATAGAGTCTTGATTTTTGCTATCATGTCTTTCTATGCTACTCAAGGATGCCAAAAGCTAGAGATGCTATGATGGGGGAATGATTATTTTCTTTGTTTGTTGTTTGTGGATTAAACTTTAGTAATGTGAAGCCTTGTCTAACGACATGATTGGCAAAAGATCACCGAGGACATCAGAGGACTAACATGAAACAGTTATAATCCTTGTCTGTTGATACACAAGAAATACTCAGGTCATCTTGGTTCAATTATACCTAGATGCTTGTATTTACTTGCTAAATCAAAATCCATGTAAGCAATACTCAGGTCATCTCGGTTCAATTATACCTAGATGCTTGTATTTTCTTACAACATTTCAAAAAAGCCCAATGATGAAATAAGCACTTCAAAATACTTGCAACATCAAGATGTCAAAAAGCAAACACCATTCGCATCCATTATACATCCATAATCTCATGTAATAAAAGATCCAACAATGCAGAGTATCAATGTTTACAAAAGCTTGTGAGTCCTTTTGTCAAGTCATTCTTCTATCAATCAAAATTCTATCTATCGTTGTGATCCATTCTTCTCAATCCGGTCAGTCTGAGCAATGATCCAAATGCAATTCTATCCTTAATCCATACAGATCAAGTCAAGTCAATCTTGTCAAATGATCTAATCACAATCAGTGGTCTCGATCCTTGTCTGGTTGTAAACCAACTCGATCAGTTAATCAATCAATTGTCTTATACAGGATGTAACATTGTTGAAATCAGACCAACACACGCGTCTTACACGACATGTTTCATTTCCTGAAACTAGACAATATCCTTCATGTTGCTCTAGGGATATATCGTTCCCCGCTACGACAACACTGTCGTATATCATTATCAGTATATCGTTGGTTTACCACTTGATAGGGGCAATACCTTATTTGTTCTTGTATCATTTGTGCATACTTGCTTACTTGCTTGTGTGTGTTATCATTCTATCTTGCATCATGTACCATTCAGCTCTTTCTTCATCCTAACCAAGTTTTCAATTCGTCTTCGTGAGATTGTCCGTCTCACATCCTTCTGCCTTTTTCTCATCCAATCTCCTGAGGGGGCATCCTATTGTCGTTAAACCTGTACCAGGGGCAAACTGGGGCATGTATTATTATCAGACTATTTATTCTTTGAAGCAACGCCGTAAACTGCATTGCATCAAAGAGGGGCAAAATGTATACGCCTAAAAATGACACAATTTAGTCTAAATAAATATTCTTAATATTTATTCCCTTCTAATTCCTCTATCAATAAATAAATAATCAAATTTATTTATTTGATTCACATTCCTCTAAATTAATTAAATATCAAAATATTTAATTATCTCTTTTAAGGTCAAAATTAAATAAAACCCTTTTATTTAATTAAATTCTTCCAAACAATTAAATAATTCTCAATTATTTAATTAAATCAAATCATTCTTCCAAATTTGAATAAATCAAATCAAATTTATTTAAATCCTCTCACTCTCAAAAAATAAAATACAATCAAACATTTTATTTATTCTTCCAAATCATGCACAACAATTAAATAAATTTATTTAATTATTTTGCTTTCTCATCTTCTAAATTAAATAATTCTAATTATTTAATTATTCCTTCCAATAATATCTTCTCTAAATTTAAACAAATCAATTATTTATTTAAGTTGCCTTTTCTTCTAAATTGAGTTATCTCTAAATATAATTCAAGTTTTGTGCACATGCAATTAAATATTCTTAATATTTAATAAAGCAAAATATCTTCTTATTCTCATGCAAATCTATTCTTCTTGTTTTAAATCACTTAACTGATTGTTATATTCTTTTAAATGCTTTAACTCATTCTTCTATTCTTGTTAACTCCTCTCATGCAAAAGAAAGCAAGACACATGTCCTCTTCCTACTCGTTGCATGTTCCTCATCTATTCTATACTGTTGATCTTCTCAAGTCTTCTATACCGTTGATCTCTTCTTTCCCAAGTCTATAAATTGAACCATGTTCTTCCATTCTAATTATCCAAGCTTTAAGTATTGTTACTCTGCAGGAATTATAGCGTGCCTTTGGCACCAATTCCTTCATTGCTTGTGATCACATTCGCTACTACGCACTATACACTACTACCATTGTTGTGAAGCTCCTCTTCATTGCAATAAACTATCACTGCCATTCCCAGTTGACATTCTTGAAGCATAGCAAGGAAGTGCACTCTCTGAGGGCCCTATTTCATACATGCAAGAACGATTGTGATAGGCGATCAATGGAAGCTTCGAATTAAGGAGGTTTGCTTTGTTGTTTGATCGTTGTTTACTTGGATCTCTTTGTTCACCATTTCATTGAAGTTTTGGGTATCTTGATATTGATTATTATTGAGTATTCATTTGAAATCCAATTTTCCCATAACACCCATAATCTAAACTAATTTTAGCACAGGAAGTACAACACCCTTTTGGATAAATACAACATGATAAGAACAATGGTGTAGTAAGTCTTATGACCAAGAAAGATGATCTCAAATCCATTTTAGATAACATAGGCATATAAAATAGAGTGCTTGAGACACAATTCATCAAGGAACTTAGAACACCATGAGAGAAGCAACAACAATACCGTCAATTCTTAAACTAAATTTATCGATGCACCAAGAGCCATAAGGAATAGCATATGGATTAGTTTAAGGCAACTTATAGAGAAGACATTTCTATCCTTAGGATAAACACAAGATAGAGATTCCATAACCAAAATATAAATCTATTTTCATAGATTTACTAACAATTATCTAGGGCTTCTACACAATATAGGTAGTAAGGTCCTATCGTAACAATGTCCTTAGTGGTGGTACAAGTGAGCCTATACGAGGCCTTACAAAGATGATCAAATGCATTTTTTATGCTATTGATGGCCTGAAGTATGTATGTTCCAAGTTCGATGATGATTGCATTATCGGAAGAGTGTTTTGTTGTTGACTAATTGAAGACAGTGTTATCCCTATGGAGATGTTCTATGTAGGACAGTGTGCAATGCTCTACATTCATCCACATTTGTAGATATGGCCATGTGGTTCTGGAATTATGTTCAAGATGCTATGAAGGTGATAATTCCAAGTTTCTAGATCATTTGTCCTTTTGCTGTGAAAGTTATACATGATAGAGTACCGACATGTGTTCTGGCAGAGTACGCTAGTGTTGTGTTAGCATTTAGATTTGCACCTTTCTGTGCAACTCAAAATGGAACAACATGTACAGTAAGACTGTTCTTCAAATTAGGAGAGGAAGCTCCCTCAGACAAGAAATTTTAAAAAGACAATACAATTAACCTATCTTTTTGTTTTCTCAAGGCATGAGCATAAGGCAATTCAAGCTCTTCTGCAATCCTATAAGAAGTTTTTCCAAGTACTACAAAAGAATAACTAATATAAAACATACTTTTGATTTCTTCAAGTAAATCCAAAGATCGAAGAAATCAAATGAACATTGGTGAACTTGATTTGAAAGGAAACATAAAGAACAAAGGAAGATTAAAGACGAATGTTTAAGCATAAAATCATAAACACTCGCTTTCAACCTCAACAACACAAATCTTGTAGAAATTCAAAGGAAACATCTATTCTCAAAGTAATAAATTATGCAACACAGTTGAACAATAAAATGGGAGAAATAAAAGCTTCATCATTTACCATTAAGAAATTAAGTGTGTAGAATACACTTATTTATACTCTAAAACAAAAGGCACAATGAAAAAGAAAGAAAGAGTTAACTAATTCTCTCCAACCTAACCCTAATGTTGCACACAAGCATGCGAGCTTATTAGCATTTAAAAATATTAAATAAGTCTCATGCAATTCAGTTAACTGAACTTGCATGTTATTACAATTTGAGTTCCACAAAAAGATATTTTGCATGATTTCTAAAACAAATCCAAAAATAAATTTATCTTTGAAAAGCAAAGTCATTTCTCAAAATAGAAACTACTTTGGAAATCTCTCCAGCTGCCCAAAATAGATTTTCTTGCAGATACTAAAAAATGACTAAGTCTGGGAATTGCGATTTTTCTCCAATTCATCAACTTTAGCCTCACTTGGAATAATAATGGAGTCAAGGTGAATAGTCTTCACCTGTAGGATGACACTTGCATCTTCAATTGTCTTCAATAGATCCGTATAATCCTTTTTAGCCTTATCAAATTTTTAATATGTGAGCTTCTGGAAGAGACTGTGTGTGCTTTTTTTGAATCGACGTTTTGGATCACACTCCAAGATCCATCATCACACTAATTCTCTTCTTTTCATCCTGATGATGGATCATGGAGTGTGATCTAAAATGATGATTCAAAAAAGCACACACAGTCTCTTCCAGAAGCTCACATATTACATATCATGGATTGTGGAAATATCATGTCTATTATCAAATTTTACTATGATTTTGGCCCAAAGGTACATCTTTGCTACATGAGGATCTCCACAAAACCTCTCACGGATTAGCCATATAAACTGTAACATACACCCTAAGATATATGTATTTTTGTGCCAAGTTTTTTGTTTTTCTGATTGTTTTAGGTTTTGGGTTTTATTGCATGTTGCATGTTCTAATATTGCATTGATAATATGGAATATAAAGCATATATTGAAAAACTAGAAAAACTACAACAAATATCACCAAAATATCAAAGACCCAGTTTATATTATAGCAAAATATGAATTATGAGTACATACCCATATGCCAGATTACAACTTGGTATTTGTGTTGTGTCCAGGCTAGCTATATAAACTCCAAAGAATACTTCCTTATTGCTCCAATGAAAGATTTCTCACATGCAAGAATTAGAAGATGATGGAATAACCCTAGGCGACCTCCATGAAAGTGATAGCAGCTCCAAATGAGGAAGAAACTATTTTCTGTAATACCCATGTTTCCCAATGTGTTGTACGGCCTCTACTAGGACTGCTCATAGCCACAAAGATACACATAAACTCCACCCAATATCTCAATAATGGCCAGTGATTGTTTGTAGATGATAGGCACCCAAATCTGATGCAAGATGAATGTTAAAACCCACACAATCTTTACCCAACATCACCCCAAAGGTAGTATGATCTGCTACAACAAGTACGGCTGAGGTTATGAGTAGTACGACCAGCAAATGAGCATGAAATCAGTCCTCAAAAACTCTCCAATCTATCCTAATCTAATCCTCTATAGTTAACACAATTTCATACCAAAATTGAATGAGATGTGATCACTCTGGCACCAAAACTTCATCAAAATCTATCAAATGACAGCTCGAATGAAGCCCCTGTATGAAGCCTCTAATCTTTCCTTCCTGATGTGGTCTTTCACACATGAAGAAGGTGATCTTGTAGAGGATTTCATCTCAGCAAGTCAATATCAAACCCTTGAAGCCAAACTCCAAACAATGCACGAGAACATTCCAAACTAGAGAGTAAAATTATAATCCAAGCATACCAAATGACTCCCATTCAACTCTTTTTATAAGTCCACAAGAGGGGTCCATTCACTTTTGGAGGGAAATATTTATTTTAATTTCACTTTTAATATTTCCCAAGGTGAGAGCTCAACAAAATGACTTAAGTGTCTTTTAAATATTTTATTTTTCAGCACTTAACCATTATAACCCAAAGTCCAATATTAAATAATATTATTAATTTACAGACTTTAATATGGAGGCCTAAATGAACTCGGAGTTCAGTGATATATAGACCATTAGAAAGGTCTTGTCAAAACGCTCCATCTCTAACACTAAAAATCTTGTAACAGACCAAAACCCTAATTTGCCAAAAATAGCAAGTTGGGACCCAAAGTCTAAAATCACCTAGAAAGACATCACTGCAAACCATCTGATATCACTAAGCTCAATGCAACATCAGGGATGGCCAATGAATGACTATCAAGTCACCAAAACAGCGCCAGATTGACACTTACTATAAATACCGATGTTCTCCAAGGACCAAAGAGAACAAACCCAGAAAAACTCAGAAAGATTATTGCCATGCAAGCACTTACTATAAATAGTAAGTACAGACAAGTTGTCTAAAATCTCTCTAAAAAGTGTCATACAACTCCACTGGATCACCTGAACACCTTAGTAACATCAAAATACTCCTCTGATTATGTTGTCACCAACTCAAAAAGTCAAATCTAATTGAGCTACAAGAGAACTCGAAAATGGGGACATTACATAAACTCATTCTGCAAGTCATGTACAAGGCAATTTACGTCTTCATCAGAAAAGTACCTACAAGGAATGTGCTGGATGAAATCAATCACATACTTCTCAACATTTAGAAGTTTCTCCTTCCATGTAGCCAACTCCGAGGCTATGTCCTTTGAGATATGAATCAAAAAGGAATACTGATGTGTCCACGAAAAGACTGTGGATCTATGCTCTATTGTCATGGGCCTCAATAATGATGGAAGAATATTGCATGGTGACTTTGAGGCCTAGAGAAGTGTTTCTCTTCGCTGTCCCACACTAGAAAATGCAAAATCAAACCTCTTTTAACTTACTATCCCAAAAAAAATAGACCTTTTTCTTTGCTATCCAACTCAGAATTTCTTGAAAAAAAGTGTATAACTTGCCTTTGAAAATAAAAATTTCCGAGTTTTCTCTTCAATTTGGCCTCTAGAAACAAATGCAAATGTCGATTTGAAGTGTTTTTAGGTGCTAGGAAAGTACAAAAACACTAAAAATGACACTTTTAGGTCAAAAACGTGCCCTAGAAGGTGGCTGGATCTGCTCTAAAATGAAGAAAAAGTTGATAAAAAGGTGATTTTTGACCTTTTCAATGCTGCCCTTGAAATTTGTGAGAAATTTCCTTCAAAAGTCTCTTGAATTTTGACTTCTAGATGCTCCAAAACAATAAAAATTGCCTTCTTTCAAACTAGACCTACAAAAAAAATGGATGCCCCTCCTTGAGATACCTTCAAAATCCACCTCTATATGGTTGGGAATGAACAAAAATGTCTTCTCCTTTGTTGTAACAAAGAAAAACTAGCTCCAATCTTCAAAATTATAAGCCTCTATGGCAATAATGCCTTCACAAATGAAGCTTTTCTTTTATAAACCCTCAAATCTGCTTTTATTCTAAAACTAAGAGTGTTTTTATTTGCCCTAGGCATGCAAAATCCTTTTGTGAGTTTGAAGTGAAGTTGATTCCTATTTATAGATTTCAAAAAGCATGAAAAATACCCCAAGAGGTGTGCTCCTCTTTGCATGGTTGGCCAAGCCTAAAAAGGAGGGAATTTGCTTTTGTTTGGGTGTCAATCTCTATGGCGTTGGCCTTTTTAGTAGTGGCACCTTTTTCCCTTGGCCCGCATGCCAAGGGAAAAGTGTGCCACTTTTTTGACAAATTTTCCTTGTCCTTTTGATGCCTTTTCTCCTTTGTAAGTGCTCCAAAATCTTTGCCTTAGGATTTTTGGAAAAATATTTCAATTTTGGACCTTTTTCAATTTGGAGCACCTTGTCCTTGGAGCGTGCGTCAGAGTCAAAGTGCTTCAAATGCACTTGGGAGAGATTTTGATTTTTCCTTAGATGCCTCTATGCCTTAGAAATTTCACCTTCATTTTGGAGTGTTTTGACGTTGGAGTGCGCTTCGCCTTGTGAGTGCTCTTTTCTTCATGCCTTAGGCATTTCTTCATGACCTTGGAGTGCTTTGGAGTTGGAGCATGCTCCTTGGAGAAAGTGCTCTTTTGACTATTGCCCTTTTGAAGAAAATTTTAAAACCATCCTCCGTCATTTGGCACACTGACATCCCCTAAGGTGCTCTTTTCCTCTCTCCTCCTAGGCACGCCTGAGCCTAGGTGCGCTTTTGTACCTTAGAAAATTTTTGAAAATTTTTATTTTTTCAAAATTTTCAAATTTGGTTTTTGAGTTGCCAGGTCTCTGCTCTATGCCTTTCGTCATTCCTTTGTAGTGTTTGAGTCTTCAATTTGATGCCTCTGACCTTCACTTCTTGATGATCTTTCATAGCATGTAGCCATTTTTGCTTGTTTGAAACTTCTCTTCATTTTGGCCTTCCTTCAATCTCCTTCAATATATTTTGTACCTGTCGGGTTAGAAAATAATGACAATGCCACACAGTACTTTGGGAAGGGTTTTGATATCACTTTTAGGGTGTTTGTATACATAGACAAAAAATTTTGTATGGTTACAACATGTTGAAGGCTTGTTCAAATGCTCTGCATTCCTCCAGGGAAATGAATGATTGCCCTTACGGTTTTGAGGACATGTTTATGGATGTGTATTACATGCTTCCTTGCGGTTTCAAGGTTCTTGGTGGTCTACAGCTCTGTTTTCAAATGATAGCATGTTGCAATGTGTTCCAAATGATAGATTGTTCTCAGAGTTAATGATTGAAGTTGTGTGGCACAATTCTTTGATGTGTGGTGGTGAAGGAGTGTTTGGGGATGTTGTCTGAGTCATGTGGACTCATCTAGAAAAGTTTTAGAAAGATCTTTCTTGTTTCCAGTACTGCACAAGGTTTTCAAGTTAATGTGGTCATTATACTTCAAGTCTTCATGTGTTTTGCTTAAAGCTGTCCTATTTCCAAATGAGTAGAGTGTGAGGATGTAATTCCTTGGTGTTTGAAGTTTCGAAGGATGGTTTGAACCTGGTTAAGCAAGTGTTGGCATTCGCAAGGCATGAATCTTCTACTGGTGTAACGTGTAGCTCCACTTAGGACCTATCTTCTACATGTTTCATATTGTGTGTTGTATGGCTGACTTGTAAATGTATTTTTCATGTTGTATCTAGCCGACAAGAAATGTAATCAATGTAATATCATGTATAAATATTTAATCAAATTGAATAAGGTGAATGTGATTGCAAGTTGATTGAAAAGGTTCGCAAGTAGATAATAAGCAGAATAAATGCATTATTGATATGAGACTGAAGGAGAAAGAGCAGAAGTTGTTGATGTTTTTGAATTCATCTTGAAGACATATTTGTGATAGTGATCAAGTATAGAGTTTGCCTAACTAATCAGATCATCAGAAGAAAGTGTCAAGAGGTATAAGTGCAATCATCAAAAGTGTGAGTTTCAATGTCAGTTTTCAGATAGAGAAGGATTGTCATACTTAATCATTTGTAAGTGTGTTCTCATTTCAAGAAGTAGTAGCTTCCTTGGGAGTGACCCTAAAACAAAGTCTTTAGGGAGTTGTAGTTTCCTTGGGAGTGACCCTAAATCAAAGGTCTTCAAGGAGTAGAAGCTTCCTTGGGTTGTAGCCCTAAAACAAAGTTGTTATTTGAGCTTCATATATTGTGAGTTAATCATCATCGTGGTTTTTCCCTTCTAGGGTTTTCCACATATATATGGTGTTATGTGTTGATGTGCATTGTATTAATATTTCATGTTCATGTTAATTCTATGATGATTAAGTTTTAATTTACTCCGAATAAGTTGAAGTTGCTAAAATTGAAGATTACTTAGATACTGATTCACCCTCGACCTCTTAGTATCCTGGTGTATTCAACATCTTATTCTTAGTGCTCCCCTTTTGGAGACAAGTTCACCTATCCTGTAGGGTCCTAAAGGTTGACTTCGTTCTAGTTGATTTGATTAAGGGACAACTCTTGTTAATGTTATATGCAATAGAGCGTGAAAGGCTTGTTGATGTGAGGGAGTCCAATATAAGGCTTTGTCACAATTCAAAAGATCTGCAAGTAAGTCAAACTCATCAAGCTTGCATGTAGATCTTCACTTTAGGACGTTCTTGAATACTCTACAAAATTTGGAACAATTCCAAAGGCGTTTGCAATTCTCTTTGTTCATTTGGAGGAACAAAGCTTATGCTTGTTTTTCTATTTGGTTCTGGCTGCATATCCATTGAATACCCCGTGTCCTTCTCAGGAAATTAAAAAATGATAGGATCTTCAGCTCCTATGGTCACTCACATCTTACGTTCTTTTTAGAATTCTCCTTCACTCACCTCATCTTCGTCTTGGAGTCTTTCTACCATTTCTATCTGCACCAAGGGTGCTTCCCACTCATCCACATCATTTGATTGTATTGAGGTTGAGGCAGAAGGTTGCTCATGTCTTTGAGGGGCTAGGAAGGCTTTAGGTGAACCTTCCATAACATTCCTTGACTCATTGTCTATTGAGTTTTCTTCTTCTTGATCATGAGTTTTTACCTCTGTAGATGATGTCAATGGTGTGTAAGAGTCTTCAAAAGATGAAAGTGGTGTCTACGAATCACTTTTATCTTCCATTTTTGATACGTGCATCTCACTAGATGTTGTTTCTTTTGGTAGCATTAAAGGAGTATACCTTTTATAAGAATCCTCCTCAGGATCTAACAAGGCATGTAGGTCTACTATGTTTAAGTCCAATGTCTTTTTTTCAAATTCAAGCCACTTTATTCAATGGGGTTTTTCTCTTACGCACAAGAAAACATGATTAACTTGCTCGTCTTTTGGGGATACATTGATGATGAGAATATCTAGAGGAAATTACATAGAGGTCCATCTTTCTCCAACCACTCCATGATTTTTATTGTAGTTTTTTTGGGACCCATTTCCTTTTGTTTTGATGGTTCTCCTTTCTCAGAGGTTCTTATTTCTGCATTGTTGATAGTTTTGGTAGGTGTTTCTGTCCTTTTAATTTGTATTGAGGTGTGGGATCTTGAATAAAAATCTTGTTAGTTGCTAGCTCATAATCTATCGAGATCCCTATCTTTTTGGTTGCATCAGTCTTAACCATGCTAAAGGGTTCTGGGTCCCCTTTTGTGACATAAACTTTTTCAAGGTGCAAGAATCTGAGCTCCTAGAATAATGTGGAAGGGATGGCCTTCATTCAGTGTATCCATGGTCTTTCAAATAGTAAATTGTACCCATTATCCTTGTCAATGAAATAGAACATTATAGGAATCATTTTTGGCCCTAACAAAATAGGCAATGTAACCTTTCCTATTGTGGTGACTTTGAAGTTGTCGTATCCTCTCAAAGTGTCTTGAGACACAATGATGTTGGTATGTGTTGACAAAGGCGAGGATCAACAAGCAAGAATAAAACCACAAAGCTATTTTCCACACAATAGGCCAAACTACATTTCCAAAAGATGAAAATTATGTACATAGAGCCTCGCTTAAATAGGCAAGCAAGTGGAGGTAAGAAGGTCATACACAACAACTGAGCAACCCTCCAAAGGTGCAACACTTGTCTACTCAAATATCTTTGTGGAAGTGCTCTTGGCACAACTCTAAAATACTCTCGACACAGCCATAATTCAATATTTTTATTCTAATATTATTTTGTTGTTTCAGAAACTTCGCTATGACTCAATATATCTATCCCCTCTGAATTTGACACTTTATAATGATAGTGCATTAAACAAGGCTATTTGAAACAAAAAATGACACTTTATAATGATAGTGCGAAATCATTTCCAATAGATTAGTCTTGAGAAAATATTCACTTTCTAAAAAAATGACACTCAATTTTGAGTTGCCAATCAAAAGATACAATTATTTTTCGAGTTGTTTAACTAGATGTACAAAGAAGGGAAATTTTTTTGCGAAAACTAGGACAATTCTCAAATCTCGACGCAGCTTTGTCAGCATCTGAACCAGCTTCACATCAACTATAAATATGGCCAATTTCACCTCTGTGGATGAAAGTTGTGGCAAAGTTTTAAAAAAAGCCCCTCTTTGCACACACTAGTGCAAGATTAGGGTCTTCTAGGGCAAATTGTTTTTTAGAAAATTCAACTTTTTGGAGGTAGCTCTAGCATAGAATGTGTTGTTTGGGTGGTTAACTAACCTCTAGGGGTTAGCATAAAGTGTTAATAGTTCCTTTACAATAGTTGTTAATAGTTTGTTGCAAGTATGAGGATAACCAGTGTTGTCATTAATGTCAACATACTCATATTGCATTAATAAGAAGGATTGAATGAGCTGTGTGCTGAGGATACTGAGGTTATTAGTCTCAATCAGGAACAGTGAAGAATAGTGATAAGAAGAAGGCAAAAGTCCTCAATAGGTTGAGGATAAGAGGATGCGGTTTAAAGGGTTTGTAGATATGAGTCTTGAGATGCTCCAGTCAAGATTTTAGAGGTCCACATGAATATCTGAAGAAGTTATGATCGCTCAAGTAGAACCAGTTCCAGCAGGTGTTCAATGGTGATAAAGTGTCACAGATTGGTCCAGTGAGCTCCAGAATTGCATTATCTCACTCTGCGGATTGGAGAGAGTGTTTAAGAAGTTTGTGTGAAGTGAAAACTAGATTTGTTCATGGTTTGGAGGTCCAGAAGCATCTTTTTCATTATGACAGTGATGGCAGACTGTGTTCTTGAAGTTCTGGATGAAGAACAGAAGAATTCCAGTACGCTGATAAAGTGCGGATGTTCTTGATGACTCAGGAAAGGTTTTGGTGATCATTGGATCATGTACAATTCTTATTAGTGGTCCACATTGAAGTTAGAGTTTGCATTTGAAGAATAACCACGGATATTGGTGTTCTTCTTGAGACTGGCCGACCGGATGTATTACACATCTTGCGAATAATCTTATAGGTGTTTGCCGACTTAGATGATTATTCCTAAGTCAATGCCTTGTATAAATAAGGGATTGTGAATTCATTTTGAAGTGTCTCTTGGTGTGGATGAGTGTGGCATAGTGAAGAAGAGCAAAAGACAGAGCAGGAGTTTTCGGGCTTAAATGGAACTGATCCAGACATGGTAAAGATGTCAATCTCCAGTTCAAGTTTGTAATACTTGTTACTTTGTAGACAGTGTTTCTCTTGTAGGCAGTGTGCCTCTTGTGAGCAGTGTGCTCAGGCAGTGAGCCCTAATTGGCATGTGCCATCTATTTTTCTTATTCTTCTAACAAAGAATAATCCTTGGGTTAATCACCCTGTGGTTTTTCCCTTGATCAGGTTTTCCACGTCAAAATCTTGGTGTCTCATGTGTTGATGTGTATATGCTCTGGTGTTTATGCTTTATGCTTTCATGAGTGATTAATTGATATGCTATTAAATAACAAGAGGATTTAAGTGTTTGAATTGGAAGCAAGTTTTTGTACAACTGATTCACCCCCCCCTCTCAGTTGTGTGCCCTAGATCTAACAATTGGTATCAGAGCTAAGTTCCTCTAAAAAGAGCTTAACCGCTTGAGGAGATCCAGGATGTCATCATACAAGAAGGACAGTCTGAAGTTTGATGGAACCAACTTCACTCTTTGGAAAGGCCGCATGAAATTTCACTTGGAGTGTATGGGAAAGGCGTACCTGTCCATGGTCACAAAAGCATATACACCTCCACAGGGTGGTCTGACAACTCTAAATGAAATCACAGATGCTGAAAACAATCTGCGGACCAAAGAGGCTCTTCTAAGTGCATTAACTGACTCAAAGCTTTCAAATGTTATTGACCTACCAACTGCCTATGAGATCTGGATTAAACTAGAACTTCTACATGAAGGAGATGAGTATGTTAAGAGTGCAAGGTTGCAGAGTCTCAAAGGAAAATTTGAAAGACTGAAAATGAGAGATGATGAAAATATTACTACCTTTATGCCAAGAGTAAATGAGCTGGTATGTGGAATCAGGAATGCTGGTGCAGTTTTGGATGAAAATGAGATTGTTGGCAAAATTCTCAGATCTCTTCCTGTTGTCTACAAAATCAAGGTTGCTGCCATTGATGAATTCAGAGCCCATACAACTGTCACAAGAGACCAATTGGCTGGCAAACTGGCTGCATTTGAAATGACCGAGTTTGGAGATGACCCCCCCAAGGCTGAATCTGTATTCAAAGCCAGTGCCTCTGTGAAAGGTAAACAAAGATTTGATCCAGGAGAAAACTCTTCAAGGAAGCTGTCATGGTATGATCAAACAAGAAGAGACATGGAAGTGGAAGAAGCAGAAATAGCTCAACTTGAAGCCCTCTTTACAAAGAGACTGCCAAGAGGATCTGATAAGTATGAAGGAAAATTACCCTTTAAGTGCTTCAACTGCAATAAGATTGGTCATTTTGCCTCAAGATGTCCGGAAAGATCTACAAGGTCAAATTCTAACAGACAAAGGTTCCAAAAGAATTGTTATTATGTTCATGAAGAAGATGATAATGAAGGAGTAACAGATGATGAATCAGAGATAGGAAACAAATCTGGAAATGAATGGGTGTTTATTGCCATCAAGAAAGAAGATCCAATATCCTCTGAATCTGTCAATAATAAGGTTGTAGAAGGAGCTTTGGCTGCCCAAGTTGAAGAAAAGGATGATTGGGTTATTGACAGTGGATGCTCTCACCATATGATAGGTGACAAGAACAAGTTCTTATATTTGGAAAGGTATGAAGGAGGAGTGGTAAAGTTTGGTGATAAATCTGTTGGTAGAATCAGAGGAAGAGGAACTATTTCTTTTAATGGAAGAAACAAAACTGGTAATGTGCTATATGTTGAAGGCTTGAAGCACAATCTTCTCAGTGTTGGACAGTTGGTGGACAAAGGCTATGATCTCCGATTCAAGGATGGAAAATGCAAAATCCTTGAAAGATCCAGAACAAAGATTGCATCCGGTACTCAAACTAAAGGTAATATCTTCCACTTGGTTGGTTCTGATAAAAGTTGTCTGTTTGTTCAAGTTGATCAGAGTTGGTTATGGCATAGAAGGATGTGTCATATAAATTTTGATAACATCATCAAGATAAGCAATACTCAGGCTGTAAGAGATCTTCCAAAATTGGTAAAACCTACAAATAGTTTGTGCAAAGAATGTCAGCTAGGTAAACAGAGCAGAGTCTCATTCAAAAGCAAGGATCAATCCTCTACCGGATTATTGGAGTTAGTTCATATTGATCTATGTGGTCCGACAAGAATCAAGAGTATGCAAGGTGATAGATACTTTATGTTACTGATTGATGACTATTCCTGGATGATGTGGGTTACCTTTCTAAAAGATAAATTAGAAGTGTTTGAGAAGTTCAAAATCTTCAAGGCTATGGTAGAGAATCAAACTGGATTAAAACTGAAATGTCTGAGGTCTGATAAAGGTGGTGAATTCACATCTGGTGAATTCATAGATTTTTGTGAGAAGCATGGTATAAAGAGACAGTTATCTGCCCCTAGGACTCCACAGCAGAATGGAGTAGTTGAGAGAAAGAACCAGACCATCCAAGAAGCATCCAGGACAATGATGATGGAAGCAAATGTTCCCCATATGTTTTGGAAAGAAGCTGTCAGCACTGCAGTCTACACTCTCAATCAAGTTCAAATCAGAAGCAATACCGGTAAGACTCCTTATGAACTTTGGTTTGGCATCACTCCTACTGTGAGATATTTTAGAGTATTTGGTAGCAAGTGTTAATTAAAAGAGATGAAGATCTAGGAAAGTTTGATGCTAGAAGTGATGAAGGAATTTTCTTGGGTTACTCCACTCAAAGCAAAGCATACCGGTGTTACAATAAGAGACTGAGAAAGATAATAGAAAGTACAAATGTGAAGGTTGATGAAGGTATTGAGAAGCCCTCAAGATTTTATGAGTATAATGAAGATTATCAGAATGATGTTCTGGTTCAAGAAGCTCCATCCTCTCCTGAAAGTTAGATTCAGACTGATCCGGTAAATTAGGAAGAAGAGACAGGTCTAAATGAGCATGATCAAGAAGCAGAAGTGCAAGAAACTCCCAAAGTTCCAAGGTATGTAAGACTGAACCACTCTGAAGATCAGATCATAGGTGACAAAAGCAAAGGTGTGCAAACTAAAAGGAATGTTGCTCAAAATTTAGATGAATGTTGTCTGATTTCAAAGATTAAACCTAAGACAATAAATGAAGCCTGCAATGATGAAAATTGGACTAAAGCAATGGAAGAAGAGTTAATGCAAATTGAGAAAAATCACACTTGGGATCTTGTTTCCAGACCTAGAAACAAGAATGTGATTGGAACCAAATGGGTCTTCCGGAACAAACTAAATGAAGTTGGTGAAGTAATCAGAAATAAGGCCAGATTAGTCTGCAAAGGCTACTCTCAAATAGAAGGGATTGATTTTGAGGAAACCTTTGCTCCGGTGGCAAGAATTGAAGCAGTCAGACTATTTCTTGCATTTGTTGCCTTCAAAGATTTCAAAGTGTATCAGATGGATGTCAAATCTGCTTTCCTGAATGGTGACTTAGAAGAAGAGGTGTACATTGAACAACCAGATGGATTTCAGAATCTGAGCATGGTGATATGGTCTGCAAATTAAAGAAGGCACTGTATGGTCTAAAGCAAGCTCCAAGAGCATGGTATGAAAGGCTGGACAAACATCTTTTGAAGATTGGGTTCAATAAAGGTACTACTGATAGTAACCTATATTTCAAAATTGATCATGAAAACATCTTGATTGTTGAAGTATTTGTTGATGATATCATCTTTGGAGGAAGAGACAATATGTGTAAAACCTTTGCAAATCAAATGAAAAGTGAGTTTGAAATGTCAATGCTCGGTGAAATAAATTTCTTCTTGGGTCTGCAAATTACTCAGTCAAAGAAAGGAATCTTTATCTCTCAGACCAAATATGTGAAAAAATTGTTGAGGATATTTGGAATGGAAGATTCAAAGCCAATGAACACTCCCATGGGAACCGGATGTAAGTTGAGCAAAGATGATGACTCTCCTAAGACAGATCAGACCAAGTACAGATCAATGATTGGAGGATTATTGTATCTCACTCAGACTAGACCAAATATAATGCAGGCTATTGGTCTTGTGGTGAGATTCCAGGCTGATCCCAGGGAATCTCATGTCATGGCAATCAAAAGAATTTTTAGGTACTTAAAAGGAACAATTGAGTATGGTCTATGGTATCCTAGAGATCATAATTTTTCTCTTCATGCATATACCGATGCAGATTGGGCATGAGATGTGGATGATAGGAAGAGTACAAGTGGAGGAGCATTCTTTTTGGGAAAAAGGTTGGTTTCTTGGCTAAGCAAGAAACAAGAGGCAATATGCCTGTCTACAACTGAAGCAGAATACATTGCAGTAGCAGGAAGTTGCACTCAACTTTTGTGGATGAAGCAAATGCTAAGAGATATTCAAGTAGAATATGAGGAGCCTATCACAATTTTCTATGATAATTCAAGTGCAATAAATATTTCTAAGAATCTAGTGTTGCATTCTAAGACTAAGCATATATCTATCAAGTTTCACTTTCTGAGAGAGCAAGTGAACAAGGGTGAAGTCAAATTGGAGTATGTGCCCTCAAAGGATCAACTTACAGATATTTTTACTAAACCTCTTCCCAAGGACTCTTTTGAGTATCTCAGGGAGAAGTTAGGGGTTATTGCCCCTCCAGTGATAAACTAGGATGCACTGATGTGCATCAGTCCGGTGGATATCACAATCATATCTTGTGATCCAGATTGATGATGGGGAGCTGCTACTAAGGGGGAGCAGCTGATATGATTCTGATGTGTTAGAATTGCAAGTATGAGCCCTTTGCCATTGATGTCTAAGGGGGAGAGAAGACATGTGAAAACAAGTGGTTGATGATCAAAGGGGGAGCAGTAAATAGGGGGAGCTATGACAGAAAGGAGAAGTTCTTGTCTTGATGGTTTTTCACATCATATGTTGCCATCAATGACAAAGGAGGAGATTGTTGCAAGTATGAGGATAACCAGTGTTGTCATTGATGTCAACATACTCATATTGCATTAATAAGAAGGATTGAATGAGCTGTGTGCTGAGGATACTGAGGTTATTAGTCTCAATCAGGAACAGTGAAGAACAATGATAAGAAGAAGGCAAAAGTCCTCAATAGGTTGAGGATAAGAGGATGCAATTTAAAGGGTTTGTAGATATGAGTCTTGAGATTCTCCCGTCAAGATTTCAGAGGTCCGCATGAATATCTAAAGAAGTTATGATCGCTCAAGTAGAACTGGTTCCGGCAGGTGTTCAGTGGTGACAGAGTGTCACAGATTGGTCCGGTGAGCTCTGGAATTGCATTATCTCATTCTGCGGATTGGAGAGAGTGTTTAAAAAGTTTGTGTGAAGTGACAACTAGATTTTTCCATGGTTTAGAGGTCTAGAAGCATCTTTTTCATTATGACAGTGATGGCAGATTGTGTTCTTGAAGTTCCGGATGAAGAACAGAAGAATTCCAGTAAGCTGATAAAGTGTGGATGTTCTTGATGACTCAAGAAAGGTTTTGGTGATCCTTGGATTGTGTACAATTCTTATTGGTAGTCTGCATTGAAGTTAGAGTTTGCATTTGAAGAATAACCATGGATATTGGTGTTCTTCTTGAGACTAGTCGACCGGATGTATTACATGTCTTGCGAATAATCTTATAGGTGTTTGCCGACTTAGATGAGTGTTCCTAAGTCGATGCCTTGTCTAAATAAGGGATTGTGAATTCATTTTGAAGTGTGTCTTGGTGTGGATGAGTGTGGCATAGCGAAGAAGAGTGAAAGGCAGAGCAGGAGTTTTCAGGCTTAAATGGAACTGATCCAGAAATGGTAAAGATGTCAATCTCCAGTTCAAGTTTGTAATACTTGTTACTTTGTAGATAGTGTGTCTCATGTAGGCAGTGTGCCTCTTGTGAGCAGTGTGCTCGGGTAGTGAGCCCTAATTGGCATGTGCCATCTATTTTTCTTATTCTTCTAACAGAGAATAATCCTTAGGTTAATCACCCCGTGGTTTTTTCCTTGACCGGGTTTTCCACGTCAAAATCTTGGTGTCTCATGTGTTGATGTGTATATGCTCTGGTGTTTATGCTTTATGCTTTCATGAGTGATTAATTGATATGATATTAAATAACAAGAGGATTTAAGTGTTTGAATTGGAAGCAAGTTTTTGTACAACTAATTCACCCCCCTCTCAGTTGTGTGCCCTAGATCTAACATAGTTAACATGAAATGTTAACTATACAATATGTAATGTCCCTTTTTTAGCTCATAGATTTTTGTGTGCATTTTGGCTTGTTCCTAGTCTCTTAGAGGCTATCTGACATGTTTGGGAGGACTCCAATCTTCTTGGAGTAGTCGTGGTTCTGTCTGCAGATCAGTTATATGGGTTTCCCTTGTGTTAATGGATTATTTTCTATGGCATTGAACTCAGTGGATGTTCAGGTTCATAGTCGGTTTGCTCTCCAAGATTCCTGGAGGAGCCGTCTATTTTTGGAAAGTCTCTCAGAAGGCATCGTTTCACATCCCAAACCTTACAGAACATATCGGTTCAGTTTAAATTGCATTTGGAGGCTGTTTGGGATTTTTCACAAAAATTAATATTTAATGAGCTATTTTAATTATTATTTCCACTTTAGCTCCTAGGGGTAAAAATAATTAATTAATACCTAAGTGTTATAGCTCATTGGAAAGTTTTTTAAGTGTTCTAAATGTTAGCCACTTAAAAAGGGGCCTCACACTTGATATTTTATTATTATTTCAAAAAAGGCCTTTTGTGAGAAGAAATATGAAGAGATAAAAAGAAATAATATTATATTCTTCTCAAAATGTTATAAATAGGGGATGAGAGCTCATTTGAAGGGTTATGTTTATGCTTTGGATCTATTTTGTTTGCAGATGGATTGAACCAGAGAGTTCTTCCATATTCTCTTGAGGACAAAAACCCTCTTGTAGAATGCTCTTGAGGAGGAAAACCCTCTTGAGATTAATGGTGGTTTTCATTTAGGAAATCACATGGAGCTGATTAGAGTTGAAGTTTTTGTTGTGTTTTGCATTGTGATCCAATTTTATATTGTTGAAATCAATTATTAATAATGTTGTGGGGAAGTTTGATTTATATCTTTGATTTTAGTGTGCTTTGGCTTGGTCGTACAACAGCAGGTCCATACCATCTGAAAATGTGATATGAAGTTTGCAAAAAATTAATTGATATATGTTGATCAAGCTTTTGGTGTAGTCTAAGTATGATCAGATCACTTCTTTTAAGACTAATATTAGAGGGTTTGATGCATGATATGGATTGTATGAGGATATCCGTACATACTGGTTGTACAATGTTGTTGAGGGTCGATTCAGATTAGAATTTATTTATTTTGTTTTTGAGACAAATGTTGATTGGAATGCTTTTCTATGGATATGGCTCCTATTTTAAGACTGATTTCAGTGGGATTAAATCTGATTTGAAGTTGCTGTGTTGAATCCATACCTGCTTGAGCCGTACATGGCTGTTGGGGTGTTTTAAATTTAAAAATTATTGTGTTTGATATTGTGGCAGGGTTGGATTGGGGTCTCATTGCCATGTCTTGGCACCTCCTTCTAGACAGATTTCATGGTTTTTAATGGAATTTTGAAACTATTGTGATGAAAATGACCCTCATAGAGCCGTACCATTCCCACAATGGTGCTATACAACAGATAAAGATGAATTTGGAAAGCAAGATAAATTTGTTTTTGTAGTGTGGGGATTAGTTTGGAGGTCATAATTATAGTAAATCAGATCTGCAGTGATTGAAGAGAGTTTTGTGGATTCATTATGGCATTTGGTATCTTCCTTTCATGGTTGGGATATCTGTACAGATAGGCATATGACATAAATTTCAGAGCTTTGTCATTTATAAGTTTGCTTTCAGATTATTTTCAGCTTGGACTGAGCTTCAATAAAGATAATGTTTGACATTGTTTTATGTGTAGCTTAAGTCATTTCTTGTGTAAGCTATGACATCTAGTTTGGTTGGTTGTCTGTACCAACAAAGGAAGTTGTGATGTGAATGCTATCTTAGTGGATGATTATAATTAGATTATTGATGTTAGATTATTATTGAATTATTATTGTTGTCCAAAGTTTTGAATGTCCTTTGTCTGGAGGATGTTACTTGCATGTTTCTGAGCATGGGGAGTGGGTATTGGACTAATATAGATAGTACTCAGTGCTGCCATGAAGAATAGCTGATCTGAAGAAGGCTACAACAGTACCTTGAAGTTGAGGTTATTCGTCATGCTCTTCTTATTGATACATTTATGGTGGATTCTTTGATTTTAAATGTTCTAACTTGTGGCAGTTGTGACACTTGTGAATTTAGGGGTATTGGGTTTAGTTTGTAATTTATTATTCATAGCATTGTAAACTTTAATTTTATGGAAAACTCTAAGTTTCCCCTGGATGGTTTACCGCTAGTGTGGGCAAAAGAATCCTTTATCTTTCTTGTTTACTTTACCCACTGAATAAGTGGAGAATACCCATTGAATAAGTGGATGGTTTGTATTTCATTTTATAATTACACCCACTGGAATGTGGTGAATTCCCACTATATTGTGGATGCCTCCTCATGCAGATGAGTGTTTACTTTATTGCACAATGTTTAAGATTGTAGACCAAAGTACATTATGATGTCCCCTCGCCCAGTTGGGATCTTCGTGATTAGAAGTGTGGAGGTTATTTAGTTGCTCATGCATGATTGTGCTAACATTGTGATATCATTATACAAACTTGGAAAAAAAAAATTAAGGTAGCATCTTACAGTGGTATCAAAGCTGGTGATCTTGCCAGCCTATTTCAGTTGATACTCTTTCCGTGCAGATTTTCAGTTGTGCAACAAGTTTTCAACCTTGCATGTGAGTGACTAGCACTTGCATGTTGTTCAATGTGTGGCAGTTGAAAGAGGTTGTTCAGTGATTGTTAGATTATGGCATCTCTTAAGAGGAGAAGTGAGACATATGTTCTATTTGATTCTCTTAGGCAAAGTCAGGATGAATTAGAAAGAGCAATTCAAGAGAAGTTGGATCAAAGGAAGTATCATCATGAGGCCACTAAGATTATTGATGAGTATGAAAGACTATCAGATGATTGTAAGCAGCAATTTCCTTGGGATGCTTTCTTGAAAATCATCAAATAGAGGAATCCTGACAAAGAGGGCTTAATATAATACATTCAAAAGATAAGGAAAGAAGAGGAGATGAAGACAATGTCTTTATGCAATCTCAAATTATCTTTTCCTTTGGTAAAGACCAAGATCCATTCTAAGTCATCACTTTCTAGCCCATCGAACAAGAAGCCTCCTATTTCAAGGAAGAAAGGGTTCATCAAGAATGAACTTAGAAGAAGAAATCTTTGTTTCCTATGCAAAAATTCTTGGGAGCCTAACCATCATTGCAAGAACAAGGAAGTTGAACCAGTAACTTTCACCACATGTCCTTTCTTTTAGGATGATGTGGAAACAAATAAAAAAGAAGATGAAGTCCTAATATCTAAAATACATAAGATTGAGCCTCTGTATGATGAAGACAAAGTCACAAATCATGAGACATGCATAGAGGAGTTTGCTGATTTGGGGGAAGCTACAACATAAATTAATGAAGTTTAGTTTTGTTTTGATGAAGTTAAGGAGCCTAGAGTGTTGGACTTTTCAATTCCTTCATTTGATGAAGACCTTGAAGATGCCACTACATTTGAGGAGTTAAAGATGATTGATATATTTCTAGAAGGTGACTTTACAAGCGAACCTAAGAGCTTTGATGCTGAAAGCCTTGATGAGTGCATGAGGAAAGGTATACCTTTGACAGCCCAAGAAGTTAATGCTACTGAAGCTCTTAGGACAACCCTTAATGAAGAGTATCTTCACCATGCTTGTGAAGGTAATTCAGATTATGAGTGGGAAATTCCCATGCCAAGTGAAGTGCTGATTGATTCCTCAAAGATTTAGGATGAAGAGTATGATGATGAAGACTTTAAATCAGCCATTGGTGATGATTCAATGTTTGAATATGAGACTGCCATATCATTTGATCTAAGTGATGAAGAAGAAGATTCAATTCCCATGCAATTTGAAGAAACTAGTGTCCTTGCAGAAGAGTCAGTTGATAAGCATGTTGTTGAAAAGCTTGTTGGAAGATTTGGATCAGCCTCAAAGGTTGGCTTAACATTAGATTTCGGTGATGCTACTTCTTGTAGTCAAAGTGGCCATGAAGAGAACAACTTAAAAACAACTAATTTTAAGGATCATGTTGGCAATTAAGGTGTCTCAACCTTGGTAATTCCTTGTATTATTTCATTGTATTTATTTATTTATTGCCTATTGTATAATTTGGATGCAAATCCTATGTTGTCATTTTGTGGGAGTTGGCACGGTGATGTGTCATCCTACATGGCATATGACCACATTTAATTTTGTCCTCACATGAGGAGATAGGCATCCCACTTAGTGGTAGGAATATTTTACCATGTGTCAGCATCTTGGATGTTGTGTAAGGGAATGTTGACCGTAACAGTCATGACATATTCCTATGACAAAGTTATGACATGTAAGAGTCGAAAATAGAATCTTGTAAAATAGGTGAAGACATGTGTCGAGAAGCATCTTTGAAAAAGGCATCTTTGGGTGCCCCAAGGTGGAGGTGGACTATAGCTTGTGTATGATAAATTCTCTTACAGTTGTAAGTTATGATAGCTATGACAGATTCTATGATGATCGTAAGAGTCGTAAGAGCATCTGTCATAGCCCATTTTAGAAATGGGTGATCTCTTTGGGATGGGGTGTGTGGACAAGTGTCAAATACATCTTACAATGTTGACCAAGTGTCCATAGGCATGGGTTTTGGGCAATGAGGCCAAGTTGGACGCCCATTCCAAGATAGAGGTTATTTTGCCTTGTATTTTCTATATAAACAGGTGCTTTGAGGAGGAGTAGCATTATGTGATTGACAGGTACTATTATGCTGCCAAATTGACTCTAGACACAAGTGTCAAAGACTATTGAGAGCTTGCATTGCAAGTGTATTGTAAACCATATTTAGTTTTGATAACACATTGTGCAGGTTTTTGAGCGGGGTTTTTCACCCGATAAGGGTTTTCCCCACGTTATATCTTGTCTCTCTTCTTTTGTCTTCTTTCTGGTTCTATGTGTATTGCTGCAATATCTCTGTTATATGTTTCATGTTTTTGTAATTGTAAAGATTAAATTGAATTTTCATAGCCTTCCCCTCATTAGATTAGTGTAGGAAGCGATTTCTGCACACCTAGCTTCCTTTCAGTTAGTATTAGAGCTTGATCACATTTGGTCCTAGTTATTGGGTAGGGTTTCTTGAGCTAATCTTAAGTTGAGTGGGAGTCAGTGCAGAGTATTCTGAATCTTATTGTAGCAAGGAGATGGCAAGCACATCTGAAAGGATAGAGGTGGAGAAATTCAATGGCACTAATTTTGAGCTATGGAAGCTTAAGATGGAAGACATGCTTGTTGATCGAGACCTCTTGGAAACTATTAGTGGCACAAAACCTATGACAATGTCACAAGCTGATTGGGATCTCAATGATTGGAAGGCTAAGGGTCTCATAAGACTTAGTCTTGCTGATTCTGTCTTGTTAAATGTCCATGAGGAGAAAACTGTAAACTTGCTTTGGAAGAAGTTGGCAGATGTGTATCAGGCCAAGTCCCTGGTGAACAAACTTTTTCTGAAAAAGAAGTTGTATTCTCTGAAGATGGAGGATGGAGGATATGTTGCAAATCACCTGAATGCCTTTAACATGTTAATTACACATTTGACATTAGTTGGTGTGAAGATGGAGGAGGAGGATCGTTGCATGACCTTGCTTTGTTCTTTGCCAGACTCATGGAATCATCTTGTGATGGCTATTGGGAGCACCACATCCACTTTCACAATGGATGAAGTGGTATCTTCATTGTTATCTGAAGAGATGTGGAGAAAGTCTTCTAAGGAACCCAAAGAGGCTCTTGCAGTTTGTGGAAGACCTAAGGAGAAAGGGAAAAAGAAAGACAAGAAAGCTGATAAGGGTAGATCCAAATCCCATGGGAGATCCAAATCTCCTGGAAAGTCCAAGGCTCTCTGTTGGAACTATGGTAAATCTGGGCATTTCTGAAAGGAATGCAAAGAGAAGTAAAAGAAGAAGAAGAACCTAGATTCAGATTCTGACAAGTCACAAGATGATGGTGATGCTTTCATTGCAGCCTTGGCAACCCATGCATCTCATGATGTGTGACTGATTGATTCTAGGGCATCATTCCACATGACCTTGCATTGAGACTGGTTTACTAAGTATGAGGAGTTCGATGGTGGAAGGGTGTACCTGGGTGTCTACTCTCATCTAAAGATTGTTGGTCATGGAAGAGTCTCTATCCAATTCCTTGATGGATGAGTGAAGGGGATCTCTGGGGTTATGCACATCCTAGGCTTAGCATGGAACCTGCTTTTTGTAAGTATGTTGAATGATGCAGCTTTGCAGGTTGTATTTTTGAAAGAAGGATGCAAGATGACTAAAGGAGATATGGTGCTTGCCAAGGGTACTAGGAGAGGTACTATGTTTCAGTTGGAGGCATGCATTTCACAATGCAATAGTTCTTCTGACTCAAGGAAGAGGGCAGCAGTCACTTCATCCCCACCATCTGAACCAGCAGTGAAGAAATTTGTTGTATCTAGTCCTGATGGTTGTATTCATACTTTGGAAGTTAAGCTTCCTACTGAAAAGACAATGTTATGGCATAAGAGATTTGGCCACATTGGTGAGAAGGGTCTTAGAACCCTAAAAAATTAAAACCTCGTTGAGGGTTTAGATGATTGTAATCTTGAGTTTGACTTTTGCGAACATTGCATATATGGAAAACAAAACTGTGTTCAGTTTTATTTGAGTTCTCATAAGTCTTCTAGTGTGTTGGACTTTCCTCATTCTGATGTATTTGGTCATGATAATGTTCCTTCATTATCAAAATCTGTATATTTTGTATCTTTCATAGATGACTACAGTAGAAGGACATGGATTTATTTTCTCATAAGCAAATCTAAAGTCTATAGTAAGTTTAGGTAGTTTAAAGCCTTGGCTGAAAATCAAACTGGTAAAAGGATTAAATGTTTGAGAACTGACAACGGTGGTGAGTTATGTTCTATAGAATTTGATAAATATTGCAAGGAACTTGGGATTGAAAGACATAAGACAACTCCATATACCCCACAACAAAATGGAGTTGCTGAGAGGATGAACAGGACACTGATGGAGAAGGCTATGAGTATACTTCATGGAGCTAGCCTAGAACAAAAGTTTTGGGTTGAAGTTGTTGCCACTGCTTGCTATTTGGTAAATAGATCTCCTACATCAGATCTTGTTGGTAAGACACCCATGGAGGTGTGGTCTGGTAGAAAGCCTTCAATAAGGCATCTTCATGTTTTTTGTTGTGAGGCATATGCACATGTACCTAGGGAGAAGCGGTCAAAATTTGAGAACAAGGCTGTTAAGTGTATCTTCATTAGCTATGGTGTCGGTGTGAAAGGATACAAGCTTTGGGATCCTGTGGCTGAAAAAGTGTTGTATAGAAGAAGTGTCATCTTCAGAGAGCTAACACCTTTTTCCACTATTTTATAGCTAGAAGAAAAATAAAAGAAAGAGGATGGTGTTCAGTTTCCTTCTACCCCTGAGAAGACTGAACAGAAAAATAATGTTGGACCTGAAAATGAGGAGATCTCTAGCAGATCTGAAATTTCAAAAGATGAAGTAGAACCTCCACCTCAACCTTTGAGGAGGTCCACACAAATCAGGAAGCAACCTGAGAGGTTTGGTTATACATTGCTTGATTCTAGTTGTGCTTTTGCTTTGCTTACTAACAGTGATGAACCTAGAATTGTGTCAGAGGCTATGGCTATGAAAGATGCAGGTTCCTGGAAGAAGGCCATGGAGAATGAGATGGCTTATTTGGAAAAGAATCAAACTTGGGACTTGGTACCTTTGCCTCTTGGACGGAAACCCGTTGGATGCAAATGGGTGTTCAAGAAGAAATTTGGTGCATATGGCAATGTTGAGAAGTATAAGGCCAGATTGGTTGCGAAGGGGTATTCACAAGTGGAGGGTATAGATTATGGTGAGATCTTCTCTCCCATTGCAAAGCTGACATCCATTCGATTCTTGCTCTCTTGTAGTAGCTTATGACTTAGAGGTGGACCGGATGGATGTGAAGACAACATTCCTTCATGGTGATTTAGAGGAAGAGATTTACATGTCACAACTAGAGAATTAAAGAAGTCTTTGTATGGATTGAAGAAGTCTCCTATGATGTGGTACTTGAAGTTTGATGCCTTTGTGTTATCAATTGGATTTGTGAGATCAAAATTGGACCACTGTGTGTATTATAAGTATGATGGTGATCGTATTCTCATTGTTGCATTATATGTCGATGATATGCTGCTCATTGGGAAGGGTAAAAATATGATTTCTGAATTTAAGTCTCAGTTGGAAGCACAGTTTGAAATGAAAGATTTAGGGGCCACTAGGTACATTCTTGGAATGAAAATCAGAAGAGACAGAACTAATAGAAAACTTTGGTTAAGCCAGAGTAAGTATGTAAAGATCGTGTTGGATAAGTTCAGCATGGCAGATTGTAGACCATTGTGTGTTCCTATTTCTTTGGGGACAAAGTTGTCTGTTAGTGATTGGCCAAAATCTCCTAGTGAGGTGGAGGACATGAGCAGAGTACCTTATGCTAGTGTTGTTGGTAGTTTGATGTATGCTATGGTCTACACAAGATTAGACATTGCCCAAGCAGTGGGAGTCCTTAGTTGATTTATGGCTAATCCTAGATAGGTACATTGGGATGCAGTTAAGCAAGTGTTTAGATATTTGAGGGCTACTTCCAAGTATTCCATATGCTATCATGGTAATCTTATAGGACCTCTGCATTCTGTTGATATTCGTGGATTTGTGGATTCAGATTGGGCAGGTGACATTGACGGCAGGAGATCCACCAGTGCTTATGTGTTTACACTGTTTGGTGGTGGTATTAGTTGGATAAGTAAGCGACAACCTATGGTTGCTTTGTCCACGACAGAGGCTGAGTACATGGCAGCAACTCATGCTTGTAAGGAAGCCATTTGGCTTAAGAGATTGTATTCAAATATTGGTGTTGATGCAGGATAGATTATGATTTGTTGTGACAATTAGAGTGTGATTTGCCTTGCGAAGAATCCAACTGTCCATGCCAGAACAAAGCATATTGATGTAGAGTTTCACTTCATGTGAGACATGGTAGAGGATGGGAAGGTAAGTTTGGAGAAGGTAGATACTTTGAAGAATGTTGTAGATGCATTGACAAAGCCAGTGGGCATAGAGAAGTTCAGATGGTGTTTGGAGTCTATGGGCCTCTCGGCCTATAGTAGTTAAATCATGTTATTCTATTGGCTTTTACAAGGTGTTTGAAAAGTGGGTGAATGTTGGGAATTAAGGTGTCTCAACCTTGGTAATTCCTTGTATTATTTCATTGTATGTATTTATTTATTTATTGTGTATTGTATAATTTGGATGCAAATCCTATGTTGTCATATTGTGGGAGTTGGCACGGTGATGTGCCATCCTACATGGCATATGACCACATGTAATTTTGTCCTCACATGAGGAGATAGGTGTCCCACTTAGTGATAGGAATATTTTGCCATGTGTCAGCATCTTGGATGTTGTGTAAGGGAATGTTGACCGTAACGGTCATGACAGATTCCTATGACGAAGTTATGACATGTAAGAGTTAGAAATAGAATCTTGTAAGAGATGAAGACATGTGTCGAGAAGCATCTTTGAAAAAGGCATCTTTGGGCACCCCAAGGTGGACTATGACATGTTGTAAGAGAATATGCTATTTATAGCCTGTGTATGACAGATTCTCTTACAGTTGCAAGTTATGACAGCTATGATAGATTCTATGATGGTCGTAAGAGTCGTAAGAGCATCTGTCATAGCCCATTTTGGAAATAGGCTACCTCTTTGGGATCGGGTGTGTGGACAAGTGTCAGATACATCTTACAATGTTGACCAAGTGTCCATAGGCATGGGTTTTGGGCCATGAGGCCAAGTTGGACACCCATTCCAAGATAGAGGCTATTTTGCCTTGTATTTTCTATATAAACAGGTGCTTTGAGGAGGAGTAGCATTATGTGATTGACAAGTACTGTTATGCTGTTGGATTGACTCCAGACATGAGTGTCGAAGACTATTGAGAGCTTGCATTGTAAGTGTATTGTAAACCATATTCAGTTTTGATAATACATTGTGCAAGTTTTCGAGTGTGGGGTTTTTCACCCGATAAGGGTTTTCCCCACATTATATCTTGTCTCTCTTGTTTTGTCTTCTTTCTGGTTCTTTTTGTGTTGCTGTAATATCTCTGTTATATGTTTCATGTTGCTGTAAATGTAAATATTAAATTGAATTTGCATAGCCTTCCCCTCATTAGATTAGTGTAGGAAGCGATTTCTGCACACCTATCTTCCTTTCAGATCATGCCTCCAAGGATATGACAAAGAATTTATTGTGTGCAGCTGATTTGGATTTTAAGAATTAGTTGTTAGTCACTGATGACAAGATTGTGCAAGTTCTAACACATTTGGATAGCTCACATAAGTTTGTTGAAGATCACATTTGGAGAGCTCAAGTTGAAAGGAGACAAATTTGCATGGAAAAAGGATCTTCACTTGAAGATTGGAGTGTAGTTAAAGAGGCATTAGAAGCATTGAAATTTGATTATTTGAACCTGGTTATTGATAGAGATCACATCCTTGAGTTTGCTGGTCGAATATGTGATGCATTGAAGGGAAGAGAGGCTAAAGTTGATAAGCTTACCTATAAGCTTAAATCAGCTATAGATTCTTTAGAAAGTACCCAAATGGCTCTCTTAGAAGTGGAAAAGCAGATTGAAGATGTCCATCAATTAAGGAATCAAGATGGACTTACTAGAGCATATGAAATCAAGTTGGTGATTGAAAAGCTTGAAGGTTTTGACTTAGGACAACCTCCTAAGTATGCAGATGCAAAGTCGGAGCCAATTAATGAATTGTTTGAACATTAAGGTGGAGACAACTTCCAATCATTTGGTAATACTTTTTTTATGATGGAAGTTAGGTTAACTCATGATAATCATCTTTTCATGTTGAATTTTGAAGACCAATCTGATGTGAGAAGCACAAAGATAGTAATAGGATCTAGGATCCGGGTGAGGTGCACTCATGGGATGTTAATTTGTACAAAAACTTCATCAACTTGAAGTTATCATCAGTTGTTGAAGTTTGGCATGTGCTCAAGGTATGCAATGAGTTGAGTGCAATCATGGCATATTTTCATCCTCAAGGTTCTGTGGAGGATAGTGGTGTTGGCGAGAATGATTCATGGATGACTTTGAAGACAAATTTATGTCATGAAGTTGTTATCCATCATCCAATCAGCCATCATAAGTGTTCATTTGCATACATATTGATGGATTGGAGAGATTTTGGTCATGACTTTGTTATATTTTGGTTGTAGTTGGCTCAAATCTCTTGTTATTTTTGAAAGATTATAGATTTATTGTCATTGTACCATTCTCAAATTTGATTTTCAGGAGTTGATTTCAGCTTTTAACAACCATGTGATTGATCTTTTTGTTTCTTTCAGCTCTTTGTGGGAGGTTGACAGAAGAGTTCAGCTGGAAAGGACTAGTGTTTTAGCTAATATTACTCTTTTGGTTGGTGAAAACTAGCTAATTCATGGTTGTTTGGGTTTAACTTCAGCTTGTGTTCAAGCTGATTTATGTTCTTCCATGAAGGAACATTTCAAATTTTGGTTTCTAGTTGAGATATTAGGTTTGATATATTGTATTGATGATATGTTGAAGGATGTTAACTCTTGTACTCTCAGGGTTAGTGATATTGTGGTTGTTTGGGAGCCAAAAAAATGTGTGAATGAAAGAATGCTTCAAAGTTGTAAGCGGAGTACCAGTTGTGTAGTTCAAAGATACATCAGAGTAATGCAACAAAAGCAGTGTGAAGCATTCTTGAGATTGATTTAGGATCCGGGTAAATTATTGATAATCCTACAGGTATCTTGGTTAGATAGCATGTATTGCTTGAGGACAAGCAATATTGAGCATGGAGGACTATAATGTCCCTTTTTGGCGCATAGATTTTTGTGTGCATTTTGGCTTGTTCCTAGTCTCTTAGAGGCTATCTGGCATGTTTGGGAGGACTCCAATGTTCTTTGAGTAGTGGTTCTATTTGTAAATCAGTTATATGGGTTTCCCTTGTGTTAATGGATTATTTTCTATGGCATTGAGCTCAGTGGATGTTCAGGTTCATAGTGATGCTTTCTGATGTTTGATCAGGTTCTCAGTTTGCTCTCCAAGATTCTTGGAGGAGCCGTCTATTTTTGGAAAGTCTCTCGGAAGGCATCGTTTCACATCCCAAACCTTACAGAACATATTGGTTCAGTTTAAATTGCATTTGGACGTCATTTGGGATTTTCCACAAAAATTAATATTTAATGAGCTATTTTAATTATTATTTTCACTTTAGCTCCTAGGGGTGAAAATAATCAATTAATACCTAAGTGTTATAGCTCATTGTAAAGTTTTTTAAGTGTTCTAAATGTTAGACACTTAAAAAGGGGGCCTCACACTTGATATTTTATTATTATTTCAAAAAAGGCCTTTTGTGAGAAGAAATATGAAGAGAAAAAGAAATAATATTATATTCTTCTCAAAAGGTTATAAATAGGGGATGAGAGCTCATTTGAAGGGTTATGTTTATGCTTTGGATTTGTTTCATTTGCATATGGATTGAACCAGAAGAGAGTTCTTCCATATTCTCTTGAGGACGAAAACCCTCTTGTAGAATGCTCTTGAGGACGAAAACCCTCTTGAGATTAATGGTGGTTTTCATTTAAGAAATCACATGGAGCTGATTAGAGTTGAGTTTTTTGTTGTGTTTTGCATTGTGATCCAATTTTATATTGTTGAAATTAATTATTAATATTGTTGTGGGGAAGTTTGATTTATATCTTTGATTTTGGTGTGCTCTGGCTTAGTCGTACAACTGCAAGTTCGTACCTTCTGAAAATGTGATATGAAGTTTGTAAAAAATTAATTGATATCTGTTGATCAAGCTTTTGGTGTAGTCTAAATATGATCAGATCACTTCTTTTGAGACTAATATCAGAGGGTTTGATGCATGATATGGATTGTATGAGGATATCTGTACATACTAGTCGTATAATGTTGTTGAGGGTCGATTCAGATTAGAATTTATTGATTTTGTTTTTGAGACAAATGTTGATTGGAATGCTTTTCTATGGATATGGATCCTATTTTAAGACTGATTTCAGTGGGATTAAAGCTGATTTGAAGTTGTTGTGCTAAATCCATACCTGCCTAAGCCATACATGGTCGTTGGGGTGTTTTGCATTTAAAAATTATTGTGTTTGATATTGTGGCAGGGTTGGATTGGGGTCTCATTACCATGTCTTGGCGCCTCCTTCTAGACAGATTTCATGGTTTTTAATGGAGTTTTGAAACTGTTGTGATGAAAATGACCCTCATAGAGTTGTACCATTCCCATAATGGTGTCATATAGCAGATAAAGATGGGTTTGGAAAGAAAGATAAATCTATTTTTGTAGTCTGGGGATCAATTTGGAGGTCATAATTATAGCAAATTAGATCTGCAGTGATTGAAGAGAGTTTTGTGGATTCATTATGGCATTTGGTATCATCCTTTCATGGTTGGGACATCCGTACAGATAGGCATATGACAGAAATTTTAGAGCTTTGTCATTTGTAAGTTTGCTTTCAAATTATTTTCAGCTTGGACTGAGCTTCAATATAGATAATGTTTGACATTGTTCTATGTGCAGCTTAAGTCATTTCCTATGTAAGTTGTGACATCCAGTTTGGCTAGCTGTCCGTACTAGCAAAGGATGTTGTGATGTGAATGCTATCTCAGTGGATGATTATAATCAGATTATTGATATTAGATTATTATTGAATTATTATTGTTGTCCAAAGTTTTGAATGTAATTTGTCTGGAGGATGTTACTTGCATGTTTCTGAGGATGGGAGGTGGTTATTGGACTGATATAAATAGTACTCAGTGCTGCCATGAAGAGTAGCTAATCTGAAGAAGGATACAATAGTACCTTGAAGTTGAGGTTATTCGTCATGCTCTTCTTATTGATACATTTATGGTGGATTCTTTGATTTTCAATGTTCTAACTTGTGGCGGCTGTGACACTTGTGAATTTAGGGGTATTGGGTTTAGTTTGTAAGTTATTATTCATAACATTGTAAACTTTAATTTTGTGGCAAACTCTAAGTTTCCCCTGGATGGTTTACCACCAATGTGGGCAAAAGAATCCTTTATCTTTCTTGTTTACTTTACCCACTAAATAAGTGGAGAATACCCATTGAATAAGTGGATGGTTTGTATTTCATTTTGTAATTACACCCACTGGAATGTGGTGAATTCCCACTGTATTGTGGATGCCTACTCATGCAGATGAATGTTTACTTTATTGCACAATGTTTAAGAGTGTAGACCAAAGTACATTATACTCTCACCTTGCCCAGTTGGGATCTTGGTGATCAGAAGTGTGGAGGTTATTTAGTTATTCATGCATGATTGTGCTAACATTGTGATATCATTGTACAAACTTGAAAAAAAAATTGGGGTAGCATCTTACACAATAGTTGTGAATGTTTCATTGGGTGTTATTGTTAGCCTTGCAGTTATATGTATGGGTAACATTTAATGGTAACTATATGTGGGCATTAAATGCCATGCTGAGAAGTTACATAAAGGTAGTATGAAATGTTAGTGTTACATTGCTTACTATAGTTACACTAAGTGTAACATTTATGAGTAACAACAACAAATAAATGCATAAACCCAGGATGTGAACACTTCTGCCAAACAATGCATCAACAGTTACAGGAAAACCAAAATATATGCTGACCCAAAAAACTTGCAGATATGAAGACGTCTACCTGAATGTAGACTGGAGCATCAATGGTTGTTGAGATCAAATTATCCTATTGTTGGACTGATGCAGGGGAGGCCTTCTCACATTATGCTAACAGTTAGCTATTGCAAACAGATCTACAACCTTTTATTGGTAACCACAAATTTTAAACTCAACAACGAACAAATCTATTGACCCAACAATGATCAACATAAGGAAGGTCCATCGACCTGAAGGAAGTGCCATTCGGGGCCTACAGGGCCAAATTGTTAAGGTAAGGCAAGAGGCTGATGGCATCCAAAATAGGTAAGGATGGCTTGAAGAGCTCCGATAAGCCAAAAAATCAACCACAGAAGCTCAAAAATCCTCCAATCCATGATAGGTAGTGACCTTAGATGGATATTTTTGTAAACTTTAGCCACAAACCAGAGCAGAAAATCACCTACAAACAACAGAGTGAAACCCTCGAACAGAGATGAAAAACTAGGACAGATAGGCCAAATTTCATTGATATCTTTAAAAAACACCAAATAGATCCCTTAGAACTTGCAAAAACAAGATTTTGTAAAAAAATTGCATTTTCTGATGAAACTTCGTACAAATTTGTATGATCGTATTGCTGTACGGTATAGGATGTTGGGGCTAAAAACAATTTTGCAAAATTTTTCCTATATCAATTTTGACAAAATGACAGGCTATTTTGACTATCATGAGCCTTTCGGACTCAATTACGATGTCCATTTGGCTCTACAAGGACCTTTTGGCTACGCTATGTGCAAGATTTTCTATGACGGACAAAAGTTTGCATGCAATGTTGTAATACCATGTTGGGAAAGGCGAGGATCAACAAGGAAGAATAAAACCACAAAGCTATTTTCCACATAATAGGCCAAATTACATTGCCAAAAGATGAAAATTATGTACATAGAGCCTTGCTTAAATAGGCAAGAAAGTGGAGGTGAGAAGATCATACACAGCGACTGAGTAACCCTCCAAAGGTGCAACATTTGTCTACTCAAATGACACATGTTTGAGCAAGTGGCAAATTTGCATGAAGTAGGTGTCTCACAAAGGTGAGTACACATGTCTTCACCACATGAGGTGAGACAAAAAGGTAAGAAGTCCAAAGTTGGACTTAACCAAGTGTGAATATTAATCTCCTAGACATGCTAAAAGCTAACTAGATAGATAATGTAACTTTTCACACTAATAGTACATGTCCATATCCCATCCTTTTCAAGATGGAAAATAGAACTGTGTTAGTGTGAAAAGAGTCTTTATTCATCTAGTTTACTTCTATCTAGTTCCTAGTCTAGTAGACCTATTCACACTAGCTTAAGTTCACTTAGTAGTTTAGTTGTCTCACCTCATAGACATATGACACATGCTCTCACACTTGTCTTAAGTGTTCTACATGTGGCACACATCATGGAGGTTTAGTCAATGTTTGACTCTCACCTTCTCACTTCCTCCTTGTCATACATTTACAAGGAGTTCATTGTACATTCATATACATTTTTATGATAGTTTTTTAGCTCTTGCTTTGTGTGCACATTCATCTTGTGGAATTTCTATTTATTGCATTCATTTCATTGCAACTCCAATATGGTATTAGAGCATGGAATCCCAATTCCTTTCCTAACTTTAGTTTCATCCTGCACATAGCCCTATCATAGGTGAAATTTATCTTCTGTTTGGTCATTTTTTTGGCATTCGTTCATGGTTTACTGGTCTTTTTGGCTACATTGAAGTCTCTTATAACTTCTAGCCTTTCCCATTTGGAGGTCACAATTCATGGTCATCGTTGTTTATTTGAAGGGGTCACTATTAGTCTCTGCAACATTCAAGCTCACTATCTAAGTATAGCTTTAGAGGTCAAAGATCAATGGTTTTCACTATTTTTGCTCCATCTAAATTTGAATTATCTTAACAATAGTTGTTTCCATCTTCTGTTTGGTTGCTCACTACCCACAGGCCACCAGTACCAAGATCTTTTCTTTTGAGAGTTGTTTTTTGACACCATCAAGGGTCAACGCCTATCTTTTCTGTTATCAAGCCTGAATTCTTCACGGACATCGAGATCATCTTGTAGATCATAGTCTCCAGCCATTTGGTCACATTGCTCACCATTTTCCTTGCTGCCAATTTGATGCCGCCAATAGCATCCACGAGGATTCACTATACAAGTTGTGGTTAACAATCTTGGTTGTAGTCTCTGTTTCTTTTGTTACAGGGTCGAGTTGTCTTTTGGGTGCCATACTTGGGAGGTTGTCTTGGAAAAAATCATTAATAGTGACCAATACAGTGAAGCTAACCAAACCAAAATGCTAACTAATGATAATGTGCATCCATGACCTCCAAGAAGCTAGGAACCCACAGAGAGGCCAAATAGGTGTAGGAGGAGCAAGGTTGGCCTAAGAAACCAATGCCTAAAAGGGCCAAAATATGCAATGAGACATCTTTGGAGTTAAAGCTTACTAGTAATCAAATTAAGTTGTTGAGTGAAAGCCACGACCAAGATTAGATCCTAAAATACACCAAACCAGGAGCCTTGAAGAGGTTAACAGGGCCTTGGGGCCCAAAGAAAAATGCAAGGGACCATCAAAATTGTATAAGGGTGACCAAGATGTCAGAAACTAGAACAGAGGCTGACTAGGGCCTGCTTGAGTGCCCAGGATAGGGCTTGCAACCAAAAATTTCAACCCAAAAACACAAAAATAGACAAATTTGTAGGGGGCCAAAGTGCCCTCTACAAAAAAATCAAATTTTGTACAAAATTCCAACCAAAAACAAATTTTGATCAGTTGTATAGGGTAGAAATTGTCCTCTGCTAAAAAGAATTCCCATTTTTGGAAAAAAAACTCCATACAATATGGATTTGAAGGTCATATAAACCCTAGGGGGTAAAAAAGATTCAAAAAAATTGATTGTACTGAAAAACATCATTTGAAAGGTCACCTTGACAGTCATGGGGCTTTTGAACTCAATGGTGAGGTCTATTTAGCTCCATGATGCTCTAATAATAGGGCTAAGTGTTGGAATCACTGATTCAAGAAGGAATGTGCAAGCATGGCTCTGATACCATGTTGGGGCAGCCAAGATTAGCAAGCATAAAGAATATAACCTTCCATAAGTGAAAAATGGAGCACAATAAGCATATCTATCTGTTTAGGGTTTAAAAAAGGAGTTTATGTTTCAAAGGCAAATTCTCCCTTCACACCAAACATTCAAGGGCATATCAATCGAGTTGAATCTCCACTAGTAGGAGCATTCACCGATTCAGGAAGGAATGTGCAAGCATGGCTCTGATACCATGTTGGGGCAACCAAGATTAGCAAGCACAAAGAATATAACCTTCCATAAGTGAAAAATGGAGTACAATAAGCATATCTATCTATTTTGGGTTTAAAAAAAGAGTTTATGTTTCAAAGGCAAATCCTCCCTTCACACCAAACATTCAAGGGCATATCAATCGAGTTGAATCTCCACTAGTAAGAGCATTCACCGATTTAGGAAGGAATGTGCAAGCATGGCTCTGATACCATGTTGGGGTAGCCAAGATTAGCAAGCATAAAGAATATAACCTTCCATAAGTGAAAAATGGAGCACAATAATCATATCTATCTGTTTAGGGTTAAAAAAAGGAGTTTATGTTTCAAAGGCAAATCCTCCCTTCACACCAAACATTCAAGGGCATATCAATCGAGTTGAATCTCCACTAGTAGAAGCATTCACCGATTCAAGAAGGAATGTGCAAGCATGGCTCTGATACCATGTTGGGGCAGCCAAGATTAGCAAGCACAAAGACTATAACCTTCCATAAGTGAAAAATGGAGCATAATAAGCACATCTATCTGTTTAGGGTTTAAAAAAGGAGTTTATGTTTCAAAGGCAAATCCTCCCTTCACACCAAACATTCAAGGGCATATCAATCAAGTTGAATCTCCACTAGTAGGATCATTCACCGATTCAAGGAGGAATGTGCAAGCATGGCTCTGATACCATGTTGGGGCAGCCAAGATTAGCAAGCACAAAGAATATAACCTTCCATAAGTGAAAAATGGAGCAAAATAAGCATATCTATCTGTTTAGGGTTAAAAAAAGGAGTTTATGTTTCAAAGGCAAATCCTCCCTTCACACCAAACATTCAAGGGCATATCAATCAAGTTAAATCTCCACTAGTAGGAGCATTCACCTATCAGGTTAGGCTTCCACTTGGAATGATGCGGAAGCTCAGATGTATCACACAATATCTCAATTTAATGCACAATTTCACTTAAAACCCTAAATATGCAAAACATTAAGCAAATTATCGAATTACAGCAAATCCTTTCAGACCAAGGTGAAGAACAAAGACATTTAACTCACTATTTTTTGAAGTCTAGAAAGTTGAACTGTCAAGGACACAGGGACTAATGTCCTAGTACAAGGTACACTTTTTATCACTGAATCTGGAACTTCTCCCAACACTGATCTGCATTGTATCTCCTATTTCTGCCTCAGTAAAAATGGAAGACATGGGGACTAATGCCCTAGTCATGGAATGTTCATCGAAGTCCTCTACTTGTTAGATCCCAAATCCTTGATGTCTGCAACCTCCTTTCTGCAACTCTACTCTGTCAAACTCGGTACCTATAACCTACAATCACAAAGGAGTGTGGGAGGGGGTTGTGGTGTTGGGAGGAGATTGTGGTGTTTAAAGGTTTGCCTTAGTCAAGCCTTAGAGAGAGTCTTCTGAACACCATTGTCAAATAAGAGTACATATCCCTATAGGATAGAGGCAAAAATCCAAATGATAAATGATTGAAAACACAATAGATATCACCTTGAAGTGTAGATCTCATGAAGGAAGATTCTCTTCATGCCATGAGAAGATGGACTCAAATCTACAAATACAAACACAATAACAATGCTCTGCTCTGCAACACAATGAATATTTTGAATGCTCTATAATCACAAGTATGCATAAAGTCCATCTAGTTTGCAAATGAAACCAAATCATGCTTATATATGCAACTACAAACATTCCCAGTAAGAATTTTGTAATTCAAACTTGAGATGTCGGCATAGGACCTAAGTAACAGTCATAAAACTGACATAAAAGTTTAGGGCTGACCTAAAATAGGGTAGGACTAGGGCGCTAGAGCCCAAGTCCACCCTCCCATTTTAGGTCAAGACTCATTAATATAGCACCCCCTAGGTTCTATTTGCCATAACACTTCGGGATTTTCTCATCGGGATTCAAAATTAACATGCAAGATGCTTATAATTCCTTCTAAAGACCCAGGAGCTAAACCTTAAGAGGGAAAATCCCCCAAGGGGACATTTTCCAACATAACATTTAGCCCCCACTTTAATGTATGTATAAATGCAAGGCCAATACATGCATTAAAGTATGGTCAACAAACACAGCAAACACGACAAGCACGGTGAAGACATGCCAAACACATTAAGTACAATAACAGGCATGCAAAACATGAAGACAGTTACAGTCACGCAAAACATGGAGAAGACAACATTGAAGATATAGTGAATATAGTGAATGCAATGATTATTTCTTTTTCATTTTCTCATATATATATGAATGCAAGTACATGGAAAGTAACAATACAACATACAACCCCAAAGGGAAATGACGCCATACAAAACCTCAAGTGTAAGTGGAGCATGTCGCTACACATACACGAGAGGGGAAAGCATGCCATACAAAGCCCAAGTGGGGGTTAGCCACAAAAGGGGGAAAACACATGGAAGACACAGAGAAAACATGGCAAACAAGGCGATGGAAGGAACTTATTGCTAAGCCCCCACTATCTCAGGCACATTACAGGCACACACTGACAATTGTGCTTCACCATAACAATTGTTGAAGACACGCTTAAGGGTTAGGATAGTCTCAGATCCACCCCACCTCCTTAGAGGACTTTTAGAAAATGACATGATGTACAATATCCTCGATAAATACACCATCCCCGCCTTCTGCATAAGGGCTTAAAATAAAAGGATATGCACGGTATCCTGCCTCTGCAGAGGGCTTAATGATTGCAAGATAGAAAAGAAAGATGTGCATTCGCTTAGAGATACAAAATCTCACCTCTATAGAGGCTTACAAACATGTTTCTTTAGTACCAAAATCATCATACATCTTACCTTATATACCCCCACCTTAAGGTGGTTGATATCATGTACCGATATCAAGCACGTTAAGGTAGGGAAAAAAAAAAGAAGGGAACATGAGCTCTCACAAAGCCCATGCCCCCCAGAGGTGACATGTACTTTACAATTGCCAAATGCTCCCACAAACACACAATTCCCTGCAAGAAAAGGAGTTAGCATCTATATAATCATGATACACAACAATGCATATAATCATTCACATAAAGAACCAAAAAATGCAAGATCCAAGATAGACAAAGTGCATGGAGCAGCAATATTGTTATGTTTTGTAAGTGTGATAAGACAACATAAAGATCACACGGAGTGATTCTACTAGCCAAGCATCGGACAATATATATCAACCCCTATCGTCATGTACGGACTAGGTCCATTTTTTGATTTCTCACCGAAGGGACACTAGGTCCGCATTAGTATAATATGTTTTTCATCATCCACCAGCTAGATAGAACCACTAGAGGAAGGGAAACAGTAAATCAAGAGAGGAGAAACAAGTGCCTTAGGTACAATGACGTAGGAGGGTGCCCCCAAGTCACCAACTGCAACGCTATGTCCATAAGACACAACACACAACAATGAAAATAGAAGAGAGGCAATATAGAAGAATGATGATACAAATAGAAGAAGGGTCACAACAGAGGTGGTCTCCTAGTATCCTTGACCTTACAAGAGAATAGAGGGTCATCCTAGGAGGCCTTAACAACACATAACACATCACGGAGGTAAATGGTTAGAAATACTTACATGATTCAACCCAATGTTAAGAGCATACATATCTAGGATATCTCTCATGTTTTTTTGGTCTTGTTGATATTGCATTAACATTAAGTTTAGGATGACGAGAGGCTTTCTTTTCTTTAAAAGGGTTATATCCAATGCCACTTGAATAATGTCTTGAATCCAATTCTATAGGTACTCAAATCCCTTGTTAATTTACACCACATCTCTTACCAACATAGTCACAGTTGTTATAAAGGATTTTAAATCCTTGACCATAGAGGGATGTCAATTCTTTAGAAGATGGTGAAGCCTCATAGGTCTCATAATTTGTAGTATAAGTAATATTATTATTGTTTTTTCTATCAAGGAGACTTTAAGTTTCTTAGGTGCTTCCATAGATTGTTTAGATGAGATCGATGCAACTTTTGACATGTCAAAGTTATTAAGTTTATATTCCCCTACACTACAAGGAATAAAATCTAATGAACCACAAGCATCACCAAATAGTGCAGTCGATGGTGTAGAGTCTTGCACAACATTTTCTGTGGCAAGAGGTGTTGATGAATCAGCTCGTGAATTATTTAAGCTCAAATGATTGTAAACTTGCTTTTGCATTTCAATATGTGAACAAGTATTCAGGTCAGGATTGGCTGGCCAAGTGTAGAGTTTGTCCTAATAAATGAATTTAATTGATCGATGAACGGTAGATGAAACTGCCCCCATGGCATGAATCCACAGTCTATCGAGAATCATATTATATGAAAACAAATCGGGCATGACATGAAAAATGGTAGATATTGTCACAGGACCAACCTTTATAGGTAGGATTATAGTACCCATAGATTGGCTACCTTGATTATCAAATCGTCAAATGCTAATCTTATCCAATTTGATTAAAGATTTGTCAATCTTAATTTGTGTAGTAGGTCAATGCCACAAACATTAAGATCTGATCTAGTGTCAATCATAACATGCTTGATCAGTTTGTTTTCTACTTGAACAAATATTATAAGAGGATCATATTGGTTTTGAACTTCAATTGATGGTAATTGATGTGGTTGAAAGAGAATATCTACTTTTGTCGCATGGATATTATCTAATACATCTGCTACATCATTAGGCTTAGCAATAGGTGGGACAATCACCTTTTGTAAAGCTTCTTGGAGCATTGTATGGTATGTAGATGATGTTTGTATTAAATCCTAAAGAGAGATCTTAGCCGGGGTAGTGCGGAGTTGCTCGACAAGATCATATTCTTGACCACTTTTATGAGTAAGATGAGGCGGTGGAGGGAGCATAGGTTGAGAACATAGAAGAGAGACAGGCACACGTGGTGCTTGCTTACTTTGCTTATTATTATGGGTGTTGTATGTGTGAGCAATTATGGGATGTTGCAGCACATTTTGAACACCTTGACTTGTTTGAGTAATTTGTTGTGCATATTTGTAGATGTAATCTAGGGTTCGAGGTGGTTGTTGAGCACCTTGAGCCGTAATCATTGGTTTTAAGCAAGGAGATGCACTAGGTGCCCCCCGCACAATTATCTTAGGAATGTTGCTACAAAGTCTATTAGTGAAGATCAAATTAACATTGTTTCCTTCTCCATTAATCCCAAGATTTATCCCTAAAGGATTTAATGTGAGAGACCTTTTCTCATCCACTAACGTTACATCTTGGCCAAGGAGAGCATTGGAATGAGAGAAAGGTAAGGTATTGTTAGGAAGGCTAGGTGTTGTATCATTAATAGAGCTATCTAGAGTCTTCTCATCTAAGGTTCTTGAATATTCAACTATAGGAGAAGTAGGGTAATCTATGGATTCATCATCATTGTTATCCTCATATATTTTAGTTATTAGTTCCAAAGCATTAAGAGAGCTTTCACACTCATCATTCTCAATGTGTTTTGTCAAATCTTCTACTACCAAAGGGTATGTATTCGTGAGAGATGTGAAGTTGTCAAAATCAGATACATAGTCAAGGATTTCAAATGAAGATCATTTAAATATATCCTTGTGATACATAGCTTGTATATAAGTGAGAACATGATGATTCATATTAAGGAATTTGTAGAACTTTTCAAAGTTTTTGATATATGCATGTAAAGATACCAAAGAGCAATGAGATGAAGATGCCATGATAAAATATCTTGTAATATCAATTTCCAATGCAAACTTATCAAATTTAAAAGCTTTTCAAAACTTATGCAAGGAACAAATGCAAAATTGTACGTGAAAATGTCCTAAAATGCTTGATTCTTTAACTTCTTCCAATGCAAACAAATGAAAGAAGAGGTGTTGTGAAGAATTTAAAGAGGTACAGAACATGATATGCCTAATAACAGCCTAAAGATGCAATAATATCTTTCACCAAAGACTTTTGATGCAATTGTACAGTGATGATAAGTCAAATGTGCTAAAATATGCAATTTTTCAACAAGTCTCAATGTAAATGAGTGAGAGAAAGGGTGTTGTAAGGAAAATTGTGATGGACAGAAGATTATAACAGTAATATCAATCACTTAATTCCATAAAATCTGTCACAACATGCCTATAGTGCCAATTTACGTCAAACCCTAGTGAATATATATATATACAAATTTTCAATGCCAAGGCCTAATAGAAAGGGTATTGTAATGAATTTGAGGAGGGGAAGAAGATAATAACCCTAATATTAGTCAATTAATCTAACAAAATCCTTTACAACACGCCTATAGTGCAAATCTAGAGAGACAATAAAGCCAAATCTAGTGAAAACACACTAAAATATGCGATTTTTTATCAATTTTCAATGGAAATGTGTCGAGGAAAGGGTGGTGTAAGGAAAGTGATGAGGGGAAGAAAATAATAAGTCTAATATCAGTCCAATAGAGCCACCATATCCTTCACAACACACCTATAATGCAATCCTATATGCAAAATAAGCCAAAATTTAGTGAAAATTGCTAGTTTTCATTGAAATTGAAAATGTGTAATTACAAATATTTGAATGTAAATGCAAAAACACACTAACATGAAAAACTAAATGAAAAATCAAATGTTAATGAGTGCCTAAGATAAGTAGAAAAATCTGAAAATAAGATTTTACCTAAAAACTCTAGTTTTTGGAATTACTAGGTTATATGAAAAATTCAAAATTTCAAGCAAACCCTAGCAATTTTATGATGAAAATGCAATGCAAGAGATTACAATATAATGAATTTATGTAATTTATATCAAATATAATTTAAAAATCAGAAATTAAATTAAATGAAATGATAATTAATTTTAATTAATTCAAATTATTTGAAAATTGTGCCAAAAATGCGAATTTTTAAAAAAATTTCCAACTTTTTTATTTTTTTGTAAATTTTCAAATGCAATGAGATGAAAATTAGATAAATGAATGAAATGAATTTCAAATTTAATGCAAAAATCAGAAATTAAATGGAAATTAATTCAAATTCAAATTAAATCAAAATGCAAGCTAAAAATGCCAATATTTTTTTCATATTTTTCATATTTTTTGTAATTTTTTGAATGCAATAAGATGAATGAATGCAAATCTATCAAACAACACTTAGAAAGGTGCCAAAAATTCCAAAAACATAGGTTCACAAAAATGTTTAGGGTTAAAAAAAGGAGGGGTCTATGTTTCAAAGGCAAATCCTCCCTTCACACCAAACATTCAAGGGCATATTAACCGAGTTGAATCTCCACTAGTAGGAACATTCACCTATCAGGTTAGGCTACCACTTGGAATGATGCAGAAGCTTAGATGTATCACACAATATCTCAATTTAATGCTCAATTTCACTTAAAACCCTAAATATGCAAAACAGTAAGCAAATTATCAAATTGCAGCAAATCCTTTCAAACCAAGGTGAAGGACAGAGACATTTAACTCACTATTTTTTGAAGTCTGAAAAGTGGAACTATCAGGGACATAGGGACTAAATCCCTAGTCCAAGGTACATTGCTTGTTAGATCCTTGAGTCCTTTGCTTGTTAGATCTCGAATCCTTGATGTTTGCAACTCCACTCCGTGAAACTTGGTACCTATAACCTGTACTAACAAAGGAGTGTGGGAGGGGGTTGTGGTGTTTAGAGGCTTGCCTCAATCAAGCCCTGGAGAGACATTCAAGTCTTCTAAACACCATTTTTAGATAAGAGTGTGTATCCCTGCTAGATAGAGGCAAAAATCCAAATGATAAATGATTGAAAACATAATAGATATCACCTTGAAGTGTAGATCTCATGGAAGGAAGATGCTCTTCATGCCATGAGGAGATGGAGTCAAATCTACAAATACAAACATAATAACAATGCTTTGCTCTACAACACAATGAATATTTTAAATGCTCTATAATCACAAGTATGCATAAAGTCCATCTAGTTTGCAAATGAAACCTAATCATGCTTATATATGCAACTACAAACATTCCCACTAAGAATTTCGTAATTCAAACTTGAGATGTCAACATAGGACCTAAGCAACGGTCATAAACCTAACATAAAAGTTTTTCATTGACCTAAAATAGGGCAGGACTAGGGTGCTAGCACCTAAGTCCACCCTCCCATTTTAGGTTAGGACTCATTAATATAGCACCCCCTAGGTCCTATTTTCCATAACACTTAGGGGTTTTCTCATCGGGATTCAAAATTAACATGTGAGATGCTTATAATGCCTTTTAAAGACCTAGGAGGTAAACCTTAAGAGGGAAAAGCCCCCAAGGGGACATTTTCTGACATAATACTATCATATACAATGAGAGTGTAAAATTACAATGAGAAGCCTTTCATAAATAGGCAAGGAGGAGGAGGTAGGAAGGTAGGAATCAACTAATGACTACCTCTACAAGTATGCAACACTTGTCTAACTCACATGACATGTGTGAGGGCTAGTAGCAAGCCAAAATGAAAGAGGTATCTCATATGGATGAGTACACATGTCTTCACCACATGAGGTGAGACTTGACTTTCTAAAAAGCTAAGTAAACTTAAGCTTATGTGTGAATAGGACTTTGACTATGGCTGTGTACTTTTTGTGGGATGCAGAATCATGACAATAATATTTGTCATCTAAGGATTGAATCTTTGGAAGAGGCCATGAAGAAACACAACATTGATACTCCCAAACCTAGCAAAGGCCATGCCCTTACTTCTACAGGATTCATCAGCATCAAAATGGATAGTTGACTCAGGAGCCTCACATCACATGACTCATTCAATTGATCTTCTTGAGTCTCTTTCTGATAACACCAGTTATCATATTTTAGTGGAAAACTCTTCACAGATTCCAGTTATGGGGTCATGTTCAGTTCAACTGGAAGATGGTTGCATTGAGGATCTCTATATTCTTGAGATCTCTGCCATTCTTCTCTCCATCTATCAGATATGTCATACTGGGGATGGGAAGACTGTTGAGTTTTCTCCACATGATGTTGTTTTTCATGATCTACAACATCCAGAGAAGATCATTGCTTCAGGTAGAGCAGATCATGGGTCTAGATTGTATATGTTTCACAATTTTGAGACATCCAATGGTTCATCACACATTGGCCATGCAGACTCTTTCAGTCGCCTTTAGCACAAGAGTTTTTGACAACTCAATTATAGGTATCTTCAGTAGTTGAGTACATACGAGATGGTACATGGTATCCCTAGAGTTTCATGCACATAGGGCTTTTAGCAAGGTTGTGCACTTAGAAAACATCATCGGGAACCCTTTCCTAAGGGTAAAGTCCATCCTGCTACTTCCTTACTTGAGTTGGTTCATAGTGACCACATTTCATTTCCAACTCCTTCATTTTTAGGTGCCAAGTATGTACTTACTTTTATTGATGACTTCTCTCACCGCACATGGGTGTACTTTCTCAAGTACAAAAGTGGTGTATTTAACACTTTCAAGACTTTTAGGGTGTTCATGGAGAAGCAGTTAGGTTCTTCTATTTGGCAGATACACATAGATAATGGGGGGAGTATGTGAATCAAGCCTTTCAAGACTATTGCACTGAGGATGGCATTCATCACTAGTATTTGGTTCCCTACACTCCTCAGCAGAATGGTGTTGCCAAACAAAAGAATAGAACACTCAAGGAAATTAGAAAATTGTATGCTTCAGTCTCAATCTATGGCCCCATATTTTTGGGCTGAAGTAATCAATTATGCCAATTATATTCAAAACTACACACCCCACAAGGCAATTCAGAATATCACTTCAGAGGAGGCTTGGCCAAATATCAAGCCTAATGTTTCCTTCTTTAAGGTATTTGGTAGTGAAGCCTAGGCATTCATACCGGATGGTCGACGTAAGGCAATGGAGAAGAAGAGTCAAACATTCATCTTTTTTGGCTATTTTGATGATTTGAAAGCTTATAGGTTGTTTGATCCTATTACTTGAGATGTCTCCTTTCAAAGAGATGTCTAGTTTGATGAGTCTTTCCCACATATGGATCCTCCATCCACTTCTTCTTCCTCACTACCTACTCCACCCTCTTCATCTCATGAGGATACCTTAGTACTTGAGGATCCTTTATATGTTGGTCCTAATCCACCATCTCGACCACACCCTCCACCACTTCCACCTCCACCCACTCATATTTTTCCTAAATGGGCATGTCGTACTATCTAGGAGGTTGGATCTTTCACTGGTGATCCTATGACTTCTCGCCGCACTCGCTCACTGACTTCTAGCTCTAGTCTTCTAAGTCATGCCATATATCTAGATCTACATAGTTTTTCAAAGTCTTTAGGAGTTCCATAGTGGGATGAACATCTATGGCAAAGTAGTATTCTTCTTTGATGAAGAATATTACATGGGATTTAGTACCTCTTGCTAAGGTAAGAAAGATGGTTCAGTGCAAGTGGGTGTATCGCACAAAGTATGTAACTAATGGTTATATTGAAAGATACAAGACACATCTTGTTTCTAAGGGTTTTTCACAAGTTGAGGGTATTGATTACTTTGAGAAGTTTTCCCCTATAGCCAAGATGGATTTTGTTCGCCTTGTTCTTTTTATTGTTGCATCTCATAGATGGAAAGTATTTTATATGGATGTGAAGAGTGTCTTCTTTCATGATGATCTTCATGAGAATATCTACATGGAACAACCTCCAAGATTTGTACAGGACTCTTCACTTGTATACAAGATTTGACGTTCTTTATATGGTCTCAAACAAGCCCCTCGGGCTTGGTATGGGAAGATTGATAGCTTCTTTCTTGCATCTAGTTTCACACATTACCACTTTGATCACATTGTCTATATTCAGAGACATGATGATGACCTTTTGACTCTAGTCTTGTATTTAGATGATTTGCTTCTGACTAGTAGGTCCTCGTCCATGCTTCAGGATATTTGACACTCTTTGATGGAGCATTTTGACATGACTGATCTTGGGCTTCTACATTATTTTCTTGGTCTTCAGGTTCTTTAGTCTATTGAGGGGATCTCCATATGTCAACAGAAGTATGGCATTGATATATGCTTCATCATTTTAGCATGGCTGATTGCAATCCATCTCCTACACCATATCACTATCATGTTGTTTTGACTACCACTTGTACAACACCTTGTGTTGATGCATCTTTGTACAGACAGTTAGTTGGTAGTATTTTATATTTGACACATACTCACCCTGATATAATATTTGTTGTTGGGCTTGTCTCCCATTTTTCACATGACCCTCATGAGAGTCATTAGAAGGTAGCCAAGCACACTTTGAGGTATATTCAGGGCACCACACATTTTAGCATTTAGTACACACCAAGAGCTTTACATATAGTAGGCTACACCAACTCAAATTGGTTAGGTGATGTTGACTCACTGAAGTCAACCTATGGGTTTGTTTTCTACCTTACTTCAGTACTAGTTGCTTAGTCTTGCAAGAATCAAACAGCTATTGCATTACCATCCACTGAGGCTGAGTATCGAGGTGTAGTTCTTGCTATCCAGGAGGTACTATGGCTTCGACAACTTTTGATAAAGTTTGGTCTACCACCTGATCTTCCTACAATTATTTAGTGTGATAACCAAAATGCCATTCACATTTCACGCAACTTAGTTGAGCATCAAAGGATGAAGCATATCAAGATTCACATGCACTTCATTCAACAATTTATCAAGGATGGTGTTCTTTCCTTAGAGTATTTGTCTACTCATGAATAGGTTGTTGACATCTTTAGGACTAAACCTTTATCATTGCCTTGCTATCTTGAGTTCCAATGCATGCTTGGCGTGAAGGAAGCTATCCTTTGTATTTAGATCTCTTTTTTGGAGAGGGATTTTTCCCATGGGGTTTTCTTCTTTACTCCATTTGTGAGAGAATTTCATTTTGTACATGAGTACATCATCAAGCCATATTTTTGGGACTCATTTTTTTAGTGATTTGCTCCCTAAGTATCACTTAAGGGGGGGTGTTAGTGTGAAAAGATTATTTATTCATCTAGTTTACTTCTATCTATTTCCTAGCCTAGTAGACCTATTCACACTAGCTTAAGTTCACTTAGTGGTTTAGTTGTCTCACCTCATAGACATATGAAACATGCTCTCACACTTGTCTCAAGTGTTCCATATGTGTCACACATCATGGAGGGTTAGTCAATGTCTAACTATCACCTTCTCACTTCATCCTTTTCCTACATATACAAGGAGTTCATTGTACATTCCTATACATTTTTATGATAGTTTTTTAGCTCTTTCTTTGTGTGCACATTCATCTTGTGGAAGTTTTGGTTATTACAATAATTTCATTGTTACTCCAATACTATGTTCACGGCAGCCCCATTGTTGATTAAAGTCCTTTTTATGCATGTGTCATAGATCCATACTTGCAAGTAAAGAGTGGGAACTCCCTTCTTGGTTATATCTACCTCAGAAGCCATTTGCTTAAGATCAAAGAAAAATCCCAAGTCTTATAGCTTAGTGTTGGGTGGATCTACATCAAATTTAATCTAGTTTATTTGTTCACTAGGCGAGAAGTAATTTATTCTAGGTACCTTAATCCTATTTCCTTTAGAAGGGCTAAACAATGAGACGAAGAATTTTTGAGAAGATCTATGAATGATATGTGAGCATATGTCTTCTTCAAATCCTCAATCAATTCATAAGGTCCAATTGGAGCAGGTAATGGTTCCACAACTAACACTACCCCCTCATGAATTTCTTCTTTTTGTTCAGTGTTGAGTTTGTTTCCTTCATCATGTAAAACTTTGGCCAGTCCTAACATTTTGGTTTCCCCATTTGGTCCTAGTTGGATGGGAATGTTCATTTGTGTTGTTCTCGCAGAACTAGTCATTGCATCTTGGTTGTTTGTTTTAGTGTTTCTATCAGAGGGAAAAGGATCTTGGAAGATCTTCATGTCTGCATTCTATGGAGCAATGGGAGCTTGTATTTATTTTTGATCTTTGTTATTATTTAGCGTGACCTCTTGTGGATTCAGGAACATTTTGATAAATAAACTTTGTTGGTCCTCTGGTAACCTTGTCATGAATCTTTTATATTCCTTGCATGATTCAATACTATGCCCCCTAGTCCTATGAAATTAATATAACTGGTTATACTCATAGGGAGGTTGTTCATACCTATTATCATTCTGATTCTAGGTTTGATGATTATCCTTAGCTAATAATTATTATTTTGAGGCTGATCAATTGCATTGACTTTTGGGTGATAGTAATCCCTCCCATTGTAATCAACTCTGACTTTGTTCCTGATTAGGGGTTGATACATTACCCCTATTGGGAATTAAGGTGTCTCAACCTTGGTAATTCCTTGCATTATTTATGATTGTATTTATTTATTCATTGCCTATGTTGTAAATTAATTGTAAATTCCATATTGTCATTTTGTGGGATGTGGCACGGTGATGTGTCATCCTACATGGAAGATGACAACTTGTAATTTTGTCCTCACATGAGGAGATAGGCATCCCAATTTGTGGTAGGCATATTTTGCCATGTGTTAGCATCTTGGATGTTGTGTAAGGGAATGTTTGACCAAAATGGTTATGACGGATTCCTATGACGAAGTTATGACACGTAAGAGTTAGAAATAGAAGCTTGTAAGACAGGTGAAGACATGTGTCATGAACCATCTTTGAAAAAGGCATATTTGGACGCCCCAAGGTGGACTATTACATGTTATAAGAGAATATGTTATTTATAGCTTGTGTATGATAGATTCTCTTATAGCTATAAGTTGAAACTGCTATGACAAATTTTATGACGGTCATAAGAGTCATAAGAGCATCTGTCATAGCCCATTTTGGAAATAGGTGACCTCTTTGGAGTGACAGCTATGGACAAGTGTCAGGCACATTCTACAATGTTGACCAAGTGTCCTTAGGTGTGGGTTTTGGGCCATGAGGCCAAGTTGGACGCCCATTCCAAGATAGGACCAATTTTGCCTTGTATATTCTATATAAATAGGTGCTTGGAGAAGAAGATGTATTACAGGTTTGACAGGTACTATTATGCTGCCAGTTTGTCTCTAGATACGAGTGTCGAAGACTTCTGAGAGCTTGCATTGCAAGTGTGTTGTAAACATTCTTTGTTTTGATAATACATTGTGCAGGTTTTGGAGTGTGGGGTTTTTCACCCGATAAGGGTTTTCCCCACATATATCTTGTGTCTCTCTTCTTCTGTCTCACCTTCTCTGTTATGTGTTTGCTGCAATATCTCATGTTAATGGTTTAATGTTGCTGTAATAGTTAGGATAAATCTAAATTTGCACTCTCCTCCCCTAATTAGATTAGTGTAGGAAGTGATTTCCACACACCTAGCTTCCATTCAGTTGGTATCAGAGCCTGGCCAATTTTGGTCTTAGCTATTGGGTAGGAGTTTTTTGAGCTAATCTTAGGTTGAGTGGGAGTCTTGTGTAGAGTATTCTGTATTTTATTGCAGCAAGGAGATGGCAACCACATCTGGAAGGTTAGAGGTTGAGAAATTCAATGACACTAATTTTGAGTTGTGGAAACTCAAGATGGAGGACCTACTTGTTGATTGTGACCAATGGGAAATGATATCCAGTGTAAAACCCGCAGCAATGCAACAAGTTGATTGGGACCTCAAAGATTGGAAGGCTAAGGGTCTTATTAGACTCTATTTAGCTAACTTTGTTCTATTGAACATCCATGAGGAGAAGACAACGAAGGATCTTTCAAAGAAGTTGGGTGATGTTTATCAGGCCAAGTCCTTGGTGAACAAACTCTTCCTGAAAAGAAGTTGTTTGCTCTGAAGATGGAAGATAGATGATCTATTGCAGATCACATGGATGCTTTCAACATGATCATTGTATAGTTGACATCTGTGGGTGTGAAAATGGAGGAGGAGGATCATTGCATGACCCTACTTTATTCTTTGCCAGATTCATGGGATCATCTTGTAATGGCTATCAGAAGCACCACTACCACATTCAAGATGGAAGATGTGGTGTCCTCGCTGTTATCTAAAGAAATGCGGAGGAAGACATCTGAATCAGCCAAAGAGGCTCTTGCAGTTTGTGGAAGACCCAAGGAGAAAGGGAAGAAGAAATACAGGAAAGATGAGAAGGGTAGATCCAAATCTCCTGGAAAGTCCAAGGCTTTTTGTTGGAACTATAGTAAAACCAGACATTTATGAAAGGAATGCAAAGAGGAGAAGAGAAAGAAGAAGAAAGCTCCTAATTCAAATTCTGACAAGTCACAAGATGATGGTGATGCCTTCATCGCAGCCCTAGCCACCCATGCACCTGATGATGTGTGGTTGATTGATTCTGGTACATCATTCCACATGAACTCGCATTGAGACTAGTTTACCAAATATGAAGAGTTTAATGGTGGAAGGGTGTACCTTGGTGACAACTCTCATCTGAAGATTGTTGGTCATGGAAGAGTCTCAATCTGATTCCCTAATGGACGAGTGAAGGGGATCACTGGAGTTATGCACATTCTAGGCCTTGCATGGAACTTGCTTTCTGTAAGTATGTTGAATGATGCAAGTGTGCAGGTTGTCTTTTTGAAAGATGGATGCAAGATGACAAGAGGATCTATGGTGCTTGCGAAGGGTACTCAGAGGGGTACTCTGTTTCAGCTGGAGGCATGCACGTCACAGTGCAATAGTTCTTCTAACTCAGGGAAACAAGTTGTTGTCACTTCATCCCCACGATCTGAACATGCAGTGAAGAAATCTCTTGTAACCGGTTCTAATAGTTGTGCACATGCTTTAGAAGCTAAGCTTCCTACTGAAAAGACTATGTTATGGCATTTGAGATATGGCCACATTGGTGAGAAGGGTTTGCGTACCCTGAAAAATAAAAAACCTTATTGAGGGGTTAAATGATTGTAATCTTGAGTTTGACTTTTGCGAACATTGCATTTATGGAAAGCAAAACCGTGTTCAGTTTTACTCTAGTTCTCACAAGTTTTTTGGTGTATTGGATCTTATTCATTTTGATATGTTTGGTCCTGTGAATGTTCCTTCCATTTCAAAATCTGTATATTTTGTATCTTTCATAGATGATTATAGTAGAAGGACACAGGTTTATTTTATCAGAAGTAAGACTGAAGTCTTTAGTCGGTTTAAGGAGTTTAAAGCCTTTGCTAAAAATCAGACTTGTAAAAAGATTAAGTGTTTGAGAACTAACAACGGTGGTGATTTTGTTTAGCAGAGTTCAATAAGTTCTACAAAGAGCAAGGGATTGAAATGCATAAGACAACTCCATATACCCTGCAGCAAAATGGAGTTGCAGAGAGGATGAATAAGACACTGATGGAGAAGGCTAGGAGTTTGCTTAGTGGAGCAAGCCTCAAACAAAAGTTTTGGGCTGAAGCTGTTGCCACTGCTTGCTATCTGGTAAACCGATCTCCTACATCAGCTCTTGTTGGCAAAACACCTATGGAGGTGTGGTCTGGTAAGAAGCCTTTAGTAAGGCATCTTCATGTTTTTGGTTGTGAGGCATATGCACATGTACCTAGGGAGAAACGGTCTAAGTTGGAGAACAAGGTTGTTAAATGTATCTTCATTGGCTATGTTGGTGTGAAATGATACAAGCTTTGAGATCTCGTGACTAAGAAAATGTTGTATAGCAGAAGTGTTATCTTCAGAGAGCTAACACCCTCTTCTATTGTTCTATAGCCAGAACAGTCAGAAAAGAAAGAAGATGCAGTTCAGTTTCCTTCTACCCCTGAGAAGATTGAACCGACAGACCCTGTGAGGCCTAATGATGAGGAGAGCTCTAGCAGCTCTAGAAGCGAAGAAGAAGAAGCAAAACCTCAACCTCAACCATTGAGGAGGTCTACACAAACAAAAAAGCAACCTGATAGGTTTGGTTATTCATTACTTGATTCTAGTTGTGCTTTTCCTTTAATTTCTAACACTGATGAGCCTAGAACTATGAAAGACACTATGGGCATGAAAGATGTAGGTTCCTGGAAGGAAGCCATGGAAGATGAGATGGCTTCTTTCGAAAAGAACAAAACATGGGACTTGGTGCCTTTGCCTGATGGACAGAAACCCGTTGGTTGCAAATGGGTGTTCAAGAAGAAATTTAGTGCAGATGGCAGTGTTGAAAAGTACAAGGCTAGATTGGTTACGAAGGGGTACTCACAAGTGGAGGGAATTGATTATCGTGAAATTTTCTCTCTCATTGCAAAGCTGACATCCATTAGATTTTTGTTATCTCTTGCAATTGCTTATGATTTAGAGATAGAATAGATGGATGTGAAGACAACTTTCCTTCATGGTGATTTGGAGGAAGAAATCTACATGTCATAGCCAAAGCATTACATAGAGAAAGGTAAAGAAAATTTGGTTTGCAAGATTAAGAAGTCTTTGTATGGTTTGAAGTAGTCTCCTAGGATGTGGTACTTGAAGTTTGATGCCTTTGTGTTGTCAATTGGTTATCTGAGATCGAAGTTGGATCACTGTGTGTATTATAAGTTTGATGGTGATCATATTCTCATTATTGCATTATATGTTGATGATATGATTCTCATTGGGAAGGGTAAGAATATGATTTATGATTTTAAGTCTCAATTGGCAGCACAGTTTGAAATGAAAGATTTAGGGGCAGCCATGTACATTCTTGGAATAGAAATCAGAAGAGACATAACTAACATAAAACTTTGGTTAAGCCAAAGTAAGTATGTGAAGACCATGTTGGACAGGTTCAGCATGGCAGATTCTAGACCAGTGAGTGTTCTTGTTTCATTGGGGACAAAGTTGTCTGTTAATGATTATCCAAAATCTCCTAGTGAGGTGGAGGACATGAGCAGAGTACTTTATGCTAGTGTTGTTGGCACTTTGATGTATGCTATGGTCTATGCAAGACCAGGCATTGCCCAAGTAGTGGGAGTCCTTAGTTAGTTTATGGCTAATCCTAGACGAGTACATTGGGATGCAATTAAGCGAGTGTTCAGATATTTGAGGGGTACTTCTGAGTATTCTATTTGCTATCATGGCAATGCTATAGGAACTCCACATTCAGTTTGTATTCATGGATTTGTGGATTCTGATTGGGTAGGTAACATTGATAGCAAGAGATCCACTAGTGCTTATGTGTTTACATTGTTTGGTGGTATGATTAGTTGGATGAGTAAGTAACAACCTATGGTTGCTTTGTCCACTACAAAAGCTAAGTATATGGAAGCTACTCATGCTTGTAAGGAAGCCATTTGGCTTAAGAGATTATGTTCTGATATTGGTGTTGATGCAAATCAAATTACGATTAGTTGTGACAGTCAGAGTGTAATTTGTCTTGCGAAGAATCTAACTTTCCATGCCAGAACAAAGCATATTGATGTACAGTTTCACTTCATGCGAGACATGGCAGAGGATGGGAAGGTAAATTTGGATAAGGTAGATACTTTGAAGAATGTTGCAGATGCATTAGCGAAGCCAGTGTGCACAGAGAAGTTCAGATGGTGTGCAGAGTCTATGGGCCTCTCGACCTATAGTAGTTAAATTCTGTTATTCTTTTGGCTCTTACAAGGTGTTGGACAAGTGGGAGAATGTTGGGAATTAAGGTGTCTCAACCTTGGTAATTCCTTGCATTATTTATGATTGTATTTATTTATTCATTGCCTATGTTGTAAATTAATTGTAAATTCCATATTGTCATTTTGTGGGATGTGGCATGGTGATGTGTCATCCTACATGGAAGATGACAACTTGTAATTTTATCCTCACATGAGGAGATAGGCATCTCACTTTGTGGTAGGAGTATTTTTCCATGTGTCAGTATCTTGGATGTTGTGTAAGGGAATGTTTGACCGAAATGGTTATGACTGATTCCTATGACAAAGTTATGACATGTAAGAGTCAGAAATAGAAGCTTGTAAGATAGGTGAAGATGTGTCATGAAGCATCTTTGAAAAAGGCATATTTGGATGCCCCAAGTTGGACTATGATATGTTGTAAGAGAATATGCTATTTATAGCCTGTGTATGATAGATTCTCTTACAACTGTAAGTTGTAACCTCTATGACAGATTCTATGATGCTCGCAAGAGTCGTAAGAGCATCTGTCATAGACCATTTTGGAAATAGGTGACCTCTTTGGGATGGGAGCTATGGACAAGTGTCAGGCACATTCTACAATGTTGACCAAGTGTCCTTAGGCGTGGGTTTGGGGCCATAAGGCCAAGTTGGACGCCCATTCCAAGATAGGACCAATTTTGCCTTGTATATTCTATATAAATAGGTGCTTGGAGAAGGAGATGTATTACAGGTTTGATAGGTACTATTATGCTTCCAATTTGTCTCTAGATACGAGTGTCGAAGACTCCTGAGAGATTGCATTGCAAGTGTGTTGTAAACATTCTTTGTGTTTGATAATACATTGTGCAGGTTTTGGAGTGTGGGGTTTTTCACCCGATAAGGGTTTTCCCCATGTATATCTTGTGTCTCTCTTCTTCTGTCTCACCTTCTCTGTTATGTGTTTGCTGCAATATCTCATGTTAATGGTTTAATGTTGCTATAATAGTTAGGATAAATCTGAATTGGCACTCTCCTCCCTTCATTAGATTAGTGTAGGAAGCGATTTCCACACACCTAGCTTCCTTTGAACCCCATCTATTGTCGCATTTATGTTATTCTTGAGTATCTTTATGGTGGAGATGTTGATTCCACCATTATCTCTTACTAGTCTTCCATTCACACCATATGTTTTGCAGATGCTATCAATTATGGCTTGATCGATCCTTGAAGCACTTTCTAGAGCCTTTTCATATGATTTATACGACATTTTTTGTACCTCCTCTAGCGTATCCCTATTGAGGGTGTGTAAGAAGAGGATGTATAATATGTGATGGTCCATGTTTGGGGCACTTATGGATGAGTAGAGAACATGTCCCCATCTCATGACAAAGTGTGCCACTGATTAGTTTGATTCTTGTTTCATGGTCAAAAACTCGCGAATCTCTATTTTAACAAGTTTGTTCATGTCAAAATCCATGACAAACTCTCCTATGAGCTATCGAAATGAATGAATAGAAGCTTCAAAAAGGAAATAGTAATAATCCAAGGTAATCCCTTAACATTTTTGGAAATTTTTTGGTGACAGCCCCAATCTAAGGGAGGAGTTCCCTTACTGTCGTAGTGTATGCCTTTTTTATATGTGAATTAGGATCTCATTCTCCCTTGAACTTTGGAAACTTAGGAAGGGGACATGGCAACATTATGTTTCTTATGGTGTGGTCAAGTGGCTTGTTCAAGTACTTGAGGTACATTCCTAGAAAAGCACTTTGATATTGCGGGGTTGATAACATTAACCCCATAGGTGGACTTTGATATCCAAGTGCTACACAGCTTGATTTGATTGAATGGTTTGCTAATTTTGCATAGCTTGATTCCCATTTGGGAAAATGTCATTACTTCCATTTTGAGAGTAGAAGTTGAGGTTAGGGGGTCTAAGATGCCCCCTAGTCTTGGTCTACCTTGTTGTTGTGAAACCTTATTCTCTTGTCTTGAATAGATAATTCCTCCTTGAGAGTCCTAATTCTCTAGACTAGCATTACAATAAGGTCAGCAGGTGTTGCACCTCTTTGTGTCTCATCATTTCTCAGAATTGAACCTCATGTATTTTCCATTTGTTCTCATTGTTTCTCTTGAAGAGCAACTCACAAAGCCTCTTGTGTGTCCTTGGCTTCTTGTAAATGTCTCTCCAAGTGTCTTACCTCATCATCTAGATGGGTATATTGATTAATTGTCAATGATTGATCTACTTGTTGAATCTTTGATCCCACTTGTACTCTACATGCTCTAGGTTGATTTATTGAGTTTTGTTCCCATGCAGGGTTGTTGAATGTTAGCGAGTGCCTAGGTTCTCTTCTGTCACCTTCAAAATCTAAGTCTTCATAATCGTAGCAATTTGAGAAAGGTGTAATTGGATCAGGAGGCATGTACTTGTTGAAAGAGGGAGTTTCAGGCTCCCTTGAAGGAAGATTCTCTAAGTGTAGTTATGGTTTCATCATATTCAGAGGTGTCATGGACACCTAAAAATAAATGGATTGACTGAAATGAAATATAAAGAAGACGAATGAAATGAGAGTGAAAATGACAATGAATGCAAAAGTGAATGTGAATTGAAATGTTAAAATGAAGCATGAAGTGAAATTTGGATTGTTTAATGAAGACACAAAAATCTCTACCAAAAAGGTTTTGCTCTTCATGTTGGGTTCACCAAAATATGTACTCTTTAAAACATGACATAGGCACAACTATGGATGAGTCAACTCCAATGCAACACATGGACCCTCTCCTTTTTTGGGGTGACCTCCAAATCACTCTCGCTCTCATGACAAAAGCCAATCAAGAGGAGGCAAGACCTGAGGGTTGTTCTGGTTTCCTGGGAGCAAAACCTCACGAAGAGTGGCTAGCCTAATCAAGGGCCTATTGTTATTTTGGATTTGCCTTGTTCTTTCTATGGTAGTTGTTGTTGAGATGACTATATGACCTGAAGGGTCACTTGTAATTTGTCTCCTATTGGGGCTTCTTTGATTCCAATGTCTAGATGGATCTTGATTTTCTTAGTTTATGTTTCTAGCACTTGTAACCTAGCCTTGTGGTCCTAGAGGCATTGTTGAATTTGTATGTCTTGTTCTATAACTCTAATGCCCTATCATTTCTCTTGTGTGAGTTGTTGTCTTGGGTTTATTCCCTCTAATTCTTCTAGAATTTCTTTGACCCACTCTCCTCTAAGTGCTAGGTACATTCATTTGTTATTCTAAGAGAGTTGATATGCTTTGACTTGCTTTGAGTAAGTGTAACATCCCAACTGGAATAATAAATAACTTTAAACACAAATAATGCAAAATTATCTTTTTTATATATAACAAAATCCAATAAAATCACATTTGTAAATTTCCAAGTACAATACATAATTTAAAAAGATGGTCACTTCACATGCGACTAGAAAATTTCACGTTTTTATATCATGAACATATAATAGATGGTCACATTCCTTGCGACTTACAATATTTATCAATTTCATTTACAGAATAAGTAATATTTTCTTGTTCACAAGTCTTCGGCAGTCAACTGCAAGAGAGAGAGCATCACCCTGGTGCTTTTCCTCCAACCACAGACCAACAGCCCCCCGCACACCTTCCTTCTGGAAATGGCCCATCCCTTCACGAGGGTGTAGATAATGAGAATCAACTAATTCTTTATGCCATCTGAGTACTAGTGAAGTGTCCTAGCTAATAACAATCAGACTTACAACTCTAGTCTAGCTCTAGCTATGTATAACCCACTCTGATTGTTCAACTATCTGGTACACAATGAACTGACAATTCAAGCAGTGACTTGTATTACTTTGGCCAAAGTTTCATATAAATAATGTCGTATGTTCACTCACTCTTTTCTCGACATGGAGACAACATTCTTATAATTCAGTATATAACATATATATGACAACACTCTTTGACTAGTTTATACAATATCAATCTTAAAGACATACAATATTCCCTTATCTACTAGTCAACTGGACAAGTATAGGATGAGAGCTTAGGTGACTTATGAAAAATACATTGAGTCCCTCTTTGCATCCTTGTAGTCATGAGTCTATGACATCCTGTCATCTACTCAATGGCTTGTCTACCTATTTTCGTTCTCATCTGTATTCTTTAATAATAATATACAAGATTTTGACATTTAAGTCATATGGTTTTATGATTAAAGACTCTATCTATCTTAATCTAGGAATATATATTCGACTTATAATCTGTTGAAGATAAACAATAACTTCATAAACCTACATATTGAATACACTTCCTCTTGTATATCAAAAGAGAATTCCAAAATAATAAGTAGTCTCAATCTTCAATGAATAACTATAGAAAATTGACCTTTCATTGTCATAGTGAGTGTATTCACAACAATCTTGTGGCTATTCTTAGCCTAGAATTGGGTAAAAATATTCCTTTTCAAAACTAGGATAAAGATAGTTTAAGATAACTCTTAGTTACCTAAAAGAATAGCATCTAAAAACAACTTATATTCTTTTTCATATATACAGAAATAGCAGTCTAATATCAAGTATTTCTACACAATGATATCGGCTCATTTTTGAGCTTTTAAGCTTAAAAACATGATTTCTACCTTTTGGTTAGCTACTGCTATAAGTAGAATACTGTGATTGAAAAATGATATTGTTTTGGTCCTATACAAAGAGCAATAATACTTTCATTCTGCTACACTCTCTTAGTACTGACTAAATTTGTATGATTAAAAATGACCTTCTATCAAGTCTCTCAATACACTTTTCTTTGGCCTAGATTGAGTCAATTAAACCGAAGCATGGTTTCCATGTAGCAATCGGCCTATTTATATAGTCGGCCATAACGTTATACTAAGTTTGTAATACAAACATAACCTTATTTGGCTGCTACAATATCATACACCATTGGCTTTGTCAACACAGTCATTGACTGTTGCACCACCGATACTCTTTGTATATTGTTATCAATAATGAACATGTATATATAACATATATATATATATATACAATTCTCTTAACTAGAGATATCAAGATGTATTGCCATTTCTAGTATGGCATGGGATGGATATATCCTACAAAGATATATAACTCTCTCGACTACCAGTTATTCGGTATAACTATACATAGATTATCCTCTATCAAAGTCGAATAACAACAAGTTTAAACTATCACTAAGTTTCTTTGAAATCCTACATGTCATTTGGTGGTTTAAATAATAAACTTCATTCATATCTATACTTACAGATATCAACAAATATGAACAATATCTTGACATATAATATGGGATATGATACGATTATCTATAGAGTTTAACAGGCAGTATGTTATCACCGATGCCTTCCTTCCTTCCAACTACCTGAGTTTTTACTCTCCTCCTTCTGTACTGTCCTCTCGAGCCTGAAGAATAATACCTTTTATTTCACCTCACTCTACACTTAGTTATGTACTGCATATTAAATGCATTCCACTACATTCTCTCCAATCATCTGCGGCCCTCACATGTAGAAAAATAAGGGAAGTATGGAACTACTACTCCTTCCCCCACTCTCCAAGCATCTAGGAAGAATGCCTTGAATGAAAAAGACTTTACCTCTTACTAGAAATTATTCGTAACCATAACTAAGCTTAAATAAAAATAATAATTTAAAATAAACAATAGCACACCTATTTTATGGATGTCACTAATGCATTCTTTCAAATGCTTAATTATGCTTATTCATGAGCACAATTATCAATGAAGGATTCTCAAAAAGTCAACTAAGACCTCTACGAAAAAATTAAACTTGTTTAGTCGATTACTCATGTTGACTTGGCATTCAAAGACATACACTATCTTACTATCTGTCAATGAAGAAGATTTAGCCATCTACTTGATGATGACAAAAATTAACAAGAATAAAATGATCTCAATGCTAAAAATATTTGTAAGATGACCAAAGACATAGGGATTAAGAATTAATCCAAAATTGGCTTATCCTCTAATAAGTATGTGTGTGTGTTTCCAGATGGCATAAGGATCGTTGTATTCACGTGATCTAGCATCCTCTCTATCATGATACTCTCTCTCCTCATCTTAGAGGGGGAAAAACATTGTTCATGCATCAACCTCAGTTGCACAATGGTAGTTAGTCCATTACATCATTTAACCACCTGCTTAATAATAACATGATAATAGTAAGTGCAGGAAGATGGGGGGCCAAAAGGAGGTCTTAAGTGGCCACTTTTTTTTAAAATCAGGAAATACTAACCTTGGATGAGAAATTGAGCATAGTTACACTCAAAATTTTAAGATGCAACAAAAACAATGTTCGTAGCGCTTCGGGTCTACTTTCTAAACTACTAATTTTTTTGCAAATGGTATAGATTAAGGGGTTAAAAAAAGGGAGCCACAAAAACTGGTGTTGTTTTTGTCAAAAAAACATAACATAGCGTGTTTTGTGGCTCCCTCAAAAGGTTAACTTTTTTTTGGTATTTTTAAAATCGCTTCAGTGAGAAATTAGCTAACAACATGTAGTTTATGCCCAATTTTTCTAATAATTTTTTAATGAATATTTGATTTTTTACTAATTTTCAAAGTGGACACATCCTGAAAAATAGAATTTTGGCCATGCTACCCCTATAAATTTTAAAAACTAATTGAAAATCATTTTTTTAATATGTGTAGAATGGAGTCTAGTTTATAAATATGTAATTTATTTCAAATTTCAATGAATGGTTAATTTATAAAGAAAAAAATACCAAACACTAGTTTTTTTGCCAAAAAACAGACACACAAACAAAATAAATTAAAGATGAAAGGCTTAACATTGTCAAAATGTTAAAAAATTACATCGTTAAATAGCTAAGAGAAATCCTAACATTACCCAGGTGTTCAATTTGTTTGACCTTGAAACACGTGTAAATCTAAGGGTTAGCACGAATGAAATTATGTTAAATCCTATAGAATATGCAAAAACACGTCTTTGGACATTGGCAAGGCACTCCAAGCCTTTGGGTTGGAAATCCAAAGAAAATCCTGAGCCTAAGGCTTGGGATTCCCAAAGAAATATATAACGCGAGCACGTTATAATGCCCTCGCATTATGTTTTGTTTTACATTTTTTCCTTTTGTAAAAGTTTACCCGATGTTTGTGAAGTTTAACATAATGCGAGCATGATATAACACGCTCGTGTTATGTCTCACTTGGAATGTTTTATGTTCAAGGTTTTTAAGTATGTTTGATGTATGTATGTTTGTATATATATTTGTATTTATGTATGTATGTGTGTATGTATGCCTATATGTATGTTTGTATGTATGTATATATATATGTATGCTTGTATGTATGCTTGTATGGTTGTATGTATGTATGTATGTATGGTTGTATGTGTGTATGTATTTATGCATGTTTGTATGTATGTATATATGAATGCATGTATGTATGTATGTATGCATGTATGTATGTATGTATGCATGTATGTATGTATGTATGCATGTATGTATGTATGTATGCTTGTATGTATGTAAGGGTTTAGTGTATATAAGGACCTGAGCCCGTATAATTTTTATGGTTGAGGGTTGAGGTTTTTGGGTTTAGGGTATAGGGTTAAGAGTTGAGGTATTAGGGCTTAAGTAATAGGTAGAGGGTGGAGGGTTACAGTTGAAGGATAATATTTAGCTTGTTGAGTATATAAGATTAAGTGTGTAAGGTATGGGTATTAGGGTTTAGGATATTGGGTTTAGGGTTTATGATATGGATTGAGGGTATATAAGGCATAGGGTGACTTGGGTTGAGAGTTTATGGTTTAGGTTTTTAAGTATAGGGTTGAGGCACAATATTTAGGGTTTAGGGTATAAGGGTGAGGTTATAGGGTATAGGGATGAGGGTTTGTGGGTGTAGGTTTCAAGGTTTAAGATATAGGGTTGAGGATTGAGGGATTAGGGCTTAAGTATATGGATGAGGGTATAGGGTAGAGGGAGAGTTTACAGTTGAGGGATACTGTTCAAGGTTGAGTGTCTAAGATATAGGTTTTAGGGTTTAAGGTTGAGGGTATAAGGCATATGGATGAGGGTTGAGGGTTTAGGGAATAAGTGTAGGGTTGAGGGTATAGGGTATAGGGTAGAGGTTTGAAGGTTGAGGGATAATGTTCAAGGTTGAGCATTGAAGGTTAAGTGTATAGGGTATAGGGTTTAAGGGTCTAAGGTTTAAGGGTTTAAGGGTATCTAGGGATTGAGAGTTTAGGGTTTAAGGCTTTAAGGTTTGAGGGATTAAGGGTTTAAGGGTTGAGGGATTAGGGTTTAAGGCATAGTGTCGAGGGTAGAGGGTTTAGGGATAGGGTTTAGGGTTGAAGGTTTAAGGGTTGAGAGTTAAGGCTTTAGGGATGAGGGTTAAGGGATTAGGGTTTAAGGTATAGTGTCGAGGGTAGAGGGTTTAGAGATAGGGTTTAGTGTTTAAGGGTTGAGGGTTAAGGGTTGAAACTTTAGGGATACGGTTTAGGGTTTAGGGTTAAGGGATTAGGCTTTAAGGTATAGTGTCGAGGGTTGAGGGTTTACGGATAGGGTTTAGGATTTAAGGTTTAAGGCTTGAGGGTTGAGGATTTAGGGATAGGGTTTAGGGTTTAGGATTAAGTGAGAGACCTATATGGCTAAGAACGGATGAAGAGGCAGACAAGGAGTGACTAAGAGACCTAGAGAGGGGAGAGGTAGAGAGGTGAGGGGGAGACAGAGGTGAGAGATAGAGAGGTGAGGGGAGAGATAGAATAAAATGAGAGAGTGAAGTTGACAAGTTGAGGGAAAGATGGGTAAGGAGGAGGGAGAGAGGTGGAGAGGAAGGGAAATATCTAGAGAGCCCTAAGAGATATACAAGTGAGAGACCTACAATCTAGGGAGAGAGGGGTGAGAGATATAGGGGAGAGATGGGGGTGAGGTAGATAGGGGAGGAAAGGGGTGGATAAGGGTTGAGGGTTTAAGGCTTTAGGGTTTAGGTGTCAAGGATTTATGGTTTAAGGGTCACTAGAATAGAAACAACAATATATGATTAAAAAAACTACTAAAAACCACTTATAAATGACTAAACATGGTCACATGACCATTAGTAGTTTATTGTCGTCATTTATAATGCAACTGAATTGATGACTAAACCATTTTTAGTCATTTATTGGTTGTTTTGATTGATCAATTTGGTAGGATATTTAGTCGTTAATTTAGTCATTTTAATCATTATTTTACCGTCAACTGGTCATATATTTAGTCATATTTATTCACTGATTATTATCAATTAGTAGTATATTTAGTCAATTTAATTATTAATTGACATCACTTAGTAGTATATTTAGTCATTTTAATTGACTAATATTTGAGGATTTAAACATAAAACATAGAAATACACATCAATCATCAATTGTACATAATAAGACAGTCATTAAGAAGGCAAAATTGCTGAACTTTATTAAAAGAAAGGTGTTCTTACAACTTGCACAAGTCTGAAATATCTTGCTTGAAAAAAGCTTAGAAATAGAGTATTACAATGTTCATTTTCAGTCACAAGACTGAAAATCTAAGTTACAATGCACAGAAATGACAAGAAAGAAAATTCTCCAAGTTTACAATGCTTTGCTAAAAAGTGAACTATCAGTAACTGATTCTCAACCAACCTAACTACTGCCACAAGTCATCTAATTTGCCCCATCAGTCTAGCACTTGTCCTTCTTGACTGTAACCAAAGGAAATGCACTGTCATATGTAGTCAGGTATATGAAAGGATCATAATGTGAAACATGGATGAGATCAGGCTTCCTTAATGAAACATCACTATATTCTTTTGTCTTGTATTGTCATCAGTACTGCTTATGGGACATGTTTTTATTGAGTTTGAATATATTAGGTCCTCTTAGGGCATGGAATCAGATTCTTCCTTCAATGCATCTTCAAAAGCCTCTTTATGAGTCTAAACCATTCACTTACCCCACCTCTATTACAATGGACACTTGGTAGGAAGTCATATTTAGTGTCCTTGGTCTTCACTCATTGTTGTGACTGAACTGTGCATACTTGCTTTCTAGATGATTGCCCTGCAACTTTCATATACTTACCTTCTAATGCTAGCACTATAGTCCTCTATTCCTTTGATCATGCCACTGAAACCATGCTTACTATGCCTATATCCCTGGGAACCATTGACCATTGCCACTCACCATGAACATCTTACCTCTATACACTCATTATCTCTTTGTTATAGAACAGTCACCCATAAGTATACAGAATTTAGACTTTCATTTGTAGATTGTCATAGGTTTATGAAACTGTCATATTCATGCAACTATACTGCCATGTAGAATATATTCCTTGTAATAATAGCATTATTAGTGTCTGTCCTTTTTTCTATTTAAGACTTCTATAAATTTGTCTACTGGTTGCTTCCAAAGTCTTGATGATATGCTAACATCATCACCTTATGACTGTAATCTTCCTCGTTGATCTTTGTGCATTGCCAACTGCCCTTCCTTTGTCAAAAACTAACACACCACCCTTGATCACAATAGCTTAAGACTCATCTGACTTTGTCTATGGAATGAATTGTGTACTTTATCTCTTGCACATTGTCATTTATGCTCCTTGAGTCTTCATGACTATATTCATGACACCTCATATATGAAGCTCTCTCCTTTATGAAGCTCTCTCATTTATGCTCCTTGAGTCTTCATGACTGAGTGTTGATCATGTCCCATTTATGAAGCTCTCTCCTTTAATGCAGCCAACAATAACCCTAGAATCTTTCCTCCTTTATATGTAATGTGCCATCTGATATGAGCAACAGGGTGCTACCTTTTCTGCCATGAATGAAGTTGTGCCTCAATACAACCAACAAAATTACTATTAGTCTCAATTCAAAAAGAATAAAAGTGCATTGTGTATTACAAGTTTACAAAAGTAAGTCCAAACACAATAGAAAGATAAATCAATTAAACAATAATGCACTTTAGCATTCATGTTCTAAGAATTTTCATAGCTTGTACTAGGAATGCCAAATTAAATGAACAGAATGGAAGATGTCTTAAGACTAGTTACAGGTTCTTTCTAGGATAGTCATTATACTCCCATTGATAGTAGAGTGCATTTTTGTAAGGCTCTCCCAAACCAATATTCAAGAAACCTCTTTAGCAAATTAATTCTCAAGGAATTACAATTTTTTAGATGATATACAAAATGGATAAATTGTAGGTTAGGAAGTGTGTCATAATAGTAATGCACTCAAACATGTTGAGTTACTCCATTACTGTGCCCTTTTCCAATTCTTCTCAATTGAGAAACATATTCAAAAACTTTTTTAATATCCTCCACCTATAAAGCAAATAGACAAATAGATACCATTAAATACATTATAAAACAAGAAACACAACCATTGGTAGAAACCACATTTAAATTATAAATCCAATTCATGACAGATTAGATTACCTGTTTCGCAAGGAAGTTACCCTCTATGAAATATGTCATTTGTGCATCATTACACTGTTCAACAACCTGCAATCCAAACCATCCAACTCAATGTAGAAATAGAAGATAAATAAAAAAATATAAAAACAAGGTAAAATTTAAATAACACCAAGAAACCAACACTCAACATGAAATAAACTAAGCTCATGTGATCTTAAAATTTCTCTTACACTATGTAATCTGAGAATCTTTTCATTATTGAGCTTTTCCAAAGACAATGCAAGCTCCATGGTTGTCACCACAACAAAAAGTTAAAAAGCATGAGATGAAGGAGTACGAAATGTAGGTAATGAAATTCATTCACTTTAGTATAAGACCATAACTATCATAGTTAGAGAATTGCAAACTATCACTATCATACCAACTATTTTCACTGATCATTGATAGAATATTGTATTAGGCATACCATTTATTGTGTATTCACTATGATACTCCATCACTCCATTGTGCATAGGCAAGCTGATACTTTCATTGTAATCCATATCAACTGTTAAGAACAAGATTAGTACGTAAATCAATGTCACCATATTCCTATCAGTATACTAGCACTGTATAGTAGTATATGTACAATGCACATGTTGCATAGATAGGGTGGGGAGAAGTAGTATAATGTGTACTGTTAATAATGCTGCATTATTAACAATATACTAGCATGTAGGTATTCTTAGGATCTCCTTCACTGTCACATTGATCTTTGCATGGTGTCTTTTCTCCTTCCTAGGAGTCTCTAAGTCTTCATACGTTTCCTCATGATGATGCAACTCTTGCAAGAATTTCAAGAATATGCAAACATGTAGGTTATAATACATGGCCTCCAAGATGAATTGATAAGTCTTGAGAGAACCTATACAAACTTTGAATGATTTCCAAACCTACAGACACTTTTAAACCATCTTGATAATGTTATTTTACTCTTATGTAGGCTTCTTGGACTATTTAGGGTTCTCATGAAGACTTTCAACTTATACAAAGCTTATGCAGGAGTTTTAGAACCTTCATACATCTTAGACATATTTGTATTCTTTTTGTAATTATTATAGACTTTCACTTACTACCAATGATGTCTCTTTCCTCTGCATCTTGCTACTATTATTAGGTTTCTACAATACCCTCATAAACCCTTAAATATCTTGTAAAGTTTCAAAATGTGTTTGACATTGATGCATGGGTCCTTCATGTCTTTTGGTATGGTTTTTGTAGGGTTTCCTAAACTTGTACAAGTGTTTGGTAATGTTGACATACCTCTAGGTTCACTATGCAGACCCTAAACTATTGGTAGAGTTCTTTACTCTTGACAACTTCATTGGCATAGTTCAATAACCATGTCACCACCTTTGTCCATTTGTAGATCTCCTGATGATAGAGAAACTCTCCTCATATAGCCTTGTAATATAGTGATGACCCTATCCAAGATTGTAGTGCTTCCTTAATGCTTTTTAGGGTTTCATAGTCCATTCATAGTCCTCTGCACTATGTGTTAACTTAGGTAACACTAATCTAGTAGCTATTCAACTGAGTTGTTGAATGGAAGAGTACCAATGGCCTAGAGTGTTGCCATTGAGGTTTAAGTCTGGTGCCATGAAGTTTGTGCTAGCAATATGATGTCTAGTGTCAGTTTGTGCAAGTCTACCTAACTATCCAAAGTGAGAGTGTGGACTGTCGTGGCTTACGTCATAACACTTAGTCTTCTAGTAATATAACCATGTTGGAATTCTTGATTTCTTCTTGTGTATTCAAAAAATTACAATTGTAAAAGCACAAGAGGTGCTACCAATCTATCTCTATTTAATTATATGCAAATAGTGGTGAGAAACATGACATTTGACAGAAAATATTACAAAAAAGAATAAATCAGCTCAAATACCTTACTGCCTCTATGCCTATACATTAGTAGATTTCTTGGCAAGGAGATCTGACACCTTATTTGTGTAAAAGTCAGGTTGAATATTGTTCTTAGGGTTTTCAAGCATAGATAATGTAGTCACACCTATATCATAAGAATTAGAAACAAGTTGAATATGATAAATGTTAATGATATATGTAATTTACCAGAAATGTACATATAATCACAGACAAAATCGTATCTGCAGTATATGAATGCAAATTATGTATTTTCATGTATGCTAAGCCACATTTTATGTTCACTGTATGTAAGTCATGCCAAAGATATGATAAAGAAAATAGGACTGTTAGCATGAATGTGAGACCTCTGAAATGTTTGAACACAATATGCATACACATTCAATGCTAGGAAAGGGAAAAGACAAAAATACCATCCAGCAAAGGAGAGAAGACTTTAAAGGTATAATTTAACTAGCCTCTGACATAGGGTACTCAAAAATGACATCCTTCCTACAAATTTTTTTGTAAACCCCAATAAAGGTTTCCAACTTGTATTCTGTGTTATTACGCTCCTTAGGATCCAGATAGACCTGAAAAATGGGAAATCACTCAGCTAGTAAAATTTTAAGATGCACATATATAGCCTAGAACAAGTCCAAAGAAATAGGTATACATGTTTCTTTATCACCAATCATCTTACCTTTATTATCTTGGAGCCATCACCATGGTATCTAACTCGCTTGCCAATAGTCTCTGCATGATAGACAACATCTTCCAAGGTGGCCTCATGGACAACAATCAATGTTAGAAGAAAATGAAGTAAATATGCCATTGTTCACTGTGCATTAACAATATAACTAGCCTTTGAATGATCTTTCTACAAACCTTGGTGGGATCTTTACAAATATTTGCACAGGAGTAGGATAAGATTTCATAAGTCTGACAGAGGTTAAATTTATGCAAACCTTAACCTAGTTCACAGAGAGGTCTTCTTAAGATTTGATGGACTTGAATAGATACCACACACTATTTTGATACCCTTTTGATGATCCTCTATTATCCTTTTACAAACCCCTTAATATTTTATAAAAAAATTATATAGCATCATACAATTGTAAGAAAATAGAGGATCAATACAAAACTCCGCAAGATATCAATACAATGCTTATGTTTTCTTCCATCAAAGCATAAAGGATAGAGAAATTTTGTCAGATGTTGTAGTGGCAACTTTCCTGGTAGACATGAATGCAAAATGTGGAAACATAGACAAAGCACGTGAACTATTTGACAAAATGACTCAAAGAAATGTGGTCTGATGGACTGTAATGATTGCAGGATATGCATAAATTGAACTTTTTGAGAAGACTTTAGAAACTTTCAAGAAAATTCAATTGGCAGGTGTAAAGCTAGACTCCACAACCTTTTCCAACATCCTCCATGCCTGTGCCAAAATGGGAGCTTTGGAATAGGGTATGGACATCCATCAAAGCATGAAGGATAGAGGAATTTTATCAAATGTTGTAGTTGCAACTACCCTAGTAGACATGTATGAAAAATGTGGAACCATGGACAAGGCACATGAATTGTTTGATAGAATGCCTCAAAAAAATGTAGTCTCATGGACTGCAATGATTGCAAGATATACACAAATTGGATTTTTTGAAAAATCTCTAGAAACTTTCAAGCAAATGCAATTAGCAGGTGTAAAGCTAGATTGCACAACCTTTTCTAGCATCCTCCCTCCCTATTCCAAAATGGAAGCTTTGGAACAGAGAATGGGCATCTATCAAAGCATAATGGATGGGGGATTTTTGTCAAATATTACAGTTGGACAGAATACCTCAAAGAGATGTCATCTCTTGGACTGCAATTATTGCTGGGTATGCACAAAATGGATTTGTTGGAAAGGATTTACAAACTTTCAAGAAAATGCAATTGGTAGGTGTAAATTCAAATTCCACAACCTTTGCCAAGATCCTTCCTGCCTGCACCAAAATGGGAGCATTGGAACAAGGTATGGATATCCATCAAAAAGTAATGGATAGAGAAATTTTGTCAGATGTTGTAGTTTCAACTGCCCTAGTAGACATGTATGCAAAATGTGGAATCATTGACAAGGCATGTGAACTGTTTGGTAGAATGCCTCAAAGAGATGTCATCTCATGGAATGCAATGGTTGCAGGATATTCAAAAAATGGATTTGTTGAAAAGGCTTTAGAAACTTTCAAGAAAATGCAATTAGCAGGTGTAAAACCAAATTCGACAACCTTTGCCAGCATACTCCCTGCCTATGCCAAAATGGGAGCTTTGGAACAGGGTATGGACATCCATCATAACATAATTGGAGGGGGATTTTTGTCAAATAGACATGTATGCAAAATGTGGAAGTATAGATAAGGCACATGAACTATTTGATGGAATGGCTCAAAGAGATGTCATCTCTTGGAATGCAATGATTGCAGGATATGCACAAAATGGATTTTGCATGGATGCCCTCAAAATATTTGAATTAATGAAGCACTCTAGAACATATCCTAACATTGTAAACTTTGCTTGTGTTCTATGTGCATGCAGCCATGCAGGTTCAATGGATGAGGGTTGTACATACTTCAATCAGATTAGTAACCCTTATTGAATTACACCTACAATTGATCATTATGTATGCATGGTTGACCTTCTTTCTTATGCTATCTATCTTGAGGACACTCTAAACTATATCATTAAGATGTCATTTAAATATGTCGTGGTTGTGTGGATGTGTTTTCTTGGTTCCTATAGATCACATATGAATGTAGGGTTAGGAGTATTTACAACGATGCTACTTTTTTATTTGGATCCTTATGAGCTTCTTGTACATGTAGATCGTGCTAGTACAGGGTTTTATTGAATGCAAGTAGGTATAAAAGCATGATAATTTCCATATGGAGGCAGTGGTAAGTATGACTGTGATAATAGTTTCACCCCTTTACTGTGCTTTTATGGTATGTCAAACCTGTGCAAGGGTCTAAGTGACTACTTTCCACTAGTTTTTCAGTCTATAAAAATATGTGGTAGGTTAAGACAGCAGTGAGATAAAAGTAACACCCTTGAGGAGGGCAATGATTCCATATCAGGTAATGGACTGTGTATGTCAAAGAAACAAGTGCATGAGACAACAAGGTTGTTATAACCATGTTCCAATCTACCTTGCATTGGTGGATGTAATAGCTTGCTCCATAGAGTTTCATGTCTCACTATTTTGTCAAAAGCATGTGATATTCTTCAAGAAGATAGTGATTTACACTTTATATTGCTTGTTAATGTATAGTCCACCATAAAGCAATGCATAGTATAGTGCCTTGAAAGGGACATTTTCATATTTGAAAGGGACTCTTAGTTTGGTAGTGCCTTGACTTTGTCAAAATCATGTTGCATAATGGAGGGAAATTTATTCATTAAAAAATCAAGTTTTTCCTTGACTAAGTTTACTTGCTCTTAGGGTTTTTAGTTATTTAGTTTTACATAGCTTGAGGAGGCTATAATGGTGACCATGGCATTTATGGAACAACATGGAATCCTTCAAGGTCATGAAAATGGTTAGAAAAATCATAAGGTTCATTAGTTATCTTCAATATAGGAGCATACACATGGAAGATAAAGAAAAAATGATAGGTCTATTTGTTCTTTTGTACTCTGTCATTTTCATAAAAAGATTCTCATGGTTTTTAGGTTGAATTCATTTCAAGGGTATGTTTTTCTATGATAGATGCATTGATGATAAGTTTGTATGAGATCTACATCACAAGAAGCCACAAAGATACTTTGTGGAAATAATTTTGAATATTCTCTCAAAGGAAACAAAGAACATCGAAGAACAAACCTCAGACTATGATGTTAAGGGCCTATGCATTCAGAACCCTTTTTTCTCAAGGAAAATAAATATGCATGCTAGATCACAACTTTAGCTTTCACTTATGCAAGATGGAAAACTTTTTGGTCAAGATCTTTTTTCTCATGAAGTACCAACAGAGTTTGGCTCTAGCTATTGACACATGTTCATAAGAAAGGAATTGCCCTCTATTGTTATCATCATTAGCCAAAAACAAAGTGAAGAAGAAATGGGGGGCCTAAATACAATGGCAAGGAGAGACTTGAAAAGGGCCTTGGAGAAGATATTAAAGCAATAATAATTAGAATAATTTTCTAGCTCTTGAAAAGAGGCTTACTATTGTTGTGCCCAAAACATTCACCACTAAGGCTGCAGTATAGGAAAACTTCAAATGTTAAAACCAAGGGTCTTGACTTTGTAATAAACACTAGAGATATTTCTTCTTCAAATAATAAGAGAAAAGTCTTCACCTAGATCACAGAGTTACTTCTCATCACCTCCACAGTCTGGTGATTAATTCACTTTGAAGCATCCTATTGTCTTTAATGTTTAATCACCTGACTGATTGCCAAGGATCTCCTCTTTCTTGATAATATATCATCATTCACAATCAAGGAGTTGTCTTGAGCACCTGTTGAGGTTTTACAAAGAAACAGTCATGGGACCTCCTATAAAGCCACTATAGATAATAGACATGATATGAGAGTGAAGTGGTTGAGGGAGGTCTTGTCTAAGCATAAGAAAGGAGTTTACAACAAAAGCAAATGTTGGCACTTTCCAATAAAAGAAACTTTCTATATCATATCAGTAGAAGCTTCCACAAACTTGTGCTTAGTGTGCAAGTCTTGCCAACAAGAAACTAAGAAGGATAGATGGTAATCAAGGCATCTTATATCGGCCTTACATGCTTACCATGGTGGCTATTGTAGTGGTATGTGTGTGTGTGTGTTTTCCTTTTGTTCAAAGCCCCCCCACATATTGGTTCAATTGCACCATTCAAGTAGGAAAATATTGGATTTGGCTATATGTAATATACCAAAACTGTAGATGTCTTCTTTCAAAAGGTCAATGATGCATGGAATTTAACACAGCTGTATTTTTAGAGGTTTAAACCAATGGGAGGATCCCAATGAAGGACATGTCTTTTGAATTGCCATGACCTCAAAGTTTTGTAGTTAAAGTGTCTTCGTCAATAGATTGGATTGGTAAACCAAGACCCTGCATTGTTTGCTACAACTATCCTTGAAAATATAATGTATAAAAAAGAAGACATGCCAAGAGTTGAAGATAGTTTTTTCAAAGCAATATTTTTTAAGTTCAACAGAGGATTTTTTTGCTTCAAAATATTGAGTTAAAATGGCCTTGATGGCTAGAGATAAATTTTGAGAAACAAACTTTAATCTATTGAGGATTCGACATGTCATGTTTCTTGCAGAGGAAGGTACTTTGGCATCATGATTTCCTCTAGAAGAGAAATGTCAAGCTTTCATTGTAATTTGCCTCCACTTATCTATAACATATGGAGGTCTATATGGAAAGCAACAGTATTTGGCGATCAATTGTGGCATTTGTTTGGAGTTTCCTACACAGATTCGAGGTGGTCACCTCTATTCACATTTGATGGCAGTTTCAAGCATGTGTTGGACTACTGAGTGGTATTTCAGATGAATAGAAAGAAAGAGAAGAAAAGACTTTTGATTTGCTCTATACTTTCATTATATATCCTATAAAACTGGTATATTGCTAGATATGTGAGATTATTAGCTTGGTAGTGAACAAAAACAATCAAAGAAATGTCTAGGTTGAAAATATCTACAACTTTTAGCCTAGGTTTTGACTAATCTGTCAAAGGTATTCTTTCTTTTAAAAGTAAATATAACAGTGTTAAGTATAAAGGGCATATCTTTAGAAGATATTAGACAATCAAAGAACAATGGAAATACATAAAAAGATACATAACAGGGAGCTCTGGCCAATACAAGGTTGTTAGAGGATATTTGAATGATGAAGGGATATTGATAGAGTTCAAGAATCAGACTTGTAGTGAAAAATCAAAGAGGTAGATACTCACCATGAAAGGCAGGCAAAAAGAATATTGGATGCTCAGAAAATAACAATGAAAGGCAACCAAAGAAGAAAATTAAAAGGGACTCGATATTTGCTTTGCTAGGTGCTAAAGGTGAATGATAATGCTGAGAGAGAGATCTAGGCTTTCTCTACATTAGTCAAGACTTTTTACTAATTCTAGAGATTTTTTTACAAAACTTAGAAAACCCAAACTCATGCAAACCCTTCCAAAAGCTCAACAATGGTTAAAACTCAGGTAACACCATGCATACATGATATTTATGAAGCAGTAAATGCAATTCCATCTCTGTGCACCATGCCATACTCTCTTGCTTTTAAACTGCAACATGTATCTTCATTTGAAATGAAATTTGTTGATTCCATGCCAAGCATGATGAAATTTTCTCCAAAACCCTGCAACGTGCCTTTCAAAACTTTCCAACATGCCTCTAGCTTTCAGGAGCTACTTGCCCCTTTGTTGTTGCTTCCATGGAAGACTCCTTCAAACATAATGTGCCATAACCCTAAACCTCCTTATCACGCAGGTGCAATGAAGACAAAACTGAAACCATTTCCCACTTTGGCGCCTAAGCTTTGAACATTTTCTATTTTCCAATATCTTTTGATTTTCCCTTTCAAACAAAAATGCGCTTACTTTTAGTGCTTAAAATTTTAACATTATTCTTTTCAAAAGTGCTTCTTTGAAGACATAATCAAAGTGTCAACAAGTGATTAATTATTTAGTCATTTTTATTTGTGTGACTAATTATTTAGTTGTGTTTTTTACCTGACGGTCAAATTAGTCATTTATAGCTATCTTGCAAAAAATTAGTAGAATTTAGTCATTTTTAGTTGTCATGACTAAACGTTTTAGTCATGTAGTCATTTATTTGCCAAATGCTACTAGTGAGTTGAGGTTTTAAGGGTTGAGGTGTTAAGGGTTTAAGAACTGATGGATTAGGGTTTAAGGTATAGTGTTGAGGTTTGAGGTTTTAGGGATAGGGTTTAGGATTTAAGGTTTAAGGGTTGAGGGTTGAGGCTTTTGGGATAGGGTTTAGGGTAAAGTGAGAGACCTAGATGGTGAAGGATGAATGGAGAGGTAGACAAGAAGTGATTGAGAGACCTAGAGAGGGGATAGGTAGAGAAGTGAGGGGGCGACAAAGGTGAGAGATAGAGAGGTGGGGGGAGATATAGAATAAAATGAGATTGAAGTTGACAACTTGAGGGAAAGATGGGTAAGGAGGAGGGAGAGAGGTGGAAAGGAAGGGAAATATCTAGAGAGCCCTGAGAGGTATATAAGTGAGAGACCTACAACCTAGGGAGAGAGGGGTGAGAGAGATAAGGGAGAGATGGGGGTGAGGCAGATAGGGGAGGAGAGGGGTGGATAAGGGTTGAGGGTTTAAGGGTCAAGAGTTTAGGGTTTAAGGGTTAAAGGTTTAAGGGTTGAGGTATTAAGTGTCTAAGGGTTGAGAGATTAGGGTTTAAGGTATAGTGTCAAGGGTTGAGGGTTTAGGGATAGGGTTTAGGATTTAAGGTTTAAGGGTTGAGGGTTGAGGCTATAGGGATAGGGTTTAGGGTTTAGGGTTAAGTAAGAGACCTAGATGGCTAAGGACAGATGGAGAGGTAGACAAGGAGTGACTGAGAGACCTAGAGAGGGGAGAGGTAGAGAGGTGAGGGGGAGATAGAGAGGTGAGGGGCAACTTGAGGGAAAGATGGTTAAGGAGGAGGGAGAGATGTGGAGAGGAAGGGAAATATCTAGAGATCCTTGAAAGATATACAAGTGAGAGACCTACAACCTAGGGAGAGAGGGGTGAGAGAGATAGGGGAGAGATGGGGGTGAGGCAGATAGAAGAGGAGAGGGGTGGATAAGGGTTGATGGTTTAAGGCTTTAGGGTTTAAGAGTCAAGGGTTGAGGGTTTAAGGGTTGAGGGTTTAAGGATTGATATATTAATGGTTTAAGGGTTGAGGGATTAGGGTTTAGGGTTGAGGGATTAAGGTTTAAGGTATAGTGTCAAGGGTTGAGAGTTTAGGGATAGGGTTTAGGATTTAAAGTTTAAGGGTTGAGGCTTTAGGTATAGAGTTTAGCATTTAGGTTTAAAGTATAGTGTCGAGGGTTGAGGGTTTAGGGATAGGGTTTAGGATTTAAGGTTTAAGGGTTGAGGGTTGAGGCTTTAAGGATATGGTTTAGGGTTTAGGGTTAAGTGAGAGACCTAGATGGCTAAGGATGGATGGAGAGGCAGACAAGGAGTGACTGAGAGACCTAGAGAGGGGAGAGGTAGAGAGGTGAGGGGGAGATAGAGGTGAGAGATAGAGAGGTGAGGGGAGAGATAGAATATAATGAGAGTGAAGTTGACAACTTGAGGGAAAAATAGGTAAGGAGGAGGGAGAGAGGTGGAGAGGAAGGGAAATATCTAGAACTTGCCCTAAGAGATATACAAGTGAGAGACCTACAACCTAGGGAGAGAGGGGTGAGAGAGATAGGGGAGAGATGGGAGTGAGGTAGATGGGGGAGGAGAGGGGTGGATAAGGGTTGAGGGTTTAAGGCTTTAGGGTTTAAGGGTCAAGGGTTTAGGGTTTCAGGGTTGAGGGTTTAAGGGTTGAGGTATTAAAGGTTTAAGGGTTGATGGATTAGGGTTTAAGGTTGAGGGATTAGGGTTTAAGGTATAGTGTCGAGGGTTGAGAGTTTATAGATAGGGTTTAGAATTTAAAGTTTAAGGGTTGAGGGTTGAGGCTTTAGGGATAGGGTTTAGGGTTTAGGTTAAGGGATTAGGATTTAAGGAATAGTGTCAAGGGTTGAGGGTTTATGGATAGGGTTTAGGATTTAAGGTTTAAGGGTTGAGGGTTGAGGATTTAGGGATAAGTTTTAGGGTTAAGTGAGAGACCTAGATGGCTAAGGATGGATGGAGAAGCAGACAAGGAGTGACTAAGAGACCTAGAGTGGGGAGAGGTAGAGAGGTGAGGGGAGAGAGAAGAAAATGAGAGAGTGAAGTTGACAACTTGACAGAAAGATGGGTAAGGAGGAGGGAGAGAGGTGGAGAGGTAAGGAGTTTTGTATAGTAAGCTCAAACGCGCTCGCATTATAATGCGAGCATATTTTGTCTTGCTATACAAACAGTAAAATAGCAAGGACACCTGTGATCTAGGCCCACATACTCTATTATTCTACTAGTTATACGTGTGTTCTGATAAAAAAAGCTTTTTGATGTTGCTGGGAAGTGCACATGCAGATTTTTCACATTCTACCACTTTTGCATGAACTTTCCACCACCTTCTTCTAGTTTGCCAACTTAAGGAGGAAATAACATAGTTTTCACATCGAATTTGATATATATCAATTCAAGTTTCAATTTTTGTAGTGTTGCAATGTTAATTGTGATTGAATTGTAGGAATTTAACATTATACATTGGTTAATTGTATTGTTTTTAGTAATTCTATTTGAGTGATATACAATTGAATGTTGAAAATGAAGCAAGTTTGTGAAAAACTCAATTTGTTGAGGAGTTTGATGCAAGAAGAAAAAAAGACTTCATAATTGGGTAGTCTCTCCATTCGAATCTCCATTTTTTAGGTATGTCAAGTCTTAACACATGTTCTTTACATTTTCCTTAATTCTATTATGTTTCTTTATCATCCCTTATCATGCATGCTTAATACAATGCTTTGATTTTGTTATTATGAATATTCCATGTTCATCATTGTTTGTTTCTCATGATAACCTTAGCCTTGTCTATGTTGTTTGATAAAATGTTTTGGTACACATGTATGTAAAATGTGGTAGCATAGACAAGGCAATGAGTTGTTTGATAAAATGTTGTTTGATTTCTTTGAGGCATTTTTTCAAATATCTTATTGCCTTGTCTATGCTACCACATTTTACATACATGTCTACAAAATCATTTTGTTCATATTATAAAATCATGGTATTCCATGAGACCACATTTCTTTGAGCAATTATATGACAAATAGTTCATGTGCCTTGTCTATACTTCCACATTTTACGTACATGTCTAATAGGGAATTTGCAACTATAACATTTGACAAAAATCCTCCTTTCATTACGCTTTGAGGGATCGTGCCCATACCTTGTTTGAAATAGCCCATTTTTTAAAATGTAGGGGGATGCTATCAAAGGTTGTCGATTTTGTCTTTACACTTTCCAATTGCATTCACTTGAAAGATTCTAAAAAAAATTTAACAAATCCATTTTGTGCATATTCTACAATCGTTATGCTCCATGAGACCATATCTCTTTGAGGCATTTTTCCAAACAATCCACCTATCTTGTCTATTCTTCCACTATAAATTTAAAAAAGGCCTCTATCCTTAATGCTTTGATGGATGCCCATATCCTATTTCAAAGATCCTTTCTTGGCATGGGTAGGGAGGATCTTGACAAAGGTTGTATAATTTGGCTTCACACCCACTAATTGCATTTGTTGCGAAGTTTCCAAAACCATTTCAACAAATCCATTTTGTGCACATCCCGCAATCATTGCAATCCATGACATATCTCTTTGATGCATTTTGTCAAACAATTCACATGCCTTGTCCATGCTTCCACATTTCTCATACATTGCTACGAAGGGAGTTGCAATTATAACATTTGACAAAAATTCCCCTTTCTTTCAATGATTTAATCGATGCCCATACCTTGTTCCAAAGGTAGGATGTTGACAAAAGTTGTGGAATTTGAATTTATACTCAACGCAATTGTATTTTCTTGAAAGTTTGTAATGTCTTTTAAAAAATCCATTTTTTTCTTATCTTGCAATCATGGCATTCCATGAGACCACATTTCTTTAAGGCATTCCATCAAAAAATTCATGTGCTTTGTCTATGCTACCACATTTTGCATACATGTCTATTTGTGGACATTATATTGGTAGGTCATACATTAGAAAATGGCTAGGGCAAAGTCACATGATAAATTCTTGCAAGGTAGAAATACTTCAAAAAAAAAATTCCATTTTCCTTGTGTTCTTAGAGCACTTGTTTATTCATCATGGTTGAGTGATATTTACTCTTCTACATGATGATTGATGTACATTTTGTATGAAGGGTTGAATGACATATATTTCATTTATTTTTATGGATTCACTTTTTAGGAAATAATATTTATCTCTTTATCATGCTATAGATAAATTCTCCATCATGCTGAGGAAACAGTCAAGGATTAAACCAACACAGGAAGAGAAAGAAGCTAAGAATGCAAATAAAGTAGTAGGAATGAGGGAACTTCATGAGAAGAGGAAATTGGACACAATTGTCAAACACATGCCAATTGAAGAGGAACCTCAACCATCAACAAGAGATATGGTATTGGTGGCACAAAGGGAATGAATGCAAAAACTTCATGCTATGAGAGATTTGAATACCGTAGTTGGAGACACGTCCTCTACCGCAAGTCAAGATGGAAGGACACCATCTACCGCATCTCAAGTTGAGAGTACATCATCACTCACATGTGAGGAAGGAGGTACTCCATCATTCCCACTTCAACCTCAAGGTACATTATCTATTCCATCTCTGATCGAAGGTATGCCATCTAGTTCATGTGCCTTGTCTATACTTCCACATTTTGCATACATGTCTAATAGGGAATTTGCAACTATAACATTTGACAAAAATTGCCCTTTCATTATGCTTTGAGGGATCGTGCCCATACCTTGTTTGAAATAGCCCATTTTTTAAAATGCAGGGGGATGCTATCAAAGGTTGTCGATTTTGTCTTTACACTCGCCAATTGCATTCACTTGAAAGATTCTAAATTTTTTTTAACAAATCCATTTTGTGCATATTCTACAATCATTATGCTCCATGAGACCATATCTCTTTGAGGCATTTTTCTAAACAATCCACCTATCTTGTCTATTCTTCCACTATAAATTTAAAAAAGGCCTCTATCCTTAATGCTTTGATGGATGTCCATATCCTATTCCAAAGATCCTTTCTTGGAATGGGTAGGGAGGATCTTGACAAAGGTTGTATAATTTGGCTTCACACCCACTAATTGCATTTGTTGCAAAGTTTTCAAAACCATTTCAACAAATCCATTTTGTGCATATCCCACAATCATTGCAATCCATGACATATCTCTTTGATGCATTTTGTCAAATAATTCACATGCCTTGTCCATGCTTCCACATTTCTCATACATTGCTGCGAAGGGAGTTGCAATTATAACATTTGACAAAAGTTGTGGAATTTGAATTTATACTCAACACAATTGTATTTTCTTGAAAGTTTGTAATGTCTTTTAAAAAATCCATTTTGTTCTTATCTTGCAATCATGGCATTCCATGAGACCACATTTCTTTAAGGCATTCCATCAAAAAATTCATGTGCTTTGTCTATGCTACCACATTTTGCATACATGTCTATTTGTGGACATTATATTGGTAGGTCATACGTTAGAAAATGGCTAGGGCAAAGTCACATGATAAATTCTTGCAAGGTAGAAATACTTCAAAAAAAAATTTCCATTTTCCTTGTGTTCTTAGAGCACTTGTTTATTCATCATGGTTGAGTGACATTTACTCTTCTACATGATGATTGATGTACATTTTGTATGAAGGGTTGAATGACATATTTCATTTATTTTTATGGATTCATTTTTTAGGAACTAATATTTATCTCTTTATCATGCTACAGATAAATTCTCCATCATGCTGAGGAAACAGTCAAGGATTAAACCAACACAGAAAGAGAAATAAGCTAAGAATGCAAATAAAGTAGTAGGAATGAGGGAACTTCGTGAGAAGAGGAAATTGGACACGATTGTCAAACACATACCAATTGAAGAGGAACCTCAACCATCAACAAGAGATATGGTATTGGTGGCACAAAGGGAATGAATGTAAAAACTTCATGCTATGAGAGATTTGAATACCGTAGTTGGAGACACGTCCTCTACTACAAGTCAAGATGGAAGGACACCATCTACCGCATCTCAAGTTGAGAGTACATCATCACTCACATGTGAGGAAGGAGGTACTCCATCATTCTCACTTCAACCTCAAGGTACATTATCTATTCCATCTCTGATCGAAGGTATGCCATCTAGCCCATCTCATTTAAATATTGATGAAATTCCTAATGTTGAGATGAATTTACCTTTCACAACACCTCCTAGAATTTTGCATAGAAAGCCAAAGTATTTGATTGATATTGATGAGAATATTTTGCAGCCAATGGAAGGTAAGATTCCAAAACGCACTTGTAGAAGATATGCTCATAAGATTTGGAGAGTGTTCTTTGAAAATTTAAATGAGACTACAAGATGCCAACTATTCATTGAAATGATGCAAAGTATAAAGTATAGGTCCATCATGAAGATTCTAAGGTTGAGAACATTAGAGGTTTCAAGTGAAAAATCTATTGTCAAGAATACTATGAGTGCATATGAGAGTGTGGGTAACACCTCACGTACAAAAGATAGCAATGTCACAAGACGTGTCATTACATCGACAATAGTAAGTAATCAAACAAGGAAAGCTTGTCTCATTAGAAAGACGAGTCAAGCATTGAGAATTAATAGAAAAATTTTATCAAGAGTCATTGGAACATGCCAAAGAATTGAGGACACTGATGCCAATGAATTATGGGCGTTCTTGGGGAGACTACCATGAAAAGATAAACCAATTGTTGAAGCATTGAGATCACTAATTGAAGACTTTTGGAAGAATTACACAAGGGTGTCTCTGAATCAAATAGATGTGGTAAGAAGGAGAATCAGTAGTCAAAATTGTGAGCCACATCCAAAGCATGTTTTTGATAGGACTCAAACATAGTTTTTTGGTAAATTTCTAGAGATGTATTGCTCAAATTAAAATTTGTCAAAGATATTTTGAAATGCTAAAACCTTTCTATGTCAAAATAAATCATACATGCACTACTTGTTGTTGTACATTACATATTGAATTTTCTAACCATTTGGATGATTATTGGTCTATATGTTTATATTTGCATACTAATAATGTTTTGCAGGATTGTGGCATACATGCCCCACCAACATCTTCAAGAGACTTCATATCAACAATTTTATGTGAAAGAGAGGAAGGTCAAATATTCTATAGGAAATTATGTTTGGATGGCACATGTCATCATTGGAGTGGCTGGCAACGTATGCCAATATGTGAACATATGGAAAGCACACATGCGATTGGAAATGAACTAGTAGAGTTCAAAAAGTATAAAATAGTGGCCTATAATAAAAAGATGGTAAAGAAGTAAAGAGGTGTCATTTGGTTATTCAAAAGATTCCAGTGTATCAGTTTATGTCTACATTTCATGATAGTATAGTGTGCAAGGCATACCCATAGAGCTCGATGGTTGGACTTACAATTCAAGTTATGTAAGGACACATTTCTAGTTGGTAGCATTGTTTCAGTTGTTGACTTTGCAAAGAACTACACTCTACAGCCACAATGTGAGGTGCAATCACAATATTACAACTCCACATAGGTTTCTATATTTGTGCACATCATATTCATTCATGCGAATGATAGTACAGAGGATGATAGAAAGATTATAAGGGAGTATCATTTTTATATTAGTGATGATTGCATGCATTCTACAGTGTTCGTGCAAGGTTTCGTTGAGGTGTTCTACAATGATTTGGCTAGAAGGGGCATATCATTCAGTCAGCATATCATATGGTCAGATAACTATGCATCACAACTCAAGAACTCATGGATGTTATATTGGTTGAGTAGGATGCATAATATTACAAGTAATGAAGGTAAGTCTTTAGTTCATAGATTTTTTTGGTTCATAGATGATACTAACATTGCACCATATGAGGATTGTTGTACATTGATAGGATCAAGTGAGCTACACTCTTTCAAAAGCTCAAATGCAGGTTCATAGAGTATCCATACACAGAAGATGGCATGATTTTGTTCTTCATGTACAATTCAAGCCTAGAATGAGTGTGAGTCAAAGGAGTAGGTTAACGAATGGTGGTTAAGTTATCTTAGGCCACTTGACATGTATTGGCCCCTGATGACACTGGAACTGACATAGATGGAATCATCAGTTGATTTTGACCACATATCAGATCTAGTTCAACCAGGTAATATATCTACTTGCATAGTTTTTGAAATTCCTAATGTTATCTTACCTTGTAGTGTTTTTGTAATGTTGACTAATTTCATCTTGTATACGCCTAAAAATGACATGATTATGTCTAAATAAATATTCTTAATATTTATTCCCTTCTAATTCTTCTATCAATAAATAAATAAACAAATTTATTTATTTGATTCACATTCCTCTTAATTAATTAAATATCAAAATATTTAATTATTTCTTCTGGAGTCTAAATTAAATAAAATCAATTTATTTAATTAAATTCCCTAAATTCTTCTAATGTCTCACATAATTAAATAATCCTGCATTATTTAATTAATCCAAATTCTTCTATCCTAAGTCCTAATTCCATAAATCCACCTCATCTTTCCACCTCACCATGTTGCACATGTAATTAAATATTTCAAATATTTAATTAGCTAATATTCCCTCACCCACATGTCCTATTTCTTCTCTAATCAAAATTAGTTAACTCATCAATCAAAATTGTTAACTAATCAATCAATTCTGTCAGCTCCTCAATCTATTCAGGTAACTGATCAATCAATTCTGTCAATTCCTCAATCCATTCTATTAACTCTTCAATCAATTTTGTTAACTACCCTGTTACATGATGGAAGTTGGACACTTGTCCTCTTTTTATTCGTTGCACATTCCTCAACCATTCTCAACCATTGATCTGCTCAAGTCTTCTCAACCGTTGATCTTCATCCTCCTACGTCTATAAAGGGAACCTTATTCTTCCATTCTATTCATATTGTTACTCTATAGAAATTCACCAGCGCACCTTTGGCACCCCAATACAATTTGCTTGAGATCACCCAAAGCTTTGAAACTCCTCTTCATTGCACATTTATCACCATAGCCATTCACTATCGACATTCTTGAAAATAGCAAAGGAGTGCACTCTCTGAGGGCCTACTTCATACAAACAAGGACGATCTTGATAGGCAACAATAGAAGTTTTGATTCAAGGAAGGTTTGCATTGTTTTATTCATTGCTTCATTTCATTTGATCTTCTTAGTTTCACTATTCTATTGAGTTATGGGCATTTGATGTTGTTTATCGCATATTCATTGTTGATCCTATTTTACCCTAACATTTTTGGTGCCCACCGTGGGGCCTTGCCCCTTTAACTAATCAAAATCTGAGCTTTTTTTGAAGATAGATTCCATACAGGCATTGTACAGGCTAATCCGGCATATTTGAAGAATTCTGCGGTGCCTCTGTCCTCTGTTTCGGTGCATATATTCTTCCTGCACATATGTTATTTCTTACTGTGCTTTTAAACTCTGTCATGACGCATATATTCTTCCTGCGCATATGCTCTTTCTTTCTACACTTTTAACCTATGTTACGGCGCATATGTGTTACTGCACTTCTGTTGACTATTTTTGCGCATTTAGTCACTGAAGTGGCGCTTCTGTAGTAGGCAATGATTCTAGGGTTTTTCTAAGAACATTTTTGCTAATGCTGACATCTTTGCAGGTATTCTCTGGAGCTATTTTGTAGGATAGGTTCAGGTTTAGTTCCATATAGTTGCATTTTGATAGCTCACACTTCACTTTCTAAAGGGATAGTAAAACAAATACTCAATCAAAATCTCACATAGCTTTTAATTAGGAAAGAGGTAACTGGATCATTGATATCTGGCATTGCAACGTTGCTATCTTTTCAAAGTTATTGCTATCTGGTATAAAACTAAACTCATCATTACTTTCTGGGTTAAAACTGAACCACTGCTATCTTGATTGACCAACATTTCAAAGTTAACTATTCGTGCTATGTGGATTAAAATTGAACTCATCATTGCTTTCTAGGTTAAATACTGAACCATTGCTATCTTGCTAAATCACTTCAAAGTTCTGTGCTTGCCCAAGTAGATTAGCCCATTTAGTTTTTCTACTTTTAACTAGGTTGGATTAATCAGTGTCTTCTGTGTTTATCGAATGACAATAGGCTTATGCTCTCCCCTTTACTGGGTGACTAGAATGCCAGACTTGTTATTCCATCTATTTAACCTTTAGAGGGGCCTACCCTTGGATGCATGCCTGTCCAAGTGGGAATGACCCTGAGTGGAAACAGGCTAAAACCCAAGCCCTACCAATCCACTTAAAATAAATGTGCTTGAGGTGAAAACTGCCTACAACAAGTGCTGCTATGTTACACCGATGGCCAACCTCCCCCAAAACCCTCTAAGGCGCAACCCTTTGAGGCTGAGAGACTCCATAACAGAGAGTAGTGCTGATGCATGTGTAACCACTTGAACGGTTGCCTGCATTAAACACCTCTTGTTCTAGTGGCCAAAAACCCTTGTAATCCATTTCTAGCCTAAGATTTTTTGTACTTGCTTTTGTTCCTTTTAGTCCAAAAATGAGTCAGAAAAATCACTAAAAAAAGTTAAAAAATCATAAAAATTCTTTATGTTTGCTGTGTTTTCTTGCCATTAAATCAGAAAATCAAATCAAGAAGACCTTTTTTTGCAACCAAAGTACCAAAAACATCAAAAAATCCAAAATTTGCAAAAACACTGAAGAAAGCCAGAGTGGCACATCCATCCTCTGTTCCTACGCTTCTGTGCTGACTTGTGGTGCATTTGTTTAGACTTCCTGTGATTTTGTTGTCTATTGCTGCGCATACATCTTTCACTAATCCGGCGCATATATTCTAACTAGCTGCGCATTTATCAATTTATGCTGCGCATCTATTTCCATGCATACACAACAGTGGGCACTTGCACATTTTTTGAGGGAAAAATTTTACCAGTTTTGAGTACCCACTTCAGCTTAGCTCCAAGATCAGAGATCAGGTTCTACCTTGCAGTTAGTTTGCATCCATTTCGTCCAAAAAGTCTCTCTTTCGTCAATCATCCCATCCATCCACCTTCTATTAGGTCTTTCTAGTCCCAAAGTTAGAGTATTCCATATTAGATCAGCATAGGTCCCTTCTTCATATCATTGTGAATTCAAGTAAACCTAGTAGGTCATAGAACTTTGCTAGTGGTTTGTTACACGACTAGTCCCTACACAGTAAGACTGGTATCGAGTACCCTTACTAATGGCTACCATCTTGTATCATCTGTCTTATTTGAAATTATTAAACAAGAAAGTCTTTTATCCAAATCTTGTCCTAGTTATCCTATCCACAGCAGTCTCCGTCGGCACCTTGCCAAAATTTCTAGTCCCAGTCCACTTCATCCCACATCACCTTGCATGGTTCTTACTAGATCTCAATACAAAAAGCAACTTGAAATGGCCGGCTCATCCAACCGCATCGTCACACCTCATGATAGTGATGAGGAAATCTCTTACAAAGATTATCAAGAAAACATCCAAAATTGGAAATTCCAACGCCTAATAGAGAAGGTGCTCCATGAAGACCCTCATAAGTATTTCTACCATCTTGCTAGTCTTGGAATTAAACTACCCGCGGATTTTGATATAAGCTCAATCATGGAAAACATGGAAAATGATCACAAAAAGGAAAAGAATGCCATAGACCCAAACGCAAATGATAAAGGTAAATGAACCATGGATCAAAATACTCCTATGGAAGACATGAGGAAACAACTCGAGAGTCTAACACAACAAATGTCGGACCTCAAGATGGGTACAAACACTAAAAACTACTCCTTGGAAGATATTGCACCATACCCCTTTGACAAAAGTTTGATCATGAAACCATTTCCCTATCGATTCGAAGTTCTTAAGTTTGAGAAGTACAAAGGGAAAGGGGACCCTAGAGACCATATAAGGGAATTCAATGCACAATGTTTGGAAGTAGCTCACAATGAGACTTACTTAATGAGACTATTTCCTAGGTCTTTAGGCAGCCAAGCTATGGAGTGGTTCTCACGGCTTCCACCGGGCATCAGAACTTTTGATGAACTAGTTAACAAATTTATCACGCACTTCTCTTACAATATCGAACACGAAATATCTATGCTAGATCTATGCAACACCAAACAAAAGAATGGTGAGTCATTCGCCACCTTCCTACAATGATGGAGACAACTAGCAAGTAAGTGTTCTTACGATATACCTGAGAAGCAGCTATTGGAGATGTTTGTCCATAACCTCAATACCGATCTTAGCTATCAAATACAAATACAATGCCCTACATCATTCTCAAAAGTTATTGAAATGGGATTGTTCATCGAAAAAGCTATGATCGCCAAGGGGGCAATCAAGTTATACAAGGACACACCTACCTCCAACTACACGACGGACAAATCAAAGTTTTGGACCAAGAATAAGAATGTTGTCAACAATGGGGTAGTGGATGCCAAGGTGGTAGCTCCCAAGCAACAACCCATATTCACTCTCAAAGGAGAAGCAAACAATGTTGCACCCAACAAACCATTCTCTCAGGAACCAAGACCATGGTTCAGTTCAAATCCAAGGTGAAAGTTCACACAGCTGGGTGAGTCTCAAGAATCCGCATTAAGGAAGCTGTTGGCTAACAATGAAATTTCTCTACCGCCAACAAGTGATTATGAGCCTATAGTCAAACCTCCCTATTGGAAGGATACAGACTATTGTGAATATCATAGAGGAAGGGGGCATACAACCAACAATTGTATCTATCTCAAAAATGTTATCCAAGATGTGTTTGATCAAAATCAAGGGGGAACCCAACAACATACCTCCAATGAGACACATGTGGCTTACAGGGATCCACTTCTAAATCACAACAGGCCGTACAACAACGACAATGCCAACAACAATCGCAACAGGCAAAATCAAAATAGTGGGAATAGTAATGCTAACTATGCAAGTGTGCCATTTGACTATACCATAAATTGCATTTTTGAGCATTTGCAACAATCAGGACCTAACAAAATTGGTTGTAGTATCATCACCCGCAGTGGTAAAGTCACGCAATACCGCCCCTCCAAGGTCATCACCTTCTCAATCCAACTTTTGTCAGTATAATGTCATAGACCAATTATAGAAAACTCCAGCCCACATTTCTATCTTGGAGTTGTTGCGTCTATCTCCTTTCCATAAGGAGATCCTTGAGAAAGCCTTAGTGGAAACCACTGTCCCCACTAACTTGGCCCAAGAAAAGTTTCAGACCATGGTAGGTAATCTGACCTCCTCAAGCTCCATATCATTTACTGAGCAAGATGACCTCTCTGTGTCTCAACCTCATAACACCCCTCTACATATTGTCGCCTTCATCCACAAGCACCACATCAAGAGGGTTCTCATTGATGGGGGGGCTGGTTTAAATATTTGCACATTAAAGCTAGTCCTTGCCTTGGGGTTCTCCGAAAAAGTAGTTGATCCAAGGAAGAATATTGCTATCAAAGCATATGATGAGGAAGAGTGAACTACTAAGGGAACAGTAGTCCTACCCATACAAGTGGGACCGGTAATAAAAGATGTTGTGTGCCAAGTCCTTGATAGGGAGCTTGCTTATAATATCCTTCTAGGGAGACCATGGATTCACGCCATGAAAGCTGTGCCCTCGACCTATCACCAATGCATAAAATTCCTGCACAATGGCAAGCAGGTCACCATCCAAGGCGACCCTGACCCCTTTCAACATTGCAACTCCTTCCTTGCCAAACCTGATTACATCATACCAAACAATAGAGCATCTATATCCCCTATCCCACAGCATGATCATACCACCAAAGCCTCCTCCTCAAGGCCCAAAAAGCAGAAAATTAGCATAAAAGAAAGCGGAGTGGGAGAATACTCCATAGAGCACAGCCTCAATCTAGCCAAGATGCCTTTGTCTCCTAGATCTTTTGGCCAACCCAAACATTTTCCAAAGCCATCTGCTCCTCCTATAGCTCCCACAACTCCCTTTGTAAAATGGGGGACCTTATCTGATGAATTAGAGGAAAGAGATAGCCTACAATGGCTTTATACTGAAGAAGAGAGCACATCACAAGAACCGCCTAGGCTCCCAACAGAACTCTATGGGTGAGGTGAAACTATTCTACACAGAGTGGGCTACGAAGGACAAGGCCCCATCGGCCTCAGAAAAGAAGGAATCATAGAGCCTATTCAACCTTCTTCATCCTCATTGGTTAGAAATACAAATGGTCTAGGATATAAACGTAAGGGCAAAGCTAAAGAAAATGCTTGTCTTGTGGAAATGACCCATACACTTCAAGAGGACAGTGACACAGACTCCAATGAATATGAGTGGGATGAGCTAACAGAGCATTCCTATGATGACAAGGAGGTCGATACCATCCAAACTTTTAGCCCCTACCGTGAGGGACAAACGCTACGGAACAGACCACTAGAGTCTAATTCACCCATCTCTGAGATTATGGCTTTCAAGGAAGGTTCAAGTTCCATCGCAATAAACAACTTGGAGGAAAGTACCATCCCAAACACCACCCCTACCTATACTCCTAGCGTATCTATTCACACTATCAATGAATCAGGTCTATCCTCTGACTCACTCCCTCTTGTACATCCTGAGCTTATTGACTGGGATTTGCGAGGAACTCCTCAACTAGATATGTTCCAAAATGATGACGCTTACATTGACTATATGGAACTTAGGGACCACCTACCCAAAGGAGATCATAAAGCTAGTTTTTCTATTGAACTTAATACTGTGGCTTACTTCGGAGAGGGTTCCAAGCCTTCCAATCACAAAAATATCAAGGTTAAAACTGGATCTGATGGTGAAAACCAGTTTGCGGCAGTGTCAGATCCCAAAACAGTAAAAAGAAAGGACGCATCTGAAGGTGAAAACCCAACTATGGCACCTGACGATGGAAAGCTTGACACTCTCCCCACAGACATGCACCAGGAGAAATCCCAAATTGTGGTGGAACCGATAGAGCCTATTAATATTGGTATAGAGGAACATCCTAAGATCATTCACTTTGCTAAATCTCTTACTCCACCAGAAAAGACTAGGTTTGTACCATTCTTCAAGAAAAAGAGGGCAGCTTCGCTTGGTCATATGTAGACATGCCAGGTCTAGACCTAAACTTGATTCTGCACCATCTTCCATTAGACCTAGGGATAAAACCAGTAAAGCAAAAGCTTAGAAAGATGCATCCACATATAGCACTATTGGTCAAAGAAGAACTCAAGAACTTACTGGATGTAGGGTTCATCAGAGCTATAGACTACCTGAAATGGATATCCAACATTGTACCAGTATCCAAACCTGATGGCCACGTTAGACTATGAAATGATTTTAGAGATCTAAACAAAGCATGCCGCAAGGATGACTTTCCATTGCCAAATATAGATATCATAGTCGACTTAATTGTAGGGCATACCATGTTGTCTCTCATGGATGGATTCTCGGGTTATAATCAGATCAGGATAGCACCAGAAGACCAGCACAAGATAGCTTTTACTTGTCCATGGGGCACTTTCTGCTGGAATGTCATGCCATTTGGGCTAAAAAATGTAGGAGCCACATATCAACGTGCTATGACGACTATATTCCATGATATGATGCATGTAACAATGGAGGACTATGTCGATGATATCCTAGCAAAGTTGCTCACAAGGGAATCACACCTGGATATATTAGAAAAATTCTTTCAGAGATTAGACCAATTCCAAGTCAAGCTGAACCCAAAGAAATGCGTGTTCGGAGTCACTTCAGGCAAGCTACTAGGCTTCATCGTGTCAGCAAATGGAATAGAGGTGGACCCCGCCAAAGTCAAGGCTATTATGGACATGCCACCACCCAAGACTCTTACTCAATTAAGATCACTACAGGGCAAGCTACAAGCAATCTGTAGATTCATATCCCAGCTAGCAGACAAGTACCAACCATTCAGTCATCTCCTGCACAAGAACATTCCATTCAGATGGGATGAAAGGTGTGAAGAGGCATTCAACAAACTGAAAAAATATCTTATGAATCCACCCATTCTCATGCCTCTTATTCAAGGGAAACCACTGATACTCTACATATCTGCTACACCTATAGCTCTTGGGGCTCTTCTAGCACAACAAGATTATGGAATAAAGAAAGAGCCATCTACTACATCAGCCAAACATTAGTGGGCTATGAATTGCAATACTCACAGATAGAAAGATCATGTCTTGCGGTAGTTTTTGCTTCACAAAAACTCTGACATTATATGCTTGCACATCCAATTAAACTCATTGCAAAAATAGACCCACTAAAGTACCTACTAAGCAAAGCAGCTCTCACAGGTCGCCTAGCTAAATGGGTAATGCTCTTGAGCGAATACGACATTGAGTATGTAGATAGAAAAGCTATCAAAGGACAAATCATTGCTGATCAATTGGTGGATGCACCATTACAAGACACCACACCGATGCAATTTGAGTTTCTGGATGAATCCCTATTCAACATATCAACATATTCCTAGAAACTCTACTTCGATGGGTCCTACACAAACCATGGATCGGGGGCAGGAATCATGTTTGTGACTCCTCATGGCGATACAATTCCAAAGTCTTACCATTTTTTATTCCCATGCACCAATAACATAGCAGAATATGAATCCTTAGTAATTGGTCTCAAGATGGCAACTGAGTGGAAAATCCAAGAGCTACATGTCTACGGTGATTCTCAACTTATAATCAATCAAGTCAATGATGATTACCAAACCAAAGATGAAAAGCTTGTCCCATACAAGCTGATGGTCGACAACTTCAAAGAACACTTTGTAATCATCTCTTTTGAACAGATACCTAGGATCGAGAACAAAGCAGTAGATGTCATGGCAACCATTGCCTCTCTCCTAGAAAGACCTGAGAATGAGTCATGGTACGAGTTCTTAGTGGAAACTATCCAACAACCAGCTTATGATCTTCTTGAGACCCATTCCATATGCCTTCTAGTTGGATCTGATTCACCTTGGTACGGTAAGATTTACACTTACCTCAAGGACAACATCCTCCCACCAGACCTATCTTCTAACCAACAATGAACTTTTATACGCCAAACCTCTTGCTATACCATCATTACTGATACCCTATACCGACGTGGTCTAGATGGTACTTTACTCCATTGTTTAGAATGAGAAGAATCCATAACCGCTTTGCAAGATGTACATGAAGGGATCTGCAAAACACACTCTAGCGGTCCTTCCTTAGCCAAGAAACTCATGCGCTTGGGTTATTACTGGCCGAACATGGAAATGGATTCATATTAGTTTGTCAAGAAGTGCAAGCAATGCCAAATACATGGGAACCTGATACATGCACTAGCTCAAGAGTTGAGACCTTTAATGACACCTTGGCCCTTTTGCCAATGGGGACTTGACCTTGTGGGAAAGATCCATCCACCTTCATCCAATGGCCATAAATTCATCATAACCGCCACCGAGTACTTTACAAAGTGGATCGAAGCTATGCCCCTCACCACCATCACAGGTAAGTAAATCTCCTCATTCGTCCTGAATTACATCATCTGCAGATACAGAATTCCCTCGTCCATTATCACGGACAATGGAAGACCCTTCAAAAACCTAGATGTCCAAGAACTCTGCAAACGATTCAAGATCCAACACCGTTTCTCCACTCCGTACTACCCCCAAGGTAACGGTCAAGCTGAAGCATCCAACAAGACCATCTTGAAACTTCTCAAGAAAATAGTCAACGATGCTAGCTGTGATTGGCATATCCAACTCAATCCCGCTCTGTGGGCCTACAGAACCAGTATATGCACTCCCACAAGTGCTACACCCTATGCCCTTGTCTATGGCTCAGAAGCTATCCTCCCCATTGAGGTCGAATCACCCTCTCTCAGGGTGTCGTTAAAAGGTCTCATATCTGATGAAGAATACAGAGTCTCCAGGTTGCAAGAACTAGAGTTGCTAGAAGAAAGGAGACAGAAATCCTTTGATCATCTCAAAGAATATCAACAGATGATGTCAAGAAGCTATAACCACAGAGTTCACCCAAGAATCTTTAAGGTTGGTGATCTCGTTCTTAAGGAGAATCCTCGCAATCAACAAGACAGAGAAAAGAAGGGCAAGTTCGAACCTAACTGGCTTGGGCCCTATGTGATTGTAGCTACTTACGGATCGGGAGCATATCAGTTGGCAACATCAGAGGGTGAACAGCTTGATGACCCGATCAATAGCATGCACCTCCACAAGTTCTATACCTAGGAGAACCCCAATGCAAGGGGGGTAGAAAAATACAAAAAAAATCAAAAAATTGGAAAAAAAATGCAAAAAAAAAGTCAAAAAATTAGAAAAGTACCAAAAAATCGTCCTTTGGTGAAAACCTAGCAAATAGGCACCTTGGATAGGTATCATGGTGAAAACCTGGCAAACAGGCATCATGTTTACTTTCTAGCTTCTTCATGCAAATAAAAGCAAGTGGGGAAAACCTGGTAAAATAGGCATTACTTGTGATAGACCATCTCCCCCATCTTTGGGAAACCAATCACCTTGTGTCCATTCTTCCTTCACCCGTGTCCCATTTTTTTGACCAATATCTGTCCCATAATAAAATCGCGACAGTTACCTATCATGTCTTGATACTCTATCTCTTTGTTGGCCTTGTTAACCAAAGTTTTGTCCCATACCATCTCCATAAATATGAGCCTAGCATAGTGTCTCTCATCAGTTCATTCATGGTCCAAGTCCGTGAACTACGTTGCCTCTGCGCCGTCACGTAGGCAAGGCCATTTTCAATGCACCCCCGAGGCTTCCACTATCCCATCTGATCCATATCTTAGGTCCATCAAAGTCCAAGTCCATGAACTAAGTTGCCTCTACGTCGTCACAAGGCAAGGCCATATTTCCATGTGCCCCCGAGGCACTAGGTCAGTCCCTTAGGGTTCGTCTCCCTAATAAGGATTGTGAAATCGTCTCACCAAGCAAGCAAGCGCAAACAAAACCTGATTTCAAAGCAAAAATTTTGATGCGAGACACTTAACCTATCCAAGGCAAAGCAAAAAAACACCTAAGGTCTTCTAAATGATTTTACTCAAATTATGGCAAGAAATAAACATATCTAAATGTAAAAATGTTTTATAAATTGGAAACGTGGTTAAAACATTGAGTCTTGATTTATGTTATCATGCCTTTCTATGCTACTTGAGGATGCCAAAAGCTAGAGATGTTATGATGCGGGCATGATTATTTTCTTTGTTTGTTGTTTGTGGATTAATCATTAGTAATGTGAAGCCTTCTCTAAAGACATGATTGGCAAAAGATTATCGAGGACATCAAAGGTCTAACATGAATGAGGGCAATCCCTGTCTGTTGAAATGCAAGAAGTACTCAGGTCATCTAGATTCAAGTTTGACTAGATGCTTGTATTAACTTGCTATATCAAAATCCATGTAAGTAATACTCAGGTCATCTTGGTTTAATTATACCTAGATGCTTGTATTTTCTTACAACATAATAAAAGCCCAATGATGAAATAAAGCACTCCAAAATATTTGCACCATCAAGATGTCAAAATAAACAAAACATCCATTATACATCCATTTACACATCCATACATCCATATCCCATGCAATAAAAGATCCAAACAAGGCAAAGTAACAGTACAAAGTGAAGCTTGGGAATCTTTCTATCAACTTCTTCTGTCAATCGATCATTTGTCTATCATCCTGTCATTTCTATGTCGATAGCGTACATTTAGACATCACAAAAATAGAGCATATAGTTGCATATCATATCATATGAGATAGTCATATACTTGTTTAAATCAGTTGCATACATAATACAATGCATTAGGTCATCCATATACAATCATCATGTAGTGTCAAAACAAAAAACAACTAAAAACATAGATAAGTGCATCACACATAGGTACCATTTGCACTCACACACATTACAAATACATCAAATGAATCATTTAAAATTATATTAGATGGTATAAACATCACATAGCATCATATCAAAAAGTTACATCCAGATAACATCTCATATAGCATCAGATAAAACATCTAAGTCTGCGTGTGCATCACATCATACAATAGAAAAGAATCATAAACTCATAACATATAGAGCAAGCCACATAGATGCATCGTCATATACATATCATAAAATGAGTCCAAATGTACAATATCATAGTAGCTGTCTTTGAATCAAGGTCATATACAAGAATACATCCCAGTGGATGGTGATAACATGTCTCAAAATGTACAAGTGTGGTACAAGTCTACCCCTGCTGCTGTGGACCACCACTACCAATAGTATCCCCTCCTCTGCTGGCCTCAGACTGTTGTGGGCCCACCACAAAGGCCCCTGACCTTGATGGACTTGCTCTCTGGGAGGCCGCAGACTGGTTCCTGTAGCTAGAAGCCCTCTAGCTCACTGGCACGGCACCATGATATAGACCTCAATAGTATTGAACCTGAGCCTACACTCTAGCAAGCTCATCCTGCACCTGTGCTAGCTGTGTCTGTGCCTGTACTAACTATGCATGTGCCTGTTGCACCTGCCCAACCAAAAAACTAGTCGCTGCATCTGTCCCTAAGGCTGCCAATGCAGTATCCCGCTCTACACGGATAACTCGTATCCATGCGTTTGCCATGTCTCTCTCTAGTCAAACCCGCAATCACCTTTGCATCTGTCTCTCACCGGGTGTCAGCTCTCTTGAGCTGTGCCCGCAGCTGCCTAATCTCTCCCCGCAGGATGACTATGGTCCTCTCCTATGCGTCTGGCTGCGTAGGACCCTGAGCTGCCTCTGCCTGTCTCTGCCCCTGTGGCTGAGGTCCCTGCTGTTGTGCCACCTGTTGGGGTGGCGGCATCTATGCCTGCTGTGGTACCTGCTGTGCAACTTGTGATGGCACTGCCTGCTCAGCCTGAGACAATCCCTCCCCACCTCTCCTCCTCTGTCTGGGTCGACCTCCGTCATCCCCATCATCTCCTCCATCTCTGCCACCCCCTCGTCCTCCTCATGTCCCAGGCAACATATGGCATCTGCCAAAACTCAACCAGTGCCTCCTCATAAGATGCCATCGGCCCCCATCTATACCTCTCAACATGTGTCCTGGCAAACCGCGCCTGCCCCTGTGGCATGCCCTGTCTCCGCCCAAACTGCCTCTGTACCCGGCTGACTATCTACCTCTCCAGGATAAAGTGTGTCCGTCCTATCAGCCATCACATCTGGTAGCAGTAGGGAAGCTCATTTGCCTCGTCATCCCATGGCTCACAGTCTAGATATGGTTGCCACTCAACCACATCTACTCCATCCAATGCATGTCGCCAATACTCCAGCTTCCCCAGCCTGTGCTGGGAAATCACTCCTGCATAGCCATAGCTGTATGGCTCTCCTCTCTGTCTCTTAAACAAGCAGATTGGTCTAGTGATCGCTATGTGCTCCCATAGCCAAAACTGTAGAAGTGACACACCTGCAGATAGGCTCATACTCCTGTGATATACCACCTAGTGCATATCATGGTATAAATGAGCAAGTACACAAACTCCCCATGCATATTGAGTCCCCTCTGTAATCATCCTCTCCATGATCCTACCCCATCTAATGGGGAACCCATGTGATCTCCTGTCGGGGCATACCACACCTCCGATCAGTCCTACTACAATGCCAGGGAAGTAGTCATAACACTCGTAGATGTCCTACCATGGGATAACCTACCCTACCAGCTCAGGGCCGTCAAACACTCACCTGCACTCAGCGAGTCCTGCGCCTCTCTGTGGATCATACTCCACCAGGTCACCCAGAATAGGCAAGTGTAGAATTCGGTAGACATCCTCCAGGGTGATGGTCATCTCGCCAGTACGAAGGTGGAAGGTCCCATCCTCACTGTGGAATCTCTCCACCGCAGCAGTCAGCAATCCGCGGTTTGCCCGAACCTCGAGCATGAAGCAAACATAGTCAAGCCCCCATAGCACCGAGTGCCTCTCTGTCTATCTCTGTCAATATGTATCTCTGCAGCATAGGAATAGGGAACTGCTCCCTAGACTGAAGTGTATCTCGTATATCCTCCTACAAACACGCAAAGCAAGGCGTCAATCCAAAACTGCAAGTCCCATACTCAACATATCTATAGAAACAAATCAACCAACTTAGCATTTCAAATTGATCAAAATAGCACACTACATCTCTTGACTAGATTCCTGCAATCTCGGAGATAGCTTATCGATTGACGTGTCAAGCAGGACACCTATCGAGTCAATTTGCTAAGTCTTTCGCTTATCTATATCATATGCGCCACAACAAGTGGTAAATGTGTCGTTTCACAGTAAATGCACCGTTTCTTGACCTATGCACCACTTCTGGTATATGCGCGGCAGAAACACATGTATGTGCCGCCCTATGCTGCATATGCACCTCTCCGATATATGCGCCATTACATCTCATGCATGCACAGCAATACTATGTATGCGCTGACTTATCTCACATATGCGCCTATTCTACAGATGCATAGCAGAAATGCATGTACGCACCGCAAAATAGCAAATGCACCATTTTGTGCAACATATGCGCCACACTGGCTTTCGGCGCATCTGTTCTCCCTAATTTTCCCCTAGCATTTATGACCCTCAAATGCGACCCTAGGGAAAGTTTTTTGAACTACATACCGGGGGTCCTGCCTCTACTGGTTGGTCAAATCGATGCTCCTCGCATGGAATGTCCATCCTCGTGTTGACTGCTCTATGCTCTGACTACTCTAAGTTCTCCATTGCGAATCAAACCAAGACAAGTGTGCAAATGAATTGTCTTGTAGACCCAACTCCTATTTATAGCGTGCAAACCCTAATCTGGCTAGGTGGTGACTACGACTACTTCCCACACCCATTTTTCATCTAGTTTTCTTCTCGTTTCTCTGAAACGCGTCTTGCTCTCTTCCAACCTAACCTAAACCCTTCGTCTTCGTGAGATTGTCCGTATCACACCCTTCTGTCTTCTTCCCGTCCAATCTCTCGAGGGGGCATCCTATCGTTGTAACCTATACCAGGGGCAAACTGGGGCATGTATCACCAATCAGACTTTTTATTCTTTGAAGCAACACCGTAAACTGCATTGCATCAAAGAAGGGCAAAATGTATACACCTAAAAATGACACGATTTAGTCTAAATAAGTATTCTTAATATTTATTCCCTTCTAATTCTTCTATCAATAAATAAACAAACAAATTTATTTATTTGATTCACATTCCTCTTAATTAATTAAATATCAAAATATTTAATTATTTCTTTTGAAGTCTAAATTAAATAAAATCAATTTATTTAATTAAATTCCCTAAATTCTTCTAATGCCTCACATAATTAAATAATATTGCATTATTTAATTAATCCAAATTCTTCTATCCTAAGTCCTAATTCCATAAATCCACCTCATCTTTCCACCTCACCATGTTGCACATGTAATTAAATATTTCAAATATTTAATTAGCTAATATTCCCTCACCCACATGTCCTATTTCTTCTCTAATCAAAATTAATTGACTCATCAATCAAAATTGTTAACTAATCAATCAATTTTGTCAGCTCCTCAATCTATTCGAGTAACTGATCAATCAATTCTGTCAATTCCTCAATCCATTCTATTAACTCTTCAATCAATTTTGTTAACTACCCTGTTACATGATGGAAGTGGGACACTTGTCCTCTTTTTATTCATTGCACATTCCTCAACCATTCTCAACCATCGATCTACTCAAGTCTTCTCAACCGTTGATCTTCATCCTCCCACGTCTATAAAGGGAACCTTATTCTTCCATTCTATTCATCCAGGCTATTCGTATTGGTACTCTGCAGAAATTCACCAGTGCACCTTTGGCACCCCAATACAATTTTCTTGAGATCACCCAAAGATTTGAAACTCCTCTTCATTGCACATTTATCACCATAGCCATTCACTATCGACATTCTTGAAAACAGCAAAGGAGTGCACTCTCTAAGGGCCTACTTCATAAAAACAAGGACGATCTTGATAGGCAACAATAGAAGTTTTGATTCAATCAAGGTTTGCATTGTTTTATTCATTGCTTCATTTCATTTGATCTTCTTAGTTTCACTGTTATGGGTATTTGATGTTGTTTATCACATATTCATTGTTGATCCTATTTTACCCTAACACATCTAATTTGTTGCACATATCAATGTAGGGCATGTTTATGCAGTTATTGCAGATGAAGACAATGAAGAGGGAACAAATTATTACTTGTGTTGTGTTGAGGTCAAAAAGAAATTGGAGGCCCCAGTTACAAATGGAGAAAACATCGAATTCCCTACAAGCTCGGTGGTTGTTACTAGAACATGGCTTAGAAGGTACCCACATAAGAGTCAATGTTTGGTTGTTTCAGGACTTTGAAACACATCGGAAGATTCTTCATTACTCGAACCTTGTTGTGGCATCCAATGTTCATTTGATACAATATCGGGGTAGACCTTTGAACAAGACCTTGTAGAAGGTGTGTGAGTCTAACCATGAGGCAATACTTGACACAATAAAGAGTAGAGCAGACCCAGATGATTTGTTGGATTAATTTATAAGTATGCACATTGATTTTGTAAAGTCATGTTATTGATATTAATATATTGCAATTGATAGTTAGACCTTTCATTTTTATATTTCAAGTTTACATATGTTTGTCTTTTTTTGCTGCTACATTTTTACACATATACAGTGAATATTGGGCAGATTATATGCATATTTATGGTTTCACCATTTGACCATCTAGAGACCTCAATTTGGAAACTTGACCTTTGCAGCCCTACATCAGACTTGGGTGACCCTCAACCATCATTTCACCTAAAACACGATCATAAAAAGGAATAATGGTGGGTGTTAACAAGTAATAGCCCTTAAGAGTCCAAAGTGCAAAAAGGAAGCAATCTTTGACAAGTTGTTACTCAGAAAGTGTGTCAACCTCTCTCAGTTTTTGATATCTCTAAGGTAGTTGCCTATGGTGTCCAGTTTTCAGTTAATGGAAAAAGTGTCAAATGCATGCAGTGTAAAGTTGCAAAGGGGTGTAACTTTCTTTCTATTCCTCATGTAACCAAACCGACAGTTCCAATGCATCTAGATGGGTATGTTTAGGATAGGTATGGTTCTTTTTTGCACCCAAACATGCTGAAACAATCTGAGCTACAGTGTACCAGTGATATCCCTTAAGAGACCAAAGTGCAAAAAGGAAGCAATCTTTGACGAGATGTTACTCAGAAACTGTGTCACTTAGAAACATTTTGTCTAAGGTTACGAAATCACGTAGGGACTCTCTACAATAACCTCTCTCAATTTTTGATATCTCTAAGACATTGGCCCATGGTGCCTAGTTTTCAATTGATGGAAAAAGTGTCAAATGCATGTAGTGTAAAGTTGTAAAGGGGTGTAAATTTTGTCTTGCTCCTCGTGTGACCAAACCAATAGTTCCAACGCATCTAGATGAGTACGTTTAGGTTAGGAATGGTCATGTTTTGCACCCAAACATGTCGAAACAATCCAAGCTACATTGTACTAGTGATATCCCTTAAGAGACCAAAGTGCAAAAAGGCAACAATATTTGACGAGCTATTACTCAAAAACTGTCACTTAGAAACATCCCATTTGAGGCTACAGGATCATGTAGGGCCCCTCTACAATAGGCTCTCAGTTTTTGATATCTCTAAGGCGTTTGTCCATGGTGTCCAGTTTTCAGTTGACACAAAAAATGTTAGATGCATGCAGTGTAAAGTTGCAAAGGGGTGTAACTTTCGTTCTGCCCCTCATGCAACCAAATCGATAGTTCCAACACATCCAAATGGGTATTTTTAGGCTAAGCATGGTCCTTTTTCACATCTAAACATGCCGAAATAGTCCGAGCTACATTGTACTGATGATATCCCTTAGGAGACCAAAGTGCAAAAAGGCAGTAATCTTTGACGAGCTGTTACTTGGAAAGTGTGTCACTTAGAAAAATCCATCTAAGGCTACAAGATCACTTAGGGCCCCTCTACAATAACCTCTCTCAATTTTTGATATCTCTGAGGCGTTTGCCCATGGTGTCCAGTTTTTAATTGATGGAAAAAGTGTCAGATGCATGTAGTGTAAAGTTGCAAAGGGGTGTAAATTTTGTCTGTCTCCTCGTACGACCAAACCGACAGTTCCAATGCGTCTGGATGGGTACATTTAAGCTAGGCATGGTCCTATTTCACACCCAAACATGCCGAAACAGTCTGAGCTACATTGTACCAGCGATATCCCTTAAGAGTCCAAAGTGCAAAAAGGCGGCAATCTTTGATGAGATGTTACTCAGAAGCTGTCACTTAGAAACATTTAATTTAAGGCTACATGATCATGTAGGTCCCATCTACAATAACCTCTCTTGGTTTTTGATATCTCTGAGATGTTTTCCCGTGGTGAAAGTTTCTCTGATGCTCCAAAAATTGTCAGATGCATGTAGTGTAAAGTTGCAAGGTAAGCTGCTTTTTGTTTTGTTCTTCATGGGGCCAAACTGTTAGCACCAACATGTCCAGTTGGGTACATCTACGCTAGGCATAGTCGCCGCCCTTCATTATAAAAGGGTCATTGTATTTCCTATTCGAAGTGTCACAACTTTTCACCTTTGAAATGTTAGAACCTAAATCATATCATCACTATTCATGAGAACCTAAATTCATTTATTTGCAATATTGTCTAAGGTTGTATTCTTAATTGTATTCTTCAACCTATGTTATGGATGTCTTTCTCAATGATAAATTGCTCTCCCTTTTATGTTAGTGCTTATCAACCTAATACACGAAGTATGATGTGTACATGTGAATACACGTAATACCTGAAGTATACACAGGAAGCATGAAGCATACATGTGAATACATGTAATACATGAAGTCTACACAGGAAACATGAAGCATACACATGAAAACATGAATAATACATAGGAAGCATGAATCATACACGTGAACAAGTGAAGTATACACAAGAAGCATGAAGCATACATGTGAATGGTAGCATGAAGCATACACGTGGATTTATAATGCAAATATGGACACCATCAACAAAAAAGATATGTATTAACCAAATAGCCATATAGGCATACATCAATATTTGTCAATATAAGTATAACATATATACAAAATAGCCATATAGGCTTACAAGAATGCCATATAGGCATACAATGTCAACTATCTGCAATACAAAATATATGTCCACAAATGCCATATAGGAATACAACAAAGGAACCCAATAAAACGTCATTCTCCTCTAGGTGAAGAAAATAGATCATGGGCGGCCTTTGATCTTCGAGGGGATGGAGACGCATATGAGAGTGGCCTACTTTGAACCTGAGGGTTGCTCCTCTTATTTAGTTCATCATGGAGTTGTAGATGTTATAATAAAAAGTATAGATATTAATACATAGAAATTACATTATAAAAAATGAAACATTTAACAAAATAATCACTTATCACTGCTAGATAATCTCTCTCCTCATTTTCCATAGTAGTAGGATTAGGCTATGGCATTGTAATGTCCTATAGAAAGCATCCAGATAGAAATTCAACTTCAAATTAATTATCATTTGATTTTTCAATGATAAACAACTATAACAACGAATGTAATTTGAAATTTACTAATCTGCCTCATACCCTCGTCAAAGGCATGGAGCTATCAATTGTGGAAGACACACCATGCTCTATTTCCATATGAACATCAAGAGGTGTCTCTGCCTGCATCATCTGAAAATAAAACAACATTATTCAATTATGAAAACTAGAATAGTGATGCAGGTCATGGCTCCTAACATACACACACGTTCACCTAAACATGGAAATACACACAATAAAGCACACAAGTCACATGCATATATACAAATTAGACGAAGATACAATGCCTACTCATTGAACTCCTCATCCAATAAGTCATCCTTATCCCAATCATGGTCATATGAGGATTCATGACTATTGTGCAGTATAAGGGTGAATAAAGGAGGGACCATAGTAGCATCAAGAGAAGTAGAAAGGGGACATTTTTAGATGCAATGAGATTAGTGCCCTCCTAAATGTCTATAGAAGGAATGATGGGTATTGAACGAGTGAACATTACTGATGACATGTGAAAATAAAAAATTAAGTCAAAGAGACACCCACCAACTACATGGGTTGATGGCTCAGGTAGAGAATATTCCACTAATCTTTGATCCTCTATGATTCCAGTAGACATGAGCATACTAGGATAATGAGTATTTAGAAGAGGATCCACCTCAATTAGAGAGATAGTAGATGTAGAAGTTAGAGAGGGAGTGAAGGTGTTAGTTTAGGTTTAGGTTGGTGGTAGGGTGGGGTAGGGTAGTGCTCAAATTTTTGTTTGTTTGGTAGTGATGGAGGTAGGACAATGCCTAAGCTAGAGGGTTTTAATATGCAAGAAAAGATTGGTGATGGGAATGAGGGACAAAACAAGGGATACAAGAATGGCACTAGAAATCACATAGACATTAGGTAAGTTTATGGGTTTATGGGAAGAAGGAATATCAAGAGTTTGTGGGATAATAGGAGGAAGGAAAGATAGGTCAAGAAAAACCTTATTTTAAAAATTTCTTATCATTTTCTTTGTCTTTAGGTTTGTCAGGGGGTGGGTTAGAAGCAAACTGGGTCTGGGACGTCTAGTAGGGGTAGATTAGGAAATAGGTAGGGTAGATATGGGTTGGTTAGTAGGTTATGTGTAGTGTTGGGGAAGTTTATTAGGCCTACTTTTAGAAGTGGATGGGGAAAGGTCCTACACTTTTTCTTTTTATTTATCTTGGAGGGGTGTTAGAGGGGAGATAGAAGTCAACGAGGAAGGTGAAGTAGTAATAGGTGGATATATGGTGGGGAAGATAGGGGCATAGCTAGTGGAGTAGGTGAAGTAATACAAAGAGGTTGTGGGGTGGGGGGAGCAAAGCGTTTAGAGGCATAAGATAGGTAAAGGTCAACCTTGGCTCACTGTAATGTGGGTTGTCCCTGAACTATCATCCACTAGTGCCTCAAATTCCCCATGATGGTCATGTCTTCACCATTTCTCATAGCCCATGCCAACTAGTTGTTACCTTAAAACACTTCTCCTTAGATTATTTTTTGTCAACCCCTTCTGGTTGCAAGCCCCGAGTTTGCAGGAAAACAAAGATGGAAGAATGACAAAAATGTTTCTTTTTTTAACAGTCACATATAATGTGCTGGTATAAGATAGGTAAAGATAGGGCTCTCCCCTATTTGTAGGCCCCAAGTTTGCAGGAAAACAAAGATGGAAGAATGACAAAAATGTTTCTTTTTTTAATAGTCACATATAATGTGCTGGCATTATTGATTTTTTAAAAGTTTTTAAAAAGTTGGCCACTTTTTGGCCCCCCATCTTTTTATACCTACCCATAAACAATTCTTCTTTGCATATAAACTAATATAAAGAAAATGCATTTTCTATCATTACTTTTAATCATAATATTTTCTCTAGCTAACTATATGTCTTCTCAAAAATAAAAAGATAAATATGTTAATTAAAAAATGGGGTGTAACACCAAGACTAACCTAGGGTTTTAAGTTGACCTATGGTTGACTATTGATTACTTTGAATGTTTACCTTGTGATGTTATCAAGTGTTTGTGTCTAGTGTGAATGTGACTACCTCATGATGAGATAGAGGGTTTGAACGCTTTGAGTTTTTCCTAATATTTTTGGTTTTTTGTGTTTTTGTGTATGAAATGCAAGCTATATTTTTGTATTTTTATTGCATGAATAATAATTCTATATGAATGTACTCTATAATGAATTTTACCTAATGCAATGTTATTCTATGTTTTTGTATTTTTGATGATTTTGGAATCTACTATAGGAAAGAAAGAAAAGATCTAACTGATGAAAGCAAATGAATTAATCTATGAAAATTAAATACTCTTTAATCTATTGCAATGAAATGAAAGCAAACTATGAATTTCTATCAAGAGCAAAATAACAAGTTACTTTCCTCAAGAGTAAATTTTCATTATCTAATTACTACAAAAACCTGAAAAGGAACTTGGAATCACTTGGCGCACGAGCTTTGCACTACCCTCAAGAATCCTTTTGTATGGCAACCTCCTTGTCCTCTTGTAACAGTGGGGTCCTCCTCTTGGCAGCAATTGGGAAGGGAAAGCAAAAGAATGAGCTTTTGGAAAGCTTTGAATTGAGATCAATGTGAGCTAAGAGCACTATGGCTGGAGAATTGGTGAGCGTAATGACGCTATGAAGCCTTTGAAGGCTTTGTAAAAATAACAACAATAAATAAAAGGTACCTAGGTCCTACAGTGAGCATATGCATGCTAGTTGGAAAGCAAAATCCAAGCAAAAGATTGAAGAGTGATCTAAGCTTGAAAGCTTATCACTCATGGAGGAATGGTTGTTAGGAGTTAGCGAGGAGTTAAAATATATCACATGAGCTAAAATTAGTTGATTGGGAGTGTTGAGTGAGTTAATTATGGTATTCTCTATGTTTAGCTCGAAATTGCATGCAAACTAGGCAAAAACAAAGTCTTTTTGGACTCAAATCAAAGGATAAACTTGCGTTCAAAATCGGTAAGGGTCAGCACTGGGTCAACCCTTTTACTAGGCTAGGTCATCTGGGGCAACCCCTGGGTGACCTTGGGGTGACCCATAAATCATGGCACTTAGGTGAAGTTTATCAGTTATGTATGCTTAATGAAAGTCTAAAAAGGTGATATGGCATAAGAGTCAAGTTGTAGGATGAAAAAAGGTAGGATCGCCTGGGGAGATCCAACCATTAACAAGGGGGCGATCCACAAAGGAGGAAAGATGGGTAAAAAAAGACATAGGTTTGGTCTATTAGGCTATCTAGAGGCTTCCTAGGGTCAGAGACCTTCATGACAAAGTGTCAAAAGGTGCAATTATCATGAAAAGGTGAAAACTAAGCATGTAGGAAAGGCAAAGAATGCGACAAAAGAAGAATCAACAAAGGGAAAAATAAGAATGGTTAGGAAATTGAAGAATCAACAAGGGAAAAACCAAACAACACATTTCACCAAGAGGAGTATTGCTAAGAGGGCGTTATTATTCACTTTCATGTACATGATTAGGATTATTCATCATCATGGGGTCCTCATGCAAGCCCGTGCATGTTTTTAGTGCTTACAAAGGCAAGCTCCACAATAAATGTGGACTGGAGTTTGCATAATGACAACAACATTCATTATCTATTGCCCCTTTTTATTACAGAAGAAATAATATAACCCAGCTTTTCCTTCTTTTTCTTCTTTCTATGCATCTTGCATCACTAGGTCTATATGCTCTTCCACATATTCCATTTCAATATCCATATTATGTGTATATTGCATCACCACATTGTTGCATATATGTTGTCATTGATGTCAACAGTGGTATGGAGTGATGATCAGTGATGCCAATAGAGATGCCAAAAGATAGAGACGCCAAAGCGAGATTGTTGCAGTGTGATGATCAATGAAGACAATAAAATAAGTGATCAGAAGTGTTGTGAGGCAGAAAGAATAGTGATGTGGTGATTTGAGGAACAGACATAGAATTGTTGATCAGAAGATTTTTGAAGTGAAGGAGATAGATCAGTATCATCTGTACACAGTTGTACCTTATCTACTGAAGTTCATAGACAGATGAAAGTTGACAGGTTGAAGAGTATGCTGATATGAAGAAGTTGTGATTTATTGTTTGTGTTGCAAAGAGCTATGACTTTTGTTTTAAATGGTGTATTCATTGTCTCTCTGATGAAAATCATTGTATAAAATATGAAAGAAAGTGTAAAAGGTTTTAGACAGTCTAAGGCACTAGAATTTGCACTGAAGAAGCTCATGAGGATACTCTGCATTCCTCTGCATTTGAAGGTATGGCCTTGTGGTTTGGAATCTAGACAAAGATAGGTGTGAAGTATGTATGTTCTTAATTTCAAAGCATGAATGTTACCGCATATGTTTCCAGAGCTTGCAAAGTGAAGATAGTGATTCTATGTTGTTGTAATCAGAAAGAGTCAGAGAAATGCTCCACATTTCTCTACATTTGAAGATTTGGTCATGCGGCTTGGAGAATAAGTAGATGCATATGAGAGGTATGCTGTATTTAAGTTTTAGTTGATAAGTTGTACCGAATAGGTTCTCCAGAGTTAGTAGAGAAAAGACATATCATGTTGCTGATTACGATTGTCAGGAGGAGAATGTGAAAGCCACCACATTTCACGGCATTGCATTATTTGTCTTTGCTATTTGGAGGATGAATTTAGATGGTCTATATGTTTGTTCATTCCAAGACTCAAGTGTTGAAGTGTACCATAAGTCTATTTTTCAATGTTCTATCTCAAGATTGTATATTTAGAGTTTGCAAGAGATGATGTCTTCTGTGTTTATTTGTTTGCACCAAAAAGAAGATGGATTTTTTAGAGAAAGAAATATATGGAAATGTTCGTACAAATCATGTAATGTTTTTGAAGTGATCTGCATGATGTTAATTGATCTCTTTGGTCTTGCTTTAGGTCTAGAGCTAATATGTGGAAGGATATTGCTGGACCGACTTAATGTGTTTTGATGATTACATCAGATGTTTGGAAGTGTGCGCTAGTGTGGAGATGTGTGTTAAGGTGAATAGGTCCTGATTATCACTTGGTTTGAACCACATTGAATTTCTACATCATTTGGAAGTCAACTTGTTGTGGCCGTTGCACGTTTCATGCTACACATTTCTTCTTGGCTGAAGAAGGAGAAAGTTTTTGAAGCTTACAAAAGATATAAATGAACGATCTTGTTTGGTGCGAAAGGTATGAGGGTGTGAGTGTGTGTGAGGATTATGTGCGAGTGTCGATGTAAGTGTGTGTGTGTGTGTGGAAGTGTGTTGAAGGTAGCAGGGTTTGTTGAGTTGAGGAGTTGAAGTGTGAAGGGTTTTGTTGATGTGGAAGTGATTGATCAGTGGATTTTGTCAAGTGTTCTATATAGAGGTTGTAGCCTCTTTCTGTAAGTGGTGTAGCACTATAATTCAAGGAGTTGTAGCTTCATTTGGGTTGTAGCCCATAAAACCTGTTGTAAACTTGTTTTATTATTTGTGAGGCTGGATTTGGATAGTAGATCCAAGAAGCTTGCTCACCATGGTTCTTCCTTTCTAGGGTTTTCCATGTAAATCTGGTGTTATGGTTGTGTCCTTATGTGTTATGCTTGGAATTTCTTAATTTGTTTAAGGTAGTAAAAAGATTTGATTGATAAATTTAATTTGAATTAAATTTTGGGATATATTGATTCACCCCCGCTCTTAGTATATCAGTGTTTTCTAACACACATCTATATACTCTTCCACATATTCTATTTCAATATCCATATTGGCAGGAACGCCTGTAATAGCTATGGAGAATTATGAAGTTGATCTTCTTTGGGAGCTCTTACAAGAAATAGTTGCAAGCAATATGGGGAGTTGTCTAATTTAATAAACAAGGACTTTTCAATCCACCTTGGCCATGACTATAGTTTCTAGTTCATAATTTCCATTCAATTCCCATTTCTTCTAGTGCTTTTATTTTACTAAGAATAAATTTAAAAGTGTTATTTGATTATTGAAAAAAATAGATTTAGTAAGTAGGATTAAGCATGAGTTATAAATTGAAGGTAAATCAACATCTTAAACACATCTAAGATACATTTGCTTTCATTTCGTGTTCTTTGTGAATGAATTTGGTGGAGTGCACACCCCTTAGTCTTATTCATGTACTTAAATAATGACGCATTAAAGTTTGACAAAGTCCAAGTATGCTCAATTTATTCATGAACATTATGACATAACTTAATAATGTTGAATTATCATTGTAACAACATAGTATTTATTGACTTAAAAAATATCCATTTGATAAGGGGTCTCTGTAGATGAATTTCCACAAGCACTATGACACGGTTTGAAAATATTATAGAAAAACACCTAAATGATCCATTGGGATGTCATTATTTCTAATGTTATTCCAAATCAAACATGCTTAATCATATACTTTCTCCAAAATCAAATCCACTTAACTTTCTACCCCATAAAATTTTAATGGTATCCTAATGAAATTTGTGTTTTGTCGATTAACCGTCTTTTGTTTCTCACTAATAGTTTGAATGGAGATTATTCCAGGTAAGTCTGCACATAAAATCTTGTCTTTCAGGGTCAAATCTCTATTCAACAGGAAGAAATTCAATGAATTAGAATTTATAGGTGATAATTTTAGTTTTTCAAAGCTAATAAATTGACTTGTGTAACTTGTGCTCTAATATGTTTGTGTTTGTTCTTTCACATGCACTAGATGGTCAGGGAATGATGCCCTTAAATACATAGCCTTAGACATGCAATTTGAAATTTTTGGTGTGCACATTGATGACTAACAACTATTTTGAGATTATTGGCCTTGAAATCAAGATTTTTAAATTTTAAATATAGAAGACTACATTGTAGGTGCGATCAAGTCAAGGAAAGAAGAAGACTCTAGGAACTAGGTCAATGTTGTTGTAAAGTGGAGGATTAACATGTAACATAGTGTTAGATTCAAGATTGGGTCAATGAGTGTGTCAAAAAATGCCAAAATGAATACTAGAGTTATACATAAATGACATCTTCACAAAATGGAATAGAACATAGAAGTGAAAACGTGAAATATACACTTTTCTCATCTATAAATATAATAAAGTTGTAGGATTTGTATTATAATAGAGTTTGACAAAATAAAGTTCATGGGATTTACAAGTTATGATATTTTATCAAGATTTTGAAACTCCATAGTTTTTGAGTGGAACTCATTGACCCATATTTCATATGTAGTGGTTCACTTGAACCCATCTCTCATGGAGTCAAATAGTTCATTGGGAGATCATTCATTCTAATACTATTCCAAATCAAACACGTTTAATCATCTACTTTCTCCAAAGTGGAATCCACTTAACTTTCTACCCTATTAAATTTTAAAGGTGTCCCCATAAAATTTGTGTTCTATCCATTAACCACCTTTTGTTTCTCTTCAATAGTTTGAATGGTAAGTCTGCGCATAAAATGTTGTCTATGAGGTCAAATCTGTATTCAATGAATTAGAATTCATAGGTGATAATGACGTGCATCCTTTTGGTATTGACTTGAGCAATCCTACCGTAACTTGTGCTCTAATATGTCTATGTTTGTTCTTTCACATGCACCAGATGGTCGTGAGCAGGGCTTAAATTTGACAGTTGTATAGTTGTATTTAGGCATTTTAGCTGTAAAATACAATTAAAATTTTGAAAAGTCTGTATCATATGAAAGGAGAGATTTTGGATAAACTATCAAAATTTATATAGGATTATGATGATATATATATTTGGTTTTTATATAATTTACTTATACTAAAATATGTCATAGTATTTGAAAGGCACAATTGAATAGATAACGGTCATAAAAAAATTGCTTGACAATCAAGGTTGACTATCAAATTTAAGCCCTGGTCGTGAGTATTGTGGAGCAATAACGAGAAAGTTCTTGCTCTAACCCATAATGAGCAAGGCCAGAGGCAGGGCTGGGCTTAAACAACACACTCTAAGCTTTGACTTAGACGTGGCTAGTGGGCCCTCTCCAACTCCATATCAGTTTCATTTGTCCTCTGTTAATAATACATCAACCACGCTCCACACTGACCGCCCAGCCACTTGTGCTTTCCCCATCCCTTCACTGCCCTCCCTGCCACTATACTTAATTTGTCCTCTTGGCAGTCCCTTCACTAACACTATTGAGTTTTAATATTTTGTTTTAATTTGTCTCTTGCCCAGATAGTTCAAAGGTCACCCAAATTATTTTTTAAAAACTCATCCAAACAATTACTAACCACTCATAATAGAATACGCCACTTTTTAACAATGAAAACAATTACTATTTTCTTTGTCCCTATTTAACGTAAAGAATATCAAAACAATACTATCTGTTTATTTTAAATATTATTATAATTTTTCCTATGAAATAAACATTTATATAACTATAAAACTTTATTAAAGTGTATCATATTATTAAAAAAATGGATATAAATAGCTATACCTTAAAATGTGAACATTATTTATTATATAATATAAAAATATTGATTTAAATAATAAAATTTATTATAATATTTTATTACGATTTAATTGTTTAATTTTTGAGTCAGACTTTTTGATTCGTATAAAAAAATAGAAATGAATTTTTTTTTGAAACGAAGGTGTCACAAACCCAACCTTTCAAGTAACTCGAAGGGTAGATTGGAAGGATTATTGTTATTAGTTGATAAGCTTTTTAAATGGACTTGCAAGTCCAAAAAAATACCTGTAAACTAATCTCATGTCTGAAGACAATTTATAGGCTGTCATAAACAATTCTCAACTTTTAGAAATCATCTTCAAATAAGACATTTATTGATTATCAATCTATTAGCTCAAAAAATTTAATTCTAGACCACCTAGCACACCCACCTTTTGCACTACCCTAATTCTTGTCAGGGCTCTCACTATCCAAATTGTTGTTAAATACACTTTGAATCAAAGTATTCCGTAGTAGAATGTAGTTGTTGGTGAGCTTAACTTGCAATGCAAAGTGCCAAGGAAGATAGGGATTGGATATAAAGAGGCATCCGAATGATATCATATCAACTTTTTCAATGGCAATGACAACAATTGTTGTATCCTTCTTGAACCCCATGTCGCTCATGAAGGCACCTCTAAATATCTCTCTAACCAATCTATAGAGTTGTCTCTTCATCTTTTTTCCTCATCCTTGGCATCTTTACCTTCGAGGCTTTTGAAGGTTAAGAAATGCTCAATGATAAGGAGGTAGGTGTCACACCCTAATGTGGTAGAAATCAGCCGTAAGATTCCTATTTGTCTTTCACTTCATATGTGTGTGGGACTATTACTTCTCATCTTATAGCCATTTGAAATTCCCAAAACTTGAACTATTTTAGGACTATTTAAATGCAAGTAATATCTAAGGTAATTGTTAGGCATTCACAAGAACCCAAAATTATTAAACTCCATGTTGCGATTCCTTTAAAGAAAACTTATTTTTTAATAATAAACCTCTTTTGTATCAAGAAACTTAGGACATTCACAATAGAGGTGAGTATTATAGCTTTCCTAGTTGAGGTCGAATCCTATTTGTTGTGAGTAATGTCAATTTCTCATTGTTTAGGCTCATCATTAAGGGAATCATTTGGAGCACCCATCAAGTATGCATTACCTTCAATAAACCTCAATTCTAAGAAAAATCTCTATTTTAGAAAACCCACTACCATTTTTAACTACATGAGTTCAAGCTATCACAACTTCCCCCAAAACTCCATGAAATTGTACAACTATTTGAGGGGGTCTTGAAACCTCATTCAAAGTATGAACAATTCATGATTTATTGAAAAATGTTAAAAACCCTAGAAAAAGAATTCCAGACCAAGGAGAACAAAGTTAATGGTTGTGTTTCACAAATGTCGGTCAAAGCATTTCTAGATGATAATAAAGCATATTTTGAGGAAGATTCTAACTCTGTTTTGACAAATCCATTGGCTACCCTTTTGATATAGTGTCTTTCTAGGTTGCCCCTTGTTCAAATTCTTAATTTTCTTGATTTTGTACATATGTTGGGTCCTAAACAAAGTTTTACACCTTCTCACAGCAATGGGTTTTTAAATATACTTAAATTAATACAAAGGAACACACTTCAAGTTTACTGGGAGGTTGAAAGGGAAAGGATTTCAAAGGATTTTAACTTCAATGACCTTGATGTTAAGAGCCTCCTTTTATTTGAGTAGAGGAAAAATAGATTTGTTTTGTTAGGTCAATTGTAACTTCTGGACTAGACAAAATAAGGAAGAGATTAAAAATAGAATTGGATCCCATGGTGTTGGAGATAGATCATATTTCACATCAACATGTAGGTCATGTAGCAATATAGGATCAAGCCAAGGAGACTCATTTCAATGTCAAAATTGTTTCGGCCAAATTTGAAGGACTTAGTCTTATGAAGTATCATAGACTTGTGTAGGAACTCTTATAAATAGAATTGCAAAGTGGGTTGCATGCCCTATCCATTACAATGAAAATGTCAATCAAAATGGGGGGCATGTGTTTATAATTATATGTTTTTGGCTCATGTATTACCTACTGACAAATAGTTTTCCATGTACATGGAGTATGCACAGTTATTTTTTAGTGCTTCTTCTAGTTACTCAAAATTATGGTTTTGTGAGAATAACAATCTTTGTATTCTTCTAAAAGAGTTTCATCGCATCATAGAATCTATTTATTGTTAGCTTTAGAAATATTTAAGAAAATTGTCAATGTAAGCCAATCCATATAAAAATGTCATAAGCCTTCCTCTCATTTGTTAGTCTTGTACCTATTATCATTTTGTAGTCATTCCTTCGAATTCCCTTGCATATATTTATCTCATCTCCATATCTAAATTTTAGAATCCATTTAATTTGGACAATGATAATTGGATTAATAAACATCCATTTCATGATTGATAGAAGAATTTTGTCAAATGTTGTGGTTGTAACAACCCAGGTAGACATGTATGCAAAATGTGGAAGCATAGACAAGGCACATGAATTGTTTAACAGAATGTGTCAGAGATGTCATCTCATGGAATGCCATGATGAAAAGATATCCAAAATGTTAAAGCATAGACAAGGCACCTGAATTGTCTAACAGAATGCCTCAAAGAAATGTGTTCTCATGGAATACCCTGATTGCAGGATATGAACAAAATGGATTTGTTGAAAAGGCTTTATAAACTTTCAAGAAAATGTAATTGGTAGGTGTAAATCTAGACTCCATAACCTTTTTCAGCATCCTCCTTTCCTGTGCCAAAATGGGAGGTTTCAAATAGGGTATGGACATCCATCACATAATAAAGAATAGAAGAATTTTGTCAAATTTTGTGGTTGTAACTGCCTTGGTAGACGTGTATGCAAAATGTGGAAGCATAGACAAGGCACGTGAACTATTTGATAGAATGCCATGATGGCAAGATATACACAATGTGGAAGCATAGACAAGTCACGTGAACTATCTAACAAAATGCCTCAAAGAAATGTGTTCTCATGGAATGCCCTGATTGCAAGATATGCACAAAATGGATTTGTTGAAAAATCTTTAGAAACTTTTGAGCAAAATGTGAGTATGAACATTTGTAGTTAACTAATTATTCTTGCATGTTGTATTCCAAAAAGCTATTAATCCTAGTTTTTGCATTAGAATCAAGAGGGGGTTTCTTTGTATGACTCTTGTGAAAGCATGTTAGGTAGGAGTCCCTTGAACTTTCTCCCTCGATAAATTCATTCAATCTATTAACCTCAATTATTGAAGCTAAAAATAACTGTGAGCCTTTAAGGATACACATCTCCCACTAAAGGTTTTTGTAGTCCTGAAAACTTTCCACTAGGGGGTGTTGAATGACTTTGTCCATGATGCGAAACCAATTGACATTCATCTAGTAGACAGACAAAAATGTTAGCATTTGATTAGAAAATGTCCACACATGATATAACACACTTGGTAGAAATTCTAGACATGTTTGATAACCATTCAAAACATGTTATGTCTAATTATTGTAATTATGCCCATCATTAAGATTAGAGGTAAAGATCCCAAGGATATCGAATGTTAATGTGGGAAATGATTGTAGAAGTGAAATCAACAATGATTATTAAATTGTACCCACATAGAGTGCTTGTTGGCAAGAGACACTGCTAGGCATGATAAGTGTTGTCATTGATGGCAACTAAGATCATCCCAATCATCTGCATAACACAATTTGTTCATACCGGAAGTTAGAATCAGAATTTGTCTAAGTCTGAGCAGTCAGGAACGGAGCAGGGGACAGGGTCCAGTATCCTAGTCTGGATCTATCCGATGGAAAGGCATGGTTTTCTATGGATTTGAGGTAGTTGTAAGCATTGTCAAGACACTCTAAATCCAGAGTTTCGTCCTCTGGATATGAAGGACTCAAAAGATATTAGCTTCTGAGTATCAGGTTTTAGTTTGAGAGAACAAATAGAAGAAGAACAGGCTGACCTTGTGAATGATCTTATTTTCAGAGGTATAGAAGTTGTCTATTGGGAAATTGGTGATGATAAGTAGTGATAGCCGACATGATTGATGATTTACAAATGCAAGTTTTGATCCGCATCTCATATTATGTATGGATCTAGCCGACAGAGCAGAGTACTCTACAAAGTTCTAAATGTTCTTAAAGCTGACTGGTAAAATGATTGTAGATCATGTTGTGGATATATATATCTGATGGAATTGGATGATTTGTGTGTGTGAGCGAATAAGGTGTAATTGTGTGAAGAGCAGAAAATCTAAGAAGTGAATGAAGGCAGAGCAGTAAGAAGAGCAAGTAAAGATGAAATGTGTAAGATCAGTTTTTGCACTTAACTGGAACTGAATCTCTTGCATGGGTAGAGCTACTTATCAGTTCAAAATCTCTATTAGTCTCTTGTAATCTTTCTATAGGCAGTGAGCCTCTATTTGAGTAGTGAGCTCTGGGCAATGAGCCCGAATGCATGTGCATTCTTATTTGTAAAAATACTTTTAATAGAGTATTAATTTTTGTGGGTTAACCCCCACCGTGGTTTTTCCCTTAACCATGTTTCCACATCAAAAATCTTGGTGTCAAGTGTGTTATTTATGTTTTTGCTCATGTGTTATTGATTGATACTAAAATGTTTATATCATTAATTTGATTATAAGTTGTAAAGGAAGATCAATGGTAGAAAAGATTAAAATATGTGACAACTGATTCACCCCCCCTCTCTCAGTTGTCTGGACCTAAACCAATAATTGGTATCAGAGAAAGGTTCCTTTTGAAAAGTTTAATAGGTTAAGGGAGATCTAGGAAGTCAGTAAAAATGGATGAATATAACCTTCAAGGGCAACTGAATCTTGCCCTAGATGATCTTGAGTAGTCCAAGGCAGAGGTCCAAGAGCTGCAAGATAACCTCAAAAAGGCTAAAAACTTCATTGAGATTTTAAAAGAAAAATTGAGCAAATCCAATGCAAAAGGGAAGGAGCAACCTCTTCAACTGGAAGACAAGGCCCTGAAAGAAAAGACAAAGGAATGTGAAAAGTTAGCTTAAGAAGTTATTGTCTTAAAATATGAGATGGAAACTGGGGTAATGAGACTAACCAAGGAAATTGAAGATAGGAAGAAAACTAAAGAAGAAATGAAGCAAAATTTGAAGGAGAGAACTAAAGAATGATGTAGATTAGATGGAATAGCCGGTCTCCTAGAATCAAATTTACTAGAAAGCAGAAACAATGAGAGAAAACTTGAAAGATAGATTATCACTAGAAATTGCCAATGAGTATAAGGAGAAGTTCAAGATAAGCTCAGCTAAACTTGAAGCACTAATTGAAGAACAGAAAAAGGATGATGAAAAGCATGATCTTAGATATGAGAAAGGTGAAAACTTCAATCCGGACAAAGAAATTTTCAACCAAGGAATAAAAGAAATAGAACTAGAAAACCTTCGGTAAGACAGCCTAATGCTCAAAGATATCCATCATTCAATGGAAATTGTTTCAATTGTAATAAATTTGGTCATAGAGCTACTCAGTGCAGAAGCAGAGTGAATCAAAATGGTCCATCCTTCTCCGGTCAATGCTTAAAGTGTAAGAGGTATGGTCATAGATCAAATGAATGCAGAAGTATGATAATGAATAATGCTAACAATAGAGGAATTGGTAATTCTTTCAATGGTTACTGTTTTGCTTACAATGGGTTTGGACACATGGATAATCAATGTAGATCAAGAGGAAATCAAGTTCATAAGAAAGGAAATGTTGTGTGCTTTAGTTGTAATAAATCTGGTCATATTGCAAGATTTTGCAGAAGTAGGAACAATGGAAGAAGAGGTCCAGTAAACACAAAACCGCATGAACAAAGACAAGACAAAGGCAAAAGAAAAATTGATGTGAATGAGATATGGAGTGAAATGAACAAGATCTGGGTAAAGAAAAATACAATAAACAATGGTGATGGGTCCGCACTGGAATCAGGTGTTGACAATTCCTCTGGGAATTAAGTCAGGAGATTTGGCTCAAGGGGACCTGCATTAAACATCAAAATCCCCCTGGTCAGTAAAGTGGGTGCCTAAATCTGGCACAATAAAAGAGAATATTTTGAATTGGTCCAGAACTTGTGGAATGATTTCTCGAAGAAAAGATGTTGATATGAAAACTTGTGGAGTGATTCATGAAGAACTGTCAAAAACAGAGTAACTGGATATAGTTAGGGCAATGCATTTATTACAATGCTAAATTAGGTTTTGCGAAAGATAAAAGGTCACTTGGTCACTCATTTGAATCACTTTGCATTCGAAGGAAATAAGAAGAAGAGCATTCTAGCTGCAAATCCAAAGATTGAGGCAAAGAGAGAATTCAACCGCCAACTAATCAACCCTACCCTCGCGAAAGAAAAAGGTACCTCTTTGTAAAGCTTTGAATCTGAAATCTATTGAGATGGCTACTCCTCATGTTGTTGATATTACTGAAAGGCCTCAACCCAAATTTAAGAAGCATCCTCACAAATCGATTGAAGTTGACCAGTTAGGTGCTTTTTCAAGTGTTTTATATGGTGTGCTGCATGTTGAAGACATTAGGGTTTATATTCATGCAAACATAGATGAGTTTGGAGATTCAAGGTATGTAGACTTGTTTGAGAAACAACTCATGGATGAAAATCACGAACTTAAACCTGAGTATAAGGCACTACAAGATAAACACTTTATTCAGATTATGGGGTTTCCAACATTTGATGAGGATGAATGGGTATGATACGTTTTGAGTCATATGCATGATGAATTCATTTGGTTGTTAAAACCATTCAAGATTACCAAGGATGCTATTAGAATTCTAACTAGCTTAAACTCAATCAGAGGATTGCCCATGCTAAAATCCGTGAAAAACCAGATAGTGACAATGCTACTGGTGCTAAGTTTGACAAAAGGACAATGACCATTAATGATATTATAGAATCAGATGTCAAATTTGCCTCCATGGTGATTGGGTACAAGATCTACCACTCGAGTAGAGAAAATCCTGTTTCCAAAACATCCATATATGTTGCATACAAGATGCTAAAGGAAAACACTGATTATGACTTGTGTGAATTACTACAGAATCAATTAATTGAAAATTTAAACAAAATCAAGAAAGATAAGAAAAACACTTTCAAGTATGGTACATCGGTTCTATGTTTGTTCTTTTACTTTATGAATGAGGTACTTGGGGTAAAAGGTGTGCACTAGACTAAGGATGAGCCAATGGCCATTCAGATCAGAGATCATCTTCATAGCATTGGTGATTTCAAAGCTCAGAAAACTACAATATGGGGTTACTTCAAGAATTTTCAGAGTATGATGCACTTAAGGGAAAGAATCCCTAAATCAATTGTTGAAAAGTACAAAAATGATATATGATTCATGGTTGATATTGATCAGTGTCTAATGGAAGCAGTGGAACCCAAAACTGCTGGGATCATGCCCATGGGGTATGAAGTAGATGAAAAAATCCTAAATATGTATGCTCAACATCTTCTAAGCAAGCCTAAAGACACAACGATTGAAAGATTTGGAACTTATGAGGAGCTGAATTTAAAACTGCATACTGAATTCAGAGAACCTGAAACCAATAGGAAAGTAAGAAAAGAAGTTGAGCAGTTAGCTAAAAATCTGGGCCTAGCTAAGGAGGTTGTGAGGAAACTCAAAGAAAGAACTGAAAAGGCTGAGAAAGAGAAACAAGATAAGAAACAAACAAATGCTCCAGTGGAACTCTCTTCCACTTCAAGAACTACTAGGAGCTCTGCTACTACCCCTGTTCCTTCCAAGACTACAAAACTGGAATCAAAATCATCTAGAAAATGGGAGAAAAGGAAGAAAACAAAAGCAACCCGGACCTATGAAAGCATAAGAGAAGAAGAAGAAGATACAGATTCTGACATTGAAATCGAGGAAATAAAGGCCACTGGAACAAAATCTACAAAAATAACCAAAGAAAAGTCCTCCGAAGCAAAAGGGCTAGTAAAAGGCAAAAGATAGAAGCATATGAGGAATATGTTGAGAATCCCACACTTTCCCTTGAGGATGTGATAAAGTCAATCACTATAGATGGTAATCTAAAACCCATGATTGAATTCTATGATGAATATAGTGATGTGGATAAAAGGATGTTGGAGGAAGCAACTGTCAGATATCTCAACATCTACAACAAGGCACTGATTGAGATAACTTCTAAGTTGCCACAAAGTCTGACAAATATTTTGGAGTTGAGAAAAGAAAATGCCAAGAGCAAGGACATGGAAATCAGGGAACATGACCTAATAAATTTGTGTCCTTAGATTTCACCTGATCAAATAGATATGATATTCAAGGAAGTCAAAGATGACTTTAGAAGCAAAAGGAGAATGAACAAACTCATGCTTGGAGAAACAAGTGAAATCATTAAATAAACTCAAGAAATTCTTTTGAAAGCATTGGAAAAACACAATTTTCCCATAGTCACAGAAGAAGTTCCGGATGGTGAAGAAGAGAACATCATCGAGCAGCAATCTGAGTGGGTGAAGCCTCTGTTCTAGAAGTGGAACAAGTAAATCAGGATGATACAAAAATGATGGATAAAGTAGTTAATGCAGGAGATACTCCTAATCCACCTAACCCATCAGGAAAAGAAGATAATATTACTACTTCACGGAGCCCTCCAGATCAGGTAGCAAGTGGTGAACAAATAGAAAAGAGTCCCTCTGTAGAGAACACAGGCAAAAGTAAAGCAAAGAAAGAGGAAGAAAAAGGAAAGAAAGATAAAGCAGAAGAAGATGGTGCAAATGTTGAAGCACCTAAAGCAAATACTGAGAAATCTGATGAACCAAAGGATGGTTTAGAAAATGTTGCAAGAGACACTACAGATGTAGTGAAAAGTCTTCTTGAAAAAGAAATAATTGAGATTGATGAGCTTGAACTACTCCAAGGTCTAGCCAATCCAGATGCTCTCTCTCCAATTCAATTGATGAAAATTGCATCATTCACCCAAGTAAAGGCTAGAGAAAAGATGCTAAAGTTCCACATGGAGGACAATGAACTACTGGGGCTTACAACCAAGATTTTGGAAAAATTAATGCCTTCCTACCAGAAGAGTCCATCTAATTCCCCCTCTGGACATCTGAAAAATCTTGCAATTTTTTTAAATACTCATTTTGAGTCCTTTGAGAAGTTTGCAGAGATAAAAGTCAGAAATGAGTTTTTGGATAAGAGATTTAGTGAAATTAAGAGTCTAATAGTGTATGATAGGACTATACTTGCTATCAGTATAAAGAGTGTTCAAAATGATCTAAGTGATGGAAGTGATGTATATAAATTTTGTCTATCCTGGCCCAAAATAAATGAGGATACTGAAAAGAAGATAAAGGAACAAGAACTGAAATTGTCAAATCTATCCAATAATTTTGATCCTCTAACCATTTCTCCCATAAGTCAGGAATGTCAAGTAATTAGCTTGACTGATGAGATAAAAAGATTTGTTAAAGAGAAAAGCAACATTATGAAGAGAATGTGTGAGCTCTGGGGATTGATTGCCCCTAAGTTAGAGACAATGTATAATGCCCTATCTGAAGCTCAGACTGCAGTTCAAACTAGTGATCCATCAGATCTGTCAAAGGCAGAAGCATGTTCATTTTTGTTAAGTGGGCACATCTCTATTTTGGATGGAATGAAGAGTACTTGGGCCTCTGAACTTGTGCAAATAAAAACCATCTTTGCAGACATTCTGAAGTTCATGTAAATAGAACTTAATGATTAGTTGTACATATGCGGTCCTATATACAAATTTTTGGAAAATTTTGGCTTACAAACCCCACCCTTTGCCATTGATGTCAAAGGGGGGAGTAAAGATCAGTGAAAAATGAGGAATTTGGCTAAGGGGGATTACCAGAAAGCAGTGTGAACAATAGTATGGAGCACAAGCTAAGGGGGAGCTATTTCAACACTTAGTCATTTTTCACTAAGTGTTGCCATCAATGCCAAAGGGGGAGATTGTTGGCAAGAGACACTGCGAGGCATGATAAGTGTTGTCATTGATGGCAACTAAGATCATCCCAATCATTTTCATAACACAATTTGTTCATACCGAAAATTAGAATCAAAATTTGTCTAAGTCTGGGCAGTCAGGAACAGGGCAAGTGATAGGGTCCGGTATCTTGGTCCAGATCTATCTGGTGGAAACGCATGGTTTACTACAAATCTGAGGTAGTTGTAAGCATTGTCAAGACATTCTAAATCTAGAGTTTCATCCTCTGGAGATGAAGGACTCAAAAGATATTAGCTTCTGAGTATCGGGTTTTAGTTTGACAGAACAAACAGAAGAATAACAGGCTGACCTTGTGAATGATCTTAATTTCAGGTGTATAGAAGTTGTCTATTGGGCAATTGGTGATGATAAGTAGTGATAGCTGACATGATTGATGATTTACAAATGCAAGTTTTGATCCGCATCTCGTATTATGTATGGATCTAGCCGACAGAGCAGAGTACTCTACAAAGTTCTAAATGTTCTTAAAGCTGACTAGTAAAATGATTGTAGATCATGTTGCGGATATATATATCTGATGGAATTGGATGATTTGTGTGTGTGAGCGAATAAGGTGTAATTGTGTGAAGAGCAAAAAATCTAAGAAGCAAATGAAGGCAGAGCAATAAGAAGAGCAAGTAAAGATGAAATGTGTAAGATCAGTTTTTGCGCTTAATTGGAACTGAATCTCTTACATGGGTAGATGCTATTTATCAGTTCAAAATCTCTATTATTCTCTTGTAATCTTTCTATAGGTAGTGAGCCTCTATTTGAGCAGTGAGCTCTGGGCAGTGAGCCTGAATGCATGTACATTCTCATTTGTAAAAATACTTTTAACAGGGTATTAATTTTTGTGGGTTAACCCCCACCGTGGCTTTTCTCTTAGGAGGGTTTCCACGTCAAAAATCTTGGTGTCAAGTGTGGTATTTATGTTTCTGGTCATGTGTTATTGATTGATGCTGAAATGTTTATATCATTAATTTGATTATAAGTTGTTAAGGAAGATCAATGGTAGAAAAGATTAAAATATGTGACAACTGATTCACCCCCCCCTCTCAGTTGTCTGGACCTAAACCAACAGTGCTTAGGAGCTACTTGGACCCTTCTTGGTCATAGGAATCAAGCAACCAACTCGAGAGTTGCATTCTACTCTAAGAGGAGTTAATTTTGAATGAGGGCACATGGGTTGGACAATGGTTTTGAGTCTTGTTTTGACCCATGGTAATCTGTTACATCCCAAAAAGGCTACAAGGGTTGTAAGGTAATAATTATAGGTTAATTCTAGTGGGCATGTGATAAGGATTTAGTTAATTTCAATGTGAAAAATGTAGAACTAGATTTGTATTAATATTAAATTTTAGTGACATCATAAATTGACTTTTCTTTCATTTGAATACAAAATTTAACTTATTGATAATAGTAGATATGTTCAAAATAATCTAAAGGATTTTAGAAAGCCCTAGTTGGCCATTTCGATTAGATATTTTCATGTATTTATCAGAGGTGTATTTATAATTTTGGAAGGAGGTCTTTGAAGACCATGTGCTCTTCACATGGCAAATGTATGATTTTGTAAGGGCCTTCAATGTGTTGTAGGAGTTTACCTCCACTACTTGCATTTTCATTTAATGGTTATGGGCTAGAGATATTTATCTTTTATTTTCTTTATTGCTTCATTTATCTCCTCAAACATGTCATTGTTGACCTTTGAATTGTGTTGATGTATAAAATTGCGCAAGTTTCAGCACCAACATGGGAGATTCTGAGAATGTGGGATGACTCTTAGAATGACCTCCAGATTCTATAAAAGTTGGCTCTTCTATTTTCAATGGGGTTTTGGGAAAAGGGGCAAAAAAAACAAGATTATAGATACAATATAAAGCAAATTCTAAGGCGATGCGCCAGACTTATATTTGTTTCAACAATCAGCACAGTGACTAAATCTTTATTATTTCTGCTATATTAAAGAGCAATGAGCATGGTCAATATAAACAAATTATGAATAGATTTAAACCCAAAGGCTAAACTCAGAGAAATTACAATAGAGAGAAAAATATCACCAAATAGCACAAAACATAGGTTTTTTATTAATTGATTCAGTAGAATACATAAGGCACAGAATATGCACAGATCTATGATGCTTCTCTTTTCGAAACAACTATGAAGGCAAAATGATATATTCTAGTTGCAGAACAAATCTCTTATCATATATCTTCTATTTTAGTATCTCTACCTATATTATTAGTTACAAAATTCTCCTATTTATAGCAGAGAGGTGGGACTTGAGACACTTCTGGCTGTTAGGATTCTTAACTGTCTGCAATTGAATTGAAACTAGTCACACGCAGGAAATCTTTTCGAATCTGCTTCTGCATTGTCTTCTTCCAATTGGTTGACTGGCGCTGAATATATGGCCTTGACACTATCAATTCTGTTGGGACAGATGGCCTCTTCCGTGGGCTTCCAAATGGCTCAAAAGTTACTACATGGCACTTATGTGCTCATTGGGCTTGGTTTCTTTTCTAACATAGTGAGAACGCATGCCATATTGACACTTGGCACATCTAGCCTCCTCTATTTCCTATTTCTATTCTAACTGACAATAAAAAAACATTGCAACACCTGTGAGTTTAAAAATTGGGACACATGGCAGGCTAGCACTCCTTTTGAAAATCTCCTTTGTTTCTATTCTTCAAATGCACGTGGTCATGACACTTGTCACTATCCGCTTCACTTAGAAACTATATTTTAATATTTCAGGCCCACTATATTGCACTCCGACACTTCTTAAAACTATCAAGGAAAGGGGACACGTGGTAGACTCTGCTCCATTTGCTTGGCGCATCTTTCATTGCCTTTTCTAAAAGTTTCTCCTTGAGTCCCTGTTGTAGCGACACTTGACACTTTCTTGCACAAGTTAGCAATTTTATGAAAAATAAAGAAAAAATACAGGTTTAGGATATGTGGCACATCCTCGTGACTCTTAAGTACTGCGGACTGAAAAGAGGACACTTGACACTTTCTACCACTACTAGACACTGATCTTGTTGCCTCTTAAATGCCTTGCCACGTATCAACTTCGCGCGTCTTTTAGGAAGCATCATCCCTTCCGCTTCTTCAAAATCCTGCCATGCTGACACCTGACACATTCTCGTGTGGGCTATACTTGCAACACAAACAGAGATTACCAAGCCAATAGAAGCTGATAGTAAAACTATACTACCACTGTTAATTGATGCTATGAAATGTAGAGTAAGAACTTTATAGTTCTTGGCGACTCATATGGGACTCTGTGCCTACATAGAGAGAACACTGGAATTACACAAAAAACCAAAATGTCAAAAATGCACTGGCACTACTGAGAAATTATAACTTCTACAAGGTGGCATGATACCTGGACCATTATGAATCTAACAAGCCTTGTCTTTTCTATAAATCCTAGAAAGCGAGACCCAAATTGATTATGTCCTTATGAGAGAAGGACTAGAGAATTTACACCACTGAATGCAATTGAAATTTGAGCTGGGCCATAGGGATGAGAACTGATTCCACCTCCCTCACACTCGAAGAGTCACTCAGACTTCAAAAAATAGTCTGATCATTTTGTTTCAACAACAGGAGGGCCTTAATCTCGTTAGTCATCAAAACTGTACTATCATCCGGGAAAGGAGATGGGAGTCCCAACTGTACTAGCTTCTCAATGTGCCCTTTCATGCCTTTGGCACCTTCCTTCACAACATTCAGGAGTGTCTTGCAACTTGTAGCAGCTTCATTGCAGCTTAGTACTTCATTCACCTCTTCTATTGTAGTCATTCTATCACTCACCCCTGCCGCTAACAAGGCTTCATCTATTGTATCATAGAGTTTTTGTAACAAAAGTTGAGAATCTGAGACTCTCAAAGAAACAGTGGATGAAGTTGCCTCGATTGAGTACCCTACCCTTTCACACAGTTGTTGAGCCTTGAGAAGGAAAATGAGGGCAGGCTTTAGCTATGAAACCTCCATGAAGATCCTTTTCCATGCAGACACATAGAGCTCTTTGACCATTTCTAACACTCCTGCATTTTCAGGCCTCTGACTTAGCTCAATAGTCAATTGCTTAGTCTTTTCCTGTTCAACCACAAACTGAGCTTGATAGGCATTGTTTTGATTCTTCTCCCTCAGTAAGTTCTATTGTAGCTGAGACACTTCTTGCATCTTATCTTGGAATTTCTTTTCAGTAATGGCATTCTCCTGCTTCAATGCTATTGTGGCGGCCCTTGCCTGTGCTATTTTAGTTTGCAGGTTTGTAACTTGAGCTTGTGATGCTTGGTATACCTCCAAAGACACAGTAGACTAGATGTCTTTATTGAGAGTGTCAATTTCTTGGTCCTTGGCCTTTATTTCTAATGTAAGGCTATTGATCGTACCTCTTGTTTTTGCTAAGTCTACTTCTAACTTTTGTAACTTTCTTGTTACTTTGAGATAATTAGGTGTGACAACCACAGAAGTTTCCACCTTATCTTGGGGCCTGAAGTGGGCTAAATCCATAGCCACTGCATTCATGGTATAGTCCTCTAGCTTCATTTTCTCAATAGGCTTGACTACATTGGGGGTCAAGTGGGTGATGGTCAAGGACTGCTAGATGGGATCAAATAGTGACTTCATGTGGGGGGTAGCAGGGCTTTTACTTTCTTTCTTCCTTTTCTTTTCCATTCTAGCTTCCCTCACCTTCCTAGCAATATCTGCTTGTGTTTGAAAGGTGGGTGGAGAAGCAATGAGTCCTCCAGCAAAAGGGTAACCCTGTGGCAAACTGTATGGGATGGTTGTAATTTGTTGACTGGGTCTATCTGAGGAAAAGCCCATCTAGGCATGGTTGGGGAAAACAAAGGCAATGAAATGGCCTGCGATGATACTAAGGCTGGCGAACTAGCAATAGGGGCAAAAAATTATAAAGGCACAGCAGAGGTGGCAGGAGGCGTGGAAGAATAGGTCATTTGGGTTGCCACCCCTATTAAAGAAGAAGATGAAGAAGGAGAAATAGGAGGAGGGATAATTACCTGAGTCACCACTATAATCGTGAGAACTTGTTGCTATGGGGGCTCCAAGACATCACCTTCAATCTCCTCTTTTTGCAACACTAGCTTCTGCCTTCTTTTCAAGGGCCTTCCTTTTGTATCTTTAGGATCTTCTTCCTCTGATGCTTCTTGTATTGATATGAATGCTTGTTGATAGATGGCCACTCCAAGACCCCCTGATGCTAAAGTTATATGGGTCTCATGAGATGGCGATAGTGTAGCTTTTTGTTTCATAATGGCACTGCGAGGTTGAGGCCATGGAGCCCTAGGGGCTTGTGTAGTTGCTTTCTCTATTTCCTCTACCTCCTGAGCCTCTTCTGGCTCTTCTATTTCCTCTGAGTGGCCCAGAAGATTGCTTGTGTCTGGGATTGATATAGGGGTCATATGATATTCATCCTAGATTATGTCCCATTGCTCATCTGTTGGAACTCCCCTGAAAGTGTGGGTGAATTCAGTAATCTCTTGCCTATACCTCCAATAGGCCGCTATCTTTTCGCTGCTTCAGTCTTTATTCTTGAGAGTTTGCCTCAAACCATGTGTCATAAGTTTCTTAGGACCATACTCTTGTTCCTTCTTGTAGAAAGTTTCCCATGGCTTGGGGCCCTCACCTAGTAGATCCTTAAGCTCTACATAGAACACTGGATTATCCTGTTGTGGCAACCTTCTGTGTTCCCAGAAAGGCTGGCTCTCATGGATGAAAATAGTGGGAACTTTGTTTCTTACTATCCAAGATGCCAAGAAATTGTCAGGATCACAGTTCCATTTATCTTGGATTATTACAAAACCATAAACTGCCAATTTTCTTAGCAGGAGGTGCTCAGTTTCTCTTTTTTCTATTGCAATCTTTTCTTAATCCAAGGGATATCATAAAACTTCTTCCTTTTCTTGTTACCAAAATTATTGTCAATAATAGACAGTTGGCAACCCACTTCCAAGGCTGCAACCCTAGGAGTTAAAACTTTTTGGAGAAAACCAGGCTCACCAGCAAAACCATGAAGTCTAATGATTGTAGTATGGGCACCAAAGAAATAATCACAAGGGATTTTGGAATTGGTCAAGAGGCCTCTCATGCTATATGTCATCCTATTCATGACAACCTCAGACTCTAATTGTTCAAAGATAGGTGCCACAAAACACTCAGAAAATTCATAGGAGTCTGCAGTTTCTGAGAGGACATGAGTCCATGCAGATACCGGGATAGTCCTTTTACTGCCTATCTCAGGGTCATACATGTCTAGATGCATATGCTGCTGGAAGAGCTGATAATTTTGATACAAAATTAAGTGGAAAAGATAGGCTGAATACCTAAAAGTTTGTTCCTAAGAAAATTTGGATAGCTGCTCAATGATGGCTTGGGAGATATGCTCCTAGAAATTGAACCTATACTTAGCAGACTTATCTACTGTTTTGAGTCTAAAAATGGCTACCAATTGCTAGTAGTATATGTTTGCATCCTCATCCTGACTGAAAATGAAAGCCAGCATGGAGAGGGCATCCTGCACATCAACATTGAACCAACCTCGGGTGGTGGGCAATGGGGGTAATTGGGTGTTGTCTTCATCTAAGTGCATCTCAGTATTCAGAAACCTAACTTTACTGTGGACCCCATTCCATATATTTTGCAGCTTGGGGATAGTGGCAAAAATAGCATTCCAGTCATGATATAGGCCCAACATGTCCCGAGTTGCCTTGGGGATTATCTAGAGCATGAATCTGTTGTGTTGAATCGTTGAAGTCTGTGGGTCAAAAAGTTCTACACACATCTGAACCAATTCGAGGTAGGGGTGAATGGAAAGAACCAAGTACTGAGTCAACTGGGAGGTCCAAATCCTCATGCTAAACATTTCAGATTCTCCCTTTTCTGTTCGTCGAAGACATCTTATGTGTGCCCCCTCTCTTAGATTCTTCATATTTTTGGTCATTCGAGTGTCAAAGATGCCATCTACATAGTCCTTTACTTGCGTAGGGTCAGCATTAACCCCCTTCTCCAAGGCTCTGGTCCTTGGGTAATTGATTCTTGGTTGTGCTTTTGCATATGCATAGGCCTTACTACTCTTCCACTTCTCCAGCAAATCGAACAAACCTTCCTGTGGCAACTGCCCCTTCTCCATTATTGTATCTTCTCAAGAGGCTCTAGAAATTGCAACTGAATTCAATCTACAACTAGAACTATCAATGTAGGCTGAAACTTCTTTAACGTAAGCAGATGAAAATCAAGAGAACCAAAACAAGAATGGCAACTGCAAACTGTTGAGATGCTTAAAACTTGGCTCGGTGGAGGCATTAATAATGTATTAAATTACCCATCATGTCTAATTAATGCCATTAATAGACACGCCAAAATAACTTCTAGTGAATCATTGCAAATCGGCATAGGACTATGTGTCAAATCAACAATAAAGGTGGTGATCTTTTGAAATGATTGGTTATCCCCCTTGAAGTACAAGAACCGCCTAACGACTTTGAGGAGTATGCAACTGTTGGAGATAGAAACCAATGTGTTGCGGACACATGTTCCTTGAACACTTAATCAAAAGAAAGCACAAAAAGCAAAATAGGAAAGAAACGAAACTTAAAAGAAACCTAATTAACTATGATACAGGGGAAGAAATTGGAATCATGTGAAGTGTTTCAAGAAGATCCCATTGACAGGAATCTCTTCGGGTTCTCCTTTCATATTTTCCAACTCAAATGCATTCTGTTGTTTGCAGGTGTGAATCTTAAAAGGGCCAGTCCATAGTGAATCAAACTTGTTGTGTCGCCCTGGCTTAGAAGCTCTTTCATCCCATTTCAAAACCAAAGACCGACTTCAAAATTTGGTTCAAAAGTCCTTTGATCAAACCAACTCTTTACGATATGCTGACGATTCATCATGGATTCATGTGCCAGCTCTCTTTTCTCCTGTACTTCTAGTAGTTCAGCAAGCCTCACATGCATTGGGCCATTTTCTTCTATCTCCAATTGCATAATCAACTATAAAGTAGGGATTTCTATACTTAGTGGCATAACTAAATTCTTGCCATAAACCATTTCATAAGGAGACATCTTAGTCATTTGCTTCAGTGTAGTCCTATCTGCCCATAGTGTTGAATTGAGATGTTTATGCCATTCCTTCTGATGATTAACTCCTATTCTTTTGATGAGTCTAATTAGATTCCTATTTGTAGATTCTACCAAACCATTACCCTGTGGATAATAGTTGGATGAAGTCTTCAAATATATATCATTTTTTAAAGAAAACTCTGACAGTTTGGCACCCAAAAATGCCTTAGCATTATCAAATATAATAGTGCGGGGTGGGCCAAATCTTGTAGTTATTCCTTCCAGAAAATTTAGAATTACCTTTTTAGTGGCTTCTTTAAGTGGGACCGCCTCACTCCATATTGTAAAATAATAAATTACAGTGAGTATCCATTTGTACCCCATACTTGAGACTAGATTGATCATTCCTATGAAATATAAACCCCACTATGCAAAAGGTTCATCTACAATTATAGGACTCAGGGGTAAAGTTGCATTCCTTCTCTTTCCAACATAGAATTGACAAGCCTGACACTTCTTGACCATTTGATGACAATCTACAAACAATGTGGGCAAGTAGTAACCAGCCTGTGTAATCTTGATGGCAGTAGTTTTTTCTAAGAAGTGTCCTCCTGAGGCTCCATGATGGAATTTATGTAGCATCTTTTGGGCTTCATCCTTTTCCACACACCTTAATAGGATCCCATCAAAATTTATTTTAAACAGAATGTGATCAATCAGCACAAAATAACTTCCCTGTTGTCTATAGTACCTTCTTTTATCAAGGGAGAGTTGTCTAGGGAAGATACTAGTCCTCATCAACTCTATCATGTCATTAACCCAAGAGTCTTGGTCATGATATTGTAGTTTTAACATAGTTTCATCCTCTGTTTCTTTTGAAATTGATGCTTCTATGTCTTGAACAATATATTGGCAAAGTCCCCTTCCTCTAACCAATTTAGTAGGCCTCACTTCTACATCATATTCAAAGATCTTAGTTATCCAATTAGGTCCTTTTTCTATAATTTCTCACTCCATAATGTATTCTCTAACACTTGAATGAGCTACTAATATCAGGATTTTGTTTCATGTTACCAAGTGTCTGAATTTATTAAGTGCTTTAACTATGGCATAAGCTTGCTTTTCAACAAAATTATACCTAGATTTGTACTCTCTCAATGTCCCAGAGAAGAATGTGACTGGATGTTCCCCTTCTTCTTTGTCATCTTTAGGAGTTAGGATAGCTGCAATATTGTGCTCACCTCAATACACATATATTATGAAGTGTTTAGAGAAATTAGGATTTTGCAGTACTAGGGTAGTAGAGATAGCCTTCTTAATTTCTTCAAAAGCTTACCTCCCTTTAGTTGTCCACTTAAAATCTAAGTCCTTCTTCAACATCAGAGTAATAGGCCTAACTAGCCCTGCAAAATTAGATATGAATCTACTGACAAAATTAATCTTCCCCAGGAAAGATTGAACTGCCTTTTTATTAATTGGTAAGGATAAGTCCAGTCTGGCCTTGACTCTCTCTGGGTCAATGGAGATTCCATCCTTTGAAACAATATGTCCTAGAAGTTTCCCTTGAGGTACACCAAAAACACACTTCTTAGGATTTAAAGAAATCCTAAACTCTTGGCACCTCTGAAAGATAGCCTCTAAATGCTCAAAGTGGTCTTTAGCATTTTTTGTAAATATAGTAATATCATCTAAATAAATTAGAATGATCTTATTTATGAGTCCTTTAAATGCTATATCCATAGCGCGCTGAAAAGTGGCACCAGCATTTGAGAGACCAAAGGGCATTTTAGCATATGCGAAGGTTCCCCATTTAGTTGTGAACGTTGTTTTGTGTTGGTCTTCCTCTACCAGCCAAATTTGATTATATCCTGAAAACCCATCAAGCAGAGAAAATCTTTCCAATCCAGCCACTATTTCTAAGATCTGTTCCATGGACGGTATAGGGTAATGATCTTTTAATGAGGGTTTATTTAAGTCTCTAAAATCCGCACAGAGCCTAATATCTCCATTTTTTTTTTTCTTACTGGCACTAAATTAGATACCCAAGTCAAATTCTTGATTGGGAAAATAATCTTAGACTCTAGAAGCTTTTGTAACTCATCCACCATTAAAGGTTCAATTCTAGGATTTACTAGTCTCTATTTCTGGTGGACCGGCTTTGATCCTTCAGCAAGCTCTATAGTATGTTGGATAATGTCCCTATTATAACCTTGAAGATCATCATAGGTCCATGCAATCACCCTATCATATTGGTTGCATAAAGAGATTAACTTACCTTTTCCTCCTGAGTGGTGTAATTACCCACTTTCAACTTCCTTCCTTTGCTGACCTGAATTTCAGAATAATCTTCTTTACTTGCCATGAAATTTCTCTTATCTATGCTTGCATCATCTAGGTCAAAAAGGTTTTCCAGATTTATTAACCCTCTCGGAAGCTTATTAGATTTCAACTGAATGATTTGGTCACCATATGCTTCCTCAATCTTAGGCTATAGTTGATCAGCAAATTCTCCAGACTGTTGTAGAAACAAAAGCACTTGAAGGTCATTGTTGAAAAGTAGCACTAGCATTTGAGATACCAAAGGGCATTTTGGCATATGCGAAGGTTCCCCATTTAGTTTTGAACATTGTTTTGTGTTGGTCTTCCTCTGCTAGCCAAATTTGATTGTATCTTGAAAAACCATCAAGCAAATAAAATCTTTCTGATCCAACCACTATTTCTAAGATCTGTTCCATGGACGGTAGAGGGTAATGATCTTTTAATGAGGCTTTATTTAAGTCTCTAAAATCCACATAGAGCCTAATATCTCCATTTTTTTTTTACTGGCACTAAATTAGATTCCCAAGTCAAATTCTTGATTGGGAAAATAATCTTAGACTCTAGAAACTTTTGTAACTCATCCACCATTAAAGGTTCAATTCTAGGATTTACTGGTCTCTATTTCTAGTGGACCAGCTTTGATCCTTCAACAAGCTCTGTAGTATGTTGGATAATGTCCCTATTATAACCGTGGAGATCATCATAGGTCCATGCAATCACCCTATCATATTGGTTGCATAAAGAGATTAACTTATCCTTTTCCTCCTAAGTGGTGGAATTACCCACTTTCAACTTCCTTCCTTTGCGGACCTAAATTTTAGAATAATCTTCTTTACTTTCCATGAATTTTCTCTTATCTATGCTTGCATCATCTAGGTCAAAAAGGTTTTCCAAAGTTATTAACCCTCTCGGAAGCTTATTAGATTTCAACTAAATGATTTGGTCACCATATGCTTCCTCAATCTTAGGCTACAGCTGGTTAGCAAATTCTCCAGACTACTGTAGAAACAAAAGCACTTGAAGGTCATTGTCGAAAACTTGCCAGTTTTGAACATTGCCAGGGATTGATGGTCTAATAATGACCTTCAGTGACTCATTATTGATAAGCAGATCACTTGTGGGGTCAAACTAAGAACCAATTTGTGCCATCCTGTCTGCTTCAGTAGTATGAGCTCTAGGTACAACTTCTACATTAAAAGCATCAAAGTCATCAATCGGGTCCCAAATCTTGTGGCGATATGACCTCATTCTCACATTTTTTGTCATAGCCTTTTCTCTGATTTGTTTCACACCTAGCTCTGAATCACCTCTGACTCAGATTTTTTATTCCTTTCTTCTTGGCTAACATAAGACCATGTACCAAAGATTCATATTCAACATCATTATTTGTACAAGAAAACTGGAAGTGTATGGCCCTGAGAATTTTCTCTCCCTTTGGAGAGGTGAGGTAGATATATGTTCCTGCACCATTCTTGCTCCTGGATCCATCAAAGTTTAAGGTCCAAATCTCAGAGTCTTTATCTAAATCTTCCTCTTCAGCTATTTCTTGACTCATTATATTTGGTATTTCTTGACCTTCCTCAAAGATTACATAAGTTCCTAAACCAGTAGAATCATAGTTGCCATAAGGGTCACTTTGCATCATAGACACTAACTAATTGTTTTCTTCTTCATTTTGATCATATTCAGTCCATTCCCCTATATCTTCAACAAAAGCTTTGTCCGAGTCTCTATTCATCATAGCATGAGACACTTCAAACTTTGGTGATATTTCTTCAGTGATATGTTCTTTAGATAAGGGTTCTAACATCACTTTCATCTTTGTCCCATATTTAGTTCTCAAGATCAAGTGTGACCAATCTAGTGACATATACCCTTCTATTTTAGCAGTAAAATCTCTAGACAGGCATAGTCCAAAGACAGAGGGAATGTCAATGATCACCACATCTTGTAAGACAATTATATTTGGACAAGTATACAGCTGTAATGGGAGTTGTTTGATGATTCCTATGGTTTGGACAGACTTCCCATCTAACTACATAACTCCTTTAGCTAGAGGTTGGTACTCTATTTTTAAAGCATCAGCTACTTGTTTAGGCATGACTGTGGTACTAGCCCCTGAATCTATCATGGATTTATGTAACAGCTTCTTGCCCACTATTAAGGTTAAATAAAATGGGTCTAGCTTAGACTTACTTACCTCTGGCGTGGCATTTATCAGAGCAGTTGTCTACTGAGGAGAAGCATCTTTGTTTTGAGCCTTTCCCTTGTCTATGCTTCCTTATTGTGGGTTAACAACTTTGGATCTATCTAAGACTGCAATGCTTCTTGTAACAGTGACTTCTGTTCAGGGATAGCCAACATATCCCATATCGACACATTTGCAGGGTTTTCTTCAACTATTCTACCATGTGTATAGATCCCAACGTCTGTCTTAGGATAGTAGGGATATCTTGCTCTTTCCACCACCTAGTTGGAGACTCCTTGATTTTGAGCAGCTATAGGTACCTCTTGTCTTGAAGTGGGGGAATATTGAGCTTGGAATGAAGGAACTCTAGTTGCTTCATTATTGATGGCTTCAAGCTGTTTAACCATTCTTCTCTTTGACCTAGTGAAATAGTCAGATTGTACCAAGGGCTTCTTGGAGGTATATGCCTCATTTACAAACACTGAATCATCTTCCTCAATCCATGAAAATAGGGCATGCTCTGGGGCAATTTCTTCTTCTTGTTCAATAGACATCCCTTGCATTTGGGCCACCATTACTGCATTCTGAACACCAGGCGACTAATATGGATGAGCATTAGACACAATAGCTTGACCCTCCATTCTTCTTTGCTCTACTACCCTCTGCTATAAATTGCCTCTAGGACAATCCCTGGACATATGGGCATTGTTGCAAGGGAAATACCAAACATTGGACTCTTCTGCTATGTTATTTTGTCCAGGGACCATTTCTCTTTCTAGGTTAGCTGGGACAATTTGTAATGGTGTGGGTACTAGGACTAGCTGGTTTGAAGGTTGAGGATTGTTTAGTCTCTGTCCCCCTTGGTATTGGTTTGGCTGGTATGGATGCCTATTACCTTGGAATCCCTAGTAAGGAGGTTTTGGATAAGCAATCTGTTGTCTCTTGAGATTAATAATTTCATTTGAAAAAGTCCTAAGAATGTTCTTGACACCATCCATTTCAGATGGAGGAGCAAGAGGTGTTGATGTAGTGGGTTGTTGAGGTGTTGGAAATGTTTACATAGACATAGGAACCGATAGAGGATTAAGAGCTTCTTGTGGCAGGAGAATAGAAATCTCTAGGAACATAGGCATGGAAGGCCTTGGAGGTACTTTCCCAACATCTATTAGGCTATTTTTGGCTCTTACAGCTAATTCATATGCTTCTGGTAGGGTTTGTCCTCCTAAGGACTGAATCATTACTGAGATATCAAAATTAAAAGCCTTAAGATAAAATACAATTGTCATACCTATTGATGGCCTAGCTGTGGTAGGGATTCTATCCTAAGTCTTTTGAAACCTAGTGTTAAAATCCGTTATGGCTTCTTGGGGTGCTCTCTTTATGGTGATCAGTTGTTATAACAGAGATGATCTATCACCCTTCTCACTGAATCTTGCAAAGAACCCATCTCCAAGCTGATCCCAAGTAGATATTAAATTTGAGGCCAAGGACCTATACCAATCCAGATCTTTTCCCTTGAAAAAAGCTACCAACAATCTGATAGCAACATTTTGTTCCATGATGACATGCATAACACACATCAAACACATCTTGGAGGTGTTCTCCTGGAGTCTCGGACTCTTCTCCACTAATCTTGGGTAATGCTTTCAAAGCATTAGCAGGAATTGGATCCCAGGTATCCGGCGGTGTTGGGAGAACAAGGGGACTGATGTTGTTCCAATTTGCAAAGTTCTGTGGCAGATTAGGAGGAGCAGGTGCTGCCATAGCTATTCCTGGCACTCTAGACGATTGATTTACCCTTCTTCTTGGAGTGGCTGACAAAGGTGGCAACAAAATTCTAGGATTAGCAACTGATTGGGCTCTAGTGGTTGGTCCATAGCTTTGACTCCTTGATCTCTGGCTCATATGATTCTTATCAAGAATTTAGAAAAGGTCCCACCGAGCATGCCAAAAACTATTGGTGTTAAAACTTGCATAATTTTATACATCAACAAATTGTTTGGCGAAGAAGGGACACTTTTTGCCTTATGATTGGTGAGTACTTGAGAGGTGAGTATAGTTTTCTTAAACTTTGGATAGGTTAAGGAGATGGGTAGACACTTTTGGATTTGATTATTCACTTTCATGTTTGAGTTTAGAGAGATTAGAGAAGATAAAAGGGAAAGAGTGTAGTGTTCTTGAGCTTTGGATTGGTGAGGACTGGAGAGGTGAGTTCAGTTTTTTTTAACCTTTGGGATAGGTTAAGGAGAGGGGTATAGACACTTTTGGATTTGATCATTCACTTTCATGTTTGAGTTAGAGAGATTAGAGAAGAGAAAAGAGAAACATCATAGTGTTTTTGAGCTCTTGAGAGAGATTTCATGTGCTAAAGAATAGATATAGAGCTAGGGAATGCATGCTTGAGTTTGGAAAAGGCAAGGATTGTGCTTAAAAAAGAATAGAGTTACAAATATTTTATTGGAAAGATTTAGAATTTTAGAGGTAGGACCTTATTCCCTTGCATTTATTTTGATATTTCTTTTGTGTTGCATGATCAGATGAAATGATTCTTGCCATGAATGTGTTCATGAGTGTGTAAAAAAAAATCTTAACAATTTCCTTTCTTTGTGCTTGGATAAAAAGCTTTAGAATGTATTAATGGTGTTCTAATGATTTATATATGTAGAAATTTAAGATTATGTTGCTTGTATTTAAAAAGGTTGAACCTTACATTAAAATGTGTTCAAAGTAAAAAAGAAAGTGTTTTATTCCAAGTATGGTGATTTAATTGTGCAAATGAGAGTTTGACACCTTATTGAGAGTCACCTATGAGGTTTTGATGCCTTTAACATGTCTAGGAGGCATGGAGTATGGATTGAAACCTTTAAGATTTTTCCATTAAACTCACCAAGTGAATTCGGAGGTCCTTGGTAAAAGACACTCCATGGTCTTACTTCACCTACCTCTCCTTGTGATTCTTGAGGGTTGCACTTATGTTTTGAGAATACCATGTTGCATGTATGTTTTTGTTTATGTGGCCAAATGAGTATTTTTTGAATGGTGTGTGCATGTTCCCATGTGTATCACTCTCCTAAGCAAGGTGGGTTGGACCTCATGGTTCCACATGGTCGAGAGGTAGCATTTCTCCCATTAGCTAGAAGCATGGAATTATGGGGTCTTGGAAGAACCTTCTTCTCTTCATATTGAATATTGTATGAAACAAGTTATAATAAGGTTGTAATTTATTTGTGCTCAAAGAGTTGAAAAAAATATCGATGTATGTATTTTACGGATTATAAAAAATTATTTTGCACTGCTCCTAGGGTAGCAAAAACAAGATGTTTTGAACCTCCCAAAAGAGATTCAATCATTTCATGCAAACATTTGGTAAATGTGAACAAGTCCCTAAAAAAAAATATAAGAGCTGTACTTCTACCCAAATTAGAATCTATGCTTCTAACTAAATCCATCAATGTATACATAGAAGTAGCAAACCTATGTAAATGAAGGGAAATATGAGCACATATTTTTTTAGTGGTGAATCTTCGCCAATTGGTGAATAGTTTAAATTGGGACCTCCAAAAATGGTAAATAGTACAACCTATGAAGAGACCAAATCACCTGATTTTTACAAAAAAATAATTTAGTCTTGGTTAATTCGCTAATGCATTATTTTTTAAACTAATAAATCTCATTATTTCTCCAAGTAAATGATGCATCATTGGAGTTGATTCACAGTAGTTTATAATGTAATTGAAAATATTAATTATATTCACTAGTAATATTATATTCTTGCCATTAATTTTGGGGCAATATCACCATTAATAATAAATTCCCACTTAATTTTAGGGATATTTTCACTTTGAATAGGGCTTTTATTTGTTTCCATCATTTACCTTTTTAATCGGATGGCATAGTTCAATTTCATGGCCTATATGCATGTGCCTTTTAAAAGGCTTGTTGAGACTCGAAATTTGTTTTAGGCCACACGATTAGATTATGATTGTGTGGTCCAAAACAAATTTTGGGCCTCAACAAAGCCTTTTAAAAGGCACATGCATATAGGCCGTGGAATTGAACTACAACAATTCGATTAAAAAGGTAATCGACAATAACAATTTCACTTTTCTTTTAGTCTTGTTTTTAAAGTGAAATGTTTAAAAAATACTTAATCTCTTCCTTATTTTGTCTAGTCCAAAAGTTACAACTGACCTAACAAAACCAATCTCTTTTCCCTCTACTCGAATAAAAGGAGGCTCTTAACATCAAGATCATTGAAGTTAAAATATTTTGAAATCCTTTCCATTTCAACCTCCAAGTAAACTTGAAGTGTGTTCCTTTTTATTAATTTAAGTATATTTAAAAACCCATTGTTGCGAGAAGGTGTCAAACTTTGTTTAAGACCCAACATATGTACAAAATCAAGAAAATCAACAATTTGAACAAGCCCGAATGACCTAGAAAGACACTCTATCAAAAGGGTAGCCAATGGCTTTATCAAAAAAGAGTTACAATTTTCCTCAAAATATGCTTTGTTATCATCTAGAAATGCCCTGACCCAGATTTAGGAAACACAACCTTTAACTTTGTTCTCCTTGGTTTGAAATTCTTTTGCTAGGGTTTTTAACATTTTTCCATAGAGCATGAGTTGTCCATACTTTGAATGAGGTTTAGAGATCCCCTCAAATAGTTGTACAATTTCGTGGAAGTTTGGGGGAAATTGTGATAGCTTGAATGCATGTAGTTAAAATGGTAGTGGGGTTTCTAAAATAGAGATTTTTCATAGAATTGGTGTTTATTGAAGGCGATGCATACTTGATGGGTGCTCCAAATGATATCCTTAATGATGAGCCTAAACAATGAGAAATTGACATTGCTCACAACAAATAGGATTCAGCCTCAAATAGGAAAGCTATAGTACTAACCTTTATTGTGAATGTTCCAAGTTTCTTGATACAAAAGAGGTTTATTATTAGAAATTAAATTTTATTTGAACAAAGGAATCACAACCTGGAGTTCAATAATTTTGGGTTCTTGTGAATGCCTTACAATTACCTTAGATATTACTTACATTTAAATAATCCTAATAAAATTCAAGTTTTGGGAATTCCAAATGGCTATAAGATGAGAAGCAATAGTCCCACCCACATATGAAGTGAAAGACAAATAGGAATCTTGCGGTAGGTTGCTACCACATTAAGGTGTGACACTTACCTCCTTATCATCGAGCCTTGCTTGACCCACAAATGCCTCAAAGAAAAAGATGCCAAGGATGAGGAAAAAAGATGAAGAAGAGACAACTCTATAGCTTGCTCAGAGAGACATTTAGAGGTGCCTTAATGAGCGACATGGGGTTCAACAAGGATACAACAATTGTTGTCATTGCCACTAAAAACATTGATATGATAGCATTTGGATGCTTCTTTATATCCAATCCCTATCTTCCTCGACACTTTTCATTACAAGTTAAGCTTACCAATAACTACATTCTACTACGGAATAATTCGATTCAAAGTGTATTTAACAACAATTTGGATGGTGAGAGAGTTGGAAAGAGTTAGGGTAGTGCAAAAAGTGGGTGTGCTGGGTGCTCTAGAATTAAATTTTCTGAGCTAATAGATTGAAAATGAAGAATTGTCTTATTTGAAGATGTTTTTTAAAAGTTTAGAATTATTTTCCAACAGCGTATAAATTATCTTTAGACTTTAGATTAGTTCGCAAGTATTTTTTAGACTTGCAAGCCCACTTAAAAAGCTTATCAACTAATAACAACAATCCTTCCAATCTACCCTTCGAGTTACTTGAAATGTTGGGTTTGAGACACCTTCGTTTCAAAAGAAAATGTCATTTTCTATTTTATTATATGAATCAAAAAGTCTGACTCAAAAATTAAACAATTAAATCGTAATAAAATATTATAATAAATTTTATTATTTAAATCAATATTTTAATATTATATAATAAATAATGTTCACATTTTAAGGTATATCTATCTCTATCCATTTTTTTAACAATATAATACACTTTAATAAAGTTTTATAGTTATATAAATGTTTATTTCATAGAAAAAATTATAATAATATTTAAAATAAATAGATAGTATTGTTTTGATATTCTTTAGGTTAAATAGGGCCAAAGAAAATAGTAATTGTTTTCATTGTTAAAAAGTGGCGTATTCTATTATGAGTGGTTAGTAATTGTTTGGATGAGTTTTTAAAAAACAATTTGGGCGACCTTTGAACTGTTTGGGCAGGAGACAAATTAAAACAAAATATTAAAACTCAAAGGTGACAGTGAAGAGACTGTCAAGTGGACAAATTAAGTACAGTGGCAGGGAGGACGGTGAAGGGATGGGGAAAGCGCAAGTGGCTGGGCGGTCAGTGTGGAGCGCGGTTGATGTATTATCAACGGAGGACAAACAAAACTGTTACAGAGTTGGAGAGGGCCCACCAGCCATGTCTAACTCAAAGCTTAGAGTATGTTGTTCAAGTTCAAGTTCAGCCCAGAGGCAGTGGATTGATAAAACCATGCAACTTTCTCTTAGAGCAACAAATCCTTACTTTGATGGCTGGAAAGCGTACGACACAAATCCTTATCATCGTCAAAATAATCCTTATCTATAATTATTCAAATGGGCTTAGCAAAAAATTATGTGCCTATTTAATAATGCTACCAAAATACTTGTCTCTCTCTTTACCAAACCTATAAAATAATCCCATTGCGTTTTTAAATACTTTGCAGCTTTCGTTCGATTTAATAGAAAAGTGGCTAAGAGAACTCCCAAAGTCTTCCATTTGCACGCAGGAGGGCATTTCCAGTTTTAAGGAGATTGCCAACTATCAAGATTATCATGGCCTCCCCGCCTTCAGAGAGATAGAAATTATCAGCAGCAAATTCTACCATTCTATTTAAATGTCAAAAATTCAACCAATGACAAGTAGATAGTGTAGTAGATTGTGTTATTTAATCAAACTTAAAATATAGATCAACAAGTTTGACTCAAAAACTATTTGTATAATAATGGAGTTTATTAATCATTTATGATGGACGGTTAATGCAGGCTATTGCATTATTTATGGAGGAAGTGGGAGGAAGAAGAGTGAAATTTGATAAAGAGAGAATAGTCCTCACTGCAGGAGCCACTGTGGCTCATGAGGTTCTAACATTTTGTGTGGCAAATCCAGGAGAATCTTTCCTTGTTCCATCCCCATATTGCCCTGGGTAACTAAAACTTATCTCTTATTTAGAATCTATTGCTTTTAGAATCTCCATGTAAAATATTCAAAACTCACTCACTATATGTGGTGTTACATTTTCAATTGATTGAATCAAGACTTAAATCTAATGTATGTAAATGTTGACAAGCAGTTTTGACAGAGATCTAAAGTGGCAGACAGGAGTAGAGCTGATAGTAGTAAAGTGCAGCAGTTCTAACAATTTTCAAGTGACAGTGAGCACGCTTGAAGAAGCATACAGGCAGACATAGTGTGGAAAGATAAGAGTGAAGGGCATTTTCATAACAAATCTATCCAACCCACTGGGCACCACAATGGATGGTCAAACACTAAGAAGTGTTGTATGTTTTATGAGGGAGAAGAAGATTCATCTAATCTGTGATGAAATCTATGTTGGGTCAATCTTTTTCAATCCAAGGTTCGTGAGCATTGCAAAGGTAGTGCAACTGTAGAGTAAGAGGGAGCACGAGCATGTTCACATCATTTACAGCCTATCAAAGGACATGGGACTGCCCAGATTCAAAGCACCCACCATAAATAGCTAGTGCATTGTAAATGACCAACTATATGGATTTTCAATCAGTCCTCCAGTCGACTCCAGCTAGCGATCAAACAGACTCAGCTACTTTCGACCAGTCTGTCTGTACTGCTCGTTGACTTGTTTTCGACCAGCCAGTCATTTACAACGCACCCGCTGGTTAAGCTCTTTCGATTCAGAGTGGGTGTCATGTATTCATATAACAACACGGTTGTTATGGTGGCTCATAGAATGTCGAGTTTATGCGTGGTTTCTTCACAAATGTGGTACTTGATGGGTGCAATGTTGAGTGACAAGGCATTTGTGAGATAATATATTCAAGAGAATTGTAATGCCCCGTCATGCAACCCTAGAGTGTTAGTTTAACCAGAGCGGAAAACAGAACTTTTTTTTTTCTTTTTTTTTAAAAAAACAATAAAGTACAAGGCAGAACCCAAAGATATTATGAAACACATTTAAAGAAAAAGTACACTTCTAACCACTCTAGGGCAACATAACTGCATTAGGAAATTAAGTAAAACCATAAGAGTGAAAATCCACAATCTACAGAGATAACTAACCCATTATAACTTTCTAACTTCTAAGACGGTATAAATCTAATTCTACATGGAATAGGAAAAATAGCTACCATCATCCTATCCTCAACATATGATTGTATTCTAAAATCATGCAAATACATAAAGGTGAACTTCAATATAAAACTTATAAGAAGGTATCGAGTAATGACAAACACCGGTAAACTGATACTTTATTTAAATTTAAGAGTATGTTTTGATTTCTGTATGATTGATGTGATGAGTCATGTCAAGAGTCATCAGTTCATGCCATATCAAGACTTGTAAATGATCTATGTGGTACCCCTATTGAATAGTTTTTTTCAAATATATTTATTTAATTGTGAGATTTTATTTTAGTTTAGCAAATGAACTTTTTCCAAAGATTGATTAGGAACTACTTTTGATGCAAGTGTTAACATTTCCAGTAGAAGAAAGTCAATGGGTATAATAGATGTATAATGGCTCCGACAAAACAAAAGGGTCCTCAAAGTCTTCAAAGTATTAGCTTCTCACGATGTTCATCATTTTGTTGTGCCACTATATTTTGCATTTCTAGTAGGTAAGGTGGCTGTGCATAGCCATATACTAGTAGTTGCGAAACTAAGAGCAGTTATACCCGTGCACAGCTATACACAGCCCTTCTCAAGGATTACTTTTCTTGTATTGGGCAGTGGCCTTGTCTCTCAAATTGTACTGAGGAGATTTGAAAAGTTGCATCCTACTTTAAGCGCATGCGAAGGACTTACCTATCAAAGGGCTTTTGGACTTCACGTCTTTCGTCCACAATTTTCATTAAATAACATGCACCCCTATGATTGTGTACAAGAAACAATGCGAACATAAGACTTACGCCTAGCAAAACAAAATGTTCTAAACTTTTTGATTTGGCGAATCTGAACAGCAACTATGCACTATACTACCAACTCGCGCTAAAAGGAAGCTTAGAAGGGAAAGTGTATTTTCCAGTGAGAGTTTGATTCACAAGTCTGTCTACTAGTGAGTAACAAGACGTCCCTAAAAACTGGTATCTTTATTACCCATACCTCAGAATTATTCATAACATCATAACTCTAAACCGACATTCCTCAAGGTAAGGTACGTACTAACAGCACTAGTCTCTTCATACTAGAAAACAATACACAAATCGCATGTAGTTCTACTAATAGTTCTAATCAGTTTGAAAAGGAAACTTCCTAGTCTTGGCTTACACATAGCTATTTTCTGAAATAATTCCAATTCTAATATGCTGTTGCTAAAAAAAAATCACAAGTGGAATTAGATATAACGAATGCTCACAAGCAGAAAATTTTTTAGAGGAAATCAAGGACTAACGAACTGTAAAAGAATTTACAGAGAGAGTGCCTAGAAAAAGTGATGAGCTGAGACAGAGGGACGGCCCAGAATGTCTAGCAGCCAAGGTCAAGATGAAAGCAATGCTCAATCAAATCACCAGACCATGATGTAGGCCTGAGGTACGGCTGCGAGTGGGACGATAGCAAGACAGCATACAGAAAAAAATTGCTTCAACTCAGCCTTAAGCGATTTCATCTGGCAATAACTTCCAGATTAAAGCAGAGGGTGAGATCTAGGTGGCGAATGGTGTGGGAGTTGGTCGATGCCATATCAGTGATTTTGTATGCCTAGCTGACCACAACTGTCCACGCTGGTGCACTAGACAATGTTTAACGGTTAAGCATCAAAAATGACGATTTTTCTTAGATGGGGTTGTAACAACATAAGGCACATGAGTTGTTTTACAAAACGCCTCATAGGAGAGTGGTTCAAGACTGCAGTGAGATCATGCCAGCATTTTCAACCTTAGAAGATTTCTGGAATGCGCTGCTAGGGCGACCATAAGGTTAGATAGCCCCGCGGTAAAAAATGGCATGAAGCAATTTTTCCAACACTTTAGTGCCCCAATAAAAGAAAAGTCTATCGACTAAAGGAATTAGCATGGTAATCTTAAAAGATTTCAAGCAGAAGCCATTAATTACTCTCGTGGACGATTTTCTTATGCAGGAAAATAAAATAAAGTTAACTATCTACTAGAGCGAGATTAGATTTCTTGGCAGGAAGAAAAGACAACCTTCTACGACATAACAGGTATGGGCAGCTAGGGCAAAAAGGTATGCATAAAGCACAAGGATGTGGAGCCCAGGTTCGGAAGAAAGCACTAACGTGATTACAGGGTGAGTACAATAAAAAAAATAATACAGGAATGGATGGCGCAAGGATTAATCCAAAGTAGGCTTGAGTACAGGCCCCCGAAGATAGAAAGGAGATCTCCGACATGCATGAGTAATCTCCTACTAATTTACCACTGAGATAGACACCCTAGAGAATACAAAGCAATCAAAGACAAGGAAATGCAGAAGTTTACAAGACATACCCAAACCAAAACGTTCCAAATATCAATCTTCTCTCAGGGACTTCTTCTCTTTCTTCGCAAGAATTCCTCTATAACCTGCCTCCTCTCCCGAGCAAAATCCACCTCCCCTAATCAAAAAAAATCACCGACATAAAACCCCCCTCTACGCCAAACTTCCCGAGACCAAAAATAGGTAACAGCCATTAATTCCCGTAACTCCCAAATAATTGCACAATCCCACTCCATAAGGAAATTTGAAATTTTTTCCTAACATAGGGATTCTCAAATCTCCCAAGAATATCCAACAACTCTCAATAATAAATTATGTGCCCAAAAATATATTTTAAAATGACTATGCACTAATTGCCTTCATACATGTTACAACATTACTTAAATTATTCCCAGAATAAAATAATAAGTTAAATATATGCTAATTACCTCTCAACAACTTAAGAATCATAGACATTAAAACCTTACCATACCGATCATACCAATAAAGAGGCTCTTCAAAAACAATATACCAATTCATACGACTATGCCAAATACTATAAGATCATAAGGATACAAGAGATGCATAAACAAGTATAACAACTTGACTACACTCCACAACTCGCGACGACTAACCACCAGAACCAAGGGACAATGTCGCATCACAACACACGACTATGGCAAGGACCCAAGATGGCAACAAGTACACAAGACCATGACAAGGACTAAAATTGGCCTAGCGGTAAAGACCTCATATTATCTCCATCACCTTATTCATGGTGTAGGGCCCGCTCAGACCTGCTAAATCAAGTGGAGTCGAGGCCCGGTACCTGCAACCTGCGTGAAAACCAATGGGTTATCTATGATCAACTATACACATATATATCACACACACCAAGACGGAGAATCACAGCGCAGTAGGGTGCTCGATCCGAGCAGTACTACACCGTCCCTACTCCAACACAAGGCTATAATTAGAAACATAAACATGATATTTTCTAACCATCACTAAGCATATCCATCTCATCAAAAACTGAAGTAATCATAGTATCATCAAAACTCATAGCACATGTCTCAATACATCCCTCAAACATAGTCCATCAAGATTAAGGAGAACATAAACCAATACATACTAGTCCAAATGTCTCAAAACTGTAATTATGAAATAAAACTATCAGCTATTCCAGAACTGACAAAAGTAATAATAGAAATAACATCTAACACAAGCCAAAAAGCGAGGGGCATTACAAGAATAAAAAGAGGCTGTGAGAGGCACATAGCATGTTTGTCCAGGGATTACGCAAGGCAGGCATTGAGTGTTTGGCCAACAGCAATGTTGGACTTTTCTGTTGGGTAGACCTCCGCCATCTTCTCCACAAAGAATCAAAGTTTGTGATTTGGAAGACAATCATCAACGAGATTGGATTGAATGTATCACCCAGTTCCTCATGCCATTGCAAAGAGGACGGATGGTTTAGGTTCTTCTTTGCTAACATGACCCCCGCCACCATGCAAGAGTCACTCTCCAAAATTAAGCATTTTATAGAATGGAAGAGAAAGATGTTCATGTCCTTGCCACTATGTGAACAAGGATCTACAATCTCTTCCTCAATCCCTCAAACGTTTTGTACAGCTCGTCATAATCACAATCTCTTCCTCTCTATTGATAGATCTCACACAATGAACTAGAGTTGTCTCAATAGCCCTGGCACCCCAATCGCATCCATGTGATATCCAAATACTTTCTTTCTTCACCACCATTCAGCTCACCTCTTCATTTTCTGTATAGGCTTTCTTTTTGAAAGTTGATTCTTTATTCTTTATAACATTTTAGACAACTCTACTAGTTGTGTTCATGAGGCCAGTTATATCTGCGCCCTATACTGCTAAATTTAGTTAGGCTTATATTATATATGGCTTGGAGGAGCTTCAACATACTTCTCTTTCATATAGGAGAAAATTATTGCCTTCCAAAGCGTGATACTTCTCTTTCTAATTGGTATTTGGGGATGAGTGATGATGGAGACAATCTACTCAAAGTGGGCCCAAAACCTAAGGGAATAGAGCATGGGTATGCAATTTTCACAATTACATTTTACCCGTATTTTGATGTGCATGTGAACTACTATAACTATGCATGTCAAAGTAAAAGAAGCAACCAACATAGAAAGTAATTATTTCAAACATCCAAAGGATACAAATATGGACAATGATTCTTGTGTTCTCAAAATGAGTACTCCATTAGAAAATCTATAAAATCAAAAAAGTATGTAATGGGTAGCAACTATCACACATTTAACATAGGCACTAACTACAACTTACTTGAAACTTGTCTTAAAAAGAGAAAAGGTAAAAAGGAGAAGGATAAGAGATTGTGTCTAAGTGGAAAGTGAGAACATCATCATGTAGGAGCATCCTCAATTCACTAGGAATACTATATAAACCAAAAATATTTTTTATTTTTAATGTTTGTTTCATCTTGCAAAATTTCCTTCTAGCTCGCTTAGACATTAATTTTGCACTTTCTCCAGTTTCATTCTTTAGACCCTAAGATGCTAATGTGTTAATGTAAAGGTTGAACACACCACTTTCATAGTAGAACTTCTATCTATCACCATTTCCTCACCATCTTGAGATCAATGTGGTAATGGTTTATCTTCCTTTCATTCTTAGATTTAATTTTTGCACTTTTACCTCACACATTAAAGGAGTTATGAAAAGTGACGAAAGGAGCCACTCTTGATTGGTCAAATTTGAGCACATGATTGGAAAGAACATATATGCCTAATGAAGGGAAGGCCCTTATAGTAGGTAATGGGTTTGAGTTGAGTATTTATACTCAATCCTTCCTCTTTTTATGCATTTGCAATGCCTCCTTAAAACTAGACTACTTTACTTTTTGAAGGAATCAAATTAAATTGCAATTACATAACCATCATGTTTCCACATAATACCTTATTAGGTCTTTTATCTTCTTTATCATTGTTTGGATTGTTTTATAGTTGTTAAGACCAGTAAAGACCTTGTAGCTTAGTTCAATCATTACCTCACTAATCCTATTAAAATATGGACTTGGTCCTATGTCAATACCTTATGTTTAATAGTCATTCTTAGTTTTGTTCTTATGTTTCAAGTTAGTCATACTTGTGGTCATGTCATTTTTGTCTCACTAACATTAAGCCATGTCATTTGATGATTCACATCTTATTTTATCATATTTTAGAGAAACCCTAGACAATGCCCAATAGTCTCATGTCCTTTAGATAATAATGTATAGGCCACCCTTATGTATAATTTATCTTATTAATTGTTCAATAAGTTGTTTATATCCTCATAATTTATCATTGTATGGACATGGCACATACATTTCCCAAGATTAAAATAGGATCTACAAAATAGATCTTTAAATACGCTTAGGTTTTCTAGTTTACCAACCTTCAATATGTGTTACAATGTTCCATGTATAAGTTCAATCCTAAATGTTATCCATTCACTTAAAAGAGGTCATCTTTTTTTGTATCATATGCTAAGAATTATTATCTTGAATACTTTAATATATTTAATAAACAAGTATAATTATATTTCTTTATCCTTACGAGACATACATCAATTACTTCCACTAGATACCATAAATTGTAATCTACAAGCTAAGAGTGTTTTAACAAATAAGATTGATTTATCTTACTTTGTGTCATAGTAGTAAACATACTCTATTTTCACTTGTCTTCCAATGTAATGAGCAATAGATATCCTAAGAAAATCTATTAATTTTTTTTATGATTATAATGAAATCGTAAAAAAATTAATATTAGGTATATAGTTAGTCTTCATGACATATGTTTCTCATTACATATAATTAAATACAATAGTGTCTTCTTGTTATACAAATGAAATAATCTTCATTTATATATTTTCACTAAGGAAGAATCCAAACCTTCAAAATAACTCATAAGGTTTCCTTAATTAAGTTAATATAATTATGAAGTCAAATCAAGATATCTACTAATTAACTATATTGCCAATCTCATATGCTCAACATTATATTCAACTGCATGCCCTATTTGTTTCAAATTTGTTTATTGGGTGAAATAGCTTCCCTTCCATGGTTCATCATAGTGGGTTACTAAGTCATTAGTAAATTCCTTCCAACCAAGTATATGTCTTTGCTTGTCACTAATCGTCTATTAGTACCATTGATAAGATTTAAATTCTAAATGTAGTGAGGCTATACCAACCATTACATTGTCTGATATATTATGAAGTGTAAAATATTGGTCCATGAAACTTATCCATGAAGTTACATCTATCCCATAAAAGTTATAAATATCTATTTTTGTACATTCAATTTTGGACCTTGAAAATGTTGCCCTATTCCTTGACTTTGTTTGTTGGTGTTGTACCTACCTAGGTGGTTTTGTTAGGGCTTCAATTCTAACAATGTTTTTTATTTAAACCTATCCAAACCCTCATTGTTGTAAATGGGTCAAACAAATTATCCCTGATAAGATTTACCACTATTTCACATCTTGATGGAATTTTCCCTTGACTTTAGGTGGTGAAAAGTAAAGAGTCACTAGACTCGGTATGTGTAAAAAAGTTCTATAATCTAACGGATGGAATGGCTTTTGATGTGTTTTTTTTTAACTGTAGATGTTTTATTAGGTAGGCCAAGGAAGTATCCAATGCGAGTAACCATAAAAATTATAAATAAGAACTATAACCAAATTTAATGTCCCTCCTTTGACCAAACTTCGACCACTAATTTATGGAATATATTTTGCCTCCAACTAAAAAATATAAAGAACTCACCCTACCTAACTTTTCAAGGGATTTCCAAAAAATTTGAATTTTTTTTAAAATTGTGGTGTGTAGATAAATTTAATGAAAAATCACAATAACTTGCTTAAAACCAATCATAGAAAGCTAGAATTTTTATTGTAAATTTCTTAGATATGTTACTCCAAACCTTGAAAACATCACAATTAAATTCATAATGGTTTGTAAGTTATGGAAAAAAATAAAATCCTTATCCCAAATCATCAGTTTGATACCATTCGTTAGGATATTTCTTGGAAATAAAAGTAAAAATTAATAAAATATCAAACCACTTCAAGTGGGTGACCTCCAAAAATACAATATGAGAATGTGAAAATAATCTTATAACTTATGATGGTTTAGAAGATCCTTTATCTTATTTATTTGTAGACATAACTATGTAGGGACACACACCTTCATCCTAATTAATTCATCATAAGGAATTAACTAGAGATAATAAATGAAACTATTAAGGTTAATCATGCCACAAGTGCTTAACCTTATTACACTTAGGAAGATGAATATTAGGGGCATAACAAGTCCCAAGAAGAAATCTTATATAGTTACAAAAGTTCTCTAGCTTTGGCCCTAGAGTTTTAGGATAAGGGGGAGCCTTTAGGCCACCAATATATCCTCAAAGGAGCCATGCCTACCCATCCTATCCCTTCCTCTACAAATGTGTATTCTAGGTCTTTTAATGGTATCCTTCCATCAATCCCCCATCTAAATCTTAAGGAGGATCTTCCTTAGTGTGGGTCTTTGCAACTAAGAGACTCTAGTGATACTAAAGAGGATGAGGATTTTGTTCCCTACTCCACGTATACTAATATCAAGGTTAAGTCCCTCCTTTTTCATATATGAAGCATTACAAAGTTTCTTCAAGTAAAAATCTCCCCAAAAACTATAAAAAAGGTAGATGTTGGCATAGAATTGAAGAGGAACAAGTCATCTACTAGGGATCCTTACTCTAAGGAGACTAATAAAGAAGTTGCAAATGGGAGCCAAAGGACCCCAAGAGCTTAGAATCTCTAGGAAACCTTCTAAATTAAAATAATATCTTGGAATATTAGAGGGATGAATGGCCCAAATAAACAACATATTATGAGGAATTTTAGACTAGACCATAATCCCTCTTTTCTCCTTATTCAAGAAGTTAGATGTTAGTTTTAATTTTTATTATCAGAAATATAATTTGGCTAGTACTAATTTAGTTGGAATTAGCTTGATGGCACATCTAGTGGCTTGGTGACCCAATTGTGGCCAAGGGGGAGGTTCTCTTGAAGAATCAACATCATCTAGCTATTCTATTCATGAATATGAAAGATAAATCTTCCTAAATTCTCTCTAACTTATATGCCCCTAACTCAAGCATCTACATTCAAGCAAGCTATGAAAATATTAGTTTGAGTTCAAAAAGGTGTGTAAGGAAGTAGAATGGATGTTATCTAGGAAATTTAATAATCCCCTTACCTTGAGTGAAAAGAAAGGTGGAAATCAAAATTTCTTCAATAGTATGGAAGATCTAGCAAGCTTCATATATAAAAATGGACTCATGGATGTGGAACTAAGAGGGTCCAATTTCACATGGACAAATAAAAGAATGGGAAATAATCTTATTTAGCTCAATCTATATAAAAACTTTATCTTGTAAAATTGATTGATCTTCCAAAATTGTTGTCTCTCTTTCCTTCTAAGAATCATCTTAGAACACAATCCATTATTATTAAGTCTCAAATAGAATTAGAGGAAACTGAGAATCCCCTTTAGGTTTTAGAATATGTGGCTCTGTCACTTGAATCTAAAGGACAAAATCCAAGAATGGTGAAAGATTAACGTTAATGGTTTAGCCATGCTCATTATCTATAAGAAGCTTAAGAATGTTGAAGTGAACCTTAAGAAATGGAATAGGGAGACTTTTAGAAATATATTCACCCTAAAGAAACCCTTAAAGGAAGACAATGGGAAAATTGGTAAGGATATCTAATTAAAGGTCTAGACTAGATTCTCTATAATAAAGATTATGAACTCTTAAGATCATATCACACTCTTATCACCAAAGAGGAAGCATTTTGCAGACAAAAATCTAGAGCTTTATGAGTAGCTGAGGGAGATAGGAATATAATTTTCTTCCACCTTTCCATGCTTAAGAATAGAATAAATAATAGGATCAAGGAGATTGTTAGAGGAGATGGGAGAAAAACCTCAGATGATTTAAATACTAGAGATGAATTTGTAGCTTTATTTAAATTCTCTTCTTTGGGAAAAAAGTTGGTGATCTTGATTTGGAGGCTAAGATTCTTGACTCTATCCCTCCCATCCTATCTCCCATGGTTAATGAAGAGTTGCGTAAATTTTTAGAGGATGGGCCATCTTCTCTTTCAATGTTGGTAAATTTCTAGGTCTCGATGGCTTTCCTTTAGTTTTGTTTCAACATTTTTGGGAGATTATTCACAAGAAAGTGACAAAAAGATGCTTAAGAGTTCTTTTTTTTTCTAGTAATATGCTAAGGGAAATTAATAATATATTTCTTGTCTTGGTTCCTAAAAATCTTGGTACCTGAGATTTCAAAGACTTTCATCCCATAATAATACAATACTCTATAGGATCTTTACTAAAATTTTGGTGTTAAGGATTTAGCCTCTTCTACCCTACATTATCTCACCCTAGTCGAGTGGATTAATTTTTGGTAGATAAATCCTTCAGCCTCTTATAATGTTTCATTAATTTATCCACTCAATGGACAAAGATAAGAAGGCAGGTATGATCCTCAAACTAGATATGAAAAAGGCCTATGACCGAGTTTCTTGGTCCTTCCTAGAAAAAGTGTAAGAGAAATTTGACTTCCTCTAGAAAATCAAAGACCTCATTTTTTCCTGTATCTCTACTCCTATGTTCTTTGTCACTATCAATAGTAGTCTAATGGGTTTCTTCACTAGTGAGAGATGTTTGAGACAAGGGAATCCCTTGTCCCCATACCTATTTATAATCATGGTTGAGGCCTTAGGTAGAAGCATTTCCTAGGCTCTCAAAGGAGGTACACTAAAATGTTTTAAACCATCTTCATCGGTCAATCCTATCTCTCACCAATAGTAACTTGTTGATAAAACCATCATTCTAGGAGAATTGAATGATCATTGAAACTAAGCATAAATTAGGATACTACTAATCAATTATGAGATTGTTTCAAGATAACAAATTTACTTTGATAAATGTGTCCACTTCTTCCTTAATACACCTAATGAGAGGAGGGATAGAATTACCAATAATCTTGAGATGTCAAATGAAGGATCTCCCAACAATGTATCATGGTATACCTTTGTTTAAAAGTAAAATGTTATTTGGAAAGTGGAATCCCCTCTTAGACAGATTCAAAAAAAATTGGTAGATTGGAAAGGCTATTTGTTAAGTCTATCTAAGAAGCTACAACTTCTAAAACCACTTTACATAGCCTTCTAATTTACCTATTGTCCCTATTCAAGGTCCCAATAAAAGTAGCTTAAAAAGTGGAGTAGATCTAAAGGAGGCTTCTATGGTCAAGAGTTGAGAATAAACAAAGAGTTCTTCTTATGTCTTGGGATAACTGTTGTCAACTCAAACTCTTTGGGGGCCTCAATCTGAGAAAGATGAGACCCTTAAATATTTCTCGTTTAGCCAAAGTTGGATGGGGACTATTGACTAGAGACTTCTAGTGGGTAGATAACATAAGGTTGAAATACCTTTCTAATGGTGAGACTAATTTGATTTACCATATATATTGATTTGTTCCCTCTAGGTTCTATCTTCTAGAACAATTTTTTGAAATGTAGACCTCTTTTGAGGAAAGGAGTCAAGTAGAATCTTGGATTGAGGCATAATGTTTAGTTCTAGGATGATGTCTGACTCCTTAAGGATCATCTCATATCCCTAACCCATTGGAAGTTGTTATTTCCCCCTTTCAAGTTTTCTATTAGGCATAAGGTTGCTAAACATGTGGATGTTTAGAACTCTTTACATACTTGGAAGTTGTTACTTAGATCATCCTTTGACCCTAAGGTTCTCATTCATGCTTTGAACCTAGTCAACATCCTCCAAGGTTTCCATATTTGCCAACTTGAGCCACTAGATGTTATCATGTGGGTAGCCTCTTTCTTTGGTCTTTACTCTATTAGTCTAGGTTATGATGTCATGATGAATCTCCTTAATGAAGGCTTCCATTGGTCAAAGGTGTGGTTTAAATACCTTATCCCTAAGATCAACCTCATTTTTTGGTTTGTCTATCAAAAAAAGATTCTCACTCTTGATAATCTATCAAAAATAGGTTTTATATTTCCCAATAGGTGCCCTCTTTGAAAAAAGAGTGCTAATTTTGTGGACCATTTATTGTTGGATTGTCCCTTTACATGGTAGACCTTTAAACTTTTGTTCAGTAAGTTTGAGTTCTATCGGCCTCAACTAGGGTATTCTTATGCTTGGATCTTTTAATGGTACACTCTCTTTTCTAACCACTAGATGAAGGATCTTTGGTATCTTTCTCTCCCTAATTTCTATTGGGGCATTTGGTTAGAATAAAATGCTAGAGTATTTAAAGGAAAAAGTTGACCATGTAAGGGTTAGCTTGAAAATCTATAATGCTATTACTAAAACAATTGGTGATTAAGAAAACTAAAATGTAAGCCAAACACTCCTCTTGGCAATGGAACATAGAATTACTTTCAATTGAGGTCTTAATCTTACTCTGACTGATTTGATGGACAACAAGAAATTTGTGAGGGTCAACACCAAATGGGTTTTCCTTGATCTCAATTGGTCGAAATTGAATTTTGATGGGGAATTAAAGGGGAACCTAGGATTGGCTAGAGGGAGGAAGTGATTAGAGACAACAAAGGTGGTTTTGTGGCTACTAGCGTGGGAGACATGAAAATGAAAACTAACCATGTTTTGGAAGTCAAGATTGCATTCTAGAGAGTTCAATACACTAAGGAGCTCGAGGTCTGTCATCTTATTATGGAGAGGGATTTTCTCAATATAATCAAGTGTCTTAAATGTGAGTCACCTCCCTCCTAGACTATTAAAAATATAATGGAAAACACTTTGGAGTCTCTTAAGGCCTTCAAGGATCTATCACATTTATAGGGAAGGTAATAGGGTAGTGGAAAGAATGGCCAACATTGGTGTTGGTGGATTAGGGTTTAAGAAATGGGAAATTTAGACTCCCTACCTAATGAAGTCATCCAAAGTCTAATTGATGAGGCTCCTTATTTTCTTCTTCTCTTTATGATATTAAATATTTGGTTGTTTTTGAATTAGAGGATCCATTTGTTCCCCCTATGGTGGTATGTATAACTAGTTGAGTAATGTTGACCAGTCCAATAGTAATATAATTATAGCTTTCATTCAAGGATAGTTTAAATCTTGTAACCAATATTTTTATGATCTCAAGAAAGACTAAATGTCTTATCATCTTTAATATCTCATATGCTCTTGATGATTTAGGCCCTGTCAAAGATTATCTTAGGAGGAAAGAAATAGTTTTTTATATGGGTGATAAGGTTCCTTTTCTTTCTCAAGAGCTAAGTATTGGGAATAAGGAGAGTTCTTGGAAGAACAAAAAACTATTCTAATAGAATGGCTAGGGAGAAGATTTGAATTGATCCCTCTTCTTGTGAGAGAATCAAGAATACTTTTACTATTTGGCACATCATAAGAAGAGGTGCAGGATAATTAATTTCATGGAAAGGGTCAATGGTTATGACCTAGTTTTGTTGATGGAATTAGTTAGATCTTAGAAGGGTAGGAAAGTGAATGTCAAAGGTCTTAGCTTTGAGGTGATAGAGATTGTATATTGGAGGCCATTGGGCTATCCATAAAAGGGTTGAAGACCTTCAAGGTAGGGAAAACCAAAAAGAAAGAAGTAATGGAATATTTCTTAAGAGGAAAGTAAAAGCTAGAGAGATTTCAAGTGGGATATATTAGGGATGATGAGCACATGGTTATACTGAGAGGGAGGGGGTGAATCAGTATAACACAAACTTTTAATTTTCAAACTTAATCAATCACATCAATAACACACATGCAAGATCTAGCAATTAGGAACACGGGAAGAACACATGATTTACATGGAAACCCTTGTGAGAGAAAACCACGGCAAAATATTTCTTATATAATGATCTTCTTCTATAGGCACCCACCTACTTCTCTTACAATTCTTCTTTTGTGAGAACCATCCCACTGGAGACACCAATCCCTGCTTATAGAATCTGTAGGCACCAACCCATAGGAGACACCAATCCTCACAACTGAACACCAACTTAGTGAGAGACACCAATCTCTAGGCACCAACCTACGAATTCTTCAATGGATGATATCATTCTCCCTTCCTCACAATCTGATTATAGATGCACTTCCTTTCACAACTCTCCTTGCAGATGATCTAATGGTTATCACACAAGTGATTTTCTTCACGACTTGGTTTGTAGATAATGCAATACTTTCTTTCAAAATTCTACTTGATGATGCAACAACATACCTTCTCAAATAATGCAATACTTTCCTTTATATTTTTGCCTTAACGTCTTCTCTAATGTTACTTATAAGTCTGCCCCCAACTTATCCATCATATATTCTTCTCTTCACAAATATCAATACTCTCTTCATATAATTTGATATAAATATGAATCACTCTTCATATTTGTTATTCTAACTCTTCTTTTTCTGATTGATATTACATTAATGCTTCACTCATATTTACTTCCATTCGACCTTCTTGTATATCATATCATGCCTCTTAAATGAGGTGACTCTTCTCAAGAGACACCACTTCTAAAAGAGATGTTCATATTTTAATTACATGCCCTTTTGTTAATGTTGATCTTGATCACTGCTCTATGAATGATAATCATTACATTATAAAATAACAACTATTGCTCCTTTTGATAATCATTTCTTTTCGTTGTTGTTCTTAATCTACTTTTAGACCCCCTTTAATTCATATGATATTACTTTCAAACTTCACACTTAACACACCAAAATCACACATTTTCACATATACAAGTCACACCACTTTAGTTTCATTAAACATACCTCTTTATCATGTTTATCATAAGACATTTTGTCTTATTATAGGGTGCTTCATATGGAGAGGTCGGCCCCTCTTAATAACTATTATTTTTCAAGTTCTAAACTCCATCTTGGCACTCATATGGAATGTCAGATTTCTCTAAAACAAAAGATATTTAAGTTTATATCTTTTATTAAAACTTCAGTTAATCACCCCATGAATAACTTAAATTAAATGTAATTTGGAACATTAAACTTGGCGCCAATATTTACTGATGTAGTCGGCCTTTTCTAAATACTCTTCATTGTGCACTCTTCATCACCGCCTTCTTGTCTTAAATATATTCATCTTCTCTTCAAAACTAATCACCCATATAGTCTTTTAGTCGGCCATATCTAATCTTCTCTATAAATTTCTACTCAACGATTGATCCAATTCGCCTTAGACATTCCACTGAATGATGATGATAACATTTACACCTTGCATGCAATGGTATTGCTACTTTTACATCAATGACAACACATTCCAACAATCTTCTAACAATCTCATCATTTTTCTTTGACATAACAATCTTGCCGATAGTCTCATTCATACTTTTGAAATCAATGACAACCATCTTGTCCATGCACCTTTGACATCAATGACAACCATCTTGTCTATGCACCTTTGACATCAATGACAAACATTTTCTTGTTAGCAAGATAGTTGTTGTTGCACCAAAAGATCGACCTGTCAATGCCCGATACAACCGCCAAAGTTAATGAATCCATGGGAGGCAGTTAAGCCTTACAATGAACCGAAGAATTGCGTTGCACAGCACAAGGAGACCAAGGGCACACACCTTGCAACAATTCCCCCCAGCGCAAGTGAGGGGTTCAAACCTGTGACCCAGGCTTTGATACCAATTGTTAGCAAGACAGTTGTTGTTGCACCAAAAGATCAACCTATTAATGTCTAATACAACCGCCAGAGTTAATGAATCCATGGGAGGCGATTAAGCCTTGTCACAAACCCAAGTGCTACACTGCACAACACAAGGAGACCAAGGGTGCACACCTTGCAACATTCATATACTCTTGTTTGTTCATTAATGATAATAATCATGACTACATTCTTGATATCAATGACAACATGTCCAACAATCTCCCCCTTTGTCATTGATGGCAACACGAACATAATTCTCTCCTTTTTCCTTGCTCCCCCTTACTATATCTCTCCCCCTTTGACATCAATGGAAAAGGGACACTTAGTATACTTCTTTCCTTCATGATATGATTCTCTCTCTTTTCTATGATTCTCTCCTTGTCTGTAAGGCTCCCCCTATGACTCTAAGTAACTTGGATGATATGCTTCCTCTATAGAAGATGAAAGATGCCTTTAACTCTTCTCAAAGAATCTCCCCCTTTCTGAAATGCTTCCTCTTGACATTAATGGCATCATTTTCCAATTTTCTATAACTCTTCCTTGTTGTAACTCTCCCTCTTTCTCTAATTCTCCCCTTTTTACATTAATGATAAAGGGATGTTTATTATACTTCCATCCATGTCTTCTATTATTCATAAATAAGAACTCCTTCAATGTGAAGTCAAACATAAGCTTCTTGCACCATGATAATAAGTTAGATCTTTGTGATCCTTATACCTATTCTCTCATGATTTCTTCCTTATCTTATTGTCTCAAGCCTTCTAGGCTCTCCATCATCTTAACATCAACTCTTCTTTACTTTATTATATTGTAACTTTCTAATATGTAGTATGTTACTACCATATTATTCTCTTTTCTTATAACTCTTCCCCTTTGATCAATGACAACTGAATGCTCATATAGAATATGCATTAGCTGATCTATCTTGAATTGTCTTCTCCATGGAGCTAAAATATAATACAATAGTTAGCTCCCCCTAAACTCGTACTTCTCCTTATGGACTAGGTGATACCACTTGTACATCAAGTGTAGTTTGCACAAGCATAGATTCTTCTTTCTCTTGCTCTTGTTTCCTTCTCTGCACTTTTGTATTTTCTTTTTTTGGTTATCCATGGCTTCCACTTTCTTGTTCTACCTAAGGAGTTCAAAACCACTTCTATAGAAGCATGCTATGTGATCATAGTTGTTGCACTTATAGAACACAACATTGTAATCCAACAAAGGACCAAAGGAATTATAGCTCCTACTTGATAACCCATAAGAACTCCTATTTTTGTTCCAACCAACATATGGCTTGTGTTCTACAATCTCGTGCCTTATGACCAAGGTTGTTCTTATTTGACAACCCATAAGAACTTTTATTCTTGTTCCAATCAAATCTTCTTGCACATGTGTCCAAAAATCTATTGCTTTGAAGTTATTACAAGAATATCAATAACCATAGAAAGAATGTTGAAACTTAGTTTTTTGTGCTTGCCTTGGAGGAAAGGACTTTCTAAACTTGTTCTTAATATCTTTTGGAGGGATGTAGGTCTTCTATGGAAGTTGATTTTCCTCCTTCTTGTTGTCTTCCTTTATGATGGGACTCTTGAGAGCATGTGCATAGCTTTTTGGTTTTTCCTCATTTTCCTTCTTTGGTGGCTCTTTGGAATCTTCTTTGTTGTCCATCATATTTTTTTCATAACTAAGACATTTCTTATTGAATTTTGGCCTTTGCGAATTGATAATATTGTCCAATATTTCGGTATTCTTCTCATTCTTCGGGTCTTTGTTCGATTGAGCATTTACTTTCTCCAATTCCTTTTTCAAGGAGACAATTTCAGACTCTAACCTTTCACAATTTTCCCCCTTTTTCTCTAATTGGAGTCTCACTTCCTCTTTCATTTTGTATCCTTCTTTGATCTAAAATTTTAGCTCGACTATTATCTTCTCAGATTCTTCAAGGCTTCATACTAACTCTACTACATTAGATTCATTGTTCGCTTGAAGTTGTAGCTTTAGTTTTAGGTTCTCCTTTCTAAGCCTTTTGATCTCAGTGTAGGCATAATGAAGTTCCTCCTCAAGATCCATTTCTTCATCATCTTCGTCATAATCTTCTTTTGAATCTTTCTCTTCTCTTCTTTTGTCTTCTCTTTTGACCTACACACATTCAAAAACACAATGATCAATTTTACCACAATTAAAACATTTATCCTTACCTTTGTATATGTCAGATCCTTCTTCATTTGCATCGAATTCATTGCTAGAGCTATCGCTTGATCCATGCTTTGAATTCTTCATCTCCTTTGATGCTTTGAACGCTACCTATCTTTTAGACGATTTCTCTTCTTCTAACTCCAAATCTACCTTTTCATCATATTTTTCTTCTTCTAAATCCATTTCAACATTTTCTTCCCCTTTTAACTTTTCTTTTCTTTCACTCACAAGGTCGTCTTCTTTTTCAAATATATCATCTTCTTTTCTATTACCATGTGTGTTTCATTTGTCACCTCGTCACTTTTGATTGCTTCTCTCTCATCATTTGCATTTGGTTTTGTTGGTATTAGTTGATCAACATTCTGCTTAGTATTTCCTTTTCCCTTATTTCCTTTTATTTTTTCCCATATGTGCTCTTAAGATCTTCCTTCTAGTGGTTAAACTATTTCTGAAGGAACCCACTCTAACACCAATTGATGAGCACACAATTATACTAAGAGGGGGGTGAATCAATATAACACAAACTTTTACTTTTCAAACTTAATCAATCACATCAATAACACACATGCAAGATCTAGAAATTAAGAATCGAGGAAGAACACACGATTTACATGGAAACCCTTGCGGGCGAAAACCATGGAAAAATATAGCTTATATATTGATCTTCACACCAACCTACTTCTCTTCAACAATTCTTCTTTTGTGAGCACCAACCCACTGGAGACGCCAATCCTCACAACTGAGCACCAACTCAGTGAGAGACACCAATCTCTAGGCACCAACCTATGAATTCTTCAATGGATGATATCATTCTCCCTTCCTCACAATTTGATTATAGATGCACTTCCTTTCACAACTCTGCTTGTAGATGATCTAATGGTTATCGCACAAGTACTTTTCTTCACGACTTGGTTTGTAGATAATGCAATACTTTCCTTCACAAGTCTACTTGATAATGCAACAACTTTCCTTCTTAAATAATGCAATACTGTCCTTTATATTTTTGCCTTAAAATTTACTCTAGTTTTACTTATAAATTTGCCCCCAAATTATGCATCATCTATTCTTCTCTCCACAAATATCGATACTCTTCATACAATTTGAGATAAATCTAAATCCTAATTGATATTACATTAATGCTTCACTCATATGTACTTCCATTCGACCTTCTTTTATATCATATCATGCCTCTTAAATGAGGCGACTCTTCTCAAGAGACACCACTTCTAAAAGAGACGTCCATCTTTTAATTACATGCCCTTTTGTTAATGTTGATCTTGATCACTTCTCTATGAATGATAATCATTACATTATAAAATAATAATAACAACTGTTGCTCCTTTTGATAATCGTTTATTTTCGTTGTTGTTCTTAATCTGCTTTTAGACCTCCTTTAATTCATATGATTATTACTTTTGAAACTTCACACTTAACACACCAAAATCGCACCTTTTCTCATATACAAGTCGCACCACTTTAGTTTCATTAAACGGACCTCTTTATCATGTTTACCGTAAGACATTTTGTCTAATTATAGGGCGCTTCATATGGAGAGGTCGGCCCCTCTTAATAACTATTATTTTTCAAGTTCTAAACTCCATCTTGGCCCTCATATGGAATGTCAGATTTCTCTAAAACAAAAGATATTTAAGTTTATATCTTTTATTTAAACTTCAATTAATCGCCCCATGAATAACTAAAATTATTTGCAATTTAAAACATTTAACTTGGTGCCAATATTTGTTGATGTAGTCGCCCTTTTCTAAATACTCTTCGCTGCTCTTCACCACTACCTTCTTGTCTTCAATATATTCATCTTCTCTTCAAAATTGATCGCCCATATAGTCTTTTAGTTGACCATATCTAATCAATGTTTTAAATCTTTAATTTAAACAATACCTTCTCTATCAATTTCTGCTCAATGATTGATCCAATTCGCCTTAGACAATCCACTGAATGATGATGACAACATTTACACCTTGCATGCAATGGTATTGCTACTTTGACATCAATGACAACACATTCCAAATATCTTCTAACAATCTGATTAGACGTCTTTGACATAACAATCTTGTCAATAGTCGCATTCATACCTTTGACATCAATGACAACCATTTCCTATACTCTCATTTGTTCATAAATGATAACAATCATGACTACCTTCTTGACAATATGTCCAACAAGGGAACCCCTACCTAGACCTTGGGACTAGGTAAGCATTAAATTGGTAAGATATATTATTCTAGAAGGAAGATACAAATGTATTTTTTCTTACCACTTTATTTTGCTTAACCATTTTAGACATAGGAGACTAGTTAGCTTCCCATTGTACTTGCTTATGTCCTTGGAGCTATTTTTTGTTGATGTCTGGCTTAATAAGGCTAAAATATTGCTTCATCAAAGCTATCGATTTGTCAAATCCAAAGTGATGCTCAAGGAACCTTCTATGAAGGTTAAGATTGTGGAGTCCTCCTAGCATGATAGTATCCCCTATGAACCATTTTTGGTAAGGAGGGCCATATCCCTAATTCTATCACAATTATAATCCCCTTAGCTTTGCAAATGGATTATTGCCCTAGAACTAAGGCTAGTAGGGACAAGCCCACTTTGGTGTTGAAGGGTAATAAGGACAAGGATAAGGTTAGGGAGGAAGAAGGGAAGGAGGGCTTTGTGATGGTTGATGGATAGAAAAAAGGTATCAAAGGAAAGTAGACTATTAGGGCCAACAATTCCTAGAGTCTATGAAGGGGAAGCACCTAGGAGAGAGTGAAGAGTTAATTCACTATAGAAAAACTAAGTCTACCAGGGAAGAGGATAAGGTGGAGGATAATGTTGCTAATTCTTGAGGATCTCTCTATAAGTAACTTAGATAGAAAAGTGGACTCTTTGGAGAGGGACTATAATCTCCAATAGAGCATCCTAAAGTGGTTCGTTAACAAAAATCAAAGATTGAAGAGTACTAAACCAATTGTTTGAATAGGTTAAATGGAAATCTCTCCCAATATAAGGTAAAGGTGGAGTTTAATGAGGATGACTGTAATAAATTCAATTATATTTGTGAGTTTAGAAATACTATAGAAAGGCTTGACTCTTGCTTGAGCATATTGGAAACAAACTATGAGGATTTGAAGGCGTCTTTGAATGAGACCATCCTTCTTCGCTAGACCGCTATTAAAAACTTAGTACCAAGCATAGTTATACTCCAAGAGTATATGTTAGAAATAAAGAAACCTAATTTGCAAGAGGGCCCAAGTAAGAGAACCAAGAGCCATATGAAGTAGATAGAGGGCACAATGATTAACTTAAATAGTGATATGATAGAGGACCACTTGAAATTCCAAAGGGAGGAATGCAATGTTATTAGTTCCTTGAAGGATCTCTTTGCTAATCAATTGTAAGATTTGTGTCCATATACTTTTATTGTATTGTCAATTTATTGTCACTTGGTTTATTGTTGTTGGTTTTTAGCTCTATTTCCTTTTTTGACCCATTGGTCAATTGTATTTTTTATGCATGTAAGATTCTAACATTCTTTTTTGATTCATTGTAAAAGGTTTGGACCCTTTCAAAAATTTACTTTTATCTAATAATCAAAAAAAAATTATTGGCTTCTATCTATGCAAGCTCCAATAAAACAAAATTATGTTTTTATATTGTTGTTATAAAGTCAATCTAATTATATTATTTATAATAGTTTTAAAAAATATTACAAACATACTTTAATTATATATTTATATTAGTAGTCTTATTATAAATAGAAGTGAAAAGAAAAACTATAAAGAATAAATAAGAGTAAGTCACTTTATAGCTTCAACAAAATTCATCTAATAATTAATGGGAAATTTTTTAGTTTATATATTTGAAGAACAATACAAGTCATGTTAAAAATATTTTAAAAAATGCTATTAAAATATTTTTCTAAATCCTATTTACCTTATAAATCAAATCTGATTCTATAGTCCTTTGATATTTTTCATTGCTGAATATGACTTAAATCCCTCAAATAGGTCACTAACCATCAAGTTCTGACCTTACCTTTAAACATTAAGTTGATCAATCACTCACTTGAGCCCACCAGCTCTAATTGTGGATCAAACATTAAGCTATGAAACCTTACGATGAATTTGACTCCATCCTTACCCATGATAACTTACTTAAGCATCGAATATCCCAAAAACCAAATCTAGACATTAATTAGTTTCCTCGTTACATTTGGGGTTAGTACATGATAAGATTTAATGGTAATAGATGTCTCTAAGATCAAAAATTAATTGCAATAATATTTTTGTAGATGATGAAACATTGCATTCCAATTAATTATAATGAGGCTTAATTTAGATCAATTTGTTACCTTGTCGTGGGATCCACCACACTTTATATGTGATATTTTAATTAAACTTCATTTCTCAAATGTTTTCATAAAATATTTTAGAATTTTATGCATAAAATTATAGTCTAACTTTTGGGGCTTATTGGGGACAATAAGGATATGATAAGCAAAATCTAATTAAAATATTAACTTTCAATCTAATTTTATTTTTCTATTTTTAAATAATAATAATTTTAATCAACATATTAATTAATTCATTTGAGACTATTCTAAGAACTCATTATTTAAGAAAATATCATTAGTTTGACTTGATTAGATAGCTTATCTAAATTAATTAATTCAAACAAATATTCACATAATCTAACAATAACTTTGATGTACTTCAACTAACAAGACCTAGTTCACCTTCTGTAGTACCTATTCCTATCAAACATCACATTTTGATTAAAAATACCTTAGTCGCACTATTAGATAGTCGCAATAACCTATTATCTACATTTAATTACATGATCGTGTCTATCAATCATTTATTCAACAAACAAGCACACAAGGAAGTAAACAAAACTTCTCAGTCTCATATAGCATAATGCATTGTGTCGAAATTAGAACATGATAGGATAAGTAACATCGTAATCAAATATATCAAACATCACATTTTGATTAAAAATACCTTAGTGACACTATTAGATAGTCGCAATAATCTATTATCTACATTTAATTAAATGATCATGTCTAACAAATCATTTATTCAACAAACAAGCACACAAGGAAGTAAACAAAACTTCTCAGTCTCATATAGCATAATGCATTGTGTCGAAATTAGAACATGGCTAGATAAGTAACATCGTAATCAAATATCTATACTGAGTTAAAATGGGGGATATTACATTCTCCCCCTTAATAGAATGTTGAGATGATCATAAACCAAAATAATAATGAGTATTAATAGAGTATCACATCAAGGTTTTTCAAAACAATATATCACATCAATGTATTATAATGTATAGTTAAGTCAAGAGAGAAGAGTATTCCTTGTAGAAGATGTCTTTATTTTCCCAAATAGAACCTCTCTCGCCAAAGTCCTCCTATAGAATCTTCACTTGTGTGACTATCCTATTTGAAACTGACCTTGTATGACTATCATATTTCAAATTGGCCTTCTTGCAATCCAAGAGTAGTAATAGAGTATATCACATCAAGGTTTTTCAAAACAATATATCACATCAATGTATTATAATGAATAGTTAAGTAAAGAGAGAAGAGTATTCCTTGTAGAAGATGTCTTCATTTTCCCAAATAGAACCTCTCTTGCCAAAGTCCTCCTATAGAATCTTCACTTGTGTGACTATCCTATTTCAAACTAACCTTGTGTGACTATATCATATTTCAAATTGGCCTTCAACATACATATCTCTCTCTCTCTGAAAATCTATTTTATGATTATTCTTTAAGATTAGAGAGTTGCCTTAGATTCTTGGGTGGGCATACATCTCATCCAATGGATGACATTTAGTGTTAATCCCTTTCAAACCTTAAACCTTTTAAATTAAAACACCTTTTAATTAATTAAAATTAAAAGTTAAAATATGGTGGGGGACATATTGCCTAGTACTCATAACTTAAGTTATAATTTAAATTGTGTTTTTTTAAAATAAAATTTAAAATGAATTTAATATATAACTTTATAGTTAATTTTGTAGTTTACTTTTATATGTAGTAATAGTTCTTTAAGGAGTTGTCGTTAATGATTGATCCTCATTGCTTGAGGTGGTGTGTGGCAGCCGAGAGGAGCTAATTCATATGGTGGAGGCAGTTTCTTTGGACACGATGTCATTTCTTTTCTCACATTCTCCTGCTCACCTTGCAGCCCCATGGCATCTGCTGGAGTGGGTGTTTGTTTGGAAGGAGAGCACAGAGGTGGTGTCAAGAGGAATGTTGATAAGGGCAAGAAGGTGGCGGTTGAGGTGTCGCGGAGGCAATCCAAGCGGCATGTCTACAGTGCGACAGTGGGCGAAAGGATGAAACAGAATTACTCTGCTAGAAAGAGGCTAAAGAAGCTCTCTGGAGAGAAGGCTATGGCGGGTTTTATCAATAGCCTTGAAGGAGAAATAAAGAACCTGATTCTCAAAGATTGCTGGGAAGGCTTCTTAAAGTAGCCAAGGAAGTAGATGGGAAGGAGGGAGTCAATGCGAGGGAGGCAATGGAAAATATTTTGCTAGACCCAGGCAGCACGAGAGGGAGATGGAATGTGTTTGGAGCGGCACAATCACTCATGGTTGCAATGATGTTGTCCATTACAGCGTCCTCTATATTAACTCACGAAGACATGATCGAAGCTGCTAAGCATAATGAGGAGAATTTGGAGGTGGTGTTAGGCCATTTACATGATGTGATGATTGGGGTTGTTGAGACCAGAAGAATTGTGGACGGAATTGTAGAGAAAATAGGCATCCTTGTTCCGGAGCGTGCTCAGCCTACATATTCATGTGCTTGTGATAGTGACTGTGATGATGTGGATCTGTATGGAGATGGAGAAAAATAGGTGTTGGTAGGGTTTTAGTCTGTTTTGTTATGACATATTATGTTTTGTTATAGACTGTTATAGCTTGTTGAGAGTGGGCCATTGTAATTTGTCCCTCACCGAATCTTTTGTATAAGGGTTGGGTAGGGACTATATTATTTAGTCTATGTTTCAAGCAGTGATGTTTCTGTTTTGCCTACCCATTAAAGGTGGCAATGGTAGTCTGGGGCGTATTTATACAATGTTTCTGTTTCTTTCAGATTCTCAGACTTCTAGGTTTAGCCCATTTTGATTGGGTCCCTGGTACCTTAACCAGGGTTATAATATCAAAAAAATAGTTCTTTAAGTTCTATTTCATATCTATGAACGTAATAGTTTATTTAATTTTATTTTTAAATAAATAACATTATTATATAGTATGTTAAGGAAAAAAGTTATTATATACACTATTAAGTATTATTAGCTCATAATTGTAAGTGTATCATTGTTAAATATAAAATAGCATAGGGTATTGTATTTACTCAATCCCCATATTAATATGTTGATATGTAGTAGACTTACAAGTGTATAAATAACTATTAAATGCATTTCAAGAACTAGTATTCTATTAAATATTAATATTTTATATCTCGTTAAATAATACTTCCAATCCACTGGCCAAATTCTCTTAGCTTACTTTTCTTATGGTGCCTTCAAACCCTTGTTTTAGGACTCAACCTAACTAAGCCTATTGGCCTTGCATTATCTAGTGACAAACTATAAATCTCATTTCCTTGTAATCATTGTTCTTTCTTGGTCCATTGTGCCTTGTCAACATATACTTTATCTGCATGTTGACTTCATATGACATTACATGTGGCAACGACAGATGTGCATGTGGATTGCTCTATAACAATGTGTCAATCTCATCAAAAAAAATTGTTGGGTTTTAACTAAGTTTTGATTTGTTAAAATGTGGGCATTACACATGATATTTTTCACAGGTCACACTACATTTGTTCACCAATGCAACACAAAGCTACTAGATCCTTTCACTAAAGTGACCACTAAGATGAATAGGTGTCACACCCTTTTCTCTCAAACCTAGCTCATACAAACTTGAAATGCACACCATTCTAGGTAGCATTGAAGCTAGGCAATTACATCCATATACCCAAACATGAGGATAAACACATAGGCAATTCAATAAAAAAAAAAGTGCACTATCGCTTGTGACCATAGATTGGACCCAAATGCATATACATTACCTTGATGACACATTTCTTTCTTCATACTACTAGTATTGATTTGTTAGTAATTTACTAAGTTTAGTTAGGTAACACAAACAACTTGACGTGCTTTTCCCTTTTTCACAATTTTCTTTTGTTGAATACTTATTGTGTCATGTTCCCAACCTTAACGCTTTACAACTCTTCCTCTAAAACATTGTCATGTTAAGCTTCCAAAACATTGTGATGAAATTCAAATGGGAACTTTGGTTCTTACACCAAACAACATCACAATGGTGTCCATAACAACAATAACACATTGATACTCAAACATTCCAACACATGAGATTCAACTCTACAAAAAATGGCCAAGGAGTAGTAAATAGATGAAGCTCATGAGCAGGCACATGTTTGAGATTACTATGTGATTGACATGTGGGGCATTTCTAAAACAAATCAAATGACTCTTTTTCTATCTTATTCCAATAATATCCCATACACAATAGCTTTTGAACCAAGAGTTTTGCACTCACATGTCCACCACATATGTCAACATGATGCTTCTCTTGAATGTTCTGTCGAGAGTGATAGTAAAAATGAAACGACCTTTTATCTTTTTATCCTTCTATATATGGTAAGGAAATGTTCTCTTTCTATCCACTTTTCCCCAAAACTTTTTTGACCTTACTAGTTGTGTATGACATGGCATATTATTTTACCCCATGATCTACCTCATTGGCCATGACATATGACATTTGACATATTTTCAAGGATATTTTCTATACTAACATTTATTACCACGATTATATATATATATGCCAAGTAGCTATAGAGGGCTTAGTTTTAATAGTACATTCTATGACTTCACAAGGGCATTTCATGATCACATTCATTATTATGAGTATAGTTTTCACAAATTTAATACTACTAATGATTTTATAGATTTTGTGATGCTTTCATAGTTCTTGATGGCAATTGCTTATTGGTTCAACCATGCTTATAGGGTACAAATCTTGATATGCTATTGCTTATAGTTCCCCAAGATGAGTATTTTATTATTCTCGTAAGTATTAAATATCAAATGACAGATTCAAATATTGTCACAAGTTCACATTTTATTCAAAATAATATTTTCAACAAATATAGTTCTATAGAGTGCAATGATTGGCATTCTCATTTTCGAACCTAATACTCTTTTGCTGTTTATTCACCTATGTCCCTTCGTTGTTATATCCTTGACTCTAGGTGGTCTCATCCTCACATAACTTTTATGCTTTCAAGTTTATATCTCATTGGATATGCTTACACGTTTACATCTTATTAAACATGTTGATCATGTTCCTTACAAGATCTATCCACACATGTTGATCTATTCAGCTCTTATTCTTGAAAATACACTTGAGTTCCATTGGCCTGCTTTAGTCATTTGTGGAAAAGATAATTTCAATTTCTAAGAGTATTTAAAATGTGTGGAAGAGCATCAAGTAATGTCACAATTACATACGTCTTTATGGATGTCTAGAGGACGGACTTCTCTCGTGAGAGACAAGAAGGGTTTCCCCAAACACATGTTAATTGCTCCAATAAAATGCATTGCCATAAATCTTATCTCACGTCATTTCCTTTCAGCTAAACGAGAAATAGCAATTCTCTATTCTTTGGGAGAAGATTCAGTGTTGATGGCATCATTATGGGTCTGCCTGGTTGTGCCAGGAATCCAAAATGCCAAAACTGAAGATGCACTTGCAAACATCACACGTCGAGGAGCCCACTTGAGAGATGTTGGAACGCCTGTATGATTTTTCCAGCACGCAACCTGCACTTATGAATACAATTGTTATAACTTATCATTAAATTATCCACCTCTGAAGAATAATATTTATATCAAAAACATCACAAGGTTATTATTTCCCACACCTCATTTTCATTGTTGACATTCCATGCACGAAGGCTTCCATCTCCAGAACCTGAAGTGCACATGAAGAAAATGAAAGACAAACTCAAGATGCATTTTGCTTCACATTTCTCGATCTTCTCCAAAGATTCCAAATGATGCAAAGTTGATGACAAAAATAGAATGAAATATTTATTGGAGTCCTGAACTAGAACATCCTAGATGACATCCTTGTAATATCCCTAATTGTTGACATATTTGATCTATAATGTCGTCTTTTTTTATGTGAAATAATTGATTTATAATGTTGTCTTTTCTTGATGTGAAATTTGAATTGTAAACCCAACTTGTGGGTCGATTGTACTAGATGTGCTTGACATTATGATCAATTAGATGATTACACTAAAAACATGACTATGTTCAAGTGTGAAGGGAATAATAAATTGGATTACTTATTATGCAATATTCTATAACACATTGTTACTGAGGTATATTGAGTTTATGATGTGCAAGAACAAAATAGAGGGGAAGGTGGAACTAAGCTTGGATGAGGAAATGACAAATATCTAATCCTAGTTCATAAAATAATATCCCTAACTCATTAAACTAAATTAATTAAAATAGAATTTAATTCATGTGTGTTATAATATTCCAAATATTAAAGATTTGAGTAAAAGATAATGTTGGAAATTAAATATATAAAGACAAATGAATATTGAGAAGATAATATGAAAGGTAAATCTAATGAATTTAATTATAAGATTTTGAAGGAATATTAATTAATAAATAAATTTTAACTAGAAGATTAAAGCAATTATATTTAAAAGAATTAAAATAGAGAAAATGATGGATTTTCTATAATTAGTTAGCTTATGTGCCAGAGGATAGTTAAAATAAAAGAATAATATTCTTTTAAAGAATAAATAAAAGCAAGTTTAATTAAAGATTGAAATTAGACTTGAGGAGAATAATTGAGAAATTAATAAATAATTATTAATTAAAATATCCTACATTTTCAATTAAATTTTTTTTGGAGAAATGAATAAAATATATTATTAGGAATTTCAAAGATAAATAAAAACAATTAAATTTATTAATTTTGGATTTCTTAGAGAAAAAAGTGAGCTTAAAAAAGTACAAAAGAAACAAACTCTAAAAAAAAATGCATTTTTAGAAGCAAACAAATGTTAAAGTCTTTAGAGAAATGTTTTACCATTACACTCACACAATTTGAACAAGGATTTCAAAAGAGCAAGCATGTTAGAGATTGAAGGCTTTGGCATACAGGTTCAACACTATGTTGCCGAATTGGTAGATATACAAGTTGATTTCAGGTACAACCACCTATGGATTCGACCAGGGTTCAATTTTCCCGCCTTTGCCAGTCGAACCCAACCAATTCCAACATTAGTGCGGCGATTCTGAAGCAAATCCCAAGTGATTCCAAAGTTGGACGCGATTTTGAAGGTTTTTATTTGCTTTTTGGGACGAAAATGCCATAAACAATAGCATTTTTGTTATATCATGAGTTTGATCTATTTGAAAGAGAAGAACGAATGTAGATAGCAAACAAGATTTAAACAGTTCATTATCTCCTTCGAATATTGTGCTATTGTTGCTCGAATGTGATTTTGTGCATTTATTTAACTGTGTATGGGGACGATGCTCTGTTAGACATTATTTCAATCTCAAACCATGCCTTGTGTATTGACCAATATTTCAAGAACTAGCAAAATACAATATTTCTAGAACCACCAAAATACATTCTTCATTCTGTTGCTCATTGTTTAACCTTTAAGTTTTAAACTTATGGCACTAAATGTTGTTTTAAGAATAGATAACATTTTATTAATTGACCTAAAATATTTATTTTAGTATAGATAAGTATGCTATTAATATTTTTTTTAATATAGTTAAAAATATATATTTAGTGCAGTATTAGTTATATATATATATATATATATAAAAGATTTTTATATGTTTTTTTACGAATATACCCAACCTTCCCCAAAAATATTGCTATAACCCATACCCGTACCCATAGTCGATTCTGATTCGGTAAACTTTGGTTTAATAAAGTATTTGGATTAAACGTTGAAAGGTAGGATCTAAGACCATCCATTGCATGTAGGAACATGTATTTGATTAACTAAATCAATTAGATTAGGAGTTGTGGAATCATGAAATCTAATGAATTATTAAGAGAGAGAAAACTAGTAAGATGAGTACATAGAACCTAGTGAACTGAACGTAGAGAATCTTAAGGAAATCTAGTTGGGAATTAAGTATGAAGAGTTTGAAACATATTAAATATTGATTTTAAATAAATTAGATCATAAATTTGTTAGCGTTTTAATTCGCACATTTTAGTGCGACACAAAATGGAACAGATGTGTGGTAAAACCGCTCTTTGAACTAAAAGGGGAAGCTCCTTGTAAATTAAAAACTCACCTAAAACTAGAAAATATGCAATTGCAATTAACTATCTTTACAATAATTTTTGGTGTGGATCACGTTCACATTGGAAAAAAGTAGGTGTATTTTTTTGGTTTTGCCTATGCTAAAAGATTGAAATATTCTTTCAACATAAGGCAAAAGGATTTTATATTTTTTGACTTGAAAGAAATCTCTACTACTACACACTTGCATTGTTTAGCTAAATGTAGAGACTAAACAATGCAAGTGCACAAATGTACACAAATGGAGTTGAATAGGCTAACACATAAATACGAACACTATAGTTAAATTTAATGCAAGATTTGATACAAAGCCGCAATTTGTACCTTCAAGCTCACCTACAATACAAAGCTTACACATTCGCCTAAGCAATTCAATCCTTAGCACACATAATGAGACATCTCACTAAACATTCAAATGCAAGATAGGCGTAATAAATGTCATTGAGTAAATAACAAAATCACAATAACACTAAATACTCGATGAAGAGCAATTTCAGCATAATGCAAGCATGAGAATTACCATTGATTATCTAAGTGCAAAATGACACTTATTTATACTTTTTACAAAACTGCATGAAAAAAATTTACTGAACTTCTACTGTAGCTACAATCGCTTGCATAATGTGCAAGTTTTATTACAAATTATCTCATCCACTAATTCTAATGCGACTATCAGTTGAACTAACGATTAAAATATTACAATTATCCCTTAAAAGCTCTTGTATCTCACACGATGAGATAGATGATCTAACAATAGAGAACGCTAAAAATAGAAGAAAGCTATAAACAAAGGGATCTAACTAGAATAGCTTATCATGGAATACGTTCTTGTTCTCGAAAATGATGATGAACTATTTTTAACATGGGCTAAAAATAGACTTCTAGAAGGCAACTCTAGATGATTCTGATTTGACAATGCTTTTCTTTGTTTCAACGATGTTTGGCAAACCCTTTGATGAGACTCTAAAAATTTGACTATTCAATGAACCTTGATGACTCCAATCTAAAAACCTCTAGTGAAGCTCTGAAAATTCACTTTGCCACTTTCATTCTTAACGAAGTTTTGGCAAACCCTTGAGATTTTTGAAAGTTTAATTATTTGACGAACACCCTGCTTGAATATGGACATTCTCTCATTCATTCTTTTTAAAAGTCACCTTCTCCTCAAATTGACCACTAAAATTAGATATTGAATCCTTCATGCAACTTCTTTTCGCTGAAAATAATTTTTTTTATTACTCGAATTCTAAAAATCTTCAACCACCACTACTACAACTAAAAAATCCTTGTTATGATGCTCGAAATCAATCTTCGAATTATTTGAAAAATAAAAAAATACACAGTACAACACTAAAAATAAATTTGCTTGTGAATGATAGATGGTAACTTCTTTATAGATATTCACTTTGTCTTTTTTAATCAGGTTACTGCAATTTGTTTTTTGTTTTTTAAATATCAATTATAATTTTTAATAATAATTAAAAATTAATATTATTCAAAATTAGTGCATACCAAATAGGCGCAGTTTTACTGCTCTTACTGCACTTTTGAATTTGGAAAAAAAACAGGTGAAATGCGTGCTGTATTTAGGTGTGCTTTTCATCAGCTGACTGCGGTTTTTTATAAACTGTCAAATGTTTTGAATAAGTGCGCCTAAAGGCAGGCGTACATTCTTTAACTCCACTGCACTTTTTATAAAAAAGACGTGAGTTACTTTTGATCGTTGCCTTTGTCCTTCTTCTTTGTCTTTTTTATTTTACTTTTTACTGATCGCTGCTTTATAAAAAAGAGATAAGTACTCTGTAAAGGCAGCTGCTCTTTTTATTTTTTATTTTGGTGTTTTTAATTTTTATTTTTTCAATATTAACAATTAATAATAATAAATTATTAATTAAAATTAATATTATTACTAATAATTTTAATTAACATTATTAAATAATAATCAATAATAAATTATTAATCAATAATTAAAGTTAAAATTGAGGACAAATTACAAATATTTGGCAAATTCAATAACAAAAAGATGACTATTTTTTACTAAGATAATTTTAACACAAAATTTGGTGACGATGAAGAAGTTTCAAGTATCACAATAGAGTTTTGGATTAGATACCAAAAAAATGAACCTAATTGTGAAACCTTAAAATTGGAAAAACTAGGAGAGAAACTCAACTCTAAACATGTGCAATTGAACCTAGGGTTTGAGAATTACATCTAATTGTTATTAGAATTGAATCTATATGCTGAAAGCAAATTCATTAATGCTTCAATTGCTGGTTTGTATGTGAAACTGAATTGGGAATTGTGTTCTTGAAGAAACTAGACTAGTTTTGATGTTTTCATCAATTAGAGTGTCTGTATGGATTGATTTGTGATTTCTGCATCTTCCATAAGTCAAATAGAAAAATTGAGTATGTTCATATTTTGAGAATTCATTGGGAATTTGCTTCATCAGGCTTGTGAAACTTGCTTTTGATATTTCTGATTTGTAAATGCAACATTGCTTTTAGGTTAACTTGGGAGTAGTATGGACCCTAATTTACAAATCTAAGCAATTGGATTTGAAAGAGACTACACCTAGGACATTAGCATCCAAGTCTGGTGCTAGTGTCTGTGTGGTACAAGGTCAAGAGCACTCATGATTGTCGCTAGTGACCCAAGAAAGGTTCAACTTTGTGCCAATGACCTCTAGACAAGGTCAAGAGCACACATGGCTAGTGCTAGTGAACTCTGCATAGACAAGAGTGCCCATGTCTAGCACTAGTGCCCTTGTCTAGGTTTTATGAGCTGTGTTTTGTTAGTTCTATAGTTTTTAATTTCTCGAAAAGTACTTTAAATCTGTAATAAAATGAGTACTTCCCTAATTGATCCAGTATCCAGTATCGAAAAGTTCTATTTTTGGTTTCAAGGTTTCAAGTTTCACAAACAAGACCAATTGATCCAGTATCCAATCATGCTACCAGATTTGCAGCAGAAAAGGGGTTTGATCTATAGTTTTTGTTCAAATCGTACAGGATGATCTAGTGCTATCATGATTCAAAGCTGCCAAAAATTCATTAGAGCATCCAACTTCAGGAACTTTTGATTCAAAGTCTTCATTTTCAAAAAGTCTGGAAAAACAAGGAGTGTTCATCAAGTCAAAGATAGAGTGTTTAGCAAGTTGCACAAGCTCTAAAAAAGTTCTCCAAGTTTGGAGAATTTGGCAAAATTTGCAAGTCAATTACTTTAGATTTTCAAATATAACTCAAGTGGCAAAAGTTGCTATTTTTCGAAAGGCCAAGATGACAACTTATTTTTAAGATTTTTTTTTTATTTTTCCTCTTAGAATTAGTTTGTTTTATCTCCTTATTTTAGTAGATAGGGGTAGGGTTGCTTTAAAGTGAAGCTTTAATGAGATTATTTTATTATTGTTTTTCATTTAAAGCTGCCTCTTGAGAGCCTATAAATAAGTGCTTTTAACATATAATTTAAAGACTAGTGGAAAGCAAGCTTATGCTGCTGAAATTGTCAGTAAAACTTTGTTGTGTTTTTGTGAATGAGAACTGGATGTTGAGCCAATGCTGCAGAAATTTTCATTCAATCTTTGAAGAAAAGAGTGTTGTGTTTTTGTTAATGAACATTGGTGGAAGTTACACTTATGATGCAGAAACTATTATTTAGTTGAAGTTATTGTCATTGTGATTGCATGTTTGTACTTTCATAAATTAAATTGACATAAGATTATTTTGTCAAGCATAGTATTGGTAAAATAAATATTTCTATATTTGTAAGCTTTGTAGGCAAGTTAGTTGTTTGTTTCATGAAATCATGTGGTGTTAATTCTTTGTTGTTGATGTAGTTTTATTGGTCTCTGATTTAGCTAGCTATATGCATCTGTCTATGTTTCCCTTCAAAATCTTTGTTCACAACCAAACATTGGTCTCTACTTTAGCCAGTAGGAAGTTGTCTCTACTTGTGCTTGATCAATTTACCCTCCTTAAATTTGAAAATCTCACTACAAGTCTTGATTGTTTACAATATGGTGCTTGCATCCAAGGCAAAAACATAGTCATAGTACTAATTTACATTTGATGCAAAACCCCTCTAATAAATATTGTATAGCGTGCATACTTGTAAATTATGTTTGTAGTTGTAAATTCTAGGTTTAGTTAGGTATCAAGGAGCTTCCTCTTATAATTTGAAGAACAGTTCAATCATACACATTGTCCGTTTTGTATTGTCTTGAAAGAGACAAATTAAAACAACACAACTATATATGGAGTGCACAAAATTGTGAGGCTCAATCTGATTTTTGAAATTAGTGTAATCACTTAAATGATTGACTTGAAAACCGAGGGCTATCGGTTCAAGTCTAAGCCTAGATTTGTACTTGTTTTCTAGTACAACCAAAAGTGCTTGAATGTGTTTTTGCTAGTGTTCCAAGGGGATGCATCCTAGGCAGAATTGTAGAAGTTTCGAGGGCAGGGACATCTTGGGGGCAGCAACAAAACGTCCCCCATCCATCCCAAAGAGCGCCAACCCAACAAGACGGCCATCAAACCCCCTAAGAAAATTGAACTCCCAAAAAAAACATTTTTAATCACAATCAAGCTCTATAAATCTTTTTTTTCATAAAAGTTTGTGAGTTTCTAATCCTCATTACTATTTCCTATGATGCAACGAGTGAGATAGAAGTTCTTAGTCATTATGATGACTCTCTTTGCATGGATGGCGCACAAATTTGTGTCTTCAAACAATCCAACTAAATATGCCTTGATCGCCTCCTATAGAGCAGCAATAGTGGAGCTCTAGAATCTCAAGTCAATCATGAAGTCCTATACTGTTTCCCTCAACAATTGTCAGAATGACAGCTTCTTGATGAACAACTAAATGCTCTTTTGGTTCTTGCGGATCTGTTGAAGGGTAATTGTGTCAGACTTGAACCCTCATCTTTTCCCCCCATGATTTAATTTTTAGAAAACATCCCAAACAAATATCAAAAAAAGTTCAATTTACATTGTAATTTATAATTTCTATATATATATTTATATGAATTTATTATATATTTATTTTTTATACATGAATTATGGGTTTAACTAGCTCCATCTGGTGAGGCCATAAACAGGGGCCTCATCCCCATACTTTGAAACATAATATCCACCAAGAACCCACTTGAAACACACTTAAGCAACACAATGTCCAATACATGCCTCAAATGTGGTACCTATTGCCAAACAACCAATAGATATACCATTACGCCATGCATCCATGCACATTATATATTTCATATTTATTATTTATATAATATATTACTATTAAATTTTATTTTTTTTTATGTGTGTGCCCTAAGGGCCACTCCCTTCTATGTATTATCAAAAAGTACACAAAAATCTTTTATGCCACTTGAACAAGCAAAAAAAAGCATCATGATTTACAAGGGTAAACCCCGGTATAGTTTAGAATACATTCAACATAACAAATGAGACACAACTAAATTCCTTAATTACTGTCGCTAGAGCTTAATTCCTACACCATCTTCTTCACTTCCTTTTCCTTTGCCTTGTTCTACACAGCTACATTATGTAGAACGAAGAAATAGTGTTGACTACATTTCTGATTTGTTCTAGCTTGCATGCACGCAGGGCCTTGTCATGGTTTCCCATCACTGTCCTAAATTCACCCAGGGATCCAACAACTAAGCCATTTCTAACTACAAGGAGAATGATATTTGCATCAGTTGATTCGGTCGGGAGGTCCAAAGAGAAGATACCACCAACATCAACATCACCTACCTCAGCATCCTATCCTCCTATGGCATCCGATAGTATAGGCTCCATGATATAGCTATCTTTGATGTATGTTTTTGCTAAGGCTTGCAACAATCCTTCATCCCTAAATATATCCATCATGTTCGATAGAAAAGTCAATGCCACCATGCCGTTGAGGCACTCTTTGGGAAATTCTTGAAGCACAAGGGGCCCATGACCTTCCTAATGGCACTTTCCACAAGCAATGAGCCAATGACAAACACCTCACAAAGGCATTCTAGACCAAACCTAGCTAAACTCATCCTTTCCCATTTTTCAGGGTTGATATAGACCCTTAAATTCATTGTTGAACAAAAGCCTCTTTGCACTGAAATCTTATGCCATATCTTCGATGCTTTTGCTAGCATTTAGCTTTGTTTCCCACACTACCAATGGCATTGCCTTGCTGCACATATTCCATCATGTAGGAAGTAATCTTGTTCTTGCTAGCTCTCCATCCAAACCTCATTTATGTGATATTGCTCCTTGCCCAACACCATCTTATTCTATCTCACTATGATGGGGTCTGCATACTACAACTATTATCAATCCTACATCTTCGTCCTTGTGTGAGCATTATTTTGCCATCTCCACTCTTTGCACAAGTGAGGGAGGATAATTGTAACCACCAAATCTTCCCTCTCTTAGATAATGCACTAATCAAGAACCACCACACTAATTCCCCCCCAAGCACATGTACTTTGACTTGTTATTTCTGGTTCCGAGTTATCAATGGCAAAATTTGCCAAAAAATCAGCTAATTTGTTTCCTTCGCTATATTGTGAAAGAATTTAACTTTGCTATCAGTTGCCAAGCTTGTTCCATGATGTTTTTGATCCTCCAACTAGAGGAACTATTGTTTTTAATTGAATTAATTATTGCCATTGAGTCTCCCTCTATAATTATCTCTTGTATTTTGTTATTGACACATATTTGGAGGCCAAGTAATAATGCTTGAGCCTCCACTTCATTGTCCATTCCTTCTACTAGTTTTTTAGAGGCTGCCCATAATACCTACCCTTGCCAATTCTGTAAGAACCCTGTCTTGTCTAACTGAATTTTTTCCCTTGCCGGTTTGAAAATTTCTGATTTGTTTTTCTTGAATTTGGTTTAGAGTTTTGACATATGGTTTTCAATGATGGAGTTGTAATGCAATGAAGATGGAAAGGTTGCATATATACATTCAAACAGCATGAAAAGATGATATTATTTAGCCAAACAACTCACACAAAGCATAGATGAACATACCCGGAATGAAAGCTTGCAATCTTTATTGAAATAGATGGTTGATTACAAATGATGGTGGTTGTAAGTTACATCAGTCAAGTCTGCTTTCAATTTCCAACATCCAAATACATCCAAAAATACTCAAATGCTGCTCCAAACCCTAGTCGCCTTAGGGAAGATGAAGCCCTATGAAGAAATGATGAAATACCCAACAAAGTATGAATGAATAACCACCTGTAGCAGCTGATGTGAGGACTGATATGACTGTTATTATGCCTGTAGCAGCTGATGCAAGATCTGATTGCAAACTGTAGCCAAGAAATGCCCAAAAACTCCTCAAATATAAATCACTAAAAGCTAGAAATGAAGTGATTTGCCTCTAAAGTGGTTGTAAACCCTTATGCCGTGGATTTGTGATGATCAAAGCCTCCAAACATGCGCTGATGTAAACCTGATGAAATCTGAAAATGCTGATTACAACCCAGATTTGATGTATGAAGCCAAACAATGCCAAAAGGTGCCAAATTATGAGATCGCCTAGGTGTAGAAGAGGTGTGATTTGTCCCAGGAAACCTTCCAATCTCAAATCATGCCAAAATATGAAGATATCTATCTCTGTTATGCAATTCCAGCCTGCTGTAACAAAAATCAGAATACCAAAAAAATGCTTCCAAGCCACAAATTTGCCTCCAAATGAAGGGTGATCCACCTAGAAACCCTTGTACAACCTCAATAGATGAATATATGATCAATTTCTCCTCCAATCTGAATTATTCTTCCTTCAACTTGCATAAAAAGTCTTCAAACCTAGCTGGAAATGAAATCACCATGAAACCCTAGCTGTTTGAAGCCAATTCTCCTCCAAAAACCTGCAAATATGCTCAATGATGAACTCTAAGTGAATTCATCTCTCATGGTGGAATGGGTTTTCGTCCAAACCACGAAAGTTCAAGGGTTTTCATCCTTGAATCAAGCTGAAACACTGTTACAGCCAAGAGAAAGCTCTCAAAATGCAAAATGCCAAATAACCAAGATATGAAAAATGATGCCAAATGATGTCCTTTTATTTTCCTCAAGATGGGCGACCCAATTAGCCATAAAATAATCAATTTTGGAGTCCACCAATATCAAATATTTTATTTGATATTTATTAAATTATTTTTATTGTTTTCCTCCTTGGGTGGCGACACTAGAGAGAGATAATTTTTTTTTTTCTTTTTATTTTCTCTCCTCCACTTGGGCGTTGATTTCCTTGGGTGAAATAAAATAATAAAATATTATATTTTATTCTTGCATAACAATTTCCCAATTTCCATCTTTAAGTCATCCAACTTTCAACTTTCAATCTTCCAATTTGGCCTTGGCTGAATATTATATTATTTTTGGCTTTATAAAAATATTATAAAATATCATTAGCCAAAAATACAAGTGAAATCGAGTTAGTTGAGCCAACTTTCTGTTCTTCAAGCCTCCAAGGTCCTAGCTCAACCACAAATCATTCCCTTACCACTAGAGTTAGCCTACGAAATTGGTGAATAGGCTAACAAACTCCTCCAAGGTAATCACTCCGGAAATGGGGACATGACAAATTCCTTAAAACACATCCAACCCCGGAAACTCCCAAATTCCTCCACAGTGTGCACTGCTCCATCAAAATTCAATTTGATCCTCCAACTAGGTGGGGGCTTTCATTTGATGTTAATTCGTGGCTTGCTTTGGGTTAACCCATGAATGGGAAATAACATCAATTTTTAAATATATAATTTAATAATATTTAAACATTAATTACGTTATCTATAACATAAGTAAAAATAAAACATTAAATATACAATAGAATTTATTCATAATTTTATATTAAAATATTCATACATATAATTATATTAATTAATATAATATATTAAATAAATGAACAATGAATAAATAATTTATTATTATATATTATTTTTAAATTATTTATTTACTATTAATTTGATTTATATTTATTATTTTTTTTAAATTATATTTAATTAATATAATATATTAAGTAAATGAACAATGAATAAATAATTTATTATTATATTATTATTTGTAAATTATTTATTTACTATTAATTTGATTTAAATTTATTATTTTATAAAATTATATATTAAATTTATTGTTAATATATTTATATTTATTTATTGTTGATACATTATAACTTCTACTATTTTTATAATTAATTTTTAAATATGAAAATTATATTATTTGCACCATTGTCCCCAAATTTGGGTCCATAGTTTACCATCTGTCGCCCTGTCCCCAAAACTTGTCCCCCCATTTCGAAACTCTGTGGAACACTAGTTTTTGCATGGCTTTGATGTCCCCACATACCAACAACTGTCCATTGTTCTTTCGTGAGATTGCCAGTGTTGTCAATGCATCTACAACAGCATTGAAGCATCTTTTCCTAGCTTGGATTTTGTGGCTTCCAGGATGGCTTAAACAAGTCTAAATTTCAGCAAGTGCAGAATTCATTTCCAATTAGGGTGGTTGCTACTTTGCTTTGTCATGATGGCCACATTTGCAATTATGTGAATGGTTGTGATACATGTTTGCTTGGCTATCTAAATTCTCATTCACTATGCTAACAATTTCACCATGTTGGTTTTGTTCTCTATATGATGCTGGTAGAGAAAATGAGAGGTCCATTATGAATTCTAATGATTCCAGCTATCCCTAATTCACCTGGAGTGTATTTAGATGCTCCATCAAAGTTTAGTTTTACCCATCCTTCTTGTTGTGATTGTCAATTGCCTTTTGTCAAGATTGCAAAAGAATTTATTGATAGATGTAAGTATCTCCCACTGACTAGTTGTTTGCAGATACATCATATTGGCTAACTATCTATTACTCATCTTCTATGCTTACACATAGGCCACACTTTTTATCTCACTAATTTTGTGTTGGGTCCCAAAATAGTTAATCCCAATCCCTAGAACACTTATTCACTCTGAGGCAAGGGATGTCATCAAGGAAGTAAAAAGGGGATTCATCAACAGGATGAAGGTGATTAAGGGCCAACTGGTAGGAGTGGGCAATCTCCTCTTCGCTTTTGGTTCAACTAAACTAGGGAGGGTATTCCGAGAGGTATCCCTAAGCAAGGATTAACTATCATGCAAAAGATATACTGGACAACAACAAGGACAGTGATACCTGAAATGTTGTTCTAAACCTTCTAATTGTCACTAGTTTAGACAAAAGCTCATTGCCTCAAATAACCTCTCTTTAAGTTGAAAACAACATTGCAGCAATGCAAGATGCCGCTATACATGCCTATTCTGACAGGATAAAACACAACTACTTTTCCAAAATATATAGCCTGACTTCAACATAGAACAAGGACACATACAAAATTGTAACTACACATTTTAGTTGATATATTGTTTGAGTTGTAATGAGTGTAGGTAATCACAGGCCTCTCAGATCGGTGCCTATCCAATGGAATATAGAGTTTCATGTTTATCAAAGGAAAACACTAATAAAAGGGTGTATGACTGCCTATCCAATAGATTCAGATGCACAAAAGTCAATATCAAACCATGAGAATACTTATTAATCCAACACCATACAACATTCATCCACATATAACTCTGAAATGACCATTTACAAAGATTGAAATTGATTAAGAACTGTCATATTCATTCAAATCAGAAATTACATTCACACCACAAAATATGGTAAGAGAAAACCCTAACTACACTGTTTTTCCTGAAAGAACACTTACAACAATGGAGAAAAACAAAGATTGATATCAAAGTTACAATATAATCCACATACACCTTTGTCAAATGCTTCCTAAAGAACTGAAACTGAACAATAGATGAAGCCCTAACTGCCTTGGATGCCCAGCACCTGCAGCGAGAAATTTTGCCCAAAATGACCAATCCTTGAAATGAGTTTCAAACTTCTATTTATAGCCTTGGCAGCTCGAATTTGATGATGGAATGGGAGAGAAAACCCTAACAACCCCACCAACTACATTAAATTCATCATTTTCAACTACCCATTTCGCATTAATGGCGACTTGGAACATTTTTGTGCCCATCTGGAAGTCGTAGGAAACTGTCACTTCATGTTTTTATGCCCTTTTTGGCGAATTGCGGGAATCCGAGGGGGTACTGGATGCGGGTCAAAAGGGGTCTACTGGATATATCTAGATCCACATGAAATCTCCACCTGAAAGAGAGCGAAGAAAACCTGGCAGAACAAATGGGGCGAACAAGATAGGTGGGGGTTAGAGGTATTGCAGGATATATCCTAATGCAGTTGAAACTCCCGCATATCCTGATGAAGGTCAAACTCCTGCATATCCTGATGAAGGTCAAACTCCCGTCAGAGACAGGAAAACTTAGAAAAACTTAGGATTTTTTAGGATTTTGACAGAGTATATACATAAAATATAACATTTAAGTATAAGATAAGTTGGTATTTACCTTTTATCATTTACCTTTCTTATACTTTAAGTTATATTTGATGTATATACTGGCAAAATGTTTGAGAGTGGTTTCAGATCCACAGGAATTAAAATGCAAAATCTAGAATTTGGAGGATCCTTCAGATTTTAGACTTAGTCAAATTTTCAAGGTTTTAGGGTTTCAGACTTAGCCAAATTCAAGGGTTCAACAACATGCATCGGGGTAAAGGCACAAGGACCCCTTAGGAAAATTTTGAGGAGTTTGACAAGATTTTGCAATTTTGAGGCATGGAAAATAAGAGTCCCAACAGTTTCTATTACTCATCTTCTATGTATGCATAACACAAGATTTAAGAGACAAGAAAAGTGTGACCTCAAAAGTTGAACACACACAAATAAGAAAACTCACAATGCCAACAAGAAAAAGGAAAAAATTGAATAGCTCCCTTAACCTTTGAAGACTTTGACATACCTTTCAAGAGTATAAAAGTTGTTTTCCATTACCAAGATGAGGGAACAAAAACTAAACAAATTGACTCTAATGACATAGTTCCTTCCATTACCATAAGTCATTTCATTTTATATCTTGTAAAGAAAACCTGCAAGAGGATAAGGGGTGCAATCTAAGTTCCTTAAGGCTCATGCCCATAGGCAATTTGAAAGGTTATGATAAGAAAAGGTAGAAACAATTACATTGTCTAAGGTTATTTAGAAAGTTCTAGCAAGATCAACAGTAAAATGGAAAATGGCTCCCGCCCCTTCAGCTTCATCTAACCCTAAGGCTTTCACCTCTTCTGCCATGACTATTCCAAAGGCAATTGTTGTTGCCTCGTTTCCCCTGGTTAATGGCATATGTGCAGGTTCACCACATGCAAAGGTGGATAGGGTGCTCGGGGCTTCATTTCCAAAGGTTGCAACTAGGGTTCCTATCGTGCCTTTTGTCTCTCCTATTGGCATCTATCTTTTGGTGTCCCCCACACTCACACCATTGGAATCTATTCAACTTCATTGGGAGGGGGTGATAATGCTCTGGGATTTGTGAATGCATCTTCTTCAAAGGGTAAGGGTATTGCTATGACAAACTCTATTGTAGGAAACTCTATTCATGTGGTTTGGTGTTGTTGGAAAGATTGCTCCAGTTACCCTTAAGAGAGAGGGACTTATTGGGTTGCGAGCAAGGCAACATTTGTTTCTGATGGAATTACTGTGTTGCTCCAAATCCACTCACCACTACTATGTATGAGTTGGACATGGGACACCACACGTGTTGCACTCATGTGACCTGCATATGGACATATCACTCCTATTCACATGGCAAAAGCCAACAGAACGATGGAGTGTCTAGAGTCAATGAAGTCCGAAGTTGCAAAATGGTTTCTCAACCCCAGATTGTAGATGGCACTTCATGCAAATATTTCCTCGGCCCCAGAATGTGAACTGTAGGTCTTGCAAATGGTTTCTTAGCCTTAAATCTCGCATTACATCTCATGTATTTTAGACTTTGGCCTTGGTTTACATTTTCCAAACCTTCTACAACTTGCATGGCAGCCCCGAGACCCAAAATGCAAGGGCATTGAATCGACAAGGAGTTAAAATGTCGTACAAAAGAGTTTCTTTGAGCAAAAGTGAATTTGAAATGTTCAAGCAACTACAAATGGCATGTGTAAGGCCATATCCACGACCCCACACCAATATTCTCCATGCCTGTGTTGAAACAAAGGTTTTGAATCGGCTTCAAACATGAATTAAGGTAGATTCTTGTGAGATATTATGTTGGGAATGATCTGGTCTATGTTTTATGTTAAGTGTGGAACCAAAAAACTCCAATGCCGCGAGTTGTTGGATAAAATACCTCAAAGAATTGTGCATAAACAATAGGCACATGAATTGTTTGACATGATTCCTCAAAGAAAAAAAATGTGGAAGTAGAGGCGACAGGCGACCCATTTGACAAAACGCCTCAAAGAAATGAAATCTCATGGGATGCCATGATCGTTGGATATGCACAAAAGTAGATTCGCTCAACAAACTTTAGAAGCTTTCAAGTAAATACAATTGGCAAGTTAAAGCCAGATTCCTAAACCTTTGCCACCAAAATGGGAATTGTAGAATAGGGTATGGATGTCCATTCTAGTGGAATAGAAGAAGTGTTATTGGAAATGCTCTGGCAAATAGGCATGCAAACTGTTTGGTAGCATGCCTCAAAGAATTGTGGTATCGTGGAGTGCTATGATTGCATTATTTATAAGATAGATTCGTTGAAAGGCTTTCCAATAAATGGCCACATCCTATATGGCATCTTCCATGGAAGAACTTAAAGGTATCAATGGGCATTTAGGTGAGATAAGGTTTGGCTACTATGGAATATGCGCACTACAGTCTGAATATACACATTTGATAATGAAAATACTATATGTTCCGTTTTCACATAGGAAACGGATCCGTAAGTGTTGATTGGCTCCCTTGATGCTACAATCTAGTTATGGGACTTTGCTGTACGGAAATCAGTGTCCACTCTTACATATCACAAGGAATCTGTTCGAGCACTTGTGATGCACCCACTTGAGCACAATTTTGCATCAGCATATGCTAATAACAACAAGAAAATCAAATTACCTAAGGGAAAATTCTCGCACAATACTGTCATATTCGAAGACAACAATAAATGCAATGCTTATAAGCAAGGACAATGTGCATCTCTGTAGGCAACAATGGAAGCTTGGGTTCTATGATTTGGAAAGTGGTCACAATTTCTAGCAGGCCAAAATGGTTGTAGAATCTGGATCACTGGACAGTGAAGCTAAAATATATGCAATTTCATATGATGTACCTCTGAGGCTTGCACAACTACACATTTATGGGAAAACCAGAAACTTCAAGAGCTGGTTCAGAACAAAAAGAAACAAATGATTTGACAGGAAGAAGACTCTATTTGAAACAGCTTGTCTGAGAATTTAAAAAAATTGTGGAGAGATTGTGAATATTTGAATATCCATGGACAGGGAGTCAAAAGAGAGCAAGGGTTTTGCATATGTTCAATTTAAGGATCAAGTTGCACTCTCCAAGATCGTAGAGTTAAGTGATAATGAATTATATGTTGATGAGGCAATGGATAGAAATGAAAGTTAGTGATGCAAGGGAAGAGATCATGTGGTTGAAGAAATAGTTTAAAGAGGAAGATAGTCGATTCCTTGTATTATTTAGTGAGCACTGCAAACAGATCTAGAGACTGAGAGTGTAAAGTTACAAAGGGTAAGAACAGAAGACACTCTTGGAAGAGTGATTCAAACGTTGAAGCCAAAATAGAGGATAGCTCTATGGTAGAGCAACTAGAAAGTGCAGATTGTTTTCAAGATGGAAATGGGGCAGATGCTTTGAACAAAGAGATAGATAATGGGGATGAGGATACCTGAAGGAAGGAATAGAATGTGAAGGGCAAGCCAAAATAACCCTTTGCATTCCAATGTAATTTGTCTTTTGTGAGTTTTAGAGGGAATGATTGTTAATCTTCCATACCCAAAATTGCCTATATATACTCACTTGAAACTCATTGTAAAGCATTTGGAAACCCATGGAAACTCATTTTGAATACAACATATCAAATTTTGCTCCACTTTTTTTCAGTTTTCACTTTAATGGTGTTTTTCAAACTCTGAATTTGTTTCCTTTCCGCATTATTCTATTTAATTCACTGAATGTCGATGGATTCAACATGTGTTTACACCATTGATGCTTGGCGAGGTGTTTTGTGTGGTCGCATGAACACATTTGTGCACACTAAAATTCGACAACAAACATACATGGTTTTAATCCCTTTGAAAATCACACCATCTCACGTTTGGATTGCAGTAACAGGTTCAATGGAGATTGGTTTTAAGTTGAATTTGTCCATTTGCAGAATGGTGTGTAAAAGGATCAAAGACAGGTTTAGATTTGTTTCTTTTTCTCTCTTTAACCCTTTCCTTCTCCCCTCTCCTTTTTACTTTTTTTTAATATTGATGTTAGATTAGTTTAGCTTAGGGTTTTAATGATAAGTTTCAGTCACACAAGGCAGAAATTTGAGATGACTTTATGACTTTCATTTGGTAAAAACTTACTAATTTTAATACATTTTTTTCTGTCCTAAAAATTAGAGCTGAATTCTTGAAAATTGGAATGAATTCTAATGAATAACCTTTCGTATTCCACCTTGCAAAATTCTAATTTTAAAAGACATTGTTGTTTGAATGATTTTAATCATTTTTAATATGAATTTGATGTTGAAAATCATTAATGGAAGTCAAACAAATAGAAATGAAAATCATTAACACATTTAAAAGTGAAATTGAGGATTTACATCAACTAATAGTGATTCATTTACACTAAGCAAGCCTCTTTTTCTCATGTATGATTCCTAATATTCATTGTAGCCCCTCAAACAGACCAGCCAAAGTGCTCTCCGAGGGATTCTGGTAAACCTCGCGAAAGCAATCAATAAAGACTCTTGAGGCTAGCCACCTTCCAAGTAGGGGAACCTTTGTTGTTCCAACCTACAGTGCTTCACGGCTTGCAAGAACATTGGTGTGTCAAAACCTACATCAACAGTAGGTATAGTTAGAACTTTAGTTAGGCTTGAGATCAAGGCCAAAAATGGAGGCAAAAACCGCTGGAACTGAAAGTTTCACATGTTAATCAAAAACGCCAAGGTTGCCCCTTTTGCTAGGGCAGGTCACTCGGCCAACCCTGAGAATGCTCAGGCGACCCCACCATTTGAAAGGTAAAAATGTAGTTTCAAAGGGAGCGAAGAGGAAGGAAAGCAAGGAAAAAGACTTGGGAGGATGAGACAAGAGCAAGGAAGGGTCCTAGACATAAGGAAGGGTCCTAGACATTGAATAAACACTTCCATCAAGGTCGGAAAGGTTGAGAAGGAGCCTTATTCACGCCATGTGGGTCGTGAGCCAAACCGTCAGATCATCATTGGACTGCCACATACGCCAGTGTAATTTTGGGCACGTACAATTAATGCATTGCAGAAGCCAAGAGCTAGTGGGATGGTGGCTAGATCTGGGCCTTCCTCCCATGACGCTATGCAACATGTTGTTGGTCACCATATAGAGCAAACATTTTCAGATGTTCTAGGAGGCAAAAAGGTCAAAGGACATCTTTTCCTGTCTATTGCTTCAAAGGAAGAGTAGCATCAAACCATTTTTGCTGCTAAGGCTTTTGGCTAGAAAGGTTCTTTTGGGTGTTTGGTAAAAGTTGTTAAGAAGATTCTACTTTTAAAACACGTAGTAAAGTAATTGAAGAAGCTCAGCACTACCCAAAGATGGCACTTATTTGTAAAGTGTAGGTTCAAGAACTTTTGGCCCACTCTCTCAAAGCTGCATCAATGGGTAACTAAATGATGGCAACCTTTCTTGCTAAGCCTGGTGTGATTTTTTCTCATGCTCAGAGCTTTTTCATTAAAGTGTGTAAATTTAAGGTAGACAAACTATATTCTTGCAAAGGGACTATGGGCTTGGGGAAATGTTACTCTCTTTGTGAAACCCTAGTTATCAAATTTTAATATGCTAACAAAAAATTTTAAGGTTTTATTATTTGACTATGTGGGTGAGGCTGCTCAATCTTCTTTTGCATTTTTGGTTTTCTTCTTTGGAAAACATCAGTAACTCCCTAATGAAGTTTGTATCTATCTCCTTTGAAACTTGAAGAGTATCTATCTCCTTTGAAACTTGAAGAGGTTTTCTCATACTACTTTTGTGCATATATTGGTAGAAATTGATTTTTCTCTAGGTTTGTCATCGGAAATATGGCTGAAAGTAGGTAGTATTTAGAAGCAACATTTGGATCAAGAACATTTGGCATTTAGGTGTAGAAATTGTTTTGGTCTTGGTCATTTGTCAGATTTGTGTTCAGGGGTAAGAAGAAAATCTATTAGCAAGGCTTCATGGTGGTAGGGTGCTAAATTGCTTCATCATACTGTGAACAATGCTCTAGAAGAAGATTCTTTGCCTCCCTCAAATAGGCCAGATTCGTCGGCAAGGATTATGGCCTTGCCTATTAAGTCTGCTTACGAAGCAAATATTGTGAAGCCTTTGGTTTGAGAAGAAACCTTCTTTACAAGCTGAAAAATCAGAATTATATCATAAGGATTTCTCAAAAGAGTCTCTAGCTCTTTTAGATCCTGCCCAAGAGACGTGTCCTTTTGTCTCATCAAAAGAGGATTTTCTCTTTGTTCAGGGAGATGACAATGTAGACTAGGAGAATGTATCACCTAAGAAAGAAGGATGGACAATGGTATCTAACAAAAAAGCAACATCGAGAAAAAATGTTGCTTCTCAAATGATTTTAAGATCTCATACGAAAAAAAGGTGGGATAATATGCTGAGTTGCCTTTATTTTCAAGGGGTGGGGAGCCAAATAGATTCCCCCAGCTAATTAATATAATGGTATCTAATGTTGGGTAATGCAATAAGAGAGGGAGGGAGATGGGAAGGGAGGAAGAAGCAAAGGAGTGATAGAAGGAATGCAATAAGGGAGGGAGGAAGACAGGAAGGGAGGAAGGAGGAAAGGAGAGAAGGAAAGTCAGAAATAGCGAAGGGAGGAAGGATAAGTGGGGGAGAAGGGAAGGTGGGAAGGAGGGGGGGGATGGGAGAGAGAAAAAGGATGGATGGAAGGGCAATTAGAGGGGATGGAGGGGCAATCAGAGTAGATGAAAGGACAATCGGATGGGAGGATAGACGAATGGACAGATGAAATGGGGGAAGGAAGGAAAGAAGAAAGAAGAGAAATTATATCAATGTCCACAAATGACTAAACTATGTAAATGAGAATTCAAAGTACACCAAGTTACAATACCAAGGAATATAAAAATGAGCATTAAAACTAAAAAAGCAAGAAATACTATTCAACAAATAAAATGCAAAAAAATGTTGCAACATTATGATTACAATGATGAGCAACAATAGGATGAATATAAAATAAGATACAAAATAGAGCATTGCTCCACTTGTAATTATTTACTATCTACAATCATTTTGCATAAGGACATAGCACATCCCGATACTGAATTTACAATTTTGCTCAAAAAACTTAATTCCAAGTCATTCAAACACTACAAAATGTCAAAAACAAACCTGAGAGTACAAACTGGCCATCCGGACTAAAGCATGCCTCAATATTATCAGGAAAAGCTTCCAAGCTGAATCCACAACGCTATTGATTAAGATCACCAAACATGATGCAAGTTAATGCCATAGACAAAGAAAACCTAGAGCAATTTAACTTGTATGTCAAATAATTGTAAACTATTGCATGCTAGATAGGATCAGATACATATTTGTTGAAAATGAATAGAAGATTTGAGAAAATAATGCAATGAAAAATACACGTACCATTCAACCAAAATACCAATTATTAATAATGAAACTTACCTACACTTTAAACTAGAAATCGTTGGGTGTGACATGAATTTTTAGTTGAGGTGTATGTTGTGACTCGTTGACTAAAAATTGGCATCCATCCTTGGTCTCTTTATTAAGATGGACTTAATATAATCTTTAGTAAATTCTACAGGTTACAAATGCCACAATTGCATGGCCATGAGATTGTGATTAAGTAATGGAGTCAAGTTTCGAGTTAGTCAATTATGAATCTGGTTGCCATGTAGATGGAAGTATCCTAGTCACCAACTACACGACATTGAAGACTTTCAGTCACCTAGGCTAGGGATTGCTAAGAATGATTACCGGCTTTCCAAACATAGATGATGCATTATAGCAAATACTTCCAGCATGATGAATTATATGGCATTAATATTTCTCGCAGTGGCAGGCTGAAGTCTAAGGGCATATAATTCATGAAGTACAATGGTGTGGTGTGATGTACCATGAGGCTATAATGTGTAGTTGGTTGATGACCTAGAGTAATCAAATGATGAAATGCAATTATAATTTGTTTTGGGTTCTATGACCAAAGTTCCACATTTACATAAGCCAACATTGTGAAAGGTCATGCCCTCATCAAAAGTGTCATACACTACAAGGTAATTATAGATGACATGTAGTGGTAATTTTAAGGAAGCCTGTATTTATTAAAGTTTTGAAATCTTAATGAATCTATTCTCAATATTGAATTCTTAAATTAACATTCATCTTGAAATAGTTGTCTATTTGCTTAAGATTATATATGTTTTATATAAAATTAGCGAACTGTCAAAAAAAAAAAAGTGCTTGATAGAAATTGAGGGCAATTACATTTCCAAATTTTATCAAATTGCAAAAAAAATTTGGAGGAAAAATGGAAAAAATAACTTTTGGTGAATATTAACCACTAAAATTATACTTAGACATATGTACTTTCTTTTACATGATCATTTGGTACTATCAAGCATAGGTCAAGTTGGTTAACCATTTAGGCATGACCCAACTAGCATGGTTGAAACTTGATGCAACTTAATGTTCGTCACCATTCCCCCATTTATGCTGAGCTCACTTATTTGTGGCTCCTTCAACTATCAAACCATCCACAAATGGGAACTGGTAAGTAAAAGCCATTCCCCTCCTCCATAATGAACTGAATACAAGCACATACAAGGACTTGAACTTTTCCATGTATGCCCTTATTAATCCTTATATCCCTTTTGATGCCTTAGGATGACTAGATAAATCTCATTTTCCAATGCCTTTCATTTAGTAGCCTAATTATTTGTAGAATTCCTAGGCATCTAGTACACCCTAAGGATTGCTTCTAATAGTTGCAACCTTAAAGCTATGTACCTTGAGAATTACATTAAAGGAACTTCGCTATTTCAATTATTTAACCATCATAAAATTCTATATTGATTTCTCTTTTAGTTGTTATAGTAGAATGGATGCATAGTATACTAATCCTTTCTCTCTGTTGTACCCAATCAAAAAAATTTGCTTCATTAAGGCATTTTGTGAAAGTCTAGAAAATTTTTCATTAAAAAGCCAAAAAGTCAAAATTTCTAAAAATAGACGTCAAATTAGGTTTTCTGGGTTTCTTGAGAAACGGATGCTGGCAAAATTTTCTAAAAATAGAATCTCCGATTCAGGTGTCGTGTTTGGTTCTGATTGGCTAATTTTGCTTCACGATCAAGGTGGTCCAGACAGAATCTGCAAAAGGTCGTGTTTTCTTTGTTGGGTCAATTCTCCTTTTTCAAATGGCAAAGCACGAGCTCCGGAGCTATCAATGGAGGAACTTCATCTGCCAGAGATCAGTTTCAAGTCTTCCGGGCTGTTCAGACAACGCAGAACTGGCGAGCAGTCATCGACTGATGAGGAATGAAGAACGAAGCATGGTGAATCCGAAAAGTGTTGAAAAGTGAAAAATCATGAAATTTTTCTAAGGCATGGATTTCCAGACGCCCCTGGAGGCTGGTGCGCCCAGCTTTAGCAGTGTTAGATTTTTTTTTCACATTTTTTGAGAAAATGCTAAAAATGTCTCCGTCAATCAGTTCCCAAGTTGATAAAAGCAATCATGTTGGTCAATAGATCTTGAAAAGCTGGGATTCACCTCAGATATACCCAGGCTATCTAGTCCATCCCTCATCCAGTGGCAGTTGACTGACAAAACGCCGAAATTGACAACAAGAAGCAGCTGTCGGCACGCAAAACGGGGCAAACTGCAAACAGAGCTTGAAAATCATAAATTTTTCTAAGGCATTAAAAACCAAGCGCCCCTGGAGGCTGGGGGCGCCCATCTTTTCCTGCCTTAGAATTTTTTCCGCATTTTTCGAGAAACGTCAACAAGTCTTCGTCAGCCCGTTTCTAGGAGGTCAAATTCAGTCAAAACTCAGTCTAAAAACTCGGAAAAGCTGGAATTTCATCTCAGGTGTGTTCAAGCTACTCAAACCACCTTTCATCTTGCTTTAGTAGTCAACCGGACGACCAGAAACGAAGATCAAATAGGGCTCGAGACACGGAAAACGGAGAAAAGTTACAAAAATTCAAAAATTCAAAAAAATTTCTAAGGCATCAAATTCTAGGCGCCCCAGGAGGCTGGGGGCGCCTAGACTCACCAAAGTTAGAATATTTTTGTGTTTTTTCGAAGAACGTGCAAATCCTCCTCCGTCAGCCCGGTCAGATTCACAAAAAATCAGTTTGGCTCAGTTTTCGAGGCAGGCACAAGGTACAATCAACTCCATTTTCATTAGGCTTGCCTACCTGCCAAATCATCAGTCTCAGTTTTGCCCCAACAGGAGAGATTCGACAGCCAAACAGGGGTCCACAATCACCGGAGCGCGCGCGGAAATCGAAAAGTGAGCAAAGTTGAAAATTTTCAAAAAATGACTTAAGGCACAAAAACCCAGGTGCCCCTGGTGGCTGGGGGCACCCAAGTTTTAAGGTGTTAGAAAATTTTCATGTCTGTCAGTGTTTTTCTGATAGCTGCTTCCGTTTTAGCAGTTGAACGTCATCAAATCGTCAGTTTGAGGCTGGGAATGAATTCAGAATTGATAAATCTTCAAGGTGCCATCATCAGTCAGCTTTTTCAGTCAAACAATGATAGTTTGCTTGTTGAAGTCAGGGACAGGCCATACTGGAGTCAGAACGAGTGCAAAAGTTTCAAAAAGAAGTAAAAATTGGCTAACACTTTTGCAAACTCGCGTGTTTGATAACATCATCAAAGAAGATATTTTTCATCATCTCACACATGAAGCCATAGGCAGCTATAAAATAGGGATTCTTCCTATTTGAAGATATCTACATGGATTTGTGCTTTAAAAGATGCTTTCTCCATAGATAAGTCTCAAGCTTTATTCTTTCACAAAGAAAGCTGCTTTTTTTGTCCTAAAATTATATAAAGACAAGCTTTTGGCTTCTTTATTCATTATTTTTGCAGGTTGCATCCAGAGGAAGAAAGACATATTTTTCTTTCCACGAAGATTCAAAGACCCAAACAAAGTGCTTTTTCAGCGTTCTTCATAGTTTCGGGATGAGGAAGCAAGTAGGCACCCTTTTTCGAGGTCCATATTTCTAGGGGATCGTTTTTCAGAAACAGGGCCGAAGCTTTTTCAATTTCATCGAGATGGGTCCATCTAGAATTTCATCCTCTTGAAGATTGGGAAATTTTATTTTTCCGGGAATCTGCTTTTTTGCTGCTTTTTCGAGAAACCCTCCACTTTTTCAAAATCCGACAATCTAGGTTGCTTCAAAACGGGATTGCCTACAAAACCCATGTGCCATCTTTTTCGCTCACATTCTGTTTTTTAGAAAAAATCAACAAGTAATTTTCAGCCTTTTGTCCAAGATTTTTCCGACATAGGCGTGTTCACAGTCATTCTTCAAGTCTTACAGTATGGAGTACTCTCCAATAGAGATCAAGCCTAAAACGGCGTTGGTTCAGGATTATCTAAGAACTTTCAAGACAGATTTGCATAAGGTGCTTCTAGTGTTCAATTTGCATCCTTTGGAAGATGTAGGAAATATAGCTATCAGGAATTTGAGTCACTCTGGGTTGCTTGCAACAGCTTCGTTCCCCATCACAATGCAAAGTATCAAATTCATAATTGCTTGTACAAAGCATTACAATTCAGTCACAAGAGAAATCCAATCAACAGATGGACAAGTGCTCTACAACCTAAGGCCAAATGATATTGAGAAGTGTTTTTCAATACCAATTTGGAGAGAAAACTTAGTCGTTTCAATTGAAGAATGCAAAAGGGTGTGGCACAATGATAAAGAAAAGTATCGAAAAAAGATTGCTCAGAGGTGGTTGAAAGAAAAGCAGAACGTTATGCCAAAGAACATTGGACGTGGAGAGTTCAAGGAAGAACATGCAATAATGATCACTCTACTAAGCCGAATCACAGGTCAAGCAGATGCTAACAAATTTCAACCTTGGATGTTTTACATCATGTCCCAGATTGTTGATGGAACTGAATACTATGATTGGTTGGCACTAATCAGTGATAGTCTCCACTAGCAAATAATTGATTTTCAAAGGGCACATGATGTCATACCTTGTATACTTGATGACTTTTCAGGGTCAATTTAGAGGTTTGAATATTGTTGGAACTCCGGGCATTCAACATGTTTATCACCATTTCCCACAGTTAGAATTTTCTCAGGCTGAGCGACATTATAGGCGGGTAAATGATGCATTCCTAATGCATGCAGTGCGAGATCTGGATAATGAGTTGCATATACGGTTTTCAGCTGATGCCAGATTGGCAATGGTGGAATGGGTTGATTGGTTTATCCAGTTTCCCACTTTCTCCTACATTAGAGTATATGGCTTCTCAGGAGAGCCAGCCATGTTGCCGAGATATCCTACGGATGAGGTAGCATTCATGGAATTTCTGAGGCAAGTCTATGAAGTTCATACGTTTCTGCGCAGCAGACACAAGGCGGCTTTCAATTTTTCAATTGGGATGGGTATTTACAGATGTAGATCTGGAGCAGATGCCAAAGTAATTGGTAGTGAATCGTCCAAGTATGGTCTTAAGTTTTTCGACAGGAGGTCTTCATATGATCCTTGTGGTGTTTTTGCATCACACCTTGGTCAAAATTGCGTTCATGTACCTACAGTTGAAGATTTCTGGGCTAATTGTGCAGATAAGTTTGAAGTGCGGAAACGTAGTTATAGCAGGTTCGCCCTTCGGCAGTTGGCTGATATCCTGTCAAAAGATGTAGAGGGCTTGTCAAATAACGGTGAAGTTTTACTTCTGGCATATTTCAGAGATCAGGTCGAGCAACAATCATTGCCACCAGTTAATTGGTCAGCCAAAAAAAAACACCTTGATTGAGGAAAGGACGAGCCGAGTTGTCAAAAACAATTTGATATTCCTAAAAATAAGCGGAAAGAAGTCATTCCGGTTGCAGTGCCGCCAATTGTTCAACCATCAGAACCTTCCACTTCCAAACCAAAACAAAGAGTTAAGGCTATGAGCGTCCTTCCAAAAGGAACAAAGACGACCAAGTTGAAGAGGAAAAGGGTTGAGTCTCCAGTTCATTTTCAGCAAGAACAACCAACAGTTGCATCAGAAGTTCCCACTAAACCAGCACCGCATGTTGAAACAATGCCTTCAATTCATGTTTCTCCACCTTCATCACAAGCTCTTCTCCCATTCACATTGATTCAAAGCCAGATTCGCTAGTTCATAACTCTGAGACACATATTGGTTCATCAAGAGCAGATGAAGTTAGAACCGAGTTTCCAAGAGAGAATGGCTCATCTTGGCTAGAGAACATTTTGGGTAGGAAGAGGAGAAAGCCTTCATATCAGTTGAACTTGACAGAACTTAAAAGCGTCTACCAAGACACACCAGACAGGAAACTTAAGAAGCAAGTTCACATTGAAAAGAATGCGGATGGAGAAATGATCCTAGAAACTGCAACACCGCCAGAGGATAAAAATGTTGATGATATTGAGGTTGATGACTTCAAGGTTGTCAAAGCTAATCTTGGTAGGAGTACCCGGCATACTGATGTAAATCTCTTCGAGGTTGCAGCAGATAATCTAAAAGAGAGTGCTGAAAGACGAAGAAGATAAAGCAGCTCTCAAAGCTGAAGTTAGGCAACTGCGGCAGTATATTTCCAATCTTTTTCATGGCACATCACAAGCCGACTTATTGCTTCCTCCGATTCTGGAATCACCAGCCAATCAACAGCAATTCAGTTAGTTGGTCATCTATGGGAGGCACATGAAGGATTGGGTGGAAGAATTTGTGACTAAAGGTAGAGTTTTACTTTCACAGTTCTATCAATTAAAGTATAACGCTCATGATCTACGTCAAGGCATTCAGGGGTTACAATAGACTTTGGCTGAAAACAGACCAGTGTTTGAGATCATTATCTTCGACTTGAAGATAGCATATAATTCTGTTGATTCAGTTGAAAATAAGAAGATTGTTTCTACTTGGAAAGCACAGTATCTTTTCACAGTAAAAACTTATGACAATATAATCAGAATTAACAGAATGGAAAGAAAAAGTGGTAAATGTTCTCAAGTTCGTGAGATCTTTTGTTTCCCAGATCCCGTGTTCATATGAAAAAGAAGATGGTACCCTGTATGATCTCAAGGAAGTACAGACAGAGTTCCAGACTCTCGTCCGCAACAGTTTTAATGGTGATATCAGTGTCAGCAAGATGGATCGTTTTGCCGCGATGACAATAAAGTTTGATAAAGTTGTGGGAGAAATTCATGAATTCCTTCAGATGGTTGCAAATGGTGAAGAAATGTTGGAAAATCAGAATATCATCTTAAAGAGTATCAGTGTTCCTAGCAAAGATGTGGTCACTCGCTTTTTAGAAGACATTATTTCCCAAAATATTAATGGATGACATCACCAATAAAGCAAGAATGTAGATGAAGATGTGACTCAAAAGAAAGCAGCTTTAACTCAAATGCTTTTTGTTTCAAAGCATTTGCTTTCATTCAAAGCTTATCCATCTTTAAAATAGTAAAAAAATCACTTTGTAATAGTTGGAGTTTTCTTTGCTTTAAAGCAAATTGTTTTAAAGCATTTGTTAGTTGTAATGTTTGTCTTAAAATAGAAATAAAGCTTGCGAGTTGGCAAGTTAGTTAGGTTAAATCAAGGAGATTTTAGGGTCCCCTACTCTTTTTAGTATAAATAAGGGCAACCTTGCCCATTGTAAGTAATGGTAATTGTGATAGCAAAATTTGTTGTGCCTATTCTAGCCTACAGAAATTGTTATTTCAAGTGCTCGTTCATTCTGTGTTGTTTGTTTTCCAATGTTCGATAGTATATTGTATGTCTGCCTTTTGCTACAATATTGTTGTCCTGGAGTTGTATCAACTTTATGATATTGGGAATAGAAGTCTCATGCCTGCCATTTGCTTTGATTTTCTATCTCTGATCATCTAGTTTTGTCATCAGATGTGTGGCTTGCGTAATCTTATTTCAGCTTTCATCTTAAAGTACAATGAGTCTTCTGATGTGAATCTGGAAGAAGTTTATTAAAGCGTTTATGTTAAAAACAAATCATTCCTTGTTAACTTTTAAGCCCTTTGCTCTGAATTTACTTAGGAGATTAAAAGCGTCATTTAGTTTAGGCTTAGCTATAGTTAGAAGTTTTAAAAAGCAAAAACCTCTACTGCAGCGATCAGAGTTTTATAACCTTGTGCTCGCAGCTGAAAAACAAAAAGAAGATAGGCAAATTTGTTTTATTTATCTTTTTAGCGAACATCAGCAAAAAGGGAACTCCCCCTCATAATAGGAGAGCAGTTTATCTATGCATAGCTGTCCGTTTCCAACTCGCATTCCAGAGGTGCGAATTGAAACGCCAACACTCTCATAATGAGATAACATTTTGGACCTTGAGTGATTTTATATTGAAGAAACAGATGTTACAGTAGAGTTAAGGGGAGAAGGTATATGTCCATATATCTTGTTAAGATATCAAAAGACCAAACTTCGTGACTAACCCCATATGAGAGGAAAACATGACACAAAAGTGTTCAAAAAGATCAAAATATTAGTAGGGCTTTGGAAGCAAATCATATGTTATAGATAACTCACACATTCATGTTCCAAATATCCTTGTGAAATCAGTTAAAACTCACACAACAGCATGACGTAGCAAATGCTCTAGGTCATTTTTCACTTGCTACTACTGGAGAGAGAGCTTAACTAGTTGGGTCAAGAAAACAAACATGAGAATAATAATCTAAAAAGACTACACAAAAGCATTTGACACAGAGATAGATAGATAGATAGATAGATATGAACTTGAGAAAATGAGACCTTAAATGGAGGAAAATGGAAACCAAACACTCCTTGGTACTAAAACCAAAACTTCAACAAAAATAGAAAGAATATAAAATTGAGCAAAAAGTACCTTAAATGGAGAAAAATGGACACAAAACACTCCTTGGTGCTAAAACCAAAAAGTTTAACTATAGAAAAGAATGGGAATCCTATAAATGGCAGCCTTATTTATGTAATGGTATTGGGAAGCAAACAATGTGATATATAATATGGTCAAAGTTCGATTGTTTGCAAGAACACTACAAGGCTACATCATTAAAATTCTAAATCCAGACCCTTAATAAGAGGGAGTCTCCTCTTCTACACTTTAGGCTCTACTAAGCGATGGGAGGTGTCCAGAAAATTCAATGAAGAATGAATTGACTTAAATTGACAAAGATCTGCAAGGTAAACTGGACCCTTCTAGTGTAAAGATACCCAATTTAACTCTCATTAGCATGCCTTAACACCAATTTACCTTATAAACGCATATTAGGACCTTAATATAGCAAACAAACAGAATTCTGGCATTAATCTTTTCATAATGGAAATCTTTATGGTATTCAAAGGACAAATTCCCAAACTATGAGGTCCCAAAGAAGAATGCAGATTTATTTGAGGATTAATTTAAATGGGTTTAAACTTTAAACAGATTTAGAATTCAATTACTACAAAACCCTTATTGTGCAGAAAATTAATATCATATGCAAAGATTGATCAATTTCATATTAACAAGACTGGTGCCTAACTCCAATGAGTAAAACAATCAGCAAAGACATGATAATCAAATAATTTGTAGTTATACTATTAAATTTGCATCAAATAACACCAGATCTCTATGAATCTAATATGAATATTACTAGCAATCTAGTTGGCATTCATATTAATATCGTTTTCAGATGAACAGAAACATCATGGCAAAGTAAAACTCTAACAAAGTGGCCTTGGCCTAACTATATAGACCTATAAGGTGCAAATACTGACTCCTATGACTTCTAACAAAACACAACATACCTTTGGCATCCAAACCAAAAATAGAGGGAAAATATCCACATCAAAGAGAACTTTCTATTTATAGAAAAGGGAACAGTGCACATCCAATGGATGATTGGCATATGTCCCTCTTCATGTCTTTTGCACACTTTGTCTTCCCTTGCACACACAACTTTCTATTTGTAGCAAAGGCACATTGTTAGGCACATGTTTGAACATTTATTTTATCCCAACCTAAAATGCACATGCAAGTGTACACTTGACATTTTATATAATATTTACATAAGTACATAGCCAGCATAAATGTTTAACATGCTTATGCAAAGCATATGACCCTTACAAGAATAAAACAAGAAATATAAGAATGAGGACAAAAAAATAGAAGAATGAAAGAATGCTGACACGAAGAAGTTTTGGCTATGTTTATGCAAAGTCTGCAACTGTTTCCTCTCACTCTGCTTCTGTTGGGAAGTCAATTGCAAGAGCTTCTGACAACTGTTTCAATGAGGCTTCTCACGGTGCATTTACAATAGAAGATGTCCCCTTAACAAACATTTCTGACTTTAGCATGAGGGATATAATATCTTCAAGAGCGCTGTTCACTGTTGTAGAGGTGGCCAAGTCACTTTCAGTGATGTTTTGTCGGAAAATGTGAACTAAGGACTTAACATCCTGCATCCACTCACCTTGTTTGTCAAAGCATCATTGCCCCCAAATGGAGAGGGCAAACCAACATTCGTTGCTCCCAAGGACTGCAATATTTTCCATGACAGCATTTCCCACATGTATTATTGCAAAATTAAGCAAGAGGGCCTCATAGACCAAAACCACTCTTTTGAGGGCAGAGTGTCACTTTCTCAAATCTTTCTTGAGATTTTACTTAGGCCTTGCAGACCAAAACTACACTTTCAACATTTAGATGTCATTTTTGCAATTTTTCAAGAAATATATGACTCGGAAGACCAAAAGTATTACCATTTTTGGAAATTTTCTCCTTCAGACATTGCACTTTCGACATTCACATGATAGTTTTGCACATTTTGGGGCTTCTTGCATTTTACAGACCAAAAGTGCACTTTTGACATTTGAGTGTCAATTTTACAAAGTTCCACCTTCTAGACCAAAAGTGCACTTTTGACACTTAGATGTCATTTTCACACTTTTTGAAGAACATATGACTAGGAAGACTGATGGTGTGTTTTCAAAACCTGTCTGTCATTTTTGCAAATTTTCTCCTTCAAACTGAAATCACACTTTCGACACATAGAAGTTAGTTTCACAATTTTTAGTGCCTCTTGCATTTTACAAGCCAAAAATGCACTTTCGACACTTGAGTGCCAATTTGCAAATTTTTACATTCTAGACCAAAAGTGCAATTTTGAGCGTGCTTCATTGTTTTTCCAAGTTTTCTTTTAATCCTGATTATTATCTTCATTTTATCATAACTGTGTTGGAAAGCTCTTTTTTCCAGCTATAGGATGGCATTGGTGTGGTTCCAAAATAAACAAAAATGGAGGGACACAAGTATATCAAAGGACAACAAATATAGAGAGAAAAGACCGCCATTTATGTATAAGAATTCTTAGAAGGGAAAATTTCCATAGGGGTACAACAACTTCAAATCTTACAAAACAAATGGCACCATACAAATCGTAGAAATATATGCTATTCAAGCATATCCAGTATTATAAAAATACAATAATATATGAAAGTCCATTCACTCCAATGAGCATGACTTTGGTCTTGGTAAACATTAAGGATATACATAAACATTTTGCTATATCTATTAAAATAGATTTGGCATTTATTGGGGCATTAATTTACTAGCATGGAAGACACTTTGGGCAAAGAGGCTAGGGTGACATGGAGGGTTTGAGATGGTGTCCCTGTCAGCAAGGGGGAAGAATAGTCATCACATCACAAAAGACAAATATCCAAAATGTTCTAAAAAAGCAGGTTGGGGGTTTGATTTTGTATGCTGTATACAAGAAAACCCACAAAGGGACAGAAAGTATGCACATAAAGATTTGAATCCTGACATTGGGAACCATGTAAAAACCTCCCAATCTAATTTTTACCTTTATGTGAGAATCATTCTTGCTGTTGATCACGATGCTTTTGGTAGCAAATTATCTAGAAACTTCTTGGAGTTTAACTTTTGCTATTGATTGATACTGTCAATTTTTAGAACTTCTCTGTCATTCAATCTTTAAGTTTTGATCTATTTCTTGTTGTGGATGGGTTTGGACTACAAATGGCCCATAATTTTAGTTTTCTATTGCTTCATTGGCTAAGGCATTGTCGATTTGATTTGTCTTTCTAGGCCTATGTTGAAACCACAAGGCTGTGAAATGTCTCAGAGCTTCTTGAATGTGGATAAGGATCAAGTCCGTTTTCCAATTGGGTTTGAGCTGATCGAGTTTGAGAATGGCTTGAGTTTTATTTATAAAAACTTGGAATCACCTTCAATTTTGAGATTAGTGATTCTTGCTTTGACCGTGAGGCTTATACCATCTCACCTAGCATGAAGCTCCACAGTATTAATTGTTTAAACTCGTCTGTACTGCTGAAATGCAAGAAGAAAGGAACCTTCACGTGTTTTTATAACCCAATACCTACTTTGCTTGGTTTGTTTTTTGCAGCTCCGTCAACATTGAGTTTCATCCTAATGTTGGAATAAATATATTACATCATATAGTATATAGGTTAGATAAATAAATAAAAGTTGGTGGTGTTAATAATTAGTTTGAAGGTTAGTTGTCGGGAATAGTTTCCCATAGGGAAGTTAAGCAATTGTATGGGAAAAATCAAAGGCTTTATAAAGCCAATGTATTGAAATGTAAATATCAATTAGAGAATCCCAATGAGCATTAATATTATTATACATGTTCGGTGTTATCTGTAAGATCAGAGAATTGCAGATTGCTGAAGCCATCGTGAGAAAATAGAGAAAGGCTGAATTTTACATGTTTTGTTGATATTTTACTGTTCCATTTTGTAAAAGCTTTTGTAATTCCCCTGCAATAACCATGGTTCTGTTTTATATTGTCATCCAATGCATTACCTGTTAGCGGCATCACCACAGGCCACTCTTCATAGTTAAACAAGTTTATTACTGATTTCCTTTTAAACATTGTCTGCACCATTGATACTGCTGGCACCTTTCCCTGTTGCAATCCTTGTGGTCACTCTCTGCCATTGATATTACTATTTTCTATTAACAACTGCATATGTATTGAATGAGATTCACTACTAGTCGTTGCATTGAGAGATTCTAGGTAGGCCATGAATATAACATCTCAATTTGCTATTATTAAGTGTGCTGCAAAGACTTTTATATAAACATTTGCACCCAGCAAGTCCCTGGCCAAGGCTGTTACGTGGCATGGGTTTTTTTCTTCGAAAGAGATTAGTTTCTATATCTAATGTTCAAGTAAATGATTGGAGTAAAGAGATAAAGACATGAAAGAGATGTGAAAAAGGTGAGAGAACTGTAAAGGTAAATGAAATGTGGGGTGAAAGAGGAGATTAAGATTTGTTTTTGCAAAGTTTATTTGAAAAGAACTTTAAAACAAATTATGTTTTCCTTATTGTCAGTACATAGCTTCATTGGCAAAGGTGTTCAGTTTCATTCCTAAAGGTTGAAGGTTCAAATCCGCTTATTGCTAGTAGTGTGTTTGGTAATTGAAGGGAGTCTTAGACTCAAAAACTTTTGTTTTGTTTTCCACAAATTATCTTTGTAAACGGAGTCACTAGGAATTTATTTTTGTAAAATTGGAGATATAAGGTTTATACTGTAAAGGGGTGCATTATTGGTGGAAACCAACACCTTGAAAATGAAATTTTTTATCATGTCACCTTATGTTTGTATTCTCAGGGCCATCCATGCTATACCTAAAAGGGCTTTCAAAGATTGTGATTCTACATATGTCGCATAAAGCTTAAAGTAGTCAAAGAGAAGGCTGGAGGCACTAAAGTTTTGAGAAATTTCTCCATCTTGAGCTAGCTTCTTGCTTTGAGATGGTGGATTGCTCGAGAAGCACCACCACACTTGTGTCCCTTCTTGGAGCAAGAGGGATCTTGGCAATATTTGTGGATAGTCTAACCTCTAAAATAGGTTGGGTTAGTGTATTTGCATTTACTTGTTTTGTGAATAGTGTACTCACTAAAATAGGTGTGATTAGTGTAACAACATTGATTTTGTTTTTGTTGTACACCAAAGGAAGGATTTGATTCCCATAGCACTGGAGGAGGGATATTGACACTCACAAAGGAGAGTGGACTCTTGGAGGAGAGTTCTCTCATTATGCAGGCACTAGAGGAGGGATTTTGACATGCTAAGAGGAGGGTAGACTCTCAAAGGACAGTTGTTCTCTCATTGTGCATGGAAGTTGGGATTTGCTCTCTCATGTGGTATAGAGGATTTGCAGAGTCTAACTGTCAGGACATCCGCTGATGCGATAAGTTTGGAGTGTACTGGGTGAGTGGGAGATTTGGTGGAGCTGCTTCATCATATTTCCAAATGGGCTATTGTGATCAGTCCATGTAGTGTTTTGTCCTTTGTTCAGATTGATGTAATAAGGGGGAATCTTGGAATTAATATATTACGTTATATAGTATATAGGTTAGATAAATAAATAAATAAAAGTTAATTAGTAGTGTTAATAATTAGTTTGAAGGTTAGCTGTCAGATAGTTTCCTGTAGGGAAGTTAAGCAATTATACCAGAAAAATCAAAGGCTCTATAAAGCCAATATATTGAAATGTAAAAATCAAGTAGAAAATCCTAGCAACTCAATGAGCATTAATATTATTATACATATTCAGTGTTATCTGTGAATTCAATATCATTTAATTTTGCAATATTTGTGCCAACAAATTTTAATTCTTAAGTTACCGGTTCACTCAAGAATATCCCCGGATTCAAGTTTGATTCATTCCCAATCTGGGTACCTTGTGGATCTAGGTAGGGTCTTGCGAAACAAACCCAAATTTGGCCAAGTTCACTCTACAACGGACCCCAACAAATCTAGGTTTGTTCCGTAGGACCCACAAAGAATCAAGGGCAACTCTGCCGGCAATTTTATATTTTTTCTTTTTGCCCAGCAAGTTGACTATTCAACCTAAAAATAGGAGCCCTAACCCTAAAACTGACATCTAAAAACTTTGAAACACTAAAACAAACTCATTTTACCTCCTTCTAGAAGCAAAAGACACAAACCAAATACACTTATTGAACTTTCATTCTAGCTTGTTACTACAAAAATAGAGTTGAAGATTAATCATTGAAGGTTCTAGCGGTTGGATTGCTATTCCTACACATGTACAGGAACCCATTCGCTGCCAAGGTTCATAGAGGAAGATTTTTGGATTGGAGGTACTTTTTTTGGGCTATTTTTCTTCATTTTTTCGTTTACAAACACTCTCTTGTTTTGTTTTCATTCTTCTATGTGGAAAATATTAAATGAGCTAGGACATATATTTGTTTGTTTTATTTTTTTTTGGAATGTGTTGTTTTCCAAACTTGTTGCCTTAGGGATTACGATGGCAACTAATTCTGGCTCTAGAAGTCAGCCCCACCTTAAAACAGACCCAAATTCACTGTTGTGGAAGTATGTTGACATGGTACAGTAGGTTCTAAGTGGTGGGGGATATGTTTGGGTTTGTAGTGGGTGTGATGTGAAATATACAAGCTCATATAATCAAGTGAACGCCCATTTGTGCGGTATTCTTGGAATGGGCATCAAAGCTTGCCCAAGCAAATGTGTCAACATCTAAAGTGGTGGAATCTATTAGAGAGGAGGAGCAAGCAGAAAAAGTAATTGCCAATAGAATAGGTCACCCTTTGGCAACGAGAGGATCTCGAACAATAAGGCCCCCTCCTTCCACATCTATTCTTAAAGTTGTGTTAAAGAGCCACCTAGTTTTGGCCACACATCAAGAAGAGCCCACCACATAATAGACAAAGAGACCATTCAAGAAGTCATTTCAAAATGAATTACGAGAAATTGTTGATCAACACATTGCAAAATGCACCACATTATAGACAAAGGGACCATTCAAGAAGTCATTTCAAAATGAATAACAAGAGATTGTTGATCAACACATTGCAAGATGCATCTATGCAAATGGTTTGGCCTTCAACATTGTTCGCTCACCATATTAGCAAGAAATAGTGAGGAAAATTAATGATGCTCCAAAAGGGTACAAGGGCCCAAGTTTTGAGAAGGTGCATAGAACTTTATTGGCAAAAAAGGTAACACCTGTAGAAGATTAATTGAAGCCTACTGGGATTTGTGCGTCGAGATGGGTGTGTCCATCATTTCCAATGAATAGAAGGATGTCAAAAATTGGCCCTTGATCAATGTGATTGCAATACCCATAAAGGGGCAATGTTTTTAAAAGCCATGGATGTGAGGAGCAAATAAAGGATGCACAATATATTGTTGACATTCTCGTAGGGGCCATTGAGGAAGTGGGGCCAAGTTACGTTATCCAAGTCATAGTGAGAAATGCAAAAAATTGTAGAGCAGTTCACTTGTTGGTTGAGGCACATTATTTACACATCTTTTGGACACTCTGTGTTGTCTACTCACTCAATGCTACAAAATTGATTGAATCAAGCAGGTGTATGCCGAAGCAAAACAGATCCAAATGTTTATCAACAACCACCACATGTCACAGGGCATATTCAGATCATTCTTGAAACTGGAGCTATTGAAGGTAAGTGAAACAATATAATTTTATGTTTGACTTTAATAATTTATTTTTTAACACTTAAGTATGTTTTCTTTGTTTTTAAAATTTTTATTTTCATTTTCAAACAGGTTGTTGAGATCTAATTTGCCTCCAACACAATCATCTTGAGATGACTTGTGAAAGTGCAAGAAGCACTTCTAGCATGGTCATCAACCAATTTTGGTCTATATGGAGACAATCCAACAATGAGAGGGCAACAAATACTAATCAAATGATCTTGAATGACACGTGGTGGGATCATGTAGAATTTCTTCTTAGTTTCACTGAGCCAATCTTGAGTATGATCTATTATACTGACATGGACAAGCCATGTTCGTGAGAGGCATATGATGGCATCAACTCAATGATTGAGAAGATGAAAGCCATCATAACTAAGAAAGAGCAAAACCCTAAAAGAATTTCTTCAAATAGATGCAAACAATTCTTGTTGAGCAATGGAACAAAACGACCAAACCACATCTTCTTGCCTTTGCATTGACTCCAAATTATTATAGCACTAAGATCCTTTCATTGCCAAGAAGGATTGCACCATACAGAGATGTGGAAGTCAGCAAAGGGTACAAGCTAGCGTTTGCTAGACTCTTCCCTAATCTTGATTTGGAAGATGTAGTCACAAATGAATTTGCCGATTTTGTACCTCCAATAGTCAAAGTGTTTCCACTCTTTGTGACAAGTATAAGAAGCATGCTCACAAATTGTGGTACCTTTATGACCAAACATTCCAACACCTATAGCCTCTTGTGATCGAAGTTTTATCGCAAGTATTTTTTTATTTTTTATTTTTTGAGTAAAGCACAACTAATTGGCATCAAAAAAGGTAGATGAGTTAATGTACATTGGCATCAAAAAAGGTAAGAGTTAATGTACGTGCATTCCAACTTGTGTCTTCTTTTGCACAAACAAACTAACTACAAGGAAGAGGCAACGAAGTTGTGGGATGTAAAGCAAAAGCATACTAATTTGAATGCTTCTGCTGCCCAACTATTCATTAGTATAATAATGTAATAAAATATATATAATTAGTGTAGTTAGGTGTAGGCAGTGTTACAAGACTCGGACTCACCCAAGACTCAGCAAGTGGATTTTTGACCCGGACTCAGACTCGTCAAAGATTCAACAAATTGAAAAAACCATGAAATTCAGATATTTTTAAGGATTTAAAACTTGTTCCATGCACCCTTTAATAAATAAACCTTAAAGACACAATAAACTCATCAAATAGAAGCTACTTTGATCACATACAGAAGTATACATCAATCACATAAGTATAAACACAAATTTTAGCCTATGTTACCGGTTCTTTGCATTTGATTGATGGGTACTGGTTCGGTTCGAACCGGGTCCTGGTCCTGGTCCGGTCCTCCAAGGGATTCGGCTAGGATCCTTCAAATGCCCTGTGGGTTCTTCTGGGACGAACCCGAGAGAACCCAGGGAGAATTTTCTCAGAACCCAAATAGAATTTGCACACTCAAGACCTTTCTTGCTTTTATCCATCCTTGTATACCTTCTTACAACCATGATTAGCTTGCATGCATCCTATATAGTATTGTATTATGCATGCAATCACTGTTAATTAGCACTCCTACAATGCAGGCAATTAATTATCATTTGGGTTTGGGGGTTGTGTGAGGTTACAGGAGTGAAACTTTTGTGAGGTCTTGATAGTCAGGCAGGTCTTAGGGTCACCTCGATACTGGGGTCTTGGATGGTTACCTCATTATGGTGAATTATCTTCTAGGAGTTTGATTGCCATGTTGTGGCACTGTTGGACTACCAAGTAGGTTGGTGGTGGGATCAACCTCCAATACCAAACAAGTAGACTTTCCCTCCAAAAACTTGAATTCAAAGAAATAAAATTTAATAAACTGACCTTCATTGTGGCATTATCTCATGGTTCAAAGCTGGCAAGTCCCTTGTTGCAACTTTGCTACCAAAGATAAGATTGCAACTTTGCAGCCTAGACATGATTTTATCAATATAAACTAGTACAAATGAGCATTCTCGTCCATCAACCTCTTCAATATTCAACACCTATTTTTTAGGGCAGCCTGCAAGGTAAGTTGAGCGAAATATTTTGGGTCCTACTGTATCACCATACCCTTTGCATCATCATCTTGCCAAAATATAAAGATAATTACAAGTATAATTAGAATAGGTAGTTGTCAATGACATTTCTTATCATCCATCCCCAGCGTAGTATTGTTTATGATAATTCAATATCCCAAAAAGGTATTTTGATGCTATATAGAATAAAAAGGTATGTTTATGATAATTCTATATCCCAAAAAGGTTTTGTTTATTCTGATGCTATGGTATTCTGAACTTAATTACTACTGCAAATATGAATATATTTCTGATTTTTATATGTTTTTGTATGGACGAACCCAAAACGAACCCACACCCAAAAAAAAATTTGACTAAACCCATGAACCGAACCCCCAAACCCGAACCCTAACCAATACCAAGATCGGTAACTTAGATTTTAGCTTAAGGAAATAACACATTTAGATATATAAATATTATCAAATGTATACAAAACTCATGGAAAACAAAATCCATGGCAACAAAAGTTCAAAACAAATATCAAAAAAAAAATAGAAGTCTATGGCTCAAAGGAACCTGCATCACTCAGCCCAATAGTATGGTGATGAGCACAAGGTTATACTGAGAGGGGGTGGGTGAATCAATATAACACAATCTTTTACTTTTCAAAACTTAATCAACCACGGCAATAATAAACATGCAAGATCTAGCAATTACAAACACGGAGAGAACACACGATTTACGTGGAAACCCTTGCAGGAGAAAACCACAGCAAAATGTTGCTTATATATTGATCTTCTTTTGTAGGCACCAACCTACTTCTTACAATTGTTCTTTTGTGAGCACCAACCCACTGGAGACACCAATCCCTACTTGTAGAATTTGTAGGCAACAACCCACTGGAGACACCAATACCCACAACTGAGCTCCAACTCAGCAAGAGACTCCAATCTCTTCTTTGATAGGCACCAACCTACAAACTCTTCAATGGAAGATATGTCTTCATAAGATCTGAATATTAATACTCTTCATTTCACAAAACTAATCACAACTGTCATGTCCCCAATTCCGGAGTGATGTTACATGGAGATATTTGGTTAGCCTATCATCTATTCCCGTAGGCTAATGCATTGGTAAGGGAATAATTGGCTAGTTGAGTTGGCTTCTACACATGGAGATTTGGAAAGTTAGCTTAACTAGTGTATTTGAGCTTTATGGAAAATGCAATATTAAGATTGTATTTTCATTCATTTGAATTTGAATTTGATAAATAAGGAGGGAAAATGAAATCTTTAATTACATTTTCTCTAATCTATTTCGTATGGAGATGATGTAAATATGGATAGCTCCAGGTAGGCCCTATTGGTCAAGGAGTAATTGACAAGTCAAAGATGGGCCCAAATTCAAGTCAAAAACCAAGGTATATGGATCGATGCATGAGAAGTATTTAATATTATTTCATTTGAGCATGGTTTTTGGTGCCAACGGCTATCTTGGAGGTGTTCGATTTGCATAGAGGAATGCTAAATTCCATTCGCCCAAGACTAGAGTCATTTAAATTTGCAAATTGCTCATTGTATGAAGTGTTAACGGCTAGCAAGGAGGCGGCTATAAGGTAAAATCATTTAAAATTGTTTTGTTGATATTTTAAATGCAAAACACCAATGTATGGAGCGGTGGCGGTCATGTATGGAGCAGTGACGGTTAGTAGATCATTTTAAATGCAAATGGCATCATTTAATACACTCGTCTAAGCATGGAAAGGATTGATGGGAGGTTAGAAGGTTTTTAAATGCCATACAAACTCAAAATTAAATGCATATGGTTGATCGCCCAAGCAATGAAGAGGATTTTAAATGATTGCAATTCAAAAATTCAATGCAAGAGTTCAAATGCCAAGCTCTAGAGGATCGATTCATAGAGGAGGAGTAAATTCATTTAAAATAATTGAATATTGTTTTAAATGAAAGCATATTTGGTGAAGATCATTCAATATTGTTCCAATTCCTTGATTTTCATTGATGGATTTCAAAATGCATTCCAAAATTGCCAAGAGGATCGACGTCCAAGCTTGAGGAGTTTAAATAGATAACTTGAGCTTCATTTTGCAACTTTTGATCTTATGGTAAGCTTTTGCATTTTATCTATTTTAGCTGGAAATTGCATTTTCTAGTTATTTTCTTCAAGGAGATGATCCCTTGAATGTTGTGGTGATGATCCCATAACAATTTGTGAGATGTTGTCATACAAATTTCATCACTGGATTACATTTGCAGGTTATTTGAAGAGTTTGGAAGTGATATTGATATCTATTTGAAGCTCTTGGTGTAGTGGATTGACTACCAAGGTAGTTTAGTGAATTTGGTGTACATTTTGGATGGTATTTTCATATTTTGCAATAGTAGGGTCTGATTTTTATAACAACAACTTTACATTGGAATTTCAGGGCTTTTTAGATGGATTTGATCAAGGGTTTGAAGGTTGAAGAGTTGTGCTTGATAGAAGACCTTCCTATGCATCCATAGAATGCATTTGGAATAGATATTTCATGAGTTTTCATTGTAAACCCTTGGCTCGGCAAAAAGTACACTTTCAACAGTCATATCAGCATACAGAAAGTTTATATCAGAATTTTATTGAAGCTCTTTCAAGGCTGTTTTGTGTTCATTTGATAGCTATTATCATTCTTGAGGGTTTGAGCAACATTTGTATGCAAAGTTTGATGTATTTGGGCTTCATATTGATTTGTAATTAAGTCTAATATAAAATCAGACATGGACTGAAATAAATTCGAGCCACTTGACATTTCATGTTTCATTTATTTGTTGGTTTCATATATGCAAAGTTGATGTGGGTTTGATATGCTACAATTCCTTGTTCATTTGATGACGTTATTTAATTGAAGTGTGCAAGAAATCTTATCTAAATTGGCAAAAAAAATCAGTCATTTCTATAAGGGTATTTTACAACAACCCACACAATATCCTTCTTTCACAAATCTGATCACAACTCATGCACAATCTCTTTTCATAAATCTGATGCCAATATGTTCACATGAATTTCTGCCTTTATATCTGCTCTAATTTCTTAACAATCTGCTCTTAATCTTCTCATATATTTGCATTTATCCTTCATACATGGGCTATATATACTCTCTCAAAATGGGTCTGAAATACACTTCATTTTTCTGCCCTTATATCTTTTCTAATTCTGCCCTTATATCTTTTCTAATTCTGCCCTCAAAACTCAGAAATAAATCATTGATTACTTACATTCAAATCATACTTTCTTCCACCTTTTATACTTCCTCTAGAGAGGTGATTTCATTAAGAGATATGTCTTTTCAAAAGAGAGGCAACTCTAAATCAATTGCACCACTTCATACTTGTCACTTGGATGAGGCGTTTTGTCCTTTTATAGAAGCGCTCCCTTATCTTGGTCGGCCACATAACACTTTGTTTATATTAGAAACTAAACCCAAATTCTTGGCGCCAAGAAGTGAGTCAGCCAGCATGTGTCGACCTTGAGGAATTTAAAGATTCTTCTTTTGAAATCATAAAGAAGTTGTCCTCTTAACTTTGAATTATATTTATTTTTATTTTAATTTCAATCTTCCAATGTGGGGCGCTCAATGCCTGGGTTGGCCACATGATAAATGTTGTTTTATTTGATCTCCAAAGGCAACGATCTCTTTGATATCGTCCCAAGACGGCTAGCATAGAGTATTTAATTTGCACCAAAGGAAGGTCTTAAACTTGTCTTCCCTTTGGTATTGATTACAATACAACTTGCAAACTCCTTTGACATCAATGACAACATTTCCAACATACAGCAAGTCCTCTGTGGGTGTCTAAGATAGGTCCTAGATGATGATGCAACCATGATATCTACTTTTGTCTCAGTGACACTCACGCCAACATCCAAGGTGTCTCCTCATGCTCTAGCCTCCTCTACCATCGCTACTGCCTCTACCTCTCTATTCACCTGGTCAACCCAATCAAGGTCCTCATCACCAAAGACAAGATCCTCGGCCTCAGTGATCCACTCTAATTGTGGATCAACCTCCTCTAGTGAGATTGGTGATAAGTCACTACCCAAAATCTGTTTGTGGCGAAGTTGAAGATTGCAATGAACATAAACTAGATCATTCAACCTCTGCACTGATAGTCTATTGCGCTTCTTGGAGTGTATATGCTCAAACATACTCTAATTGCGCTCACAACCTAAAGCACTGCATGGTTGGCTCAAGACTCAAACTGCAATCCTCTGAAGATTTGGTACTTTAGCACCAAATCTTTCCCACCATGCATCTGAGATGCGAAAAAGAAATATCAACCTCATTGTCCCAATTTAAGTTTCAATAATAATAATGTTAAAAAAATTTAATTTTTAAACTTAAAATTATGCCCGTAATAGACTTTTACCCGGTTGCAATGTTGTCCGAATTGATGTAATGTCCCCTTCCTAGCCAATTCAACAGGTTGACTCAATTAGCCTATCCAGTGGTTCCCGTAGGCTAATGTTTGATGGATAGGGAACTTTGGTGGAGGTTACCAGCAGTCGTGACATGTATGGGATATTTTGATTGAGTTTCGACAATAGCCATGAGCACATCTTCCCTTTCCGGAGTGTCTTTGGATGAGTTCCTCTAGGACTTACTATTTTTAGTAAGGCGGGCGGGGTCACCGGTGCAACCTATGTTAGTATTTCTATTCTTAGCAGCATCGGTAGGAGTGACTTGTATTAGTTTCTCGACAGTTGAAGTGGCCAAGGAATATTATTTTAAATGTCGAAAATATCAAAGTTAAATTAAATATTTAACTTATGGTATTTAAATGTTATAAAATTACTTTATTTTAAAAGTGACTCAGGGGATCTAAGTGTGCTTTTTATTAGATGTGCTAGAGAAAGTGGGCACTCATCTTATGGGGAGTCATAAGGGGTTATTAATATTTAACAAAATATTATTTTAAAGACTCCAACTTGGGCGTTGAAAGGAGAGAATGAATAAAAGTGAAAAGAGCTCATTTTTAAAGGATTATTCTCGTGCATTCATATTTTCTTGAGTTTTCTGCTTGTTGGAGGAGCTGGTATCCTTCTAGAGTTTGTGGAGATGAAATCCTCTACAGATCACACTTCCTAAGTTGTTGAAAGACACAATCTGGGAGGTTGTTGGTGATTTCATACAAGGATCAAGCTTGGACTTCAAATGATGGATTTTATGGGGTTTTACACAGAGCTTTTTTATTGTAGATTTATGAGAGGAGAATAAAGGCAGATTTCAAGGGATAATGAAGGAGTTTAATTGTTTTTTGAGGATTGTTGTGTACTTCCATGGAGGTCGTACCATCTTGTGTGAAGGCCATACTCAAGTTGCAACTGTTTGTGTAAGTTTTGGAAGAGTATTTCATCCTTCCTTAGGCGTGGAGCAGATTGCAGTGATTAAAGGGTTGTTTTGGAGCAGATTTTGAAGGTTTTTGTGCTGCTGTAGCATCTTCATTGAGCAGGCCATACTCCCTAGGCCAGGCGTGACATCTACAGCCCAAAACGCCTCATTTTTTGGGCCCTTTTGACTTGCATCCAGGGTGCACATTGCTGGTCTTTGATGGTATGTTGTCCACTGACAGGGGGAAGGCATCTTGATGGCGTGGGAAGGCATATTGTAGTTCCAGAATTCTGATTTATGCATGTACAGGCTTGTAGCCTTTGAAAATGAAAATGGGTATGTTTTAGAATTCATTTTGTTGTCATTTAATCAATTGGGTATTGATAGCTTCCATTGTTTATGCTCCTTTGAGTATATGGGTATTGTTGCATGTCATTCTGTTCATTGTTAAACTATTGCAAATATGATTGAACGAGAAAAACAAACAAAAAACCAAACAGCATTGAACAAAACAAACAAAAAAATTGGCAACAAAAAATACCACAAACAGGGGTGTATATTACAGTTGACTTGCATATATCTCGTGCAGAGAGGTCTCCTTGTGCAAGTCTAAAGATCTCAATCTCGGTGACTATTTGTGCTCCAAGAAGAGAACCAAGCACCATCCGCTCTATGACTATGTAGAGCCAACTTAGAACCTCCTCATCCGCCTTGAAATCAGGGCAGAATTGAAATGTCGGATTGAGGAAATAAGCAGCTGCATGTAGGGGCTTGTGAAGTTGAAGGTGCCATTGTCTATCAATGATTTCCCAAATGCAGCGATACTTATCCCCAACTCCCGCATAAACGGATCTAATGGCCTCTTGGCCCTATCCATGCCCTCATATATGTAGCCCATTGCAAACTTCTCCCCGTCAACTCATAGGAGAACCACTAAAGGCTCTATGAACTGCAATTATTGTGAAAGTTGAAAGTTGAAACATTAACATAAGTGTGAACAAAAAAAGCAAATAAAATATAAATATGAATAAAAATATAATGTAGATTTACTTCTACGATCTCCCCGATCAATACCCAAAAGTTTTGCTAATCAAAAATATAATTAGCCACATCAACCCCTGCATTGGTTTTAGCATATGGTGAGGAAGTCCACTCTTCACTAACAACCATGCGCCTCAAACCTCCCTTTTCCTTAAGCAAGGATTGTAGTGTGATAAAATTAGTTGCAAAGTGGGGTTATTCCAGGACAAGCCAACTCCTTCTACACTGTGAAACTCCAAATTAGGTTGAGGACTCAACTATGATTATAAATGTATTTACAAATATTTCTAGCCTGCTCCACACATGATTTGATCCATGGAATCTTGCCAAGATCCTCCAATATGAGGTCAAGGCAATGAGCAACACAAGGAGTCCAAAATAATGATGGGTGTCTATCCATGAGTAGTCTATTTGCAGCAACATAATTTGCTACGTTATCTATCACTATTTGCACCACATTCTCCTCACCCACCTTAGCCAAGATTCCCTACAAAGCTTCACAAAGGATTTCAACATTTTTTGTGTTTCCTGAAGCATCAATAGATTTAATGAACACTGTGGCATTTGAGAAAGAAACAAAATCAATGATTCAATAAAGTAGAAATAAAAAATCTTAATCACTAAATCAATGCATTTCAAGAAGTACAATCACCTAAGGAAGAAAAAAAAAATTTAGTAATGTTCTATTTCTTCTAACGGTCCAACCATCAGTCATGATAGTGCAACCCTTTTTCCTCCATATCTCTTGCTATTCATCAATGGTGGCTTTCACATCAACCACCTTTGGGGTCAAAATGGGGCCCTTTATATCCTCATCATTAGGGGCTTTGACCTCGCCCCACAGTAATGGCATCCACCATGTTTTGCCAATAAGGAGACCTAACACAAATAAATTAAATAAAATAAGTATTGTAAAATTGAGCGTTTAACTTTGAAGTCTACATACCTCTAAAATTAAAAATTCAAGAGACAATGAATCAAAGTTTCAAACTATATATTTTAAAACAAAATAAAAGAATTACATGGCTGCATGGAATGGGATGGTGGAAGAGAACCAAAAGTCTCCAATTGCACTTCTAGTTGCATCATGTTTATCTTTGTTTCAACCCATGCTCTCAAGTGACGGTTGGGAACCCGAAGTAGTGTGTGTCAGTGTGGCAACATATATGAATCTAACGGCCCAATGCTAACACTGCCACTGCCACTACCTGTAAATGGACGAACTCGAGGAATGGGACAAGAAGACTCTCCACTTGTAGTTCCACCAATGGCTGTCATCTCCTCTCTTTGCCTCTTTTTTAGTTCTTTTTACTCATGAAAGCTTTCTAATTGAACTTGCACTACACACATAACATTAGGAGGCAATACTTCGCATGGTTTAGCATCTCAACATGGTATACGTGAAAAATGGTATTTCAATCTGTTAATGCCTCCCCCCTCCCAAAGATTTTTTGCAATGAAAACAAGTTATCTCTCCTCTCTTTTCCCCAAGGATGGCATGTTTCCAAAAAGGGTCCCTTCTAACTGGGTTCAACATTGTGATTAAGACAATTTATAAATCTAAAGAATGCTGCAATAACATATAAATAGAAAAAAATTAACATTTATGGTTTATAATTAAACTAATATAAAAAAAAATCTAGGGTTTGCAACTATAAAACTAAAAAAATTCAAAAACATCTAGGGTTTGTTCACAAAAAAGTTAAACACACCTAGGGTTTGTTCTTTGTTCCATTAAAACAAAATAGAAAAAAGAAATGTAAAAGAGAAATGGGATTTTTATTTAAAAAACAAAAAAAAAAATACAAACTTACCTCTTAAATCTTGCTTGAAATCAATGGTGAGCTCTTCCCCATCCTTTGTAGACTCCTCTAGATGCACCAAAAGTAGCTACAAACCTGTCCAAATGTGATTCAACCACCGATTTTAGCTCAATCTCCTTGTTGGTTTCCCTTTAATGCAATCCAATTTTGGCTCAAAACTCTCTTTTTTTCTTCTCCTTTGGATTGAAAATGAAATGAAGTTGCTTTTACGGTGTAGGAGACAAATATTAGAGTATTTGTTTTGAGTGAGTTTGTTTTTTTTGTTTTTCTTTTCTTTTTCTAACTCTAGCTGCCGGCTGAGTCTTTCAGTCAGGACTCACCCAAACTCGGCGAATCTGGCAAGTCTGGCGAGTACTCGACTGCCGAGTCTCCCAGACTTGCCTAGGGTTGCCCAGCTCACAACTCGCCGAGTTTGGTCAAGTCTTGTAACTTTGGGTGTAGGTCCTTAAGTTGTTGCACCATTTAATATGGTAGTTGTAATAGTACCTTTTATGATTTTATATAATGTTGCTTTCACTTTTTGTGAAGCAAGCCTTTCTAACTCTCTCATCTCTCTTCTTTGCGTCTTTACTAACATTGGTATTAGAGCCACCAAGTTAGGGTTAGGGTTTGTACGTGCAAAGAAGGTCAAGAAGGGGTTGTGTAAGGTCAGCTAGGGCACGGGCATCTAGAGAGGCGAAAAAATGCAACTAGGGCATAGTCAAAAACCACAGGTTTCTTTATGAAGAAAATCGCGACCTTAAATTAAAGGATTTACGGCTAGAAATTGCAAGAAAAAGGCAAGCAGCAATTTGCAAAATTCGCACAAGTAATTTTAAAAAAATCACGGCATTTTTCTGTCAAAATCGCAACCAAAAATCATGTCCTTTTTTTGGCCACAAATTAGCAAAAATCACAAGTATTTTTGACAAAAAACTAGGGTTTTTGGACACATTTATTTACAAAAATTCTATTTTTTTATCAAATTGGAAATAGTAAAAAATACGTCATTTTTCAACACAAAAAACACCTTTTTTGCTAGAAAGGCCGACTAGCATTCCTGTCGTGGTTTTAGGGCAGGGGAATCAACAAAAATCTTTTTTTTTTTTTGCAAAGCGTTGTGGCTAGAGCACAATTGGAGGTGTATTCTTCTGTTCCAAAAAGTTGCGTAGCTAGGGCACATTTTTGTGCGGTTTATAGCCAATTTCAAGGCTGAAATACCAGCTACTAAGGCACATGACAACAAGTTCTAGGTATAAATTTTTTATTTAAAAATTCCCTCAATCATTTAGAAAAATAATTTGTAAAATTTTTCAGGGTTTTACATATCTCAATTTGAGGGGGAGTTTCTAAATATCCTAGGTTTCAAATTTACAAGGGTTTAAAAAGTTTGCGGGATCATATTTAAAGTTTCTGGGAAATTTTTTGGGTCAAATTAAAAGAGATTGTTCAAGTTTCGAGAATACTTTATTTTCTGGGATAATGGCAAATATTCAAAATTTGGTGTTGCTAGAGGCACAAAACTCACCGGGAAAAATTATAAAGCTAGAGTCACAAAATACTCACAATCGCTAAGTATAAGATGTGTGACAAAATTATCCTAGGGACCAAAACCAAGCCTTCAACCAACCCAAATGATTTTTACAAGTATCACAGGGAAGTCCTACTATTACTCAAGCTATCAGTGTCTGATGATTTAATCCTTGAAGTTCGGAATGCCACATCTACATCTACACTATGGGATAACCTCAAAAACAAGTATCAAGTCTTTGAGAAAAGTTGGGCTTTGTATTTGAAGAATTTGTTATTTTCTATAAAACTGCATGAGGGTGGGTCACTGTCAAAACATCTCCTAAAAATCAAGGATCTTAATGATCAACTCGCTGCAATCAACAAAGCAGTAGATGATGAGGACATGGTTGCTCTAATCATTAATAGCCTATTGCCCTCCTATGAGACCTTTGTGGAATCACTGAATCTACTGGGTGAAAGTCAAACTTTGACTTTTGATAAGGTGAGTCAGTATCTATTGCAGAAGGAGCGATAACAACAGATAAGGGAATCTACGTCCGAGACTGTTGAAAGAGCTTTTGCTGCTCGTTTTAAGAGCAAACCTCAAAACTCTTTTGATATCAAACCTCAAAATTCTTCTAGCAACAATTCTTCCACTCAATCCAAGAAAAAGGTGAAATGCTTTTATTGTAACAAATTTGGACATGTTAAAAGGAATGCAAAAAAAGCCTATACAATCTATCCCACAAGAAGCATGGTGAAGCTAATGTGGCCATTGTCGAGGAAAAGCATGGTTCAGATAACGAGTTTACACTCATGGCATCTCTTTTAGATAGCGCTGACAGCAGATATTAGCTTTTTTATTCAGAAGCATCTCGACACTTCACATGTCACAAAGACTAGTATGTAAAGTTTACTATTAATTCTAGTCATAAAGATATAGTTTCACTTGGTGATGGTAGTAGATCACATGTGGTAGAAGGGATAGGAGATGTTAGGGTTGTATTAAATGATTCTCTAAAATTTCTAGTACGCAATGTCTAATATGTTCCTGCCATGAACAAGAATTTATTATCTATTAGTCAACTTACTGAGAACCCTAACATTCAAGTTAAGTTTTCTGGAAAGAAATGTATTATATAAGATGTGAAACAGGACAAGGTTGTTTCCATAGGCATTGAGCAAGGAGGCCTGTATAAGCTCGTTGATCCTGCTATAGCTGATTTAGATGCCTTAGTTGTTGAAGATAATACCAGTGTTCTTTGGCATGAAAGGTGTGGTCACTTGAATCTTCAATATTTGGCCAAACTCAATAAAGCCCATATGGTTCATGAGTTGCCCCCTATACAGGCAAAACAAGATTTGTGTGCTGGGTGTTTGGCTAGAAAGCAGAAGACAAAGTCACTTCCTACAGAAGGTGCATGGCGTGCTAAACGGTCTTTTGGATCTCATTCATGCAGATCTTTGTGAGCCTTCATGGAAATCTCCCACTGTCAATGGTTCAAGGTACTTTCTACTATTGGTAACTCAGAGAAGAGCTATAAACTTTGAAAAATAAATGGTATCCATACTTGACTACCTGTTATACAAGTGCTTCTAAGTCATAGTCTAAATTGAAGAAGACAGAATAGAATTCTAGATGATTTCTCCAGAAAGATGTGGGTTTACTTCTTAAAGAAGAAGTTTGAATGCTATGGCGCCTTCCTCAAATTTAAGGCATTGGTGGAAACATTCACAGGGCATCAACTCTACAGTACGATAATGGAGCGGAATTCACCTCTACTCAATTCAAAGAATTCTTTGAAAAAGAAGGTATTCAATGCTAGTTAACAACACCATACACTCTGCAACAAAATGGAGTGTTTGAAAGGCATAACAGGACTATCATGGAAATGGCACAGTGCATGATGCATAGCAGAAACATTCCCTACTAGTATTGGGGAGAAGTTGTGAACATAGTGGTTTATATCTTCAATAGATGTCCATGCAAAGCTTTGCAGAAAATCACATCGAACGAACCTTGGACCGGTAGCAAACCTGAGGTAACTTCTTTTCAAGTTTTTGGTTCAGCCGCATACACTTTAGTTCCTAAACATAAAAGACATAAACTAGATTCCAAAAGCATCAGGTATTTCTTTGTTGGTTATAGTGAACAATCTAAGGCATACGAGCTTATTGATATTTCCACTAACAAGGCCATTGTTAGTCGGGATGTTGATGTAAAAGAGACAAAGCCATATTTTTTAGATGTTCAGCAAGAAGTCAATGAAGGCCTTGAATCTAGTATTATGGTACCCTTGAAGGATGAACCCTCTAGCTCATCAAGTTAGCCTATAAGTCAATCTATGGTAGGTTCTTCACCAATTGTCTATCAAAGATGCAAAACTTAAGATGTTTCCACTCCAAGTAAGACTCCAGTTGAGAACTTGCCTTTGCAACATTCACCTAAGACACCAGAAACCTAAATGGTATTATTCAACTTTGGAAGGTGTATGTGTGGATGAACTTCCTCAATCAAATAAACGTCCTGAAAGAAAAGGAGAAATGATAACTAGTTAAGTTGTTTAGCATAGTCATTTTGCCCTATCTTCTAATCTTTTTCAGGTTTCTGAACCACAAATGTTTTCTGAGGCACAAGGGAAACTAGAATGGGAAGCTACTATGAAGGTTGAATTTGATGTATTGATAAAAATTCAGACTTGGGAGTTGATCGAATTGCCTACAGGTAAAAAGCCCATTGGGTGCAAATGGGTCTATAAAGTCAAATGCAAAGTTGATGGTTCATTGGACAAATACAAGGCATGTCTTGTTGCTAAGGGATATTTGCAATAAGAAGGTATAGACTTTGAAGAGACTTTTGCTCCTATTGCTAAGATGGTCACATTTCGGTTGCTTCTCTCCATAGCCGCTCAATTTGGTTGGAAGGTATATCAAATGGATGTCAAAAGTGCCTTCTTGAATGGGGAGTTGGATGAGGAAGTCTATATGGTGCAGCGTGAGGGTTTTTAGGTTCCTAAACATGAACATCTAGTTTGCAGTTTAATTAAGTCCCTATACGAACTTAAGCAAGCTCTTCAAGCCTAGTATCTTAAAATTGATAAACACCTAAATGATTTTGGATTCTTCAGGAGTCTTTCTAATCCAAATCTTTATGTCAAAAGCAATGGTAATAATATTATAATTGTTATTGTATATGTTGATGATCTTGTCATCATAGATAGCATAGACACTACGGTTGAACAAGTAAAATCAGAATTGTGTGCAGCTCTTGACATGTCAGATCTAGGCCTCCTACATTATTGCCTAGGGATTGAGTTTTGGCAATCTGATCACAGCATCTTCATGGTTCAAATCAAATATGCCACAAGTCCTTTGGAGTGTTTTGGAATGGCAAATTGTAACTCATTTTCTACACCTATTGTTACATTTTAGAATGATATGCAAATATATTATTGAACAAGATAATTACAACATAGAGCAACGCTCTATTTAACGAGAGTACAAGAAGCTTCTATAATGAGCACAGGAGTTTCACAAGGAAACTACAGCTAATAAAGCAAAATAGATAGAAACAAGCTTAAACTAAAGACAGAATTAGAAACTAACTATATTGGCCATTAAGTAACTAAATATTACTTTAATACCCCCCCGTAATGGTCAATCCACTAACTACACCGAGTTGCCCCCTAAATCTAAAAACTGTAACCGAGGCAGTCTGGTCCACGAGCACAAGAATCAAAATACCAGGCAGAAGAGTTGACAAGATATGCTGGAGTCTTGGCCTAAAAGGCATAAAAAGAAGACTCCTACTCAGTGTGCTCTGCAACATGGGCTGATGGTGTCGATTCTTCTGGCTTGGACTATGCAACAGCCAAGCATTTCCGGCAATCATTTTTCATATGGCCAAACTTATGGTAGTAATTGCACTGGATGTTTTTCTTCTTGGAAGGGTTCTGTGATTGACCCTGACTGGATAGCTGAGAGGGCTGATTGGTGCCCTTATTCTGCTGAAAGGACTTGGCAGTAAATGCCTGCTCTGTGGAGGAGGAACTAACACTGCTACCAAACTGCTATCTCCATCGATCCTGCTGCAAAAATTTGTTGCATAGCTCTGGAAACTTTAAGTCAACATTAATTGAGGTAATGTTGAGTGTCTCGATAAAGTGTTCATAAGATTGTGGTAGACTTTTCAGAGTGATGACTACCATATCTTCCTCGTCCATGTCTCTACCAATCGCCGTCAACTGATCACAAATGTCTTTGATTTTGGTGAGATGCTCCTACAAAGACATCTGTTCATCCATCATGATCGAGAAAAGCATGTTCTTCATTGAAATATTCCAACTATACTTAACTAAGTTTTTTCCCTTTCCTTAGACAAAATTACTTGCACTTCTAACTATCAATCACACAATGAGCTCAATAGCAAACATGAATGATAACAACTCTTTGGAATCACTTGAAGTTGGTTCTAGTATTATGATTGTCACTTGATCAATACAACTTCTTATTACAAGTAGATGTCGCCTTCAATGGCATGAACATTCAAGCTTATTACAACTTATTACAATGAGTGGCCTTGAAGCCTAGATATGATCAATGATTACAACACTTGAATGACTCTTCAACTAGCGCCTTTAGCTAGCACCTATTTCACTAGTTGTGAGATGACTACTTCTTTTGGAACAATGATGATAACTGAATGTTAACACCTCTTAGTTGACAAGGGAACATCACCTTATCAGAGTTGAGGGAGCATCACCCCAACAAGCATGAAACTCACAGATTTCATGAACTAAAGCATAAAGCTTCTGGGAGAGAAAATTCACCAAAGATCTAAGATGTCAAAATGAAGGCGCTCTCCTTTTTTAGTGCTCCTCCTTCAAAGGCAATAAAGGCACGCTCTCCAATGCAAAGTAGGAACCAAGGCACGTTTCCCAAGAGCATATTCCAATGGGAATATTCCATTTAATGACTTACTCTGAGTTGGCAACCTTGTCCAATGAACCGGAACGGATCCCAACGCCATCACATGAACCAACAGGAGATCAGACACTTGCAATATGCTCATCCAAACCAGGGTGCTAGAATGATGCTCCACAGGGGAAGAAGTGCGCCCAATATCCTAATTGGATGTCTCTCAAAGCTAGGCGCTCAAACTGGGTTGTCCGAGGGTAAATATGCACCTAGCATATCCAGTGGCTTCAACATGCATGAAATCACTTGAAATGTTCAGTGAAGGTTCTCCGACGGTGTTTGATGTCATCTCAATGACTAGGCGCCAAATTGAGATGGTTTCTTCATGAAATTGCTCCTCATTATTGCTAGGCGCCAATTGAGGGTTGCAGAGACTAGAAAGCGCGCCTCACTCTCCCATGATCATACCTCGCTCTGGAAGATGTCTTCAACAATCAACTTATCAAATCATCCTTAGGCGCCATTTCAAGAACCCAGAGTAAATATCAACTCAAGGCACATATTTGAGGGTGGAATCTAGGCGCACATTTGGAGTGGTAAAGCATGTGTTTTGCACCTAGAGTTTACTTGGCCAATTTCTCCAAGGATTTGCAATGTATGAGTCTTTGTGAAGGTGAAACACCATTACTTATGAAAACGCTACTTATTAGGGTTGACTTGAAGATCATTTCCCTCTTAAGCACATATTGAAGGTTGCACATCATGACATTTGCGCCTAGAGTGAGTAGGCCTAGATTCACTTAGTCAAATCCACCTTGATGATCAACCATGATTGATATAGTTGATGTGCTTGAAGCGCCACTCTAGAGACTCATGGAATGATGCTTCTTTGCTAGGCACAATTTTGAGAATGGAGGAGAGAGAAAGTGCGCCTAACCCTTCTTGGGCAACTTCTGGACTTCAACTCCCTTGTTTGGTGTGGAGACATGCTCAAGTCGTGTTGCACTTATCATATTGCACTTCCAAACCCTAATTGAAGACTCCACATCCTTAGGCGCACATTTGGCACCCAACAAATAGGAAAGTGCGCCTTGACCCTGAGAGTCAAGTTCTTGCCAGTTTTGGCCTCCAAACTTAGCCACTTTGCCAGATTTGCCACAGATTGCTGGAATAGTTGACTTTGTACTTGCAAAACTACAACACTGAGTTAGTCAAAAACTAAATTCATTCCCTCATCATTGGTATTAGCCCACAGGAATGATAAATAGGCTAATCCATGTCCAATATTGATCAAGCCAGAAATGGGGACATGACATTCAGAAAGAATGTGCAACTCTTGTCGGACGTTTCATGAAGATCCTTCAACGAATCCCAGATTTCTTTCGCTAATTTCCCAGACGGAACCTGAGGCAGCTGATCATCGGTGACTGATAACTTGATAAGCATTACCGCTTCCCGATTTTGCTCATCGAATCTATCCTAATCTTTACCCACCACTGGAGGGCGTGTAGATTTGCCCAGAACAAGCTAATCAAGGCACCGACACTCAAAGATTGTCATCATTCGCTACTTCTAGGTATTATAATTCCTGTCGTTGAATTTTTTATTGCCTTCCAACATGATGTTGGACTAGAATGCCATATTTCACGTTTTTTCAAGGCACGAAAAATAGATTATAAACCTATGTTTTACGGCGTTTTGGGGACGAGGGGACGGGGAAAGCAGGGGACGCATTTCGAGGACGGCAGTCCGAGGGCCAATTTTTGGGGATGGCGGGGGGACGGCGATATATGAATTTTTCAAAATATATATATATATATATATATATATATTATATATATATATATATATATTATATATATGTGAATTTTTCAAAATATCAATATGAAATAGAGATAATATATAGTCATAAACATTGCAATGAACATTAATGAGTAAACTAATAAACAATAAACAGTAACACTAGTATAACAGCAATGATAATCATGAGATTGAAGATTCATAACAGCAATATTAAAGCATTTTATTGTTCAAATTCTAAAATTAAAGTTCAAACTTCAAAATTAAAGTCAAAGTTAACTGTTAAACGGTAAACCCAAAGTTTCAAACTTCAAAATACAACAATCTAATGTCTATGCCTCATTCGGGCTATCAATATCAAAAGAAGTATCTATGTCACTGCCACTCTCTACCTGAAGTGGATCATCCAATGGAACTCCAACCATTCCTGGTTGCACCTCCTCCTCGTCAATCTGCCTAACATCTTCAGGATCAACATCCCAACGTGTTGCTGTAGTCTGTCGATACTCAGTAGTCTGCCGATCCTGAAGTCTCAAGGCACTATGAACTGCAACTAGTTTTTCTGCTCGTTTCGAGGTAAGCCTGTTCCTCTTGATCGAGTGGATGAAGCCATAGGTGGACCAATTCCTCTCTGCAGCAAAGGAACTAGCAATCTGTGAGAGTAAACGAATGGCAAGTTGCTTCAACTCTGGTGTGTCCTTCCCATGAAATTTCCACCATCCAATGGGGTTTTTTTGTGCAATAGTGGCCCTATCCGTCCTAGCCTCTAGTTTGCTGAATGTAGGACCCTGAAGTTCAGAAAACTGAAGCCATTGCTCTCTAAGTATAGTTGCCTCCTCAGTGCCATACGTCTTACGAAGGGCTGCCATAAGCCCCTCCATTACCTCATCATCCTCAGAAGGAAGCATTCGGCCAGGTCTAGGTGCATACCACTTCGGATTAAGAGCATAGGCAGCCATATGAAGAGGGGTGTTCATTGTGTTCCACCTCTTTGTGACAATAGGCCTGATATGCTACTCATAGAATTGTAATTCAGGATCCTTGGGACGAATTGCTTGCCTCATTTGATCAAGCATGCTATCAAAAGTCTCATAAATCTCTCCAAGGCTAAGAGTCCATATCTGCATACTTGATCACACTCACAACAGGTGATATGATAGAGCAAATATATCTGCAAACAAAATTTAAAAAAAGTAAGACATTAACAATTTGAATTTTCAATTTAACACTTGTAATATAGTTATTACTTATTAGTAACTAAATAATAGTAATCTATAATACTAATAATTTAAAGAAAAAACAAAGCAAAAAGTTAGAAACTCAAAAATGAAAAATATGAAGTTCAAGTACATATTTTTTCCCTGATATTGGACCACCAACTCTCATTAAGCACCATGTCTCTCACCTTCTGTCCTTCTGTTTTTGATGGAGCCCACTTTTTCCACTCTCGAGCAACCACCATGGACTATAGAGCATCTTGCACCTCCAGCATCCTCTCCAGTAAAATAAAATAGCTAGCATATCTAGTCTCAACTGGTTTGAGGAATTCTTTCTTTGAATAGGATCGGAATAATGCAAGTGAAGTTTGATGATTGCATATAAACATTTGTATTGATCTAGATTCAACCACTGCTACCTTCACCAATTCTATTTTGTCAATGTCCTTCAAAGCATGTACACAACATGGAGTCCAAAAAATGTGTCTGTAAGCACTCTCAACCATCAATCCAGCCAACTTACAAACACGAGTTGAATCTGTCACAAACTGCACAACATTAGAAGACCCAACCTCCTCTATGGCCTCCTTCAAAAGGGCAAACTGGAAATCAGCATCCTTACGTTTCCCAGAGCAATCAATCGCTCTAAGAAAGTATGAACCAGAAGGACATGTAACAATAATATTAATGAGCGGCCGATATCGAATATCAGTCCACCCATCCATCACAATGGAACAACCAGTCCTAATCCATGTTTGTCTCATCTCCTCCATTACTATGTTCACCTTTGAATATTGTTTGTCAAGGAGGGAGGTACGCAATCTATGTACTCCAGGAGGAACATAAGAGGATCCAACTGCTATTACATCTCTCAACATGTTTTTGAAATAAGGAGACTTTGCCAAATGAAAAGGGATGGCATGGGCATAAAAAAACTTGGCCACTGAATCATCGGCTATCTCACACTTTTGCATATTCATCATCCCTATCACTGTATTTTTTTCACCTGTGCTTGTGGTAGAAGTGGCCGCCTTCTTGCCTTTATGACTATCACATGAATGTTGTTCAAGTCCATGTCCAACTGATAGATTGGAATGTTCATCAATAGATTTCATTTGCAATGAACGCTTCCTCTTAGTACTAGTAGAAGTAGCTACATGTTTTTCCTCACTTTCCCCTACCAACTTTAGCATTTCAACCTGTTCTTTCAATTTTATCTCTCCACAAACTCTAACCCCATGGCCACTCTCACCCAATAAATGATGTTCAATCCTGCTATAGCTCCCATGATAATCAGTATTGCAAATATGACACAGCCAATGCCTGCTGCTCCCTAAATTTTTAGCCTTAGGACCAATCAAATTGGTGGCAAATTGAAGCAAAGGTTTTTTGGGATTGAAGGGTCCTTTTGCATGTATTTGAAGAGTGTCTGAAGGGCATTTAAAACGGTCTTTTGGAGTTACACTTCCAATAGAACTTCCACCTGTGTTCTGGGTTTCAGAATGTGTCATTTGAACTTCATCACTACTAACTTCATGCAAACTTTCCTCATTGCTGCTCATTTTGAATTTTAAATTTTTGATTGTGCTTGTTTGATAGGGCTTTGAGAGGCTGAAAAATGATTAAACAATGAAGTATGAACACTAAACTCAGAAACTCAAAAAAAAAACACCATCTAATATATTAAAAACCTAAAGTTTTAAACCCCTAATAATAATAAAAAATTTAAAAAAAAAAAAAAAAAATTTAAAAACTAAACTAAAAAAATTTAAAAAATCAATACCTAGTTGATCTGTGTGACTGTGGCTGAAAGAAATTTGAAATTTGAAAATTTCTCCTTCAAAGTTCAAAGTAAAACAAATTCTTCCTTCTGACCGTGGCGTTTTTCCCCTCTGCCGTGGCGTTTTTCCCCTCTACTAGTGGCTTTTTTTCCTTCCGTCGGGTGTTCTTCCTGCGTTTTGTTGAAGAATGAAAGTTGAAAGTTTACTTTTGAATGCTCATTGTGGTAGAAGTGGCCGATAGGAATAACCGACAAGTTTAGAAGATCTTTTTTCCTGCGTTTTTGTTTTTTTTACGGCGTGAGACAATTCCGAGTAGTATGATGCTCACATATAATGCCTATCGGCTAACTAAACTAGCACTTGCACCCATAGGAGGTTCAAGAACTACGCCAATAGCAACCGACACCCATAGGAGGTTCAAGGACTATGCCGATAGCAACCGACGACTTCAGAAAATTTTCCGCCATGGATTTGTTGACTTGTTTACGGCGTGAGACAATTCCGAGCACTATAATGCTCACATATAAAAGCCTAACGGCTTTAGGGTTTCATATAATGCTCACTATAATTCTGTGGACTTCAGAAACTATAATGCTTGCATATTTTTAAAAAAAAATTAATACAAACCGTCGGGGACGTCTGGCCGTCCCCGAGACGGTCAAGGGACGTTTTGGATGTCCCCGCCCGTCCCGAGGACGGCCAGACGTTCCAAAACTTCTATCAGTGTCCCCTGAAATTTGAATGCGTCCCTGGAACGTTTCGGATTGTTTTGTTTTGCAGGGGACGGCAAGGGGACGTCCTCAGCCGTCCCCTCGTCCCGAAAACGCCACAGGGGACGGGGACAGGGCTGGAGGGGCAGGGGACGCATCCCCGTGTTTCCCTATTATAAACTGATGGCACAAGAAAACAGGGCAGATAGACGGTACAGACTCTGAGATAACGGAACCCTAGCACGGGTTACAAGGCACAAATTCCGAAAGCACAGAATACACAGACTCAAAAATCTTGAACATGGATTTCGAGGCACAGATCTCGAGACATAAAATACATTCTCAAAAATGTGAACACGGATTTCAAGGCACGGATCTCAAGAGTACGGAAAAAAATAGGGTCAAAAAACCCGATCACGGATTTCAAGACAAATGAAAAAGTGCTTGCAGAGTTCTACATGATCTACACAAATCTCAAGGGTAATCTGATGGCACAAAACCCTAGCACAGAAAGTTAGGCTCAAAATCCGAGGTTGACTAAGTTTGAATCCGCCGAATCATATACAGACTTGAAGTCGTCATACAAGAAGGCGCAACCAAACGTTGCCAATGAGGAAACTGCAACCCAAAACAGGAGAAGGTCTGCCGCTTCAGTTGAAAACGTTGACTACAGAATCTTTGAGAGCGCCTAAAACAGGGGGCAGAGAATAAACACCGCTAAAGAGAACTTTTAACCAAAATGAAGCTTCAAACCAAATAAAATCGCGTTCAATACATAAATCGCGACCTTCCACTGATTGCCATGAAGCCAGGTTTCCAAATGGCGTCTTCAAAGGACGACTCCACAGCAATGGGTGAAAAACGCCGAAATCCTCAAAACATTCCACAGATGAAAAATCGCGACCAAGGAACTTCAAATCGCGTTTGAAGAAAGCTTTTCAAATCGCGGCCAAATGCTGGAGAAAACCACGACCCAGACACAGACGCAAATACGTTGTGAATGGCAGGCTTCAAAAATCACGATTTTGCAGACGAATGAAAACGGACAAAACTCGCGATTTCCCAGATAAAAAAAAATGCCAAGGATTAACTGCGACCCGCCATAGATGAAAATCATGACTTAAGCAGAAGAAAAATAGCAATCAATAGAAAATGTTTCAGACACCAAAAAATGGTGCGGCCGCCTAGTAACAAAGGCGCAACTAGACACAGAGAAACCCTCATGCAATCTCAGAAATCACAACTTGCTTGACGCCCAGACCAGACGAATTGGTACGGCACCGTACGGGATCATACGAACAGGCGCCAAGAAAAGAACCGCTCTGATACCATGTTACATTTCAGAATGATATGCAAATATATTATTGAATAAGATAATAACAACATAGAGCAACGCTCTATTTAAAGAGAGTACAAGAAGTTTCTATAACGAGCACAAGTGTTTCACAAGGAAACTACAGCTAATAAAGCAAAACAGATAGAAACAAGCTTAAACTAAAGACAGAATTAGAAACTAACTATATTGACCATTAAGTAACTAAATATTACTTTAATACCTATGGCGATTAGGCTGAAGTTGTCAACCTCCAATGATTTTGTAAGAACCCTTGTCTAATCTGATCCAACTTTCTGAATTTTCTGATTTTTGTTTCTTGTTTGTTTTCAATGGTTTTATGAGTTTTCAATGAAAGAATGTATTTGTCATGTTATGATATCAATATATAATCATTTGATGCATGAAATAATGACACATAAATGATTGAAATTACAAATCAGATCTCTCATATAGATTGGAACAGCAGATTACTTATTTCTAATTGAAGATTTGAAAGTATTTCTGAAAGATCCCTGATGGATCCCTTTGCTGAAATGAAGTGTTGTTTTTGTGATTTTATTTGTTTTATGATTTTTATTAATTTTTTTTTGTTTTCTTTCAGACTAGAGAGGAGATGCAGAAGGGGTTTCAGTTTTCTTGAGATGTGTATTTGCCAAGATAGCAAATAGATATACATACAGCTGCAATCTCAAATAAAATGGACTAAAAATAAATATTAAATGATAGAAAGATACCAACTAAGAAATTGAGGCACATACCCATCAGATCTGTATTTTATATTCAATGTAAAGCCTGGTTTGCATCCCTACTTGCATACAAAGATAGTATTGGCCTAGAAGAGGCTATGCATGCAACTGAGAATGAAGGATCTGAAGAATAAGGCTGATTTGGTACTGCTGCAAGCTTAGATCTGCAATATAATACCCTGGAATCTGTCCAATGATGCACAAATGAAGACCCAGAGTAGGCCTCCCACAAACATGAACTGGGTTGTCGTCCAATTCACCAAAATCCTTGAGAGTTTTCATTCCCAAGAGTCTGAATGCTGCTGCCCCCTTCCTCAGAGTTCAGAGCTGCCATGAAGCTTCAAAAGATATGCAAAAGATGACTCCAAAAAGCACTTCAAAGTCACTTTATTCTTTTCTCAAAGTGGGCGTCCACTTTAGGGTTCCAAAAGGGCATCAAAATTAAGAATCTTTGAAAGATTCTTTTATTAATGAAGACTCATAAGTTGGGCGCCCAAGTTGAGGGCCCAACTTCATTATTAAAAGACCACCTTTTTAACACAACATTGTGTCAACTAGGTGGGGGTCCTTTTAATAACTTATTAATATAAAGTGACATGTTATTCACTTTATTTTATTTTTATTTTTATTAAATATTAAAGCCACACTTTAATATTCAATAAATATTCCAATTCCATCACCTGGCCATCCTGAACTGAGAACTGTTGTAGCCCATGCCACTGGTGATGTCGCCACGTGTCAAGCTAACTGACAGTGCCTCCCTAAAATGTAGGGATACCTCCTAAAAAATAGGGAATTTGACCAAAAATCCAAAAATGCTCCTGGAGGTCCCCTGATGCCTCCTGGTCAACTCTCGGTCAAACCCTAAAAAATAGGAACCCTTCCTAAAAAATAGGAAACTATCACAAACTGTCTGGAAAGGCCTGTAAAGCTCCCTACCAAGCTACACTGCCTCTGGATAGGTCCCCTAACCACTCCGCTGACCTACGGGAACCCGGATGATAGGTCAACTCTCATGTCTCTGCTAGACAGCGCTAAAGAGGGGACATGACAATTTCATTACAAAGACATACTCGTATGTTATGATGCCAATCATACAATGATAGGAGCTGATAACAACTCAGAAAATAGGGCAGGTCTAATATAATTTTCTAATATTGAATTGACTGATATAACCACCTTCAATTGCCACAAATCTCCTTCAAGATGAAGCACTTATCTCCCAAGGTAGCCACTCAAACCCTAGATGATGAATAGCTGATAATAGATGCCAATGGAGTGGTTAACATGCCTCAAAACCCTTATCAGCTAACCCAGAAATCTGTTGCAAGTTGCTGCTGTAACAGTGTGAAAATGAAGCGCTTGATTCCAAATGATGTAGAAACCCTAGGCGATGAGAATTGATGTCTTTCTCCTCCAAATAAGCCCACGATTTGCCTATAGAACCGCCCAGATCTGCAAGTCACCTTCAATGATATTAATTGCTCTAGAAACCCTAGCGGCCAGCAAAGGTAAGATTCAGATCAGCCTTCAAAACCCTATCAAATCCACTATGAAATCATGTAATTTCAATGCCAAAACCATCACAAAAGTCCTGCAATCATTTATCCTTGAATCCCATCACTTCAAATTGACATTTTGGCACAAATCATGTAAATTTGTCCTTCAAACCCTAGCTGTCATAAACCTGCAGAAATGAAATGCCCTTGTAGCTCCAAACAAATGCAAAACCTGCAAATAATTCCAATGATGAACCCCGGGTGGATTCACCTCACAAAGTGGAGTGGGTTTTCGTCCAAACCGCTAAATTCTAAGGGTTTTCGTCCTTAGAAGATCGCTGAAACAAAGTTGCAGCTCGAGAAAATCTCCAAATATGAAATGACAAAACTCAATGATAAAAAAGACCTTCAAAGCCCTTTTTTATAAAGCCCAAGTGGAGCGCCTAACTTTATAATATTTTATTTTCCTTTCAAGTCCACCTCCATAATAAAATATTATTTTATCTTTTTTTCTTTTCCATCCTCAACTTGGGCAGCCAAAATAGAGGAATAAAATATTAATATTTTATTATTTTTCCATCTCAACTTGGGCGGTCACCTTTTGACAAATAAAATATTATTTTTAACAAATAAAATATTATTTTTATTTTGCCATTTGTTTTATTTTTAATTCCTCTTTATTTTCCCACTTTCCATCCTCCAAGTGGGTCGCTCCAATCCAAGGCAAATTATTTTATTAATTTTGACTTCACCATAATTATCACAAAAATACTCCACGTCATAATCCATCTCCGTTTTGCCAAGGAAAAATAGTAAAAAAACATGATTTAACTACTCAAGGTATTCCCTTGCTTCTTCGACCTAGCCTACGAGAACAAAATAGGCTAGTCGACATATAATAGGTGATCATGCCGAAAATGGGGACATTACAGATTTATCCATGGTCAATGAATCACACTACAAATAGTTGGTGGGCAACTTGATATATCTTACAACCACGAGACCAAATCTTTGCTTTGTTGTTAGCTATCTCGATTTCTGCCAAAACCAAAGCTCTCTCATTGGATAGCCGCAAAGCGAGTTTTGCAATATGTCAAAGGTACTCTTGACCTTGGCATACTCTATTAGAGGACACAAGATTTTGGTTTAATTTGGTATACAGACTCCGATTAGGCAAAATCTATGGATACTCGGCAATCTACAATTGGCTACATCTTCTCCTTGGGTTCAGGAGTGATTTCTTGGCAAAGTAAGCTTCAACAGACAGTAGCTTTATCCTCCACTAAAGCTGAATACAAAGCAGTTGTGAGTGCCAATTGTGAAGCAGTTTGGTTATGCAGAATCTTCATTGATTTTCAGTTTCCTCAACATACTCCTACACTGTTTTTTTGTGATAATCAAGGAGTATTGATGTTGGTGAAGAATCCAATGTATCATGCTCGAACCAAATATATTGAGATTCATCATCACTATATTCAGCAATTGGTGGACTGTGAAGACATCTCTCTTCATTTTTGTTCTTCTCAAGAGCAAACTATTGATTTAATTACTAAACCACTTGGTCCTGGTTACTTTGTCAAATTTTAGGACAAGCTTGGTGTTGTTTCTAGTTTAGTCGTTGGGGGGGGTGGTATTAGTATAATAATGTAATAAAATGTATACAATTATTGTAATTAGGTGTAGGTCCTTAAATTAGGTAGTTGTACCGTTTAATATGGTAGTTGTAATAGTACCCTCTCTAATTTTATATAATGTTGCTTTTACTCTTTGTGAAGCAAACCTTTCTAATTAATTTCTCTCGTCTCTCTTCTTAACATCTTTACTAACATAATATTCATTTTTTGACGAGTTAGCTAGAATAATTTTAGTATAACAGCACTCCTTGTGGTTCCTCTAACCTACCTATGTCATCTAACATCAATGAAGTTGATGATGATCTTTACGAAGACCCATACAACACTGGCTGCTAATTTTATTATTTTATTATTGAACAATGAATATCTATCATGACATTCCAGTTTCACAAATTAGCATGAAGTAGTATTTTTTAATTTTATAGTGGTTTTGTTTATTATATGCATGCTATGTGGCATTCTGAACTTAACTCTTGTTCTTAGGCTACAAATATGTATATATTTATGATTTTCATATGTTTTTTGTATGGACACCCAAAACAATCCCAATCCCCCCAAAAACTTGCCATATTGGCATATTTGAACCAAACTCAAACCCGAACCCAAACCAATAACTTGGGTTCCATCCATCCACTAGACTTCAAGGAAGACTAAAAAGAAGTGATCCTTAGATGCATCGTTGAAAAACTTAGACTCAGCAATAACTTGGCTGACCCAAAAATTTTAAAAACTTGGGACTCGGCAAAAACTCCAGAAAAAACTCGGTAATAACTCCGCAAATTTATCAAACATTAAATAATAAATATTTTTTAAATATTATTAAAAAAACATCATATTATTGAATTTATGGAACATGTTATTGATTTCTTTCATATATAGATCAAAATTAGAGATCACTATACATCATAGACCAAAAAACGAGTTCAATAAATATGAACTTCAAGTTTCAATATCGATAAAAATTGCATATCCATGAACAATTGTGTAAAGATTACATATCGGCATGTGAACAGCTATGGCATACACGCGTATGAAGTTGATCATTGCAGGATCCAAACACCATTGTTGTGTGCTATATTACCAAAAAAGAGAAATGGGAAACACAACTGAAATAGCAATGCAATGGAAAACAAGGTGAGATGAGGTTGCACATATAATATAATTCCATTATTTATATAATTAATATATTAAATGATTAATTATTATATTTGATATTATTATACAACTTATATTAATATAATATATAATATATTATAATATATATTTAATATTATTATAAATTATTAATTATATTAATTAAATATAATAAATAAATAATCCAAACTGAAACCCTAGAAGCTAGCAGCCTAGCACATAACCGAAACATAGTAAAATATCACGCAATTTTGTGATTTTGTGGCACAGACCAACAGTGTCCCACAGAAAAAAGAAAGTGATTTTATGGCACAAACCCATCATCACAGTCAATGCAACAAATACATGCTTTTAACACAGTCAACGCAGCCAACAAACCTCACAGAAAGCATCGTCAAAGAACAGAAAACCCGAAAAAAATGAATAAGTCATTGCAAAACACCCTTGTTCATCCGTGGCCAAATTTTTCCAAAATGGTGAGTTTACCATTTATTACTGCAAGTATAGAGAGTTTAACTAGAAAAATCACAGTGATTTTTTGTTATTACTCGATGGCGAGTAATACTCGCAATTACTTGCCTGAGGATTCAGCTTGCAATTACTCACGAGTCAGGTGAGTAATCACAGAGTTTTGCATCTATGCTTAGATGTATGCAAGGTTTGCCACTCTGTTGCAATAATCAGGACTAACAAGATTTGGAGAAGAGAATTTGTTGTTTAAATTTTGGGCACAGATCCAACCTGTGCTTTTTAGTTGGTTGATCAGCATATTGGTTGTTATTTGACTGACGTAACTGGGGTTCACAGATGCCCTTCTCTTACAGTCTATCCAATTGTACCAAAAGGTAAATCCAAGGGTTAACCTGTGGAGGAGCTTTACATGGACATTTCTATTATTAGTTTCGTCCAATTTTTAGTTCTCCTACTTATGGAAATTTACCCACTAAATATATAAATGGTGAATCAATTCTTCACTTTCTTTGCAGTTGAGACAGATTGATGGACCCACCCATCCTCTTTTTCTCAAATGATTTATGCTCAACTTCCCCTGCTGTAATAAAATGCTTGATTTTATGTCACTTGATTGATGAGCTGTCTACTTTGGAGAACAAGGAATGTTCTGCTGATTGACTTGTGCATGTGCAGAAGCAACAGTGCAATCTCCAAACTATCTGTACAGGAATTTTAGAGATGTAGACAAAGCAAGAGGCCATTCTATCTTTGAGGTTCCCAATCTGAAAAAAATAATCTTTCTTGTATGTTTCCACAAAATACATATTACATTGATATTCTTGCTCAGAGTGCTGGCTGTAACCAGCAACGTAAATATCCCTATAGTTGTAGATACTCCTCAATATTTTCAGGTCCTCCATGTTCAATGGGGGTAGAACATTCCGGCTGCTTTCCCAAAAGCAGGCAGCTCTGGCACTCCCTACTTTCCAAGTCAGCCCTTGTTGCAGATTTTTGGATCCATGCTCAATGTTCTTGGCTATTGTTGAGGAACCCATTTCTCATTGTGTGGTTATCAGGTCTTCAGAGCAGTTAGAGAGTTATTTTTGTCCAAAAATCTGAGCCCAGGAAAACTGAGGGTAAGTATGTAGTCTCCACTCTCCAAGCTTCTCAAAATCAGAGCCTGATCAAATCTTTTCAGATCCTTGATTTAAGTCTCCTTTCTTTTTTGGTTTTGGTGATGACATTCTAAGCCACGAGATGGTGCTTGAAAGTAGTGCGAATTCCTTGCCACTAAAATGTTACCTATGAACATAACTAGGATGAAAATTCATCTTACCTGACGGACTTTCATTTGTAAAGAATGTTGGGGAACTGAAACTCCATCAGATATAATGGACATACATTTTTTATTTTATGATCGTCAAAAATATTACTAGAGTACTACTTGCCTGTTTTTTCCTATATTTAAACCTACGACTGATCACTTCTCATAAAACTTTATACAGGAAAAACCACAGAACCAAATCCATACGAAAGCACTTAGATGCACAGCCAGAAAGATTTGAGGAAGGGCTACCTTTTCTCCTCCATAAGCATCCAGAACATATATGTGGCTATTTGTTGTAGTCAAAAGCATATGTTTTCCATCGTTGCTAAATTTGATATCCGATACCTCAGCAGTATCTCCACCAACTAAGAAGGTATCAAAAGGCCCCTGAAAATTCAATAATAGAAACCTAAGAATGAGTTGTTAAGAAATTCTGAGAAGATTAAAAACAAGAGCTCCTTATCTGTGTATCCCAAACCTTATCATATGAACGAGAATCAAACAGTTTTATAGCTCCCCCTTCCATAGCCACAGCAAAAACAAGACCTTGTTGATCATATGCCACAGTTGGCCTACCACGTAGTTGCAGCAATCCCTGCAAAGAAGCTAAATTAGTGATTTTCAAAAACCCTCATAAGCTGAACTGATAGATGCCACCAAAGTGTGCTAATCCATGTTTTCATTTCAATGGTTCATTGCAAGTCTAAAAAGCAACTATTATCAAGTTTACTCAAACCTGACAAGCATTAACACGGAGGTCCCATAATCGCACACTGCGGTCCATTGATCCTGACATAAAGCTATCATTTATGGGGGACATGCACAGTGACGTCACTCTGCCAGAAAATTATATATTACAAAACATACTGGTTTGGAGATTCAACTAACAGGAGAGAAAAGAGATAATTATCAAGAATCACAAGCTGACAAGCCAACACTAAAAATTTCAAAATCCAAGCCTGTAATTACTAGGCACTCCAAGCACTGGATGCACATTTTGACTTTCTACCTGCCCCGGTGCCCTTTGAAGTATCGAAGGATTCGATTATCATATAAAGATAGATAATGCAACATTTCTGAAACCAAGGTAGAAAATATTTCAGATTACTAAGATCAACACAAACAAAACCATAAAAAGCATGCTATTAAAGAAAACTTTCAGCAATGAATATACCAACCTTCTGAACTGTTTCTTGAGGAACATATCACACAACTTGGGTGGTGTGTGAAGGAAATGAGGTCAACGCCATGCTTCTTGTCATATACAGTTTTCTGATGTCTGGGCAATGAATAATGTCAACAATGAAAAAATAAGAAAACTTTCATTGTTTATAACTGGATAACTACAAGACAAAGCAACATGAAAAATCATTTTCCACATTCATCATCATGCAAACTAATAAAAGGAAAGAAATAATAATCACAATTATTTTTGCAGCTGACAAGAGCAATATGAAGTAGATTAGAAGGAAGTATCTAGAGCATTTTCTGCATAAAAGTAGAGAGAATATCAAAGAAAGGTTAAGACAGATACGTAAATATAATGTCCATTTACAGACATATATGGGTTGCTCTACAGTTTGCTTCTAGCTTTATCAAATGTTAAGGACACTTGAGAGCCTCCTATTAACATTTTAATTTGTCTTTCACAAGACAACACAAAACAGAATAGTGTGAGGTAAAACCTCTCTTCAAATTCAAAGGGGAAGCTTCCTGATACTTTTTTTTTCTTTTAAAGAAAAGAGTGGTAAACCACCCAGACTAAGAATTATATTAATTAAAACTAGATACAAGAAAACGGGAGGCAAAAGCCTCAACCCAAATGTCATACAATAAAGCCAGCTAAACATAACTGCTGGCGATTAACGCATCGCCAAAAAAAGATCTGCCAACGGTCACTTTGGGCCTGGTTGTTCAAAAGTTTGAAATTTGACTGCAAAACTTATCAGCATCAAGATCGATAACTTTTATCATCCTTTATTATATCATCAGTAACATCGAATAATGCTGATGCATATACTCTGTCTCTTGCATTTCTTGCTTGTTGTTCCCAGTCTGTACATGAAGTCACCAGGAATAGTAAAATTGATTGTACAAAAATGCCACAGACAATTCCAAGCCAGAGCCCCCTGCCACCAACATGTAGTACAAAGGCCAAAAGGACAGCTATAGGAATGGAAACCATATAGTACGCCCCAAGATTAACATAAGCACCCAATCTTTGCCACCCACATCCTCTAGCAATGCCTGAAAGAGCGCCTTTGTAATGTTCCGTTTTCTAGCTTGATCTTTTACAGTTGACCGTTGGCCTATTCTGGAGACCCGTAGGCTACTCGGGGGTTGAAATTGGGGTTTCATGTTTTGGTGGTTGCTTTTGTTCGTGGATTGTGGTTTGGTTGGCGGTTTCTTTCCGGGTTTGTTCTTCTTAGTCCTTGTTGGTTACGGCTATTTTTAGTAAGTTCAGGATTGGCACCAGAACGGGATTTTGAGAGTGGGGTTGGATTCGTCTTGTCAAGACCTTTCCAACGAGCTATAGATCATTGAATTCCGACATCATCTTGGCCTCCATTTTAAAGTCCGTAAATTAAACATTATTATTTAATATTAATGTTGTTTTAAAAGAGGGGACTTTAAGGGTGAGGTTGAAAAAGAATTGAAGAGGATTATATTATTTTCCCTCTCATGTTTTATCCCATATGCAAGAGGATTTTAGAGACTCCCAGTTGGAAAAGTATAAAAGGGGGAAGAGTGCTCTCATTTGGGGATCCGAAAACTTGATAATGTTATGCTGCCGGATTGGCCTTGGGATTGCTTCAAGGAATGTAAGCCTCCTAGCTAGGCATTGCTTCTCGCTTGAAAGATAGCGACTAGTAGTGAATTAGTTTAGTTTTGTGAGTTGCATTGGGGATTTGAGCATTGTATTCAGCTTGTGCCTTGTTAGTTCAGTTTTGCATATTAGAGGTTTTCCAGAAATTGCATTTTAGCTACAGCAGATTGTTGTTTTTATTCGTAAACCAAAAAATACAAAAATATTGCTTCTAGGTATTGTTTCATTCTCTCTGTCTGTAAGGGGCGACCCTATTCCCAAAGTTATAGATTTTATTTTGAAGGCTGTGATTTTTAAAAGGAAATCGCCCCTCTTGCTGGGCCGTACCATTTGCCTTTCTTGGGAATGGTGCCATTAATTCATATCAGCTTTTTGAGTCAATTTCTTGTGCCAATCTTGGGCGCCATCATCTTAGAGTCATATTGCATTCTGTTTCGTGAGATTTGAGTGACTCTGGAGGTAGTTGTGAATGGATTTGTGAGTTACAGGGCTGCTGTTCGTGCACGGGAAAACAGGACTGTCATAAATCAGATTTTGAGGTTGGTCTGTTTAGTGCAATTTCAGATCTAAGCTTTATTACTCAGTAAAGGAAACTCATTTATATTGTTGCAGCTCTATTTATATGTTGATTCACTTTGATAGCAAGACATTATCTTTCATATTGTAAGCTGGCAGTAGTACTGACAGTAGTGATTATTCTTGCTTATCATAATTTGTAATGTTCAGCTTTCCGTTCAGTAATTGCAACTGTATTTCCTTTTTCTCCGCCCTATGGTAGCTCCTTTCCCATCCCGCGTTAGAAAGCACATTTTGGGTATCGAGTACTTTCAACATTTTAGCTTACTTCTCTTTCCAGCATTGTAATTTCAGTTATCGCCTCATTTCCATATCCGATTGAGCAGCACATACTTGGTGTCGAGTGTGCTTTCAGTATATTAGATTGTAGGGATCCTCTGACCACATGCTCGTCGTTCGCCGGCGCATCTTGGTTAGAGTTCTTGCATAAGCATTTTGATTAAGATCCTCTGACCAATGCTCACACCTTGCCCACATCGGGATCCTGGTGTACATTCTGGTTAGAGTTGCTTCAGCATCATTTTGGTTTAGCTGCTAACCTTAACGGGTGCATTGGTTTGTAAACTGTTATTGAAAATTCAAAAAAAAAAAATTGGCTCGGAATATTTCAGCCTTGGATTCCATCCAAAAGTGAGGAGGCTGCTAGCAGTGGTATCATGCTTGCAACATAATCAATAACTTCCTTTTCATTGCTGTAAGCATAGCCCCAAACATTTCGTATAGAGAATAAAAGACTTCCCATCATGACTGCCTCCATGATTGCCATAAAGAACACTACATACACTGCTAAGCAGGCAGCATGCGAGTGTCCAGCTCCTAGTTCATTTGAAACTCGTGTACTTACAGCAGCACCAAGACCAAAGGGAATCATATATGCTAGAGTACCAGTGTTAAGGCAGATTGAAAGAACTGATGTCTCAAGTTTTGGATTGGGCAACATGCCTGACAAGAGAATAAGAATTTCAAAGGCCCAAAACTCCAAGCAGATCATCAGTGAAGATGGAATGGCAAGCTTGAGAAAATCTTTAATATCATGCAAAGCCTCCCTTGTAAAGGTTGTCCATGTCTTTTTGCATACAGGCGAAATTTTACTATATAGTAAAATTAGTGCCACATTAACCCAGTTGGAAATGCTGCTTGCCAAGGCAGCCCCTTTAATACCTAATCCAGTTTTAAATACCAGAGCCCAGCAGATGGGAACATGGAAACACAAAGTAATTGCAGAGCATAGCATCATGGGAAAGACGATGCTTTGTGACTGAAGAAATTTTACAAGGGGTTGAAGAGCTGCATAAGCAAACAGGCTGGGAATCAGCCATCTGGCAAATTTCCCTGCTTCAAAAGATATTAAAGGGTCCTGCCCAAATGCAATTAGAATGTTGCTCACGTATGCCCACACCACAGCAAGAGGTATGCTCACACAAAAAAGAGCAACAATTGCTCTCTGCACATTAATCCCAAGCAGATGGTATTGTTTTGCCCCATAGGCCTGTCCACATAGTGTTTCCAACGCACTTCCCATTCCCATATCAAATATAGCTAAGGTAACGCTAGACTAAAACCTATTGCCGAGATATACAAATATGCACACTATACAAGATTCACTGAAGGGTGTTTTGCATAAAGGAAATGACTACCTGCCTGTAGTTTGCCTTAGTTACAGGTACTAGATTGTCAACAATCACGCTTTGCAAACAAGATTTTTTTATATTGAAACAAAAGTGCTCAGCTCCAGAAGAAAGTCCAGTATTTGAACTCAAGTGACGATTTTATTAATTTATGTTCGATATTTTCTCTTTTTTATTTTTCATTTTATTTTAGGTTTTAAACTTTTGTTTATTTATTAAGTTTAATCCAATTTAATTTTTAATTTAAGTTTAGTATTTATTAAGTTCAACATTGTTTATTATTAGGCTTACAATTTTTTTATTAAGTTTAGTGTTTATTAAGCTTAATTTATTGATATATAAAATATGTGTTAAATATATACTATTTGTGTTAAATTATATTAATTATTATTAAATTTGATATTATTTCATTATATATATATGTGTGTGTGTAGCCGTATCCATATTAAGGGTCTTGAAAAATAGCCGTATCCGTATCCATATCCATACCTATATCCGTATCCATGCAACTCTGTTTGGTACAACTCAGCACATGTCAAGCACTTAAGGCCTTTTAACTTTAATTTTTTATTTTTTAACATTTTTTTTTAAAACTAAAATATTTTAAAAAACAAACAAAAAGAAAACACATGAAGCCCATTCCAAACAGCATTCAACAAGAGAAGGGATTTTAAAAATTTCCAAACAACTAGTTTGTCCATCATTGTTAGTGTTACCATTGGAATTGGAAATTTCAACAGATTTTATTTGTGATCATCTGTCAAACAAGGGATTTTGTGGTTAAAAGGAAGATTTATTGTTGCTTTTCAAAACTCAGTACAAAAGTATAGGTGCACGTGCTAGGGTATTTGTACACAACAGATTTTGGGGAGGTTTCTCTTTCCTCCTTGGTGCGCTTGTCTTTAGACCTGATATTCTTACCTCTTCATGGTATGGAAAGCTAGGGTTTGAAAGAAAGGCCTTTGGCAAATTTCACCACATGGCTAGGATTTTCGAAGGTGGCAAGGGCTGCTAAAATGGGATGCCAAGAGTTTTAGAAAAGAAATCATCACTCTACGGAGGAATGCCTAGAGTTTTTGTCAATGTTTTCATCCAAACTGTTATCTTCATTTTGTTATAACTATTGCACCTAGAGTCCATATTTTGTCCCATTTGAAATGCCAGGAAACTCTCTTTTCTGGCTATTTGATGAAATGGTATTGATTTTGTTCCAATTTACAAAGGATGAAGGGATTTATTATGAAGAATATGGTGTTGCTTGATATTGCTCATGTTAGAATATAAGGCTTACCTTTTTCAATAAAGTTACTATAGTGACTCATTCGTGTGTAATAATGTTAGCTATTATTAGTATTTAGAATCTTGACCAAGTGTCACATTTATTTGTTTTTGGTTACATCTACTCAAACTCTATATCAGAAGATGAACCTCTTTGTGATACTCACTCTCTAATAATATTATATTGTGTTATTAGCTCCTTTTCTCAATATGGTGTCAAAGCCAATGTTGGATTGGGGAAAGAAGTCGGGTCGTGCAAAGTGCATCCACTAGTGTTTTTTGTGCAGAAAATCATGGGCATTTTGAAATATCTCTTTTTGAAAATTCCCAAAATCTGAATTTTTTTTTAAATATGCAATTCTGATTTTTTTTTCCTATTGCAATATTTAAACAAATAAATACTGATTTTTGAAATTGAGATTTTATCCACATACAATTCAAGAATGATAAAAACCTCAAAAGCTTTATTTGAAATTCAATGGACAGGTATTGCAGCTGAATATATTTAAATAAATACAAAATGAACACCTATAGTTTTAGTTCTGAGTTTTATTGCTGAAGCCTCAAATTGGAGCTCTTAAAGTGTACAGCTCTTTGAAGAGTATGAATTAGTGCATACCTGAAAATACACTAGAAATCACTCCAAACTCACTTGGTACGGAACCCACAAACTAACCTTCAAAGCTTCGATCCCTTATTAGCTCCTCACATCCCCTTTATTCTCACCGATTAATGATTATATAAGTGGCGGCAGGTTTAAAAAGTGGCGGCAAGTATTAAGTTTCAAAGACTTCAACAAATGAGTCGATCCCTTGCTATATTCTCACGCCTCCTCTCCAAATACTCGCGATTGGGTTTCCTTTGTGTACGGATAGCTAACAATCACAAATAATAACCAGCTTTTTATTTCTCATGCACTCTTTATGAATATGGTATGACAATATATGACTCACCAATAAAATTTTCTCAATTGTTCTGAAATTCATAGATCCCTGTAGAAATATATAAATATATATATATATTTTTGTATTTTCCTGTATGAATAAGTTCCAGTCTCAAAGCTCGAATAATTTACTACGTAAATATTCTGTAATCTACAGCTGGCATGATATTTAGTTTTTCAGCACAAATCTCCACAGAAACTTCTTGCATTTAGCACAATGGTGATCTCTGGGTGAAATCACTCATTCAGCTAGGTGGGTTTTCATCCACGAAACTGTTTGCCAACAAGATTTCATCCTCTTGTAAAATTAAATAAATTGTCCAAACTCTGCAAATAACGGTTTTGGAATTTGCTAATGAATAGAATGAATCTTCTTTTCCATCAATTTTTTTTTATCATTTTTCCATCCAAACCCTAAAAGTAATTAATATTACTTTTAATTGAATATTCACCTTTTTCCAAACTTATAATTATTATTTACCTTTTAGGTAATTAATATTTCTTTTAATTGAATATTCACCTTTTTTCCCAACTTATAATAATTAACTACCTTTTTTGGTCATGTATCCTATATTTACTTTTGACCCCATTCAATAATAATAAATTAAGTGTCATTTTTCCAAAGTTATAATTTAAAGTACCATTTTGGACAACTCAATAAATTATTATTATATTATTCCCCTTTTAAATTCCCCTTTAGCCTACAAGGAATAAAATAGGCTCCAGGTCCTCTAATTTGATTTAATTTGAAAAAGGGGGCATTACACATTTTCGCGTGTATCAACACCAAAAATCGCAAGAATCCTATTCTGAAGGTCATTGAATAAAAATCGCAGCTACGAAGGTCTAAAGGTTGCATTTCTTTTTTTACTAGATGCGATTGAACGAGCGGAAGAATTTCATTATTTCCTTGTCACAAAGTCACCAAAATGCCAATCGCATCAGCACAAAAATCGCAAGTTTTGCAAGGGTCGTGAAGATCTGTTTTAGTCGTGAGGGTTGCAGTCATCAGTGATTTTTTTTACCAGTTGCATGGGAAGAACATGTCTTTTACGGCCATAATTTGTAGACTAGGGCACGACTTATTACAACAAATGAGGCAATTCCAATCACATGTCTGAACATTTCTAGGTATTTTTTAATTTTGCTCCCATTTCTACAATCATATATTGTATGTCTACAAATAATTTTGAGAAATCTAAAATTTTAAAACATTTCGAGGGGATTTTAGTGTCCAAGGATTACAAAAAATATTTTTAGTTTCTTAGGTTTTTTTGAGAATGGAAATTCCATTAGAAAAATATTTCAGCCTCAATTTCCACACGTGGAAAGTAAAAATTCAGATGCAATTGATGAACAAGAATTTGTAGGAATAGTAAATAGGAATAAGAAACCACCTACAAATGGAAATAAATTACTAGATTGGCAAAGCAGAGATGATAGAACCAAACCCATTACCGGTCTTGTTCTCTTTGATTCCAAGTTGCATCATATACATCCAGCAAAATCATCCAAGGAAATCTAGAATAATCTAAAAAAATTGTTTGGAGAAAAGTGATTAATGCAAAAAAAATTCTAAAGATTCAACTTTTCAGATTCAAGATGGCTGATAGAGTCATTATGTCTAGCCAAATAAGCAATCTGAGATCTCAACTTAGACAGCTAACAAAACTCAATGCTACAGAAGATGACAAGGATGTCAAAGCCATTTTGTTAAACAATCTGGCTTCTAAATTCAGTAATGTCATTTTTACTCTCAGTTAATTGCCTTCTCAAACTTTGGAAGATATGATTTCAGCTCTCTTAGTTGAAGATAAGAGAACAATTGCAAGACATACAGAATATGATCCTCAACCTGAGATGGCATTATACTCAAGAAATGATCGTAGAAGATCAGATATAAAGACAAAAGGGAGACTAAATGTTACTACTACAAGAAAATAGGTCACACAACCTAGAACGGTAGAATTCAAGCCAATGATGTTCTCAAGGGAAAGCTCAAAGACAAACCAAATTAAACTAATATAGCCATTGTTGAAGATCCTTCGGATGTTTGTAGTGGTGAAGAATTTGTTGATGAAGATTACTATTTTAAGAAGCCTACACTTTGAACTTTTGAAGACAAGAAGCAATCTAGTGTAAATGAAGGTCAGCATGGATGGTCGCCCAGTTAGTTCAAGAGATTGTGGAGTACTCTAGATGGAGTTCTACCTAGTCAAAGAACTATTTTCAAAGAAAAGCTTCTGAAGACTATATATGGTTTTGTTTGGTTCTGAGTTTTTTTTTTTTGTTTTTAGTCAATGTGTTTTTATGTTTTGCTTTTAGTACAGTGAGCCTTAAGAGAAAGTGTTAGAATATAAGGTTTAGCTTTTGTAATAAAGTCACTGTAGTGACTTAGTGGTGTGTAATAATGTTAGGTATTATTAGTATTTAGAATCTTGGACAAGTGTCACATTTATTTATTATCAGTTACATCTCTCAAGCTCTATATAAAGAGTTACTGTGTTTTAGCTCTTTTTCTCAATAGTTTAGATTATACAAGGTATCAAAAGGAGTTCTTTTGCTTACCAAGAGATTTAGAACTCAGAAATATAATCCAGTGTTTCAAAGAGTACAAATTGAGAAAGAAAGCAATCAGTAGGAATTCATTTCACCATCAGCGCAACAAGTGCAATCCTCTCAATGACTGCCATTGTCAAAAAGTGTGCAAACTGCTAATTTTAGATTATGTCTAAATATAGAATCAGTTTTATTTTAGAACGAGGCAACTTTATTCAAGGTAGAGCCAATTTTATATTTCATAATTCTAGAACAAGCTATTTTTTACTATGTTACTAGATCCTTCACCCCAACCCCTGGATCCTGATCGGATTCGGTTCGGATCCTGATCCTAATCCGATCCCGTATCCGGTTCGTCTAGGATCCCGCATTCCACCTGCAGATTCGTCCCACGCGAACCCGAGCGAATCTGGGCCAAATCCAAGCAGAACCCGGGCCAAATCTGGACGAATCCAAGCTCTTTGACAGGTCAACACTTGTTTTTTTGCCTCCAGACATATCGGATACAGATCAATTATACGCTTGTATATGGATACCTTTGGATGCGATATCCATGCCATATCCAGGAGTATCCTATTTGTATCCAATATCCAATTAGTGGATACATGTATTGAGATACAAGTGGGAAAGTATCCAGCAACTCTGCCAATCACAGTTCAAAATAGAATTAAGCCTATGTGCATCACTTCATACTTGATCATTTGCACAAAGCATAATGTCTTACTTTCTTTTTCACAAAATGTATAGGTGTGTGCCTACATTTATCTCACTCTAAGACTAAGAGACATTGCTGTTGATAAGTGTTCAAAACTGGAATGAGTGTTAGTTATGGCGATTGTCACAGAGAAAGGAATAGGGGCAGCAAAAGGGGCACTCTCATTACTGAATATTAATACCTACTCACAGTCTGTGGAGTTGCTATACTGGAACCAACAAATGTTGAAGTTCAGAGACAAATTGTTACAGATATTGATTACAAGCAATGATATTATGTAGCTGCATAATCTTCTCATCTAGTCTCATGTACACTTTACTGACCTTTGATTGCACTGTCCTCAACAGAGCAACCTTAAGTAATAAGTTGTGATCCTCTCCTTCTCAACATATCCAGATATATCAGATACAACCCAATTATTTGTGGTTCTTCTAATATACCACTACCTATGTCATCTAATATGGATGATGATGATGCTTTTTTTGAAGACCCGTATGACACTGATGCATGATCAGTGATGGTTGATTGTTGACCTTGACATTATTATTTTTAATTTTAATATATATCATGACATTCGAGTTTGACTAATTGACATTATAGTATTTTTAATTTTTATTGTTTCAATGTTTTATGGAGGTTTTGTTTATTATAATTAAATGATCATGATGCTATGTGGTATTCTGAACTTAATTACTGCTGCAAATATGTATATATTTCTGATTTTTATATGTTTTTGTATTAACGAATCCAAAACGAACCTACAGAAGAAAAAAAAATTTGACCGAATCCACGAATCGAACCCGCGAATCCGAATCCGAATCAGTATCAAGATCGATAACTTAGATTTTTTATTTTTGCAAAACTTATTTTTACAGGATGAACTTTATCTTGTGGATGAACTTTTATCCAAAACTTGTTAAATTCCCAAGCAAATATTACTTTTAAAGCAATTTTAAATTTCGAGGACATGCAATTATGTAATGTGATACTTTGAAAAATTATATATATGGATTTTATATTTGAAACAAATGAATGGTAAATTTTGCTACACTTTGTGTAAAAATTAATTGTTCAAGCTCTGAGATTGTTATGCTATATGAAATTTTGTCATCTTCATTGAATTGTTTTGTGTGAAGGGTTTCACTTATTGAAAACAAAGTGCCAATAGTTACAAGCTTTCTATTGTGATTGTTGTTAATTCGAGTGCTTGGAGCTTTATATACAACACTCGGGTGTTTAATTTACGAAAAATTGTCTTGTGTGTAATTAAAATTTGTGTTACACCCCTACAAAACTTGTTGTTCTTACTTTTTTTTTTTTCAATTGTTGGCAAGATAGATCATCATTGTGTTTGAACCAAATTCAATTTGTGGTCTTCCCAATTAGTTTGCAAGGTTGTCATGTCAGAGTCTTTGTTCTGCAACTAACAACTTTCATAAGATGATGGAGGTTGCAATTGTTCAACATGAGACAATGGCGAGTTTGAAGCTCTTTAACAACATTGGCGAAAGATTGCAGACAAGACCAGAAAGTTTTATCAAGCAGCCCAATCAAGCAGCCAATATAACACTCAGCACAACGCAAACCAAAAGATGCAAACAAAAACTCAATGATTTTATTGAACTCAAATTTGATTACAATTTTATAAACAAAATCTGCAACAATACATTACATGTATGGCCTTTCATGGCCTCTCCTCTCAATCTACAGGAAACACTGTGCAACAAATCTCTATAAACAAAAATCTACAAGAAAATAATATGATCCATCAACAAAAATCTGCAACAAACTTTCCTTGGCTGCACCTCTAGCAGCTCTCCCTCCTTCTTGGCACCTCCTTCTCTGCTATATTCTCTGAGGATTTCTATAGATTTTGTTTTTTCTGTGTATTGCCCTTCAAATCTCCCTCTTTTTACACCTCCTCCTCTCATAAAGCATCCCCCTCTGTAGCTGATTTGTTTCAGTTTTTAAAAAACCCCAAAACAGGTCACCTCTTCTCCTTTTTCAGCGCCTCTTCTTGGCTTTTCATTTCCTCTTTTATTTCTGGCCCAAAATATGAAAAGGACTCATAAAATAAATTTTTTCCCTACGCCATTTTAAGCTCCCCTCTTTATTTTGGATTTACTAATCATAAAATTTTAAAAAGAGGGACTTTCATAACAGCATTTTAATATATTTTTAAAAATTCATATATCTTCAATCTTTTGAAAGTTAATCACCGGATGCTAGAAAGCGACTTTCTGCATAGCTTTTGACGGAATGCACATTTTCACCTGAAAACTGGCCAATATGTGTGGAACCACCTCCTAAAGCTCCCCATAAAATCTTTTGACTCCATCTTTTATAAAACTCCGTAATTAATTGTTTTCGTAAACTACCAAGCAAAAACAGAGAAAATTAATTTCTCTCAACTAGTGAAGAATCCGGCCACGAAAACTTGCCACATTTGGTTAAATACAAGCACGAATATCCCTGTAAAAGGATTTGGTTCCAACCCTCACAGATTCTCAAAAATAATTGTTTCCGTAAAATTGCCAACTAGATTGGGTAACCACGATCAGGCGAAATTTTCATTTTTGCAAATTTGATTCAAATTGAGGCTTCCTAATGTAATGAGATACCAAGAAAAACCAACACAAACCAAAACAACTGAGAATAAAGCAACAACTATTTTGGGTTGATGCGGGATTCCCTGTGGACCCGGATGCTCCTATATCACAAAGTGAAAAAATGGTTGTCATGATTTATTTCCGCTTTCATCACAAAGATGGTGAAGTCGCTTTAGATTTCTGCCTGGCAAAGACATCCTAAAGTTCCGCCCTTAAGCCAAAGCTTTGCAAAGCCATCTCATAGTTTCGCCTAGCATTTTGAAGGCTTGGCTAAGTCATTGAATAATTCCACTCGATTAAGTCATGAAAATTCCACCTACACACACATTTGGCATGGCATAGCCACTATAGAGTTTTGCCTTGATTTGAAATTGGCTAACTCAGCCCAAAGTTCCACCTTACTTTGTTGAACATGGTTAAGTCACTAAATTTTTGTACTTGGTTGGCATGAAACTATGTCTAGCAATGCCACTTTTTTTTTGCCTCATACTTCCAACAACACAGTCACATAAAAGTTCCATTTGGCATGGACGACTAAAAATCTTTGCCACTTCATTCAAAATTGGCAAGTGCGTTGAAAATATCTACCTACCAAGGCTCATATAAAGTTTCACCTACATTACAAAAGTGGAAATAGTCACTTTGGGCATGTGCCAATCTTGGCTCAACCATCACAAACTTCCATCTCACATCTAAAAACAGTTCACTAGAATGTCTTGCCTAAGCACCTAGCAAGTATGGTAAAACCAATGTAAATCTCTAGACTAAGTCAAAAGTGGCAATTACCTCAAGGGTGTGTGCCACCCTCCCTCTAACCTAGTGAAAGGAGTGTCAAAGCACACCATCTTTAATTAGTCAACAAAATTCTCAAAAGGGCATCCATCATAGTCAGTCAACCCAAATTCATTAAAGTGGTGCCATAACTACACATAGTCGATCATAAAAGAAAAATCAAATCAAGACTTCAAGCATTAAAAGCTCAAGCCTATTCCATTCAAGCAATTTGCCACATGATGCTTTGCATCAGAGGATCCATCCCTTAAGGTTGCAATGCGGAAAATGTTTCAAAATCATGGAGGCCATTCATACACCAATGAGAGTTTATTTTTATAATTAGTTATTTTATTATTTGTTTAGATTAGATTTTCTTTAAAGTATCTTTCTTTCTAGCCTTTTCTATAGCTTTTGGAAGGTTTGCTTTAAAACATTGATTTTTGGGATGATTAATTATTATTCTCAAATCCCAAAAAGACATTCTTTGTAAACCTATAAATAAGTGTCTTGGGTTCAAGTATTTGAAATGATAGTTGAAGTGATGCTTATGCTGCATAGATTGACATTTAAGTATTGTTCAAAGTTTCATCTGTGATTTGTGAGGTTTTGTTAAGTGAATTAAGGTGAAGAACAATGTTAAGATTTGTATCAATGCTGGAATTTATCTTAGCAAGTAATTTTGTGTGCTTCTAAGTGTTCATTTTCTTGAAATCATGCATTTTGTGGATGTTTGATATAAGTATTTTGTAAATCCTTTCTTGTGTATGTGGATCTGATAGTCTTGGTTTTCAGCCAGTCAAGAAGCATCTTGTAATCTAGTTTACTTTGTTATAGTTGTGAGTCTTTATCATAAAAAACCTCGTCTACGAGAGAAGAGCCTTTCAGGTCTTGTGCTCATCCTCCGAGAACCAAAAAGATAGGACAGAATATATTTCAATTATTTTGTTTATTCAAACTCCCTTTGATAATGGGTGCTACCACAATAGTGTGTTCCACTTATGGGACATCTTGATTTTTGTCAAAATCACATATTTTTTAGAAAACTTAATTATTTGAGCCTTAAGGGGTTCCATCTAAAGGGGTTTAATTGAAGGGGGTTAGATAAAACCCCCTTAGATCAAACCCCCTTGGAAATACCCCCCTAGTCTTAAATCAAACCCTTGACGGAGTCTCCTCCACACCTATCAAAATGTTGACAAAAAATCAATTTTGCTTCACCTTTTGGGGGATCAAACGAATTCATTTAGAAATTCTATTTTGTAAGTATGTATCACTTAGTATAAGCTGTCCAAAAAGTATGATATTGAATATATTTCATTTGATTATTATATTTATTTTCTATTTTGTAGTGAACATAGGTTTTTCACCAAACATCAAGGCCTCTATTCCATACAAGTGGAAAAATAAAAACAAAGATTTTTTTTTTTTAAATATCTGCACACTAGGTATTGATGTCCTTGTTTCAACAAGAAAAGAAGTTAATTTGGATACATACCAAAAAAAATTGTGTTGTATAATATATACCTATGTCCGAATTATAATTAATCTCACTTCAAAAATTTATTAAAAAAACATATGCAACAAAAAAGTATGAAGAATATCTGCACACTAGATATTGGTGTTACAAATCTATGTTTAAAACTTTATAATTTGTCCTTTCTATAAAAAAAGTTATGTTGTATGGTATAAACGTCACTTTTTAAAAAATTCACAAATTATTTATTAAAAAAATTTTAAAAATACATTTAGAATCTACACAAAATCTCAAAAATCACTAGTTCACATCATCTTCAAATTCTTAACAGATTAGTTGCTATAGGTGTCAAAAAGTGAAAATTTGGTTAAAAATGCTAATTTCAATGTCCCACTTTGGCCAAAAAGTGGGACATTATTGTGGGCTAACCCTAATATTGTAAAGTGTAAATAACTATGAATTGTGTTTATAGGTTAGGGTTTAGGATAGTGCTAAGTTTTCAAGGAGCTTCCCTTGCAAATTTGAAGAGAGGTTTACCTGTGTTGTTTCATTTTGTGTTGTTCTCTAAAGAAATTATCTTCAATTCAACTCTTGTGTGTACATACTTCCTAGTGTTTGTTTTTTAGCCAAAAAGTGTGCATTTGTGTTGAAATTAAATGAAATGAAATGATTTTAATTACGTCTATGAGACCAACACAGTCTATGGGCCCACCAAATGCACTAGCTGCTAGAACCACTCAAAGATTCATGGGATATGTGGTATCCTTTAGAAGACTGCTCCTCTTGCTGATTTGAGTTAGCAGCTCTCCCAAACCTTTTAATCTGTTTTCCTCAAACAATTCTACCATGGAGCCAACTTTTAATGTTTCCTCATATTTGGCTCAGATGTCCTTGTACCTTGGGCATTCAACAATGAAATGTTCCTCTATTTCTACTACCCCTGTGGTGCAAAAATTACAAACCTTTTCTTCCCATTCTTCTTTAGGTTTTGTCCATCTACCTAACATCTGAGCCTATGGGAGCTAGTCCTAAGTTAAGCAATGAGGATCTTTTCTCTCCATTTGATTTCATCCCTTATATAAGCTTTTTCACAATACTTGTAAACCAAGTTGAAGCTTATAATATAATATTGTCATTTTCTACTTGTTTTCTTTCTCCACATCACTGCTCTAAACTTTTCATTCACATAGGTTTTATGTCTTTGTTGAGGTTTGCACATTTGTTTAGGCTGATGTCCCATCTATTCATCCATGGTTTCTTCTTTCTAGGCAACACTTCATTTCTTGCAGCCTTAGACCACATATCAATCTTCATGTTTGACACCTATACACTCCCAAAAACTTCAGACAGCCCTACTTGTGTTTTGATTTTAGCCTTGACTTGCTCATACAATCTATGAACTGCAACCCTGTAATGTGTTGGCACTCCTAGCTCCTCCATTCTGCTCCATAATTTACTCCTAGGAATTGTGTCAAATGCCTTCTTGAAGTCCACAAAGCAACAATACATATCTTCTTTTTTGTTCCAAGCCTTTTCAACTAAGTGTCTGAGTATGACACAATGATCAATAGTTGAGAGTTTGGGTCTAAAACCTGTTTGTCCCTTTGTTCTTTTTCCCTGTTTCTCTACCCAACTACTAATCCTTTGTTCTATCATACTCCCAAAAAGCTTTGCAAAGAGAGGGTTGACCATGATAGTTCGATAGTATAAGGAATTGTTTAGATTTCCACTTTTGAACAAAGGTATGGTTACGCAAGTTTTCCACTCTATTGGGAAACCATTTTGAATGACCTCATTGAAAATATATTTGATTTGAGGTGCTAGGATTTCAGCTCCCCGCTTTAGATGCTCCACTTGAAGGTTGTTTATGTCTCAAGCTTTTACCCATTGCAAGCTTTTTAATCCCTTGTACAATGTCTTCCGTTGTGAACAATTCTTCATTGGCAATGATTGTAGGGGGTGTATCTTTTTCATTTTCACTTTCATACAATTGTCTTGTGTATTCTAACCATTGACCTGCTGTTATGTTGTTTTCTATATGTGCTTTTTCCTTGTGGAGCTCCCTCAAAAATCTCAAATATCAGCTCCTTCCTTCTAGTTCTCATATATTCTTCTTTTTTTGTTCTCACCAGTTGTTCATACATTTTTTGGTTTTCCTTTGTTCTATTTGCTGGTTTCTTTAGAATCGTCCGTGCCGCCTTGCATTCTTCCCATGGGTTTGTTGAGAAGCTATTCCTTTTCTTCTTTTTGGGTTTAGCTTTTTTGCATGTATTTAGGGCTTCTTGAATAGTGTGCATTAGCCTCTCACTTTTAGTAAAATCTATAGAAATGTCAGGTCCACCCTTGCTGCCATCTTCTTGTTGCTTGCTAACTAATGTTGCTCTGAGAGCTTGCTGATTTTCCTCAGTCAAGAGGATATTTCCTTTGAGTGGGGGTTTACTTTGGGTGGTCCAATTGTGCTCATCATTTTGATTGTCCCTTGCAATTAAAATTTCATAGAAATTGGATTGTGATCTTATTTAAGCTCTACAAAATTTCTTGTACTTCTAGCACTTCCATTCTAGATATACCATTTTGTGAGCATATAATATAGTTGATTACACTCTGCTCATTTTAGGTTTTGCAAGTGTATTTTCCCGCTTTCTCCAATTAACTCAACTCATTACATATGATCAAGTTGTGAATGTTGCATAAGCCTAGTAACTCTTCTCCAAAGTGTGTGATGGCCCCCTGTGCATCTTCCAAGGCTCAGGCCCATTGTTGACTTTCTTCTTCTGCCATGCAAAGAGAGTTCTTGTCTAGATCTTCATTATTTCCTATTATGTTGGCTTGTTTGCCATCAAAGTGCTTGTAATAGGTTAAGTTGTTCGTAAATTCATAAAAGATTCAAAATCTCTCTTCTAAGTAGAGTTGCATGGACACGGATGCATATACGGCTATTTTCAAGACCCCTAAGATGGATACGACTAGATACAGCATATATATATAATGAAATTAACAATAAATAATATTAAATTTAATAATAACTAATATAATTTAATATCAATAACTTATCAAAAAAATAATAATTTATTGAAATAACAAATATATTTTATATATCAATAAATTAAGCTTAATAAACAATAAAAGAAATAAAGAAGTTGTAAGCCTATTAATAAACAATATTAAACTTAATAAAATTTTAATAAATTAAACTTAAATTAAAAATTAAATTGTATAAACTTAACAAATAAATAAAAATTTTAAACATAAAGTAAAACAGGAAAATAAAAAATAAAAAAATCGAACATAAATTAATAAAATCATCACTTGAGTTCAAACACCGGACTTTCTTCTAGAGCTAAGCACTTATGCACATAGGTCTGTCAATCAATCAATCTCTTCATCTCCTCCTTTCAACGGCCTTGACCAACCGGATCGATGCGTTCCACCCATGATGAATAGCTCTTCTCTCTAATCTAATGAGCGAAGCAAAGAGGATACCAACAAATATCTCTCTCGAAACTCGCCATTTGTCGCCACTATCTAATACGGATATGGCTAGAAGCAAGAAAATAAAAATAAAACGAAATCAGTCACGAAAGAGTTTTTTTCCATGTTTTTGGGTTTTTTCAACAATTTTAAAAAGATTCAAGTTAGTCTTTTTAAAAAGCCAAATCCATATGCATCTGGCGTGAATGGAAAGATGCAGGTTTTTGGGTACGGGAGAGTACGGTATCGGAGTCGTATTGCATCGTACCATACCCATATCCGTACAAGGTACATTGGTATGCAAACCAAGGGAGGGGGTAGCATATCCTACAACCTTGCTTCTAAGTGGAGAACTATTTAGTCTTGTGCTTATACCTATATCATATATTACATATTGAAAACCCCTCAAAAAAAAATCTTTATACATGTTTCAAAAAATTGTTTGTCCATAAACTAGTGTTCTAGGTTTTCATTAAGTTTTAATTTTTACAAGGAAGCTTCCCCTTCTAATTTAAAGAAAGGTTCTACCTTACATGCAAGGACAAATTAAAACGCCAACAAGGTTACATGAACAAACTATCGTAATCTACATGGCACCATATTCACTTAAAATTTTAGTCCAAGGCACTAACCAAATTCATGAGTCAGTTTTACGACAGTCTAGGCACATAACCTAGCTTTATTTAATACTTGTTAATATATCTAGTGAGTATTAAAGCTAACTTTCGCTTCACTTTTTCCTTAGGTTCTCAGTATTTGTTTAGTGTAACATTAGCCTTCTAGAATAGTGAATTCATTTCTGGAATATTCAGTGCTACCACATTTGGAATTCTGACTGCAATTTATGCAATCTCTCTACTCCAAAATCTTAAATAACGTTCACTAGCTTTTTCCTTGACACTATATGGCCCACCATTCCTTTCAGCAACCTCCAAATTTTTTCCATCAACAAGACAGGTCTAATTGTCCTCTCTTAAAAGAAAATTTAAAATGCAGGGGTATCTTTGCAAGAATTGCAGACATGTCTAGGGGCTCTTTTTTTCCATTGAATCCACACCCTTCTTCACTATGGAATATATTGGTTTATTACCACTTCTTATGTGATCAATTTTGAACCCTGGAATGCTTCTTTTTCTAATTTGTAAGATGATACTTTCAAGCCTCCACTTAGAACAAATTTGTAATATCCCGCTTAGGATATTTGTCTATTTTATCTAAGCTCTGATACCACTATAATATCCTGCTCTAGGATATTCTCTAAAACACTTGTTATAGATAGAAATAAATACTTCAAATTAAAGATTTGAAGAGTCAAATTAGAGATATTACATTCAGTGTAAAACATAAACAATATTAAATCAATCTCTGACCTTGAGTTCTGTCAATAGGACTGGAAACTGGCTGTTACCTGGAGAATGCAATTTTCTGAATATCTTTGATATTTCAAGCACAGTATCTGATTTCCCAAATCAACAATCACTTCAAGAATTCGTTCTATGCTGGCTCAAACATTTTTGGATATTGTCCAAGGTATAGACTGCTGAGACAACTGTCCTGTGCTCAGATGCTTATGGTTTTATTCAACAAAGATCTCCATATGAAATACACGCACAAGGATACATTACCAGACGACTTCATATGCTGGAAACTACACTTACAGAACTCACTTATAAAATCTGAGCATTGAATGGCAATCAATCTGAAGCGGTAAATTGAAACTCAAAGACCCACGAAAGGATGAAGTAGCAATTCTAATAACAAGCAGTTAAACTTTATTGAATAGTTTGCACTTCTTTATGTCCTCGTCGAATATCCTGAAGGCTGCGAATTTCTTCAAACCACAATGTATTCCTCTGCTTCAAAACTCTCGATCTTACTTGCTTAGCGTGGCTTATACAGTTGAGGCGACACCATAAAGTCAATCTATAACAATGAATTGGGAGTGTTATGTGATTAACCAATTAATAGGGTGATCTCCTTAGATGTTGATTAAAAGATTTCAATCACAATGTAATTTGATCCTTAGCAATGAAGGACGCTCCACAAGCAAAATGACACTGTCTTTGTATTTCTTCAAAGTCACGATCTTGAGCGCCCACGATGAAATAGTCGATGGCTCTCCTTCAATAATCACAAACCCAGCTTCAGTATATGATCGACTCTGATGATGCCGGGTCAAATCCTCCCATCCAATGATATTGCGTTGATAGTATTTGGCCACGATCCTTGGAAATGTTAATAAGACACTATGCGATCAATACATAAACCCATCCTCCAAATCGGCGTCTAAACCAGGGCCCACAATCCACTGTCTACACAGATATGTCAGATGTTGTCTCCTGATTACAAACACTAAACATAGATATATATATATAAAATCAAAACTTTTAACATCAGATGTATATATATCGATCACACTACACAAATTTATACTAATTCATCAATCCATAAATTTGTAATAAAAATCCTTTGCATCAAATCTTTAATAACTTGTAAATGGCCCTAGGCCAATTATTGAAATCCCAATTACAATGAAGCTCAGCTGAGAAACCTGAGTGATTTCTCCTCAACTATTCAGCAATTCTTTGACACTGATTGAATACAGAATATAAGTCATAGACTTAATCAGAAAACCAAAACACACACAGATAGATAGATAGATAGATAGATGTTGAACTATACTCTAACCTCTCCTTATAAAGGTCTCTCATCAATTAGGCCTGGCCTAATTTTATTAATGAGAGTTTACATGTACACAATCATACCCAAGCATTTTTAAATGCTTTTACATGAATTTTTTAAATGCTTGTTTATAACACTTTTATGCCGACTTAAGTGACTTTTAATAAAATATTAATTTTATAAAGCAAATAAAAATACTTTATAAAATTAATTTACAATTAAAACAATTTTAAGTCACTTAGAAAAATGGGGATATGACAAAATTCTTGTTTTTAACAGCTTCAATTATGAGAATTGAGTCTTCCTCAATATCTAGAGTTGTCCATCCATTCCTAACAGCCAACATGAGTCCTTTAAGCAATGGTCTCCCTTTTACTCGATTAATTGTGGTCTTACCATAATTATCACTGTAGGCAAGGCAGCCGAACCAATCAGAATATTAGAAACCCCTCTTCCTGTTGGTCAAGGATTGCCTTTGGAAAGCTCCATCAAAGTTGACTTTGATGTCATCCCTAGCAAGGGGAGACCATTTGACCACATTGTGTAATGTTCCATTTTTGGCGCATTGATTATTATGAGCATTTTGGCTTGTCCTTAGTCTCTTAGTAGCTATCCAGCTTTGTTGGGAGAACTCCAATGTTCTTGGAGTGGCCACAGATCAGTTTTACAGAGTAATTGATTATGGCTTTGAGCTCAAATGGTGTTCAGGATCGCGGTGATGCTTTCTGATGTTTGATCGGGTTCCCAGTTTGCTTTCCAAGATTCTTGGAGAGGCCGTTTATTTTTAAAAAGTCACCTGGAAGGCGTCATTCATCTTCCCAAACATCATGGAGTATGTTGGTATGCTTAATTTTGCAGTTTGATGATATTTGGGATTTTCCGTAAAATCAGTTGATTTAATGAGCTAAACAATTAATTATTGCACTTAAGTTAAAAAGGTTGGGAAATGTTCATTTAACACTTAAGTGTTATAGCTCGTTGGAAAGGGGATGAAAAGCTCTAAATCATGGATGCTTCATATTGGGGCCTTGTGAATCAAATATCTCCTCTATTTTGATAAAGGGGTCTTTTGAGCTATAAAGGGAGCTTTTAATTAAAAAGATGACTTTAAGTTGTGCGCACATAATGAATTATTCTTTATACTTTTGGGGAGAAATATGAAGGGATAGAGGAAATAATATTTTATTTCCCTCAAAAAGTTATAAAAGGAGGAGATGGGCTCATTGTTGGATCATGCTTGGATTTTGTAATGAAATGTTGTTGGGATTGAACCAGAGAGTTCTTCCTTATTCTCTTGAGGACGAAAACCCTCTTGTAGAATGCTCTTGTGGACGAAAACCCTCTAGAGGTTTGGTGTGATTTCATACATGAGTCACCATTGTGCTGAGGTGGATTTTGGAGCAAGCTCATTCAGGGTTTGCCTTTGTGCTTTCATGGAGCTATGAAGTTTTGGATGTTTTTGATATTAGTTGTTCTTGGATGAGATTTTGGCTTGTGTAATGAAGTTGTGTTTTCAGATTGCTTTTGACATTTGAGATTATTGTTATTCCCTGGCTGGCCGTACACTGGCTGAGTCGCACCAGCACGGAGTTGATCAGAAATCTTGGAGGTTTTGATGATAGCTATGATTTAATAATGTTTGTCAATGCTTTCCTTTGTCTTGGCGTTCCCTTTGCAAGAGATTTTCACTGATAGGAATGCAGATTTATGACTGTGTGTAGTAATCCGTACCAGCACAGTCCGTACCATCTGGTGTACGATTTTGTTTGTGAGGCTTCAATCTCTATCTCTGTGGGCAGTTTGATGGTTGTGAATTCTTTGTTGAGTGTTGGCACTTCCTCTGCAGTTAATAAACTTGTGTTTGGATTAAGTTTTTGATTATTATGAAATGCTCATGATGCTATGAGGCCGTACGGCCATACCTAGGACATCTTGTATTGAGCATAGTGCTTGATGTTTAGTGGAAATATTATATGGAATTGCATTTGAATATGGTTAGCTGTAATTTCCTGATCACTTCTTAAATTCTGGGCAGTCTTTTGATTTTTTGATGAGTTATGCCATTCCATGACCGTACCAAGCAATTGGGTCTATTTGTGTGAAGTGATTGCTGTGGGTTTTAGGGTGTTGAAGACTATTTGAAAGTAAATGTTATGCTAAGGAGCAGATTTTCTGAGTAATTTGCTTTGAACTTAGTGCTGTTGTCTCTATATTAAGCTACCATACCAGCACAGGTGCACCATACAGTATAGCATAATGAGTCTTTGATAGGTGTGAGTTTCAAATGGAATGTTTATTGTTTAATGTCAGAAAATATGCTTTATGGCTAACTTTCAGATCTGTTCTGAGATCAGTAAAGACTGAATTTGATTCATGACCAATTGGTGCTTCTTTGTGGGATTCAAGATTGTCCAATCAGTCTGTATAGCAAGATATCAGTTGGATTTTCTGAGTTTCTTCTCATCAGCAGATTCATCATGCTTATTACTCAGATGGGGCAGTTATTGTCATGAGAGTGATTATACAAACTACTTGTGCAGGGGTTTCCATGACACCAAGTCTTCATGAGTACTGATTTGATGATCTAGATTGATATTTCTATTCTTGTTAGCAACTTGTAATTCTCTGTAAACATTCAATTAATGTTGCCAATCACTTAATAACCCCTGGATGGTTTACTGCCAATGTGGAAAAAATACATTGTTTATCTTTCTTTCTCACCCACTAAATAAGTGGAGTATTCCCACTGAACAAGTGGATCGCTTTGTAATTTCTTTCTTCTTTTCCTACCCACTGTTAAAGTGGTGAATCCCCACGATATGTGGATGCCCACTGCAGCGGAAGAAGTGTATTTCTTTCTTGCATACTTGTTACTGTAAGCCAAAATCACTTTATGCTCTCCCCTTGCCCATCCTGGGATCTTGGTGATCAGAAAGTGTGAGGCCTTTAGCTGGTTATGCAATTTATGCTAACATTGTCAGACCCTTGTTACATTCCAAAAAAAAATTAGGGGTAGTATCTTACACATTGATAGATTGATCTTTTGAAACTTTCAAACTACCCCTGGTAGGGACATGAAAACTTATTTTATTTTGAAAGGATCTATCTTATTTGGCATTCCATTCTACATTTTTTTCTCTTTCCATTTTGAATTCATGAAACAAGAAACAAAAAGAAGGAAAAATGAAAATAACTTATTCTCTTCATTTTCCCCTCTTTTTTTCTTGTTCCATAATCATTTTTTTTTCTCTGTCTCTTTTAATCTAACAAAGTACAAATGTTAAATAATTTTCCCTTTATTTTCTTTTACAGCCTACTTGCAATTTACAAATTATTACAACGTCATGCCAATTAAAAAAAAACCCATATTGGAAACATGTCACCCCAAGGGCTAGAAAAGGGGAGTCAATTTGCAATTGTTGCAAAATGCAAATTATTGGAGGAATTAACTACCTAAAATCTCATCTTGCATGTATACCTAGCGAAGATAGGAGATGGTAGCCATAAATCAAGGAGTCTCTTCTATTCTGTAATTCTTCCATTCCCTTCCTATTTGAGCACTAATATTGGGCCTAAATTTCGCAAATCAAGATTAGAGTCCTATATTGTACCACACTTCTCCATGTTCCCAACCATTGCTTGAGAACACAAGCTAGAATAAAGACAGGCATCAAGCATCATGGAATGTAGTTGGAGATTTTTGGTTCTATTGTTCAATTCAATTTCACATGGCTAGGTAACTAGTCATTATTTTTTATTTAAATGTTTTATAATTTATTTAAGTGCCTTAAATTTTAAATTTAGTAATTTTTCAAATTTAGAATACTTATTTTATGTGTTTTAGATCTCCTTATTAACAAATTTTAGTGGATGCTATTGTCGCTGTTGGAAGTGAGGTTCAAAGCCCCTAATGATGAGGAGATAAATAACCCAATTTTGAATGAAAAGAAAGCAGATGTGAAGGCCATTACTGATAAGCAATGTGAGATATGAAGAAGAAGGGTTGCATCGTGATGTATGATGGTTCAACAAATAAGAGAAACAAGATGATGAGTTTCCTTGTTTCTTTCTCAAATGGGACAATTTTCCTCGAATCCATTGATGCTTTGTAGAGGGTGAAAAATATAGATTTCCTTTGCGAGATTTTGTAAGTCATGGCTAAGGTGGGTGAGGCTAATGGTGTGCAAACCATTATAGATAATGCAACAGTTATGCTTCTATAGTTAGACTTCTCATGGAGAAGCATCCACGTTTTTTTTGAACTCCTTATTCTTTTCTTTGCCTTGACATTATATTAGAGGATTTTGGAAAACTTTCATGAATCAAAACAATTCTGAATTATGGTCAAGATATTTGCATATACATATACAACCATGCTTGGGTCCTCAATTTAATGAGGAAATACACATAAGAGTTGATTCGTCCTTTTGTAACCCACTTTGCAACGAATTTTATCATGTTGTGATCTTTGCTTCAATCAAAGGCTGCCTTGAAACATACTTTCGTGAGGAGTGGTCTCAATCTTCATATTCGAGGACCACTGTGGTAGTTGATATTATTGACTAGGTTGGGGTCTTTGATGAACAACACTTTTGGCTTCCAACAAAGGAGATTGTAGATGTAAGTTTTTATTTCATTCCTCTTTCGCCCATTTTACTGTTTTTATGGTATTTTTATTTGTTTATAACTTTATGTTCTCTTCTTCAACCTAACTACTTATTCATGTTATTTTTAACAAGTCACGGAGCCTTTAGTTACCCTCCATGTTGCTGATTGGAAAATGCCCTCAATGGGCTATGTGTATGAGAGCATGGACAAAGCCAAGGAGACCATTAGAGCCGTCTATGCTGGGGTTGAAGACAAATATCATCCCATATGGAAAATCATTGATGGGCAATGGCACAATCAGCTTCATAAGTCTTTACATGCAACTGGTTATTTCTTGAATCCAACATTCGAATTCCACTCAAATTTTAAGGCCGGTGAAGAGATTTTGAGTGGGCTCTACATGAACATAGAGCATATGAAAGAAGATTCACAACTTAGAGCAACAATCATCTCTAAGATTGAGACCTTTAATCTTGTGGAAGGGGACCTATTTGCATGAGATTTATGTAAGGAAACTCAGATGACAGTGCAGCTAGGTAAAATTTGGTTAAGGTTATACTTTAAAACTTATATATTTCTTACGTTAATGTTGAACAATGAAATTGAGTTCTTTTTCATTTTGTTTGCATGGTGGGAGAGGTTTGATGCTAAGGTGTAAAATCTTTAGAGTGGCATACATGCTTCAGCAAACCATGCAATGCTTGAAGATGTGAGTGCAATTGGAGTATATTTAAACACATATGCTCCAAAAGGTGCAATATATTGTCAATGCAAAGGTTTGAATGGCCTTGTCTATGTTCATTACAACCTTCGCCTTTGTCAAACGAAAATCCTTAGGTCTAATTTATCTCCCATTGAATTAGAAGAGGTTAATCCACAATTAGATTGGATCACTAAGGTTGAGGATCCTATCTTTACTGAGGAAGACCACACGTGTTAATCAAATTGATCTTAAAGCAAAGACAATAGCCATGGTAAAGAAGAGAGCACAAGCAAATCCCTTGGATGTTGCTGACACACACAAATATTATGACTACAGCAGAATCAAGGACCTATCTAAGATGCGAGTGCAGGATCCACCATAGAGCTACTAACATTGGGCAGACTCATGCATGCTCCTTTGTAATATAGATATTATTTTGAATTTGATACCATGGATACCATAATCCATGACTTTTGTACACCAAAAAACACTTAAGAATATTTATATATTTAAAAAAATTATTTCCTTCAGCTCAAATCCATTTGTATACTCATTTGTTTGATATTTACTTGTGTATGTGATGAAAGTATCTTGCAATTGGTTAATTTTTTATGTATTTAAAGTTGTTTAAGAGAAGAGTGATACAAAAACCTTTAATTCCTTTAAAAATCTCTATATTTCATGGTGTTTTCAATTTGTTGAGTCCAGGTGCTGAGTCTGATTTTGAGTCCAAAATCGGCCTACAGAATCTGTGTCAAGTCCAAGTCTCATAACTATGATATATATAATCAGTAAATAGGATCTTGATAAATCATTAGAAGGTCAGTTTTCGTCACTTTCAGCCGATAAGATGTCAGAAGACTTTGAAGACTCAAAAGACATTGTGAGCGACAGTTTCAGGGCCAACAGGCATTCCTCTGTACAAAAGATTACCTTGAGTTGATCCAGAGCATCTCAAGAAAGTCAAAGATTTGGAGGAATTGTTGAAAAAACTAAATAATTTGGTGCTGGCAACGAAACCACCAGTTTCAACATGGGCTGTTTTGAAATTGTCCTAGAGGTTTTGCAACTGCCTCAGGGGTTACAGAATCACCCCAGCAGTTTCGCAATCACCCTGGTAGTTTTGCACATGTTGGCTTTTCAGGTAGAGCAATGGTTGCAAATGCTGTCTCTATCTCTTCGAAGCATTATGTGCAAAGAGAACCCACCCAAAAGGATTGTAAAAGATATATAAACAATTATAAGGTCTTGTATGAAAGCTAGCTCATGTTATTTCCTTGGATGTTGCGGGCTGTAAAACAGAATTTTCATGGAGTTGCAGGAATGTTGTAGGTGTGAAATGCAGTTGTTCATATTTCCATGAGTTCTAGAGGGTCCTAGAGACGTTGATCCTACTTGTCAGGCTGAAATATAGTGACATGAGTTTGAAGCTCACTATTACTAGAGTTTTTTTTCCCATTAAAGGGTTTCTCCAAGTGTACTTTTGTGTTCAGTCACATTTTCATGCTTGCATATGCTGTTCCCAATCCTTTTCCAGTAGTTCTCATACATGTTTGCAGAAGTACTTTTAACTACATTGATTTCTTTGAGCCTAAGTTACCAGGTTCTATTTTACCCGCCGCAGCACCCGTATGGGTACGGTTCAAGTACGAGACACAGGGGGTCGTCGAGGGTCCTTCCCGGCACCCTGCGTCCTGTGAGTAACCAATCGACAATATATCTAGGGCAAGTCACATACTCTGCTCCGGTCGGGTTGCCGTGGCTGCCTATTGGATGGCTCCTGAAATATTACTCCCCAACCGTTTGTTTCTGCATGAGAGTAATTATCGTGATTGAACTGTTTCTGCGTGAGAATAATTATCGCCATTGAATATTGACGTATAGGTATTAAAATGAAGATTAAAGTAATTAAATGTTTTGCTTATTGACAATTATGAGTATTATTGTTTTTATCATTTTTAATATACATAAAAAACTAAATTTTAGCTACAAACTTTTATATAAAATTATAAAGTATATTAATATATTATATATAAATTAATTAATAATAAAATAATAAATTATAATATATAATTATATATTATAATTTATAATTTTATTGTTTATATATAAATTATAAAATTAATTTTATAATTTATATATAAATTAATTTATAATATTATATAATTTATAATTTTATTATTTATAATTAATTATTATATAATGAATTATAATTTATAATTTATATATAAATAATAAAATATTATAAATTATAAATCATAATTTATATATAACATATTATAATTATATATAATTTCTTATATAATGTATAATTATAATTTAATAAATTATATATATATATATATATATATATATATATATATATTATGTTGTACCATACCTGGGCAAAAAAAAAACCCATATCCGCGTACCCGAACCCCATATTCGTACCCAAACCCGAACTAGGACCGGCAACTTAGCTTTGAGCATTAAGCTTGTTTATTGGTTATAGAAAGTGTTTGTTGAGCTGCTAGTGAATCTGTAGTTCAAGAGAAAAGGGGTGGAATCTCCGCACCTGTTTACAGATTTTATATATATATGAGAGAGAGAGAGAGAGAGAGAGGTGACCAGCAATCAAGCTAGAGGAAAAAGCCCTTAAATGTTCAGGATGAGTTTGAGCCTACAACACAGTTATTGTGTGCAAATAGATTATGAATCAAAAACTTTAATCTATACAAATACCCTATGTGCCATGCACACCACTTCAAGCTTCTTCAATTGTCAAAATCTGCACTTATTTTTATAACAAGAAAGTGTCATGTTGATTCTTTTGCATATTGCAATGCATGCAATCTCTATTTAGACTGATATTGCTTATTAAATGTGATGTCATGAAAATTTCAAAATCCATAATTCGTCTTCCATAAAAAATTATGCTTTGAAGAAAGGAAAAACTTCTTACATAGCATTAGCTGTATCATAAAGGCGAATTGAGTCATCATGACTAGCTGTAACCAAGAGATCTTCCTTTCGATGGAAATCAAGGGAGCTGATTCTGCCCTTCTGAAAGCAACACAAAAAACTACCATATTGTAAATAAAATCTGAAAGGCAGATCAATTCTTAAGAAGTTTGAACTGTATGAAAGAAGCCAATCAACTTTCTACCATGTACACAATAAAATGTAGAAGGCTATCAGAAACTATAAATGATTTGTGACTGAATCCTGAATTCATAAATGACATTTAAAATGTTTTATGAACAGTAATATACAATCAATTAATTTTTTTTTTTATATGTATTGCTCAATGTCTTGGGCTAATACTGTTGATTCCCTATATTTCAAGTTCTACCATAACATTACAAGTGTAGAAACTGCAGGTTAGAATAGTGTGGCCTAGAAATATACATTGACAAGATAAAAAGACCGTTTTCCCCCCCTATTCAATTCAAGGAAGGATGGATTTTTTGCAAAGGGATAGTTCAAAATCGGACTTAGATGCATGTCATCTCTAACAATGTCATGTCCCCTTTTCAGAACTAAAAGAATTAATAATATTTTAAGTTATGCCCAATCACTTTATTTTCAAATGGGCAGCTTAAATATTATTATTTAAATGAGTATTTTTAACAATTTTCACTATGTAATTCAATAAGGGCCTTTGGATGTAATTTAAAAGTATTTTTTAATACTTGGAGGGAAAAGTAAATTAAAATAAAAAACGAAATAAAATAGAGGGCCCAAAGTGGGTGTCTATAAAAGAGAGGTCAAGGCTCAAAGCAAATCATTCGAATTTGTCATTTCACTTTTCCTTCCAAATTGGAGTTGAAGCATTCAAGGACAAAAACCCTTGGTGTGGGAGATCTTGAGGAGGAAAATCCTTTTGGTTTCTGAATTTGTATTTGAAGACAAAAACCCTCTTATCCATTGGAGGTGATTCGATCCGGGAATCATAATTGTGCTAAATTGTTGAAGATTCGATTGGATCAATCGAGTATTTGCAAGGAAATCTACCCAATCTCATCAAGTTACCAATATTTGTTGGGATTTGAATGGTTGAATCTGCTATTCCAATCATCATTGTTGAAGAATTCAAGGATCATCTACGGCAGTACATCATAAATTAGTATTTGAAGTGCTTTTCCAGCATTATATTTCAAATGTTATTGTTGTCAGACAGCAAATCCCGTGCGCAGCTCTTGTTTATTATAAGCCGCTCCACATACACCTGCCGAACCAATCAAAAGGGAGTTAATAAAGGCTGCCACATCAACTCAAATAGGATTGCAGCATTTTAATTGTGCCTGGCCACTGTACATTCCAGCCGCATATATTTGGTTGGGAATTTCCTTGATTTATCAAAGTCGTACTTGCTGATTTTTCATTGGGAGTTTGCTGATTTGCTGTTATAATGGATTTGCTGTTATAATTTCTGATAGTATACTATTGATCAACATTGAAGGATATTTAATATTGTATAAATACTGTTGTTCGGTTGCATTAATACAAGGTATAAGTTTTATAAATATTCTGATTTTTAGCTATCATGGATAAAATCTGAGCATAACAATTGTCCTAGTGATTTATATCTGTTGTTCATGTAAAATCAGCTATAGATTTGCTATCACATTTGAATATTTTGGCATGTAAGATTCAAATCTGTTGTTATAGTTAATTAATTTGCATTTGAGGGTTTATCCAAAGTTCATTTCAACTTATGAGGATTTGTATTCACTGTTTCGAGTTGCATTTTATTCCTACATCTTAGAGCTATCATTTATTGCTTGCACGTATTATTAGGGAATCTACATTGCTCAATCATCTAGGGCATCTTGCATGTTTGAGAGTGTTGTCCTCAATCTTTTATCTAACAGTTAAATCGGTATCCTTACATGGTTTGACATAAGGGAAGCAATTATCCCTACCACATGCAAACCATCAATCACCAAAACCAATTTTTATGCAGCAACAAACTAGGGGCATCAGGGTGAGCTGAAGACAACATTCTAAAAGTTTGCAGAGATCAGATCCGTGGGCCCAAACCAGATCCATACTTGCAGGATCGAATCCGCAGTCACAGAAGTGACCAAAAGCAATAGACAGAACATTCACTGATTCCAAAGCATTCACTTGATCTTCACCAACATTTCTGCATTGTTGACGAATCACATTCTGTCATCTGTCATAGTTTTCCAGCTAAGTATATTTATTGTTTTATTCAATTTCCAGAGCATTTCATTTACATTTATTACATTTTCTAGAACAGATTCTTTATATCTAGGGTAGATTCTGAATGTTTATGTTAAATATTTATTTAACCTAGATTTATGTATAAGGGATTTTAATCTCCCTTTCATTTTGAAAAGAGTTGGTTATTTTCCTTTTCAACATGAAATTACAAAATGCATGACAAATCATTTTATTTGCAATGTCTTAATAAAGGACATTAATTTGCAAATAAAACGACAAGTAAACAAATAGCAACATCAAAAAATGAATTTGAAGAGCTGAAAATTAGGATAAAGGATATAGAAGACAAGATAGAATGGCCATTTTACGTAACAGCTAATGATAAAATTAATCCATACCAATTTGATCCATGAAAAAAGTAATTTAGTAGTAGTTTCTAATAAAAGTCTTTGTGTTCCATCATACATACGAAGACAAACCATATAATGTGAACCAAAATTTTATAAAGTATAAGAAATGGGCATTTACTACAAAACCAAAGATAATACTGCTAAAAACTTACATAATCCTTAAATACTGCTCCTATCTGCATACCAAGTACTATTTCCTCTGTCAGTCCCATATTTAACTTTCAAGAAACTGGTAGCTACTTTGGCTAGTCTCAGAGATACCTGTTATAGAAACAAGTTAACACAAGATCAAAAGAAATGCTTCGCAAAGTTTTTAAAACTAACATTAGAATGAGAAATAAGACCATCTCACCGGAAGGGATCTTTAATAGTAAAACTAGCATTTTCTTTTTCCTACTTGGTTATTGGCATATTGCTATATACTCCTTGTTATTTGTAGTGGAGCAGTTAACACTAATTTCTATGGGTCTCTAGAGTTAGTTTCTAGTAGCACTTATTTAAGAAAGATGCAAATCTATGAATTTTTATCTAGGACAATATGCTTTTTTTTGCTACTTTGTTATTGGCATATTGCATTATACTCCTTGTTATTTGTAGTGGAGTGGTTAACGCTAATTTCTATGGGTCTCTAGAGTTAGTTTCTAGTAGGACTTATTTAAGAAAGATGCCATGATATTATTTTTTATCTAGGACAATGTGTGTAACCATAGTTGAATGTGTACCTAGGGTTCTTATAATCAAATTATAAGGATGTTTTGAGCATACAGTTCTAAACTTTATCTTAGAATAGGAAAGTAACCAAACAATGTTGACAACTAACTATTTCAAGGTTATTTTTGAGATATTGATCCCCTTATAGAAGGATCAAATTATGTGCATAGTGGACTGTTTTTCTTTTTGGGTGGCTCACGCACTTTCATAACTCAATTTTGTCAATATAAATATACTTCTCAAACTTGAATAGCTACTAATTAAAGTTTTTTTATTATAATCAATGAGTAACCATGCTACTGATGAATGTTTGTTTTATAAGGCAGGAAATTCAAGTTAAAATGGCCGCTAAGCTCAGGTTTCAAAAAGTAATTTCCTAATGAAAATGTGCTTAATTTTAGAAAACTTTGAGTCCATGTTTTAAAATGGGATATGCTACACATTGACAAAAAGCGAGGAAGTAGGTCACACAAAGGGATTCTTGTAAAGGCTCAAAGCTTTTAAGAAAGGAAATCACTCGTTTCAATAGAGAAATAAGCATTGTATTTGAACTTGAGCATTCGCTTCTCTGACATTAGGTGATCCCTTAAGTCAATGAATGCATTATTCCTGTTAGTAAATAGAATCTAATTAAGATTGCATCAAATTGTTTTCAATTTGTATTCTTCCCTAGTGGAAGAAAGAAGTATTTCTCATCAGCAAACATTTGTGTTCAATGCTTGCTCAAAATTTCATCAAAGATCCAAGACACTCTAGATAAGGTTACACCAGGTCCAATGGAGCAAGGGATGTGAAATGCTTTGTACCCTCCCTACATTCTCAATGAGTGCCTTAAGGGACCAATGGCATATATACTGCTTGCTATGATGATCCATGCTAGGCAGAGACAAAGTTAAGGCACTTGGCTTCCCATTATGTATTTTTCTCCTCTTTTTCTTGAGTGAGAAGAAATGGATTTCTCATAGAACCAATTGTGATAGATATTCATCTATCTCGGGCTAAGACTGGGTGGCTCCCCACAATTTTCTCAATGCTCCAACAACTATCTAATCTAATTTCATTGAATAAAGGTACTGAATTGTCTAACAATGTACAACAAGCAAATATGATAGGTATCCTCTCTATTCATTCCTTCACGTGTGTCGAACAGATTTGTTCAGCAATTGAGTCATTTTTTGGGCTGTTGGATTAGCAAACTAAACCAGCACCAAATCATGGTAGAGATCCTAAACGTAATATAATGGGCCCATCCAAACTCGCACAAGAGCAACACGTTTAGAGAAGAATTCCCATTTCCTCAGCAAGCAACTCAATTGATCTATAGTAATAGATATTGTGTTTGAAATGAGGCCCATCCAATTAGTGTGAATTCATTGTGAGCCAAAGAATTGAATCTGCCAACATCTATAGTAATACATGGATTCACTTATATGTCCTTTAGACCTAAGAAGTGGGATGAATTGAGTGAGACCTAAATCAATCTCTTTTTGAGGGGTTGCCCTTTAGGACATTTATGATTTGATTGATGTAGGGGCCTTTAGGGCATTAATGACCAACTTTCAAGCAATTTGTAGTGCCCCGCTAGGTAGCACCCAGTAGGATTTAGGATCGTAATTTTGTTTAATTCTCGTTTGGGATAGACATTTAAATATTTGGAATTTGCCCTATTTTATAAACTGGATAAAACTATTAAGAACTTGGAAATACTTTTATAATGTAATTAATTTTGGAAATTCCAGAAAAGTGTTAGGCAAAAGCCTTCTCATGAAATCACACATGATGGATTTGAAATCTAAGCCTATGATTTTGAAATTAACTAATCTGATGTAATGTGATGTTTTAATTCTATATCGGTTTAAATTACAAATTTTAATCATGATGTATTTAGAAACAAGACACCACAATCTTTCCTTAGCTTTTGTACAAATTACAGGGACAAATATAATGCCAAACAAAGTTGAAGGAGAGTGCACAATTCCATGAGGTGGTAGATGAGCCAAATCAGGCAAAACGCTGATCCCAATAATAGCACGTTAAATTCAAAGAAAGTATGTGTAAACACTCAGGAGTTGGTGGTTGGTCCAAGGAGCAACCAAGAATTAAAGCTGGATTTACCTATAGCAAAGTGTAATGTCCCCATTTTCGGAGTGATCACCATTGGAGGATCGGAGGACTTGTTTTCACACTTAGGAGGATTTGGATGGCAAATTAAGGGTTGAAGGTGTGATCCTAATGATGTTGTGTGACTCTTTCATTTACTATCATATTCTATACCATGGGAGCAAACCACATGGAAGAGTTGCAAGCATGAAGATTTGTCATCTTGTTGGATTGGGAGTGTGGAGACTTGTCATACTTTTGCCAAGAGATAATGTTGTTTCATATGGATGCCATTTCGACAAAAGGGATGCCTTCATTCATGCCAAGAAAGTAAGCATTGTATTTGCCATCACTATGAGGGTTTACTTGATGATAGGTGCCTATTGAAGAAGACAATTGATAATATTCCTTTCATCTATGGCGGCGCTTGAAGAAGATAACAAATTCATATCTTTAATTTGAATTTACTTGGGCGCTCATGAGGCTTGAGGCTGGTCGGCCTACCTAGATGGGTAAAAGTTATTAAAATAAAAGAATACTCTTCCTACGTTGGCCAAGAGGAAAATGAGGATAAGTTATGTATAAATACAAGGTCAAGTTTGGCATTCAAAGATCATCATTCAGCATTCATTCATTCATTGGGAGTTTATCTCTTAACATAAGGAGCTTGAGACTAAAACCTTAAGTTCCTAGGAGGAGTTGGACGAAAACCTAGCTCATCCATTGGAGGATTCCGTGACGGGGATCTACTTGTGCTTCATTACTTGTTGGGCAGATTCCTATATCAGATTTGAAGATCATTCTTGAGGACTTCTCTTTGGCGTAGCTTGGTGCACATTGACTAGGGTTTACCCTAGGTTTGGAGCACTACATCTTGGAGGAGTTTGGAGGTGACTTGGGTGATATAATTGCTGATTAGGGTTTGGATTTACAGCAGATTTGGAGCAGCAGAGTTGCAGACCTAATTCGCCCTTGTTGGAGGATTTCTCTTTGGTGTTTGAGACATCATTGCATAGGGTTTTGCCCTACTTGTGGAGCGCCATCATTAGTGGAGTCTTTTTGGTGGTTTGTTGGCTTCTTTGGCATCATTGGCATCACTTTCCGGAGCAGCAAACCCTAGCAGACCTGAGTGCATCATTTGGAGCAGACTTCTTGGTGTTTGAGGATACCTTGTCTTAGGGTTTCAAGCCCTAATTGGAGCGCCACACCTTGGAGATCATTTGCCATCAATTGGAGGTTATTTTGCTTATGTTTTGATACGTAAAACCTTAGGGTTTATATCTGATTTGTAGCTGGGCATGTTTGGCTTGATTGCCCATGACATTTGATGTATTTGAAGACTTCATAAGATCTGATTTATAGCAGCAGACTTCTGATCTACATTTTCAGTCATTGTGGTTGTGAATTGAAGTGGTTTCAATGTGTATTTCATTGTGGAACTCAAGCATATGATTGGCAATCATGTTGGCAATGTTTATATGATGATTTGGCATGTTTTATGGGCTATTATAAGTGTTTGTTTAAGTCTGATTTGAAAAGCAGAAGTTCAGAAAATTAGGGTTTAAGCAGAAAATCAGAAATCAGATATTAGGAAAGCCCGGAAATCCAAACTTGATGAAAATATCCCCATTTGGGATATTACACAGAGCATGGAAGGTGAATAAGTTTCTGGTAATAAATGAATAAGAATAGAAATTGGATTAGGAGACTTTTGGGAAAACCTAGTCTAACAGAATTTATCCGAGATGGCGTACATTGATAGAACCATGTCAGATTAATGAAGGAAAAGATTGCCTTGGAGACCAAGGAAGACAAACTCAGATTTAATCATATTGTTGACAGAGGATGACGGATTCATTCATCTCCATTTGCACATTCATCAAGTAATTTTTTATGACAGTCCAATTAGGAAAGAAAGAGAGAGGAAATGAAAGGAAGTATGGAGGAGATTCAGAGTTCAGCAGTGAGAAATCACAAACCAGAACGTGTGTGTGTTGCAATATTCAAGGTAATGAAATTGGAAAAGAACAATTGATATTATTTTGTATATGTGTTTCTTCCTATTATATGTTATTGTGATTATTCTTCTTGTTGTCTACACCTTGTGAGTGTGTATAATACTATGTAGTTAAAGGGAAGCTACAGGGAGAAGTGAGAGGGATTAGCTCAAAGTTTGGAACTCCCAAGATGTTCCCAAAAGTGAAAGAGATCACCTCGGAGTTTGCAACTCTCAAGATGTTCCCACAAATGAAAAAGATTGCCTTAGTGTGGAACTCTAGGGATATTCTCATGGGGAATGCAAGTTTGGATTTCTCAGAATGTCTTCCAGATTATAACTGCCTCAATACATGATACTTAAAATGTTCCCAGAATGTATGAGATTGTCTCCATGCATAGTGGCATGTAGGAAGTTCTCAAGAGTATGGAAGCAAGAAATTATAGTGTACCCGAGATGTTTTCTTAGAAGACAACAAGCCAAATTATATTCTCTGTTTGTGTGTGTGAAACCACGACTTTGTGTTTTGCGGTGTACTCTCAATGTGTGTTTAAATTGTGTATATAATCGATATTTAATGTTATTATTTTTTAGTGTGAACACCAAACTAATTCTAGGAGATATGGTAGCATAAGAAGGAAAGGTCGGGGTTGGTCAAGATATCGATTACTATGAAAGATAAAACAGATACCTAATCATACCCATTACTCCTCATGGAACTACGCACACATTACGAGGGTGTCAGAAAGGAAAAGTGGATGCACTTCATTTGTTTGGCATTTGATCTGAATCATATGTGATCTAGAGGACAGAACTCTAGATGAGGATCCAGATGTGTTGTATGTGTGCGAAAGCAATAAAGAAACAAGAGTATAGACAAAGAAGAATACTAGAACTAGAACAAGAATTTTGTTAGCCTGCATGTTCTGTACATGGCATACTCTTGAGGGAGATGTATGGCTGTGTATTTTCTCCTATCTATCATATATCTTTGATCTATATCTACTTGCTAATTAATGTTACAAATATGTATTTGTAGGTTACAATGCCAAGAAGGTGAAAGGTTCATTGTAGGAGTTAAACAATTGTGACGGTTGAACTCCAACATGTCTCTTCATCTTCCAATGGATTGACTCCCAATTACTCACTGTGCTGACAAGTGTCCTGACATGGAACATATCCAAAAGTTGTGCCATATAGTTCCTTGCATGAACTAAAACATTGTGCAATGTTCTGAAATGTTGCACAAGGTTTTGTGTTAAGTTCTAGACTATGCGCCCTAAGTGTGATAGTGTGTGCAAGTATAGATGTGGCACAGAACACAAATAGAGTTGTCTTTGAAGTTGTGCGACACGGTCCTTGGCACTGCACAAGTGGCACATAATACAAGGGGTTATGCAGAATATGTAGGATGTCTTTTGAACTAAAATGCATGGTTCCTGGTGTTGTGCAGGTGATGCATGGAGCAAGGAGTTGAGCACGATTGCATGACATGGTTGTCGATGTTGCGTGAGTCGCACATAATGCAAGGAGTTGTGCGCACTTGCACAGCATGGTTCCTAGCATGGCTCAGGTGGTGCATGGTACAAGGAGCTACATGCAAGGCTGTACAATATTGTGCAAGTGACCAAGGATAGCACACAAGCTTCAACAGTAGAGCGCAAATCATTTACCCCTTCTTTAAGAGTAATCATCTCAATTACACTAAGAGACATTTGTGCTATCTGGTCAAGAGTTTGTGCAACATGTTTAGAGCGTGGAATCACTTCAGAAATCTGATATCTATTACAACACACTAATATGGTGATGCTTTGAGGATTAGCTATGTACACACCTTGGTGACAACGCTTGTATGGATGCCTAAGGATTATATCACAAGAATCAATTAGCGTAACATCACAAAGTAGCTCCTCTCGCAAGAGATGAATACCATATGAGAAGTGGCATTGGAGAGTGATATGTATTCCTTTGGTGCTACAAAACATATCCATCCTAAACTGTAAGGCTATGGGTAGGCATGGCTGGCAAACTCAATTGCTTGATGGTGGCTTCGAAGATGAGATTCTTGATGCTGCCACCATTGACCAAGAAGTCATGTGCTTGCCCTTACACCCACATTTGTGAATGGAATAGGCCTTTTGCTTCTACATCCAAGGGGGTCATTGTTGTTGTTGCATTGAGACAAGCGGCTTTAAGGTTTGTCTCTACCACTTTTGGCTTGTGTGAACCCTTTGCTTCTATGCAAGCAAATAGGACTAATGTATTATTGATGAGAGGCAATATATACAATTGCAAATAGTTGGTTGAAGAAAACTGTTCAACTATCACCTGACCAACTATTATTATTGTTAATGATGTAATATTTTATTCTAACAATCCCCCCTTATTACATCATTTTCTCAAGAGAACAAATCAATAAAGTTTGAAAAGCTTCGAACTTCACTGCTGCAAGAGATTTGGTAAAGATGTCAGCATGTCGGTCTTGAGTAGAACAATATTAGAGCTGAATATTCTATTGTTGGTCATGTTTGTGGATGTAGTGGCACTAAACCTCAATGTGTTTAGTGTGCTCATGAAAAATAGGATTCTGAACAAGCTTCAACACTCTTTGATCATCACAAAATAGAACTGTAGGATGTGTCTCGAGAACACACAAGCCTATTAAGATGAAATAACCATATTGCTTCACAAACAGCTCCACCTGCGGCGCGATATTTTCTGCCTTTGTGGAAGAGCGGGCAACAATGGTTTGCTTTTTACTCCCCCATGATATCAAACCAAATCCCAAAAAAAAAATAAAGCCTGAAGTAGACTTCATGTTATCCAAAATACCTGCATAATTTGCATCCATGTATCCTTGCAATGAAAAATGTTTAGACTATTTGTATTCCAAGACATATTCCACTGTGCCACGAATGTATCTCAAAACGTGCTTTGCTGCTTTCCAATGTGAAACCTTATGTTCCTGAATAAACCTTGAAAGATGATTGACAACATAGTTGATATCTGGCTTGTTGTAGGTCAAGTAAATGAGACTCCCAATCAGCTAACAATAAAGAGTAGCATTTACATAAGGTAATGGATCGTGTCGGGAAGGTTGCAATCCTGTCTCCATGGGTGTCAACATGGACTTCCAATTTTCCATCCTAAATTTCTCAAGCAATGTCTTAGCATATTTCATCTGAGATACAAAAATCTAATTTTTCTTTTGCCACACTTCAAATCCAAGACAATAATGCAAGAGCAAAAAATCTGTCATGTCCAACAATCATTTGAGGTCAACCTTTGTTGTTGCAATCATCTACGAATAACTCCCTACGATGACTAGATCATCAACATATACAATAAAATCATAATCGGGAGATAGAGATTGGGATCATATGACTTCCTAGTGAATCCATGTTGGAGGAGATGCTCATCGATCTTGATATACCATGCTTAGGGAACCTACTTTAGACCGCAGAGGGATTTCACAAGTCTGCACACTTTATGTTGTCCAAGTGCAGTATACCCCTCAGGTTGAGTCATAGACTTCTTTGAGATCTCCATTGAGAAAGTCACTCTTGACATCAATCTAATGAACTTATCAACCAAACTGTGTTGCCATTGGCACAACCATTTGGATAGACTTGATCTTTGTAGTGGGGACAAACATTTCTTCATAGTCAATGCCTTCTTTCTGAGCATAGCCCTTGGCCACAAGTCAGGCTTTGTACTTGTCGATGCTACTGTCTACCTTGTATTTGATCTTGAAGACCCATTTGCATCTAATAGCTTTCTTCCCTGGTGGAAGATCAACAAGTTCCCAAGTGTTGTTCCTCAACAATGCTTAATATTTTGGATCCATGGCATCTTTCCAAGGTGGTGACTCAAGAGCCTACTTCACCATTTCTAGTTCGAAATTCTGAATAACTAGAATTCCGAATGATTGTGCACATAAGAGCCAAATTTACTTCCTCACAAGACTTGTGAGAATTTGGCCTAGATGCAAACTTATTTGTAATTGCATCTACCTTTGCATCCTTCATTGTGGGGTAATACCACTTAGGGATTTTTTGTGCATAGGAGATGAGGGCTAAGGTGGAGATAGAGGTAGAAACTGGTCCATTGGAAACAAAGCCTCTTCTCGTGCTTCTTCACTTGATTATACTCCATGGTGAGGGTCATCAAGTTCCTCATCTTCAAGCTCACTAATTCTAAGTGTTTGGTGACTGATAGGTGATGGTGAGGAAAAGGTGTTGCATCTTTTTTCCTCATCAAAAACATCCTTGTTGATGTACAACTTCTGCATAGCCAAATCCATAAGCCAGTATCCCTTCAACTCTAAACAGTACCCAAGAAAAATACATTTCAAGGACTTTTCATCCAACTTTCTCCTTTGTACCTTGGGGATGTGCATGAAGGCTATACACCCAAACACTTTCAAATGTGAAATTGAGGGCTTCTTCAAGAGTTATGTTTTCAAGCACTTTGGTGGGTGCCCAATTCAACAAGTACACAATTGTAAAGCTTACAATGACAAGCGGGTCAAGTACACAAGTAATTTAGTGCCAACTTCGTTTCAAGATCCATTCAACGAAGAGATGGTTGAGAGAATGGGGAAGTTCATTATCAAAGTGAATAGCAGAAGATTTGCAATTCAAGAAGCAAAAATGGCAAGGTCTATTGTCCCACAGACTATCTTTGGCCTCGTGGAGGTTAAAAATCTTCTATTCTATTGCATAAACCACTCCACCCCAAAATACAAGAACCAGATCTGCATCCTTTAACATGCATCGCACCATTTCCACAATGGTACAATTACGCCTCTCAACAACACCATTTTACTGAGATGCATGTGTAGTGGTCAATTGTCTTGTGATACCATGTTGAAAGTAGCTTGAAAACTCCTTACTGGTGAATTCCCCCCTCGATTTGAGCAGATGGCCTTGAGGGAGTGACCAGATGACCGTTATACAAGGGCTTGAAATGTTTTGAATTTTTCAAATGCTTAATCTTGCAAGTCAAGCAATAGCCCCACATTTTCTGGCATAGTCATCCACAAAAAGTAGAAAACAATAGGAAAAGGAGCCCGATGTTGCTTCTCAACAAGACAGTTGGAGCAAAGAATTTTTGCTTTCTTCATGGGGGGAATGTTGGAGTACAGGACCACTGAGAGGGGGGGTGAATCAGTGGTCTAGAAACCTAAAAATCTTTTTGCACGTTTTAACCCATAGGATAGAGAATGAGAAAGATTTCAATGATTTATCAAAACACATATAAACAAGATGATGAATAGTATGAATCAAGACCTTAAGAACAAAGCATTAGGACACACATACAAAGACATAATATGAACCATAACACAGTGATTTTCATGAGTGGAAAACCCTCATAGGGATGAAAAACCACTCTAAAAATGCCTCACTGGCTTAATCAAAAACATACCTCACTGGCTACACAAAATGTCTCATTGGCAAGAGAACCTCACTGGTTACAGCCTCACTAGCAAATACAATGTGCCTTTCTGGCAAAATACGACAAAGATTTGAATGAATAAGTTTATACAGAGGGTTACTCTGTTTCTTTGTAGTACAATACACCTTATGTCTCCCTTTGCATGACCTTCTCACACCATCATATGAACATTCAATTACTTTTGTCCATGAGAAACAACATGACATGAATATCCAATCATAAGCATACACCTGAACCATGAAGAATAAACTTTGACACTATAGATCAAGACTTACTCTGGCTTATCATTGACTGAACATTGGTCTACTCAAAAACCCCTAATATGAAACTCCTTACCATAAAACAATTCAACATGATCAATAACAAATTACTGATTTGCAAGAACAAAATATTTACCAATAGTAATCCTGATGTTCTTTTGACACTACTCATTGATCACAAAAAAAGTATTCATCACCTACAACTATAGAGCAACATCACCTCATGAATATCCTTCTACACCACTGTAGAAAGTCCCCTTCATTCTCTTAAACCTCTACATGTCCTTTCATAAAAATCTGTATACTTTAATATCTCTAATATGCATTGTCTTCAGATCATTCTATCTCTAAATCACAGGAGAAGAATCCATGTTTTTAATTATGAATTTGAAAATATATCTTCTGAGCAATCGGATCACCAACAATCATCACATCAAACATCATACAAAACTCACAACTAAATTTCCTGGCCCTCTTCAACTTGAAGCTTCCAAAACCATCACATCCAACCACCAAAGCTCACATTGTTTATATGCACATGCAGGTATATCTTTTTGGAACACAAAAAACCGATCCCTATCACACAAAACATCTCTAGATCAAATTAATGAATTTCTCTGGCCTTCACTGTCGGTTGGTATTCTGTTGTAAGGTAGTTAAAACAACTATCCCACGACCCTGCCTGTCAAATTTTAATCAAGATGTATGACCATTTTGGTTTGAAATTATTTTAAATAAAGACCTTTGATTAAGGCTTTCGCGCCTTAGCAACTTTGAAATACATTCGTTGATTGCCCGCAAAGTAAAGACCAACCGGAGGAGCCGGTGCAACAAGGAAAGGGGCCGTTAGAAATGATGTCTTAAAAACCCTCCAAACGGTCACTTTAAGTGACTTCACTTGCGATAGTAAGTCACTTGAAAAACATATTATAAAGAGCATGTTATAAGTGACAATTTAGGCTTAAAGAGTTTTAGGAGGTTTAGGGTTTAGTAATAGGTTTAGGATTTAAGAATTTAGATACAAACCCTAACTTTACACAAAGCTTTAGGACATCACTTAGATTTCAACAAGATTCAAATCTTGGTTTCAAACAATGATATGATAGCTATGATTGTAGAAGAGAAAGGTATGTTAGGGTTTTTAGGAGACTAATTCACAAAGAGTATGACCAACACTAAATTCTAGAAATTGGATCTTTCTTAGGGCTTTAGGTATACTTCAAACAGTAAGCTGAGGACAAAGAAAGTGAATTGTAATCATCTTGCAACTTGTAATGCTTTCCACCCTCTTAAGCATGATAAACCATATCATCATGTCAACTTGAGAGCAACCTAAATTATGAAGTGAACAAAGACATTCTGTCCCAATGATATAATGAACACATTGCATATCTTACCATGAAAGAGTCTTGAAGTATGAATTGTGACTATGGAAGCAACAACCTTGCTTTTGCACATCTATACACTTGAGAACCAACCTAGCAAAGGCAGCTCTGCACTCTAAGTAAGGTGTCTCTACTCCGCATGACCATGCACCTCTGCTCCTTTTGACACCAAGCAAGTTCACAACTCCTCTGATGTACCTGAATGTAGCCATCAACCTCATCAACCTTTGAACAAGCAATCCTGATGGTCCTGTAAAGATCTTGTGAACATTGGAAGCACCAACATCTGAAGCATGATATGAACAACATGATGATATGAGCAACACCATGATATTGTATCAACCTCTGAAAACTCAACTGTCAACACACCAACATCTCATGGACCTGAGAGACCTTTTGACATCAATGACAAACATCATGCCAAAGTCAACAGGGAAGTCCTCGCACATCTCTTTTACTCAATGCAAGAAAGTAGCCCAAATTGAGATGACCAAATCTTCTATGCCAAAGAGTAGTGGATGAATTGGATTTTACTACAAGAGCCTTGTCTTCATGAGTGACATCAACCAATGGAAACACTTTGCCGACCCGTTAGGCACAAGCAACAACTACACCATTGCGAGTCTTGTCTCAAATGAGACAAAGTTTCTCACCATTATGTCGGTCAAACTCAACCTTCAAGTTGTTCTCTAGCAATTGAATTACTAATAAGAGGTTCTTTGTGAGCCCTAAAACATATAGAACCTTTGTAAGTCAACACTTGTGAGTCTTGAGTGGTAAAGAAATAACCCCAATACCCTGCACTTCATAGGAAGTATCATCACCAAGGGAAACTTGCCCATATGAAGTTGATGGAGTGATGTTGTAGAACCACTTTTGTTCTCCTATGATGTGTCTAGATGCACTAGAATCAACATACCAGAAAGGACTATCAGAAGTGGAAACTTGAGTCTCTATCACATACAAAAATAGTCTTCATCAGAATCACCTGTATCCCATATTGCTTGTGTTTTTTCTGCCAACAAGGATGCTTCTTCTTGTCCCCCTGAGAATGCTTTTGTGGCTTTCATTGGCCAAATTCACTATTGGCAAATGAATTGTACCAGCATTCCTAGAGATTGTGTCCCTTCTTCCCAGAAATGAGACTTTTTTTCTGTGCAAAGGAATTCTCTTATTTGGATTTGGATGAACCTAATGGACCACTCCCATGTTCAGGTTGTTTTCCTTCTACTAAGATGTGAGGGCATGATTGTCTGTTATGTCCCCTTTTTAGAACTAAAAGAATTAGTAATATTTTTAAGTGCCTCCGATCACTTTATTTTCAAAAGGCGCAACTTAAATATTATTATAGGTCCTATGTAATGTTTAATAAGTGTTTTTAACACTTTATTCAAAAAGGGGCTTTTGGATGTAATTTAAAAAGTATTTTTAAATACTTGGAGGGAAAAGCAAAATAAATAAAAATAAAATAAGATAAGAGGGCCCGTTGTAGGCACCTATAAAAAGAGAGGTCAAGGTTCACGCCAAATCATCCAATATGTCATTTCACTATTCCTACCAATTTGAAGTTTGAAGCATTCAAGGACGAAAACCCTTGGTGTAGGAGATCTAGAGGACAAACACCCTCTTGGTTTCCATATTTGCATTAGAGGATGAAAACCCTCTTATCCATTAAAGGTGATTTCATACGGGGATCACAATTGTGCTGATTTGTTGAAGATTGATCAAGGATTTGAAATCATTTTTCAGTTGCTACAATGCCACTACAATGTAAAAGGGTTAGATTTGCTGGTTTTGAAGGGGTTTCAGACTATTGTTGTATTTTGTAGGATATTTTAGTCATTGGGTCAGCTATAATTCATGTTTTCAGCATCATTTTGAAGGAGTTTTGTTGTAGCTGCTGTAGTAGGGCTTGGATCTACTGTTCTGTTCAGGTTTCCAGCCATTAATCAATGTTTCCAGCCCTCATAATGGCTGCACCCAGCATTTGATTGTTGTCTCCAGCCAACAAACCACTATGCCTAGGGTTTCCTTCATTGTTGCTGCTGAAGGAGGAGTTTTCAGATCTGATTTCACTTATTCCAACACCTTCCAACCACTGCCATACCCAATCTAGCCACTAATAATCAGTTTTAATTACTGATTTTCAAAGGTGTCAGAATTTGCAATCATTTTCAGCCACCGTCCCTCATTTGTTGTTGTTCTGTACCTTTGTAAGTTGCAATTTTGAGAAGATTGTTGTTGCAAATGTGTTTCGAACTCACATGGTTTGCAGATCTACTATTTCATAATAAATATTGCCTTCATAAATTGCTATCAAGTGGATATTATTGTCAAATTTTGTCATGGAAATAATTTAGCACTTTGGCACCTCAATTCAAATTTAATTACTGTTATTGTAGATGGTTATTTGCTGTCATAAAAGTCTGATCTGCCCTCACAAATAATTTATAATTCATATTCAAGTATACACAAGGGTTTCATATGCTTTCTGGCTATTATACATCAGCAAATTGGTCACTTTTTCATCATTTAGGGGTTTTATAAATTCATCAACTTGTGAGGGTTTGAATTCGCTATTTGGAGTTGAGTAGTTGTTTTATGAGGGTTTGCAAATTGTCATATATTGTTGATCAGCATTATTTTAGTAGGGTTTGAAACCTACATTTGATTTTTGTTCATCATTTCAACTTGCACATGTTTGAAAATTCATCTATTTCCTAAGGTTGTCTGATTGGGGACGTTATGTTGTCTAGGGAGTCTAAGGTCTCATCATGAACTATCTCTTCTTGTTGAAGCAAATTTACCAACTCCTCAAAAGATGGCTTCCTGCTACCCACATTGAGACATGTGACAAACATGCGATAGGTAGGGGGCAATGCTCCCAAGACAATGTGCACAAGAGAGTCATATGACATAATTTCCCCTAATGCTTGCAATGATGTATTGATTTTTGCAACTCTTCTGAAGAAGTTCTCCAATTTTTCACCATTTTGCATTTGCAAACAATGTAGTTGACCCTAAAAATGGAGAATTTGATTCTAATTTTTGGATATACTGTCTTGAGAAAATCCTAAGCCTCTTTAGCAATTGTGGTTGTCCGGATGTGAGGTTGAACCTCGTCGAAAACACCAAACAAGATTATCAGTTTGGCCTTATTATACCGGCTTTGCTCAGTGCCAGCTTGTTCAAGTCTGGCAATTCTTCCAAAAACTATATCCCACAAATCTTCAAACTCAAGTGAAGTTTGGACCTTGGTCTTCTAGGCAAAATAATTATCACCTCTCAATAGCTAAGAGTCAGGAAGCATTATTTTCAAAGCATTGGGAGCCATTTTATTGGATGCGGAGGATCCTTATCTCTCCAAAAAGAAATGTTCACCCTTATTTCTCCCCGACAACTTACAGGGTCAATGCCACAGACACCATTGTTGCATCTATGTTAGGCGTTTGATGCAGTAATTTGACACCACAACATTACTCGTAAATGCAAATCAAAGGCACCATTTATACTGAATGTTGTGATTGTTGTTACAAAACATAACAAACGTAACAAAGGAATGACTTGAATTTTGAAGTTTTATTAATTTTTATTTTGTAAAATTTGCTCCATAAAGGAATATCTTAAGTGCAAAAAGATAAAATGATATAGTTTTGTTTAGTTTTGTTTTTCCTTTGACTATATTATTTATGCACTTTTTTTATTTATTTAAACTTTTAGGAAAAAAGAACAATTGATTTTGTTTTTTTTTTAACTTTTCAACCTAAAGTTCTTCTTTTTTTGAACTTCCCAAAATTTGCCCTTATATCTCCATAAAAAAAACCTTTGAAAATGGGATTTTTTTAAAAAAGCACCTTTACAGGCTTCAGCACAGCGGTTTTCTTTGTGGCCTCTTGGCAGGTTTTGCAGTAGAAGGCTTGGCAGTGGCAGCAGGGGCCTTAGCAACCTTCTTAATTACTTTTTTTAGCTGCTGCCTCTGCAGAGATCAATTGTTTTTCACGCTGTTCCTGCAGTTGGCTGCTGGCAGATTGTGAATATGGTGTCTCCTTTATCCAGCCTTTTCCATGCGATTTTCTGAATCGGCCTTTGGTTGACTGTTTCTCGAATTCTACCTTTTTCTTCCTTTTGAAATCAAATCAAATTTTTACATTCTGAACTTGCTGCATGCAGATCAAAGGCTTTCCTCCTGCACTGTCTTTGATGATAATGATAGCAGCAGTTTGATTGGGAAGCTGTATAGCGGCAGCTTGCAGATAGGATTGGCTCACAGAAATTTGTTCTCTCTGCTCCCTTGCCTTTGTTCCCTCTGCTCTCTCCCACTCTACTCTCTCTTGCAATGTTCCTCCTTTCTGGCAGCAAACCCTCTGACTCTGGCATTGAGGGATAATGCAATGAACGCTAGAATGAAGACTTCACAGGGACAGAACCGATTGGTGCTCTGGTACCAAATTGAACCTCAAAGAATGAGTAAATGTATTATTGATGAGAGGCAATATACACAATTGCAAATAGTTACAAATACTTGGTTGCAGAAAACTGTTCAACTATCACCTGACCAATTACCTATGTTAACAATAATAATATTAACTATTATTATTGTTAATGATGTAATATTTTATTCCAACTGTTCTGTATGATTGTGTTATGCAATTTTAAGCCTTTGCAGTGCAAAGTCTTGTTGATTCTCTTGTCGAATATTTGAGTGATTATGCTTTGAAAAGCATTGGATTGCGATGCAAATGAGTAATTTGTTTTCTCTCCTTGTGTATTAAGGTAAGACGAGATGGTTCCACCTCAGTTTAGTTGTAGAGTCGTGAATTAGGATGATAGAAATCAAGTACCAAGGGGAGAAGCTACAACAGCAAACCCTAAACTCTCTAAGGAAAGAAAAGAGGGGGAGCCACCTACTAAGCCCATTGATGAGGAAATACTGTCAACACTCAAGAATTGATAAGTAGGAGGTATTTTCGCAGCATGTCAAATTATGATATTATATTTCAGGGTTTAACTACATAGTTTTTGAGTCAAACACATGACCCATATTTCATGAATGGGTAGTGGTTCACATGAACCCATCTCTCATGTTAATGAATGGTCCACTTAGCACTCATTGCATCTAGGTGATGCACACAGGGGTGAAGCATCGGGACTTCCCGGGAGGTCACCCATCCTAGTACTACTCCGACTCAAGCGGGCTTAACCATGGAGTTTCCCCCAAGATCAAGCCCACTTAGCTTGCTACCCCATTTGCATCACCTAGATGAAATGCCTCCAACACAATATCCAAGTGTTGGCATAGCACCAACCCCACTATTGCACCAGAACAAAGTCTCCACTATGGAAGGGTTCCTAGTCCTCCATACAAAAAGCCTACTATGGCAGCCCAAACAAGTGGCGAGACTTATTGGAATGCTCAAGTGGTCACCAAACAGTTGAAAAAGATCAATCCTCTAAAGTTCAAAGGAAAAAGTTTTGGTATCAAGGCAAAAGCATGGTTATTTGGAACGAGAAGGTGTTTCAAATTAAGAGAACTTTCCAATAATGGCAAGGCCAAGCTTACAATATTCCAGGTTACAGAGGAAGCTTCTATCTAGTGGGATCGCTAGAAACACATGCATGACCTGGATATCAATAACATTACCTAGGAACAATTTGAAGATCTATTCTGCAAGCACTACTTGTTGGATACCTATTATACTGCCAAGATTGATGAATTTCACTCAGCCAAGGAAACATGGCGATAGCTAAGTATGGCTCATGGTTCTCTAGTCTACTAGTCTCCTTAATTATGTGGGCTATATAAAAGATGAAATGGTAAAAGTAAACAGGTACCGAAGAGGATTGTCTCCAATGATTGGAAGTCGGTTCAAACCTTGGATGAACCATGTCAAAAGGCCCATCTAGCTGAAAAACTTGCATTGGCAGTGCCATCCAGAGAACCCTACTGTCTGAAACAAAAACAAAAAAATCAGATGAAAGAATTTACACCCTATCCCCGTAATTAGTTTGGAAACCATCCTAGTCAACAACGGTAAGGGGAATCAGGCCAAGGAAGACCATTGCATGAAGTGAATCAACAAACGACATTCCAAATATTTAGACACCTGAACAATCAGCAGTAATTGCAGCAGCAGCGTTCCATGCGGCCATGGTCCCTGCAGCATGCAGGGCATAATTTATATAGGCAAATTGGGGACTCATCGAGTAGAAACAAATCTCAAGGGCAGATTTTGCTTGCTTGTTTCAAATGTGGAGGACCCCATATGATTAAAGATTGCCCACAAGGGGCAGCAAAATATCCACCTATGAGCAAATATCAGTCTAAAGCCAATGTAGGACCAAATCACCAAATTCACGCAGTCGTTGAAAGCCACCAAGTTGAGCATCAAGCAACAATGATTGAAACATTGGGTAAGATTAACTCAAAATCAGCCTCTATGTTAATAGACCCTGGTGCTACTAGTTGTTTTATATCACCTTCTTGTGTAAAATAGCGTGCTTGGCAAGTCGGCAAAGGTGTCGATATCAGTCATGTTGAAATGGCATCAAGGGCAAAGCAATCCATTACCAACACTATTACTAAGTGTCCCCTAAGTTTTAAGAATTTCCCCACCAAAACAAACCTCTTACGTACCCAGCTAGGATCTTATGACATAGTGGTAGGCATCAGATGGTTGGAAAACCATAGGGCTTCTTTGGATTGTTATGGGAGTTTAGTCAAGTGCCTAGATGATAAAGGGGAGGCAGTAGAATTTTGGGGAGTCAATAGACCTATATCCATAAGGCCAATCCTAGCTATGAAACTTAAGAGGTGCCTAAGGCGTGGTTGCCATATGGATGTAGTGCCCATTGTTGACAAGATAGATGGACCATCCCTATATGGCCATCCCTAGTCAACCATCCCATTTTACAAGAGTATGCAAATGTTTTCCCATAAGAGTTACCTAGTTTACCCTCAAAAATAGAAATCGACTTTTCCATAGAATTAGTACCTAGTACTGAATAGTTGTCCAAGGCTCCATAGCAAATAAGCATTCTTAAACTAGCTGCAAGAACTTAGAGATGAGGGTTTAGTTTGACCCAGTGGATTGCCATGGAGACTTTGTGTTGACTTTTGCCAAGTACACAAGGCTACCATTAAAAACAATATCTATTACCTAAGATAGACGATTTATTTGATCAGATGTGAGGATCCCCGACATTTCCCAAGATTGACCTCAAATTTGGATATCATCAACTAACTACTAAGGATTAAAGAAAGTGAAATCCATAAGACCGTGTTTCGCATTTAGTATGGCCATTAATTCATGGTGGTACCAGTACCTTTCGATCTCACAAACACACATGTTGAAATCATGAGCCTCATGAACAATGCTTTCAAACAGTATCTCGACTAGTTTGTCATTTTTTCTTGACGATACTTTGATACATTCCCAGAAGGAGGAGGAACATGAAGAAAACCTGAGGTTAGTGTTATAATGTTTAAGAGAACGTAAATTATATGGAAATTTGTCCAAATGCACATTGCAGAAGGAGGTACAATATTTGGGACACATAATCTCCAAGGAAGGAATCATGATTGACCCTACAAAGATTAGTGGAATCACAAATTGGCCTACACCCAGCAATGTGGCAAAAGTATGGAGTTTCATGGGTCTAGCTGGATGTTATAAAGGATTCATGAAAACTATTCCTAGATAGCAGCACCAATAACAGCCCTGCAAAGGAAGAAAGAGCAATGCCAAAGGGTGTTTCAGAAGCTTAAAAAGAGGTGGACCACCACACGAATGTTGTGAGTACCGGATATGGACGATGAACTACTAGTGTGTACAAACACTTCATCTAAAGGGCTCAACCGAGTACTGATGTATGAAGAAAGATTTATTGCATATGAATCACGCAAACTCAAGGATCATGAGCTAAATGACTCAACTAATGATTTGGAACTTGTAGTGTCATTACTTGATCAATCGCCGATTTGAATTCTAAACAGATCGCCAGAGCCTAAGGTATTTATTCACGCAACCAACCCTTAATGCCAACAATGATGTTGGATGGAGTTTCTCAACAAGTATGACTTCAAGATAAATTAGATCAAGAGAAAAGGGAATTGAGTAGCCAATGCCTTGGGTAGGAGACTGCGACTATGCCATGTGACTTCTTTCAATGATTAATTTCTAAAACTTGCATTGCATGCTAACCCCAATATGCTAGCTTTGTTGTTTGAGGAGTGAGAAGCTGTTTGTAACAAAAGGAATCAATACCCATAACAGCAGACAAAATATGCATGAAAGTTGCTAAAAATTGCATTATTGATGTAAGTAAACAAGCATGTACAACTTTTGAATCTATTGGAATAACAAAATAGATCTATGCACATATGCTCTAACTTCATCAACAGTAATTACAAATAAGCTTCAAAAATATTTCAGCCCAGCAGAGAAATACACACGATGGTCAATGTGAATTTAACAATATTTCCCCCCTCATTAGATTCATATCAATTTCAACAAGTTCTGGCCCCTACTAAACTGTACATTTCGTGGATTAAAACTACTTTAAAAACACAGAAAGAGCTTGATAACGTTAGAGATAAAACAACAGTAAAGTTGATAATAATTTACACACAGATTGGTAAAATTTTGTACTTTTCCAGCTGATTGAAATAACGAGAACAAGACATTGCAAATAAATGTGCAAGTGAGAAAGATGCCAATCTTAGGATTTGCCTTGTAGCCCACATTTCCATAGCATGCTGCGAACAAAGAAACATGATGCAGGGAGTTGAAAATTCCAGAATTGCATATATAATTGTGAATTCAAATATACCAAAACATAATATGTGTGATCACTTGAATGCAAATGCAGTGTCATGTCATGTCCAGCATGGAGTTGCAAGAAGTAGTAAGTCCGTGTTTAAGGGTAGCGTAAGGGTAGGGGCTGCCTTACCTGAAAGTGTAGAGGGGTGTTTCAATAGTTTTGAGGCTCGGCAAGTCTAAGAAAAACTCACCCAGTCCCGACTGGAGAGAGCCCCAGACTCGGGAGAACACCCATTCAAAAATAAAGCATCAAAACATTAAGGAAAAAAATACCTAAAAGCGTGTAAACTGCCCCTCTCCCTGATTTTAAACCTTTAAACTTATGTTTAGCAACTCCCACAACAGAAATAACAGGATTTATGATATTGAGGACTGGTTTTTAATGATTTTTGTCAATTTTATGTGATTATGATAGAATTTTGACAGATTTAACTCCCCATTTTTTTTAGTCTGAGCCCAAAATGGGCCTCCTAATTCCAAGCAGAGTGAAAGTCTCAAGACTATGGGTGTTTGTACTATGCCTTTTTGTTGACAGGATGAGGCATTTATTCATGTGTGGATTTCAGATAATCCTGAGACACCTAACAGGCCATGTTGTTAGTTGAACCATGCTAACAACATGGCCATCTAACAAGTGCGAAGTGCTTACAACATGGTCGCCTAATAAGTATAAGGTACCATTTAAACAACAGTCTCACTCGGTCTATATCAAGACACTTCAAAATCCAAGTTGGATTGCACCCCAGTGAAATCAGTGCACAATTATAAACTTAACTTCTAAAATGCAAACCAACAAAGATTGTTCACCTGCCGAAAGCCAATAACATCATAGTTCAATGCGATTCAATTAACAACTATATATTCCCCCGAGTAAAAATTCCCTCTGGATAATTTGAATTACGGCAATGCAGAGAATTTGTGCAGCGATGAGCATTGCATGTGGAAATTTAAGTAACAAACAAGCTCTTCTTTATAATTTTAGTCTCCAAAGTGTGTTCAATCAAAGTAGGGCAACTTCTGGAAGAGTCTAAGCTTATTCTTCACAGTAAATATATAAAGAAAGCTTTGAATTACGAACATGACGAAAGTAGCGGCTACAGTGCTTTTGTTAAACAAAAAAAATAGCAACCAACCAATTGAATTTTTAACGGAGGGCTGCAACGCCATTCGTATTCATGATCGAAGCAGCAACTCCTTACGGGCTTAGAAGATAAATTAATAACGAACACTTCAATCTGACCTTTCTAAACACATGTTAGGGGTTCAGCACCGAATGTTAAGCGGCCCTTCGTTCTCAACTTTTTAAACGCTGGTTTAGATAGCTATTTGGGATTCAACTGATCTTTTTTCAACACTGATAAGGGGGTTAGCACAACCAATTATTTCAGGATGATTTGCAAACCAAACGTCCAATGAATGGATGATTGTTTAATGACTTTCACTTGCAGGACCCAGAGGTAAAACAAGCCGCAATAAACAAAGAAACAAAGGACTCACAAGGGAACCCCAAGTTACTTCTGGGTGTTCTCCCAATAAATATTTGTTGCAAGATTTTATTTTAGAGTAATATTTTCCCTATAAATTTTAAAACTTCAATTTTGTTATTGATTATAAAACATATTTACATAAATATTTAGGTTAACTAAATAAATAGAGCAATAAATAATTAATTAATCTAAATATAAAACTTAAGATTGATACAAGATAATGTAAAATATGTTATTACTAGCATATCTATATTTTAAAAATATATCTAAAATACGCGAGAGATATCCTTCTCGACAAGGCTTAAATTTGACAGGGCTTAAATTTGACAGTCAGACCTTGCCTGTCAAGCAATTTTTTTATGACAGTTATCTATTCAATGGTGCTTGTCAAATACTATGACATGCCTTGCCTTAGTCTAAGTAAATCATATAAAAATCAAATATATAAATCATCATAGTCCTATATAAATTTTGACAGTTTGTCGAAAATTCCTCCTTTCATATGATACAGTCTTTTAAAAAATTCGATTGTATTTTACAGCAAAAATGCCTAAATACAGCGATACAACTGTCAAATTTAAGCCCTGCTTCTCGAGGCGCCTGTTTTTTGCATCCACCTATGTGTGGTAAATTGATTAAAAAATAGGCGCCTCGAGAAGAATATCTCTCGGTTATTTTAGATATATTTTTTAAATATAGATATGTTAGTTTTATTTTATTTTCTGCATAATAAAATTTAATTTATTTCTTTTTCAGTCGCTCATGTTTTATAAAAATAGAGTGTCCTAAAGTAATATTTATTTTAGATATATTTTTTAAATATAGATATGTTAGTTTTATTTTATTTTCTGCATAATAAAATTTAATTTATTTCTTTTTCAGTCGCTCATGTTTTATAAAAATAGAGTGTCCTAAAGTAATATTTTATAAAATTATATTTTATTAGGTTGCATTTTATTGCATATAAAATAATATTATTTTAGGGGTTAAAATTTAGGGTTTAAATTTACTTATAATATTAATTTTATTTTATAAATTTGGTTCTAGAAAAGTCTCGATTAAAAGTGAGCACTATGAATTCTAAACCCCATAAATTTACAATAAATAATGTTTGATTGGGTTAATATGTGTATATATGTTTTTGAGTAAATTATAAACCTAATAAACTATAGTGCCATAAATTTATGATAAATAATCTTTGATTGGTTTACTATTGTATATATGTTTTGATTAATGCTAATATTTTTTTTATTGTATATATTTAATATTGTAGCAATATGAAATGATTTATGCATAATTAAATTCATTTCATTGATTCTTGATTTTGCTGCTTCTTGTTTTTTATTTTTTTCTTTTGGCTATGAAATTCATACATGTGATTTTCATTCATTCTTGTTTTTATTTTTTGCTTGTGGCTTTGTAATTAATGATTTTATTTTTGGTTGTTTTGGGAGACTTTCAAACATTTATGTTTTATATATGTTTTAATTATTAATGTTGCATTTGTCACCTATTATTATTTTTAATGTTTTTAAAGTTGTTTTTCTTAACATGCTCACGCCATACCCCTGCTACCACTGTAGGTTACGCCTCTCAGCATAATAAATGTGATAAATAAATAAATTAAATATATGGGTATTTAGTTCTAATTCTAATGAAAATGTTAATGTAAATATTGAGAATTCATTTGTCATGATGTCATAATTTTAGGATCTATTAGATTATTATCATTATGAGAGTTTGATTGTGTAATTTGTTAGTTCACTTTTGCAAGTGCGGAGGTGATATACGCAAGTGCAGACTTGAATCTATGTGTAGAACTAAACCTATAACTCACATATCTGATCTAGCCAAATTCTAAGAACAACTCAATTATGATTGTGTCGTTCTACTTCCAATGCATCTAAGAAGTTGTGATTATGAGTTAAGGTTCAAAACTTATGATCAAAATAGTGGATAGTTATCCATCAATCATCGAAATCAGCTAAGTACTTTTATTTCTTTTAATTTTCAGTTTTCTAATTTATGTTACATGATTTGTCAAATCTCTAAATTAAGTTAATTGAATTATATTGTTTGTTATATTCATCAAACCTAATTTAGTAAAGAAATTAATTTTATTTATTTATACTTTGGTGAACCCAACTTATCTTACACCCTCTAGAGTTTGGCCTTAGGGTTTATTCCTTCTTCATTAGGGTTTCAAATTTTTTTATGAATAATAATGTTTCATCTCAATTATGATTATCGTTTGGATCCACCCTTTCTTGTGTGTCTTGATTTATCTATATCGGGGCTTGGGCTTTCGTTGTTGATATCCACTTGATCCCTTCCTAGCCACCCTTGCTTGTGCATAGTTGATACATCCTTTTAACATGGATTCTCAAAATTTATTGGCTTCAGTCTCTATTCATGCCTATATTATGATTTTGGATACATTTCTATGCTTTGTAGTATCTAATCCTTTTTATCCTACGGATGGACATGTCTTTTCTATGGAGGTTTTGTTGTATTATGTATGTCATTTTTCCTCTTTCATGGAGTTGGTTAGTAATGTTCCCTTCCTCTTGCATACACTTGCTTCACGTGTTCATTAGCGCCATATTGCCTTTACATTTTCTATGGCTAGCACTAGTGATGTACATGAGTATAGTGATGTTGTGCCTTTATACACCTTCCCTTCCCATGCTTCAATTATTGTTGATTTTACTTTATCCCTAAACTCTCACAATACATATAGGGATCTTCTTTCATGTGATGATGATATAGCTAATGAGCATACCCTTTATACATCCTATGATAACTCTCTTCCATGTGTTTATAAGTCCCAACTTTGTGACCCTAGGCACACTCTTGTCTTTTCTAATTTTGCATAGCATAGGCATACCTCAAACATTGTGGCTATCGTTAATTGTTAACTTTATAATTAGTTTACTTGATTATGATAATGACTTGCTTTTACTCTATGTGGATGCTTACTTCTTTGATTCACAATTCTTATGTTCGTCAGTCATTCTTATTCATACATCATGGTTGTTTCTTCGATGTGTGATTTTGATGATGGTGATGGCTCTTCATTGGGATTATGATTGCAATTCTATGAGTTGTTGAGTATTTTTTTAGTATGTATTAGGGTTCTATGCATTTTTTCTTATAATTGCTTTGATTAGATGAAATTTGTTTAGTCTTATAATGGTAGATTAGAGATCCACTGGTTAAATTTAGTTACCCAGGTGTTTCTTCATCTATCACAATAAATTTTGTATATGAAATAGAATTGAAACTTGAAAACACTTACATCTTCTGATCATACTAATTGCTACTACTAATGGTTAGAATGTTATAGTTCTACATTGTTGATATAGATTGACTTTATAATTGTTACATAACTTATCACAATTAGATTGATATTATGCTCATTCAAGATCTATGATAGGTGCATCATATTATATGTTGCATCCTTTGTGTTGTTACTATTTGATTAACATGTAATGTTAAATATCGTACTTTGGTTTAGATGATTGTGTGTGCTTAAGAATGAATTTGTCAATGTGATTTGTGTGATTGTTTAATGAGTTGAAAAATAAATGTTTCATGTAAGCCCTTTTATCTTGTGACCCCTATTGCATTCATTGTACCTATTAATTTATCATTCAACACTCATTTTGGTTCTTAGATGCCATTCAATTACTTATGTTAGTATATTTCTTTGACTTTCTATGTGATATATGTAGATGTCTATTTTATGATTTGGGAATTATACTTATTTTGTATAGATTATTAATGAGTTGTGATATGTAATTCTAATGTCCCCTTCTTCAGCGTAGTCGGCGAAGGTGACCATTTAGCCTATTTTTATTCCCATAGACTAATTTGGAGTTTGGAGAAGGGAATAATATTTATTAAATAAATAAAGTTGTCTTAATTCTTCATTTTACGGGCAACTTGTATTTATTTAAATATCCATTTGATAAAGTGACTTTGGAAGGGGTTCTAAATGAAATATTATAAAGTCATTTTATATGGGCCTAAGTGATGAATTAAAAAGTAATTTTAAATTACACCTTTGGGAATGTTCTATGGGAGGTTATAAAAAAGAGCTCAAAAGCTCATTTTCACTTATGTTGAATATATTTTTTTGGAGAATTTGGAGAGAGCTCAAGTTCTTGAGCAAACCCTAGGATGAAAACCCTAAGGGAAATCAATTTTGGCTGTGCAAGCTCTACCCTAGCTAATTTGTAGGTGGAATCACACAGGTTTCACATAGGTACCTAAAGGATGGAGATTTCTTATCTATGTTGAAAGGATTTATCTTACAAATTTATGTGATTTGTATACTTGAACTCACAAAGCACAAAGTTGTGTCACACTTTCAGCCAACTTATCAGTACAAGTGAATTTAAGTATTTCTAACTAAAAATCAATTTTGGTCAAACATATGATCTTGTAATATTCATTCTAGCTAAGTTAGATATGTCCACAACTTTTCCAACTAAAATTGTTGGCTAAATGCATATGTAGCACCACTATGAGGCCAATTTACTTAAAAATTAAATTATTTGAAAAACTTGATATTTCAACAACTTCTACTCATGTAAATAACATTTTTTTTTAAATATAAAAATACCCTTTTGTAGATCTATAAGTTTAGTTTTCAAAAATTTATATATTTTAATAGTTTAATTATTATTTATATTTTCCTTTCTATTTTTACTAAAAGTAGGTTATCAGCACAAAATATTAGGTCGATTACCATGTCAAGGAAAAATAGTAAAACTTATTAAAAAAATGAAAAAAAAAATATGATGCACTAGATAAAAGAATCTATATCAAGATGGTATAATTTGTTTTCTACTTTAGATAAATAGTTAATATGAAAGTTGACGTCGAATGGAAACAACTACGCTTTAATACACACACATTTTATTATTTATTTAAAAATATATATTTATCAAAATTGGAAAAAAAACATATCCATGCACTAAAGTTTCAAGTTATAAATACACAAAAAAAATTGAAGAAAGTGAATGGGGTTGTGGTTGAATGGCATAAGCCAAATGGTTCTCACGATGGAGATCCAAGTTCGAATCCCACAAGTAACATGTGGTTTCTATGTGGCTTCTATGTTGACTAAGTCCCTAAGTGGATATGTTGATGGGGAGGAGGTCCCCCTTGTGACCTCCAATGATTACGAATCAAAAAAAAAATTGAAGAAAAAAAAATAAAATTTACTATATAAAGATTGACATCTCATATAACTTCATTTTTCAACATTTTATCAACAACTAAATTATAGTGTCAATTTATTAAAAACTATATTCAAATAATTCTTTAATTTTTTCAAAAAATACAAGCATAAAATATACTAAAAAATAAATATTTTATTAGTTTACATCATTTCAAAATTCAAAACATATATGTCACTTTTTAGTGATTCAAGTTTAAAAGTTGGATCAGCGTTGGTCGTTTCCTTTATAAAGTGTGACACAGCTTTGAACTTTCACCAATTGTATGTTATTTCCTAGAATGTTAATCTAATATGGCTAAGGCAGGGGATGAAGTTGTTGCATGTATACATGTCAACCATTGTTATAATTTGATATAAACTTTATATTTTAGTCTAGTTAAATTGCTATATTTCTTTAACTTTGAGCATATGATGATTACGTTACTATTAGCAAGTTTCAAGACTATCATTACAGACTAAACTTGTGACATTAAGCTAGAGTGGTGAACATTACCTTAGGAGTTGAGGATTGTTTGTGAAGATATGTTGACTCTCACTCCAAATTCTAAATATAAATTATAAATATAAATTTGTGGTTTTCATCGATATTATCCTTGGAGATTTTGATAGTTATTTGAGGAAATTGGTTGAGTATAAGGAAGGTTGAAGCCTCTTATAGTTATTCACAGCTCATATCTGAGGGGATGCCATACAAAGGTGACGTGGAAGTGACAGAAGGGAGTCACAACTCCTAACATTCTACCGCAACTCCCTCAAACTCATACCAAGTCATATCTAGGGAAGCATACATCAATATTAAAGGAGAATTGTGGAAAATCTAGTGAAGGAACGACTCATTATCATTGGATGTTGTTTATTGTGGGGTCAACTTGGCTTTATATATGTCATCTTTGACTTGTGAAGGCATCACATCACCATAAAGGAGGTATATTGAAGGAATCAAAGATTATTTTGTGTGGATTGTGGAGTTGTAGTAGATGGGGATATCATATGTTATTGGTATGTGAACATGTTCAGTTGTTGCAATTTGAATATTGATGTATTCCGATTTATTTAATAGCAAGTTGGGATTCAAATCTTTAATTTGAATCAATCTATTGTAATGCACAAACTGTTTGTCAAAATGTAATACCATACTTCTATATTAGCTTCTCATTATCGTTATTCTTCCTTGATACATGTATGCAATATGTTTGTTTAAATTTCCATCGAAGTATATATGAACTAAGACTCATTATGCATAAGAAAAACACCACAAACAAACATTCAAACAAGATGCCCACACAATAAACTTAGAAAATTCAGTGAAACCAATAGTATGGAAAATGTTTGACGAAATGTCTACACATGGAAAACTTGTAAACTAGTGTTTTTGAGAAAAAATTTAGACAAGGGTTCTTACAATAATTCATTTAATTAGTTTAAATGGATTTTAAAACCCATTTAAATGTTGATTACAAGATTAAATTAAATGTTAATTGTGATATTAAATGTAATGAGAAATTTCATACTAATTGTGTTATTGGTTTCTATATTGATCAAGATGTGGATTGTGATTATGCCAATTATTTCAGATGGTTTATGAACATAATCATAGCTATTATTATGATATTAATTATGTCAACAAGGTTATCATATGTGTGATTGTCTTGAAATACTATGTTATGTGAAATATGCTTGTGTGTGTAGTACCCCTCCGTTCTCACCTTGGATGTACAGGTGAACGGATCAAGGCGCATGAGGATGAAGGTAAAATAACAGGAATAATTATTGGTAAGGTATACAATTGATGTTGTACAGTATAGATAGATGTTTCATCCATGTGAGGTTTCATATGATAGTTAATGTGTTTTATTGACAACCTCTATTGCGACACTGATAATGCAGGGTTTGACATTATTTTGTATTCCAATGATCAAGATGTTGATCTTACTACAATTATTATGGATCTCATGGACTGATTCTATTAGATTTAATTGTTATGATGATGCTTCTGGGACTTATTCAATGTCATGCACCTATATGTTTAGTGTTTGGTTCTGTTCAGATAATGAGGTAGATTCGAGTGGTTATGATCATGTGTTATCTAATCTAGATTGATATGATGTGGAGAGGACGATGTCACATCACTTGCTTGCAAGTGCCCTGTGATATTGTGATTCCTTTTTCACCTAGTGATAGCTTTTGTGCATTTATATATATGCTTAACTGTGTCATTTGCTGCAGGATGCAGGTATTTGGCATCGACTCCACCTGAAATAACAGGTCTGAGCGTGCCTTGAACCCAATGGATAAGTTGTTCCGGAGATAACTTAAGGTCCCACATCCCAAGTCATCATCCTCAATCAGGATGCATGACATGTCTAGTTAAATTGTCAGTTCTGTCAGTATGTCAGGTCTTGCAATTGAGGTATATTTGATGGAGCTTGTTTGGTTAAGTGTGTTTTGGCCTGGCTTGTGAACATGTTTGATTTGGCTTTTAACAGCTGTCCTACTCAGTGGGTTATGTTGTATGCTTTGATTTCGTTATATAGTCATGCTATTATTTGATCCACTATAATACTTAACAGGATTACATCAATTATCATTATTAATATTAAATAAGGTTAAAATGATAACTGATAATTACCTAGCTCAAGGTAATTATCCTAAGTTGTTTAAATGTGAATTACTGTTAGTAAATTGAGTTATTTGGGGGTAATTATAGATGTAAATAAGTTTTAGTATCTTAATATGTTATTATGATTTCGTAATATTTATTTTAGCTTAGGGAACAATATTTCTCATAGTTATGTTTGTAAAAAGGTTCAGATTATTACTCAGGTTATACTAAATAAAATACATAAATTAATGTGTCTTGGTTTAAAGGTTATACAAGTAAGGTATAAATAATAATAACATATATGATAACTATATATCTATAGTATAATACTAAAATAAAATATTATAGTGTTTAGTTGAAAATTAAACTATGTGCTGTAAGGAGATAAAATTTAATTAATAGTTGTTATAGATGGCATTGGATCATGTGCCAAGCCTTCTACAAAGGTGGGAAAAATCTGGAAATAGGGGCAGATCTCTCTCTCTCTCTCGCTCTCGGGGGGAAAAGGGGAGGAATGGAGGAGAAGGAACAACAAGCAGGGGAGATTGGTTTAGGTTGCAGGCGGAGAGGTTTCGGCATCAAATCCAGAGGGTTTGGGCAATCGCAGGAAGAGGAATAATACCAAACTAGGTATGCGTTCTGATTGTTTATGGCAGTAGAATACAGATTTATATTTATTTGCTCCCGATTTTGCTCTTGTTTGGATTTTGTGATAACTGTTTTTAGAGCTCTTGACATTGCAACCGTGCGATTAAAATATGATTTGATCGCCCGTGTCCCCAAGATTTTGAAGATTTATTTACATTAAATTCGATAAGGGCAAGGGCGCGGGGTTTTCGTTATGTATATGTGTGTGCGCTAATCTCTTGTTATGCAATTCTGTTTCTCAATTACCAATTCTGTTTACTACATTTTTATATTGACTTCGCTTTAACAGAAATTTGACTGGACAATGAGGAAGCTATTTTAGATCTGGTCTTTCATAACCCAAGCGCTGGGCAACCTCCAGGATTGGCTGCTAAGGAAAATGTTTAGCAGTTAACCAATCCAGGCAGCGTAAACATTCCATTACCCTCCAGGATAAAGGCTATATTCGGAAAAATAGATAATACCCACAAAGTTATCCGTGCTGTAGGCAGATATTATAGCTTTAGTTGCTTGTGAGTCCAGCGCTTAGTTAATGTTTCAGCGTTTGTTTTAGCCTGTAATCCCATTCTTATATTAGGGGGCTTGTGGTGCCCTTGCTTATGTTAGGGTTAAAATCTTAGAGTTGGTCAAGCGGGGTAGTTCTCTCACCCCTACTCCAAGAGTCTAAAGACTTCATTCCTTAAACCGCTTTTGACAGGGCAGTTTTCTCCCTTTCCCCTCCCCGATTTATGGAGTGGGAGTCTAAAGGTTCTTAGTGCCTCAAACCTTTGTATTTTTTGGTGAAGTCGTATCTTCTTCTTCCCATGTCCGGTCTATCAATCAGATTCTCATCTATAAAGACCTTACGGTCAAGTTCCTTGGCCGAAATGCCAAGTCCCCATGCTTAGATTAGCTTTTATTTTCTGTGGGGAAGTGGTGTGGGCCTGTTATCCCAACGCTTATCGTTTCAGCTGAGGAAGTGGCGTGTTTGGAGCTTGTCTCCTACAAGGCTATCTCAAATTTATAGAAAGACTAGAAAATACAAACTCTCATTTACTGCATGGAGTTCTTTCTAGTCATGAGTGTGGATTGTTAACAAACTCCAAATTGGGATCAGACTTATCCATCGAACTCTCAGTAAAGGAACCAAATGCCAGTTTTGATCCTTATAAACCCCATGCATTCTCGTGACAGTGGTGGGAGAATTTGGCAGAATTGATAATCTACTGTGGTGTTTTCTAAGCTGAAAATGAGTTCAACCCTTGTGATCTGTGAGCTACTGCATTCAAGAAATAAACGACCCTCTTAATAAGATGGAAAGAAAGGAAACAGAAATACAACAAAGATTCAGTGAATCAGTAAATAAACCTATTTATGTTTGTTAAATAAATTGGTAAATAATATATATATATATATTTTTCCCGTCACCAGTTTTGGGGATAATAGTAGACAGTTCTAGGGTTCCAGAATCAATGAAGGAAGGCGGTTAAATCTGAAGTTCATCGTATGATATTAAAATAGCATCTTATGTGTATTCGAATGTATAATAGTAGATAGTTCACACGTTTTCAACTGCTGTGTATTCGAGTGTATAATAGTAGATAGTTCACACGTTTTCAACTGCCTTGGAATCATATGTTCCCTAGTCCCATCTGGCTGAGCTTAACAAACGATTTGTCAACATCGTAGTTCAGCGTATAATCAATTTACATACCTGCTATAAAAGTTGACAGGTGGTTTTGAACCGTAGGTTTGTTTTAAACATTTGTATTAGCTGCAATAATAGATCTTAACATTTTTAGTTGTAGTAGAAACGCCTGTAAATGATGAACTAAAGACTGTAATATCAATTATCGCTCGGCTTATCTTTTTATACTAAGCATCTCCATGTAACCATCACAGGTGTAGTTGGCCTCTTAATAATTAAGTTTAGTGTGTTTCCATGATAGCCTCTATTGTTATGAATGTCAACCATGTGCTCTTATGAATCGATTAAAGCTGAAGTGCAATAGGGATGCTCAGGTGAATGTCCAGCATTTTTTTGTCTGTAAACCATCTTCTTCACCTCGGTGGATGTCCATACGATGTTCCAAAGCTCCCATTTTGACGCATGAGGAATGGACACAGGCATAGGGCAGGGAATATGATTCACCTTGCCCATTTCAAAAGCTTTAAAAATCATTTTTCTCTCCTTAGCATAGTTTCCGGGTGCCTAAAAATTCGTAAGTCTGCCCATAAAGGACGTTTAGGGCAGGCCAAGTTAGTGATGGATCTTCATTAAAATTTAGGGTTGCATTTTCCCATAAATTAGAATTAGATCTGCATATATTTTTATGTCTGTCATATATTAGCAACAGGTATATGTATATCTTATTGCTTATGTTTGCCATATGTTGGCGATAGATATTCCTGTATCCTTGAGATAATGCATGCCATATAATGGCGATATTTATTCTCAAACCCTAAGTTTTGTCAGCCATAAATCGGCATTAGTTATTCACATAACTGAATGTTTGTGTCTACCATATTTATATTAATTTCTATTTCCCTTTGATAAGTATTATACCCTGAGATGCCAGAAACTATAACCTCTTGTCTGATTAATTTATCTCAGCATGTTAGTTTGAGTATAGCGAGTTTTGCATGAGTAATTCTTTAACCTATATCTAGATTTAGAATAGTTTGATGTATATAAGTTTAATATTTTTTTTTATGATTGCATCATAGTCATTGGGGAATTGTCCTCAAGGCATAGCCATATGGTTACATTGTGGATCTGAAGTCTATTACGTGATGTGCATATTTAATTCATTTAGGAAGAACGAAAATTGCCTTAGGTTATACTGTGATACGTGAGGAAGAGAAGTAGGTTGCTGAAGGGACGTCATTGATGATCGTTAGTGTCTTCTAGCACATTTCTATAGTCGATTTTTCTGTTAAATCATTCACATGACTTACAGTTCAAATCTGTGCACCGAGTTCAGTGTCACACTGTGGGAAATTAGTTCTGCATGCATGTAGGTATGCCAAAACCTTGTGTCCCATCAGTTTAGGGTTTGATATCATGATCTTTCCAATTAAAGAGCTATATAATGATTGTTTTTATTATATTGGAATAATTTATTAAGATAATTATAATGCATATGCTCTAGATAGATAAATTATGTTTGATGCATGTAATATTCAGTTGCTAACAAATTTAATTTAAATTGTTATTGAATTTATTATGATTTCTTGATAATGATTTGTTAAGATTGGGAATTGGATTGGTAGGTTGGAATTAGAGGTATAATCATGGTAAGAAGTATTTGATTTATAAGAATTTTGTAACTAGTATTACCTATGCAATTGTTTAGCTTGAAGGTTATGTTTATATGTAATTGATGACTGATTTATTATATCAGATAGAATTAATATTTATTAAACTAGATCGAAATTCTTGTGGAGATATTACTTGTATTTGGTTGTTAATATGATTAAATAATTAGTGTGGGTGAAATTTAATCTAGGTTGATTGGTTTGGTAAAGATCATTTCATAAGGCTTTTGTTAAGTTGAAGTTGGGTTGAAAGCTTGGAGTTAAGTGAAACAACATTGGACTTGAAAATTTTAGCCTTATAAGTGAAACCTATAGGTAACTGAATAACTAAGAGATTGAATTACTTTTGTAATAAAAATTTATGTTGTCAATGAGTTGATTAGTGGAAATCTCTTATTGCAAGCAAAATTTTCATGAGAGTGAGTCTATGTGAAAATTGTCAAGTTTAGGTTCCAGAGGCATAAGGTAATAGGATTTGTTCATATGTTTTCTATTCATAGTTGTCTTGAAATGAAGATGTTGTAAGAAAACGATGTCTCTTGTCTGTGTATGTGGGTCTTGGTAAACAATAATGTAAGATGATGTGCATATTGTGTCATGAATTTATTTCAATGGGTTTAAATTTCCTTCATGTATGTGTTGCTATCAAGCTTGTGATTAGTATGGAAATGGGGAGATCTTGTCATTGTAATGAGAAACTATTTTGGTTCATATCTGTGATTGGAAGAGCAAGATGACCCATACCTTGCTCTGGATATGTGTTATGATTATTGCGATTGATGACTGGAAGTTTTTGGACAATGATCTAAAGGTTGGTTATCGTGACTATGTTTTGTATGCAAGAAGGGAAATGCCTTGCATTGTTTATGTATACTTATCAGTATGAAAGTGATTGTCTTGCTTGATGGTTCGGGTTTCTAGATGCAGGTAGGGGAGTGGCTTTCAATGTGGGGCCGGCGCCCAAAGTGGCTGTCAGGATAACCCATTGAAAGTTGTTAATTAAGTGAAAACCTAAAAATAAACTGGGGGGGAAAAAGGGTAAAATACACATTAACAAGATAATTGGATTTCCTCTCCCATGCCTGTAGTGCTCGTTTAGACTAAGGATGGGTAGAGAAGGCCTGGTCGGCAAGATCAACTTCCTTGTCCTCACGAAAGGAAGGTTGATACCGCATGAGTCACCCTATGGGGCCGGCGCCTAGTGAGAGGCTGTCAGGATAACCCATGTTAGGACCGTGCGATGACACTCTCCCTACTGCAGCCTAGCATTCCCTAGTCGTAGTCTCCCCATTTGTCGTGTGTTGCCTCTGGAGGTGATATTGAGTTGTTTGTGATGTGGTCATGTGTTGTGATGGTGTTAGGCTTAGTCCTTGTTCCTGTTAGGCACTTGTTTACCTAACTGTATGATGTTGTGGGACCTTATGTTATCTCCTAGCACGGGGGGTGGACCTCAGGGTTCCACATGGTCGGGTGGATGTGCTTTATCTCCATTGGTTTTTCCTTGCCATTATTCGTGTGCAAGAAGGTTGTAACTCCTGTAGCAGATTCATGTCATGTACCAGTTTATGAAGACAGTTATTTATGCTCATGTACCATCCTGTGTATCAGGTTATTAATAATGTTTGTAATCCAATGTAAACGAAAGTTGGTGATGTAAACTATATTATGTTGTATCCTCATATGTATGAAAAAAAAATTGTAGTTGTATTTGTTATGGATGATTATTTATTTGATGTCATGGAAATGTATAAGGTTATTCAATTAATGTAATAAATTTAGAATGGATCTTTGTTGTCAAGTTAATGTGTGATGTGTGAGAGACCATGATAGTAGTTTTGTCAGTAACGCAGCCATGGAACCCTGGGAGAATGTTACTTGGTATAGATAAGTTAAATGTTACCTTGTTATTCCTTGTATTTAAAAAAAAAAATGTCCGATTTGTTTAGTGTAATTGTGTTGTTCTCTAGTGTTTCATGGTGGGGCGTTACAGTGTGCATGTGTTTTATTTACATGAGTTTATTATAGTGCTTTATCTATATTAATTACCGTATACAAGTTTAATAGGTAAATTGAGTGTGTAGGATTATAAGTTTGACCAATGAGGAAACGAAGTATTGTTAGGAAACAATTATTATCTCACTCCACTCTTTAGAGCAATAAAATATTGACTATATACAAACTTGTAACATCAATTAGTCTTGGTTGTGTGTGGCTAGGACTCCCTATTCCTAACCATGTTTTATTTCCTAAGTATAAACTTTGGTATATATGAGTATTAATTTTTTAATCATAAAAGTGGATAAAGGGCCCATGCCCTTTGTATTAAACTGGAGTATTTGTAGACACCTAAAATTGACATCTCATCATCTTGACACTATTCAACCCTAATTAGGACATCATTTAACCATTTAATTGGATAAATCCCCATTTATTCCATTAATCATCAAATTCCCCTTCTGACTATGATTTAATAATATTTTATTATTAAAATCACTATACATGTACTATTTAATATTCATTTGTACACTCATATTTACCCTTCTCCTAGTATAAATGATTATTTAATCATTTATCATCCTATCCTAAAGTCTAACATTAGATAAATATTTCTACTTATCTAATATCCTATCCTCATCCAAAATTAAATAAATATTTTCATATTTATATAATTCCCCCATTTTGTCCACTTTTCATTAGGTTTCCTAAACCTAATTAACTATCTAATCCCCCCACTTGCACATTCCTAAACCTTAGTCAACCCCCTTCAAATTCATCACATCCTCCCAAGTGTACAAAGGTATGGACTTTTGTACAAGACCACATGGGTCTCTTACAAAGGTATGGACAAGTCCTTTGTACAAAAGGTCCTTCTTGTCCTCCTTTGATCTCATCCATCCCCTTCTTCCAAGACCACTTTTCTACCCTTGATCTTTCCTTGATCCAAGGACATCCTTCATCCTCCAACCAAATCAAGCCACTTGGCAACCCCTCATCTCTCCAAACCTCTCAATCAACCTCATCCATTGATCTCTCCAATCAATTTTGACCATCCAATCCCTCATCCAAAATCCTATAAATCCAACTCAACCCAAGCCATTTTGAACGCTTTATCAAATGCAATCTTATGTTTTCCATTTGAGGAGCCATTTGAATATTAAACAACATCAAGAGCACATCCACATAACAAGGTTTGCATGGTAGCTAACATAGTTTAGCTTCCTTTCTTTGTATGCATTCCTTTTGTGCTCTATTGAAGGTTACATTAGTGAATGAGTAGAATAGGCTAATATTGATTTGGTTTATTCTATTTGCACTCATTTTCTACATCTAATATAGTATTAACAAAAATTTGCAAAATTTCTACCTTGTTGCATACAAAATCCAAAACCTATTATGGGAAAGCAATGGGAAACAAAACAAGAGAAGTAGCCTACTAAGTAAGAACCTCATAAAAGCAACTATTTTCCTATAATAGTAGCATGTTATTTAGCTATAACCAACGAAATTAAAGAGAGCCACTAGTTTCCATGTTTCTTACAATTGCTTCCATGTAGCCAACTACCTCAACCAACCCAACATTATAGATGAGATACTTGGAAACTCATATTCCATGTGCAAAGAAAGGGACGAAAAAGGGTCCTCCATATGGTTTAGAGTATCCATAGCTTCCCCAGATTTCCTTCTACCACTCCTTTTTTGATAGCATGCATCAAACCCTAAAAGTGTTCTTCTAATTCACTGAAGGTTGTAATTGACACAAAACCACAAAATTTATACCCTACAATTGGAAAGTGGCCTTACATCAATGGGATCAATGATTTCAATAGCCTTATCCAAACTACCAAGATGCTTATCCTTCATGTAAAATTCACCAACGATTTTACTGGACATTTCCTCCTTAATCGAGTCAATAAGGTTGCAAACAAACAACAAAGATATGCTACCATTAGCCCTGCTATGCACATTTACATCAAGCTAATTTGACTATACTACTTCTCTAATGGCATGTTGTCAATGGTTCTAAATTGAATGGTGAAGATGGTCTTCATTCTTTGAGCCATGTGATAGGACCAATGAATGGTATTTCCCTTTTAGTGGCATAAAGGTGAAATGAGGCTCCATTCTCAACCAAAAGACCTGACGATTGAAAGAGGAGTCACATAATTCATCAATTCTAGAAGAGAGATGTTGCATGAAATAAGAGGAGTCACATGTCATTTGTGTCCAACAATGAAGGTGTTTTATGTAATGATTAAATGATATGTGCTAAATATTTACTTCCTAGAATGATAATTTGGCTTACTGAAGCATGTGAAGTAATGAAATTTAATGAAATCATGCCAAAACAATATGATCACTCGGGATGAAAAAGACTTACATATCAGTAAAGTATTTTTTGTTTAGACCAAACCAAGAATTCAAATTGTTATTCACTATAAGGGACTCAAAAGCTTCAAATATGTAACTTTGTTTACTGCACAATATCAATGACTATATGAGTAGAAGTCAAGAGAGTACAACAAAGGCTAGACATCATGCAATATGTTGTTCAACTTCCAACATTGAGATCGTCTATCATGATTTACATGAAACATAATCATCGAGTCTCTTTAAATAGTCAGGATAAATCAATGATTTCATGAGTTTATTATATAAGCACAGAATTTAAACATGTGATTATATCTTATCATGATTATTTATTCATGATGTATATGGATTAACTAATGATACACTAATCCTAGTTTGATGATTGTAAGTCATAACTAGGAAACAGGTTTCCGCCCTCCAAGAAAGAGAAGGAGAGCATCATCGGAGAGAAGTGAATAGACATGAGGAAAGGAACAAGTTGTTGCCATCTATGTTTTGTACATTTAATGTTTAGTGAACCTCGTCGTAAGTGGTAAGTTGTGTTAGACCTATTTGGTCAGAGTTTGGGTTTCGACTCGACAATTGTCGATTTGACGTAAAAAACCATTAGCGTAGGTTTTGTCAAAAAACCTAAGTCAGGATTTAAAAATGATTCTCGACAAGATAAGATCGATAGTCATTATTTTCCTTATGCGTTATGATTATAGTTTATATTAATATAAATATTTTATTAGAGGTTAATTTATATTTTTTTTATTATCAGTGATTTCTGATAAGTGTTTCATTATGGTAACCTATCTAGTGTTTTTGCAAGATAGAGAGGGGGAGAAACCTCGACCCCATTCTCGTATCCTTTCGAATGTTGGCGACAACATAAGTATTGGATGTTTTTACTTCACCTTGTGGTTATGTTTATATATTTTAATATGATTTAAGGAGCTAGACCTTTAAGGTGGTCGTTAGACTTCTTTATAACATAGCTAAGATTTCTTGTTATTGCAAATAAGCTTTTATGAGTACATGGCTCAACTCCTTTACTCCCTAACTAATTTAGAGAGTAACAAAGAGCTCTTGACCCAAAGTGTAGAGTGGTCTTTTATGACCATTACTCCCACTATTTGCATGCCTATGAGGAAATTACTATAGGCTATGTTTAAGGGCAAAGAATGGTTATGGCCGAGTGCTATTAATCTCCATGGGAGTTTTCTCTTGAGGACACACAAAGAGAGAGAACAATGGAAAACCCAAAGAGTATTAGGCTTGAGCCTGACTTGACGGATAGTAACGGTGGCCCTAGGAGAGAGGAGCTCTTCGAAGAAAGGAAGATAGGAGACTGAAGGATCTATCTCAACCGATTCAATACAGGTTCTTTTCTTTATTTGAAAGTCTTCTATTAGTTTAAGAATTGCAAGTTTGCATTCAGTTTTGTGATAAATATCTAAGGCCGATATACTTAGTATATTATTGTGAATAAGGCTGATAAAATTCAAGTTTTTCCTAAGTATTATATGTTAGTAAATCTATGTTTATCTCAAGGTGAGATTTGATCGAAAGTCTTTGATACTTTGTTTGTATAAGGCCAACATCTTCATATGATATATGGTCGATACTCTGTTTGTATAAGGCCAACATCTTCGTATGATAAATGGTTGATACTTTGTTTGTATAAGGATGACATCTACATATGTTATATGGTCGATGCTCTCTAAGATACAAGGTCGACGTGCTTAGATAGAATATCATTGTGTTTATATGACTGATAGGCTTAGTGAAACTTTGTGATCAAGGTTTTGAACTTAGAGTAATTATGTATCAAGTAAAGGCTGAGAACATAGTTCATTACAGTGGATATATGAGACCAGATAACCTTTGATTTGTACCTCTTTGGTTGAAAACTATATGGTTTTCTTGTGCAGACTAAAAGGTCATTACAGGTTTATTTGTAAAAGATAGTTTGGATAGTAATCTTGATAGGATAGTTGATGTATGTAGTCGGTAAACTTTTGCAGTTGAGAACACAATTAGAACTAACAATTAGTTTGTTATAATGCTAAAGATATATAATCCTATCATGTTTCTTATTTAAAGGATGTCTATATAGCATCCAGATCATTTTTAGAATCAGAGAGATATCCGAGAGTTCTAGTTATTTATAGTCACATCTTATCTCTATTTGTAATCAGGATAGAAAAGAGTGCAAGTGATGTGTTGTTACTTCTAAAACTTGTTGAATTTGTCTTTAGAATTTAATCTGAGCCTCTTGAGTTTGTTTTTCTAAGTCTTAGAAGTTGAGACTAGAAGTTTTGATAAAGATGTATCTTTAACTTATTTAGGTTTATTTGTTTTCAATCCAAGACTTTGCAAACGATTTTCTTTTGTTCTAATAGTGCATAGAAATGATTTAGACATCATTAGAAGCACTCGAAGGTATATATGTGTGTGTGTGTGTGTGTATTTGTATAAAACTTGGTTAGGGACCAGGGACCCATCCAAAAATAGGGCATATCCCTTAATTTTGTCTTAATTTTGTCTTTGGAACAATCATACAGAAACATATAGCCAGGGTGATAGGGCAAATTACAAGGCCCTCTCCCCATAAACTATCTTAAAAACTATAATAAATTGTCTTAAAAGCTAAACTAAATTGTCTTTAAGTCTGTTAATTATCATCCTTGCATGTAAGGTCAACCAGATCCATCTCCTCATCGCAGGCGCATTTGAAGTCTGCTCGGGCTTTCTCCTCCACTTAGGGTCCTAGCTTCTCAGCCATTTGCTCCACAGTCTTCCGCGTCTCCACCAGGCCCAACATCAAGTCATAGATATGTCCCAAAATGACTTTGTGATTATCTTCAGCCTCCTTAGAAACCTCTGCCAAGTCCTCATGCACCAATATGGAAGCCGCTATAATGGAAGTCAGGGTGGTCAAGGTGAGTGATTGTGCTACACCAAAGACATTCCATCTTCCCCTTGTAGAGCTCGGGTCTAACAAAAAGTTGGTTATTGCCTCTCTAAGTTTTCCCCCATCCTACCCGTCATCCTCTTTGGCCATTTCTAACATCCTGCACATCGATTTCTAGAGCAGAGGGTTCCTAATCTCTAAATCTATCAAAGCCACAAAATTCTCCAATGTTGCATCCCCTAAAAACTTGGGCAACTGCTTACGCAGGGTATAAGCCCTCCTCTTCTTCCTGCCAATCATGTTGCTAGCTACATTCTGCAGAACCTATCGGTGCCGAGGGATATGAACCTCTGCCTTCCCCTTTCCTTTGTCACTGCTCCCACCACCCATTGCTCCACTCTGCTTTGCAATGCCTTTCATATCTACCAAGAACAAATACTCCTTGGGAATACCAAATGGCAAGTAACTTGTGATCATAAGAGGCAATTGCCTCCACTTCTGCCACACGTCACCCCGAGTCATGATCGGCCAACCTGGCCTCAGACACTTTGCACGGTCAACCTCTCAAAAGCTTAAAACTATGTCAACTTAATGAACTTACCCATTATCGGGCATATATATATCAACATATATGCTTTCTTTGACTAGATTATGTATTTCCATTATGCAAATATGATGTACTTTTGTTCTTAACCTTTCTATATCTAAAATTGGTAAACAAAATGAGACCATTAGGTCAAAGACACCATTGTTATGGGTGATCCTACAATAGTGGGTTACACTTTTGTGGACGAAGAAAAATTGAAGGTGCCAAAAAATCTTTAGCAGACACCTTCGTTCAAAGGTTGAATCTTCGAACGAAGGCCTTGTCGGCCAAGTCAAAAAGCAAATCGACAGAGCCTTCATTCGAAGGGGGTCTACGAACGAAGGCCATTGAGCACCAAATAAAAAATAATAAAATAATGCCTTCGCTCGAAGATTGTCTTTGAGCGAAGGCATTATTATTTATATATATAAAATAGGTTAAGACTCTCAAATGATAGTTTTTTGTCATTTGAGAGCTCACAGTAGTTGAACGAAGGCGACAGGGAATGGGCGTCCAAAGGCGACAAGGAACAGGATGAAGGCAAAGACCCCACATCACTATCACCATACACGTCAAGCTCCCTCCCATAGGTGAAGACGGGCCACATCACCATACACGTCGAGCTCCCTCCCACAGGTGCATAAATTTGTTGTGCCATTTCTATATGTATATATGCAATGGTTGCCATGTTCACTTGAATATATATATGTTTGCCAGCATTTCACTTGGCCCTGAATATGCTTGCCGATAGGGGCTTCCATGGCTTCCATTACAGTCATTTTAATACATACAGAAAATTTGCTACTATGAAACCCTAGTTTGGCAATAGGGTTTGTCATTACAGTTAATGAAAAATTCAATTAAACATAGGAACTTTGATGAATTCAGTTAAAGAACTAGATCAAACCCTAGTTTGGTAAACTAGGGTTTGTCATTACAATTAATAAAATAGAGAAAAATTTGATTAAAAAATAGAAAATTTTCTTGAGACAATGAAAGAACTATCAAACCCTAGAGTTTCAAAAGAAATTAGGGTTTATCAAATTAGGGTGAAAAGATAAATTTAGTTTCACCCTAATTTGACAAACCCTAAACTAGGGTTTGTCATTACAATTAATAAACTAGAGAAAAATTTCATTAAAAAATAGAAAATTTTCTTGAGACAATGAAAGAACTATCAAACCCTAGAGTTTCAAAAGAAATTAGGGTTTGTCAAATTAGGGTGAAAAGATGAATTTAGTTTCACCCTAATTTGACAAACCCTAAACTAGGGTTTGTCATTACAATTAATAAAATAGAGAAAAATTTCATAAAAAATAGAAAATTTTCTTGAGACAATGAAAGAACTATCAAACCCTAGAGTTTCAAAAGAAATTAGGGTTAGTCAAATTAGGGTGAAAAGATGAATTTATTTTCACCCTAATTTGACAAACCCTAAACTAGGGTTTGACAAACTAGGATCATTTATCTTTTGATCCTTGTTAGATCCTACTTCCCATATGGCTTATACATATACTAAACCTTCTAAATGCATCACACACATGGATATTCTAAGCATAGAGACATTGCATCGATATGTAAAGTTCAAGAAATTATAGACAAATGGAAGATAAACATTACACATACTCATGAGCACAAAAATCCCTCACTTGATAAGATGAATCATGGAAAAACAAGTCACATGAATGTCAAGATCCTAGTCTTGTTCACCATATACCAAGAAGCATTATTTGGATAGTGACACAAATTTTGTAGTTTACATGTGTAAATTTATGTATATAAATTTATGTATTTTTGTGATGTTTCTTGTAGTGGATATGCTATAAATCATATTGAGTTAGCATCGAAATATATGAATGTATAATTTCATCATTTTTCTATTCTAAACATAAGTATGACAAAAATAGACAACTAAATAAACAAAAAAAGGGTCTAGGAAGGACTTGGTTATGGCAATATGTCTTTACAAATGATGTAGATAAGATAGAAAAATTTTCACAAGAGGTATTAGTCTTTGATTTTCTATCACATACACAAGCCACTTTAGAATCCTTAGTAGTATCTTTCTTCTTTTGTGGCATCTGCTCATATATAGATGGATCCATGTATAAGGTGGATTATGAAAATCATGATCATTTATCTTATACTCTCCCATAAAGGAAGATGCAAAATCTAAAGAACCCAAAGCATCTCCATAATTAACATTAATACCATCTTGCGGGGAATCTTCCTCTTTCTATTCTTTTGTATGACTGTTTTTTATTTTTAGGCATTTCTTGTGTTGATTTCTATGTAAACAATTTTTTCTTAACCATCTAACAATGAAGAAATGGATGTTCATTTGCATATTTAGTATAAAACTTATTCCCATACTTAAACTTTGGCTTTTGATTTACATTAGATGGAATTTAATTCATTGCATGAATCCATGGATGAGCCAATCAAAAAATTATGTTAAATGCCTTGGAATCACGTGAAATAGTGCATCAAAGGTACAAACAATCCCACATGATAATAGGAAGAGTAATAGTTCACCCATAAGTTGTTGACCAATAGTATCAAACACTTTGATTATAACTTGAATCATTTTTTCCAATTTTAGCATATCTACTTGAAGGGTTTATATAAGCAAGAGACACATTGCATCATGTTCTTGCCGAATTTTCAAAACTTGCACTTGTGATTCTAATATGTGCATCTATAGTTTTTACCATGTTTTGCTTCAATCTTGAGCCTTAAATATGGCCTTGATATTTGTGCTTCTGATATTCAACATGGGGATGAGAAGTCAAATTACTTCCCCCTTGTATCTTAGTCAAACTCTTGGATTGTTATAACAATTTTTGGAACAAGTTTGAAGACATGTCAAGTAGAAATGTAAATGCCTATGTCCATCCTTATGATTAAATGGTAATGCAATTCTCCTAGATGTTCAAATGGTACAATTCAATATGATACTCTAATTAATCATGTGGATGTCTAAAATTAACTAGGGCTTCAACCTCTAATACAACAACGTAGTGCACAAATTTGAATATTTTGTGTTTCAATCAGTGGGTAACAACTAGTTGGAGGCAAGTTAGCTTGGGCCCATGATTAAATTTAATTTTAGAAAATGGGGAAATACCGCACATGTGGTTTTGAACCAAGTTCAAAATCATAACTACAATTTTAAACTACATCAAGAAACAAAATATATTCAAAGGGTTAGGTTTGGACCACTAGAGAACAAGGACATATATTCAAATAAGGTATAAATTGGATGTCAATTCTCTACACAAAATATGTCATTTAGACATTAGTTATGACATCAAGAACAATAGGTCAAAATAAGTCCAAAATGATTGGGGAAAAGTATTAGGGATGGACTTTTCACCATTACAGGAGTTTAAAAAACCAAAAATAAAATATCTCCACTAAAATCATTTGAGACTCATACTAAATTTCCTAAATGTTCTCATTAAATTGTTGGAATTATTACATCTTTAGTATATAGTTAATAAATAAATATATTAGAAATAAAGTCACCTTAGAAACTTGTTAGTATTTAAATAATTAAATGTTAGTTTATTATTGTTAGTTTTGGGAGTTACTTTCCCATAAGTAGTTTTGGTAGTTAGTAAGGGAAAGCAAAGGCTTTTAAGACAATTTATTATAATGTAAAAATTATCAAGTTGAGTGCATGATAGTGGCGGCCATTATAGAGCCAAATCTATCATTGGTAGCATTTTGGTAACATAATGGCAGTAGCTTTGCTACATTTATTTTATTTTGTTTTACTGATAAAGGGAGGGACAACCAAATTTAAAAGAATTACATTGCAACTAAGAGGGCCACACCTACCAGATAGGCCATGCTCCCTCACAAGAAGTTGAACCTCCTTGAGATCTATTGTTGCAAATGTCCAAGTAGCCATGTATGCAAAATTTGGAAGTATAATGTTGTGTAGAGGAGAGGAGAGGACAAAATGGTGAGTGAATCAAGGATCTATGCCAAAGTAGTTGTGATGGATGCACATCACTATATTTTTGGATGCCTCATTTCCATTCTAATCAAGGAGCTCCTCAATGGCCAATGAGTGGTGGTTGTGCAATGTGAAGAGATCTGTTTGTTAGGTGGACTTGTTCGCCAGAAAATGAAGTACCTCCATTTTTTAAGAAATAGAATGAATACCAAGCCATCTCATGGCCCCATTCATTTTAGGGCACCTTCCAGAATTCTTTGGAGGACAATTAGAGTCCTAAAAGTTGAATTATCTATCTTAACTATCTAAACATTTTTTCCAGTAAGTAGTATTTGAACACATAATAGATGTTATTTTAATTTCATAAGATGAACTTCATATTTAACCAGCCTTCCTTCAATGATTTTGGAATACTTAGAACTTTATGCTATTTTCTGCAAAATTGGTAGCGGTGGGGATGTGCCAACTAGATATAGTAGACCTGGGGAGTCATGTTTTATATACTAACTGTATGTTTTTCTATACTTAGCACCTGAAATTTTTGTTAAAAAATTCTTAACTGCTTGTGCCAAGTAGATATAGTAACCTGCAATAGTAACCTGGCTACCGACAGGAACTAATAATCCTCACTACATATATTCAATCTATATCCATTATCAACCAATACATGCTTTATATTCAAACTTCAATGAACCACTATGATACACATAGGTAAATGCTCTTGAATAACACTATCATGTGGAAGTTCCTTAGAGTCAAAGAAAATGTCATAAATATTTCCATTACCAATCGGACCCTAATATAGAATCAACTATTTGAGGTTGAAGCATTTGAATTAAAATTTAATATTTTCCAAAGCATGTTGATGTGTCCAATAAATGCCAAAGAGAAACCTTAATTTGAGTATTCTGAAGCTGATAAATTAATTCTCTTTGTGTGTCTTCGTTGTTAACTTAGGTGGAGGAGGAAAATAAAGATTTATAGGTTGTAAATTTGGATGATTTGATAAAATACATAATAATTATATGCAGTAGATGTTGCATGAAGTACTATAGGGTTATTTTTAGGTGTATCAATTAGTGCATGCAACACATGAGGTTTAAAAGGTTGGTGACAAAGAAAGAACAAAACTTCTTAGGTGTGGTAGTGTGAAAGACTAATGGCTTCATAGGAGGTGAAAGTATAAGTTGTATTAGCATTAGGTGAAGGAGATGGACAAGTATCTAAAGATGTAGCAAGAAAATATAGACAAATTTCATAGCATCCTTAATCAATCAAGGTCAAGAAAAATACTTTAGTAAAAACATGTCTAATTAGGTGAATGTGTACTATAAGTAATACAAGATGAATCAAACCAAATTATATAATGCCTAATCAATTAAAGTGATTTTTAATGCCTAATCAATTAAAGTAATGTAATAGTCATATATTTCCATGGTAACTGGAAATGTATAGTCATTGGTTGTATCCATGTTCTTAATGTGTAATGCCTCATTATTTTATATCTTTAATTGTTGAACCTATGTGCTATAATGATTTCAAAAGAAATCTCTTTATCTCTTTCTCCCTCTCTCTCTCTTTATGACACTGATACATGTTCAACATTACATGTATGTGTAGATTTGGAAAAGTTAAACTCTCTCTCTCTCTCTCTCTCTCTCTCTCTCTCTCTCTCTCTCTCTCTCTCTCTCTCTCTCTCTCTCTCTCATCTCTCTCTCTCTCTCTCTCTCTCTCTCTCTCTCTCTCTCCTCTCTCTCTCTCTCTCTCTCTCTCTCTCTCTCTCTCTCTCTCTTTGCAAGTTTATAAAGGAAAAGAATCATCCATGCATTTTAGAAATGAAATCTTCCCTCTTCAATTATTTATTTAACGTGTTGGAATTGCATTAGGATCCAGCCATGTTTAACCAATTCTCTACAAGATGACTGATATGCCTCACCAACACCAGTGATAACTAGTGTCTAAGTTTAGAAGTTGTGGAACAATGTATCAAATGTACACACATGTACATTAGAGAATAAATGTATGTCGATACAGGCGAGCACAAACACAACATCCCTATCTACTTTGATGTAGGACGTGTATGTTGATACATTTGTTCCATAGTCCAAAGTAGACACTGTCATGTTATGTTGTTGGTGTGACATATAAGTCATACTTGTAGAGAATTGTTCAACATGGCCATCCTAATGCACACATGTATGTATTGGAATAAATAATTTATTTTTACATGCAAAAAATTCAGATTGATATATATATCATGGCACATGCACCACCACCTCACTGGACCTTCTATATTTACACATACAGATACTGAGATTGATAGCTCTTCTTTCTTACCCCAACACAATAGGGGTTTATAGGGATACATGTCAATCAATTTTTAACTAGCTTGCAGTGCATTAGATAGAGTCTAGGAGATACCCATGCTTATTTGGGTGATACTCTTGTTGCTATTCTTGCCCAGATGCGGCAAGAGGTTACTGGTGATGTTTCTCTTGCTTCTGTTCAGCTTAGTGTCTCAAAAGAGACTATATCAAATCCCAATGTTTCCCCATCTTATGTTGGTAAGCCTAATGTGAGGGGCTACCAAGTGACTAGCTGTGTAGACCCTCTTATGGCCCCATTGATATATCCACATTTTCTTGCTGCTCATTGGGTCATTATCCCAATAATGACCAAATTCCTTTATATTTTGCACAACAGTTATATGCAAAGGTTCATATGGCCTCAAGGTCAATTACTTGGATTTGCCAGAATATTTTGGTTAGTGGAGGGGCAGGGTTGCTGATAGAGATGCCTATCGTCGACCAAATCGAAAGGCTCTAGTTTATAGGGCCCTTAGTTGGGGAGAGGATGCCTGCTATCTCCCAAGCTCTGGCCCCTGTTGCTGATTCAAGTTGTCATTGCTTCCCAAAGAGAAGCAATCGACAATGTAGCTGATATTGCAGCTGCCACATCTATTATATCTTCTGATCGTGTGGGAAGATATTGATGAGTCATCTTGGACGATCCAAACCATCAGATCATGCTACTGATCCTTATCCTATCGCGGGTGTCCCGTCACCTGTAGACATCTATGGTCTGAGAGGAGATCATATGCTTTGGACTACAGTGAGTTATCTTTCTGAGGACCTATTGGAGTCATATGCTTTTATTGCATCAGAGCTTGGTATCCCTTTACACAAGGTTTAGAGGACATGTGGGTAGCGCTTACCATTCACAGAGTGCGTCACGATCCAGTCAGGATGCAAGACCTTCTCATTAGGTGCCTGGGAGTACTCCACATCCTGATCCAACCCACAGATCATTTAGCTGCTACACAGGCGGATACACCTATCAGGCCTCGTGTTGAGCATTAGACATCCCAGCCCTCCCTAGATTCACTTGAGGAGGTGTAGTTGTAGAGGGGATTGATCTCAAGTTTTATGGATATGCTTCTTCATTTAGGCTCTTCATTGCCAAGTTGTCTGGTTAGTCCACTTCAGACTTCATTACTTGAGCTAGCCAAGGAGGCACCAGATACGATCATTACAGCGGATCATCCTATAACACCTGATACACAGGTACGTACATGTGTATGTGCATGTGCATGCTTGATTTAAACTTGAACTTAAATTAAGTTAAATTACTTTGCTAGATAGAGTCCTAATGTTGTATATAGTATATATTGTAGGGGTTAGCTCATGTTACACCTAGTCTGGGGATAAACCGAGCATGCAGGCATGATTCAGCTGATGACAGTAATGTTAGTGGACAGGTGAGTTTTAAATTTTTAAAATCATTACAACTTACATACATGTAAATACATATAATTTGTACATGTGCATGTACACATATATATATTTAACATTATTCTATTTAAATTTTAACATAATTTGTACACTTTTATACATTACATGTGTTGTACTATCTCGAGGGCTCAGCGCATTCCATCAGATCAAGATGCTCAGTCAGACTCAAGGTCGCTCAACTCACAGCCAACATGATGACTAGGCTATTTGTAGCCACTTCGTAGACATGTTTCTCCAGCTATTTCTCTAGATATATTTGTTTGAACGGACATTTTTATAGATGTACATGTTTATGTATGGACATTTCTATCTAGATACATTTGCACATGTGTGTTTGTGGACATTTATGAGGACATTTATATCTACATGTGTTTTCAGACATTTCTATAGATCTACATGTTATTATTAAACCATTCTTTTGTGCTTTTTATTTTATGCTATCACTATTTAACAATGGTGTATACAAATACAATTATCACATTGAATAGAACCCAATATATGGTCCTGGATTTGTTAAAAATAAATTATCATGATTATTATGATTGGTTTTGTCATGAGAAGTTATTATATGTGAAATTAAAACTATAGTGATGATCTATAAATAAGTTGAATAAAATTTCAAATGCATAACTATGTTTCTAAGGGTATACTTTTGTTTATAAAATTGCTAGTTGTCAATTTACTTTTGATCCTATTATATTATATCTTGGTTCATAGTTCATTTAAGTGGAAATTATGTTATTCTAAAGATAGTTCATTGATGGCATAGTCACTAAGTGGAATGCAATGTTATTACCTTTAATGAGAAGTGAAAATATGATATTGCCCTAATATCATCTCCTAACTTAGTGATTATGTGGTGATATTTGATTTATATCATAGAAATATTATTATATGTGTAAAGATTATAAATCGTGTGTTAGCTAATATTGTAGCTTATGGATTGATACAAACTCTTTTGGTTAAAGTTAATTGTTATGAGTAGTTGGTTGAGGTAAAAGCATGTTAAATATAATGACATTGGTAAAATTAATTCCTTGACATGTAAGGTTGAATTTGTTGGATAAATGATAGACTTTCTTGTGTTCTAGACATATTGACATTGGTGAATTATGCCTACTAGTTAACAACAAATTAAAATTTACCAATTAAGTTCACTTGATTTAGCACTCATTGAACATTACATTTGTCATATTCACATACTTGTTCCTATGCTAACAAACAATGATAGAGACTTTCAACCAAAGGAATTTACCAATTTAGAGATAGGGCACTAGTTTAGATCAATAAAAATTCTAATCTAAATGCTAATCTAATCTTAATTCTAACTAATTTTAATGAAAAAGAATAAAGGGAAGAGAGAAAAATGTACTCACTCTTGCTTGAGTAGTATTCACATAGTTACGACCACACAATGGTGCAATCTCATAGGGATTGACCAACTATGAAGATAAGTGTCTAGATAATCACCATATTCCCTACACAAATTGAACACACAAACCATCAAAGACTTATTGTAAAATATATTTCATAAAATACTTGATTGGAAATCTCAAGTTGAATATACAACCTCACCACCAACAAGACTAAATATATGCTATGAAGCACTCAATTGGATTCATCAAATGCTTAAGTGAAGTGTTGATCTAAGATTTCAAAATAACATAACTTAGATTGGAAACCTGCAAAATGTAAGTAAAGATAGATGAAAAAATTAATAGTATTTCAATAATAAAATGTGAATGGATGGTTTCCAACCCCCTTACAATATTAAATCACTAGGTTTATATACATTCCTAGCTAAAGAAAAAATATGAAGTTTCCTCAAGTTGGCATAATTTCATTACAAAATTATTAAATTTGAATTTGAATTTTCAAGGCCAATGTCTCCTAATTTCAAAGTGATAAGTACTAATCCAATTTCAAGTGATAATAGGAGCATTGAGATCATCAAGCTAGTCCCAATTTGGTAATTTTTTTGCAACAACTTCCTTTAGAGAGGTCCCATTTTAAATATAGCTCATTAATCAATGTTCCAAATAGGTCTTCATTGAATTCTTAGCGACGTGTTTCAATTTGAATGGTCTTGTTAGTTAATGTCCACACATATCATTTCAATGCAATCAAGCCAAATCCTTCCTCTCCAATGAGAAAGCCTTAACTTATCACTAGTGGAAATGGACCTATTAAGATAAATTTTCCTCTACATTTATGAGAGGAGCTCCTTTGTGCACTTTTAACCTAAAAGTATGAAAGGAAAAAAAATGGGGGAAAAGATTTAAAGGAAAATGGGGATTCCTAAATAAGTTTGCACAAGAAACTATGTTACAAGATTCCTCAAACTAAATGTAGAAAAAGGAAAAGAAATACTAAATGCTATGTAATTAACATAGACACACAGTTCTTTGTTTATGCATGTAACATCAGTGGTAAAGGGGGTATTTGACAATTTATCTTTTAACACACAAGAAGATATGAGGAATTAATTCCATATTAAACATAAAAACATTACATGCAACAATAGATGAATAAACAAAAAACATTTCAAAATTATTCTTCTCATTCATTATATAACAATCTAAGCATAAAGTCTTAATTCCATTTATGTATAGCCAAATGGGCAACAAAATTCATGAAGAAAATATTACACTTGTTAATGTATACAAAAAACACATGTAACTAGTGAAGGTATAAATAATAGGTTAAGTTTAGAAATATTCTTCAATTGGTCTTGTGATTTCAAAGCACAAAATTCTTTTTATGTAGTTTTTAGTTTTTGCTATGTGTTGAGAAGAAAAGCACCCAAAAAAAAAATAGCATACAATTGAGATAACCTTACATATATATAGCTTTCCTTCTCCTAACTAAATCATAACCACTATTTGAAATAATAAATTTATTTTATACCTTAAAGTTTACTTTTTAAGTCATAGATCTAGTTACTTTGATGGTAATCGAATGAATTACTTCCATTGACATGTGCTTCACTAAGATAGTTTTTGATCATCCTCATGGTTAGAGGCAACTCTACCCTCTTGTATGGCCATCATGGTGAGGTCATCACATGACAGGTTGATACTTTCACTTGTGTAGTGATGATTTGTGCATTGATGTTGAAAACTTTGATTTTAATTTAATTTATATCGTGACATCTCTAGTGCATATACATGTACATGTAAATTGTAGCACAATTCAAAGAGCATATATAGCATTAAATAAAAGCATTCAAAAATTATCATATCGTGCATGCTTGAATAAGAATCTAGGGCATTCTCTACATGACTTCTAATAGAAAGATCATTTGTAAATTAAAAACCGCATGTTGAAATTTGAAATTTGTTCAACAAAAGAGCTATTAATTTAACTTGCATAAATTGTAAAATAAATAATACATGAACATACATCTAAATAGTGAATTTAGGTCTTCAAAACATTAAAAATTTTAAGTTCTTCATCCATATTTTTCATACCACATCAAGTGGTTCACCTCGCTCTTCAATGACATCTAATATTCTTTGATGATCTTCACTATGTAGTCTCCACTTACGACGTCCATGTGTGTTTGAAACTATATGAAGAGTTAGTCCGGTAGCAATTACTAGGTGGCTATACTAATATACCTTGTTATTAGGTTGATAATCAATAAAGTGAATCCCATGTTGAACAATCTTGACTTGTTTGAGATATGTCCCTTGCACTACAACTCAACCTGTGGGAAACAACATTCCACGGTAAGACAACATTTTCTTGAGGTAAATGTAACCTACATGTATCTATGAACATTTATAGCATTATCATTGCTTGGTAAGACATAAGATAAATTATAATATAAAAATTGAACACATTTTAAATCACTCTTGAGGTACTTGACATGTACATATGTAACAAATTGAAATTTATTTAAAAATATATTAAAATAAAGTTAAACCTATGGGAAACACCATTCCATCACTTGTTTCTGGAATTATTAGCTTTTGCCTCTCTTCTGTGCAACACAATAAATAATAACTAACTTGTTTTATATTTCCAGCCTCTGCTATGACTGCAAAAACGTCTCCTGCACCAAATTTACATGTCCAAAATTTGTAACTTAAAAAATTTAGAGATACCTTATATAATTTATATATATATATATGTACACACATACCTTTTTTTTAATCAATCCTGAAATATGGTTATAATCAGTTGAAATCAAATGAATGTCTTCAAATCTTTCATCCTCATCTTCATTGTATGTGTTGGTAACAACTAGTGGCACATTTTCCCATTCACTAACATATCCACGTTGTTGGTTCTTACAATTCTCAAAATCTCCCAACATGCACTCTTAACAAAAACAAGAGTAATCCCTAGTGCGCAACATCCATGTAGGGCTATCTGTACTCATGACACAATGCAAAGATCTTGTTTTCTCTACCCTCTTGCATCCATACATTGATCTTCTATCCACACCTACAAATTTATTATATATCAAGTACATTATGAATATAATATATCTAAATAATTAAATTCAAACTAAAATAAACAAACTTGTGTGTACACATATATCATATACATGAATATATATTTAAAGTACATGTACTTTGAATAAATTCAAACAATACATACCTGATATCTCCCAAAACACTCTATGTGGAATGTATCTGTTTGTTTTTAAAGATGTGTCGGCCTCATTTGGTGCAAAGTGTAACTTACACCATTCAACAACATCATGTGCATCATTTATATGGTCTCCATCATAATTCATTTGATGTTTCCTTAGAGCACATTTGTTGCAAGCTTCTGCGCCATCATGTTCACCCTTTCCATGCCCACTCTCAAAGAAACTCCAAACATGTGGTATATTGTCATTTTGATGATATCTACATTGTGCATAAAATGGCCTTGATGATTTGAATTGTGACTCACATCCATCTGACCATACAAAATGCCTTTCAAAATTTACACCCCTGCTTGCCAAATATCTAAAAAATTTCTTAAAGCAATGTTGTACAAAAAGTGTGTCATGCTCTTTATCATCACTAATATAAAAGTGATATTCTTTCTTGATGACTCGTGCTTGAAATGTACTTTCAACACCATCCAAATCTAATTGTGCATGTTGATAACACACATGCACCATAATAGTGATATGTTCTGAAAAGTAATATTTTGATTGAATCTCTTTTTGATGTACAAAAGAGTAATTTTCTGTAAAGTTGACCACTGATAAAATTGTTCCAAGTGGGAAAGGATCTCTTAGTGTTTGAAACTATTGTGCTTGCCACTTAGCAAAAAAAGCATGATGTATGTATGGTTGAATCAATTTATGAAAATTTTCCATAAATGTTCCAATAGGTATCTCCTCTTCTACATAATCTAACCTTGTGGATTCTTTCCCATTTTTTGTTTGAAACTTTATGTACTTGTACCTCTTGCAATTTACCAACTTTATTGGGTCGATATCTTCATTTCTCAAAGGCATTTTAGCCAAATTTCCACATGTTTCACAAAGACCTTTTATGCAGTTTATTTGACCATTTCCATTATCATCATCTGATTTATCACATAAGTTGGATGCTATGAACTGACTTGTCCGTTTAGGAGGTGCATTTACAAAACCATCACTGTCTTCACAAATCTTTCGAAACAACTGATAGTAGAGATCAAATTCAATATGATAACGACAACAACAAGTTTCAAAAACCTTGTTTGTCTTCACATAATATGGCCTTAACCTTTCAAACATTGTTTGCCCAATCTTTATATTTGGATTTGAATTACAAAAGTTCACATACATCTCATGTTGTGTTATCTCTAGCTAATGTTTTGTATGTAGTTCATAACTATTGGGCCCAATTCTGTGTTTGATAACATCTCTACTATTTGATGAAGCACGAGTATTATCATTCCAAAAGGTTGAGATCAAGTTGCTAACATCTTGAATCCTGTCAGATCAAGGAGCTCTACACATAATTGCCTAATTGTCTTCCGAGGTACTATCATCCAATAATTTTCTCCTTTTCACATATTTTGTTATTGTCTTTCTACTGAAACCAAGCTTAGATGAAATTGAAGACAATTGCCTTTTGTTGGAATTTCTTTCACTTACAATACCTGTGAACATCCTCTTCTTGTAATGGGCTTATCCACAGATTGAGATTGTTTCCCGATGGAAGCCAAACCTTCTTTTTTTCAACAATATCTTTTTCTAGCTATGAACCTTTCCTCTTTTTCAATGACAAATCGACACCCAACAATCGTAATGGCTCATGTAGCTCCTTACTAAGAAGTACAATTGATAACAATTGGGTTCGGCCAAGTGTATCAAGATTATTGAAATGAGCAATTATTTCCTTTGAAATTTTATTCATTGGCCTCCTATCAGTACGTCTAGGTTGTACAGCATAATGTTTCAATTTCTCAATATCCATTTTAAGTAAATGATCTAAATTTCTATAAGAAAGTTTTCTCTTCACCTCTTCAGCTAGATTAATATGCTCATCCATACCAGTCAAGGGAAGTGATCTTGACCCCTCTCCAACATCCATTGTTTGCACTTGGGCCTCCTCTTAGCTAACATCAACTATGTGCTCTTCAGCAACATTTGCTCCACTTTTTGTATCACCTTCATATTAAAATTAAAATAAAATTATTTATTTTATAAAATAAAACTTTCTAAATAATAAACATTCTTTTTATTTTATTGATTTATACTCTTAAGTTCTATTGTAGAAATTATTATGTTTTCTAAAAAATACTTTCATTCTTTAGGAAAAAGAAAATCTAAAAAGCATTCTAAAAATATTTCAACAAATATTTTCTTAAAATTTTTCTTTTATTCCTTAATTTAGCATTAAAAATTATAAAAACACAAAAATAAAAAAGCTAAAAAAATATTCATGATAAAAATTTATTGGATAAAAAAAGGTAACAATTATTATAAATATATTTTAGAGAAAGAAAACAAAAAAGCAACTATAAGAGTTTGTTTTAAAATTAGGAAGTGTGGCTTTTTAAATATAAAGTTTTTAGATTTAAAAGAATTTTTAAATAAAAATAAATAATCAAGAAAAGAAATAATCTAAAATGAAAAGTGAACTTGATTTTTTTAATAAATTATAATAGAAATATATGTTACCACTTTAGAAAAAACAATGAAGTTGAATTGGAGATAGGGAGAGGGATATGGAGAGTTAGAGAGGGAGAGAGATAGCTATGAAGGCCCCAGTGAGGGAGATGTAGAGGTAAAGAGAGTGAGCAACTTGAGAGAGAGAGAGAGAGTGTGTGTGTGTGTGTGGTGGATAGAGAGAGAGGTAAGTAGTTATCTCTAGGTAGAGAGGTGGGGATTATAGCCAAGAATGAGAAATGACTTAAACTAAATGACATTGGAGCTACATGAAATCAATGCGTATATATTTAAGCATAAATCAAGTGACCTAAATTAAATGACATCCTGCTACATGATTCATCAATACATGTATATATTTAAGCATAAATAAAATGACCTAGATTAAAAATAGGAAAAAAAATATATGCATACCTTGTTTTTGTTTATGATATTTTTCCAATCTTTCTTAATTCAATCTTGCTATAGTTTCTGCATAATACTTTTGTGTAGTCTTATTTTGTCTTGTCTTTTTGTTTCCCATCTCCTTCTTTGTAAAATATGACTTGAAAATTCTTCTCTCAAAGATTTCTTGGACTCCCTTGCAGAAGAAAAATGCGAATTTATCTTGTTTGTAATTGATTTATAATGAAAAAAAAGCAATCCTATTTATATGCAATACGAATAATTAAAACATTAAAAAAAATGTCGGTTTGCCTTCGAACAAAGGTCGACCGTTAAAGGAAAAAATATTTTTTTAATACACGGCCTTCAAACGAAGGTGGTCATTATGTGGATTAAGCCGCCACGTTTGGACCTTCGTTTGAAGGAGGGATGACTTCGAACGAACGACGTCACCCACCTTCATTCACAAGGGTCTTCGAGCGAAGACCCCCACTAGACACCTTCCTACCTTCCCTTCCCCTTTCTTCTGCAAAATTTTGGTTTCTGAAGCCCAGTTGAAGGTCCAAATGGATTCACCTTTGCCAAACCAAATTGGAGGATCGTAGTCCTCGAAACGAGCTTTCCAATGAGTATAGTTTTGATATATTTTGATTTTATTATGATTTTTTAGATTTACTAAACATAGGTTTTTCACTGAATATCAAGTTCTCTGTTCTACACACATGAAAAAATAGTAAATTAGTGAATTTTTCTTTGAAATAGATGTATGCCCTAGGTATTGATGTCCTTGTTGCAGCAAAAAAAAAGAATTTCGATACATACAGAAAAAGTTATGTTCTATGGAATACGCGTATGTCTAAATTATAATTGGTTTGACTTCAAAACTAAATAAATAAAAAAGTATTCAACAAAACATTATGAAACAAAATGCATTCCCTAGATATCAATGTTACCAATATAAATTGAAAAGAATCATAATTTTATCCTTTGTAGAAAAAAAGTTATGTGCTATGGAGTATAGATCACTTTAAAAAAATGTTGTTTCCTATTAAAAACTAGTTTTCAAAGGAGACGCAAAAAAATTTACAATTTAAATCCAATTTTTTTTTTAAAAATATTTTTAGAATCTATAGACAAAAACTCACAAATCATTAGTTTGCATCATATTCAAATTCCTAACAGTTTAGTGGCTATAGGTGTTAGAAAGTGAAGATTTAGTTCAAAATGTTGATTTTAATGTCAAGTTTGGCAAAAAAATGTAACCCACTATTGTGGGATCACCCTTTAAATATGTCTAAACTTATATCCTTTTTTAATTAAAAGATTGAACTTACTCAAGAGTACTTATGCATTTTTGTATTCATTAAGACCATACACGGAAGAGGATAAACCTTGTGTATTATTGTTTTACAAGAAAAGGTGAATTCAATCAATGACCAAGTAGTCAAGATTAGACGAGTGGTTATCTTAATCACATTATATTGTGGATATAATTTACTAGTTTTTAGAAGAATAGGGGTATTTTGATACTTCAAAGTATTGGATTAGGGGAGTTAAGAACCCTAGATTTTTCCCTGAAGAGTTTAGAAAACTTTAACTCTTAAGTCAAGTATGATATTGATTTAGTCTATTGTATACCTTGGTCGATAGTTAAGAGGTCGAGAAACAATAGATCAAGACAATATAAAAAGAGACTAAGGAGTACTTTGTTGTTAGTGAGTTGATACTAGTTATATAAACCAAGTATGGTCAATATTAAGTTGGAGAGTAGAATGTCAGGAAGTCATAGACCCTAATTAATTCTGGATATGCAATAAGGGACTCTCAGAAAAGATAAAATCATCAAACTTACATATTGCATGTATATCCTAGTTAAGGAATATTTCTAATTCATATTGACTGGGATATGAGTATAATTCAAATGATTTATGTCTAGAGATACTGAGTAATGAAAATCAAACTGTAGGATGAGGTCGTTCCCAAGTTGAGTTAGAGGTGTGTGAACACACGACTGTGTTTATTGCAAACATCTATTTATATTGAAACTTAGGCCAAAGTGATGCATTTGTCTCTACATGTATTAGTCAATTCACTGTGTCTATAAGGTGTAACCTGTCAGTAAGATCATACTAATTAGAAGATTGTCTAGAGTTGTATGGTCGATTGAGTTATGTAGGACACAACACTAGGACTCAGATGGCAAACCTATTGGTTCCTTATTTCTATACTCTTAATGAAGGGTAGGGCCACTTCCATAAGGAAGGTGTGCGGGGGACAGTCAGTCTGTGGTTGGAGGTAAATCACTCGGCTGATGCTCTCCCTCTATAGCAGAAGACTCGTCGAGACTTGAGTGACAAATATCAAGATTTTAGATCTAGTATTCTTTATGTTTTTATGTAAAACTATTCTCATTGCCAAGTGCAATTTATGCATTGTAAATGTAAAGTGAAATATTTCTCACTATGATTAATCTTTGAATATATTGAATTTCAAGGTTGAAGAATATTCATAAAAGATATGTATTTATTTCCTTGTAATTATGCAAATGATATAAAAAAAAGAATTTCATGTTAACCATGTTTACTTACTTTCTTGTAAATTGTTGTGTAAATTCGAGTAATATGAGAAGGCATGTTACATATGGTATTAGAGCTAACAGGTTTCAACACATGGACCTAGGAGATCACTACTAGAATTTTTTTCAATATTTAGCATATTCACTAATGTTTGAAATTGGTTTTATGCTAGAATGGCATGGAGGAGAACCAAGAAAACTGCTAGAAAGTCTATTCCCCAACATCTACCCAAGTTAGAGGTTAAGAAGGAACCTATTCAGGAGGATAAACTCAAAAAGAATTGTAGCTATGTTGAGGGTGCATGGCTGGAGGATTCAAAGACTTTGGCTGATGCTCTTAAGCATATATGGCCAGAAAGGAAACAACATATCAAACTAGCCAAGAAACCCATTGTTCCTACTTGTGTAGTTAAACCAAGTAAACCTTCTGCAAGTCACAACATGCCATTTGGATATGGTCCCTCTAAGTTGTTTTATTGGATTCTGATGGTGAAGAGGAACATGAGGAATATCCTTTAACCAATAGTGACGTGTAGTCTTGTTGAGTTAATTATCTAAATAAGGATGTATTAAACCCAGAATAAAGTATAATAAAGATGAGATTGTTTTTACACAAATTTGAGTTTTGTGAATGGATTTTATTGATGAATTTTGAATTAATGAGATGCATTATTTATGAATGCTAATTTATAATTTGATACAAATATTAGGTGTGATATAGAGTATTATCATAGTTCAAGCTTGAACAAATCTTGAAGATAGTCAAGGAGAGTCAAATCCATATGAAAATCCAATGGCTAAGCTAGATCAGATATTGACCATGTTGAATGACACCAAGGAAAGACTTGGAAACTTGGAACAGGAAGTGAGGGGTCAAGGTTGATTCGAAGTAGGAAATGAGGACTCACATCAAGGAGATGACGATTATGTCCATGAAACTAGTGTTCATAGCGAACAAAGGGAGAATGTTGATAAGACTAAGTCTCAAGAGGAGAAAAGAAGTAGACTTGCCTTTGAGCTATCAAGAGACATGAATAAAGTCATGCCACCTAAGTTTGATGGATTAGAAAGTGATGATGTTGCAGAAGGTTGGTTGACAAAGACAGAAAAGTGTTTCAAGATTCAAAATTACTCAGAGATAACCAAGGCAGTATGGGGTGCCTTTTAGTTGGCAGGAGAAGCATCCATGTGGTGGATGAACAAGAAAATGGAACCGAGGTTAAGTTCTCTTAGCTTAACCTGGGATCAATTTGTGGTCTTATTTCACCATAGGTGGCTACCGTAGCTCTTTTCTTCAACCAAAAGCTAACAGATTTTTAAAATCTACGTCAAGGGGATATGTCAGTGGTGGAATATTGGAAAAATTTCACCCATCTCCTGAAGTATGTGCCACAATATCAGAAAGATGAAAAGTTCAGAATTAGGAAATTTATCATGGGTCTGAATAACTAGATAGGTGGAGAAGTGGATGTGCATGGTCCTACCATTATGGACCAAGTTTTAGAGAAGGCAATCAATCACGAGAAAAAATTGAAGTCAATTTTTGCATACCGCGAGAAGAATTGCAAGAGGTTTAATAAGACGCCAACTTCTCATCCTTTCAAGAAAAGGAATGACAAACAAGATGTAGCTAAGAAAAGTGAAAAAGGGTTCCATAAATAATAGGAATGGACCCATAAATTAAAAGAACAATAGCAATGTTCAAAGAAATGATAATAATTCAGGTAAACTTGCTAAGAAGTGAGGACCTTCTAGAGTATGTTTTACTTGTGGTGGTGATCACTATGCAAATCAATGCCCAACTAAGAACCAAGGAGTTCAGCATCATGGTAATGCTTTACCTACTCAACAAACAACTTTTCAACAAAGGATCCATACGGCATTGGACAATCGCCAGGCAGAGTACCAGATTACTCCCATTGAGATAACAGGTACTTTGTTTGGAGTTCCTATTTCTATTTTGATTGATACTGAAGTAACTGAAAGTTTTATTTCTCTAAGAGTATTGAGTAAATTTCCTAGAAGAGCTAGTTATATGGCGAAACCCTGGTTAGTTGAATATGCTAACCAGATGAAAGCTTAGGTAGAGCAGTATCTATTTGAAGCCAAGATTGAACTTCCTAGTTTTTTGATTAAGGTGAATTTGTTTGTAGCACACCTAAGTTCCTATGATGTTATCTTAGGAATAAATTGGCTATGGAGGCATAAAGCCAATGTCTACTATTTTGCAAAAATGGTTGAGTATCTAGATGATGTAGGAAACAAAGTCTTTTTGCAAGGCACTCAAAGAGAGGTCAAGATCAGACTAATCTCTACAATGTAGTTAAAGAGGGCTAGGTGAAAAGGTTATCACTTTTTGCAGTCAAAATGGAACAAGTAGAAAAAGATCCTAGTAAACAAAGCGTATCTTTGGAGAACTATCCTTTTCTTCAAGATTTTTGGGATGTTTTCCCGGATGAACTTCCAGGATTACCTCCTAAGAGAGCTTTTGATTTCCCAATTGATATAATACCTAGATCTAAGCCAATTTCAAAAGCCCCATACTCTATAACTACTACAGAGTTGATGGAATTGAAAGCCCAAATTCAGGAGTTGTTGGCCAAAGGGTTGATCAGACCCAATGTATCTCCTTGGGGAGCACCTATAATCTTTGTTAAAAAGAAGGATGGAACTTTGTGTTTGTGCATAGAATATCGTATGCTTAATAAAGAAATGATTAATAATAAGTATCCTTTACCACGTATTGATGATCTCTTTGATCAGATGTGTGGCGCTTTAATGTTCTCAAAGATTGATTTATGATCTGGATACCATCAATTGAGAATAAGAGATGAGTACATTCATAAAAAGGCTTTCAAAACAAGGTATGGACATTATGAGTTCATAGTTCTACCTTTTGGACTTACAAATGCCCCCTCGACATTCATGAATTTGATGAACAATATTTTCTGAGATTGCTTGGATAAATTTGTTCTAGTGTTTCTAGATGACATTCTTATTTACTCTAAGAATGAGGAAGAGCACTTGCAACATCTACGGATCATTCTGCAATGGTTGAGAGAGCATAAATTGTTTGGGAAGCTTTCTAAGTGTACTATCTTTCAGAAAGAGATATAGTACTTAGGGCATATTATATCAGTTGAAGGAATTTCAGTAGATCCTGCAAATATCAAAGCTATACTTGAGTGGCATGTGCCAAAGAATGTGCATGAAGTGCGCAATTTCATGGGGTTAGCTGGCTATTATAGAAATTTCGTTTTGAACTTTTCTAAGATTGCAAGCCCAATCACTTCACTTCAGAGAAAAGGAAAGTGTTTCGACTAGACAGTAAATTGATAGGAGGCTTTTGACTAGTTGAAAGAGAGGTTGACAATTGCACCAATATTGAAAGTTCCTGATCCAGAAAGTCAATTTGTTGTAATTACTGATGCCTAAGGAGAAGGTTTGGGAGGAGAACTTATGCAGAATGGGCTAGTGGTAGCCTATGAATCCAGGTAGTTGAGAGCATATGAGCAGAATTATGCTCCTCATGACTTAGAGTTAGTAGCTCGGTTGTGCATTCTTTGCAAGTGTGGTGACATTACTTTCTAGGAAAGCCTTTTGAGTTGAAATGGGATCATCATGGTCTTAAGTATATATTTTCCCAACCTCATATGAATGATCGACAAAGAAGATGGTTGGAATTGATATCTAACTATGATTTTGAGATAAATTATATAAAAGGCAAAGAGAATCAAGTAGTGGATGCTCTAAATCGACGAAGACATATAACATCAATTGTCTCTATCCACTTGAACTTCAAGGATTTGGTATTGCAAAATTTTGTAGGTGATGAGTTCTATGAGCAAGTTAAGCAAACTTTCTTAGTAAATCCTCAAGGTTCGAGGTATGATGGGTTCTATTTTGAACCAAGTGGGCTTCTAAGATACAAAGGAAGGATGTATGTTCTAGATTTGACAGAATTGAGAAACCTTGCAAGTGGAAAGAAGTTCATTATGCACCATATTCAGGTCATCCAGGAGTAACTAAACTCCTAGCTGATGTGAAACCTCTTTATTTCTAGAAAGGAATGAAGAATGATGCTACATGATTTATAGCAAGTTACCTAGAGTGCCAGAGAGTCAAAGTTGAGCAGCAGCTAACAACAAGACTTCTGTATCCGCATAATATTCCAGAGTGGAAGTGGCAGGTTATTAGCATGGATTTTGTAAATGGTCTTCCAATGTTTCGAAATAGACATGATGCAATTTTAGTGGTGGTGGATAAACTCACCAAGGTAGCTCACTTTATACCTGGAAATTTAACAGATGAAGCAACAGTCATTGCTTGCAAGTTTGTGCAGGAAGTGTTTAGATTGCATAGAGTTCCTGAGAAGATTATCTCAGATAGAGATGCACACATAATGTCAAGATTATGGCAAACTTTATTTTCAGCACTAGGAACTTAGCTCAATATAAGCTTGGCTTATCACCCTAAGACATATGGTCAAATTGAAAGGGTAGATCAATTTCTTGAAGATTTGTTGAGGATGTATTTCATGGATCAACAATACAAGTGGGAAGAGTATCTACCGCTTATGGAGTTTGCGTATAACAACTCCTACAATTCTGCTATCAAAATGGCTCCATTTGAAGCATTCTATGGAAGAAGATGTCGAACTCCTATAAGTTAGGATAAGCTAGAAGATAGGATTACCATTGGTCCTGAGATGTTATCAGAAATGGAAGAATCAATTAAGCAGATCAAGAAAATAATAGTGGAAGCAAATGATAGACATAAAAGTTACACCGATGCCAAGCGTACACCAAGGCAATTTTCAGTTGGAGAAAAAGTTCTTTTGAGGGTCAAACCTTAGAAAAGTTCCATAAAGTTTGGAAAGTCTTCCAAACTAGCTCCTAGACATTAGGACCTTTCAAAGTTCTCGAAGTGATCAATCCAATTGCCTACAGAATCACTCTACCACCAGCTCTTGTTAGCATGCATAATGTTTTTCATGTTTCATATTTGAAAAAGTATATAACATGTAATAATCATATACTTGATTGGAATGCTTTACAAGTACAAGCCCCAGGAGTGGTCATGATAGAGCCTCTCAAAGTGCTCGAAGTTCACAAGCTCCTCTTGCGTAACAAAGAGGTTACTCAGTGCAAGGTCTAGTGGGACCAATATGCAGATGATAGTGCCACATGGGAAGACTATGATGATTTTTATCATAAATTTGCTCATTTGTTTTATACTTTTCAAAGTTGAACAAAAAATTTATCATGTTATTATTTTGGATACATTGGATTATTGAGGACAATGAATCTTATGGGGGAGATATGTTACATCCCTAATTTTGACTATGTTTTACTTTTTACTTGTATGTAATTAGTAGACAATTTTGCATGATTTAATGAATTGATGTTATGTGAAAATGTCAAGATAAATCAATGATTTCATGAGTTTATGTATATATGCACATAATTTAAAAATGTGATTATATGTTATCGTGATTATTTATTTGTGATGTATATGGATTAACTAATGATACACTAATCCCAGTTTGGTGATTGTAAGTCGTAATCAGGAAACAGGTTTCTACCCTCCAAGAAAGAAAGGGAGAGAATCATTGGAGAGAAGTGAATAGACATAAGGAAAGGAATAGGTTTTTGACATCTAAGTTTTGTGCTTTTAATGTTTAGTGAACCTCGTCATAAGTGGTAAGTTGTGTTAGACCTATTTGGTCAGAGTTTGGGTTTTGACTCGACAATCGTCAATTTGAGGTCAAAAACATTAGTGTAGGTTTTGTCAAAAAACCCTGAGTCAGGATTAAAAAATGATTCTCAACGAGATAAGGTCAATAGTCATTATTTTCCTTATGCTTTATGATTATAGTTTCTATTAATATAACTATTTTATTAGAGGTTAATTTATATTGTTTTTTATTGTTGGTGATTTCTGATAAGTGTTCTGTTATGGTAACTTATCCTTTCTCTGGTGTTTTTATAAGATAGAGAGGGGTAGAAACCTCGACCCCATTCTCATATCCTTATGGATGTTGGTGACAACATAAGTATTGGGTGTTTTTACTTCACGTTGTGGTTATGTTTATATATTTTAATATGATTTAAGGATCTAGACCTTTGAGGTGGTCGTTAGACTTATTTATAACATAGCTAAGATTTCTTGTTATTGCAAATAAGCTTTTATGAGTAAGTGGCTCGACTCCTTTACTCCCTAACTAATTTATAGAGTAAGGAGGAGCTCTTCAACCAAAGTGTAGAGTGGTCTTTTATGACCATTACTCCCACTATTTGCATGCCTACGAGGAAATTACTATAGGCTATGTTTAGAGGAGAAGAATGTGGTTATGGCCGAGTGGCTATTAATCTCCATGGGAGTTTTCCCTTGAGGGGAGAGAGAGAGAGAGAGAGAGAGAGAGAGAGAGAGAGGAAAACCCAAAGAGTATTAGCTCTGAGCCTGACTTGTGAAAGGAATCAAGGTACACGAAAAATGCTTCCTACACTGATCTACTAAGGAAAGATTTATGCAAATTTTAACCTTTTATAGTTACAGATTAAGATGCACATTAATAGGAAGGTAAAACAACATTCAAATGCAAACAGAACTCACAACATGGGGAAAACCCTTTCGAGTGAAAAACCCCACACTCCAAAACCTGTACAATGTATTATTAAATCAGAAGGATGATTACAACACACTTGCAATGCAAGTTCTTTCAGGAGTACACATTGTCGATTCTCATTCGCATCCCTTGACCTTTCACACTCTCCAACTGCTTATAACAAGCTTTTAGAAGCTTCCATAAATTAGGGCTTTACAATGTCATTTTTCATTTTGTCGGTTAACAAAATTAACCACCAACCCATTTATTAAATAAAAGTCATTTCAGGTTTCGGGGGCGCTGCCCCTCAACCCCACCTTGTATTGCGACAGGAAGTGCGCTAGGGGTGCTGCCCCTGGACCTCGTAAGGGGCACTACCCCTTGATCCCATCTTGGAGGCGCTGCCCCCAAACCCATGTTAATTATTCAAGGGGGAAACCGCAACTGCCAAAGTCACCAAAATTTATCTTGCTACATGTACACAAGGTGCCGACTATGCCAACTCAACATGGTATCTTACAACATAGTGCTGAATAAATAAATACAACATTAGGAACTTGTAAAGGTTGAGACACCTTAATTCCCAACAACTTGAAGGATAATAACGGCAGGCCTAGGAGAGAGGAGCTCTTCAAATAAAGGAAGACAGGAGACTAAAGGATCTATCTCAACTAATTCAATACAGGTTCTTTTCTTTATTTGAAAATCTTCTATTAGTTTAAGAACTACAAGTTTGCATTTGGTTCTGTGATAAATATCTGAAGACGATATACTCAGTATATTACTGTGAATAAGGTCGATAAAATTCAAGTTTTTCGTGAGTCTTATATGTCAATAAATCTATGTTTATCTCAAGGTGAGATTTGATTGAAAGTCTTTGATACTCTATTTGTATAAGACCGACATCTTCATATGATAAATGGTTGATACTCTGTTTGTATAAGGCTGATATCTTCGTATGAGAAATGGTTGATACTCTGTTTGTATAAGGTCGACATAGATAGGTATGTTATATTGCCGATGCTCTCTAGGATACAAGGCCGATGTGCTTAGATAGAATATCACTGTGTTTTTATGACTAATAGGCTTAGTGAAACTCTGTGATCAAGGTTTTGAACTTATAGTAATTTTGTATGAAGTAAATGTCGAGAGCATAGTTCATTACAATGGAAATATGAGACCAAATAACCTTTGATTTACGCCTCTTAAATTGAAAACTCTATGGTTTTCCTGTGTAGACCGAAAGGTCATTGCAGGATTATTTATAAAAGACTGTTCATCTTGATAGGATAGTTGTTGTCTGTAGTTGGTAAACTTTTGCAATTGAGGACACAGTTAGAACTAAGAATTAGTTTGTTATAATGCTAAGTATATATAATCATATTGTGTTTCTTATTTAAAAGGATGTCTGTGTAGCATCCCAATCATTTTTAGACTCAGAGAGATATCTGAGAGTTCTAGTTATCCATAGTCACCTCTTATCTCTATTTGTAATCAGGATAGCAAAGAGTGCAAGTGTCATCTTGTTACTTCTAAAACTCATTGAATTTGTCTTTGGAATTCTAATATGAGCCTCTTGAGTTTGTTGTTTAAGTCTTAGAAGTTGAGACTAGAAGTTTTGATAAAGATGTATCTTTAACTTATTTAGGTTTATTTGTTTTCAATCCAAGACTTCGGGAAATCTTTTCTTTTATTCTAATAGTGCATAGAAATGATTTAGACATCATTAGAAGCACCCGAAGGTATGATATATATATATATATATATGCTTTCTTTGACTAGATTATGTCTTTCCATTATGCAAAGATGATGTACTTTCGTTCTTAACCTTTCTATATCTAAAATCGGTAAACAAAAGGAGACCATTAGGTCAAATACATCATTGTTATATGTCTAGACTTATATCCTTTTTCTAATTAAAAGATTGAACTTAGTCAAGAGTACTTATGCATTGTTGTATTCATTAAGACCATACATGAGGATAAACCTTGTGTATTATTGTATATATATATATATATATATGCTTTCTTTGACTAGATTATGTCTTTCCATTATGCAAAGATGATGTACTTTCGTTCTTAACCTTTCTATATCTAAAATCGGTAAACAAAAGGAGACCATTAGGTCAAATACATCATTGTTATATGTCTAGACTTATATCCTTTTTCTAATTAAAAGATTGAACTTAGTCAAGAGTACTTATGCATTGTTGTATTCATTAAGACCATACATGAGGATAAACCTTGTGTATTATTGTTTTACAAGAAAAGGTGAATTCAATCAATGACCAAGTAGTCAAGATTAGACGAGTGGTTATCTTATTCACATTATATTATGGATATAACTTACTAGTTTTTCGAAGAATAGGGGTATTTTGATACTTCAAAGTATTGGATTAGGGGAGTTAAGAACCCCATATTTTTCCCCGAAGAGTTTAGAAAACTTTAAAGTTCTTAAGTCAAGTATGATATTGATTTAGTCTATTGTATACCTTTGTTGACAGTCAAGAGGTCAAGAAACCATAGATCAAGACAATATAAAAAGAGACTAAGGAGCACTTTGTTGTTAGTGAGTTGATACTAGTTATATAAACCAAGTATGGTTAATATTGAGTTGGAGAGTAGAATGACAGGAAGTCATAGACCCTAATTAATTACGAATATGCAATAAGGGACTCTCAGAAATGATAAAATTATCAAACTTACATATTGTATGTATATCCTAGTTAAGGAATATTTCTAATTCAGATTGACTAGGATATGAGTATAGTTCAGATGATTTATGTCTAGAGATACTAAGTGATGAAAATCAAACTGTAGGATGAGGTAGTTCCCAAGTCAAGTTAGAGGTGTGTGAACACACGACTGCATTTATTGCAAACCTTTATTTATATTGAAACTTTGGCCAAAGTGATACATTTGTCTCTGTATGCATTAGTTTGTTCACCGTGTCTATATGGCATAACCTGTTAGTAGGATCATACTAGCTAGAACATTGTCTAGAGTTGTATGGTCAATTGAGTTACATAGGACATAACACTAGAACTCAGATGGCAAACCTTTTGGTTCCTTATTTCTATACGCTTCATGAAGGGTAGGGCCACTTTCAGAAGGAAGGTGTATAGGGGACCACCAGTCTATGGTTGGAGGTAAAGCACTCGGATGATGCTCTCCCTCTATAGCAGAAGACTCACCGAGACTTGAGGGGAAGATATCAAGATTCCAGATACAGTATTCTTTATGTTTTGATGTAAAATTATTCTCATTGCCAAGTGCAATTTATGCATTGTAAATGTAAAGTGAAATATTTCTCTCTAATTTATCTTTGAATATATTGAATTTCAAGGTTGAAGAATATTCTAAAGAGATATGTGTTATTTCCTTGTAAATATGCAAATGATATAAAAAAGAATTTCATGTTAATCATGTTCATTTACTTTCTTGTAAATTGTTGTCTAAATTTCAGTAATATGAGAAGGCATGTTACATCATACCCCATAGATGCCTGGATTTCCTCTTAAAACCCCATTAAAGTTCATCTTGAATGATCTAAGAAGAGGAGGAGTCCATTTGATATTTTTCCTTTTTGTAGAATCTATTTTAACTCTCATCCTAACGGGATTAGTATATATTTTTATTATTGTTGATAAGAATGTATTTTTTATGTGGCATGTATTTATTTCTCCTTTATTGAGAAACTTGGATTTGGGGAGAATGAGTATTGTAAAAGGGTGTAAAAAGTTATTTTTACTTATTTCTATGTTTTTTTGTACCCTACTTATGGCTGCTCAAGGGTAGGATAATTTTGGTGATTGATTGGTGTTAAAAGGTACTTTATACCTTTGGAATCCTTGGCAAGTGCATGGGTTAAGTGACCTTAGAATACTTCATTACAAGTATTCCAAATCAACTCACACCTTTCAAATTGCAAGAGGGAGTCAAGTGTACTTCACTCCACCTTGCATTGGGAAGATGAACCCATGTAGGTTCATGTGGGTTGAGTATGGGGTCTTTAATGTTTTATAAGAAGGTCTTTACTTATTATAAGAGGTTGAGTGCTTAGGGTTTTGGGATATCATGTGGCTCCATTTCATTGGTTGGGAAAGAGTGAAATGCCATTACTTTTCATACCCTTCCCTTTGGCTTAGAGTGGGGATTCTTCTTTCACTTTCCACTTCTTCTTGTTGGATTTGGAGAGCTCTCTATCTAGTAGCTTGGAGTCTTTGAGGTTTTGGAAGGCAAGGAAGGGTTTTCTTTCCTATTTTGGGGAATCTTGAAGTGGGAGTCAGGATCCTTACTTCTTTTCTTATTTTAATACATGTTTTATGCTTCGTGAGAAAAAATGAATGTTTACTTTCTTTATGAGTATATTTGTGGAACGCATGGTTCTTTTAGTTTGTGGTTGTATTGTACAGTAGCTAGTCTATTTTCTCTTTCCTTGTGTTTTATTTGTGGAGAATTAGATGTGAGTATTATATCTTAAAGAAAGCTAAGTGTAAGTGTGTTCTTGGGTGGGAAAATATGTCTTTTCAAAAATGAGATGGTTCATAGTAACCTCATCAAATCTTGTGTGGTGTGTGGTGTGTGGAGTGTTTGGCCTTGTGTGTGATTTTTGTTTTGCTTGGATACTCAACTCTTATGAAATCCTCCAAGCTCACGGGCTAGTAATTCTTTGTGTTTACCATATAGTTAGGAGGTGAGTTCCTCATGTAGGTCATAAATTTCTTGGAGCATGGAGCTCACTCTTATTTATATCATCTCTTGGAGGTTATATTTTTTGTAAAGGAAAAAGTAAGGCTTAAGTTTTTCATATCTTAGATTCTCTTGAGGAGAAAGAAAAATTAGTGTCATGTACTCCTTTGTTTCATGTTGAGAAAAGAGCTTGAAGTTTTAGTCTCTTGTTGCATTTGAAAATCTAGAAAATTGGTGAAATTGAAATGCTTTATTTTATTGGAAAACTAATGTGATTTCACTATACTTAAATGTTATGATATATATTTTATAAATTAGAGGTTTGTTAAAACTCGATATGCATAGTTGAATGTGATGGAATTGTAAATTCTAGAATGATGTAGTTCCAAGAACCAAATAAAATATATACATGTGTTTACATTTAAAAGGGGTTGTAAATTGGAAAGGTAAATATACATATGCAATATGTATTCACACATATATAATTAAATTTATATCTTACATTCCTTTCAAAAGAACTATGATTTATAAAATTATTTGAAAGCCCTCTTTTAATTTATTCTCTAAATACACAGACATATATATTAGAGCTTTGTTAAAACTAAATTATTTAGATAGACTGGAAAATGTTATAAAATTTAAAAACAATCTTTTGAAACAATTGTAGTGATTGTTCAAGGTTTTGGTTCAATCTAGAACACAAAAAAATCTTTAAAAAAAAAGAAAAATAACCCTATCAAAAATCCAGTTAGGCCATTGTTGTATACAACAAAGAAAAATAAAAATATATAGAGAGAGAAATGCAAATGGGTCTACAACAAAGAAGAGAAATTAAAAAATAATAAATATGAGATTAGCCTCCAAGAGAAAGATGCAGAGAACATACATCACTAGGAAGGTAAATGGATGATGATCATCCCATATTGGCCCACACTTACTTTCATCCTCAAAAGTTTCCTGCATCTACTTCCTTATATACATTATGCAAAGGTTGTTCTCCATAGGCATGGTAGGAAGAACATTACAACATAAGGACTGACATTTGCAAAAAGAAAGAATCCAGTTTAGCCACCACAAAATTTAAGAATAGCAAAAGAAAGGAACTTTTAATTCCAATAATAAGATAAATAAATGCTAGCAATTTCAACAATAAATCAAGCGTAACCTCGAGAGTTATGTGAATAACAATATCAAAGATTTTGAGCTAGACTAATCAAAACCAAAGATAAATAATCATTGTTGGTCCACACAAGAAAGATAAAAATATCACCAATAATTGAAAGAAAAGTTCACAATTCTTGAAATTGCACATTACAACACTACATGACTAAAACAAGTCACCAATAAGGAAGGAGGGAATCCATGGTCATGACTATTACATATTCCTTTACGTGTGTTTTGTAGAAAAGGCATACACAAGCCCCACATAGCATGGTATTGTGCCTTACATACAAGACATACATGGCCGCATACCACTAGCTAGATGTTGACATGGCTAAGCACTCTCATATGCTATCTTGTTACTGCCCACATAGGTATCATAGCAAACATGATGTCCTCTTCTACATATGCAAATGAGCCTCACCCAATAATGGTGTACCTCATAGCAATCATGCAAGAATAAAACATAAATTCCTCCACATAATGCTACATGGAATCATGTTCTCAAGCCTAGCTCACTTCCAAACAATAACAAGTCATCGCAACCTACACTATGTCAAAACATCAGTGTGACGTAGTAGCACATCCATATGCCTCATGTTGAAACATGTGTGGGATAGGTGATTACCCAAAGAACAAGAATGCAAACACCTAACATAAGTCAAATTGTCACACAATTAATGTTCTAACATGTTAGCATAAATAAAAAATTTCATAATGACTAACTCTATCATACCAAAACTTTTCTCCAATGAAATACATCCATACCTAAAATGTTAGATACCAAGGTAAGAGCAAACATGTGCCAAGTATCATGGCCTCGAGTGAAACATCATGCCCAAACGAGCCATAACCATAATCAAATGTTAGATGCATGTATTATCATCAAGGAGATGATGCATGATAGTCTAGCACTATGAACCACTCAAGGGTCCATTCAATAAGGAGTAGGAGGTGCTCTAATGTAGAAATGTATGGTTAGCAGGGTCACACTTAGCTAATGAAACATGTCACTATATATTCCTAAGTTTTCCTTGTCTCTACTTAACTCCACACATGTTGAGGTCATCAACCCCAAGGTTGGATCTTAATAGGGTATACAACACAAGCAACCATACAAGTAGGAATCCACCATACTTACAGTTATGCACACAATCCAAGGATGGATACCTAGTATCACAATCCCATGGATACACAACTTATGTACAAGGTGTTCACAACACATCACATGTACACTCATAATGGGGTTTTCACATTATCAAGGAGCACAAAATACAAATTATTTTCACATCATTATTTAATGTTCAAAACAACTTTATTAAACAACATTATGTGAAATTATTGCAAGGTTTTTCTAATAAGTTCACCTAAACCTTGATTAGAATTAACCTTTCTAATATATATAAGTAGAACCAAAATAAAATTTTACAATTAAGAGCATCACAATACATCAAGGCAAGATCACCCATGTGCTAGTATTCATAAACTAGGCCATAATTAAAATCCAAACAACAATATTCCAAGTCACATGGTGGTGCATCGCAACACAACACACAACATGGACTAGCTTATCAACCAACATCATAATAGGAATACACCAAGTGCAAAAAAGAGGTTCATTCAACAACAAGATTAATTCAGGCATAGTATGCATTAGAAGGATTCAATTGGGGACTTAAGCCTTTACCTAAACATTCTATCATATCAATACTAAACACTTCTTCCACATGGTGGTATACATAAATTGCAATAAGATATATAGGAATTCATGACCACAAAATGCAAGATTCACATCATGGAAGAGCATACTCAAATGGTTAAAACCATAAGCACAATCATTTAGACATCATGTACATAAGGAGTAACACAATAAGGGACTCCCATCCTATCCAACAAGCAACTCCTTCAATGCAACACTTTTTTCATATACCAACATGCACACTATGCAACATGACAAGCATATGGTAAGGTCACAAGATACATGATTCACTATTTCTATCATTACAAAACACACATATATCTTTATGAATTCCATGCATATGATTTGGTCACAACCCTTTCTTAAATTTTTCATATGTGTCACTCACCAAGAAAGTGTGCAATGCTCTTTTTAATGCATAACTAGCATTAAAAAATCCACAATTTTCAAGATAAGTTCAATTATAGCGCTCAAGCATTAAGAAGGTCAATCATACACACATGATGTAGACACTACAATAGTATCATAGGGGCCTAACTACTCCCCACAAATGACATAGTCCAAGGCACAAATGCATAGAAGACATGCCAATAGACAACCATAAACCACATACTACTCACACCACCAAGGTATGACCCAACATGCCTTAACCATATGCCACCTATAAGGGGGTATCCAAAGTAACATGGATAAAGGTCTAGGCCTTATAATCTACTTTCAGATCCAACCAAATCCAACTCAAACACATTGCAAATAGCATACAAAAATAGTCCCATTACATGCATCAAGAATCTTGGAGCTACAAACATGAGATTTGATCATGCTTTCTCTAATACATCTACAGATCAAACTTAAAACAACACCCCAAAGGCTCAATTTTACCATAATATTAATGGCTTGCATTACATATTCACATAACTCGCCTTATAAACATAGGTTCACAAAAGAGCGACACAACAAGAATAGGAAAATAATTACAATATAGTAAATATAAGTAATATATGCTAACACAATGACTAGCATGCCACCATACCCTACACAATGTTGGAACATCTATGAAGGTATAGAATTGTATCTAAATGACATGACGTGGGCCTCCATATTACTTAGTAACATTGCCCTTGTGTCTACAACACAAGATCATACACTCCACTAATGTCAAAACATTATAAGGCATAGTACATATAATAACGGAATAACTAAGATGCATTTTGTACGAGCATTTCTAGCATATCTTATTCACATGAACCCTACATAAGAATAATGACTAAGCTCACTAGACGTAGCAAGATTCCTTGTCAAGTATCAAAGGTATTAAGAAGGTACAACACACAATAATGATAGCTTCACAACGTGCACAATGGTCTAGCGAATCCCACAACCATGCATTATAATGACATGCATAAGAACAAAAGAAATGTCAAAGAACAATGCATGTCACATGCACACACACACACCAACTCGAACACCAACAAGCTAAAACACACAACCAACAACACACTAGTGAGAACACGACCTAGAGCTTCCAATGTTGCAACATGGGCTTTGATACCAAATGTAACACCTTAAGATTTTTCCTGATATTAACAGACAAAGCCCAAATGAACAATTTTTTATGAAATAAATGTGACACTAACCATGTTACATTACACTTCTATGTGTACAAGGTGTCGTGATGTAATGCGATGACACCATTGGCATGCACACAAATGCATTAGCATGGTGAAGAAAGTAGAATACTTACTACACCAAAACCTAAAACACCATGAATAATTCAAACAACAAGATTTGGAGGAACGTCAAGGTTCCCATGCCTAATGATAAACCCTTACACCTTGATCAATGAACCACTCCTCACGCATCTCAAGATTTGGAAAAATAAGCAAGAAACCACACTAGTTATTGAAAAAAAGGAAAAGAGGAGAGACCCTAGGGAGAAAGATCACGGTGCGGTGATTGAAGACCTTACCAGGAAGATAGGAGAGTTGACAGTTCCTACCGCAAAGGAAATGGTGTGTACCGCAATGAAGAAATAAGTCGTGACACTTACCACAAAGGTTAGGAAGATAGCAACTACTATCACAAGGAAAAATGATAAAGAGATACATACCACATAGATGGATACTATAGAGGAAGAGACGGATATAGAAGAAATAAGAAAAGGACTTGTTGTCATATTTTGCTTCCCAGCCAAATAGCCCAAATCCAAAGATCACTAAGTGTTTTCCCCTTTAGAGATGCAAGGAAAAACATCCAAAATTGACTAAGTCCCAAAAAATTTGAGTTTTCCTTATGTTTTCTAGCTTTTCAGAGTTTTAGAGTTCGGGGTTCTACCCTTCATCCTTCCATCCTACACTGTCCTCAAACTTCGCCCTTTCCTTTGTAAAATTTTCTAAGTATGGAACGCCTTTCAGAACTTGGAAGTCGGACCTTCTTTCTTCCTCCTTCATTCCCTTTTGGAAAGAGAAAGGCATAAAGTTCAAAGCCCGAGCTCTGATCCTTCCACTTTGAAAAAATGACTAAGTGTTTCCGTCATCGGAGATTGACCTTCCTTCTTCTTTCTCACTGAAGGCGGAAGATGGAAGGCCCGAGCTCTGAACTCCACCGAAACTTTCAAAAGATTGGCTAAGTGCTTTGACTTTTGGGGCTCAAACTTTCTTTCTTCCTCCTCTACAAAGGCGAAAGATGGAAGGCCCGAGGCCCGAAGTCCGCCGATAATGTAATCTTCCAAGTACAACGCGGAGTTTGGGTGGCGGACTTTCCTCCTTCCTTCTTCCCTCCTGGAAGGTTGAACGTCAAAGGCCCGAGGCCCGAACTCCGACGGATTTCATGATCTTCAAAGACAAAGGAAATGAAACAAAACCAAGGGCCCTCCATGATCGATCTTGTTCAGATCTTGCTTCCAAGGTAGGAATCCAATCTAGATGAAAGTCAAATATCCAGCTCCAGCTAGAAAATTGCAATTGAGAATTTATGGCTGCAAAAGGCAGTTCAAGAACAAATTTCTAGCAAGATATTCATTCAACCACTTCTTAGAGATATTTTCTGCATTTATGTCCAAACAATTAGATTTCCTTCTGATATTCCTTTTGTAAAATATCTCTGACAGGCCCATGGACGCATTCATTATAGTAGGTAATGGGGCTTCATTGTAAATGCTATATAAGGCATGAAATGTAATGTATTTGGGTTGGCTTTTTGGTCTAAAAACCATATCTCTTTTCAATTATAACTGTGCCTCTTTGAGAATAAACATCAGATTTTTGCCTTTTCATGAATTATTCTTTGCTCTGTGTATTTTTTGCTTGATCTCCATCTGTGAATGCTTCTTTCCTCTTGGATTTCATTTAGTTTCCTTTACCTCTGCAAGTAGTTCATGATTTTTGTATGCTGGTCTGTTGTTTATTGTTATTCTGTGCATACATGGTTGTTTTGAGGGCCTACCAATATTCAAACCTAGTGTATCAACCCCTTTTCATTTTCAGTTCATCCTTCTTCCCCTTTTCCTCGGGGAGCATAAATTAGGTTTAGTCTTAGGAAGAGCTAAATCTCTCATTCGGTGAAGGAAGCAGCCTCTCTCTAGAGATTTGATCTCCCTGCAGGGTCCCACACCTAGAGATCATCTCAATGTTTCACTGGATTGTTGAAGCCCTAAAAGCCTTCAACACAGGGTATAAATCCATGTGACAACAGGACCTTCAAAGGATCATGTTTCAAGCATGGAGAAGGATACAGAGTGCTTGAATGTTTTCAAGATTAAGGAAAGTGACCAAAAAATAGTGCTAGAGTTGTGTTTGTGAAAGAAGAACCCCAGAGATCTTTTGAATCAGATGATGACCTTGAACATGGAGAATCACTAAAAATACGAAGGTCCTTGATGGAGCATCCTGAGGGAGAATGACCAATACAAAGTAAGAACTTTTTCAGATCTAGATATAAAAATAGGAGGAAAGTGTTGCAAGGTAATTATTGATAGTGGAAGTACATATAAATTGGTATCAAAAAAAATGGTTGAAAAACTAAATATAAAGAGGTAGAAACACCCAAAACCTTACTTGATTTCTTGGTTGCAGAAAGAATACAAGGGAATGGTCGATGAACAATGTTGGGTAAGATTCAAAAAAAGAGGTTACCATGATGAAGTCTTGTGCAACATAATGCCAATGGATGTGCATCACCTATAGTTGGGGAGGCCATAGCAATTTGATTGGTAGGCAATACATGATGGGAGAGCAAACACATATACTATAAATAGGAATGAAAAAAGACACAAGTTAATGTTACTTAAAGACATGGAAGATCAAGCTTGTAGCAATGCCAAGATATGCTTGGTAGATGGAAGGAATTTTTGGATGGACTGCAACATGAGAATGTTTTTGCATTGATCCCCAAGGCATGTAATCCATTATCCAACAGACGAAGGGGACAACACCACAGGTGAGGAGGAAATAACACATGAAATTTTAGAATTATTGGAGGAATACTAGGATATCATATCTGATAGCATGTTAGAAGGGTTACCACCAGTAAGGAGTATCGGTCACCACATAGAGCTAATTCTAGGAGCTAGTTTTCCAAATAAAGCACCACATAGAATGACACTAGCAAAGAATGAGGAACTAAATAGGCAAGTGCAAGAATTGTTAAGGAAGGGTTTGATATGGGAGAGTTTGAGCCAATGTGTCGTACTCAGGATACTAGAACCCAAGAAGGATGGTGAATGGAGGATGTGCACTAACTCCAAAGTAATCAATAAGATCACTATGAGATATAGATTTCCATTACCTAGGATGGATGATATCATGGAATATCTAAGGAGCCAAGTACTTCACTAAGATTAATTTGAAGAGTGGTTACAACCAAATAAAGATAAGAGAAGGGGATGAGTGGAAAATAGCCTTCAAAACTAATGAGGGGTTGTATAAGTGGCTTGTTATGCCCTTTGGATTGACTAATGCACCAAGAACGTTTATGCGGTTGATGAATGAGGTATTAAGGAAATTCTTGGGTAAGTTTGTAATAGTTTGTTTGGATGATATTCTAATTTTCAATAAGACTAAAGATCACCTAGAACACATCAGATTAGTACTACAAAGACTGAGCTTGAAGAAAAGTTGCTACCCAATTTCAAAAAGAATAATTTCATGAGAGAAGAGTTAGTATACTTGGGATTTGTGATCTCAGTAGAAGGTTCATAGATGGACCCAAAGAAAGTCAAATCCACTATGTAGTGGCCTACACCAATGAATGTAGGAGAGGTTAGATCTTTTCATGGGTTGCTTAGTTTTTACAAGAAGTTCATCAGAAACTTTAGTAGTATTTGTATGTTGCTAAGTAAGACAATAAGAAGGGACAAGAGGGAATTCAAGTGGACTACAGGGGTAGATAGGAGCTTTGAGTTGTTGAAGAAGAAAGTAATAGAACATCTGGTATTGGCCTTGCTATATTTCATAAAGATATTCCAAGTGGATTGTGACACAAGTGGGAATGCAATTGGGGTGATATTGAGCCAAGAAAGGAGACCGATAGCTTACTTTAGCGAGAAGTAGAATGATGTCAAGAAGTAGTATTCAGACTATGACCAAGATTTTTATTCTATAATACATGTGCTAAAAAAGTGGAGACATTACCTATTACCCAAAGAGTTTGTGTTGTACACTAAGCATCAAGCACTACCATACTTGAATAATCAAAGTAAATTGAATCAAGGACATATGTAGTGGGTAAAGTTCATGAAAAGCTACACTTTTGTGCTAAAAGATAGGAGTGGTAAGTCAAACAAGGTTGTAGATGCTTTAAGTAGGAGATAGAACTTGCTAATAGAAATAAGGGTGGAGGTAGTTGGTTTTGAGGAGTTAAAACATTTTTATGAGGCTAATCTTGATTCTGTGGAGGTATAGAAGCATGCAAAGAGATGGTAGGCATGGAAAGGAGTAAGTGGTGTGATTACTTGATTCAAAATCTGATGATGTTCAAAGGAAGCCTATTATGCATACCTAGAAGTTCTATGAGAGAAAATATGATTAGACATAAGGACTACAGAGCTTTGCATGGACATTTTGGGTAGAAAAGATAGTTACCTCAATCAAAGGGAAATATTTTTGGCCATAGATGTACAAGGATGTAAGTAAATTCATTCAAGGTTGTAGGACTTTCCAAGTTGCCAAAGGAAGCAGTTAGAATGTTGGGCTATACCAACCATTACGAGTGCCATAGAAGCCATGGGACGACATAAGTATGGATTTTGTGTTGGGATTGCCAAGGATGTAAAGGGGAAAAGATTCAATCATGGAAATAGTAGATAGGTTTTCCCATATGGTGCACTTCATCCCATGTAAGAAAAGTAATGATGTGGTACAATAGCAAACTTATTTTTAGAAAGCTAGTAAGATTGCCTGGTTTACTAAAGAGCATAGTTTTAGATAGGGAAACTATGTTTGTGGGATACTTTTGGAGGAATTTATGGAAAAAGATGAAAACAAACTTGAAATTCAAATTAGCATACCATCTGTAGACTAATGGACAAAGAAAAGTAGTGAACATGAGCCTAGGTAGCTTACTAAGATGCTTGGTTGGAGAAAAGGCAAGAAATTTGGATATGGTCTTATCACAGGCAAAATTTGTATACAATAATTTAGTGAATAGGAGTACCAAAAAGACACCATTTTAGATTATGAATGGTAGAAATAGAAAGAATGTATCAGAACTAAGGGAATTTAGTAAGGAGGACAAGAGAAGCACAAAGTTTGAGGAGTTCATTGGACGCATGAAGAAGGTACATGTAGAGGTAAGGGATCACTTAAAGAAGATGAATGGAAAGTACAAGAAAGAGTCTAACAAAATGAGAAGACACAAAGATTTTGTGGTAGGAGACAAAGTGATGGTATACCTCAAAAAGGAGAGATTTCTGGTTGGGATATATAACAAGCTAAAAATGAGGAAGTTTGGTCCTTGTAGAATTATAAGAATATTTGACTCAAGAAATGCATAGAGGTGGAGTTACGAGGGAACTTGGGTGTATCTCCAATGTTCAACATTCTAGATCTATACTAGTATCATGAAGGAAACTCAAAGGGAAGTAGCACAGAAGATTAAGGACATGACCCAATATGGCCACAACCAAAAGAAGAGGTTGAGGAAATATTAGGAAAAGCACTAGGAACAAGCAATATGAGGAGTATTTGGTGAAATGGAGAGGTAGGTCGGAAGAAGATTCAAGTTGGATTTCTTTGGCTAAGGTAAACCGACTAGGTTTCCCTCTTGTTACTGAAAAGTGAAGGACTCACTTTTCAATTTACCTAGGGTATCTAATGTAGGAGCATCCTTGGGGGAACAGAGCAATCCTACATCGCCAACATTCACTTGGTTGTTAGTTATTTGTAGAAGTCACCGCATTTTGCATCTGAGTCTTGTGATTTTGGTATAATATTCATGAGGGGTATTTGGAGGATATATCCACATTTGAGAAGAATTAGATTCATGTGAGGATCTATATGGGTTTGTGAACCTGTATCCGACTAGTGGACTATCACAATTATAGAGTTACTATTGGCACCAGAGAAATTGTAGTTTGAAACAATTAGGGAGGACATGTGAAGACTTATTGGACCCGTGGGAGAAAACATTGTACACTACATAATTTTCTTTTTCGTTTCTTTGGGTTGGTTCAAGAAATTAGAATTGCACTAGTTGACTACATGTTTTAGGAAGTATTGAACTTTGCACCTCCTTGTAGTTGATGAGAATCATTAAGGAGGTTGAATATTGATATATATTGGTCACCCATGAACATTTTAAATCATCATTAGGAGATAGAGAACATTTAGCAAGAGTTGGAGGTTCAAGCATAGATGTGAGCATAAGGGTTCAAGATGGAGTTTGGACATAAAGATATTGTTTATTGTCATTTGAATGCACCCTAGCATATATGCCCTTGTGGCAAATTGTAATTTACTTTAGATTTTAATAATATAATGATGAATATTTCAAAGGCTAGGTTTTTCCCTCTTTGAGGATTTTCCCAGGGTATATCTTGTGTCCTTCCATTATGTGGTGTTGCATGTGTGTGTGTTTATTAGGGTTTATTGCAAGACTAGATAGTCCTTCATTGGACCTTCCTACCATGACTAAATCAATTATAAATGTTGTTTGTAAATGGAAATAATGTGGTTTATGTATCGCTACCAATACTTGAATTGATAACAAGAGGGGTTTGTTTCATAGGGGTGGATGGGGTTCCATGGGGCCAGGTCTGCACTCAATTGTTTAAATTTTAGTGTTAGGGACTTACTACGACAGTGGATCAAGCTAGATTTTGATTTCAATGTTAAGGGTTAGGGTTTAGGGTCTATAGTTTAGGGTTGAGATTTAGGAGTTTAGGGTTGAGGTTCAAGGATTTAAGGTTTAGGGTCAAGGGATGTGGGTTTAGGATTTAGTGTTTAGAGTCAAGTTTTTAGGGTTCAGGGTAAGGGGTTGTGCAACGTGGATTTAGTGTTAGGGGTTGTGGGTTTAGGGTTTTGGTTATTGGTTTAGGGTTGCAAGTTTAGGGTCATGGATCTAGGTAGGCGGGGTCGGTAGGGGCAAAGTGGGTGGGGGCAAGTGGGTGAGCAACATTTGGGGGTAGTCTTGATTTCAATTTTTGAAGTATCACCAAGGTAATAGTAACATCTTGACTTTCTATGAGAGTGGAACAACCAATTGACTATAGAAACCTCATTAACCTCTTTTGAATCAAACACATCATTCAAATATTTCTATTATTACAAATATCCTTTAGTTTGTTTTTTACTTATAAAAGGTCAAGAATTTGGTAGAAATAATATTTGGGGCGGGCAAGTGGGGACGGGCTAGATTTCAATTTTTGATGTATTGTCAAGGCAACACCAACCTCTTGATTATAGAAATCATGTTAACCTGCTATAAATCAATATGTCAATCAAATATGTATGTTCTCATAAATATCTTTTAGTTTTTAGATTTTTGTGTAGGATGTAAGGAATATGATAGAAATAATGTTTATATATTGGGGTATCATGTAAGTGATATCTTACAAGATGTTTAAGGTGAATGTTTCATGATATAGACTAAAGTTTTGAATTACTTCTATAGTGCAGCCTATCCTAATGCTAAAAGAACTATCTACAAAGGCTACCAATTTGAGTAGATAATTGAGTTATCGCTAAGGCAATAACATCTTTGTGATCTTCTTCAACAAGATATATGTCATTAAACACTAATGTATAACACTTATTTATGTTAAACACTAGTGGATAAAAATTCTAGTAGATAATTTGAGTTTTCACGAAGGCAATAGCATCTATATGTCTTCTTCAAAATTATCTATGTTATAAACTTACAAATATGTTTGAGTTTTATTTATTTATTATGTAATAAGTAGTCAACTAAAAGATAATTAAACTTATTTCAACAAGCATAGATATGTTGATTTGTCCTCAGGTATTACAAAATTATTACATTTCTTAATGCCATTTGTAATGTTTAAGGTATCACATAAGTGATACCTTTCATGATGTCGTTTGGACTACTAAATCAACTATACCTATCATAATGTTAATCCAGAAACCAATGCAACCATATGCTTTGATGCTTTAGTAGATGTAACATGAGGGAGATAACAATTTGAGCATTATTTTAGGTGTCGAAATAGATGTTTTCATAATTCATTTTCTAAATGAATCAAAAGAAGTGAAATATATTGATGTCATTTGAATTATCGCTAGAGCAATACCTTTAATTTAGAATATTTATGTTTACAATAACAACATATTTTGGTTACTTTTTGCATGGCTCCCCAAAACTATACCCAACATTTTGCTGAATCAACACTTACTATAAATAGAATAAATAACTAGCATTGATTGAATTATGATTTACTAAAAATAGAAATTTATTATTTTTTTTTATCTTCATATGCATTTTTTTTTAATAAAACGGGTAAAAACTTTATTGAATCATAAAAACATTACAAAGCAGAAAGCAACACCCATAAGGGGCACAACTAAAATCAAGAATTAAGTAACACCCAAGAAGCTCCTCATATCCTCCATAACCCAATCTTCAAGAACAGGGGCCAAATCACCAGGAAGATTGCCCCAATCATCCACATTCTAAGTCTCCATCTGTTCAGACGCCCATCTCGCCAAACCATCCGCCACCTTATTCCACTCCCGTGGCACATGACAAAAAGTAATAGAATCTAAATCATTGTTTAGAGAAACAATTTGTTTGGCCAGTACTGCAAGTTGCCAGTTCACCTCCTCAAAATGTCTCTTATTCAGCATATCAATGACCACCTGAGAATCTAATTCACAAATAAACCACCTCCAACCAAGGGCACAAGCACGCTCTAATGCCAGAAGGATAGCAAGAGCCTCCATGAGATTATTTGTATGCCGACCTTTATATATAGAGAAGAAAAAAATTACCACCCCTGAACTATCTCTGCCAATGCCACCAACTCCAGCATGGCTAGGATTACCTTTGGAAGATCCATCAGTATTGATTTTCAGCTCCCCCACAGTGGGAGGACACCAGCGACTAGTATGACAGACCCTCGCTCTCCCATGCCCATGTTGAACCATCCTCAAATGTTTCTGTCCACCCCTAGAGAGACCTAGGGCTTCAACAACACCACAGTCACCAGAAGCAATAGGGACAGATAGATCACACTTAGCAGCCAAAGTTTCCTACAGACCCCCCAAAATCCTCAACCAGAGCTGACCAACAAGTAGCTTCTTGTCCAGAAAAATTCTACGGTTGCGCTTCAACCAAATATGCCAAATTATCAAACTGGGGCCAATGATCCAAGCAATGAGGAGAAAAGAGGTCTTTACAGGGGGAGGCCCCAAACTCCTCTAAAAATCCTCTAAAGAAGAAGCATTTCTACACAGTATACGCCAAAGATTCCACCAGAAATGCCAAATAACTTTCGCAAAGGAACACTGAAAGAAGAGATGGGGGATGCACTCCCCATGCCCACCACACATAACACACTTAGAGGGCCCCTGAAACCAATGTTTCCAGAGGTTCTCCCAAGTAAGGCACCTCCCTTGAACAACTAACCACAAGAAGAAGTTACACTTAGGCCAAGCAAACTTATTCCAAACTTGTTTCCACCATGAGACCTCTGAGCTCCCAAACATTTGCTTATCAAGAACTTGATAACCTGAGGCAACAGTAAATTTGCCTTTTGGATCAGGACCCCAAGCCAACACATCTCTCCCAGGAAGAGAAGTGCAGACACGCCTCGATAGGATCCTAGGAAGCTCCTGATAATCCCCATCTGCCCCACCAGGAGGCCACTCTTGCGGAACCTTCCATCTATACACACTAACTTGTCCCAAGTTATGAAGGGTTTTAAAATCAGCAACATGGCACCACCCAGCATCAATAAAATGCCTACTCAAATTCTGTAGGTGGGGGTGGGTAGACAAAATGGGAGGATAACCATTCCAAGAATCATGCTAGAAGAGAGCATCCTGCCCCCCATTGCAAATCCAAAACAACCCCTGCTTGACCAACTTGGCACCCCTTTTGAGGGTACTCCAAATCATAGAACCCTTCCCCTCCAAACTAAAGCGGGCAACATCCACACTCTCAACTGCACCCAGATACTTTGAGGTAAGAATTTTTGCCCATGATTGATGTTGTTGCGAACACCACCGCCAATACAGCTTAACTGCTAAAGCTTGTCCATTCAAATCAGTTCTACGTAGACCCAGACCACCAGCTTGCTTCGGCCTACAAATAGCTTCCCACTTAACCAAACTCCACTTCCTGTGAAGGAGGTTGCCAGACCAAAGGAATTGTCGAGACAAACTCTCAAAGTCTTTGATAAAGTCGAAAGGTGCAGAGAGAACAAAACATTTGTATAGAGGAAGAGCCTGCACCACTGACTTTAGAAGAGTCATCCTACCCGCAGAAGAGAGCCACTTGTTAGTCTAATGACTAACCAGATTTCTGAACTTATCCATAATCTCCTGCCAGAACAATTTAGGAAGTGAACGAATAGCAAGTGGAATACCAAGATACATAAAAGGGAGAGTGCCAATCCGGAAATGAAGGATACCAGCAATTCTCCTCTGAATAGCCCGCGGAGTATGAAAGAAGTAAATAAAAGACTTCCCCTCATTAATTTTCTGACCTGATGCAGCCAAATAACAATCCAGAATCCTGCGCCAACCAAAAGCCTCCTCAACCTTGGCTCTACCCATCAGAGCCGTGTTATCAACAAACTACAAATGTGACTGAGGGGGAATATTATTTCCAAAACTTCAGCCCTTAATCAAACCAGTCTCCCCTTGGGATCTAATAAACCTCCCCCAACCATCTTCCAATAAGATGAAAAGATAGGGGGATAAAGGGTCCCCTTGTTTGAGCCCCCTAGAAGCACCAAACAACTCCATCGGCTCACCATTAATTAGCACTGAAAAGGAAGGAGAAAGCTCTTGACCCACTCAATCCATTCACCAGCAAAACCAAACACTCCCAGAACCTTAAATAAGAAGGCCCATTTAACCCAATCATAAGCTTTATCCATATCCAACTTAATAAACATAGCTTTCTCTTTAGAACAATCCATAGAATGAATCATCTCAGCTGCAATGATGACACCATCCATAATCTGCCTACCAGCCACAAAACCCCCTTGCTCTTCAGAAATTAGCCTGCTTAGCCAGGGTTTCACCTGCTTAGCAATCAACTTAGTAATAATCTTATAAACCATATTACATAAGGCAATGGGCCTAAAAAGATTCAGAGAATTAGCCCCATCCTTCTTTGGGATGAGAGAAAGGAAGGTAGCATTCATGGATTTCAGCATTTGTTTATTCATGAAAGATTCTTGAATGACCTCCAACAAATCCAACTTAATCACTTCCCAAAACTCCTAGTAGAACTCAACCGGGGAACCATCAGGCCCTGGAGCTTTTCCCTTTTTCATCTGGAACACAATAGTTTCAAGCTCTAACAAAGAAATGGGATGAAGCAAAGAAGCATTCATTTCACTGGTGACTAAGGGTGGAATACTATTCAAAATATCAGCTTCATCCTCCTCTGCAAGAAGGGAATCCTCAGATAGTAGAATAGAAAAGAAACGAACAGCCTCAATAGAAATAGAAGTAGAGGAGGAGAGAATCTCCTCATTTGAAGACCTGAGAGAAGAAATGACATTACCTTGTCTCCTATCTTTTACTGAATTGTGGAAGAAAGAAGTATTCCTGTCTCCTGCCTGAAGCCACTCGATTCGGGACTTTTATTTCCAAAATATTTCCTCACGTAATTCCCATTCCTCAACTTCCTTCATAGTAGCAGCTTCCAACAAACCTAGATCCCCAGTGAGGCCCTGATCACGAATCTGCCTGGTGATCAAGTCCAAATGAGCTTGAGCAGACTATTTTGCATGGAAAACATTACCAAAGTGTTGCCTATTCCACCATTTCAACCTATATTTCACATATTGGAGCCTCTTGGAGAAGGAGTACATAGCGGTCCCATGTGACGGCTTCCCCAAATTCCACCAACCAGGAAGAAGATCATGGAGGGAGTCATCTCTTAACCACATGAGATGAAACTTAAAAGACTGCTTTACACAATGTCAGGGAAGCTCAGCAATAAGTTTGATTGGCCAACGATCAGAGCCCCGCCCATCCAAAATCTCAGAGCTAGTCAGCCACCTATCCCCCAGCCAGAAACTGGACACCAAGAATCTATCCAGACGTTCAGAAATAGCCGTGTCCCCACATCTCGTATTATTCCAAGTAAAGACCCCATTAACAAGATTGATGTCAACCAAATTCAAGAGAACCACATTAACCTGCAAGAGATCAAAAGAAGGCTCCAAGCGAGCAATGCCTCCCCTCTTCTCTTCTAGAGAAACAATGGCATTAAAATCCCTAGCTAAAATCCATGGGAGATAAGGATCCAAAGTCCTCGCATATTTGACAAAACCCCACAACTTTACCTTGCCATGAAGGTCAGTTGGAGCATAGATGTTAGAAAAGAGTATTCTCTCTCCAGACTCAAGATGAGAAGCAAAACAAGAAATCAAACCTCTGCAAGAGTACCACCAAATTGGCCTGACTCTATGTGGGTCTCATAAGCATGCAACCCCACCAGAGCTACCAAGAGCACCAACACATTGACACTAAACACGACTCCAAATCTTCGAATCCACACTCATCATACTATCAACTGATAACTTAGTTTCCTGAAGGAACACCACATCAGGAGAATGAATACGAACCAAATCGTGAATAGCCTTTTGTCTAGGGATGCTATTCATACCCCTCACATTCCAAGAGAGCACAATCATCGTTGGGGTTGGGAGAAGTGAGCATCAATAGTCCTCACCGAACCTGACTCAACCAATGTCTCACCAGCTAGCTTTACCTTTTCTAGGTCCTTTTTTCTACCAACCTTAAGAGGTTTCTCAGGAGCCCCTTTTTTGAGGGTTTTTGGTTGCAAACCCAAGGCTAGGGAAGGAGCCTTACTTTTTCCTAAGTCTGGAGTACCCCGCACTTCAGATAGAACACCACCAGCACTAGGAGAGCCACCAGAAGCCTCTAGCACCAAATCTAACGCACCTTGAACAGGAGCCAGAGGAGCCAATTCAGTGTCCATCTGAGTACCTTGCTCACCAAGATGATCTGAACTAGAAATCACATTAGGTTGATCCCTGGGAACAACCTCAGTAAAAGATCCAACTGTTGCCTGCAAGTCCACCTGAAAACCTTCCTCCTGGACCAAATCCTCCAACGTCTCAAATCGATTGAAGGTTTCCTCCTCCTGCCTATCCTTGAGGGATCTCTTCAGGCCTCAACTACGATTACGAGACTTAACCGGAATAAAACCTTCTTTATCAGCCCCACCTCCCTGCATGGGGGCTTTACCCTTGTCTGCTTTCAAATTAGGCTGAGTAGGAACATTACTTGAACCAACTGCACCAGAAGCTTGAGGACACCTCCGTTGAAGATGACCATATTCATGACATAGCCGACACCTGAAAGGTAATGTTTCATAATCTAATGGTTGAGTCCAGGAGCAAGACCCAACAGTCATATCAATAGAATCTGGAAGCGGCTAGCTCAAATCAATTTCAACATAAACCCTAGAATAAGAAAAAATTCTCTTATTCAAAGTTTGTTGAGAAGGACCAATAGGTTTTCCCAGCAACAGCTCAATTGACTGCAATATATCACTTCTCCAGCATTCAAGCGGCAGTCGAGGAAGACGAACCCAAACTAGGATTCTAGAAGGTAACTCCTCCGCTAAGTTAAAGCCAACATGCCATGGTTCGATGAAGAGACCCACTTAATTATAAAAATATGGGCCCCCTTCGAAGGCCCTATTCTGATCCGAGACACACGAAAAATCCACCATAAAGAAGTTATTTGCAGCCATCAAAATATCAAAATCTCCTTCCGGGTTCCATGTCTTATGAATCCATGTATCAAGAAATGGGGGAGAAACCCTCATCCCCATGAACTTACAAATCAAAACATGATTGCAGTAGTAATTAATATCCTCATCTACCGACTCCGATTGTATTACTAAAACCGGCCGCTCTTGGGCCCTCTCCAAGCATCCATTCACCTTTAGGAATTTAAGGGAACCATTTCGGACCACATCTGATCCAGAAGAAGACTGAATGGGTATTCTAGCATCCTCCCCAGCCATGGAAGAAGCATGACCCACCATATCCAAAGGCACATTCGAAGCCATTTATACCAAATGAGTGAGGGCTCAAAATACCCCCCACACCACGCTGAATCCAAAGCAATGGCTCCAAACAGGCGCACCACCACAAGAGACAACACTTCAAAGGAAGAAACCCCCCCCAACGTACAGCAAACACGAACCAGAGGGCACACAATAAAAGAAAACCCAGAGTTGGAAACCCTTGAACCCTGTACACCACCACCCGCACCAAAGAACGCCTCACAGCCAGCTAAAACCAAAAAAAAGAAGAAACGAAGAAGAAGACTTGGTCCCCTTGACCCCCTGCTGACATGCAAATCCCTTGCGCATAGAGAAAGCTCAAACCTACAAGCTAGGGCTTGAGTGCCCTAGCTTGCTCTCCCACACACGCTATCGCCATCCCCTACCTCTAGGATAATCACCAAAGTAAGAAAACTTATCTTCATATGCATTTTTACTAGTTGTTATTTTAAACATTTATTTCTTCATTAGTATTAACATAGATTGTTTTACAGACATAAGATTTCCATTGTCTATAGTAGATAAATTAAAATGCTTCTAGTAAAAATGTGCAAGATTTTCAAAATACATGACTTTTACCAAAAGCATTCTAATTAATAGACTATATTAATCATTAGTATTATTTTGATTGTTTAATAGTTATTCATAGTATAATAGCATATACGAGAAATTTTTCAAAACCAATGTTTGAATAATCTATTCCTTTAAAATTATTTTTTGTAAAACATATTTGCAAACCAAAAATTCTACATTGTTCTTCAACTTTATTATTTTTATTAACCTAGTTTTTAGATTGCCATTTGGCTTTATTATCTATTTTGTAACCAACTAACAAGAATTTTCTAAGAAAATAAATTTGAATTAAAATAATAGGTTCAAATAAATACTTGTCAATGAACTTACAAGAATATACACTGTAAAATAATTGTAATAAAATGACTAGGTTTTAATAAATATCTGTGAAGGGTGAAATGTGGATTAATCAAAATGAATAAAAAACCCAATACATCAATGAAATATGAAGGAAAAGGAGATTTAAAACAATAACAAGATACTTACAACCTTTACCTTACGTCTTCTATTGTTTGCCTATCTGTTCTTGATCTTGATAATAATGAAACCCTCAAAAGCGTATGCTCCCTTGCTTGTTGAAGATGACAAGAATAGAATGGCTATGATACTTTGTGTGATTGAAGATGAGCTTCAACACACTAATGAAATAGATGGTAGTGAAGTGCTATGGAGATGGGTGCCAATGGCACGCTATATTTCCTGCAGCATAAGTCTATTCAAATGATGGATATGAAATGAAGAAGAAGAGGGTTGTATTTATAGATTTGTGTAGGAGAAGATCAATGGAGGAGGATGGTTGAGGAACATGCAACCAATAGAAGGACATGTGTCATTCAAAAAGAAGTTATATTAACTACTTTGTTGATAAGGATGAGTTTTTGTTTTCTTAAATTAGAATAGATTTTTCTAATTTAAGAGCATAGTTGTTTTAAAGTTGCTTTAATTCAACTTTTGCTTTTGTATGACAAGAAAAATTTATTTTTAGAAGATATTGAAGATTTTTAGAAGATAAGAAAACATAATTAAATAAATAGATTTATTTAATTATTTGTAGATAATTTGGAGGAATAAATAAAATATTTAATATATTTTATTTTTGGAGATTTAAGATTTTATTTAAATTTGGAAGAATAAAAGATTTTAGTTAAATAATTTAAAATTATTTAATTATTTTAGAAGAATGAAGTTGATGTAGATGAATTTAATTAATTAAATAAATGTAATTTATTTAATTAAATGAGAGGAGATGAATCAAATAAATAAATAAATTTATTTATTTATTGATAGAGGAATGTGAAGATGAAATAAATATTTAAAATATTTATTTAAGTAGAGTCATGTTATTTTTAGGTGTATACATTTTGCCCCTCTTTGATGCAATGTGTTTTATCACGTTGTTTCAAAGAAAAAGAATTTTGACAGTGATACATGCCCTAGTTTGCCCTTGGTACAAGTTTAACGACATGATGCCCCCTCGAGAGATTGGACGGGAAGAAGGCAGAACGCATGAGACGGACAATCTCACGAAGAAGAAGGTGGAAAGTGGGTTAGGATGGAGAAAAACGGGATATGGTTCGGAGAAACAGACATGGGATATAGTCGCAGTTGTCACACAGTCAGATATGGTTCACTTGCTATAAATAGGAGCTGGGTCCACAAGTTCTATTCATTTGCACACTTGTCCTTAGTTGATTGGTCTTTTGAGAATTTAGGAGAGCATGGCAACCAAAGAGATGGATATTCTATGCAAGGAGCACCGGTTTGAGCGAGTCCGACGGTTAGATCGGCCAGTGGAGGCAGGACCCTCGGTATGTAGTTCGTCAAAACTTGCTAAAAGTCATTTATTAGGGCAATAAATGCTTAGGGAAAAATACTAGGACAAATGCGCTAAACTATCGTTTCGCGCATATACAATCCGAAATGGCGCATATGCTTCTAAGTGGCGCATTTGAGATATACTACGGTGCATATACTAGTTGAGCGCATATAGGGTATGAATTGGCGCATCTATGTTGGAATGGCGCATGTGACATAATAAGCGACACATGTGCCAGAACGACGCATACACGTCAAAGGGCGGTGCATTCACAGTGAAGCAGCGCATTTGCCACCTGGATCGACGCATTTGTACTAGGAAAATCAATTGACTTACCAAAATTAACCCAATTGGCACCTTGATTGATGCGTCAATTGATAAGTGATCTCTGAGATTGCTGAGAATCTAGTCAAGAGATGATATGTTGTTTTGATTAATTTGATATGTTAAGCCAATGATAGGATAGTTTGATTGCTTTGAGTAGGCTTGCTTGGATATGGATTTCTCTAACGTTATGCTTGGTTTGGTTGCAGAAGGATATTCAGGATACCCTTATGTCATGAGAGCAGTTCTCGTTGCCGTTGTTGTAGCGGTACATGTTGACTGAGATTGACCGCGAGGCATTTGGTGCAATGGGTTTGCATTATGTTTGCTTCATACCTGAGGTTCGCGTGAACTGGGCTATGTTGATTGTAGCAGTGGAGCGATTCCATAGTGAGGATGGTACATTCCATCTTCCGACGGGGGAGATGGTGATCACTCTTGTATCGGATTCTGCACCTCCCTATTCATGGAGAGTTGGTCGAGTATGAGTCACAACGGGATACTAGATTAGCCGAGTGCAGATGGGTATTTGATGACCCAAAGTTGGTGGAGTAGGTGATTTCGTGGCAGGACATTCATGACTGCTATGACTACTTCCTAGGCATAGTGGTAGAATTGATCGGTGGCGTAGTATGCCCCGATAGGAGGTCACACGGCTTCCCAATTGGCTGGGGGAGGGTGTTAGAGAGCATGATCATGGATGGGACCCAGATGCATGGGGTGTGTGCGTGCTTGCACACTTATACAAAGATATGCACCAAGTGGTGTATCATAGAGGAGTTAGTTTGTTGGCAGGCGTGTCTCTCTTGCAGTTTTGGTTGTGGGAGCACATAGCTATCACACGGCCGGTATGCCTATTTCACAGGCAGAGGAGTGAGCCCTACAGTTATGGTTATGCAAGTGTGATTTCCTAGCACAACCTGGGGAAGCTGGAGTACTGGAGGCACGCGTTTGATAATGTAGATCTGGTTATCTGGCGCCCATACCTAAACTGTGAGGTATGGGATGATGAGGCAGATGAGCTTCCATATTGTTTCCAGACTTGGTGGCTCATTGGCAGGACTAGGTATATTCTGGAGCGACAGATTGTGAGCCGAGTGCAGAGATAGTTTGGCCGAGTACAGGCAAACCCCAGGGATAGGCATGATTTGCTAGGACCCATGCAGAGAGATTCAGGTGAGGTCCCGTGGCATCCTACGAGGTGGCCTTGATAGATTTTCAGCAGATTCCTCATGCGGCTTGGTCGATGAGGAGAGACATAGTGGATGCTGGCATGACACCAGACTATGAGGAGTGGTTTGCGGGGCATCCATTTCCCAGATACTCAGGGCCCGGAGAGTTAGCTCCTTGTATAGACGAGGATGATTCAGATGACGAGGGTACAACCGGTAGGAGGGGAGGATAGAGGAGGAGGAGAGGGGGTCAGGGGGATGATGGGGGAGGAGGAGGAGGTGGCTGACCTAGACAGAGGAGGAGGTCCGGGGAGGGTCCTTCGGGTCAGCAGGTAGTTGTACAGCCACAAGCTGTGGGATAGGTGCAGGCACAAGGGCCAGTACAGTCGGTGGCAGCACAGCAAGTGGCACCGCATTAGGTACAGGGGTAGGTGCCAGCACAGCAGGCTCCACAGCCTAATTTACAGTAGACCATTGCGACGCTATAGGGTCATATTAGGCAGCTGAGGGCTCATCTGAGAGCAACAGACGCTCAGAGAGATGCAGACGCAGGATGGATATCAAAGATATCCAAAGAGAGAGAGACGCAGCTTTGGCTAGTGCAAGGGCGATGAGGGCGGAGAGGGATGCACCAGTGACAGCTATGGGTACAGATGGTACCTCTATCTTTTTGGTATCACAGGTGTAGCAGGCACAGACACAGTTAGCCCAGGTTCAGAGTGAGCTTGCCAGAGCGCAGGCTCAGGCTCAATATTACAGAGGTCTATATCATGGGGCAGTGTCAGCAGATCAACGTGCGCCCAGCTTCAGGAGCCAGTCTGTGGCATCCCAGAGGATAGGTGGGTCTCGATCTATAGGATCAGTGAGGGGTCCCCAGCAGTCAGGGGGAGATAGAGGAGAGGGTAGCGCAAGGAGCAGTGCTCCATGGCAGCAGGGTTAGGCAGACCTGGATACTTGTATCATTTTGATTTGATGTACACATTTTTTATGGATGAGATAGCCTATATATGTACCATTTTTGCCTTGAGACATGTATCACCATCTTGTTGTACTTTGTATACACTTTTATGGTATGACTCTGAGAGATTTGGATAGATATTTTTGACATATTGTACATTTGGACATGTTTTTACACTCTATACGATGATGCAGTTATGGATGTTCTATATGCTCATGTTTTCTATGCTTTATATGCTATGGATGCAATCTATCTTATGATGTTGTGCCTATGTGATGTGTACTAGATGGATGTGGGATGATTTGATATGTAATGCATATGTTTATGGATATGATTATGCAACTCTATATGGATATGTCTATGTTTTTTATTTTTGTTTGTGATATATGGATGCAAATGTATGCAGATGACCTAATGTACTTTGTTATGTATGCAAATGATGTAATCATGTGAATGACTATCTCATGTGATATGATATGCTATCTGTGCTATGTTTTCGATATGTCCAAATGTACTCAATCGACACTGAGATGATATAGGTGGAAGAGAAGAAATGAAGACATACTGACTTTCATTTGATATACTGCAGGATTTTCTTAGGGCATGGTTGATATGGATTGTTGGATATGGGATGGATGTGGATTGTCATCTTGATATTCGCAAGTCTTTTGCTTTCATCATTGGGCACTTTTTGGTATTTTTCACTTTTTGAAATGTTGTAAGAAAATACAAGCATCTAGGTATAATTAAATCGAGATGACCGAGTATTCCTTACATGGATTTTGATATAGCAAGTTGATACAAGTATCTAGTCAAACTTGAATGTAAATGACCTGAGTACTTCTTGTGTTTCAACAGACAAGGATCGCCCCTTTTTCATGTTCAGACCTTGGAAGTCCTCGATGATCTTTTGCTAATCATGTCGTTAGACAAAGTCGTCACATTACTAAAGTTTGATCCACAAGCAGCAGACAAAGAAAAAGATTATGCCCCCATCATAGCATCTCTAGCTTTTGCATCCTTGAGTAGCATAGGGAGACATAATGACAAAAATCCAAGACTTTGTAAGTTAACATGTTCACAAAACATTCTTGCATTAGATGTGTCTTTTGCCATAATTGATATAGGATTAGTTTGAGTGTTTTGATATGGTGCTCCGCTTTGGACAGGTTGATGTTTTGCATCAAGATTTTTGCTTTGGGAGCTTGTTGTTGCTGTACTTGCTTGTCTAGTGAAAGGTACCACCATCCTTTATTGGTATCCTCTTAGAAAATGTGGCATTCAAGAATCCAAATCTACAACTAGGTCCCAGTTTAGACGAGGATCGACTTATTATGGGTGAGATGATAATAGATATGGAGAGACAAACCCTAAGGGACTGACGTAGTGCCTCGGGGGCTCATTGCTAAATGGCCTTGCCTACGTGACGGCGTAGAGGCAACGTAGTTCGGGGTGAACCTGATGGACCTAAGACCTAGGCGATGGCAAAGATGCAGAAATGGTACGGACAACAGGACAGATGACACTAGAATGAACGAATAGAAAGGAAGGGGAGTGGAGCAGAGCGGAGCCTCGGGGGCGCATTAAGAATGGCCTTGCCTACGTGATAGCTCAGAGGCGACGTAGTTCGACAATGGTTCAAAGGACTGGTTCGAGATGAATGATACGATGGACATAAGAGATATGAAGATATAATAGATGGAGGAAGTGGTTTGTCGCAGATAGCGCCTGTTTACCAGGGTTTCACTACTTGCTTTTATTTGCACGGAAGCCAAAAGTACACATGATGCTTGTTTTTCAAGTTTTTATCATGGTACCTATCCAAGGCGCCTGTTTGCCAGGTTTTCACCAGAAGACGATTTTTTTTGTTATTTTTCCATTTTTTTGCTTTGTTTTTTATCACTTTTTAGATTTTTTTTAGGACTCCCTGGCATTGGGGTTTTCAGGTACAGAACTTGCGGAGGTGCATGTTGTTGATAGGATCATCGAACAGTTCACCTTTAGATGTAGCCAATTGATATGCACCCCCGATCCATAGGCGGCAATGATGACATAGGGACCCAGCCAGTTAGGTTCGAACTTGCCTTTCTTCTCTCTATCTTGCTGATTTATGGGATTTTCTCTGAGGACTAGGTCACCAACATGGAATACTCGGGGCTTTACCCTATGGTTATAGCTTCTGGACATCAATTGTTGATAAGCTTTTAGGTGGTTAAAGGCCTGTTGCCTTCGCTCTTTGAGCATCTCTAATTCTTGAAGTCTGGACACTCTATACTCTTCATCAGATATAAGGCCTTTTAATGAAACTCGCAAGGATGGTATCTCGACTTCAATGGGCAAGATAGCTTCAGATCCATAGACTAGGGAGTATGGTGTTGCACCTGTGGGTGTGCAGATGATTGTACAGTAGGCCCACAGCGCAGGATTCAGTTGGTCATGCCAATCTCGGCCGGCATCATTGACAGTCTTCTTTAAGATTTTCAAGATAGTTTTATTTGATGCCTCCGCCTGGTCGTTGCCTTAGGGGTAGTAGGGGGTTGAAAAGTGGTGCTGGATATGGAATTTGTCACATAGTTTCTTGACATCTTGATTTTTGAAAGGGCGTCCATTATCTGTGACAATGGACGAAGGGATACCATAGAGACAAATGATATAGTTCAGGATAAACGAGGCAATCTGCTTGCCTGTGATATTGGCTAGAGGCACGGCTTCAATCCACTTCGTGAAGTACTCAATGGCGGTGATTATGAATTTATGGCCACTGGATGAAGAAGGGTGAATCTTGCCCACTAAGTCGAGTCCCCACTAACAGAAAGGCCAAGGAGTCGTTAACAGATGTAACTCCTGTGCTGGTGCATGTATCAGGTTCCCATGGATTAGGCACTTTTTGCACTTCTTTACAAAGTGATAGGAATCTTGTTCCATAGTTGGCCATTAGTATCCCATGCGTATGAGTTTTTTGGCTAGGGTAGGGCCACTAGAGTGAGTCCCACATATATCGTCGTGTACTTCGCTCAGTGCAGTTTGATATTCCTCACTATCGAGACATCTAAGGAGAGTACCATCGAGACCTCTGCGATATAGGGTATTGGTGATAATGGCATACCGGGATGCCTATCGGATGAAGGTTCATTTTTGGTTACTAGAGAGATCAGGTGGGAGGGTATTCTCTTTAAGATAGGCAAATATTTTTCCATAGAGGGGGGAATCGGCTCCAACAATGTGACAAATGATATGGGATTCAGGGTGTCATATGCAGGGCAGGACACTGGCTCTACCAAGAACTCATAACGTGATTGATTATCTGGAATATCAAGGAGAGATGCAATCGTGGCCATGGCATCTGCAGCTTTGTTCTCAATCCTTGGTATCTGCTCAAAAGAGATCTTGACGAAGTATTCTTTGAAGTCATCTACCATTCATTTGTAAGGGATTAATTTCTCATCTTTTGTCTGGTAGTCATCATTTACTTGATTTATGACCAGCTGTGAGTCGCCATATACCTGAAGTTCTTGGATATTCCATTCAACTGCTAGTTTGATACCAATGACAAGGGCTTCATACTCTGCCATGTTGTTAGTGCAAGGAAAGAGTAATCTGTATGATTTAGGAATGGTGTCGCCACTTGGTGTGATCAACAAGATACCTGCTCCTGATCCATGCTGAGTGTATGATCCATCGAAGTACATTTTCTAGGTTGTTGTGGATATGTGGAAGATAGATTCATCTGGAAATTCAAAGCTCAAAGGGTTGTTATATGCTAGAGGTGCATCTGCCAGTTGATCTGTGAGTACTTGGCCTTTTATTGCTTTCCTATCTACATATTCGATATCGAACTCACTGAGAAGCATAACCCATTTGGACAATCTACCTGTAAGGGCTGCTTTGTTGAGTAGGTACTTGAGTGGATCAATCTTTGCTACTAGTTTGATAGAATGTGACAACATGTAATGTCTCCACTTTTGTGAGGTGAAGACTATAGCGAGACATGCTCTTTCAATTGGTGTGTATTGTAGTTCATATCCAACAAGTGTTTAACTGATATAGTATATTGCTTGTTCTTTCCCGTCATAGTTTTGTTGTGCAAGGAGAGCTCCCAAAGCTGTTGGTGTGGCCGAGATATACAGTAGTAGAGGTTTACCCTGAATCGGTGGCATCAATACAGGTGGCTTCATGAGATACTCTTTTAACTGCTGAAATGCTTGCTCACATGACTCATTCCATTTGAAAGGGACATTCTTATGTAGAAGGTGAGAAAATGGGTGGCACTTGTCTGCCAATTGAGAAATGAACCTTCTAATAGATTATAGTTTTCCCTATAGAGATCTTACCTGAGTGAGATTCTTAGGCATTAGCAGACACTATGTATCCAAGTAGCTTTCCTGAGGTAACTCCAAATACGCACTTCTTGGGATTGAGGCGCATGTTAAACTTTTCCAGTCTATTGAAGATTTTGTCTAGTACTGCTAGGTGTCCTTCTCTTGTAAGTGATTTTGCCAGAATGTCATCAACATAGTCTTCCATTATAGTGTGCATCATGTCGTGGAAGATTGTGGTCATGCTCTCTGATATGTTGCACCGGCATTTTTCAAACCAAATGGCATGACACACCAACAATAGGTGCCCTAAGGACATGTGAACGTAGTCTTGTGTTGATCTTTAGGTGCAATTTTTATTTGGTTGTATCTGGAAAAATCATCCATTAGTGATAGCATGGTGTGTCTTGTTGTGAGATCTACAATCATGTCAATGTTTGGCAGGGGGAAGTCATCTTTTTGACAAGCTTTATTCAGGTCCCTGAAGTCATTACATATTCAGACTCTTTAATCTAGTTTGGCAATTGGTACTATGTTCGAAACCCACTCAGGATAGTCTATTGGTCTGATGAATCCGACATCCAACAGTTTCTTCAGCTCTTCTTTCACCATGAGGGCTACATGTGGGTGCATCTTTCTGAGTTTTTGCTTTATCGGTTTATCTTCGAGTGCTAAAGATAAATGATGCATTATGAGATTTGGATCTAGCCCTGGCATGTCTACATATGTCCAATTGAAGTTGATTTGTTTTCTTTTGAAGAAGTCGGTAAATGCTAGTTTTTCTTGTTCTGTTAAAGCTTTTGCCATGTGGATCATTCTGGGATCATCACTTGTACTGACATTAATTGTTTCTGTTGGTTCTATCAAGATTGAAGATCTCTCCTAATGTGTAAGATTGGGTAGAGGGTCAATCCTTTCATCCTTTGGTGCCTCAGAGAGGTTTTCACCGTTGGATACGTCTATATTTTTACTTTTTTCATGATCTAACACTACTGCGAAACGGTTTTCACCATTAGATCTTTCTTTCATTTTGACATTTTTGAGACTGAAAGGCTTAGCACTCTCTCCAAAATAGGCCTTCTCGTTGAGTTCTATAGCATAGCCAGCTCTGTGGTCCCCTGCGGGTATATGATCTCTAAGCTCAAGATAATCTATGATGGCTTCATCGTTCTCAAAGGTATTGAGCTCAGGGGTAGTGCCTTGTAGGTCCCAATCTATGAGTTCAGGGTGCACCAAAGGCAAGGGATCATTGGGTTGGTCTGGTTCGATGGTGTTGATAGTTAGGATAGAGTTGTTAAAAGCACGAATGAAGTCTGTGATGGTACTCTCTGTTAGTGGATCCGTCAAGGGTGGTATCATTCTTTCCTCACAATTTTCACTATCATTATTATGCAGGTCGGACTCTAGTGGTCTAGCCCTTGGACCTTGTGGCTCATTTGCATGGGTTGGGTCATACTCATGGACAATGTCGATGCCTTTATCATCACAAGATAGTTCAGAGAGGTTCTCCCATTCATATTCATTGGAATCGGTCTCAATACCCAGTTGCAGTTGCTGAATTTGATCAACTAGATTACTAGTGGATGTTTCTGGTTGTTTACCTTTATTCCTCTTTGCTCTATTGGTTCTTGACGTGCCATTGTAACCTAGCCCTGTAGTGTCTCGGGCTGTCAAAGTATGAGGTTGGATGGGTTCAGTGATACCATCCTTTCTTGAACTGAGTGGATCGTGTCCTTCATACCCCATTCTTTGTAGCATTTGAAATCCTTGACCATATTGTTCAGTTGGTATAGTGTGATGGTCATGTTGTGTTGATGGACTGCCTTCATCCTTGTATAACCACTGCAGGATATATTTCTCATCACTCTCATCTTCAAGGCTGCCCCATTTGACAAAGGGTCCTTTGGTAGCTTTGTCTTCTTTGGGTTTGCTTAGAGTAGGTCTTCCATATGATCTCGGAGATAGGGGGAACTTAGCCAAGCAGAGGGATTGGGAGATTGTGTACTCGCCCAAGCCTTTATCTTTGAGTTTGAGGTTGGGTTGGGACGTCTTTGAAGCGGAAGCAAGTGTAGTTGGGTCAATACGAGATGAGGATGAAGCAAAAGCACGGTTGTTAGGAATTACCACTCCAGGTTTAGGATGAATGGAGTTACAATACTGAAATGGATTGGGGTCACCTTGAATGGTGACCTCTCATCCTTCGTAAGGGAACTTGATACACTGATGATACATTGATGGCACTACTTTCAGGGCATGTATCCATGGTCTCCCGAGAAGAATGTTGTATGCTAGTTCCATATTAGGGACTTGGCAAGCCACATCTTTTACTATAGGTCCCACTCTGATTGGTAAAATAACAATTCCCTTGGAAGTTCTCTCCTCCTCATCATAGGCTTTGATAGTGATTTTCTTCTTTTGATCTATAGCCTTCTCTGAAAACCCCAATGTAAGGATTAGCTTCAAGTTACAAATATTCAAACCAACCCCTCCATTGATTAGGAGTCTCTTTATCTTGTGTTTGTGTATGAATGCTTCGATATGAAGAGAGGTGTTATGGGGTTGGGTGATCGACATATCATCCTTTTCAGTGAACAATAGGGAATGAGGTGAGGTGATGTGACCTACCATGGTTTGGAATTGTTCTTCAACGAGGTTTGTAGGGACGGAGGCTTCCGCTAAAGCTTTGTCAAGAATGGCCCTATGAGACAGAGATAGACGCAAAAGTTCTAGGATGGAGATATGTGCAGGTGTCTTATGCAGTTGATCCAAGATATTGTGCTAATTAGCCGGAGTGGCGGGGGCTCCTCTAAGAGTGACTCTGTTACCGCGAGTGGTAACGTTACAATCCAGATCTTTGTTTATAGCGATCACATTGATGTGTGAGTCACTTTCTGAGATGTGGTTAACAACATAGTCAAAGGTGACATTTGTGTAATTGGTGTCGTTATTTCCACCGTTGTTTCGGTTGGAAGGCCCTCCCTGTTCGTAGTTGGGAAGAGGATTCTTGAATGCCTGGTGATCATTGTTAGAGGTATGCCCGTCAAGTGATATTTTGTTTTGCTCAATCAAATCTTGGATGGTGTGCTTGAGCACAATACAATCGTTGGTTTTGTGCCCCCTGTTTTAGTGGTATTCACAGAAATCGTTGTCATTCCACCAATGGGGTTTGACTTTGGGTTCATACTCTCATGCCGAGGGAAGTGTTATGATCTTGTTCGTGATTAACTTCCGTAGGGCAGTTTCCAAGGATTCTCCCAAAGGGGTGAATTTTCTTCTAGGTTGAAAGTTGGTAAACTGAGATTCCATGTTTCTTGGTTTACTTTGTGGGGGGTTGTTTTGAGGAGTGGATAAGTTGAAAATTGGTTGCTTAGGTGCTGCATTCTTGGCGTCTACTACCCCATCATTCACAATGTTTTTATTCTTCGTCCAGAATCTTGGTTTGTCTCCGTTGGTGTTGGTACTAGGAGTGTCCTTATAGAGTTTTATTTGACCTTTGGCAATTAGAGCTTTTTCAATGATGAGACCCATCTCAATGACCTTGCTAGAGGAAGTAGGACATTGGATTTGTATCTGATAGCTCAGGTTGGTTTGTAAGTTGTGCACAAACATTTCCAGCATTTGTTTTTCAGGCATTTGGTGCAGACACTTACTTGCTAACTGTCTCCATCTTTGTAGGAAGGCGGCGAAAGATTCCCCACCTTTTTGTTTGGTGTTACAAAGATCCAATATTGAGGTGTCGTGCTCAATATTGTAAGAGAAGTGGGTGACAAATTTGTCTACAAGTTCGTTGAATGTTTTAATGCCAAGAGGTAGTCTAGAAAACCACTCCATGGCTTGTCCTCCCAAGCTTCTTGGAAACAATTGCATAAGGTAAGTGTCATTATGTGCGACCTCAAGGCATGCGGCATTGAATTCCCTAATGTGGTCCCTTGGATCACCCTTTCCTCAATATTTATCAAATTTTGGCACCTCAAATTTAGAGGGGAAAGGTATCATGATTAGGGTCCTATCAAAAGGATGTGGTGAAATATCCTCTAGGGTGTAATGTTTAGTCGATGCTCCTATTTGCATGTCCATGAATTGTTGTTGTAATGCTTGGATTTGTTGGTTAACTAGACTTAGGGCATCGGTAGCATTAGTGGTTGTTTTGCTTTTGTCTGAAGGTGTTCCTTCCTCATGTCTACTTCCCTCAGGGTTTCTTTCGTCCTCAGTTTCTTTTAGAGCCTCTACGTCAAAATCTTTAGGGAGCTTGACTCTTAGATGTGCTAGGTGTAAAAAGAATTTGGTAGGATCTTGGGCAAGTACCTTTTCCAATAAGCGTTGAAATTTTGGGTCATGTTGCGTTTGAAGGATCTCTTCCATAGAAATTTCTTCATCACTTTCGTGAGCATTTGGAACAATTTTCTCAACCATTTCAATCTGCTTTTGTTTTTGTAATCTTGTTAAGACCATGCAAGTGGCGACTAGAGATGGGATGAAGTGAATTTTGAGCAAGGTGCTAGAATGTGACAAGATTTTAGCAAGGTTCTTCTTAGATCTAGTTGGTGTCAAACAAAGTTGGGTATGCAAAACGATAGTCGAAGTAAGGATGATAGAAATCCATTTACTTGATGTTGACTAGTCTAGCACAATCCACTAGTGGAGTTCTGATAGAGAAGGATAAGTGATCCTTGATAGTGGAGACTCACTCGGTTTGTTTGAGATGTGATGTGATCAAGAAGAGCTTGGTTCTAACCTTGTCAGATTTTTGGAAGAATTTTGCGAGATGTAGAACATTTATGGTAGGGAAGAAGAGAGAAATGTTTGATTTGCACGATCTTAGTCAGATTTTGGAAAACTGAGATAGGTTGGAAATGGTTTTCGAAAAGTTGAAAATTTTGCTTTTGGAAGGTACGGATTTGCTCTCTGGGTTAGATGCGCAGTAGTAAATGTGTCGCAATAGAGTGTAAATGTGCTACAAGTTGGATCAAATGCACAGCTCTATCAATGTTTCAAATGCGCTGGAACAAAGTTTAAAAGCGCTGCAAGTCTCAGCAAATGCGCCGCTAGTCGGGGCAAATGCACAATTCTGGTTTTCTTGCTTGTTTTTTTAAAGTTTTTGGAACATTTCTCAAGATCTTTCTGTTTTTGGTTTGAAAACTTAGTGTTGTTGAGAATTGATTTTCAATTATGGCAAAGACATAGCAAACACATAGAAGTTTTCATGATTTTTATCTTTTGTTATTTTTTTGTATTTTTGGACTATTTTGACTCAAAAACAAGTACACCCTAGGCTAGATGGGACAATATTCGTTGAATCCTCTAGCTGTGCATACTCAAAGCGTGTAGCTCCAGGATCTGGTAGCACCGGCTCCCCTCCACGGCACTCACTTCTCACGCATACCATATCCGAGTTTCCTTAGGCTCGTACCCCCACCGAACCTTAGGATTGTCCCTACTACCTCTACTAGGAGTCACATGAATTGAGGCCGCTTCAAAGGCTCCGCCCTTTGCATCAACAAATAGGGGTTTTTGACTTACTAAACACTTGGTTCGTAGTAAAGGCAACCATTCGAGTGGTTACACGTGTGGTAGCACTACTCTCCGTTATGGAATCTCCCAACCTCTAAGGGTTACACCTTAGAGGGTTTTGGGGGAGGCTGGCCATCGGTGTAACACAGCAACACTTGTTGCAGGAGGTTTTCACCTCAAGCACAATTTATTTTAAGTGGATTGGTAGGGCTTGGCTTTAGCCTGTTACCACTCAGGGTCGTTCCCACTTGGACAGGCGTGCATCTAAGGGCAGGCCCCTCTAAAGGTTATACAGATGGAATAACAAGTCTGGCGTTCTAGTCACCCAGTTAAGGGGAGAGCATAAGACTATTGTTATTCGATGAACACAGAAGACGTTGATTTATCCAAACCTAGTTAAAAGGAAAACAACTATATGGGCTATCTACTTATGCACTCACGCAATTGTTAACTTTGAAGTGTTTTTAAAGATAGCAATGTTCATTTTCTCGTTTGTAAGATAGCAATGATCTAACTAGGAAAAGAAATCAACAATGCAAAGATAGCAATGGTTCAGTTACTCTCCTTCCTAGTTAAAGACTATGTGAAATTTGCATGCATACATCTTTTTTTTTGTTACTTTTTCCCCTAATTAATCTAAATGCACTAATCAATGCAGCTAAATGATCTAGTCTAGCCTCTAACCCTGCAAGACAAATGTTAGTTCAAACATAAAAATCAGACAAAACCCTAAAACCACAGTGCAGAACAGAAGCGCCGCTATGCAGTCTGAATGCACAGAAACAGAGCTTGCATGCGTTGTTTTACAGAAGCGCTAAGACAGGTGTCAAAAGCGCTGTAAAAAGAGACATGCGCTATTCTAACAAGTGCATCGTTATAAAGTATAAAAGCATCATAAACCAGGGTCGATGCGCCGAAGTTACGCAGGCGCCAGAACAGGGAGTATAAGCTCCGGAATAGAGTATGTATGTGCCATCTCTGTAAAAGCGCCGAAGTAGAAGGTAAAAGCGTTGGTTCAGAGATTGAATGCGCCGGACTACTGCATGCATCAGGACATGAGGTATATGCGTCATGGGATTACTTAGATGCACCGGATCAACCTGTCAGAAGTCTGTACGAAACTTGTACGGAACCTGCGTCTCAAAAACTCAGATTTTTTATTAGATAAAGGGGCAAGGGCCTCACGATGGGTGCCAAAATGTGAAGGGTGAAATGTGGATTAATCAAAATGAATAACAAACCCAATACATCAATGATTTATGAAGGAAAAGGAGATTTAAAACAATAACAAGATACTTACAACCTTTACCTTATGCCTTCCATTGTTCGCCTATCTGTTCTTGATTTTGATAATAATGAAGCCCTCAGAAGTGTATGCTCCCTTGCTTGTTGAAGATGACAAGAATAGAATGGCTATGATACTTTGTGTGATTGAAGATGAGCTTCAACACACTAATGAAATGGATGGTAGTGAAGTGCTATGGAGATGGGTGCCAATGGCGCGTTATATTTCTTGCAGCATAAGTCTACTCAAACGATGGATATGAAATGAAGAAGAAGAGGGTTGTATTTATAGATTTGTGTAGGAGAAGATCAATGGTTGAGAAGAGATGAGAAGATCAACGGAGGAGGATGGTTGAGGAATGTGCAACCAATAGAAGAAGGACATGTGTCATTCAAAAAGAAGTTATATTGAGTTAACTGTTTTGTTGATGAGGATGAGTTTTTGTTTTCTTAAATTAGAATAAATTTTTCTAATTTAAGAGCATAGTTGCTTTAAAATTGCTTTAACTCAGCTTTTGCTTTTGCATGACAAAAAGAATTTATTTTTAGAAGATATTGAAGATTTTTAGAAGATAAGAAAGCATAATTAAATAAATAGATTTATTTAATTATTTGTAGATAATTTGGAGGAATAAATAAAATATTTAATATATTTTATTTTTGGAGATTTAAGATTTTATTTAAATAAAATTGGATTTTATTTAAATTTGGAAGAATAAAAGATTTTAATTAAATAATTTAAAATTATTTAATTATTTTAGAAGAATGAAGTTGATGTAGATGAATCTAATTAATTAAATAAATGTAATTTATTTAATTAAATAAGAGGAGATGAATCAAATAATGTGAAGATGAAATAAATATTTAAAATATTTGTTTAAGTAGAGTCATGTCATTTTTAGGTGTATATAATATCTACTTGCAGAGATCCGAGGTGCATGGAGAATAGTAGAGTTTTTAACTTTTGTTTCATATGTGTATTTATTGAATACCCTAAATTTTGGTACACTTTTTTGCACATCAAAATTTTAAACATTAAATTTTCTCATATGTTTGCTCTCAATGCTTAATGTTAAAAAGCTTGAAATTTGAAATTTTTGTTAGATTTGGTTGTGTAGCAACCCAGAATCAAAATGACTAAAGGAAAGCAAGAACAAAATCTAGATATGAACAAAATATACTGTATTTTATTCAACAAGAGATGCAAAGCATTCACAATGAGTTGAGATACTCATATGAGAGCAAGAGGTGGGTATATATAGGATATACCACCAAAGTGACTAACAACACGACCAATATGGGATAAAATGAAAAAGTCCCTAAGTAAACTTAACCTAGTGTGAAAAGGATCTAAACAGAGAACTAGCTAGGAAATGAACTAGATAGATAAAGAACCACGTTCACACTAACACCCCCCCTTAAGTGCAACTTAGGGATAATGTGAAAAGATTCAAAGATGGGTCTTGACTACAAGGCCATGCTAGGTATCCATGTACAAAAAAATCTCTCACAAACAGAGTAAAGGAGAAAACCCAATGGGACAAAAATCCTCCCCAAAAGAGAGAAAAAGAAGTGTGGAAAGGTGGATTAAACATGAATCATGTACTACCAATCCCAACACACATATATAATGAATAATCCCCCTAGAAGAGAGGAGAAGAAAGACTATGCAGCCCCCCAAAAGTAGTCAATTGTGCTAATGGTTGTTGCTTCCAAATATCGTCTCCCTTGAACAAGGTGGTTTTGTTCATGACAAACAAAAACTATATGGTATTATATTGACATGAGTTTATTCACTCTTTGAACTATGGTAAGGATAATGGGATGGTCATTAAACTTGACATAGCAAAGGCTTCTGACATGGTTAATTGGCAATTTTTGTCTTCTATTTTAGAGGCTTTTGGTTTTTCTAAGAGTTTGGATTGCTTGGGCAATAAGTTCGATTACTAGAGCAAAGTTCTCGATCTTGGTGAATGGTAGCCCCTTTGGATTCTTTCATCACACTAGGTGGATCAAACAAGGAGATCATCTCTCACCTCCTCTCTTCATCTTTATGGTCGAGGCTTTGGGGTGCTTTTTTCCTTAACAATGACAAGTTGGTGATAAAAATGGTTTTAGAGCTTCTGTGGCTTTAGATCCCATCACTCACTTGTAGTTCATAGATGATACACTCCTATTTAGAGAAGGGTCTATTTTCAAAAGCTTTTGCCTTCGAGCAAATTTTGGATTATTACAATTTGGCTTCGAGGCAATGCATCAAGGTTGACAGATTGAGGATCTTTTTCTTTAATGCTGCCCTACAGTTGCCTTGCGAGTTCAACAGAGAATAAATTTTTTGCATGGTTTCCAAGTTGTTATGTTGCCTTGTAGATACCTCAATATCCCACTATTCACTACCCTTTGTAGAGCAAAGTTGTGGGAGGATACAATGAGTAAGATTCAAGATAGCTTAGTTGCTTAGAAGAGTAAGTTCTTCCCATCCCAAAGTCTTCATTGAGAAAAAATCTTATGGTAGGGTGCATCAAAGGAGAAGAAGTTCCCTCTTTATGAGTTGGAAAAAAGTTTGGAGGAGCAAAGAACAAAGTTCGGCAAGAATTAAGGATCTTGCCTTGCATAATATTGCTCTAGGACCTATTGGGACTTAAAAACTTGTCCCCATAATGCCCCATTTTGCCCCCAAATTCCATCTGAATCCCACTTGAACCTATAGTTTATAACCAATCAAAGACATCTTTCATAGGTTTTCATATGTCTCCCTTTTGAAAAGTACAAAGGAAAAGCCCAAAAAATGACTAAGTCAAAAAATTCTAAGTGTTTCCTTGTGTTTTTTGCATTTGTCAGAGGTCGAAGTTCCGAACTTCCTTCTTCCGTCCTACTTTCCCTCTTGGCTCTGAAATCCTCCAAGGCTAAAATTGCCTAAGTGTTAAGTTATTGAAAAATTCTCTAAGTGTATCGAAGGTCGGAGTTTGGGCCTTTGGCCTTCGGTCTTCTTCAAGGTAGGTGTCGGGGAGAAGCCCCGAAGTCCGAAGTCCGACGGGTATACTTGTTAAAATCCTTCTAAGTATGAAGTGTCCTGCAAGGCTTGGAGGTTGGCTCTTATTTCTTTCTTTTGGAAGGCGAAACATGGAAGGCCCGACGATCGATCCCCGACAAGTGTTCTCTTCTTTATGCTGAGGTCAGAAGTCAGGCATGTAGCTTTCCCTCTTCTTCATGACAAGCACAAGGTGGAAGGCCCGAAGGCTGAGGTCCACCTAATGTTTGAAAATTTTACTAAGTAAAGCGGACTTTGAGGGTCAGAGTTTTGGTCTTCTCTTTTATTCTGGGCATGTGAAACGGTGAAGGCCCAAGGTCCGAAGTCCGATGGGGCCAATATCTTCTAAATGTGGTTGGCATCGGCAAGCAGACGTTTCTCTTTCCTTTCTTCTTTCTTTTGGAAGGTGGAAGGTGAAAAGCCCGAAGGCCGAAGTCCTCCGAACTATTCAATAGCATCTATGTTTTTTGGAGGCCGACTTACTTTTCTTCCTTCTTCCTTTTGGAAGGCAAAAGGAAGAAGGCCCGAGGCCCAACGCTCTTCATTTGTCTAGGTATTTCAGGGTTGGGTGTTCTCTCCTTTTCTTTCAAAGTGCATGTTGTAAGATGGAAGGCCTGACCTCTGAACTCTGATTTGTTAGAGGTCAACATCCTAGCCTTCCAAACTCCTCCAACCACCTAGGAACATGCCAACTACTTCTAGGAATGCCATTAATGCAAAGTGGGTGGCCAAAATTAATGCTTTTAATACAGTTGGTGGAGTTGTTGAGGATTTTGGCACCCAGTTCATTCTTAGACCTACGTGTGAAGGCTATAAAGGCAAGATCTGAACTCTTTTCAAGAGTGGGTCTTTTGGCATTTTTCAGGCGACCAAGTGCAGAGCTGTCTAGGGTTTCAAAGACCAAAAAGTTCTAGTTCTCCAGTGAATAAGACACGGGTCATGAAAGGTTCTCATATTGATTTCAGTGATCAACACATGAACTTATCATTCTTCTCATGTAATTGTTCAAGGAAATCCAAAGTTTTAGCTAGGGTTTCCTCTTGCCACACTTCATTGTATGACTGTAACAGTTGATTAGATGAATATGACAGATTCTTAAAACATTACATGCTACATAGTGATGATCTTTTCTGTGGTTACAGATGAATGATTGTATTATGAGTAAGGATTACTAAGTATATTCTTCATTGATTGTTGTTTTTCTTGCATCTGAATATCCAGAAAGTGCATGTTTCATTTCTATGTTGTATTTTACCCTCTGTTGAACCATGGACTCTGTAGCCCATCATAATAGGCACCAGTCTGAGATGTTTGATTACCCACATCTCTTAAAAAAACTAAAACAAACTCATCATGTGTGAAATAAGTAGTTAGTATTGTATGTGTTGTTGTTATGTTTTGAAAACAGGAAACATTGTAAATGGGTTATTAAAATATCAATTCTTTGCAGATCAAGCAAGCATACATGTACTTCCATTGTTAATAGGAGTGCCTTTCATCAACTATATAGGGGTTCTCAATGATAACCAGTTGTTCTAGGTCCAGTGACAGTTTTTGGGGCCTAGAGAACGATTTGGGTTTGGTTGTCTTTTGATTTTTAGTTGTTCATCTGGTTTTGAAGTTAATACCTACTTAGGTATACCCTTTGGAATATCCCTCCAAAGTTTAAGCTGAGCTCAAAGTGCAGAGGAGCCTACCCACTCTGTTAGTTGGCCAAAATCACCCTAAATTTGTTGATAAACCTCTTCCAAATCGCCCCAATGACATTCTTGGCCTTAGTGATTTAGGGATGTTTTAGAGTTTAAGGTTGCAGCTATTTTGGGGCCCAACAGGACCAAAGTTGGCTTAGCATCCCCTGTTGGAACTAGACAAATTCTAGTCTCATTTTCTTAGAGGTAAGTATTTGAACAATGGCAATCCCCTTGGTTTCTTTTATGTTGATGACCTTCCTAAAGGCTCTTCTATTTAAAATTTTATGGCTTCGTCTAGAGACCTTATTGGCTCTAAACTTCCTTGGGATTTGGGGAATAGTTGTAGTATAGATTTTTTATTTGATTCATGGATAGGCAAATCTCCTCTTTCAAGCACCTCTAATATGGATGAAGCTAGGGTGTACCACTCCTCTCTTTGGGGCCCTAAGGTATGTGACTATAAGGAACTTAGTTGGCATAATGGGAGAGAAGTTAGATCTTGGAAATGTTGGGACTCTTTATCATTCCCAAAACATCAAAAATCTCTATTGAAGGCTCTCCTTTCTAATGTTGGAATTCCTTAGGTTGATAGTGAAGATGAGATTAAACAAATTGGCGAGCCCTCAAGAAAGTGCAAAGTTCGAGCAGGTTACTCCCTCTTTAGAAATAAACATTTCCCACCTTTAAAGGATTGGCTTGTTAATTTGATTTGGAATAAGTGGGCACCTCTAAAATGTAACACCTTGTCTAGCTAGATGCTCTTAAAAAAATTCTAACCTTTGATAATCTCTAAAAAAAAGGCTTTTCTAGCCCTTCATAGTGTGTTATTTATCGTAAGGAGAAAGAATCAATGGATCACATTCTCTTGCACTATGAGTATGCCTCAAGCATTTGGGGTTGTATTTTCCAAACGATGGTTGTGGTTTGGGTTCTTCCTTAGCCTATGCATTCTCATGCTTGCAATTGGCAATTATGGTCCAAGAACATGAGACCTTTATGGCAAACAATGTTGGCTTGCACTCTGTGGGCAATTTGGCTACAAAGGAATAATAGGATTTTTTTAATTGTGAAGTTTTGTGGTAGACGTGTTAGCCTAAGATCAAGGATTTTGTTGGTGCTTTTGTTGCTCCAACACTTCGCCAATTCATGATTCTCTATCCAACTGAAATCGATTCCTTTTAAACCAATGGAAATTTCCTTTGTCAACCCCCGTTACCGAGGCAAAAGACAATTAGGTTACTAGTATGAAGGCTAAATGGTTGAAACCCCTTCAAGCTTTTGGATGTTGAATTTTGATGGAGCTCCTCATGGCAACCTTGGGTTGGTTGGGGATCTAGGGCTAGTTTTGTTCTCAAGAACTCTAAGGACTCCTTTGTGTTAGATGGTTCTTACTTTTTGGGTATTCAATTAAACAATGAAGCAAAATGGATGGTAATTATTGAGGGGCTTTCCCAAGTCGTCTCCTGTAATTGTAAGCAATCAATTGTGGAAGGTAACCCCTTTATTAGTATTCAAGGGTTCAATAAACAAACCTACCCCAAATGGATTTGTAATAGCCTAAATTAGGAAGCATTATCTCATTGTAAGAAACTAGATGTTCTCTTTTTGCATGGTTATGAGGAGATTAATAAGGTAGCAAACTATTTGGCTACCATGGGGATTGACTGAACACTTTTTTTTACCTTGGTCGGTGATAGGGTGGACTCTCAGGATGGCTTGGCTTCTCTCCTAGAGGACTTGCACAATGTCATTTTTTTGGCAGGCCTTTTTATTAAGCTAGAGTTTTTATATTGGTTGCCCCTCTTAGAGTGTTGTTTAGCCACGTCACTTAGGTGATGCGATGACTCCTTTAAAGCGGTTTATAATATTTATTTATGACTATGATAACGACAATCCTTCTTCATATTTTCCATAGCCTTTGGAGAGTTGGTAGTATCATGTCATACTATGTAATGAAGGCTCCCGTGTGTTTAGCTCTCCATTTAGAGAGGCCTTTTATTTGGTGAAGTGTTCATGCTTTTCTCTTAATCTACGCTTTGGGTTTTGTAACCTAATTTGTTGAAGGCTATATTTGTCTTGATTATCTTCAACATTCAACCACTATATAATCTTTTTCTATGCTAATTTTCAAGAGTGAAAGCTCAATAAAACCCTCGATTATTAAAAAAGAAAAAATTTGACAGTCATGCTTTCATCAATAACTTGCTATCCAAATACTCTATTGAGAAGATAGTTGTGATTTCAATTTAACTTTTAGTGTTTTCACCCAATTATCCCATGTCCTTGAAGAGCACACACTAATACTGAGAGGGGGGGTGAATCAGTATTCGAACAAATTGAAACTTTTTAAAATTAAAATCACAACTTCAAAGCATCAAACAAACCACACATGCAAGAACACAAGAATTACGTGGAAAACCCTTAAGGGAAAAACTATGGCAAAAATATTTGCTTTTATTGATATGTAGGCTTCAACCTACAAAAGACACCAATATTCAGTTACAAAAGTGAGCTTCAACTCACGAGAAGCACCAACTCCCTTTGAGCACCGACTCAGCAAGAGACACCAATCTCTCAACTCTGGTTACGATTTTTCTCTTCCTTCAAATCTAGTCAAAACTGTCCTCAAATTTTATTTTATTTTTTTCAAACTCTTCCTTCATCTCTTATATCAACATACTCTTCTCACAAACCTGACATAAATTCTTTTATAAATCTACCATCAACTCTCTTACAAATTTGCCTCTTTTTCTCTTTCAATTCCTCATATTTTATCTGTTGTAAGTATGGACCTAACCAGTGTTGTCATTGGTGTCAACACACTCTTGTTGCATTGATGACAAGGATTGGATGAGCTATGTGTTGAGGATATTGAGAAAATTAGTCCTATCAGAAACATAGAAGAACAATGAAGATAGTGAAGCTCTATGAAGTGAAGATCCCAGCTAGATGAAGATCAAAGAATGCGCATCAAATGGTTTGTAGATATGTGTCTAAAGATGATCCAATCAAGATTTGAGAGGTCTGCATGAAGATTTGGAGAAGTTATGGCCATATGAGTAAAACTGGTTTTGGCAGCTGTTCAGAGGTGACAGATTGACACAAATATGTCCGGTGAGATCCGGAAATGCAATATCTTGTTCTGCGGATTTGGTGGCATGTTTAGGAAACCAATGTGAATTGACAACTCAATTGGTTCGTGGTCTAGAGGTCCGCAAGCAATTATTCTAATGTGACAGTGATGACAGACTGTGTTCTTGAGGTTCCGGATGAAGATGCGAATGATTTCAGTAAGCAAAAGTGGTGTGGATGTTTCTGGTGATTCAAGCAAGCTTGTGTGGGTCTCTAGATTATGTCTAGTTTGTGTTGGTGGTCCGCATTGAAGATTGAGCTCGTAATTGAAGATTTACCTTCGAGTGATGGTGTTCTTCCTAATCTTGGTCAACCGGATGTTTTACACACTGTTGGCATTTCAATTCGCACCTTTGGAATGCGATTTGGAAACGAACAGCTATGCACAGATAAACTGCTCTCCTATTATAAGGGGGAGTTCCCTTTTTGCTGATGTTCGCTAAAAAGATAAATTAAACGAAACTTTGCCTATCTTCTTTTTGATTCTCAGCTGCGAGCACAAGGTTATAAAACTCTAACACTACAGAAGAGGTTTTTTCCTTTTATAAAACTTCTACTACAACTAAGCAAAGGCTAATGACGTTTTTAATCTCCTGAGTAAATTCAGAGCAAAGGAAATTAAAAGTGAACAAGGAATGATTGTTAACACAAAAACTTAAGTAGTTTTCTTCCAGATTCACACCACAAGACTAAAAGTACTTTAATGATGAAAGCTGAAAATGAAAGCTACAGAAGCTACACATCTGACGACAAAAACTTGATGAATCGAGATAGAATATCAGAGCAAAATAGGCATGAGACTTCTATTCAATATCATAAAGTTTGCACAACTCTAGGACAGCAATGTTGCAGCAAAAGGCAGACATACAGCAAGCAATCAAACACCAGAGAATAGATTACACAAAGTGAACAGACACTTGGAATATAAAGATTTGCAGGCTAGAATAGGCACAGCAAATTTGCTATCACAATGACCATTCCCTTACAATAAACGCAGAGTGAACAACACTTCGAATAACAAGATCTGCAAACTAGAATAGGCACAGCAAATTTGTTATCACCAAAGTAGCTCCCTTACAATGGGCAAGGATGCTCTTATTTATATTAAAATCAAAGGAGTAGGGAACCCTAAAATCTCCTTGATTAACCTTAACTTGCCAACATGCAAGCTTTATTACTATTCTAAGACAAAGATACAATAAACAAATGCTTTAAAGCAAAGAAGTTTCCAACTATCACAAGGTGATTTCTTTCTAAATATAGAATGGATGAGCTTAGGATGAAAGCAAATGCTTTAAAACAAAAAACATTTGTTTTAAAGTTGTTTTCTTTTGAAATGCATCCTCATCAACATTCTTGTTTTTTGGTGATGTCATCCATTGATATTTTTTGCCGATTTCTTCTAAAAAGCTTATTCTGAGTGAAAAAAGTTGGCACATGGGTTTTGTAGGCAATTCTGTTTCGAAGTAACCCAGATTGTCGGATTTTGAAAAAGTGGAGATTTTTTTTGAAAAAGCAGAAAAAAGTAATTTCTCGAAGAAAAAAAGGCACAACTCCCAATCTTCAAGAGGATAATAATCTGGATGGACCCATCTCGACAAAAACTAAAAAGACTCTGGTTGGATTTCTAAAAAACGATCCCCTTGAAACAAGGACCCTGAAAAAGCAAGCCTCTCTTCTTCCTCAACCCGAAACTATGAAGAATGCCGAAAAAGCACTTGGTTTGGGTCTTCGAATCTTCATTGAAAAATAAATAAAATCTTTCCTCTGGGTGCAACCTGCAAAAGATAACGAAATAAAGAAGCCAAAAACTTGTCTTTATAAATCTTTAGGGCGAAAAAGCAGCTTTATTTGTGTGAGAATAAAACTTCACCCTCATCCATGAAGAAAGCAACTTTTAAAGCATAAATCCAAGTGGATGTCTTCGAATAGGAAGAATCCCTATTTTGTAGCTACCTATGGCTTCATGTGCAAGATGACGAAAAATATTTTCTTTTAACGATGTCATCGAACACGCAAGTTGAAAGAAGTGCTAGCAAATTTTACTTCGTTTTCGACACTTCAACACTCATTTTGACTTAAATATGGCCTGTCTTCGACTTCAACAAGGCGGAAAAATGTCACCATTAACTAAAAAAGCCGACTGATCTAACATTTTGGAGATTGATCAGCTGAGATTCCATCCCCTGCCTCTGACTGACGATCTGACATCGTTTGACCAAGTTTGACCTCCCGAAAACTGCCCACGGGCGAAGATTGGTAACAAAGCATGTCAGAAAACACTGTGAACATGAAAATATTCTAACACTGCTCAAGTTGGGCGCCCCAAGTCACCTGGGGCACCTAGTTTCCCAACACTTAGCCATTTTTTCAACTTCTTCAATTTCTTGGTTTGCGTGCGCGTTTCGGTGGCACAGGGCCCCTGTTTGGCTGTTGATTTCTGTCAACTAGGATGAAAATGAGTCTGATGATCTAGCAAATAGGCAGGCTTGATGAAAATTGAGTTGATTGTACCTTTCGTTCGCCTCGAAAAATGTGCCAAACTGATCAACTCTGAACCGGACCAGGCTGACGAAAGGAGATTCACGTTTTTCGAGAAAATCTTCAAAAATAAACTAACTCTAGAGAGTTTGGGCGCCCCAAGCCACCTGGGGCGCCTAGTTTGCCAACACTTAGAATTTTTTTTGAAAACTTTCAATTTTGTACCTTTTCTCGATTTTCGTGCCCACAACGCCTGTTCGATCTTTGATTTCGGTCGTTCTGACGACTGCCAAGGCGGGACGGAGGGTGATCTGAGTAGTCTGAACATTTCTGTGATGAAATCCTGGCTTTGACTAGATTTTGACTGAGTTTGACCAAGTTTGACCAACCGGAAACAGGCTGACTGAAGCATTTTCAACGTTTCTAGAAAAATGTGAAAAAAAACTAACACAGGAGAGTATGGGCGCCCCAAGCCACTTGGGGCGCCTGCTTTCACCAGACTTAGTCAAATTTATGATTTTCCAACTTTTCAATCCACCTTGGATCCATCTTGCATCGTTTTGCGTGCATCGTCGAGTCGTCGACTATTCGTCGGTTCTGCGTCGTTGCAACAGCGTTGAAAACTTGTCGACGAGCTCTGGCATGTGAAATTTCCTCTGTTGATGACTTTTGAGCTCATGTTTCGCCTTTTGAAAAAGTAGAAATGATCCAGTAGAGAAAACTTGGTCGTTTGAAGATTTCGTCTAAACCATGCCGATCGTAAAGCAAAATTGACCAATGAGAATCGAGCGCGACACCTGAGTTGGAGATTCTATTTTTAGAAAGTTTTGCCAACATCCATATCTCAAGAAACCCAAAAAACCTAATCTGGCATCTATTTTTAGAAAATTTGCTTTTTTGACTTTTTGACGAAAAATTTTCTAGACTTGTTTCAAAATGCCTTAATGAAGCAAAATTTTTGGTTGGGTACAACACACACATTGCGGATGATCTTGAAGATGCTTTAGGAAGCATGGCGTGTTCCACGAAGAAGATTAAAGTCCCAGATATGTGTGGCCGAGAGGGTAGTGACGCGCATGAAGTTTTTGTAATAAGTCAAGTTGTATTTGTGTAATTGCTCTGTAATAAAATAAAGTATGTGTTGTGCCGACTTTGATGATCATCCCAAAGTCGATGTCTTGTATAAATAAGATTTGTGAAGTCATTTCAAAATATCCTTGGTCGAGATGAGAAAGTGGTAGAGAGGAGGAGAGCGAAAAGCAGAGCAGAAGTGTTGAGCTTAAATGGAACTATCTCAAGCATGGTGAAGATGCTAATCTCCAGTTCAAGTATGTAATATTTATATTATTCTATAGACAGTGTGTCCCCTATAGGCAGTGGGCCTCTTGTGAGCAGTGTGCTCGGGTAGTGAGCCCTAATTGGCAAGTGTCATTTTTGTTCTTCTTATTCTTTTAACAGAGAATATAATCTTGGGTTAGTCACCCCGTAGTTTTTCCCTTAACTAGGTTTTCCACATTAAAATCTTGGTATCATATGTGTTAAATGTGTTTATGCTCTTAAGTTATTGTATTGTGCTTCCATGATTGAATCATTATTATGTTGTAGAAATATAAGAAGGATTTAAGTGTTTAAAGAATAGAAATTTTGGTGCAACTGATTGACCCCCCCCTCTCAGTGGTTTGTCCTAAAAACCAACAATTGGTATCAGAGCTAAGTTCCTCTAAAGGAGCTTAATCGCTTGAGAAGATCCAGGATGTCTTCCTACAAGAAGGATAGTCCGAGGTTTGATGGAACAAACTACACTCTTTGGAAAAGCCGTATGGAATGTCACTTGCAATGTATGGGAATTCAATATTGGAACATGACTATAAAGAAGTATATTCCTCCAAAGAATGGTCCAACAACTACATATGAAATCAGAGATCCTGAAGATAATCTTTGAGCTAAAGAAGCCTTACTAAGTGCCTTATCTGATTCAAAGCTAACAAATGTTATGAATTTAAAAACTGCATATGAAATTTGGTCTAAACTAGCACTTCTGCATGAAGGAGACAAATATGTTAAATGTGCCAAGATACAAAGTCTGAAAGGAAAATTCGAAAACTTGAAGATGAATGAAGATGAGAATATCACTACATTTATGCCAAAAGTAAATGAGCTTGTTTGTGGCATTAGATGTGCTGGTGGAACTTTGGATGAAGATGAGATTGTTGCCAAAGTTCTCAGATCCTTACCTCCTGCCTACAAACACAAGGTTGCTGCTATTGAGGAATTCAAATCTTTATCAAATATCACAAGGGATCAATTGGTTGGGAAATTAGCTGCATTTGAATTGGTTGAGTTTGGAGATGCACCCCCCAAGACTGAATCTGCATTCAAAGCTAGTGCCTCTGTAAAAAGCAAAAAAAGGTGTGATTCAGGAGAGAACTCCTTAAAGAAATTATCATAGTATGAAAAAGCAAGAAAAGATCTGGAAGAAGATGAAGCAGAAGTTGCTCAACTTGAAGCCATTATTGCTAAAAGACTACCAAGAGGATCTAGTAAGTATGAAGGAAAATTGCCCTTCAAATGTTTCAACTGCAACAAGATTGGTCATTTTGCCTTAAGGTGTTCGGAAAGATTTTCAAGGACAAATTCCGATAGATCAAGATTCCAAAAGAAATGTTACTATGTCCAAGAAGATGATGATGATGAAGGAGTAACAGATGATGAATCCGAGATAAGAAACAAGTCTGGAAGTGACTAGGTGTTTATTGCCATCAAGGAAGAAAATCCAATGCCCATTGAATCTGTCAATCATAAAATGGTAGAAAGAGCTATGGCTACTCAAGTTGAAGAAAAGGATGAATGGGTCATTGACAATGGATGCTCCCACCATATGACTAATGATAAAAATAAGTTCATATATCTAAAAAGATATGAAGGAGGAGTTGTAAAATTTGATGATAATTCTGCTGGCAGAATTAGAGGCAGAGGAACTATTTCTTTTGATCAAAAGAACAAAACCAGTGATGTATTGTATGTTGAAGGTTTGAAGCATAATCTTCTCAGTGTTGGGCAGTTGGCAGACAAAAGCTATGATCTCCGTTTCAAAAATAGAAAATACAAAATCTTTGAAAGCTCTAGAACTAAGATTGCATCCGGTACTCAAACAAAAGGTAACATCTTCCACTTGGTTGGTACTAGCAAAAGTTGTTTATTTGTTCAAAATGATCAGAGTTGGTTGTGGCATAAGAGAATGTGTCATGCAAATTTTGATAATATCATCAAGATAAGCAACACTCAGGCTGTAAGAGATCTTCTAAGACTGGTGAAACCTACTAACAGTTTGTGCAAAGAATGTCAGTTGGGTAAGCAAAGCAGAGTCACATTTAAAAGTAAGGAACAATCTTCTACCGAATTGTTAGACTTAGTACACACTGATCTATGTGGACCAGCAAGAATCAGGAGCCTGCAAGGTGATAGATATTTCATGTTACTGATTGATTACCACTCCTAGATGATGTGGGTGACTTTCCTGAAAGAGAAATCTAAAGCTCCTGAGAAGTTCAAAATATACAAGGCTATGGTAGAAAATGAAATTGGGTTAAACATAAAATGTCTTAGGTCTGATAGAGGTGGTGAATTCACATCTGGAGAGTTCATAGAATTCTATGAGAAACATGGGATAAAGAGACAATTATCTGCTCCAAAGACTCCACAGTGGAATGGAGTAGTGGAGAGAAAGAACCGGACCATCCAGGAAGCATCTAGAACCATGATGATGGAAGCAAATGTCCCTCAGATCTACTGGAGAGAAGTTGTAAGCACTGCTGTCTATACTCTCAATCGAGTACAAATCAGAAGCAATACTGGTAAGACCCCTTATGAACTCTGGTTTGGCATCACTCCTACTGTGAAGTATTTCAGAGTCTTTGGTAGTAAATGTTACATTAAAAGAGATGAAGACCTTGGCAAATTTGATGCTAGAAGTGATGAAGGAATATTCTTGGGTTACTCTACTCAAAGCAAAGCATACCGGTGTTATAACAAGAGATTAAGAAAGATTGTAGAAAGTACAAATGTGAAGGTTGATGAAGGCATTGAAAATCCCTCAAGGTTTTATGAGTATGAAGCAGATGATCAGAATGATGTTTTGGTCCAAGAAGTTTAAGCTCCTTCTGAAGTTCAGATTTAAACTAATCTGGAGAATCCTGAAATACAGGAAGAAGAAATAAGTTTGAACGAACCTGTCCAAGAAATAGAAGTGCAAGAAATTTCCAAAACTCTCAGGTATGTAAGACTAAATCATTCTAAAGACTAGATCATAGGTGATAGAAGCAAAGGTGTTCAAACAAGAAGAAAGATTGCTCAAGATTCAGAGAAGTATTGTCTGATTTCAAAGATTGAACCAAAAACAGTAAGTGAAACATGCAATGATAAAAGTTGGGCTAAAGCAATGGAGGAAGAGTTGATGCAGATTGAGAAAAATCACACTTGGGATCTTGTTCCCAGACCTAAAAACAAAAATGTGATTGGGACTAAGTGGGTCTTCCAAAATAAACTGAATGAAGATGGTGAAGTAGTCATAAACAAAGCCAGATTGGTCTGTAAGGGTTATTCTCAAGTAGAAGGAGTTGACTTTGAAGAAACTTTTGCTCTGGTGACAAGAATTGAAGCAGTCAGATTATTTCTTATTTTTGCTGCCTTCAAGGATTTCAAAGTATATCAGATGGATGTCAAGTCTGCCTTCCTGAATGGTGATTTGGAAGAAGTATACATTGAGCAACCGGATGGATTTCAATTGTCTGATCATGGTGATATGATCTGTAAGTTGAAGAAAGCATTGTATGGACTAAAACAAGCCCTAAGGGCCTGGTATGAAAGATTAAATAAACATCTTTTGAAGATTGGTTTCAACAAAGGTACTACTGATAGTAACTTGTACTTCAAGATTGATCATGAAAATATTTTGATTGTTGAAGTATTTGTTGATGATATCATTTTTGGAGGAAGAGATAGTATGTGCAAGACTTTTGCAAATCAAATGAAAAGTGAATTTGAGATGTCTATGTTTGGAGAAATGAATTTCTTCTTGGGTCTGCAAATCACTCAAACAAAGAAAGGAATCTTCATATCACAGACCAAATATGTGAAAGAATTGTTGAAGAAATTTGGGATGGAAGATTCAAAGCCAATGAATACTCCCATGGCAACCGGATGTAAACTAAGCAAAGATGATGAATCTCCTAAGGCTGATCAGAAAAAGTATAGGTCAATGATTGGAGGACTATTGTATCTTATTCAAACTAGACCGACATTATGAATGTTGTTGGTCTTGTTGCTAGATTCCAAACTGATCCTAGAGAATCTCATGTCATGGCAATCAAGAGAATTCTCAAATATCTAAAGGGAACAGTTGAGTATGGTTTATGGTATCCTAGGGATCATGATTTCTCTCTTCATGCATATACAGATGCTGATTGGGTAGGAGATGTGGATGATTGAAAGAGTACCAGTGGTGGTGCATTCTTTTTGGGGAAAAGATTGGTTTCTTGGCTAAGCAAGAAACAAGAGGCAATTTTTCTGTCCACTGCAGAAGCAAAGTATATTGCAGCAGCAGGTAGTTGCACTCAAGTATTGTGGATGAAACAAATGCTAAGAGATATCAGAGTGGAGTATGAGGAACCTATCACAATCTTCTGTGATAACTCAAGTGCAATAAATATATCAAAAAATCTAATGTTGCATTCAAAGACAAAACATATATCCATCAAGTTTCACTTTTTGAGAGAGCAGGTGAACAAGAATGAAGTCAGATTGGAGTTTGTGCCCTCAAAAGATCAGAGTGCAGACATTTTTACTAAACCTCTACCTAAGGACTCTTTTGAGTATCTCAGGGAGAAGTTAGGGGTAATTACCCCTCCGATTCTGAATTAAGGTGCACTGATGTGCATCAGTCCGGTGGATCTCACAGTCATTTTGTGGTCCGGATTGATGATAGGAAGCTGCTACTCAGGGGGAGTAGTTTGTATGATTCTGAAGTATTGATGCAAGTATGTGCCCTTTGCCATTGATGTCAAAGGGGGAGAGAAGACATGCAAAAAACAAAAGTGGTTGTTGATCAAAGGGGGAGCAGTAAAGAAAGAGAAGACATATGACTGATTGATGTTGATAGGGGGAGCTATGTCAGTTAGTGAGGAGAAGTTCTTGTCTTGATGGTTAAAACAATTTTTCACATCATATGTTGCCATCAATGACAAAAGGGGAGATTGTTGCAAGTATGGACCTAACCAGTGTTGTCATTGATGTCAACATACTTCAGTTGCATTGATGACAAGGATTGGATGAACTATGTGATGAGGATATTGAGAAAATTAGTCATATCAGAAACAGAGAAGAACAGTGAAGACAGTGAAGCTCTATGAAGTGAATATCCCAGCTAAATGAAGATAAGAGAATGCGCATCAAAGGGTTTGTAGATATGTCTAAAGGTGATCTAGTCAAGATTTGAGAGGTCTGCATGAAGATTTGGAGAAGTTATGGCCATATAAATAAAACTGGTTCTGGCAGCTGTTTAGAGGTGACAGATTGACACAAATATGTCCGGTGAGATCCGGAAATGCAATATCTTGTTCTGCGGATTTGGTGGCATGTTTAGGAAGCCAATGTGAATTGACAACTCAATTGGTTCGTGGTCTGGAGGTCCGCAAGCAATTATTCTAATGTGACAGTGATGACAGACTGTGTTCTTGAGGTTCCGGAAGAAGATGCGAATGATTTCAGTAAGAAGAAGTGGTGTGGATGTTTCTGGTGATTCAAGCAAGCTTGTGGGGGTTTCTAGACTGTGTCCAGTTTGTGTTGGCAGCCCGCACTGAAGATTGAGCTCGTAATTGAAGATTTAACTTCAGGTGATGGTGTTCTTCCTAATCTTGGCCGACCGGATGTTTTACACATATTGCGAATGATCTTGAAGATGCTTTAGAAAGCATGGCGTGTTCCTCGAAAAAGATTGAAGTCCCAAATATGCATGGCCGAGAGGGTAGTGACGCACATGAAGTTTTTGTAATAAGTCAAGTTGTATTTGTGTAATTGCTCTGTAATAAAATAAAGTATGTGTTGTGCCAACTTTGATGATCATCCCAAAGTCGATGTCTTGTATAAATAAGATTCGTGAAGTCATTTCAAAGTATCCTTGGTCGAGATGAGAAAGTGGTAGAAAGGAAAAGAGCGGAAAGCAAAGCAGAAGTGTTGAGCTTAAATGGAACTATCTCAAGCATGGTGAAGATGCTAATCTCCATTTCAAGTATGTAATATTTATATTATTCTGTAGACAGTGTGTCTCCTGTAGGTGGTGGGCCTCTTGTGAGCAGTGTGCTCGAGCAGTGAGCCCTAATTGGCAAGTGTCATTTTTGTTCTTCTTATTCTTTTAATAGATAATGCAATCTTTGGTTCATCACCCCGTGGTTTTTCCCTTAACCGGGTTTTCCACATTAAATTCTTGGTGTCATATGTGTTTCTGCTCTTGAGTTATTGCATTGTGCTTCCATGATTGAATCATTATTATGCTGTAGAAATATAAAAAGGATTTAAGTGTTTAAAGAACAGAAATTTTGGTGACAACTAATTCACCCCCTTCCTCAGTTGTCTATCCTAAAAACCAACACTATCACACATATATCTTCTTAATATAAATCAGATTTGCAATTCATAGTAGTGCTCCTCTTCCAGGAAAAATATCTTGAAAAAAACTCTTTAATAAGAAGTCGCTACAATAACCACATTGATCGTTGTCTTTTTCTATATTAAACTCATGGCATGAATCATACTTAAATAAGACTTTATCTTATTTTATGTAGCACCTTTAAAAACAGTTGTAAAGATTCTAAAATAAGGCATTTTTAAAACAGATATAAAGCTCTCTTTGCTTTCTTTTTGCTTTACTTGCTATCTTTTTTTCTTTTTAGCAATAAACATTCTCCACAAAAAGAAACTCCACACTCAGCAATAAATCGGATTTTTTTTTGCTTTCTTTCTTTTTCATACTTAGCAATAAATCTGATTTCTTTTTGCTTTTCCTTTTTTTTATTATTGCTTTCTTTCTTTTTCATACTTAACAATAAATCTGATTTCTTGTTGCTTTCCCTTTTCATTATTTTCTTTCTTTTTCATACTTAGCAATAAATCTGATTTCTTTTTGCTTTCCCTTTTTTATTGCTTTCTTTCTTTTTCATACTTAGCAATAAATCTGATTTCTTTTTGCTTTGGGGAATATGTTTAAATCTTTAATTTAAACATTTATCGATACATGAACGTGATATATCAACAACATAAATAACATTGACGTTGGAGTGTCCTTTGACATCAATGACAATATTCTAACAGTCCCCAGCAACCTCGTCACTTTTTCAGCCTTTGGCTAGCATGAGAGGCAATCAGATCTGCACATAAGATCTTAGTTGAATTTAGAGCTTCTGGAAATTAACTACATGTAGCTTTTTTTGCATCAACATTTCGGATCACACTCTATGATCTATTTTTCATCCTCTTCTGATGATGGATCATGGAGTGTGATCTGAAACGTCGATGCAAAAAAAGCTACACAAAATTAATTTCCAAAAGCTCTAAATTCATTTGTCATGGACTATAAAAATATCATATCTTCAATAAGATCTTAATTTCAAAGAAAAAGAACTTTATATGGCCTTGTTTCTAGCCTTCCTAAATAGCCAATGAGCTCAAACCTATGGGAAAAATACTCTTGCAAAGCTCAAACAAAGATACTTATCAAACATCGACAAACATCGGAGTCATTTGCCCCTTACCAATTTAGCAATGTTAGAACCTCTACCTCCGATCACTTGAAATATGAATTCATTCAAAACTCGTGCAAATGAGGGATGCTTTGCAACTCCCAACAATAGGGAGGTGGAGAAAACCATATGATCACACAACGAAGTTTTACCAAGGATGGGAATCATGAATTAATGAATGAATGAATTTTAATGACATCCACGAGGCCAAACAACCTAAGAGACCAAGAGCCGCAGCCCTAAGACACTTTCAAAATCTTTTCGATGTCAACTCTTCTACTATGCATCTTGACCAAGATGTTGGCCATTATGTGGAGCTTCGCTTCCTCAAAAAGCTCGTTTAAACTTCCCCCCTTCAAGTTGTTTCTATATTGAATGCGGATATCTTCATAGGCAGCACACTCAAAGATGTCATTCAGTTTCAACCACTCTTTTGCTGTAGAAAGTGCACATCCTATCTTCCCAAATCATCGAAGTCCGAGTTTTATTCTTCCTAGATGATCTACCGTGTAATCAAACCATAAATCCCTAAAAGAGTGATTTGTCAGACAAATAATTCTAGCCAAAGTGTCCTCTAATGCAGGAACTTGGAGAGGTTCTCAAAATATAATCTCACAAGCCGCAGCCAAGGGGCATCTATAAATAGGATAGATCCATATTGTCTAATATTTGCCTTTGGCAAACTACAAATTAGTTTAACCTGGAACTGCATAATTGCTTTTTTATTTGAGATTGAAAATATATAGTTGTTTCCAAAAATCTCAATCATAAAATGCAGCACTGAAAACATGGCCTCAAAAACCTTAACGTGCACATTCCCGAAACCGCAAATTGCTGGCCTCTACATCTAGTTTATTTCCCCCCAAGGAAAAAATTCACTTTCAAAATTTTATGATATTTCTGCAAGAATGCATAAACAGTGAAGGGTGTATTCCACTAGGCCTGAAAAGGGTAGTTGTATAAGAGTGATCAACTTTTCACCTCAAAATAACAGGACTGCAGTAATCTTGATGTTAGTTTCTCAACTTGGCAGGAAGTAATTTATTGAAATATTTGAGTGCGAGCAAGGAGTTCACATCACCTCACTTAGACTAAATATGATGCGAGTTTGTATGATTTTTGGTGTAGTCTCTTTTCTATTCAATTTCCATGGCATGCGTTTTTCGTAGTTAAATTATTAAAAAATAGGTTTTCCAACTTCAATTTCTTCCTATGTAATATGCCTCAAATTATTCCCTCACAAGAATTTTATAACCAAAAAAACCACCCACTACTGAGTTATTTATCAAGTTCACAGCAACAGTCTGTCATATCAGCATTTTCTTTCTCGTGGGAAAAATCTCAACCTCTTACATATGGCAGCCAGTACTCTGTCCCTCTGACTGGCTGAGTTGCCACTTGAAGTGCCCTTTTACTTAGAAAAGTGACTAAAGCGGTTAAAGCATTTATGTGAAGAACAGTAATTCAAAAGCATTTGAAGGCAGACAGTATGAAATGTTCCCTTCAGATTTAAAAAGCAACCAATTATGTGATGTCACATCAGCCCACCAACAAAACATGACTTAATGCACACCTATTAGTCCACCCTTTTTTGGGGGGAACTATATGACACCTCAACAAAAAAGTATGCTGATGTGGCATCATATTGAGAGGCGTGAAGTTAGAATACCACTACTGGGTCCTCTCCCCTAGCGCTAGTCAATATCTCAGCTCTCCAGCTATGCTCCCTCGCATTTTCATGCTTATTTACTTGATGTATCATGTGATGTAAGTTAACAAAGATGGCACTACAACTGTTTTCCTGATTTATCCGGTACTCTCCAAGCATCTCAAACATATTCATCTAAATATCACACTGTTGACACTAAAGGAGCAATCGCTAGCTGCAACTGATTGTACCCATCTGGTAATGATCTGCTGACACCAAAGGAACAAGCACTGGTTTGGATGAAATTGTATTACTTTATTAGAGTTAATGTTAAGCCGATCATAGTTTCTTTGTGCTTTATAAGCCTTTCCATTTAGCAAGGGCTTTGGACTTTATTTATTGTTGGATATTATTTTCTGCTGATGTGTTTCAGATCCTTAACCCTGACTACTTGAATCTATTTGGTCTTATAAGTGGAGATATGTAAAATTAGGTGAACATTTTCTTCATTTTCATGTTGAAACCTCTACATATAAAAAATCAACATAAAAATGACAATTTTCTAGGAGATGGGGTGGTTGAACATGGAAGCATTTTAGTCATAAACTAACTAGTTCCCAATAACCTCGTTGCAAATTTAATTCATTTATTTTCAAAATTCTTATTTCAATATTGACTGTCTGCATAAGTCAGGTAAACTTTACAGCATTTTTGGTAGTGCCGAGACAGCAGTCACCTGAACAACAAAAGTTTGCAAACATACCAATGGGCCATGTGAGAATTTGTCCGTGGATTGCCACTGACCCATCCTGAGATGTCAAGTTTCAAGAGTACGGTGTGCACTTACACGACCTTACTGCCACTCAGCTGCCTCTTTGAAGCTTAGAAAATGATGCATTCATTCTGTATCCTACTAAAAATATAAGATAGTTTAATATTAAACTGCTAAAAGAGTATAGGTCAACTGAAATCACTACTTCTACCATAGGCAAACCTACAAACCTAGAATACTCCAGCCTCCCACATTTTCAGCAAACCTTGCGCTAGATACACAGTTCAAAAATAGACTAGACACACAACAACTAACAAAGAATTCTCCCTCCATGAACAGCCAAAAATAACTAGTTTAATACTAAAGTTCAGAGGCTTGGAACAATTTGAAGTAACATAATTAAATATCTCACATGTGCTGTAAATAATATGTTATTTAAGTAAAACAAAATTCCAAACCACAGAAAAAGAGGGGCAGTAGCAAATTATACAATATCTTTCGATTTGATTGCCAGACTATGACAAGTACCTCCAGAAAGCAGGGCCGTCTTTGGAGACAAGTAGAATGCGAGATCCTGAATAATCAAAAGAAGAGCATTTCAAGTCATCTGGTTCTATAATTTCCCTCATTCCTTTTGTTATTAAATGATCGTTTTCCCTGCTTTGGACAATATCTTCACTGCGCGCATCAAATATTGACAACCCACTTCCATTAATAGCCATTACCAAGTTCGGAGAACCCCAGACTTGAGCAACAGAAAACTCTTCAAAGCGGACATTGGACTCTGGGAGCGTATACACGCATGCAGACTTCCCTCCCCGAATTGACCATTGATTCACTCTATATTGAACAGGCATCTTTGAAGAAAACCTTGGGGCTACAACCCCAGCAAAAATCAAATCACCCTGAGCAAATACAGACTGCACATTTTCCCCGAACATTGGGATTTTGAGGCCTACTCCAGAAGGCACGCGGAAGTCAAAGACATTAACTGCATCTTGAGTGCAGAAGACTCCATCATTGCCTTCCGATTCTGCAGAACTTACTCTGTATGGACACGAGCAAAATTGTAATGATTGTCCCAAATTGCAGCAAATTTAATGTATCAAGCAAAAATAAAAATATTAATGTAAAATATGCGGCACAAGTTTGAATGAGATTTTTCAAGGCTGAGAGAGAACAGACATATAGTTAGAAAATAACAATCATACCTCTGCCGTACCCCACCATTGCACTCAGCATCTGTGTTATGCACATGAAGAGCTGAAACCTTTCTACCTGGAAAAACAACACAATGCAAAGATCGAGGATCCAAAGAATTGACATCCCAAAGGCTGATAGATTCAGTTTCTGCTACAACAACCTTGCCTTTATTTCTCCATTGCAACGGACTAGAATGGTTCATGTTAGTTACATTTCTTTGTGTCTCCCATTTCATCACATGATCACCATCGCGGATATCATAAACAATAACCATCTTTTGAGCACTGGCAGTAGCTACCAAGAGTGGCCCACATGGCCTATACCACCAATGCTGATTTTCAGACACAACATTTGAAAAGCAAGAATTTGTCCTTAACACACTCCTCTGTGCGAGAACGGTAGAAAAAGTACTAGATGGGCAAGTAAAGAGCTCTGCTTCAGTATGATATGCCACAATCTCTTTGTTATAGAAATCCCACGAACAGAAACCAGAGTTCAAAGTACTACCTGCAGATGCTGCCACAACATATTTAGTTGAGCGACCATCTGAACCCGCAGCTCTAATCAACCAACAATCACCCCATGGGTTTGGGGTGTGCCTATGGGGAACTGTGTATTCAGCTTTCTCCTAGTCAAGGGAAAAAGAACTTTGATCATTACATAATCCATAAATTACCCTTTTATTTACCAGCCCCATGCAAATAAACATAAATGGTAACACCCCTGAGGATCTATTAATTCAAGCCATCTATATGTAAGAATTTGCTAAATAAAATCATCCATACCTCAGAATTCACTATGTCATGAAAAGAACAGCTGCCGTCATCATGAGCAAGCAAAATGGATTCTCCTTCTGAGACAAACCAACCTGCAGTAGATGTCTTATGGCCAAGCTGATTCAATCGATCAAAGGAGGCTTCTTCAATTTCTTCTACATTGCATGCACAAGGTTGGATATTTTCCTGATCATCAAACCCCATGTTCTCATCACATGTAAGGTCACATGCAATAAGGGGCTCGTTGCAGTCATTGTGAATGACTTCAACGGAATCCCCATCACAAGATACAATATGGGAATTCTCATTCTCATTCCTGTCAGAAATTGGCAAAGCAAGTCCTTGTTTCATTTCATTTGATTTAGCAGATACTAACTTGTCGGTGTTGTCCTCTGATAAAACACTGTACTTGTGATTCAGGGCAGTCAAAAACTCTGCAGCAATGGGATCCTCATCAATGGGACTCAGCAATTCTTTTTCTGAGAGATCCTGAACATGGGAATCAGAGGAAGATTCGGGTTTACACAAATCTTCTGACTTGGGCTTGAGCACAGTGAGTTGAATGGATGGTCGGCTTCTCAACAATTTTTGGTGGGGAAACAATCTATCTTCCAATTCCTGATGACTCAAGCGTTTCTTCAGAGATGGAGACGATTCCTGTAAATCCTCCTTTTCATGGAAACTGGGGCTTCTCTTGGCAGGATCATCAGATTTGGAGGGTATCTGAATTAATGAACCATCTTCCTCATTGTTCTCCCCAATAAAGCCATCGGCAGTCATGGCCTTCTCAATACAGCTAATCTTAAGGTGTATATCAGAAAGCATGGTCATAGACTTGTGAGTTTTGTTGGCATCCAACATTTCCTTGGTCCTCCTAAGCTCAGAAGCAATCTGGCTCACTCTTCTCTCCAGAGAAGCAAGCCTTTCATGAATCTTACTTGGAAAACAGTCATTACCTTCCACTTGCACCTCTTCAGACCCTTTCACATTCTTTTCTTCATCTTTCTCTTGGCTTTTCTTCTTTGTTTGATCAGTGGGGGGAGGAGGAGGAGGTGGAGATGGAGAGGGGATCATCATCCTCTCATCCTCTTCCTCGGCGCCCATGCTACTCTGCAAAACTTGCCGTGAACGGCATTCTCTTTCTCTTTCTCTCTGCTGTCGTTGCCGTTGCAGATCGGAGATAATGCATGCAACAGAGGAGGAGGAGGAGGACTTACCATTGGTATTATTGGTGGAAGAGGGCAAAGAAGAAGTAGACCACCTGAGACTGAGACTGTGAGCTTCTTCCTTTTCCTTTGCAACTTGCCTGGGCTCCTCTGATCTGCCGGCGTTTCGAACCCCCGACCTAATGGTGTGCCTCGAGGGCATAGCAGAGGTGTTGTGTTTGGAGGCGGAGGAATTGTTATTCCTAATGGATAATCCCCTGCCGATTACGCCATTCCTCCCCATGTGAAGAGGAGGAGGAGGAGCAGGAGGGTTTTCTTTCTCTCTGTCTCTGCGCTTGTACTTGTATTCAGCCCCCATCTCCATTGAGGGAGGAGGAGGAAGAGAAGCATCTGCCCTGCTTGGCCTTCTCTTCTCCTTCTTCCCAACACCAGCAGACATTTTTCAAAATGAAGATGGAGATTAGAGTTGGGGGGAAGATTTGGGTAGGTATTGTTGTTGCTCGCCAAAATGAGAGGGCCGAATTGAGAGTTGGAACAAATCGGTACTGGTGCCCGCGCCAATGCGTCCAATTTCAAATTTAACAGTTGATTAGTGCTGGAGCGGTGCTTCAATGTGACCGCCCAACCAATTCAAGCACAATTCATTAGGGAAGTCAAATGTGCTATAGCCTATAAGGCTTAAATTTTACAGTTGTATAGTTGTATTTAAAGATTTTAATTGAAAGGTAAATATTTGACTGTATTAAAATATATGTAATTTATTTTAGAAACGGTAGAAAAAACAATTAATATGAAAATCTGACTATATATGTATATATCTTTTATTTTCTATTTTTTAATAGAAACTTCTTCTATTTTTTAATAGAAATTTATATTTCTTTTTTTTTAATCCTTTAAAAACTGCAGAAAAAATAATTAATATGAATATCTGACTATATATGTATATATCTTTTATTTTCTATTTTTTTAATAGAAACTTCTTATATTTTTTAATAGAAATTTATATTATTTTTTAAAAAAAAATCCTTTAAAAACTCTAGAAAAAACAATTAATATGAAAATCTGACTATATATGTATATATCTTTTATTTTCTATTTTTTAATAAAAACTTCTTCTATTTTTTAATAGAAATTTATATTATTTATAAAAAAAAAATCCTTGAAAACAATTAATATGAAAATCTAACTATATATGTATATATCTTTTATTTTCTATTTTTTTAATAGAAACTTCTTCTATTTTTTAATAGAAATTTATATTATTTTTTAAAAAAATCCTTTAAAATTTGTAGAAAAAACAATTTATATGAAAATCTGACTATATATGTATATATCTTTTATTTTCTATTTTTTTAATAGAAATTTCTATTTTTTAAAAAAATCTCAAATTTTTAGATTTTTTTAAGAAAATTCTCAATACTCTTTAATTTTTTTAATAAAATATTTTATATTCATTCTAGGTTTTACCAGCGCATTAAATGGCAGTTATAAAAATAGAAAGAAAATAAGGAAGTGATTAAAACCGCAAACTCGGGGGTGTGACTAGAGTTAAGACTGCGCTATGCATGTTTTTTTCTTTCTTTTATTCTTGCATTTCTTTGGAAGACATTTCTTGCAAGACTCTATTTAGCATGAGCTTTAAATGTTTTTGAAACCCCTATATAAGCTACCCTATGTTTGCAACTGGTAAATTGATGGAAATGTTTGCATAAGTATCTTGCATGCTTATTGTAGATTAAACTGTAACTTTTCCTCAATGCCTTATATACTGAAGGGTGACAAAATCATTAAGACCACCCTTACAAGTGTTGAGTGCATATACCATGACTATTGCTTCCGCATTTTGCATGCATATCTATCTACTCATGGAATATTAAATTTGACTTGCATTAAAAATAATAATTGTCATGCGAAAGGCAAAAATGAAGACTAAACTGTAGGAAAAAAAATTCTTGACAGGCAAGGTGGACTGTGAAGTTTAAGCCCTAGTGCTACTCCTGACACCCTAGTTAAGAGGAGCAAATGTGTTGCACCTTTACACTCAAATTTTCAAGGGGGTATTGTGAAGCGAAAGTGATATGAGTTTTGTTAGGGTTTTGAGTTTGGTTTGGTTTCTATGTGTTTGATTTGTAAGTAGTAAATTTATGTTATATTGCTTCTTGTTTAAGTAGGAGTTTATATATTTTCTCCACATGTATTGCGATTTTTTTTAATTTTCTTGCCTTTATGTTATATGACTTCTTGTTTAAGTAGGAGTTTATATATTTTCTCCACATGTATTGCGATTTTTTTTAATTTTCTTGCCTTTAGGTGGCTTTTTTCCTTTTAATGGCTTCAAATCTTAGCAATCCAACAGTTGATGTTGGATTTGCTAGTTTGGACATGCAAGAGAACAGCTCCTCCTAATGGTATAATATTTTATTCACCTTGAATATGTTCTATCTTAAGTGTAATATTGTACTTATTTAATAAGTAACTTACTTAGGATAATAAAGTTATTTCATTATTCTCACCTAAGTAGCTAATAATAACATACATTCACCTTGACTTGAGGCACACAAGTGCCACCACTACCTCATCAACCTTTAATTGATGGTAGTTAGGTGTCATCTCTATTTAGTCAAGCTCGCCTCTATCTTAGTTCTATTGAATTAATCCACCTCTTGATTGAGAGTGATTAAGAGTTAACTCATACCTCTTGGACATGTCATCTCCTTGATTCATGCATCCAATAGACCTATATAATTGTATGTTACTTTTTAGAACTTGGCTCCATAATATTGAATATTGAATATTGAATAGCATTATTCTTCATTTGGATTTGTGATTAGCTTATAGGCATTAGGTTTTGGGTAGATTTTGTCATGTCCCATATTAGGAGCGATCATTATATGTTAAGCAATGATTAAACATAGACTTCACGATTATCTTATGGCTACGATTAAAATGATAAAAGGCAGAAAATATAATATATACATATTTTAAGAATACTAAGAGACACGTCCCAATCAAGGAGGTGCAAAGAAAGAACGTCTTTCACTATGTCAGGGGTATTAAAGAGAATTAATTTCAAATCAATCAGAAAATATGGAATGGAGATCTACAATTCAAACCATCGTCTGCATATAAACATCAGCGAATGAAGGAAAGTGTCTGATCGAAGGCATTTGGAAGTCCATCAATATATGTGATTACTCAAAGATCTAAGGAATAGTTATCATATCAAAGCATATTAATAGACTGCAGTCACTCATCTCTGTGTTACTGTATATATTGGAAGCAACGAACTCTTTCCCTAAGGCATCGGATATCATCAAGAGTAGAGGAATACAATCAGTCTACGTCCATCGAACATCCACCATCAGTGAACGATCATCTACACATCAATCATCAATCAAGAGTCAGCAATACATATATCCTTTTATCACCGCCTATCACACATTACCTCTGCCTGGAGCATTCAATCTGCATATCAAGGAAAACATAGTATAGTCAGCAACAGCGATCATATCTATAGCAATTACCTCATCAGTCTCATAGAAGGAAGACGATCACTCATACATTTAGACAAGTCTCTTTGCACATCTGATAAACATTACTTGCATAGCAAGATCGCCTATCATAAACCAGAGATTTACTCAGCTAAGCAATATTTAATATATTCAAAGAAATAATAAATCAAACCTTTATAATACAGATCAAAGATTCAACAAGGAGAGACAATATATATTCAGGACTTGCAAAACCATCTAACAGTAAATCATATTGGAGATCAAGCCATCCTAATTGGAGCATAAAGGAGAAAATTAGTATTGTCCAAAAAGGGGACATTACAGATTTGTTGTTCATAACAAATTGTAACATGGTCAAAGCCATGGTGTCCTAAAGTGTCACATCTCCCATGGAAGGAGGCTTGCTCATGGGACACTGCGCGGAAAAAATAATTTAAAAAATAAAAATAAATAAAAAGACCTTCCAATAAAAGAGTTGAAAGGGGGGACAAAAGAGTTAAATGGATGCAAAATAAGTTGGTGTAGAGGAGGGCTCACTTGCACCTGGCAAAGATAGAGTAATAGTGCAAGCACAGGCACCATGAGGAAGAAAAAATACTTCAGCTACCATGTCATTACTAAGGCACGGCATCCCTTCTCCATAACAAAAAGATTACAAAGCAAGACTGCAGGAATGGCACCCAAGAAGGAGATGATTAAGGATATATATGACCCATTTTGAGGGAATTTTAAGCATAAGTGGAGAGAGAATGCAGCTAGGAAAGAAGGAAAAAAGAACAACAAGGAAGGGCCAAGAGATCCAAGGGCATGAGGACTACAACAACCCCATCAGAGAGAAAAACTCCACATATAGGTACCTATTGTTATTGAATAACTATTATTACAATTAATATATTGATGTTCTTTGGATTAAAACATAATTACTATTTGTAATACCCATTAAATTCATGTCCAATGTAGTAATTGCATTCCCAACTAGTTGTGGTATGTATGGGAAAAGGCTTGACCAAAAATTGTTAGTAGGAAAATATTATGGACAGTTCAACTAATAAAAATAATAATCTATCCTTCTCACCACACACTCATATGATGAACATGTGTGAAAAATGTGGAAGCATATGAAAGGGACATGAGTTGTTTGACAAAATGCCTCAAAGAAATGCAGCCTCATGGAATGTTATAGCAGCAAGATAATGTCAAATTAAGGTTTGTTGAAAGGGCCTTAGAAACCTTTAAGCAAATGCAAACTACCATCCTGCTCGCCATGCTCAAATTGGAGCTTTGGGGAAGAGGGTTTGTACATCCATCCTTGCATAATTGAAGATGAAATTTTTGTCAAACATTACAATTCAAAATGATACTATCTATCATCACAGCCTTCAAAAAGCTTATGCGTAGAATTCAATATTGAAGAATTTATGCACAAATCCTCTCTTGAATAATTTTAAATTATGATTAGTTTTCCTTGTAGCTTATATTGTGTGAATAAGATTTGAATTTCCTTGTAATTTACTATTGCATCATGCTAGGAGGAAGGTGTGGTTTTATTAATTTATTGGGATCCATTGAAATTCATGTTCATTGATTTTTGATAAAAATCCTACTGAAATATGTATAAAGGGCTTGTTCTCTTATATTCTTACCTCCTATCATACCCACATTTGAGATTTAAGCATTTTTTTTATCCAAGGAGGCTAAGTGTCTTTTTGTCAATTTTATTATTGGAGTACTTAGCTTGATTGGAAGGATATTCATGGATGTATGAAATTGTTTATCAAGATACATTTATGGTTTGATATATTAGTTTAGTTTTATCACTAATTGATGGTGTCATTCTAATCTCTATTACCACAAAATAACTTATGTTGCTCAAATGCCCGTCTTTAACATTATTGTATGATTTTGACTACCTAAGTAATGAACTTGTAAGTTGTTAGAACATTAAGATTTTTTATTATGAATAAAATCCCTTGAAAATTAGAGAACTAAATAATGAGTGAATTTGCTCAAATATGCTCTAATGTCGCCTATAGAAAGATTTCCATAGTTACCATCGACCCTTGTAGTTGATATGTAAATCATTATTGTAATGGTCAATTATAAGTATGGTACCCTTGAGTAAAATTGTGTGATAGTTGGTTTAAAGATTCATGGCTTTGAGTAGACAAGTCTACTGCTGCATATTTTTACTTTATGATTGAAAATTCAACCATTGAAGGTGGCTGTAATTTTATCTCCATCAAATGCCTTATATGGATGTGAGGTGGGGGCACTCCTCTTTTGAAATTAAACTGTTGTGACACAATACCATTATGGCTGGGCTAAGTAGAACCACTGCATCACATGATTGATATTGCATGTTGATTCTTTTTTTTTAACATACTATGGAGTTCTTGCATACTATGATTGAGCCTAATATTATAAATTGTTTTAATTAAGCCCCAAATTTTATGACTATAATCAATAAGGTCGTTAGGCTCAGGGTAACGAGTTAATACCATATTGCACAGTATGGTGATACAAATGTTATCAACATACATTATTCGATGATCTTAACATAATAATAATTTATCCCATTGATTAGTTAACAAATGTCTTATCTAACCTTGCATGAAACCGTATAGTATATTCATGGAAACACTTTATGTGGTTATGTTTTAGTTCTAGTTGAAGGTTAGAGTTAATATGGTGTTGTTGATTGCAACACACGTCTCATCCATCCTTTTATAATGATTATGCCATATAGTTGAGGGTATTTGCTAACTGAACCTATTAGGTGGTCCATGTTTAAGATGAGGGTTGTTATGTTCCATAGCTATGTTTCATTAATTTATGGATTAGACTTGTTATATGAATAAACTATCAATTAGTTGAGATATAGACTTGCCAAAATAAGATTACTAGTGTACAGTGTAATCTTTGCACCATCACTGATACATTCAATATGAAAGGGCTACAAATGTATAGTGTTATGGTGTAAACAATACCTTTAAGAGCACCAAAGGTATGCCTAATGGGAGCAATGAAATACCAAACCATGTAACATTGTGCCTAAAGGGTATTTTTCAATCTTGTTGAATTTGAAGGATAAAACCTTACATGGCTTTACATATGGATATAACTTTTATATGTTGGAGTTATGATTAGAATAATATAACCTCTTGTTTACATATCCACTGTGGTTTTAAGTACTAAATAAAAATGCTCCCTTATAGCTAAATAATGCCCTATAATTTATATAATGTATTCATCTTGAACAAGATAGTTCTAAGGACTACAATAATAGTTTGTGACCATGATTACTAGAAATATTTATAGGACAATAACACAATATACAAAGTTTTGTTTCATAAGTCTAAGCATAAGATAGGATAATGAGTTTTTAAATGCGAGATTCCCTACTTTTACCATTTATATATTAAAGAACATTGCATGATATGGTGTGTTATCCTGGTAGGTTATGTTTTGATTATGAAGGATGTCATAATATAATATGATTACGATATTTGATATCATTGAGTCAAATTATAGTAGGACAGCACTTGGAGACATATTGGTCCTTGTATAATTGTTGCATGGCGAAGATATTTTGACTGCTAATGTTATATGATCTAGTTTGACTGGATTTATTTTATATTGATAGCCTTATGAATGAATTTTATGTATGGATTTGATTATAGTGATGATAGTAATTGTTGGTATGAAACCCCCAAGTGTGGGAATATATGTGTATGTCCTAGAGAGATTATTGTGACGAGAACTACATGGGACTTTGATTCCATTTGGAAGTGGGTATGTAGGTAGTCCTTGGGTGAAGGATGCCCCAATGACCCAAGTCCATAGGGGAGGGGTTTAGAAAATTTAATCTGAGGTATGGGGTGTTCCTAAACTTGATCAACCTTCCCTCTTTAGTACATTTCAACTTGAGGCTAAAATTTGCATCAAATGGTTGTGAACTGACCTTCCAATTAAAATGGCCTCACTATATAGGCCTAAGCTAATAAAATACACTTCGTCATCATTAATCTTATCTACTCTAAGGTTTGTGGAGATTGTCTTCCACGATATAATCTAATCTTGGATGAACTTTTAGAGTCATTGTCATCATGGTCTATCTCTAATGTGAATGTATAAGAGTGCCTCTAGACTTGTTTAACTATATTTTTAATGTTTTATGTGTTGAACACTATGGCATTGCGTCAAGGTTCAATGATAAGTATATGAAGGTATAGGTTACCCTCAAGACCCTAGAGTGGTCTATTCTTCCGAGTATTAAGGGCATGATAAACTTGACCATAACATGGCTATGAATGAGTTATGGTTACTTGCTAACTTTTGTTAGGATTAAGGTGACATCGACCTTGTAAATCTTATGTAATTAATTACTCCTAATATTGTTTGTAAATCATTCATAAAGGGATGAAGTATTCACCAAGTAGTGATCTTGTTTCAGCCGCATGTTTGATCCCAGTACCTGACAGATGTAGATTATCTAGGGGGTGTAGGGGATACCCCCCTATGGAGTTCAGGGGTCGCGTGTCTCGGTGGGGGTCTGGGGGCAACACCGCCATAAGCCATATATATATATATATGGATCATTCATCATTAGGTCACATATCTGACAATAGAGGTTATGTTAGGGTTTTTTTCCCTAGAAGGCAACACTCTTTCAATGAGGACATTGTATTACAGTTGTGCATGAGTATTACAAGCACTACTAGATTGAAGGCTGAAGAGGAGATTGATAATGTTGTATTGTAAACTCTATTAAATTTAATACATACTAGTGCATCTCTTCTTGTGTGGAGTTTTTCCCAAAAGGGTTTCTCCATGTAAAGACTATGTTATGTGTTTGATCTTCTGTTCTATTATTTCTTTGTGTTGATTTCATACCATCTCCATCTTGGTTCTGCATAGTTAAATATCTATATTACAGTTGTAATCAATTTTCCATTGATAGTTGTTTACCTTCATTTCTAACATTTGGTATCAAAGCCTGGCTAGTTCTATGTCTTGGGTGGAAGTGTGAGGGTTTTTGAGTTGTAGTGGGAGTTCTGATTTAATTTATTTTACATATTTGTGTAGAAGCAATGGATGCATCCCCATCTCAATTGAACATCATGAGTTGTGAAAGCTGAAAATGGAGGATTTCCTTGAAGAAAGATATCAATGTTTAGCTGCGACAAAATAGAAGAAACCCGATACTATTAATCAGGATGAGTGGGACAAGATGGACAAAAAGGTAAGAGGAACAATCTGATTATGCTTTGCAAACTCTATCTTGTTGAATGTCTATGTTGAGAAGACTGCACATGCTTTATGGAAGCAGTTGGGTGAAATATATCAAGCCAAGAGCCTGGTAAATAAATTGTATCTCAATGAAAGTTCTTTTCCCTTAAAATGAAGGAAGGCGATTCGATAGCTGAGCACTTGAATACATTTAATTTGATTATGAGTCAATTAGCTTATGTGAATGTTAAGAAAGATGAGGAAGATAAGTGTGTTATGCTTCTTTGTTCTTTCCCTGAGTCTTGGGAGAATTTCATTCTTGCTATCACTGCTAACCTTGAAGATCCAAATAAGGGTGCCCTTGTTACAACTCTGTTGTCATAGGAAATGAGGAAGAAGGCTATGGATAGTTTGATGGATGCTCTTAATGTCAGGGCGAGGTCTAAGGAAATAGGATCAAAAGGAGATCAAAAGGGGCCTAAGGAATCAAAAGGCCAGTCTAAAACTCCTAGGAAGAACAGAGTTAAGTGTTGGAACTGTGGTAAGAGGGGGCATGTGAAGAAAGAATGTAGAAACCCAAATAAATAGTGGGATTCCTCTATCGAAAAGGCATCAAATACAGGTGATGAAGTTTTACTTTCTGCATGTAATGTTATGTCTAATGAATAGTGGTTGATTGACTTAGGTTGCTCATATCATATGACTCCTCATGAGGAATGGTTCTCCACATATGAGAAATGTGATGGAGGTAATGTTTACTTTGGGGACAACTCTACATTTACAATTATTGGTCGTGGAAAGGTACAATTGTGTTTTAGTGATGGGAGGATTAAAACCCTCCCCGGTGTTTTACATATTCCTAGATTGGCTAGAAATCTTCTCTGTTTCGAAGTTGATTGATTTGGGAATGCATGTAACATTTAATAAGCATGGTTACAGATTCGTGAGAGGAAGCTTGGTGGTAGCCAGTGATGGGCCAAAGAATTGACTCGTTTCATTATCAATATTTTCATGTTCTGATAAACTTTTAAAACATATCGGCATATAAATACATATTATTATAGTTATATTTGTCTTGAGAATTGATTATGCTTATGTTTTGTTTCCATTATGCTTTGATGAAATATCTTTAATTTTGATACTTGAATGACATTTTCTATGCGCATATCTCATAATTTGTGGTATAAGTTGTGGATGTTAAATAAGGATTGCAGCAGTTGAACTTCAGATAACTCCAAATAGCTCCAGAGGCTGATACTTCCTAAGTGTCATCCTCCCCTAAGTCGATGACCTCCAACAAACACTCCTGGAAATGCTCTAAACCAGCAACACGTCCAAACCAGCACCTCAATCCTTGCCGCAACTCTTGATCACACCGCCATGTCACTGAACTTTGGTGACTCAGATAACCGATGGCAGACATTAGTTCCAGCTATCGCTGCCACCATGCACCCCACTATTTTAGGGAACTCATGGAGTTCGCCCAGCTAATCGCCTTATTCAGATCGTGGATCTGGAGTTCTTTGCAATTGATTGTGTAGTTAAGCAAATAATACAGCTAGCTGTTCCAGTTCCAATTCATAGGAATTAGTTAGCAACTAGATTTTCCTTTCAATAAAGCATGCAACTGGTTGTTCCAATTCACTGCAGTTAGACTCGTAATTAGTATCTCTTTCCAATAAGGCTTGATTGTATAAGTAGAAGAGCCATCGCATCTTTTGAAGTTAGTTCATGTTTTTCATTAATTAGTTGTTCATCGCAATTTGTTTCCAATAGAAGGAAAACTTCTGAGTTTAGGCATGTACGTTCTTAAAATGCAAATGAAGGGAGATTTCCTTTGAAAGAAGTTGTTAAGCAAAGAGGATCGTCTCCAGCTAGGAAAGTAGGGCCCGCTTCCCCATCTTGGAGGAGATCTCTTGGTATTTTGTTTGTGTTATTTATGTTCTTGTTAATTTCCTTGCAGCAAATTGTTATATGTGTTTCTCCTGTTATCTGTTCTCACCTGCAGGTTTATTCTTCAAAAATAGAAAATCATAAAAATTAGATTTGTTATCTCTTTAAGCACTGTGATGTTTAGAGTATTGCATGCCTAAGAAGTAACAATAGATTTCATTTCTTTTCATCTCTCATTTTCGCAAGTGTGTTCATTTCCAGTAACTAGATTAAACATTCATTTCAGCATGTGTGTTTGTTTTGAGCAAATTAGATTAATGTTTATTTCAGCAAGTGTGTTTATTTTAGCAATGTTAGAATAGTTTCATTCCAAGCAAATTAAGGTAGTTTATTTCATGAGCAAGAAGACCAAAACTCCAATTGTGCAAGGGTCCCTAAACCGATCCTTGGTCATAAACCGTTACATTCAAAAACCCCCCCACCAAACAGTCTTAACAAAGAATAAATGATGATGTATTAACAAAGCCTACTTCAACCTCATCATTTTTGGCTTTGTTGCCAGGGATAATCTACAAATCATTGTAGGTTTAAGGTGTTGATAAGACTTTCGATCCAATAGTTTATGAGTAGACCGAGGGATGCCTTAGGTCAATTCATTAGACATCCTATAACAGATATACCTCTGGAGGCTATTTTGGAAGAACCTCCAGATCATCCGATCGATCAAGGATTACCTGTACTATCAGAATCTTCCAACTCATCTGCCACATCCTCAACAATGGGTGATCGGGAAGATCCAGCTAATAACAGAACTTTCTCTTATCCGATCGCCATCATTCCTAGCATAAATGAGCCCCCTATGAAGAACATATCACCTGCATTTTTACCTACCTTTAGGGGGAAAATGTTAGAAGATCCAGACCAATTCCTATTTGAGTTTAAGGTCCTCTGTCAAACTTATGACTACACTACAGATAACCAAAAACTGAAACTGTTCCCTTCCACTCTTAAGGAGTCAGCTTTAAGATGGTTCATGGGCTTTGCAACAAACTCTATCACTACCTGAGATGATATGGAAATAGTTTTTCTTGATAAATATCAGGATTATTGTAGAGTCAGGGATCGAAAAGATGAACTTTTTCGTATCAAACAAATGGAGGAGGAGAACTTAGAAGACTATGTGGATAGATTCTTATTTGTCCATAGGAGGTGTGGAAACAACCTAGATGAGGAGTTAAGTAAAACCATCTTTCTAAGAGGGATTGATGATGAGAGTAGGGAGGCACTAAATCTGATGGGTAAGGGAGATATTAATAAATAAACTTTCGAGGAAATTGTGGAAGTTTGCAGAAACTATTCTCATACAAGAGCCAGCAAAAGAATTTTAAAAAGGGGTAGTAACAGTGATGTTACGAAAGTAATGGAGGAACTAGCAAATCTAAAAACTGACATCCTACTTCATTTGAATACCACTTTGGATGACATGCAAGCTAGTAAAAAGAATACTAAACCCCTAGCTATTTATTGTCCTCATTATAGGGAAAAACATCCACTTAGGGAATGCCCTTTGAATATAACTGAGTTGTGTAAAATCTATGAGAAAAATCATCCTACCAACGAGTGTGGCCTGCTTCCTGAGATTAAAAACAAACTAAAAAAGGTTCCAGTAGATGAGGAAGAGCTAAATTTTATTGGTCAGAAACAACCTACTTATAGATTTAATCAATTTCAAAACCAATATGCTCTAAGAGGAAACTCTTATAATGAACCTTGGGGAACGCAAATGCCAATGCAATGGGGTTCATGGCCTCAACAAGATTGGATGAATCAATCCTGTCTAATCCACAATGGTCAAACCAGCAACAGTATTAGCAACAATGGGCTCCTCAGTACAACCAAGGAATGAGGACATTTGGAAACCAACCTCAGGCCTTACTCCCGGGACCTTCACAGCATGCAAATACAAATCCTAATGAACAGGTAAACCAGCCATCAATACCCGCACAAGCAGTTCCAAACCCCAAGAACAATAGGCCATAGCAACAGGTGTACAATACTGACCCAAATATAGCAAACCTGAATGTGGTAGAGATTGATGATATCCAACTCTGATCTAGAAATGTGCCTATAACTATACCGATTGAGGAAGTCATTGAAGAAGAAGAAGTGAATCTTAAAGATGATACACAATAGTCCAATAAGAAGGCTAAAGCAAAAGAGACAGAAGAGATTCTAAACGAAACCTCTATTCCATTTCTAGAACGATTGAAACATGCTCCTCTACAATCTAAGGAAAACCAACCCTCACATGATGACTCCCAATTAATTAGGGAACTTAGAAAAATGCACATTGAAGTTCCTTTGTTACAGGCGATAAAAGAAATTCCTGAGATAAACCAGACCATTAAGAGTTTGTGTCTAAAACTTCCAGACAGAAAAATAAAATTGCCCAACACTATCTAAGTGGAAGGAAAACTTACGGATGTCCTATCAAGCAAGTTAATCCATCAAAAATATGGGGATCCTGGGAGCCCGCTCATTACGGTAGACATAAAAGGGGCATCGGTTTCAAATGTTTTAATAGATTTGGGTGCTGCCATCAATGTAATGACATTAGAGACTGTAGAAGCTTTGGCATTAACACACGTTCAGCCAACGTCAACTGTATTACAACTTACAAACCTATCTATTACCAAACCGGAAGGAATTTTAGAGGACGTCATAGTCACTATTGACAATTGGGATTATTCGGTTGATTTCCTTATCTTACAGACAAGAAAGAAATGTTCAGTTTACCCAATAATCCTGGGAAGACCTTGGTTGGCTACAGCAGCAGCACTTATTGACTGTAGATCCGGAAGTATGACCATTTCAAATGGAAAAAGGCTTAAGGAACTTTCTATCTATCCTCCAGCCAAACCATTCCTGCAATATGAAAACAAACCATGGATAGATGACTTGATGGATTCTAATGAAGAAGATGCCTCCTCATTGGCAATGATAACAATCATATAACACTTTGAAGAATATAATGAGGAATACAAGGAGCTAGAACCAAACGATGAACTCTCCTTATATAGTGCTACTCAGCAAGAAGTCTCCGGATGGCTCCGGAGAGACCCGAAAGGATCCTTCAAAGCTTTTAATTGCCCATACGTTGAAAAGATTACCTCCCATGTAAGTTACCAACAAGCGAAAACTCTCCACCAAGTTATACCTCACCTTTGTCCTTTAAACAAGTTGTTAAGTCCATATAGAGAACTTTTTTCTATCCATGATGGCACAAAACAAATCCCAATCCAAACCAACAAACAACTTTCTATTAGCAGTTGGTTAACAGAAGTGGAAGAAGTTCAGTTGGCAAAATTGTTACAAAACCACACCCAGGCTTTTGCATGGGAGTACAAAGACATGAAAGGAATCCATCCCAGTGTTTGTACACACCATATTTATACGGAGGATGTCCAACCTATTAGGAAACCACAATGAAGGATCAACCCAGCCTTAAAAGACATAGTGAAGGAGGAAATTGAGAAACTATTGCAGGTAGGATTCATTTATCCCATCTCTAACAGTCAATGGGTATCACCATTAGTAATGGTGCCCAAAAAGAATGGAAAATGGCGTGTCTGCATAGATTATAGGGAGCTGAACAAAGCTACAAAGAAAAATTGTTTTCCACTCCCTTTCATTGACCAAGTCCTAGACAACCTGGCTAGAAGTCGCTATTTCTCCTTCTTGGATGGTTTTAGTGGCTACAACTAGATCCAGGTAGCTCTGGAAGATTAGGATAAGACAACCTTCACCTGCTCATGGGGGACATTTGCCTACAGAGTCTTGCCATTTGGATTATGTAATGCGCCTACCACATTTCAATGTGTTGTTTTGGCAATATTTGTTGATCTAGCGAATACCTGTGTAGAAGTCTATATGGATGACTTTACGATGCATGGTAAAACCTTTGATGAAGCCCTGAATAGTTTAAATAAGGTGCTTGAAAGATGCAAAGAACACCAGTTGTCTTTAAACCATGAAAAATGCTTCCTCATGATGACCGAGGGAATTGTACTTGGTCACCACATCTCACAAGAGGGATTGAAAGTAGATCCCAAAAAGGTCAAAATCATTGTACAAATTCCCTCTCCTCAAACTCAAATGGACGTAAGAAGCTTCCTAGGACATGCTAGCTATTACAGAAGGTTCATTGAAAATTTCAGTCAAAAAGCTGACACTATGTTCACTTTGCTGAAAAAAATTCTAAATTCAAATGGACACAAGAATGCCAACAGTCGTTTGAGGCCATCAAAAGTGCCCTCATAACAGCTCTGATAATAAAAGGACCAAATTGGGGAGAGTCGTTTCACATCCACACAGATGCTTCCAATCAAGCCACTGGAGCAGTATTAGGACAATTGAGTGAGTCTGGAGGTATGCATGCAATATATTACATTAGTAGAAACTTGAACCCAACTGAGAAAAATTACACCACAAGTGAAAAAAAATTTATGGTAGTAGTTTATGCTATCAACAAATTTCACCACTACATCACAGGCTATAAAATCTTCATACACATTGATCATGCAACCATAAGATATCTAATGAACAAGGTTGTAGTAGGTGGTAGAATTATCAGATGGCTATTATTATTGCAAGAATTTGACATAACCATTGTTGATAAACCAGGCAAAGATAATGTTGTTGATGACTTCTTGTCCAGATTGAATGTGCAGGGAAATAACGAACCAGTGGATGATGCCTTTCCTGATGAACATTTGTTCATTATCTCTCTACAATCTCTGTGGTTTGTTGATCTAGCTAATTATCTGGTTTCAGGGAAATGCCCACAACACTTCAACTCAAAAGAAATCAGACAGCTAGTTCGAGAGAGCTCCAGACATAAGTGGGTAAATAATTTTCTATTTAAAAATTGTCCTAATCATTTATTACGTCGGTGTGTGTAGGAAATGGAGGTGTATGACATAATCTGTGCATGTCACGATGAACCTTCTGGTGGACACTTTTCAGCCATCAGAACGGGGCACAAAATCCTAGGAGCTAGATATTTTTGGCCAACAATGACCAAAGATATTCACCAATATGTCAAGTAGTGCGATCAATGTCAACGAATGGGACATCCAACTTTCACCATAGAGATGCCACTCCATCCTCAAGTGGCTTTAGAGCCATTTGAAAAATGGGGGATAGATTTTGTCAGACCAATTGACCCACCATCCAGAGAAAATCACTACATACTAGTCTGCATAGACTATGCCACCAAATGGGTTGAAGTAAAAGCACTACCAACAATGAAGGAGGAGAAAGTTGCAAATTTTTCTATACAAACATATCTTGCAGCGGTATGGAGCACCCAGAACTCTTGTCTCTGATCAAGGACCACAATTTATGTCTGCCATGATCAAAGCATTCCTAGAAAGATATCAGATCAGTCACATGAAATCTTCACCACATCATCTGCAAAGCAATGGTCAGGTTGAAGTAAAAAATAGAGAATTGGAGAATATTCTCACCAAAACTATCTCAAGCAAGAGGACAGATTGGGCCGATAGAATGACAGAAGCTATTTGGGCTTATAATACTACTTGGAGGTCAACAACCAACTTCACGCCATATGAGTTAGTTTATGGAAAGCACCCAGTGTTGCCCATCGAATATGAGGTAGAGACATTAAAGACAACACTTGAAGTTGGTATCGATTTGACCGAGGCATAGCAACAAAGGATACTATAGTTAAACAGGCTGGATGAGATGAGAATGGAGGCACTACAACATATAGAGTTAATCCAACAACAAAGGAAGGAATGGCACGACAAGCACATCATTAGCAAGCACTTCAAGCAAGGAGATTGGGCCCTGTTGTATGATTCTAAATACCAGGATCTAAAAGGAAAACTACATACCAGATGGTTGGGGCCCTATGAAATTCAAGAAGCCTTCAGTAATGGAGTTGTCCAGTTAGTTCCAATTGATGGAGATCGCAGAGTTTTTCTAGTCAACGGACATAGATTGAAGCAGTATCAGAAACTAGCCTCTAAAGAAGAATTCTCTACCAAAATTCAGTCTCAAATAGAACATTTCTCTGTGGAAGATCTCTCTTCCATGGGAATCATGCTCTAAATGATGATTCTTGAATGAATAAAGCAGTTAAGGTTGAAAACCAGAAATGGCGGCCTCTACTATTAGAAAAAGAAAATTAGGCAAATGTTGAAAACCAGCAACGACAGCTTTGCCTAGAGGAAGGACTAAAAACCAGCAATGGCAGTCTTTTCTTTGAAATTCCCTTCCCTTATAATAAAAATCTTTTATAGACTCTTCAAATCTTTTTTGTAATATAGCGAGATCCAGATGGCTCCAGAAAGCTCCAGACAACTCCAGATGAATACCAAGCAGGTACCGCCTTCTCAAATACCATCGAGCGCAAGACCAATGTGTGGCAGAAATTAATTCAGTAAAAAAAGTTGAAGTGACATAGTCAAGATCATGGGTATTTTATGTAGGTATACTGTCTTCTCAAAACTTATATAATTATTTTAATCTATATAAATATGCTACATGTTTCAAAAAGTAACATCATGCAGCTTCAACTTTTGGCACGTAAAAATAGCAGTCATAGTAATGATTATGGGCTGATAAGTGGCAATAGGGTACTTGATAGCGAATCTTACATATTCCCCAAGGAGATTGCAGTACTTGGTCATTAAGACAGGTGAGATTTAAATTATTGCCAAAAACAGAATAAAAACCTGATTTACAAAATCATAATAACAGTAATGATGACCAATTAAGGGGGAATACATCTGAATTGACATAAAGCCATAGAGGGATGGCATCAGCTCCAGAAATGCATAGAAGGCAATTAAAATGGTGGCTCTGAAGAAAAATTTCACACGCGCCACCCTGCACCAAGTTAGCAAGGCAGTCCGATTAGAGAACAAGAAGCAGCTGAGGAGAGAGGCGGTAATGATATTTTGTCAAAGGAGCAAGAAACAATTGAGGAAGGTGGCGGCAATGACATTCCTAAGGTAGTTGGTGAGCGTGATGCTTCAGAGGCACCAGAGAACGAGCCATTCAACAAGGCCATAGGCAGGGCAAACAGGTAATGACATAGAGCTCCAGCTCTGAAGATACAACGGCACATGACACCTGGCATGCCCTTGCCATGTCAACGATTGAATTTGAGCTAAAATAGTGTAAGGCACAGTTGGCAGCCTTGTCCCAGCAAGTAAAGGTGAAAGATGAGGAGCTGGCGGCAAAAAAGGCGAAGGCCACTGGGGAAAAGGAAGAAAAGGAGAAAGAAATTTTTTCTTTGAAAAAGGAACTGGATAATTAAGCAGGCATGATTGCCCAAAAAGACAAGCAAATTGCCAGACTGAGGCAGACTGCAGCCCAACAAACCCCTACCACCACATCCTTAAATGTTTATGTACAAAATTTGCAATTAATTGGAGATAACAGGGAACTCAGGGGTGAAATTGCAAAGCTCCAGAGAGAGATGGAGACCTTGAGGCAAGAGAAAGCAAAGGTAGAGCAAAATCTGGCTCTCGCCTGTGAAACAAGGGAAACCCTGCTGGCACAAAGGGCACCCTCAGGTGTGTGCTCTTTTCCTAAGAGAACAATTTTTGAGACGGAAACTGTTACGCATTAGTTGCAATTTGCCTTTTGATTTTGAGAATGAAAAAGAATTTGTTGAATGTTACCTCCAAAACCTGCCAGACCAAATGAACCTTCTCTGTGAGTTTTTCCAACATGGCCACATATGGGTCATATTGATACTTCTATGCTAAATCTTTATATAGGGGAACTCCAAATCCGGAGCTATCTGTCCCTATTGAGAAATAACAGATTATGGGAAGACAAAATGGAGGAGTATGAAGCTACTGCTAGGACAATTGGCCTACTAATGAGGCATGAAGGCCCGAAGACTACATGGTTCAGAAATACTTTCAGAGCAAATGTTTATAGGCAGGGTATAACAGGCCAATATATACAAAATCTAAATTCTTGTATTGCAGATTTCTTTGCTATTGTAGATTACCTTCCTAATGCAGCTGCGTCAAGCTGCAAAGCACGGTTTGAGACACTTCCCAATGTACTGAAAAGAAGGGAACTAGTTTCCCCTACAAACATACGATGGATGATTGCAAAAGTTAGGAGGCTCATTCCAATTATTCAACAAAAGCAACAAAACTAGATAGGAATGAGGCTTAGGCCTCCATTGCTGCTCATGCCAGCACCCAGACTCAACCATCCTCAAGGTGAACCAATGCTGTAGGAAAAATTCAACAAATGGTACAACATAATTCAAGAGAATGACAGGTTCCATCCCAAGGGAAGACAGTTGTTCCAATATAGTGATGACAACTACAACTGCAATACAATAATGGAGGGGAAGAATATACTTGATGGGGCAATACAGTAGATGCCATGAGGACATGGCATAAGCTAAGTGGGGAGGAGATGAAGAGCCAAATAATTGACTCATTTAATTATCAATATTTTCATGTTTTGATAAACTTTTAAAAACATATCGGCATATAAATACATATTATTATAGTTATATTTGTCTCGAGAATTGATTATGCTTATGTTTAGTTTCCATTATGCTTTGATGAAATCTCTTTAATTTTGATACTTGAATGACGTTTTCTATGCGCATATCTCATAATTTGTGTTATAAGTTGTGGATGTTAAATAAGGATTATAGCAGTTGAACTTCAGATAACTCCAGATAGCTCCGGAGGCCGATACTTCCTAAGTGTCATCCTCCCCTGAGTCGATGACCTCCAACAAATGCTCCTGGAAATGCTCTAAACCAGCAACACGTCCAAACTAGCACCTTAATCCTTGCCGCAGCTCTTGATCACATTGCCATGTCACTGAACTTTGGTGACTTAGATAACCGATGGCAAACATCAGTTCCAGCTATCACTGCCACCAGGCACCCCACTATTTTAGGGAACTCATGGAGTTCACCTAGCTAATCACCTTATTTAGATCATGGATCTGGAGTTCTTTGTAATTGATTGTGTAGTTAAGCAAATAATACAGCTAGTTGTTCCAGTTCCAGTTCATAGGAATTAGTTAGCAACTAGATTTTCCTTTCAATAAAGCATGCAACTGGCTGTTCCAGTTCGCTGCAATTAGACTCGCAATTAGTATCTTTTTCCAATAAGGCTCGATTGTATAAGTAGAAGAGCCATTGCATCTTTTGAAGTTAGTTCCTATTTTTCATCAATTAGTTGTTCATCGCAGTTTGTTTCTAGCAAAAGGAAAACTTTTGCGTTTAGGAATGTACGTTCTTAAAATGCAAATGAAGGGAGATTTCTTTTGAAAGAAGTTGTTAAGAAAAGAGGATTGTCTCCAGCTGGGAAAGTAGGGCCCGCTTCCCCATCTTGGAGGAGATCTCTTGATATTCTGTTTGTGTTAATTTTGTTCCTATTAATTTCCTTGCAACAAATTGTTATATGTGTTTCTCTTGTTATATGTTCTCACCTACAGGTTTATTCTTCAAAAATAGAAAATCATAAAAATTAGATTTGTTATCTCTTTAAGCACTATGATGTTCAGAGCATTGCATGCCTAAGAAGTAACAATAGATTTCATTTCTTTTCATCTCTCATTTCCGCAAGTGTGGTCATTTCCAACAACTAGATTAAACATTCATTTCAGCACGTGTGTTTGTTTTGAGCAAATTAGATTAACTTTTATTTCAACAAGTGTGTTTATTTTAGCAATGTTAGATAGTTTAGTTCCAAGCAAGAGTGTTTCTTTCCAAGCAAATTAAGGTAGTTTATTTCATGAGAAAGAAGACCAAAACTCCAACTGTGCAAGGGTCCCTAAACCGATCCTTGGTCATAAACTGTTACATTCAAAAACCCCCCACCAAACAGTCTTATCGTAGATCGTTCCAGACACCTCCGGATTGATAAAGAATAAATGATGATGTATTAACAAAGCCTACTTCGACCTTATCAGCCAGGGGAACAAGGATGGGGACTCTATTTAGGCTTGAGGCTACTATAGTTTGTAGATCCACTAATGTAATTGAAAATGCTAAAAATACATGTATGTTGTGGCATAATAGATTGGGCCACACAAGTGAACATGTTTTAAAAATAATTATGAATAAAAAGTTGTTGGATAGTTTCTCTTATTCTGGTGAGCACTTTGATTTCTGTGAGCATTGTGTGTTTGGTAAACAAAACATAAATTCTTTTCCTTTAGGAAGCAATAGAGTGAAAGAGAAATTGAAAATTATTCATTCATATGTGTTAGGGCTCGTGGATAATGATTCTATTGAAAAATCTCATTATTTCATTACCTTCATTGATGATGTATCCAGATTCACATGGATTTATTTTATGAAGTATAAATCTGAAGTTTTCACTAAGTTTAAGGAGTTTAAAGTCTTAGTAGAGAACCAATCAAGACTTAAGATAAAATTTTAAGATCTGACAATGGAGGGGAATACTGCTCTAAGAAATTTGATGAGTTATGTAAGCATGCAAGTATCATAAGACAAAAAACAACTCCATATACACCACAACAAAATGGTGTTGCAGAAAGGACGAACCGAACAATAATGGAAAGAGCCAGAGGTATGTTAAGTGATGAACAATTAGATAAATGCTTTTGGGTAGAAGCTGTGAGTATCACTTGTTACTTGTTAAATAGATCTCCTTGTAAGGCTCTTGTTTCAACACCTTATGAAGTGTGGACAGGTAAGAAACCTTTTGTTTCACATTTAAGAGTTTTTGGTTGTGAGACTTTTGTTCATGTGCCTAAAGAAAAGCGATCTAAGTTGGATCAAAAAGCATAGAAATGCATCTTCATTGGATATGGTGAGAATGTAAAAGGTTATAAGCTTTGGGATCTTCTAACCAGAAAAGTTATCTTTTCTAGAGATGTGATTTTTAGGGAACTTAGAGCTATTTCTGATCCTATACATCTAGAAAAAAAGAAAGGAAGAGGATAGTGCATTTTGATTTAGAACAAGAAAATATACATCAGGAAGAATAAAATAACGGATTAGGGGATGGAGAAGAAGAAGATTCAAGTGAAAGTTTAGATGAGGAAGACTTTGTTGTTATAGAAGAAGTTGAGCATACAGAAGAAGATGAGGAAGAATCTCTTACTCCACCCTTGAGAAGATCCACAAGACAATAGAACCCAATTGAATGATATAGCCCACCAGATTTTTGTTGTGTATTTTCTTTATTGAGTACTAATGATAAACTTAGATCCTACAGGGAAGCTAATCATGCAGATGATAGTGAATCTTGGCAGCTAGCCATGTAAGAGGAGATGATGGCTTTGAACTCGTGTGACACCTACAATCTTATATATTTTCCCAAAGGAAGAAATGCCATTAGATGTAAGTGGGTCTTCAAGAAGAAGTCTAGATCAGACAGTTCATTATAGAAGTACAAGGCTAGACTAGTAGCCAAGGGCTACTCCCAGAGAGAGGTAGTCAATTTCGATGAAATTTTCTCTCTTGTTAAATTATCTTCTATTAGATTTCTTTTATCCATTGTTGCAGCTTATTATTTTGAAATTGAGTAAATGGATGTTAAGACTACATTTTTGTATAGAGATCTAGAATAAAAATTATATGTGCAACAACCTACAAGTTTTGATGTAAAAGGGAAAGAACACTAGGTATGCAAGATAAAAAGATCTCTTTATGGTTTAAAACGGTCCCCCAGAATGTGGTACCAAAAGTTTGATTCATTTGTTTTGAAATTGGGTGTTGTTAGAAGTGAAGTGGATCACTGTGTTTACTTTCAATACATATTGATGATCATCTTTTGATTATTGCCTTGTATGTGGATGATATGTTATTTTTTAGTAACATCAACGGTATGATCAATGAGTTGAAAGATCAACTTTCAAGTGCAATTGACATGAAGGATCTAGGAGCAGCTAGGTATATTTTGGGAATGTAGATCAAAAGGGATCGAGGTAACAGAAAATTTTGGTTATCACAAAGTAAGTATGTGAATACTATTTTGCATAGATTTGGCATGCATAATTGCAAATCCAGTTAGAATTCCTTTACTAGTTGGTAATAAGATTTCATTAGATATGTGTCCTAAGAATGAAGATGATTTAGAGGATATATTTGATGTGCCATATGCTAGTGTTGTAGGAAGTTTGATGTATGCAATGGTTTGCACTAGATTAGACATTGCCCACGTAGTGGGAGTTTTGAGCAGGTTTATATCTAACCCTGGTAGACAACATTGAAATTTTACAAAGAGGGTGTTAAGATATTTGCGTGGTACTTTTGATTATTGTTTGGTTTATTCTAGTACTCACAGTGTGGATAAGACATTAGACATACAGGGTTTTGTTGATGCAAATTGGGCAGGTGACTTGGATAGTTGAAGGTCCACTAGTGGCTATGTGTTTACTTTGTTTAGAGGAGTTGTGAGTTGGACGAGTAAAAGGAAACCCACCATTGCTTTATCTACCACTAAAGAAAAAGTATATGGCTTCTACTCATGTCTATAAGGAGGCAATTTGGTTACGAAAATTGTGTACAAGCATTGGTTTTGATTGCAGGATTATTCAGATTGGTTGTGATAGCTAGAGTGCAATATGTTTGGCCAAGAACCATGTGTATCATGCACGAGCTAAGCATGCAGATGTTCAGTAACATTTTTTTCATGAATTGATTGCTAATGAATAGATTGAGCTAAAGAAGGTTGACACTCAAGAGAATATTGAAGATTCACTTACTAAACCTATCAGCACAGAAAAGTTTATGTGGTACAGGAAGGCCATGGGCCTTGTTCCTAGTGCTTAGTTGTTTTATGTTTTTCTTATGGATGTATTTACAATGTATGATGTCGAGTGGGAGAATGTTAGGATTAAGGCACGATCAACCTTTTAAATCCTATGTAATTAATTACTCCTATTATTGTCTGTAAAGCATTCATAAGGGATGACGTATTCACCAAGTAGCAATCTTGTCTCAACTGCATGTTTGATCCCAATACCTGATGGATGTAGGTTATCTGGCGGGGTGTAGGGGGGTAGCCCCCTGTGGGGTCTAGGGGGACCATCCCCTCAGTGGGGGATCTGAGGGTTGCGTGCCTCGGTGGGGGTTTGGGGGCAATGCCCTCGAAAGCCACATTTTATATATAAATTACCATTGTAAATCTATATTGTTCATCATTAGGTCACATATCTGACGGTAGAGGTTATGTTAGGGTTTTTTGCCCTAGAAGGCAACACTATTTTAATAAGGGCATTGCATTACAACTGTGAATGAGTATTATAGGCACTACTGGATTAAAGACTGAAGAGGAGATTGATAGTGTTGTATTGTAAACTCTATTGAAGTTAATACAGACCGATGCATCTCATCTTGTGTGGAGTTTTTTCTTGAAAGGGTTTCTCCACGTAAACATTGTGTTATGTGTTTGATCTTCTGTTTTGTTATTTCTTTGTGTTGATTTCATACCATCTCTATTTTGGTTTTGCACAATTAAATATCTATATTATAGTTGTAATTAGTTTTCCATTGATAGTTGTTTACCTTCATTTCTAACAACTTTGCATTTAATGATGATGTTGAATTAAGCCATTATGATATGAAGGTGTGAACCACTCCTAATATGTGTGGATAATCTACCTATTCTAAATATGTGCCTAGATCTATGTTGAGTTAGGATGGAATTCCTATGATTGTCTTTGCCAAATGTGGGCCACTAATAGTAAGTATTAATAAATATGGTAAGGTGTTTTACCTTTATATTTGTTTGGTGGGTAATTGTATGCTAAGCTATATGATTGGAAATATGTAGAATGTTATGTACTAAGAAGTAGAATATTGTCTAATATTACTACTATGAATTTAAATTATTGTCCAATAATATGGTGTTTCCAAGTAACAATTTGAATGTATTGAATGACCTTTGAGATTATTTTGTGAGTTTGTATTGGTTTATGCATATGTGTTTGGATAAAGACCAACTCACATGCGTTTGATGTGTTACTTGTGTGCTGACATGTAATTTAGACTCCAGGACCTATAAGACCATGTGTATAGGTTTATAGATCACTTTATGTGGCATGTAACTAGGTCGACCTGCCTTGTATTTATGAATCCTTGTGATATCTTGATTTTGTGTACCTATATATAAGATGACCCCACATGCCAGAATTGAGTCTAATATAGGTGTAGCTAGTTGGATATCACCAATACCATGTAGGTGACAAATTCTAGGTGTTATCCATTGTACATTAGGATTAGTTGGCTATCATTAGCAAGATGAAGGTGACAAATGCCAAGAGCAATCCATGTTATGATATGGGAGCAGTTTAGTTAGCTGTCACTAGTATTGTGCAAGTTATGGATGCCAGAATCTATCCACTATATCTTAGGTTTTAGCTAGCTATCGCCAGTAGCACAAAGGTGACAAATGCGAGGAGCTACACATGGTATGATAGGGCTTATTCAACTTTTGTCAACACCATGTAGGTGATAGATGCCAGGAGCTACCCCATACTAGGTTGGTTTGAGTTTTGCTAGTGGCATGGAGGCAATAGATGTTAGGATCCACCAACTTCAAAGGTTCAACGAGCTATGGTAATCTTTTTAATGGTCTCATTTGTTGTATGTTGTTACACTTACACCTTAGCCACTGATGACCATAAGTAGTATGGGATGCTTACTTGTCATCAAGTTGGAAGTGAATCAAGAAAAAGGATGGGACCCATGGTGCAATCTGAGATGCATCAACGTTCCTTTTTCTTGCCAGGATACACTTAAAAGGGTAAGTGTTGGTGAACCAAGTAACGAGATAATGCATGTAATAGGTCGTATCCACTTCCTATTACTAGTTGGTCACTATGTTTGTGTGAGTCAATCACTATGTATGTATGTATTAATGGCCATATTTGTTGTGTGCTATCACACTTGTGCACTTGTTAGTGATGATGACAAGTAGTATAGGATGCTTGTCTCATCATCATAGCTAGTAGAGATATGAGGAAAAGGATGGGACCCATGGTGTAGTATGGGATGCACTAATATTCCTTTTTCTAGCTAGAAAGTAATTAAGGGCTTATGTGTTAGTGAACTAAGGTAAAGGGGAATATGCTTGCAGTAAGTTTGAAACCATTCCTTTTTGTTAGTTGGTCATTACGTGTACATGAGATGTGTGTGTGAGCCAGTCACATTATGTATATGTGATACCTACATGATCTAATTACCTTTTGTATATGTGATATATGTGTGAACTAGTCACATTGTGTATATGTGAAGTACATGCTAATTAGTCACATTGTGTATATGTGACACATGCATGAGTTAACCACCTTTTGTATATGTGAACTGATCACATTGTGTATACGTATTATATGCATGAGTTAGTCACCTTTGTATACGTGACACATGCATGATCTAATCATATTATGTATATGTGTTGTATACATGTGCTAGTCACTATGTGTATATGTAACACATGCATAAGTTATTCATGTGTATATGTGTTGTATGCATGAGCTAGTCACACTATATATATGAAGCAGGTGTGGGTTACTCACATTGTGTATATGTGATGTATGCTTGAGACAATCACTATGTCTGAATAGGTGATGTTTATACGAGATGGCCACTTTGTGGTTTTGTGTGTGTTCGTACATTGATGTTGGCATTGAATTAACATTTGATTGGAATGCATTGCTATCATACTATTGTGTAAGGATTGAATCAGAAGCATAAGTTCAATCAATGGTTGTGATTTAAGAGAGATCAGAGATCTCAAATCAAAGGAGAGGATGAAGCCTCTCTATTACTAGTGTATGAACTACTAAGCGTCTAATTTCTAGAAAGAGATACATAAGCAGGGCCATTACAAATGAACCATAAAGGTTTAGGTTTGGGTCTAGGGACAACCCTTACATTGGGAGATTACGATATTCTAGTGAAAGTTTATGAGTTGTGGCAAAGAGTTGTTACCACGACTATAGTTGGTAAGTCTATGAAGTTGGCACTTCTAAATCAGATACAAGATGCTTGATTGATTAAGTTAGTACTTGATGTGTAATGAAAATTAGTAGTAACCAAGGTGGCTATTTCATAAAGTTAGTTCATTTCTAGGATTAGAGATCATTTTTTTCTCTTAAAAAAGTTGAGTATGCTCTTCTCATGCATCGAATGATGATCTGCAGAATCAAAAAATAATAGAAATACTAGTTTTGGAGGTTTTTTATTCATGGATTTTTTGCAGGTTGCTTTGGGTGAATTCTAGAGTAAATATAAGCTCATCATTGAGTTCACGACATTTGAGAAAATTAGTTTTTCCTTTTGATATGTCCAAATTCAACATTGGAGGTTGGATCTACAAGGGTTTAAAGTTGGAATGTGCATGCTAAATCCAATGAGCACCTAATTTTTTAGAGAATTTTGGGTCAAATTTAGCCTTGCCATCCTATTCAGAAGTCCCAAGAACCTATATATTAACTGTCAAATCATCAAAATTAAAACACTTTTACTTTCTCTTAGGTTTTTCCTCTTTAATCATATGGTCACAATTTTTTTTTAAATTATTGCAGAAGCTTATGCTTAGACAATACCCACTCAACACTATAGCTAAACAACATTTGGCACTGCCACCACTAGCAACATTGCCATAGGTAGTAACAACCATCATACCAGATCAATGATTCTCTCTAGTGGAGGTTCCACCACCATTTTCAGCCACTAGTTCTAGTAGAACCACCTCTATCCACCGTCACAAGTGAAAAACCATCTCCTAGCAAGCAAATGTAGTTTCCCACCTCAAGGTGGTAGTTTTCCTTTTGAAATTAGCATTTTTTATCCATGGTCGATAGTTTGGCAAAAACTATGAGCGATTTTAGAATCTTGGCATATTCTAGAATATTTTGAGGGCATCTTGGACCATTCTTTAGCTTGCATTAGCATGACATCATCAATTTTCTGCCCCACTTCCGCCCCCTCTCCATTAGTACTTAGCATTTGGTACATGAACTTTAGAGGCTCCATTCTAGGTCATATCAATTCCATTTTTCAAGAATTTTTATCTCGGGGTACTTTTTTGAGAGCTTTACAGTGGTGTAGATGGTTTTTATTTTGGTGTTTGGATTTTCTAGAAGTTATAGATTATCATAAGTGATGTTGAGAAATTCTCATTGTGTTAGAGGAAAAATCAAAGCTATGAACCACAAACAACAATCATTAAACCCTAACAACACAATGGAGTACAAGATAGACATAGAAATCCAAATAACAAAGCAAACCAAAACCAAATCTCTATGCTAAGCTTGACTCTCCTCCATTGCTCTTCTCAATCTTGCATAGGAATGCAAAATATTGAAGGATGAATGTTGATTGCTCACTATTTCAGGAGCATAACAATGGAATGAAAGAGGAATGATGGATGATTCTAGAGAAAATTTGACAGCATGAGGCTACTTGCAGAATAGATCCCCCCAAATGGCTTGGGTGAGGGTTGATTTATAGGAAAGGAGTTATTTGAATGAATGGCTGAGATTGAAAATTAATTTGAACGATGTGGACGGTTGAGATTGAATAGGGTTTCCCACTCCACAAGGAGTTGTAGTCATGTGACAAGTGTAGGGTAGACCTAATTTAAATAATGTTTTATTTAAATTAGTTGGACATGTGAAGGCATTAAATGAAAAATGTAGTATGTGACATGTGTTGGATTGTGGTGAAAGGTGAGAATAAATTCAAATATTTTATTTGAATTAGTTGGAAAATGGGAAAGGGAAATTAATTAGATAAATATGATTTATTTAATTAATTGGCTAATGGGATAAATGGGATTAGGACAAAATGTCATATGATGTCTCTAATAATGTGTCGACTAGGCGATGTTGCAAGACATGGATAATTTTAAGTGTCTACATTTTGCCCCTCTTTGAGATGATGTTGTGATTAAGTAACATCATTTCAAATAAGCTAAGGCGTGGATAGAGGAAAAGGATGATGATGTAAGGATAGGATGATGATACCCCCTCAATAGGATAGGTAGGTTGAATAAATACGGATAAGCTCTCGAAATGAAATGGATTGGTCAAGGAAGAAGGATAAGGGCATGAATAGAAGAAATGAATGATACGTTATGCTGCAATGAAGGTGAGCAACCATGAAGTTTGATATAGCACTAGAAGTTATGCACCAAGGTATAGGGACCAAGGTGACGATGTGTCTTGTGCACCTAGCATAATACAACCTTGTCTAGATGTATGAGGAAGTAAACTTAGAGCATTAAAGTCCTAATGCACAAAAGGTATGATGTGAACTTAGATGCAAAGGTTAATGTAAAAAGCTATTCCAACATACACAAGATATGAATATTAGCTAGTAATGATATGGATTTGACTCAAATGCAAGATGAAAATGATAACACACACAAGAAAGCAAGCAAGCATGCATAGATGATTCAAAAATAAACAAGGTATTGCCACTGTCAAGCTATAAACTAATGACTAATTGATTGATGATGATGGTGTCTGGTTTTAGGAAATGAAACATGCCATATAAGATGCCCGATCTAGTTTCGACAATGCAACATCTTGTATAAGACAATTGATTGATTGATTGACACTAGTGTTATTGGCCATGCGAATCAACATCATGATTTGTTTAATTAATTGAGTGATTGATTTAGTTTATGTCAAGATTAGGATCAAGACCATTGATGCAATTGGATAATTTGACAAGATTGATTTACTTGATTGGTATGGATTGAGGATTGACTTGCATTTGGATCATTAGATTGACTTGATTTGATATGATGAATTGAATGATTGGATGAATTGATTTGAAGAGTTGGATTGATTTGTTTTGAAGAATTGATGATTGGATTGATTTTGATTTTGATTTGAAGAAAAATTGAATTGATTGGATTGATGTGATGGAATTGATTGATTAGATTGAATTTATTTGAAGAATTGGGTTGATTGATTGATTGGAAGAATTGATTTGAAGAATTGGGTTGATGTGATGATTTTGATGAATTGATTTGATGATTGGATTGAAGAATTGAATTGATGATTGAATTGAAGAATTGATTTGATTGGAATGAATTAATTTGAATTGAATTGATGTGAAGGATTGATTTTATTGCTTGGTTTTTTGTTGGATATTTTATTTTTTGGATTTTTGGAATGTTGTGATTTTTTTTGTGTTTTGAATGTTTCAATTTTTTTGGTTTTTTGGAATATGTTGTGATTTTTTTTGGATTTTGAATGTTTTGATTTTTTTGGTTTTTTGGAATGTTTTTATTTTTTTGGATTTTTGCATGTTTTGGAATGACATTGGATGACAATTTAGATAACATCTGTGCTAGATACCAATGACAATGGAAAACCAAGTCTAGGTGCAAGGATGGAGGTGGGATTGGATGAGTGGATGGGCCATAGTAAATGAAATGGATGGGTGAATCATAATGGAGCTAGGATGTGATCTCCAAAGACTATGTCACATAGGAATAACATGCCCCATTCTAGGTGCAATACTTAGGATTTTTCATGACAAAGCCTATGCCACTTGGATAATGATAGGATTGGATGGAAATAATGAGGTATATCAAGAGATATCCAAAGCATTTGTCAACATTTTGCCCCCATATCTTTATCAAGATCAAAAGGAGGAAGGATAGATGAATGGACTCAATATGATAAGTATGTAGGTGTAATGGATAAGGATGGTATGGAAAAGGTATGATGGGAAATGATAGGTTGGATGAGACAACGTGCCCCCAAGTGTAAGTGACATAGAAGATCAACCTACACATGACGCATGTTTGCCAAGTTTTTATCATGGTACTTATCTAAGGTGCCACCAAGGGTGGTTTTCATCGTTGGACAAAGGGATTTCTCTTTACTATTTTGATTTTTTTTTGTTCTCTTTTTTTTTTGAATGGGATAGGTGGATATGGATGAGAGGGACTCAAGCATCTAGTTCCATGAAAGGTGATAGTCCCATTAGAGATGGATTTCATCACATGGACCATGTCAAATGCCATTATGCTCATAGATATTGGTAGGGGATTGCGTGAAAGTGAGATGGAGTAGGTAGATAGTGGATTATGGAAGGTTCATGAAAGGTTGGCTAATGGATTATGATACGGATTATATAGGGAAAGATAGTGGATTATAATGTTTATTAGGTAGGACTTATGCAAAAGGATGAGTGGAAGGCTTATGCAAATGCATGGACCATAAGGAAGTGATGGGGAAGATATGTTGGATTATGGATGAAGGATGGGGAGATGGAGTTATGTGGAAATGTTGTGGAATGGAAGGGAATCAAGACCAACAGTTTCACACACCGTGATAAACGTTGAAGCTTTTGATTGGAAGGTGGTATAGGAAGCAATGGGGATGTTTTATTAGAGGATGGGTGATGTAGTGACTTAGGTACCCACATAGATTTAGAATTTTTATGATTTTTGCATTGATCGTGGGATGAAAGAGTTTGAGATTTTTGGATGGAATGGGATTTTTGGATGGAAGAGGATGGTTGGGATTTTTGAGATGTGGATTCTTCATTGGACTCGATTGCTTTTTACTTAGGGACCCAAACCATTTTAGTTTTGACCTTTGCTTTTGGAGGTATGGGCTTGGATAGATTTTTTAATGTATTTTTCTTTGACTCTTTGCATTTGTGCCCTAAGGCATGAGGATTTTTATGATTTGTTGCCTTATGTAAGGAGGCATCCAAATTTTTGTTTTTAAATCCCATGGGTTTAGTGGAAGCTTCTTGTTTGAACGATGTGTGCATTTGTTGATTTTGATTAGGATGGGATTTATGGATAAATGGATAAGTGGATTGGAGGATAGGGATATTAGGCATTGGGAGAAGTGGTGGTAAAGTGGATGGAGGGATATTAGGTGTTGGAAGGAGTGGAGGTAAAGTGGATGGTGGAAGGTGTATGGTCACATGCTCTTGGGATTTGTAGGATGATGGAGGAGGAATGGCAACATATGTTTTGGGGGTAGGATAAGATGCATGGGATTTGGGATGAAAAGGAGTGGACTTAGGAGGAATGGAGGAAGTACCAACATCTTTAGATTGTTTTCTTTTGGGTGTATATCCAAGGCCATATGAGCGTGGAGGGACATTGACATGGATGGGCTCCAAAATACCTTGTTCATGAAGGCCTAAGCCTTTACCTTGGTAGTTCATGTTTTGGAGTATACAATGGACAATGGGACTAGGTGTAGTTTGGACACTAGACTTGAGCTCATGATTGAATGGGGAAGGTGAGATGGTGGACAAAGGTTGTGTCTTTCCTAAGGAAGAGCATTCATGGATGAAGGTGGATAGACCAAGGGGATATGATGGTGGATTTGAAATGGGGTTGATATTAGATGTGAAAGGATCATTAGGATCTTGATTATCATTATGCTAACTAAGATCCAATGTATTGGTTTGATCATCTATATTTTCTTGGGAGGCAAGTGTCTCATGAAGGGAAGTGAATGTTTGGTTTGTACATCATGGGTAGGGATAGACGGAGAAAAAGTTTCTTTGCTTTGAAGGAAGCCCATGAAACACCCGGGTGAATGCTCAAGTAGGTCAATAAGACTTTTATTGGATGGAGTATGTAGGTCTTGGTATCTTTCTCATGAATGGTTGTGGGGGTATGGATAGGATCAAGTTGCTCATGGATAGGTTCTTCATCATGAGTAATATCTTGATCATGGAAAAGATATATGTTGATGAACGTGGGAGACTCCCCCTTTCAAATCTGATCACAAACACACATACAACACTACGCAAGAAGGAAACAAATTAATTTGAAACACATAAAATGGGAAAAGAAATCTGTAATATGTATTATATTGAAAATCTGAAAATGAGATACATAAACATGGAGCTCATATGCTCTCATACAACATAGGTTTCAAACATACAAAAATCTACAACTAAACATTCTAGCTTCATTCTGGCAGCATCTAGATATGCAACCACAACTTCTCCAAAAGCCCCCCTTCACCAAATGAGCAAGCATCAATATATAGAAATTGTGTGAGAAGAAACCACTATTGATTTCTCAAAACAACCTCCACTAAACCGCCAATAAAACTTGTCACTTTCTACCTATCACTGCTCCCTCATTTTTCTAAAGTTTATAAAACCATGTCTGGGTTTTGTGTACCTCCTTCTTGTCTTTCCAAAACATTTTTAATTTTTCTATTTCAATAATAAATGAGATAGTTATGCCCATTTTACCAAGAATGGGTCTCACAATTATGACCCAAACATGCAACAACATGCAAAGCTTGTGGCCAACATGCAAATGCATGCAAAGAATGCAATTGAACATGCAATAACATGCATACCAAGTGATCCCACCTAGAAATGGGATGCCCAAATGGAATATTCCACCATTTATGCCTTTGAAACATTTACAAGAGCATAATTCCTCAAAAATTACATTTACAATTTTTGCCACAAGGCATATTACAAAGTTGCAAATCAAAATATTTATTCTCCTATACCCTAAGCCCTTATTGAATATAAACCAAATTAAAATAACAATATTTTTGCTTGATACAAGATTACCCGTACACCTTGGATGCTTCTGCATCATATGTTATGGATGGGTTGAATGAAAGTGATTTGATCTTGATTAGAATGAGGGCTTGATGTTTCCACATGCCTTGGACTAGATTCTTGACATATCTCTTGACTTTATTGAATGGAAGTGGGTGTGGGGGACTTTAGGAGAGGCTTGGTATGTTCTTGATGGTCAACAACATGAAGGCATGATGGAGGTTGATTTGGACTCATGGGGGAGACTCTTCAATAGGCTCGAGGGGTTTTGGACCATATGAAGGGGTTATAGGAATAGACATGGTGTTGGAAGGTTCCTTGGTGGGCTCAAGGATATGACTTTGATGACATGGTTGACTCCTTGCTAGTAGCCCAGGATGGATCACATCCTTTGGAGGTGTATATGTAGATGAATGATGTAATGGATGGGTGGATGGATAATGTAGTGGATGGCTAATGAGGGTAGATGGTGTTGGCTTATGATTAGAATTAAGAGTGGTGGAAAGATCCTATGGTGGAGGAATAAAAGGGGTGGAAGATGTTTTAGGATTTTGATTTTGGTTGGATGGAAGGTCAAAGGGGTTGAATGGATTGGTGGATTTGGATGACCCCACAGGTTTGTTTTTGTAATGTTTAAACATAGGGCATGGAGTTGATATTGGATTAGATGGTGGAGGTAATGAAGGGGTTGATGGATTGAAAGGCGGAGGGACCAATGGATTAGGACTAGAACATGGTGGCTTTAGTATAGGCATTCAATTGGATGGTGGTATAATATACTTATAGGTCTCACAAGCTAGAGTGGTGTTCCCCTTGTCAAAGGTAGCATTAGAACTTGAAGGCACTTGATCTTGTTTCAAGGGGTGACTTAGGCTCACATGTTCTGTTGTGAAGTGAATTAAAATGTTGATGTGGCATTGACATGGAAAGAAGTGGGATATGTTGATGTAGGATTGACATGATAGGTGGATGGACTAGGTTGGTATGAAGTGGAGGGGGACGACACATAGGATTGAGGTGGACTTTGTTGATGTTGAGGTTGTATTTGTTGGATTTAGGATTGATAAGTGGCTATGAAGTGTTGGGCTTTGACCAGGAGTTGTTGTATTAGATGTGATTGATTTTGTCGAAGTGGTTGGATGGTGTCTTGTAGTTGTTGTATGGTTTATTGGTCTAGGGGTTGTGGCATTTGGTGAAGTGTTTGGATGATGGATTGGAGAGGTGGTGCTATGACCTTGTTCTCTAGTGTTGGCATGGAGTTACACATGCCTTTGCATCTTCGTATTTCATCGTGTTCCTCAAGGTATGAAACATGATTCTTGTCATTATTGGAAGTAGGAGGGTCCCATCAAAGTATAAGTTTGGGTCTTGGATTGTTCTCATCATTAGGACTAGAAGAAGGGCCTCCTCAGAGTATAAGCTTGGGTCTTGCATTAGGCATAGGCTTGCTAAGGATCACAACCATTTTGACAAGTGTTTGACTAGGACTAGGATGATGATGTGGAATGATTAGGATGACTTGTCTTAGAATGAATGTGATGGAAAGAATGTTTAGAATGATGTGTTTATGTGTTTGTGTTGATAGCTTGATTTGGCAATTTGCAAACAAATGATTTCACATGTACACACATGAATCACACACACAAGACACATAAGCAAGTATGGATTTGAAATTTTGAATGTGATTATTAAGCAAGCACTTGAAGACACAACAATAATCCTAGGATTAGTCAGGCAGGTGTGGCCAAATAGGTCTTGATCTAGGATGCACAAGTTTAATTAAGGATGTCTCCAATATACTCAAGGTACGGGGGGCCCAATTCCATGAAATGAAAGTGAAATAATGTCAAACAACCAGGAGAAAGGGGTAACCCACCCTTCACCTTCACTTCCCCAAGGTATAATGTTCTTGGGGGCTTAGCTCGAATGACAAGATTTCATCTTCCAAGAGGGTGTCTTTCGATTCACACCTCGCTGTTTAGACTCACCCGGAATGCTAGAGCTGAGGTCGCCCCTTGGAGTGGTGTGTCTCCAAGCAGGCCTCCTAGGAAGGGTGACAAAATAAAATCTAGTGGGTGCTTTTGATCTCCAAGATCACCTTGCGGTGAAAGGAGAGAGCATACACACGCACACTAGATTCATAATCGCAATGTAAATTCCCCTTAGAAAATGAAATGTGTGGTGTGAAATTGAATGGATGAAAGGTGTTTTTGATTCTCAAGATCGCACGAAGTGCATGAGAAGAGCATACACACCTTTAATCTCACTCAAATTCACCAAACAATGCAAGCACTTATTCTTTCTAATCCAAAGCCAAAATGTGTGAATGAAGACACTAGTTCATTTTAAGCCCAATGCCAATGTGTGATTGCAAGCAAGAGTTCATTTTAGAGCCCAAATCCAAATGTGATAGCAAACAAGATGTTCCTTTTAAACCCAAATTGAAATGTGAGAACAAGCAAGTTGATTTGATGAAATAAAAAGATAAGAGATGAAATGATTGCACCTAAAAATTTTCACTTAAGATCTGTTGTTGTGACTGATTCCAATGTTGTTTCAACTCCTTGTGATCACCTGATAGCCACCAAAACAAGAAAGAGACAAGAAAACTTGCAAAAGAATGCGTTATGTGAAAATGAAGAAATCTGATTAAAATGATCAGCTATAACAAAATGAATAACATCAACAGATAATACATGAAATTCTATGCTATTTAATTTTTTTTGGTCAAAATCTGATAAAAATTGCTCAAGTTATGTGCATTTGAAGTTGCAAAAGAGAGTTGAATTTGACTAAAAAACTGATGAAAATGACATAGTCACCTGAAAATTCTTTCGCCACATCGTAGCTGGGCGAATCAACTTCCCAACGCCGCTTGTTTCATGAAATTTTGACCTGTTTTGACCATGTTATGAAGAAAAGAAAAAAAATGCCCCTCTAGGGCTTGAAGGACAAAAAGACAAGCTTGACTGTCAAAAGCTAACCGCTAACAGTCAAGCAGGGTCTAGTTACATACACACAACTTTCACAGAAATCCATATTAATACATTTCAGACCTGGTAAAACTTTCTTAGAATGAAGTACCTTCATACCTTTTTCACTTATATGCCCAAGTATGTTATGCCACAGTGTTGTCTCAGAACCTGCAGCAATTGTTTTAGTCTCTTCCTGCGAACCTGCAGCAACTGTTCTTGAACCTGTTTGTTTTTTCTTTGCAACAGCTAAAGTAGAAGGAACATTATGACCTGTATAAAGATATAAGGCGCCCACTTTCACACCTTTTACTACTATTAAGGCACCTTTTGAAACCTTCCAATTTCTATCAGTAAATGTAACAATGCAACCTTCTTCAGCTAGCTACCCTACTGAAATTAAATTCCTAATGAGCCTTGGAACGTGTCTTGCCTCTTGTAGTAGCCAATGATTCCCATTCTGCAACTTAATCTTGATTCTTCCCTTTCCAACAATCTAACAGGGTTTGTTATCTCCCAAATAAACTAGCCCAAAATCCCCTTAGACATAATCAAGAAAATAACTTCTATGGGGCATAGCATGAAATGAGGCCCCTGAATCTAAAACCCATGAATCATCAACATTATCTAGCTAAAGAATCAAAGCATCATCTTTAGATTTATTACTTACCACATTTGCCTTCTTATTTCCTTCTTGTTTGTCTCCTTTATTCTTTCGAGACCAGCAATCTTTCTTTAGATGACCTAGTTTCCCACAATATTAGCAATCCTTTTGTCCTCTAGTTTTGGACCTTTTATCCTTTGATTTTCCTCGTGACTTCCCATGACCTCCAAAACCTTTTCCTCTCTCCTTTGATCTGCCCCTACTTTCTGCATTCAAAACACTACCTGATGTGGACCCTCCTGAGCTTTTCCGTCAAATTTCCTCGCTAAGGATAACACTAACAACATCATCAAATTACAAAGTGTTTGAACCTGAGACAGAGTTACTTATAGCCTTTACCAACCTATTCCAACTTTTTGGCAAAGAACATAAAACCAAGAGAGCCCTCACCTCTTCATCAAATTTTAATTTTATAGAAGTTAACTGACTGACAATCATATTAAACTCATTTAAATGATCTATCACATATCCACCTTCAATCATTTTTAGATTAAACAAACGCTTCATGAGAAATACCTTATTTGAGGCTGAGGGTTTTTCATACAATTTAGCCAAAGTTTTCATCAGTTCATCTATTGTCGTCGCTTCTGTTATATTGAACACCACAGATGAATGGTTCTCAGTGCCTTTCTATCCAGAAGATTCTAATCCTCATCTGTCATTCCTGCTAGTTTCTTGGATACTCCTTCCAATGGCCTCCATAAATCCTTCTGATAGAGATAATCGTCCATCTGCATCTTCCATAACTGATAGTTCTGCCCATTAAATTTGTCTACCTTCAATTTACCCTCGTCTGCCATTGCTCCCACTCAACCGTGAGACCTTCCTGCAGACGATAATCAAATGCAACTTGGCTCTGATACCACTTGTTAGGGTTAGCCGGCAGAAGATATCAATTAAATGCAAATAAAGATTAAACAAATGAATGAAAAATACACAGAAATAATAACAACGAGAGACAAGTTTTAATGTGGTTCACCCAAACTCAGGCTACATTCTCCAATATAGAGTCCAATATTATTATCCAGTAAATCAAACTAATTACAACCAGCAATCCCTGCAACTCAATACCGTTGCAAATGCTACAATACAATATCTACCAAAACCCTAACCCTTAGCCGCTTTTATCAAACCTTATGTCGGTTACAAAAATAGGGTTTTTTATGTCGGCGAGGATACATAACTAGTGTACAGTACTTGCATGATCAGTCGCCACCTACCAACATGAAGAACCAATTTCAATAATTTGTGACAATACAAGTGCTATAAACATTTCAAAGAATCTAGTAATGCACTCAAGGACAAAGCGTATATCTATAAGGTACCACTTTTTGAGAGAAAAAGTAACTGAGAATGAAGTGAAGATGGAGTATGTGTCTACAAAGGATCAGATTGTAGATATTTTCACAAAGCCTCTACCTAAGGATACTTTTGAGTATCTCAGAGGAAAATTAGGGGTTATTACCCCTCCTACTCTAAACTAAGATGCATGAGAAGTGCATCAGTCCAGTGGTGTCTAAAGTCTTATTCCTTGATATGGATTGATGTTTTGAAGGCTACCTCTTAGGGGGAGTAGGTAGAAGTTGTTGATAAAGATAAGTATTGCAGATCTGATGATAGAATAAATTCCAGCTTGATCAGAGTAGTTGTTTGCAAGTATGTGCAGAAAAAGGAGAACTGATGTCCTTTGCCATTAATGTCAAAGGGGAAGACAAAATCATGTGAAAAACTCAGGGGGAGAAGGAAATCAAAATTGTAAAATGAAAGGGGGAGAAAGTAATCAGTGTAGAATCTTGTCTTGATGGTGTTTACAATTTTTCAGATCAATGTTGCCATCAATGACAAAGGGAGAGATTGTTGCAAGTATGTGCTTACGAATGTTGTCATTGATGTCAACATATATGTGTTGTCATTGGTGTCAACTATGCTTTTGTTTTGATGCTTGCTTGTGTTGAGATAATTGGTTTGTAATGGCTTAGATAAGTGTTGAAGATAATGAGAAAATGTTCATGGTATTGTGTTTCCAAGTGCTTTTGAGAAAATTTGCTCTACCGGTGGAAACAGTGTATTGCAAAGTATCTTGGTTTGTAGAAAGATATTAAAGTATTTTGCTCCACATTTATTGTAGATTGAAAATATTTGTCTGCAGTTTGGAAGTTAAGATGAAGATTGTCTGTAGTTGCTTTGTTCCAAGTTTGAGCCTCTGGTATGAAGATTTGAATGAGTTATGTTCACCAGAGTAAAAACTATTTTTTTGTGCTTTCAGTGGTGACAGGGAGAATGTATTCTGCTCCGCATTTATCTACAATTAAGTATTACAGTTTGTGGTTTTGGAATTAAGTTTATAATGAGGATATGTGCCTTCAGTGTTAATGGTTCATGATATGGTGGTCCGCAAGCGATCTTTCTTTTATGATAGTGGTTGATAGTAATGTTCAAGTGCTTCAATTTGAAGAATCTTGTGGGTAAAGTGTTTGGAGGCTGTGCAGATGTTCTTGGTTTTTGTAACGTGCTTGTGGATGTCTCTAGATTATGTTCCTACTTTTTGATTGGTCTGCAAAGTGTAATCCAGATCGTGCATGAAGCATGTTCTCAAATGCTTTAGTGTTAACACTAGTTTTAGCTGACTTGGTCGTTTTCACTTGTTGCGGTTATACTTTGGAGATTGTGATGGCGTGTTGTAGCATGGAAGATTGTGTTTGAGTCCAAGCTAAGGCTTGGTTTGGTCCACATTCATTCTTTCTCATTCATTAATCTATTTAGGTCCAGACCTATTCCAATGTATGAAATTAATGTTTGTAATGCCAATCTTGGAGATTATTCCAACGGTTGATGATTGTAACACCAACCTTGATGATCATTCCAAGGTTGATGAATTGTATAAATACTTGTAATTGAGTCATGAAAATGTATCCAAGTGCGAAGATGGGAAGATATGAGTGAAGTGAAGTAGCAGAGTAGAGGTATTTGTGTTTTAATAGAACTGAACCTTGGCATGGAGTAGATGTTGTTATCTCAGTTCAACCCTTTGGCAGTGAGCCACCCTTCTTGCAATGAGCATTCATTTTGGACAGTGAGCCCTTTGGCAGTGAGCAAGGTTGATTTTTGGTATTGATATTACATATTATCTTGTGAGCTAACACTCACCATGGTTTTTCCCTTATAGGGTTTTCCACATAAAAATTTGGTGTCTCATGTGTTGAATATGTTTATGTGTTTTAGTTTTTGAGTTCATGTTTTCATGGTTAAACACAATAATAGTGTTTAAGAAGTAAATGAAATAATGGTTTTAAGGATTTGGAGACAATTGATTCACCCCCCCTCTTAGTTGTCTTGCCTTGTTCAACAAGACTTAGTGCTAAAGTGGGTGAAGACAGAGATAAGGGTAGGAGGCATTCTAAATTTGATGCCTTATGGAGTGGCCCTTACATCATCACCAGTTGCAAGAAAGCTAATGCATTTCAACTCTCCAAGCTGATTGGTAAATCACTTTTGATCCTAGTGAATGGGATTCATCTCAAGTCATACTTTTGAGTCTGTTCTTGGGATCCTTGTAAATATTTAGAGTAAGGTTGTTTGTGTTTTAGGTTTCCCTTCCTTAAGTGCTTTTGCACAGGCAACATTCTCATTAGGAGATTGTTTGTCTTGTTTTGTGTTTTTTGTGTTCTCTGGAGGTAGTTTTAGTTCTATATTGGTCATGTTGCTACAATTTATTTTGACGTTGTGCCCAATGGATTGTATAAGGCAATTGAATCCGTGTGTTTAGCAAGCAAACACCCCTGCATAGTAGCCAAAATGTTGTCATATTTTGCCCAATCCAAAATATCCCAGAGATCTCTCCTTCTATTAGAGAAATTCAATATGAGAAAGCATAAATGGAAGGATGTTTCCCTTATAAAATCCCAAAAAAATCCCAAAAATTTCTAAGTATTCTATTTTTTTTTTCTTTTGCCTTAGTCAGATAAATTCTAGTTTGGTAAACCTTTGGTTGATCGGTTCACAGGTTCACTGATTTGCCAGTTTGCTGATTGAAGGGGCAAGGTGGCAGGAAAATATTTAAGGCAAAAAGAAAGAGGACAAAAGGCATGCTTTGTCAGCAAAGTTTGAGGTTTGCAAACCTCTCGGTTTGCTGACGGGCAGGTTCGTCGATGGGTAGATTCCTCGAAAGGCCAAAGCGAGACAGAGACAGGAACCAAGCAGGTGGAGTTTCTCTAAGGAAAGAAAAGTGACAAAGAATTTGCCTTTGTCAGAAAACTTAAGGTTTAGCAAACCTTAAGTTCGTTGATCGGCAAGTTCGTCGATCGACGACTTTGCTGACTGTTGTACCCAATCAAAAAAATTTACTTCATTAAGGCATTTTGAACAAGTCTAGAAAAATTTTCGTCAAAAAGTCAAAAAAGCAAAGTTTATAAAAATAGACGTCAAATTAGGTTTTCTGGGTTTTTTGAGATATGGATGCCAGCAAAACTTTCTAAAAATAGAATCTCCGACTCAGGTGTCTCGCTTGATTCTCATTGGTCAATTTTGTTTCACGATCAGCATGGTCCAGACGGAATCTGAAAAAGGTCAAGTTTTCTCTACTGGGTCATTTCTACTTTTTCAGAAGGCGAAGCATGAGCTCTGAAGTCATCAACAGAGGAAGTTCATCTGCCAGAGCTCATCTTTAGGTTTTCAACGTTGTTCCAACGATGCAGAACCGACAAACAGTCGTCGATTCGACGAAGCACGCGAAACAGAGTAGGATGGATCCGAGGTGAGGTGAAAATTTGGAAATCACGAAAATGGTTAAGTCTGAAGCTTTCAGGCACCCCAGGAGGCTTGGGGCGCCCAATCCTACCAGTGTTAGAAATTTTTCATGTTTTTCAAGAAAATGCGAGAAGTGCGTCCGTTGATCAGTTCCAGTGGGCATAAAAGTGGTCATTTTGATCATCAGATCCTAAAAAGCTAGAAAATTCATTAGATGTACCCAGGCCATCTAGTTTATTCATCATCCAGTGGCAGTTGACCGACGAATAGTCGAAAACGACATTAGGAAGCAGTTGTCAGCACGCAAAACGAAGCAAGTTGAAAATGAAGGTTGGAAATCAGGAAAATGGTTAAGTCTGAAGAAACCAAGTGCCCCAGGAGGCTAGGGGCACCCAACCTATCCAGTGTTAGTTTTTTTCACATTTTTCAAGAAACGTCAAAAATGCCTCTGTTAGCGCTTTCCCAGTTGGTCAAACTTGGTCAAAATCAGTCAAACATCAGTAAAAGCTAGGATTTCATCACAGATATGTTCAGGTTACTCAGATCATCCCCCGTTCTGCCTCAGCAGTCATCCGAACGATCGAAAATAAAGATCAAACAGGAGCTGTTGGCACAAAAATTGAGAAACGACAATAAAATTTGAAATTTCCAAAAAATTTATAAGGCATTGAATCTTAGGCACCCCTGGAGGCTAGGGGCACCCAAATCTTCCAAACTTAGAATATTTTTCAGTTGGCACAGAAAACAAAAATCCTCCTCCGTCAGCCCAGTCAAGTTCATAGCAAGTCAGTTTGGCACGTTTTCTGAGGCAGACAAAGAGTACATCCAGGTCAGTTTTCATCAGGCTCAGTTTTGTCCCAGCAGACAGAAATTGACAGCTAAACAGGGGTCACCTATCACCGGAATGCACACAAAAATAAAAAAAGTTGAAAAAGTTGAAATCTTCGAAAAAATTACTAAGGCATTGGAAATCAGGCGCCCTTGGAGGCTAGGGGCACCCAAGTTCACTAGAGATAGATTATTTTCATGTTCAGCATCATTTTTTGACAACCACTTCCAAATCTTCATTCGGCGACAATTTCTAGAAGTCAGATTTGCGATCAGATGATGTCAGAACGTCAGTCCGAGGCTGGGGATGGAATCTCAATTGATAGGTCTCCAAAATGTCAGGATCAGTCAGCTTTTTCAATCAACAATGATATTTTTCCATCTTGTTGAAGTCAGAGACAGGCCATACTTGAGTCAAAATGAGTATAGAAGTGTCAAAAACGAAAGAAAATTGGATAACACTTCTGTCAACTCCCGTGTTTGATGACATCATCAAAAGGAGATATTTTTCATCATCTTACACATGAAGCCATAGGCAGCTACAAAATAGGGATTCTTCCTATTCAAAGACATCCACTTGGATTTGTGCTTTAAAAGATGCTTTCTTCATGGATGAGATCCAAGTTTTATTCTTTCACAAAGGAAGCTATTTTTTTGCCCTAAAGATCTATAAAGACAAGCATTTGGCTTCTTTATTTCATTATCTTTTGTAGTTTGCATCCAGAGGAATGATTTTTATTTTTCTATCAACGAAGATTCGAAGACCCAAATGAAGTGCTTTTTCAGTGTTCTTCATAGTTTTGGGTTGAGGAAGTAGGGAGGCTCACTTTTTCAGGGTCCTTTTTTCGAGGGGATCATTTTTCAGAAATTGGACCGAAGCTTTTTTAGTTTTTATCAAGATGGGTCCATCCAGTATTTCATCCTCTTGAAGATTGGGATTTTTTTGCAGGAATTTGCTTTTTTGCTGCTTTTTCAGGAAAGTCTCCGCTTTTTCAAAATCTAACGATTTGGGTTGCTTCAAAACAGAATTGCCTACAAAACCCATGTGCCAGCTTTTTTTCTCACACTCTATTTTTTTCTAAAAATTAGCAAGTAATTTTCAGCCATCTGTCCAATATTTTTCTGACATAGGCGTGTTCACAGTCAATTTTCAAATCTTTCAGTATGCAATACTCTCCAACACAAATCAGGCCCAAAACGGCGTTGGTTCACGATTACCTGAGAACTTGTGAAATAGACTTGCATAAAGTATTTCTAGTGATCAATTTACATTCTTTGGAGGATGCACGAAATAATGCTATTAGGAATCTAGCACACTTGGGTTTGCTTGCAGCAGCATCCTTCCCCATCACAGTGCAAAGTATCAAATTTGTAATTGCTTGCATGACGCATTACAATTCGGTCACAAGAGAAATCCAATTAAAAGATGGACGTGTGCTCTGTAGCCTGAGGCCGAATGACATTGAGAAGTGTTTTACAATACCAGTCTAGAGAGAAAACTTAGCTGTTTCAATTGAAGAATGCAAGAGGGTTCGGAACAATGATAAAGAAAAATATCGGAAAAAGATTGGTTAGAGGTGGTTAAAAGAGAAGCAGAACGTTATGTCAAAGAATGTTGGACGTGGAGAATTCAAGGAGGAACACGCAATAATGTTTTACAAGTTCTAGCCTTGGATGTTTTACATTATGTCCCAGATTGTTGATGGAACCGAATTCTATGACTAGTCGGCACTCATCAGTGATAGTCTCCACCAACAAATACTTGATTTTCAAAGGGCTCATGAATTCCACATGATGTCATACCTTGTGTATTTGATGGCTTTTCAAGGTTAATTTAGAGGTTTGAATGTTGTTGGTATTCAGCATGTTTATCATCATTTCCCGTAGTTAGAAATTTCTCAAGCTGAATGACATTACAGGCGGGTAAATGATGCATTCCTGATGCATGTAGTGCGAGATATGGATAATGAGTTGCATATACGGTTTTCAGCAAATGCTAGAATAGCAATGGCAGAATGGGCTGATTGGTTTATCTAGTTACCCACTTTTTCTTACATCAGAGTATATGGCTTCTCAAGAGAGCCAGCCATGTTGCTGAGATATCCTACAGATGAAATACCATTTATGGAATTTTTGAGGCAAGCCTATGAAGTTCATACATTTTTGCGTAGCAGACGCAAGGCAACTTTCAATTTTCCACTTGGGATGAGTATTTACAGATGCAGATATGGAGCAGATGCCAAAGCAATTGGTAATGAATCATCCAAATATGGTCTCAAGTTTTTCGACAAGAGGTCTTCATATGATCCTTGTGGTGTTTTTGCATCACATCTTGGTCAAAATTATGCACATATGCATGCAGTTGAAGACTTCTGGGCTAATTGTGTTGATGAGTTTGAAGTGCGAGAATGTAGTTACAATAGGTTTACTCTTCAGCAAATGTCTAATATCCTATCAGAGGATATAGAGGGTTTGACAGAAAATGGTGAAGTTCTACTTCCCACGTATTTCAGGGACCAAGTTGAGAAACAACCATTGCCACCAGTTAATTGGTTAGTAAAAGAGAACACTTCCATTGAAGAAAGAACGAGTCGAGTTGTTAAAAACAGTTTGATATTCTTGAAGAATAAGCAGAAGGATGATATTCCGATAGCAGAGCCGCTAGTTGTACAACCATCAGAACCTTCCACTTCCAAACCAAAATGAAGGGTTAACGCTATGAGTGTTCTTCCAGAAGGAACAAAAAGGGCTAAGTTAAAGAGGAAAAAGGATGAGTCTCCAGCTCATGTCCAGTAGGAACAACCAGCAGTTGAATCAGAAGTTCCTATTGAACCAATGCTGCATGTTGAAGTATTGCCTTCAGACCACGTCTCTCCACCTTCTTCACCAAGCACTTCTCCTATCCACATAGATTCAGAGCCAGATTCGTCAGTTCGTAACTCTGATGCACATATTGGTTCATCAGGAGCTGATGCGATTAGAACCGAGTTTCAAAGAGAAGAAGGCTCATCCTGGCTTGAAAACATTCTAGGAAGGAAGAGGAGAAAGCCCTCATATCAGCTGGGTTTAATAGGGCTTAAAAGTGTCTACCAAGACACACCAAACAAGAAGCTGAAGAAGCAGGTTTGCATTGAAAAGAATAGGGATGGAGAAATAATCCTTGAAACTACAACACCGCCTGAAGATAGAAGTGCTGATGATATTGAGGTTGATGACTTCAAGGTTGTCAAAGCTAACCTTGGTAGGAGTACCCGTCATACAGATGTAAATCTCTTCAAGGTTGCAGCGGATAGTTTGAAGGAAAGGGTGTTGAAAGATGGAGAAGACAAAGCAACTCTCAAAGTTGAAGTTAGGCAGCTGCGGTAGTATATTTCAAACCTTTTCCATGGCACATCATAGGCTGATTTACTACTTCCACCGAATCTGGAATCACTAGCCGATCAATGGCATTTCAGTCAGTTGGTCCTCTATGGGAGGCACATAAATAATTGGGTGGAAGAATTTGTGACTAAAGGGAGAGTTGTACTTTCAAAGTTTTATCAATTAAAGTACAACGCTCATGATTTACGCCAAGGCATCCAGGGGTTGCAGCAGACTATGGCAAAAAATAGACCGGTGTTTGAGATCATTATCTCTGACTTGAAGATTGCACATGATTCTATTGATTCAGCTGATGATAAGAAGACAATTTCTACTTGGAAAGCGCAATATCTTTTCACAGTAAAAACTTATGACAGTATAATTTCAAAGTTGATAGAATGGAAAGAAAAAGTGGTCAATGTCCTCAAGTTCATCAAATCTTTTGTTTCTCAAATCCCGTGTTCATATGAAAAAGAAGATGGTACCCTATATGATCTCAGGGAAGTGCAAGCAGAGTTCCAGACTCTCGTCCACATCAATTTTAATGATGATATCAATGTCGGCAAGATGGGTCATTTTGCCGCAATAACAGTGAAGTTCGACAAGGCTGTGGGCGAAGTTAATTATTTTCTTCAGATGGTAGCCAACGGTGAAGAAATGTTAGAGAATCAGAATATCATTCTAGATAGTATCAGTGTTCTTGGCAAAGATGCGGTCACTCGCTTTTTAGAAGATATTGTTTCCCAGAATATCAACGGATGACATCACCAAAAAGCAAGAATGTTGATGAAGATGCATTTCAAAAGAAAGCAGCTTTAAATTAGATGCTTTTTTGTTTTAAAGCATTTGCTTTCATCCTAAGCTCATCCATTCTATATTTAGAAAAGAAATCAGTTTGTATTAGTTGGAGTTTTCTTTGCTTTAAAGCAGATTGCTTTGAAGCGTTTGTTAGTTGTATCTTTGTCTTAGAATAGTAATAAAGCTTGCGAGTTGGCAAGTTAGGGTTAATCAAGGAGATTTTAGGGTTCCCTACTCCTTTGATTTTAGTATAAATAAGGGCAGCCTTGCCCATTGTAAGGGATTGACTTTTGTGATAACAAATTTTGTTTTGCCTATTCTAGCCTGCAAACCTTGTTATTCCAAGTGTTTGTTCACTCTGTGTTCATTGTAAGGAAACGGTGTTGAAGATAACATATTTTGCTGTGCCTATTCTAGCCTGCATAATTGTTATTGAAAGTGCTTGTTCTCTTTGTGTAACCTGTTCTCCGGTGTTTGATCGCTTGTTGTATGTCTGCCTTTTGCTGCAGTATTGCTGTCCTGAAGTTGTATCAACTTTGTGATATTGAATAGAAGTCTCATGCCTATTTTTCTCTGATATTCTATCTCAAATCATCAAGTTTCATCGTCAGATGTGTGGCTTTTATAACTTTTATTTCAGCTTTCATCATTAAAGTACTATAAGTCTTGTGATGTAAATTTGGGAGAAAATTGCTTAAGTTTTTGTGTTAAAATAATCATTTCTCATCCACTTTTAATCCCCTTTGCTCTGAATTTACTTAGGAGATTAAAAGTGTCATTAGTCTATGCCTAGTTGTAGTAGAAGTTTTAAAAAAGGAAAAAACCTCTTCTGCAGCGTTTAGAGTTTTATAACCTTGTGCTCGCAGCTGAGAATCAAAAATAAGATAGGCGAAATTTGGTTTTATTTATCTTTTCAGCGAACATCAACAAAAAGGGAACTCCCCCTTCCAATAGGAGAGCAGTTTATCTGTGCATAGCTGTCCGTTTCCAACTCGCATTCCAGAGGTACGAATTAAAACGCCAACACTGACAAAGGAAAAGCAGAAGACAATGGGGTGGTAGGGAATCTTCATCAAAGGCTTAAATGGCTAAGGCGGCAGGAAAGCAAAGGCTCCATTGGAAGATCAGACGAAATTCAAACTCACCAAATGGTTCATCTTTTCCAAGGTCCACCGATAAGGTGACTCATCGACTAGGGAGGAAGAAAAAGAAAAAGAGAAAATTGACTAAGTCATGGTTGGTTTGTGAAAGGTGAATTTCGTTGATAAGGCGAGGAGAAACAAGGGAGGTCAAGTTCACCAAACAAAGAATTTTCCAATAAGGAAAAATAGAAGATGAAGTGGCATAGGTGATGGTTTGCCAAACGAAGGATTTGTCAATAAGGCGAAAGGTGGAGGCTTGGTTGGTTCACAGAAATGAAAATTTGCCGATAAGGCAAAATGGAAGACCAAGGGGCCTGATGAAAAGGGAGAAGATGGAGCCTAGTTCTCAAAATAAGGATTTTGCCGATAAGGCAAAAGAAAAGGCCAAGAGGTTCATAAAATGATGAAATCATCAACTGAAGGAAGAGAGAGCCGACTCAATAGTTCACAAAAGTGGGATTTTTCTGATAAGGCAAAAGAAGAGATAGGGCAGGCCAAGTTCGCAAAATTTAGTTTTGGCCGACTAAAGAGAAAAAAAGAAGGCAGAGGAAAGCTCAGTTTGTAAAAGAGAGATTTTGCCGATAGGGCAAAATAAAATGCCAAAAAAGGGAAAATCAATGAAATGTGATGCTTTAGAATATTTAAAGAAATTTAAATATTTTAAAGAGTTATAAAAGCTTGAAGGACACATTTTCTACTATTGCAAAGGGGATTTAATACCTGAAGTACAAATATTGTAGGAACGTTAGAATTAGGTAGTTGAAACAGTTAAATCCTTCAATGTGATTGTACAAGAAGGGAGAAAATGGACTTTTCTGGTACATGGAAGGATTTTAGACCTTCCCCTTTGAATGTGTCTGACATCCCATGTGTGCAGGAGATCTTCTTCTACCATTTTGCAGGCCTGACAGGGCATGGTTGTTGTCCCATTCTGCAGATCTTCTTACAACACTTCTGGACCAAAATTGAATGCAGCATGGGCATGTATAGGGGCAGTTGACTAATTTTCAGCACCCAAATGCTGTAGATGGATTCAAATGCTATATATACATGAAGCAAAGATGTAAAAAGGTTGTTGGTTAGCTATTGTTTTGGGTCATTCGGTTGGTTGGATAATTGTTGTAGTTGTAGACCTTGTAATGCTTTATAAGAGCCTACTGGATTTGATACATTGTGCTTGAAGCTGAGCCTTTGATGTCTCTAGTCATTGCTCACCAATGAGTGTAAACTATTATTTTGTGTCTATTTCCTCTGCACTTTATTCTTCTATTTTGTGATGGCTTTCTAGCTTTCATGACCAATAAAAAACTGTCATTTTGCCTCTCTCTGTAGCTTTGCACTATGTTTATTTGAAGATTGTATGTTAATATTATGGATAAAATAGTCCCTTTAGTAGTTTCAATTTTCTATCCAAACCTCTGTGATAGTTGATTTGAGTTTGTTGTAGTTTTGAGGTCATTGTTATGTTAATGCAGACATGGCTAAACACAATTATAAATCTGGTGCATCACCTCTTTTAAATTCCAGTATTTTCTTCCCCTTTTCCCTGTGAGTGTAGCATTTGATTTAGTTAATTCTTTGAGCCTTAAGCTTAGAAAGAGGAACTAGCCTTCTCTAGAGGTTTGGTCTCAATTGCAAGGTCCCACACCTTCAGACCAATCCCATGTTACTCTAAAATTGTTGAGACTATCAAACATTCAAAAAAAGGGTGCAATTTTAGGTGATAACAGTGAGTTTGTCCACCACTACTAGAATAGCATCATGTCTATTTCGAGACATTGGGAGACCTTGCACAAAGTCCATACTAATGACCTACCACTTCCACTCTGGACTATTAGGCGGATACAGAAGTCGTGCTGGATGTTGATGCTCGGCCTTGACTCTCTGGCACTCTAGTCAACTTGCTACAAATCTTATAGTGTCATTCTTCATTCCTTTACAAAAATAAAGAGGCTTTACATTAGCTAGGAGTTTGGTTACTCCAGGATGACCTAAATATGGTGTGGAATGAACTTCCTTCCACATGAGGTTTCTTAATTCTGCTGAGTTTGAAACATACATCCTTCCTCTATATCTTATAATCATATCTGATTCAAAATAGAACCCATCATACATCAAGTCATGAGGATTTACTGTGAGAGATTGCTTAACTTTCTCAAAATACTCATCACCTGCCGAGTTTTGTAACACTATATCCTTGAAGTTTGAGTGGAAGAGACAATCGATGAGATATGCCTCCGTCGACTCAGAGCATTTGCTACTCAGTTCTCTTTAACTTTGATATAACTTATCTCAAATTCATATTTGGATATCAATTCCAACCATCTTCTTTGTCAAGCATTGAGATGAGGTTGGGAAAATATATACTTAAGACATTGATGGTTCGACTTCAGTTCAAAAGGCTTTCTTAACAAATAGTGTCACCACACTTGCAAAGCATGCACAACTGCTACTAACTCGTAGTCATGAGGAGCATAATTCTACTCATATGCTCTCATCTTTCTAGATTCATAGGCTACCACTCGCCCATTCTGCATAAGCACTCCTCCTAAACCTCCACATGAGGCATTAGTGATTACAACAAATTGACCTTCTGGATTTGGAACTTTCAATATTGATGCAGTTGTCAACCTCTCTTTTAACTGATTAAATGTCTTTTGACTTTTTTTGACCAGTCAAAATGCTTTCCTTTTCTCTAAAGTGAATTGATTTGGTTTGCAATCTTAGAAAAGTTCAATATGAACTTTCTATAATATCCAACTAACGACATGAAATTGCACACTTCATGCACATTCTTTGGCGCAGGCCACTAAAGTATAGCTTTGATCTTCATAAGATCTATTGAAATCCCTTTAGCTAATATTATATGTCCCAGATATTTTATCTCTTTCTGAAAGAAAGTACACTTAGAAATCTTCCCATACAACTTATGTCCCCTCAACCACTACAGAACTAATCGCAGATGCTGCAAATGCTCTTCCTCATTCTTAGAATATATAAGAATGTCATCTAGAAAAACTAGAACAAATTAATCCAGGCAATCTCAGAAAACATTGTTCATTAAATTCATGAATGTTGCAGGGGTATTCGTAAGTCCAAATGGTAAAACTGTGAACTCATAATTTCCATCTCATTCTGAAAGTTATTTTATGAATGTCTTCATCTTTTATTCTTAGTTGATGATATCCAAACTACAAATTTATCTTTGAGAACACTATTGTGCACCGCATCTAATCAAAAAGATCATAAATACAGAGGATACTTATTATTTATCGTTGCTTTGTTGAGCATATGATAGTCTATACACAGATGCAAGGTTCCATCCTTCTTTTTGACAAAGATCATAGGTGCTCCCCAAGGTGAAACACTGGGTCTAATCAACCCTTTAGCCAACAGCTCCTAAAGCTAGGCTTTCAACTCCATCAACTCCGTAGTAGTCATACAGTATGGCGCCTTTGATATCGGATCAAATCCAGGTATAATATCGATAGAGAAATGAAAAGCTCTCTTCAGAGCTAACCCCAGAAGTTCATCTAGAAAGACATTCCAAAAATCTCAAAGGAAAGGATAATTTTCCAAGGTTACATTTTGTTTACTGGGATCCTCTTCTACTTGTTCCATTTTGACTGCAAAAAACTCACATCCTTTTTGCCTAGCCCTCTTCAATTGCATAGCAGAGATTGATCTGATCTTGACTTCTCTTTGTTTGCTTTGCAGATAAACTTTTTTTCCTACATCATCTAGACACTCAACTGTTTTTGCAAAATAGTCAACATTGGCCATATGTCTCCATAACCAATTTATTCCTAAGATAACATCATAGGAACCTAGGGGGCCACAAACAAATTCACCTCAGTTGAAATACTTGGAAGATCAATCTTGGCTTCAAACATGCATTTCTCTACCTGAGCTTTAGTCTGGTTAGCATATTCAACTAACCAGGGTTTATCCATATATCCAGCTCTTCTAGGAAATTTATTCAATACTCTTGGAGAAATAAAACCTTCAGTTGATCCAGTATCAATTAAAATAGAAATAGGAACTCCAAACAAAATACATGACATCTCTATGGGAGTAATCCGGTACTTCACCTAGCGATTGTCCAACATTGTATGGATCCTCTATTGAAAAGCTTCTTGTTGGGTAGGTAATGCATTACTACACTATTGAACTCCTTGGTTCTTGGTTGGACATTGATTTGCGTAATGATCTCCACCACAAGAGAAACATCCTCTAGGAGGTCCTTGCTTTTCAGCAGGTTTGCTTGTATCAATATTCCAGAAATTGTTATTACTTTTCTTCTCATTCCTGTTATTGTTGAATCCCTTGTCACTCTTCTTATTCACATTCTATTTGCCATTCCTTTTCTTGAAAGGTTGAGAAGCTAGTGACTTATTACACCTCTTGCAATTCTTCTTGCAATATGCAAAAATTGACTTCAATTTTTGCTCTTGTTTGATTGTCTTCTCATAAACTTGGTCCATAGTGGTGGGACCATGCACATCCACTTCTCCATCTATCTGGGCATTCAAACCCATAATAAATTTTTTGATTTAGAACCTTTCATATTTCTGATATTATGGCACGTACTTTAGGAGACGTGTGAACTTTTCCTAATACTCAACCACTAACATTCTCTTTGTCACAAATTTTGAAAATCTTTTAGCTTTTGGTCAAAGAAAAGTTGAGGTAACCACCTCTATCAAAATATGACCACAAGATGATTTGAGTTTAAGCTCAGAGAACTTAGCCCTAGTTCCATTTTCTTGTTCATCCGCCATGTGGATGCTTCACCTACCAACTAATAGGCACCCCATACTGTCTTGGTTATCTCAGAGTAGTTTCTGATCTCAAAATACTTTTCCATCTCTATCAACCAAGCTTCTGCAGCATCACCACTTATTGTTCCATCAAACTTGTGTGGGGTCACTTTCTTCATGTCTCTTGACAACTCTAAGACAAGTCTATTTCTCCTTTCTTCATGAGACTTAATCTTATCAACATCCTTCCTTCGTTCACTATGAGTACTGAGTTCATGGACATAATCATCCCCTACATGTGAGTCCCCTTTATCTCCTTCAGATTTGCCTTGGCCCCTAACTTCCTGCTTCAGGTTTCCAAGCCTCTCCTTGGTTTCATTCAGCATGGTCTATATCTGATCCAACTTAGCCATTAGGTTTTTGGAAGGATTCGACTCTCTTTGACTATCTTCAAGATTTGTTTGAGTTCGAACCATGCTGAAACTCTATATCACACCTGATATTCGTATTAAGTTATAAATTATAATTTAGAAATAATGCATCTCATTAATTCAAAATTCATCATAAAAACAAACTTAGAGGATGGATGTACACGTAGGTATGCCTCCAACACCTCTTTTCCTAAAGCAGGGACATCACGACCACACCCAAACGGCATGTTGCAACTAGCAGACGGTTTACTCGATTTAACTACACGAGTAGGATCAATGGGTTTCTTAGCCAATTTGATGTGTTGTTTCTTTTCTATCTAAATAAGCTTAAGAGCATTAGCCAATGTTTCAGAGTCTTCCAGCCATGCACCCTCAACATATTTAATATGTTCTTGGAGTTTTACCTCCTCAGTTGGTTCTTTCTTAACCACTATCTTGGGTAAGTTTTGGGGAATAGATTTCCTGGCAGTTTTCTTAGTTCTTTTCCACGCCATTCTGGCATAAAACTAATTTTAAACGTTAGCTAATCTACTAAATGTTGACAAGTTTTCTCGTAGTGAGCTCATAGGTCCATGTGTTGAACCCGGTTTGCTCTGATACCATATGTAACATACCATCTCATACAACTTGAAATAAATTGCAAATTTTACAAGAAAGTAAAACAACATCTAAATAACCATGAGAGAATTTTTTTAACATCTTCACAATCTCATGAAAATAAATGAATATCTTTTCTAAATATTTTTCAACTTTGAAATTACAATATATTCAAAGATAAAATCACAGTGGAATCATTTCACTTTACAATTACAAATAATTTGCACTTGGAAATATTAATAAGTTTACATAAGTTTGAGAATCATAAGTCAATCATGAAGTATACTACATCTGGAATTTGATATCTATCTCACAAGTCTCGACGAGTCTTCTGCTACAGATGGAGAGCATCATCTGAGTGCTTTTCCTCCAACCACAGACTGATGGTTCCCCGCTCACCCTCCATCTGGAAGTGGCCCTACCCTTCACAAAGAGTATAGACATAAGGAAACAACAGGTTGTCATCTGAGTCCTAGTGTTGTGTCCTATGTAACTCAATCGACCATACAACTCTAGACAATTTCTTCTAAATAAGTATGATCATTCTGACAGGTCACACCATCTAAACACAGGGAACTGACCAATGCATGCAGAGACAAATGTATCACTTTGGCCAAAGTTTCTATATAAATAGACATTTGTAATAAACATAGTCATGTGTTCACACACCTCTAACTCGACTTGGAAACTTTCTCATCCTACAGTTTGACTAGCTTGACTAGTATCTCTAGACATAATTTGTCTTGACTAAACTCAAATCCTAGTCAATCCGACTTAGAATTTAATCTAGGATATATACAATATGTAGGTTTAGGTGATTTTAACCTTTCAAAGAGTCCCTCATTGCATACTTACAAATACTAGGGTCTATGACTTCATGTCATTCTACTCAATGACCCAATACTGAATACTCGTGTTATATATCAAGTTTCTGACTCTATCATGAAATCATTTATTTTATCGTAAGTACTCTATAGACTCTTCCTAAGTTATAATTTTATCAATCTATGGTTTCTCCACCATTTAGTGTTGACCATAATAAACAATAGACTAAAAGAATATTATAATCGATTTAAGAGTTTTCAAGTATTCTAAACCCTTCTAGGTTGATTTTCGGGTTTTAACTTCTCTAACCCAATACATTGTAATATCAAATGCTCTTGTTTTCCCAAAATTTATAATAATATAACATGTAAATGATACCTCTAGTCTACTCTTGACCACTTGGCATTGCTCGAATTCACATTTCTCATATCACGTATAAACATAGTATTGCAAGTATGTGCCTAATCGGTGTTGTCATTGATGTCAACATATCTTTATTGTCATTGGTGTCAACTATATCCTATTTTGTTATTTGTTTAGAAGCTTTATATGTTGAGGATATTGAGAAAATTAGCCCCTCTGAAAGAATCGGAAAGTAAATAGTGAATCACAGTGAAGACAGTGAGTTACATACTGAAGAACAATCTAGAAGATTATTCTGCATTTTATGCTGATTAAAGATCTTGGTCTGCGGATTGCAATTTATTTAGAGGCATGTCTAAAGATTCTAAATCCTAAGTTTGAGCCTCCAGTATGAAGATTTGAGTGAGTTACATTCACTAGAGTAAAACCTACTTTTTTTGATTATTCACTGATGCCTGAGAGAAAGTATTTTGCTCCACATTCCTCCGCATTAAAGTGTTTTGCTCTGCAGTTCTACAGGGAATTCTGGGATGATGATAAGTTCCTACAATTATAATGGTTCATGTTTTAGTGGTCCGCAAGCTATCTTTGTTTTATGACAGTTGAAGATAGTGAAGTTGATGTGCTCCGGTGTGAAGAATCTCATGGATAAAGTGGTTTGAGTTTGTGCGGTTGCTCCTGGTGATTTCAACATGCTTTTGGATACCTCCTGATCATGTTCCTACCTTTACATTGGTCCGCGTTAAGGAATGGAGATCGTGTTTGAAGATTATTCCCAAATAACGTAGCGTGTAACCAGTCTTAGCCGACTTGGTTAACTCTAGTGATTGCAGAGATTTCTTGAAGATTATAGAAGCGTATTGTGGTGTGGAAGATCGTGTTTGAGTCCCAGCTAAGGCATGGCATGATCTGCACACATCTATACTACATTTCCTTTGCGTAATTTTAAATTAGGCTAAGACCTATTTTGTAAATAATTGTAATGCCGACCTTGGAGATTGTTCCAATGGTCGATGCTTGTAATGCCGACCTTGATGATCATTCCAAGGTTAATGAAGTGTATAAATACTTGTAATTGAGTCGTGGAAAAGATGTCCTTGTGTGAAGATGGGAAGATAGGGAAAGAGGTAGAAAGGCAGAGAAGAGCAGAGGAACTATTGTACTTCAATGTATTAATCTCAGACATGAAGAAGATGTTGATCTTGGCAGTGAGCCTGGAAGTGAGCTGCCAGTAGGGTTTAACAACCCTCATTGTAATATTTCTAGGTTTAGGGTTGAGGTAGTGAGCTTGCTAGACCTAGTTGTACTTCATGGCAGTGAGCCAGCATGTTCTAGGCCCATGGAGTGACCAAACTTGAACATCATTTTTCAAAGATTGTAATATATTTTGAGAGCTAATCCTCTCCGTGGTTTTTCCCCACCTTGGGGTTTTCCACATAAAAATCTGGTGTCTCTTGTGTTTAATGTTGCATCTATGTTTAAGTTTCTGATTTCATGCATTCATTGTTTAATCATAATAACTATGGACAAGTGATTAATGTTTAAGTGTAGAAGTGGTTAAGTTTTTGGGACAACTGATTCGCCCCCCTCATGTTCAATTGTCCGTTTCAACACATAGAACATGAGTTTTATCCTCATTCAAATAAGGTCTTAATGAATACTATCATTATCATAAGTACTCTTGACTAAGTTTGATCTTTTAACCTAAATAGGTTTGACTCTACAATAATAATAATACAATATCTTCAACCTCTTGGTCTTCTTAAGTTCACTGAATCTTGATATAGGATAGGTTAGGAACTCATGTTTAACATCCTTTGTTTATCATGATAATGCTTATCATTATCTGACTAATACAATTGTGATATTAAATCACTATATTTAAGTGTTTTCAATGATACCAATATCATTTATATATATTCTATAAAAATGAATATCTAACACCTCAACTTTTGATTATAAGCTTGATAAAACATATATATATATATATATATATATAACATTAGAAAAATGTGAAACTATCTCTGTCTAAATTTACTCATCTCGACTCTTATGTTTATAGTCTCAATGTTATTCATTCACAGTTGGCTTACTCAATCATAGAATCAGTTTATTGAATGCACAGCTGAGTTACTTGTACAATGATTATCATAAGATCTTTGTTTACTCTCATATACTCAATTGCTAATCCTTTAAAGTATACTCAGCCAGTATAGAAAATAAGTTCAGTCTCTATAACTTAAGGGTATAGACATAGTTGATAGGAATAATCTAAGACTGTATTTTGTAACTTCCATACATAGTTTCCAAATAAAAACTCTATGGCCGATTTATCAATGGCTCTACATAGCCTATCGGGCTTCCCTATCAAACAGAGATATAAACATTGAAAGATACAGCCATAAGGCTCTCTACTACACAAGAATAGCATTCCATTTATCTTCTCTAAGCACATACAACCATTCATGGTTACTAAGGACAAGTAAAACTGTTATCATCCACAAGTTTATACATTACTATCATAGCTTTATACTTACTAAACTTAGATAAACATAAAAAACTATCTCTACAGGCTTTCTTATAGTCTTTAATGAAAAGATAGACTCACCTAAGTATAGATCAATACGTGTCTTTGGGCCTTTTGTTGTATTCTAACCTTCTCTTTCTCCCATCACGCTCTCATTAAGAGAGTCTCCTTCGAAAATAACTATTTTCTGAGCTATTTCCTGCAGATCCTTTAGGAGAACAAAGTTCTCTGAGCTCTAACAATACTCTCTGTATTCTAACATAGTTCTTTGTATTCTTTATCAAGTCTTCACACTCGTATGAATTCTTGCTCAGAATATATATATATCTCTGTCTAACACAGTCCTTCCCTTTTCTAAACACTTGGAGTTGCTCCCATGCCGACCTCATGCCTTCATTTCCTTCGATGATATAGCCTTTTAAAAGGCTTAATCTCTCCACATTACTGCGGAGATCCTGGCCATGTCTTCGCCTAGCATCACTCTCAAATGGCATGCGAACAGTGATGGAGTTACTGGTCATTAAAGACCACTCTCATCCGTTCTAAAACTTCTCTCTACCTCCTTAACTGTCATGGAGGATATGATTCAAATGACCACAAAAGCTAGTAGTGGTTTACATTAAATTTGCAATCTTTACCACGTTCCCCTCAAATGTTCATCAACATCACAACAAAAAGGTTTAACTTATTGTTCATATCAATAGATATTTAACAACATAATATCATTGAATAAAACGTATACATATGTTGTTTTCTAATACATGATAAGATATGAGAATGGGGTCGAGGTAATCTCCCCCTCTCAGATTGCTTAACATCAAAATAGATAAATTATTGTAATGTAATTCCTATCAGAATTTGTTGATAATAAAGTAGTTTAACTACTAATATTTTAATTTGTTCTAATAATATAAACTATATTCATATCATGTAAATAAATAATGACTATCAACTATTTCTTGTCGATGGTCATATACCTTCCTGACTTAGTTTTTGATAAAACCTCAACTTAATGGGTCTAGTTGACAATCGATGATTTGTCGAGTCAAAACCAAACTTAGACAAATTGATCAAACATAACTTACCAAACTCGATGAAGGTTCACTAAACTGTGAAAGTATGAGATTTAGATGACAACGATCTGTTCTTATCCATATGTCTATTCTCTTCTCTCTAATGATGCTCTCCCTCTCTTTCTCAAAGGTTGGAAAACATGTTTCCTGAATACAACTTGCAATCACCAAACTAGGATTAATGCTTCATTAGTCAATTCATAAATCTTATGAATAAATAAACATGACATCGTATAATCACATGTCTAAATTCTAACCATATAAACATAAACTCATGATTTCATTGATTTATCCTCACATTTTCACATACTATCAAATCATTAATTCATGCATAATCACCTACTAATTATGTGCAATTAAAAAGTAAAACATAGTCAAAATTTGAGGTGTGATAGGTAATAATCTTGTTATTCCCTATTGATGGGTTTAAAGGTACATTCTTGAGATGTTTTAATGGAAAAATTAGTTGGGAAGCCAAGGAGAAGTGGGCAATGGCATATAAAGGGAGAATTTGATTTTCCATTCTGCCTTTGTCCCTTTTCTCTTTATATCATACTTATTTTTAGGCAAGTTTAAGTTTAAGTTTAGTTTTTTTTAATTTAATATTGATTTTGAATTTGTGGGTATGTGAGTTTAAGGTAAAAATCTTATTTGTATTAATTTATTATTTCAAAAATATTAAATGTGGGTTGAGTTGGAAAATGTGTTGAAAGAAATTAGGTCAAATTTTTTGACATAAAAAATTCCAATCATATTTTATAATCTATTAGAAGATGTAAATAAATGAAAAATTTGGCTTCCAAATACAACTCTTGTTATCAATAAATAAATAAAGGAAAAAATAAAACCCTAAAAACCCTCACCTTCAATTAAAACACGCCTTCATATTATATTTTGCTAAGTTATTAAAAGTTTTAATAATTGTACAAAACCTTACTATCAATGAGAGGACCCATTTAGATTATATTATTAAAGGTTTTAAGAATGACATTGATTATAAACATTATGGAGTTTCTATTAAATCTTGAGTTTTTCAAATGTAATGGTAGTATTTCATTTTCATTTCAAATGTTGAATTGTTAAGCCTTGGGTGAGAAGCCCTCATGTATGGTTTCTTTGTCATTTATGTATGGGATTTTAATTGTTTGAAGTGCATCCGTGGTTGTACACTATGGTGTATGGTATTTTGCTTATAGATAATTATAGAGAGAATATTTGTAAGGTCTTTTTACATTGTGATTTCTATTGTATTCATTGTACCTATTGATTTATTACTCAAAATTCATTTTGATTCTTGGGATTCCATTTAGATAGACTGTGCTAGTTGATTTACTTAACCTTTATGTGATATCTCATATATTTATATTATGATACAAGATTTATAACTATACTAGATAATTGTTTTAATGAGTCATAAGTTATGTAGTTTATTTTAATTATTTTAAATAGCATTTAATTATATGTGTGTTCAAACATTGATTTAGATTTGAATGATGAGACATGTTGTGACCCTTCACAACACGCCCCTAAAAATTAAATTTTGGGGACCCTAATGTTTGATTTCAAAAAATTGCATTTTCTACAAAGCTTGGATAATGTTTAATTTGTCTTTATTTTGACCTTATTGTGACATGTATTTTTCTAATGAAATTTCTAATGTCAAAATGTCGTGAATGTCTTAACTATTTATGTTTGTCTTTAAAAAGGGTGCATTTGTTTTTATAAGGGGTCATTTTGTTTTAATTTTTTGCAAAAGTTATAAAGTTTTTATTGCTAAAGTACAAACCCACTTCAAATTATTAGAATCCCCTTTACCTAGAATTTGCAAGCTACTTTTCTTTCTCGAAACCCAACAGAGGTTTTGTGCAAACCATCCTGAAACCCCAAAGGTGGTTTGTGTGCCATTAATGGCACTTATGTAGGGAATAACAAAACTCTGAACCGCTCCAAATTCTTGGCATTTCAACTTCCCTAAGTAATTTGAATCCTTACAACTCTTCAACTTCTTCTGATGATTCATATTCCGTAGATTTTGAGTTATGTGAGGACCATCTTGCATCAATTTCCAAGTTTTTCTTCAATTTCTTCTCTCATTTTTATTATTTTTCCGTCTATTTGGATTTTTATTTCTTCAACCTTCGATCCTAGTTTTTATGGTCAAATTCATCTTTTGTTTGGAAACGTTGGTTTACTACTCATTTGCTTTGGTTATGGTTACACTATGTTAAATCACTTTGATTTTGCAAAAAAATTTGAAGTTTTCTTATTTGAAACGCTAGCTCTAGTTTTCATGGTCCTTGGCTTTGAAGTACTTGTGCCTGTTACTAAATTATGTTCACACCTAATTTAGCAAGGCCTAGATTGCAGTTGTTATAAAGGGGATAAAAGAAAATTTTTAAAGTGTATGATCACTCAGTTAAATACCTGATATCTTGGCAAGAGAACAATGAACAATAATTTATTAGGATAATGTGACAGCTCAGTCAGAGCTGTCAAACCATTCTGATAAGTGAAATTTTGGTTTAAGGACAAGAGAGTAGGCATTCAAGGAATGACAGGTATCTAACTGTTTTTATCTTTCAGTTATGATGTTGAATTATTCAAATATCACAGTTCAGTGCAAAGAAAAGGTATTTATAAACCGTCATTTCATCATCATGTTTTAAACATGTGTTTTAAATTAGATTCGGTTATTTTATGCTATGCATTTGATTCAGAAAGCAAAACATACATAAATCATTGCATAAGGTAAAATAACTGATTATATTTAAGAGAATGTTTAAATATGTCCCATACAAGCCGTGGGAATGACTAAACTGAGCCAATGCAATAAGGCATGCAAGCTATACATCTAAAGATAAAGTAAAGGAAAAGAACACATGAGGAAAGTGATATTCATCATTGCCTTATCGTGAAGGTTGACTCTCCTATCTTGCAGCTTGATCTTCATATCTTCAACCTCTTGCTCCTGATCAGGATGATAAGCCTGCAAGGTTGGAGAAATGTTTTGTTAGAAGCTCCGGCTATACAAATTCATCATATGCCTTATCAACAGATGTATAAACTTGCAATCATTATGCATCAATATAATTGTAGTGTTTATGTTCAGACATGTGCAATAAATTAGATCATCATTTGAAAGTCAAATCATCATGAGAGAGATCAATCAACTTCCAGAGGTATGTTTTTATGCTAACTTGTTTTTTCACTGTGTAGGTATAGGAAAAGTTATGTTGCTGATTTGAAGACATTAAAGCATGTGGAGAAAATGGGCTCACATAAGGGTTGAGCCCAGCATGCTCAAATACAGGAAATAGCAATGACATTGTTACCCAAGAAGCATGATTTTTAGCCATAATGAATGATCATTCACAGTGCAATGGCAGATAGAACAACTATGAAGAATCCATCATGCCATCAAGAGAGCCACAAAGTATAGTCAAGGTGGAACAGTCATCAAATGAGCAAGTACAGTCAACATGATAATGTAGAGTCACAAATGAAGCATACTCTTTTCTAGATGACTGTAACAGTCAAAGTCCATATACATAAATGGTACAGTATTGACATGGTCTAGAAAAAACTTATTGTGATCAAATATAATTAAGTTTTGAAGAAGATCAAGGGACATCAAGGAGACTTTACATCATCTGATTGCATCATGGAGATACTATGCCTTCCACATATTATAAATATTCATGTTAAAGAAGCACATTGTTTCAGCCATGAGGAAGAGTGCAGATGTATTTGCATATGGAGAGCAAAAGAGAATCAAGAAGGATCAGTTTTGCTACAGGCATAAAGAACATTGAGATTGCATCATGAGGATGCCATGCCTTCTATACATGGAGCAAATCACATCGCATCAGTGAGAAGATGCAACTAGCTTGCTACAGCATTGGCATGATCTAGAGATAGAGAATCATGAGCAAATGGCAACAAAGAGACCTCATAGTCATACTAATACCTTTTGTATATTGAAAGCATTCATATTCCATAAATGTAATGATATATCAGGTACAGGATAATACAAAATGCCAATATACAGTGTTAAAATACAGTGAGCTTGTTCTAAAGAGGATTACATATAGTTCTCTATCACAAATACTAGGAAATCCTTAACAAGGTTTCATCTTCCAAAAGGCCACATCATATAATGCAAAATGTACAGGTGCAGCAATAGTCATCATGACTGTCTCAAAGACCAAAAAAAATAGTGGAGTTTCAAGGTACAGAAGGAGGATCATCTACAAAAAAAAGAGATGGAGTTTTACAAACCATAAGAGGGTATATGGATACCTTCCATCTAAAACAATCAAACCCATATATAGAGAAGCTTATTATGCTGTCGCAGAAGGTAAAGGAAGAAGTAAAGAAAGCCCATAAAGTTATTCATGGTTACCCTTTACACAGAGAAGTCTTTTTTTTTCTTTTGCAGACCCAAAATGAATAAGCTCACAGCCTGTAAAGAAATAATGCTTTATGAAGTTTTATGACAAACCCAAATGGAGAATACAAACATATATACAATACTTTGTTAGATGTTGCTACAAAACTAACGAAGAGGGTGTTAAGTGATTCAAGCCATGAGGGTTTTGTGTCAACACAAAGAGACCGAAGCCTTTATTTGTTGAGCAAAGCCAAAGAAAAACAAAGTGATGAAACCCTAAGCATTCATGGTTGCCTATTACAATGTAAATTCTTATCTCTTTATGCAAACCCAAAATGAATAGGCTGCAGCCTGTGGCTATACAAAGCTCTTTTGTCTTTTTCAATAGCATGAAGAAAAGAAATACATGTCTATTCCATATTTTCTTGAGTTCAAGTTCAAACTACATAAAGAAGAAAAGAAATGTTGTAAAGCCTGAAAAGAAGGCTTACCGCATTGTGTTATGAGTGAAGTATTTGCCCACAGGCCGTAGGTGTGCTCATAAGCGAGCTCCCATAATTTTAAAACCAGTCGGCCATGATGGCCTCAAACAGAAGAAAACATCATAGTAAGAAAGAGAAACAAAGTCAAATATGCCAGAGAGAGAAGAGAAACTAGCTTGGCCGTGGCCTGTAGGCCCATTTAACATTCAGAGATAAAGAAAATATGGAGCAAACTGGTGCAGGTCGAGCTTACCTTTACATTTCCTGTCGAAGTCATCAAGAAAATACATCAAGAAACCATAGAAATTGCAGAGAACAATGAGGACTTCCTTCAAACCCTAGCAAGCATGGTGGCAGCTCAGGAGGAGCACAAAGAAAAGCAAAAAGAAAAAATGATGAGTTTAGGGTTTCATGCCTCCTTTTGGTCGATTGTCAACTGAGCCTTTTCCTTTTGACTTCCGTGTGCCTTATATTATTTTTTGCTAAGGCATGAAGTGAGGTTAAGGTCAAACATAATGAGAATGTAAAAGGTAAATAATGGATAATGATTATTTATGCATGGAGCTATAAGGTGGTGTTAGGGTATGATGCATATAATGCAAGGGAGCTATAAGGCATTTTTGCATGATGATGAGATGGATGATACATAGTATTGTATTTATTTTTTGTATGGAGTAATAAGAGATTGATGTAATGTAATACATGCAGGAGATCATTATGTATGCATGGGAGACATAAGGGGGGATATTTTTGTTTTTTAATCTTCTAAAGGGAAAATGCATTCAAAATTGCATGATTTCGCAACTAGATAATGTAAACAAATAATAAAGTAATATAATTATAAATTACTTTATTATTTTGTCACAAGTTGTAAAATCAATAAGATAGGACAAATTGTAACTAATAGTAAAGTAATTAGCCTAATTACTTTATTATTTGCTCACATATCCCAAAATCATGCAAGTTTGGAGGATAGAGATAACTAAAGTCTTTTGGAGCTCTTTGCATGGTGTTTTGGTCAAAATTGGAGAGTTTGGTCCACTTTTTGGTCAAGCTAATAGAGAGGAGCAGTTTGGAGCTATTTTAGCTTGATTTGGGACAGTTATAGCCCTTATTTTTAGGGATTTTCTTGCTTGCTCATGGATCAGTTTTGAGAGCTTATTTTTAGAGGTAGTTAACTGCAGTTGACCTTTCTAGCTCTCTTGGAGAGAGCATATTATATATTGTAAGAAAAGCTTATGCTTTTCTAGTTCTTGCCTTTTTGCTCTCTTACACATTGCTGAGAGAAGAAGGTTTTGTAACTCATATTTTACATATTTATAGAGATTACAACAAGTTACAGGTTCTATTCTTTGTCTTTTTATGCAATTGTTCCTTTATTTTTTAGCTGAATCAAGTGTCTACCTTTTCATTAATGCTGCTTATGTGAATGATTTGATGATATTTTATTGTGTTTAACATCATAACCTTTAAAATCATTGTCTCATTTGTATTTGCATGTATTGAATAACATTGAAATCACAGGTCTTAGGCTATGCAATTGGAGTAATTTTCTTTCATGTTGTAAAAACCCCTTTTTCCTTCAAGAAGAAAATCATTTCTAGCCTCCCTTAGAATCATTTTTTGTGATCATATTGCCAAAAGTGGATTGTGTGGATAGATTTTCTAAGATCTATTGTGAGTTAAATTTGCAGCTTTCCATCAAAATTAGGTGCATCACCACAATTTAGATTACAGTTTTAGTGCTTTTAGTAGATCCTTCAACCCTTTTCATATCAAAGTTATAGATCCATTGAAAATTACAAGGGAACTAGCCCATAATCTGGAGGTTCAAGCTCACCATAGGTCACCCACAGCCCGAGTTTGATCCCATGTTATACATGATTGCTGAGCTTCACGACTTTGCATAACGGGTGCAATCCTACTCATCAATAGTACCCTAGGCCTTTAAGGGTCTTCATCAAATTATCTTTTCACATTGAAGTCATAGCATTTAGATCTTCTTGTGATCCAATGGAAAACCTTAAATCCTTTTGAAATTTAGTGAAATAATGTGTTCAACCCACTTCAGAGACTGGGGCCATCTTGTAACTTTTTGTAAAACACATTTAGACCCCAAACCCTCTTTCACACTCAAAGGTGCTATGCAACTTGTAATTTGCAACCTTATGCAAAACATGACTAGACTCTAGACCCCCTTCGGCACTCTAGAGCTTATATGTATCTTGCACTTTGAAGTTATTTGCAAACTGCAAGTAGACTTCGAACTTCTAGTTGCAGTCCAAAAATTTACTCCCTTTGCACTTTACAAATTCTTACGAAATGCCATCGGACTCCAAACCCCCTTCAACACTCCAGAACTTCCAAGTAATTTGCAATTGTTGCAAATACAAATCCTAAACTAAAATGTCAAAACCCTTGAGTTACCTAGTGTTGTTCAAATCCTGAACCTAGATTGCAATATGTAAACTGGACCAAAATCTTGAAATGTGACAAAATAGTAAAAAACTCATTTTAAGGGTTTTAGTGCATGGAATTTCAAATTTTGGACATTTTAAACCTTGGAAATTATGCAAATAATGTGGTTAGACAGTAATCAATGCATTATGGATTTAATTGATCAAAAGATAAAATATATGAGTAAAACATACAAAATCGATTGATAACTTGGATTAAACCTTTCCAAGGTCATCATATTGGATATGACCTCTCCTACAAAGATGAAATATGAATACAAAGGGGTCATACCAACGTCAAAGTTCATGCTAGATTTAGTCAACATTACTAACATAAATCTAGGACATGTGGCCCTTGATAAATTTAACACAAGAATCATTGTAAATGGGGAAGAGATTACTAGCAAAACTAAGAACATAAGGGCTAGTGGATTAGTCCAAGCTACAAGATTTCCTATCACATTACAATCTGCAGACCTGGTAATGACATGTGCTCACTATTACAACCCCAACTTGAGATAAATTAGAACCGTTGAGGGTAATGTAGTGCTACTAATACAACCATAATATATTAAGGAGATATTTGGTTTGCCAACCAAGAATTCATGTATAAATATCACTATATATTTAGCTCAAAAGTACTATGAGGATAATTTGAACAAGTATCTTGATATTATCAACAAAGGGTGACTCCTAAAACCAAAAGCCACTATCTCAAGATCACCCAAGAAATTATTTAAAAGTGACTTTATTGAATATGTAAATGATTGTATGACCTTATTAAGCAGAATCATTGGGCAAAAGAAAATGCTAAAGAATTGCAATCTTGGATGTATAGGTATATTGTTAAGGTTCTAGCTGGAAGGAATTCATTGATTGGGCAATATTAATTAGTGACACATTGCATGAGCACTTAACTAATGTTGCTAAATCAAAAAGATTTTATGACATCATAACTAGTGTATGCCCTTGCTAAGAGGCATCAGTTTGTAGGGTTGCACATGGTGGGAGTCATGAGGCCAGGACAACAGAAGGTGGTTGAATACTATCCTCAAGTAGAATATAAAATGGCTGCCTAGAATTCTATGAGTTAATGATGCTTTTGTATTTTATATAATTAGAATGTTAGAAGGAGACTTTGGCAAAATAATGTCAATACAAGCAATGATTGAAATCAATAAATGGAGTAGTTAGTCATTCAATTCCCCACTTTTACATACATTAAAGTTGGAGGTGTTGATAAAGCACCTTACAAATTGCCCAAGTATGTCAGTGATAAGTTGGTTTTGTTAGAGTTATGTAGACAACTTGTTGAAGCACATAAAATGTGTTCTAAGAAAAAGTTGAGCGGACCTTCATTCCCTATTACCATAAATAAATATTCTTGTGTGACAAGACAGGGATCTAAGAGTGCAGAGGCAAAAATGGACCAAGTAAATTTGAATTTGTATATAGCGAGACCTCTATTTAACCCTAGGTCTACTATTGAAGACCTAAAATCTATTTGCAAGCATAAGGAAAGATTAGAGAATATTTGGGCTAATTGTAATGATGATTATGAAGTTAGAAGAAGAGACTAACCAAACTTAATACTCTCTAGTTGAAATTATATTAGATAGCAGTTGTTCCAAATATTATTAAAGATGATGGAAATATTTTAGATCTAGATTTCCAAGCAGAACAATTGCCTCTAAACCATTGCCAAGGATTATTGGAATCAAAAGGAAGCTAATAATTTAGAGCAAAGGACAAGAAAAGTGTTTAAAAGGATAGAAGAATGGTTAAACAAAATGAAATAAAAATATGGATTGCCTACAGGAGAGCTTAAGGTGCTCAATTTTATAGAAGATGATTCAAAAAAAGCTTCCTCTCCTCCTACTAAGTCTCCTCGTGATTCGTAAGAACTTTCAAGCTAGTTCTTCTCAGATTGCTCAAGAGGAAGAAGGGATTTTAATATCATCTCCTAATAGGACTCCATCCCCCCCTCCAATGCAAATATCCTCCCTACATTAGAAGTCTCCCACTCCTCTTCCCAAGAAAACACCTACTCTTGAGAGGAAATCATCCACTCCTTCCTTTGAGAGAACTCATTCTCTTCCATCTCATTCACCCCCTCATCCTCTGAGTCCTCCTTTGAGCCAAAATTCACAATAGGTGGAACAACAAGGTGAGTAACAGAAGGCAAAAAATAGAAAGAATAGAAAAAGGGTCATCAAATGGAAGCCTCACAGAGGGAAGTCCAACAAGAAACACAAGATGAGGCAAATTCTTGAGAGCAAACACCTATGGATAATACACCTCAAAGGTTCAATAAAATTATTTGGTACAAGAAGAGGGTATTTTATCCACCAATAGATAACTTTACTCAATTACCATCAATGATCACTAGACCACCTCCTAGATCCACCATAACTACTAATACACAAGGAACCTGGTAGGCCTAGATTATGATCCCAATTAAAGATGTTATGGAGACTCAATTGCAACCATCTGACTACTCAATCACTACAATTTCATTGGGGAAACCTTCAAGAGAATAGGAAAAGCAAATTGCAAAATCTTTAGTAGAATGGATGATCCAGAAAATGGCGAAGGATGAGGTGACTAAACATGAACTGAGGGATAAATTTTGTTCTTTAACATATTATCTTAAAGACTTGGTTGGAATAATTGATTATACAGCCTCAGCCTCAACCCCTTCAACAACTATATGTACAGATAAAGGGATGCTACCTATCAGTGAGGTGAAAAGCGTAGTGACAACTACGAGAACATGGAGCAATGAGTTATTGACACTTGGCCACAAGACAATTGATAAAATGATGGATGAATGTAATAAGTTTGCAATAAGAGAAGATGCTATGAAAATGATGGAAGATAATATTAATCAAGTGATAAGTATGCAGACCTTTCTCATCTTGTAGAACTTGCAAAGGTGGATTCTCAAATTTTGTTTTATGAGGAAATTTTAAATGGAAAAGATGAATTTGTATAGAGAACATGGATTGAATCTTACAATTTCAGGAAGTGTGTATTGTAGGGATGCAAGAATAGGTTTTGGGCATTCTACAATAAAGTATAAAGCATATTTTAAAGGAGATTAACAAATTTTCAAATAAAATTGGATGCCATATTTATGATGAATAGAATAATCTAAATTCTATATAGGTTGTAAAGTCAAATTTTGATATTATGTTAAAAATAGAATTGCCAAGTAGGGATAATTTTGATTCTACATCCATCACAAGGATGATGAGGGTTTGGGTAGCATGCAAATACTTTGATAAGAGCATGCATAATTTAAGCAGGCCCATGATGTAATTTTGGGAAACTTCATATAAATAGATGTTTGATATGTGCATTTAGATGGTTCTAGTTCCAGATTGGTCAAAGTGGTAGTTGATAAATTCCAGGCATATGAACATAAGCAGTTGCAGCAAGGACTAGTTGAAGTGTGCAATGTGTAATATTTTATGTAAAATAATGTAATATCAAAATGTGAATGGGTAGTCAAAATGGCTCTTCACATTCTCCTACATTTTTATCTCTTGTGACTCTTGGAGGGAATGACTCTTCATCTTCCCTAGCCATAAGAAGTGCTTATAAATACTTGTGCAAAGCTCATTATGAAGGTTCTTTCCTTTGGGCTCCTCTTTTGGGGTTCAAAGGTAAATGTTTTCTTTTATTTTGGGTTCTTTTCGGTGGAAACCCATGGAACTTGATAATGAATATGAGATACATAATTTTTCTCAATTCTTTGTGGATTTTCATGTTTTAGTTTTCAAATTCTAAATTTATCTTCTCTCCATATCTCTATGCATTTAAATCACTAAATGTTGATGGATTCAACATGATTAAACCACTAATGCCTTGTTGATGGTGAGATGTTATGTGTGGTCAAATGAACATACTTCGTTCCTGCCAGGACACAATCTAGCATATGGCTTTTCCTTTGGAGATCGCACTAACTAGCATTGGGATTACGGTAATAGGTCTAACAGAGATAGGTTTTGAGTTGTATATGTTCATTTACATAATGATGTATAGAGGGATTGAAGATGAGTTTGAATTCACTTTCCTTCTCTAACCCTTTTCTTCTCCCCTCTCTATTTTCTATTTATTTTCATATTGGTGTTAGTTTAGGATATTATGATAAATTTCAAATCGGAAAAGGCAATAAAATTGATAGATGTATATAGTTCTTTGTGATAAACTCTTATTATTTTTGGAATGAATTTTATGAATGATTGTTCATCTTCCAAATATAAAATTATGGTTTCTAAATGAAAATGAAGACTTGCATTGGCTAATAGTGTTTTGTTTTCACTAAGTGAGTCTCTTTTCATATGGATGATTCCTAATATTATATTGTAACCCCTTGAACAGACTAGCTAAAGTACTCTCCAACTAAGAGATTATAGTAAGTCTTATGCAATATTTGATGAAGACTCTTGAGGCTAGCCACCTGTTGACTTATTTTCCCCTTCCCAGAAAAATAGCCCAGCTTGAAAATATTAAAAATCTTGTTGAATTCCTTAAGTGCCTAGTATTCTTTGGATTTTAGGATGTTTTCCTTGCAAAAATCCCCAAAATTCCTTAAGGAGAATCCTCTAAACAAATGGAGAAAAACCTAAAAATTTCAAGTCTTTTGCCTTAGTTTTCTGCCTTAGTCAGAAAAAAGTCAGGTTTGTGAACCTGTCGGTTCACCGACCAGCCAGTTCACTGACTAAGGAAAAGGAAGGCTTTAAAAAGTGGCTAAGGCAAAAAACAAGTTTCCCTTTATTGGAAATTTTCAAAATTTGTGAACTTGTCAAAAAGTTTGAAATTTCCAAGGTTCACCGATTAAGTGAATCACCGATTAAAGGGCCAGGTGGGAAGGCTTTCTTCAAAATCGGCTAAGGCAAAAAGGAAGCAAGTAGCTCTATCAGTGAATCGACACAAGTTCAAACTCCACAAAAGTTCAAAACTTCATAAATTCGCTGATGAGGCGATTCGTTAGTAAAGAAGTCAAGGAGAGGAAGTAGCCAAGTTCAAAAAATTAGACTTCACCCACAAAGTAAGGTAAAAAGGTGAGAACAAAACTTGGTTCAAAAATTGGAGATTTTGCCAATAAGGCAAAATAAGAGGCCAAAATGTGGCTAAGGCAAAGAAAAGAAGAGGCCCTGTCAGCGGATCGGTAAAAAGCAAAACTTACTGAAATTTCAAGATTTCCCAAAATCATTGAGAGGGTGATTCGGCAGCAAAAGAAAAGGAACAAAGGGAAAAAATAGGCAAAGTTTGAGTTGTCACGTGAAATTGCACCCTACTTGGAGGTTGGCCAAGCATTCCAATGACACAATGGGACTGATCTCAAGGTGTGGGACCTTGCAGTTGAGATCAGAGCTCCAAAGAAGGCTAGTTCCTCTTTCTGAACTTAAGGTTCAGGGAATTAAACTAAACCTACACTAATGATCACCAAGGAAAAGGGAGAGAGGGAAACTAAAATTAAAAAGGGAGGTGATACACCAAGATTTAGGGTGTTTAGCTGCAACCGACATAACACAACAATGACCTCAAATACTGAAAGAGACTCGCACAGACTTACAGCTTTAAAAGAGGTTCGAATTAGAAAATTGTAACTAATAGAGGGACCATTTTATCCATAGAATGAGTTACAGATTTCAAGTAAACATAGAGTGAAAGCATAAAAGAGGCAAAATATCAGTGATTATATTGATCATGAAGGCTAAATAGCCATTACAAAAGAAAGATACTTTGTTATAGAGAGATAGACACAAAATAACCATCTACGTTCATTGGTGAACCACTATCAGAGACATCAAAGGCTCAACTTCAAGCACAATGCATCAGATTTGACTGGTTCTTGCATATGCGTTACAAAGTCTGTGATAACAAACTACCCAACTAGCATGATAGCCCAGAAGAACAGCTAACCAACATAAATACATCTCTTACACATGCATATATAGCTTTTCTAATCATACTGTAGCAGTTATGGATGAGAGAAGTATGGTCAACAAGAAAGAACATCGCCCATACTGTAATAAATTCATTCTAATGTTCTTGGAGTGCACCCACATAGCTCTACCCATGAAATCTACTGGAAATAAGTGTCCACCCATGCCACAAGTACAAGGATTTAATGCAAGAGAGGCTACAATGGCATGGGGAGGTGACAAATCCATCTTCTACAAGCAATTAGGCTTTGAAGAAGCATTAATGGCAACCAAGAGGGTCACTAAGCAATCTCGTCATGTTTCAAATAGTAGAAAATGCCCCTGGAAGGTAAAACGGTCAAGATTTGACATATCAGACTTCCTCTGATCGGTCTTCCACCGATCAGGATTTGGAAAGTTGAAGGAGGAAACCCAACCTCCAAAGTTTGAGAGAAGAGAAATCATCAGGCTTTGAGGGTCGGGCCATCACCACTACATCGTTCTTTAGAAGGAAGAAGAACCTGATCTCCCCCTCCACAACACTTAGCCAAATCAAGAAATCAATGGAGATCAAGGTTTAGGCTTTCCACCCTATGCCTTCCTAGAGAAAGAAGAAGAGATAAAGTCTGAGCCCCACAAATTAAAGACTTAGCCACTTTTACAAAGGTTCAGTGTAGTTTGGGGTTTGGGCCTTTAGCCTTCCTCCTTCAAAAAGAAAGGAAGAGGGAAGAAGAAAAGACCAAAGTCTGACTCCCTAAATATTTAGAAATACTTGAAGGAAAAGAAGCAAAACTCAGGCCATGAACCTTCCTCCCTAGGTCTGTCCTTTGTCCACGTGGCATCCTCCCGCACTTCCATAGTCGTGAGATCAAGCTGCAGATGAGGGCCCACAGAATGATGAAAACACTTTAGCTCATGCCACATGTCTCTTTCCTGCAGTTTCGCAAGCCATCATGTGGGTCCCCTAAAAAGTTTGATGGAATGGTGGAATGAGTTGAAGTTTGCCACGTATTACCTGGTGGGACCAGCTAATGGGCCCCGCTGCACTACCTGACCAAATGCTTTTCACCTATCTGTTGGATCTAGGGCATACAACTGAGAGGGGGGGGTGAATCAGTTGTATAAAACTTCTTCTTCCTTCAAACACTTAATTCTCTGTTGTTAGTTAACAGCATATCAAATAATCATCCATGGAAGCATAATACATAAACACAAGAGCAGATAAGCATCAACACATTGAACACCAAGATTTTGACGTGGAAAACCCAGTTAAGGGAAAAACCACGGGGTGATTAACCCAAGAATTATTCTCTGTTAGAAGAATAAAGAAAAATGAATGGCACATGCCAATAAGGGCTCACTGCCCGAGCACACTGCTCACAAAGAGGCCCACTGCCTACAAGGAGACACACTGTCTACAAAGTGATGAAAATCACAGTCTTGAACTGGAGAATGACATCTCTACCATGTCCGGATCAGTTCCAATTAAGCCCAACATCTCTGCTCTGCCCTTCGCACGTTTCTTCGCTATGCCACACTCATCCACATACCACACACTGAAATGAACTTACAAACCGTTATTTATACAAGACATCGACTCAGGAACAAGCATCTAAGTCGGCAAACAACCATAGGAGTATCCACAAGATGAATAACACATCCGGTCGGCCATCACAAGAACATTCGCAGGATGAACAACTCATCTGGTCGGCTACACAGAGCAAGAGCTTCATCCGGAAGAATAACTTCAATTCCGGGCTCTACCATCAATGCGGACCAACAACACAACCTAAACATGATCCAAGAACCTTCACAAGCCTGTATGAATGTCCGGATACATCCGCACTTCCTCTGCTTACTAGGATCTCTTGTCTTCCTCATCCGGAACTTCAAGAACACAGTCTGTCGCCACTGTCATAATGCAAGAGGTACTTCCGGACCTCCAAGTCATACACAAATCAGGATGACACATCACAAGGACATCCCAAACATTCCTTCCAATCCGCAGATTAGGATAATACAATTCCGGACCTCACCGGACCTTTTTGTGATCCTCTGTCACCTCCGGATACTTGCCGGACCCGGTTCTATACCGGCAGCCACAACTCCTTCAGATCTTCATGCGGACCTCTGAAATCTTAATTGTAGCATCTCAAGACTCATATCTACTAACCCTTTAATCCGCATCCTCCGGTTCTCATCCTATACAGTACATTTGCCTTCTTCTCATCACTGTTCTTCACTGTTCCTGACTGAGGCTAATTTTCTCAATATCCTCAGCACACAGCTCATCAAATCCTTCTTGTTAATGCAATATGAGTATGTTGACATCAATGACAACACTGGCTCACCTCATACTTGCAACAATCTCCCCCTTTGTCATTGATGGCAACATATGATGTGAAAAACCATTAAGACAAGAACTTCAACTTTTCATATGTCTTCTCTTCCTTTACTGCTCCCCCTTTGATCATCAACCACTTGTTTTTCACATGTCTTCTCTCCCCCTTTGACATCAATGGCAAAGGGCTCATACTTGCAATTCTCATGCATCAGAATCATACCAGCTGCTCCCCCTTAGTTGCAGCTCCCCATTAGTCCGGATCACAAGATATGACTGTGATAGCCACCGGACTGATGCACATCAGTGCATCTTAGTTCATCACCGGAGGGGCCATGACCCCTAACTTCTCCCGGAGATATTCAAAAGAGTCCTTGGGAAGAGGTTTTGTAAAGATATCTGCAATCTGATCCTTGGAGGGAACATACTCCAATCTGACTTCTTCCTTGTTTACTTGTTCTCTCAAGAAGTGAAATTTGATAGATATGTGCTTAGTCTTAGAATGCAATACCGGATTCTTGGAAATATTAATTGCACTTGAATTATCACAGAAAATTGTGATAGGCTCCTCATATTCAACTTTGATGTCTCTTAGCATCTGCTTCATCCATAAGATTTGAGTGCAACTACCTGCTGCTGCAATGTATTCTGCTTCAGTTGTAGACAGAGATATTGCATCTTGTTTCTTGCTTAGCCAAGAAACCAATCTCTTCCCCAAAAAGAATGCTCCACCACTAGTGCTCTTCCGGTCATCCACATCTCCTGCCCAATCTGCATCTGTGTAAGCATGAAGAGAGAAATCCGGATCTCTAGGATACCATAGACCATACTCAACTGTTCCTTTCAAGTATCTAAAAATTCTTTTGATTGCCATAACATGAGATTCTCTAGGATCAGCCTGGAATCTTGCCACAAGACCAACAGCTTGCATTATATCTAGTCTAGTTTGGGTGAGATACAACAATCCACCAATCATTGATCTATACTTTGTCTGATCTGCCTTTGGAGAATCATCATCTTTGCTTAACTTACATCCGGTTGCCATAGGAGTGTTCATAGGCTTTGAGTCTTCCATACCAAATTTCTTTAACAATTCTTTCACATATTTGGTCTGAGAAATGAAGATCCCTTCTTTTGTTTGAGTAATTTGCAGACCCAAGAAGAAATTCATTTCACCAAGCATAGACATTTCAAACTCACTTTTCATCTGATTTGCAAAAGTTTTGCACATACTATCTCTTCCTCCAAAAATGATATCATCCACAAACACTTCAACAATCAGAATGTTTTCATGATCAATTTTGAAATATAAGTTACTGTCAGCAGTACCTTTGTTGAATCCAATCTGCACAAGATGCTTATCCAACCTTTCATACCATGCTCTTGGGGCTTGCTTCAATCCATACAAAGCTTTCTTCAACTTGCAGACCATATCATTATTATCAGACAATTGAAATCCATCCGGTTGTTCAATGTAGACTTCTTCTTCCAGATCACCATTTAGGAAGGCAGACTTGACATCCATCTGATATACCTTGAAGTCTTTGAAGGCAACAAATGCAAGAAGTAATCTGACTGCTTCAATTCTTGCTACCGGAGCAAAAGTCTCTTCAAAGTCAATTCCTTCTATTTGAGAGTAGCCTTTGCAGACCAATCTAGCTTTGTTTCTGATTACTTCACCAGCTTCATTTAGTTTGTTCCGGAAGACCCACTTGGTTCCAATTACATTCCTGTCTCTAGGTCTGGGAACAAGATCCCAAGTATGATTTTTCTCAATTTGCATCAATTCATCTTCCATTGCTTTGGTCCAGTTTTCATCATTGCAGGCTTCATTTATTGTTTTAGGTTCAATCTTTGAAATCAGACAACATTCATTCTGATTTTGAGCAATATTCCTTCTAGTTTGTACACCTTTGCTTCTGTCACCTATGATCTGATCTTCAGAGTGATTCAGTCTTACATACCTTGGAATTTTGGGAGTATCCAGCACTGCTGTTTCTTGATCAGGCTCATTCAACCTTATCTCTTCTTCCTGATTTACCGGATCAGGCTGACTCTGTCTCACCGGAGAGGATTGAGGTCCTTGAACACTGTCTTGGTCATCTTCATCAAACTCATAAAATCTTGAAGGCTTCTCAATTCCTTCATCAACCTTTACATTGGTGCTTTCTATCATCTTCCTCAATCTCTTATTGTAACACCGGTATGCTTTGCTTTGAGTGGAGTAGCCCAAGAAAATTCCTTCATCACTTCTAGCATCAAACTTTCCTAGATCTTCATCTCTTTTAATATAACACTTGCTACCAAATACTCTGAAATATTTCACAGTAGGAGTGATGCCAAACCAGAGTTCATAGGGGGTCTTACCGGTGTTGTTTCTGATTTGAACTCGATTGAGAGTGTAGACTGCAGTGCTGATAGCTTCTTTCCAAAACATTTGAGGAACATTTGCTTCCAACATCATTGTCCTAGCAGCTTCCTGGATGGTCCGGTTCTTTCTCTCAACTACTCCATTCTGCTGTGGAGTCTTAGGAGCAGACAACTGTCTCCTTATACCCTGTTTCTCACAAAAGTCAATGAATTCACCAGATGTAAATTCACCACCTCTATCAGACCTTAGACACTTTAGTTTCAATCCGGTTTGATTCTCCACCATAGCTTTGAAGATTTTGAACTTCTCAAAAGCTTCTGATTTTTCTTTTAGAAAGGTAACCCACATCATCCGGGAATGATCATCAATTAACAACATGAAATATCTATCACCTTGCAGACTCTTGATTCTTGTCGGACCACATAGATCAGTATGTACTAATTCCAACAATCCGGTAGAAGACTGATCTTTGCTTTTAAAAGAGACTCTGCTTTGTTTGCCTAACTGACATTCTTTGCACACACTATTTGTAGGTTTCATCAACTTTGGAAGATCTCTCACAGCCTGAGTATTGCTTATTTTGATGATGTTATCAAAATTTACATGACACATTCTTCTATGCCATAACCAACTCTGATCAATTTGAACAAACAAACAACTTTTATTTGAACCAACCAGATGAAAGATGTTACCTCTTGTCTGAGTACCGGATGCAATTTCAGTTCCGGAGCTTGTAAAGATTCTGCATTTTCCATTCTTGAACCGGAGATCATAGCCTTTGTCCACTAACTGACCAACACTGAGAAGATTGTGCTTCAATCCTTCAACATACAGTACATTTCCTGTTTTGCTCTTACCATCAAAGGAAATAGTTCCCCTACCTCTGATTCTGCCAGCAGAATTGTCACCAAACTTTACCATTCCTCCTTCATATCTTTCCAAATCTAAGAACTTATTCTTGTCACCAGTCATATGGTGAGAACATCCACTGTCAATAACCCAATCATCCTTTTCTTCCACTTGAGCAGCCAAGGCTTTTTCAACAACTTTGTGATTGACAGATTCAGAGAGTATTGAATCTTCTTCCTTGATGGCTATAAACACCCACTCATTTCCGGATTTGCTTCCTAGTTCTGATTCATCATCTGTTACTCCTTCATTGTCATCTTCTTCATGAACATAATAGCAATTCTTTTGAAACCTTTGTCTGTGAGTATTAGATCTTGCAGATCTCTCCGGACATCTTGAGGCAAAATGACCAATCTTATTGCAGTTGAAACACTTAAAAGGTAGTTTTCCTTCATACTTACCGGATCCTCTTGGCAATCTCTTTGCAATGAGGGCTTCAAGTTGAGCTGTTTCTGCTTCTTCTTCTTCCATGTCTCTTCTTGCTTGATCATACCATGACATTTTCCTTGATGATTTTTCACCCGGATCAAATCTCTGTTTGCCTTTCACATAGGCACTGGCTTTGAAAGCAGATTCAGTCTTGGGAGGATCATCTCCAAACTCGGTCATTTCAAATGCAGCTAGTTTGCCAGCCAGTTGTTCTCTTGTGACAGTTGTGTGGGCTCTGAATTCATCAATGGTAGCAACTTTGATTTTGTAGGCAGCAGGAAGGGATCTTAGGATTTTGCAGACAATCTCATTTTCATCTAAAGTTCCACCAGCATTTCTGATTCCACATACCAGCTCATTTACTCTTGGCATAAAGGTAGTGATGTTTTCATCATCTCTCATTTTCAATCTTTCAAATTTCCCTTTCAGACTTTGCAACCTTGCACTTTTGACAAACTCATCTCCTTCATACAGAAGTTCCAGTTTAGTTAGGATCTCATATGCAGTGGGTAGGTCAATGACATTCGAGAGATCTGAGTCATTCAATGCACTTAGAAGAGCTTCCTTGGTCCGCAGATTGTTTTCAGCTTCTGTGATTTTATTCAGAGTTGTCGGACCACCTTGTGGAGGTACATATGGTTTTGAAATCATACCCAGGTATGCTTTTCCCATGCATTCCAAGTGACACTTCATGCGACCTTTCCAGAGAGTGAAGTTGGTTCCATCGAACTTCAGACTATCCTTCTTGTATGACGACATCCTGGATCTCCTCAAGCGGTTAAGCTCTTGTCAGAGGAACTTGGCTCTGATACCAATTGTTGGATCTAGGGCATACAACTGAGAGGGGGGGGGTGAATCAGTTGTATAAAACTTCTTCTTCCTTCAAACACTTAATTCTCTGTTGTTAGTTAACAGCATATCAAATAATCATCCATGGAAGCATAATACATAAACACAAGAGCAGATAAGCATCAACACATTGAACACCAAGATTTTGACGTGGAAAACCCGGTTAAGGGAAAAACCACGGGGTGATTAACCCAAGAATTATTCTCTGTTAGAAGAATAAAGAAAAATGAATGGCACATGCCAATAAGGGCTCACTGCCCGAGCACACTGCTCACAAAGAGGCCCACTGCCTACAAGGAGACACACTGTCTACAAAGTGATGAAAATCACAGTCTTGAACTGGAGAATGACATCTCTACCATGTCCGGATCAGTTCCAATTAAGCCCAACATCTCTGCTCTGCCCTTCGCACATTTCTTCGCTATGCCACACTCATCCACATACCACACACTGAAATGAACTTACAAACCGTTATTTATACAAGACATCAACTCAGGAACAAGTATCTAAGTCGGCAAACAACCATAGGAGTATCCGCAAGATGAATAACACATCCGGTCGGCCATCACAAGAACATTCGCAGGATGAACAACTCATCCGGTCGGCTACACAGAGCAAGAGCTTCATCCGGAAGAATAACTTCAATTCCGGGCTCTACCATCAATGCGGACCAACAACACAACCTAAACATGATCCAAGAACCTTCACAAGCCTGTATGAATGTCCGGATACATCCGCACTTCCTCTGCTTACTGGGATCTCTTGTCTTCCTCATCCGGAACTTCAAGAACACAGTCTGTCGCCACTGTCATAATGCAAGAGGTACTTCCGGACCTCCAAGTCATACACAAATCAGGATGACACATCACAAGGACATCCCAAACATTCCTTCCAATCCGCAGATTAGGATAATACAATTCCAGACCTCACCGGACCTTTTTGTGATCCTCTGTCACCTCCGGATACTTGCCGGACCCGGTTCTATACCGGCAGTCACAACTCCTTCAGATCTTCATGCGGACCTCTGAAATCTTAATTGTAGCATCTCAAGACTCATATCTACTAACCCTTTAATCCGCATCCTCCGGTTCTCATCCTATACAGTACATTTGCCTTCTTCTCATCACTGTTCTTCACTGTTCCTGACTGAGGCTAATTTTCTCAATATCCTCAGCACACAGCTCATCAAATCCTTTTTGTTAATGCAATATGAGTATGTTGACATCAATGACAACACTGGCTCACCTCATACTTGCAACACTATCCTCCTCTTGCAGTTCAACCATCACCCTTTACCTTAATAAAATAATCTCCGTGGAATGGTAGAAACCAACTAGAAAATGCCACGTGCCGACAAATGGCTCCTTGGGTGGACATCGACTATCGAACCTTCCTCATTCCACCTTCTACAAAAGAAGGCAGAAGATTAAACCTCTGACCCCTAATGCCCGAAGCACTTAATAATATAACAAGTGACTAAGGTGGAGCTCAGGGCCGACAGACATGGCATGATGAAGAGGAGAAGCCCGAACTCCAAAACTCTAAAAACACTAAAAACACAAGGAAAACTTAAGATTTTTGGGATGTAGCCATTTTGAGTGGTTTTCTCTTGCATTCTGAAAGGTAAAGACACTAGGATTTCATGGATCCTTAGGCTATTTAGCTAGAAGACAAAATAGGATAACAGTTCAGAAAGGAGGAATTTTGTTGACGAAAGCAAAGAAGAAAGGCGAGCAAGGCAAAGTTCATAAAATCATGAAATCATCGACTGAAGGCAAAGGTTGACCAAGAAACGTTCATAAAAGTTGAGATTTGTTGATAAGGCAAAAAGAGACATGGAAAGAGAAAATAAAAGGAAAAGAGAGACAACGACCAAGTTTGAAAAAGTTAGATTTTGCTAATAAGGTAAGAAGCAAGCTTGGTTCACAAAAGTGAATTTTTGCCGATAAGGGCAGAAAAGAAAGAAGCAAGCCGAAGTTCACAAAATGGTGATTTTGCTGACTGAAGAGAAAAGATGAGAATAAATAGAAAGCAATACTTAATGATTTGAGAAAGAGAGATTTTGCCTATAAGGCAAAATAAAGGCTAGAGTTTCAAGTAAAGTGAAAATCAGTGAAAATGAAGCTTGTAATATAATGTAAAACTTTGAAATAGAATATTTTACAGTGTTGTAAAAACTTTATACATGGATTTTGGCAGGAAAATATATTTGAAATATCTTCTTCAACTATTAATGTAGAATCAGATCAGCACCAGCTGGAAGTTCTTGTTGTGCCTTCATTCAATACAGATATTTTCTTCAACTACTTCATCTTCAGATATTTTCATATTCACTATTGCAGATCAGATCAAGATGAGGATACTTTCTACATTTATGTTTTGCATACAGACATTCCTTTTGGCAGAAATATCTTCTAATAGGCCCATGGGGTGAATTGATTGTAATGAATGACTTAGGTCAAGTGAAGAATGATATAAATTAATGAAAATCAATGTAATGAGGGTTGGATATAGAGACTTACTTTTTTGTGTGTGTTCAAATAGAACCCTCCTCTACTGTAATTGTGTCTTTTTAATCAATACAATACTGTGTTTTTACCTTTTCATGTTGTTCTTTAACTCTGTGTAAATTTAAAATTAGTTATTGTTTGTGAATGCTTAAGTCCTTGCAATCCTTTTCTTACCTTTACCTCTATTAAAATTGGTAGGGTTTGTGTTAGTTATCAGTTGTATTCCATTATTCTATGTATTTTTGCTTTGTGGGTGTTCTATATTAAAACCTAGTGAATCACCTTTAATTTTTAGTTTCTCCTTCTTCCCCTTTACACAGCAGTGATTAGATTAGGTTTAGTCTTAGCACACTCTGAATATCATATTCAGAAAAGGAACCAGCCTTCTCTAGATGTTTGATTTCCTTCGCAGGGTCCCACACCTAGAAATCACTCCAATGTTTCACTGGATTGTTGTAGCATAGGCGCTTCAACACAGGGTGCAAATCCAAGTGACAACAGTTTCTGGCATGCCCAGTGCGACACTTTTAATCTGAATTAAGAATTATGCTGAGAAATTGGTGTTATTCTCAATATTCTATAGTTTGGCAGACAAATTTCATGCACTTGGTGATTCTATAGACTTTTGGTTCACACTTTTGGTTCACATCAATCCAACGTTATATGCATGTGCAAACGTGAGCTTCTTAGAGAGGTGATAATTATCAGTTTGTTGAATTTCCTATTGTTGCTTCAAAAAGAAGAACTAAGTTATCTAGGTCTCTTGCCAGAAGGGATAACAATGTTGTTCCATCTCACCCAAGTGCTCACGCCTCCTCCTATTAGGTTTCAATACTCAAGAAAGGGTTTGCACATACCTAGAATAAATTTGAATACCCTAAATATGGCTCTACCAAGGAACCTTCCCTTTGTGACCTTCAATAGAGGTAGCCCTTTAGACTTAGCTGCACAAAATGATATACCTACCTCATCCCTAAAGAGTATCTCATTCTTTATGGGTGATGGTTCAACTACACTTGTTGAACATATCAAAGACATATCAAATGTATGTTCAGTCCACCATATTCAACATGAAGATGTGGTTGTTAGACTCATGGTTTCATCCTTTAAGGGGAGAGCTCTTCAATGGTTTAGGAGTTACCCCCTACTTCAATACATGATTAGGATGAGCTGGGAGAAGCAGTCTACAAGTAGTTTGGAGAAAGAGTAGACAATGTTTCTCTACTGGAACAACTGACAATCATAAAGAGGGCTCCCATTGAGATGATGGCTGACTTCAACTTCAAATTTCAAAGGACATGGGATAGGAGTCCAACTCTCCTCAGACCATCTCCACAAGGTGCTTTTTCATATTTTCTGAGAGCTTTAAATTCTGATATTGTTGTTGTGATGCAATCTATGGGTGTTGTTACCTTACCAAATGCATATGAAACAGCTTTAAGAGCTAAAAATTACTTAATATAGGCTAGGAAAATTGCTCCTAGACTGCTTGTACCTATCCCAAAACTACCTTCCTAGGTTCAGCAACCCACTATTGCTCCCATACCAGAGCCTACAGCCTCTACATCTACTCTTCCACAAGAAGACAATGACTTTAAAACCCTAATGTCCAACATGGCTAAGAACATTAGTACCATAGCCATTCAAACTAACCCTAAACCCCATCGAAATTATAACCAAGGGCAATCTTCAAATTAGAATTGGAATCAGGGTTATATTCTGATAGAAATTAGAGATAGAACCAAGGTTACTAGCCAAATAGGTACCAAAATAATAACCCTGCTTAGCCCTTGCAAATGGTTAGACCCATCCAACAAATACCGACTGTTAATCTAGTTAGGGCATTGGTTCCTACTCAAAAAAATCTGGCCCAAGATGCAGATTGGTGTTATCCTTGCAACCAACCTCACAATCAGTCCACTTGTGCTTTTGAGCACAAGAGCGAGCCCTAATGGTGCAAAATTTTCACACTCAGTAAGCATCATTAGTGGAAGCAGCCATTAGCAACCCTAAGGTACCAAATGAGGTTGCTTTTGATTCCAATTTGATGCTATCTACTCCTGAGGATTTTTGTGTTGTCAATCAGCCTATGGACAATGTGATCATGCTCGTTAGTAGCATTGCAAATAACACAAGGTCCAAAAAGAGACAATTAGAGGATAACCCCATGCCTGTTGTATTACAAAAGGAACCTATGTCAAAGGTAAAAGGGGCTAGTACTGTGAATTCAATTCAGAGTAGTAGGCCTGCTACTGCAAAAGACGTTCTATCAGGCCCAAAAGTGCCTAAAAAGCTACAGAACAGTCAAAGAGGGGAACATTGATTCCTTCAATGCACAAAACAACAACTTTTCCCCTGAATATTATAGAACAAATGAAAAAGGCAAATCTGAATGTGTCCATGTGGGAGGTACTATCAATCTCCTCTCCAAGGGATTTGTTGCAAGATGCCTTAAGGCAACTCCCAGCAACTGAATTAGTAGTCTAGAGGGAAAAGGGTCTAGTTAATCTTGCACAACCAAGTGAAGAGCCAGGGGGTCTAACAAATAAGCCATCCCCATTTTACTTGTCTCTAATCATTGGGAAATTCTTGGTGCATAATTGCATGATTGATTCAGGGGCTAGTATTTCAGTTATGCCAAAGAAGATAGCAGATGCATTGGGCATCAAACATACTCGTGTTTCATTAGGTGTGTTGTACTTGGATGGTATGTCTGTCAACACTATTGGAGTGATCAAAGGATTGGATCTAACCTTACATGCTTTCCCAAACTTGACTATTAGTTAATATATTTCGGTCATTGATCTTCCTCCTTTCTTTGCTATCTGTTTGTCAAGAGATTAAGAGCTAAGGTAGGTGGCTACCTTTCTTCTGACTTGTCTCACATGCTATTGAGGACAAGATATGGCACAAGGTTCATCGTTAAGACTGAACCAGTTTCAAATTATCATGTAGAGAATTATGATCATAGCCTGGTGAACCCTCATTGCATGATTTAGGGTGAGGAATTGCATGATTTAGGGTATCTTCACCCCTTCCAACCCTATATCTTTTCCTTGATGAGTGGGCAAAGGAGCACTTTGATTTTGATCCTTATGACACCATTGAGACAACTGGGTTAAGCACCTACATGATTCATGAGGGGAATTCCTCAGTCCCCTCTATATCAAAACTTGATGATGATTCTGATGGCCCATGGAAAATGTTCTTTGATGGTACAAAGAGCAGAAATGGAGTTGGTGCAGGGGTGTTACTCATCTCTTCGACTAGTAAGAAGCTACATTTTGCTCACAGACTACAATTTTCATGCACAAATAATGCTGCAGAGTATGAGGCATTGGTCCATGACTTGTTACTTGCTGAAAATAAGAAAATCAGGCATTTGGAAATCTTTGGAGATACTGAACCAATGGTCAACCAGGTCAGGGAAAGATGTGCAATGAAGAATCAGCTCTTAAGAGCCTATAGACATAGAGTGTGGGGCTTGTTTGAGAGTTTTGATGCTCTCAACCTACAGGTGATCCCAAGGAAATTAAATGCTAAGGCAGACCAATTGGCAACCATTGGTGCCCAGTTTTCTCCTCCTACAGACCTCTTTTGAAAGGCCCTGATCAACATGTCAAGATAGTGGTCAGGCCCTTAGTCCTTGACAATGATGTGAATTGGTAGGTTTTTGACAGCAATGAACAAATTGTAAACTTCATTCAAAATGAGGTCAAGTTCTCATCAATGACATAGTCTAGGCTACAAGAAGGGTACGGTGACTAGATTATGCAACTGAAATCAAATAAGTTGTCAAAGGGGTTAGTCATGCTTGAGGCAATTTTTAGTCATGATGATGAATTCAAGGGCAAGGAGAGGAACATCACGTGCAAAAGGGAGGATTATCAGAATGTTTCTATCGCTCAGGGTAAAGATCTATTGCTGGGAAAGGTATGCCGTAATGATGAACAACAATATTTTATTCACCTTTTTCAAAAATATAGTGATATTTTTGCATGGATTTATGAGGATCTAAAGGGCTTCAACCCTAATGTTGCCCAGTACACCATAGATCTTGACCCAGGCACCAAACCTGTCCGCTAAAAACAACAGCCTATAAATCCCAAAATTGAGCCTCAGATGAGGAAGGAGCTTGTCAAGCTCATTCAGGCCAGAATTATTTTCCCCATCAAGTATTCCACCTAGGTAGCTAACTTAGTACCAGTGAGGAAGAAAAATGATGAGATAAGGTTGTGTGTGCATTTTCGGGATCTGAATTGCGCCTCCTTGAAGGACCACTATCCTTTGCCTTCCATGGACTAAATCTTGCAAATTGTTGCAAGGGTAGAAAGGTTTTCAATGCTTGATGGTTTTCTGGTTATAACCAGATATCTGTAAAAGAGGAGGATAGATTCAAGACAACATTCACCACTAAGTAGGGAACCATGGCGTATGCAAAAATGACATTTGGGCTCTCCAATGTTGGTGCCACTTTTCAGAGTGCAATGGACATTGCTTTCAAGGGCTTTATCAATAAGTTCATCCTGATTTATTTGGATGATATCATAGTCTTCTCCAAGAGAGGATAAAATTATATGTTGCATTTGGAGAATGTTTTTGAAAGGTACAGAGAGTTTGGGGTGTCTCTGAACCCCAAAAATGTATCTTCGCTATTTCTTAGGACAAGCTTCTGGGTCACATGGTGTCAAAATATGGGATCTCCATAGATCCAGAAACGACTTCAGCCCTTCTTACTCTTCCTCTGCCTACTCATAAAGAAGACTCTACGGTCATTTCTAGGGCAAATTAATTTTGTTAGGAAATTCATTCCTAACTGTGCTGGTTTGGTGAAACCACTAACCCTTATGCTTAAAAGGGATGTTGTGTTTAGGTGGACTAAGGAAGGTAAGGATGGTTTTGAGAGGATAAAGGAAGAAATTGCCTAGGATCCTACCCTCATGAATCCTAATTATGAGGACTTTGTCCATTATGCCCATGGAGGAGAGAGCAACATTACAATTGTCCTAATGCAGCAAAATGACCAAGGTATGGAGCAACTCCTAGCCTTTTTCAATCAAACATTGAAGGATTATAAGGTCAGGTATAGTATCATGGACAAACAAGTTTTTTCCATTGTAAGAGCATTGAAAAAGTTTAGATATATGCTAGCAAACAACCATATCAAGGTATTAGTTTCACATCCTAGTGTGAGAGACTCCATAATGGGAATTGATTTATTAGTGAAAAGAGAGCAAGTTGGGTCACTAAGATCCTGGAGTATGATGTTATTATCAAATCCACTAAGCTTATTAGAGGTAGAGGATTATGTGAACAGTTAGCTCAAATTATTGTGGATGAAGTGAAATCATCCTATCACTTGAATGAGGTAGAACCTATAGCTAACCCAGTAGCTATAAGTTCTTGGACAGTAGACATGGCCAGGTTCCTATCCATTGGTGAGTATCTTTATGGATTGGATAGAACTAATAGAAGATATTTCAAATTGCAATTCATTCCTTATGCTTTGGTAGATTGGGTTCTCTTTAAGAAGAACATAGATGGAGTCTTGCTAAGATGCATTGAGGAAGATCAGATTGACAAATTTCTCTGTGTGTTTCATGTTGGTCCAGTTGGAGGCCACTTCTCTACAAGAGCTACAACAATGAAAATAATGAGGGTAGGTTACTTTTGGCCCACATTATTCAATGATGCCCATGTATGGGTAAGAAAATGCAAAGAGTGTGCTCTCTTTGCTAGGAAGAAAAGATTAGCAGCCCTCCCACTTCATCCTGTTCAGGCAGATCGGCCTTTCTCACAGTGGGGCCTGGATTTTATCAGCATGATCAACCCTACATCTAGTGCTAGTCACAAATGGGTTTTAACTGCAATAGACTACTTCCCTAGGTGGGTTGAAGTTGTCCCACTTAAAGAGGCTATAGAATCAACAATCATGGATTTCTTGGAAGAAATCATGACAAGGTTTGGAGATCCTCACACTATGATATCTAATAATGCAAGATCTTTTACTAATTTTAGGATAGTCAATTGGGATTTGAAATATAATGTGTTCTTGAAGACTTCATCTAACTATTACCCCCAAGGTAATGGTTTAGTTGAATCTACTAACAAGAACCTAATCAGAATCCTGAAGAGAACTATGGAAACAAATCAAAGGTAGTGGCATAGTAAGATCAGATTGGCTCTTTAGGCTGATAGGATCACTTATAAAAGATCCATTGGTAACTACCCTTTTGTTCTTGTATATGGAAGAGAGGCTAGATTGCCTATAGCTTTGGAGTTTCCTTCACTAGAATTGGCTCGGTAGTTGGAATTAGAAGGTGAAGATGCTATGTCTGTAAGGATGGCTGAATTAGCTAAATTAGAAGAACATAGACAATCGGCCATGGCTACCTTGGAAGAACACCAAATGCAGACCAAGAAATACTTTGACAAGAGAGCCAAAGATTAGTTTTTCAAAGAGGGAGATCTTGTTTTAAAGTGGGATGCTGACAGAGCCAAGCCTGGAGGCCACACTAAATTTGATGCTATTTGGAGTGGCTTGTATATCATCATCAGCTACAAGCAAGTCAATGCTTTCAATCTTTCAAAGGTCGATGGTGAAGTTCTACTGATCTCAGTTAATGTGATCCATCTAAAACCTTACTTTTAAGGTTGGTCTGAGATTTTGTATATACTATTTTGTTTTGTTCTTGCTTTAGTTTTTCCTTTTCCCTAAGTGATGTTGCATAGACTGCACTCTCATTAAGAGAATGCGTGCCTTCTTTCCATTTTGGTGTCATTTTGAAGGCATGGTTTCAGTGGTTTTTGGCCTACTATAGTCCCTTTTGACTCAATGACCAATGGATGCTTAAGGCCACTGGTTCTTCGTTTAGCAGGCAAACATCCCTGAGAGGTCACCAAAATGTTGACTTATTTTTCCCTTTCTAGAAAAATAGCCTAGCTTGAAAATATTGAAAATCTTGTTGAATTCCTTAAGTGCCTAGTATTCTTCAGATTTCAGGGTGTTTTCCTTGCAAAAATCCCCAAAATTCCCTAAGGAGAATCCCCTGAAAAAACCCAGAAAAACCCATAAATTTCAAGTCTTTTGCCTTAGTTTTCTACCTTAGTCAGCAAAAAGTCAGGTTTGCAAACCAGCCAGTTCTCCAACCAACTGGTTTGCCAACTAAGGAAAAGGAAGGCTTTGAAAAGTGTCTAAGGCAAAAAACAATTTTCCCTTTATTGACAATTTTTAAATTTTGCGAACTTGTTGAAAAGTTCAAAATTTTCAAGGTTCGCCGATTAGGTGAATCACCGACTAAAGGGCCAGGTAGGAAGGCTTTCTTCAAAATTGGCTAAGGCAAAAAGGAAGAAGGTAGCTCTATTGGTGAATCGGCAAAATTTTAAACTCCCCAAAAGTTTAGAACTTCATAAATTCACTGATGAGGCGATTCGTCAGTAAAGAAGTCAAGGAGAGGAAGCAACCAAGTTTTTAAAAATGGGACTTCGCTAACAAAGTAAGGTAAAAAGGTGAGAACAAAACTTGGTTTGAAAATTGAGGTATTGCTGATAAGGCAAAATAAGAGGCTAAAAAGTGGCTAAGGCAACGAAAAGAAGAGGCCTTGTCGGCGAATCGATAAAAAGTAAAACTTACCGAAAAGTTCAAGATTTCCCAAAATTGCTGATAGGACGATTCAGTAGCAAAAGAAAAGGAAAAAAGGGAGAAAACATGCAAAGTTTGGAAAGGAGGAATTTTGCCAATGAAAGAAGAAAAGAAAGATGAACAAGGCAAAGTTCGTAAAATCATGAAATCACCGCTTGAAGGCAAGGGGTGACCAAAGCAAAGTTCGTAAAAGTTGACATTTGCTAATAAGGCAAAAAGAGACATGGAAAGAGAAAATAAAAGGAAAAGAGAGACAACAGCCAAGTTTGAAAAAGTCAAATTTTACCGATAAGGCAAGAAGTAAGCTTGGTTCACAAAAGTGATTTTTTGCCGATAAGGGCAGAAAAGGAAGAAGCAAGCCAAAGTTCACAAAATGGTGATTTTGCCGACTGAAGAGAAAAGATTAGAATAAAGAGAAAGCAAGATAGAATGGTTCAAGAAAGAGAGATTTTGCCGATAAGGCAAAATAAAGGCTAGAGTTTCAAGTAAAGTGAAAATTACTGAAAATGAAGCTTGTAATATAATGTAAAAATTTGAAATTAAATATTTTAAAGTGTTGTAAAAGCTTTATACATGGATTTGGCAGGAAAATATATTTGAAATATCTTCTTCAGCTATTACTGCAAAATCATATCAGCACCAACTGGATGTAGTTGTTGTGCCTTCATTCAATATAGATATTTTCTTCAATTACTTCATCTTCAGATATTTTCATATTTATTACTACAGATTAGATCAAGATGAAGATATTTTCTGCATTTATGTTTTACAAATAGACATTCCTTTTGGCAAAAATATCTTCTGATAGTCCCATGGGGTGAATTGATTGTAATGAATGACTTAGGTCAAGTGAAGAATGATATAAATTGATGAAAATCATTTTAATGAGGGTTGGATATAGAGACTTATTTTTTTTTTGTGTTCAAAAAGAACCCTCCTCTGCTCTAACCATGCCTTTTTAATCAATACAATACTATGTTTTTACCTTTTCATGTTGTTCTTTAACTCTGTGTAGATTTAGAATTGGTTATTGTTTGTGAATGCTTAATTCCCTGCAATCCTTTTCTTACCTTCACCTCTATTAAAATCGATAGGATTTGTGTTAGTTATCAGTTGTATTCCATTATTCTATGCATATTTTCTTTGTGGGTGTTCTATATTCAAATTTGGTGAATCACCTTTAATTTTTAGTTTCTCCTTCTTCCCCTTTACACAACAGTGATTTGATTAGGTTTAGTCTTAACACACTCTAAATCTCATATTCAGAAAGGGAACCAGCCTTCTCTAGAGGTTTGATTTCCTTTGTAGGGTCCCACACCTGGAAATCACTCTAATGTTTCATTGGATTGTTGTAGCATAGGCACTTCAACACAAGGTGCAAATCCAAGTGACAACACCACCTTTCAAGTAGGGGAACCTTTGTTGGTCCACCCTATAGGCTTCACAACCTACAGGTGAGTTTGTATGTCAAAACCCACATCAACAAGACAATTAAATATACTTTAGATATTATTGTAAGATTTGGTTGTAAAGCCACCTAGAATGCAAATGACTGAAGGAAAGCAAGAACAAAATACAGAATTAAAAGAACAGACTGTATTCTATTCAATCAAGAATGCAAAACATAAAGCTTAAGTTATTACAATGAAAGCAATAGGTGACTCTATATAGGATATATCACCCAAGATACTAAAAACACAACCAATGTGGGATAATGTGTAAAAAGTCCCTTAGTAAACTTAAACCTAGTGTGAAAAGGACCTAAGTGGAGAACTAGCTAGGAAATGAACTAGTTAGGAAATATACCCCATTCACACTAACAATTCTGTTAAAATCTAATTGTGGTATTAAACATGAGGTGAAATTTAATTTTGTTTGAGATAATATTCAAATTGTAATTATGTGATTAAATTTATATGGATTATGAACTAGATTGTAATTCTAAATATGATATTGAATATATTGATGATGTGCTCTCATGTATGTGATTATTTGGGAACACTAGATTGGGTGAAATGTTATTGTACTTATATGTGATTGAGTTGCATATGTTTACAATAGTGCTTCAACTATATATTACCATTGATAGATTTGATGGGTGAATTTGAATCTGAAAGATTACAAGTTGAACAACAAGAAGAGAAAGAAAGGTTTCCAAGAACCATTTTCCATCTTTCTTTATTCCTTGGAGCAACAATATGTTATTGTGTGTGAACCAGTGACATGTAAGCTAGTCTTGGTTGTGTGTGGCTAGGACCCTTTATTCCTAACCATGTTTTATTTCCTAGGCATAGACCATTTGTATATATGTTTTTATTGTTGGTGGGAGTGTATTTTGTTATGTGTCATGTATTTATTTTTGCAATGAAACTTGGATACCCTTGCCAATTCCATTTAGTTTTGGGCCTATTTTGATGAAATGACAAATAATGCAATTACATATTGACAAGTGACACAGTCTTGTGCTAGGTTCGGCTCATGACCCAATGTATATCCCTACCTATTTTACAATCATTTACACCTATTTCCATATATTCAAACTTATCATATCTCTATTTAACACACACTGTCATATATTCACCATTATTAACCATTTAATGCACCTAATCTCACACCTATATCTACACATTTATTGATTGCCGTGAAACCAACACTTTTTTGTCCTCGATCAATCTTGAGTACCTCAAAAGCAATTTGAAGTGGCTTGAGATTGACCCCAAAATTCAAAAATTTAGACCCCACCCTTTCCTACTAGGTGTTACGAGTCAACTTGGTAAATGTTTGCATGACATAGTGTTATGAGTATTTAAAGATAGTCAATGTGCACTTAACTTCATAAGGAAATATTATAATGGAAGGATAATGGAGTTCACACAAAAGAACATTTAGATTTGGAGCTTAAAATAACCAATCACATTAGAATCATTTAGGCCATCTACATGCTTAAGAGTGTTGTGTTCCATCATTTGCTTAGAATCGTAAAGTTGGTCCAAACAAGGAGAAATTAACCCTAGCGATTTGGAAAACTCCCTTAAGATTTATGTAAACTTCACCTTGACAAAATCAAACACAATGAAGGTAAAGGCAAAGATATTATTGCTAAAATTTTAGATGTTATGTCATTCTCATGGGTCACAGATCATTCTCAAACATCAGGTCATTCCAATGGAACCTAGAATTGATCCTCCAAATTCTAAAAGCAACCAAATTTCATATTTTATCATTATGCTTCCAATGCATATAAGAAGTTACAATTCTAAGTTATTGTTAAAAAGCTTGATCAAACTAGTAGATAACTATATATTGGCCACTGGAATCATCTATGATAAAGGAGCATCCCTGGTTCAAGAGCAATCTTGCATCAACCAAAAACATTTGCATTTCAGTTCAGTTTGTTTCATTTCTTTTCCCAGTTTAGTTCAGTCAGTAGCAGTTTTTGTATTTTGGTCTGCATTCTACCGCAGTTGCATGTCAAATTTTGCAGAGCTAGACTTAGCATCTAGATTCATTCATCTACATCATATCCAATTTGCAGAACATTTGGTTAAGGTACTGGAAACATAGTGCTATCAGAAGATCAACTGTTTTCTCAGAACGGAGCATCCTAATAGTCTCAGACAATTAGCTGAAGGAGAAGACTTGCAGAGCATTTCCCAATTCATGGAGCCTAATGACACATCATTCATTAATCTTTGACTCGTGTCTGACCTTTCCCGAGATCCGCACATCATCCCATGCATTTGCAGAGGATTTCTACATGATTAGGTCTAACCTATCCATGTACACACGTTACAACCCTTCATTGGAGTTTGTGATCTTCCTTGGCTGACACAGAGGAATCTATTGTTCTAGAGATGATATATATTGATGTATTAGATCTCTCAGAAAGTAGTTAGGAAGTTAATGATTAATTTCATAGTTGATAGTTTGGATTCTTTGCGAAGGAGCTTCAAAGCTATATCTTGAGTATATTCTAATATTCCGTAATCAGGCCTGGGAGCCCTAACTGTAAGCCTGCATGTTATCGATAGATCTGCATTTGAATTGTATGATATACTGAATGATTAAACCTATGCTTATTTCATATCTTTGAGTTGTTTTCATTGTGTTTACTCTTGTTGCACGGTCTGGACAGTTCATTCTGTGAACCCTCCTACCATGACTGCACCAAGTGGTATTAGAGCGAAAGTTTGAATCTTTGGGAGTGGATTGAATGAAGTTGGCGAAGGAATTTCATAAGATCTTGTTGTGGACAGATCACTAAATTGAGGTAGGTTACTTGTGTCACAATCGATCGCCGATTGTGAGGCAGTTGTCACCTTGTAGCCCAATCGTCGAACTTGAGGCAGTTTGCACTTGATCCTAGGAAGAATGTCACCGAGGAGAGTCCCTGTCATTGGAACAATGGCTGGTAGAATGGATGAGATGATGGAAATGATGAAAACAATGAGAATACAATTGGATGCTTTTGAAGAAGATAGGCGAAGAGGATTGACACCGAGACCTAATGTTGAAAGTGATGATGAAGAAGAATTTCAATCTGTTGAATAGATTGGTGAAACCCTAGGATGTGATGAAGAAGAAGAATCAGATCAAGTCAAGATGTTGCGAGCTATTTCAAAGATTGGAAAGAGACCTAGAGTTGATGTGCCAAATTACACTTGCAATTTGAACCCTGAAGAGTTGATTGATTGGATAAATGACATGGAAGAATACTTCAAATATGAAGAAGTTGAAGATCCGGAGAAGGTAAATTTTGCAAAGACAAAGTTGAAAGGACATGTTGCTATATGGTGGAAAGAAGTTCAGTTGGATAGAAATTGAAGAGGAAAAGAAAAGATTACAAAATGGGATAGGATGGTGACAAAATTGAAGAACCAATTTGTACCTACTGACTATGAGTTGGAGCTATTGAAAAGACTACAGAACCTAAGGCAAAAGGAGAAATCTGTGAAGGAGTATACTGAAGAATTTCATAAGATGATCATAAGGATAGGACATAGTGAAGTGAGAAAAGAGAAAGTGGCTAGATACATCAATGGACTGAGATTGAACATTCAAGAAGAACTAAGTTTAGTGAGGATGACATCTTTGGAGGAAGCATATCAGTTTGCCCTAAAGGTTGAAGAAAAGTTGAATAAGAGGCATGATCAGAGACAAAGAGGTAGAGGAGGTAAATTTTAGAGAGGTAGAACATTTTCTAGAGGAGACAGATCACATCCAGAGAAGAACAAGCCTGACAACCCATTCAAGAAGGAAGATAGAGATAGCAATGCCTGCCGCAACAATGATAGAAATTTTCATCACAGATGTAATTATAATTCATACCAGAATGAAGGATACAAAATAGAAGGAAGAGGATTTGATAAGAGAACATTCAGAGGCACTTGTTTCAAGTGTGGAGGTGAAGGACATAGAGCATTTGAATGTAATCAAGGAAGTACAAGCAAAAGGACAGAGAATAGTGGATGAGCAGCCTATGTGGAAGAAGAACCTGTTGGATCACCTAGTTCAGCTGGTAAACTAGAGAAAGGAGAATCACTTGAGATGAGGAGAGCGCTATTTCAAACAGAGACAATGAGGAAGCACTGCAGAGGAAAAGTATGTTCAGAACAAGATGCAAATCAGGAGATAAATGTTGTAAAGTTGTAATTGATAGTGGTAGTTTAGATAACCTAGTTTTAGAGGAGATGGTGACTAAACTGAAGTTGAAAAGATTGAAACACCCTAAGCCCTACCAGATTGCATGGATTTAGAATGATCATAAGGTATTGGTAAGTGAACAATGTTTGGTAATATTTCATATTGGATCATATAATGATGAAGTCTTGTGTGATATTATGCCTATGGATGTTTGTCATATTTTGTTGGGTAGACCTTGGCAGTATGATATAAAAGCTATACATGATGGGAGAAAGAATACATACACTATAACATCAAATGGGAAGAGAATTACCTTGATTCCTTTGGAAGATGATCTTATGAGTGAAGTATGTGGGAATGCTAGAATCTGTTTGGTAGATGGGAGGAAGTTTGTGGATGGTTTGAGACATGAGAATATGTGTTATGCTTTGATTCCTAAGAAGCTTGAAACATTGGAGAAGGAGACTGAAGAATCACAACCGAAGGAGATAAAAGAGTTGCTGACAGAGTATGGGGACATCATTTCAGACAATGTACCTGAAAAATTTCCACCAATCAGGAGTATCAGTCATCACATGGATCTTATATTGGGAGCTAGTTTGCCTAACAAAATAGCACATAGAATGACACCAGTAGAGAATGAAGAATTGAATAAACAGATACAAGGATTGTTGAGGAAAGGTTTGATCAGAGAAAGTCTAAACCCTTGTGCAGTACTTGTAGTGTTAGCACCGAAGAAGGATGGAGAATGGAGAATGTGTACAGACTCTAGAGCAATAAACAAGATCATAGTTAAGTATAGATTTCCCTTGCTTAGGATGGATGATATCATGGATTGTTTGAGTGGAGCTAAATATTTCACAAAGATAAACTTGAAGAGTGGATACCATCATATCAGAATTAGAGAAGGAGATGAATGGAAGACTACTTTTAAGACAAATGAAGGATTGTATGAGTGGTTAGTGATGCCCTTTGGATTGACAAATGCACCAAGTACTTTCATTAGATTGATGAATGAATTCTTGAAGAAATTCTTGGGTAGGTTTGTGATTGTATACTTGGATGATATTTTGATTTTCAATAAGACAAAAGAGGAAAATTTGGGGCATATTAGACAAGTTTTGCAGAGGTTGAGAGAAGAGAAATTGTTGATAAATATCAAGAAGTGTAGTTTCATGAAAGAAGAATTGGTATATTTGGGATTTGTGATTTCTGCGGAAGGATTGAAGATGGATCCTGAGAAATTAAGAGCAATTATTGAATGGCCTACACCGGAGAGCATCAGAGAGTTTAGATCATTTTATGGATTGGCTAGTTTCTACTAGCAGTTTATTAGAAATTTCAGTTCAGTTTGTAATCCTATGACAGAGACAATGAGGGGTGACAGAAAAGATTTTAAGTGGACATTAGGAGCATATAAGAGTTTTGAATTTTTGAAGCAGAAAATGACAGAGCAACCTGTTTTGGCATTACCGGATTTCAATAAGGTATTTCAAGTGGATTGTGATGCAAGTGGAAATTCAATAGGAGCTGTGTTAAGTCAAGAAGGTAGACCAGTAGCATATTTCAGTGAGAAGTTGAATGATGCAAGGAGAAGATATTCAATTTATGATCAAGAGTTCTATGCCATAATTCAAGCCTTGAAGAAGTGGAGACATCATTTTCTGCCTAAGGAATTTGTGTTGTATACAGATCATCAATCTTTGCAATATTTGAATAGTTAAGGAAAGTTGAATCAGAGACATATGAGGTGGGTAGAGTTCATGTAGAGTTATACCTTTGTGTTGAAGCATAGGAGTGGTAAATAAAACAAAGTTGTTGATGCATCGAGTAGAAGAAGGAACTTGCTGACAAAGATGAGAGTTGAAGTATTAGGATTTTATGAATTGAAGAACATGTATGAGGGAGACATTGATTTTGCTGAACCTTGGAAAGCATGTAAGGAACTTGTTGTGACAGATAGGAGTAAATGGTTGGACTATTTCATTCTAGAAGATATGTTGTTTAGAGGAAATCTGTTGTGCATACCTAGAAGTTCAATGATAGGAAATTTGATCAAGGAGAAACATAGTGGTGGATTGGCAGGACATTTGGCATTGACAAGACAGTGGCTTTGGTGAGTGAAAACTACTTTTGGCTTCAGATACATAAGGACGTTAGGAAATTTGTGCAGAGTCGTAGAGTTTGTCAAGTTACAAAAGGGAGTAGTCAGAATACTGGATTGTATAAACCTTTGACAGTACCAGAGAGACCTTGGGAAGATATAAGTATGGATTTTGTAATGGGATTGGCGAAGACATAGAGAGGACATGATTCAATATTTGTAGTGGTGGACAGATTTTCAAAGATGGCACACTTCATACTTTGTAAGAAGGCAACTGATGCAGTGTATGTAGCTGATCTATTTTTCAAAGAGATTGTGAGATTGCATGGATTACCTAAGAGCATAATTTTAGATAGAGACACCAGATTTCTAGGATACTTTTGGAAGACACTTTGGAAGAAGATGAAGACAAATTTGAATTTTAGTTCATCATTTCATCCACAGACTAATGGATAGACAAAGATAGTGAATAGGAGTTTGGGAAACTTGTTGAGATGTTCGGTTGGAGAAAAGACATGAAGTTGGGATTTGATTCTTTCACAAGCAGAGTTTGCATACAATAATTTAGTGAATAGGAGTACCGGAAGGACACCTTTTGAGATTGTTATAGGAGTGAATCCTAGAGGAGTTACAGAATTGAGAGACATTATCTTGGAAGAAAAGAGAAGTGCAGAAGTAGAGGAATTTGCAAGACATATGGAGACAATGCATAATCAGGTTAAGAAGCATTTGGAAGATATGAACATCAAATATAAGGAACAAGCAGATGAGAGGAGAAGACACAAGTAATTTGTAGTTGGAGATAAAGTGATGGTATACTTGAGAAAAGAAAGATTTCCAGTTGGAACATATAACAAGTTGAAGATGAAGAAGTTTGGACCTTGTAGGATACTCAGAAAATTTGATTCAGGAAATGCATATGAAGTAGAACTACCAGAGACATTGGGCATATCACCTATTTTCAACATTGCAAACCTATATCAGTATCATGAAGCAGAGTCCAGTGACAGCATTGAAGAAGACTTGAAGAGGTAGTTACCACAACAAACATGGAGCAGATTGAAGGCATTTTGGATAGCAAAGTTGGATGCAGCACCAGAGGTAGACAATACAAAGAATACCTTATGAGGTGGAAAGGCAGACCATAAGAAGATTCATCATGGATTTCTCAGGCTGAGGTAGACCATCTCAATTTTCCTCTAGCCCCAACAAAGTGAGGGACTCACTTTTTTCAATAACCCCTGATGTCTAATGCAGGAGCATCCCTGGTTCAAGAGCAATCTTGCATCAACTAAAAACATTTGCATTTCAGTTTAGTTTGTTTCGTTTCTTTTTCCAGTTTAGTTCAGTCAGTAGCAGTTTCTGTATTTTGGTTTGGTTGCATGTCAGATCTTACGGAGCTAGATTTAGCATCTAGATTCATTCATCTACATCATATCTAATTTGTAGAACATTTGGTTAAGGTACCGGAAAGATAGTGCTATTAGAAGATCGATTATTTTCTCAGAATAGAGCATCCTGACAGTCTTAGACAATTAGCTGAAGGAGAAGACTTGCAGAGCATTTCCCAATCCGTGGAGCCTAATGACACATCATTCATTAATCTTTGACTCATGGCCGACCTTTCTCGAGATCCACACATCATCCCATGCATTTGCAGAGGAGTTCTACATGATTAGGTCCAACCTATCTGAGTACACATGTTATAGGCCATCGTTGGAGTTTGTGATCTTCCTTGGCCGATGCAGAGGAATCTATTGTTCCATAGATTATATATATTGATGTATTAGATCTCTAGGAAAGCAGTTAGGAGGTTAACGATTAATTTCATAGTTGATAGTTTGGATTCTTTGTGAAGGAGCTTCAAAGTTATATCTTGATTATATTTTGATATTATGTAATCAGGTCTATGAGCCCTGATTGTTAGCCCACATGTTGCTGGCAGATATGTATTTGAATTCTATGATATATTGAATGATTGAACCTGTGTTTATTTCATATCTTTGAGTTGTTTCCGTTGTGTTTACTCTTGCTGCACGGTCTGGACAGTTCATTCTATGAACCCCCCTACTATGACTGCACCAATCTAAGTGCTTTAATTTTGGTTAAATTTTTAGATTTCATTTAGTTATGTTACGTGATCTGTCACAACTCTAAATTAGGTTAATTGGTTGTATTATTCATAAAGCCTAATTTTAGTAAAGAATCCATTTATTTATTTATATTTTTGTCTTTTTATTTTGAATCTTGAATTTGAGGAAAATTAGAACTTTAAAAGGTTTAAAAATCACGTTTTACTTATTTATATATATTTTTAACCCCTAGATGTGAGTACACAAGGGAAAGGTACTTTTGGTGATTTATTTAAGTGTTTGGAAGGTTTTCTTTTACCTTTGGTGGAAGCCTTGGGAAGTACATCGGTTGAGTGAGATTGGAAGGCTTAAGTGAAAGTTCTTCAAGTCAACCCTTGTTTTCTAGATTGCAAGAGGAGGTGGAGTGCACTCTATTCCTCCTTGTGTTGGGAAGGCGAACCCATGTGGGTTCACATCGGTTGAGTATGGGGTCTTAAATATTTATGTAAGGGAGCCTTAAATGTTTTTAAGGAGACTAAATGTATGGGGCTTTGGGATGCCATGTAGCTTCATCCCATTAGTTGGAAAGAAGTGACATGAAAGTCCTTTTTATATCCTTTCATTTGCCTTTGGAAAGGGTTCTTCCTTTGATTTTCACATTTTATTGTCAAATTTTTGAGAGCTCTCTCTTTGGTGGATTGAAGTTTTAGAGTTTTAGAAGAGAAAAAGGGTTTATCTTCATCAATTGAAAAAATTGAAGTGGGATGTAGGCTCCTTTGCTTCCTTTGCAATGCTTCTTCCTTGTATATTCATGCTTTATAAAGGGAAAGAAATGAAATTTTGTTTGCATTTTATGTGTGTGTGATGCTTGTATGAATTTTTGTATTTTAGATGTGTGGTAAGAGTATGTATTTTTGTGTATGTGCCTCAACTTTTCTATTAAAAACAATACTTTTCTAAGATGTAATTGCCACCATGAGGTTGACACACAACAACAACAAATAAAGCTCCAATTAAAACAACTTGTTCTTCCAAATCAGTTGTCACACCCAACACTTTGGCGAATAGGGAAAGCATAATTTATTTTTAATCTTTCTTTTACTCCAACCATAAGGAAACAACATTTAGTAAACAATACCAAAAAAACCTCTTACACGCCTTTTTTCACGCCAAAAATAGTTTGTTAATGAATGTTGGCAAGCAGAGAAAACCTGCAGCTTGCTCAAAACTCCACAAAAGATCAAACAACAAACACCTTTGATGAAGTGGCACGTCAAACTCCTTCTATCAACATTCATTCACATGAATTACCTTAGATGATACATCCCATATACTTCATTGTTGAGTGTGCATTGAAAATGTTGGGCTTTTAATAAAATTGTTGCACTTTTAACTTCTTGGTGTTGCTCTGATACCAAATTGAAAAGGATAGAGCAAAGAAAATTGAAACTATTGATTACATCATTGCAAAAATATTTTTCTGAAATATATGATAATATTACTACTACTCGTTGGGATTTTATTCATAGATTTTACATTACATTACATTGTCTTATAAAGCCTTTATTTTTTTGTCCAAAACCAACCAAACTTACCTACGGGAAAGTAACTAACATTCTAACTTATTAATTTATTAACTATTATCTAACCTTATATACTATATTAAGATTTAATATTCTGATAGGAATGATACTTGATATTGTTCTTGGCCTTGGATATTGAGGTCCTTGGTTCTATCTAGATCTACATGGATCAATAGTTCTCCTTCTTCCGCCTTTTAAAGAACTGTGAGATGGTTCATAGTGTGATTTTCCAAGCCTAGAAATGTGAGTGTACATTTTGTGTTCTTGGACTTTTTGGTGTGATTGTTGGTATTGTATTTTTACTTAATTCTTTGGCAATCCTACAAGATCAAGGGTTGGTAATACTTTGGTCTTACCATATGGTTAGGAGGTGTGTTTCTCTCATTAGGCATGTGCTTATTACAGCTTGGGGATCATGTTACCCTTGGAAACTATTGGGGTTTCATTTGGAGTAGAAATAGAAAATTGGTATTATATGTAATGCCCACCCTATTCATACTTGATATTATTATGTTTTTAATTTTGGTAAGCTACAAACAAGGATGCATATAACCCTTTAACAAAAAGCCACAAGGGCAGTAAAACAGGCCAACATGCAACCAACAACTGAACAACAGTAAACTAACACCTAATTAACATACTAAAGTTTATACAATACCATAACCAAAAACTAACAAAGAGACAAAAGAAAAAACTATTTGAGGAGCATGTTCCAGTCCTCCATAAGGAACCCTAGTAATTCATCTTTGCTCGCAGAGGCCTTTTCTTTGCCATGCTTGCCATCTTGTATGTCCTTCAAGACTGCCAAAGAGGTAGCCACCCTGTGAGTAACTTTAGAGCACAAAGTAGCCATTACCCTCATATTATCTTTGAGGGATGTCATCATGTCCTTTAGCTCTGTCATATCCTTTTTGATCAGACTGCAACCTTCACACTTGTCCTGACTGGAAACATCCTTGATCTGAGAATCCTCCTCAATATCATAATAGGATTTGTTCATCTCCTCAAACAGACTGGCTCCCTCCTAAATAATAGGTTACTCTGAGGTTAGCTTAACTTCCTTTATTTCAATTTCCTCTTCAAGGTCTGAGGCAGACGAGTAGTCCACTATTTTCACCACTGGGCTTTTGGCACCCGCCAGCCTGCTAGAGCAGCGGATGTTGGGCCTTCTAGCAAGAGAGTTACCATTGGTCTTTTCCTTGACCACTTTATCTTTCCCTTTCATGACATCCTCTTCACCCTTTTATTGATTGACATCCTTGTGACTATTGTCAGAGGAGAGCTCTTTAACTTCCTCTCTAACAGCCATTTTCTTCAATTTCTTCCTAGTAGATTTTTTGGTCTCAAACAATACACTTCTATCCCTTTCTCACTTTCTCTCACCAGAGTGAGTAGGGCTATTCTTAAGGTCATAAAGGCCCTCGGCCACCACCTTTTGAGCTTGGCTAGGAGACCCAGACACACCACCAGTAGGGGAGGGTAACATAGATGGGCCCGCCAAGGAGGAAGTCTTTTTCTTAGTACTTGAGGAGACTTTAACAACTTTCTTCTTATGGGACTGAGGGGTTAGAGTCTCAGCAACAAGAACCTTAGGGATCAAGGGTGACTTAGGGGGGATGAGAGTATCCTTAATAGGGGTTTTTTTAGCTTTATCCTTAGAAGGGATACCACCATACTTCGCAATCAGTGGGACATTGTCATCAGATTGGTCATCCTGAACCTCTTCAACCAAGTAAGCCCTAATAGGCTTGGGTGGGCACAAAGCAAGGTGAAAATGATACAGGTAGAAGATTAATCCTTGGTATAGGGGCACACCCATGACACTAGGGTTATTAGCATGGGCATTCTTCACCACTTTCATAGAAGACTCTAATGAAGTCAGCAAGTAAAAAGGAAAATTGATGAGCAATTTATGGCAGAAGTGATTTAAGAGGGCAAAATGATAGTGATAGAAGCATCTGAAGTGACCCTCTAGAGTAATGTATTTCATTATGAGGAAACATACCTTATCCCAAGGAGGAATTAGGTTGTCATGCTTGAAACCACTCTACAACCGAACTAAAGTCTCTCTCTCTCCTTAAAAAACTGGTTCATACTATCTTGGACTTGGACCTTGGTCTACTTTTTCAAACGTTTCCCTTCACAAGTCAAGCTCATGGATTGAGAAATCATGTCTTCACTGACCTCAAACCGGACTCCTCCCACCTGAACCGTCCTTGAGTCATCCCATGTCATGAAAAATTACACTGAGAGGCTCTCGTCTTAACCATTAAGACACTCAGGGAATGGAGTGCGGCTGCCTTCATAGCATATGTTCCATAGCACAGTATCAACCTTAAATTTAGTGCATGAGGATAGTTCAGTTTGCACCTTGTCACCCCCCATGGATATTCTATTAAAAACCCTTGGAAGAAAAATACACTGTAAAATCAAACACAACCAGAGGCCTTGGAAGCTGCTAGATTTTTTAGCTTCGCAAGTGTGAGTGCATTTATTAATTTTACTTTGATGGCTACTTGTAATACTTAGCCTGTCCTTACCAATGTCTCCCCCTTTCAAATCATTATTACTATGTAATTATGAAAATTGTGTGGGATGTCATTGGGGAAGTGCGCTGCCAAATTTTGAATTAGCCCCGTGGTCCACCATGGCATTGGCCACATGAACTTGTTGATCTGGCCCCAAGTGAAGTGGCACTCCTCTCTCATCGAAAAGCTATCCCATGTCATCATGCCACTCATGGTACTGACCCCCCTCTACATCATCCAGTAGTCCCTTTTCATCATATTGTATGACATAAGTATATATATCAAAATATATTCTCTATAATGAGGATGCCCTCCTATCACCATCATAGAAGATCAAGATTGAGCCTCCAAACAAAGGCATTCTCTTATGTTTCTGGGGAGGTTGTTAAGATTCCTCTAGCACCTCTTGGGGAATAAATTTATTCCCATATTGGCCAGCTATATGATTACCTTCTCTGTAAGTAGGTCTAAAATCAACAGCATCAAGCCCCAAGAGGAGTTGTCTGATGTCTTGTATGATGTCAATAATATGCTAACCAACTCTAGCTTTCTCTTGAACAGTATCTAGGATAAGCTTTGAGTCTCCTTCAATCAGGAGGTTTTTAACTCCAAGGGATAAGGGCACTTTTACCCCCCATAGGAGTGCCATAGCCTCAACCACATTGTTAGAATTGTCTCCCAGGCCCCCAGCATAAGCAGCCAAAATATCCCCCTTAGCTAATCTCAAGACCCCCCCTCCACTGGTCTATCCTAGGTTCCCTTTAGCAGCTACGTTGAAATTGAGCTTCATCCATCCTTCAGCAAGGGGAGCCCACTTGGTGTTTTTGCGAGCTACCTTCTTGGAATTGTCCACCCTACAAATGTGAAGTGGGATACTTCACTTATTAATAATATTAGTTTCAATCTTATTGGAGAGGGATTCCATAACTTTCAAAGTGTTGTTAGAGACATTTTCCACCAATAGTTTAGATAAAATATAAAAGACTTCCTTAGCAGATTTAGCTTTATCCTTGAACAATTTGTTGTTGCATTCCTTCCACAGACCCCACGCCAGAATAGGGGGAATTTGGGCCTAGAGTTCTTTACAAATAAGGTGAGAAAAAGGAGTGAACCAGCATTTAACAAAAGAAGAAAGATCTTGGTTCATACTAGCCCACTTGGTGTTTTTGTGAGCTACCTTGTTGGAATTGTCCACCCTACAAATGTGAAGTGGGATACTCCACTTATTAATAATATTAGTTTCAATCTTATTGGGGAGGGATTCCACAGCTTTCAAAGTGTTGTTAAAGACATTTTCCACCAGTAGTTTAGATAAAAAGCAAAAGACTTCCTTAGTAGATTTAGCTTTATCCATTAACAATCTGTTGTTGCATTCCTTCCATAGACCCCACACCAAAATAGGGGGAATTTGAGCCTAGAGTTCTTTACAAATAGGGTGAGAAAAAGGAGTGAACCAACATTTAACAAAAGAAGAAAATCTTGGTTCATACTTCAAGAGACACCGAGGTTCTGCAGAGCCAAAGGTCCCAAACCTCCCAAGAGAATTCACAATGAAGTAGCAAGTGAGAAACAAACTCCTCATCCTTTATACAAAGAGCACATCTATTTAGAATTTCGAAGCCTCTAATCTTTAGATTGTCCATTGTTAGAATCCTGTTATGGAACACAAGCCACCAGAAGTGGTTAACCTTTGGGATAAGATTGTGATTCCAGACCTTACCCTAGAAGCTAGAGTCCTTAGTGAATTTCGAAAGCAAGTTGTAAGAAGACTTAACATAGAATGATCCCACCTTGTCCTTAGCCCACAATAGTTTATCCTTGGAGGGGAAGATAGGAATTATGTATCTTTGGAGGGTTTGCTACAAATCATCAACAAATAGCATTAAGTTCATTTGCCCCTGACAGTTGTTTCCAGCTCCTACCCCTTGGTAGAATATAATCCACAACGAGAGGCCCAAAAAAATTGGTAGCCCTATCAGCAAGCCTTTGGGAGCTCTGAATACTATTGAGAGGATAGTCCTTCAGCCAAGTATCTTCCCAAAATTTGATGATTCTTCCATCCCCAACTTCCACTTTATACCCTTCAACAGAAGGGCTGTACTTTTCAAGACATTATTCCATATGATTGATCCCTTGGGGATACTAAAGGCATTAAGGAATCCATAGGGGGTATCATTAGACATGTATTTAGCCCTCATAATATTACTCCAATCCTTGTTGTTGCTCAGAAAATTCCATCCAATTTTACCCAGAAGGGCTTTATTGGTCCAATGGATTTTTCTTAGCCCAATACCCCCTTGCAATTTGGGGCAACACACTTTATTCCAGTTGATTAAAGCCTCTTCCACCCCTGTCCATAGAAAATTTCTGTGGATTCTTTCAAATTTCTCCGCAATATATTTAGGGATTTTAAATAGAGAAAGAAAGTAGATGGGAATTCCCTGAAGGAAAGCCTTTAATAGTTGATATTTACCTGCTTGGCTTAGTAGCTTACCTTTGCACCCAACAAGCTTCTTTTGAATCCATTCCAGGATGGAGTTCCAATACATGGGAGAGACCTCTTTGATAGCTAAAGGAAGGCTAAGGTATGTTCCTAGCAACTCCATACTTGAACAACCCAAGATCCCCATAACTTTTTGTTGCAGGTCCATCCTAGTATTAAAGAAATAGATCTGAATTTTTTAATAGTTAATGCATTGGCCTGAAACAATAGCATATTCATTTAGCACTTTCTTCTATCTCTTGGCATCAACCACTGAGGTTGCCCCAAAAAGGATAGTGTCATCCACAAACTGGTAGCAGGGTCTGTTGATGAAGCCAGTTTAATACCTCTAATCTCATTACTTCTCAACAGATTCATAACACTTCTGCTTAGAACTTCAGCCATAAGGATGAACATGTATGGGGATAAAGGGTCCCCTTGCCTAAGCCCTCTCCCCGCATTAAAGAATCCACATAGAATTCTATTCCCAAGACAAAGTATTTCACAGTGGTGAGACATGCTTTAATAAGATGCAGAGCTTTATCTTGGAAGCCCACCTTCTCCAAAACTTTGAAAAGAAATTCCCAAATGTTTTCATGGATTAATTGTCTAGGATATGTAGGAAGTTATATTTGAGATTTATTAATTATTTAAAATAATTTTGGTAAAGCAAAACTATTAAAAGATGATTTTTTATATTATAATTATAGAGAATTATTCAAAAAATTAAAAAGATTAATTTATTAGGAAATTAATATTAGATAATTAAAAATAATAATTAATTCCAAAACCCTCACATTTCTAAGAACGGTGAATCAATTAGATAGATCATGTTATGTAGAATAAGATAATATAAAAGACAATTATTTTTAAGATAAATAAATTAATTAGTAAAAACAAATCTAGTTATAATTAAATTACTTATATTTGAAAAGTTTGGAATAAATAAGATTTATTAATTGATTTATGATTTAATTTTTCTATATCTTTAGGAGAAATTATTTATGTAGAATTATAAAAAGCTCTTTATTTAAAAGATCAAAGGTTGATTTAGATTATTTGATTTATTATTTATTGAGGAGAATAAATTGTTTTCATGGATTAATTGTCTAGGATATGTTGGAAGTTATATTTGAGATTTATTAATTATTTAGAACAATTTTGGTGAAGCAAAATTATTAAAAGATGAATTTTTGATATTATAATTATAGAGAATTATTCAAAAAATTAAAAGATTAATTTATTAGGAAATTAATATTAGATAATTAAAAATAATAATTAATTTCAAAACCTTCACATTTCTAAGAATAGTGAATCAATTGGATAGATCTTGTTATGTAGAATAAGATAATATAAAAGACAATTATTTTTAAGATAAATAAATTAATTAATAAAAATAAATCTAGTTATAATTAAATTACTTATATTTGAGAAGTGTGGAATAATAAGATTTATGATTTAATTTTTCTATATCTTTAGTAGAAATTATTCATGTAGAATTATAAAAAGTAAACAAAAGCTCTTTATTTAAAAGATCAAGGATTGAGATTTGTTGAGAAGAACAAGACTATTTATAGAAAAGAAACTTAGAAAGCAAGAAACATAGTGTATTGCATAAAAATAGAATCTAATCATTATTAAAAGGTATTATAAGCTTTAGTGTGAACACCCATATTTTATTGTTGCATTTGGAATTCTCAAGGGCTCAAGCAAAGGTCAAGGATTTAAAACTTCCTTCATCAAAGTTCTATAGATTTTTAGAAAGACGTTGAGAGGTAGGGTCTTTTTCCAAAAGTGTTTTTGTACTTAGAATTTAATAGTTAATTAGAATTAAACTATAATAATTATGATTTTATATAATTAATGGATTATTGAAAGAAAACCAAACTAGGAAGGTGTTACTATTTTAATTTGTACCTTTTAGTAAAGTACAACACAAAACATAACAGTGTAGTAAAGTACAACTTTTCTTTAAATTATGAGGGGAATCTCCCTTTTGAAAGAGTGAAGGAAATGATATTTTACCTTAAACTAAAATTTATAAAATACTTGAAAGTTGAGGGGATTTCAACATGCAATACAAAATAACTTGAACTAAAAACTAACCTTTTAATTCTCAAGCTAGGGCACAAGGTGATTCAATACTTCTACATTAGACAAGAGGTTTTATGTTTTATATTTAATGCAAAAAATAACCTATAACAACTAATGAATGCTTAGACCTTTCATCTAAAAACGCAGACTAAAAAAATTATGAGTATAGCATGATTGGATTGAATGAAACACATACATTTAAACAACTATATATTAAATATGAAGAATTTCATATAAAGATACAAAACTTCCTTCAATAAAGGCTACAATACAAAACTTGTAATAATTACTAGATTATACTTTACTCACAAGACAATTAAACATGAAAATTAAAAGAACTCTTTGAACAATAATCTTAACATCAAGTAGGTGTAAAATTACTATTATAAAACCAAGTACAAATGACACTTAATTATAAAATGGTTTACAAAAATTTACATGAAAAGTAAATAAAAAGATAAATAGAACTTCTAAGCTAATAATACTTTGCATGTATATAAAGCAAGGCAAAAATACAATTTTCTCCACTAAAATACAATAGATTTCTAATAAGATAACTATAACTAAAGTGTTAGGATGAGCCCATCCTTCGTAATAAGTCTCTATGTCTTGCTATGTCTAGGCACTTCCTTTAGTTCATGATCCATCTTGGCATTGAAAAGATTGCTCAAATTTTTACTTGGGATGGATTTCAACCTAAATGGATTGGACCTGACACTTCATAAGCAATGGTCCTTAATTCAAAATATTTTTTTGGCCTTCTTCCTATTGATCCAAATAATGAGGATTATCTTATTTGGGGAAAACTTAACTCAACAGGTTGCTACATTGTGATGGATAGTTCCATCACTTATAGGATAGTGAACCTTCTGACAGATACTTGAACAACATATGAGGCCAAAATCCCTAAAATAATAATTTTCCAATGGCTTGTCAAGTAGAAAATAAACCTTATTGGAGACAACCTTGTCAAAAGAGGCGTCATGAGCCCTCATATATGCTTCATATGTTTCAAAGATAATGAAACTCAAGATCAGTTTTTCTTTGATTATGATGAAGCATCCATAGTCTGGATATATCTTGTTCTTTTCTTTGGTCTTTTCTTAAAAAATAGATTAAACTTGGACACTTGCACCACAAAATGGAACAACTGTTACAACTCTTTAAAAGGTAAACCTCTCATTAAGTTCTTATGGTCTTCTATTTCTTTTTCTACATGTGGAATATTTGGTTGGATAGGAACAATAACTTTTTTTAAGATAAAGCCTTCCAAAGGAAAGATTTGGTTCAAAAGATCAAGCATACCATGATAAAAAAATGCCAAAGTTCACTTCAAAGCTAATCAGAACACAAACACCCTTTCTATTGATGAACTCAATCTTCTTCGAAGGTGGAATCTCTCTAATTTTTTCTATCTCTCTCATCTATAGTAGCCCCTCTATCTCTTTTAATTATCTAGCTCTCCTCTTTGATGGTGCTTCTAAAGCTAATTCGGGTATTTTTGCTATTGGTGGTGTTATCTAGACTAGACCTAATTCAAAATTGTTGGAATTTTGTATGAACTTGGGACAAACTTCTAATAATATTGTTGAATTGATGTGTTGTACACTCATCCTATCTTTGGTAACTAAAGAAAATATCAAGACTCTTTCAGTCTATGGGGACTCCATGCTAATCATTTAGTTCTTCGCCAGTACCTAGGCAGTCAAATCCATTCAGCTCAGGCATTTACTAATTCAAACTCAAAATAATTTGAAATTTTTTATCAACTATATTAGTACATCTCTGGATCTTTGAACTCTTTTTCTAACAAAAAAACTAATGAAGGTATTCTCTTACCATAGGGTTTTGCTTAGGTTAAAAAGTTTAGGAATAGACATACATAAAATCTTCTTGATGAATGCAATGCTTAGTCTTTGTCTTTTTTGTTGGAGCACTTTAGGTTGATATAACTTCACCATGGGATGAAGGATTCTTTGTCTCTATATAAATTCTTCCCTTGGATTGGTTTCTATTATTTATACTTTTAATTGATTAATAATCTTTTATTTAAAAAAATAATTACAACTAAAATAAACATCCTAGATAGTGATCCAAAATATCACATTCTAAAATAATAGATCTAAAAATAAGACTCCAAGAATATGAGAAACCTTAAAAATCTATCCAACCAAAATTAATGGTAGCTAAAAATAGTTTCTTGACAAGCAAAAGCAATGTCCTAGATACTCTTAAAAAAATTCATGAACTTTGGATTCATCAAGTAAACTATAACTAAATCTATCTACACAATCTACATCTATAACACATATCTAACATTTGACACTTATGCTTCCAACCTTGCCAATTTTTCTTCACCTTCTTGGATATGTCTAGTGATTTTGGCCAACTCATACATGTTATGAGTTTCCAAATTTATCCTTCACTAACTATTGACATATTTTGCCCAGGTCAAAATGGCCCAATTTTCCCTTAAAAATCCCTTCCTCCATAAAAAAATATCCGATCTGAGACACTTGAAATGGAAGAAGTTTTCCCCTTAGCAAAACCTAGAAAATTCCCCAAAAAATTCTAAGTTTTTGCCTTTTATTTTGCCTTAGTCAACAAATTTTCATTTTGGCGAACCTTTGGTTCTGCGGTTCGACGGTTTGTCGATTCATCGGTTTGCTAACTAAGGAATGTGCAAACAATGAAAATGGCTAAGGAAGGCAAAGGTTTGCCTTTATTGGAAACAAGTTCGCTAATCAACAAATTCACCAACTGAAGGAATGATGAAGGCAGAGAGGCAACATGGAGATCTTCATTAAGAAGGAAGCAACTAAGGAGAAAAGAAAGGCCTTGTCGGTGAATCGGTGAAAGCTTGAACTTGTCCATTAGTTTGAACTTTCTAAGGTTTGCCAATAAGGTGAATCACCGACAAGGAGCCCAAAGGAAGAAAGGCCTAGGCACCAAAGGGATATGGTTCACCAAGCGGGAAATTCGCCGACAGGGCAAAAAGTAGCTAATGCATGGGGTAGTTCATAAAAAAACAAATTTATCAACTAAAGGAAAAGGGGGCCAGCTCAGTGGTTCTGAAAAGAAGAAATTCACTAATAAGGCGAAAAAGGTGAAAAGCTTGGCTGGTTGGCGAATTGGCAAAATGAGGAACAAAGAAAGTGGTTCGTGTTTTCTGGAATTCACTGATAAGGTGATAAAGAAAACCAAAGGCAGAGAAGAGGGTGACATAAAAGTAAAGTTTGTCAGACAGAGATTTTGCCGATAACGCAAAATGGGAAGGAAAGCTACCAAGTTAGAAAAGATGGGATTTCACTGACAAAGAGGAAAGTTAGGAAAATGGAGAAATTGCCGACTGAAGAAAAGAAAGAAGCCATGGTTCGCAAAAGTGGAGATTTGTCGATAAGGCAAAATAGCAGATGAAGTGCTAAGGAGAGATAGTTTTGAAAAGTGAGATTTTGCCGATGGGGCAAAATAAAGGCCATAGAAGTGAAAATCACTGTAATATTAAAGCATGTACTATAATGTATTGCTTTGAAATATTTTAAAGCCAGTTTAAAATATTTTGAAGCATTGTAAAAGGCTTTTAAAAGGCATGACTTTTTTAGGTACCTAAAAATGCACTTCCAGGCGATGCCATAGCTACAGGTCGAGGTTCCAGGTAGTTGAAATAGTGGAAAACTTCAATGCAAAAGGAGCAGATATGAATGAGTAAGATGAAGTACCGTCTACGGCCATGCTTCTACAGGTCCTTCCAAGGACAAATCGATGCATAGGATATGGGCAGTCTTCCAAGTCACATATTCTTAAACACACTAAGCATGGGCGTTCCTCAAATTCTGCATATCTTTTGATAGGGCCTCTAGGCCAGAATTGAATGCAGCATGGGTGCATACATCAAGTTGATTGACCGAAATCCAATGCCCAGGGCTACTACAGTGATTTGAAAAGGATATATATGCATATGTAAAAGATGTATTTGTTGTTGGTTGGTTGATGGGTCATTATTTAGACTAAAATGCTTCCTGCTTAATCTTGACCTCATGATATTTCTTGGAACTACATGAATATGATCGATTGTGTCTTCTCCTGGACCTCTCTGTCTTCATTTTAGTTCAACTATGAGGGGAAAGCTATCATTTTGTGTCTCCCTGGTCTGTATTTAGCTTTCCTATCTCTATAATGGCTATTTAGCCTCTATGATTAATATAAGCAACTGATTCTGCCTCTCTCATTTCTCTTTCACTATGTCTGTTTGAATGCTTTTCACTTATCTTATGGATAAAATAGTCCCTTTATAGGTACTAGTATTTTGTTTTGGCCTCTTATAGAGAACAAATGAGTTTGTGTTAGTCTATTCAGCCTTTGAAATCATTACTATGTTATGTCAGCTTCAACTAAACACCCTAAATCTTGGTGTATCACCTTTCCCTTTCTGTATTCCCTCACTCCCTTTTCTTGGTGATCATTAGCATTAGATTTAGTTTAATTCTCTGAGCCTTAAGTTTAGAAGAGGAACTAGCCTTCTCTGGAGGTCTGATCTCATTTGCAAGGTCCCACACCTTGAGATCAGTCCCATTGTGTCATTGGAATGCTTGGACAACCTCCAAGCAAGGTGCAATTTCACGTGACAACACTAACCATTGAAACTCACCCTAAACCTCATCTAGATCAATTGATATGTCATTCTCATCAAAAAACTTATAAGGGATAGTAGTCACAAAATAAGAAATCAACTCTCCTGCTTCATCTAGCTTATTTTTTTGTTCATCAAAAGTAGTCATGGTCTCATTAAGCAACCTCATTAAAAATTCATATTTCCATGTCCATGTAAAAACTTGTTTCTCTTTCAACTTGGTTAACCCTAGGGTGTTGGTAGGTTTATGTTTTTTTTCATTTTCTCATAAATTGAAAGCTTACTAACCATACCTTTTTCCATCTCTGAAATTTCATAGTTTACCTCCACTTTGGAAAAAAAAGCTTACAACTTTTCCAACTCCCTAGTACCATGCTAATATATCTCATCATTCCATTTCTTGATATTTTCCCCATGTACAACTAGCTAATCTAGTTGTCTCTGTGCATCAATAGATTATAGAATTTGAGGTACAAAACTTGTAGGGATAGGCTACAAGATGAGAAATGAACCCTTAGAGTTATTTTATTTCAAATTTCAAGATTGCCTTGTCTTCTCCATCCTTAAGGACTCTTCATTGATGTTTTCAATGACTACCCCAAACAAATTAACATCTCCCTGGAATTTGCTCGCCCCTAATTTGGTCTTAACTATCTAGAAGTCTATTGGATCAACATCCTATGTGGTTTCGTCCTCTAGTACAATAGCAATATCCATAGCCCAATGACCATATTTAGTTCTCTTTACCTTATACTATCTCTTGGGATTGTAGGGATTTGATTCTAAAATGAAGGATGAAAGTGTAGCAACGTTAATTTTATAAGAAGGCAAGATTTTTCTCTTTTTTTTAGCCATGGATCTTACCTACTCTAGTGCTTATTTTCCTTTATCCTACATTCTTAGAGAATTTCTAATGGGAGAAGGGATGTCAATGACATGAGGTAATTTGGAAGAAGAGATAGTCTAATTTGGAGATGGATAAATTTAAGAATGGGGTGGATATGGAATGGGACGTGGAATAGGAGATTCCTAATGTATAGATGTTAATGTAACATCCATAAGTATGTGAGGTGAACATGGTCTAATAAATGGTGGGGAAGGAGACCTAGAAGGAGGTGAAGTAGATGAAGGAAACATAGGAGTAGAATACATGATCCATAATTGATGACTATGTTAAATAACAAGAAATATCCCAACACTCTTCTTGGCAATTAACTTCAACTTTCCAATATTTGGGGACACGTGTACATCATTTGTCACCTTTTATTTACCTTTTAATCACCTATATAAAGCTTATGTTATTTTATCTTTACAAACGTACTAGGCGGGGCAATAAAGAGGACACATGTCTTAGAAAAATTTTAACTGTTGGGGCAAATGCCAACATTGGCTCTAATTGGGGATGTGTGCCTCTTGTAGGCACAACAAGGATTTGCCTACAAGGATTTGACTATCTCTGGGAGTAGACCAAGATGTCAAAGGGCATAAGGAGAGAGGAGAGACACGAACAAGCCAATAGGTACAAGGCAAGGGCACAACAATGAGAATATATACAAAACAACAACCTACATTCAATAACATGGTGGCACAAAGGACAATGAAAAGTATGGATATAAATAAAACTTAAGAACACTTGCAAGTCTAGCCCTACAAAGAGATCCATGGCATGAGGCCATGGATAAACTACTATGAACCTCTTGCCTCTATCAAAGACAATTTTGATGAAGGAGCTAGTCTCCTCCAAACTGAAGTTGCATCCATGCCCTAGCTATAACAAATGGTATAACTTGCATGCATGCACATTCAAACTTCCATTCTTAAGATAATCATGCTAGAACTAGAAATGACTATCATATGGACATGACAACCACAAGTAGTAGGGACAATCATCATGCTCATCCATATGGTAACATACACCTTCAATCTCCTTGGAAGCATGATACACATCTAGATTGGCACTCATATTATCATGAATAAAAGGACTTCCTTGAACTCTAAAGTAAAATGTTTCATGTTCAAGTACAACCTCAAGCTAGGCTATATTATGTGAGTGCTCAAGTTCATCTAAAGTTTGCAACCCAATTATAACATAAATGTTGATGTACTCTTCCATGATTGAGTAATAAACTTGATTTAAATCCACTTCTACATCCTTAGCATATAGATCATAAATTTGAGGCACTTCGTGTGAAGATTCATAATCTTCAAGTTGCCTCTTTGTTTGTATCATTCACTGCAACCTACTGCAAAAACATTGCTTCTCAGAAATTGAGCTATGATTTGTTCTTCCTCTTTTCCCTACATACAAGCATCTTGACCCTCTTGAGAACACACAAATTCCACATTATAATATTTAGCCAATGGGTTCAAAAATGTGTCCTCAATACAATTCTTATCAACAAAAGACAATTGCTCCAAACAAAGCTCTAAAAATATGTCTAGGTGGAAATCTTCATGACTAGGAGTGGTTAAGTCATGCACACCTTCACATCCCTCTTTCTCACTTGCAATAAGTTAGGTGTTAGTATCATCATTTTCAAAATCAATAAAGAAAGGAAACACATCTAATGAATAACATAGTTGTTTCACTTCAACCTCCTCACTTGTGTCCACAATATCAATAGCATCACATTCATGAGTTGACCCACCAAACTGAATAATTCGAGTTGCAAGTTTTTCCCCCTTGGCATTTGGAGGTGGAATGCCTATGGTAAATGATGCTTGAACAACATTAGCCCACCGAAAATCCATTATTAAATTTGTGGGTTTATATTCAGGGTGAAGAAAACTTGCATCAAGATGGAAAGACTTGTAATGCATGTCCATGCATACACTTTTATCAGGCTTATATTCATATGGGAATTTGTTATTAGCAACAACAAATCCAGTATGAAAATTTGAGACTGATTCACCATCCTACCTTCTGAGGTTTTCTAAATCATGGGTAAAAGAGGCAGGATCGTAGATGTGCATCTAGCTCATTGAAATCAACAATAAAATCATCATGTTCATTATTAAACATTATTTTTCTGACATATTGGGCACTTGTATATTCAAATTGATTATGGGACTAATTAGTATCTAAGTCAAGCACATTTATGTGATTTACTAGATTATCAATCTCTTGCCTTGATGGGTCTAGGGAATGCACAATAGTCTTAACTTTTTGGAGTTTAGGTGCATAACCACCTACACACTAAGATGAGGCATCACTATAGTAATCAAGATCATATTAATTGGTATTGCATGTTGGGCCATTGATCCAATATGAGTCATATAAAGGCTTAGACTCAGAGTCTTCCTTGAACCAATAATCCATAATTACAAAGCATATGTCATGCTAAAACAAATTGTATTCTTTTTACAAAGATATTTTTTTGCATAACAAAATCTTGTTTCAAGAGAGGAAAAGAAGAAGCACTTTTTGTACCTTAACCTACTACTACAATAATATGGAATATGACTTGTAGCACCACCAGTAGACATGTATTAGTAGAAAAAACTTTTATATTATGACATCAAAGTTGCCACCTCATAGAATGAGGAAACCCTTGGAGTAGTCAGAACCACCAAGGTTAAAATACTTTTGGGTCTTCTCATCAACAAAGTATTCAACTTATTATAACCCAAGATAGGATTAACTAGAGCTTCTCCCTAGAAATGATGATATCGTGTTGGTGCTTAAAGTTGTGGGTTCCCAAATCCCTAAAGCTAGGTCATTTCTAAGTACCAAGGGTGTCAAACTCAGAGAAAAATACCTTCAACTTATGATTAGGTAGGGACAACAATGGACCAATTTGATAAGGTTGAGTAATTCCTTCTTTAGCTTTAGGCTTTTCAAGGCTAAGTGGGTGTTCCTCGAGGTCTCAATAACAATACAATTAAAGAGAAATAAACAAGAAGAATCTAGGCCAGGCTTAAGAAACCATACCCAAAATGCTATGAACCCCAAGATTTGTCACTAAGTTCATGTCAACATTGACTACATACAAACCTATAAGACCTACAATAAGAAAATAATAATTCACTCTTACCATGCATCAAAAGATACAACTATATTATTCCGCAAAAAATGAATCCACTTAACATTGCATACACATGGGTAAGAGGGAGAACATACCAACATGATCCTCCAACAATATTTCAGTTTTAAGACTACACAAGATATGACATAGTTTACAATAATAAATCATATAGGCATGGAAAAACCTAAACTACTCCTACAACTAACAAGAGAGATTATTGTAATAAAAGGGTGTTTGCCCCTTTACCAATAAGAATGATGCCTACTCTACCAAGGAACAGAGTCTTAGCTTGCAAAGAGGATGAGAACATGTCTTAAAATTAGCAAATGGAACAAATATTGTACATACACAACCCTAAAAGATAAGGAAACTTGCAAATGAGCATACTTAGTTATCCCTTACAAATTATCAGTAGTACCCACATGCAACAAAAGAAGACCATTACAAAAGATTTTTTAATGATTTAGAATGCATGTCATACATTAATCAAATCTTGTTACAATCCTGCAAGAAAATGTGGTAAGAGACATTAACTAGGTTCAAAGCCCCTCCTATGATACTACAACCTATCATGGAGACATAAATTTATAAACCATACCTTACTAGACCACCCCTTCCTTATAATTTACAAACATGCTTCATCATTTACAAAATTAGACATTCATCATTTGATACCCTAGAACCTACTTGAGGCACTTACAATCAAAAATTAACTCAATGGACAACTCTTATTACATCTTTCTAATAGGTATATATATCATTACCTTGAATCTTGTCATTCTAGTGAAAATAGAAGAGTGGTCAATGAATTTTTAGATTGTCCATGTTTATCGCATCATCTGAACACATGGTTGTGCACTTGAGATCATGCCTCTTGCATCGACAAGCATATGCCTTTGTACACAAACTATGTCTCTAAGGCATCCACAATTACTACGAGGCATTTAAAAATCTTCCTCTATCTAATTGCATCCATCTAAGACCACTAATGGTGTCCTAGGTCATGCAGGGAGGTAGGTAGGGTTTTTTGTTCAAATGATGAGTTCCTAGACTTCACATTCCAAAGGGGGAAAAAAGTAAAAAACATCCCAAAGTCCCAAAATAGCTTTGCTTGGATGAGAAACCCTAAAATGACATGTTGGGAAGAGAAACCTTAAGATCCTAAAATGGAGGGAAATGGGAAAAGGGGACTTGGAAGGAAAGGCATGCTAGGATGGGAAACCCTAAAATAGCATGTTGGGATGGGGTGAAATCTTGAAATGGAGGGAAATGGGAAGAGGGGACTTAGAAGGAAAGACATGCTAGGATGGGAAACTCTAAAAGCCCATGTTGGGATGAGAAACTTTGAAAGTCCATGTCAGGATGGGAAAATCTAAAATGGCATCCTAGGATGGGAAACTTTGAAATCCCAAAATGGAGAGAAATGGAAAAAGGGGACTTGGAGGTAAATTGGAAAAGGGGACTTGGAAGGAAAGGCATGCCAGGATAAGAAACTCCAAAGTGGCATGCCAGGATGGGAAACTCTACAATCCCAAAACGGAGAGAAATGGGAAAAGGGGACTTGGAGGGAAATTAGAAAAGGTGACTTGGAAGGAAAGGCATGCCAGGATAGGAAACCCTGAAATGACATGCTAGGATGGGAAACTTTGAAATCCCGAAATGGAGGGAAATGGGAAAAGGGGACTTGGAGGGAAATTGGAAAAGGGGATTTGGAAGGAAAGGCATGCCAAGATATGTGTTAGTTAGTTCCTCTTGGAGGACCCAACTACTCTTGTAGGTACACAAATATAGGGAGAATGAAATGTTGTCTCATTCTTCTATTTGTATCTACATTCTTCTATTTGTCGTGTACTTTGTTTCTTCAACATTTTGGAGATGATGCAAAGTGTTGGAAGATTTATCTTCCTTCCATGTTAACCCCAAAAAATCATTTTTCTTTGATTTCATGTGACATTCTTCCTTTGTGTTCGTAGTTCTACATCCTTGGGGGATGATGATGATTCTATCCTTCTCCCTTGATGATTTTTTCTCCTTTATATTTATACTGACCCCGAGCATGTAGATCACTTTGTGTTTCATGTAATGTTGTTTTATTTTTATGTGGCACATCTTCACTTTGTTTGTTGCCATTACATGTTCACACAAGCTCATGTGTATCATGCCATTAACATAGTCTTTTATGCCTTTCCTTGGGGGCACATATTTTATAAGGGTGGATTTGGGAAAATTTCACCTACTTCTCCCCTTTTCAAACTTAAAATTAATTGCATACTCTTGGTTTATGCAATTATTTTAAGGGGGGCATACTTTGCACTTTCACACTTGCACACACCACATTGATGGTAAACTTCCTATAATGTTAGTAGATTATGGTCCCAAGTACACTCTTACTTGGACTGGCCACCCTTATTAGGATTACCTATCTATGTTAGTACATGTAATCTCTAATATTGTATTGGCATGTGAGCCCCTAGTGACACAATGCTAAACTATGTACACCATTTTTAGCTACTTTTTGATACCTTTTGTGAGTCACCTAGCAACGTAGTTTACTAGTGCTTGTGATTTAGAAAAGATTTTATGGTTTCTATCCCTCATAGTGTGCTAGACCTAGAACCATACTTGGCATCCTTCTAGTATCACAACACTAGAAATGCCTTCTTCGTCTTCTCTTTCTTTCTTTTTGTGTATGTTTGTCTATGTTTTCTCTAATGTCTAATGTTTAATGTGTATTAGGTTTTGTAGATTGTACTTTATCTAATCCTTTTTATATGATGTTTTGATATTGATTTTGTGCAAGTTTTTTTAACTAATACTATGGTTTTACAAGTTTTCAATCTAAAGCCATGATTCCTCTACTCGAAGAACCCTCTGCATCCTCTACAGTATCCTTTTTGGGTATCCTTTTTTATGTTATTTCTTTTATGTACTTTAGCATAACATATCACTTAGTATCATAAGACCACTAAAGTGGGGACAAAATGTAATGTCAAAAATTGCATAAGCTTGCAATTTCATGCTCACTATGGTGTCCATCCCCGAGTATGTTTTAGGCTCATTTCAACCCTTGTCCTAGCCTTTTCCTACTTGCAGTGTTGAGTATGTCTTTCTATTCCATACTTTGTATTTATTGTTATATGTTTAAGTGTTTTATTTTTTTCACTGTCTTAAGGTGTTTTAAAACTTCATGAACTTAAGTCACTTGGATGTGAGCACGACACGTAGATGTCTACATGATACACTAGCATCCCGTGACCATCTGTCACCTAGTGACCATTTTTGAGCATTTTCTACCACCTTCCTTTACATGCACGAGTTGTGGTAACGCCTTTGTCACGCTTGAATGATTATTTTGACATGGCTTTCCTTTTCTTCCCTCCAACCTTGAATTTTGAATTTTCTAGTGAAACTTTGTGAAAAATCTTGTGATCTTAATTATTCTCCCATACTTTTGAGATCTAGTTATCAAATTTCTTGGTAATCTTCAACACTCTTTGTATCTCTCTTTGGCATCCTATAATGAACAACATTATCGTTGAGATCCTCCAAGCTTCATGTGAATAGTTTTCAAGCATTGGATATCTTCATGAGGTTTTGGAACCGCTATATCTAGCTAGGCCTCCTGTCTGGCCCTTGTTTATTGGTTGTGTAGAATTTATCTCTCTTTTCAAAGGTGATAGAGTGTAATGTCCCCTTTTTCTGAGTGATCATCCAGCGGAGTCGACTAGCCTATTTTATTTCCATAGGCTAAGTCAAGAGTTATAAGGGGATAATTTAATTAATTAAATAATAAATAATCCTAAGTCATTTTGGGTTATTTATATTTAATTAATTAGCTGGACATTATTTTATCATAAAAGTGGCTTTATAATATTATATTGAGAAATTATAAAAATAAGTCACTTTTGAAAAAGGAAAAATATAAAATAAAATAAAATATTAAAAGTGAGTCTTCTAGAAGTTACTTATAGAAAGTTCACTTGTGGCTTTAAAAAGAGGTGAAGGCAAGTCGTTTCATCATCCTTGGCTTGCTATTTTTATTGAAGGTTTTCCTTGTGAGCTGCAACTACAGTTTCAACATATTCCTAGGATGAAAACCCTTGGAATATTGGTGGATTGCATGAAAACCCAATTCAATCTTGAGTTGGATTCATTCCAGGATTCACATTTGCACTTCATTGGTGATTTGGAGGAGTTGATTGAGCTTCAAAGAAATATATATTTATGCAGATTGGTATTGGAGGAGGTTTAGGGCCAAAATTGTGAGATTTGTGGCCAAATATGATTTTAGTGATTGAAGGCTCATATTCAGATTTCATCACAGGTTGTTTTAGATTTTACATCAGATTTTGGAAAACATATTTTAGTGCCTCATATTGAGGGTTTGATTGGAGATTTGCATAAGTGATTTACCCTAGGGTGAGCGCCATTATTAATGGGGATGATTTGTAGTTTTGTGGAGCTTTAAGACCATAACCTAGTCGCTGCCACTTCCTTTAGCAGGTTGAACTTGCTCACATCCATTCCCATTGGTAGCGCCACTTAGTTTGGAGGAATTGTAGTCCTTTGGTATGGCACATGGATCATTGAAATGGTGCAAATCCAAAGTTTGAAGAGAAATACAAGGGTTTAGGAGGAATCATGGGATTTTGGAGCCACAAAGAATGAATAAATAAGTGTCATTGTTGATCTCCCAGCTAGGGTTTGAAAAAAGACATTGCCATTAATTGTTTTGGTATGTTAAAGACTCTTGATTATCATTGTAATGATCTATTTCTGAATAACAAATATTTGAGTCATATTTGGGCATGTTTAGGCATTGTAATGTGATGCTATTTCAATTCTAAATAATTTGATTTATAACAACAATTTATCATATTCAGAAATCATATTTACATGTCATTAAAATTACATTATAAGGGCCTAGTTATGTGATAGATTGTTTGTCTTTTGAGTTCTTCATAAGTGCATATGATTTTCATTCAGTTTGAGCATTTGGCATACATATAGTTGTTGTTCAAAACAAAACACATTCAGAAAACAAAAAAAATCAGACTTCATGCAAGTGTTTGACAAAATGTCAAACCAATAGAAATCATAAAATTTAGGGCAGATTTGGTTAGGGATCTTACATAGAGTTCCTCTTCCTCTCTTTTTACATTATTCTCTTAGTGCAAATCCATTTATATAGAAGGCACTTTGTGGGTTTCTCATTTTCTTTCATTTTTTGTTATACCCACTAGTTTGTTTGGCCTATGTAGACCTCAATGCAACTCTTATTGTTGTTCTTATTTTCTTAGGCATACATAAGAACAAAAGCACACGATTTTTCTCTTCTCTATCATATTGGTTGTTGTGGAGGTCAAAAGACCAAAACATGGGTTTGATCATTTTAAACAAACTACTATATAGGCCCAACCATTTTTTATTTCCTTCTTGGTGAAGAGATCCAACCGCATGAGGGTTTTGTTGATCTCTTCCCTACACTGTCATTTTATCATTTCTTTTGAATAGATATATAAATATATTTCAATTCAGTCATTGTTATTACTTGGAGGTCTTCTCAATTTCTCCTATTCTAGTTTTGTGCAAACTAGGTGTGGTTTCTAAGGAAAATATTGAAGTTTAGTATTTTTTGTATAGACTATGGCATGACACGTAGAGGTCAACACAATGTGCTAGCATCCCAAAAAATCAACTCCTAACTCTGATGCCAGGTTCCTCTTAACTCTATGTTTATAATTCTATGTTTGATTTGCTAAAATTGCATTTGGCAATTCTGTAAATCAATAATTTTTAGTTTGCATTATGTTTTAGCTTGTTAGAAAACTTAAATCTCTCAAGGGTAAAACATGTTAGGTCCAATTAGTTTAATTTTATCTTTCTATTAGATTAGCTTTAGATTAGATTTGTCCTTAAACAATCTAATCATTCTTAGTGTAGTGCCATTGAACATTTGGTGAAGAGAACTAGACTTTTCTTTGCCAGATCAAATTTCATACACTACAACTACATCCATGCCAATGCCCTCAAAGAGGGGATTGGCCCCTATGAAAGGGGATGTCAGCAAGACCCAAGCAACCTTTCAAATGAACAAGTCATTACCCTAGTAATCTTGCAATACTTACAAATGAACAACATTTCATGCAACCTTATTGGCTTACACTTGGTTTTGTAAAACAACATTAGAACAAGTCATCGACTTAGCATACATAAAGAAGTGAATATCAAAAGAAGCTTTAGAAAAAAGAGACAATTTTCTATATTTCCAAATGATGAACAAAATTTCCACTTTGAAAGCATGCCATATCTAGGTGAATTTAGTAGGAAGCCTAGGCCAAATCCCCGAAAGAATCATATGCCAAGAAATAGGCTTAAATAAGTTATAGATCGAATTCCAAGAAAACTAGGCCCTGGTCCACAACCAAAAAGGATGCTTGAGAATTTCTTGGTGCCTACAAAAAGGACAATGGTTATTGAAGACTCTTAGATAGATACATCTAGATCCAATGGCAAGACCCTAGTAGAGAATAAACCAAGCGACATGAGAAAGCTTTGGTTGAATAATGGATGTCCAGATAGTTTGGAATCTATGTTGCCATGAGCTAGTGAAGGACTCTAGGGTTCATCTATCATCAAGTTTTTTAACCATATGCAAATGTAGGGAGAGCCAAAAATATCATTTGTGAGGATTTTAGTTATGAAATGGGATTTCAGGATGCCATCTCGATCTTTCCACTAGGGTTTTTTGCACCTAACTCTAATTTTATGAAGCATTTCTATAGGAACATAATTAATAATTATCTAGAAGGATTCAAAATACTGATTGGAGAGTCTAAATTTCATTTTGGCTTAGGCCAAGACAAAAAAAATCTAGTGGTCTTTCAAAAAAAAAATTTAGGAGAGTCCTAATGCCCTTGTGAAAAAACTTTAGGGCATGAACCTAAGGAACTTTAGAAAGAGGTTTATCATGGCAAGTGACCAAGGGAGTACACCAAATGGACTATTGATTAATAGATAATCCATTGTTAAAATCATTTCTTTTTTGTAGAAGCCATGACTTGATAGCATCTCAAGCCTTCCATATGCTTTTGATCACAAACATGCCCTGAATTTGAACATGCTTATTCATAATGAGAATAGATTAAAAGCCTAAATTTATCTAGGCTTTATGATGATAAGGAATAAAAAAAGAAATAAAATGACAAAGTAAAACTTTCTAGGTTTTATTCCCCTCTAGGGCTCTATTAATCTACTTAGCACAAAAATCTAATCCCTAAGATTGAATGTTTATAGGTCCAAGACCACATAAATCATGAGGGTGACAACAAGAATCCTAGGTAACGTTGTGAAAACCTTTGTTCTGATTAAAGGAGGCCCATAAAAATCTTTTAAAAGCTTCTCAAGATTTTGATAGGAGGCTTTCGAGGGCACCCACAAGAAGAATAATAAATAATTAGAGCCACTAAAACTTAGAACAAACCTAAAATTTTTCTACAAGAGAAAGAGGTTTGGTGATATATCTATCCATTTTCTTCTCAACACAAACAATGGCAACTTGCCATAGGAAGAGGGAAAAACTTAAAGAGAAAAAGGGATGGTAGGAAACTTGAAAATCTCTCCATTATCAATCCATTTCCAACTAAAAGAATTGAGCCAATTAGGTTGGGATAGAAAATATTGTCTATAAAACTAGATTTTCTACCATTGAATACTTGAAATCAAGGCTTAAAAAGGGTATTCAAGCATGAAGAGCTTATTCAACATTATTCTCCTTCTAAGAGTGAAAAAAAACTCATCTATAAAGTGACCATTAACAAGCTATTGGGGGATTTGGAAGATTAATGCCTTTAACCAAGTCTCAAGAAACAACATGAGCCAAAAGATAGCCAAACCCTTAAGTAGCTAACACAGAGTGTAGAGGTAAGAGGACATCCCTATTGTATGGAATGAAATGGCCCAAATGAAGATGACTAGTGACCATTAATAAAAATTCCATTGGAATGAAATGAAATTGCAGCAAAATATATCATTTCCACATAACCCTCATGAGAGAAACAAATGCAAAACAAGTATCTAGAATCTACAATGCAAAAGAATAAAAAATCATACTAAAAGATAACACTAGATCTACCATGTGAAAACACTCTCAAATGAAAAACCCAGTCTCCAAAAGCACCCACAAAACTCAATATGTTATCTCCATGAACAAGATTACAATACACTTGCAGGGTCTCCATGTAAGGATTTTGAAGTATCAAGAAACTCAGTTGCACTCAATTTGAACAAGAAAATAAGAACTATATAACCACACATCCTAGTCCATGCTTCCTCCAATCACATATGCAACCTACGAGAGATTATCAATCCAACCTTGGCCAACAATCCAAAGGTTACACAAGCCAACCTCAACAACTACTCATGTGCTTGCTTTTATAGAACAAGCTTGCACAAAACCACTAGGTGGTATTACATAAACCACGTGCCTCAAAACCACGAGGTCACTAAACCATGAACCCAAATTAAATATTTGGTACTAAGTTTTCCCAATAATAAACATTTATGTGACACCGACATTAAATATTTATCCCAATGTCACATACAACATACAAGTGGTCACAAGAATGCATAACCCATATGGTATCCACATCTCTAAGATGTACCAAAATTAAATATTTATTTTTATATTTTTAGCATTATTATTCTGCAAGGTGTACAACACACCTTTTTGCAACATAGAAGCATTGATAAAGAGCATTTGAACATAGTACATAAAATTGGGACCAAAACCTAATGATCGTAGCATAGAAATTATAAATGACCATTTGATGTGGTCATATGCTTTTACAAAATCATTTTTTTAAAAAAATGGTTTGTTGTTGACAATACTTGGCCCATTCCATTCTTTCCCACATAATAATGATATTGTCAAGAATATACTTGGATTTTATGAATATAATTTTCTTAGGACAAACAATGAGAGGAAGCAAATGACATAGATTGAGAGAAAGGGCCTTTGTAATGATTTTGTAGGACATATTAAGCAAAGTGATTGGCCTCTAATTGCATATATCCTTCAAAGATCTAGCTTTAGGTATGAATTTGATATTACCTTCAAATTGGTAATATTACCTAAAGAGTTTGAATGATATGTTTCTATGTAGACTTTGAAAACATCATTGCTAACTATATCCCATAAGGCCTTTTAGAATTCATAAGGAAATCCATCATAGTTTGGAGATTTATCATTGGCCGTGATGAACACTTCCTCACAAAGATCATCTTGGGTGAGAATTTGTTCACATAGAGTCCACTAGGAAGTGGAAAGAAAAAATGGAACCAAATTAATGCACTATTGAAGAGCATCATCTCACTTAGGAGAGGTATCTTGAGCTTCAAAAACTTGTTGATAATGGCAAGCAAAGGCTTGAGAAATGACAAGTAGCTTGGTTAAGATTTGTTGGCCCCCTTTGATGTGCTTAATTGATTGAGAAGCATGATGAGTTCCTAAGGATTGAAAGAATTCCTTAAAAACCCTATCCCCATTTTAAAGCTAGGGAAGATAGGATTTGATTTGATCTCCTCTAGTAGAATGATTATCAACAATTTTCTTCAGTTGGTGAAGTTTGGCCAACTTGTAGTTATAGAGAAGGTGTAAATGTTTTCTCTTTTACCTTAGTGATGGTGCAATGAAGCTCTGAGATGGAGGCTTTGTATGAGCGATGGAAAAAAGTGCTAGCTGGCACCCATAAATGCATAAATAACAAGAGGTACTCTTGATAGCATTATTCCACCATTTAAACTAGCCAATCGAATGACGAGGATGTGGCTCTAGATTCTAGACATGTCGAATATGAGCAAGGGTTGGTTGATGTGTCAATAAAGGTGTGTGAAGGAAGAACTAAGTTTTCTTTGTCTTAGGCTTGGAAAATTACCATTCAACACAAAAATTTATGAGAAAGTGATAATAAACTATAATTTTAGCAAAGGCTCGATTGGAAAGGAAAAATAATTGGTAAATGAAAAGCAAGATTGAGCTAACAACTTGGCTTTGTCAATTTGTTTGGGAACCCTTTTAGATCTAGAGGAGATTATTCCACATATATCTAGAAGATTTATTGTGATGACAACCATTATTAGGATAAAAGGCTCAAATTTATTTTGCATGCAGTACCAAGCTTCCCTCTTGCCAATTGCCCAACATATAGGAAGATTATCACATTTATTTGATGCCACTTCCACCATATCAAAGTCTCTATACACAACCCAAGTTGTAGTAGGAACTCAATCAACAATTTGATGCTAAAGATTAGATATTTCAACATCATTGGAAGCATAAATATTAATAACAGTGGAAGAGTGATTATCAATATTAGAGAGGGCCCATAAAGCGTTGTTAGTGGGATCACATCCTTGGTCCACTAAATGTGGCCACCATTTTAGAAAAATAAAAGTAGTGACTCTGCCATGTCCTACCTTATGGTCGATATACAAAAAGTGACTGCTTGGTGAGGTCTATCAGACCTTAAACATTCCATGAGATAAAATTCATGGAATATAGGAATCTAGAGGCATATCATCACTATTAAGCTCTTGAAGAGTTTCATAGAGATAAAATTCATGGAAAATAGGAATCTAGAGGCATATCATCACTATCAAGCTCTTGAAGAGCTTCGTAGTTATTCTATAAATTCTCTTTTTGTCATGGGTTTATAACTTCCCAAATGCAAAGTTGGTATGAAAATCCTCTACTTGTCCATAATGTATTCCTCATCCTCCAAGTCTCAAACTGGGTTGTGAGGGCATCTTGAAGTCGCTTGAGGAGAGGAGGAAGGAGAAGAAGCCAATATCTTTGTTTGAGAAGATAGAATGTTGATAGCACGATGCAGGGGCATCCAAGCTCATGAACAATCCTGGACACAAAAAAAGTTTATTTCATAATTTTTGTTCAATTTTGTTTAGCTCACAATTGTTTGCATTCTTGTTTTGCTGGAAGCGATTTCAAACTTGTTTAGTTTTCAATAACAAGGGGATTATTTGTTCATCTGGATTTAAATGTTGATATTGATTCTATATTATATGGCAGCATCCATTAAATCCATGAAAACTAGAGTTAAAATAACAGAGCGAATGACGTTTCATTTTACATTTTAATGTGGGTTTTCTTCTTTGGCCACGACTTGTCCTTTGCAAAAGTGGCATAGCATAATTTTTGCCTTATTTCCAAGTTTATACAAACTAGTGGCACCTCCTTATAAGCTTTCTTAGTTGTTGGGTTTTTAAGAATAAATGTCTAGATGTTTTATTTCCTTTGGGCGTGTGGATAAGAAAGGGTATGATTTTTCATTTCTTTAATAAAAACAAAACATCAATGACATGTGTGGAAGGTGAGTTGATGTGAGAAGAGAAAAAAAGAGGTGTGGAGTTTTCTTTAGCAGATTTCTTTATAAGAAAATTAAAAAAATATAGGAATAAATGAGAGGGGGTGTAAGAGAAGAGATAGAGCTTTTGTGCATATACAAAAAGAAAAAAAGGAGATAAAAACAACAAGTTGCAAGCTTTAGGAGGGAATTAAAAAAATGCAAAACAGAGAATAGGAAAAGATAGGGGGTGTGGAAATGAGAAAAGGAGGAAGTAAGAGAAGTGGTGGCAGATTTAATTAAGAGAAAAAAAAAGTACAAAGAGGGGTGTGATAGAGTAGGGAAGAGAAGAATATAAGAGGGGCATAATAGATTAAAGGAAGAACAAATAATGAAATGAGGGGAGAAGAAATAATGAAAAGAGAAACAAAACAAAAATAGGAGTTGTGAATACATAGGGAAAGAAGAAACTATATCAAGTTGTGGTAGGTAGGAGAGATACATAGAATAAAACAAAAAAAGATTGGAAGATAGAGTATGCAAAGTATGCAGATTTGAGTCTGAGTCACAAATTTGAGAAGAATAAAATGAAATTCATGTACATAGATGAATGATGAAATATTATAGTAGTTTCTTTGTTAAATTTGTGGAGTTTCAATTTGCCCCAATTAAAATGATGAAATTTTGAATTACATTTTTTTGAACAAGTCAATGTTGTGAAATTTGTGTTTCTTAAATTGAATTTGAGTTGACGGAACTCTCTCGAGCTGCTAGATTTGGTGGTTTGAGAAGGTACCTAAATCCCATCCTCACCAATTGGTATCAGAGCCAGTGCTAGACCGTGTCAAGGAGAAGCCCTAAAAAAATTGTTGTAGGTAAGTGAAAAGATGAAAGGATTGCAACTACAAAGGGTTTGTGAGAAGGCATGGTGTACAGGGGAAGACAGAGAACACTAATGGTCGGTGATTTAACACAAATGTTAAGAGGAATTATAGCTAGGTTAGATGTAATGGAGGCAGCACAAAGAAGAGGAGTTAGAGTAGAAGATGTTAGTGAAGATGAGGAAGAATTAGAGAATCAAAATTTAGAATTGAAAGATGTGATGGATGATGTAGAAGGTAGATTTGTAAGAGAAACCTCAAAAATTAGTAGTAAACCAAGATTAGACTCTTCTTCCTACAATGGTTGTTTGAACTCAAAAGAACTTATAGATTGGATATCAGAAATGGATAAATATTTTGATTATGAATCCATTGAAGACCCAAAGAGAGTTAAATTTTCTACTAAAAAATTAAAAGGACATGCATCCTTATGGTGGGATCACATGAAATTAGACAAACAAAGAAGAGGTAAAGAGAAAATTAGGACTTAGGATCGAATGGTTGCAGAGATGAAGGCCAAATTTTTACTAGAAGATTATCAAATAAATTTATTTCAAAAGTTACAAAACTTGAAACAAAAATTATTAAGTGTCAAAGAGTATATAGAGGAATTTTATAAATTGAATATTTAGGCTGGTCATGTTGAAGACAATGAATAAAAAGTCTCTAGGTATGTAAATGGGTTAAGATATAATATTGAAGATGAAATGACTATGTTAAAAATCAATATAGTAGAAGAGGCATATTAATTTGCTTTAAATGCAGAAGAAAAATTATCTAGAAGGCAACAAAATAACCCAAGAGGGAAAGGAAGATCCACCATTGGAAAAGAACAAGCAAATAGTAGTAGAGGAACATAGGCATTCAAACAAGAAATGGGTACTTCACAAAATAATGATTTAAGACAAAATGCAAGAGGAAGAGGTTATAATGGGAGAGGACAACGAAAAGGTTTTACTAGCTCATGTTACAAGTGTGGAGAAGCTAGGCACAGGGCATTTGAATGTCCTCAAATACAATAGGACAATAGTAGAAAGGGTGTGGCTAGAAATCATGTTGCACAAGCAAATGCAAAAAGTGTTGCATCACCTCAACATATAGAAGAACCAAAATAGGGAGAAACATTAATGTTCAAGAGAGTGTTACTAAAACCAAAGAAGGAGAAATAAGAACCTATACAAAGAATAAATTTATTTAGGACTGTATGCAAATCAAGTGGAAAGTGTTGCAAAGTGATTGTGGAGAGAAGAAGTATAGACAATTTAGTCTCTCAAGAAATGGTGGAGAAACTTAATTTGAAGAAGCTTATGTTGGAAATATGTGTTGTCATTGATGTCAACATAGTATACATTGATGTCAACATAGCAAATGGAAATGTACAGACAGGCTTGTACAAAGAAAGAGATAGTATGGTCAAAGCAAACCAGTCTGGGAGAAGAGAAAATAGTCTAAGTATGGGGAGATGAGTAGTTTTGGGTTTGATCATGATGCGGAGGAAAACAATCATGTACTTTCATGTTCCTTGTATTTGCACACACTTATCTCATCAGTTGGGAGTACCACACTTAATGGTAAGAAGCAAAAAACTAAGGCATTCACAGTGCACATCTAAAGGCAAAGTCAACTTGAATTGGTTTGCACTTCTCTGCAAAATAGTATTTTATCTTGCAGTTCTAAAGATAACTTCTTGTAGGCATTGACATGATATATCCAAGTTTTTAGCTCCTCACATCTTCAACATGAAAAGTTATAAGGGATAGAGTATCGACCATCACCTATACAAAGCGATGTAGTAATAGGGAGATAATGGAATGCTCCGCATTTCTCCGGAAGAGATCTGTTTGTCATGTGGTTCTGAAGAATGACTAAGATATGTATGAGACATGTTATGATGGAGTTTCAAGTGCTCTGGTGGTCTACAAAGACAATACTTAAGTGACAAAGGCAATACAGTTTGTTTCGAAACTCTGGTCGTCCAAGTTATCCTTTGAATTCCTCTGGAAACATTAGATAAAGGTGTGCGGATCTAATAAGTAGCATATATTGGTATCTAAGTTCATCCCCAAAAGGTTTCAATCCTTGCACTTCACCGCAACATCATATCTTGGGATGTGAAATATCACACAAGGTCTAGAATGCTCTGTTTTCTACAGAGAGTCATGACTCTTGTCTTGTGGATGCATAATTTGATATGATACTCCTTCAACAAGGTGTATGGATGTTGTTGAGCTCATGTATGAAAGAATCCCTGGTCCACATTGAGTTTTTGGCTTCTCCCCAGCAGTAGAAAGATAAACAGTTGACTGTCTTGAGTTGTATGAACCAACCAGTTAAGTATAAGAATATGTGTAGGCTCCTGATTAATTTTCTCAAGTCTGGAAGATATGTAAAGATGTGCTTGATCCTTCTCATAAATCCCTGAGGTCCACAACAAGTTTTCTTATCATTTTGCATATGTTGAGGCCGACAATGATAAGTTACACGTTTCATCCAATATTGATCATGGTGCTGACCTAATCAATGTTTCAACGTGTTGTGGAGGATATTTATAAAAGATAAATTTCATTTGTAAAGAAGTGAGATAGATATGCGAATATAAGCAGAGCAGAATGCAAGAAATGAAATGAGAAAAATTAGTTTGAAGACAAATATTGAGCAGAGATAGAAGACTGCATTATCAACATAATTCAGATGTCCACTTTACTACAGTCCATTTTGTAAATCCCATTTGCAGTGAGCAGAGCACTTAGGGAGTAGTAGCTTCCTTGGGTTGTAGCCCTAAAACAATGTTGTAATACTTTTGTTGTGAGCATAATATATTGTGAGCTAATCCTCACCATGGTTTTTCCCTACTTTAGGGTTTTCCATGTAAAAATACTGGTGTTATGTGTTGATTCTTGAATTGCATGTTTTCCTTTCTGTTCTCCAAATTATTCAGTTTTATCAGCAAATGTTTGTTTAAAGTTTTTAAGCATGCTAATTCACTCCCCCCTCTCAGCACCCCATTGTGTTCAACAACTTAAGCACCCCAGTCCATATAGGGTCTCATGGATACAGAAAGGACATCAATTAGTAGTAAGTGAGTAATGCTTAATTAATTTTTAGATTGGTAACTATAAAGATGAAATTATGTGTGATATAATGCCCATGGATGCTTGCCACATTCTATTGGGTAAAAACTGACAGTTTGATAGAGAGCCTATGTATGATGGAAGAAAAAATATGTACACTATTATGAAGGATGGAAATATATTCACTTTAAGTTCATTGAAGGAAAAAATTGAAATAAATAACAACCCTATAGTATGTTTGAGCACAGAGAAATAGTTGTTAAAGGTAGAAAAATAAGTTGGGAGTGATCCACATGAAGCAAGTAAAATTAATATTTCAATTGGTAAGAAAAAAGGTGGTATTTAAGGTAAGAAAAAAATTCAAGGAGGTGAAATATTTTTCAATAGAGGATATTAAATATGCTGATTTCAAGAGAAAAGTGTAAAAATTTCAAGTTGAGGATTTCGTATTTTCTCATGTATAGAAGGAGAGATTTATAGGAGTTTAGGATGAGTTAAACTAGAAGGTACTATGACCATGTTAAGTCTTGAAGAAATTTGCAATAGAAGTTTATGAGATAGAACTTCCAGAAGGAGTAAATATTTCACCAATTTTTGAAGTAAAGGATTTGTATACTTATTATGAAAGACAAACAAGTACAAAAATAAATGAATGTTTAGGTGTATAATTAGATAAGATATGCAATAGTTGCCTAAGAATAAGACAAAAATGAAAGCACATAAGGAGTGTAATGATGATGAAAAGTTAGAAGGATGAAGAGATTCTTTGGATTAAAGGCAAAGATGGGATTTCAATCCCAAGATTTTCCAAATGTTCATAAGTTTTAAAACTTATGGAACATTTCTTCTTATTCGATGTATCCAATGCAGGAGTATCCAGGCTCACAAACAATCTTGCACACAAAAAAAAAATGATTTCATAATTTTTGTTTAGTTTTGCTTGGTTCACAATTGTTTTCATTCTTGTTTTTGTTGGATGCAGTCTTAGACATGTTTAGTTTTTAATAAATAGGGGGGTTGTTTGTTCATCTATATTTAAATGTTGATATTTGATTCTGTATTATATGACAACATCCATTAAATCCAATTAAACTATAGTTGGAATAGAAAAGTGAATGAGGTTTCATTTTAAATTTTAACGTGGCTTTTCTTCTCTGGCCATAACTCATCCTTTGAAAAAGGGGAATATTATAATTTTTGCCTTATTTCTAAGTTTATACAAACTGGTGACACCTCCTTATAAGCTTTGTTGGTTGCGTGGGTTTTTAAGAATAAATGTCTGAGTGTTTTATTTCTTTTGGGCATGTGGATAAGAGAGGGTATGATTTTTCCTTTCTTTATTTTAATAAAAAAGAAACATCAATGACATATGTGGAAGGTGAGTCAACATGAGAAGAGAAAAAAAAAGAGGCATGTAGTTTTCTTTAACAAATTTCATTAGAAGAAAATTAAAAAATATATAGGAAGAAATGAAAGGGTGCATAAGAGAAGAGAAGGATCTTTTGTACATATACAAAGAAGAAAAAAAGAGATAAAAACAACAGGTCGTAGGCTTTAGGAGGGAATTAAAAAAATTAAAAATAGAGAATAGGAGAAGATAGGGGGGCATGGAAATGAGAAAAGGAGGAAGTAAGAGAAGTGGTGGCATATTTAATTAAGAAAAAGAAGAATACAAAGAGGGGTGTGGTAGAGTAACTAAGGAAGAGAAGAATACAGGAGGGGTGTAACAAATTTAAGGAAGAAGAAATAATAAAAAGAGAAATAGAACAAAAATAGGAGTTGTGAATACACAGGGAAAGAATAAACAATATCAAGTTGTAGTAGATAGTAGAGATACACATAATAAAATAAAAGAAGATTGAAAGATAGAGTATGCAAAGTATGTATATTTGAGTCTGAGTTTGAGTATGCAAAGATGGGATTTCAATCCCAAGATTTTCCAAATGTTCAAATGTTTTAAAACTTATGGAGCATTTCCTCTTATTCAGTGTATCTAATGCAGGAGCATCCAGGCTCACGAACAATCTTGCACACAAAAAAAATTGATTTCATAATTTTTTTTTAGTTTTGCTCATTTCACAATTGTTTTCATTCCTATTTTTGTTGGATGCAGTTTCAGACTTGTTTAGTTTTCAATAAATAGGGGGGTTGTTTGTTCATCCATATTTAAATGTTGATAGCAGAGTGAATGAGGTTTCATTTTGAATTTTAACATGGCTTTTCTTCTCTAGCCACAACTCATCCTTTGAAAAAGGGGCATATTATAATTTTTGCCTTATTTCTAAGTTTATACAAATTGGTGACACCTCCTTTTAAGCTTTATCGGTTGTAAGGGTTTTAAGAATAAATGTCTGGTTGTTTTATTTCTTTTAGGCATGTGGATAAGAGAGGGTGTGATTTTTTCTTTCTTTATTTTAATAAAAAAGAAACATCAATGACATATGTGGAAGGTGAGTCAACATGAGAAGAGAAAAAAAAGAAGCCTGGAGTTTTCTTTAACAAATTTTTTTAGAAAAAAATAAAACAAATATATAGGAAGAAATGAGAGGGTGCATAAGAGAAGAGAAGGATCTTTTGTACATATACAAAAAGAAAAAAGGAGATAAAAACAACAGGTTGTAGGCTTTAGGAGGGAATTAAAAAAATGAAAAACGGAGAATAGGAAAAGATAGGGGGCATGGAAATGAGTATAGGAGGAAGTAAGAGAAGTGGTGACATTTAATTAAGAAAAAGAAGAATACAAAGAGGGGTGTGGTAGAGTAACCAAGGAAGAGAAGAATACAGGAGGGGTGTAACAAATTTAAGGAAGAAGAAATAATGAAATGAGGGAAGAAGAAATAATAAAAAGAGAAATAGAACAAAAATAGGAGTTGTGATTACATAGGGAAAGAATAAACAATATCAAGTTGTGGTAGATAGGAGAGATACACATAATAAAATAAAGGAAGATTGGAAAATAGAGTATGCAAAGTATGTATATTTGAGTCTGAATCACAAATTTGAGAAGAATCAAGTGAAATTCATGTACATATATGAATGACTAAAATAATATAGTAGTTTCTCTGTTAAATTTGTGAAGTTTAAATTTGCCCCAATTAAAATGATGAAATTTGAATTACATTTTGTTGAACAAGTTAATGTTGTAAAATTTATGTTTCTTAAACTAAATTTGAGTTAGTGGAACTCTCTTGAGCTACTGGATTTCGCGGTTTGAGAAGGCACTTGAATCCCGTCTACATCATAACAAGTAGTGTTCTAATATATCAAGGTTTACTCACCTCTTTAGAGGATTCCTCAGGGTATGGGGAGACAATTATCTCCTTCATCTCATCAAGAGGCTTTGAAACTAAAGGATTAGTATTCTTTTGTTGTGACCCACCATTAGAAGGTGGGTATTATATCCGATTGGTCTAGTTATTCTTGTGGTTCCCTAATGTAGTCCATATTTTCTCATTTTTTGAGGAGGTATTCACTAGGAGGTTTAGGAGCAAGCCTAGCTTTTGATGTTATTAAGGGGCAATCTATGATTTTGTGTTTAGAGAATTGGTAGCTACTACAACAAATGTTTGACGAATTAATATAAATAACTCCCTGGGTATGGCATAGTTGACCAATATATATGTCAATAAAGTCTTTAATGTCTTTACAAAGATTGACCTCAACACAAACATGTTTTTAAGGATGAGTAGAAAACCTTATTTGGCTCAACACAAATAAAATTTCATAAAGAGGCAACAATGGTTTAATAAAGGCCAACATGGTAAGGTGATGTAACTACCTTTTTGGCAAGTCCCCCACTACCTATCCATTTACCTTTTGCTAAGATATTATTGTAATTATTGGTTGTAACTTCCATGATTGGTACTTGTAGTGGATTTCAATTTGGGAACATTACCTTTTTAATTAGATATATTTTTTGGGTTTTGGTTTTTTTCCCTTTTGGGATGAGACAAATGATTTGAGAATAATTAAAAAATTAGATGTATTAGAGTTAGTGGTTGTGTTGAGCAATGAAATAGTTTTTGTTGACTGTTTAAAAGCTTGCTTTACTATGTGTTCATTTTATGTATTTGTTTTGAGCATGAATAAAGGGAACAAAGTTGTATCATCTTTGATATAACCTAATCATGTTTTCTTCCACATTTAGTTTCTATGTTCTTTTTGTTATTGTTTATAGTCTTTAATATGTTTTACAAGATCAAATCATTATGTTGGAGTTGATTTTCAAGGGTAGAGTATTTGTTTTTGAGGCTAACTTGTAGGAGTAGAGGCCTATCTGCATCATAAGGGTAAATTGGGACTGAGAGTGCTTATTCCTTAGAGACAACAAAGTCTTCAGTCTAGGGAATGAAAACCAACAAAAACTAAAAACATACCAAGGAGCATGCTTGATAATAAAATTTGTGTGCTTTTCTTCCACAAAGAAGAAAAAGAAAAACCCTCTTGTGAGTTTTTGGACATCATCTAGCCAAACTCCATGAGGGATCCAGACATTGTTGACCCACTTATAGAACATGCTTCTAAGGGGATATGCCTAACAAAATAACCAATCAAATTATAATTTTCAAGCCATTTGTAAGTATTATCAAATTTAGGATTAGGGAAAACCACATCAGGTATCATGAACAATAGATCTACCCAAAACCTAATGCCTATAAGATAATCATGTATCCAAATGAAGAATAATGTTATTCTATATTCAATATTATGGAGCCAAGTTACAAAGAGTAACAAATATATAGGCCTCTTGGATGCATGAATCAAGGACATGATGTGTTCAAGAGGTATGAATTAACTCTCAATCACTCTCAATCAAGAAGTGAGTTAACTTAGTCCAATTGAGATAGAGGTGGTCTTGACTAAATAAGGGTGACACTAAACTATCACCAATCAAGGATTGACAAGGTAGTGGTGGCACTTTTGTACCTCGAGTCAAAGTGAATACATGTTTTATTAGCTACTTAGGTGAGAATAATTAAATATTCCTATTATTCTAAGTAAACTTATTAAACATGTGCAATATCACACTTAGGATATAACATATCTAAGGTGAATAAAATATTTTTCCAACACCCCCTACAAGTGTAACTTAGGAAAAATGAAAAGAGAAATGGGTCTTGGCTACTAGGCCATGTTAGGTACCCATGTACAATGATCCCCTCAAAAAGAAGAGAATGAACCCCCCAAAGAGAGAATGAAGAGAGAGACTAAGTATCTCCCTAAATGAAATGCCTCCTATACCAAAGATGGAAGGATGATATAGCAAGTTGAAGAAGATCCATGCATGTTGAACAATGTTCCTTCCCTTTGGAAGAAGTAAATTCAATGGTGCTTATTGAAGCTCTTCCATTCCTGAAAGGAGTATGAGGGAGGAAAACTCAAACTATATGATATCTCTAGAAAGTGCTCAAATTTTGCCATGTTGGTGCTAAGAGGTGCCACAATCAAATAAGGAGTCCTAGTCCTAATTGTAAAAAGTGACAAATCAGAACCTTGTGGAAATGTATGTACAACAAGATCCAAAGACAAAGATGAATCCTCTAAATGTTGTTCAAGGATGTCCAAGCCAATGCCAAACTATGACAAACACTAATAAAATGAATTAGGTACGATGCAAGATTTAGGTAATAACCATGGATGTATGATGCTCACAATAGGTAAGACAACTAGATCGATAAGAATCCAATACTCCTATAGAGGGTGCCAACATGAATGATGATTGAGTCATATATGTGGACTCATGAATACCTATAGAATTTGTCACTATAGAAGCACATGTAGGTGGAGAAAGAACAAGAGGGTATGAATGTTCCCTCGTAACATTTGAAGAGAATGATGCAACTCCATAGGAACTAACATCAAAGAGGAGATGAATGTCCTCAATGGTTTCATCAAGATTTAAAATAACTCTACAAACAAATGTGAAATATCTAGTAAGTAGATCTCCACAAAAAGTGGATCAATAAGACTAATATGAACCTACTGTAAGGAGTCATTAAAAGATGTGGATGAAACAATACTAGATTCAAATACAACAAAAAGTGATGAAGATGAGATCTCAGTGCAAGTTATAGATGACTATGTTGCTCATCCCTAAATGATGTTTCTACCTAAGATGTTTGAGTATGAACACCTAATACATTTGTTGATGTTGGATTAGAAGAATTTGATAAATTAATATGATTATATTGAAGAATATGCTTCAGTTCATCAATTTGCTTTAGTATGAATTCATCTTCAACATGATTTTTCTTCCCACATTAACCATATTCAAACTTAGATGTTTTAGGAGGATTATATGGAATACTCAAATGGAAAGGAGAGAGAGTGGAAAACATTATTTACTCCCCCAAGACTACTCAACCATGAAACCAACAAAAGAAAATGTAAAATCAGAGGGTTACCCCCAAAATTTATATAATCATGAGACCCCCCCAACAATTTATGATGATGACACTTTATACTTAGTGTGATTATAATTGCCAGTTGCTAAATTAATAAAGTGGTCTTGATTTCAATGTATTATAGATGTCAAATTAGGCCATGGAGTTGAAACAATAGTTTTTGATACAAAATGAGATAGGTCATACTACACCAATGAGAAGTACATGAAAAATTACGTACTTTCAAAAATTACACCAAAAAATGTTACTGTATGAGCCCAAAAAGAGCCTCATAGGTTCTAAAAATGAGTGTAGACAATTTAAATTGTCCATGTCTTACAACATCACCTAGTCAACACATTACTAGAGACATCATATGACATTTTGTCCTAATCCCATTTATCCCATTAGCCAATTAATTAAATAAATCCTATTTATTTAATTAACTTCCCTTTCTCATTTTCCAAAAAATTCAAATAAAATATTTGAATTTATCCTCACCTTTCACCACAATCCAACACATGTCGCATACTACATTTTTCATTTAATGCCTTCACATGTCCAACTAATTTAAATAAAACATTATTTAAATTAGGTCTACCCTACACTTGTCACATGACTACAACTCCTTGTGGAGTGGGAAACCCTATTCAATCTCAACCGTCCACATCGTTCAAATCAACTTTCAATCTCAGCCATTCATTCAAATCACTCATTTCCTATAAATCAACCCTCACCCAAGCCATTTGGGGGGATCCATTCTGCAAGTAGCCTCATGCTGTCAAATTTCCTCTAGAATCGTCCATCATTTCTCTTTCATTCCATTGTTATGCTGCTGAAATAGTGAGCAATCAACATTCCTCCTTCGATATTTTACATTCCTATGCAAGATTGAGAAGAGCAATGGAGGAGAGCCAAGCTTAGCATAGAGATTTGGTTTTAGTTTGCTTTGTTATTTGGATTTCTATGTCTATCTTGTACTCCTTCCATATTCCCAACCATCACTTCTCCACCTTGCATTTAAACTCTAACCATCCCGTCGCCTTACCTCCTCTAACAACCACCTCTACCTTCGTCGTTTCCTGACCAAAAACCCATCGCCGCCACTGTGAAAAACCTGCCATCTGCTCATCACCACTCTTTACCAAACTTGTGATCACATTCCACCTCCACTTAGCAGTCGCCGTCTGTGGACTTCCCTGCCATCTGCCTCTCGTCGACCTCACTCAAACCACTCTCTGCCTAGCCTAAAACCCTAGCACCACTACCATACACCATGTCACCACTGATCTAAACATGGTCACCACCTATTGGAGCCTCATTTCCACCACCCTGATAGTCGCCTAAACCCTAACTACGCTATTAGGCTTTAAGCCCTAGCACCTAGGGTGGTTGCAGTCACATTTGTGACCAGGGGGCTGGCGCTGTCAGCCCCCACCATTATTTTTTGGCTTTTACTTCGCCCTTGGTCACATGGAGGACTAGGGGCTAATCTAAAACCTTTAATCCTGACACTAATCGCCAACCACTTAGCTGTTATAGCGGTCAAAACTACAACTTTTACACATAACTCGGAGATTGTAAAAAAAAAAAAATAGATGCAGTGGCAGTTAAAATGACCGATTATACATCAAATCTTCTCAGTATACATGCATGGGCGGTCCATTCTGCTAACTTTGCATATGTTGCAAAGATATATTTACCCTGATGTAAGTTTAAAAACATTTTTCCAAACACATGTAAAGGCGGTATTTTTTGCCAACTTTGCACGAGAGTTGTAAACCCTTCCCAAACACATGTAAGAGTGGTCAAAATGACTGACTTTACATATGTAAATAATCCCTCATGTAGGAGCGGTCATTTTGACCGCTCGTGCAAGAAGGGTGGCTCATTGCCAAAGGGTTGAACTGAGATAACAACATCTACTCCATGCCAAGGTTCAGTTCCATTGAAGCAAAAATACCTCTGCTCTGCTCTACTACTTCACTTCACTCTTATCTTCCCATCTTTGCACTTGGATACATTTTCATGACTCAATTACAAGTATTTATACAATTCATCAACCTTGGAATGATCATCAAGGTCGGCATTACAACCATCAACCATTGGAACAATCTCCAAGGTCGACATTACAAACATTACAATCATACATTATAATAGGTCTAGACCTAAATAGATTAATGAAATAGAAAGAATGAATGCGGACCAAACCAAGCCTTAGTTGGGACTCAAACACAATCTTCCATACTACAACACACTATCACAATCTCCAAAGTATAACTGCAACAAGTGAAAATGACCAAGTCAGCTAAAACTAGTGTTAACACTAAAGCATTTGAGAATACGCTTCATGCATGATCCGGATTACACTTTACAGACCAATCAAAAAGTAGGAACATGATCTGGACACATCCACAAGCATGTTACAACAACCAAGAACATTCGCATAACCTCCAAACACTTTACCCACAAGATTCTTCAAACCAAAGCACTTGAACATTACTATCAGCCACTGTCATAAAAGAAAGATCGCTTGTAGACCACCATATCATGAACCATTAACATTGAAGGCAGATATACTCATTATAAACTTAATTCTAGAACCGTGGATTGTAATACTTAATTGTGGAGAAATGCAGAGCATAATACATTCTCCCTGTCACCACTGAAAGCACAGAAAAATAGTTTTTACTTTGGTGAACATAACTCATTCAAATCTTCATACCGGAGGCTCAAACTTGGAACAAAGAAACTACAGACAACCTTCATCTTAACTTCCAAACCGTAGACAAAGATTTTCAATCTACAAGAAATGTAGAGCAAAATACTTTAGTGTCTTTCTACAAACCAAGATACTCTGCAATACACTGTTTCCACTGGTGGAGCAAATTTTCTCAAAAGCACTTGGAAACACAATACCAGGAACATTTTCTCATTATCTTCAACACTTATCTAAGCCATTACAAACCAATTATCTCAACACAAGAAAGCATCAAAACAAAAGCACAGTTGACACCAATGACAACACATATATGTTGACATCAATGACAACATCGGTAAGCACATACTTGCAACAAGTCTACCTCTTAGAAGACTCTGTCAACTAATTTTCTATCAAAGGTTCTCTTGACCTGGTCTTGGTGGGCTTCAAGGGTCTTCATAGCAGCATCCCTTTTTTCTTCAAGCTCCATCAGCTCAGCACACCTGACTGTCATGGCATCATTTTCCAGCAATTCCAGCCACTGTGCCAACTCAAGAGAAGGCAATTCAAGTGAAAATGGAAGCCTTGATTCCTTTCGTATACCAAAATGAAGGGTGAATCACTAATGGCCCTCTTAGGGGTAATTCTATCATCCCAGAGAGTTGTCTTCAACTTGGAATGCCAATCTCTTTGATTATCATCCACTGTTCTTTTGATGATCCTGATTAAGTTCTTATTTATGGACTCAACCAGGTCATTCCCTTGAGGGTAGTAATTGGATGATATCTTCAAATAAATCCCATATTTAAGTATCCACTCATTGATTTTTGTTCCTATAAATGCCTTGGCATTGTCAAAGATAATGGTGAACAGAACACCAAACCTGGTAACTATCTCCTCAAGGAAATCTAAAATGGAGGCTTCTGTGGCATCCTTCAATGCCAATGCCTCTCTCCACCTGGTGAAATAATCAGTGGCTACTAAACTCCACTTGTAGCCAGTGCTGGAAGGTGGATTAATCATCTTGATGAAGTCCAAACCCCATTGGGCAAATGGCTAATCAGTCTAAATTGGGTGCAGGGGAAGAGCAACCAACCTTTGTTTTCCTGTAAATCATGCACATTCTTTGCAACTTCTTACCCATCTATAGGCATCTATGAATAAATTGGGCCAATAATAACCAACCCTCATGATCTTGACAATAGTTGTTCTTGGAGAATAATGGCCACCGACAGGGCCATTATGAAATTCTTCTAGTACCTTAGAGGTCTAATCTTGTGCAATGCATCTAATAAAAACTCCATTGATATCTTTCCTAAACAAGATACCATCATCAAGAACATAAGGTATGGACTGGAGCCTGAAATACCTTCTTTTTTCCTTGATCCAATCCATCTGGGCATCTGCCTGACTACATAAATGTGACCCTATCATGGTGCCAGTTAGTTGGAGCATGGGAACTAGTTGGTTGTGTCTGCCCAAGGACACATACATCGTTATCTTTATCTTCAAGGTCTATAGCCATATGCTCACACAAACTCTTGCCGTGTACCAGCTTGGTGATGTTGATGTTCACATCATATTCCATTGCTTTTGTAATCCACCCAACCCTTTTTTCATTGATATCTCTACTCAAAAGAAACTCTTTAATGCTGGGTTGGTTCACCATCAACTGTATCTTGCTATTTGAAAGCATATGCCTAAACTTTTTGAGTGCTTTCACCATAGCAAACACTTGTTTTTCAACAAAATCATATTTCAACTCATATTCTTTGAGTGACTGGATAAAGAAAGTAATTGGCTGCTCTAATTTCTCTTCATTTTGATGTGTTAAAACTATTGATATGCCCTCTTTGCCTCCAAAGGCATAAAGGATAAAATCCTTCTCATAGTTAGGGTTTATCAGTGTAGGAGCCTGTGCAATAGCCTACTTGACAGCTTCAAAACTATCTCTGTGTTCCTTTGACCATGTGAAGACAACATTCTTCTTAAGCATGGTAGTGAGGGGTTTTGCTATTGAAGAAAAACTGGGTATGAACCTCCTGACAAAATTAACCTTTTCGAGGAAACTTTGTAGGCCCTTCTTGTGACTGGGAAGGGGGAGAGCCATAATGGTACTGGTTCTTTCTAGATCAATAGCCAATCCTTTCTTTGAAACCACATGTCCCAACAATTTACCTTCTAGGACAACAAACACACATTTCTTTGGATTCAATGATATGCCATATTCCCTACATCTTTCAAAGACATTTCTTAAATGACCCAGATGGTCAGTTGCATGTATAGAATACACAGTCAAATCATCAAGATACACTAAAATAATATCACTAATCGGGCCTTTGAAGGCCAAATCTATTGCTCTTTGGAAGGTTGCCCCAACATTAGTCAACCTAAATGGAATTTGCTGATAAGCCAAAGTACCCCACTTGCTGGTAAAGGTTGTCTTGTGCTAATCTGATTCTTTTACAAGAATCTGGTTGTAGCCTGAGTAGCTGTCTAGGAGCAAAAATCTTTCATCTCCTGCCACTGTTTGGAGGATTTGATCCATGGAAGGGAGTGGATAGTGATCTTTAAGGGAGGCCTTGGTTAGATCTATAAAGTCCACACACAATATGATTTACCCATTTTTCTTCCTGACTAGAACTAGGTTAGCCACCCAAGAGGAATGTTTAATTGGATAAATGATTTTGGCCTCTATGAGTTTGGATAGCTCTTTTCTCATTAGTGGCTCTATTTTGGGGTTGAGTGGTGTTTATTTTTGGTGGACAGGTTTTGCATTAGGGTCTAAATCGATGGTATGTTGGATTAAACCAAGGTTAAAGCATTTTAGATCCCTATAATCCCAAGTAATTAAATCATCAAATTCATTTCAAAGTTCAACAAAACCTTGCCATGTTTTAGAAATCGGCCCTGTGCAATCTCCACCTCTTCATTGTCTTCTTTCTTGACTGTCATGTTCATCTTCTCCTTTTTAGGTTGATCATTAGCACCAAATATGTTCTCTAAAGTGACTAATCCCATGGGCAACTTATTGGTCTTCAGCTGAATCACTTGGTCACCATATTGCTCTTGCAATTTGGACTGGTTCTTAGTAGGAAACTCTGCCTCATCTTGCAATAAATTCAAAATCTGTTGGTCATTCTCAAATACTTGCTAGCTCATCACATTGTTAGGCACAACAGGCCTCACAAAAATCTTCACATGCTGATTTAAGTTTTGTTTGACATTCTAGGGAATGTCAAACTGAGCACCTAATGTACCCAGCCTATCAACATGTTTGTTTCTATGTCTAGGCACTGCCTAGATATTGAAGACATGAAAGTCTTCAATCAGGTACCAGACTCTATGTTTATATGACTTGAGCAAGTCATTCTTTGAAGCACTTTGTGATCTGATTTGGTGGACAATAAGCTCACTATCACCGAATGCTTGTAAAACTTTTATTCCTCTCTTCTGTGCCAACTATATACCCTGAATTAAGGCTTCATATTTAGTCACATTGTTAGTACAACTGAACTGTAATCTAAAAGCAGAGAAATAATTTTCTTTCTGGGGTGAAATTAACACAACCCCAACACCTGCTCCATTTTTTCTTTTGGAGCCACCAAAATACATCTGCCATACCCCACTTAGATCTAATGTTGCCTTCTCAAGATTAGGGATGATGGCATCTTATTCATGGATACAATAAGTACCCAACTCTGTGTCTTCTATATGATCAAGAGTGTAAAACTAAAAACAATTTGCCCACTCATCAATCAATATATCAGGGATCTCCATAGGTGTTGTAGCTTCATGTCTACTACTGTTGTCATACTCCTCTAGGTCATGGATTGTGCAGTTCATATTGGTAAGGTTAGGAGAATAAGGCTCTACATGATCATTAGCAATAGGCTCAGTCTTAATGGCCACTTTAGTGCCATATCTTGTTTTAAATAACATGTGGGACCAATCAAAAGATAGGTACCCACCTATTTTGACGGTGAAATCCCTAGATAGGCATATGCCAAAGTATGTAGGGACGTTAATAACTGAGATGTATTGTGAAATAGAGCAGCTAGGGTAGGCATGTGGGGTGAGCTTCAAATCCTTAATCACACCTACTATCTTAACAACAATACCATCTAGTTGCACTACCCCCTTATTCACAGGCTCATATTCAATGCCTAACTTATCAGCTATGTTTTTAGACATAACATAAGTACCTACCCCAGAATCTATCATGCAATTATGCAACAATTTATCACCAATGATTAGGGAAACATAGAATGGAGGGGGCTTACTGATTTTTCTTGTGCTTATTCCCTCTTTTTCTAGTTGGCATAGGCTTGCTGGGATGATGACCTTTTCTTTTGTTGCCTCTATAACAGGCTGATTGAAGCTTGTCAAAGCTTCCTGCAACAAATCCCTTTGTGATGGGATCAATAGAGCATCCCACATAGTGATGCTTAGGTTGGTCTTCTTCATTTGATCAACGATGCTAAAGGGAATTTGGCTGACCTTTTGAGAAGTTTTGGTAATAGTTGAGTTGACATTGGATCGTTGACTAGCCTGAGGTTGTTGTTGTGGCACTGAATTCACCTGCCCAGTAGAATGATCTGCCTATGCTGAAGGCATTTTTGCTATTTTTTCCCTCATTGCATTTGCTGAGGACGCATGAGGTGTAGATGTGTGCGAAGTGGAGGTGTGAGTAGCCATAGGAATTGCTTCATCCTTAGTCGCCCTCCTCTTGACTCTTGTGTTGAAAGCTATTAGGCATGTGCCCTAATTGACACCACAAAAATCGTCTTGTGTCTAATTCATCAAGGTGGAATTATTTTGCATTTGTTCCTGCCCACCCACCATCTCTTAACTAGAGCTAATTTGCTACTCTGAAGGGACTGATTGGCTTTGCACTGTCAAAGCTTGACTGAATTGTCCACTTTGGCACAAATTCTGATCATGTGGTTGATTGCATGGATAACACCAATCGTTATCCTGAGCCAAGTTGTTCTGTATGGACACTAGGGGTCCAGATGTGCTTGCTGCATTAGGATGGACAACATTCAACAGCATGATATAACTAGGCTGGTTTTGCCTTTGCATGTTGCCTCCATATGGTGGTCTATTTTGCTAATAATTTTGATTGAATGGTTGATATTATCTGCTAGGTTGTGCATTCTATCTTTTTAGTGCCACCAAGCTACTCAATTTTCTTATTGTAGCATCCTTATCCTCTAACTGCTCAAATGAAGGTATAATTATAGGAATAATAGGGCAGATTGTCATAGAAATTGGAGCCACAACAGGATGAATAATAGGGGCTTTTGGAAATAAAGGTATTGGTGGCCTTGCAGCAATCTTCCTAGCTTGAATCAGGGAATTTTCTACCCTTGTAGCTATGTCGTATGCATCTGGTAACATAATTCCTCCCATAGACTGAATCATGACAGCAATGTCAGGATTCAAAGATTTCAAATAATAAATAAATGCAATATTTGGGGAGGGTTTCACCAATAATGGGATCCTGTCCCATGCCTTCTAGAATTTGTAGTTGAAATCCACCATATGTTCATGGGGGGCTCTTTTGATTTTAGCTAGTTGCTCCATTAGAGACAAATGATCACTCTTGTCTTGAAAGTGCTAGCACATTCTAGTTCCTAAATCATCCCAATTGTGAATGGAATTGGCTGGTAGACCTCTATACCACTAAAGGGATTTCCCTTTGAAGGAAGAAGCTAGAAGCCTCACATCCACATTATCTGCAGTGACATTATGGATAGAACAGATGTTGGCAATATCCTAAATATGCTCAATAGGGGTGGTAGAGTTCTCACCAGTGAAGAATGGAATTGCTTTTAGAGAAGAGATGGGGATATCATCATATTGGGCTAGGTCAAGAGGGCTTCCTCCATTGAAAGCAACAAAGGGAAGGTTCCTTGACATATTACAAATAGTCAGGTTAATTCAGGGTATGTGCAAGGTCATTCTTGAATATTTAAATCTAACTGGAGGAGGGGTAGAATGGGTTCTTGAAGGAGATGAAACATCACTCCTATTTTCCCTCACAGGAGACCTAGATAATCTACTTCTTCTTGATTCAGCAAATGATAGTTCTATGAATTGAAAATTACCTTTGGAAGAAGATCGGGTTTGCACTCCAGGCATGAAATGTTGAATTGATTTGGATACTAGACCCATAGAGTCACTAGGTACTTTGCTGAATGCTTCCACAATAGCAAATGAATTAAGAACCACACTAAAGTTCTTAGTTCAACTCTTACTCAGAGCAGAGAGTCCCATCGGGCATGCCAGAAACTGTTATCACCTGAAATTGCACCCTTTTGTTGAAGCTTTGACAGTCTCAACAATTTTAGAGTAACATGGGATTGGTCTCAAAGTGTGAGACCTTGTAGTTGAGACCAAACCTATAGAGAAGGTCGGTTCCTCTTTCTAAGCTTAAGGCTCAAAGAATTAACTAAATCTAATGCTACACTCATGGGGAAAAGGGGAAGAAAATACTAGAATTTAAAAGAGGTGACGTACAAATTTATAATTGTATTTAACTGTGTCTGCATTAACACAACAATGACCTCAAAACTACAACAAACTCACATAGACTCAAATGAACTATCCCAGAGGTTTGGGTAGAAAGTTGAAACTACTAAAGGGATTGTTTTATCCAAAATATTAGCATAAAATCTTCAAATAAACACAGTACAGATCTACATAGAGAGGCAAAATGACAGTTTTTTATTGGTCATGAAGGATAGAAAGCCATCACAAAACAGAAGAATAAATTGCAAAGGAAATAGACACAAAATAATAGTTTACACTCATTGGTGAGCAATGACTAGAGACATCAAAGGTTCAACTTCAAGCACAATGTATCAAATCCAGTCGGCTCTTGTAAAGCATTAAAAGGTCTGCAACTACAAAAATTCTCCAGCCAGCATAATGACCCAGAACAACAACTAACTAACAACCTTTTTACATCTTTGCTTCATGTATATATAGCATTTGAATCCATATGCAACATTTGGGCACTGGAAATTAGTCAACTGACCCTACACATGCCCATTCTACATTTAATTTTGGTCCAGAAGTGTTGTAAGAAGATCTGCAGAATGGGATAGCAACCATGCCCTGTCAGGGCTGCAAAATGGTAGAAGATCTCCTACATGCATGGGATGTGAGACACATTAAAAGAGGAAGGTCTGAAATCCTTCCATGTACTAGCAAAGTCCATTTTGTCCCTTCTTGTACAATCACACTGAAGGATTTAACTATTTCAACTACCTGATTATGACTTTCCTGCAATATTTATAATAGAGGTATTAAATTCCCTCTGTAATAGCAGAAAATGTGTCCTTCAAGCTTTTACAACACTTTAAAATATTTAAATTTCTTTAAATATTCCGAAGCATCACATTTCATTGATTTTCCCTTTTCTAGCTTTTTATTTTGCCCTATTGATAAAATCTCTCTTTCAAGAACTGATCTTTCCTCTGCCTTCTCTTCTTCTCTTTAATCGGCCAAAACTAACTTTTGTGAACTTGGCCTGCCCTATCTCTTCTTTTGCCTTATTGACAAAATCCCACTTTTGCGAACTACTGAGTCGACTCTCTCTTCCTTCAATCGGTGATTTTATCATTTTACGAACCTCTTGGCCTTTGCTTTTGCCTTATGAAAAAAATCCTCATTTTGAGAACTAGGCTCCATCTTCTCCCTTTTCATCAGGTCCCTTGGTCTTCCATTTTGCCTTATCAGCAAATTTTCATTTCTGCGAACCAACCAAGCCTCCGCCTTTCGCCTTATCAACGAATCCTTCATTTGGCAAACCATTGCCTCTGCCACTTCATCTTCTATTTTTTGTTATCAAAAAATTCTCTGTTTGGTGAACTTGACCTTCCTTGTTGCCTCTCACCTTATCGGCAAAATTCACCTTTCACGAACCAACCATGCCTTGGCCGATTTTCTCTTTTTCTTTTTCTTCCTCCCTAGTTGACGAGTCACCTTATCGGGGGACCTTGGAAAAGATGAACCATTTGGCAAGTTTGAATTTCCTCCAATCTTCTGACAGAGCCTTTGATTTCCTGCCGTCTTAGCCATTTGAGCCTTTGATGAAGATTCCCTGCCACCTCCCTGACTTCTACTTTTCCTTTGTCGGCAAAGTCACTGAATGACGAACTTACTGATTGATGAACTTAAGGTTTGCCAAACCTTAAGTTCACTAACAAAGGCAAACTCTTTGTCACTTTTATTTCCTTAGAGAAACTCCACCCGCTTGGTTCCTATCTCTGTCTCGCTTTGGCCTATTGGGGAATCTACCCGTTGGCGAACCTGCCGATTGGCGAACGACGAACTTGCCCATCAGTGAATCGAGAGGTTCGCGAACCTCAAACTTTGCTGATAAAGTGTGCCTTTTGTCCTCTTTCTAGATTTTCCTTAGATATTTTCCCAGTGCCTCACCCCTTCAGTTGGCAAACTGGCAAATTGTTGTGCTCAAAATCAGCTACACTCGTTTTTGTAGACAGCCCCACGAAACTTGTCCGTTTCGTGAACCTACACTCTAAGATCGTAAATCGAGGAAAGATTTTCTTAGTCTCGTGTGAGGTCATTTGACATTCTAAACTCATCTGCAACATTCCCTTGAATTGATTTCTCGGTTTTCGCGAGGATCTTTTAAAGTCATAAACTAGTAAAAATGTTATTTTGGAGTTAGTAAATTTTCAACTCTTAAAATGCAAGAGCGGCGAAAAACGCCACTCCTACATATTATTTTTAGACTTGTTTTTGTTTGATGTAGAAGCGGCCTTTTTCGCCGCTATTGCATCGTTTTTAAGTTTAATGCGCTTGGGTGGCTAAATTTGCCGCCATCGCATGTGTTTTCTGTCATATATGTTTGAGCGGCATTTTTCGCCGACTTTACATATTTATCTATTGTGGTGTCGTAGCGGCCGAAATCTCCGCTCACGCGAGATCTTCAGGATTTGGATGTTGAGTGCCATTAATGGCCACTCGTGCCAGGCATTTAAACTCCAATCTCAAACCTTTTAAATGTGTTTTTCACTCCCATTGTTGTCATTTCTTATACTAAACCCTAATTGACCCGCCAACGTTCTCTCCGACCGCTCGATCGTATACTCCAGAGCCGTGATGGATCTCGCGTTGCAGTTTCAGCCTAGGGTTTCAAGTTGTTACGGGTAAGTTTCTTTCGTTTCTCTTTCCTGTTGTTACTCATTAACTGCTAGTATTGTTAGTTTATGAAGTTTTGTTAGGTTTTTCTGTTGTTTGTGATTCGTATTTCAGATTAGGGTTTTTGTTTTTGTTTTGAAGACTTTGTGTCTTTCGTCAGTCAGACCTTCATCATTTACCAACCTTCCCATTGTATGCAACAACGGCCACATTCGTCATTAAACCCTTACACCAAAACTACCAACTCCCGTTGTGTGCAAAGACGGCGGGTTTTTCCGCCTCGACACCAAAACTCAATCACTCCCACTTGCATGAGCGGCGATTCATGCCGCTCGAACATCGGTTAAACATTTTCCCGTTAACCTGTAGTAGCGGTCATTCTGACCACTCGAACATGATTATCGATGAATCTCCCAAATGCATGAGCGGTGTTTTCATCCGTCCTTACACCGAAACCCAAAATCGCTTCCAACTCGCAAGAGCGGCCAAATTCCCCGCCTGAACATTCAGAGTTTTTACACATGTAAAAGCGGTGATTTCGACCGCTCGACCATGACAAATCAAGTCTTCCAAAGTGCATGTAAGAGCGGCCTTTTTCACTGCTTTTACACCTAGAAGTCCTTCCAACTTGCGAGAGTGGTCAATACACCCGCCTAAGCACATTTCCCTGATTTTTCCCTGACACTGGAAAATTCACTTTTCAAAGTCGAAAGCCCACTTTCACCCTCACCTCGATTTGCGTGCTCAAGCCCTTTTAACGCATGCTTTCCCATCCATGATCGTCAAAATGCAGTTGACCCAGTTTATCCAATTTTCCCCTAACTGCGAGATCATGGCCTTTTGCAGTTCTCAGTCAGCGTTCGTGGTGGTGTTCGAATTCACAGTTTTCTCCAGGGCTCATGTCAGAATCATCTCCTTCAAAGTCCAGAGCCATGAAGTACAAGTACCAGGGTGTCTTTCCGGTAACAACAGTTCAGTCAAATGTTGATGAAATCAGAGACACTGAAATTGGACACGTAGATATGGCTGAATTCGTAGATAGAACTAAACAAGCAAATCCCTCCCGGCATATGCAGAAAATTATTGACAACAATATTCATTTGGTTGCATCATTTCCTGTCAGTGCACATAATCCTGAATTTGTTCTACGAGTGGCCAACCACTACAATAGGGACACTAGAGCCGTGACAGACTCACAGGGAAATGTTATCATGAGATTGGACGTTGAGTTCATGGACAAAATCTTCATGTGTCCACCAATTGAAAATGTCAGGCAGATTGATTTTGCTCAGGGTCAACAAGACTACGACAATGATTTGGAAGCTGCTAGAAGACACATAAACAGCAAATGGTTGAAAATTCCTAGGGCAACTTTGACTAGGTGGCCAAAGGATCTTCACAGGAGTGATTTTGTGGAGGAAGTGTGTGACTTGATTACACTCTTGAGCCGCATCAGAGGACTCCCTTCTGCTTCTAAATTCCAAGACTGGATGTACACTTACATCAAGGTAATTCTTCGGGGTAACCAAAAGATATTCTGGGGTGAACAGATCAGTAATGCTTTGTACGAGCAACTGGTAAGGGTCAATACTACCTTCAAATTTTACATGACCTCTTACCTTGTCTATGTTGTTGCAAGTATGAGGAACTTTCCAGGTTTGACCCAAGTAGGGGACAAGAGATTGGTCCGAGTATATGAATACTACCCCCAAGTCACTCTGAAGGGGTCGATTCATCATTTCAGAAGAGTCAATGGTGCTTTCTTCTCATTTTTCATGTGCTTGTGGAATGGTGAACTGGTTTAGAGAAGAGTTTCTGATGAAGCATGGCAGGTTGTAAATTCTTTTGGTTGTTTGTTCCTACAATTCCCCACCTTCACGTATCTTCGGGTAGGATACTATCCTGGTTACCCTTACATGCTGCCATGGTATCCCAGTGATCGCATTGTTCTTATGGAGCTTTGCAGACAACTGATTGTGGCTCATAACAAACAGATGGAGCTTAAGAAGTCAGGAATAAAGTTTCCCATTGAAATTGGGAGGTATTCAATTCAGTCTGCCAACAAAGCTAAAATAATTGACTCCGAGTTGCAGTTAGTCACCATGAAGACCTACAAGAAGAGAAATCATTTCGACTTCAGAAGGGTTCAAGATAAAATCAAGAGGAAGTCGAATTTTCATGAGCCAATGGTCGAAGACATATGGGCAGATCTCAGGACCCAAAATGAGATCAGAAAACTGGATTTCTGTAGGCTTCATCTAAGCCAAATTGAACAACTAGGACTAGCTGATATTCCAGATGGAATGGAGGATGATGGAGATGTCCTAGATCATGAATATGAGGCAAAGAATGTTGAAGCTTCACCTCTCCCAGAGGTGAAATGGTCAGTCAAGGAGGAGACATCCATCATGAAAAGATTCCAACCTATATTGGCAAACACCAATTTGTGGTTGGAAAGTAAAGGGATCAAGTTGAAAGAGTTCCTTACAGGGTCTGAAGAACAGGTAAGAAGGTTGAGAACCGAACCAAGAATAAGAGTGATACCCCTTCTTCCTCCAAGGTACACAAACCAAAGATCAAATTTGTATCCAAGAGAGGAAAGAAGAAGGAAACCACAGAGGCTTCTGATGCCACTAAGTCAGATGTTGAAGACATCAACGATGACCATATGGAAATTGAGGATGTTGAGACTGAAGAACAAAATGTTCAAAGGTCTAAAACTAAGGTATCTGATGAAGCTGAACAAGGTGAAGATGAATATACAGAGGTAGAACGACTTGATGGTTCCCTGCAGACTCCTGTGAAAGACCTTCCTTCTGATACACAAGTTCTTACACCTCCTCCTCATGTTTCATTTTCTGATGGTTTGCCAGTAATTTCAAATGTTTCTCTTTCTCCCATTTTTGTTGTTTCTTCTGACAATACTCCTCAATCCATGAGGGCTAGTCTTGGAACCGTTTTTGATTCTTCTGGTTCCATTCCAAGCTTATCTTCCCCTTCTTTTGATATCGGGGAACAGACTGTTCTGGAGAACCTTCTTGATGCTTCACAAAAGGTTATTGATACAGGTGTTGTGTTTACCAACACAAGTCCAATTGTCACCATCACGGGTATAAGCACGGAGCCAACCAAGCAAGTAGTGGATCCCCCTCCAGCTGTCGATGCATCTATACTTCCTCCATGGTTATCTGCCTATACTCCAAAGAGGAAGAAACAAGCCATCTCACCTGATGAGATTGACATTGAAAAGCTATTGCCCGTAAAAGCTAAGAACCAAAAGAAGAAGCCTAAGACTGTTTCTAGGCTAGTCACCGAAAAGGGAATCAGATACGCCGAAATTGCCAAACCTCCTAAAGATGCCACAGTTGATACTTTTGACATGAGCAGTTATGTCATTTCAAGGGTTGAACTTGGTAAAGTGACTCATGAGGGTGTCAAAGCAGATTTCCAAACCACTGCCACTACTCTACTTGAAAAGTATGATGAAGCCAAAAGGGAAAAAGAGGAATACAAAGCAAAAGCATAACAACTGGTCGCTGTCCTTCAGAAAATAGTAAAGTCATCAGAGATAGTAGAACCAATGGCAGTGACAGTGGAAGATCCCCTGATACAGAAGGTTGAAAAAGCCCAAGCTAGAGGCAAGATTGTGGGGGATGTGGTGGAGCGGTTGTTGGCACAAGGACGAGTTCTGTTGAAAACCGCTGTGGAAAGAAAGGAGAAAATGGACAAAGCTAAAGATGAGCTAGATAATCTGGTGGATCTACTTTTACAAGAGTTGCAAGATCAAGAAGCGAGTCTAGAAGAGTGGACAGATATGAAGAAGATCAAGATAAAGAATTTGATCACCATTGGGGTTGTCACCAACAGGAAATCATATCTCAAGACCAAGGAGACTCTAGCTCATCATATTTTCATAATAAAGAGTCTACTTGAAGATCCGTGCCAAGCTCGAGAAGCCAGCGAAGATAGTGATGTCACACTCCTACATCGGCTGGAAGAACTTCCTTGCACCTTGACAAGGGAAGATCATAGCTTCCTCATGGCACAGGAAATGATAAATTCTTTTGAAGAAATGGTACAGAAGAAATTTGAAGAGGAAGCTCCCTCTGTGCTCTCAATGGACAACCTGTATGATCAACATTCGACTTTGGAGAACCTGAAGGATAATTTAGAAAAGCATGAAAAGGCAATAAAGGCAGTGAAAGATTCAATCCTCCGAGCTCGCACCATCTCTGAAAACACAACAAAACCAGATGCATGCGAGATGTCAGTTGTTCAAACCATGTATCAGAACTTCCTAAGGAAAAAGGATGGAGGAAGCTAATGCCTTAGCTTATTTTTCTTAGATATTATGTAAATGGAATTTTGTTTTGGACATCTACACATGTAATTTTCCAAAATGTAATTACATATGAAACAAGAGAAGTCATAAGTCAAATAGGACTCTCTTGTTGAATAAGTCAAATTAGTTGTAGATTTCCTAGATTTTCTCAAGGTCTTTCCCTATAAATAAAGGGGACCTCTTTTGTAAATAGCTATCTTTTGTCTATTGCAAGAAAACTCTGGCGAATTAAGAAGCAAATCAAGACTTTGTGCTTTTTGTGAAAATCAATATTCAAATATTTATCAATACAAGAAAGCAAGTTCAATTCCAATCTTTGTCTTGGGATTATTTGTGTTGTGATAGTTTTGTTCTTACGTCTTGCTATCATAATCTTATTTGATAATAATTGAAGTGTGGAGTTTGTTACAAGTGATTGAAGAGCGCTCTTAATTTGATTCTGGTAAACTTTGTGTTATCAAATCAGTTGTGAGTTATATGTTCATGTTTGTGAGAATACAATAGTTTGGAGACTTTGTGCTGCAAGTTGTTATATTCGATTTACTTTTATCATCTTGAAGAGGAGTGAAGACTTTGGACTGCATTCTACTTCAAATAGCTCCGTTTACAAGTAGTAAGTAAGGTGACAGAAAACTTTGTGTTTCTGTGATATTGTGATAATCTACAAGTCTTATATCAAGAGTTTGAAATATAAACATCTATTATGAAAAAAGAGAATGAGATGAGATGGAACCACCGCAAACATAGTTATTAGTGTACATAAATTTGATAAGTTGTTTGATTTGCAAAAGTTAAGTAATTAGAGGGAACCTCCCCTTGCTGAGAGGAGAGACTTTCTCTCATCCTAGCTGTGGCTGATATACCCATTTTGCTGTTAGCAAGTTAACGACAAAATATTCACCCAACACAAATCAATGAACCTGCAAACCGGCGTACCAAAGGTTCGCCAAACTAGAATTTTGTGGACTAAGGCAAAAGAAAAAAAGTAGAATACTTAGAAATTTTTGGGATTTTTTTGGGATTTTCTAAGGGAAACATCCTTCCATTTATGCTTTCTCAAATCGGATTTCTCTGATGGAAGGAGGGATTTTTGAGTTATTTTGGATTGGGCAAAATATGACAACACTCACCAAGGTAGCTCATTTTATACCTGGGAATCTAACAGATGGAGAACCAGTTTTATCTCATAAGTTTTTACAAGAAGTGTTTAGATTGCATGGAGTTCCTAAGAAAATTATCTCAGACAAAGATGCATGTATGGCATCAAGATTTTGGCAAACTTTGTTCTCAGCGCTAGGAACTCAACTCAATTTAAGTTCAATTTATCACCTTGAGACATATGGTTAGATTGAGAGGGTAAATTAGGTTCTAGAAGAATTTTTGAAGATGTATTACATGGATCAGTAATACAAGTGGGAAGAGTATGTACTGCTTGTGGAGTTTGCTTATAACAACTCCTATAAATCTGCTATCAAGACAGCTCCATTTGAAGCATTGTACGAAAGAAGATGCTGAACTCCTATAAGTTGGGATAAGCTAGAAGATATTGTTAGAAATGAAAGCAACACTACTTCAATGGAAATCTGATTCGAGATAAATTTCAACAATTTTTAACTGTGTGCTATTAACAGTGGAGATTGTAACAAAACATAAACCTACAATACGAAAAATATACCAGAAGTAGAATGAAGCACATAACATAAGTGTTTAAAGTGGAGAAAACCCTTTCGGGTAAAAAACTCCACCAAGAAAAGAGGTCAAGTTGTATTATCTTCACAAAAGAAGATTACAAATACATTCACTTCCTCTATCCTCCAACCTTCACTCCGGCAGAACTTGGGTACATGTAAACTATTATATACCTCTCATCTACTATGTTATGCTTTATATAGAATTTACACAACCTCAAGACATTAAATGACTTCTTACAAGCTCATAACAGTTGTCAAGAGTCAACAATACAACCTTGGGCATCCATGGCCAAGAATAGGCTCTTACGGGGTCATAAATTCTGTCATACATGCATCCTACACTTAGAAAATGTGCCAATGCAAGCTTGAACACCTTGGGGCCAAAAACAACCACTTACAACATCTTATGACACATCATATGCTATTATAAGTGTCATAGATTCTTACGACAACTTACAGTTGTCATAGAATCTCTTACACCTTCTTACAGCATCTATGACGTATATCATAACACTAAAAATAGATTATTCCTCCACATGTGCACCCTACTTTGACCAATTACCATTTACCATAGTAAATGACATCCCGTAACTACCATTGGTAACTCTGGGACTTACCGTATAGTAACTCCGTAATTACCGTGGACAGTAAATAATTTTTACTTATGCCGGTGAAACTTGTACATCCCTTATGGGTAATTACAAATAATAAATGGAATAATACAATAATGGGATTTACAAGGTTAATGGCACCTTATCCCAACATTCTCCCACTTGACATTATACATTGTACATCAACCCATAGGAAATCAAATGAAAAATAATCAGGCACTAGAAACAAGGCCCATGGCCTCTCTGCACCATACGAACTTCTCTGTGCTCACAGGCTTAGTCAATGAATCTGCAACATTCTCTTGATTGTCTATCTTCTTCAGCTCAATCTCTCTATTTGCAACCAACTCTCAAACAAAGTGATACTGAACATCAACATGCTTAGTTCGAGCATGATACATGGGATTCTTGGCCAAACAGATAGCACTCTGGCTATCACAACCAATATGAATGATCCTGTAATCAAAACCAATACTTGTACACAGTCTCCTCAACTAAACTGCCTCCTTAGAGACATGAGTAACAACCATATACTCTGTTTCTATGGTGGACAAAGCAACTGTGGAATTTCTCTTACTCATCCAACTCACCGCACCTCCAAACAGAGTAAATACATAGCCACTAGCGGACCTTCGACTATCCAAGTCACCTGCCCAATCTACATCAACAAAACCCTATATGTTCATAGATTTATCAGCACTATCAGTACCAGAATAAACCAAACAATGATCAGGAGTACCTACAAGATATTTAAACACCCTCTTTGCATAGTTCCAATGCTGTCTACCAGTGTTAGACATAAATCTGCTCAAAACTCCCACTGCTTGGGCAATATCTGGTCTAGTACAAATCATTACATACATCAAACTCCCTACAACACTAGCATATGGCACATTAGACATATCCTCAAGATCATTCTCAGTCCTTGGACACATATCTAATGAAATCTTAGTACCAATGGGTAAAGGAACTCTAACTGGGTTACAGTCCTGCAAACTAAACCTCTACAAAATAGTATTCACATACTTACTTTGTGACAACCAAAGCTTTCTGTTAACTCTGTCCCTCCTGATCTCCATTCCCAAAATATACTTTGCAGCACCAAGATCCTTCATCTCAAATGCACCTAAAAGTTGGGCTTTAAGTTCACTGACCATACCCTTAGTATTGCTGAAAAACATGTCATCAACATATAAAGCAATAACCAGTATAGAATCATCAACACAATGAATGTAAACACAATGATCCTCCTCGCTTCTAACAAAACCCAATTTCAAAACAAATGAATCAAACCTTTGATACCACATTTTGGGGGACTGTTTCAAACCATAGAGAGACCTCTTTAACCTACAAACCCAATGTTCTTTTCCTTTTACCTCAAAACCTGTAGGATGTTGCATATAAATTTCTTCTTCAAGATCTCCATGCAAGAATGCAGTCTTAACATCCATTTGCTCAATCTCCTAATCGTAAGCTACATCAATGGATAAGAGAAATCTAATAGAAGTCAATTTAGCAACAGGAGAGAATATCTCACCAAAATCAACTCCCTCTCTCTGGGAGTAGCCCTTGGCTACCAGTCTAGTCTTGTACTTCTCCAATGACCTGTCTACTCCAAACTTCTTCTTGAAGACCCACTTAAAACCTATGGCCTTTCTTCCTTTGGGCAAACGAACAAGATCCTGGGTGTTACAAGAGCCTAAAGCCATCATCTCCTCCTGCATGGCTAACTGCCAAGACTCACTATCATCTATAGAAATATCTTCCCTATAGGTGTAGACACCCTAAAATGACCAACTTGTCATGCTACTTGCATTTCATAATCTGTCTAATCACCTGCATTGCAAACATTAATTAAATAATCTAATTATTTAATTAATTATCATCAAATTCTTCTAAATCTCCTAAAATCAACATTAATTAAATAAATCCTCTTTATTTAATTAATTAAATCAGATTCCTCTATATTCTTCCACAATTAAATAATTTTAATTATTTAATTTGATCATTATTCTGTTTCCAAATCTCAATTCCACATTAATTAAATATATCTAATTATTTAATTAATTCAACAAATTCCCTCTTATCTACAATTAAATAATTCTTAAATTATTTAATTAAATCAATTGTTCTTCTAAATTTAAATAAATCATGCAAATTTATTTAAATTATCTCAATCCTCTAAAAATAAATAAAATCAAATATTTTATTTATAATCTTCTGTTCTTCCAAAATCATGCACAACAATTAAATAAATTTATTTATTTAATTTGCTTTCAAATCTTCTAAATTAAATAATTCCATTTATTTAATTATTTTTTCCAAAATATCTTCTCTAAATTTAAATAAATCAATTATTTATTTAAATTGCTTTTTCTTCTAATTTGAGTTATCTCTAAAATAACTCAAGCTTTTTTGCTCATCAATTAAATATTTCTATATTTAATAAAGCAAAATATCTTCTTTTCTCATGCAAATCTCTTCTTCTTGTTTTAAATCACTTAACTGATTGCTTTATTCTTTTAATTGAGTTATCTCTTCAGTTAACTCATTCTTCTATTCTTGATAACTCCTCTCATGCAAAAGCAAGTAAGACACATGTCTGCTTTTCATTCCTTGCACATTCCTCAACTTATCTCCTCCATTGATTCTTCTGAATTATCTGGACCGTTGATCGATCTTTGATGAAACCTATATAAACCCCCCTCATCTCCTTCATTGAGCCTCTCTCTCTTCGATTTTATTCTCAGGCATACTTAACAGCGCTTTGAGCATACAATGATTCGATTGAGCACTCTTACGATCTTTTGACATTGATCTTCTTGAGCCACTTTACGATCTTTTAACATTGATCTTGGCGCAACCCTTACGATCTTTTGACATTGATCTTCTTGAGCCACTTTACGATCTTTTAACATTGATCTTGGCGCAACCCTTACGATCTTTTGACATTGATCTTCTTGAGCCACTTTACGATCTTTTAACATTGATCTTGGCACAACCCTTACGATCTTTTGACATTGATCTCTTGAGCACACTACTTGCTTGTTGCAGCTATGGCTTCGCAACTTCATTGAGCAATTCTACATTCAATCCAAAGGAAACAACACAAATTTCGGTAAAAGTCTTTATTGCATTGATTATTTGTCATGGCTTTTATTTAAATTCGTTTTCTTTATGTTATTGGATTCTTTGGTTTTATTTAGTTTAGATTAATCCATTTTTCCATATACACATTCTGGCACGCCCGGTGGGACCCACAATCCCTTGGTTTCTTTGAGAAATTTGTTTTTTTGAAGACACAGTACGGCACGGCGCTTACGGCACTTCACCGCGCTTCTGGCAGCATCTTACAGCGCTTTTGCAGGAACAGTTCAGCGCTCTTCGCAACACGGCCGCGCTTCTGGTAGAACAGAGAAGCGCTACTGGCGATGTTATTAGGCGCTTTTGGTTAAAATTAGGTTTTTGACTTCATTCGGGGTTTTGCAGTGATTTCTCATTTCAGATCTGTCGTTTTGTCGGACAAGCTGTTATATTTGTCTTTCAGAACCTGATTTTTGATATCTCCTAAGCTGATTTATTTAGGAATATCCTTGTTGTTGGGTGCTAATCTATTGGTCTGATCCATTTTTCTGAGTTTCCAGATTACACAACCCAGATCTATCAGATATCATCCTTCAGATAATAGGTCCACCATGAAAAGTTATTTTGACCTGGTTATTGTTAACAAAACTAATATTTTCTGTATCTGAGACAGAACAGCGCGTTTGGCTACATAGTATCGCGCTCCCGGTTACACAGTGAAGTGCTCCTGGATATTTTACAATGCTTTTGTTATTATCGTTACACGCTTTTGGTATTTATCGCAGCGCTTTTGGAACGACAGTGAAGCACTTCTGGTTATTGTTCAACACTGCTGGCTATATTATCTGACGCTTCTGGTCTGCATAACAGCGCTCCTGGAACACAGTAGGTCGCTTCTGGTAATGTTGTTCAGCGCTTTTTGATCAAAGTTGATTTATTTTTGCTAACTTGTGAATTTTTTTGGTGGAATTAACAGAATTGTTGCAGCTTCTTATTACTCACACAGAACCAATAGGTGTTTTTAACATGTTTATGCAGGACAAGCGTTGAAGACCCTTTTGTTTTACCTTACTAAGTCTTAGAAACACATTGCATGCTTAAAAGGAGTAATTGAACAAATCTTTTCTTGCAATCTAAGTCTTAGGAATATACTGCATTTTCTTAAGGGACAATGGACATGTATGAACAAACACCGCAATTTTCTAAAGGACAATGGACATGAATGCCAAACACTTCATTTCATAAGGGACAATTTACAACTACAATTGTGTGTGTGTATAGCTTAGTTGCACCTTATTTTTCTTATAACGGGACAATTGAACCACTGTTTGACGTGCTTGATTTTACATTTTTTGTACTTCCTTTAGAAGGGCCTGCTTTTGGATTGCGTTTCATCCAAAAGGGACGACCCTAAGCGGAGTTTTCCTTTGAACCGCTATATAAAAGGGATAAGGCGAAAGCCAAGTCCTAACCGACGTCAGCCTTACCTTGTGGTGCCAAACTGAAAAGAGGTGTACTAGCTCTTTGTGGAAACGATTTTCACATTGAGCGAAGTGTTTGAAACTCTTAGTAGGATTGGTTAAAGCTTTTAGTAGCTTGTCGCATTGCTCGTAAGGCGTTGGTCCCTCAAAGTCACTAAGAACCAATTTAGATAGAGACTACCCGACCTACCTCCGAACATTGCGGTAATCATCAGTGCAAGGGAAATCGATTTAAACCCTTAAGACACTCACCATTGGCTCCCTTGAGAAGAGATAGTATTCCCTTGGACATAAAGCTCTTGTGACCTACTTGAGCTTTCCAAGGGGAGGGTGAGATATCCCTACCTATCGTCTCTCGCAAAGATACTAAATATCCGACACCTTTATGGAATGATATTTTTATCGACGGAGTATTAAGCTGTGAGCTGATCTACTGCAATGAAACCTTGTCTCTAGGGATAAAAAGTGCTTGTTATTGATTGCAACTGTATTAGACCTGTGGAAACATTGGGCTTGTTTGGAGCCTTGAACATACACTATATGTTGTGTCAGTCCTTGTACCTTTTTTGACCACTTGTTTGCTGTGTTTTCTCTTGCCAAACCAATCCAATCAGAAACAGAAACATCTTGCCTTTGAAAAACATCAGACACTACTTTAGCACCCCTGGTATTACAGCAGCTCGCCTTTGGTAATACAGTAGATCGCCTTTGGTCAGCTGTAACCCGCCTCTGGCAAAACTCTACTTCAGCGCCCTTGGTATAACAGTAGCTCGCTTTTGGTCACTGTAGCTCGCCTTTGGCATAGCAGTAACTCGCTATTGGCAGCTCAGTCCATCACCTCTGGCCCACAGTAGCACGCTTTTGGTAGCACAGTCCTGCGCCTCTGGTCAAACAGTATAGCGCCTTTGGTCCAGTACTTTGTGCATCAGAGTTTGTCCGTTTCTTCAAAGCATCTCACAGATTCCCAGCATTACATTGTGTCCTAGGCGTATCCCGTGGTCACCACTAGGCTACAGCAAACTATGAAGTCTAGGCAAGTTATCCCTAAGAAGCACAAGTCACCCCCTCGCACACCACAATCAGGTCGTCTCAACGTTACTCCCAAAGTGACTCCTAATACACCCGCGGCAAAACCAATCAACTCTCCAAACATGCCGCACATAGAGGAACCAAGCAATCCTCATGAGGATAGAACCCCTTTGCTAAATGCACCGCAGTATACCACAGGCTTGCCTCCGGATTTTGTCCCACAAGGTTATGTCATAGATCAACCCCCATCTCAAGAAGAGCGACACTTTGAAATAGGTCAATCCTCTCAAGAAGATGGGCAAGATCTTGATGAATTTATACAAGATCCTAGAGCTATAGCTGCCTTTGATAAAATCCTTAGTGAGAACCAGGATCATTTTTTTCGCTTGCTTGCAAAGCAAGGTGCCAAGTTACCTCAAGATTTTGATGTGTCCACTCTCAAGGAGAGCGCCAACACCCAAGAAACCATACAAGTGGTGCAAACCATGTCCACGGTAACTACGCCCCTACCTACTCAAGGCTCGCAGTATAGGAATCCCCTTTTTCAAAATCCAACAGAGGAGAGGCCCATATCACCGCTTTTGACTCCTATGGAGATCTATCAAAACCAACAAGAAACTCTCCAACGTCAATCAGAGTTAGCTAAGCAAGCCACCTTAGCTCGATCCAATGTGCAACCACTGCCTAAAGTGTCCATCCCAAGCGCAAGCAGAATCTTGGTTACCCCATCACGCGTAGGTTTCCCACCCAATTACAATCCGGGGAACACGTATGTAGCCATACAACAAGGGTCTCAACAAATGCCACCTCCTATATCATCACACCTGCACGTCTCTCAACCAATTGGAGTCACGCAGCCCCAACCACAACATTCTTCTACTCTCATCTTCAATCAACCTCCACCGTCGCAAATCACTTCTACCTATGTTCCTCCTCCACAACGTTCATCCACGCTCAACTTCTTTCATACATTGCCTAGCCACTCTCAACATTCCCAACATCAGGTTTCCCAAAGCTATGTGCCACCTTCACAACCTAATCAAACGCACTTTAGCTTTCCTCCCCCCAATACGTTTCTTCAACCATCGCAGAGCCAACATTCTTACCTAGCGCCACCTCCACCTCTGCCTAATCAAAACCCCCAATTCCAACCCAATCTGAACCAATCATACAATCCATACAATCCCAATCAATCTTACGACCCTTACAATACCAGTACGCATGGCTCACACTATAATCTTCCATATGGGCAACACCAACCACTTTTTGGACAACAGGAGACGTTACCAACCCCTCCCACGACTATGGAACTAAAGATTGCAGAGGTGCAACAACAGCTATCTGATCTCACGTTTGGCCACACCAAAAAGACCTTCTCTTTAGAGGAAGTGTGTCCTTATCCTTTTGATCGGTCATTACCAATGATCCCTTTTCCTCAAAATTTCACTATTCCCAAGTTCGATAAGTACAAAGGAAAAGGTGACCCAAAAGACCATCTTAGGGAATTCTATCTTGCTTGCTTCGAGGTTTCTCACAACGACACATATCTTATGCGTCTTTTTCCTCGCAGTCTTGGAGGTCAAGCAATAGAATGGTTCTCACACTTACCTACAGGTATCAAGTCTTTCAACGAGCTAGCAGAAAAGTTTGCCACCCATTTTTCTTACAACGCAGAGCATGAGATTTCCATGATGGACCTATGCAACAATAAACAGAAAAATGGTGAAACTTTCATTTCTTTCCTCCAACGATGGAGACAAATGGCTAGTAAATTCCCTTTCAAGATTCCAGAGAAACAGCTTGTTAGCATCTTTGTGCAGAACCTCAACCAAGAGTTAGGTTTCCATTTGCAAATCCTTAGTGCTACAACCTTCGATGAAATCACATACAAGGGCATCAACATTGAGAAGGCCCTCATTGCTAAAGGTGTGGTCAAAATCTTTAAAGAGACGAAAGATAGCTCTTCTCATCAACAATCGAACGATAAACCCAAATATTGGAACAAGAACAAAAACGTGGTCAATGATGGAGTGGTCGATACTAAGCATGTCCAAACGTTGCAAACACCGCTGCAACTCTCCAAACCAAGTCAAGCTCCACCTCAACAACAGCAGCAACAAAGGCAGCCTTATCAAAATCAACAACGACAACAAGAGCGACCTCAACAAGATTACCCTCCGCGACGTCAATTTACTCCTTTGGGAGTGCCCATCGAATCGGTCTTACAGCAAGCTTTACAGAAAAGGCTCATAACCTTACCTGATGCTCCTCCTTATGGAGAACCTATCTACAAAACTGCACGTTACAAAGACAATGAGTATTGTGAGTTCCATAGGAGCAAAGGTCATCGAACTGCATCTTGCATGAAGCTTAAGCACCTCATCCAAAACCTCATCGACGGTAATCAAATCACTTTTGAGAATGAATCACCAGCGCAACACACGAACAAGGATCTCGATATGTACAAGGAACCATTCCCTCATCATGGTCCACCTCCTCCTCAGGATAGAGGTAAAGGTATCAATCACGCTTCCACGTCCTTCGATTCCATTGTAGGTCGTTTTGAAGAGAGTCGAGTGTCTACCCTCACCATCAAAGGCAAATCTACAGATTGTGCTGTTACTACTCGTCGAGGTCATGTCACCATTCGTGCACCTACACCTAGGCTTCCGGTTCAGTCTGATTATAATCTTGTCGAACATCTAGGGAGAACACCAGCACAGATCTCTATTTTGGACCTTCTACGGTCATCACCTGCACATAGAGTAGTGCTAGAAAAATCCCTCCAAGAGTCCTCCGTTCCTAACAACATAGCAGTCGCAGATTTCCAAGCTATAGTGGGTAATATTGCTTTGCCTTACAATGTGGTCTTCTCTGAGAAAGACCTCCCCTCCCATGATCCTTGTCACAACGATGCCCTGCATATTGAAGTGCTCATCCATAAGCGCAAAATCAAACGCATCCTCATAGATGGTGGTGCTGGTCTCAACATCTGTTCTTTAAAGTTACTAAAGCAATTGGGATACTCTGAGGATCACATCAACACTGAGCATAGCATTACAATCAAGGGGTATGATGATGCAGAACGCCGTTCAGAAGGTGTTATTCACTTGCCTATACAACTGGGCCCAGTCATGCTTGAAACTAGGTGTCAAGTCCTTGATATTGAGCTACCTTACAACATTATTCTTGGCCGCCCATGGATCCATGCAATGAAAGCTGTTCCCTCCACGTACCATCAGTCCCTAAAGTTCCCATACAATGGTACGGAGATCACCATCCCAGGAGATCCTAATCCTTTTGAATTTTGCCGTGTCTTGCAAGGAAGCTATAAGAATTGCAACCAAGTGCCTAAAAATGACAAAGCCCTTGAGTCCCCTCTCTATGTTGACCCTGAAACTCTCACGCAAGCCTCTACAAGTGAGCCTACACCCCTCCCCAAAATCACAGCTCGTGTCCGAGATATTGGCTTTGGCACTTATGATATCTCAGAATCTTGTTGTGTAGGGCGGATGCCTCTATCTCCAAAATCTTACAGCCAACCACCCATTGCTAAAGTTACCAAAAAAGCAACTATTCCTCCCCCAACATTCCTAACCCAATTCCAACATGGACGGTTATTAGAAGAGGAAACTATTGAGGACATCTCTTCTTGGCTCTACAAGGAGAAAGAACCAGTCACGATACCAGTCAAGCAATATGGCAATGGCTTAAGGATAGTGAAAAACATGGGCTATAAAGGCAAAGGTGGCCTTGGGAAACAGAATCAAGGCACTATGGAGCCCATTGTGGTAACAAAGAAGCTAGACAAGAAAGGATTAGGATTTGGTAAGAAGGTACCACGCGCCTCGGACATCGAGTATATCCTCGACGAGGTAGCTGACAAGTTTCCCGCCGATTCGACATCTACAGAGGATATCACCGATGACTCTTCCCTCCACATGACCAATCTATTCGCAGAATCCTCCATTTTTACACTATCCTCCGTATCCTTAACTTCCACCACTAGCACCCAGAATGTCACGCTTGTCTACCCTGAGCTTATCGATTGGGACCAACAAGGGGCCCCCATTATAGATGTCTTTCAGAATGACGAAGCTCTAGCTGAGTTTATGGGACTTCGGGAAGGTATCCCTCTTGGCGATCACAAGGCAGGTTTTGTAATGGAACTCGAGCCCACAGCTTATTTTGGTGAGAATGCCAAATCCTCTAGTCGCAAAAGTGCAAATAAAGAAAGATCTCTAGGTGAAAACCACACTGTGGCACCTCCTGATCATAAAATAGTAAAAATAAAGGACGTATCCAAAGGTGAAAACCCAACTGTGGCACCTGAGGATGGAGGATTTGACCTTCCCTTACCTTCTAAGTATCAAGAGAAATCAGCTCTACTGGTGGAAGATTCTACAGAGATCAACCTAGGTACAGAACAGAATCCAAAGACAACATTCCTAGCGGCATCATTATCTGACACAGAGCACAGAAATCTTAACAGCTTCTTCTTACAACGAACCATCAACTTTGCATGGACCTATGCAGATATGCCAGGGCTAGACCCTAAGCTGGTAGTTCATTATCTCACAGTTGATCCCAAGGTGAAACCAGTGAAACAGAAGTTGAGAAAAATGCACCCACAGATAGCTCTCTTGGTGAAAGTGGAAGTACAAAAGCTATTAGACGCAAAGTTCATACGACCTATCGACTATTCAGATTGGGTCTCAAACATTGTACCTGTGTCTAAACCTAATGGGCGCATCTGCATGTGTAATGATTTCAGAGATCTCAACAAGGCATGTCCCAAAGATGATTTTCCACTACCAAACATTGACATTATAGTGGACTTGACAGTAGGTCACGAGATGCTTTCTCTCATGGACGGATTCTCAGGTTATAATCAGATAAGGATAGCTGAAGAAGACCAACATAAAACAACCTTTACTTGTCCTTGGGGCAATTATTGTTGGTGTGTCATGCCGTTTGGTCTGAAGAATGCAGGAGCAACCTATCAGCGAGCTATGACAGTGATCTTCCACAATCTATTTCATCACATCATGGAAGACTATGTGGATGATATATTGGCTAAATCTTCTAGAGCAGAACATATACAGGTCCTAGGACAGATCTTCGACAGGCTTGAAAAATACCAAGTAAGACTCAATCCTAAGAAGTGTGTATTCGGCGTAACATCAGGGAAGCTATTGGGATACATTGTATCTCATAGAGGCATCGAAGTAGATCCAGCAAAAGTTAAGGCTATAGTGGAGATGCCTCCACCAAAGAACCTTAAAGCATTAAGGAGCCTCCAAGGAAGGTTACAGTCCATCAGGCATTTCATATCACAGCTAGCAGATAAATGTCAACCCTTTCAGCACTTGCTCCGAAAGGATGTCTCGTTTCGATGGGACAACAAGTGTCAGGCAGCGTTTGATCAACTTAAGGAGTATCTAGCTACACCTCCTGTATTGGTTCCACCAGTGGCAGACAAACCTTTGATATTGTACATCTCCACTACAAATTCGGCCCTAGGGGCCCTGCTAGCACAAAATGATGACTCAGGCAGAGAGCACGCAATTTACTATATCAGCAGAACCTTGGTGGGATATGAGCTCAATTATTCACCCATGGAAAGGGCTTGTCTAGCAGTAGTGTTTGCCTCCCAAAAGTTGCGGCATTACATGTTGAACCAACACACAAATCTGATAGCCAAGATTGATCCCTTGAAATATCTATTAGCAAAAGCAGCTCTCACAGGCAGACTAGCTAAGTGGGTCATGATCCTTAGTGAGTTTGACATTGAATACACAGATCGTAAGGCAATCAAAGGACAAGCCCTCGCGGATCAACTAGCAAAAGCACCTATGAAAGATACACATCCTATGGTCGCAGACTTTCCTGATGAGAATCTATTCACTCTTGCTAACTCCATTATGTGGAAGCTGTATTTTGATGGCTCTTACACACAGCATGGATCAGGAGCTGGCATCTTATTTGTTACACCTCAGAATGACTACATTCCAAAGTCATATCGGCTAGCATTCCCTTGCACCAACAACATAGCCGAGTATGAAGCACTCCTCATAGGTCTCAACACAGCAGTTCAATGGGACATCACAGAATTACAAGTATATGGAGACTCACAGCTAGTCATTCGCCAAGTCACGGATGAGTACCAAACAAAGGATGAAAAGTTGGTCCCCTACAAGCAACTAGTGGATGCCTACAAACCACATTTTTCTAGCATCACATTTGAGCAAATTCCAAGAGAGCATAATAAAGCTGCAGATTCTATGGCTTCTGTAGGGTCACTGATTGACATGCCTGCAAATACACACAAGTGTGAATTCTTGATCGAGCAATTGTTGATACCAGCCGTCGATGTTCCTGTTACTGAAATCATCTGCGAACTTGTTGGTCCCAATTCCCCATGGTACGAAGATATCTATGAATACCTCAAGAACAATACCTTTCCCCCTGACCTATCATCCACTCAATGCAAAACCTTTATCCGTCGATCCTCTCGTTACATCATTCTGGGTGATACACTATATCGCCGGAGTCTCGATGGTATCCTCTTACGATGTCTTAATGCGGAAGAAGCCGAAGCTACCTTACGAGACATACACGAAGGTGTCTGTGGCGCACATTCTACCGGTCCTAATCTTGCTAAGAAGATACTCAGAATAGGTTATTATTGGCCTACAATAGAGCAAGATGCCGCACAGTTTGCTAAGAAGTGTCTACAATGTCAGCAGCATGGAGATCTGATTCACGCACCCGCTCATGAGTTACAACCTGTGACAACTCCATGGCCTTTTTCTCAATGGGGTCTCGACCTCGTAGGACAAATCCACCCTTCCTCCTCCAATGGCCACAAGTTTATCATTACCGCCACTGAGTATTTCACGAAGTGGGTGGAAGCCATTCCTATGACCTATATCACCGGTAAGCAAATAGCCAAGTTTATTCTAAACTACCTCATATGCCGGTATGGTATTCCCCAAGCTATTGTCACTGATAATGGGAGACCATTCAAGAACCAAGATGTCCATGCTTTATGCATACAATACAATATCCAACATCGCTTTTCAACTCCCTACTATCCGCAGAGCAATGGCCAAGCTGAGGCTTCCAATAAAACCATTCTCAAAATCCTCAAGAAAACGGTCAATGAAGCTGGTCGTGATTGGCACTTGCAACTCAATCCCGCCCTATGGGCCTACCGCACTAGTATCAGAACACCAACTGGTGCCACACCATATGCCTTGGTCTTTGGCTCTGAAGCCATCCTACCTATAGAGGTCGAGATCCCATCCCTCAGAGTATCCATGCAGGACCTGATTGGCAGAGATGAGTATCGCACTTCCAGATTAGCTGAGCTTGAACTACTAGATGAGAGGCGTCTTGCCGCACTTAATCATCTCCATGTCTATCAAAATCGCCTCCGGCGTAATTACAACAAAAAGATCAAAGAAAGACGGTTTCAAGTTGGTGATCTTGTACTTAAGGAGAATCAGAGAAATCAAGCAGATCGAGAGAAGAAGGGCAAGTTTGAACCTAACTGGTTAGGTCCCTTCATTGTCACAGCAGCATATGGCTCGGGAGCTTATACTTTAGCTACACCTGATGGCATTCCTCTAGATGAGCCACTTAACAGTGTCCATCTCAAGCAGTTCTATGCCTGATCCTCAGGGTATTCCCACAAAAAAAATCAAAAAAATCAAAAAATCAAAAAAATCAAAAAAAAATCAAAAAAATCAAACAAATACAAAAATAAAAAAACATTCATCCTCTGGTGAAAACCTGGCAAACAGGCGCCTTGGATAAGTACCATAGTGAAAACCTGGCAAACAGGCGCTATGCGTAGAGTTAGCATCCATCGTCTATCGAGTCCTGTCCACTCCTTGTCTAGTTCGCAACGCACTTCATCCATCCATCCATAATAAAACCATTGACCTTGTTTGCATTTCCATTTCCCTATCTAGTATAGCTTGGAAATTTGTCAATGTCCCTCGTTATCATCCCACGTCTTGATCTGTGTCTACAGTTAACACTGTCTTGTCCTAGGTCAAGTCTTTCTGTGTCTTCTTCGGCGGTCACCCCTACAGTTTCCTCTACCAGAATGGGGGCAACTCTTTCCTTAGCTTCAGTCTAGGATTGGTTCCTTGTTCGTGGTTCGCAGCGCATACTTCAATCTTGTCTCATTTCCGCAGGTAACACCCTTTAACGGACACAGAGTTCCTACGATAAGGCTGCTATCTTCTCAACACTTGTTCTACATCATCACCTCCCACAGAACTACATATCATCTTTTCAATCTTAAGGTACCTTGATCCCATGGATATGGGTATGTAGGCAGTCTGGAATACGAAGGACGTTTCCAGTACTCAGGTACATAAGATCACCTCTTCTCCGCTCTTTTTCTACATCATCACCTCCCCCAGAACTACATATTATCATCTTCCCAGTCTTAAGGTACCTTGATCCCATGGATATGGGTATGTAGGCAGTCTGGAATACGAAGGACGTTTCCAGTACTCAGGTACATAAGATCTCCCCCTTTCACCTTGGCCCCGTTCATCACTCTATCCAGAACTACATATTTATCACGTTCACCTTCCATCGTAAGTGTGCCTTGATCCCGTGGATACAGGGTATGTAGGCAGTCTGGAATACGAAGGATGTATCCAGTACTCAGGCACACACGATCCACCATTCTCCACCCGTTTCAATCCATTAGCACTGTCACCCTTCTAGTCTTCCGTTGTCAAAATCCATTCGCCTCGACTTGACTAACTCAAGCAGCAAGCTAGCGCATCCTTTCAAAGCAAAAAGTCCTTAACAAACCTGAAGCAAAGAAGCTTCCTTCCAGAGTCATCTACTGTCCTGCATACCGATTGCCAACATCAGCTAAGTACCGTTTAACCAAGCCCTAGATCCACAAGCTTGTCTTCTGCGAAGTGTTCCATTGTCGAGACCAACACACGCGTCTCCTGCGACATGTGGCATTTCCTGTAGTGAGACATTGTCTTTTTAGGTAGATAGCCCCCTTTAACGGATACAGAGTTCCTACGATAAGGCTGTTATCTTTCCTATCCAATCTATCCTGAGCAACCTCTTTGGCAAGAGAATATGTTGGCTGTATGTTTACTTTGTAAGTCAGTCAATTTGTGTTATGGTTTATCTTTTGTTCCTTTTCCAATACTTATTCAAAACTACCCTGGTTTATCTGTAATCTTGGTATGTTGCGATGCAGTACGGACTGGGGGCATAGTCATTGCTTTCTGTGTGCCGTGTTTGAGGAATGATCTTTAGTATCTTTCTTAGCATCATATCTATCTTGTGTGTGTCACGGCCTAGCATCTTACATATTAATATTTCTTCTTGCATTTACATGTGTTGAAGTTTATTTTATGTTCAAGACTATGGCTTATTCACATGTTCCAACAAGGTTATATGCTTTCTAAAGAGATCTAAGTTCAAACCGCTTGCTTGCAGAGTCAACGTCCACGCACTCGGATATTACTGCACCTTGGTCTTTTTATACCTTGGTGGCGAACTATCCATGTGCTATATCAAAATAAGGATTGCTCTTTATATACAAATGTGAAGCCATTGCAACAAGCTCATTCATCCATTCCCACACCCTTTATATCGTTTTCATTGCAGTAATCGATCAACAGTCTGCGTCCTCCATCTCCTCCTGTTCTCTTCTCTGGTGCATATCTGCAAAACCCACATGTCAGGTATCACTAGTCATCACATCTATATCATCATACATCTCTATCATCATACATCTATAAGCATCATATAAGCAACATATGTCATCACATGAATCCATAATCATACATACATATCATCACATCCATGACATCAGATAATGCATACACAAAAGCATGAACAGCAGTGAATCGAAAAGATCATCATATATATATATATATCATGTAATGGTCATCATCATACAAAGTGTCTGTGTCTACATCAATAATACAAAATGTGTATACATCCAAATATACATCAATATAGTACATCAAGGCTATCAAGAGCCCTCAAAATAACATCAGAATGCACGCAGGCATCTGTCCAAAATAATACAATATGATACAATATACATGAGTATGCCCTAGTGCGTAGAGCTACCCTCCTGCTGTGGCCCCTGGCCTCCCCCTATGCTTGGTGGAGGTCCCCCTGATGGTCCTCCTCCTCCCCCTGGTGGCAAAAGTGGCCCTCTGACCGAGGACGCTGACTGCCCTGTCCTCCGAGATCCAGATGCCCCAGATCTGCTCCTGTCTCTGTAGCTCGGTGCCTGCTGAGCTGCTGGCACCGCCCCCACATACAGGCCCCTATAGTACTCTGCCTCCCGGCCAGCTGATACCAACTCACCCTGCACTCGGACGAGCTCACTATATAGTGTCCTCTGGTCTGCGCCCAGTGCACGGCGTGCCTCCTCTCTCTCCCGCCTCACTCTAAAGAGTGTAGCCTCTGCTGTCAGCCGTAGCTGTACCTCTGCATCTCTCTCCCTCCTGGCCTGTGCTACTGCCTCGGTGTCGGCTGCTGGTGCGGCCGGTGGCTGCATCTGTGCCTGTGCCTGTGCATGCACCTGGGCCTGTAGCTGTCTGTAGGCCTGCACCTGTGCCTGTAACTGTGCCTGTACCTGTGCCAGGGCTGTCTGTGTGGCTGTGGCTGCCTGTGTCTGTGCCTGGGCTGTGGCCTCTGCCTGTCTCGCCTCTGCCCGCGCTGTATCCCTGTCTCTCCTCAGTCTAACCATCCGGAGCTCTAGTCGAGTCCTCCGGGCTATCTCCTCCTGCAGCAGTCGCTCGGCCCTCTGCAGATCAGTCTCTACGACTGGGCCCAATGCCTCTGCCATCTCAACATCCTCCTGCTGGCCGCCTGCCTGCTGTGCACCTGCCTGCTGTCCGGCTGCCCTGGCCTGCCACCTCATCCTGGCCTCTCCGCCAAGTACTAACACCTCTCCCACTGCCCCTACTACACCTGGTGTAGTCAATCTCATCGGCCTGTGAGTCTGCCAGTACTGGTCATAGTCTGGCAGCGTCCCTGGGTCTGCCAGCCCAGAGTCCCAATCCCATCTCATGGGGATAAGTCCCCGCACCTCTGCTAATGCTGTCGCCACTGGGATCACTACGTCCCAGTCTCCTGTCTCTCTCCGCGTCCTGGCATGTGTGGCCTCCTCCACTGGTAGCCCCTGTGGTAGTCCAAACTGTCTCAGTACCCGCTCCGGAAGATATCTCTCTATCATATCTGTCTGTCTACCGAACAGATAGCGAGCCTGTCTGCAGTACATGAGCTGCTCGTGCTCATCCGACAACTCCTCGCATAATAACCACGGCCTCCAGATGAATATGTCCATCTCATCGATCTGTCGCCGCCAGTAGCTGACCGATCCCATCCTCCTGTGTGTCATCACCCCATCGTACAGAAACGCATACGGCTCCCCTCGGTCTTGGTGGCACTGTGCCATGGGCCGGATAACTGGAATGTGCTCCCACGCCCACACCTGTAACAAGGTCACCCCTGCTGAGAGGCTCCTGCCTCTCCTGTATACGCAATAATGCATATCATGGTATAACTGTCCTAGGACACAGGGTCCCCACGCATACTGTTGGCCATGTGTAAACATCTCGGATAACACTGTCCCCCAACCAACTGATAAGCCTCTGGATCTCCTATCTGGGCACAGGAAGCCGCCGATCAATGATGCCACTATCCAGCGGATCCTATCGCAGAGTCTCGGGACGTCTGCCCATCGGATCTCCCCATCGTCTATCCATAGGTCGTCTGTGCAGAAGACCTCCTCCAAGCTTGCCTCGCCTCGTGCCGGGTCGAAGTCCACTATCTCTCCATCAATCCGAATCCGCAGGATGCGATATACATCCTCCAGTGTCACTGTCGCCTCCCCTGTCGGGAAGTGAAATGACGAGGTCTCGCTGTGATACCTCTCCACGACTGCTGTCACTAGGGCGAGATTCGCCCTAATGTGTGTGAGGTGTGCTACATGCCATAGCCCTGCATGCTCTAAGAACGCATCCTCCTCCCAGGTCAACTGAACAACCTCGTGCGCAATCGCGTGGTGTCGCTCCCGCGACATCAACGGTGGCAAAATCCTCTGCATCCATAAACATATCACTTGTCAGTTTCATAACCAAATCCCTCAAAACCTATCTACCCATTGGCTATGCTATACCCCACCCTGCCATCCCTTTTCCCTCTTGTCGGCTAGGCTAGGCGTCTCTCCTCTAGGCCCCCCCATTTTACTAAACCCTAACTTTTTCTTCTATCTAGCCAGAAGCGCTTTGTTTATGCAACCGCGCTGTTTCTCCCAGCCAAACGCGCTTCACTACTTATCCAGTTGCGCTTTGATTTTTCCTCCCACGTGCGCCTTGTTTTTCAAGCGCGCTAAAACATTATGCCAACTGCGCCGCTCTGTTTTACCAGAAGCGACGCGCTTTCTCCACATACCCACCACCCGCGCTAACCTACCTTACCAGGTGCGCTGCACCGCCATACCAGAAGCGCTGCGGATTTTTCCACATGCGCTGCGACGCTACCCACATTAAGCAGATGCGACGCGATTTCACCAACCGCGCTGCCCGCGACTACTAGCCGCGCTACAGCACGCCAAAAGCGCGCCGAACGACTACCATACGCGCTGCACTTTCCTAGAGCGCTTTTGGCTAAAAATGCATACCTGCCTAAATCTAGCCCTAATCTACCCATAATCGACAAATTACAAGGGGGTTTTCGATCACCTACTGCTGCCGGAGCTCTTGCTGGCCTCCCGTAGGTCCGCACCAGCTCTGCCCGATGTCTGTGCACAGGAATCGGCATCTCTCTCCGCTGGCTGCTCAACTCTCTCTCCACTAAGTTTAGAAACTCTTTTCTCTAAATTTAGAATCTCAATGGGTGCAAATGAGGATTGTGGTCCCCATGGGACCTATTTATAGTGTCCCCACCCTTCAGTTTTTTTGCCCCCCCTGTTTCTGCTTTTTCTTCCTACTGGTCGCGCACCTTTCTAGTCGAGCGTCAACACCTTTCCTCTGTCGCCTCCTTGTCTTCCCGCTCGAGGGGGCATACGCTGGGGCAACTCGATACATTGGGGCATCAAAAAAATTGTATTACATCTTCAACAATCGTTTTCTTTGACGCAATGCTACATGCTGCATTGCATCAAAGAGGGGCAAAATGTAGACACCCTAAAATGACCAACTTGTCATGCTACTTGCATTTCATAATCTGTCTAATCACCTGCATTGCAAACATTAATTAAATAATCTAATTATTTAATTAATTATCATCAAATTCTTCTAAATCTCCTAAAATCAACATTAATTAAATAAATCCTCTTTATTTAATTAATTAAATCAGATTCCTCTATATTCTTCCACAATTAAATAATTTTAATTATTTAATTTGATCATTATTCTGTTTCCAAATCTCAATTCCACATTAATTAAATATATCTAATTATTTAATTAATTCAACAAATTCCCTCTTATCTACAATTAAATAATTCTTAAATTATTTAATTAAATCAATTGTTCTTCTAAATTTAAATAAATCATGCAAATTTATTTAAATTATCTCAATCCTCTAAAAATAAATAAAATCAAATATTTTATTTATAATCTTCTGTTCTTCCAAAATCATGCACAACAATTAAATAAATTTATTTATTTAATTTGCTTTCAAATCTTCTAAATTAAATAATTCCATTTATTTAATTATTTTTTCCAAAATATCTTCTCTAAATTTAAATAAATCAATTATTTATTTAAATTGCTTTTTCTTCTAATTTGAGTTATCTCTAAAATAACTCAAGCTTTTTTGCTCATCAATTAAATATTTCTATATTTAATAAAGCAAAATATCTTCTTTTCTCATGCAAATCTCTTCTTCTTGTTTTAAATCACTTAACTGATTGCTTTATTCTTTTAATTGAGTTATCTCTTCAGTTAACTCATTCTTCTATTCTTGATAACTCCTCTCATGCAAAAGCAAGTAAGACACATGTCTGCTTTTCATTCCTTGCACATTCCTCAACTTATCTCCTCCATTGATTCTTCTGAATTATCTGGACCGTTGATCGATCTTTGATGAAACCTATATAAACCCCCCTCATCTCCTTCATTGAGCCTCTCTCTCTTCGATTTTATTCTCAGGCATACTTAACAGCGCTTTGAGCATACAATGATTCGATTGAGCACTCTTACGATCTTTTGACATTGATCTTCTTGAGCCACTTTACGATCTTTTAACATTGATCTTGGCGCAACCCTTACGATCTTTTGACATTGATCTTCTTGAGCCACTTTACGATCTTTTAACATTGATCTTGGCGCAACCCTTACGATCTTTTGACATTGATCTTCTTGAGCCACTTTACGATCTTTTAACATTGATCTTGGCACAACCCTTACGATCTTTTGACATTGATCTCTTGAGCACACTACTTGCTTGTTGCAGCTATGGCTTCGCAACTTCATTGAGCAATTCTACATTCAATCCAAAGGAAACAACACAAATTTCGGTAAAAGTCTTTATTGCATTGATTATTTGTCATGGCTTTTATTTAAATTCGTTTTCTTTATGTTATTGGATTCTTTGGTTTTATTTAGTTTAGATTAATCCATTTTTCCATATACACAGTAGGATCTAGGTTCATCGTTAGTACTCAATAAAGCATATACACAATGGAAATCTGGTGGGCTATACCTGTCAACTGGATTCTGTTGTCTTGTGGATCTCCTCAATGGTGGAGTAAGAGACTCTACTCGTTCTTCTACATGATCATCTGCACCAACTTCTTCTGTAACAACAGATTCATCTTCATAAGAACTACTTGAATCTTCTTCTTCTTCTTCACCCCCCAATCCATCATTTAGTTCTTCTTGTGGTGCATCTTGCTGCTCTAAATCAAAGTGCACCTTCTTTACCTTTTCATCTTTTTCTTTTGGCTGCTCAAGTTTAGAAATAGCTCTAAGTTCCCTGAAAATAACATCTCTAGAAAAGATAATCTTGCGGGTTAATGGATTCCAAAGCTTATAACCTTTGACATTATCACCTTATCCAATGAATGTACACTTTTTAGTCTTTGGATCCAACTTAGATCGCTTTTCCTTAGGTACATGAACAAAAGCCTCACAGCTAAAAACCTTTAAATGTGAAACAAAAGGTTTCTTACTTGTCCATACTTCATAAAGTATCAAATCAAAAGCCTTACAAGGAGATCTATTTATCAAGTAGCAAGCAGTACACATAGCCTCTACCTAAAAGCATTTATCCAACTGTACTTCTCTAAGCATACTTCTGGCCCTTTCCATAATTGTTCGGTTCATCCTTTCTACAACATCATTCTACTGTGGTGTATACAGAGTTGTCTTTTGTTTGATTATACCTGCATGCTTGCAAAACTCATCAAATTCCTTAGAGCAATATTCCCCGCCATTGTCAAATCTTAATATTTTTATCTTTAAACCTGATTGGTTCTCTACTAAGAATTTGAATTCCTTAAACTTAGTGAAAATTCAAATTTATGCTTCATACATCATCAATGAAGGTTACAAAATAATGAGATTTTCTGATAGATTCATTATCCACAGGTCCAAACACATCCATATGAATAATTTCTAACTTCTCTTTTACTCTATTGCTTCCTGAAGGAAATGATTTTCTATTTTGTTTACCAAACACACAATGCTCACAAAAATTAAAGTGCTCATCAGAATAGGAGAAACCATCCAACAAATTTTTATTCTTAATAGTTTTTAATATATTATTGCTTGTGTGGCCCAATCTACGATGCCACAACATACATGCATTTTTAGTATTAGCCTCAGATACATAGGAGGCATTATAAACTGTAGTGGCTTCAAGCTTGAACATGCTTTCAAATCTCTTCCCCTTTGCTACCACCAAGTTCCCTCTCACTAATTTGTAGCCATGCTTGTCAAATGTCACATGCATTCCCAAATCATTCAACTTTGAAACTGAAATTAGATTTCTAGCTAATCCAGGAACATGCAAAACACTTGGGAGGGTTTTAATCCTCCCATCATTGACACACAACAATACCTTTCCTTTCCCAATAATTAGATATGAAGAGTTGTCACCTAGGTAGATATTACCTCCATCATATTCTTCATATGAGGAGAACCATTCCTTATGCAGAGTCATATAAAATGAGCATCCTGAGTCAACCAACTAGTGATCATTAGAAACAAGATTACATGTAGAAAGTAAATCTTCTTCACCTGCATTTGAGGACTTATCTGAAGCACTCTCCCACTGTTTCTTAGGGTTTTTGCACTCCTTCACATGTCCCCTTTTACCGTAGTTCCAACACTTAACTCTGTTCTTTGTATTAGGAGTCTTAGACCGGCCCTTGGACTTGTCCTTAGCCCCTTTTTGATCTCCTTTAGGTCCTCTTTCCTTAGACCTTCCCCTGACACTGAGAGCATCCCCTGAACTATCTGAACTCTTCTTCCTCAATTCTTGTGACAGTAGCACTAAAACAAGAGCATCCAACGTTGGATTCGCAAGGTTAGCAGTGATAGCAAGGATAACATTTTTCCAAGACTCAGGTAAAGAACAAAGAAGTAAGATACATTTATCTTCCTCACTAACCTCAACATCTATTGAATCAAGCTGACTCACTAATAAATTAAAAGAATTTAAATGCTCTGCAACAGATTCACCTTCTCGCATTTTCATGGAAAACAATTTTCTTTTTAAATAAAGTTTATTTACCATACTCTTGGCTTGATAGATCTCACCCAACCATTTCCACGACTTGTATGTAGTCTCTTCCTTTGCGACATTCAACAGGACAGAGTCTGAAAGACACAACTGGATGGTTCCCCGTGCCTTCTTATCTAGTCTATCCCACTCATCTTGAGAGAAATCATTGGGTTTCTTCTCTTTTTGAACAGCCAACCATTGGTTTCTTTCTTCCAACAAATCTTCCATTTCAGCTTCCACAACTCATACCCCATTCCGTTGAACTTCTCAATGTCCAATTGAGAGGTTGATGCAACGGTGGATGCAGCCATAATAACAACACAAGATCTGCAAAACAAACACAACCAAATCTCCCACTGCAGCTACAGCTTCCACACTACCACCCAAGAGTCAAAGCTAGCCAGGCTCTGATACCAAATGTTAGAAATGAAAGCAACACTATTTCAATGGAAATCTGATTCGAGATAAATTTCAGCAATCTTTAATTGTGTGCTATTAACAATGGAGATTGTAACAAAACATAAAACCACAATACAAAAATATACCAGAAGTAGAATGAAGCACATAACACAAGCGTTTAACATGGAGAAAACCCTTTCAGGTAAAAAACTCCACCAAGAAAAGAGGTCAAGTTGTATTATCTTCACAAAAGGAGATTACAAATACATTCACTTCCTCTGTCCTCCAACCTTCACTCCGGCAGAACCTGGGTACTTGTAAACTATTATATACTTCTCATCTACTATGCTATGGTTTATATAGAATTTACACAACCTCAAGACATTAAATGACTTCTTACAAGCTCATAACAATTGTCAAGAGTCAACAATACAACCTTGGGCGTCCATGGCCAAGAATAGGTTCTTACGGGGTTATAACCGCTATAATACATGCATCCTACACTTGGAAAAATGTGCCCATGCAAGCTTGAATGCCTTGGGGCCAAAAATAGCCACTTACATCATCTTATGATGCATCATATGCTATTATAAGTGTCATAGATTCTTATGACTACTTACAGTTGTCATAGAATCTCTTACACCTTCTTATAGCATCTATGACGTGTGTCATAACACTAAAAATAGATTATTCCTCCACATGTGCACCCCACTTTGACCAATTACCATTTACCATAGTAAATGACATCCCGTAACTACCATTAGTAACTTTGGGACTTACCATGCAGTAACTTCGTAATTATCGTGGACAATAAATAATTTTTACTTATGCCGGTGAAACTTGTACATCCCTTATGTGTAATTACAAATAATAAATGGAATAATACAATAATGGGATTTATAAGGTTAATGGCACCTTATCCCAATAGATATGATTAGCATTGGTCCATAAATGTTATCAGAAATGGAAGAACATATCAAGTTGATCAGAAATAGATTGGCGGAAGCAAATGATAGACATAAAAGTTACGTTGATGCCAAGCATACGCCAAGGCAATTCTCAATTGGAGAAAAAATTCTTTTGAGAGCCAAACCTCAGAAGAGTTCCATAAAGTTTGGAAAGTCTTCCAAACTAGCTCCTCGATACATAGGACCCTTTGAAGTTCTCAAAGTGATCAATCTGGTTGCCTACAAAATCTCTCTACCACCAGCTCTTACCAGGATGCACAATATCTTTCATGTTTCATATTTGAAAAAGTATATAACAGGTGATAATTATATTCTTGATTGGAATGTTTTACATGTGCAAGATCTAGGAGTGGTCATGTCGAGCCTCTCAAGGTGCTTGAAGTTTGCAAGCTTTGCTTGCGTAATAGAGAGGTATCTTGGTGCAAGGTCCAGTGGGACCAGTATCTAGAGGATAGTGCCACATGGGAAGATTACCATGATTTTTATCATAGATTTCCTCATTTGTTTTAAACTTATCAATGTTGAACAAAAAAACTTTATATTATTATTTTGGATACACTGGATCATCGAGAATGATGAATCTTAATGGGGGAGATTTGTTACACCCCAAATTTTGACTATGTTTTACTTTTTACTTGCACGTAATTAGTAGTTGATTATTCATGAATTAATGATCTTTCATTATGTGAAAATGTCAGGATAAATCAATGAAATCATGAGTTTATGTTTATATGGTTAGAATTTAGACATGTGATTATAGGATGTCATGTTTATTTATTCATAAGGTTTATGAATTGACTAATGATGCACTAATCCTAGTTTGGTGATTGCAAGTTGTATTCAAGAAATAGGGTTTCCATCCTCTGAGAAAGAGAGCAAGAGCATCATCAAAGAGAAGAGAATAGACATATGGATAGGAACAGATCGTTGCCATCTAAGTCTCATACTTTCACAATTTAGTGAACCTTCATCGAGTTTGGTGTTGGAAGATTGTCATTGATGCTATTGTTGGCAACATGAACATGTAGGATAAGCACAAGGTATGCTACTGTGTGTTGTAGTGTTGTCATTGATGTCAACATTGTATCTTGGTATGAAGACTTTGCTGCAGATCATTTTGGTTGATTCTAACATGCTTCAGGATGTTTGTGGAAGACAATTTTGCAAGATGGTTTGATCTAGTAAAAAGACTTGTGATGAAAATTGACTAAGTGTCAAATCTAGAAATTCTGTGTTACAGAGCATCACCTTTTTGGGCCTGCACTAGTCCACAATTAACATTTCACTCTGCGGTTCTAGTATATTTTTGTTGGTTGCTAGAAGCATCTAATTCCAGAATTTCATCTGGTTTTGACCTCTGGTTTGGAAATAATGAATGACAAAAGTTTGACCTAGCAAATTATAGTCATTTCATGTACAATGCATATGAGTTAGAGGGTCCACATTTCTCCGCAAATAGGATTTTGACTTTGTGGTTCTAAGGAGATGTTGACAGATGTCAATAGAGTGTGAATTCCAGTTGGCATGATGTTTTGAGGTACACATGTTTGAATATGGGTATACAGTTGAAGGATTTTTTTATTAGGCCTTCTGCAGTGTCGACCTAATAGATGTGAAGATATGTGAAGGTTAAATAAGCATTGCAGAGTTATGTGGGAGCTATTATAGGTCCATGCCAACCTATTTCAAATTGTTTTAAGGATTGAATCTTGGCGTGAGGCATGTGTGGAAGGTTTTGAGTCGACAAGTTATATATTGTATATTTTGTATGTTACATCCAATTAGGCTGACCTAATTGATGTTATGCTTAAGTGGATATATATGCTAGATCTTTTTCAGTGTTTTATGAATGAGTCATGTATGTATGCGAATACTATGAGAGTAGTATGAACTTATGTTGTGAATGTTGATTAGAAGATTAGAGTGATGTGAATGCAAAGGAAAGCTTATTCTAAGATCACAATTAGATAAAGTGTGTAAAGTCAGTTTATTGAGCTTTATTGGAACTATATCTCATGCATATGATAGATGCAATTGTAACAGTTCAACCTAGGCTATGAGCCACAATATCTCTTCTATCTTTTTCTCAGTGGACAGTGAGTCCACCTGCAGTGAGCATTTCTGTAAATATACTATAACCGGTTATAATATATTATGAGCTAATCCTCACCGTGGTTTTTCCCATTTTGGGTTTTCCATGTAAAAATCTTGGTGTTCATGTTTCATGAGTTGCTGTTAAATGTTTTATGCTTTATTTAATTTATTACAACTGAATCTGCTAAACGGATTGGATGTTTAATATTTGAATGGTTTAAAAGAATACTAATTCACCCCCTCTTAGTATTCTGAGTGTTCAACAATTGGTATCAGAGCTTGGTTCCTTGGAAGAAGCTTAACTGCTTGGGGAACATCTTGGAAGTTGAACACATGGGTACTAGAAGACTACCTACTCGTTTGGAAGAGATTCCTATTGTTGAATTCATAGTAGAAGATTGCATGCTTGACAAAGTTGGAGAACTCAAAGTTGCTCTTGAAGATCTTGAAAGAATTGAAGGTGAAAACATAAATCTGAAAGAAAATGTCAAAGAAGCAGATGAATGCATCAGAAAATTGAGAGACCAAATCGAGACGTTCAAAGAAAGGCATAAGGAAGTCAGTGAATAATTGAAGCAAGTAGATAAAACCATCACTGGTCTGAAGGTGCAAGTTAAAAAAAAGAAAAGAATTGAGGAATGTCTAAATGCAATGGTGAAAAGCAAATATGAAGAATTTACAAGGCTTGAACAAGAAGTTGTGAATCTGAAATCAGATATGGAGAAAGCAAGAAGTCATGAAGACAAATTCAAGATGAGTACTACAAAGCTTGATGAAATGATTGCAAATCAAAAAGGCCCTAAAGATAAAGAGGGTTTAGGATTTGAAAAGGGTGAAAGATCAAAATTAGATCAAACATCAAATGCTGAAAATAAGAAGAACAAGGACAAGAAGATCCATAATCAAAGGAATGAAGCTAGAAGACCATTGATCATACAACCAAATGCACAAAGGTACCCATATTTTAATGGTTTTTGTCATTTTTGCAATAAATTTGGACACAAGGCAATAGAATGTAGAAGCAAAATGAATCAGATTGTTCCACCTTTTTCTGGTCAATGTTTTACATGCAAGAAATTTGGTCATAAAGCTAGTGAATGCAGAAGTCAAATGATGAATGGCTATAACAATGGTAGAATGGTTCAATCTTTCAAAGGCTATTATTATACATGCTATGGATTTGGGCATAAATCTAATCAATGCAGAGCTAGAATGAATGGAAGGAATACTGGTCAGAAGAATGTTATATGCTACATTTGCAATAGGTCGAGACACATTTCCAAGTTTTACAGAAGCAAAAATGTGAGGAAGGATAATCTAGTAGAGAGGAATGAACCAGTACAAAAGATTGATCTTGCACAAACAAAGAAGGAGATGGAAAAGATTTGGAGAAAGAAGGAAGAGATAGAGGTTAAAGATGAATCTATACTTGCATCTGGTGTAGAAGTTTCCTCTGGAAACTAAGTTGTGAGCTTTGGCTCAGGGGGATCTTTAATGAAAATCTTTTTCCCCTACCAAAGAAAATGGTGCTAATGCCTCAACATGAAGATATAAGATGTAGATCAACATGCTTGATCTATTGGTGAAGCAAGTGCTAAAAGGAGAAAATTTGATATCATTGACACTGACAGTGAAGAAGAAATAGAGGAAGAAAAGAAGAAATTTGGTGTTCATATGAGAGAGCAGAAGAAAGAAGCCACCAAGAAGGTGTCTCCAAAGAAGAAGAAAGCATAAACAAGCCAGGAGAAGACTTCGGATGAGAACAAAGCACAATTAGAGCCGCTAAGACCTTGCTCTCCCATGAAATTAGAAGCATTGTTCAATAACATTTTGCAGTATAAGGTGTTAGGGGAGACTGTTGTCTTATATAGTGAAGCAAATGAGGTGGATAAGGCCACCATTGTTGAGGCAATCATTAAATACATTATTGTTTTAGAGGTTGACATGAGAAACATTGAAAACCAAATTCATGTGGAGCTTTGGAATGTTTTGATGAAGAGGAGACAAGACGAAATTGAAGAAGAATGAAAGATAAAAGAATATGCATTGGAGAAAGTTGGCACTTCTTTGTTTGAGGAAAACAAAGCCACATTAGTTGAGCTTGACACCACTAGATTCAGGGTAAAGAAAAGGTTAACTACCCTTATGGGTAGAGACAAGAGTGAATTTGAAAAGCTGCAGAAGGAGACAGTTGATAAAATTTCTGACATTACATAGAAATATGGAATGATCTCAGAGAACACTACTCTAGAAGTTGTTACAGGAGAAGAAGCTTAGGACATTGATGCTCAACATGAGAATGCATCAAATAAAGAACACATTTAGGACAATGTCCCTCTGGTATTGGAAGAAATAACCCAGAAAATAAAGAAGCATAAGAGAATGTCACCAGTGAGGAAGCAGCAAAGGAAGATGCATCCACTCCTTCTTTGGTACCAGATGAAAATGCTACTCTTCCAAGAAACACAGAGAACTCTACAGAGGCAAAGAATGCAAATAAGAAAGATGATGAAGTGAAGGCTGAAGCAGAAAAGAAAGAAGAACAAGAAAATAATAAAATGGGAAAGATGAAGATAAGAACATGGATGCATCTAGAGATGCAAAAACAAAGGAAGAAAATCCATAAAACTCTGGCAAGAATGAAGAAAAGGACTTGAAAGAAAAAGCAGTGGAGATTACAAAGTCTTCTGGTGAATCCTTTGGCTCCTTTGAAGATTCCTTGAAGAATCTACTAAGCATGCACAACTCAATTTCCAGCCTATTGTGTCATTTCAACTGCTTCAACTGCCGATGCAACAGGGAAATGTAGATTTGGATAAGATTTCCCCCCTATACAAGCTACATTTGGGAGATGTATTCCATGCATCGTCTTGGAAGGAGATCATAGAGACTCATCAAAAGACTGGAGACTTGATGGAAGAAGTAGTAAAGGCATTGCAAGAGGCCATACCCAGTGCAAACATTGATGTGCATCACTTTCTGGTATGCAACATCTAAAGTTATTAATTGATTCTTTTAAAGAATATGCCTTCGGTCTTAAAGGACAAATTGAGAATGAGGTTGAAAAGAGAATAAGTGATAAGAGAATGATGGAGATCACTAAGAAATGTGCTCTTGCACATAAAAAGTTTCAAGAAAATCTGAAGGATGCACAAGATTGTGTAGATGAGGCAAAGGCTCTTTATCAATTTGGCATGAAGTGGCCCAGAGCCACACATAGCATAAAAAAGGAGATGGACTCCATTGAGTCCCAGATCAATAATGTCTCCAATGCCTATGATTGGGCACTTGATCTTGTTGGTGATACAAGAAATGTTATAGAAGATTTGCATAAGAAATTCTTTCAGTTATAGGCTCAAAAAGAGCATATTATTTTGCAGTACAGAGAAATAAGGGACTTGGTGAATCCCAAATTCACGCTTGTTTCAAGAGCCCTCTTGAGTGCTACCAATTCTTCACAGATGAATCCTATACCTAGCACTCTAGAAGAAGGAGAAGAGTTACTGATGGAGTTTAAAACTCAATGCAGATTGATTGGGGAAGCCAAGAAGGCATGGGAAGAAGGCAAACAGGAGTGGCAGACCTAGGTGCAGAAGTTACAAGTGCCAACTTCATCTGGTTGACAAAATTTCTTACCTTTTATGCATTTTTAGGTTTCAATTTTAGATTCTTTGTACACATGCGGAGTATATAGAATAGTTCTTGGAACAAATTTTTGGTTTTTGCTTTGGTACATGACTTAGGGGGAGTCAATTCAATCTTTCAGCTTGTACATATGCATATATTTCTCAGGGGGAGATCCGGTACATGTTAAGAACAGTGGTTGAAAGAACCCTTTGCCCTTGATGTCAAAGGGGGAGAATGTTTTCAAGATATGTTGGCATGTTGCCATGAATGACAAAGGGGGAGATTGTTGGAAGATTGTCATTGATGTTGTTGGCAACATGAGCATGTAGGATAAGCACAAGGTATGCTACTGTGTGTTGAGGTGTTGTCATTGATGTCAACATTGTATCTTGGTATGAAGACTTTGGTGCAGATCATTTTGGTTGATTCTAACATGCTTTAGGATGTCTATGGAAGACAATCTTGCAAGATGGTTTGATCTAGTAAAGAGACTTGTGATGAAAATTGACTGTCAAATCTAGTAATTATGTGTTACAGAGCATCTAGTATTTGGGTCTGCACTAGTCCGCAAATGAACATCTCACTCTGCGGTTCTAGTATATTTTTGTTGGTTGGTAGAAGCATCTAATTCTAGAATTTCAACTGGTTTTGACCTTTGGTTTGGAAGTTATTAATGACAGAAGTTCGGCTTGGCAAATTACAGTCATTTCCTGTATAGTACATATGAGTTAGAGGGTCCGCATTTCTCCGTGGATAGGATTTTGACTTTTTGGTTCTAAGGAGATGTTGACAGATGTCAATAGAGTGTGAATTCTAGTTGGCATGATGTTTTGAGGTAGATGTGTCTGAATATGGGTATACAGTTGAAGGATTTTTGTATTAGGTCTTCTGTAGTGCTGACCTAATAGATGTGATGATATGCGAAGGTTAAATAAGCATTGCGGAGTTATGTGGGAGCTATTATAGGTCCATGCTGACCTATTTCAAATTGTTTTAAGGATTGAATCTTGGCGTGAGGTGTGTGTGGAAGGTTTTGAGCCGATAAGTTATATATTGTATTATTTGTATGTTACATCCAATTAGGCCAACCTAATTGATGTTATGCTTGAAGTAGATATATATGCTAGATCTTTTTCAGTGTTTTATGAATGAGACATGTATGTATGCAAATACTATTAGAGTAGTGCGAACTTACGTTGTGAATGTTGAGTAGAAGATTAGAGTGATATGAATGTAGAGGAAAGCTAATTGTAAGATCAGAATCAGATAAAGTGTGTAAAGTCAATTTATTGAGCTTTATTGGAATTGTATCTCATGCATATGACAGATGCAATTGTAACAGTTCAATCTAGGCTGTGAGCCACAATCTCTCTTCTATCTTTTTCTCAATGGACAGTGAGTCCACTTGAATAGTGAGTCCACTTGGATAGTGAGTCCACCTGCAGTGAGCATTTCTGTAAATATAGTATAACTGGTTATAATATATTGTGAGCTAATCCTCACCGTGATTTTTCCCATTTTGGGTTTTTCATGTAAAAATCCTGGTGTTCATGTGTCATGAGTTGTTGTTTAATGTTTTATGATTTATTTCATTTATTGCAACTGAATCTGCTAAATGGATTAGATGTTTAATGTCTCAATGGTTTAAAAGAATACCGATTCACCCCCCCTCTCAATATTTTGAGTGTTCAACATTTGATAAGTTATGTTTGACCAATTGTTCTAAGTTTGGTTTTGACTCAACAAATCGTCGATTGTCAACTAGACCAATTAAGCTGAGGTTTTGTCAAAAACTAAGTCATGAAAGTATATGACCGTCGACAAGAAATAGTTGATAGTCATTATTTATTTACGTGAAATGAATATAGTTTATATTATTAGAACAAATTAAAATATTAGTAGTTAAACTACTTTATTATCTATAAATTTCAATAGGAATTCCATTACGATAATCTATCTATTTTGACGTTAAGCAATCTAAGAGGGGGAGATTACCTCAACCCCCTTCTCATATCTTATCATGTATTAGAAAACAACATATGTATAGGTTTTATTCAATGATATTATGTTGTTAAATATCTATTGATATGAACAATAAATTAAACCTTTTTGTTTTGATGTTGATGAACATTTGAGAGGAATGTGGTAAAGATTGCAAATTTAATGCAAACCACTACTAGCTTTTGTGGTCATTCGACTCATATCCTCCACGATGGTTAATGAGGTAGAGAGAAGTTTTAGAACGGATGGGAGTGGTCTTTAATGACTAGTAACTCCATCACTGTTCGCATGCCATTTGAGAGTGATGATAGGCGAAGACACGGCCAGGATCTCCGTGGTAATGTGGAGAGATTAAACCTTTTAAAAGGCTATATCATCGAAGGAAATGAAGGCATGAGGTCGGCATGGGAGCGACTCCAAGTGTTTAGAAAAGGGAAGGACTGTGTTAGACATATATATATATATATTCTGAGCAAGAATTCATACGAGTGTGAAGACTTTATAAAGAATACAGAGAACTCTGTTAGAATATAGAGAGTATTGTTAGAGCTCGGAGAGCTTTGTTCTCCTAAAGGATCCGTAGAAAATAGCTCAGAAAATAGTTATTTTCAAAGGAGACTCTCTTAGTGAGAGTACGGTGGGAGAAATAGAAGGTTAGAATACAACAAAAGGCCCAAAGACATGTACTAATCTATATCTAGGTGAGTCTATCTTTTCATTAAAGACTATAAGAAAACCTGTAGAGATAGTTTTTTATGTTTATCTAAGTTCAACAAGTATAGAGCTATGATAGTAATGTATAAACTTGTGGATGATAGCGGTTTTACTTATGCTTAGTAACCATGAATGGTTGTATGTTCTTAGAGAAGATAAATGGAATGTTATTCCTGTGTAGTAGAGAGCCTTATGGTTGTATCTTTCAATGTTTATATCTTTGTTTGATAGGGAAGCCCGATAGGCTATTTAGAGCCATTGATAAATCGGCCATAGAGTTTTTATTTGGAAACTACGTATGGAAGTTATGAAATATAGTCTTAGATTATTCCTATCAACTATGTCTATACCCTTAAGTTATAGAGATTAAATTTATTTTCTAGACCGGCTGAGTATACTTTAAAGGATTAGTAGTGGAGTATACGAGAGTACACAAATATCTTATGATAATCACTATACAAGTAACTCAACTGTGCATTCAATAAAATGATTCTTTGATTGAGTAAATCGACTGCGAATGAATAACTTTGAGACTATCAACATAGGAGTTGAGATGAGTAAATTTAGACAGAGATAGTTTCACATTTTTCTAATGTTATATATATATATATATAAGTTTTATTGTTTATAATCAAAAGTTGAGGTGTTAGATATTCACTTTTATAGAGTATATATAAATGATATTGGTATTGTTGAAAACACTTAAATATAGTGATTTAATATCACAATTGTATTACTCAAATAATGATAAGCATTGTCATGATAAACAAAGGATGTTAAACATGAGTTCCTAACCTATCCTATATCAAGAGTCAGTGGACTTAAGAAGACCAAGAGGTCAAAGATATTGTATTATTATTGTAGACTCAAACCTATTTAGGTTAAAAGATCGAACTTAGTCAAGAGTACCTATGATAATGATAGGATTCATTAAGACCTTATTTGAATGAGGATAAAACTCGTGTTCTATTTTTATAATTGATATGAGAAATGTGAATTCGAACAATGTCAAGTGGTCAAGAGTAGACTAGAGGTTATCGTTTCCATGTTATATTATTGGAAATTTTGGGAAAACAAGAGCATTTGATATTACAATATATTGGGTTAGAGAAGTTAAAACTCTAGAATTAACCCAGAAGGGCTTAGAATACTTGAAAACTCTTAAATCGATTATAATATTCTTTTAGTCTATTGTTTATTATGGTTGACAGTGAATGGTCAAGAAACCATAGATTGAGACAAGTATAACTTAGGAAGAATCTATAAAGTACTTATGATAAAATAAATGATTTCATGATAGAGTTAGAAACTTGATATATAACACAAGAGTGTTCAGTGTTGGGTCATTGAGTAGAATGACAAAAAATCATAGACCCTGGTATTTGTAAGTATGCAATGAGGGACTCTTTGAAAGGTTAAAATCACCTAAACCTACATATTGCATATATCCTAGATTAAATTCTAAATCAGTTTAGCTAGGATTTGAGTTTAGTCAAGACAAATTATGTCTAGAGATACTAGTCAAGCTAGTCAAATTGTAGGATGTGATAGTTTCCAAGTCAAGTTAGATTTGTGTGAACACACGACTACATTTATTGTAATCATCTATTTATATAGAAACTTTGGCCAAAGTGATGCATTTGTCTCTACATGTATTAGTCAGTTCACCATGTCTAGATGGCATGACCTGTGAGAATGATCATACTTAGCTAGAAGATTGTCTAGAGTTGTATGGTTGATTGAGTTACATAGTCCACACTACACTAGGACTTAGAGGGCAACCTGTTGGTTCCTTATGTATATACTCTTTGTGAAGGGTAGGGCCACTTCCAGATGGAAGGTGAGCGTGGGATCGCCGGTCTTTGGTTGGAGGAAAAACACTCATATGATACTTTCCCTCTGCAGTAGAAGACTCACCAAGACTTGTGAGAGAGATATCAAATTCCAGATGTAGTATACTTCTTGATTGACTTATGATTTTCAAACTTATGTAAACTTATTCATATTGCTAAGTGAAAATTATTTGTCATTGTAAAGTGAAATGATTCCACTATGATTAAAAATTATCTTTGAATATATTGTAATTTCAAGGTTGAAAAATATTTAGAAAAGATATGCATTTATTTTTATGACATTATGCAGATGTTAAAAAAAAAATTCTCTCATGGTTAAAGATGTTCTTTTACTTTCTTATAAAATTTGCGAGTTATTTCAAGTTGTATGAGATGGTATGTTACATTACCATTCTATGTAATCTCCTTTTGTGAGTGTGTGGTTTCTAAATGAAAACCGTTATAAAAAAAGGTTTTGCTCGTCAATCATATTTTCTTCTTACCAAATAATTGCCCAAATAAAAATTTGTCATTCCACTATAGATCAAACTAAGTAATTCAAGAAAACAAATATATTTGAAAATTATTATAATGTGTGGTTGCCTCATTGCGATGACCACCTTGTTCAAATCAAACATATGTCATTTCTTTTCTCCTATAAAAAAATCATTTCCTTATGCTTTGAGAAAAAATGTGTAATGGATTTTGTGGTATATTGACATAAAATTTGTAAAATTGCTAAGAAAAATAAAGTTTCTTTAGGTTAATTTAATAAAATAAATATAATTGGTTTAGTTTAATTAATTTATGGAAAGGAGGATTGATATTATAGGAAATGGTAAGTTGTTTTAGGAAATTAAAATAAGATTTTGAGATTAAATTGTGTAAGGTCATAAAATAATGTTTATGTGTCAATAAAGTGTCTTAGTGTTTGTATTGGCTCTGTTTCTAAAAAATAATGTTTTTGTGTTAGTCAAGTGTCTTAGTGTTTGTATTGGGCCCGCTTCTTGTTAGAGGAGAAGTTCACATATTTGGGATGAAGTCATGGTTGTAGATTTGTATTTTGAGCTCAGACTCGTCCCAACAATCAATAATGTTTTGTTCTACAACTTCAATTGATATAGGACAATGTGCTATGCTCTCTTTCTGAATATCTAGAGACATGGTGGTATTTGGAAATACCTTAAGGGTTGTTGATTCATCACAAGGAGACAAATTTCCTAAATGAACCTCTAGAAAGTGAACAAGTATCCAAAATAGCAAGCAAGCACCCTAAGTATACATATTTATTACTCCTTTCATTGCACCAAATCAAAATGTGTTGTTATCAATTGCTTGAATGCTCTAGGATGAGAGAGAAAACATGTATGTACCTAATTATTAAAATGAATGCATTGAATGTCTTTAAATAGTAGCACATAGGATCAAATTAAATCAAATGTGTGTTTAGTTGACTCAAAGCGAGAGGATGAATGGGCCTAGTCGATTAAATTTGAATTTTGAATTTTAAAATGAAAGGGAATAAGTTTGTGATTGCAGAGTTGCCCCCATAATCATTGACTTGTTCTTGCATTGGCAAATGATCGAATCGAAGTAACAAGTAGATGAATGAAGGTAGGTCCATAGGTGAGTGTGATAAACAGACAAATAAGACAAATGTATAAGAGAGTGTCTAAAATGATAGGATAGAACTAAGTATATATGAAATGAAATGTTAAAAAAAGATTTTAATAACATCCATGAGACCATGTAGTCTAAGGGACCAAGAGTCGCAACCCTTAGACATTTTCAAACTCTTTTGATGTCAAATCTTCTATTGTGAATCTTGATCAAAAAGCTTATTGTTTTGCCAAGCCTTACTTCCTCAAATAAGGTAGCTAGGTTGCCCACTTTCAGGTTGTCTTTTTACTTGATACAAATGTAACTGTAGGTTACACACTCCATGATGAAGTGTCATTTTGTCTGCCCCATTCCCTTGTAGAATAGGCATTTTCCATTTCCCATTCTTTCTTAGATATAGTCCATCTACTAGTCTTGCACTTAAGATGATACAATCTAGTAATCAACTAAGCAATTAAGATCTTTGCCTTGCCCTTAATTTTAGCTCCTATGTATACCTTTTGGTCATAGTCCCATGTTAAAAATTCTTTAACATGGTACACTTTCTTCTAACCAATTTCCTTTGTCCACGTGGTAGTCCTAAATTTTTTTCACATATTTTTTATTTCCTCATTGGTGTTTGGGCACTCTTGCAAGTTAATGTCCCACTTACTCATCTATTTTTTGTTCTATTTCATCCATGTGTTCTTCCTTCAACTAAGCTCCTCCACCACCATTATTTTGGACCAATGGTGGTTCTCCATATTTTGAACCTTTTTTTATATAACATAGTGTTTGAGTTATCATTGATGCCTCCAATGGGAAAGTCCCTGCTTTAACCAAAAGAATCTCATTTGGAATTGAAGTTTTGATCTTGAGGCTATGTATGATTAAATGCATTTGGATCTTTCTAATTGCCCCCATTTTGTGATTTGAAATACTACTTCCCCATAATTCACACCCATAAAGGACAACCTACGTGATAAGCAAGTCAAAAAGGATTTTCTTGGTTGTTCAGTCCCATAATCCAACATTCCTACATCTATTTTATAGTAAGGTTTTTAAATCCCATAATCCAACATTCTACCTCTATTTTGTAGTAAGTGTGAAGCTTTCCACCCCTTATATAAAAATATATGTATGTATGAATAAATGAAAGACTAAGAGAATGAGCCCAACTTTATACAAAATCATATCATTTATCACCATATACATATATTAAAACATTACTTCAAAATAAATAGAAAATAACATGAATAGGCAAATTTCACCATTCAAATAAAATTATTAAAAAAAAACTTTATAAAAATATATGTCGAGCATAACGGATATGTTACCCCTGTATTTATTCGCTACAGCTAAACGCTTGAACGTATCAAAACTCACTTGGGTCTTATCCACTAAATTGTTCGATCTGGTTAGATTTGTGGGTCAATGAGGTCTGGAAATAGCAGATAATATTTATCTGATTACGTAAAGAATAAACAAAGTGCTGTTTTCTAAATGGCGATTGTTGCTGGTACTTGTAAATTGGATACTTGCAATTTGCGGAAGTCGGTTGCATCATCTGCCAATTGGGCGAACAAATCTACGGTATGGAATCATTTCACTCCATATATATTCTATCTGACTCAGATTTTTTGGGTGAGTGGGTTGGTGATCGATTCAATCCTATAAATTTTCCAATAAAATTGGCTAAAGTGTAGGTGATTTCACCGCACTTTGCAATTTTGTATTTATCTTGGAGTTTCCTTGAAGAGGGGTCTCAAAAGAGGGTCTCAAAAGAGGCTCCAAACATCCTAACCAAAACCACTACAACAGTAGTATGTTATGTTTATCTGTGAGAATCTGAAATCTTTAATTTCATTTTTAGTTATAGTGAAACATCATCGCCAATCACTTGCAAGTTGTATTGGCTTCTAATTATACCTGCAGTTCTCCTTTATTTCCCGTGCATACTGGACAAGTAGTTTTGCGAAACAAGATTCACCACTTAAAGCTTCGTTATAACTGGGTTTGTACAGAGGGGGTGTTCATCATCTCTTCTGTTAGTTCTCTATTCCTAGTCCTACCGGAAGAATCTGAGGAGCTCCTAAAATCTTTCAGTAAAGAACATCAGACCTGGTTTTATATGGGTTTTTAATCTCAAAAACACCTAATTGTTTTAAATTGAAATGTTTATTGGGCGAATAACTAATTCGTAGTTGACTCAACCCTGTTCTTATACTTGTTCCGAAGTAAGTTTTTCACTCACCTATAACGTTCCCAGTTGTCTCTCAAACCATTTAATTTCATGGTCTCCTTGGTGCTAAATATCGGTTCTTATTTCGTACGTAATCGAACGTCTAGACAATACCAAGTTTTTGGAAATTCTCCTTGGCTTCGATTAGGAACCAGATCAAATACACAAAAATAATAATAGAAATTTACATTTATAAATAATATAAAAGGAACATAGAAAATATGTTATGCCGGAATTTAATTGATTACATGATTCACCAACTGTTATAAAAGGCCTTCACCCTTTTAACTTATACAGCCAACTTTTCTATAAGAATATAACTATAAACTATCCAACACATTATTAACATTAACAAATTTACTTTTGGATCATAACATCTAACAAACCCCCCTTGATTCAAAAGGAGAAACAGACATTAACAACATTGAATCAAACAACAATAAACTCAAGATGATATTGGGCACCCAACAATCTTACTCAACTTTTCACTTTGTAAACTTAATCTCCTATCTCTTGGTATTGATCAACCAATGTTGACACATGTACGCATCCTCCTAATGCCCGACCCTTGACATTCTTGTGTGATCAACACCTACTAGTCTTGTACATCTAGTGCCCTATGCCATTGTCTCCTATAACTTGAAGATCCATTGCCTCTTAATGACACTACCTAACATGATCATGTCAAAATTCCTCTATCAACATACCTTTGACCATCCTACCACATGCATTGTGAGCAACATTAGAAATGTTCCTTGTTCACTATCTTGGCTACCAAATTTTCTCATGGACCTTGATTACTAAATATCCAGCTACAATGTCCAACACACTATTAATGAAAATTTGTTGCTTTGTGCCTTAAACAATCATACCTTAAGAATCTAACATTCATTTGAAGGTTAATTCAAACCCTTGAGAATCCCAATTTTTTGTAAACTCTTGTGAATCATAAAAGTTGAGGTCTAGAGCTGCAAATTAGTCAATAGAGGAGCTTCTACGAACAAGCCAATTGGAGATCGAGTTAGTCAAAGGAGTTTGTGGGCCAAGGGTCATATTTTCTAGCAATTATGTCAAGTCAAGTACTTTGGTTCTATACTTCATTGCAAGTGTCAAATATCTTGGGTAAGTCTATTCCAAATCTTCGTGTGTCACAATTTAAAGGTTGTACCAAAATTTGAATGAATTAGGGTTTTTGTCTTGTTTACTGTACAAAGGATTGTGTTGTATTCTCTTAAAAGTGTTGGGAAGGGTGTTATATTTGCATAGTTGTGTCCATATTTCCATATTGTCACAAAAGGAAAACCCCAGGTTGTTATAGAGCTTGTCATTATCAAGGGAAACACTAGCTTTATATTGCATAAGGGCATACAATGGGATCCAAAAGAATTGCATTAGAAATGACCATTGTCTTGGTGATTTGTTGTACTTGTATCCCTCGGGGGCATCCTCAATTCATGTCCAACTGTCTGACCACATATCACCTAACCCCACTTTGTCTTTGCTTCTCTAGTGTAGGCAACACTTGTCAAAGGCATGAATCCACTTGTTGATTGATTATGAAGACCCACTTCCCCCTATCAGTCAAGAGGTGGACCATTGATCAACATAACTCCACTAGACCATTGCTCCTCATCAACTCTCAATAAAGGGAAACCAAAAATGAACACAACACACCACACTGCAACTAGCAGATTGAAAGGAAATGCAACTACTCCTACCAAAATTGCCTTTGTACTAGTTAATTCGTACAGTGCGGCACAAAACAAAATAGAACTGTAGTAAAAGTGCTCTTAGAATTAGAAAGAGAAGCTCGTTGTAAAACAAAACTAACCTACTGTGAACATTATGTACTTGCTATTCACAATCTTTATAGTAGTTTCTTAGGGTGATTCACATTCTTGCTGAATAAAATTAAAAGCATATCTTTTTGGATTTACCTAAGGCAAAAGGCTAAAGCACTCTTCAACTTAACGCAAACGATTTTTATATTTTTGATAGAAAATAAATCCCATGATTAGATGCTTGTGTTGTTTAGCTAAAATCAAAGACTGGACAATGCAAGTACACAAGCATTGAATAGGTTTAAACATGAAGACACAAACACTTTGGTAAATTAATTAAGGGAATTAGTACGAAGCCATGATTTGTAATTTCAAATAGACATGCAATACAAAGCTAGCAGATTTGGTAGAAGCAATTTAATCTACTTCAACACATATAACAAAACAATTCAAGAGTAATTTTAAAGCAAGATAGGCTTAATAAATACTATTGAACAAATGACAAATTTTTGATTAACGATAACAAATATTTGATAAACATCAATTTTAGCAATAAGCAAGCGTGAGAATTACCATTGAAAATCTAAGTGAAAAACTTCTTTATACTATTCACAAAACATTGCATGAAAATAAATGAAGGAAATTAACTGAACTTCTACTCTAGGAATAACTTGATTACACGAATGCAAGCTTTATTACAAATTATCCTATCCACTAATAATAAAACTAAAGCATGTGACTGCCAGTTAGATTGATGGTACAAATTACTATAAACTATCGCTTTATGCTCACATCTTTTGCATCACAAGAGATCAAAAGGTAGATGATCTAAAAATTGACTTAAAAATCTCCTCATGCTAAAAATAGAGACCGTTAAATATAGTATGGGCTATAAATAGCTTTGGCTAAAAATAACAAATCCCTAAAATATACTCTTTTCTTTGAAAAAGGTGATTGCTAAAAATAGACTTCTCAAAAAGTTCATCGGACTAAAAATAGAGAGCTAAAAATAGCACGAGCTATAAATAGCAAATCCCAAAATATGCTCTTTTCTTTGAAAAATTGGATGGCTAAATAGTGTGAACTATTTTTAGCGGTGCCCTTGGATGATTCTAATGAAGCTTTCCCCCTATTTTGATCATGGTAGATACTTTGAAAACACTCTAAAACCTTTAGTCATGATGATATGCTAAACACTTGAACTTGAATTTTCCTCGGTGGCAATTTCATGCTTGAAAGATGCAACTTCATGCTTGAAAGATGACTTCTTTATTATATCGAACTTGCCTGAGGGTTCCAGGATGATGTAGACATAGGTGGCAAAGCTAGAATGAATGTACACTGAAGGAACTTTCATGACATTTGTCACCAAAAAGTGCATTTGGAGGAACTTTTCATCACATTTGTCACCAAAAAGTGCACTAGGAAGAACTTTTCATGACATTCATTACCAAAAAGCATTCTTGGAGGAACTTTTCATGACATTCGTCACCAAAATGTGTGCCTAGAGGAACTTTTCATGACATTTGTCACCAAAAAGTGTACTTGGACAAATTTTTCATGACATTCATCACCAAAAAGTGTGTTGGAGGAACTTTTCATGACATTCATCACTAAAAAGTGTGCCTAAATACCACCACTTAAGATTTTTTTTATGTTGAACAGAGTTTTACAAGCTGTTTGACACTTTTTATGAAGATATAGCAGAACTTTTTGCTAGGAAATTCACCCAAAAGGTACACTTGCCTTAAAATGCTTTTTAACTTGGTTTTGAAGATGATGAAAGTCACTTAAAAGTGCAGCTAATTTGTTGTTTGAAACTCCTTCAAGGTTGGGCAAAAGTTTGACATAGTAATGCCACTTCAAAAGACTGCTCAAACACGACTTTAGTGGCAATTTGTCCCTTGGCATTAATCACTAATATTTCTATTGTTTTTCATGGTTTGGCATACTTCACTTAGGGTTCTGTCATGCCAAAACTGTGCCTCATATCTGTCCATTTAACCCTCTTCTTGTTGGTGTGGATCACTTGGAACATTGCCACTTTAACATGCTACTGCGTCTCTTTTTTGAGCATGAATTCAAACATACTTCGGCACCTTACACTGCTTTTGGCATTGATTTTGCCAATGGATTTGTGTGCCATACTTAAGACAACCTGTCTATTGCTTGGGGTTCAAGCCACCAAACTTGCACTGTAATTTTGATCTTTGACTTCCTTTTATGCCTTAGGCAAACTTTGTTAAGCTGTTTGCCATTTTTCATTGATGACTAAAGCATCTTTCTTTTGATTTTATGACTGAAAAAGTTTTAGACTTCTGCCTTGCTGGCTATTCTTACATGCTGATCTATTCTTTCTTCTCTTATTACAATATGATATGGCAGACTTTGTACATATACGGCTGATAACAAAGGTACGGCATGGATTAAAATCTGCTATTTAGACTATGAATGTTGTTAGGAAACTTCAAACATAAGTTGCAGCAATTTTAATATTTGAAAACACCACAAAAGGGTACAGTAGAAATATTATGGGGTCAGCAATGACAATATTGTGAATAATAATATTGTAATGTCCCTTTCTTATAATTTTTGGTATTTTCTGAATTTCTGAAGTAAAATACAAACTGAAATAGCAAACCAAATTGGAAACAAATAGCTGGAAACTACTTGTCAAGCCCTCAATGGCTGGAATTCAACTTCAATTTCATCCAACATAGCAAAATTCAACTTGTAGATGTCGAATTACCCAAATGAACTAGCTGTTTTATGACTGATATGAAAGGGACAGCCAATATAAAACCTTATGATATGCAATTGTGCTCAGATCTGAATAGTATATGCTCACATACATCAATCATAAATGCTAATATGACTGAAAATTAATGTGTGGAGTCCTCAAAATGAAATTAGTCAACAATTATGAAGCTCTAGGGCCTCAAATACACCTAGATCTGAATCAAACAACCAAACATCCAGTTGAAACCTTGATTTTATTTGATTTGCAACAACTGGAACACTCACATTGACTGATTTGCAAACTGGAAACACAATTTCGGACTTACAACAATTGATCTTGACCAAAATAGTGAATATACAGCTGCCACACGTTGAAGAAAACCTTGTATGGTGAATGAATAGAAATATTGGCAGCTGGATATGACTAAAAGAATGTTGTAACAGCAGCAATGGCAAGGTGGATGACCTAGGAAGATGGCGGGCAGCTGGAAAATTAGAGAGTTCTTAGATAACTTTGTGCTTGTCTTTATGGATGATATTTTGATATATTCCTGAAATGTAGAAGAACATTATTAAAAAGAAAAAAACATTTTTAAATACTCAAAATAAAATAAAATAAAAAACATTTTTAAATACTTGGAGGGAAATTTAAATCCAAGGGCCCGATTTGGAAAGGTATATCAAGGAGGTGCCTAGCTTCATTTCATCATCAAGATTTCGATTGGCATTTTCATTGTGAGCTTTGCATTTGAATTTGCATCCAAGGATAAAAACCTTTGGCTATTTTTCTGAGGTTGAGGAGGACAAAAAGCCTCTTGGACTTCATCTTGGAGGTGAGGATGAAAACCCTTACCTTTAGCATCGGTAATTCCACATTGGGGGTTACATGGTGAACTAAATTGGAGATTTGTGTGTCATTTTCAGGTTTGGATGAATTTAAATTTGCAAGCAAATCCTAAGTCGCCATTTTCTAGGGTTTGGAGTTGATTGTCATCATTTTTGGAGCGCCATAGTAGAAGAAATGATCGCTGCCATATTCCAAGGGCAAATTCAGAGGTAGCGCCCCTTTGTGGGTGGCTGATTGCCACATTAATTGTATGGATTTCGGACTGCGTTTTGGCACCATAGTTGCGGCAGTAAGCGATCCCTTTCCAAGGCAGAATTACACCATTTTGTGGCTGTGAACTGCAGATATTTGTCACCACAGAGGTGTACCAACATCTCGGAACCATCCACCATTATAATCATTGCTGGCCACATCATTGTTGACATCGTAATGGTTGATCGCCATCACATAGCAGGGGTTTGAAGTTGTACGACAATCGTACAGGGGTTTATGCTAGCTCAAGTTCTGCCTAACAACATTGTACTAGTCATTTAGTCAGCTGTCCCAGCCTTTGGAGTGCTAATCCAGTTATCTAGGATGCTGTATCAACATTTTGGAGGGTTATATCAGTCACATGAGGTGTTGTACTAGTCATTAGAAGGTTGGATTAGACATCTATAGTGTTGTACCATTCACATAAGGCATTGTACCGGTCATTAGAGGGTTATATCAGACATTTATAGTGCTGTACTTGACTTTGGGAGTGTTGGAAAATCAATTGGAGTTCTGTATTAACAACCATATTACACAAATTTCGTCATTTACCCACTTGTGTTGATTTGGGAAAGTTGTAATTCTAAAACTTTGTTTCGAGCTTGCATATCAGTATTGTATATCATTTTCCCATATTGAAATTAAATAAAATCAATGTTGTTATTTTTGGTGCTGTTGTCATATCTTAAACTTTGTTTCGAGCTTGCATATCAGTATTGTATATCATTTTCCCATATTGAAATTAAATAAAATCAATGTTGTTATTTTTGGTGCTGTTGTCATATTGATTGCAAATCAGATTTGAGTGTAATTTAGGGTTATTTGAGGGTTTTGTGAAGTTTCCAGCTTGGTAGTTGTAATCAACATTTATATTACAAGTTTCAGTTGCTGCTCCTGTTTGTTTACTTTTCAAAAAATCAGAAAACACAAAAAAACTTCAGAAAAATACCAAAATCATAAAAAGGGGACATTACAATCAGGGAGAGGAGAAAAGATCAGTCTCTAGAGCTATAGAATGTAGAGTTAGAACACTAGAATTCAGAGATTGAGATAGAAGGATTGAATATGGAAGGAAGAGAAGAAATGAATGCTTTGCAAGAAACTATCAGCCAAGGTCAGAAAGATCTGGAATGATCACTATTCAAGCAAACTATTCACAACATAGAAGTTCTAGTTAGTTTTTTAATTATTTCTCATGCAAATGCATGTAAAAACTTATTAATAATTGCCATTTGCACTTAGATTACCAATAGTAATTTTATGCCTATTTCCTGCTAAAATTGCTGTTCAAAATTCCTAAGAGATGAATAGAATTTGGTATACCTATTTTTTTTCTGAAATTATTGCTCAAGCATTTTATGTCCTTCATATAATTTACTTAATCTTGAGTGCATCCTTTATTTAAACCAATTCAATCTTTGTGTTGTACTTGCTCTTCTTTGGTCTTTGCTATTGGCTTGAAAAAATGAGCATTTATTAGCTGCTATAGGTTGTTGCTTTAAGTGAAAAGACATAAAAATATCTTGTCTTGAATAGAAGTGCTAAATTGCCTTGTGCCCTTGCACCAGAACTAAAAGATAGGCAGTTATTTACTTTCTTTTTGCAATGTATGTTCAAAACCCCAAGAGTTAACAATTGTAGAAAACTAGAGGTCGTGTCTTTAAGTTTTACTGTTTTAAGGTTTTTGTTTTATTTTTTGTTATAGGGAGCTTCCCCTTCTAATTTGAAGAAAGGCTTTATCTTACATGCTACTCTGTTGTATGTTGTACTACAAGGCATGTATTAAAATGCTGATATGGTGCAAGCTAGGATGCTTTCTTTCCTTGCTTGTGTAGGGAGATAATTTTCTAGCAATAATAATACACTAATGTAAATCATTTGTTCTCTAGAGTGATATGAGATGAATTTCTTTTAAAAAGAGAAATTTTGAGCAATTCAAAAGTCCACTTGGTGTCCAAGCAAATGATTGTTATGCAAATGTTAAAGAGAGGGTGTTAGAGGTTAACCGTTAAAAGCTAGTTTTGATTAGTACATAGGGTTTGTGTCTAGGAGTTACAATGTAGAGTCATTGCTTATAATTTTAATATCTAGGAGGCACAATATTAGTGCCTAGGCCAACATTGTAAACTTAGCTAATTTATATTTGTTTATTCCTTAGCAGTTCCTAATTATAGCAGTTTCCATTTCATTTACTATATCTTGTAAAATATTTCTCTATTGTATTGTAAGAGAGCAACATACTGCATTGTAGTTGACATACTTATTTTCAATAATATTGGATCATAAAAAATAACAAAGCATGACAATTGGTGATCAAGGATTTTTTTACATCTTTTTGATGGTCCTGTGCATTAATGTGCTTATCTTTAATTTCATTTAAATAATTTGAGTTTGTCAATGTAAAAACAACCTCTGTAAAATGTTTACCATCTTGCCAATATATTTATAGCTATCATGAGAATTTTCTACATTGATTTCACAATTTTGACTAATATGTTATCTTTATTTTCCTTTTACCTCAATGAATTATGGCTTCCACCTCTAAAGTGTCTTCTTTGGTTAATTGCAGGTTTCAAGTGTAGCATGTGTGCCAATCTATAATGGTTCTTTGGTGTATAGAATTTATCCATTACATGGAGAGTATGTGAATATTGGTCCTCTAAAGCTTTGCTGGTTGAAGCCTTGGTTATTATCTAAGTTCCAACTGTGTAAGTCTTATGGGCAACCTAGACTAGGGAACAATTTCTCTGGTATAGAAATACGATCAGAAGACTCTACATTGGGTTCTTTAGAATACACATCTTTACTTAAGAAGGAAAAAATAAAATTGATCTCACTATCAAGAATAGAAGGTTAGCATATCATTGGTAGGAAATCGATGCATTTTCATTGTTTGCAAACTGCTATTTTCTCGGTTGCCTCTGTATTGATATGAATGTGCTCAAAAGACCTTGATGGGATAAAAATGTACTTATGATATTGGATCATTGATAAAGTGAGAATTAGACAAAAACATAACTTTTGAGGAAATAAACTAATCTGTTTTCTAGGAATTGGTGTTGCATTACCAAAATATTGTCAGATTTAAAGATGTACTATTTATACAAAAGGGGATGAATATATAAATACTTTTCCATATAATAGAAATGCCTAAGAACAAATAGGATGTATTTGTACTAAGGACTACCAAGTTACAATGATTTGGATCCATCATTATAATATTACATCATTATAATGTTAGAATAAATAAATATATAATATTACATCATTATAATAGTTAAGAATAATAATAATCATGAACAACCCTTGACCTAGGTGACTTGATCAAGGGGAGAGTTTGTGTTAGACTTATGCTGCAGAAGTTACCATTCAAGTTGAAAAGTTAGATTATTGTTTTGTAGGTGTGAGAATTTTCTTAAGTTATCAATAAAGATGATCTATGTTTAACTTTGCATGTCATCTATCTTCTATCCTTCAGAATAGCTTTGCATGCTTTTTGGTTATTGTTCCTTTTCAGTATCATACTTCGTTCATTGTTGTTATTGATATTGTTTCCTTTGTTCAAATCCAATATTTTTGTTAATACGGATCTTTTAATCTTTGTTTTAATTAGTAGATAGTATTGTTGTTGAGTTGCAAATAGAAAAACCCGTGAAAGTACTTTTAGTATGTGCCCCCTACCTTCAAGATCAAAAAGACAGGTCTAGATTGTTTTCAAGCATTTTACTCTCATGCAAAAGCTCCAAAAATGCAAAAGCCTCAAAAAATACTTTGTATAGTGTGCATAAGCAGCAATCCAGTTTATTTGTTTTGGATTTTAGGAGTAGATTAAATCAACGAGCTTCCCTTGCTAATTTGAAGAGAGGATTTCCTCACACACTGTTTTGTTTTGTGTTGTCATGAAAGTGACAAATTAAAATGCTAACAAAATCAATGGAAATATAAGGAACAAAAAGAACATCATCAATGCAACCATCCTGCATCTTAATTGAGCCTGTTCTTACAACCGGAATCTGTGAAGAGTTCCCAACCACAATATGAGAAGTACTACAAGAGGAAATAGAATCAAAAAGATCCTCAGCATGAGTCATATGATGTGAAGCACCGGAATCAAGAATCCAACTGTTACTGGTAGGGGATGAAGCCCTTGCTGTGAGAGCTTGCCCTTTTCCCAAGGAAGAAGACTTAGGCATGGCAATATTGTGTTTCCTCATAGATTCCTTCAATGCTGCTAACCTCTCAAAACAATGTGCATCATTATGCCCCGATTTTCCAAAAAGGAACAATTTTCCTTCTTCTTAGAGTTAGAGGATGACTCCCTGGAGTTATAAGGAGGAGGAGGAGGTGGAGGATTAGTCTTCTGATCATTCTTCGCCTTAGGTTTGGAGGGAGGCTCATCACCTACAGACGAATCTGTCTTGGGCTTCTTCTTGTTCTTACCCTTGCCCTTGGAAGATTGAGCCATCAAAGCATGACTCTTAGCAAGAGCATCCATTTGAATTAACTTGGCCTGCTCCCTAGTCAATTGATCACAAAATACCTCAAATGAAGGCATCTTACGGTCTTCTCCCATAGCATCCATAGTAGAATAGAAGGTAGAGGAAAACACTTGAAAAGGACCTCTCAACTTAGACAAGATCAAGAAAATACACTCCTTATCCTCTTTGGCATGACCACATCCTTTCAATTGTGACAAAATCAACTTGAATTGGGCAAGGAAATCCTGAATAGTGGGGAAGGCATCTGGAGAGAGAGAGGTGAGATTGGCTTCAAGTTGCAAGATCTTGAATTGATTGACCTTACCATACAACTCAACAAGCTTATCCCACACCGCTTTAGGTGTCTTACACTCCACAATGTGAAACAACAGATTATCAGACACATGGAGACCTATGAGTCCTGTAGCCTCATCCATTTTGTTTCTATGAACAAATTGCTCAAATGGTTTTGTGAACTCAGATTGATCAACATCTAACATTTGCCAAAGACCCCTAGATTGCAACAACTGTGATATTTTGAGCTTCCATGTGTGATAGTTGTGTGGAGTGAGCAATTCAATCCTTGGGTCTGACATGATAAACATGGGAACACAAAGGAACCAAAATGCAGTATCACCCCCCCAGAATGAATGAATTTGCAACTTCCAATCACCAAATTTGCCAAGTAACTCTAATATAAGTAACTGAAACAACTTGCAACTTCAAGCTACTTAATCTGTCAAAAAATGGCAAATTTTTTAGAAAATACCTCATTCATAGCGAAGTTCATCGAAGTAGCTTTTCTACAATATCTTGTTTGTCAAAAACGGACTCCGTTTGTAAAAGTTGTGCAAGTTTGAAAAAAAATGCCTATTTTAGGCTCTTTTGGACCAAGCACTTGGTCCCACCATGCGACCACATTCGTCTTTGGCAGAAAAAAAAAAGGGCCCTCGAGGGGTGATGCCAAGTCACACACGGAGAGCTTCAAGCCACCAACAAACCACACGCACCAATCAACCTACCCAGATCATAGGTTTCCACGTGCTAGAGAGAGACCAAACACAGCCTTGTGAGCCTTCCTCACATCAGATAAGTGGGTGAAAGGGCTATATGAATAGCAAAGAACAACATAGCTCCATCAATGTGGGACAAAAGTCCCTACAAACTGCTCAATTGTCTTCCAAATGGGCCCACCTCTCAGCCACAAAAAACCCTAATCAAATATTTTTGTTGCAAACTTTATAGATTATATAGTTTGCTCAAAATATTTCCGCTGCTCACAAAGTATATTGCTGCTCACAATGTGTGGGATCCCATGCAAAAAAAATGAAATCCTTCATAAGAATTTTCTGCCAAAAGGATGCTGCACAGAAGGGAAAAAAACGCCACCAATATGGTATTGGTATGTAGCGCTAGCAATATGAGGATATATCAAAGCCGTTCCCCAACACCTCCTCCAAAAACAATGAAGCCACAGACAACAAAAAAAAGAATCGATGCCTGTATTTTGCTAGACTTAGGAATATAAAGTCTGCTCAGAATGAATGAAGAAGACCTGCAACTTAAGAGGTGACCAGCTGGCAAACAATCAGGGCCATGGAATCACAGACAACCCTCAGGAAAAGAGCGCCTTCCTTCAACGTCTATCTCCCCATGCCTCTTTTGGCCCAAATCGCCCAAAATGAGCCACCAACAAGAAAATGACTCACGAATTTTCTTTCAATGAAATCACAAAGCCATCAGATTGCCTCCAGCATGAATTCACCAGCAAACAGGCAGCCCCCCAAAAATATTCAGATCAAAAAACTCCGTCGAATAAATGATCTCAGACTCTGATGAAAACTCTCAGCATGGAAGGTGGTTGCAGAAGACGAACTCTGATACCATGTTAGAGCAATGCATCTAGGAGCATGTGCAAACCAAGAGAAAAACCTTCATGAATGAGAGAAGCAACACACGAGAAGCTATTTCACCAGGACTGAAGAATATACGTTGGGCATGAGATATTTTACAATGTACAAACCCAGGTATAAATAGTTGGGTAAAAGATGAGGTACGGGAACAACCAACCCCAACTACCTCAATGGTAAAAAATAAAAAATGCACCTAACATTATTAAAATATCTAATAATGTAAAGTTTAAAGTAGCCTAAGTAAACTTAAGCGTACTCTAACATCATTGAATCCAAAAAAGTGTGTGTTCGCTGTGCCAGAGGGCAGATTGCTGGGGCATATAGTCTCAAAAGAATGACTGGCCATTGATCCAGAAAGAACAAGCGCCATTCTGGCTCTCCCCCTTCCTAGTCACAATAAGAGTCTGGAGAGCTTTCTGGGAAAGATAAATTTTGTGAGGACGTTCATACCCAATTTTGCTTCAATAGCGAAACCCCTCACAGCCATGCTCAAGAAGAACGCTGCCTTCACATGGTCAAAAGAAGGCAGGGACTGTTTTGAAGCTGTCAAGCAGGCCATTGCATAGGCTCCCACACTGATAAATCCTAATTATGAGAAGGATTTTATCCTTTATGCCTTTGGAGGCAAGGAGGGTATATCAGCAGTTTTAACACAACAGAATGAAGATAAATTGTAACAGACAATTGCTTTCCTCAGCCAACCACTCAAAGAATATGAGCTGAAGTATGATTTTGTTGAAAAACAAGTATTCGATGTGGTGAAGGCACTCAAAAAATTCAGACATATGCTTTCAAACAACAAGATACAGTTGATGGTGAACCACCCTGGCGTTAAAGAGTTTCTTTTGAGTAGAGATATTAATGAAAAAAGGGCTGGGTGGATCACAAAGGTGATGGAATATGATGTTGACATCAACATCACCAAGCTGGTGCGAGGCAAAGGCCTGTGTGAACAGATGGCCGTGGGTTTTGAGGTTAGAAACGATGCTGTATGTGTCTTGAAACAGATGGCCCCAGGCGATTTGTATCATGGCATGACCACGTTTCTGCAGTCAGGCAGATGCCCAAAGGGATTGGATTAGGCCAAAAGAAGGTATTTTTGGCTCCAATCCATCCCTTATGTTATTTATAATGGTGTCTTGTTTAGAAAAGACATCAATGGAGTTCTCTTTAGATGCATTACACAAAATCAGACCTCTAAGGTATTAGAAGAATTTCATAATGGCCCTTCTGGTGGCCATTATTCTCCAAGAACAACTACTGTCAAGATCACGAGGGCTCGTTATTATTGGCCCAATTTATTCAGAGACGCCCATAGATGGGTAAGAAGCTGCAAAGAATGTGCATTATTTGTAGGAAAACAAAGGTTGGCTGCTCTTCCCCTGCATCCAATTCAGACTGATCAGCCATTTACCCAATGGGGTTTGGACTTTATTGGGATGATTAATCCACCTTCTAGTGTTGGCCACAAGTGGATTTTAGCAGCCACTGATTATTTCACCAGGTGGGCAGAGGCCCTTGCATTGAAGGATGCCACAGGCCTCCATTTTAGACTTCCTTGAGGGGATAGTTAGCAGGTTTGGTGTTCCATTCACCATTATTTCTAACAATGCCAAAGCCTTTGTAGGCACAAAAATCAGTGAATGGGCTTTGAACTATGGAATTTATTTGAAGACATCATCCAATTACTACCCCCAAGGGAATGGCTTGGCCGAGTCCACAAATAAAAATTTCATCAGGATCATCAAAAGAACAGTGGATGATAATCAAAGAACTTGACATTCCAAGTTGAAGACAGCCCTTTGGGCTAATAGAATTACCCCTAAGAGGGCCATTGGCAATTCGCCCTTCATTCTAGTATATGGAAAGGAAGCAAGACTTCCACTGTCATTGGAGTTGCCTTCCCTTGAGCTGACCCAATAGCTGGAGCTGCTAGAAAATGATGCCATGATAGTTAGATTTGCTGAGCTAATGGAGCTTGAAGAAAAGAGGGACACTGCTATGAAGACCCTTGAAGCTCATCAAGATCAGGTCAAGAGGACCTTTGACAGAAAAGCAGTTGACGGAGTCTTCCAAGAGGGAGATTTGGTGCCGAAATGGGATGAAGATAGAGCTAAGGCTGGAAGACATTCCAAATTCGATGCTTTATGGAGTGACCCTTACATCATCACCAGTTGCAAGCAAGCTAATGCCTTTCAACTCTCCAAGATGACTGGTGAAGCACAACTGATCCCAGTGAATGGGATTCATCTCAAACCATACTTCTGAGTTTGGTTTTGGGATCCTTGTATATATTTAGAGTAGGTTTGTTTCTGTTTTAGGCTTCCCTTCCTCTAAGTGCTTTTACACAGGCAGCTTTCTCATTAGGAGATTGTTTGCCTTGTTGTGTGTTTTTGTGTTCTTTGGAGGCATTTTCAGTTTTGTTTGGTCATGTGGTTGCTTTTCTTTTGACCCTGTGCCCAATGGACTGTATAAGGCAACTGGATCCCTGTGTTTAGTAGGCAAACACCCCTGCATAGTCGTCAAAATGTTATCCTATTTTGCCTTCTGGCCAAATAGCCTAAGGATGCATGATCCTAGTGTTCTCACCTTTTGAAATGCAAGAGAAAATCATTCAAAATGACTAGGTCCCAAAATTCTTGGGTTTTCCTTGTGCTTTTTAGCATTTTCAGAGTTTCGGAGTTCAGAGATCTCCCCTTTGTCATGCCATCCTAATTGGCTTTGAACTCTACTTTGTTCTTTGCAAAATCCTCTAAGTGTTCAAAATTCTTCGAGTGTCGGGGGTCGGACCTCCTTTCTTCCTTCCTTTTCTTTTGGAAGGAGAAAGGTGGAAGGCCCGAAGTCCGAGCTCCGACTCTTTCTCTTTGAAAATTTCTCTAAGTGTTTCAGGGAATCGGACTTCGGACTTTTCTTCTTCCCTCTCCCCTTTTCTCATGGAAGGCGAGAGGCGGATGGCTTGACGGCCGACCCCCGACGGGTGTTATTGTAATGTCCCCAATTTTAGAAGTGACTTAAAATGTGTCTAATTGTAAATTAATTTTATAAAGTATTTTAATTGCTTTATAAAATTAATATTTTATTAAGTTACTTGAAAAATACTTTATTAAATAAAGTATTATTGTACACACATTTAAAAAGGGTCATGTAAAAGCATTTAATATTGTTAAGTGTGACTGTGTACACAAACTTTCATTTAATAAAATTAGGGCCTGTCCTAATTTATGAAAGTTTAAAAAGGCCTGAGAGTCATTGTTGAGCATGTTCTGAATGTTCTAGATGTTTTTTAGATACTTGGTTTTGGGTTTGTGTCTTTTGATAAATTGTATTCAGCTGATTGACAAGGTGATGTTCCCTTGCATTTGCTGAGCCGAGGAGATGTTCCCTTGGTGAATTGTAAAGGTGAAATCATTTCAGATTTCACAACCGAGCTTCAAAGCGTCTTTGGTTCGATTGTGGGTTTTCGCTATTTAGTTGGAGACCATTCAATAAAGCTTCATTGAAGATATTTGATTGAAGATACTGCTGAATAAAATATGTAGATTTTTGGATATTGTTCATGCATGGTTTTACTTGCAAATTTATTGATTTGTAAAATATAAATTTGCAAGTCTCATTAATAGTTATAATTTGTGGATTCAATTGTTGAGAAATGTTGTGGTTTTGTGTAATGTAAGAGTTTTAGCAGACAACATCTGACAGTGTGGGTCCCAGCTATGTTAAAGAATTTTATGAAGGTTTGAATCTGCCATTTCTAACAAGACATTGCAGAATTTGAATTTACATATTTTATTGAAGACGCCTTCTTTCTTCAGAATCGTGGGATATCACTATCAGTGGGACCCATCAAAGCATTCAACATTTATTTATATTTGTAAATAGAACTCATATCATCAGATCGTGGCACCCAGATGACACAGTGTAGCCAGGGCAGCAAAAGAGATTCCGTAGGAAGGAGTCGCTTGAGTTTATGAAGGAATAATATGTTAAATATTTTGGAACTTAGACATCTAAAGGCAATTCGTGGAGAATATCATTTCTTGCTGAAGACTGGAGAAATCGTGGATCTAGTGTCTTATAAGCGCCGCAGGAATTTGTGGATCTACATCGACTTCAACCAAGAATCATAAGAGTCACATCATATCAGTGTAGCGATTGAAGACTTTATCATTGCTTAAGGAGGGATTGCATCTTATGTTTGGTATTGATAGTGGCAGGAATAGTTCGCAAACTTCATTTAGAGAATATCAATTGCCATCAGTGTCGAATGATTTGAGTTCTACGTGGAGGATCGTGGTGTGTGTTAATGAAGACAGAGTTATTGAAGGTTCACATAAGTCATATTATCCAATTTGAGCTAAATCCCTGTCAGCGAGCTATCGGGTTGGCACTGTCTACAGCTTTTAAGTAAGCGACTGAAGGTATTGACATCCTCTATAGTGCCAAGGTGTGAAAGAAACTTTGTATTGTGGATCGCAAGCATAGTGGTTCATCCTTATAGTCATTTGGCATCATCTGGAGAGGCGATATGTCTTAAGAAGAAGATTAGTTTATACATACCTCAGTCATTGAGAGTCTAGATGCATTTGTAAAGATGTTGAATTCATAATCATCATCAAGGGAGATGCGATTAGTATAAGGGTAGCCTTTTCACTCAGTACCATTTGAATTTATTGTAAAAATTAGATCAGAATATTCAGATTTGGTAGCAGCAGAGTTTTCTACAGAAGAATCAGATTTGTTGTTGCAATTGGATGCCCTATGTTGTGTATTTCATGGTGGATTTCATGCTTGTTATGAATATCAACTTGTAGCATCATTTGCTATGCTTATTTGTCATGTTTGGGCATATATATGTTCGCTGTGATTACATGTTTGAAATCAGAAAATTAAAAAGCAGAAAATTAGGGCTGGAATTAAGAAATTTATTTTCAGAATTTTAGGGCAGATCGCATTGGGGATATTACAGGATGGGACAATGCGTATGTGCATTGATTACAGGGCATTAAATAAGAAAACAATAAAAAACAGGTATCCCATTCCTTGGATTGATGAGCTCATAGATGAGCTACATGGTGCTTGTTACTTCTCCAAAATTGATTTGAGATCGGGCTACCATCAGATTCGGGTCCATGCAGAGGATGTGCAGAAGACAACTTTCAGGTGTCACTTTGTAATGTCCCGTAGGCTGGCGGTGGGTGATATGTCCCACCAGGTGTGTTGTGCCAAATCAAAATTTTTGCTTCATTAAGGCATTTTGTGAAAGCCTAGAAAAATTTTCGTTAAAAAAGTCAAAAAGTCAAAATTTCTAAAAATAGACGTCAAATTAGGTTTTTTGGGTTTCTTGAGATACGGATGCTGGCAAAATAGACGTCAAATTAGGTTTTCTGAGTTTTTTGATTCAGGAGTTGTGCCTGATTCTGATTGGTTGATTTTGCTTCACAATCAAGGTGGTTTAGACGGAATCTACAAAAGGTCGTGTTTTCCCTACTGGGTCAATTCTGGTTTTTTAGAAGGCGAAGCACGAGCTCCGAAGCTATTAATGGAGGAGGTTCATCTGCCAAGGGTCAGTTTCAAGTTTTCAGGGCTGTTCAGATAACGGAGAATTGTCGAACAGTCGTCGATTGATGAAGAACGGAGAACGGAGCATGATGAATCCGGAAAGTGAAAGAAAGTTAAAAAATCCTCAAAATGTTTAAGTCTGGAAATCCCAGGCGCTCCTAGAGGCTGGGGGCGCCCAACCTTGGCAGACTTAGATTTTTTTTGTGTTTTTCCAAAAAATGTTAAAAATGTCTCCATCAGCGAGTTTTCGGGTGGAGAAAAGAAGTCATTTTGGTCAATAGATCCTGAAAAGCTGGGATCCACATCAGATATATCCAGGCTATCCAGTCCGTCCCTCATCCAGTGGCAGTTGTTTGACGAATCGTCAAAATTGATGACAGGAAGTAGCTGTCGGCAAGAGAAACGAGGTAAACTGCAGACAAAGATGAAAATCATTAAAAAATGACTAAGGCATTGACATCCAAGTGCCCCTGGGGGAAGAGGGAGCCTATCATCCCCAGTGTTAGAATTGTTTTCACGTTTTTCGAGAAACGTCAAAAAGTCTTCGTCAGCCCGCTTCTAGGTGGTCAAAATTAGTCAAACTCAATCGAAATGCCCATAAAAGCTGGAAATTCATCTCAGTGTTCAGGCTACTCAGATCACCTCCCATCCTGCTTCAGCAGTTAGTTGGAGGATCAGAAACAAAGATCAAACGGGACTTGCGACACATAAAACGGAGAAATAGAATGAAAATTGAAAAATTCCAAAATTTTTCTAAGGCATGAAATCTTATGCGCCCCAGGAGGCTGGGGGCGCCCATCAATTCCAGACTTAACCATTTTTTCATGTTTTTTCGGAAAATGACAAATCCTCTTCCGTCAGCCTGGTCAGATTCATAGAAAATCAGTTTGGCTCGATTTCTGAGGCAGGCAGAAGGAACAATCAACTCAGTTTTCATCAGGCTTGCTTGACTGCCTAACCATCAGTCTTAGTTTTGCTCCAGCAGGTGAGATTCGATAGCCTAATTGGGTCCCACGGTCATCGGAACGCGCGCGGAAAACAAGAAAATGTAAAAGTTGAAAATTTCCAAAAAAATGGCTAAGGCATCAAATCCCAAGCACCCTAGGAGGCTGGGGACGCTTGGTGTCACTAGAGAGTTTTTCCATGATTTGCTGATGTCATCCGACGGTCTTTTTCCGATCTTCGTCCAGTGACAGTTTGCCATCTTGTTGAAGTCAGAGGAAGGCCACATCGGAGTCAGAACGAGTGCAAAAGTTTCAAAACGAAGGAAAAATTGGCTAACACTTTTTGCAACCTTGCGTGTTTGATGACATCATCAAAGAAGATTTATTTTAATCATCTCACACATGAAGCGATAGGCATCTATAAAATAGGGATTCTTCCTATTCGAGCATATCTACTTGGATTTGTGCTTTAAAAGATGCTTTCTTCTTTGATAAGATTCAAGTTTTATGCTTTCACAAAGAAAACTGCTTTTTCGCCCTAAAGTTCTATAAAACAAGCTTTTTCCCTCCTTATTCATTATTTTTGCAGGTTGCATCCAGAGAAAGAAAACATCTTTTTCTTTTCACGAAGATTTGAGAACCCAAACGGAGTGCCTTTTTAGTGTTCTTCGTAGTTTCGGGATTGGGAAGCACAGAGGCATGCTTTTTCAAGGTCCATCTTTCTAGGGCGTCATTTTTTAGAAACAGGGCCGGAGCTTTTTCAGTTTTCATTGAAATTGGTCCATCTAGAATTTCATCCTATTGAAGATTGGAAAATTTTATTTTTTTCGGAAATCTGCTTTTTGCTGCTTTTTCGGGAAATCCTCTGCTTTTTCAAAATCTGACGATCTGGGTTGTTTCAAAACGGGATTGTCTACAAAACCCACGTGCCCGCTTTTTCGCTCAAAAGCTGCTTTTTAAAAGAAATCAACATACAATTTTTAGCCTTTTGTCCAAAATATTTCCAAACATAGGCGTGTTCATAGGCATTCTTCAAGTTTTTTCAGTATGCAGTACTCTGCAGCCTCAGGCCTAATGACATTGAGAAATATTTCTCAATACTATCTTGGAAGGAGAATTTCATCATTTCCATTGAAGAATGCAAGAGGGTGTGGCACAATGACAAGGAAAAATATCAGAAAAAGATTTGCTCGAAAGTGGCTGAAAGAAAAGCAAAATGTTTTGCCAAAGAACATTGGAAGTGGATGACTTCAAGGTGGTCAGATCCAATCTTGGTAGAAGTACCCGGCACATAGATGTGAATCTTTTTAAGGTTGCAGCAGATAATCTAAAGGAGAGGGTGTTGAAAGATGGAGAAGATAAAGTAGCCCTCAAGGTTGAAAATAGGCAGCTGCGGCAGTATATTTCTAATCTTTTTCATGGCACTTCGTAGGCCAACTTACTGCTTCCTCAGATTCTGGAATCACCGATCATCAGCAGCAGCTGAGTCAGTTGGTCATATATGGGAGGCACATGAAGGATTGGGTGGAAGAATTTGTAACTAAAGGCAGATTTGTACTTTCATAGATCTATCAATTAAAGTATAATGCTCATGATCTGCATCAAGGCATTCAGGGGTTACAACATACTATGGCTGAAAACAGACTGGTGTTCGAGATCATAATCTTCGACTTGAAGATAGCATATAATTCCATTGATTCAACAGAAGATAAGAAGATTGTTTCTACTTGGAAAGCACAGTATCTTTTCACAGTAAAAACCTATGGGAATATAACCTCAGAGTTAATGGAATGGAAAGAAAAAGTGGTAAATGCTCTCAAGTTCGTGAGATCTTTTGTTTCTTAGATCCCGTGCTCATATGAGAAAGAAGATGGTACCCTGTATGATCTCAGGGAAGTATAGACAGAATTCCAGACTCTTGTCCGCAACAATTTTAATGGTGATCTCAGTGCTGGCAAGATGGATCGTTTTGCCGCAATGACAGTAAAATTTGATAAAGTTGTGGGCGAAGTTCGTGAATTCCTCCATATGGTTGCAAATGGTGAAGAAATGTCAGAAAATCAGAATATCATCTTAGAGAGCATCAGTGTTCCTGGCAAAAATGTGGTCACTAGCTTTTTAGAAGATATTATTTCCCAAAATATCAGTGGATGACATCACCAATAAGGCAGCAATAAACATGGGGATGTGACTCAAAAGAAAGCAGCTTTAACTCAATGCTTTTTGTTTTAAAGCATTTGCTTTCATCCAAAGCTTATCCATCCTTAAAATAGTAAAAAGTCACTTTGTAATAGTTGGAGCTTTCTTTGCTTTAAAGCAGTTGTTAGTCGTAATCTTTGTCTTAGAATAGAAATAAAGCTTGCGAGTTGGCAAGTTAGTTAGATAAAATCAAGGAGATTTTAGGCTTCCCTACTCCTTTGATTTAGTATAAATAAGGGCAGCCTTGCCCATTGTAAGGGAACTATAATTGTGATAGCAAAATTTGTTGTGCCTATTCTAGCCTGTAGAAATTGTTATTTCAAGTGCTTGTTCACTCTATGTTATCTGTTATCCAGTGTTTGATCGCATATTGTATCTCTGCCTTTTGCTACAATATCGCTGTCCTTGAGTTGTAATAAATTTATGATATTGAGAATAGAAATCTCATGCCTGCCATTGCTTTGATTCTCTATCTCACGATCATCTAGTTTTGTCGTCAGATGTGTGGCTTGCATAATCTTACTTTCAATTTTCATCTTAAAGTACAATGAGTCTTCTAATGTGATCTGGAAGAAGTTTATTTGAGCTTTTATGTTAAAACAAATCATTCGCTGTTAACTTTTGATTCCTATGCTCTGAATTTACTTAGGTGATCAAAAGCGTCATTTAGTTTAGGCCTAGCTGTAGTTAGAAGTTAAAAAGAAAAACCTCTGCTGCAGCAATAGAGTTTTATAACCTTGTGCTTGCAGCTGAGAAGCAAAAAGATAGGCAAAATTTAATTTATTTATCTTTTAAGCAAACATCAACAAAAAGGGAACTTCCCCTCATAATAGAAGAGTAGTTTATCTGTGCATAGCTGTCTGTTTCCAACTCGCATTCCAGAGGTGCGAATTGAAACGTCAACAGGGTGGGAGATGGGCCCCACCGAAGGGAGATGAGCCCCTTCCCAGCGCTCGTGGCCCAAAGGTCTCCTCATGTACGCTCCGGCAACAGTTAGGAGATGAGCCTTCCGTTGGCCCTTAACGCTGGGGGGCACCATTCACCACCGGTCCGTGCTTTTGGCGTAGTGGTTGCTCAGCTTGCTATCAGAGTCGAGGTCTCAAGGTCGAGACTCTTTAGGGCGAGTGGACTGTAATGTCTCGTAGGCTGGTGGTGGGTGATGTGCTCCATCGGGTGGGAGATGGGCCCCACTGAAGGGAGATGAGCCCCTTCCCAGCGCTTGTGGCCCAAAGGTCTCCTTGTGTACGCTCTGGCAGCAGTTAGGAGATGAGCCCTTTCGTTGGCCCTTAATGTCAGGGGGTGCCATTCACCACCAGTTCGGGCTTTTGGCCATTCACCTCGGCTCTGATACCAAGCTGGGCAACCACTATGCCAAAAGCCCAGACTGGTGGTGAATGTCGCACTTGACGTTAAGGGCTAGCAGAAGGGCTCATCTCCTAACGTTGTCGGAGCATACACGGGGAGACCTTTGGGTCACGAGCGCTGGCAAGGGGCTCATCTCCCTTTGGTGGGGTCCATCTCCCACCCGGAGGGACACATCACCCACCACTAGCCTACGAGACATTACACACTTTGGACACTTAGAGTTCTTGGTTATGCCTTTTAGCCTAACCAATGCACCTACTACTTTCCAATCTTGTATGAACAAGGTATTTCATGATCAACTTTGGAAGTTTGTTCTCATTTTGTTTGATGATATCTTGATATTTAGCAAGACATGGGAGGAGCACTTGAGGCACCTTGATGAGGTGTTGAGCATCCTAGAGAGGGAGTCATTGTATGCCAAGGAGTCTAAGTGTGATTTCGGCATGACAGAACTACTTTACCTTGGCCACATTATTAGCTCTAAGGGTGTTAGAGTTGATCCTAATAAGATCAAAGCAATTATGGATTGGCCTCCACCAACTAATCTCTTGTAGCTCAGGGGATTTTTTGGCTTGTGTGGTTTTTACAGGAGGTTTGTTAAGGACTTTTCACAGGTGGCTGCCCTGCTTATTGATTTAACTAAGAAGGGAGCTTTCGCTTGGTTGGAAGTAGCACAGGTGTTTTGATCACTTCAAAGTTCAAACAGGTTATATGCACTTGCCCAGTTTTAGCTATTCCTGATTTCTCCAAGCCTTTGAGTTGGAGTGTGATGCTTCGGGAGAGGGAATAGGTGCTGTCCTAATGCAAAATAAATATTCGATTGCTTTTGAGAGCAGAAAGTTAAGGGGTGCTGAGAGGAGTTATTTCTATATATGATAAGGAGATGTTGGCCATAATGCATGCTTTGGCCAAGTTCAGACCATATCTTGTGGGAGGTAAGTTCATTGTTAAGACCGACCACAATAGTCTCAAATACTTCATGAATCAGAAGGATCTTAACGAGAGACAACAAAAATGGATGAGCAGGCTTCAGGCATATGACTTTGACATTGTTTATGTCAAGGGGAAGAAGAATATTGTTGCAGATGCCCTATCCAGGAGACCCCATTTATGTTCTTTAGTTGAGATTACTACTGATTGGAGAGAGTTGATTTCAGCAGAGTATGCTAAGGACTCTTGGGCTACATGCATTGTTGAGGTTACTATACAAGATGACAAGTACACTGTTGTGAATGAGCTTATCATTTACAAAGACATGATCTATTTGGTACCCAATTCAGAGCTGAAGATGAAGGTTTTAAAGACTTTCCATGATGCACCTATGGCTGGTCACCCAGGTTACTTCAAGACTTACAAGCAGATCTAGGAGAGGTTTACATGGAAAGGACTCAAGAATGAGGTCCTTAAGTATGTTCGGTAGTGTCGCACGTGCCAACAAAATAAGATTAAACATACTTACGCGGCTGGTTTGTTACAACCCCTACCTATTCCCAATCAGAAATGGGAAAGTATCTCGATGGATTTTATTATGAGGCTACCTAAGGTGCAAGATAAGGATTGTATCTATGTTGTCGTGGATAGAATAACAAAATTTGCCAATACTCACTATGATCTAAATAGACTTCAAGATGTCACCATTTATGGCTTTGTATTAAGAGGTTTACGATCTTGATTGTCACTATGATCTAAATGGTTTCTTCAATACTCACTACGATTTTTGCCAAAAAACTCTGAGCCAAGATTTTTCTATGATTAGTCATGGGCAAGATTTCCAGGTGAGTACTCGTCGAGTTTTTAATCTATGGTCTATCCATTTGATTAAGGATGATATGATGAGCTGCGAGCAAGCTGAGTTCCCAAATAGGAGAATAAGTCAGTCCAAAAATTACTTGTAAATATAGGATCATGATCACTTACTTTGTTTTTTGGAGTCCCATGCAGCTTTTGAATGGTATCCATAAAGTTTGTTACTATAGTACTTGTGAGAAATTGTGATGTCCCTTTTTTATGTCATTCCAACATCTTTGGAAGCTTCAAAATTCTTGGAGAGAGTCAGCCATTTCAGAACGAAGTTCAGATAGTGGCATTGTGTTCGGGGGATTGAGATGAGTTCATTGGTTCTTTTCAGGAGTAGTTTCGACATTTTGGGTGTTTTTATGCAACTTTGGGCGGATGTGTGGAAAATAATTAAAATATTAAATAATTAATATTTAGTTGTCAAAAAGTGAATTTAAGGACAACTTATATTAATTATTTACAAAAGTGATTATTTAAGTGACTTTAAGAATTGAAAAGAAAATAATAAAATAGTCACTTTATTTGAGCTGAAGGATTATTATTAAAGTGAATTTTAAAATATTTCTTTTGGAAAGTTCTCCTGGGGTTATAAAAGGAGGTTGAGGGGAAAAGGAAAAGCATTTTGGATATTTCATTTCTTGGTATTGGAACCCCAATGGTGGAGGTTGAGCAGGTTTGTTCAACGACAACCTAGGAGTTAGGACAAAAACCCTACGACAAAGATTGGTTTCTGTGGTGAAAGATCCTGCCTAGCCAATACAGTGTGATTCATACAGGATCATAGTTTGTGCATGTTGTTACAGGTTTGAAGATTTGTGTGCGGATGTAATGTCCCCTTTTTCCAAGTATCACCCACCAGAGTCAGCTAGCCTATTTTGTTCCTGTGGGCTAGGTTGAAGACGCAAGGGAATACTCTGATTAGTTAAATCATGTATTTAACTAATTTTGTCAGGCTTATTAATGATGGGAAACGACCTTGGATATTTTTGTGAGGCCATAGAAAATATAAAATAATGCAAAATAATTTCTTTTGATGGTGGACGACCTAGGAGAGGTCAAAGGATGAATTTATTGGTTCCCAAGGAGGTTCACCCAAGTTGGGAAAAATAATATAAAATAAAATAAGGATATTTCTTTATGATTGGTGCCCAAAGGGAGGTCGGCCTAGGGAGAAAGAAATAAAAAGAAAATAAAAAGAAATATCCAAGTTGGTTGGCTAGCTTGAGGAGGAAAGAAAATCATGTATAAATATAAGGTGTTTTGAGGTCATTTGATCATCATTCATTCATATGATTTCTTTTGGAGATTTATCTCTTTGGCTGCAACCTTTGGTTCAACTTATTCCAAGGACGAAAACCCTTAGGAATATAGGTGGATTGGACGAAAACCCAATCTCATCTTGGAGGTGGACTCATACGGACTTCATATTTGTGCTTCATCAGAGATTTGCAAGAAAAGGAGTGACAAAGCCATACTTGTTTCTGCAGAAACCCTAAGGTCAAATTGTGAGATTTGTGCCAAATACAATTTGGAGGAGTGAATAATAAAATCAGATTTTCAGATCAGACTTGGAGCGCCATCACTTTGAAGTGTTTGAGCATTGTTATGCTAGGGTTTTCACGCTAGGTTGAACACCAAGAAGGGCGACTTCATTGTTGGTGTTTGGAGCCAAACCCTAGCAGCCGCCGCCCTCATCTTGCATGTATTTTGCCACTTCCAAGGGAGTGCCGCCTAGCTGAAGGAGTTCGCCCAGCTAGGGTTTGTTTTGTGACATCATTGTTCATCATTTGTGGTATGTACAAACCTGATTTGTAAAGGAAGATTTCTGACCTATGTTTGGGCATGTTTGGCCTATGTATTTGATGTTTGCAAACTCAGATTATTCTGATTTGTAGCAGCAGATTGATATATTCAGAAATCAGAATTGTTTGTCATCTTATTTGCATTTGGATGATCATATCTTGTGGATGAATTTATGATTGATGCTATTATCATAAGGGTTCATTATTGGCATGTTATTTGAGCATTTTGGATACATATATGTTTGCTCTCCACACTTGTTTGAAATCAGAAAAATAAATCAGAATCTAGGGTTTGGAGCAGAATTCTAAAGTGAAGAAATTTAGGGCAGACTTCAGAAAATATAAATCAGAATTTTAGGGCAGATCCCACTGGGGATATTACAACGGAAAGATATATCATTTCCACAGGTTTTTGTGTATTTGCTTCCAGGAGGGTTTCATGTCCAAATTTATTGATTTGCAAGCAAATATAAATTTGTAGTTTGATAGAAGAATTCATTGAAGATTTCTATTGGTGATTGAAGAAGATTTTGTAAGGGTTTATACCCTATTTTCTTAGCACTTGTTTTGGTGAAGTTTGATTGAGGATTCAAACCTTATTTTTCCAGCACTTAATAAAGAAGATGTCTGACTTGTGGAGGTGCCATATTGAAAGAACATAATCCAAATTGCAGCCTTGTTTATCAATACCAGCCGCAACTTATATTAACACAGCCGCTGCATACTTTTTAAGTGTCGTAGCATCCTCTAAAGGTGGCGCAACTTTTGGAAGATTAATATTTGAGGATATGAGGGGTTGTGGGACCCATGTCTTCTAAGCACCACTTCTTTTAAGTCTTCATTGGCTATTTTAAAGGAAATGTGGAATCTGAAATGGGACGTAGGAAACATTAAGGTGATACGGAAGTATCATATTTCATGTTTGAAGGCTGCGTGGGAACTTGAGTTGGGACGTGAGGACTAGAGAATGAGGCGCTACCTCTAATGCAAGTATCTGGTCTTTATGTTTCAGCCACTCCATTTGTGAGTAATTTGGGATTGTAATTGGGAGGTATAAGGGTTGTTGTTTGTAAATCTATCTCTTGTACTTACGTACAGCAGTTGCAAAGAATGTTGTTCATCCATTTCTTATGCACTTGACATCCTTGAAGGTTAGAGTTCTTGGACATTTAATATTTCTGTATTCTTGAACTTATATCAGCAGTTTGTTTTGTATTTCATATTTGTTCCAAATTATATCAAGACAACAAATTGTATGACAAAATGCCTCTTCATTACCTTTGTGCTGGGTGTTAAATTTGTATATGAAATATCAATTAAACTTCATAAACAAATTGTCCCTCAACATCATGTTCAGAAGCTCAGTTTTATGAGCAAGTTGTGATCTGTTTGACGAAATGCCAGCATGTTATAAATCAGAAAAAATGTGATTTTGAGCAAAAAGCTTGGTAGGGGATTTTATAGTGGTATCAGAGCTGTTGTTCTTGCCATCCGGTTGGTGTTTAAACTCTTGTTGCAGATTTCAGTTGCATAAGCTATTGCATGACAGTATGGAAAGTGCTTTGACATAGAAAAAGATTGTAGCTAGAGAAAATCAGAACAGGTGTCCTCTTTCAAAATATTTCAATGACTCATCCAAATGTTTCCAACCTAGATCTTTAGAGAGAGAAAAGGAAGTGGGAAATATGCTTTATGCTTTAGGTAAAGATCTTGAGCTTCTACATTTGTCAAAAGATGTTCTTCTTAGCAGATTGATAGAAGTGGAGATTTGTTTATCCAAGGTTAACCAATCAGATTATGAGATTTTGAAATGGGCCTTGAAACCATCAATGATTGCTTTAGTCCAGCCCAATCTTATGAGACATCCTCATGAAGATGTGAGACTCGCAGTCACCTCTTGTCTTACTGAAGTGACAAAAATTGCAGCCCATATTGTTCCATACAAAGATGACATAATGAGGGAGATATTTCACCTAATTGTGGGAAGCTTTCAAAGTTTGCATGATATTAGACATCTTTCTTTTGCTAAGAGGACAAAAATTCTTGAAATTGTTGCGAAAATCAGATCTTGTGTCATAATGTTGGATCTTGGTTGTGAAGATATTATTCTTGAAATGTTTCAACCTTTCTTGGCTATAGTTAGTAAGAATCAAATGAGAAATGTTTTATCTTCTATACATGCCATCATGACTTTGATTAATGAAAGTGATAATAATTCTCAACCACTCTTATCTTCTTTATTCGCTGTTTTGAGGCAAGAACAAGTTACTCCTTCAGCTGCACATGAATTGGTTAACAATGTTTTCAAACAATGTGAGCAGAAATTGATGCCATACTTATTGGTTGACAGGATAGAAGATGTAGAATCACATGATGCATCTTCAAGTAAACATGAAGATGAGAAGTTGACGTTGAAAATTTCTGAAGTTGTTAGAAGACTCGAAGAACTCTTGTACGAAGAAGAAAACGACTTATTTCAAGAGGTATGTATGGCAAAGCTCCATAATGACTTCATAGAAATACATGCAGCTACAAATGATGGGATTGGGCTTGATGGGAATTTCAGAACAACAACCTTTGTTGCAAATTCAGATCAACCCAATGAAGTTTTTGAGACTAATAGCTCCCTTGATGACAACGGTGGAATGAATGCAAATGATAAAAATCTTGAAGTCACTAATTTTACATTAATAGGTGTTGTTGAGCACTCAGGTAAAACTAGTGAGGCTTTTTTAGAAAAAGAGCAAGATGAAGTTGAGCATGTTGAAGTTTTCAAATCTGTAATGTCCCCATTTTCCGAGTGATCACCTAATGGAGTTGGCTAGCCTATTCCATTCCCGTAGGCTAAGCCGGAGGGCTAAGGGAATAACGTAATTGACTAGATTTCATACTTAGTCAATTTTATTTGGGCAAATTGAAGATATGAAGTGACTTCCTATATTTTTATGAGCCATTTGGTGAAGGAGAAATAATTTAATAAAATGGCTAAGAAGGTGAGCGACTTGGGAAGGAGAAAATAAAGGATGAAGAATGGCTTTGGGTATTTTTGTAATGCCAAAGAAAAAAATAAAATAAATCCAAATAATTTTCCTTGGAGGAAGACGACCTAGGAAAGGTCCAAAAAAGGAATTATGAAGCCCTAAAAGGTGGTCGCCCAAGTTGGGAAAAAATAATAAAAATGAAATAAAATTATTTTATATTCTTGACACTCAAAGGGAAGTCGGACCTATGGGAGAAAAGAATAAAATAAAATAAATGGAATTGCCAAGAGGAGGTCGGCCTTGAGGAGTCTATTTTGGAGGTCTATAAATAAAAGGTGTTTTGAAGTCATTTCATCTTCAATCATTCATGCATCATTTCTCATTGAGTTTATCTCATTTGGCTGCAACGTTTGTTGGGCACGAATCCAAGGACGAAACCCTTGTGATTCTTGGTGAGTTGGACGAAACCCTAGCTCATCATTGTGGTGGACTCATTACGGAGTTCAACTTGCACTTCATTGGAGACCTTTGAAGGATTGGAGCATGATTGCATATTCAGATTTTTAGATCAGCATTGGAGGGGGATTTCTTTGTGGCATTTTATGTTCATTTGGCACTAGGGTTTTGCCCTAGACTTGAGCGCCACACTTGGAGGATCATTATTGTGGCATTATGTGTGCACAATTGCATTAGGGTTTACCCTAATTGGAGCGCCACACTTGGAGCAACATTCTTGGTGGTTTTGTGTTGGCATTGTCCTAGGGTTTCACCCTAGAATTGGAGCGCCACCATTGGAGAAGGGTGACTTGGCTTGAGGAGGGTGATTTTCATCATTGTAGGGTTTTCTCAAATCCTAATTTACAGCCGCCATCATTTCTTGTGAGTGCCGCCCTTTGGAGGGTTTGTTTGATCTTCATTTGCCATATTTTGGTATGTATAACCCTAGGGTTTAGGGCAGACTTGGACAGCAGCAGTTTGGGCCATGTTTGTCATGATTGAGCCCTTGTTTTGGATGTAATTTTCAGACTTCATATTCTGATTTATAGCAGCAGACTTCTATTCTAAAAATCAGACTTGTTGTGTGATATTTGATGAGTATATCTTGTGTATTTCATGGTGTAATTCATGTTTGATGTAATCTTTAATTGGTAGCATCAATTGGCATGCTTATTTGTCATATTTGGACACTTGTATGCTCGCTGTGATAAATTGTTTGAGATCAGAAAATAAAAATCAGAATTCAGAAAATTAGGGTTTTGAGCAGAAAACTAAAAAGCAGAATTCAGAAATATAAAAATCAGAATTTTAGGGCAGATCCCATTGGGGATATTACAAAATCAGCATATAGTGATGAATTCATACATTACTCCAGTGATGATAGTTCTGATGTTGAGAGGGATATTGCAATGCCAAATGTGTGCCAAATTCACTTCCATACAGAACCCATGGAGAAGAGTATTTCTGATAGTTCCAGTTTGTTTGATTTAGATCATTTTGAAAGGGATTTGTTGAAGGAATCAGCCATTCATGAGGAACACAATGAGCCTACATTTCCAGATCAAAGCCAACAATTCATGAGACCATGGGATCCAGGGGTTTAACTCCAAAATGCAATGAAGGGAAAGCAAATAATGATTCTATTTTAGAGCATAGTGCTGTTCTACCTTCATATCATAAAATATGCAAAGAGACTGTTAGAGAGGTTGCTGATTTTAATAAGCATGCCTTTGAAGACAAATCATAAAATTTGTTGTGTGGAGCTGATTTTGATCAAAGGCTTAGAGAATTAAATTGTTGGTCACTGAAGAAAAGGTTGTACAAGCCTTAATTCATTTTGATAGCACACACAAAGTCATTGAAGACCTCGTTTGGAAGGCCCAAGTTGAGAAGAGACAGAAGGGCATTGAAGGAGGATCCACTCTTGCTGATTTGCAGATAGTCAAAGATGCTTTGGAAACAATGAAATCAGATTACTTGCACTTACTTTTAGACAGGGATCATACCATCAAGCTTGCAGAAGAGATCATTGGTGCATTGAAAGGAAAAGAGAAAGATGTTGATGAGCTCACCCTTGAGCTTAAATCAAAGGATTTTTTAGAAAGTATCCAAATGGCACTTCTAGAAGCAAAAAATCAGCTTGATGTTGCAAAACAATTTAGGGAGCAAGAGAATGAGGAATGGGCTAGAGAAATCAAGCAAGTGATTGATGAGCTTGATAGGCTCCAAGAAGATTTTGATTTTGAACAGTTTCCTAAGTTTGCAAGTACAGAGTTGGGACAACAAGAAGATTGGTTTAAACAAGAGGATGGACATAACTTCCGATCTTTTGATAACCCACTCTTTGATATGGATGTAGAATTGACAATTGATAATCCACTTTTTGAGTTGAATAATGAAACATCTATAGGTTTTAGCTCTTTAGTTTGTGATGATATTAGAGTAGCGCAGCATAAGCATGATGAAGCTACTACATTGTTGAGTACGTATGCAAGAGATCATCAAAAGGATTGTTGGAGGATAATGATGATCGAAAGAATGTTACTTGGAAAGTTATGGATCAAAATTTCAAACTTAATGTTGTTGTTTCCATTTCAATCAACCATCATATGATTCCATTTGTAGGTTGAGCAGGTTTGTTCAACGACAGCCTAGGACGAAAACCCTACGACAGAGATTGGTTTTTGTAGTGAAAGATCCTCCCTAGCCAATACGGTGTGATTCATACAGGATCACAGTTTGTGCATGTTGTTACAGATTCGAAGATTTGTGTGCAGAAAGATATATCATTTTCATAGGTTTTTGTGTATTTGCTTCCAGGAGGGTTTCATGTCCAAATTTACTGATTTGCAAGCAAATATAAATTTGTAGTTTGATAGAAGAATTCATTGAAGATTTCCATCGGTGATTGAAGATTTTGTAAGGGTTTATACCCTATTTTCTTAGCACTTGTTTTGGTGAAGTTTGATTGAGGATTCAAACCCTATTTTTCTAGCTCTTAATAAAGAAGATTTTTGACTTGTGGACACACCATATTGAAAGAACATAATCCAAATCGCATCCTTGTTTATCAATACCAGCCGCAACTTATATTACCACAGCTGCTGCGTACTTTTTAAGTGTTGTAGAATCCTCTAAAGGTGGCACAACTTTTGGAAGATTAATATTTGAGGATATGACGGGTCGTGGGACCCATGTCTTCTAAGCATCACTTCTTTTAATTCTTCATTGGATATTTTAAAGGAAATGTGGAATCTGAAATGGGACGTAGGAAACATTAAGGTGATACAGGAGTATCATATTTCATGTTTGAAGGCTGCGTGGGAACTTGAGTTGGGATGTGAGGACTAGAGAATGAGGCGCTGCCTCTAATGCAAGTATCTGACCTTTATGTTTCATCCACTCCATTTGAGAGTAATTTGGGATTGCAATTGGGAGGTATAAGGGTTGCTGTTGTAAGTTTGTATATCTATCTCTTGCAAAGAAAGTTGTTCATCCATTTCTTATGCACTTGACATCCTTGAAGGTTAGAGTTCTTGGACATTTAATATTTTTGTATTCCTGAACTTATATCAGTAGTTTGTTTTGTATTTCATATTTGTTCCAAACTATATCAAGACAACAAACTGTATGACAAAATGCCTCTTCATTACCTTTGTGCTGGGTGTTAAATTTGTATATGAAATATCATTTAAACTTCATAAATAAATTGTCCCACAACATCATGTTCAGAAACTCAGTTTTATGAGCAAGTTGTGATCTGTTTGATGAAATGCCAGCATGTTATAAATAAAAAAAATTGTGGTTTTGAGCAAATATCTTGGTAGGGGATTTTACACAAATGTGTGTGACAAAGCACAAAAATGTGCATATTTGGTGAGTTGATCCACAACAATCATGATGACATTTTTTCCTTCAATCCTTGGCAACCCAGTGACATAAATCCATGAGTACCTCCTCCCATCTTTGGGTTGGAATAGATATGGGTTGCAGAAGACCCGGAGTCTTAATTGTTTCCCCTACCATGCATTCTACCACAAATTTCTGGACATCACCTTTGAGCCCATCCCAAAAGAAATCTAGCTTGGTTCCATAATAAGTCTTGAAGAAGATTGAATGCTCACCTACTCGAGAAGCATGGAGCTATAAGGGTTTCTGTCGTAAGTTTGTATATCTATCTCTTGTACTTCTGTCCAGCAGTTGCAAAGAATGTTGTTCATCTATTTCTTATGCACTTGACATCCTTGAAGGTTAGAGTTCTTGGACATTTAATTTTTTTGTATTTCAGAACTTATATCAGTAGTTTGTTTCGTATTCCATATTTGTTCCAAACTATATCAAGACAACAAACTGTATGACAAAATGCCTCTTCATTACCTTTGTATTGGGTGTTAAATTTGTATATGAAATATCATTTGAACTTCATAAACAAATTGTCCCACAACATCATGTTCAGAAACTAAGTTTTATGAGCAAGTTGTGATCTGTTTGACGAAATGCCAACATGTTATAAATAAAAAAAATTGTGGTTTTGAGCAAAAATCTTGGTAGGGGATTTTACACAAATGTGTGTGACAAAGCACAAAAATGTGCATATTTGGTGAGTTGATCCACAACAATCATGATGAAATTTTTTCCTTCAATCCTTGGCAACCCAATGACATAATCCATGGGTACCTCCTCCCATCTTTGGGTTAGAATAGATATGGGTTGCAAAAGACCTGGAGTCTTAATTGCTTCCCCTACCATGCATTCTACCACAAATTTCTGGACATCCCCTTTGAGCCCATCCCAAAAGAAATCTAGCTTGGTTCCATAATAAGTCTTGAAGATTGAATGCCCACCTACTTGAGAAGCATGGAGCTTTGTCAAAACCTTAAGCTTAAGGGTTGAGTTCTTACATAGGTACAACTTGTCCTTGTACCATAGGGAATCTCCTTTCAATGCAAATTCCTTTGACACACTTGAATCTTGTTGGAGTTTTTGAATGACAGTTTGAGTATCCATGTCCTCCCATTCTCCTTGTGCCTCATCCACCCAATCTACTTGCACTATGGAAATGGCATACAATAGTGACTTTGTGGGTTCATCCCTCCTAGATAGAGCATCAGCCACAACGTTCTCTATAACCCATTTTTAGCAATTTTAATTTGTGAGCTTTTGTCCAGTTTCGAAGTTTTGACCAAAACAGTTGGGTGTGTGAGGGGAACTCCAAGGTTCTTGGAGCATTCAGGTTGTGTTTTGCAGTGTTTGTTGATGGCAGTGAGCTCATTTGGTCTTGAAGACCCTCATGACACTTTCTGAGGTGATTTTTGTCTTTTGGTGTGTTCTCCAAACTTCTTGGAGAGAGTGTCTATTTTTAGTAAGTCACCTGGTTGGCTCCGATCATCATCCTACATCTTTAGTATCATCTCAGTGTGATTAGATTTTGATTTTGATGTGGTTTTAGTGCTTTCCGCAACTTGGGTGAGCTATAGAGTAATTATTTAATTAATTCACTAAAGTTGTCTAATGTTTGGAAATATTAAAAGGACAACTTAGTGTAATAGCTCGTTGGAAAGGTAATTAAGTGTTTTAAAAGATGGACACCTAGAAAAAGGAACCTTGCATATGAAATATTATTATTATTTCAAAAAGGTCTTTTGGAGAGGAAAATAATTATTATTTTGAGGTGAAATATGAAGGGGATGTGCTCCAAAAAGTATATTTTAATTTAATATTTTCAAAAAGGGGATTATGGAGGCAAATTAAAAGAGCAATTTAATACTCTCTTCAGAAGGTTATAAAAAGGCGTTGGAGCTCATTTGGAGGGCTGTTGATGAATTGATAATTTGTTTGGCTATTGTCTTTGTAATGTCCCCTTTTTTAGAGTGGTCACAGAAGAAGGTTTGGGAGGCTTGGTGGTCTCATGTCACTTGTTTTGCCCATGAGATTGTTAGCTTGTGGTGTATTGCCTTGATGGATGATTTCATTCATGCCGAAAGAAGGATAAGCTATAATAGTGTGGTCTCATGTGTGCGCCTTCCTTGTGGGATCTTACTTGATGCATTATTGGTTTGGACAACTTGTAAAGGGAAATTAAATAATGAAATAATACCTATCCTTGGCACACTTGAGAAAGAAGGCTTGAGGGAAGAGAAGAAGACAAATTCAAATCCTTTTGGCATCTTTTAGCGCCTAGAGTACATCCTGCTAGGTCGGCCCTTTAGAGAAGGGAAAACAATTTTTAAATAAAGAAAAAATACTTGTCATGGTCGGCCGGAACCATTTGGGCGCCTAGAAGGCATATGAGGTTGGCCTAGAGAGGGAAAAAGTTATAAAATAATTGCATATCTGCCTAGGTCGGCTAGCACATGAAGGAGGGTAAAAATGTGTATAAATGCAAGTTGGTTTGGTGGCATTTTGCATCATTCATTTGCTCATTCACACATCATTTGGAGTTTATCTCTTGGAGAAGGACTTGAGGCGAAAACCTTGAGTTCTTGGGAAGAGTTGGATGAAACCTTAGCTCTTTCTTGTAGAGGATTCCGTGACAGGAGTTCACTTGCACTTCATGGTTGTTTGGAGCAGAATTGCAAATCAGATTTGAAGATCATTTTGTAATGTCCCCCATTTAGCCCAGTGGACAGTTGATGAGGATTAGCTTATCATTGGACTCCCGTAGGCTAATGACAGTGGTTAGGAGGTCTAATTGGACCAATTCACTGGGACTTACTACTTATAGTAAGTCAGGCAGGGCAGTGTGGAGCGGGTTACTATTTATAGCACTGCAAGTTTGGATGCTCCTAGCAGTTGGTTTGGGTTTTGAGGTGGCCAAAGTATCACTTCTCGATGTATAAGCTAAATTTAATATTTAACTTATTTTATATATATATATATATATATATATATATATATATATATATATATATATATATATTGCCTAAGTGACTTGTGTTTTAAAGTGACTTTATGTTATAAAGTATAAGTCACAACTTTAAGTTGTATTGCTAGGGAGATGGGCGCCCATATGGGGACTTGGGGACATAAGGTGATGAAATAAAAAATAATAATAAAATATTTCCCTTTCTTGGGTGTTGAGTTGAGGAGAAATAAAAGATTAAGTGTGAGCTCATTTGGGGGATTATTCACTCACTTGATTTTTGATATTGTCGTGCATTCTTGGAGCTTGAAGAGCTTTGAGGGTTTGGACCAAACTTGCTGAGACGAAAAGCTCTGCATAGTCACCTTCTTCGTGTGTGAAAGACCACATCAGGAAGGAATATTGGAGGCTTCATTCAGGAGCTTCATTTGGGCTTTAGTTTGGATCAATTTGGTGGAGTTTCGGAGATGAAATAGACATATCATTTTCGGATTTCTATGTGCAGCTGAGAGTTTTGTATTTGAAGGGCAGATTCATACAGTTTTGGAGGGGTTGATGACTGATATTCATAACCCATGTTGGTCGTACATTGTCTAGGGAGCCGTACCCTCTATTAGCACAGATTCTTGGGGGTTTTGTGGAGTTTTTGCACTTGTCTGAGGTTGCCATTAGGATACAAATATTTGCTGATAAAAACAGAGTTATAAGTAGCTGCTATTTATTTGTTTGATGCTGATTTATGCTCCAGCTTGGCCGTACAACACAAGGGAGGTCGTGGGTATTGATGGAATGATTTCTACTTTATTTACAGCTGCTATTACTTTTATTTTGGACACCTAGGGTTCTTGTGTCATCTTCCATTCATTGTATGCAAGAATCTCTTCGTTGGTGGAGTCTGGGAGGTGTTTATTGGCATCTGTATTGCTGGCCTGGGTACGACAAATGTTTGAAGTTGTAATCTGGCAAATGGGCATGTACTCATAATTCATATTTTGACATAATACAATCTGGGTCTTCGATATTTTGCTGATATATGTTTTGGGTTTTGTTTATATGCACATATTCTATGTTATCAATGCAAAAATCATACATGCAAAACATACACATAAAACCCTAAACCAAATAGCATTCAGAAAGGCAAAAAAACTTGGCACTGAAAACCCTATCTGACAGTGTATGTTACACATTTTTAGGCACTTCTTTGGCATGGATTGTTCATCATTTGAGAAGGAGTTTTCCCTAGTTTTGGAGCGCCCTTCATTGGAGGAGAGCGCCTAGGTTTTGGAAATTGTTTGTGGAGTTCGTATTGCTGATTAGGGTTTGAGAAGAGCAGAAAATTATTGCAGCAGCATAGCAGACCTGAGCGCACCATTTGAAGAGGTTTTCTGGTGCAGGAGCACCTACCTGACAGCTGGCCTCCATGAGGCAGTTAGTTAGTTTGAGTCTTGTTAATGTTTTCCAAGAAGGTCTGATAAGACCAATGCTTGTAATAAGGTCATGCTGACCATACTAAGATCATGCTGACCATGTTTTACTATTTTTAGATAGTTTGTTAGACAGTTGTCATACTGTAGGACCGGTTGGATCTCCCAGCCGCCTGGAGAGATTTCCCAGCCGCTTGGAGTCGGGTCAGTAGTACTCGCAGGAAAACCTATTTATGCATGAGGATCGGTTGGTATTGGATATCATCGATCAGGCTTTGCTGAGAGGGAGGAGAGACTGAATATTGTAATAGCATCTTTTGAAATCGAATAAGAGATCCTATTGTGTTCATTTGCTGTTTGGTCTCCACTGTGTGATCGATTTGCTGTTTTGGGTGGTTTTCATGGATTCGTTGATCCATTCCACCGGTTGATTTGTCGGATCGGTGGAATGGCGATGTACAGTAGGTTAGGTTTTAGTTTGCTTTCTGTTTGCATGCAGGTGTGCAGGATCGCCGTCGAGAGATGTTGAGAACCCTAGCATGGGTATGTGCTAGGTCGAACTGATAGATTAGAGTTTGGAAGATCACCCTGGAAGTGGATCGGATCATCCCCGGAGGTTCGGCGGATCAGAACGGTGAAAATCCGCTAAGGCTGGAAATTTGTCAAAACGGCATCATCAGGATATTTCTGCTTATATCCTGCAGTTGCTTCGGGCATCGTCATCCGAGTAAGAGGAGATAGGCATGATGCGGTTGGTTGCATAAAGTGAAAGTGCGTCGGGGTGATCATCATCAGGAGTTGCCGAGGAGGAGCTTATCGGCATAAGGTAGAAGATCAGGTTGATCGCGGGCCAAAAAAAGTTAAGTTTGGCCAACAGCAGGATATGACGTCATCATCATCAGGATATACGTCATCAGGATATTGCGGAGCAGCAGGATATTGAGGAGCTGCATGTGACGTCATCGTCATTAGGATATACGTCATCAGGATATTGGGGTGACGTAAGCATCGAGGGGACGGTGCGTGGAGTTAAGGTTTGTCATCATCAGGATATATGGGAGGAACCGGATGTTCTTTATCCTGCTGATGAACATGATGCTGAAGATAGTGAAGGTAGAAGTTGTCGGTAAGATGAACAGTGGACGTCAGGAGGATGTTCGCGCTTGCCAAATATGATGATGCTGCCGATAGTCGAACGTGATGATGCTGTTGACATGCGAAAGGGCGAAGGCTTGTCTGCAGGAGGATATCGGTCGGCGAGAGAGTAAATGTGATGATGCTGACAGTGTTAAGGAAAACATGATGATGATGATGATGATGAAGGGTTGCGGACATCCATGCTGTATGTCAATGTTTTAGTGTGGATGCCTCTGCATCATAGTGGTATCAGAGCTCAGCAAAAGGTCTGGGCTGTTGTGTGTTGATTCTGTCACCAAAAGGGCAGAGGTAGAGTTGATTGTGTGTTGTGTGAGAGGTTGACAAAATGCCTCCTAAAGGTAGTAGTACTGCAAGGGAATTGCAGGAGATGAAAGAAAAACATGCCAGAGAGATGAGGAAAATGAAGGAGCTTGCTGAAGCACTTCAAGCCAGGCTTGTAGCCCTGGAAAAGAACAAAAAGAGGGAAGTGGAAGACAGTGAGTCTGAAGAAGATGAAGATGCTGTTGAAGAGTATGAAGAGGTAGCTGAAGATCTGGATGCAGAAGACCAGAGATTGGCAAAACTGTTAAAGGCAGTACAGAGTGATAAACCTAAGGTAAAGGTTGATGTTTCCAAGTATAATGGAAGTTTGAATGAAGATGAGTTACTGGATTGGATTGCTGCACTTGATAATCACTTTGAATGTGAAGATGTTGCTGAGGATCAGAAGGTAAAGATTGCAAAGACCAAGTTAGGAGGTCATGCTTTGGTATGGTGGGATTATGTACAATCTGAGAGAAGGAAACAAGGGAAGTCAAAGATCACTTCATGGGATAAGATGGTAGCAAGGATCAAAGGTAAATTCTTGCCAAGGGATTATGAAATTCAGATGTTTAAGAAGCTGCAATTTTTAAGGCAGAAGGAAAGGGATGTGAAGGCATATACTGAGGAGTTTTATAAGTTGAGTATGAGGTCTGGTCATCATGAGAATGAGGTAGAAAACGTGGCTAGGTACTTGGCTGGTTTGAGATTGAACATACAGGATGAGTTAGTTTTAGCTAACCCTAAGAATGTGGAGGATTGTTATCAAATGGCAATTAGGATTGAAGAAAAGATGAATAGAGGACAAGATAAGTCCATGAGAGGAAGAGGAAACAATATGAGGGGAAGAGGAGCAGCCCCTACACAAAGGCAAACTAATGAGGGTCAAGAAGACACTGGTAAAGGACAGGGACAGTCTGATTTCAGAGGTGGATGGAAAGGTAATAGAGGAAGATTTGGAGGTGGTAGAGGTTCTACTACATTTTCAGGAAAGTGTTATACCTGTGGTGAGTTTGGTCATCCATCTTTCAAATGTCCAGAAAACAAAGGTTCATCATCCAGAAATGATAGAACAAATGACAAGAGAGTACAACTTGTACAAGAAGAGAAAGTAGAGCAAAGTGTGCAGAGTTCAAACACTTATCAAAGAGATAGGGAGCCTAATAATTATGCATATCCTGAGGAGGGAGAAGCATTGATGCTAAGGAGAATTAGTTTGCAGGCATCAAAGGATCTGATGCAAAGAAGGGCTCTTTTCAAGACCATATGCAAGAGCAAAGGTAAGGTATGTAAGGTTGTCATTGATACTGGTTCAACAGACAACATGGTATCTCAGGAAATGGTGGATAAACTGAATTTGGAAAGGATTCCACATCAACACCCTTACAAGGCATCTTGGGTGAGTGATAGTCAATCACTTTTTGTCTATGAACAGGCATATGTGGATTTTCAGATTGGGGCATATCATGATAGGGTTTTGTGTGACATTTTGCCCATGGAATGTTGTCACCTACTGTTGGGTAGACCATGGCAATTTGACAGGAGGGTACTGTATGATGGGTATGCTAATACCTACACCATCAAGAAAGATGGGAAGACTATTAAGTTGATGCCATTGCAGGCAGATGCTGCAGCACAGGGGGCAGCCAAAATCATTTTAATGGGAAAGAAGGAGTTTGTGCAGATGCCTATAGGAGCAGGCATAAAGGCAGTTGAAGACACTGCAGGGAAAGGAGTTGTTCAGGACAACAGGTTGAAGAAAGTTTTAGTTTTGACTGACAGAGGTCAGCAGCAGGTGCAGAAACAGGTTTGCAAACAGCAACCAGTTGAAAGGAATGACAAGGATGTTGTCATAGTTGGGACTATTGTTTGTCATATAAAGGTTGAAAGGAAGACAGAGTTGAACATTTCAGAAGTTCAAGAGGCAGTTCAGACAGAGGTTCTGGTCAGACAACCTGGCAAACACAGGGTATGTGAGAGAAAGGCCTACATTGACAGGCATGAGGATTTACTTGCAAGAAAGCAAGTTACAGTTCAGAAGTCTTGGAGCAGCCAAGAGCTAGCAGAGGACAAAGCTGGAACAGGTCAGGACACTGACATGACAAAGTGCAAAGATGGAGGACTTCCACATACTAAACTCATGGGACATGAGTTCTTTTCTGTTGGGGAGTATGGTGCAGGAGCACCTACCTGACAGCTGGCCTCCATGAGGCAGTTAGTTAGTTTGAGTCTTGTTAATGTTTTCCAAGAAGGTCTGATAAGACCAATGCTTGTAATAAGGTCATGCTGACCATACTAAGATCATGCTGACCATGTTTTACTATTTTTAGATAGTTTGTTAGACAGTTGTCATACTGTAGGACCGGTTGGATCTCCCAGCCGCCTGGAGAGATTTCCCAGCCGCTTGGAGTCGGGTCAGTAGTACTCGCAGGAAAACCTATTTATGCATGAGGATCGGTTGGTATTGGATATCATCGATCAGGCTTTGCTGAGAGAGAGGAGAGACTGAATATTGTAATAGCATCTTTTGAAATCGAATAAGAGATCCTATTGTGTTCATTTGCTGTTTGGTCTCCACTGTGTGATCGATTTGCTGTTTTGGGTGGTTTTCATGGATTCGCTGATCCATTCCACCGGTTGATTCGTCGGATCGGTGGAATGGCGATGTACAGTAGGTTAGGTTTTAGTTTGCTTTCTGTTTGCATGCAGGTGTGCAGGATCGCCGTCGAGAGATGTTGAGAACCCTAGCATGGGTATGTGCTAGGTCGAACTGATAGATTAGAGTTTGGAAGATCACCCTGGAAGTGGATCGGATCATCCCCGGAGGTTCGGCGGATTAGAACGGTGAAAATCCGCTAAGGCTGGAAATTTGTCAAAACGGCATCATCAGGATATTTCTGCTTATATCCTGCAGTTGCTTCGGGCATCGTCATCCGAGTAAGAGGAGATAGGCATGATGCGGTTGGTTGCATAAAGTGAAAGTGCGTTGGGGTGATCATCATCAGGAGTTGCCGAGGAGGAGCTTATCGGCATAAGGTAGAAGATCAGGTTGATCGCGGGCCGAAAAAAGTTAAGTTTGGCCAACAGCAGGATATGACGTCATCATCATCAGGATATACGTCATTAGGATATTGCGGAGCAGCAGGATATTGAGGAGCTGCATGTGACGTCATCGTCATCAGGATATACGTCATCAGGATATTGGGGTGACGTAAGCATCGAGGGGACGGTGCGTGGAGTTAAGGTTTGTCATCATCAGGATATATGGGAGGAACCGGATGTTCTTTATCCTGCTGATGAACATGATGTTGAACATCATGATGCTGACGATAGTGACGGTAGAAGTTGTCGGTAAGATGAACAGTGGACGTCAGGAGGATGTTCGCGCTTGCCGAATATGATGATGCTGCCGATAGTCGAACGTGATGATGCTGCTGACATGCGAAAGGGCGAAGGCTTGTCTGCAGGAGGATATCGGTCGGCGAGAGAGTAAATGTGATGATGCTGACAGTGTTAAGGAAAACATGATGATGATGATGATGATGAAGGGTTGCGGACATCCATGCTGTATGTCAATGTTTTAGTGTGGATGCCTCTGCATCATTTTCCATGGCATTTGAGTATTGAAGACGTAGGGTTTTATGCCCTAATTGGAGCAGCTGCTTTGGAGGCCATTTTCTATCATTTTGGAAGGTCATATTGCATTGTTTTTGGTATGTATAATATTCAAATTTAGGGCAGAACTATGCTGGGCATGTTTCTCATGTTTGCCGTAATTTGTCAATGTATTTGAAGACATAATATATTCAGATTTGTAGCAGTAGACTTCTGCATTTATTTTTAGTCAATTGTGTGGATGAATTAAGTGGAATTGTTGCTTATTTGGTTGTGGAATACAAGTGCATTATGGATAATCATGTTTGTGATAATATCATGTGGATTTGAGATGTTTTATGGGCTTCCCTAGATGTTTGTTCAAGTCTGATTTTTACTTCAAAAATTAGGGTTTGGGTAGAAAACTAAGTTAGATATTTTGGAAAGTCCGTAAATCCAAAATTGCCGAAAATATCCCGTATTGGGATACTACAGTCTTGTTCAGGGAGTGAACTGTTGTTCCCCCAAATTCATTGAGGACGAAAACCCTCTTGTGAATCACTAGTTTTAGAGGTGAAAGACCCCCCCCACACAAAAATCACACTTGTGCTGAATGCAGAAGATTGAAGCAATTTCATACAGAGATTGCCTTTGTGTTAAATGCATGTGCCATTTTTATTCTGTAGGGTTTGGTTATTATTTTGTGAAGATATTCTAGGTGTGCAGGTTTGAAGGGTTTGTGCAAAAAGATATATCATTATTTACATGTTTTGTATTTGCTTCCATGAGGGTTTTGATTGTCAAATTTCTGTGATTTGCAAGCAAATATAAATTTGTTTTGACAAAGGGTTTTATGGAGATTTGGTGGATTGAAGATTTTATAAGAAGTTTGTTGAGGGTTGAAATCCTATTTTCCCAGCGTTTGCTTATATTGTTTCAGCCGTTCCATATTTTACAAGGACTACATCAAGGAGTCGTAGCTCATCTATATATAAACCACAACGCCTAAATTGTTCTAGCCACTATCAAAGTATTAAGGAGGATCTATCTAAAAGTTTGCAGGCTTCTACAAAGTCAACTGCAGCTATTCCTGGAGTGAGTGAAGCTATACAAGAGATTAGAAAATTGTGAGGGTTTAAAAAGAGGTGGTGCAGTTTATATTGTTGTTGTTCTCTCATTCTGAGTGTTTGCCGCCCTTATTGGAGTCATTTTGGTCGCTGTCCCTTTGTGTTTGAAGGTGCAAACGACACATCTTAACCAGTCCCAAGTTCGCAGCTACAAAAGGCAATAATTCCTGTGTGTTTGGCTTCATGTAGCTGCCCAGTTGGGTGTGGAATGTATGCAAATCTTGGTATGTATGAAAAGTTTAATGCAGATTTATCATTCTGAAAAATTCTGAGTTGAAACAACAGTTGGGTATTTATGTTTACTCTTTGCCATACTTACATATATGCTGCTATATGTTTGACAAAATGTCTTCCTACCATTATGATGTGTCTAATGAAAAAGGTTGAATGTTCTATGATTCTATCTTCTTGATAAATGGTTCCACAACAAAACATCTTGAAAATGTTATTTGAATGAGTGAATGGTGAAGTGTTTGACAAAATGACACTGTGAGAGACATCAGAAAATTGGGGGTATGAGCAAAAATTTTGGTAGGAGATCTTACATTCTCCTTTTCTTTCTTGTATATGATCTCAAAGTCATATCCCAACATTTTTGTGACCAATTTTTGTTGTTTTTTAGATAACATCTGTTCCAAGAAGTATTTGAAGCTATCATGATCTATATTTATCTTAAAGTACCTTCACATTAGATAAGGTCTTCATTGTTTGACTGCATGTAGGATAGCCATCATTTCCTTTTCATAAATAGGCTTTAACGAATTCTTACCTTTTAGTTGGCAATTCTCAAATGCTAGGTGTCTTCCCTCTTGTATGAGTATTGCTCCTATGCCAAATCCAAAAGCATCTCAAATGCCTTGGAGTTGTGCACTTGGCTTCCTTGAGCTTCTCAAATGCCTTGGTGGCTGCCTCATTCTATTGGAAGGAGTCCTTCAATAAAGTTGTGAGTGGTGTTGCTATGTTGCCATTTTTTTGCAAATCAATGATAGTAACCAAGAAGTCATAAGAAACCCCATAGGTTCTTGAGGGTTCTAGGCATTTTCCATTCTACTATGGTCTTTCTCTTGTGAGGATCCACTTTGACTCCCTCATGTGAAACAATATGACCTAGATACTAAAACTTTTGGACTCCAAAAACATACCTGGATGGATTAGCATAAAGCTAATGCAATTCAAGAATGTGCAAAACTTGATTCACATGTTGCAAGTGTTCCTCCAAAGTTGTGCTATATATTAAGATGTTATCAAAAAATACCAAAACAATTTTTGTAGAAATAGCTTGACGATAGATTTCATCAAACTTTGAAATGTGGATGGTGCATTTATGAGGCCAAAAGGCATCACCAAAAATTCATAGGGCCTGATGTTTATTGGTTGGCTCCTTGGTACTAGTTGAATGGTATGATCATGATCTCTTCTGGGAGGCAATCCTTTTGGCATATCTCCAAAAACTATTGAGTTCCTATCTACATCTTCTTGTAGATCCGACAGTGTAGGAGCCTTTGACTAACGTGCTTCTAATGAAAACAATTGGGCCACTGTTATACCCAATCCGAAACTTTTCCCTCATCATCAAGTTGTCTGTATCGTTCGAGTTGTTGCATCAATATGTCTAGTCCAAAAGATCAAATTGTTGAAATGTCATGTCTTATTATCGAAATCTAGTGTTTGGTTCATGTTGTTGGGGCTCAAAATTGTGAACTTTAAAATCAAATGTTTGAGTGTGATGTCCCCATTTTTTGATGGTCATATTTGATATGGCTATCATATTCTAAAGGAGTAATTGGCTGGAATAAGTAGTCAAGTAACTTAAGTGGTTCTATTTTTATAAAATATTCTAACTTTGAATTACTTTATAAAAGTATTTAATAAAGATACTTTAGTCAGCCCTATGTCATAAAGTGACATTGTGTACACAAAAACCTTTATTTAATAAAGATATGTCAGACCTATTCAAGTGGGTGTGTACATAAAAACCTTCATTTAATAAAACTAGGCCAGACTTAATTGAAGAAGGTTTTATAAGGAGCAGCTCGGAATCATTTGCAAATCATTGAGTTTATGTGTTTTTGGTTTGAAGACAGTTCTAGGTTTCAGCTTGGTATCAAGGAGATGATCCCTTGGTTATTCATGGTTTGGAGACGATCCCTTACCATACTTGAGGTAAATTTGCTTCAGATTTCACAATTGAGCTTCAAAGATTTGTGCCATCAGGGTTTTTGGAGTTTGGTTTGTGTTTGTTACAGGAAGACTCATTTACCAATTTTATGAGATTTGCTATGCAAATATAAAATTGGGGTTTGCAAGGATTTATGCATTATAGATTGAATATATAATTCAGATTTGAAGCTATATATCTCTGTTTATGTTCGATTGTCTAACAGGAGACAAAAATACCTGTCAGGAGTTTGTAAATTCTGCCAATCATTTGTAAGGTGCGTGGGTCCCTTAAATCACTAAACTAGGTATAGAGGAATTCGTGGAAGGGATCGTATATATTGAAAGGGAGAGTTGTATGATATCCTTTGAAATTGCAAAATCATTGTGGGGCCGCCGATTGTAAGCAAGAAAGAAATATTATAAAAGAAATGTTCTTATGAAATTGTGGCTCTTTTGAATCATTCGCAGCCTTCATATATTATATGACTTGTCTTATTCAGTGTTGAAGGGGAGTCATGAGACCACATTGAAGGAAGACACATCTATATATTCTTCGTCGCTGCATATTTCCTTTATCAACATGCCGCCTCATAAGGAGAAGTCACAACATATTTTCTAAGAGGAATTGTGGGTGTATTTGTGGACCGTGGATCTCCATAGAGCTAATCGGAGATTTATAAGTGATTCGTTGCCCTCTAAAATGTCTTCAATGAATCATTCCTGAAGAATTGAGGTGGCCGTGGGACCCAATAAAGAAAACATAGTCATCACAGAAGTGTACAAGGAAGCGAATGAATTATGGAGTGGAATTCGTAGCAATTTAGAGCTAAGTTCAATGTAATATTTGACCACTCTCTTCATTTCTTTCATTGAAAATTAATCAGATATAAGAATAAGAAAATTGTGTGCCCATTTATCAAGGTGAGTTGCATTTAAAAAGGTGTGGAGCTGTAGGATACGTGGGCCCCAAACACCAAACTCAGCCCCTATATAGTTGACCGCAGCTATAAAAAGGCGAAAGAAGATGTGTATAAGTTTGCTGTATTAAAAAGAGGACAGCATCTGACAGGGTTTCAGACTTGTCTGCAGCATTTACATTTGTTATCACAGCCTTCCAAAGGCATTTCATAGCACAAAGGAATTCAAGACTACAAGGCAGTGCTGAGATAGATTTATGATGTTTATTGGTAAAGTTCGTTGTCAAAAGGGAGACAAGTTCTGACAGGTAAATCTAGTCAGCAGTCACATAAAGGCAGAACCTTAGTGGGCCCAATCCATTATAAAAGAGATGTGGGATTTCAAAATACAGATTATACTGTGACTTGTATAAGTCCTTGTCTAATTCGTGGGGCCCATTCCTAAGGTAACTTGGCACATGAAATTAAAAAAAGGATATCAGCTGAGTTGGATATCTGCAGATACAATTGTGTTAGTATATATTACAACTACAGAGGAACAGAGAACGCAGGCTAGTTTGGAATAATAAATGTGGTGAGGACTGCTTTGAAGAATTTATAGAAGAAGCTCCAGAGGTGTATTACTTCAGTAGCAACAAGCATCATTCAGAGCCTCTTTCATATCAGATCTGAGTGTTTGATTGGTATGTTGTTATTTATTGTCTGTCTCTGATTTTTGTAACAGCAGAATATGCATTCTATTTGGCTGTCATAGAGCCATACTGCTAAATGTAATTGAAGTTTTCCTAGTCTCATATTGTAACAAGCAAATTTCAATTGCATGTCATAATCTTGCTATCATTGTACCTTACAAATCTATATTGCAATCTAAGTGAAAGTTGCATATATCTCTACTGTCATAGATTTGTATCTTGATTAGTTCTTAGATTTTGTGTCAGAGACAATTTGTAAATTGCAAAAGATATATCAAATTCATTGTGTAACTAGAAAGAACAAAATATCCTAATTGGGATATTACATTGAGTCAGATATCTCATCCAGTCATGTGTAATATTCACTTGTCAAATTTGTCTGTTGTCATCAACGTTCGTCTGAGTGTAAAATGTCCAAAACTTACATGTTCGTCATGTTTGTATTTTGTCTGTAAAATCTTGATTATTAATTTCTAATTCCCCCGTTAATGGGGTTGGTGATGTTGACATCCAAAGAAGGAGAAGGGAGACAAGGTGGACACAACCTATAGAAGGATGGATAAAGCTGAATTTTGACAGTGCATCGAAAGGAAATCCAGGTGTCTTGGGTGTAGGTTGTCTGGTCAGAGATTGGAGGGGTAACATCCTTGGGAAGGCGTGGAAGAAGTTAGTGCAAGGTTCCAACAATGAAGTAGAGTTTCAAGCACTTATCCTTGGTCTTAATTTATGTTGTCACCTTGGAGTTTTGAAGGTGGAGGTGGAAGGGGATTCAATGATAGTGATAAATGCCCTCCGATCAAAGTCCATGGCAAATTGGAAACTAAGTATATTATTAAACGAAGCCCTATGTTTAGTGGAAGGATTTGAAAGAGTGGTTTTCAATCACATTTAGTGGGAATGGAGTACTGAGGCAGATGAGCTAGCGAATCTTGCCATCATAGCTTCGAATGATCTGTTATGGGAGTTAAAGAACAATGATGGAGCCAATTCACTCTACTGACAGGCCGTCCAATCCGTTCAGTGAGAGGAGGCTGGCGAAGTGTGTGGGGGGAGTTAAAGCTTATGGAGAAACTCGATGGAAGGCATTCCATTTGTTGCGGTGGCTCTTTGCATGGTTGGTGTTGGCAGCGATGGATACTCTCATTTGGCTAGTCTGTAGGAAAAGACATGTTTTTCTTAGGTGATATTACTGATAAGAGGATGGGAATGGTGTTTAAGCCGAAAAGTGGAATAGTCCTCTTTGCCATTGAATGGGTCCTTGGAGAAGATTTCATGGTGAACTGAAATAGATATAGGGTAAATACCGATTTGTCTTCAATGTTCTTAGCGGTAATGTTAGACTTAAATGAGGAGAAACCCACTATCTAGAAGCTGATGGAGGAATTTGTTGAGCCGGAGTATGGAGGTGGCTGGAAGGAGGTGGTGGGTATAGCGCGCTATGGTTTAGGGGTGCCGCTGCTTGGTGATTTCCACAGAGGAAATTTCACAGGTGATGCAATGAATTGGTAGTTGTTTGTCTTGGAAGTAGGGGAAGCCAAAATTGTTGGTTGTAGATGCAGAGCCACGCGGGGGCTAGCTTTTTTGAAGAAGCTCGCTGGGCTGGAGGTGGAGTTCAACTGGATGAACAAAATTCTAGAGTAGTACTATGCTGCTGGTGAGAATGCTTGAGGTGGAGTCGCCAGTGTTTAATCATCTTTTTGTAAATGCTATAATGTTATGTATTGGATAGAAGGTATAGAAGATAGTAATATGCAATAGTTGGTAGTAGTTGGTTGGACTACAGGGATTCTGTTTACTGCTCTCATGTTGAACTTACATATCTCTGTTAAATTTGGTTAAAGTTTTATAGAAAGGGAGCTGACCCCAAGTCAGCAGTTTACCAAGCAAAAAAAAAATATTAATTTCTAATTAATAATTTAGTTATTAATTATTTATTAATTAAAATTAAATTAAGTATTTTTTTTGTCAAATGTTATAAATCCATAAAATGATAAAATGTTATTGTTTTTCTAATATTTATTATTAATAAATTTGTTATTAGTAATATTTATTATTAAAAGATAACAAAAAAACAATATAAAATATTATTACTTTTATTAATATTTATTATTAATGATTTATTAATAATATTTGTTATTGAAAGTAATAATTAAAAATCAATAAAAATAAAAATAAAAAAATCAAACATAAAAACAAAGCGCTTACAAGACTAATCTCATGTGCCGTGTCAAAGGCATATGAAGAAGAAAAGCTAAAGTATTTGAAAAAAAAATGCATCATTAAAGACTTAAACGCACCTTGTGAAGGAGTTAAAAATAAAAAAAATTAAAAACCTTCAATAAAAAGTGCTCCTCGATAAAAATTGCACGCCTTTTTCAAAGGCATAAAAACAATTAAAAATTTTGACAAAGGAGAGCGCTTCAAAGGAAAATGAAACGTACCTGTATAAGGCAAAGCACTTCAAGAAGACTCTAAACGCGCCCTTAGATGCCTTCATCTTCCGCCAAACGCATCTGCCTGCATCCTACATGCTTCTAAGGAGGTGAAAGCACTCCAAAATCAGATCCAATGCGCCCAGTCTGCATTTTCAAGCATTTCAAGAAGGAAATTAGGGGCGCCTTCACAAGGGGTCCATGCCAAAATAAAGAGAAAGATAACTTCAAAAAAAAAAGCATGAGTGCCATCAAAGATTTCATTCAGCGTACTTCACTCAGCCAAACAAATCAAAGCGGCCATAGGACAAGAGAAAACATGCTTCAAAGAATGAAATTGAGCCAATTGATTTCCCTGCACCTCTTTAGAGATTTTTCAACACTCAACATACAAAGAAGATTGCGCCATACAGGAGGCCGCATCCAAATGTCAGATGAAAATATACTCACAAGTTTGAGAGATCAAACGCTTGTTTAAAAGTTTCATACGCCCATACCAAGCAAGCGCCTCTCTCAATCAGCATTTTAGATGCCAAGCAGGTTGGAAGAGTCAACACTCATTCAAAGAAAATGAAGTGCTTCAATAAGGATTCCACGCTCCTATTCAACACTGCTAAAAATCAAACACTTTTATAAAGGAATTAAGCTTCAGAGGCATTTTATAGGAGGAAAAGAGGAATCACGCTTTCAAGGGAAATAGCACGCTAGCTCAAAAATCAACCCGCTAAGCTCATAATATTTCCACGCTTTCAAACAAGGATAAAGTGCAAGCAAAAATTTTGTGCCTAAGTGCCTAAGTAAAGAGAGTCGATCAACAAACATCAGTTTGTAAAGGGAGTGTAGCTTTAGTTATTCATAGCTCACATACTTATAAAAAAAACACAACAAGTGAAGCCGCGCCCAGGCAAGAATTCAAGCCTTATGAGAAGACAGGGAAGAATTGTTGTAGTTAGCAGAGCAGCGTTTACAAAGAGTTAAAGCTCTACAAAATAAAATCAGGTCGACTACTCCAGTTTAAAGTGATGCCTTCTTCATGCAAGAAATATGAATTTTCAAATCAAGCTATTTACAAAGCAGGGCAATTGGAGGTTGCATGGTGGCATGATTTAATCATCAGTTGAATTGACGATTGCATGGATTTAATTTCAGTTTTAGTGAAACAGATGGATTGTAATAAGTGTGCATGTCACACAAACAATAGTTGATTTGGAGTCCAGTTTAGTTATTGTTTTCATGCAATTGCTTTGTAAATTGTATAAATAAGTGCTTTTTGCACATTAGAGAGAGATTTTAGAACTCAAATTCATTGTTAGTTAGCTCTTTTCGAAGTTTTTTAGGAGTAAGCATTTTTTAGTAATCAGTATTAAGGTTGGAGAAATCAATTGTACTCATGAAAGAACATCAATGAAAATGACAATTTTCATGCCTTCATTATGCTGAAGTTGTTAGTCACCTGGTGTTCAAGTTGCGATTCTTATGTCTCGTTCAAGAACATTAATTATGCCTGTTTTTACTAATGGATGTTATTGCAATGTGTTGTTGTCTATGCCGGATCTGTGAACTTTGTGTCATAGCGAAGTCATTCGTGATCATATGTTCTTGTGTTGTTTGTTCAATCTGTCCAATCCAATCTGCGTGTACTTTCCCTGCTCAACCTCTGAATTTAGCTGAATAGCGCAAGTGTGTAGCCTAGGTTCTGTTTTCAGTCAAAAAGCATAAAAAACCCTTGCTTCATGATCGAAAGTGTGTTTCTGCCTTTTGCACACTGCAAATCCCAAAAGATTGCAAATTTCCCTTTCATTCATTCAACATAAGTATGAAAAACCCATGAAAAGTATGTTCATATTGTATAGTTTTAGTCAAGTTTTATTTTATAGGGAGCTTCCCCTTCAAATTTGAAGAGCGGTTCTACTGCACATTTGTCCATTTTGCTTTCGCACTGAAAGGTGCAAAATAAAACACTAACATGCCACAAACTTCATCTCTTTGCAGAGCATTATAGGGGAATTACTGTAATGTCCCCATTTTCGGGATGCCGCCATTAGAGTTAGTTTGTGCTTTCCAATTGGCTTCGAGACATTTGGCAGATATGACTTGTCATAATAATATGGATGCCATGTTGATGCTTTCATTCATGCCTAGAAAAAGGTATAAGGGCACCTAGTTTACACCTTCATTCGTGGTCACATTGCATACATCATTAAGGAGGTTGTTATTGTTCCTTGGGCGACTTATAACTCATAACATATAATGCTAGCGCTTGAAAGAAGGAAAAAATAATAAATCAAATCTTTAATTTGATTTAATCTAGGTGCTTCCCTTGGATACAATATACTACACATGGGTCGGCCTTTGAGAGGGAAACTTGTAATTTGAACATGAACTAATTACCTAGGTCGGCCATGAGGAGGAGATGAAACAAATCATGTATATATACTTGATCATTTGGCATTCCAAAGGCATCCATTCAGCATTCATTCACTCACACCTTGGAGAGCAATGTCATTAGGGAGCTTGGGACGAAAACCTCAAGACTCTTAAGAGGAATTGGGCGAAAATCTGATTTCTCATCTTGTGGATTCCGTGACGGGGATTCAAGTGTGCTTCATGTCTTCACAGAGCAGATTTCCTATTAGCTTTGAGAGCATCTTGCCTCTAGGGTTGAGACGCACCTACTTGTGAAGGAGCGACTTGCATCTAGGGTGGATATTTGGCATATTGTGAGCATCTTGCATCAGCTTTGAGAGCATCTATTGTGGCGCCTTGCTTCTAGGGCTGGAGCGAACCCTTTTGAGGAGGAGCGACCTGCATAGGAGACTTATGGCAGATTTGAGACTGCTGGGTGCTAGGGTTTAGAGCAGATCTGTAGCCGCAGACTTATGTCACCATCATCGGCTCATATTGAAGTCTATTTTACATATTTTGGTATGTACTTGTCATATTAATGTTGAGGCATAACAGCAGCTATATGTAATTTGTTTTGGGCATGATTATCTCTTGATTGAATGTAAAATCAGACCACTATATTCAGATTTATTACAGCAGACCTGAATTATTCAGTTTGGAGGTACATATTATGGATGTTCATGTGTATTCTTTGATGTAATTCCTCTCTATGAATGGGCGAATCATATGCGGTGCTTCTTTGATGCTTTGCTATGCAATTTGTGGAGTTATGTTAATTATTAGACTTCTGAAATAAATAAAATCAGAAATCAGAATTAGGGTTTAAGCAGAAAATTCAGATTTGTGGTGAAATATTCCATTTGGGATATTACAAATACATTCTCTCAAGCAATTGTTTGTGAGCAATGACTAGTTGAACTCTTCATATTCCAAAAGGTTGGAAGGGGAGGAGTCAATGAGGACAGTATTTAATGAGGTGTTTGCCAAGAATGTAGAGATACTCAAGGCAACTCACAAATTTAAGTTTGAGGGAATTTTGTATTTGCTTCTTTTTTTTGTTTTTTGTCTTTATTTTTTGATCTTCTATTAATTTAAATTTCAAATTTCAATTATTTAGGTGACAAATTCTTTGCTCAAGTTTATGCGTTTGGTTAATTGTTATAACATGCCAATGAGTTATCTCTATGAGGCTATGGATAGGGCCAAGGAGGCCAATTTGCATTATTATGGCTAGGACCAGAAAAAATGTGAAATTATTTGGCACATCGTTGATCGTAGATGGACAAGCCAACTCCACTATCTAATGTATGGCATGATGTACTACCTAAACCCCAAATTTTACTTCTTTGATACGCTTAAGGCTAATGAAGATGTCATGGTGGGCCATACTACATGCATAGAGAGGATGACATCAAACTAAGGCCTTAGAGACATAATTCTAGATGAGTTGGAGTTTTACAAGTGTGCAGAGGGGAGGCTCTTTTCTTCATCTTTATACATTCAAAGGAAGGCAAGCCAATATATCTAGGTAAAAAATAAGTCCTTAAATCACAAACTTTTTTGATAAATGCAATTTTAATTTTTGGCTTAGTACTAGAAAGTTTTAACTTATATGTAATATCTATAAGTTTTAACTATTCAATTTGTAGATTGGTGGTGGGAGATTTTTTGTGCTAGAACACCAAATCTTCAAAGGCTGACTATTCATGTTTTGTCTCAGCCCTATAACACTTTTGGGTGAGTGCAATTGAAGCTTATTTTTTAGAGCATTTACACCAAGCAAAGAAATAGGTTGACACAAGAGTGCCTCAATGACCTTGTCTTCTTCCAATAAAACCTTCACCTTCAAACCAAAAAAGTGGATGGTCCTTCTTATGATGTAATAACCTTTAATGACATTGTTCCCTATTCAAATTAGATTGTTGAAAAAGTAGATGTAATGTTCACCGATGATCTCATTGAATTGAAGAGAGAAGTAGCAGCAATAGAAGCATTGTAGGAAGACGTACTAGAGGAATCGTTCTCTCGTCATGATGATTCAGATTTACCTTCTAGTTCGAGGCTAGACGGTACTAATACTAGGAGGGGGAAGTAGAAGTTCTAGATTTTAGTTGGCTGTTATAAATTATACAATGTTTGGAACTTTGAAATTTTGAATTTTGGGAATTTAAGGGTCATATGACATGTAATCTTTGAAGTTTGAACTATGACAAGTTGATAATCAAAATAGACTCACATGTTCCCTAAATTAATTCTTTGTGCATCTCATGCATTAATTTATGTTTATTTTGTGTAACTAAATGTAGGATTTTTTGTGTATTGTTCCTACCTAGAAATTTTAAACAAACTTGCAAATTTGTGATTTTTTTGGCTCATTGGCATTTAGTCAAACACCTGGCAGGCATTGTTTCATTTTTATTTCTGAACTGTTAAACTGATTTGAATTGCAATGAACATTTAACAAAATGAACACTAATATTGCACCAAATAAAGTAGAGAAAGATCCATTTATATATTTAGCAAATAATCCTCATCAAATAACAGATAAATACTTATTAATATCCAGTTCTGTATTTGCTAACAGAGTTCACAACAACAACAATTTCTGCCTTATAAGATTGCACATTGATTGATAATACTAACCAGTCATAGCAGATTTGGACCCATAAATGATGGATGCTGTAATACTCATAACAGTGATCAGACCTTGGAAGAACAGTTGTACTGTCTATTATTTGCCAAATATGACTGCTGCAATGAATAGAAACAGAACAGAATTTTATTACAATGCTAACCTCAAGGGCTGGGCAGAAATGACAAAGTGACTAAATCAATAACAGCAGTTGTAACTGGAGATGATTCCAAATGTTTAATAAACTTGTTCTTCACTGTTGTACAGCCCTGTAGCAATCCTCCAAGGCAGCGTACCAGATGTTTGATGTCAACTAACTCCCAATCTGAACCCAAAATTCAAATCTGATTATCATTGAATACTGTTGTCATTGCTGCAAATATTCTGCTCCCTTAAAACTCTTCCAAACAACCTAGGTATACCTCTTAAACCCTGAAATCTTCTTGCTGTTACTAACTCTTGTGAGTATGGATCCAAAATTCCCTGGTTAGGGCAGCGCTTCACCTTAAACTAACAAGAAATTGCATCTAAAAGGGGCAGCTGGCAGAACAGGGTTTGAAAGCCTAGTTTGAGGCAGCGCCTCACTCCAAAAGACCCACGTTTTCTTCAAAAACCCTCATGCCCTGTAACAAGGGTTTTGCCAAACAAATGTGCTTCAAACATTCTAAAGATATTGCTTGCTCTAGGCGCCCATGCTGAAGGAATAATATATATTTAAACTCTTTCACCCTTCTTTTAACAGCAGCAAACACTGTAGCGTACTGAAGCATACTGTAGCTAGTATTCTTTGTATCTTTTCCTTCAAATTCCTTCTATAAATTGCTTTCCCAAAATCTCCAAGAAAATCATTGATCATTCAATTCAAATTGGAAATAATATTTCAACACAAAACTTCACCAAAACTGAATACATTTGGCACACCTGTGAATTCTGAATGAATCCACCTCGATATTGGCTAGGAAGAAATCCTTCTCCTAAACTAATCTTCGCCTTAGGGTTTCTGCCCTAGGGCTGTAGTTGAACAAACGCTCAATCTTCCACAACTAGGGTGTCATGTCCCTATATTTACAATTGAATCAATTATGTATTAGTCATTCAAATTAAATATATGAATATCCATATTAAATATTATAAGACCGAATATCCTTATATTAAATAATAAAGATTAAATATATTAAAATAATAAATAAAATATTATATAAATCATATATATATATATATATATTCTAATTCATAAATTAAATATTATATTAGTCTAATCTAATCGACAGATATAATTATCAATATAAATATAATATTAATTATAATTATATTAACTATAATATAATAATATTTGTAATAATATTTATATTATAATATAAAATTATAAGCCTGCCTTATAAGGCAAGCGAATTATATAAGGCAGCGGTGATAGAGCAATACAATCTCAAGAAATCAGATTTCATAGCCGAATGTGTCTAACTCCCGATATCGCCATTTGCCGATTCTCTCTATGTGCGCCAATGTCAAGGATAATATTTATTGTTAAGTACCGATTGGAGACATCCACATAAGAAAATCAATACTTAATATTATCTGCAAAAGGGATCGATTAAGAATCCAAGGGCAGCGATTATGTAGACTTAAACAAACAGCAATCCAAGACAATTAAGGTGACGCGGTTATGTTAAAAGGCTGAGTTAATAATAATTAAAGGTGGCACCTTTTAGAATCAGCGATCCCTTGAAGGAGGTGACTATTGTTAAGAGGCAACCGGTCAAAGATATTGAGAAGGAATCGTTGGGCATTGTCAAGGCATCTCAGCAGCATCAGTTTACAATATTCATTCAATCGCAGCAGTCACAATAATATAGATCAGAACCAGCAATACAATATAGCATATGACTGGCATTCTCAAGCATTCAAACCAGCATTGAATATCATTCAATAGCATTATTACGTAAGCATTAATATCAATCTTCATCAGCGATTCATTCAAGGAAAATATATATATATATAGTTAAAACTGATATATATATATATATATATATATATAGTTAAATCTGATAAAACAAAGGCAGCATACTGCCATATCTATATCCATTCAATAGTGGTGGAATATTATCTAGTTCCTATTGAGGGAACAACCTTGCATAAGGAATTATTATCTTAGTGATCCATAGGATCACTTGAGCATCTCAAATCATCCAAGAAGACGAATCTCATATTGGTACGATCTCTCTAAATCATACGATTATCCTTAAATAGTTATACTTACCTAACTCATGATATACGAGGGATGACTGCGACCTTGCCACGTTTTTAATCTTTCTCCTTTGCCCCTATGAGGACGTTTGGGTTGTTAGGGACGTATGGTTTGTTATTATTATTATTGAAATGGCTCACACGGTAGGTGACTCCCAAATGGTGGTATTGATGGGCGTTCGTGACACCTTTGGGCCAAGTGGTGGTATTGTCGGGTGAGTCTGAAACCCTTGGGCCTATGGCAGTGGAGATTAGTTTGTTATTAATGTCTCACACGGTGGGTGACTCCTAAATGGTGGTATTGACGCACATTCGTGACACCTTTGGGCCAAGTGGTGGTATTGACGGGCATTCATGAAACCCTTGGGCCCATGGTAGTGGGGATTAGTTATCCAGCGCCTTAATGCAATGTTTTCCCCTCCTCCACTAGGGTAGATGATTGGGCTAGATTAACGACCAGGCTCGACGTTGCCATTCCCAAAGTATATCATGAGGCCTAAACATGGTTAAAGTATAAGTATTTTAAAGTATGTAGAAATACATTTGAATATATGTACGCACAAGTAACATTACATTCTTGTTCATTGTTATTGATTATGATTATGATGTATTGATTTCATTACTATATTCTAATTTATTGATCTTTAATATTGCTAATGTCCCTTTCTAGTAGTTATTCTTGTGTGCAAGTTAAGAAATCAAGAATATCCTAAAAGGGGACATCACATAGGGTTTTTGAAATGTAAAATGTCAAGAATGAATTCACTTTTCCTCCAATCCTCATTTTATAACTTTTTGGGAGAAAATGTTTTATTTTATTTTATTTCTTTTATTTTCCTGCTCAAGCCATAAAGTGTCCTTTTTAAACAATTTCACTTTTGTACCCCTTGTCTAGCAACACTTTATAAAGTCACATTATAATCCTTTATTCTGCTTAAAAAATTAATTAAATATTAGTTGCCATAAAAAATAATTTAAGACAATAATTAATTAATTATTTTCTCATGCCTGCAAATGGGGACATTACATTTTGCCACTCCTAAGTTAAATTCAAAATTTTGGGTGTAGAGTTTTTGTTTAGTCCAAGTTTTTGAACTATATGCCATACCAGAGGTACATGATTCATATAGGAGGTAGAGATGAATGTGGTTAGGCATTAGGGAAATATCCATACTACATGTAGAGGTACAAATACTGGAGGCCAACATTTGAGTGAGGTTCAGTTGTACCAAAATGGTTGTGTTGGGAGACTATAGAGGAGGTAGTGGCATAGGACACAAGAGTGTTTACACATGTTGATTAATACTAGAGTACAACTGTCTAGTTGGCAGGGTGAAATGGTTGCATTGGATAGTTCTAGAGTGTTCATTGTTTTTGTTCAATCAGTCTTTTTCATTCCTTTGGATAAAAGGGGGTTTGTTTGATCTATGATCCAAAGTGGCTCATAGTTTTTTTTTAATAAATATAATATAACTTATATTAGGTGTAGATGGTTGCAGGAGTTTTGGTAGTTGGCAGGTTTTAGTTGATTTTTAATCCTATTTTCCCATGAATGTAAACAGTGGATAAAATGCAAATTTTGATTTCCTTTAGTTTTGAAATTTGTGATTAATGTGATTTGTTCTGTTTTCAGATTCCCAACACCTACCTAGTGCATATTTTTTGCCACTTAAAATACAAAAGACATCTTAAGCAAAATCGTAATGGTAGAATAATTGGTTTGGGGTTCATAATATACAAATTTGAATGCCTACAACACAAATTTTGCTGAGAGGAATGAGAAGGAGAGAAACTAAGAAATAACTGCTAAATTATAATCTAGAGATAAGGCAGAGTTAAATAGTGTAGGTCAAATAGGGAGGGTGCGCTAGTTGAGAGGAGCTGAGCTCATCTTGGAAACAGGGAACAACACCCTATAAGGACAAAAGGTGCCACTGAACATTAAAAATTATGCTAATAATTTTGGAAAAACAGACCTACATATATTGACTTATATAAAGTATTTAGATGCATATTTTATTTTCCACAAGGGCAATATTTTCTATTCAAAACCAGCTTGGTTTAGTTGTTTAAGTTCATAATCTTTGAGGAATAAACATGGTCATCATCATTCTTGAAGTTCATATTCTTTCTAGGAGAAACATAGTCCTCATTCTTGAATCAGTTTTAGAAACCCCTGAAAGTACTCAACTTCACTCACACGTCTGCAACCACTCTTGATTCAGATAGATTTGTTTCTCATATTATTGTACAGTGAATTGGTAGTTCATATGTTAACTTATATGTCTTATTTTCTCTTGTTAAAGGTTAGCTATTGTTACTTCTTAAAGATTAGGTACAATTATAGAAACTTCTTGTCACTTATTAAAGGTCGATAAATGTAATAGAAATTATTTACAAAGTTCATTCTTTTTATTTATTTATTTATTACAAAGTTCATTCTTATCAATTGAAGGATATTAATGAATTATGATTTCAATGGTATAAGACATGAAGCAAGGGTTCTTAATATGTTAGAAAATTAACCATTTTCATGGGATTCGTTTCTTTTTTCTTTTTTTAATTTCTCTTAAGGTTTAATTAGGGATGACCAACTAATTTTGCTACTAAAACTTATATTGTAGGCAAACATGAAATGAAAGCTAGTGTGGAACAACAAATGGCTAATGATGTGAATCACTTAAATGACATTGGAGTGCCTCTTGTTGCTAGACGACATGATTTGCCTTTGCTAGAAAAGGGTTCCCAGACTTCTATAGAAGCTGCTGGTCCTTCTCTGTGCATTGCAGTTATTGGAGCAACTGGCAAACTAGCTAGAAACAAGATATTTCCTGCATTGTTTGCCCTTTATTGTAGTGGCTTCCTTCCCAAGGTATATCTTTTTACTTCCTCTCTCATTTCCTATGTTGATGAATGTTATTATCTTTAATCTGCATGACAGCTTTTGAAAGAAACGAGTTTGCACTTGCTAGTAGTTGTCTTCTTGAGATACACCCTCAAGATTTTCATACCAAACGTTCTGCACCCCTTCCTTTCTATCTCAATATTTGTTTTGTTAATTTTTGTCTCAAATAGTGCTTAGAATGGATTTCTATGTCAATATAAGATACATTCTGCAAGCTATTTGAAATTTGGTATTGAGAAACTCTGTTTAGAACATATAAATGATATAAAATAAGTGAATCTGATGGAACAATGCAGACTATGTAAAAGAATATGAACCACATTAAAGAAATATGAACCAAATTTAAAAAAATAATATGGAAATCCAGTGTTTGAAAAAAGATGAGGCATTTTGTAATGTCCCCTTTTTCCGAGTGATTACCCATTGGAGTCAACGAGCCTATTTTATTCCCTTATGCTAAAGTTGGGATTTGTAGGGGAATAATATCATTAATTAAATACTAAATAATCTTGAGTCAATTTGGATTATTTATATTTAATTAATAAACCCAGACCTAGTTGTAAAGTGAAATGACTTTACTATTCATGAGTGCCCTTGGTAAATAAAGAAAAGAAAAAAAAATAGATTACCAAAGGGAGGTCGGCCAAGTGGGAAGAAGAAAAGAAAAGAAAATAAAATAAATAGCCAAAAGGAGGTCGGCTAGGAGGGAGGTCGGCCAAGGGGAGTTGGTCATTTGATGGCTATAAAAGGAGGCACTTGGAAGTCATTTCAATCATCCATTCATATCATATTTTCTTCATTGGCGATTTTCTCTTGTGGCTGCAACTTTGGTTCAGCCTATTCCAAGGACGAAAATCCTTAGGAATATTGGTGGATTGGACGAAAACCTAATTCCATCTTGAGGTGGACTCATACGGAGTTCACATTTGGATTTCATTGGAGATTTGGAAGAAAAGAAGGAGCTTCAAAGATATATTTATTTCTGTAGATTTGAAGAAGAAACCCTAGGGCATAACCTTTAGCTGTTATGCTTCTTCCAAGGAACCGCACTCTGATACCAATTGTTAGGATACAAGCAATCTACTGAGAGGGGGGTGAATTAGTAGATCAATAAAACTTAAAACTTCAAACCTCTAGTAGGCAGATCAAATTAACTTTCAATGCAATAACATCAACAATGAGAAAGCATGCACACATGAACACCAGATATAAATGGAAAACCCAATGTGAGAAAAACCATGGTGAGAAAATGCTGCTAGGATCTATTGTCCTAATCCAACCTCACAAATGAAACCATCGATTACAATGTTTAAGAGCACCAACTCTAAGGAATCACCAAATGTAATATCCCCTTTTTGAGCGAGCATCAGAGTTGGTGGTTTAGTCTATCATCGGGTCCTCGTAGGCTAATAATGGTGTTTAGAGGGCCTAGTGTTGGAGTTAGCTAGCTCCTCAGTTGGTAGTTGGCAGTGTTTTCATCTCTAGTTCCTTAGCTTGTTTAGAGGTTATGATATTTAGGGTGTTTTGGCTCCGTTTTTTATATACTTACTATTTATAGTAAGTCAGTGTGTTGATAGAGGCCAACCATACTATTTATAGTAAGGCATCCTGGTTAGCAGTGAATGCAGTGGGCTACCTCCTGGTGAAGTCAGAATTGATTTACGATGGTTAATGATGGAGTTATAATATTATAATTATTAAGTGCATATCATTAATGAATTAAGTGGACTTTATTTAAAGGGGGGATTTGAATGCTTTTAAAAGTATACTTTATAATACGTGTTAAATAAAGGGGAGATATAAGTGAATAGTAAAGTATACTTTATATTATAAGTTGTGCACCAAAAAGGAGGGAAAAGAAAATAAAATTAAAGTAAATTAAATGAGATGAAGTCAAATGCAAATTGAATATTATAAAAGGGCATTTTTGGAATTCATTTCATTATGATTGATCAATTTCTCTCAACTTGGCTTTGTGCTTTGGCTTTGGAGGTGAAACCTAGGGTTTTGCTGTAATTTCAATCTTGGAGAACGTAGCCTCTCTTTGATTGTGCCTCCTACAGGTGAGAAAGATCACCCTAGGGTTGCAGTTAATTGGTGGCTTCACACGGAGATTGCATCTGAGCTTCATTGGAGAAGAATTTCAGAAGTTTTTAAGGGTTTGAAAGATTTATTTGAATGAAATATCGGAGATTGCAAATATATCATCTCTATTCATTTTCGAGGGTTTGGAGCTTGTCGCGGAGGAGTAAACACAAAGATATTTCCAAGTATTTGCCTCTATAATTATTTATGTAGATTGAAGATCATATGTCCTGATTTTTGTGTGATTTGGAGAGGATTTGGAGTTGTTGCTGAGACCATAATCTGGCTGTACCAGCACTAGGGCCAGCTGTACCGGCAGGGAGACATTTGTGGAGTTTTGGAGACTGATTTGGCATGAGTTCTTCCCTTCCTGAAGGCGTCCAGCATCATAGTCTTGTGCAGCGATTTAGGAGTTTTTGGAGGGTTTGTGAACACTTATTTGTTGCTGCATTGCATTTCTAGGCCGTACCATGACAACAAGGACTTGGTTCACATGTTATGTATCTTTATTGCTTCATATGATGTCCATTTGGTGCACTATCTTCGTTGCTTTTGCTGATTGCTGATGTATCACACTAGAACTGATTATAAACTGAGATTTCATTGCCTTTGGAGGAGGATCCCTTGTTATTCACTGCTGTACTTTCATATTCAGAACTATACCTTGTGGGACAACGAAGTGGGTATGTAAGATACTTAACTATTTTGGCTATCTATTTTCTGGGTATTGATGTTTTAGATAATAGGGGATATTTTATGAACTGGGTTGTCAATATTTTTTGAAATTTTCAGCTGTGTATTCCCTATGTAATGTTCAGTATTGAGTTGAAAATTATTATTGCGATATCTTCTATTTTGCTGCATTATATTGTTGTATCAAACATTGCAAATATATCAAAAAACCATAAAACAAATAAAAACAATCAGGGAAAATCCAGAAAGTAAATATCCTATCAAGGGTGGGATATTTCACCAAATCCTTGATTTAAGAGAACCAACTCTAAGGAGACTACAATCCCTTGATCTGAGCACCAACTCAGTCCACAGGAGGCACCAACCTCACTGAATCTTCACATATAAATGTATGCAGTCATTTGGCTCTTTATCAACCTCAATTGCACCTTTTTAATTCATACACACTCTTCTCCTCTCACTTTGCTCACCCAGATTCGCTCTGCACTTTAATTCTACTCACACCTACATCAATCCATCTCTACAACACAGTTCCTTCATTTTGTGTACAATCGCTTTTATTTATATGCAGCTAACTCTGCATACACTTGCACATTTGCATGTGCACACTCTAGTTTTTCTGCATGCAAAACCCCTCGCTTTTCTACGCTTTCACTCTTCTGCATGTCTAGCAAAACAACCTGTATCTACCAGAAAATCTACTTTTGCATGTAGCTCTGCACATGTACTAAATTTTCTTTTCTGCTGTTTACTAACCGTTGCCATGCAATTTGCTATTAATCTTCTCTTTTTACAGAAAATCTAAATTGGCGGACTTTCAGAGATCGGTTTTCCTGTTTACCGCCTTCCTTCATGGAAGTGTTATAAGCTTACCTCCGATCCTATTATATTCTTCCTTTGTAACTCTATTGGGCGTCGGGCTTCTTGTTTTTCCTCTTCGTTATCGGGCATCGGACTTTTGGTCTTTCGCCTTCTTTATCGGGCTTCAAACTTCTTCTCTTTTGCCTTCCATTTTGGAATGAATCAAAGAGAAACTCCGCTCTCCGATTCACTTAATATCCATGCCACAATGTGCAAAGATACCCATACAACAACTTTGCAGCTTATCGCTACAAATTTGATGGTCAAATAACTGTTTTCCGCCATTCCGCAGAAGCATAATACAAAGGGCAAAACATTCCTGTGGAACTGCGGAATGATGCCACGTGTACAACCTTGCCCCTCGGGCAATATTAATGGGCTTCGGGCGACGGAGATTCTTCCTTTTGTCTTCCTTTATGGAATGAGTCAAGGAGCGACTCCGAACTCTGATCTCTGATCACTTAGACTAAAATCGGGACAATGTGATCATGTCTTCCTTATTTCCTCATCAAAGAGAATGAGTAAAGCCAAAACAAGTAAGGCCGAAACTCCGAACTCTGACGAACAGATAAATGAGTAAGGCCGAAACTCCAAACTTCGACAATCTCAAGTAATCTAACCTTTGTCACTGAATCTGTTTAATCTTTTGGTTTTAGACTCATCAATGACAACATTTGAACAATTTCCTTTGACATCAATGACAATAATTCAACAATGATTATTTAGGATGTACAACTCCCAATATCCTACTGTATAAGCTCCAACCAAACATATTGTGATTCATGAAGATTGGTGTACAATATAATTTTGTAATGTCCCCATTTTCGGTCACTTCAACATCGTAGTTAGCTTCGGGTTTCTCGGTGAGTGCCAACCTTGTCAGAAGGGGTGTTTGTTGTTGTAATGTCCTCATTTTCGAGTTCTCTTGCAGCTCAGTCAGAGCTGACTTTCTGGGTTGGTGACAACATAATCAGAGGAGTATTTCGATGTCACCAGGGTGTTCGGGTGATCCAGTGGAGTTGTATGACACTTTCTGGAGAGATTTCGAACTTGTCTGTACTTACTATTTATAGTAAGTGCTTGCATGGCGATAATCTTTTTGGGTTTTTCTGGGTTTGTTCTCTTTGGTCCTCGGAGAACACTACTATTTATAGTAAGTGTCAGTCTGGCGTTGTTTTGGTGACTTGGCAGTCAGCCGTTGGTCGTCCCCAATGTTGCATTGAGCTCAGTGATATTAGATGGTTTGCAGTGATGTCTTTCTAAGCGATTTCAAACTTTGAGCTCGGACTTGCTATTTTTGGCAAATTAGGGTTTTGGTCCGTTACTGGATTTTCAGTGTTGGAGATGGAGTGTTTTGATGAGACCTTTCCAATGGTCTATATATCACTGAATTCCGAGTTCATTTGGGCCTCCATATTAAAATCCGTAAATTAATAATATTATTTAATATTGGACTTTGGGTTATTATGGTTTCGTGATGAAAAATAAAATATTTAAAAGACACTTAAGTCTTTTTGTAGAGCACTCACTTTGGGAAATATTAAAAGTGAAATTAAAAGAAATATTTCCTTCCAAAGTGAATGGACCCCTCTTGTGGAATTATAAAAAGGGGTGAATGGGAGTCATTTGGTATGCTTGGATTATTATTTTTCACTCACTTGGTTTTTGGAGATTGTCGTGCGTTCTTGAAGCTTTGGAGCTTTGAGGGTTTGATATTGAATTTCTGAGACGAAAACCTCTGCAAGGGCACCTTTCTTCGTGTGTGAGAGGCCACATCAGGAAGGGAAATTGGGGGCTTCATTTAGGAGCTTCATTTGGGCTTCAATTTGATACATTCCGGCAAAGATTTGGACAACTATTGAACATCTACTTGTAGATTTATTATGACAGGTTGGGAAGAGATAATAGAGGACTGATACTGAAGGTTTTTTTATGAGTTTTGGAGACTGCATTCATTCTTGCTGCCAGCCGTACCATTGCTGGGAGAGGCCGTACTGTTTGTGAGGGTTCTTGGTGATGATTTGGGGCAATTTTCATTATGTTCTTTGCATTAGTTTGAGCGCCCAACTACTGCAGAAATTTCTACCACAAAACAGAAGGAAATAAGGCTATCAATCATTTATTAGTTGCTGATACATGCTTCTGCCTGGCCGTACATCATAAGGGAGGTTGTGGGTATTGTTGGTAATGAATCTTTCTTTATTCGGAGCTGTTATTACTTGCATTCTAATCGCCTAGGGTTTGATATTATGCTGTTGATATTTGAATGATAAGACTTCTTCCAATCTGGGCGTTTGGAGCATCTTTACTAGGCTTGTATCGCTGGACTTCTGTCAGCACATGTATGAAGTTGAAAATCTTGACATGGGTATGTCACTGTAATTCATATTTTGCTATAATACAATCTGGGTCTTTATTAGTTTGTTCATATCTATCTTGGTTTTTTTGGGTTTTCAATATATGCTTTATATTTCATGTTATCAATGCAAAATCAAAACATGCAAAAACATGCAATGAAACCCTAAACCCCAAACAATCAAAAAACAAAAAACTTGGCACAGAACAAACATATATCCGAGGATGTATGTTACAGTTGTTGGCAGTGAGCTCAGTTGGTCTAAAGGACTCTTATTCCACTTTTCAAAGTGAATCCCAGCTTCTAGTGTGTCCTCCAAGATTCTTGGAGAGAGCGTCTATTTATAGAAACTCACCCGGTTGACCTCGATTTTCATTATTCATCATCAGTATCCTTCCAGTATAGTTAGATTCTGTTTCCGATGTTGTTTGGTGGTTTCTGCAACTCGGGTGAATTAATGAGCATTAATTTAATTATTTCACTAAGGTTGCTTAATTTTAATGAAATAATTAAAAATCAACTTAGTGTAATAGCTCGTCGGAAAGGGAATTAAAAGTTTTAAATCATGGCCGCTTGAAAAAGGGACCTTGCTCATGAAAATATTTTATTATTTCAAAAAATGGGTCTTTTGGAGCAAAAAGGTATTATTTAATTAAAAGTGAATTAAAAATAAAAGCTTCTGGAAAATTCAGTGGGAAAAAAGTATAAAAGGAGATTGTGAGAGCTCATTTGTATTATTCGGAAGTTTGTTTATTTCTCTTTGGAGATTTAGAGATTTGTGCCTGTGGCCAAACTCTTACTAGCGGGATGAAAACCCCAATGGTTTTTGAAGCTGAGGACGAAAACCCTCTGTCTTCAACAGTGCAGTTCCATACAGGGATTGACAGTGTGATGAAGATTTGGAGTTTGGGGATGAAAAACCCTTGGATTCTGCAGGAGCAATTTCATTCAGAAGTTGCCTTTTGTGCTGAATGTTTTCGATTGATATTGTAGTACAACTGAATGTGAATTTAATGGAGATTTTGCAAATATTAAATTTGTAAGGGTTTTGATGATTTAGGTATTTGTTGAATATTGAATCTGTGCTTGTTTTGAAGATTATTTTGATAAGGGATGTTGGTGCTATGCATGAAGTGTGAACTTTGAGTTAGTTTGAGCCTCATTCCAGATTGCACCATTTGAAGAAGTGATGTTTTGGTCCTTAGAAGAGTAAGACGCAGCTGTTGGAGTATTATGCTTACATTGGAGGTGTTTAGAGACACAAACCCTAGTAAGAAGGGCCTATTTGCTGAGCGCATCCCATTCTTCATATTGAACGCAACATCTAAATGAAGGCTTGGCTGCTTTAGTATATGAAGGTATTGTTCTGCTATAAGATTGCATTGGGACGCAGTCTACTTCTTGGGTCTGCTGTGTATTTAGAAGCTAGCTGCCCTTGGTTTTGAAGGTTTGGCATCTGTTTTAAGGAAAACATTTCTTTTGGAGGATTCCTCTAATGTTCGGTGCAGATTTAGAAGGGTTTCAGGGGCTTTAATACTGTGTGCAGCTATCTACAGGTCTGCTATACAAAACAAGCAACAAAGAGGCCATCAAGATGACTTGGATACTCACAAGTTTCATCTCAGCAAGTTACCCAGGTCTGCAACTTAATGATCTGTAGAAAGGGAATCCATTATCATTGTATCTGAGAAGTCATCAGGATCTAATCTCTGCTACAGCTGCAATGATTTCAAACAGTATGTATCCCATTTATGATTTAATGGACTAGTACACAGTCAAAGCTTTTAATCATTAACAACAGTTGATATTATGGTCTGATTTTAATTCCAATATAAATGAGCTGAATGTTCTTAGAGTTTGCATTATATGCTTTCTTGAAAGATTATCATCATCATTCATATGTTGAGATATTCTATAACTAAACCTCGGAGATACCTTGAAATTCAATCCCAAAGCAAAGTGTTTGATGGTATACTTGTATAATAGAAGTTAGAATACATAAGTGGTTATTGGAAAAAATTGGTTTCAAATTAGAGTGGTCATTACAGTGGTATCAGAGCACAGAGTATCTTGCTAGCCTGTTGGGAAACTAACATTTGTTGCAAGATCTTTAGTTTTATGACTGCATAACAAAGTTTCAACAGTTGCATGCTTGCTTTCAAAAGTCATTGTAGTTAGTGAATTAAAATATGAGATGTCCAATTGGAAAAAGATCCACGATGATCTTGTTAAAAGTCAGTAGTAGTTTGCCCAGACTCAACAACAATTTACTCCAATACTTGCACAGATGAGGCAAAACAACAATGGTACAAACTACAAACAAAGATAACTTAGCCAATTATAGAGCTGCTCATCAGTAGATTTCCAGTGGATTGGTTAATCCTAGGCCTCTTATGCCTAAATTTATCACCAGGGATAATGATTAGGAGGCTACCGGAATTTTTGAAGAAAATCTTTACAATGTAGAAAATAAACTTGAATGTTTGCCTCAGTCAAAGGATGAATTACTTTGCAATTTGAAAGCAGTGGAGAACTATTTATCCACGATAGATCAGCTAGGTTCTAAGGCGACACGAGTGGTCATGATTCTTGCTATGACTCCTTTGGTTAAGACAATGCTTTTGAGACATCCCGATGGAGAGGTAAGACTTGCAGTTAGTTTGTGTATTGATGAAGTTATGAGGATAACAACTCCACATGATCCTTATAACAAGGAAATTATGAAGGATGCATTCCAATTGATCGCATAAAGTTTTCAAGGTTTGGGTGATATCCATAGTCCATCCTTTGGTAAGAGAGTTATAATTTTAGAATCAGTTGTAAATCAGGTCTTGTGTGATTGTGTTGGATCTTGGTTGTGAAGATCTTATTTTTGACATGTTCCATCAGTTTTTCTCTGTTGTTAGTAAGAATCAAATGAAAAATGTTATATCTTCTATGCAGTCCATTATGTCTCTAATTATTAATGAGAGTGATGATAACTCTCAACTTTTCTTATATTCTCTATTGGCTGTTTTGAGGCAAGCACGTGTTACTTCTTCATCTGCTTGTGATTTGGTTAACAATTTTGTCAAGCAATGTGAGCAGAAATTGAAGCCATACTTATCAGTTGACAAGATAGAGGAAGGAGGAGCACATGATGTAACTACAATTAGACATAAAGATGAATTGCTTCCTTGTGGTTTACAGGTTACAGGACCTCCTAAAATGAGCAAGAATCAATTGAGAAGAGAGCAACATTGTTTCACATGTCAGGAAGCTTGGACACCTAGTCACATATGTGGAAACAACAAAGATAGTGAATTAGTAGCTTCTACTGCCTGTTTATTGTAGCCAAGTGATGATGAGAACAAAGAAGAAACTGAGACAATAGAGCTTGAAGAAAATACCTTCTCAAGAGGTATGTATGATAGAGCCCCAAAATGACTCCATTGGAGTGCATACATCTACATATGTTGAGGATGTATTTAATGAAGTTGACAAAAAAACAGCCTTGGGTACAAATTCAGATCTTTCCAATAAAGTTTCTGAGACTATTAGCTTCCTTGATGAAACTAGTGAAATGAATGTAAATGGTAAAGTTGTTGAAAAAGAGCATGATGAAGGTGAAGCCTCCAAATCAACTTATTATGGTGAATTCTTATTTCATTTCAATTATGGTAGTTCAGATGTGTATCAATTTGACTTCCCAACAGCACCTATGGAGAAGAGTGTTCATGATAGTTTCAGCCCTTTTGATTTGGAGAGTGATTTGTTTAGGGAAACAACCACTCATGAGGAACACCATGGTGTTTTTCCACCAAAAATTGATGAAGAGCAAGTTTGGCATAAATTTCTTTTTGAACAAGGTGCTGTCCTAACCTCAAAGCAAACATTATGCAAAGAGGATGTCATAGAAGTAGCTGTTTTTGAGTGGCATGATCTTGAAGACAAATGTCATGTCCCCAATTCCGGAGTGATGTCACATGGAGATTTTTGGTTAGCCTATCATCTATTCCCGTAGGTTAATACATTGGTAAGAGAATAATTGACTAGTTTGAGTTGGCTTCTACACATGGAGATTTGGAAAGTTAGCTCAACTAGTGTATTTTTGAGCTATATAGAAAATGCAATATTAAGATTGTATTTTCATTCATTTGAATTTGAATTTGATAAATAAGGAGGGAAAATGAAATATTTAATTACATTTTCTCTAAATCTATTTTTATGGAGATGATGTAAATATGGATAGCTCCATGTAGGGCCTATTTGTGAAAGAACATTGACAAGTCAAAGATGGGCCCAATTCAATTTCAAAGACCAAGGTATATGGATCGATGCATGAAGAATATTTAATATCATTTTGCTTGAGCATTGTTTTTGGAGCCAACGACTATCTAAGAGGCAACCGATTTGCATAGAGGAGTGCCAAATCCCATTCGCCAAGGCTAGAGACATTTAAAATTGCAAAGTTGATCATTGTGTAAAGTGCAAATGGCTAGGAAGGGGGCGATTAAGAGGTAAAGGGCATTTAAAATTGTTTTGCAAAACATCCATGTATGGAGCGGCGGCTAAGGGAAAGGATGATTTTTAAATGTAAATTACATCATTAAATGGATTTCGCTCAAGCAAGGAAAGGATCGATGGTAGTTTGAAGGATTTTAAATGCAATACAAACTCAAAATTAAATGCATATAGCTGATCGCTCAAGCATGAGGAGGATTTTAAATGCTTTCAAATGAAAAATTCAATGCATGAGTCCAAACGCCAAGCTCAAGAAATTCGATTCATAGGAGAGACAATTTCATTTAAAATAATTAAAGATTGTTTTAAATGAAAGCATATTTGGTGAAGATCATTCAATATTGTTCCAATTCCTTGATTCTCATTGATGGATTTCAAAATACATTCCAAATTGGCTAAGAAGATGGATGTCTAAGCTTGAGGAGTTTAAATAGATGACTTGAGCTTCATTTTGCAACTTTTGATCATATGGTAAGCTTTTGCATTTTGTCTATTATAGCTGGAAATTGCATTTTCTAGTTATTTTTCAAGGAGATGTTCCCTTGAGTGTTGTGGTGATGATCCCATAACAAATTGTGAGATGTTGTCATACAGATTTCATCATTGAATTGAATTTGTAGGTTGTTTGAAGAGTTTGGAAGTGATAATGATATCTATTTGAAGCTCTTGGTGTATAGAATTGACTACCAAGGTAGTTTAGTGAATTTGGAGTACATTTTAGATGGTATTTTCATGTTTTGCAGGGTCTGATTTTACAACAGTAGGGTCTGATTTTTATGACAGTGAATTTGCATTGGAATTACAGGGCTTCTTAGGTGGATTTGATCAAGGGTTTGAAGGTTCAGGAGTTGTACTTGATAGAAGACCTTCCTATGCATCCATCGATTGCATTTGGAGGAGATATTTCATGAGATTTTATTGTAAACCCTTGGCTGGGCATAAAGTACACTTTCAGTAGTCATATCAGCATACAGAAAGTTTATATCAGAAATTTATTGAAGCTCTTTCAAGGCTATTTTGTGTTCATTTGATAGCTATTATCATTCTAGAGAGTTTGGGCAACATTTGTATACAAACATTGATGTATTTGGGCTTCATATTGGCTTGTAATTAAGTCTGATATAAAATCAGACATGGACTGAAATAAATTCCAGCCACTTGACATTTTATGTTTCATTTGTTTGATGGTTCCATATATGCAAATTTGATGTGGGTTTGATTTGCTACAATTTCTATGTTCATTGGTAATGTTTATTTGTTGAATTGTGCAAGACGTCTTATCTAAAATTAGCAAAAAATTTCAGTCATTCTAGAAGGGTATTTTACAACAAATCAAAAAATTCAATGTATGAAGCTGATTTTAATTTGAGAAATCAGTTGAAGGTCACTAAAGATATGATTGTTGTAGCCTTGACACACTTTGATAACACTTACAAGTTCCTTGAAGATCTTTATTGGAAGGCCAAAATTGAGAGGAAACAAAAAGGCATTGAAGGAGTAACTTCTCTTGCAGATTTGCAGGTAGTCAAAGAAGTTGTGGGGGCAATGAAATCAGATTATTTGCATTTAATTTCAGACAGGGATCATATCTTCAAGCTTGCTGAAGTATATTCTGATGCATTGAAAGGAAGAGAAGAAGAAGTTGATAAGCTCACCCTCAAGCTTAAGGCTACTAAGGATTCCTTGGAGAGTACCCAAATGACCCTTCAAGAAGCAGAAAATCAGCTTGATGATGCAAATCATTTTTGGAAGCATGAAAATGAGGAAAGAGTTAAGGAAATTAGACAAGTGATTGAAGAGCTTGATAGCATCCAGGAGGATTTTGATCTAGTTCATTTTTCCATGAAATCAGAAAGTGGAGGTTTAGATCAACAGGAAGATTGGGGTGAGCATGAGGATAATGATAGTATTCAGTTTGTTGATAACCCATTGTTTGAAATGGATGCTGAAATATCTTTTGATAATCCACTCTTTGAGTTGGATGATGGAGCACCTCTTGATTTTGATAACACAAGTGAGATGTGGGATCCAGATGTGGTGTGTAATTATGAGGTGGAACCGGTTGATTTTCCTATTGGACCATCCGTGATCATTGATGGTTTGCTTCCTACAGTGGACCTTAATGAATTGGATCATCTTGGTTTGATGGTTGACCTCATGGGTTTACCACAAGGAAAGGAATACTATTGTGGTTTAGAGTTTGATTTGCAGAGTCCTATCAACATTAGGACTATTCAACGATTCACCTTTTTTGCTTTTATGCCACCATTTAAGATCTTTAAAATTGTACGACCAACCTTAGGATATGCATAGGGTATGGCTGGGATTTGCCTTAATGTGTACAACTATTCTCAAAGGCCAATAAAATATTAATTCCACCACAATTTCAACAACAAAAGTTTTTGATAATTTTCCAGGAAACCCTTCTAATAAAATTTATCAAAATTCTGGAATAATAAAATCAGCATTCATCATATACCAGAAATCAATAATACTTGCTTGCAAATGCTAACCTTAAACCAAGAAATGATATTTCACTGCTGCAACACAAATCTAGAAATTATTTTTGCCCCTTCAACATAAATTTTGGAAATTATCAGCATTCGTCTGAATCTCCAAAAAATACCAAAATCTTGAAACTTCACAAATATAAAATCTGGAACAAATCGTTAAGCACCATGGTGATTTCTGGGTGAAATCACTCGATCAGCTAAGTGGGTTTTTGTCCACGAAATTGATTGCCAAAAAGGTTTTCGTCTTTCAGTAGAGGAATGAACCAAGTCCAATCTTGGACAAATAACTGGGGTGTTAACAAATACACAAAATGAACTTTCTCTTCTCAAAACCTCTTTTTTATACACTTTTGGGAAATAATAAAATATTATTTTTTGTAACTTTTCCAATTTCCCTCCAAAAGTGACTTTTAAAAACCTTTTAATTTAATATTACTTTCGGAGCCATAATAAGTCACTTCATAAAACTGACCATTGTTATAACAACCCCTTTTTAAAAAAAAATTAAATATAAGTTGTCTTTTATTTTTTTCATTTTTCGACAACTGAAATATTTAACCATTTAATAAATTTAATTATTTTTCCACACAACCACCAAAGTTACGGAAAGTATTAAAATATCCCAAATATGAATTCTGACCACACCATGTAATGTCCCCATTTTTTAGAGTTGATTTGGGCTTATCACACTGCTTCGGGATTTATGGGGGACATCACGGGTAATGAAGATGACTTGTCATGTTTTTGTGATGCCTTTGATGCACCTATCAGGGATGAGATAACTTGTCTTCTTTGGAGCGAGCTATTTGAAGGGTCTTTCATATGGATTTGTGTTATGAGACTTGACACAATCATACCAAGGGACAATAGTGTGTTGTGTAGATGCCATCATTACATCAGAGGATGCTCTTATACGGATGCCTTGTTCACGCCTTCATGGTCACATGGTATACATCATTATGGAGGTTGTTATTATGATTATCTTGGGCGACTTGTAACTCGGAAGCCAAATATTCTCTACATCTCATCTTGGCGCTCAAGGGATGGAACAAAATACACTATACTTCCTATCTATGTTGGCGCTAGAAGAAGAAGTCAAATAATGATAAATTATATCTTTAATTTAATTTCTCTTGGCGCCCTTGTAAAGGAAAAGAGGTCGGCCCTCTAGGAGGGAAAATCATGTTTCAAATATAATATTAAAAGGCCTACGTCGGCCCTATGTGAGAGGAGGCAAAGTTGCATATATATACATGATCATTTGGCGTATGCAAATCATCATTCAAGCATTCATTCATCACATATTGGAGAGCGATCTCTTGGAGAGGATCTTGGGACGAAAACCTCAAGCATCCTAGAGGAGTTGGGCGACAATCTAGCTTCTCTAATTGTGGATTCTGTGACGGGGATTCATTTGAGCTTCATCATCATCAAGGGCAGAATTCTACATCAGCTATGAGAGCATTCATCATGGGCGAATGGACTAGGGTTTTACCCTAGCTTGGAGCGCACCTCTTGGGAGCATAGGTGACTTGATATTGGAGGCAATTTGAGGAGTATCTTGGCTGCTAGGGTTCCATTCACAGCAGATTTTCTACAGCAGATTGAGCAGACCACATTCGCTTACTTTGGAGGGTTGCATATAGGGCGACTCGCATCAATTGTCTAGGGTTTCCAACCCTATTGTGGAGCGCCACCCTTTGAGGGCATTTTGGGCTCATATTTGGTATGTACTAATGATATTAGGTCTGAATCATAACAGCAGATATATTATTTGTGTTTGGGCATGATTGCCAATTGATTGGATGTAAAATCAGACTTCTATATTCAGTTAATAGCAGCAGATTGGTTTCTTCATTTAGACATTGTTATTATGGTTACAATTGTGTATTTCATGGTGTAATGTATTCCTATGCTTGGGCGAATTATGCATGATGTTCATTTGATGCTTGGAATGATTTATATTGGCTGTTATAAGTGTTGCAAATCTGGAAATTGTTAGAAATCAGAAATCAGTCACCTAGGGTTTGAGCAGAAATTGAAATAAGGATATTTGGAAAGCCCGCAAATCCAAACTAGGGTAAAATATCCCCATTTGGGATATTACACACCACCAATACCTAAAGTGCATAGGATATCAGTCTATGACTCTATATGAGGGTTGGCACTCTCTCAAGATGACGGACTTCTCCAAGAAGTGTGGAGTGCTCCCAGAATGCTGGATCCACACACTAAAAGTACCATTGTACTCATCTTGGCTCTAGGAACTCATTGCCACAGTTAAAATACCTTTTCGATAAAACTGACGTTCTCCAAGAAAGTTGGAGTTTCCAAGGATGTTGGAATAGACCCAAAAATGGACATTACAGCTTTGGTCCTTTGATTATGGATAACCCTCTAAAGACATCTTAAAATAACCTTGAAAATCCAATTTGATGTCTCAAATCCCTTTGATAGGCATGTACTTTAAACGCACACCGATACACTATGAAACAAACTTTGAACTTGCACTTTTGATTTTTTTTGTACATATGTGCACTTCATCACCGGGTGCATCCCTATGAACATCATTTTTGAAATTTGAAATATCCCTTTGGTGAGGTGTGCACTTGCACCTTAGACGTGCATTCGATAGAGGCTTTTTGAACATTTGATTTTTCCTTTACTAAGGTGCACCCTTACCCCCTAGGTGCACACCTTGTATTGAATTCAAACTACATTAAATTTGTCTTTGAAGAAGTACACCCCTGCTCGCTAGGTGCACACCTATATACTAAATCCATATTATTGTTTTTCCTTTGTAAGGCACACCTGCTACCTCTCACGTGTCAATGATAATAGCTACTTGAACACACAATTTTACCCTCTATAAGTTACGCACCTTTGCATTGGGCATGCCTCTACTAACACGGAGCCTTGACTGACTATTTTTAAAGCCATCACCTGCTTCAGTGATGTGTGCACCTAGACACCAAGCACACACTGATGAATTGGCTCCTTTTCATTGATCAAGTGTTTTTTTTTGATACACACCTAAGAATAGGATAATTTGAAATTAGTTTTTCACAAGCGAATTTTCTCATTATGATGTGTGCACCTCACTACCAAGTGCATGTCTATATGCATTAAAAACAAATTACTTCCATTATAAGGTGTGTCTCTGCCCCCTAGGTGTGCAACTTTATATAGGCTTTTTGATTTTCGTTGTCTCCTTGTAGACTTGTCCTTTTGTTAGGTGCACACTTAGACCTATTATGCACACTTGTGAATGATACTCCTTTGTACTTAGGTGTGTCTCACTGCATTGGATGCACACTTCAATATAGTAAACTATTTTGTTTGAAATTCAACTTCTCATTTTATAGGTGCATCGCTGACCACTAGGTGTGCACCTCTATGCAGCTTGTGAACTTCTAATTTTTGAAAGTAATATACTTTTGAGAAAGTGTGCACCTCTATATGGCATTCACTTGAGTCTCCTTTCCATACCTTGAAATGATTTCATTCCTTTGTTAGGTGCATGCCACAACTCGAGATGCACACCTAGCAATGCATACTTAAACTTTGGGCTTTCCTGTCATGTCCCCATTTCCAGAGTGACTTCTCATGGAGTTGATGATTAGCCTATCATCCATTCCCGTAGGCTAATGCATTGGTAAGGGAATGAATTTCTAGTTTGAGCTTATTGCTACACATGGAGAACCGGAAAGTTGGTATGTGTCTATACATGGAGATTCGGAATGTTAGCTCAACTAGTATGTGATTAATGAAAAATGCAATATTGAAATTGTATTTTTATTTTCATTTGATGGATTTTAGAAAATGGAATCTTTAATTGCATTTTATATAATCGATTTTTATGGAGTTGTACATATGAATAAAGGGGATGTGTTCATCAAGGAGTTATAGGTCCAGACCCAAAATCAAAAGCAAAGCATAAGGGATCGATTGGCATGTTTTGACTTGTTTTTGAATTGCATTGTTCAAGGAGCAACGGCTATCTAGATGATCGCCTATATTCACATTGGTCCAAGTGCCGAATTTCAACTCCATGATGCATTCGCCCATGCCTTGTATGCAATGGTTGGTATAGTTAGAGGTTGGGTATTGAAATTTAATGATTGCATTTGATTCATAGCTGGCCGCCGATTTTGAAGGAGGTTTTTAAATACAAGTGTTGGATAGTCAATGAGTGCAAATGCTACCGCCGCCAAGCATGAAGGAGAGATATTTTAAATGCAATATTTATTTATTAAATATTTGCATTGGATCGATGGCACCTTGAGGGCGATGGGGTTTGTGATATTTAATGATTGCATTTGGTTTGTTATTGTGTTTTGAAAGATTTTAAATGCCAAACGCCTATGATAAGGAGGTTCGCTCAAGCCAAGGATTGATGTTCATTGCAACAAAAAAAAATATTAAATGCTTGCATGCAATCAGCCTCCGCCATTAGCAAGGGAAATTCAATGCCAAGAGAAGTTTGTAAATGTTTGTTGACTCTAATACATGGCCGCCGCCAATTAGAGAAGGACGCCACTTCATAGAGGATTGATCCACTTGATGTAGTTCATTTAAACAATTAAAGATTGTTTTAAATGATTGCATTCATTGATGTCATTCATTTACTTTTGTTCAAGACTCTCAATTTTGATTGATGGATTCCAAGCTTCATTCCAATTTGACAAAGAGAAGGGACGTCTATCCTTGGAGAGGATAAATAGAGCTCTTGAATTTCAATTAGCAACTAATAATCATTTGGTAAGCTTTTGCATTTTGTTCTTTTAGCTGGAAATTGCATTTTCTAGTTATTTTTCAAGGAGATGTTCCCTTGAATGTTGTGGAGATGTTCCCATGACAATTTGTGAGATGTTATCATTCAGGTTTCATCATTTGGAGTTGAATTTGCAGGTTATTTGAAAGGATTTGAGGAGTACTTGACATCATAATGGAACCCTTGGTGTATTGGAGTGATTACCAAGGTAGTTGATTGAGCTTAGAGTGAGAATTGAGTGACTTTTGCATATTTTTCAAGGTCTGATTTTTATGACAGCGAATTGTTTGGACAATGACAGGGTTTTTGAAGTGGATTTGACAAAGGCTTTCACATTTGAAGAGTTGCATTTGATAGAATATCAAACTAGGCTTCCATCGCTTGAGTGAGTTTGGAAGTGTTTTTCATGAAGTTTTCATTGATACAACTTGGCTGGGCAAAATCATCACTTTCAGCAGTCATATCAGCATATAGAAGTTTTGGATCAGTCAATTGTTCATGTACTTTTAGGGCTGTTATAGCATCATTGGATAGTTATCTTTGTTCTAGAGTGTTTGGGCTTTGATCCTATGAAAGATTTGATGTAATTGGACACTTTTTATGCATGTAATAAGGTCTGATATAAAATTAGACAGTGACTGAAATTCAGATCAACAACTTAACATTTTTGTATTTCTCATTTGAAGGTTTCAAATAAGCAAGTATGATGTGGGTTTGAAGTTCAATTGTTGTATTGTTCATTGGTGATGTTTATTTGTTGATTTGTGCAAGAAATCTTATCTAAAAGTTGGCAAAAATTTCAGTCATTCTAGAAAGGTATATTTCATTTCCCCTTTCCTGGTGCACATTTCTTCTCCAAGTGTGCATTTGATCACCATAGTCATTTTTTGACTTGGATGCTTCCTTTTGAATGGTGTTCCCTTGATGAAAATTTGACCTTGAACTTGATTCTATCAAGTGCATACAATCTCAAGACCTTTTTCCCTTTGCCATGATGGATAACTTCAAGAGCATAGTTTCATGATCTTGTGAACATTTAAGACAAAAACAAATTTGATAGGACCTAATCACAACATATCCTTGGGAAAACAATAGATATTTAGCTTTAAACTTGACACAATATGAAAATTTTGTATGGGTACATCTTACATATATTTTATTGACATCTGGTTAAAACTACATTCCTAGATTAAAATGATATTGTGTGCTCAACAGTTAGGTTGAACTATGACAAAATGTAATAGTTAAAAACATTTACTTTGGCAACTCCAAAGGGAAAATCAAAATATCACTATAAATATCATATGGATATGCTTTCACTTTAAATCTCATTGGTTTTAAAATGATCATGCATATCTATTTACTCAATGAATAATGTTATTAGTTACAAGGAATAGTTATACATATACATTTACACAGACTACTGTAGGTTTAAGAGGTAAATATATATATCTTTACGTTTTTACTTTATTGAATATTTTTTATAATTTTAAAGAGTTGTAGTTAATTGGTTAAGCACAATTGCTAAGGGTGATGTATGTTCTTTGATTTGCTATCCACTAAGGTTCAAATTCTTTAGAGATACAATAAATAAGGAATGACGCCGGGGTCGTATCTTGGGTGACTTTGGTAAAAGGATATCCCTTAGTCCTTGGCTCTTAGCTAAAGAGGTATCAGTTTAGATTCAGTGACTTTGGCTGAATGGATTTCGATTTGTCCTTGGCTCTCAGCCAATGAGGTATTAGTTTAGATTCATGCTCCTATATTAAATTGTAGAAACAATCTAAGTTTGACATAAAACCCTAAAAAAAATCCTCTATAATATTTCATCTTTTATATTAAGGATCTTAAAAATTAAGCATATTTTCCAAGAGAATGTTTGCAATCTTGGAATATTTATTACTACAAAGTTACTCAACTAATATGTGAAATAATGGTGGCCAATTAAAACATAATGTATTCCATTTTTTGGTTGTTGCGGCCTATGCACCAATATATAATCCCTTCGTCAAAATATTAATTGTCTAAATATCATTAAAAAAACATGTTTTAGCTTATCTATTGACATTTCCAATGCGTAGAAATATTTTAAAATTTTAATTTTGTCAAATATTTTTTGGTATATTATTTTTAATTCTTTAAAAAAAATTGGCCCCAAAGCAGGACATAGTATTATATTGATATCCTAGGACTTGTGTGTTAGAGGGACATTTTGATTTGACAATGTGATGATAACTTGGGTGGTATCAGTTTAGACTCAATGACTTTGGCTGAATGGATTTCGATTTGTCCTTGGCTCTCAGCCAATGAGGTATTAGTTTAGATTCATGCTCCTATATTAAATTGTAGAAACAATCTAAGTTTGACATAAAACCCTAAAAAAAATCCTCTATAATATTTCATCTTTTATATTAAGGATCTTAAAAATTAAGCATATTTTCCAAGAGAATGTTTGCAATCTTGGAATATTTATTACTACAAAGTTACTCAACTAATATGTGAAATAATGGTGGGCAATTAAAACATAATGTATTCCATTTTTTGGTTGTTTCAGCCTATGCACCAATATATAATCCCTTTGTGAAAATATTAATTGTCTAAGTATCATTAAAAAAACATGTTTTAGCTTATCTATTGACATTTCCAATGCGTAGAAATATTTTAAAATTTTAATTGTGTCAAATATTTTTTGGTATATTATTTTTAATTATTAAAAAAAAATTGGCCCCAAAGCAGGACATAGTATTATTTTGATATCCTAGGACTTGTGTGTTAGAGGGACATTTTGATTTGGCAATGTGATGATAACTTGGTTGGTTGCAGAATGTTAGAATATTTGGTTATTCAAGAAGTTTTCTTACAAATACAAATGAAGATTTACGATCTATGATCATGGGGAATTTGACGTGTAGAGTAGATCACCAGTAAGTTCCAGCTTTTCCTGCTTATGATTTAATATTATTTTTAAAATTTCTGCTTGGTTCAATGAAATTTTATTAAAGTGGTGTGGATTAATTGATTGGCTATTGTTCTCCTACAGCTGGGTGCAAGAAATCAGTTTTTATTTTTAGTATTTTTGTCCTACAGCTGGGCATTGAAAGTAGCTTTAAGTTTTAGTTTTAGTTTTTTTTCTCTATTTTTAGATGAGCATTGGACATCATTTAGCAACCTTTTTCCAAGGCACTTTCAAGGGTTTTGTTAGCATTCTTGAGGTAAAACGCCCCTTTTTAGTAATTTTGTCAACCCTACAAATTTTTATAGTTCCTGGCTAAGCTATGGTTAGGAACTTGTCACTTTCTGATCACCAAGATTCTGTGAGGGCAAGGTGAGAGCATACGATGAGAAAGCCAAGGAAACAACCTTCTATAAATATGTTGATTACAACTAAATGATTGTATTTTCTGATGTGCACAACAATATTATTCAATCTTTGAATGTAAACAACTATTAAATGACTAAAATAGAATATTACAAGATCATTGCAAATACTAATGGAATTAATAGCAATAATGAGCATGTTGATCTACTGTTTCCATTATCTCTTTGTACCACATACAAGAGTGTTTATCACAGAATACTGAATACAAAACAATGTTTTTATGTGTCTAGGACTGCGCCACAAAGAATGCTTACTAAACCCTTAACAGAGAATATTGAACATCTTCTATGCTGAAAAAATATATATATACATAGAATTTATTGAAACCCTTATGCATTGATTTGAGACAAAATACTCACCAATGCTACAAACTATCCAAGGAATACCTGTTAGGATGCAACCTTCAATCTGAATGCTGGCATGAGTAATTTTGGGTGGACTGATGCCTAGAGAGGTAGCGACAACCCTCTGTACAGTGGACTGTACGGCACATTTCCTTAGCAGTATGGCAGTTAGAACAAGGTACAGATTCTTGGAAAAAACTGTAGGAGTCCGGACAACACTGAGAGGGGGGGTGAATCAGTGTTGTATTAATTTTCAAACATTTTACAACTTTTTGCAAGCTTTCTCTTACAGAACAGATGGAAAGGAATACATTAATGATTTGTTGAGTTTATATGCACAAGACTTACAATAACAGATGTAAACAAAACATGATCAAACCAATAATATGCACACACATAGAAGAAATCAAGACACAACCTTTTTACCGAGTGGAAAACCCTCAGGGGTAGAAAAACCACTCATGAAGTGCCTCACTGGCTTAACTGAAAAACATGCCTCACTGGCAATACAAATTGTCTCACTGACAAATATTAAGGTCACACTGACCTATAAGCCTTACTGGCATACTGTGCCTCACTGGCAAACCATCACCAATAGAAGTAATAAACAAATCAGAGGGATACTCTGTTTCCATTCAAAACAAAACATTTCTTCTCTCACCTATGCCTGTCAAATGGCCATTCTATCAATCATACATCCTGATATGCTCAACAACACTCCTCAACTTTATGTTTCATTAATATCTATTTTTATAATTGCATCAATGCACCATTATAAACAAGTTTAATGTCTTTTCACCTTCTCTCTGTAAATCAAAACCCTTGCAATTATAAAAACTTCAAGGAACTCAAAAAAAAAAAAAAAACATACACCAGCCCCTTAAAATTCTCTGAGTAACATCCTCTTCCATCTCTGTATTCTCTTTCACTTTGATATTCTTTTTGAAATCATTCTGTCTCTATCTGCAAATAACTTCCTTCATTAAATTCTCCTAAATTCTCTTCAAATTCCCTTTTAATATTTTGTCTTTTCATTTTCATCTTCCATCAAGAAAATAAATCTCCTTCTCTGCAAATTCCTGCAATCAAACTTTATCAAGAAAATCATCCCATAAAAATTTTAATATGCTCTTGCAAAAACTTTTTCATCTTCTTGAATCAGGACCAAGAGTAAATCTATTCACAAATAAATCTTCAATCTCTGATCCATATTTTCTCATAAGACAAATCTTCTTCAATCAATCTCACAAAAATCTTTACTAAATTCTTCATTAAAAAAAATCTTTTTGTGCCAAAATAGTTGCTTTAAAAAATCTCCTCAAATTCTTCTCCTTGCAATCAAACTCTTTGTCTTCTTTTTAATCTCCAATTCTATAAAAATCTCTCTAAAAAATATTCTTTTTAAAGCTCCTAGTCCTATTAGAAAGGAGACCCATTAGACTTGGAAAGAGAAAAAAATCTCCCAAAAAAACAATCTATAAACTAGGTGAAGAAAAGTTTCTAAAAAGAAAACTAGTTCTCCATTTTTTATAAGGCATATTTAATGCCAAAAATACCGATGCCTTTTCTTTTAAAGCATAAAACATATTTATGAAAAATACCGATGCCTTTTCTTTATTCAAGCGACCATTAGCATTTCAAATTCATAAACTTTCCCATAAGAAATCATTTGATGACCTTTTTCCCATTCGGGCCGCTCCATTGACTATGTTATTTGCATTTTGGCGCTCAGCAATTTTAAACAAGACCACCGATGATATAAGACTTGCATTAGAACACAAGATGTGTGTGGAGACCGCTTCACTCGGTGAGATAAGGAGAGGGTCGGTCAGGAGATGTATACCAACCCCTTCAAAAGGTAAAAATTAAGTAATACACTTGCTATTCCAGGTCATCATTGAAATATAAAGACAATAGGAATATTGATTAAAGTAGAGTTTGAGGGGAGATGACTTATATTTGTTTAGATCTTTAAGAGCAAAGATGTTTATTAGGATAACAATATTGACAGGGGAAAACCATTAGAAGCTTGAAACCCACTTTATACCTCTGCACTTGTCACAACCTTGTCTTGTGGACACTTGAGTGTGAAAGCAACTTGATAAAACCAACTTATCTCCTTCCTGTGAAAACTTGAGGTGAAAGAAACTAGATGATATAGTTTTCTATCATGATAAGTTGAACACCTGCTATTATGAAGTCCTGATTCAACAACTAGTAAGACAAGAACATGATCAACATGTGTCAACATTGCTTTGAATATGAACATGCATGTAAACCATTTGAACTCCTATATGATCACCATCTGAAGCACATGACTATCCTCAAGTGTTAATTCAAACACAACCCACTATTACTGACCTCAACTGATCTTGAAGCAACCTCTCTCAGATCAATGCACAACAAGAACATACTGCAAACAATCTTTCATGACATCACTTACCAAAGAACATATGAAGACATCATTGGAGGCCAAACCTGATCAAACAAGTAATGTGATTAATCATAAACCAACACCAAACATCAAGTGTATTCATGTGATCCTGTAAGCACTTGAAACACCAATATAATGAGCCTGATTGGTACATGAATGTTATCAAACACTTGTAATATTATCATCCATTTACATGATCATGAACAACTTTCTCAATACCTTTTGACATCAATGACAAACTATCACCATCAAAAACAACCCACAGTTATATAATGTTGCACCGTAAAAATTACATCATAGAGCTAGGGAAATGTTGTACAGTGACAAATATTATGCATATCAATGTTGAACCAGCAGCACCACAAATATGTATGAATAAAGCATAGAATTGTCATTTCCTCTTTCCAAGTGTAAGTTGTGGGAAGACTCCTAGCTTATTATTTCCCATAGGCTATTGGGGGTAGTGCAAGGGAAATATTTTAATAATTTAACTTAAGTTGTCCTAAAAAGTAACTTTACGTTATATTCATAAAAAAAAGACAACTTATATTTTATTATTAAAAAGTTGTTTTAAAAAGAGGGACAAAAAGTGTTGCTAGGACTAGGGTCCAAAAGTGATGTACTTTCTAAACACTTTTTAAAATAAAGGTTTGAAGGGAAAAAGGAAAAGATTGTAATATTCAATTATTTTCCCTCAAGAGTCTATATAAGGAGAATTTGTGCACAAAAGAAAGCATTCCTTGTTTCTTAAGATTGAACATTGTTCATCTTTTCTACCCTAGAATGAAAATCCTTTGGCAAATTGAATTTGAGGACGAAAACCCTCCTATTCATTTGAATAATTCCATTCAAGGTTTACTAGTGAGCTAATTAGTTGCAGCAAAGTTTCCAGTTTTAGTTGGTTTGTGTGATTGTGTGGATTTTGGTTGGACTTTCAGTTTGTGGGTGTGAAGAATAGTTTCCATATTTGTAGAGGGATTCTATTATTTCATTTGCTTAAGCAAATCTATATCTTTTGGTCTATTGATTGTTCTGTTTTGGAGCCATATAGTTTGGAAAAGTGCAGAAGGCAGTCGTATAACTGCTGTTATGATGATTAAAACCCTGTTGTACCATAATATTTATGTAGCGATACATATATCAGAAGTTTATAAGTTGTTGTGCCTCTTCTAAGAGGGAATGCGGCTATTAATGGCTAAGTTACCGGATTTCCCAGAGCTTCGACCGGATCCGGGTCTGGTTCGAATCCGGTTCGCGATCCAATCTAGTTCGCCATCCGGTGTGGACAGGGTGCACAAAAAATGTGATGGGTTCGTCTATGGCGAATCCGCAGGGAACCTCCATCGAACTAACGTTTTTTTAATTTATTTTTTTGCTTTTTTAATATGAAACTCGCGGATTGGGGGGGAGAGGAACCTATGTCTTGTGTCTAAGCTGAGCCCTTAGGAGGTTCAAGGAATACGCCGATAGGACAACCGACGAGTTTAGAAAATTTTCCGGCGTGAATTTTTTTACGGCGTGAGACAATTTTTAGAAATTTTTTTGGCTTGAATGTTTTTACGGTGTGAGACAATTTTCCGAGCACTATAATGCTCACAACATATAAAAGCCTATCGGCTAATTATTATAATTTATATTATTAATATTTATATATTTTTATAATTTATAATTTATATTTTATATATTATTTTTTTTGATCAGTTATATTTTATATATCTTATTAATATATATTATAATATTTATAATATATTATTATAATATTTATAATATATTATTAATATATATTATAATATTTATAAGATAGTATTATAATGTCATGTCCCCATTTCCGGAGTGATCTCATGTGGAGTTGATGATTAGCCTATTCACCATTCCCGTAGGCTAATAATTGTGGTAAGGGAATAATTTTGGTTTGAGCTTGGTTCTAGAGGATGGAAAACTATAATGTTGGCTCAACAAGTGATTTTTATTGGATTTTTGGCTAAGTGTTGCTAGGTGATATTGTTTATCTAGCCAAAATATCATGTTCTTCTAGCTATGTTGGTGGATAGAGAATGGGAAAATGGGAAATGCAATATGTAAATTGAATTTTCATAATTTCATTGGTGAATTCAAATTGATGCCAAGTGGACAAAAGGGAAAATGCCAATCTTTAATTGCATTTTCAAATATATTTCATCTAGAGTTTTCCAATGTCACCTTGGTGATCGACGCCACTTGGGAGAAGAATAAAATAATAATAAAATGTTGTCATGTATTGGATCATTTGCCAACGCTCAAGGGAAAAAGGGATTTCAAGTTGTTTTCATTGGATCAAGCACTCAATGTCTAGGAGAAGGATTTCAAATAACAATAAAATATTGACTTCATTGGATCATGCGCCCAATGCCTAGAAGGAAAAGGAATAAAATAATGCTTTTCGCTCCCCAAGGAGCTGTCGCCCAAGAAGGAAAAGCATTTAAAATCAATAAAATATTATTTTCTCTATGGGTCACCGTACAAGGAGAAGAGGTAACAATATTTTTAAATAATATTTTATATTATTTATTGATCCAATGCTGGCCGCCGCTTATTGAGGAAAAATTCAATGAAATTGTTTAATTCACCAAGAAGGGATCGACGCCAATATGAAGAGATGATAGTTTTTACTTTTTTAAATATTGGTGGTTGTACAAATACATTTCATTTAAAATTGTCATTGGGCAATTGCAATTTCATTGGTGAACTTAAAAATTTGGCAAAATGGAGCTAATTGGGACGCCTAGGCCAAGAGGAAGATAAATAGAGCCATTTGCCATCAATTTGCAACTTTTGACCACTTGGTAAGTTTTTCACATTCTTGTGTTTGGTTGAAAATTGCATTTTTAGTATTTTTCAAGGAGACGATCCCTTGATTTTGATATAGAGATGATCCCATATCACCTTGTGAAATGATATCATATGGATTTCATCATGGTTATTGATTTACAGGTTTTCATTGAGGTATTGAAGGATATGTGGTTTGCATTTGAAGTCATTGAAGCATTGGTTCATTGTTGAAGGCTTCCAAGGGCCGTTAGACATCATTCAATTGCAGATTTTGATAGTTTGAAGCATGAGGAACAATCTAAAGTCCAATCGCTGCCCTCCTTGATCCTATCGCTAGCCTTTGGAGGCATGCTTTGGCATTTTAGACAAATCTGGGTTCTATAAATCAGTTGCAGCAGTCTGATCAGCAGGTACAACAGTCATATCAGGGCATATAAGGTCAGCTACAACCTACATACATCCCTAGTTGAGATCTTTCATCATTGGTCTTCATTGCCTATCATTAGGCTAGGGTTTTGATACACATTTGTTCATCTATTTCACTTGTATGAGGACTGATCCTAAAATCAGTCAAGGCTGATATAATAATTCAGCATTTTGCAATTGTAATCATCTCATTGAAATCAATAATAAGCATTGGAGGTTGTGGGTATTCATTTTCTCATGTGTTCATTGATATGGTTGTGTGTTTATAATTGATCATTTGGTGTTTGCTTTGAAAGATATTGGAAAAAATTTCAGTTATATCTAGTAGGGTATTTTACATATAATATATATTATTAATATATTTATCATAGTTGAAAAACTTAGACTCGGCAAAAACTTGGCAGACCCAAAATTTTTTAAAACTCGGGACTTGGCAAAAACTCGCGGAAAAACTTGACAATAACTCGGCAAATTTATTGAACATTTAAAAATGCATAATTTTTTTAAAACATTCTTAAAAAACACACATTTCTGAAATTTTTGAATGCATTACTGATTTCCTTCATATATAAATCAAAATGAAGAGTTTAATACATATCATAGACCAAAAAAAGAGTTCAACCTTCGAATACATATGAAATTCCAGTTTGATAATACATATCATAGACCAAAAAAAGAGTTCAACCTTCGAATATATATGAAATTCCACCGTTAAAATCGCGATTTTAGGCGAGATAATATAAAATTTGCCATAACAATTTATGATTAAATTCAAGTAATAAAATACTATTATATTAAATTTAAATATATTATAATAGATATAAATATAAGTAAATTTAAATTTGTTTAATTTAAATATTGTAAATACTAAACATGTTAAATTTTATATAGTAAATATATTAATAATTAAAAATCTAAATTAAATATTTTGAAACATTAAGTTGTAATGTGTTAAATTTTAATATAAAAAAGATAAAAATAAAATAAAAATAATCAATACATTTTTAATATATAAAATTTTATAAAAAACAAAAAAAAAACAAAACCTAAAATTAAAAACAAATAGTGAGTTAAGGCTTAATAAAGAGAAAATGTCGTTCTCAAACTCTAAATCCCTCTTGCATTGTGCGAGGCAACTCTTCCTCAGCTGGACAGTGGTAGACTCAATGTAATGTTGAATGCAACAAAGGAAAATCACCAAATGGGAGGGATGCCATTGCTGCATCGATCTAGCTTGGAGAGTCAGGGTTTTTGCAATCCCTTCTAAAGGGAAAAAGTCATGATTTTAAGGCTTTTGCCTCTCGAGCTAGGTACATCGATAGTAGTTTTGGCTCTCATCCTTCGTTGTAGGACTCGCATAGCAGAGACTCACAGACCCACGAAATAACAATGAAGGAAACATCTTGCGAGTGTTGTTTTCATAGAAAAGATTCAAAAAATACGAGTTTTCCCTGTGTTGGCGCATGAGTCGTAGGTAATACTCGCGATTTTTTAGGGTTTAAGGTGCGGCGAGTTTTGCCAATAACTCGGGACGAGTTATTGGGAGAATAACTCGGGACGAGTTATTGGGAGAATAACTCGCAGTCGAATTGAACTCGCGATTACTCACGAGCCGCGTGAGTTTTTCATCTATGATATTTATAATATTAGTAATATTTATATATTATATTTATATTATGAATATTATTATAATATTTATATATATTATTATATTATTAATATGTATTTTATAATATATTATTTATAATATTTATAAGATAGTATTTTTTTGATATCTCAGAGGTGTCTCCGGCTCAGCGACCACGACCCTGTTGCCGAGTCAGTTTGGGCAAGTTGAAACTAACTCTCTGGGCTAGTGCGATATCCCATCGCCTACCCCATGGTGTGTGTCGCTGGGTGATTTGAGATTTGAACTGGGGTGGGCGAACTACCACACTTAGAGCGGGTAGCCTCACCACTCGAGCTAAACCTCAGGGGCGTATATTTATAAGATAGTATTATATTATTAATATATTTATAATATTATTAATATATATATGAACCCAAAAGCAAACCCAACACCAATTTTTTTTTGTATCGAATCCACGAACCGAACCCGCGAACCTGAACTAGGATCCGAACCAGAACTGGCAACTTAGATTAATGGTGCTACTTGGGTTGACGTAACACTGCTGCAGGTAATTTCTGTTATGAAAGTTTTAGATTTCAGGGTGATTTGGATATCATATGTTGCAGAATTTTAATCTATTCCAGCTGCTAATTTCTAGGTATGCTGTTCTACATTTTATTTCAAAAATTTGCATAATGTTTCTACTATTTGGTAATTGATTATGGAAGATTTCTATAGAAATAAATTAGAGTTAGTGTGCATTTTCAGTATATTGTTGCATTGTACAAATCTGAGCGGTACTTTGTAATATCGTGAATGGATATTGCTCTGAAATTCTGAATGCTCTGATACCACTGTAAGAAGCCTAGCTAATCTCAACTGAATTTTTTCCCTTCGCTGTCCAAAATTTTCTGATTTTGTTTTCTCTTGTTTGGCTTATTGTTTTGATGTGGGTATTTGTTCTATGAGTTTATTATGCCATGTAGATGGAAAGGTTCAAATATAACATGAAACAAACACCAAATGATGAAGTCATGATCAAATTACATCAATGAAAACATGAGAATGACATACCCGGAAAATGTTGATGGCTTCTTATTGAATGAATAAGCTGATTACAAAGAGAGTTGGCTGTAGCTTACAATCAGATAGTCTGATTTAAAAATCAGATCACATACAACATGTAAAATGGCCAAAATATGTACCAAACCCTAGCCAAATGATTGAAGAACGAAACCCTAGGAAGTCTTGATGAAATACCCTTCAATCCTTGATTGAAATAACACTGTAGCAGCACTGTTTGAGGTCTGATTCAATCTGATATATACTTGTACTTGACTGAAAATGACCCAGAAATGCTGAAACTCATTAAATATTGCAAATATAGCCCAAATCATGAAATCGCCTAGCTTAGATAGGTGGTGATTGTTGGGCTAGTCTACCATTCAGGTTCCCGTAGACTAGTGAGGTGGATAGGGGACCCACGGTGACGTGGCTCAACCCAGCTCAGACAGCTTTTTGGAGTGATGTGATGGATTCCTTGTGGCGAGGAGTTGCCAGTTGGCCTTTCCCAGAGTGAGTTTGGGCCATTTGGCCAAACTTACTATTTATAGCAGGGGCACGGGACTCCGAGCAGGTCGGTGCAAACGATTCGAAAATATGTTGACATTTCATTGGCCAGCTCAATGGTGCTATGGATGGCCAGAGGAGACCGTTCGAGATTTAATTCAATTCATTCATATACATTTAAGTTAAATTAAAGATTTAACTTTTTTTTTTTAATAAAAAGAGGGTAAAAACTTTATTGAGCCATGAAAACAGTACAGAGCCAGAAATTACAAACCACCCGTCGGGGGTCACAAACCAAGAACAGAAACATCAAGTAACACCCAGAACACATCTCATGTCTTCCATGACCAAGTCCTCAAGCTCCCAAGAAAGGCCTTCAGGGAGACAACTCCAGTCATCCACTTTCCAATTTCCCATCTGCTCGAAAGCCCATGTAGCCAACCCATTAGCCACCTTATTGCACTCCCTAGGAATATGGCAGAAGGTGATAGAATCCAGGACCTCACCCAGAGAGATTATTTGTCTAATCACCCCAGCCAACCGCCAATTAACATCCTCCAACTGCTGCTTATTTAGCAAATCTACCACAATCTGAGAATCCAACTCACAAATTATCCTTCTCCAACCAAGGGCACAAGCCCTTTTTAAAGCCAAAAGAATAGCCAAGGCCTCCATGAAATTGTTAGAGTGCTGACCACAATACTCAGAGAAGAACACAACCACTCCTGAGCAGTCCCTCCCAATGCCCCTTACACCAGCGTGACCTGGATTGCCTCTAGAGGAGCCATTAGTATTAATCTTCAGAACCACCACGGGTGGAGGTAGCCAATGACTATCTCTCCGAACCTTTCCTCTATCACCTCAACCCAAACCAGGCCTCGTCCCTCCCTTGGCGCTAACAGAAAGCCCCAAACTTTGAATGATTCCCATATCTTCGGGGTCTACGGGGGCCGAGAGATCACACTTAGCTGCCAAGGTCTCCTGAAGAACTCCCCAGATCCTCATCCAAACCTACCGCACCTAAAGCTTCCTATCCAAAAAAATCTTGCGATTGTGCTTTAACCAGATATGCCAAATGATAAAGCTAGGACCAATTGTCCAAGCAATGTGGAGAAAGGAAGTCTTCGCTGGAGAACTCCCCAGCCTGCTCCAGAAGTCCTCTAAAGATGAGGCATGCCTACATGGCTACCTCTAGAGATCCCACCAGAAATGCTAGATCACCTTAACAAAAGAACACTGGAAGAAGAGATGAGGGGTAGTGTCATCGCTATTAGAGCACATAACGCACACAGAGGGGCCCTGAAAGCCCCTCTTCTAAAGATTCTCCGAGGTCAGGCATCTATTATACATCACCAACCAAGAAGAGAAGTTGCACTTGGGCCACGAGAATTTATTCCAAATCTGCTTCCACTAGGGGACCCCCATGCACCCAAACATCTGCTCATCCAAAACCTGATAACCAGAGGCAACAGTGAATTTGCCTTTCTGGTCACCTCCCCAGGCAGAACATCCCTCTCCAATAGAGAGTTGCAAACTCTACCAACCAAGATGCTAGCCAGCTCCTAACGATCCTCCACCGTTCCCCCAGGGGGCCATTCATGCCAAGTATCTTTCTTTTGTAATAGCTATTTAGCCTCTATGATCAATATAAATTGAATTCTGCCTCTCTCATTGTTCTTGCACTGTGTTTATTTGATAGATGTAAGTTGTGTATTGTGGATAAAACGTTGCCTTTCATACTTTCATCTCTCTGTCTTAACCTCTGTTGGAACTTGCATGAGTCTGTGTGATCCTCCTTTAGCATTTGAGATCATTATTGTGTTATGTCAGTCTTAGTTAAATTTCCTAAATCTTGGTGTATCACCTCCTTTTAATTTCAGTCTCCTTGTCTCCCTTTTCCTTGGTGATCATTAGCATAGGTTTAGTCAATTACTCTAAACCTTAAGTTCAGAAAGAGGAACCAACCTTCTCTGGAGGTCTGATCTCATCTGCAAGATCCCACACCTTGAGATCAATCCCATTGTGTGATTGGAATGCTTGAACAGGCTTCAAGCAGGGTGCAATTTCACGTGATAACAATTTTTGGCACGCCAAGTGGGACCAGTTTGATGAGCTTTATCATCCGTCGGAGGATTTGGTGTCCTTCAGCATATCTTGCCATTCTGGGTAGTCTTCTTCAACACCTTGGCGACTCTGCTGAACAAATCCGCTGGTGAAAGCAGCCCAAGTGCTTAAAGATTCATCAAAGATTAGAGTTCGCTGATGCTCTCGGTCTTTTCCAGCCTTCAAGGCTCCCAAATCACATGGCGACTCTTCTTGGTATGTATCCAATTTTCTCTAGATGCAAACCTGCTTTGCTTTGTTTTAGACATTTTCTATGATTATCTAGCATTTTGATGAGCTAAAATGTCAAATATTTATGGGAGTTATGGCTACTCCCCCCCCCCTGGCCAGCATGCAAGTTATTGGCCCCCATACCAGCAGTATTAGGCCCAAAATGCCTTTGATTTTATGCCATACAGCCCTGCAACAATAGATTATCAGCATCCTGATGATGCTTACCTCCCTCCCACTCCTTATTATGCTTACTATCAACCTCAAGTGGTCCCTTTTGCCCCAAATCAACATATTTACCCTACTGAGCAACTCTAGGATGTCAATAGCATGAGTATCAAAGATCTCACGTTGCACATTAAGAGGGAGTTAGATGACATTGATAGAGAGCAAATGTATAACAAATAGCAAGATGAGCTTGCTTTTCAGGCTCATCTTCAACAATAACAGATGGAGGTAGAGGAAAAAGCTTACTGGGAGCAAATTAAAATACAGCTCGCGACCTTATTTGACGACCAGTTAAGGCAAATGCTTGTCGAAGTAGGGAGGCGGGAAGCCCAATCAGTCCCCTCCATTCCCAGTTTCAGGCAACCCCTTCCTTCCACACAGGTTTAGCCTGCAGCAGAAATAACTCCTAGATTCAAGATCCCAAGCTTTAGACAAGGGAAACCCTCCGAGCCTTTGAAACCACCTTCCAAGTTCAAAATCCCAAGTTTCAGAGGCCCTCAACCTTCACGAGAGCTTGTTTATGTGCAAATCTAGCCTATTATTCCTCAGGAACGACCCTCTCAAGAAGCCCTTCCAGCCCCCATTCCATGTCAGCACTCTTGCCCTGGCACTAGCTCACTCTTAAAAGACCGACCAGTTTTCTAGCGAGACACTGGGTTCTATGAGCCAGAAAAGAAAGTGTTGGAGGCAACTGTGGAGCAGCCTACTAGTTGTGAACCCTCATGTGCTATTGAAACTAAAAATTTAGACCCGCTGGAAGAAGTTAAGCCAAATCCGATAGAGCAGCAGTGCACTGAGCATAAAGTTAGTGTTGATTCAGGTGCAGGGTTGGGTCCCTTGGATTTTGGCTCATTTGAAGAGTTTTCCCATGCCATGAACAAAATGAATGAAACCAAAATGCAAAGAAGGCATGGTGAAAAAGTCCAGTTGCAGAGGCAGCTCAAACAAAATCCAGTTGGGTTGTTGTAATATCCCAAATGGGGATATTCCGGACATTTCGGGTTCACAGGATTTTCAAATGAATTTTCTGAATTCTCCTTTAATTTCTACACTTTAGTTTTCTGCACTTTAAATCAGACTTACGTGGAATTCTGCTCTAGTTTTCTGCTCTTTAGTTTTTTTCTCTAACCCTAACTTCTACACTTTATATCAGACTTAAACAATTGCATAAACTTCCCATGAAACATGACAAATCATCATAATATCATTGCCAACAATATTGCCAACAATATTGCCAACATCACATTTGAATTCCACCACAAAATATGCAATTAAATCACTTCAATTTGCAACCACAAATGACTAAAATAAATCCAGAAGTCTATTACTATAAAAATCAGAACTTAACAAGTCTTCAATTACATCCAAAGCTTGGGCGAACAAAACAAACAAGCCTAGCTCAAATCTGCCCTAAACCCTAAGGTTGTACATACCAAAAATAATGCAAAATAATGATAGCAAAGTCCTCCAAAATGATCTTCAAATTTGATCTGCAATTCTGCTCCAAAAACAATGAAGTGCAAGTGAACTCCCGTCACAAAATCCTCCACAAGAAGAGCTAGGTTTTCGTCCAACTCCTCTAAGATGCTTGAGGTTTTTGTCCCAAGATCTTGCCAAGAGATAAACTCCAAATTGCTGAATGAATGAATGCTGGATTGATGATTGAAATGCCAAAATCGACCTTGTATATATACATGATTTATCCCAATTTCCTCTTGGCCAACCTAGATGGGAATATCTTTTTATTTTAATAATCTTTTCCCTCTAAGAGGGCTGACCAGCGTCAAGTCACTTAGGCGCCAAGGTAAATTCAAATTGAAGATATGAATTTATTATTCTTTTATTCCAAGCGCCACCAAGGATAAGGAAATATTATTATTTGTTTTCTTCATCAAGCAAACCTTCACAAGGATGGTGCACTCATACACATGACCACAACAATATTACTTGTCCCAAAAACATAGAATATGCTACAACTTCATCTTTTGGCAAATCTCCTCGACATGACAAGATTTCCACACTCACAATGCCTCGGAAAAATATGATAAGTCATCTCTACACCTCAATTCTCCTCCAAATCCCGGAGTGTGAAAACAGGGCCCTCAACTCCCCAATGGTGATCACTCCGAAAATGGGGACATTGCAGTCCTCCCTTCTCGGAATTGCTTGTCCTCAAGCAATGGCAAGCATGCAACAAGTGAGGTAGTGTCAAATGACATGCACCTTCATCCACCCAAATACCTTGCATTCTATAAGATAGTGTCAAATGACATGTATCTCCATCCGTCCAAATGCCCTGTGACCACACAAAATCTCAACCTGTGGTTATACCTCCCCAAAAGAATGTGAAGAATGCAATTGGAAGTGAGCTTCGGTAGCCGAAGCCATACACACTCGAGCTCGACCTGGCCCCATCTTCCAAATTCCGAAAATATGCTCACAACCACAAGTACAACCATCTCCAAAACTCCCAAGGCTCCATCCATCAAGTGCAAATAGCTATTCCAATCCAAAGCCCTGGAGAAAAACATGCCTGTCAACAAGTGATGAAAAGTATGAACTCTGAAACATGCCCACCTGTCTCCAAGCCTCCGCTGCTTCACACTATCAAAATCATCATCCATGCTCCGGAAATTGTGAAGCAACACCTCTAGATCCCAAGTGTCAAGCCTGTCACCACCTGGATCCCAAATCATCACATCCCTACACCTGTCAACGATGAGGAAATGGAAGCATCTCAAAGTGCTATCAATACAAAACAATCCTCCAACTCCTGTAGACCTCCCGTGGATGCGAAGTATACCCAACATAGGTGCAAGAAGGTGTATGTGTCATGTCCCCACTTCTAGAGTGATCAGTAACCAACACAAGTGTTTAGCCTATTCATCATTCCCGTAGGCTAAAACACACGGCAAGGGAATGAAGATGATTTTGGTGGAGTTATACTCATTGTATTTTTCATGTTAGTCAAAGTCATAGGAGTTTCATCATGTGGAATTGCAATTTGACATATTCAGGGGGGTAGGACCTATAATTATGGGGCCAAAGTTAATAAGTGTTTCATAAGGCCAAACTGTAAAAGGGAAATGAAATCTTTAATTACATTTCCTTAATCTATTCTTAGATAGGACCTGTTAACAATTTGTGTGGAGTGTGTGAAGGAATAGGTCTAAACTAAAGGTGGCCAAAATGCAAATGATATTCCAAAAGAGGCAATCGGCCATCATAGAGACCCAACGAACATACAAGAGGAAATTCAAATTCGAAAAGCATGTTTTGAAGGGAAAAAGAATTCAAATTCAAATACCCATGGGATCATTCGCCAGTGCTCAAGGAAATTCGGCCTAGCCTCAAAAAGACACATTCACCTATGAGAAAAAAGACCCCGATTCAAAGTATCAACGGTTAGAGGAGAAGGAGCTACATTGGATCGTGTGCCAAATAAAAACGTTCGCCCAAGGGATATTCAATTGGTCCTTTGAATGAAGATCTAGTGGCATAGCTAAGAGTGCCAACGGTTGGAAAGGGTGGATCATATTTGCCAATGTTCATTGCTTAGAATGATGCGGCCAAGCCTAAGAGATGCCACGCCAAGAAGAAATGGATCCACCTATGCAAAGAGGGTTCGCTCAAGTAGAGGTTCAGCCAAAGCAATGGAACAAGGAATGAAGCAAGGGAAATTTGCCAACTCCAAGGAAACTCGATGCATAATACCTTGCGCTCATATTGAGGATCAACACTTTTGCCAAGGCCATAGTATTCACCAAGGATACCACGCCATTCTATGAGGATTGCCAATACTAAGGGAAATCGTTCAAGCCTCCAAGATGATCACCTTGGGAGAATTCGCTAAGTTTGGAGGCATGAGGAAAAGCGGCCAAATCACATTTGCCTATGCCAAGTCAATTTCAAACAAGATAGCGATTTCATAAAGAAAGGGTCGATTTACTAGTTGTATTCATTTAAAATTGCTTTGGAAGCTTTTAAATGAATAATCGAATATGGAATTTTGCTCATACTTCATTGGTGGAATTCAAATCTCTATTCCAATTCGGCCATGCAATCACATCTATCCATGAAGGATCACTTCTACCAATGCAAGCCCAATCGGTCATGAAAACAAAGGATAAATAGAGGAGCTCATTTCATTTGAGGACATGACGGATTTGGTATGTTTGTTTATTCCTTTCAAGTCTGAAAATTCCGATTTTCATACTTATTTGCAAGGAGATGTGCCCTTGCACATAGGGTGATGACCCCCTATGCCCTTTTGAGGTGTTATTGCTTCTAATTTCACCATTGCTATTCAATTTGCAGGTATTCAGAGATCTATTAGGTGTTGGGAGAGGTTGACACCATTAGAGATCCTTGTTTATGCTATTTGCTCAAGTTGGAAGAAGGTTTTTATCATATACTACTTGCTGATCACTACTTCAGACATTTGCATCTGCCTAGGAACAGCAATTGGAGGGTTGATATTCCCTAGAAGACCTTCTCATTGGCTGCTCTATATCAGACTGTTGCAACAGTCCCACAGTCATATTTTAGTGCCCTTTGGAGGTGTTTCAAGGGTCATCAAGAGCTGAAGACAATTGGCAACAACTTGGCAATAATCCTTCATCATTGGCTTATCATTTGAGGCTATTTGTAATAAGATAAGAGGACTGATTTTATTTCTGTATGTGACTGTCACAGTGGACAGCGAACTATTGTTTGTAATTGCATCATTTCTATTGAAGGAATAAAGCAGTTTGGGGTGGGGTTTCATTGAATATTTGTGCACTTGTTTAATTCCACTTGAGTGGGCAAATTGGTTGCTAGTATTCTTAGTTAAGTTGAAAAATAAATTTCAGTACAACCACTAAGGAACATTTCAGTATGACAGCTCACACTAAGTTGCTGATATGAAACAGAACAGCAACCTCATGATGGTAAATCAGACCTATGTGAATGCAAATGGTATCTCCAATGGCATAGGATGATAGAATATCATCACTATGTCATCCTCCTATGATGAGAAGATGATCCAACTCTCCTCTCAGCTCCTGAACAACTGTTGTCCTCCACTTACTCAGTAGGAAATCCATGCACCATAAAGTAGAACAGCCCTCTGTAAACCATACATGAAGAAGATCCTCATGAACTAATGCTGGAGCACCAATGCCATAGCCTAGCTGCAGTACAAACGTAAGTGCCTTGGAATCACAAACCATAGCAATCACTTCATACCTAGGTACATGGACCAGCTATAATCCTCCATCATGCCAATCAAATGCAAGTGTCTTCATGGTATGCATCACAAAACTCCAAAACAATGCAACCTCCAACTTCACCAAGGAGTCATCAATGTGATAAGTCTCAACCATCAACTCTTCAGCTCCTGTCATGTCCCCGTTTCCGGCCTAGTCAACAATGAACACGGATTAGCCTATTCATCATTCCCGTGGGCTAATACGTATGATAAGGGAATGAATTTGGTTTTGGCTAACTGACTCTTGTAGTTTTGGAGGTCAAGACCTTTAATCAAGCACTTCTAAGGAAGTAAATAGTCATTCAAGACAAGGCGCACTTTCTTGTCTCTGCATATCACTTTTGGCACCTTGAATATTAAGAGGTTGAAAATATGAGGTTGAGTGCTCAGTGATAAGAAGTCCTTGGAAGTTTGTAAGTGATTGAAATCATCAAAATGCCAAAAGAATAAGCTAAGAGACTTAGGCGCATTTTTGTTTCTCTACACTCTCAAATGTGCGCCTAGAGAATCAAGGCACCAATTCATGTCTCTAGAATCTTAAATGTGCGCCTTACCAAGAAAGAGAGATTAGAGCCTAAACTTTGATCTCCATAAGGTAAAACACTTCCAAGTAATCGTGCATCTAATTGGAATCTTTGACTAAGACAAGAAATCATCAAGCAAGTTGAGGCGCACTTTTCCTCTTGTTCAACCATGAATATGCGCCTTCCCTAGAAATCCAAATTTGCGCCTTAAGGAGGATATATCAACTTGCATTATTAAGTGATCATCAATCATCTTGAAGAAGGGGATCATTCTCAGTTATTGCTCAATGATCTGAGATCATTAAAGTGTCAAAAAGTAGGCCAAGATGATGAAGGTGCACTTTTTAGTCTCTACAACCTCAAAAGTGCGCCTAACTTGTGAAGGAAGAAATCATTGTCAATGAGCTCAAACTAAGTCTTAACTTGACTTAGGTGCCAGTTTGCACTCTTGTCACCTCAAAAGTGCGCCTAAGCAAGCTAGGCGCAAATCTTCATCTCTTCAATCTCCAAAGTGCACCTAGACTCCAGAATCCTCATTTGAGCGCCTAATGGTGAAGAGTTTCATTCCTCAAGTTGAGATGGTGTTTGGACAGTAGCTTCTTCTCTCGGAGCAGAGATATAACAACTGGAAATGATGGAGCTTGAAGATATCTCTCCCTAGAGCAAGGCACCATTTCCTATCTCTACAAACTCATTGTGGTGTCTAACCTTGGTAAGTCTTCAATCAAAGTCTGAGAGTCTTCATTGAATGTTGACAAGTGTTTGCAAGCATATGGAGTCATCAAAACCTCACCAAGTGAACTAGGCTCATATCCATGCTTCTACAACCTCAGATTGGCGCCTAAGGTTCAGACACCTTTCTAAGGCGCAGTTTCACATCTCTATGATCCTGTTTGGGCGCCTAACCATGAAGGAATCAATTGTGATGTTGGGCGCACTTCTTCACTTGAAGAACATCATTCTAGTGCCTAGACTGGAGGAGTAAGCATGCAAGCAGTGGGTCCCAGAATGACTTTGGGAGGCGTACCAGATAAGGCTTCCAACTCAGGAGTGAGTCATCCAATGGAATATTCCTCTAGGATATGCTCATTGAAAAATGTGCCTTGGTTGCGTCTTTTCTCTTGTGGAGGAGCACTATAAAAGGAGGAGAGCGACTTCATTTGGCATCTTTGTCCATTTGATATCTCTTAGTAAGCTTTATGCTCATTTCATGAAGTCTGCGAATTTCATTCTTGTTGGGGTGATGCTCCCTCAACCTTGATAAGGTGATGCTTCCTTATCCTTTGAGAGGTGTTAACATTCAGTTATCATCATTGTGCAGGATTGAAGTCGTTACTTGCAACCTAAAGTTACTTACAACTTGAAGACACTAGCAACTTGAAGACAAGATACTTGTAGTTTGAAGACAATCATTGTTCAATCTAGGCGCTAAGGCCTATCTTTTGTAATCATTGTAATAAGATGAACATTGATGCTATTAAGCATCTGTTGAATGTAATAAGTTGTATTGACAATTGCAATAAGATTGTTTGTTCAATTCATGTTGATTTCATTCATGTTAGATGTTGATTAATTGAAGTAAGAAATAAGAAAAAGTTAGCAAAAATTTGGTTAAGTATAGTGGGGTATCTTACAGTGGTATCAGAGCCATAATCTTGCAGCCTTTGGGTTATGAATCCACGTGAAGTTGGTCCACACAGGTATTATACAAGGACAGCTAGGCAACAACAACAACCTCCCACAGGTACACAACCACACATGGGTTCAGAAGGAGGTAATGGTAGTCCTAGAGGACAAGGTGGCAATGATGCTTTCAATTTAGAAGAGTTCATGCATGCCTTTGGACAGCAGATGCGGGAATGGTCAAATCAATTCATAGAGGAAATTCGTGACTTGAAAAATGAACGTGTTTCTAGGAGGTCAAGGTCAAGGAGTGTTAATAGTGGAAGGACAAGCATTGCAGGTGAAGCAAATCCTAATGCAGGTAGAGATGCAAGGAGACATTCACATAGAGAGCCTACTCCTACTCCTACATGTAGAGCAACCACAACAGTTGATGATAGACCACTTCGTCCAAGATTTGAGCTAGTGATTGAGGAAACATCTTCAGAGGATGAGGAGGTAAATGTTAATCTCACGGATGATATCATGGTTGCACATGATGAATATTATTTACTTCCACCTGATGTTAGGTGACACCTAAACTTCAACCAGTTTATGTCACAAAGGAATGAAAAGAGTAGAAGGAAAAAGGAGAAAAGGCCAACACAAAAGGATAAGGAACATAAGGAGTACAAAGAAGCTTTGAACAAGGTTCCTTTACCTAATTTTGATGGCAGTGGTAAGATAAGTGCTAGAGCATGGATTCATAAGCTTGATACCTTTCTTACACTCAAACCCTTGAGTGAAGAAAAGGCCATACACTTTGCTACTATGCATTTGGAGGGTTTGGCTTACAATTGGTGGCATCATGGACTTGTGTCACAACGGCATGATATGATTACTTCATATGATGAGTTCACTCATAGGCTCATTAACAGGTTTGACAGGAAGGATATAGAGGTCTACTATAGGGAATTGGCACAATTGAAACAGGCTGGCAAAGTAGATTCTTACATCAGTGAGTTTCAAAAGATTGCAGTTATGGTTCTTGAGATGCCGGAAAGGAGAGTCACTATGTTGTTTGTTGAGGGCTTGAATGATAGAATGAGAGGATTGGTGAAGGTTCATAAGACTAAGACATTGGATGAGGCTATTGAGCTTGCTTTAGATCTTGACACTTAACCCTACATCATTCCAAGGCCAAAAGAGAAACTTTGGTAAGGGTTCAAGTTCACATCAAAGGAGAACATTCCAGCCTATCAAATCTAATCCTACTTCTATGGAACATGATGAGTTTAGGAGAAAGAAGTTGTGTTTTGATTGCAAACAACCATGGGAACTAGGACATAGGTGTAAAGGCAAAGGCAAGGCATATCTTATAGAGGTTCATTTAGATGACGATGATGAGAGTGAGATACATGAGGATACTGATACAACACATGAGGATGACCAACCTACTTTACAGCTTGAGACGGATGACATAGGCAATTCAGTGACTATTGCTACTATTTTAGGAGTTCCAAGGTTTCATGCTTTCAGGATTAAAGGAATTCTTAATTGGCAGCGGGTCACATGTTTGGTGGATAGTGGAGCTACTCATAATTTCATTGATGGGGGTTTAGTAATGAAGCGTGGTCTACAATCAGAGGAATTTGAGGGTTTTACAGTCGTGGTTGCTGATGGGTTTACTATGAGTTGTCAGAAGAGAGTGCCATAGCTTAGCATTCAAATGGGTGATTATACATTGACAGATGATTTCTATATGGTTGGACTCTCAGGTATTGATGTTGTCTTAGGAATGCAATGGTTGCATTCAATTGGTAGATATATTCAAGACTTGAAGAAGATGGAGATAGAGTTCATTCACAATGGGAAGAAGATCATTTTGAGAGCTTTATCAGATGGTTCACCTAGAACTGTTACAGCTAGGCACATGGAGTCCTTATTTCGGCATAATGACATTGCATGGGCAGCTCAGGTTGAAATATCATCTAAGTCTTCTTTCAGTAATGAGTATCATGTAGACATCCAATCTAAATTGGATAAACACAGTAAGGTATTTGGTGAAATTCCTCCAGGATGACCACTTGATTGTGGTTTTGAGCATGTGATAGAGTTAGAGGATGGGACAATACCCATCAACATTACACCATATCGACATCCTAGACACTTCAAGGTTGAGATAGAGAAGACTATTAAGGAGTTGATTAATATGGGACACATTCGACTTTCATCTAGTCCATTTGCTTCTTCGGTGGTGTTGGTGAAGAAGAAAGATGGAACTATGCGGATGTGTATTGATTACAGGGCACTAAACAAGAAGACAATCAAGAACAGATATCCAATACCCAGGATTGATGAGTTGTTAGATGAATTACACGGGGCCGTGCACTTCTCCAAGATTGATCTTCGTTTAGGCTATCATCAGATTCCTGTTCGTGAGGACATTCCTAAGACTACATTCAGATGTCATTACGGGCACTATGAATTCCTTGTTATGCCCTTTGGTCTTACTAATGCACCTGCTACATTTCAATCTTGCATGAATCATGTATTCAATAAGTAATTGCGTAAATTTCTTTTGGTTTTCTTTGATGACCATTTGATTTACAGTAAGACATGGGATGAGCATCTTCGACATCTTGATGAGGTACTTGGAGTCATGGAGGCATAATCACTATATGTTAAGGCTTCCAAGTGTGATTTTGGGATGGAGGAGATTCTCTACTTGGGGCATATGATTAGTGCTAAAGGAGTCAGAGTACAAGATGAGAAGATCAAGGCTATACAGGAGTGGCCTATTCCAAGGAACATTTCCGAGTTGAGAGGTTTCTTGGGACTTTGCAGTTACTGTAGGAGATTTGTTAAAGGCTTTTCACAATTGGCAGCACCATTGATAGATCTCACTAAGAAAAGGGCATTTCTTTGGTCCTCTAAGGCACAGATAGCATTTGATCGGCTCAAGGAGGTAATGAGCACTACTCCAGTACTAGCACTACCAGATTTTACACAGTCCTTCATTCTTGAGTGTGATGCATCAGGAGAAGGAATAGGGGCTGTGTTAATGCAGAATAGGCATCCTATCGCATATGAAAGCAGAAAATTGAAGGACACAGAGTGCCTATATTCCACCTATGACAAGGAGATGCTTGCCATTATGCATGCTTTGGCAAAGTTTCGTCAGGACTTGGTAGGTGTGAAATTTGTGGTTAGGACCGACCACAATAGCTTGAAATACTTCTTGGAACAAAAGGATTTGAATGAACGACAGCAGAAATGGGTCTCAAAAATCTAAGCATATGACTTTGATCTAGAGTTTATAAAAGGAAAAAAGAATATTGTTGCAGATGCTCTTTCTAGGAGCCCTACTATTTGTTCCTTTAGTGAGATTTCAGCTGATTGGAAATCTTAACTTTTAGTTGAGTATTCTAAATCTACTTTTGCATGCGAACTCATGGATGGTATCATACAAGATGACAAGTACAAGGTCGTTGATGATATAATTTATTATAAGGATAGAATTTTCCTAGTGCCTGAGTCTAAACTCAAGCAACAGATACTGCGAGCCATTCATGACACACCTCTGGCAGGGCATCCGGGGTTTTTCAAAACCTACAGGCAGATTTGTGAGAGATTCTCTTGGAAGGGTCTCAAGGATGATGTCTTACAGCATGTTAGAGAGTGTTTGACTTGTCAGCAGAACAAGTCTGAGCATACTTTTCCCACCGGTCTACTTTAACCTTTACCTATTCTTAAGCAGAAGTGGGAAAGTATCTCAATGGATTTTATCACAGGTCTTCCGAAGGTACATGGTAGAGATTGCATATATGTTGTTGTTGATAGATTGTCTAAGATTTCTATTCTATTGCAACGAATTATTCAGCTTTGCAGATTGCAGAATTATTTTTCAGAGAAGTATTTCGTTTGCATGGCCTTCCAAAGATAATTGTGAGTGATCGGGATAGTCGATTCATTAGCATGTTTTAGAAAGAACTATTCCGACTCATAGGGACTGAGCTAACACCTAGCAGTAGTTATCACCCTCAAACGAATGGTCAAACAGAAATTGTGACTAAGGGGTTGAGGGATACATTCGCAACTATGTTGTTGGGCATCAACGTGCATGGGTAAAATGGTTATACCTTGGTGAGTATTGTTACAATACCACCTATCACATGTCGATTGGCATGACTCCATTCAGAGCAGTATATGGATATGATGCTCTTGCCTTTGTTGATTTGGCTTTCGATGATAGTAGAGCTCCTCGAGCTAAGGAGTTGATGCAAGACACACAGGATATCCTTAGAGTTCTTAAGGATAACATTCAACATGCTCAGAATCAACAAAAGATGTATGCAGATAGACATCGAGTGGAAAGATCTTTTGAAGTGAATGACTTGGTTTTCCTGCGTCTACAGCCATATAGACAAAGTTCTTTGAAGATGAGTGGTGCAGAAAAACTCAAGCCAAGGTTTTATGGACCATACAAAATTGTAAGGAGGGTTGGTGAAGTGGCTTATGAGTTGGATTTGCCATCAGGTAGCCGCATTCATAATGTATTTCATGTATCATGCCTCAAAAGGGCATTAGGTCAGAATGTGGTTTCCTCTCCTGATCTTCCACCTCTTGATGAAGGAATGTTGATTCTAGAGCCAGATGGCATTGTTGATATGAGAGAACGCAAATTGCGTAGCCGAGTCATCAGGGAATATTTGGTTCGATGGAGAGGCTTGCCGATACAGGATGCTATGTGGGAAGGAGAAAAGATTTTAGAGCATCCTAACTTTCGATTGCTTGAGGATTAGCAATCCCGGGAAGGGGAGACTGTCATGTCCCCATTTCCGGTCTAGTCAACAATGAACACGGATTAGCCTATTCATCATTCCCGTGGGCTAATACGTATGATAAGGGAATGAATTTGGTTTTGGCTAATTGACTCTTGTAGTTTTGCAGGTCAAGACCTTTAATCAAGCACTTCTAAGGAAGTAAACAGTCATTCAAGACAAGGCGCACTTTCTTGTCTCTGCATATCACTTTTGGCACCTTGAATATTAAGAGGTTGAAACTATGAGGTTGAGTGCTCAGTGATAAGGAGAAGTCCTTGGAAATTTGTAAGTGATTGAAATCATCAAAATGCCAAAAGAATAAGCTAAGAGACTTAGGCACATTTTTGCTTCTCTACACTCTCAAATGTGCGCCTAGAGAATCAAGGCGCCAATTCATGTCTCTAGAATCTTAAATGTGCGCCTTACCAAGAAAGAGATTGGAGCCTAAACTTTGATCTCCATAAGGTAAAACACTTCCAAGTAATCGTGCATCTGATTGGAATCTTTGACTAAGACAAGAAATCATCAAGCAAGTTGAGGCGCACTTTTCCTCTTGTTCAACCATGAATATGCGCCTTCCCTAGAAATCCAAATTTGCGCCTTAAGGAGGATATATCAACTTGCATTAGTAAGTGATCATCAATCATCTTGAAGAAGGGGATCATTCTCAGTTATTGCCTAATGATCTGAGATCATTAAAGTGTCAGAAAGTAGGCCAAGATGATGAAGGCGCACTTTTTAGTCTCTACAACCTCAAAAGTGCGCCTAACTTGTGAAGGAAGAAATCATTGTCAATGAGCTCAAACTAAGTCTTAACTTGACTTGGGTGCCAGTTTGCACTCTTGTCACCTCAAAAGTGCGCCTAAGCGAGCTAGGCGCAAATCTTCATCTCTTCAATCTCCAAAGTGCGCCTAGACTCCAAAATCCTCACTTGAGCGCCTAATGGTGAAGAGTTTCATTCCTCAAGTTGAGATGGTGTTTGGACAGTAGCTTCTTCTCCCGTAGCAGAGATATAACAACTGGAAATGATGGAGCTTGAAGATATCTCTCCCTAGAGCAAGGCGCCATTTCCTGTCTCTACAAACTCATTGTGGTGCCTAACCTTGATAAGTCTTCAATCAAAGTCTGAGAGTCTTCATTGAATGTTGACAAGTGTTTGCAAGCATATGGAGTCATCAAAACCTCACCAAGTGAACTAGGCGCATATCCATGCTTCTACAACCTCAGATTGGCGCCTAAGGTTCAAACACCTTCCTAAGGCGCAGTTTCACATTTCTATGATCCTGTTTGGGCGCCTAACCATGAAGGAATCAACTGTGATGTTGGGTGCAGTTCTTCACTTGAAGAACATCATTCTAGCTCCTAGACTGGAGGAGTAAGCATGCACGCAGTGAGTCCCAGAATGACTTTGGGAGGCGTACCAGATAAGGCTTCCAACTCAGGAGTGAGTCATCCAATGGAATATTCCTCTAGGATATGCTCATTGAAAAACGTGCCTTGGTTGCCTCTTTTCTCTTGTGGAGGAGCACTATAAAAGGAGGAGAGCGACTTCATTTGGCATCTTTGTCCATTTGATATCTCTTAGTAAGCTTTATGCTCATTTCATTCTTGTTGGGGTGATGCTCCCTCAACCTTGATAAGATGATGCTCCCTTATCCTTTGAGAGGTGTTAACATTCATTTATTATCATTGTGCAGGATTGAAGTCGTTACTTGCAACCTGAAGTTACTTGCAACTTGAAGACACTAGCAACTTGAAGACAAGATACTTGTAGTTTGAAGACAATCATTGTTCAATCTAGGCGCTAAGGCCTATCTTTTGTAATCATTGTAATAAAATGAACATTGATGCTATTAAGCATCTGTTGAATGTAATAAGAAGTTGTATTGACAATTGCAATAAGATTGTTTGTTCAATTCATGTTGATTTCATTCATGTTAGATGTTGATTAATTGAAGTAAGAAATAAGAAAAAGTTAGCAAAAATTTGGTTAAGTATAGTGGGAAAATTTGGTTAAGTATAGTGGGGTATCTTACAGCTCCTCCCAAGATGCCCAAGTTATCATCAAAAGCTGACCCACTTATGACTCCTTCCTCAAGTGGAGGTATGATACCAGTGGCTGGTCCACTAAGTGTATACTCCACTTCTCCAACATCCTCTAAGGCTTGAGCCTTCAAGGGGCTCTCAAACAAAGGCAACTCATGATGCAAATCAGGCATACAATCAAAAATTTATGAACCATACCTTTCCACTTGTCCGCCCAAATCTGCATATCGTTCTTGCTTGCTTTCCTCAAGAGCCTCTTCCTTTGCTCGTTCCACCACTATCTCAAACAAAGGGAACTCATGATGCAAATCAGGCATACAATCAAAATTTTCTGAACCATACCTTTGCACTTGTCTGCCCAAATCTGCATATCGTTCTTGCTTGCTATCATCAAGAGCCTCTTCCTTTGCTTGTTCCACCACTATGCATTCTTGCATTGTTTGTGTGTTCAATGATGCTATCCAAATATATGATATGAGCCTTCAAATGGCTCTCCAAAGGAGGTGATACAAAATCCTCATGATGCAAACTATGTGAACAAACAAAAATCTTTGAATCATACCTCTCACCATACAAATCTGATTGCTCCTCATGCTTGGCCACCATACGAGGCTCATCCCTCACATGCCACATGCTTTGAGTCTTCTTTATTTCTTCCATGTCATGGTGTAGAAAATCAGACCTCTTGTGGTTTGGATCCACAACAAATGTCTCATGTTTGATTCCCAATTCTTGAGTGCCAACAATAGAAGTTTTCCGACTATCATCCTCATGTGTAGGGGTCATCATCTCATTATTATGCAAAAGTAAAAGACTTCTGTTCCAAATCAGAAAATCAGAACTGCTGTCATACCTTTTAGTAGTGTCTTCAATTGCCTCAAACATCTCCTTCCTCATTGTTGCATGCTCTCCATCAAGTGCTGATCCAACATGAGTCTCCCAATGAAAATCACATCCCTCAAGGCTGATCCTCTTGGCTGTTATGTCATGATGAGGTGAAGATAAGGGACTGCTGTTACAAGCTAGAAAATCAGACCTTAACTCATGCTTTTGAGTGATGTCTTCATAGACCTTAATCTCCTATCCTCCATGAGTGGATGATCATCAACTAGTGCTGGTCCAAGGGATGTCTCCAATTGAAAGCCAAGTGTATCATGTGTCACAACTTTTGTCCCATGGCTGCAAGCTATGTCTTCATGTGTACATGTCTCTCCCATCCTCAAGATTTCATAATAGGATCATTCAAGTTCTTCCTCCATGTTTCTACACTTTGCAATCTTCATGTTGAATCGTTTTTCTTCGGATATGACTGCCATAGAAGACTGAAATTCTGTTGGGTATGATGAAGAGTGTGCCATTCTCAACTCCAAACAAAGCTCATCCACATGATCTTCCGATTCTTGAAGGGCCATTTGAGTGCTCTTCAAAGAATCCATAGTGTCCTTAAGCTCAAAGGTGAGCTTATCAACTTTCTCTTCCTTTCTTCTCAATGTATCAACATATATCTCACCAAGCTTGAGGAGATTATCTCTATCTGAAAGTAGATGTAAGTAGACTTCACCACCACCAAAGCTTCCTTGAGTTCCTGTAAATCGGCAAGAGATAGACCTCCTCCAAAGCCTTCATGTCTCCCTTGAGCCTTCCAACACAAATCTGCCATCATCTTATGAACATTGTCAAAATGAGCTAGGGCTGCCACAATCATACCCTCATTTACCTTCCAAATGATGTGATTTATGGGACCCAACGTCTTCATGCAAAATTTCTGATTGGTCTTCATGATCATGCATCTCCAAATCAGCTTCCTTCATGACATCTTCTTCATTACACCCATGTGTGAAAGCTAGGTCATCATTATGCTCAATCAAAGGATCTCCGTAAAAATAGTGAGTAGAATCTTCTACATCATGCTTGTCCTCAATGGCTGATCTAGAAAATGCATGTACCGCTATGACCTCCTTAACTACAAAGTGATCCTTCAATTCTTGCAATGCTATATACATCCTTTGTTCACTACATACTGAAATTTCTGAATTGCCCTCATATGTATGAACAATATCCATCTCAAAGTCATCCAAACCACAATTTGATTCCTTGCCAAAATTATGTAAAGGAGGTGAAGCAATGCTAGGCTCAATTAATGAAACATCACAAGAACTCATACCTTCATGTAGCTGACCCAACTTGTGGGTTGGGCAAACTCCATGGCTGAATCTCCTTCAACCTTGTAGCCATCATGAAGTCTCATGTGCTCCTTACTTGTAGCTTCAATAGGTGACTCACCTTTGTCCTTGTCCTCATAGGGCTGAAGTGAACTTGTGGTTTCATCTTCTTTAGGGCTTCCACATGTATGAGTAGGCATCCAAACCTCAAGGCATGTGAAGCAAAGTTGTTCTCTCGTCGACTGATTTTTGCTCTTCTTATGATCACCAACCAATACTTCTTTCTTTTCTATTCTCTTTTCCAGCTTCTCTTCTTTTTTCTTGTAATCATCAAAGTTTAGGGCTGCCTCTTGAGCTCTTGGCTGATCCAAGATGTGAAAATCGCCATTGCTATCTGGGCAGCCATTGTTGCCCATGTCAAGCTCCATGTATTGAGACACAAATAACTCGAGGTCTCTTTTACTTCTTGCAATCTCATTGAGAAGATCCCTCATGCTAGGTTCCTTGTTGCCTCCATTATCCATGATAGCATGTGGACTTTCAGGCTGCCAAGATCAAGGCTTTGATACCACTATAATATCCCAAATGAATATTCCCTAAAATTCTGATTTTCAATTTCTGAATTCTGCCCTAATTTTCTGCATTTTAGTTTTCTGCCTAAAACCCTAGATTCTGATATTTTTCTGCTTCTAATCAATTAATTCCAGCGAGCATAAAACACATCCAAAACATGGCAAAAATGATACTACAAGTTAACATTTATCCCGAGCATGAATTACACCATGAAATACACATTGTAGGGCATTCAAATTAGTCAACCAAGTCTGATTTTTCTGAGTCAAACTCTGCTTCTACAAACTGAAAGTTCTGATCTGATTTTACAATGGATTCTAGGGCACAAACAAGGCACAAACAAGCCAAACAATGCCCATAATTTCTGCACTACAAATCAGACTTAAAACATTTGATTTCACATACCAATTGCATACAAAATCAGAGGTAATTGATAAACCCTAGCTGGTGGATGCTCCAAAAGGTGCGCCTATGGTTTTGCTGCTCCAAATGTGTGAAAAGACTCCACGACCACCAATCGAACTCCTCAAATGTTGGCGCTTCAGTCCTAGGGCGAAACCCTAAGGCAATGATGTCTCCAACACCAAAAGTTTCTGCTCCAAGGTGGCAGACAGGTCCGCTCTGCTGCTGATCTGAAATTCAAACCCTAATCTCCTCAAAGATGCCAAAATCTGCCCTCAAATGCAATTCGCCCTTCACCTTGAAGGTGGCGCACCAAATCTAGGGTAAAAGCCCTAGTGCAAGTTACTCCAAATGCCACGAATTGCTAATCAGGTCTACTGCTCTGAAATTTCTGCTCCAAAGATATCCAAATCTGCTCCAAGAGATATTCAATTTCTGCTCAAATTGATGATACAATGCTGCTCCAAAGTGATATAACTTGAATGCTCCGAATCCTCCAAATGTGGCGCACCTACCTAGAGCAAAACCCTAGCTTCAATGTCGCACAAACACCACAAATCTGCTGTCCCAAGACTGATCTAGAAATCTGATTTACAAATTTGCTCTTCTTCTTTGTGAACCTCCAATGAAGTACAATTGTGAACTCCATATGAATTCACCTCCAAGATGAGATTGGGTTTTCGTCCAATCCACCTTATATTCTCAAGAGTTTTCGTCCTTGGAATAATATGAAAACAAGTTGGAGCCCAAAGGGAAATAAAATGATAAGCTGAATGATGTTCAAATGATCTCAAAATACCTTGTATTTATACATGTTTTCCTTGCCCTCTTCAAGCTGGACAACCTAGGCAAAATAAACATTTTTATTTTATTTATTTTTTTTCTCAAGAGGGTCGACCCTCTACTAGGTGCCCAAATAATGTATTCTTTTTATTAGGCCTTCTTTTTAGCTGACCTCCTATAGTCAAGATTGGTGCCCGATTACAAATTGAAGATTTGTCTTCTTTTGTTTCTTTTTACACTCTTTGGTGCTTACACAAGAGGTAGCATTATTTTATTATTATTTCATAATCTGTAATGTCCCATTTTTGGCGCATTAATTATTGTGTGCATTATGCTTGTTCGTAGTCTTGTGAAGGCTATCTGGCATGTTGAAAGAACTCCAAAGTTCTTGGAATGGTCATGGTTCTATCTGCAGAGCAATTGTGTGTGTCTCAAGTCGTCATTTCATCAAGAATTGGTTGAAGTTATTTATCAGTGCATTTCTAGTGCTTATTTTGGCTTGGGACTATTATTCTGATAATTAATTAATATTTCACTGAGGTTGCCTATGGTTATATTTAATTATTGCAACTTTGTGTAATATTAATTATAAAAGTGGGTTTCCTTTTGGAAAATGGATTAATTCTCTTTGGCATTGAGCTTAGTGGATGTCCAAGGTGACAGTGATGCTTTCAGATTTTGGATCGGGCTTCCGATTTGCTCTCCAAGATTCTTGGAGGAGCCGTCTATTTTTAGAAAGTCACCCAGAAGGCATCATTCATCTTCCCAAACATTATGGAGTATGTTGGTATGCTTAATTTTGCAGGTTGGTGATAGTTGGGATTTTCCGTAAAATCAGTTGATTTAATGAGCTAAACAATTAATTATTGCACTTAAGTTAAAAAGGTTGGGAAATGTGCATTTAACACTTAAGTGTTATAGCTCGTTGGAAAGGGGATGGAAAGCTTTAAATCATGGATGCATCATTTTGGGACCTTGGAAATTAAATATTTCATTTATTTTGATAAAAGGGGTGTTTGGAGCTAAAAGGAGCTTTTAATTAAAAAGGTGACTTTAAGTTGTGCACACATAATGAGTTATTTTTATATTTTGTTGAGGTGAAATATGAAGGGATAAAGGAAATAATATTTTATTTCCCTCAAAAAAGGTTATAAAAGGAGGTGATGGGCTCATTGTTTGAACATGCTTGGATTTGATAAGGTTATGCTGCTGGATTGAACCTGTGAGTTCGTCCACATTCTCTTGAGGACGAAAAACCTCTTGTAGAATCCTCATGAGGACAAAAACCCTCTTGAGTTTGGGTGTGGTTTCAATACAAGAATCACCATTTTGTTGAAGGTAAATTGGAGCAAGCTCATACAGAGTTTGCCATTGTTCTTTCATGGAGTTAGGGTATATTGTTGGTGTTGATCAATTGAGTTTTGAGTTGGTAAATTTGATTGGATTGTATTGAGGATACTAATGATATGTTTTGACATCTATGAAGATAGAGTCTTAATTGCTCTGGTCGTACTTGCCAAGGGAAGATACGTTCATTTTGAATCATAAAGCAAATTTGGTTGAACTTGAATGCTCTAGATTCTATCTATAGCGCTGCTATTCATTGTTGTGTCTGAATTTTTATATGGGCAGAATCTTCTAAAAACTACAGATCCATACTGTCCAAGAAAGAGGTGCCGTACTTGTGAGAAAGGATCGAATCTGTATTGAACCTGCTCTCTTGTCATTTCATTCTTCTTGATGTTAGTGTTCGATTATACAATTGCTTAGTGCAGAGATTTCTGGACTGTTTATTGATCCCTTTTAAGTCATAAACTCCAGATTTTGTGGTCCATACCCTAGCAAAGTATGGCTTTGTTTGTGAAATTTATGACTCTTTTGGGGGCTGATTTTAGTTGCATTGTCTTTGTTAAACCTTGTCAGCAATAAGCAGAATTAATCCTCTGTGATTTGGACATAAATAGTGATGTTTGAAGTGTGTGTGATTGTCCTAGAGCCGTACGGACTTGGCAAATGTTTAATGAATTTCAGATGCAAACAGTCTTACTTATGGCAGATTCTACATTGTTTGGAGCTGTGTTAAGGATTGATATGTGATTAGTAGTTTTCTTGAAGAGGATTTAATGTATATGATCACCATTGTGGATGTTTCTATGAACTCAGAACTGCCGTACAACATGAGGAAGTTTGAATTTGCATACTCAGATTGGATCAGCAGTGGTATTGTATGGTTATTTGCATTAGACAGTCTTAGTTTTGGAATTAGATGTTGCTGATGGTATGTAGGGTAATCTTCAATGGTTTACAACTCTATCATGATGCCAATGACCAGTTCTATTCAATATTTTTGAGTTGTATTGCATTTGATTTCATTGTAAACTTCTTATTTTGCAAAACAGACATAATAATCCCCTGGATGGTTTACCGCCAGTGTGGGCAAACTAAACCTTTATCTTTCTTTCTACCCACTGCAAAGTGGAGAATACCCACTGAATAAGTGGATGATTTGTAACTTTCTTTATTGCATACATACCCACTTTAAGTGGTGAATTCCCACAGCTTGTGGATGCCCGCCGCAGCGGATGAATTGTAATTCCTTGTTGCACAGTTTCTCATTGTAAGCCAATCATTGTATGCTCTCACCTTGCTCATCCTGGGATTTGGGTGATCAGAAGTGTGAGGCATTTAGTTGGTTTTATGCAATTCATGCTAACACTGTTATATCATTGTATGAAATTTTGAAAAAATTGGGGTAGCATCTTACAGTGGTATCAGAGCTGGTATGTTCTTGCTAGCCTATTGGGGAGCTAATTTGTTGCAGATCTTTCAGTTGAGCAAGTCAGTTTTTAGCCTTGCATGTGAGTGATCAGCACTTGCATGTTGTTTAGTATGTGGCAGTTGGAAGAGGTTGTTCAGTGATTGTTAGATTATGGCATCTCTTAAGAGGAAAAGTGAGACAAATGTTCTATTTGATTCTCTTAGGCAAAGTCAGGATGAATTAGAAAGAGCAGTTCAAGAGAAGTGGGATCGAAGGAAGTATCAGCATGAGGCCACTAAGATTATTGATGAGTAGGAAAGACTATCAGATGATTGTAAGCAGCAACTTCCTTGGGATGCTTTCTTGAAAATCATCAAAGAGGGGAATCCTGACAAAGAGGGCTTAATAGAATACATTCAAAAGATAAGGAAGGAAGAGGAGATGAAGACAATGTCTTTATGCAAGCCCGAATTACGTTTTCCTTTGGCAAGGACCAAGATCCATTCTAAGTCATCACTTTCCAGCCCACTGAACAAGAAGCCTCCTAGTTTGAGGAAGAAAGAGTTTAGCAAGAATGAACTTAGAAGACGAAATCTTTGTTTCCTATGCAAAGATTCGTGGGAGACTAACCATCATTGCAAGAACAAAGAAGCTGAACCAGTATCCTTCACCACTTACTCGTTCTTTCAGGATGATGTGGAAACAAAAAAGAGAGAAGATGAAGTCTTGATATCAGAAATACATAACACTGAGCCTCTGTATGATGAAGAGGACACAAATCAAGAGGCATACATAGAGGAACTTGCTGATTTGGAAAAGTCTACAGCAGAAATTAATGAAGGTGAGTTTTGTTTTGTTGAAGTTAAGGAGCCCGGAGTGTTGGACTTTGCAAGTCCTTCATTTGATGAAGACCTTAAAGATGCCACTACATTTGAGGAGTTAAAGATGATTGATAGATTTCTAGAAGGTGACTTTACAAGTGAACCTGAGAGCATTGAAGCAGAAAGCCTTGATGAGTGCATGAGGGAAGGTGTACCATCAGCAGCCCAAGAAGTTAATGCTGCTGAAACTCTCAGGACAGCCCCTGACGAGGAGTATCTTCACTATGCTTGTGAAGGTAATTCAAATTATGAGTGGGAAATTTCCATGCCAAGTGAAGAACTGTTTGTTTCCTCAAAAATTCAGGATGAAGAGTATGCTAATGAAGATTTTAAACCAGCGATTGATAAATTTGATGTTGCCATAACATTTGATCTTAGTGAAGAAGAAGACTCATCTCCCATGCAAATTGAAGAACCAAGTGTCCTTGTAGAAGTGTTAGTTGATGAGCTTGTTGATGGAAAGTTTGTTGGAAGATTTGAATCAGCTTCTATTTTTGATCCAACATTTGAATTTCAGAATTAGTTATTGGTCACTGAAGATAAGATTGTTCAATCTTTAATACACTTTGATCACATACATAAGTTTGTTGAGGATCACATTTGGAGAGCACAAGTTGAAAGAAGACAAATGGGCACGGAAAGAGGATCTTCGCTTGAAAATTTATGTGTAGTCAAAGGGGCACTGGAAACACTGAAATCAGATTATTTGAACCTTCTTTCTGATAGAGATCATGTCCTTGAGTTTGCTGATCGAATATGTGAAGCATTGAAGGGAAGAGATGCTGAAATTTATAAGCTTACATCTAAGCTTAAATCAACAATAAATTCTTTAGAGAGTACTCACATGGCTCTCTTAGAAGTTGAAAGTCAGCGTATTGATGAACATCAATTCAAGGAGAAAGATAAAGTTGCAAAAGCTGATGATAACAAGTTGATGACTGAAGAGCTTGATTTGTTTCAAGAAGATTTTGACTTAGGACAGTCTCCTAAGTATGATATGCAGAGATGGAGCAAAATGGAAATCTATTTGAACATGAAGGTGAAAACAACTTCCAATCATTTGGTAATACTCTTTTTATGATGGAAGTTGAGTTAACTCATGATAATCTTCTTCTCATGTTGAATGATGAAGACCAATTTGATGTAAGTAACATGGAGGAGGATAGTAACAAGATATGGGATCCTGGTGCAAAGCATTCATGGAATGTTACTGTGCACAAAAAATTCTTCAACTGGAAGTTTTCATTAGTTGTTGAAGATGGGCATAAGGTTCAGGTATGCAATGGATTAGGTTCAATGATGGCTTACTTTCACAATGAAGTTTATTTGCAGGGTTCCATGGAGGGTAGTGGTGTTGGTAAGATTGTTTTATGGATGATTTTGGAGTCAAATTTTTTTCATGAAGCTGCTGTCCTTATTCATATCAGCCATCATAAGTTGTCAATTACATACATAATGATTGATTGGAGAGAAATTTTGGTCATAAACTTTGACATATCCCATTTTGAGATCACTGAAATCTGATTTTCATGAGATTATCTCAGACTTATGCAGCCACAAGATTGATCTTTTTGTTGCTTTTAGCCTTTTATGGGAAGATGACATAAATTTTCAGTTGAAAGGAACAAGTGTTATAGTTACTAATGTTCTTTTGGAGAGTGAGAATCAGCGGATTCATGGCTATTTTGAGTTGTTTCTAGCTTGTTATCAAGCTGATTTATGTTCTTCCTTGGAAGAACACTACAATTTTTCGGTTCCAGTAGTTGTTTTGTGTTGGATGATTGTATTGATGATTGCTAACTCTTTCATTTTTGGAGTTAATGATGTTTGGGATCCAAATAGTTGTGTGATTGGAGGAATGTTTCAGAGTTGTAAGCAGAATTCTAGCCGTACAGTTTGCAGTTATATTAGAGTGGCACAACCGAAGCGGTGTGAAGCATTCTTGAGATTGATTTGGGATCTAGGTACATTATTGTTAATCATGCAAGTATCTTTGTTGGATAGCATGAATTGCTTGAGGACAAACAATCTTGAGCAGGGAGGACTGTAATGTCCCATTTTTGGCGCATTAATTATTGTGTGCATTATGCTTGTTCGTAGTCTTGTGAAGGCTATCCGGCATGTTGAAAGAACTCCAAAGTTCTTGGAATGGCCGTGGTTCTATCTACAGAATAGTTGTGTCTCAAGTCTTCATTTCGTCAAGAATTAGTTGAAGTTATTTATCAGTGCATTTCTAGTGCTTATTTTGGCTTGGGATTATTATTCTAATAATTAATTAATATTTCACTAAGGTTGCCTATGGTTATATTTAATTATTGCAACTTAGTGTAATATTAATTATAAAAGTGGGTTTCCTTCTAGAAAATGGATTAATTCTCTTTGGCATTGAGCTCAGTGGATGTCCAAGGTGACAATGATGCTTTCAGATTTTGGATTGGGCTTCTGATTTGCTCTCCAAGATTCTTGGAGGAGCCGTCTATTTTTAGAAAGTCACCCGGAAGGCATCATTCATCTTCCCAAACATCATGGAGTATGTTGGTATGCTTAATTTTGCAGTTTGGTGATAGTTGGGATTTTCTGTAAAATCAGTTGATTTAATGAGCTAAACAATTAATTATTGCACTTAAGTTAAAAAGGTTGGGAAATGTACATTTAACACTTAAGTGTTATAGCTCGTTGGAAAGGGGATGAAAAGCTTTAAATCATGGATGCATCATTTTGGGACCTTGCGAATTAAATATTTCATTTATTTTGATAAAAGGGGTCTTTGGAGCTATAAGGAGCTTTTAATTAAAAAAGTGACTTTAAGTTGTGCACACATAATGAGTTATTTTTATATTTTGTTGAGGTGAAATATGAAGGGATAAAGGAAATAATATTTTATTTCCCTCAAAAAAGGTTATAAAAGGAGGTGATGGGCTCATTGTTTGAACATGCTTGGATTTGATAAGGTTATGCTGCTAGATTGAACCTGTGAGTTCTTCCACATTCTCTTGAGGACGAAAACCCTCTTGTAGAATCCTCATGAGGACGAAAACCCTCTTGAGTTTGGGTGTGGTTTCAATATAGGAATCACTATTGTGCTGAAGGTAAATTGGAGCAAGCTCATACACAGTTTGCCATTGTTCTTTCATGGAGTTAGCGTATAATGTTGGTGTTGATCAATTGAGTTTTGAGTTGGTAAATTTGATTGGATTGTATTGAGGATACTAATGATATGTTTTGAAATCTGTGAAGATAGAGTCTTAATTGCTCTGGTCATACATGCCAAGGGAAGATATGTTCATTTTGAATCATTAAGCAAATCTGGTTGAACTTGAATGCTCTAGATTCTATCTATATTTCCTAGCGCTGCTATTCATTGCTGTGTTTGAATTTTTATATGGGCAAAATCTTCTAAAAACTACAGATCCGTACTGTCCAGGAAAGAGGTGCCGTACTTGTGAGGAAGGATCAAATATGTATTGAGCCTGCTCTCTTGTCATTTCATTCTTCTTGATGTTAGTGTTGGGGGCTGATTTTAGTTGCATTGTCTTTGTTAAACCTTGTCAGCAATAAGCAGAATTAATCCTCTGTGATTTGGACATAAATAGTGATGTTTGAAGTGTGTGTGATTGTCCTAGAGCCGTACGGACCTGGCAAATGTTTAATGAATTTCAGATGCAAACTCTTACTTATGGCAGATTCTACATTGTTTGGAGCTGTGCTAAGGATTGATATGTGATTAGTAGTTTTCTTGAAGAGGATTTAATGTATATGATCACCATTGTGGATGTTTCTATGAACTTAGAATTGCCGTACATCATGAGGAAGTTTGAATTTGCATACTCAGATTGGATCAGCAGTGGTATTGTATGGTTATTTGCATTAGACAGTCTTAGTTTTGGAATTTGATGTTGCTGATGGTATGCAGGGTAATCTTCAATGGTTTACAACTCTATCATGATGCCAATGACCAGTTCTATTCAATATTTCTGAGTTGTATTGCATTTGATTGCATTGTAAACTTCTTATTTTGCAAAACATGCATAATAATCCCCTGGATGGTTTACCGCCAGTGTGGGCAAACTAAACCTTAATCTTTCTTTCTACCCACTGCAAAGTGGAGAATACCCATTGAATAAGTGGATGATTTGTAACTTTCTTTATTGCATACATACCCACTTTAAGTGGTGAATTCCCATAGCTTGTGGATGCCTGCCGCAGCGGATGAATTGTAATTCGTTGTTGCACAGTTTCTCATTGTAAGCCAATCACTATATGCTCTCACCTTGCCCATCCTGGGATTTGGGTGATCAGAAGTGTGAGGCATTTAGTTGGTTTTATGCAATTCATGCTAACACTGCTATATCATTGTATGAAATTTTGAAAAAATTGGGGTAGCATCTTACATAATCTTCTTGCAACTTTCCATCTTCCAAGGGCGAACACTTGTGCATGGGAATAACACCAATAGACCTCTAATGAAGTCGCCAACAACAAGAAACATCATCACAAAGCAATTTCATACTTTTTCCTCCATCTTCCTGTCTCCACATGGGTCGCTCTCCTCTAGGGCAAATTATTTGACTAGAGTTGACCATACCAAAATTACTATAAAAATATGTAAATATCAATTCCCACACTCAAATTGTCTTGCAAAATTAGCAAAGTGTGAAAATTGGTTCCATATCTCATCATTAGGTGATCACTCCGAGAAAGGGGACATTACATTTGTCGGCAATTTTGTCGATCGGTGAACCTGCCGATCAGTGAACTTAAGTTTCGCCAAACCTTAAGGTTGCCGACTAAGGCAAACTCTCCTTTTCCTTTGCTTTCCTTAGACTTAGCTGCAAACTTTATTTTGTCATCTTTCTAGTCCCTTTTTCTTTCATTCAAGCCTTGTATCTGTCGCCGCTTTGTCGCCTTATTAGTGAATCGGCGAAAACAGAAACTCATGAACTTAGTTGATGAAGTTAACAGTTCACAAACTTGTCGATTCGTCGACAAAAGGCTACAAGCTTCAATTTTTCTCTTTATCCTTTGCTTTTCCTTCGCCTCTTTTGCCGCCTTATTGGCAAATCGACAAACCAGCGAAGTCACAGTTTGCCAAACTCGATCGGTGAAATCGGCATTCACAAACTTGCCAATTTGCCGAAAAAGCCCTCAAATGGACATATTTTTCTAAGGGAAGAAATTACACCGACTTTGGGGGACTTTTAAACTTCGAATTTTGCCGACTAAGGAAGAAGACAAAATATAAAATACTTAGAATTTTTTGGGATTTTTTGGAGGGAATTTTTCTTCCATTTAAGCTTTCTCATAGTGAATATTTCTAATGGAAGCAAAGTGGGTTTTTTGGGCTATGTTGGCCTGGGAAAAAATAGGACAACAGGTAGTACAATAGGGTTGGAATCCAAGCCTTAACAAGAAACTACAATCATTATGTAGTAAATGCATCAATAAATACCAATGGGCTGTTGCAGATCAGTCAAGTACAATATCAAGAAGAATGATGCATAAAGCTATGCAGACATAAGGGCTTACAATCAATGTTTTCATGCCTCCACATGGGCTTGCTACAAAGAGAATGCAACAAATGCTATATATGATACTAACCTCCAAAAGGAATTCAATGATATGATTTTCATACTAGCAATATAGCCATGTCTCTATAGCTCATTACAAGATATATATAAAATCAATTAGGCCCTAGAATAGCTACTTTATATATCAACTTCAAACTAAATACCAGTAACCAACTCATGTAGGCTTTTATGTTTATAGCTTACTCATATTATAGTCTAGTTATGTTCATCTTATTATGTTGCTAATCCTTGTTTTGTTGTTCATCTAGATGGTGTTGTTGGCAAGTTACTATGCTTGTTGGTAGCATAAGGTGCTGGTGGTAACTCCCAAATACAGTTTCCAATACCATAATCTATTGGCTGGGTTAATTCCAAGGAACTTTAGTCTAGGATCTCAAGCTAGGTTTCATGTATGATCTACTGTTGTAACTTGTATATGGTGATCCATCCTTTACTAAATCCAGGAGGAATTGATCTGGGACTAGAAGATGATACACAATCCTTTTGTCCTTGCCTCAAAAGCATACGTATTGATAGGTGTTTGTTGTTTTTCTTGGCTGGGCCAAGAAGTTATGGTCAAGCACCATGATGATACAAAGTTTGCAAATTCATTAAACGACTTATCCTTGGGCACAGATGATGATACATTTCAATAAGCATTTATTAGCGAAAGCAGGCATAATAGATGTTATCGAATGAACAACATAATCACAATTTTAACACTAGGTAACTAACAACTCCAGCATAATGGAGGCATGAGAATTTACATTTTCATTGATTGATCAAAATATAACACTGAATTTTGAACACTTGAATAATGAATGTTGAAAAAGCTGACTCCTAATGAATTTGAATTCTATAATCTAGATCCTTGTGCTTGTGCAAAAGCACTTATTTATACTACTACAAAGCAAATGCATGAAAATAATAATTGATGATGCAGTCAAGGTAGGAGGATCCGGTGAGGGACTGTCCAACCTTGCAGCCTAATCAACTAACACCATGATCATAATGGATATGCAACGGAAGCTAACAGCTAATCAGTAGAAAGATAAAAGATATTCATGAACACATAACATAAGATGTATTCTGGGAAAACCCTAATAGGGAAAAACCTAGCCTTCAAAGCTCATTCTTCTTATATTAAAATCTCAAAGCACATTACATACGCTACTCAGGCCTTTACAGATACTAGGTCGTAGCCCAAGGTTACAAACATTCATATAACAACATTACTTCATGATTTCTTTTGCCCGCTTCTCGATTCTCTGCTCTGCAAGTTATTCTGTTCTCTGCGCTGCACTCTGCTTCACTTCTGCTTCTTCGGATCAAAACACTTATGAATTTGCTTCATGTCTTCGCATACTTGTTCTTTCCATCACTGGTGCCTTGTAATAAATCATTATCCTTCATTTATATTCTTCGCAGGCCTTCAAATCATTATCAAGTCGGCCTAATTGCAACGGCTAGTATGAAACGTGTGTACATAGATAGGTCAGACCTAAACATCAGGTATTGCTCCATTGGTGCATAGAAATCCGTGTGGATCTCCATGAAGGTCAGCCAGGTCCTATACTTCATTGAATAATGTTCCTTTAGGCTTCGCAAGTCATGGATTTGCTCTGCAAACCGATTAGACTTCACTAAACACTATTGGCTCTGCTTTGTGAAAACAGGTAAAAACAAGTAATCTTCTGATAGCGATATCTCTTTGGAATCGAACCCAAATGATTTGAATTTTGGATATGTTGTAGATGACTATGTCTAGATGCTAAGTCCAGCTTCGCAGCCTTTGATATTCAAATGCAGTAAAATGTGGTATTCTCCAAGGTCACTCTCTCGATACTCTGCAACTTCACTGTTAACTGTCTCAATTGTTTTGAATGCTTCCGGATGCTCCTACATCAGACTTTCGGGGTTATTTGAAAAGTGAGCCTCTTCACTTTGGTCTGTATTATGTTAAATTCAATGTGATCCCTTAGGGTAGATTCTGCGGTTTGTTTTCAGGTACTTGCAATTGCCTCAAGGTCGGCGGTCTGTTCAAGTCCACCCTGCAAAACTACCTCAAATTCTTCGAAGTTCAGCATTCTACTTGCAAGCCTTGCACTGCCTCAATCGTCAGCGGTCTGAGCAAGTCTTCTCCCCAAGTTGCCTCAAGTTCGTCAATTTGCAATGGTATAGATTCGGCGGTCTGGCTACAATGTGTAATAAACAACCCCAAATTTTTTTTTCTCCAAAATATAGAATAGAGATAACACAGTGTTAGCACAATGAATGCATCTAACTAAATGCCTCACACTTTCTGATCACCTAGATCCTAGGATGGGCAAAGTGAGAGCATACAGTGATTTTGGCTTACAGTAGAAAGTATGCAAGAAAGAAATACACTTCTTTCGCTGCAGCGGGCATCCACATTTCGTGGGGATTCACCACTTTATCAGTGGGTATAAATATGCATGAAAGCTTACAAAGTCATCCACTTATGCAGTGGGAATTCACCACTTTCGTGGGTAGAGAGTAGAAAGAATTACAATGCCATCCACTTGTTCAGTGGGAATACTCCACTTTCCAGTGGGTAAGAAAATAAAGGAAAGGTTTATTCTCCACATTGGCGGTAAACCATCTAGGGGCACTTAATGTGAATTTACTTGCAGTGAAATACAAATATGCTCAGTTAGATCAATATCAAAGCACAAGAAATGGTAACTTGATAATAATCTTTCCTTGAAGGTCTTTGATGGAGAAACATACCCTGCATCACAAGTGCCAAGAAGAATTTATTTGATGATGAAGAAGAATTATGCACCAACAACTAGCTGGAGGCTGATTAACACTTTTTTGCTAACTGTCTATGCTGATATGGATACCAAATATGGAGCATTGATTAACAAAATCTAATACACTCAATCACAAACCAAACCAATGATGCATTTCTAATAAACAACCCTCAAGAAACCTTTCTGAGCAATCCACACATAGATATCTGTTATCACAGACCTACAGCAACAAAATAACCTGATTCTGGCCGTACGGCCAAGTACCATGTACGACAGTCACAGCAAATTCTATAGTGCACCAAACAGAGTGAAATCACCCTTGAAAGAGACGTCTAAGCCTGGCATAAATTGTGCAAACAGCATGAGTTTCAAAATCTCTATGAATGTTTTCTTAGATGCATGGATTTTCATTAGCATGGTACGGCAGCATAAATGGTACGATTTCCATAGAATTCCAAAAACTCCACCAAAATGTATGAAATCACCCTTGAAAGTTGAGTCTAATGAAATCAAACAGTATGCAAATAACAACAGCTTCACTAATAATAGATATTATTTATTATGAGCATCCATCATCTATAGCAGGGTACGGCCTGGGTGTACGGCCAATACAAGGAAACAATATATTTCATACAAAACTCCACAAACCAACAAATGTTCATAAATAATAACATTCTTCACACCAAAAACTGATCATAACAACAAACTTCACAAACTCCAAAATCCAATTAGCACTCAGTGATTCCCTGTGTGGAAATCATCAATCACCAGCTAGGGTGGATATCACACCACCGAAACTGATCATCCTCGAGTGGGTTTCCATCCACAAGAAGGCCCAATTGATCTCTGGTTTCAATCTAGCAGCATATCATTATCAAATCTCAAAACATGCCTCCAAATGAGCTCACATCTTTTTATAAGCACCTGGGAGTTACAAAACCAATCTTTCTTGAAATTAGAGCCTTTTTGCACCCCCTTAGAAATAATTTCTAATATCAAATTATGTGCACACTTAAGTGACTAGGGAATTAAAAATTAAAACATTTCCCTTTTTCCCTTTAAGTCATAACATTAAGTCACTTTTTAAAATAACCCACCTTAGACTTTAGTGCACCAATAATAATAAAACTTAGTTTAATTATCAAAATAAACAACCCTTATAACTCCAATTTGATAATTAAACCAAAAATGATCCCAAATCATTCCCTAGCCCATCGGGATCATGAGATAGGCTAATAGTCCCTTTCTGACTAGGCTTGGAAAGGGGACATTACACAATGTTGCAACTACCTCAAGGTCGGCGGTCTGTTGTCAAACACTTGTAGGCTGCCTCAGGATCAATGTCCACTTCAATCAATTAAGAGTCAATCAATGCATACATTCATCCTCCGGAACAATCAGTTACATTCTTGAATTCTCTGCAACACTTTCTAATTTCTGATTTCAGATACAATTTCCTTTGCTCTCATTAGGATCTCACAGTTTCCTTTCTGCATACACTGCTCCTATACTGTTCTTTGTTTGCTTATCCATATTTACTTCATTCTGGTACACAAGCTTTCTCCTCTGGTAGAATATCTTGTCATTTCTTCTTTCCATGCAACATGAATTTCCTTTCCCTGCTATGCTTCACGCTTGTCCACACAAACTTTCTCTTGCTCTGGTTTCTTAGTTCAATAACACAACTCTCCTTAAGACCAATGCTTCACCCTCTTCTGGTTTCTCTATTACACTCAATGATTCAATAGGTTCTTCTTCTTCCTTAGTGTAAACTATCTCTGTATCAATAGGCTCTTCTCCTTCGGCATAAATTATCTCCACGCAAATTGTATCTGTATTAATGACTTCTCCTTCATTAGCTTCTTTGGTAATAGGTTCTTAATGACTTTCATTGCTTGATTCTTTTCTCCTCCCAACTTGAAAACAGGTTCTTCTAAATGGTCTTCTATCAAATCCTCTTTCATCTCTTCTATATCCTTCATTGTGATAAGACTTGTGACTCATGTTATTTCTCCCTTTGTAGAATGAATTATTGTCCTTGTTCTGTTCCGCATAAGGTCTTCTTTCTCTGGATCCTGATCCAGCACATGAATACTTTAGTCTATACCTCCCTCTAAACATACAAGTAACATGTTTCCATTCCTGTCCATCAATCCATCCATAATTCTTCTGTATACAACCTGCTATAGATCTTCTCCTCATTTTATCCCAACACATCCTTTCAGAATGATTCTTTAATCCACAAAACTTACAAGGGTATAGATCCCAACACGATTCCTTTTCATATCCATGTCTATTACAATGTGAACAATACATACCTCTTCTTCCTTGATTTGATTTGTTTGAATTTGCAACAAAATCCTTACCTCAGTCATATCCAAGGCCTTCACTACTTGATCTTATTACTGGCTCAATAGGTTATGTAATTCCTTGCCGATGCTTTCCCAATCCTTGTCCTTCATATCCCATTCTCTGCATGATTTTGAAACCAATACCATCACCAACAACTGCAGGTTCAATTACTTTGTCATCTTCAATCTCACTGTCTAAAGAAACTTCTGCATTATCACACAAATCATTAGTATCACAAGAAACATCACAAAGTTCAGGTTTAGATCTCAGACTTTCATTCTCTTTTTTGCATTCTACTAGTGTGTAATGTGCCGTACCTGTTTGTATATTTTTTTAATGATCTTTTTATGTGTTATTTTAATTTTTAGAGTGTGTTCTTTCAGACTGGAGAGAAGATGCAGAAGGGGTTTTAGTTTTCCTGCAGATGTGTGTTGTTAGAGCATACAATATATGGCATATACTGAAAACCCAGAAAAAGTACAATGAATTTGCATAAACAAACAATGACCCAATTCATCAAATCACCAAATATTAATTATCATCACATACCCATGTTGAGTTTTGTAACTTCGTACAACTGCTGTTGCTGAACCAGCAAATGGGTACATACAAAATCACTCCAAAACTCCAAGGTATAGAAGATATGGTGCATACAATTGCTAACAGCAGTATAGGAGTCCTAGATGCCCCAAATAGAAGAGATGAAAGGCTGCAAACAAGCAAGAATGAGTCTCCAAAGACCCACGTCCTGGCTGTAGATGAAATCAGCCACCACGCAGCTGCAAACAAGCAAGAATGAGTCTCCAAAGACCCACGTCCTGGCTGTAGATGAAATCAGCCACCACACAACTGCAAACTCCTCAAAATGGCCTCTAAACTCACTGTTCTCCACAACAGATTCTGGGCAACCAAGATATAAGAGACTTTATGCAAGAATATCACACCAAACAACTGCAAAGAGGAAGTACGGTTGTCCAAGGTAGTACAGCCAGCAAAGAGGATGGTACGGCTGCAATATAAACTCCCTCAAACACTCTGAAATCTGATGGTAATCTTTTGCTATCAGCTGAATATCACTACAAAGATATAGCAACAAACTCCACAAACCCTCATCAAACGGACTTCCATTGAAGCACAAATATGAATACTGGATGTATCCACCATAGAAGTATTTGCTAATGGAGGTTTTCGCCCCCAGAAGCCAAGACCAAATCAATCTTGCAGAGGTTTTTGTCTTAGCAAGACAATACCAACCCTAGAGCCACGCTCCAGAAACCCTCGCAGGAAAAATCTCAAAAGAGAAGAAATAATGATCCAAGCATATCCAAATGAGAGCACTTTTCCCTCTTTTATAACTCTCCAAGAGGGGTGTTTCACTTTTTGAGGGAAATATTCTTTTAATTTTACTTTTAATATTTCCCAAGGTGAGCGCTCCATACAATGACTTAAGTGACTTTTAAATATTTCATTTTTTCATCACTTAACCAATAAAACCCAAAGTCCAATATTAAATAATAATATTAATTTACGGATTTTAAAACGGAGGCCCAAATGAACTTGGAATTCAGTGATCTATAGCTCGCCAGAAAGGTCTCGACGAGACAAATCCAACCCCACTCTAAAAAATCCGATCCGACACTGAAACCGAACTTACTAAAAATAGTAACGGCCATAAGCAAACTAAGCCAACATAGAGGGTGCCAACTGGATCCACAAACCATTTGATAACTTTGAGCTCAATGCAACACTTGGGAGAGCCAACAGCTGACTACCAAGTCACCAAAACAATGCCAAACTGGCGCTTACTGTAATATACAACCCCAAAATTTTTTCTAAAATATAGAACAATGATAAACAGTGTTAGCACAACTAAACTCCTCCGCACTTCTGATCACCAAGATCCCAATTCGGGCAAGGTGAGAGCATAATGTGCTTTAGATTACAAATTAAAACATTGTGCAAACAAGTAAACATTCATCTGCATATGCAGGCATCCACAAGTTGTGGGGATTCACCACTTTTAGTGGGTATGAGAGCAAGAAAGGAAATTTACAATGCCATCCACTTATTCAGTGGGAATACTCCACTTATGCAGTGGGTAGAAACAATAAAGAAACGTTCATTTATCCACACTGGCGGTAAAACCATCCAGGGGTTACAATAGGTTTAATTGTACTTTCTTCCACACTGGCGGTAAACCATCCAGGGGTACTTATGTGAGTTATATTAAGATCAAATTACAATGAAATCAGATACAATGATAATCAAGGATACACAATTACAACTTGATAAAGATACCCCCTGAAATTCATGAATGAAGAAGTCATACCCTGCATGATCACTGTCAATAATGAACTTCATGACTGAAATAGTTTGCTTTCCATACCCAGACTGAACTGAAGATGAAATGAGACTGAGTCAAGGTAGTACGGCTCCCCAGCTGAGATGCCTTGTGCACACTAACACCCTACAAACCACTCAAAACCTGCCTTCTTTCCAATCACAACAAATGGCATGGATAAACACTCACAATAAACTGTAAATTGCAATGATTCAGATGTAAAGAAACTGTATATTTCAAATTCATGACTTCCTACAGGTCCATACATGCTCAGAAGTCCAAATGTCCTCATAAACTCATCCATACTCAGCCAAACTCTATAAAGAAGGCATTAATAAGGTCGTCCAATTATCACAAGAAGACTCCCAACATTAAACAATGCCAAGGAAGGAAAATGTAGAACATATTTGATTCGATCAGTTTCAGGCAGGTACGGCAGTATAGTACGGATATCTTCACTAGAGATGCAATACTCAATCAAATCACTGCTAATTAATCTCAAAATGATCCCTTATACACCACAATGACATTGCAATCAACAAACAGTACAAAGAAGTTGTTAATATTTTATGATGTGGATCGACCCCATTCCAGGCTTGTACGGCCGATTCAGTATGGACATGATCCCAAAGTCTCCAATACACATTAAACATCTGCAAAGTAGGCTTGAAAGGGTCGCCTATATCATACAATGATATTTCAATAAGCATAAGTTTCAATACTACTCACAATAATTTCTAACATCCATCGTACCATTTCAGCTAGTACGGCAATTGAGTTGTACGGCAGTTCATAGAAATGCATTCTTTACTTTATGAGACTCAAAATACATGGGAAGTGGTTGCCTATCCACTAAATTACAAATGCAAACACTACAAAATCTTTCAAAACTCTGATCAGCTCCATGTGATTCCCTGAAGTAGAAACCACCATTACCAGCTAGGGTAGATATCCTCACTACCGAAACTGATCTTCTTCGAATGGGTTTTCGTCCACAAGAAGGCAGGAAAAGGAAGAACACGCAGGTTCAATCCAACAGAGTAACAATACAAATTCCAAGCCCCCTCCAATTGAGCTCACATCTTCTTTTTATAAGCACCTGGGAGTTACAAAAACCAATCTTTCTTGAAATTAGAGCTTTTTTGCACTTCCCTTAGAAATAATTTCTAATATCAAGTTATGTGCACACTTAAGTGACTAGGGAATTAAAAATTATAACATTTCCCTTATCCCCTTCAAGTCATAACATTAAGTCACTTTTTAAAATAACCCACCTTAGACTTTAGTGCACCAATAATAATAAAACTTAGTTTAATTATCAAATTAAACAAACCTTATAACTCCAATTTGATAATTAAACCAAAAATGATCCCAAACCATTCCCTAGCCCATCGGGATCATGAGATAGGCTAATGGTCCCATTCTGACTAGGCTTGGAAATGGGACATTACACTTACTAAAAATAGCAGTATTCTCCGAGGACCAAAGAGAACAAACCCAGAAAAACCCAGAAAGATTGTCGACATGCAAGCACTTACTATAAATAGTAAGTACAGACAAGTTGTCTGAAATCTCTCCAGAAAGTGTCAACCAGCTCCACTGGATCACCCGAACACCCTGGTGTCATCGAAATACTCCTCTAATTATGCCGTCACCAATCCAGAAAGTCAACTCTGATTGAGCTGCAAGAGAACTCGAAAATGGGGACATTACATAGTGACTGCTCCAACTGATTAACATGTTCCTTGAACCTTGATATTTCACTCTTCTGCAAACTATTTTCCTTTTTCAATTCTTCCAAACTTTCTTCTAGGACTCTGTTCCTCTTTTCCATCTCCCCAAACAACTTGAATCCTTCTTCTAAGTTGGTAAATCTATTTTCAACATCTTCAAACAATTTCAGCTCTGCTTCTAATTCCTCATTCCTTCTTCTTGCATCCTTCAGTTCTTCTTCAAGGGCATCATATTTATCTTCTCCTAGTTCTTTCATCCTTTCCAACAACTCTGAATTACCCCTTTTAATTTCGCATAATTCTTCTTCCAAAATATCCTTTTCGCACATTAGGGTTTCATTTTCTTTTTTCATCCTCTTTCCAATCTTCCCCATTGAAACAAATCAGATAAACAACTTAATTTGAAAAGCTTACCCAAATCCTTCTTGCCTTGATTTTCTTCAACGATGACTCTTGTTACTTCTAGGGTTTCACACTTCCTTCAACACCTTCAGATTCGCCACCTTCCCAGTAGATTCGCAACAAGCCCAACAGATTTGAAACCAGCTTTGATACCACTTGATGCAGTCAAGGTAGGAGGATCCGGTGAGGGACTGTCCAACCTTGCAGCCTAATCAACTAACACTATGATCATAATGGATATGCAATGAAAGCTAATAGCTAATCAGTAGAAAGATAAAAGATATTTATGAACACATAACACAAGATGTATCTTGGGAAAACCCTAACAGGAAAAAACCCAGCCTTCAAAGCTCATTCTTCTTATATTAAGATCTCAAAACACATTACATACGCCACTCAGGCCTTTATAGATACTAGGTCGCAGCCCAGGGTTACAAACATTCATGTAACAACATTACTTCATGATTTCTTTCGCCCGCTTCTCGATTCTCTGCTCTGCAATTTATTCTGTTTTCTGCCCTGCACTCTGCAATATTATCAGCTGTAAATGATAATCAAGATGACTATTGAAGCCTGATAACACTTTTCCAGTGATTATACTCACACAAGAACCCTGCAATCACAAAGTCTGTTATGCTGATCATCAATTCCAAGGTTGATATTCAAATCATGGCTCTGGTGTAACTCTGAAATTGTCATATCTGACTGCCCCTGAATAGTACGGCAACTTCAAATGAGATAACCCATAGAATATGCTATATGCCTTTGTTTCTCTAACACATCTAAAAAGCTCTAACAAGAATTCCTTAATGGTTCAATGAACAAGATACTAACAGAGATCAGAAAATAGTGATAAAGACCCTAAACTCAGACTGGTATGACCCCCATTAATGCTGGTACGGAATGCTACTCAAACACATTTATCTGCCTACTCAGAAATCAATGATATCCTATGAAACCAGCGACTTCATGAATGATAAAACAACACATTATATGCTCACTGATCAAGAATTGCCAAAGTACACAGAAATATTCCTTCCCAAGAGCTGTACGACCCAGAAAGGTATGGTTGCTCATCAAAATTGAGGCTTTGCACGTAAACTCTTAAAAATGCCAAGGAAAGTGACGCCTAGGCTATACAATGCCAATGCAAAAAGATTTAAACTCAAACTCTTTCCCATTATTTTTATTTTCAAATCCCTCCAATGTGCTAGTATGGCCATCCAGAGGTACAGACCAGCAGAACAATGCATAAAGATTCAACAATACATGATCAAAATATTAGCAATGACATCAACAAAGGATTACAAATGATAAACTATAAATTTCCCATCCAAAACTTATCAAAACTCTCAACTCTAATCAACTCCATGAAAGCTTCCTGGCAAACTCTATATGAGCTTGCTCCAATCTCTGTCTGCAACACAATGGTGATTCCTGTAGTAAAACCACACCCAACCTCAAGAGGGTTTTCGTCCTCAAGAGCATTCCACAAGAGGGTTTTTGTCCTCAAGAGAATATGGAAGAACACGCAGGTTCAATCTAGCAGAGTAACAATACAAATCCAAGCATGTTCAACAATGGGCCCAGCTCCTCCTTTTATAACTTTTTGAGGGAAATAAAATATTATTTCCTTTATTCCTTCATATTTCTCCTCAAACAATATAAAAATAATTCATTATGTGAGCACAACTTAAAGTCACCTTTTTAATTAAAAGCTCCTTTTAGGTCCAACAACCCCTTTTATCAAAATAAAGAAAATATTTGATTCACAAGGTCCCAATATGATGCATCCATGATTTAAAGCTTTTCATCCCCTTTCCAACAAGCTATAACACTTAAGTGTTAAATGAACATTTCCCAACCTTTTTAACTTAAAGTGCAATAATTAATTGTTTAGCTCATTAAATCAACTGATTTATGGAAAATCCCAAATATCACCAAACTGCAAAATTCAACATACCAACATACTCCATGATGTTTGGGAAGATGAATGATGCCTTCCAGGTGACTTTCGAAAAATAGACGGCTTCTCCAAGAATCTTGGAGAGCAAACTGGGAACCCGATCAAACATCATAAAGCATCATTGCGATCCTGAACACCATCTGAGCTCAAAGCCATAACCAGTTGCTCTATAAAACTGATCTGTGGCCACTCCAAGAATATTGGAGTTCTCCCAACAAAGCCGAATAGCCACTTAAGAGACTAAGAACAAGCCAAAATGCTCACAATAATCAATGCGCCAAAAATGGAACATTATAGTCCTGCCCGCTCAAGATTGCTTGTCCTCAAGCAATTTATGCTATCCAACCAAGATACCTGCATGATTATCAATAATATACCTGGATCTCAAATCAGTCTCAAGAATGCTTCACATCGCTTCTGCTGCGCTAATCTGATATAACTGTGAACTGCACAACTAACACTCTATATACTCCTCTGAAACATTCTTCCAATCACACAGCTATTTGGATCCCAAACATCAATAAACCCAAAGATAAAAAAAATAAGCAATCATCCAACATGAAACTACTGCTGGGAACCAAAATCTGTAATGCTCTTCCGAGGAAAAACATAAATCAGCTTGATCACAAGCTGAAAAAAACTCTGAACAGTCATGAATCAGCTGATTCTCACTCTCCAAAAGAGCATTAATAACAGTAACACTTGTTTCTTTGAGCTGATTACTTTTGTCATCTTCCCACAAAGAGCTAAAAGAAACAAAAAGATCAATCTCATGGCTGCATAAGTCTGAAATAATCTCATGAAAATAAGATTTCAGTGATCTAAAAATGGGATAGCAACAACAAAACTGAAATCTTTTGAGAACAATAAGAAATTTAGGCCATCTACAATTAGAATATGTCAAAGTTATGACCAAAATTTCTCTCCAATCAATCAATATGTATGCAATGGAACACCTATGATGGCTAATGGGAGTAAGGACAGCAGCTTTATAACTGAAGTTTGACTCCAAAATTATCCGGAAAACAATCTTACCAACACCACTATCCTCCATGGAACCCTGCAGATAAACTCCATTGTGAAAGTAAGCCATCATTGAACCTAATCCCTTCCATACCTGAACCTTATGCCCATCTTCAACAACTGATGAAAATTTTCAGTTGAAGAATTTTTTGTGCACAATAACATTTCATGAATGCTTTGCACCAGGATCCCATACCCTGTTACTATCCTCCATGTTACTTACATCAAATTGGTCTTCATCATTCAACATGAAAGGAAAATTTTCATGAGTTAACTCAACTTCCATCATAAAATGAGTATTACCAAATGATTGGAAGTTGTTTTCACCTTCATGTTCAAATAGATTACCATTTTGTTCCATCTCTGCATTATCATACTTAGGAGACTGTCCTAAGTCAAAATCTTCTTGAAACAAATTAAGCTCTTCAGTCATCAACTTGTTATCATCAGCTTTTGCAACTTTATCTTGCTCCTTGAATTGATGTTCATCAATAAACTGACTTTCAACTTCTAAGAGAGCCATTTGGGTACTCTCTAAAGAATCCATAGTTGTTTTAAGCTTAAATGTAAGCTTATCAATTTTAGCATCTCGTCCCTTCAATGCTTTACATATTCGATCAGCAAACTCAAGGACCTGATCTCTATCAGAAAGAAGGTTCAAATAATCTGATTTTAGTGTTTCAAGAGCCTCTCTGACTACACACCAATCTTCAAGTCAAGTCCCTCTTTCCATGCCCATTTGTCTCCTTTCAACTTGTGTTCTCCAAATGTGATCATCAACAAACTTATGTATGCCATCCAAATGAGTTAAGGAATGTACAATTTTATCTTCAGTGACTAACAGCTGATTCTGTAATTCCAATGTTGAACCACCATTAGAGGCTGATCCAAATCTTTCAACAAACTTTCCATCAACAGGCTCATCAACTAACACTTTTGCAAGGACACTTGGTTCTTCAATTTGCATGGGAGATGAGTCTTCTTCTTCTTCACTTTGATCAAATGTTATGGCAACATCAAATTTATCAATGGCTGGTTTAGAATCTTCATCAGCATACTCTTCATCCTGGATTTTTGAGGAAACAAATAGTTCTTCACTTGGCATGGAAATTTCCCACTCATAATCTGAATTACCTTCACAAGCATGGTGAAGATACTCCTCGTTAGGGGCTGTCCTGAGAGTTTCAGTATCACTAACTTCATCAATTTCATTGTTGCCCATGTCCTCAAATAAACACTTCACTTCAATGCTCTCAGGCTCACTTGCACAGCCACCTTTTAGTAGTCTATTGATCATCTTCATCTCTTCAATTGTAGTGGCATCTTCAGGATCTTCATCAAATGAAGGACTTGCAAAGTCCAACACTTCTGGCTCTTTGTCAAAGCAAAGCTCAACTTCACTAATTTCTGCAGTAGACTTCTCCAAATCAGCAAATTCTTCTATGTATGTCTCATGATTTGTGACTTTGACTTCATCATACAGAGGCTCAATCTTATGTATTTCAGATATCAGGACTTCATTTTCCTTTTTGTTTGTTTCCACATCATCTGGAAAGAAAGGACAAGTGGTGAAACTTACTGGTTCAGCTTCTTTGTTCTTGCAATGATGGTTAGGCTCCCAAGAATCTTTGCATAGGAAACAAAGATTTCTTCTTCTAAGTTCATTCTTGTTGACCTCTTTCTTTCTTGAAATGAGAGATTTCTTGTTTGGTGGGCTGGAAGGTGATGTCTTGGAAAAGTTCTTGGTCCTTGCCTTTGAAGTAGTTAACTCAGGCTTGCATAAAGATACTTTCTTCATCTCCTCTTCCTTCCTTATCTTCTGAATGTATTCTATTAAGCCCTCTTTGTCAGGATTCCCCTCTGATGATTTTCAAGAAAGCATCCCAAGGAAGTTGCTGCTTACAATCATCTGATAGTCTTTCGTACTCATCAATAATTTTAGTGGCCTCATGATGATACTTCCTTCGATCCAACTTCTCTTGAACTGCTCTTTCTAATTCATCCTGATTTTGCCTAAGAGAATCAAATAGAACATCTGTCTCACTTATCCTCTTAAGAGATGCCATAATTTACAGTCACTGAACTCTTTCAACTGCCACACACTGAACAACATGCAAGGCTGAAAACTGACTTGCTCAACTGAAAGATCTGCAACAAATAAACTTCCCAACAGGCTGGCAAGAACATACCAGCTCTGATACCACTATAAGATGCTACTCCAATTTTTTCCAAATTACATACAATGATATGATTGTGTTAGCATCAATTTGCATAAAACCAACTAAAATGCCTCACACTTTCTGATCACCCAAATCCTGGGATGGGCAAGGTGAGAGCATACAGTGATTGGCTTACACTAAGCAGTTATGCAACAAGGAAATATAATTAATCCGCTACGGCGGGCATCCACAACTGTGGGGATTCACCACTTTCTAGTGGGTAATGAACAAGAAATTAAATTACAATGCCATCCACTTGTTCAGTGGGAATACTCCACTTTTCAGTGGGAGATAATAAATAAAGAAAGATTCTTTCTCCACACTGGTGGTAATACCATCTAGGGTTTATTATGTGAGATATAAATAAGGAAAGATTGCAATATTATCAACTGTAAATGATAATCAAGATGACTATTGAAGCCTGATAACACTTTTCCAGTGATTATACTCACACAAGAACCCTGCAATCACAAAGTGTGTTATGCTGATCATCAATTCCAAGGTTGATATTCAAATCATGGCTCTGCTGTAACTCTGAAATTGTCATGTCTGACTGCCCCTGAATAGTACGGTGACTTCAAATGAGATAACCCATAGAATATGCTATATGCCTTTGTTTCTCTAACACATCTGAAGACTCTAACAAGAATTCCTTAATGGTTCAATGAACAAGATACTAACAGAGATCAGAAAACAGTGATAAAGACCCTAAACTCAGACTGGTATGACCCCCATTAATGCTGGTACGGAATGCTACTCAAACACATTTATCTGCTTACTCAGAAATCAATGATATCCTATGAAACCAGCCACTTCATGAATGATAAAACAACACATTATATGCTCACTGATCAAGAATTGCCAAAGTACACAGAAATATTCCTTCCCAAGAGCTGTACGACCCAGAAAGGTATGGTTGCTCATCAAAATTGAGGCTTTGCACGTAAACTCTTAAAAATGCCAAGGAAAGTGACGCCTAGGCTATACAATGCCAATGCAAAAAGATTTAAACTCAAACTCTTTCCCATTATTTTTATTTTCAAATCCCTCCAATGTGCTAGTATGGCCATCCAGAGGTACGGACCAGCAGAACTGGTGCAGGAGCACCAAGGCTCAATGCAGCCGTACATAGTTTTTGGTTTGTCAATTTTTAGTTTGCAGCTTGTGTTTTTGTTTTTGGAGTTTTTCGAGCATTTTGAAGGTGTTCGGCATTTTGTTCAACAATTGAACCATTTCGTTGAACCTTGTGATTGAACCTCACTGTTGAAGTTCAATGGTTCAACGGGTTCATTCTTTTTGTGTAGTGGAGTTGAAATCGCCGATCATTTTGTTTGAGGTTGAACCTCATTGTTGAACCTTGCGTTTTGAACCGCTGTTGAGGTTCAATGTTTCAGCCGGTCATGTTTGTGGAGGATGAACCTCACTATTGAACCTTGCATTTGAACCGCTGTTGAGGTTCAATGGTCCAGCGAATGGAGTAGTGGGTTTATCGGAGTGAGATGCCTATCGGGAGGAGATCGGAAGGTTAGGCCGAAGACACAGGTCTGGCCGATGGCACTAACCATCGGGAAGATAATGGATATTGGCAAGCAAGGAGAACGTTCCACCGATGGAGGCAGGTCTTACCAATGTGTGATGTCCATCGGCATGAGGGTGGTCATCGGCGGAGCTTGTGGTTGTGTCTCCGATTGCTTGGTGTTACCCCGATGGAGATGTAAAGGTTGGTGAAGGCCATCGGCATGAGAATCACTATCAGTGAAGGATGTGGGTGTCACTCCAATATTAATTGTCTGTCCGATGAAGTGTTGCTGAGGCTTGTCATCGGTATGAGGCTTGCTATCGGCGATGGCTGGGAAGGTCACTCCGACAGCTATGTGTTACTCCGATGGAGTTGGACGTCGGTGCAAGGATTTCTATCGGCATAGCTTTAAGGCTTTAGGCCGATGCTTAGTGATCATGCCGACGAAGGGTGAAGACTTGGTATCGGTGAGACAAGGGACTATCGGAGTGCATGGTTGTGGTTGTGTCGACAGTTTGAGTTGTGCCGATGGGGGTAGACAGGGGTCGTCGGCGGCAAAAGTGCCGACAAGAGTTTACTAAGCCGACGGATATATAAACCGCAGTGGCCGATTTGAACGGGTGCATGTGGGACTAAAAGTTCTCATGAATGCGAAAGTCAATAGAATGCATATCGACAGGGGAAGAATATGATCGGTGCGACAAAGAATCTGCCTTGCCGATGGGAAAGCGTAAGTATGTTTCGATGAGACATCTGTGTTATCTTGCCGATAACACAAAGCTAAACCGGCAGTTAGAATATGAACCGTCTAGTAGTTGAACCGTCCTGTAACGGACATGAGCAGAGATATAAAATGTAGCATTCTTTCTGTAGAGGAGTTCAGCAGAAGAAGAATCGAAGAAGTGAATTTTGGTGTGTGAAGCATTTTGATGTAATTAGAATTTTTGAATAGAAATAAAGTACAGTAGTTCGATCATCGGTGTATTTTCTTTTCTGTTTTCAGTTTACCATTCTGAAGTAAATTAGTCTTTCTGTTTCTGCAATTTTGTTTTCTTTTGCAAACCATGACTCTGTTTTGATGACTCCTCAAGTTCCACTGTACAGTATGGAGGTCATCAAGCAGAGCCATGATTTTTGTTTGTTTTTCTTTTGTGGGGTGGTCGGATTGCCGGCTAGAGGCAATGCATGCTTGTTCTAGGCGAGCTCAGTGAGGAGTCCGGCTAGATAAACAAGTAGGAAAAATAGATTTGCAGGGGTGGAAAAATAGAGGGAAGGAAAGTGAGCACCAAGCAGTCCAGACCCTTGAACAGAGTGAGAAGGGTGGGCAACGGGCTCAGAAAGTTATGTGCCATTGAGGCAGTATCTTGGAAGCAGTGAGGACAAGGTATGTGTCCCACACGAAACAGAAAAGTAGAGTTTTCCATCTCTGCAAAGAGTATGTCTTTTAGCACTTTGAATTGGTAGGAAGGCTAGTGTTGTCAAACAGTCTTGTACACCTACAGGATGCAGAGCAGGCAGCCTAGAGTCCTCCTCACCAAGAACAATGCATAAAGATTCAACAATACATGATCAAATTACTAGCAATGACATCAACAAAGGATTACAAATGATAAACTATAAATTTCCCATCCAAAACTTATCAAAACTCTCAACTCTAATCAACTCCATGAAAGCTCCCTGGCAAACTCTATATGAGCTTGCTCCAATCTCTGTCTCTAGCACAATGGTGATTCCTGTAGTGAAACCACACCCAACCTCAAGAGGGTTTTCGTCCTCAAGAGAATATGGAAGAACACGCAGGTTCAATCTAGCAGAGTAACAATACAAATCCAAGCATGTTCAATAATGAGCCCAGCTCCTCCTTTTATAACTTTTTGAGCGAAATAAAATATTATTTCCTTTATCCCTTAATATTTCTCCTCAAACAATATAAAAATAATTCATTATGTGAGCACAACTTAAAGTCACCTTTTTAATTAAAAGCTCCTTTTAGCTCCAATGACCCCTTTTATCAAAATAAAGAAAATATTTGATTCGCGAGGTCCCAATATGATGCATCCATGATTTAAATCTTTTCATCCCCTTTCCAACGAGCTATAACACTTAAGTGTTAGATGAAAATTTCCCAACCTTTTTAACTTAAGTGCAATAATTAATTGTTTAGCTCATTAAATCAACTGATTTTACGGAAAATCTCAAATATCACCAAATTGCAAAATTAAGCATACCAACATACTCCATGATGTTTGGGAAGATGAATGATGCCTTCTGTGTGACTTTCTAAAAATAGATGGCTTCTCCAAGAATCTTGGAGAGTAAACTGGGAACCCGATCAAACATTAGAAAGCATCGCTGCGATCCTGAACACCTTCTGAGCTCAAAGCCATAACCAATTGCTCTGTAAAATTGATCTGTGGCCACTCCAAGAATATTGGAGTTCTCCCAACAAAGCCGGATAGCCACTAAGAGACTAAGAACGAGCCAAAATGCTCACAAATTGTCACAATAATCAATGTGCCAAAAATGGAACATTACACCCTGCCTTTTAAACTTTATGAAACTGGCATTATTGGCTTTGGAATGTAGTGCTTGGATCTGATGTGCTTGCTTCCTTTCTAAGCTAGGCACAAACCTTCCTTCTGAAACGCTTTTGATTTTGAAGACTCCTCACCTTTCCATACGAAAGCATGTCCAAACTTATCTGAAAATGGCATTTTAACTTTCCTGAGCATTTGGAACAACTCACACTTCATGAGTGATGGCACATTGGAGAGGCGCAAGTGAAATGTTTTGAAGATATTTTTTCTTTTTTTTTTGGTTACATTTTCTTCTTATGGCTGCTTTGTCTTTATGCCTTTACCTCTTTTTCAAATGAGTGTCATCAACTGAGAATAGGTGCATGAATTTCTATCTAGGCACATGGGAAAAGTTTGATGTGTGATGCGTATGAGAACTGATGACTTGGAAGACAACTTTCATGCTTTCTATGGCTGGTAACTTTTTATAGTTGATCCAATGGTAATGAATGAGGCGCATTTGGTTTGGCGTCCTATGTTTGGGGCACAGAAAGCAGATAGAAAATGCTTTGAAGCATTTGCTGGGGCGTATAGATGCCTGGAGGCGCATTTGACCTCCTACAGGCATGGTTTGTTGTAATGTTCCATTTTTGGCACATTGATTATTATGGGCATTCGTGCTTGTTCCTAGTCTTTTGGAGGCTATCCAACATGTTTGAGAAGAACTCCAATGTTCTTGGAGTGGTCTTAGTTCAGTCTGCAGAACAGTTAATTGGGTTTTCCTTTTGTAAATGGATAATTTTGTCTTGGTTTTGAGCTCAGTTGATGTTCCGGGTAACATTGATGGTTTCTAAAGTTTGATCGGGCTTCTGGTTTGCTCTCCAAGATTTTTGGAGGAGTTTTCTATTTTTGGAAAGTCACCCGGAAGGCATTGTTGCACATCCCAAACCTTACAGAGCATATTGGTTCAGTTTATTTTGCTTTCGGAGGCCGTTTGGGATTTTCCGCAAAATTTAATATTTAATGAGCTATTTTAATTATTATTTTCACTTAAGCTCCTAGGGGTGAAAATAATTAATAAAAATCTAAGTGTTATAGCTCGTTGGAAAGAGGAAGAAAAGTTTTAAATCATGGATGCATCATTTTGGGGCCTTGCGAAGCAAATATTTCATTTATTTCGATAAAGGGGTCTTTGGAGCTAAAAAGAGCTTTTAATTAAAAGTGGTGACTTTAAGTTGTGCACACTTAAGGAATTATTTTTTATTGTTTGAGGAGAAATATGAAGGGATAAAGGAAATAATATTTTATTTCCCTCAAAAAGTTATAAAAAGAGGAGTTGGGCTCATTGTTTAGGCATGCTTGGATTTGTATTGTTACTCTGCTGGATTGAACCTGCGTGTTCTTCCATATTCTTTTGAGGACGAAAACCCTCTTGTGGAATGCTCTTGAGGACGAAAACCCTCAAGGTTGGGTGTGGTTTCACTACAGGAATCACCATTATGCTGAAAAAGAGATTTGAGCAAACTTATCCAGAGTTTGCCAGTGAGCTTTTATGGAGCTGAATATGTTTGAAGTTGCTAAGAGTTTTTGGATTAGAGTTCATTAAATATCATGGCAATTAGATGAAAATGAAGTTAGAAGCAGATTTTTTATGCCTTGTATAGTTTTAATGTCATATTGCTGGTCCGTACCATTATATTGCCGTACAGGCAGAAAAAGAGTTTTGCAAAAATAAAATTATTGAGAAGTTCTTTGTGTCTAAATCTTTTTGCACTATTAATATATTCCTTAGGCGACCCCAATCTGATCATAGTGAGTGGTTGGGAAGCTTTGTTTATTTTTTTATAAGCAGCCGTACTTCTGCTGGCCGTACGGCCTGGGAAATGCATAGTTTGTGAAGTGTTTTTGTTAACTGATCTTTAGTGCATGGGAAACATTGGATTTGTCTTGTATTAGCATAGTTTTTAGAGTGGGAAACAATATTGTTAAGTGTGGGCAGTTTCTTGGGAGTTTTCAGCAGTCCGTACTATGCTGGGAAGGTGCCGTACTAGTCTAGAAGAAATCATTTTATAGTCTATCACTCTCTCTATTGTGTTTAGTACATATAATTGATAGATCATTTAGGGACCACTTGTTTTGTCAAACATTCGGTTTAGTCTTGTAATATTATACTTCCCTGGATGCCAATGGTCTGTGTAGAGAGCAGTTGATGTATCATTTCAGGTTGCAGCAGTGACGGACAGCAAATAAATACTACATTATCATTCAGCTATTCAAGAAATCTGCAGGGTATGGTCATGCTATCTTCACAAGATTCTTAATAAGTCCAAACAAGACTTGATTTACATTGTATTTGATATCATTGTAATCTTTCTTGTGAATCACATTAAGGCCCCTGGATGGTTTACCGCCAGTGTGGAGGAAAGAACAATTAAACATATTGTAACCCCTGGATGGTTTTACCGCCAGTGTGGATAAATGAACTTTTCTTTATTGTTTCTACCCACTGCATAAGTGGAGTATTCCCACTGAATAAGTGGATGGCATTGTAATTTTCTTTTCTTGCTCTCATACCCACTAAAAGTGGTGAATCCCCACAACTTGTGGATGCCTGCATATGCAGATGAATGTTTACTTGTTTGCACAATGTTTTAATTTGTAATCTAAAGCACATTATGCTCTCACCTTGCCCGAATTGGGATCTTGGTGATCAGAAGTGTGGAGGAGTTTAGTTGTGCTAACACTATTTATCATTGTTCTATATTTTAGAAAAAATTTTGGGGTTGTATATTACATTTGTTGGGCGTTTTTCCTTTGCAAATTGCTTTCAGGCGTGATTTTCTTTACAAAGGCACATTCTATTTTCTTCAGAGGCGCTTTGAAGGTACCCAGTCCTTGACCTGAGCACAAATGGTGGATGAAAGTAGCGTGGACTCTTTCAGATGCACTCTATTCCTCGTACTCGCATGTGTGGATGCGTGAATTGCATTTTGCATGTTGATGAGGTACTGAAAACGCATTGATTCTTTGTTGGGCGCGTCTTTGTCTTGTGTCCAGACATGTTTGGCATTGGAGGAGTGCGGATCTCTGTTCATGGCCACGCTTTGAGCTTGAAGGAAGCGCCTTGAATGTAATAAACGTGTCTTCAAATTTGAAGCGTTTTTAATAATATATATTTTTTAATTTCTTTATTGTTTAGAAAGCGCGTTTCAAAGATTTTCATGCGCTTTTTTCTTTGGATTGTTTTTAATTCTTAATGTTTTATGCCTTAAAAAAGGCATTTTTATATGAGGTGCATCCTCTCTATGTGGAGTAGGCTATTATTTTTGAAAGTCTCTTTTTAATTTTAGTTTATGTTTTTTATGATTTATTTATTTATTATTTTAACAACTATTAATAATAACAATTTATTATTAATAACAACTATTACAATTAACAATAATTTTTATGGATTTTTTAATACTTAACAAAAAATTTTGGACAAGCAATGACTAAAACAATACCTAATTTTAATTTCAATTAATAAATAATTAATAACTAAATTATCAATTATCAATTAATATATTAAATTTAAGATCTTACGAACAAAAACATGAATTGACTTTTGGCATTTTGGACTTTGAATATTGGACCTCGACAAAATGATATTGGAGCTTGACGACTTGACGTTCGACCACAAAGAATGACGTGCGGCAATTTAATCACATGACGATTTGATGTTCGCCAAGACATATTAGGCATTTTAAAGTTCACAATTTCAAGCCCTGACAACATAAACCAAACACTAGATTTCGACAATATGACATGACATTTCGACAACTTGATATTTTGGACTAGATGTAACGATGCGACAAATCAAATGACACAGACAACTTGATGATGAGGAAAAAGTTTTGGATTGGGTACAACAGGCATCACGGGAAGATTAAGTGAGATACCTTACCTTTCTAAGATGCCAAGAATTCTGGACATGATGGGACCTGGTGTAGCTCTTGCTTCAGCTAAACTCCATAGTTGACTAGACCCTATTATTTGTCAAACTTCCTGGAGGTACAGTGAGAGCTAGCCAAATTGACAGTTTACTCCTAAAGTTTATTTATTGAAATTTATACTACAATTTCACTAAGCTCCTAGAGTTTGTTTTGGTTGCCTCATTCAAATGAAAATTCACCAGCCGAGAATGTTTGTATCAGGTTGGGAGGAGTTCAGTTCTTATGCGATTTCGCCCTCACATCTTTTATTCTTGCATTTGGGAAGTGTTGTTGACCAAAGAATCTTTCAACAATGATTTAGTAGTTTATGCTTTTTCTCATATATGTTTATTAATGCTCTCTTCTTTGCCATTTACTGCTAAATTGGTTTCTTTCAGAATGATGGTTGTATTGCTTCCTTGTGAGGTCTGATGGTCTTCCTAATTGGCACAAATTTGAGCCTTTATCATCTGCTACATGAAGATTACTTGTTTTCTGATGGACTGAGCATACAAGAATTATAGAGTGTGATTTTATGTGCATATAAATATAACTCGAAAAGTTGTGGTAATAATCATTAATTTTCAATACATCCATTATTCGTCCTAGTATCCAAACTTGATTGCTTGGGAGCCTTATCATATTTAGAAATGATCCATCTTAAATTGGGGCTGTGAAGCGGTTTGCTCCGTGACACATTATACATGGTATTTAGTAAGGGAGGATCAACTGGTTCTCCGTTAATTTGGAATTTGTCTAGTAATAGTTTCATTTTGACCAGGAATATCTTTTACAGAATATGAATTTGCCAGTTCAAGCAAACCGACTGATTTCCACCATTCAAATTGACAGGGAAAATTGTGATGAAAAGGTGGATGCTTTTCTCAAGAGGACATACTATCAGTTTGGAGGCTATGATAATTGTGAAGGAATGAGAAAGCTTGATTCTGAAATGCAGAAGCTGGAGGTAATCGCATAAATTTACGAGGATGCATATTGGTTTTGCTAACATCTAGTAAATGTGGTATGTAGGCTATTCATTCTTTTATACCTTATGTTCTTCTGTTGCTTGGCACCCATGTTTTGCCTACATGTAGAGGACCGCTCCACTTCTTTTCCTAGCATCGCTCTCAAGATGTTGGAGTCTATTTTACCTTTTTGTTTATTGCTACATTTTAATTTTGTACCCGTTTCATATGCTGCCACTGAATATAGAAAAGACCATTTGTTTCTTCACTTTCCAGGCCGATGGAAGAGCAAATAGAATATTTTATCTATCTGTACCACAAGGAGCCCTTCTTGATGTGGCAACATGCATAGCAGATAAGGCTCAAAGCAAAAGGGGATGGAATCGCATAATTGTTGAAAAGCCTTTTGGCTTCAACACAGAATCATCAGCCAAGTTGACACGGGGATTGCTTTCTAAATTTTCAGAGCAGCAAATTTACAGGTGGGTTTTCCTCAACCTACATAATAGATCAAGTTTTGGATAATCGAGGCTCACTAAAATTAATGCACAATATACATTTATATCAACACAGTATTTATGAGTTTCACAAAAATAATTTGGATATCCATGAAGCAATACGGTAGTATTATAAAAGTGAAATTCAATAATATATTTCTCTACTGAGCTAAGTAAGATTTGTGAGATGAAGGCAGAATTTGTTCAATCAGTGCATTTGTTGCAGGATAGACCACCGTCTTGGAAAGGATCTCATTGAGAATCTTACAGTTTTACGCTTCTGTAATCTTGTCTTTGAGCCTCTATGGAACCGGCAATACATACGAAATGTACAGGTACATCATAATTTACGAAGCTAATCTTTTGCATAACATTTCTAGACATTTCTATTGCATCCTGATAAGAAGCATATTTGTTTTGGACAAAAGGTAATAGTATCGGAGGAATGGGGAATTGAAAGAATTGGAAGGTAAATGGAACTTTACTCTAATTTATGACTGAATTTTCCTTTCTCCTGTGTTCAACTGCTCGCAAAAGTGGCATCTTGAATATCAAAGAAGTGCACTTTTCTTTTTTTCTTAAGTTTTTTTTAAGTTAAATATTTTTTCTTTAACTAAAAAATTCAGCAATTGGACAACAACTGCACTTTAGGCACAAGAACATACCATCTAACAAAACAAGAAGTTTCTTATAAAAAATATTGAATGCTTGTACTTATTGAAATGTCTATTGATTGGACATTCTTTTCGAACCTGGATACATACAACAGGGAACATGATCCTATAGGTTGGTCAATATACATTACCAATATATATTTTAAAAATTTCAAGGTGTCTTTTTTATGTGTTAACTGGGAACATCAGCAGACCCAAACCATTTCAAGGGATGAATAGGCCTAGATGTGTTATTACATGCACATGTACGCTGAGTTGTGGGTTGCTCTATGGCAATGTGGGGATTTGACTAGTAACTCTCTTTACAAATTCACCATTTTACCATTACACCACTAGCCTATGGACAACATTTTCAAGGTGGCTTATTAATATGCAATATCATCAAAACAATGCTGCTTATTTACATATACTATGTTTTTAAATCAAGGTCTTGATACAAGGATATTGTTTCTTGCCAAATAAACTGGATTTTATTTTGTGCATTACAAGAAGAAAAATTCTAACAAGCCACAACTCGTGTTGAAGCCACAATTCATAAAATTGTTAATTGACTTCAATCTTATGTCCTTGATGATAGGTCCAGAAACGAGATCCAAAACATCCGACACAAATTCAATTACACAGTCGAATCCAGAAGAATCTACTTCTAAGCCACAACTCATTATATGTTCTGGTGTGTCTCTAGAATTAACTTTGTTAAGCATTATTAATCAAATTAGAATCTTTGAGACAAGTATTTCAAAACAAAAGGGTTAGCAGGTGACCAAGATGGTTACATGCTTCCCAAATCATTCTCAGAAGAAGTCTGACAGGCAAGTCACAGGTTATCTCATAACACACACTGTCTTCTCATTGAAATCTATGGTATAGTTAGGCAGTAGTGTCACACAATAACTAAATCATACGAATACCATTCCACAGGAACATTGCTAGCAATCAAGCATATCTCAATTCAATGCATAATTCCCAGTTTGCAGAAAGGTGCCTTGACCTAGTCTAAATGATGTAATCAGATGAATATATATTGTTACATAATGTAATCTTTCATTGGTAACAGAAAGAGATTAAAGAACAAGAGGATTACAGTGTCAGAGCAGAACAAGAACCCACTAAGTTGAATCCATCAATTACTAGGGGATGATCGCTTAATTCCATTGCACAGCAATGTTATGCATCATTACATTATGATCAGAATGATATTTCTTGGTGTGTTTTACATAAATTTTTCTAAAGATAAGTATGCTAGTTTAATTTTAGAACTATTTAAGAATTATTTTTAGAGTTATTTTATTTTATTCACTTTAAGAGTTATTTTGTAGTTAGTTTATTTACTTAAGAGTTTTTTTTTTTTTGATAGATTAAGAGTTATTTTATTTACTTAACAGCTATTTTATAGTTTTAGTTTTTTTTTCAAATATATATGGATGTGTTTTAGTTTTTATTATTTTTATATGTCGGCTTTTTAATATTTTTTGGTAACACACTCACACCTTTACACTCCACCCCTTGCTGCCAATGTAATTATGCCCCTCGACATAACTATGAGAGTAATCCTCTTCCTGATGATGGACCACGGAGTGTGATCCGAAACGTCGATGCAAAAAAGCTCTACACAGTTTTTTCCAGAAACAATTAGTTATCATAAGTCATAACTATGAGAGTAATCACATATATAACATACATTAATCTACTTCATTGTCAGGGTTCTCTAATGAGGATAAAGATCGTCTCACAAAGAACAGAGAAGAAAATTCCAAATTCCAACACTATTTCTAAGTAACATGTCCAAACTAATAGCACATCATACAAATTTTCCAATAGTAATATAAAACAAGAGAGATGCCCCGTGTCTTAATAGGAATCACAGGATAGACCCGTAATATCATCCTTTGGTTGAATATAAGTATCGTGTGCATTAAAGAAAGTGACATTAAAGTAACATCGATCAAGCTCATGTCAATTGCTCATAAAGGAAACAACAGTACTAACAACCCTGCATTACATTAGATATTAGGGCTTTCAACACTGCCTCATTTTTTTTCAATTGACGTATATATTTGTAAATAAAGCACAAATTTCCAGTGTCATTTCCAGCAAGAGGAACTATATATATCTTCAAGCTGCAATAATTGCAGCTTCAAGTATCTGCTGTAAGATTGACGTGTACATCGAGGGTGTTATGTGGCTAATCCTTTCAACTCCGTAGTGATATGTTATTATTGCATTCCCACCCTCACATGGAACCAATCTCAACGAAGAGCCATAATTTAGTATAGTGCATCCATAATGAAACAATCCTCAAAGCAAGAGATATAACTATGTGATGATATATCACACATGTAAAGGATTAATCACTGAAATCCAAGCCATGGTGTGAATCAAATAGTTAAGTTCCCAAATATACTTTTGTTCCCATCAAAAGATTGCAAGAAAATCAGTTAAGAGATTCAATCTCTATTATAACAGTCTCTTAAAATTAGAGTCCAGAAATGTAGGTAAACTGTGGCTGTGGTTGGGAATGGTGGTACATTTTTTTTTGATCCGTAAGATAGGCATAAGGGAGCCGTACCCCATAAGTAAAAGCACAAAATAAACCAAAAGCATGCCCTAAGAATAGGGGTGCAAAAAGCAAGCGATAATACTTGCATCCATCCAAGGACAGTCATTAGCAAACCCTGACAGCCCATTAAAGCATGGGCACCAACACAAATTATGATTATGAAACTTCTCCTTTTTTCAATGACGATCTAAACATCAAATGCAACTTTGGATGAGAGAAGACTCCCCAAAACCACTGCTTAGATTAAATTGCATTCTGGACACCCGATTTGATGTGAGATTGCAATTGCATTTTAATCCGATTCAGCTCCGTCTTTAAAACTTTCTTCTTATTATTCTGCACTTCTTGCCATCCTTCCTCAGCCTCAATCTTTTGTATTTTAATGGTGTCCAAACTTCGGGGGACAACATGAGAAATATTCGCCCCACCCTTTACCGGAGATCTCCCGCCACTCATTGGAGCAGAATTGGCGATTGGGACTGAGTTCATATTCTCGGGATCAACTTTTGAAGAATTAAAATTATTCATATCTGTTTGTTGTTTATGAGTTTTATCTTCCTCTACCTCCAAATTTGGGGATGAACCAAGACTTTGAGAAGATTCTGACTTTTCCTCCTTCAACTTTGTCGAGGCTTTAATTGAATAATGATGTGGCTGAGCATCATCCCACCAGGACTGCTGAAGGGCATTCTTAACAATTCTGGAGCAGGATTTGGCCATATGCCCGGTTTCAAAACATTTCCTACATTGGAAGGGTAAACCTTCATAATCTAGAAGTTGCTTCCAACTACGGTCTAAAACCTTGAAGGTGATGTCCGTAGGAAGCTCTCTTGTGACATCCATGTCTACTAAGATGCGTGCAAAAGTTGTATGGGTGAAATTAGTTGTGTCTGAATCATAGTTCCGAGACTCGGACTCGGCGAGGGTGACTCGGCTCGGGACTTCGCGCCTAGACTCGGCGCAGACTCGGCAAAAACTCGGCAAAGTGAAAAACCCAAATTTAGAGATTTTTAAGGATTTAAAACTTGTTTCATGCACCCTTTATTAAATAAACCTTAAAGACACAATAACATCATCAAATAGAAGCTAATTGGATCACATACACAAGTATACATCGATCACATAAGTATAAATGCAAATTGTAGCTGAGCTGCTGAAGGAAATAGCACACTTAGATATATAAATATAGTCAAATGTATACAAAACTCATGGAATATGAAATCCATGACATCAAAATGATCAAATGTTCCAAGCAAATATGAAGTATCAAAACAATAACTAGAAGTCTATGGCTCAGAGGAGCCTGCATCCTTCGCCTTCCTACGAAGGCGTAAATGGTAGGTCTTCAATGATGCAGTAGCCATAATCTTTGCCTGTGACTCCATGCCACCCTCACCAACATTAGATGTGCCTGTGTCTGCTTGTGCTCTATCCACCTCCTCTGCCATGGCTACAGCCTCAGCCTCTCTATCTGCCTGGTCAACCCAATCAAAGTCCTCATCACTAAAGATAGGATCTATAGCCTCAGTGATCCACTCAGATTGTGGATCGACCTCCTCTAGCCTGATTGGGGTGGAGTCATGGTCAAAAATCTGTTTGTGTCTAAGTCGAAGGTTGTAATGAACATACACTAGGTCATTTAACCTCTCCACGGACAATCTATTGCGCCTCTTGGAGTGTATGTGCTCAAACATATTCCAATTATGCTCACAACTTGAAGCACTGCATGGCTGGCTCAATATGCGAATGGCAATCCTTTGAAGGTTTGGTGTTTTAGCACCAAACATTTGCCACCATACATCTGAGATGAGAAAAAAGAAAAAAAATTCAATCTCATTTCCAATTTTAAGTCTCAAGTTTCAAGTTTCAACATTTAATAATAATATAAAAAGAGGAAAATTATGCCCTTAAATATATTTTTACCTGGCTGCAATGTTGTCCTACTCTCTTTGCACATTAGACGAGAAAAGAGGTCTCCTTGTGCACTAGTAAAGGCCTCTATCTCATAGACTATCGGTCTAGTAACTGCAGGCGCCATCCACTCTATCACTGAGTAGAGCCCACCAAGAACCTCATCATCCGCCTTGAAATCAAGGCGGAATTGGAATGTCGGATTTAGGAAATAAGCTGCTGCATGGAGGGGCTTGTGAAGCTGGTGCTGCCATCTCCTATCAATGATCTCCCAAATGGGACGATACTTACCCTCAACTCCCCCATAGATGGATCTAATGGCCTCCTTGGCCCTATCCATGCCCTCATATATGTAGCCCATTGTGGGCTTCTCCCCATCAGCAACTCGTAGGAGAACTACCAAGGGCTCGATGAACTGCAAATATTGTGAAACATTAACTTAAGTGTGAATAAAATAAAGTTAAACAAATAAAATAAAAATATGAATAAAAATTAAAGAATACTAGAATTGAATTTTACGGTTACCTTCACAATCTCTGCAGCAGGTGTCCAAAAGCCTGGCTCATAAAAAATGTAACTTGCCACTTCAATCCCTGCGGTGGAAGTACCATAGGATGAGGAAGTCCACTCCTCAACAACAAACATACGTCTCAAAGCTCCCTTTGACCGAATCAAGGATTGTAGTGTGATGGAATTTGTAGCAAATCTGGTGATGCCAGGACGAGCCAACTCCCTTACCCCCGTGTATTGCCTCATTAGGCTAAGGACCCATGTGTGATTGTATATAAATCTGCAAATATTTTTGGCGATATCCACACATGTTTTGATCCATGGAAGCTTGCCTAAATCCTCCAATACGAGGTCAAGGCAATGTGCGGCACATGGAGTCCAAAATACTATTGGGTGCCTCTCCATCAGTAGTCTACCTGCAGCAACATAATTTTCTGCATTATCGGTCATTACTTGAACCACATTCTCCTCACCCACCTCAAATAGGACTTCCTTTATAGCCTCACAAAGGTATGTGGCATTTTTTACATGTGTTGAAGCATCAATTGACTTGATGAACATGGTGCCACCTGAAAAAAGAAGTAAAATCAATGGTTCAATAAAACATAAATTAAAAATATTAATCGTTAAATCAAATTCAAAATTCAAATTATTCAATGCATTGAGGGAAGTACAATTACTTGAAGAGGAAACAAGAAAATTCAGCAGCGTCCTATTTTTTCTGTCGGTCCAACCATCGGTCATGATGGTGCAACCCTTCTTGCTCCATACCAAGCGCTGCTCCTCTATTTCAGCTTTTACATCAGCCACCTTTTGTGTCAAAAGTGGGCCCCTTAAGTCATCTTCAGTAGGGCCTTTGAACCCTGCCCCACAAATAGTTATGGCATCAAGCATATTTTGCCAATAAGGAGACCTAGCACATGTAAAAAGGAGAGTTTAACTTTAAATTTGAATTCAACATACATCTAAAATTTAATAATAAAAATTCATGAGACAAAGAATCAAACTATAATAATATAAATTTTAAAACAATCAAACAAAAAAGAATTACCTGGCTGCATGGAATGGAATGGTGCAATAGTACCAAAAGTTGCCAATTGCGCGTCTAGATGTGTCATGTGCCTCCTTGTTCCAACCCGTGCTCTTAAGCGACGGTTGGGAACCAGGAGTAGTGCGTGGCACAAAAAATGAATCCAACCTAGATTTACGAATTCTAGGACCAATGCTAATACTACCACTACCACTAGCGGCAGCGGCAGCACTAGCGGTAGCACGGGCACCAACAGTAGCAGAAGTACTAGCACAAGCACTAGCACTAGGATAAAATGGAGGCTTGGAAGAAGCCTCTCCAACACCACCAATGCACGCTAACTCCTCCCTTTGCCTCTTTTTCACTGTTTTTTTCATTTCAAATGTTTCTAATTGTACTTGCACCTCACGAACAACCTCAACAGGTGCATCTTTGCATCCCAAAGCATCATGGATGGCTATGCGTGCAAGATGGTATTTCAATCTATTAATGCCTCCATGAAAAATTCTTTTGCAATAGAAACATTTTGTTTGTCCTTTTTTTTGCCCTGGAAAATTTTCAGCGTGTTTCCAAGCTGGGTCCTTTCGAACTGGGTGTGAAGAGTTAGACATTGTGGAAAATACAATTTGAACTTGAAATCAAGGCTGCTGCAATAACACATAAATACAAAAAAAATGAACATTTGTTAATTCATTTATAATTATTAATTTATTAAACTAATGCAAAAAAAAAGTAGGGTTTGTTTCAAAAATATGTAGGGTTTGTTGATTGTTCCAAAACAAAAGGTAGGGTTTGTTTCAAAAATATGTAGGGTTTGTTGATTGTTGAATGTAGGGTTTTTTAATTTGTTGAATGTTCAAAGTTCAAACTTCAAACAAAAGGTAGGGTTTTTTAATTTGTTGAATGTTCAAACTTCAAAGTTCAAACAAAATAAGTAGGGTTTGTAACTTTGTTCAAAATAAAATTTGAAATTTTACAAAACAATGCAATTTTTGCTAAAAAACACAAAAAAAACCAAACAAAATCAAGCTTACCTCTCTACTGAAACTTGAAATGAAATGCAAAGTTGCAAACTCCTTCCAATCGCTGGTAGAGAGCTCTCAATGCACCAACTCTAAGTATGAAGCTGCTCCAATGCGATTTAATGATGGATTTTTCGTTCTACGGTTCTACCTCCTTGATATTTGCCCTACAATGCACACTCTTATTTTTGCTCACAACTCTCTTTTCTCCTCCTATTTTGCCAACAAAATGAAATGAAGTTACTTTAAGTGTAATAGAGGCAATATAAGTCCAAAAAAAATCAACTTTTGACTTGAGTTTTTATGTTTTTTTTAACTTTTTTCTCATGCCTGTGCCGGCCGAGTTTCATCATCGGGAATCACCGAGTTTGGGCGAGTTTGGCGAGTTTGATAAAATCTGCAAGTTTGGGGCGAGTTTGGCGAGTTTGATAAAATCTGAGTTTGGGTGAGTTTTGGCGAGTTTTCAGACGGGTCCGAGTTCGAGTCTCCAGGACTCGCCATACCTTGCTCGGCTCGCGACTCGCCGAGTTTTGGCGAGTTCGGGCGAGTCTCGGAACTATGGTCTGAATCCACAGTCAAAAAGCAACCCAAAGAATCACCAATCGTCTTAAAGCAGTCTGCGAACCAGAATTGTAACAAAAGATTTGGAAGGCGAATCCAAATAGGTTTTATGGAAAAGGATGCAGTAGTAGGGTTGAAGTCTGGAAACCACGGTTTGAGAAGGAGCAAATTTTGCCCCCAACACCATTTCTCTTGCGAATGGCATCCCTGTCCTACCTACAATCAAAAACCACAATAAAAAAACCCCTGCGCGCAAGGGTAGACTTATACATTACCTTTGAGCATGGGTTGCCAAGCCGATGAAATCCACTTATGCAAATTTGGTAATTTTGGCCAAAGGCGATTGAACTAGCCAATTAATCCATTGGAAGAAAAGGACTGCTCACCTTCATCGACCTCTTTATGAGCTTCTCCGGAAAAACCAGAATAGGAGAAGAGGGCGCCTTTCTGATGATGGTTCTTGGGCTTCTCTTGGATGTCCCATGCTCATAAGAAACTGAATTGCCCTTCAGCGGTCGAGCATCCCAAGCCGCAGGATTTAATTTGTCCTGAATCGGACCAACAACCATATCCCTGAAGGAAAGGCTTTGTCTGGACTTCGATTCCATTGATCCTTGAGAACTAGCATCAGGGCGGAGAGAAAATGGATCGCCTGAATGGAAGAATTTCGAGCACCGAAAGCTAGAAACCCTAGGCGCCGAAGTAGGGTTTGCTAAAGAAGGATTTTTGAGGATCTGTTCTGCATCAACCTTCCCCGCCAGCAAATCCACTTCATGGGCTTGCAAAATGGAGGCGGAATGGTGGTACATTTTTAATCTCTTCACAGATTGCCAATAAACTTCGGCAACACAATGTCCACAATAAAGTTGGTACAGAATCAGTCTGCATATCTTTTCATCAGAATATAACTAAGTTTGGAAATAAGAACAACAAAAGAGATATTTTTGGAATGTATGGAAGAGGAAGGAAGGTGAAGTTCCACACCTCTCTATAGTGACCATTTGGCATGGTACACTCTCTCCTAGTAGTGCACTCTTCAAAGCATTATCATACATATATATGTAGCACCACATGAGAGGGCAGAGAAATATATGTTTATATTCATTTCCAAAGAACTAAGTTACCGGGTTCTTCTCAAATGCCCAACGTGCCCGTATGGGTTCGGCTTGGGTACGGGTACGGGTACAGTTCGCCAGGGGGTTCTTTGTGGGTTCTTCCCAGGCACCCTGGGTTCTTTGTGGGTTCTTTTTGAAGAACCCACAGAGAACCCCGGGTGCCTGGGAAGAACCCACAAAGAACCCGGACAGAACCCAGGAGAACCCAGGGGAGGGATGCCCAAAATGATGTCAAAATCAACTTTTTTAAACATTTTTTTAACTTTAAAAAAAATCCAAATGAGTCTATTTCGCCCTAAAAGTGAAATTTATCCAAGTATGACTAAAAGTGAAATAAAGTTTTTAAATCATAACTCGACAGTTATCAAAGTCTACACATACATCCAATCTTAACTCAGTTTATTGTTGATAAATCTGATTTCAACTTAACAAGGTAAACAGGGGGGTTCATAATACCTAGTACGTATAGAACAGCATAATAATACTTGACATCTGATTTGTTCAACCAACATCTAAAGTATTTAATAATCACCTAGAACTATCCTCTTTCAAGTACTTTCCAATATACATTAACTAACTCGTAATCATGGTTTAGCAAACAACTTATTTCCTTACAACATTAAACAACATCCCAATGATCTTAAGTATAAGATGTAGTTTAGATCAGTCTACAACAAGCAACTATATTCCTCATTACTTCATTTTTGCAATGTTCAACAACATATATGAGCAATACACAACATAACCCATAAAATAAATTGAATTAGCATAAGTACAACCTTACAAGGTTTGATAATAACTTTTATCAATATGCTAAAAATTCTACCATTACCTTCAATGAGTACTCTAGAACGTCACAATTCCTTTGTCAAACTCAACTAATGCAAAGCCAAGTTGCAATTTACATTTATCCCTATTCCAGTTGAGTATTTTGATTTTCCTTATTGCAAGTTATGAAATATGAGGTATTTTGATATTTTATTTTGTTGTTTATTGGCAATTATCATATTATGAGTATTATTGTTTTTAAGTTTTTTTGATCTTAGAGTTTACTATTTTAAATATATATATATATATATTGCCGTACCGTACCCGGGCAAAAAAAAAATTGTCGTATCTGCGTACCCAAACCCCGTATTTGTATCTGAACCCGTACCAAGATCGGCAACTTAGCCAAAGAAATAACCTACTCAAGACATGAGACTCCCTAGTCCATAACCAACATCACTATTGTGGACATTGCATAGTAATGTCATCAAAGGACCAAGGCTTAAACCATCAAATGGTCTGTTCGGAACTGTCCTCATTCATTGGAACCACACTAATTTCATTCTTCCTACAAATTTTCTATTACATTTGAACCAAATAATGGGAATTTTCTTTTCTGTAGATCATTGGACTTTGCACTTAATTCTCACACGAATCCACATTTAAGTTGACTTTAGAATTCTATATATACATACATGGACAAACATTACAAGATATGCCTAATACTCTCTGAGTCTCCTTTTATTGTTTCCAAGTAGGTCAAAGTGAGACCTACTGGCTCATTTTATACTTAGTGAGTTTGGGCAAGTTTGGTTAAGTTTGAACCAAAGTGTTTTGTTAGAGTTTTAATTTCCACCTTTTAGTGCAATACAAAAGATGTGTGTTGTACCCAATTGGGAACTTGATTGTGTTACATGAAATTTCTTTGCGGTAACCAAATTTTGTGTCATATTTAAAGTCTTTTTTGACCAAGTTGAATTGTCATGTTAAAGTGCAAAGATGTCAAATTGCCAAATATTTATTATTTCTCCATCAATTAAAATTTTAACTTATTAGTTTATAATTAAAATTAATAATTTCAAAATTAATAATAATTAATTATTAATAATTTTGAATTTTTGTTTTTTGTTAAGTACCCCGGGAATTTTCATCTAGCCAGAGCCAAGTGAGACTACAAACAGAGGACCCCATCCTCAGCATGAATGCTCTACATTAATGCAATAGTCCAACCTTGTGAGCATAGTGGCCCAACAGGGGCTCAAAGCCCGTGAGCTTGGCAGTCCAATGAGGATTTGGATCTAGAAGGGTGGATGATTTAAAATTGTGAGCTCAACGGTCCAATAGGGGCTCAAAGCCCACAAGCTCAATAGCCTAGTGGGGGTTTCAACCTTTGTGACAACAACAGCTCCACGATTTAACCAATACATTATGCCATGAACGACTTTGAAATTAAAATTATCGTTAATAATATTAATTTTTAATTAATAATTTATTAATATTATTTTTGTTTAAAATAAAAAATTGAAATTTAAAAATTTAAAAAATAGAAAATAAAATATTTATTATTAATTAATGATTTTATTTTAAAAAATTAAAATAAAAAATAAAAAATAGAAATTAAATAAATGAAAGTTTTTAATGACGTTTGTGAGACCAAGCAGTCTATGGGACCCGAGAGTGAAACGAACCGGCTAGACACCAAAACCCAACCACAACTATTACTTTTGTTTGTCCTCTATTTCTTTGTTGATCTTGGATCTTCTGTTATGTATTTTAATCTAGTCTTCTATAGTTTTTGCAATCTTTTCCTCTTCAAACAGGGATGTTAAAGCTTCAACTTTTAGAATATCCGCATATGTGCTCCTTATGTCCTCATATGCCATACATTCAATGATGAAATGCCATTCCGTTTCCACCAATCTTGACATGTAAAGGCGACAAACCCTTTTTGACCATTCCTCTTTGGGTGTTTTCCATCTCCTAGTTTCGCACCTAAGATGGTGTGAACTAGTTTTCAACTGGGCAATTAGCATTTTATCTTTCCTTATTGAGTGGGTTTTCATCATTGTAATCCTGAATTTTAGTTTCTATATACCAGCATTATAATTGGTTGTCATGGGATAAATTATCAGACCTAGGGTTTGGTGATGTTATACATTGCTGTCATACATTTTACCATCAATAAATAAACTGATTTTTCTCTAAAAGCTTGGTGATTTTCAATGTTTATGTCGGTTGTCCGTTGACACGAGATTTTAGTTATTTACTGTTTGTAATCAGCGGTACAGTTAGTTTCCAATGTGCTGTTTCAGTTTTGCATTTTGTTCAAAATTTAGAAAATAAAAAATTTCCATATTTGGGACATTACACAATTATCATACCTTTAGAGTCAAAACTCCTGCTTTTGTGATGAAATTTGAGATTGAAACTAGAAATTTCAGCACCCATATTCTTAGCACCAGCAATATTAGTGCACTTATAAAGCCCTATTTGTATAGAAAATTCAATGAGCTTATGCTTTTTCGTGCAATAACTATTAGCAACTGATAATTGCCTACAATATTTTATCAAAACAACCTAGTCACTTGGATACCGAGGCAACTTGTACGGATAGGAGTCAAAACCACATATCCTAATATAGATGAACGTGGGAAATTGAAAAAACGAATCAGCCCACCCATTATCAGAAATACAACATGATTTTTGTTCTCCAAATCTCTGATAGTCAACATCAAAAAAGCATCATTCACCTTTTTATAATGTTTCATACTCTCCCTGAATTCCAACTATGGATATTTTCTGAAAAAGCGGCCATTTACTTGAACTTTGTCCAATGCACTTAATGCTAGAGCTTGTACCAATGCTTTAGTTCTGAAAAAGGGACATGACAAGGTGGGGGAGGAGGAGGGGTGAGTGGAGCACAAGACGATGCAAGGGGACTAGCTAAAGAAATAAGGGAAGTAGAAGTGTCAAGAGGTTGGGAAGGATGAGGAGGAGAGTTGGGAATGTTGGCCTGAACAATATGGAAAATGCATTGGAGAATATCCAAGCCCTCGACATGAGACGTAAGCATGGTTTGAACAGCATTGACCAGAGAAGGGTCAATGTTGTTTTGGCCTCAAGGGTGCCAACTTCATCTTGGAGGATCAGCAAGTGGTTAGCTAGTTTCTAGTGCTTGTTAAATTACATTTGGAGTGGGAGGCTTTATGATCAAAGTGATCATCAAGGGAGGAAGTAAAAGTGGAACATCTTTAGGGCGGGAGAGAGGAGGAACAAACATGGTTGGGTTTAGGCAAGCACTACGGTGGAGAGAGAGAGAGAGAGAGAGAGAGAGAGAGAGAGAGAGCTACAATGGGAAAAATGAGGACAACAATAAGGGGACATGAACTACAAAGAAAGGTGGAAAAACAAATAGTAAGAAGAAAGTGTGGTGTTTGTTTTGTTTTGTTTCATCTATTTTTTGAGGAGAAGAGATATGCATTTGTTTCAAAAGTTTTGTGTTTGTTTGGAATGAGGTTGAATTTGTACAAAAAGTTTCACCAAGATGTAGAATAAATTTTAACTTCCTTTATCCTAATTAAATGTATTGTTTAAACTTTCATGTTCATTTACTTCATTAAGCGTAAAAGGAAGAAACAATGCTCATAAATGATTTACAATGTTAATTGATACTAGAGCTGGGTTTTATCTAAAGAAACTAGCTAAGTTTTTAGAAGTGACAAAAAGGAGAGAAGAGGAGTGTCCATGGTTTAAAGGCTGGAGTAGAAGATGGCTAGTAGAAGTGGTGGAAGACTAGAACAACGATGCACAAATGATCAAGAACAACTTCTAGAATGCAAACTATTAGTGTGATGGAGACTAACACAGTGTGGTCGCAACCATACCAACATAGTAGTGAGCTAACTTTGAAAGCAAGAGATGTGTAGAAACAAGAGAAATGGCCTCAAGCCTAAAAAATTGAAGGTTGCCAAATGTCGCCTAAGCCTCATCCAACCATCTGAATGCGCCCTTCTTAGTGAGATCTGTAAGAGATGCTGCCAGTTGTGAAAACCCCTTCACAAACCTCTTGTAGTAACTGCAAAGCTCAAAGAAACCTCTCAAATCTAAAATGTTCTTCGGCGGCGGCCAATCCAGAATAGCTTGTATCTTCTCCTGGTGTACCTTAACTCCATCAATGCCGATCACATATCCCAAATATAGAATATTTGTCATCCCAAACTCACATTTGAAAGCCTTAGCAAATATGGACTGTGCCTCCATGATGCCCAACACATCGTCAATATGTCTGAAGGTGATCCTCCCATGTCTTACTGTATATCAAGATATCATCAAAGAATACCAATACAAACTTCCGCAATTGCCTGTTGAAAATATGATTCATGCATGACTGGAAAGTCGCGGGAGCATTAGTAAGACCAAAGGGCATAACTAAGAACTCATAATGCCCGTAATGACATCTTAATGCAGTCTTATGAATATCCTCATCATGGACTCTAATCTGATGGTAACCTGAGTGAAGATCAATCATGGAAAAGTATACTGCTCCATGTAACTCATCCAACAACTCATCGATCCTGGGTATGGGGTACTTGTTTTTGATGGTCCTCTTATTCAAGGCATGGTAATCAATGCACATCCTCATCGTGCCATCCTTCTTCTTCACCAAGACCACCGAAGATGCAAAGGGACTACAGCTCGGCCTGATGTGTCCCATATCCAACAACTCCTTAATTGTTTTCTCTATCTCCTCCTTGAATCTCCTAGGATGACGATAAGGAGTGGTGATGATGGGCTTGGAGCCCTCCTCTAACTCAATCACATGCTTAAAGCCACGATCAAGAGGTCTACCAGGAGGAATCTCTCCAAACACCATGTTGTGCTTATCTAGCATTGAGTGGATATCCACATGATACTGCTGGTCACTACTAGAAGAAGACTTAGAAGACAAGAAACATTGGGCTGCCCATGCAACATCTCCATGTCTAAACAATGTCTCCATCCTCTTCACTGTCACTATCCTTGGCGCTTCATCCGTCGATGCTCTCAACACTATCTTCCTCCCATCCGACATGAACTCCAATTCCATCTTCTAAAAATCCTGAATGTACTTGCCAAGTGAATGTAACCATTGGATTCCCAGAACATCGGTATCACCAATCCCAACCACATAGAAATCATCAGTAACCATATAGTCACCCAACTAGATACTCAACTGCGGAATCTTCTTAGTGTAACTCATCTTGAATCCATCTGCAACCATCATACTGAAGCCTGAAAACTCCTCTGTCTACAGTCCTCTCTTCACCACCAAACCCTCATCAATGAAGTTATGAGTGGCCCCGCTGTCAACCAAACATGTAACCCGTTGTCCCTTCAGGACTCCTCTCACTGTAAAAGGATGATACTTAGCTCCCAACAATGTGGCAATAGTAACATGTACTGTGTCACCTATAGCTGTAGCATCAAGCACCAATTGTTGCTCCTCACTGTCCGAACTAGTGTCTTGGACTCCATCATCAATGTCGGAAGTGACCTCTATGTAATGAGCTTTGCCTTTCCCAAGGCATCTATGACCAGGCTCCCAAGGTTCCTTGCATGAGAAACACAACTTCTTCCTCCTGAGTTCATTCTTGGCTTCTATGTCTGGATTCGTCCTTCTAGGCTATTCCTTTTGAAAATTATGCTTGGACAGTGCTAAAAATTGCATGCCTCTAGCCCTCTTAATAGCATCCTACAATGAAGGTGGATCTAGTGCTTTCACCCAACCACGAAGAGGCTCCTCTAAACCTTCAATGAAAAGATAAGTCAATCGGCTCTCTGAAACATTCAGAACCAAGACTGCAAGCTTCTAAAATTTAGATATATAGGCATCCACTAAATCTTTCTATTTGAGTTGGGCCAACTCTCTGAAAAACTGTTCGGGGTTAATCTTGTCAAACCTGTCAAACAACCTCTGAGTGAAATTTGCATAAGTTGTGATAAGGCTATGACCTTGTGGAACCATCCCATTGTACCACCAATCATGTGCATCTCCCTCCAAGTGTAAAGTAGCAAACTGAATTGCTTCCTTCTCGAACATAAGGTTCAAAGTGAGATAGTTATCCATCTTCTGAATCCATGCACGTGTTGTGCATCTACCCAAACCATCGAAAGGAGTAATGGTTACCTTCCCCAACTTCCTGTGCAAATCATGGTTGTGATTTCTCTCTGTTCTAGGCATGTTCCTATACTTCAATTGACAGAAATCTTGTAGAGACATTGCAGCTTGAAACTCATCACCTAGAGCTTGCCATTCCCTCATGTAATCATTGAGCTCTCACCTGCAACCTGTTGTCCACCATTTTGTGCTCCTTGCTGATCCAAGAAAGTAGGCATGAGAGGTCTACTTACGGAAGCTTGAGTGGTTCTGGTGTGAGTGTTAGTGTTATTTCCCAAATTGCTAGCCTCCCCATTGTTTCCATTGTTCGCCATGTTATGTTGGGACAAAAGCTGCATTAGATCATGTTGTCTTCTAGCAATATCATTGAGGATGTCTCTAGCGCTGGGATCCTCATGATTCTTGTCACCCATGATGGCTTCTCCTTCAGAATCTGAGCCAATAAATTGCTGCCTTCTCCTGTATGTAATGTACTCTCTATCCTCAGGATTCATAAGTCAACATTCTTATCATATAAACCCTTCAGGATGGCAAGATCTCTTGCTCTGATACCACTGGAAGATCCCTAATCAGATCTGCCCTAATTTTTTTTATTTTTATCTTTCAAACACTAGGTCTGAAATCTGATTTTCTGTTTCTGAATTATAAATGGTTTTGGACAGTGAACAAATGTATGCCAATTGCTCAAATAAACATGCCAAGTATGTACCCTTATGGAGATAACATCAACTATGAATTCTACTACATAATATGACTATTCAAAGGCAAAACAAATGACATATAATTCTAATTTCTGAATATAGATGACTGCTGCTACAAATCAGATTATTCTGAATTGAAATTACATCAAATTCCAAGGCTCAAACATAGCCCAGATTTCTGCTGTTACAAATCAGACCTAAACATAGGCTTATACATACCAAGAATGATGGATAATGATGTCTTAAATTGCAACCCTAGATGGGCGAATCCTCCAAGCTAGGTGGCGCTCCCTTGAAAATGTAGAATTGCATGCAAAGAGAGGGCGGCGGCTAGGGTTTGATCATCAAAAGCTCCAAAATATGAAAACGCCCTCCTTGGGAAGTGGCACTCACCCTAGGATAAACCCTAGAAACAATCTTCCAACAAATCCTCAAAAATAGACGCTCAATTCTGATCTGAAAATCTGATTATATCTTCAACAAAGCCCTCAAAAGATGGCACTCCAAATCTGATCTAAAAATCTGAATATATCTCCAATCCTCAAAATTGTATTTGGCCACAAATCTCACAGTTTTGGTTCTAGGTCTTCTTTTTCAAATCTGCAGAAATAGATGTCTTTGAAGCTCAATCTTCTTCTCCAAATCGCCAATGAAGTGCAAATGTGAACTCCATATGAATCCACCTCCAAAATGGAATTGGGTTTTCGTCCAATCCACCAATATTCCTAAGGGTTTTCGTCTTTGGAATATGCTGAACCTAAGTTGCAGCCACGAGAAAATCTCCAATGAAATGATATGAAAATGAATGATGAAAATTACTTTCTTTTTGCCTTATTTTATAGCCACCAAATAATCTCCACCTTGGTCGACCTCCCTTTGGCAATTTACTTTATTTTTATCCTCCTTTTTGGCCAACCTCCCTCTAGGCATTTCACTTTATTTTATTTTATTTTATTTATCAAGTGGCTCACTTAAATAATAAAGTCATTTCACATTACAAATAGGTCCAGCCTAATTAATTAAATATAAATAATCTAAAAGTGACTTAGGATTACTTAGTATTTAACTAATTAGATTATTCCCTTGCACTTCCAACTTAGCCTACGGGAATAGAATAGGCTAGCCGACTCCGTTGGATGATCATTCGGAAAAAGGGGACATTACAGCTTGAGACTTGATTTATCTGCCAAATAGATTGGACCACAAACACCTTCATGAAATTCTTCAAAATAATCACGCTGAAATGTCATATGTTGTGTGGCTCCAGTATCTAACACCCAAGCATCATGCCATGAAGCATTAATTGAATTACAATAGGCAAAATCTGATATAGAAAGCACATATTGATGATTATCACTACCACATGCAAATTGGGCTTCTCCTAATGCTTTATCATCATAGTGTGTTTTATCTTTTTGTTTGAAAGAATTTTCTATCTTATCCCATGAGAGTTTGCATTCATGAGCTTCATGACTACCTTTTCAACCACATCATTTACAATACAAGTGGTGTCTATCATTTTGGTTGTCATGTTGGGAGTGTCCTTTGTCCTTTGCACCTTCCTCTACCTCTACCTCTACCTCTATTCTTCCATTGACCTCTACCTTTTCCTCAATCACTGCAACCACCTCTAGAAGATTTCTTATTAGGAGGCTTGTCTTTTTGTTGAGCAAGACAAACATTTTCACCAATGCTATCAATCTTTCTCCCAAAAGCCTTCTCACATTCTGCCAACTTTTCAACCAATTGATCAAAAGAGATGGTCTTCAATTGATTACTTGCTTGGAAAGATTCCAAATAAGTTGAATGTGTTGGAAGAAGTGCCTTTATGAAGGCTATGAGAGATATCAATTTTTCCACCAGCAACATCAACATCTTGTTTTATGGTTCGAATTTCAGAAGCCAAACTCATGACATCACCATTCTTCAATTCAAGGTTAAATAACTTCAACTGTAACTGAATGAACTCCAATTTGGAATGAGAATCATATAAATCTCACAATTTTTGAAGGGCATCCCAAGCAAATTTACACCCTTGTATGTGTCAAAACACATCTCCATTGACAAAAGCCCTTATCAAGGCTAGGGCTTTTGAATTTTTATACTTCCATACTTCTTTCTCTTTAACAACAGTTGGTGTTGTAGGTTGGGCATCTCCATCACAAATATTACACCACAAATCGTTGAAAATAAGAGTGTTTTCTATTTTTCTATATCATTCTATCCACGTGTCTTTTCTAGTTAAGGTTTCACCAATCATTTACACAATAGATTGCGTTGTGAATTGTAAAAATTACACACAATTTTTCAGATTTAATTTACTTCTTTAATTTTTCTTGCTTAAATTTGTTTTGATAAAGCAAGATAGGTAAACAAATAAAATATCTCTATAACTGTGTTATGTGTAGCAGAAAATAAACAAATAAAAGATTTGATGTAGTATCCTTACACCAAATATTAAAAAAATATAGATGGCACCACTTCAAATCCACAGCAAAGTCTGCAGAAAATAAACAAATAAAAGATTTGATGTAGTATCCTTACACCAAATATTAAAAAAATATAGATGGCACCACTTCAAATCCACAGTGAAGTCTGAAGCAGCCAAAGAGGGAAAAAAAAAATCCTCAAATTTTAGTCAGCCAAACGCTTAGCAGGCTTTCTGAAGTGGAGCAGAACAGCAATGAAGATTTGAAATTTGATTCACTCAAAGATGCCAGCCTACCACATGTTCTGTCTTATAATCCGTACGATATGTTTTTTGATGATTTCTGCTCTGAAAGCTCTGAAATTACTACGCTGATGATACTATGCTGCTAGTGTGAATTCCAACACTCTGATACCACTGTCAGGCCAGGATTGAATGGCAAGAAAGAATGGTAAACTTTATTGATTAAAAAATGAAGACTACATTCTTATTTATAGGCAGCCATAAAATAGTTGAACTGCCAAATCAACAGAAAACTGAATACAAAACTGAAAACTAAATACAAAACTGAACTGTGTTAACCCTGATGATTAACACGTTAACAAATTATGCTATTCTTCTAATTCCATCCATAAGGGGCCTTTGTTACCGGATGATGCATTTCCTTTCTGATATGTTGCATCTGTTATTCCAAATCCTGAAAAGAAATATAATCAGGTAACTTTGTTTGCATTCATTTAAACCTGCAACCATTTAAAATATAAACTACCTATTTTCTGTGAAGCAGGTCTTTTAACAAATACAGAATTATCAGGGATATAGTTCATGGTGCAAAACTGAATTGTGTTACCCTGATGATTAACACGTTAACAAATTATGCTATTCTTCTAATTCCATCCACAAGGGGCCTTTGTTACGGATGATGCATTTCCTTTCTCATATGTTGCATCTGTTATTCCAAATCCTGATTTGCATTCATTTAAATCTGCAACCATTTAAAATATAAACTACCTATTTTCTGTGAAGCAGGTCTTTTAACAAATACGGAATTATCAGGGATATAGTTCATAGTCATCTATTGCAGACAATTGCCTTATTAGCCATGGAACCACCAGTCAGTCTCGATGGCGAAGATATTCGAAATGAAAAGGTCAATGCTGGTTAATGCTTTTTAATCTGACTTTGGTTTTATGGTTGAGCAACCAGGGCATAGTTTCGTTGATTGATTGCATATTCACTGTCAGTTTTACAGGTTAAGGTTTTGAGATCCATGAAGAAGCTAGACCTTGAAGATGTTGTTCTTGGTCAGTATAAAGAGAGAGTGCAGAGTGGTGGAAAGGCAGATTTCTTGGAAAAATCTGATGTTCTCGGGAAAAGTCTTACTCCAACCTTTGTAGCTGCAGCATTATATATCGATAATGCACGTTGGGACGGAGTCCCTTTCCTCATCAAATCTGGAATAGGGCTTATAAAACACAGGTGTCCATTCGTATTCAATTTCTTGTAAACAGTGCCCAACATATAACCCATTTTAAGAGACAATAATGCTCTCTTTGGGGATTATTGTCTTTCAACATTGGTTGTGTGTGCCTCAAATAAGAAAAGTAACAAATCCATCGACAGTTTCTTATTTTCCATATGTGTATATGGTTCTTCTCATGGTGCCCATTGTTGCCATGTATGGATAGGGTTGAGATACGAATTCAATTCCGCCATGTTCCAGGTAATCTGTATCGGGACCGCATTGGTCACAGTATTGACCTTGCTACTAACGAGCTCATTCTTCGAGAAGAACCAAATGAAGAAATTCTTCTGAAGATCAATAATAAAGTCCCAGGGCTAGAGTTGCAGTTGGATGCTTCAGAGCTAAATTTGCACTACAAAGATAAGTAATGTCCTTACACTTTTTTTTTTTTCCCACATTTCACATGTGACTAGCGTTTGTTGTTTGCACTTTCCAATTTTATGTCTTTTCTAACAGTATGTTGAATAATAGACATCAGATTTCCACAGTCCATGATGTTATATCTTGAGTGTTTCAGGATTTGATTACTGAGAGTATGTTGAATAGTCTTATCATTTTGCAATACCATTGACACCATATCATCTAAAAACCTGTTGTCTTGCTATAGAAGTTGTGACTGATGTATTATAGTTTGGAAACCCCCAGGTACAATGTAGAAATGCCAGATTCATATGAACATCTAATATTGGATGTGATCGATGGAGACAGCCACCTGTTCATGCGCAGTGATGAGTTAGAGGCAGCATGGAACCTGCTAACCCCACTTCTCTATGAAATTGAAAACAACAAAGTTGCACCAGAACTATATCAATTTGGAGGCAGGGGTCCAATTGGTGCATACTATCTTGGAGCCAAACATGGGGTTAGATGGGCTGATGACTAGTTCTATAAATGTGCAAGCCAGAACATTACATCAATTCCTTTTCTTTTCGTTTGATGCCAACAGCATCGCAGAAGAATTTAGGAAACTTGGGGTTAATGCATTTCTGATTACAATGTATTCTTTTTTATGTGTTAGAATTTTAAACTACCAGTGTAATGTTTTCTCCATATTCTCCACCCTTTGACTTCCTTCTAAAATATAACTTACTCTAATGTTATGGAAGAAGATGGTAGACTCATCTGGTAGTGGCTTCTATTTTTTCAGAGTTGCAATTATTATTTCCAAGGGCCAACTATCTTGACAACTGTTTCATTGTACAGTTTATTCAACTAAGAGACAGTTGAGAAAATAGGGAGCTCATTATCACTTTGAATATAAAGAAGAAACGAAATATAGTATATAAAAATGACCCGTCCCATAGACTATTTTTAGCCTCTTGAAGGTTAAAAGTTATTCAAGTTTATATGTTCCTTGGAATTTTAACTCACTATATCATTCTTTTTGGATTTATCTCACTTAAGGTTTGGTCAAAAGAAAAAACATTTTGCTTAGAGCCTAATTATTATTTTAGTAAACTTGAAAATGTGTATTATGGAAGTCATTAGTTTTCCACAGTCCATAATGTTGAAATTATTTCCTCAACGTTTCAGATCACACTCAGTGAACCATCATCTTTCTCTTCTCTTGCTCTCTTTCTCCTGATGATGGTTCATTGAGTGTGATCCGAAATGTTGGGGAAATAATTTCTAACACAGTCAAATCCAAAAGCATGCAATTTCAATGTGTATTATATTATATCAATTAAAAGTCACTATGAAGAGACTATATAAAATTGATATTTTTTAAGATTTATATCTCTGTAGGCCTTTTAAATAAATATATTTAAAATAATAATAATAATTTAAAATTTAATATATCAAATAAATTTAGGTACTTATTAATATATATTTCAAAATAGAGCTAGGATTTTGAGAAAACTGGGGCTTAGGTATGGATAGATACAAAAAAAACCTAGATTATTTTGAGGATTTGCTAGAGGAAAGCCAATTTTTTTCCATCTCAAGATCCAATGGGTAAAAACCAAGTTTTGGATTCAATTCGTGAGGTCCAAAGGAGGGATGCTTGGGTACATTCATGTTAATGCAAAATGTGGATCATGAGGAGAAGGGTTTCAGTCTGGTCAAGCCCTAGGAGACGAAGGTCTGGAGAAAACAAGGTACAAGTTTGCACATTCTCAAACTTTGGAAGCTTTTGGCAAAAGGGGTTCGAGGGAGGTTCCCTATTTATTGGCTCAAGTGCAAGACGAGGCAAGTGATGGTACAAGCTATTCTACCAAAAAGATTGTCCCTTGATCTCAAATCCATTTCCTCAAAGTAGAGCAAATCGGGCTGTTACTCCGCCTCGAGGTTGCCAACATCAATATCAAGATAGTTAAGCTCATTCTCTGTTTACATCGAAGAGGGTCTCAGAAGATGGTGCCTCAGATTTAGTAGGTTGGAGAATAGATTCCATAGTTTTGAGAGGTGGTCACCGAAAGGATTATATGCCTTTGCAGTAGTATTGGTTTTTCCTCGTGAAAAATTGTGTTTAGCCAATTCACAGGGTTGGATAACATTAGCTATTGTAGGTAGGAGTTCTATGGGGGAGACACATGATTGAAGGCTGCAGAGGCTACATATGATTCTAGGGTTGAGAGTAATAAGGGTAGATTGGAGAGGTTACAAGGCTTAGAACCAGAAGTCATGGTACCCTTACAGTCGAAGTCGGGTAATAAAGAAGGGGACCAAGACATATTTGTAGAAGGAAGGAGGGTCGTGGATGAAGGGAATGAAGTTGGTGTGATGGGACGAGAGGAGATTGTTTTTAAGGGAGAAGATAGTGGGATTAAAGGAGATGTGGAGTAGGTTCTAAAAGGAAGAAACGGAAAAAATGTGTTAAGCAACAGAGCTTTGGTGAAACTTGTGCTCATGAAGACATAAAGATGCATGAAGTAGTTGGCCTAGCATCTCAAGCCTTGGTGGGAAGATTACATGGGAGGGGATGTGTGAGCAGACTGTATGGGATTGGATGTGAGCAGAGTGGGAAGTACTCATAGGGTATCGTCCACAAGACAAATCAGTCTAAGGGACCTAGAACACAACCCATCAAGGCATTTTCATTCTCTTTTCGAGGTCAACCCTCCTACTATGGATCTTGACCAGCAAACCAGTCGTACTGCGAATCCGTGCTTCCACAAAAAGCTCACTAAGACTATTCACCCTCCAATTGTTTTCATATTGGCTTCTAATATCCACATAGGCAGCGCACTCAATGATGAAATGCCATTCAGTTTCAACCACTCCTTTGTTGCAAAAAATGCAGATTCTTTCAACCCACTCTTCCTTGGGAATCATCCATCTACCAGTCTCACATCTAAGATGATGGGACCCAGTCCTCAACTGGGCAACTAAAATCCTCGCCTTACCTTTGAGAGCCGCCCTCACATAGTCTTTTTCACCATGTTCCCACGTGGGATTGAACTCTCTTATATAATGATCTTTTTTTCGTCCAATTTGTTTGGTCTACATGGCAATCCTAAATTTATCTAACACAAGCTTTTTTATTTCCTCCTTATTTTTAGGACACTCTTGCTAGTTGATGTCCCACTTGCCCAACCACTTGTTTTGCTCCATCCACGTCTTCTTCCTACAGTGTAATCTCTCTCCCACCACCATTTTGGGCCATGGATAAGTATCCATATTTTCCACCTTCTTTAAGTAGCTTAGCAACCTTATTATCGTTGATGCCTCTAATGGGAAAGACCCTGCCTCAGCCAAGAGAATCTTGTATGGGACCGTAGATTTGACTTTAAAACTACTAGTGATAAGATGTTTATGAATTCTTTCAAGTTGTTTCCACTTCTAATTTGACATGTTGCTTCCCCACACCTCACAAGCATATAAAACAACTGGAGTGACCAGCAAACCAAAAAGAGTTTTCTTGGTTTTCCAATCCAAAAGTTCAGCCTTCCTACACCTGTTCTGAAGCAAGTAAGAGGCTCTCCACCCACCAAGGATCATTTTTTGCTCTACAGGTCTCTTAGCTGAGCCTATTGTGAAAATCAACCCCCAGGTACTTGTACTCGTCCACTATTTCTAGCATGTTACCTTCAAAAATGAAATTAACCTACTGCTTCTTCCTTTTTAATGAGAAAATCATGACCTTGGTCTTACTAGTATTCCCCTACATCCCCACCTCTTGGCAAAAGAGCTCTAAAGCCTTTAAATGCGCCTTCAAACCATTGGCAGTTTTAGCCATTAAAATAAGATCATCAGCATACAGAAGCAACTTCACCACATAAAGAGACAGTTGTATGCCTTCTCATTAGTTTTGTTTAACCACTCTTCAAGTTTATCTATATATAAGCCAAACGGGGTGGGGGAAAGGGGGCAACCCTGTTTGACCCCATTGTCACTACCAAAGCAATCAAACAAACCCTCTTTTGATTTTAGCCCCGACCTACTCATAAAGCTTATGCACTGCGGCCCAATACTCATATGGAATCTTGAGCTCCTCCTTCCTTCTCCAAAGTTTGTCCCTAGGAACCATATCAAAGGCTTTTTTGAAATCAACGAAGCAATAGAAAGCTTCCCCCCCTTGGGTGTCCCACACCTTCTTAATGAGGTGCCTTAGAGTCACGCAATGATCAATGGGAGTATTTTGGCCTAAAACCTACCTGCCTTTTTGCTCTTTTTCCCTCTATTTCAGCCCAACTACTAATTCTGCGCTCAATCATGCTCCTGAAAAGCTTTCCAAGAAGAGGATTGACCATAATCGTATGGTAATTAGATGGGTTATTGACATCCCAACTTTTAAAAAGAGGAATAACTACACTAGTTGTCCACTCTGCCGGGAAGCCCACTTGAGTGACGTTAAAGATCTGTTTGATGTGCAGGGCAAGGAGATCAACGCCCCACTTTAAAAATTCAGCTTGCAACCCATCAATGTCTTGTGCTTTACTGTGAGCTAATTTCATTATACCCTATTTGATATCTTCTATCGAGAAGAGCTCGGTAGACGTGTTAACTGTCATGTCCCGATATTAAGGCATTGTTTAAATTAAGGATTTAAACATCATGGTAAAAGACGATAAAGTTGCTTTTGTAAAAATATCAATTCAAATGATAGAAATCATTACACACACACACACACACACACATATATATATAATAACATTATTATTTTTGATATAATAAAAATATAATATAATCATAAGTAACAATTATAATATTAAATTAAGTATTATTATAATTATAATTATTTAAATACTTAGTATATATATATATATAGTAAAAGCCATCATTGAGCGATTAAGGAAGACCAAGTAATATAAACTTGTGGGGCCGACCATTTCATATTGATATGCAGCGATCACTTTAATTAATACAAGACAAACATTATTAATGAATCATGCAACGATTACAGTTTATATAACTGGCAGCAAATATATAAGCAATTCTAAAGGACGACAATCGGGCAACAATTAAATACAAACCACTAATATTTCCTAAGGGTGCGATTAGTCTATGAAAGGATACCTGAGATGTATCCCTTGAATCATATAAGAGGAAAGGGATATCATTCGATTAAAAGGGAAGGGGGGATTATGGAATATAATATATATTATATATATATGGCAGTCAGCAAAGAGAAAAGGGCAGCGGTTCTAAATTTGGGGGATCATTAATAAAGAATGTGGAGAGTCAAAGAATATGGAGAAAGATATAAACAAATAACAGTGGACAACGATTGAAAAGAAATAGCATACAAGTTGTGTCCTAACGGCAGCTATGGGACCTCTGCAATAGTAATATACTATCTCCTCTCACCATCAAATTTGATCAACAAAAAGACACTCATCGTGGGATTTAGTGGATAACAGTAGCGCCAAAGAGAAACATTTAAACACAAAGGAATATCCTTCACTGTTGCAAGCCTCACAGTGCCAAGTCATGTATGTTCTTATCTTCGATCTTAATATTATCATAAGTTGACTATAGTAACAATGATGAATGCTTAAGTAGGAATAATATCTTATTATAGCAACATAAGTAGAAGAATATGATCGTTGATGCTACGTGGGATGAACATTAGGAATATGTTTGGTAAATGAAAGTTAGAATACATTAGAAAGATTATCATAGAAAAGATAAGCAAAATACTATCATGAGTAGAGAGAATAGACTAAAATATAGAATGAGAATATTTATATTCCTAGTGTTAGGAAAGTATCCATAATCATGGTAAAATAAGAATGAATAGCCTAAGAATATTATGAAGAATGTTTATATGATAAATGATTCTTATAAAGAGCATATTGAATATTGCCAAGAGATGTGAATGGCAATCACGAGATAGTAAAGATAATTCTTATAAGAATAATGCATAATCATAAAAGACCCAGGATGAGAAGTAGGCCTCATAGTTAATCTACCAACACACCATAAGTGAGATTAAGGGTTAGGGTAGGCAATTGGCTTAATGATGGATAATGCTCAAGCTGGTGAGATATCACCCCTTTGAGCTAAGTAAATAGGCCCTTATCTCAAGCTGGTGAACTATCACCCCTCCGAGATAAGTGGAGAGGCCCTTGTCTCAATTTGGTGAACTATCACCCCTCCGAGACAAGTGAAGAGTGCTTGTCTCAAGCTGGTGAAGACATCACCCCTCTAAGACAAGTGGTTAGGCCTTTAACTCAAGCTAGTGAATTCCTTCACCCCTCTGAGTCAAAGGAAAGGAATATTTGTAAGATACCCAACTAGTTCTATTAAAATTTTTCCTTAAACAATTTTACTTGCTATAAACTCATCAACTACTCAACAACTTAAAGATCTACATCAAAGATAATTACTTGAATGAATCAACCTTAAAGATGGGTACTTGTCTTATTGCTTAATTCAATCATCTTGCAATGTCTTATTACATGGATAATGCTTTCAATAGCATGAAGTTACAACCTTATTCAGATGGAATTACAAAAGCAGGCCTTGGAGCCTAGATGATTACAATGACTTCCACACTTGATCAACTTAATCAAACTCAATGATGTTAACTGAATGTCAACACCTCACAATACAACAAGGGAGCATCACCTTGTCAGTTGAGGGAGCATCACCCCAACACTTGAAACTCGCAAGCCTCAAGATTACAAGCTAAATAGCTTTGCAGAGAGAATTTTGTCAAAAGATTAAGATATGAAATGAATGAGAGAGCTCCTCCTTTTATAGGCCTTCCAAAGGCAATGAAGGCATGTTTTTCAATGCACAAAGGGGAACCAAGGCACATTTCCCAAGAAGCATATCCAAGGGAATATTCCATCTGATGACTCATTCTGAGTTGGCAAGCTTATCCAGAGACCTTGACACGGATCTCGAAGACATTCTGTCAACCAATGAGAGCTCAGGTAGTTACAACTACCTTATCTTTTGACTAGGCGCCAAATGTTGACCTAGGCACCCAACTGAGGTAGCAAAGTCATGAATAGGCGCCTTTCCAGGCTAGGCGCATTCTGGAGGTGAGAAAATAGGTAGGAGTGCACCTTGCATGTAAGATGACTTTCCTTGACGATTCTTCAAGTCTTGATGTTCTGGAAGGTGGAATGCTTCAACTGGGAGTGAGCGCCTAACTTGGAAAGAGCTTCCACATGTTGTTACCTTGATCCAGAAAGGTGTTTGGATACTTAACTTATCCAACCTCCTTAAGGCGCTCATTGAGATTGATCTAGGCGCCACTTGGGGTTAGGCGCTACCAAAGAAGTGTGCCATATTTTGACTTCAATCCTAGATGCCCAACTAGACTCTAGGCGCCAAAATGACGTTGCAACTGCATGGATTTCAAGACCAAGTGCCAACTTGAGATGATATTGTGCCTTGCTAGGGTTAGGCGCCAAATTGGGGTTTGCAAAGAGGCTAGGCACCAAATTGAGTTCTTTAGAAACTAGATTGCTTCCAAAGTTAGGCGCCAAAACAAAATCATTAAGAAGGTGTTTAAATGCTAGGCGCCAATCTGAGGGTGTAGAGGCATGAAGATGCGCCTAGTGAAGTCTGGCGATTCTATATGTTTTCCAACACTTATCAATCATTCAATGAAGACTTTTGGACCTTGATTCAAGATTAGGCGCCCAAATGAGCCCTCTCGAGTCTAGGCGCTCATTTCATGCATTATGAGTTCTAGGCGCTAATTGAAGGTGGTGAATGCCAAGAAATGCGCCTAGCAGGATGAAGTCGTTTGAATACCTTCTCCTTCAAAGATAGAGACTTAAGTGCAAATTTACAAGATCCCTTGTTAGGCGCCAGAGCTAGGCTATTCAAGTTGATGGGTGCGCCTAAACTCACTTGTTGTTTCTTACCACTTCAACACCTAGAAGATGTTCCAAGATGTTCCGTTTTACAAGTGCCTTACCTCACAAGTTCCTTCATGTGTTCTTCTTTGAAGGCGCCAAAACTGAGCTCTAGTGCCATGGGATTGCGCCTATCATCTAGGGTAAACTCTAGCTTCATTCAACCGACTAGGAGTTTCCAAGTCATATCCAAATGCAAGTATTCTGTCTAGAAATGAAAGTAATTCATCATCCTTTCCTTAGGCGCAAAATGGCCTTCTTGAAGGAGGTGCATCTGAGAGGTTAAAGAGGAGGGAAAGTGCACCTTACTCTTACATCACTTTTCTAGACTTAGATGATGATCACAATTTAGAAGGATGATCTCCAGAATCAATTTCAACACTTGATGATACAAATATCCTTACAATTCACTAGGCGCCATACCAGGGTTGTTTCACCATGATCTATCGCCTCAAGTATCAACTTCTAAATGAAGTGCCAATCTAGTGTCTCAGAGCCTTATGCTAATGCCTTTGATAGACTAGGTGCTCAATCAAATTTGCAGGAATAGTGATAGGCGCCTAAGTGCTCAAAAGGGTTTCTCCACTTAGTTGTATGCATTCAACATCTTAGGCGCACATTGGGGTCAATTTGGATGGAAAAGTGCGCCTAGTGTTCACTTAATCATGTTCTTGAAGATTTTGCAGAATTGGAGTTGCTATGAAGATCAAAACATTCTTTCCTCCCAAGCGCCCTAGTTGATGTGTTTGAAGTGCTTCAAAATATGATGTTTCTATGCTAGGCGCTCATCTAGGAAGTATGATGTGAAATTGGCACCTAGACAACTTCCAGCTTATTTGGCCTCTAGACTTAGCCAAATTTTGGGTTTCTGACTTAGATCCTGCAAAATAATAAAACAGAGTTAGTCAAAAACCACTTCATTCCCTCATTATTTAGAATTAGCCTCCGGGAATGAGGACTAGGCTAATCCATTCTTCACTTGATGATCAAGCTGGAAACGGGGACATGACAATCCCCTTCCTGGGATTGCTTGTCCTCAAGCAAATGAAGGTTAGGATGCTCCAGGATCCTCTCTCCTTCCCACGTAGCATCCTCCATTGGCAACCCTTTCCACTTCACCAGATACTCTCTTATGCTTCGGTTGCGCAGTTTTTTCTCCCTTATGTCCACCACACTTTCAGGTTCAAGTGCAAGCATACCTTCTTCATCAAGTGGTGGTAGTTCATCAGATGAAACCACATGTTGACCTAATGCTTTTTTGAGACATGACACATGAAACACATTGTGGATGCGGCTTCCTATTGTCAAGTCAAGTTCATATGCCACTTCTCCTACTTTTCTCAACACCTTGTAGGGTCCGTAGAACCTTGGTTTCAATTTCTCTGCACCTGACTTCTTTAAAGTACTCTGTCTATATGGTTGAAGGCGCAGAAACACCATGTTACCTACTTCAAAGTTCCGTTCAACCCGGTGTTTGTCAGCATACAACTTTTGTTGATTTTGAGCTCTTTGCAAATTGTCCTTAAGGACTCTCAAAATACCTTGAGTATCCTTCATTAATTCACTTGCTCTGGGAGCTCTACTGTCATCCAATGCCAAATCAACAAATGAAACTGCTTCATATCCATACAGAGCTCGGAAGGGAGTCATGCCAATCGACATGTGAAAAGTGGTGTTGTAGCAGTATTCACCCAGATATAGCCACTTAATCCAAGCACGCTGATGATCAGACACATAGTTTCTCAAGTATCCCTCAAGCCATTTATTAACAATTTCAGTCTGTCCATCGGTTTGAGGATGATAGCTAGTACTTGGTGTTAATTCCGTCCCAGCTAATCAAAATAGCTCCCTCCAGAATACACTGATGAACTGGCTATCTCGATCACTGACTATGGTCTTAGGAAGGCCATGTAGTCTGAAGACGTCACGGAAGAATAACTTAGCTACTTGCAATGCTGATGACTCAACTGGAATTGCAAAGAAGTGAGCATACTTAGTTAATTTGTCCACAACTACATAAATGCAGTCTCTTCCATTCACCTTCGGAAGACCTGTGATGAAGTCCATAGAGATACTCTCCCACTTATGTTCAGGAATTGGTAGTGGTTGGAGTAATCCTGCTGGAAATGTATGTTCTGTCTTATTTTGCTGACAAGTCAGACACTCCCTGACATACTGAAGAACTTCTTCCTTCAGACCTTTCCAAGTGAATCTTTCCTTGATCTATCTATATGTCTTGAAGTAGCCAGGGTGTCCTGCAAGTGGATCATCATGGTATGCCTGCAAAATTTGTAGCTTCAATTCCGACTCAGGAGTTAGATAGATTCTATCTTTATAATAGATGATATCATCAATCACCTTGTATCTATCATTCTAAATGACTCCATCCATGATCTCACAAGCAAATTTAGATTTGGAATACTCAACTAGAAGCTGAGCCTTCCAATCCACTGAAACTTTGCTCAGGGCACAAACAGCAGGTCTTCTAGACAGGGCATCAGCAACCACATTCTTCTTGCCTTTCACATATTCAATGTCAAAATCATATGCCTGTATCTTCAAAACCCACTTCTGCTGTCTTTCATTCAAGTCTTTCTGCCCTAGAAAGTATTTCAAACTGTTGTGATCAGTTCTGACCACAAACTTAGATCCAACTAGATACTGACGGAATTTAGCCAAGGCATGCATGATTGCCAGCATCTCTTTGTCATAAGTTGAGTACAATCTTTCTGTATCCTTCAACTTCTTGCTCTCGAACACGATGGGATGTCGATCTTGCATCAACATAGCTCCAATGCCCTCTCCTGAAGCATCACATTCTAGAACAAAGGATTTAGTAAAATCTGGCAAAGCCAGCACTGGTGTTGTACTCATTACTTCCTTCAATCTATCAAATGCAGCTTGAGCTTCTATTGACCAGATGAAAGCACCTTTCTTTGTCAGATTTGTTAGGGGTGCGGCAAGTTGCGAGAAACCTTTAGCAAACCTTCTGTAATAGCTGCAGAGGCCTAGGAAACCTCTTAATTCTGACACATTCCTGGGAACTGGCCAGTTACGAATAGCTTCAATCTTCTCTTCTTGAACTTTCACACCATTTGCTCCTATCACATGACCCAGGTACAGAATCTCCTTCGGGCCAAAATCACACTTAGACATCTTTGCATACAAAGATTGATTCTCCATAACATTCAATACTTCATCTAAGTGTTGAAGATGTTCTTCCCATGTCTTGCTATAAATCAAGATATCGTCGAAGAAAACCAGCAGGTACTTCCTCAATTGCTTGTTGAAGACATGATTCATGCAGGACTGGAAGGTGGCTGGTGCATTGGTCAGCCCAAACGGCATCACCATAAATTCATAATGTCCATAATGACATCTGAATGCTATCTTTGGAATGTCTTCATCACGGACACGGATTTGATGGTAACCAGATCGAAGATCTATTTTTGAAAAATAGACTGCTCCATGCAGTTCATCAAGTAGTTCATCAATCCTAGGTATTGAATACCTATTCTTGATGGTCTTCTTGTTCAGTGTGCGATAGTCGATACACATCCGCATTGTTCCATCCTTCTTCTTTACTAGCACCACAGATGAAGCAAATGGACTTGATGATGGTCTTATATGCCCCATATCGATCAATTCTTTGATCGTCTTCTCAATTTCAATCTTGAAATGTCTCGGGTGCCAATAGGGAGCAATGTTGACAGGTTTAGCCCCATCCTCCAATTCAATTACATGTTCAAAACCTCTATTAGGAGGTATTCCTGGAGGTATATCCCTGAACACTTTACCATGCTTATCCAACATTGCCTGGATATCTGCAGGGTAAATTTCTTCAGCAGAGAGAATTTGGTTGTCTTTGATACAAACCTGTGCTGCCCACTCAATATCATTATGCCTAAACAATGCTTCCATTCGTTTTGCTGAGACAACTCGAGGATTTCCATCAGACACTGACTTCAATTTGATCTTTCTTCCCTCATGCATGAATTCCAATTCCATCTTCTGAAAGTCTTGGACAATTCTTCCAAGTGAATGCAACCATTGCACTCCAAGTACTACATCAATATGCCCAAGTCCAACTACATAGAAATCATCCTGTAAAGAATAATCTCCCATCTAAATTTGTAGTTGGGTCACTCTTCTGGTACAACTCATCAGAAATCCATCAGCAACTGCTATTTGAAACCCTTCGAAGTCTTCAACTGTTAGACCCCGCCTTGCTACCAAACCTTCATCTATGAAGTTGTGAGTAGCACCACTGTCAATTAGACAGGTGACTCTTTGACCCTTCACAACTCCTCTTATGCAAAAGGCATGATATTTCGGAACTCCTGAAATAGTTGCTAATGTAATTTTGTCAGTTGTTTCTGAAACATTCAGAGTTGGTTGTACCTCCTCTTCATCCTGAGTGGATTCTTCTTCACTCAGTGACTCTTCTTCACTTCCATCATCGGATACAACTTCAATCAGATGAGCTTTACCTTTACCAAGGCATCTGTGTCCTGGTTCCCAAGGTTGTTTGCAAGAAAAGCAGAGTTTCTTCCTTCTTAGCTCGTCTCTTTCGGCTGCAGATGGACCTTGAGTCATCTTTTGAGGAAAAGAGGGTCTCCTTTGAGTAGAGCTAACACCTTTATAGAACTTCTTCTTAGGCTGATATACAGGAGTAGTATCAAGATCTAGAGCAAAGTCAATTGCTTCCTCTAAATTTGTCGGCCTTTGTACCTTTACCAATGGCTTGATCTGATTGTTCAATCCCTTAATGAACAACATAGTGATTCTTCGGTCAGTCATATCAGGTACCATTACTGCTATCTTCTGAAAATCATTAACATACTGCACAACCCTTCCTTCTTGCTTGAGTTGAGCTAGTTCGTGATAGTACACTTTAGTGTCTTTTCTATCAAACCTCTGAATCAGCTTGGTTACAAACTCATCATAGGAATTTATCCTATCATGATGTTGAGAGACTAGGCCATGATGCCACCATTCATAAGCCAATCCTTCAAGATGCATTGTAGCAAATTGAATTGCCTTCTTTTCTGTTAAAGGCTTAAGAGAAAGGTATGTATCCAACTTGTTAACCCAAGCCCTAGCACTGAGCTTACCACTTCCATCAAAGGTAGGAATGGGAACTCGATTCAATGCTTCTTTATACTCCTTTGTATCATCATCCCGTCTAGGACGAAAGCCTCTAGTTCTACCTCGCCTATCCCTATCTTCCCTCTTTTGTCGGCAATATTCATTGAAAGTCATCATATCCCGAACATGTTCTGGTAATCTGGCATAGAGATCTGCAAAGAGAGCTACCTCATCTTCGAAGTTATTCTGATCTCCTTCATCAAACTCTTCATCAGCTTCATTGTCTTGTTCAGGTGGTGGTGGAAGGAAAGTTGGTCTTAAAGGCCTATTAACTGTAGGAGTTCGTGTGCGAACCCTTCTGCCTGTTGCACTAGCAGCATCATCATCAACTTGTCTTTCTTGTCTCTCAGGTCTAGTTGCATCTCGATGACCTTGTCCAGCTACTTCACCTTGATTCATATTTTGAAGGGATTGTAGGACATGTTGCAATATTTGAGCGGTTTGTTGTTGTTCAGCGGCAATGTTCCTAAACATCTCCCTTGCTGTATGTTCACCATCAGCAGGTGGACTTCTACTTCTTTCCTCAGCCATGTTAGCTAGAACTTCTGTGTGATGTTGTTGCCGTTGTTCTTGTTGTTGTCTAGCTCTTCTTGTATAATACCTGTGTGGACCTACTTCAGGCGGCTGCATAACCCAGAGGCTGGCAGGATCACAGCTCTGATACCACTGTAAGATACCCAACTAGTTCTACTAAAATTTTTCCTTACTTAAACAATTTCACTTGCTATAAACTCATCAACTAATCAACAACTTAAAGATCTACATCAAAGATAATTACTTGAATGAATCAACCTTAAAGATGGGTACTTGTCTTATTGCTTAATTCAATCATCTTGCAATGTCTTATTACATGGATAATGCTTTCAATAGCATGAAGTTACAACCTTATTCAGATGGAATTACAAAAGCAGGCCTTGGAGCCTAGATGATTACAATGACTTCCACACTTGATCAACTTAATCAAACTCAATGATGTCAACTGAATGTCAACACCTCACAATACAACAAGGGAGCATCACCTTGTCAGTTGAGGGAGCATCACCCCAACACTTGAAACTCGCAGGCCTCAAGATTACAAGCTAAATAGCTTTGCAGAGAGAATTTTGTCAAAAGATTAAGATATGAAATGAATGAGAGAGCTCCTCCTTTTATAGGCCTTCCAAAGGCAATGAAGGCATGTTTTTCAATGCACAAAGGGGAACCAAGGCACGTTTCCCAAGAAGCATATCCAAGGGAATATTCCATCTGATGACTCATTCTGAGTTGGCAAGCTTATCCAAAGACCTTGACACGGATCCTGAAGACATTCTATTGACCAATGAGAGCTCAGGTAGTTACAACTACCTTATCTTCTGACTAGGCGCCAAATGTTGACCCAGGCGCCCAACTGAGGTAGCAAAGTCATGAATAGGTGCCTTTCCAGGCTAGGCGCATTCTGGAGGTGAGAAAATAGGTAGGAGTGCGCCTTGCATGTAAGATGACTTTCCTTGACGATTCTTCAAGTCTTGATGTTCTGGAAGGTGGAATGCTTCAACTGGGAGTGAGCGCCTAACTTGGAAAGAGCTTCCACATGTTACCTTGATCCAGAAAGGTGTCTGGACACTTAACTTATCCAACCTCCTTAAGGTGCTCATTGAGATTGATCTAGGCGCCACTTGGGGTTAGGCGCTACCAAAGAAGTGCACCATATTTTGACTTCAATCCTAGACGCCCAACTAGACTCTAGGCGCCAAAATGACGTTGCAACTGCATGGCTTTCAAGACCAAGTGCCAACTTGAGATGATATTGCGCCTTGCTAGGGTTAGGCACCAAATTGGGGTTTTCAAAGAGGCTAGGCGCCAAATTGAGTTCTTTAGAAACTAGATTGCTTCCAAGGTTAGGCGCCAAAACAAAATCATTAAGAAGGTGTTTAAATGCTAGGCGCCAATCTGAGGGTGTAGAGGCATGAAGATGCGCCTAGTGAAGTCTGGCGATTCTATATGTTTTCCAACACTTATCAATCATTCAATGAAGACTTTTGGACCTTGATTCAAGATTAGGCGCCCAAATGAGCCCTCTGGAGTCTAGGCACTCATTTCATGCATTATGAGTTCTATGCGCTAATTGAAGGTGGTGAATGCCAAGAAATGCGCCTAGCAGGATGAAGTCCTTTGAATACCTTCTCCTTCAAAGATAGAGACTTAAGTGCAAATTTACAAGATCCCTTGTTAGGCGCTAGAGCTAGGCTATTCAAGCTGATGGGTGCGCCTAAACTCACTTGTTGTTTCTTACCACTTCAACACCTAGAAGATGTTCCAAGATGTTCCCTTTTACAAGTGCCCTACCTCACAAGTTCCTTCATGTGTTCTTCTTTGAAGGCGCCAAAACTGAGCTCTAGTGCCATGGGATTGCGCCTATCATCTAGGGTAAACTCTAGCTTCATTCAACCGACTAGGAGTTTCCAAGTCATATCCAAATGCAAGTATTCTGTCTAGAAATGAAAGTAATTCATCATCCTTTCCTTAGGCGCAAAATGGCCTTCTTGAAGGAGGTGCATCTGAGAGGTTAAAGAGGAGGGAAAGTGCGCCTTACTCTTACATCACTTTTCTGGACTTAGATGATGATCACAATTTAGAAGGATGATCTCCAGAATCAATTTCAACAATTTGATGATACAAATATCCTTACAATTCACTAGGCGCCATACCAGGGTTGTTTCACCATGATCTATCGCCTCAAGTATCAACTTCTAAATGAAGCGCCAATCTAGTGTCTCAGAGCCTTATGCTAACACCTTTGATAGACTAGGCGCTCAATCAAATTTGCAGGAACAGTGATAGGCGCCTAAGTGCTCAAAAGGGTTTCTCCACTTAGTTGTATGCATTCAACATCTTAGGCGCACATTGGGGTCAATTTGGATGGAAAAGTGCGCCTAGTGTTCACTTAATCATGTTCTTGAAGATTTTGCAGAATTGGAGTCACTATGAAGATCAGAACATTCTTTCCTCCCAAGCGCCCTAGTTGATGTGGTTGAAGTGCTTCAAAATATGATTTTTGTATGCTAGGCACTCATCCAGGAAGTATGATGTGAAATTGGCGCCTAGACAACTTCCAGCTTATTTGGCCTCCAGACTTAGCCAAATTTTGGGTTTCTGACTTAGATCCTGCAAAATAATAAAACAGAGTTAGTCAAAAACCACTTCATTCCCTCATTATTTAGAATTAGCCTTTGGGAATGAGGACTAGGCTAATCCATTCTTCACTTGATGATCAAGCCGGAAACGGGGACATGACAATATTGGACCCATGGCAATATTGCACCCTAATAAATCCTCTCTTGTTAGGTGAGTGGTTTGATTAACGTGTAGGCCCAAGTATGTCTCTCCCGGGGTAAATCATGAAACATGTATAGTAGATATTGTGGAAGGTAGAATGCATATAGATTATGATTATAAGGCTTGATTTAATATATCTTTGTGATCAATATGATTAGATAAAAAGGATTGAATTCTAATGTACTCTTTTACGAGTTGAAATTGTTTGCAAGGTTGCAAAAATTTTGGCTTGCTAGAAGGGGACATTACATTAACTATGGGAGGTTTATCTTTCATCTGCGCCCTCTCGTAAAGAAGCTTCACATACTCTAACCATTGGCCACTTGTGATATTATTTTCAATTTGTTTTATCTTTTGTTGTAGCTCTCTCCAAAAGCCTTTCGGGTTGTGCTTACCCAAGGATATTAATTCCGCCCTCCTATAGGCCACATAGCTCTCCTTTTTGGACTTTATCAGCTGCTCATATTTTTTCTTGCTATCTTTGCCAGCCTTCTTCCCTTTGATGGATCTTTTTGCCTCCTTGCACTCTTCATCATACCACGGATTAGACGGGAAGGTATTTGAAACCCCCTTCTTAGGCTGGGATCTCTTGCAGACCTTTAACGCCTTGTGTAATAAAGGAATCAGCAGACTGCTGCCAATATATTATCTAGTTGCACTGTTTTCTTTTCCCCCAGTGTAGCTTTTTGCCTCTCGAAGGTGTTGTTCGTCCAAAAACTAGAAACGGGGCTGCACTCCTTTCACCCTCAAGAAATGGTATCCATTTTTTTACTCGAGGATTGAAAGAGTGGACGTTACACCAGTATGGGTAAAGCTCTCTAAGATTGTCAATAGATTTTTGGTCACTGGAGGTGTTTAGAGAGATAGAGAACTCTCTAGGTCGGTTTATAGAGGCTAATATGAGTTTTCTTGAAACTGGGAATATGTCGATAGCAAAGATTCTTGTGGGTTTAGATCTGAGAGAGGGTTGGTTGTTGAAATAACTCTTCAAAAGAACTCTTACTTATTAGTTCAACAACTAGATGATCATGGTATCCCCTTTCGATGCTTAAGGTGTCATAGGTATGGACACCTAGCAGTGGACTGCAATTTTACATTAAAAAAAGGATTAGATGAGGAAAGATCATCCTAAGGGAAAGGATTCAGGGTGAAAGGAAAATTCTTCAAAAATGGTGCTTATTCAAAGCCCATAACAAAAGGGGAAATAGGAAGAAGTAGTTGAATGCCCAAAGCTAGCCAATGTACAAGAGGAAACTCAATATGGGGGATAGGTCATTACAAAAAAGGGTTTGAGCATGAGCATCATTCAACTATCTCTTAGGAGGTTCAACCCAAAAATAACACCATCTTGAAAAGGTTAAGTAAGGGTAATGGTTTATTGGATAGTAAAGAACCTTTTAGTAAGGGTCTAAGGGATGATAATTTTTCTCTCTCTGGGCTCTATACTTAGAAGTAGGGGAAGGGTTATGGCTAAGAACCCAATTCTAGAGGAGGAAGCTATGAGACTAGGGGAACCAAAGGGTTCAAAGGATGTCAAATGCATATTGGTTACTCTTCTATGATAGAATTTAAGCACTAGGAAAGAGCCTATGGGAATTATGGGAGGGGAAGTTGAAGGTGTGTTCGATAGGGGAAAGAGACAAAGGGATGGGTTAGGGAAGAAAGTCAAACTTGACCATAGCTCAACAAAAGGTATCGAATGAAGTGAAGGCAAGTAAACAATCTTCTATAATAGGGGTTTTTAAAGAAAAGTCTGCCCTAGTTGAGGGTAACATGTGATCGGTCTATCCTTGAATTGTAGAGGGCTAGTTAGTACCTCAAACAAATAGGCCCTCAAATGGTTGGTGGAAATCCACAAACCTAACATATCATTACTACAAGAAACCATGGGAGAAGGGGAGAAAATTGTCATAGAATTGAAGAAATTGCTTGGGGGATGGGATTTTATTTTTATTGATGTTAGGGGTTACTCGAGGGAGGTCTAATATCAAGATGGAGGCCTAGAGTACTAACATGTTCTAACTATCTCTCCTTTGACTCAAGTTTGGGCATTGTGTTCTCCTAGAGCTAGGCAAGGAGATAACAGTCCTAAACTTATATGGGCCATAAGCTAAAAGGTTGGTCTTTTGGGAGAGTTTTTTTTCAATGGGTTTGTTGAGGCAAGAGAATATTATTATAAAAGACCTCAATTTCTGTCTAGGAAAAGCTAAAATTTGGGGTCAAGCTACTCAAGTGAACCCTATATCATTTTCCTTTATAAGAAGACTAGAGGAGTTAGTTCTTTATGACTTTGAACTAGTAGAACCCAACCCCACTTGATGAAACAAAAGGGTAGGTGAGGAAAGGATAGTAAAAATATTGGATAAATTTCTAATGTCTAGTAGATTCATTAATGATCATGATAGAATTAGGCAGTGGGTAGGCATAGGGGGTGAGTCTAACCATTTTCCCATTCTCCTAAAGATGGCCAAAGTAGAAAGGAAACCTCCCACTCCTTTCAAGTTTAATCCCTCTTGGTTAGAAGAGGAAGAATTTGCTAGGCTAATCAAAGAACAGTGGACTCCTTTTGATGTGAATTAAAGGGAATCAACATCCATTCAATTTGCAACTAACTTATAGAAGGTGAAATAGGTGGCAATAGCTTGGGCCCATGAGAAAATATTAAAAGATGTCTAGGAGTTAGTTGATTGGAGGCTCATTTGGAAAGAATGTACAACTAACAATTAGCAGGATATCCAAATGAAGGTCATAAATATAAGGCTAAGCAAATTAAAAGAAAGTTACTGGCAAACAAAGAGGCTATTTGGAGGTTGAAAAGTAGAGCTCTTTGGGTTGCAAAGGGATGTGAAAACACCAAGTTTTTTCATTAGTAAGCAAATCATAAGAAAAATGTCAACATAATATAGAAGATCAAGAGGACTAATGGTGAGGTTGTTAATAGTTTTGAAGACATTGCTAGAACTAGGGTGGGACATTTAGGGGAGATCTATAAAGAATAAAGAGGGTTTTCAGTGCAAAGGTGGTTCGCATGACAACTTATTTTCCTAGTTTTGTAAACGAAGAAAATAATGGGAAGTTATTAGAAGAGGTATTGAAAGATGAATTGCAAAAGGTATTGCATAGCCTCCAAAAGGGAAAGACCCTAGGGCTTGATGGATGGGCTGTTCAGTTCTTCATCGGTTTTATGAGGTAATTGAGGAAGATCTACCAAGGGTAATAGAGGAATCTCAAGTCTCAAGGAAAATGTTGGCATCCTTTAATACTACCTTTCTTACACTTATTCCAAAATATGATAATCCTTCCACTTTTGAAGAATACAAACCCATCTCTTTATGTAATTGCATTTATAAGATTGTGGTTGAGATCATAGCTTTAACGATTAAGAAGTTCTTTTTAGGGAACCTTACTTTGTAAGGACAAGTGCCAAAAATCTTAACATCTTAATGGTGGACTACACTCTCAAATCTAATGTGTTTGTCCTACCCTTGGGAGGGTGTGACAGTCTTGGGAGCACAATGGTTCTGCACTATTGGTCCTATCTTGTGGGACTTTTTAAAACCCTAGATGCAACTCACAAATAATGGTCAACAACAAACCTTACAAGGATTGACTCTTGGATTAGTTTGTCTCATTAGCTCTCATTGCATGGCAAAGTTACTCAAAAAAGGGTCTCATGGCATTATTGCACATCATTCTAGTATTTAGCTCAAGGACTTATATGTTTCAACCCAACCCAAAGATCTAGAGAAACTATTGCCCCACCATTTAGTTATATTTATGGAACCAACTAGTTTACCACCATGCTACACCAGAGATCACACAATCTAGCTAATGTCTGGGAATACACCTCCAAATATCTACCCCCACTAGTACCCATTTATGTAAAAGATTGAAAGAAACTAACCCAGGAATTGTTGTGTCAAGGGCTTATTCAACCAAGAACTAGTCCTTATTCTTCCCCTGTACTAATGGTTCAAAAAAATGGGCCTTGGCTTCTTTGCATTAACTTTTAGGAGCTAAATAAATTCACCATCAAGGATAAATTTCCTATTCTAGTAGTAGATGTGCTCTTAGATGAACTCCACGGTGCTTGCTTCTTCTCCAAGCTCTATTTACGACTAGGTTATCTGTAATGTCCCCTTCTAGTGAGTCCAAATTTTTCCTTTGACCTTGCACAATTCAACTCACAAAAGAGAACATTAGAGTTCCATTTTCTTTTCATTTCATCATATTTACAATATAATTATTATTCATCCATATTCAAGTTGTGTATTCATGTCCTTATATAATGTTTCCAACTTATCATTTGTTCATACACTTCCCACGCTCCACCTTGATTGGGTTCTTGGTTGCCCTCTCATTAATCATCTTCGTCTTCCACCTAAGTACGGATGTATTAGGGCACATTTCATCCCCACGGAGGCCCAAAGGCTTCGCACTACATGTGGTGTTCCTCACCATTTGGCTCGATGGAACTTCATGCAACATGCGGCATTCTTCATTCCATCGAGAGTCACCTCACGTCGGGTACAATTATCATGAGCTCATAAATTATCATAGGCCCAAGAGCTTCACACTACATGCGGTGTTCTTCATATCTTGGCCCAAGGGACTTCACACAACACGCGGTGTTCTTCATCCACTTGGGGTTACCTACGTTCCATATACATCCCTAATTCACCCTACTATGATGGACGAAAAGGCGATTAACAAGGAGGTTCGAACACCTCTCTTGGATGGATCATGAGTTGTGTCCTAAGGTTGTCCAATATTTCTCATCTTGTGATCCACCATGGATCACAAGTTGCCATGATTTCATAATGAGGCTTTCCATATGCCTTCTTTCATACTTTTCATGTTTATTCATTTGCCTCATGGTTCCATATCTTTCACAATTTTATACACTTAATTGTCTAAGGATTTTAGCTATCACATTCATTGAATTACAACATTCATTTCAAGTTAAATCTATACTCTCATATTCATGCACATAAGGAATCTATTTTATTCCCTATCACTACCTCATACTTTATTTTGGATCATAATATTAAATTCATGTATACCCATTAGACTAATACATTTATGCTTCTTGACTAAATCACTTAGTTCCAAAATTCATGATATTATTTAATGGATTCATTGCTTAATTGATAACAGTTATAATACTACTTGCTTATGCAATTGTTCATGAGATATATCATCTAAGATATACTGAAATGTAAATGCATCATATGGTTTATAAAGCGTGCATATTAACATAAGAAAGTTGAGAGATAAGACATACCTTTTGCCTTAAGATGTAATTCCAATGTTCAGTGATACTGGCTGGTAATAACTCCTTTGATCTTGGTTGGTCATGGGGATGATATCTCTTTTTATAGCAGAAATATGTATAAGATTTCACTGATTATATATATGTATTTGTTGTTGGTCGACCTTGGTGCCCACAACTTGTATGTAATTGGCAGTTCGAACTTAAGAGGATATGAAGTGATAATGCTTTAGACGTTGTTGTCTTGCTTCTGTATTATAGCTTTAGTTCCTCCTTGCAGCAATATACTATTCATCTCTTAATGATGATGACGTGCTGGTACTCAAGGCGATTTACAGCCGATATATATGATGTTTTGATGCTTTGCTTCTGAAGTTCGCTGATGCAATGAAGGAATATTCGATGGGATGATGCCCCTGTTTGAATCCTTGCAGCGGTCTTTATATGTGTTTGGTGCCAACATTGGTTGCGCTCCCTTGAAGAGACGTCTTGATTTGTAAATGATACTAACTAATCATTAGTTGGTGGTTTGCTTGATTCTTCCTTATGGTTACTTTTAATTATGAATAATGCTATCATATTATTGCCTTCTCAATAGTTTATAACAACTCATGCACCTTGGTATGATCCACGAATAACACAATGTATATTGATGTTTCTTTCATTTGCCATTTTAGTTATTATCTTCGTGATGATTTCTTATCTTCCACATTAGTTGAGGCTGCCCATTCGAATCTTTAGATGAGTAGTAATTCATTTATGTATGCAATGGAATTGGTTTTATCATTCCAATCTTTAATTGGAATGATATAATCAAGGACATGACATTATCATCATATCCACATCAAAGAAGAAGATATTTTGAATATAGCCTTTCGCACTCATGAGAGCCACTATGAGTTTCTTGTCATATCATTTGGCCTCACCAGTGCACTTCTACATTTTAGAGCTTGATGAATAAGCATTTCCACCTATTTCTTTAGAAGTTTATAATAGCCTTCTTTGATGATATACTACAATTAGACATGGGAAGAGCACCTCTTACACCTAGACCAAGCCCTTCAAATCCTTTCTATTAACCAATTATAGACAAATGCTCTAGGTGCTTCTTTGGCTAGAAGGAAATTGAATACCTAGGGACATTGTTTCTAAGGAAGGAGTTAAGGCAGACCTAGCAAAATTGAAGCCGTATAGAATTGGTGTAAACCCAAAACGCTAAAGAGCCTTCATAGGGTTTTAAGCCTTATAGGATATTACCACAAATTTGCCAAGGATTATGGAAAAATTAGATCCCTCTCACAACGATGTTGAAAAGGATTCATTTCAATGGTCTAACTACAAAATCAACATTTAATATACTCAAGTAGGTTATGTCCACTACACTAGTTCTTTCTATGGTTGACTTCTCTAAAACCTATAATTGAAAGTAATGCTTTTGGCTATGGATCGGGTGTCGATCTCATGTAAAAGGGTGACCCCTTCTCTTCACAAGTAAGGCTCTAACTAGAAAAAGTTCACTTGTTCCACCCTCTTCATGTAATCAACAAATGGTGCCCATGCATTGTTGGAAGACACTTCTACATTAAAACTATCCATCACAACCTCAAGTATTTTTTGGAATAGTGAGTGAGTCTATTCCATAGAGCAACAGAAGTGGGTCGCTAAGTTGTTGGGTTATGACTATAAGATTACCTACAAAAGAGGACAAGATAATGTTGTCATGTTATCATGCTAATTTGAAGACCATCCAACTCTGAGTGCTTTATCGTTGCCCACCCCTACTTGGTTAAATGAATTATGCCAATAATGTTGACAAGATAGTCACATTCAATGTCTCATTCATTAGGTGTACAATCGCCCCTCTTCGAAGCCAAATTATTCTAAGGATGGATCATATTTTTTGTATAAGGGTCATTTTATATTAGCCCCCCAATCAAATATGTGACAAAATCTTTTGTCTAAGTTCCATACCTCACTATCTACTAGTAATAGTCACTCTAAGTTTCTCAAAATATATGAAAGACTCTACTACAATTTTCTAGGAAGGTATGAAAATAGACATCAAATAGTTTATGGAGGAATGTGAGATTTGTCAATGCAACAAAGGTGAACATGTTGTCATCCCAAGTTAACTTCAACATTGCCCATTCCTATCCAAGTATGGACCAATATTTCTATGGACTTCATTGAATGGATTCCAAAGTCTGTGGGTAAATCAATCATTATGGTGGTGGTAGATCACCTCTCCAAATATGCCCATTTATGTGACATAGCCCATCCTTATTCTTACTCCATTATTGCCCAAACTGTCATCAACCAAATCTTCTATCTCCATGGCTTACCTACTTCCATTGTCAATGATCACGATCCCATTTTTGCTGGTCACTTATGGCAAGAACTTTTCCAGCACAATATACCCAACTTAAAATGAGCTTTGCATATCACCCATAAATAAATGGCCAAATTAAGATTGTCAATAAGTGCTTGGAGACTTGTTTATGTTGTTTTGCTTCAAATCACCAACACCATTGGACCAAATGGTTATTGTTGGAAGAATGGTGGTATAATACCACTTATCACACAACAACCAAGATGGCACTACATGATTCCATGTACGGTCAACATCCACCATTCTCTAAACATATATACTACACAGTTCCAAGGTACAGGCAATGGATTCCACCCTTCACATGTGTGACCCCATTGTCTACACCCTCAAGGACAACCCACATGAAGCAACAAGTTATTAACACCATTTAAAGCATACTTTTTCCATTGGTGACATGGTCTTTCTTTATTTGCAACTACACAAACAACTATTCTTAACAATGAAGGCTTATCAAAAACTAGCACCCAAGTTTTATGACCCCTATAAAATTCTACAAAAAAAAGTTTAGTTGCATACAAATTGGAACCTCCTTTTTCAAAACTCCATCAAATTTTCCATGTCTCTTTTTTGAAGAAGGCTCTTGGCCAACAAGTTTATGCCCAATCTACATTACCCAAGTTGGATATAGAAGAATCTATTATCATTACACATATGTCTATCCTATATAGATGATTGCAACAACTCCACAACCACACCATCATACAGTTCCTAGTACAATAGCATGGTATGCAACTAAAAGATGCAACATGAGAACCCTTCTTCCAATTGCCACAAAAGTTTCCTCATCTCAAGCTTTAAGAACAAAGCTTTTTAAAGGAGAGGGCATGTTAGGACCCATAGTCCTTATTATTTCCTCTTAACTCTTTAATTTTGTATTAAGCTTCATAATAAAAGCATTAGACACATACTTTGTAAGTCATTGATTTTGCTAAGTATGTTTATCCCACATGCATGGGAAATAGTAGTTCTATTGGTAGTATTAGTTTAAATAGGGTTTAAATAGAAGGAAGGGTTATCCATCAAATATATTGTATCGAGCATTGTTCAAATGAGGTTGCCCCCCTTAAAGAGGCTAGCAACATAATGTAATGCGATTCTATTATTTCAATACAATATTGTTCGTGTGTTTCCATCTACACATTATTTTCTATATTTTGGTAATTTGGCTAATCTTTTGTAGCAAGGAACATATTACTATGCTATTGATTATCTTAGTAAAAATCACAATGTTCTATCCAAAACATTTAAAAAAAAATTGCAAGCACAAGCATGGTGGGATATTCTACCACTAAAACGAGCATTGTAAGGACCAAACAACCAATTTGGTTTGAATTCCAACTAAAAGTTGTGGAATAATCATATATAAGCTAGCATGAGAAAGAATTTTGAACCAAAAGAATTAGTCATCAAATGATGGAGATGAGGAGGAAGACACTATAAAATCTAGTCTTAAGGAGAAAGTCAAGGAAATGAAATCATCCTTAGTTATGGCCAAGAACAAAGATACATTCAAATAAGCCATGACAAAATAAGAGATGAAAGCTACAACAAGGAAACATCAACAAGAATTGGAGATTCTAAAGAAATAGAAAGGACAAATAAAAAAGTAGCTTAAGCAATACAATAAGATATTGTCATCTTCACAACCAATAGAGCATGGTTAGAATCAACATACATGGAGAAAACAAAAGAAGAAGCTACAAATAGAGTCAATTGAAGAAGATGAAGTTTTCAATGCAAAAAGATCTCCTAGAGAACATCAGGACAAAATGCAAGTAGACATCACTATAAACTTATGGCTAGGCTAGATTCATTTAAAGGAAATGTTAGATGGTATTAAAAGCATGGTTCTAGACTAGAGAAAAAGATTAAATGAAATGGGAAAATGGTTATCTCATCTATAACAAATTCTCCTAGAAGCTAATAAGCAAAAACCCATGTAGAAATTGTGTCTAATGCATACCTTGTAAGTAAATCTATCTATACTAGCATAACTTTTGATTTTCCTAGATATAAGACATATAACTTATATGCTTTCATAGATATAAGATTTCCTAGATCATTTGAGAAAACCAAAGCTACTCCTCTAAAATTCTGGAAAGGAAATCAATTAAATATGACTAGAAGCTCAATATTAGAAAAACCCTTGAAATTTGGTAGGTATGATTCAAATATCACTATTTTAATCTAAGGAGTAACTTTTCATGTAGACTTCATAGAATTCAACTCTATGCATTCTAATATACTCTTAGGAAATATATTCTTGTTGAGGTACCAACTATTTGTCCAAACTAGTAATTACATTTGCTTGACCTAGCTTAACCAAGAAATAAAATTTCCTATTCTAAAATTGGTCAACCATAGGATATCCAAGATCAATGAATTAGATAAATAATATTGGCTTAGACAAAATACAAAAAAAATATAGCCAAAAATTAGAATAGAAAAAGAAAAGAAAAAACCAATGGAAAACAGGAATCAACTAGTGTCAAGGCAATCCAAAATTTGCATAGATCATAGAAATATTTTCTAAGGAGTGTTGTAGCATGAACCCTCTACAATTCTGGAAGGAAAAATAAGAAGAGTGTGAAATAAATGTCAAGCTAGAATGCAAAGATAAAATTCCTTTTGAACTTGCATATTTATTGAATCCGTCAAAAGTTGTTAAAATGGATGAGCACCTAAAAGAATTGGTAGATGGTGGTTTCATTAGGCCAAGTAAAAGCCCATTTTCTTACCCAACACTTTTAGTCAATAAAAGAGTTAAATAAGCTAAAGGCAATAAAATATTTTACATCAATTATAATCCTTTGAATGCCATTATCCAACCATTCAATTATCCCATTCCATTCAGTTCTAACCTCCATAAGAGCCTCACAATGCCATATTTACTCCAAGTTTGATTATAAGTTTGGTTTATGGAGAATTAAGATAAAAGAAGAAGATAACTACAAAACTATTTCAATTTTGCAAGGATTGTATGAATGGAATGTCAATGCATTTGGATTAAACATTGTACTAGCTTATTTCTAAAGAAGAAAAGATAATGCATTATAACATCTCCAAAATTTATGCTATATATAAATGACATCTTAATATTTTAAATTCAATTGAAGAACATATGAAGCATTTAGAATAGCTCTTGGAAACAAGAAAAGAAAATGGAATTTTCTTATCAAAGAAAAAGATGACAATCAGACATAGCAATATAGAATTCTTGAGACTTCATCTACATAGAGGAAAGGTAAGGCTCCAACAAAATATTATCATAAGAATATATGAATTTCTTGACATCTTAAAGATAAAAGTAATTGTAGAGATTTCTAGGATGTTTAAATTATATATCCCCTTTCATTGAGGATCTAGAAAAATCAAGAAAAATCCTTGTGGAGACACCTAAAGAAAAATAGTTCTGGGTGGGATGATACATCTACCCAATTAGTCAAAGATATAAATAAAAAATGTCTTAAGTTGCCAAAATTACAAATGTTGCAACTGTTGTTACATGGATTTGCACCCTGTGTTGAAGGCTTTTAGGGCTCCAACAATCCAGTGAAACATTGAGATGATTTCCAGGTGTGGGACCCTACAGGGAAATCAAATATCCAAAGAGAGGCTGGTTCCTTCGCTGAATAAGGGATTCAACTATTCCTAAGACTAAACCTAATCTATGCACTATTGAGAATAAGGGGAAAATGGATGAACTAAAAATGGAAAGGGGGTGATAGACCAGATTTGAATGTAGAAGACTCACAGAGCTAAGATGCACAAATAAATGAATACAATTGGTAAACTTACACAAATCATGAAGATTTTAACAGAGGTAAAGAATGGATTGCAAGGAATTAGACATTCACAAACAATAGCCAATTCTAAAACTACACAGATTTAAAAAGCATGAAAAAGTAAAACACCATATGTATTGATCAAAAGACACGGTTACAGCAAAGGAGAGTTCTATTTGGAATACAAAAGCATAAAGAATATCCAATTGTTTTCCAACCCTCATTACATCTTTTTCTATGCATATATAGCACTTCATTACATTGACCTTAGTCATTTCATCAATAAATTCACCCCCATGGGCTCTATCAAAAGATATTTTACAAAAGGGAATACCATAAATGCATAAAAATATCTTCACATAAGTAGCTGAACAAATATCTTCAAATATCTACGTTAAAAATTGGCGTTTGAAACTCCACTTGCACAATAAATGCTTAACAAGAAATCTCCAGTTGGAGTTGGATGTTTGACTTTCATCTGAACTAGATTCCCGTCTTGGAAGCAAAATCTGAACAAGATTGATCATGGTAGGCCCTTGGTTTAGCTTTCTTTCCTTTGTTTTTGAAGATCGCGGAAGTCGTCAGAGTTTGGGCCTCGGGCCTTTCATCTTTCACCTTCACAGAGGAGGAAGAAGGGAAGTCCGAGCCCTGAAAGTCGAAGACTTAGCTGATCTTTTGAAAGTTTTGGTGGAGTTTGAAGCTCGGGCCTTCCGTCTTTCACCTTGAATGAAAAGGAAGAAGAAGGAAGGTCCAATCTCTGACATCCGAAACACTTAGCATTATTTCTCAAAGAAAGAGTCCGAGCTCAGGCCCCGATCATTTTGCCTTTCTCTTTCCCTGTGTCCATGTGGTAGCATTCTATGGTTCTGCTAGCACCTTTTGTTATATTAAAATATTTTCCAGGGAATGGCAGAATGCCTTAGAAAAATTATCACTCGGCGAGCGTCGGGCTTTGGGCCTTCTACTTGACACCTTCCAAAAGAGAAGAGGGAAGAGGAAAGGTCTGAAGTCCGAAGTTTGAAGTCCAAAAAGTTTAAAACACTTAGCAATTTTTCAAAGGGGAAGGATCAGAGCTTGGGCTTCGAACTTTCTGCCTTTCTCCTTCCAAAAGGGAAGGAAGGAGGAAGAAAGAAGGTTTGAATTCTGAGGTCTGAAAAGCATTCCATACTTAGAATATTTTACAAAGGAAAGGGTGGAGTTTGAAGCTGGTGTAGGATGGAAGGACAAAGGGTAGAACTTTACAAAGCTAGAAAACACAAGGAAAACTCAAGGTTTTTTGGGACTATCAATTTTGGATGTTTTTCCTTGCATCTCTAAAGGGTAAAACACTTAGAGATTTTATGGATTTGGACTATTTGGCTAGGAATCAAAATAGGACAACATTTTGGCAGCTTCTTAAGGGTGTTTACCTGCTAAACAAATGGAAACCAGTGGCCTTAAGCATTCATTGGGCATAGAGTCAAAAGGATTGAAGTAGGTCAAAACAATTGAAACCCTGCCTCAAAACAACACCACAAAAGAAAACAAGGCCTGCATTCTCCTAATTACAATGCAACCTATGCAAAAGCACTTAGGGAAAGTAAACCTAAAGCAAAAATGAACTAAAACAATATGTACAAAATCTCAAATCAACCTTAGAAGTAAGGTTTGAGGTGGAACCCATTGACTGAGATCAGTAGAACTTCACCATCCAGCCTTGAAAGAATGAAAGCGTTGACTTTCTTACAACTGATGATGATATAAGGCCTACTCCAAAGTGCATCAAACTTAGTGTGGCCTCCAGGTTTGGTTCTGTCAGTCAAAACAAGATCACCCTCATTGAAGGTTCGAACCTTGGCCTTCTTATCAAAATACTTTTTGGTCTGCCTTTGATGCTCTTCCAATGTATTCATGATTGACTGTCTATGTTCCTCCAATTCAATCAATTCATTCATTCTTACAGACCTGGCGTCTTCTCCTTCTAGTTCTAATTGCTGAGCCAATTCTAATGTAGGAAGCTCCAAAGATATAGGCAATCTATCCTCTCTTCCATACACCAGAACAAAAGGAGAATTACCAATGGCTCTCTTATATGTCATCCTGTCAACCCAAAGAGCTAATTTGATCTTATTGTGTCATTGCCTTTGGTTTGTTTCCATGGTCCTCTTCAAGATCCTGATTAGGTTCTTGTTTGTAGATTCAACTAGCCCATTACCTTGGGGGTAATAGTTGGATGAAGTCTTCAAGAACACATTATATTTAAGGGCCCAATCAGCTATTTTGAAACCAGTGAATGCTTTTGCATTATCAAAAATAATGGTATGAGGAACTCCAAACCTTGTCATGATTTCTTCCAAGAAATCCATGATTGCTGACTCAGTGGCTTCTTTTAGTGGGACTGCTTCAACCCACTTGGTGAAGTAGTCTATTGCAGTCAAACCAACTTGTGACCAACATTGGAAGTGGGGTTTATCATGCCAATGAAATCCAATCCCCACTTTGAGAAGGGCCGATCTACCTGAATAGGATGGAGTGGGAGTGCTGCCAGTCTTTTCTTTCTAGCAAAGAGAGCACACTCTTTGCACTTTCTTACCTGTACATGGGCATCATTGAATAATGTGGGCGAAAACTAACCTACCCTCATTATTTTCATCATTGTAGCTCTGGCAGAGAAATGACCACCAACTAGACCAACATGAAACTCACTGAGAAGCCTATCAATTTAATCGTCTTCTATGCATCTCAGTAAGACTCCATCTCGATTTCACTTGAAGAGAACACCATCCACCAAAGCATAAGGAATAGATTACAGCCTGAAATGTCTTCTTTTGGTTCTATCCAATCCATAGGGATACTCACCAGTGGATAGGAATTTGGCCTAATCTATTGTCCAAGAACTCACAGCCGATGGCTCAGCTGTAGGTTCTTCCTCATTCAAATAGTAGGATGAGCTCTCTTCATCCACATAAGCTTGAGCTAACTGTTCACATAATCCTCTACCTCTAATCAGCTTAGTGGCTTTGATAGTCACATCATATTCTAGGATCTTGGTGACCCATCTTGCTCTCTTTTCACTAATCTCAATCCTCATTATATAATCTCTCACACTAAGATGAGAAACTAAAACTTTAATATGATTATTTGCCAGCATATATCAAAATTTTTTTAAAGCTCCAATAATGGCAAATACATGTTTATCCATGGGGCCATATCTGACCTCATAGTACTTCAAGGTCTGACTAAAGAAGGCTAGGGGCTGTTCCATTCCTTGTTCATTTTGCTGCATCAAAACAACAACAATATTGTTCTCTCCTCTATGTGCATAAACGACAAAGTCCTCATAATTTGGGTTCATGAGAGTAGGAGCCTGGCAATCTCTTCTTTGATCTTCTCAAAACCATCTTTCCCTTCCTTAGTCCATCTAAACACATCTTTCTTAAGCATAAGGGTTAGAGGTTTTACCAAGCCAACACAATTAGGAATGAACTTCCTAACAAAGTTGATTTGTCCCAAAAAAGATTACAGAGCTTTTTTATGAGCAGGCAGAGGAAGAGCAAGAAGAGCTGATGTTCTTTCAGGATCTATGGAGATCCCATCCTTAGACACTAGATGGCCCAAAAGCTTACCTTGAGCAACAACAAAAATACATTTTTTAGGGTTTAGAGACACCCCAAACTCTTTGCATCTTTGGAGACTTTCTCCAGATGCTCCATATGAGTTTCTCCCTTCTTGGAGAAAACTATAATATCATCCAGATAAATCAGGATGAACTTGTTTATAAAACCTTTGAAGACAATATCCATTGCTCTTTGAAATGTGGCACCAGCATTAGACAAACCAAGTGGCATCTTTGCATATGCCATGGTTCCCCATTTGGTTGTGAATGATGTTTTAAATCTATCCTCCTCTTTGACAAAGATTTGGTTATAGCCAGAAAAGCCATCAAGCAGTGAAAACCTCTCTTCCCCTACAACAATTTGTAAAATTTGATCCATGGATAGCAGAGGGTAATGATCCTTTAAAGAGGCATGATTTAGATCCCTAAAATTTGTGCACAACCTTATTTCACCAATTTTCTTCCTCACAGGTACTAGATTAGTAACCCAAGTAGAATATTTAATGGGGAAGATGATCCTTGGTTGTATGAGCTTTCCCAGTTCTTTTCTCATGAGTGGCTCAATCTTAGGGTTTATGGGTCGCTACTTCTAGCAGACTAGCTTGCAGTTTGGATTCAGATCAATAGCATGTTGAGCAACATCTGGATTGAAGCCTTTCAAATCTTCATACATCCATGCCAAGATGTCATCGTATTTCTAGGCAAGCTGTATGAATTCTTGTTGCTCTGTATCACCACAAACTTTACCTAACAACAATTCCTTATTTTGGGTGACAACAATCTTCTGATAATCTTATTTTTTGAAGGTCATGTTGCTTCTCTCACCCCTGAACTCGTCATCTGGGCTAAAAATGGCCTCAAGAGTAACTAAACTCTTGGGCAGCTTGTTCGTTTTGAGCTGGACGATCTGATCACCATAGCTCTCCTATAGCCTGGGTTGTGCCATTAATGAGAACTCAACTTCATTTTGGATGAAGCTTGCAATTTGCTCATCACTATCAAAAAATTGCCAATGAATATCATTATCAGGAATAGAGGGCCCAATTACCATTTTCACATGCTGATTAGGACCCTGAAAGAGGTCTATAGGTGGAGAGAACTGAGTACCAACTGTCACCAACTGGTCTGCCTTAGCATTCAATTTTCTCAGGATTACTTGTAGGTTGAGAGCATCAAAAATCTCAAATAGGCCCCAAACTCTATATATGTAAGCTCTTAGAAGTTGGTTTTTCATTGCACATCTTTCCCTAACTTGGTGGACCACCAGCTCGGTGTCGCCAAAAATCTCCAAATGTTTGATATTTTTCTTCTCAGCAATCAGTAAACCATGAACTAATGCCTCATACTCTGCTACATTGTTGGTGCAAGAAAAATGTAATCTATGAGCAAAATGCAATTTCTTACTAGTTGGAGAGACTAGTAAAACCCCCGCACCAGCTCCATTTCTTCTCTTTGCACCATCAAAGAACAATTTCCATGGGCCATTGGAATCATTACTTGGCTTAAGTATGGAAGGGGCTGAAGAATTCCCTTCATGGATCATGTAGTTGCCCAAGTCAGTCCCCTCAGAAGCATCATAAGGAACAAAATCACAGTGATCCCCTACCCACTCATCAAGAAAAAGATCAGGGATTGGAAGAGGTGAAGATGCCGCCTCTAGAGACTCTAATTCATGCACTTCCTCACCCTGAATCATAACATGAGGGTTCACCAGGCTATGGTCATAGTGCTCTACATGATAATTTGAAACTGATTCAGCCTTGATGGTGAACCTCGTGCCATATCTTGCCCTCAAAAGCATATGAGACTAGTCAGAAGAAAGGTAGCCACCTATTTTGGCTGTGAAGTCTCTTGACATACAAATAGCAAAAAAGGGAGGAAGATCAATGACTGAAATGTCTTGACTGAAAGTCAAGTTTGGACATGCATGTAGAGTCAAGTCCAGTCCCTTGATCACTCCTATAGTGTTTACAGAGGTGCCATCCAATTGTAATACTCCTGATGAAACATGGGTATATTTGATGCCTAATGCATCTACTATCTTCTTGGGCATAACTAAAACACTAGCCCTAGAGTCAATCATACAGTTGTGCACTAAAAACTTTCCAATGTTCAAAGACAAGTAGAAAGGAGATGGTTTCTTAGCTGCACTTACTTGTTCTTCCCTTGGTTGCACAAGACTAACAAGACTCTTTTCTTTCTGTTTTGCCGATGAGTCTGTTGTTGATTCAACTGATGGGAATTGCCTTAATGCTTCTTGTAACAGATCCCTTTGAGAAGGGATTGACATTACTTCCCACATTGAGACATTGATATTTGTTTTCTTCACCTGTTCCATAATATTTAGTGGAACAGTGGCTGCCTTATACATTGAGGGAATCCATGTTCCCTTCTTTGATTGATCTACAGCTTGTTCAGGCACTTTTGAGCCTGATGGAATTTCTCTTGTAGCAACATATCTGCTTGGAATTGTGGCACTGGCCACCTTTGTCTTTGAAACAAGCTCTTTTTGTAACACAATAGGCATGGGGCTAGCCTCCAACTGCCTCTTTTTGGACCTAGTATTGTCTGCAATACTACTTATAGGCATGATCACACTATCCATGGGTTGATTGACAACACAAAAGTCCTCTATAGTCCATAGCATCATATTGGCATTAGAGGTAGCCTCATTTGATAAATCGGGGTTGCTATTTGCTGCCTCAGACAACGATGCCTACTGATATGAAAATCTGCACCATTAAAGATCTATCTTGTGCTCCAAAAGCACAAGTGGACTGATGGTGAGGTTGGTTGCAGGGGTAGCACCAATCTACCTCTTGGACCAGATTGTTTTGAGTAGGGACCAAAGCCCTAACTAGATTCACAGCTGAAATCTGTTGGATAGGTCAAATTGTTTGTAATGGCTGAGTAGGGTTAGGGTTTTGTTATCTATTTTGTTGGTAACCCTGATTCTAGTTTTGGTTTCTATTAGAATTATAACCCTGATTCTAATTTTGGTTGGATGACTGCCCCTGATTATAATTCTGATAGGGTTTGGAGGCAGTTTGAATATCTATTTTGTTTAATTTATTGGCCATGGTGGTGAGGAGGGCTTCCTGGTCACTTTCCTCCTGAAGACGCCCTTGTTTGCACAGGCATAAAAGATGATACTCATCAAAACTAGAAGCTCATAGAGTCACCAGGTGCATGAAGAGTCTGCCAAAGTGCAAAGTATTGAGAAGAACACCAGATTCTTAGCTTGATTCTTTGTTCACTGTCCCACAAAGCATCCCAGAAACTGTTGTCACATGGATTTGCACCCCGTGTTGAAGGCTTTTAGGGCTCCAACAATCCAGTGAAACATTGAGATGATTTCCAGGTGTGAGACCCTACAGGGAAATCAAATCTCCAGAGGGGCTAGTTCCTTTGCTGAATAAGGGATTCAGCTATTCCTAAGACTAAACCTAATCTATGCACCGTTGAGGAAAAGGGGAAGAGGGATGAACTAAAAATGGAAAGGGGGTGATACACCAAGTTTGAATTTATAACATTCACAGAGCTAAGATGCACAAATAAATGAATACAACTGGTAAACTTACACAAATCATGAAGATTTTAATAGAAGTAAAGAATGGATTGCAAGGAATTAGACATTCACAAACAATAGCCAATTTTAAGACTACACAAAGCTAAAAAGCATGAAAAAGTAAAACACCATATGTATTGATCAAAATGCATGCTTACAACAAATGAAAGTTCTGTTTGGAATACAAAAGCATAAAGCATATCCAATTTTTTTCCAACCCTCATTACATCATTTTCTATGCATATATAGCACTTCATTACATTGACCTTAGTCATTTCATTAATAAATTCACCCCCATGGGCTCTCTTAGAAGATATTTTACAAAAGGGAATACCATAAATGCATAAAATATCTTCATAGAAGTAGTTGAACAAATATCTTCAAATATCTACTTTAAAAACTAGCGCTTGAAACTCCACTTGCACAATAAATGCTCAACAAGAAATCTCCAGCTGGAGCTAGATGTTTGACTTTCATCTGAACTGGATTCTCGCCTTGGAAGCAAAATCTAAACAAGATTGATCATGGTGGGCCCTTGGTTTAGCTTTCTTGCCTTTGTTTCTAAAGATCACAGAAGTCGTCAGAGTTCAGGCCTTAGGCCTTCGGCATGTTCTTCCTTACAAAAGAGAAGAAAGGAGGAAAGTCCACCCCCTGAACTTCGCTTTACAAAGGACAACTACATTATCGACAAACTTCGGGCCTTGAGCCTTCCGTCTTTCGCCTTCACAGAGGAGGAAGAAGGGAAGTCTAAGCCCTGAAAGTTGAAGACTTAGCTAATCTTTTGAAAGTTTCGGTGGAGTTCGGAGCTCGGGCCTTCCGTCTTTCACCTTCATTGAGAAGGAAGAAGAAGGAAGGTCCAATCTCTGATGTTTGAAACACTTAGCATTATTTCTTAAAGAAATAGTTAGAGCTTGGGCCCCGATTATTTTGCCTTTCACTTTCCCTTTGTCCACGTGGCAACATTCCATGGTTCTGCTAGCACCTTTTGTTCTATTAAAATAATTTCCACGAAATGGTGAAATGCCTTAGAAAAATTATCACTCAGTGGGGATCGGGCTTCTGGCCTTCCGCCTAACATCTTCCAAAAGAGAAGATGGAAGAGGAAAGGTCTAAAGTCTGAAGTCTGAAAAGTTTAAAACACTTAGTCATTTTTCAAAGGGGAAGGATTGGAGCTCGGGCTTTAGACTTTTTGCTTTTCTCCTTCCAAAAGGGAAGGAAGGAGGAAGAAAGAAGATCTGACTTTCGAGGTTCGAAAGGCATTCCATACTTAGAATATTTTACAAAGGAAAGGGCAGAGTTCAGAGCTGGTGTAGGATGGAAGGACGAAGGGTAGAACTCCAAACTCCAAAACTCTGAAAAGCTAGAAAACACAAGGAAAACTCAAGGTTTTTTGGGACTTAGTCAATTTTGGATGTTTTTCCTTGCATCTCTAAGGGGGAAAACACTTAGAGATTTTATGGATTTGGACTATTTGGCTGGGAAGCAAAATAGGACAACACCAACCAAGTATTCCTCTAGTCTTGAGTACAAATGACTCATGGTCATTAGTTCTAAGTGAAGAATTTATGGGTGGTAAAAGATAAATTTGGGGTTTTAGACTTGGAATTTTCTCACAATCTAAACAAAATCATCATATTTATGAGAAATATATTTTACCAGTAAAATGAGGCATAGAGAAGTCGTTAAGGGCGTGGTTCGGTGGTTAAGTCGCTTGGTTGTAGTGGTGGCCACCAAGGTTAAAACCCCCACTAGGCCAATGATCTCCTAGGGCCTTCTCTAGGCCAACAAGCTCATAGGTTTGAACCTCCAATGTTAATGTAGGTGTTCATGCCAGGGGATGAGGTCCCTTGTGTTGTGGCCTCATTGATTCATAGCTCCGGTCAAAAGCGATTCATATAACCTGGTAGGGCCAGGCTAAAAATTCCACATTCACTGATAAAAAAAATGAGTCAGAGAAATTCAAAATATTTCTCAAGCCAGAACATTTCACCATCAAGATAGATAACCAAGCAATGATGAACTCATTGAAGAAGAAACCTAATAAGGATCTAGTATAAGGAACTATAAGGTGGTATTTTGAATTATAGATTTATGACTTTAAAAAATTGAGTGTGTTAAAGGCAAACAAAATTCACTTATAGATGCCTTAACCAAATATTTTTTTGTTTCAACAATAACCATCACTATTGATCCAACTAATCCACTAGATCTACCCCATGAAATATTAGATTTGCTTCTTATTAGCTGGTATGCAAATAGATTGTTAGAAATGGTTCAAACAATCATATTAAACAATTGAAAATTCAAGTATATGACTATTTTATAATGAGAACATTGGACATTCATGAAGCTCCTATTACTATACACCTAAGGGGCACATATCTCATATATATATAAAATTTTCATAACACATTTTACCTTAGGTTGGTAGACTGTCAATTATGAAAATAAAATATTAAACTTATGTTCAATATAGGTGTGATAAATAGTGTTTATTTTTCTAAATACCCCTATACTAATCATGTAGATGATTATGGAAAAATCTTAGAAAGTCAGACGTGTGCATTTTTTTTATCATATCAAACCAAGAATTTCAATCTTATCAAACCCAATTGAGCGGGTAAAACTTGACCTATGGTAGATTAAAATTATCAAGATCTAGGTCCAATAATCTATCTTTCCTTTAATTATCTAGGATGAAAATCCTAGTTCGAGTTTTCTTAAAACTGGTAAAATGTAGATAGCAAAGATTCTTGTGGGTTTAGATATGAGAGAGGGTTCAACAACTAGATTATCATGGTATCCCCTTTTGATGCTCATGGTGTCAAGGTATGGACACCTAGTGGTGGACTACAATTTTACATTAAAAAAAGAGGATTTAGGTGAGGAAAGATCATCCTAAGGGTGAGGATTCAAGGTTGAAGGAAAATTCTTCAAAAATGGTGTTTATTCAAAGTCCATACCAAAAGGGTAAACAAGAAGTAGCAAAATGCCCGAAGCTAGCTGATGTACAAGAGGAACCTCAATATGGGGGATAGAAGGTCATTACAAAACCATCAAAAGGGTTTGAGCATGGGCATCATTCAACTATCTCTTAGGAGGTTCAACCTAAAAATAACACTATGTTGGAAAGGTTGAGTGAGGGTAATGGTTTATTGGATAGTAAATAACATTTTAATAAGGGTCCAAAGGATGGTACTTTTTCTCTTTTCTCTCTTGGCTCTATACTTCGAAGTAGGGGAAGGGTTATGGCTAAGAACCCAATTCTAGAGGAGGAAGCTATGAGACTAGGGGAACCAAAGGGTTCAAAGGATGTTAAATGCATATTGATTACTCTTCCAAGATATAATTTAAGCACTATGAAAGAGCCTATGGGAAATATGGGAGGGGAAGTTGAAGGTGTGTCGAATAGGGGGAAAGGGACAAAGGGATGGGTTAGAGGAAGAAAGTCAAACTTGACCATAGCTCAACAAAAGGTATCAAATGAAGTGAAGGCAAGTAAACAATCTTCTTTAATAGGGATTCTTAAAGCAAATTCTGCCCCAATTGAGGGTAACATGTGATTGGTCAGTCTATCCTTGAATTGCAGAGGGCTAGTTAGTACCTCAAACAAATACAACCTCAAATGGTTGGTGGAAATCCACAAACCTAACATATCGTTACTACAACAAACCATGGGAGAAGGGGAGAAAATTGTCATAGAATTGAAGAAATTACTTGGGGGATGGGATTTTACTTTTATTGATGTTAGGGGTTTCTCAGGGGAGGTCTAATATCAAGATGGAGGTCTCAGGTACTAACATGTTTTGAATTTCCCTCATTTGACTCAAGTTTGGGCATTGTGTTCTCCCACAATTGGACTATTATCTCCTTGTGTTGGGCAATGAGATAATAGTCCTAAACTTATATGGGCCATATGCTAAAATGGTGTTCTTCTGGGAGAGTTTCTTTTCAATGGGTTTGTTGAGGCAGGAGAATATTATTATAAGAGACGTTAATTTCTATCTAGGAAAAGATAAATTTTGGGGTCAAGCTACTTGAGTGGACACTCTATCAGATTCATGTATAAGAAGACTGGAGGAGTTAGATCTTTGTGACTTTGAACCAATAGAACCTAACCCCACTTGAAGAAACAAAAGTGTAGGTGAGGACATGATAGTAAAAATATTGGATATATTTCTATTGTCTATTAGATTCATTAATGATCATGATAAAATTAGGGAGTGGGCAGGCATAGGGTGTGATTCTGACCATTTTTCTATTCTCCTAAAGATGGCTAAAGTGGGAAGGAAACCCCCCAATCCTTGCAAGTTTAATCCCTCTTGGTTGGAAGAGGAAGAATTTGCTAGGCTAATCAAAGAATGGTAGACTCCTTTTGATGTGAATTAAAGGGAATCAACATACATTCAATTTGCAGCTAACTTAAAGAAGGTGAAATAGGTGGTAATAGTTTGGGCCCATGAGAAAGATTAAAACATGTCTAGGAGTTAGTTGATCGAAGGCTCATTTGGAAAGAATGTATAACTAACAATTAGCAGGATATCCAAATGAAGGTCATAAATATGAGGTTAATATTCTTGAGCATGGGAAAAGAAAGTTACTGGAAAAGAAAGTTAATGAAAGTTACTTGGAGGTTGAAATGTAGAGCTCTTTGGGTTGCAAAGGGAGGTGAAAACACCAAGTTTTTCATTAGTAAGCAAATCATAGGAAAAATGTCAACATAATATGGAAGATCAAGAGGATTAATGGTGAGGTTGTTAATAGTTTTGAAGACATTGCTAGAACTAGGGTGGAACATTTTGGAGAGATGTATAAAGAATAAAAAGGGTTTCCATTGCAAAGGTGGTTAAAATGACAAGTTATTTTCCTAGTTTTGTAAATGAAGAAGATAATGGGAAGTTATTAGAAGAGGTATGGAAAGATGAATTGCAGGAGGTGTTGCATAGCCTCCAAAAGGAAAAGAGCCTAGGGCTTAATGGATGGCCTATTCAGTTCTTCATCATTTTTTATGAGGTAATTAAGGAAGAACTAACAAGGGTAATAGAGGAATCTCAATTCTCAAAGAAAATGTTGGCATCCTTTAATATTAATTTTCTTACACTTATTCCAAAATTTGATAATCCTTCCACTTTTGAAGAATATAGATGCATTTCTTTATGTAATTGTATTTATAAGATTGTGGCTGAGATCATAGCTTTAAGGATTAAGAATTTTTTTCAAGGAACCTTACTTTGTAAGTATAAGTGCAAAAAATATTAACATCTCAATGGTGGACTACACTCTCAAATCTAATGTGTTTGTCTTATCCTTGGGAGGGTGTGATAGTGTTGGGAGCACAATGGCTCTGGACTATTGGTCACATCTTGTGGGACTTTTCAAAACTCTAGATGCAACTCACAAATAATGGTCAATAACACGCTTTACAAGGACTAACTCTTGGATTAGTTAGTCTCATTGGCTCTCATTGCATGGAAAAGTTACTCAAAAAGGGATATCATACCATTATTGCACATCATTCTAGTATTTAGCTCAAAGGCTTATATGTTTCAACCCAACCCAAAGATCTATAGGAACTATTGCCCCAACATTCGATTGTATTTATGGAACCAACTAGCTTACCACCATGCTATACCAAAGATCATGAAATATAGATAATATATGGGAATACACCTCCAAATATCTACCCCTACTAGTACCCATTTCTATAAAAGATTGAGATAAACTAACCCAAGAATTGTTATGCCAAGGGCTTATTCAACCAAGAACTAGTCCTTACTCCTCCCCTGTACTAATGGTTCAAAAAATATGGGTTTTGGATTCTTTGCATTATCTTTTAGGAGCTAAATAAAATCATCATCAAGGATAAATTTCCTATTCTAGTGGTAGATGTGCTCTTATATGAACTCCATGATGCTTGCTTCTTATCCAAGCTAGATTTACACCCAAGGTATCATCATATCCACATCAAAGAAGATGACATTTTAACTATAGCCTTTCACACTCATGAGAGCCATTATGAGTTTCTCACCATATCATTTTCCCTCACCAATGCATTGTCTACATTTTAGATCTTCATGCATAAATGATTAGAGATCCAAGAGTGTGCCCTAGGAGGGCAGAGGCAAGATCTGTAATAAATGATGAAAGAATGAATGTAAATGATAAAGATTACCACAAGATATGAAACCCTAGTTCGAGTAGGTGACTCAAGACCATGCACCAACAAGGAGATAGAGAATGGAGGCTTGACCTTCCTTCAAGCCCTGCAAACAAGCATCATAACTGTTGTCACGTGAAATTGCATCCTACTTGGAGGTTGTCCAAGCATTCCAATGACACAATGGGACTGATCTCAAGGTGTGGGACCTTGCAAATGAGATCAAACCTCCAGAGAAGGTTGGTTCTTCTTTCTAGACTTAAGGTCTAGAGAATTCAACTAAACCTACACTAATGATCACTAGGGAAAAGGCATAGAAGGAATGCAAAAAGGAAAATGGTGATACACCAAGATTTAGGGTGTTTGGATGTGTTAGAAAGATGGTTGTTGTTGCATCAAAATATCGACTTGTTAATGCCTAATACATCCACCAAAGTTAATGAATCCACGAGAGGTGGTTAAGCCTTGTCACGAACCCAAGCGTTGCGCTACACAGCAAAAGGAGACCAAGGGCGTACAGCTTGCAACATGATGCAATTGACATAACACACTAATGCTCTCAAAGTTGAAGGGGATTCACACAGACTCATGCAGGTTCAAATAGAGGTTAAGGAAGAGAGATGAAAGTATGAAAGTGATTGTTTTATCCACAATACATAGCTTACATCTATCAAATAAACATAGTGCAAGAACAATGAGAGGCAAAATTCAGTTTATATTGATCATAGAGGCTCAATAACCATTATAAAGGAAGAAAAATTTATTACAGACATGAAATGGACACAAAATGATAGACTCTCCTTCATTGGTGAATTGGTACAGAGACATGAGAGGCTCAGTAAAGAGCACAATCCATCAAATCTGCCCATTGGAGAAAACCATAAAGTTGAACGTGCATGGAACTTTTTGCCTCTGGAAATGACCCAACACAACCAACCAACAACTTTTACATCTTACTTTCATGTATATATAGCAATTTTAGTTCACTGTAGCAACCTTGGGCATTGGATTTTGGTCAATCAACTTGATTTGTGCACCCATGTTGTATTCAATTCGGCCCAGAAGCTGTGCTAGAATATTAGCAAACTTTGAGGAGTGTGGCCATGCCTTGTGCACTGATTTGTTCTTGGAAGGACCTATAGAAATATGAGCCATATAGGGTACTTCATCCTCCTCACTCATTTCTAGTACCTGCGCTTTAAATTTCTTGCATTGTTCTAGCTACCTACAACCTCGACTTGTAGCTATGGCATCACCTGGAAGCACATTTTCAGGCACCCAGAAAAGTCACACCTTTTAAAATCCTTTTACAATACTTCAAAATATTTTAAACTTACTTTAAAATATTTTAAAGCAATATATTATAGTACCTGCTTTAATTTTCATTGATTTTTTAACTTTTCTGGCCCCTATTTTGCCTTATCGATAAAATCTTCATTTCACGAACTGAGCCTGCTTCCACTTTTGCCTTATCAGAAAAATCTTCATTTTGAGAACTAGGCTCTCCTTAGCACTTTATTTGATATTTTGCCTTATCGGAAAATCTCCACTTTCACGAACCATTGCTTCTTGCTTTTGTCTGCTTTTCACCTTATCAGTGATTTCACACTTCTTCAAACTTGTTGGCAAGTTCTTCTTTTCGTCGATCTCCCGACTAGCTGAGCTTATCACCTTTTTTGCCTTATCAATGAATCTTTCTTTTCACGAACCAACCCCTGCCTTAGTCAATTTTTTCCATTTTACCTTTATCGGCAAACTTCATCTTTTTAGAACCATTGAGCTGGCCCCTTTTCACCTTGTTGGCAAATCTAACTTTTTTAGAATTTTTCATGCCTTATGGTTTTTCTTCTTATCGACAAACCCCTACTTTTTCAAACTTTGCTTTAGCCACTTTTGGCTTTAGTCGGTGAATCTGCAATCTTCATAACCATCTCCCTTTGGCGCTTTCATCTGAGCTCCTATCACCTTATCGGTGAATCCTCAAAAAATTGAACTACTTAGGGAGTTTGACATTTTACCAATTCACTAATAGCAGCATTTTCTGCGCTTTGCCTTAGTCAAATTTTAGTTGGCAAAACTATTGATCGACGAACTATAAAGTTTGCAAACCAACAACCTTGTCGATAGAATACATACCCCTTTCTCTTCTTTCCCTTTGCTCTGTACTGTTTTGCCTTAGTAGATCTGCCCTTCAGTCGACAAACTGGTGAATCGGCTAACTTTTGAACCTGCAAACCAAAGGTTTGCCAAACTAGACTTTTCTTGACTAAGGCAATGAAAGGGCAAAAAAATTGGAATTTTTTTTTGAGGATTTTTTCTGGGTTTTTTGCTAAGGGAAACTTCTTCCATTTTAGGTGTTTCAGATCAGATATTTTTGATGGAAGAAGGGATTTTTTTTGGGTTATCTTGGCCTGGGCAAAAATAAGACAACAATAACATCCACACAAATAGCTTTTCCAACCATGAAGAAAACTTCAAGAGCATATGAGAGCTATTCAACAAAGCATAGGTAAGCAACTCTAATCTTCTCTTAACAAGCTAGGTGTAAAATGAATAATAAGACTCCTTCTTATATGAATTCCCACTCACTAACAATGAATAAAATCAAATGGGTCTAACAAGGATAAGCAAAGGAGGTTTTCTAGGCCTACACCACAAAAATAGGGTTGGGGCTAACATCTAGGACTAAGGCGCTAGGTTCCCTAGTCCTTTGGCCCCACAAACTTCAAAGAGTGCTAAATGAAGTGGGCTTAGACTAGTCCTAAGTTTATTTTGTTGGGTTTATTCATCGAGGTCAAGATTTAATTGTTTATTGTTCCAAAAGGTGTCAAAATAGGTCTTGATTAGCAAGGGTAAACATTTTACTCCATAACACTATGATGAAAACCTGACAAACAAGCATCATGTGTAGTTTCCTTGTCTATGTGTCTTACACTTGGGGGCATGTTGTCTCATCTATCCCATCCTATTATTTTCCTCCTATCCTACCATCTTTATCCATCATATCCTCATACCTACCTATGCCATTTACCTATGCACATACCCATCTTCCCTTCCTTCTTTTGATCTTGATAAAGACAAGGGGAAAAATGTTGAAAAATGCTTTCGACATCTCATGATCTACCTCATCCTTTCTATCTAATCCTATCACCTTATTGTTACAAGTGTTATCATGTAAAATCTTGAGTCTAATACCTAAAATGGGGCATGTTATTCCTATGTGATATAGTCCTTGGAGACCACATCCTAAATTCTTCCATCTATCTATCCTTTATGTATTTCCCATATATTATCCACTATTACCCATCCTTCTACCTATCCATTTATTTTACATTTCCTATCCCTCCTATCCACTTTCACCCATTATCACCCATCTGTCTACCTATTCATGAATTTCCCTTGTCATTAGTATCTAGCATCTAGGATATCCAAACTACAATCCAATGTCATCCCATAACATTTTCCAAAAATCTAGAAAAATCAAAACATATCCAAAAATCCAAAAAAATCATAACATTTCAAAAAACCAAAAAAAAATTATAAGATTTTCCAAAAATCCAAAAAAATCAAAACATTCCCAAAAATCCAAGCAATAAAACCAAATGCAAATCATCCTTAATCCATACCAATCTAGCTAAACAATATGGCCAAATTATCCAATCACATCCTTGGTCTTGATCCTAATCTTGCTATCAACCCGATCAATCAATCAATCATCATCATCGTTGGGATATGTCCTTCCCGCATCCTTGTGTTGATCTAGGGATATACCATTCCCCATAATGTCAACAGAATCCTTATCCATCAAATCATGGTGTTGATTCGCATGGACAACATTAGCATTATCAATCAATTCAATCCAATCAATCAATCAATCATCAGTTTATAGCTTGATAGGGGCATTACCTTGTTTGTTTTTGAATCATTTGTGCATGCCTGCTTGTTTTCTTGTGTGCGTGTTATCATTTTATTTTGCATTTATATCAAGTTCCTTATTACTATAGCTAATATTCATATCTTGTGTTTAGACAAGGTTGTATTATGTTGTGTATAAGGATAATCCTTTGCAAAGGATACAAAGTCACCCTGGTTCCTTATACCTTGGTGCATAATATCCTCTTGCTATATCAAATTAGGGCTGCTCTACATACTATACCAGCATAACCATCCCCTTTCTATCTAATATATCCATTATGACTATAACTTATCCATTTCCAAATCCTATTCTAGAGCTTTCTTCACCTCTCAATCTATCTTTATCCACTATTTATTTCACCTATCTCTTTCAACTTAACAATTCATCCTGATTATCCACTCCTAACCCTTAGCCTTTTCCATCCTCTCTCTTGTATTCTTTTCCTTATCCAACCCCTTTCATCCATTTAGAAAGCATAGCCATGTTCTTCTAATCTGCCTATCCTCTTGAGGGGGCATCCCATCCTTACATCATTTATCCTCATCACTCCTTCAAGTGTATGGGGCATCCTTTTCCTCCATCCATATCTTTTCTTCTTTGAAATGATGTTACTCCTCTTAGTTGCAACATCATCTCAAAGAGGGGCAAAATGTAGACACCTAAAATTGACAATGTCTTTCACCACCTCTTTCGACACTTTGCGACACATCTTGCTCTATGACCCCTTCTATCATTCCAATTAGTTAAATAACTTATATTTATTTAACTAATACCTTCTATCCATTTATCCCCCTTTTACACCAAATTAAATAAATTTTATTTAATTAATTTTCCTCCATATTTCTCCAATTAATTTAAATAAATTAAATATTTTTTAAATTAGCTCTCACATGCCACATGTCTCTCATAATTTAAGTAATTTTATTATTTAAATTATTTATCCCACTCACATCCCTATTTTAACCTCATTAATTGTGCATCACAAGAACTTCCTCTTTAGAAATTGATTAAATAATCCCATTTCCCCACTCCCATCCTTATTTTAGCCACCTATCATCCTCATTGAATGCACGTCATACCCACTAATTTCAACTTTTCATCCTAGCCATCCACCTCATACCTCACTCTTCTAATCTTAGCCATCCATTTTATTCCTTCTCCATTTATAAATTAAACCTCTCATTTTAAATCAAACCCCCAACAATCATATGCACATTTATACTACATTTTCAATATCTTTTGCTTCCATTATGACCAAGTTATGTTGGTTTTGGGAGCAATCCACAATGCATGATTCACAGGACAAAACCTATAGAACTTGGGTGCACTCCATTTCATCCAATCACAAAGATTGAATTGATGCAAGGCCTGAAGGTATTTCTGTTATTTGATGTTATCTGTCATGTTATTTGCCTTGCATGATTTTTAGGTCTTCAAAAGCTTTTTGGCATTTCAATGAGTTCGTGAACTCACGAACTCACCGAAATGCCTCAAGTCTTCTCTTCACTCTCCTTTCTTTCATCTCTCTTTTGATGATTTCATGAACTCGCGAACTTGCTGAAACATTTATCTTTTCTTCCTTCATCTCCTTTTTAATTCATCAATGCACCCTCTTTTGACATTTCGACAAGTTCACAAATTCACGAACTTGCTGAAACATTTCACTTCCTTGTTCTTTCTTTATTCTCTTTCAGCATTTGGACAAGTTTGTGAACTTGAGAACTTGTGAAAAAGTTTCATCTTTCAATTTTCTTTTCTCCTTCCTTTCCCTTTTCAGTGTTTTGGCAATTTCATGAACTTGCAAACTTACTGAAAAGTCACTTCTTTTCTCTCCTCCATTTCTTTCTCTTTCTTTTTGGCAACTTGGGAACTTTATGAGATTTTTTGGTAGGTCTATCATTTTGTGAACCTGCTGAAAGGCCAAAACACTACTTCCTTGCTACTTTTTTTCTTCTTTCTTTCTTCTCTTTCGGTATTTCAGGGAAACCATGAACTAACAAACCTTTTTCAGTAGGTTTGTCAGTTCATGAACCAACCAAAAAGATGAAACATTCTTCATTCTAAAGTCTTTTAGTCTTTCGATAGGTTTGCAAGCTGGTGAACCTGTCGAAAGGCAAACACTCAAAGATTTTTATGGAATTAGAGGATTTGAAGGATATATAAGGGACTTGAAGGCCTTTTGGGGCCTTCCAACACATGGTGGAGGATAAAGGAGGCAAAACCCAGACAAAACAAGCAAGGATTAAGAAGAAAATGGAATTTTTAAGTTGGGTGCCAACATTGACTCTAGTTGGAGACATGTGACACTTGTTGGCACAATGAGAATCCAGTTATCTCTGGGTTGCAGACCAAAAGGTAGATCAAGGGCCAAACCAAAACAATGGAGAAAGGGCAACAATAACAAAATAGTGCAACAAAACACACACAAAATAAAGGTTATATACATAGGCACAGAGAACCACATACCATCAAGAGAAATAGTACTTTAGGTGTTGGCCATGGATTGATAGCTCCATAGACTCTCCATCCAAACTCTTAAGGTAAAACGTGCATGGATTGCACTTGTCAGCAATCAGATAAGGGCCATCCCATAAGGCCTCAAAATTTCCATGCTTACCCTTATCTTTAGCCCTAGAATTCCACATGGGGACTATGTCACCAACCTGAAAGCTCTTATGAATTGACCTATTGTCAAACAAATTCTTAACCTTCTACTTTCATGACATATTTCTCTCATGTGCAATCCTCTTGGTTTCATATAGCTCCAACTCATGTATTCTCAAGGAAATGACATCATCCTCATCTCCTTCAATATGCTATAATAGTTTGTATACAGGTAGTTCAAGGTTGATTGACATCTTCACTCCAACTCCATAAACCAACTTAAAGGGACTTCTACCAATTGCCTTCTTGAAGGTTATTCTATCTTCCCAGATAGCAAGCCTGATTTTTTCCCACCTCTTCTTGTTTGAATCAAGTGTCTTCTTGATGATATTCATGATGCTCTTGTTACTGGAACCAACCTGACCATTTCCTTGTGGATCATAGGGTGAAGAATGTGTTAAAGCTATCCCATACTTAGAACATGTGTCAAGGAGATCATGGGATCTAAAACACATTGTATTGTCAGTAATAATCCTTGTAGGAACACCAAACCTTGTGATGATGTTGTTCATCAAGAAGTCGGTCACTACTTTAGATGTTGCATTTCTAGTAGGTATTGATTCCACCCATTTGGTGAAGTAGTCAGTGGCTACAAAGATCCATTTGTATCCATTACTAGATTTTTCAACAATCTCTCCAATAAAATCAAGACCCCACTACTGAAATGGAGCCTCAATTGATATGGATGTGAGGGGTAGTGCACCTACAAACTTCGTCTTGCCTGCAAATATGTCACAAGGATCACAATTTCTAACAAATTTGGCCACATATTTAAACATTGTAGGCCACCAATATCCTACTCTAATTACTTTGTGGGTAGTGGTCTTTGACATGAAATTTCCTCCACAAAGTCCTTGATGACATTCATTTATGACCTTGATAGATTTCTCATGATCTAAACATTTGAGAAGAAATCCATCAAGGTTTCTCCACATAAGTTGGCCCTGCATCAACACATACTTTTGGGCTACCAACTTCAAGGTTCTCCTTTGGTGACCACTCTATCCTAGAGGGAAATTTAGGTTTTCTAAATAGAAAACTAAATCTTTATACAAAGGATCATCTTTCAAAGAGCAAGGAGGAAGTGTGAGATTGACAGTTACTTGATGTACTTCTACTACTTCTAAGTTTGTATATGCCATTAGCTTGGCAAGGCCTTGACCCCTAACTAGAATTGTAGTTTTCACCTCCATGTCACACTCGTAGAGCTCATTGATCCACCTATGCCTCTTTCTAGAAGCCTCTTGTTGAGAAAAGATGTCTCTCATAGCTGTATGAGGCACATACGTAATGACTTTGGCTCCCACAAGATAAGGCCTAAAGTTGTTAACAACCTTGACAAGAGCATATGCATGTTTTTGCATGATGGAGTAATTTAACTCAGCATTTTGCAATGATTTGCTAAAGAATGCAATAGGTTGTTCATATCCATCAACGTTCTTCTAAAGCAATACTACAACAATGGTGTAGAATCAAGTAAAAGAAAACAATTGAACAGGTTTGGAATAATCAGGTCTATCTAATATTGGTGCCTTCTTAAATGCCTCTTTGATATCCATGAAGGAGTTCATTGATTCCTTATCCCAACCAATTGACTATCCCTTTTTAAATACCTTGGTGATTGCCTTTATCTCTCAGCAAAGTTAAAAATGAACCTTCTATCAAAATTAATTTATCTAAAGAAGGATTGTGGTGCTTTAACTATTTTGGGTTGAGGAATGAGATAAATTTCTCTGACTCTTTTTGGATCAATTCTCATAGCATCCTTGGACACAATATGCCCTAGAAGCTTACCGTCCTCAACACCAAACATGCACTTCTTAGGATTAAAGGAAATCCCATATTTTAAGCATCATTAGAAAATCAACTCTAGGTGTTTGCAATGGTCATCCCTGTCCCTAGAATAGGCTATCAGATCATCTTGATATACCACCATGATTTCATTTATCAACTCTACAAATGTGATATCCATTACCCTCTAAAAGGTGGCTCATACATTCTTTAGTCCAAAAGGCTTCCTCACATAAACAAAAGTACCCCACAAGGTGGTGAAGGTTGTTTTATACTCCTTAGAATCTTTGACCATTACTTTATTATACTCTGAGAAGCCATCCATCATTGACATCAACTCAGACCTTGGCACCATCTGCAACAAATGGTCCATATTGGGCGTTGGGTAGTCATCCTTAAGGGACTTGGTATTCAAATTTCATAAATATACACACAACCTTATGTCCCCATTCTTCTTTCTTATTGGAAAAGGGTTTGAAACCCATTCTAAATACCTAATTGCCTTGCTTATACCCCCTCCTTCAATTTCTCTAATTCCTTTTGCATTTGAGGAGCTAGTGTAAGATTGATAAGCCTTTATTTTTGCCTAAACAACTTTGTACTAGGATTTAAGGGAATAGTATGTTGAAATAAATCTTCCTTGTATGCTTTCATCTTGTCATATGACCATGCGAAACATTTCTTAAACTTTTTTAGTAGGATGATCAGCAACTGCTTCTCTATTGGCTTCAATTTCTTCCCAATGCAAATCATCTTTGGGGTTGATTTAGTCCCTAGATTCACTCCTTCAACATCATCTGGGTTGATTGGTTTGATCCTCATCTTGTAGAAGTCATTGTTATCAAATATCTTTTCAAGATCTACAAGACATCTTGGGATGGTATTAGTCTTGAAACGAATGACCTCATTTCCAAACATGGTCTTCTTCCCATCCCCCACCTCAATCATGGGTTGCCAATCAATCTGTTGATTCTCAAAATAATCTAAGTTGTTAAAAAATTCATAAACATGCTTGTCATATTTGAATACCTGCCAATTGTATATATTATTGGGGATACTTTGTCTAGAGAGGACCTCCGCACTATAAATAAAATGAGGTGATGACATGGGGGCATCAAATCTTGAGGCCATAACAACAAGTGTATCAGCTATGATAGTTTCATTTCTATCTAACCATTTGATACCAAAAACACAAAATAGCTCAAGGATATCCTGATGAGGTCGTTTTAGTGTTTGTTAATTCATCATCATTTAATTATCAATCCGGAGGTGTTTGGAGCGATCTATGATAAGACTCTTAGTGTGGGGTAATTTTGGAGTGGAATCTGAATCGGTGGTGGGTGGACAGAGTCTAGTTTACTCAACTTGTGGAAATAAACACACATGCAAGGAATGGAAACTACCTATTTGCTTGAAGGGAAACACACATAATTTGAAAGAAACTATTCTAATTGCTGGAAAAATAAACACACTTTGCTTGGAAACAAACTAGTTAAATTGTTGGAAAGAAACTATCTTGAGTGCTAAAATAGAACTTCAAAGTAATTGCATCCATTATTAAACTACAGAAGCAAGATACTCTGAATATAACAGTGTTGTTGAAATAACAATTCTATTTTTGGTATTTTCAAAATTTAGAAGACAAACTTGTAGGTGACAATTGACTAAACAATCATACAGAAAAGAAAGGAGACATCACAAGATCAACATGCAAAGATAATATTACTAAACAGAAAGACAAAACATAATTGCATGAAAATAAAATACTGAGAGATCTCCTCCAGTTTGGGGAAGCGGGCCCTACTTTCCCAGTTGGAGAAGATCCTCTTGAACTATCTTTTAGAAAAATTCCCCCTTCATTTGCATTTAATCAAAGTCTAAAAATGGGCATGGGTACAGAACTGAAAACAAGGAGTTTTCCTCTAGTTGAAAATACAATCTGACTAACAACTTAACTATGAAAAATTGGAACTAACTTAAACAAACGACTTGCTCCTATTTATACAATCAAGCTTTATTGAAAGGAAATAATTATCAACGAACCTAACTACAGTGAATTGGAATTAAAGCTAGTTGCTTATTTATTACATTTATGATTCCACTACAGGTTACTATAGATCAAAGATTTGTATTGACTTGGTTGTTGGCAGACTGAGTGATTTCTTGGAATGGCACGGTGCTTGGTGGCATTAACATCTATTTTATTTAGTCACTAAAATGAAGCGATGTGGAAACTTAGATCATAACAGTTGCTTTAATTGAGGTGTGGGTCATGTTTGCATTGCTGGACCTTTTGGGTAGCCCTAGGATTGGCTTGTAATAGTCATCAACTCAAGGGGAGGATGACTCTTTTAGAGGGTAATGACATCTAGAGCCATCTGGAGTTCAGGGTCTTTGCAGGAAAAAGGGCTCCAGAGGGATCCAGAGACCACTAGGAGTCTAACTGCTATAATCCTTATGCAAACATACACCACTTATACCACAAATTCATGAGATATGCACTTTGAAAATGTAATTCAAGTAAATAAGCTAAGAGATTGCATCAAAAGGAAATGAATACTAAACATGTGCATAATCCATCCAAAAGACAAATATAATTATAATATATATATGTTGGCAAGAGACACTGCTACGTATGACCAGTGTCATTGATGGCAACTAAGTCCATTCCTCACATCCGCAATGCACTATCAGATCATACTGGAAGTCAGTGTCAAGATTTGTCAAGTCTAGATAAACAGGAACAAAGTATATGGCAGAGTTCAGCATTTTGGTCAGCGGATCTCTCTAGTCAATCATTGTGTGTTGCATATCTAAGGGAGTAAAGAGGAATGCCAGAATAAGTAAAATCCAAGATCTCAGCCTCCGGTGACAAGGGAATTAAAAGTTATGAACATCTAAGTACTGGGTCCTAATATGACAGAACAGTTCAGTAAAGAACAAGCCAACCTGTGTTAGATCCTTATGCGGATCTGGTAGAAGTGTTTTGGTGAGTTGCGTATGGGATATAATGTTAGTAGCTGACATGAATGGTAATATTCAACTATTATTTCTGGTACGTAGCAACGTTGGTGTATGGATTCAGCCGACAGAATAGAGTATTTGTGTTGTTTGCTAAGTTCTTCACTAAGCCAACAGAAAGTGATTGAATTTCTTGAGGCAAATATATATAGCTGATGGATTTGAGTGTATTGTTGTGGGTAATGATATGAATATGGAGGAAGTGAGAAAAGGGAAGATAGGTGTGCAATAAGGAAGAGATCTATGGTCTGGATTATGGCAGAGCAGTAAACAGGGCAGAACAAAAATGAAGTGTATCAAGTCAGTATTCTGTGCTTAACCAGAACTGAATCCTTGCATTGGTAGATGCTAATTATCAGTTTGAACTCATTGTAATCTTCCTTCTATAGGCAGTGAGCCTTCCCTTGAGCAGTGAGCTCTGGGTAGTGAGCCTGAATGCATGTGCATTCCCAATTGTAATACTTTTAATAGAGTATAATCTTTGTGGGTTAACCCCCAACGTGGTTTTTCCCTTAACTGAGCTTCCACATCAAAAATCTTGGTGTCAAGTGTGTTATTTATGATTTCTACTCATGTGTTATTGATTGATGCTGAAATGTTTATATCATTAATTTGATTATGAGTTGTAAAAGAAGTTTAAAGGCATAATTGTTTAATTTGTGTGACAATTGATTCATCCCCCCCTTCTCAGTTGTCCAGACCAATTCCAACAATTGGTATTAGAGAAAGGTTCCTTGAAAGAAGCCTAACAACTTGAGGAAAGATATTGGAAGGAGTTTTAATGGGTTCTCTCAAAGATCAACTTTGGTTGGCCCTAGAAGATCTTGGTCAGTCCAAATCAAAAATATCTAATCTAAAAGATGAGCTTAAAGATGCTAATGATACCATTGAAATGTTAAAAGATAAATTAAAGAAATCTATGGAAAGGAGAAAGGAGCTACTTCTTTAGTTATCCAGTTTAAATGAACAAAATGACATGAATGAAGCCTTGGAAGAAAAGACAAAGGAGTGTGAAAAGTTGTCAAAAGAAGTTGGTATTCTGAAAGTTGAGATGGAATCTGGGGCAATGAGGCTGACCAAAGAAATTGAGCAAAGGAAGAAGACTGAAGAAGATTTGAATCAAACTCTAAAAGAAAGAACTGAAGAATGCTGCAGATTGGATAGAGTAGCTGGCCATCTAGAGTCTGACCTACAAGAAAGTAGAGACAATAAAAGAGAACTTGAAAGGCAAATTGTCATTCTCAGAAATGACCTAGAAGTTGCAAATGAATACAAGGAAAAGTTTAAAATAAGCTCAGCTAAACTTGAAGTACTGCTCGAAGGATAGAAAAAGGTTGATGACAAGCATGGTCTTGGATATGAGAAAGGTGAAAGCTCCGGACTTGGACAAAGAAAATTCAATCAAGAAATGGAAGGAAAAGACCTAGAGGACCTACAGAAAGACAGCCAAATGCTCAAAGATATCCATCCTTCAATGGAAATTGTTTCAACTGCAATAAATTTGGCCATAAAGCTACTCAGTGCAGAAGCTGAATAAATCAAAATGCTCCATCCTTTTCTGGTCAATGCTTCAAGTGGAAAAGATATGGTCATAGATCCAATGAATGTAGAAGTATGATAATGAACAACTCTAATGTCAATTCTTTCAATGGCTACTATTTTTCTTGCAATGGATTTGGACACATGGCTAATCAGTGCAGATCAAGAGGAAATCAAGTATATAAGAAAAGAAATGTTGTGTGCTTCAATTGCAATAAATCTGGTCTACAGAAGCAGGATTAATGAAAGAAGGGGTCCGGTAAACAAAAAACTGGAAGAGTAGAGACAAGACAAAGGCAAACAAAAATTTGATGTGAATGAGATCCAAAATGAAATGAGCAAGACATGGATCAAGAAAACAATTGTGAACAATAGTAATGGGTCCACACCGGAATCCGGTGCTGATAATTCCTTTGGGAATTGAATTAGGAGCTCTGGCTCAGGGGGAGCTATATTGAAAATCAAATTCCTCTAGCCAGTAAGTGGGTGCCTGGATATGGCACAATGAGAGAAGATATTTTGAATTGTTTCAGAAACTTTCAAAGGACTTTCAGAAGAAAAGATATTGATATGGAAATTTGCGGAGTGATTCATGAACTGTTCAAGAAACAGAGTAACCAGATGAAGTTAGGGCAAAGCATTTATTACAATGCCAAATTAGGTTTTGTAGAGGATAAAAGGTCACTTGGTCATGCATTTGAATCACTTTGCATTCAAAGGAAACAAGAAGAAAAGCACCTGAGCTACAAATCCAGAAATTGAAGTACAAAAAGAGAATTCAACCGGTAATTGATCAACCCTAACCCCACAAAAGAAAAAGGTACTTCTCTGTAAAGCTTTGAATCTGAAATCTTTTGAGATGGCTATACCTCTAGTTGTTGATGTAATTGAAAGGCCCTGACCAATATTTAAGAAGCATCCATACAAGTCAATTGAAGTTGAACCATTAGGTGCATTTTCTGGAGTTCCATATGGCGTACTGCATGTTGAGGATATTAGGGCATACATCCACTGTAGCATTGATGAATTTGGAAACCTGAAACTCTTGGATTTGTTTAACAATTACCTAAGGGATGATAGCTATAAATTGAAACCGGAATACAAAGCCCTAGAAAGCAAACATTTTCTACGAGTCATTAGATTTCTGACATTTGATGAGAATGAATGGGTTCGATATATCTTGATCCAAATACATGATGAGTTCATATGGCTATTGAAACCATTTAAGATTACAAAGGATGTTATCAAGATTGTAACTGGGTTAAATTCAACTGGCGGATTACCCATGCTAAAAGCTGTGAAAAACTAGATAGTGACTAATGCTACCGGTGCCAAGTTTGACAAAAGGGCAATGACCATCAATGATATTATAGAACCGGATGTTAAATTTACCTCCATGGTGATTGGGTATAAGATTTACCACTCCAACAGGGAAAATTCTGTCTCCGGAACTGCAATATATGCAGCCTATCAAATGCTGAAGGAGAATGCTGATTATGACCTATGTGAACTACTACAAAATCAGTTGATTGAGAATCTGAGAAAAATAAAGAAAGATAAGAAAAATACCTTTAAGTATGGTTCCTTGATTATATGTGTGTTCTTCTATTTTATGAATGAAGTGCCTAGAGTTCAAGGTGTGCACTGGACAAATGACAGGCTAGTTGCATGGCAAATAAAAGATCATCTACTCAGCCTTGGTGATTCCCAAGCTCAGAAGACAACCATTTGGGGTTACTTTAAAAACTTTCAAAGTATGATACATGGAAGAGAGAGAATCCCTAAGTTAGTTGTGGAAAAATTTGAGAATGAAATATGCTTTATGGTTGACATTGATCAGTGCTTGATGGAGGCTGTGGAACCCATAACCATATGGATTATGCCAATGGGCTATGAGGCTGATGAGAAAGTTTTGGAAATGTATGCTCAACATCTCCTGAGCAAACCTAAAGACACATCTGTGGAAAGGTTTGGAACATACAAGGAGCTAAGTCTAAAATTACATGTGGAGCTCAGATAGCTAGAGACCAAAAGGAAAGTGCAGAGACAAGTTGAAAAGTATGCTGAGAGTATTGGACTAACCAAGGAAGTAGTAAAGAAAAATAGAGAAAGAATTGAAAAGGCTGAAAAAGAAAGGCAGGACAAGAAACAAGAAGATGCCTCAGTGGAACCATCCTCCACTTCAAGGACTACTAGAAGCTCTACTGCTGCTTCTGTTCCCCCTAAACGTGTAAAACCAAAAAATAGACCATCCGGTGAAGGAAGTAAGAGAAAGAAAACAAAGGCCACAAGAACGTATGTGGGCACAAAAGATGATGAAGAGACAGAGACAGATGAAGAATTTAAAGAGATGAGATCCAAGAAAGAAAAGACTTCAAAGGCTTTTGAAGACCAGCCTTCCAGAAGCAAAAAGACAAGTAAAAGGCAAGAGACTGGTAAGGTTGCTATGACTATTGATCAAATTGTAAAATAAATTACTGTTCATGGGAATCTAAAGCCTATTAGAATATATTATGATAGTTTTGATGAAGCAAATAAGAAAATCTTGGAGGATGCCACTATCCTATACTTGAATAAATTCAATAGAGCTCTACTAGAAATTTTGCAAGAAATTCCCAAAAGTTTAAGGAAAATACTAGAAATGAGGAAGGAAGCCACCAAGGATAAAGACATAGAACTCAGATAATATGTTCTCTCCACCTTGTGTCCAGTAATGACCAAAAGAGAAGCTGATAAAATCCTCAAGGAAGTTAAGGAGAAATTCAGAAGCAAGATCCGAATGAACAAGTTAATGCTTGGTGAAACTAAGGAAGTTGTAAAGGAAATAGAAGAAATTTTGAGGAAGGCCCTTGACAAAGATAAATACTATATTGTTTCAGAGGAACAAGTTGAGGAAGTCAATCCTTCAGTTCTGGAACAAGAAGCTCCAGAAGAAGAGATTGAAAAAGAAAATGATGACCAAGGTGATACTCTAGATCCTCCAGAGCAAACCTATGAGGAGATAGACGATGGGATTGATTCATTGATTCTGAATGTTGAAAAAGTAAACGTTAGTAAGTGACAAACTAAAGTTGGTGACTCATCTATTCCAGAAGAAGAGAAAATAAACAAAGAAGACACAGAGATGGTAGACAAAACTGATGATGTAGGAGATACTCTAACTCCACCTGGTCAATCTGGAAAAGAAGATAATATTGCTACTCAAAGCCCTCTGGAACAAGTAGCAAGTGGTGAAGACAAAGAAAAGATTCCCCCTACAGATGATACAGAAAAGGGTGAAGCAGAGAAAGAGAAAGAAGAGGGTAAAGAAGACAAGGCAGAAGAAGATGGTGCAAATGTTAATGCACCCACACAGATAAATTCTGATGTTGAGAAATCTCAAGGGAAGGAAGATGGTTCAGGAATTGTAGCAAGAGACACTGCAGATGCAGTAAAAGATCTCCTAGGTAAAGAAATGCTTAAGTTTGATGAACCAGAGCTGTTTCAAGGATCGATCAATCTAGATGCTCTCTCTGGTTCAAATAATGAAGATAGCATCTTTCACACAAGCCAAGGCAAGAGAAAAGATGTTGAAATCTCACATTGAGGACAATGAGCTGCTAGGCCTTGCAACCAGAGTATTGGAGAAGATAATGCCAACCTTCCAAAAGAATCCATTTGACTCTATCTCCAGTCATCTAAAGAAACTTGTAAATTTAGTAAGTACATATTTTGAATCTTTTGAGAAGTTTGCAGAGGCTAAAGTCATAAATGAATTTTTGGATAAGAAGTTTAGTGAAATAAAGAGCCTAATAAGGAATGATAGGATGATACTTGGCATTAGTATAAAGAGTATTCAAAATGCTCTAAGTGATGGAGGTGATATATACAAATTTTGCCTATCTTGGCCCAAAGTCAGTGAGGATATTGCGAAGAAGATAAAGGAGCAAGAACAAAAATTGTCAAATTTATCCCAAAATTTTGATCCTCTAACTGTTTCTCCTATAAGTCAGGAATGTCAAGTAATTAGCTTGACCGATGAAATAAAGAAGCTTGTTAAAGAAAAATCTGATATTGTGAAGAGAATGTGTGAGCTCTGGGGATTGATTGTCCTAAGTTAGAAATAATGTTTAATGCACTATCACAAGCTCAAACTGTAGTTCAAACAAGTGATCCTGCAGATCTGATAAAGGCAAAAGCATACAATTTCTACTAAGTGGACACATCTAAATTTTGGATGGCATGAAAAGTAGTTGGGCCTCTAAACTTGAGCAATTGAAAATTAGTTTTGCAGATATTCTCAAGTTCATGTAAATACAACTTAAGGATTGGTTGTACATATGCGGCACTATATACAGAATTTTTGGGAGTTTTGGCTTGTGGGCCGCATCCTTTACCATTGATGTCAAAGGGGGAGTGAAGAGCAATGAAAAATGAGGAATCTAGCAAAGGGGGAGCTTTGGAAACAATGGAGAGCACAAGTGTACAGAGTAAGGGTGAGTAACTTCGACACTTAGTCATTTTTCACTAAGTGTTGTCATTAATGCCAAAGGGGGATATTGTTGGCAAGAGACACTGCTACGCATGACCAATGTTGTCATTGATGGAAACTAAGTCCATTCCTCACATCCGCAATGCAGTATCAGATCATACCAGAAGTCAGTGTCAAGATTTGTCAAGTTAGGATAAACAGGAACATAGTATATGGCGGAGTTCAACATTTTGGTCAACAGATCTCTCTAGTCAATCATTGTGTGTTGCATATCGAAGGAAGTAAAGAGGAATGTTAGAACAAGTAAAATCCAAGATCTCAGCCTCCGGTGACAAGGGAATTAAAATTTATGAACATCTGAGTACCGGGTCCTAATATGATAGAACAATTCAGTAAAGAATAGGCCGACCTATGTTAGATCCTTATGTGGATCTGGTAGAAGTATTTTGGTGAGTGATGTATGGGATATAATGTTAGTAGTTGACATGAATGGTAATCTTCAATTGTTATTTTTGGTACGTAGCAACATTGGTGTATTGATTCAGCCGACAGAACAAAGTATTTGTGTTGTTTGCTAAGTTCTTCACTAGGCCGACAGAAAGTGATTGAATTTCTTGAGGCGGATATATATAGCCGATGGATTCGAGTGTATTGGTGTGGGTAATGATATGAATATGGAGGAAGTGCGAAAAGAGTAGATAGGTGTGCAATAAGGAAGAGATCTAAGGTCCAGATTATGGCAGAGTAGTAAACAGGGCAGAACAAAGATGAAGTGTATCAAGTCAGTAGTATGTGCTTAACCAGAACTGAATCCTTGCATTGGTAGATGATAATTATCAGTTCGAACTCATTGTAATCTTCCTTCCATAGGTAGTTAGCCTTCTGTAGGTAGTGAGCCTTCCCTTGAGCAGTGAGCCCGAATGCATGTGCATTACCAATTGTAATAATTTTAAACAGAGTATAATCTTTGTGGGTTAACCCCCACCGTGGTTTTTCCCTTAACCAGATTTCCATGTCAAAAATCTTGGTGTCAAATGTGTTATTTATGATTTTTGCTCATGTGTTATTGATTGATGTTGAAATATTTATATCATTAATTTGATTATGAGTTGTAAAAGAAGTTTAAAGGCATAATTGTTTAATTTGTGTGACAACTGATTCACCCCCCCACCTTCTCAGTTGTCCGGACCAATTCCAAAAATATATGCCATAATGTTTTATCAAAGTCTTTTGGAACAGGAAATATAAAGAAATAAATGAGTCATAGATCTGACTCATCATATCCCATACAAAATTCCTATACATTTTCAATCTTTTATCTTTTGTTGTATATGAACCTCTAACCTAGGATACTACCAATTCAGAATCACCAAATACACTCAGGCACTTGATTCCATACCTAGTAGCAATGTTTAGGCTGAGCAATAGAGATTCATATTCTTCTATGTTGTTGGTACATTTACAATTCAATTTGAAGGTGAACTTGTAAGGTGTGTTATCCAAAGATATCAGCACAATGTCTGAACCATTTCCCTCTTTTGATAAATCCCCATCAAAATGCATTTTCCATACATCATTGCTTTCAGGACAAGAAGGTTTTGGGCATGAGGCAATGCCAACATGGCTACCAATATCATCATCAAGATTCCCAATTATATTGTTAGGCTCACTATCTACATAGTGTACCTCATATTTTTCTTGCTCTAGATCTTCCACGATATGCAACATCTTCTTTTCTCTATGTAGTTGAACCTCTTTTCCATCGACCGATATGGTGGCATAAGATAAGTCCATTTATATACTACCATTTATTGAAACTGCCCAGTTCCATGACAACAACATACCCTACTTGGATGGACAATTCATAATGATTATGCCCATCATGAAACACTTACTAGGGTATGTATCTAGTTGCACCTCGACATCATTGACAACTTAGATAACATTTACCTCTCGAGAGTCCATTGCAAAGCACTTGCCATAAGACTTGGAAATTTTCAAGCCCAACAAGTTCATGACTTCCAATGGCATCACATTACTTGATGCACCCAAATCCAACATGCAGTTATGCACCAACCACCCCTTTATCAATAATGAAGTGTAAAATGGGTCAACCATGGTCTAATTAGATATTGACACCATGCCAAGGTAGACCTCAGGTGTCTCTTAAGAATTTACTTCAATTGTTTTATCTTGCGTAGCATCATTCAAAGGATTTGTTTGGTTTTCAAACATGGTTGGGGCATTGACATATTGTAGGAGTCTATCTTTATGTTCTGGAATTCTAAGCATCTCCCAAACTGGTATTATGACTTTCATTTGGTTCACAGTGAGAGCCATATCAATAGGAACATAATCAAGTAGAGAGGAAGATAGAGGTATAGTAATTACATGAGTGTCAAGATTAAAAGACATTACCTAGACACCCTTGTCATTTTCAATTGCCTTGGTTGCATGTTGTCTTTGTTGATAACTCTTCTCTACTTGGAGTGGCTTGCAGTCGACCTTTGTCATCCTAGGACTATCACTATTTTGTTATTGTTACACTTGCATTTTTATTTTTTGGAACATATTTCTGCATAGGGATGACAAGTGCAGTGATTTCTTCTTTTGTGTTGACCTTTCTGAGTTTTTGGTTATCTTCTTTCTTGTAGTGTCAGCCCTTCTAGCACCAATATCCCGTATTTATTTTTCTATGTTAGAAGATATGCCTCATTCTTTTGGTACAATGGGATTCTAGTTATCATTCTAGGCATTCACCTGCCTATCTGTAAGTTGATACTCACTTTGGACCTGCATAATTGTTGCATTAGTAAGGGCATTAATATCTTCCTTAGAAGGCCTTATTGTTTGATACCTCTGTCACATGAGATACTTGAGATATTTGAAATCATGAGTTGGCAGTAGGTACTAAATTCAAATATCATCAAAATCAAATGGGAAGATTTCATCCCTAAGGAATTCATCAAAATTATTTGCATCAACATCCTCATAATACTCAGTAGTTCCCTCTTCATTAGGGAATTCTTTCCCCTTTGATATGTTGGTAGGTGGCGACTGATCAGGAAAGTACTATACACTAGCCATGTATCCTCGTCGGGGTTTAGGGCCGGGCTGGGCCTCGAGCGGGGGTTTGGGGGCGCAGCACCTGAAAATTTTCTTTTGGACCGACATAAAAAAAACCCTATTTTGTAACCGACATAAGGCTTGATAAAAGCGGCTAAGGGTTAGGGTTTTTTGATATATTGTATTGTAGCATTTGCAATGGTATTGAGTTGCAAGGATTGTTGGTTGTAATTGGTTTGATTTACTAGATAATAATATTGGACTCTCTGTTGGTGGATGTAGCCCGAGTTTGGGTGAACCACGTTAAAACTTGTCTCTTGTTGTTATTATTTCTATGTATTTTTCATTCCTCTATTTAATCTTTATTTGCATTTAATTGATATCTTTTGCCAGCTAACCCTAACAAGTGGTATCAGAGTGGGTTGTGTTCAATTATCATCTGCAGGAAGGTCTCATGGTTGAGTGGGAGTCTCACGGTTGAGTGGGAGCAATGGCGGATGAGGGTAAATTGAAGGTCAATAAATTCAATGGGCAGAACTATCAGTTGGAAGATGCAGATGGAGGATTACCTCTATTAAAAGGATTTATGGATGCTGTTGGAAGGAGTAGCCAAGAAACCAGCAACAATGACTAATGAGGATTGGAATCTTTTTGACAGAAAGGCACTGGGAACCATTCAGTTGTGCCTGGCACCATCGGTGGCATTCAATATAATGGAAGTGAAGACAACAGATGGTCTGATGAAAGCTTTGGCTAAATTGTATGAAAAACCCTCAGCCTCAAATAAGGTATTTCTCATGAAGCGTTTGTTTAATCTAAAAATGGTTGAAGGTGGATCTGTGATAGATCATTTAAATGAATTTAATACAATTGTCAGTCAATTGACTTCTATAAATGTAAAATTTGATGAAGAAGTTAGAGATCTCTTGATATTATGTTCTTTGCCTGAAAGCTGGAATAGTTTGGTAATGGCGGTTAGTAACTCTGTTTCTAGTTCAAATACCCTGAAGTTTAATGATGTTGTTGGTGTTATTCTGAGTGAGGAAATTCGTAGGAAAAGCTCAGGTGGATCCACATCAGGCAGTGTTCTGAATGCAGAAAGCAGGGGCAGATCAAAGGAGAGAGGAAAAGGTTCTGGGGGTCATGGGAAGTCATGAGGAAAATCAAAGGACAAGAGATCCCAATCTAGAGGACAGAAGGACTACTGGTACTATGGGAAACTAGGTCATTGAAGAAAGATTGCTGGTCTCAGGAAAATAAAGGAAACAAACAAGAAGGCAATAAGGAGGCAAATGTGGTAAGTAATAAGTCTGAAGATGATGCTTTGATTCTTTCCCTAGATAATGCTGATAATTCATGGGTTTTAGATTCAGGGGCCTCATTTCATGCTACGCCCCATAGAAGTTATTTTCTTGATTATGTCTAAGGGGATTTTGGGCTAGTTGATTTGGGAGATAACGAACCCTGTTAGATTGTTGGAAAGGGAAGAATTAAGATTAAGTTGTAGAATGGGAATCATTGGCTACTACAAGAGGTAAGGCATGTTCTAAGGCTCAGTAGGAATTGAATTTCAGCAGGGCAGCTAGCTGAAGAAAGTTGCATTGTTACATTTACTGATAAAAATTAGAAGGTTTCAAAAGGTGCCTTAATAGTAGCAAAAGGTGTCAAAGTAGGCACCTTATATCTTTGTACAGGTCATACTGTTCCTTCTACTTTAGCTATTGCAGAGAAAAAATAAATGAGTTCAAGAACAGTTACTGCAGGTTCGCAGGAAGAGACTGAAACAGTTGCTGCAGGTTCTGAGACAACATTGTGGCATATCAGACTTGGGCATATGAGTGAAAAAGGTATGAAGGTACTTCATTCTAAGAAAGTTTTACCAGGTTTGAAATGTATTAATATGGATTTTTGTGAAAGTTGTGTGTATGGCAAACAAAAGAGAGTCAGTTTTCTCAAGGATGGGAAGCAAAAGAAAAATAAAAAGTTGGAGTTTGTGCATACAGATGTATGAGGACTAGCTCAGGTATCTTCTCTCGGTGGCTCTCGATATTATGTTACATTCATAGATGATGCAATTAGGAAGGTATGGATTTATTTCCTTAGGTAGAAATCTGATGTATTTGAAACATTTAAGAAATGGAGAAGCTTGGTTGAGAATGAGATAGGTAAAAGATTAAAATGTCTTAGATTTGATAATGGTGGTGAGTATTGCAACAAAGAATTTGAGGATTATTATTCCTTTAATGGAATTCATAGGCAGAAAACGGTTCCAGGGACTCCACAGGAAAATGGAGTGGCTGATTGCATGAATAGGACAATAATGGAGTGTGCAAGGACCATGAGATTGCATGCTGGGCTGCCTTTTAACATGTGGGCAGAGGCTGTCAACACTGCTGTATATTTAATTAATAGAGGTCCTACAGTTCCTTTGGGCTATGATATTCTAGAGGAAGCATGGACATGCAAGAAGGTGAGTTATTCTTTTCTCAAAACCTTTAGATGTGAAGCATTTGCACATGTAGATTCTGAAAATAGAACCAAGCTAGATGCAAAATCAAAAAAATGTACCTTCATTGGATATGACATTGATGAATTTGGTTATAGGCTTTGGGATTTTGAAAATCAGAAAATTGTGAGAAGCAAAGATGTTATATTCAATGAGAAGGTGTTGTACAAAGATCAGTTAGAGCAGCATGAGAAGAAAGAAAAGGATAATGTGGTGATGGATGATACTCCAAATAGTGATGTTCCAGTGGTTCCTCATGCTCCACAACAACAACTAGAAATACCACAAACTCCAGTGAATGTTAGACGGTCAACAAGGCTAAGTAGACCTCCTGAAAGGTTTTCTCCCTCTTTGTATTCTATTTTGTTAACAGATGCTGGTGAACCAAAAAGATATGATGAAGCTATGCAGGTGGATACACAGGTCCAGTGGGAGCTTGCAATGAAAGAAGAAATGGACTCCTTGCTAAAAAATCAGACTTGGGAATTATGTGATTACCTGTAGGTAAAAAGGCTTTACCAAACAAATGGGTTTATAGGATGAAAGAGGAAGATGGAGGTAAGAAAAGATTTAAAGCTAGGTTAGTAGTAAAAGGATTTGCATAGAAAAAGGGCATTGATTTTGATGAGATTTTTTCTCCAGTTGTCAAGATGACTTATATTCGTACTGTTTTAAGTATTGTGGCTGCTGAAGATTTACATTTGGAACAGCTAGATGTGAAAACTACCTTTCTCCATGGTGATTTGGAGGAGGAGATATACATGGAACAACCCCAAGGATTTGAGGTCAAAAGTAAGGAGAAACTGGTGTGTAGATTGAAGAAGAGTTTGTATGGCCTGAAATAAGCACCTCGGCAATGGTATTTGAAATTTGATAGTTTTATGGCTGAGCAAGGCTACAGTTGGTGTAATTCTGACCATTGTGTTTATTTTAAGAGGTTGGATAATGATAGCTACATTATTTTATGTTTATATGTTGATGACATGCTTATAGCCGGGTCTACATGGATCACATCATAGAGTTAAAACAACAGTTAGCACAGTCATTTGCTATGAAGGATTTAGGGGCATCAAAACAAATCCTTGGTATGAAAATTTGCAGAGATAGGAAGAACAGAAAATTGATTCTATCTCAGGCTGCTTATGTTGAAAAGGTGTTGCAGAGATTCCATATGGAGAATGTAAAAGCTGTCAACACACGTTTGCCTAGTCATTTGAAATTGACTAAGGAGATGTGTCCAAAGACACCAGAGGAGGAAGAAAAAATGTCCAAGGTACCATATGCTTTAGTTGTAGGAAGTTTAATGTATGTCGTGGTATGCACGAGACCGGATATTGCACATGTTGTAGGAGTCGTTAGCAGGTATATGAGTCATCCCGGATTGGAGCATTGGAATGCGGTAAAATGGATTCACAGATATTTGAGAGGTATATCCAATACACATTTATGTTTTGGGGGCTCTAATACTAATTTAGTAGGCTATGTAGACTCATATTTGGCAGGGGATATTGATACCAGACAGAGTACTACAGGTTATGTCTTTACTGTAGGTGGGACAACAGTGAGTTGGATCTCACGGTTGCAAAAGGTGGTTGCTTTATCCACCATAGAGGCAGAGTATGTAGCTACAACAAAGGCAAGCAAGGAGATGATATGGCTGTAATCTTTTATGGAAGAATTGGGCAAACAACAGGCTAACAGTTCTTTGTATACAGACAGTCAGAGTGCCATACATCTTGCAAAGAATTCTGCCTTGCATTCAAAGACTAAACACATACAGTTGAGGTATCACTTTATTTGGTCAGTGTTGGATAATAGATAGTTAAGGCTGGAAAAGATACATACAAATGAAAATCCAGCGGATATGTTTACAAAGGCAGTGACAAGGGAGAAGCTGAGCTCCTCTTCAGCTTTGGTTGGTCTTCAAGATTGAAACAATAAAATCAGAACAACAGAGTCTAGGGTGCTTATTTCTAGTGGGAGATGTACGCGCAGTGGTGTCATCCAGGATCAGTCTCCAAGTGGGAGATTGTTGGTATGTGGCAATTGATTAGGAAAGTACTATACACTAGCCATGTATCCTCACCGGGGTTCAGGACTGGCAGCCCCCAAGAAGCAGGGGTTCGGGGGCGCAACCCCCTATTTTTTTTTGGACCGACATAAAAAAACCCTATTTTGTAACCGACATAAGGCTTGATAAAAGTAGATAAGGGTTAGGGTTTTTTGATATATTGTATTGTAGCATTTGCAACGGTATTGAGTTGCAGGGATTGCTGGTTGTAATCGGTTTGATTTACTGGATAATAATATTGGACTCTTTGTTGGTGGATGTAGCTCGAGTTTGGGTGAACCACGTTAAAACGTGTCTCTCGCTGTTATTATTTCTGTGTATTTTTCATTCCTCTATTTAATCTTTATTTGCATTTAATTGATATCTTCTGTCGGCTAACCCTAACATGATATTCCTATTGCAATAACACAAATTGTTGGGTCATAAGGTAGAAAGCATACCTCACACCATAAGGCATCATCCTGCATGTTTAAATGATATCTCCTTAAAGGATCATGTGTATCCTTGTCTTGGTACCTTAGATTACCTTTGCTAGGACCATCGACCTGTCATTTATCTTGGTATTTTAGACCAATCAATATTGTAGGGTCTATTATGTAACCTCTACCCTTCATTTAAATGAGTAGCAATAGTAATTGAAGGTAGACCTTTCTCATTTCTCGCTTCCTTGTAGGATAAATCCTCCATTTCCCCCATCAACTTGTCAATCTTGTCATCAGTAGTAAGAGGCTTGCTTGAAGTTTCCACATTTGGTTTTAGAATCTTTACATTAGCTCTTTTGACATGTTTTCTAGATGCCCTCATATTGCTTTCTATGTTAATTTCCATGTTGTAATCTTCTCTTAAGGTTTGAGGATTCTTGTCATAGAGAAAATATCCTATCTTTGCATCAAAAGCTCCACAATAAAGAACTAAACACATGGAGTCATTAGGCCTCAAATTAGGAGGTACATTCCTCATTGACATGACAAACCTACTGTTGAATTCTACAACGTCTCATTTATGCCCTTTTTGATTGTTGTTAACTCACGGATTATAAATTTAGGATCAATTCTATCTCCATACTGCAACTTGAAAACTCTAATGAATTCTTCCCATAAGTCAATATTGTTGTTAGGAAGACTCCTGTAACACTCTTTTACACTTTCCTTTAATGAATACACAGACAAATTCATCATAACATCCTCATCCTCATCTTTTATTTCATATTCATTTGTTATATTAATGAAGTGTTTCAAATGTTCTTCGCCAGTTACAGAATTATTGCCTTAAAACTTAGTGGTGCAGGAGCACCATGTCAAGCTTTGTAAATAAGGTCTTTTGGTAAATTTTGGTGTGTTAAGTCTTTTTTCAAGTAAATAAGGTCATTATAGAGCATTTTTAATGTTGAAGTCATCTAGGAGGTCATTTGAGTTCATTTGGCAAATAATGTAAAAAGTTGAAAAAATTGCCAAAAGTTGTCATGGCAAAATTGTAAAAGTTGCAAAACGGGAAGTTGAAGGGTCAAATTAGTTTAGAAGTTCAAAAATCAGTTGTTTTCCATTGGGAAGGTGTAATAGGCCTTTAAAATCATGTATCCACGTTTGGAATGGTGGTGGAAGACGGTTGAATGCAAATATTATTGAAAATACCCTGTTTTTTCTAAATTTTTCACTGTTTTCTGTTGCTCCCACGTTTGGTACAGCCCTGTACGACCTGAAAATGGCAAGAATCTAAGTTTTTTGGAAAGAGGGGTGAAGTATCTTTCATTTGAAGTTGGTTTCATTAATTTTCATTGGGTTAAACAAAAGTTATAGTCATTTTTGTGAAAACAGATCTGTGAAACCCTAGTTGAGGGCTTGAGTACAAAAATAATGATTTGGGCCTCATTCCACTGGTGAAATTTTCTCAAAATGGGTGAAACGGAGGGACATAATATGTATTTCAAGATTCCAGTGGTTATTTTGCAAAAGGTAGAGTTTTGGGTTAGATTTGGTGCTGCCCTAGATTGATTTTTCTTATGTTTTGACTTGAAAAGTGAGGCTAAGAGTGTGAGTTTGCATAAAAAGCATTGGTAATAGGCTCGTGAAGGTTTGTATAGCTTAGGAAGACCTAATAAGATATGTCTAAGCTATTGGGAAAGTTTGAAGAAGGTTGGAGTGTGGAGTTTCAATAAACCCTCCTTGAAACTAGCCTAGAAAGGCCTAAAACAAGGGTTTAGTAGTTTGGGGCTTAAATGAGTGTTCCAAACCCTAAAAGTTGGTTAATCAGAGGTTTTGGAGGTTTTTATAAGACTGTCCATAGGAATTTTGGTTTGGCATCAAGTTTAGAGGGTACTTGCTTTGTAAAATAGGGCTAATTGCCCCCTTTGTAGCAGTGGAACAACAAATTGTTTGGTGTTTTGGTCTGAAACAACCATACCTAAGTCTTTGATATGTTGTGTAAAAGCATAAAGGGTACTCAAAAAGGTGATTATTTTGTGGGTTTGAGATCACTACAGTAAAATATGTTGAATAAACCTCTCTAGGAGGGCTACAAGGCTTAAGGAGGGATAAACAAGAAAACCCATAATCCTAAGTTCTCCTAACTTGCAAAGTGGTTTGTTGAGGAGTTTGTAATCAGTCTACCTTGATCTAAATCACTTAGGCACCCTACCCCTGATTTCATTTGGTATAGGATAGGGATAATTTGGGATACCATAGAATTCTAGCTATTTGTATCTCCTATTATGGGCTCTTATATCCTGTTGGTTACCTTGTTGCTAATTAGGTGGCTGATTTGCTGCAAGTTGATTAGAAACATCATGAGGTTGAGGTTGATTTTTTTGTCAAGCATTTTGTGGAAGTTGTGCTTGTTGCAAATCAATTTGATCTTGTAACTCCCTCTTTCTTTGTCTAAGGTGATCAAGTAGATCAAACCTTTCATCAATTTCTCTGTCCCTACACTCATTTTTTGATTGTGTAGGAGTATTGACATCATATAATGAAGCATCTTGTTCAAGTTCAATCCTATGTGTAGAGGTAGGGGAGTTAGGATGTGATCTTAATCTTGGAGTTCCTACATTTGTGTGATTTGATGCATCCAAGTCCTCATATTGTGCTTCTTGGGATAGGTTTTTGCCTCTTCTAGTTCTATTGACTGAATCTCTAGGCATATAAAGTTCATGTCTAGGATTTCTTCTATTTGTCCTCACCATATTATCACTAGAATCATGTGAAGTATAAGGATATGTATCACTATGCACATTATCACCAATTCAAGGACCACCATTATCTCTTTGAAATGTATATTTGGTAGACTTACCTCTATTTGTAGATTTTCAAGTAGAACACTACCTTCTAGAGCATGTTGCCTTATCCTCCAACTCTTGTGGATTCCTTGGATGCTTTCATCTTTCCACATTTGATTCTAGTCTTCGGCTCTTGATGGGTTTAGTTTAATAGAGTCACCACTCTTCACATGAGAAGAGACAAATTTCCTTTATCAGCAGAGGACTCATGATATCAACCAAGAACTTAATTCTTCCCTAGAAATGGTGCTAGTTTTGTTGGTGCTCAAAGTTGAGACTCCTCGAATCCCTAAAGCCAAGCAATTTTTGAGTGCTAGGGGTGTCAAACTTAGGGCAAAAGCATCAACTTATGTTCATGATGAGGCAACTAAGGACAACATGGATAATGTGGGTAAGACCTTCTTCTTCTTTTTGCTTTGCTAAACATAGGGGATAAAGGTTTCAAGGATATGATCTATAATATCATGAACTCATACCTTGTTACAAACCATACCCGATGCCCAGGAAACTTCAAATTTCGTCACTAATTACCTAAAAAGTTGGTTTGAAAAGAACATAAGGCTTCACACCTTCATTAAGTAGATGCACAAAATAAAGGGAGTCTAAAATGATGTTGTAATAACCCCTAATTCTCATGCATTCATGTATACATGGTTGTGATTAGAATGAAACAATACAGAAAGATAAGGGACTGTAATTTTGTCGTGTTTGAGTGTGTTGAAGGAAAATGAAGTTGAGTAGAAAGCAGATCAGTACCTTTATCTAGTTAGGGTAGAAAAGTCTAAATATTTATCAAAGGGAACACTACTATAAATAGATTTTTCTACCTAATCAAGATATCAACAAAGACTATAACTAACAATCTGTTGCATAAGCTTGTTTATTTATGCATCCAATCTTTTGCAGGTTTTTGCTCTCCAACTAGCATTCATATGCTCATACAGGACATTCGATCCTTTTTCTTTTATTGTTATTGTTGAAATTAAGGAACACTAAGAGGGGGGGGTGTGAATCAGTGTTCTGCAAAACTTATTATTATGTTCCTTTATTTATTTACGACATACATTCAAAAGAAAAAAGCATGAACTTAAGAACAACAACAACAAGATCATCACGCTTGAACACCAGGATTTTTATGTGGAAACGCGGTTAAGGGAAAAACCATGGTGGGGGTTAACCCACAAGATTTTATACTCTATTTAAAGTATTACAAAATGGGAAGGCACATGCCTTCGGGTGCACTGCCTAGAGCTCATTGCTCAAAAGAGGCTCACTGCCTACAAGATCAATTACAAGAGTTCACTGAAATACTTGATCTAAAGAATACCATCTAACAATGCAACTTTACAGTTCCAGTTAGGCTCAATATACCGACTTTACACACTTCATCTCACTGGCCCATTTCACTATTTTTCCATGATCCAAGGCTCAGATCTCGGCTTCACACTTGATACTGCTACACTTCGCACCTCTCACCTCATATTCACATCCCCATTTTCACAAAATTCTCGCACCCATCGATTATATATATTCGCGCCATGCAATTACATCAACTACAGTTGGCCTTAAGAAAACTTAGAAACTTTTCAAGATCACTGTTCTATCGGCTGAATCCATGCACAAACATCAATGCGGACCAAAACCTATGCATTCAAGACATCACATATGTTGGCCAATACCACTGGATCTCACAAATTACTCAACCAACCACTTCTCTTAATCCGCACAAGGATCAAACACCAAGTGGGATTGTTCTTCACCAGACTGAACTATCTAACCAAAACCTGATACTTAGATGCTTGTAACTTTCAATCCCTTCAGCACCGGTGGCTAAATTTTTAGATTTAGGTAGCCCTGACATCCCTTAACATTCCCTCAGATCCACAGCACAACATGATTACATGTGGAGATATGTGGACCAAAATGTTGAACCTTGTCATATGCTCTATTCTTGTCTATCCGGACTTAGACAAATCTGCAATCTGACTTCTGGTACGATCAAATGATATAATGCGGATGTGTAAGATAGATTCAGTTGCCATCAATGACAACACCTAACATGCCTAGCAGTGTCTCTTGCCAACAATCTCCCCCTTTGGCATTGATGGCAACACTTAGTGAAAAATGATTAAGTGTTAGAATAGCTCCCCCTTACTATGTACACTTGTGATTTCCAATGCTCCCCCTTAGATGAATTCCTCATTTTTCACTGCTTTCCACTCCCCCTTTGACATCAATGGAAAAATTTAGTTCTAGATCCAAAAATTCACACAAAAAATCCATATCCATACTTCCGCATATGTACAAACAATCCTTATGTCTTGTCTACATTAACTTAAACACATCACCAAAAATGTTTTTCAATAGCGCCAATTCACTATCCCAACTTTTCTTCATGCCATCCAAAATTGAAATATGACCATTGAATAAAAATACATGTGACTCTGCCTTCTGCAGATCAATAGGATCACTTGTAAGAGCAACAACTTGAGCTTAAGTCAATGCATTGAACATTATTTCTAACTTAGGGAGAATCAGTCCCCGGAGTTCATACATCCTTGCCACAATGTTCTCTTTTTCTTTCACAAATTTGTTTATTTCATTAATCAAGTTAACTACTTGACATTCTTGACTTGTTGTAGATACTGTCAAAGGATTAAAGGATTGAGATATATTTGACAATTTTTGCTTAGACTCCTTTATTTTCCTCTCAATGTCCTCTACAACTTTTGACCAAGATAGACAAAATTTGTACACATCTCCTCCTTCAGTGAGGACATTTTGAATACTCTTTACACTTGTATCCAACATAGTTCTATCATTGGCAATTATTCTTTTCAATTCACTAAATCTTTTATCATTAAGTTCATTCCGGACTTTGACTTCTGCTGACTTTTCAAAAGACTCAAAGTGAGTAATTACAGAATTTATTAGATTCTCCAACTGACCAGAGGGGGATGCTGATGAATCCTTGTGAAACGTAGGCATCATTTCCTCTAAAATGCCAGATGCAAGACCAAGCAACTCACTGTCTTCTATATGGAACTTCAAAATGTCTTCTCTGGCCTTGGCTTGTGCAAAAGAAGCCAACTTCATCTTCTGTACCAGTAACAGAGCATCAAAATTGATTGGACCTTGTATTATATCCAGATCTTCTGCAACTTGTTTATCTTTCTCCAAAATTTCTTTCATTGCTTCTGTAGTGTCTCTAGCCCAATATGATGTTTCAATTTTGTGCTCACTAGGGCCTCTATCTTCTTCCTTTCTAGAGTCAACCACATTGTCTTGCTTATCATTTTCATTCTTTTTCTCTGCTTCTGCTCTCTCTACATCATCAACAATGTCTTCTACATTCTTTTCTAGAGGATTTTGTGTATCCTCAGCATCATCATCATTTTTATCAAATTCCTCAACATCTGGAATGGAGGAATCAATTCCATCATTAGTTTCTTCTTCTTGACCTTCCTTGTCCTCAACCTCGTTTGCTTTCTGCTCCTTATTCTTCTCAGAATCACCTTCAGTAGGATCATTTATTTCCATATTCATTTCTACATTTGCCTCACAAGATTGGTCTAGAGGAATTTGAGTATCCTTTGCACCATCATTATCTTCCTTCACCATCTCTTTATCTCCTTTGTTCAATGTTTCCTCTTCCGGAATAGAGACATCATCTACTTCAGCTTGTTGCTCATTTTTCTGTAACTCTTCATCATTTAAAATGGATGTGTCATCAGTATCAACAGGTTCTTCAGTGACAAAATAGAACTTATTCTTGTCCAAGTCTTTCTTCAAAATTTGTTCTGTTTATTTGACCACTTCATCAATATCTCCAAGCATTAGCTTGTTCATTCTGATTTTGCTCCTGAATTCATCTTTAACTTCTTTGAAAATTTTATTTTCTTCCTTTTTGGAGATTACCAGACACAGACTTGATAGCACATGTTCTCTCAGCTCCAAATCCTTTGCTTTAGCAGCTTCTTTTCTCATCTCCAAAATGTCACTTAGACTCTTAGGGATTTTAGATAAAATTTCCACAAGAGCTCTATTGAATTTATTCAAGTACTTAACAATAGCATCCTCCAAAATTCTCTTGTTGGTTTTATCAAAGCTGTCATAATATTTTTTTATGGGCTTCAAATTCCCATGAACAGTTACTACATTCACAATGTCTTCAATTGACAAGGTAGATTTTTCAACATGAATCTTAGTCTTTTGCCTTTTGCTCATCCTTATACTTCCAGAGGGCTTGTCTTGGGCAACCCTTAATGCTTCTGCTTTCTTTGAGTTTGTACTTCTGGAGGGCTTCTCCTTAGATACTTTAGTAGCCTTAGTGCTTGAGGCCTTCAATTCTTTAACCTCATCATCTGAATCAGTCTTTTCTTCATCTTCCTTCTCCACACTGACATATGACCTTTTGGCCATTACTTTTATCCTTTTTCCTTCCTTACTGGTAGATTTATCTTTGAATTTCTCTGCAATAGGAGAAGGTGATGCACCAGAGGTTAAACCAGAACTCCTAGTAGTCCTTGACTTAGAAGAGGATTCTACCGGAACACTTTCTTGTTCCCTGTCCTAATTCTCCTTCTCAGCTTTTTCTATCATTTCCCTATTTTGTTTCATAGCTTCCTTTGTTATCCCAATACTTTCTACATACCTTTCAACTTGCCTTTGGTCATTTGTCTTGATTTCTGGTTTTTGGAGCTCAACATGTAGTTTCACACTTAGTTCACTATATGTACCGAATCTCTCAACTGAGGTATCTTTTGGTTTGCTTAGAAGGTGTTGAGCATACATCTCTAGTATTTGTCCATCAACTTCATACCCCATGGGCATGATCCATACAGTCCTTGGTTCAACTGCTTCCATCAAGTAGTTCAACTGTTTCCATCAAGCATTGATCAATTTTCACCATGAAATAAATTGTATCCTTGTACTTCTCTACCACAGAAGTAGGGATTCTTTCCCTTGATTGCATCATGTTTTGAAAATTCTTGAAACATCCCCAAAGAGAAGTCCTTTGGGCATTGGAGTCACCAATATTGTGCAAGTGCTTTCTTATTTGTATGGCAACAGGCTTATCACTGGTCCAACACAGGGTTTTCTTCCTGGGTAACTCATTCATGAAATAGAAGAACAAACACAATACCAACGTACCATACTTGAATGTATTCTTCTTGTCCTTAATCTTGTTCAGATTCTCCATTAACTAGTTTTGCAGTAGCTCACATAGGTCATAGTTAGCATTTTCTCTTAACATTTGATAGGCAACATAAATGGTTGTGCCGGATACAAAGTTTTTCCTGCTGGAGTGATATCTTATACCCAATCACCATAGAGGCAAATTTGACATCTGGATCAGTGATATCATTTATTGTCATTGCCCTCTTATCAAATTTTGATCTGGTAGCTTCAGTCACAATCTGATTCTTCACTGATTTTAACATTGGCAGTCCACCGAATGAGTTCAATCCTGTTACAACTTGGATAGCATCCTTGGTGATCTTAAAGGGTTTCATCAACCACATGAATTCAGCATGCATCCAACTCAGTACATACCATACCCATTTGTTTTCATCAAAGGACGGGAACCCAATAACCTGAATGAAATGTTTGTCTTGCAGTGCCTTATATTCAGGTTTAATACCATAAATCTCACCCCTCAGGTGATTTTTGGACAAATACACTAACTTTGAATCCCCAAATTCATCTATGCTAGCATGAATGTAGGCCCTAATGTCTTCAACGTGCAACACACCATGCAGAACACTAGAAAAGGCACCTAAAAGGTCGACCTCTACAAATCTGTGTGGATGCTTTTTGAATTTAGGTTGGGTCCTTTCGGTGATGTCAACAACCAATGGAGTAGCCATATCCAAAGATTGCAAATTCAGAGAGATTTATAGAAAATACCTTGTTTCACCGGTTAGGGTTAGCTGTCAAATTTACTTTTCGCACTCCAAATCTTTGAAATCTCAGCTCAGGCACTCTTCTCCTTGTTCTCTTCGAATGCAAAGTGATTCAAATGTTGAGTAAATGACCTTTTATGCTCTGCAAAACCTAATTCACCATTGTAATAAATGCTTTGCCCTAATTCATCCAATTACACTATTTCTGAATACAGTCAAACTTCAATTGCTCTGCAATCAATCACATTAACTTCTTTTCTTCTGAAATTTGCTTCAATAGATCTGCAATAGGCTTCTTTATCTTCATTCATCATGCCAGATTCAGGCACCCACTTACTGGCAAGGGGAATTAGATTTTCAATGTAGCTCCCCCAGAGCTAGAGCTCCTATTTCAATTCTCGAAGGAATTATCAACACCGGATTTCAGTGTGGACCCATCACCATCATTCATTTCACCTTTCTTCACCCATGTTTTGTTTATTTCATTCTGGATCTTATGCATATCTACTTTACTCTTTCCTTTATCTTGTCTCTGCATATTTTGGTTTCTATTTACTGGACCTTTTCTATCATCATTCCTGCTTCTACAAAATTTTGCAATATGACCGGATCTGTTGCAATTAAAGCACACAACATTTCTTTGCTCATTTACTTGATTTCCTTTTGATCTACACTAATTAGCCATGTGTCCAAATCTATTGCATGTAAAACAATTTCCATTGAAAGAATTGACATTTCTTCTGTTGTTAGAGTAGTTCATAATCACACTTTTGCATTCATTGGATCTATGACCATACCTTTTACAATTGAAGCATTGACTGGAGAAAGATGGACCACTTTGATTCACTCTACTTCTGCACTAAGTAGCTCTATGACCAAATTTATTGCAATTGAAATAACTTCCATTGAAATATGGATACCTTTGAGCATTAGGTTGTCTTACCGGAGGCCTTCTAGGATTCCTTCTTGGATTTCTTCCTTCAAGATTTTTTTGACTGGATCTAGAGCTTTCACTCTTCTCATATCCCAGACCATGCTTATCATCTGCCTTCGTCTAACTATCAAGCAACACCTCAAGTTTAGCTGAACTTATCTTGAACTTCTCTTTGTATTCAATTCCAGCTTCTAGGTCATGTTTGAGAATAACAATTTGCCTTTCCAGATGTTCCTCACTATCCCTGGTTTCTTGTAGATCAGACTCTAGATGGCCAATTATTTTGTCCAATCTGCAGCACTTTTGTTCTTTCTTTCAGAGACTGATTCATGTTTTCTTCAGTCTTCTTCCTTTCCTTAATTTCCTTGTTAGCCTCATCACCCCGGATTCCATCTCATGTTTTAGGACAACTTCTTTTGCCATCTTCTCACATTCCTTTGACTTCTCCTTCAAAGCCTCATCCATGCCATTGTCTTCATTCTGATTTGCTAATCGCTAAAGTAGCTCCCTCCTCTTTTCCATGGATTTTCTCAGTTGCCCTTTAAAGTCTGAATGAAATCCTCAGCATCTTTAAGATTCTCTTTCAGTTCTTTGACTTCTTCTCTGGACTGATCAAGATCTTCTAAAGCAACTTGAAGTTGTTTATTGATGCCATCAGAATACCTAGATGAACACATTGAGACACCTTCCTAGATCTTCCTCAAGTTGTTAAACTTCTTCCAAGGAACCTTGGTTTGATACCAATTGTTGAAATTAAGGAACACTGAGAGGGGGGTGAATCAGTGTTCTACAAAACTTATTATTATGTTCCTTTATTTATTTACCACATACATTCAAAAGAAATAAGCATGAACTTAAGGACAACAAAAACAAGATCATCACACTTGAACACTAGGATTTTTACATGGAAATCCAGTTAAGGGAAAAACCATAGTGGGGGTTAACCCACAAGATTTTATACTCTGTTAAAAGTATTACAAAATGGGAAGGCACATGCTTTCGGGCGCACTGCCCAGAGCTCACTACTCAAAAGAGGCTCACTGCCTACAAGATCAATTACAAGAGTTCACTAAAATACTTGAACTAAAGAATAGCATCTAACAATGCAAGTTTACAGTTAGGCTCAATATACTGACTTTACACACTTCATCTCTCACTGCCCTATTTCACTATTCTGCCATGATCTAAGGCTTAGATCTCTGCTTCACACTTGATACTTCTACACTTCGTACCTCTCACCTCATATTCACATCCCCATTTTCACAAAATGCTCGCACCCATCGATTATATATATCCGCACCATGCAATTACATCAACTGTAGTCAGCCTCAAGAAAACTTAGAAACTTTTCAAGATCACTGTTTTGTCTGCTGAATCCATGCACAAACATCAATGCGAACCAAAACCTATGCATTCAAGTCATCACATATGTCAGCCAATACCACTAGATCTCACAAATTACTCAACCAACCGCTTCTCTTAATCCACACAAGGATCAAACACCAAGTCGGCCTGTTCTTCACCAGATTGAACTGTCTAACCAAAACCCAATACTCAGATGCTTGTAACTTTCAATCCCTTCATCACCGAAGGATAAATATTTGGATTTAGGTAGCCCTAACATCCCTTAACATTCTCTCAGATCTGCAGCACAACATGATTACCTGTGGAGATATGTGGACCAAAATGCTGAACCCTATTATATGCTCTGTTCTTGTCTATCCAGACTTAGACAAATCTGCAATCTAACTTCCGGTATGATCAAATGATATAATGTGGATGTGTAAGATAGATTTAGTTACCATCAATGACAACACCTGACATGCCTAGCAGTGTCTCTTGCCAACAGTTATTTCATCTAAGATTTGCTAAAAGCTTCATATCGCGTCGATACGCTACCCAAATCACAAGCCACAGTACTCACAAGCTCACATTGAGCTCACGTTCAAGCTTTCAAAAGCTTGTTTTGCATTCCCTTTCCTATTGTTTCCAAGAAGATATCCTCACTACTGCAAGAGGACTAAGAGGTTGCCGACACAAGGATTTCTGAGGGTATTGTAGCGTCCTAACTATGTCTAGTAAACTTGTTGGCAATCACATAATTTAGAGGAAAAGCCTAACTGAACAATCCACTTGGACCTGTGAAAAGACCTTCATTGAATTATTGACCAGGGCTAGTAAGCTTGTGATGGTACTGGCACTGTATGTGCTTTCAAAGATTTAAGACTACCTAGTTCATCCTAATACAGTATTACACTTGCTAAGAAATCTCAAAACTATATAACAATAAGGAAAGTAATGCTGGTACTATTGCTACAGGTACATACAATAAAAGGCTGTAACTAATTACTGTCAAGGAATGAATGCTAAAGGTTAACTTAATAGTGATAATATGAACATACAACCTACACTCCAGAGTACAACAAATTGAAGCAAACTAGAATAAATCAATGAATCTGATTGATCATGCATTTATGAAATAACTATTATAGCAATGATAACACACAAGCAATGAAGTGAGGGACAGTTACCTTGAGTGACCCTTGCTCAAGTGACTATCTCCACTAATCAAACTCAAATCTAACTTCTTAGATTGACACAATCGTACTAATTCCAAATCATTCATTATACAATCTTTACAATATCACATGAGATTCTATTGGAAGATTTTATTCATGAATTCATCATCAAATAAACATTGTATGTGTAACTAACTAGAAAATATCTGGTAACTATATTTGCAAATTGAACAAAAACTAACTTCAAACTTAAACTACCTCAACCACCCAGCCATACATATAGGCATGGGGGAGTTTATTAAAACAAGGTCTCTTAACTAAAATAATAAATCGCCACTCCCTACATACCAAAGTGTGATAAATGCCAAACAACTAATAACTGAAAAAGAAGGAAAGAAAGAAGAGTCCAAATGAAATTAAGACTCTTGTTGCAATAGAATTGGAACATGGACTAGTTGAATCAGTCATGTTAGACTCCTGACTGCAACATAATTCTTCTCCTTCAACCATCTTTTTTAATTGTCATCACGATGCGTAATCATCTTCATCAATTGCCTCCATGATGTAGTTGTTGCACTCAGTTTATTCTAGAACATCCCTTGCTCTGCTATCTGGGAACTCTTTGGCTATGGGCTACACCTTACAGTTGTTGCGGGCTACAGTCCATCTCCTCCAGCTGCAAGAGTTAGTTCACAAAACATGCACACAATACTAACAACCATAGTCAAGCACATATATCCTTTACAATCCATACATTCCCATACATAATCATGTAATATTCATCATATTATAACCATATTTCCATATACTTAATAATCAGGTTCAATACATAATGATCATAAGAGCTAGCATAATATAGGAATATGTATAAGACAATGTCTGAGAATGTCTATGAACTTGGATAAAAGCATAAGAAAACTAGCTAATAACTAGACTCATAATTTCTCCCCAACTACCCAATTGCTTGTCCTCAAGCAAATTAACTAGGGATGGAGGTTGTAGTGCAAAGTGATTTCCCTGAAGTCTGTAACAACATCCACTCCTTCAACCCATTCCACATAAAAGCCTTTATGACATGCCAGTCTGTTCATTATGATAACCTCTACCTTCTCACACTCCACATTCTTCTTCCCTATCCAATGTGGTACTAGGTACAGAAGCATTGGTGGCTGGAAGGTAAGTGGCACCCATTCAAGTCTCTGTCCTCTGGCAATATCCTTATATTTTCGTACTCTTTCAAACATGGCCATAAAATTATAAATAGAGTGGGGTTCTTTTCTCTAGAATTCAGGGGTTAAACTATTCCATATTTCTTGCACAAACTGATAAGAATGGTGGATGAGTCCAACAGTTAAATGTTGCATTCTTTCATAATCCCACAGTCTCAAGTTCATGATTTTTCTTCCTACACCTTTATGATCCAAAAGTTGTTTCCATTCTTCAACGATCAATTTAGGGGTTTTAGATTCTCTCCTTATTGGAAGAGCAATTGATTTCTCTCTCTCTCTCTCTCTCCATATATGCTTCCATAATTTCACCCCTCAACTTCTCATTTCTGAAGTAAGATGCTAGTGCTCTTAATTGTAAATATCCTACAAAACTTAATGGGTTCCATTATGTGTCTTCATGCACAACATAGTTATGCAAATAGTACTCAAATAATTGATCCTATTCTTCTGGTGTGGCATCAGCAAAAACTTTTAGAAAAGTCATTTTTCCACTCATAGCAACTAGTTTGTTACTAATCAACTTACTGAATTGAAAACTTAAAAAAAATTTCCTATAAAAACAAAGCATATGTTCTGGCTAGAGGTCTGTATTTAACAATTTGCGTAGCTTTATCTACTACCTCTTCCATCCTGACTTCTAACCTTCTCAATTCAATATCTTTTCTCTCCAATGCCTAAGTATGCTATGCAATCATTACATATTTTTCTTTCTTCCACTCCTCTTCTTGTTTAGAAAAGTTTTCAATAACTTTCCACAGTTGGTAACCCAGGGACATGATTGTATGACAGGTTGGAGTTTTTGTGATAGGGGGTCTCTTTTCCTTAGCTACTAGTTCCTTATTTCCTACTACAACTATTGGTAGTTCTACAAGTATATCTAATTTTGACCCCTGCCCATAAGTATTGACTTTTTCCTCCAATTCCTGAATCTTTGCTTCTCTTTCCTTGTCCCTTTTCTCATATGTTTTGGCCAATTGCTCTAGCTACTTGATCCTTTCAAAAGCTTCTTACAATTCTTTTCTGACATTTCTTTCTTCTAGCAACAATTCATCTCTCAAAGACTGTTCAACACCATCCCCTATGGATTCGTAACCCTCACTATCAGGGTTAACTGTGGTTTTCTTTCTAGTTTTCTTGGAAACAAAATATCATTTGATTTTGATTCAGAGGTGGTGGATATATACCAATTCCCTTTTATGGGAACTTGCACATTTTCAGTCACATTGGCCTCTTGTTCAGGGTCAGTATCCACTATCACAACACCTTTTTCTTCTCTTGATTTCTCAATACCACTCCTTAGAACACCTTTCCTTTTTAGGCAATGTGAATGCCTTAGTTGTGTGGGTTTCTTCTTCAGCATTTTTGAAGGTGCAGAAGAAGAACCACCTCTATTCTTTCTGGTTTTTGGTGTTCTAGTTTTGGGCATTTTACTAGAAGATGGGGTTTGATGTACCTCTTCTGCTATAGGTTGATCAGATGCTACATGTGGTGAATTTTGCACATCTTGCTCCCCTATTTCTCTCTTGCAGCGGGTGGGTGAAGCAGTAGGTGGAACAGGAGGAGTTTCCCTTATAGATGCAGCAGGTGATTCTATAGTTCCTGGTACTGCTGGCTCCTCAAGAATATCATTAATGTTTCTACAATTCAAAAATATTTCCCAGGGCACCTGTGGGTATTGAACCCCAAGGATCCTTTTCACTAACAAGGTAATTATATAATCATGTGATAGAGCTGAATTATTTAACTTCCATTGGTATTCACATCCCATTATTTTTAACAAATTATACAAAAAATTGGGTACATTGACTATTCTATTATGACGAAGGTGACTCAATAGCTTAAGATGCACAGTATATAGAAGGGATTGTCTGCCATCACAAGTAATGTACTTAATAATGTGAACAACACAAGAAGTCCATACCCGTGGAAGTGATAATGTCTTGGTGCCTTGTGATGTTGAGTCAAGATTCTCCCCTGCCTCGTTGAACTCATCCCTGGCAGCTACTGCATTTGCCTTGACAAGAAATTCTTCTCCATTCCTAGGTAGACCAGACACTTCTATGAATGCAACCTCATCCACTTTCAAACCCTTGATAGTGGCTTCATCATGGTGTAATGTGGCTACAAATTGCCTTGTCATGCCTTAATTATATTCTGCGAGCTTCAAAAATAATCAAGCCATCTTGCTCTTGTGAAAATTGGCAAGACTAACTCGTCCTCCAATATTGGCTAATGTACTGTTGGTTCCCTTCTAATAAGATCACCTCCCATGCTGCAAATTTAACTCAAGGTTCAAAATTTTTTAACAACCCTCTACTTAATTCCCTGCTATACTTGCATGCACTTCAAATTTAACAATCCTCTGCTCAACCCCCATTTATACTTACATGCACTAATCTTGAACTAGCTTGGACTAACTCAGTGTTTAGGAAGTTGACAAGACAAAAGGTTATAGAAGTAGGAAGGCCAAAGGAAAGAGGTTGCATCTGTCTGTGTTTTAGTGGCTTTTGGTGGCAAGCAATATTTTTGTTTTGAACATATACTATCTCCACACAACTAAAATCTGGAAGTGACCTCACTTCAATACTTGTACAAGACAGAGGGTAATGATTTAAAAAATATGGAAATAAGATTAATAATGAGAATTATGATGAATTAAATGCGAGCACAGATAGAATGTATTGGAGAGCTGTGTTAATTATGGAAGATTAGTATGCATACTTGTTGAGGTGAAGTGAATGGAATTCCACATGTGTGAAGCTTGGTGAAGAGTGTCTGCAACATGAATGTGATTGGACATGGAATCATTATTATGGGAGACAGAGTGAATGACATGTTGGCACGTGTGAATGAATTGAGGAAGCTTGCATGTGGTGATAGGACGGATGGTGGCTGCATGCGCTGGAAAAGTGGAGTAAATGCTGATGCAGTGAGATTAACTCAAAATGAAATTTGAATGTTTTGATAGATAGCTGCTATATGTACCTTCATCAACAGGTCCCAAAGTGAACTGTGGTAGCTTTTATTTTGCTTGCTACAAGTCCCTACTACAGAGTGAAGCAGTCTCCATGAGGATTGTGGCATTTGTGTTGTGTGCGCGCATGAGGAAGGATAAGGAACTATACCTAAGTGACCTCAGGAGGTGAGCTGTGTAGCTCATCTATTAAGTCACTGTGAGAATCAATAGTGTCTTCTGCTAAGTTTATGTCGGTATCAAAATTAGGGCTTGGACCATAGCAATGTATTAGAGAAAGAAGAAAATCATCTCATTTTGCTGGCTTTGTGTATAACTTCAATATGTGACCATTAACTAGCAGTGAGAATCTGACTGCATCTACGGTCTGCAATTTAACTACTCCATTGGGGCATACCTATTGTATGTCATAGGGGCCTAACCATCTGGATTGTAGCTTGCCCTTATAATCTTTGTATTTGGAATCATACCATACAATCCAGTCACCCACATGGAATTCTTTAGACTTGATAAATTGATCATGCCATTTAGTCCTATGTTTTTGAACTATCTCTATGTGATGGATAGCCTCCATTCTAATTTCATCTAGCCCATTCAGAATATGTAGCCTCTCGTTCTGTGCTACTGTCAAGTCCATGTCAAGTTCTACTATTGTCTTCAATGTATTGTATTCAAATTCAATTAGCAGAACTGTTGTTTTTCCATACACTAATTCATAATGTGTAAAGCCTGTAGTTGTTTTCCATGTTATGTTGTATGCCCACACTTCTTCTAGTAATTTGGCTTCCCAGTCTTTTCTGTGAATTTGCACTGTTTTGGTCAGAATGTTTTCAATCTCTGTATTTGTAACCTCCACTTGCCCATTGGCTTAGGGGTGATAAGGTGTTGACTTTTTATGTCTGATTTCATATTCTTTAACCAATGTAGAAATGAGTTCAAAAGTGAACTGGGGACCTTGATCAATTATAGTTTCTCTAGGTACTCCATATCTAGTAAAGATGTCTTCATACAAGAACTTGGCTACATTTCCATCTCTTGCAAACTATAATGCTTTATCTTCAACCCACTTTGTTAGATAATATGTGCAAACCAAAATATATTCCTTGTTATTGGGTGCTAGTGAAATTGGCCCAATGAAGTCTAGCCCCCATTTGTCAAATGATGCTAGTGCCATCTATGGCTGCAAAGGCATCTCATCTATCCTTGTTGGTCTGCCCATTCTCTAACATCTGTCACGGCTCCTTGTATACTTTATTGAATCCTTATGGAGAGTTAGCCAATAGTAGCCTATTGTTAAGATCTTAAATGATGTCCTTTTGGCTGCAAAGTGACCCCCATAGGGCTCATCATGGCAAGGTTTTAATATGTTAAAGACCTCATCTTATCTTATACATCTCCTCATAATTTGATCTAGACTGGTGTAGAATAGATAACTAGCAATCCAGGAGTATGGAAAGCTTTTATGTACTAGTTGTCTTTTTTCTCTAGGAGAGAAATGTGATGGTATATGCCTTTCCACTAAGTAATTTGCAATATTAGCAAACCATGGTGTGTGTATATTGAGAGCAAACAAATGCTCATCTGAAAAAGAGTCATCTACAACACCTTCTAATTGTGTGGGCAATCTAGACAGAAAATTTGCCACCACATTAGCTTTCCCAAGCTTATCCACTATTGTTATATCAAACTCATGTAGTAAGAGAAACCATCTGACTAGTCTACCTCCAACCACAGGTTTCTTCATTAAGTACTTGATTGTACTATGATCTATGTGGATAAAGATTGGATAACCAGTTATGTAATGCCTAAACTTGTTAATGGCATAGACAACTGCTAACATCTCTTTCTTTGTGATAGTGTAGTTAAGTTCTACTCCTTGTAAGTTCTTTCTGATGTAATAGATAACATACTCCTTATTACCTTCCTTTTGTCCCAATACAACTCCTATAGCAAAGTTAGAAGCACCAGTGTGTATGTGGAAAGGTAATGTCCAATTTGGTCCTCTCAAGATAGGTGCTTGAGTCAAAGTTGTCTTAAGTGTCTCAAAAGAGTGCTGACATTCTATGGTCCAGTCAAATTCTATGTCTTTTGTGAGCAGGGTAAACAAAGGTGCTACAATTTTACTAAAGTCCTGAATGAATCTCCTATAATAGCCTGCATGGCCCAGAAAGCTCCTGACATCCTTTTGTTTTTGTGGCACAGGAAGTGTAGAAATGATCTCAATTTTATGGGGGTCCACTTGAATTCCTTCACTTGATATAAAATGTCCTAGAACAATCCCTTGAGTCATCATCATAAAACATTTCTCATGACTCAATGATAGATTGTGTTTTTGACATCTTTTTAGAACTTTCTCTAGATTGTTGAGTGTTGTTTCTTATGTTTCTTCATAAGTGGTGAAGTCATCTATATAGATCTCCATGGAATCATGAGCATAATCTGAGAAGATACTTAGCACTGCCCTCTGGAAAGTGGTTGTGGCATTACATAATCCAAAGGAAAGAATATAATAAGCATAAGTACCCCAAGGGCATGTAAATGTAGTCTTATATTGGTCCTCTGGAGCTATCTTTATCTAATTATAGCCATTAAATCCATCTAAGAAGGAGAAGTACTTTATACCTGCTAGGGAATCAAGTACTTGGTCAATGATAGGTAGTGGAAAGTGATCCTTTCTAGTGGCTATGTTTAGCTCCCTATAGTCCACACATACCCTCCATTTTCCTCCTTTCTTAGGGACAATGACTAAAGGTGACACCCATTGGTTGTCAGAAATAGGGTAAATGAAGTTTGCATCAAGTAATTTTTGTACCTCAGTTTTAACTATTTATCATAAGGCAAGGTTAATTCTCCTTTGAGGTTGTCTAATTGGCTTGGAACCATCATTTATGTAAATCCTAAGCATGCAAAGGTTTGAATCAATTCCCTTCATGTCATTATAGTCCCATGCAAAGGCTGATGCATGTGCCTGCAGCATAGTGTTCACGAAATTCTATTGTTCTTTAGTTAGGGCATTGTTAACATTCAACATTTTACTTGGCATGATTTCCAATATTTTGGAAGTTGATTGCACAGATGAAAGGTCATATCGACTAATGTTGGAGACACATTCTTGTGGCAGTAAAGAGTAGAAATATTAGGATATTTCTTCTGAGGAATTTGCAGGTATGATGTTATGCAGTGGGTCTTGCAGACATGACAGACAGTCTTGTTGCTATGGGTCCCTACCATAGTTATTCTGTATGATGTGGTCATTAAGTCATCCTCATCTTGGTTTGCCAACAAGGGATTGCGTTCAATGGTCATGAGGGTTTGCAAGAAATAGTGGTCTTCTTCTTCCAATGTATGCCATATAACTTGCTCTAGATTTTCATGAGGTTGGGCTAGAGGATAGAGGACCATTTTCTTGGTTATAGTTCCATTTGAGATTATCATGTTTCCAGACCTACAACCTATGAATGCATCAGCTGTTGCTAACCATGGTCTGCCTAAGATAAGTGGATATCCTGCAAGGTTGACCTTTGGCTGTAAGACTATGAAATCTATAGGATACTCCAAGGAGTCTAATGCTATGACTATGTCCTCAATGATCCCTTTAGGTTTTACTGTTGACCTATCTGCCAGCTGTAAAATAGTTGGTGTAGGCCTGAGGTTAGGTAGCTGAAGTAACTCCATTGTTTCCTTAGTCATGACATTAATGGCTACCCCTAAGTCAATCAAGGTATTCTTGATAAGGGTACCATTTATCTTAGCATCTACTACTGGACCGCCAGGGTCTGTGCATTTAGGGTCAGTTATATTCCCTAGCATAATATCAACAAGGTTCCCCAAGACATGTACTGTTTGAGGATCCTTCCTTTTTCTCCCTGGCTTTTTAAGGAAAAGGTCCCTTACTGTCTTGGTATAAATTGGGATATCCTTGATAGCTTGAATGAGGGGGATTTTGATACTGACATTCTTAAGTTGACCCAATAGATTTGTCTCAGCTTGGGTATAATGTTTTGCAATGGTTAAACACTCAGGGAAAGGAGGCTCTACACTTGAGATAATCTAATTTACCTGATTTGACTCAGGCTCTAGAGGTGAATTGTCTAAAGCTTTAGTTGTGGGTTCCTCATTTACCATCTCAGTGATTTGAGGGGATGAAGGCTTAGCTAGTGTTTTCCCTGACCTAAGTTGGACATCACTCACCTTTACCCCATAAGTGGGGTATTGAATAGCCTCATTAGTGTATGCCTTTTGGACAGGCTTGTTATTGGGGTTAGGTGCAGGTAGGGTAGACAGTTGTAGTGCTCTTGGTAGCTGAGATGTTGGGTTTGATGGATTGGACATAATAGCCTGCTGTTGTGGCTAAGAAGGCAACAAAGGTTGTGGGTAATTCATAGTTTGGTTCTGCCACTGCTACCCTTTTGCCATTGTGGCTACCATTGACTTTGTTGTACTGGCCATTGAGGATTGTAATTGAGACCTTGGAAATTTTGTTGTGGCCATACATTTGGTTGCTGCTAGTTCTAGGTTTGCTAAGGGTTTTGCCATTGTTGAGGGTTTTTCCATTGGTTTTGGGTATTTGGCCAAGGCTGGGGGTTCCAACCAGAGAAACTATGATTACCAACTGGAAATGATGCATTGAAACTTAGAGGGTCCTGTGGCATACCTTGTCTTGGTTGCCATGGCTTTCTTTGTGCAACATAGAACAACTTCCCATCTTCACTTTCAAATGGTTGAAAATGTGGTTTCTCTGATTTGTCTTCTATAATACTAGCCACCCTTTTACACTTGCAATTGGATTTCCTTTATTTGCAGTTGGGGCAATATTCAGTAAGTGTTACTTCAGCCTCCTCCTACTTCTTCTTCAAATGTAGAGTGTCCACTTAAGTAGCTAGGTGACTTATAAATCTTCTTTCATGTTGGTCAGCAAGTTGCTCAACTCCACCCTTGAAACTGAATTAGATGTCTTACCAATAATAGATGTTCTTTCCCCCCTTATCTTTTTGGTAAAGGACCTTGAGTAGTTCCTGCAAACTTTACAGATATCATCAAAGGGTAATTGAGACACATCTCCTACCCCAATAAGATTAAGGGTATCCATGCAGTCATCATTGACTCCTCAAGAATACAAGCTTTAGGGATTCATTTGAGAGTCAATTTTGTGGGTTTTTCTTTAGGCAGAATTGGAACCTTTCTACATAATCTTCCAATGGTTCATCCTCTTTATGAGTCATCCTAAAAATGTCATCTCTTCTCCTATCAATTCCTTTGCAATAATCTTGGTATTTCTCCAAGATTTTTGTTTTCATTGTGTCCCAATCTAGAATAACATCTTTGCCTAGTCCCATAAATCATCTTAGAGCAGCATCCTTCAGAGTAGCAAGAAATAGATTAAGCCTATGAGCATCAGTTGTGTAGTCATAGCTTCCACATAGGACATCAAACTCGAACAAGAATGTATCTGGATCCTCAGTCACCAAACCATAGAAGACTAGAAATGCTGAAGGAGGTATATTCTTCAGAGCAACAACCCTCTCTTGGTTGGTAATTGGAAATTCAAAAGTCACATGTTCTAGTGGATCATCCACTGCATCAGCCATTGTTTGTAAGGTCCTCTTTGTATTATTAGTAGATGTTGATGAGAGGGAAAATTCTTCTTCAGTAATACCTTTGCTATGATCACTGTAGTCACCAATATCTACTTTAGCTTGTTGGGTTGAAGGGAGAAACCTTCCCAAAGCGTCTCTTATCCTCCGCATACAATAGGTATGACTTTGTATAGCAATGGCTCCTACACAATGTTAGTGAAATGTTCTGGTATAGGAGGGATGAAACCTAAGTATCCTATTTTCCGAAAGCAAAATGTTTAAACTAGGAAAGCTTGGAAATAACAAGAACTATTTTCTGAAAGTAGCACCATCCTCAGCAACGACACCAAAAATGTAGCATCCTCACTATATCTAGTAAAATTGGTGACAATCACACAATTCAGAGGAAAAACCTAACTCAACAGTCCACTTGGGCCTTTGGAAAGACCTTCATTGAATTATCGACCAGGACTAGTAAGCTTGTGATGGCACTGGCACTGTATGTGCTTTCAAAGATTTAAGATTACCTAACTCATCCTAATACAGTATTACACTTGCTAGGAAATCTCAAAACTGTATAACAGTAAGGAAATTAATGCTAGTACTATTGCTACATGTACATACAATAAAAGAATGTAACTAATTACTATCAAGGAATGAATGCTAAAGGTTAACTTAATAGTGATAATTTGAACATACACCCTACACTCCGGAGTACAACAAGTTGAAGCAAACTGGAATAACTCAAAGAATCTAATTGATCATGCATTTATGAAATAATTGTTACAACAATGATAACCTATAGGAAATAAAGTGAGGGACAATTACTTTGAGTGGCCCTTGCTCAAGTGACTGTCTCCACTGATCTTTAGAACTCAAATCTAACTTCTTAGATTGACACAATCATACTAATTCCAAATCATTCATTACACAATCTTTAAAATATCACATGAGATTCTTCTAGAAGATTTTATTTATGAATTAATCATCAAATAAACATTGTATGTGTAACTAATTGGAAAAGATATGGTAACTATATTTGCAAATTGAATAAAAACTAACTTCAAACTTAAACACCTCAACCACCGATCCATACATATAGGCATGGGGGAGTTTATTAAAACAAGGTCTCTTAACTAAAATAAAAAATTGCCACACCCTACATACCAGAGTGTGATAAATGCCAAGCAACTAATAACTAAAAAAGAAAGAAAGAAGAGTCCAAATGAAATTGAGACTCTTGTTGTAACAGAACTGGAATGTGGACTAGTTGAATCAGTCATGTTAGACTTGTTACATCCCCTTTTTTAATTCAATATTACTATTTACTTTTTCTTAAATAGTGCAGTCATGTGAATATGTTTAACATCATAGAAAATGATGTTATGATTAGAAAAGATTAATTTTATGAAATCATGGATTTTTACTTGGTTATGATCAATCTGATGTTATGAATTAAAAATGTCTTTTCGATATGAAAATGAAATGATTTGATGTAAATGTGTTTTGATCAGAACATTGGTACTCTGACCACAAATTGTATGTGAGATTGTTAATGGTAGGAATAGATGGAACATGTTCACCAAGAAGCAAGAAGAAGAGAAAGTATCTTCGAGAAAGGGAGGATAGACTCTGGAATAACCAATGGGTGTTTTTCACTGAAAATGAACATCAGGTAGATAAACCTAGTTGCCTTGAGATAAGTATTGATTTTGGGTTAAGTCAATTTTGGATGAGAATGTCAAGGTTTATAAGAATAGGTCACTCTTCCTTTCGTAGTTGTCATGATGAGTATGGGTAATCGACACTTGTGTCATAATACTCTGAATCATGTCGCCAAATATGGATGACTGATATATATTTATATATATAAATGTATACACTTGAGAATGAGTTGTATGTTGTGTCTTGTTTAGTGATTCAGTGTAAAAGTCGAAAGTTGTGCGTAAAGTCGACCCCAAACTTTGTAATGTGTTTGTGCTTTGTTGATAACTGAGAGGGGGGGTGAATCAGTTATCCTAATTATTTCTTCTTTTGAACTTTCTTATTAATCAAAGCAGCATTGAATCAAACAAACAAACATTACCATGAAATGAGAAACACATGACACAGTATTTTTGATGTGGAAACCCGGTTAAGGGAGAAAACCACGGGGTGATTAACCCAAAGATTATTCTCTGTTAGAAGAATAAGGAATTACAAAATGGCACTTGCCAATTAGGGCTCACTGCCCGAGCACACTGCTCACAAAGAGGCACACTGCCTACAAGGAGACACACTGTCTACAAAAAATGTTTATACAATACTTGAACTGATTGGAAGCATCTACATATGCTGGAGTTCAGTTTCGGTTTAGGCTCTGTATACTGATCTGCTGCACTTCATCTTTCCTCTGTTCTTTATTCTACTTTCCTTTCACATACCGAATCTTTCTTACTACTTCTGCTCTGTTCTGCACTTATTCGCATACACCATCATACAATCACACATCTCACTACTAAATCCATCCTCTATATATATATCCACACAAGTAATTTCATCACCTTTCTAGTCGGCATCCGGAACAGTCTATTTTCTTACAAACTCTGTTCTGTCGGCTGAATCCTTGCTCACCAAGCAATGCGGATCAAGCATATACTTGTAGATATCATTAATCATGTCGGCCAAACATGATTCATGCCTTCACAACCTTTACCATCAATAGTAACACATCCAGAAAATAGTCTGATGCTTTGTCAGTCAGTTCTTCCTCTGTTCTCACTGTCTCTCAGGAATCCGGTACTCAACTATTCATATCTTTTTCCTTGTCCATCACCGGAGGCTAAATCCTTGGAATATACTACTCAAGGTAGTCCTCTTGACTTCCCCAAATCCGCACTGCACCAAGACACTTCCTCTGAGAGATCCGGACCAATCTGTCGGACCTTGCCACATGCTTTGTTCTTGTTCACCGGACCACAACAATCTTTATTCTGACTTCCGGTAGAGACACACCATGACTTGCGGATATGTGGGATGACCTTTGTTTCCATCAATGACAACAACCATGAATACATATAGTGTCTCTTGCCAACACGCTTCAATCATTGTCATCGTCATAAAGCTCTACGAGCGTATGATGTAAATGTTTAATTACGGAATTCGATGGATGTAGAATTATTTCTGTTGTGGGTTATCGTCATATATAAAAGGTTTAAATAATGTTTTAAACCTATGAGACCGTCGAGTGTAATACCATTGGTCATATTGTAATGGTAATATACAAAATCATATATAGTTATATTTAAATAGTCATTAAGGAACAATTCTTATATTCTTTAATGGTGTTAGTAATCAGGCAATAGCTCGAAGGGTTTCACTCAAGTCGCTATTTATGATGTCTTTTATTCCATAACATTTTATTCATTCTCGAGCTTTAAACCTAAATGATTGGTCGTTAGCTCAGCAATTATTCCAAGTCATGTAATCAATCTAAACTCAAGAATCTGTTAGAGTTAGTGTGGCATCATGTCCAAAACAGAAAAACTGCCACCTTGCTAACTGATAAGCTCCACCTTCGTGAATAAGCTGCAAGGATAGTGGAAGATAAAATGAATTTTGTGTTAGCGATCGTGGAAGGAGGACAGATGTTTATAGTCGAGCTTGGTAGTTACCAAGTAGATGGCTATGTGAATTAGTTAGGGGAGTTAGTTTTCGTTTTGGATGGTGGGAAAAAGAAAAGAGAGAACTTCGTGATATGGATATAGGGAGTCTTGGATAGAGGCTCGGGGGATCACAAGAAGACAGTAAACTCTAGAGAAGTAAGGAGACCCTTAGCTCGAAGGTTGATAGGAGTCAAGCGAGGTATCTTAGCCAAGAAGCCAACTATCAAGTTCTCAATTCTTCCTGTATAATCTGCGTCTCTTTATGTGGTCGATGTATTGTATTCATGAGCCAAAAAAGTCAATTATAACCTGTTAATCATTATGTAAAACAATAATCATTTCTAGGTGATATCAAATGTTTGGATCATGCTCAAATCTTTTAAGATCCTCAGTTAATAGCTTTAGCTTACTTAATTGTATGCCAGTGTACATGATAACCGATGGCTTTATCAGAAGGGAAAACATTTCTTATCATCCAGGATTAACGTCGACAATGTAGGGGCTTAAAAGGTTGTATTCTCGTCATTAAAAGATCATTGTTAGTACTTCGATTTTATATAAGCTCTTTTGTGTCTAAATAGTGATCATTTATATAGACCAGATGTATGTTTAAGACTATCAAAATACTAATAGGCTGGTAGTATTATGGTTTGAAGGATGTCCCGTCAGGAAGTCACTGTGTCTTATATCTTATATTAGTAAATGACCGAGGATTTGCTCTTCAACTTTATTTCATTCCGCAGTGTGGACCCTGTTTAAGCAACAATAAATCTTTTATTCTTTTTAAACATAGTATAAACATGTGTTGGCTATTATGTGGAACTTGTCTATCGTGCAAATAGGCTCCGTTTGAGAGAACAACTTGGGTCTTTTTGTTCTTTATTTGTTCTTCTTGTTTTAACAGGGTGTCGAAACAATTTCTCTTCTAGTTTTGACTTCTGTAATTATAGAATGCTGCCTATGCTACCTCACCAAATGCAGAAATTAGAATGTCCATGGCAGATAGTATAATACCCATTAGGTTTAAAGCTAATGTCAGAAAGATTTCAGATATCAAATCAATGTAGGGGTTGAATAAAAGGGTATCCTTGAAGATAAAACATTTTGATTTATAAGTACTTGTTTATACAAATGAAACTTATCTGTTTAAATAATACAAAATAACTCTTTATATTAAAGAAGAAATTATTATTGTATTTCAGATTGGAAGTTGGTTATTGACTCTAGTACGTAGATGAAAGCCTTGACGAAGTTGCCATCATGCTAGCTTAAAAATTTGACTCGATAACAAGTTAAAAGATGTCTCTCTATTGACTATGTCGATAATGTAAAGTTCTATCTTTGAGAAGATAGTTTAGACAAGTATCAAACTCAATGGTCCACCCGAAAAACTAGTATCAATAACTGAGGAATTAGTAAGCTAGAAATTATACCCTAATCGCAAAAGTGGTAATGACTCTGAGAGTCTTAAAGTTTTACAACAAACCAAAATGATATGCATAGAAGCATGTTGAGCTGGAAAGGCTAAGAAATTTATCATGATCAAATGTAACTGTAGGATTGTGATTAAATCAAGTTGAGTTGGGGTGGGTGAACTTACTATTTGTGTTGATACAACGCTAAACATATTCAAATCCTTTGGCCAAGGTAGTACACCTGCCTCTAGTGCATTTTTAGTTCACCGTGACTGGATGGCATAGCTTGTGTAGTGGTCATGCTTGTCTAGAGGGTATCTAGGGGAATTGCATGATAACAAGTTACGTAGGTCACAACACAAGTACTTAGATGGCTAATACCATTGGTTATCCTAAGTCTATCCTCTTCGAGTAGGGTAGGGCCACTTTCGGGTAGGAAGGTGTGCGGGAGACTGACGGTTTGTGGTTGGATGTTAAGTTCCTCAAAGATACTTTCTCTTCTAAACTCCAAAGTTCTGAGACTTGAATTTGGATGGTCGACAATCGAGATGCAGTGACTTTGGTAAGTTTCTATTTTGAAAATGTTCTTAATAACTTTAATCATCATATTGATAAATGTTGAAGATGGATAGACCCCTTTGTGTAATTTATAATTTCATGATTCTTAATTAGTCGATGAATGAACTTCTTTGTTTTAAAATGAAAAATAATTTATCATTTTCTGCTTTTAAGCTTTAAAAAAAAATTACCTTTGGTTGAACGTAGTTTTTAAGGTGAAAACTAAATTGGGTGTTACAAGACTCCTGATTGCAATAGAATTCTTCTCCTTCAATCGTCTTTTTTAATTTTCATCACGATGCGTAATCATCTTCATCAAGTGCCTCCATGTTGTAGTTGTTGCACTCAGTTTATTCTGGAACCTCCCCTACTCTGCTATCTGGGAACTCTTTAGCTACGGGATGCACCTTACAGTTGCTACGGGCTACAGTCCATCTCCTCCAGCTGCAAGAGTTAGTTCACAAAACATGCACACAATACTAACAACCATAGTCAAGCACATATATCCTTTAAAATCCATACATTGCCACACATAATCATGCAATATTCATCATATTATAACCATATTTCTATATACTTAATAATTAGGTTCAGGTTTGCATAATGATCATAAGAGATAGCATAATATAGGAATATGTATAAGACAATGTCTGAGAATGTCTATGAACTTGGATAAAACCATAAGAAAACTAGCTAATAACTAGACTCATCAGGTATTGGAGGCTCATGCATCTCATATTCCAGGTTCCTTAGTGCTTTTCTTCTATAGTAATTAGAAAATCTAAATTTTCTCTTGTGAATAGTAATTTAATATTGCAATTTCCTTTATAGGCCAGATAGGATTTGCATTGTTAGATTAGTTTTCTTTCAAAAGTTCTTTAGATTAGTTTGTTTTCAAATCAATTTCATTTTCCTAGAGTAATTGTTCAAAAAATCTAGAAAATCAAATAAAAACATAGATCGGATTGCATTAGTTAACTACATGCTAGATTGTATACATATTTCAATTCCTAGATTAGAAAAAGCACTTTATTTCCATAAAAATCTAAAAAAGCACAAAATATTATTTTGCACTCATATAGGCTTGCATGCATCTGAAAATTAAAAAAGCACAAAAATAGTAGCATCACAAGAAGGTTACAAACCCTCGATTCCAACATAAGGTCAACATTGGTCAAACCCTTGATTCTAACACAAGGTCAATACAAAGTCAAACCTTAGGTCAAACAAACCCTAAGTCAAACCCTAAATCAAATTGAGGTTGACTCCAACCACCTCTCTTGGTTTGGGCTCACGAATGTGCCATGGGCTTAGAGGCAAGTGGGTGAGGGAAATTCTCAAAGAGATTGAGGAAATTCACCCTAGACCACAACACGATCAACAAACAATTCAGGAACAACAACACAAGTTGAGGTTATTCAAAACACAAGTCATCATCCAACAATTCAAGGAACAACTCCAACTCAATAGAAGTATCAATGAGAACAATTGTCAACCTACACAACGTTAGAATCTTTGGAATCCTTACAAAAGAACCGTGACTAGTGACCAAGGTTCGGGTCATAGAGTTATTTCAACCATAGCAGTCACAGAACATCAGATCCTAATCAACACACAAGAAAGGCCCCAGGACTGGTCGACCACTCTCCATGAAGTCCATCTCTCAAGCTAGCCAGACCACCCCCATGTCTCACCTCCTCTTAATTGGTTACTTTTACAAGAGTGAGAGTGACGTGGAGGTTCACCACGTGGAAAGGAGAGGGGTCCATGTGCGTGCCAAAGATGACTCAACCGCCCTAGGCTATCGAGTCATGTTTTTGAGTGTAAATATTTTGGTGAACCTGACGTGAAGGGCAAAACCTCTTGGTTATGTTTTTTGCATTCCCATTTCTTAGATCCCATTACCATCATCATTGTCACATACGACGCTAGATTCACCACATATTTTGGTGAACCTGACGTGAAAAACAAAAACCTTCTGATTGAAGCTTTTGACATTTTCATTGCTTTGATCCCATTTCATCATCACTTTCTCACCTGACGTTAGATTACGTGAAAAACAAAAATTTGTAAGGGGATCTTTTGTATTTTTGCATGCTTCTTTCATTCCATGTTCATCTTTCATGTCCATCTTCATTTCATGGTGTTTCCTACACCCCAAAATTAGGACAAAATCACACAAAGTTTAGAGGAATCACCCCTCCAATGAAAGTAGCACATGTTCAGATCTAATAGATTCAATCTCAAATAAACCAAACTTGAAAGACTCAAAGGGGATCCAACAAGATCCCCACAATATTGACCAAATCAAAACATGCCAAGTGAGTGCTCAGTCTAGGATCCATCAACAAAACCAACCCATAACAAGTCATATAGGAATGGCCATGCAAATAGACAATGAGGCGAGCCATCAAAAGAAAAGCTTACAAGAATCTTGGGGGGCATAAAAACCTACCCATGTGGCACATCAAGATAAAAGACTCATGACATGTCAAGTATCATCAAAAGGAACAAGTGGGGTTAGTCAAATCCCAACACAAAGCAATCCATATCAAGGTTGTAAAACTCAAAGAATAGAGGAAGCCTCACTCACAGACCTTATAGAAAATTTGGTCCAATGAATCAGGACCCTTGAAGCTAGAAATGGTTGTCAAAGAGAAATTCAAGAAAAAACCTAAGGCATGACCTGAAATCATTTCATTAATAAGATTGAATCAAACTAGGGGGCAACACAAATTCCTCCTCATCTAAACTTCCATGAAACATTTAGGCCTCCCTTTCCTCACCATCCAACATGACAAGTTTCAATCAATTAGGTGGGAATCCTATAATGCAAAATCAACCAAAAACAATCCCACCCAACTTTCAAAACACAAACATGATGTCATCTAGTCTTCCAACTTTTTTAGGATATCAACAATCTAGCATACCCTTTCAACAAATGCAACAAGCTCCACCTGAAGGGTTAATGTTTGGAGGAAAAAGACCCTCTACACATAACTCCCTCTTAGGAACATATCTTGAGCATTTAAAGGAGCCTCTTGACTACAACATTATCAGGTCATACTACCACATCCTCTCCCCGAGCTTTCAAAATTTAAAGGAGAGGGTGATCCCAACTCTCATATCAAGTATTACATCAAAGTAGTATGAGAGTTCCTTCCTTGGGATGGGGTGGTAGCAAAGATTTTTCCAAAGACTTTGGAGGGTATTGCTCTAGATTGGTACAAAGCATCAATCCACTCTTTTAGGAAACTCATCGATCAATTTGTGGCTACCTTTGACATAAATAAGCTAGTCAAGATAGGAATACATGATTTTTTAACGATCAAACAAGAAGACAACGAGTTGGTTACACATTTTATGACATGATGGAGGAAAATTCTCTATTCTTCAACTAGCACCAAACATGGATCATAAGGAATTTTGTGATCTCTTCTTACATGCTCTCAACAATGACATACAAGAAGGAGTTCAAAAACTTCCTTACAAATCATATGAAGAAGCAGTCGAAAGTGCCCTTAGAACTGACCAAGTCGCTATTGATAGCGGAAGAAGGAAGTATGATTCCAATGGAAGGTTGATAAACCATGATAGAAATAACAAATCATCAACAAATGATCAAGACATAGATGGGTCAACAAACACTTCAACATCTAGAAACAACAATAATTGTTACTACGATAGTCATAAAAATTTGGAGAATCAAAATGTCAACAACTATCCTTTGAGAATCAACAAGCAATTGTACAACAATCATCATAAGCCTCAAGGTTACAATAGTGATAAATATTGTCCATTTCACAAGAAAAGGGGGCATGAGATCAAGTCATGTCGGGGATACCATCGCTTCATATCAAACCTCACAAAACATCAACAAAAAAATTCATGGACACATTCTCACAAGATGAAAGAAATAGTCTCAAGAGCCATCAAAATGTCTTTGATCAAAACATCTTAGGCCTTGTGGAATTATATAAAGATCAAGAAATTTGTATCACCCAAGGACCAAAACAACCAGATGATATCTCCAACAATTTAAATTTTTCTCAAATGTTAGAACTTCTCAAAAGTTCTCCTATGCACAAGAATGCTCTCCTCAAAGCCTTAGATCTAGGCCATCTAGTTCAAAACACTCCAAGTGAAAAGTGTTCTTCAACATTTGATTTTGAAAAGTTATCCTCGGACAATGACATAGCTAAACAAGGTGATCTCCACCTCCATCTAATAGTCCAAGTTCAATACTATTCCATTAAACATGCAATGATCGATGTTGGGTCTATAATCAACATAGTCTTTTTCTCTCTTCTTCAAAGAATGGGTTATGATGAAACTCAAATCAAAAAATAAACTTCCATCCTTAGAATTCATGATAACCCAAACATTTGAACCACGGGTAAGGTCAATCTGCAAATCGCATTGGGTCCTAAAACTCTCTCAATTGAATTTTATGTCATCAATGAAGAAACCACTTACAACATGATCATAGGAAGGCCTTGGATCCTAATCCTTTCAGCCTTTATAGAGTTGAACAAGTCAAAAAGAAGGGAAAGACCAAGGAAACCACTAGTGACCCAAAATTCAACACTTTTGAAAAAGGGGAGACATCAAAACAAATTGCAAACATATCCAAGACCTCAAAATGTATAGGAAAGGGGGAAACAATATAAATCCCCTTTGGAGAGGATGATACACCAACCACCAAACTAGAAGAGGTTGTTGTCAAATGTGTATTTCCCTTTGCACATATAGAAGATATGGAAACAAATGCAGATAATGCCCAAACAAATGCCATGCAAAGTGGATCTTCAAAGGTTAGCAGAAGTATTTGGACATATAATGACATCCAAAGTGCAATGGTAGATGTGGAGGATAGGCATATGTCCATTAGAGCTATGATAAAGAAGTGGAGAATGCTTGCTAGCAGTTTGAGGCCATAGTTGCTAGGCATTACCAACACAAAATGGAGGGGGCCAAGAACCATCCTGATTGATGAGGAGGCAAAAAATTGTTCAGTGGTGCAAGGACATGGTTGACATTGGCCATGGACTTGAAATTGCATAATTATAATCTACCGTAGCACAAGTGGTTCAATCTAGGTCAAACCCCTTCATAGATATGATGCCAAGGAGGTGGGAAGGATTTAGGAAAAGACATCCAAATTTAACAATTTGATTGCAGAGGGGTTGGACACTAATAGAGCGATAATGCTAAGGCCAAGTATAGTGGCTTCCTTCTATGATAACATGCAGAATCTTTCTAAGCATCATTATGGGTCGAGAAGAATTTGGAATTGTGACGAGACTGAAGTATAGACTAGCATAAATTGTGGGATGTGTGTCATTGCAAAATTGGGTTCCAGATGTGTCCCCCACCTCATCTCAAAAAGTAGGGAGTGGATAACAATTTTGGCTTGTGTAGGTGCAACGGGTTGTAGGTTCCCCAATTTTTATCTTTTTAAATAAAAAAGTCATATTAAAAACTACATTGCGAGTTGTGAGCCAGGTGCGTGCATGGCAACTCAAGAACATGCCTGGATGACAAAAGAGTTGTTTCTCAATTGGCTGCAACATTTTGTTGCATCTATCCTAGGAGGCATTTCACCAAATAATAGAGCACTTCTTATTTTTTATGGTCATGGCAGTCATGTTACATTCAAGACAATCAAGGAAGAAAGGCATTTAGGTATCGACCTAATCACCCTCCTAGCTCATACCAGCCACAAGTTGCAACCCTAGATGTGAGCATGTTTTCTCCATTCAAATCTTATTTCAAGAAACAAAGGTCTGCATGGATGGCAACCTACCCCCAGATTGAAATTGAAGAGCTAGCCGCACTTGCTAGAAAGCAAGAATTGACACCATGCAACATTATTAGTGGCTTCTAAATGATAGAGATTTGGCCATTGAATTGGACTGCACTTCAAAAAAACATGAGGCCAAGTGAGGCCTTCACAGTTGAAGAGGAAGGAGAATTTGTTACAGTGGAAAGTGAGGAACCTCATGTTACTACACCACAAAGTTGGGCCTTTATAGTGGAAAAGGACCCTGACATAATTGTAGTTGAAACCTTCTTACAATTCATTGGTTATGGAGATGAACAAGTTCAAGAATTCCTCCACACATACAATAAAATTGGAAGTGCAAATATTCCAAATGAGTTAATAGAAGAAAGAACACAAAGTTTTGAAATTGGGATGCAAGGCATTCAATACCTGCTATTGAAGCAGTTTGCAATGTAGCTTTAGACAACCATCCAACTGCAAGTAATTCTAAAATTATATATAAGTTGCAGCTAAATATATCAAACAATAAATTTTTGAATCTTCCAGTTCAAAGGGTGCAGTCAAGGGGAGAGAAGGGTCGGACTGGGGTACTTCATCTAAGTATATAGGCTCAAATTCTAACATCAAATGCCTACATGGATATGCTAAATGAACGAGAGAGAAATTATGAATAGAAGAGTTGGAAGTGAGTAAAAGGGAGTAGATGCTCCAAGAGAGAGGAAAGCAGAACAAGAAGAAAACCACCAAGAGAAGGAGAGAATCAAAATCAAGAAGTAGTTAAAAACATCAAAAATGGCAAAGGAAAAGTCCAAGCTACGAGGAGAGAAGGAAGTTCAACGTGAGAAGATGAGGATTGCTCGGCAGTTAAAGACAACTAAAAGGCATGTGGACTAATCAATGAATGACAAACATTTGAGTTGTTCACAATCTCCTCTACTGCTGCAACATCCCATTCTAATGGAGATGTTCAACATATTGAGCCCAGCCTTTACAACTCTAAGCACTCTACAGGCAGGGTCTACCCTTGGATGCTCTAATGAGTTACAATTAAATGCAGAATCAAATCAGGGTTTGCTTGCCCAAATAGCTACATCACTACAAAATATAAATAAACCAATCACTTTAACTCACAATGGAAATGAATGTACTTATGGAGAAGGGGAACAACCAATTCCTTTTCCTAATTTTTTGGAGAAGTGAAGAATATATCTAACAATATATATTCATTTTAGATGGAGATAACTAATATTTGTAAAAAAAATTTGCATAGTACAACATATTATTTTTTCGAACTCTTTTGTAATTACATTTTTGAAGTGCAACAAATTGCTGAAACATATATTTATATATAAGATATTTTTATGTCATAATGCTTCCTTGTTTATATGTATATGGGTTCATTTCTTTTAATGCATATGTAAGTATATACTAATATATTTTTATTCGGGATTTGGTTGTCCAAATGGTGTGTGTGTGTGTTTGTGTATACTCATATATTAATGTGTATAGAAACTTGTATATACAAAAATCAAACCCTCAGTATATAATGGAACATCCTATATAATGAGATTATTTAGTTTCAAAAAGATAGTTAATGTAAATCTTAAGCTAGCATGCTACTAGAAGTTTGATTGAAAGGTTAAGTCATAAAACAACCATATTCTTCAAGTTCTCTACATATAATCAATAGCAAATGACAATAAGCAACTTTAAGAATGGAAAGAACCTAAAGTGACAAGAAAAAATGCAAGCTAAAGCCTAGTGAATCATTTCCAAAGTAAAGTCTTATAAGACTTTACCTACATTGATTGCTCACAATGCAAGGTGCTCTAGAAACCACTCACCATGCTCACATGCCTGCAAACATAAATATCACAATATGGGTAGTAATCCGTGTAGTAACGAACATACGTCAATTTATCCCAATAAATTTAAGCATTGCATGTGCATCTATCTAAGACATTTACATAATAGAAAAAATATAGAATTACATAGTAACACTGTAAAGAACTCAAGTAGTAGCTATTAGAGCAAAATATCCCAAAAGTGGTAGTGTGTTAACAAACACAAATTCATAGTACAATTCCACAATCAGTGGTGTAAGTATTATGCACTTATGTTAAGAAACACAACAAAGAAGACAAATCTCAAACCAAACATTTGTCTTCATAATTGTAAAACTATAACACAATATGTTAAAAAATATAAATATGTAAACTGCCATCATAACTGTAAACATAATCTGCGACATAATCAGGTGATTGAATCTACACCTTAAGCAAAAGATACCAATAGTTGTAGAGAAGTTAAGATATAATGTAAAATATGAACTCAAATGTAATATAATCTGATGTGCAATGACATGGTTGTGAGAAATAGGTGAACCTAAATAGGTGTGTCCATACAACTATATATTGCACACAAATATAAAGTTCTGAATTTGAGGAGAGAACTTAGATTATTGCCTACATACAATAAATGCCTATGTACATATATAATAACTATCTACATACATATACATATACATATACATATATTATATAAACATATATAATATGTACATGTATATATTATATACATATATATGTATAGAGATATAGATATACATATACATATATATGTATATATGTATAATACATTAATGTTAAGGGGTGTTTTGACACACTCAACAACAAGTAGATAGAACAACAAATGAACCACCTCTCTTGAAAGGCAGTCAATCTCAAGAGGTTGATAACCCCAAGGTTCCTATCAGCTGGCTCTTAGTTGTGTTGGATAGATCAGTGGTATATGTAGCTATACCTATTTAAGGGGCTATTGGTAATCAAGTAAACACAATTTATTTGCATCAAGGAGATCAACAAGTAAAATAAACAATGCACAAATAGGTTGCTCTAATCACCTATTGCTCAAAAATGAACATTTACAATGTTGTACCAGCAATAGGGCAACTTGTAAATATGATAAATTTGGTTTATAACAACAAGTAGTGAATAATGAAATCCTATTCTAATCCTAACCTACTTCTAAAACTAACCAGATTTGAAAAAAGGAAGAAAAGAGTAAGGGTTTTAGAGAGTAAATAAAAATAAAATGAAGCGTTTCAGCTTTGCATTTGATTTATAGTCCTATACCTTGGAGGATCCAATGAAACCATTAACCTAATGATGCCATAACTAGTATTTCACACAATTATTAACATCACGGTGCAAGAGTCTAGGGAATGAAAATAACAAAGTAATTGCATAAACCACCATATTACATGCGGGTAAAAGTTCAAACATGTGTCACACTTTCAACCAACTAAATAGTTTCTATAGAAACAATTTTCCCTAGAACCTTTCTGCCTAGAACCGTTTCACTCAGAACCACATAGTACCTACGTGGCATTGCATGGCAAACAGGGTTTCAACCAGAACCTTTTCACCTAAATTTTTTAAATCTATAAAATATGATTTCATCTTTGAAAATATTATTTATTTGCATAGAAGGTTTCAAGTGAGAGAGTTTCACCCAGAACTTTTTTAGGCGATACCATCTCACCCAAAACTGTCTATGTGGCATCCCATGTGGCAGCCAAGCCCTCCATTTTCAAATTTTGAACAAAATTTCATGTTCAACTTCAAATTTCTCTTGTCAAAACATACTTTTACAAAAAGTGATCGAATACCCATTGTAGTGCTCAGACTACAGATTCTAGATTTTTTTTTTTTTATCAATTTTACATTAACTTTATCATATTTGTTTTTAAATTTATTGTATGTAGGTTATTATAATCAAACATGAAGCAAATTAGAAATTAAAAATAAATTGGTAAAATATATTATAAATTTTTTAAAAATAAGCGACGTAGTAGAGGAGATAGTCTTTTCCAAGAGGGTATTTTTTTTTCAATTTTTTTTTAAAATGCACAAAAGTTGACGTCCCATGAAAACTATAAGGTTCTAATTAAATTTGACTTTAAAAAATTATAAAAAAATAAATTTTCATAATTTTTTTTCCATGCACTAGATATTTGAGTTGTCTACTTAGGAAAAAAACATTAAATAAAAAATAATAATTTTGCTATATTTTTCTTGATGTCCCATCGATGTCACTTTTTAGGAAAACAAAACAGAAAATAAAATTCATCAATTACATTAAAAAAATATCTGACTAATTATAAAAAACAATTTAAAAATTATAAACATAAACTAGACTAAAATTGCTACATTTCATTAGTTTATGTCATTTTAAAATTCTAAACTTTAATATGACTTTTTCATCATTTAAGTTGGAAAATTATATTTGTGTTGGTTGGTTCCTTTGTAACAGTGTGACATAGTACTGAACTTTTACCCATGCGCAAGTATTACACAATCTTTGTAGACAATCAACACTTTATTAAGTTTCATTAAATAAACCAAGTTTCAAAACAACAAATACAAAATACATCACCACCCAGAGTGGAGGACTAGCATGCCATTGGCTTGTGACAACTTAGTAGGATTCCCACACCATGATTGTCTTTTGCCTTTGTACACCCTAGAGAACTAATTTGCATGTGACAACTTAGAAAAATTATCACACCTTCAGTGTCATTTAATATTTGTGCACTATGCCGATGATGGCATGGTTTGGTGGTTAAGTCGCTCAGGATGTAGTGGCGGCCACCAGAGTTCAAACCCCTGCTGGGCCAACGAGCTCGCAAGGCTTTACGCCTTCGCTGGGCCAATGAGCTCGCGGGTTTGAAGTGTTCTTCCTAGGGGATGAGGTTCCCCAGTTGTGGCCTCACCGGTTCATTGCTCTGGGCAAAAGCATTCGCGTGGAGTCGAAGGGCGTGTCGCACCAGCGTCGCCGGTCACGTTAAAAAGTTTACCAGGTGCATTAGGAAAAAAAAATAAAAAATTGTGCACTCAACCTTAGTCTCCATGTCCTACCCCTTAAATTGAAAAACATATCTCCTTTTTATAGGAGTTACAATGTATTACACTTTAAATATTCCCTAGGTCGGCTTGCATTTTGATTTTATAAACTTTTAATTTCATGTCACATCTTTGTCATTGGTCAATTGAGTCTTCTTTGTACGTTATATGAATTGTTTGCATCTCAAATTAAAACACTCTTTTGTCTTCTCCTTGCAGCTATGGTTTTACATCCCTCATGCGCTAACATTCTCGATCATCTATAAAAGATGGGTTTCTGAGCATGTAATATGCCTTTACCATGCCCTGTCATACCTCCATAACATCTTTTAGCTTCCTGTACCTGCAAACAAACAATAAACAATATTAATATCTTCATAAACAAATCCAAAAAACATCAATAGACATCATTATGCATCATTCTAACTTTTGAGTTCATCAGTTATGAATTCACGACAAATTTTTTGCCATTGGCAACCTCACAAATTTGCCATCCTTCAAGGCTTTCATCTTCAGATCTTCATCATCCTAGACCTCTCTCTCCACCCTACTCTTGAAACATCCTGCAAAGAGTCCTTAGGTTCTATTATCACCTAGAATTACACCTTGCTTGAAGCCCATTCAAGCATTCCAATGACACAATGTGACTAATCTCAAGGTGTGGGACCTTGTAGATGAGATTAGACCTCTAGAGAAGGCTGGTTCCTCTTTTTGAGCTTAAGGCTCAGAGAAAAAAGCTAAATCTAATGCTAATGATAATAGAGGAAAGGGGAAGAAGAAATTGAAATTGAAAGGGAGGTGATGCACCAGATTTAGTGTGTTTAGTTGCACTTGAATTTACACAACAATGATCTCAAAACTAAAACAGACTTACACAGACTCATACAAGCTATCACAAAGGTTAGGGTAGAAAACTCGAGCTATGAAAGGGACCGTTTTACCCACAATACTAGTGTATAATTTCCAAATAAACATAGTGTAAAGCTTCAGAGAGAGGAAAAATAATAGTTTATATTGATCATGATGGCTAGAAAGCCAAATTACAAAAGAAGGATTCATTACATAGAGGTATAAACACAAAATGAAAGACTCTCCTTCACTGATGAACTGGTACAAAGACACGAGAGGCTCATAAGAGAGCATAATCCATCAGATCCACCTAGTTCTGGACAAAATCACAAGGTTTTCTACTGCAACAAATCTTATGTCTGTGTAATGACTCAAGAAAATAACCAACCAACCAACCAACCACAAATACATCTCAAACATATGCATATATATCATTTCTTATCACTGTAGCAGCCATGGACATGGCAAAGAGTGGTCAACAAGGAAAACTAGTCACCCATGCTACAATAAATTCATCTTTTGTGTCCTTGGAGTGCACCCACATGACTTTGCCCTAGAAATCTGCTAAAGAAGAGTGTCTGCCCCTGCCTTGGGTATAAGAAATTCAATGCAAAGGAGTTACAGTGGCATAGGGGGTGAGAAATCCATTTTGCACAAGTAATTAGGCTCTGAAGAAACATTAATGATGACCAGGAAGGTCACTGAGCAGTCCTATCACGTCATTAACATTAGAAAGACCTAGGAACGTGAAATACGTCGGGCCCCGGTCAATTGGGCTTCCTCTAATTAGGCCTTTGAAAGGTGAAGAAGAAAACCCTAATCTCGAAAGTCCAGAAGGAGAAATAGGGAAACTATCGAGCTTCGGAAATCAGGCCTTCACCATGCATCATACTTTTGAAAATAAGAAACACTCGATCCCCAACTCTAAAATACTAAGAAGAAATTATGAAGTTTGTTAGGGATTGGGCCTTGGACCTTCTGCCTTCTGAATTCCAAAAGAAAAGGGGAAGAAGAAAACTCTCGCCTTCCAAAATCTGAGTGACTTAGGTGGACTTCAGCGATCGGGCCTTCCGCCTATCACCTGCCAAATGGAAAAAAAAGACCAGAGCCCTGACCTTCGAGCTCCGCAATACTTAGAAACCTTTGTAACCAATGGACCTCAGCTACTGGTCCTTCCGCCTTCCACCTTCCAAAAGAAAAGAGGAAAAGAGAATTCCTGCCTGTTGCCACCTACAACACTTAGAAACATTGGATCTCATCAGGATTCGACAATCGGACCTTCCATCTACCACTTACAAAAAAGAAGGAAGAGAAAACTCCCAACCTCTGATGCTTGAAACACTTAGGTGATTTTACAAATTATCAAGAGGGAGCTTTCAGAGCCGATGGGAAAGGCATGATGAAGGGAACCACGAACTACGAAACCTCGAAAAGGTAGAGAACACAAGGAAAACACTTAGGATTTTTGGGCTTAGCCATTTGTGGGGCTTTTTCCTTGAACTTCAAAAGGGAAAGCACTTAGAAATCTCATGGATATTTGGACTTTTTGGCTAGAAGGCAAAATAGGACAACATTTTGTTTACTATGCAGGGGTGTTTTCCTACTAAACACAAGGATCTAGTGGCCTTATCAATCCATTGGGTGCAGAGTAAAAAGGGGAACCACAACAATATCGAAGTAGGGGTTGGCTAGACCAACATAAAACTGAACATGCCTCCAGAAAATAAAACATCAAAAAACAACAAGGCAAATATCCTCCTAATGAGGATGCAACCTATGAAAGAGCACTTGGAGGAAAGGATAACTACTCAAAACAAACCTATCCTAAACCTAAACCAACCAACCAAGAAACTGGCTTAAACAAATCCATTAATTAGTTTTTCAAAATAACTGCCCTTTCTCAACAATTTACAATGCTTCACATGTTTGTGGGCAGTTAAAAGGAGGTGGAGAAGGAATGGGCATACAAAAAAGTGGTGAAATGCTTCCCCAAGGACAAAGAAAAACTCACCTATCTACCTGCACTGATTGGAAATATAGCTGCCTTGAAGTGGATAAATAGGTTGATCTAGCCCTTCTTGCTGCTCAACGTCATGCTTTGAAGTAAGCATGATAGGTGGGGATTCTTTCTCATATGTCTCCAGCTGGGCCAAATGCCTTATAGGGCATCCCTTTGAGATGGCATGCAAATCAACAGAATTGATCTCATGCCTCTATTATGTTTCTTTCTTCTCTTGCTGGTTTGAATGCTTTGGCTCCTGCATATCAATTGGAGGATTGACTGCCTCTTTAATCTGCTTAAACTACTCATGATCTGCCCCACTAAGAGGATTTGATTTACTATCCAGATTTGAGAAAAAACATCAAGTTCATCCCAAAAATGAGCCTCCTCCAAGTCCTCTACACTCTTCAGTATGGGGTTGCTAATATGCTAGTCTTCATGAGCTAGAACCTTCCTGTCATTTTTGGCCCCAACTTGCAACAACTTGCCATCATTCCCACTACCCTTTTGCTATTGAAAATCCTTTGCTTCAGATGCTTCCTTCCCAAAGATAGGATTACCCTCATGCTCTTGCCAATTCAAAAACACAAATTCAGCTTGCATTTGCCTTTGTCCTCCCATAGCCTGCTAACTAGGTCCAATCTGTTGTTTTGGAATTGATGACGGATTCTAGACCATTGAGGCTTGATTAAATTCTCCATTTTGGCCTATGTTTTGAATACAAGGCTGATTACATGGATGGTGTCACTCATAACCCTAAGCTAGGTTGTTCTAAATTGGAACAAGTATACCTAATGTACTTGTAACAACTGAGTTTATGGAGTTCAGGAGCCTAACATAGGTTAGTTGATTTTGTCTTTGACTTTCCCTTGTCAAAGTTGCTCGCTAGGCTGATAGGGCTGATTGGGAGCTTGGTATGTCATATTAGCTGTAGGGATTGGTGCCATAATTGAATGAATGATTGGGGCTTCTAGAAAAAATGGCATTTGAGGCCTGGGAGCAATCTTTCTAGCCTGAATCAGACAATTCTTTGCTCTTATCTCTATTTCATAAACATGTGGTAAAACATGTCCCATATGGATTGAATCATGAAAACAGTATCACTGTTCAGGGATCTCAAATAATACAAGAAGGCATCATTAGGGGAAGGTTTCACTAATGGTAGGATTCTATACCAAGTCTTTTGAAACTTGAAATTAAAATCCACCATGAATTCATAAGGAGCCCTTTTTATAGTGGACAATTGCTCTATCAAGGACAAATGATCAATGTTATCTTCAAAACATTGATAGAGCCTAGCTCCTAACTCATCCCATTCATGAATTGAATATGTAGGTAACCCCCTGTACCACTGGAGAGATTTTCCTTTCAAGGAAGGAGCAAGGAGCCTTACTGTGACATTGTTTTGGGTAGAATTGTGAATAGAGCATATACTGGCAATGTCTTGGATGTGCTCGACAGGGGTTGTGGAATTTTCACCAATGAAAAGGGGAATAACCTTTAGAGCTAAAACTGGGATGTCATCATATTTTGCAAGGTCTAGAGGACTTCCACCATTGAAGGCCACAAAGGTTTTGTTTCTTGGCAGAGCCATGACAGTGGTGTGAAAGTTATGATGGGTATATGGAAGCCTATTCTTGATGGAGGAAAAAGACTATGAATTCCATAATAGCTTTACATACTAGAGCATTGAAAAGCAGAGATGCATCAAAATGTTCTTTGAAAATAAGGGTTAATAGGCTTGCTTTTGAAGACTATGAACATACCAGAAGAGAGTCAGTAGGTGATTTGAGAACCTTGAAGGTTGGAAAAGACCAAGAGCATCACTGAACTCTGATCTTTCATGGAGCCTCACTTGGGCTGCTTTCACCAGCATATGTTCAGCATAGTCACCATGGTGCTTGTTAAATGCTTTCATAGTTTCACATGAACTAAGAACAACACCAAATCTTTTCAATTCAGCTCTTACTTAGAGCAAAGGGTACCATTGGGCATGCTAGAAATTGTTATCACCTGGAATTATACCCTTCTTGAGGCCTATTCAAGCATTGCAATGACACAATAGGATTGATCTCAAGTTTTAGGACATTGCAGATGAGATCAGACCTTCAGAGGAGGCTGGTTCCTCTTTCTGAGCTTAAGGCTTAGAGAAAAAAAGCTAAATCTAATGCTAATGATCACAGGGGAAAGGGGAAGAAGAAACTAAAATTGAAAGGGAGGTGATGCACTAGATTTAGTGTGTTTAGTTTCACCTAAATTAACACAACAATGATCTCAAAACTGAAATAGACTCGCATAGACTCATATAAGCTATCATAAAGGTTAGGGCAGAAAATTAGAGCTATGAAAGGGACCATTTTACCCACAATACAAACGTATAATTTCCAAATAAACACAGTGTAAAGCTTTAGAGAGAGGCAAAATAACAGTTTATATTGATCATGAAGGCTAGAAAGCCATTACAAAAGAAAAAGGATTCATTACATAGAGATATAAACACAAAATGAAAGACTCTCCTTCATTGATGAATTAATATAGAGGAAGAAGAAAACTCCCGCTTGCCAAAGTCTAAGTGACTTAGATGTTTTAGAATTTTAGTGGACTTCAACGATCGAGCTTTTCACCTACCGCCTACCAAATGGAAACAAAAAGACCGCAACCCTAGCCTCTAAGTTCTACAATTCTTAGAAACCTTTGAAACTGGTAGGCCTCAGCCACTGCGCCTTCTGCCTTCCACCTTCTAAAATAAAAGAGGAAAAGAGAACTCTCACCTGCCACTACCTGCAACACTTAGAAACATTGGAGCTCGTCGGGATTCGACAATCAGACTTTCCATCTATCGCTTACGAAAAAGAATAAGGAGGAGAAAACTCCCAACATCCAGTTCCTGAAACACTTAGGCCATTTGACGAATTATTAGGATGAAGCTTTCAAAGCCAATGGGAAAGGTATGATGAAGAAGGGAATCCCAACCTCTGAAACCATGAAAAGGGAGAGAACACTTAGGATTTTTGGGCTTAGCTGTTTGGGGGGCTTTTTACTTGCAATTCAAAAGGGAAAACACTTAGAAATCTCATGGATCTTTTGGCTATTTGGCCAGAAGGAAAAATAGGTCAATATTTTGGTGACTAAGTAGGAGTGTTTGCCTTCTAAACACAAGGATCTAATAGGATTATCAATCCATTAGGTGCAGAGTCAAAAAGGGGAACTGCAACAATACTAAAGGGTTGGCCAGATCAACATAAAACTAAACACACCTCCAAAAAACAAAACATCATAAAACAACAAGGCAAACATCCTCCTAATGAGGATGTAGCCTGTGCAAGAGCACTTGGAGGAAAGGAAAACTACTCAAAATAAACCTATCCTAAACTTAAACTAACCAACCAAGAAACTGACTTAAACAAAGCCATTAACTGATTTTTTAAAATAGCTACCATTTCTCAACAATTTGCAATGCTTCACATGTTTGTGGGCAGTTAAAAGGAGGTGGGGAAGGGATGAGCATACAAAAAAAGTGGTGAAAATCTTGGACCCAAGGACAAATAAAAACTTACCTATCCACCTGCACTAATTGGAAATATAGCTACTTGGAAGTTGATAAATGCGTCAATCTAGCCCTTCTTAATGCTCAACCTCATGCTTTGAAGTAAGCATGACAAGTGGGGACTCTTTCTCATATGTTTCCAGCTGGGCCAAATGCCTTATAGGGCATCCCTTTGAGATGACATGCCAATCAACATAATTGATCTCATGCCTCTACTTTGTTTCTTTCTTCTCTTGCTAGTTTGGACAACATTCATCCTCTTATTTTTCAAGCACCTTCAAGGATTTAACGTCTTTCTTGTTGATTTTCCTTCAATAATTTGTAATAATGATCAGCCTTTATCTAAAAGACCTAAAAGGAAGGACACACGAACTCCATATTATAAGGGCTCTATGATTGTCCTAGGCAACATTGAACAATCCCAAAAATTACAAGATGATCTTTTATTTTGGCATTAGATCTCTTCACAATCCTTCTCAAACATGAATCATTAGACAAAAAACTCCTCCTACATGAATAAGATAGTCATGAGGTTGATGCTAACCTTTCAGGCGCAGGATTATCTTCCTTATACATATCTACTCACACATCCATACCTATGTAAAACATATCCACTTGTGGTCAAAACATGTCCTATTATTAAGACCATAGCTAATAATATATGGTGAGATACCTAGTGTGACAGTCCATTTAGGTTGCTTGGTAGTCCTTAGGGAAATAACCATATAAGTCTTTCTACACTCACAACACCCAGTCCAAAGTATTGTCTCAAGGCGAGGTGTGACAACAAGCATAAGATTTTCCTCATGACTTACTATTGGCTTGGAAGTCCATCATTGTTTGAAGGTCAATACTGTAATCCACTTATGCATAACAATCCCCATTGCATTGCTTCTTCATACACATGCACTAATATTCTTGCAAATCATTAAAATAGCTATGAGGTAGATGTTATATTTTCATGGATGACTACTCTGATGGAGATTGTGATATTTTCCAACTGTCCCCAATAGGGTTTATGTTCAAGAGAGTACACGTATCTCTTTATAGACTTAGTCCATCTAATCTCTTAATCATTGCTCTCCTGACCGAGTAAAGATCCCTCTATTCACCTTTAGATTGTCCCTTAACACATTTTAGTCTTGCTTAGGATTGTACTGATAGTCAAGCCTGCATAATGATATGATTTCATGACCTTAGAACAAGGGTTAATAGTGATGTTCCTTTATTAATTAGCTTGGGCACCTTGTATGAATCCTTATCTCCTACACAGAGGCAATCCTCAACCATTTAACTTGACTCATCCACATTTGACAAATAATCCTCCTCTTGACTATCCCATCCAAGTTAAGACTGTGAAAATCTACCTATGAGAGGGCAATGGCATGTGTATAGTGCCCTTATAATTCTAACAAAAGATTGTCATTATATCTATGTAACCTAGAGTCACTACCACCTCCATGGGATTTAGTAACATTTCATTCAATTTATGACTGCATTTGTATAATGGAACAAGTTAGCAAGAATGACATCAATCTAATATTTGTTTCAAGAAGAAGATTCAAAGTCTTATCTCAATATTACTCCAAAATGACCCATAACGTACTCAAGATCAGTAGTACCTCCTTAAAAATGATACAACAAGGAGTTTTCCATTACCCTTCTCAATATAATGGTAATCAAATCTTTGGTCAATCCTACTCAGAAACAGTCCCCTTGAAAAGGCACATCAATAGAGTTTGGGAAAATAACCAATATGATGAGACAATGATACAAGAAGAAAGATCAAACATCACCTCACTTAGCAGAACCCAACTTAAACAAAGATATCATGGGTAAGTGCACTAAAGTTTCATTGGTTGATATGTTCTCCATGAGTGTCACCAGGAAGATAGGATATTCACCAAGTTAACCAGGTTTTGACACAATCTGCTTTCTCATACTATTATTCTTGACTGTGACATTCTCAAACAACACCCAATGATCCCTTGTCAATGTAATGACATTCTAAAGGCAATCTTTCTCCTGGACATGCTTGTCAATAACAATCAAAGAAACAAAAGAAAGTTTAGGGACATCAAGGATATTCATTCAAGGGCTTCTCATCCTAAACACCAATGATATGGTAGTACTTACAAAGTTATTTTCCAACTGCCCAAGACTCAAAAATGGGCTTTTATTTGACCTCAAAGAAAAAATGAAAATGCATAACTCCATCATCTTTATAGGCATTGAGTTTGGGATATATGCACACCACCAATGACTGAATGTGTTAGCATGTAAGAAAACATTTTGGCCATGATTGTCCCAAAACTCCTATCCATGCTGCATTGTATCAGTGCTTCCACTAAGTGTAATCTCATGGCTATCTTACCCACAGGATATCATTTGGACCATGACCTGGGGCTCTGTGATAATCTCATATTTAAATAGACTATGTATTGTACAAGGACTCATTGTTATAGGGATGCTATGCATGTATATATGTGCCAGATGAATACTAATGAAGATCTACCCTGCAGTCAATACAATAAGCGTTAGCACTGAGAATAGGATTAAATGACATAAAAAATGCATTGAAAACACAAAGGGAACTTCTTCAAATCATGTTCTTCTTAGGGTTTGGCGGGTTTCCTTTGGCAACCAAACCCTAGGTTTAATTTCCTTGAAATCCCTACAAGCCTACCACTATGATCATGACAAAATCATTAGATTACAAGAGATAAAACATCACTTAGACAAAAAACCCTCTGTTAATCTATAAACCTTAGGATTTTGGCATTATCCAATACTCATTACATTAGAACCTATCTTTTATTGATGCACCCTATCTATGGGTTATCTGAGAACATGAAATTTATTATGAATTTAGGTTCCATCACTCTCTGAAGTTGTTACGATGGTCCAAACAATGTCATGCTAGAATAAAGGATAGACTCAGCTCAAGAAGGTTAGAACATAGAGGTTGGGCATGGAAATGAGCCTTTCAAAAATTGCCTAAAAATAATTAGTTTTAAAATGGAAAAATCCAAAAAAAACTTCACATTTCATCTTCTCTAAAACTTTAGTTTCTCATAATATCCATCAGCAATATCGAGATGATAGGGACTAGCTAATGAGGGTTTTGGTCTTTGTGAAGAAGACATCAATTTTAATGACCAACATAATGCCAAAATAGAATTTGAAAATATTTCCCCTCCTTTTAGAATGTTATTGAAAAGTCATTTAGGGCAACTTAAGGGTTGAGATAGCTTATGGGTCAAGTAGATATCAATGTAGATAGAACTAATTCCATTTCTCTTTATGATCAAACCATATTTTAGCAGTATGTGAGCAATCAATTACAAGAGGGACCAATTGTCAAGAGACTCTAAGGCAAGTCAAGGAGTTTGAAATACAAACTACAAACCTTAAAAGCATACACCAATAATTAAGGACCTCAAACCCACAGGACAACTTTGCCAAGGACACTTACATGATGTAAAAGGAACAAGGCTACCAATCATATTCTACAGGTAAACCAAGAAAGCTAACGAAACCATAACACACTTTCCAAATCAAGAGCAATGTCAAGACCGTCAACATACAAGCAAGGATTTAGAATGGCTCATTAAGACTAATGACATCAAATGAAAGCTTATAAGTATCTAAATCAAACTCAAACAATCGAGCCATAGTAGAGGGCATCGGAGATAGGGAGTTGGGTGCAACCTCTACCATCTTCCAAAATGGAAAGGTAGAGTGAGAAGGCCCGATGCCACAAATCTGAAAAATATACAAGTGAGAAATCGTTGAGAATCGGGGGCAACCTCTACCACCTTCTAAAATGGAAGAGTGAAGTGAGAAGGTCTAACATCACAGCTCTGAAAAATATATAAGTGAGAAATCAATATGAGTCAGGGGTTGGGAGAAACCTCTACCACCTTATGAAATGGAAGGGTGACATGGGAAGGCCCGATGCTGTGACTCTGAAAAATATACAAGTGAGAAACCGGCGGGAGTCGGGGGTCGGGGATACTGGTTCACCTATGCCCAAGTGGTAAGTGAATCCAATAGAATACAAAGGTAAATTGTGGAGGTTTGGGCCCACCCCTTCTGGCATGCAAAAATGACACATCCCAAAAGCCCAAAAAACATAAAACCATTGAAAAGACTAAGGATAAAGCTTGCAATCAAATGGATAAAAAACTCACCAAATGAATGATAATGCTCCAAAGACTTTAGATAAGCATGTCAAAGCACATCAAAGCATTAGATCATACAAGTGAAATCAGAGTCAGAGAGACCAAATCAACATGAGGTAATGAAAGAAGGGGGTCCACATTTTGAGGCAAAATGGGGTGTGTTGTGTAGGGCACAACAAATGCCAACCAAAATAGAAAATGCTCCAGAGCATTTCAAGGAGGGATAATCAATCAAAGACCTAGAACCTCAATTCCATCAATCACAATAGAAGTGTGAGCACCAAACAAAACCAAGAGAAAACATGATAAAGTACAAGATCAAATGCATCTAAAATCCAAGTGTGTGCACATGATTTGTTACCCTTCTTCACACATGTAAAATTTCGTCAGTCACAAACTAGAGATTGGGTTAGGTAGCGGATTTTGCTTTCACAAGATCACTTGGACATAGCTCCACTACTAGATAGGCGTTTATAGCCTTGACAGAGATATCACTAACCCCACCCAAGGCCTTGCTCTACTACCAGTCAGGTATCCATAGCCCTAATAGAGATTTCTTGAATCACCCATATAGTCGATTCTTCTTGATGTATCATTATTTTCCTCTTTCCTTTTGATTTTCTTTTTTGTTCTTTTCTTTTTCTTTTGAATTTCTTTGAGCACTTATTTTATTTTCTTTTGATTTTCTTCTCAACTTATTATTATATTTTTTTGGAACTTTCTAAACTTGCAAGCAATGGAGCTTGCTACTTGGTTGGGCGTTAAGGCTAACCTATAAGGAACAAACCACTCCTAGGTTAAACAAATGATGGTGACCTAGAAAGAAAAAATCATGGATTTTTCACCCAATAACCAGATGCAACGACTTATTTTAGCAAGCATAAAGAAACATTAATGTGTAATTATATATAAGATTTCAAGAAAACATCATCCCAATTACAGAAATCATCTTAACTCCTAGTCAGACCAACAAACACACAAGCTAATATGAATGATAAAACTGAAAATTCTAAGAAAATGACTAATTTCTTGACAAGAAATGATTGAAAACATTCCTCCAGTAATGGTTCCACTATTAAACCCACACAAACAAGCCTTTTTCCAACAAAACATGCACCCAATTAGCCAAGCAAGGTTGTAGGACCTAGGGTGTGAAGGAAGAACAACACACCAAAAATAAACTCAAAATCAGATCAAATGGACAGAAAGCAACTCAAAGAAGCAAGCTAATGACACCAACAAACCAAAAAAAAAGCAAAAATAGATCAAAATCAAAACTAGCTATCAAAACTCAAACGAAAATTAACTAACTAGACACCTAACTAACTAGAGACGACTTAGACTACGTACACAAAACTCAAAACATCAAGCATATGGGCTGCCCCTTAACTGATTTTCCATTTGGTATAGTAGTAATAATCTACCCCATATGGTTCTAAGGAATGCAAACTCGTCTTTGTACTTAGATATATAAGGTTTAGGTATAATAGGCTCAAATTCTGGGTACAAGTCATGTAAAATCAGAAGTTGTGGGTTCTCTCCATAGTCATGATTGATCTACATGCATTTTTTGATTCCCGAAGCATCATATTCAAACTAAAAATTACAAAAATCCAAAGGAGAATGGAAATATATCACCTGATTTGATGAATCTCCAATTCTAGGCATATTCTCATGTAATGTGACTTCACCTTCCGGAGCTCTCAACTCATGGTATGCTACTCCATTTTACTCAAGTACATGCAAATCATGAGAAAAAACATCCATTAGTAATGTTCACATCCATTAACATCATTACAACAAGTTTCAAGAGGTAAAGTATCAAGCATCTCATTTTTGTCGTGATCATCATTAGTCTTAGTTAACAAATCAGCATGTATAGCCTTGTTAGGACTAACAAAGTCAGTCGTAATCATGTCCTTTGGAATGTTTGAAGAGTGAATATTATCAACAAAACCATCACCATGTTCAAATCCCAAAAACACATGCTCAAAATCAACCTTACCTATTGTAACAACTCATTCCATAATGCCCAAAAGTTAACATAAACATTTATCATAATCAAGAGATTAGTTAACCATCTGATTTCACAAATCAAATTTAACCATAATGATTCATTTTCATTTCAACAATTAAGCATGTTATTCTAAACAGAATATAACTGATCTTTACAAAACAATGTTCATTTAGATATCCTTAGTGATTAACTATCACTATTCATGAACAAGTTATGCCCAAGGCATCATAAATCATCTTATACATATCAAAATTATACATTACAATTGACCATCAAGTCATAAAATAAGAAACACTGACTGTATCTGGAACAAATGACATCCATATTCATAAGTCTCAACTTGTGTCATGCTTGGGAAGGAGAGCATCATCTAGGTGCTTTTCCACCAACCATAGACCAGCGGTCCCCCGCACACCTTCATACCTGGAAGTGACCTGACCCTTCACGGAAGGAATAGATATTAGGAACCGATAGGTTAGCCATCCAAGTATCCAGTGTTGTGTCCTTCATAATGTCTCATGGTCACGCAACTATAGAATCCCTCTAACTATGCATGATGCTACTAGAGACCATTATGCCATCTGGAGCACTGTGGATCAACAATGCATGCATGGACAGATGCATTACTTTGGCCAAAGTTTTACATATATAGACGTTACATCATGAAAGTTGTCATATGTCCACCACATTGACTTGACTTATAAGCTGTCATGTCCTACAGTAAGTTTAAATCCACCTTTCACTCTAGGTCTAAAATAAGTGAGATCCATTCGATTCATAGTCCAGACTAGGACGATCGATCCCCATCTTGGGTTTGTTTTGACTAATTAGGTTACCTTTATAATGAGGAACTTGTGACTCCTCACCACCTTATTCCACTTATTAATCATAACACAAATCGAACCACATTCACCAATCTAGGTCTATCATGGTTCACAATATCTATTTAACTATCAAATAAGTTAGAATCATATTCATGTTATTCTAGGCATACCTTGCCTTGATTAAATAGTGTGATTATGCAATGGTTGATGACTCTAATTACCCTTATGAGCTTAGGTAGTAAACACTAATCTCACTTAATAAAATAAAGGGTAGTTATCATTAGCAAAACAATTCATTTTTAGTATCTTGGCTATCATGCAAACTCCCACATAATATAACTATGGTCTTAAATATTCATACCACCTTCTTAGCCGAAGGTAACAAGTATGGTCATGGTATTCTAAATACCCTTATTAAATCACATATGGATTTTATATAAGTTAAGCCATCATTTGGTTTGAGTGCTTTAAGTACTATTTTGGGTTAAGGTCATATCGGCCATCAACATAGTCATAATGACTGTGTTCATTCTATGCAGACCACATTGTTATTTGATGTATAAATACTGTAGTTTATACATGGGCTTGGCCATGAAGGCCTTCAGCCATGAAATAATATGAGTTCCAAAGTTTTAAGATCGGTCTCTATGGCCATGAGCTATAGGCACATGCAAATGGGCAGAAAAGCAAAACAGAGCCGCTCGGCCTCCACAGCCTTGAGCAGTGATACCATAAAGACTACAATATAACACTGCTCGACCTCCATGGCCATGAGCAAAGTCACAATAAGGAATTTGATTTAATATAGCTCAGCCAATGGCTTCGAGCATAGTTACAGTCAAGATTGCATTACAGAGTAGCTTCGGCCATTGGCCTCTAGCTAGACACAATCAAGAATACATTATCCTGCCGCTCGGTCATTGGCCTTGAGCTTAAACATAGATAAAAATACATTATAACGTAGCTCGGCCATTGGCCTCAAGCATAAACACAGGGAAAACAAACATTGTAATACGGCTCAGCAGTAAGGCTTTGAGCCTCCAAACAAAAGAAAATTACTTCAAAGGTTTGTAAGCTCGGCCTCCACGGCCTCGAGCTATTGCCAAAGTATATAACAGAGATACAGTTACCACTAAAACAATTAAACAACAAAGGTCCCCAACGATATACATATGATGAGGGAGCTTGTATAAAGAAAATCATACGCCATAGTGTAAATAAGAATAATATTCTTACACTACCTAAGCACAGTCTTTTGAAAGTGAGAGTAATCCCAATTTGACCACCATAGTCCTACTCTCAATCTTTCTCCAACACAGAACGAGAGCTCCTTCCCTCTTCTTTCCCAAAACCAATGATCATCAACCACCCGATAATCATCCTCCAAGAAGACTAAAGGATTTATCCCTCCTCAACATTCGCATGCCTTAAATCGTGGAACTTTCACCCTTAACTAAGGTGGTGGGAGTGGCTTCTCCACTCAGCCAACTACTCCACTCGACCAACTACCTCTAAATGGCCCGCGCAAGCATGACACCTGCTAGGCTATGGTGAGCTCAAAGATCCCATAATATATAATGCCATCTACAACAAAAAAAACAATAACATAGCTTGATATTAAATATCAATTTTATATCATTATATTATAATATTATTATACACAACCACTAGATGTTGTGAATACTTATATTAACCAAATTATCGTTTTCTGACATCACCTCCTTCATGGGGATAGATACATCAAGTGATTTAGGGATCGAGTGATGCAAAGGTAAGGTGGAGGGCCTCAAACTAACTCAAACAAATCAAACTTTCCAACTTAGAACCCTAATTTGGTGGGTTTCTCTCACAATTTCACCATCCTCCTAGTAAGACAACAAACCTTGTTTTTCTCTCATAACTTCCATGTCAAACTTCAACCCAAAATCTAAATGCTGTTTTAGACACCCATTTGGAAGTTCTACAACATATCAAATTTGAAAATATGGTTGTTTTGAACCAAACCCATCAAAATTGACTGTTACGCTGCTAGTTAGGCCAAGTAGGACAACAAAACTAGTTTTTCAAGTATAATTTTCAGATAAGGCTTCAAACCCATAAAAAAATCACCATTTCAGATACCCATTATGGCCCTTTTCAACATATCATGTTTTTAGATAGGGTTACTTTGAAACGAAATTCTCAAAATTTGACTGTTACAGTCCTAATATGCCCAATTAGCCCTATTTTCCAAAGCAACTATGTAAAATTCCAAGCCCAGATCACAAAGCTTCACTTCAATGTCTTCTCCACATCACATAAGGTTTGAATATATTAATTTTATCAATTAGAACTATCAGTTTATCACCAAACTACAAAACCCTATGCTTACCTATGTCTTCCTGGCTATTTTTTAGTAATTTGCTTCTAAAATCCTTCAAACTCAATGAAAATAGATGCAACCAAAACCAAATGATAGAAGATTCATCAACACATCTGTACTAATGAGTTTTAGATCACATGTAGGCCATACAGGGCCATACAACTCACTGTAACAACAATAAACACTAGAAAAATGCAGAAAAAATAGAGTATTTTATTTTTTGAACACCAAAATACAACTTCCAATCTTCAAATCAACTCCTCCAACCTTGCTTTGACCTTTTCATGGTGTAGTTAAGCATTACACATCAAAAACCAACCAAAACAACCAACTACAACTACCTTTCAAGTCCCTTGACTATTCAACTTCCTCAAAGTGCAAAAGTGCAAAGTTTTCCCATCTTTACAAAATTGACTTCAAATAACCTAAGACAACTTAAAAACATAGGAAATGGTCTTATAGACCTTATTACAAACCAAAAGACTCAAAATCTAACTCTTTGTAACATTTTCACTTTAAGAGCTATGGTGCCCTGCACCATCGAGCACCACTCTTCCTTCTTCACTACAGACCTGAACTTAACAGACCCAAAAATGGATTTAAAATCCCAGTTTGAAAATATTAAGAGTGATAAAATTATGCTTTGACATAAACAAGACTAACTCTTGACTCAATTTGACATTCCAAGAATGTGGTTTGTCGAGTCAATACAACATTGTCGAAATGACTAAATCAACAAGTTGTCACAAGAGGAAAAGCAACTGGTCTAGACAAAACGTAACTTACGCCAACTTACATGGTTCGAAAGGACAAAATGTCTAACACTCAGATGGTTGTCGACCCCCATTTCCCAACATCTATTCCTTCCTCCCAGATGATACTCTCCTTCCGTCTTCGAAAGATGATCTCTTTCCTGATCCAACTCACAATCAAAAGGTCATGACCAGTGCATCATCATATAATCGATAAATCATAATAATTAAATAATCATTTAAATCTAGAATCTCATAACTAACCATCATAATGTTAGAAGTAATGAGTAATCTGACATTTTCCACAAACATCAATAATCCAAATCTTAACTAATCCTCCTGATTACCATATAAAAGTAGAGATTAAGATAATCACAAGTAGGGGATGTAACACCTACCATGGAAATCTCCCAAGGTAACAAGAAATCAGAACAACTTACTTCTGGATGTGAATCAAAAGGATGAAATCTACATGAATCATGAGATTCAAGGTTTGATATGTGCATGGTACACTTGTGAGTCAACATCTCTTCACTCAATTTGGCCACTAGGTCAAACAACTTGTTAATCTCATCCAATGGTAAGTCATCTTGCTTGTTGGTTGGTATGGCTTGGAAGTCTTTTATCTTATGAAATGATTTGTTGCAATCATCAAAATCCTATAGATCATCATCAAATACATGTGCATCTAGTTGAATATCATCATAAATGGGGTTAGAATCATCAATACATGTTAAACAAGAATCTGCCCTAGATGAGCCATTTGAATGCATTGGATCAACACTACCAAAATTATGACAATACTCCCTTATTTCACTTTGTTGATCAAGTTGAAGTGGTCTAGGCTCTAGGGAAGCCTCTTGATGATCCTATTTATCCTCTTGTACGTCCTCAAACTAAATTTTATCATGCACCTCTAGTTACAACAAAAGGTTAGTCTCATTTTCATCAACACATGCATATACATCAGCACTTAACTCACCTTTAACTCTACCTTCTTGGATGATATAAGTCTAATATGACTGATTATCAGAGGCTATGTGACTGATATGAACATTAATTTCACCATTTTCCTCTAAAAAATCATATTCTAACTCAAATCCTTGACTTATATAACAAGATCCACCTGTTCCAAAATTTGATTGACATTTCAGCTTGTTTAATTCAACCTCATGGATTTTATAGGCTTGATATAACTAATTTTCCTGAGCCACTAAGTTTTCAGCCATGAATAGGATCCTTAACTTCCAAAAAATCAGTTTGTGGATCAATTTTTTGACTTATGGAAAAAGACCTATATATTGTCCCAATAAACAAATCATCCACAAACTCATCCAAAAACACATCATTCTCATTTTCATCATACTTTCAACTCAGACTAGCATGAATATCATCATCCATAGGCTTATTTCAATGAGAGGAATCATTACATGGTGATGCAGAGGTAAACGCAACGAGAGCTTACAAATGGGAAGGAGGAGTCATTAATACAACCAGCATGTTATAATACCTATCGGCTTATAATCATCATCATATTTCGAACGAGCATGAAATATCCTCCTGCTAACTACTGTTCACTTCCTTATCGCCTTTCGCCTTTCACCTGTCAGCAGCATCATCATATTCGGCAAGCGCAAACATCCTCCTGATGTTCACTGTTCATCTTACCGCCAAACTCTATCTTCATCATCATGATGTTCAGCATCACCTTCATCAGCAGGATATAAAATATCTGGTTCCTCCGATATATCCTGATGACGACAACTTCAAGCACCTTTCCTTCGATGCTTACGTCACCCCGATATCCGACTACTCAAACAACAGCATCATGATATGACTTGTCCGGTCATATTGAAACATCCTAATGATGTTAACCAAACTTTATGCCGATGACTTACGCCGATGCCAAAACACTTAGCGACAGCAGGATAAACTTGCATAGGGTGATATTCGCAATATCCTGATGACGATGACGTCACATGCACCTGATGATGATGTCAATGCACCTGATGATGATGTCAACAGGATATAAGACACTTATATCCTCCGCAACATGATAATGAATATCCGGGTGATCTCTTAATATCCTGATGATGATCTTTCCGGTCCTTAGCCGAAAAGTGAACTTTCACTCCTGCATATGATAGCGATATGCGGATGATGGATGCACACGAAAGATGATCCTGACGATGATATATACACTGAGTATATATCCAACCTATATCATCCTGATGTACTTGAAACATGCAAACTTCGTCAGCTTCATAACCCGATCCGGATAGCGATATACTCACAGTTGTCGATGCGATTCACTCCGTCTGGAAAAGCACATGCAGATCCCTGTATATCCGTCAGCTGCATGCAAACTCACAGAACCGCACAATTTCACAAAGAAAACATGATGATCGGGCCGGATCACCTTCTGATCAAAACTTAAAGATTTATCTTCCTAACCCTAGCACATGAGGATGCTAGGCTGATTCACAGCATGCTACCAATCGATCTCCCACACAATGAAATGCATAAACAGAAAACTAATATGCAACCTAAACTAACATGCATGACCATTCCACCGATTCACAGAATCAACCGGTGGAAGGGTTGAAAGAATCCATCAACTTGTAATCAGAATAGAAATCAAAACATAAACAGCTGATAAACCAGATAATGCAATCGATGAGATCTTATTTAGATGAAACACAAATGTCCTGTTTCTACAACAATGTTTCACAATGTCTGAACTGATCTCTGGATCTCACTCAATCACCAGTACAACATAACATAACTACTACCTCTGATATGATATGATATCTGATCTCACACCCTAACTGATCTGAGTTATTTATAGCAATATCCTACGAGTACTACCAACTCGGTTCCCAGCGGCTGGGAGCTTCCAAGCGGCTGGGAGAGGATAGCTCAGACAACCTGATCACAAACTCTAACTGCCTGCACACTCTCCTAGGCTGATCTAATACATAGCATTGGTCCAATGGACCTTATTACATTATGAAGTCAAACATGCTAAAAATAGACTAATGTCCTGTCATGCAGACAATGAACCTATATTCTGTCTTGTAGGGGTGGTCCTGCACCATACTCCCCAGAAGAAGAAATCTCAAGTCCACTTGAGATGAGAGTATGAAGATCTGCACCATGTTTCTGGATCTGCTCTTCAGTCATCCAGACTGCTTCAGAATTAGGTTTTCCCTTCCAAGATACTAGATACTCCAAGTACTGTTTGTTCCGGGTCTGTTTGACCACTCGGGTGTCCAAAACCTTCTGCAACTGTGGAGGATCATGCTTGGGAATGTCATCATTGACTGTATCCTGTAGGAGTTCCTGATCTGCATCTGGATAAGACTTGTATAGAGTTAAATCACATACATTGAATATAGGGGACAAACCAAGATCAGGTGGGAGTTGTATCTCATAAGCATTCTGTCCATGCTTGTGCAAAATCTGACATGGTCCAACTTTTCTCTGCATAAGTTTAGTATATTTTCCCTTAGGAAGTCTGTCCTTCTTCAAATGAACCCATACCAAATCTCCAACATCAAACTGTACATCCTTCTTCTTTTTATCAGCATATTCCTTATACTTCAAGGTGGTTTGCTGCAGTTGGGTCTTGACTTGATCATGAACCTCTTTGATGGCTTCTACAAAAGCTTCTCCTTCGGCACTAACACGGTCTACTGTAGGTAGATCTCTCAATTCCAAAATTCCTCTTGGATGCATACCATAAACTATCTGAAAAGGTGATTTCCCTGTGCTCCTATTGACAGTATCATTATAGGAAAATTCAGCTTGAGATAGAATATTATCCCACTTTTCTCCATGTTGTTTTGTCAAACATCTAAGCAAATTTCCTAAGGAACGGTTCACTACTTCAGTCTGTCCATCCGTTTGAGGATGATATGCAGAGGAAAAAGACAAATTTGTTCCAAGTTTCTTCCAAAGAGTTCTCCAAAAGTGACCAATAAACTTCACATCCCTGTCTGACACTATACTCAATGGCAATCCATGGATTCGGACAATCTCCCTGAAAAACAAATCTGCAATGTATGAAGCATCAGCAGTGGTTTTGCATGGCAAGAAATGTGCCATTTTGCTGAATCTATCCACTACAACAAAACACTGTCAAACCCTTTCCTTGTCCTTGGTAAACCCAAGACAAAATCCATACTTATTCTTTCCCATGGTCTGGAAGGAATGGGTAAGGGCTGATATAAACCTGCATTAGTCGACCTGCCTTTAGCTTTCTGACATATCACACATGTCTCTACAAATTTTCTGACATCTGAGTGTAACTTAGGCCAAAAGTAATGTCTTCGGACTAGATCAAGAGTCTTATCTAGACCAAAATGACCTGCCATAGCTCCACAATGTTTCTCCTTAATGATGTTTAACCTCATAGAACACCTTGGAATACATAACTGTCCACCTTTGAACAACAATCCATCCTGAATCAAAAATTCAGAGAATTCAGCATGATATTTCTCTCCAAAAGAAGTACATACATGATATATCTCCCCAAAATCTTCATCAGTCTCATACATGGTCTTTAGTGAATCAATGCCAACACTTTCTAACTGAATCTGGTTGACTGTTAGAACTCTCCTGCTCAAAGCATCTGCAACTTTATTATTGACTCCTTTCTTATGCTTCAATGTAAAAGTAAACGCTTGTAAGGTTTCTACCCATTTCATGTGTCTGTGGTTCAGCTTTTCCTGGCTGTTTATGAAACTCAGAGCCTGGTTATCTGTGAATACTATGAATTCCTTTGGCATCAAGTAATGCCTCCATTTCTTGAGTGACTGGACTAAAGCATACATTTCCAAATCATATGATGAATACCTCTTTTTAGCATCATTGAGCTTCTCACTGAAAAATGCAATAGGTCTACCTTCTTGGCTGAGTACTGCTCCAATGGCTATGTGACTGGCATCGCATTCCACCTGAAAGATTTTGTTAAAGTCTAGAAGTGCAAGGACTGGCTGCTGTGCCACCTTCTTCTTCAATGTTTCAAAAGAATCATCTGCTCTTTGAGTCCAAACAAATCTGCACTTCTGTCCTCCTTTGATGGTATCAAGCATGGGTGCACAAATATGACTAAACCCTCTTATAAACTTCCTGTAGAAGGTTGCTAACCCATGGAAACTTCTGACATCATTCATAGTCTTTGGGGTTGGCCAAGACAATAAGGCACTTACCTTCTCCTTATCCATTTGTAACTTTCCTTGTGAAATGACAAAACCCAAATATGTGATCTCCTCTTGCATGAACAAACACTTGTCTAAATTTATCATCAGCTACTCTTCATGTAACCTCTTAAGAACCAAATCTATGTGTCTGAGATGTTCTTCTTTTGTGTTGCTGAAAATCAGAATGTCATCTAGATATACTATGACAAACTTACCAATGAACTCTTTCAAAACCTCATTCATCAACCTCATAAAAGTACTAGGTGCATTAGATAAACCAAAAGGCATAACCTTCCATTCATATAACCCTTCATTAGTCTTGAATGCTGTTTTCCATTCATCTCCTGGCCTAATCCTGATCTGATGATATCCACTCTTTAAATCTATTTTTGTAAAATACTTAGCACCTCCCAAACAGTCAAGTAAATCCTCTATCCTAGGGATTGGAAACCTATACCTGATTGTAATCTTGTTAATAGCTCTGGAATCTGTGCAAAGCCTCCAAGTACCTTCCTTCTTTGGTGCTAGTACAGCTGGTACTGCACATGGACTTAAACTTTTCCCGATCAGACCTGAATCCAATAATTCTTCAATTTGTCTGGCTACTTCTGCATTCTGTTCTGGAGTTAGCTTATAGGCGGCTTTGTTTGGAAGTGTTGACCCTGGAATTAAGTCTATGCAGTGACTAATATCTCTGACAGGTGGTAGGGATCTTGGCATTCCCTCTGAGATGATATCTTTGTACTTATCCAATAGCTCTTGGATAGCTGGGTCTATGAACCTTTGCTTTTTCTCTTCCTTGACTTCTTGCTGCTGTTCTTTACTCACCCTCATACATGGGATTAGGGCATATGCAACTGCACCTTCTGCTGCTACTTCTTTCATGAACTGCTTACCTTCCATCAGCATTACCTTCACCTCTTTTCCTTTAGATTTCTCCTCCTTCTTTGTTAATGGTAGTAACTTTATATCCGTACCATCTTTAGTGATTGTATAGATGTTTCTAACACCATCATGTTGTGCCTTCAAATCATACTGCCATGGTCTACCAAATAAAAGATTGCAAGCATCCATCGTGGTAATATCAAACAACAACTTATCCTTATATGCTCCAATCTGAAATTCTACCCAAGCCTGCTCTTCTACAGTTGTCTGCTGACCTTGGGTAAGCCATGAGACTTTATATGGGGATGGGTGAGGCAATCTCCTAAGCTTAAGTTTTGTCACCATTTCTTCAAACACAAAATTTTCAGTAGAACCAGAATCAATCAAAACTTTACATGCCTTACCTCCTGCTTTGCAAATAGTCCTGAAAAGAGACTTTCTTTGAGGGGATTCTTTGTCAGGTACCTTCATGGTAGTCACTGTTCTTCTCATCATTAGAGACTCTCCACTTTCTGGGTATCCATAATTATCAGGAGCATGCACACTCTGAAAAGCATTAGAGCCTGTCATACTTTGATTATCAGGTTCTTGGATCAGATTTGTTCTCCTTTCTCCTGTTGAGCTTGTGGCCTTGTCTAGACATCTGCTGGCTATATGGCCTTCTTTGTTACAGTTATAACATCTGATGGATCCTCTGCCTTGGGATCTTCCTCTGAAAGGTCTTCTACCTTTGAAGTTTCCTTGCTGACTATAATTTTCCCCCTGGTTCTGACTATTGTTTCCCTTACTATTGTCATGACTGGATTCTCCTTGATATCCATGTCCATGTCCTCTACCTCTAAAAGGACCTCTTCCACCTCTTTGTTGTCTTCCTCTTCCTCTATTGTGTTGTTCTTGTTTTCTCTTTAACTTCTCTTCCACTTTCAATGCCAACTGAAAGCATTTCTGAACTGTATCTGGATTATGCAGACTTAAATCTTCCTGAATGTTGAACCTCAATCCATTAAGGTATCTGGCTACCTTCTCTTCTTCACTTTCCTTTACCTTTGTTTTCATACAAAGTTTCATGAATTCTTCTGTATATGAGCTGACATCTAGCTCCTTCTGCTTCAGGTTTTGCTTCCTCTTGTGTAATTGGATATTGTAATCCAATGGGACATAAGCTTCCTTTACTAATGCCATCATCTTCTTCCATGTAGCGACTCTACGCTTTCCTTCCTGTACTCTATCATCTTGGACGAAATTCCACCATGTCAAGGCAGCTTCTTTCATTTTTGACTGGGCTATTTTCACCCTCTGTTGTTCTGGTATCTCCTCTATTTCAAAGAAATTGTTCAAGGAGTCTATCCACTCCATCACTGAATTAGGTTCCATCTTTCCTATAAACACTGGCAAATCCAATTTCACATCCATGGTTCTCCTCTCCATGGCCTTGAGGGCGTTCAACAGTGGTCTCTGGTCTGCAGGAATGACCTCCTCGTTCCAACTAGGGATCTCTTCTTCTTCCCTATCTTCTTCTCTACCAAAACCTACTCTGCTCCTCAACTTCGCTAACTCATCCTTCAATTCCTGATTCTGAGCCTTCACGGCCTTGCTCTCTGCAATCTGTTTCTTCACCAGAACTGCCAACTTAACGTTGGTCATCCTTGCCAGAATCTCAGATGTTCCTTCGTCACCTGACATCTGGAATCTCAGATGTTCCTTCCAGAAGATCCTTCCTTTGCTCTGATACCACTATGATGCAGAGGTAAACGCAACGGGAGCTTACAAATGGGAAGGAGGAGTCATTAATACAACCAGCATGTTATAATACCTATCGGCTTATCATCATCATCATATTTCTTGCTAATACAGACAACATCATCATATTTCGAACGAGCATGAAATATCCTCCTGCTAACTACTGTTCACTTCCTTATCACCTTTCGCCTTTCGCCTGTCAGCAGCATCATCATATTCGGCAAGCGCAAACATCCTCCTGATGTTCACTGTTCATCTTACCGCCAAACTCTATCTTCATCATCATGATGTTCAGCATCACCTTCATCAGCAGGATATAAAATATCCGGTTCCTCCGATATATCCTGATGACGACAACTTCAAGCACCTTTCCTTCGATGCTTACGTCACCCCAATATCCGACTACTCAAACAACAGCATCATGATATGACTTGTCCGGTCATATTGAAACATCTTGATGATGTTAACCAAACTTTATGCTGATGACTTACGCCGATGCCAAAACACTTAGCGACAGCAGGATAAACTTGCATAGGGTGATATTCGCAATATCCTGATGACGATGACGTCACATGCACCTGATGATGATGTCAATGCACCTGATGATGATGTCAACAGGATATAAGACACTTATATCCTCCGCAACATGATAATGAATATCCGGGTGATCTCTTAATATCCTGATGATGATCTTTCCGGTCCTTAGCCGAAAAGTGAACTTTCACTCCTGCATACGATAGCGATATGCGGATGATGGATGCACACGAAAGATGATCCTGACGATGATATATACACTGAGTATATATCCAACCTATATCATCCTGATGTACTTGAAACATGCAAACTTTGTCAGCTTCATAACCCGATCCGGATAGCGATATACTCACAGTTGTCGATGCGATTCACTCCGTCTGGAAAAGCACATGCAGATCCCTGTATATCCGTCAGCTACATGCAAACTCACAGAACCGCACAATTTCACAAAGAAAACATGATGATCGGGCCGGATCACCTTCTGATCAAAACTTAAAGATTTATCTTCCTAACCCTAGCACATGAGGATGCTAGGCTGATTCACAGCATGCTACCAATCGATCTCCCACACAATGAAATGCATAAATAGAAAACTAATATGCAACCTAAACTAACATGCATGACCATTCCACCGATTCACAGAATCAACCGGTGGAAGGGTTGAAAGAATCCATCAACTTGTAATCAGAATAGAAATCAAAACATAAACAGCTGATAAACCAGATAATGCAATCGATGAGATCTTATTTAGATGAAACACAAATGTCCTGTTTCTACAACAATGTTTCACAATGTCTGAACTGATCTCTGGATCTCACTCAATCACTAGTACAACATAACATAACTACTACCTCTGATATGATATGATATCTGATCTCACACCCTAACTGATCTGAGTTATTTATAGCAATATCCTACGAGTACTACCAACTCGGTTCCCAGCGGCTGGGAGCTTCCAAGCGGCTGGGAGAGGATAGCTCAGACAACCTGATCACGAACTCTAACTGCCTGCACACTCTCCTAGGCTGATCTAATACATAGCATTGGTCCAATGGACCTTATTACATTATGAAGTCAAACATGCTAAAAATAGACTAATGTCCTGTCATGCGGACAATGAACCTATATTCTGTCTTGTAGGGGTGCTCCTGCACCACATGGCATCTTTTCTTCTTGGTCACTAGCTTCAAACAATGCATGATGAAACTTAAGCAACTTGTCAAATAAATCCAAGGTTTCTAGGTTACCTTTTTGTTTTTGACTTATCATGGATGAATGATTTAAAATGACCTCTCCTTCTTTATCATCAAAATCTATAGGTGCTCATATATCCTCATCAAGTATCTCCCCTTTGAAGAATAAATCAAATCTTACAAAGAAGGTAAGGCAATGTGCCATCCAATGTTTATTGGTGTTGTCAATTTTGCAATGCCCTAATGATATTGTTGTCATATTTTAGCCCAAGCCAAAATAGCCCAAAGATTGTTGGCAACTTGGCAACAATCACTAAGAGAGAGACACTGTTGGTATGATGGTGAATGATTGTACATGATGTTTGAAGATGTTGTCATTGATGGCAAGAAGGAAAGGAATAAGGTTGAGACAAAGTTTTTGGTCCGGTGAAAAAGACTTAGTCATTTTTTACTAAATGTTGGCAGTATACATGAGACAACAACAGAGTAGCAGTATAATGGATGGCATTGGTCTGTAGTTTAAGATTAGATAATGTGGTTCTGGTATGTTGTTTGCAGTCCTTTGATGATCCTATATCCAAATTTTTAGATCCTGATGAGTACCAGAAGCATACACTCAAACAAACTAATTTTGGAAGAATAGAATACAATGTGATTCAGAGCAGAACACTCATTGAATTTGGTCTGCATTCCTCCACTATTGCATATCTTGTTATGCAGTTTTGAGGTGTTGTAAACACATGTATGAAGTATCTAAATCTAGATTTGCAAGTTTGAGTTCCACCAGAAAGATAGTTATGGGTGCCTAAGGATCACTACTTGGTCTGACAGAACTTGACTATGACAGAGCATGTGTTCTTATAGTCCGCATTCTATCGCAAAAGAATATTTTTCTTTGTGGTTCTGGAGGTATGATCTATGATATGTGAAGAATCTTTGATATGGATTTGAGCAAGTCTTGTGGTCCGCAGTGGAAGATGTAGTCTAACAGTTGAACTGAACTAGTGACAGTCTGTGTTTAAGGCCGACATGACAGTATGATGTGTGTGCCATAAGTTTTGTTGTTTGGAATCTTATCCAAAGTGATTATATGGATGTAGCTAACATATGTGAATATGATTCAAGTGTTATTTTGATCTGTTGTATATTTTGGTAAATGATTTTAATCGACAAGTTATTACTACATGCTACACCTTATTAGGCCGACCTAATAAGAAGATTTTGATTATTGCGATATATATGGGATTGAATTCGGTGTTTTAGATTGTGTTGGGTGAATATGTATGTGAAGTGCAGTGTAGGCAACAAGAACAGAAGAAGAGAGATCTTGCTTAATGTAAAAGCAAAGCAGTGAAACATAGTAGTCAAGATGAAGAGTTTTGATACAATGTTTTGAGCTTCATTGGAACTGTAACCATGCATGTGTAGATGCAATATGAGCAGTTTAACTTGGCAGTGAGCCATTACTCCTTTCTTTCTCTAGGCAATGAGCCTATTTTGGTAGTGAGCCATTCTTGTAGTGGGCATTTCTTTGGGCAGTGAGCCCTAAGGTAGTGAGCCTTCTTGTAATTCAGTATTGTTATTGCATAAAATATTGTGAGCTAGCACTCATTGTGGTTTTTCCCAGTTTTGGGTTTTCCACATAAAAATGATGGTGTTCATGTGTGATGGATTATGGTTGTTTCTTCTATGGTTAATTTGCTTTGTTATTGCATGCAGTAAATGGATTGCTAGTTTAGTAGGCAAGAGGTTTAATAAAGTACTAATTCACCCCCCCTTAGTATTTTGGGTATTCAACAATTGGTATCAGAGCCTAGTTCCTTGGAAGAAGTTTAACAACTTGAGGAAGATCTTGGAAACTGAACACATGGATGGTAAATGTATCCTACTCCTCCTGAAGAGATTGATCCAACTGAAGGTACAGAAGAAGAATGCATTGAAGATCAACTCTGAGTGGCTCTTGAAGATCTTGAAAAGACTGAAATAGAAAACAAGGATATAAAATATAATGTCAAGGAAGTAGATGAGTGTATCAAAAAATTGAGGGAGCAAGTTAAGAAGTTCAAAGAAAAATATAAGGAGGCTAGTGAACAATTGATATCTGTAAATGATACTTTGAGTAATCTAAAAGTGGAAGTTGTAAAAAGAGAAAAAGCAAAAGAAGATCTAAATCAATTGATGAAAAGAAAAACTGAAGACTGCACAAAACGTGAACAAGAAGTTGTGGATCTGAAAGCTGATCTGAAATAGGCATGGATTCAGGAAGATAAATTTAGAGTGAGTGCTACCCAACTTGATAGAATACTTTCTAACTAGAAGAGTCCTGATCATAAAGAAGAATTGGGATTTGAGAAAGGTGAAAGTTCTAAAACCAGTCAAGAAAAGAATACAGAGATCAAGAAGGACAAAGTGAAATAGATTCAAAATCAAAGGAATAGACTTAGAAGACCATCAGTCAGGCAACCAAATGCTCAAAGGTACGCTTCTTTCAATGGTTATTGTAATACTTGTAATAAGTTTGGTCATAAGGCTACTTAATGTAGAAGCAGAGTGAATCAAAATGTTCCATCATTCTCTGGTCAATGTTTCACTTGCAATAAAGTAGGTCATAAGGCTAATGAATGTAGAAGTCAAATAAGGAATGGTTACTACAATGGAAGAAATGCTCAAAATTTCAAAGGTAACTACTTTATATGCAAAAGTTTGGTCATAGAACCAGTGAATGTAGAAGTCAAATAAGAAGCAACTATAATAATGGAAGGAATGCTCAATCTTTCAATGGGAATTGCTTTGCATGCAATAGATTTGGGCACAAGGCTGACCATTGCAGATCAAGGATGAATGAAAGAAACAATGGACAGAGAAATGTTGTATGCTTCAATTGCAATAGGCCTGGACATATTGCAAGATTCTACAGAAGCACAAATATGAAGAAGCTAATCAGGTAGAAATGAAGAAACCAATACAAAAGGTAGATCTAGCAGAGATCAAGAAGGAGATGAATCAAATTTGGGTTAAGAAGGAAGTGCAGGAAGTCAAGGATGAGTCTGCACTAGACTCTGGTGTTGGTACTTCCTTTGGGAAAATTGAGAGCTCTGGCTCAAGGGGAGCACAATGCAAAATCCTATCCCCCCAGCTAGAAATGTGGTACTGATAACCAACACAAAGATATGAGTTATAAGATTGAATGAAAAATCTTTTGAAGATGATTCTGATTGAAAAGAATCTAATGCGATAAATTTTGGAGCAATCTTGATCGACTGGGGACAATAGAGAAAGGGTTTGACAGCCTTTTTTAAATGAAGCATTTATTGCGAGTGAATCTTGATGAAAAGAGAATATAAGGGATCCATTTGAAAGAAAAATCACTTTGCATTCAAACGTTCAAATGACCAGAGTGACCTAAGAAGCGAGCCAAATTACATTCAAGCATTCGGTGAAGAAACCTGTTGTACCCAACCAAATTTTTTGCTTCATCAAGGCATTTTGAAATAAGTCTAGAAAATTTTTCGTCAAAAAGTCAAAAAAGCGAAATTTCTAAAAATAGAAATTTCTATTTTTAGAAATTTCTAAAAATAGACGTCGAGTTAGGTTTTCTGGGTTTCTTGAGATATGGATGTTGGCAAAACTTTCTAAAAATAGAATCTCCAAATCAGGTGTCGCACTCGATTCTCATTGGTCAATTTTCCTTCACGATCGGCACGATTCAGACGGAATCTTCAAATGACCAAGTTTTCTCTACTGGGTCATTTTTGCTTTTTCACAAGGTGAAGCATGAGCTTGAAAGTCATCAACATAGAAAAGTTCACTTGCCAAATCTCTTCGACGAGTTTCCAACGTTGTTTCAGTGACGCAAAACTGACAAACAGCTGTCGACTCGACGATGCACGCAAAACGATGCAAGATGGATCCAAGGTGAATGGAAAAGTTGGAAAATCACAAAAATGGCTAAGTCTGGTGAAACTGGGTGCCCCAGGAGGCTTGGGGTGCCCATCCTCTCCTGTGTTAGTTTTTTTTCACGTTTTTCGAGAAACGTCAAAAATGCTTCTGCCAGCTCCTTTTCGGTTGGTCAAACTTGGTCAAAATTTAGTCAAAGCCAGGATTTCATCACAGATATGTTCAGACTACTTAGATCACCCTCCATCCCGCCTTGACAGTCGTCAGAACGACCAAAATCGAAGATCAAATAGGAGCTGTCGGCACGGAAATCAAGAAAAGGTACAAAATTGACAAAAACTAAAAAAATGGCTAAGTGTTGACAAACTAGATGCCCCTGGAGGCTTGGGGCACCCATCCTCACCAATGTTAGTTTATTTTTCATGTTTTTCTTGAAAAATGCAAATCTCCTTCTGTCAGCCCGCTCCGGTTCAGTGTTGATCAGTTTGGCACATTTTTTGAGGCGAACAAAAGGTACAATCAGCTCAGTTTTTATCAGGCTTGCATATTTTCCAGATCATCAGACTCATTTTCATCCCAGTTGTTAGAAATTGACAACCAAACAGGGGTCCTGTGCCTCCGGAACGTGCATGCAAACAAAGAAATGTAAAAGTTGAAAAAAACTAAAAAAATGGCTAAGTGTTGGGAAACTGGGCGCCCCAAGAGGCTTGGGGCGCCCATCTTGAGCAGTGTTAGAATATTTTTGTGTTTTCAGTGTTTTCCGACATGCCTTGTTACCAATCTTCACCCGTTGGTAGTTTCGGGGAGGCCAAACTTGGTCAAACGATGTCAGATCGTCGAACGGAGGCAGGGGATGGAATCTCAGTTGATCAATCTTCAAAATGTCAGGATCAGTTAGCTTTTTCAGTTCATGATGACATTTTTCCACCTTGTCAAAGTTGGAGACAGGCCATATTTGAGTCAAAATGAGTGTTGAAGTGTCGAAAATGAAGAAAATTTTGTCAACACTTCTTTCAACTCGCGCATTCGATGACATCATCAAAGAAGATATTTTTTGTCATCTTGCACATGAAGCCATAGGATCCTACAAAATAGGGATTCTTCCTATTCGAAGACATCCACTTGGATTTATGCTTTAAAAGTTGCTTTCTTCATGGATGAGGATGAAGTTTTCTTCTCACACAAGTAAAGCTGCTTTTTCGACCAAAAGATTTATAAAGACAAGCTTTGGGCTTCTTTATTTCATTATTTTTTGCAGGTTGCATCTAGAGGAAAGATTTTATTTTTCTTTCAACGAAGATTCGAAGACCCAAACCAGGTGCTTTTTCAGTGTTCTTCATAGATTCGGGTTGAGGAAGAAGAAAGGCTTTCTTTTTCAGGGTCCTTGTTTCAAGGAAATCATTTTTCAGAAATCCAACCAGAGCTTTTTCAGTTTTCGTCGAGATGGGTCCATCCAGATTATCATCCTCTTGAAGATTAGTAGTTGTGCTTTTTTTGGGAAACTGCTTTTTTTCCTGCTTTTTCGAGAAAATCTCTGCTTTTTCAAAATCTGACAATCTGAGTTGCTTAGAAACGAAATTATCTACAAAACCCATGTGCCAGCTTTTTTAGCTCACACTCTGCTTTTTCTAAAAATCAGCAAACAATTTTCAGCCATCTGTTCAATACTTTTTCCAACATAGGCGTGTTCACAGTCGATTTTCAAATCTTCCAATATGCAGTACTCTCCAACACAATTCAGGCACAAAACAACATTAGTTCATGATTACCTGAAAACTTGTGAAACAGACTTGCATAAAGTACTTCGAGTAATTAATTTACACTCCTTGGAGGATGCAGGAAATAATGCTATCAGGAATCTTGGACACTCCGGTTTGCTTGCAACGGCATCCTTTCCTATCACCATGCAAAGTATTGAGTTTGTGATTGCTTGTGTGACGCATTACAACTCGGTCACAAGAGAAATTCAGGTGGGTGATGGACATGTGCTCTGCAGCTTGAGGCCAAACGACATTGAAAAGTGCTTTACAATACCTATTTGGAGAGAGAACTTAACTGTTTCACTTGAAGAATGCAAGAGGGTTTGGAATAATGATAAGGAAAAATACAGAAAAAAGATTGGTCAGAGGTGGTTGAAAGAAAAGCAGAATATTATGCCAAAGAACGTTGGATGTGGAGAATTCAAGGAGGAGCATGCAATAATGATTACTTTGCTAAGTCATATCACGGGTCAAGCAGATGCAAACAAATTTCAGCCTTGGATGTTTTACATCATGTCCCAGATTGTTGACGGAACTGAATTCTATGATTGGTCGGCGCTAATCAGTGATTGTCTCCACCAACAAATAATTGATTTTCAAAGGGCTCATGAATTCCATATGATATCATACCTTGTGTATTTGATGGCTTTTTAGGGTCAATTCAGAGGTTTGAATGTTGTTGGAACTCTAGGTACTCAGCATGTGTATCATCATTTCCCACAATTAGAGATCTCTCAAGCTGAACGACATTACAGGCGGGTGAATGATGCATTCTTGATGCATGCAGTGCGAGACATGGACAAGGAGTTGCATATACGGTTTTCTGTAGAGGCTAGAATAGTAATGGCAGAATGGGCTGATTGGTTTATCCAATTTCCTACTTTTTCCTACATCAGAGTATATGGCTTCTCAGGAGAGCCAGCCATGTTGCCGCGATATCCTACAGATGAAATAGCATTTATGGAATTTTTGAGGCAAGCTTATCAAGTGCATACATTTTTGCGTAGCAGATGCAAGACTGCCTTCAATTTTCCACTTGGGATGAGTATTTACAGATGTAGATCTGGAGCAGATGCCAAGGCAATCGGTAATGAATCATCCAGATATGGTCTTAAGTCTTTCGACAGGAGATCTTCATATGATCCCCGTGGTGTCTATGCATCACATCTTGGTCAGAATTGTACACACAAGTTTGCAGTTGAAGACTTCTGGGCTAATTGTGCTGATGAGTATGAAGTGCGAAGACGCAGTTACAACAGGTTCACTCTTCAGCAAATGTTTGATATCCTATCAGAGGACATAGAGGGTTTGACAGAGAGTGGTGAAGTTCTACTTCCCACGTATTTCAGGGATCAAATTGAGCAACAACTGTTGCCGCTAGTTAATTGGTCAGTAAAAGAGAGTACTTCCATTGAGGAGAGAACAAGTCGAGTGGTTAAAAATAGTTTGATATTCTTGAAGACTAAGCGAAAGGATGATATTCCAGTAGCAGAGCTGCCAGTTGTGCAACCATTAGAACCTTCCACTTCCAAGCCAAAACAAAGAGTAAAGGCTATGAGTGTTCTCCCAGAGGGAACAAAAATGGCAAAGTTAAAGAGGAAGAAAGACGAGTCTCCAGCTCATGTCCAATAGGAACATCCACCAGTTGAACCAAAAGCTCCTATTGAAACAATGCCACATGATGAAGTGTTACCTTCAGATCATGTATCTCCACCTTCACTAATCCCTTCTCCTATTCACATAGATTTAGAGCCAGATTCATCGGTTCACAACTTTGATGCAAGCATTGATTCATCAGGAGCTGATGAGGCGAGAACCGAGTTTCCAAGAGAGGATGGCTCATCTTGGCTTGAAATAATTCTGGGAAGGAAGAGAAGAAAGCCCTCATATCAGCTGGACTTAACAGAGCTAAAAAATGTCTATCAAGACACACCAGAGAAGCAGTTGAAGAAGCAGATTCGCATTGAGAAGAATACGGATGGAGAAATCATTCTTGAGACTGCAATACCTCCAGAAAATAGAAGTGCTAATGATGTCGAGGTTGATGACTTCACAGTTGTCAAAGCTAACCTTGGCAGAAGTACTCGCCATACAGATGTCAATCTCTTTGAGGTTGCAGCGGATAGCTTGAAGGAAAGGGTGTTGAGAGATGGAGAAGACAAGGCAGCTCTCAAAGCTAAGGTTCGACAGTTGCGGCAATATATTTCCAACCTTTTCCATGGCAATTCACAGATTGATTTGCTTGATCCACCAAGTCTTGGATCACCAGCCGATCAGCGGTATTTTAATAAGTTGGTCCTCTATGGGAAGCACATGGACAGTTGGGTAGAAGAATTTGTGACCAAAGGGAGAGTTGTACTTGCAGAGCTTTATCAGTTGAAGTACAACGCTCATGATTTACGCCAAGGCATATAGGGGTCGCAATAGATCATGGCAGAAAATAGACCAGTGTTTGAGATCATTATCTCCGACTTGAAGATTGCACTTGATACTGTTGATTCAGCTGAAGATAAGAAGACAGTTTCTACTTGGAAAGCGCAATATCTTTTCACCGTAAAAACTTATGACAGTATGATTTCAGAGTTGACAGAATTGAAAGAAAAGGTAATCAGCATCCTCAAGTTCGTCAGATCCTTTGTCTCTCAAATCCCATGTTCATATGAGAAAGAAGATGGTACCCTGTGTGACCTCGGGGAAGTGCAAGCAGAGTTCCAGACTCTTGTCCGCAACAACTTTAATGATGATATCAATGCCAGCAAGATGAGTCGTCTTGCCGCAATGTCAGTGAAATTTGACAAGGCTGCGGGTGAGGTTCATGAATTTCTTCAGATGGTTGCCAATGGTGAAGAAATGTTAGAGAATCATAATATTGTTCTAGAGAGTATCAGTGTTCCTGGCAAAGATGCGGTCACTCACTTTTTAGAAGATATTATTTCCTAGAATATCGACGGATGACATCACCAAAAAGCTAGAATGTTGATGAGGATGCATTCCAAAATAAAGCAGCTTTAAAACATATGTTTTTTGTTTTTAAAGCATGTGCTTTCATCCTAAGCTCATCCATTCTATATTTAGAAAGAAAGCACCTTGTGATAGTTGGAATCTTTTTGATTTAAAGCAGATTGCTTTAAAGCATTTGTTTATTGTATCTTTGTCTTAGAATAGTAATAAAGCTTGCGAGTTGGCAAGTTAGGGTTAATCAAGGAGATTTTAGGGTTCCCTACTCCTTTGATTTTAGTATAAATAAGGGCATCCTTGCCCATTGTTTGTAATGGTAGTTGTGATAGCATATTTGTTGTGCCTATTCTAGCCTGCAAACATTGTTATTCCAAGTGTCTGTTCATTTGTGTTCAGTGTTCTCCGGTGTTTGATCGCTTACTGTATGCCTACCTTTCGCTGCAGTCTGGTTGTCCTGGAGTTGTATTAAACTTTCTGATATTGAATAGAAATCTCATGCCTACTTTGCTCTGATATTCTATATCGATTCATCAAGTTTTTGTCGTCAGATGTGTAGCTTCTGTGGCTTTCATTTTCAGCTTTCATCATTAAAGTACTCTTAGTCTTGTGGTGTAAATCTGGAGGAAAACTACTTGAGTTTTTGTGTTAACAATCATTCCCCATTCACTTTCAACTTCCTTTGCTCTGAATTTACTCAGGAGGTTGAAAGCGTCATTAGTCTATGCTAGTTGTAGTAGAAGTTTTATTAAAAAGGAAAAACCTCTTCTGCAGCGTTTAGAGTTTTATAACCTTGTGCTCTGCAGCTGAGAATCAAAAAGAAGATAGGTGAAGTTTCATTCAAGTTATCTTTTCAGCGAACATCAGCAAGAAAGGGAACTCCCCCTTCCAATAGGAGAGCAATTTATCTGTGCATAGCTGTCTATTTCCAAATCGCATACCAGAGGTGCGAATTGAAACGCCAACAAAACCCTAATGGAGGCAAAAGGTATTTACCGCTCTCTCTTTTGAAAAATTTCCTGGTTTGAGTTTGTAAAGATGGCTACCCCTCAAGTAGTTGAGATAATAAAGAGGCCCTACCCTAAGTTCAAGAAACATCCCTTTAAATCATTAATGACTGATCCAGATGGCACATTTTCTGAGGTTCCACATGGTGTTATGCATAGATAAGATGTCACGTCTTAGACTTTGATACTTTCTAGAATTACTTTATGTGGAAATATTTCATGAACAATTATGTGTGGTTAGATAAATAATATGTTATTTTGGAAGATGAATGATTATTTTAATATGGAAAAGATGAAATGAAATGAATATTATTTTCATGTTATTAATTTTGATGCTTCGGCTATTGGGTTACTAACCTATTAATGATAAATTTGAGTTTATCATGAGTTGCAAGTTGTCGAAGACAAGGGTGTGGTTAAGGTAAAGGAGGTTAGTAGCCTGATAGGGTTAAGATGGAGTTTATTTTATCATGTTATAGTTAGATTATTTAATTAATTGGCATTTAATATTATATGTTCGTAGAAAAATAGATTAAATGGTTTAATTATTTATTTGATTTTTATTTGAAGAATGAAAATATATTATTAATTGTTTTATAGATAAATGAGATAATCATGTTTATTATTTAATAATAGTTGTGATAATTTAGAAAATAAAACAAGATTTTAGAAACAAAACAAAAAGGAAGAAAACAATAAAACAATGGAAAAATAGAAAAGAAAACTTTTATTTAGAAAATTAAACACAAAAGAAAGCAAAGCAAGAATAGAGAAGAAATAATAAAAGGAGAATAAATCTCATTCTCTTAACACAGAAAATCATTCTTAACTTTGCATTCTCAACTCTCAATCTGTAAACAAAAACACAAGCTTTAATTTTTAATTGATACTGGAGAAAGAGGGCACATACGAGAAGTGGAGATTTGGAGTAAAGGAAGCTCTTGGGAAACAAAGGGTTTGAAGAATTCAATCTGGTTGGAGAGCGAATCCACAGGTTTTTATGAAAATCCATTATTCTATGTTTGATTTGTATGAAAATAATTTGCTATTTGATAAATCTGGTTTCTGTGTGCATTTGATAATGTTGTCCAAATAAGTATTGCTATTTCTGCTGTTTGAAAACCTATATATATTTATGTATTTAAATTATATATTGTATCTATTATTTTTATAACCTATATATTTATATATAAATATATATATATACAAGAACCGTATATACATATCTATATATAAATATATATGAAAATATTGAAAAGATTAAATATTGACTGCCTGACGTTTGTAGTGTTTATTACAAATTGCATCTTTTAAATAGTATTTTTTTAACAATGGTAATCGTTGTATTTCATGTATGAGATTTAATGAACAGTAAAGCTGAGAATTTGGGACGACGACCAGATGGAGCCGCAGTCCCTTATGGGACTGCGACCCCATATGGTCAACGCCACACTAAATACCAGTCTTGTTTTTGAATTGCTATTTATAAGTTTTAAACTATGAAGTCTGATGACTCCAAATGGACGTCACAGTCCCTTGTTATTAATTTTGATGCTTCAGCTATTGGATTACTAACCTATTAATGAGAAATTTGAGTTTATCATGAGTTGCAGGTTGTCGAAGACAAGGGTGTGGTTAAGGTAAAGAGGTTAGTACCTGGCAAGGTTAAGATGGAGGGTTTTCTCTCACACACAACACTTAGAGTCATGTAGATGCATTAAAATTGCATTATTTGATTTTTGTTATATAGTTTTTATTTTATTTTGTTATAGTTAGATTATTTAATTAATTGGCATTTAATATTATATGTTCATAGAAAAATAGATTAAATGGTTTAATTATTTATTTGATTTTTATTTGAAGAATGAAAATATATTATTAATTATTTTATAGATAAATGAGATAACCATGCTTATTATTTAATAATAGTTGTGATAATTTAGAGAATAAAATTAGAAAATAAAACAAGATTTTATAAACAGAACAAAAAGGAAGAAAACAATAAAACAATGGAAAAATAGAAAAGAAAACTTTTATTTAGAAAATAAAACACAAAAGAAAGCAAAGCAAGAATAGAGAAGAAAATAATAAAAGGAGAATAAATCTCATTCTCTCAACACAGAAAATCATTCTCAACTTTGCATTCTCAATTCTCAATCTGTAAACAAAAACACAAGCTTTAATTTTTAATTGATACTGGAGAAAGAGGGCATAGACGAGAAGTGGAGATTTGGAGTAAAGGAAGCTCTTGGGAAATAGAGGGTTTGAAGAATTCAATCTAGTTGGAGAGTGAATCCACAGGTTTTTATGAAAATCCATTATATCTATGTTTGATTTGTATGAAAATAATTTGCTATTTGATAAATCTGGTTTCTGTGTGCATTTGATAATGTTGTCCAAATAAGTATTGCTATTTTTGTTGTTCAAAAACCTATATATATTTATGTATTTAAATTATATACTGTATTATTTTTATAACCTATATATATATATATATAGGAACCGTATATACATATCTATATATAAATATATGTGAAAATATTGAAAAGTTTAAATATTGATTGCCTGACGTAGTAGCAATTTTGTAGTGTTTATTACAAATTGCATCTTTTAAATAGTATTTTTTTAACAATAATCGTTGTATTTCATGTATGAGATTTAATGAACGACAGAGCTGAGAATTTTGGACGACGGCCATATGGAGCCGCAGTCCCACAAGGGACTGCGCCCCCATATGGTCGACGCCATACTAAATACCAATCTTGTTTTTGAATTGTTATTTATAAATTTTAAACTATGAAATGCCATGACTCCAAATGGACGTCACAGTCCCTTGTTATTAATTTTGATGCTTCGACTATTCTTCGACTATTGGGTTACTAACCTATTAATGGGAAATTTGAGTTTATCATGAGTTGCAAGTTGTCGAAGACAAGGGTGTGGTTAAGGTAAAGGAGATTAGTAGCCTGACAAGGTTAAGATGGAGGGTTTTCTCTCACACACAACACTTAGAGTCATGTAGATGCATTAGAATTGCATTATTTGATTTTTGTTATATAGTTTTTATTTTATTGTGTTATAGTTAGATTATTTAATTAATTGGCATTTAATATTTATGTTCATAGAAAAACAGATTAAATGGTTTAATTATTTATTTGATTTTTATTTGAAGAATAAAAATATATTATTAATTTTTTATAGATAAATGAGATAATCATGCTTATTATTTAATAATAGTTGTGATAATTTAGAGAATAAAATTAGAAAATAAAACAAGATTTTAGAAACAAAACAAAAAGGAAGAAAACAATAAAATAATGGAAAAATAGAAAAGAAAACTTTTATTTAGAAAATAAAACACAAAAGAAAGCAAAGCAAGAATAGAGAAGAAAATAATAAAAGGAGAAGAAATCTCATTCTCTCAACACAGAAAATCCTTCTCAACTTTGCATTCTCAACTCTCAATCTGTAAACAAAAACATGAGCTTTAATTTTTAATTGATACTAGAGAAAGAGGGCACAGACGAGAAGTGAAGATTTGGAGTAAAGGAAGCTCTTGGGAAAGAGAGGGTTTGAAGAATTCAATCTGGTTGGAGAGCGAATCCACATGTTTTTATTAAAATCCATTATATGTATGTTTGATTTGTATGAAAATAATTTGCTATTTGATAAATCTGGTTTATGTGTGCATTTGATAATGTTGTCCAAATAAGTATTACTATTTCTGCTGTTCGAAAACCTATATATATTTATGTATTTAAATTATATACTATATATATTATTTTTATAACCTATTTATTTATATATAAATATATATATACAAGAACTGTATATACATATCTATATATAAATATATGTGAAAATATTGAAAAGCTTAAAAATTGACTGCTTGACATAGTAGCGATCTTGTAGTGTTTCTTACAAATTGCATCTTTTAAATAGTATTTTTTTTAACAATGGTAATCATTGTATTTCATGTATGAGATTTAATGAATGGAAGAGCTGAGAATTTAGGACGACAGCCATATGGAACAGCAATCCCTTGTGGGACTACGACCCCATATGGTTGAGACCACACTAAATACCAGTCTTGTTTTTGAATTGCTATTTATAAGTTTTAAACTATGAAATGCGATGACTCCAAATGGACGTCGCAATCCCTTGTGGGGACTGTGGCGCCCATTTGGAGGCCTCACCTCTCTTCTTTAATATGATGGCCGATCAAATCCAAAACAATCTTAATGAATATTAATTGATATCCACTATTCACTGTAGAAACTAGCGACAATATATAGGTGGTTGCTGCTATAAAACTCGACTTGTAATTCTCTGTTGCTGAAATGTGGTCATATGCGGCTGATATACAGTATAATCAATAGTGTATATATATATATTGTTTGTGTGTACTCGTAGTTCAGTAATTATTTTGATCTCTGTTAAATAATTTCACAGCTGGGTGTTATTAATATCTGTAGACCGAAAATATGAATTTATATATATATAACACAAATTCATAGCTGTAGACAAATTCATATTTTTGGTCTACAGTTATTAATAACACCTAGCTGTGAAATTATTTTACAGAGATCAAAATAATTACTAAACTACGAGTACACACACACATATATATTTCCAATTTCTTGAAGTTGTTTAACTGAGATATATGTAGGACTTATTTTGGCTCTATTATGAATTATCAAATTGGAAACTATGTATTTAATCTATCTTTATATTTGTTCAATCGAAGAGAGAAGGTAGTTAACAAGAACATTTATCTGATACATTAGCCAACCTCTAGAAAGATAATAGACCAGCATTATAAAAAAACCAATTGATTAAATTTTATGGCAAACTGTAAATTTCTATATATATTAAATTAGAACCTCTTTTCTACGGAATTTTAATATAAATCACTAGAAATTGGAAAACTTAGACAAGCAAACTAGAGAAATGAATTGGTTGATGAAAACTATAATTGTTTTCTGGAATGAATACTTTCATTATGATTTTTATTTCATTGTATTACTCTTGTATGGCTAGCATAGCCAATTTCTAAAATGTAATATTACTTTCATTGATGTATTAATGCAATAACTTACTTGTAATATTGAAACAGATGTATTGTAACACCCTGATTGGTGTATGTAACTCGAAATGTAACACTTTTTAGTGTATGGAATTTATACTTCATTATTGGAAACTTGCTATTTTATGCAACTATGGATATTAAATTATTGTAAATGATATACTCTCCATATTTGGAATAAGCTTTGCTTTTTGGAATACCATTTTTAGTATGTGAGATTTTTGCACTTTACAGAAGATGTTAGGGCATACATACATGCAAACTTAGAGGAATATGATCACATGAAATTAGGGAAATTGTAATTTGATGAGCTGACTACTGTTAATATTGTGTTTAAAGAAGAATACAATGTTCTACATGAGAAGAACTTGGATACCTGGTTAGATTTTTTGATATTCTCAAATGATGTGTGGGTTAGATATGTTCTAAGAAGAATTCATGATGAATTCCTTTGGCTTGATGTGCCCCACATGATAACAAAGGATGCTATCAAAGCAATAATTGGCATGAGCTCTACCGAAAAGGTTCCAACCTTGAAAACCATAAAGAACAACATTGTAATGCAGTTAACTGGTGTGAAAATTGATAAGAGGGCACTAACTGTGAATGACATTGTGGATTCGGCAGTTAGATTTGCATCGATGGTTATTGAGTACAAGGTCTATTTATCCAATAGGGAGAACTCAGTGTCTGCAATAGCCATATACACAACATATGATATGGTCAAGAATAACATAGACTATGATCTATGTGAGTTGCTCTAGGAACAACTAATGGAGAACCTGAAAAGAACAAAGGAAACAAAATATCCCTTTAAAAAGGGAACTATGATCATTTGTCCATTCTTCTATTTTTTGAGAGAGTTACCTAGTATACAGAATATTGGTTGGCTTGATCATGCACCTGTAGTTGCTCAAATTAGAAATCATTTGGATAGCTTAGGAAATGCTGGCAAACAAAATGCAGCTTTATGGGGTTACTTCAAGAATTTCCAAAAGAAAATGTAGGCCAAGGCTAGGATCCCTGAAACAATTGTGAAGAAGTATGAAAATGATATTGTGTTCATGTGGACAAGGACAAATGCCTCATGGAGCCTGTAGAACCTAGAATTGTATGCGTCCCAGCCATGGGATATGAAGTCTCAGAGGAAGTGTTAACTAGTTTGCTAGATCTTATATTGAGCAAACCAAAAGACCCTAAGGAGGAAAGGTTTGGCACATTTGAGGAACTATCTCTCAAAGTTCATCTGGAGAAAAAACAACTAGAGATAAAGAAGAATGCAAGGAAAATGGTAGATGAGTTTGTCAAAAACCAAGGATTCACAGATGAAGAAATAAGTGAAGCAAGAGCAAAGGTAGAGACATTGAAGGCTGTAAGTGCTTCGAAAGGGCAAACATCAAAAGCTACAGAGAAGGAGGAGGAGAAAATTGAGAAAGAGAAGCCTACATCTAGCCCTGCAAGAAGAACAAGAGCCTCCACCTCTGCAGCCACTTCCAAGAGTTCCAGACCTTCTATTGTAAAGACAAAGGCTGCAAGTGTTGAGAAAGAGATACCTAAGAAAAGGGCTAAGAAAGAAAAGACAAAGCCTAAAAAACAAGTATCAGTGAAGAAAACTGCAGAGAAGAAGAAAATAAAGAAAACAAAGGAAACAAAGAGAGTGTATGTGAGCCTGGGTCAAGGAGAAGAAGAAGAGGAAACAGAGACATATGAGGAGATTGTAGCAAAATGGGCAAGAATAGAGGAAACCACTCCCGGTAAAAAGGAGAAGTCCTCAGGAAAGACCAAGAAGAAGAAGGAAGATGAGAAGACTGAAAGTGAAGCAATGCTATCCTTGGAAACCTTAGTCAATGCATTTGCTCAACATGGAAATTTGAAACCCATAGCTGAAATGTATGATGAAAGATCTAATGCAAACAAGGTTATTATTGAAACAATAGTTGTCAGATATTTGGATATGTTTAGCAAGGCTTTAATTGAAATCCTAGATCAATTATCAGATAGCCTAGCCAGCATCATGTCAACAAGGAAGGAAGGGGATATGGCCAAAGATGTTGAGATAAGAGAATATGTCATGTTGAGTCTTTGCCCAGATATAACAAAAGAAGAAAGAGCTAAAGTCACAAAAATACTCAATGAAAAATTTAGAACAAAGAGAAGAGTTCATACACTTATGGCCGGTGACACTGAGATACTGATAAAAGAAACAAAGGAGATAACCCTAAGTGTGTTGCATGAATTACAAATCACAACTTTTGTAGACATTGATGGGGAAGAGCAAATTAACAATGCTGACACTTCTAATGTTGCTCCGGAAGTGAATGTTGAGCAAAGCATGGACTAAGGCACAATCTCTCCTCTGAAGAGTTCAAGAAAGGATGAGGAAATGAAAGAAACTGAAGAAGAGAAGAAGCCTGAAGAAGCGAAGATGACATCTAGTGAAAAGGCATCTGAGGAACAAGAAGAGCAAAGAGGAGGAAAATGAACAAATGATGGACATTCCTACTCCGGAACCAGATAGAAATGAGCAAGAGCACAATCAAGAACTTCCTCCGGAGAGTTAGGATATTGAAATGTCTCAAGTTGAAATAAATAGAGACACTGCTAATTCATTAAGGGATTTTTTGTTAAAACAAAAGGAAGCACAAATTGCAGACACATCTGGACTACTACAAGGTTAAATAAACTTGTCAACCATGTCTCCCCTATAGAAATTGAAGTTGGGTACATTGTTCCAAGCAACTGCCCAGGAAGAAATAATAAAGTATCACATGGAAGACAGTGAGCTACTTGGTGAAACAATAAACATTTTTGAGAAGATCATGCCTAGAGTTTAGAAAGATAGAACACTCATTCCTGTAGCACAAATGAAAAAGCTTATGGAGTCCATGAATTGCCATTTTGAATCCTTTGAGCAAGTTGTTGATAAAAAGGTAAGAGCTGAAATAGACAGTAAGAGATTAGTTGAGCTAAAAGATAAAGCTTCTCAAGATAAAGTTTTGTTAGAAAAGAGTATAGAGTTTGCATGTAAACAACCATCAAAGAGGCCAGTGAAATCTATGAAATCTATCTTACATGGCCTGAGAGAACAAAGGACATAAAAGAGAAGCTAAATAAATGGGAAGCCAAGATAATGGACTACTCCAAAACATATGATCCGGTAAAAGATGTTATTGGCCAGCAAAGGGCAGAAGTGGAAACTATCCACTCTAATATACATAAGTTGCAAATGCAAAGAGAGGTCACAAAGCATAGAATGAGTCAGCTTAGGGAGATTGTGAGCTTCAAAATTGCATCCATGGCTAGATTGGTGGCAGTAGCAGAATAGACCAAGCAAATCACTGAGGCCCCTGCTACTGTAAACAAATTAGTAGAAGATATGGTAGCTCAAATCAATGGACATATATTAGTTTTGAGTGATGCAAAAGTCAGATGGGATGAAGATTTGGTGCAATTGAAGAAATTATATTCAGACATTCTCCCAACAAGTTAGAAAGGTAACTAACTTTACTTGTATATATGCAGATAGTAGAAAAATAGTTTTAAAATTTTGGCAACTTATAAATATCTTTGTATCATACACCTTTGCCATTGATGTCAAAGGGGGAGAATGAAACATATGAAAAACACTTGGAAACTAAGAAGAGAAGCCTAAAGATTAGGGGGAGTAGTATGTAAAAAGAAAGGGGGGGTAGCATAAAAATTTTTCACATCAAGTGTTGCCATGAATGCCAAAGGGGGAGATTGTTGGCAACTTGGAAAACATCACTAAGAGAGAAACACTGTTGGTATGATGGTGAATGATTGTGTATGATGTTTGAAGATGTTTTCATTGATGGAAACAAGGAAAGGAATAAGGTTGAGACAAAGTTTTTGGTCCGGTGAAAAAGGCTATCATTTTTTACTAAGTGTTGGCAGTATACAGGAGACAACGACAAAGTAGCAGTATAATGGATGGCATTGGTCCACAGTTGAAGATTAGATAATGCAGTGCTGGTATGTTGTTTACAGTCCTTTGATGATCCTATATCCAAGTTTTTAGATCTTGATGAGTACCGGAAGCATACACTCAAACAGACTAAGTCTAGAAGAACAAAATACACTATGATTCAGAGCAGAACACTCATTTAATTTGGTCCGCATTTCTCCACAGTTGCATATCTTGTTATGCAGTTTTGAGGTGTTGTAAACACATGTATGAAGTATCTAAATCTAGAGTTACAATTTTTGAGTTTCACTGGAAAGATAGTTATGGGTGCCTAAGTATCGTTACTTGGTCTGACAGAACTTAACTATGACAGAGCATGTGTTCTTATGGTTCGTATTCTACCACAAAGGAATATTTTTCTTTGCAGTTTTGGAGGTATGATTTATGATATGTGAAGAGTCTCTAATATGGATTTGAGCAAGTCTTGTGGTCCGTAGTGGAAGATGTAGTCTGACAGTTGAACTGAACCAGTGGCAGTCTGTGGTTAAGGCCGACATGACAATATGATGTGTGTGCCGTAATTTTTGTTGTTTGGAATCTTATCCTAAGTGATTATATGGATGTAGCTAACATATGTGAATATGATTCAAGTGTTATTTTGATCCGCTATATATTTTGGTAAATTATTTTGACCGACAAGTTATTACTACACGCTACACCTTATTAGGCTAACCTAATAAGAAGATTTTGATTATTCCGATGTATATATGGGATTGAATTCGGTGTTTGAGAGTGTGTTGGGTGAATATGTATGTGAAGTGTAGTGCAGGTGACTAGAGTAGAAGAAGAGAGATCTTGCTTAATGTAAAAGTAGAGCAGTGAAACATAGCAGTCAAGATGAAGAGTTTTGAGACAGTGTTTTGAGCTTCATTGGAACTGTAACTATGCATCTGTAGATGCAATCTAAGTAGTTCAACTTGACAGTGAGCCATTCCTCCTTCTTTCTTTCTCTAGGAAGTGAGCCATTCTTGGAATGAGCATTTCTTTGGGCAGTGAGCCTTCTTGTAATTCGGTATTGTTGTTACATAAAATATTGTGAGCTAACACTCGCCATGGTTTTTCCCAGTTTTGGGTTTTCCACGTAAAAATCTTGGTGTTCATGTGTGATGGATTATGGTGGTTTCTTCTATGGTTAATTTTCTTTGTTATTGCATGCAGTAAATGGATTACTAGTTTAGTAGGCAAGAGGTTTAATAAAGTACTGATTCACCCCCCCTCTTAGTATTTTGGGTATTCAAGAAAGATCCCCTTGTTGGAGTACAATACCACTAAGAGGGGAGGGTGAATCAATAGTATACTAATTCCAGATGACTCTGATATAATCTTTCAAAACTTTGAAACATAACTATCATGAGAACAGGCATACTCAGAATCAAGAGCTTTGGTAATCATTATTAACTCAAGACATCAACTCAAACCTTTAACAAGACTAACATGAATATCAAGGCAACTTCTATTGACATGAGATAGAGCATCATATATGAACATCATGACACTTTTATTGAAATAAGATAGGCATTATGACAACTAGAGTTGATGGATCAACATCAAACATGCACCAACACAATATTTATGATAAACATTAACTGATGAACATAAGACTTAAGAGAAAGGAATATCATTCTACACAGTGATACATGATTGATATGTATTCATGCCGACCAAACAAACTATAAACAAAATGTAAACATGACACAATTTTTCTTGAGTGGAAAACCCTCATGGGGAATAAAAACCACTCGAAATGCCTCACTGGCTTATTCAAAAATCATGCCTCACTAGCTACAGAAAAGTGTCTCACTGACTTGCATCAATGCCTCACTGGAAACACATCAGCCTCACTGGCAATACAACCTCACTGACAATACAACAACCTCACTGGAAATAGGTCAAACTATGTCTCACTGACATGACCTTACATCATCTTCAAGAACCAAAGAAAAAATATACAATACAGAGAGTTACTCTATTTCACTATAATCTAGATCTTGAATATCTCATTATTTGAGATTCAAGAAATAATACAACACATTGTTATGACTTCAATGATGATACAATAAGCACACATCATCAACCTCACAACAAGTGTTCACAAAAGATGTCATTTTATACAAAACCTTTCTTTCTTTCATCATACAGTTTGAGAAAGTAACTATTATTTTCCAACTGTCTCAAATAGTTTGTAACTGCACAGGTAACTATCAAGGATGTGTGGTCGGATATACCCATGTGGGTCAACAAATAATGCCTTTGAAGTGCACCTTTAACCATAGTAAGAAGCTTTAGTACAGGTAGATTCAAACTGTGTGCTTGGTTAAAGAGAGCTTCGACAAACAAGAGTAATATCTCCTTCAAACCCTAACCAGGGTTAAACCCATTAACAAAAACCTTTACAAAACTACTTCATGAATCAAAAAAGCCATGTAAAACATTATCACCCAAGAGATCTTATATGACAGTTATAATTGAGCTTGATAAGTTACAACAGAGTATTGCAAACCCATAAGAAAGTTTTTAGATACCTTGCCATACCATGGTTATCGAACATTACTACCTCTACCTTAGACATTTATTGAACCCTTAACCATCTTAATCTTTGTAAGAAGAGTGATCAAAGGGAATAGTATCACCTGTTAAGCCAACCAATAAAAAATATTTTTGCTGAAATATAAGTCAAAGATTCTGTTAAAATGAACAAGCTTCATCCTTTGAGCAGCAGCACTATCAAATCCTTCAGATCCCCTTCAAATCATGCAGAGATACTCACCATTTCAACATGCATATTCATGATTATCATGGGCACATGAAACCCTAGCTCAGATTTCATTTCACAAAGTTAAACTTTGCATTATGAAAGCAAACTTTCCTTTTTACCTGATAAGATCAAGTTACTTGAGTGCTCGGTGAACCCTAACAAAGGGCCAGTCAAACATAACAATAAAACATCCTTGATACTTGTTCCAAAAGATAACAACCTGGCCAATAGGTGAAACCCCTAAAGAAGCTCGAACACATCAACTTTATTGAGTGTGTTGAAAAGAATTCATCACTAGGAAATGCAATGGTCTCATGTGACATTCAAAACAAGTAAACAAATGTTCCTTTTAGACTTGAACAAACTTAAAGAAAGAGAGTATGCCTTTATGACCTTGTGTAGCCCATGTGAGGATATCAAAATAAATTCATTGTTTAACTCTAATGCAAATGTGAACACAACTCATGCCAAACTTATATCAACTGCCATGATAGTGTCATAATCCAACCATATCTCAAACTGTTACAAATGACATTATGAAATATTTATGACCCTGTCATACATATTTAGATGTAACAAAGTCTCATGGAGATCAAACATGAAAAACCATATCACCTTAAAACAACTGAAATCTGCATACCAAGATATGATGTCATCTTAAAACAACTAAAATCTGCATCCCAAGATATGATGTATCATAAGTATCATAGGCTTGAAGATGTGTGAAGATAATATACAATCAAAGTGCATAGTATACCCACTGTCAAGAAGACCAAAACTATTACCATGATACAACAACTGCCACTGTGTGAAGCAACTGTGCCTGTTCACCATAATGAACCACCATGTGTCATGATACCATACACCAACTGTCAAGATATCATACCAAGTTGTGTATTTGTCATCAAGGACAACAACTGGAGGGAAACACCCCTTAAGTCTTGCCTTTCTTCCATCATAAATATCCGATCTGAGAAAGCCTAAATGGAAGAAATTACCCTCAAAATCCCAAAACTTTCTAAGTTTTACCTTAGTCTTTTTTGCCTTATCGACAAAATTGAGAATTGGCGAACCAATGGTTCATTGATTACCAGGTTCACTGATTGGCAAAATTGTTGATAAAGCAACAGGTTTTCTTTAATGTCGAGAAAGAATCTATGAAGAATTTCTTCTAAGGAAAAGAGAGTTTTGTCATTGAAATGTTCGGTTTGCAAACTTGCTAGTTTGTCAACCGGTAAGTTCACTGATGGAAGAATCACCCATGAAGAAGGAAAGAAAAGAGGCAAAATTATTGTGTTCATCGACAAAAGGGAAGGTTTGTGAACCTCTTGGTTTGTCGATTGGCTGGTTCGTCAATCGGCTAGTTTGCTGATGGGTTAAATCACCGATTAGGCAAAGAGAGGAAGATAGAGGATGCATAAGGCAAAAGAAAGGTCAAAGGTAGAAAGACTAAGTACTTTGAGGCAAACTTAATGGTTAATTGAAAATTTTATTGACCGAGAGGTTCACCAAATGGTCAAATTACTAAGAAGACAAGAAGAACAAAAGTGTAAAGTGAAGGAATTGGCTAAGGGGACAGTTTGTAAACCAAGTAGTTTGCCAATTGGGGAGTTTAATGATTAGTGAGGGGGTCAATAAGGTAAAAGAAGATAAAGAAAATTAGGCAAAAATTCAAATTCTCCCAAGGTGCCGAAGCAAACTCAAAATATGAAACACTTTTGATGTGTTGTAAAAGCTTCATAAAAGGGACACAATTCCCTGAACCCCTAAAATCACGCCATTTTTGTAGGATGAAGAGGTACCCAACAATTAATGTTCTAGGCTGAAGTCAAATACAAGTGTTTGAAGTAGTGCAAACCTTCAATGCACATGTACCTGAATTTAATGAGGAAGACAAAGTGGATGAAACAAGTATCGCAAGTACTAGAAAAGGATTTGACCTTCCCTCATCAATGCACCAGGTACCTAAGGCGTGTGGGAAATATTCCTATGCAAATTTTGTAGACATGCCAGGGCATGGCCACCATCCCAATTTGTAGGCTTTTTGATAGGGCCCTGAGGCTGAATTTGATGTAGCATGGGCATACAGTTGATTGAGTTTCAGTGCCTGAGGCTGCACAATGATAGATAGCTATATAAGCATGTAACGATGCATTTTGAAGGTTGTTAGTTGTTTTCCCTGGGTCACTACACGTGCAGGAGATCTGTTGTAGTTGTAGACCTTGTATATTTCATAGGAACCGATTGGATTCGATGCATTGTGCTTGATTCCGAGCCTTTGATGCTTCCAGTTGTTGTTCACCAATGAATGTAAATCAATATTTTGTGTCTATTTCCCTTACAACTAATCTTCCTTCTTTTGTAATGGCTTTCGAGCCTTCATGATCAATATAAACTATCATTTTGCCTCTCGCTAAAGTTTTACATTATGTTTATTTGATGTTGTGGATAAAGCAGTTCCTTTCATAGTTTGTATCTTTCTGCCCAAACCTTTGTGATATCTTCTGTGTGAGCCTGTTTTAGTTTTGAGATCATTGTTGTGTTAATTCAAGTTCAACTAAACACTCTGAATCTTGATGCATCACCATTTTCTTTTATGTATTCCTTCTCTCTTTTCCTTGGTGATCAATAGCATTAGATTTAGCTTTTTCTCTAAACCTTAAGTTCAAAATGAGGAACCAACCTTCTCTAAAGGTTTGATCTCATCCGCAAGGTCCCACACCTTAAGATCAGTCCCATTGTGTCATTAGAATGCTTTAATAGGCTTCAAGTAGGGTGTAATTCCAAGTGATAACAAATATAATTTTTGATAATGCATTTGGGCAACCTCTTTTTAAAAATTCCTCATCTACTTTGATTCTCAATGATTCAATGTCTACCCTTGAAACATATTCTTAAACATAACCATCAAGTGCAAGCTTTGAAGAACTCTTAAATGCATCATATGAAGATGTACTAACATCTGTACTAGCTAGTTTTTCATGACAATTGTGGTATGACAATGTTGTAGGTGTTGATAAACCTTGTAGCTTGTCCTCAGTCTTGTCATTATCAACTCCATTTTGGTTGGATCTTGCAACTAGGTCATTATGAGAAGATAAAGTCATGTTCTCACCTCATTTTTTGTCATTCTTGATCTCATTTGTCAATGATATACCATCTAGGAACAACTTTTCATCATCACTATCACTTGAATAATAATCATCATATGAAGAATTTGACTCCCATGGTGATGCAACCCAACTATATTTGGATGATGCAGTTGTAGGAAGACTTGTATGAGGTGGAATGAATGGATTTAAGCTCAATGGATCATAATATGACCCTTAGAAATGACTGATCTGATTTGTTGCATGGGTTGATTGCATGTTTTGAAGACTGGGCATGCTGTAATCAACTGATTGGAATGATGGTACCAGAGTGGACATGCTGGATGGCCTTACATAAGGTTGTAGTGGTTGGCAATTTGTAAGAATTTGTGTATTAGTAATCCAACCTTAGCTATTTGCACCATTTGTGATGTCATATCCATATTGTACCAACATGTGATCTTTTTTGAATACTTCATTCAAGGCAAGAACATCACCCAACATTCTAATTTTCCCTACAAATGAGGCATCCAGACACCATAAGTAATGCTCTTTCAACAAAAATTCACTTACCCTCAGATTTGAAGCTTGAACCCTTTGATACATGAAAAGAAACCTATGATTGAATTGCACAATAGACTCCATAGGCATCCTCTTCATGGCTGCAAACTGAAACAAGGGGTCTTGTCTACCCACATTAGGGTCAAATTGGTTTAAAAATCAACATTTTAGTTTATGCCATGAACAAAGAGTTAGGCAAGAAACTCATATACCATTGAAGTGTTGTGCCTTGCAATGTCATGAAAAATAACCTAAAAAGAACATCTTCATGCTCAATCTTAAGAAAAGTCATTAAATCCCTACAAATCCTTACACGATCTGAAGCATTTTGTCCATTGTCAGGACAAAATACAGGAAGCCTATTGTGTGCATGAATAGCAATCTCATGGAGACCCCCTAGTATACACAAAGGGCTACCCATTGAAGCTAGATCCCTCAAGACCTAACTCATCAACAATGTACAAGTCACCATGAATACTCTCTATTCTACCCTCCTTCTAGCGACATTTATGTTGAGGGGTGTTTTGACACACTCGATAAAAAGTAGGTAGAACAACAAATGAACCACCTCTCTTGAAAGGAAATCAATCTCAAGAGATCGATAACCCCAAGGTTCCTATTAGTTGGGTCTCAGCTGTGTTGGATAGATTAGTGGTATATGTACCTATACCTATTCAAGGAGCTGATGGTAATCAAGTAAACACAAGTTATTTGCATCAAGGAGATCAACAAGTAAAATAAACAATGCACAAATAGGTTGCTCTAATCACCTATTGCTTAGAAATGAACATTTACAATGTTGTACTAGCAATAGGGCAACTTGCAAATATGATAAATCTGATTTATAACAAGAAGTAGTGAATAATGAAATCCTATTCTAATCCTAACCTACTCCTAAAACTAACCGGATTTGAAAAAAAGAACAAAAGGGTAAGGGTTTTAGAGAGTAAATAAAAATAAAATGAAGTGGGTCAGCTTTGCATTTGATTTATAGTCCTATACCTTGGAGGATCCAATGATGCCATAACTTGTATTTCACACAATTATTAACATCATGGTGCAAGAATCTAGGGAATTTCATGAAAATAACAAAGTAATTGCATAAACCACCATATTACATGTGCAGGTATTACACAATCTTTGTAGACAATCAATACTTTATTGAGTTTCATCAAATAAACCAAGTTTTAGAACAACAAATACAAAATACATCACCGCCCAAAGTGGAGGACTAGCATGCCATTGGCTTGCGACAATTTAGCAAGATTCCTACACCATGATTGTATTTTGCCTTTGTGCACCCTAGAGAACTGGTTTTCTTGTGACAACTTAGTAGAATTCTCACACCTTCATTATCATTTAATATTTGTGCACTCAACCTTAGTCTCTATGTTCTACCCCTTAAAATGAAAACATATCTCCTTTTTATAGGAGTTACAATGTATTACATTTTACATATTGCCTAAGTCAGCTTGCATTTCAATTTTAGAAATTTTTTTATTTCATGTTACATCTTTGTCATTAGTCATCTGAGTCTTCTTTGTATGTTAAATGAATTGTTTGCATCTCAAATCAAAACCCTGTCTTGTCTTCTCCTTGCAGTTGTGGTTTTCCATCTCTCATGTGCTAACATTCTCGAGCAGTTGCAAAAGATGGGTTTCTATGCATGCAATATGCCTTTATCAAGCCATGTCAGCCTCCATAGCAGCTTTCATCTTCCTATACTTGCAAATAAACAATAAAAAAAATCAAAATCCTCATAAACAAATCCAAAAAACATCAATAGACATCATGATACATCATTCTGACTTTTGATTTCATCAGGTGTGAATTCAGGTCAAATTTGTTGCCATTGGCAACCTCACAAATTTGCCATCCTTGAAGGCTTTCATCTTCAGATCTTTATAATCCTGTACCTCTCTCTCCACCCTGCACTTGAAACATCCTACAAAGAATCCTTAGGTTCATTGTGAAAATCAAATCAAATTAAGAACCTAAAACCCCAATACAGTTAGGACTACTAAAATGTTTGCTACAAAGCTATTTTATGATGCTTTTAAAGTCAGTAAGGACTATATTCTGCACACAAAATCCTAACCTATCCTCCTTTTCACACCCTAGCCAATGATGATTTTTTCTTCTATAGTTTGATGGCTTATTGACTGATAGTGAAGTAAAGGACTGGTTCAGGACTGCTAGGACAGTCATAGCTGCCTTGGAAAACATTCATGTTCTCTTATTTTTCAAGCACCTTCAAGGGTTTAAAGTCTTTCTTGATGATTTCCTTCAATAATTTGAAATAATGACCAGTCTCCATCCAAAGGACCTAAAATGAAGGACACATGAACTCCATATTATAAGGGCTCTATGACTATCCTAGGTAATGTTGAACATTCCCAAAAATTACAAGATGATCTTTTATTTTGGCATTAGATCTCCTCACAATCCTTCTCAAACATGAATCATTAGACAACAATCTCCTCCTACATGAATAAAATAGCAATGAGGTTGATGCTAACCTTTTAGGATCAATACTATCTTCCTTATATAGATCTACTCACATATCCATACCTATGCAAAGCATATCCACTTGTGATCACAACATGTCCTATTTGTTAGTGTAGGTTTTTTATTCCTTATTATAAGATTTTTCCTACATGTTTATTTAGCTTGCTTAGGTTAATAAAGTGGGTTAATTAGGTGAGTGGATTATGAGGTGTCATAATACTATAAAGGAACATTCATTAGCTATCTTGGGAAGATACTTTGCTATCTTTAGACCAATAGATGGTTGCTTCCTATTGGTTCGTGTTGCCACCTCCACCCCCTCTCCTTTCTATATAAACTAACTACCTAGCTTGTAATTTCATTCAGATATTGAAGATAGTATTCTGATGCTATTTTTTCATTCAAGAATTTCACATCAATCTCTTGGTATCGTTGTTATGTTATTTCAATTGCTTTTGCATTTACAGTATTTATTTCTAACTCTTTCAAATTGATTCTTGGTTATAATCTACTTTACGGATTCTAACATGGTATCAGAGCAAGTTATGTAAGGTTAGATACTTTGTAGAGATCTTGTAAAATCCTGTATGCTCTTCTCTTGCATTTTTGAACGATCTGGAGAATCAAAAAGGATTTATTAAGATCTAGTAATCTTATTTTTGCATGTATGTTTCTGTGAGATCCGAGTGATTGTAGCATCTTCTGGTAGTCTGGGAGCATTTTTGACAGTTCTGTTGCATCTGAGAGGCTCTTGAAAGTCATTTTTGGCTTTCATTTCACTCATTTTGGAGATCATTGGCCATACTTGCAAAGAAGGGTTTTGAAGCTGAGATCTAGGAGTGATCTTTCAAACGATGCATTTTCTAGCCGAAAGGATGTCATCATTGCACCCAGGACACCCAAAAACCCTAAGAACACCATTCAAATGCTAAAATCAGAGCTCAAAAAATTTTCAATGATTTTTTTAGGGTATGTCCTTTTGTCCAACGATCCGAAGGGTGCTTTGCAGGTTGGCCTTTTGTCCAGTGGTCCGAAGGGTGCTCCATAGTTCATCCTTTTGTCCAACGGTTTAAAAGGTACTTCCGCAAGGTTTGGCCTTTTATCCAGCAGTCTGAAGGGTGCTTCGTAATTTGACCTTTTGTCCAGTGGTTTGAAGGGTGCTCCATGGGTGCGACCTTTTGTCCAGTGGTCCAACGGGTGCTCCACAGATTTGGCCTTTTGTCGAGTGGTCTGAGGTGCGATATGTAGGGTTTGGCCTTTTATCCAATGGTTAAAAACAATCCTCCATCCAACCCCTACTCTCTTTTGCTTAATTTTCTTCTGTAAGCCCTAAATGAGTAGTTTTACGAAAACAACCATAATTTGCACCCAGTAGCTCCATTTTTTGAGATTGAATAGATGTTGGAAAGCTCTTGAAGAGCACTTCACATCCATACAATTATTTTTCTTAGATTTTGTAACAAGTCCATTTTGGATCAAAAGTTAGTTTTTGGTCATTCGATTTGGTCATTCGAGGGCCTAGTGACTGTTGTAATCTAGTAAAAGCATTGTAAACGCATTGAACTATAAAGTACCAAACTTGTAATCTCTGGGGGGGTTGCTTTCTAATTTAGTAAAAAGGTCTTGTGTGTTCTTTCTTGCATCTTTCTTTCCTGCCCAACAACAACAACAATTTATTTCTACAATTAAGATGGATCAACTAACAGTGTTTGTTCTAACACCCTACAACTACTATGAGTGGAAGTCCAAGATGACTATACAACTTAAGAAGTTAGGACTATTTAGAGAAAATATGGGTTTAGAAATTGAACCAACCTTAATTGCTGAAATGTCTAAATTTCATAATAGGCTAGATGAAGCTTTTGGAACTCTATGCATGTTTGTATCTCTTGATCTTCTTTTTCATATTGAATCTTCTTCAATACCAAATGATATATGGAATACTTTGGGAAATCTCTTTGGTAAAAAAGATGAATTAAGGGGACATCAATTAGAGAATGAACTAATAGGGTTAAATCCATGTAATTTTGATTCAATACAAGAATTCTTCAGAAAGCTAAAGGCCAATAGATTGCAGTTGAAACAATGTGGGATTATTAAGAAAGACACATAATTGATCTTAAGTATTCTTTCTAAGTTTGGTCCTAACTACTCAGTGTTTGTTTCTACATTTTATGCTACTAAAAGTGCTCTTGGGGCTACCTACAAAATGCCTTCTTTAGATGAATTTGCTGCTAAACTCACTAAAGAATAGGATAAATTGGTTCACATGGGCACACCTAAGATTTCTAAGTCACATTCCTTGGCTACAAATCAAGGCCCTGAAGATCAGAAAGGTAATGAAAAACAAACTAAGAAACAAGGTAAAAAACAAGCTACCTCTAATGCAGCTCCCGAGTCTTCCTCCAATAATAACAAGTCTAAAAATGAGAAGACAAAGTGTGCCTTTTGTAATAAATCTAGTCATGATGAGCATAAGTGTTTGAAAAAGAAAATAGTTCATCTCTGTCATCTTCTTGAGAAGAATAATATTAAAGTGCTAGATTCAGCTAAGCAAGATCTTTCAGAATCTTCAAAGGACACAAAAAATAGTAAGGGGAAGGGCAAATCCCTTGTTACAGTTGCTTCACAGCTAGATAGTTGGGTAATTGACTCAGGTGCTTCTCACCACATGGCCAATACAAGGGAAAGTGTTTCATCCATGGAGTCATGTTCTATGCCTAATATTCTTATGGGTAATGATATACCAAAATAAGTTCTTGGGAGAAGGTTTGTTGACATTGGTGATGAGACATTCCACGATGTTCTATGTGTGCCTTATTTGTCAACTAATATCCTATTTGTCTACTATATTACCCATACAGGTTCCAACAAGAGATTTGAATTCACACCTAACACAGTAGTCATCAGTGATTTGTACAGTGGGTCTATAGTTGATGTAGGAAAAACTATCACCATTCATGACTCTATCACTTTTCTCATTTTGTTCCTAATTCTCCTTTACTTGTATTTCTCACTCACATCGATGAGGTGAGTCATTTGTGGCATCAATAGTTTGGCCACTTGAACTATCACTACTTGTAACAACTCAGTCAACATGACATGGTTATAAGGTTGCCTTCCATTCAATTTTATGATGGAGTTTGTCATGGTTGCATTCTTAGCAAGCATCCTAAAGAAAATTTTGATAAAAGCAAAGCAAGGAGAGCTACATAGCTCCTGGAATTAGTATATAGTGATTTGGCCGGTCCATTTCAACATCCTTCATTCAATAGAGCTAGATATGTATTGACCTTCATTGATGATCTTTCCCGATACACCTTTGTATAATTTCTCAAACAAAAGTTTGAAGTCTTTGAGTCTTTTCAGGACTTCAAAACTTTTGCAGAGAAACAATCTGGGAAGGTTGTCAAGATTTTATGCACTGATAATGGGGGGAATATGTGAACCAAAGGTTTGAGTAGTTTTGTGCCTTGGAGAGCATTGATCTTTAGCACATAGTTCCCTACAGTCACAACAAAATGGAGTTGCAGAACAAAAGAATCAGTCATTGAAGGAAATGGCCAATTGCATGATTCACTCTATATCATTGACACCTTAGTATTGGGTAGAGGCCATCAACTATGCGTGTTATATCCAAAATTGGGTTCCTCACCGAGATGTGAAGGGGGTAACTCCTTTTCAAGCTTGGACTGGTTAGGAACCAACATTCAAGCACTTTCGAATGTTTGGGTCTCCTATATGGGCCTGCATTCCTACAGAGAAATGTAAGGGTATGGATCCACAAAGCATACCTTGCATATTTGTTGGGTATCTAGATGGTATCAAAGGATCCAGACTACTCCACCCTACCACACATGAGATCTTCATTGAGAGGAGTGTTCATTTTGAGGAGGATACTTCTTCTACCACTTCTCCATCCTTCATTCCCATGGAGACACTGTGACTTCATGATGATAGTTCTTCTGAGGATCTTAATCATCTTGATCTTGATGAGGAGTCTTCTTCCTCCACTTGAGATGGTGATGATGAGGGTTCATATTCCTCCTCTCTTAGTCGTATTTTGGAGGATGCTAATTCTCCTCCTGATTCTCCTGCCACTAGGCCTCTTTGGGCTCGTTAGACTTTGAAGTCAGCAGGTGATTGGGTTAGTGATCCTTCAGATGAGAGAAGAACAAGATCACCATTTGAGTAGGCTCCTCATCTCTTCTTTGCTTCAACTTCTGATCCATAGTCTTTCAAGGAAGCTTCTGGTGTTCCCGAGTTGGATACTGCTATGCAGGAAGAGTTTAGTTCCTAATTGGAAAGGAACCACACTTGGGATTTAGTCCCACTTCCTAAGGGAAGAAAACTTGTTTGATGAAAGTGGATCTATCAGAAAAAAATTTGTTGCAGGTGGGTTGGTTGATAAACATAAGGCTCACTTGGTCACAAAAGGATTCTCCCAAGTTCCTAGGATTGACTACTCTGAGAATTTTGCATCAGTTGCCAAGATGAATTCAATCTGACTTGTCCTTGCCATTATTGTAGCCCATCACTGGGAAGTTCATCAGATGGATGTGAAGAGTGCTTTTTTTTATGGTGACCTTCAAGAGGAGATACATATGGAGCAGCCACAGGGGTTCATCTAGGATCCCTGTTTGCCATCTTCGAAAGTCTCCCTATGGCCTTAAATAGGCCCCTCAGGGTTGGTATGCCAAGATGGACTTCTTCCTTCTATCAGTTGGGTTCACTTGGTGCCATTCTGATTCGAATGTCTACATTTTGTAGTAGAATGATACTCTCACTTTCTTTGTTCTCTTTGTTGATGACTTGTTAATTACATGGAGTTCCTCATCCACCATCAAGGTAGTGAAAATTGCCCTTCATGATCATTTTTTGATGTCAGACTTAGGCCTACTACACTACTTCTTAGGGGTTGAGATCACTCAGTCACCTTTTGGTATCTCCATTGCACAACCTAAGTACACTCTTGATATGCTCTCTAGATTTCACATGGCTGACTGTAAGCCTGTGCCAACTCCATTTCTGTCTTGAAAGGGTCAAGCTTGAGGCTTCTTGTTCTTCACCTTTGGTGGATGCTACCTTGTATCACTAATTGGTTGGGAGTCTCATATAATTGACTCACATGAGGCCTGATATTTCATATGTTGTGGCCTTGGTCTCCAAGTTCTTGCATGAGCCACATGAGTTGCATTGGAAATCAACTAAATGGATTCTTCACTATGTACAGGAGACTCACAGTTATGGGATTCATTACGCAGTGAGCATGGATATTGATTTGGTGGGATACACAGATTTAGATTGGGTGGGCGATTCTCAGGATCACAAGTCTACTTCAAGGTATTGCTTCTCTCTTGGTTCTAGTCCAATTTCTTGGACAAGCAAGAATCAATCTACTATTGCTCTTTCATCTACAAAGGCTAAGTATCGAGGAGTAGTTAATGCTACCATTGAGACCATTTGGTTTCAGTACATTCTCACTAAGTTTGGCATTTCCTTCAGGAAGCCTACAGTAATATTTTGTGACATCCAAAGTGCTATTCAGATTTCTCTCAATCCATCCATCATCAGCGGACCAAACACATTAAGATTCACATGCACTACATTTAGGAGTTGATTCATGAGTAGGTCTTTGATCTTTAGTACTGTCTGACATCAAATCAAACTACAAACATCTTCACCAAACCCTTCGCTAAGAGCAAGTTCATTCATTTGTAAGCTTTGCTTGGGGTGCGATAGGTGTCCTCTTTTGGGCGGATTCTTAGCTCCTTCTTTTCTTCTCTCTATATTATGGGGGGTGTCCTCTCTTTTGTTGGGTATTATATGTATATGGGTACCTCATCATGCTTCATTTGCCGAGACCCATCTCTTTACCCACTAAGCTATGCTTAAGGGGGGTGTTAGTGTAGGTTTTTTATTCCTTATTATAAGGTTTTTCCTACACATTTATTTAGTTTTCTTAGGTTAATAAAATGGGTTAATTAGGTGAGTGGATTATGAGGCATCACAATACTACAAGGGAGCACCATTAGCTATCTTGGGAAGATACTTTTGTTACACATATGGTTCCTAAGGTTTTCATTGATGTCAACACTATCTTGGATTTGTGATGGTGTTCATGGTTCGATGTCATAGTTCATGATTGGATGTCATGTTAAATGTGGTTACTGAAGTTCATGGTTGGATGTCATGTTGAATATAATGTGGTTACTAAAGTTCATGTTTGGATGTCATGCCTTGATCAGTGCAACATTAAGTATGAAGTTATATTAAGATGCGAATTAGAAGCATCAAAAAGACATATTAAGATAGGTATTAGAAGCATCAAGAAGATACATTAATATGGGAATTAGAGGCACTAAGATGATTAGATGTGTTGTTGATGTTGGGAAGATGTTATTGGTGGCCTAGAGCATATTGTATGATCTCTCCTACTATTCCTAAGAATGCATGTGTTGATACAAAGAAGGTTTGGCCTCCAAAAGTTGGTGACAATTTCTGCTATAAGATGACTGCCTTTGAAGACTGTCTAGGAGATTGCTCCGCATTAGCAGTTATGGCTATGCAGTTCTAGAACTATGTTTAGGGTGTAGTGAAGGTGATAATTCCAAATTTTAGATCATCTATTCTTGCGCTATGAAACTTATGCATGATAGAGTACCAACATGTATTATGGCAGAGTAAGGTGGCATTGAAGGCCTATTGGAATGCTCCGCATTCCTCCAGATGTGAATGTTTTTATTTCTGGTTTTTTAGACATGTTTATGGATGTGCATTATGTGCTTTCTTGTAGTTTCAAGTTTTTTGGTGATTCGCAAGCTCAGTTTTTCAATCGACAGTATGTTACAGTGTGTTCTGGATGATTTGTTCTTAGAATTCATGGTTAAAGATGTGTGGCACAAAATCTTTGATGTGCAGAGGTAAAAGAGTGTTTGGAGATGTTGTATGAGTCCTGTAGACTCATCTAGAAGAGTTTCATGAAGATCTTTCTTGTTTCCAGTACCACACAAGGTTTTCAAATTGCTATGGCCATTATGCTTCAAGTTTCATATGTCTTTGCTTAAGACTATCCTATTTTCAAATGAGCAAAGTGTACGGATGTAATTCCTTGATATTTTATGCTATGAAGAATGTTTTGGACCTGGTTAAGCAAGTGTTGATGTCCGCAAGGCATGGGTCTTCTGCTGGTGTAGTGTGTAGTCTTGTTTAGGGCTTGTCCTCTACACATTTCATGTTGTGGGTAGACTAGCCGACTTGTAAATATATTTTTCATATTGTCTCTAGCCAACAAGAAATGTAATCAATGTAATATCATGTATAAATTATAAATAAAGTTGATTTAGATGAGGTGTGATTGCAAGGTGATTGATAAGGTTCACAAGCAAGAAAAGGAGCAGAATGAATGCATTATGATGTGCAACTAAAGGAGAAAGAGTAGATGTGTTAGAAATTATCCTGATTCATCTTGAAGACATTTGTGTGATAGGAAGGAAGTGAAGAGTGTGCCTAATTGATCCAATTATCAGAAGAAGTAGAATTGCAATCATCAAAGGTGTGAATTTTAGTGTCAATTTTCAGGCAGTAGAATGACTGTCATACTGTAATCTTTTCTGAGTTTGTTCTCAATTTAGGGAGTAGTTGCTTCCTTGGGATTGACACTAACACAAAGTCTTCAGGGAGTTATAGCTTCCTTGGGAGTGACCCTAAATCAAAATTTTTAGGGAATAGTAGCTTCCTTGGGTTGTAGCCCTAAAACAAAGTTGTAATTTTGAGCTTCACATATTGTGAGTTAATCTTCACTGTGGTTTTTCTCTTCTTGGGTTTTCCACGTATATCTAGTGTTATGTGTTGATGTGCATTATGTTAATCTTTCATATTTTTTTTGATGTTGTAATGCTTAAGTTTTAATTTGCTTTGGAAGACTTGAATTTTGATTGATACTGATTCAACCCCCTCTCAGTATCTTGGTGTGTTCAACAAATTTGCTATCTTTAGACCGATAGATGGTTGCTTCCTATCGGTCCATGTAACCACCTCCACCCTCTCTCCTTTCTATATAAACTCACTACCTAGCTTGTAATTTCATTCAGATATTGAAGATAGTATTTTGATGCTATTTTGTCGTTTAAACATTTCACATCAGTCTCTTGGTATTGTTGTTATGCTATTTCAATTGCTTTTGCATTTACAGTATTTGTTTCTAACTCTTTCAAATTGATTCTCAATTATAATCTACTTTATGGATTGTAACATTATTATTAAGACCCATAGCTAATAATATATGGTGAGATACCTAGTGTGACAGTCCATTTAGGCTACTTGGTAGTCCACATGGCACTAAACATATAAGTGTTTCTACACTCAAAACACCCAATCCAAATTATTGTCCAAAGGGGAGGTGTGACAGTAGACACAAGATTTTCCTCATGACTTATTATTGGCTTGGAAGTCCATCGTTGTTTGAAGGTTAATACTGTAACAAACTTATGCATCACAATCCCTCAATCTCTAGCAGGATGGCATGCTGAATACCCATTACATTACTTCATCATAAGAATGCACTAATATTCTTGCAAATAATCAAAATAGCTATGAGGTAGATGTTATCTTTTGTACGGATGACTACTTTGATGGAGATTGTGATATTCTCCCACTGTCCCCAATAGGCTTTATGTTCAAGAGAGTACACTTATCTATTTAGGGACTTAGTCCATCTAATCTCTTTATCATTTCCCTCCTGACTAAGTAAAGATCCCTCTATTCACCTTTAGATTGTCCCTTAACACATTTTAGTCTTGTTTAGGATTGTGTTGATAGTCAAACCTATATAATGATCTGATTTCATGACCTTAGAACAAGGGTTAATGGTGATGTTCCTTTATTAATTAGCTTGGGCACATTGTATGAATCCTTATCTCTTGCACATAGGCAATCCTCAACCATTTAACTTGACTCATCCACATTTGACAAAGAATCCTCCACTTGACTCTCCCATGCAAGTTATGACTGTGAAAATATTCCTATGAGAGGGCAATGGCATGTGTATAGTGCCCTTATGATTCTAACAAAAGATTTCCATTAGATCTGTGTAACCTAGGGTCACTACCATCTCCATGGGCTTCAACAACATTTCATGTAATTTATGACTGCATTTGTACAATAGAACATGTTAGCAAGAATGACAATAGTCTAAGCTTTGTTTCAAGAAGATGATTCAAAGTCTTAATCTCAATATTACTCCAAAAAGACCCATAACCTACTCAAGATGAGTAGTACCTCCTTAGAAATGATACAACTATGAGTTTGCCATTACCCTTCACAATATAGTGACAATCAAATTTTTGGTCAATCCTGCTCAGAAACAGTCCCCTTCAAAAGGTACAGCAATAGAGTTTGGGAAAATAACCAATATGATTAGACAGTGATACAATAAGAAAGATCAAACATCACCTCACTCAGCAGAACCCAACTTAAACAAAGATATCATGAGTAAGTTCACTAATGTTTCATTGGTTGATATGTTCTCCATGAGTGTCACCAAGAAGATAGGATATTCACCAAGTTAACCGAGTTTTGACACAATCTACTTTCTCATACTATTATTCCTAACTGTGACAGTCTCAAACAACACCCAATGATCCCTTGTCAATGTAATGACATTCTAAAGGCAATATTTATCTTGGACATGCTTGTCAATAACAGTCAAGGAAACAAAATAAAGTTTAGGGATGTCAAGGATATTCATTCAAGGGCTTCTCATCCTAAACACCACTGATATGGTAGTGCTTACAAAGTTTTTCCAACTACCTAGGACTCAAAAAAGGGTTTTCATTTGACCTCAAAGCAATAATGAAAATTCACAACTCCATCATCTTTATAGGCATTGAGGTTAGGACACATGCACACCACCAATGACTAAATGTGTTAGCATGTAGGAAAACTTTTTGGTCATGACTATCCCAAAACTCCTATCCATGCATAGATTGCATTGTATTAGTGCTTCCACTACATGTAATCTCATGACTGTCCTACCCACAAGATATCATTTGGACCATGATCGAGGGCTCTGTGATAAACTCATATTCAAAGTGACTATGTATTGTACAAGGACTCGTTGTTATAGGGATGCTATGCATGCATATATGCCAGATGAGTACTGATGAAGATCTTCCCTACTGTAAGGACCCAACTCCTTATTAACAAAATAATACTACTCTGAATTTGAAAATACCGAGGGAAGAAAATTTTTGATCACTAGATGCAGGAAATACAAATTCATAAAATTTTACTCAAAGAAGTGCTCAATAAATGTTATAGAGGTTAGACAACTAGAGCTTAGTTTCTAAAGTCATCAAGACCTGAAAAGATCACCAATCTTAATCTGGTGAAGAGAGAAGGTACATTACACAAGATAACATATAAGAACAACTAATCAACACATATCTTACATCCTTCATTACACCATGCATTCATTTCTTGAAACTTGGTTTTTCTCTAGTGACTTGTATTCTTATCGTCTACACAAAACTAACTAGGTAATCTTATGTTAACCTAGCTCAGAATGATTATACAAAAAGTTAAGGTCACAATATTTATAGAAGCTAAGAATCAAATTCCTCACCATTCCTTTGTGTCGAAGTACTGGAGACTTCTTGTTATCTGATTTAATCTTTTATGTTTTTGAGGTTTCAATGTTAATTACAAAAGAACACCCTATATCCTAGGTACCTGAGTACTAGGTGCATCCTTCGCCTTCTAGACTGCCTACATACCATGTATCCATGGGATCAAGGTACACAGAGGATGTGACTAATGATAGGATTTACAAATATGTAGTTATGTCCTGCACGATGTTTGATGAAACTATGAGCAGGTACAAACCCTTTCTAGGGTCCAATCTCCCCAAACAGTTCTTTGTCGGTTGCCACCCACTCAGGTGAAATAGAGACGGAAACCTAAGGAATCATCTATATGCAAACACCTAGAAGGGGTGTTTGATGTGAGGTTTAGCCTATCAACCATATTTACACATAAATATCTTACAAGAAGTAGATTATCCCATCCCAATTTACTAATCAACAACATCGATCGATTCAGGAAGGTTTTTAGATTTTAATCAATAACTTTCTAGTTCTCAGCTATAGACCCAAGGTATGCTCTAAATCTCATGGTGGTGCTTGCATACTTTACTAATTTAGTTAAAACCAACGTATCGAATACCTAAGTTCACAAGTTCAAAGGTGACTACTACTACTATAAATGTCTATTCAACAACTGATTCTATCCATAGAGTTTAGGCATTAAAAGGATATAAACCTAATATTTACAATAATTACAAGGATCTAATGATAATTATAAATGATGTAGTAAAAATAAATTCCACCTTAATATATGACTAGGTTTTCAATCAAATCAATGATGGTGTTAAGTATCTTTCCTTTAGCTCTTTCTACCGAGTGAATAAAAGTTCAATGCACTAAGATGACAATCTCACCATAGTCAAATACTCAAGTATCCATGTTTATGTGCCTAAAATATACCACAACCTATACTTATGCACCCAAGTGACCAGCATAGTGGCCATTCCCTTGACCTTAACTGGAAAATCAATACAATATCATAATACATTGACAACTTAATTTAACTAGGGTAATGACCAATATAAGACATACACCTTCTTAGTAGGAACTAAAAGTATCATCATTCCTACGAACCTAATCTATTAAGGACTAAAAATCAACTATCCTAATTATCAACTTCATCCTATGGTCATGATAATATAATACTTCCTTCTACCTCCACATTAGAAATAAGCATCTAACGCAAATAATTTATAATTCAGCATCTTGGTATTGAATATCTAGAATTGAAAATTAATCTTTGCGTAAACACAATAAAACTTCCTAGATGGATATACACGGTTCCTATTGAACCTACCATGTGTGTAATAATCATAGTCCTAAGTAATGTACAACAAAGTTCCACTCAACTATATAACTATTAGAAATTATTATCTTCACTTGCAATGGTAAGCAAAAGCTCTATTATCTAATAAATTAGAGTTCCAACAATTAAGCTAAATCCAATATACATACCATGCATCCATAGCCAAAGTAAAAACTCACACAACTATTATTTCTTCTACTTAAACAATTGTTTAGGGTAAATGGGTTCATGAAAAATAAATCGCTATTGAGATGAAAAAATAAAATACGACATAAATTTAACCCAAATAATGTGACTATTCAAGGTACAATAAGAGTACATAGTTAATAAAGCAACCTACCTATAACTAAAACTACAATTCCCATCTCGGATATAACATAAGTCTAGTAATAGTAGTCATGGAAGATTTTAATACTAATGATTTATATAATGAACCATAAGTTACACCTCATATGTACATTCTAAACTCACTAACCTTTATCTACATACATGTATCTAGTGAGGAATAATAACTCCTCAAGTAAGCGTACCATAGAGGACTCATGATAATTGTCAAGAAAATTTTGTCACTAAAACCTATAATATCATAGTATCCTACTGATATTAATCAGGCCTTGGTTATGATCACATAGTTCTCAACTATGGACATTACACAATCTCATTCTTCACATATGTAGGAAAATGGAAAACTTAGGTTACAATGGAAACCTTAAAGTGATTATCTATCTCGATCAATCTTCTTTAATCTACTATACTAATTCCATGAATAACAATAATGATTCCAACCTATTACATAGTATAACTAATGGTGTCAACACATCATACGGATTACCATGTTGGATACTATCGCTTATCCGACACCCAACAATAATCTCAAGCCTATTCAAAGAAAAGATTAATCAAGATCTAAGTCATCGACCAAGGAGGTCTAATGAGATGAGAAAAGGAAATATCAAGCCTTCAGTGAACCACATCTAATGTATAAGAGACCCCCAAAGATTTATTAGTTACTCAAACAAGGCCATCAAACCAAATTTTGAATCTGATAAATAGTAGGCTACATAAGTAGAAAATATATTGTTCCAAATTATACTCTCTTAGGTTAATCCCCTTAAAATTTACCCACTCGATAAACAACTTGGAATTTGTTTAAGTATAACTATCTAAGAGTTCATCATATATAAAGCTCTCAATTAATAACAATGAATTATAAGTGTGGAAGTCCTCACTCAATATATTTCATATAGGAGCCTACAAAAGATTTGATAATGCTTCTAATATTAAACACACATTATATCCATACTATCCTTTTGGAAGTAAACATATATTTAGCAATTCTAATTTCTATAAGAAAATATCATCTACCCAACGTAGTATTACCTCCATCTTGGCCAAAATAAGGATGCAAAGCATTACGTGGAGATGTAAAAAAAATAGAGCCTATACTCATAGAAATAGAAATGAGAAGTAATAGTAGAGGTTATATAGTCTCAACATATAAGCAAAGCAATTTCTAATAGAATGTCGATGCAATCATTGTGTAAATTATCATGGCTAATCTCGTTCTTCTTTATATTTTGTGTTCATAATAATGTGCTCTATGTCTCATCCATTGTTAGTAATGTTCTCCTAATCTTTCTACAACACACAAACACGTCTTTAAATGTAATAAATGACTAAAACCTTATATACTTCATTTTGGACTATTTACTCAAGTATGACGAGCTTAAAGTTACTTATAAACTAGAATCAATTAGCTTGGCTTGACAAATTTTCTAACAAATAACTTTGCCTACTACTTTCCTATTACAAAACCTAGATTTTGTATTTTTCCCAATATGTATATATTATTAGGAAGCTTACCATTTGAACAAAGTAAAAGATCTTTAAAGGAAAAACAAAGAATTACTACTATTTAAAAAAAAATGTCAACATTTAGAAAGATTTCTTGCAGCAAGGAGTACAAAATAAATTGAAATATCCATCGCTTATGAGAAACAAATAGTAACCCTCTATCAAGGGACTTAAATGACAAAAATATTCAATTATTCGACCAGGCTCTTGCCATAGAATTACCCTAGAGATTACAGGAAGAAAATGATCTCTATCAAAGTAGAATAATTCTTCAAAAGTATATCAAAATAGGTGAAGAAAATAATATGTGTTTAAGTGTTTGGGTCAAATGAAAGATATCCTATTTAGGCAAATAAATAATGGAAACTCTGATGAATCCTGGCATAAAAATGGATCAGTTATTTAATCCTATGATTGAATCAACCACTAACAAAGCTACACAAAGAATAGAGATGTGATAGTCCTCCTAATAATGCCATGACAATCAAGACAGCTCAAGCACGAGGTTGGAGATAAGATGTACCTAAGAGTTTTGAGTCAGTGTAGAGCTAAACATGTAGCAACAACAGTAGGGGAATTAGAAACATAGCTTCTTTTCTGAGTAGTATTTAAGAACATCTGTTTAATGGATCAGCGGAACCCATTGATCCTGAAATTTACCTTTATCTGAATAAGTTATGGAAATAGAGGGATATGTGCAGTGGATAAGGCTCTTTTACGATATATCTTAACGAAATAAGTATTTCCCAGCTTTAAAGAGCTAACGAAATACAACAGGAACCCATTTACATGGATTTTGAAGGCCCCAACACATTCAATTTAATCAGCTAAATAGATGCTTGCTTATACACAGAAGTTATAAATGGAATCTAATTTGGTTTTAGAGTTTCTAAGCAAGACAAATATAAAATTGGTTGTTCCCTGGAGTTTCTAAATACATGACTAGATAAGTCCAGGTCTTGAATCCTACAACCACAATCACTCCCTCTTGGCTCTGAACAACTGCCCATTTTCAATGCATAAACATAGATTGATGACTCTAAGGTATTCAAACTACAACATTCCTAATCTTAAAGAAAACATTATAAATAACCAAAAGAGTATGATTTTTTAAACAGTAGCAGTGGTTTCTTAGTTTATCTGTGGTCAAGGAAGTTGCAGCAAATAAAAATTATTTTTGCCAGAACAACAGGGACAAATACATATACCTCTCTCTGTCTTTATTCTTTTCTTTGCACTCCCTTTGTGCTCACCTCAATCTTGATCTGTTAAGCTCCTTCCTCAGTTTGCTCCCCTCCAGAATTTTCATCTGTCTTTTCTCTTTATAGTAGTTTTTTCTTCCTGTTCTTATACCCCCTGTTTGTTAATCTTAAGTGGTGGAGCATTAACGATGCCCAAACGGTGGAATGGAGGTTGATTTGCACAGAAAAATTTGATTTGATCCTTTCTTTGTACCTTCTGGGAGTTTCCATGCACCCTCAACTCCTTTTTCCTTCCGCCCTTGGCTGGCACGTTAACATTTTTCTTTATTTTTCCAAAGGAAATCGAGCCACGGGTCCTTCATGCTTATGTTTCTTAACATGCATATATATATTTTTGAAAGATTGATAAAACAAAATTCACATCTGGTAAAATTTGAGCTTAGCATTTTAATTGACATATCAATTCTTAATTAAAACATGATTAAAACTTAAATAATACTAGTGTTATTATATTAATGATTTAACTATTGTTAATAGATATAATTATTATTTAGAAATAATAGTAACAATTATGGTATTAAATGATAATTAAATAATAATAACCTTACTAGCAATTAGTAATTAAAAACAAGGGCCGTGATTAAATAATTAAATAAAAAGACTATAAACAATATTTCACAGAAGCATTATCAATTGAGAATGATTATTACTAATAATTAGATATTATTATTTGTGAATATTAACATTTTGAAATTCAAATAAATAGGGTCGTGACATACTTCCCCCCTAAAATGTTGCATCGTCTCGATGCAAAGGTTATAAACAAAAGATTGAGTAAATGTGAGATTCTCTTACCTTTTTAAACACGCCCTTACAACTTGCTTACCAGACCTTAGATTTTGAGTACTTAAACGAATTATCCAATATGTCCAATCATGTTAAAAGATTACTCCAACTTGTGTTAAAACCCAAGAGAAAAGATACACTACTCTAGCTTAGAAGGACAATATTATTTTATTCAATTTGAATACTCAGGAATTACCCAGTATGGGCTATTTGTCTAATTTGCAACAACCAATTCGGCTAAGATGTCCATGTGGGACTATAAAATATAGCCAATTCAGGCTCTTCTGTCCTTCGGGCATGTTGATCATACCAAACACTCTTCACATTTTGTCAAACAAACCAAACCTCTATCCAATACAGGATATGGGTTTATAAGGATAGAAATCAATAAATTGCTCTGGCCAGAGACTTAGACTCATCGGGACCAATCTAAGTCCTGAGTTACTTACAAGAAATTATACAATACGCCCATATATTGTGTCAAGGAATCTCCATAAGTTCATTCGGTTATCGTATCTACGGACCTTGTACCCTCCCTCAAATTTTGGCAACCAGCCAAGTACAAGATCAATCCTCTCAAGGATTCTTCTGACTATCAGTGACTTTCACTATACAAATATTATATAAACATTACACTCAAAAAGGAATACATGCTCAAGCACACACATCGACACTCATGTGAAAGATAACAATTCTAGCTATCATGCATGCCTACTCACATGTGACACGAAAACAATTGCCCTACAGAGATACCAAACAAACATACCAGAATTAAAAGAATTTCCAACACCAACCCCAAGAAGAATATCAATGCTAAATATCAAAATTGTCTTCAACAATAAATCATAGTAAGATCATCAAGAGAGTCATCATCACTAAATTGTAAGGAAACATTAAAGCATATAAGATCATTAACATTAAAGAAGAGAAGATCAATATAACTACAACACTAAATCACTAAAGCTCAATATAAAAGGGAAAGAAGCACTAAATCATCGAAGACCAATATTAAGAGATAAGTGACAAGATTGCAACACTAAACCATCAACTTGATTTCAACACTAAATCATTATTAAAGGGAAAGAAATGAAATTTCAACACTAGGTCATCGACATGATTGCAACAATAAATCATTGAAGAACAACATTAAGAAGACTTGGTTTTCAACATTAAATCATTAAGAATCATCAAAATTTCAACAATAAATCACCATAAATCATTATTAAAAATATGATTTGCAACACTAAATCCAAAAAGATCATCATTAAATGAAATGGAATAGAATTCCAACACTAAATCATTTAAGATCAACATTAGATATCAACATTTAAAGGATAAGAATATCAACACTAAAGTGCACAGACAAGGTTCAAATTAAGTGCATAAGCATTCTATCCAAAAACTATATGACATCCAAAGTTCAAGATGCTCAAACCAAATCCAATTTGAAGGCGTAATCCTTAGAAATTTTTTCACTCAAATCAATTCATGGAAAAATCATTATACAAGAAGCATAACTTGCAAAAAGTACATAAAGTGCAAGGCAAGGATAATCAAAGCACATAAAACATTGGTAATCATAAGCATTTATGATAACAAAGATTTCTTTCAAACATCAAAAATCAGCTTCTTAAAAAAAAAGAATAAGAAACCAATTCATCCAAAAATAACATTTGACCCAATGCTAGGGTTTGCAAAGTACCTCCATTATCACAAATTTTAAAATTTTTAAACCAAACCAATACAAATATAAGCGTAGAAGACTCCAGGCCCGAGTATTGAACCTAGAACTTTGATACCACATGTAAGGACTCAACTCCTTATTAACAAAATAATACTAACTCTGAATTCAAAAATACCAAGAGAAGAAAAATTTTGATCAATAGATGAATGAAATGCAGATTCATAAAATTTTACTCAAAGAAGTGCTCAATAAGTGTTATAGAGATTAGACAACTAGAGCTTGGTTTCTAAAGTTATCAAGACCTGAAAAGATCACCAATCTTAATCTGGTGAAGAGAGAAGGTACGTTGCACAAGATAATATATAAGAACAACTGATCAACACATACCTTAAGTCCTTCATTACACCCTGCATTCATTTTTGGCAACTTGTTTTTTCTCCAATGACTTGTATTCTTATCATTTGCACAAAAATAACTAGAAAATCTTATGTTAATGTTACTAAATTATGTTCACACCTAATTTAGCAAGGCCTAAACATCAGTTGTTTAGAGGGAGTACAAAATTTTTTGCTTATGCAAGATCATCTAGTCAATGTCTGATGTCTTGACAAAAGACAAGTGCAAAATCACTTATCAAAATCATGTAATAGCTCAAGCTAAGTTGTTACATCATCCTGGTAAGTGAAATCACCTACGGACAAGAAAACGGGCATTCAAAGAATGAAGAGAATTGATGGAGTTCATGTTCCATTTGCTGATTATTCATTATGTTTTAGTGCAAGTAAAAGAGGTATTTATGGACTGTCAAATTATACATATATTTTATACATATGTTCCAAAGAAAGATCAGTTGTTTTATGCTATGTATTTGATTCAGAAAGTGAAATATACATAAGTCATTGCATAGAATGAGATAGCTAATTGTATTCAAAAGAATGTATAAAAGTGTCCCACACAAGCCATGGGAGTAACTGAAATAGGCAACATAAAAGTAAATTTTACTTTTGAAAGAAAAGAAATGCATAAGAAAAGAAAGGGGACCCGTCATTGCTTGCGAATGACAAATCCCGTGGTCGAGCCAGCTGCTATCTTCCTCCATCTGTTTGAGCTCCAATGTACCTAGAAAACAAATTTTGTTAATGCTCAGGGTACCAAGTCTTTTCATATACAATCAGAACTTCAAAAGTACTATTCACTGTTATGTAGTAGCAATATATCAGTAATCATATCAGCATAAGAGAGGTCAAAATGAGTAGACATAAGTGCTATATCAAAAAGAGATGGATCCATACAAGTAACCCCACATCATGAATCAAAGATATGTTTCATATGCTAACATGTTTGCTTCTTGTGCAGGTATATGAGAAATCATGTTGTTGAATCATCTTTTAGGAAATAAGCATGTGGAGAAAATGGGTTCCCATAAGGGTGGAGCCCAGTATGCTCAGAATAATGACATTAATGCAGAAATATTCAATAGACCAAGCATCATGATGTTTTCATCCTATGCATATTGCTTCTTTAAAAGATGTACCAAACACATGATGCCTAAGTGGGATAGCCACCAGAAGAATATAATCTAAGTGCCATAGAAGAAACAGTGTAGCTACATCATAGAGCAACATCTAAAACTTCATGACAAGTCAAGAACAAGTGCATCAATCATTCGGCATGATATGTATGGAGGTATACTTGAAAAGACATCATAGACTGGAGCAACAAAAGGATATATGCAGTAGTGCATATTCAGATGTATTCATGCCTCGACAAGTCAAATGGAGTGAAATCATTATAAGAGGAGTGAAGAGGAGTAGTTGCTCCTATAAACTATGCTCACTTCAGAAAAGAACTTGTCAAAATCAGATAATCGTGTCCAAAATGCTTCATCATACACATGCTACAGAATGAGAAGTGATTTTATTCAAGAGGCATCAATATGAAAGGATCAAAGAGCTTCAAGAATCAAATGGAGTATAGCCATAGAAGTGCTACAGATACAAAAAATAGAATAGTAGAGTAAAGGATGCCACAGAAGGACAACCGATAATATGATTATGATCATATACAGAGCTGCAAAAGGCCATAGAACAACGCATTCTTGGGCAATTATAACTGATGAAGAATATTACTCAGAGATCAATGCCAAATGCCATGTATGGCTTTATGAGTTTAAAACAATAGACATTTATGTTCTTCTACAGGAGATACAGAAGATCTGAAAACCATAAATGATGTTTTCAAAATGATGCAACAGCATAAGAGAAAGTACAAGAACAACATATACAAGGTACAGATGATACTTATCATTTTCTTTCTGTTGTCTTCATTTAAATATATGCCAAAGTACATACAAGGGCAATTAGAACAGCATGAAGGAAATGTACAGAAGGAGATAATGTATTGGGACAACATTGAAATAGAGTAACTATTGCTACAGGATAGAAAGGCAGCATGACTTCATCATGAAATTAGTATGCTTTCTGTAGAGTGCCCTCTATACATGAAGTAAGTCACACAGAGAGATTTGCTACAGCATTGATATAATCTAGATACAAGTGCAAGTCATGATCAAGTATAACTAATGTAATGGAGAAGGATTGAAACAACTTTCAAATGATCAAGTCATCACGATATATCCTTTATCCAAAAGAGAGTGCAGACAAAAGGGCAAAGAGCATCAGGATTATAGAAGCTTTGAGGGAACTTATAACACACTGTACAAGGAATATGCAATGGAAGTTCGTGATTGCTATAGATGATGAAGACAGAGAAAATGAAGGAGATCTTATCATGGCTACATCTTCTGTAACCATTGAAGCAATGGGTTTTGTGGTGAAACATGGCACTAGAATTGTATGTGTTGGCATGACATAAGAGGACTTGGAGAGATTGAGGTTGCCACTAATGGTACCCAAAAATGAAGAGGAGGCACTTGTCACAGCTTTCACTATATCTGTGGATGTCAAAGTTGGCACATCAACAAGATTTTCAAAACTATGTTGTCCTTGAATTAGGGCATGTTCATTTTCTCGAAAACACTGCCCACTTATATGCTACCCATTTTTGAAATCTATAGAGGTGTTTTTGGGCAATTTAGCTGCCTTAAACACTACATGGTGACTTGGGGAATGAATCCCATAGTGATGAACCATTTTGCCTTCTAGAATAATGGCTTTTAGTTTCTAGCTAGATTGTAATTGCCCAAGATGAGTTGTTGTTCATAACTATCTAATTGCCCTGCTTGATCCTAGCTAAAATCATGGTGAAACTTTGACAATGCCAAGTGTTAGATGAAATGTCCAAGGGATCAAAATACCAAGCAATAATACCATACAACCCATATGATAGTTGGGGCCTTATGGAAGAAGTCTATTTGGGTAAAGTCATTGCCAAGTGTTCATTAAGAGCCATATCATAAAAAAATTACATCTGCCAATTGTATCCACATTGTGCTACAAAAGTCAACTTTTTGCTGCAAAAGTTATAGTGTGATCAAAGTGAGTTTATGATGCTACAGAAGTGACTCACAAGTTGCTACTAAAGTACATCCATATTGTTGACGAAGATGGCAACAGTGGCTATAAAAATAACTTGTAGGTTGCTACAAAACATTGCAAGTTACTGTAGATGTGGTAACTATATTCTTTGATGCTGACAATGTGAAAATCAGTTGCTGTAGAAGATGCACTATATATTTCTATTGCTAACAAAGTCAGTTGGAACATTCCTTGACTTCTAATTTACCCAAATATGCCATTTCAGCGAGATACAGTGAAAAACTCAAAAAATAAGGGAAAGTTGCAGATGTATCAGAAAATGACATTTTTTTTAAAACCCTTTTCATCTCACAAAAAACAAATAGTCAACAATGCTCTGAAATACCAGAAGTCATGCCCCGTGCCATACAAAGCCCTCATGTCTTTTTCAACAGAAGAAAGGAACAAAATGCATATCTATTTCATATTTTCTTGAGTTCAAATTCAACATACAATAATGAAGACAAAAGAAGTTGCAGATATAAGAGAAAATGAAGGCCTTCAAATTAAAAATACTCAAAATGCCTCAAAATCATGGCCTCTGCAGTAAAATCCATAGTGAAAACTCAGAAAATGAAGAGAGTTTGATAGATGAGAGACTTACTTTTTGTTTCTGCCAAGCGCTATGTTGAAACCACAGAGGTTTTCCTTCAAATAGATCAGCCATGGCGACAGTGTATCGACCAAGAAGAAAACAAGTCGAAATCCATCAGATATAGCACAGTCGTGGCTTGAAAAGCCAAGTTTCATTGCCAAAAAACAAAGAAAATGGGTCAAACAGAGAGAAATGGAAGTTTTACCTTTCATTTTCAGAGATAAATCATCGAATCCCATAGAAATCCACATGAAAACCTAAGAAATTGTAGAGAATGATGATTTTTTTTGCTTCAAACCCTACAGGTCTGGCAACGGTTGAGCCATAGTAGTGAACAAGGAGCAAATACAAATGAGTTTTTAGGTTTCTTTTCTTCCTTTTGGCCAAATGACCTAGCTCCATTTTTTGCCTTTTGATTATGTTTTTAGAAAAAATCATTGTCATACACCCAGGGTCAACACTTTATGGTGTTTCGACCTAATGATGCTAGTGAGCCCGTGGGGCTATCATTATTTGCTTGATTTTTTCTAAGGTTGGAAATGTTCGAAGTCAAAACGCTGATGATGTATGTTATGTAATGCGTATAGGGAGTCATAAGGGTTCTTTATTATGTATTACATTAGACATGAGATTTATGCAAGTGCATGAGGCATTGTAATGCATAGAAGATATATTTTCATGTATGGGGTTATAAGGTGTTTTGTGTAGCAGAATAATGCATGTGTTTGCAAGGCATGAGTAGCATGAGGTGTGTGGTAAGGAGAGTCATGTTTGTGCCTAGGAGATATAAGAGGCTTCATTTTCTTTTTTGCATAATCTAGAAATAGATAAAACATTGTAAACGAGTGATAAAGCAATGAATTATAACTTACTTTATCACTTGTCATAAAAATGCAAAAAGCAATGATAGGCAAATCCATAACATGTAACAAAGTAAGTCTCATTGATTACTTTATCTTTTTCACAATATTTTATTTATCTCCAAGCCATGCAAAAAATCAGGAGATTAAATATTAATGTCCTATTGCCATTATTTTTTGCATGGGTTTGTAATAAATTTGAAATGTAAAACATTAAACTAAGTGGTGTAATTATAAACCACTTAGTCAATGTTAATTAAATGTAGAAATAATTGTATTTATGTCATTTATTGTGCAAAGGACAAGTTGAGGATGCTTGTAGATGTGGTCAAAGAGATGTGGCTGAGCATTTATTGTGCAAATGCCAAACATTTATGATGTTGCAGGAGAGGTTGGCAAACAGATGGAGTTATTGAGATATTTGACTCAATTTTTATGGCCTTAAAGAGCATTTAAGGGTATTTTTTGGAGCTTTTATGATGGGTGATGACATGCCCTGACCTTTTCTTCATTGGGAACTCATTTTGGAGGGCTTTAGACAGATATTTTGAGGGCTTTTATGAGATGCACGACCATAGAGGTTTCTTGTCCTTATCTTGTTGCAACTGCTTGGAGAAGTATATAGTCTTCTCTTTTGTTCATTTTTAGGGAGTTCTTTTCATTTTTAGGTCAAATTGTAACTCTCCTGGAGCTCTTTCAGCAAGAGATTATGTTGTAACTCATTTTGACATGTATACAGTTTACACCTTAGAGATCAATAGAGATAAGCTTTTGCCTTCTTACTTCTTTTTTGTTCTATTGTGTGCAGTTAAATGGTTGATACAATTACTTGTGAAGTCATTTCATTTCCTTGTCCTTGTGTCTCATTGGTAGCACCTTTGTGCAGTTAGTACATGTTATTTTGTAGGTTGTGAGTTGTGTTAGAGTGCAAATAGTTCAAGGTGAGAAAGGTTCCTTTCCTTCTAGGATGATGCATCATATCCTTCCCATGAAATATTGATGTAGAAAACATATAGAACTAGGTTGTGCAAGTCAAGCTTGTATCTTTTGATTAAACTGTGTGTGCAAAACTAATTTTACAGGTCAAGATAATCAGTTTGGTGCATCACCTTAGGAGTTAGTTTTACTTTTCATGTTTCTTTCTTACCTTTTCCTCTGCAAAGCATTAGGATAGTTATAGGTGGAGTATCAAAAGGAAGCTGGCCTTCTCTGGAAGTTCTTTCCATCATAGGTGACCCACAGGCCTAGAAAGATCCCATGTTTCTCCAGAATGCCAAGTTTTGCAACTTAGCAAGGGTGCAATTTTGAGAGACAATAGTTAACCTAGATCAGAATCATTATACAAAAAGTTAAGGTCACAATATTTATAGAAGCTAAGAATCAAATTCCTCACCATTCCTTTGTGCCGGAGTATAGGAGACTTCTTGTTATCTGATCTAGTCTTTTATGTTTTTGAGATTCAAATGTTAATTATAAAAGAACACCCTATATCCTGGGTACTTGAGTACTAGGGCATCCTCTGCATTCCATACCTACATACACTATATCCACAAGATCAAGGTACACAGGATGTGACTGACGATACGATTTGCAAATATATATTTCTATCTTGCACGATGTTTGATGCAATTGTGAACAGGTATGCAACCCTTTCTAGGGTCCAATCTCCCCAAATAGTTCTTCGTCGGTTGCCACCCACTCAGGTGAAATAGAGATGGAAACCTAAGGAATCATCTATATGCAAACACCTATAAACGGTGTTTGATGTAATGTTTAGCCTATCAACCATATTTACTCATAAATATCTTACGAAAAGTAGATTATCCCATCCCAATTTACTAATCAACAACATCGATCAATTCAGGAAGGTTTTTAGATTTTAATCAATAACTTTCTAGTTCTCAGCTATAGACCCAAGGTATGCTCTAAATCTCATGATGGTGCATGCATACTTTATTAATTTAGTTAAAACCAACGTATCAATTACCTAAGTTCATAAGTTCAAAGGTGACTACTACTACTATAAATGTCTATTCAATAATTGATTTTATCCATAAAGTTTAAGCATTAAAAGGATATAAACCTAATCTATTAAGGACTAAAAATTAATGATCCTTATTATCAACTTCATCCTATGGTCATGATAATATAATACTTCCTTCTACCTCCACATTAGAAATAAACATCTAACGCATATAATTTATAATTGAGCATCTTGGTATTGAATATCTAGAATTGAAAATTATTCTTTGTGTGAACACAATAAAATTCCCTAGATGGATATGCATGGTTCCTATTGAATCTACCATGTGTGTAAAAATCATAGTCCTAAGTAATGTACAACAAACTTCCACTCAACTATATAACTATTAGGAATTATTATCTTCACTTGCAATGGTAAGCAAAAGCTCTATTATCTAATAAATTAGAGTTCCAACAATTAAGCTAAATCCAATATACATACCATGCAGCCATAGCCAAAGTAAAAACTCACACAACTATTATTTCTTCTACTTGAATAATTGTTTAGGGTAAATGGGTTCACGACAAATAAACCACTATTGAGATGAAATAATAAAGTACGACATAAATTTAACCCAAATAATGTGACCATTCAAGGTACAATAAGAGTACATAGTTAATAAAGCAACCTACCTATAACTCTAACTACAACTCCTGTCTTGGGTATAATAAAAGTCTAGTCATAGTAGTCATGGAAGATTTTAATACTAATGATTTATATAATGAACCATAAGTTATACCTCATAGGTAAATTCTAAACTCACTAACCTTTATCTACATACATTTATCTAGTGAGGAATAATAACTCCTCAAGTAAGCATACCATAGAGGGTCACTCATGATAATTGTCAAGAAAATTTCATCACTAAAACCTATAACACCATAGTATGCTACTGATATTAATTAGGCTTTGGTTATGATCACACAGTTCTCAACTATGGACATTACACAATCGCATTCTTCATATATGTAGGAAAATGGAAAACATAGGTTACAATGGAAACCTTAAAGTGATTATCTATCTAGACCAATCTTCTTTAACCTACTATACTAATTCCATGAATACCAATAATGATTCCAACCTATTACATGGTATAACTATGTCAACACCTCATAGTGATTACCATGTTGGATACTATCACTTATCCGACACCCAACAATAATCTCAAGCCTATTCAAAGAAAAGATTAATCAAGATCTAAGTCATCGACCAAGGATGTCTAACGAGATGAGAAAAGGAAACATCAAGCCTTCAGTGAGCCACATCTAATGTATAAGAGACCCCCAAAGATTTATTAGTTACTCAAACAAGGCCATCAAACCAAAATTTGAAGTTGATAAATAGTAGGCTACACAAGTAGAAAATATATTGTTCCAAATTATACTCTCTTAGGTTAATCCCCTTAAAATTTACCCACCAAATAAACAACTTGGAATTTGTTCAAGTATAACTATCTAGGAGTTCATCATATATAAAGATCTCAAATTAATAACAATGAATTATAAGTGTGGACGTCTAACAAGCATGAATCACTCAATATATTTAATATAGGACCTGCAAAAGATTTGATAATGCTTTTAATATTAAACACACATTATATCCTTACTATCTCTTTGGAAGTAAACATATATTTAGCAATTCTAATTTGTATAAGAAAATGTCATCTACCCAACCTAGTATTACCCTCATCTTGGTCAAAATAAGGATGCAAAGCATGATGTGGAGCTGTAAAAAAAAATAGAGTGTAATGCCCATATTCGCCATGTGGTTATGACATGATAACCACATGTCATGACCACAATTGTCATGTGGTCATGACACGAAATATAAAAAAAATTCCCCCCGACACCACAAAACCCCCTCGCGTGCAACATGTGTGCTAGGTGACACTCTCTCACAACGTAGTTGACTCTGTAACTAACGTCATGCACAACACCCATAGGCAGCGAAGTCAATCAAGTTTGGGTTAATACAATCTCAATTTGTAACCCTACGATGATAGCCACTAGGGGGTTTACGTTACAAAATACAATGTTGAGATGGTGGGATTCTGACACAAGAATTTCGCCCTGGATAAACCCTAATGAGGTGGGTTGATTTTGAATCCAGTTTGAAGATCAGTTTAACTCACACTAATCACCAAGAATAGTGAAAATAAGACTAATACTAAACAAGTTTAAATTACACTAAGTCTAGGGAAATTTTGCCAGCATAATGAGGCAAAATAGGAATAAAATAGGATACCTCCTATAGTGATTTCGGGAGCATAATGCCACCTCATCAACTATAGGAGGGTACAAAATTGATTTAAAAATAGAATTCCTACTTAACCCCCATTTCTAGATTTAAAAAAAATTAAATAAAATAAAACAATCAAATACATTTAATGCATTATTTACCTAATTTCCCTTCCCATACTCTTTCTTGAAATAAAACAAAACAATATAACTAGGGAAAAAAATACAAACTAGAGTATAACATTATTATCTTTTTTCCAAAATAATCTAAATCAATACAATTAATCATAATTCCAATAGTAGTTTTAGTATAACATTATTATCTTTTTTCCAAAATAATCTAAATCAATACAATTAATCATAATTCCAATAGTAGTTTTAAATGTCATCTAGCCACTAAATTCCCTCTTTAAACAAATTGATACAAAAATAATAACCTACACACATAACCCCAACTAAATACCTTATACAAATAATTTGATCACAATTAAACTATAAAGTTGTTTTGAACTCAACAAGATAATAAAAAGAATACAATACCCTCATTAATATACTCCACCCCATTTACACAAGAAAGAAAATACCAAATACATAAAATAAAAAGTCAAATAAAAACAATCCTCACACACCCACTAACCCAAATTAACCACTTAATCCCCATCATTACCAACTCCCTAATTCTAGGGCACCAAACCCTAGACAGGAGTTTATAAAAGCAAGGAATTAAAGCATTGGTTCATAATTTAACTTTCCTCTTATTTGTTTGGGTGCAGGTTTGAGGATTTGACAAGAAAGTGGATGATACCTCCCCAAGTGGGAGCTATCATCCCAATCAAAGGAATTGTTTATTAGTTAAATATAATGTCTGCTACATTTTTCTCTAACCCGTTTTCCTACAGGCTGCTCATTGTTTATATTTGCTCTCTACTTACTTTTAACATTGCTCTACAAGTTTTTTTATAATGCAGATGTTTAAATAGGAAGTTCTCTAATCATTTTCTCAAATTTCTAAATAGTTAAAAAATTGCTCTATACTTTCTCAAATGCATAAATCTATACTCTCTACTTTATTTTTATTTAAACCAGAAAGTGATATTAAACTCATAAAATAACTAGAAATGAGAAGTTCTCGGTATTATTAATATATGCAGGTATAAAACACAGAGATAAAACTAATGTTTAAGCATGGTAGAAAATACAAAGAACACAATATATTTATATATTGGTTTGAATAAATATATCACAGAACCAGACGCCCAAAAATCTAAAGGGCTGAGCCGTTTATTCAAAGGGCAGACTGTGGTTTAAAAACTGTAGTGTTCATTTAATATTTAGCAGAGAACAATGTTCACAGGGGATTAAAACCCCATATATGGTGCCAAGGGAGTGGGTGGGACGGGTGTCCCAACGCCCTTCCAAATCCTTCATACGCTAGCCGTCCAAGGCCCCTCCGTGGCGCATATCCACCAACAGAGCTTAGTTCAAAATATATTCAAAGGGCTTTAAACCCTAACGCATTACATGCGTTCTCTCTATTTTTGACTTTAACAATACATTTAATAAAAACACAGGCCGAAGCCCTAAATGTGATTCAGCATTTGTTTAATTCGATCACTTTGCAAAATAAATACTAAGTGTAATACAATGACTCTTAAGCATATATATACATACATATATATATATATATATATATATATATATATATATATATATCACTGGCATACGTGCACTCTGTATTTTTTTTATAAAAAATAGAGAACCAAAATATTTAAAACAACAACATAAGAAGTATATATATATATATATATATATACACACACAAATTTCACCAAACAACCCATGAATTTCTCTATTTGCTACCAACAAATATATAAGATATTTTTCTTTATAACAAGCATATGAGCATTATTTTATTTCACTAAGAAGCTCAAAAACACATTTTCTTTTCTAGAATTAATTTCTTTGCATAACATAATAATAAATGAGAGGAGACAAAATAGGGATAGGTAGAGATAAATATGTATCCATTCTTGACAAGAAGTGAAGGCTATTCTATTGCCATATCCATTTAAATAAATACAAGGTTACAATATTACAAAGGTAAGGTTACAACATGGCTATTTCCACTTTCCAAAGGAGTAAGGAAAACTCAATACAAGCCCTTAAAAGGGAGTAGGCATCTCAATGCCTTTCTTTTTCTTTCTACACATTACAAAAGCCAAAACACTATATTTCCTTCTCAAGGTCAAACTCCTCCATATTCTCCAAGTGAACCTACAACAAAATAAACAATAAAAGATATCCATACTCATGGGAAGCTCACCTCCCAACCTAGGCCTAAAATAGGCCACCCCCAAGCTTGGAGGTCTTCCAAACAACCAAGTTTCAATCCACAACAAAAGCAACACTCATTTCATGCAGAACAACACCCAATCCAAGGCTTAACACAAAACTAATCCATCTTAGAGGTAGATTTGAAAAGGGTGAGAGAGTGGACTCACTCTACTCAAAGAGACCTACACTCTTAAACACAATATCCTCTTGAATCATTTGGCCTCTTTCCATACTTCACATATCACAAAAACCAAGGCACTCATGCCATAACTCAAACTTCTCCAAACTCCAAAATAAGGCCTTTGGCCACAAAACAAATACCATAACCAAGAGGGGGAATTGAGGAGGTTCTCATCCTCTCTCACCCAACACTAATGTGAGCTCTCTCATAAGGAGATTTCACCCAAACAACCCATGAAACCCTCAACACATAAAACTAAAGTAACATAACATAAAACATGCATACTCACATAGCAATAGTGAAACAAAAGAAAAAGGCACAAAACTTGAGAAATACCTCAAAGGATTTAATAATGGAGTGAGTTTTGGTGAAGAGTTTTCACAATTTCTCCCAAAATCTCCAAGTCCTTCACTCTCCCAACACAAGTCCAAAAATCCCCAAAAGAAATGAAAAGAAGAACCCTCCTCTCATCAAAATGAGGGAGATATAAAGACAAGGCTCTCAAACCCTAATGGATGAGAAGGTGACACTTGTCACCTTCTCCTCCATCCACATAACCCTCCCCACAACCCCACATGAATGTGGAGGTGACACTTGTCACCTCCCCATTCCACAAAGCTACACATTCTCCCACAAGTGCTCTCACACATGTGTGAGAGCATAAGGGAATGTGAGCACACAAAGGGAAGCTTCTTATGAATGGGGAGGTGACACTTGTCACCTCCTCATTCATCTAAGCTACACTCTTCCCCACAAGTGCTCTCACAAATGTGTGAGAGCATGGGGAAGAGGTTCACACATGTGAGAAGCTTCTAAAGCATGAGAAGCAAGGGTAACCTTACCCAAGTGGGTGAGGTTGGGGTTAAGTGAGATGGTGACCTTCCTACCACCCTCACACTTCCCAAACTCGTCACTTGACCTTAGGGTCAAGTTTGGGTGACCATACAAGGTCCAAATCAAGTTTAAATAAGCTAGAAATGGTCCTAGACACTAGGGGTATGACCTAGGGTCAAAATTTGACCATTAGGAACACTTAGAAGCACCTAAAATCACATAAAAGTGGCTTCAAACAATTAGCACTTAAAATTAATGCAAACTCAACAATACATTAGTACAGCACCTCAAGAGATAAATTAAAAAGATATGAACTATTCAAAATGTCATAAATCAAATACAACAAATATCAACATTCTCAAACACATGTGACCTTAGTCCTACTTAGGACTAGGTCGGCTGAATAGGGGATAACATATGGTTGTTGTCTGACCTCTGAATTTCCATGGGTATGGAAAAGTAACCTACACACTTCTAAGCACCCATCAATAGTACATGGTATAATAGCTGAAGCAAATGGAAAACATACATTACACACACATGATCGCATATACAACATCAAGATAATCCATGATAACATAACATCTCTCAAATCATCCATTACTCACTAAAAGAAATTAGGATCACATAAGGTAAGAGATAACATTAGTCTCGACATCTATGCAAACATCAATAGCATCAAATGACATCCTAGCATATAACAACATATCATCAAATGGAAATCTAACATGCCATCTATCCAACCATAAAGCATAAACCATCTATCTAATCTAGTATAAGATAAGGTAATAAGGTCCAAGTGCGGGATCAATAGTCCCCAAAATACACAAGACCATAATAAATCCATTGAAAGAGTAGCATAAGCAAAATAATACAGGTGAGGTAAAAATAGGCCTCACATCCTCCCCCCCTAAAACTATACTTCCTCCTTGAAGTCAGCAAAGAGGTGGGGATAGATTGCCCTCAAACTAGCTGCGTCTTCCCATGTAGTTGAGACCTCATCATAATGGTCCCATTAAACTCTGACCTGGTCCAGTTCTTAGCCTAGAAGGCCCAACGTCTGACAAGCCAAGATATGAATTGGCTCCAAAGCCAGCTTCCTGTCTGACTGTACCTATAAGGCATCCCAGTCCAAAACATATGTCATGTCAGAAATATAACATCTCAATACAAAAATGTGAAACACATCGTGGATGTGTGACAGACTAGGTGGCACGGCAAGACGGTAAGCTACGGTCCTATCTATTCCAAGATTTTGAAAGGTCCAACAAAATGAGGTGCAAGCTTAGAGCCCTTTCCATAATGGATTAGACTCTTATGCGGCCGCACTCTCAAGAACACCTTGTCACCCACGGAGAAGCTCCAATCCAATCTCTTGGCATTGGCATACTTATTTTGGTGATCCTGTGCCTCCTGTAATCTCTGTCTGATCAAAGTGACCTGTTACTCCATATCCTACACTAACTCTAGTCCAATAGCCACTCTATCCTCTATACAGTCCCAACTCAAGGGAGTCCTACACGGCTTGCCATACAAGGCCTGATAGGAAGGCATGCTTAGCGAGCTGTGATGCCCATTATTGTAAGCAAACTCAACCAGATATAGGTAGTCCTCCCATCTAGATTGGTGATCCATAACATACATGTGAAGCATGTCCTCTAACACCTGATTGACCGTCTCAGTCTGTCTATCTGTCTTAGGATGATAAGATGAACTAAAGTTGAACTGAGTGCCGAACGCCTGCTGCAATGCCCTCCAAAAGGCTGAAGTGAACATTGAATGTCTGTCAGATATAATGCAACGAGGTACCCCATGAAGTCTCACTATGTCATTTGAGAAAACCCTCGCCACTGCTGGTGCATTGTACATCATGCGTACAGGTGAAAAGTGGGCTACCTTGGTCAACTTGTCAATTGTCACCATGATGGCATCATGGCGGCAAGCTGACAAAGGTAGACCAACGATGAAATCCATGGAAATGGTATCCCATTTCCACTCTGGTAGCTTGTACAGGTAAAGTAAATCTGTTGGATGCTGATGCTTGGCCTTCACCCTTTGGTACTCAAGACAATGAGCAACAAACTCTGCAATATCTCACCTCATACCTACCCAGTGGTACAACTATCTCAAATCTGTATGCATCTTCTTCACCCGTGAATGTGTTGTATAAGGTGCTCTATGAGCCTCTGATAAAACCAATGATCTAAGATCACCTACAAGGGGAACATAGATGCACTGACGATGTCAAAGAAGACCATCCACCTCAAGATAATACCCTGCAAACTTGCCCTTAAGGGCCCTCTACGACTGCAACTCCTGTTGAGCCTCTAGAAACCACTCATCCTCTAGTAGGTACTGCAAGATACGCCCTCTCAAGTCAACACTCAAGGTCAAGGTCAAGATCTTGTGGCGCCTCCAACTCAAGGCATCAGCAACCACGTTCTCCTTTCCTTTGATGTAATGCACATCAAAGTCATACTCACAAAGAAACTCCATTCAATGCCGTTGACGAGCGTTTAGATTCAGCTGTGTGAAGATGTACTGTAGACTATGATGGTCAAAGTGTAACTCGAAGTGACATCCTAAGAGAAAGTCTCTCTAACAAATGAGAGCATGAACTACCATTGCTAACTCCAAATCATGTGTCAGGTGTAGACACCCTAAAATGACCATGTCATCACACGACTTGCATTTCATCAATTATTCTAATCACCTGCATTCAACGTTAATTAAATAATCTAATTATTTAATTAATTTCATCTAATTCCTCTAAATCTCTTAAATTCGACATTAATTAAATAAATTCTATTTATTTAATTAATTAAATCAAATTCCTCTATATTCTTCCACAATTAAATAATTTTAATTATTTAATTAGATCATTATCCTCTTTTCAAAATTCAAATCCACATTAATTAAATGAATCCAATTATTTAATTAATTCATCACAAATTCCCTCTTATCTACAATTAAATATTTCATAATTATTTAATTAAATCAAATCAAACTTATTCTTCCAAAAAGAAAATATAATCAATTATTTTATTTATTCTTCCAAAATCATGCACAACAATTAAATAAATTTATTTATTTAATTAGCTTTCTTATCTTCTAAATTAAATAATCCTAATTATTTAATTGTTTTTTCCAATAATATCTCCTCTAAATTTAAATAAATCAAATATTTATTTAAATTACTTTTTCTTCTAAATTGAGTTATCTCTAAATATAACTCAAGCTTTCTTACACATGCAATTAAATATTCCTAATATTTAATAAAGAAAAATATCTTCTTATTCTCATGCAAATCCCTTCTTCTTGTTTTAAATCACTTAACTGATTGTTATATTCTTTTAATTGCTTTAACCCAGTCTTCTATTTTTGATAACTCCTCTCATGCAAAAGAAAGCAAGACACATGTCTTCTTCTTATTCGTTGCATGTTCCTCAACTGTTCTCCTCCATTGATTCTTTTGAATTATCTGGATCGTTGATCGATCATGTTTGAAACTTATATAAACCCCCCTCATCTCCTTCACAAATCCTCTTTAATCACTTATTCTCGGGCATATTTAACAGCACTTTGAGCATACATCGCATCGATTGAGCAACTTCATGATCTCTTAACATTGATCTTTGAGCATTACTTGCTTGTTGCAACCATGGTTTCGTAGCACTATTGAGCAATCCACATTCATCCAAAGGGAACAATACAAATCTCGGTAAAAGCTTTCATATTTCATTGATTTATTATTAATGGCTTTTATTTAGATCAGTTCTCTTTATGTTATTGGGTTTTTGATTTGTTTAGTTTATCATAGTCAATTTTCCTCATACACATTCTGGCACGCTCGGTGGGACCCACTAATCCCTCTTTTTCTTTGAGAAATTGATTTTTTTTAAGTTACAGTACCGAACAGCTCAAAAAACACAAAAAAGCGCTTTTGGCAGTATCCTTAAGCGCTACTGAAGGCACGGTACAGTGCCCTCAGGTGATACTGCGACATTTCTGGTAACATAGAGTGGCACTTTTGGTAATACAGAATGATGCTTCTGGTAGTATCATTAAGCGCTTTCGGCAAAATAGGTTTTCTGACTTTAGTTGGTGTTTTTGCAAGGTTTTATTCATATGCATAGCTTTCATTTGTCTAACAAGCTGTTATATTTTTCTTTCAACTATCCTTTGATACTTCCTAAGTTGACTTATTTAGGGGTATTTTTGATATTTGAGTTAACCTATCTATTCGCGACACCTTTTTTGAGTTTGATTGATTGCAGGATATAGATTTAGCAGATATTGCTTCTCAAAACATTAGATCAATCATTGAAATCCTATCTGAACCTAGTTATTTTGACAAAATATAACCTTTTTTGGCTCTGAGACAGAACAACGCTTTTGGTCAAATAGTACAATGCTTCCAGTAGCACAGTATCGTGCGTCTGGCTCTGATTCAGCGCTTCTGATAGCACAGTAAGTCACTTTTGGTCTACATCACCGCGCGTTTGAAACACAGTGCGGCGCTATTGGTATCACAGTAAGTCACGTTCGGTAAGACAGTAGCTCACTTTTGGTCAAATTGATTTATTTTTGCTAACTTGTGAGTTTTTGGGGAACTAACTAGCTTGTTGCAGCTTCTTATCACTCACACAGAGCAAAAAGGTTTTTTCTAACATGTTCATGCAGGACGAGCATTGAAGAAATCTTGATTTATCTCACTAAGTCTTAGAAACATATTGCCTTCTTAAGGGATAATTGAACAAATCATTTTGGCAATCTAAGTCTTAGGAACATATTACTTTTCTTAAGGGACAATGGACATGTATGTGAAAACACCTCAATTTTCTAAGAGACAATGGACATGAATGTCAAACACTTCAATTTCATAAGGGACAATTGACAACTACAAATGTGTGTGTGCCTAATTTAGTTGCACCTTATTTTTCTTATAACGGGACAATTAAACCTTTGTTTGACGTGCTTGCTCTTACATTTTAGTATTTCCTTTAGAAGGGCCTGCTTTTAGATTGCATTTCATCCAAAAGGGACAACCCTAAGCGGAGTTTTCCTTTGAACCACCATATAAGAGGGATAAGGCGAAAGCCAAGTCCTAACCGACGTCAGCCTTACCTTGTGGTGCCAAACTGAAAAGAGGTGTACTAGCTCTTTGCGAAAATGATTTTCATATTGAGCGAAGTGTTTGATACTCTTAGTAGGATTGGTTAAAGCTTTTAGTAGCTTGTCACATTGCTCGTAAGGCGTTGGTCCCTCAAAGTTACCAAGAACCATTCTAGATAGAGACTACCCAATCTACCTCCGAACATTGTGGTAATCATCAGTGCAAGGGGAATCAATTTAAGACCTTAAGATACTCACCATTGCCTCCCTTGAGAAGAGATAGTATTCCCTTGGCCATAAAGCTCTTGTGACCTACTTGAACTTTCCAAGGGGAGGGTGAGATATCCCTACCTATCATCTCTCGCAAAGATACAAAATATCCAACACCTTTATCGAATGATATTTTTATCGATGGAGTATTAAGTTGTGAGCTAATCTACTGCAATGAAACCTTGTCTCTAGGGATAAAAAGTGCTTGTTATTGATTGCAATTGTCTTATACCTGTGGAAACATTGGGTTATTTTTTGTGAGCCTCAAACATACACTATCTGTTGTGTCAGTCCTTTTTTGACCACTTGTTTGTTGTGTTTTCTCTTGCCAAAGACAAATCTAGTCAGAACCATAACCAAATCTATCAAAATTGCCTTTAAAAACATCAGACACTACTTCAGCACCTCTGGTATTACAGTAGCTCGCCCTTGGTGGTACAGTAGCTCACTTTTGGTCACCGTAGCTCACCTTTGGTATAGCAGTACCTCACCTTTGGTAGCTCAGTCCATCGCCTTTGGTATTACAGTAGCATGCTTTTGGTTGCACAGTCCTGCGCCTCTGGTCAAACAGTATAGCGCCTTTGGTCCAGTTACTTAGGCATCAGAGTTTGTCTTTTTCCAAACACAAGCAAAATCTCAACATTACCTTTTTTTCTTGGTGTATTCCATGGTAACCACTAGGCTCCAACAAACTATGAAATCCAAGCAAGTTGTCCCTAGGAAGCACAAATCGCCTCCTCACACACCGCAATCAGGCCATCTCAACATTACTCCCAAGGTTACCCTTAGAACACCTGTGGAAAGATCTACCAATTCTCCCAACATGCCGCACCTTGATCAACCAAGCAATCTGCAAGAAGGTAGAGTCCCTTTGGTAAGTACACCTCACTATACCACCGGCTTGCCTCCAGATTTTGTGCCACAAGGATATACTGTTGATCAAATCATGCCTCAAGAAGGTAGGGTCCCTTTGGTAAGCACACCTCACTATACCACTGGCATGCCTCCGGATTTTGTCCCACAAGGTTATACTACAGATCTAGCCCCACCTTAAGAAGAGCGACACTTTGAGATGGGTCAATCCTCTCAAGAAGATGGGCAAGATCTTGATGAATTCATACAAGATCCTAGAGCTATAGCTACCTTTGACAAAATCCTTAGCAAGAACCAAGATCATTTCTTTCGCTTGCTCACAGAGCAAGGAGCCAAATTACTACAAGATTTTTATTTATCCAATCTCAAGGAGACAAACAACACCCTAGACACCATGCAAGCGGTGCAAACCATATCAATAGTGACCACACCTTTACCTAAACCAAGCTCACAAGGGAAAACAATGGTACAATATAAGAATCCCATTTTTCAAAACCCAATAGGAAAGAGGGCCGTATCACCACTTTTGACTCCTATGGAAATCGACAAAAATCAACAAGAAACTCTCCAACGTCAAGTGGAGCTAGCTAAGCAAGCCACCTTAGCTCAAGCAAATATACAACAAACTCAGGTAAAGTGTCCACACCAACCGCAAGTGGAATTTTGGTTACTCCTTCGCAAATAGGCTTCCCACCAAATTACAATCTAGGGAACAACTATGTAGCCATGCAACAAGGGTCTCAACACATACCACCTCCCATATCATCAAACCTTCATGTCTCTCAACCAATTAGAGTCATGCAATCCCCACCACAAAATTCTTCTACACTCATCACCAATCAACCATCGCAAATCACTTCTACCTATGTCCCTCCTCCACTACGTTCATCAGCGCTAAATTTCTTTCACACATTGCCTAGCCACCCTCAACTTCCCCAACATCAAGTTTCCCAAAGCTATGCCACCATCATAACCTAATCCTACGCACTTTAGCTTTCCTCCAACCAATTCTTTTCTTCAACCATCACAAAGCCAACATTCTTACCTAGCCCCACCTCCATCTCTTCCAAATCAAAACATCCAATTTCAAACCAATTCAAATCCAACATACAATGTGTATGACCCCAACCAATCTTACGACCCTTACAACACCAATGCTCATGGATTACACTACAATCTCCCGTATGGACAACAACAGTCACTCTAGGACAACAGGAGATGTTTCCTACCCCCCCCACAATGATGGAGCTCAAAATTGTAGAAGTTCAACAATAACTATCTGATCTTACGTTTGGCCACACCAAGAAGACCTTCTCTTTTAGAAGAAGTGTGTCCTTACCCTTTTGATTGGTCACTACCCATGATCCCTTTTCCTCAAAATTTTACTATTCCTAAGTTTGATAAATACAAAGGAAAAGGTGAAACAAAAGACCATCTTAGGGAATTCTATCTGGCTTGCTTCGAGGTTTCACATAACAACACATACCTTATGCGTCTCTTTCCTTACAGTCTTGGAGGTTAAGCAATAGAATGGTTCTCACACTTGCCTACAAGTATCAAGTCTTTTAACGAACTAGCAGAGAAATTTGCCACCCATTTCTCCTACAACACAGAGCATGAGATCTCTATGATTGATCTATGCAACAATAAATAGAAAAATGGTGAAACTTTCATTTCTTTCCTTCAACGATGGAGACAAATGGCTAGCAAATTCCCTTTCAAGATTCCTGAGAAATAGCTTGTTAGCATATTTGTGCAGAACCTCAACCAAGAGTTAGGTTTCCACTTGCAAATTCTTAGTGCTACAACCTTCGACGAAATCACATACAAGGGAATTAACATCAAAAAGGCCCTCATTGCGAAGGGTGTGGTTAAAATCTTCAAAGAAACGAAAGACAATGCTCCTCATCAGCAATCGAGCGATAAGCCCAAATATTGGAACAAAAACAAAAACGTGGTCAACGATGGGGTGGTTGATTCTAAACATGTCCAAACTTTGCAAATTTTGCTAAAGCTTTCCAAAGCAAGTCAAGCTCCACCTCAACAACAGCAACAACAAAGACAACCTTATCAAAACCAACAACAGCGACAACAAGAGCAACCTCAACAAGATTACCCTCCGCGGTGTCAATTCACTCCCTTGGGAGAGCCCATAGAATCGGTCCTACAAAAGCTTTTGCACAAAGGGCTCATTACCTTACCAGATGCTCCCCCGTATGGCAAACCTGTTTACAAAACTGCATGGTACAGAGAAAATGAATACTGTGAATTCCATAGGAGCAAAGGGCACATAACCGCATCATGCATGAAACTCAAGAACCTAATCCAAAATCTCATCGAAGGCAACCAAATCTCTCTTTGAAGATGATCCACCAGCTCAACACACAAACAAAGACCTCAACATGTACAAGGAACCATTTCCTCACCATGGTCCGCCTCCTCCTCAGGATAAAGGTAAAGGTGTCAACTGTGCTTCCACTTCCTTTGACTCCATTGTGGGTCATTTTAAAGAGAGTCGAGTGTCTACCCTCACAATTAAAGGTAAATCTACGGATTGCGCTGTTACAACTCGTCATGGTCGTGTCACCATTCGTGGTCCTACACCCAGTCTTCTAGCTTAATCTAATTATAATCTTGTCGAACATCTAGGGAAAACGCCAACATAGATTTCTATCTTGGACCTTCTACGGTCATCACCTGCACATAGAGTAGTGCTAGACAAAGCCCTCCAAGAGTCTTCGGTTCCTAACAACATAGTGGTCGTAGCTTTTTGAGCTATAGTAGGTAACATTGCTTTGTCCTACAATGTGGTCTTCTCTGAAAAGGACCTCCCTTCCCATGATCCATGTCACAATGATGCCCTTCATATTGAGGTTCTCATCCATAAAAGCGCAAAATCAAACGTATACTCATAGATGGCGGTGCTGGTCTCAACATTTGTTCTTTAAAGTTACTTAAACAATTAGGATACTCTGAGGATCATATCAACATTGATCAAAGTATTACAATCAAGGGATATGATGATGTTGAACGCCGCTCAGAAGGTGTTATCCACTTGCCTATACAACTGGGCCCCCTTATATTGGAAACCAGGTGCCAGGTCCTTGACATTGAGCTGCCTTACAACATTATCCTAGGCTGCCCATGGATCCATGCAATGAAAGTTGTTCCCTCCACGTACCATCAGTCTCTAAAGTTCCCATACAATGGTATGAAGATCACTATCCCAGGAGACCCCAATCCTTTTGAATTTTGTCGTGTCTTGCAAGGCAACTATAAGAATTGCAACCAAGTGCCTAAAAATGAAAAAGCCCTTGAATCCCCACTATATGTTGATCCTAAAACTCTGACACAAGCCTCTACAAGTGAACCTAATCCTCTTCCTGAAATCAAAGCTCACATTCGTGATATAGGCTTTGGAACATATCATATCTCAAAATCTTGTTGTGTAGGGCAGATGCCTTTATCCCCTAAATCTTACGGCTTACCACCCATTGCCAAAGCAGCTATTCCTCCCCCAACATTTCTAACCCAATTCCAATAAGGACGGTTATTGGAGGAGGAAACTATTGAGGACATTTCTTCCTGGCTCTATAAAGAGAAGGAACCGGTTACAATATCAGTCAACCAATATGGCAATGGATTAAGGATAGTCAAACACATGGGCTATAAAGGCAAAGGTGGCCTTGGGAAATAGAATCAAGGAACAATGGAACCCATTATTGTGACAAAGAAACTAGACAAGAAGGGTTTAGGATTTGGTAAGAAGGTACCACGCACCTTGGACATCGAGGGTATCCTCGACAAGGTGGCTAAAACTTCTATCACATATTCAACATTTTATGAGGATATCATCGATGACTCTTCCCTCCATATGACTGACCTATTCACTGAATCCTCCGTCTTTATGCTATCATCCGTATCCTTAACCTCCACCATAAACACCCAGAATGTAACACTTGTCTACCTTGAACTTATCGATTGGGACCAACAAGGGTCCCCCGTTATAGATGTATTTCAGAATGACGAAGCTTTAGCTGAGTTCATGGGACTTCGGGAAGGTATCCCTCTTGGCAATCATACAGCAGGTTTTGTAATGGAACTAGAGCCAATAGCTTATTTTGGTGAGAATGCCAAATCCTCCAATCACAAAAGTAGAAATAAAGAAAGATCTCTAGGTGAAAACCACACTGTGACACCTCCTGATCACAAAATAGTAAAAACAAAGGATGTATCCAAAGGTGAAAACCTAATTGTGGTACCTGAGGATGGAGGATTTGACCTTCCCCTACCATCTAAGTATCAAGAAAAGTCAGCTCTCCTAGTGGAAGATTCTACAGAGATAAACCTTGGCACTGAGCAGAATCCAAAGACCACATTCCTAGCAGCATCATTATCAAAGGCAGAACATAGGAATCTTAACAATTTCTTCTTACAGAGAACCATCAACTTTGCATGGACCTATGCGGATATGTCAGGGCTAGACCCTAAGCTAGTAGTTCATTATCTCACAGTTGATCCAAAAGTTAAACCATTCAAGCAAAAGCTGAGAAAGATGCACCCACAGATAGCGCTCTTGGTAAAAGTGGAAATACAAAAGTTGTTAGACGCAAAGTTCATACGACCTATTGACTATTCAGATTGGGTCTCAAACATTATACCTGTGTCTAAACCCAATGGGCGCATCTGCATGTGTAATGATTTTAGAGATCTCAACAAGACATGTCGCAAAGATGACTTTCCATTACCAAACATTCATATTATTGTAGACTTGACAGCAAGTCATGAAATGCTTTCTCTCATGGATGGATTCTCAGGCTACAATCAGATAAGGATAGCAGAAGAAGATCAACATAAAACAACCTTTACTTGTCCCTAGGGCAATTATTATTGGTGTGTCATACCATTTGGTCTAAAGAATGCAGGGGCAACTTATCAGAGAGCAATGACAGTGATATTCCATGATCTCTTTCATCATATCATGGAAGACTATGTTGATGACATACTAACTAAATCTTCTAGGGCAGATCACATACAAGTTCTAAGACAGATCTTTGATAGGCTCGAGAAATACCAAGTGAGACTCAATCCAAAGAAGTGTCTTTGGTGTAACATCAGGGAAGCTATTGGGATACATTGTATCTCGTAGAGGCATCAAAGTAGACCCCACAAAAGTAAAAGCTATAGTGGAGATGCCTCCACCAAAGAACCTCAAAGCGTTAAGGAGCCTTCAAGGAAGGTTGCAGTCCATTAGGCGTTTTATCTCACAACTAGCAGATAAATGTCAACCATTTCAACACTTTCTTCGAAAGGATGTCTCATTTCGATGGGATTGTAAGTGTCAAGCAACATTTGATCAGCTTAAAGAGTATCTAGATACACCTCCTGTATTGGTTCCACCAATTGCTGATAAACCTTTGATATTATACATCTCAACTACAACTTCGGCCCTAGGGGCCTTGCTAGCACAAAATGATGAATTAGGAAAAGAGCATGCAATTTATTATATCAGTAGAACCTTGGTGGGATATGAGCTCAATTATTCACCAATGGAAAGGGGTTGTTTAGCAGTAGTGTTCGCTTCCCAAAAGTTGTGGTATTACATGTTGAACCAACACACAAATCTTATAGCCAAAATTGATCACTTGAAGTATCTACTTGCAAAAGCGGATCTCACAGGTAGACTAGCTAAATGGGTCATGATCCTTAGTGAGTTTGACATTGAGTATGTGGATCGCAAAGCAATCAAAGGACAAGCCCTAGCAGATCAACTAGCAGAAGCACCCATGACAGATACACACCCTATGGTAGCAGATTTTCCAGACGAGAATCTATTCACTCTTTCTAACTCAATAATGTGAAAGTTATGCTTTGATGGTTCCTACACACAACATGGGTTAGGGGCCGGCATCTTATTTATCACACCTCAAAATGACTATATTCCAAAGTCATATCGGCTTGCCTTCCCTTGTACCAACAACATTGTCGAGTATGAAGCACTCCTCATAGGTCTTAATACAGCAGTTCAATGGGACATCACAGAATTATAGGTATATGGAGACTCACAACTAGTCATTCAACAAGTCACAGACGAGTACCAAACAAAAGATGAAAAGTTGGTCCCCTACAAGCAACTAGTGGATGCCTACAAACCACATTTTTCTAGCATCACATTTGAGTAAATTCCAAGAGAGCATAACAAAGTTGCAGATTCTATGGCTTCTGTAGGGTCACTAATTGACATGCCGGCTAATACACAGAAATGTCAATTCTTGATCGAGCAATTGTTGATACCAGTCGTCGATGTTCCCATTACTCAAATCATCTGCGAACTTGTTGGTCCCAATTCCCCATGGTATGAAGATATCTATGAATACCTTAAACACAATACCTTTCCCCCCGACCTATCCTCCACCCAACGCAAAACCTTTATCCTTCGATCCTCCTGTTACACCATTCTGGGTGATACATTATATCACTGGAGTCTTGATGGTATCCTCTTACGATGTCTTAACGCGGATGAAGCCGAAGCTACCTTACGAGACATACATGAAGGTGTCTATGGCACACATTCTACCGGTCCTAATCTCACTAAGAAGATACTGAGAACAGGTTACTACTGGCCTACAATAGAGCAAGATGTTGCACAGTTTGCTAAGAAGTGTCTACAATGCCAGCAACATGGAGATTTTATTCACGCACTAGCTCAAGAACTACAACCTGTGACAACTCCTTGGCCTTTTTCTCAATGGGGTCTCAACCTCATAGGACAAATCCACCCATCCTCATCTAATGGCCATAAGTTCATCATTACTGCCACTACATATTTCACGAAGTAGGTTGAAGCCATTCCCATGACCTATATCACTAGTAAGCAAATAGCCAAGTTTATCCTTAACTATCTCATATGCCGGTATGGTATCCCCCAAGCCATTGTCACTGATAATGGGAGACCATTCAAGAATCAAGATGTCCGTGCCTTATGCACACAATACAATATCCAACATCGCTTTTCAACCCCCTACTATCTGCAGAGTAATGCCCAAGCTGAGGCTTCCAACAAAACCATTCTTAAAATCCTCAAGAAAATAGTCAATGAAGCTAGTCGTGATTGGCACTTGCAACTCAATCCCGCCCTATGGGCCTACCGTACTAGTATCAGAACACCAATTGGTGCCACACCCTATGCCTTGGTCTATGGCTCCAAAGCCATCCTACCTATAGAGGTCGAGATCCCATCCCTCAGAGTATCCATGCAGGACCTGATTGATAGAAAAGAGTATCGCACTTCCAGATTAGCTGAGCTCGAACTACTAGATGAAAAGTACCTTGCTGCACTTAATCATCTCCATGTCTATCAAAACTGCCTCTGGCGTAATTACAACAAAAAGATCAAGGAAAGACGGTTTCAAGTTGGTGATCTTGTACTTAAAGAGAATCAAAGAAATCAAGCCGATTGAGAAAAGAAGGGCAAGTTTGAGCCTAATTGGTTAGGTCCCTTTATTATCACAACAACATATGGATCAGGAGCTTATACTTTAGCTACACCTGATAGCATTCCTCTAGATGAGCCACTTAACAGTGTCCATCTCAAGAAGTTCTATGCCTGATCCTCAGAGTATTCCAAAAAAAAGAAAATAAAAATAAATAAATAAATAATAATAATAAAAACAACAAAATCCAAAAAAAAAATCCATCCTCTGGTGAAAACCTAGCAAACAGGCGCCTTGGATAAGTACCATAGTGAAAACCTGGCAAATGGGCACTATGTGTAGAGTTAGCACCCATCGTCTATCGAGCCTTGTCCATTTCTCGTTGTCACAACGCACTTTCCATCCATCCATAATAAAACCATTGACCTTGTTTGCATTTCCATCTCCCTATCTAGTATAGCTTGGAAATTTGTCAATGTCCATCATCGTCACCCTGCATCTTGATCTGTGTCTACAATTAACATTATATTATCCTAGGTCAAAGCTTTCTATGTCTTCTTCATCAGTCATCCATGCAAATTCCTCTGCCAAAATGGGGGCAACTCTTTCCTTAACTTAGGTCTAGGATTGGTTCCTTGTTCGTGGTTCACAACGCGCTCTTCAATCTTTTCTCCTTTCCGCAGATAGCATCCTTTAACGGACACATCATTCCTACGATAAGGCTGTTATCTTTTCTTCTCAATGCTTTTTCTTACATCATCGCACCAACCAGAACTACATATTATCATCTTCTCAATCTTAAAGTATCTTGATCCCATGGATATGGGTATGTAGGCAGTCTAGAATATGAAGGAAGTATCCAGTACTCGGGTACATAAGATCTCCCCCTCACCACCTTGGCCCATCTCATCACTCTATCCAGAACTACATATTTATCACTTTCATCTTTCATCGTAATGTGCCTTGATCCTGTGGATACAGGGTAAGTAGGCAGTCTAGAATACGAAGGATGTATCCAGTACTCAGGCACACACGATCCATCATCTTCCACCCACCCCAATCCATTAGCACTGTCGCCTTTCTTATCTTCCATTTTTCAAAATCCATTCACCTCAACTTGACTAACTCAAGCCGCGAGCTAGTGCATCCTTTCAAAGCAAAAGTTTTTGGCAAACCTGAAACAAAGCAGCTTCCTTCTAGAGTCATCTACTGTCCTACATACCGATTACCAACATCAGCTAAGTCCCGCTTAACCAAAGCCCTAGATCAACAAGCTTGTCTTCTGCGAAGTGTTCCATTATCGAGACCAACACACACGTCTCCTACAACATGTGGCATTTCCTGCAGTGAGACATTGTCTTTTTAGGTAGATAGCACCCTTTAACGGACACAGATTTCCTACGCTAAGGTTGTTATCTTTCCTATCCAATCTATCCTGAGCAACCTCTTTGGCAAGAGAATATGTTGGTTGTATGTTTACTTTGTAGGTTAGTCAATTTATGTTATGGTTTATCTTTTGTTCCTTTATCCATTACCTATTCAAGGCTACCTTGATTTATCTATAATCTTGGTATGTTGCGATGCAGTACGGATTGGGGGCATAGTCATTGCTTTTTGTGTGCCATGTTTGAGGAATGATCTTTAGCATCTTTCTTAGCATTCTATTTATCTTGTGTGTGTTATGCCCTAGCATCTTACATATTAATATTTCTTCTTGCATTTACATGTATTGAAGTTTAATTTATGTTCAAGACTATGGCTTATTCGCATATTCCAACAAGGTCATATTATGTCTAAAGGATCTAAGTTCAAACCGCTTGCTTGCAGAGTCAACATCCATGCACTTGGATATCACAGCACCTTGGTCTTTTATACCTTGGTGGCAAACTATCCACGTGCTATATCAAAAATAAGGATTGCTTTTATATACAAATGTGAAACCATTGTAACAAGCTCATTCGTTCGCCCATGGCCATATATCATTTTCATTGCAAAGATCAATCAACAGTCTCTATCTTCCGTCTCCTCTTTTCTTCTCTCTGGTGCTATCTGCAAAACCCACATGTTAGATATCACTAGTCATGGCATCTATATCATCATACATCTCTATCATCATACATCTATAAGCATCATATATGCAATACACATCATCACATAAATCCATAAACCTACATACATATCATCACATCCATGATATCAAGAAGTGCATATATACAAGCACGAACATCAATGAGCCGAATAGATCATCATATATCTCATGTAAAGGTCATCATAGTATAAAATGTATGTGTCTACATCAATAGTCCATATATACATCCATATAGTACATCAAGGCTATCAAGAGCCCATAAAATATACAGTGGGATGCACGCAGGCATCTGTCTAAAATGATACAATATACAAATATACATGCTCTAGTGGGTAGAGCTGCCCTCCTATTGTGGCCCCTGTCCTCCACCTATGCTCAGTACAAGTCCCCCTGTTGGTCCTCCTCCTCCCCCTGGTGGCACAAATGGTACTCTCACTGAGGACAATGACTGCCTGTCTTGCGAGAACCTGACGCTCCAGACCTACTCCTATCTCTGTAGCTCGGCTCTCGTTGCGCCTCTAGCACCGTACCTGCGTAAAGTGCCTTGTAGTACTCTGCCTCTCTACCTGCTAATACTAGCTCTCCCTACACTCGGACAAGCTCACTGTATAAGGTCCTCTGATCTGCACCCAGTGTATGGCGTGCCTCATCTCTCTCTTGCCTCACTCTATGGAGTGTGGCCTCTGCTGTCAGCCATAGCTGTACCTCTGTATCCCTCTCCCTCGTCACCTAGGCTAGCTACCCGTCATCTACTGCTGGTGCGGCTGGTGCCTGTACCTGTACCTATATCTGTGTTTGCGCCTAGACCTGTAGTTGTGCTTATGCGTGTGCCAGGGCTGTCTGTGTTGCTGTTGCTACCTGTGTCTGTGACTATGCTAAGGCCTCGGCCTGTCTCACCTCGACCCTCGTGGCATCCCTATCCCTCCTCAACCGTACCATCCAGAGATCTAGTCGAGTCCTCAGGCTATCTCCTCCTGTAACAATCACTCATTCCTCTGCAAATCTGTCTCTATGACCGGATCCCCCTCCTCTACCATCTCCACATCCGCTTGCTGGCCGCTGGCCTCTCCAACTGTCTGCTGTTTGGCAACTCTAGCTTATCGTTTGATCCTAGCCTCTGCACCTGGGACTAGTACCTCCCCCACTGCCCCTGCCACACCTGGTCTCGTCAACCGCACTAGCATGTGTGTCTACCAGTATCTATCATACTCTGGAAATGTACCTTGTTGGATCTAGGGCATACAACTGAGAGGGGGGGTGAATCAGTTGTATACAAACTTGCTTTCTATTTCAAACACTTGATTCGTCTTGTTAGTTAACATCATATCAATTAATCATCCATGAAAGTAAAACGCACAAACACAAGAGCAAATAAACATCAACATAATGAACACCAAGATTTTGACGTGGAAAACCCGGTTAAGGGAAAAACCATGGGGTGATTAACCCAAGGATTATTCTCTGTTAAAAGAATAAGAAAAAGAATGGCACTTGCCAATTAGGGCTCACTGCCCGAGCACACTGCTCACAAAGAGGCCCACTGCCTACAAGGAGACACACTGTCTACAAAGTGATAAGAATCATGGTCTTGAACTGGAGAATGACATCTTTACCATGTCCGGATCAATTCTATTTAAGCCCAAAAACCTCTGCTCTGCCTTCCGCACTACTCTTCGCTACACCACTCTCATCCACAGAATCCACACTACAAAATGAACTCACAAACCTTTATTTATACAAGACATCAACTTAGGAACAATCATCTAAGTCAGCAATCAACTATAAGAATATCTGCAAGATGAATAACACATCCGGTCGGCCACCACAAGAACATTCACAGGATGAACAACTCATCCGGTCAGCTAAACAGAGCAAGAACTTCATCCGGAAGATTATCTTCAATTCTGGGCTCTACCATCAATGCGGACCAACAACACAACCTAAACATGATCCACAGACATTTCCAAGCCTACCTAAATGACCAGGTACATCTGCACTTCCTCTACTTACTGGAATCTCTTCTCTTCCTTATTCGGAACTTCAAGAACACAGTCTGTCGCCACTGTCACAATGCAAAAGGTACTTCTGGACCTCCAAATCATACACAACTTGAGATGACACATCACAAGGACATCCCAAACACTCCTTCCAATCTGCAGATTAGGATTATACAATTCCGGACCTCACCAGACCTTTCTGTGATCCTCTGTCACCTCTGAACACTTGCTAGAACCGGTTCCACACCGACAGCCACAACTCCTTCAGATCTTCATGCGGACCTCTGAAATCTTAACTGAAGCATCTCAAGACTCATATATACAAACCCTTTAATCTGCATCATCCGGTTCGCATCCTATACAATACATTTGCCTTCTTCTCATCACTGTTCTTCACTGTTCCTGACTGAGGCTAATTTTCTCAATATCCTCAGCACACTGCTCATCGAATCCCTCTTGTCAATGCAATATGAGTATGTTGACATCAATGACAACACTGGTTCACCTCATACTTGCAACAATCTCCCCCTTTGTCATTGATGGCAACATATGATGTGAAAAACCATCAAGACAAGAACTTCTCCTTTCTGTCACAGCTCCCCCTATCAGCAACATGTCTTCTCCTCATTTACTGCTCCCCCTTTGATCATCAGCTACTTGTTTTTCACATGTATTCTCTCCCCCTTTGACATCAATGGCAAAGGGCTCATACTTGCAATTTTAACACATCAGAATCATACCAGCTACTCCCCCTTAGTAGCAGCTCCCCATCATCAATCCGGATCACAAGATATGACTGTGATATCCACCAGACTGATGCACATCAGTGCATCCTAGTTCATCACTGGAGGGGCCATGACCCCTAACTTCTCCTGGAGATATTCAAAAGAGTCCTTGGGAAGAGGTTTAGTAAAGATATCTGCAATCTGATCCTTGGAGGGAACATACTCCAACCTGACTTCTTCCTTGTTCACTTGTTCTCTCAAAAAGTGAAACTTGATAGATATGTGCTTAGTCTTAGAGTGCAATACCGGATTCTTGGAAATATTAATTGCACTTGAATTATCACAGAAAATTGTGATAGGCTCCTCATATTCAACTTTAATGTCTCTTAGCATCTGCTTCATCCATAAGATTTGAGTGCAACTACCTGCTGCTGCAATGTATTCTGCTTCAGTTGTAGACAGAGATATTGCATCTTGTTTCTTACTTAGCCAAGAAACCAATCTCTTCCCCAAAAAGAATGCTCCACCACTGGTGCTCTTCCGGTCATCCACATCTCCTGCCCAATCTGCATCTGTGTAAGCATGAAGAGAGAAATCTAGATCTCTAGGGTACCATAGACCATACTCAGCTGTTCCTTTCAAGTATCTAAAAATTCTTTTGATTGCCATAACATGAGATTCTTTAGGATCAGCCTGGAATCTTGCTACAAGACCAACAGCCTGCATTATATCTGGTCTGGTCTGAGTGAGATACAACAATCCACCAATCATTGATCTATACTTTGTCTGATCTGCCTTTGGGGAGTCATCATCTTTGCTCAACTTACATCCGGTTGCCATGGGAGTGTTCATTGGCTTTGAATCTTCCATACCAAATTTCCTTAACAATTCTTTCACATATTTGGTCTGAGAAATGAAGATCCCTTTCTTTGTTTGAGTAATTTGCAGACCCAAGAAGAAATTCATTTCACCAAGCATAGACATTTCAAACTCACATTTCATCTGATTTGCAAAAGTTTTGCACATACTATCTCTTCCTCCAAAAATGATATCATCCACAAACACTTCAACAATCAAAATGTTTTCATGATCAATTTTGAAATATAAGTTACTGTCAGCAGTATCTTTGCTGAATCCAATCTACATAAGATGCTTATCCAACCTTTCATACCATGCTCTTGGGGCTTGTTTTAATCCATACAATGCTTTCTTCAACTTGCAGACCATATCATCATTGTCAGACAATTGAAATCCATCCGGTTGTTCAATGTAAACTTCTTCTTCCAGATCACCATTTAGGAAGGCAGACTTGACATCCATCTGATATACCTTGAAGTCTTTAAAGGCAGCAAATGCAAGAAATAATCTAACTGCTTCAATTCTTGCCACCGGAGCAAAGGTCTCTTCAAAATCAATTCCTTCTATTTGAGAGTAGCCTTTGCAGACCAATCTAGCTTTGTTTCTGATTACTTCACCAGCTTCATTTAATTTGTTCCGAAAGACCCATTTGGTTCCAATCACATTCCTGTCTCTAGGTCTGGGAACAAGATCCCAAGTATGATTTTTCTCAATTTGCATTAATTCATCTTTCATTGCTTTGGTCCAGTTTTCATCATTGCAGGCTTCATTTACTGTTTTAGGTTCAATCTTTGAAATCAGACAACATTCATCCTGATTTTGAGCAACATTCCTTCTAGTTTGCACACCTTTGCTTCTGTCACCTATGATCTGATCTTCAGAGTGGTTCAGTGTTACATACCTTGGAATTTTGGGAGTATCCTGCACTGCTGCTTCTTGATCAGGCTCATTCAAACCTATCTCTTCTTCCTAATTTACCGGATCAGGCTGACTCTGACTTACCGGAGAGGATTGAGTTCCTTGAACCTGAACACCGTCTTGGTCATCTTCATCAAACTCATAAAATCTTGAGGGCTTCTCAATTCCTTCATCAACTTTCACATTAGTGCTTTCTATCATCTTCCTCAGTCTCTTATTGTAACACCGGTATGCTTTGCTTTGAGTGGAGTAACCCAAGAAAATTCTTTCATCACTTCTAGCATCAAACTTTCCTAGATCTTCATCTCTTTTAATATAACACTTGCTACCAAATACTCTGAAATATTTTACAGTAGGAGTGATGCCAAACCAGAGTTCATAGGGGGTCTTACCGGTATTGTTTCTGATTTGAACTCGATTTAGAGTGTAGACTGCAGTGCTGATAGCTTCTTTCCAGAACATCTGAGGAACATTTGCTTCCAACATCATTGTCCTGGCAGCTTCCTGGATGGTCCAGTTCTTTCTTTCAACTACTCCATTCTGCTGTGGAGTCCTAGGAGCAGACAATTGTCTCCTTATACCCTACTTCTCACAAAAGTCAATGAACTCACCAGATGTAAATTCACCACCTCTATCAGACCTTAGACACTTCAGTTTCAATCTGGTTTGATTCTCTACCATAGCTTTGAAGATTTTGAACTTCTCAAATGCTTCTGATTTTTCTTTTAGGAAGGTAACCCACATCATCCAGGAATGGTCATCAATTAACAACATGAAATATCTATCACCTTGTAGACTCTTGATTCTTGTCAGACCACAGAGATCAGTATGTACTAATTCCAACAATCCGGTAGAGGACTGATCTTTGCTTTTGAAAGAGACTCTGCTCTGTTTACCTAGCTGACATTCTTTGCACAAACTATTTGTAGGTTTCATCAATTTTGGAAGATCTCTTACAGCCTGAGTATTGCTTATCTTGATGATGTTATCAAAATTTACATGACACATTCTTCTATGCCATAACCAACTCTGATCAACTTGAACAAATAGACAACTTTTATTTGAACCAACCAGATGAAAGATATTACCTTTTGTCTGAGTACCAGATGCAATTTCAGTTCCGGAGCTTGTAAAGATTCTGCATTTTCCATTCTTAAACCGGAGATCATAGCCTTTGTCTACTAACTGACCAACACTGAGAAGATTGTGCTTCAATCCTTCAACATATAGTACATTACCTGTTTTGCTCTTTCCATCAAAGGAAATAGTCCCCCTACCTCTGATTCTGCCAGCAGAATTGTCACCAAACTTTACCATTCCTCCTTCATACCTTTCCAAATTCAAGAACTTATCCTTGTCACCAGTCATATGGTGAGAACATCCACTGTCAATAACCCAATCATCCTTTTCTTCCACTTGAGCAGCCAAAGCTTTTTCCACAACCTTGTGATTGACATATTCGGAGAGTATTGAATCTTCTTCCTTGATGGCAATAAACACCGATTCATTTCCGGATTTGCTTCCTAGTTCTGATTCATCATCTGTTACTCCTTCATTGTCATCTTCTTCATGAACATAATAGCAGTTCTTTTGAAACCTTTGTCTGTTAGTATTAGACCTTGCAGATCTTTCTGGACATCTTGAAGCAAAATGACCAATCTTATTGCAGTTGAAGCACTTAAAGGGTAGTTTTCCTTCATACTTACCGGATCCTCTTGGTAGTCTTTTTGCAATGAGGGCTTCAAGTTGAGCTGTTTCTGCTTCTTCTTCTTCCATGTCTCTTCTTGCTTGATCATACCATGACATCTTCCTTGAAGAGTTTTCTCCTGGATCAAATCTCTGTTTGCCTTTCACATAGGCATTGGCTTTGAAAGCAGATTCAGTCTTGGGAGGATCATCTCCAAACTCGGTCATTTCAAATGCAGCTAGCTTGCCAGCCAATTGTTCTCTTGTGACAGTTGTGTGGGGTCTGAATTCATCAATTGTAGCAACCTTGATTTTGTATGCAGTAGGAAGGGATCTGAGGATTTTGCAAACAATCTCATTTTCATCCAGAGTTCCACCAGCATTTCTAATTCCACACACTAGTTCATTCACCCTTGGCATAAAAGTAGTGATGTTTTCATCATCTCTCATCTTCAATCTTTCAAATTTCCCTTTCAGACTTTGCAACCTTGCACTCTTGACAAACTCATCTCCTTCATACAGAAGTTCCAGTTTAGTCAGGATCTCATATGCAGTTGGTAGGTCAATAACATTTGAGAGATCTGAGTCATTCAATGCGCTTAGAAGAGCTTCCTTGGTCCACAGATTGTTTTTAGCATCTATGATTTCATTCAGAGTTGTCGGACCACCATGTGGAGGTACATATGGTTTTGAAACCATGGCCAAGTATGCTTTTCCCATACATTCCAAGTGACATTTCATGCGACCCTTCCAGAGAGTGAAATTGGTTCCATCAAACTTCGAACTATCCTTTTTGTATGACGACATCCTGGATCTCCTCAAGTGGTTAAGCTCATTTCAGAGGAACTTGGCTCTGATACCAATTGTTGGATCTAGGGCATACAACTGAGAGGGGGGGGTGAATCAGTTGTATACAAACTTGCTTTCTATTTCAAACACTTGATTCGTCTTGTTAATTAACAGCATATCAATTAATCATCCATGAAAGTAAAACACACAAACACAAGAGCAGATAAACATCAACACAATGAACACCAAGATTTTGACATGGAAAACCCGGTTAAGGGAAAAACCACGGGGTGATTAACCCAAGGATTATTCTCTGTTAAAAGAATAAGAAAAAGAATGGCACTTGCCAATTAGGGCTCACTGCCCGAGCACACTGCTCACAAAGAGGCCCACTGCCTACAAGGAGACACACTGTCTACAAAGTGATAAGAATCACGGTCTTGAACTAGAGAATGACATCTTTACCATGTCCAGATCAGTTCCATTTAAGCCCAAAAACCTCTGCTCTGCCTTCCGCACTACTCTTCGCTACACCACTCTCATCCACACAATCCACACTACAAAATGAACTCACAAACCTTTATTTATACAAGACATCGACTTAGGAACAATTATCTAAGTCGGCAATCAACCATAAGAATATCCACAAGATGAATAACACATCCGGTCGGCCACCACAAGAACATTCGCAGGATGAACAACTCATCCGGTTGGCTAAACAGAGCAAGAACTTCATCCGGAAGATTATCTTCAATTCTGGGCTCTACCATCAATGCGGACCAACAACACAACCTAAACATGATCCACAGACATTTCCAAGCCTACCTAAATGACCAGGTACATCTGCACTTCCTCTACTTACTGGAATCTCTTCTCTTATCCGGAACTTCAAGAACACAGTCTGTCGCCACTGTCACAATGCAAAAGGTACTTTCGGACCTCCAAATCATACACAACTTGAGATGACACATCACAAGGACATCCCAAACACTCCTTCCAATCTGTAGATTAGGATTATACAATTCTAGACCTCACCGGACCTTTCTGTGATCCTCTGTCACCTCTGAACACTTGCTGGAACCGGTTCCACACCGACAGCCACAACTCCTTCAGATCTTCATGCAGACCTCTGAAATCTTAACTGAAGCATCTCAAGACTCATATATACAAACCCTTTAATCCGCATCCTCCGGTTCGCATCCTATACAATACATTTGCCTTCTTCTCATCACTATTCTTCACTGTTCCTGACTGAGGCTAATTTTCTCAATATCCTCAGCACACTGCTCATCGAATCCCTCTTGTCAATGCAATATGAGTATGTTGACATCAATGACAACACTGGTTCACCTCATACTTGCAACATACCTAGGTCTGCCAATCCTGAATCCCAATCCCATCTGACGGGGACAAGTCCCCATACCTCTGCTAAAGCTGTAGCCACTGGAATCTCTGCATCCGAGTCCCCAACCTCCCACCATGTCCTGGCATGTGTCGCCTCCCCCACTGGTAGCCCCTGTGGTAACCCAAACTGTCTTAGTACCCGCTCTGGTAGGTATCTCTCAATTGTGTTTATCCGTCTCCCAAATAGATACCGAGCCTGTCTGTAGTACATCAGCTGCTCATGCTCGTCCTCCCACTCCTCGCATAGTAACCATGGCCTCCAAACAAATAGGTCCATCTCATCGATCTGTCACCTCCAATGGCTAACAGATCCCAGCCTCCGATGTGTAATCACTCCCTCATATAGGAACACGTACGGCTCTCCCCTATCCCGGTGGTGCTGTGTCATGGGTCTGATCACTGGGATATGTTCCCATGCCCACACCTGTAGCAAAGTCACCCCTACTGAGAGACTGCGGCCCCTCTTGTAAAGACAATCATGCATATCGCGATATAAATGTCCAAGCACACAAGGCCCCCATGCATACTGTGTCCCATGTGTAAACATCCCTGATAGTACTGTGCCCCATCCAACATATAGTCCTCTAGATCCCTTGTCTAGGCATAGGAAGCTGCCAACCAGTGAATCTGCTATCCACCTGATCCTGTCATAGAGTTGTGGGACATCTGCCCACCGAATCTCCCCGTCATCTATCCTGAGGTTGTCTGTGCAGAATACCTCCACCAAGCCTACCTCGCCCCGCGCTGGGTCAAAGTCCACTCTCTCTCCGTCAATCTGAATCCTCAGGATACGATACACATCCTCCAGCGTCACTGTCGCCTCCCCTGTAGGAAAGTGAAATGAGCCCGTCTCACTACGGAATCTCTCCACCACTACTGTCACTAGGGCGAGATTCACCCTAATGTGTGTCAAGTGTGCCACATGCCACAATCCCGCGTGCTCTAGGAACACGTCCTCCTCCCACGTCAATTGTACTACCTCGTGTGCTATAGGGTGGTGTTTCTCTCGTGACATCAGCGGCGGCATAATCCTCTGCAATCAAGTAACCACTTGTCAATTCTTCTATACCATATCCCCCTAGTCCTACCAACTACTACCCTATGATGCAAACCCCTAGGACCAACTCTTCCCTTGCTCCAACTAGGGTAGTCAACCCTTTAGTCAACCTTAACTAGACTCCTCTTTTCATGTAACCAAAAGCGCCTTGTTTCACATAACAGCACTTCCCTGTTTTACCAAAAGCGCCTGACTGCTTATGCATTAGCACTGAACTGCCTGACCCAACCGTGCTTTGTTTTGTACAAATGCACCTCACTATGCTGCCAAATGCAACTCAGTGTGCTACCAGGGGTGACCCAATTCCTTCTCTCCCCTCCCAACTGCGCTAACCTATTCTGCCAAAAGTGCTACACTGTGTAACCATTTGCGCTACAGGATCCTACCAGGAGCACTGTGGCGCTTACCCAAAAAGCCAAATGCATTGTGTTTTTACCAAATGTGCTTTACCGTCCTACCAACCGTGCTGCGGCGTGCCAAAAGCGCCTAACGCGACTACCAGTCACGCCGCGCCACCCTAAAGCACTTTTGGCATAATTGAAAACCCTACCTAGACCTAGCCCTAAACCGCCCTAAAACACCAAATCAAAATGGGGTTTTTAGACACTTACCACTGCCAGAGCTCCTGCTGGCCTCCCGTATGTCCGCACTCGCTCCGCCTAATGCAGATGCGCTAGAATCGGCATCTTTCCTCGCTGTCAGCTCCTTCCACTCAACTCTCTCACCCTAAGTTTGGAGGCTCTACTCTCTAAATTTGGAAGCTCTTAGGGTGCAAATGAGGATTGTGGTCCCTAGGGGACCTATTTATAGCATCCCTCCCTCTTTCTTCTTTCTTCCCAACCCATTCTGCTTTTTCCTTCTAACCTCGTCACAAACACTTCTAGTCGATCGTCAACCCAGTCCTTCTGTCGCTTCCCTATCTTCTCGCTCTAGGGGGCATACGCTGGGGCAACTACCTACACTCGGGCATCAAAAATTGTATCATGTCTTCAACTATTGATTTCTTTGAAGCAACACTATAAACTGCAAGCAACGCTATAAACTGTATCGCATCAAAGAGGGGCAAAATGTAGACACCCTAAAATGACCATGTCATCACACGACTTGCATTTCATCAATTATTCTAATCACCTGCATTCAGCGTTAATTAAATAATCTAATTATTTAATTAATTTCATCTAATTCCTCTAAATCTCCTAAATTCGACATTAATTAAATAAATTCTATTTATTTAATTAATTAATTAAATCAAATTCCTCTATATTCTTCCACAATTAAATAATTTTAATTATTTAATTAGATCATTATCCTCTTTTCAAAATTCAAATCCACATTAATTAAATGAATCCAATTATTTAATTAATTCATCACAAATTCCCTCTTATTTACAATTAAATAATTCATAATTATTTAATTAAATAAAATCAAACTTATTCTTCCAAAAAGAAAATATAATCACTTATTTTATTTATTCTTCCAAAATCATGCACAACAATTAAATAAATTTATTTATTTAATTAGCTTTCTTATCTTCTAAATTAAATAATCCTAATTATTTAATTGTTTCTTCCAATAATAACTCCTCTAAATTTAAATAAATCAAATATTTATTTAAATTACTTTTTCTTCTAAATTGAGTTATCTCTAAATATAACTCAAGCTTTCTTACACATGCAATTAAATATTCCTAATATTTAATATTGAAAAATATCTTCTTATTCTCATGCAAATCCCTTCTTCTTGTTTTAAATCACTTAACTGATTATTATATTCTTTTAATTGCTTTAACGCAGTCTTCTATTCTTGATAACTCCTCTCATGCAAAAGAAAGCAAGACACATGTCTTCTTCTTATTCGTTGCACATTTCTCAGCTGTTCTCCTCCATTGATTCTTCTGAATTATCTGGACCGTTGATCGATCATGTTTGAAACCTATATAAACCCCCCTCATCTCCTTCACAAATCCTCTTCGATCACTTATTCTCAGGCATACTTAACAGCGCTTTGAGCATACATCGCATCGATTGAGCAACTTCACAAACTCTTAACATTGATCTTTGAGCACTACTTGCTTGTTGCAACCATGGTTTTGCAACACTATTGAGCAATCCACATTCATCCAAAGGGAACAATACAAATCTCAGTAAAAGCTTTCATATTTCATTGATTTATTATTAATGGCTTTTATTTAGATCGGTTCTCTTTATGTTATTAGGTTTTTGATTTGTTTAGTTTATCATAGTCAATTTTCCTCATACACATCAGGTAGTTCAACTCATGGGTCTTAAGCTTTTGTGACTCATACGTGATCACCCGACCATCCTACATCAACACTACTCCTAATCCCTCTAAAGATGCATCTGTGCAAATCATAAAGTCTGATGCTAGATCTAGTACTGCTAAGATAGGAGCACTAGTGAGACACTCCTTGAGGACCCCAAAGGCCCTCTCGCACTACTCTGTCCACAAGAAGTTCTTCCCTTTCCATTGAAGGGAAGTGATGGGGTGTGCTATCCTGGAGAAGCCCTCAACAAATCTGTGGTAATACCCTGCTAGCCCCATGAAGCTCTGAACCTACGTGACACTAGTAGGTGCTGGCCAATCCCTGATAGCTCTAATCTTCGATGGATCTACGGAGATACCATCGCCAAATAGAATGTGACCCAAATACTGCACCTCTGATCTAAAGAAGGCACACTTCTCCAGTTTGCCATAAAGTTGCTACTCTCTCAAACACTGTAGTACCTAGTGAAGGTGCTCCTCGTGCTCCTCCTCAATCTGTCACTAAATCAAAATGTCATCAAGGAATATAATCATGAACAAATCAAGGTATGTGCGAAGCAACCCTTTCATGAGACTCATGAATACAACAAGGGTGTTTGTCAAACCGAAGGGCACCATGGTGAACTCATAGTGACCATAATGAGTCTGAAATGTAGTCTTATGGATATCTGCCTTTGTGATGCGTAACTAGTGGTATTTGGACTTCAGGTCAATCTTAGAGAACACCCTAGCTCCCTGCATCTAGTCAAACAAGTCATCAATCCTAGGCAAAGGATAATGGTTCTTCATCGTCACTTTATTAAGCTGCCTATAATCCATGCATAGCCAAAGAGACCCATCCTTCTTCTTCATGAAGATGACTAGTGCGCCCCATGGAGAGACACTAGGTCAAATGTGCCCCTTCGCTAGCAACTCCTCTAGCTGAAGCTTGAGCTTTGTGAGCTCATGTGTGGTCATCCTATAATGTACATGAGACACTGGATTGACACCTGGTACAAGGTCTATATGAAAATCAACCTCTCCGCAAGGTGGCATCCCTAGAAGCTTAGGAGGAAACACATCTATGAACTCCCTAATGATGGGGTGATCATCAAGTATAGCCTCAAGCTCATCCTCTGATCTGTCACTAACTGTGATCGCAAACATCTGACAACCCTTCCGCATACAACGTTTAAGCTATTTAGCGGATATCATACGAACTGATGTGGGCTTCTGAACGCCCACTATCTCTGTTACTGTGCAGTGATCATCGAGGCAACCTATCACCTTTTAGTGACAATCTAGCTTGGCTCTATGAGCCGCAAGCCAATCTATGCCTAATACCACACTATAAGACCCTAAGGGTATAACCTTAAGATCCACAACTGTCGTGAAGGCACCAAGTGAAATCTCACAATCTCTAACCACTGCATCTACAACCATCCTAGCCCCTATAGCTAACTCAACCTCCCACCTAATGTCCTGCCTAGAGGCCACCAGCCTATAACACTCCACTAACGATGGAGAAATAAAGGAGTCTGTGGCTCCTGAGTCAAATAATATAGTAGTGGGTATATCCCCAATATTACCTGGAGTCTCTATAATAGAGGCCTGAAAGTCAGCCTGGAGGTTATCAACCGCTACAAAGACTCGGTGAGATCAAACCATATCTCCAACTATAGCCTCAGAACCACTAGCTTGTTGTCCTCCAGCTGTGAAACCCCTATGGACACTCCCTAGCCAAGTGCCCAGCGCCACTGCAAACATAGCAAGGTCCATTTGTCTAAATGTTTGCTAACTGAGTCCTACTAGACTACTATGCTCCAGGTCGAACTATACTACCTTGTGATCCTCTAAAGGATTGTTGTGACCAAGCAAGTCCTGCAGTTGGTGCCTATTATTGCTGGTCTCTCTACGGATCCTGCGACTGCCATCCTTAATTAGGACCACCCTGTCCCCTTTGTTGTGGTCATGACCTCTGTTGATACTACTATTGATGTTGTTGTGGAGGTCTAGGTGGTAAAGATGCTGATCTAAACCTGCCCCTATTAGGTGGCTGGGGTCTGCGAAAACCCTGATCCTACTGAATTGCTACGGTCTTGAAACTACGGACGTGACCCCTGGCCCCGTCCATGCACCTCCTATGAAATGAGCACCTTCTCGGTGGCCTTTCTCATAGTCCGTGGGTCCACCATGCGAACCGGTCCTGCTATGTGAGGATTCAATCCTTTGATGAAACAACTCACAAGAAGCTTCTCGTCCTGAAGATACTCGGCATATCGAGATAACTCCACAAACTTGGACTCATATTGTGCAACCATGCAACCTCTCTGTGCAAATTGTGGAACTCATCAATGCGGCACTGTCTGTAATGCTCTGATAGGTAACACACATTATAGCACTCTAGAAAGGTGTCCCATGATAGTGTCCAATGAAAGGCAGATTTTGTGTTCCTCTGTGTGCCACCATGTCACTATCACGTCTCGCAAAAGATGTACTACTACTTGTGCCTTCGTGTTGCTCCCATAGGGATGCAACACAAAGTACCTATCAGGGCTAATGATCCAAGCCTCAGCCTCAGCTTCCTTTGATGTACCCATGAAAGTAGGTGGATTAAGCCTAAGCAAATCCTAGATTGGGTCTCTGCAGTCTCGAGGACCTCGAACAGGTGCATCCACCTCGTCTCGCAGTACTAAAGGGTTAGGTGGAATATGCTCCACTCGAATCCTTACCGCATGTTCCTTGTGGCGCAGTGGACTCCTACTGCGCTCCTGATGAGATGATGAGTCATCATCTGTTGTTGCATCTGGAATGTCCACGTGTGGCTCATCCACAACTGGAGGCAATCGTGCTAACACTACCTCAAGAACCTGAAGGATCTAGGGACCTAAGTCAAGTACGAGTGGCGGCTCCTGATTAGGATTTTTAGGTAGTGGAATAGCCCCCGCTCCAGCTCCTCCAAGATCATTGGTGCGCAAGTGCCCTCTCCTAGTTCTAGGTGGCATCCTACATGAAACATGGTGCCTAAAATTAAAACAAAATTAACACAAATACGGAAAAAAGTAATGTGCCCTCAATCTCAGTGTTTAAACATGGGCTCTGATACCAAATATCATGCCCACATTCGCCATGTGGTTATGACATGATACCCACGTGTCATGACCACAATTTTCATGTGGTCATGACACGAAATATAAAAATATTTCCCCCCAACACCACAAAACCCCCTCATGCACAACATGTGCGCTAGGTGACACTCGCTCACAATGTAGTTGACTCTGTAACTAACGTCATGCACAATGCCCAGAGGTGGGGAAGTCAATCAAGTTTAGGTTAATACGATCTCAAATTGTAACCCTACGATGATAGCCACTAGGGGGTTTACGTTGCGAAATACAACATTGAGAGGGTGGGATTCTGACACAGGAATTCCGCCTTGGATAAACCCTAATGAGGTGGGTTGATTTTGAATCTAGTTTGAAAATCAGTTTAACTCACACTAATCACCAAGAATAGTGAAAATAAGACTAATACTAAACAAGTTTAAATTACACTAAGTCTAGGGAAATTTTGCCAGCATAACGAGGCAAAATAGGAATAAAATAGGTTACCTCCTATAGTGATTTCGACAACATAACGCCACCTCATCAACTATAGGAGGGTACAAAATTGATTTAAAAATAAAATTCCTACTTAACCCCCATCTCTAGATTTAAAACAAATTAAATAAAATAAAACAATCAAATACATTTAATGCATTATTTACCTAATTTTCCTTCCCATACTATTTCTTGAAATAAAACAAATCAATATAACTAGGGAAAAAAATACAAACTAGAGTATAACATTATTATCTTTTTTCCAAAATAATCTAAATCAATACAATTAATCATAATTCCAATAGTAGTTTTAAATGTCATCTAGCCACTAAATTCCCTCTTTAAACAAATTGATACAAAAATAATAACCTACACACATAACCCCAACTAAATATCTTATACAAATAATTTGATCACAATTAAACTATAAAGTTGTTTTGAACTCAAAAAGATAATAAAAAGAATACAATACCCTCATTAATATACTCCACCCCATTTACATAAAAAATAAAATACCAAATACATAAAACAAAAAGTCAAACAAAAACAATCCTCACACACCCACTAACCCAAATTAACCACTTAATCCCCATCATTACCAACTCCCTAATTCTAGGGCACCAAACCCTAGACGAGAGTTTATAAAAGTAAGGAATTAAAGCATTGGTTCATAATTTAACTTTGCTCTGATTTGTTTGGGTGCAGGTTTGAGGATTTGACAAGAAAGTGGATGATACCTCCCCAAGTGGGAGCTATCATCCCAATCAAAGGAATTGTTTATTAGTTAAATATGATGTCTCCTACATTTTGCTCTAACCCGATTTCCTACAGGTTGCTCATTGTTTATATTTGCTCTCTACTTAGTTTTAACATTGCTCTACAAGTTTTTTTATAATGCAGAGGTTTAAATAAAAAGTTCTCTAATCATTTTCTCAAATTCCTAAATAGTTAAAAAATTGCTCTATACTTTCTCAAATGCATAAATCTATACTCTCTGGTTTATTTTCATTTAAACCAAAAAGTGATATTAAACTCAGAAAATAACTAGAAATGAGAAGTTCTCAGTATTATTAATATATGCAGGTATAAAACACAGAGATAAAACTAATGTTTAAGCATGGTAGAAAATACAGAGAAGACAGTATATATTTATACTGGTTCAAATAAATATATCACAGAACCAGAGGCCCGAAAATCTCAAGGGCCAAGCCATTTATTCAAAGGGCGGATTGTGGTTTAAAAACTGCAGTGTTCATTTAATACTTAGTAGAGAACAATGTTCGCAGGGGATTAAAACCCCATATATGGCGCCAAGGGAGTGGGTGGGGCTCACGCCCCACCTGCAGGGCAGTGCACTGGGGTGGGATGGGGGTCCCAACTCCCTTCCAAATCCTTCATACGCTGGTCGTCCAAAGCCCCTGCATATATATATGTATATGTATATATATGTAGATATTTATACACACACACACACACACAAATTTCACCAAACAACCCATGAATTTCTCTATTTGCCACCAACAAATATATAAGATATTTTTCTTTATAACAAGCATAGGAGCATTATTTTATTTCACTAAAAAGCTGAAAAACACATTTTATTTTCTAGAATTAATTTCTTTGCATAACATAATAATAAATGAGAGGAGACAAAATAGGGATAGGTAGAGATAAATATGTATCCATTCTTGACAAGAAGTGAAGGCTATTCTATTACCATATCCATTTAAATAAATACAAGGTTGCAATATTACAAAGGTAAGGTTACAACATGGCTATTTCCACTTTCTAAAGGAGTAAGGAAAACACAATACAAGCCCTTAAAAGGGATTAGGCATCTCAATGCCTTTCTTTTTCTTTCTACACATTACAAAAGCCAAAACACTATATTTCCTTCTCAAGGTCAAACTCCTCCATAGTCTCCAAGTGAACCTACAACAAAATAAACAACAAAAGATATCCATACTCATGGGAAGCTCACCTCCCAACCTAGACCTAAAATAGGCCACCCTCAAGCTTGGAGGTCTTCCAAACAACCAAGTTTCAATCCACAATAAAAGCAACACTCATTTCATGCACAACAACACCCAACCCAAGCTTAACACAAAACTAATCCATCTTAGAGATAGATTTGAAAAGGGTGAGAAAGTGGACTCACTCTACTTAAGGAGACCCACACTCTTAAACACAATATCCTCTTGAATCATTTGGCCTCTTGCCATACTTCACATATCAAAAAAACCAAGGCACTCATACCATAACCAAGAGGGGGAACCGAGGAGGTTCTCGTCCTCTCTCACCCGACACTAAGGTGAGCTCTCTCATAAGGAGAGTTCACCCAAACAACCCATGAAACCCTCAACACATAAAACTAAAGTAACATAACATAAAACATGCATACTCACATAGCAATAGTGAAACAAAAGCAAAAGGCTCAAAACTTGAGAAATACCTCAAAGGCTTCAATAATGGAGTGAGTTTTGGTGAAGAGATTTCACAAGTTCTCCCAAAATCTCCAAGTCCTTCACTCTCCCAACACAAGTCCAAAAATTCCCAAAAGAAACGAAAAGAAGAACCCCCCTCTCATCAAAATGAGGAAGATATAAAGACAAGGCTCTCAAACCCTAATGGATGAGAAGGTGACACTTGTCACCTTCTCCTCCATCCACATAACCCTCCTCAGAACCCCACATGAATGTGGAGGTGACACTTGTCAGCTCCCCATTCCACAAAGCTACACATTCTCCCACAAGTGCTCTCACACATGTGTGAGAGCATAGGAGAATGTGAGCACACAAAGGGAAGCTTCTTATGAATGGGGAGGTGACACTTGTCACCTCCTCATTCATCTAAGCTACACTCTTCCCCACAAGTGCTCTCACACGTGTGAGAGCATGGGGAAGAGGTTCACACATGTGAGAAGCTTCTAAAGTATGAGAAGCAAGCGTAAGCTTACCCAAGTGGGTGAGGTTGGGGTTAAGTGAGATGGTGACCTTCCTACCACCCTCACACTTCCCAAACTCCTCACTTGACCTTAGGGTCAAGTTTGCGTGACCATACAAGGTCCAAATCAAGTTTAAATAAGCTAGAAATGGTCCTAGACCATAGGGGTATGACCTAGGGTCAAAATTTGACCATTAGGAACACTTAGAAACACCTAAAATCACATAAAAGTGGCTTCAAACAATTAGCACTTAAAATTAGTGCAAACTTAACAATACATTAGTACAACACCTCAAGAGATAAATTGAAAAGATATGAACTATTCAAAATCTCATAAATCAATTACAACAAATATCAACATACTCAAACACATGTGACCTTAGTCCTACTTAGGACTAGGTCAGCTAAACAAGGGATAACATATGGTTGTTGTCTAACCTCCAAATTTCCATGGGTATGGAAAAGTAACATGCACACTTCCAAGTACCCATCAATAGTACATGGTATAATAGCTAAAGAAAATGGAAAAACATACATTACATACACATGATCGCAATATACAACATCAAGATAATCCATGATAACATAACGTCTCTCAAATCATCCATTACTCATTAGTACAAATCAGGATCACATAAGGTAAGAGATAACATCAATCTCAACATCTATGCAAACATCAATAGCATCAAATGACATCCTAGCATATAACAGCATATCATCAAATAGAAATCTAACATGCCATCTATCCAACCATAAAGCATAAACCATCTATCTAATCCAATATAAGATAAGGTAATAAGGTCCAAGTGCGGGATCAACAGTCCCCAAAATACACAAGACCATAATAAATCCATCGAAAGAGTAGCATAAGCAAAATAATACAGGTGAGGTAGAAATAGGCCTCACATAGAGCCTATACTGATAGAAATAGAAACGAGAAGTAATTATAGAGGTTATATAGTCTCAAAATATAAGCAAAGCAATTTCTAATAGAATGTCGATGCAATCATTGTAAATTATCATGGCTAATCTTGTTCTTCTTTATATTTTTTGTTCATAGTTGTTATCACCTAGATTTGCACCCTTGCTGCAGTTGTAAAACTTTAGCAATCTGGAGTAACATGGGAATGATCTCGAAGTGTGGGACCTTGTGAAATGAGATCAGACCTTCAAAGAAGACCAGCTTCCTTGACTAGATATCACCTAAAACTACTAAATCTTCAGAGGAAAAGGGAGAAGGAATGCTTTTTGAATGAAAGATAAAAACAAAAAAAACTGAAGGTAAGGGTGATACACCAGACTGATTAAAAGAAAACTTTCATAGAACTGAGAAAATGCACAACATAACTAGATACAATAAGTAGACATACACATATTCAAATGATTCTAGCAGAGGTAAGAAGCAGAATGATTGAGAGGAACAAAGATGTTCACAGACAGTCACATGCAAATTTACACTAAACTAGAAAAACAACAAAAGAGGTAAAATAACTTGTATATATTCAATAGGAAGGCATAGTTATAGTAGCAGAAAGCTCTATTTGGAAACGCAAAAGCCTAAATGGCAAAAAATTTCCAACCTTATTTACATCTCTTGAATGCATATATATAGCATTTCAATCTGACCTAAGTCGGTTACAAAAATTCACTCCATGAGCTGTATCAGAAAATATCTACCTGAAGGGACATCCAGCTGCAGACGTTATGGTATGGAAATATCTAGAACGGGGTAGGTGGGAGATATTCTGAGTCTTTAATGCAAGCAGCTGGATCATTGACCCTCTCTGATAAATGCAACAAATATCTGTGTTTGCATCACTCAAACTGGTCGTTGAAACATCCAGTCGACTGAGCATACAAATCCAGATCCAAAAGTTGAAAGTGAGAAAAAAACCCCTGAAATCTCTACCAAATGAAAGAGGAGGCAAAAATAAGCACTTTTTCCTTTTGAATCATGTCAAAATTCGCTAGGACGTGGAAGATACAGGCGGTCAAAGTTGCGGTCAAACTGCACTTGTATATCGCCTTCATATGCAAATTGCTTTGTATGTGCTTTTATTCGGCATCCAAATCAGCCTTTGAATGTCTTTGTATGTTCAATTGTATGTCACCTTGTATATACAATACAATGGCTACATACAAGAGTGGGCCCCTTTACTTTTGTATCACCTTTTGCATGCATGCCCCTGCTACGTGTCATCACTTGATTGGTCATTAAGTTGGTCTGAGAAGCATCATTAAAAAACTGCATCTGCTATCAGCCATCGGAAAGATAAAAAAAATGAGTTGCCGATGCATACTATCTCGCCAAAATCCCTTGTATGTTGGCCTTGTATATCCAATTGTATATGCCAACATACAATCAATTCAACATGCAAACTGCAGACTCAAGCTGAATAGGCTGAATTTGATTTTCAAATCGAGTTCGCCTTGTATATCGCCGTTGTATCTAGCCTTTGTATATTTCAACATACAATGTGAAATATACAAAGGAAAACTACATACAAACCACTTGCATTTCGGTGTATACAAAAACCTTTGTATATCCGATTGTATATGAAAACATACAATCTCAAATATACATTCAATGCGCGGACCCTAAAAAATCATTAAAAATTTTGTAACTTTGCAACAGGTCCAGCCTGTATCACTTCTCCTTTGTATCTCGGCATATACAATGCACTTATACATACAACTCGCGGACCCCAAAATGACCATTAGCTGTATTTGATTTCTCAGTCGGGTCTGCCTTGTATGTTTTCCCTTCGTATATTTTTCATTTGTATATCGCAATACACAATGCACTCAATATACAAGCCGGACTCAACACTTGAATTTGCCAAATTTGATTTTCAAGTCGGGTCCGCCTTGCATATTGCCCTTGTACCTTTGACTTGTATATCGCATATACAAGGTGATATATACAAGCAAAACATGCAAGCCAAGCACTTATATACTGCAAACACTTTACTTCGGCATATACATGTAACCTTTTGTATGTCGCATTGTATATGACCCTTTGATGTGCGAACATACAACGCAAAATATACAATGAAAAACATGCATACAAACCTCCTTGTATCCTCTCTTTGTATCTTTTCGCACTTGTATATTTGCCGATATACATTCTCTTTTGTATGTTGCTCCTTGTATGTGCGGCCTTTGTATGTCACACTTGTATATTGACGATGTACATTGCCCCTTGTACCTTTTCTTTTGTATGCACAATTGTACATTTGCCACTGTACAAATGCAAACATACATTCTCCCTTGCATATTTGCCGATGTACATTGGCCTTTGTATATTCCCTAATGTACATTTTCCTATGCATGTTATCCTTTGTATGTGCGATTGTATATACAAAGATACAATCGCATATACAAGCCATTGTTGCATCCTGCCGATGTACATTGCACTGTTCATTCACTCTTGTATGTATGACTTGCATCTTTATTTTGCATCTTTGTCATTGTATATTGCACTTGTACATATAAACATACAATGGTGAATGTATATGCAAATATACATTGAAAAATGCATACACAAATACTAAACATGAAATTGAGAAATCCCTGCGATAGAAAATACTTGAAGCTAAAAGATTTTTGGGTTTTTCTAGGTTTTCTGCAAAGATTCTTAAGGTGAGATTTTTAAGATTTTTTGCAAGGTACAACATGAGTATTTGAAGGATTCAAGCCTTTTGGGGTGATTTCCTAAAGGATTTTCAAGGAAAATGCAAGGTGAACTATTTAACTCTAGGCAGAGGAAAATAGGTCAACAATTTGGTGACTTCTATGGGATGTTTGCCTGCTAAACAATTAGATCAGTGACCTTAAGCATCCATTGGGCATGGAGTCAGACAGAGACTAAAAATATACCTTGACAAACAATCCTAACTTTAGCAACTCAACATATTGGTAGTGTAGAACATTTGGAAGATCAAACCAAGACAAAAATGCTGAAGGCAACCCTTCCAACTGTGCTAGGTAGCACTTAGGAAAAACAAAAAGGGATCTAAACTATTGTGCCATAGCACTTATTGAAGGCAAGAAATCTAATCTACTGCTTTATAAGTTAAGTCATGCCTTAAAAACACCTCTTCAAGTGTATCCCATTGACTGGGATAGGTAGATTTTATCCATCCATATTTGATAACTGAAATGCATTGTGCTCCTTGCATTCAGTAATGATAAATGGGCCACTCTATATGCTGTCAAACTTGGAGTGCTTTCCTGGCCTGCTTTTCAACTCATCCCATTTGAGCACCATATCACCCTCCCTAAAGATTCTCGGAGTGGCCTTCTGATCAAAATTTCTTTTGGTCTGAAGCTGATGATACTCCATAGTTTTCATAACCTTATCTCTAATTCCTTCAAGCTCCATAAGCTGAGCATATCTGACAGCCATGGGATCCTCTTCTTTAAACATTTCCAGCTGATTCATGATATCAAGTGCTGGCAGCTCCACAGATATAGGCAATCTTGCCTCTTTCCCATAAACTAACATATATGGGGAGTTCCTAATAGACCTCTTGGGAGTTATTATGTTTGCCCATAAGGCATATTTCAGATTAGTGTGCCAGGTCCTCTGGTTGTCTTCCATTGATCTTTTAACAATCCTTATGAGGCTCTTATTTGTAGATTCAGCCAAACCATTACCCTGTGGGTAATAATTTGATGAAGTATTCAAATAGATCACATTCTTAATAGCCTAGTCAGTTATCTTTAATCCAACAAAGGCTAAAGCATTGTCTGAGATAATTGACTCAGGCACCCCAAATCTAGATATCAAATCTTGGTAAAAATTTAAAACAGTATTTTCATTGGATTCCTTCAGAGCCACTGCTTTAGTCCACCTTGTGAAATAGTCTGTAGCTATAAGTATCCACCTGTGGCCTACACTTGATGGTGAGTTAATGGGACCTACAAAATCAATGCCCCATCTCATGAAGGGATGTTCTACTTGAATTGGCTGCAGAGGTAAAGCTGGCAGCCTTTCTTTGCCTACAAAAATGGCACATTTTACACATTTTCTAGCCCATGCATGGGCATCCTTGAATAAGCTGGGCCAGTAATATCCATCTCTCATTATTTTCCAAGCAGTAGTCTTTGGGGCAAAATGACCCCCTGCTGTTCCATCATGAAACTCATGCAACACCTTGTCAGTCTGATCATTATCAATGCATCTTAACAATACACCATTAAAATATTTTCTGAAAAGGATGCCATTTATTAAAACATATGGAACAGACTGCAGTCTAAAATACCTTCTTTTGGTTCTATCTAAACCTGCTAGACATTTGCCAGTTTGCATAAATTGAGTCATGTTATTAACCCAACTTGTGCCCATTTTGTTGTATCATCCTGATGTGCATCCTCAATGGTCAGAAGCACCTCCTCCTCTTTTTCTATTTCATTCTTAGAACTGGTAGCAAGTTGTTCACTGAGTCCTCTGCCTCTGACAAGCTTGGTTATCTTGATATCCACGTCATATTCCATGACTTTGGTGATCCAACCAGCCCTTTTCTCATTAACATCTTTATCTAACAGGAACTCCTTCATGCTAGGGTGAGCGACCATCAAATATATCTCATTACTAGAAATAAGATACCTGAACTTCTTGAGGTTCCTTACCACTGCAAGGACATGTTTTTTGACAAAGCTATACCTCTGCTCATACTCCTCTAGCCCCTGACTAAAGAAAGTGATTGGTTGTTCAAAGCCGTCACTCTACTGCTGTACCAGAATCACAGAGATTGTATCTAGATCGCCATAAGCATACAAGATACAATCTTTGGAGAAATCAGGGTTTACCAAAGTTGGTGCAGCCAATAATACCTCCTTTATGGACTCAAAGCTGAGTTTGGCCTCTTTTGTCCAACCAAAAATTGTACTCTTCTTCAACATAGACATCAAAGGCTTCAATAGATTTGCAATGTTGGGTATAAATCTTCATAGAAAATTAATTCTGCCAATAAAACTTTGTAGTCCCTTTTTGTGACTGGGTAAAGGCAACTCCAAAATAGCCCTTACTCTTTCTGCATCAATGGTAATGCCCTCCTTCGACACAACATGCCCTAACAGCTTGACTTCATGCACAACAAAAATGCATTTCTTGGGATTGAGAGATATCCCAAACTCTTTGCATCTCTCAAATACCTACCTCAGGTGGGATAAATGTTTAGACGCATCCTTGGAAAAAAATGTTATGTCATGAAGGTACACCAGCACCAGTTTATACAGCAAACCCTTAAAAGACATATCCATAGCTCTCTGAAAAGTAGAACCAGCATTTGACAAACCAAAAGGCATTCTCTTATAGGCCATGGTGCCCCATTTCATAGTAAAAGCGGTTTTAAATTGATCTTCCTCTTTGACTAACACTTGATTATAGCCAGAATATCTGTCAAGCAAGGAGAATCTTTCAGAACCAACCACTACTTGTAGAATTTGCTCCATTGAGGGCAGTGGGTAGTGGTCTTTTAGGGAGGCTCTATTGAGGTCTCTGAAGTCGACACAGCCTAATCTCCTCATTTTTTTTCCTCACAGGGACAAGGTTGGAGACCCAAGATGTATGCTTGATCAGGAAAATGATCTTTCCCTTGACTAGCTTGGTTAACTCTTTAATCGTCAAAGGCTCAAGTTTTGGATTTAGAGGCCTTTGTTTCTGCCTCACAGGTTTTGTACCTGGTTCTAACTCTATGGTATGCTAGGCAATATGAGGGTCAAACCCTTTTAGGTCTGAATTATCCCAAGCAAACACATCTTAAAACTCTTGACAAAGAGCAACAAAAGCTCTCCTATCCTCAGGCGAACAGATTTTACCAATTTTAAGAAGCTTACCCTTAAAAATTTTCAGCTCCTCGTATTGTTCTTCTTTGACCTGCATGTTGGTTTTACTCTTCTTTAGCTGATCATCAGTCCCAAAAATGGATTCCAAGGTTACCAATCCTTTGGGTAGTTTATTTGTCCTTAACTGAATAACTTGACCATCCTCGTATTGTTGTTTGAGTTTATCCTGATTCATCATAGAAAACTCATCCTCCTCTAACAGGAAATGCAGAATCTACTCATCACTCTCAAAACCCTGCCAATGAATATTATTGTCAGGGATAGAGGGCCTATCAACTATTTTCACATGAGGCTGCACCTTTTCTCTTTGAATAACACTGGGGATGTCAAACTGAGCCCCAATTGCAGCTAACCTATCTGCATGATAGTTCTGACTTCTTGGAATAGAGATTAGATTGAAAGCATCAAACTCTTCAATCATATCCCATACCCTATGCTTGTAGCATTTTAAAACATCATTCTTTGTAACATGCAGTCCCCTCACCTGATTTACAATGAGTTCATTGTCACCATACACCTGCAAACATCCAATTTTCCTCTTTCTTGCCCACTGCAAACCTTGAATCAATCCCTCATACTCAGCAGTGTTATTTGTGCATGAAAAAGCAAAATGGAAAGTAGAATAATATATTTCACCTTGTGGAGACACAAGCATTGCACCACCACCAGATCCATTCCTGTTCCTAGAGCCATCAAAGTACATTTTCCATACTTCCTCTTGCTGCTCTATCTGTTGTTCTGCATTCTTTACAAGGTTTGGAATTTCCATTTCAGGTTCATGGAGTATGTAAACCCCCATACCAGTTTCTTGAATGTGTCCCTCAGGATCATCTACAACATTTTCTGAGGCCCACTCCTTTAACAGCACCTCTGGTATACTTTCAGCTTGTAGCTCTTGAGCAACTACAAGCACAGGATCATCAGAAATGATGTAATTTACATTAACAACACTTGGAACATAAGGCTCTATGTGATGATTTGAAAGCAATTCAGATTTTAGGGTTACTTTTTTGCCATATCTGGTCCTAAAAAACATGTGGGACTAGTCTGAGGATAAATATCCTCCTATCTTGGCTGTGAATTCTCTTGACAAACACATAGAAAAATAAGGAGGTAAATCTATGATGAACACCTCCTGGGAAATGGAAACATTTGGGCAAGTGTGCAAAGTGAGACCTAGGTCTTTCATCACACCTACAGTATTAATAGTTGTGCCATCTAGCTGGAGCACACCTTTCTCAAGGGGCTGGTATTTCAACCCTAATTGATCTACAATCTGCTTTAGCATCACAGAACTACTTGCACCACTATCTACCATGCAGTTATGTACCAACTTGTCTCCAATTATTAAAGACACATAAAATGGAAGTGGTTTGACATTTTTGTTTGGCTGTTTATTGTGGTCCTGGGATGAATTAGTAAGGACAGCCCTAGTTGGGTCAATAGTTGTATCATTGGGCATCTTCAAATCAGACAAGGCAGATTACAATATGTCCTTTTGGCCTAGGATGGCTAGAGAATCCCACATAGGCATTGTCACATTCATCTTCTTCATATTTTCAATAATATTGAAAGGTGGAGTGACATGTACCTTCTGATATGATTTTGCAGCAGTAATATCAACCTACAAATGAGGTTGTTCGCTTGTTGTTGCTGAAGTATTCCTTTGTAAAATGTGGGGAACATGAGATGTAGAAGCATCAACATGTCCTTTTCCTTTATTTGTTGCTTGATCTACCTTATAACCCCTCTTCTTGGCTCTTGTATTTGCTGCAATTGGAGTATTATCATTGTTTACACCACAGAATTCACCTTCTTGCCAATTTATGAAGGCAGAATCATTCTAAGGTTGCTCTTGCTGCTGTACAACCCCATTATTTGGGGTGTTTAGCTGTGAGACCGCAACATTTTGTACCATTAAAGCCTGATTTATAACTCCATTTGAACAGGTTGCCGGACTATGTGGCTAATTGCATGGAAAACACCATTCATACTCAGCTGCAAGGTTATTCTGAACAGTGACAAGGTCCTTAACAACATTTATGGGCACTGGATTGTAAGGTTGAAAAGGCCTCTAGTTCACATTCTACCCAGTACCCTGGTAATTGCTTTGATAAGGTGGCCTGTTAGCTTGATATGGTTGGTTTTGCCCTTGATAAGGCTAATTTTGCCCTTGACTGGGCTACTGATAAGGCTATCTATTCTGGGACTGCTACTTTTTAATGTTTACTAGCTCATTCCAAAAAGTTTGTAGGATATTTTCTATTTTCTGTTGGCTATTTTTAATCTCTAACAACTCTTGTGACGAGCTAGGAGCGGCATTTTCAGAATTGGTGGTACTTGGTAATGCTGCAGTAGCAAGTAAAGGGGCAAAATATGGGATTGGCAATGGCATTGAAGCTTGAATCTCGGGGAAGATGGGTACTGGTGGTCGAGGAGCTATTTTACTAGCCTGAATCAGGCTATTTTCGGCTCTAATAGCTATTTCAAATGCATCAGGTAGGCTTGTACCTCCCAATGATTGAATCATTATTGAAATATCACTATTTAAAGCTTTCAAAAAGTACAAGAATGCATATTCTGATGGAGGCCTTACCGTGACAGGAATTATGTCCCATGTCTTCTAGAATCTGAAGTTGAAATCTATCATTTGCACCTAGGGAGCTCTCTTTATTGTAGTCATCTGTTCAACCAATGATAAGTTGTCTAATTTATCTTAAAATTGCTTGTTTAACTTATCACCTAGATCATCCCAGGTTGCAATGGTTTGCACTGGTAAACTCCTGAACCATTGTAATGCTTTTCCCTTGAACGAGGCAGCCAGCAGCCTGATGGCAACGTTTTCATTGTTACATGATGAACAGCGCATAGAAAAGCTACGTCTCTAATATGCTCAATTGGGGTAGTTTGATTCTCCCCTATGAAAGAGGGTAGACTCTTCAAAGATGCCATGGGTATAACGCCATGCACTCTCAAATTCAATGGGTTGCCCCCATCAAAAGCCACAAATGGCTGATTTCTTGCCATTGGAACAACTAGAGGTAGGTTTGCTTGAGCTGGTACAAGGACTACAAATGCTGTTGGCCTGAAACTTGGTGGAGTTGATTGTATTCTTTTGGAAACTGGAGTCCTTGCTACAGCTCTCCCCTGTCTTCTAGGTGGTGACAGCTGCAAGTAATCAAATGAACTTGAACTCTGAGTTTGAATTTTTCTCATAAAATGTAATAGCAGCACTGATCTACTTGTCTTTCCTCAGTATGAGTTGTTAAATGTGCAGGTTGTAACCTCTTACAGGTCCGAAAATCACTGGCTGCACATCAAACTAGCAACAAAAGATAGTATACGATTGTTTCTCTAACTCTAGAGTCCCATCAGGCGTGCCAAAGTTGTTATCACCCAAATTTGCACCCTTGTTGTAGTTGTAAAACTTTAGCAATCTGGAGTAACATGGGAATGATCTCGAAGTGTGGGACCTTGCGAAATGAGATCAGACCTCCGGAGAAGGCCGACTTCCTTGACTAGATATCACCTAAAACTACTAAATCTTTAGAGGAAAAGGGAGAAGGAATGCTTTTTGAATGAAAGATGAAAACAAAAAAAACTGAAGGTAAGGGTGATACACCAGAATGATTAAAAGAAAACTTTCATAGAACTGAGAAAATGCACAACATAACCAGATACATCAAGTAGACATACATAGATTCAAATGATTCTAGCAGAGGTAAGAAGCAGAATGATTGAGAGGAACAAAGATGTTCACAGACAGTCACATGTAGATTTACACTAAACTAGAAAAACAACAAAAGAGGTAAAATAACTTGCATATATTCAATAGGAAGGCATAGTTACAATAGCAGAAAGCTCTATTTGGAAACATAAAAGCCTAAATGCCAAAAAATTTCCAACCTTATTTACATCTCTCGAATGCATATCTATAGCATTTCAATCTGACCTAAGTCGGTTACAAAAATTTGCTCCATGAGTTGTATCAGAAAATATCTGCCTAAAGGGACGTCCACCTGCAGAAGTTATGGTGTGGAAATATCTGGAATGGGGCAGGTGGGAGATATTTTGAGTCTTTAATGCAAGCAGCTGGATCATCGACCCTCTCTAATAAATGCAACAAATATCTGCGTTTGCATCACTCAAACTGGTCGCTGAAACATCTAGTTGACTGAGCATACAAATCCAGATCCAAAATTTGAAAGTGAGAAAAAAACCCTTGAAATCCCTGCCAAATGAAAGAGGAGGCAAAAATAAGCACTTTTGCCTTTTGAATCATGTCAAAATTCGCCAGGACATGGAAGATACAGGCGGTCAAAGTTGTGGTCAAACTGCACTTGTATATCACCTTCATATGCAAACTACTTTGTATGTGCTTTTATTTGGCATCCAAATCAGCCTTTAAATGTCTTTGTATGTTCAATTGTATGTCACCTTGTATATACAATACAATGGCTACATACAAGAGCGAGCCCCTTTACTTTTGTATCACCTTTTGCATGCATGCCCCTGCCACGTGTCATCACCTGATTGGTCGCTGAGCTGGTCTGAGAAGCATCGCTGAAAAACTGCATCTGCTATTGGCCATCAAAAAGATCAAAAAAATGAGTTGCCGATGCATACTATCTCACCGAAATCCCCTGTATGTTGGCCTTGTATATCCAATTGTATATGCCAACATACAATCAATTCAACATGCAAACTGCAGACTCAACGCTGAATAGGCCGAATTTGATTTTCAAATCGGGTCCGCCTTGTATATCGTCATTGTATCTGGCCTTTGTATATTTCAACATACAATGCGAAATATACAAAGGAAAACTACGTACAAACCACTTGCATTTCAGCGTATACAAAAACCTTTGTATATTCAATTGTATATGAAAACATACAATCGTAAATATATATACAATGCGCGGACCCCAAAAAATCATTAACCATTTTGTAACTTTGCAACATGTCCGGCCTGTATCACTTCTCCTTCGTATCTCGACATATACAATGCACTTATACATACAATTCGCAGACCCCAAAATGACCATTAGTTGTATTTGATTTCCCAGTCGAATTCACCTTGTATGTTTTCGCTTTGTATATTTTCATTTGTATATCGCAATATACAATGCACTCAATATACAAGCCGGACTCAATGCTTGAATTTGCTAAATTTGATTTTCAAGTCAGGTCTGCCTTGCATATTGCCCTTGTACCTTTGACTTGTATATTGCATATACAAGGTGAAATATACAAGCAAAACATGCAAGCTAAGCACTTATATACTGCAAACACTTTACTTCAGCATATACATGTAACCTTTTGTATGTCGCATTGTATATGACCCTTTGTATGTGTGAACATACAACACAAAATATACAATGAAAAACATGCATACAAACCTCCTTATATCCTCTCTTTGTATCTTTTTGCACTTGTATACTTGCCGATATACATTCTCCTTTGTATGCTGCTCCTTGTATGTGCGGCCTTTGTATGTCGCACTTGTATATCAATGATGTACATTGCCCCTTGTACCTTTTTTTTTGTATGCGCGATTGTACATTTGCCAATGTAGAAATTCAAACATACATTCTCCCTTGCATATTTGCCGATGTACATTGGCCTTTGTATATTCCCTGATGTACATTTTCCTATGCATGTTATCCTTTATATGTGCGATTGTATATACAAAGATACAATCGCATATATAAGCCACTGTTGCATCCTACCGATGTACATTGCACTGTTCATTCACTCTTGTATGTATGACTTGCATCTTTATTTTGCATCTTTGTCATTGTATATTGCACTTGTACATATGAACATACAATGGTGAATGTATATGCAAATATACATTGAAAAATGCATACACAAATACCAAACATGAAATCGAGAAATCCCTGCGATAGAAAATACTTGAAGCTAAAAATTTTCTGGGTTTTTCTGGGTTTTCTACAAAGATTCTCAAGGTGAGATTTTTAGGATTTTTTGCAAGGCACAACATGAGTATTTGCAGGATTCAAGCCTTTGGGGTGATTTCCTAAAGGATTTTCAAGGAAAATGCAAGGTGAACTATTTAACTCTGGGCAGAGGAAAATAGGTCAACAATAATAATGTGCTCTATGTCTCATCCATTGTTATTAATGTTCTCCTAATCTATCCGCAGCACACAAACACGTCTTTAGATGCAATCAATGACTAAAACCTCGTAAACTTCAATTTAGACTATTTACTCAAGTATGACGAGCTTAAAGTTACTCATAAAATAGAATCAATTAGCTTGGATTGATAGATTTTCTAACAAATAACTTTACCTACTACTTTCCTATTACAAAACCTAGATTTTGTATTTTTCCCAATATGTATATATGGTTAGTAAGCTTACCATTCGAACAAAGTAAAAGATCTTTAAAGGAAAAACAAAGAATTACTATTATTTAAAAAAAAAGCGTCAACATTTAGAAAGATTTCTTGCAGCAAGGAGTACAAAATAAATTCAAATATCCATCGCTTATGAGAAACAAATAGTAACCCTCTATGAAGGGACTTAAATGAAAAAAATATTCAATTATTCGATGAGGCTCTTGCCATAGAATTACCCTAGAGATTATAGGAAGAAAATGATCTCTATCAAAGTAGAATAATTCTTCAGAAGTATATCACAATAGGTGAAGAAAATCATACGTGTTTAAGTGCTTGGGAAAATGAAAGACATCCTATTTAGGAAAATAAATAATGTAAACTCTGATGAATTCTGGCATGAAAATAGATCAGTTATTTAATCCTATGATTGATTCAACCATTGACAGAGCTACACAAAGAATAAATATATGACGGTCCTTCTAAAATTGCCATGACAATCAAGACAACTCAATCGCGGGGGTAGAGATAAGATGTAACTAGGAGTTCTAAGTCAGTATATAGCTAAACATGCAGTAGCAATAGCAGGGGAATTAGAAACATAGCTTCTTTTCTAAGTAGTATTTAAGAACATATGTTTAATGGATTAGCGGAACCCACCGATCATGAAATTTACCTTTATCTGAATAAGTTATGGAAACAAAGGGATATGTGCAGTGGATAAGGCTCTTTTACAGTATGTCCTAATGAAATAAGTATTGCCCAACTTTAAAGAGCTAACGAAATACAATAGGATCCCATTGACATGGTGTCTAAAGGCCCCAACACATTAAATTTAATCAGCTAAATAGATGTTTGTTTATGCACAGAAGTTATAAATGGAATATAATTTTGTTTTAGAGTTTCTAAGTGACATAGATATAAAATTGGTTGTCCCCTAGAGTTTCTAAATATGTCACTAGATAAGTCCAAGTCTTGACTTCTACAACCACAATCACTCCCTCTTGGTTCTGAACAAATGCCCATTTTCAATGCATAAACATAGATTGATGACTCTAAGGTATTCAAACTACAACATTCCTAATCTTAAAGAAAACATTATAAATAATGAAAAGAGTATGAATTTTAAAAAAAATAGTAGCGGTGGTTTCTTAGTTTGTCTGTGTTGCCCCAAAATCTAAACCTGAAAATTTTCAAATTTTAGTACATGGACCGATACACAATCCTCTTAAAGGTATAATCATTGCCAAGGAGATCTTTTTCCGACTATCTGTGAATAGGGGAAGGGGAGCAAGTTTATTTTGTTTTGCATTTCCAGTTATCTTTTTCTTAGCTCAACTTATGTATCGAGGCATTGCAGAAAATTTGAGTTTTGTTATATTGAAGAAATGAAGAATTACTTACAGAACTTTGTGTCTCCAAATATCTTCTATGATTGCAATTGTTCTTGTGTCAATTTGTAATATGTCTTCACTATTGCTTCTATTATGTTGGTACGTGTTAAGGAAAAATATAACTGTATTTTTTTATCAATCTATCATTGTTTGTGGGTGTTGGGTAAATGGACTTTGTATCATTTATTTACATTCACTTTATTCTGAACTAAATTTTTGCACCTATTTCATGGCTATGGGTAGGTGTTAATATTTCCTTTCCTGCTTTCTAGTGAAAAGCATAGCTTGTGCTTGCATTCATTGATGAGTGCCAGGTAGCACCCATGAAATACACCTTTTTAGCCCTCTTTTCCTCCCTTCTTATTCCATTGTCCTGATGACTGCACCAAAATAAGCTAACAAGACTGTTCTAATGATGAGTAATAAGAGATGAATTACTTAGAATTATGATTTCTGATTGAAGGACTAATGTGCATTGAATTGATGGAAATATGCAGAAATCTTCTCTTTTTGAATCAACAGGTGCAGGTGTTCAGATAAGACAATTTTGTGCATCTCCGGAGGTAGTCCTAATGAGCTCCGGAGCCGACATCAGAATGCCACAACTGGTCTCCAATGTTTCCAATTTGAATGGAGAGATTTTGGGATAAGGAGGTAAACCATCTCTGGAGCTGGACTGAAGTCTTGAGCATCTTCAGAGCTGAATGAGAAGGTCACAAACATATCTCCGGAGCTACAGACAGAAACATACATCTATGGTGCCTCTTTAGAATAGTGCAGATTTCCAGCACAGCTGTCGGTCAGACACTTCTAGTGTTGATCGGGATGCTCCTAATGTTACTCAAATCATCACTTGAGTAATTAAGAGTAGTTTATAGTTAACTGTTGGAAATTTTTATCTTTTTTTTTTAATTTTGCATGAGTTAATTATAAACTAATTTAAATACCTATATTTTAGGGCCTCGCTGCCCAAGTGTATTTAAAAACTAAGACTTAGATTTAGTATGGACTGTTGTTCCACTAAATCTATTTTAATTGCATGGATATTCATTCTGTAGTTAGAGTGTTAGTAGAATAAAGAGATTGATGTTATCTCTTAGATGACCTAGTAGAATAGGGTGAGTGATCTCTCATCATAGATTTAGATATAAACTTACAGAAGTAGCAGCAGAAAGGACAACAATTATTTTTTTGATTTCTGTAACCTTATTTTGATAGACATTTTCTAAATACAAAACGGATGGAATTGGATTGAGTTGAGTTGTGATATTATTCTCTTGTGCCAATTCTTTACTTTGGTCTTCAGCCCCAAGGGTGCGAAGCAAGGGCCCACTCTCACCACTAAGGTAGAAGGCTAGTACTGTTGTTTTCTTTATTTTAGATTCTGTTTAAAGAGATAGTTATTGTTTTCATAGATAAATGCATGTTTACATTGGAAGGAGTAATATAGATTTACTTTAAGCAATTAATTGTTTAGTTTTGTTTTCAATATTCTTAGAATTCATTTCATAGTAGATAGATCAGTAATATTAAGTTTCTGTAATTAGTAAAGATCATTAGAGTTAGTTGGATAAAACTGGGCAACTTTAGGACTCCTAATTGCAGGTAGCCATGGACATAGCCCTGGATTTGACACTTGAAATATGATTAAATGATAAGGTACAACAACCCTTGTCATTCATTGCATATCATAAGAGGGAGCTATACCTCTAAAATTTAGAGGAAAATTACCAATTCAACGGAAATTTTTCCAACTGTGGGTTACGTTTTTGTTCTTCATTTCGGGCATTTTGGGTCATTTTTGCAATTATCTAGGAGGACAAATCCATTAACCAACAAATTTTTGGTGACTCTACTGGGGATTGAAATTGATGATCAGTGCTCTTGTTTTCCCCATAAATTTGAAGGTGCCTCCCTGAGGACAAAGGCTGGTGGCTCTATTGTTGAAATGTGCGCAGATGCAGTTTATCCTAGCAAAAACTCTTGTCTGATTTATTTTCCAGTTTTGCATTATGGTATTGGTCTCTACTCAGCCATGGGGAAATCATTTTGGTCCTATTTCTTTGCATGTATACTCACCGTTTCCTGAAAGATCAAGAAATCATTTTCCAAAATTCAGTGGAGAGGACTCTCAAGATGCTGAAAACCATATTTTGGCATTTACAGTTGCGTGCGGTATTTCGAGGGTAAGTGAAGAAAATATTTTTGTAAGATTATTTATTGAATCTTTGATTGGACCTACAACAGATTGGTTTGTTGTTTAGAAGAGAAGTGCATAACTGATTAGGATTCACTGAAAAAGAAGTTCTTAGAAAGATATAAAGGCCATGTTGATGAAGATGCTTTGCTATGTCAATTTTTCAACATTTGAAAAGAAGAAAGTGAACCCATCAAAGATTTTGTGGATAGATTCAACTGGCTACTCAAAAGGATTCCAACCCTTCTTCAACCAAGTGAGCAACTTCATCTTTGTACTTTTATTTCCTCTTTGCATTCTAATGTTCAATATGAGTTAAAAAGAAGTAAAGTAAATGACTTTGAAGTTACACAACAAGAGGCTATAAAAATTGAGGATGCTATGATCACAAGTGGTTTATGGAAAACAAGTAATTTGAACATTGAAAATATGAGGAAGCCTATCATATGCAAACAATATTCTCAGCCTATAAGTTTCCATGATAAACAATCTCTATCTCTTGAATGCTTCAATCTCTCTATTTTTAATTCTAAACACTTTGGTAGAGATAAGGCAAGTAACGTAGAAGTGAAACCTCATATGAATGGAAGAGTTGAAGCATATTATTTGCATTATGAACAAGATAATGACGAGTCTGCAAGCCCTTCAAATAATGGAGAAAGTGAACAATTCTTTCACGAGGTCAGCAGTAAAGAGAGTAGTGCAAATGAAGTTGTTTTAGTTTCCTTCTATACAATAGAGATGCAATCATTTGCTTTTACCAGCAATGAAGGGAAACATGAGAACACACAACATGAAGATGAAGTGTCGGATATCCATTTTTCAAATTGTATGCAAGTTGAATATGAGACTTTCAAATTTTCTGAGCACAGTGACATGAAGGTACAGTTGCAAGAGGTCAGGAATGATTGTACTCTTGAATCCTTTTCTTTGGAAAATGTAGACGCCAAAATTTTTAAACAAACATTGGAGGATGGTGTCATAAGTAGTCATGATAGTCTAAATAAAAGTGATCAAATGACTAAACGTGTTGAGCCTCATGTTGTGTATATCCCAAATTGGTGCCTTAATGCAATTGAGGATGAATTTTTATGTGGAGAAGAAGTTGCAACATCTAATCTATAGGACATGGATGGAAATGATGAAATGTGTCATGAAGTCATTAAGTTAAATTTTGCAGAGAAAGATGAGGTTATTCCAATCGGAAGTGGTTTCCAGGCACATAAAGATATTGTTTATAACTCAGATTTTTAGTCTAACTCTCTTCTAATTATGCATGAGGTTGATGTTTGGTCTTCTAATGATTTGAATGATTCTCTATTTGCTGCTGAAAATATTTATCGTATGTAGGGACATGATGAAGCATATGTTGCAAGTCAGGATTCAAAAATTTCAAACAATGCAGTCACTTCTACCTACAGCACCAAAGAATGATCTTTATCGGATGGTTTGTGTATGGGTTGTCCAATTCGAGGGTCAGTTTCTCCTAGCTGGCCAGATCAAGTGCATCATAATGCAATACTTGATGCTATCCAGACAGATGTTGGCGATCATACACTAAGCAATGTCTATATGAGTTGTCAAATCAAAGAAGTGTATAATGAAAATGGCTTTTTGGGCATCAAGACACATCCAGGGGGTTTTTATGTGAAGTCATTTTTATCAGTTTGATCATGGTGGTCGCCAGTTGGCAACTAGTTGCTTGTGGGCTACTCACTCATCCGACATTATTTTGCACAAGCAGCTATTTCTCCCAGCTGCTTAATGGATTTGCATGATCATTCTGGAGCCATCTAAGGTAGGGTCTTCATGACCATGTACATACTAGGAGTTTTTGGTGTGCTGGTTGTTTCCTTTTCTGTTTTGTCTTATTTTTGTGTTGTTTTGGCTCCTTTGTCCCCTGTGCTCTTTGACTCTTTTTCCCAATGGATAAGGCATCGATCTATGCTTGAGATTATAGGTTCCTTGTTTCGTCCTTTGCAGTCCTCATCCCCAATTAAAGCCTGTTGTTGCCCCAAAATTTGAACCTAAAAATTTTCAAATTTTAGTACATGGACCGATACACAATCCTCTTAAATGTATAATCATCTCTAGGGGGATCCTTTTCCAAATGTCTGTGAATAGAGGAAGGGGAGCAAGTTTATTCTATTTTGCATTTCCAGTTATCTTTTTCTTAGCTCAACTTCTGTATTGAGGCATTGCAAAAACTTTAAGTTTTGTTATATTGAAGAAATGAAGAATTACTTACAGAACTTTGTGTCTCCAAATATCTTCTATGATTGCAATTGTTCCTGTGTCAATTCGTAATCTGTCTTCAATATTGCTTCTGTTATGTTGGTACATGTTAAGGAAAAATATAACTGTATCTTTTTATCAATCTATCATTGTTTGTGGGTGCTGGGTAAATGGACTTTGTATCATTTATTTACATTCACTTTATTCTGAACTGAATTTTTGAACCTATTTCATGGCTATGGGTAGGTGTTAGTATTTCCTTTCCTGCTTTCTGGTGAAAAGCATACCCTGTGCTTGCATTCATTGCATATCATAAGAGGGAGTTGTACCTCTAAAATTTAGAGGAAAATTGCCAATTCAACAGAAATTTTTCCAACTGTCCAGGTTATGTTTTTGTTCTTCATTTTGGGCATTCTAGGTCATTTTTGCAATTATCTAGGAAGGACAAATCCATTAACCAACACTGTGGTCAAGGAAGTTGCAGCAAATAAAAAAAATTTCCAGAACAACAGGGAAAAATACACATACCTCTCTCTATCTTTATTATTTTCTTTGCACTCCCTTTGTGCTCACCTCAATCTTGCTCTATTAAGCTCCTTCCTCGATTTTCTCCCCTCCAAAATTTTCCATTGCCTTTTCTCTTTATAGTAGTTTTCTCTTTCTATTCTTATACCCCCTATCTATTAATCTTAAGCGGTGGAGCATTAATGGTGCCCAAATGGTGGAATGGTGGTGGATTTGCATAACAAAATCTGATTTGATTTTGTTTACCTTCTAGAGAGTTTCCACACACTCTCAACTCCTTTTTCCTTCTGCCCTTGGCTCCCAACGTTAACATTTTTCTCTATTTTTCCAAAGGAAATTGAGCCACGGGTCCTTCCTGCTTATGTTTCTTAGCATGCATATATATATTTTTGAAAGATTGATGAAATAAAATTCACATCTAGTAAAATTTGAGCTTGGCATTTTAATTGACATATCAATTCTTAACTAAAACATGATTAAAACTTAAATAATACTAATGTTATTATATTAAATTAATTATTTAACTATTGTTGATAGTTATAATTATTATTTAGAAATAATAGTAACAATTATGGTATTAAATGATAATTAAATAATAATAACCTTACTAGCAATTAGTAATTAAAAACAAGGGTTGTGATTAAATAATTAAATAAAAAGACTATAGACGACATTTCACAGAAGCATTATCAATTCAGAATGATTATTACTAATAATTAGATATTATTATTTATGAATATTAACATTTTGAAATTGAAATAAATAGGGTCCTGACACCTGCAGTCAATACAATAAGCGTTAGCACTAAGAATAGGATTAAATGATATAAAACATGCATTGAAAACACAAAGGGAATTCTTCAAATCATGTTCTTCTTAGGGTTTGGCAGGTTGCCTTTGTCAAGCAAACTCTAGGTTCAATTTCCTCGAAATCCCTACAAGCCTGCCACTATGATCATGAGAAAATCATTAGATTACAAGAGATAAAACATCACTTAGACAAAATACCATCTATTAATCTATAAACCTTGAGATTTTGGCATTATCCAATACTCATTACATTAGAACCTATCTCTTGTCGATGCACCCTATTTATGGGTGATCTAAGAACATGAAATTTATTATGCATTTAGGTTCCATCACTCTTTGAAGTTTTTATAATGGTCCAAACAATGGCATGCTAGAATAAAGGATAGACTCGGCTCATGAAGATCAGGACATAGAGGTTGGACATGGAAATGGGCCTTTCAAAAATTGCCTAAAAATAATTAGTTTTAAAATGGAAAAAACCAAAAAAAAATTAACATTTCATCTTCTCTAAAACTTTAGTTTCTCATAATATCCATCAACAGTCTCGAGAGGATAGGGACAAGCTAATGAGCATTTTGGCCTTTGTGAAGGAGTCAATTTTGAGGACCAACATAATGACAAAATAGAATTTGAAAGTATTTTCCCTCCTTTTAGAATGTTATTGAAAATTCATTTAGGGCAACTTAAGGGGTGAGATAGCTTATGGGTCAAGTAGATCTCAATGTAGCTAGAATGAATGTCATTTCTCTTTATGAGGAAACCATATTTTAGTAGTATGTGAGCAATCAATTACAAGAGGGACCAATTTTTGAGAGACTCTAAGGCAAGTCAAGGAGTTTGAAATACAAACTGCAAACCTTCAAAGCATACACCAATAAATAATGACCTCAAACCCACAGGACAACTTTGCCAAGGACACTTACATGATGTAAAAGGAACAAGGTTGCCAATCATATTCTACAGATAAACCAAGAAATCCAACAAAACCATAACACACTTTCCAAATCAAGAGCAATGTCAAGACCGTCAACATACAAGCAAGGATTTAGAATGACTCATTAAGACTAATGACATCAAATTAAAACTTATAAATATCTAAATCAAACTCAAGAAATCAAGCCAAAGTAGAGGGTATCAGAGATCGAGAGTTGGGTGGAACCTCTACCATCTTCCAAAATGGAAAGGTGGAGTGAGAAGGCTCGACGCCATGACTCTAAAAAATATACAAGTGAGAAATCGGTGGGAGTCAGGGGTAACCTCTACCACCTTTCAAAATGGAAGAGTGAAATGAGAAGGCCCAACACCACAACTTCAAAAAATATACAAGTGAGAAATAGACGGGAGTCGGGGTCAGGAGAAACCTCTACCATCTTCCAAAATGGAAGGGTGACATGGGAAGGGCTGACATTATGGTTCCAAAAAATATACACGTGAAAAACTGATGGGTGTCAGGGGTCGGGGATATTAGTTCACTTATGCCCAACTAGTAAGAGAACCTGATAGAATACAAAGGTAAAGCATGGAGGTTTGGTCCCACCCCTTCTAGCATGCAAAAATGACATAGACCAAAATCTCAAAAAATATAAAACCACTGAAAAGACTGAGGACAAATCTTGCAATCAAATGGATTAAAAACTCACCAAATGAATGATAATACTCTAAATTGACTTCAAATAAGCATGTCAAAGCACATGAAAGTATTAGATCATACAAGTGAAATTAAACCTAAAGAGACCAAATAAACGCAAGGTAATCAAAAAAGGGGGTCCATGTTTTGAGGCAAAATGGGGTGTGTTGTGTAGGGCACAACAATTAACACACCTACTTAAGTCATTATCATGCCCACTTAAATCATATTGAGGCATTTATATTTTATATTCACACCAAAAGGTAAATGCGTTGTTCTATTATCTATTTATTATATATCAAAAGACATTTACATAATTAAAAAGTCACATATGCAATTGCAAACTATCCCAATAGTAACAATGTAAAGAACTCAAGTAGTGGCTATTAGAGCAAAATATCTCAATAGTGGTAGTGTGTTAGCAAACACAAATTCATAGTAAAATTCCACAATCAGTGATGTAAGTATTATGCACTTATGTTAAGAAACACAACAAAGGAAACAATTTTCAAACCAAACATCTGCCTTCATAACTGTAAAACTATAAAACAATATGTTAAAAAATATAAATATGTAAACTGCCATCATAATTGTAAACATAATCTGTGACATAAGTAGGTGACTGAATCTACACCTTAAACAAAAGATACCAATAGTTGTAGCAAAGTTAATGTATAATGTAAAATATGAACTCAAATGTACTAATATAATCTGATGTGCAATGACATGGTGGTAAGAAATAGGTGAACCTAAATAGGTGTGTCCATACAACTATATATTACACACAAATATACAGATCTGAATTTGAGGAGAGAACTTAGATTCTTGCCAACATACAATAAATGCCTACGTACATATATAATAATTGCCTACATGTACATATACATATACATATATAATATGTACATGTATATATTATATACATATATATGTATATAGATATACATATACATATATACATATATAATATATACATGTGTAAACCTAAATAAATGTGTCCATACAACTATATATTGCACACAAATATACAATTTTGAATTTGAAGAGAGAACTTAGATTATTGCTGACATACAATAAATGCCTTTGTACATATATAATAACTGCCTACATGTACATATACATATACATATATAATATGTACATGTATATATTGTTGGCAGATGATCAGCGCTTCCCGTGGGATTCGTGACATGGACTAACCGCCTCCCATGGATTCATTAACTCTGGCGCTTGTATCAGAAATTGATATGTCGACCTTTTGGTTTAACGGCAATCGTGGGCCAACATATATTATATACATATATATGTATACATATATACATATACATATATATATATATATATACATGTATATATTATATATGTATAATACATTAACAAACATGCTTAAATCATTACCACACCCACTTAAATCAAATTGAGGCATTTATATTTTATATTCACACCAAAAGGTAAATGCGTTGTTCCATTACCTATTTATTATATATTAAGACATTTACATAATTAAAAATTCACATATGCAATTGCAAAGTAACACTATAAATAATCCCATTAGTGGCCATTAGAGCAAAATATCCCATTAGTGGTAGTGTGTTAACAAACATAAATTCATAGTATAATTCCACAATTAGTGGTGTATGTATTATGCACTTGTGTTAAGAAACACAACAAAGGAAACACATTTTGAACCATACATCTATCTTCATAACTATAAAACAATAACACAATATTTTGGAAAATATAAATATGTAAATTGCCATCATAACTATAAACATAATCTATGACATAAGCAGGTGACTGAACCTACACCTTAAGCAAAAGATACCAATAGATGCAACAAAGTTAAGATAAAATGTAAAATATGAACTCAAATGTAATATAATCTGATGTGCAATGACATGGAGGTGAGAAATAGGTGGACCTACATAGGTGTGTATACAACTATATATTGCACACAAACATATAGTTTTGAATTTGAGGAGAGAACTTGGATTATTGCCTACAAACAATAAATGCCTACATACATATATAATATATATACATATGCATATACACATACATATAGATATAATATACATGTATATATGTCCATGTATATATTATATACATATATATGTATTTGGATATACATATACATATATACATATATATGTATATATATTATATATATAGAATCTATATAATATATATTTATAATTCCACTTATATAAACCCAGGAACCCTAAAAAATAAATCATTTATATGCCTACTTAAATCATTACCACGCGGCCTTAAATCATATTGAGACATTTATATTTTATATTTTATATATATGTATATATAATATGTACATATATATAGGCCATTTTCAAGGTGATTGGCTCCTAGGAGTTCTCTAATGATCATATTCATGACGGATATCTGTATGAAGAATTCCTAATGAATTCTATTCTCATTCTGGGAAGAAAATCTAACAGAAAGATTATGACTACCAGCTACATCAAGAACAACATGCAGATAACAAATCTTGAAGAAATCTCCAACTTCGATAAAAAGCCCAAGTATGGAATGATCGTGGGGGTCTTCAATGTGGCAGCAATGAGGAAGAACAAGGTTTCAACACAAGCATTGGTGTTATATAGAGAAGGGATTAGAAGAAACATGGAAACTTTTTCCTACTACATCAATCAATACGAGGATCTCCTTTCCCCTTCCTAGGTAGAAAGGATTGTAGAACTGGCTGAGGGACTCAAAGCCCTTTGGCACAATAGTTAAATATGTTCATGCTAATTTTATAGTTTCTATGTAAGTGCGCATATAGCGAGCCCAAGCATACTTTTCCTATGTTATTTAATATATTATTTGTCAGACGGACATCAACTTATCAATAAAAAACATGTACTTATATATGTATGTACATAGATATACATATACATATATAGATATAGATATACATATACATGTGTATATATATATATATGTATGTATGTATGTATATGTATATGTATATGTATGTGTGTATATGTATGTGTGTATATGTATGTGTGTGTGTGTATATGTATATGTATATGTATATGTATATGTACATACATATACATATACATATACATACATACATACATATATATATATGTACATGTATATATTATATACATATATATATGTATATAAATATACATTTATAATATATACATGTATATAAATATACATTTATAATATATACATGTATACATATATATAGATACATACAAATATATAATACATTAACACACATGCTTAAATCAATTGAATAAACCTGGTCATTAAGCAAACAAATACAAATAGTTGTAGCAAAGCTAAGATATGATGTATTATTATTAAACTAAAATGCATGAATAATCAGTGACAGAAGTCGATTGTAGAGATGATGACATCCGATGTGCAATGACATGATGTTGACAAATAGGTAGACTAAAATTCCTTAAAAAGTGGAAGATAGATGTATGACATTGTATGTAACATATATGGGGACCCAAAAATATCATTACCACACCCACTTAAATAAAGTTGAGACACTTATACTTTATATTCACACCAAAAGGTAAATGCGTTGGCACAAACTACATACCTAACACGTTTCATTTCATTATATTTTGGGTCCGACTACATAACGTAAGTAGTTTCAATTATAAATCTAGAAGGAACAAATGTTGAGAATCTGATAAAATTTATAGACATAGACAGACATTGAAAGACATTAAAAACTACCATCAGTACTATCTATTTAAGCATTATGTAATTAAGAATGTTGAAAACGAAAAACCAATGCAAGATATGACAAAAATGTGGTATGTATGCAATTATTAAATGCTGCAATGTTAACTACCAACCTAAAGAGTTGTGTGAAAGTCCAAAACTTGTTGTGCAAATCAGGTGAAATAATGAATTTGTAGCACTCTTGGAGGAAATTGATACAACATTATCTACACTACATAATCTCTCTCTTATAATTGATTCAAAACTAAAAAAGGAATGCATTCAATTTGGTTGATGATATACATATGAAAAATTTTGCCTACAACTCAGATAGGAATTCATTGGATTTGGTTGTTGAGTTTAACATTCATTGGGGTTGTAGATAGATATGTTTAGAAATTTAAAATGTTGTGAACACCCACTATATAACACAATTTGTTTAGAAATATATGTATGAGAAGTGGCATCATAACTATGTTTAAATTGAAGCACGCAACTATAAATTTAGTTAACATGAATTGATGTTACTCACATTACAAATTGATAGCGTAGATAATGTTGTATCAATGGGCATAGAAGGCAATATTGATGTTACCCACTATATAGAAGACAATATGTATATTTGAGTTTCACTAATATATAAACCATATGAACATTGAAACCCTAAAAATAATCAATGAAATCATATAATATAGGTATGTTGATAAACTGACACATGCAAAACATATTTAGTCTTCTAAATATGAAACAATGTTCTTTGAAGCATACCTTTAGATACCCACATATGCATAAAATTAAACCCTATATATTCAAGTATATATATACACACCATACATGCATTGGAACCTAAAAAAATAATCATTGAAACCCTATACAATAAAAAACAATCAAACCCTCAATGTTCGAGTTTCATATTATATATGGCTAAAAAATGAAAGGCACAAGATTGAGCGTGCAAGGATTTAAGTATTTCCATTAAAGTAGTAGCAGAAAAAGTTTACAAAACTACATGGCTCAATATATATATTGATGGGTAAGTTGCTACCAATGGGGGTTGCAGCAAAATACGAACCCATTTATATATAGAAAGTGAAACCCTCAATATATGCATAAAAAATATGAACCCATTTATATATAGAAAATGGATCCCTCAATATATGCATAAAAAATATGAACCCATTTATATATAGAAAATGAAACCCTCAATATAAAACAATATATTCATGTGTACAAAATAATTTGAATTCATCGGTTGTCTCAGACAAAACAAGCAAGAATCAATTGTAAAATGATTGTGAAGACAATATTATAGGAATGAAAAGATTAGAATGAAACTAGTACTCAAATCAAGGGAGAAATGATGTCTGCATTACCTACATGATTCATGGAGAGCATGAGTGTCAACGTAGCATGAGGAGGGCAGCCACCATGATGAACTAGACCACAAAATGATGAAACCCTCAAACGTTGAGAATGCACCGTCAAAAATGGATGAATAATGATTAGGTTTTAGAGAGTCAGTGATATGTAGTCAGACCCGAAACATTATAAATTGAAACATATTTGGTTTGTAGTCTGTGCCAACGCATTACCTTTTGGTGCGAATATGAAATATAAATTCATCAATCTGATTGAAGGCTGCATGGTAATGATTTAAGCAAGTGTATAAATGATTTATTTTTTAGGGTCCCTAAGTATATATATGTGGAATTATAAAATTTAATTAGTGGAGGAGTGCTCTTTTTTTGGTGGTCATAGTGCACGGGTACTGGGGCATCTTTGTACATGTATGGGGTGACACCTTGAAATGACCATTTTTGGACCTCTGTGCACATAATACATCCTCCAATGATCATTGTAACTACCCATGCGCTGAAAGAATAGCTTTAAGCTCTTAAGTCACATAAGAGGATACCCAAAAAAAATCATCAAAATCTGATGTACCTAGCTAGGAGCTTAAGATGCGTGAAGTTAGGGTGGGCAGCTACTAACCCCTCTCCCCTAAGTTAGTGAAAAGTTTTGGCTATAAAATTTGTGGCTATAAATTTTTGTTTTTACCAACATTGATATCGAAGCAATAAGTGGGGAAGAGAAAGTTGAGTCTAGGAAGTGGCTGAAAAATGTGAGTTAAAGTTGAGTGTGGGAATTCGCTGAAAGATGCAAGTTGTAGAGTTCATAAATTTTAGGACATTTGAGCTAAAGGTTGTGGACAGTTCATGAGAAGTCACAACAAGAGATTCAATCGATTTGCCTAGGGAGCAACTTAAAATCCCTTGTTGAGGTTGAAGGATACTTCAATAACCCCATGTCCCCATGCAGCTGCTTAAGTTAATTTTCTGTTTACATTTAAGTAGTTTTAAGTAGTTGGAGTGGCCCCATGGAAATTTATAATTGTGGGAAAAGGATAATATAGAATATTTCCCTATTTTTGTGGAGCAACTAGTGTTTAGGAATTGCAAATAAGCTATGGAAAAAAAGGGAGGGCTGGAAATAAGCAGCCACTGCATAATGAAAAATATGCCATCATTGCCATGTAGCTGCACATATTTCCTTCCCCTTTTTTTTTAATTTTCTTTTTTACTTTTTATATAATAAAAAACTACAAATTAAGATAATTGCTTATTTTAAGTAGAAAAATAAATTTCTTGGGGTCACTTTTTAACTGCTGGCCAAAATAAACTAAGCAGCAGCATGGGGACATGCCCTAAGTTATTGAAAATTTGTGGCCATAAATTTCACCAAAAACCCTAGACATGAGTTTGTAACTACTGAAGGGAACACTTTTGACGTCTTCACAAATCGACGTAGAAAGAAGCAAATTGTATCACAGAAAAATAGTAGAAGTTTAAAAAAGTCTTCACATCATAGGTCACTATTCTTAGATGCATTTGGGATGCACAATCACCATGAAAATTATCATGTTTTGTAGAAAAATATGGGCATTTTTAGAAATCATTTTCAGGCGCAACATTAGGGCACTGAAATCCATAATTTTTAGGTCGCGTGACTCTCAAATCCATGATTTACAAAGAAAAATGATGTAAGGTATGCAGAAAGGGCACAAATTTTCTTCTTTTTTTAATCAAAAATATTAAATGGATAGGGCACACAGCTGGTGTCAATCTTTTCATTCTGAGTATTATTTTACAAATTTGCATTTCTAGCTTTCCATTATAAGAAATTTTAAAAAATTTCCAATCTTTATTTTTTTGAAGAGTTCAATATTTTCAAGAATTTTTTTAATTTTTAGGGTCAAGTCAAAATTCTAAGAAGATTTTTTCAAATATTTCAAAAGTTTAGTTTTTGGGTATGTAAATGGCTAGTATTCAGAACCTAGTGTTTCCTAAGTCACATAAATTTATGGGTAAAAATTATAACATATGGAGTCACAAGATACTAGCAGTTGTTGCTCCCTAAAGTCTGAAGAACTACATCTACAAATGCCTTGTGCCATAGTTTGTAAAATAAATATCAAGTCTTCAAGAAAAATAAATTCTTATACTTGAAGAATTTATTGTTTTTAAAAAAATTACACAAGGGTGGGCCTCTATCAGATCATCTTCTAAAAATTAAGGATCTCAATTATCAACTTGCCACTATGAACAAAGTCATAGATGAAGAGGATATGGTTATTTTGACCATTAACAATCTACCACTCTTCTATGAGATTTTTGTGAAGTCTTTGAATCTATTGGAAGAAAGCTAAACTTTGACCTTTGACAAGGTTAGTACATATTTGTTGCAGAAGGAATGATGACATTAACAACTGAGTGAAGTTTCTTTTGGCAGTTTAAAAAGTGCACTTGTTGCAAGGTATCAGAATACATTTACTAGTTCTTATTTTTCATCTTCACAATCATGGAGAAAGGTAAAATGCTTCTATTGTTAGAAATTTGGGCATTGTGAAGAATGATTGCATGAAACAACAATATGATCTATCCCACAAGCAACATAATGAAGCTAATGTGGTAGAGACTGTTCAGGAAGACCATGAGGAGGAGTGATGCAGGAGCATCCGGGTCCATGGGCAATCCTGCATCGCCCAAAAATAATTTCTTTTTTATCTCTCATTTTTGGTGTGTTGTGGTGGTTTTAGGTGTCTCTCTACATCTTGTGAGCTCTCCTTTGTTTAGAAGTGCAAATTTCAATATCTCGTCGAATCACAGTTTAGCATGCTACAAGCATTTTTACGAAAACAATTGTTTCTAAAAAACTATGAGGGCTGGGAAAAAACCGTCTTACATGAATATTTTTACAAGCATCCTAGTTTAATGGTGAAGGTTTCATGCTCATATCTTTCATGGTTTGGAAGAATTAATTGTTTTGCAACTTCTGCTGACAATTTGACGAAGTTTTAAGATCTCAGAATCCATGAGGTTTGAAGCAGAATGGATTGGTGGGAAGTATCATGACATCATTCTCCTCATCTTAGCAAGATTTCATGCAAAAAAGAGCTCCTAGTAAAAAGTTATGCAAAAAGGCAGTTTTTCGCTTCTCGGGTAAAGTGACGAATTGCAAAAAGTAATTTTTTTCTCTAATTTTAAAAGGTATTATTTATTATTTTGGAGCATTTAAATGTCAATGAGGAGGCATAGTTTAATGTGTTAAATTATTTTTGGAGCATCATCTTAAATTTCAACGCCTCATGTAGACACCCAAAATTGACTCATTATCATTACCATTTAAACATCGCATTACACACATCTGCATTTGTCTAACACACTTGAGCAATATTCTAACATATTTATTTCTTCTATTAATTAAATAAATCTATATTTATTTAATTAATTCATTAGCTATTTCTTCTAAGCTATAATTAAACAATCTTCAATTATTTAATTATCTTCATTCTATCTATTTTTAATTAAATAAATCTTATTTATTTAATTAAAAATTCCTTTCATAAGCCCACTTTCCAATTAATTAAATAAATTGTATTTATGTAATTAATTTATATTATCATTTATCTCATGAGCCGACATGTGTGCCTCTTTCATTTAAAAAAGATAAATGATACTACATCCTTTTATTTAATATCTTTCATATGTAGTACTTTTTATGTACACAAGCACACATGAGCCCTATCTTCCTACCACTTGTCATCTTCACATTCATCTATGCCTACCCTTCAATCTTAGCCATTCACATAGCCTCCAAATCTCCACTGTTGATTGATTTTGGTTGAGTTCTATATAAACACCCTCTCATTCCATACTACATCTATCTAGCATTCGTATAGCGTCTACATTATCATCCTGAGCATATTGAGCATTTGAGCATCCATAGCATCCATTGAGCCTATCCTCATTATCATCTATCATGGCAGCTTTTATCTTCATAATTGTTCATTGTTGAAGAAGCAATCCACATCATAAACAAGGAATCACACAATATAGGTGATGTTGTGCTTGAATTGCATTACTTTTGATTTCATTTAGATTAGATTCTTTAATGATGATAGGGTTAGGTTTTCATGGCTATGCTTGATCTTATTAACTTGATTTTTTACCTATCACATTTTGGCACACCTGATGGGACGCACATCCTTGATTAACTTTTTTGTTTGAAGTTGTTTTTGTGAAGATCAGATTTTTCAAGCGCTTATGGCAAGTTCCAGCTACTTTTGAGCAAAAACTCGTCATTGTCTGCATACCCGTGTCGCTTCTGCACTAAAATCTGCCACCTTTAGCCATTCCCAATTCGCTTATAAGCGGACAGTGATCACTTTTTGTTTATTCTGCATCATTTTTAGACTAATAGTGGTTGCCTTTGCATTTAACCTAATCGCTTTTGATCTTATAGTGACCGCTTTTAGATAATTGAATCACTTTTTGCAGAATGAGGGCTTTTGTTGTGTATTGTCTCTTTTGCAGATCCAAGTCGCTTATGAGCCTTAACCAGTTGCCTCATGCTTTTTGTATCACTTCTGAACTTCAACAATCCATATCTGGCATTTTCTAAATCACTTTTGATCTGCAGTAGTTCACCTTTGATAGGATGGAGATCGCTTCTGATAGACAGTGAATCACTTCTGGTAAACTCTATGCTTTCAGTCTGTATAATTTGTAGTCTATTTTCTTGGCTACTAATTAGGTATTTGTGCAGCATCTTATCGATTTGTCCAAGAAAAGGAGGTTATCAAACTACTAACATATCTGTTGCAGCTCCGATCGGTCCAAGACTTGTGTTTTTTCACTAAATTAGGAACATTTGGGCTTGGTGCTTAAAATGAATCATTGCTTGCTCCGTACTTGATTTATCTTTTTTAATTGCTTGCATGTGATTGATTGTAACCCAAATTTAATAACAAAAGTATCCTCTCCCCTTGCCTATCAATATGGATCTTGGGTGTATGAGAACTTGTTATTATCTTTAGAGGACCTGCCTTCCCAGTGTGAGAAGGGATACGACCCAAGCGATAATGGGCTAAAGCCAAGTCCTTCCAAACCACTATATAAGAAAAGTGTTTGTGTCGAAAGCCACAAACAACGGGTGTTGTTGCGTTATACCGACAGCCAACCTCCCCCAAAACCCTCCAAGGCGTAACCCTTGAAGGCTAGGAGACTCCACAACGGAGAGTAGTGTTGCCGCATGTATAGCCACTCGAACGGATGCTCTTATTAGCAACTTTGTGTAGTAGCCAAAAACCCTCTATTTGTTGATGCAAAAGGTGGGACCTTTGAAGCGGCCCCGATTCACGTGGTTCTTGGAAGAGATAGCAAGGACAATCCTAAGGTTTGGTGAGAGACAAGCCTTACAGGAAACCTAGATCTTGGTATGCATAAGAAGTGTGTGCCGTGGAGGGGAGCTGGTGCTACCAAGATCCTGAAGCTATCCGCTTTGAATAAGCACGGCCAAGGGATTCAACAAATACACTCCTTTCCTAGCCTAGGTTGTACAAGTTTGTGATTGTTGTGAGTGTGAGTGACTGCAATTACTATTTTCTTGTCAAAAATCACAAGTCAGACATCTTTCTTGATAGACACAGTCACTTTTAAGCCTAAACTGCCCGCATACAGACAACAGAATCACTTTTAAACTGCAGTTAGTCGCCTCTTGCCTGAACTAAATCACCTTTGAACAGTAGTTAATCACTTTTTACATAAATAGTGTCACATCTAAACAACAGTTAGTCACCTCTTATCTAAATCAAGTCACCTTTAAACAACAGTCTTTCACCTTTAGCTTAACCTGAATCACTTCCAATCAGTAGTAAATCACTTTTGAGCTAACAGTTATCACCTCTGGTTAACACTGTAACCTACTTCAGAACCTAAACTAGTCCACATTTGAGCTATTACCAGTCACCTTTAGCATTCTCTGAGTCACATATGAGCTATCACTTGTCACCTGTGGTCTAATACCAGCAAATCTAAGTGACTCAGATGAATTAGCCACAAATTCGGCTTGCTTAACTTCAAAATTAGCTTTCAGACCTGTCTTTGATCATTAGCAGATACCTGGACTTTGTCTCCTATTTTGAGCTTACCAATCAATTGCATTTCATGAGCTTTTCATCTTTTTGAGATCCCAAACTAACAAACCAAACATCAAATCAATCATTTTGATCCATCAACAAAACATCAGCTTTAGTCTCAGCAAACATCAACAACATAGCAACCTTTAGCAAACAACTTTTCCCTTGAGTGTGTGAGCTATTCTCTAGGGAAAACCAGCCAACAACAAATCAACCAACCAAGCAAAACAACACAACAACCAAAGCAAACCAGCCAACAACAAATCAGTAAACCAACCAACCAACCAATTAGCAAACCATCATCTTTTGGGTCTCAAAACTTTGACGAGTTAAACCTTCAGTTTTCAACATCAACATCATGCCTCAAACTAGGAGTCAATATAGAGCTGAAATGGAAGGTAAATATAGAGCTAAAATGGAAGCCAAATTGCAAGCTGAGATGCAACAACTTAGATCGACACCTCTTAAGGATGTAACTCAATTCACGACTGGTATGCCTCCTCATATGTTTATGCCTCATGGGTATACCCTTGGAGAATCATCCTCACAACAAGTGTAACCTCCAACAACTTTGGAGACTTTTGAAGAACAATCCCAAGAAGACTTATCAAAATTTTAGGACACCCATGTGTGGGATCAAGTTGAGAGACTTATTATATCTGAGCCTAATCATTACTTCTTGCAACTTGCTCGCATGGGCGCTAAATTACCAAAAGATTTTGACATATCCACTATTAGGGAACACAATCCAAACACTCCCGCTGTTGTTGCAAAGGGACCATCCACTATAGTTACACCATCCCCCACCATATCACAAGCTCCATCTTCTACCACATCTCTTTCATTGCCTATTATTACTTCATTTGATCTACCACGCTCGGAGCACAATTTAGAACCTTTGATCATACCAACCAATGTGCTCCCTCTCATGTCACAGAATTTGAACCTTCCACCTTTCCATGTTCCTCAACATACTCCTCCTGCCACGACCATTTCCATGCCTCAAGTAACACAAGCTATCCATGTGGCCCAAGCACAAATGCTCCAAACATCACAAGTTATCCCCATATCCCATAGTGTGCAAGCCTCCCAAACTATCCCAACAACACCAATAGTCCAAGCTTCATGACCATCACAATCTACCATATCCCATATGAATACCATATCCCATATACCAACTACTAATACGCTTTCCACCATCTCTACTAATCCTTCCACTACACCATATAATCCCAATGTTAGTCTTATTGATATGAGTGACCCTCCTATCATTTCTCAAGCTAATCCTAGCTCTACGGTCACTTATGTTGAGCAACTTACATCCATTCCGTCATACTCTTCCAATCCTTCACACACCATCAATCCATCTTATGTTACCCAAGGCCTGCCTATTGTCACCTAGCACATGACACATACCAATCCTCATGTTGTCCAAAATACAAACCCAAGTGTTCATCCTTCTTTCGCATCTACCAATCCTTCCATCACTTACCATGTCACAAATCCAACTCCAACTTCCCAACCATTAACTAATGTCAATCCGTCTTCCACTTCGCATGTGATGCAAAATCTTGGTGCCCATTCTTCCCAATATACTTAACCACTGCTTGTGCCTCACGGATAGTAATCCTCAACTACATATGTGTCACATGCCAATCCTTTGACATATATTGTGAGTACGCAACCTCAACAAATGGTCATGGCTCCATATATCCCACAACAGTAACCTCAATATACACCATACCATGTTTCACCCCCTTTACAACAATAGCAACTATCTTCAGCAGATGTTCAACAAATGATTAACCAAGCGGTAGGACAAGGCAAGAAGACATTTTCTCTAGACAACATATGCGCTTATCCATTTGACAAGTCTCTTCATATGGTGCCTTTTCCACCACACTTTGAAATTCCACAATTTGACAAGTACAAAGGCAAAGGAAATCTAGAAGACCACCTTAGAGCATTCTTTATGGCATGTCTCGATGTTGCTTATGACAATACATATCTTTTGAGACTATTTCCTCGAAGCTTAGCAGGACAAGCTCTTGAATGGTTCTCGCATTTACCTCCAGGAATTAAGTCTTTTCAGAGTTAGCCAATAAGTTTCGATCTCACTTTGCTTTCAACATTGACCATGAGATAAACATGAACGACCTTGTCAACAATAAACAACGCAATGGTGAAGCCTTTTCTTCATTTACTTAATGATGGCGTAATATGGCTAGCAAACTATCATGGGAAATCCCTAAGAAACAATAGCTCGATATCTTTGTTCAAAATCTTCATCCTGAGCTATCATTCCAATTACAATTGCAAAGCGCTAGCACCTTTGATGAACTTGTTTCCAAAGGAACCATCATTGAACGAGCTTTAATTGCTAAAGGAACTATCAAGATCTTTCGCGATAACAAAGACTATCCTCAAAACTCCAACGATAAGTCTCGCTTTTGGAACAAGAATAAGAATATTGTTAATGATGGTGTTGTAAATGCAAAGAACATCCAAACTATGAAAGCTCCTATAAATATCCAAACTGCTTCTACAACAACTCAACCTTTTCAACGAATGCGACAACGCCAAACTTCCAATCCGCGTCGACAATTTACACCGTTAGCGGAACCTATGGAAGTTATCTTTCAAAAGCTCCTCCAAGCGAGCGATATTACCTTACCGGATGCACCACCCAATGGTGAACCACTCTTCAAAGCTCCTTGGTACAAAGAAAATGAGTATTGCGATTTCCATAGAGTTAAAGGACACAAAACAAATGGTTGTATGGGCTTAAAACATGTCATCCAAGATTGCATTGATCAAGGTTTAATCAAAGTTACACCTTTAACAACTCAACCTACACAACAATCAACATCAAACTATGATCTAGAGACTTTCAAGAATCCACTTCCATCTCATGACAAAACAAGTAACCCTCATGCTGGGAATGCCATTCAGTATACCTATGAATCGTCTACCATTGGCCTTCTTGACCATGCTCGCATTTCTACCATTACTATCCAGGATAAAGCACCTAATTGCGCTGTAACCACTTGTAGAGGTCAAGTCACTATTCAAGAAGCACCTGTTCATCCTCCTTGACCATTCTCTAACTATAATATCTTGGATCACCTTGGAAAAACACCTATGCACATATCCATTCTTGAGTTGCTTCGCATATCCCCTGCTCACAAAGCTATCCTTGACAAAGCTCTACAAGAATCTTCGGTGCCCAACGATATTGATATCTCACAATTCCAATCTATGGTCGCTAGTATTACAACCCCTTGCCATTTAACCTTTTCTGACAAAGATCTTCAGCCCTCCATTCATCCTTCCCACAATGAAGCCCTCCACATTGAAGTGTTTGTTAAACAACGCCGTATCAAGTGAATCTTGGTAGATGGTGGATCTCGTCTTAATATATGTTCTTTAAAATTAATAAAACAATTGGGATATTCTAAGAAAGATGTTGACACCTCCAAGGTTATTACTATCAGAGCATATGATGATGCCGAGAGAGATACTGAAGGAATTATTTTCTTGCCTATCCAAGTTGGGCCGATCACCACAGAAACCCATTGTCAGGTCCTTGATATTGACCTTCCTTATAACATCATCCTTGGTCGTCCTTGGATACATGCCCTCAAGGTGGTTCCTTCCACATACCATCAATGCCTTAAATTCCCACACAATGGTGTTGAAGTTACTATCCAAGCTGATCCCAATCCATTTGAATTTTGTCATGCCTTTCAAGCTAAATATCAGAGTCCAAACCGCATTCCTATCAACACCGACGCATATCCATCTTCATCCTATATAGATCCATCCAACCTACTCAAGCCATCCTCTAGTAAATCCGCTTCCAACCTCCGTATCAAGTACATCGAGCATGGCCCTGGTGAATACACACTGCAAGACTCTTGTTGTGTGGGCACCCTTCCATTATCCCCTAAATCTTATGGTAAACCTTCCACATCCAAACCAACTTCAGCCCTCGCTATCATCAAAGCTCCACCTACCATATTCCTTAAAGGCAAATTCCTAGATGATGAAGACATTGATGATATAGACTCTTGGATATTCTTTGATGAAAATGACCAAGTTCAATTGGAAGTAGAGAGATACAACAATGGGTTCTGCATCATAAAGAACATGGGCTACAAAGGACATGGTGGATTGGGATCACAGGAACAAGGACCTCTTGAACCTATTATTGTGTCTAAGAAGTTTAATAAGCAAGGCCTTGGTTATTAGCCAGAGGTACTGCGACTCAAAGACATTAAGTGTATTTCTGATATTGACGCTGGACCTTCCTTGGTAGGAGAGCCTTCTAATTCAGATACTATCGATGACTCCCCCTTTCATATTACCAACCTTTTCCAAGAACACTCCATCTTCATGATTTCAGTAGCCTCCTCTAGCTATAACAATCCCTCCATTAACCTTTCACTCATATATCCTGACCTCATCAATTGGGACCAACAGGGGGCACTGATATTAGATACATTTGAAAATGATGAAGCTATTGCAGAATTCATGGGCTTGCAACAAGGCATTCCATTGGGTGATCACAAAGCAGGTTTCATGATGGACTTACCTAAACTAGCATATTTTGGTGGAAGTATCAAATCCTTCAGTCGCAAAAGTGAAATAAACAAAATCAAACAAAATAGGTCAGTAGGTGAAAACTGAAAGGTGTCTTTCGACCGTGAAAAAGTAAAAGTAAAGGACGTATACGAAGGTGAAAACCTCTCCGAGGCACCCGAGGATGGGGGATTTGATCTTCCTGTTTCCATTGATTATCATGAGAAATCAACAGTGCTAGTTGAACAATCACAAGACATGAACTTGGGTACAAAGCAGAATCCAAAGATCACTTTTTTGGCAGCATCACTATCAGAGCAAGAGAGAAGAAACTTCACAAAAAAATTTCTGAGAAGAGCTATAAATTTTGCATGGACTTATGCTGACATGCCGGGTCTAGATCCATCACTTGTGGTACATCATCTAGCAGTATCTCCTAATGCAAAACTTGTCAAACAAAAATTGCACAAAATGCATCCACAGGTAGCTTTATTGGTCAAGGCAAAGATTCAGAAACTATTAGAAGCAAAGTTCATAAAGCCTATTGACTATCCAGAATGGGTTTCAAATTTGGTACCTATAGCAAAACCTGATGGACAAGTTTGTTGTTGCACAGACTTTAGAGATCTTAGTAAAGCATGTCCTAAGGATGACTTTCCACTACCAAGCATAGACAACATTGTAGATCTTACAGCTAGACGTGAAATGCTATCTTTGATGGATGGATTTTTAAGGTATAATCAAATCAAAATAGCAGAGGAAGATCAAGATAAAACATCTTTTATTTGTCCTTGGGGCACATATTGTTGGGTGCTAATGCCTTTTGGTCTCAAGAACGTTGGAGCTACTTATCAATGAGCCATGACAATTATATTTCATGACCTTTTTCATACTATCATGGAAGACTATGTTGATGACATCCTGGGAAAATCTAAGACAAGAGAAGGACATCTACAGGTACTAGCACAAATCTTTGATCGATTAGAAAAGTATCAAGTCAGACTAAACCCAAAGAAATGTGTATTTGGTGTAACATTTGGAAAACTGTTGGGATACATTATGTCTCGACGAGTGATAGAAGTGGACCCAGCTAAAGTAAAAGCTATCATGGAAATGCCTTCGCCAACAAATCTCAAGCAGCCCTGCAGTTTACAAGGTAGGTTACAGTCCATCCATAGATTTATCTCACAACTAGCAGATAAATGTCATCCTTTTCAACATCTTCTACGTAAGGGTGAACCTTTTAAGTGGGATGAAAAGTGTCAACAAGCTTTTGATAAAATAAAGGAATATCTGGCAACACCTCCTATGTTAGTACCTCCTGTGCTTAGCCACCCATTATTGCTCTACATATCATCAACAACAGCAACATTGGGTGCCCTTCTAGCTCAACATGATGATTTAGGAAAAGAACAAGCCACCTATTACATCACCAGAACTCTGGTGGGATATGAACTCAATTATTCATCTATGGAAAAAGCATGTTTAGCATTAGTGTTTGCTTCCCAAAAGTTGTGACACTATATGCTGAACCAAACAACGAAGCTCCTATCAAATGTTGATCCACTCAAATATCTTCTTTCTAAAGAAATTCTCACGGGAAAATTAGCAAAATGGGTCATGATTTTAAGTGAATTTGACATACAATATGTGGATCAAAAAGCCATTAAAGGACAAGTCATCGCTGATCAATTAGCTGTAGCACCCATCACAGATATCCATCCAATATATCCAAAATTCCCTGATGAAGGATTGTTCAATTTAACTTCTTCGACATGGTGGCAGCTATATTTTGATGGATCTTATACACAACATGGATTAGGAGCAGGCATCTTGTTTGTTACCCCTCAAGGAGATTGTATACCCAAATCATACAGAATTGCATTTCCATGTACCAATAACATAGCGAAGTATGAAGCTTTAATCACAGGATTGCGCATGGTAGTACAATGGGCTATAAAATAGTTACAAGTCTTTGGTGATTCTCAGCTGGTTATCAAACAGGTCTTAGATGAATATCAAACAAAAGATGAGAAGCTTCTTCCATACAAGCTAATGGTTGATGATTTCAAAAAGGTACTTTGACAATATCACTTTTGAACAAATCCCAAGATTACAGAATAGAGCAACAGATGCTATGGCTATGATTGGGTCTCTCTTAGACATGCCATCTAATACGCATAAATGTGAGTTTTTGGTCGAACAGCTTTTGATTCCAGCATTTGAAGTTCCACAGTCTAAGCTTATATGTGACATTGTTGGTCCCAATTCACCGTGGTATGAGGATTTATATGAGTATCTCCGTAATCAAACCTTCCCACTCCAACTATCTAATAACCAATGCAAAACCTTTATCTGTCGAGCCTCTCGTTACACTATCCTAGGAGACACCCTCTATCGCTGGAGTCTTGATGGTATCCTTCTTAGGTGTCTTGATTCTAAGAAAGCAACAGTGGCCTTACGTGATGTACATGAAGGTGTCTATGGCTTGCATTCCATTGGCCCTGGCCTTATTAAGAAACTTCTACGAGCAGGATACTATTGGCCAACCATGGAAAAAGATGCACAACAATTTGCAAAGAGATGTGTACAATGTCAGAAACATGGAGATTTAATACATGCACTAGCACATGACCTTCAACCTATCACTACTCCATGGCCTTTTTCACAGTGGGAACTTGATCTCATAGGTAAAATCCATCCTACTTCATCAAATGGTCATAAGTTCATTATCACCGCCACTGAATATTTCACAAAGTGGGTGGAAGCCATACCAATGACTTTTATCACAGGAAAGCAAATATCTAAATTTATTCTACACTATATCATTTGCCGTTATGGAGTTCCTCAAGCTATTGTCATAGATAATGGTTGTCCCTTCAAGAATCAAGAGGTTAGAGATCTTTGCAACAAGTTTCATATCCAACATAGATTCTCTACTCCATACTATCCTCAGAGAAATGGCCAAGCTGAAGCTTCTAATAAAATAATCATCAAAATTCTCAAAAAGACAGTCAATGAAGTTGTTCGGGATTGGCATCTACAACTCCATCCTACATTATGGGCATATAGAACAAGTATCAGAACTCCCACTGGAGCCACACCTTATGTTGTTGTGTATGGCACTGAAGCTATTTTACCTATTGAGGTTGAGATCCCTTCACTGCAAGTATCCTTACAACATACCATCTCAGAGGAAGAATATCGAGTATCTAGACTCCATGATCTTGAGCTTCTAGATGAATAGCATCTTACAACACTCAACCATCTCCAAGTCTATTAGAACTGTCTACGCCACAGCTACAACAAAAAAATCAGAGAACGCCAATATCAAGTTGGAGATCTTGTCCTTAAAGAAAATCAAAAGAATCAGCAACACCGTGAGAAATAGGGCAAGTTTGAACCAAATTGGCTTGGTCCTTTCATCATCATAGCAGTTTATGGATCAGGTGCATACACTCTCTCAACACCTGAAGTCATTCTCTTGGATGAACCAGTCAACAGCGTTCATCTTAAGAAGTTTTATCCTTAAATTTTAGCTATTCCAAAAAAAAATTCCATCCAATAGTGAAAACCACTTTGTGGCACTTTGGATAACAAAAATATAACAGTCTAAGATAAATGATCCATCCTCTAGTGAAATCCTGGTAAACAAGCGCCTTGGATAAGTACCATAGTGAAAACCTGGCAAACAGGCACTATGTGTAGTGACCAACTTCCATCATCTGCTTGGTTTGTTTGATCATCACCCTTCCTACCATATTTCACCATCCTATCCTACATAGTCCATATCATAATCCCCATATCATCGCCATACACAGCCTTTCCATCTTCGTCTCTGTCAATTCTAGCTATCATACTTGAGACATTGTCACAATAACCATATCTTTTAGCACCTTAGCATCTTGATTGCACGCCTTCTCCATCATCGTTCCTTCATAATAAACCGCATCACGCACTGGGGGCATCTTGTTGAGTCTTATTTGGAAGTGGATACCATTATCTCTAGCTCATAACACATCAAACATTTTAGCTCACACCACAACAAACTTTCAACTTCAATCATAGCGCTCATCCAACAACAAATGTGGCAAAGCATTTTGCAATCAGGTTTCATATCTTTGCAATCAATTTGCGTTCATCAGACATCCAACAATCGCAAGACATTGCCAACGCAAACATCCAAGCAATAAGTTGATTCTTTCAACATCAATCACCAACATGATAAGCAAGAACTACATCACAGCTCTATCATTAAGGCCTTGATCCTGTGGATACAAAGTATGTAGGCAATCTGAGATGCGAAGGAAGCACTCTGATTTAGGCTAAGACGATAGCCTCTTCTTTCATCATCCATCTTTCATCTTTCTTCTAATCATCCTTAAATCTTTCATCACATATTATTCTATCTTTCATCACTGATATCATCAATAAAACCTAGAACTACATATTCATCATGTCTCATCTTCATCGTAAATGTGCTTTGATCCCGTGGATATAGGGTATGTAGGCAGTCTGGAATATGAAGGAAGTTTCTAGTACTCAAGCATAGATGATTCACCCCATCTTCTTCATCTTCTCTCATCTTCCATCTTCTTCTCTTTGATTAGCTCAAGCAAGAAGCAAACTATGTGTATACTGAAAGCTCAAGCACTTTAACCAATCAAGAATAAGCTAGAAGCTATTTGTCCAGATGCCTTAAGCCAACATTTGCTATAGCAGTTTATCAACATCTTTAGCCTTCAATAGGATGCAGCTTTCCTCTCAACAAGGCACCAGCTTAAATCTATCTAAGAGCACCTAAATTTGGCAAGAGAACGTGATGGCAGTATCTTTTGTTTTATCTTTTGATTTATCTCTTGTTCCTTTTCTATGCTTAATCAAGACTGCCTTGATCTATCTATATCTTGGTATGTTGTGATGAAGTAAGGAATGGGGCATGGTCATATTGCTTTCGTATGCTGTGTTTGCAGGATGATCTTATTCTCTTCCTATGCGTATTGGTATCTTGTACGTGTTGGGATTCACATCTTACATATCAATATCTCTAGCATCTGAGAAGCTAAACAGTCTCTTATGCACTTGAGACTATTCTATGTCAAGACTAGCTCCATACATATAACCAGCAAGCTATCACTATGTGTAATGGAGATAAGCTCAAACCATTTCTTGTAGCGTCAAAGTCCATCTCACAACACTAGTTGTTATTCACATCTTGTGCATGTTAGTTCAACATTTTGACCTCATGTGTTTAGACAAGATTGTAACATGTTAGTTCTGCATTGGATATCTCGACACCTTGGTCTTCTACACCCTGGTACATAACATCCACATGCTATATCAAACATAAGGATTGCATTTCTTTTCCATTTTAAGCAATTACTTAAAAAGCTGCCCATCATCCCATATATCCATCCTATTATTTGCCTATCTAGAACTCAGCCAAGATTAATCATTTCCATTGTTCTTTGTCCCCATCTCTTATCCTGCCAAAACAAGTGTGTTAGATATACATAAGTTCATCATATATCATCTCATTACCATCTATCTATATGCATAAGTCCATCCATATCATTACCATTTACATATTTGCATTATCATACCATTTCCATCCATATCATTTGCATAAACATCCATACATAATCCATAAAAATACAAATATAACATGCATAACCATCATAATACCAACAGTACATCCATTACAACAACATATAGGTCACCAATACTCCATCATATATATATATACATGTGTCAATATGCAAGTGTCTACATATACAAGCTGAGCCATCAAAAATGTATATACAATCGGCTCTAGGCCTCATCATGATACAATATACACAAGGTATCCCTAGTGACTACTGGCAGCTCCCTTGCCCTGACCACCACCACTGGGTCCTGCACCTGGCCCCCTATCACTCAGTGGCCTCATCACTAAGGCTATTGATCGAGATCCACCTGACTTCTGTGAACCTGAAGCCCCTGACCTACTCCTGAAGCTACGCTGCCTCTACTCTGCTAGCACAGTCCCATAGTATAAACCTCTGTAGTACTCGGCCTCACCCTATACTCTCCGTAGCTCTACCTGTACTTGTGTCAACTATGTAGCCAAGTACATTATAGCCCCATCCGTCCCTAGTGCACTCACTGCTCTGTCTCGCTCACTAGTCATCCCCTGTAGCTACTGCACAACCATATCTCTCTTTGCTCGCAGACCATCTCTCTCTGCTCTCATAACCTGCACCTACTACACAGCTATATCACGCTCTAACCTCATCATCTGCTCACTTTGTCTTGCTGCATCCCTCTCTCCTGTCACTCTAGCCAGTGCACCATCATCTTGTCCATCCCCAGCCTGTGCTCTCAACTGTAACTAAGCTTGGTATGTCTGAGCCTGAGCTCTCGCATGCCGCAAGCCAATCACCACCTGATTTCTATCTATCTCCACTCTCCTCAATCTCATCTGTGCTCGCTGCCTCCATCTCCTCTCCTCTCTAATCCTCTGCCGCAATCGCATAATCCCAATGTCATCACCCACCAATATCTGCCCCTGAGGCTGTGCAAGTATCTGAGGCTATCCTGGCATCTATCCTTGCATCTGTATCCCTGGTGCTGCTAGTACAATAGCCTCTGCTGGTGGAACCCGTCGTCACCTCCTCCTAACCAGTCTCTCCATCCCTATCTCCCCAATCTCTCCAACCCGCCTCAACCGTGTCGATCTAGCTATCACCCAGTATGCATCATAGTCTGGTAGAGTCCCTGGATCTACAAGACCCTATCCCCACTGCCATACAACTGGTTGTAGCCCATCTCTCTCCGCCAAAGACATCTCAACCACAACCTCTGGCCCCCAATCAAATACCTCCTGTCTAGTCCTCCCAAAAATGACATCCCCAATTGGTACTGCCTGTGGAAACCTGAACTATCTCAAAACCCTCTTTGGCAAATAGCGCTCTATAATGTATATGCCACATCCAAAAATATATCTCGCCTACCTAGCATAGACAAGCTCTGCATCCTCCTCCTCCCATCTCTCACATCCCAGCCATGGCCTCCATACAAAGCTATCAACCTCATATAATCTCATCCGCCAGTATACCACTCCTCACTGCTGTTGGTATGTCAGAGCTCCTCTATACATCCTAGCATAAGGCTCTCTTGAATCTCTCGCCACCCATTCCTCTGGCCTCGTCACTGGGATATGCTCATAAGCCCACACATGCAAAACTGTAACTCCTATAGACATACTAGCTCCGAATATATACGCACAATCATGCATGTAATGATAGAGTTGTCCCAACACACACTCTGCCCATGCATATATCATGCCATAGGAGAACATCCCCTCCATCACTATCCCCCATCCTACTAGAAAAACCTCTCACTCGTCTATCTCCCACTAGCCATCTGATGATAGCCACTACCACTCGCTGCAATCTGTCACATAGCTCCTCCATCCTCTCCATCGGGATCTCTGAGCCCTCTACTCCAATGTCTGGTGTCCCGAATAATCTCCTAAACACAGCTAGACCCATATCCGGATCATAATCTACTCGGTCCCCATCTATCAGAATCCACAGAATCTGAAACACATCCTCTAGCATGATCGTAGCCTCTCCTGTCGGTAATAAGAATGAATTATGCTCGCTCATCCATCGCTCCACCATCCTCATCCATCGCTCCACCATCGCCGTCATCAGTCCTCGATGTGCCTGCACCGGCTCCAATCTCGACACATACTCTAATCCGAGGATCTCTAACACTAGCCGCTCCTCTGCATCCAGCAATCGCACCAATCGCAAATCCCTAGGATGTCACTCCCGTGATAACAAAGGCAGTAGTATGTCTTGCATCATTCCATTCATCATATCAGTCCCTTGCGCTACTTAGATGCTATCAAAATCTGACCGTTTATTGCTCTCCTAGCTTCTATCTACCATAAGCGGTTCATTTTTCCATATGTGCCTATTTGTTGATCAAAAGCGACCTCTTTTCCCATATGCGCTTCTATCTCGCTTATATGCGATCTATTCTACATATGCGCTCACTATTGGCTTACATGCGAGCCGAATTCTACATGCGCTTATCTTTTGACCATACGTGAGCTGTATACCCTATGCGAGCACTTTTTCTTTCTAAGCGAGCTGCACTTCTCTATGCGCCTATTGTTTGCCCATAAGCGATATGTTCCTATTCATATGCGCATTTTGCTTATCCTATTGCTTAGCCGACTACAAGCGACCTAATTTTTCTATAAGTGACCAAGCCATGCCTATAAGCGATCTAAACTACTGTAAGCGACCTGTTTTCCTACACAAGCGACCTAAACTACCTATCCTAAGACCTAGTCACTTTTGGTGAAGTGTGTGCATTTATGACGCTTCTAGCCTATCAAAATCACACTTTTAGCAAAAGTTTCGATACATACCGGTACATCTGATCCCTCTGGTCGTCCATGTGTCCTCACTCGCTCAGCATGATGATCTCTGCGTGGAATCACCATCCTAATAGCTCTCCAACTCTCGTCGTACACCAACTCTACGGAGCTCTAGATCTCTATAGCTTTCTAAGCACACATGAGCACAAATAATCCTATTTGCCATTGCGGAACCTACTTATAGCCCTATCCCAACCCTTATTCTTCTATGCCAAAGCCTATTTTCTTCTGCCTCATCCCATTTTCACCCACCCCACCCCCGTTTTCTTCGTGTCAACCTTGTGTCCTAGCTTTTCTTCTATCGCGAGCCAACCCAGCCCTTCCTAGTTAGCCTGGCTTACCTCTCGAGGGGGCATCACCTGCTAGTTACACTAGGGCATAATTCTTGTTTATTGAATGCATATCGTATCTTCTTTGACACAACACTCTAACGAACATTATATCAAAGAGGGGCAAAATGTAGACACCCAAAATTGACTCATTATCATTACCATTTAAACATCGCATTACACACATCTGCATTTGTCTAACACACTTGAGCAATATTCTAACATATTTATTTCTTCTATTAATTAAATAAATCTATATTTATTTAATTAATTCATTAGCTATTTCTTCTAAGCTATAATTAAACAATCTTCAATTATTTAATTATCTTCATTCTATCTATTTTTAATTAAATAAATCTTATTTATTTAATTAAAAATTCCTTTCATAAGCCCACTTTCCAATTAATTAAATAAATTGTATTTATGTAATTAATTTATATTATCATTTATCTCATGAGCCGACATGTGTGCCTCTTTCATTTAAAAAAGATAAATGGTACTACATCCTTTTATTTAATATCTTTTATATGTAGTACTTTTTATGTACACAAGCACCCATGAGCCCTATCTTCCCGCCACTTGTCATCTTCACATTCATCTATGCCTACCCTTCAATCTTAGCCATTCACATAGCCTCCAAATCTCCACCGTTGACTGATTTTGGTTGAGTTCTATATAAACACCCTTTCATTCCATACTACATCTATCCAGCATTCGTATAGCATCTACATTATCATCCTAAGCATATTGAGCATTTGAGCATTCATAGCATCCATTAAGCTTATCCTCATTATCATCTATCATGGCAGCTTTTATCTTCATAATTGTTTATTGTTGAAAAAGTAATCCACATAATAAACAAGGAATCACACAATCTAGGTGATGTTGTGCTTGAATTGCATTACTTTTGATTTCATTTAGATTAGATTCTTTGATGATGGTAGGGTTAGGTTTTCATGGCTATGCTTGATCTTATTAACCTGATTTTTTACATATCACACCTCATATGGAGGCTAATTTTCAAATCATTTTTTATCATTTTTTAAATGGAAAGGCCCCATGCCTAGTTGGAATCTTTAACGCCTCTTTGAGGCTTCAAACAGATAATAATTTGCATGTTTTCAGCACCAAAGATAGGAAAAAGAACTGCCACGCCATGTAGAAGACTATAAAGCCTCACAAGTCATGTAAAAGAATTTAAACCAACTCAAAAGTAAATGAAGTAAATAATCTTCTTAAATACAACATTTCAATAACCAAAATTAAAAAGGTGTAATTAATCTGCTTAATCACAATATCTCAACAAAAGATAATCTTATAGATATGAATCTCAATGTCATTAAATCTTACATATTCACGTGCTTAGTCTAGGTAACAAGCACTATAAAATAATATACATAAATCCTTTAGCAAACATGCCATAATACATCCAAAATATGAACAATAAACAAGTACATCAATAATAAATAAATCAATACACTCTCTGGCTGCACAAACCAAGTGGTCCACCACCTGCAAGCTGAGAGATGGGAACATGGCTCAAGTGCTTTTCCACCCAACCATGAAGTATTTACACTTCCCCGGATCCCTTCCTAAAATGAAGGAAACCCAGCCCTGCACGAAATGTCTAGCTACCTAGTAACAACTACAAGAGGGAACACTCAATGCAACCCTGATGTCTGAATGTGCAATTGTAAATAATGAAAAGCAAATTGTCTCACAACAGGATGTGGCAGAGATATCAATAAATAAGTTTGCTAGACAATAAACATATATTTAAATGTCATTCCGATTAGATTTAATCATTTAAGTAACTTGGTCAATTCCTGAAAAGAGGAAAAACCATCTCTAAATATCCACATTCGACATCCTAGTCCCAAAAGTAACCCAATACATTCCTATATAAAAACTACTTCTTTCCCCAAGAAGCAAGAAAATAAGTAAAGAATCACAAATTCAAGATTTCCAATAAATAAATCCAATCCCTTTCCCAAAACATCGATTAAGGAAAAATACACCTTCAAGAAATGATCCATCTTTTGGCCATACAATCGAAATCATGAGTTTATCAATTTGATATAGTTTCTAATCTTGTATTTCAATCACATTGTCTTCAATAATAGTCATTCTAAAATATTAATCTATCTTGTTGCTAATTCTACGATAGGAAGTATAATACAACAGTCTATAGGTTTGTCAAATTTACATGAATCTCAAGTCCATATTACAATCATATTTCCTAATAAATATTAATCTGAAATTGCTTTCAGCAATTAGTGACAGGAACTTTATCAATCCAATTATTTAACCAAAAGTTCATGATTCAATCAAGAAAAATAACTCTGTCCAAACTACGACATGAAGTCCCAAAAATGGCCCAACAATCTTCCTGTTGCAATTGTGACATGAACTATTGCACAAAAGAAATAAAGTGAATAGAGAACATAATTAAATCAGTTTTTTTCGATCATGAATATAAATATAAATGTTTTAGTATCAGCCTTGAAAGGAAAATAATATAGTAATCTATTGTCTTTGTTTCCAGTTATCACATTGATTTTAACAATTTTTAAACAAAGCTACATGCTTGATTTGTTCAGCTACAGGAGGTCGAATATGCTGCTACAGGAAAAATAAGAAGTTTGTTGCCATGAATATAACTACAGGATCTGATTTATGAGCCCACCGAGACAACGAAGGATCCACTATAGACAATTATTACTCCAAAGAAGCTACAGGAATAAGTTTTATCTAGTTTAAGAGGTTTTCTCTCATCAATAAGAGTTCGATTTGCTCATTTTAATTCAAATCAGCCAGCAAGAATAAAATAGAGTCATAAAGTATTTGCTAGAGGAAACCTAATAGCAATCTGGAGATTTTTCTAAGAGTTTTCAGTCTAATTTTTGAGCAGATCGAGCATCATGGAAAGATAAGATTTTTAAGTGAAAAATGATGGAAGGAAGGGAATACAAGGCCTACAGTAGAGTTTGAGAAATGGCAGCTACAAGAAACAAGGGGTCAATCTACAGATCGCCCTAGCATAGTCAAGTCGACCATGAACAAGGTTGGCGGCCAACCAAAGAATAAGAAAATGATGGCCAAGATAATGAGAAATGACGACTAGGTTCAGGTCAATCAAGTTTTTAAGTTGCTTAGGCAGAACAAGAGGGGGACGAATTCAGAAGAAAAAAAGTCAACGACCAGGAAAGAAGGAACAACCAGCCAAAGCATGAAACATCCAAATAATTCTAGTCGCCCAGCCAAACAGCAGATAAAACCATCTAAAGATAGTCTAAACCAAAGTCTTATAATGCAAGAAAAATAGTTGAAAAAACTTGGAGAAGTCGTCGATTGATGAAGTTATTCGTAGCTGTTGTTGATACAATTTCCTCTTTCATGTCGCTAAGAGAAAACAGTTTCTCCTCTGTCAATCGTGGGTTTCTTCTCCTTTCTTGATCACTCAGAATGAAAATACTAACATCTGCTGCAAAACGTGGGGTGTCCTCTGTTGAGCAATTTGGCTCTTTTAATAATTTTCTCCCATTCTTATTTTTGGCAGACTCCTTAGGTTTTAGAACTAAAGTTCTTTTTTAGTTTGCATGAATAATCGACCAATAAAATTGGAGATAAAATGCTATTTAAAACATTAAAATATTATCTTTTGTAGATTACTGTCGCATGAATGACAGGAAATATATATTTAATTCCTTCATTCTTTTCTAAATATAATATTGCTATTTTTAATATTATTTAAATATTGTTATTAAAACAAAACTAATTAATTAATCAAGAAGAGAAATGCAGTACAATATATATATATATTTATTTATTTTTAAGGAACATATTGTCTTCCAAACATCTATAATCAATATTTTATTATTTAATTTAAAATTCAATCATATATATTTCCTTATTATAATTACACCATTCAAACATAATTTGAAAAGACGTTAAATTTAAGTAATTACGTCATACATTCGAAAGCAATTAATAATCACGCATTAATATAATAAAAGTCATTCAATAATGCATATGCAACTACGTGATGTGTGTGATTGCATCAGGGTAATCCATCCATCAGTTCTTGCCAAGTGGCAAGAACATCTCTACCTCAACCATGCCCTCGTCTTCGATGAGTACCTGCATCCATTTGTACTCAACTCAACGTCAATAGGTTAGTGTCTCCAAAAATATAGCCGAAGCAAATCATTGTAATCATCTCTACAATATTCAATATTTAAAACAATTTCCATTTTTTCATCAATATAACTCATAATAATTACATCCACGTGAGCAAAATTACTTAAAGTAAAATCAATCACAATAATTGTTCACTAAACTAGAATAATTATATTGTTCATAAAAATGAGATGTGACATCCTTCTCCACTTGGAAGAGACATCATCCTAATGTCTTATTAACATCAAAACAATAAAGTGTCCATCAACCACCAATAAAGTATTAAGGTGTAATAAAACAATAACATCAACTCAAGTATCAAAGATCATAATAACAACTCAGTATCAAAGCATAACTAAACTCAAAGTATCTCAAAACAATAATCAAACTCAAAGTATCATAATCCATGCATGGATAAGAAATCTATCCTATATCCTCAAATGAGGAAAAGATCTATCAATCTCTTCTACATCCTCCCATGTGGTGTTGTCCTCAAAATACTGATCTCATTGGACCTTATATTGCACCACATCTCTGCTATGCAACTTAATGTTGTGCTTCACCAAAATTCGATTGGGATCCACTAGCACCATTTCTGGATCCTGAACAATAATCAAACTCAAAGTATCATAATCCATGCATGGATAAGAAATCTATGCTATATCCTCAAATGAGGAAAAGATCTATCAATCTCTTCTACATCCTCCCATGTGGTGTTGTCCTCAGAATACTGATCCCATTGGACCTTATATTGCACCACATCTCTGCTATGCAACTTAATGTTTTGCTTCACCAAAATTCGATTGGGATCCACTAGCACCATTTCTGGATCCTAAACCTGTAAAGCATGCCAATCAAGAATATGTGATGCGTCGAGATGATTAAGCTTAAGTAAAGACACATGAAACACATTATGGATTTTGGCAAGTGCAGGTGGGAGAGCAAGTCTATAAGCTATAGGATTAATCACTTCTAGAACTTCAAATGGTCCTACAAAACGAGGAGCAAGTTTGGATGCTTTGCCAAACGATATTGAACTCTTATGAGGTTTGACCCTCAAAAAGACTTTGTCACCAACTAAAAACTATCTAGAAGTTCTATTCTTATCTGCATAACTCTTTTGACAATCTGAAGATTGCTTCAACTTCTCCTTGATCAACTTCATCTGATCATCCATTTCTCTTAACATTTCAGGACTAATCACAATTATGTCCTCCACCCTATCCCAACTGATAGATGTTCGACACCTACGCCCATAAAGAGCTTCAAAAGGTGTCATTCCCAAAGATGCATGGTATGAATTGTTGTATGCAAACTCTACCAATGGAAGATACTCCTCCCATTTATACTACTGATCCATACAATATATTTTGAGAAGGTCTTCTGCCACCTAATTAACTCTTTCTGTCTGACCATCTATTTGAGGATGATAAGCCAACCTAAAATTCAACTTTGTACCCTTAAAGTTGCATTAAGAGTTGTCCAAAATCTAGATGTCATGTGAGTGTCTCAATCTGAAATGATCGTCTCAAGCACTCCATGCAATCTGAAAATCTCTTGTACAAACTTCTTAGCTAAGACCATAGAACCATCTGAAAGATTCCCCATAATAAAATGTGCTACCTTTGTCAACTTATCCACAACCATTAAGATGACATCATGCCTATTCTTAGACATAGGTAACCCTTGAATAAAATCCATGCTTATCACTTGCCACTTGTGCTCAAGGATAATGTGCGGATACAACAATCCTGTTGGATGCACATGCTCAGCCTTGACTCGCTGGCATTCCAAACATCAAGCTACAAATTCTGTCACATCCCTCTTAAGTCTAGGCCAAAAGTATAAAGGTTTCAAACCTTTGACCATCTTTGTCACTCCAGAGTGACCTGATTAAGGTGCATTGTGAATCTCTTCAAGCACTAACTTCCTCAACTCTCCTAAGTCAGGAATATACATTCTTCCCTGAAATCTCAAAAGTCCATCTCATTCGATCACATAACCATCAAACCTGTGATCTAAGGGGTCTACTTCCAAAGCTTGCTTTACTCTTTCATAATGCTCATCCCCTTGAAGATTCTGAATCACTTTCTATTTCAAATTAGATATCATAGTAACAATGGCAGCCAGATGTCTTCTCCTACTATGAGCATCTGCTACTCTATTCTCCTTTCCTTTTATATACTCAATTCCAAAGTCATACTCACTAAGGAATTCTAACCATCGTCTCTGTTGCATATTAAGGTTAGGTTGAGTAAATATATACTTGATCCCCAGATGATCTATCTTTAACTCAAAGGGCTTACCTAGAAGATAATGCCTCCACATCTGAAGTGCATGAACTATGGCGGCTAACTCAAGATCATTCGATGCATAGTTGAACTCACGTTGCTTTAACTTTCTTGACTCATATGCAACTACTTGTTCATTCTGCATCAACACTCCTAATCCTTCCCCTAAAGCATCTATTATAATTGTAAAGTGCCCATTAGGATCTGGTATAGTCAGGATAGGAGCAGTTGTGAGCTTTTCCTTTAACACTTGGAAAGCTTGCTCACACCTTTTTGTCCATTCAAATTTCTTACCGTTCTTTTGTAGTGCGGTAATTGGTGCTGCTATGGTTGAAAAACCTACCACAAACTTTCTATAATAACTTGCAAGTCCCATAAAACTTCTGACTTATGTCACACTCTATGGTGCAGGCCATTCCATTATTGCTTTAATCTTCTCATGATCAACTACAATCCCTTCAGTTGAGATCACATGACCAAGGTAGTGCACTTTCTCTCAACCGCTACAAAATAATTCTCAAATACCTTTCATGTTCTTCCAGTGATTTAGAGTATATCAATATGTCATCAAGGAAGATCATCACAAAATCATCTAAGCAATCTCTAAAAATACTATTCATCAAATTCATGAAGGCTGCAGGAGCATTAGTCAGTCCAAATGGTACTACTGTGAACTCGTAGTGACCATATCGAGTCCTAAAAGCTATTTTAGAGATGTCCTCATCCTTAATCCATAATTGGTGATAACTGGATCTAAGGTCTATCTTTGAGAACACTGTTGCTCCTTTCATCTAATCAAAGAGATCATCTATTCTTGGAAGTGGATACTTGTTCTTTATAGTAGCTTTGTTAAGCATCCTATAATCAATGCATAATCTCAAAGTACCATCCTTCTTTACAAAGATGACCGGTGCACCCCATGGTGACACACTAGGTCTAATGAACCCTTGATTTAGCAACTCCTGCAATTGTGCCTTAAGCTCATATAACTCTGTAGTAGTCATTCTATAGGGTGCCTTAGATTGCAGCTCAGTCCTTGGTAGCAAGTCAATTGAGAAGTCAAATTCTCTCTTTGGTGGCAACTCTGACAACTCTACAGGAAATACATCTCTGAAATCTCTAATGATTGGATAGTCATTGAACACTGGTTCTTCTTTATCAAGGTCCTTTACTTGGACAACATAAATGGCACATCCTTTCCTCTTGTCTTTCTTCAATTGCATAGCTGAGATTTGTCTAAGCTCTAAAAGTCTCTTAGTTCTATTAATTTCCACTTGATTCCCTAGGTCATCCAAACAACTAACAACCTTGTCTTTATAGTTTACTAGAGACTTATGTTCAATTAACCAGTTGATCCTAGAATTACATCATAAGAGCCTAAAGGTGCTACATATAGATTCACTTGTGTCTGAAAACTAGGAAGCTCTAACTCATTGCATGCTAGACATGAGTCTACCCTCTTTTCTGCACTATTGTCATATTGTACCATCCAAGAGTTTTCCATATGTGCAAGTCTAATAAAAAACTTAGATACTACTCTAGGATCAACAAAACATTCTGTGGTACCAGTATCAATTAAAATAGAAGCAGGTAGTCCATAGAGCTTGCCTTGGAAGTGAATAGGTGTTGCTTGAAACTCTTCTTTCTGATTATCCACTGCGGCATGAATCTAATGCTGCGGTGCTCCTTGCTGATTCGTGTTTCCTCTTTTATGTGGACATGCATTTGCATAATGCTCTCCTCCATAGTTGTAACATCCACCCTTAGGTGCTCTCGGTCCTTCAACTCTTTCCCTCTGATTGTTGTTTGTTTTGTTATTGCCACCTCTTTTGTTTCCATCATTCCCATCCTGAGAATTATTGCCTCTTCAGATTCCTGATTTGTCTATTATTGCCTTGGTTGTTGTTCTTTTGATAGTTTTGCTGATTATTCTGTGGTTTCTTATTCGAAAACTTAGCATCTCTTTGCTTATGGTAATTTGTTGTCTACTGCAACTTCTGCTCCTACTTTATTGATTTCTCAAAATCGGCATCCATAGTGAGTGGGTTATGAATGTCTACCTCAACTCCAATCTGTGACCTCAATTCTAAAATAAAATTTTTGATTTGAAATCTCTCATCTGTCTGATACTGTGGAACATACTTTAGTAGATGAGAAAACCTTTCCCAATAACTGGTTACAGACATACCTCTTTAGATCAAGTTCTGAAATTCTGTCATCTTCTTGTTGAAGAATAACTGTGGTAACCATCTTTTTCTAAACAGTTGCAAGAAAATCTCCCATGTTATCTCACAAGGTAACAACTTCTTATCTGCCTTCTCATTATCCCACCATGTTGTTGCTTCACCAGTCAACTGGTACGATCCCCACATAGCCTTCATGTGATCTGAAAGGTTTCAGAGTCCAAAGTATTTCTCCATTTCTATTATCCAGAACTCAGTTCCATCTCTAATGGTCTTTCCATCAAATTTTGGTGGTGATACTTTCTTGAGGTCTTTTCCCAATTCTTCAGCTATCTTTGCTTGATTATCAGCAATAGCTCCAACTTCAGGAACTGGAACTTCTGTCCTTGGGTTCTCATTTTGTGTCTCAACCCTTGGGTTTTCATTAGCATTTTGATCTCTAGGAATTCCTCTGATCTCCTGCTCAAGAGTATTCATCCTCGTGTCATGTCAGATCAAGAGATCAAGAATACAATCAAATCTTCCATCTTGGTCATTAATGGCATCTCCACGATCCCCAGTAGTTCAACCACCATGAGCACCTCTATGTGCACCTCCATGTGATCCTCTACCTCGACTACTTCCTGATCTGTCACCACAATCAATGGTTCTTGTATTCATGATGGATAATCTATATAAAGTTTGCAACTTTAGCACAATAGTCCCAAAAACAAAGGCCCTAGTGTTAAACCTAGAGCTCTAATACCAAATGTAAAGCCTCACAAGTCATGTAAAAGCATTTAAACCAAATCAAAAGTAAATGAAGTAAATAATCTACTTAAATACAACATTTCAATAACCAAAATTAAAAAGGTGTAATTAATCTACTTAATCACAATTTCTCAACAAAAGATAATCTTATAAATATATATCTCAATATCATTAAATCTTACATACTCACATGCTTGGTCTAGGTAACAAGCACTATAAAATAATATGCATAAATCCTTTGGCAAACATGCCATAATACATCCAAAATAGGTACAATAAACAAGTACATCAATAATAAATCAATCAATACACTCCCCAATTGCATGATTCAAGTGGTCCACCACCTGCAAGCTGAGAGACGGGAACATGGCTCAGGTGTTTTTCCACCCAACCATGAAGTATTTACACTTCCCTGGATCCCTTCCTAAAATGAAGGAAACCCAGCTCTGCATGAAATGTCTAGCTACCTAGTAACAACTGCAAGAGGGAACACCTGATGCAACCCTGATGTCTGAATGTGCAATTCTAAATAATGAAAAGCAAATTGTCTCACAACAGGATGTGGCAGAGATATCAATAAATAAGTTTGCTAGACAATAAACATCTATTTCAATGTCATTCCGATTAGATCTAATCATTTAAGTAACTTGGTCAATTCTTGAAAAGAGGAAAAGCCATCTCTGAATATCCACATTCAGCATCATAGTCCCCAAAGTAACCCAATACATTCCTATATAAAAACTACTTCTTTCCCCAAGAAGCAATAAAATAAGTAAAGAATCACAAATTCAAGATTTCCAATAAATAAATCCAATCCCTTTCCCAAAACATCGATTAAGGAAAAATACACTTTCAAGAAATGATCCATCTTTTGGCCATACAATCGAAATCATGAGTTTATCAATTTGATATAGTTTCTAATCTTGTATTTCAGTCACATTGTCTTCAATAATAGTCATTCTAAGATATTAATCTATCTTGTTGTTAATTCTGCGATAGGAAGTATAATACAACAATCTATAGGTTTGTCAAATTTACATGAATCTCAAGTCCATATTACAATAATATTTCCTAATAAATATTAATCTGAAATTGCTTCTAGCAATCATTGACATGAACTTTATCAATCCAATTAATTAACCAAAAGTTCATGATTCAATCTTGAAAAATAACTCTGTCCAAACTGCAATAGGAAGTCCCAAGAAATAGACCAACAGTCTTCCTGTCGCAACTGCGACAAGAACTGTTGTAGAAAAGAAATAAAGTGAACAAAGAACAGAATTAAATCAATTTTTTTTCGATCATGAATATAAATATAAATGTTTCAGTATCAGCCTTGACAGGAAAATAATATAGTAATCTATTGTCTCTGTTTCTAGTTATCACATTGATTTTAACTAATTTTAAACAAAGCTACATGCTTGATTTGTTTAGCTACAAGAGGTCAAATATGCTGCTACAGGAAAAGTAAGAAGTTTGTCATCATGAATATAACTATAGAATCTAATTTTTTAGCCCACCGAGACAACGAAGGATCCATTATAGTCAAGTATTACTCCAAAGAAGCTATAGGAATAAGTTTTGTCTATTTTAAGAGGTTGTGGCTTGTCAATAAGAGTTCGATTTGCTCATTTTAATTCAAATCAGCTAGCAAGAATAAAAATACAGTCATAAAGTATTTGCCAAAGGAAACCTATCAGCGATCTGGAGATTTTTCTAAGAGTTTTCAGTCTAATTTTTGAGCAGATCGAGCATCATGGAAAGATAAGATTTTTAAGTCAAAAATGACAAAAGGAAGGGAATTCAATGCCTATAGTAGAGTCTAAGAACTGGCAGCTACAAGAAACAAGGGGTCGATCTATACAGATCGCCCTAGCACAGTCAAGTCGGCCATGAACAAGGTCAACGGCCAGCCAAAGAATAAGAAAATGGCGGCCAAGATAATGAGAAACGACCACTAGGTTCAAGTCGATCAAGTTTTTAAGTTACTCAAGTAGAACAAGAGGGGGATGACTTAAGAAAAAGAGTCAACGTCCAGGAAAGAAGGAACAACCAGCTAAAACATGAAACATCCAAATAATTCCAGTCACCTAGTCAAACAGTAGATAAAACCATCTAAAGAGAGTCTAAACCAAAGTCTTATAATGCAAGAAAAATAGTTGAAAAACTTAGAGAAGTTGTTGATTGATGAAGTTATTCGTAGTTGATGTCGCTACAATTTCCTCTTTCCTGTTGCTTAAAGAAAACAGTTTCTCCTCTGCCAATCATGGGTTTCTTCTCCTTTCTTGATCGCTCAAAATGAAAATAATAACATCTGCTGCAAAACGTGGGGTGTCCTTTGCTAAGCGATCTGGCTCTTTTAATAATTTTCTCCCATTCTTATTTTTGGCAAACTCCTTAGGTTTTAGAACTGAAGTTCTTTTTCAGTTTGCATGAATAATCGACCAATAAAATTGGAGATAAAATCCTATTTTATATAGTAAAATATTATCTTTTGCAGATTACTGTCGCATGAATGACAGGAAATATATATTTAATTCCTTCATTCTTTTCTAAATATAATATTGCTTTAATATTATTTAACTATTGTTATTAAAACAAAACTAATTAATTAATCAAGAAGAGAAATACAATACAATAGTGCATATATATATATATATATATATATATATATAATTTAATATATATATCTATTTATTTTTAAGGAACATATTGTCTTCCAAACATCTATAATCAATATTTTATTATTTAATTTAAAATTCAATCATATATATTTCCTTATTATAATCACACCATTCAAACATAATTCAAAAAGATGTTAAATTTAAGTAATCACGTCATGCATTCGAAAGCAATTAATAATCACGCATTAAAGTAATAAAAGCCATTCAATAATGCATATGCAACTACGTGATGTGTGTGATTGCATTAGGGTAATCCATCCATCAGTTCTTTCCAAGTGGCTAGAACATCTCTACCTCAACCATGCCCTCGTCTTCAACGAGTACTTGCATCCATTTATACTCAACTTGACGTCAATAGGTTAGTGTCTCCAAAAACATAGCTAAAGCAAATCATTGTAATCATCTCTATAATATTCAATATTTAAAACAATTTCTAATTTTTCATCAATATAACTCATAATAATTACCTCCACGTGAACAAAATTACTTAAAGTAAAGTCAATCACAATAATTGTTCACTAAGCTAGAATAATTATATTGTTCATAAAAATGAGACGTGACAAAGATAGAAATGCCTCTTTGAGGCTTAATGGACAAGTATTTGCAACAATGAAAAAGAGATAAGAAACAAAAACACCTCATGGAAAGTAATAATGCATATTTTAATGCTTGAAACAACATAAATAATGAGGAGAAGAGCCCCTAGCATAGGAAGAGGTTGCAGACTTGAAGAATGAAGAAATAGGAGAAAATATGTGCAACAATGGAGTCATGAACATCAGAAAAAAGAAGTTTCTTTGGAGATAATCAGAGGTGGGAAATGAGAAGAGAGCAGAGAATGGAACAGAGATTTCCCTTCAAATTCATTGTTATGAATTTTTGTAATGTCTTTTTATGTTTTAATGCACTGTGGTTGCAGATTTATGAACAAGTTGTAATAAAATAAAATGATTCTGAGTTTTGTTTGCAATTTCTTTGCTTTCTCTATGGAATTGGAGTTTTGTGTGTATGTGAGTAGCTGTGTCTTGCATTAGATGGTATCAGAGCTAGTGGTCCTGAGTGCATAGGCAGTTCATCGAATGTGAGGCAACCTATGCTAGGCCCTGTGGGTGAGAAGTGAAATTGTTTCGAAGATCTGGAGGTTGTTGCAGGTGTGTAGAGTCCTGTAGCTGTGGAGAGATGAGAAAATAATAACTTCACAGAAGAAGAAGTTGAGAGGATTTCAAGATGCCCCTGAGAAGGATGATTCCTAGAAGAGTAGAACAAATACTAGAAGAATTTCGCAATGAAATGAGAAATGAGCTAAGAAATATAGTTACAAGTTTGAGAAGAAACCCAAAGCATGAGGATGCACATGTTGAAGATGAGGAAGTTGTATATGAAGGACCTGAGAGAGAAAATGAAGATCCAATGGATGAAGGAGAGGAAAAATTTCTGAGAGCAATAGCACAAATCAGTAGAGGCCATAAAATGGAAGTCCCCAACTTTTTAGGCACATTGAATCCTAAAGATTTGATAGACTAGATTGGAGAGCTAGAAGACTATTTTGAATTTGAGAATATTAAAGACCCACAAAGCGTAAGGTTAGCACAAACAAAGCTTAAGGGACATGCTGCATTGTGGTGGAAAGAGTTGTAGAAAGAAAGAGTACAAAATGGTGAAATGAGGATAACACAGTGGAGATAAATGGTTGCTAAATTGAAGGCAAAGTTCATTCCAGAAGATTATGACTTGGAGGTATTCAAAAATCTTCAAATTTTGAAACAGAAGGATATGAATGCATGAAGGAATATACAAAGGAATTTTACAAAATGGTGATTAGATCAGGACATCATGAAATGGACAAAGAAAAGTTGGTTAGATACTTAAATGGATTTAGATTCAATATCCAGGATGAGATGAACATGTTAAAGATTTCTACTATTGAAGAGGCTTACTAGTATGTTCTGAAGGCAGAGGAAAACATAAATAGAAGGCAGCAAAACAATTCTAGAGGAAGAGGAAAGATTGCAGCAGGAAGAGGACAACCAAACAGCCACAAAGGGAAGTAAACTTTTGAAGAAGAAACAATCTCAAAGTGGAATAAAGAAGAAAACCAAGGAGCACAAGGAAAAGAGTATTCAACAATAGGACATGGCACCAATAGCAGACAGTTTTTGGACAAGTGTTTCCAGTGTGGGGAAGTGGGACATAGGGCTTTTGAGTGTCCACAAATACACCAAGAGACCAGTAAGAGAGGTGCAACAAGAAATCACATGGTGCAGGAAGACAAGGAAAGCATAGCATCAACTAAGAGTGTGGTAGAACCAAGGCATGGAGAATCCCTTATGTTCAGGAAAGTATTGGTGAATCCAAGCAAGGAGGAGAATGGACCATCTCAGAGGAGTCTCTTCAGTACCATATGCAAATCAAGAGGTAAGTCTTGTAAGTTCATTGTAGACAGTGGTAGTATAGATAATTTGGTTTCTGAAGAGATGGTAGAAAAACTAGGATTGAAGAGGATTAAGCATCCTAATCCCTATAAAGTGTGTTGGTTGCAAGAAGATCATGACTTAGATATGAAAGAGCAGTGCTTGGTAAGTTTTCATATTGGTTCATATAAAGATGAATTTCTGTGTGATATTATGTCTATGAGTGCATGTCATGTTTTGTCAGGAAGGCCTTGGCAATTTGACAGGAAGGCTATCTATGATTATAGAGAGAATTTGGTGCAGTCATAGTAGGAGGATTCACTATGTGAACTGTCCAGTTCATGCAACAAGAGCAAACACAATGGAAACAACTCAAAGAAATGGAACAAACACAGATTCAGTCATTCAATATATAATAGAATTCAAACACAATTTGGTCAGCATCATGCGGGCTTACAATTGGGGCTCTCATGCCTGATTATAAAATATCAGAATATGCACAAGTTATAGCGTTGAAGCTCCTTCGTGCAAAATCCAAACTATGAACTTATGCTAATGATCATGACGTGATAACTACTTTCCTAAGGGTTTATTACATCAATATATATCATCTTTGGAACAATAGATTCCTTCGCATCAGCCAAGGAAGGTCACAAATTCCAATGAAGAGATGTAACGTGTGTACACGGATAGGTCAGACCTAAATGCATAGAACACCTCCGCAAATGAATGTAATGAAGTGTGGATCCTAGGGAAGGTCAGCCACGAACCAAAGATCATTGAATGATGTGTCATTAAGCTCCACAAGTCTTCTCCTTTAGCTGATTATCAAAGACTATCAGGATGCTCTTTTCTAAGAAAACAACTGATCTTCTGATAACGATAACTTTCTGGTACTTAATCCAAATGCTCTAAATTCTAGATATGATGTAGATGAATGAATCTAGATGCTAAGTCCAGCTCTGCAAGATGTGAAATGTAACTATAGTAGAATGCAGACCAAAATACATAAACTGCTACTAATTGAACTGCCTGAACTGAACTGGAAAATGAAAAGAAACAAACTGAACTGCAAGCAAACTGAAATACAAATGTTTTTGGTTGATGGAAGATTGCTCTTGAACCAGGGATGCTCATGCATCAGATATCTGGGGTTATTGAAAAAGTGAGTCCCTCACTTTGCTAGGGCTAGAGGAAAACCAAGACAGTCCACCTCAGCCTGAGAAATCCATGTTGAATCTTCTTCCAGTCTGCCTTTCCACTTCACAAGGTATTCTTTGTATTGTCTTCCTCTGGTGCTGCATCCAACTCTGCTATCTAAGATGTCTTCAATCTGCTCTGGTGCTTGTTGTGGTAACTACTTCTTCAAATCTTCTTCTATGCTATCACTGAACTCTGCTTCATGATACTGATATAGGTCTACAATGTTGAAAATAGGTGATATACCCAATGTTTCTAGTAATTCCACTTCATATGCATTTCTTGAATCAAATTTTCTGAGTATCCTACAAGGTCCAAACTTCTTCATCTTCAACTTGTAATATGTTCCAACTGGAAATATTTCTTTTCTCAAGGACACCATCACTTCATCTCCAACTTCAAATTTCTTGTCTTCTCTTCTCATCTACCTTTTCCTTATACTTACTGTTCATATCCTCTAAATGCTTCTTAACCTAATTATGCATGTCTTCATGTGATCTACAAATTCTTCTACTTCTATACTTCTCTTTTCCTCTGTACCCATGTCTCTCAGTTCTATCACTCATCTAGGGTTTACTCTAGTAACAATCTCAAAAGGTGTTCTTCTAGTACTCCTATTTACTAAATTATTGTATGCAAACTTTGCTTGTGAAAGAATCAAATCCCAACTTCCAGCTTTCTCTCCAACCATACATCTCAACAAGTTTCCCAAACTCCTATTCACTACCTATGTTTGTCCATCAGTCTATGGATGAAATGTTGAACTGAACTTCAAATTTGTCTTCATCTTCTTCCAAAGCATCTTTGAAAAGTATCCAAGAAATCTGGTGTCTCTATCTGAAATTATACTCTTAGGTAATCCATTCAATCTCACAATCCCCTTAAAAAATAGGTCTGCTACATGCACTACATCAGTTGTCTTCTTACAAGATATGAAATGAGCCATTTTTGAAAATCTGTCAACCACTACAAATATTGAATCATGTCCTCTCCATGTCTTGAGCAATCCCATTACAAAATCCATACTTATGTCTTCCCAAGGTCTCTCCGGTATTGTCAAAGGTTTATACAATCTAGTATTCTGACTACTTCCTTTTGCAACTTGACAAACTCTACAACTTTGCACAAATTTCCTAACATCCTTATGTATCTAAGGCCAAAAGTAGTTTTCACTTACCAAGGCCACTATCTTATCAATGCCAAAATGTCTTGCCAATCCTCCACTGTGTTTCTCCTTGATCAAATTATCTCTCATTGAACTCTTAGGTATGCAAAACTGATTTCCTCTAAACAACATATCTTCTTGAATGAAATAGTTTAACCACTTGCTCCTATCTGTCACAATAGGTTCCTTACATGCTTTCCAGGGTTTTGCAAAACTAGTGTCTCCCTCATACATGTTCTTCAATTCATCAAAACCCAACACTTCAACTCTCGTTTCTACCAACAAGTTTCTTCTTCTACTCAACGCATCAGCAACTTTGTTTGATTTTCCACTCCTATGTTTCAACACAAAAGTGTAACTCTACATGAACTCTACCCATCTCATGTGTCTCTGATTCAACTTACCTTGACTGTTCAAATATTGCAAAGCTTGATGATCCGTATATAACACAAACTCCTTAGGCAACAAATAATCTCTCCACTTCTTCAAGGCTTGAATTGTGGCTTAGAACTCTTGGTCATAAACTGAATATCTTCTCCTTGCATCATTCAAATCCTCACTGAAATATACTATAGGTCTACCTTCTTGACTTAGTACTGCTCCAATTGCATTTTCACTTGTATCACAATCAACTTAAAATACCTTATTGAAATTTGGTAATGCTAAAACAACTTGTTCTGTCACCTTCTACTTCAACAATTCAAAACTTTTATCTACTCCTGATGTGACCCACTTAAAGTCTTTTATGTCACCTCTCATTTCTATCATAGGGTTGCAAACTGAACTGAAATTTTTTATGAACTTCTGGTAGAAACTAGCCAATCCATGAAATGGTCTAACCTCTCCAATGCTCTCTAGTGTAGGTCATTCAACAATTGCTCTTACTTTCTTAGGGTCCATCTTCAATCCTTTCGCAAAAATCACAAATCCCAAATACACTAGTTCTTCCTTCATGAAACTACACTTCTTGATGTTTATCAACAATTCCTCATCTCTCAACCTCTGCAAAACTTGTCTAATATGCCACAAATGTTCTTCTTTTGTCTTACTGAAAATCAAAATATCATCCAAGTATACAATCACAAACTTACCCAAGAATTTCTTCAAGACTTCATTCATTAATCTCATGAAAGTACTCAGTGCATTTGTCAATCTAAAAGGTATCACTAACCACTCATACAGTCCTTCATTTGTCTTAAAAGCAGTCTTCCATTTGTCTCCCTCTCTGATTCTGATATGATGGCATCCACTCTTCAAGTCTATCTTTGTAAAATATCTTGCTCCACTCAAACAATCCATGATATCAACCATCCTAGGTAAAGGAAATCTATACTTAATTGTGATCTTGTTGATTGCTCTAGAGTCGATACACATTCATCATTCTCCATCTTTCTTAGCTGCTAACACTGCAGGTACTACACAAGGGCTCAAACTTTCTCTGATCAAACCTTTCCTCAACAACTCCTGTATCTGTCTATTCAATTCTTCATTCTCTGTCGGTGTCATTCTATGTGTTTCTTTGTTAGGCAAACTAGCTCTAGGTATAAGATCCATGTGATGACTGATACTCCTTATAGGTGGCAATCCTTTAGGTACATTATTTGATATGATGTCTTCATATTATGTCAGCAACTTTCTTATCTCCTCCAGTTATTCTCCTCCAGTCTCTTTCTTCAATGTTTCAAGCTTCTTAGGAATCAAAGCATAACACATATTCTCATGTCTCAAACCATCCATAAATTTTCTTCCATCTACCGAATAGATTCTAGCATTCCCACATATTTCAGTCTTAGGATCATCTTCTAAAGGAATCAAAGTAATTCTCTTTCCATTTGTTGTTATAGTGTATGTATTCTTTCTCTCATCATGTATAGCTTTTCTATCATACTGCCAAGGTCTACCCAATAAAATATGACATACATCCATAGGCATAATATCAAACAAGACTTCATCATGATAAGATCCAATATGAAATTTCACCAAACATTGTTCACTCACCAGTACCTTATGATCATCCTGAATCCATGCTATCTGGTAGGGTTTATGGTGTTTCAATCTTTCCAACTTCAACTTAGTCACCATCTCCTTTGAAACTAGGTTATCTAAACTACCAATATCAATCACAACTTTACAACACTTACCTCCTAATTTGCATCTTATCCTAAACAAACTTTTCCTCTGCGGTGGTTCCTCCTTTGTTTCTACTTGAAATAGTGCTCTCCTCGTCACCAATGATTCTCCTTTCTCAGGTTTACCAACAAAACTAGGCGATCCAACAGGTTCTTCTTCCACATAGGTTGCTCTTCCACTATTTTATGTCCTCTTGCTTGTACTACCCTAATTACATTCAAATGCTCTATGTCCTTCACCTCCACACTTGAAATAAGTACCTCTAAATGTTCTCTTATCAAATCCTCTTTCCTCTCTGGTATGTACTAGGGTTTCCTCTATGGTAAAAATTTATGTCATCTCTCCGGTATGCTTTATTATCTCTATCCTCCTTCTTGAATGTGTTGTCATGCTCCACAAATGATCTATCTCCTCTAGAAAATGTTCTACCTCTCTAAAATTTACCTCCTCTACCTCTCTGTCTTGGATCATGTCTTTTATTCGGCTTCTCTTCAACTTTCAGGGCAAACTGATATGCTTCTTCCAAAGATGTCATCTTTACCAAGCTTAGTTCTTCTTGAATGTTCAATCTCAGTCCATTGATGTATCTAGCTGCTTTCTCCTTACTCTCTTTGCTATGTCCTATCCTTATAATCATCTTATGAAATTCCTCAGTATATTCCTTCACATATTTTTCCTTTTGTCTTAGGTTCTACAATCTTTTCAACAGCTCCAACTCATAGTCCGTAGGTATGAATCGATTCTTTAATGTTTTGTCACCATCTTGTCCCACTTTGTAATCTTTTCTTTCCCTCTTCTATTTCTTTCCAATTGAACTTCTTTCCACCATATAGCAGCATGTCCTTTCAACTTTGTCTTTGCAAATTTCACCTTCTCTGGATCTTCAATTTCCTCATATTCAAAGTATTCCTCCATGTCATTTATCCAGTCAATCAATTCTTTAGGATTCAAATTACTAGAATAGTTTGGCACATCAACTCTAGGTCTCTTTCCAATCTTTGAAATAGCTCGCAACATCTTTACTTGATCTGATTCTTCTTCTTCATCACCTCCTAGGGTTTTACCAATTTGTTCAACAGATTGAAATTCCTCTTCATCATCACTTTCAATATTAGGTCTCGGTGTCAATCCTCTTCGCCTATCTTCCTCAATAGCATCCAATTGAATTCGCATCATTTTCATCATTTCCATCATTTCATCCATTCTACCATCCATTGTTCCAAGGCAGCAACAACTCTCCTCGGCGGCATTCTTCCTAGGATCAAGTGCAAACTACCTCAAGTTCGACGATTGGGCTACAAGGTGACAACTGCCTCACAATCAATGATCAGTTGTGGTACAAGTAACCTGCCTCAATTCAGCGATATGTCCACAGCAAGATCTTATAGAATTCCTTCACCAAATTCTCTCAACTCACTCCCAAAGGTTTGAACTTTCGCTATGATACCACTTGGTGCAGTCACGGTAGGAGGGTTCACTGAGTGAACTGTCTAGGTCATGCAGCAAGAGCAAACATAATGGAAACAACTCAAATAAATGGAACAAACATAGATTTAGTCATTCAGTATATAATAGAATTCAAACACATTCTAGTCGGCATCATGCGGGCTTATAATTAGGGCTCTTAGGCCTGATTATAGAATATCAGATTATGCACAAGTTATAGCGTTGAAGCTCCTTCGCACAAAATCCAAACTATGAACTTATACTAATGATCATGACTTGATAACTACTTTCCTAAGGGTCTATTACATCAATATATATCATCTTCAAAACAATAGATTCATCCGTGTCGGCCAAAGAAGGTCACAAACTCCAATGAAGAACTGTAACGTGTGTACACGGATAGGTCAGACCTGAAGGCATAGAACACCTCCGCAAATGAATGTAATAAAGTACGGATCCTGGGAAAGGTTAGCCATGAACCAAAGATCATTGAATGATATGTCATTAAGCTCCACAAGTCCTCTCCTTTAGCTGATTATCAAAGACTGTCAGGATGCTCTATTATAAGAAAACAACTGATCTTTTGATAGTGATAACTTTCTGGTACTTAATCCAAATGCTCTGAATTCTGGATATGATGTAGATGAATGAATCTAGATGCTAAGTCCAGGTCCACAATATGTGAAATGTAACTACGTTAGAATGCGGACCAAAATACATAAACTGCTACTAACTGAACTAGAAAATGAAAAGAAACAAACTGAACTGCAAGCAAACTGAAATGCAAATGTTTTTGGTTGATGCAAGATTGCTCTTGAACTAGGGATGCTCTTGCATCAGAATTTGTACACCATTGTGAAAGATGGATAAAAGTTTGCTTTGATTTCATTGAAGGAGAAAGAGAAGAAAGTGAAGAAAAGTAGTCCTATGAATTATTGTAGGTTAGAAAAAATAAGAGTCAAAGGTTGCACTAACAGTTGGAAATAGCTCGAAGAAGGCTTCTGAGAATAGAGCTATAAGGGAGGTAACAAAAAATACCAGTAATAATAAAAGTGAACGACATAAACCATTGGTTACAAACATGGTTAAGTCTCATGAAGAAGGTAAATCAGATTTACAGAGGAAGATGAGCAATGAAACTTTACAATGTGCAGGTAGAAAACAACGAAAAGGAAAAGAGAAAAGACAAGAGGGAGTTGCAGAAGTTCAAAATGAGGTGAAGAAGAAAGGAGGTGCAAACAAATAAGACATATAGACTAAGAACAAGCATAGGATCACCATCCCAAGCTCATCCAAATTTTCATCAGTTTTCAGCTCATGGAACATTTCAACTTACCTGGTGTGTTTAATGCAAGAGCATCCAGGTCCATGGGCAATCCTGCATCACCCAAAAATAATTTATTTTTTATTTCTCATTTTTGGTGTGTTGTGGTAGTTTTAGGTGTCTCTCTACATCTTGTTCAAGCTCTCCTTTGTTCAGAAATGCAAATTTCAATATCTCGTTGGATCACAGTTTAGTGTGTTTCAGGTAGTTTTACGAAAACAATTGTTTCTGGAAAACTATGAGGTCTAGGAAAAAACTGTCTTATAGGAAGATTTTTAGAAGCATCTTAGATTTAATGGTGAAGGTTTTGTGCTCAAATCTTTCACGGTTTGGAAGAATTAATTGTTTTGGACTTCTACTGACAATTTGGAAAAGCTTTAAAATATCACAATCCATGAGGTTTGAAGAAGAATGGATTGGTGGGAAGCATAGTGACATCATTCTCCTCATCTTGGCAAGATTTCATGCAAAAAAGAGCTCCTGGTAAAAAGTTATACAAAAGGCAGTTTTCTGCTTCTCAGGTAAAGTGACAGAGTTGCAAAAAATAAAATTTTCTCCAATTTTAAAAGGTATTATTTATTATTTTGGAGCATCATCTTGAATTTCAATGCCTCATATGGAGGATAATTTTAAAATTAGTAAATAATGAATGAAAAGTGGCATTGAAATTAGAGGTGAAATGTCTCTTTTGAGGCAATTTTTTTTATCATTTTTTTAAATGGAAAAGCCCCATGCCTATCTGGAATCTTTAACACCTCTTTGAGGCTTTAAATAGATAATAATTTGTATGTTTTCAGTGCCAAAGATAGGAAAAAGAACTCCCACACCTTGTAGAAGGCAAAAACACCTCTTTGAGGCTTAATGGACAGCTATTTATAGCAATGAAATAGGGATAAGAAAAAAAAACACCTCATGGAAAGTAATAATGCAAATTTTTAATGCTTGAAATAGTAGAAATAGTGAGGAGAAGAGCCCCAGCACAGGAAGAGGTTGTAGACTTGAACAATGAAGAAATAAGGAGAAAATATGTGTGGCAATGGAGTCATGAATAGAAGAAAAATGAATTTTCTTTGAAGATAATCAGAGGTGGGAAATGAGAAGAGAGCAGAGAATGGAACTAAGATTTCCCTTCAAATTCATTGTAATGAATTTTTGTAATGTCTTTTTATGTTTTGATACACTATGATTGCAGATTTATGAATGAGTTGTAATAAAATTTGTGTCAAATAAATGATTGAGTTTTGTCTGCAATTTCTTTGCTTTTTCTATGGATTGGGGTTTTGTGTGTATGTGAGCAGCTGAGTCTTGCATCAAGGAGTATTCTTTGATGACCTTTTTAGATAGTGTTAAAACTAGTTGTTGGTTCTTTGATTTAGGTGCATCAAGACACTTCACATGTTGAAAGGATAGTTGGTATGTTATATTTACTACTAATGATAGTCATAGGGACTCTATTTTGTTTGGTGATGATAAATCATATATAGTTAAGGGGATAGGTGATGTGAAAATTGCACTAAATAATAACATCAAACTTGTTGTATGGAATGTTATGTATGTTGTAGGACTAAACAAAATTAACTCTCTATTAGCTAGTTCACATAAAACCCTAACATTCTAGTTCAATTTCATGGGATAAAGTGCATTACTTTTTATGTCAAATAAGGTAAAATAATTGCTGAGGGTATTGAGCCAAGAGGTGTATACAAAGGTTTGTATAAACTTTCTGATCCAATTTTTCATGCTACATCAGAGGAATTATGGTCCAATCATAAAACCAAGGAGGTCAAGACAAAAGCCAATATTGTGGTACCATTGATCTATGTACCTTCTAGTTCATGGGATGTTCTAATGTGTAAGCCTTTGGGTGTTTCATCTTCACTTGTGTATCAACAACACAGAATTGAAGGTGTCTCCATTTCAACTAAGGTTCAACCACTCAAAACTTTGTCTCAACAACATTCCCCTATTATACCTCGAAGACCCTAGTAGTATTTTGAAGGTAATCCTAATGATTTAACCAAATTAGATGTGTCACCTTGGAAGACTAGGAAATCACATGATAAATCTATAACAAAACAAGATCATTATGTTCTTTTTGTATAGTTTTCTCTAGGGCTTGTTGTCATGAAGGTTGCTCCCCATTTCTACACATGTCAAAAACTATATTGTAACTTAATGTCTAAACCTCCACGTCCTTCTAGTTTTTTCATTAAGGGGTATTAGAATATTAGTTTAATAATATAATAAAGTGTTTCTATATACTTGTTAGTTGTATTAGTTTGTTTTAACTTTTGTCTGTTTGTAGACTACATCTATTTTTAGTATGTAACTACTTGCTATTTTTAGCTTATTATCAATAATATAATGTAATGCTCTCATCTTTAGGAAGCATGTCATTTTCTCTCAATCCTATTCTTCAATTTTTACCAATAATATTCAATACATCTAAAAAAATTAGCATTTATTACATTATCATGTCCAAATCAAAAGTAAAGATCCACACTGCTCATAATAAAACATGTATCAACACATTAATCTACCTAACTTCAATTAGCAAAATTTTAGGCACAACATTAAATTTTAGATGACCTAAATGTGTAGTGCAACTCAAATAATATTTATTTTTTACATTACTATTATCTTAATCAAGGTAAAGATCCAAAATATTCACAATAAATTCCACCATCTACACATAAATCTGACAAATTCCAATAAGAATAAATTTAGGTACAATGCCTAAATGTTCAATGTAGCTCAAAAATTTGATGATTTTACATTATATTCTAATCCAATAAACCAAGGATAAATCCTATTATTGTAATGCCCCTCGATTTTGGCTTGTGACAGTTGTTAGTTCTTCCATTGCATTTTGACAGTTTTGAGTCAGTTGGTTGTTACACTTATGGTTTATGCTTTTTATGCTCATGATGGACTATGGTTGACTAATGTGGTTATTGACATGTGTTATGAGTAGGATGATGACATTATTGTTATTACAGTTTATGATGTATTTTGACATGTTTAGTTGATGGTTAGTTGGATTATGCAGATTGATGTAATCTTGTTTTACGTAGTTGAATGTTATCTAATTTCCAGTTAGAGATGTATATGTTTATTGTCATGATTTCAGAGAAGGGACAGTGTAGTATTGCTCACTCCAAGCACCCTACTACATTGCGAATCCCTAACTATGTGTGTGTGTGTTATATATGTATATACTTGTATGCAACATATTGTTTTGATGCAAGTTGCAGGTACCGGGCCTTGACTCCACCTGACTTAGCAGGTCTGAGCGGCCCCTTGTACTAATGGTTAACATTGATGGGAGATAACATGAGGTTTTTTTCCCTGGGTCAAGTTTCAGTCTTCAGTTTGTAGTCGTGGGTCGAGATGTTGTTCCTTGGTCCTTGCTTCAGATTGTTGGTCATCTAGTGGTATGTGGAGTTATTGTCGAGTTTTGTTAGTTTAGCCTATGTTTATTTCGGTAGTGCATTAATAAATTAATATGATTTTAATAATGTTATTAATATGTTAAATATATTAGTATTTTGCTTAGTCGTAAAATTTGGAATACTATTTAAGTAAATTTTTAATATAGATTAAATTAATTATTTTTATGTTTTAATAGTATATGAGTCATAAGTTGTTATTGTGGTTAATTAGTATATATATTAATTTAAAGAATAATATTAGTCAGTGAATTAATTCTTGTGAGTTGTCGAATAAGATTTTAGACGTGAAGAATCTCTCGGGAAAGTAAAAATTAATTGCTTTCAATTTTGGAGGGTAATGGGATTCTCTATAGCAGATTTTGGTGGTGGGAATTTATTGAGATTTATCTATTTTTGTTTCTTGGGGAGTTATTTGTGGGGGGGAATTTTTGGGAGAAGGGGGAGAGAAATTTTAGGAAAGAAAAAAAAAGATTTGGGAAGGAAGATTGGCTGGAGAAGATTGGAAGGCTTGGAAGTTAAAATTTTAGGTATGATTGACCATGCCCTGTGTGAAATTCTTTATCTATGTAATCATTTGTTGGCCTGGGATCAAATTTTCTTGTCTGTGGGGTAATAAGAGTACTTGCCTTTGAATTGTTTCTTTTAGAAGTCTCCTGTTGCCTCTGAATTTGCCTGGTGTTGGTTGATTATCGCTAGTTGGCAAACCCTATACACATTGCATGGAGTCGCACCATGTCTAAGATCAATTGATGACATCTATAGATGGTCAAGATTATTTCCATTCTTTCAATGACTTTCCCTGAAACAAAATCCACTATTAAAGAAATGTTTGAAAATGATTTACTTAAAACTTCACTTTGAGTGATTCATTTATTCTGCTCGTGCATATCTTTAGTTCTCACAGATCTTCACCGTCTCCTGTCTAACCTATATTACATCAGGGATGTTCACCTATGTTAGGAAATTTCTTAACTCAAATTCTACATAATTATATTTATACCTGCTATGAACATTTTCCTGTAGCATGCAAATGGCCACATCTGTGGTGTTTGGCTTCTAGTTTAAAACCCTCTCCTAATACTATAAGATGAAACCTTCCAACGCACATTATATCTGGAAGATTTCGGCCCTCCAGACAATGATCTCTTGAGAGCTGACTTTATTTATGTTCTCTGTCAGTGTTCCTAATTCAACTCTCTAATTAAATCAATGTTTTTTTTTGTTGAGGCTTAGTATTGAATTGTATTGCCAATCAAAATTAATCTGACAACCTCCTTTCACTAAAATCCCTGGCATAGTGATAGTGAATCTCTTGATACTTGGCTAGTAGGCGATCTGCAATTTCTTAATTTACTCCTAAGTATATTTTCCCTTATGCAACCCATTTTTGTGATTCTTGCTTGCCTCCGGACATTGAATCACTGGGCAAATCATTTGCCTTTTTGCTTAATAAATGTGATTGCCTTGGAATTGACCATCACCTCTAGAAGAAAATAATGGTCATAACAGTTCCTCATTTTGGTGAAGTTTTGAACACCAATTCTGCTCCTTAGATTTTCATCTTCTACTATCCTTGTTGTTCATCGACCTCTCTAATCTACCTGACATTGTCTCATTTTGAGAGATTATCTTGTTTATAAGTTGTCCTCTGGAATAGATAAGGAAAATTGTTGTTAATAGAAGCTTACCTCTGCAATAGTCCCACCGATCAAGGTATTCCATTTTTAATATAATCTTATGTTTCTATTTATGTTAGATTTGGTTTGATTTGGCCTAGTTTTAGAGATTTATTCCTTAAGTAGTCCAGGGGCTATCATTTTCCAGCCTTGTATAATATATTCTGGCATGAGATTCCCGTAGATAGCACTTAGCTTATGAAGCTTAGTAGAATCATTAGGGGGTTATGTATTTATTTTCATCTTTCAAGAATATTGTAATTAGTAAACAAAGGGGTTAGCCGTAGCACCAATATTATTAGATGACAATTAATCTAGGAAGGCCTTATTTTATAATGGTAGCTCCATAATTTTTGTCAGATAAGTTTCGTAGAATAGCTTTTGAGCATTAAATCTTCTTAGATTTATGCAGAAAGAAAGATCTAGAAGGTGTTAGCCAAATTAAATTAAGTTCTTGAATTATTATTTTAGTTAGTTAGTTAGGGTTGAAATGTCTTTACAAGTTGTTATGTTAATGTTAACTCTTATATCATTTCATTAAACCCTTGGTGTTATGAATCATATATGATCATCCTTATTTAAACAAGAATATTAGTTGGAAGACATTGAATTTAAGCTTGAGATAATCTTAAATTTATAATAGGTGTAACTAGAGTATTAATTAGAAAAATAGATCTTATGAGGCACTATTGCCATAGATGGTTTTATAATCAAATAGTATATTATAGTCTTACATAAGTTAGGATATAATTGAGTTAAAATCTTATGGTGTTTTCATGTTTATATCTGATTCAAAGGGGATATTCTTGAGTTAACCTTAGATATTTTATATGGTCTTTCTTGTATGTTTGTTGTCAATTATTTTTGATATGTAATAATGATAAAATTGAGTTATTGTATTAAGTGTCCAGTCATTTAATCTTTTGTTTCCATATCGAGAAATGGATATATGTATAGTGGTATTGTGTTCGATTACCAGCTCCAGAGGTTAGGCGACTTGGACTCCAATTTAGTATTGTGTCATTCTATTTAAATGTTTTATTGATTTGAGATTTTGAAGTGGACAAGGGAAGTTCTATTGTTGTCGTAGAAATTTGGATTGGTCTATGTAATGTTGAGGCCTTGTGATCCCTTGTCCATGTATGATTTTGGTTCTAGATGTTGGTTAGGGGTTCTAGTTGCATGTAGGAGAGTGGCTTCTATGGTGGGGCTGGTGCCCAAAGTGGCTACCTGGGTGACCCCATGGAAGTTGTAATCAAGTGATAACTTAATAATTTATTTAGGTGGGTCAGGTAGTAATTTACATAACAAGATAAGTTGATGCCTCACCCATGCCTTGAGTGCTCTCACAGGCTAAGGATGGGATGAGAAGGCCTGGTTGGCAAGGTCAACCTCCTTGTCTGCATGAGAGGATGTGTCGGCTCCGCATGTGTCACCCTATGGGCCCGATGCCTAAAGAGAGGCTACCAGGGTAACCATAGACGGGGGCCAGTTTCTAGTGAGAGATAGCCTAGGTAACCCATGCTAGGACCATGCAATGACACTCTCCCTACTATAGTCTAGTTACTCCCTCTTTATCTTTTGTTGTTGCCTCTGGAGTATTGTCTTGTCTTGATGATTCGTGTGGTCTTGATGATCTGAGTTGTCTATGTCAGGTTTGTATCTTCTTGTTTGTATCCTTTGACTTGGTGGAACCTCATTGTTATCTCCCAGCTCGGAGGGGTGGACCTCAGGGTTCCACATGGTTGGGTGGAAGAGCTTAATCCATTGGTTTTCTTGTTCCTCCTGGTTCATGTTTCACCACTAATGCGGTACCAGTTCCAGTTTTGTACTTGCATCTTCGGAGTTGCTTCATACTTTCTAAATTGTATAATCTTGTTGTATATTATAAACTGATGATATTGGCCATGAAGTTTATAACCTTGTAATCTTGTAATTGATCTTATGTAACTGTTCTTATCTGTAAAATAATGATGTAATTCTCTTTTGTGGCATCATAATGTATATCACTTGCATTTTTATGATTTCAAGTTTATCTGATGCAGTTATGTTCCCTAGAGGTGTTAGTTGTGCAACTTGTTTAAATGTTGTAAATAGTGTAATTTTATTTAATGATTAATGCTTTTACTTGCTTCAAAAAAAAAATTTATTTCTATTAATTTTGTTGTTGTTAGTCTAACACTCTAGGGTTGCATGATGGGGCATCACAATTATACTAAATTTAATTTATTTTGGATCAAGCCCCAATGATCCCACCTATCCAATAATTTAGGAGACTTCTTGTTTCAGTGCCCTCTATATTGCACAAACTCCAAGAATCACAACTCCAAGTGGCAACCCCACTATTGGCCTATAATAGTCCCTCTATCATCATGACCATTGATGTTTTCAACTATGAGGTTCTAGTATCAAATGCAGTTGAATTTATTTTCATTCTAGTTGAAGCAAAGAGTCCAAAATTGATATTTTCAAGCAAAAATTTTAACAAATCAATGGTGATAAAAAACACGATATTTGATGGATTTAGCACACTGTCTATCCTAACATAGACACTCATATTTTTGTTGTTGTATTTAACCCACACAACAACATTAGAGAAATTTTTTAGCACAATGTTGCAAGGGCTGATAGAAGCTCAATAGATTAACTTGATTCAATTCACATCTATTCCAACGTGATTATCCTCTGGGTCATCTCTATTAATTCTCATTTTGGTATCAAACTCCACTATAACTACATTGTTGTTATTATTGTTGTTTGTTGACTAATTAAAAAAACCTAGATATTCACTATAACTATTCTCAAGCAAGATGGACTTCAAACTAGTTATAACGAAGACCAATCCTTCGCCACAATGTCCATTGAAAAGTCTAAAAGTGAGTAATGAAATAGAGAAGTAAAATTCTAAATTTACAAAAAAATTGTAAATTATATTAAAGTCATTGATTTTCTAAAATCGTAAGGATGAGATTAAACTGTACAACCAACTTACAAGATCATTCATGGGTTTTCCAGGTTATCTCTCACTAGAAGCTGACCCCCATCTATGGTTTTCCTGGTGACCTCTCTATAGGCACCGACCCCATAGGGTGACACATGCGGAGTCAACACTTCCTCTCATGGATACGAGGAAGTGACCTTGCCAACCAAGCCTTCTCATCCCATCCTTAGCCTGTGAAAGCACTCAAGGCATGGGAGAGCCATCAAACTTATCTTGTTATATGGATTACTACCCAACCCACCTAAATCAATTATTTAGTTATCACTTGCTTACCACTTCCATGGGGTTTTCCAGGAAGCCACTTTGGGCACCGGCCCCACCATGGAAGCCACTCCCCCACATACAACTAGCACTCCTAAACAATATCCAAAACAAAAACATACAATGGCAAGGAAACTGATAACATCTAACTTTTACAATCCAACACTTCCAATTCCCATTTCAGCAATAAAACTTTTTCCTTACCCATAAAACCACTCAAATCAAGAATCATCAGGACAGAATGACAACAATATTGATTGAAGACCCAAAAGGTCTAACCTCTGGAGTTGGTAATTGCACACAAGGCCACTTACATGAATCCGTCTCACAACATAAAACAAGGATATAGACGATATACGGCATGTCTTATAACAATATGACTCAAGACAAAAAATAACACAATAACCCGATTGCATCAATGCAAAATCTGATACAAAATAAATAAGAAATTTTGACCATACTATAGTAACAACAATAGATGGTATAAACCGACAATTGGCTCAAAGTTTTTAATCTCTCTAAAATGATGTTAAATAACATATACTATGATATCAACCATTCACGTAGCAAAGAATAGTATATTACAAGCAAGACTAGCAATTTAATATTTAACAAGGGAACCAATACTTGATTATCACAATATAGTTACCTCATGAAACTAGAAACAATAATTCAAATTACTCTAAAATTTTTATCTCTATATTTATTTACTAAAATAATGTATCATGGAAATGACTACCCTATATACATCATTACTCCCAACAAGGAATTTTCCAAACAAGACCATATTAAAATTTGACTCAACATAATACCAATGAGTGACATTGATCAACAACATAGAAGGACAAAATAACCTATATTGATTCATCTAATAATTGCATAGTCATTTACCATAGAATCTAACATGCTTAACTCGAAACACACTAAAACTTAAACTAATTATTTATTTACTTACTAACATTCACAACTAGCATATTCCAATACATAACTAACAAGTTTAAATTTAACAAGATGGCAAAAGTATAGCTAATATTTAATGACCATATGAGTCTAGTATAAAAATTTAAATAACTCTCACTCATTATTTAATTCCAAAGAAAAATAATATATCACAGGATAGCAATTAACAAAATTATATTTAATAAAATGAGCACAACTCAATTATTTAATCTACTTGCATCTACCAAAAAAACAACATTAATTAAATAAATTTAATTCTAAAATGATACACTTCTATCTTATTATCATAAGAACATTCTAATATTAACTTCTCTCTAATATTCTAATATTAACTTACTAAATCAATACTACACTCAAAAACCAAAGTTAATGAGTTGTTCACAAAGTTAACTAAAGGTTTCCCTAATAGCAAGATTTCCTCCAAGCTTTCTAATTAAATTCAATAATAACAACTAACTATTCTATGAACTCAAATTGAATATTTTTTTTTTGGTTGCAAAAGAAGCACATTCCACCATTTTCATTTGGAAAATTAAAAGAAAAGTTTGAGGTATGGGAATGAAAATTCATCTGAGGTCTAGACAGAGAATAACCAGAGCATTTTAATGGATTGGCAGAGGACAACTGACTCAAGCTTCAGAGGAAAACAGAGATATCACAGGTAAGACAAGATTTCAATAATATTATTTTCATTAAATAAATTTCAGGCAGCAATTTAAAATACAGAGAAGCTGGGAAGAGTCCAAGGAATAACCAGAAAGTGCAAACTTAAAGCAATTTAGATAGGCAGAAGAAATTTATTTAAAAAGATCATTAAGAAGGCTTGTACGACGGCCGTACAGCGTCCCATAAAGAGGGTAGAAAAAAATTCAAAAAAAGAAATTGCATCAGATCCCCCAACGTCGTACGGTCAACGAGGAAGGAAAAGAAATATAGCCAAAAGAAAAATGCAGATGGGAGTCACACATCATACGGTCAAAAAGAAAAATCTGAGGTATTTCATCCATCTTCAACAGCATGCTATTAATACGGTGGCTTCCAGCTGAGGTAAAAATTTGCAAAAATTGCCATGTAGTTAGATCGTTTCCTTAAGAAATAGTGTCAGAGCTTCAAATCTTGGCAAAAATTCTGAGAAACAAGGTTGGATGAGGCCTTACTACAGCACTGAGAGTAGCTGAGGAAAAGAAATGAGATCAAAACTAGAAGAATGATGCATATGGGTTATTTCCTTTTTAATTTGGGTCACTTTGCAAGATTTACAAATGATTGGACTCCAAGATTTCAAGAAGGTTTTAACCAAAGAGTAAACCAAAAGAAGAGTAAATTTGGAAGTAGCAACAGAGGTTAAAACATTGACGGACATCAAAGTGCAACTCCCAAGATGAAGGTGTGGTCAGACAACCACATTTGAACACATAGCGCACAGAACAATTCAAGCTACAATAAAATTTAAATTCCAATCTACAGAAATACAAATTCCACACACAGAGAGTCAACAAAAACATACCCGAATTTCAGTCCCCTTTAGATCTTCTCTGTTCCTTGCAACCAATTCTTTGTTTCTTCCAAATTTTTGTCTTTTTTCCCCCTTTCCACAACAACCCCTAGGTACCATTAAAACCCATAGCCACAAACATGCATCCGTTACCAAAATCCCCACTCCTCTAGAAATTTTTAAAATTTTACTAATAATAGAGATTCCACAAATCAGAGAATTCAAATTCGACAACTCACCACCATAAATTCTTCACTAATGATATTCTTAAATTAATAAATTGATTAATTTTAATCTATTTTAAAATTTTACTAAAGAGTTATTTCAAGTTCTAGGCTAAACAAAATACTATACAATCAAACATATTAAAAGCATTATTATTTTAAATAAAAATTCATTAAAGTATTACCAAACTACACATAGGCACAACTTAAAACAAAACTCGACAATACTCCACAACACATGACGACTAACAAGGACCACATGTCACATCACGACATACGACTACAACAGAAGACTGGGACTGACCTAGAAGAGTAAACCTTGTGTTATCTCCCATCACCGATACCCATTGGTGCAAGAGCCCACTCAAACCTGCTATATCAGGTGGAGTCAAGGCTCGGTACCTGCAGCCTGCATCAGAACAATAGGTTGTATACAACCAAATGCATATATATATCAACACACACAGAGACAGAGAATCACGGCATAGTAGGGTGCTCGAAGCGAGTAGTACTACACCGTCTCTGCTCTTGAAACAAGACCATAACCACTTTATTTGAATTCATATATCAATAGATAGAATAAAACATGATAGTATTAAACCATTACTACTCAAACTCATCATAACTAGAATAATACTAATGTCATCATGAACTCATAACACATGTCTAAGCTATATCAGTCGAACATAATCCATCATGATCAAAATAACCATAAACTATAAACCTACTAATCCAAGTGTCTCAGAACTGTCAATAAGCAATGGAAGAACTAACAACTATCTTAGATCAACAAAGAGCAAAGAAAAACTACCAACTATCACAAGCCAAAAACGAGGGGGCATTACATCCTCCCCCCTAGAGTCAGGCTTACTCCTAGAAGCCTGCAAAAAGTAAGGGTATGACTCTCTCACCCTGGAAGCATCCTCCCAGGTAGAAGGAGTCTCACCACTAGGGTCCCACTGGACCCTGACTTACACCACGACTTTGCCCCTGAGAGTTTACTCCCAATGTTGAAGCTCGCACACTATCTCCAAAGAAGGCTACTTGTCCTCTACCTGTGGTCTCCAAGGCTGTCCCGTGATGCTCAATCACTGTGAACACTCTATGAGACCTCCCTGTGTCACCACGGTCGGCTCTGAAGCTGCTGGTCTTTGACCAAAACCTGAAGCATTCCTTTGTGGACACTGCCTGGCTATATGGCCCTATGGTCCACAAGAGAAACATCCTGAACCTCTACCGAAACCACTGCCACCCTGAAAAGCACTGGACTGCTGGAAACTACCCCTACTCGCTGTGGACTGCGTGCTCTAATTCTCCAAGAAGACCAATGGACAGCTCTGCCTCCCAACCATGTGGAACCCTGAGGTCCACCCCACCAAGCTAGGAGATAACATCGAGGCTCCACTAGGCCAAAGTTACAACAATGAATACAACAACAAGATATAGACTCCATGCAGGTATCGGAGATGACGAGTCTATGTTAGTGCAGCATTTTATCAGGGGCTTGAATGCTCATATCAGTGGAGGGGTTCATGTATTTGAACCTAAGTCTATGGAGGTTGCAGTAGAGAAAGCTCAGTTAGTGGAGGAGAATTTGGCTATGGCACTCGGTGGGCATACAGGTGTGCACATTAGTAGTGCACCTTCTGTAGGTGTTGGTGGTCAGTCTCAGGCAGCCGACTCTTCAAGAGACCATCATGCACCCGACGAAGGCGAGCAGCAAGAACATTAGTATTCTCAGTCACAACCAAAGAACACTCAATTTTAGCAGGGTAACAGATTTCAAAATAAGAAGAACTAGAGTTTGCAGCATTCTAGACAGGAACATGTTGATCGCGCTGCTCAGAGCATGCAGTCCACAGCAAGAAGGGGTAGTTTCTAGCAGTCCAGTGCTTTTCAGGGTGGCAGTGGTTTCGGTAGAGGTTCAGGATGTTTCTCTTGTGGACCGTAGGGTCATATAGCCAGGCAGTGTCCACAAAGGAACACTTCAGGTTTTGGTCAGAGACTGGCAGCTTCAGAGCTGACCGTGGTGACGCAGGGAGGTCTCATAGAGTGTTCATAGTGATTGAGCATCAGGGGACAGCCTTGGAGACCACAGGTAGAGGACAAGCAGCCTTCTTTGGAGATCGTGTGCGAGCTTCAGCATTGGGAGTAAACTCTCAGGGGCAGAATCGTGGTGTAGGTCAGGTCCAATGGGACCCTAGTGGTGAGACTCCTTCTACCTGGGAGGATGCTTCTAGGGTGAGAGAGTCATACCCTTACTTTTTGCAGGCTTCCAGGACTAAGCCTAACTCTAGGGGGGAGGATGTAATGCCCCTCATTTTTGGCTTGTGATAGTTGGTAGTTTTTCTTTGCTCTTTGTTGATCTGAGACAGTTGTTAGTTCTTCCATTGCTTATTGATAGTTCTGAGACACTTGGATTAGTAGGTTTATAGTTTATGGTTGTTTTGATCATGATGGACTATGTTTGACTAATATAGCTTAGACATGTGTTATGAGTTCATGATGACATTAGTATTATTCCAATTATGATGAGTTTGAGTAGTAATGGTTTAATAATATCATGTTTTATTCTATCTGTTGATATATGAATTCAAATAAAGTGGTTATGGTCTTGTTTCAAGAGCATAGACGGTGTAGTACTACTCACTTCGAGCACCCTACTACGTCGTGATTCTCTGTCTCTATGTGTGTTGATATATATATGCATTTAATTGTATACAACCTATTGTTCTGATGCAGGCTGCAGGTACCGAGCCTTGACTCCACCTGATATAGCAGGTTTGAGCGGGCTCTTGCACCAATGGGTATCGGTGATGGGAGATAACATGAGGTTTACTCTGCTAGGTCAGTCCCAGTCTTCTGTTGTAGTCGTATGTTGTGATGTGACGCGTGGTCTTTGTTGGTCGTCATGTGTTGTGGAGTATTGTCGACTTTTGTTTTAAGTTGTGCCTATGTGTAGTTTGGTAATACTTTAATGAATTTTTATTTAAAATAATAATGCTTTTAATATGTTTGATTGTATAGTATTTTGTTTAGCCTAAAACTTGAAATAACACTTTAGTAAAATTTTAAAATAGATTAAAATTAATCAATTTATTAATTTAAGAATATTATTAGTGAAGAATTTATGGTGGTGAGTTGTCGAATGTGAATTCTCTAATTTGTGGAATCTCTATTATTAGTAAAATTTTAAAAATTTCCGAAGGAGTGGGGATTTTGGTAACGGATGCATGTTTGTGGCTATGGGTTTTAATGATACCCGGGGGTTGTTGTGGAAAGGGGGAAAAAAGATAGAAATTTGGGAGAAACAAAGAATTGGTTGCGAGGAACAGAGAAGATCTGAAGGAGACTGAAATTTGGGTATGTTTTTGTTGACTTTCTGTGTGTGGAATTTATATTTCTGCAGATTGGAATTTAAATTTTATTATAGCTTGAATCGTTCTGTGCGCTATGTGTTCAAATGTGGTTGCCTGACCACACCTTCATCTTGGGAGTTGCACTTTGATGTTTGTCAATGTTTTAACCTCTGTTGCTACTTCCAAATTTACTCTTCTTTTGGTTTACTCTTTGGTTAAAACCTTCTTGAAATCTTGGAGTCCAATCATTTGTAAATCTTGCAAAGTGACCCAAATTAAAAAGGAAATAACCCATATGCATCATTCTTCCAATTCTGATCTCATTTCTTTTCCTCAGCTACTCTCAGTGCCATAGTAAGGCCTCATCCAACCTTGTTTCTCAGAATTTTTGCCAAGATTTGAAGCTCTGACACTGTTTCTTAAGGAAACGATCTAACTACATGGCAATTTTTGCCAATTTTTGCAAATTTTTACCTCAGTTGGAAGCCACCGTATTAATTACATGCTGCTGAAGATGGATGAAATGCCTTAGATTTTGCTTTTTGACCGTATGATGTGTGACTCCCATCTGCATTTTTCTTTTGGCTATATTTCTTTTCCTTCCTCCTTGTTGACCGTATGGAGTTGGGGGATCTGATACAATTTCTTTTTTTGAAGTTTTTTCTGCCCTCTCTATGGGATGTTGTACGGCCGCGTACAAGCCTTCTCAATGATCTTTTTAAATAAATTTCTTTTGCCTATCTAAATTACTTTAAGTTTGCACTTTCTGGTTATTCCTTAGACTCTTGCCAGCTTCTCTGTATTTTGAATTGCTGCCTGAAATTTATTTAATGAAAATAATATTATTGAAATCTTGTCTTACCTGTGATATCTTTGTTTTCCTCTAAAGCTTGAGTTAGTTCTCCTCTACCAATCCATTAAAATGCTCTGGTTGTTCTCTGTCTAGACCTCAGATGAATTTTCATTCCCATACCTCAAACTTTTCTTTTAATTTTCGAAATGAAAATTGTGGAATGTGCTTCTTCTGCAACCAAAAAAAAATATTCAATTTGAGTTCATAGAATAGTTAGTTTTTATTATTGAATTTAATTAGAATGCTTGGAGGAAATCTTGCTATTAGGGAAACTTTTAGTTAACTTTGTGAACAACTCATTAACTTTGGTTTTTGAGTGTAGTATTGATTTAGTAAGTTAATATTAGAATATTAGAGAGAAGTTAATATTAGAATGTTCTTATGATAACAAGATAGAAGTGTATCATTTTAGAATTAAATTTATTTAATTAATGTTGTTTTTTTTGGTAGATGCAAGTAGATTAAATAATTGAGTTGTGCTCATTTTATTAAATATAATTTTGTTAATTGCTATCCTGTGATATATTATTTTTCTTTGGAATTAAATAATGAGAGAGTTATTTGAATTTTTATACTAGACTCATATGGTCATTAAATATTAGCTATACTTTTGCCGTCTTGTTAAATTTAAACTTGTTAGTTTTGTATTGGAATATGCTAGTTGTGACTGTTAGTAAGTAAATAAATAATTAGTTTAAGTTTTAGTGTGTTTCAAGTTAAGCATGTTAGATTCTATGGTAAATGACTATGCAATTATTAGATGAATCAATATAGGTTATTTTGTCCTTCTATGTTGTTGATCTATGTCAATCATTGGTATTATGTTGAGTCAAATTTTAATATGGTCTTGTTTGGAAAATTCCTTGTTGGGAGTAATGATGTATATAGGGTAGTCATTTCCATGATACATTATTTTAGTAAATAAATATAGAGATAGAAATTTTAGAGTAATTTGAATTATTGTTTCTAGTTTCATGAGGTAACAATATTGTGATAATCAAGTATTGGTTCCCTTGTTAAATATTAAATTGCTAGTCTTGCTTGTAATATACTATTCCGTGCTACGTGAATGGTTGATATCATAGTATATGTTATTTAACATCATTTTAGAGAGAGTAAAAACTTTGAGCTGATTGTCAGTTTATACCATCTATTGTTGTTATTATAGTATGGTCAAAATTTCTTATTTATTTTATATCAGATTTTGCATTGATGCATTCGGGTTATTGTGTTATTTTTTTTTCTTGAGTCATATTGTTATAAGACATGTCGTAAATCGTCTATATCCTTGTTTTATGTTGTGAGATGAATTCATGTAAGTGGCCTTGTGTGCAATTACCAACTCCAAAGGTGAGACCTTTTGGGTCTTCAATCAATATTGTTGTCATTCTGTCCTGATGATTCTTGATTTGAGTGGTTTTATGGGTAAGGAAAAAGTTTTATTGCTGAAATGGGAATTGGAAGTGTTGGATTGTAAAAGTCAGATGTTATCAGATTCCTTGCCCTTGTATGTTTTTGTTTTGGATACTGTCTACGAGTGCTAGTTGTATGTGGAGGAGTGGCTTCCATGGTGGGGCCGGTGCCCAAAGTGGCTTCCTGGAAAACCCCATGGAAGTGGTAAGCAAGTGATAACTAAATAATTGATTTAGGTGGGTTGGGTAGTAATCCATATAAAAAGATAAGTTTTATGCCTCTCTCATGCCTTGAGTGCTTTCATAGGCTAAGGATGGGATGAGAAGGCTTAGTTGGCAAGGTCGACTTCCTCGTCTCCATGAGAGGAAGTGTTGACTCCGATGTGTCACCCTATGGGGCTGGTGCCTATAGAGAGGTCGCCAGGAAAACCATAGATGGGGGTCGGCTTCTAGTGAGAGATAGCCTAGAAAACCCATGATAGGACCATGCAATGACACTCTCCCTACTATAGCGTAGTTACTTCTTGTTTGATCTTTTGTTGTTACCTCTGGAGTGCAGTCTTGTCTTGGTAGTTGATCCTATCTTGATGATTTGATTGTCTTGTTTTGGCGAGTACTGTCCGGTCTGTGCAACCTTGTTATCATGTGTGCCTGCATGGAGTCTGTATCTTGTTGTATTCATTATTGTAACTTTGGCCTAGTGGAGCCTCGATGTTATCTCCTAGCTCGGTGGGGTGGACCTCGGGTTCCACATGGTTGGGAGGCAGAGCTATCCATTGGTCTTCTTGGAGAATTGGTTTGAGTCCAGTGCAGAAGAGTTCCAGTTCCATATTTACTTTACACTTTCTGAGTTGTTGTAATCATTCACAATTGTATCTTTGTAATCAATGTAATCAGCCTTGTAACCTTGTATGGAATCTTGTAATCATTTATCTCTGCAAATGTATAAGGTATTATTCTTATGTTGCATGGTGTTGCATAGCACTTGTATGGTTATTATTCTAACTGATGCAGTTTTGTGTCCTAGAACTGTTAGTTGTATATTACTTTTAATGTTGTATTAATGTTGTTATTTCAATGTATAATGCATATTTTAGCTTCAAAAAAAAATATTTCTGTATTATTGTCTCTTGTTGTCTAGCACTCTAGGGTTGCATGACGGGGCATCACATTTCACTATAGCTATATAAGAACTCACTCTTTCTCACAAGAGATGCATATCAACTTGATAATCTCAATAAATTATACAATATTGTTTTATTTAAAAAATAAATTAATAAATGTCAATAAATTACAAAATAATAGTTAGTTTTAAAAAATAATTATGTTTAAATAAAGTGTATTGAAAAATTATTAATACATAATGAAACCATGACATATGTTATTTTTCACAATAATAATTTAATCCTTTCAAAAGATTTGTTACACTATTTGTGTTTGTGACATGGCACTTCGCTCATCATTTTAAAAAAATATGTATCCTCAAAATATTTAAAAATCATGACAAATAGGCATTGACATATGGCATTTGTAGATGATTCCCTTTGATTTCTCTAACCTTGCATTTTAATAGATTTTTTTCTCAAGACATTTATTACGAGTAAATGAAGGACATTAATAGTCATCAATGTGTAGAAAAAAGCACCAAAATATATGCTCATCACTTTAATGAGGATGTGATGTGTATAATGTATAGATGAGGTTTGGTCTTAATGGTTATGTCGATTATAGAGTATTATTTCAAACTAACAAATTTAGGTATATTGTGACATCATTGTAACAAATTTAGTCTACATTTCTAGACTTCATTCACATTGTTGTTTGTTTTTGATAATATAAGGCGGCTAAACAAGGGGCCGAACCCATACAAAAACCAACATAGCCACAGAGGCAGACAGCACAAAAGTGCCTCAAAACAGATACATCAAACTCTATTTTCCCAACATAAACAGCATAAATAGCAACTACAGATTAAGATAGTTAATACGGAGTAGCAGAGTATCATCAATATAGAAGCAAAAACTAAGGAGGAAGATTCTCTCCTTACTTAACCATGGATTTAATAAAATCATCCAATTTCGTAGAGTTCTAATCAATGTCAGCAGTAATAGTAGCCCCAAGGTTCTGTAGCACAGAAATATTGAGTAAGATAGAACTCCTGAGCATAGTGGAAAGATTATGTTCCAACTTCTCAATGCAGCCCCTCAGAACTGCAATTTCAAACCCAAAGTCAGCACTGGTTTCCGTTTCTTCATCAGCTTCTTCCACGAACATCTTTCCCACTTTGCCAGCATTTCTCGCAGAATCCTCAGCATCCTCAACAGTAGCCCCCATCTCTTTATACTCCTCCTTACCATTAGCATCCTCAGAGATCTCTTGAACATCCATATCTTTAGCCTCATCCCCCTAGGTGGATTCGTCAGAAGCACTCTCAAAATAATCAATAAGTTTGGCCTTGGGAGCAGGTTTGCCAGCAATTCGCCCAGACCACCTAACTCCTGAGGAGAAGCCCTCCTTAATATTCTTTGCAGATAGATGAGACTTGCTACCTTGTCCCACGAGGGTCCTACAGGGATTTTTAGGGGTCCCCACAGCAGCCCCCACAGTGCCAGCTTCACCAGCTTGTGTCTTCCTCTTCTTGCACTTCGTACTAACAGTAGAACCCGGGGTATCTATGGGAATCTCCTCAGGAGTAGAAAAAGAAACTTCTTTAGTCTTAGTAGAAGCAGGGGAAGGGCATGGTTTTTCAACAATAGCAGTATCATCAGGGTTTGAAGATATTTCCCCACTATTAGCCCGAATTTCCCCACTATTGTTGTTTGTTATGTCAAAGTAATTAGAAAGATTAACTATCTTTGAGTCAGTTTTTCATATGTGTTGTTTCAAAAATATTGTGGGATTTGTTTATTGGCATAATCGTTGCATGTGCAAACTATGTTGGTTGTGAATGACATTTTCACATGGAGCCACATAAAATTTGTTTATTTTCTAGACCAGTGGTAATTAAAATGAAATTGTTTTCAGGTTGTTACTTCTTTAAGAAGTTTGGTGGAAAAACAAAGAACCATTCTATCATATTTATATACCAACTTCTTTGGTCATCACACAACCAACCCATCACTCTTAAACAAGATATGTATATGTTAATTTCATCCCTTGTAAATTTTAGCCTATCAAGAGTCTCTGCGATGATTTTTCTCATGTCTATGGCAAGGATCCATTCTGCATTGATTTTCTACCACTCCCCCAATCATGCCACTCATGTATGGAGCAAGGATCTAATGACAATTGCACTCCCCTGAATCATACCAAAAGCCAAATACACAAACATGTATATATATATATAATGGGTGAATAATATGGATATGGGTTGGCAATAGATAAATTTAGAGAGTTTAACTTTGCATCTTATTGCCTGCAAACAAACATAGATCTAGACAACACGCTACTAAAGAGGAATAGGATGGATGTAGTCGACTCGAGTGATGACACTATTCAATTTATAAAGATGTGTGATTCAAATGGAGCAAAATCTCATGACCACCAAAGAAGAAGATATACATGTGATAGTAGTTGAACTATCATGTTCCACGTGTCATAAAAATTTCAAAATTGTAATGAAATTTATTACATTCCTCATATTGTTTCTATTGGCCATTTTGGAAATACAAGGCTAAGGAACAATATGGAAGGCAATATAGATGAAGCAACTCAAAAAATAGGAATTTTTTTTAGGTGATATCTTTAGAAATTACAATAAAATCAATTATGGCTCTTTATACTGAAAAAATTCCTTGTTGTCCCATTGTATTCGCTTAGATGATGTTTGTTTTATTTTTGAATTTATATTTAATTATAACAAAATATAGGTAGAACCTGTTGGCAAGAGACACTATATGGATTCATGAATGTTGTCATTGATGGCAACAAAATTCATCCCACACATCCGCAGGACATGGTATGTCTATACCAGAAGTCAGAGTGAAGAATGTTGTGGTCTGGTAAACAAGAACAGAGCAGTCAGTAAGGTCCGAAAGACAGGTCCGGATCTCTCAGCAGAAGTATCTCAGTGAAGTGTGGATTTGGGGAAGTCAAGATTTGTATCTTCACTGATAGATTCCAAGGTTTGAGCCTCTGGTGTGGAAAGGATAAAGAGATATGAATGCTTGAGTGTCGGGTTCCCAAGTGACAGTGTGAGCAGAGGAAGAACTGACTGGCAGAACATTAGACATTATTCCGGATGTGTTTCTGATGTTGGTAAAGGTTATGAAGGCATGAATTATGTTTGGCCAACATGATTAATGATTTCCACAAGTATATCCTTGATCCGCATTACTTGGTGTGCAAGAATTCAACCGACAAATTAGAGTTTGTGAAAAGATTGACTATTCTGGGTGCCGACTAGAAAGGTGATGAAATCACTTGTGCGGATATATATACAAGATGGATTTAGTTATGAGATGTGTTGTGGTTGTTAGTGAAGTGCGAAGAAAAGCAGTAGAGCCGAATAAAAGCAAAAAGGAAGATCTAGTATGTAAAAGAAGAGCAGCATAAAAGAAGAGGAAAGATGAAGTGCAGCAGATCAGTATACAGAGCCTAACCGGAACTGAACTCCAGCATATGTTGATGCTTCTTATCAGTTCAAGTATTGTATTACACTCTTTATAAATTGTAGACAGTGTGTCTCTTGTAGGCAGTTTACCTCTTGTGAGCAGTGTGCTCGGGCAGTGAGCCCTAATTGGCAAGTGCCATTTTGTACTTCCATTCTTCTAACAGAGAATACAATCTTGGGCTAATCACCCCGTGGTTTTCTCCCTTAATAGGGTTTCCACATCAAAAATATTGTGTCATGTGTATTTCTATTTCATGCTTATGTTTGCTTGTTTGAATTAATGTTGCACTAATTATCAAGAAAGTTCAGAAAGCTGAAATAATTAAGATAACTGATTCACCCCCCCTCTCAGTTATCAATAGAACCTAAACAATAAACCAAAATAGTTGTAAACAAATACGATCCATTTTTTGATGGGTTTGTGAACAATCCCACTATTCAATCTATTTTGGATGATTTTTTAATTTTTAACAATTGAATTTTTTTTTAAATTTTTGGAGTAGATCCTTGAAATTCTTAGGTTTTATTGATTTAGCAAAGGAAAAACTCAATGATACAATGAAATAACTAATTAAGTAGAGCATACACTCATTTTTTGAATGAGTTTTGTAAACTCTTCCAAAATGTCCACTCATCTTTTAGAGTTATTCTACTTAAATGTTGTTGACTTGAATCTTTAAAGCTACTACCAAAACACCATGGGGTAAGAGGGGTGTCAATTTTCTGTTTAATGTTGCATCAAGTCTATTTTTGGTAATTCAACACATTAATATAACCAATGTACAAATAAGAGGGGTTTGTGCTTTTCTAATCATGTGAGGTAAGTTGATGAGGATGTGAAGTTTAAAAAGTTATTTTTTGTAGTGGAGCTACAAAATGCAGGAGTAAAACTGGAAATAGTGCTCTTGAAGGATGACAAAGGAATAAAATAATCACTTGTGCAATGGATACAATTTGATAAAAAAACATCAACACTTTACTTTCCTAAAGTAAATATAAGAATTTGATTATTCTTACTTTTCTCATCACAACAATATCGTCTTCATAATCTATGAGTTCATCCATGAAATTACCAAATTGAGTGACTGGTCTACGATGTTACATATTAGATCTAACTTCTAATGCAATCATATTTATAATAAGGGAATGTGAAAACAAATCTATATGAACCTAAAGAAAGTAAAGCATTAATGTTTTCTTATCAAATTGTATCCATTGAATATGTGATCTTTTTATCCTTCCATAATTCTTCAAGAGAACTACTTCTAGCTTTACTTCTATGTTTTGTAGCTCCATTACATAAAGTAACTTTTTAAACTTTACATAATCATCAATCTACCTCACATGGTTAGGAACACACAAATCCCTCATATTTGAACATTGGTTACACCAATATGTTAGGCTACCAAAAATAAATTTTATGCAACATGAAGCAAAAAATTGACACTCCTTCAAATGATCCTATAATAGTTTGGTAGTAGCTTTGAATATTTGGAGCAATAACATCAAAGTAGAATAACTATAAAAGATAAATGGACAATCTGTAAGAATTTACAAAACCTATTCAAAAAAATGAGTGTACACTATGCTTAATTAGTTGTGCCATTATCAAATTGAGTTCTTCCTTTGTTGCATCAATAGAACCCATGAGGATTTAAAAGAGCTTCTCTAAAATGAAAAAAAGATATTCAATTTTCAAAAAGTATAAAATCATCCAAACTAGATTGAATAGTAGGATTGTCCACACACCTATCAAAAAGTGGATCGTATTTTCCTACAACTAGTTCAGCTTGTTGTCTTGGTTCTTCTAATCTTCTATTATAACTTAATATAAATTCAAAAAAAAAAAACATCTCTAGTAAGCATCTAAGCTAATACAATGGGACTATAAGGAATTTTTTCAGCATAAAGAGCCCTAATATTCTTGTCCATTATGACTATGTTAGACTCTACAATTGATTTGATTGTAATTTCTAGAGATATCACTTGGTTTTTTTTCATTCTTCTAGTTGTTTCATATATATGCTCTTCCATATTGCTCCTTACCCTTGGATTTCCAAAATCATAGGGGTCAATGGAAACAATATGAGAAATGTATTAATTTTCATTACATTTTTGCAATCTTTGTGGCATGCAAAACATAATAGTTGAACTACTATCATGTATATCTTCTTCTCCAATGGTCACAAGATTTTGCTCCACTTAAATTTCCATATTTCTAAATCTAACTCAATGTCATCACATGAGGAGGTTGTGTCCCTCATATTCTTCTCTAGTGGCATGTTGCTCATTGATGTTTATTTGCAGGTAACAAGATGTAAAATTTTAAAAAATATTACTGAACCATTTCCATATAATTCACCCATCATATATAGGTGTCCATGTACTTGGTCTATGACATGATTTAGGGGAGTGTATCTTCTATTAGATATTTCCTCAATATAAGAGTGGCATGATATGGAGAGTAGTATCAAATCAATGTGCAACATATCCTTACCGTAGACACAAGAAAAAACAACACAGACACTATTAAGAGATTGAAATTTGCAAAGGGTGCAATTAAAATATATATCTTCTTTAAAAGTGATGAGTTGGTTGTGTGACAACCAAAGAAGTTTTAAAAAATTGACTTCAATGTAATTGTAAATTTCTTATAAATTTAATATTTTCTTTCACATTTCATTACTCGCTCCTAGATTTTCCAATGGACATTGTGGTGAAGGATTGGCCTTCATTATAACTAGTTTGAAGTCCATCCTACCTATGAATATCTAGGTCTCTTTAATTATTCAAAAGATGAGAATAATAGAAATGCCATAGTTGTTGTGGAGTTCGATACCACAATGAACACTAATAGAGATACTCAAAATATAATCATGTTGGAATAGATGTAAATTCAATAAAGTTCATTAGTTGGGCTTCTATCAATGCTCGCGACATTGTGCTTAAGAATGGCTCTGATGTTGCTATGTGGGTTCAATGCAACAATAAAATATGAGCATCTATGTCACTGTGGGTAATGTGTCTATCCATCAAAAATTGCACTTTATATCACCATTGATTTATCAAAAAGTTTTCCTAAAAAATGTCAATTTTGGGATCTTTGCTTTAATTGGAATGAAATTGAATTCAACTACATTCAATACTAGAACCTCAAGGTGGAAACATCAATGGTCATGATGAAAAGGGGCATTTAAAGGCCTCGTGGTGGGGTTGTTGTTAGGATTAAAGTGCCATCAACCTTGTAAATCCTATGTAATTAATTACTCCTAATATTGGTTGTAAATTTCCATAAGGGAAGAAGTATTCACCAAGTAGCAATCTTGTTTCAGCCACATTTTATATATAAATTACCATTGTAAATTTGGATCATTCATCATTAGGTCACAAATCTGATGGTAGAGGTTATGTTGGACTTTCTTACCCTAAAAGGCAACCCCTTTATGAGGATATTGTATTATGGTTGTGTTGTGGTATAGAGTATTACAGACACTGTTGGATTGAAGACTGAAGAGGAGATTGATAGTGTTGTATTGTAAAATCTATTGAAGTTAATATAGACTAGTGCATCTCTTCTTGTGTGGAGTTTTTTTTAAAGGGTTTCTCCACGTAAACACTGTTATGTTTTTAATCTTCTATTCCATTATTTCTTTGTGTTGATTTCATACCATCTCTATTTTGGTTCTGCACAGTTTAATATCTACATTACAATTGTAATAAGTTTTCCATTGATAGTTATTTACCTTCATTTCTAACAACTACCACTTTGAGTTCTTGTGGTTCTAAGGTTTGTGCAATGCAAAAGGTGCCAAAACAAGAAGTAGCCTGAATCATTGGATAATGTGGGCTGATTGGGGCTTGATCACCCCAAAATTGAATTTAGTATTATGATAGGATTTTTCTTGGGTTTATTGGATTAGATTGTAATAATAAAAAATCCTCAATTGTTTGAGCTACATTGAACATTTAGGCATTGTATCTAAATTTACTTTTATCAGAGTTTTTCATGTTTATATCTAAGTGGTAGAATTTAATATGAACATTTTGCATCTTTACCTTAATTAGGATAATGATAATGTAAGAAATCAATATTCTTTTAGAGTTGCATTGCACATTTGGGTCATCTAAAATTTAATGGTGTACCTAAAGTTATGCTTAACGAAGTTAGGCAAATTAATGTGAAAAGATACATGTTTTATCTTGAGCATTGTGGATCTTTACTTTTGATTTGGACATGATAATGTAATAAATCTTTTTTTTAGATGTATTGAACATTTGCATTGATTGGTTCCATCTAAAGGATGTCATAATGCTTCAATTTAATGTTGAGATTAACTAGGTTTTTTGGATCTTTACCTCAATTGGTATATTGTAATGTACATGTTATCTTTATTTCTTTGCATACCAAAATTTTATCCCAAATTTTAAAGTCACATTGGACATTGGCAATAATGGTTTCTATATGAACTTTAAGATGGTATTGTGATTCATTTTTTTCTTTTTAATTACAAATAATATAGCTTATGTGGATAAAAGTTAATTCAATGTAGAATTCCTTTTAATTAAGATTTTTATTGGAAAATAGTGAGGATTTATTCTAGCTTCATTTGAGTGTTGAAAATATTTGAATTTTATTTTCTAAGTATTTGATGACTTTGGATAACATGGAATTCTTCAAGCATTTTCTTCTAGTTGGGTTTATTACTTTTACTAGAAATTATAGGTATGTGATTTTGGAAATTTTGCATTATCTTTTTATTTTGATTTTTTTGTGTAGTTTGTACTTACATAGGAGATTTCTTGATCAAACCTACAGATTATCTCTTTTCCCCTTTTTGGTAATAAACATAATAACATTTAAGTTTTTCTTTAAACTTTTGAGAGAAAACTTCATTAGAAATGTCAACCTTAAATAGGATTGATCTAAAAACTACATTGAACTTTCTTTTGTCTAGGGTGATATAATGTATCTATTGTTGATAACTAAGAGGGGGGGGTGAATCAGTTATCTAAATTATTTCAGCTTTCTGAACTTTCTTAATAATTAGTGCAGCATCAATTCAAACAAGCAAACATAACCATGAAATGGAAATACACATGACACAATATTTTTTACGTGGAAACTCTGTTAAGGGAGAAAACCACGGGGTGATTAACCCAAGATTGTATTCTCTATTAGAAGAATAGGATTACAAAATGGCACTTGCCAATTAGGGCTCACTACCTGAGCACACTGCTCACAAGAGGCACACTGCCTATAAGAGACACACTGTCTACAATTTATAAAGAGTGTAATACAATACTTGAACTGATAAGGAGCATCAACATATGCTGGAGTTTAGTTCTGGTTAGGCTCTGTACACTGATCTGCTGCACTTCATCTTTCCTCTTCTTTTGTGCTGCTCTTCTTTCACATACTGGACCTTCTTTTTTGCTTTTATTCGGCTCTACTGCTTTTCTTCGCACATCACCACAACCATGACACATTTCACAACTAAATCCATCTTATATATATATATACACAAAAGTGATTTCATCACCTTTCTAGTCGGCACCCGGAATAGTCAATATTTTCCACAAATTCTGATCTGTCAGTTGAATCCTTGCATACCAAGTAATGCAGATCAAGGATATACTTGTAGAAGTCATCAATCATGTCAGCCAATCATAACTTATGCCTTAATAACCTTTACCATCATCAGTAACACATCCGGAATAATGTCTGATGTTCTGCCAGTCAGTTCTTCCTCTGTCCACACTGCCAATCAGGAACCTGATACTCAAGTATTCATATCTTTTTCTTCATCTATCACCGAAGGCTGAATCCTTGGAATCTATCACTCAAGGTAGTCCTCTTGACTTGCCCAAATCCACACTTCACCAAGATACTTCCTCTGAGAGATCCGGACCTGTCTGTCGGACCTTATTGACTGCTCTGTTCTTGCTTACCGGACCTCAACACTTCTTCAATCTAACTTTCGGTGAGGACCTATCATGTCTTGCAGATGTGTGGGATAACCTTTGTTGCCATCAATGACAATAATCATGAATCCATATAGTGTCTCTTGCCAACAATCTCCCCCTTTGGCATTGATGGCAACACTTAGTGAAAAATGACTAAGTGTTTACACTTATATACATTTTTTGGAGCTCCCCCTTAGTTGGATTCCTCATTTTTCACTGCTCTTCACTCCCCCTTTAACATCAATTGCAAAGGGTGGGAACCGTGCACCAAAATTTTCAAAAATTTAACTATACTTAGCCGCATTATATACTCACATAAACTGAAGAATGTCTGCAAAAGTTGTCTTCAATTGAATAAATTTTGTAGCCCAGCTTTGCTTCATTCTGTCCAAAATTGATATATAACCGCTCAACAGGAACGTAAACGCATCTGCCCTTTTTAGTTCTGTTGGATCAGTGATCTGGGCGGTGACTTGAGCTTCTTTTATGGCCTCATGCATGGCCTCTAACTTAGGGACAATTATCCCTCTGAGCTCATTCAACCTACTGATTCTATTTTTCTTCTCTTTTTCAAGCTTCTTAATTTCATTCAAAACTGCAACCATTTGACATTCTTGATTTATTATGGATGTAGTAAGTGGATCAAAATTTTGAGAAAGTTTTATCAGTTTATGATCCTATTCTTTCATTTTCTTCTCAATCTCCACTGTTGTTTTAGACCAGGATATACAAAAGTTGTATACATCACCTCCATCCTTAAGGGCATTTTCCAAACTTTTTATCCCAATACCCATAACTCTTCTGTCATTTGATATTAACCCTTGCAGCTCTGAGAATCTCTTATCCAAAAATTCTTTCCTGACCTTCTCCTCAACTGAGTTCTCTAGAGAATTAAAATGTTTGCTAATACTATTGACTAGAGTTTTGAGATTACTGGAGGAAGAGGCTATGGAGTCCTTTTGAAAAGATGGCATGATCTTTTCCAACACTCCAGATGCTGCCTCTATAAGCTCACAGTCTTCCATGTGAGATTTCAGTAGTTTCTCTTTGGCCTTCGCATTTGCAAATGAAGCTATCTTCATTGTTTGTACCACAGATAGAGAGTCAAAATCTAATGGCCCTTTTAGTAATTCTGGTTCATCCATCTCATTAGTTTCTTTTGTCAAGAAGTCCTTGACAGATTCTGTAGTGTCTCTTGCCAGAGACAGATTCTTCTTCTCTTCTGCAGTGTCACTTATGTTCTTTTCAGCTTGACTTCCTTCTTTACTTTTCACCTCTTTTTCTTTCTCCTTTATTATTTCTTCTTCTTTAGATCCAGGGTCAACAGGAGAATCCAGAGGAGAAATGTTAGTCTATTCATGGGCCACCTCTTCCGGAGTAGAGGATTCCAAGTCCTTAGTTGTTTCTGCACCGGTATCCATTACCTCTTCTGCTACTGTTTCAGTAGCTTCTTCTTCAAAGTCTGTAGCCGAGGGATCATCACCTAAGTCCTCTATAATAGGAATGTTGAATCTTTTGTATGCATTTCAGAGGATCTCTTATGTATCTTTTGCTACTTCGTTAGTTTTTCCAAGCATAAGCTGATTCATTATGGCTTTGCTCCGGAATTCATCCTTACAATCTTTGAAGATCATACTCTTCTGCTTAGGAGTGATTGAGGGATAAAGCTGAATAGCTATCTGTTCCCGGATTTCCATATCCTTCTCTTTGGCATTATTCTTCCTTAATTCAAGTTCCTTCTCAAGGCTTTTAGGAATTAAAGATATAATCTCAATGAAAGCCTTGTTGTAAATGTTCAGATACTTAACTGTGACATCTTGCAGACTCTTCTTATCAGCTTCACTATATTTATCATAAAATTCTGTTAATGGCTTCAGATTTCCATCCACATGATTGCCTTAACTATATCATCTAAGGATAGGGTGGCTCTTTCAACAAACTCTTCTGCTTCTGCCTCCTTGGTTTCACTGGATATCTTCTCTTTTTCCTCATTTTCTTCACTTCCTCGTTTGATTCAGTTTCTTCATCATCCTTCAGGCTAACATAGGATCTTGTTGCCTTTTTCTTTGTTCTCTTCTCTCCTTTTTTGAATGTCTGGACTTCCAATTTTGATGTCTTTGAGCTTTTATCAGTGGCAGGTACAGGTCTCTTTGATGATCTTGTCCGGGTGAAAGATTCTACCGGAGCACTTTCCTTACTTCCCTTTTCTACCTCTTTCTTCTCTTCCTCAACCCTTTCCATCTTTTCCCTGTTGGCATCAAGTGCCTCCTTTGAGATGCCTAAGCCTTTAGCAACTTCTTCAACTTCTTTTCTCACTTTCCTCTTTATTTCCGGTTGTCTGAGTTCCACATGAACTTTTACACTTAGCTCTTCAAAGGTTCCAAACCTTTCTGCCTTTGGATCCTTTGGCTGACTTAGCATGTGTTGAACATGCAGCTCCATAATTTGTTCATCAACTTCATACCCCATAGGCATGATCCAAACTGTCCTTGGCTCTACTGCCTCCATTAAGCATTGATCAGTGTCTACCATGAAGTACACTATATCTTTATATTTTTCAACCAATGATTTTGGGATTCTTTCTCTGATTTGCACAGTATTTTGGAAATTCTTAAAGTACCCCCACAGAGCTATATTTCTTGCCTTGGCATCCCAAAGTCCATGCAAGTAATCTCTGATTTGTATTGCTACCAGTTTGTTATTTTGCCATACCCATCCATTGGACCGGGCAACTCATTCATGAAGTAGAAAAATAAACACAATATTAGTCCACCATATTTAAAGGAGTTTTTCTTGTCCTTTTTGATCTTTTGTATGTTCTCCATCAATTGACTTAAAAGAAGTTTGCATAGATCATACTCTACATTCTTTCTCAGCATTTCATAGGCAGTATACACTGCAGTTCTAGACACTGAATTCTCCTTACTGGAATGATATATTTTATACCCTATTATCATAGATGCAAACTTGATATCTGGGTCCATGATATCTTCAATGGTCATTGCCCTCTTATCAAATTTTGATCTGGTGGCATCAGTCACAATTTGGTTTTTGACAGATTTGAGGACAGGTATCCCTCCAGAGGAGTATAAGCCAGTTACTGCCCTAATTGCCTCCTTAGTGATTTTGCAAGGTCTGTTCAGCCATAGAAAGTTGTCATGCATCCTACTCAATACATACTGGACCCATTCATCTTCTTCAAAGTAGGGGAAATGAATGAACTGATCAAAATGTTTCTCCTGGATGCCCTTATATTGAGTTTTAAGTTCAAAAGCATCATCTATCAATTGTTTATGATAGATATCACTTAGTTTGGATTCCCCGAACTCTTCAATATTTGCATGTATGTAAACCCTAATATCTTCTGTATGCAACACACCATGCGGAACACTGGAAAATGCTCCTAGGGGATCTACTTCCAAGGATTTGTATGGATGTTTCTTGAATATGGGGCGAGGTCTGTCAGAGATCTTCACAATATTTGGAGTACCCATTATTCAAGGATTTACAAAAAGATATTTGATAACGGAGAATACCTTTTGCACCTTTCGATTTCACGAAGTGAGCCAGATCAATTGCTGGATGAATCAGATTCTACAGATGATCTTTGATGGTCTTGAGGAATTTCTATTACAGAGCTTCTTTTCGTTTCTTCTTGATTGCAGAATGAACCAATGCTTAATGAGAAAACCCTTATATTGCTTTGCAAACCCTAACATCAAGTTGCAATAAATGCTCGACTTAAGTCATTCCGGTTTGCCTTATTCGGATGACTTGAAGAACCGGATCAAACTTGATTGTAAACATCTTGCGGATCATCTAGATCTTAACCATAGTCTACTTAGATGTTTCTCTTATGAGCCCTTTAATCCGCAACTCTCCTTGTGCTAGTTCCGGCACCAATTAACTGGCTGGGGGAACAAGGTTTTCTTTGTGTCTCCCCCTGAGCCAGAGCTCACTTTATAATTTTTGGAAGGAATATCAGCACCAGAGTCTGGTGCAGATCCATCCCCTACATTCTCTGTACTTTTCTTCACCCAAATCTTGTTCATCTCACTTTGAACTTCATCCGCATTCACTTTTTGTTTTCCCTTATCTTGATTCTGATTATAATATACCGGACCTCTTTTGTCCTGATTCTTGCTTCTATAGAATTTTTCTATATGACTGGATCTATTGCAAATTTGGCAAACAACATTTCTTTGCATATTTGATTGATATCCTCTTGATCTGCATTGATTAGCCATATGACCCATTCTATTGCATGCAAAGCATCTACCATTGAATGAATTGTTCATTTGCATATTTCTGCATTCATGAGATTTGTGACCATACCTTTTGCAGTTGAAACACTGTCTGGAGAAGGATGTATTAGTCTAATTCATTCTCTTTCTGCACTGATTAGCTTTATGACCAAAGTTATTGCAGTTGTGGCAGTATCCATTGAAGGATGGATATCTTTGAGCATTAGGCTATCTTACCAGAGGTCTTCTAGGCCTGTTCCTTGGATTTTCTAATCTAAGATTCTTCTAACTGGATCCAGAGCTTTCTCCTTTCTCATATCCCAAACCACACTTGTCATCTACCCTCTTTTAACTTTCAAGAAGAACTTCAAGTTGAGCAGAACTTATCTTGAATTTCTCTTTATATTTATTTGTTGTTTGAAGATCCCCTTTAAGAGAGACAATTTGATCCTCAAGTTTTTCTTCATTATCTTTAGCATCTTCAAGATCAGATTCAAGATGTCTAATAATTCTATCCATCTTGTGGCAATCTTCTGATTTCTCCTTAAGAGATTGTTTTAGATCATCTTCAGTTTTTCTTTTCTCTTCAACCTCTTGGGTAAACTTCATAACTCCTTATTCCATTTCATGTCTTACCATAATGATTTCTTTTGATAACTTTTCACATAACTTGGTTTTCTCCTTCAGATCTTCATTTGTATCATTGGCTTCATCGTGACTTGCCAATTGCTGAAGTAGCTCCTTTCTCTTTTTCATAAAGAGACTTAATTTGTCTTTTAGTTCTTTCATGAAATCATCAGCTTGTTTGAGTCTTTCCTTTAATTCATTGACTTCAGAGTTTGACTGCTCAAGATCATCAAGGGCAGTCTTGAGTTGCTCCCTTAAACCATATACCTCCATTTGAATTCCCAGATCTTCCTCAAGCTATTAGACTCTATTAAGAGGAACTTAGCTCTGATACCAATTGTTGATAACTGAGAGGGGGGGTGAATCAGTTATCTAAATTATTTCAACTTTCTGAACTTTTTTAATAATTAGTGCAGCATCAATTCAAACAAGCAAACATAACCATGAAATGGAAATACACATGACATAATATTTTTGACGTGGAAACCCTGTTAAGGGAGAAAACCACGGGGTGATTAACCCAAGATTGTATTCTCTGTTAGAAGAATAGGATTACAAAATGGCACTTGCCAATTAGGGCTCACTGCCCGAGCACACTGCTCACAAGAGGCACACTACCTACAAGAGACACACTGTCTACAATTTATAAAGAGTGTAATACAATACTTGAACTGATAAGGAGCATCAACATATGCTGGAGTTCAATTCCGATTAGGCTCTGTACACTGATCTGCTGCACTTCATCTTTCCTCTTCTTTTGTGCTGCTCTTCTTTCACATATTGGACCTTCTTTTCTTCTTTTATTTGCCTCTACTGCTTTTCTTCGCACATCACCACAACCATGACACATTTCACAACTAAATCCATCTTATATATATATATATATATACGCAAAAGTGATTACATCACCTTTCTAGTCGGCACCCGGAATAGTCAATATTTTCCACAAACTCTGATTTGTCGGCTGAATCCTTGCATACCAAGTAATGTGGATCAAGGATATACTTGTAGAAGTCATCAATCATGTCAGCCAATCATAACTTATGCCTTAATAACCTTTACCATCATCAGCAACACATCCGGAATAATGTCTGATGTTCTGCCAGTCAGTTCTTCCTCTGTCCACACTGCCAATCAGGAACCCAATACTCAAGTATTCATATCTTTTTCTTCATCTATCACCGGAGCCTGAATCCTTGGAATCTATCACTCAAGGTAGTCCTCTTGACTTTCCCAAATCCACACTTCACCAAGATACTTCCTCTAAGAGATCCAAACCTGTCTGTCGGACCTTACTGACTGCTCTGTTCTTGCTTACCGGACCTCAACACTTCTTCAATTTGACTTCCAGTGAGGACCTATCATGTCTTGTAGATGTGTGGGATAACCTTTGTTGCCATCAATGACAACAATCATGAATCCATATAGTGTCTCTTGCCAACATCTATCAATTATGATATAATATATGAATGTAAAAAATCCTAATTGTTATAGGTGCATTCAATATCGGTGATTCCTTGTATAGTTGTTTTCCTTGTTATTTATTTGTTTCCTTCTTTTTTGTGTTCTAAGTTTACTAATGAATTAAAACGCCAATCCACTCCATCTTGTATGAGGCTCTAAGGTATTGCCATCTTTAGTGTAAACAATTATAGCTTAGGTGGATTATGCAAACAACTTTGTGACCTTTAATTGTTTTCATGTGAGTTTGATATGGGGTGAGGTTATAGGCTACCTTTGGGCTACCTCCAAGACAAATGTATAATCATTTAATTATTTATTGTAGTGAGTAGATTCAAAGGCAACCTTCAAGACAAATGTATAATCATTTACCTTCTTATTGTAGTGAATACATTTGAATCTATATTACACCCTTCTGCATCTCCATCTATCCTTATTCCACATCACAAAAATATTAGTTCTTGTTTCTATTTTTTTTTCCTCCCTTCATATTCAATTTGGAACACAAGCATTTTTTGAGTTGAAAGGATAGGATAATTCTTATGATTCTAGGGTTTGTGATTTTAATGTTTATACGGTGCAAATGGAACCAAAACAATTAGTCTTTGCATCTGATGGAGAGGGCCCTAATGGATTTGACTAGGGGACCTCGTAAATTCAAGATAAGAGAGATTACAAAAGATATGCATAATTTTGACAAGAAATGCAAGCTAGGGAAGGGGGATTGGGGCTTGTTTACAAAGGCATGATGTTAAACAAAACCCTATTGCAATCAAGGGGATTTCGAAGAATTCACATTGGGGTGAGTAAAAGTTCAGAGGTCATGATTATTAATAGACTTAGGCATAAGTCACTACTGAAGATTTTGAGTTGGTGCCATGAAGATGGAGAAATCTTGCTAGTTTATGATCTAATGCCTAATGAGAGTCTAGATAAGCTGATTTTTGATATGGATAACAAGAATGAGGTCCCTAATTGAATTGGTGATATAGAATTGTGTATGGAGTTGCCTCTACTTTGCTTTATTTACATGACGAATGTGAGTAGCAAATGTTGCACAGAGATTTAAATATTATTTAAAAATAAATTTATATTTTAAATTAAACAAGTTTATATATTTTTAATTTGTATACTAAGTCATTTTTAATTTAAAGGTTAATTAAGTTAATTGTCTATTTTAATAATTTAAGGCTAAGTTAACTATCTTTTTTTCTTATGCCTATTATACTATACACCAAAATATAACATAAATGTTACCTTAGAACATAATAAATCAAAAAATGAGTCCCCTTGAACAATAAGTGCATTTCTAAGCATGTTGTTTCCAATTTGAGAGAATGGGAAAAAATTTCCAAATGTTTTGATACACTTTGAATTGCAAATCAAGCAACAAATTATTGACTCTCAAAGGCCCCCATATAGCAAACAGGCCCATTTAGACTATTCCCACTATATAGGGAAGGGGAAAAAAGGATCCAATAATAATGACTTGCTTCTTGGAGGTAGCTTAGACACTAGGCACCTAATCATTTTTGTTATTTCTTAGAGTTCCATTTTTCCTAATTCATTGTTAAATCGAGAAAGGGTGACTCTAAAAAATTCCATTACCCAACATTTTAAATGTTGATTAATATAAAGCACTCAATAGCTATAACTATGGAACCTCAATAGGTATAAAAATCCAAAGCTTATTTTAAAATTATCTATTGTTAAAGTATGATGATGAGGGATTCAGGGTAGGTTGAAGCTTGCAACTTACAGATATTTCTCTATTGAACAGTGGATGAATGTTTTTAATTCATTGACTAACTTGAAGTCAAAGGAAATAGTTGAGCTACTATGTAAGGGGCAGCCTAAATTCAACTCTTAATCCATAGTATAAATCCTCCCCATTGGAAGGAAAATTCCAAATGCCTTTTTCTAAGGAAAGCCACTATCATTTGTGTGAGCCTTCTAAAGGGGATGCCCTATGGATGTACACAATTGTATTAGACCCACAATGGTAATATTATAACCTTATGTCAATCATTCCAACTACTCCTAGTAGTCACTACCAACTCCCACTTAAAATGGTGTGGGCTTAGGAAATACATAAATCTTAAGGTCTAACATTTAAAAGAGCATCAATTGACATTGGGGACATTGATCGTCAAGGTCTCAAATTCTCTTTGATCTCTTAGATGTGGTGTTTAGCATATCTACATACATCTCTGAGCTTCAAAACCACTCACATGCAAGATAAGGCATATGTCTCCCTTAAGAGGGAGGAGGATCATCTACATGCAATATCAACATCAAATTACTAGACAATTTAATCAACAATGTAGTTTGCCTCCATGCACTATACACTTTTTGAATGGCTTCCATTACCACATAAATTTTTAATGTTAAATAGTTTTTAGTTTTTTGGTGAAAAAATGGTTCTCAAAAAATCCACTAGAAATAAATTTTAGTTATGCTAGTGGGTCTTTTGATGACAAGAATATATTAACCTTAGTGGGTTATGCATGGTTGTTAGTTATTGATGGGTACTTGGAAGTGACCTAGGAGGATGGCTTTATAAACCAAGTTTGCAATGTAAATATTTATCCCAAAATAATAATTTTTTTGTTCATTTATATCATTTGCAATGTAGAGACCTCTATTTTTTTCATTTTATGTATAAATGTGCATCTAATAGGCATCATCATATCGTGTGTTGCTCATTCACACATCCATTCTCTCCATGCAAATTAAACCTAATAGTCACTAATAGTGATGAAGGTGACATTAATGGTAATCCAAATGTTATTAACTTGAGCTCTCTTACTAAAAATTCCAATGATATTATGACTAGAATAATGTTGTTAATAGCATAGATAGTATCATATCTAGAATTACTTTGGTGTATACCTACACTAAAAATGAATAGTGCCAATAATGTTGACATAAACTAAAATAAAAGTATTGGTGACAAAGAAGAAACATAAAAGAAATAGAAGTATTGATGACAAAGAAGAAACTTGAGAGGCAATAATTGAAGATAGTGATAAAGTGTGGATTGCTCTTTCAACATAACCATTTCTAAGCCATATTTGAGTGCTTGATGCCTCTATCTTTGCTTCAATATTGTGTTGAATTTATATGGATTTAGCTAAGAATCAAGCCATAGGCTTTACATGAGTTACTGAGAGGCTCTACCACTAAGCTAGATATTGACACTCAATCTTGCATTCACATTTTCTTGGCCAGTATGTCATCTTTGGTGCCCTAAAATTATATCCAATATAAGAAATTATGAGTAGGGCCTTATTATATGCATGGTTGAGCTTCTAATCTTGTCGCTCTATCATTTAGTGCCTCTATGTTTGTGTCCATGACCTTTTTCTTTTATCAAGGTCCAAGTTAATAGTCATGATGGCCTAACAATGACCATTAGATATTATATGAGCTCTAGAGCTATCAAAATATTGATATGTTTTGAGAAGGTATAGCTTTGATCATGTGATATCATCTGCTCTGGAGGTGGACTATTAAGCAGTGATCTTATGATGTTATGTGCTAAGGGGTCATGTAATAGAGGTCAATGTTTTTAATGTGGTTGAGCTTTTGTGTTGTGGGGGGTCTTGAGGATTGTCTAATATTTTTTGACTAAACAACCCTTAGAGTTCTCAATGTTGTCAGAGCTCACAAGGTTCTTGAGATTCTGAGGTTAGTTGGATGACTTGCTTGATCAACAACTCTTGGATATCCCCAATAGTGATATTGTGTGTTCAAAGTAAATGATTTGCAATTTATCACTTTGTTTCCATGTATTTTTGTAGTGGGCCCCCTTCTCTTTGTTTCTTTGTGTGTGCAAGGATTATGCCAACAAAGGGCTCACATGGGAAAAAGGCATGATGGTGTATGTGATATCTAGAATGTGACTCAGACACAATGTAGGCTAGTCAAACTCCATGTAACACATGCACTACACCCTTGCTAAAGGTATCAGTTGAATCACTCCCACCTTTTCAAATAAATCCAATTCAACGAGGGTGATTGGGATGATTACTCTCTTCACATGGAAGAAGAGCATAGTGGGTATGAGTGGAGTTGTTGTGTGTATGTTTGAATTTTTTGATTGTGTACCTCATGATGGGACTAAGGGTTTCCTTAGTGTTTTCCTATGGTTGTTTGAAAATGTTGTTTGATTTCTATTCATTGTTATGAAACTGAGGGCTTCTTCAATGTTTATTTTTGAATGAAAGTTGAACATTCTATGCCTCATGACAATACTGAGGGCTTGAATGTTTGAAGTGTTTGAATGAATGTCTAATGCAATTAATCCTAAATTAATGCAAGCACTTGTTTTCCCATTTTTTTATGATTATCTAATTACTATGAAAAGGAAATATGAATGCAAACTATATGTCTTTTCCTAATGCAATGTAACTATGTGTTCATTTTTTCGAGTTTTAAAGATTCTAGTCTAATTAAACAAATTTGATATTACTTTAATAAAAACAATAAATTTAATCTAAGGAAAGCAAGTAACTCTATTATATCCTATCAAGAGAAAGAAAAATGTTTTACATCTCCAAGAGCAAGATGCAAGCTAATTACTAATAAAAGAATAAAGAACTTGTAATAATGGGTGCTAGTGCTAAGCATATGTCCTTAGAGGTCATGTGGCAACTGTCTCCTCCTATGCAATAGTAGGGTCCTCCTCTTGGTGATGGGGATTAAACTAGGGATGTGAGGAAATGAAAAAGTGGCCTAGAAGCAATAACAAATTGAGAAGTATGAAGTCATGATCCTTGTGCGAGCATAAAAGATAGAGGGGATACTATATATAAGCTTGGCTAAGGCAAGAAAACATGAAAACAACCTCCTAAGTGAAAGCTCGGAAGCTTTGCAAAATTTAAAATAAAACTAAACTAAGAGGCTCAAAGGCATGTGAAGAAGCTTGTGAAGAAGCATGTGTGAGAGATGATTTCTCAATGAAAAATAATGAAGAGGTGAGGGGTATTTATAGCTGAAAATTTATGGGAATGGGAGAAGAGATAATGTCAAATAAAGTGAAACTTGAGAAGAAAAAGGAAACAAACCCATAAATAGCCAAAGAGATAAGAAGAGAACCCAAGAAAACTAAAAGAAAAACTAAAGTGAACTCAAAGAAAAATTAGAAAGAATTTAAAAGAGATAAGATTTGATCATGAATTCACAACATAAAGAAAGCTAGGAAAAGCATGAGTTGGCATGAAAAAATGGGAGTTAAAATGGGTTAAAAACAAAGGAGAAAAGCCAAAAATACGAGTTGTTTCATGCATGCAAAAAAGAACACAAGGTCACCCCTTTTACCAATCAAGGTTATATGGGTGACACAAGAACACTAGGGGTGACCCTAAGGGTGACCTAGAGACACTAAGGTGACACTAAACAGGCAAAACGAAAGGGTGATTAAGAAAAACATGAGGAAGGGAAAATTAATTTGGGGGTTAAAAAGATGGTAAAAGAGGTCAAAAACACAAGGGAAATGTCACCAAGAGTGAAACTACTGAGAGGAGTGTAATTCACGCTTACGTGGTCATGATTAGGACCTCTTTATCATCATCTTACTACTATGTAGGCATGATGCAATTTTAGTACTTATATATTTGCTCCCTTGGGGCTGATAGTCTACATGAAAGATAGGTACCATTCCTAGAGAATTGCCTTACCTTTGTTGTTGTCCCATATCTGGACCTATTCTATACAAACTAATTCATGCATAAGTCCAATATATGATAAGCTTAAAGTAAGTGCTAAAAGGGAGATGATGGAACATACCATAGATGTTGTGTTTACCTCAGTCATCTCGTCTTATCACAATAACCTAAAATGATGGTAAAGACATGCAATACAAGGAAAAATCCTAGACTAAGGGAATAAAAGATTAAAAACACAAGATAGAGAGGAGAATAAAAATTCTCCTCTTATTGTAGATTTTGAATAACGTATTTGATTTTTAGGGATTTTCAAAGTTTTACAATTTTTAAATTTTTTTGAAGATTTTGTGAAGGTTTGACTTGACACCTCGAGGTATTTGAGAGACCTATGTTTATTGAAGGTATTTTCACTTTCCCCCTTGCATGGGGAGACTTACACAGTTGAGTGCACTATTTTTTTCTTTTGACTATGTTGGAGGAGTGACTTGTACTCAAACATTTGGATGAACTTATTGTTGTGAGACCTAATTGGTTGAGATCTATATGTAGCTTTGGTTGACATCTTGTACTTCACTTTCCTTCTTGTACAAATGGTTGGCTAGATTTTTTATTTATGGTTGGATAACTATATGGTGTCATGTTTTGGGATGGAACTAATGGCTGGTTGGTTGTTTATAGATGAATTTTCTCCTCTTCGTGATGTTCTAGCTAAAACTAGATTTTGCATGCTACTCTAAAGTTGCAACTTTTATCTATAATGACCTCTTTTATGCTAACTTTTTTTCCCAGAAGCTCCAAGTATCTATCAAAGGGTATGTCCGCCTTGAAATCTTCAATCTTTCTTTGATATTCTCCAAACAATATTTTAAGCTCTTCCACAAAAGAAGTTCCATACTTTGATCTTTCTTCATCTCTCTGTAAGAACGTGGGTTTGGAAGGTTTCAAAATGGAAATATCCATTGGTCAATTATTTGAAAATGAACTTTCCCCTCTTTGTGGTGTTTTGGTTTGAATGTGATTCTATAAAGGGATGACAATTGGTGTATTCATTTGGATTTGCAACATTCTTGTCAATAATTCATTCATTCTCTCTTGGCTTACTAACATTCTTTCTTGGCTTGTTAATAAGACTTTTGTCATTCTATCTTGCCTCATCTGGAGGATTATTATGTTGTCTTGAAGAAACTTTGATCTTTCCTCCTTTGTCATGGGTCTTCTACTTCTCTCCATTTTCCACAGGCTGGCAAGATGTTAGCTTTGATACCATTGTAACATCCTCAACAAATTATAATATAAAGCATTTACCATTTTTTGATCGCCACGATCCCGTGAGGGCAAGGTGAGAGCATGTGATATATATATATATATAACAACAATCCTAAAAGGTCTAGTAATAGATTGCATGAATAATACAAATATGTTGGAGATTAATAAATATATTCAAATGTATTATCATCAAATAAACAACATATAAATGTGAATCAAATCTACTATCACAATATGTTGTTGCTCTAATTACAATGGTTGTTGGAAAATAAAATAAAATCTTTTAGAGAAATACAATCTCTGAATGAGATTGTCCTCAGGAAACTAAAGGGGTTTCATACTCTGATCTCCAGGAAACCAAAGAGGTTTCATCCTCTGATCTTTAGAATCTAAGGATTTTCGTCCTCAAATCCTATGGTTGAACATAAGGCTCAAACTATGATAGAAAAGATTGAACAAATTGGTAGATGTCTCAAAGGTCAACAAGCTCATCAATATATAGCACCAGCAAGGCACAAATTCCATTCTCCCACTTTTCTTCTTAAAGATAGTAGTTAAAACATTAACAAGATTCTTTCTCCAAAATAGTCCCACTTTGTTATGAATACCAACTTGTAACTTGTCATTAATAAGTTGCCATAAAATCTATCATAAACTTGTTAGAAAATATGTCATCATGAAACTACCAAGTGTCTCGAGGGTTACAACACCCTTTTAATGGAAACCCACTTGCCCATATTATTTATTATTATTTTGTTTTTTGCTACTAAACCACGGTCCCTTTATTAAAATATTTTTATATTCTTATCAGAAAATAAGGATTAGGCCTACATAAACTAAATTAATTAAAAAGGGACATTACATTAGATCACCCTCCATGGTTTTGCAAAGCTAGAAGTGAAGAGGAGCATCCCACTCCTAAATTGGCCTCTATACTAACATAGCCTAATTATGAATCCTACCTCTTTGTTTGGTTCGAGATAAATCCCTAAGATTGGATATTTAAGTGACTTCTCTAGATTGTGAGCTTACAATTTTGAGTGTCAACACTAGTGACTATGTACAATCTAGAATGTGGGATGCTCTTCCAATATAACTCAAATTTGGGAAAGCATAGAACAATGCCACATTATTAGCCTAGCTAGCCTATACTATAGATAGGCTCCAAGCCACCACCTCGTTTACCCGTGGGGCCCAAGGACCCTATTGAAACCCCACAAACCTCCCAACTATAGTTTAGTATAGAAAGGAGCTCTCATTCATACCATTATTCCATGTCATATGTGTTCCAAGAGATGAGTGGTCTAGAAGTCAGATCTAATGTCTGGTCTCCTATGTAAAACTGGCATGGTACAACCTTTTCCACTTCCATTAGATTGGCTAAAGTTCAAAAGATCTAACTTATTTCACTGTCTTTCTTCTAACAATGATTGGAACCATCTTTGAATGTGTTTTTTGGTGTGCCCATGATAGTAGGGCTTGGTTTAGCTAGTTAACTTTTTTTTTATGAGCTTCCATTGAAGTTTTATTGGTAAAATATTAAAATGTCATAAGTTTAACTTATGCAATGTCTAGAAAATAAAGTTAATTTAGATATGTCAAATGGGATGAGTCTAAATGGTTTATCATTAGACTTTCATAATGAATACTTGTTAAAATATGCATGAGATGTGTTATATGTTTAAATATATGAGTTTTGAACATTTATTGGATATACTACCACACCTAAGTTTAGGAATTGCATACCTCATCGAATAAGACAAGATGAAAGTTTAAGGGGGATTTGACAAAAAACAATAGCCCTATGTCATGGATTTAAATAAAAGGACATGCCAGAAAGGAATTTACTAATCAAGAAAAGTTGGTCTAGGTGTGGCCCAATGGTTAAGATCCCTAACCATACAAAAGACTCACTAACACCCAGACAAATGTCAACACTTGCTTGAATATCATTTTAGTTTGAAAAACTTTAAAAATAGGAGAGATATCCCATAACTCTCCCAATGTGACCTTAATAGAAGACATAAGTTTAATTCATGTGATTTAAGGGAATCAATTCTTACCAACTATGGCCTAATGGTCAAGAGAGGGTACATCTCCATGCAAAAGACTAAGTTCACAACCCATGTGAAATGATTGTTCTAAACTTGGAAAGTGAAACTATAATGTTCATGGAAAGAAATTAAAAAAGAAATTGAGATCTCATATATCTCCCTAGAGGAACTAAAATAAAAAGAAAAAAAGTGAAACCATGCTAAAACAAGTGATGCATTGTAGTTGAAGTCCTTGCCAAGGGATGCAAGGTTTGGTATGGAGTAAATGTATAGAGCAAATTACAACAAAGATTACCATTGTTTACATTAATATGCACAATATCCAGATCTGGATTCTAAAACCATTCATCATTATTGAAAATATTATTTAAAATTCACAAGACATTTTTTGCATGATAGAAAAGATCACTATGTTGTACTGTACATTTAAGACAACTTTTTTCTTTTTCATAGCATTAACATGGAAATAAGGCAATCTAGCATCTCCTCATGTGGACACTATGAGATTACAGAGGCTAACATTCATGTCGATGGTGTGGTTTCTAAGAGAGGAATGGTGTTTCCATTTCAACCTATATCCCCTGTGTTTGACCACATCAACTACTATGTTGCAATGCTTGTGGTGAGTTTATGCTTGTGAAATATGAGTTTCTAAAATTTATTTATCATAATGTGTAATTTGATCCATTAAGCCATGTCCTGAGTGTGTACTGGATAGTAATAGGAAATGAACAAATAAGGCATTCCAGAAGATGGGATTCAATTGTTATGAGATGTCATTGGTGCTTATCCACTTGGTGTCCTCACAGCTCTAGTTAGTGTTAGAGGTGCTAGGAAAACCACCCTAATGGGTGTTCTTGTAGGAAGAAAGACTAGAGGTTATATTGAAGGAACCACCAACATATCTAGATATCCCAAGCAATAAGAAACCTTTTCTCATATTGTAGGTTATTGTGAGAAAAATGATGTACATTCCCCTTTTGTGATAGTCCATAAATCTCTTATCTATTCAACATGGCTTCATCTACCTTCAGAAGTTGATGCATAAATATGGAAGGTATGTTGCTTTCTTGTAGTTGAAGGGAAAGGATACTTATATGGAATTTGGAGAAAACTAATGCTAACATGAAATGCATTATGAAATTGTCCCTATAGATGTTTGTAGAAGTAATGGACGTTGTTGAGCTGGCACCTCTAAGACATGCTCTTGTGGATTTCCCTAGAGTAGATGGCCTTTCAATTGATCAACATAAAAAGCTTACTATTGTAGTGTCGTAATTTGTCACCACTCACAATTTCACATTAGGCTTGGCCCTTTTTTAGTGTATATGATCAACTCTATTTGTGATGTGATTGTTTTATTATTTGCATAAGAGATGTGTTAGGACCTTTAACAACTAACTTTCCAGAGATAAATTTGGCCTAGACACTAGCGCCTAGCGCTAGGGTGGACTGTCTATTGGCGCCCAAAAGTTATGAATTCAATTGTCGGCTTTTGTATATTAAACGATGCATCTCTCTTGTTAGCCTCAACAAGTGACTCTTCGAAAGGATGTTTGATTCATATATAAACAAGTCTTTTCCCTCATTTAAGAATCTAAGGAATCTTTACAATATCTTGACACCTTGATATGATCTTATGAATTCTGCTACAATGAACCTCTGACTTACTGAAGCTCTCTACTTCTGATCATTATTTGCACTAACCCTTTTTCAAGTATTTGATGAAGCTTCTTCATCTCCCATCAACTCTTTGTATGTGATTGTGTTGTGACATCAATCCAACTAGGGTTTCATGCTAAGGTAAAACTATTTCAAATGCAGCAATTTTTATTACTTGTTTTTCCTTTGTTCATCATGAACACACACTCTATATCATCATCATTTGTTGTTGTGGAGGTGGGAATACCAACACAGTGTTTGATTGAGGCAAGCCCCTATACAACACAACCATTTTCCCTCTTTCCTATGTGCAAATCCAAAGACAAAGCCTTCGACAGTAACAAGTGATAGAAAGGAAAAAGGTACATAGATGAACATGGAATACTGAGAGGGGGGTAAATTAGTATTCTCTGAAACCACTTATGCATTTAAACATCTATTCCACATAGCATATTTAATTTGCAGTAAGAAAGGAAAGCATGAAATCAACCATCAAAATACATAACACATGAACACCAAATTTTTACATGGAAAACCCAAAAAAGGAAAAACCATGGTGAGGATTAGCTCACATATATATATATATATGAATAACAATACCGATTACAATTAGGCTCACTGCCAAAAGGACTCACCATCCATAAAAGAGAATGCTCACTGTAGGTGGCTCACTGCCAAAGGACTCACTATCCTGAATAGAAAGAGATAGAAGAAGGGATGGCTCAATGCCAATATGAACTGCTAGAGATCCATCTGACTTATGTTGTAATCATAGTTCCTCTGAAGCTCAAAATACTGACTTAACACACTTCATCTTCACCATAATTTCAACTTATCCTTCTCTGCATCATATTTCACTCACACACACACTTAACACTTTCGTATCCACACCCTCCTCCACACAAGAATTTAATCATTTTTATATACCGCAATCAAGTAAAACATCAAACAGGTCCACAGAATAGATATATTGTGTGACATCCTGACCTGTCGGCCCCAAACTCAACTCTATACACTTTGTGGAGAGAACCAAAGCATGTCGCACATTTAGATAAGCCGGCATAACATATTTTTACTCCTATGACTTTGTTCCATTCATGAATCAACTCCGCACAACCTCAACACTTTTAGGTCAGCTCAACTGGTGAAGTAGCAATAGCATGAGCTATCTATTAGTTCACAACTCAACATGCGGACCACAAAAATGCTTACCACTTGGAGACAACACACTTCTGACATCCATAAACTTATCCTCAAATCTACATAGCAAAACATTCATCTATGGTGAAATGCAGAGCATTCCAATATGCAACTGGTACTATCATTATAGAGTTGATACTCTGTCAATTCTACCTTTCACTCTGGAGGGCTTCAAGACCTGAAACTTGGGATTTAGACTCCATTAGTATGCACCAACAATACCTTACAACTACATAGAAAGATTCTTCATAGTGGAGGAATGCATATTAAAATACTATGACCATGTCATACGTTCTGTACTGCAAATGCCTTAGGAAAATCTTTAGAAAATTGTGCCTGACTGTGGAACACCAAAATGAAATGACAACAATGTAGTCATACAAGGATTCCATAGAACACTTATATGTATCTATTGCCATATTTTGCCCAGCCCAAAATATTTCAGAATCCCCTCCTTCAATTAGAGAAATCTGATCAGAGAAAGCCCAAATAGGAGGTGAACTTAATATCCTTCATTTTTCAATGCATACCCTTGCAAAAGTCCTTGAAAATTCCTATAGAGAATCCTTGAAAAAAACCCAGAAAAATCTAAGTTCTTGCCTTAGTTTTTTAGGCCCTTTTGGCCTTTATTGGCAAAAGTCTAGGTTCATGAACCAGCCAATTCGCCGACTGGCCGATTTGCCAACAAAGGAAGGAAAACTCAAAATTTCACTAAGGAATGGAAAACATGTTCCCTTTATCGGCAATTCTCATGTTTCACGAACTTCTCAAAAGTTTGAAATTTTATCTGTTTGTCAATTCGGTGATTCATCAACAAAGAGCTAGGTGAGCAAGTTTCTTCAAAGATTTGGCTAAGGCATGAAATTAGCTAAGGGATGCCTTTACCAGCAATTTGCAAAAATCACGAACTTTTCCAAAGTTCACAAATTCTTAGGTTCGATGATTCGGTGATTCCGTGACAAAAGTAGAAGCAAGGCCAAAGGGAAGGTTTGTAAATGGGCAAGTGGGTCGATTGATGGAAATTTGGCTAAGGCATGGTGAGTTCAAGATGATTTTGCCAATAAGGCAAAATGAGAGTGAAGACATCGGCAAAGCAAAGTGGTTCAACAAAATGGAGTTTTGCTAACAGGGAGGGCTCGGTTTGAGAATTGGAGAATTTGGCAATAAGGTGAAAAGTGACAAAGGAAAGGCAAATCGATGAATCGGAAGAGGAAAGAACTCATCAAAAGGTTCAGATTTTTCATGGTTCACCGACAGGGCAAAAATTCGATAAAGGAGATAGCAAAAAAAAAATGTTTTTGCCGACAAGGCAAGATGAAGACAAAAAGGCGCTAGGGGCTTTGTTTGTAGAATGCAGAATTCACTGATAAGGTAAAAATGAACCAAATGGAAGGGTCTGAATAAAGACATTCACTGATAGAGATGAGGATGAAGCCCAATGGTTCTGGAAATAGAGAATTCGATGACCGAAGGAAAATCAAGCGCAGGTAATTCTACTTGGAGCAAATTTGCCAATCATAGCAAATTCTGAGGTGCCATGAGAGATTTTAAAGGTACAACACTTAAAGTGGTGTAAAAGCTTGCTCTCCCTAAAATGACACTATTTTCTCAGGGAAAGGTACCCGACATTAAAATTTTGTAGGCCAAGTCAAACGCAGGCAGCTGAAACAGTTGAATTCTTCAATGGTGTGGTACAAATGAAGCTGCAAGATGGATTTGCAGGGACAAAGGACTTTCGGCCTTCCTTCTTCAATGTGCCTGGCACCCATGCGTGCAAGCAATCTATTCTGCAAAATTTGTAGAATTCAATGAGTATGGCCATCGTTCTTCTCCTGATAGGGCTTCTGAGCCAGAAATTAATGAAGCGTGGGCATGTCCTGGGTTGATTGACCAGAATTCAATGCCCATTGCAGCAAAATGATGAAATATTATAAATACATTTGAATACAATGTATTTCTATTAGTTGTTCTTCTAGGCTATTATACAGGTTAGAGAGTTCTTGTAACCATGCCTTGTAATGCAATTGCACGAACCAACTGGATTTGATATGTTGTGCTCGAAGTTGAGTTTGTGATGTCTCTAGTTGCTAGTTCAACAATCAATGTAATTGGTTATTCTATGTCTACATTATCTGCATCGATTCTCTCTCTTTTGTAATGGCTATTTGGCCTCTATAATGAATATAAACTGATGTTTTGCCTCTCTTTTTATTCTTGCACTATGTCTATCTACTTGATGTGAGTTGTATATTGTGGATAAAATGGTCCCTTTCATATGTTCACCTCTATCCTAGCCTCTGTCTGAATTTATATGTGTCTATGTGAGTTCCCTTCGGCTTTAAGATTATTATTGTGTTGAGTCGATTACAGCTAAACATCTTAATCTGGTGCATCACCTCTTTTAATTTCTACATTCCCTCTATCCCTTTTCCCCTTGTAAGTTTTAGCACTAGATTTAGTTCAATTCTCTGAGCCTTAAGCTCAGAAAGAGGAACCAATATTTTCTGGAGGTTTGATCTCATTTGCAAGGTCCCACACCTTGAGATCAGTCACATTGTGTCATTGAAGTGCTTGAATGAGCTTCAAGTAGGGTGCAATTTCACATGACAATAGTTTTTGGCACACTCGGTGGGACCCTCTGCTCTGAGTAAGAGCCGAGCTAAGGATTTCAGTGATATTCTCAGTTTATTCACTACTATGGAAGCATTCAATCACCTAGCAACTCTGCAAATCCAATATCTAGAATATTCAACATTTCATGCCTAGAGAGAAGATGAGATCATCTTCTAGAGGTAATCCTCAATTTGTTGAACTTTCTTTTACTGAATCTAGAAGAAGAAGCAGGCTGTCTAGGTCCCCTATGAGGGAAAGTAGGAGTGTAGAACAATGTCCATCAAGAGCCCAGTCCACTCCCCCTCTAGCTAGATTTCAAGTTAAGTTTCAGTATTCTAGAAGAACCTTGCACATACCTAGAATCAATTTAAACATCCAAAATATGGAAAGAAATCTTCCAAGATATAGCCAGTGTCTGTTCTGTCCACAATGTCACTACTGACAATGTGGCAATAAGGCTCCTAGCCTCTTCATTCAAGGGAAAAGCGCTGCAATGGTATAGGGGTCTCCAAGCCAATTCTATCCACAACTGGGATGACCTAGGCACTAGACTATGCTAGCATTTCAAAGACAAGAGTGACCACCTGTCACTAATGGAGCAGCTAGCTACAATCAAGAGAGTCCCCCATGAATATATGGTAGACATTAATTATAGGTTCCAAAAAACATGGGACATGATCCCATTGTTGGTGAAGTCCTCCCTAACTACAGCGTTCATCTATTATTTAAAATCCTTAAATCCTGATATTGTTGTCATGATTCAATCCATGGGAGGGACAGCACTACCAGATGCATATGACACAACAATCAAGGTAGAGAATTGCATGATTTAGGGTAGGAAGATCGCTCAGAGGCCACCAATGCCTTTATTTCTAGAAGCCCTTGTTATTCAGCCTGCTATGGCTCCAACTCCTACCACAGTTAGCATTGTTGCTCCTCTAATTACACCTACATTGAAAAAGGAAGATGAAAAGGATGCTCTGATCAGCAAATTGTGAATTTTTTGCAAGATGAGGCAGAGTATGTTGCCAAGAATCAGTCAATATTGTAAGAGCAATATGGCGACTAGATAATACAACTAAAGACCAACAAGCTTCCTAGGGGACTGGTCACCTTAGAAAATATATTTGGTATAGACAATCAACCAAAGAAAGAAAAGATGAATATGACTGTCAAAAAAGAGGACTATGAAGAGGTAGAAATTGCTTAGGGAAAATTTCTTAAGCATGGCAAGGTATGTGACCAAGCTAAAAGCAAGCTTTTATTGAGCATAGAAATGAATTTAATGATTTAATTGCTTGGGACTATAAGGATCTGAAATGCTTTGATCCTCGGTTAATCCAACATATGATTGATTTGGACCCTAATGCAAAACCTATCCACTAAAAGCAAAGGCCCATAAACTCCAAAATATATCCATTGATGAGAATGGAGTTTTCCAAGCTCATAGAGGTAAAGATCATTTATCCCATCAAACATTCCTCTTGGGTGGCCAACTTAGTTCTAGTTAGGAAGAAGAATGGGGAAATAAGATTATGTGTGGACCTTAGAGACTTGATCAATAGAGCCTCCTTGAAAGACCACTATCTGCTTCCTTCCATGGAATAGATCCTACAAACAGTAGCAGGAGCTAAAAGGTTTTCACTCCTATATGGCTACTCGGGCTACAATCAGATTCTTGTAAAAGAATCAAACCAGTATAAAACAACCTTTACCACCAAGTGGGGTACCTTGGCTTATCAAAAAATGCCTTTTGAGTTGACAAATTTTGGAGCTACTTTTCAAAGAGCAATGGATTTGGCCTTGAAAGGCCTAATCAATTATATTATTCTAGTGTATCTTGATGATCTGACCGTATAATCTAAGCATGCAACTGACCACTTAGGTCAATTAATAATAGTCTTTGAAAGGTGCAGAGAGTATGGGATATCATTAAATCTAAAAAAGTGCATATTTGTTGTCTCAAAAGGTAGATTGCTAGGGCATGTAGTCTCAAAAGAAGGAGTAGCCATTGATCCTGAAAGGACAAGTGCCATTCTATCTCTCCCTATTCTCAATCATAAGAAAGGTCTATAGAGCTTCCTGGGAAAGATCAACTTTGTGAGGAGGTTCAAACCAAATTTTTCTTCAATAATGAAACCTCTCACAATCAAGCTCAAGAAGAATGTTGCCTTCACATGATCCAAGGAAGGTAGGGATAGTTTTGAAGATGTCAAATAGGCCATTGCACAAGCTCCAACACTGATAAATCCTAATTATGAGAAGGATTTTATCCTTTATGCCTTTGGAGGCAAGAAGGGTATATCAACAGTTCTAACATAGCAAAATGAAGAAAAATTGGAACAGCTAATTGCTTTCTTCAGTTAGCCTCTCAAAGACTATGAATTGAGGTATGATTTTGTTGAGAAACAAGTGTTTGTTGTAGTAGAAGCTCTAAAAATGTTCAAACATATGCTTTCAAATAGAAAAATACAGTTGATGGTGAACCACCCCGGTGTGAAAGAGTTCCTTCTGAGAAGAGATGCCAATGAAAAGAGAGTTGGGTGGATCACAAAGGTGATGGAATAAGATGTCAACATCAATATTAACAAACTGGTGAGAGGCAAAGGGCCTGTGTGAGCATATGGCAGCAGACGTGAAAGATAGAGCTGATGTTGTATGTGTCCAAGGGCAGGCACAACCAACTGTTCCCCACTCTCAGACTGACTGGTATCATGACATGGTCGTATTTCTACAGTCAGGAAGGTGCCCTGATGGACTGGATTCAACATAAAGAAGGTATTTTAGACTTTAGTCCATCCCTTATGTTCTTGTAGATGGTGTTTTGTTTAGAAAAGACATTAATGGATTTCTTCTTAGATGTATTACTCAAGATCAAATTTCTAGGGTCTTAGAATAATTTCATAATGGCCCTGCTGGTGGCCATTATTCTCCAAGAGAAACTGTTGTTAAGAATATGAGGGCTAGTTACTACTAGCCTGATTTGTTCAAAGATGCCCATAAATGGGTAAGGAGATGCAAATAATGTGCATTCTTTGTAGGCAAACAGAAGCTGGCAGCTCTTCCTCTTCATCTAATTCAGACTAACCATCCATTTGCCCAATGCGGTTTAGACTTCATTGGGATGATTAATGCACCATCTAGTGCTGGGTACAAATGGATTTTAGAAGCCACAAACTATTTTACAAGGTGGACAGAGACAGTTGCATTGAAGGATGCAACAGAGGCCTCCATTTTATATTTTCTTGAAGGTATAGTTGCTAGGTTTGGTGTTCCATCCACCATTATTTCTAATAATGCTAAGGCCTTTGTAGGTGCAAAAATTAGTGAATGGGAACTAAACTATGGAATTTATTTGAAAACATCATCCAACTACTACCCCCACAGGAACGGCCTAGCTGAATCCATAATTAAAAATCTGATCAGGATAATCAAGAATACGGTGGATGATAATTAGAGAACTTGGCATGTCAAGTTGAAGACAACTCTTTGGGCTAATCGGATCACTCCTAAGAGGGCAATTGGAAATTTGTCCTTCATGCTTGTGTATGGAAAGGAATCAAGGCTTCCATTATCATTGGAGTTACCATCCCTTGAGTTGGCCCAACAACTAGAATTTCTTGAAAATGACACCATGATAGTCAGATTTGCTGAGTTGATGGAGTTCGAAGAAAAGAGGAATGCTGGCATGAAAACCCTTGAAGCACACCAAGGATAAGTCAAGAGGACATTTGACAGAAAATAAGTTGATAGAGTTTTCCAAGAGGGAGATTTGCTGTTGAAATGGGATGAAGATAGGGCCAAGGTAGGAAGGCAATCCAATTTTGATGCCATATGGACAGGCCCCTATGTCATCACCAATTGCAGACACGCTAATGCTTTTCAACTATCCAAACTGACTAGTGAGCCACTTCTGATCCCAGTGAATGGGATTCATCTCAAACCATACTTCTAATTTTGGTTTTGGGATCCATGTAAATAATTAGAGTGGATTTGTTTTATGTGCTAGGTTTCCTTTCCTCCAAGTGTCATTGCACAGGCAACTTTTTAATTAGGAGAATGTTTGCCTTGTTGTTGTGTTTTTCTTATTTTTGGGAGGCATTTTCAGTTTGGTTTGGTCATGACGCTATTTTCTTTTGATCCTGTGCCTAGTGGACTATATAAGATAGTTGGATCCTTGTGTTTAGCAGGTAAACACCCCTGTAAAGTCACCAAAATGTTGCCATATTTTTCCCAGCCCAAAATATTCTAGAATCCCCTCCTATCAAAGAAATCTGATCAGAGAAAGCCCAAATAGAAGGAGGTAAACCTAATATCCTTCAATTTTTAGTGTATACCCTTGCAAAAATCCCTAAAAATTCTTATGGAGAATCCCTACAAAAAACCTACAAAAACCCAGAAAAATCTAAGTTCTTACCTTAGTTTTTTAGGCCCTTTTGGCCTTTATCAAAAAAAGTCTAGGTTCACGAACCAGCCAGTTTGTTGACTGGCCGATTCACCGACAAAGGAAGGAAAACTCAAAATTTCACTAAGGAAAGGAAAGCATGTTCCCTTTATCAGTAGTTCTCATGTTTTGTGAACTTCTCAAAAGTTTGAAATTTCATCAATTCATCGATTCAGCAATTCGCCGACAAAGGGCCAGGTGAGTGGGTTTCTTCAAAGAATTGGCTAAGGCATGAAAATAGCTAAGGGATGCCTTTATTGGTGATTTGCAAAAATCATGAACTTTTCTAAAGTTCACAAATTCTCAGGTTCACCGAAGGTTCGCAAATGGGCAAGTGGGCCCATTGAAGGAAATTTGGCTAAGGCATGGTGAGTTTGAGATTTCAAGGTTTTGCCGACATGGATTTTGCTGATAAGGCAAAATGAGAGTGAAGACATCGCAAAGCAAAGTGGTTCAGAAAAATGGAGTTTTCCAATAAGGAGGGCTCAGTTTGAGAATTGGAGAATTCGCCGATAAGGTGAAAAGTGACAAAGGAAAGGCAAATCAATGAATCGACAGAGGAAAGAACTCATCAAAAGGTTTGGCAAAGGAACAAGCTTCAATCAGGGTACAATTTCACGTGACAACAGTATCATGCTTAGGAATATTTTCCTCTGCATCACACTTAGCACCTTCTTTGGACCAACACAACTGTGTCTTTACACTTTGTTGCCATCAATGACAACACCACACTGTCAAGCACATCAATCTCTTCATCATCATGTTTATGTTGCCAACAATCTCCCCCTTTGTCGTTGATGGCAACATACGCCAAAACTTCTCCCCCAGAACTACTTATACATCTACAAATTAGAACCTCTCCCCCTATCTCAAAATTGATCTTACTTTTTTATATACATGCTTCCCCTTACTATTTTACTCCTATACTTTAATATGTAAATCAAAGTATCAAAATTATTTTCTTCTATCTATCCACAAATGTATAAGAAATCAAAGTATGAACCTTATTACTTAGTGGGAAGAATATCCTTGTATATATTCTTTAGCTATAGTACTACAGAGTACCAATGTGTCTTGGCAAAGTTGAGAATTTGTATCTGCCCATTAATCCGCAAGAGCAAGTATTCTGCTTCTTCAATTGATACATGTGCAGCTATCATCTATCTAACCTTATCAGCCTCCTTCAATAACCCTATCAGTGCAGCCATCTTAAAATTAAAACCCACCTTAACTGACTCATCTGATCCTTAATCAGTTCTCTTTGAGTCTGAAGTTTCTTGATAATTGCATGAGTCTTTTCAACTTTGGCCCTTAGATTTCCATTATTATCCTTTAAGGGGTCATATGCTTCGAAGATGTTTGCTATCTGCACTTCAAGGCCATCAATCTTATCTTTTATATCTTTTTTAGTTATAGGCCATGATAAGCAAAACTGATACATTACATTTGCATCACTTAAGACATTTTGAATACTCTTTACACTACTACTCAACAGATTGTGTGTCTTGGAACACTTTTCTAATATATCTATTAGTTTCTTATTGTTAATATGTTCCATTACTCTCTTCTCAATTCCTTTTCTGAAGATATAGAGTGACTGTTGAGGGACTCCAGTAGATGTTTCATTTGTTGTGCAGGGGTCAAGGAAGTATCTTTTTCTTTGTATCTAGTAGAATTTTCTCAAGGGCCTTCATTACTTCCTCTAGAAGCTCATTTCCTTCTACTTGTGACAGTAGTATTTCTTCATGAGCAGTAGCTTGAAAGATGGTTCCATGTTGCAATTTCTTAAGTGGAGAGATATTTGACAAGTTGATTTGTCCATCCAAAGATGGCATTTGGAATAATTGAGGGGATGCAATTGACTAAATTTGTCTCTACTCAGCCAAGAAGTCTCTGATGGAGTCTATTAGAGAGACTCTAGAACACTCATATTTTGTATTCTTCTTCTCTTCTTTAGCAATAGAGACCATGTGTGATCTAGAGATCTCTAGAGGACAATTTTCTTCATGTATCTCTTCATTTTCTTTGTTCTCCGAAGGAACAAAGGCATTATCCACAATGTTTTCTACTTGTTCATTTTCCTTGAGGACTGTCTCACTCTATTCTCCTTTTTCTTCATCTTTCTTCTCTTTTAGAATCTCCTTCTCCTCAACATTCTCTACATTCTCTAGAGGAGGATTAACCTGTTCTACATTGCTTGTATCAGTGTTTACCGGAGCTAACACATTTTGCTCAATTTGGATAACTTGATCTGTACTTTTTGCTTCAATCTCTTCTTTTTTCTCCAGATGGTCATCATCCTTTTCTCTTTCCTCGGAAGAGGACCATTCTTCAATTATATTAATTTTCATTTCTTTGATGACATATGTTGTTATCTTCAAGGTCTCCTTTTCTAACCTCTTTACTTCTTCTTTGTCATTAGACATTAAGGTATTCAATCTCCTTTTTGTTCTAAATTCTTTGGGTAATCTTTCAATAGCCTTAGTCCTTTCTTGAGCAGAGATAGAAGGACAAATTTTCTTAATTGCCTTATTTCTCATTTCAGTATCCTTATTCATGGCTTCATCTCTTTTCTTTGTTAATACACTAGCAAGACTATCAGGTAATTGATCAATAATCTCTATTAAGGCAACATTAAAATCATCCATGTACCTAATTATTGCTATTTCAATGATTGATTTGTCATTTAAGCATATTTTATCATACAGTTCTACTACTTCTTTTAGATTTTCATATTCTGTAATGGCACTGACAATGGCTTCAGGTTGCAGGGGTGGAGGACTTGATACCTTTGACTTCTTTTTCTTACCTTTTCCCCTAGGAGACTCATTTCCTTTATCGGATTTATCTTCTCTTCTTTTGAAACCTTCCTTTTCCTTTTCACCTTCTTCCTCACTTCCTATGTCAACAATATCAATTATTGATTTCTTGGTGCCTATTTCTTCTTTGGAGGTTTAAGGCCCTCTTTTCTTCTTCTGGACCAATTTAGGTCCTTCTTCTTCCTCTTCTTCATCATCATCAAGGCTAATGTAATTTTCCCTTGTATCTTTTTCTTTTACCCTTCTTTTCTTGGGAGGTTGTTATTGCACAGAGGCTCCTGATGTTGTTTTCCTTGTAGAAGATGTAGCTCCAGAGGCTTTCAGAACAATAGGAGCAAAAACAGAAGTCCTCTTATGCTAGGAGACTCTTCTGGAGCAATAGTTGTGCCTTTGGATTTCTCTACAGGGCCCTTTGGTGAAATCATCTCCTCAACCTTAGTCCTCATTTTCTTAACATTTTCTTTTATTTCTCTCTCCTTGTGCTTCAAATGCACTTCAATGGATTTCTCTTCATAGGTTCCAAATCTTTCTACAGAGGTATATTTAGGTTTTCTTAGCATTAGGTCAGCAAGTCCTATAATTATATCTCCTACAATCTCATATCCCATCTCTGAAATTCAGACTATTCTGGGTTCCATAGCTTCCATATAACATTCATCTTTGCTAACCATAAAGATGATGTCATCCTTGTATTTCTCCACAATCCTCTTTGGGATTCTTTCTCTAGCTTGCATGTTTTCTTGGAAAGTTTTGAAGAAACCCCATAATGCAACTTTTTGGGTTTCTAAGTTGCCTAATCTTCTTATATGATCTCTAATTTGTACTATTGTTGGAACATGTCAAAACCATACGATGTTCTTTGTACAAAGAATTTCTCTGAGGAAGTAAAACAATAAGCAAATAATTAAAGTATCAAATTTGAAGGGGTACTTGGAGTATTTTGTCTTCTGCAAGTTCTCAAGTAATTTTTGTCTCAACAGTTCACATAAGTCATAATCTGCACCATTCTTAACCATATCATATGCTATGTAAATAGAAGTTGCAGAGACAGAGTTCTCTCTATTGGTGAAGTATATTTTATATCCAATCATCATTGATGCATACTTCACAACAGGGTCCTCAATATCATTTACAGTTAGGGCTCTCTTGTCAAACTTCACTCCGGTGAGTTTCATCACCACATCATTTTTCACAGATTTTAGTGTCGGAACTGTTCCAGTGGAGCATAACCCTGTCACAACCCTAATGGCTTCCTTGCTTATCATATGCGGTAGATCCAGTCACATAAATTTGTCATGAATGTAGCTTAATACATACTTAATCCAAGCATCCTCATAACATAAAATAGGAAAGTCATTCAACACATCCAATTTCTTCTCTGTCAAACCCTTGAATTTGGTCTTCAACTCAAATTCATCATTGTTTAACTCATTTACCCATACTTCTCCCAATTTAGCATGATTATATTCTTCCATTTTTGTGTGGATGTACATCCTCACATCTTTTGTATGTAAAACACCATATGGAATGCTAGAAAAAGCACCATCTAGATCAATTTCCATAGATTTAAACGGATGTCATTTGAACTTAAGGTGGGGCCGGTCTACTACCTCTATGACTTGTGGAGTCAACATCTTCAAAATACCACTGAAAAACTTAGGGCAAGAAATCTGTAAATACCTTTTGATTGCTTTCGGTTAGGGCTTTGCACGCAAGAATCCTGATTGGTTTCTCCTTGCTTTTTCACTACTCTTCTCTCTTCAAATTTTGATTGCAAATGATCTTGTTAAGTGAGATTGCTTAAAAACCCCTTTTTTGCAAAACCTAATTTTCATTCAATGCACAAATTGATAAAGATGTCAAAGCTTCAACTATGATACCCAGTCACCTTCAATTGCTCCACAATCTTTTGTAATAAGACATTTTTCACTGATGTTTTCTCCAAAAGGTCAAACATGTCAACCTACACCACATATCCAAGTGTTGAGAGTGTCAACACCATATCTTTGGCAGGGGCTTAAAGTTTGTCTATTAAAGCTCCCCCTAAGCCAAATCTTTCTACTTGGTTTCTGAGGGAAACATCCACACCAAAGACTGGCACAGCCTCATCATTCACTTTATTTTCTTCTTTCTTTTTTCAAACCTTGTCCATTTCTTTCTTCATCTCTATTAGATCCACATTCTTCACTGGATCACTCTTCATTAGCATATCAACCTTCACATTCTTACTTCTACAAAATTTAGCAATGTGACCTAATTTGTTGCATTCATAACATTTGACATTTTGAACAAGCTTACTTCCATTCATTATGGAGCTCCATTGATTGGCCTTATGCCCATATATATTGCAAGTATAATAGTAACCATTGAAAGACAAAATCATCATACCATTATTGTAACCATTCATTATTTGATTTCTACATTCACTAGCTCTATGACCAATTCTCTGACATGTAAAACATTGACCAGAGAATGATTGCATATTTTGATTCATCCTACTTCTACATTCCATATTCTTATGTCCAAATTTATTGTAAGAGTAACAATAGCCAGAGTACGTTTGTGCAGTAGGTGGTCTAATATGTGGTCTCTTGAAGTTTTTCTTCTAGTTCTGGACCTATTTGTTATTACCTTTCTTGACTGCATCCTTCTTTTAGTTATTGTTCTTCTTCCCAGCATTGTTTTTCTTTAAACTTTCACCCTTTTCAAATCCCAATCCTTCTTTATCCTTAGAAGCCTTTTGATTTGCAATCATTTCATCAAGTAGGGTGGAACTTTTCTTGAATTTGTCTTCTTGATTCTTTACTTTCTCCAACTCTATCTTTAGGACCACAATTTCTTATTCAATCCTTGAACATTCTTCAAGTTTACCTTTCATTTTTTCATTTAGGCATTCTTCAATTATTTTTCCTTCCTCAACTTGTATCTTCAGACTAGTGATCATCTCATTTGATTGATTAAGTTGTTCATTTACTTCCTTGTATCTTTCTTTGAATTTCTTATTTTTCTCTCTCAACTTCTTGATGCATTCATCTGCTCCCTTAATATTTTCTTCTAGATCTATGTTCTCACATTGAACCTTTTCCAGATCTTCAAGGGCTGATTTAAGTTCTCCACTCATGGCAACTATGAAATCTTCTTCAATAAATCCAATAGCAGGAATTTCTTCTGGAGGGATAGGATATCTCCTAGTTACCATGTGTTCACACCTCAAGATCTTCCTCAAGCAGTAAAGCTTCTTCCAAGGAACCAGGATCTGATACCAATTGTTGAACACCCAGAATACTATGAGGGGGGGTGAATCAGTATTCTCTGAAACCACGTATGCATTTAAACATTCATTCCAGATAGCATATTTAATTTGCAGTAAGAAAGGAAACCATGAAATTGACCATCAAAATACATAACACGTGAACACCAAATTTTTACGTGGAAAACCCAAAAAGGGAAAAACCACAGTGAGGATTAGCTCATATATATATATATATGAATAATAATACCGATAACAATTAGGCTCACTGCCAAAAGGACTCATTGTCTATTAAAGAGAATGCTCACATGTAGATGGCTCACTGCCAAAGGACTCATTATCCTGAATAGAAAGAGATAGAAGAAGGGATGGCTCACTTCCAATATGAACTATTAGAGATGCATCTAACTTATGCTATAATCATAGTTCCACTAAAGCTCAAAATATTGACTTAAAACTCTTCATCTTCACCATAATTTCAATTTATCCTTCTCTGCATCAGATTTCGCTCACACACACACACTTAACACTTTTGCATCCACACCCTTCTCTACACAAGAATTCAATCTTGTTTAAATATCGCAATCAAGAAAAACATCAAATAGGTCAGAAGAATAGATATATTGTGTGACATCCTGACATGTCAACCCAAAACTCAACTCTATATGCTTTGCGGAGAGAATCAAAGCATGTAGTACATTTAGATAAGTCAGCATAACCTATTTTTACTCCCATGACTTTGTTCCACTCATGAATCACTCCATACAACCTCAACACCTTTAGGTTGGCTCAACTGGTGAAGTAGCAATAGCATGAACTATCTGTTAGTTCATAACTCAACATACAGACCACAAAAATGCTTACCACTTGGAGACAACACACTTCTAACATCCATAAACTTATCCTCCAATCCACATAGAAAAACATTCATCTCCAATGAAATGCAATGAAATGCGAAGCATTCCAATATGCCACCGGTATTATCATTACACTTTCATTACAGAGTCTAATACTCTGTCAATTCTACCTTTCACTCTGGAGGGCTTCAAGACCTAAAACTTTGGATTTAGGCTCCATTAGTATGTACCAACAATACCTTACAACTGCATAGCAAGATTCTTCATAGTGGAGGAATGCAGACTGAAATACTGTGACCTTGACATATGTTCTGTACTGCAAATGCCTTAGGAAAATCTTTAGCAATTTGTGCTTGACTGCAAAACACCAAAATGACATGACAACAATGTAGTCATATAGGGATTCCATAAAACACTTATATGTATCATGCTTAGGCATATTTTCCTCCGTATCACACTTAGCACCTTCTCTGGACCAACACAACTATGTCTTTACATGTTGTTGCCATCAATGACAACACCACACACTGCCAAGCACATCAATCTCTTCATCATCATGCTTATGTTGCCAATACCTAGCACTCAATGCTAGTGTCCTGCCATTTTTGCTCCAAGTTCTGGTGACAAGTTCTCCCTGTTATAAAAAAATGATAATGATATATTATTCAATGAGATGATATACAAGATAGAGCGCATCTCTATATAAAGGCTTAACAAGATGTTTCTATAAATGTAATACAGCTAATAAAGCAAAAAGGATAGAAACATTCTAAGCTATCCTAAACTAAAACAGAAATAGAAATATCCTAAGATGACCATTAATATAAACTATATACTTTATTTTAATACCCTCCCTTAATGGTCATCGTACAAACAAAAACCCATAACCCTATGGAGTGTTGGTACTCAAAATGCATAAAATGCAAACTCCTTCTCAGTATGCTCCGCCACTTGAGCACTTTACCAAGGCTTTTCCTGGTTAGACTTCTCATCAGCCAACCACTTTCTACAAAACCTCTTGATATGACCAGTCTTCCCACAGTAATGGCAAGTAAAAGACTTCTTGGAGTCCTCCTCTAAATCATCTCGTTCTTTCTACTGAGTGGATGTACCTTTGCCAACTTCCTTGGCAGTAAAAGCTTGTTCAACACTAGGAGACTCGCTGCTACTCCCAAACTGCTTCCTCCACCTATCTTGCTGCAAAAGCTTGTTGCATAGCTCATCAAACTTCAAGGTAGCATTGGTGGATGTAATGTTGAGCGTTTCGATGAAGTGCTCATAGGAACATGGAAAACTTTGCAAAGTGATCACCACCATATCCTCTTCAACCATCTTATGACCAATGGCCTCCAGTTGGTCACAAATATCCTTGATTTTTGTCAAGTGTCCCTATAAAGACACTCGGTCATCCATCATAATAGAGAATAGCATATTCTTTAGGAAGAATGCCCTTCCCTTGTCTGAGGTGTCATGAAGATCTTTTAGATGCTTCCAGATCTCCGTAGCAGATTTACCAGATGGTATTTCTGGTAACATCTCATCAGTGATAGATAATTTTAGAAGCATAACTACCTCCCTATTACCTTCAACATACTTGTCTTGATTCTTCCCAGGAGTAGTGGGACGAGCTTTTGTACCTAGAACAAGCGAATTCAGACACTGGTACTCAAAGATGGTAAGCATCCTCTGCTTCCATGTGTTGTGATTCTTTCCATTAAACCTCTGCGTATTTTCCAACATAATACTGGAAAAGACGCCATCCCTCCCATTTTCCAAAGCACAAAAAATGAGGTAACTCAGCTGGCACAAACTCTGGACAATCAACTGGCACAACTTATGATTTTTCAAAAATTGTCTAAAAGAGAGGCTCAGAAACTGTAAGATTTTTTAGAAAAATCTTCAAAAACTCTAAAAAAGTAAGATTTTTGTAGAAAAACCTTCGAAAAATCTTTGTAGAAATTTGTATTCTTCCCAGAAAATCTCTATCAAAACTAGCTCAAAAGACTAACTCTTTACTCTTCCAACTAAACTTCGCAACAGGCACTGACTAAGCTAAACTGGTCAAACAGGGAGGTTGCCAATCAAAGGAACCATTAAAGCAAACATGGGCAAAAGAAGTTCCATGATTTTCACAAGATAAAAAACAGGGCACCAAGAATCATGTGCCAAGAATGAGAGTGCCTAAAAATAGTAACCAAAAGGAAGCTGGAGTATAAATGTTATTGAAAGAAACTTCAAATCATGATCAGAAGGGGTATGAAGTCATAGGTAGTGACCAAAACTCCATGCAATGACCAGAAACGCCAACAAACTCCTTGACGTCTACAAGAAATAGAGCCCATGTGCCAGAAAAAGGAAATTGTGACCCCAGAATCATGAAGCAGGATGTAGATGAAAAAAATATGGCATAGGGATGTAGATGCCACCAAAAATCCACCAAAAGGGTTTCACGAACTGTAGAAAAAAAAGCCTCTAGAGAATCATGATTAGTAATTGGGAAAGTCATGATTTCCAAAATCATGACCTCAAACAGAGATTTTAAAAACATTTATCCATGAAGAAACAAGATTGTGAATGGCCTCCCCATGAAAAAAAAAGACCTTAGATAGAATCGCGATCACACAGAAAAAAAATGCATCTCAAAAAATCTTGGATATTAGCAAAATGCGACCATAAACCCTAACCCGACCAGATTGCAAGCAAAGACGCCTTCCTCATCAAACCGAAAAAAATTAAAAAACTCAGGCGACCCGCTCAACCGAGCTCTGATACCATGTTATAAAAAAACCATAATGATATATTATTCAATGAGATGATATACAAGATAGAGCACAACTCTATATAAAGGCTTAATAAGATGTTTCTATAAATGTAATACAGCTAATAAAGCAAAAAGGATAGAAACATTCTAAGCTATCCTAAACTAGAACGGAAATAGAAATATCCTAAGATGACCATTAATATAAACTATATACTTTATTTTAATACCCTCCCTTAATGGTCATCGTACAAAAAAAAACCCATAACCCTATGGAGTGTTGGTCCTTAAAATGCATAAAATGCAGACTCCTTCTCAATATACTCCGCCACTTGAGCACTTTACTGAGGCTTTTCCTGGTTGGACTTCTCATCAGCTAACCGCTTTCTACAAAACCTCTTGATATGACCAGTCTTCCCACAGTAATGGCAAGTAAAAGACTTCTTGGAGTCCTCCTCTAAATTTCCTCATTCTTTCTACTGAGTGGACGTGCCTTTGCCAACTTCCTTGGCAGTAAAAGCTTGTTCAACACTAGGAGACTCTTTGTTGCTCCCAAACTACTTCTTCCACCTATCCTGCTGCAAAAGCTTATTGCACAGCTCATCAAACTTCAAGGTAGCATTGTTGGATGTAATGTTGAGCATTTCTATGAAGTGCTCATAGGAACATGGCAAACTTTTGAAAGTGATCACCACCATATCCTCTTCAGCCTTCTTACAACCAATGGCCTCCAATTGGTCACAAATATCCTTGATTTTTGTCAAGTGCCCCTGCAAAGACACTTGGTCATCCATCATAATAGAGAATAGAATATTCTTTAGGAAGAATACCCTTCCCTTGTCTGAGGTCTCATGAAGATCTTTCAGATGCTTCCAGATCTCTGCAGCAGATTTATCCAATAGTATTTCTGGTAACATCTCATCGGTGACAAATAATTTTAGAAGCATAACTACCTCCCTATTACCTTCATCATACTTGTCCTAATTCTTCCCAGGAGTAGTGGGACAAGCTTCTGTACCTAGAACGAGTGAATTCAGACACCAGTACTCAAAGATGGTAAGTATCCTCTGCTTACATGTGTTGTGATTCTTTCCATTAAACTTCTGCGTATTTTCTAACATAACACTAGACAAAGACACCATCTCTCCCATTTTCCAAAGCACAAAAAATGAGATAACTCAACTGGCACAAACTCTAGATAATCAACTAGCACAACTTATGATTTTTCAAAAACTGTCTAAAAGAGAGGCTCATAAACTGTAAGATTTTTCAGAAAAACCTTCAAAAACTCTGAAAAAGCAAGATTTTGGTAGAAAAACCTTCAAAAACTCTTTGTAGAAATTTTTATTCTTCCCAAAAAATCTTTGTCAAAACTAGCTCAAAAGACTAACGCTTCACTCTTCCAACTAAACTTCACAATAGGCGCTGACTAAGCTAAACTAGTCAAACAGGGAGGCTATCACGCAAAGGAACCATTAAAGCAAACACGGGAAAAAGAAGTTTCATGATTTTCACAAGCTAAAACGGCAAAACAGGGTACCAAGAATGGTGTGCCAAGAATGAGAGCGCCTAGAAATAGCAACCAAAAGGAAGCTGGAGTATAAACGTTGCTGAAAGAAACTTCAAATCATGATCGGAAGGGGTATGAAGTCATAGGTAGTGACCAAAACTCCAGGCGATGACCAGAAACGCCAACAAACTCCTTGACGTCTATAAGAAATAGAACCCACATGCCAAAAAAAGGAAATCACGACCCCAGAATCACGAAGCAGGATGTAGACAAAAAAATATGGCACAAGGATGTAGATGCCACCACAAAGTTGCCGAAAGGGTTTCACAAACTATAGAAAAAAAAGCCTCTAGAGAATCACGATTAGTAACTGGGAAAGTCATGATTTCTAAAATCACGACCTCAAATAGAGATTTTAAAAACATTTATCCGTGAAGAAACAAGACCACGAATGGCCTCCCTATGAAAAAAAAAATGACCTAAGATAGAATCGCGATCACACAGAAAAAAAAATGCTCCTCAAAAAATCATGGATTTTAGCAAAATGCGACCATAAACCCTAACCCGACTAGATTGCAAGCAAAGATGCCTTCCTCATCAAACCAAAAAAATTAAAAAACTTAGGTGACCCGCTCAACCAGGCTCTAATACCATGCTATAAAAAAACCATAATGATATATTATTCAATGAGATGATATACAAGATAGAGCACAGCTCTATATAAAGGCTTAATAAGATGTTTCTATAAATGTAATACAGCTAATAAAGCAAAAAGGATAGAAACGTTCTAAGCTATCTAAATTAGAACAAAAATAGAAATATCCTAAGATGACCATTAATATAAACTATATACTTTATTTTAATACTCCCCGATCTGCTCTACTCTTCTTTTCTTCTATTTTCTATGCACTATTACAGTAATCTATCAGTTTACTCAATTTATCATCTAGATCTTCACATTGCATAGCTTAGTTAGTCATTAGTCATTAATATTCCTTCTTTGCAACAAAGGAATAGAGCCTAGATAGTTTGGCTCTCCCTTGAGGACTGTAGTCAAACATAAACATCTTCGTCAGCTTGTGTTCCAATGTGGCATGGAGAAATCTTGATCTAGGTTAATTCATTTTATTAGATTAGATCTATTTCCACCATATCACAACTATAGCTATTGAATTGGTTGAAAATGCCTCCATTATTTTCATGGATGAGCCAACATTAGTTCTTGATTCTCAAGTTGCAACTATTGTCATGAGGACGGTTCACAACATTGTTGACATAGGGTGTACTAGTATCTACAGAATTCACCAACCTTGTATTGACATTTTTGAAACATTTGATGAGGTATAGATGAATATGAGTATGTTGTTGTATGTGTAGACAAAAGGAGACTTTGGTCTTATCTTTGTTTCTACTAATGAAAGGGGGGACAAGTCATATATGGAGGGTCACTTGGGCATCATTCTCACAAGTTGGTTGAATACTTTGAAGTGAGGAAGTATATGTACCTAATTGAATTCATCTTTAGTTTTACTTGTCTACTAGTCTTCTTGATCTAATTGGAAATTACTTTTTGGTTTAGGATATCCCAAGAGTGCCCAAGATTAGTGAGGGTTACAATATAGCAACTTAGATACTTGAAGTTAGCTCTCCTAATGTGAAAGTGCAAATTAGCATAGACTTTGTAGAATTCTATGCAAGATCCTCTCTTTACCAGTAATCCCACTCTCTAAATCTACTTAAATTCAAACTCCATAAACATAAATGTTTAATTGCTTCCATTTATTATTTTTATATTGCACTTGGTTATGTCATCTTTATTGAACACCCAGAATACTGAGAGGGGGGTGAATCAGTATTCTATTAAACCATTCACTTATTAAACCATTAATCCATTTGCCACATTCAATATTAGTAAAGCAAATCAAGCATAGAAAGCACAACCATAAACTATAACACATGAACACCAGGATTTTTACGTGGAAAACCTGAAAAGGGAAAAACCGCAGTGAGTGTTAGCTCACAATATATTATGTAGTAACAATATCAAATTACGAGGCTCACTGCATGAGGGCTCACTACCTTAAGGACTCACTATCCAAAAGATGTGCAATGCATACAGGCTTACTACCAAGAGAAAAGAAAGAAAGAAAGGGTAGCTCACTTCCAAAATAAACCGCTATAGTTGCATCTACAAATGCATGGATACAGCTCCAATGTTGCTCAGAAAACTATCTCAAAACTCTTCATCTTGAATTTCTCTGTTACACTATTTTGCTCTTACATGAAAATAAGATCTCTCTTCTTCTACACTTGTCACCCTTACAAAATCACAAAACTTTGCACGTTGCACACACACACACATTCATATTCGCACGTACCTATTTCAAACATAAAAATGGATCTCACATATATATATATATATATATATATATATATATATATATATATATATCCCTATTTTTCTCTTCAGTCCTTTCAACATCTTCAAGGGCAACTTTGAGTTCTTCTTCATTGACATACATGCACTCTTCTTTTGTAGCTCCAGTTGGATAAATTTATTCAGGAGGAGTAGGATACCTTTTCGTTGTCATGTGTTCAATCTCCAAGATCTTCCTCAAGTTATTAGACTTCTTCCAAGGAACCAGGCTCTGATACCAATTGTTGAACACCCAAAATACTAAGAGGAGGGGGTGAAGCAGTAGTCTATTAAACTTATTAAACCATTAATCCATTTGCCACATTCAATAACAATAAAGCAAATCAAGCATAGAAAGCACAACCATAAACCATAACACATGAACACCAGGATTTTTACATGGAAAACCCAAAAAGGAAAAACTATGATGAGTGTTAGCTCACAATATATTATGTAGTCACAATACCGAATTGCAAGGAGGCTCACTACCATAAGGACTCACTGTCCAAAAGATGCTCACTGCATACAGGCTCACTGCCAAGAGAAAAGAAAGAAAGAAAGGGTGGCTCACTACCAAAATGAATTGCTATAGTTGCATCTACAAATACATGGATATAGATCCAATGTTTCTCAGAAAGCTATCTCAAAACTCTTCATCCTGAACTGCTCTGTTACACTACTCTACTCTTACATGAAAATAAGATCTCTTTTCTTCTGCACTTGTCACCCTTACAAAATCACAAAACTTTGCATGTTGCACACACACATTCATATTCACACACACCTATTTCAAACATCGAAATGGATCTCATATATATATCCGCAACACTTGCAATCTTCAAATTAGGTCAGCCTACAAAGATGAAGCGTGTAGTTATGCCTTGTGTAGTTTGTCAGCCTAATCCTTTCACCAAAATACTTTGTGAACTAATTCAACACTTGAAACATATTCATATATGTCAGCTTCAACTATAGAACCACTTAGGATATGATTCCAGTCAATAGATTTTACTGCACACAGATCAAAGTATTAGGTCAGCCTCATACACAGACTATCATAGGTTCATTCTAACTGTTAGAACACAACTTTTAGTGCAGACCACAAAACTTGCTCATAATCATAGCTAAGACTCTTTAGGCATCCCCAAGCTTACCTTTAGACAGTGAAATTCGAACCATCAGAAGTTGCACTATGTCACTATCAAACACTATCTAAGTAGTGATACTCAGAAGCTTATAACTACCTTACCGATGGACTTCAAGCTCTACAACTTTATATTTAGAGAATTCAGACATGTGTTTACAACACCTCAAAATCCTAGAAAGAAATATCTATTACCGGATGAATGCAGACCAAAACAAGTAGGTGTTATGCATTGATTACTATTGTTCTTTGCTATCCCAAACTTAAGCTTCTTGAAAGTACACTTCCGGAGATGATCAAAAGATGAAACTTTGGATTTAGGATCATCTAAGGATTAGAAACATCTTACCAAATTTGCAAGACCAGATCTTCAATTGCGGACCAATGTTGATCATAATACTATCTCACTGTGGTTATCTATGTACTCTGCCAACACTTAGCCAAAATCCTTAGATCTTCTTTGCTAGACCAAAAATCCCTATTACCAACCTTGTTGAATCCTTGATTCTTTCTTGTTGCCATGAATGACAACATCATCAAACATCATGCTCAACCAAACTTCATTATGCTAGTAGTGTCTTCATCAAATGATGTTTGCCAAGTTGCCAACAATCTTTTCTCAAGTGGAATGAGGGTATTAACAAAGAGCTAAGCATATCGGTGCTTGGTTCTAAGGATCTCTACTTTCCTACCCAATACAGTCAAGGCATTTTTTCAATGTATTGCTTGCTTTTGGAAGCAACACTAGTCTTACTAGGAGAATCCACCATAGAATGTTGTCTACACTTTTTTCACATGTCTCAACCCTTGTGTTTGGAAGTACATTCTAGAAGCTTAGCAAAAAAACATAAGATCTAGGAGCATCGATTGGATTCATATGCTAAAATACTTTAGCTATTGTAGTGTTATTGTCCATGGGATGATTTGATAAGATACTATGGTTCTTCATTTTATAGATACAAACAAGAAGATCTGAACAATATCCTTGGAGCCCTATTTGCTACAACAATTTTCCTTAGTGTCAGCAATTCTTCATCTATTCAACCCATTTTCATTGTAGATCAAACCATGTTATATCATGAAAAGGTAGCTGGCATGTACTTAGCTATTCCTTATTCAATAGCCCAAGTAAAATGTTTTCTTTATTCATAGCAACGTGTTCCTCGATAAAAGTAATACTCAAAAACTAAGATTACCCAAAAAAATGGGTGAAAGAACCAAAAAATGAATAGCTTTTTTCATCAACAAATGAGCTCAAGCATGTAGTGTATAAATAAATTCATAGAGTTTTTTCCATATAGAGAAATAAGATTGAAATTTGAATTAGATTAAGGTTGTAGACAAAGCAGTCCAATGTTGACCAAAGTTGTTGGATACTTCTCCTTTGTCTGGATACATGTATCCACATATCAAATACTTGATACAAATACGATACTCCCAAATATGGGATGGATACTATATCTAGATATATCCATAACCTAACCTATATTTGTGTCATATTTGGTACATATGGATATGGCACCACACCATTTCTTACCGTATCCATTTTAGGGTTTATGAAAAACATTCAAAATGTTCAAACAACAAAAAAAATTGTATGCATGCATGCACAAGAGAGAGTGTGCATATATATATATATATATAATAACAAAACATATATTGTAAACTAAAATATAAAAACCAAAATATATAAATAAATATTATAAAAGTTATGTTCTATACCTAAGTTGTCGGTTCTTATTCAAATCCTCATTCGAGTTCGTAGATTCAATTCATGGATCTGAAATAGCATCATATAATCAACAAAATTACCATAAACTTGAATGTTATTTAAAACATAAACTGATAAATATTACAAAATAATAAAATATTGATTGTTCAAACTCAAGTTCAATATTAAAATAATAATGTGAAGTTCAACAATTATTTTTCAACATCATATGGGTTGTCTAAATCATCAACAATATCATCATCATTGACATTAGATGATGTAGAAAAATTTGAAATACCACAAGTAGTGTTGCATCCACTTGCACTAAAAGACTGCTTGTTATCTGGTTCCTCAAATCTAGCATGTTGGGAAGTGGAAGCATTCAAGTCAATATGCTTTGGCTCCATATCCCACAACCTGATGTCCACTTGTATCCATGTTTGTGTGAAAGAAGGCATAAGTTGGAATGCGCGTACACTAAGTCCTCTACCCTTTTTGACTGCAATTGGTTTTTCTTTACTAAGTGGATGAAGGATTATGTGTTCCAATTCCTCTCAGATGCAAATGGAATAGCAACCTATTAAGACAAAGTAGAGAGATATAGATAATTATAAAAATTTATAAAACTTACATGTGATAAAACTTTGATTGCAAGAGGTTGTAGATGTTGGAATTTTTGGCCAAGGAAGTACCATCAACTATGAGCATCCTTCTTGAAATTCTCATGAAGAGCTCCAATACTTGGAGCATTGGAGTGTATAAAATCAAAGAACTCATGCATGACTATATCTTGCAAGTTAGGATCAAGGAAGAGTCTACGAAATGTTTCCTTGTACCCTTCAACAACTTCAAAATCTCTACATGGAGCAATGCTCGTTGGCATAGAAAGAACCTCAGCACTATAGTATTTTGGACTCAATGGGAAGTCAAGAAGATGTAGTGGGGTGGTCTTTGTGTTCCATATCTCTTCAATAATTTTGTGCATCTATTTGAAGAAAGTTTCTTTAAGATCTCATTCTTCCTCATTTATGATTGTCTTCATCTTCTCAATCATTGAGTTGATACCATCATATATCTCTCCTAAATAAGACTTGTCAATATCAGTATAATGTATCATACTCAAAATGAGCTCAACGAAACTAAGGGATATTCTACATGATCCCATCAAGAGTCATCTAGGATTATCTTCTTAATAGTTGATGCCCTCACAATGTTTGCTTGCCTCCATATAGACCAAGCTTAGATAATGACCATGCCAAAAAGTATCTCTCAAACCTTTACAAGTCGTCTCAAGATGATTATGTTGGAGGTGAAACAAGTCTTAGCAACCTATTCAAAAATAAAAATGAAATAATTTAAAACAAACTTCAAAGAAGAAAACATAATCAAATTAAGTTTTACAAAAAAATCTAAGTAACTAAAGTGAGACATAAAATTTTATATTACTTAACTTACCTTCAACAAATCCAATTTTGAAAATTATCTAAATATTTCCTTATGACATGTGGCACGGTTGGTGATGAACATTCGAATCTCATCAGCCTTTGCATACAAATTTTTTATCCAATCAATTTTGTTGCCATTCTTTTGTAGCATAAGGTTGAAGAAGTGGACAACACAAGGTGTCCAAAAGATGTGTTAATAACATTCCTCCACCAATAAACCAATAGTTCTACATTTCTTTTTGTTGTCCATTATGACTTGAACAACATTACAAGGTCCCACTTCCTCAATGGATGTGATGAGGATGTTAGGAATAAAGTGACCATCCTTTGAACCTCCCCCTCACAATTCATGCCTCTAAAAACATTGTCGTTTTAGTGGATACTACAATCACATTGATCAAGGGTCAATTTTTAGCATCCTTCCATCTATTGAAAATGATGGACACCCTTTCTCAGCCCATGAATCCCCTGTGGGCTTCAATGAATTTTATACAAGATTAACCTCCTTTTCTAATAAGATTCTACACACATTCTCATAACCTGAGCCCTTGTACCCTTTTGGAGCCTTATTAATTTTTCTCACCATTTCTTGCCAATATGGTGAGTGAAACACATTAAAATTTAACCCATTTGCATAGATACATCTTGTTATGTGTCAATCAACAATGTCTCGAGATAGTTACAAGACTCGCCAGGACTCACCAAGACTCAATGAGTTCTAAGGTGAGAAGATCAAAATACGTACCAAGGGCTAGTCACCCAAGTACTCAGTGAGTCTTTTTGGGAAGACTTGATGAAGTAAATTAAAATCAAGGAAAAAAGGAACAAAAAATAGAAAATGGTTAAACATAAAAGTGTGAAAGTCAAACATTTTTAAAGGGTTTGGAGGACTTTTGAAGGATGATTTAAAGTGATAAAATTATGAAAAATGACATGCACCATGAATATCTATGTGGTCTCAAAGGCTTTAATTTGGGCTTGGTGGTGGGGGCTTTCCCCTGATCCCCACAAGGGGCGCTACCCCTATACCCCGACTCCAGCTCTAGTTTTAAAAAGCAAAAAAAAAAAAAAATTTGGGTCATACTAGATTGAAAAATAACATTTTTTTTTAATTTTTTGAATTAAATCCCAATTAATTGAATTATATTTATACTTCTGGTTTGCTAAGTCAATCCTTATCCTAAGTAATGATCCTATGGTTGTAGCATCTTGTCTGAGATACAAACACATGACTCCACATAGAGCTAGCAATATTGGGTTGAGTGATACAAGCTCCTTTCTACCATATTTCATGACTCCATATTGTGATTTTCTTTTTTGATCCCATGGATATCATAATCCATGAGTTATGTACACCTAAAACACTTGACAATATTTATATATCTAAAAATGTTGTTTCCTCTAGCTAAAATCTACTTTAATACTCATGTGATCGATGCATACTTGAGAATGTGATCAAAGTAGCTTCTATTTGATTAGTTTATTATGTCTTTAAATTTTATTTATTAAAGGGTGCATGAAACAAGTTTTAAGTCCTTAAAATCTCTATATTTCATGGTTATTTAATTTTTTTAAGTCTTGGCTGAGTTTGAGCATCGAGACTAAGTTTGGGTCAAAAATTAGATTGCCAAGTTCAAGCCAAGTATGAGTCTTGTAACATTGCTTGAGACTCATTTTGAAATGCCATTTCCAAAAGTCTCTTTAGTCTCTTATCTATAATGGGTTGTTCTTGAGGGGTGGTACACAAAATGGGTGGCTCTCTCACAACATTAGGATTAGATGGGGCAATAGGAGGCTTCATTCCTTGAGATCTTCTCTTTGTTAAAGAATGATTTGCTTTGTAGCCTACTACTTCATTTGCTTGTTCCTGCTCATTAATATATGCTATCACTTGTTCTGATGGCACAAGTGCACCATTCTTTTCAAGGTAAGCTTTGATGCCTTGTCCAAGAATGCCAGACAAATAGGCTTTCACCTGACTATATGAACATGAATACCTAACACAACATCCCTTGCAAATCCAAATATACCCCCACCACTTGGAATTGGATATATCATATCAACATACTTCCAAAGAGGAGAATTTTGGTCTATTTTGAAGTGGGATCGACTCATAGAGCTAGCACTAGCTTCCATTGTAATTTCCATGGAAACAAGTTTTTAAAACAACACATTTAAAAAAAAAAATTAAAAATATATATATAAAATGTAACTCTTTAAATATTTTAAGCATTGTGATACATTCATATAAAAATGAAAGGAAAACAAGAAGTTGAAAGAAAAACACGAGAGTTCATTTGTAAAACAAAAATGCAAAAAAAAGACATACCTATTTTTAAAAACTCTTCTTCTATGATCTTCTTGATAGCTAATGGACTCTTCCATATGCATGGGAACATCAATGCAACTACTTTGGAACCTTCAATTATCAATCCTCAGCTCTCTTTTTGTAATGACAAGCAAGAATGAAAGTTCAACAAAAAGGAATGGTATTTGTTTTTGCAATCAAAATGAGATAAAATGAGTTTGTTTTAGTGTTTCAAATGGTTTAGATGGCACTTTTAGGGTTAAGGATTTGTTTTTATGTCTCATAGTCAAAGTCAAATGTGATAAATTTAAAAAAAACAAAGACGAGTTCACCACGGTCCTATTTGGTTAACCTTGGTTTTGCCTAAGATGAACCCACAATACCCTACACGTTCCCTAGATGACTCTAATCCCATGTTGAATCGAATCATGAATCTAGTCTAAAATGATTCTAGATTTGGGCACATAACCTCACAAACTGACAACATAGCATAAAGTTAATAATTCTTTGCCAAAATCATAATGCCCCATTATCCTCTGAACATCTTGACCATTGGTGATTTTCCTCTTTGGTGAGACATAAAGGATTGTCATTCTCCTCGTTGCATAAAATTTTGGCTTTCTCATTTGTTGTCTTGGCATTGAAATCTCCTAAGAGAAGGAATTATCTATGTTGAGAGTACTATTAGATCTAAAAGTTGTTCACTGCATAAATTTAAAGACAAACCAAAACCTAAGCCTCGAGAACGTTAGCTTAGGGTTATAGGTTACAACTTATGATTAGGCAATAAACAACAATAGGTCAATACATAAGAGTGGACCACTCTTCTTCTACTTTGGTCTCTTCTAAACCAAGGAGGGTATTCTTTGAGGTCACTTAATAGGACAATTAAGGAGATACAAGTACATAGAATCCGACCATTAACTACCATACCCAAAGCACAATAAAGCCTGAAAACTTCTCACTAAGTTCATACCATGTCATAAGTTGTAACTAGACCTAAAAGACCTTTGATTAAGTAGATAAACACAAGTTTGTACATGCAACAAATGATAAAATCCAAAATTTTCTCCTTCACATGAATCTCCTTAAACTTAGCTTGCACATGTGTAACTTACAGGCATACTAGCATGACTCTTTGAATGTCAACCAATTTTATCCTTGCAAAAGGTTTTGCATGAGTCATATTACTAAGTCATGAAAGCATGTGAAACCTAAAACTACTCCTACACTATCAAGGACAATCAAGAGAGATGTTTAAATTTAATGTTTGGAAGTTATGCTAATGTCTCCCCACCAAGATTGATGCCTACTCTATTGGGCAATAGAGTCAATATCTACAAGAAGAAATGAGAGGACTAGTGTGAATCAACACAGGACTAAGACTTGCATATACATACAAATCATGAAGATCAACAATCATACACATATTTAATCTACTTTAACAATCCATTATCAATCAAATGTATCCCATTTGCATTAAGGAGTGGATTACAAAAGCTTTGCATTTAGTTATAGTGTTTGACTAACTACCCCTTAATATAGTCAAGCCAACAAATATGGATAGAAACTCCATAGCACACTCATGGAATTCCATGAAATACAATTGTTGATCATGGAGACATCAACAATGGATTCATCTTGCTAGGCTACACACTCCTCAAACTCATATTAGACCCTCACAACCCTTACAAGAGTGAGACTTAAATCATTTGATGCCCTAGAAACATTTTTACAACCTTTGTACATAGGTGGCTCAAAAGACGAGCCAAAAACAACCCATTACATATTACAAACATGTATATATGTATATCATTTACAATATTCATCTAGCAACAGGTGTGGTACATGTGCGATTTGCAACTCGAGTCAACCATTTCCTCTCAATTTAGTGTACAATTACATTCTTTAGATATTTTCACTTGCATGAAAGGGGAAATCTACATTGGATTAGTTACCAAGTACTTGGGAGTAGAAGAGAAGATCTTCCCATACTCATACAAGTAATCAAGTCTTAGCTTGTAGGCCTACAAAATAAATGTATGTGCCCTAGGCACACATGTTTCCAATCATGCTTTCCACACCATCAAATCATGTGCTTGCACATAAATCCATCTATCCTTGGGGTCTTCTCGTATTTGCATGTAATTTAGACACCTTCTAGGCGTTGTTGCATCCACATAAGGGCATTGAATGTATGCCTATATGTGCATCAGGCAAAGAGTTTGACATTTGTGAAAACAATAGAGTTGGAAGGCACAAGAGCATGTTTACAGTTTGAAACTTGCAAAGGAGTGGGACAAGTCCACAAAATGAATGTATTGCATAGTTGTAGGGTTAGGAAACACATTTGTACAATTTTTCAAGTTGTAAAGGAGGTCCACAAGTATGACATACAAGACCATGGTGGGGTCACAGGATTAGGAAGCAAGCTTGCATCTTGCAAGGAGGGGCACCAAGTCCATAGGATAGGGAAACACGGGGTTGTGGGGCATGGAGGTAAGCAGGCATTCAACAAGGGATGTGCAAAGGATGCAAAGTTATAAATGAAGTTTGTGGCCCACCAAATGAGATTGCTGTAGAATTGTGGGGAAACAATGTAGTCTTGCATTGCATGCAAATAGGCCTTGGAGGTTTGCCTCTATAAGATTTGTGGTGGTGCAAGAATGAGAGGCAACATAGTAGTTTGCAAATTTTACAAATATGTAAAAAGGGGTCAATAATCAACAAGCCCCTCAATAGCATGATGTAGGATGAAATGTAAGTTTGCGGCTACAAGAAAGATGGAGAAGTCTACCAATATAGTTGTAGCAAGGGTGTGAGGTATGGAGGAATGTTGCATTTCACAACATCTACAAAGATGCAAATATACTCTGCAACCCCCTCCCAATTGTATCTCACTAGCTTGCAAGGCTAAGGCATAGGTATGCAACATGCAAATTGTAAATTGCAATTTCATACTACAATTTTGCGCCATTGTAATGTAGACTTAGAACCTAGAAACTTGAACATAAGCCTCCTAATCATGGAATTTGATCATTATGGCACAATATGAATACTTACTAGAGGTAAGAGACATAACATGAAGCATAATTTAATTGGCCCCCAAAAGGGAATCTCATATTGGTAATAAATGATGGGCCAAATAGGGAACCATGTAACAATAAAGCAGTGAAATTTGTAATTTTGGGGCTTATCCTACATGTACAATGAATATCTTCTTTTAGGGTTGCATATGGGGCCTCGCTAGCCATTCCATACTTTTGTAGGTTTTTGGCCTATGGGGCAAAATAAAAAGCTACAATTATGATTTATCTTCCATTCTCTGTTATTTTAAACCAAATGTATCACTTATTTGTGTCTACATTTTCCAACAAAATGTTTCTCCCCTAAGTTTCTCTTACCAAAACCATTATACCTCCATAACTTTTTCCATTTCTTGTTGCACATCATTCCAAACTGCAATCTATGAATATAATTTGAAAGTAGAAATCTTGCAACCATTGTGTTCATTGGGGTTTCCATGAGACAGATTATGTCTCTTCCTTCTACGATGTACTAATTTTAAATGTTCTTGGGGGCCCCTACTTACTATTTACCTTGAAGTTGATCAATCAAGGAAAGATCATCTCTTTTTATCCATATTTGTTTCATTTCATTTCTTTTTGCCATTGTTTTCTCCACTCTCCCTTTGCACAGTTTGTCAGGTTTGTTTCATGATTTTCCATTCATGTTTCCCTACCTTTAAGGCCTCTTGGAGAATTTCTACCTACTACTTCAACACTCTATTAGGCTCTACTAATGATTGGTTTACTATTGTGATACTACATAGCTTGCAGTTAATTTCTTACTCTTAAACTTCTATATGTTCTAATTTGCTCATTTAATAACTCTTGCATATTATGTAAATGTGTTGGCCAGATAAGAGGGTTGATGTGGGGCTGTAGACCTCTTCCCTTCCCCCTTGGTCTCTATCCCCTTGTATTTCAAATCTTTGGATCATAACCTTGTGTATAATGACATTGAAGTAACTCCACTGTCAAGTGCATTTCGGTGTCCCCTAGTGTACACCTCAACACATAAACTTATATTTTGAAAACAAGCATCCTTTGGTTAGGTACATGTCCATCCCCAGGCTCCTTCAAGAGCTTCATTCCTCCAATTTAGAATGCTCAATTCCACAATCCTATGAAGATGAGAAAAGGACAAAGGGCAACAAGATATAGCAAACAAAACAAGTCCCGAAGGCTTTGCATTTATGACAACTTATAATCTGACATGATACAATTTTTTTGTATGGGTCCAACAATTGGCTCTTTCTAGGGACATCTTGGTAAATCGATTTGTTGTTTTAATATTTTGTTGAAATTAGTTTGACTCATCCAATGAGAAGTGGCAAATGTTCACAATAGTTGGAGAAATTATTATTGGGTTAACAATTTTTCTCTATGTTTGAGAGGGGCAAAGCCCTTGTATGATGGGATTTTTAGGGGTTTTATGTATTTTTAACCAAGTACAACAAGGTACAAGAAATTAAAAAAAAGGTAGAACAGAGGGGGAAACCCTAGGAAAGCATATAAAAGACACTATTTCAGATTTCTTGAACAAAGGTGGGAGAAGTGAAGGCGAAAAGTGTAAGATTCCTCCCAAAATCTTATAGAAACTTACTAAATATTTTAAAGTAATAACCAACCATCATGTTACTATAACCATCAACTCATTTCCTTTATTATAATACAACAACTTAAATGGAAATTAAATTATCCCCAAAAGAGTTAAAGAAATATTAATGTAACAAAAATAGTTCACATATGATTTCATATACTTGTTCATTTTCAATTTAATACAACAAAACCTATTATGGAACAATTACCCATCCATCTACAAATAAGTGGAGATCAACTCATTACAAATCACTACAATTAATTAAAAAATATTTTGGCATACATGAGTAATCAATTTAGAGTAATCAACTATAAGGAGGGAGAGCATCATCAGGACACTTTTCCTCCAACCATGGACTTGACAGTCCCCCACACTTCTCTTAATCTAAGAGTGGCCCTACCTTTCAATGAAGGTGGTAGATAAAGAAAAATGTGGAATACTAAAACTATAAGAGAACCATGTGAATTAGGTACATCCTTTGTTGCATGCAGTCAGTCATATAGACTCTAAACACCTTTTCTATGTACTTCCTGACTTCCAAAAATACACACAACTATAAAAATACAATAAACTAACAATGCACATAAAGCTATTAAACATGGTCTCAATATAGCTTGACTCAAAATAGCATTTCATAATAATCAATGTCCTCTATTAAAGCATCACCAATCATTGGAATATCCAATAAGACTATTTATAGTCATATGCATGTTCTTAACAATAAAAGCACAAGCATACAGTTAAAAATAAATATTACATAGACATAGACTAGCATATATAATGCTATATTGTTGTGGAACCAACTACACTACAGTTATTCCCATTCCCATACTCTGTGTCTATTTATAACTATCAAAATGTATCCATTGATGCTTATTTAATTAGATACCTAATATCGACATTCTTCATTAAACAACCCAAGGATTCAAACCCCAAACCTAAGTCTACTTCTAGATTACTTTTAGTTTTCCTTATATAGAATTAATGATGCAGATGACCTTAATTAGTTAGTTGAAGGCCACATATACAACTACAAACAAGATGTAACTGAATTTTCAGATATAAATATGCTAGTAGCTATATTCAGATAAAACAAACATTATATTTTTGTACCTGAAATCATCCTTAAAAAAAAAAAAAAAAACTTGTATACATACCGATCCAACATGGGAGCTTAAATTTATGCTTGTTTTATTAAGATTGAAACTTAATTTTTTTTTGTTATCAACGAATTTAAAAACTTTACCTATATTGTTGTTGACAAATTCAAAACCTACACTCACTTAATAAAGTAGTTTAAAAACACTTTCGTTTTAGTCATGTCTAAACACCTTCCATTTCGTGGGGTAAGAAGACTTAGTCATCTATGTGTAGATTTTGTAAATGGAATGCCATTTTAATTACATATATCCAGATTTTCTACTATTATTATCATTAGTTGCTACAAATCATTTGCTGCCTTGTTTGAGAATTTTCTTAAATTCTTAAATGAGACTCCAGGCAGTCGATTTTGGCGCCCTTGTCTGTACTCTCTTAACCTCTTACAGAACTTCGTTGCAGAATTTTACGATAGAAATTTTTTTTCTTCTTCTTTTAATTAGACTTTTAACACTAGAAACTCTTTTATTGAATCTATGGAGATCAGGAATTTCATGGTCACATCCGGTTGTCATATAATTTTTTTTATGACAGTTTGGTCATTTAACTACCTTTTAATTTAATTGATGTTTTTAAAAAAATATAAATTGTTAAAAAATTGTTGAGTGAATTTTAAATAATTTTATTAAGTCTTATTATATTGTTCGTCACAAATGCAAGAAATATTATTTTAAATTAAAATATATCTGATTATTGAATATAAATTAAATTTTAAAAAATGGAATTATCTGGTTATTAAATATAAATTAAATAAAAAATTTCTGCCTCTTTAAAATGATTAAAATTCAGGTTAAATCACAATTAAAAGCTATCATTTATCTTTGTCTTACTCAGTTACCACTAAGACTATCAATCACCTCATTCACACATAAAATGATAGTATTCAATCTATTTCAACATAGCAAAAAATTAGGCCTTTTATCTATTAAACTATAGTTCTACAACATAATTTGAAAGAGATAGATTGTTGGGTACCTGATGAACGGATTGGTGAGATAGATTGTTGGGTACCTATGAACTTCACAAATTATTGTCTTTACTCTTTGGTTTTAAGCACCTGTACAATGAAAAAGATATCTACTAAAGATGAATACGATTTCAATCCACTCTACTTGGAGACAAGCACTATCCAAGCAAAGAAATCAAAGACAGACTAAAGATGAATACGATTTCAATCCACTAGACTTAGACTTGGAGACAAACACAGGCACTATCCAAGCAAAGAAATCAAACCTAACATTTCAATAGCAATAATTTTTTTTTTTCTAAATACAAACTAAGTGTTAAGAAAAAATTCTTTTATTTTTTAATGTATATTTCTATAACAAAATTTAAAAGTTAAATGTTAAGATAATCATTTTAAAAATATTATAAATTAATGTATATTTTGATAACAAAATATTATAAAATGATATATATTATAAATAAGAATACTATTCCATTTCCTATATTAAAAGTTTAGGGTTTAAAAATTTAAAGTGTCATGGTTAAATTATATAGTTTAATATACAGGGTTAAATTATATAGTTTAATAAATTTCAAAATTTAAAAAAAAAAACTATCCACATACCTTCAAATTCCAAGTCTGATGGAGATGATTGGTTTGAAACAAAAGAGAAGAATCCCGCAAAAGACGTCCAACTGGAGACATAACATGTCTGTTGTGTATATCATTGCTGTTACACGGATGATTTAAGCAGAACCCATGAGTATGACCTCCCTCCTTATTCCTTTATCATCATATGAATTTCTGTTTTGGTTATACAGCCATTTAAAACTGTACCGATTTTGGCAGCTTTTGTTTTAAAATTTGTAAATGGATTACCATTTATTTTTCTGGAAGTTCACAGTCAACGTTAACAAGAAATTATGCAATAATACAGATAACATTTTCAACCGGATAGTACAAAACTGAAGGCCATAAAAACTCATATAAGCAAATCTACGCTATTAAATTTTTAAGGTGGTTGAAAAAGAATTTTAAACAAATAGCAATGAAGCCATAAAGGCACTCTTTAAAGCACGACCCAAATTCAATGATCTAAGAATGCAATCAAAGCTTACTTACTTCCCTAGCCTTCTCCAGTCCTCTTATTCCATTGTTATCAAACCAATATATCTTATTCCGCAATCAAAATAACTATCACAGATATTTTCACACCATAACTCTCAGCGTGTCAGCTAAAACAAAGGTAAAAGAATTCCATTTAATAAATGAAACGCCCAGCCATTGGAAAATATAGAAACAGCCGCTCAAAATAGAAGACTAGGCTTTAGAAACAAATGATTTTCTTTTTAAACGTTCAAAAAGGCATCAAAATATATAAAGAAATTGAGGCCTTGAAGTCACAGTTTAGAAAGGAAATGGAGATAATTATGTATAAGGAAAAAAAATAAAAAATAAAGTCCCATTTTTTTTTTATATAAAAAAATTATTCTTTAACAAATTATAAAAACTCAAAATTAGAAATATGTTAATTTCTAATTGATTCCATAGTATATTTATATTTAAAAATATATTTATATTTATATTTAGAGATATCTTAGTGTTCTTTTTTGTTTTCCACAGCTTCTTTTTTTTTTTTTTTTGTGTTTTCCATAGTTTTTGTGATTTTTTCTTTTTTTTTTTGTTGCATTTTTTTTAATTTTCTCCATAGTTTTTGTGATTTTCTCCACTTTTTTTCGGGTTTCCAATTTTATTTATTTTTATTTATATTTATATCAATTTCTTTTTTGGTTTTTTTTTTTTTTTTTTCAATTTCTTTTTTCATTTTTTTTTTGTTTTTTTTTGTACGAGAAAAATGAGTGCTCTCATCTCCAACCAACTGTAGAGTGCCTTTGGACATAAAAACCAATTTCTAAGAATAAAAAGTTCTTCTTAAATTCTTACCTCTAAAAATATCTTAATTAAATTAATTTCTAAATGACTTCATAATTTAATTATGAATCAATATTAATTATCTTAATTAATATAATGTTCACATTTAGGAATGTACTAACACCACTATCATGCATGTTGACTCATCTAAACCTACAGAATATAAGCTAGTGTATGTGTGTGATGGTTCTCAATAGGTTCAAACCTCCACATACTATCATGATCTACCTCCCTCTCATGTATGATCCTCTCCCTCTAGCAATTGTGAGGGTAAAAATAACCATCATGCATCCATAAAATCTAAGTAAAACATAATTATTAGTTATTTTTATTACATATAAAACATGAGATGTGAAAATAAAAAGAGGTGAGCATGCACCAATAGGTAAATGCACAATGTTCTTTAATTTTCATAGCACATTCAACAATTTAAACTTTATGAAATTGAGAATAAATGAACCCAAAAAAAAGACAACATCTAACCTATGAATAGAAGTAATCCCATTGGCATATTTGAAGTTTCAATGTACAAAATGGTAGTTTACATCTACAATGTGTCAATAAATTTATGAAGAACGATCACAAATTGAACATACGAAAAACCTACAATCAATGGAAAATAATGTGATGCAAAGTTTAACAATATTCCATCTATTTCTTTGAATCTTGTAGCACAAGTATCTTTAGATTACTTGTACAACTATTATGTGAGAGCAAAAAGTCCTCATTTTTTATGAATAAGGTATTTAGTACTTTTTAAAAGCTAAAAAGATAATAATACAATATTCACAAGGAAAAGGCAAGTGGTAAGAAGGCACACCCTCAAAGTCTATGAGGGACTAGGTCTTTAAAACAAAATATGAGAGAAATCTAAATGAGGAAGCCCAAACATCAAAAAATAAACAAGCCACTAGGCAGTGAGAGAAGCACCAAAAAGAGGGAGATCTTGACCATCTAGTTTTTCTCAAACATTAATTGGGATGGAGTTCTCATCAATAGGCTCTTAGCCAATGAGAGCATCGTCCTCCTCTTGATCATTATATATAGGTTGTTGAGCACGAATAGGAGAAACAGCTATCTCCAAGCGAGGAAACTTGCTAGAATCTAGCCATCCAGGAGCACCGTGCCAACAAGAAGAGATAGAAGGTGGCTAAGAAGGCTAAGACCAACTGCAAGTTACATGATCCCTAGACCCTGGAGGCTAAGAGTCATGGGGCTGAGATCCTCGATCATGTCAAATTAACTCTGACCACACTAGCACCCATGAGGTGGGGAAGAGCTAGGAGCTAGAACTCTAACCACCATTTAGGGGGCATTACCCCAATGGTCAAGAAGCTCCTAAAGATGCATAACTTCAAGTGCAACCTTGTTGGCTTGCACCTGAATCTACATAATTACATTAGAGAAAGTCATAGCTTTAGTGTATATAAAAAACTAAGCATCAATCGAACAACCTACAAAGAGAGCTAATTTTTTTCTTTCGAAACACTAAAAGTAATTTCCACCCTAGAAGCATGCCAAATCTAGTTATATTTGAATGGGAGATAGGACCAATCCACCAACAAAACCATATGCCATGAGAAGGGGTCAAGTTGAAAAGGCTTGAAAAAATCATGTATCCAAATCTAAGCTTCTTGAGCTTTGGGGTAGAGCTAAAAAAGATGCTTGAGAGTCTTGAATTGTCCATAGAATGAATAGTGGGAGTTGAGAATTCCTAAATGATTCAAGAAAGAACCAAGCAAAATACCTTGGTAGAGAATGCACCACGTGAAATGATCTAATTTAGGCTCAAGAATGGTCAACCAAATAGATTGGAACCATTGATGCCAAGTGCCAAGAGAAGACTAGAGATGCCAACAATGATTTAGTTGATCCACCATTAGGAGATGAGGCAAGAGCCACAAGTATCCTTTGTGAGGTATTTAATTATGAAATAGTGTGTCAAGATACCATTTCCAATCTTTCCACTGGGGCTTGAAGGACCTAACCCCAATTTTGTAGACCATATGGGGAGGAATGGTATCAATAGCAGTTTGAAAAAATCTCCTAATCTTGATTAGATAGCTAGAATTTCAACTATTTGGTCTACTCTATCAATAAGATCAGGAAGAAATTTAAATCCTCTTTGAAGAATTTTAAAGCATGAACCCAAGGACCTTTGGCAAGAGAATGGTCTTGATAGGAAAGAACCAAATATTACTAAATAGACTATTGATTAATTGAGAGGCCATTGTAGAGGTCATTACCAACTCAGAGAAGTTAGGGCTTGATAGACTCCCAGGCTTTTCAAATGCTCTTGATAACAAACATGCCTTGTATCTGGACATGTTCCCTCAAAGTGAGGAGAGTATAGAGACCAAGTCCTTTTCAAGTTAGATACCCAATAGGCACACTTGATAGGATGCAATGCCAAATGAGAATTTTCCAGGCATCATTCCCTTCAAGGGGCCTAATAATCCATTTAGAATAAACTGCAAGGCCTTAACAATGGATCCTAAACTATCAACATCATGAGGAAAACAATATAATTCTCAAGCAAAATAATGGAATCCTTTATGTCCATCACTAGAGGCCCAAATAGAGTCCCTCAGAAACTTCTCAATTTTTAAATAAAAGGCCTTCAAAGGAACCCAACACTTGAGGAGTAGTAAACATGAGTAGTAGCCAAAATTTTAGAGCAAACCTAGAATTTATTAGCTAGATAAAGAGGCTTAGTGATCCAATAGCTTAGCTGCTTCTTAATTCTAGCAATGATAGCTTGCCAAAAAATAGCAGGAAAAGCTTGAAAAGCAAAGGGAATGCCCATAAAATAGAAAACTTCCTCATGATCAAGTATTTCTATCCAAAAGAGTCTAACTATCTAGGTTTAGGAAGAAATGACTTCCTATAGCAGTGGGTCTTTTACCATTGATGCTTGAACCAGAGGCTTGGCAAAATATATCAAGGCAAAGAAGAGCCTATTTGACATTATTTTTGTCCTCGATAAGAGTGAGAAGTGGATCATCAATAAAGGGTAAATGCAAGGAGATGGGGGACCAAAAAGTCACCACCATCTCCAAAATTAAAGCATAATGCGCTCGTGTTTTGCTTTTAATAAAAGCAAAAAAAATGCATTTTCTGCACATTCACCCGCGGCTAGGTTATTGACAGTAGCAAAGAAAGCAAGCAAAATGCACTCGCGTTGATAAAAAGGAGATTCAATCAAGTGCAAGTGAGAAAACAAGAAATTCACAATGTCACCTCGCCACCAAAGACATCGTCGTGCAAATTTGGAGGCTCTTGCACAGGAAGAAGGTAGGGTTTGTCTGAATTTGTTAGTTTTAGATCAATTTTTTAGTTTTGCAATGTTTGATTTATGTTTATATTACATTTACAATTATTGGAGAAGCAAAAAATCTAAATCTAGTTGAGGAGGGTGAAAACAACCCCCAAAACCCTCCAAACCCTCAAAACCCACCTTCACCTCCTTTTCATGTAAGGGATAATCAAGAACACTACTTAGGGATAATAGAAGAAAACAAGAAACATCTTGAAACTATTATTCAAACCCTAAACAATCCAGGTGGAACCACTAAGCATAGGAGGGCACTTGCAAAATCACTATAGGAGATTGTTTCCCACACAGATTTGGTGACGAAACAAATCACCGATTTCCAAGACTATAGGGAGAGGAGTCAGCAATATTATGCCGACAAGTTGTCATATGAACAAGTGAAGAAGGAAAAAATTACAAAATCTCAATTATGTGCACAATTTACTAATCCCAAAACTGGCCAAACATTAGAGGAAACTTGCAGACGGTTTCCTATACATTGGTGTAGGAATGAAGACATATCCCAAAACTTTTGGGATAGATGGTACATGGTCTTCGATGAGCGGTCATGAAACAATGATGAAGTACCACAATATTTTTTGAGGAAACTCTATTGCCAGTTCGTCCTCAACAAGATTCTGAATTATTTTGATATTCGTGATTTCCAGGGTAGAGGTGGTGGCTCTGCATAAGATAGACTTGGGGCTCAGCGAGATGAACAGCATGTGCCTATACCCCAAGGGAGGCCAGAACATAGGTCATTCCCTTTGGCTTTGAAGGAGAGTGTTAAGCTGGAGACTTTACATTCACTGACTACTCTCACCCAAACTCTATCACAGCATGCGGATGATTTTACCCAGGGCGATGAGGGTGAGAGTAGTAGGCGTCATGTGTACATTTGTGCGGTACATGTGGGAACCTATGTGATTATGGGACACAGGAGGCACGACAGGACTCTGCGACACAAGGGCAGGACATATTGGATGATCTTGTTCTCAGTGACGATCTCTTACAGCATACATTTGGTATTGACTCTCAGGTAATTTGTTACAAGTTTCATCTTGATTTAGTATATTGTTATTTGAAATTTGTAGTTAATTTTATATGATTATCTATAGTATAAGAAAAAAATAATGTATGTAATTGTTTGCGCAATGAAATTCTAAGGTCAGAGTCTTCATCCTACCTCTGTTAACCATCCATTGGCAGCTTATGAGCGGAGGTCAAGTCAGCAGGTATGTAATTTATCACATATTCATAATTATTGTAGATATGTCAATGGTAATATTATTATGTGACTTGATTTGATGATTTCAATAGTCACCAGCACCTCCACAGTTTCCTTGGTCTCCTGGTCGCCAAACCACCACTTTTACTGAGGTAAATTTAACTATTTCTAATCATTATGCATTTTAAAAATAATGTTATGTATTTATTTTGTTTTGATAATCTTGAACTTGATTTTCAGATGTTGAATACAGTGGAGACTCCTCCTCATCTTCGTGAGTCAGCGTAGATAGGCATTGATGCAGCCATGATGTCTACAAATCCTTTGACTTAGGTATGAGCCAATAACATGAAAATATCATAATTTTGTATTTCTTTTTATCTCATGTCATTTGATGTACATAAATGATATTTATGTTTAGTCAATTTTGCTTCTTGATGCTTCTCACAGGAGGTCACAACTCTAGTCCGTCTAACTATGGATGAAGAGAGAGTCAAGATGATGGAGAGCGATCATCAGTTGGCAGTAAGTGATCAATTACATATGTGATGTTATATATTTCATATATTTTTTATACTAATGTGCATATTGTTTGTTTGTATTAAAAGGTACAGCTGGATGAACTTTATATGAAGAGGTCTACTCAACAGTAGAGAGTATGTGTCACTGACTGTCTCTCCATCTTCACAGTCAAAGAAGGGCCACTGATTATTTCCTAAAAGTCCATAGGAAACTAGTTTTGGGGAACTTTTTTGTATGCCTAGATGACTTTGCATACATACTTTTGTATGTTAATCCGATGTATATTTTTGTATATTTACCTATATGGCTTTGTTTGGACACGCCTATATGGCTTTTTATATAAACTAGATGTTTTGTTCATGACATTATGTATATACGATAGTTTATATTAAATATTTAATATGATAATCAATTATTGTTATAGGAATTTGGTTTTACAAGTGCCAATTGCATTTGCTTGAAAGTTTATGAATTGTATTCAAATAATCCATTTTGTGCAAATCTTGCAATCATTGAATTCTGTCGAGCTGTGCATTTCTTTGAGGCATCATTTTAAATAGTTCACGTGCCTTGTCTATGCTTCCATACTTTACATACATGTCTACAAGGGCAACTTTGCAAATACAATACATGTGAGAAAATTCCTATATCATTTATGCTTTGATGGTTGTCCACACCATGTTCTCTGGATCCCATTATAGCATAGGCAAGGAGGAAGTTGGTTAAGGTTGTGCAATTTGGTTTTAGATGTGCCAAAATTTGTGTAAATGGTTGAAATTTATTTTTGTGCATTTGCTTGAGAGATTTTAAAGCCTTATAAAAAATCCATTTCGTGCATATCTTGTAATCATTGCATTCCATGAGACAACATTTCATTAAGGCATCGCGTCTAACAGTTCATGTCCGTTATATATGCTTCCACACAAGTTGCATACATGTCTTGCAAGGTACTTACAACTACGACATTTGACAAAATTCCTATATCCTTTATGCTTTGATGGATGTCTATACCGTGCTCCAAACATACCATTTCTAAGGTTTTGGAATTTGGCTTTACACTTGCCAATTGCATTTCCTTGGAACTTTCTAAAGGCTTATCAGTAAATCCATTTTGTTCATATCTTGCAATCATTGTATTCCATGAGGCGGCATTTCTTTGAGGCATCATGCCAAACAGTTCACATGCCTTGTCTATGCTTCCACACTTTGCATACATGTCTCTAAGGGCATTTGCAACTACAACATCTAACAAAATTCCCATAATTTTTATCCTTTTGATGGATGTCCATTTTGGCATAGGCAAGGAGGATACTGGCTAAGGTTGTGGAATTTTGCTTTACACCTGCCAATCACATTTGCTTCAAAGTTTCTAATTTTGCTATACATGTTTCTGAGGGCAGTTACAACTACAACATCTAATAGAATTCCCATATCCTTCATGCTTTGATGGATGTCCATACCATGTTCCAAAGATCCCATTTTGGCACAGGCAGGGAGGATACTGGCAAAGGTTGTGGAATATGGCTTTACACCTACCAACTGTATTTTCTTTAAAGTGTCTAAATCCTTTTCAACAAATCCATTTTGTGCATATCCTACAATCAAGGCATTCCATTAGATGGCACCTCTGTGAGGTGTTCTGTTGAATAGTTCATGTGCCTTGTCTATGATTCCACATTTTGCATACATGTCTCTCAATGCAGTTGCAACTATAACATCTGATAGAATTCCCATATCCTTCATGCTTTGATGGATGTCCATACCATGTTCCAATGACCTGATTTTGGCACATGCAAGAAGGATGTTGGCAAAGGTTGTGGAATTTGGATTTACACCTGCCAAGTGCATACACATTTTGCATACATGTCTCACAGGGCAGTTACAATTACAACATTATCAATGGGTTTCATAAATTTGCATACATGTCTTACAAGGCAGTTGCATAAATGGGTTTGTACCACAAACTTCATTATCAATTCCCATTGTAAAGTGGTAAATTCTATTGCAAGGTTTGATAGATCAAGTTCATATTATGAACTTCACAATGAATATTCTTCCTATCAGCTATAATAAGACTGTTATAATAGTTGGAACAACAATTTAGAATTCCCCTGCCTTACTCAAAATCATGTCAAATGTCTCATAAAAGTCTTCCTCCATCCTCATTGGTGCAAGAACACCTTCACAATGTTGGTCAAATGTTGTAAATAAGAGTCTTTAGTGAGTTTTGCATGTCCAAGTCATATTTTTTTTTGTTCTATAAGGTCTAATTAAGTCTATATTGGGTGTATTTATGCCATATAGTGGTCTAGGTGTGAAATTTTGTCATGGACACTTCATAATCTAGGAAAGAACATTCTCTCATCATACTGAAAACTCCATGAAACAATGAAGCACCATGTCGAAGGTTCATGGTTGTTGGAGGTTTGATAAAACTCATTTTTATGATGCCCAGGTTGTCCTAGACATGCATAAGGTTCATAACTTCTAAAAAATCAATCTCTAGTTCATTTTCTTGACCCATGGAAAAAGTTATAACCGTTGTCCCAAAGTCTAGACAATTATGTAGTAACAAAGGACAATTAGGAAAGGTGGTAGGAGTGACATTTTGCATTCCATAGCTCGTGGGACTGAATGGACTTTGCCTACATGTCAGGGTGGGTGGGTAAATGCCAGGGGAGGTCTCATTTCGTGTGCCAAGCACCGCAGTCGTTCGGGTTAGCAGGCTACCAGCAAAATCCCTTAAGATCCCTAAGACGAAAAAACTGCCAAACTTTGATGGGACAGTTCTCAAAATTCGTGGCAGATGGGAATGTTTCATTTAGACCTATAGGTGCACGTGGGGTCCATCCACAATAACCTCTCTCGGTTTCGTTCAACTCCAGTTTGTTTGACCGTGTCGAAATCAAACACATTCTTGCAAAATGCTTCAGTTTCATGCTGTGGAAAGGTGCTAGGAGTGACATTTTGTATTCCATAGCTCGTGGGTCCGAATGGACTTCACCGACGCATCAGGGTGGGCTGGTAAATGCTAGGGGAGGTCTCATTTTGTGTTCCAAGCGTCGCATTCGTTCGAGGCAGCAGCCTACCGGCAAAGTCCCTTAAGCGCCCTAATAGGAAAAAACTACCAAACATTGACGAGACAGTTCTTGAAATTCGTGGCAGTTGGGAATGTTCCGTTTGGACCTATAGGTGTATGTGGTGTCCCTCCATAATAACCTCTCTCAGTTTCATTCAACTCCAGTCCATTTGACTGTGCCGAAATCAAACACATTCTTGCAAAATGATTCAGTTTCATGCAGTGGAAAGGTGCTAGGAGTGACATTTTGCATTCCATAGCTCATGGATCCGAACGGACTTTGTCGACGTGTCAGGGTGGGTGGGTAAATGCCAAGAGAGGTATTGTTTTGTGTGCCAAGTGTCGCATTCGTTCAGGGCAACAGGCTATCGACAAAGTCCCTTAAGCGCTCCCTAAGACAAAAAAATTGCCAAACTTTGATGGGATAGTTCTCAGAATACATGGTAGCAGGGAACGTTCCACTTGGACCTATAGGTGTATGTGGAGTCCGTCCACAATAACCTCTCTTGGTTTCATTCAACTGTAGTCTGTTTGACCGTGCCGAAATCAAACGCATTCTTGCAAAATGCTTCAATTTCATGCTGTGGAAAGGTGCTAAGAGTGACATTTTGCATTCCATAGCTTGTGGGTCTGACCGGACTTTACCGGCGTGTCAGGGTGTGCGAGTAAATGCCAGGGGAGGTCTCATTTCATGTGCCAAGTGTCACATTCGTTTGGGGCAACAGGCTACCGGCAAAGTCCGTTAAGATCCCTAAGACAAAAAAACTACCAAACTTTGACGGGACAATTCTCAGAATTCGTGGTAACTGGGAACATTCCATTTGGACCTATAGGGGCACGTGGGGTCTGTCTACAATAACCTCTCTCAGTTTCATTCAACTCCTATCCATTTGACCATGCCGAAATCAAACGCATTCTCGCAAAATGCTTCAGTTTCATGCAGTGAAAAGGTGCTAGGAGTGACATTTTACATTCCATAGCTCGTGGGTCCGAACAAAGTTCACCGACGTGCAGGGTGGGCAGGTAAATGCTAGGAGGTCTTGTTTCGTGTGCCAAGTGTCGCATTCGTTTGGGGCAGCAGGCTACCGGCAAAGTCCCTTAAGCGCCCTAGATGAAAAAATTGCCAAAATTTGACGGGACAGTTCTCTGAATTCATGGTAGTTGAGAATGTTCCATTTAGACCTATAGGTGCATGTGGGGTCCCTCTACAATAACCTCTCTTGGTTTCATTCAACTCCTGTCCATTTGATCGTGCCAGAATCAAACACATTCTTGCAAAATGCTTCAGTTTCATGCTGTGGAAAGGTGCTAGGAGTGACATTTTGCATTCCATAGCTCATGGGTCTGAACAGACTTCACCAACACATTGGGGTGGGCGAGTAAATGCTAGGGGAGGTCTTGTTTCGTGTGCGAAGTGTCACATTCGTTCGGGACAGCAAGCTACCGGCAAAGTCCCTTAAGAGCTCCCTAAGACGAAAAAATTGCCAAACTTTGACAGGATAGTTCTCAAAATTTGTGGCAAATGGGAACATTCCATTTAGACCTATAGGTGTACATGGGGTCTGTCTACAATAACCTCTCTCGGTTTCGTTTAACTCCTATTCGTTTGACCGTGCCAGAATCAAATGCATTCCTGCAAAATGCTTTAGTTTCATGCTGTGGAAAGGTGCTAGGAGTGACATTTTGCATTCCATAGCTCGTGGGTCCAAACAGACTTTTCTGACGCATCGGGGTGGGTGGGTAAATGCTAGGGGAGGTCTTGTTTCGTGTGCCAAGCATCGCATTCATTCGGGCAACAGGCTACCGGCAAAATTCCTTAAGCGCTCCCTAAGATGGAAAAATTACCAAACTTTGACGGGACAGTTCTCAGAATTTGTGGCAGATGGAAACATTCTGTTTAGACCTACAGGTCTACGTGGGGTCCGTCTATAATAACCTCTCCCGGTTTCGTTCAACTCCTATCCATTTGACCGTGCTAGAATCAAACACATTCTTGCAAAATGCTTCAGTTTCATGCTGTGGAAAGGTGCTAGGAGTGACATTTTACATTTCATAGCTCGTGGGTCCAAACGAATTTTGCCAACACGTCGGGGTGGGCAGGTAAATGCCAGGGGAGGTCTCATTTTGTGTGCCAAGCATCACATTCGTTCAGGGTAGTAGGCTACCGGCAAAGTCCCTTAAGCTCCCTAAGATGAAAAAACTACCAAACTTTGACGGGACAGTTCTCGAAATTCATGGCAGCTGTAAATGTTTTGTTTGGACCTATAGGTGCACGTGGAGTCTGTCCACAATAACCTCTCTCAGTTTTGTTCAACTCTGTTCCGTTTGATCATGTCAAAATCAAACGCATTCTTGCAAAATGCTTCAGTTTCATGCTATAGAAAGGTTGCCAGGTGCCATATTTTTTGTTCTACTCATCATGGGGCCGAATGGACTGAACCAACATGTCAGGGTGGGTGGTTAAATGCTAGGGGAGATCTCATTTCATGTGCCAAATGTCTCAGTCATTCTGGGCTGTAAGCTACCAGTAAACTCGACAAGTGTTAGGTCTCGGTAGCTTGCAGGCTATAACGACTAGGATACTTGGCACATGAAATGAGACTTCCCCTAGCATTTACCCACCCATCTCGACGTGTTGGCGCAGTCCATTCGGCCCCACGATGAGAAGAACAAAAAATATGGCACCTGGCAACCTTTCCACTGCATGAAACTGAAGCATTTTGCAAGAATGTGTTTGATTCTGGCATGGTCAAACGGACTGGAGTTGAATGAAATTGAGAGAGGTTATTGTGGACGGACCCCACGTGCACCTATAGGCCCAAATGAAACATTCCCAACTGCAATGAATTCTGAGAACTGTCCTATCAAAGTTTGGTAGTTTTTTCCTCTTAGGGATCTTAAGGGACTTTGCCGATAGCCTACTGCCCTGAATGACTGCGGCGCTTGGCACATGAAATGAGACCTCCCCTGGCATTTACCCACCCACCTTAACGCGTTGACAAAGTCCGTTCAGACTCACAAGCTATGGAATGCAAAATGTCACTCCTAGCACCTTTCCACTGCATGAAACTGAAGCATTTTGCAAGAATGCGTTTGATTTCAGCACGATCAAACGCACTGGAGTTGAACGAAACTGAGAGAGGTTATTGTGGATGGACTCCACATACACCTATAGGTCTAAATGGAACGTTCCCAGCTACCACGAATTCTAAGAACTGTCTCGTCAAAGTTTGGTATTTTTTTCGTCTTAGAGACTTTGCCAGTAGCCTGCTGCCCCAAACGAATGTGAGCTTGGCACACGAAACGAGACCTCCCTTGGCATTTACCCACCCAGCCCAACGTGTTGGTGAAGTTCGTTTAGACCCATGAGCTATGGAATGCAAAATGTCACTCCTAGCACCTTTCCACTGCATGAAACTGAAGCATTTTGCAAGAATGTGTTTGATTCTGGCACGATCAAACAGACTAGAGTTGAACGAAACCAAGAGAGGTTATTGTGGATGGACACCACACACACCTATAGGTCCAAATGGAACATTACCAGCTGCCACAAATTCTGAGAACTGTCCCATCAAAATTTGGCAGTTTTTTCGTCTTAGGGACCTTAAGGGACTTTGCCGGTAGCCTACTGCCCCGAACAAATGTGACGCTTGGCACATAAAACGAGACCTCCCTTGGCATTTACCTGCCCACCTCGACGCATCGGTGAAGTTCATTCAGACCCACGAGCTACGGGATGAAAAATGTCACTCCTAGCACCTTTCCACAGCATGAAACTGAATCATTTTGCAAGAATGCGTTTGATTTCGGCACGATCAAACAGACTGGAGTTGAACGAAACCGAGAGAGGTTATTATGGAGGACCCCATGTGTACCTATAGGTCCAAATGGAATGTTCCCAGCTGCCACAAATTTTAAGAATTGTCCCGTCAAAGTTTGGCAATTTTTTCATCTTAGGGTGCTTAAGGGACTTTGCCGGTAGCCTACTTCCCCGAATGACTGCGGCGCTTGACACACAAAATGAGACCTCCCCTGGCATTTACCCGCCCACACCAATGCATTGGTGAAGTCCATTTGGATCCACGAGATATGGAATGCAAAATGTCACTCCTAACACCTTTCCACTGCATGAAACTGAAGCATTTTGCAAGAATGCATCTGATTTTGGCACGGTCAAACGGACTGGAGTTGAATGAAACCCAAAGAGGTTATTGTGGATGGACTCCACGTGCACCACCAAAATCCAAAGATGATGAAGAAGCACAACCAAAATCCAATGATCCAATGGCATGAATCAATGACATAAACAACTATGTCCTACTATTGTAACATGATAAACATGAATGTTATGAACTAACATCCAAACCCTTTGACATGAATCTGTTGCAAGTATGAGGTTATCCAGTGTTGTCATTGATGTCAACATACTCATATTGCATTGACAAGAAGGATTTGATGAGCTGTGTGCTGAGGATATTGAGAAAATTAGTCTCAGTCAGGAACAGTGAAGAACAGTGATGAGAAGAAGGTAAATGTACTGTATAGGATGAGAACCGGAGGATGCGGATTAAAGGGTTAGTAGATATGAGTCTTGAGATGCTACAGTTAAGATTTCAGAGGTCCGCATGAAGATCTGAAGGAGTTGTGGCTGCCGGTATAGAACCGGGTCCGGCAAGTATCCGGAGGTGACAGAGGATCACAAAACGGTCCGGTGAGGTCCAGAATTGTATTATCCTAATCTGCGGATTGGAAGGAGTGTTTGGGATGTCCTTATGATGTATCATCCTGATTTGTGTATGATTTGGAGGTCCGGAAGTACCTCTTGCATTGTGACAGTGGCGACAGACTGTGTTCTTGAAGTTCCGGATGAGGAAGACGAGAGATCCCAGTAAGCAGAGGAAGTGCGGATGTATCCGGACATTCAGACAGGCTTGTGAAGGTTCTTGGATCATTTTTAGGTTTTGTTGTTGGTCCGCATTGATAGTAGAGCCCGGAATTGAAGTTATTCTTCCGGATGAAGTTCTTGCTCTGTGTAGCCGACCGGATGAGTTGTTCATCCTGCGAATGTTCTTGTGATGGCCGACCGGATGTGTTATTCATCTTGCGGATACTCCTATGGTTGTTTGCCGACTTAGATGTTTGTTCCTAAGTCGATGTCTTGTATAAATAACGGTTTGTGAGTCCATTTCAGTGTGTGGTGTGAGGATGAGTATGATATAGTGAAGAAAGGTGCGAAAGGCAGAGCAGAGATTGTTGGGCTTAATTGGAACTGATCCGGACATGGTAGAGATGTCATTCTCCAGTTCAAGACTGTGATTTTCATCACTTTGTAGACAGTGTGTCTCCTTGTAGGCAGTGGGCCTCTTTGTGAGCAGTGTGCTCGGGCAGTGAGCCCTTATTGGCATGTGCCATTCATTTTTCTTTATTCTTCTAACAGAGAATAATTCTTGGGTTAATCACCCCGTGGTTTTTCCCTTAACCGGGTTTTCCACGTCAAAATCTTGGTGTTCAATGTGTTGATGCTTATCTGCTCTTGTGTTTATGTATTATGCTTCCATGGATGATTATTTGATGTGCTGCTAACTAACAACAGTGAGTTAAGTGTTTGAATGACAAGAAGTTTTATACAACTGATTCACCCCCCCCCCTCTCAGTTGTATGCCCTAGATCCAACAATTGGTATCAGAGCCAAGTTCCTCTGACAAGAGCTTAACCGCTTGAGGAGATCCAGGATGTCGTCATACAAGAAGGATAGTCCGAAGTTCGATGGAACCAACTTCACTCTCTGGAAAGGTCGCATGAAGTGTCACTTGGAATGCATGGGAAAGGCATACCTGGGTATGATTTCAAAACCATATGTACCACCACAAGGTGGTCCGACAACTCTGAATGAAATCACAGAAGCTGAAAACAATCTGCGGACCAAGGAAGCTCTTCTAAGCGCATTGAACGACTCAGATCTCTCGAATGTCATTGACCTACCCACTGCATATGAGATCCTAACTAAACTGGAACTTTTGTATGAAGGAGATGAGTTTGTCAAAAGTGCAAGGTTGCAAAGTCTGAAAGGGAAATTTGAAAGATTGAAAATGAGAGATGATGAAAACATCACTACCTTTATGCCAAGAGTAAATGAGCTGGTATGTGGAATCAGAAATGCTGGTGGAACTTTAGATGAAAATGAGATTGTCTGCAAAATCCTAAGATCCCTTCCTGCTGCCTACAAAATCAAAGTTGCTGCCATTGATGAATTCAGAGCCCACACAACTGTCACAAGAGAACAACTGGCTGGCAAACTAGCTGCATTTGAAATGACCGAGTTTGGAGATGATCCTCCCAAGACTGAATCTGCTTTCAAAGCCAGTGCCTATGTAAAAGGCAAACAGAGATTTGATCCGGGTGAAAACTCATCAAAGAAAATGTCATGGTATGATCAAGCAAGAAGAGACATGGAAGAAGAAGAAGCAGAAACAGCTCAACTTGAAGCCCTCATTGCAAAGAGACTGCCAAGAGGATCCGGTAAGTATGAAGGAAAACTACCCTTTAAGTGTTTCAACTGCAATAAGATTGGTCATTTTGCCTCAAGATGTCCGGAGAGATCTGCAAGATCTAATACTCACAGACAAAGGTTTCAAAAGAATTGCTATTATGTTCATGAAGAAGATGACAATGAAGGAGTAACAGATGATGAATCAGAACCAGGAAGCAAATCCGGAAATGAGTGGGTGTTTATAGCCATCAAGGAAGAAGATCCCTTGCTCTCTGAATCTGTCAATCACAAAGTTGTTGAAAAAGCCTTGGCTGCTCAAGTAGAAGAAAAGGATGACTGGGTTATTGACAGTGGATGTTCTCACCATATGACTGGTGACAAGAATAAGTTCTTAGACTTGGAAAGATATGAAGGAGGAATGGTAAAGTTTGGTGACAATTCTGCTGGCAGAATCAGAGGTAGGGGAACTATTTCCTTTGATGGTAAGAGCAAAACAGGAAATGTACTGTATGTTGAAGGATTGAAGCACAATCTTCTCAGTGTTGGTCAGTTAGTGGACAAAGGCTATGATCTCCGGTTCAAGAATGGAAAATGCAGAATCTTTACAAGCTCCGGAACTGAAATTGCATCCGGTACTCAGACAAGAGGTAACATCTTTCATCTGGTTGGTTCAAATAAAAGTTGTTTGTTTGTTCAAATTGATCAGAGTTGGTTATGGCATAGAAGAATGTGTCATGTAAATTTTGATAACATCATCAAAATAAGCAATACTCAGGCTGTGAGAGATCTTCCAAAGTTAATAAAACCTACAAATAGTGTGTGTAAAGAATGTCAGTTAGGCAAACAAAGCAGAGTCTCTTTTAAAAGCAAAGATCAGTCTTCTACCGGATTATTGGAATTAGTACATACTGATCTATGTGGTCCAACAAGAATCAAGAGTCTGCAAGGTGATAGATATTTCATGTTGTTAATTGATGATCATTCCCGGATGATGTGGGTTACCTTTCTAAAAGAAAAATCAGAAGCTTTTGAGAAGTTCAAAATCTTCAAAGCTATGGTGGAGAATCAAACCGGATTGAAACTAAAGTGTCTAAGGTCTGATAGAGGTGGTGAATTTACATCTGGTGAATTCATTGACTTTTGTGAGAAACAGGGTATAAGGAGACAGTTGTCTGCTCCTAAGACTCCACAGCAGAATGGAGTAGTTGAGAGAAAGAACCGGACCATCCAGGAAGCTGCTAGGACAATGATGTTGGAAGCAAATGTTCCTCAAATGTTTTGGAAAGAAGCTATCAGCACTGCAGTCTACACTCTCAATCGAGTTCAAATCAGAAACAACACCGGTAAGACCCCCTATGAACTCTGGTTTGGCATCACTCCTACTGTGAAATATTTCAGAGTATTTGGTAGCAAGTGTTATATTAAAAGAGATGAAGATCTAGGAAAGTTTGATGCTAGAAGTGATGAAGGAATTTTCTTGGGCTACTCCACTCAAAGCAAGGCATACCGGTGTTACAATAAGAGATTGAGGAAGATGATAGAAAGCACCAATGTGAAGGTTGATGAAGGAATTGAGAAGCCTTCAAGATTTTATGAGTTTGATGAAGATGACCAAGACAGTGCTCAAGGACCTCAATCCTCTCCGGTGAGACAGAGTCAGCCTGATCCGGTAAATCAGGAAGAAGAGTTAGATTTGAATGAGGTTGATCAAGAAACAGCAGTGCTGGATACTCCCAAAATTCCAAGGTATATAAGACTGAATCACTCTGAAGATCAGATCATAGGTGACAGAAGCAAAGGTGTACAAACTAGAAGGAATATTGCTCAAGATCAGAATGAATGTTGTCTGATTTCAAAGATTGAACCTAAAACAATAAATGAAGCCTGCAATGATGAAAACTGGACCAAAGCAATGGAAGATGAACTGATGCAAATTGAGAAAAATCATACTTGGGATCTTGTTCCCAGACCTAGAGACAGGAATGTAATTGGAACCAAGTGGGTCTTCCGAAACAAACTAAATGAAGCTGGTGAAGTAATCAGAAACAAAGCTAGATTGGTCTGCAAGGGCTACTCACAAATAGAAGGAATTGACTTTGAAGAGACTTTTGCTCCGGTAGCAAGAATTGAAGCAGTCAGATTACTTCTTGCATTTGCTGCCTTCAAAGACTTCAAGGTATATCAGATGGATGTCAAGTCTGCCTTCCTAAATGGTGATCTGGAAGAAGAAGTCTACATTGAACAACCGGATGGATTTCAATTGTCTGATAATAATGATATGGTCTGCAAGTTGAAGAAAGCTTTGTATGGATTGAAGCAAGCCCCAAGAGCATGGTATGAAAGGTTGGATAAGCATCTTGTGCAGATTGGATTCAACAAAGGTACTGCTGACAGTAACTTATATTTCAAAATTGATCATGAAAACATTCTAATTGTTGAAGTGTTTGTGGATGATATCATTTTTGGAGGAAGAGATAGTATGTGCAAAACTTTTGCAAACCAGATGAAAAGTGAGTTTGAAATGTCTATGCTTGGTGAAATGAATTTCTTCTTGGGTCTGCAAATTACTCAAACAAAAGAAGGGATCTTCATCTCTCAGACCAAATATGTGAAAGAATTGTTAAAGAAATTTGGTATGGAAGACTCAAAACCTATGAACACTCCTATGGCAACCGGATGTAAGTTAAGCAAAGATGATGATTCTCCAAAGGCAGATCAGACAAAGTATAGATCAATGATTGGTGGATTGTTGTATCTCACTCAAACTAGACCAGATATAATGCAGGCTGTTGGTCTTGTGGCAAGATTCCAGGCTGATCCTAGAGAATCTCATGTTATGGCAATCAAAAGAATTTTTAGATACTTGAAAGGAACAGTTGAGTATGGTCTATGGTATCCTAGAGATCCAGATTTCTCTCTTCATGCTTACACAGATGCAGATTGGGCAGGAGATGTGGATGACCGGAAGAGCACTAGTGGTGGAGCATTCTTTTTGGGAAAGAGATTGGTTTCTTGGCTAAGCAAGAAACAAGATGCAATATCTCTGTCTACAACTGAAGCAGAATACATTGCTGCAGCAGGTAGTTGCACTCAAATCCTATGGATGAAGCAGATGCTAAGAGACATCAAAGTTGAATATGAGGAGCCTATCACAATTTTCTGTGATAATTCAAGTGCAATTAATATTTCCAAGAATCCGGTATTGCATTCTAAGACTAAGCACATATCTATCAAATTTCACTTCTTGAGAGAACAAGTAAATAAGGAAGAAGTCAGATTGGAGTATGTTCCCTCCAAGGATCAGATTGCAGATATCTTTACAAAACCTCTTCCCAAGGACTCTTTTGAATATCTCCGGGAGAAGTTAGGGGTCATGGCCCCTCCGGTGATGAACTAAGATGCACTGATGTGCATCAGTCCGGTGGCTATCACAGCCATATCTTGTGATCCGGACTAATGGGGAGCTGCAACTAAGGGGGAGCAGCTAGTATGATTCTGATGCATGAGAATTGCAAGTATGAGCCCTTTGCCATTGATGTCAAAGGGGGAGAGAAGACATGTGAAAAACAAGTGGTTGATGATCAAAGGGGGAGCAGTAAAGGAAGAGAAGACATATGAAAAGATGAAGTTCTTGTCTTAATGGTTTTTCACATCATATGTTGCCATCAATGACAAAGGGGGAGATTGTTGCAAGTATGAGGTTATCCAGTGTTGTCATTGATGTCAACATACTCATATTGCATTGACAAGAAGGATTTGATGAGCTGTGTGCTGAGGATATTGAGAAAATTAGTCTCAGTCAGGAACAGTGAAGAACAGTGATGAGAAGAAGGTAAATGTACTGTATAGGATGAGAACCGGAGGATGCGGATTAAAGGGTTAGTAGATATGAGTCTTGAGATGCTACAGTTAAGATTTCAAAGGTCCGCATGAAGATCTGAAGGAGTTGTGGCTGCCGGTATAGAACCGGGTCCGGCAAGTATCCGGAGGTGACAGAGGATCACAAAACGGTCCGGTGAGGTCCGGAATTGTATTATCCTAATCTGCGGATTGGAAGGAGTGTTTGGGATGTCCTTATGATGTATCATCCTGATTTGTGTATGATTTGGAGGTCCGGAAGTACCTCTTGCATTGTGACAGTGGCGACAGACTGTGTTCTTGAAGTTCCGGATGAGGAAGACGAGAGATCCCAGTAAGCAGAGGAAGTGCGGATGTATCCGGACATTCAGACAGGCTTGTGAAGGTTCTTGGATCATGTTTAGGTTTTGTTGTTGGTCCGCATTGATAGTAGAGCCCGGAATTGAAGTTATTCTTCCGGATGAAGTTCTTGCTCTGTGTAGCCGACCGGATGAGTTGTTCATCCTGCGAATGTTCTTGTGATGGCCGACCGGATGTGTTATTCATCTTGCGGATACTCCTATGGTTGTTTGCCGACTTAGATGTTTGTTCCTAAGTCGATGTCTTGTATAAATAACGGTTTGTGAGTCCATTTCAGTGTGTGGTGTGAGGATGAGTATGATATAGTGAAGAAAGGTGCGAAAGGCAGAGCAGAGATTGTTGGGCTTAATTGGAACTGATCCGGACATGGTAGAGATGTCATTCTCCAGTTCAAGACTGTGATTTTCATCACTTTGTAGACAGTGTGTCTCCTTGTAGGCAGTGGGCCTCTTTGTGAGCAGTGTGCTCGGGCAGTGAGCCCTTATTGGCATGTGCCATTCATTTTTCTTTATTCTTCTAACAGAGAATAATTCTTGGGTTAATCACCCCGTGGTTTTTCCCTTAACCGGGTTTTCCACGTCAAAATCTTGGTGTTCAATGTGTTGATGCTTATCTGCTCTTGTGTTTATGTATTATGCTTCCATGGATGATTATTTGATGTGCTGCTAACTAACAACAGTGAGTTAAGTGTTTGAATGACAAGAAGTTTTATACAACTGATTCACCCCCCCCCCTCTCAGTTGTATGCCCTAGATCCAACAGAATCTTGATATGACATGAGTGAAACAAGAGTGAATAGGATTAAGACCAATTAGGATCAACTTTGTCCATTACTTAGATGTAACCTCATGAAACAAATCAAATGAAATGTACATGAAATATATAACATCACTTATGTAATCGATCACTTACAAAACAAAGTACAAAACAAAGTACATCACTTATGCAATTCATACTACTATTTATATAAAAAACAAAGTACATGTAACCATCTAGGAAAGTTTTATGCATACTTAAAATTCAGGTTAAATCACAATTAACAACTATCATTTATCTTTGTCTGTGTGGATACTCAGTTACCACTAAGACTATCAATCACCTCATTCACACATAAAATGATAATATTCAATCTATTTCAACAAAGCAAAAAATTAGGCCTTTTATCTGTTAAACTATAGTTCTACAACATAATTTGAAAGAGATAGATTGTTGGGTACCTGATGAACGGATTGGTGAGATAGATTGTTGGGTCCCTATGAACTTCACAAATTATTGTCTTTACTCTTTGGTTTTAAGCCCTTGTACAATGACAGAGATATCTACTAAAGATGAATACGATTTCAATCCACTCTACTTGGAGACAAGCACTATCCAAGCAAAGAAATCAAAGACAGACTAAAGATGAATACGATTTCAATCCACTAGACTTAGACTTGGAGACAAACACAAGCACTATCCAAGCAAAGAAATCAAACCTAACATTTCAATAGCAATAAAAAAAAAATTTCTAAATACAAACTAAGTGTTAAGAAAATTTTCTTTTATTTTTTAATGTATATTTCTATAACAAAATTTAAAAGTTAAATGTTAAGATAACCATTTTAAAAATATTATAAATTAATGTATATTTTGATAACAAAATATTATAAAATGATATATATTATAAATAAGAATACTATTCCATTTCCTATATTAAAAGTTTAGGGTTTAAAAATTTAAAGTGTCATGGTTAAATTATATAGTTTAATATACAGGGTTAAATTATATAGTTTAATAAATTTCAAAATTTAAAAAAAAAAACTATCCACATACCTTCAAATTCCAAGTCTGATGGAGATGATTGGTTTGAAACAAAAGAGAAGAATCCCGCAAAAGACGTCCAACTGGAGACATAACATGTCTGTTGTGTATATCATTGCTGTTACACGGATGATTTAAGCAGAACCCATGAGTATGACCTCCCTCCTTATTCCTTTATCATCATATGAATTTCTGTTTTGGTTATACAGCCATTTAAAACTGTACCGATTTTGGCAGCTTTTGTTTTAAAATTTGTAAATGGATTACCATTTATTTTTCTGGAAGTTCACAGTCAACGTTAACAAGAAATTATGCAATAATACAGATAACATTTTCAACCGGATAGTACAAAACTGAAGGCCATAAAAACTCATATAAGCAAATCTACGCTATTAAATTTTTAAGGTGGTTGAAAAAGAATTTTAAACAAATAGCAATGAAGCCATAAAGGCACTCTTTAAAGCACGACCCAAATTCAATGATCTAAGAATGCAATCAAAGCTTACTTACTTCCCTAGCCTTCTCCAGTCCTCTTATTCCATTGTTATCAAACCAATATATCTTATTCCGCAATCAAAATAACTATCACAGATATTTTCACACCATAACTCTCAGCGTGTCAGCTAAAACAAAGGTAAAAGAATTCCATTTAATAAATGAAACGCCCAGCCATTGGAAAATATAGAAACAGCCGCTCAAAATAGAAGACTAGGCTTTAGAAACAAATGATTTTCTTTTTAAACGTTCAAAAAGGCATCAAAATATATAAAGAAATTGAGGCCTTGAAGTCACAGTTTAGAAAGGAAATGGAGATAATTATGTATAAGGAAAAAAAAATAAAAATAAAGTCCCATCTTTTTTTTATATAAAAAATTATTCTTTAACAAATTATAAAAACTCAAAAATAAAATATGAATAAAAGCATTATTATCCTGAAATTTAGAAATATGTTAATTTCTAATTGATTCCATACTAGTATATTTATATTTAAAAATATATATCTATAGTATGCCGAGAGATATCCTAGTGCTTTTTTTTGTTTTCCATAGCTTTTATTTTTATTTTCCTTATTTTTTTTGTGTTTTCCATTGTGATTTTTTCTTTTTTGGTTGCATTTTTTTTATTTTCTCCATAGTTTTTGTGATTTTCTCCCGTTTACAATTCTTTTTGTTTTTATTTTTTATTTTTTATTTTTTATTTTTTTCAATTTCTTTTTTGGTTTTTATTTTTTATTTTTTTTCACGGAAAAAATGAGTGCTCTCATCTCAACCAGTCAGTTATGACTGTAGAGTGCCCTACGGTGGGTGACTCTCAAATGGAATAAAAAGTTCTTTTTAAATTCTTATCTCTAAAAATATCTTAATTAAATAATTAATTAAATTAATTTCTAAATGACTTCATAATTTAATTATGAATCAATATTAATTATCTCAATTAATATAATGTTCACATTTAGGAATGTACTAACACCACTATCCTGTTGACTCATCTAAACCTAAGAATATAAGCTAGTGTATGTGTGTGATGGTTCTCAATAGGTTCAAACCTCCACATACTATCATAGGTTCAAACCTCCACATACTATCATGATCTACCTCCCTCTCCTGTATGATCCTCTCCATCTAGCAATTGTGAGGGTAAAAATAACCATCATGCATCCATAAAATCTCAGTAAAACATAATTATTAGTTATTTTTATTACATATAAAACATGAGATGTGAAAATAAAAAGAGGTGAGTATGCACCAATAGGTAAATGCACAATGTTCTTTAATTTTCATAGCACATTCAACAATTTAAACTTTATGAAATTGAGAATAAATGAACCCAAAAAAAAAAAAGACAACATCTAACCTATGAATAGAAGTAATCCCATTGACATATTGTAATATCCCCTTCTAGTAAGCCAAAATTTTCACAACCTTGCACAAAAATTCAACTCACCAAAAGAGAACATTAGTGTTCAATTCTTCTTTTTTTAATATCATAATTAGAATTCACTAGTAAAGTATTAATCCATATTCTTTCCGCGTTTGTCTTTAAGCATTATAATCTTCTAATCAAAATCACATAGTTATTCTATATTCATATTCGGAGACTTCATGTTCTATCCTAGAGAGAATCATGAGTCACCCTATCATTAATTGATCCCTAATTCCATGAGCATGGTTTGTTAAGGTGCCATTAACCATCCCATACGGAGGCCCGATGGCTTCACACTACACCCGAGGTACTTCACCATTCGGCTCAAAGGACTTCATGCTACACCTGAGCATACTTCATCCATTTGAGAGTCACCCACCGTAGGGCACATTTAACATTGATGAGCTCATCATACCATAGGCCCAAGGCTTCACCTCACACCCGAAGGTACTTCGACACTTGGCCTAAGAGACTTCACCTCACACCCAGAGGTACTTCATCTTCTTGAGGGTCACCTAGGTCCAAATCACACTCTTAACTTAACCCCATACCCATAGATTGGCGAGATGATTAAGGATGAGGCTTAATTCTCCTTTCGGATATGGCATGAAACTATGATTTCCAAATCATCATCAATATTTATACATATTTTCATGACTGTTTATATACAAAGTATATTAATTCTATTTACCTTTTACCTCTACATGATCGCTAATCACTATAATGTTAACACTTATTTAATTCATGATTATCTAGTATACCTTAAACTATATATATATATATATATATCACAAACACGATTCTTCTATGTCTATTCTGATTCTATTTGTAACAGCATGTTAACTTTCTATGCTACTCAACTATCATTCCATTATTCACATTATTGATCAGCAGATGTAGCAATGATAAAGACAAACTATCATACCTTTGGATGATTCACTTGGATGGTTATAGATGAGGTTCGCTGCAATAAGAATTAATGACAGATCTTCAGATTCGAATCCTTGATATTGTTGTTTGCTGGCTTCCAATCTCGATATATGAGAGGAGTGCAAATTGTTTCTTCTATGCCGTCGCTGGAGTGGATTTGATTGATATTGGAGTTATCTGTTGACTTGGTTCTGTAGGTCGATCCCTTGAAAATGTTTCTATGGATGACTCGATGAGAGATTAGAATGTTCGATGATGATTATTGTTGGTCGATGATATGCTGGGACATTATTGTTTAATTATTCCTTTAGATGATCCGATGGTGATTTGATATTTTTTACTGCCTCTAACCAGGTCCAAAGCCACCTCTTATATCGTTGAATGGTTGCATCCTATGATACATCACATCTCTTCATGCTACGTTGTCGATCCTTAGTAAAGCGCATAATATTACTTATCTTTGTTATCGCTAGTTGTTTTTCTTATTCTAAATGGAGCGTTGCTTGTCTTATCCTATAGAATCGTTGCCTTTTAATTATAACCAATGCCACCTTCATAATCGCCACTTTGTCATATCTTGCATGATCATGGTTTATAATAGTCGTTTGTCTTTATATGATTATTGTTTTGTCTTATTTTATGTAGCGGTGGGCCCTTATTATGATGATCGCTGATTTTGAATACCCATACCTTATATGTTTATAATATAATAATATGTTATTATAATAATATTTAATTATTGATATTATATCTATATTAATTTATGATATAATATTTTATTATTAAATCTATATTTGAGTATGTCATTCATATCTTTAATTTGAATGAATGTACAAATTTGATTTGATTAATAGTGGGACATGACACATATTTCAAGTTTCAATGTACAAAATGGTAGTTTACATCTACAATGTGTCAAGAAAATTATGAAGAACGATCACAAATTGAACATATGAAAAACCTACAATCAATGGGGAATAATGTGACGCAAGGTTCAACAATATTCCATCTATTTCTTTGAATCTTGTAGCACAAGTATCTTTAGATTTCTTGTACAACAATTATGTGAGAGCAAAAAGTCCTCATTTTTTATGAATAAGGTATTTAGTACTTTTTAAAAGCTAAAAAGATAATAATACAATAGTCACAGAGAAAAGGCAAGTGGTAAGAAGGCACACCCTCAAAATCTATGAGGGACTAAGTCTTTCAAACAAAAGATGAGAGAAATCTAAATGAGGCCAAGCCCAAACATCAAAAATAAACAAGCCACTAGGCAGCGAGAGAAGCACCAAAAAGAGGGAGATCTTGACCATCTAGTTTTCCTCAAACATTAATGGGGATGGAGTTGTCATCAATAGGCTCTTAGCTAATGAGAGCACCGTCCTCCTCTCGATCATTATATATAGGTTGTTGAGCACGAATAGGAGAAATAGCTAGCTCAAGGCAAGGAAACTTGCTAGAATCTAGCCATCCAGGAGCACCATGCCAATGAGAAGAGGCAGAAGGTGGCTAAGAAGGCTAAGACCAACTTCAAGTTACATGATCCCTAGACCCTGGAGGCTAAGAGTCATGGGGTTGAGATCCTCGATCATGTCTAACAGATTAACTCTGACCACACTAGCACCCATGAGGTGGTGAAGAGCTAGGAGCTAGAACTCTAGCCACCATTTAGGGGGCATTACCCCAATGGTCAAGAAGCTCCTAAAGATGCATAACTTCAAATGCAACCTTGTTGGCTTGCACCTGAATCTACATAATTACATTAGAGATAGTCATAGCTTTAGTGTATAAAAAAAACTAAGCATCAGTCAAACAACCTACAAAGAGAGCTAATTTTTTATCTTTCCAAACACTAAAAATAATTTCCACCCTAGAAGCATGCCAAATCTAGGTATATTTGAATGGGAGATAGGGCCAATCTACCAACAAAACCATATGCCATGAGAAGGGTTCAAGTTGAAAAGGCTTGAAGAAATCATGTATCCAAATCTAAGCTTCTTGAGCTTTGGGGTAGAACTAAAAAAGATGCTTGAGAGTCTTGAATTGTCCATAGAATGAATAGTGGGAGTTGAGAATTCCCAAATGATTCAAGAAAGAACCAACAAAATACATTGGTAGAGAATGCACCACGTGAAATGATCTAATTTAGGATCAAGAATGGCCAACCAAATAGATTGGAACCATTGATGCCAAGTGCCAAGAGAAGACTAGAGGTGCCAACAATGATTTAGTTGATCCGCCATTAGGAGATGAGGCAAGAGCCACAAGTATCCTTTGTGAGGTATGTAATTATGAAATAGTGTGTCAAGATACCATTTCCAATCTTTCCACCGGGGCTTGAAGGACCTAACCCCAATTTTTTGAACCATATGGGGAGGAATGGCATCAATAGCAGTTTAAAAAAATCTCCTAATCTTGATTAGATAGCTAGAATTTTAACTATTTGGTCTACTCTATCAATAAGATCAGGAAGAAATTTAAATCCTCTTTTGAAGAATTTTAAAGCATGAACCCAAGGAGTTTTGGCAAGAGAATGGTCTTGATTGGAAAGAACCAAAGATTACTAAATAGACTATTGATTAATTGAGAGGCCATTGTAGAAGTCATTACCAACTTAGAGAAGTTAGGGCTTGATAGACTCCCAGGCTTTTCAAATGCTCTTGATAACAAACATGCCTTGTATCTGGACATGTTCCCTCAAAGTGAGGAGAGTATAGAGACCAAGTCCTTTTCAAGTTAGATACCCAGTAGGCACACTTGATAGGATGCAATGCCAAATGAGAATTTTCCAGGCACCATTCCATTCCAGGGGCCTAATAATCCATTTAGAACAAACTGCAAGGCCTTGACAATGGATCCTAAACTATCAACATCATGAGGAAGACAATATAATTCTCAAGCAACATAATGAAATCCTTTATGTCCATCACTAGAGGCCCAAATAGAGTCCCTGAGAAACTTCTCAATTTTTAAATAAAAGGCCATCAAAGGAACCCAACACTTGAGGAGTAGTAAACATGAGTAGCAACCAAAATTTTAGAGCAAACCTAGAATTTATTAGCTAGATAAAGAGGTTTAGTGATCCAATAGCTTAGCTGCTTCTTAATTCTAGCAATGATAGCTTGCCAAAAAATAGCAAGAAAAGCTAGAAAAGCAAAGGGAAAGCCCATAAAATAGAAAACTTCCTCATGATCAAGTATTTCTATCCAAAAGAGTCTAACTATCTAGGTTTAGGAAGAAATGACTTCCTATAGTAGTGGGTCTTTTACCATTGGATGCTTGAACCAAAGGCTTGGCCAAATATATCAAGGCAAAGAAGAGCCTATTTGACATTATTTTTATCCTCGATAAGAGTGAGAAGTGAACCATCAACTAGCTAGTTAGATGAATTAGGCAAAGAAATACCCTTAACAAGCTTTTGGGAGACTACATGAGCCAACATATAGCCAAAACCTTCAACAAGCATATAAAGTGCAAGGGATAAAGGGAAACCCTAATGAATGGATCATAAAAGCCTAAAAGTCTTGGGTTGTCGGCGATTAATGGTGATGCAAGCCAAGGCATCAACAAATAACATCTAAACATAATGAGTAAAATGAGGCCCAAAACCAAGTGTCTAGAGAATGGAAAGAATGAAAGGACATCAATGCAGTCATAAGCCTTAGAAAAATCAATTTTGATAAACATTACAGGTTGTTGAGAATGTTGGACCCATTTTTTCCCTTCCTACAAAGCAATAATGTTTTCAAGGATGTACCTATTACTAATTTTTTGTTCACACTAAAATTAGTTTGACCTAAGTGCAGTTGTTCAAAAGGAAAAAAAGAAAAATTTTGAAGTTATGCATTTTTTAACAGTTGATATCTTGACAAAACAGAGATGGACTTCAAATGACAGGATAACCCATCAGTCTAATCAAGACTGATGAGTATCATGACAAGAGAATCAGATGGCCAAGGTATCAATTGTTCAAGAGGTACAGTTGTCTTAACATGATTTTATCTTTCAAGAGATATAAGTTAGATTGATTATTCAGTTAATTAGATTTGAAGTAAAGAAGAAAGATATTTATTTTCAATTGTTATTTCATGTCATGTTTTGAGCAGACATTCAGTATATGTTACTTTATCCTATGCATTGATTTAAAAAGAAATGCAAATACATCAAGTGCATAAGATAAATTAACTGATCATGTTTAAAAGAAGTGTTCAAATGTTTCCCACACAAGTCGTGGGAGTAACTAGACTGAGCAATTGCAAACATACAAGCTATACATCTGGATGATAAAAGAAATGAAATAAACACATGATAAAATTAAACATCCATCATTGCCTGAGCAAGGAGGTTGTTTTGTTGATGTTGGTCTTCAGTCTTCAGTCTTTATCTTCAGCTCCCATCATCAGTTGAACCTGTAAAAAAATTGGGGACAGCCTTGTTAGCGCTCTAGATGTTTAAGGTTAACATATGCTTTTATCAAGTAGATATATCTTCTTATCACATCATGCATTGCATATGAAAGATCAGATCAGATAAGTGCTACAAATCAGAATAAATCATAAAGAGAATCAATCAATACCATCAAGTATATTTTTTATGCTAACTTGTCTGTTCACTGTGCAAGTATAGGACAAGTAATGTTGTCGATTTGAAGACAAATAAACATGTGGATTAAATGTGTCTCCCACAAGGGTTTGAGCCCAACATGTTTTCTTTTTCATTTCAAAAAGAGTATCAGAAAAGACAGGATGCATCATTCAAGTTACATTATGCATCATTAATCAACTTACAAAGAAGTTATGTCATCATGACATTCAACAAGTCAAGTCAATTTAGAATGCCTGAATCAATTTGGCAAAATGCACAAAACAGAAATGCAGCCATAAAAGGTATTTATCTCTTTCATGCCATTATCAGAGTACTTTATTGCTATCTTGTTTCTTGTCACATTTCACCAAATCAGAATTAAGAAATGACAGAAGAGTGAAAAGAGATAAGTAACAGAAATGACCAAGTACAATCATCAAGTGTAGACATGACCACATATGTCAAGCAGATTTCTATTGCATACCAAATGGAAGGAACAGGCTACAGGAACCTTATTGTTATGTATATGATGTTTAAGGGAGAGGACAAATGACGTAATCAAACTGATGCATGTCTTTTTATTCACTATCTTGTAAGTGTTCACATTACTATCTGGTGATAAAAAAGGAGTGATAGAATAGTTTAGCATGCTGGGCTAAATCAGCTAATAGACCCAAGCAAAATACATTTAGCATGCTGGGCTAAATCATACATTCCAAATAGAACATTTTAAGGGAACCAGCCCACAATCTGGAGGTCTAATTTCATTATAGGGCACCCACAACTTGAAATTAGTCCCATGTTACATGGAATTGCAGAGCTTTTCCATCCTTGCATACGGGTGCAATTTCCAATGATAACAGTACCACAACTTGATAAAACTAGTTTGTTTAGGGCAGACCAACTGGGGGAGGAGTGGCCGAGGCTTGAGAGTGAAAGCTTTGGTAGTGATCTTGTAGGAGACATTCAACAAGGTGATGGACTTCCTTGGGTTGTCAAGTTTAGGTATGAACTTGATATTCCCTTTTTTATTATGCTTCCTACTGAATTATCATGGAAAGCTTCCAAGTAAACTTTGTGGAGGTCTCCACCCACACTATCTATTTTTTTATAGAACTCATAGAGAATCTATCCAAACCAAGGGCTTTGTCATTGTCCATAGAAAAGATAGCCTCTCGCAATTCTTCCTTAGTGAGAAATTGATCACAAATAATGTGCTAAGATGTGGAAACTTGGCAATGAACCACATTAAGGCATTGTTGCAGAGCATCATTTTTGAGCTTGAGTATACTCCTAAACAGCAAAAACTTGCTCATAGTGTCAAATGAATGCCTAGAGAATGTTGGGGAGTTTGATAAAGAGTTGTTTCCCTTCCTTGATTTGTTTGATGGTTTGAGACATATGAAAAGAATGTAAATCCTAGAAAAAATTCTTAGAGAACTTGTCTCTAATCTTATGCCAATGAAGTCAAGCTTTGTTTGGGCACCATGCACAAAGTGGGAATCTACTACCTATTTTTAGTGGTGAAGCTAAGTCACATGAAGTTGAGCATCCAAGTCGAAATGATATACTTCCAAAGTGGTAGTGGCTTGGTAGAGCTTCAAGGTGGTGGCCTTGTATGAATAGTGGTGGAAATGATCCATCTAATGCCCATAAATATAAAGGAATTGAGAAGTATAGGTGACGACATCATTCCACCAAGCTATCAATCCTGTCTTTTGCATGGGATGTGACTCCAAAATTCTAAACACGTTGAATATGGGTTAACGTAGCCTTATGAGTGAGAAATGACATGTTTAGAAAAAAATTGAGTCTTTAGAGCCTCGGGTTTGGTAGGTTACCAATCAATAAGAAGCCCTATTGGAAATTGGTTTGAAAGGATAACATCTGTTAAAGGATCCATAGATAAATAATAACAATTGGAAAAAGAAAAGAATGATTGAGGCTGACAACATGGCTCAATCTAGCCACTTGAGTACCTTATCAAACCCTACTCTGAGATTTCTCCATATGTACCACATCATATGATCTTGGTGGTAGTCAAGATTGGGATCAAAAAGCCCCAATTTATTGTGCATAAAGAACCATGCCTCTCTTTTTTCAGCTATCCAATGTATAGGCAGTGCCCCACATTTATCATAGGTCATTCAATCATATTATTTCTACATAGAACCCAAGTGGTGGAAAGCATTGAATTTATAATCCATCACCAAAGGGAAAATCTCTCAACAACATCATTTGAGGCATAAACATTAATAATTCCAAGGAAAGATTATCAATGTTGAAAAGAGCCCACAATGCATGGTTTGTGGGGTCATATCCTTGGTCAACTAGGTGTTTATGCTATGTAGGAGAAAGGTGACAACACCACCATGACTTGCTTCATGGTTTCTACATAAAAATGACTAGAAGGATAGATAACATGGCAAGCTACACAAAATAAAAAACTATAAATTTTAACCTCTTACAAACAGAGAATGTCCAAACCTAGAAAATGTTCTTGAGAATCATGGACATGGTACTTGTGTGGGAGGTATGCTAGGCCTCAAACATTCTATGATGTTAAGAATCAACCCAAGCATATCAAAAGTGAGTCAAACCCTAATGTAGTACATGAACCACACCCTTGCTTAGGGTGCTACACCCAATCACTCTTGCTCTTGTGGTAGAATCCAGTCAAGAGGTGGTGGGACAAAGGGGTTGTTCTATTCATGAGAAAGTAGAAAATTATGGATGGTATTTGCGTTATTTATGTTGTCTATTTGTGTACATGGTTGATGGTTTTATTCTCAATATTTAACTATTGTAGGGAGAGATGTTGAATTGGTATTGTTGTAGTTATGTGTATATGACCTAGAGGGTCATTTTCCCTTACCCTATTTAGTTCATTTGTTGTGAAGAGGTTAAATGTGTCTAGTCTCCTTTGTTCAAGTTCAATGAGTTCTTCAAGGAGCCTAAGTTCTCTATTGTGAAGCTTCTATTTCATTGTCTCTATTCATTTTGTTGCTCAATTTGCTCAAGATTTCTATTTGTTCTTGGGTGATTTCCTCCGTAGGCTTTTTCTAAATTAGTAGGTTTTCCCTTATCTCTTCAAAGAATGATTTGATCCAACCTTCTCTCACTTTAGGCAACATCAAGTGTTAACATTGAGTTGAGAGAGATGGAAGACTTGATTTTTCTTAGTTTTGTGGGTTGCATTCCTTATGATGGAATCAAGGCCTTTCCTTCTTGCTTGAATCTTGGTGTTTAACATAATGTGTACCATGATGAGATTGAGGGATTTCCCATTTTTATTGAATTAAAATTTGATTTCCTCATGATGGGATCAAGTGATTTCCTTGAAATTTGATTGCCTCATGATGGGATCGAGGGCTTTCCTCTTTTTGTGAATGTTTTTGAAGTTTTTAATGTGTCTCTAAATGAAACTAATCTAAATTAATGAAACTATTTTTGTATTTTTGTCAAAATTTTAAGAATGATTTTATTACTACTTGCGCAAAATTGAAATGGATGCAACACTAAAATGACTTTTTCCTAGATGCAATTTCACTATGTTCTAGTATTTTGTGGTTCAATTTTTAAATGGAAATTACTCCAAGAAATCAAAATGCAATCACTCTAAGTACAACAAAAAGTAAATCTAAATCAAGTAAGAAATAAATTATAATCCCACCAAGAGAAAATACAAACGAATTGTTACTTCCTCAAGGGTGAGAGAATGTGATAATTACTATTGAAAATAACCTGTGAATACATGAAGGGCATCAGTATTAGGATTGTGTCCTCAAAGATCTAGTATCAACCATCTCCTCCTCTACAGCAATGGGGTACTCCTCTTGATGGCATGGATAAAGAGAAGGATATGAGGGAAATTGGATTGCATGTGTCTTAGAAGTAAAGGAAAAAACACAAGTAAAAGTCTCTCAAAGTTGTGCACAAGCATAATATGCTAAGGGGATTCTATGCATAAGCTTGATCCTCTAGAGATGACTTAGCTCCTACAAGGAAAAGTAAGAAAGCATGAATAATCCTCATCCTCCCCTAAAACAAGAGAAGAGAGGGCTATTTATAAGTAGAAAATCAACACTAATGGTGGGGGTGATTGGGGAGTGAACTAGAAGTTGATTGGGAGATTACAAAAGTTGAAGAGGAGAGGACAAGAGACTAATTGGAAGATTACTATGGATTGATTAGGATTTGAGAAAAGGTTGGTTAAGAGTTAATAAATAGTTAGTGGGAGTGATGGCTCAGTTGTGCATGGTAAAAATCAAAATCAACTAGCTATAACTGAAAGAAATCACACATGCCAAAAGATGACAGGGTCACCAATTTCAAGAATTGGGTCACCCCTTTTGCCAGGGGAGGTCACCTAGGTGACCCTACAACCTAAGGACATGTCGTATGAGAAATCCTAGGGTCTATCGAGCAACCCTCCTATTAAGGATTTGTAAAACTTGTTTTTCAATTGTGAAGTCCTAGAACTTAGTTCACAGGCTAGAAAAGATAGTCAATGGGCCAAAAAGACTAGGGACACATCATCAAGTGTGAGATTATTGAGAGGAGTTTCGTTCACACCTTCATGGACCATGAGTTAGACCTCCATATCATCATTGGACTACCATCTAGGCACGTGCACTTTTTTAGTGCTCACATATTTTCCCCCTTAGGGACAGTAGTCTACACAAAAGGTAGGTACAATTTTTGAAGCATGGACTTTAGGGACCCACACTTACCTATACTTAGCATTGTTATCTTGAACATTGACTTGGAGATTGATAAAATGGTTCATACGTGAGTTTGACAATCGATTAGATCATAGTAGGTACAAAAATGAACACAAGAGACATACCTTGGATGTGTGAGATTGATGTTTACTTGTGTCACCTCACCTTGCCATGATGACCTATCTAGATGATGAAAAAAACACAAAATTAGGAGAAAATCCTACTCTATAAAAGAAAACTACATAACATAACAATTACAAAAGAAAAAATGAAGGAGAGAGGGAGGAGAAGAAAGAGGAAAAGAAGATAAAGCAATGAAACTGAGTAAGGGAGTAGCCAATGAAAAGCTTAGGATGAAAGGATTGAGATCATGTTTTTATTCATCCTCTTTTGGATCCTTAGGTATGAGATATGATACAAACCCTCTTCAAAACCCTAGCTTCTTCTTTGTAGGATTTGGCTTGAAATCGTCTATTGAATTTTTAAAAAAATTGTTGCATTTGACTAGGTTTTAGGTTTTTATTGCTTTCACCATTTAATTTTCCTTTTTTACACTTGATTTTTACAATTTTTGAACAAATTGGGAACATTAGGGCATACCCATGGGTTACCCCTTTTAGTAAGGTAGGTCACTCAAGTGACCATGCCACTTCATCTTAGGTCACCCGACAAACCCTGCCAGAAGCTTCTATCGACAAGATAGATGGTATACTTGATGTTTTTAAGGCCAAAACTAACCACTTTATCTAATTTAACAAAAATCTCCTTTTATTTCTAATTTTTTTAAGAGTATATTTGATTTTTATGGGTTTTCTAGAGTTTTATGATTTTCACTTTTTTGCTTTTAAAGGTTTTTTAAAGTTTTACGAAGGCCTAACTTGATGCACTCTTTTCACAAGACACCTACATATGGTGGAATTTAAATCATAAGTAGGCTAGGTATATGGATGCAATAGAGGCATTATCTACAATAGATTATGCTACTCTTCAAAGGATCAAGTTAGCTCAAGTAGCACATATACCGATTGTTTTTCCTTCATCCTGCATTTGCTATGACATCTTGACTTAATAGGGTGCTAATTAGAACACATGAACCAATTTCCATATATTTCAATAGAGTGTACAATCACTCTCTATGACATTTATCACATCCTTGGTGTTCTTATCAAAGGGAAATAACTTATACTTCCAAAGAGGGAGTCTAATCAAGAGAGGCTAGCGTGGGCATCTATCATTGGAGAGACTTGTCCTAGTGACAAGATTGACATTCATCTCACTTTTGTTCCTCAACTCGTTATTCCACCCCTACAAAAGGTTTTGATAGGCCTAATTTCTACTCACTTGTCAGTAGGCAAGAAGGTTTTGATTATTGTTTCCCTTAAATTCAAAATTTTTGGTCCCTTCTAATTTTCCCCTATATCCAAGTCATTGGCCACGTATGTTATGCATTCCCTTTAGTGGGCAATTTTATCTTTTCTCAAACCTTGCAAATTTTTGTTTGGTGTCATATCAGCAAATTGAGGTTTTCAAAAACTTGACTTACTCCCTTGTCCTATTAGAAAATATTTCAAATGGTGAACTATCAGTAAATAAAGCTATTTCCTAACTCAGTCAGCAAAATTCTAACTTCCCGAACCTTTGATTTCCCCGCCATGTCTTTGTTGCTCCCCTTTGTTTCTCTTTAGCTAACCTTTGTCTATTTTCTTGAACTTCCTTTGGTTCGTTGGTTAGACATTTCCCCAATTTGTCGATTTCCCACTGAGTTAGTCATGTGTCATACCTTATGTCGGGCATCTTTTTATTTCTCGAAGTAAAATCTTTGGTTCGTAGGTTCTGAAGTTCTCTAGATTGTCAATTCCCTGACAGAATATGTTAAAGCTTATTGTTAGCTATTCTAGCTCCCACAAAACTTGTTTTTGTTCAAAAGTTCTATACTTACCAACTTCATCGATAAGTCAATGGTCATGGTTTATGACCTAGGCCCATTGCTTAATTCAAAGAAGTTTGCAAGTATCATATTTCACCAACAAACATAAATGCCCCTTAGTTCATAGATTTTCCAAAAGGCCAATAAAGCAAAGAGCCCATGGTCAGGTATATCATTGGTTCGAGAAAGCTATGTTTTGTCAATTGAAGGGATACATAGCACCAAAGCAAAGTTCGTGAGATAAGAAATTTGTCGATAAGAAGTATGAAATCGGCCAAGGGGAAAGTTAGTGAAAAGTCATTTTGCCAACAACACACAATGAGGGGAGTTCACTATATGCAATTTTTTCTGACAGAAGGGAAAAAGTGATAGTTTGAGAAAAGTGACTTTCACCGATGGAAGTAAAAAAGCCACATGTTCTAAAAAAGTCACTTTTTTCGATATATGAAATAAAGGTCGAAGTTCATAAAAAGTGATTTTTGCCAATAAAGGAAAGGAAACCACAATTCAAAAATATGAGAATTTGCCAATAGAGGCAAAGGGAGATAAAATTAAGTTTGAAAAGGGGGCTTTTTGTTGATAAAAAAGAATACAAAGGAAAATTTCTCAAAAGGTTCAAATCATCGATAAAAGACTAAAGGCCGGAAGCATGAGGAATTACAGTCCACCGCTGGAGAATAGTTCAGGCCACACAATAAACACAGGGCGATGCCGATTATGCAAAAAAGCAGGATTTTGAATGTGTAAGCAGTTGGATCTCTAAACATGTAGAAGATGGAGTAGATAAAAGGATACCAGATGAGGGTCAATGCAAGAAGTTGTGTCCACTTTTTTGCCAAAAAGTGGAAGTGTTTTCCCTGATTTTTAGAATTTGTCACATTTGACCTAAACTTTTGAGGCACTTAAAGATTGAATCTTGAAAAAAGTTAGTAATATGAAATATAGTACTCAGAGTCTAACTTCCAAATATGTAATTTATTTTAATACCCAAATGATACAAATTGATTTTCAATAGGCATTTCTAAAAACCACTGTTTAAAAGTTATTTTTTTTACCATACCATGCACGTGTACGGCCAACATAATTTGACCTAAATAAACGTAATTTTCTAAATCCTTTTGGGGAAAGATGTGTAGTACAGTGAAGTTTGATGAGGATATTTTTTTATAATTTTTTTCCAAATATTTTTTTTATTAATTTTTTATTGGCCCTAATTGCTATTTTTGAAAACTCTCGTGTACGGCTAACATAATTTGAACAAAACTAATCATAAAATGATTTTTTTTCATTGTGTAAAGAATGATGTGTAGATTGATGACATATAATTTTTTTTCAAAAATATTAAAAATTAAAAGTTATTAAAAAAATACACACCTGTCATTCCAAGTTTTTGGACCAATTTGCTCATAAATTAAATAATAAATAGAAAAACAAGTCCAATAAAAAAAATTACATATTTGAAAACTAGACACTGTCATCTGTAATGGGTTTTAATTTCGTAAAAAAATTCAGAAAAAAATGTCATCAGCCATATAGGTAAAGTCAGTCTTTCCTCTTGTTCTATACTTAGACAAATACTTACAAGTCCAAGGCTCAAGGTCGGCTACCCATGCCTTTCCCGAGCCAAAAACCAAACCAAAAGTGTGGGTGTGAAATTCAAAATTTTAGAAACAGGTACTCGTTCTAAAAAATAATAGAAAACAAAATGGGTACCTATTTTAAAATGGGTACCCATTCTAAAAATAATAAAAAACAAAATGGGTACATGTTTTAGAACGGGTACCTGTTTTAGAATGGGTACCCGTTCTAAAACGGGTACCTATTTTAGAACAGGTACATGTTCTAAAACGGGTACCCATTCTAGAACAGGTACCCGTTTTAGAAAAATAATAAAAAACAAAATGGGTACCTAATTTAAAACGGGTACCTGTTCTAGGCTCAGATACCCATTCCTGTCGAGGTTTTTTTTTGCATGTACCCATTATAAAACAGGTACCCATTTCTAAAAATGATAAAAAACAAAACAGGTACCCATTCTATAAAACAAAACGGGTACCTGATTTAAAACGGTTACCCGTTCTAGGCTCAGATGCCCGTTCCTATCGAGTTTTTTTTTGCATGACACTTCCCCTATATGTGGAGCCAACTTCTTGCTTTTACCCATGAGCGAGAAAAATTGAATGCTATAGAAGACGATAAGGCTACATTTCCTTAATCGCTCTTTGATCTGTCGTATTAATGATTTCTCGTAAACTAATCTTTGATAATCTCACACAAACTTTGTTTTGTTATAGTTGTTTAGTTACAATAACTGATACAGGAAAGTTGGTTCTACTCCTTTACTATATATTGTGAATGTGAAGGAGTAGAAAGGATCTTTTTTGGGGGGGTACGGAGAAAATTTTACTTTTACAAGACTAGATTTTATTTTGGGAGAAAGGGGGATATTTGGACAATGTATGTGATGTTATTGAATTCATAAATACCAGAAGGATTGGCGGTGTGTTGATTGTTTTTGGTGGCAATTAACTATTCTTCGTATGTTGAATTTTTAATTGGTGACATTTGATATCTACATAGTGTTGTCAAAAATATTGATAACCTGCTCCTATTTTTGAAATGTTATCATATGATTACATCTCTCTTCGTATGTTGGGATTTGATGCGAAAGTGATATTGACATTACTGGGAAGGTTTTAATTTATTTTCCTTTCATTCTTATGTTTGGGAGAAAATCACTTCATTTAGTGAGAATCTTTGCCTGCAATACAGTTCATGTTGTGGTTTAGTTAGAATTTACTTTCATAGGAGATTACCTTTCTCGCTTTCTGGTCAAAATCGTAGCAAAAAATCTAAAAATCATCATAAGAAGGGAGTTGTACCTTCTAAAACCTTCAGAAGGCAAGTTGCGAAAGCAAATTTGTCCAACAGTGAAATTGTTACTGCTAGCAGGGCAGGTCAAATAAATATAGGCAGTGACTAATCTGTTTGCTAATAGATTTTTCGTGACTCTACTAGGGGATCGAACGAGAAAGATCTTTGTCAATTAAATTATTGGTTTCCCTTTTATCATATTCATATTACAGTTCATCTTTAGTGGCGTAACTACATTAGTTACAACAGTTCCAAATAGAAGACTCCCATGTTTTAGCATAAACATTGTTTACAAAGCAATTAAATTCCTTTGAGTCACTATGGGAGAGAGAAGTACATGTAACTAGATTCCCTAAAGCTCCTTGTTCAGACAACAAAAAGATATTTCCAATGGTGCTCAGAGGAAGAGTTACACTAGTGCTTCAGCCTAATGTAGATTGGCTAATAGGTGAACAAGAAGATATCATCATCGGGCTGCGAAATTTAGCTTGGAAGAACAAGAGAAATAATCAGCAATTCCACCAAGTAAACGAGGTTTTGGAAATCAAAGAACTTGGAGAGATAGCAAAAGAAAATGCCATATGCTTTGTTGGTGTTCAGGAGATCTACTTGATAGAAGATGTTGTGCAGGTTCCCAGAAGAGAGACGCCTTTTCAAATTATTCAAGTTCCTAAGAGGAGAAGGGATAATTAGCAAAATCATCGACCTAATCATTAGTCAGGCAACTAGCAAAATAACCACCAAGGTGGTCAAGAGAACGGTCAATGAGCACATCTTCGTTTCAACCCTGAGAATTGAAAAAGGGTGGCGACTCTACTATTGTACACTATACTGTATTATTAAAACTAGCTTCCAAAATATACACCAGAGGAGATAGGAAGAAAGGTATCTCTGATCCAAACTTTGAATTATTAGATTCTCTCAATTTCTCTACATTTCCTTCAAATCGCAAAGTTAAGTCTTTGAGTAGGGCTCCCTCGCCTGTACGTCCTGTTACATCCCCAGTGTGTCAAGCATTGGTTTTACATGGCACTACTCTACCCTTGGTGGTCAATCTTCAACCTCCCATGGCTCATCAGCAACAACCCATCCCATGGGGTGCACCCATTGGTCCATTGGCATTGGGTAATCAATTACATGATTTACCTAGAGGCTATGGCAAGATCTTACCCAAATTCAAAGTAGACGGGAAAGTCACTCCAGACAAACATCTCAATGCCTTCTTTGTTGTTTGATCAATCCTGGGTATCTAATATGAAGATGTCTCTGCCAGAATTTTTGTGGAGACCTTATCTGATGCTACTACAAAATGGTTTTATCACCTGTTTATCGGTTCCATCGATAGTTGGGATTCTATGAGAACCAAGTTCAAAAAAAAATTAAATCTGTAGAAAAACAAGCATACATTGCTAGCCCAATTAGCATCCTTGAAGAAAGAGATGGATTAACCCATGTGAGAATATGTGGCTAAGTTCAATCGTATTGTGAACAGGATAGCTCCTAGTATGAGACCTAGTGACGAGATCCAAAAGTGCTTCTTTATGAATTCTCTACCTCCATATGTGAGTTATATTTTCGAAAGAGAAGGAGCCACAAATCTTTAAAGAGCACAAAAAGTGGCCATATCCATTGAAGACAACCTCATAACCATTGGAAAGTGGAGGAAGGAAGTATAAACAAGTAAAGGACAAGTAAGTACTTCTACAGATCATGTGATCCAACACCTAGCTAATCATGTTATCGCTCTCAAAAGACAAATGCCTAGGCCACAATAGTAGTCTTATTATCATGATGCACCCAGAAGAGAATTTAACACACCAAATGCAAATAAAACTCTAGTTCTACCTGGCTTGGTGCAAAGATTAGCTATTGAAGGTCCCTATACTAGAAGTAAAGTAAATCACATGGTGTGCAACTTTCACTTATCTAATTACCATGATGGCAATTCCTATCCAGAGATGACCAGGTTCATGCAAATGCTCTCCATGAATGAACATGTAAATGAGCCACTGATAGAGGAAGGTGACACAGAACAATACAGAGATGCCACTATGAATTTCATAGAATATGAGTTAGATTCAGATGGGAGTGAAGAACTATACACTAAATGGGAGAATCCTAATTGCATTATCTTCACCAGAGGATAGTAAAGCCAAAAGAAAGGAGAGGAGCCCAAGAACTAGGCAAGTAACAATACTTTCTCCCCAAGGATATTGTCCAAGAACACTGTTGAGACACCTAAGAAGACAAATGGAGACACTCACAAGGAGGCACTACCTAAGGTACCTATCTCTAAAAATTCTACTTGTCCTGCTTTTGATATTTTTGAATCATGTAAAAACACCAAAATTCAAATTTCCCAAGCAGAATACCTTAGGCTCAACCCTGCTAAATCGGAGAGGTTGGTACGGTATGTCAAACAAGAACCTTCTTCATCCTCTGCTCATGTCCATGCCCAGTTTTCCAAAAACATAGAAAAAGAAGTCTCCAAATAAAAAAATGTCTGATTCTAAAAAGACCCAGCCAAAGAACCCTTTTGACAAGCCTAATCCCTTCTATATTTCCCTGTTCAAAGTTGGGTATAAACTAAGCAATTGCATAGTTGATTCGGGAGCATCTGATAATGTCATGCCTGAACAAGTGGCCAAGGCTCTAGGTTTATCCCTAACCTCATCTCATGGTAAATGTTATTCCATGGACTGCACTCAAGCCCATATTATTGGCTAGATTAAAGATGCTCAAGTAGCTCTAGCAGTCTACCCAAAGAAGAGAATCAAGATGACCATTCTAGTGGCAGATATACCTACAAGTTATGGTATGTTATTAAGCAGAAGCTTTTGTAGAGACCTAGGGGGAAAATTCGAATGGATTGGTCTCATGCGTTGATTCCAGTGGAGGGAAAGAAAGTTCATTTGGAACCTGAACCAAAAGCCAAGTTCACCATCCTAAAGTCAAGGGATGCTAGATCAGAGATATTTTATGTAGAAATAGGTCCTGGGACTTACACATGTTTTCATCTATGCCAGAGGGAAAAGACTCAGAGTTGATTGGGCCTAATTTGTCAAATGAATTATGAACACTGGAATTTGATGGCAGCTGCTTCATTAGGATCGGGATCAGGTGTGGTGCTGATCTCTCTAAATAAGCATAAATTTCCTTTTGCTTTCAAATTGGAGTTTGAGAATACCAATAACACTGCCAAGTATGAAGCCTTGTTGTTGGGGTTGGAAGTGGCTAGAGAAAAAGGGATTAAACAGTTGAGAGTTGTCAGAGATGTAGAATTAATTGTAAAATAGGTATGAAAGATTTTCTCTGTGAAGAATAATAGGGTAAGAAACTAATATAACAGAGTTTGGGATAACATAGAGTGTTTTGATGTCTTTTCCATAGAATCTGGATGCCTAGAGAATAGAACACTAGAGCAGATTCCTTGGTTGTTTTAGCTTCTCTACTCCTTCACCATCTAGACTTTAAAGATAATTCCTACAGGGTTGAAGTCATCTATAGACCAAGTGTTCTAGATAACGTGAATCACTGGCAAGTATTTGATAATGACAAACAAATCATTTCCTTTTTAGAGAAAGCAGATACTTTTGTGAACTTGTTCTTTGAGCGGGAGTATCTTTGAGAATAGTGAGGTTACAGAAGGTGTAATTACCCAGCTTGATGGGGAAAGTGAGTAGTCATGTTCAGTTGAAAGGGAATACTCTTCCTAAAGGTTTGATAAGCCTTGAGGATCTTTTTGACAAACATGATCGTTATATTAAATAAAAGATCCAGTCTGCTACCAATGCTTCAGCTGAGTACAATCACATCAACATTGGTACCACCGAAGAACCTAAATTGATGCACATAGGTAAATGTTGTACACCCATGGAGAGGGAGTAGTTGATATCATTATTAATCAGGTATAAGGATGTGTTTGCTTGGTGTTACATGGATTTGAAGAAATTCATGGATGGAAAGTTGTAACATCATATCCCGCTAAAACTAGGTACAAATCCCTTTAGACAGAAATAAAGATCTTACAATCTAGAAGTTGTAGATGCCATATTTAATGAGATTGAAAATATGTTAAAGGCTAAAATTTTATATCATATACACCACTCAACTTGGGTAGCTAACATTGTACCTGTCAGGAAGAAAAATGGTGAAATAAGAATATGTGTAATTTTCAGAAATTTGAACTAGGCCTCTCTAAAGGATAACTACCCGTTACCAGTGATGGATCACATTTTGCAAATAGTCTCAGGGTCTGAGATGATGTCAATGTTGGATGGATTCTCAAGATATAACCAAATTGGCATAGCTCACGAAGATCAACACAAGACAACCTTCACCACCCCCAAGGGAACCTTTGCATATAACAAAATGCCTTTTAGAATCATGATCAATGCTGGAGCAACTTTTCAAAGGGCCATGGACCTTTCCTTTGGAGACCTAAAGGACAAGATTATTGTGATATATCTTGATGATTTAACAGTCTTTTCCAAGAGGAGGGAAGACCAAATTGATCATTTGGAGGTCGTATTGCAAAGGTACAGGGATAAAGGTATATCACTAAATCCTAAGAAATTGATTGTTTGAGTTATTGAAGGAAAGCTCTTAGGACATATAGTCTCAAAGGAAGGCATCAAAATAGATCCTGAGAGGGTGAGAGCCATCCAGAAGCTAAGTTTTCCTATTAGAAAAAGCCACACAAGATCCTTCTTTGGACAAGTTAATTTCCTACAGAGATCTGTGCTTGATTTTGTATAGTTGACCAGGCATATTGCAGAAATGATGAAAGATAAGCCTGTCTTCAAATGGAGTGATGAAGGTAAGGAAGCATTTAGAGCCATCAAGGAAGCAATCACCAACAATCCAACCCTGGTGCATCCTAACTTCAATAAATCCTTCATCATCTATTCCTATGCATCAGAACACACTTTATCTGTTATTTTACTCCAAAAGAATGAACAAGAAGTTGAGTCTCCCATAGCATTTATGAGCATGCCCTTGAAGAAACGTGAATTGAATTATTCTCCTATGGAGAAACATGCTTTTGCAATTGTAAAAGTAGTCAAGCAATTCAGGTTTTATATCCTTCATTTCCATACCTTTATTTATGTACTAGATCCTGGAGTGAAATCTATTCTAACATAGTAGGAGATCAGCAGCAATAAAAGAGGAGCATGGGTGGCGAAAGTGTAGGAATACGACGTTAGTATCAAACCAACCAAGCTGGTCAGTGGAAGAGGCCTTTGCAAATTGATGGTGGAAAGCACACTTGAGGAGAATGAAGATCTTCCTCTGACCCTTTTTGTAAGTACTACTGATGAATGGTTCTCTGATGTTTCATTCTTTTTGACTTATGGCAAATGCCCAGCTCACCTCTCTACCAAGGTAAAAAGAAGCCTGAGACTGAAAGCTACAAAATATGTCATATAGGAGAATTCTTTATATAAAAGAGGAATTGATGGTACCTTTTTAAGATGCGTGGGCAAAGAATAGCAAAGAAAGCTTCCTGAATTCTTTCACAATGAAGCTTGTGGAGGTCACTTGTCTGCTTTAGTAACTTCTTTTAAAATTTTGAGACAATGTTATTACCGGCCTGGTATGTTTAAAGACACCTATAATCAGGTGTCTAAATGTGGAGAATGCATGAGGTTTGCTGGTAGGCCTCAATTGGTTGCTCTTCCTCTTAGGCCTGTAGTCATTGAAGAGCCTTTCCAATAGTGGGGTTTGGATTTCATAGGCCCTATTAATCCAAATTCCAGTGCCAGACACACCCATATCTTAACAGCCACTAATTACTCTACTAAATGGGTAGAGGTTGTCCTTGTGATGCATACCACATATGAAGTTGTATGTAGATTCCTAAAAGAAAATATTTTTGTTCAGTTCGAAGTCCCAAAGAAGATAGTGGCAGACAATGCTTCCAACTTTTCTTCTGCAGAGATGTCCCTGTTCAGCTATGATTATGGAATTAGCTTCTCACACTCCTCTGATTACTACCCCCAAGGTAATGGACAAGTAGAGTCTAGTAACAAAATCTTAATTACTATTGTTCAAAAATTAGTAGAAGATAATCAGAGAAACTAGCATAAAAGTCTATATGATGCTCTCTGGCCCGATAGAACTACTTTGAAGAGGGCCACTGGTATGTCTCCTTTTGAGCTAGTATACGGTGTTGGTAGTGCTCTTCCTATCCCATTAGAGCTTGCTTCTCTAAACTTACAGAAGGCTATCAATTGAAGATGAACATTTTAGAGATTTTGTGGAGAAGAGAATCATGTACCTCTCCAAAATTGAGGAATAGAGAGAAAAAGTAGTAGATCGCATCTTGGAACACCAGAAGAGAGTGAAGGAGATTTTTGATAAGAAGGCTAGACGGAGAGAGTTTGTTATTGGAGAGTTGGTCCTGATGTGGGATAAAAGAAGGGAACCCAAAGGAGCCCATGGAAAGTTTGACTCTCTCTGGAAAGGTCCTTTCAAAATTAGGGTTACTGCTGGAGAAAATGCATATTTTCTGGCATACTTGGATGGCATTGAATTACCTCTTACTTATAATGGGAAAGATCTGAAGCTTTACAAATAGTGATCTTTGTTTCTCCATGTACTATTGTTTCTCATTTTTTGTGTTTTTGTCTTGTTTCCCTATCTTGTTGTGTGTTGGTGTGATGAGTCTGACTCTAAGGCCCAATGAATAAGGCACTAGTCTGCCAAAGTTTTCTAGGTCCTCTACATCCTTCTAGTCTTTGTCCCCAATTAGAGCCACTTGTTTCCCTTAAATTTGAAAATTTTGGTCTCTTCTAATTTTCCCCTATAGCTGAGTCATTGGCCATGTATGTTGTGCATTCCCTTTAGTCAACAATTTTATCTTTTCTCAAACCTTGCAAATTTTTGTTTCATGTCATATCAGCAAATTGAGGTTTTCAAAAACTTGACTTACTCCCTTGTCCTATCGGCAAATATTTCAAATGGCGAACTGTCAATAAATAAATTTATTTCCTAACTCAGTCAGTAAAATTCTGACTTCCTGAACCTTTATTTTCCCCACCAAGTCTTCGTTTCTCCCCTTTGTTTTGCTTTAGTCAGCCTTTGTCTATTTTATTGAACTTCCTTTGGTTCATCGGTTAGACATTTCCCCAGTTTGCCAATTTCCTGTTGAGTTAGTCATGTGTCATACCTTTTGTCGACCATCTTTTTATTTCTCGAAGTAAAATCTTTGGTTCGTAGGTTCTGAAGTTCTTCAGATTTTTTATTCCCGTATAGAATATGTTGAATCTTATTGTGGCTATTCTAGCTCTGACAAAACTTGTTTTTGTTCAAAAGTTCTATACTTGCCAACTTCGTCGATACGCTGATGGCCATGGTTTATGACCTAGGCCCATTGATTAATTCAAATAAGTTCACAAGTATCATATTTCACCGACAAACATAAATGCCCCTTGGTTCGCAGATTTTCCAAAAGGTCGATAAAGCAAAGAGCCCATGGTTAGGTATATCACTGGTTTAAGAAAGCTATGTTTTGCCGATTGAAGGGATACAGAGCACCAAAGAAAAGTTTGTGAGATAAGAAATTTGCCAACAAGAAGTATGATATCAGCCAAGGGGAAAGTTAGTGAAAAGTCATTTTTGCCAACAACACACGATGAGGGGAGTTCACTATATGCAAATTTTACCAACAGAAAGGAAAAAGTGATAGTTCGAGAAAAGTGACTTTTGCCGATGGAAGAAACAAAAGCCATAGGTTCTGAAAAAGTAACTTTTTTCTGATATACAAAATAAAGGCTGAAGTTCATAAAAAGTGATTTTTGCCAATAAAGGAAAGGAAACAGTAGTTTAAGAATATGAGAATTTGTCGATAGAGGCAAAGGGAGATAAAATTAAGTTCAAAAAGGGGGCTTTTCGCGAATAAAGGAGAATACAAGGCAAAGTTCTCAAAAGGCTAGAATTGTTGATAAAAGACTAAAGGCTAGAAGCGTGAGGAATGACAATCCACCGATGGAGAATAGTTCAGGTGACACAGTAAACACAGGGCGATGTCAGTTATGCATAAAAGTGGAATTTTAAATGTGTAAGCAGTTGAAGTTCTAAACATGTAGAAGATGGAGTAGATAAAAGGATACCAAACGAGCGAGAAAAATTGAATGTCACAGAAGATGATAAGGCTACATTTCCTTAATCGCTCTCTAATCTGCCATATTAAAGCTTTCTTGTAAACTAATCTTTGATAATCTCACACAAACTTTGTTTTGTTATAGTTGTTCAGTTACAACAACTGCATACAGGAAAGTTGGTTCTACTCCTTTACTATATATTATGAATGTGAAGGAGTAGAAAGGATCTTTTTTGGGGGGGGTAAGGAGAAAATTTTACTTTTACAAGACTAGATTTTATTCTGGGAGAAAGGGGGGTATTTGGACAGTGTATGTAATGTTATTGAATTCATAAATACTAGAAGGATTGGCAGTGTGTTGATTGTTTTTTGTGGCAATTATCTATTCTTTGTATATTGAATTTTGAATTGGTGACATTCGATATCTACATAGTGATGTCAAAAATATTGATAACCTACTCCCATTTTTGAAATGTTATCATATGAGTGTCTGTCTTTGTATGTTGGGATTTGATGCAAAAGTGATATTGAAATCACTGGGAAGGTTTTAATTTATTTTCCTTTCATTCTTATGTTTAGGAGAAAATCATATCATTTAGTGAAAATCTTTGCTTGCAATACAGTTCATGTTGTGGTTTAGTTAGAATTTACTTTCATAGGAGATTACCTAAAAAATCTTCAAATCATCATAAGAAGGGAGTTGTACCTTATAAAACCTTCAAAGGGTAAGTTGTGAAAGAAAATTTGTCTAACTGTTAGTGAAATTGTTACTACCAGTAGGGCAAGTCAAATAAATACAGGTAGTGACAAATATGTTTGCTAACAATTCTTAGATGGTGTTGGGAACCAATCATTCAATAGCTTTAGAGAGGCACAACTTTTTCTTGGTGCATTGACATACTAGCCTTGGTCTATCAAGACTTGTATCACATTTCAAGATGAGAGGCCCTTACATTCAGCCACCCTTAATTGGTTATGTCATGGATCCTTGAGCACATTTTACCTTATCAGATAGATATACCCCTTTCAAGCCCAAGACTACCAAGAGTTATGAGATGGGGTCAGCTTGGGCACTTTGATGCTTCTACACAAGATGTGGCCACTTTCATTGTAGACACCTCAAATTTGCCAATGCATTTTCACTACATCGCATTTGCATTACTTCCCAACTTAATTATTCATTTTCTATACTTTCACATTAATTAAATAATTCTTAATTATTTAATTAAGTTAATTTCCCCACTTCTTAACATTAATTAAATAATTTACAATTATTTAATTCATTCATTCATTTATCTAATGTTAATTAAATAATCTATAATTATTTAATTAATTGAATTATAATCCAACATTAATTAAATAAATCAAATATTTATTTAATTAATAAATCTAGATCACATTATCTTCTCGATTTCTTTCCTTTTTTAAACTCATGTGTATCTAATTAATTAAATTAATTAGATAGCCTTATTAATTATCCTCTCATATCTCATCCTATCTTCTTCTAGATTTATTTCCTTTTAAAACAAAAATCAAATCCCTTCTCTACTTTCAAATTTTATCTTCTTCTTGATTTATTTCCTCTTTTTAACTCATCTAATCAAATAAAGAAAAAAACAAATCCTTATCTCCAAAATCAAATCTTTATCTCTCCATCATCAAAAATCTATAATTAAAGCCTTCTCCAAACCAAATGGGGAGACTTTTCATTTATGCGAACTTATGCTATTGAATTGATTCATCTTTCATCTAGTTATCAAGGTTATGCTTATGTATTTAAGAAATCCACATTCACAAATACACCAAGGAATTCCAATCAACGGGAAACTTTTACTGATGCTTTCATGCTTTTATTTAATCTTTGTTATGCTATTGATGGTTTCTTGAGGTTATGATGGAGTTTGGTATTCAATCTTTATTGTATTGATGTCTTTATGAATTCCAAATTTCACCATACATATTTTGGCACGCCCAGTGGGACCCCCATCCCTTGATCTATGTAATGTCCCTTTTTGATGCATAGATCTTTTGTGCACGTTTTTCTCATTCCTAGTCTTCAGGAGGCTATTATCTTTGTTTGAGAGGACTCCAACGTTCTTGGAGTGGCTGTGGCTTAATCTTACAGAGCAGTTGTTCATGGTTTTAAGTTCGGCTATTCATTTGGAGTTCTTAGATGCTTTTGGAATTCAATTCTGACTTCTCAGGTGCTGTCCAACCTTCTTGGAGAAACATGCTATTTTTAGACAGTCGCCTGATGACCTCTGATTTTTGTCCCAAGTCTTTTACTACACTTTGATATGGTCAAATTTGTTCGATCAATACATCTCTATGCTTTCTGTAGCTTGGGGCTATTATCTGGTAGTTGAATTAATATTTCACTAAGGTTGCCTAAGGTTTGGAATAAGGATTAGCAACTTAGTGTCATATTAATTATAAATTAGTGTTCCCTTCTTGGAGTGGATTCTTTTATATGGCATTGATCTCAATTAGTGTTCAGGAGTATAGTGATGCTTTCAAAAGCATTTTCAACTTTACGGTTTGCTCTCTAAACTTCTTGGAGAAGTCGTCTATTTATAGTAAGTCACCCAGTTGACATCATTCTTCATCTCAAATCTTCAAGATCATGTTGGAATGGTTTAATTTGCAATTTTCTTCATTATGGGATTTTCCATAAGTTGGGTGGGTTATTAAGCCATTTAATTAATATATTTGCCTAAGTTATCTAAAGTTGGGATTATTGAAAGATAACTTAAGTGTAATAGCTCTTTGGAAAGGTAATTAAGTGTTTTAAAAGATGGACACTTAAAAAATGGGCATTGCACATGAAATATTAATATTATTTTAGAAAGGGTCTTTTGGAGAGGAAAAATATTAATATTTTGAGGAGAAATATGAAGAGGTAAAAAGAACATAATATTCTATTTCCCTCAAAAGTTATAAAAAGAGGATAGGAGCTCATTTTTGGGGTTATGTATTGATTTGATATTGTTATGTTGTTGGATTAAACCTGTGAGTTCTTCGATTATCTCTTGATGACGAAAACCCTCTTATAGATTCTCTTGAGGATGAAAACACTCTTGTAGATTGAGTGTGGTTTCATACAGGAATCACCATTGGTGCTGAATGTGGAGTTATTAGAGCAATCTCACTCAGAGTTTGTCTTTGCATTGAATAGAGGTTTTGATGAGATTCGAGTTGTATTTCCTTTGATGATCTAGATGCTAATTTTGAGGGGTTTTTGCAGATTTTTTGGAAGCATATTTGGAGTTTCTTTGTTGTTCGCCCTCTTGAGTTTCAATGTCATTTTCCTTTTGTTGTATGGACTTATCATGGTGTGGGGAATTATTGTTCATATCAGTCATTGGCATGAGTTTTGGTGTGGATTATTTATTTGATAGGCGATTTCCACTTTCTTAGCGATTGGAGGGTTTGGGAAATGTTGTTCATGTGTATGTGATGCCTTGAGGAAGTGTCAGACCTAGCTGTTGACAAGGTGTCGTTAGGCCTTGTACTTTAGTTGAAAGTTTATTATTTTTGTCGACTGGGTTGTGTCCAAGGCTATATGCAATAGGAGAGAAGATTCAAACATCCTAGTTTAGCAACAATTTCTTGGTTTTTATTTCTAAGTAAACACTTTGCAAAACAAATCTTAACTAACAAGCATGGAAAATCTAGGCTTAAGAAAAATCTTTGAATGCAACTGAAATTCATTAACTAAATCATATTAATCTATGAAAGCATGAAAACATCAAAATCTGGACTATGCTACCAATGTTTACTAATCTACAGAAATTTGAATCATGCAGGAACTCCAAAACTTCTCGACTACATAAAATAGAAGGACAAAGCTCTAAAACTCTAAAATATCTTAGTCAACAACACACAAAACCATTGAACTACAATTTGAATTTATATTCTACTCAAGACAATAATCACAACACAAGCCTTGCAGGTTAACATAGATTTACCATAGATACTTCAGAACAAAACAAAATAAAATGGAATAGAAATGATAACACAAACATCAACACATTCACATAACAAACAAGATACTTATCTATCTAATTCCTTTTGTTGAGTGGCCAGCTCTCTAGAATATCTTCACTAACTCAAATCACATTAAGTAATAACAGAATCTAATCCAATTTTGCATAAGCACACATACATAAACTTATCTTGTCTCAGATCAACTTCTATTCATTTCATTCATAGTATTTTTCTATTTGAAAAACATAAGGTTTTTATCACTTCAAAATCCCTAAATCTAGGGTGGCCCATCATTGCCGCTTAAAAGTCTTACAAAAACATAACATAATTCTTTAAAAAAATTGTCTTTCAATGTCGTAAAGGGGGCTTTGAGTGGAGGCTTAAATGATTCAAGTGTCTTTTGAATAACATAAAAATAAATGAAATTGCCATATGGACGGAAGAGTAGTAGATGACTGAAGTCTCCAGTTATCAGTTTCCTTAATTTTTGGCGCTCCTAGACCTCCAGCACTATTGACTTTAATCTTCATTAATATCCACTTCCTCCACTCCATCATATTCAAACCCTACTTATGAGATAATAGATCTTTCCATAAAACCTTGTCAACATTAGTGGTCAAAATCAATCAATTTAGGAACAAAGATTTATACACTATTCTTTCAAAAATAGACAATATTTATTATAAGATTAAAAAATTGGCATAATTTTGAGTTAGCTTATCAACACAAAGGGGATAATTGGGTCAATGCTAAGATCGGGTTGTTTTTACATCATCGCCTCCTCTCCACCTAAGGATGAGTAGGTCCTCCTCCTCATTGCTGTGACTATCCCTTTTGATTCATCTACCTTTTTATTTCTCTTTTCCTATTGAGTTCCTCAAATAATGTATTGGTGTCATATACTGCATCTGATTCAAGATCCTGGTGTTCAGGTTACTTGATGAAACCCTTATGTAATTTTAGTTTCACTCTCCAAGTTTGAAGTTCCCAAGGGGACTATTCTATGGTTACCAGGACTGGATGTGGAGGCTGGAGAAGTAAAGGAGGCCTATACCTCATACGTATCCACTTGGTTTTCAATTGATGCAGTATTTATACTACTGACTCTACTCTTTTGTATGACCATTTTAAATTGGTGGGAGAAATCATTCCCTTCTTTTCAAATACATGGGAAGGGGAGTGTACCTATCCTCGCATGCTACCCATGCTTTGTCTATTAGTTTATGTCCATTTATCTTGAAATCTTTAAAATAGATTCTAAGACTGTCATTGTATTTCTCCTTCATAGAATCATATTTCTTTATCCTTCTGAATTGTGCTTTGAATGCATATGGCTTATGATGTTGATGCCTCATAAGAAGGCCAAGAGTCTTCTCTTCTTGTAGGTATTCTTTGGTTCTCTCCTGCCAGTTGATCTGGTTTTGCATATTAGATAGAAACGACCTTAATTGTACTTCTCCCACAAAGAGATTAATGAAAAAGTTAGTGTGCTTCTCTAGCAATAAATTATGGAGGAAAAATTCACAAAGTAAATTATGTTGGGCAGGAGGTGAAGTTTTGAATACTTCTAAAAATTGTTTGTCATCAGGGTCATGAGGAAGGTTGCAAGAGATTATCAAGAGTTTCCACCTCAGCACTTTCTCATTTAGAAACATAGAGTATAGTCTTGAAGGTTTCCTACAAGCTAACAATAGTTCTCTGATCTTGCAGGCCTCTATTTTTCCCTCCTATAATCTGTCAAAAGATTCTTTTAACAACACCAATTCTTTCTTTAATCTAGCATTTTCTATCTCAGGCTTCCTCAAGAAGTAACATCACTCTATCGATTTTCTCAGTAGAGGAGGGATATAAACCTGGAACCATTCCATATTCATGGGTTTAGTTTGGATTTCTTTATCTTCCATAGTTGGCTTAACTTTTAACTCTTGCAATTCCTCTTCCAATTCCAATGTTTGACTTACAGGAGCATTCAATTCTTGCCTATGCTTTTCTTGGTTTTCCTAGAAGGCTTGAAGGAAATCTGTTAAGTTATCAGTTAACCTTTTAATTTGCCTATCCTTATCAGATAAGGCTTTTTACAATGCTAGATTTGCCTAATCTTTCTCTTCAAACTGCTTAAGTTGGGTCTGCAAGTTTTCAATGTTCTACAGTTGTAGACTTATGACTTCTACTTCTTGTTGTTTGGTTGTTTTTTCAAGTTGAAGTTGAAAGTTTGCAATGAGTTTGTTTTTTTGTTGTAATTCAGTTTCCAAGTCCCTCACCTTTTGTTCCCATGAGCTACTCATTTGTTGTAAAACCTTCTCATTCTAGTCAATATTTTGTTTTTACACTATAACTAGTTGATCTCTTTGTTGTAATTTACTCTACAATTGTAAAATTTCCTCTTTTAATTTATCGAACTCCTCTTTTAGCTGATTATCTCTTATAGTGCCTGTATCTACTATTTGTGAAAGTGGTGGTTCAAGAATTTCTATGCTTTGATTGTTTTGTACCTCTTCATTCACTTCACTAGTTGTTAGTTACTACTCTGTTTCACCCACTTCTCCAATTGGGAGTTGCTTCTCTATTTCCACAAGAGTTGTTACCCCTACTGTTGATGTATCAATTTTACTCTGTTCCCCTACCTCTCCTTTTTCTTTTTCAATTGGACTAGGTACTTCTAGAGTTTCCTCTAATTAGGGTTTCACTAGCACCTAATTGTTTGACTTGCCTTTTCCGTTTTGAAATAGGCATGTGCTCAAATGGATTGGAAAAACTCATATCTATATCTAGATGTTTACTTCTCCTTAAAGGAGGGGGCTTTTGTAGCTTCTTCTTAGAGTATTACTTTCTCACCCTAGGTGGATTGGTCTCCTATTCTTCCTCAGAGTCGATAAATTCTACATTTTCTTATTTTCCAGAGGCTCCAGAACTTCAGGTGCCCCAGGAGAATGGGTAGTTTCCGTAGGGTTTGGGGAAATTTATGGAAATGTTGTCTTTGGAATTCCTTGGGATTGCTGAGGTTTTGTAGAAAGTTTTTTAGGGATTTCAGTGGCTACCCCAGATGATTCCCCTATTTCAAATTACTTCATGGGTATGGGGGTTTCAAAATTTTTAAGGAACTTCTGCCATTTCTTATTTGTCTTTCTTCTCTTTAAAATTTGATGCTTGTAGATCATGGTGATTCGGCCGTGATGCTTCAGAGGGCCAGACCCAATTTTGTACCTTTCAACCATATTAACCAAGGAGTTGAACAAAAAGGTAGGAATGTTAATCTTAAGTTTAAGGCTTATAGCGTTGTGACACAGGTGAGTGAGCTATGGATTCTGAAGTATTGGTGAAAGGCTATTCTTAGAAGTGAATGACTAAAAAGTTATGGAGCATCGTTAAAGGGATGCATCTGAAATGAGTAGGAACAAAGTTCTAGAGCATCGTTGTAGGGATGAGATCAAAACGAACAGGAATAAAGTTTCAAATCATCATTGAAGGGATGTGTCTGAAACAAGAAGGAACAAAGTTTAGAGCATCATTGAAAGAATGCGACTAAAACAAACAGGAACAAAGTTCCAGAGCATCATTGAAGGGATGCGTCTAAAATGAACAAGATCTTGGGGGTACTCCTACAAAAATAAAAGAAGTCCAACTATAATTTAGACATAAAATTCAAGAATTTACAAACAATTTTTTTGTCTTAGATTTATTTATGTACTTCCTGCCAAGGTAGGTTGGATACATTGGACCTCGCCTTGTGTTTCTACCATCTTTGTAAATTCCTCTTTGTTTACAGATTTTTGGTAGATATGTAATCTATGACTATTTACTAAGGCTGTTTGTGTTTCCCTGTCGATGGGTTTGAGTTGTACAACTCCATTTTGGAATACTTCAGAAATTTCGTAAGGTCCTAACCAGTGAGTTCAAATTTTTCCTTTTTGATCCTTGTATTTAGAGTCGAACAGTAGCCCAATCACCACTGTGAAATTTTCTTTCTTTTATATGTTTGTCATGCCATGCTTTTCTCTGTTGTTGCACTAGTTCAGTTTGGTGGATAGCTTCTAGGTGGAGTTCATCAAGTTCACTAAGTTGTAGGACTCGTTCTATTTGGGCTCGGTCAAGGTTTAATAATACTTATATTGTTTTTCTTAGTGTTTGTAATTTAAATTCAATAGGTAGAATGGGTTTCTTCTCAAAACCAACTTGTAGGGGGTAAAATCGGTGATCGATTTCCATGTAGTATTGTAGGCCCAAACTGCCTGGTGCAGTTTTCTAGCCCAATCCTTCCTTCCTAATGAAACTGTTTTAGTCAAGATATTTTCAAGTTCTCTATTTGTTACTTCCACCTAACCATTTTCTTGAGGATGATAAGGAAATAACTTCTTATGACTTACCCAGAAATGATAAGTGAAGGTTAACAGAAATTTGGAGATGAATTGTAGTCCTTGATCTGTGACAGTAGATCTGGGAGCTCTGAATTTGAGAAAGATTTTATTATAAAGGAAATCCACTACCTGTTCTTCTCTAGAAACTCTGAGTGCTTGAATTTTTGCCCATTTAGTCAAGTAATCAGTACAAACCAAGATATATTCTTTACCTTGAGAGGGTGGATCTATGGGCCAGATAAAGTTTTGTCCCCATTTTTCAAATGGTTCCAAAACTATTTGTGGTTGAAGGGGCATTTCACTGGATGCAGTAGGTCTCCCCACTCTTTGGCATTCATCACAATGGCGGACATAGTTTTTGACATCTTTATGCATGGAGGGCCAGTAATATCATGCACCTGTGATATTATGAGAAGTTCGCTTTGCTGAATAATGGCCTCCTGAGGAATTGTCATGGCATGCCCTCAGTATGCTATATGTTTCATCTGATGTGACACACCACCGTAATACCAAATTAGGTCCACTTTTGAATAAAAACTATTTATCCATTTAAATTGAGCACTTTCTCTAATTAAACGTTTCTTTTGCTTGGATGTAAAGTCTAGTGGAATTCTTTGGTGGCTAAATAATTAGCTATGTCTGCAAACCAAGGGGATTTAATGGAGATGGAAAATAAGTTTTCATCTAGAAATTCATCTTGAATAGGGTCACACTCTCCATCCTCTTGTTGTATCCTAGATAAAAAGTCTTCTACTACGTTAAATTTTATAGGTTTGTCAATGATGTTTTACGTTGAATTCTTGGAGAAGTAGTAACCATTGAATTATTCTTCCATTCACCATAGGTTTATTCATGAGGTATTTAATTGTTGAATGATCTGTGAACACAGTCACTTTGTACCCTGTGATGTAGTGTCAGAATTTGTTGATTGCATGAACCACAGCTAAAAAAAAATTTCGTAGTGGTGCAGTTTCTTTCAATGGGGGTCAAATTCTTGCTTATGAAATATATAGCATATTTTCCTCTATTTTCATCTTCTTGGCCTAAAACTGCTCCAATTGCATCATTGGAAGCATCCACGTAGATATGAAATGGTAAGTTCCAGTTGGGTCCATGTAATACTAGGGCGGTAGGAAGTTTTTCTTTAATGATGTCGAATGACTTTTGACATTCCATAGTCCAGGAAAATTCTACATCTTTCTGAAGAAGAGAGAACATTGGGGCTGTGATTTTACTAAAGTTTTCTATGAACCTTTGGTAATATCGAGCATGTCCCATGAAACTCCTGATGTATGCTTGGTTTTTCAGGGTTTCTAGTTTTTTTTATCACTTCAATTTTTTTATGATCCACTTTTATCCCTTCTGCAGAGATGTGATGTCCCAGCACTATCCCTTGCTCAACCATTATTAAATATTTTTCATGACTCAGGGATAGTTGATGTTCTTCACATCATTGTAGGACTTTGTCTCGATTTTTAAGTGCTTCATCAAAACTAGACCCATATACCATGAAATCATCCATGTATACTTCTACACAGTCATTGACAAGTTCGGTAAAGATTGTCAATACGACTCTTTGGAATGTTGCGGGAGCATTACATAATCCAAAGGGGTGGAATCAATATGCAAACATTCCCCAAGGACAAGTGAAAGTAATTTTGTCCTAATCCTCAACTGCCACTTGTATTTGATTATATCCATTGAACCCATCCAAAAATAAGAAATATTTCCTTCCAGCCAGGTTATCCAGGACTTGATCTATGAAAGGTAATGGAAAGTAATCCCTATAGGTTGCTTTGTTAAGCTCTTTGTAATCTACACACACTCTCCACTTCCCATTTTTCTTTGGAACAACCACTAGAGGTGAGACCCACTTACTGTCAAAGATGGGGTAAATGAATCCTACTTGTAGGAGTTTTTCTATTTTTTTTTACTATATCTCTGAGTGCAAGGTTGATTCTATGTTATGGTTGGTGAACTGGTCGAACATCTTCAGTATAGATGTGGTGAGTACAGACACTAGGATGTATCCCTCGCATATCAATTTAGTCCCAAGAAAAAGCTTTGGATCTATTTACCAACACATATGGTTTTAGTTCTTGGATGGTTGGAGGTGACAGTATAAACTTCACTCATCAGTGTATTAAGTGGACAACTATGGGGTTGGATCCTATGGAATTTAGTTATGTCCTCAAAGAAGTGATCTATTCTAGGAATTATATTAGCAAATGGACATTGGAATGTGGTGAGGAAGTTCTGGTCTCCATCGTGAATGTATTATATATCAGTGGTTTGAATCAAGTTTTTTAATGTCTCATCAATTTCAAAGACTTCCTCATCACTTGAATTTATTGTGATACTTCTCATGTCATTTTCTAGTTCGTTTCCTATTTCTTCACCATGCTACTTGATAACTACCATTGCTAGTGAAGCCAAATTTTCTTGTTTGCCAAGATGATTGGGTTCATCTATCCAAACTTGATCGTGATTATTTACAGCATGTTGAGCAGGGGGAAACAGGGATAAGTGTTTTCTATTAAGGTCATTTGAAATTGTCATTCCTCCTATCTTGCAATTAATTTTAGCTACAACAGTTGCCAACCAAGGTCTTTCTAATATCAACGGATACCTATCTTTAGGGGTGTGCGATTGAATCACCTAGAAGTCAACTAGATATTCCCAATTTTTTATTTTAGCAAGAATATTCTCTAGAACTCCTTTGGGAACAGTTATAGATTGATCTACCATTTGTAAAATGGTCATTGTAGTGTGCAAGTTCGTAAGTCCCAATTTTTCCATGACGTCTATAGTCATGACGTTAATCGCTGCCCCTAAGTCTACTAGTGCATTGGGGATTTCCACCTCATTGATTGTTACCATTATAACAGGGCTACTTGGATCACCGTATTTCAGGGGAAAATTATCTCAGGAAAGAAGATTAGCCATTTATGCCCATTGATTTGCACCATGTTAATTTGCTTATTTTTCCTTCTTGGTGTTTTTATACACAGTTCTTTAACCAACTGGTTTAGTTCTGGAATTTCTTTGATTGCTTGTAATAACGGTATCTCAATGTGAATACATTTAATCTCTTGCATTAAAGTAGTTTTAGTTGGCATGGCCATTTCTAGAGGATTCTTTGGAGAGACTTCTTTAAGTTGTTCCAGAAAAGGTTCTTGGTTTCTCACTTCCATGTTGGAGTTATTCTCTGGAAAAGATGGTGAATGTTTTTTTTTTCCTATTTTCTTTGGAGGTAATTCCGGAGATTTGTTGAGGAGTTTTCCCTTGAGGATGAAGTGGGAATTTCATAGGAAATTCTTAGAATTCCAATATACATATCTTGGTTATTCTCCATGATTTTCTTTGTAGATGTGGGACTTGCTTTTGTTTCTTAAGTGGACACCTCATTTTTGTTATCTATAATTTCAACAATGGTAGGTTGTTGAAGTGTCTTCCCTGACCTTAACTAAAGGTTACCACAATAAATAGCATTAACCGCAACCATGTTTTCTTGCTCAGTGGAGTATACCAATGCAATTTGATGGTTATTTTTTGGGTTAGCGATAGGTTGTGTCGGCAGTTGAGGTTGATTTACTTTCTCAGTTTGTTGATTGTTCTGGGGAGCTGGTAAGAGATTTTGTTGTGGGTTTGGCATTTGTCGTGGTCAATGATAAAATTTATTTGGAGGTTGATTCCATTGTGGTGTAGGGTTTTGAGGATACCATTGTTGTTGTGCTTGATTTGCCCATTGAGGATTCATCCAAGATTAGTTTGTCCACTTTGGGTGTCCCCAAGAATAAGGTCCCCAATTAGGCAATGTTGGAGACCAGGGTGTTGTCCATTGATTATTATTCCAATTATTTTGAGGTTGCCAGGATGAATTCTAGTTTTGTCCATAAGAGAAATTTCCTCCTAATCTTTGTCCCATGTAATTGATTTCCTCTTCTACTTGAGATGCCTTTTTCTTGGAATTTTTAATCACATTGAGTATTTTGCATTGGTCAGTGGAGTGGTTTTTTTTCAAAAATTTGGCAACTGTTGATTTTGTCTAATGAACACTCCCTTAGTAAATGATTATTCTTGCACCTAGGACAGCAGATGGATAAGGTTTTAGGATTACGCATGTTAGCCTCTATTCTATCTGAGGTGGTGTTTAATTGAACAAGAAGGTCAGTCTTCAGGTTTGTGATTTCCTCTCTCAATTGGCTAATTTCATTTGATCCTCTCATTAGGTTAGACTTATAGATTCCCCCACGAGTTCTAGAAAAAAAATTTCATAACTCAGATATTTTTGAGAGGTCAAGTTTGGCTACGTCTCCCTTTCCCATCAAATCTTAACTTCTTCAAACATCCTCGTCAAGACCTTTTAGGAATATGGTTTTGAGGATTTATTGGTTCATTGGTTCCTCTCCACATCATTTTACTAAAAAAGATGAACCTATCTAAAAAGTCTTCTAGGCTCTCATCCTCTTTTTGTCTTAGTCTAAACAATTCTTCCTTCCTATCGTTGACCCTACAATAGTTTTGATATTTGTCCAAAAAGACAGTTTCCATCTTGTCCCAAGAGGTGATTGATCTTGAGACCAAACCCATGAACCATCTCATTACAGAGTCTCTTAGGGTAGAGGGGAACAGCTTCAGTTTCTGGTTATTAGTTTTGTAAACATATGTCTAACATAGAACTTTAAATTCGAAGAGAAACTAATCTGGATCTTCGGAAGCCAAACCTCTAAAGGTTGGAAGGATAGAAGGTGAAATATTTTCATTGGTGAATCTTCATCTAGAGTGAGAGAAATAAGTCAGTGAATGTTTGAGCTTGTTAGCAAGAAATGTAGAGGGGATACTAGTCTGGGGATCCAGTCCTTAGTCAAGTCTTTGTAGTTAGTTTATACCCCGGTCAAGTAGCTAGAGATTGACAACAAAACATAGAGAATAATAGAATAGATCATCACACATACACCAAAATAAGATAACACACATAATTACTTGGTACCGACAGACTCCATATATATATATATATATATATATATATATATTAGCAGTAATCAAATGTATACATCAATATCAATTCTCTAGCATAGTTACATCCATGACTTCTATGTCATTGGTTACATCAGAATATATATCTATTCTCCTATCATGCTTAATTCCTTACATTGTACTACTCCTATCTATATATATACTATATCTATTATATCAAGGGATGTGTCTTTTGTCATCTTCCAACCTCCACATATTGTACTATCTCCTCTAGTTGGCTCTGTCTTCTGTTAAGTGACCTACTAACATCATCCCCCCCACAAAAAGATGTCTTGTCCTAAAGACATGTCTTGCTCTGGCTGATAATATTTCTTGAGTCCGGAACCATTAACATACCTAGCAGATAGTTTACCCTCTATGTTCCTTAGTCTGTCTGCTCCAAAATCTGCAAATTCTTCAATGTAGTATGGTCTTAGCCACCTTGTCTTCAGTTTTCCTTGCATCTTAAACTTGTCATACAGGAGTACTAAGTCACCTTTCTTGAATGTCTTGTTCCTCAAGTTTCTATCATGCCAGGACTTATATCTGTTTCTTTCCAAGTTCATATTATATGTTGCCATCAATCTGTCCTCATCTAGTTTTTCCAATTCTTCAATCCTTTGTGTGAGATATTCTTCTTCCCCCAATTTGAGAGTCCTTGTTGTCCAAAAATTTGGCAATATGAAGTGTATCGGTATTGTAGCATCTAGTCCTTATATCAATTCATAGGGAGTGAACTTAGTGATTCTTTTGAAGGTTGTCCTATATGCCCATAGTACCATAGATATTTTCATATCCCAATCTGTTTTATTCTCACTGCACATCTTTTTCAATGCTACTCCAATGATCTTATTCAAGGCTTCACTTGCTCCATTTGCTTGTGGATGATATGGGGAACTTCTGTTGTATGTTATCATGAAATTGTCCAGTAGCTTTGAGATCATCTTGCTTAAAAAAAATTTACCTTGATCACTTGTTATGCTCAAAGGATAGCCAAATTTGGTAATTATATTTTCATAGATGAATTTGGCAATAGTTTTTGCTATGCAATCTCTTGTTGGTTGTGCTTCAGCCCACTTAGTTAAGTATTCTACTCTAGTAATGATGAATCTAGCTTTAGACTACTTTGTCGGTGGATTTATAGGTCCAATGAAGTCAATGGCCCATTTTTGAAAAAGTAATTGTGCTGAAATTAGTCTCAGTGGCATTTTGTCGCTTGCAGTAGGTCTTCTTGTTCTCTGACAGACATCACAATTCTTCACATATCTCTTTGCATCTTTGAAAAGTGTAGGCCACCATAACCCAACTAGTTTGATTTTCCTTTTTGTTATGTCTCTAGTATTGTGTCCTCCGGCTATCCCTTCATGAGCTTCCCTTAGAATTTCTTCTCTTTCATGTTCATACACTACCCTTGTGATGATGTCATCTTTTCCCTAGATGATGTCATGTTGTTATGTTCTGTAGCATTTGTGTTTCTCTGAATATGATTCTTTATTCATCCATTCTATGACCTTCCAAATGCCTTTTATTTTTGTCGGTAATGGGCTCTGTTCCAGTTTGGCTTCTCCTTCTTCTGCATCTTGTTGAAAGGTGATCTAGATTTTGATGAGTCCCGTGTGTATGTTTTTGTCCGGATAAAAGAATGAAAAAGTATGAATGAAATCTTTTTGCATTTTTTCCTAATATCTAGTTTCTTTTCCCCATTCTTGATTAATATACCATGTCTATGCAATTGATGATAGTGTCCAATAAAAGAAATGGGCATATAGTACCTCATTATATTCATTTCTACCTTTCCATACCATTATATACATGGACAAATGTTCTTGTGGGGAGATTTGACTTGAATACTTAAAGATATTATGTCGTATTCTCCTTCCTCCAAAAAATATCTTGTCTTGATGAGTATCTTGAATGCTAAGCACCGATCAATTGTATCTTTGTGTGTGTTCCACCAATTTGCAGTATTGCATACTAATGTGTGTTGTGTAGCCTGTAATCTTATCTCCTCCTCTAAAAAGACTATCTCCATTTCTGCTAGGTATTTATGTAGGTCCTACATGCCTGAAAACCTAGGCAATTTGATATGTGAAATTCCTTTCAAAATGTGACTTAGCCGGTGATATCTTTGCTCCATATCTTCCTTATCCTCCTTAAATGTGCTGCAGGTAATCTTCAGTGAGTTCTGATGAAGTGTGGTGGATTACGGTATGTCTTCTTCATCTGTCCTAATCATGAATATCCTCCAATAACCAAGCATTTTCCTTGTTTTCAGTTTTGGTTTTTCTCTCATCCAAGCTTCTAAAACATCCTCACTGTTTGTACTATAGTGATCATCCTCTATCTCCACTTCACCCTCAGAATTAGGCTCTTTGTTGTCTCCTCTGCATCCAACCTTGTGATTGTACATAGATTCTTTGCATCCTTGTCATTGTATTCATCCTAATTGATTTCCTCTATATATGCTTCCTCCATTGATGAACCTAGGGGGATATTGACAACTTTGTTCTCATTGGAAAATGATAGTTCTTCTCTCTGAGAGTCTATGACATCATTTGCATCTAAAAACCATCTCAAGCCCAAAAGTACATTGAAAGCTTCTCCTTGATCCTTCATGGCTACCACAATGAAATCTAAGACATGCTTGATCCCCATTAGGTTAACTTCAACTTGCTTCCATGTTCCCATTGTTTGCATGTTAGTTCCATCCACCAAAATTATGTTGTAAGTGGTTTCCAACAGCTTAAGTCTTCCTAACTACTCCCACAGCTTCTTTGTGATCATTTGACATCTACTCCCAAATCTATCGTGACATTATGGACCTTTTTATGATTGATGTGAATATCCATCATCAATGGTTTTGTCTTCCATTCTCTGTCTGTCCTTCCCATACTCCGGAGTTGACCTTTCTGACCTTGTTCTTTGTTCCAATACTTAGAGAATTGCTTTAGTTTGTTAGTCATTCTGTGTTTCTGTGTCAATTGGGCTAACTGCTTGAGAGCATCCACTTCTTCTTCAGTGAAATATTGCTTGTATTGCTTCTTCTTTTCTTGCTCCTTCCTTATAGTTTGTTTAGTCTCCTTCACAACTTCTTCATGTTGTTTCTTTGTGGGAACAAATTCTTCATCCTCCTCATTGTCTTCCTGCCCTGTCTAGTGTCTTCTAGTATTGGTTCCTTGTCTTGTTACTACCACAACTTTCCCCTTCCTCTTCCTTCTCTCCTTTTTAGTATGTTTTGGTGTGCTTCTCTGGTAGTACTCTTCCTCTTCTATGAATTAAGTTGAAGATGTGTCTGTCTCCTCTCTATTGTTCTTCCGGCAAGTTCTTGCTCCTTGATCTTTTGATGATCTTCTTATGATCGTTGCTCCTTTTTATTGTTTAGGTTTTGTAATTGATCACTCTTAGACTGTGGTTGTGCATTCTTGAAGTATTGTTGTGCTCTCTCACAAGAAAATAGATCATGCTCTATGTTATTACAAAATGAACACTGTGTCTTCTTTTCAGTCCAACATTCATTAGAAAAATGTCCTAGCTTATCACAATTGAAGCATGTGGTATCCTCCCTCCTTCTTTGATTTCTTACATGGCCTCTACCTCCTTTGTAGCCTCTAAACTGGTCTCTGCCATCATCATTATAGCTATTTGCTTGAATATCTTCCTTCTCAACTAAAATTCTCTTGACTTTATATGGCACTCGGGATGGCTTATGGTCCAGGGGTTGTGTCTCTTCATAGTGTCTCTTCAAATTAGGGGATTCTCTTATCATGTTGGTATCCAATGATGATTCAAATAGCCTTCCAAAACCCTCAAAACTCCTCTCAATGTTTACTGCATTTTCTCCTCTTCTTACCTCCTTTATGCTTCGGCAAATTGAATTCTTTATATACTCCTCATCCATCTTCAAAATCTCTGATGTTATCTCATGTTTCAGTATCTTTATAGTCTCTTTTCTTCTAGAAGTTCTGTGTAGGGCAATCTAGTATCTCATGGTCATCCCATTCTCTGCATAATCCACAGTATATTGAATTCACTTTTTTCATTGTTAGTTTGGTGTCTGCTTATTACGGCAACTTGTCTTTCCCTCTCAGCCTAGGGCATTCATTTCTCAAGTGGACTTCTCTTATGTAGTATGAGCACCAAATATGAGGTCTCTCCTTATGTGTATTCTCCTCTTGTTTCTCCAATATCTCCTACCTCAACTTCAACTGCTCCAATTCCAACTTCAGCTTCTCCAATTCTAGGTTTTCCTTCATCTTATCTTGTCTACGCCAGGATTGAGACTCTATTCAATAGGCCAATGTCAATGCTTTTGCATATGTTTCAAACATTCGTCCATCTAGGGTTGACCTTATTTTAGGGATTATTTCATAAATAAACCATTCTATCTTCTGCTTCTCAGTCAATGGTTCCTCTAATCTCCTAGTTGTCTCCTTGAATCTCTTATCAAACTCCTTTATTGATTCTTTCTCCAATTGCATCAAGTCTCTTATCTTACTTACTCCTTTTGTCAGAACATCTAAAACTCCAAAGTTTTCCAAGAATAACTTCTTCCTTGTCACTATTTGGGCATGTCTTCCTATACCACTTCAATGCTTCATTCGTCAAGGTGCCTATGAAGTCAAGCAGCTTGATTTCATCTCTTGTTTCTCCCTTTCGATTCCAAATAGACTCCAAGACAAAAATATGCTCAGCTGCTTCAATAGTATCCTTCTCAAATATAGGTAACTTAACTAGAGTATTCATTATTGCTTTCCTCCCACTCTCTGGTACTTTGCGATAATTTTCCTCCCGTATGCTTCTTTGGTTCAGTTGTCTTCTATAGCATCCTCTTTGTTTTCTATTATTTCAAAACAATAAATACATTTAAGCTCCCACTCGGAGCCTCTTTTATTGCACTACAAGTTAGACTCTTTAAAACTAGTTTGTTATGTTTTCTATTAAGAGACTTTTTAAATAGCAATGATAAGTCACCCTAGATTTCTGGATGTTCAGTAGATATAAAAACCTCATGTTTTTTTTAGAAAGATATACAATGATAATAGAATGTTCTAAATTTTTTTATGGAAGTAAATAAGTTTTCTGCATATATTTTTCATGCAAGTTGTGAATGGAATTGTGTTGTTACTATTTGATATGATCTAAAGTCGTCCAAATATTATGGAGAGTTGGCCACTCGTTCGGATCGGAGATAGATAAGTATTTTTTTGATGTTGTGTGAATGTGTTTTTTTTGTAATTGTTGTTAATGTTATAAAAATGTTTTTTTTCCTTTAAATATGTGGTAGTTAGTTTGTGATAACCTATAGGATTTATGTCGTAATTATTGTTCAAGTGAAATTTAGGAATTGTTTATAGTTCAAACTCTTTAAATGCTATTAAAACATTCTAGAGTTTGGAAGCTTCTCATTGTTCAGTGGTCGAGAAGTTCTTAAGTTGTTTTGTGGTTTAAATTTCTGTAGTTTCATAAAATTCCTATTTTAAGTAAATTCTAGTTTTGTTTGCTTCTGCAAATTTTCATGCTTTCATAAAATAGATTTACAAGTTTTCTAGAGTATAAGATGTTGATGACTTCTAGTTAATTTCTTAGTGCTTTCCTTAGAATAAATTTCCATGTTTTCTAGGTTTTAGGATTTGTTTGTCAAATTCATTTTAAAAAATAGAAAATTGTTGCTAAAGTGAGATACTTGAACCTCATATTGCATATAGCCTTGGACACAACCCGATTGATAAACTGATATATTTCAAATAAATTAGAAGGTTCAACAACACCCTGTCACTTTTTGGCACCATTGTCGGGGACTTCACATTGTATCTTTAGGAGAATAGATAGGTAACTCTCATCTAGTAGCCCAAAAAGATTGTCAACTCCTTTTTCTGCATGGTCAGAAAATAAGATCCACATGAAAAATTCATAGCAAAAACCCCCCAACTAGTTGTTCCAACCACTGACCCAAGTGAGGTAGAAGCCTTAATCGAAGAACTTATTCAATATGAACTAGTCATCAAGGACCAACCTAAGACTTCTCAAAATACCTTGGACACCCATCCATTACAAAAGAGCTTAGAGAGGAACACATTCCTTTAGATACAATGGCTAACAACAATAATGACCCTTTCAAAAACTAAAATGGAAGGAGAGGAGCTCAAACATTCTCTTACCCCATTTCTCTCAACCCAATTGAAGAGACACCAATGAAAAATATTTCACCTTCTATCCTACCTACCTTTAGAGGATTAGCTTCCAAAGATCTAGACTAGTTTCTTTTTGAATTCAAAGTCCTTTGCCAGACATATGGTTACCAAAATGATAACCAAAGACTAAAATTATTTCCTTCTACCCTACGGGACTCCGCTATGAGATGGTTCATGGGACTAGGCTCAGGATCAATCACCTCTTGGGATGACATAGAAAATATCTTTCTAGACAAATATCAAAATTACTGTAGGGTCAGCAATAGAAAGGAAGAATTGTTCAGGCTCAAACAAAAGGAAGATGAGAGTTTAGAAGACTTTTTAGACAAGTTCATCTTCGTAGTTAAACGTTGTGGAGAAGAAACAATGAATCAGAATATCCAAGTTAGAACTATTTTCCTCAAAGGCCTTGATGAGGATGCTCGAAGAAGTCTAGACTTGAAGGGAAAAGGAGATGTGGCTAAATTAGACCTCACGGAAATATCTAAATTATGTAGAAAATTTTCTCAAACTTGTGGAGGAATTAGGAAATCTATCATGATGAGAGGATCAAATGAAATTGGTCAACTGAGAGAGGAGATTGTAAACCTAAAAACTGACATTTTTGTTTAGTTAAACACTACCTTGGATGGAATACAAGATAAGATGCATAATCATGAAAATTTATCCATCTATTGTCCCAAATGTAGGAATAAACACCTGTTAAGGGGGTAAAAGCACAAACTTGTGTCACACTTTTGGCTAACAAAACAATTCCAAGCAAGTCGTTTTCTCCCAAGTCTGAATTGGGCGAGTTCTTTTTGCCTAAAACCACGCGGCACCTACATGTCACATATGTGTCACGTATTTTCCAGGCAAGTCTTTGTCGGGTGAGTCTGTTTCGCCTAAAACAAAGTAATTAAAAACAAAAAAAAGTAATGTCGGCATATTTCACGGTAGGCATTTTTGGTAGATAGTGACTTGAGGAATAGTTAGGGTTTCATTCAGGTGAAAACGTTGATGCCAACCTTCTCTGCTACCTTCTTCAATAGCTACCAACCAAGTAACACAAAACCCATACTCAATTTGTTAAGTTTTTTGCCCTTTATATTTTTCAAATGCAATGTAAAGTCACTCATATTTCCTATCAAACATATTGTATGGGATGATGTACATGCACTCCAAATTCCCTAAAATGAACTTGCACCTTAAGAAACTTTTAAGCAAATGCAATTAATCAGTGTAAATCTAGACTCCTCAATTTTTGACTGCATGTTCCCTACCTCTACTCAAATTGGAACTTTGGAAGTGGGTGTGAAATCCATCAAAGCATAATTGAAAGTGGATTTTTGTAAGATGTAGTAGTTGAAAGTACATGTACATCGTCCCATACAATAGATAAAAAGTCACTCAAATTTTCTATCAAACATATTATATGGGACGATATACATGCACTCAAAGTTCTCTGAAATGAACCTGCACCTTACACGTTTGGAAAATTTTAAGCAAAATAATGTTTATTTATAATTTTCATGTTCCTTATAATTGTCATGGACAAATCTACTATCCTCTGTATCCACACACAAGCCACACGGGTTAGTTTCAAGCAAGTTACCTGGGCTCCTCTCACTGCCCAGTTAATGTTGATGCCTTATATATGTAGGTCCCTAGGTCATCTTCCCTCCAATGGCTACTCCTTCCACTCGAAGCATCACAAAAGTTTAGTTTATGTCCTTTTTCCTTCATTTTTGAAGTCTTTGCTAATAAGAGCTTATTGTTGGTTAAACTAAGAAGCTTGGTATTTATTTTTTGGGATATTACAATACATGAAGTTCTCTTGTAATCCATGTACAACTGAGACCATTTGGGAAACAAATATACAACCTCATCTCAATTGGGAAACAAAAATGCACTGTGATAAAATTTAAAAATATATTTACACACATCATCAAATTGGCCAAATGTGCATATATAGAGGCTATATCCCCTTATTTCTTATGTGTTAATTCTAACAAATCCAAGTCTTGTCAAAACTTGTACAAAAGCATCCATGTCAAAAAAAATCTTTGAGATTATCTAGAGACCCACAACTAAGCCAAAAAAGCTCATTTCATGGTGTCTTTTGTAATATTCCTCTATGGTGCATCCTATAGAAGGAGCATATTATCTTTTTTCTAAGTGTGCTAGGAAAGAATCAAGTTGAAAAATTGATTTCTATCTTGCACCTCTTATAGAGGATTTGGTTGCATTATGGAATGATGTGTGTAAATTAAGCATGACAAGACTGATCAATCACATATTCTTTCACCTACATGGTATTGTATGTTGGTTTATGATCCATGAGTTCCTAGGATTTTCAATATGTTTAGGTGTACCTATAAATCTATTTATCTATAATCAATTCATGTTTCACAATTGCAATTGTTCTAACTTGTATATAAATTTGTCATAAAGGTTCATACAAAGGGAAAATTTGCATGTCCAAGTTGTGGTGATAAATTATCTTGTAGATGTGTCCAAGGACCTCCACAAGTTTGTATATGAATACCACATAATATTATTTTCTATATCCCATTCTTTCTTACAAATTAAAATAACAAGTTTAATAGGAAAGTGAAATTAAGAGATCATTTACATGTGTTTTTGTTAATAGATTAGTTTGATTGTTACACAAACTACTGAGAAATAGGGTACACTACTATAGTGAAAGCTTAACCAAAAAGTGAACAAATTTGAAATACCAATTATAGTAGCATGTGATTAACCATGAAATATATAAGGAAAAAACATGTGTCAACAAATTAAAATCAGCAAACTCATATAAAACACATAACACCATAATTTACTTCAAGAAACCCTTTCAAGACTTCTATTTAAATTTGATGACTTCTATAGAACTAAGAAACTAGAATATCAACAAGAAGCTCGAAATGACTTACCAAAGGAAATTATTTAACTATCAATAGACCATATTTCCTTGTTGCAAATAGATTGATAGAGGTTGAGTTGTAAAAATGTTTTTTTTCTTCTAGTAGCCCAGATAGGGTGTTACATAATTAGTGTGGGTGAAAAAATTCCAAATTTCATTCAAGCCTCAGATTGTGTATTTAAAAGCACCATCCTATGTTTAAAAACAAATTTATCACTTAAGATACTTCATAGTATCATGGACATAAAATAAGTGCCATTAAAATACAATAATTTTTAGTATTTTAATATTATTTTTCTTATAGATCTTTTTGGAGTTCTCTTTGATTTACTCCCATTAGGTTAGAGAAGATTTTAAATAACCATATGAGCACACTTACTTATTTACTTCCCTACACATAATTCATAGGGCCCAAAAAAACTAAGGAGATTAATTATGTTTTAGTTTTACCTCGACAAGCCCTAAAATTACAAGACTTTTGAAGGATACATTATGCAAGCCACTATTCATAGCCCCCTCTTAGAAAATCTTATAGAAGAATACAAATTTTAGAAGGTTTTACAAGGGTTTCTATGGCTTATGGGTGATGAAAACAAGAGGAATAGGGTGTATAAATAGAGATGGGGAAGGAAAACTATAAGGAAACACTCTCAAGGACTTTTAAGGGAGATTCTATAGCTTCAAATATATAATGGTAGCTCTTTTTCCTTCTTGTCTTGACAATGTACCTACAATTTGCCTTTGGATTGGAGAGAGAAACTATTTTTTTTTCAAGAATGTCTAATCACCTAATGACTAAAAAGTGGAAAAAAGTGGGCTTATATACCAAAACTAAAAGAGTATTTTAGGGTTTGTGCAAGGAAAATGTAGTTAGGGTTAGGGCATAAATGAGTGGTAAAAGTTTGGTAAAATAATTCCACAAGTTCATCTACATTAGGGAGTGTAGTCGGTGTACTAGAGGGGTGCAAATTTCCTTATAGGATATGAATTTCTACTTTTGGAGGTGGTCTAGGAAGGTCTAGGGAGCCTATAAGGTCAAACTGTGATCACTAAGAGGCCAAAAATAGGTGTAAAATGGACCTAAAAAACATGCTATGGAGAAGAAACTAAAATGAAGACAAGAATGTAATGAGGAAGTTGTAGGGTATTCAATTTTTTATATTAAATTCTTTCCCCCACTTTTGTGGGCTGGTGACACTAAGTGGAAGAAGCATGCTAAAATAGAATTATATCAAATATATCATTATACTAATGCAAGGATACACAAAAAAGGATAAAGTCTTCATATTCTTCTTAATTTATTCTTTAATGTCCATGTACATGTTCTTGTTCTTACAATGTACCACATCAAGGCAATGTAGTCACCATAGGATAGAAGAGCTTATGCCTTACAACATATATATAGAGATGGAAACATTAGGATAAGAAAATTTAAACATGAAAATAAACATATATATAAGGACAAGCATTAAGAATATGAAAAACATGCATGTGAACATATTACACATTCATACACATGACCAATAAAGGAAAGCCATGCTGGCCATAATATACTAAACAAGACAATGGATATAGGATGGAAACTATTGGTTCCCAAAATAACTGCAACTCAAAACTCTAAAACATTCCTAAATCACCTAGGCCAGGCATTGTCGTCGGGGTGATAGGAAGAGGTTTATCAACAAGTTAGGGGCGATTTTGGCCAACTACAGGAGTGGGTAGACTCCTCTGCTCTTTGAGCTCAGCTTAAACTCTATAGGGATATTCCAAGGAGTATTATACCTGAGTAGGTATTAAAATCAAACCAATCTGAAAACTCCTTTTGACTATTCTCTTGTTGAACAGATGCTCAACCTTTTGCTGTTGAAGCAAATTTTTATCATATGCCAGCCTTCTGGCCTCATCCAACTCAGTCAGCTCATGCATCCTCAACATCAAAGTATCATCCTCATTTTCTCCAATTTGTTGTAATAACTGATATACTGGCAATTCCAGTGACATTGGCATTTTTGCTTCTGCTCCATATACCAACTCAAATGGGCTTTTGCCTATGGATTTCTTGAATGTTATCTTGTCAGCCCATAGACCATACTTCAATATATCATCACATCTTTTCTTATTCTAATCCAATATTCTCTTTATGATCTTCATGAGACTCTTATTGCTTGACTCAACTTGTCCATTACTCTGGGGACGATATGGTGATGAGCGAATCAACTTAATTCCATATTTAGAACACATATCAATTATATCTTGAGATCTGAAGCACGTGGCATTGTCTACAACAATTTTGGATGGCACTCCAAATTTGGTTATCACATTGTTCATAAGAAAATCAATCACCACCTTGGATGTGGCATTGGGAGTGGGGATAGCCTCAACCCACTTGGTGAAATAGTCAGTGGCTACAAGGATCCACTTAAATCCATTGTTGGATTTCTCTTGAATTTCCCCTATGAAATCAATGCCCCATTGTTGAAATGGTGCTTCAACTGCAACTGGTAAAAGGGGTAATGCTCTAGAGAATTTCATCTTGCCAGAAAAATGTTGGCAAGCATCACATTTTCTGACCTATTTGGCAACATCTTTGAAGAGACTCGACCACCAGAATCCTACTCTGATGATTTTATGTGTTGTGGTTTTGGCATGGAAGTGCCTGCCACATATACCTTGATGGTATTCTTCAATAATTGTCTCTGATTATTATTGGTTCAAACACTTCAACAACAGTCCCTCATGATTTCTCCACATTAGTACTACTTGAATTAAGAAATACCTTTGAGACTGAAGCTTAAGTGTCCTTTGTTGGGTGATACTCATACTTGGGGGACAATGCATGTTGAGAAGGTAAAAGTTAATATCTTTATACCATGGATTGTCAACCAATGAGCAGTGGGGAGCTGCATTTTCTTCCTCAATTTCATTTATCTCCGCTGCATCAAGGTTAGAATTAGCCATCAACTTGGCTAAGCCTTGGCCTCTTACCAACTTGGTGACCTGTATGTCCATATCATATTCTTGGATCCTGTTGACATCTGTACCTTTTACTTGAAGCTTCTTGTTGCATGAATATGTCTTTCACTATTGTGTGTGGCACATATGCAATGATCTTAGCCCCTGTGAAATAGGATCTGAAATTTTTCATGGCTTTGAACAATGCATATGCATGCTTCTCCACAATAGAATAATTCAACTCAGTGGCCTTTAAGGACTTGCTAAAGAATCCTATAGGCTGCTCAAATCCATCCTTATTCTTTTGTAATACACAGCAACCAGAGTATAAAATGAAGTGAAGGAAAAGAACCGGAAAGGCTTAGAATAGTCTAGGCTTACCAGCACTGGTGCATTTTTTAGGGCCTCCTTTATGTCAAGAAAATCTTCAGCTGATTCCTTGTCCCATATGATGGATTGTCCCTTTTTAAGCATCTTGGAGATGGCTTTAGTCTTCTTAACGAAGTTAGGGATGAATCTCCTTACAAAATTAATTTGCCTGAGGAAAGACTGAATACCTTTGACTGTTTTGGGCTAAGGGATAAGGTCAATAGCCTTAACTCCTTTTAGATCAATTCTGACCCCATGCTTGGACACAATGTGCCCCAACATCTTTCCTTCTTCCACTCCAAATTATAGTTTTTGGGATTTAAAAAAATCCCATACTCTAAACATCTCTCGAAAATCAATTGCAAATGCTTGCAATGATCATTTTTATTCTTTCAAAATGTAGTTAGATCATCCTAGTAAATAGCCATGATCTCGTCAATGAGGTCAGCAAAGGCCGCATCCATTGCTCTTTGAAATGTTGATCCTACATATTTCAATCTAAATGGCATTCTTAAATAAACGTATGTACCCCAAGGAGTGGTGAATGTTGTTTTGTACTTTTTTGACTCCTTGACCAGCACCTGATTGTACCCTAAGAATCCATCCATCATAGACATCAGTTCTGAACCAACCACCCTCTGTAATAAATGATCCATGCTTGGAAGAGGATGGTTATCCTTGAGGGATTTAATGTTCAGATTTCTGAAATCTACACAAAGTCTAATCTCCCCATTTTTCTTCCTTATTGGGACAAGACACCCACTTAGAGTATTTGATATGCTTGATGATACCTCCCTCTTTCATTTTTAGCAACTCCTTTTGCATTTTGGGATATATGGTGGGATCTATAGGCCTTTGTTTTTGCCTAAATGGTTTTGCATCAGGTTGAAGGGGGGTAGTATGCTAAAACAAATCCTCCATATAAGCTTTCAGCTCATCATATGACCATGAAAAACACTTTATGAATTTTCTCAATAAAGTAATCAGCATTTGCTTTTCATGAGGCCTTAACTTCTTACCTATGTAAACCATCTTTGGTGCCTCCTCAGTTCCAAGGTTAACCTCTTCCAGACTATCTTCTTGAACTAGTTTACCATTGATTTTCTAGCGGTCATTGTTGTCAAACATCCTCTCCAATGCCACCAATCCCTTGGGAATGGTATTGGTCTTCAGTTGTACCACCTTGCTACCAAACAACGTTTCCTTGCCATTTTCCATTTCTACCATAAACTGCCAGTCAATTACTTGACTGACAAATTCATCCATACAATTTAGAAAACTAAAAATCTAACTGCTATCATTAAATACTTGCCAACTATATATATTGTCTAGAATGGTCGGCCATGTAGGTACTTCAACAACTTGATGGTCATGAAGAAAATATGACTGAGGATTATACCTAAACGTGGCTACAACCAAGGCATTTGCCTCTTCATTTTTCATTCTGTCTATCCACTCAATGTCAATGGCATCATATAGTTCCATAGTATCCCATACAACATTCTTGTATCCTCTTAAGCTTTTATCCTTAGTGGAAAATTTATTTCTAATCTATTGCACAACTAATTCTGAGTCTCCATAAATCTTCAAGCACTTGATTTTATGCTTGTGAGAAGTATTTAATCCTAACAACAACGCCTCACACTCAGCTATGTTGTTAGTGCACTGAAAATCAAGTTTAAAAGACATGCCAAATTGTTCACCATCTGGGGATATCAAAATAATCCCAGCACTAGAGCCTTCTCTTGAACACGCACCATCAAAATATAGCATCCACAAATCAGATGCTTCAGAATTAGAAATAACAGGATTGGAAGGTGAAACATTCAGGCAAGGATTATCATCACTGCTATATGCCATAAAATGGTCTATTTCAGTGTCAAAGAAATATGCATGATCCTCCTATGTTTTATATTTGTCCTCAATATTCAAGTCTTCCACCTTCTTCTCCCTATATAATCTCATTTATTGCATGCCTTGGACAAGAATGGTGGCATATGAAAGATCCATATGTATACTTCCACCCATGGAAGTTGCCCACTTTCTAAATAACAAAATGCCCCACTTGGTTGGGCAATCCACAATAATTATGTCCATGAGAAAAGATTTGTCTACGTAGGCTGCAAGTTTGACCTCAACATCCTTGAATAGACCTATAACATTGACTTCCCTAGAATCCATGGCAAAGCACTTGCCAAAAGATTTGGACACCTTCAGTCCCAACTCATTTATGATCTCAAGAGGCATGACATTACTAGATGCCCCAAAGTCAAGCATACAATTATGTAACAACCAACCATTTATAATTAGAGTGGTATAAAAGGGGTCAACTCCCATCTTGCTATTAACCATGGAAGACCCTAAGTAAACCTCTACTATTTCCTTTTGATCCTCACCCTCATCATTATTGCTGGAAATAACAACAGGTTGGTTTTGTGCATCTACAACAGTAATAAGAGACTCTTCTCTATCTCTGTGTTCAGGGATTCTAAGGAGCTCCACTATTGGCACAGAAATTCTAATTTGGCTAAAAACTTGAGCCATGTCAATAGGAAAATAATTGGGCAAAGGAGTATCACATGAAACAGTTACATCATTTGCAGAAGGAATGTAAGGTATTACTTGATTGGATGAAATATCCTTAGCTTCTTCTTTTATCTTCTCCTTTTCTGGTCCTTTTTGTGTCTAAGGCTGATCACACTTATAACCACCTTTTCGATAATGAGCCCCTAGAATGGGTGTAGTATCTATAGGTTGCACAATTGGTGTTGGATTCTTTTGGACATACTTATATTTTATTGCTGGAGACGGCATTGAGGTTTTCTTCTTTTCATCGACATTTTTCTTTGGAGTGTTGCTGCTCTTCTGCTCCACGTTCCCTTTGGATGTGTCCCTTGGTTGATCATTTTTTTTCTGTTTTGATTCCTTGGTAGGGGCGTTATGCACAGGGACAATTCTATTTCTCAATTGATATCCTCCTTGGACTTGCAAGATGGATGCATCAGTCAATGCCTTCATAACCTCCTTTGAAGGTTTGGACTGCTAATATTTTTTCTGCATAAGGTCCTTTAAATGCCCAAAATCATGAGTTGGCAATTGATAATTTTTTGGACCTTCATCATAATCATATTGGAAAATATGATCATCTTCTTCATAGTTGTCACAACCAACATCCTGATCTATTTGTTCATAATCCTCTACATCAAACTAATTTATTTCCTCTTCGTAATACTCTGCTACACCCTCTTCATTTGGAAATTCTTCTTCTCTTCTCAATGAATGAGCCACCGCACAATTTGTTGGATCATGGGGAAGGAAGCAAGCCTGACAACATAATGATTCATCTTGAAAATTAACTTGATCCTTTATCAAAGGATCAATGGTGTCCCTTTTAGGCTGTTTGAAACTCACATGCCTGGAGACAGCTTGTCTATCATTTTGTTGTGGTCTCTTAGACCAATTAGTATTATAAGGTCTATTATGCAACCTTTGACCTTCATTAAAATGTGTTGCAACACCCTGAGGTGGCAACTCTTTGTCATTTTTGGCAACCTTATAAGTCAAATCTTTCACAACCCCCATAAGTTTGTCCAACTTATCATCAGTAGTGAGTGGTTTATTGAAAATAGGCTTATCTAGCTGGGATAACTTCACATCAGTCATTTTAATGTGCTTTCTTGAAGCTCTCATATTACTCTCAATATTTATAGTTGTATCGTATGATTCCCTTATGTTTGGGGACTCTTGTCCCTCAAACAATAACCAAGTTTCTAATCAAATGCACCACAATATAAACCTAAACACATTGATTCATTAGGTCTCATGTGAGGAGGAACCTTTCTCATAGTCATGATGAATCAGTTGTTGAAATCAGCTACTATCTCATTGATGGCCTTCTTGATGGTTGTGAGCTCATGGATGGCAAACTTGGGATCAATCCTATCCTCATACTGCAGTATGAACACTCTCATGAATTCCTTCCAAGAATCAATGTTGTTATCAGGGAGAGCCTTGTACCATTCTTTTGTACTTTCTTCCAATTAGTGCACAAACAACTTCATCATCACATCTTCGTCTGCAATCTCATACTCATCAGTGAAATTAATGAGATGTCTTAAGTGTTTCTCACCAGTGATAGTGTTATTGCTTTTGATGAGAGCCATTTATGTCCCATTTTATTTAATATTTAATTCATTTTCATATGCCTTAATACCCACCTTCATATCCATTTTCATACCATTTTATATATTTTTACCATCCTTTGCTGCATATGATTAAATATAGATAAGTAATATTTAATTTAGTTTTAAGATAAAATACTTGAACAATAAATATTAGATTTTATTTAGTAACAAGCATTATCATTTTAGCCTTGGAAAATAATTTGTAGCATGCTATTAGAGGAGGAAAGAACAAAATTCCTATGGAACGTGCATACACTTGGCAACAAATAATTTCAGCCATTTATCTATTTTTATGTAATTACTTGTTGTGCTAAATATGCAATTTTGTTATAACAACAAATAATTTATTTTCATGCTCATATGGCATGAAATAGTATATATTATTTGTTGTTTTAACTAATAAAATTGTGATGTACGGTGGCCAAAAGAATGGCTATTTTCATGGCACAACAAACTCTTATTTTTATGACACAACAAATTCCTATATTTGTGGCTGATTTTACTCCACCCCACAAGCCATAAAATGCCAAAAGATGTGGAAAGAAAATAGAAGCAAATGCTACAAAATAGGGCTGCAAAAAATATGATAGGTGGAGGAGAAAAACATATGAATAATATTGAAAACAATAATGCAACATGAATAGAATATTGTCTAGAATTTGTTATATGCCTTTTCATTATATAAAGGCAATATCATAGAGGAGATGAAGGAGAAGACTTTGTATCATTTTTCTCTAGTAAATAAAGAAATATTTCTTTTGATAATACCAGCGTAAGAAAGCTTTCATTTTATCCATCGTGCAAACCAGGAGCAAGGGCCCACTCCTCGGGGAAGCTCGGTGATGTTTTATTTCTTTTTGTGTTATTTCTTTTCAGTTTTAAACTTTAATAGTCGTGTGATTTAAATTTTAATATTTTCATTAAAGTTTAGTTTGATAAAATATTTTGTGATTTGAGTTTGGTTTGTAATAGTTCATTAAAATTTGATTTCAGTATTATTGACTTGATGAGAAGGATTGTCAATTGTTAATAAATTGTTTATTTTAGAATTTGATGTTTATGCAATTTCTGTCACCAGGAAGTGACAGTTCATGTTGCCAAAATTATTTTGATTTATAATAGGTTTATTTTGTAGCTGCATTTCATCTCCACTCAGCATGCTACCTACAGCCCTTGTGCAGATTGCCACAACACCTTTCACAAGCTTACGATCCCCGGATTAACATTTAGACCAAGCTGAGTCTCATTTATTCTTTATCCCAGTTTGGCCCATCAGCCTTGAAATCTTGGAATCTTCCCTCTAATCTTAGTTGGAATGGGATTCAGAAAATTAGGAATGCTAATGAAATCGAGTTGCTTGTACCTTTCAGCTCCCAATCGCTGCCTCTATGCAATAAACCTTTATGCTTGTCTTTGTTGTGCATGCCCAACATGCTGAATGTTGCCATGTTGTTGGTTACCTTGATTCTGCTACGGTGGAATGTTGATATTATGAATAGGGGCCTAATTTATGCCCTGTTGTCCCATTTGACGTCGTTGTTTTTGTCTCTGGCTATTTTGTTGATTATTTTGTTGTTGATGTGCACGTTGCTGCTATGCATTTTGATTTAAGCCTTGTTGAGCAAGTTGAGCTTCCTGCTGCTCAAGTAAAGCCTACATTTTCCTTTGTCTATTTCTGAGATGATTGAGCAGATCGAATTCATCTCGGATCCTTCTTTCTCTTTCTTCATCATCAGGTTGTTGTTGCTAATCACCCTCATTAGGGACAGTGTCATGCTAACTTCCAAGTGACCTTATGGGAGATTCAGGACACCTGGCATCGTGATATATTTTTTCATTATCATTGGGTATCCCAAATGTTCTCAGATGTGGAACTTGAGAGCTATCTCTACCTCTTCTACCAATAACATTCTCATTCCTTCTAACATCATATTCATCTCTATTTGTCCTTCTGTTTCTTCTGATCATGTTATCTGCAAAGTCCTTAGAAGTGTAGTTGTACTGGCTTCTGAGGTGGACAAATATATTTTCTTGGGCATTTCTTGTAGGCACCACATGGGGTCATCTTACTCTATACCTACTCCTTCTATTTCCAGCATTACTAGAGGATTCCTCGCTTCTAGGTTGCTCCTAGTTTCTTCCTCTATCCATTTTAAAACTTTTTCCAAACTAAAATTTAATTATGGGTTAACAAAACAGAGTCATGACTTCCCCTGCTGGGAAGAAAATTTTGAACAAAACTATATTTCAATATCAGCAACTAGAACTAAAATGATTCCCTGTTACCAAGGATTTCAAATTTGAACAAAAATAATAGTTCCCCGACAACGGCACCAAAATGTTGGCATAAGTTGACAGGCTGCCCAACTTACACACAACAACAAATTACACCACTGCAAACTTACTATTACCAAGGGTGTGAAAAATGCTCAAGCTGCCGAAAACCTGACAACAGCTAAAGTAAATTTATCCCCAGCAATGGTGCCAAAATGTTGGTTCCCAAAATAACTGCAACTCAAAACTCTAAAACATTCCTAAATCACCTAGGCCAGGGATTGTCGTTAGGATGATAGGAAGAGGTTTATCAAGTTAGGGGTGATTTTTGCCAACTATAGGAGTGGGTAGACTCCTCTGCTCTTTGAGCTCAGCTTAAACTCTGGAGGGATATTCCAAGGGGTGTTATACCTGAGTAGGTATTAAAATTAGACCAGATGAACAACTAAAAATATTAACAACCAAACCCAAATTGCTCTCTTAGCCCCAAATCTCTCACTGAACTAAGAAAAGTTGGTTGTTGTAAGACCCCTATATAGCTAATAATGGCAATCCTACACAATGATGATACATTAAGACTAATTCTACTTCTAAAGATAGGATGTATTGTTTTTGTTTTGAAGATGGGTGTACTCCAGCTAGAGTCTCTGTCTCTATGTATAGTAGGCCATCTATCCCATCATATACAGACTAGGACAACCCTCTTTATGCAACTAGGAACTGACTAACTAATTGGCTATAATATGTATGTAATACAATAGTCAAGTTATAGTTCTAGTTCAGATAGGGGGCCCTCAATTGAGAGTTCAGGGTCAATCTCCAAGGCTACTCAGATAGGCGTCTGTCCATTGGGTTGCAAAGTCTAATGTTGAATAGAGGAAAAACAACCATGTCACAGAAATGTATAACTGCCTATTTGATAAATCAAATGCAAGGAAATCAATACCAAATCACTAAAAATACTTAATGATTCAACACCATACCATGCTCTTTCTCATGTAATATTGAAAAGATCATTTAGAAAGCCTTGGAAATGAATTAAGAAGTATCACATTCATTCAAATCAATGCTTACATTCATACCACAAAACGTGGCAAGAGAACCTTGACTGCGATCAAAGTTCACTAGAAATAACACCCACAGCAATGGAGAAAAATAGAGACCTAATACAAAGATTTTCAAAGTATATCACATACATTTCATAGTTGCTTCTTGTAAAACAATGACTGCAAAATATCCTTACTATCCTGCCTTCTAGAGCTCACAAACCTACTGAGAAATTACCAAAATGACCAACCCTTATTACAACTGAACATGATGCATAGATAGCATTCAACTCACTCCACATTCCTAGGTGCCGCATCCTCTCAAGGACTGTACCCACGCTGTATTAATTTCACTTCCTTTGTGATGACAAAAAAATCTGCATTTTGGAAATATTGCTCATACTCTGATAGTCCTCCAAATGGCAGAAGAAGATTTATTGCACTCTTCTTGTACCCTGAGCAATAAAGAGGGAAGGTTCTAATCCTCTCATCCCTACCTGCAACATTTGACTTATCTGATTTATCCTTTGTGCATTGAAGAATTTCACTGTTTGAACAACCTGCACAACTTTGGCCTACAAGTCATTAATGTTGAGTACAAATCTGCATTTATGTTCTTGCAATCATGGCATACATTCAGGGAATTATCCTTTTAAGGCAATTGCAACATTCCCAATATGTTGTCCCAATTTTTTGTATTAAATCATATGGCTCTGATTGTACCACCCTGTGTGCTAGGTGCCCTTCATTGGCTACTTTCTACTCATGTAAACTTCTCTATTTCCTCTTTATCCATAGCATTATTTTGCGTTATCGGTAAGAATGTGTTTTTCCAAACTGGTCTTACTTGGCCTTTTTTACTTGCTTTGTCTTGTTCTTGTATATCATCAATTTTGCCTTCTTGCAAACTTAGCCATGTTTTCACACTTATCGGTAATTTTTACATTTGCCAAACCAGCCTCTTTCTTGCCTCTTTTATCGACCATTTTGCAAACTTCTCTTCTCTCCTTATCGCCCCTATCGGCAAATTTACCTTTTTTTTAACTTGAGCTATTTTTCCATTTATCGGCAAATTCTATCTTTTCAGAACCTTCCTTACTTTCCTTTCCTATTTCTCTTTTGTCGGTGAAAAATGGTTATCACGAACCATTTTGCTTTGGCTTTCCATCCTCTTCAACTTCAACCTATCAACGAAGCTTTGATCTTCAAAACTAGGAAAAGCACGCCCTTATTGTCTTGTTGACGAATTATGAAAATCTCAAACTATTTATCTAGTTTCCTCCTTCCTCTGATTTGCCAATATCCTCTTTGCCTTAGTTATTTTAGCTTTATCGACAAACTTGCTCTTTTTCGAACCAAGGAACTTAGTGCCATTTCTTGATTATCGACAAAAATGTCATTTGTCGAACCTGTCTACCTTAGTCACTTTTTCATATGCTCCCTTTATCAATGAAAGCTACTCATGCTAAAACTATCTCTTTTCTTCCTTTTAGCTCTATGCCATGACATCACAGCCACGTGGCAGCTTCTCATTGTTCCACAAGCCTGCCGTGGGCCCACCCAAAAGACTCTGCAAAATGGCGGAATGCCTTAGAAAATCAACATTTAATTTTGCTTAGTCGGCAAAAAGGTCCATCCCAAACCTAGAAGAAACTCCCTTTTGAGTTGTCTATCGCTTTATCGATGATTTTCAACTTTCTTGAACCACAGTGTTCTTTCTTTTCTTTATTGCCTTACTGGTGAAATATGAAAAACTCAAACTTTTTGAAAGTTTGGTATTTGGCCGATTTTCTGATGATACCATTTTATTTAGTCAATTTTCACAAATTCTGCACCTTTTACTTGCTCCATTGGCAAATCTAAAATTTTCCTAACTGACCCTTCTTCCTTACTTTTGCTTGCTTTGTCGATGAAGTGACCGTTGGTCGAACTCCCTAGTTGATCAAAGGTTGTCCACGTGGCATCATTCCATAGTTCCGTGGGAATGCCTTCTCCCTTATAATTTGCTTCCGCAGAATGGTGGAATACGTCCATTTGACCGTTAAATTTGTAATGGTAAGTCTTCGCCACTTAGAATTTTTATTTGCTCCTTTCTTGCAATTCCTTCCCTAACTATTGTTGACATTGCCTCATCAGTGAATTGGCAAATCTTTGAACTCCTGAAAAAGTTAGCAGGTTCTAGAAAATATCCTTTTGTCGACCAAAGGCAAAATTTGAGAAATTTTTCTAAGGGAAGAAAGGGGAAAGACTCGGGACTTGACTTAGTCTTTTTTTGAGGAAAAAGACCCCTGAAAACAATCTATGATCAGATTTAAACAAGGGGTTTTCAATGGTAAAAGGCATAAAATGGGTATTTTGGATTTTTGGGGCAAAATAGGGCATGTTTGGGAACAAAATTTTGCAGGTGCCAACAGAACCAAGATGATAAATACACAATTCCCATTTTTGTAAGGATAATGTGGCAACAATAAAGAATAGGAAAGAGGAAGAAGGAGGATCCAAGAGGATCATGCAATGAAAGATAGATGGATGGATGTGGTAGGTCTACATAGTAAATGATACCTTTGTAAAGTTTGATAAGATAAGATAAGATAGGATATGATAGGATAATGCTCATGATGATAATGGCTTTGAGGCTGCCACCCACATGATAATGACAAGCCAAGACAAAAGCAAAATGGTTAATGATGATGATTATGGTTATGTGGTTATTGATTGGCTATATGTTTTTACCATCCAACTAGCTAAAAGGAAAATGGTGATAAAAAATTTGAGGTTGCCGCTAAAATAAAGCTAGGCCAATCTAAAGGTAAAAGCTAGTGTAATTCTACCCCAAAAATGAAATCATCATGATGTAATTAATGTAGTGGATAATGCCCTCTTGAATTTATTGGTGAAAGAGTAGAGTTAGTCAATTTAAGGTAGATGATAAGGGGGAGAAAGATAATATGACAAGGTATATGTGATGATAGGATAATAGAGGAAAGAGAAGAACATGTAGGTGATTCTCCTAATGATGGAAAAAATAGGATTCCCCCAAGTGGACATATATATGATAGATGAGTGTTATGTGGTACAAGGGATAACTAAGTTATGAGAAAATATAGTGATATAAGGAGAAGGGAACATGTAATTGAGGTAATGTGGGATAATGATGAGATGCCCCTAGTGAGAAGCTAATGATGTGAACATAAGAGAAGAGAAAAAGTTGTAATTAACGAAGAGGTAAAGGCATGTAGATGTTGAATGCTCATAGTACATGATATAGATATATAGAGAGAGAGGGTACAATAGACAATGCCTCTAAGGGAAGAATAGATAATTTCCCCCCAAGGGGAAGAGGATATAAGAAATAGTAATTAAAGGATCAATAATAAGGAAAAAATGATGTGATATGATGTGGACGATAGTAGAAGAACAATAATAGTGAAAATAAGATCAAATGAGTATTTATTACCTAGATTAAAGAGAGTTGACCATGATATAGAAAGAGTTAGTGCTACATGTAGACTTCCTTCTTGTGTGGCTTGTGTAAGACTCAAATACTTATAACGTAGTTTTGTTTTGGACATGGGTTAGACACTTATTACAATGTATATTAATATTTACAAACTTATGTGCTCAATAGGTAATCAATGAGGAAATTATATTGTGTTATATATAAATTAGAATTTAGTTTAACTTGTTTATTTATGTCATAATGTATATGATGGGTTATGTGTTGTATTGTCAAATTAAGAAAGGTGATAGAAGTTGGTTCTTGGTAAATTGTCTCCCCTATATTCAATTTATGCATTAATCATAATTATTTGGACTGTTAAAAATTACGATGTTATGTTATCTTTCATTCCAATTTATTTTTTTGCCAAACATGTTCCTCATCCTCAAGTTTGGAGTAGATTTCTTTTAGCTTACACATTGTCTATGATTTAGAAGTGTTTTACTTCATTTAAATTTAAGTTAATTTTTACTTCTTTCATTTATATTTAGATTTGTTAAATTGGGTTTGATTTCAAACTTAGGAAATTAAATTTATTTTAGTTTCAATTTAATTAATTGTTAAATGTTTTAAATTAAATTACATTTTAATTATCATGTTGCAGATATTTTGACACATGGATGATCAAACTTCACATCAGTCTGATCATCCTGATACTAGTAATAGTTCTACTTTATATGCTAAGACTATTAAAAGGTTTGAAAATGCTTTGAGTGAACTTGACCGAACAATACATAATACACCAAACCTGTCAAATAGAAACAAGTTGGTTACGATCTGAGAGGAGATCACACGTGTGATCGACCTCATTCGATCATACAACCCTTACGATCACATTAATGTTGACATGTTCCATGCGTCACTTTCTTAGAGTACTGGTGGCCATGAGAAACGGTCATCTATTTCTAGGTTGGTTTTAGTAGATAATATTCTCATCATGTTCCCATCTTATAGGGGATGAGATAGAGTGAGAGGCTATTCCCCACCAAGTGTGTGGATCCAATTGTGGGTTCTTTTATCTATCCTAGATTTCTAGCAGCACATCACAAATGGCCCAACAATGATGAGTTGCCATTATATTTTTGCAAACAATTATATGTAGATTTCCATTTATATTTATCTATTGATTATACATTTTTCCCTAAACATGTTGGACAGGGGAGAGGGAGGTTTGTAGACAAAGTTGAGTATAGATGAGCAAAGTTGGCACCTCCTGTGAACAAGAGGTCTTTAGTTGGTTCACACCTTTTGGTTCTCCAAAAGTTGTACAACCAGCACTGACCCCCTCAAGATGAAAGATTTTTGAGAGCCTCGTGACTATTACCAGTGAGGTTGTTCAGTTGTCATCTGATCATGTTGGAAGATATTTGTTAGTCCGCAGAATCACATTCCTCCCACTGAGGCCACATCGACCAGCTCTGATCATTACATTCGTGTTGATATACCATCGCCACATAATGTGGTATGGATTAGTGGAGAGACAACTTTGTGTAATATGACTAGATGCCTCGCCAATGATTTATTAGATGCATACCAGTTCATCAGTGATGAGTATGGGATCCCACTTGATGGTATATCCACACATGTCAGGCAATATTTTGGTAGACAGAGGAGCCATGGTGAGGCAACTTCATAGGGTTTGGGGGGACATCAGGATGTTCCAGTTGGTCCTACAAGCTCCACCCCTCAGCATTTTCCAGATCAGGTTAAGGTTACTGCACCTAATATTGTAGGAGAAGAGTATAGAAGGCTTCTTTTTAGCACTAAGGCTGCATCATTTACATGTCTCTCGTTCTCCCTCCATTCTTCTGAGTTCAATGGGATTGGGAGGGTCCTCAATGCTGCAATTGAGGTAATTTATTTAAAATTTATAATGTATATTCATATAAATATATATATATATATATTATAAGTTTAATTTTAAATTAAATCATGTACATGTTCAAGCTCTAACTCTTGATTGAAATCGTGTGTACAAGCTCTAACTCTTGGTTGAAATCGTGTGTACATTATGAATTGAATGTGTATTAGACACATGTTGATGTTTTACCACCTTGATATGGAGAATTGTAGTATGTTGGCGATCCTAGACATCATCATGAGGTATTTAAAAACCACCTATATCACATACATACTTGATTTAAGTACACATATATCTTTAAATTTTTACATACACACATCAAGTACAAGTTTTCTAACTAAATACACATGGATATATATATGTACATGTCATATATGTAGGTTCTAGGATCAGGTCAGGCTTATATTCAGACTCTTGTGCATGCTCATCCTCTACATGATCCAGACAGTGGATGTCAGGTAGTTTAGAGATATGTCAAGTATTAATTATTTATTTAAAATTAAAACATTATATGTGTTGGTTCTTCTTCTGAATCAGCATTAGGGTTTGCCACTTCTAATGCACAGGCAGATTCAGCCAACTAATACAGGAGGTTGCGTGAGCTCCTCCCCTTCACTTCTGGTTCTGCCGCACCAAGGGGGTATCCCTATAACTCAAGATGTAACCTTGACTAGCTCAAAGATAGAAAGATCTAACTTGACAACAACAGGCAGAATACTCTCATGTATGGACCAAGATCTGTATGATAGATCACAAGGTGGGCAACGTTCTTGGACATATATGTCTGGTTAGGGATGAGAGCATGCAAGGGTTTCCTACTCCTAATCCTACAACTAACAGATGGAAGGGAGAGATGGTTTAGTTTGAATTTTGGATGCAAAGCTGGACATGGTGTATAACCTCAACACAGAGCTAGATTGGTGCCTATCCAGGGCTTGGAGTCGGTAGACATACACCTGTGAATGATCAGCATGAATAGCTAAAACTGGATTTCAGGGGGATACACATGATATCTGCCTTACAGATATCTCCCAATAAAGAGTGTTAAGCTGTCTATACTTATGGCATCCCTATTGCAGTAAGAAAGATACATGCAAAACTGGAGACAGAATCAGCATAACACATGCAAACACAGCATTATTCATATAAGATTAACCATGAAATCAGTGGATTCATGCCAAATCGTACAATAGGAGATACATAAACTCACAAGTTTTGCTGCACAGAGCAACCAAAACCAGTTGTATCTTATTACAGAGCCAAAATGTCTAGTTTTCAACAACCTAAACAATGGTAACACAGTCTGCCTATATTGGCCAGAAAGTGTACCTCTAGCATTAATTACATGGTTGACCAAAAATCCCGCCAGATACACAGTATCAGAAAAATGGCGCTCAACGCATTACCAGATTGGTGCCCAAACATGAATGCAGTAGGTAGGGGAGGAGACAGGAAGAAACCTCGAGCCCTGCGCCACTGTCCGTTGATGTACACCTTCAATCGGGTACCAGATCCGTCCATACCTCTGCAACAATCGCCATTAATGGCGCACCAACCCGCGGCCTTGGGAAAACATCAAACAGTGCATCGCAATCGTTTCCCGCCAAAATACCTCATCGTGATATTTCAAAATATGCAGGATATCAATTATCCCACATGCACCCCACGGCGACCTTTTCAACACTTTATATACTAGGTCGCGAGCATATATGATGTCGGTGCTTTTGCTCCCGACGACACTAGTATAAGCCTTCATCATCATCATCCTCCAGCAGCATGATATCTTGTCGCTTGAAATATCACCCTGACGTCAGCATCATATCGCAATATAACCTGCATGATAATCGCCTTCATCGGCACAACCTGATCCATCGGAGGAAGATCCTCCTGGTTAACCAATATCAAAAGTCTGGCCGATGAAAAATCCTGATGACGTCACCATCATATCCTGCTGATGTCATAAGCATATCTGCCTACTACGCACCTCCTCATATCCGGATGACGTCATCATCATGTTTGCAAATATCGGGGGATCTCCACAAGATGATCAGTGTTAGAAATATGACCCCCCGGACCTTGATGATGTCATCATCATATCGACATCAGGATGATATTCGGAAGATAACCGGATATTTGGAAATATCATCCTGATGCACAAATATCATGCTGCACTGTAGCTCCACTATAAGATCGGGGTGATAGATGAATACGCCAGATATTTGAAAAGATCACCCCCCACTAGATAATGCACGAAGCCGACAGGCGGATATCTCCCTTCGGAAATATCATGATGCAGACAGGCAGAAAAGCGGATATCACCCTGACGTAAGAATGACGTCAGCATCATCAGGATGATAAAACAACGAACACGAAGTGATAAAACAACATCAGGATGATCTTGACTAAGATCACCCGATGTTCAAAATATGATGACCACGATGAATATCGGGTCACACTTAGAACTTTACAGCAACATCATCAGGATGATCTTAACAAAGATCACCCGATGTTAAAATATCACCCCAGCGAAAGATCATGCTGACAGAAAATATGATGACCCTCGTAAGCAACATCAGGGTGATGTCTGGAAACATGATGATGATGACCTCCTCCAAAGAAAATATGATGCTGATGTTAAAACATGCTGAGGAGGCCCAAAGACTCAGAACCTTTTTGGATTTCTTGGGAAGGTGCCTGCATGAAAATTGCTAAAATAACCGACAGTGAATTCAGGCACCAACAATATGTATGTATGTATATATATATATATATATATATATATATATATATATATATATATATATATATATATATATATATATATAATTTTATGGTGTTTCATGTGCAGGGCTCAGGTCAGGGGTCAGTCCAGGGCTTGCGTCATAGCGAGGCTCAATCCATTTGCCGAGATCTATCTAGACATTTATGAGTTGTTATTATGAGTCACATGTTTTATATTTATACATTTGGACATTATGAGTCTCATGTTATTATATTTTAGAGACATTTTTATGAGTCATGCATGTTTTATATTTACATTTGGACATTATATATATACACTTATGTTTTATATCTAGAGACGTTCTTAAATTATGAGTCATGTATGTTTTATATATGCATCATGTTTTATATATTTACATTTGGACATTTGGACATTATTGATTTATGATGAAATTTATTTATGATGGAATTTATTTATGATGAAATTTACATAGATTTTTCTTAGGAAGATACCTGTATATGCTAGTAGTATTTACAGTTGCAATATTAATATAATAACATTATAATTAATTATTTATGATGGGATTTATTTATGATAAAATTTACATAGATTTTTCTTAGAAAGATACCTATATGCTAGTAGCATTTGTAGTTGCAATATTAATATAATAACATTATAATTAATTATTTATAATAATTATTTAATCTTACTTATTTAAATTACTTCATAAATTCAAAGGTATGTTGGAAGCCACCATCAGGGATATTATTTAAGAATTGAGATATAATGTTATAATTTCATAACTTTGTACTAACATGTGGATGTGCCTGATAGGTCTCTCTAGATAACTATCTTCTTGGAAGTAACTTTATAACTATCAACTCTGATCAACAATCATGGCCATTTATTGTTTCTAAAGAAATGGACAAAGTAGTACAAATAAACTTTATGGTTGTAAAGTAAATGCTAAGAAGATTTAAACAATTCAAAAGGTATACATTGGAAGCCACCATCAAGAATATTATTTAAGAATTGAGATATAATGTTATAATTTCATAACTTTGTACTAACATGTGGATGTGCCTGATAGGTCTTTCTAGATAACTATCTTCTTGGAAGTAACTTTATAACTATCAACTCTAATCAACAATCATAGCCATTTATTGTTTCTAAAGAAATAGACAAAGTAGTACAGATAAACTTTATGGTTGTAAAGCAAATGCTCAAAAGATTTAAACAATTCAAAGGTATACATTGGAAGCCACCATCAAGAATATTATTTAAGAATTGAGATATAATTTATAATTTCATAACTTTGTACTGACATGTGGATGTGCCTGATGGGTCTCTCTGGATAACTATCTTCTTGGAAGTAACTTTATAACTATCAACTTTGATCAACAATTATGGCCATTTATTGTTTCTAAAGAAATGGATGAACTAGTACATATAAATTTTATGGTTGTAAAGCAAATGCTCAGATATCTTCCTATATTTTCTTTACAACCATAAAGTTTATCTGTACTACTTTATCCATTTCTTTAGAAACAATAAATGGCCATGATTGTTGATCAGAGTTGACAGTTATAAAGTTACTTCCAAGAAGATAGTTATCCAGAGAGACCTATCAGGCACATCCACATGTCAGTACAAAGTTATGAAATTATAACATTATATCTCAATTCTTAGATAATATTCTTGATGGTGGCTTCCAATGTATACCTTTGAATTGTTCAAATCTTCTTAGCATTTGTTTTACAACCATAAAATTTATCTTTACTACTTCATCTATTTCTTTAGAAACAATAAATGGCCATGATTGTTGATTAGAGTTGATAGTTATAAAGTTGCTTCCAAGAAGATAGTTATCTAGAGAGACCTATCAGGCACATCCACATGTCAGTATAAAGTTAAGAAATTATAACATTATATCTCAATTCTTAAATAATATTCTTGATGGTGGCTTCCAATGTATACCTTTGAATTGTTCAAATCTAATGGATATGTAAATATCAAATTTAAAGCAAGTTGTAGTCACCACAGTTAAATGAACATGTACAAATTATGAACATGTAAATTATGAACATGTAAATTATGAACATATCAAATGAACATGTAAATTATGAACTAGATAGATATCTAATGTAGGCTTGTTAAGTTTGAGGCCCCTAAATGATAATGATACAAAAAAGTTAAAAAAGAACTCAATTAATAAATTTACATATAATGATCTATCAAACTCACATGATGAAATAACATAACTTAAAAAGGTCATGGCCTAAGTAGCTCATTTGAACATTTAAATTACAAACTAGATAGATATCTAATGTAGGCTTGTTAAGTTTGAGGCCTCTAAATGATAATGACACAAAAAAGTTAAAAAAGAACTCAATTGATAAATTTACATATAATGATCTACCAAACTCACATGATGAAATAACATAACTTTAAATGGTTGTGGCCTAAGTAGCTCATTTGAACATGTAAATTATGGACATATTAAATGAACATTTAATTATGAACTAGATAGATATCTAATGTAGGCTTGTTAAGTTTGAGGCCTCTAAATGATAATGATACAAAAAAGTTAAACAAAAACTTAATTGATAATTTTACATATAATGATCTACCAAACTTACATCATGAAATAACATAACTTTAAAAGGTCATGGCCTAAGTAGCTCATTTGAACATGTAAATTATGAACTCTAGATAGATACAAAAAAAGAGCTTCCCTTAGCTTCGAGAAATATTTAAATTTTGTATTGACAAGGCCAACCACATGAAGGTGGAAGCTCATGTGGCCTCACCTAAGACCTAAGACACCTAATACATATAGACACCTTTAAAGACCTAAGACACCTAAGACATCTAAGACCTAAGACCCTAAGACACCTAAGACCTAAGACATAGATAAGACACCTAAGACATGCTTAGACACCAAAGACCTAAAACACATGAGACACCTAATCTACCTAAGACACCTAAGACACATCTAAGACACCTAAGACATCTAAGACCTAAGACACCTAAAACCTAAAACCCTAAACCCTAAACCTAAGACCTAAGACCTAAAGACACCTAAGACCTAAGACACCTGAAATACATCATTCTAATCTACCTAAATTAAATACTATATATAGTTTAGAGATCATACCCGCACACAACATGAAGTTCAATAACTTGAAATCCTTTTAAACAACTACATGATTGTAAAAATAGAAATCTATGTAAATAAAAATAGAGTTTGTAGCTCTCGATCATGTTTGATTCTAAAATTCGTTAGGAACCATTGAAATTAAAATTTGAAAGGAAAGAACTATCAAGAATCATAAATTTTAAAATAAATTAATTTATTTATATATCTGTCTAGTGTTCATACCTCATACCATGTATCGATTAGTTCAACTCACTCTTCAATAATGTAACTTATAACTTCTACATAACTTAAAGCTCTTGGTACTTATAATCTGGATCTTCTCTATCTTTTATTATTTTTCATGATCTTCAATAGATAACCTCCACTTTTGTTGGCCACATCCTCTTTTTTGTAAAGTTTCCAAATTTAATCTTATTGCTATAACTAAGTGACTATAATGTAAAACCTTTTGTCCTGGCATATAATCAATAAATATAATACCATTTTTATCTATCTTTATTTGTTGATAATATGTGCCTTCAAGAGCGATTGATCCAATGGGATAAGATTGTCCATCACCATCTATCATTGATTCTAACAATTTGGTATTTGGTTGTGTGCATCTTAGTAGATGGTAATCTATACCTTCTATATTGTCAGGAGCACAACCACAACAAAATATCTCATGTACACACCACAAGTAAACATGTTTAAACATTATCTAGTTTCAATGTAAATCATTCGAATATTTATAATCATTCTTGACTTAGGTAGAATATAAATCAAATTTTGTAAGTTAAAATTTAATTTAAATTTACATTTAAAAATTTACCTGTAACAACAAAATCTGATACACATTCGTAATCAACTAAATATAGAGGATCATAGACATCTACAATGTCACTATCTTCAAAAGGAGGCATTAATACCATTTGTTTCATTTCCCATTGTGAAACATATCCATCTCTAATATTCTCACATTATAAAATATTTGCATTGTTCTCAATGTATTCAACACAAAAACATGATTTTTCTCTCACTTGAATAGCAAGAGGGTTGCTATGTCTTGTAGTCATGACTTGGTGCAAACTTTTAATATAATTCATTTTTTGACAATTATAAGGATTCAATCGATCAATATCTATGTATGAACAAATTCAATCTCATTCAATTAAGACTAAACTTCTATTTAATTAGATTCAAAAAAGGCTCGCTGATGTCTGCCGCCACTATGGCTTCCTTCGATGTTCCTGCGCAATCTCCTTCACTTCCATTGGAGGGGCAGAGAGCTCGTGTCTGTCTATCAAAAGATATAAATGGAGGGCATTCCTTCATGATGGTGGCTAGAGGCAAGAAGGTGTCAAACAAAGATTTGTTCATTGGACAAAAACTCTCGGTCGCAGGCCCTAACAACAGACTTTGGTCTCCTCTGGGATCGTGGAAACAGGTTGTTGATAGGACAGAGTGGCCTCAGTCTCCCCAACGGAAATGGGGAAGGATTAGTATCTGGGGGTTTTTCTGGAGAGTGGGAGTCTATTTGCAGTGAATTACAGACTGCTAGGGTTCTCCATTGCGCAACAGCTTCTCCCACGGTTTCCTTAGATGGGGATATTGCAGATAAAGTGGCTAAAAATGTAACTTATTTCACAAAGAAGGCACTGATTGGTAGATTTTGGGGGTTTTGGCCTTGCCTTGTAGAGCTGCATGATTGGATTACTGAAACATGGAAACCTATTTTAGAGGGGGATGTAGGGATTTACTCCAATGCAAGGGGATTTTTTTTAGTAGCTTTTGACTCTATGAAGGATCAAAATATAGTTCTCTGTGACTATCAATGGAGTTGGAAGGAGCAACATTTATTGATGTTGAAACCCTGGCATCCCTCCTTCAACCCTCTAACCTAATCATTTGACTCGATCCCAGTCTAGGTAAGGTTGTTGAATCTTCCCCTTCAATTTTGGTGTGATCCCTATTTTGAGGCCATTGGTAGTTTGTTGGGGAAGTTTCTTGGGTTGGATGAGGGCTCTTCAAATTTTCTGCACACTACTTATGCTCACATTTAAGTGGAGATAAACATTTCAAAATATCTTTCGGCAAATGTCCTCCTAAAGTTAGCGGATATGGAATGGAGTGAACTGCTCGACTATGAAGGATTACCTTTTTGATGTCGTCATTGTTTCAACACTGGACATATGGCTTCTCAATGTTTAAAAGGAAGGATTGCAAACCAAGCTACCTAGTGGAAAGAAGTTGCCCCCCCATCATTACTCGGTGGAAAAGGAGGATCAAGATGGCAAGGCTCCAGATGGGCATCCAAAAGTGGATGATATTGCGATGGACATGACTCCACCAAGCATTCTAAAGGTAGGGGTTACACCCCCTATAATGGAAGTTGGTGTTGCTTTTGCAAGTGGAAAATCCCCCACCATTGCCCCAAAGAAAAGGTTCAGGGCCCAAAAAGGAAAACGTGATGATCCTAAGACCTCGACAAAGTCCGCTCTCATGGATCGTGACAGTGCTAAAAATGTTAGCTTAGAACTAACAAATCCAGGGGGAGGTTAGTTCAGCAGAGGAGTAGTGGAGGATGTGGTTAGTGGCTTGTCGGAGGAAAATTGGATGAAAGTGCAAAGAAAAAGGAAGAAGAATGAGGTGAAATTTAACTTGCAACTCCGCTCAAATTCTAAATGTGGAGTAATGGTGTAAGATTGTAATCAGTGGTTATTGTTGTCATGAGTTGAATCTGACCAGGGTGACTTGTTGATGATCCCTTGCTTCAAGTTGTAATGTTTTTTTATTTTTTAATTTAATTTATGGGTGTAGCCCCTCAGCTGCTATTTATCTAAAAAAAAAGTCTAAACATCTATTTACTTCTTTAATATTTATTTAATTTCAAGCATCCAATTAAGACTTGTGTAAATAAATATCTGTGTATTAACAAATTCAATTAATTCATGTACTTGAATTTAAATAAATTTTTCAAATAACATATTCAATTTACATGTACCTTTAACTTCCCAAAAATAGTGTTTGTTGTATATTGAATCATGGGCACCAAAATGACTTTTGCACCATTCAACAATTTCATTTGCATACCGTATGGTGTTACCTACAAGTTCATGTCAAGGTGAAGTATTCAACAATTTTAAATTAACATACATTTTGTATGGTACAATTTACCTACAAATTCATATTGGAAAAGTGCACACTTCACACATGCTCTTGCTCCATCATGCTCTCCTTTTCCATGTCCAATCTCAAAAAACTTCCACAAAAACTTTTTGTTATGTCTAGCATGTTGTTGCATTAACCAATTAAATGCTTTTGCAAACTTAAATTGTCCTATATTTAGTTATATAAACAACCATTGGAAAACCAAAAATTAGTTAAAAACTATATGTATATAAGTAACTTATTCAAGTCTTAAAATTATAAATTTAAATTTAAAATTTAAAAATAAAAATAAAAATAAAACCAACACTTACCAGCACATTCATCAAACCAAATCTAGTGTTGTAATGAACATATGCCATGTCGTCTCAAACCTTCAAAAAATATTCCAAAACAATGTGCTACATAGCTTCTATCATGACTCATTATCATTGATATAAAAGTGAACATCCTTGATGATAATTCGTTCATCTTCGCTACTTTATGTACCATCTACATGTAACTCAGCATGACTATAGAAAACTTGTACAAAGATTGTGACTTGCTCTGAATGATAATATTGACTTTGAATCTCAGTTTGAGGACTAAATGTATATTTCTTAGAAAAATCTACAATAGAGAGAATACAACCCAGTGGAAAACAATTTTTTGAGTCACGAAATTGTTTAGCCTGCCATCTTGCATCATGACAATGTTGGATATGGGGATATATAATCTTACGAAATATAGAGTCCATAAACTCATTATAGGGCAATTCACTCTCTCAAAACAATTTTTTTGGACTCAACTCCTGACTTTGTTGACTATTTCTCATATTCAAGTCTCTTCCAAACAACTAGCATTAAATGATCAATATTCTCAAATGGTATTAAAAGTTTCATCAAATTTCCACAATCTATACATGTATTTTTTATACACTATACATTGAATTTATATGAATCTTCTAATTTTAAACATAAGATAGACTTCATAAATTGTGTTGTACTTCCAGGGATGACTACATGTGGATTAACTATTGCCATAACTTTTTTATATGACTGTAGGTGTAGATGAAATTCAACATGATTTCGACAGCAACAAGTTTCACATACTTTATTTATACATATGAAACATGGTCATAAATTCTCAAACATCCTTTGACAAATCTTCACCTGTGGAAATTCTTGCTTGAATGCTTCAAAAAGTTCACTTTGTGTTGTATCTATAAAATGTTTTGGATGAAAATTTGTGTACCATCTTTGCCTTTTATTTGTATAGTGTCCCTTATATTGGAAGAAACACGGGAGTGATTGGTCCAATATCCAATTACTTTTTGTTTTACATCTTCTAAAATTCTATCTTTCCGAGGGAGTCGACAAATATTTACCCAATTATTTTCAATGTTTTCATCTAATATGTTTCTCTTCTTGATATATCTTTGAACACTTCTCCTAGATACATTTACTAATTGGACAATTGCTTGAACTTGTCTCCTACATGATAATCTTTTACTAGAAATTACAGTCATGAATACTCTATGTGCAACACTTAAATTTGTAGCTCGACTTTAGGTTTTAATACAATCCAATGCTTCTTTCAAGTTTTCAATTACTATCTGATTTAATAAATCTAAATATTTTTTCTTATTATCAACCCCTAATAACTCCAAAATAGGGATCACTTCTTTTCACCTAAATAACTTTGCACATAATTGTGCTCTTCCAATTAGAGATTTATCTTCAAAAAATTCATCCCAAATTCTTTTAGAGTGAAATTTTATTGTGCTTTCAGGTAACATATGTTTAGGTGAAATCTTCTTGAAAAGAGAATCCTCATCCATCTCCATAAGATTTTCCATTCCATACAAAAAATTTCTATCACTAGTACCAAATTCTTCTTGTACTTGTTCATTAACATCTCTTCAACTTGTTCATCAATAATTTCAATGGGTTGTTCTTGACTAGATGATCATAAAGTGTCATAACTCGATGTTTTAAAAGACTATCAATTGGATATTGGATAATGGAGGCAACCGAGTAGATAACTTCCTTGATCGAGTCCTTAGATCATATCATCGACTAAGAGAACACACAAGATACTTAGCTGATATTACTCATTAAGGATCAACTAAGCAATTAGTATAAACTAATACATAATGAAGATAAATTAGACAAGGCCCGAAACACAAAGCTATTCCACCAATAAGCGCTGATCAAGATAACAAAAGTGACGTCTCATATGAAGAGATGTGACTCCACTAAGAGACGAAAATATATATGGGAGATCTACGATGTCATGGAATAAAAAAGAAAGAGAAGCACATTTGCATCTTGTACATCAAACCGAGACCTTCATAACAACAAACAATACATCAGATCATCGAATATCATATGAGAAGACAACGCATATAGAAAATAAACTTTACATCTCAAATAAGTATTATCTAGCATCGATTATCATATCATTATGTTTGCAGATCGAACCCTCCTCATTTCTTCTGCCCATCGAAACATCATAAATTGGTCAGCGCATATTCAGAAAGGAACAAGCATATTGACAGTATCAAATACCCACTTTGCAGATCCTGGACTCAATAAAGAGAAGACAATATATACATTCAAGGCCTATAAACAGTATAACAGCAAAGCATAATTGTAGATCGAATAGAAGTTGTCTTATTACAAGCATAAAGGTATGAGCCTAGATCAAGTACTATTCAATATGAATAATGAAATGTCAAGTGGTAGTCATTATGAAGACATAGGAACATTTCTAATCAGCTATCTTATGTTGATTTAGCTAAATAGAGAAATAAAATATTAAGTAGAAATGACAAGTCAATATGACTAGAAAGCTTTAGAAATGATTTCATTAAGATAATAACAGGATTATATTATTAGAATGCGAATGTGAATACTGTTATGAATTACTATATGATGCACGATCATTATAAAGAACATGCATGATTATTATAAGAGCATCCTTGAAAGGAAAAAGGCTAACATGTGATTGGAATTATCATTTATAACTATGAAAGGCCGGAATGAGAAACATTGGACAACCTTAGGACACGACTCATGATCCATCCAAGAAAGGTGTTCGAACCTCCTTATTAATCGCCTTTTCGTCCATCATAGTAGGATGAATTAGGGATGTATATGGAACGTAGGTGACCCCAAGTGGATGAAGAACACCGCGTGATGTGTGAAGTCCCTTGGGCCAAGAGATGAAGAACACCGCATGTAGTGTGAAGCTCTTGGACCTATGATAATTTATGAGCTCATGATAATTGTGCCCGACGTGAGGTGACTCTCGATGGAATGAAGAATGACATGTGTTGCATGAAGTTCCTTCGAGCCAAATGGTGAGGAACACCGCGTGTAGTGCGAAGCCTTTGGGCCTCTGTAGGGATGAAATGTGCCCTAATACATCCGCACTTAGGTGGAAGATGAGGATGATTAATGAGAAGGCAACCAAGAACCCAATCAAGGTGGAGCGTGGGAAGTGTATGAACAAATAATAAGTTGGAAACATTATATAAGGACATGAATATACAACTTGAATATGGATGAATAATGATTATATTGCTAATATGATGAAATGAAAAGAAAATGGAACTCTAATGTTCTCTTTTGTGAGTTGAATTGTGCAAGGTCAAAGGAAAAATTTGGACTCACTAGAAGGGGACATTACATAAAGTCAAATTCCCCTTATTTAGTTTTTTTCATCTCTTTTTTGGTCATAGAACCTTGATCTAGTTCTTTTATTCCCCATCACAAATTGTTTGTTTTGATTCACCTACACACACATACACATGCATGTACATCCCAGTAAATAAGTCATGGAGTTCAATTTCTACATGGTTTTAATCTATCATTCAAGACCAATATATACGAACAATAAATACACTCATAAACTTTTAAAATTAATCAATTTGACAAGTTGAGAATCATTGTACCTAAAAATTTGTAGTCTCTCTTGCCAAAAAAACTCCTTTGCCCAAAAAACTCCTTTTTGTGTGCTTTCTCCAAATGCTTTAATTGAAAAAAAATTAAAAAATAATTTGTAGCCTCTATTGCAAAAAAAAAATGCTTCTTGTATTTTCCCCTAATGCTTGAATTGAAAAATAAGCAAAAATAAACCTATATTTAAATGAAATTGTTTGAATTTAAAAAAAATAGCCGACCAAATTGGCGCACCGATGCTAGAATAGTATAGTTTTGGGTGAATCAAACTCACCTAAGTTCGACTCACCTAGAACTATCTATGTGGCATCCTACTTGGTAGCCACTTCCTCTTTCATATTTTTCTGAAACTTTCAACTTGGGCTAAATATTTCTTCAATCAGAATGGATTATTTCAAAAAACTAAAAATACCCTTTTGTAGAGCTTTGAGTCTACAATCCAAGTATATATATGTGTGTGTGTGTGTGGTAAAAATCAGGTCAATAAGATCAAGCATAGCCATGGAAAACTAACCCTACCATCATTAAAGAATCTAATCCAAATGAAATCAAAAGCATGCAATTTAAGAATAATATCACCTAGATTGTATGATTCCTTGTTATGATGTGGATTGCTTCTTCAACAATAAACAATTATGAGATAAAAGCTGCCATGATGGATGAATGATAATATTAATATGCTTAAAATGGATGATAAAGTGCTCAAGATGATAATGTAGACGCTATATGAATGTTGGATATGTGTAGTATGGAATGAGAGGGTGTTTATATAGAACTCAACCAAAATCAATCAACGGTGGAGATTTGGTGGCTATGTGAATGGCTAAGATTGAATGATAGACATAGGTGAATGTGAAGATGACAAGTGGAGGGAAGATAAGGCTTACGTGTGATTGTGTACATAAAAAGTACTACATGTGAAAGATATTAAATAAAAGATGTAGTACCATTTATCTTTTTTAAATGAAAGAGGCACACATGTCGACTCATGAGATAAATGATAAGAGAAATTAATTAAATAAATAAAAATTTATTTAATTAATTGGAAAGTGGGTTTGTGAATGGAATTTTTAATCAAATAAATAAGATTTATGTAATTAAAATAGATAGAATAGAGATAATTAAATAATTGAATATTGTTTAATTATGGCTTAGAGGAAATAGCTAATGAATTAATTAAATAAATATAAATTTATTTAATTAATAGAAGAAATAGATGTGTTAGGGATATTGCTCAAGTGAGTTAGACAAATGCATATGGTGGATAATGCAATATTTAAATGCTAATGATAATGAGTCAATTTTGGGTGTCTACATTTTGCCCCTCTTTGATACAATGTTCGTTAGAGTGTTGTGTCAAAGAAGATACGATAATTCGCTTGAGAAACAAAGTTATGCCCCAGTGTAACTGGCAGGTGATGCCCCCTCGAGAGGTAAGCTAGGGTAACCAAGAAGGGCTGGGTTGGCTTGCAATAAAAGGAAAAGCTAGGAAACAAGGTTGACAAGAAGAAAAATAGGGGTTGGGCGGGAGAAAAATGGGATGATGCAGAAGAAATTAGGCTTTGGCATAGAAGAATTAGGGTTTGGATAGGGGCTATAAGTAGGTTCTTCAAGGGCAAATAGGCTCATTTGTGCTCATTTGTATTCAGAAATCTAGAGAGATCCAGAGCTCCTTAGAGTTGTTGTACGACGAGAGTTGGAGAGTTATCAGGATGGTGATTCCACGCAGAGATCATCGTGCCAAGCAAGTTAGGACACATGGATGACCAAAGGGAGCAGGCGTACATGTATGTATCGAAACTTTTGCTAAAAGCTTGATTTTGATAGGCTAAAAGCATCATAAATGCACACACATCACCATAAGCGACTAGGTTTTAGGATAGACAGTTCAGGTCGCTTAGGAAGAAAAATGAGTTGCTTAAGGTAGTTGAGGTCGTGTATAGGTGCGGCTTGGTCACGTATGGGACAATAGGTCACTTCCAATCGGTTAGACAAATATAGGCAAAATGCGCATATAGATAAGAGCAAGCTACTTATGGGCTAAAATTAGTCGCATATATAGGTTTAACTCGCTTGTAAAGAGAAGATGCTTGCTTATAGAATAGAGATCGCTTAGAGGCAAAAAGTATACACATATAGAAATGTAGCTCACACTTGGTCAATAAGCAATTGCATAGGAACATTAGGTCATATACAAGCGAGAAATAAGCACATGTAGGAAAATAGGTCACATGCGATCAGCAGATGGCGCATATAGAAAAAGGAGTCGCTTACAGTAGATAGAAGCAGATATAGCAGGAAACGGTCCAATTTTATATTAGTTGTATGTAGCGCAAGGGACTAACATGATGAGTGAAATGATGCAGGATATATTACCGCCTTTGTTATCATGAGAGCCACATCCTAGGGATTTACAGTTGGTGAGATTGTTGGATGCAGAGGAGCGGCTAGTGGTAGAGATCCTCGAATTAGAGCATGTGTCTAGATTGGAGCTGGTGCAGGCACATTGAGGATTGATGATGGTGATGGTGGAGCAATGGATGAGTGAGCATAGTTCTTTCTTGTTGCCGACGGGAGAGGCTACGGTTACACTAGAGGATGTGTTCCAGATTCTGCGTGTTCCTATTGATGGGGATTGAGTAGATTATGATTCTGATATGGGTCCAACTGCATTTAGGAGATTGTTTGAGACACCAGACATTGGAGCAGAGGACTTAGAGATTCCTATCGCGAGGATGGAGGAGTTATGTGATAGACTGCAGCGAGTGGTAGTAGCTATTATCAGAAGGTTATTTGGAGACAGATGAGTGAGAGGGCTTCCAGTAGGATGGGGGACAGTGATGGAGGGGATGTTCTCCTATGGGACGTCATATGCATGGGTAGAGTGTGTGCTTGGATAGCTCTATCATTTCCTGCATGATTGTGCATATATGTTCGGGGCTAGTATGTCTGCAGGAGTTACAGTATTGTATGTGTGGGCATATGAGCATATTCTAGTGACGAGGCCAGATGGATGGGTGGTTAGTGCAGTAGGAGAGCCTTATGCTAGGATGCATAGAGGAGCTTTGACATACTGATAGTGCAGAGGACTAGTGTATTGGTGGAGGATGTTGGATGAGGTAGATAGATTTATATGGAGGCCATGGTTGGGATGTGAGAGATGGGATGAGGAGGATACTGAGATTGTCTATGCTAGGCAGGCGAGATATATTTTTGGATACGGGATATACATTATAGAGGGCTATTTGCCCAAGAGGGTTTTGAGACAGTTCAGGTTACCACAGGCAGTACCAGTTGGTGATGCCATTTTTGGGAGGACTCGACATGAGGTGTTTGATTGGGGGCCAGAGGTAGTGGTTGACACGGTTTTGGTGGAGAGAGAAGGGCTACATCCAGTTGTATGGCAGTGGGGATAGGGTCCTGCAGATCTAGGCACGCTACCAGATTATGATGCATATTGGGTGACAGCAAGACTGACGTGGCTGACGCAAGTTGGAGAGATAGGAGAGATAGGGATGGAGAGACCAGTCAGGAGGAGGTGACGACGGTCTCCACCAGCACAAGTTGTTGTACCAGCAGCTCGGGGATACAGGTACAGGGACAGGTGCAAGGACAGCCTTAGATACTTGCACAACCTCAGGGATAGATATTAGGAGGTGATGATGTTGGGATTTAGCAGCTACGAAGGAGGATTAGAGAAAAGAGGAGATGGAGGCAGTGGGCTCAGATGAGGTTGAGAGTGGAGTTGGATAGACACCAGGCAGTGATTGGCTTACGGCATGCTAGAGCTCAAGCTCAGACATACCAGGTTCAGTTACAGGTTAGAGTGCAAGCTGGGGATGGGCAGGATGACAGTGCACTTGCTAGGGTGACAGGAGAGAGAGAGAGAGAGATGTAGCTAGGCAGAGCGAGAAGATGATGAGAGTTGAGCGAGATACTACTATACATTAGATGCAAGTGATGAGGGCTAAGAGAGATGGTTTACGGACAAAGAGGGATACAACTGTGCAGCAGCTACAAGGGATGATTGGCGAGCGGGATAGAGCAGTGGCTACATTAAGTATAGATGGGGCTACAATGTATTTGGCCACACAGTTGACATAGGTACAGGGAGAGCTATGGAGAGTATAGGGTGAGGTGGAGTATTATAGAGGCTTGTACTATGGGGTTGTGCCAGCAGAGCAGAGGCAGCCTAGCTTTAGGAGCAGATTGGGAGCTTCAAGTTCACGAAGGATAGGTGGATCTCGATCTGTAGCATTAGTGATGGGGCCACACAAAGAGAGGGGGACAGGTGCAAGACCCAGTGGTGGCGGTCAGGGTGAGGGAGCTGCCAATAGTCACTAGGGCTACCTTGTTTATGTATATTATGTTGTATCATGATGAGGCCTAGAGCCGATTGTACATACATTCTTTATGGCTCAACTTGTATATGTAGACACTTGTATATTGACACATGTATATATATATATATATATGATGGCATGTTGGTTATCTACATGATGTTGTAATGGATGCACTGTTGGTATTATGATGGTTATGCATGTTGTATTTGTATTTTTCATGGATTATGTATTGAAGTTTATACAAATGATATGAATGGAAATGTATGATAATGCAAATATGTAAATGGTAATGATATGATATGGACTCATGTGTATAGATAAATGGTAATGATATGATATGTGATGGACCTCTATATGCCTAACACACTTGTTTTGCAGGATAAGAGATGTGGAAGGACAATGGAAATGATTGATCTTGGTTGAGGAGTATATAGGCGAATAATGGGATGAATAGATGGTACGATGGGAAGCTTTAAAAGTAATTTCTCAAGAATGAAAAGAAATGCAATCCTTATGTTTGATATAGCATGTGGATGTTATGCACCAGGGTATAGAAGACCAAGGTGTCAAGATATCCAATGCAAAACTAGCATTCTACAATCTTGTTTGAATGCATGAGGTCAAGATGTTGAGCCAACATACACAAGATATGAATAGAAGCTAGTGTTTTGAGATGGACTTTGACGCTACAAGCAATGGTTTGAGCTTATCTCCACTACGCATAGTGACACCTTGTTGGTTATATGTGTGGAGCTAGTCTTGACATAGAATAGTCTCAATGCATAAGAGACTGTTTATCTTCTCAGATGCTAGAGATATTGATATGTAAGATGCTAATCCCAACACGTACAATACCAATACGCTTAGGAAGAGAATAAGATCATCCCATAGACACGGCATACGAAAGCAATATGACCACGCCCCATTCCATACGTCATCGCAAAATACCAAGATATAGATAGATCAAGGCAGTCTTGATTAGGCATAGAAAAGGGACAAAAGATAAAACAAAAGATATTGTCATCACCTTCTCTTGCCAAATTTAGGTGCTCTTAGATGGATTTAAGCTAGGGCCTTGTTAAGAGGAAAGTTGTATCTTGTTGAAGGCTGAAAGATGTTGATAAAATGCTATAGCAAACGTTGGCTTAATGCATGCAGACAAATAGCTTCTGGCTTATTCTTGATTGGTTAAAGTGCTTGAGCTTTCAGTATACACATAGTCTGCGTCCTGCTTGAGCTGATCAAAGAGAAGAAGATGGAAGATGAGAGAAGATGAAGAAGATGGGGTGGACCATCTATGCTTGAGTACTGGAAACTTCCTTCATATTATAGACTGCCTACATACCCTATATCCACGGGATCATAGCACATTTACAATGATGATGAGACATGATGAATATGTAGTTCTGGGTTTATTGATGATGTAAGTGATGAAAAATAGAAGAAAGCGAGATGAAAGATTAGAGGATGATCAGAAGAAAGATGAAAGATGGATGATGAAAAGAGGGGCTATCGTCTTTGCTTGAATCAAAGTGCTTCCTTTGCATCTCAGATTGCCTACATACCTTGTATCCACGAGATCAAGGCTTTAACGATAGAGCTGGTGATGTAGTTCTTGCTTATTACACTGGTGGTTGATGTTGAAAGAATCAACTTTATTGCTTGGATATTTGCATTGGTGATGTTTTTGATGTTTTCGGATGTTGTTTGAGCTTGAATTGATTGTGAAGATATGAATCTTGGTTGCAAATGTTTGCCATGTTTGACGTTGGATGAATGCTATGGTTGAAGTTGAAAGTTTGTTGTGTTGTGAGCTAAGGTGTTCGTTGTGTTATGACCTAGAGCTGGCGGTATCCACTTCCAAATAAGGCTCAACAAGTGCCCCCAGTGCGGGATGAGGTTTATTGTGGGGAAGTGGCAATAGAGGACGCGTGTGTGGACAAGATGCTAAGGTGCCAAAAAGATATAGTTATCGCAATAATGTCCAAAGTATGATAGCTAGCATTGACAGAGGCGAAGATGGAAAAGCTGTTTATTACAATGAAAGGTGGATTATGATATGGATTATGTAGGATAAGATGGTGAAGTATTATGCTAGGAAGAGTGGTGATCAAACAAACAAGCAGATAATGGAAGCTGGTCACTACACATAGCGCATGTTTTCCAGGTTTTCACTATGGTACTTATCCAAGGCGCCTGTTTACCAAGTTTTCACCAAAGGATGAATTATTTATCTTATAGTATTTTTTTTTTTATCCAAAGCACCACAAAGTGGTTTTCACTATTGGATGGGTTTTTATTATTATTATTTTTTTAGGATAGCTGAGATTCATGGATAAAACTTCTTGAGATGGATGTTGTTGACTGGTTCATCCAATGGAATGCCTTTAGGTGTTGAGAGAGTGTATGCACCTAATCCATAAACTACTGTGATGATAAAAGGGCCAAGCCAATTTGGTTCAAACTTGCCATGTTTCTCACGATGTTGTTGATTCCTTTGATTCTCTTTAAGGACAAGATCTCCAACTTGAAATCTGCATTCTCTAATTTTTTTATTGTAGCTACGGCGTAGACGGTTTTGATAGACTTGGAGATGGATGAGTGATGTAAGACATCATTCATCTAGTAGCTCGAGATCATGGAGTCTGAATACTCGATATTCTTCCTCTAAGATGGTATGTTGTAGAGATACTCGCAGTGAGGGGATCTCAACCTCAATAGGTAAGATAGCTTCAGTGTCATACACAAGAGCATAAGATATAGCTCCAGTGGGAGTTATGATACTTGTTCTATATGCCCATAATGCAGGATGAAGTTGTAAATGCCAATCACGGCCAGCTTCATTGACTGTCTTTTTGAGAATCTTGATGATTGTTTTGTTAGAGGCCTCAACTTGGCCATTGCTCTGAGGATGGTAAGGGGTAGAGAATCGATGTTGGATATGGAACTTGTTGCAAAGATCTCTAACCTCTTGGTTCTTGAAGGGACGACCATTATCAGTGATAATAGCTTGAGGAACTCCATAGCGGCAAATGATATAGTGTAGGATGAACTTGGATATTTGCTTGCTCATGATAGAAGTCATTGGTATGGCTTCCACCCAATTTATGAAATATTCAGTGGCGGTGATAATAAACTTATGACCATTTGACGTAGTAGGATGGATTTTACCTATAAGATCAAGTCCCCACTGCAAGAAAGGCCATGGAGTAGTGATAGGCTGAAGCTCATGTGCTGGTGCATGCATTAAATCTCCATGTTTCTGACATTGTAGACATCTCTTTGTGAATTGTTGTGCATCTTTTTCCATGGTTGGCCAATAGTATCCTACTTGTAGAAATTTCTTAACAAGGCCAGGGCCAGTGGAATGCGAGTTGCAGACACCTTCATGTACATCACATAAGGCCACTTTTGCTTCCTCAGAATCAAGACATCTAAGAAGGATACCATCAAGACTCTGACGATAAAGGGTGTCTCCCAAGATAGTGTAACGAGAGGCTCGATGGATAAAGGTTTTGCGTTGGGTGTTAGATAGTTGGAATGGAAAGGTTTGATTGCGGAGATACTCATATAAGTCCTCGTACCATGGTGAATTGGGACCATCAATTTCACATATAAGCTCAGACTGTGGTACTTCAAATGCTGGAATCAGAGGTTGTTCAACCAGAAACTCACATTTGCGTGTATTAGATGGCATGTCTAGAAGAGACCCAATCATAGCCATGGCATCTACTGCTCTGTTCTGTAGCCTTGGGATTTGTTCAAAGGTGATATTGTCAAAGTACTTTTTAAAATCATCAACCATTACCTTATATGGAAGAAGCTTCTCATCTTTGGTTTGATATTCATCTAAGACTTGTTTGATAACCAGTTGAGAATCGCCAAAGACTTGTAACTATTTGATAGCCTATTGTACTACCATGCGTAATCCTGTGATTAAAGCTTCATACTCTACTATGTTATTGGTACATGGAAATGCAATTTTGTATGATTTGGGTATACAATCTCCTTGAGGAGTAACAAACAATATCCCTGATCCTGATCCATGTTGTGTGTAAGATCCATCAAAATATAGCTGCCACCATGTTGGTGAAGTTAAATTAAACAATCCTTCATCAGGGAATTCTGGATATATTAGATGAATATCTGTGATGGGTTCTGCAGCTAATTGATCAGCGATGACTTGTCCTTTTATGGCTTTTTGATCCACATATTGTATGTCAAATTCTCTTAAGATCATAACCCATTTTGCTAATCTTCCCGTGAGGATTGCTTTGGAGAGAAGATATTTGAGTGGATCAACATTAGATATGAGCTTTGTTGTTTGGTTCAACATATAATGTTGCAACTTTTGGGAAGCAAACACTAATGCTAAACATGTTTTTTCAATAGATGAATAATTAAGTTCATATCCCACAAGAATTCTGCTGATGTAGTAGATGGCTTGTTCTTTCCCTGAATCATCATGCTGAGCTAGGAGGGCACCCAATGCTGCTATTGTTAATGATATGTAGAGCAATAATGGGCGATCAAACACATGAGGTACTAACATAGGGGATGTTGCCAGATATTCCTTTATCTTGTCAAAGGCCTATTGACATTTTTCATCTCACTTAAAAGGTTCACCCTTACGAAGAAGATGTTGGAAAGGATGACATTTGTCTGCTAGTTGTGATATAAATTTGTGGATGGACTGTAACCTTCCTTGTAGACTACGGAGTTGCTTGAGATTTGCTAGCGGAGGCATTTCCATGATAGCTTTTACTTTAGCTGGGTCCACTTCTATCCCTCGTCGAGACACAATGTATCCCAACAGTTTTCCAGATGTTATGCCAAATACACATTTCTTTGGGTTCAGTCTAACTTGATACTTCTCTAATAGATCAAAGATTTGTGCTAATACCTGTAGATGTCCTTCTCTTGTCTTAGATTTTCCTAAGATATCATCAACATAGTCTTCCATGATAGTGTGAAAAAGGTCATGAAAAATAATTGTCATGGCTCGTTGATAAGTAGCTCCAGCGTTTTTGAGACCAAAAGGCATTACAACCTAGCAGTATGTGCCCCATGGACAAATGAATGATGTTTTATCTTGATCTTCCTCTACTATTTTGATTTGGTTATATCCTGAAAATCCATCCATCAAAGATAGCATTTCATGTCCAATTGTGAGATCTACAATATTGTCTACGCTTGGTAATGGAAAGTCATCCTTAGGACATGCATTATTAAGATCTCTAAAGTCTATACAACAACGAACTCGTCCATCAAGTTTTGCTACAGGTACCAAGTTTGAAACCCATTCTGGGTAATCAATAGGCTTTATGAACTTTGCTTCTAACAGCTTTTGAATCTCTGCCTTGACCAATAAAGCTACTTGCAAATGCATTTTGCGCAATTTTTGTTTAACGGGTTTTGCATTAGGAGATACTGCTAGATGATGTACCACAAGTGATGGATCTAGACCTAGCATGTCAGCATAAGTCCATGCAAAATTTATAGCTCTTTTTATAAAAAATGCTATGAAGTCTCTTCTTTCTTACTCTGATAGTGATGCTGCCAAAAAAATGATCTTTGGATTATGCTTTGTACCCAAGTTCATGTCTTGTGATTGTTCAACTAGCACTATTGATTTCTCATGATAGTCAGTGGCAACATGAAGATCAAATCCCCCATCCTCAGGCACCTTAGAGAGGTTTTCACCTTCGAATACGTCCTTTATTTTTACTTTTTCACAGTCAAGAGGCGCCTTTCAGTTTTCACCTAGTGACCTATTTTGTTTGATTTTGTTTATTTCACTTTTGCGACTAAAAGATTTTATACTTCCGCCAAAATATGCTAGTTTAGGTAGATACATCATGAAACTTACTTTGTGATCACCCAATGGAATGCCTTGTTGTAAGCCCATGAATTCTGTGATAGCTTCATCATTCTCAAATGTATCTAATATCGGTGCCCCCTGTTGGTCCCAATCGACGAGGTCAGGATATACGAGTGAAAGGGTAATGAAGGAATGGTTATGGCTAGAGGAGGTTGTGGAAATCATGAAGATGGAATTTTCTTGAAAAAGGTCAGTAATATGAAGGGAGGAGTTGTCGATGGTGTCCGAACTAGAAGTCTCTCCTGCTGAGGAAGGTCCAGCGTCCATATCAGAAATACACTTGATGTCTTTGGAATGCGGTACCTCCGGCTGATAGCCAAGGCCTTGCTTATTAAACTTCCTAAACAAAACAATGGGTTCAATAGGTCCTTGTTCCTGTGATCCCAATCCACCATGTCCTTTATAGCCCATGTTCTTTATGATGCGGAACCCATTGTTGTATCTCTCCACTTCAAGTTGGACTTGGTCGTTCTCATCAAAGAATACCAAGAGTCGATATCATCAATGTCTTCATCATCCAGGAATCCACCTTTAATGAATACTATGGGTGGGGCTTTGATGACAACTGTGGATGAAGGTGGCTTGGATGTAGAAGGTTTACCATGAGATTTGGGAGACAAGGGAAGGGTGCCCACACAACAAGATTCTTGCAATGTGTACTCACCTGGGCCATGTTCGGTGTACTTGATATAGAGATTGGAAGTGGCTTTGCTAGATGATGGCTTCAGTAGGTCGGATGGATCTACATATGATAAAGATGGATATGCTTCGGTGTTGGTAGGAATGCGATTTGGACTCTGGTATTTAGCTTGAAAGGCACGACAAAATTGAAATGGATTGGCATCAGCATGGATAGTAATCTCAACACCGTTATGTGGAAATTTAAGACATTGATGGTATGTAGAAGGAACTGCCTTGAGGGCATGTATCCATGGACGGACAAGGATGATGTTATAAGGAAGCTCAATATCAAGAACTTGACAACAGGTTTCAGTAGTAACCAGCCCAACTTGGATAGGCAAGTAAATAATCCCTTTAGTATCTCTCTCAGCATCATCATATGCTCTGATAGTAATGACCTTGAAGGTGTCAACATCTTTCTCAGAATATCCCAATTGTTTTATTAATTTCAAGGAACATATATTAAGACCAGCTCTACCATCCACCAAGATTCATTTGATACGGCGTTGTTTGACAAACACTTCAATGTGAAGGGCTTCGTTGTGTGAAGGATGAATGGAGGGCTAAAGATCTTTGTCAGAAAAGGTTAAATGATAAGGGGCTACAATGCTAGCGACCATAGATTGGAATTGTGTGATATCAATATCGTTAGGCACCAAAGATTCTTATAAGGCTTTGTCAAGGATAGCTTTGTGAGCAGGGGATATGCGAAGTAACTCAAGAATGGAAATATGCGCAGGTGTTTTGCCAAGGTGATCATGGAAATTATAGCTAGAGGATGGTTGAGGAGGATGGGTAGGTGCTCCTTGAATGGTAACGCGACCTCTTCAAGTACTTACATCGTAGTCAGGTGGTTTGCCTTGGATGGTAATGGTAGAGATGCGAGCATGGTCAATGCGGCCAATAGTAGATGATTCATAGTTGTACTAAATGGCATTCCCAACATGAGGGTTACTTGGTTTGTCATGAGATGGAAGTGGATTCTTGAAAGCATCTAAATCATAATTCAATGTCAGTTGCTGTGTAGGTTGAGTTGTTGAAGGTGTAATTTTGATTAAACCTTGATCGATGCAATCTTGGATAACATGCTTTAAGCGCATACAACCATTTGTTTTATGTCCTTTAACTCTATGGTAATTGAAATACTCATTTTCTTTATACCAAGGAGCTTTGAAGAGCGGTTCACCATTGGGTGGTGCATCCAATAACATAATATCGCCCGCTTGGAGAAGCTTTCGAAAGACAACTTCCATAGGTTCTGCTAATGGTGTAAATTGTCAGTGAGGATTTGAAGTTTGTCATTGTCGAGTTCGTTGAAAAGGTTGTGTTGTTGTAGAAGCAGCTTGAATGTTAATGGGAGCTTTCATAGTTTGTATGTTCTTTACGTCCACAACACCGTCGTTGACAACATTCTTGTTTTTATTCTAAAAGTGAGACTTATCGTTGGAGTTTTGAGGATAGTTTTTGTTATCGCAAAAAATCTTGATAGTGCCTTTAGCAATTAAAACTCATTCAATGATGCTTCCTTTGGAAACAAGTTCATCAAAGGTGCTAGCACTTTGTAATTATAGTTGGAATGATAGCTCAGGATGAAGATTTTGAACAAAGATATCGAGCTGTTGTTTTTCAGGTGTTTCCCGTGATAGTTTTCTAGCCATAATACACCATCGTTGAGTAAATGAAGAGAAGGCTTCACCATTGCGTTGTTTATTGCTAACAAGGTCATTCATGTTTACCTCATGTTCAATGTTAAAAGCAAAGTGTGATCGAAACTTATTTGCTAACTCCGCAAAAGACTTAATTCCAGGATGTAAATGAGAGAACCGTTCAAGAGCTTGTCCTACTAAGCTTCGAGGAAAAAGTCTCAAAAGATATGTATCGTCATGAGCAACATCAAGACATGCCACAAAGAATGCTCTAAGATGGTCTTCCGGATTTCCTTTTCCTTTGTACTTGTCAAATTGTGGAATTTCAAAGTGTGGCGAAAAAGGTGTCATATGAAGTGACTTGTCAAACGGATAAGCGCATATGTTTTCTAAGGAAAATATCTTCTTGCTTTGTCCCAGTGCTTGGTTAATCATTTGTTGAACATCCGCTAGAGATAATTGTTTTTGTTGCAAAGGGGGTGGTTGGTTGGGAGGTGAAACATGGTATGATGTATATTGAGGTTGTTGTTGTGGGATATATGAAGCCATAACCGTTTGTTGAGGTTGCGTACTCACAATGTATGTCAAAGGATTGGTATGCGACACATATGTGGTTGAAGATTTTTGTCCTTGAGACACAAGTGGTGGTTGGGTATATTGTGATGAATTAGCACCAAGATTTTGCATCACATGGGAAGTGGAAGACGGATTGGCATTAGTTAATGGTTGTGAATTTGGAGTTGGATTTGTGACATGGTAAGTGATGGAAGGATTGGCGGATGCAAAAGAAGGATGGACACTTGGGTTTGTATTTTGGACAACATGAGGATTGGTGTATGTCATGTGTTGGGTGACAATAGGCAAACCTTGGGTAGTATAAGATGGATTTATGGTTTGTGAAGGATTATAAGAAGATGGCGAAACGGATGTAAGTTGATCAACATATGTGACTGTAGTGCTAGGATTAGCTTGAGAAACAATAGGTAGGTCACTCATGTCAATAAGACTAGCATTGGGATTGTATGATGTATTGGATAGATTAGTGGAGATAGTGGAGATCATATTAGCAGCGGTAGGAATATGAGATGTGGTGTCCACATGTGATGTAATCGGGGTAGTGGATTGCAATGGTTGTAAAGCTTGGACCATTGGTGTTGTTTGGATAGCTTGGGAAACTTGCAGAATATGGGATATGGGGATAGCGTGTGATGTTTGAGGAGTTTGCACTTGGGCCACATGGACAGCTTGTGTTACTTGAGGCATAGAAACAATCATGGTGGGAGGAGTATGTTGGGGAACGTGGAAAGGTGGAATGTTCAGATTTTGTGAAATGAAAGGGAGTACATTGGTTGGAGTTATCAAAGGTTCTAAAGTGTACTCCAAGCGTGGTGGATCAAATGAAGTAACAATAGGCAATGAAAGAGATGGGTTGGAAGATGGAGTTTGTAATATGGTATGGGATGATGTGACAATAGTGGATGGTCCCTTTGCAACAATAGCAGGAGTGTTTGGATCATGCTCTCTAATAGCAGATATGTCAAAATCTCTTGGTAATTTAGCTCCCATTCGAGCAAGTTGTAAGAAGTAGTGAATAGGATCGGATAAAACAAGTCTCTTAAATTGATCCCATACATGTGTATCTCAAAATTCTGATAAGTCTTCTTGGGATTGTTCTTCATAAGTCTCCAAAAATGTTTGAGGTTGCACTTGTTGTGAAGATGACTCTCTAATGGTGTACCCATGGGGCATAAACATATGAGGAGGCATACCGGTCATAAATTGAGTTGCATCTCTAAGAGGTGTTGATCTAGATTGTTGCATCTTAGCTTCCATCTCAGCTTGCAATTTGGCGTCCATTTCAGCTCTATATTGACTCCTAGTTTGAGGCATGATGATTGATGTAGAAAATTGAACTTTAGCTTGTCAAGGTTTTGAGACCTAAAAAGATGATGGTTTGTTGGTTGTTTGGTTGCTGGTTAGACTTCCCTAGAGAATAGCTCACACACTCAAGGGAAAAGTTGTTTTCTAAGGTTGCTATTTTGCTGATGTTGCTAAAGCTAAAGCCAAAAGATGATGTTTTGCTGATTGATCAGGTTGATTGATTTGATGTTTGGTTTGCTGGTTTGGGATCTCGAAAAGATGAAAAGCTCACAAAGTTCAATTGGTTAGTAAACTCAAAGCAGGAGACAAAGTCCAGGTATCTACTAATGATCAGAAACAAGTCTGAAAGCTAATGCTAAGGCTAAGCAAGTTGGAAGTGTAGCTGATTTGGCTGAGTCACTAAGATTTGCTGGTAATTAACCACAGGCGACAAGTAATAGCTCATATGTGACTCCAAAAAGGCTAAAAGTGATTGGTAATAGCTTAAATGTGATCTAGTTTTGGTTCAGGTAACAGGCTACAGTGTTAACCAGAGGCGAGCCAATTTGCTATAAGCGATCAGTATTGACTCAGAAGTAATTTATTGTTGATCAAAGGTGACACAGTTTAGACAAAAGGCGGCTACTTGTTGTTTAAAAGTGATTCAATTTAGGCAAAAGGTGACTGACTATTGTTTAAAAGTGATCCAATTTAGGCAAAAGGCAACTGGTTGTCGTTTAAAAGTGATCGGATTGTATGTATGCGAGCAGTTTAAGCTCAAAGGCGACTGTTTCTATCAAGAAATATGTCTGAATTGTGTTTTTTTGACAAGAAAATAGTAATTGCAGTCACTCACACTCACAACAATCACAAACTTGTACAACGTAGGCTAGGAAAGGACTATATTTGTTGAGTCCCCTGGCCATGCTTATTCAAAGCGGATAGCTTCAAGATCTTGGTAGCACTAGCTCCTCTCCACGGCACACACTTTTCAAGCCTACCAAGATCTGGGTTTCCCAAGGCTTGTCCCCCCACCAAACCTTAGGATTGTCCCTACTATCTCTTCTAAGAACCACGTGAATCAGGGTGGTTTTAGAGGTCCCACCTTTTGCATCAACAAATAGAGGGGTTTTGGCTACTACACAAAGTTGCTAATAAGGACATCCGTTCAGGTGGCTATACATGCGGCAGTGCTACTCTATGTTATGGAGTCTCCCAGCCTTCAAGGGTTATGCCTTCGAGGGTTTTGGGGGAGGTTGGCTGTTGGTATAACACAACACCCATTGTTTGTGGCTTTCGACACAAACACTTTTTTTATATAGCGGTTTGGAAGGACTTGGCTTTAGCCCGTTACCGCTTGGGTTGTACCCCTTCTCACACCGGGAAGGTAGGCCCTCTAAAGATAATAACAAGTTCTCATACACCCAAGATCCATTTGATAGGCAAGGGGAGAGGATACTTTTGCTATCAATCAAGCACATGCAAGCAATCAAGAAAGATAAATCAAGCACGAAGCAAGCAATGATTCCTTTTAAGCACCAAGCCCAAATGTTCCTAATTTAGTGAAAAACTACAAGTCTTGGACCGATCAAAACTGCAACAGATATGTTAGTAGTTTGATAAACTCCTTTTCTTGGACAATCAATAAGTTGTTGTACAAATACCCAATTAGTAGCCAAGAAAACCAAATTGCAAATGATAAGGACTGAAAACAACACAGTTTACCATAGGCGATCAACTGTTGATCAAAAGCGAACTGTATTCTACCACAAGCGAAATGTTATAGATTAGAAGCGATGCCAGTAATGCCAGATGCAGAATGATAAAGCTCATAAGCGATGCGAAAAAGCAAGAGGCGGCTGGTTATGGGTCATAAGTGACTTAGATCTGTAAAAAAAGAATATAACAAAAACCTTAGTTTCACAAAAAGTGATCCAGATAGCTAAAGGCGGTCACTGTTAGGTTAAAAGTGATTCAAATAAAGGCATAAGCGACCACTGTTAGCTTGTAAGTAGTATGAAACAGGCAATAAGTGACTACTGTTTGCTTAGAAGCGATCCCAAGAATGCTAAAAGCGACAGGTTTCAGCTTAGAAGCGATGCACATATTCAGACAGCGACTGGTTTTCACTCAGAAGCAACTGGAACTTGCCGTAAGCGTTCAAAAAATCTGATCTTCACAAAAACAACTTCAAATAGTAAAGTTAATCAAGGACGTGAGTCCCACCGGGCATGCCAAAATGTGATAGGTAAAAATCAGGTCAATAAGATCAAGCATAGCCATGAAAACCTAACCCTACCATTATCAAAGAATCTAATCCAAATGAAATCAAAAGCATGCAATTCAAGAATAATATCACCTAGATTGTATGATTCCTTGTTATGATGTGGATTGCTTCTTCAACAATGAATAATTATGAGATAAAAGTTGTCATGATAGATGAATGATAATGTTAATATGCTTAAAATGGATGATAAAGTGCTTAATATGCTCAAGATGATAATGTAGACACTATATGAATGTTGGATATGTGTAGTATGGAATGAGAGGGTGTTTATATAGAACTCAACCAAAATCAATCAACGGTGGAGATTTGGTGGCTATGTGAATGGCTAAGATTGAATGACAGACATAGGTGAATGTGAAGATGACAAGTGGAGGGAAGATAAGGCTTATGTGTGATTGTGTACATAAAAAGTACTACATGTGAAAAATATTAAATAAAAGATGTAGTACCATTTATCTTTTTTAAATGAAAGAGGCACACATGTCGACTCATGAGTAAATGATAAGAGAAATTAATTAAATAAATAAAAATTTATTTAATTAATTGGAAAGTGGGTTTGTGAATAGAATTTTTAATTAAATAAATAAGATTTATTTAATTAAAATAGATAGAATAGAGATAATTAAATAATTAAATATTGTTTAATTATGGCTTAGAGGAAATAGCTAATGAATTAATTAAATAAATATAAATTTATTTAATTAATAGAAAAAATAAATGTGTTAGGGATATTGCTCAAGTGAGTTAGACAAATGCATATGGTGGATAATGCAATATTTGAATGCTAATGATAATGAGTCAATTATATATTGTTTAATTATGGCTTAGAGGAAATAGCTAATGAATTGATTAAATAAATATAAATTTATTTAATTAATAGAAGAAATAAATGTGTTAGGGATATTGCTCAAGTGAGTTAGACAAATGCATATGGTGGATAATGCAATATTTGAATGCTAATGATAATAAATCAATTATATATTGTTTAATTATGGCTTAGAGGAAATAGCTAATAAATTAATTAAATAAATATAAATTTATTTAATTAATAGAAGAAATAAATGTGTTAGGGATATTGCTCAAGTGAGTTAGACAAATGCATATGGTGGATAATGCAACATTTGAATGCTAATGATAATGAGTCAATTTTGGGAGTCTACAATATATATATATATATATATATATATATATATATATATATATATATATATATATATATATATATATAAGTTTTAATATGTTTTTGTTTGAAGTTATTGCAAATAGGTTGTTATAATCAAAGATGGCCGTGATTAAAAATTAAAAAATATATAAAACCACATCAATTTTTTAAAAAAATTATATGGTGCACTGGAGGAAAGAGCCCTCTCCAAAAGGGTATAATTGGTTTTTTGAAAATGATTAAAAACTTATACAAAAGTTGACATGGAATGAAAACTATCAAATTCTCGTAAGTTTGACTTTAAAGCGTTATTACGAGGAAAATATGCATTGGAAACTTTTTTTTTTCCATGTACTAGATATTGAACTAATCTATTTGGGGAAAAAAAAGGGAAAAATAAGATTGATTATTTTTTTGTTTGTGAAGTGGACTCGACGTCACTTTTTCCTAAAATTATTAGCATTTCAAAATCTGCTCTTAAATTAATAAAAAAATATCACAATAATTTTTTAAACTTTTTGAAAAATTACAAGCATAAAATTCATCATGAGTTCTACATTTCATTAGTTTACATCATTTTGAAATTCAAAACGTAAATGCCACTTTTTATGAGGTCGAAGTTGGAATTTTTTGTCTGTGTTGGTTGATTCCTTTATAAAATTGTGACATAGGTTTGTGCTTTTACCCAAGGGAGTGTCCACTGGATAAAAGTGATAGTTGTCATATTTGTGAAAAGAACCACCCCACCGACCAATGTGAAATACTCAATGTGATTAGAAATTCCAAAAAGAAGACCCCTCAAGTGGAGGAAAAAGTCAACTACATGGGACAAAGACCAGGAGGGAATTTCTCCGATGGCCAAAATTCAAATTCATCTTAGCGACCTCAAACTAATTGGAAATAATAACCAGTGGGCGGCACCTTGGCCACAAGCACCGCCTAACTAGGGACCTTATCCATGGGGACACCTAGAATGGATGAATCAACCTTGGACAAACCCTTAATGGATGAATCAATCACAACAGTGGTAGCCTCAAAACCCTACACCTCAATGGAATCAACATTTTAATCAATTCTATCAAGGACCTCAATGAATTCCAAATCCACAACAAAACCTCTTACTGGCTCCTCAAAACAATCAACAAGTTGAGCAAGTAAATCAACCCCAGTTAGCCGCACAACCAATGGATAACATGAAAAATAACTGTCAGGCTGCACTGGTATACTCTACAGAGCAAGAAAACATGGCTGGGGTTAATGATACCTACTATGGTAACTTACAATTAAGATCAAGAAAAACACTTTGACAACCTGCCATAGTTGAAATTACAGATGGTAAAGAGGAGACATCTTTTGAAGAAATGGAAGGGACCACTATGCCTACGAAGGAAACTCTCGAGAATAACCAAAACATATCCATTGATATTTCAAAGATTTCTCCTGAAGCTCCAATATCATCCTCTGAAAAACCCTCAGAAAAGTTTCCCACCAAATCTTCGGAACCACTTATGGAGAATATGAAAAAGAAACACTTGCCACCTTTTTCGAAGGACAACCTCAACACAAAAGATAAACATCGAGCACCTTTTCTAAAGCAACTTAAGGAAGTCTCTTCAAAGAATCCTCTAGAAGTATTAATGCCAAATGAAACTGAGCTCTAATCCAAGAGATTAAATGACTTAATATTGAGATACCCTTGCTACAAGCAATTAGAGAAATTCTAGAATTAAATCAACTGGTTAAACCATTATGCATAAAAACACCATGAAGGAAAAAGAAGCAAATTAATATTATTTAGATTGATGGCCATTTGGCTAATCTTTTTTTTGGAGAACTTCTTCGACCAAAATATGGCGATCTTGGTAGTTCTGTGATAACTATAGTAATCAATGAGGTGGAAATCCCTAATGCACTAGTTGATTTAGGGGTTGTAATCAATGTCATGACTTTAGACATCATGGAAAAGTTGGAACTCATAAACTTGCGCCCCACAACCACTATTTTACAAATGACAGATCAGTCTATAGCCATTCCCATAGGAGTTCTAGAGAATATTCCTATTAAAGTTGAAAATTGGGAATATCTAGTTGACTTCCAGGTGATTCAATCACATACTCCTAAAGATAGCTATCTGTTAATATTAGAATGACCTTGGTTAACCACAGTTGCAACTAGAATAGACTGTAGATCAGGAGGTATGGCAATTTCAAATGGCCTTAATAGCAAACACTTGTCATTATATCCTCCTACTCAATCTTCTGCAAATAAAAATGATAAAGTCTGAATAGATGAACCTAATCATCTTTATAAACAAGAAAATTTGGCTTCACTAGTAATGGTGTTTATCAAGCAACATGGTGAAGAAATAGAAGATGAACTAGAAAATGACACAAAAAATAGCACCATAAATTTAAATGACGAAGAGGTCTCTAAAACTGATGAGACTTTAGAAAGCCTGATCCAGATCAGTGTCGTAGAACTTGTTCACGATGAAAAGAAATTTCTCAAAACATTCCATTGCCCATTGGCTAATATGATTCCAAGAACATATCACTTTCTCAAAGATGTCACTACATACCACATGATGCAGCCACATAGTTGTCCACTCAATACTTTGATGAGTGAAACCTATATCGTTACCTCCAACCATCCAGGAACTAAAATGATAATGCTTTTACCTGGAAAACCCTTAATATCAATAGTTGGTTGATCAAAACATAAGAACTTAAATTGTTCGATGTGCTACTGAATAGATCTAAAGATTTTGCTTGGGACTATATAGACATGTGAGGAATACACCAAAGTGTCTGTACTCACCACATCTACATTGAAGATGTTCATCCAGTTTGCCAGCCACAACGTAGCCTCAATCCTGCAGTCCAAGATATTGTTGTTACTAAATTATGTTCACACCTAATTTAGCAAGGCCTAGATTGCAGTTGTTACAAAGGGGATAAAAGAAAAAATTTAAAGTGTATGATCACTCAGTCAAATGTCTGATATCTTGACAAGAGAACAATAGAAAATCATTTATCAGGATAATGTGACAGTTCAATCAAAGCTGTCAAACCATCCTGATAAGTGAAATTTGGTCTAAGGACAAGACAACAGGCATTCAATGAATGATAGGTATCTAACTGATTTTATCTTTCAGTTATGAGGTTGTTAAATTATTCAACTATCACAGTTCAGTGCAAAGAAAAGGTATTTATAAACTGTCATTTCATCATGTTTTAAACATCTGTTTTGAATCAGATTCAGTTGTTTTATGTTATGCATTTGATTTAGAAAGAAAAACATACATAAATCATTTCATAGAGTAAAAGAACTGATTATATTCAAGAGAATGTTTAAATATGTCCCACACAAGTTGTTGGAATGACTAAACTGAGCCAATGCAACAAAACATGGAAGCCATACATCTAAAGATAAAGTAAAGGAAAAGAACACATGAGGAAAGTGATATCCATCATTGCCTTATCGTGAAGGTTGACCCTCCTATCCAGCTTGGTCTTTATGTATTCAGTCGCTTGCTCCTAATCAAGATGATAAGCCTGCAAGGTTGGAGAAAGGTTCTGTTAGAAGCTTCGGATATACAAATTCATCATATGCGTTATCAGCAGATATATAAGCTTGCAATCATGATGCATCAATACAATTGGATCATTATTAGACATGCAAAAAATCGGATCATCATTTGGAAGTCAAATCATCACAAGAGAAACCAATCAACTTCCGAAGGTATGTTTTAATGCTAACTTGTTTGTTCACTATGCAGGTATAGGAAAAGTTATGTTGTTGATTTGAAGACATTAAAGCATGTGAAGAAAATGGGCTCCCATAAGGGTTGAGTCCAATATGCTCAAAGTAATGACATTGTGCACAGATATTCAATTGAACAAACAAACAACAATTTTACATCATATACCTTGTTTGTCACAACCACAACATATAGTAAATCCATCAGTCAAGGTCCAAAAGAATGTGGGACAGTGAATTAAGGAAACCATAGCATGATCACAAAGTACAAGTATGAGGTGCAATCAGTTACATCACAGAGTAACTGAGTGAAGAGAAGCAGTCGTATTACAATGAACAATAGGAAAAGGTAATGGATGGATACATAAATGTTTTATCTTTAGTAATGCCACTTACCTCAATGTCACCAAAGTAAACAATGCAATGTCATCACTGTCATATGTCAAGGAGAAGGACACCAATCAAGATACAACCAAAAGATGGAACTCATAGAAAGTCAAGTCAAAGGCATGTGAAACAGTTGTGCAGCCAATGTTTTGTCATGAGACAATCTCATAAGATAGCAGTCATCCTTGCTTAAAGAACAGTCTTGTAACAACTGTAGCAGTCAACATTTAGAGCAATATCAAGAGCATTATAGAAGAATAGAAGCCTGTGAAACCCTATGATAGAGAGTAGCCAAGTTAAGGCATAAGTTGTAGTCATAAAGGAGCAAGCAAGGTTGTAAAAAGGGGACAACAGCTACATCAAAATGACAACAATCATAAGCTACAGGAGGAACAGCTAGTGGAGAGCCTTTTTTCTAGGTGACTGTAACAGTCAAAGTACATATACATAAATGGTGCAGCACTGACATGGTCTAGAAATAGCTCATTGAGATCAAATATAATCAAGTTTTGAAGAAGATCAAGGGACAACAAGGAAACTCTACATCATTTGATTGCATCATGGAGATACTATGCCTTCTACATATTATAAATATTCATGTTAAAGAAGCACATTGTTTCAGCCATGAGGAAGAGTGCATATCTATTTGCATATGGAGAGCAAAAGAGAATCAAGAAGGATCAGTTTTGCTACAAGCATAAAGAACATTGAGATTGCATCATGAGGATGCAATGCCTTCTATACATGGAGTAAATCACATTGCATCAGTGAGAAGATGCAACTAGCTTGCTACAGCATTGGCATGATCTAGAGACAGTGAAGCTTGAACAAATAGCAGCAAAGAGACCTCATATTCATACTAATGCCTTCTATATATTGCAAAACAATCATATTCCATAAATGCAATGACATATTAGGTATAGGATAATACAAAATGCCAATATACAGTGTTAAAATATAGTGAGCTTGTTCTAAAGAGGATTACATATAGTTCTCTATCACAAATACCAGGAAAGCCTTAACATGGTTTCATCTTCCAAAAGGCCACATCATATAGTGCAAAATGTACAGGTGAAGTAGCATTCATCATGACTATCTCGAAGACCAAAAAGAATAGTGCAGTTTCAAGGTACAGAAGGAGGATCATCTACAGAGAAAAAAAGAGATGGAGTTTTACAAACCCTAAGAGGGTATATGGATACCTTCCATCCAAAATAGTCAAACCCATATACAAAGAACCTTATTGTGTTGTTGCAGAAGGTAAAGGAAGAAGTAAAGAAAGCCTAGAAAGTTATTCATGGTTACCCTTTACACAGAGAAGTCTTATTTTTTTCTTTTGTAGACCCAAAATGAATAAGCTCACGACCTGTAAAGAAACAATGCTTTATGAAGTTTTATGACAAACCCAGATGGAGAATACAAACATATATACAGTGCTTTGTTAGATGTTGCTACAAGACCGACGAAGAGGTTGTTAAGTGTTTCAAGCCATGAGGGTTTTGTGTCAACACAAAGAGACCGAAGCCTTTATCTGTTGAGAAAAGTCAAAGAAAAACAAAGTGATGAAACCCTAAGCATTCATGATTACCCATTACAATGCAAATTCTTATCTCTTTATGCAGACCCAAAATGAATAGGCCGCAACATGTGGCTATACAAAGCTCTTTTGTCTTTTTCAATAGCATGAAGAAAATAAATACATGTCTATTCCACATTTTCTTGAGTTCAAGTTCAAACTACATGAAGAAGACAAGAAATGTTGCAAAGCCCGAAAAGAAGGCTTACCTCATTGTGTTCTGAGTGAAGTATTTGCTCACAGGCCGCGGGTGTACTCACAAGCGAGCTCCCAAAATTTCAAAACTAGTCGGCCATGATGGCCTCAAACAGAAGCAAACATCATATTAAGAAAGAGAAGCAAAGTCAAATATGCTAGAGAGAGAAGAGAAACTAGCTTGGCCACGGCTTGTAGGCCCGTTTAACATTCAAAGATAAAGAAAAAATGGAGCAAACTAGTGCAGGTCGAGCTTACCTTTACATTTCCTGTCGAAGTCATCAAGAAACCATAGAAATTGCAGAGAACGGTGAAGAGTCCTTCAAACCCTAAACGAGCATGGTGGCAACTCAAGAGGAGCAGCAAGAACAAAAGTGAAAATGACAAAAAGATTAGGGTTTTCCCTTCTTTTTGGTCGATGCCTTAGAGTTTCTTTTCTTCATTTTTGACCTTCATTTTTTGAAATTGTTATTATCTATTCTATCATCATGGTCAAGACTTCTGAGGTCTTAAAAGACCTAATGATTTGAATCATGATTCCACAGGGGCCCGTTAGGGCTAGTTTGATTTTGCCCTTTTTTATTTTTCTCAAAAGTCAAAACAATGATGAAGGATAAGGCCGTGTGCCTTATATTATTTTTTGCTAAGGCATGAAGTGAGGTTAAGGTCAAACATAAGGAGAATGTAAAAGGTAAATAATGAATAATGATTATTTATGCATGCAGCTATAAAGTGGTGTCAGGGTATGATTCATATAATGCAAGGGAGCTATAAGGCATTTTTGCATGATGATGAGATGGATGATACATAGTATTGTATTTATTTTTTGCATGGAGTAATAAGAGATTGATGTAATGTAATACATGCAAGAGATCATTATGTATGCATGGGAGACATAAGGGGGGATATTTTGTTTTTTAATCTTCTAAAGGGCAAATGCATTCAAAATTGCATGATTTTGCAACTAGATAATGTAAACAAATAATAAAGTAATATAATTATAAATTTCTTTATTATTTTGTCGCAAGTTGTAAAATCAAGAAGATAGGACAAGTTGTAACTAATAGTAAAGTAATTATCATAATTATTTTATTACTTGCTCACATATCCCAAAATCATGCAAATTTGGAGGATGGAGTTAAATGAAGTCTTTTGGAGCTATTTGCATGGTTTTTTGGGGTCAAAATTAGAGAATTTGGTCCACCTTTTGGTCAAACTTATAGAGGAGAGCAATTTGGAGCTATTTTAGCTCAATTTGGAGTAGTTATAGCCCTTATTTTTAGGGATTTTCTTGTTTACTCGTGGATTAGTTTTGAGAGCTTATTTTTAGAGGGAATTAACTGCAGTTGACCTTTCTACGTCTCTTGGAGAGAGCATATTATATATTGTAAGAAAAGCTTATGCTTTTCTAGTTCTTACTTTTTTGCTCTCTTACACATTGCTGAGAGAAGAAGGTTTTGTAACTCATATTTGCAGATTTATAGAAATTATGGTAGGTTACAGGTTCTATTCTTTGTCTTTTTATGCAAGTAATTTTTTATTTTTCAGTTGAATCAAGTGTTTACCTTTTCATTGATGCTGCTTATGTGAATGATTTGATGATATTTTATTGTGTTTAAACATCAGAACCTTTAAAATCATTGTCTCATTTGTATTTGCATGTATTGAATAGCATTGAAATCATAGGTCTTAGGCTATGCAATTGGAGTAATTTTCTTTCATGTTGTGAGAACCCTATTTTCCTTCAAAAAGAAAGTTGTTTCCAACCTCCCTTAGTATCATTTTTGTGATCACACTGCCAAAAGTGGATCATGTGGATAGATTTTATGAGATCTATTGTGAGTTAGATTTGTAGTTTTCCATCAAAATTAGGTGCATCACCATACTTTAGATTACAGTTTTAGTGCTTTTAGTAGATCCTTACAACCCTTTTCATATCAAAGTTATAAATCCATTGAAAATTACAAGGGAACCAGCCCATAATCTGGAGGTTCAAGCTCACCATAGGTCACCCACGTCCTGAGTTTAATCCCATTTTACACAAGATTGCTGAGCTTCACAGCTTTGCATAACGGGTGCAATCCTGCTCGTCAACAATCGTAAAGATAGAAATAGAAAAACTCCTACAAGTAGGCTTAATTTACCCTATCTTTGATAGCAAGTGGGTCACACCTCTTGTGGTTGTTCTGAAGAAAGGAGGGAAGTAGAGAGTCTGTGTGGGTTATAGAGAAATCAACAAAGCAACCTATAGAGACTACTTTCCATTACCATTTATAGACCAAGTCCTAGATAACCTGGCTAGTTGGAAGTATTTATCATTCTTAGATGGGTTCAGTGGATATAAGCAAATACAAGTAGTAGCTGATGATGAGGACAAAACTTCTTTCACCTACCCTTGGGGAATTTTTACCGACTCCTCCCCTTTGGACTATGTAATGCTCCTAAAACCTTTTAGAGGGTTGTGTTAGCAATTTTTGCTGAACTTGTAAATGAATGTGTGGAAGTATACATGGATGATTTCATAGTGTATGATTCTACCTTTGACGAAGCACTCAGAAATATGGACAAGGTTTTGCAACGATGTGAAGAACACCAACTATCCTTAAGTCATGAAAATTGTTTAATAATAGTAGAACAAGGAATAGTACTGGGACATCACATCTCAACAGAAGGAATAAAATTGGATCTTAAGAAAATTGAGATGATACAAAAATTACAACCTCCGAAGAACCAAACTGATGTCCAGAGCTTTTTCAGACATATCGGCTACTACCGAAGAATCGTAGAAAACTTTAGTGAAATCACGGCCCCAATATTCTCTCTTCTTTAGAAATATGTAGAGTTCTCTTGGACTTTGAAATGTCAAACATCATTTGAAGTCATTAAGTAAAAACTTACCACCGCTCCAATATTGTGCAGACCCAATTGGAAGCTTTCATTCTATATTTACACAAATGCGTCAAATGATACAATTAGGGCAGTCCTAGGATAAGAAGGTGAAAATGGAGGAAAATATGCCATATATTTCATAAGCAAAAGTTTAATCCCCACTGAGAGAAACTGCACCACTACTAAAAAGGAATTTTTAACTGTAGTTCATGCCATCAATAAATTTTGACATTACGTCACAGGTTACAAAGTAATTGTTTATACAGATCATTCAACAATCAAATACCTTAAGAAGAATAAACCTATGGTGAGTGGAAGGATAATCAGATGGTTATTACTTCTCTAGGAATTTAACGTGACTATTATTGACAAACCTGGAAAGTTTAATGTAGTGGCAGATTTCCTCACTAGGATTCATCAAGAAAATAGAGATTGTGAACATGTTCAAGATGAGTTTCCAGATGAAAACTATTTGCTATCTCCATAAAAACACCTTGGTTCACTAGTATAGCTAATTATTTAGCTACATCAGAATTTCCACCTCATTTCACATCAAAGCAAAGAAAACGTCTGATCAGAGAAAGTGCTCAATTTAAATGGATAAACAGGTTACTATTCAAAAGTGGACCTAATCTGATATTGCATCGATGTGTAAGACCAGATGAGACTTATAGCATCTTGTGAGTGTGCCATGATGATCCTTCAGGAGGACATTATTTGGCAAAACAGACTTCTCATAAGATTCTGGGCGCTAGATATTATTGGCCCTCCATGCATAAAGATGTCAAAAAGTATGTTCAACACTGTGATGAATGCCAAAGGGTAGGGGTACCAACCGCATCTAGTGAAATGCCCCTCCAACCATAAATAGTTTTGGAACCATTTGAAAAATGGGGACTGGAGTTCATTAGACCCATAGATCCACCATCACAAGGAAAAGAAAACATCCTTGTTTGTACTGATTACCTAATAAATGGGTAGAAGTTCAAGCACTCAAAGTTGGTAGAGAGGAATAGGTCACAGATTGGTAGGAATTGCATGTAGAAGATATCAATTAAATGCAAATAAAGATTAAATAGAGGAATGAAAAATACATAGAAATAATAATATTGAGAGATAATTTTTAACGTTGTTCACACAAACTCGAGCTACATCCACCAATAGAGAGTCCAATATTATTATCCAGTAAATCAAACTGATTACAACCAGTAAATCAAACTGATTACAACTAGTAATCCTTGTAACTCAATACCACTACAAATGCTACAATACAATATCAATGGAAACCCTAACCCTTAGTTGTTTTTATCATGACTTATGTCGGTTACAAAATAGGGTTTTTTTAATGTCGACCAATAGAAAAATAACTCTCGACGCCTTTATAAAATAATAGTTAATTTTTTCTTTGGGGGCGCTGCCCCTAAGCCCCTAGCAACCCTCACTGGGGGCATTGCTCCTAGACCCCTCGGACCCCACAAGAGGGGCTCTACCCCCTGCACTCCCCCATTAAATAATTTGGGGGGAAACCGCACCGATAAAAGTGGGGAAAATTTAACCTATGAGTCTAATTAGGCTCCATATAACAACAATCTCCCACTTGGAGACTGATTTGACTCCACAACATATCATCTCCCACTTGGAGACTGATCATAACACCGCTGACCCCATAGCTCCCACTAGAAGTAAACACCCTGGACCCTGTTGTTTTGATTCTATTATTTTCAGTCTTGAAGACCAACTGAAGCTGAAGAGGAGCTCAACTTCTCCATTGTCACTGCCTTCGTAAACATATCCATTGGATTTTCATCTATATGTATTTTTTCCAGTCGTAAATGTCCATCATCCAACACTGATCGGATGAAGTGATACCTTAGCTGATATGTTTGGTCTTTGAATGCAAGGCAGGATTATTTGCAAGATGTATGGCACTCTGACTGTCTGTAAACAAATAATTGTTAGCCTGTTGTTTGCCCAATTCTTCCATCAAAGATTGCAGCCATATCATCTCCTTGCTTGCCTTTGTTGCAACTACATACTCTGCCTCTGTGGTGGATAAAGTAACCACCTTTTGCAACCTAGAGATCCAACTCATCGATGTCCCACCTACAGTAAAGACATAACTTGTAGAACTTCATCTGGTATCAATATCCCCTACCAAATCTGAGTCCACATAGCCTGCTAAATCAATATTAGAGCCCCCAAAACATAAATTTTTATTGGATGTACCTCTCAAATATCTAAGAATCCATTTTACTGCATTCTAATGCTCTAATCTGGGATTACTCATATACCTTCTTATGACTCCTACAACATATGCAATATTCGGTCTGATGCATACCATGGCATACATTAAACTTCCTACAGCTGAAGCATATGGTACCTTGGACATTTTTTCTTCCTCCTCTTGTGTCTTAGGAGACATCTCCTTAGTTGATTTCAAATGACTAGGCACAAGAGTGCTGACAACTTTTGCATTCTCCATATGGAATCTCTACAACACCATTTCAACATAATCAGCCCGAGATAGAGTTAATTTTTTGTTCTTCCTATCTCTACAAATTTTCATACCAAGGATTTGTTTTACTGCCCCAAATCCTTCATAGCAAATGATTGTGCTAATTGTTGTTTTAACTCTCTTACGTGATCCATGTTAGACCCTACTACAAGCATGTCATTAACATATAAACATAAAATAATGTAGCTATCATTATCCAACCTCTTAAAATAAACACAATGGTCATAATTACACCATCTATAGCCTTGCCCAGCCATAAAATGATCAAATTTCAAATACCATTGCCGAGGTGCTTGTTTCAAGCCATATAAACTCTTCTTCAATTTGCACACCAATTTCTCCTTACCTTTGACCTCAAATCCCTGTGGTTGTTCCATATATATCTTCTCCTCCAAATCACCATGGAGAAAGGTAGTTTTCACATCTAGCTATTCCAAATGCAAATCTTCAACAGCCACAATACTTAAAATAGTACGAATAGAAGTCATCTTAACAACCAGAGAAAAAATCTCATCAAAATCAATACCTTTTTTCTATGCAAATCCTTTTACAACTAACCTAGATTTAAATATTTTCTTACCTCCATCTTCCTCTTTCAGCCTATAAATCCATTTGTTTGGTAAAGCCTTTTTACCTATAGGCAACTTACATAATTCCCAAATCTGATTTTTCAGCAAGGAGTCCATTTCTTCTTTCATTTCAAGCTCCTACTGAACCTTTGCATCCACCTGCATAGCTTCATCATACCCTTCTGATTCACTAGCATATGTTAACAAAATAGAATACAAAGAGGGAGAAAACCTTTCAGGAGGTCTACTTAGCATTGTTGATTGTCTAACATTCACTGGAGTTTGTGGTATTTCTTGTTACTGTTGTGGAGCATGAGGAACCACTGGAACATCATTATCTGGAGTATCATCCAACACCACATAATCCTTTTCTTTCTTCTCATGTTGCTGCAACTGATCTTTGCACAACACCTTTTCATTGAATACAACATCCCTGCTTCTCACAATTTTTAGATTTTCAACATCCCAAAGCATATAACCAAATTTATCGATGTCATATCTAATGAAGATATACTTTTTTGATTTTGCATTCAGCTTGGTTCTATTTTCAGAATCTACATGTGCAAATGCTTCACATCTGAAGGTTTTGAGAAAAGAATAACTCACCTTCTTACCTGTCCATGCTTTCTCTAGAATACCACAGCCCAAAGGAACTAAAGGACCTCTATTAATTAAATATACAACGGTATTGGCAGCCTCTGCCCACATGTTTAAAGGCATCCCAACATGCAATCTCATGCTCCTTGCACACTCCATTATTGTTCTATTCATGCTCTCAACCACTCCATTTTCTTGTGGAGTCCCTGGAACCATTTTCTGCCTATGAATTCCATTAAAGAAACAATAATCCTAAATTATTTTCTACAATACTCACCACCATTATCAGATCTGAGGCATTTTAATCTTTTACCCATCTCATTCTCAACCAAACTTCTCCATTTCTTAAATGTTTCAAATACATCAAATTTCTACCTAAGGAAATAAATCCAAACCTTCTTAGTTGCATCATCTATGAATGTAACATAATACCAAGAACCACTGAGAGAAGATACCTGAGCTAGTCCCCATACATCTATATGCACAAGCTCCAACTTTTCATCTTTCTTTTGCTTCCCATCCTTAAGAAAACTAACTCTCTTTTGTTTGTCATACACACAACTTTCACATAAATCCATTTTAATACATTTCAGACCTGGTAAAACTTTCTTAGAATGAAGTACCTTCATACCTTTTTCACTCATATGCCCAAGTTTGTTATGCCACAATGTTGTCTCAAAACCTACAGCAACTGTTTCAGTCTTTTCCTGCGAACTCGTAGCAACTGTTCCTAAACCTGTTTGTTTTTTCTCTGCAATAACTAAAGTAGAACGAATAGTATGACCTGTACAAAGATATAAGGTGCCTACTTTCACACCTTTTGCTACTATTAAGGCACCTCTTGAAACCTTCCAATTTTTATCATTAAAAGTAACTGTGCAACCTTCATCACCTAGATGCCCTGCTGAAATTAAATTCCTACTTAACCTTGGAATGTTCCTTACCTCTTGTAGTAGCCAATGATTCCCATTCTACAACTTAATCTTAATTCTTCCCTTTTCAATAATCTAATAGGGTTCATTATCTCCCAAATAAACCAGCCTAAAATCCCCTTAGACATAATCAAGAAAATAACTTCTATGGGGTGTAGCTTGAAATGAGGCCCCTGAATTTAAAACCTATGAATCATCAGCATTATCTAGGGAAAGAATCAAAGCATCATTTTCAAATTTATTACTTACCACATTTGCCTCCTTATTGCCTTCCTATTTGTCTCCTTCTTTATTCTTCCGAGACCAGCAGTCTTTCTTAAAATGACCTAGTTTCCCACAGTACCAACAATCCTTTTGTTCTCTAGATTGGGACCTCTTGTCCTTTGATTTTCCTTATGACTTCCCATGACCTCCAAAACATTTTCCTCTCTCCTTTGATCTACCCCTGCTTTCTACATTCAAAACACTACCTAATGTGGACCCTCCTGAGCTTTTCCGTCGCATTTCCTCGCTAAGGATAACACCAACAACATCATCAAATTTCAAAGTGTTTAAACCAAAGACAGTGTTACTTACAGCCATTACCAAGCTATTCCAGCTTTCTGGCAAAGAACATAAAACCAAGAGATCCCTCACCTCTTCATCAAATTTCACTTTTACAGAAGTTAATTGACTGGTAATCGTATTAAAATCATTTAAATGATTTGTCACAGATCCACCTTCAATCATTATTTGATTAAACAAACACTTCATGAGAAATACTTTATTTGAGGCTGAGGGTTTTTTATACAATTTAGCCAAAGCTTTCATCAATTCATTTGTTGTCTTCACTTCTGTTATATTGAATGCCACAGATGGTGCCAGGCACAACTGAATGGTTCCCAATGCCATTCTATCCAGAAGTTCCCAATCCTTATCAATCATTGCTGCCAGTTTCTTGGCTATTCCTTCCAACAGCCTCCATAAATCCTTCTGATAGAGATAATCCTCCATCTGCATCTTCCATAATTGATAGTTCTACCCATTGAATTTATCTACCTTCAATTTACCCTCGTCCACCATTGCTCCCACTTAACCGTGAGACTCCCACTCAACCATGAAACCTTCAGGCAGACGATAATCGAACACAACTCACTCTGATACCACTTGATATGAATTGCATGTAGAAGATATCAATTAAATGCAAATAAAGATTAAATAGAGGAATGAAAAATACACAGAAATAATAACAGTGAGAGACAATTTTTAACGTGGTTCACCCAAACTCGGGCTACATCCACCAACAGAGAGTCCAATATTATTATCCAGCAAATCAAACCGATTACAACCAGCAATCCTTGCAACTCAATATCGTTACAAATGCTATAATACAATATCAACGGAAACCCTAACGCTTAGCCATTTTTATCAAGACTTATGTCGGTTACAAAATAGGGTTTTTTTATGTCAGCCAATAGAAAAAATAACTCCCGACGCCTTTATAAAATAATAGGCAATTTTTGCTTCGGGGGCACGCGGGAGGGGCTCTACCCCCTGTACTCCCCCGTTAAATAATTTTGAGGGAAACCGCACCGATAAAAGTGGGGAAATTTTAACCTTCGGGTCTGATTAGGCTCCATATAACAACACGAATTTCCTCTATAACAAAATATTCCTCAAATTCGGAGCCCCTAAATCTATTGTCACATATGAAGGACCACAATTCATGTCCAAGGTCCTTTTAACCTTTACTAATCATTTCTAGGTAAGTCACAAGAAATCATCTCCATACCATCCTCAAGCAAATGGTTAAGTGGAGGTAACTAATATGGAACTTGAAAATATCCTGACAAAAATAGTTTTATCAGGAAGAAAGGACTGGGCTAGACAATTGCGTGAGCAAACATATGGGCTTATAACACTACATGGAAATCGACCACCAGCTTTACCCCTTATGAGTTGGTTTTTGGTAAGAAACCCATCCTTCCAATTGAATTTGAACTCCAAACCTTAAGAACAACAATGGAAGTCATTTTAGGCCTAGACCCAACCTAGATAGAATGAGTCCTACAAATTAGTGAGCTAGATGAACTCCATTTAGAAGTCATTCACCAAACTGAACTAATACAACAAAAAAGAAAAGCATGGCATGACATACTTATAAAAGAGAAAAAAATTTAGCAATGGTGATTGGGCATTACTGTTTGACTCTAGATATAAGGATCAAAAAGGAAAACTCCAAACTTGCTGGTTAGGACCTGATGAACTCTTTGAAGTATTCCAGAACGGAGTAGTGCAACTTAAACCCATTGATGGAGAAACATGAACACTCTTGGTAAATGGTCATAGATTACATCTATATCAAAAACCTACAAATAGAGAAGAATTCACAAAAATGGTAGAAATGCAAGCTGAAATCCACTGTGTCCAACAAGATGTTCCTGCCACAACAGGAATAAAATAAATAAGAAAGTAAAAAAAATAATTAAAATTTTGCATTTTTTTTTAGTGTTACAATTTAATCATTTCATCCCTCTGAAATATATGTTTATCACATATTTTGGATTCTTTTATGGTTGCAGGAGTATCCCCCAAGAATTCTGATTTTGGTTGGAAGTTTCTCCGGAAACATCTTTAACGATGCTATGAAACTTTGTTCCTGTTCGTTCCGAAAGCATCCTTTCAATGATGCTTTAGAACTTTGTTCCTATTCATTTTGAAAGAATCCTTCCAACGATGCTCTAGAACCTTGTCATTGTTCATTCTGAAAGAATCCTTTCAATGATGCTTCAAAAATTTGTTGTTGTTCATTCTAAAATCACCATTTCAATGATGCTCTGGAACTTTGTTCCTATTCATTTTGAAAGCATCCTTTCAATGATGCTCCGAAACTTTGTTGTTGTTCATTTCGAAAGCATCCTTTCAATGATTCTCCAAAACTTTATTGTTGTTCATTCCGAAAGCATCCTTTCAATGATGCTCCAAAACTTTGTTGTTGTTCATTCTGAAAGCATTCTTCCAATGATGTTCTAGAACCTTGTTGTTGTTCATTCTGAAAGAATATTTTTAATGATGCTCCAAAACTTTGTTGTTGTTCATTCTAAAAACATCCTTCCAATGATTCTCTGGAACTTTGTTGCTGTCATTCTGAAAGCATCCTTTTACTGATGCTCTAGAACTTTGTCATCACCTTTTAAAAAGCCTTCTTTACCCAATTTTTTAACTAGACTCTAAAACTTTCCTCATATTCCTATTCTTGCAAACTTTACCTATGTCACTCCAGAACCCATTCCTTATTTCTTGTCCATAACTCAATTTGCCATCAAACATTTTTGTACCCTAGGGATCATTAAAATGATTTCACTAAAAATATCGCCCATTACCATAATAAAAGAATGATTGCTTGAAAAGACAACAGTGACACCACCTTTTTGAAAACATATTGATCCCATTTGTATGTGTCACCATTACCATTAATAAATTTGCCAATTTCATGATTAAAATGACCCATTCATAGCCTTGCATTAATCACCCTCAAACGTGGAAGCGCCACATATTTTGTCAACAAAGTGAGTCGATTTGACGTCAAATTAATGAATATAAGGTACATACATTATTTCTTTTTTAATTATGCAATAATTATCATTAGATATATAAATTGGCATAATATTCTCATCTTTCCCAAAAATAGAAACCTGTTGTAACTTCACTTGAACTGGCAACCATGGCGACACAATGGCTTAACATGCACTAAGATTAATGGTGGAAAAGGGTACAAAATAATGAATTAATGGTGTCTAAAAAGACATTCTGTTGTTTAAATTCCCTAAATTTTTTTCATTGGTTATCATGCACAACAAATACAACTAAATACAAGCTAGTATTTCATTTCATCAGTAAGTAGTGCAGGCTAAGTTAGGTAATTACATCTCTGATCAAAATGGGGCTAAAAGAAAAGCAGAACCAACATCAACAGATAAACTATTGGAAATATAGAATATTACTAAAATTTTGCAAACTGTAGGCTGGATAGAATTTTTCAAGAAGTTTAACAGCTATCATCTGGAATTGGTGAAAGAATTTGTAGAAAACTTCACGCAGGATCACTCAGTTGTCTGTGGGAAGAGAATTAAGGTAAGCATTCAAATCCTTTCTAAAATTTCTGGTATTCCAAATGAAGGAATAAACTTAGCTAAGGAAACAAATATTTCCTATCATAAAATGATTGAACTTTTCATTTGGAAAGGGGAACCTCAACCACAAATGGTAAAAGGGCCAAAGGGTCAAAACAAGGGGATTAACAGGAAATCAATTATTGAAGCTTGGAAAACTATTGTTGCTTGGATAATCAAGTACCTTACTTGTGATGGCAAGTGCACCACGGTTATGCGACCACCTTCTGTCTATTGACCCACCTACGTTATGATGTAGAAAACCCTAAGTTAAGAATTAATATTCCCACCTTTTTATTCCATTCCTTGGATAGTATGATTGAGAAGTATAAGATTGGGTCTGGGCCATTAAAACATCATGGTTTAATTACCATGATTTGCAAATATCAATCTTGAAGAAAAGGAAAACAAACAGAAAATGGTAAATTTTCCTAAGAAAATTTGAAACCCTAGCACCTGTGTAATACTTTGAAATAGGAGAGTCATCCAGAGTAGCCAATGAGGATCCAAAGGAAAACACTCTAGAACTTGAACAATCCCAAGAATTTCTGGAGAATGTAGCACCAAAAATTTTGCCAAACCCTACGGAAAACCCTGATTCTCCAAGGGCATCTAAAGTTCTGCAGCCTATGGAAAAGACTCCAGGAAATGAGGGAAATGTTGAAATTATTGACTCTAAGGAAGAACAAGAAATTGGGCCACCAGTGGCCAAGAAATAATGCTCCAAACAAAAACTGCAAAAACATTCTCCTTTAAGGAGAAGCAAGCACTTGGCAGCCGATGTGGATTCTTCCACTATGTTTGAACATATACCTACCTCAAAATGGAATAGGAAAGCTAGGCAATTTGCTACCAGTAAATCCTATGAAAAAGATGTCATGGAAGGAGCTATAGGGGTATCTAGCTTGCTTATACGAGAGGTAGAAGAAATAGGGGATAAGGTTGTAAATGATATAATAGTAGAAAGGGTAGATACCCTCATTATTTTGGAAGCTCTTGTACCAAATGAGCATCGACTTCCAGCTGGCAACATGTGTGAGGAAACACAAAATGATCAAAATTCAGAAATTCTTGAAACAAAGGGACCATTTTTGCAAGCATTAGATACAAAAATTCTTGTAGAAGATAATCAACCAGGAAATTAATTAAATAAATTGAAGTAGGAAATTGTACAGTTAAAAAGTATGCTTAAAAAATGACAAATTGATTTTGATGTAGAAATAAAATACTGAACAAAATGAGGGAACTATTACTGTTGAAAAACAAGAGATACAACAAATAAATGACTCCTGGAAAAAAAAGTTAAAAGTTTGAAAACTGAGTTGCAATAAAAGATACGATAATTGCAAACTTACGAGTTCAATTTGATGAAACGGTGAAGTAGAAGGAGGCATAAATTATAAGTTTGCAACTACAAAATATAGAAAACTTGCAAACTTAGATGAAATAATTTGAAGAAGAGAATCAAGGGAATTTGTCATTACAAAAAGTTTTGTTTGATAAAGATAAGCAAATCAAAAGACTAACAGACAATTTGGCAGATTTCCTAAGAGCCTTTCAGGAGAACTAGGAGAAGCATAAAAAGGAATTAAATGATGTTATCAGTCAGAATGTAGAGATGGAGGAAGAATTGCAAGAATTGAGGGTTAAACCAGTAGTTGAGAGCAAAGAGGTTCAAACCAAACCTACACAAATGGAATGGTTCCAAATCCACATTTCCTCCTTTATTAAGGATGTGGATAGAACGATGTTATTTCTTAAGATAGGCAGGAGTGGAAAACACTAGATTGAAGAAAGAATTAGTTTTACTAAAAGAATAATTTGATAGATTATATGCAGCTAAGACAAAAACCTGCAGAATTGGTCAATTGTTCTTGACCTATAGGAAACCCTCTAGGTTATATTTTATGTTTTTGAATGAGCAAGTATTGAGATGGAAACTATTGAGGATTTCTTGCAATTTACCTCATGATCCTAACAATAAAGAATTTTTAGAAGCTTTCAAGTCATCACCCCTCGCACAACAAAATCTTCTCTGTGAATTCTTTACTCACAATTTATTGTTGGAAAAAAAATAGACTTTTTCATTAACTTGTTCGTGGGAGAAGTGCAGCTAAGAGCTTTTCTATCTACCTTACAAAATTGGCAAGATAGGACAAGGGAATACCTTTAGGTAGAAAGAATTGTTGATCTCTTAATGAGGCATCATCACCATAAATCGTACGCATTTAGAACACAATTCAGAAGGATAAAAAAGTATGATGCCATGAAGGAGAAATATAATGAAAGTCTCAGAATTTGTTTTGAAGAATTTCAAATAAATGGACCATAGTTGTTGGATAGAGCATGGGCAACATGTGAAGAGAGGTATACTCCCTTACCTATGTATTTAAAAAAGAGAGAGATGATTTCCCCCACAAATTTGAAATGGTCTTATAAGAGGGCAGAGGCAATAGTAGAGTTACTACAACAACTAAAGGCAAAATGGGTAGGAATGAGGTATAGACCTCCTCTACTTCTCCAACGCTTGCCTCTAGTACTTGTGACAGTAGAATAGTCTCAATGGGAACTCCAAACTTGGAAAGTGAAACTTAGATTGAGTAAGGGTTTTGTCAAGTATCCAGACCAACATGATCGTACAACAGATTTCATATATGATACCAGTTCACTATTTGAGGAACTTAACAGAAAAAAGTTAGGTAGAAAGACAAAATAAGTCAAAGGGCCAGCCATAACAGAGAGAAGGAGAACCTTCTCATCCCTAATTGGAGGAGGAAGTGATGAGGTAGAATCAACCTCATCCTAATTTGACCCAATTACCCCTTTTATACTAGTCAGCTAACCCAATTATGCCAATATATTAAATATCAAATAATAAATATTGTTTATTTATAAAGAAATAGTGTATAAATCTTTATTCTTGATTTGATTAAAATTTGACCACTAATGTTGACAAAGTGTTGTGAAAAATATCTATTATTGCATAAACAGGACTTGAAAACAATGAAGTGGAGAAAGCAACCATTCAATGAAGACTGGAGTGACTAGCGCTGGAAGTTAGAAGCATCAGGAATGAAGGAAACCAATAGTTGAAGGCTTCAGTTAATTTATGCTTCTCCATTCATATAGCATTCTCTTTATTTTTTGTTATTTCAAAACAACAAATACATTCAAGCTCCCACTCGGAACCTCTTTTATTACATTGCAAGTCAGACTCATTAAAAGTATTTTGTTGTGTTTTGTCAAGAGACTTTTTAAGCGGCAAGGATAAGCCGCCCTAGATTTCTGGGTGTTCAGTAGATATAAAAACCTCATACTTTTATTAGAATGATATGCAATGATAATATTTATTTATTTATTTTATTTTATTTTATTTTATTTTTTTCTGAAAGTCAATAAGTTTTTTGCGTACATTTTTCATGCAAGTTTTGAATGGATTTGTGTTGTTACTGTCTGATATGATATGAAGTCATTCAAATATTTCGAAGAGCTGGCCACTCGTTCGGATAGGAGATAGATAAGTATTTGTTTATATGTTGTGTGAATGTGTTTTTTTTGTAATTGTTGTTAATGTTATAAAAATGTTTTATGTCCTTTAAAGATGTGGTAGTTAGTCTGTGATAAGTTGCAGGATTTGTGCTGTAATTATTGCTCAAGTGAAATTAGGAATTATTTATAGTTCAAACTCTATAAGTGTTGTTCAAACATTTTGGAGTTCCGAAGCTTCTTCTCACTGTTTAGTGGTTGAGAAGTTTTGAAGTTCTTTTATGGTTTAAATTTCCGTAGTTTCATAAAATTCCTAATTTAAGTATATTCTAGTTCTTTTTTTCTTATGCAAATTTTCATGTTTTCATAAAATAGATTTACAAGTTTTCTTTAGTATAGGACGTTGATGACTTATAGTTAATTTCTTAATGCTTTCCTTAGAATAAATTTTCATGCTTTCTAGGTTTTAGAATTTGTTTGTCAGATTCATTTAAAAAAATAGAAAATTGTTGCTAAAGTGAGATACTTGAACCTCCTATTGCATATAGCCTTGGACACAGCTCGATCGATAAACTGATATATTTCAAATAAAGTACAAGGTTCAACGACACCCTGTCAGGGTCAGTTCAAATGCTATTTTAATTATCACTTCCCTCTTTTTAACCATCTACGCCATAACCTTTTGATTAGCTTCCTCTTTTTTATATTGACCTCTTTAGAAAATTCAATTGATGAAGCTATGAAAAATAATGCTAAAAACCCTAGCAAGTTGCCTATCCCTTTGCATCAGGGTCTAATCCTTCAATTGTATCATTTCCACCTTGCATTATGCCCAACAAGCCCTATAAAAGCTTGTCTGGTCGATAATGTCCCTAGTAGTTATTCCTTTTGTAAGGGTAAAAAGCCTTTGGTACCCTTGTCTAGTGATTCTATTTTGCATCCTGCTTCGAGGCCCCATGGTAAGATTGTTGAAGGGGTTGATAGTCGGTCAAATTGGGTGAGTACTAAGAACCATCCTTCATCTCCTTCTAAGAAAACTTCCAAGTAGCTTGATTCTTCTCTTCCCACAACCCCCATTGCTAAAGGAAAATCTTCCACTTCTAAGGAGGAGCCTGTAGTAGGTCTATGTTCCTTAAAACAAATTCCTTTGACCAAACAAGGAGTCTCTGTTAGTTTTTTGGTGAGGCTCTATTTAATCCCACCCCTGTGAAAAGAAAGAAGGGTGGTCAAGAAGATACTTTTGAAAAACAGGAGGGTAAAGGTGTTGGTGTGAGAAGATCCACTAGATTGGTTGGAGTTCAACCACTGGACTTGAAAGATATTGAGATATCTAGTGACACTTTGGAGATGCAACAGGATAAGGTTAGTGTGGAAGGTGATGCAGAAGATAAAACCTCTGAGCACACCAATCTCATGAAGTTGAGGGAAACAATCTATTTGAATAAATGAATACACCATATGCTGATGGTGATTCGGCTAATTCTCCATAGGCCCCTATTATTAATGCCCTTGTTATTAACAAGGAAAAAAGACTCACTGTGATCTTTGTGATTAGACGACAAGTTAGATGGCAGCTATTAAGACTAGAATTGATGTCATGGAAAATAATTTGAATATTATGATTAGGTTCAGTAAAAAGATTATGCATAGATCAACCACAACTCTCTTTTTGTTGCAAGATAAGGAGCTGAAAAAGTAGGGGAGTGATAGCACCAGCATGGATTGGTATGATGAGATGTATAAGTTCCTTACTGAGGAATGGGGGAAGTTATTCCCCTAGTTGCCTCTATGTCTTTCTCTTGATTTTTGTGTTTGTTGTATGTTTTTGATTAGTTGTTTGTGTGTTGTTGAACTAGTAGTATTTGGCCAGGCTGGGCCTGTTTTGCTATAGGACAACTTTTGTAAAGGGTCGAGACCCTTGTTTGCTGCTTACATAATAAAAAACAATTAATATGTAGGAGTAATAACAAATAATACTTTACATTTTAGTAAATGGAGATGTATTTGAGGACTTAAGCTTTGCAAGACAAAGGCATAGAACATTAGGTCTTTCTAAAACTATAGATAACATACGCTATTTATTTGGATAACTCATATATGACGTTGTTGCTTCAAGATACAAGGCATTGATGTACAATCTTTTTGATCACACATATTCACTTTACACACTAGAATATGCATCATAAAGTGCAAATTATCTTTAATTATTCATTCACAATATGTTTAAAGGTATAGAGGAGGTTCTTGCTATGCTTTTGTTTTAAATACCTTTAGTCATACATCTATGAATGTAGTTATTTCTACACAATCAAAGATCTATTAACAATTCAAATGTTGATTTAACTTAATGTGGGTTAGCAACAAATACAATTGGGTTTGTCATTATGTTTAAAGAGCCCAATTCAAATTTGAGTAAATTTTAGGACAATTGATCAAAGTTATTTAAGTCTTAAAGCTTTTAAAATATGACAATCCTTAGGATAGTTTCAGATAAACTCAATAACACTTGTTTAACCATTTATAGTTATCTAACATATGTAACTATGTTATTCATCTCATAAGATATTCATAGGATTACCCTCCTAAGCCCAACATAGCTTAAAGTGTAGGAGATATGATCCGTCTCTCATTGTTTGGTTTGTTCACCCAGTCTTTCCAATCATAGTACTTCATTCTTCTTCAAGCTTGACAATAAACCATGGATGTTTCAAGTAAAATTATTTAATAGATTCTTAGGAAATATTGGTCACTGATAGAAAGAGCCAACATCTTGTTCATGTTTCCCAAGTCCTCTACCTTTATATCCAAGCTCGTGCACAAGTGTATATCCAATACCATAGATTTGTTTAACTTATGGAGGGGTAAATGATGGTTCAATTGTAGAAATAATACCCTTGTAATCACTATTACACATACATGCTTCCTTTTCTTCATTATATGTCTTAGGTGTTTTTCTATAAATGAATGGATCCATGTAAAGAGATGAGATATTATAATCCTTTGAACCAACATGACATTTTATAAACACCGCAAGGCATATAATCTAGTGGCCCCTAATCATCATCAAATAAAACACCATCATTAAGTAGGTTATCTTATTTTACAACATTCTTATCGAGTGGATGATTTTGTTTAATAGAGTTCTTGGAGCTATCCACCATTTGACAAATGTTACATGGTTGAGGATCAATATATATATGCAAGATTTTTTAATTTATAGAAAAGTTTAACACGTGTATGCAAAGTGGATGTTACAAATTTATAGCATGTAACCATAAACATCCTAAGAGAATATTGTAAGATAAATTTTTGGGCATCACATGAAACATGTATCTAACGTGCAAGGCCCAGTCATGATTGGAAGACTAATATTACCAACACAAGATCTACCCACATTATTGAATCCGTAAATGGTAAGGATGGTTGGTTATAACTTTGACATGTCCGCATTTAACTACTTTAAGCAATCTTCATGTGCATATGTTTAGACTAGATCCATTGTGAACTAAAGAGTGTTTAATGTAAGAGTCAATGTGACTAAGCAAGCTAGGATCCTTGCAATCAAGACAATCTTCCACACAAAGATAAAAGAGAAGAATATGCTAAAACAATGGAGCAAAGATTCTATACAACTGTCATGAAATACAATGAGAGAGCCTTGCTTATAAAGGCAAGGATGACAATGAAGGAGTTGTAGTCATGTGACAAGTGTCACATTCCTATCACATGTGACAACTAGAGGATAGGATACCAACTAGAGCACATGTGTAGGATAAGACAACTCACTACAACTATCAACAACTAGCGACATCTAGAAGACTCACTAAGTCAACTTAACATGTGAATTATGTGTTATGTGTGAATATTATTTAACTAATAAATGGTTAAATAATATGAATTATCCACACAAGGGAAAATTAACCAAACTAGTTAGGAAAAACCCTATTCACACAAACACCCCCCTTAAATGCAACTTAGGGAGTTGCTGACTAACACAAAGATGCAATGATGGGTCCCGGCTACTAGGCCATGTTAGGTACCCATGTACAACAAATCTCAAGTGGAGAAAAGGAGAAAACCTCATGGGACAAAACTCCTCTCCAAAAGTGAGAATGCAAAAAATAAAAGAAAGAAAGATGTGATGGAAGGAGGTCTCAAGACCCCCAAGGACTACATCCAACACATATGTACAATCAGTTACCCCCCCATAGGAGAGCAAGTGTGAGACTATAGGTCCCCCCCACAATGAAGTAGCTCCTGTGTCGATGGTGAATGCCTGAAGAAGAATGTTGAAGAGAATCCAAAGCCTGCAAACATCATTCTTCCCCTTAGAAAGAAATAAGTCCAAAGGCTGATGTAGAAGAAACTCCATCTCAAGGTATGAGGGAAAAAGCCTCATGATGTATGTTGTCTTTGAAAACTGCTCTCAAGTGTCCACATGTCACAACCAAAAGATGTCACATAATCAGGTGTTGCATGCCTAATCAAAGAATGTGACAATCGAAGACAAGATGAAAACTCAAGATCTTCAATCTCTAAAGACAAAGAATCCTCCAAATGATGCTCAGGATACTCCAACTCAGTGCCAAATTGTGACAAGTGAAGAGGACAAGATGGTGTCTGCTCATTTGAAGTAGAAGAATCAACTCCTTCAAAGAGGAGATGAATGCCATCATTTATGTCCTCCAAGTCATCAAGATAGGACTCACAAAATAAGTTTGCAATACCTGTCAAGTACTCATCCCACAAACCTATATCTAGAAGACAAATAATATCTTGCTCAACTGAAGTGGATGAAACTATGCCAATGCCAATCTCTGATGAAGCAGGAGAAGGAGGAAGCTCAAAACTAGTCTCAAGAACCAAAGTAGATGCAAGAACAACAATGTTCAAGTGACCAAACTTCTCCTTACAAACATGATTCACACTTGATTCATGAGTGTGAATATCAATCAATGGATCTACAAAATCATCAGAAAAAAAATGTGAAAATGTATACAACTGAGATGCATGATTAGCCATCCCAACAACAATGATATCTCTACTCTCCAAGTCTCGTATGATCACAGAATTAGGAGTGAACTCAACTGTCTTCCCTACACCACAATGAGTAATCTAGTAGATGGAAAGGAGATTGATTGTCAAGGAAGGTACACATAACACATTATTGAATGTAGTCTCACCAACATCAATAGTTCCTTGTCTAGTTGCATGCATGCATGTATTGTTACCCATCAAAATAGGTGGCGAAGTACATGACTGATATGAAGAAAACATCCCTTGTGAAGATGCCATATAATGAGAAGCTCCTAAATCAAGAAGCCATCTATCTGATTGTAGACTTGTTGAAGCAAAGAGTGCTTGTCCTTTTCCTTTGTCTAACCCGTTTGCAAATCTTGTTATCTTTGGTTTTATAGATGATGATGGTGGCAAAGAAGAGGAATTGGGTAAAATTGTTGTTGATGAAGAATACTCAATGTTACATTTTTAAAGAAGTTGTGACATCTCATAAAAAAAAATTCATGACATTTAGTCTCATCATGACCCAATTTCTTACAATAAGAACACTTTAGCTTCTTCTTCTCATTGGACTCCTCTTTGGAAGAAGAGTTGGGGAGTTTCTTTGATTCTTTATCTTGCTCATTAGACTTTGAATCATTTTGTTTCTTTCCCTTATTATGTGGAGCCTTAGGATCTTTTGTGCTTTGTGTTGCAAGTAGAGCCTGTTTTCTAGGAGACTTCAATGTGCCCATGTGTAGTAGCTTAGATTGTTCTCTTGTGAGTTGTGTAGAAAACTTCTCAAGTGAAGGCATAGTAAACTTACTACTAAAAGCATCCATTGTAGCATAAAAGGTAGAAATAAAAATTGAATATGCAGGACCCAATTTTGCAAGAATAGATAGAAACAATTATTCATCTTCTTTCTCAAGACCACACTATTTGAGTTACAACCTAAGAAACTTAAACTTGGTGAAAAAATCTTTGATTTAATCAAAATCTTGAGGATTAAGTGCAATTAGCTCATTCTCCAATTTGAACCTTCTTATTTTATCTTGCTTGCCAAAGAGATTGTCTATTGTTGTCCATATCTCATTTGGTGTTGTACAAGACTCAACATGAAATCTAAGATCTAGAGAAATAGCAAGATAAAGTGTGCCATAAGCCTCATCTCTTCTATCTAACCATTTTCTTCTCTCAACAACACCTATGGGTTCAGGATCTGTGCCTAAAGTTATTCTATGTAACTTTTGTTTATACAATACAAACTCCATGTTTTTCTTCCAATCATAATAATTATATGGAGTTAAAAGTAGAATTTGAGGCACATCCATGATGAAAAAGAAAGACAACAAGACAACAACACCCCTTTACTATGTAAGAGAGCCCCCCCCATTTGTTGTGGCACTTTATACTTAGTTTGATTTACAATTATCCTCAAGGGACCAAAATTGGGAAAATAATCAAAATCTCTTAAAAAAGCGATCCAAGTGAGATTACAATCAATCACAATGATGTATTACAATAAACAAATCCTCTCAAAACAAATTTCACCTCCTCAAGTTTCAAAATGCCCAAGTTATCACTCAAAAGCCAAAAAATTGATAAATTGAATAAAATGAACCTAGAGCTGAATCTAAGAAAAGTGCATGGATGGATCGAAAGAGATCCTGGATACCTTTCCGATGCCACCAGAATCGTAAAAATTGGAGATCGTGGCAGAAAGTTATGAGCTTGGAAGCCAAAAAGAGAGATTTGTATTCAACCTACAACAAATACTATCAAATAGCACAATCAAAGAAAATGACTAATACCACTACGAAGTGCTCTCTATCAGTTTTCCAACGATATCTCGTTTGCCTAATTTCGACACCATGGGCAAAAGTTATGCAAAAAGCAAAAAAACCCCACTTTTAGGCTTTGAGGGACAGAATATTCCCTCAGACCGCTGGAATATCCAAAAACATTGAGTTTGAAAACTGCTAGTATAGAGGAAAACTGCCTTTTGGTCTGAAAACCACCTGAGAGGTAAAAAACTGTTCTTACTGGAGGAAAAAAGCCATGGCTTGGGCAATACCACGTGTTGTACAATGTTGAAACCACCTCCTGTGGGCACAAAACCACCAATTTGTAGATGACAGAAACCAGGTTCTGACAGCGGTAAACCTCTTAACGAGGCAGATTTGATTTTGTGTGGGCTTAAATTTGATGTTTGACCTTGCCTGCTATTTGAAAGCTCGTCGGTCATGATGTCAAGGTCACCGTCAGACCTTGGTTTGGGGTCACTACCGATCCTTGTTTGTGACTGCTGTTATAACGTCGTTGCCAGATTTTTGCTGAGGATCACAAAAAAATGAGGCTGCCGATTGAAATAAGCCTACAAATGTATTAAACTGTCATCAAATACTTTTTAAACCTGCGTAATGATTTATTGACTGGGGAATGTAACAAAACATTAAAGTTTTTTAATAGGCCAAAGCCTAGATTAGGGGTCCCATAGGCCCTTGGCCATGGATCCTAAGGACCCTGTGAGCGGTGCTCGTCCCTACCATGCGAACCTTAAAGACCACAGGGGTAGTGGTCCCATTGGGTACAGCAAGCCCTACCACGGTCAGGGACAAGGGCCGACAGGTCTGTATGGCATGTCGGTAGCCTTAATACATTTTTTTATCTTTTTTTTTTAATTTTTCAAAAAACTTTTGCTCAGTCCACAAAACAAAAAATAGCAAGCAAAACAATTACGTAGCATACAATAAATATACCTGGAGGAATTTATGGATTCTGATTTGACCACCTATGATGCAGAGTACATCACTGACGCAATGATGGTATGGATTTTTTGCCAAGCCTTAACCAGTGGCAACAAAATTTTGCCAAAATTTTTCCAACCTCTAATTTGAGTGTTTGAATAGCCAATCTATACAGATTTGGACCTGCTGATCACAACGGTGATGTCCGTTTCACTCTAGGATGCACCTAACACACAGCTCCCAGCAAAACCTCTCCAATGAGGGAAGAAAATTACAGACAAGGCTTTGATACCATGTAAGAGTCAATGTGACTCAGTAAGCTAGGATCCCTGCAATCAAGACAACCTTCCACACAAAGATTAAAGAGAATAATATGCTAAAATAATGGAGCAAAGATTCTATACAATTGTCATGAAATACAATGAGAGAGCCTTGCTTATAAAGGCAAGGATGACAATGAAGGAGTTGTAGTCATGTGACAAGTGTCACATTCCTATCACATGTGAGAACTAGAGGATAGGATGCCAACTAGAGCACATGTGTAGGATAAGACAACTATCAACAACTAGAAACAACTATAGACATATAGAAGACTCGCTAAGTCAACTTAACATGTGAATTATGTGTGATGTGTGAATATTATTTAACTAATAAATAGTTAAATAATATGAATTATCCACACAAGGGGAAATTAACCAAACTAGTTAGGAAAAACCTCTATTCACACCAACATTTAATACTTAACCTATTATGTCTCACCATAATGTGTAAAGGTAAAGCTTCATTAACAACTGATTCAACGCATAGTTATTTATCATCAAATGAGATAGTTTGTGGTTCCTTATGACTAATGGATTCTATCAAGGATGACACAAATTGTGAAGTAGTATCAAAATTGATTTGAATCTTCTCCAAGACTTTTTACATGATGTCCATATATAGAGGTGATGTACACACTAAATCCCAAAGTGATATATTAGCTTGTGCATTCCTAAGTTGATCAATGATATCATGATCCTTTGAAGCTTTATTCGTAAGTGTAGTCTTAGGAGGAATATTGGTTACATCAAGAGGTAAAGTAGGTTGTTGCAAAAAATATTTTGGCCTCTTCTTAGTTTTTGATGTGTATGCCCAACTATGTTATACATGTGAATCGAGGGAAACATGAAAAATATGCTAATGTCCATGAAGTATATATATGTCATATGAATGGTAGGAAAGGAAGCATTATAGGATAAATATTGAGAAGGTATCAGTAACTCTCTAATATCCATGTGAGTGTTAGGCTTAAAAAAATGAGCAATTAAAGCACGTGCTAAATTCATAAAAGAGGTGTAAAGCAACCAAGAGGAATCAAACCATTGCAAAGATCTACCACTTAGACGCAAGATAAACTCATTAATCAATAATATATCATCATTTATATACTCATATTAACAAGAAAGAATGATCTTACATGTAATGAAACACCACTAGTACCATCATAATCATCATGTGATAGTTCTTCACAAAGTTTCATAATATCACCATGTAGTGTAGTAGAAGGCAATGTAATATCAATTTGAGCTACATGAAAAGTGAATGAACCAACATTTAGGTGTAATCTATCATCAAGTAAGGTGTGACTATGTGAAACACTATCATGCATATCCACAGGGTCATCATGAGATGTAGGAAAATGATCATCATGTATAAAAGAAGGTAATTAATTGAAACACATGAATCTATGGGAATAGGGCTAACACAACATGTAAGAGAAATGCCATCAAAAGGTATATGTTCGATATCATGTATAGGTGGAGAAAGTGTAACCTCATCATTGGTCATCATGTTAGATTTATTACATGGTAAATCCATACTAGGTATATGTTCATTGCTATCACAAGCTATGGGAAAATAACATCAACATGGGACTTATGAACAAGAAAAGTAAGTGTTTCTAAAAGGAAACATTGAGCACTAATCAATTCACTCAATGAGGGGAAAGCTAATACACAATTAAACAACACATCAATTGAAAACACATCCTCATTCATAGCATAAAATATTGGAAGAGTATCAAGGATGAAGGATGATGTGTTACAAAAGACAAGAACATGTCAAAATCAAAGATGTATGCATGCATATCAACCAAGGAAAATTACATAGGAAGATCCATAACGATAAACTATCCAAGGGTGGGAGGGTTGGATGACAAAGGTATATCACTATGTAGGAACAAATCCTACTTAAAGTATGATAAGCATATGCAAACAAAGGAATATTCGAACCCTAAGAAATTTAAAATAAAAGGATAAAACTAGAATAAACTTAAATATGAAAACCTAATGAAAATGAAGGCCAAATCCTTGTTGCAAGTATGTGATAATCAGTGTTGTCATTGATGTCGTGTTTGTGTTGTCATTAGTGTCAACTATGTCTTTTGATATTGCTGATTGTTGCCTGATTAAGTTGTCATGTTAAAGTGATTTGAATGACTTATAGAAGTGTTGATGATGTTGGTATAGTGTTCTTGTTGCTAAGTTTCCAAGTGCTTTTGAGAAAATTTGCTCCCCAGAGGAAATAGTGTGTTGCAGAGTATTCTGGCTTGCAGGATATCGTCTAAGTTTTTTATTCACATTTCTTTTGTGTTGAAGACTGGAGTGTGAGTTTTGGATATGTTTTAGAGAAGTGTTTGAAGATGCTAAATCTAGTGTTTGGTGGTCCAGATCACTGTTCAATAGAAGTTATGTTCACTAGTTTGAAGACTATAATTGACAAAGTTTCTGAGTTGTGCAGAGGTGTCTGGGAGAAAGAATTTTGCTCTGCATTTCTCCATAGAGTGGTTTTAGGTGATGCAGTTATGGACATATGTTTATAAGGTCCTTAGCAATCTTCATTCCAAAGGATTTGTGATTTGGTGCTCTGAAAAGCAAGTTTTTGAGTAGCAGAACTTGGTAGTGTTGATTGTAAGTTGTCTTCAAGTGAGATTTGTTGTCTTCAAGTGAAACTTGTTGTAGCTGGATTTGTTGGCTCCTAGGTGATTTTATGTTGTTCATGGATGTCTCCATAATGTGTTGAAGGCTTGTGCTTGATCCACAACCTATGATTAAGTTCTTGGAAGCGTGTGCCTAAGTATTCTTGGTGTTTGCACAAGTTTGACCGACTTGGGTACTAGCACTCTTTGCAGATGTGTTTCATGGATTGTAGAAGCATGTTGAAGCACGCGAAGATGTATTTGGGTCTAAGCTAGGCCATGAAGTGCTCTACCTTCATTCATTTGATTCACAAGATTGTTTAGGTCTAGACTTAATTTAAATTATGCATGTTTTCTGACCTTGAAGACTGTTCCAAAAGGTGTAGAATGTATTGTTGACCTTGATGATTGATATAAATAAGTGTAAAGAATTTATGTAAAATGTGCGAGGATGTGAAGATGAGGATGTGTGTGTTGTGAGGCTACGAAAGGAGATATATTGTGCTTTAATGGAACTAAACTCAGGCATGTGGTAGATGATATTATATCAGTTCATGGTAGTGAGCCCTATTGGCAATGAGCCCCATTAGCAGTGAGCCCTATTAGTAGTGAGCCTTATTTGCAGTGAGTATTCCTTTGGATAGTGAGTCCTTGGGTAGTGAGCCTCTTTGTAATTTGATATCAATATTACTATATATTGTGAGGTAATCCTCACCATGGTTTTTCCCTTCAGGGTTTTCCACGTAAAAATTTGGTGTTCTCTTATGCATGGTGTTGATGTGATTAAGTTTTTGTTATCTATTTTCATGGTTAATCTTCATAACAAAATTAGGGCTTAAGTGAATTGAAGTGAATGTGATTATGCTTGTGAAGGTTTAAAGTTTTTGATACAACTAATTCACCCCCCCCCCCTTAGTTGTCTTGTGCATTCAACAATCCTAAGGCCAAAGCCTAGGGGGTGTAGGCATATTGGGTTCACAAAAAATGTAAAGAAATGAATTTATTTACATAAATAATCTAGGATAATTAAATAAATGCAAAAAAGAAGTAGATAATTAACATAGATTTAATAAAGAGCTAGATCAACAAATGAACAACAGACACAAGAATTAAATAGTAGGATAGGTGCACTCAGTTCTAGGAATAACGGTGAATACTTAATGTTGATGCCACATAGAACGTGATTGCTAGGTATAGAAAATTAATGCTCATAGTTTGATGAATGTCTTGGGCTTTCTATAGTCTCATGAATCTTTATGGGTTCAATCCAAGTTCCTCGAGATTGAACCCAAGTGTTGTGGAAATGACTTGATGCATGAGACTAATACGTGACACGTACGAATGAGTTATTAGCAAGTTACACCAATGATCTCTTTGCCTTTGCTTTTTTGTGTTTGATTTTGTCAAGGTGGTGTTTACAAACACCTTAGGGGAGATTGTTGGATCATGAGGGTCAAGTTATACTAGGTCAACCCCTATTTAGATCAACTTTATAATTCTAAACAAATGATCGAAGATAATGTTCTTAGGCATGCAAATGACCCATATGATTTTGATGTTTTTTATCTTTTTAGAAATTAAAGGGTACATTAGTGATTTCTCCTTGTAGTCATATGATTCCTGATGTGATTTAATTGCATAAATCGATGTCTTTAAATACCAAAATATAGCACCAAGTCATGTAAATGTGTACCAAGTTGGCTCATACGACTATTAAGAAATGTCAGAAGTTTTAAAATTTGAATTTGAATTTTAAATTTTTTGGGGTCAATCCTAGGCCACTTTGGATTGGTCTCTGGCCACTTGGGATTGACCCAAGACAAGAAAGTGTCAATGTTGAGGCAATGAATATGTAGACATAAGTGCGAATGTAGACCGATAAATGATATATAAATGATGAATATATGAGATGTACATAAATAAAAATAAGATGCATCAAATATATACAGATAAATGTCAATTAATGTAAAATGAAAAAATAAACACCAAATCATGAATCAAACTTAACATACAAATTAAACATCAAATCATGAATCAAACTTATCACAAAAATTAAACAACTTACCATTGTCAAATATTCTTGGGGGGGGGCAAATTCCTATTTCTTGTGTGTCATTTTGTCACTAACTTGGGCCTTTCCAATTTATAACCAAGCCCATTTTCCTGCATCTCTTGTTGCCTTTACTTTTTCCCACTCTTTCTGCCTTTCTTCTTGTTGAACTATGGTTAGGTCCTCATCGAGGTATATTTGTGTACCTACAAGGAACCTTTTTTTCCTTAGTATCATGTTCTTGTCTTCTATGTTGCTTGAGAAAACTCTTACATGCCTGCTCTTGCCATCTCATATCCACTTTCCAATCATATTTGCTTGATGAACGAGTCCTGTCCATTGCAGTTAGTCTTTAAAAAAGTCTTTTGTCAGTTCTTTTGTGATTTCCTTCTTGCCATAGTCTTTTAGTCTTTTAATGATGATATTCATAGCCCTATCACTTCTATTCTTTTCTTCTCTTATCTACCTCTTGACTTGTTTTTCTATGAGTTCCCTTTGCTTGTCTAATGGTCCCTTCACTACTTGAGCCATTTGGCCTCCTCTATTTGTTCTCTTGGTTTTCTTTTATCTCCATGTTTTCTATTATTGATTGGATCTCTTTTATTTGTGAATTGATGCTTCCTTCTAATACTTTTGTGTTGTTTTCTTCTACTATTTTCATTTGGTCTAAAACTTGCCTTATTGAAATCAATTCTTGCTCACCTTTTGCCACAGTGTTTTGTAATTTACTTACCTTCTCTTTAAGCAATTTGTTCTCCCTTGTTAATTTCCAATTGGATTATGTGACCTCTTTCATCTTGTTCTCTTTAAATCGACCCCTTGCTTCTAGGGATTGAAGTCTCTTTTTCATGATCATTAGCTCATTGAAGTATAATTTTGAGGACCACATTAGTGGTGTTATAGTAAGGCTATATAAATCTATGTGCTCTTGATTATCTTTAGCCCTTTCTTCCTTATTTGTTGGGTGATTTTCAACCTTGATTTGCTTTATATAGATGATGCCATGTGAAATGTTGATATCACCTTTTCCTTTCCTTTACCTTGTTTTGCTCATTTTGTTTTTCTTGTGCTTGTTGGGTTTCTACTATGTTATGCACTATTTTTGGTAAAATCATTGTGAATTTTTCCTTTTTTGCATGCTTCAATTTTTGAGTTTGCCTACATCTTAGAATCCCCTTGTATTGTTTTGCATTTACATAGACATATCTTTCCACTATGTTTGAGAGGTTAGCTTGAGGATACCCTAACATGCATGCCCCCACATGCCATTTGTTGTTATTGCATGAGAATTGAAATTGGGGTATGGCAGAGCAGTTGAGAGGCCCGATGTGAAGTGTGTTGAGAAGTTAAAAGGGATTAAAAACCCCCTCGAGGTAATATTCCAATCATAAACCTATGAGTTTGTTTACCCCCCTAAAACTTTTCTAATGTTTCAATTTTACCAGTTCATGCGTATTATGTTGATCCTGTTATCTCTGTCTAATCTATAATGCTTGTAGTGTCGCTTTCTTCATTATCCTTGTTTGTGTCTCCCAAATCTGCCAAACCTCTGCTATTTTCACTATGTCCTTTCATAAGATCCTACCCCTATTTGGAATTTGTGATTTGCTTTGAAAAAAGGGTCATGCAAGGGAAACCACATTGTATAAAATGCAAAATCAGGTAACATCACTTGCAAAACCTCCAATGATCAAACTGTAGTGGACTATGTTATTTGCTCACAGAATTATACCTCGAGGCTAATGGAGTTAATGGTTGGAGATTGTTCGATAGAACTCAAATTAGATCATAATCCAATATATGTAAAGCTAGACATCCACATAAACAAGCAACATGGGGAGCAAGTCCACTTAACCAAAAGAAGGCACCTTCACAAAATAAAATCCTCATGAATTAGGAAAATAAAAAACTCTTCAGAGCTACCCTCAAATGACTTTTTAGGGAGTATGAGAATAATATAGCTTGCGTAGAGAACCACCCTATAAGAAAAAATATTCTGATTCCCCAATGCACAAGGCCTTACGTGGGTGTAAGAGAGCCAGAATCAAGACAGGAATAAAACATTGCCAAATCCTTGGTTCAACGATGAGTGCAAGAGCAAAAAGAAATCTACGAGAATATGGAATGGATAAAAAATAAGAAAGAGTACGAAAAATTGTTATGGTGTAAAAAAGAAAAGTATGTGAACATGAGAAGAGAGGAGTTGATTACCGTTGGAAAACACAACCCCAAAAGCTTTTGGAAGGAACTACAACAAAAGAAAAAACAAATAGAAAATAATATCACAATTACCAATAGCTTGAATGTAAGATGCTACCCCAATTTTTTTCAAATTTGACATACAATGATATAGCAGTGTTAGCTCAAATGCATAAACCAACTAAATGCTTCACACTTTCTGATCACCCAGATCCCAGAATGGGCAAGGTGAGAGCATACGGTGGTTTTGGCTACAATGAATAATAATGTAACTAAAATCTATGCTTCATCCGCTGCGGAGGGCATCCATCTAACATGGGGATTCACCACTTCTAATGGGTAAAAGAGAACAAGATCATTACAAGGCCATCCACTTATTTAGTGGGAATACTCCACTTTCCAGTGGGTAAAGAAAATAAAGAAAAGTTCATTCTCCACACTGGCTGTAAACCATCCAGGGGTACTTAATGTGAATTTAGATTACAATGAAAAACAATATGCTTCTTTAGATCAATATCAAAGCATAAGGATTAGAACTTGATAATAAATCCCCTGAAAATCATTGATGAAGAACATACCCTGTTTTTAAACATGATAGATAGAATCTTTATTTGCTGATGATGACTGGTTTTTTTCTGATAAAACTGATTGAAATGTTTGTGGTATAATGCTGACAGTAGCAGAAGATACGACAGCCAAGGATGAGGAACAACACCATTCATAACCCAATCAATAAACTCCAAATAACTCTCACAAACTGATTATTTCTGCCATACATAAAAATTGATCACATAAAACAATCCAAAGACAAAGTCTGTTGTCTGCAACAATAACAAACCCTCTGCTCAGGGCTGTATGGCCAGAACTGTATGGACAACAAGGAAAAATCAGAAACAACACCAAAATTGTTGAAAATGGTCTTGATGGAGGCGTCTAGGGATAACAAAGAAGTCTATGATGAATTTCAACCTCAAAATTAGAACATTAATTTCTAATGAGCATTCAATACTTTCAGACATGTACGGCCTCAAAGAGTACGGCCAAGCAATATGCACTACAAACTCACCAAAAATCACACACTATTATCACCAAATGCATAATAAAAATAGAACATTACTCCAAAACTAAATAAAAATAGAACATTACTCCAAAACTAACTTCACAACAAAACTTCACAAAATCTTATGAATCCATTTGAGCTCCATGTGATTTCCTGAGTGGAAATCAACAATTACCAGCTAGGGTGGATATCTCACCACCAAAACTAATCATCCTCAAGTGGGTTTTCATTCACAAGAAGGCACAATTGATCTTTAGTTTCATTCCAGTAGCGTAACATTATCAATTCCAAGCATAAGTCCCCAAATGAGCTCACCTCTTCTTTTTATAAGCACCTGGGGAGTTACAAAATCAATCTTTCTTGAAATTATAGCCTTTTTGCACTTCCACTTATAAAATAACTCTAATATCAAGTTATGTGCACACTTAAGTGACTAGGGAAATAAAAAATATAACATTTCCCTTTTTCTCCTCAAGACATAACATTAAGTCACTTTTAAATAATCCACCTTAGACTTTACTGCACAATAAAAATAAAGATAACATGTTTAATTATCAAATAAAATAAACCTTATAACTCCAATTTGATAATTAAACCAAACCAAAAGATCAACCACAAATGATCCCATACCATCCCCTAGCCCATCAGGATCATGAGATAGGCTAACGGCCCCATCACTGAGTAGGTTTGGAAAGGGGACATTACAGTCCTCTCTCCCCAAAATTGCTTGTCCCCAAGCAATTGCAATACTGGATGCTGCAAGATGTATTCTCCTTCCCATGTTACATCCTCAAGAGGAAGATCTTTCCATTTGATTAGATACTCCTTAATAGTCTTCTTCCTCAACACCCTCTCTCTTTGATCTAGAATGGCCTCAGGTATAAGTTCAAGTCTTCCTTCATCATCAATAGGTGGCAATACTGATGATGGCACAATGTTCTGCCCAAGAGCCTTTTTAAGGCGAGAGACATGGAAAATGTTATGTATTTTTCTATGCTTAGGCAATTCCATCTCATAAGCAACCTCTCCATGCCTGCCAATGATCTTAAATGGCCCATAAAATCGAGGCTTCAATTTTTCAGCCCCACTCTTTTTTATGGAAGACTGTTTGTAAGGCTAAAATCTGACATAAACCATGTCCCCTATTGCAAAAACCCTCTCTATATGCTGTTGATCAGCATATAACTTCTGTTGATTTTGAGCTACTCTGATATTTTCCTTCAAAGATTTCAGCAAATCTTGATTTTCCTGCAGAAACTCTTTAACTCTAGAAACCCAACTGTCACCAAACAACATATCAGTGAAGCTAGGAGCTTCATATCCATACAATGCCATGAATGGAGACATTTTTATTGACATGTGATAAGAAGAGTTGTAACAATACTCACCAACATGTAATCATCTTACCCATGCCTTTTGCTGGCCCAAGACATAGTTCCTGAGGTAACCTTCAAGCCACGTGTTAACTATCTCAGATTGCCTATCCGTTTGAGGATGGTAACTGGTGCTTGGAATTAATTCTGTGCCACACAATCTAAATAGTTCCTTCCAAAACAAGCTTAGAAAGTTGCTATCACGATCACTAACAATACTTCTTGGCAAACCATGAAATTTGAATACTTCTCAAAAAAATAATTCAGCCACCTGAACTGCTGTAAATCCTGTAGAAACACCATTAAAGTGAGCAAACTTTATCAATCTATCAACAACCACAAAGATACTATCCCTCCCTTGCACCTTGGGAAGACCAGTAATGAAATCCATACCCAAACTTTCCCACTTTTGGTTAGGAATGGGAAGTGGTTGGAGCAGACCTGCAGGATAAGTGTTCTCATACTTGTTTTGTTGGCATACAGAACACTCTCTGATATGTTTGTAAACCTCTACTTTCAACCCTTTCCAAGTAAATGTCTCTTTTATTTGTTTATATGTTTTGAAAATGCCTCGGTGACCAACCAAGGGTGAATCATGGAAAGCCTTCAAAATGAGAGATTTAACCTTAGAGTTTGGAACCAAAAAGACTCTTTTCTTGTATAAAATTAGACCACCATTCACTTCATATTTATCATCTTTGAAAGTTCCATCCACAACACTTATTGCAAAGGAGTCCTTGGCATATTCAAGGATGATTTGTTCTGTCCAATCAACAACCAACTCCACCATAGACTGTAAATATGGCCTTCTTGACAAAGCATTAGCTACAACATTCTTTTTGCCTTTAACATAAACAATGTCAAAATCAAAAGTTTCCAACTTACTTACCCATCTTTGCTGCCTTTCATTCAAATCTTTTTGATTCATGAAGTATCTCAAACTGTTATGATCTGTTTTCACAATAAACTTGCCTCCCACTAAATATTGACGAAACTTAACTAAGGCATGCATTCTGGCAAGCATTTCTTTATCATAAATTGAATAATTTATTTCAGCACCCCTTAATTTTCTACTTCCAAAACAGATAGGAGGCTTATTTTGAATCAAAACAGCCCCAATACCTTCTCCAGAAGCATCACATTCCAATTCAAAGGGCTTAGAAAAATCTGGTAATGCAAGAACAAGGTTGCTACAAATGAGTTGTTTGAACCAATCAAAAGCATCTTGGGCTAATTGAGACCATTTAAAGGCTCCTTTCTTTGTAAGATCAGTAAGAGGAGCTGCAACTTGTGAAAAACCTTTCACAAATCTCCTATAAAAGCCACACAAACCAAAAAAACCTTTTAATTGAGTAAGGTTTGTAGGTGGAGGCCATTCTAAAATGGCTTTAACTTTTTCTTTGTCCATACTAACTCCCTTGGCACTAATAACATGGCCTAAATATACAATCTCCGTAGGCCAAACTCACACTTAGCTTCTTTGACAAAAAAACAATTAGCCTCCAAAATACCAAGAACCTCATCTATATGATGCAAATGCTCTTTCCATGTCTTACTGTAGATGAGTATATCATAAAAAAAAACTAGCAAAAACATCCAAAGTTGCTCACTGAAAATTTTGTTCATGCAAGACTGAAATGTTGCAGGGGCATTTGTCAAACCAAAAGGCATGATCAAGAATTCGAAATGCCCATAATGGCACCTAAATGCAGTTTTTTCAATGTCCTCCCTCATTCTTATCTGGTGATAACCAGATCTCAAGTCTATTTTTGAAAAATAGACCGCTCCATGAAGCTCATCCAACAACTCATCAATTCTTGGAATTGGATATCTATTCTTAATAGTCCTCTTGTTGAGCTCCTTATAATCAATACACAAACTAAGAGTACCATCTTTCTTTTAACCAACACCACTGATGAAGCAAAAGGACTTTTGCTTGGTCTAATGAAGCCCATCTCCAACAACTCTTTGAGTGTCCTCTCAATTTCATCCTTGAATCTTTTTGGCTGTTGGTATGGAGTAGTGATGATCGGCTTTGTTCCATCTTCAAGTTCTATAATATGTTCAATGCCTCTATTAGGAGGCCTTCCAGGAGGAAGATTACAAAAAAATTTACTATGCTTACTCAACAATTCTTTAATATCAGGATGATAGGATCTCTTTTCCTCCTTAGTAGGAGTAGGCATGATGACACATTGAGTAGCCCACTTAATCTGATCATTACGGATCAGCCTCTCCATTCTTTTTGTAGTCGCCACCCTTGGTCCTCCAATGGATATACCTCTTAACACAACCTTCTTACCATTATGGTCAAACTTTAATTCCAATGTTTGCAAATTTAAACTCATATCTCCTAATGATTTCAGCCACTGAATACCAAGAACAACATCAGTATCAGTGATACTAATCACATAAAAGTCATCTACAACTTCATGATTGCCAATTTGCATGGAAAGCTGAGGTAATCTGCTATTACAAGATAGTGTAAATCCATCCACTACAACAAATTTAAACCCTTCAAACTCCTCAGGTTTCAATCCCCTTCTAGTAACAACTCCCTCATCAATGAAGTTATGTGACACACCAGTGTCAATGAGAGCAATGATTCTTTGGCCACCAAGTACCCCATGAACCTTGAAAGGATCATTCCTTTGGTTCCCAGATAATTGAGCAAATGTTACTTCATTTTCCTTGTTTGCTTCTATCTCTTCTAGATCAACATCTTCATTTTCACTTGATTCATCTTGTTGATCTGATTTTTCTTATTCAGATTCAGCAGTAACATATGCCTCTATTTTTTGTACCTTTCCTTTCTCAAAGCATTTATGCCCACGAGCCCAAGGTTCCTTACATGTGAAGCATAATTTTTTCCTTCTAAGTTCATTTCTAACTTCATCATCCAACTTAGGGAAAGATGACTTAAGCTGATTAGATTCTTTCTTGAATGGTCTCTTGTCTTTCCTTGATGGGAATGGCCTAGAATAAAACTTGCTTCTTGGTGTAGTGAACTCCATATTCCTTGCTTTCTTGATGGCTTCATGCAATGAATTAGGCTCTAAAGCCTTAACTAAACCTCTTAATGGCTCCATCAATCCTTCAACAAAGAGATATGTCAATCTTGCCTCTGAAATATCAGTCATCATAACAGCTATCCTCTGAAATTCAGCAATGTAAGCATCCACAAAATCTTTTTGTCTCACTTGAGCCAACTATTTAAAGTGACTTTTAGGTTCATACTTGTCAAATCTATCAATTAATCTCTGAGTAAAATCAACATAGGAAGTAATCAATCTATGACCTTGAGTGATCATGCCGTGAGTCCACCAATCATGTGCATCTCCTTCAAGGTGGGCATCTGCAAATTTGATAGAATCCAACTCCAACATAGGATTCAAGCATAAATAATTGTCCATCTTTTGCACCCAAGATCTGGTTGTGCATTTAGATGAACCATCAAAAGGCAGAATAGGCACTTTACCAAGCTTCTTTTGCACATCCTGATTTTGAATCCTAGGTCTATTTCGATACTTGATTTGATAGAATTCATTGAAAGACATAAGATTTTGAAAATTAGTACCATAAGACTCCCATTCTTGTCGATAATCATCAAAACTTTCTATGACAAACTGCTGTCCTCCAACAGGATTCTATTGCTGACCTAAAAACATAGGCATCATAGGTCTAGAAGATGAAGTCCTAGATGCACGAGTGGCATTGTGTGGTTGACCAACATTATGGGAATTGCTAGCCTCTCCACAATCTCCATCATTACTTCTATTATTGCAAGGTGTCTCTCCTCCCAGATTCTGACTTACTAACTGAGCTAATAGTTTGTTCATTTGTTGATTACTTCTGACAATATCTTGCTGGCCTCTAGCAAGATCATTCAATATGTCTCTCATACTGGGCTCCTCTGGTTGCCTTTCACCCATATTGTTTACTTCTTTTGGTTCTGGATCAAACTGAGGGTACCTTCTCCTTCTGTAGGTGATGAACTCAGTGTCTTCTGGATTCATCAATTGAGAATACAACTAAACTAAGACTCACTGTAGGTTGATTTGAAAAAAAAATAGGCTGGCAGGAGTGACTAGCTCTGATACCACTATAAGATGCTACCCCAATTTTTGTCAAATTTGACATACAATGATATAGCAGTATTAGCTCAAATGCATAAACCAACTAAATGCCTCACACTTTCTGATCACCCAGATCCCAAAATGGGCAAGGTGAGAGCATACGATGTTTTTGGCTACAATGAATAATAATGTAACTAAAATCTATGCTTCATCCGCTATGGCGGGCATCCATATAATGTGGGGATTCACCATTTCTAGTGGGTAAAAGAGAACAAGATCTTTACAAGGCCATCCACTTATTCAGTGGGAATACTCCACTTTCCAGTGGGTAAAGAAAATAAAGAAAAGTTCATTCTCCGCACTGGCGATAAACCATCTAGGGGTACTTAATGTGAATTTAGATTACAATGAAGAACAATATGCTTCTTTAGATCAATATCAAAGCATAAGGATTAGAACTTGATAATAAATCCCCTGAAAATCATTGATGAAGAACATACCCTATTTTTAAACATGACAAATAAAATCTTTATTTGCTGATGATGACTGATTTTTTTCTTCTAATAAAACTGACTGAAATGTTTGTGGTATAATGCTGACAGTAGCAGAAGATACGGTAGCCAAGGATGAGGAACAACACCATTCATAACCCAATCAATAAACTCCAAATAACTTTCACAAACTGATTATTTCTGCCATACATAAAAACTGATCACGTCAAACAATCCAAAGACAAAGTCTGCTATCTGCAACAATAACAAACCCTCTTCTCAGGGCCGTACAGCCATAACTGTACGGACAACAAGGAAAAATTAGAAACAACACCAAAATTGCTGAAAATGGTCTTGATGGAGGCGTCTAGGCATAACAAAGAAGTCTATAATGAATTTCAACCTCAAAATCAGAACATTAATTTCTAATGAGCATCCAATACTTTCAGACATGTATGGCCTCAAGAAGTATGGCCAGATAATATGCACTACAAACTCACCAAAAATCACACAATATTATCACCAAATGCATAATAAAAATATAACATTACTCCAAAACTAACTTCACAATAAAACTTCACAAAATCTTATGAATCCATTTGAGCTCCATGTGATTTCCTGAGTGGAAATCAACAATTACCAGCTAGGGTGGATATCTCACCACCGAAACTAATCATCCTCAAGTGGGTTTTCGTCCACAAGAAGGCACAATTGATCTCTGGTTTCATTCCAGCAGCGTAACATTATCAATTCCAAGCATAAGTCCCCAAATGAGCTCACCTCTTCTTTTTATAAGCACCTGGGGAGTTACAAAATCAATCTTTCTTGAAATTAGAGCCTTTTTGCACTTCCACTTATAAAATAACTCTAATATCAAGTTATGTGCACACTTAAGTGACTAGGGAAATAAAAAATATAACATTTCCCTTTTTCTCCTCAAGACATAACATTAAGTCACTTTTAAATAATCCACCTTAGACTTTAGTGCACAATAAAAATAAATATAACCTATTTAATTATCAAATAAAATAAACCTTATAACTCCAATTTGATAATTAAACCAAACCAAAAGATCAACCACAAATGATCCCATACCATCCCCTAGCCCATCGGGATCATGAGATAGGCTAACGGCCCCATCACTAACTAGGCTTGGAAAGGGGACATTACATTGAATATGTGAAGTTGCTATATGAGTGTGACCTGAATAAACATAGACCCCCAGTAATCAATGCAACTACTAAAATTTTCACCATTGAAGATATCAATCAAGGCATAAAAAGGTTGGAAGGAGGGAAAACACAAGATATTGATGGGTTGTAAGCAGAACATTTAAAATGGGGTAGAAAGGTCCTTGCACCTTGTATCAAGTGCATCTTCAATAATGTCATTCAAGAGGGCTTCTCAGAAGATTGGATGACTAGTGTTGTTATTCATCTCTACAAAAGTGGTGATATCAACAATCCATCAAATTACCACACTATTATGGTTAATCCCCTCCTTGGTAAACTTTTTGGAAGCATGGTTGAACGCAAAATTAGCACTTGGGAAAAAAAAGAGGGAAAAAGAGCTAAGGGATAGGTTGGCTTTAGATCAAAAGATTCCACTATTGATCATGATGTTACCCTTAGGTTCTTGATTGAAAAAATATAGAACACCCAAGGTGACGAGGCTTTTTGTTGCTTTGTAGACTTTAAACAAGCCTTCAACATGGTGCCCTATGACAAACTTTAGAATAAGATGGAGGAACTTGGAGTTCCAGATGTGTTTAGAGCAACAATCTATAGGCTTTATGAACAAGTCAAGGCTAAAATTAGAGCTAGTGGTGGAATGTCAGAGTGTTTTGGTAGTGATATTGGCATCAAACAAGGTTGTCCACTTTCCCCTACTTTGTTTGGGCTATACATTGATAAGTTAGAAGAGTGGATAAACAAGGTTGGTGGGGAGGGAGTTCAATTGGCTAAGTATGTAATAAAGTTATTCCTATATGCGGATGATCTCATATTAATTGCTAAAAACACCCGAGGGTGCTTGAAACCTTTTGTTAGGAGGTCAAGATGCAAGTGAACACTAACAAAACCAAAGTAATAATCTTCTTATTGTGGAGAAAAAAGAGGCAAATTAACTTTCTTTTTAAAGGCAACTCGTTGGAAATAGTGGATGAGTACAAATACCTCGAGCTTGATTTTGACAACAAGCTTAGTTGGGAAACATGCAGAGTAAAAAGAATTCAAGGGGGTTGGAAAGCATTATACTCTCTTCAAAATAGATATAGGAATGCATAATTATGGGATTGAAAAACTAAGGGAACGCTTTTTGCTTTGCTTGTTACTCCAGTGATTCTTTATGGGTGTGAAATATGGGGCAGTAGTATGTTAGATAAAAAATGGAGGTAGGTAGAAATACTTCAAAAACATCTAATAATAAGCAATCTCAAAATTAAGATTGTTGTTTCATATGAGATTTTATTAGTTGAAACGAGTACTTTCCCTTTGGAAGCATCGACAATGGTTCGACTGTTAAGTTACCTAAAGAAGACTCAAAATATGTAGAAACATCGTTGGCCTAGGCTAATTATGGAGGAAGAGATAACTAGAAGAAATAACACATGGATGAAACAGAATGACAAATGGATAAAGAAATGGGACATTGATATGTACAAATGTCCAAATACCAATGAGGAAATAAAAAAGGTTTGTAAGAGAAATATTTAGGAACATCATGTGGACAAAACAAACTGGATGAAAAAAAAAACTTACTATATCAAAGAATTTAACCCCACGTGGGGCCATGAAGAAAAAACCTACATAGGTGCATATATTAAGTGGAAAGAAAAAATGTTGATAGCCTAGTTAAGGACTAGCTCACATCATCTTAGATGTGAAATAAGAAGATGGTTGATACCTAAAGAGGAGTGAGAAAAAAGAATATGCCTATTTTGCATCAAGGGAGTGGTAGAGACAGAATGACACTTTGTCATGGAGTGCTCAACATACAACGACATCCGTACCAGTTATGAAGACACCTTGAAAATTGACAATTTAAACACCTTGTTTGAAGAGGCAAAGTTGGACAAAACTGCAAGCTTTTTGATCAAAATTCATTGTCGAAGATATAATCTCATAAAGAGATTACAAACTTTTGACTTTGGTGCCCTCTTTGTTTCTAGGAGGTACCGTGTACTACTCTTGTTCCCATAGGCTTTCATTTCATTCCAATCACGAGTAAACTTAACACAAAACTTACCACTAATTTATCTAGTCAATTGGCCCGAATCTAAAATGGAAATTGGCATTGGTATGTAAATTTCATCGTCACACATACATTTTTTCCCGGTAATCTGTCCAACATATTGTCGGGTAGCGTAGGGGTAAACAAGGAAGCAATTGGGTGAAGTGCGGAGAGACGAGGGTGGAGGAGAATTGGAACATGGAAGTGGCAGATCCGTCGTCAAGCAAGAACACGAGCATGAGCATGAACAGCAACGAGGCGGCATCTCTTCTCGTGATGGAAAGGGGGAGAGACTCTATTGATTTGGAAGCAGGCCCTGCCGACCAGATTCAGTGCAGAATATGTCTCGAAACTGATGGTATTGTCTCTATCATTTTTTAACTGCTACATAATTTTAGGCATACAAACCATGCGATCTTTCATGGTGACCGTTATCCTGGCGTCAAAGTTGAGGGGCAAAGCTAACAATATCTGTCATGAAACATGAGTGATTGCCAAATTCCAAGCTACAAACCCTTGCAAAATCAAAATTTGCCAGCTCAATTGTAATTGGTATAATAAGCTCCAAATTATGCCTTCGCAGCGAATGATAATGCAGAAGTAACAGGGTTTAGAGCCACGTTTGTTTGCATACACATCTTTCCAAGTAGAAATGGAAACACCCTTTGAAATGCCAACTTGCCATCAATAATCGCTCTTGTAAGGAGAGAGTTGGATCTCAATATACATAAGCCTGGAATCGATGAGATAATCGGATGATAGTTAGAACACAAGGGTGTTTTGTAAACATTACTAGAAAGCTATATGAAATATTCAGCAGATATGCATTGCAATCAGTCAATGAATGCAGCGTGGCCAGTCACTTAAATGTAGGACTAGATGAGTTGCCACATTGAACTCGTACTGTAATTACTCAAGTGGGCCAAAGAGGACCCCACTTGTAATGACACAAGAAAGGTCATATGCAATATCTCAGGCCAGACCAAGCATAGCCGCACTTACCCAGCACATGTTTTCCAAATTTTTGTCTTTTTAAAATAGGACACATATTTAGCATTTATGTGTGTGCATGAGGTAATAGGAGGATTGGTAAGCTTAAACCTGAGAGCAGGAGGTCGCACATTCAGGTCACAACAAGAACTTTTACCACTTTCCAACTAGAAAGCATGAGCTGGTTATGCTCAGCCACCAAGCATAAGGAAAAATAAAAGAATAGCCTTGAAGTCTCTGAGTGGTAATGCTGATGTTATAATGTAAGACCAGATAAAAGCCATGAGATGGTGATGTCTAGCAATGCTGACTATAGCGTCAAAATGAAGTCATTATTGTCCTTCGGTGGGTATTCATAAATTGAAAAGAAATCTTATTGGCAAAGTATCAAATACAGTGAAAAAGGCATTAAAGCTTCATCAATGAAACTAGAGATAAAAGATAAACTGATTTAAAGGAAAGCTAAAGATGATTGTTTGGTCTGGCCTATCCAGCATGCAAATATGGTATACAACATCCCTTTTTTTTCTTTTCTCGAAGGTGATTTTTTCACTTTATCTTATGTATATAAATCCATCCATCCGTACCTGTACATATATTTCTTACAAAGGTTTTTTTTTTACACTTTGCCTTATATGTGTGTAGAATAGATATATGCATATTTACACACACATACATATGTATTATGCATTGACAAATTGGGGGTTCGAGAGTACTCTGGATTCAACTATGTAGTTTTTATATTGTAAAAGACTCTCACAAGTTAATAAATTGTGAACAGTCACTCATAAACAAAATTTGGGGTTAAATATGAGCCCCCCACCTCAAAACAGATAACGAGCCACTGCATCAAATAACATGTGCAGGAAATCGATTAAGCTGTCTTTCTATTACTAGCTGTAGATTCCAAATAGAAATCAACTGCCACAAGCAAAGACCTTCAAACCACTAAAAAATCTATAATACACTTATACTATTATCAACAACATCTACATAACCCAACATTATCAAGCTCAGAGTCAAACCAAAGGAAGATTATGATATACAAAACAAGGTGCAAACAACAAGTGTTTTGAATACCTTATTCTTGTAAATATAAAATCAAAGAGCATAAACTTACCAGATCAAATTTTTTCCTCAGGATGAAAGCATCCTTCATCCTCTTGTGGCACATGTCTTTGACAATTGCTACATGACACCTTGTCCAAAATAGAGGTCTGGCCCTGCTGCTCGGTTTGTACACCTGCAATCTCATTAACTCTTGAAAACATGAGACCCTGTTCCTCATTCTCTTCCTTCAAAGCATCCTCATCTTTTAAGAACTTCTGAAAATTGTCTTAATTCTCCTCATTTAAATTATACCTCTTCAATTCATAATGGGGTGTTAGGGTACATTGAGGATCTCATTGAGATCATTCACTTACTCCTCATCTTGTTCACCTTCTTCCTTAATTTTCACATTAAAGGACCATTCAGCAGGGTGCCCTGATTTATTCTTCTTATAGCTTTCCTTGTCTTCACCAACAGAAAGTGAGACTTTCTGATGCAAAACAGGGGAGGCCTTGGGCTAAGGAGGATGGGAATATCATCAACAGTTATGATTTTGAGTCCTTTAGCATGGTGTGCCATCTCCACACAGTGCCCTCTCAAAGCTTTGTCTAATGGGCATTTCCTCCTCGCCAGGAAACTTCACAGGACTTTCTACCATAATCGACTTCCTTTGAATTTTTCAGTTTTCCTCTCAATGAAATAGCTGCATAATTCCAGCCAAAATCCATGACAACAACTGAAAAATTCAAAACCATTCACAATCAGCTATGTGAGTTTCAAAATAAAGGTACCTGACAGAAGAGTTGGTTCTTTAAAATCCTGAAATATTTCCTGTTCTTCTCAGGCTAAGCACACTTAATCTTGTGCAATCATCCATCTCATTATGGAATATATTTCTCCCCCTTCTTTGAATTCCTTCCATTGCCTGAAACAAGTGGCCGTTTCTGCACCATTCTCTTCACCGTATCACCAAAATCTGCAAACAACACAGAAATAGATTGACGGACAAATATTGAGCTGAGAAGTGAATAAGGAAATTGTAATAATTAGAAGGGGCTTTCCTAAAGTCTTGTGACATCACATAAGCATTTGACATCATTTGGTGTGCTTGATGTACTATATCTATGTACCCCAAGTCTAAATCTTTTATCCTTACATTTCGATCATTAGATCTTTCCCATTATGACCTCTTTTTCAATAATTGGTATGCTTGTGTTATGTTTTTTTCAAGGAGACCCTCTAGGCCATTCGATTACTTTCCCAGTCCTAAATATCACACTCATCCTTTCCCGGTGCTAAATATCACACTCAGTTAATCCTACGTCATCTCTCTTAGTTTCCTTATAGCAATGTCTAAACCAAATCTTTTTAAATCTACGGATAAAAATTATGGCCTTCTTCAGAATACTTTATAACTTCCAAGTTGGAGTGATCCCTTGATCATGGCATTAGTTATCAGTTGTGAGTTGCCCTCTGTCACAGCATTAATTATCTAGGAAGATTGCTTTGTTCATTCTCTCCATGAGGTCAATTGCCTATTCTTTGTTATTTGTGCATCTTGGGTGATCCATAATTAACTACAAGATTATTCTTGTGTAAATTAGCGGTCAAATTATTTTTAATCCATACCATGCTACTTGAATTTCCATTCAAATGATAGTGGAATTTCTTATAATTTGGAATTAGAGTGTGCATACAAAAATGGAAAAATGAACAAAAATAAATTAAACCATAGAGAGAAATGGATTTTATCTTGGAAACCTCAAGATGAGGAAAACCAATTGGAAGTGGCAACTGCACATCTTTCAAGCTTCCTTGGAATATTGAAAAAAATATAAATGTGAAATGCTTTTCCTATCTTCTTAGTGCTCTCTAGCTTTTAATACTTCAACCATAGGAGAAATGTAATCTAACTAAAATTCCTTTTTTTCGTTTTGCATCCTTACTCTTGTGTATTGTGCTTTGCAATTTGGTCGACCGTTCTTCCCAATTCTCCAAATGAAGATACATTCACTATGGAATGCCTTCGATGATCCAATCTAATCTCCTCATGTCCTTAAATAGGTTTTGGAGGGTTCTCCCTTTGCACAGGAAGACTTTAAAATTGGAATTGGAAGAGCAAACATCAAACTGTTCACTTCACATTTTCGTTCCTATTGTCGGGATGAACCGCCCTTTTAGTAGACCGATAGTGTAATAATCACCTGACGGTTTTGTAACTGCCCCTTTAGAGAATTCGTAGTTTCAAATTTGCTCCTATGGGAATTGGTGGTTTTGTATTGTTGGTTCTTAGGCTGTATTTTTGGGCCTGCAACTTCAGAAGTACATCCTCTTGCTGGTTTGCCATCTTTTCTTGGATCCTTACAGATCATGGGGTAAGAATGAATGTGACCCATACCAAAATCAAGTCGCCCACAGGGTTTTTAATAACACACCCACTTCTTGCACATCCTGGTTTTCTCTGTGAAGTCTAATCAAAATTCAATTTATACTCAAAATCTCCCCCGGAATAAGGAGACCACTTACCATCCAGCTCACTTTTCTTTTTTAGCACATATGCATCTCTTACTGCATCAAATGGGACAAGGCGATTGAAACCTCACTTATGTAACAAAACATGCTCCAAGGTAGAAAGAGAGCAACCACAAATGTAAGGCCTCACTATCTCAGCCATAGTTAAAAACTTTGGACTCGGCAAAAACTCAGTAGATCCATGTTTGACTCAGACTCTACAATTGACAACTTAAAAAAATAATGAGAGCTATCAAAAAAAGATCCAAAAGGCACAAATTACCAAAACATGCAATCATTTCCCATAATTTATTACCTCAAAGCAACAAACTACACCACCTTCACACCAAACCCCATCGTTCATGGCCTGCTGCCTCTTCATCTTGATCCTCGACAAATTCCTCCACCCATGCCATTGAACCAGAAGCACCTTCCTTATACATATTGCTTTGAAATGCACCAGATAGTGAAGGAAAATGCAAACCAAAGCACAATTCTTTGCAGCAGCCAGCCCTGCGATTGGAGCCACTGCAAAAAGAAGGGACCATGTAGTCACTCCCAACGTCTACACACCATTATGAGCGATACTTGTAACCCAGCTAGTACTTTCCAACATCACAACAATATGTCCTCAGTACACCAATCTCATGAGGGAGCTCCCTCCATTTCAACCTGATGATTCCACAGTGCATTCGATGAATTCAGAGACTTTGTAGCTTCAAGAACTTTTGCTACCTTCTTGCTAGAACACCCAGGCCCATCTATATTTTTTTCTATCTCCATGTCACCAAACTGGTTCGGTAGAAACATCTTTAGCAGGTAGACCCTTAAGTCTGCATCTAGAACAAACTGAGCAAGATTTGTGACAAAGTCTTTGTAGAGCCACTTTTGGCCTATTACCTTCCTCCATACCCATATCACCCATAACTCCTTTTACGAACCGTAAAGCCACATTCAAATCACAGGTAAAAATGCACCTTAGTCTACTCTCTGTCACAGTGCTTCGATGCTTGATACCTTTGCCTTTGCGTTAGCTGCGCCTACTTGCCATACTTGCAAACACCAAAGTGACACCACCACCTGCAAGAATCCCACCTAGGAGCACGAACACCAAAAGCCACATACCCTGCTCACAAACCAATACTTGAATATATTAAATAGAGGCTCAAAGCCATAGATAACTAAATAGCCTTTATTTCTCATGAGAGACCATATTCCTCCCAGAGCCTACAAGAGTCAAGATTAACACCAATCCACTATGGCCTTAAGAAAAACACGATTACAATACATTACTTCACCTTGTATGAGATCTTCTCAAGACCAAGTAATAATTGCAATCTAAAACACTTCGTTGACAAACCCTCTTTTAGAATAAGATGAGAACACTAAAAAGAATTTCCAAACTAAGGATTTGTACATCCTATACAGTAATACACTACCAAGATCACGAAGGGTGATAACTTATATGACGATCATGGTCTCTCTAGGCATTGGAAAGATGGCTGTTGTTTGTAAACAACAGTGAGGGGTTCCTGTTCTGTACCCTTATTGGCTAAGTAATTAATGGCAACATTCAAACTTCTTCAACATTGAAGAAAATTGATACCAGAAAAATTCTCTCGCACCTTTCACCTCTTCAACAAAATGAGTAAAGCACCAACTTGGGCTTAAACCTTTCTTGAGAGCATTTATTGCTATCAAAGAATCTCCCTCTACTATGCTGCTTCGATGCTTGCTATCAAGGCCTCCCATTCTACCTCATTATTTGTTTTGCTCCCAAAGAATAAAGAACCCCCATATAGGAATCTACCATTTGAATCTCTCAAAATCAATCCCCCACCCACTAATCCCAGATTTCCTTTAGATGCCCCATGAAAGTTCAATTTTACATACCCTTCCAGTGGTGGAGTCCAAAACTCCTTTCTAGTATCCATACTATGGTTCTTATTTGCTTCTTGAAGTTTTCTGGATTTTTTTCATCTTATCCCTTGAACGGGGGAATAAAATTATAAATATTAATATATGTTATAAATTTATAGAAAATTAATATATATTAATAAAGTTATAACTTTAGATATTAATGTATTATTAATTTAAAAATTATTAACATTACATTGTAAAATTCAAACCTAAAGGTTTTAGGTTAAAAAAAAACAAAAAGTCCTAAAATAAAAACAAAAAATATAATGAACTCTTCGGATAGATGCTTCTCCACTATTGTTGATGTTAACACTCCTTGGTGCAGATCCCTTCAAGATGCCACATGAATTGTTAAACAAATGGCACATATGCTATTAAATGCCTTTAGACACCTTTAAATACCTTCAGATCAGTGTAACTGGTGCAGAAATGACTGCAAGCTTTGATGTTTAATCCTTCAAACCAACGATCCTTAACAATAGATATTACAAGTTTTTAACAATGATGAAAATGACTGCAAGCTGCAATTATTATAAATGGTTTTAAACTCTACTGAATTGTTCTGTACAGACAATGATTTTTAACCTTTTTATAGGCAATTTTAAATTATTTTTTGGGTTTTTTAAAAAGTCAGTGCTAGTAAAACGTGAATAGAAAAAATCTGCTGGTTCAAGGTTGAGTAACTTGGCCTTGCAAATTTGTTGTGAGTACTTGACGAGTTTTTAATCTATGGTTTCAACAATCACAACTTCAATATGTACCCAACATTGTTTCCAGGGCATAGCCTTATCCTTGTATCTTCCGATTCCTTTCCAAGCAAATCCCCCCAGCAAGTACAAGACAACTCCACCAGCCAAAGTGGCTCCGAATTCTTTGTGCCATCCGACCAAATTTTAATAAGTTGCCTTACTGTTCTGGGCATAAGGCAAGACAGACCCACAGATTGCAACAAACAACTCCAAATCCTTTCAGAGAATTTACAATGTAAAAGAAGATAATCAGTAGTTTCAGAATTCCCTTTACACAAACAACAAATAGATGACCCATTAAAACTTCCAAAGAGTTTCTTGAGTAAAAATTTTATCAAGACCAACAAGTCAAATAAAGGCATTACATTTGGGCAATGCAATTTATTCCAAATTATGGAATAGGGCCAATTTGGCCGCACACTCGGTCTTTTTAGCTATCATCTCATGCCTTGTATTAACCTCATATATCCCTGAGCAATCACTAGTCCATCTCAATTGATCCTCTTGAAGACTGATAAGATTTTGTATACTGCCAGTTATTGAGCAAACATTTGTTTATATTCTTGAGAGCACTCTAAATCATCCACCAACTGCCACTGTCTACTCCCTACCTTGCCTCCGCTGTTTCTACCCAATAATTGCACACTGTCAAATCCTAAAATGCCTCAAGGACCTTGCAAAATATTTCCAAGTTTGACCTTTTGGCCAAGAGGAGAGAAACCCATCTAGGGGGCTTGCCAGAAATCTACCTTCTTACCATCCCCTACTTCCCACATGATAAAGTTCTCCATCACCTCCTTTGAGCTTTGAAGGAATTTCCAAACTATAGAACCCCTCTTAGAGGCAACCTACCATCTAAAAGAATCAAGTTCTCATCAACTTGCTGCTTCTGTCTCAAACATCACACCACAACTAATCTCTATCAACCATAGCTCTCTACACCAATTTAGCTCCCAATGCCTTGTTATGTAAAGATACATATTTGATAACAACACCTCGCACCAACTCACTGTTGCAGACCTTTTCCTAGCTTACCAAATGAAATTTCCTCTCATCTGAGATCTCCTACCAAAGAAAATTCTCATAGGTTTTGTTCAATTGATCAACCATAGCTCGAGGAACTTTAAACATTGAGAACATATAGATCGGGATTACTTGCAAGATAGATTTAACCAATTGAAATCTACCAACCAGACTTAACCATTTACCTTTCCAAGTCTCTAATTTAGACTGAACCTTATTAACTGTTTATTTCCAAAGATTAACCTTCTCCATCCTAGTGAAATGCGGAATACCTAAGTATTTACAAGGCAACATGCCCACCTGAAAGCCAAAAATCTGTTGAATTCTTCTTTGAAAACTAGCCAAAGTATTAAAAAAGAAAATACTTGAGTTTGCCTTGAAGCACTAGTATACAAATCCAAATATGACCTAAAAATCCTTGCTTCTTGCACACTTGCCTTTCCAAACAGAATGCTATCATCCACAAATTGAAGATAGTTACACCCTGAGAAACTCTGATACTTGCAACATCACCAGCTCCTCAGCAATCAGAGAACAATCTTCCCAAAACTTTGGTCATAATAATAAACAGGTATGGAGACAGTGTCCCCTTGACTGGGCTGCCGTTTACCAAGACTGAAAAGTGAGCTCTCATAACCAAGTTAAGCACCCACTCTACCCAGTTTCGATCAAAACCAAAGAAAGCCAAACCTTATGTAAAAAAACCCAATTTACTCTGCCATAGGCCTTAGCAACATGCAACTTTAAAATCATCCCCTTCTCCTTAGTAGAATGGAGTGAGTAGATTGCCTCATGTGCTAGGATAATCCCATCAAGAATTTGATGCCCCTTAACAAATCCACCCCTATTCTTGGGACACGATATTCAAAAGAACCAACTTCAATCTCTCAGCCACTACTTTAGCAATAACCTTATGAATTGTGTTACAGATAGAAATTGGTTTAAAGTCCCCAAAAGCCTCAGGATTTGCCTTATTTGGAATAAGACTAATAAAAGTACATTTGAAATCTTAAAGAATGTTTTTGAATTTTCTTGACTCATTCAGTACCTGGGTCATGTCTTTTCCTATTATCTCCCAATTTTTTTGAAAGAAACCTGCTTGAAAACCATATGGGCCAGGCGCTTTATCTTTCGCAAAAAGTGCTTTTCGAACCTTCTCGATACTAAAAGGTAAAATCAGCTCAAGATTTTGATCTTCAGAGATTATTAAAGGGATTTTTGCAAGGATTTTATCCATATCCGCTTCTCTACCCACAGGACCGATGGTCAACAACTATTCAAAGAAACAGGCTACTTAAGCCCCAATTTCCTTAGGAGAGGAGAGCCACTCCCTATACCCATTCTTAATATTACATATACGATTAAAATTTCTTCTTGAGACATTTTTCTGATGAAAATACTTGGAATTCAGGTCTCCCTCTTTGATTCACTTCTCTCTAGATTTTTGCTTCCAAAAGATTTCTTCTTTCAAATAACAAGCCTTCAATTGACTCGTAAGACTAGACTACTCTCTCAATAGACCATTTGATAAACCTTCTTCCTAAATAGTTTGATTCATAGTTTGCATACTTGGACTTGACTTGAACTAGGTGGACCCAAAATTTTTGACTAGGCAAAAACTCGACAACTTAAAAAATTACTTAAATTTCTTAAAAACCACAAATTTTATGCAAAATTCAGTTACAAAATGTATCCAATGAGTCTATAAAATGTTGGGGAGGTGTTTTCTATTAGATTTGAATACATACAGCATACAAAATTGCATCATCATGCGGATACAATAGCTAGCCAATAACTACTATGAATTTATGATGACTATCTTTGAAAATCATCATTATAAATTGCATATTTAAGCAAGTTACAAATCACAACATTTTACAATTTCCTCTTCCCCACTCTAGTGAAATATTGTGGAGAGGGTCTAGTCCTCGCACTTGGCTGCAGCTCCTTGCTTGGCCTAGAAGGTTCCACCTGTGGCTTCGTCCTGCTACTAGATGGAAAGAACTCCTCTTGAACCACATCAATATCATCCAATCCAACCCAATCTCTCTTGTTTCTGTTGCAGCCACATTCTCCATAGCCCGACTCTCGAGATCAACAATCTCCTCCTTTGTAAACAAGGAAGGCTCCTCATCCTGTGTGGTCCAATCGCTATAGGGATCAATGTCATCTAAATCATTAAGCTCCTCTAATTTGTCCTCCACCTTTTTTGTGTGAAGCCGAAGGTTGTATTGCACAAAAGCTAGGTCATTGCGATGTGTTTGAGTCAACTTATTGTGCTTCTTCGTGTGAATGGCATCAAACAAACTTCAATTGTGCTTACAACCAAAAGTGTTACAAGGTTGAGACAAAATTCGGAGGGCTAACTTTTGAAGATTTGGGGTATTTCCACCCTAATCTTCCCACCAAGCACCTACAAATAAGATATTCAAAAGTTTGTAAGCAAACAATATTTTATTAATAATTGTAACTTGTAAGATATAAGTAAAAACTCCAATTTTTTTACTTGGTGCTTGGATGGATCTCCCTCAAGTAGCCAATGCCAAAGAAAAGAGCTTTCCTTTCCTCTAGCTTGCATGTAATTCTGCAACTTTGAAATAATGAGGTCCCTCACCTCAACCTCGGGTGTCATCCTCTTAATGTATGTTTAGAGGCCCTCCATAACCTCACCGTTAGGATTTGTGAAGCTATCAGAGAAAAAAAACTTGGGGTTGAGGTAGTACCCTGCTGCATGAATGGGTTGGTGGAGTTGATTGTTCCACCTTTGATTAATGATCTCCCAAATATCTGTTCCAGATGGCCTGTTTAGCCATGTCCATTTCCTCATAAATGTACCCTATTATGCAAAACTCTCACGAAGGGCGCTGACACCTACAAGTATAAACAAATTAAAGTTACAAATTTACAATGAAAGTAAAGAATTTTAAAGTTAAAAAATAAAGAATTCAATTTGAAATTTAAACTGAAGTTTGAGGTTACCTTGACGATCTTTGTAGCTCTCTTTGCAAAGACATTATCAACAATTGTCCTTGCAATCCTATCTCCATCAACCTTTTGTAATGTTCCCTTTTTCAGCCTAGTTAGTTGTGGGCCTAATAGCCTATTTCAGGATCCCGATAGGCTATGTGGTATGATAAGAGATTCATTTTGTGATGGCCTTCTGGTGTAGTTGTTGTGTATACTGATGTTGGTTTTGAGCTCTATGTTTTGGTAGGATAACTTTGCCACTTTTTGAGGTTCAATCGGGCTCTTGGATAGTTCTCCAAGATTTTTGGAGAGGCTGTCTATTTTTAGAAAGTCGTTCCAAGGGCATCTTTTCTCATTCCTAATCATTTGGAGCAGTTTGGTTCTGTTTAATTATCAAATTGGCGAAGTTTGGAGTTTTCCGTAAAAGTGATAATTAAACAGGCTATTTTATTATTATGTGCACTTAAGTTATGTAAGGTTGGAAATATTAAAAAAAGTAACTTAAGTGTTATAGCATTTTGGAATGAGGAAATGTTGTATTAATTGCCTAGGCACATTAAAGTGGTCATATCTCTTGGAAAAAAGGGGACTTATTATAAAGTTGAGAAAAAGGTGTTTTTCCAAGAAAGGATTATTTTTTGGTGTAACTCCCCAGGTGCCTATAAAAGTGAAGTGAGCTCATTGTTGGTTTTATGCTTGGATTTTGTAGTGTTATGCTGCTGGGATTGAACCAGAGAGTTCTTCCTTCCTTCTTGAGGACGAAAACCCTCTAGAAGATGTCTAGTTTCGTTGGTGAAATATCCTGCCTAGCTGGAAGAAGGGCAACTTTATTCAGGAGTTGCATTGGGCCAACTATGGATTGAATTGTTTTTGGAGTTTGAACTGAATTCTTATTATTTCCTTGATGATATTGTTTGAAGAATGACTTCTGAGTTTATAATATGGTTTTCGGTGAAGTTTTGTAATGTTCTAAAACTGGCCGTCCCTTCAGGGCCGTACCTTGCTGTGTGAGTAAATCTTTGTGGTGAATATTAAATAGTGTTTTGATAAAAAACTATTGTTTGGGCATTCTTTCCATATCCAGGCGCTGCTATTCCCTATGATTGCAGAGATTTCTAAGGTGGGAATAATTACTTCTAAGCAAATCCGTACAAGAGAGTCTGTACCAATGAAAGGGTCGATTTTGGTTATGAGCTTTTTCTTATTTGTTTGGGGCAGATAATAATTGTATTATTCTTGTTATGTCTTGGTGACCATCTGCAAACTTGTTTTCTTGTATTTTGGGCTGAGTTGTGGAGTTTTGGAGGAAGTCCGTACCATACAGGCCGTACGGACCTGTGTGTGGGGCAATTTTTGGCTTGGTCTTAATGATGTTGTTTGATGCAAATAAGTTTGGATATCCTTTTGCAAGTATAGGCGATCACTTCTGATCCTATACCATTTCATTCTGAGCAGTTATAAATATTTGTTGTGGTGGGTAAGATCTACAGGAGCCGTACGGCCCTGACTGGGATGTGAGCTCATTGAGTGCAGTTTACTTCATATTCTTGCCTATTTTCTTCTTGCTATAGAGGCATTAGATGAATGTGATTGGATGTTTGGCAGTTTGAAGTGGGAATTTTGTTATTGTTGTCTTTTTGAAGAGTTGTGCTTCCATGGGGCTGCCGTACAGCAGATGAAAGAGACTGATTTATATCTCAGACCTGTTCACAGTAACTATATTCAGTGATTTCCAGCCTGGTTTATGTATCTTGTGCAAACTGAATCATCTTTCTTATGCAGGGTATTAGTGTGATACAAGATTCATGCAATGATACTATGCTGATATAATGTACTTCATCTGATGTAGCTACAACTGATGCATTTTGTATATTTTCTTAATGATGCTCAAACACATAATAACCCCTGGATGGTTCAACTGCCAATGTGGATGAATAAACAATGTTATTTTGTACTCCTACCCACTGAATAAGTGGATGGTTTTGTAATTTTCATTCTTCTTTCACACCCATTGAAAAGTGGTGAATTCCCACTGCGATAGTGGATGCCTGCTTATAGTAGATGAATGTAATTTCATGTTGCACAATGTTTTAGCTTTATAAGCCAAGACACATTATGCTCTCACCTCGCCCGAATTGGGATCTTGGTGATCAGAAGTGTGGAGGCAATCTAGTTGTTCATGCATTACTGTGCTATAATTGTTTTATCATTGTTCACATTTTCAAAAAATTTTGGGGTAGATTGTTACACCTTCTTTGAACATGGTGAGACTCACAAGCATCTGCTTCAACAATGTCAACAAACTAGTAATGCTTTGCATCGTTAAGGAGTTAGTTGCAAACCTTGTGACACTTGGTCGCACAAGCTCTTTCCCCTTGGTGTGATCTCTCATCAAGCTAAGAACCCAAGGGTGATTGTAAATATATTTTGTGATGTTTCTTGCATTTTCTACAACTGGTCTCACCTAATCAGGTTTTCCTATATCCTCCAAAAGAAGGTCAAGACAATGTGTGGCACAAGGGGTCCAAAAGAGTGATGAATGCCTCTTTTGAAGCAATCTTCCAACTGCCACATACGCTGCTGCATTGGCAGGGATAATTTGCACCACATTTTGTATGCTCACCTCTAAGACAACTTGCTCCAACATTAGACTTAAAGTTTATGTATTTTTTACTTTGTTAGAGGCATCAATTGACTTTAAGAAAACCATTTCACCATTTGAAGCTGCCAAAAACTCGACAAGGGTGTCATTCTTTCCATCTGTCCACCCATCAAAAAGAATAGTGTATCCAAACTTTTGCTATTGTCTCTTTTGTTCTTTCAAAATTAATTTTGCATCTTCAACAGCAACCTGGAGCAACTTCCCACTTAAGTCTCTTGGAGAGGGCACCTTGTACTCTTTCTCTGCAATGCTGTCACCAATTCTCTTAGTATGGGCTCTTCGCCACGTTGAAGGGAAGATTGTTGTAAAACCATAAACTTGCACACGCCTTATTTGCGTCTTGGTGCATCCCCCTATTCCATCTTGTACCTTGCAATGAAGGTTGTGCTCCAACCCAGGTACGTTTCTAGGTATAAAAAAGCCTTGTGTCTATGCTTTGCTCGAACTAGATGAGGTGGACGTGCTTTGTTTGCGTGGACCACGACTAGAGCCCACAATGCCTGCCATATCTTCATCCGTTTCTACTTACATGTGAGGATTTATGGTTGCTTGTGTCCTCACTCTCTCTAATTTCTTCCCATCCAACAATGCAAGGAGTGCTTTCATCTCATGTCTTTCCTCTTCTTTAGCTTTTGGACATGGCTTGGTGTCACGATTAGGAATCCCTGCAATATGGTAATTGATGCGATTGATACCTCCATCGAACTTCTTCATGCATAAGATGCAAATCACACTCTTTGATACCTATCCCATTACAACGTATTTCCACACAGGGTCTTTGCTTCTGGCGGAACGACTTCCAGTGACTGGTGCTAAGCCTGATGCCATTGTATCCAATCTACAACATGTTTAAATACCAAAAAAATGTTTTTAAATAAACAACGATTTGGATACGAAAAATGAAATAAAATTCATATATAATACAATAATTGAATAGCAATGTGGCATGCCATTAATAACTTACAAAAAAAGTGTAAAACCCTTTGTTTAAGGGAAAAAAAGCAATTTCATTTAAAAAACTAGTACAAATCAATAATAAAATTTCCAAACATCGAATTCATTGCAAGTAATATTGTAAATAATGTTTACAAATCTATTATTAATATGCTAGTAGTGATTTACATGCTTGAGAGAAAAGGGAAAAAAATTTACCAACTTTGAAATTGAAATTCCTCAAATATGTTTTTCAAATCCACTAAAAATCCTTTCAAATTGCTCTCAAGGATACACAATTGTTGTGTGATGTTTACCTATGGTATCTAGCCTTCTAGGGTTAAATAGGGGAAAAATGAGTGTTTTTTCAGCATAAAACCCGCATCAAAATTGCATTTCCGTATCTGTCCTGCATCTTGCGAGTAATCCAGTTGGACCCACTGAGTTTGTGACGAGTACTCAGCAAGTTTCAGGCGAAAACCTGGCAGCAGCAGTTCGACAAGTTTTTCCTATGAGTAGTCGCGAGTACTCGATGAATTTGTAAACTATGGTTTGACTCAAAAAAGCCAATTGTGACTCCAAAGCTGATTTTTTCACAAAAATACATCCGAACACTGATTTGTTCCATGTCCTTCAGTTATTTTTTAAAAATTTAAATTTCTGAGCAAAACAAAACATTTTGGAACCCTTAACAAACTAATCATCATTCCACCATTTCTCAACACAATCCTTCAACGAATCATGTGTTAGCCACATCAACTCAAATTTAAATGGGCATCTTGGAGGTACACTAGCAAGTATAACCTCTAACCAAATTGCAGAGTGATCAGAGCCTAAGACATCCAAGATTGAGGACTCAAATTTCCTATTATTTCTCAGCCATCTAGGCAAAGCCAAGAACCTATCAAAGCGCATATCAATATTATAGAAACCTATTCTTCGATTAGTTCAAGAAAATTTGCCAATTTTGGGCTCGACATCCATCAAAGTATTTTAAGTAATAAACCTCTTAAAATCAACCTCAAATCGTGTCTCAAAGAACCTTCCTCCTCGCTTTTATTGAGCTTTAGTTATTGCATTGGAGTCACCTCCAACCAACAAATTTTGATCCACCAAGCGCAACAAGACTTCTTCCCAAGTAGCCCTTTTCCAAATTGGGCTATTAGGCCCATACATATTGCATACTAATCCACTAATGTTAGTCACCATAGATTGAAAGTCACACAAAATCCAATTTTCTCCTTTTGTTCTGACGGAGCAAATCACTGATCAAGGATTCCAAATAATACACAAATCCCCTTGAAGCACCAGCCAGATTAGAGGAAATGCTCTCACCATAGCCATTTTTTCTCCAACAATTCCAGAAAGTCCAAAGCCCCTACTTTTGTTTCCTGAATCATAATAATATCAGAATTGCAATTGCAGCTGGTGTTTTACTAGTTGTCGTCTGTTAGGGTTTCCATGAAAAAAACTTCATGGCCCCTGTAGAGGGCACTTCCCCCTCCCCCTTGTTCAGTACTTTTTCGTTGTTGCTTGAGACACTTTTGCAACGTCTTCTTTAGATTTACAAATTAAAGATTCTAGCTCTATCTTTCTACCTCTTATTTTCTTCTGATTTTGAAAGCCATGGTCTCTAATTGACTTAGAGGATTGTGAAATATGAAGCCCTCATTAAGTGAAATATCATCCAAAGCATCCTGCTCCAACCCTTGGGCAAAGCTCACAGCAATTTCTTCCACTTTACTACAAGAGCCTGAAGTTGACAGCACCTCTTTTCCGAGGCTTCCCATTTCCAAACATTGACAAAAATTCTTCCAGATAGGTGGTTTATCTTGGTTTGAAAAAAACCCACAAGTGATGCCCTTGGGAAAAAAAATTCCTTCCTTGCTTCCCAAACAATCTTAATTTCCAAACTTTCTTCCTAGATCTTGTAATGAAATAAATCAGAATGATATATTATTTACATGAGAGCAAAGCTCTTAAATAGAGTTACAATGAGATGTTTCTATAATGACTTTAGGAGTTCCATAAAGGAAACTACAGCTAATAAAGCAAATGAAATAGAAACACTCTAAACTAAAACAAAATTAGAAACTATCTAATAGAATACAATATTGACCATTAAATATAATTAAATATTATTTTAATACCCTCCCGTAATGGTCAATCTATTAACTACACCAAGGTGCCCCCTAAATCTGACAAACTTATCCGGGCTTAGAGACGTGGTGAGAAGATATGCAGTCTGGTCCATGATGAGTGAAATGCCGAGATGCACTTGAATCAATATACCAGGCAGAAGATTTGACAGGATCTGCTGGTGTCTTGGCTATAAAGGCGTAGAAAGCAGACTCCTTTTGCTCAGTGTACTCTGCAACATGGGCTGTTGGTGTGGACTCTCCTTGCTTGGACTTTTCAAAAGCCAAGCGTTTCCGGCAATCGTTCTTCATATGGCCATACTTATGGTAGTAATTGCACTGATTATTCTTTTTCTTTGAAGAATCTTGGGATTGACCTTGGCTGGTTTGCTGAAAGGGCTGATTTTGGCCCTTATTTTTCTGAAAGGACTTGGCAGTAAATGCCTACTCTGTAGAGGGTGAACTAGCACTGCTACCCACTGTTGTCTCCATCGATTCTGCTGCAGAAGTTTGTTGCACAGCTCTGGAAACTTTAAGTCAATATTAGTTGCGGTAATGTTGAGTGTCTTGATAAAGTGCTCATAAGATTTTGGTAGACTTTTCAAAGTGATGACTACCATAGCTTTCTCGTCCATCTTCCGACCAATCGCCTCCAACTGATCACGGATGTCTTTGATTTTTGTGAGATGCTTCTGCAGAGACATCTTTTCATTCATCATGATCGAAAAAGCACGTTCTTCAGAAAGAACGCTAGACTCTTGTCGGATGTTTCATGAAGATCCTTCAATGAATCCCAGATTTCTTTGGAAGTCTTGCCTGACGGAACCTGAGACAGCTGATCATCGGTGACCGACAATTTAATGAGCATGACTGTTTCTCGATTCTGCTCATCGAACTTATCCTGATCTTTACCCGCCGTTGGAGGGCGTGTAGTTTTGCCCAGAACAATTTGGTCAAGGCATTGATAATCAAAAATGGTTAACATTTGCTGCTTCCAGGTGTTGTAGTTACGGCTGTTGAACTTCTAATTGCCTTCCAACATGATGTTGGACAAGGACACCATCTTTCACATTTTTCGAGGCACGAAAAAAATGGAGTACAAATTGATGGCACAAAAAACAAGGTAGATTGATGGCACATATTTCGAGATTGAAAAAAAGCTTGAAACCCTAGCACGAATTTCAAGGCACAAATCTCGAGAGCATAGAAAACACAAGCTCAAAAAACCCAAACACGGATTTCAAGACAAATGAAAATATTTCTGCAAAACCCTAGCACGGTCTGCACAAATCCCGAGGTGAAGTCAGGCGCTACAGCAGACCAAATGAAAAGACAGACCAAACTCTTCAAAAGTAGCGACTAGGCAAAAATTGCCAAACAAGGAAGCCGTCGATCAAGAAGACAAAACCCCTTTCAAATGGCAACAGAGAAAGTTGCCCGCGAAAATGGGAGGACGCCTGCCACAGGAACGAGCTGGAGATTTAGAACCCGCTGTGACCACGGGTTGTTGCTAAAAAGCGCTCAACACAACAATGTGTAATAACTGTTGGCCAAAACAAATCCCGTCTGTAGAATACAGAGTTGCAAACGACTAGCAAAGAGCAAAAGATTGTTGCGGAAGGTATAAAATGCGACCAAACAAGATATTCAAATTGCAGAAGTGACGGATGAACAAATAGCGACCAAACAAATTTTGAATAGCAGCCACGATTTTTCAAGCCATGACCCAAGGAACACAGAAACAACGATCATCACCAAAAAAAATGGCGACCAAACTGTTGCAGAAAACCTAACGGTGATCAAAGAATCGAACTTGCAAGGAAGGGAAAACGCGACCAGAGCCACGAAATCCGTCTGCAACAAAAGAACGCCACCCAAAATGTAAATCACGACCAAAAAATGCGACCTAGGTTTTCAGAAGCTACCGATGGGAGCAAAGGCGACCAAAAGCGCTTGCCATAAATTCGCGACTAGGAAAATAAACACGAACTGCGAACAGAAACCCAGCAGAAAATTGCGACTGCAGAAATCAAACAAGTACGGCCGTTCGTATATCGCCATACAATCTATACGTCGTACGGAATACGAAGAGCACAGGAAAAAGTTCAAAAAATCGTTTCCCACTCTGATACCATGTAATGAAATAAATTAGAATGATATATTATTTACATGAGAGCAAAGCTCTTAAATAGAGTTATAATGAGATGTTTCTATAACTTAGACTTCAGGAGTTCCATAAAGGAAACTACAACTAATAAAGCAAAAGAAATAGAAACACTCTAAACTAAAACAAAATTAGAAACTATCTAATAGAATACAATATTGACCATTAAATATAACTAAATATTATTTTAATAGATCTTCCTCTAAACTTAACTTTGTTATCTCTGGGAAGCCTTTTACCTCATTTTTTTTTTCAAGATGCCCTACCTTATGGCAGGGGAAACAATGGTGCAAAATCCCCTCAAAATCTAATTCTTGCACAAAAGAACCATCCAAAGAAGACAACTTAATTGACTTCGAGATTGGCATCAAGGAGGTGTGCTTAATCTTAATTTGAGTGTAGATGGTATGAGACTTATCTAAGGTGCGTTGTGTAATGTCCCCATTTTCGAGTTCTCTTGCAATTCAGTTAGAGTTGACTTTTTGGGTTCGTGACAGCGTAATCAGAGGAGTATTTCGATGTCACTAGGGTGTTTGGGTGATCCAGTGGAGCTGGTTGACACTTTCCGGAGAGATTTCAGACAACTTGTCTGTACTTACTATTTATAGTAAGTGCTTGCATGTTGGCAATCTTTCCGGGTTTTTCTGGGTTTTTTCTCTTTGGTCCTCGAAGAACACTGCTATTTTTAGTAAGTGTTAGTTTGGCGCTGTTTTGGTGACTTGGCAGTCAGCTATTGGCTCTCCCAGTCGTTGCATTGAACTTAGGGTTATTAGATGGTTTGTGGATCCAGTTGGCACCCTCCGAGTTGGCTCAGTTTGCTCAATTTATGGAGGCTTCATCTAGAGGTCTCATTTGGGCTTTCCGATGATTCTTTTTGGCAAAGTTTGGTGCTGAAAAGACTATGATCTTTTATGATTTTGGGCTGCACTGATATAACATGCTTGAGCAGCGATTTTCAAGGGCAATTTGAGATTGTTTAATGCTGAAATTAATTGTCTAGGTTGGGTCATACCTTCCAGTGCTGGCCGTACTGTTTGGGGAGTTCATTGTGGCTGCTTGTGGAAAGTTTTGGCAGCATTTCATGCTTGTGTGGAGGTGTCTTGGACCTGCAGTCATTCACAGTCAAGTTTGGAGGAGTTTAGGAGGGCTTTGGTGACTTTTCATATTTGTTTCAACACCTATACAGGCTGTACAATAGCAGGCCGTACCTTCCAGTGCTGGCCGTACTGTTTGGGGAGTTCATTGTGGCTGCTTGTGGAGAGTTTTGGCAGCATTTCATGCTTGTGTGGAGTCGTCTTGGACCTGCTGTCATTCACAGTCAAGTTTGGAGGAGTTTAGGAGGGCTTTGGTGACTTTTCATATTTGTTTCAACACCTATACAGGCTGTACAATAGCAGGCAGTTTGTGGGTATTCTAGAAAGGATTAGACTTGGGTTCTATGGACTCCATTCTCTGCATTTTGGGCGTCTAGGACATTATTTGTTGCTGCTACTGATTGTAATGCAATATCATTTCATTTCTTGGAGTGGTGAACATATTTCTGTGGGCTTTGTTGCTGGTCCGGCTACAGCATCCGGACGAAGTTGTAAAACTCCATATGGGTATGTTATGGAAATTCATATTTTGGCTTACTTCAATCCGGGTCTTTGTTAGTTTATTGATATCTATCCTAGTTTTTCTGGGTTTTCAGTATATTGTTCATATTCTATGTATTTCATGCAAAATTAAACATGCAAGCAAAACCCATGAAACCTTGAACATCAATCAAGCAAAAAACAAAAAATATACAGAGTGGAAGATAAATATACCCACAACAGGGGTGTATATTACACGTTGATCAATCTCCAGTAAATTCCTCAACACCTTGGCAATTTGACTGAGAATATCACCATCCCAAAATACCAATGAGAGCCCATATAGTCTTACCTAGGCATCTTGTTCCCTTTCTATCTTATCAAAACCATTGAAGTTCGAAATCCAAGGGACCAAACAAGTCCACATTTCCAATTCACTAATCACTTTGCAAAAGATCATGTTGAGCCAACGACACCCCAAACCGAACAATAAAAGCCCCTTTTGGCAAAAACCAAGTCTCTACCCTTGAATCCCAAATCTCTTGAACCCAATCCCTTACTACATTTGCCAACCAATGACTCGGCTAATAACCAATCGGTACACAAAATTTCAGAGAAAGAATTTCATTATAGAACTTCTTCCCATCCACCTAGATTTCCAATTTACTTGTATCCACATTTTGTCTATCATCCAAATCTTTGGCTGAAGAAACCTAATCCTCCCAACTTTAGGAACCTCACCTTGAGGACGCTTCGAAAAAATCTCCCTAGTGTTAGAAAAATCAGCACCTCAACACAAGCCAATCTTTATTGCATTTGCACCAATCACTAGCTCGATAGCTCCTTGTCCAAATCCACATTTTCCTTATTTGTATTCTTAGCTTGGCTATAACCTGCCCCAAACAATTTCTTGGCCCACTCTACTCTTCTCACATTCATCCAATTAACATCTATCTCCCGCAAATCTTCCTACTCCTTTGCACAATCTGGGGAGCACTCGCTAGCCCTTTCTTCATTCTTGAGTAGAGGAAACCTGCGAAATCACCTTGCTCAGTCACCACCCATGAGCGTGCTGGTCACTTGCATATTCACTAAGTGGATTGTAGTATTATTTCTATGTAGGACTTGTAAACCAACATGTTACTTCATTAGGCAATATTTTGCTCATGATGGCATGATATGTGAAAAATACCACTTTTTCCTCATGGCCAAACAAGCTTTTGAAGCTCAAAACAAACCCAACATTGTACATCAAGCCAACGCACATCTATAGATCCACAAAAAGTTATTTCCTGACCACGCTAAGAACTACCAAGATGCCACTAAAAAACAAACAGCAAAGCAGCCATAAACAAATGACAAAAATCATAGAATCCATCTCCAATCTAAATGCTCCATACAGCAAAGTGGATAGTTCAACTAACAAGCATGCAATGTTTAATCTCATGTGTTGATGTTGGTTATCCCAATAATGCTAAACCTACCTATAGAAATGTTAGGGAGCAATTCCCATCTAAACTCATTAGAGTAAACCCTTGGGAAAAAATAAATTCCCAAGACTTATCAAAATAAACTTCACCGTTTGACACAAACCACTGTTGGGTCAAATGAATGATTGGCTAACAGTTTCCTAGAGTTACACAATGAAAGCACAAAAATAAGGAAGAACAATGAAGAATAAGGAAAATTCATAATCTATATTATTTGTACTTGAAGTATTGTACATCCTATGGGCCACTCCAAAATTGTATGGAACCTAACCAACCTATGATACCTATCCTAGTGAATATTGAGCCTATTTGTAGAGACTTTGCAGTACAATCTAATCGTTTTACAAGCCTAGTGATGCATATGACATACTCCATTCTCACTCTTAGCTCTCATGTCTTCAACACTTCAGCTTGACTTCAGCAACGACTTTTGTGTAATTCCAACTGCCTTTGTAGAAAGAATTTTCCACTTTTATACTGATGCGGTGACGGTTGATCTTGCCCATAGATGCAGGAACTAAAAGGTCTTTGTCATGCCACTAGTAACCGAAGCTCCAAGAAACTTGATGCTTTAACTTCCATCCTAGAGCTCTTTCCCTACTGTTTCTACATGGCTTTGAATGCTACTCGAACACTTTTGACTATTCTAGAGAGTTTGACTTAATGGACAAGAGAATTTTTCATTTTCCACTTGTTAGCCCATGAATGGCTCCGCACCATATCTGCCTTCCAATGCATGAATTGTATCATACATGGCTTTCAAAAGCTTGTATGGTAACACATGACACCTTCGTGACACACTCTGTTCTGTGCGGTTTCTTAAGGGTTTACTTTGTCTTTACAAAGGACACCAAAGTCACAACTAATGGCCTTTGTAGTAATGCTATAGATTACTTAGATTCCCAAACACAACCAAAACCACACACCAAAATGTAATGTCCCCTTCTAGGGTATTCCTGATTTCTTTACCTGCATACAATAATAATCACTAGAAGGGACATTAGAAATATTAAAGATCAATAAATTAGATAATTATTAATGAGATCAATACTTCATAACATAAATAATGAGATCAAATCATCATAGCATAATCAATAATTAGTTTAATACATATATTAACAAGCACAAGGTTATTCCCAATAATTAGTTTAATACATCATACATGAAGCGGACATATAATCATTTCAGGGTTATTCCCAATGGTCAACCACATAATGAAATTCTATGAGAAAGCCTATAGGGCGCTGTGAGTCTGTCCTCCTCAACCAAGCCCAAGGGCGGGTACGCCCATCCCGGATAATTCCCCCCTTGGCCCACAAGTGGCAGGAACTCCTGTCCATCCAACTTGGGTTGGCCTACTTGATGAAGGGACCAATGCTGCTGCTTGTCCCCTCATATGCATTTCTCTGACCTCCTCAATCAAGCCCAAGGGCGGGTATGTCCATCCTGGATAATTCCCCCCTTAGCCCACAAGTGGCAGGAACTCCCATCCATCCAACTTGGGGTGGCCTACTTGATGAAGGGACCCATGCTGCTTTTCACATTCATTCCAAATGTGATGACACATTGGGTTAAATGGGTAATATAAAGTACCTCTTGATAAGTTCAGTTGCAATGTCAATATATATTCTTGCTGTTGCTGTATATGGTAGTGCTGCTGTGATTATACAAATATCTGCTGTAACTGTTAAGGCTGCTTGCTCTTCTTATTTATTTATTTCTTCTTTTTATACTTCCAGATAAATATTCCTTGATTGATTCCATAATAGAATTATAGAACGATAGAATAATAGAAGGATAGAATAATCAAATGGTAGAATGATAGATTAATAGAATGAGAGGATGATAGAGTTATATCATGATAGAATGGCTGCAATAAATAATTCTCTGCTGTTATCAATTATTGCCTATATATATCACTGCTGATATGTTCCTGCAGATTTATCTCTGCTAAATATATATTTCTTTCTTCTTTCAAATCTGCATACTCCTCTTTTATATCTGTATCTCTTTTATATCTGCATATATTAATCTTTTACATCTGCATATACTCCCTACACAAAATCTGCATATATTCTTCCTTCATAATTCTGATCACATATACCATCACTGCTCCATTATTCTATACTGTTCCTCAACTTTATTCACTCATATTTGCTCCATAATTCCATCATTCTTCTCTTTGAAATCTGCTTACTCATGCTCTTTTAGAGTTTGTTCAGATCTGCTCACATCTATCATCGCTGCTCCATACAAGATCTGCTTTTATTCTTAATGATATTTCATTGTATTTTAACATGTGCCGAACTAGGGTTTGAACAAGAATCTCTGAATTTGCACTTTTCCAAAGTAACCCTAGGACTGTAAACTGAATTTATTTCTGCACCTTCAATATATTTCTCCTTCAAGCATGAAAATTGAACTAACATAAGCAAATTTGATGATAGAACAAAATAGATATTGGCAGCCTTCGCAATGTGGAGTTACACCATGAAATACACATAAAGATCAAACAAGATGATGATAAACCAAATCAGATCACTGCTGTTATAAATTTCAGATTGTTCAAGTCTTCGATTACATCAAATTGATGGCTCTAGCATAGCCCAAATACATACGGCAATCTGCTGATACAAAATCAGAGTGGAAAGATGAATGTCAATGTACCAATTTGAGTCCAAATACAATGCAAGAACAATGACAAGCCTGATGTAGCAATTCGGTCTCTTGTGAAGGTAAAATGCAATGTAAAGGGCCCCCTAAAGCTGATCGCTGATGTATGCAAGGTTGCTGTTTGCTGTCCCAGGTATTCCTCTATGCAGATCTGGAATAATTCATCCACCCTTATGGCAGATCGCTCCTTCCACAATGTCCCATCTGTCCTCCAAATTGCTAGCCAAGATCTAGCGCTCCAAAAGACAATGCAAACACTCCAAAGAAGGGCGGCGGCTAGGGTTTGCTGTTGCAAATGAAATCGCTGTCAACACTCAGCAAGATCTCCTCACAATGGCGCTCAAGCATGTATGATATCTCCTCAAAATCGGCTCTCTAAGCAAATCACCCTCCTTTCAAATCGGCGCTCAAGGGATGATAGATCTTCAAGGTCTTCAAACAAGATGCAAAGGATCTTCAATCAAAGTCTTCAATGAAATCTTCAACAATGGTCTCCGACCAAATCTTTGAATGATGAATCAATGATGATCAACAAATCTACAAGTCTCCAATGAAGTGCAAATGTGAACTCCGTACGAATCCACCTCCAAGATGTAGTTGGGTTTTCATCCAATACACCTTTATTCACAAGGGTTTTCATCCTTGGAATAGATTGCAATAAAATTGCAGACCAAATCAAAAGTTACCAAGCCAAAAGATACCCTTCAATTGCCAAAGAAACTTGTATTTATACATGAATTCGCCCTTTTACAAATTGCTGGCCGACTAGGCAATAAAACATTATTTTAACCTCCAACTAGGCTGACTTAGGCGCTCATTTTCAAATTTGAAATGTTATTTTCCACTAGGGCCAACTTGAATTAAGATGCTAATTTGGCCGACCTGAATTATTCTTTATTCAAACATGGCCAACCTTCATTAATGCAAATGTTGGCGCCCATAATGCAAAGCTTGGCCGACTAAGGAGTATTTCTCAAAGAGCCCGACCACCATCCCATGCAAACTTGGCGCCTAAAAATAATTATTTGAATCTTATTTCCTTTTCCATTTGTGCCAATTTCAAATTGAAGATTTGAAATCTCCAAGGTGATCATTCCGAAAAGAGGGGACACGTCATATTTCTGCTTATAATACTTGCTGTTTTGACTCCCAAACCATCTTCTATTTATATCTTCTTCATACCTCTTCCAAGAGAGAGGTGACCATTCATGAAAGAGGCGACTTCTATTTTATATGCACCTCTTCAATCTTGGGTGCTCACTATGAGGGGTCGGCCTTATTTAAATTCAGCACTGCTCCAAGAGAGGCGACTTAAGGGAGTCAGCCTAATAAAACAAATGTTTGTATTTAATTTGTTTAAGCTTCTTCAAGGGTGGCGCCATATATAAGGAAGAGTCGGCTATAATGTTTAATACTCCATATAAAGATCAGCCTATATAACAATCCTTTGAGTTATTTTAACTTCCTTAAAGGTATTAATACTGTTTTTTTGGCACATATTTTGAGGGAGGTCGGCCATATCAAAAGTGTAGTTGGCCATGTATTAGAGGTCGGCCCAAGTAATGATTTCAATTTATTTGGTGGGGCATTACACAAAACTCACAACGCACACTTCAAACGAAAACATAGCAAATGAAAAGAAGCTTGTTCTGGGTGATGCAAGATTGCTTGACCCCTAAGGTGCTCCCGCATCGCCCTCCATGGCTTGTGCCGTTCAAACTTTATCATCAGCAATTGGCTTTGTTCGAACTTCATTGTCCATGGTTGGTGATCACATCTCATTGCCCATGTCTTGTGCAATCAAAATGTCATTGGCCATGGTTTGGTGATGATGAAATCAGTCCCCAGAAAATGAAGGTTATAATCCATTCTGATAATCATCCACACTCACCATGACCTTTGCTCTTCTTGAACAACCTACCCCTGGCGATTGAGAACCATTGCTGAGTTGACTGATCTACCCAACAAGATATTTTTCCTTGGATTATGCAAACATAGCTTAAAGATTGCAAGACACTCATGAATCTCCTCTTTGAGATGAATATTCTTGGCCCTCCATCACTTGGCCAAGAATCCATATTGCATTGATATGATGAAAACATCTCGCAACTATGAGAGGAGCTTTCTGTCAAATTGGCCACACTATTGATCAGTCATTATCACTTAAAATTCCTAATAAAATCCATAATTTTGGATGAACTATTATTCCAAGGTAGTGACACATCTTTTTCGATATAAACATTGAGGACATCAACATAAAGAGAGCCCTTGTTGATGAAGGATCTGACATTTATGTAGCATTTTTTGACTCTATCAAAATATTAGGATATTCTATTGATAACATACATGATGACAATCACGATTGAGATCTTAGTACAATTTTATCCTCTTGTATACCTTCCACAAGATCTTTACCTAGTAGCACTGCACCAGAGGAGCACTGTCCTACTTCTGCTTCAAGCTAGAGTGAGACATCTTATGCCCATAACCTTTACTGTTCTTGGCATGATACTTATGGACACTCTATTGAGACTTGCAGTGTCTGTTGAAGACACATGGAGTGCATGGCTTCATAGGATCACATTTCAGAGGCAAAGGGAGGACAAAGGGAGGATGAGCATGTCTTACTTCTACTGTGTGTTGCTTATGTGAGTACCATGCTTCCACTACACAATTAAGTGTCAATCATACTGACAACATCAACACAACGTATGCCAATAACTGAGACATTCTTCAAAATTCATGATTATCTACTTCCACATCTTCATAGCGACATCCTCTTAAGGGCCAACGACCTTTATGTTGGTGGCATGGTATATAATAAACCTATAAGCATTACTTCCACATTTTTGCATACCATTTTTTCCTTTTTAAGCCTCCCCTAGACTCTACTTAAAAAAATATCTCCTATATTAACCATTACTTATTTGCCTTTATCTTGCTTGGGTTTGTACCACTACTTATTTCCCTCTTGGGTTTGTCCACTACTCATTTGGCTTTATTATCTTGCTTAGGTTGCCTACTTATTTTCCCTCACTTTTGTATGCACATTACTATTGTCAAATCTTGCTTGTGCTAGTCACATTAGGGATGACCTAATCATTTAATGCCAATGATTGAACGACCAATACCACCATCCTCTTTCTTGACTACCTTTCCGATTTGCTTGGGCTTGTGTTGTTGTAGACAGCAAAATAGTTTAAGTAAACAAATGATGTAATTAGTTGTCGGTACCAACCGACGGGTCGGGTAGTTTGGAGTCGGTACTAACGGTTGGCATCACAACCAACCTTGGCCATGAGTATTTAAGTCGTCAATGCATTGTAGTCAGATATGGGTGATTTGACAATAGTTGATATGCAGACATTGGAGTCATAATGAAATATGTATGTTGCTGTCATGAACATTGTAATGTTTCCTGTGAATCAATGATGAATATAATGATCCATTCTGAGTAATTCTGTTATGTTCCGTATGATGCACTATACTACTTATTTCTGTTTACTTCATATTCTGTGAAACACACCATATTGCGGTAAACATTTGGCGCCGTTGCCAGTTCGAAAACGGGTCGAGGGTGACAAGTCGATGACAAGTTGAGTCGTCAGAGAGCATCGGATGACGAGTTGGCTGTCGATGACAAGTTAAGTTGTCGAAAACCATCGGGCAAGTGACATCGTCAGAAACAAGCAAACCATCGGGTGGAACCACGGCCGAGAAAAACACGATGGAGATGGCAGCATAATGGGGCAACTGATTGACGACGAGGAAGTACAAAATAGAAGGCACGTAGAAGAAATAGTACAAGAGATTCAAGAAGAACGCAAAGGAAGTGACAAAGAAGAGAATGAACCCAGAAGCCGAGAAGATGAAGTAACGCAGGAATTGGTAAAACTGTGGTTGTTATCAGTCGGACAATACATGAGAGACGAATCCATCCGCAGAGAGGTTCCAGAGGAGGTTATTTCAGAAAACCTGCGTGTCAATAGCGAGGTGGACAACCTTTTGAACTGCATTCCTCGACTTCTGGCAAGGAACCTGATAACCTTCCAAGACCTTTGAGAAGAAAGAGAGAGGGAATTGCGATGGCAACAAACACTCAGGAGGTATGAGGAACGTTTGAAACAAGAGGAGGAACGCGACGCCGATCGCCATCGCACACCATACAACTGATAAGGGTAAGCATAATTAATGCCCATACAACTTAATAAGGACAAGAATAAAATACCAGTTGGGCAGGAAACACCAGAAGAAATAGTGAGAAGATCATTAAGACTAAAGGAACAAGAACACAGAAAAAGATTAAAACAGATTATTGAAAAAGAAAATGAACGACATGAAGAAGTAAAACAAGGGGTTGATGAACAAAATTTTAGAACACCAATAGCAAATAGAGAAAAAGAAAATGGGAAGAAACTGACAGAAGAACTAGAGGACAGTATATGTCGTATTGTGGCATTGTCCATTTCAGACGAAAGGCTGAGGATAAGAGGATCTGAGCCCAAGACCCCTGCGCAGAGGGAGAACCAGAAAGAACCAGAGGTGACTCGAAGTGTAGAGGACGCCGGGAACGGACGTGGGAAGGAACCGTATGTGGCCGACAGTGTCGGGAGGACACCGGAACGACATGGTAGAACCAGTCCAATCGGGTCAAAGACACAGAGAGGGTACCCCGGGAAAAAGATGGTGACTCCACCGGCGAGTGAAAGGTAGAAGTTGCTGAAGTTCATGGGGAACGGGTCAGAGGATCCTGTTCGGCACTGCAAAACTTGTGAAACCATATGGGTGGCAAATGGACAAGAGGACGAAGACTATTGGGTAAAAGCGTTCCCAGCGACGCTAAGAGGTATCGCAATTGACTGGTATACAGACTTGGAGGCAGCATAGAAAACTTCATGGGATGAATTGAGGAAAGCCTTCGAGAATGAATTTAAACTTCTGAGAGATGACAATGAGATTGTAGCGGAAATCTACAACACCAGACAAGGGAAGAATGAAAATGTAAGGGCATATAATAGGAGGCTCAAAGAACTACTTGGGAAACTAGAAACTCAGCCAGTCGATGGACTGAAAAAGAGGTGGTTCATCGAAGGGTTAGTCTCGTCATTAAGAAAAAAGATGAAAGTCGTACCCCCATCATCATACGCTGAAGCGTACAACCGAGCAATGGATATAGAAAGTGAGAACAAAACATCCTCCCGGAGTAAGAGAAGAACTGAAGACGATGAAAGTACGGGTGATGACAACAGCGAAGGCGAGTCAAAAACCATCCAGGCACTGAGAAGAGATATGATCCGCATGATGAAAGAACTAAAAACTGATAAAGAGACAACTAAAGAAGGCCGAGAATTATGGTGCACCGAGTGCAACGGGGAAGGACACAAAAGCAAGCTGCCCAAGAAAGTCATTTTGTGATATTTGCCAGGTAATGGGGCATTCAATCAAGGAATGCCCATTTAACCTAAAAGCAAGAAGTACCCAAGTGCTGTTTACACAGGGAGAGTCGTCAACTCCACCGACGACACCTCCGAAGCCTCAGAATAGTCCGAATGCATCCCCTGGAGGATACCAGAATAACAGAAGGATGAATAATAACAGCCCCAGAAATAGATTGCAGTATGACAGCAAGGGGCGACCTATGATACAGTGCCAGCAATGTAACGAGTGGGGGCACTTTGTAAGAGAATGCCTGAACAACAATCAGAACACAATAAATGCATTATGCAAGTGGTGTGGGCTTGGAGATCACGAAGAAAAAGATTGCCCGAAGCAAAAAGGGGTGAACCTAATCAGTTTCAAGGAGAATGATGAAGAGATCCTGGCGGTCACCCAAGCATAATGGAAAAAGGCGACGTATCCAGATCCCTGAACCGAGGAGAGACTTCGAGAGGCTAGGAAAGAAGTAGAAATGGCAATGGAAACGGAAGGAAAGAACAAAAGAACAACTACCGCACAACCAGAGTCGGACAAAAGTATCGTGAATCAAGTGCTGCAAACCACTGTATCGGTTAAGCTAGCGGATCTTATACAGAGTATGCCGCAACTGAGGATGGCAATCTCGAAGGTAATGGAAGGGAACCCAAATAGGCAAACAAAGGGTGAAGATATCATAGTAGAGCCACCATTGCAAGGAGAACAAGTCATTGACCCGAGATTGTTGGCCATTAACAATGGCAAGAATCCAGCCGTCGTACACATGGAAATCGGTGGATGTCACCTGACGAACACAATAATTGACGGTGGATCGGGAGTGAATGTGCTGACAGAAGATACGTGGAAGTGCTTGGGGAAACCTACACTATGGCCACAAAATTTTCAGTTATTGGGAGCAGACCAGCACAGAATTAAAGCGCTGGGAGTGCTAATGGCTCAGAAAGTAAGGATTGGCACCCAACTCTTTCGATTAAACTTTGTAGTCATAACAGCACAAAATGCGTCTGACGACGCATTGCTCGGTCGAGGGTGGCTGATAGCCGCCAAAGCCAACCATAACTGGAAAAAGAACACATTGTCAATAGAGAATAAAGGCAAGAAGATTGTCATAGACCTGAGGACACAGGCTGTAAGTGAGGAACTAGCGTCAGACTCTGACTCAGACCGAGGGGAGTCAGTTGGTAGAGGGCCAATGGAACCTGACGAGGAAGGAGTATTAAAATTACAAGAATGTTCTGAGGATGAAATTGATTCAATGAGTGGGCTCTTCAATTGGCAGATGGAGGACTATGAGTTTTTCAAGCCGGAATGTAATATGATCTCCATCAAGGAAATCGGCGAGACCTCTCGAGGGAATGGAGACAGAACATGACAAATCGGAAGGAAACGACGACCAACACACATTCCCAACTGCCTTCAGGGAATACATAGAAGGGATCGTTGAGATAGACAGTACACCTGCTCACGACTTTGGAGCTGAGGGAAAGATCAAATACGAGGAACCATCCATGGAGAAGATAAATCTGGGTGAAGAAAGTAATCCTTGAGTAATACTGGCAGGGGATGATTGGAATCCCGTCCTCAAAGCAGCGGCATTCAGGATTTTCATGGAGTATAAGGAGGTGTTTGCTTGGACGTACAAGGACTTGAAAGGAATCCCTCCAGAACTATGTGTTCACAGGATTCCTCTGGTGCCTGGAGCACGTCTTGTGAGGAAACGACCATACAAAATGAATAAGAATTATGCGGCCAAAGTCGAGGAGGAGATAGAGAAGATGTTGGAGGCCGAAATTATATTCAAAGTAGAAACTAGCGAATGGGTCTCTCCCATCGTCATATCACTCAAAAAAGAGGGTGGGCAGATTAGAATATGTGTGGATTTCATATGCCTGAATGCAGTTACTATCAAGGATCCATTTCCCATCCCGTTTACAGACTCAATTCTGGAAGTAGCTGGCCATGAAATATATTCTTTCATGGATGGATTCTCGGGGTACAACCAAATTAGTATTGTGGAAGAGGATAAATTGAAGACGACATTTCTGGTTGAGGGCAGTGTCTATGCATACAACCGGATGCCGTTCAGTCTCTGTAATGCACCGGCAACCTTTCAAAGAATTATCTTGCACATTTTTAATAAAATGTCAGTAGGAAATTTCAAGGCATTTTTGGATGATTGGTCGATCTATAGCAATCAACAAACACATTTGAAGGCACTTGCTGAATGCATGGAGCGTTGCAGAGCCGCACGGTTGGCACTGAATCCAAAAAAGTGTCAATTCATGGTGCCTCAAGGGAAGTTATTGGGTCACATTGTATGCAAAGCGGGACTAAAAGCAGACCCGGATAAGATACGGGTGATCGTGGAGATGGAAGCCCCGAGTGACATTAAAGGAGTAAAATCATTCCTTGGTCGCATCGGATATTACAGATGGTTCATCAAGAATTTTGCCAAGATCTCTTGCCCACTCGACATGCTGACAAGGAAAGGAGTCCAATTCATATGGTCTGATGAACACCAGAAGGCATTCGAGGAACTAAAGAACAGATTGATAAGTGCACCCATACTGGCATACCCAAACTGGGATAAAGAGTTCCATGTGCACGTTGATGCCTCAAATTTTGCAATCGGGGCCACATTGGCACAGGTGGGAACCCATGGTCTGGACCACCCGGTGTATTTCGCTAGCAGGTTACTTTCGAAGGCAGAAAAAAATTATAGCACAATCGAGGGGGAGGCTCTCGGAATGGTGTATTCAGTGCAAAAATTTCGGCACTACCTTGTGGCAACATCATTCACATTCTACGTCGACCATCAAGCACTCATGTACTTGGTGAATGAACCGATCATCCAAGGGAGAATCAGTCGATGGCTACTCCTCTTCCAGGAATTCACTTTCACCATCATAGTGCGACCAGGGAAGAGTCACATAATAGCAGATCAGTTGTCACGCATCAGGTCAGGGGAACTGGCCGAAGGAGTAAATGAAGACTTCCCCGACGCTCATCTCTTCTAGATCGTAGCACTGCCATCATGGTACGAGAAGATTGGTGAATACTTGTCGACATCAACATTCCCTCAGGAAATGCCTTCAAATGAGAGGAGAAGGATTGCACTTAAAAGCAAGACATTCCAGCTCATAAAGGGGTTGCTCTATAAGATGGGACCAGACCATATCCTGAGATGTGTCATGGAAGAAGAAGTAAGGGGTGTACTAGAAGAAGCACATGAGGGACTGGCAGGAGGGCACATGGGTCCGGATGCCACAGCTAGAAAAATTTTGCTAGCCGGACTGTGGTGGCCAACACTGTATGCAGATGCCAAAGAATGGGTATTGGAGTGCGACACGTGCCAGAGAGTAGGGAAACCATTAAGGAGGGACTATATACCCCTGTGGCCAACTCAGCCTCAAGAACTTTTCGAGAGGTGGGGACTAGATTTTGTGGGACCATTGAAGGTCAGCTAACTGCATCGATGTCGATACATAGTGGTAGCCACCGAGTATTTGACGAAATGGGTAGAGGCAAGAGCACTGGAGGACAATACTGCCTTAAGCACTGCAAGATTCATCTATGAACAGATACTAACAAGATACGGCATACCCATACAATTGACGAGTGATCATGGGGGACACTTCGTCAACCACGTGATCAGACTGATGACAACGGAGTTTAAGATCTTTCATACACTATCGAGTCCGTACTACCCAAGAGCGAATGGGCAAGCAGAATCAACAAATAAGGTGTTGATCTCGGTGATCTACAAGTCCTGTGGGATAGAAGGGGCAGACTGGGAAGAAAGACTATCAGCCGTACTATGGGCTTATCGAACGACGTACAAGGTAACCACGGAACACACCATTCCAACTCATGTACGGCCAAGAAGCAGTGGTACCTGTAGAATACCTAGTCCCAAGCCTAAGAGTAGCAGTAGAGAACAGACTGGGGGACACGGAGAGTCTACAAGAACGACTATTCCAATTAAACAAACTTGACGAAAAACGGATCATGGCTCAGTGGTCCACAGAAGTGATGCAAAAGAGGAGGAAATTCTGGCACGACAAACACATCCACCGAATGAACTTCCGATCGAGACAGTTGGTCCTCAAGTATAACGGTCGTAACGAGATCAAACCTGGTAAGTTCAAAGTTCGTTGGTTGGGACCGTTCAGGGTACGAGAAGTATTGGACAATGGGGCTATAAGGCTGGATAACCTTGACGGAACCCAAATCAGTGACATAGTGAATGGGTCAAAACTGAAGAAATATAAGCAGAAAAGGGAAGAGACAATAGAAATCAACATGTTGGGATACACAATGATGGAAGACACAACAAAGGGGACCAATGGAATATGCTTCCAGAGTGCACCATATGAACCTGTAACCGGGTTTTTTGGACCAAGAACAATGCAAACTGGCATTCAAGAAGGGATGGTCAATAGCGACATTATTGAAAATGGCAATGATGACACTCAAAATGACGAGAAATAGGCATGGAACCGGTGGATAGCCGAATGCAACAAGGTAAGAGATAAATTTGAATTCTTATTACCAAGAGAAATAAAAACTCCGGTGAGAAGGTATGTAGCGGAGAGCATGTTCATAATTGAAAGGTCACCCTATGAGAATGAGATTCTACAACTAAGGATGAAGAACTAGGGAACCCCATATGTCCAGATTCCAAGAAGTCGAATTTGGAAAGCGAAGTTCAGGACCAAGAGTATGAGGATGAACAGTGACGGAAGAACATTTCAGTGGACCCAGGAACCGATGGGATGGAACTTGAGGATGATGCAAGATGAAAATATAGTAGTGGATCGGATATGGGAACTGGAAGAAGTCGATCAATGCTGCTCCAATGATTGCCTCCGACAGAAAGGGTATATACAATGCATATTTCGTCACATGACAAAAATTGAGGTCGTGGAAGACAAAATCGAGGTTGTGGAAGAGACTGAGGCAATCAGGACGACACAGCAGCGGAAAGGCAAGGAAAAATTAGATTAGTTATAAAAAAGGGCAGGCTGTACGACGTACGACCTGGGCCGTACGGCCTGGCAAATTTTTTATTTTTATTTAAAAAAAAATGAAAAAAAAATCTGTACGACGTACGGCCAGACTGTACGACGTACGACCTGGGCCGTACGCCGACCACTTCAGTCTCATAAAAGGCCATCCCGGACCCCAAGCACTCATTTACAGTGTCGAATAGAATTTTTTTTGTCTCCATACATTATCGTGCAAAGGAGTGTAAAGGGTAAGTATCCAGTCAGGAAAACATGGACAAAGGAAAGAAGATTGCATCCTACAGGCCGAAGATTGCATCGGAGGAGAAGAAAAAATCAAGTGCTGATACAGGAATGAAAGCCATTACTTGGGAAAGTCTGACGGGAAATGAGTGCAAACAATGGTGGAAAAATGCACAGGAAAACAATGTGCTGAAGATTGCATTAAAACATGCCCAGGTAGACAAAGCAATATTGATGCCCTACTTCAATGCCAGGGAGTTCGAGCCGTATTTCAAAGCCATGGTCGACAACTTTTGCCAGCACTCCAGCAGGTCCATTGTTGAGTATCGGGGCTATACAGTCACAGTATCATTCTGGCCACAAGATTTCGCCAGAGTGATGGGAGTTCTAGCCACGGGCTCGAGCGTGGTGAAATTGGGCTGAATGACACAACACAAAGAGACCCTAATCCAGAGGGTATGTCGAAGTGATCTCATAGACAAAGAAAAAGATACTATCTGGAATTTAGGTAATCGGGGTTTGAGGAAAAACGTATTAGCAAATGAAGCATGGAAATGTATCATGGATGCAATGAAATGCAGATTAACGGGTTCGAGTAGGGCATCGGACATTGCCCTGTGGATGGTCGACTATATGATTGGATTGAGTGTTGGCAAGGTCTACAATTGGGCGAGGTATTTGACGGAGAGGATCAGGGATTTTCTATCTCAGCAGCACAAGGTATTTTATATGACGCAGCATGCCATTGCCCTCTTTCTCGATGCTGTCCATACCCAGGTTCCAGCGGACAAATGGGGTGGGTTGCAACCGACATTACAGATTGAGCCGGGGTGGCCTACAACCTTCTACTGGAAAGGCCTTGATACAACTCATGGGGAAGAGCCATCACGACAGCCAAAGAGGAAAAGGAAGCAAAGGGAAACATCCACCGAAAGTGAAGAAGAAGAAGAAGAGGAAGAGGAGGAAGACAGGGGGCAGTCACCAATAGTAGAAAGTGATTCATCTATAGATGAAATACTGGCACAAAGAATGACACGGAGTGTGGTGAGAGAGGCCACCATGAGGGATACTGAGGAGAATACAACAGCAGCAAAAGTGGGACAGCCCACAGAGATAGAGAAAACAACAGAGAAAGGGGGGCAGCCTAAAGGAGTTTTGGTACTTCCAAAACTCAAATCAGCATCATTCACATTACCAGCACCCTCACAAAGTACAGAGGCACAGGGCACAACCACACTGCCAGTCAGGATAAGATTGTCAGCACGAGTCACACCATTACCAGCCACACCTTTGGTGACAACCAGCATAGTCAACCCGACCTCACCAGTGGAGCCCTCCACAGTAGGGGGATTGATCACATCTCAGGAAGAGTTACCATCAGCATCGGCAGGTGGTTAGGACAAAATAGACAGTTGGTTAAGCAACATTGGCCTAACAATAGACATGCCTGAGGTACCCTTGCTGAGCCCACTACACATGGTGACGGAAGGTCAGGAGGAGGGCAACACACTAGGGGGGACAGAGAGTGTAGAGCAGCTCAGCGTTACTGGCTAGATCACTCAGCAGTGCATTCTACCATAGCCAGTACCAGCTACACAGGAGGTAGGGGGACCTTCCATGGACATTATGAGCTCCCCAGTGACCACTCCAGTGACCACTTCACCAGAGGAGGAGGGATTTCTAGAGGGATTGACCCTCACACTTTCTAGACCCGACCCCTCAGACCCAATAGGTACCATTCAGAGGTACATGGAGGAATTGGAGAACGTGGCAGATTACATGGGGGAGATAGCTGAGATCTCCAAATAGCTGAGATTGGGACGATCACAAGTAGTGGCCCAAGAGGCAAGGAGAATCAGGAACTTTGTACAGTAGGGCTGTGAGGAGGAGTTTGCTTGACAATTTACAGCGAGGGGATGGCCAGAGATTGACACTCGAGATATGCATGACCGATGGAGAGGGTCACGGCCAGTGGTAGGGGGAAGGGACGCAGAGGTCATAGAGTCCCTGTTCACCATAGAGAAGGCATACAAGCAAATATTCTATGAGATGAAGAAAAAAGAGGTGATGTTGGAGAAAAAGGAGAAGGAGAGTAAGGCAGCCCTACAGAGAAAGAAGAAAGAATTGGTTGAGCATATCCAAAGATCCCACCAACAGTTAGCACAGCAGACAGAGGCCACTGAAACAGAGAAGGCCAGGGCATCAGGCTTAGAGGCCAAGTTGATGGAGATGGAGGCTAAGATGAAGCACATGGGAGGACAGCTTGAGGCAAAGGAGGCAGAAGTGATGAAGGCTAAAGCACAAGTAATGGAAGCCGGTCACATGGTGAAGGCAGCAAGAGAGCGGGAGCTAGTAGCCCAACACCAGCTGCGACAAAGGACCGAGGAAGCAAGGAAGTTGCAAGCACAACAACGATCAGCCACCCCAGCCTCGTCAGTACACCCAGGGACGTCCTCCCAACCTCACCACTCTCTGTAGATGTTTATGAGTTTTGTCATAATTTTGCCATTTTGATGTGAATGTCGTTTGGAAGACGACCAATTTTGAGGGGGGGATAGATGTAGACAGCAAAATAGTTTAAGTAAACAAATGATGTAATTAGTTGTCGGTACCAACCGACGGGTCGGGTAGTTTGGAGTCGGTACCAAGGGTTGGCATCACAACCAACCTTGGCCATGAGTATTTAAGTCGTCAATGCATTGTAGTCAGATATGGGTGATTTGACAATAGTTGATATGCAGACATTGGAGTCATAATGAAATATGTATGTTGCTGTCATGAACATTGTACTGTTTCCTGTGAATCAATGATGAATATAATGATCCATTCTGAGTATTTCTGTTATGTCCCGTATGATGCACTACACTACTACTTCGTATTTCCGTTTACTTAATATTCTGTGAAACACACCATATTGCGGTAAACAGTGGTCACCACTTGCTTTCATCCACAATAGTCTCCATGGTCCTTACCACCTTTATCTACTTACCATTGTATCGTGTCCCATTCACTTTTGAAGCAATTCTTTTCTCCCGTGGTCATTTATACTAGTATGACCATAATTGTATCACTCCATCTTACCCACATACTACTTCATAGTTCCCATCTTTTCCGTCCCCTTCTCTCTGCTATGGAACACTCATTCAAGAATGCGCTCTTTGATAAGATGCAAGTCTAGGAGTATCTAATCTTCTAGGTCTTAGGTTCTCCCTCTTGGAAAGGTGAAAGATCTCTTAGTGTTGTCATCTTACAAACCCATTGTTGGCTGTCTGAATTTGTATGGAGGACAGTAGCAGAAAAAAAAAGGAAAAAGCACAAGCAAGATAAAACAAATCTCAAAAGCCGAATCACATGCTCAAAAGGTGTCATTAAATATCTCTAATGACATTGCCCATATTCAAGTTGAAGGTTCAACTCTACAGTTGCCCTCATAAGAGCCTGGAGTCCACTAGAGTGTGGTATGCTAGTCCTACCAAGTTTTAAATCCTTATAGTAGTTGTTGTCTCGTATGGGTTCAAAGGAGTGGAGGAAAAAGGAAAAAATTGTGGGGAGGTAGGCACCTCCATTTTTCATGTTCTTAGCATCTCATAGCCACCATGGGGATGTAGTTTCTAATATCACTAGTTAACCCAAGTCTAGCCCTACTAGGTGTTCTAAGTCTAGATGTTGAAAACTCCAAGTCTCAAGTATTGATTAGGGTGTCTCTCCATTGAGGATGATCTACATTATCTTTGTGACCCCCCACCTATTTTCCTACCCATTTGTCTCCTATACCCCCTAATGAACATTTCTATTATTTGACCATGCTCGGGTCATCTTTATTCCCTTTTCTCATGCTTCAGATTTGAATCCCTATGTTTATTCTCCCTTTTGCACATTTTTACATCCTTTTACACTATTTGTTAACATCACATTTTTGGCATTACTAGATTCTGTTATCCATTGAAGTATTTTAGCACAAAATTGACATTTTGTGTTCATTAATATCAATTTGTTACCTATTTCCTTTTCTTGATTACCGTTTCACTTTAGTTTTGCACTTAAAAAGACATCAATGCTCACATTGGCAATGGAGAAACATCACACTTTTCTAACATCTACAACATCACATGGAATCAAAAGAGCATAAGAGACACATAAAAGAACCATTAATCACTCACTCTCTCTCACACACACACATCTCAGTTTGTACAAACATTGATACATCCACATGATACAATATTTTACAATTTTGAAGATGTCCATAGACATTCAAAAGAAAAAACAACTTTGTAAAACAAAATAGAATTTGAATGAATTGGATGAAATGGTGAGAGGGATTGCATCTATTTATACATCATACATACATATGACATGAGGGTAGGTTGATCCAATAATGACATTTCCCTATATAATATTATAATATAATTTACATATCTAGGCCACTTAATACAAGTAGGCCCACAAACACATGTAGGCTCCATATACAAGGTACATCTTACCCAAATAAAATGAACATAACCTAAAGGTGTATGGCATGAATCAGTGACTCAGTGGGACCTGATAAAATTAGTTTACATAGTCTAACAAGACCACCATCCTTAACTTGGTTGTTTATGAGTTCCAGTTCTTCTTCACTCTTCTTCGTTTCTTGGAATTTTTTTTTGAAGTGCTAGGTATTCTAATCTTTTAGACAACTTTTCATGTTGTAAGTTTTGGACAAAATTGGACCTTTTGAAAAACTAGAATTTTGGTTGCTGGGGTTTTTGGACAATCCCACCTCCAAGTCTCTACTAAATTATTGATCTTTGGATACTTATGCCACATCATTTGGGGGATGTGGCAGGAACGTAACTCAAATATCTTTTGAGATGAAGCATCCTTGGTTGAGAGAAGTTGGAACTGTATTTGCACAACAATCAGAGCTTATGCCATTCCGGAGCTAAGGAAGGTTAGTTCTTCCTTCTCCCTCATAGAATCTGCTACTCTTGTGAGGTGCGGGATTGATAAGTTAACCCTTGTTGAAGGGCTAAGAGTGAATCCAAATGTTTGACAAAAAGAGAAACAATTATGAGCAAGACTCTTAACAGTAACAAGGCTTGGTCTCCTCCTCCTATAGATTATGTAAAGCTGAATTTTGATGGAGCCTCTAAAGGGAACCCAAGAATTTTTGGAGGTTTTACTCTAAAAATTTTTAAAGGTAGTTTTGTGTATGGTGGCTTCTTGTTTTTAGGAATCAGAACAAATATTGAAGCGGAATGGGAAGCATTGGTTGCAGGGATGGTGGCTGTGGCTTCTCAAAATGTGTCTAAATTGATAGTGGAAGGAGACTCTATGATTGTGAACTATGTGTTAAATAAAGGAAAGAGTCCAAACTAGAGTTTGAATTGTTTTGTGGAAGAGGCAAAGGGGATAGGAGCAAATTTTGAGTAGATTTGTTATCAACATTGTCGGTGATCCTTGAAGTCAGCTGCTGATTTTCTTGCCAACTATGGAGTAGAACAAGCTCCTTTAACTGCAATTTATACCCATCTTATGAACACATGGGATGACTTAGAGCATCACTAAAATTTAGACCCCCTTGAAGTATTTGTAGTATGTTTCTTAGTAGTAGTAGTTTGTTGTAATTTGCTGAGAGCACGAACGGGGCGGTGTGAAATATTTCAAAATATCCATATAGTAATTATTACATTTTTAGGATTTTCCTAAGCCAATGGCATGTGCTTATAGCTTAATGTTTCTATGCTTGCCTTTGTGTGAGTATTAGGAGCAAAGGGTTAGGACAGCTTGAAAAGTATTGTCAAAGAGGAATTATTTGTGATGGCTTGTATGGAGTGTTTTGAAATAGTTTTGGAGTGCTGGCATTCCACAATGTTTTGTTGGTTTATGCTATGTGCAATTGTTTTCTTTGCTTGTACAGGTGTTTGGATTGCTATTTATCTTTGGAAGATGGCTCAACAAATAAAGTTGAAAATGGGAAGAAACCCTCAAAGAAAGGGAATTGTTTTTGACCAGCGTCTTCTTTCTATTTTTGCATGTGAATATGACAGAACCCTGAAATTTGTAAAGGTGGTTTTTGGTGATGTGGTCTAGGAGTAGGGGGCTCACCACGCTCAAAAGAGATGGTGAGGCATGATTTAATGGAGAAGCTGATAGTTGGAGTTGCAAATGTGGGCATGAGGGTAATTTTGATACAAATGTTCCTTCCCACTCAATTGGAAGCGATGCTAATGGTGCCTATAGGAATAACAATGGGAGGAGAGGAAATAAAAGCTAGATCTAGGAATGGTAGGAAGGAAGGTGGTGAAATAGTACTGGTATTGGGGAGAGTACAATTTTTGGAAAAGGAGATCTATATACTAAGGGCCTATTGTAATGGTTTAAAAAAGGTATTACATGGTCTATGTGACAGTCATTGCTACAAAATACTAGAAGTATCAAGTAACCATTCTATTCTACATACTTGTGGGGATAAGATGCATTGCGCTTACATAGAGTTGTTTGCCTTAATTCCCTCAATTGATTGGCACAAGTAGGTGATGTGGTGGAAGAAACAGTAGAGAGGGATGATGCCTCGACATCTGGAGTTGGCCGCTAGCCCATGAATTAATGGTGTTGGTAGGGTTTACTTCTTTTTGGTGCTTTGGAGAGTAGTGCTAGGGTTTTGGTGTTTTTTGGTTGTCAACAGGTATAAGGTTTCTTATGTTAGTATGGGATTTACTTCATGACTGCTGAGGTTTAGTATCAAGGTTGATCTTTTGCATACTCTTTTTTCGGTAAGGAGTTGTGTTTTCGGGGAGGGCGACTTGGAAGGTGGAGGTGGAACGAATCTTAGGGTGGTGCGAACTGTAGTTTTGTGCTTGGGCTTTAGTGGCTCATGCTTTTATGGATTTTTGTAATAGCCCTTAGAATTTTTTTAATAGCCCTCAAGTTTATTAATCTTTTTTAGGCTCTTATGTATGCCATATGTCAGGCAGCATGACATTTATTTTTTGATACGTAAGAGAGATTTTGTAGTAAAATATTAAAAACCATACAGCTTATCTTTGTTAGGGTGACAAAGTCCATACTTCTGCCATCGACTGGCTAGACTATCAAAATGACCTCGCAGGGTCTGGTATGCCATCAAAATGCCACGCAGGGCTCCTTGGCAGTTTACTGCTACTAAACATAAACAAGTATACATTATAAACATATTACTGAAGTCGAAGTTTTGCAGAAAGACCAAAAAACCATTCACAGTTGGCCAGACATACTCTAACCCTTCACCCTAGACCTTGCTCGAACAGGGAATCACGGAACTCCGGGATCCATGCGAAGTCCTCTGTGGCCTCGAATTGGAACAGTTTCCTCAAGAACGCCTAGCCCTTCCTAGCTCTTTCCCTATGCTCTTGCAGAGCCATTCCCTGCAGGTCCAGCAGAAATGGATAATAGGGAATGACGTTCTCATCTCTATCTACCTTTTCCAGGTACTTTGGTTGGGAGATCCCTGCACCGAAAATTGCCTTCTCTAGGGCATCCTCGAGACCATTGAGCAAGTGGTTCTTGAAAGCCTTCCGTGTTGCAGTGCTGATCACAACGTTTTCCACGTTCAAATCGAGCAGGGAGGCCACGAATTTGGATGTGATATCAGGGTCGACCCTGTATCTTTCCCCATCCTCCACAAAGGCCTTGCCCAAAATCAATTTCACGGCTCCAATCATGAAAGCGTCACCTTGTATCAGCACCCGCCTAAAGCGCTGGTCTGTAATTTTCCCTCGAAATGCCATTTGCCTGACTGAGCTGGTCAGGCTAATTGGAGTTGCCATTCCTTCACACGCCAATCGACGACTTAACAAGTGGTTTGGAGAGAGGTAAAAATCCAACTTCAGAATTCTGTCCATAGCCCTACCAAACATAAAGGAAATATATAAAACTAACCTATACTGCCAGCCTCGCTTGCTATTAATGTGATGGGAAGGTTCTGGACTCTGCATTATGACGGCTCGTGCCTTGAGGACCAAGACACCTTGCTAACTAAGATCGGCGTACTTTGGCAAGCTCCCCTCCTCTGGCTCCTTGCCAAAATATGCTTGCCAACTTAGTGCCTGACAGCCTTCGTGGGAACTGTCCTCTCCAATCATATCTCCCTCTCCGAAACATGCAAAACTATGATGCCTTAGGCTCTTGTTAAATCGGATGCCGTCACCCCGCCAAATCGACCCTACACATCATATGATGTGTAGGGTCCCCCGCCCTGCCGCCCACCAGGCAGCATGGCATTTTTATATCTCCTATGTAATTTGCAATTATTTGAGGGTGGAGGCCCCAATAAAATCCCCTAACTATAAAATCTAAGAAAAACAAAGGTGAGATATGAAGTGAAAAACTGTTTGATGGAAAAAATCCTCATGTACATTATGAAGATGTCAACTTGAAATATTACAATATCTTACAATACTTACAATCTCTCAACTAAATAAATCACGAGAGTTTTCAAGATAATAAGATAACTAAGTACCACCTTATAGAAAAGAGATGGAGACCCTCTATTTTATAGAGATGAAAAGATGAGTTACATTTGCCTCTATATTTTCCACCTTGCATTAGAGTGTGTCTATGTGTCTTGTTCCTTATGACAAGAGGTGTGCACACCTATATGTGCATGTAATAACCCACTCTTATTTTTTTTCTGTGGTTTAATTGAACCTGATGCGTTTGGTGTTTTTTGATCATAACATATGTTTTGCATGCAATAGCATTCACTTGAAAATAAACTTTGAGAGATACCCAGATGCTTATTTATGCGTAAAAGGCATTAAACATTAAAGATAAATAATACCCATATTAAAAATATGCAATAACATCAAAATGGCGACGTACCCATTTGCTGATCGGATATTATAAGTCTGATTTTTGAGGTATTACAGCAATCTGGACACCAAGAAACACCTACAGGAACAATAAACCCTAACACCAAGCTTCATGCCACAATATACACATACTGGAGCGATCTAAGAATGAAATGGGACAACAAATAACTAGGCACTAGCCTTCACAAACCCCCACCCCTAAGCATCAGCTGGTATGGCCTGTTGTAGAGCTATATCAGCAAAGGGAATCTGCTATTAACTGCCCTTCTCTGTGCTGCAATAATCCACGCCAAATCTGCAAGGAAGAAACACTGCAAATAACTCCCAACCAATTCTAGCTGCCCCTCAAAATGGTACGGCCTTATATGAGATGGTACGACGGGCTAGGGGGTAAAAATCTCTGCCAATAAGCACATCAAATCCTCTAAAAGATCTTCAATATCATCTCTAAATTATTGTGCGAAGAAATCGATGATTTTCATGAAGTAAACCCTCTGCGACAATGCATCAAATCTGCTCAATATGCACAAGCATAGCCTCTAAAATAAGACTATTAGCAAACAACCTTGGGATGTCTTTCAATCCTACAGCTGTTGATCCTCATGAGGGATTTCATCCCCACAAAGCCAAAGGAGAACCAAAGTTCAACCAGCATTCACCTGTAGAAGAGAAAATATTTTCTAAGCATAAAGAATGAAATGAACGCACAACTCTTCTTTTATTTTCCTCCAAAACCTCACGCTCCACTTTTTGGAAAATTAAAATATTTTATTTTCACTTAATCACTCACACTTTATGAAGTGGGCGCCCAAAGGGAAATATATGTGACTTTATTTTAATAAAATACATCCATTATTTTCATAAAGTCACTTTATAATATTTTGCTAAGTTAAATATTTAATTTAACTTAGGAAATATAATGCACCATTAAAATAGTTAATCAAATGAACTTCAAATATGGATTTTGTAGCATCACCATGCTGGCCAAATGAAAACGAATGAGGTCCACCAATTTCGCACTGACTTGCACCACATCCCGGGACCCTGCTAAAAATAGTAAGTTCGGCCCACATGACCCGAAATCACTCCAGAAAGAGCTAGAAGTAACATCCCGCCAAAAGGAGTTCAATTTATCCCTCCGAAAATGCTGACTGAACCTTGAGGTTAACCAACCCAACATGGGTTCCCTAACCATCCATGTTACTCTGTGAGAACCTGATGATAGACTAACCCTAAACACTAAATTGCTTAGGAAGGGGACATTACAATGCAAAAGAAAGGAGTTACACTTCAATATTCTTTATATAAAGAATATTGATACACTTAAGGAAGAAGTTACACTCCAATATTGAGACACCTAAGAAAGGAGTTACACCTAAATAAATCTTAGCTAAAAGTCAAAAAAGAGGTGTAGGATAATCTCAATTAATAACTATAAAATAATAATAATCCTAGCCATCTCACTAAGGGCAAAAGCTCCTCAACTGTAACATTCCATACACAAAGACAAAAATGGTTGAGTAGAAATTTTCCATAAAAATAAATAAATCTATCCTATGGCTTTAGGACCTAATAACTAGGACTCTAATGACCAAAGAAAGATTAATTCTAACACTAAGCTTTCCAAAACTGCAAGAAGTCTCTAGGGCATTGAGTTACCCTCCTCTTGTTTATTTTGACAGGTTAAGGAAAGCATTAATGCCCCATCTAGGATGCATTTCTGATTCTCGAAAATGGCCAAGAAATGTGAGAAGTCTTCCCAACATATTCTTTTTAGGATAGGAGAATTAGGAGCATACACATTACAATAAAGGCTTCTAATTTCTCTACATAGCTTTGGACCCAATCACCAATCTCATTTTTTGCTGTGGCTGTTGGATTACATCTTAATAACCTTGGGTTCCAAACGGTTGCCAATCTGCCCAATTGGCGCACCTCCAAATGGCTCCAGTCCTTTGAGATCACATCCATTGCTTCCCTTTATAATGATCTTAACTCTTGAACATATTCATTTCTTCCTTCATCCAATATTCCAGGCTTTAGTTTTTTAGTTGTATGCTTTTTCTTTTCCTTTACACATTATAAATAAAAATGTTGAATGGTTACTACAGTTTTGCCTTGTGAACTGAGATTGAGCATTGTATTTAATATGCATTATTTGTTTGATCAAGTATTCTAGTGTTTCTGTATTTCAGGCTATATAGAGATATGTCGCATAATTTCATCGTGATGCATTTTACAAAATTTGGGTTTTGCAAACTTTCTGTAGACTTTAAGATGTATGGAATTTTGCCATCTAACAAAAAGAAGTTACAGTACTCTGGTAGTTTTGTAACCTTAACCAAACATGATTGTACCTAGCTGTTCCATTTTTTCTTTTCCTCTACACATTATAAATAAAATGTTGAATGGTTACTACAGTTTTGCCTTGTGAACTGAGATTGAGCATTGTATTTAATATGCATTATTTGTTTGATCAAGTATTCTAGTGTTTCTGTATTTCAGGCTATATAGAGATATGTCGCATAATTTCATCGTGATGCATTTTACAAAATTTAGGTTTTGCAAGCTTTCTGTAGACTTTAAGATGTATGGAATTTTGCCATCTAACAAAAAGAAGTTACAGTACTCTGGTAGTTTTGTAACCTAAATTAAACATGATTGTACCTAGCTGTTCCATTTTTTCTTTTCCTTTACACATTATAAATAAAAATGTTGAATGGTTACTACAGTTTTGCCTTGTGAACTGAGATTGAACATTGTATTTAATATGCATTATTTGTTTGATCAAGTATTCTAGTGTTTCTGTATTTCAGGCTATTTAGAGATATGTCGCATAATTTCATCGTGATGCATTTTACAAAATTTAGGTTTTGCAAGCTTTCTGTAGACTTTAAGATGTATGGAATTTTGCCATCTAACAAAAAGAAGTTACAGTACTCTGGTAGTTTTGTAACCTTAACCAAACATGATTGTACCTAGCTGTTCCATTTTTTCTTTCTTTCTAAGAGAATTGCACCTTATTGTCAAGTAGATATTAATTCAGTTTTATGGATGCAGTATTCTTGTGCAGGGGTGGTTTTACCTTCTTAATTGAGGGTTGAGCATGCTGTTTATTTACCTTAGTTATGATTGATTCACCATTTAGTTTAATAATGTACTCACTCCATGTTTCATGTTTGTCACATTTCAAATTGTTTTGCAAGTTTGACGCTTTGGAATCTTTTTTGTAGACCTTCAGCTATATGTATTCTTTTCCATCGAGCAAGAAAAGGTCATGATACACTGGCAAACAGTTTCATTGCAATGTTTGTCTATTTTTCAGGCAGGGATTTTATTGCTCCTTGTAAATGTAAGGGAACTTCAAAGTATGTGCACCGTGCATGTCTTGATCACTGGCGAGCTGTAAGGGTATATTTTCTATCTAATTATCATTGTGATTCTTTCTGGATTGATTAGTTCATGACCTAAGCTTTCCAATGCACATACAAACTTCAATTTTCAAGCAATGGGATATGAGTTATGACCTCGACAAGTAGGGGCACCAAAATTAAATAACTCGAACAAACTTTTTCTGTTTTCTAATAAGTTTATTCTTATTTGGCTGTTTATTTCAACTTCTAAGGAGTACATGGGTCACTACCAAGTGTGGTGACTCTTAGTTCTCACCAAGAACCCTAATTTACTTTTTTAATAAGTTTTTCAATTTCTTGTATGGAAAAGCTATATAATGGCTAGATCCGAAGCATATGATGAGAGTAGAAGGCATATGCCTCTCCAATAGAGTTTGCTCATTTTATATAAGCTCTCATTTGAAACAAAAACCTACTTTGTTAAGCTATTTTGTAATTGTCAGTCTTGTTTTGTTTGTGTTTTGCTCAATTGCTGTTTATAATAGATTAAGTTCCTCAACTAGTGTATTGTCCCTTGAATTAGCAGCTTAATTTAGATCAAGATAACTACTTAATTTGGAGTGTCTTTGGTTAAAGCTAGACAATTGCATTTTGCTAGAATTTTCCTACATTTTACAGATATCCAAATTTGTTGTTTTGGTATACTGTTCTTAAGTTCTCCTAATTGGTAAAGAGTTGACCCCTTGAGTTCTTCTCCATGTTTTTGTCTTATATATGGTTTCTTTGGCAAAACAACGGTATTGATTCTCCCTTTTCTTCTTGTTACTCAATTTTTATATTGAAAGAAAACTTATTCTTGATTCTGTAACAAGCAACCCCAATTATTTTTCCAAAATATTGAACAAAGATACCAGTGTTAGCACAACTAAAATACCTCCACACTTCTGATCACCAATATCCCACCTGGGTGAGGTGAGAGCATAATGTGCTTTGGTTACAATCTAAAACATTGTGCAACAATCAAGTACATTCATCTGCTGTGAGCAGGCATCCACAATACTGTGGGAATTCGCCACTTTCCAGTGGGTGTAATTACAAATTGAAATACAAACCACCCACTTATTCAATGGGTATTCTCCACTTATTCAGAGGGTAGAATAAACAAGAAAGATGAAGTCCAATTTGCCCACGCTGGCGGTAAACCATCCAGGGGTTATTATATGTTTTGTGCAACATAAAATGAAAGATTACAAATGAATATCAAGCTGCATACTAATCAGAAAAGACACATTAGTTCATCATATCAGCATTGTATGAGTCTTGGTAACATATGAATACCTTGCACAAGTCTTAGTGTCTATAACATAAGTTAGCAATCTGTCCTTGACTGTAGCAAAGCATGTAATCACTGCTGTAGCTGTTTAAGGTCTGCAGTCATTATATCAGCATTGTAGCTTCATCTTATCAGTCCCAAAGCACAATGTTTCATGCATCAAACTCATGCAATAATACCTGATGTATGAAATATATATATCAACAGTGAATAAATCTGCATCCAACCATACTTATTACTCACTAAACTCAACTATAATTACCACTCAGGTATGAGAAATTAGATCGTTATTTCAGCATGATATGAGTTTTTTGCATCCAACAGAAACCCATTGAATTATATATGCCTCCAATGTTAGTTTTCAGATCAGAAATAAAATAAGCAGAAATACAACACACAGATCAATGAACACAGCAAATTACCTGGGAAAACCCTCCTACTCGAGGGAGAAAAACCCAGCAAAAATGATCTCTTATATATCAGATGAATAAGTGCAGAAACTGCATACAAAAAAATCAGGCCCTAGACAAGGCTGAGTCTCATATAATAAGTAATGTCACTTCTCCTTGAAATGGATCTGCTGCTGAATAATGTGAACTTGCTACTACAGAATTCGAATTTGAATGGAATAATTGTCGTTAAATGTGGAGACTCTATCTCCCTTATATAGCAAGTTAGGCGACCTCCTTTGTAGGGCCGACCTGGAGCAAGTTAATTTTATTTTATGAAACAAAGGCCGACCTGCCTTGAGATGATTTTATTTAAGAAAGAAAATAGCTTCCGAAGCTACAAAACACTAACATCCAACACATCATACTTGAAAAAAAACTCAATCAAACAAAGGAGTGAACTGCCCAGAAAAACCTTGTCATTCATAACAGGTCCGTACGGCTAGATGAGAAGAAATCACTTCAATCATAACAAATACTGCCCGGAAATCCCAGAAAACTGATTGGAGATGAAACGCCATTACAAGACATTGATTTCCCTTGCATTAAACAACAGAAACACAATCTTCAAATTACACATCAATATCCAGAAGTTGTACGGCACTATACTGGTACGACAGAAATATCTATTATGAACCTGACTTAAAACATCACTCAATCTGCTCAGAAGTTGACGTCAATACCATACAAAGACATTACAATCTTCATTTGCTCCAATAAATAAGAAATGACACCATAATCAAATCGTCCTCCCTAGAGGGTACGGACTGCATAGTACGGCCAGCCAAAGGAAAAATATGCAATCTTTATAAAACACCCAAAGCTTATCAGTAATCCAAGATAAATCAAGCCAAAATATTATCAAAATCTTATTAGATCAATCATCTAATCAAACTCCACAAAATCATGAAAGCTCCATGTGATTTCTGTATGAAATCACCACTAATCTCAAGAGGGTTTTCGTCCTCAAGAGCATTCTACAAGAGGGTTTTCATCCTCCGGAGAATATGGAAGAACTCACAGGTTCTATCCATCTGCAAACAAAATCAAATCCAAAAGCATCCCCTCCAAATGAGAGCTCATTCTCTTTTATAAGGCACTTGAGGAGTTACAAAGGAAATGAGTTATTTCTTGAAAATAATAACATTTTCCTTCCAACTTAAATTATTTCTTTTTTCCTCCACTTAAGTGTTCACTTTTATGTGCCTCAATAAAAGAATATGTTTTCCCCTTTCTAATGAGCTATAACACTTAATAACTTTTTAATTATTTTCACCCTTAGGAACTTAAGTGAAAATAATAATTAAAATAACTCATTAAATATTACTTTTTGCGGAAAATCTCAAACTTCATCCAACTGCCAAATAAACTGAACCATTATGCTCTGTAAGGTTTGGGATGCAAAACGATGCCTTCCGGGTGACTTTTCAAAAATAGACGGCTCCTCTAAGAATCTTAGAGAGCAATCCGTGAGCCCGATCAGACTTTTGAAAACATCACTGTAACCCTGGACATCCACTGAGCTCAAAGCCAAGGAAAATAATCCATTAACACAATGGAAACCCATATAACTGATCAGCAGACTAAACCATGACCACTCTAAGAACATTGGAGTCCTTCCCAAACATGTCGGATAGCCTCTAAAAGACTAGGAACAAGCATAATGCGCACAAAATTCTATGCGCCAAAAAAGGGACATTACAAATTCAGGAACATGTTTATCATAGTTAGAGTTTGAATATTGTCCTTAACATATCAATGCAATTGTTTGATTTGAAGAGGAAAAAAGATTGAACGCATAAAACATAGTATGACATCCTTAAAAACATTATACTAAGAATGGAAGAATCCTGATTTTTTACCTATTCCTGTAGCATTAGTTAGTATGATCAAAAGAATCAATATTCTTCTTTTCTATATGTTTAATTAATATGCTTTCCAATTTTAATGTATCATGCTCATTTAAATTTCACATGCGTACAGCGTTTTTCATTTAAGTGTTGCAATTTCTCTGTTTTCAGAAAGATTACCCCTTGCTTGGAGAATGCATTTTTTCTTTTGGTTTTCTTACAATTATTGGTTAGGAGATCTTGCTTTTCATATTTTCAAAATTTGCTTTACCAAATTTTTTACTTATTGTTATGATTGACTTGTCAGGAAGGATTTGCATTTGCTCACTGCACAACTTGCAAGGCTCCTTATCATCTAAGAGTGCATGTTGCAGCAGACAGGAAGTGGAGAACATTGAAGTTTCGGTTCTTTGTAACCAGGGATGTCCTCTTCATCTTTGCAGCTGTCCAACTTGTGTGATTCCTGTCTTTATAACTTCCTAGATATAAAGATTCTTATGAGTAGCTACCTGTAGGTTGTACATCTACAGTGATAAGTATGATGTGGACATTGATTGTTTAGAAAAAACTGGAGATCTGACATTCTAATGGCTACAAAAAAACGTAAGACTTGAAGAGATACCAAGAGGTGAAGGTTGATTAAAATCAATCTATTATAACATTTCTTGCCTTGTAATTCCAATTCCTTTAACTTGCCTAAAATCATAAATGATATTTGAACTTATCTATATGCATACTCTTAAACCAAGTTGGCCTGGAGCCAATTTTACCCTGAACTCGTTTTTCTAAGCTAGTTTTGTTTATTGGAGGTATGATTTTTTTCACTGTGACCATAGCGTTTGGTTCTTTTGTAGAGGAGTCTTCAATTCTGCCTTATATTAAGGCCACACAGGGAATGTGTTCCTTTGTGCTTCCACATTAATCAAGTAAATGAATCCATGATGTTTACTGCAATAACCCTTTGAAGTGTTTTTGCCCATATTGTGGGTATGTTTCTTCAAACAGAGCAGGATAGGCAATTATCACTGTTGGAATCGAATATGCTATATGCTTATATCTTTATTTGTTTAATCATGAATGGTGTTTACATATCCTGATTGATCTTGTGAATCTAAGAGCTAGAAGAGTTCCAAATAAAAAATCTTAATAAGAGAGTCATACATTGATTTTTTTATGTGGATGAGATCAGTGCATCTTTTAGAATATTGTGCCAGTGAATGAGTTCCAATCTTTTCTTTTTTGGCAAAAATGTAAATTATAAATTGTTCAAGAAAAACAGATTGAGGAGGTAGCAGTACTTACTACTTCCATTCCTACCCAAGTGAAGAGAGCAATGATGTCTTACTGTTTCCAAGTTATGTACTTTCTAGGAAGATTTGATTCAGCATAAATTTGCATTCCTTTGTTAAATTGTCTCTTATAAAGTTCTGTTTTAGTGACTGCATAAAACCATTGAAACCTATGTGAGAGTTTGTGTTCGATTGGATGATTGTCACACTTTCCAAGTTTATGGTCTTGATGATTCCTTTGGGAGTTTGTATTTAGAATCAGGACAACAGTGGGCTTTTCCTTAGGTGCCATTCCTGACATGAACCTGGCCACTTGGAGAGGATTTATGCCAAGGAACGATAATTGGACCATAAAATTTAGAAGGAAAGCCTTGATGGGGATGTCTTTCAAAAGGTCGAAAAGAATATGAATCAGGTTTGGAGATCCAATCAGGTGATCACCAATGATCCTCAATGAATGGCGGGCAATGGAAAAAGGAGGTTTCATATCCTAGAGGAAGGGATGATGAAGGATCCTTCATTCTTTAGACTGAGCAACATATCCTGACAAAAAATGACATGATTCCTCATCAACATATTTTTTTTATTACCATTTGCTCCCAGTAATGACTGCAAGTTTATAACTGTGGTGGCAGCTGAGTGTCTCTTGGTCATAGAACCTCCTTTCCTTTGCTAAACTTTCTCATCAAGTTAAGGACCCATGTATGGTTTTAGATGCATTTGCAAATGTTTCTTCCTCTCACCACAACATATTTAATCCAATCCATTTTCCCAAGATTCTCAGTGTGAGTCAAGGTAATGGACTGCACAAGGAGCGCCGGAAATTTTTTCTGTGCCTCTCAATCAGAATCGTTTTCCTGCATCTACATGATTGGAGGCATTGTTGGTAACTACTTGGAAAGCATTTTCAATAGCTACCTTCATTGCAACCTTGTAAACTTAACTAATCCACACTCTTCATTTTCTCTGAAGCAATAATTTTGTTGAGGAAAACAGTACCCTCCACAGAAGCATCAAGGATAATTACGATGTGTCCATTATCTACCATCTGTCTGAATATTGGGCATTATGGTGCAGCCTGGCCTTCTCCATTTAGCCCATTGCTGATTGATCAATATGCCTATATCTGCTACCTTCTCTTGCAACGTCAACTATCATATTTTTTGATGAGTTTGGAGCTTTCAATGCTAGACCAGCCCAAGAAGGCACCAACCATTCCAGGCCAAGAAGGGACTGTAAAAAGGAAATAAAACCTCCATGAATGACTAGCAAGTAGCACCACACACAACTCTCCACATTGAATGGTATATCAGAAAAAGTACCAAATTATCAACTGCACTCCTTGCTTCAATCAGCACTCTCAAGCAAGGATTGAGAACCGAGGGTAGATCATGACACAATATATAATTTGAAATGGACTGAACCCTTGCCATGACTCCTAGATCCAATAGTAGAAGGTGAAGTTGTACAAGGGTATGCAGTGAGAGGAGAGAATCTGACCCCTTCTCTTTTTTCTGCCTCTTAAAATGCTCCTTTCCCTCAAAGTTTCTAGAAAAACTATCATCTCCCTCTGAACTTTCATTTTGACAGCTTTGCATAGGCAATGCCACATCCAGGTATTCTTAAATTTTCAGACCATGGCAAGCAGATTCTACTCTCAGAAAATTAACCGTAACTTTAATAATGAAAACTCCAATCAAAATTGCTGATTCTTACTATAAGAACTAAGTTACCAGTTTTGGTACTGGTACTGGTTCTGGTATGGTGGTTCAGTTCGCGGGTTCGATCAAAATTTTTTTTGGGTGTGGGTTCATTTTGGGTTTGTCCATACAAAACATATAAAAATCAGAAATATATTCATATTTGCAGCATTAATTAAGTTCAGAATAACATAGCATCATGAATATGATCATATAATAAACAAAACCACACTAGTATTAGAAATTAAAAACACTACAATGTCAATTAGTCAAACACGAACGTTGAATGTCATGATATATATAGTTATTACAATTCAAAAATCAAAATTATAATGCCAAATGTCAACAATCAGCCATCACTAATTAGGCATCGCTGTCATATGTGTCTTCAAAAATATCATCACCACAATCCATATTAGATGATGCGGGTATTGGTATATTAGAAGAACCACAAAAAGTGGCACTAGCACTGACACTAGCACTTGCACTAGTAGTGGCACTAGCACTGGCACTAGCAACTCTCATGCCCTCTACCAAGCTCGACATCAGCATCAACTTCAAGTGCGGCAAGGTGGGAAATGGTAGCATCTAGGTCAGTATGCTCTGGCTCGATATCCCACTTCCTTGTGTCCCCTTCCTTGTAGTCCCTGTCTTTGTGTGTAAGGAGGCGCAAGTTGGAATGCACATACACTAAGTCCTCCGCCTTTTTTGAGTGCAGCCGGTTACGCTTTACTGAGTGGATGAAGGAGTATGTGCTCCAATTCCTCTTAGATGCTGATGAACTAGCAACCTATTAAGACAACGTTAGAGAGTTAGAGTTATAAATTAGAATTTAGAAATGAAACTTAAAAATCTAAAAGATAATAGAACTTGCGCTAAAATTTTGATTGCAAGAGGTTGTAGGTGTATGAATGATTGGCCATGGAAGTACCACCACCTATGGGCATCAACCTTATATTTTTCATGAAGAGCATTAATACTCATGTCATTGGAGCTCACAAAATCCATGAACTCGACTCTAACTGTATCTCGTACGTCAGGATCAACGAAGAGTCTGCAAAATGTTGCCTTGTACCCTTGGCTGACTTCAACATCTCTATATGGGGCAACCCTTGTCACCACAGAAAGGAGCTCAATACTATAATATTTGGGACTCAGTGCAAAGGCAAGAAGATGCAATGGGTTGGTCATTTTGTCCCATCTCTCTTCAATAATTTCGTGTATTTGTTTGAAGAAAGTTTCTCTAGGATCTCGCTCATGTTCATTTATGATGGCTTTCATCTTCTCAATCATTGAGTCGATGCCATCATATACCTCTCTCAAACAAGGCCTATCCATGTCGGTATAACGGATCATACTCAATATGGGCTCGGTAAAACTGAGGAGATACTCAACATGATCCCACCAATGGTCATCTAGGATCAACTGCTTAATTTTTGTTGCCCTTGCAGTGCTAGATTGCCTCCATATGGACCAATTTTGGCTGGTGACCATGTTAGAGAGTGCCTTTCTAACCTTCACAAGCTGTCTTAAGACAATTGTGTTGGAGGCGAATGGGTCTCAGCAACCTATAAAATCAAAATAAAAAAATAAAAAATAAAGTTTCTTAAAAAATAAATTTACAAAACTCAAAACATAAACTTAAGAAAAAATAAAAATTGCTTCACTTACCTTTGGCAGCTCCAATCTTGAGAATGATCTGAAAATGCCTTGTGACATATGGTTGTTGGTGATGAACATTTGGATGTCTTCTGCCTCACTATACACCTATTTGATCCAATCAATTTTTTGCCAATTTTTTGTAGCATAAGGTTGAGGGAGTGGACTGCACAAGGTGTCCAAAAGATGTAACGCTCCTCAACCAATAAACCAGCTGTTCTACAATTTTTTTCATTGTTTGTTACGACTTGAACAACGTTTCGAGGCCCCAGTTCCTTAATGGTTTGACAAAGAATATTAGCAATAAATGGACCATCCTTCACCTCCCCTTCATAATCGACTGCCTTCAAAAACATAGCCCCTTTAGGGCACACTACAATAACATTGATCAATGGCCGATTTGTTGAATCTTTCCATCCATCAGAAACGATGGATAAACCTGTCTTAGCCCAAGAATCCCTTATGGGCTTCAATGAATCCTCTACAAACTTCACTTCCTTTTCCAACAAGGTGCTACGCACCTTCTCAAAACCTGGGCCCTTGTACCCTTTTGGAGCTTCATTAATTGCTTTCACTATTTGTTTCCAATAAGGTGAGTGAACAACTTTGAAAGCTAATCCATTCGCATAGACACATCTTGCAATATGTTGATCAGCAATCTCACAAGACTCATTGTGAAATGCCACTTCCAATGGTCCCTTTGATCTCTTACGTGCTATAGGTTCTTCAACTGTGGGCAAAAATGGGTGGCTCTCTACAGGTTCAAAAATAGATGGTGATTGAGGGGGCTTCATTCCTTGAGATCCTTTCTTTAGCAAAGGGTGATTTAATTTACGACTTGATGCTTCCTCTGCTTTTTCTTGCTCTTGAATATATGCAAGGACTTGAGCTTGTGGGATGGGTACACCATTTTTTCCTGGGCAAGCTTTGATGCCCGTCCCAGGAATGTTACACAAATGGGCTTTCACTCGACCGTAAGAGCTTCTATACCGAACCTCACACCCATTGCACTTCCATACATAACCCCCACCACCTGAAAGTGGTTCTAACATAGTAACATATTTCCAAAGGGGTGAATTTGGATCTGTTTTGAACTTGGATTTCTCTGACGAGGTTGAATCGATTGCCATTGTAATCCCTATGCCAACAAAATGAATAAACAACACATTCGAAGAATCCAAACAAATGAAAATATATATAGAACCTAGTTGAGTTTAAAAGCTTTACACATGTGCCATTGATTCATAGTAGATAGAAGAATTTAGAAAAAACCAAAAAAAATTCAAAACTAAACAAAAATGTAGAAAAAAAAAACCAAAAATACCAACCTTTTTTGCAAAAATCTGCCTCTACAATTTCCTTTGTAGCAAACCAGCTATTGCACACCCGTAGGAATAACAAATCAATCACTTTGGATCCTTCACCGATCAATCTTCAACTCTATTTCTTTGATGGCAAGCAAAAATGAGAGTTCAACTCAAAATGGAAGAGTTTTCTATTTTGCATTTAGAATGAGGTAAATAGAATGTTTTTTGTCTTTAAAATGACTCCAAATGATGCTTTTAGGGTTAGAGAGGGAGTCAAATCATTAAAAACAATTAAAAATTGCCCAAAAAATATTAAAAAAATGTCAAAAAAGCACTTTTTTCTGGCCGCCAGACACAGGTTCTGTCTGGGTTCACCCAGGTTCTACTCGGGTTCGCCCTGGGTTCCCTCGGGTTCGTCCTGGATGGACCCATAGGCCCATGACCGAACCTTGGCCGGATCCCCGGGAGGACCGGACTAGGATCCGGACCCGGGAGGACCGGACTAGGATCTGGACCTGGGGTGGACCGAACCGGGACCCAGGCCGGGAATATGCAGAACTAGTAACTTAGTATAATAATCTACAAACACATACTGCTGAAAATATGAACAGCGAATACAGATTATTTAACTCTCAAACCTGCAACTGTCTTCTCATTAAATCTAAAAAGAAATACATTGCACTAGCTCAAAGTTTGGAATTAATAAAATCACATTACATCCCTGCCTTTCTTTTATAGATGAAGGTGGTTAGGAACTGGAAGTGTGCGCTATCTTGCATGAGTCAAACTGCCTAAAACTGGAGGTTTCCTAACTTATGTACCTTAGTTGAAAATAGAACTGCAGCTAAAAATGGCACCTAGCTAAATCTGAAAAGCAAACTGCTACATACTAAATTGCAAAAAGCAAAGTCTAAGCTTAGACATTAAAATCTGATACAGCATGCATGCGTACAAACTTAGACTTATATATCTAGAACAGCATATGTGCTGGAGGCATGCATGCAAACTTAGACTTCTAAATCTGAAAAGCATTCTAATTCTGGAAGAGGATAAGGCTTGTGCATGCATGCTGGAGTTATGCACTACATAACTGGTAAATATTCTTTACATGCGTGCACCCTCTCCTATATAACCAGGTGTTATTCTCTTCATGCATGTGCCCTTTCCATGCTGATCTCTTACCTGCACACAGGTCTGGATCTGCTGCTGTCATTGCTGCTGAAGTGTGCATCTTATGAGAAGAAAACAGACTGAGCAACTAGGTAAAAACTCTAATAGGCATGTATCCAAGGTTGTAATTGAGGTGGTTAATGCCTTCATGAACCACCACTGCGCAGTATGACATGCAAAGGAAAAAGGTGAAGGTAGTTTTTTATGTCAGCACCAAGTGAGACACCAATTTAGTGTATGAGACCTCTCTTGTAAAGGTGTCTTTTTTCCCTTTAACCTTATATGTTGTTCAAATGTGTTATCTTTTTAGATTTCTATCCTTTGACCAAAGTTGTGACAAATCAAGCCATGCCAATCCATCTAAGGTCAGAAGTACCATTTTTTAATTTTATTTTTGAAAGAGTTTGAGCTTTCTCCAACAATTATGGAGCTCTCAGCCTGCCCTCTCTTACAATGCTTACATAGGGGATCTCATCTTTGCAGCTGTGCCATTCTGAGGAACAGAAACAACTAGTTTAGGATAGAGAATAAATAACTGATCTAACCCACTAGAAAATAGAAAAGTAAAAAAATCTATAACATTAACTGCTGTTTCTTTTGAAGAAAATACAGCAATCTGGGTTAGAGAATAATGGAAAAGAATAGTAGAGAAGAATAAAGGAGTAGAAAAGGAAAATAAATGAAGGATAAAGAAGAATAAAATGAAGAGAAATAGAAGAAAGAAGGTTTATGCGCTAGAATGACACTAAACCTAATGAAATGAGGGACCAATTGAGGATGCAATAATCTATCCTTTGAATAAAGCAATGTCAATGAAAGCAAATGCAATACTTAGGGATAAGAGAGGGCTTACTGGTTAAGCTTGATGAAGGCCAACAATTAGAGTTAGTACATATGGATGCATATAAACAAAATATAAAATGTGATAGTAAAATGCTTTTCTAGAACGAAGATTTACACATTGACTTCCCCATTTGGCAGAAAAAAACCAGTTTCGGGTGAAATGGCTAAAGGTGATTTGAAGATGTAAGAGGGCTCCTCGTGCACAATGTAAGTAGGCAGCTTGATCCTTGTCACATTGTTTGGTTAGACCCAATCTGAAATCAGACCTACCACTAGATGTGGCTAAGTCAGTGTCTTGTCTAGAGAATGGCTACTCATCCTTGAAAGTTATGAAAAGAAGATATTGAATGCAGAAACATGAGCTTAAAATTGTAATTGTATTAATTGGTCATTTGAGTGGTGTGGTTGAGGGCTTTATATTGTTCATTCATTTACCTTAAAAATTGGTTAAGGAACATGTATATTTTAGGACGGGACCTAAAAACAATAAATGGCAGGTTAAGCTGATGGAGGTAAGTAACATAAATTGTGGGATAATAAGGTAGAGGGATGGATTTGATATAGGATAAATGGCAGGTCAACATAGTGGAGGTATAGACCTAAAAAAATATAAATGGCAGTTTAAGATGACAGAGGGATGAACTGCTTTTATGCCATGTATCAAGGGTCTACTTGGTAGACAATTATAGTTAAGATGTTAATGATGCAGTCTAGAAATGGGGGTCTTTATCAGAAGGCCAATTCTAGCAGCCAACAACAACAATTTCTCACCAACAACAAATTTCAATCAGAATTTTATTCATATCACAAACCTGTAATTGTTACAGCACCATAAGGAGTACAATTTTTACAGTCTACATCAATCAACTCTATCCAGAGACAATACTTCCTCTTCAAAACAACAAAGGACCAGCCAAAAGTTCCACCAGAGTACTACAACTCCCTTTTTATACTTTGGACTGGAAGAAGTTGAATCGTCTTGCAAACATTAGCCATTACAAAACTGAATTGAAACCAAAATAATATGTTTCGGGTTTTTAAATGGTTCAGGAACCAAAATAGTCACCGAAACCATGACTTTCGGTAATTGGAAGCGTTCATGAACCAAAACAATCGCCGAAATTATTATGTTCAAACTTTAAAAATGCCCTTATAATGTCTTTTGGCGAATCGACACCTTTTCGAACTTCTTCTACAATGCATTTCGGCATACCGGCATCTTGGTGAACCTTTGAACTGTGTTGGCGAATCGGCTCCTTTGTGAACCTTTGAACTCTTCGTTGGCATTTCTTTTAGTTCATGAACTTAGAAATCCGCCGAAACACCTTTATGAAAGTTCCTTTCAGCATAAAACAAAGTTCCCGAACTTAGAAAATGACCGAAACACTTTATGAAGACACTTTTCGGCACACGATGAAGTTCACGAACTTGAAAAATGGCTGAAACAAAGGCTTGTCAAGCTCTTTCAGTGCGACGAAGAGTTTATGAACTTCAATTTCACTGAAATACTAAGTAAAAGAGAGTTTTCGGCAAATCGGTAGGTTTAGGAACTTTTGAATCTGCCGAAAACTTAACCAAATTTGCCCCAAACTTTGCCAAATTGAAACTACAAGTACCCATTTAGCTCTTCTACAAGATGATGCCTTTGACTGACTTGAACCATAAAATTCTTCTGAAGTGATTACCAAAACAACACAACTGAAAACAAAACACAACAAAAATTGAACTGAAACCTGAAATAATTTTGAGTGATATAGGATTGCTTGTGAACCCGGATGCTCCTACATCAATCAATGACAAAGAACTTGATACTTAGTGTCTTAGTAACTTAGATGATATGAAATATGTAGGTTCCTCATAAGTAGAGGGGTTTTTGTGGGCTTGAGGTTGGTATGCCTCAGGCCAATTCTCTCTATAATCTCATAGGAAACCACATCAAGGGCATAATTCTCATTGATTAATGTCTTCTTGATCAAATATCAGTCACTCACAATGATCTCAATGTACAAGGTGGGGTACCCATTCTTAAGCATCTCTAAGTCACTAGGAATGCTTGCTAAAGGGAAGAATCAACCTTCTTAGAAGGGAAGAGAACCAATGGTAATTGGTGCACATTTGTAATGGATCCCTTGGACTCTGTCATGAAGGGTGTTTGCCATTGGACCTAAAGACTCTAAAAAGTTCATTCTTATTGAACAAAGAGGTCTTGAGGAGCTCAAGGAAGGAGATGTTTGAAGAGGTTTGTACTGGATTTTCAACAATAAAGTAAGTACCTTGGGATTTTGAGAATTTCTTGCGTTTGTTGACTCGTGCCATGCCATGAAGGCCTTGGAGTTGGACATGTGGATTAGTTGAATCCTTGATTGGCTTATATACAAATGGTTGCATAGCAACAAGGGAACTCAATGAAGGTTTAGAAGATGAATTGAGTTGAGGTCTGTGAACTTACAAACCTCTTTACTTGGGAATGTTGTTCTCTACCTTGTCAAACTTAGCTTCTATGAAGCCTACAACCTAGAGTCTCTCCTTGGGAGCAGTGCTAGGTCGAGCTTGGTTTTATGACGTAAAAGCTTGATTGTTGTCTTGATTGGTGTTGTGTTTTGGGAAAGTTTCCTTGTATATGTTTAAACTAGTGTTATGAGACACCACATACCATATTGTCTTTCAGTTGTAAGAAGGGATTCTAGCATGCTTGTCTTTGGTTTTAGGGAAGACCAGGCTAGTGTTTTTTAAGCTTATTGCACTGTGAGGTTTCATGACTATTCATCTAATGGTAAAAACATCTCTTTTGGAGTGTTGGGTCTTATTGTCTGGGTTATTTGACCACTTTTGTCAATTGAGTTTACTTTGGTTTTGGATAGAGTTTTGATTAGCTTGAGGATGCTCAAAGGATTGCTACTATGTGTTGTTGGTAGAGTCAAAGAGTAGTGATTATATTCATGCCTTGATTGCTCCTTTTGGGATAAGCAAGTTTCTTATAATTTGTTTCTCCATCCTCATTAGCATTTTGATTCTTATCAATTGTGTGCCTATTGGGTTCTTGGCATAGGTTCTCTTGCCACTTTCTTGCCAAGATTTGTTTATTCAAAGAGCTAACTCCTTAGCCTCATTGAGGGAAAGAACTTCTTGGATTGTTAACATAAGCTTAGTATCTAAGCCATGTACGAAAAAGTCCATATGCTTGCAAGACTCTATATTGGTAGCCATGGAGGATGAATATCAAGTATAATACCAACAAAATACTAAGTTGAGGCAGGTTTGTTCGAGATCTTTCTTGCTATTTAAGAGCTCTCTAATCTCATAAGTGACAAAGTCTTGAGTTTTGAAGGCATGGACAAATTGGTTTGACAATTGATGAAAAAAATGAAAGGTGTGTTTAATTAGAGTTAGTAATACTAGTTTAGTGCCTTCTTGTCAAGGGTGCATGAAAAGATCTTAGTAACCACAAGATCCCATGGTAATGAGTCTCTTATGATGGTAGTGAAGGTTTTGATATTAGAGTTTGGATCCTTGCCGACTTTGGATTTTGGGAGCTGAAGTAGACCTATTAGAAGCAAAGTTTTTCGAATGTTTTCAGCCTAAGGCACATAGAGATATTCTAGGTAGTTCCTAGTATAGGAGGGGCTTTTAGGGCCAAGTAGTGGTCTAGGAGGAGGGGTGTTTAGATACTCGAACTCCAAAATGTGGCCCCTAAGCTACATACATGTAATAGTAGGGAGAAATGTGGTCACTTCTCTGTCCATAGTGGGGATGATATAACCTGTAATAACCATTAGGATTTGGAGCTTAGTAAAAAGAGGGGTTGAAGAGTGCCGAGATGCAACAACATATTGGCCAACTTTGTCCTCCAAGTTTTGGGTGATAGCTACCATTGTGGCTAGTCTTGGTTAGATGATTAATAGGCTTGATTCACAAGGGTTGTAATATGCATGATCAAGTGGATTTTTAAGCGCTATGAACTCTAACCTTAGATATGATGATACATGCATGATTAGTCTGGCTTGGTTGAGAGCACCTCTAATATTATTCTTTTGAAAGGAGCAACGTAGATGAGGGATGATCTTATTGCTAGTTGAGCTTAGTAAGCTCTTTGGTCATGTTAGCCACAGTCAATAAATATTTATAGTCGTCAACTCTGAATCCTTCAGAAGGGTGCACACATCTTGCTAATCCAACAAAAACAAGCCTTTACCTATCTTTTTTTTGTCAATTTGACTATCATGTGTTCGCCATGGCAAGAACCCCATCCGCATCTGAAATAGGCCACCCCTGTTTGTGTTCTTTGATTATTTATATTTTTGTTATTTTTATTAGATTTGTGATGTTTCAAAACTAGACGGAAGATGCAGAAGGGGTTTTTTCGTTTTGCATGTAATGTTTTTTCATTGTAATACAGATATATAAGCATGCAACGAAAACCCATAAAATCTATGGTAGATATGAACAATATAATTAATGCCCAGTTCACATAATGACATAAAATGAATTATCATCACATACCCATGTCAAAATATTCATCTTCGAACTTCTGCTGTAGCTGGACCAGCAACATGAACATAGTATTTTGCATTCAATACATCAACAATGAGGTTAGACTCAGCTACAAACAGTGACAATGCCCTCCTAGAGTCAAATCGACTCCAGTGCTCATGAAAGAACCTCCAACGAACTCCCAATGAGGCCTCCAAGATGTACGGCCAGGTCTGAAATGTACGGCCAATTGAAGGAGGTGTACGGCCAGCAAGGAACAGCAATGCTTGACAAATAAACATCTTAAACCTGCATAAGTCTGCCACTCCTGTGTGTGTTCTCAGCTGCACCAAAAAGTCTGAAATGATAGGTCTTTAACCTCTTTGAAATCCCAACAAATGAACTATCTGAAACACAACTACAATCACTGTGTATGGCTGCCCAAGAGTCCCCTTGGGTGATCTCTCACACTTGCGGAAGACTGAAACTAATGGTGGTTTTCGTCACCAAAAGCCATGGCTGGAAATCTTCTTCAAACCCTCAACTTGCAGAGCAAAAAGCATAGTGAAATGGAATGTTATGAATGGATGCCTTTTTTTCCCTTTTACTTAACTCTTATATCTCCTCATGAGGGTCGATCCCTTTTGGGGGGGAAATAAAACATTTTAAATTAACTTTATTTCCCTTAAGGTGGCGTCCAAGTCCTTAGTGACTTTTTTTTGCATTTTACACCTTTTCCTAGTCACTGACTTTATAATATAAAGTCCAATTATTAAATATGAATTAGAACTTACGGACCTTAAAATGGAATAGCAAACGGACTCGGAATCACATGAACAATAGACCGTTGGAAAGGTCTCATCAAAACACTCCACCTCCAACCTTGAATTTCCCCAACAGGGGCAAACCCTAACTTACTAAAAATAGTAAGTCCCAACCAAGGTGTCCGAAAACAACCAAACGAACTCCAAAAGTCCCCTAACCACATTGGTTAGTCTATGGGAACCAAGTATAGACTAACACCCTCTAGAAAAGGGGACATTACAACATCAACTCAATGTTGATTACCCATTTGTGGGGTATGGTCATTTATCATAATCCATGAAGTTCCTTGCATTATTATTCATGTGCAGACTATTTAGGCATAGATCAAACCCAAATTGCCAGATCGTTGTAGTGTGACCATTAGAGTTATTTAGGCAATTTGATGAGATCATGAGAACACCTTGTAGGCCCTAAAAGGGTGTGCAAAAGAAGGCTCTGTGTCACTAGAAGGTGTTTTTAGGATATTAGAATGGTGACAAGTGATTTGTATGGGCTTGGGTGGCTTGGTCAGATGTGTATACCTCGAAGGAATAAGAAAACTGTCAAAATTGATAAATGCAATGGCAACTCTCAAAGAGATTGAACTTAACTACAAGAAAATGTAGTATTTGGCAAGTTTTCCTTGGAAATGGATGAGTTTGTGGTCGCAAATAATAGAAAATGAGACAAAATTGACAAGTGTCCAAAGGAGTCGAAATTGATACAAGGAGGGAAAAGTATACAATCATAGATAAGAGGTCAAAATGTCTTTTGGCCAAGATTTGAGGAAACAAACGCATTATGCACAATAGTAATCACGTAGGTGCAAATAGTGACAATTAAGCAAATTCAAAGAAGAAAGCGAAAAAGTGAAAAGGCAAGGGTTAGATTGGTTTGGGGTAATAGAGAGAATGAGATATTGGGAATTGAGGTGTCATCATTGGACATTGGGCAGTATATTGCATCCCAAAGTTGTATATTAGAGTGCAAACATGCTCCACCTAGCAATTTGTCTTTGCTTACACAACTGCATTTGTTAACTTTTCAAGGAAATTGACAATTCTCTTTTGCTATGATCTTTATAAGATCCTCAACATGCTAACCATGAGTCTTCGCACACTCCTCATATGGTTAGCCATATGATCACAATAAATATATTGTTTTCAAGACAATGATTGTGTTAGCATTTTAATTAGTCCTTTTTAGGACAACTCAAATGAGAACAGTATGCACAGTAAAATTGTTCGTCAAGTTATAAGGGGAAGCTTCTTGAGATCTAACTAAACTTGAAACCTAAAGATATAAACAAAATTTGCAAGTATGCACACTATACAAGTTTTCATGGGGGTTTTGCATTATATTTGCTAAATGACTATGTTTTTGCCCCATATGCAAGTGCCAAACTGTGAACAATCAAGCCTTGCAGCGAGATTTTCAGATTAAGGAGGATAAACTATCAAGCACAAATAGAGACTTCCAACTGGTTAAAACAGAGACTAGTATTCAATTGTGACAAATTTTGAAGGAATAACACAAGCGAATGCTTACTAATGGCTAAATAGATTGACATGAAGAAAAAGGATTTAGACAAGTGAACACCACACAATTTGATGAAGGAAATAATTAAACTACATTCAAAGATGCATTTTTAATAGACAGATTTTGCCAATACAAAATTTGACTCAAAACAATCTACTTTTGATTTGCTTCAAGAAATTATAAACATGCAATCATTGTTATACAATCATTTTTGTTGAACAATGGCTTCTGCAACATAAGTGTGACTTCCACCAACGTTAATACAATGACTTCATTGACAATCACTGCAACATAAGTCTGCACTTCAACTCCCTCTTTCATTTATGTGCTTGAGGCACTTATTTATACGCTCTAGAAGAAGCTTTTAGTGATCAAATAATAATAGAATAATCTCAATAAAGCACTGCTTTAAAGCAACCCTAATCTTATCTTTTGCAAAGAGGAAATAAGACACTCAAAATCAAATAGCCTCAATTAGGCTCTTTCCTGCTTGAAGTCTGCTTTCTCCTTAATATAAGCCTGTGAGCTTGAGGTAGCGCTATCTTTTTCCTGATTTTTGCTTTAAAAACACTTAACTTTAGTGCTGAGTTGGAAGTTGGGCAACTAAGGCAGGAAGGTGGAATTGTTTGGTGGTGTTGCCACTCAAAAAGCACTACACTTTTTATGTTTTGATGTTGATGTGACTTTAGGCGGTTTTCCTTTATGTGTTTGCCATGTTTAACAAAACGTTCACTAGGCATTGCCACTTTATAAGTGTGATTTCCTTGAGCTCTTTTCATTTTACATGCTGGTTGTGTTTTTGCTAGTGATTTGCCATTTCAATTTTGTCATTTTCTTTGGGTTTTGCCACTCTAAAAATGTGCCAAATCTTATGTTTTTCAGTTGTTTTCTCAATGGCATAGTTCATTTAACTATTTGCCACCCTTGGCACGATTTTTTGTTGGCTTCACCACCTCAAATTGGCGCTACATCACTTGATTGTTCTTCCAAAGGTGTAGCACTGTAATGTCCCCTTTTCCTAATGAGTTAGTCTATACTTAGTTCCTGTAGACTAACCACAGTGGTTAGGGAACTCTGGGAGTTCGTTTGGTCGGTTTCTGACATTCTGGCTGAGACTTACTATTTTTAGTAAGTCGTGAAGTTGGCTATTTTGGGAAACTCATTATTGGAGGTGGAGCGTTTCGACGAGACCTTTCCAATGGTCTATTGCTCATCAGATTCCGAGTCCGTTTGCCCTTCCAAATTAAAGTCCGTAGATTAATATTTATATTTAATGGCTTGGACTTTATATTAAAGTGGTGACTTAACAGAAAATAATTTAAAGACAAATTAAGTCACCTATGGACTTGGACGCCTCATGTGGGGAAATAAAATAAAGTTTTTAAAAAGGCATTTTCCCTCCCAAAAGGGGGTTGACCCTCAAGGAATGGTTATAAAGGCACAAAGTGAAAAGCATTATTCATTCTTGATATTACATTTTATGTTTCTATTTGCTCTGCAAATGAGGGTTTGGGGGATTTCTTCCAGCCAAGGCTTTTGGTGACGAAAACCACCATTGGTATCAATCTTCCGTAGGTGTGAAAGATCACCCAAGGGGATATTGGAGCAGCCATATTCAGTGGCTGTATTTGTGCTTCAGTTGGATATACTTTGACGGAATTTTGGAGAGGATTCATGATATATCTTCATAGTTTTTGGTGCAGCTGAGAGAACAAAGGATGGACTGATTTTGTCTGCAGATTTGAGGAGGTTTTGGATTATCACTTCTCTTCTTCTTGCTGGCCGTACATTTTGGGGCAGCCATTAGTGGAGTTTGTGGGAGCTGTTCTTTACTGCTCTTGGATCGATTTTTGGCCTATGGGCCTGTGCTGAGGATTGTAGATTGTTTATTTGCATTTGCTGATACTTTTTATGCAAAACTCCATTGTCAAGTTGTTGGTCCGTCAACAGCAGAAATCTGAAGGTGCTTATTTTGAAATGGGTATGTGATGGTAATTCATTTTATGCCATTTAATGAACTGGGTCTTCATTATTTAGTTCATATCTATTATAGATTTTCTAGGTTTGAGTTGCATGTTATATTCCATTATATTCTGACATACACACTTCAAGAAAATGAAAACCCCCTTCTACATTTTCTATCTAGTTCTGAAAGATCACAAAAAAATTAAAAATATAATATTAAATAAAGATAAATCAAAAGAACAATAGGTGCAGGTTATTACAAGCACATTTTCCTAACGAGTCTACTACCTCGATTGGAGTTTCTAACTAGCTATGCCACTAGAAAAGTGTGAGTTTTCATTTGTCTGTTCTTAGAGTTGGCACAGTTTCATAATGACATTGGCACCTTTTTGCAGATTTGGGTTACTCCTGTTAGATTTGTCAGAACTTTAGATTGGCATTGCCACTTTGAAACTGCAAAATTCACTAAAGCTTGATGCATTTTCTCCTTGGCGTGATTTCCTCATAGTTTGGTCACTAAAAATGTGCATCACATTGTCATTTTACTTAGCTTTCAATTCTTGGCGGAGTTTTGACTTGTTCATGCCACTTTTGAAGCGGACTTCTTACTGGTTGGTGCCACCTGAAGGTGTGCCATCTCCTTGACAGTCAACCTCTTCTCTGTTAAGCTTGTTTTCCTTGGCAAATTTTCCACTTTCTAGAAGCATTAAATCATATAACATTGCCCTTGTTACGTTCCTTTATCCTTGTCATTTTCTGTCTCGTGTTGATAATGTCGCTTGAAGAGGACGTTGAACTAATTCCATCCTCGAACCTTGATGATCTCGGACCCCATTTAGTGATCTTCATCTCTTCATTCCATTGCTAGAGCTGTCATCAATCAAGAAACATTTTCACCTTTCACTTGGGATAGCTCAATCTCAAATAACTTGCAAGATTTGTTAGTCGAAAAACTAGACCACAATTAGACAACCTACAAACTTGACAGGGGAAGAACATAGTGGATGCCAACAACTTGACAAGAATGTCTTGATTCAAGACTACAAACGTGATTGTGGGTAAAATTTCGTAGGGGTACCAACATTGGCTCTTTTTGTGGACCATGGGACAAACTTTGACCGTAGAACTTTAGAATTTCTGGTAAAACAAGTGACCAATGTCTTATATGTAGGCAATAGAGCCAAGCCTAAACAAAAACCTAAAATGAAACAATAAGAAAACACATTACATGAAAAGGAAAAACATAACATGATAGATGCAAGAAACAACACTACCTACCTATCTATGGACAAAAAGGAAACACATGGCTTGATAATTGTCCCCATTGCGTGCAATTGTGGAATTAGATATGGAAAGTTATGAGTAACTTGCACTTTTGTGAAGCATTTTCTTTGATAAGGAACTTGACTTGCTTTCACAGCTTGGAAGAGAGAGATCTCTTGTTGGTGTGTCCATTTAATTTTGGCATGAATTATTTGATAAGTCTTTGCTTGTGCAGTGAAGACAAGATTGATTTTGACTGGTTGTAGAGTCTTTGTGGTATTGGGAGAAAGAAAGAAAGAAAGAAATTACATTAATGTCCACAGATGATCAAAAGTAGGTCAATGGGACTTAAGAGTACACCAGTTTACAAAGAAATTTCTAGGAGAATCCTAGAGAGGCCCCACAAAGGGGAAGAACCAAAAACAAAATACAAAACAATAGGGGACCGCCAACATAGAAGGTCAAGAAACCAATACAAATAGCCAAGTAGGGGGAACAAGAACCCCAAAGAGCATAAGATGAGGAGTATTGGAGAGAGAAGGTGTCATCAAGTAGCACAATTTGGGCTAGAAATGGAGGAGTCATTGGCGTCATCATGCTCATAGGGGAGTGCCTAAGGCCAGGAGGGCTGAACTGGGGCAAGGCATTCCCCCTAGGGATAGTCCAACAAAGGTGGATAGTAGTAGCGCAAGAGATTTGCATTGATAGGTTAGATATTGTGAGTTTTTCCTTCAGCAAATGTAACTATACCTGTTCAACAACCTAGAAGGTGTGTAATGTATGTTGTTTGTCACGGCATTGCTTGTATTTAGCATTTACATTCTGAAGGATCTTTGCACTTGCTATAGTATTTGCTAAATATGCTCAGTGAATTTGTCAACTTTGTCAATTTCGTTTTGAGCTGAAGGACCTATCACTAAGGACAATGGCATGGGATAAGCTACACCAATGGGTGCCAGTGGTTGAAAGCCTAATAGACTTGAAAAGTATTGTGCATTGTAGAGTTGTGAAGAGCTCTGTTGTAGCTGTGTTGAATGAAAGGCAAGATTTCATCCCATGTGCACTACTTCTTGGAGTTGTACATTTGAAGAAGGTGCACTATCATCTTGTGTAATGTCCCCATTTTGAGCAAGGTTTGGAAAAGAGAATATTGTTGAGGCTTGGAGAATGGAATGTTGAATTTTATGGCTTCAACTATTTTTCTATGATGAAACGAAGTTGTAAAAAGACTTTTGGTATTTTTATAATATTTTTCAAAAAGTCAAAAATAATAAAATATTTAGCCAAGAGGGAAAACGTCCCATTTGGGAGATTGGAAAAATGAAAAAAGGTTGAAAAAAAGAAAGTGAGATGAAAAATAATAAAATAATATTTTATTATTAAAATATTATATTTTTCCTCCCAAGTTGCTGCCCAAAAGGAGAAAAGAATAAAATATTAATATTTTTATTTTCTCTCTCCTAGCCGTCCAAAATTGGGAAAATTAAAAGAAAAGAAAATGATAATATTTTATTATGGCGGTGGACTCCAAAAATCATTATATTTTGTTGTAATTGGGCACCCAAGGAGAAAAAGATAAAAGATCATTTGAGGTATTTGGCATCATTCTATCATTTGGCTTTTTCACTATTTGGAGAGTTTCCCTTGGCTGTAACAGAGTTTCAGGATTATCTAAGGACGAAAACCCTTGGATTTGAGTGGTTTGGACAAAAACCCATCCCACTATGAGAGATGGATTCACCTAGAATCCATTATTGAGTATATTGCAAGTTTTTGAGGAGACAAAGGCTTCAAATCAACTAGGGTTTCAATGGAGTTTATTGGTTCAGATAGGGTTTGAAGACATCAAGCATATTGGAGGCTTATATATTCAGATTTGAAGGCAATTTGAGGATGATTTCACTATTGGGATTCATGGCTATGTTGTGTTGATGATTTGACATCTTTTAGAGGCTTCATTGGAGGTGGAATGACATATCTTGCAATTTGAAATTCATATCAGTTAGCTGTAGCTTCATATCAGACCTCAGATTAGTGCATTTCCAGCCATGTTTTGATGTGGGTTCATCATATTTTCATCATAGGAGTGTAGCGCTTCAATTTGGCATCATTGGGCTAGGGTTTGGTGGAGTTTCCAGCATATTTTTGTGAGGAATTGTGCTTCAGATTCCATATCAGCACCTACAGTTGCAAATCAGTACTTGTATTTTGGTTTTGGCTTCATTTCATCATCCAGATTGAACAATTCTAAGGCGGCCAGCATTGGAGGACAACATTGCTTCATTGTTATATCATTGTTGGATGTTTTGATTCATGATTTGATCACTTATGCATGCTTATGTAAGTCTGATTTAAAAATCAGACCTTCATCATTTGTAATCAGCCAACATCATTTCAAATAAGAGGCCAAACTTTCATCCGGGTATGTTCTATTGTGTTTTTGTATATGTATGTGAGATGGTTTAATTAATTTCAGTCATCGTTGCATGTTATTTGAATGTCATATTGCAACCTTTCCATCTACATATCATATCAAACACATTGGTGAAAACAAAACATCAAACCCTACGTGAAACTTCAGAAAAACAAATCAGAAATTTTAGGACAAGCAGGGTTATTTTCAGTTCAAATCTAGACAGGGTTCTTACATCTTGTTTACTACCGATTGTTCATTACTCTATGGATGGAAGGAAGTAGACTTGTCCAATTTTGTGTCCATCAATGACCAAAGTGCTTTCTAGAATGGCTCAAGGATCTTTGATCCTAATAAAATTATGGTAGATGGTAATCCAAAGTAAACCCATACATTTTAAAAGTACAATTGGGATGTCCCCAGAATTGGGATAGACATTTTGCAAGGCATAAGAATTGCCATCTTGGAGAATATATGTACCACTACATACACAAAGCGATTACCCCTTGTAGTGGTGGGATAACAAAATAGAAGGTCCATGGAAACGGATTACCAAGGCTTTGTTGAAACTAGTGATGGCATGTACATACCTTGTCTTTTGTTAATTGGTTTGGCTATGACACATACGGTACAATATTGGATATACTTGGTGACATCCAATTAGAGGTGTGGCTAGTAGAATTACGTCTTAGTATTGACAGGGCTTTGTCAACTCTGATGCGTCCTACAACCTTGCTGAAATGAACCTTCCATAGAAGTTTCTAGCTCTCTCCCTTGTGTAGTATACACAAGTGTGCAAGGTGACATAGGAGTCCATTTTACAAGTAGAAATCTGGAATTGGTTGCATAGATCTTTGAGAATTCCGCATTTAATGTGTACAATTCTGCTCAAGTGTCAATCTCATGTCAACATGCATCAAGCACAATGAGGAGAATCTGAATTGAAGGTCGACTCAAACAATTTGCTACTATATTCGAACTTCCCTTGTGTTTTATATTTAGCTGGAATTATTGGAGATACGATGACCACTCTTGATGGCATTTCTACTAAATCTTGTTCTGTACTTGTAGAAATTGAAGTAGTTTGTGGTTTATGTGGATCATTGTTTCATTTTCTACTATGTTGTGTTTCAATTGTTTACATGCTTGGACAATGTGGATGCCATGTTGTGAAAAACAATTAGATGGTCATGTTGTGTGAATACTACTCAGAATGCATATTTGGAGGCATTAGTGTCTATCTAGAATGGCTTTTGAAGAGCTACAAGTGTGAGCATTGGTGTGTAACAAAGTGTACATTTAATTTCATTGAATTCTTTTTGTTGTGCAGTTGATTAGGTTAATGTTACTTTTGTGCCACATTTGATGATTTGATTTAATGGCAAGGTGACTTGATTAAGACCAAGATCAAACCTGCTATAGAAGTTTGCTAATCCCAAGAAGCTATGGAGCTCTATTTGATTCTTTGGTGTAGGCCATTCTTGGATAATGTGGATTTTGATTGTGTCCATGTGTAGTTCTTGTGCGTACACAATGTATCCTAGATATTGTATCTCTTGCATGGCGAATGAACATTTCTCCAGCTTGATGTAGAGTTTTTGCTACTACAAAGTTTGAAACTCTTGGTGGATGTGGCATATGTGTTCATCCCATGTCTTGCTAATGATTAGGATGTCATCAAGGTAGACAACAACAAATGTGTTGGTGAACTTCCTAAGAATGTTATTCATCATTCGCATGAATGTCTTTGGTGTGTTGGTCAACCCAAAGAACATAACTAACCATTTCAATAGACCTTCCTTGGATTTGAAGGCTATCTTTTAGATGTTTGTAGTTTCAATAGGAATTTGATGATACCTAGACTTAAGATCGATTTTGGTGAAGAACTTGGCGCCTAGAGCTGGTCCAAGAGATCTACTACCGGGGAAGAGGGTAGCATTACTTCATTGTGATCTTGTTAAGTGTTTTGTAATTGGTGCACAACCACCATGTATTGTCCTTTGGTGTCAGTACAATTGAGTTATTGCAAGGTGAAGAGTTGGATGTGATGTGTTTCATGTCCACAAGTTCTTGTATTTTCTACTTGATCTCTTCATACTCGAGGAACTATCTATGGCACAAAGTTGCATTAGGTAAAGGTAGCCTTGGTTTCAAGCCAGTTGTATGTTTTATTGCACAATGTTGCCTCACTTCATTTGGTGACTAAAAGAGATCCTTGTTCTCCTCCAAAATGTCATTCAGCTGCTATGACTATGTTGAGGGAGTCGCAGAATGAATTTGAGCCACTAGGATGTTCTTACTCTCTTGTTTGACCATAAGAAGGATAAATTTCTTGCTGGAGTTGAAAAGGTTCTTGCATCAGTTGGTGTTAAATGATAGATAACTTGGGGACTACTTGTATGTAGTTTCTATGCTCATGAACATCTATGATAACATTCTTGGAACTTGCTTCATAGGTTGCATGTTGATTAAATAGATATGTCTGCCCAAGTAAAACATTACATACCTCTAATGGTGTGACATCGCAAAGGATTGCATCTTGAAATGGTTTGATTTCGTACACCAAGTGACACTGTTGACTGATGCTTTTCTCTGGACTTGAATTGAACCATTCAAAGGTGTATGGTTTAGGGTGAGGTGTCAATGGCAATTTTAATGTGCAAATTCCTTAAGGAGAAATTAATTTTTCTTGCTTCCATTCTCAACTATGAAGTTTACGATTATTTATTGAGCCACATTTGAGAGTGGAACCTCTATGCTTCCTTTGAGTTAGTGTTGGTGGTATTGACCATGATACTAGACTACTGCATCCATGATCTTCTTGCCTTTCTCAGGTACCATAGTGGTAGTACAGGTGGAGTCTAGTTGCGCAAGCAAGATCTTTCTAGCATGATATTCTGCAATTGAGTGATTGCCAGTGTTGTGAATATACCACTTGCCAGTCTTGGATAGTTTCTTTTGCTCATTAGGCGATGTGTTCTTCTGAGATTGTTGTAGAGGTCCTTTTCCTTGTTTAGAACTTTGTTGAGTTCTAGCCTTGGCATTCATTTCTGCACTTTGTCCTGAGACTTGGACTCTTCGTTCTTGGTCTTTTAGTTGGCTTTGGCCTCAAATTTGTAGGTGAATCTGTAGGGCTTCTTTGAGGTTAGAGATTTGGATGAAATCCATGTTAGATTGGATGTATGGTCTCAAGCCTGACCTATGCTTCATAATGGGATTCTACTTGGTCTCTTGAATGCATAGGTCAAAAACTAGAGTATGGAAGATATTAGTGTAATCTTGCATAGATTGTAATGTCCCCTTCTAACAAGCCAAATTTTTCGCAACCTTGAAAACAACTATAACTTGTTAAAGAGCACATTAGTATTCAATTCCCTTTTACACTTGGCCATAATCATATGTAGTTACTTCGACTAACCATAATTACATGCATTTTACCTTTTCACAAGCCCATTTTCCATATTTCATGATCTACCTTGGGAGAGATAGTCTTCGGCCTATTGTTAATCATACCTTCCACCTTATGAGAGATGACTCATTAGGAGGCAATGTCATACCAACTATCATGGGTCCTATTATTATTCCTTTAGTTATTAAACCAAAGGCCCATCATTATTCCTTCGATTCGTTAATGAAAGGCCCATTATCATTCCTTGATTCGTCAACCAAGGCCCATTATTATTCCTTCGATATTTAAACCGAAGGCCCATTATTACATCCTTTGATTCGTCAATCAAAGGCCCATTATTATTCCTTGATTCGTCAATCAAGGCCCATTCATTGGTCTCGGGGATGATTTCTCACCACCACGAGCCATACCCATGGTTGGTCAATTACTGTCCTAACTATCAACCTCATTTCCATAGTGTTGGGCAGATTAGCAACAAGGCCACTTACTCATCCCTAGGATGACCATGCCCATAACCCTCATAGAGTTCTATTCCAATTATCTTGTCCATATATAAATCATAATATCAAATTCATATCATGCCACAGTTCCATTTGCTTTACTATATCTTGCCTATTCCAATATAAATTCCTTTAACCATCATGATTTACACGTTTCCAAACATAATGCAAGTATGATATTCAGTTTCTCATTTAGATGCCTGATACACATTTACATTATTCTACTTACATTCCATTACTAACATAACTACTGAATTCTCGTTAGACTTTTATCATTATTTCATTGTTCATTTTGATAGAGTTTGCATACCTCTGTGTAATTGCTGCTGATTACTTACTGAGTTTGATTCATGGTGATTTGGATTGCAGAATGTATGCTTGATTTGAATGTCAATGAATGTTCTTGGATGCTGAGGTATTATGATTCTTTTCCTCTTTTTTAAAATCTGCAGTATACTTATTCTTTGAATATTTGTTGCAGATTAGAACACTTGGAATTATTGTCTTTTTGGATGGATGACTTCTTAACTGCCCATCTTCCTCCAATATTCAATGATATTATAATCATCTTCACAAATCTCCCTTCTTTCTCCTATTCCAAACCTGATTATTCTTTTCATATATATTCCTTTAGATTTCTTTATACTCAGTCCCTTCTATTCCTTTCTTGTCTTCCTTTTTATGTCTATTTAAATCAGCCTATATATTCTTACTTCCTTCCCAATTGCCATCCATCTTCCTTTATACTTTGATCATCAATCGGGAGCCTCTTTTCATTGAATCGCTGTGCCTAAAGGGACATCCCCTTTGGTAAATGAATCGCTGCAGCCTTAATTCATTCACCGTAACCTTCTTTCATATAATCGCATGCCATATAATAATGGTTGTATTATTGTCTTTGATCAATCTTTAAAGTCTTATATTCCTCATGTTATATTCGCTGACTTTAGTATTTATATTTCTTTTTTTTTCTTTATTAAGAGGCCAGCCCACCTCTTATAATATTTAATATAGTTACTTCATAATATATAATATATATTATATTATTATAATAGTATATTTGTATTTGTAATATTTATGATTATATTTAATTATTAATATTTATAATCCTTGATATTTATATTAATAATTATATCAACAATTATATTTATATTATTATTATTTCTATTTCATGCATATATTAATACATTATATATTTAATATTATAATTATAATAATATATACTATTTGTATTTATTATTTATAAATACAATTAAATAAAATAATATTATTATATAATAATAATTATACATGTTTATTAAATATTATTATATGCATGATTATCGTCAAAAGCAACTTCTCTGTCTTATTATGATGTTTAAATCTTTAATTCAAACAATGCCTTAAATACCGGGATATGACATAGATTGATCTTGCATTTAGCTCGGTAGTGCAAACTTGTATTGATCCTCATAGTTCCCAACTAGGTATTAGGCTTCTTTTAGGGATTCTACAAAACCATTCTAGGTGTCTAGAGATTCATATGTAACATCCTCATGGGATGCATGGTAGTTTTGCCACCATTACTTAACAAGCAAGGAAACTTTGAGAAGTGCTATGGTAATCTTTTATCTTTCAAAGAAGTGGTTTATCACAAAGCATGAACATACAAAATTAAGCTAGTTATCTAGAGCATCTACGTCTATTTTGCATTAAAAAATAGAGATGTCTAGATTGACTTGTACCTTGTATAGTGTGGAACCATTGAAGGGTTTGTTGAAGGCAGAACTCTTTGGAGGATACTGCATGTGCTCAAGAAGTTGGACAAAGTGATTGATGATGCTTGCTCTATCTAATTGTTGTTCCAAATCTTCTTGCTACCCACATAACACATTCTCTATCATTCTCTAGAGCATATCTGTAGTCAACATCTTTGAAACTTTGCCTGCCATTTTGGGTTGTTCGATAGGGAGGCATGCAGAAGGGTCATGAGGCTCGAGCCCCAACTTCTCTAATTTGACCTTGTATGGATGGGCATCCAAACTGATACATGATACAAATGTAAACTTCAATATTGCTAGACATGATACGAAATGTTTTGCTTTGATACCATTAATGCAAGGCCTAGGATAGTGCTCGAAGCATAGACACACTTAGCTGACTAAATGTGCCATGGCGGAAGCATATGTTAGAATGATAGAGGTCGAGAATCATATTAGAGTGCAAAAGGCTAAGGAAAAGATGAATAATATAATAGTTAGACATTGCAACGAAATTGTAACATTCGAAGTTTTATTATGCAAGAGTTATGTACAAGATTCGAGAGGCCAAATGTATCGACTGCCTAAGCTATCCCCATGTTCTACCACTAAGCTAGCTAACTCACTAGCTTGTTAACTAACTTCCTTTCACTAACTATTACAAAAAGTGGTTGTATACAATAATATACGTGTAGGTGGGTGGTGAGCAGCTTGATAGTTACAAGATTGTCTATTGTTCTATTGAGTTCTAGCTAGATTACTTTGTATTGCCATTACTCGGGAATGCATTTGCAATTGCCTTTGTGGACCATGCCTATCAAAACAAATGCCTTCAAATGTGTGGCAAGTTTGAAGAGAAGTTAGGTTGTTGCGTATTGCCATGTGTTCTTGTCATGTCCCCAATTTGCAGTGTTCACAAAAGAACTCTTAGGCCAATTATCACACTCTAGAATTTTTGTTGGGCCAATTGAGTTGGGAAATGGTTTGTCCTATTTTCTAAGTGTTTCAATGTATTCACCTTGAGCAAATAAAATTGTTTTCATGAGGAGCGACCCTTTAGAGAAGGAAAAATAATATTTAATTCAGTTTTTGAGGCGCCACCTTTAGCCTTGTTTAGGTCGGCCAATATAAAGAGAAAAGAATGATTTCAAAATCTTTAATTTGAAATCAGGTCGGCCCAGTCAGAAACTAAGGTAAGTCGGCAATGTTGAGGCTAGGTCGGCCTAGGAGAAGATGACATTTTGGGCGCCAAGGAATGATGCATTAGGTCGGCCATTTTGAATGGAAAATAAGAAAATAAAAAGGAGTTAATTTGCCTTGGTCAGCCCAAGTTGGAGGGAAAGAATAAAAAAGAAATTAAATGTCAAATATTTCATTTGGGCGCCAAGAAGTATTTTTGCTAAGTCGGTCTCTTGAGGAAAACAAATTATTATTCAAGTGTGAGCGCCCATCTCTCTAGGTCGGCTAGAGAAGGAATTCAAATCATTGTGGGCGCCAATATTGCATAGGAAGGTCAGCCCATATTGGAGATTAAACCAATAAAAATAACAATGTTTTAGGCTGGTCGGCCAGCAAGAGAAAAGAAAGAAGAAACTTGTATAAAAGCAAGTAGTGTGGAACATTTGAAAGATTATGAATTAAGCTTGTTTTTGATTTTTCCCTTTGTGGATCTGCAACTTTGTTGCAACTATTCCAAGGATGAAAACCCTTGCGAATATTAGGTGAGTTGGACGAAAACCTAGCTCATCTTGAGGAGGCTTCATAACAGAAGTCTAATTGCACTCATTGGAGGATTTCAAAGGACTTTGGAGCACTCATGTTATATCTTTCCTAGCAGAATTGTGGCGCCATTTGTTGAAGACAAGTGCTGATAACATTGAAGATCCATTGCATTTCCATAGGAGCGCCGATTTGAGTGTTTGATTCCTTGATTGAGTGCCAAGTTGTGTAGCAGAGTGCATCATATAGCGCACTGATTTAGAGAGTCTTGCATACTGTTTCATCTCTGATTTCAGATCAGACTTGTTAGTTGTGGAGGCGATCATCATAGAGGGTAGTTTGGCAACCATTTATAGAGGCGATCAGCCTTGCATGTCACCTAGTCGCCTTTGAGGAGCAGCCGAATAGCATAAGATGCATTGGTGAGGAGGCCGAACTTGTTTTGTGGACGTTTGGCATTATTGAAGGGTGGCCATCAGCATTAAACCCTTGGATCTGCATTGCCTTGACATTCTTAAGGGGATCAGCCAGTATTAAGAGATCTTGGAACTACATTTCATCTTAGGAGTGGCGACCAGCAAAGGAGGGAAGTAGACAGCAGATATTGGCAACATTGTTCATCATTGAAGACTCTTTGTCGTCATTTTGTGGAGCAATCATCATCCCTATTGAAGGCAGATCTGATTTGGAAGAAGTCCATTCATCTTGAATTGATTTTGACGTCACATTGGTATGTTGATATTCATCATTCATCTCTGAATTTTGTAACAACAGTCTATGGATATATTGTGGCTATGCTAGAGCCATAGATTTGATGTAACTGTGCAATTGAACAAACTGATTTCATGACAGCAGAAGTCTGATTTGATTGATCATCATTTTTGGCTATCAACCTAATGTGGATTGTGTAATTCATTGTGTAATTCAACTAGGGTTTGATTGTACATTTTTGGCATGTTGATTATGATGTATTTTGCATGATAAGTGGATGAAATAAGTGTATGTTCAGATCTGAGATAACAAAATCAGAATTCAGTCCTAGGGTTTCAAGTTGGAAATTGGAAAATTCAGAAATTTTGGTCAAAACCCTGCTTGGGACATTTCAGTTCTATAGGTGATGACTAAGTTGTTGACGGAGTTGCTTAAGCCACATGTGAGTGCTAATGGAATTATGAGCTCCAATGTGTCCTAGTCTCTTTTGGATCATAGATTCAATCTGTTTGGGGTCCCCATCATTACTATTTGTGATCTACATGCACTTCATACTTTGCTAGATTCGATTTGTCTCTTGGTTTATCTTGAACACTACAAAATAAATTGGAGACCATTTCCTCTAAGCAAGAGGAAGTAATGAGACATAGCCACATGGACTAGTGTACTTTATTGAATGTTTAACATAGTCACATCGGTTTATGCCTATTCTTGAATGTTGTACATATTTGTATGTATATCTCTATAATCTTAGAAGCATCCTTGCACATTTTTCGTAATCTTTATATACATAATATAAGTGAGTGACAACATGTACAAGGGCGGCAATCTCGTGTTCCTTCTTGTTGCATCAATTGTGCTCATATTAGATAACCATAGGTCTTAACACCTCTAAGTAATTTTGAGGGGTGAATATTTCATTGACAATGATTTTTACAGGGTCAATAAGTATTTCTGTAATTTTACTTTGGTTTATATATGGTTGTCTCATTCAAGGGCTACTCCCTTAATGGTTAAAAGAATTGTTGGGATTCTTTCTGTTTTTAACTTTCACATAACTAAAACTAAGTGTTGATCTACATGAGCCAAGCTTGTTAAGATATTCCATAAATTCTATTGAAGCCTTGTAGATTCAGCTCCTTGAATCTTTTAGGTGGTAAAGAGGAAGGACTTTACTCAAGTTTTAGCATTGTGGTCCTGTTTCTTCCCAATGACGTGGTTCAGCATCTTCTCATTGCCATAGATCTAATCCTCTCCGACCACTCCCCGAGCCATAGGGGCAGATGCATATTACGAGATTTTTCATTAATATAGGGGTTACTTTGGCCTTGGATGTTAGATGTGATCCTAGGGGAGTATCTTGCTTAACCCTCCCGACCCTCGGCACTCCCTTATGAGCATTATCAGATTTTTTATCGGTCCCTTCACATTGATAGATGATGGTACCAGTGACTTCACTATTTCTAGTCTAGATAATGATACTTGATGATCTCCAGTTTTCCTCAATGTTTGCTCTTTGGGGATCTTGTTTCCCCTCTTGGCTATATGTACTAGTTTCTTGACCACTTGTGTTGGAGGTCCATTGTTGTTTTGTATCTCTTTGCTTTTGTTCTTCCCCTTTTTTGGGGCCTTCTAGGTTTCTCTTCCTACAACTTTCTTTTGTAAACTTCTGTACTCGAGTCCCATTGACCTACTTTTAGTCATCTGTGGACATTAATATAATTTCTTTTCTTTTGGATAGTTTGCCAGGGCTAACATTTTTTTCCTTCATATTTTGTGATTGATTTGAATTCGAATTTGCATGGTTTCTGTTTTCAGGTGTTTCATTTTGCCTTTATGTGAATTCGAGTTTGCCTGGTTTCTATTTTCACGTGTCTCATTTTGCCTTTATGCAGATTGCATGGTTTTTGTGATTTTTTCTTGCCATTTTAGTGTTGGAATTTTTTGCAGTTCTAGTACCATTGTTATTGATTATCGTCTCTTCAGCACTTGAACTGAGTGATTGGTTAGCAATGCTCAGTAGAAAGAAAATGCACTAACTTAATGTGATCAATGTAACATCGACAAACTTGTCCAGAGATGAGTGTTTGTTGATATACGTTAATGATTATGTTGGAATTCCAAGGCTCTCTAATTTTGAACGCTAACCAACTCGTCACCTTTGTATGTTTCTTTCATAGTGTTAGTGTTTTATTTCGCACCTTTCAATGCAAACATAAAATGGATAGATGTGCGGTAGAACCGCTCTTCAAATTGAAGGGGAAGCTCCCTGTAAATAAAACTAACTTAAAACTACAGACTATGTACAGTGTTTTTAGAGGTTTTTCATACTTATGCTGAATGAAAGGGAAATTTGCAATCTTTTTTGGGTTTGCAGCGTGCGAAAGGCAAAAACACACTTTTGATAGCGAAGCAAGGATTTTTGCGCTTTTTTGACTGGAATTAGAATCTAAACTACATGCTCGCATTATTCAGCTAAATTCAGAGGCTGAGCAGGGCAAGTACACGCAGATTGGATCAGACAGATTGAACAAATAACACAAGAACATATAATCATGAATTTTGTGATTAAATGGCATATGACGGTACAAAGACATGACTTATACCTTCAACTTCATTTGCGACACAAAGTTCGCAAATTCATTGAATTGATTTAACCTTCAGCATAGACGATGACAGATTTAGATAGACATTCATCAGCATAAACATGCATAATAAATGTTCTTGAACAAGCCACAAAAATCACAATTCAAACACTAGGCGACTAACAACTAGCATAATGAAGGCATGAGAATTGCCACTTTCATTGATGTTCATTCACCAGTACAATCAATTTCTTTACTCTGAAAATAAATACCAAAAAAATGCTAACTCCTAAAAACCTTTGAAAAAGCTAATTGATAATGAATCCCTTTCTATGTGCACAAAGCACTTATTTATACTGTTTTACAAAATTGCATGAGAATAAATAAAATAAAGTAATTGAACTGCTACCCTAGCTGACTACTGTTTGCTTGACATGCAAACTTATTACAAACATCTGCTCCACTCAAGCTGAAAATGGAAACATGCAACCGCCAGCTCAACTGATGATCAATCATGCAAACTTTGAGTTCAAATTCTTTAAATATCATTATCTTCCCTTTTAAATGCATGTTCTCTGCATGGAAGGAGACGTCCATCTGCAACTGAAATGAGTTGTGTATTTTAGGTGCTCAAATTGGAGGTTTAATTTTTGATCAAGCGCCTTTATCTAAAAATAGATGTGCTTCTTTTGAAAGCTGAACTTTGTAAAGGCGCGTTCATTTTTGTAAGATCCCTTACAAGATCTGCCCTAAATTCTGATTTTTATTTTCTGATTTCTGCCCTAGATTTCTGTACTTTAGAATTCTGCTCCAAACCCTAGAATTCTGATTTATTTTTCTGAGTATAAACAAGTGTGGACAGCGAACATATATATGCAATATTGCTCAAATAAATATGCCAATGATGAACCCTTATGACAATAGCATCAACCATTAACTCATCCACAAAGTATGATCACCCATATGCAAATAAAATGACAAACAAATCTGATTTCTGAATTTTTCAAACTGCTGCTACAAAACAGGATAATCTGAGTTTGCAATTACATCAAATACATAGGCCAAACATGCCCAAATATAGCCCAGAAATCTGCCCTTACAAATCAAACCTAATCATAGGTTGTACATACGCCAAATGATGTAGAATGTTGTCTCAAATCAAGCCCTAGCTGGGCGAACTTCTTCAGCTAGGCGACGCTCCCTTGGAAATGATGAATCACATGCAAAATGAGGGCGGCTAGGGCTAGGACTGATCAGCAATGCTCCCAAGAGAAATCGCCCTCCTTGGTACTCAATCTAGGGTGAAAACCCTAGCACTATCAATGCAGAAACAAATATGGCTTTGTCGCTCCTTTCCTTGCAAATCTCCAATGAAGCACAAGTATGAACTCCGTATGAGTCTACCTCCAAGATGTGATTGGGTTTTCGTCCAATCCACCTATAATCCTAAGGGTTTTCGTCCTTGGAAGGTGCTGAACCAAAAGTTGCAGCCAAAGAGATAAATCTCCACAAGAAATGATATGAATGAATGATGATGGAAATGCCTCAAAACATCTTATATTTATACATGATTCTTTCTCCTTCCTCAAGGCCGACCTAGACATGGCAATTCTCTTAATTTTATTGTAGAGGGCTGGCCTCCCTTTTGGCACCCAAAACACGATGAAAACATTTTATTTTATTTATTGTTTTCCTCTTTCCACTCTCCAAGTGGGTGAACCACTTAGGCATAAGATACCTCAAGATTTTGACCTCAAATCAAGGTGAAATATTATAAATTATTCTTATTTTCCAAAGGCATTTTCCATCTATTTTCCTCTCTTTTCTTTCTCATCCTTGGTCGCTCCACATTAGGGCAAATTATTTTATTAGTGTTGACTTTACCAAAAGACTCACAAAAATATACCAAGTCATCTCCTATGATCATTTTAACCTACAAAATTGGCTGTGTGAAATCTCGCCAATTAGGTCATTCCCTGAGCCCTTCGGCTTAGCCTACGGGAATAGGATAGGCTAGCCAACTCTACGAGGTGATCACTCCGAAAATGGGGACATTACAATTTTCGACCTTAGGCACAGACTTTCCCTCACCCTCCAATGCTGAACTCACTTTTTCCTCTTCATTTGGCCTTTGGATAGGTGCACAAAAAGTATGAATCAGGCACTTATATCCATCTATAGGCGCATCAGGATGTTAACTTTATATAACTGACTCTGTGAAAAGGTACATTGATTTTCTAATCTTGATTCAACAACCTTCTTGCTGGCTGCCATAGAAGGTTTTATGAGGCATCTTGAACTGAAGTATATTGGCGCTTATCTTTTCTGAATGAAGTGCTTCTTGTGTTTGATAGAAGCGTGTGAAGTATAACATGATTCCCTTTGATTGATGTGACTCCTTTTGCTGCTGTTTGGATATCAACCTTTGCCTTTTTCCCCCAATTTCCATCGCTGATTCATCTTTTATAGATGGCGCTTGAGATTTTTGATGTGGGCAAATTGGGAATGATAGGCACAATCTTTCCTTTGGATGAGTGCATTTGATCTGACTGTATATGCTTTGTCCACCATTTTTGTATTGACGTGGATGTAATGGAAGGCATGAGCTGGAACAAATGCGTGAGGATCCTCACCTTTGGCGCTGATATCTGTTTTGCTGAAATGATGCGTGTGAGGTATGGAGGTGCTCATGAAGTGTGAGAGATTTGAAAATAGGCGCTTATCTCTTGATCTTATTAGCATTTTGAAAAATTGTATGTAGATAATTTTTTGTCTTCTAAAGGCATGTGTAAATAATAAATATGATCTGAAGTGCTTAAATGCTGATTGGATTATCTTTGAATGATTCCATGCTGTATGAAACAGGGCGTTTGAGTTTTTAGAAGGCGTTTCTGCCTTTGATGAGTGCTTTTGCCCTCACAAAAGCATGTGGATTTTATAGTGAGGTGTCTCTCCTCCTTGGTGCGAGTTTGAGCGATGCCCTGGTGAAAGGGCGCTTTGAATGTTGATGAAGGAGTCTCCTTCCTTTGCCTGGCGTGTTCTCCTATTGTTGGGCGCGAATGAAGTAATCTGAACTTCGATTTTTGCCCTCCTTTAGGAGCGTTTTCTTCACAGTAGGTGCGCTTCCTTTTGCATGAGCGCGTTTATCCCTGTTTGGAGCGCTTGAACATTGCAATTCTTTAATTTTTTTTCTTTCCTTTATAAAGGCGCGTCTGAAGTGCCATATAGGAGCTTTTTGTTTTTATGAGTTTTTTTAATTTATATAAGAGCACATTTGTTTTAAGAATGAAGTGCTTTCATTAGCTTTTGATCTTTTTTTTAATGACAATAACTAACAACTCAACACATAGAAGATTTGCTAATTTGAACATTGGACAGACAACTTCAAACTTGAAGATAGCCTTTTTGACTTGACGACAATTAAAGACAATACGACTTCTGACATTTTACGACCCATGGAACATGTCACAATTTAGAATTTGACAATTTGGATTTTGATGTACCGAACACGGGAGCCGACCTACAAGACAAACTTTGATGACACAACATTTCCACCTTTGACTCAACTTGACAAGAAAACTCTTGTACTGTAATCCAAGCTTCGGATTGGGTACAATAATTGGCTTTGTTTGGGGACCACGACGTATATTTGCGGCGTAGGAGGACTTCATAATCTCTGGGATTTACAAGTAATTGGTGACTTATTAGTTGGGCAATGGAGTCAAAACTGTTGGAATAGGTTGTCATTGATGTCAAGGTGCATGAACAAGATTGTTGATGTCAAAGAGTTTGTTGTGGAGATTGTTGGATTAGTTGTCCAAGATGCATGGACAAGATTGTCGTCATTTATGTCAAAGACAAATGAAGAGATTGTTAGAAATGTCAAAGAAGCAATATCATAGAATGCAAGAATAGAATCGTCATTCAGAGGCATATATAAGACTATGAGAAAGACGTTGGAGGAAGATCAAAGAGTTGTTATTAATGGTGGCCGACTACATGTTTAATGAGCAGTTGAAAAGGCAGCGATGGAGATTAGAATGTAATTTAAATTATTATATTTATGGTGGCTGACTAACACTATGAAATGGTTTAAGTTTAATGAGACAAAAGTCTTATTCATAAAAAGATAAGTGATGAGATTAAAAAGACAAGTAATGCTATTAAATGAAGTTGAGCGATGTAATGAAAGAGTGCGATCAAGAGAATTAGCATATATTAAGGAGGTGATGCCTATATAATAAGATAAACTTGTCTTGTTTAAAAGAAATTAAGTGAGGTGCGATTACTTATTAGTAAGAAGGATACGAATATGTTAAGAGAGATTATCATCATTGGAATAGCTGTGATTGCAATTACAAGTATATAAAAAGGAGCCCGATCATATGTGATGAAGTGATTTTGAATAAGACAAAAGTCTTATTTAAGGTGGTTACGTAGCATAAGACAAAAGTAATAAACTCTTAATAAGAAATCATACCATATAAGACAAGCGGTTGCTAAGAAATAATATTCAACGATTTGAAAATAAGACAAAGCTGATATGTATAATGACTTGTGCATAAGACAAAAGAAAAAAGATGCGATTCATAACCAAGTGAAGATGCTACGATCTATAAAGACGACAAACTATTGTGTGAATAAGACAAAAGTAAAGTGACTTGTGAATAAAGACAAAACTAAGGAGTGCGATTCAAATTTATGAAATGGTGTGATTAGTATAAATGAGAAGGAGAGCGGCGATCTGCATGAAAGAGGCAGCGATCAAGTTAAAGGCAGCACTCCACACATAAAGATTAATATGAGATAAGAGGTGTGATTAAGAAAAAGAGAAGAGGTGTGTTTATGAAAGAGAAGAGGTGTGTTTGTGAGACATATGAATGGTATTTAAGGGAGAGTAGACGAGCCTTTGAAAGTAAGCAATTTAAATGAAATATATCTAATGTGAAGAGCAGATTGAAAAGAGCAAAGGCAGAAAAATGAAGTGCAAATCAGACTTATATTAAATAGATGAAGGGGATGTTGATATGGTGAAAGAAGAACAAATGATACATCATTAGAGAGCAGAAAATTTGAATGAAGACATAGCCATATTTGTGATCATATGTTGAAGGAAGATTGTGCATGATTGTAATCAGATTTGTGAAAGGAATTGGTGCATAAGTTAGATCAGATTTGTGAAAAGAGCATTGTGTAAAGGGTGTGATCAGATTTGTGAAGAAAGGATTGTGTGAAAAGTGTGATCAGATTTGAAGGGAAGGAAGTGTGTGATCAGATTTGTAAGGGCAAAGTTGTGCTTGGTTTGGATCAGATTTGTGAGGGAAGAAAGTATATGTGTGTAAACCTGATTTGAAAAGGAAAGACTTACATCATACAAAATCAGAAGTTGTAATCAGATTGTGAGTTAAAGAGAACGAGATCAGCCATTGAATGATTAATAGGTTGGAGCCTATAATTCTGTCAAGTGGATATTGGAGTTTCTAGTAGGTTGGAGTCTACAAGAAGGAATATATATATATATATATATATATATTGTGCCGTGGTTTTCTTCCGAAAGGGTTTCCACGTAAAATCTTGTGTTCGTTGTGTTCTTAATTGCTAGATCTTGCATATGTGTAGTGGATATGATTGATTGAGTTTGAAAAGTAAAAGATTGTTAGATACTGATTCGCCCCCCCCTCTCAGTATCACTGTGTGCTCATAAAAACATACCTAATTCACCTAATCATGACATTCCTAAGTCACCTAAACACGAGACAAAACATCACAATACAAAAAATGTGAGACACAAAAACGCTCTTTTTTTGAGTGAGGATAAGAGAAATGAAAAACTGTTACACAAAACCATTAACAGGTTTAGAAAAATAAGAACCTCTCCTCTTGAGTTGGGAATTTTGTCTCGACAACACATAGCCCCTTATCCTCTGCAACACTTTCTCGAAGAGCCATGATTCTGGTGGATAGACTCGGTCATGTAGTGAGAGGTTCAAGATGAACTGATTGATACACATTAGCTTAGGTAGATCGATGAATTGATTGATATGCATTAGCTTAGGTAGATCATCTTCTTCCATGGCGAAAAACCTCTGCAGCAGGTGAAGGTATAAAACCTCCTTTTGAAGATATAAAGCAAGGTCCTACGGCCATAGTACATTTGTGGGAATTGTAACCACCACATATCGAACTTGATTTTCTTCGTCCATGTCTTCAACATATGCAACCTTGAACTCAGTCCATGTGTTGTCCTCTGGAAAAGGTTGAAGTTGTTCATATAGAATTTCCATCACTGGTTCTTGACTTTCCAGATCTGCAACTGTCAACAACAACGCATCTAGTGATTGGGAAACCTCGTCATCGTTCTCATTGGTTGTGTCTTCGTCCATCCAATCCTCATAATTAGAAAGTAATAGATCATCAAGATTTGAATCTTCGAGCACCAGATCATTATCAAAGTATACCTATTGACATATGTCCTCTGTTGGTAGCTCACCTTGCCATCCATAATCTTGAGTCTCATCATTTTCCATAGAGCAATTACCTTCAATGAAAGTGTCCTTGAGAACATGAATGCGAATATTTGGTAGCATCTCATTTTCGCCGACTGTCCACCTTTCTTCTTCTCAGATGCAGGCAGGAATAAATTCTTCTAAGGTTTGTGTTTCTTCTTCATATGTTGGATTGATTTTACAAATTGCAAACCTTATCATACACTCACTAAGAGTTTTTGATACCTCCATACGATTATCTTTAGTGATTTCAATTGAATGTCCCATGAGCTTTTCTCCTTCCTCATGTGTTGTATCATAGAAATCTTGTGCTAATTTTTCTTCCACATATTCAGTGATAACCTGAGAAGGTTTAACACTATCTTCTTCACTAGTTTGTATGAAATCTTTTAGAGATAAGGATGAAGATGAACTAAATTGCAAAAGAAAATTTACAGTATCTTCAACCGAGGACTTGCTCTCTAGGTGATGCAGAAAACCATAGTTGAAAAACTTGGACTCGACAAAAACTCGGCAGACCCAAAATTTTTAAAAACTCGGGACTCGCCAAAAACTCGGGGAAAAACTCGGCAATAACTCGGCAAACATAATTTTTTTAAATTATGTTTGCCGAGTTATAATCGTATATAAATTTTGACAGTTCGTCCAAAATCTCTCCTTTCATATGATACAGTCGTCAATAGTTATAAATTTGTAATATATATTATATATCATCATAATTGAATATAAATTTTGACAGTTTGTCCAAAGTCTCTCCTTTCATATGATAGTCTTTTTATTTTTAAAATATATCGTCAATGATCATAATCGTCTATAAATTTTGATAATTTGTCTAAAATCTCTCCTTTCATATGATACAACATCATATGATAGTCTTTTTATTTTTAAAATATATCATCAATGATCATAATCGTCTATAAATTTTGATAATTCGTCTAAAATCTCTCCTTTCATATGATACAGCATTTAAAATTTCTATTTCGAATTTACCTTTGGAAATTGGAATGAATCGACATCTTTCATCGCCAAATTTTTTTATTTCGAATCGGTATCAATATGAAAGGAGAGATTTTAGAGATTTTAGACTATACAGCATACCTTTGGAAATTGGAATGAAAATTATTGGAAGAAAATTAAGAGAAGCGGTATCATATGAAAGGAGAGATGTCAGGAAATTGTGAATTTAGCTAGGGTTTCGTCGCCGTCGTGGGTCGTGGGTCGTGGGTTTCGTTGCTGCCGTTTGAAGACAATAAAAATGCGTTTTTAACTTTTTAGGTTTTGATACCTGAAATCTCTCGATTTTTCTTAGAAAAACTCGCGTGGAATGGCGGGTTTTTTAAGTATTTAGCGCTGCGAGTTTTTTTAAAATCCGTGCCAAGTTTTTCTCAGAAAAACTCGCGGCAGATCCTGCATCGCGAGTACTTGCGATTTACCCGAGTTTTTGGCGGGTTTTTCACCTATGCAGAAAACTATCAAGATCAAGTAGAGAATCTTCCATATGGTCTCCTGATTTGACGAGTGCCTCCAAGGATGAATCATCTTCAACATGAAGAAAATTTGTCTCTTGCTCCAACTACAATGCTTCTTTGATCTTTGGAACAAAGATACCAACAGTTGGTGACCAAGTCTTTGTCTCTTCAACAAATTTCAACTGATATTTCTCATCATGAGGGTTTATTCTTGCGAAAACTTCTGACTTTAAAGCTAAAAATTGATGGAGAAACATATCTTTGTCGTCTTCTTTGACTGCATCCAACACAGGTTCTTCAAACCACCCTTCAAAAGACGAGAATGTAAGAGACCTTATTATGAAAGATTGAAAATGTAACCAAGTTTTAGATAAGATTTCTTGCACCAAATGAAAACCCAATTCAACATACAATCAAATAGACATGAAATTATGATCAACCAATGAATATATCATGAATAGAACTTCAAATGTCTTCACTTATTCACTGCTGTTACAAAAATCAGTCACTCTGATATTCAGATCAGATCATCATACATTAAGTTTTTCATATCAAAATGACCTCCAAATGACTTCTTCTTCAAGTAGGATCATGTACAAACACTTGGCAATTGATTCCAAGTCAAAGATTGAACAAAACACCCCTGGAAATGAAGATATAATTGACTGATATAAAAACACAGTTCGCTGTTCCAACTGCTGAAAGTGAATTTTTCGCCCAGCCAATGAAAATATGCTTCCAAACCCTCAAATATTCACTCCTAAGCCAAATGATGATGTTCCTATGCAATTTCCAGCCCTTGGAATCTTTGTAGAATGTTCAAAAAGCCCTGAAACAAAATGAATATCTCGCTGTTATGAATTTTCAGACTCTGCAACATACAAAAATCTCACTCCAATGATGTAATAAGCCCAATTGCTACTTTGACAATGACACCAATGAATCAAGGGCTTCAATACATCAATCAAATAGCTTCAAACACTTCTCTAAACCTGCAAAATTAAGCTCAATGGTAGATATTAGAACAATATCACCTCACATATTGTATGGGGTCATCTCCATACATGAACAAGGGGTCATCACCTTGTTAATTAAATTGAAAATCAGAATTATCAGCTTAAAATGAAAAGATAGAAAACATACCAATGCATCAAAAGTGCCAAATTGAAGTCCAAGTCCTCTATTTAAACTCCTCAAGCATGGACGTCCTCTCCTTTGGTGTTTTTGATTGGAATTTGAAATCTACCAATGGAATTGGCTTGACTTAAACCATTGTAAATGAATTGCAATCTAAACCCAATCATTTAAAACAATCTTCAATTATTTTAAATGATTATCATCATCCTCATATGCATCGATCACTATTCCTTTGCTTGGTGGTGGTTGCTTGAATGTAACCATTTAATATTTTGTTTTAGCAATGAAAAGCTTTCCTTGTCATGAGTGAATGTCTTCAAATTAGGCGCTTGGCATTTAAAATCTCTAATCGCTCCAATCCTTTCATTTAAAATTGTCTCCCTCTAAAGCCGTTGCTCATACAATCCTCAAGGTGAATGCATCAATGATGACATTGGGCATTTAATATAATGATTTTGCATTTAACAATGACGTACTTCTCCTTGATCGCCGATCCTTAGCTTGGGTGATGGCATTGAATATCCTTTCAATCAATTTTAAATGCTTTTGACATGGCAAAGGCTCCAAACAAGGCGTTGATCCTCTCTTGGCACATGATCCAATGATAGTTTGCATTCCCCAATGAAGGTCGACCATCTCCTAGCCGTTGGCTCTTTGAACAATGCATATAAACCGCCAATGCAATTTAAATCCCTTGAAATTCAAACCAAGTGATCCTTATGAAGGCCGCTGGATTTTAGCTTGGACCTATTCTTGGATTGGGCGAATACCCTTATTCATATGTACATCTCAATAGCACTCGATTAGAGAAAATAAAATTAAAGATTTCATTTTCTAGAATTAATCAAATGAAATGAAAATACAATTTCAATATTGCATTCTCCATGTAGCTCAATGACACACTAGTTTATCCAACTTTCTGGTTCTCCATGTATAGAAATAAAATCAACTAGCAAATCATTCCCTTACCAAAACATTAGCCTACGGGAATGGATGATAGGCTAATCAACAACTCCATATGAAGTCACTTCGGAAATAGGGACATGATAGTCCTCTCTTCCCGGGATTGCTTGTCCTCAAGCAATGGAAGATTAGGATGCTCTAAAATCTTCTCACCTTTCCATGTAGCATCCTCTAATGGCAAACCCCTCCATCTTACCAAATACTCCCTGATGATTCGGCTCCTTAATTTTCTTTCTCTCATATCAACAATGGCATCCGGCTCTAATATCAACATGCCCTCTTCATCAAGAGGTGGAAGATCAATAGAAGAAACCACATTCTGACCCAATGCCTTTTTGAGGCATGAAACATGAAATACATTATGTATGCGGCTCCCTGCTGGCAAATCTAACTCATATGCTACTTCACCAACCCTCCTGATGATCCTGTATGGCCCATAAATTCTTGGCTTGAGTTTTTCCGCACCACTTTTCTTCAATGAACTGTCTATAAGGCTGTAGGCGCAAAAACACCAAGTCATCTATCTCAAATGATCTCTCAACTCTATGTCTATCTACATAAATCTTCTGTTGATTCTGTGCATGCTGAATATTATCCTTAAGAACTCTAAGGATATCCTGTGTGTCCTGCATCAACTCCTTAGCTCTAGGAGCTCTACTATCATCAAAAGTCAAATCAACAAAAGACAATGCATCATACCCATATAATGCCCTGAATGGAGTCATGCCAATAGACATATGATAGGTGGTATTATAACAATACTCACCAAGGTACAACCATCTCACCCAAGCACGCTAATGACTTGAAACATAATTACGAAGATATCCTTCTACCCATTTGTTGACAATCTTTGTTTGCCCATCGGTTTGGGGATGATAACTAGTGCTTGGTGTCAATTCTGTACCTGTAAGTCGGAATAGCTCTCTCCAAAACATCCCAATAAACCTGCTATCCCGATCACTCACAATGGTCTTCGGAAGGCCATGCAAACGGAATATCTCTCTAAAAAATAAATCTGCAACCTGCAAAGTTGAATAATCCGCTGCAATAGGATAGAAATGTGTATACTTAGTCAATCTATCAACAACTACATATATGCAATCTCTACGATGTACCTTTGGAAGACCAGTGATGAAATCCATAGAGTTACTCTCCCACTTCTGCTCAGGAATAGGCAATGGCTGTAAACGACCTGCGGGAAAATTATGCTCTGACTTGTTTTGCTGACAAGTCAAACACTCTCTAACATGTTGTAAGACATCATCTTTGAGACCCTTCCAAGTGAATCTCTCACGCACCTGTCTATAGGTTTTGAAAAGCCCTGGATGTCCTTCTAGAGGTGTATCATGAATGGCTCTCAAAATCTGCTGCTTAAGCTTAGATTCAGGTACTAAGAAAATTCTGTCTTTATAATATATCACATCATCCACTACCTTGTACCTGTCATCCTGTATAATACCATCCATAATCTCACATGCAAAGGTGGATTTGGAATACTCAACTAAAAGTTGAGATTTCCAATCAGCTGAAATCTCACTCAAGGAACAAATGGTATGTCTCCTAGAAAGTGCATCTGCTACAATGTTCTTCTTTCCCTTCACGAACTCAATATCAAAGTCATATGCCTGTATTTTAGAGACCCATTTTTGTTGTCTCTCATTCAAATCCTTTTGTTCCAAGAAGTATTTCAAGCTATTGTGGTCGGTCCTAACCACAAACTTCGCACCTACCAAGTACTGACGAAACTTAGCCAAGCATGCATAATGGCTAGCATCTCCTTGTCATAGGTGGAATATAGGTGCTCCACATATCTCAATTTCCTGCTCTCAAATGCAATGGGATGCCTATTCTGCATCAATACAGCTCCAATCCCTTCTCCTGATGCATCACACTCAAGTACAAAGGATTGTGTGAAATCTGGTAGTGCTAACACTGGAGTAGTACTCATCACCTCCTTAAGTCTGTCAAATACTGCCTGTGCCTTAGAAGACCAAAGGAATGCCCCTTTCTTAGTGAGATCTGTCAATGGTGCTGCCAACTATGAGAATCCCTTAACAAACATCCTATAATAGCTGCAAAGACCCAAGACCCTCTCAACTCAGTAAGGTTCTGTGGTGTAGGCCATTCCTGAATTGCTTTGATCTTCTCATCTTGTACTCTAACTCCTTGTGCACTAATCATATGCCCCAAATAGAGAATCTCCTCCATCCCAAAGTCACACTTGGACATCTTAGCATATAATGACTGTGCCTCCATGACTCTAAGAACCTCATCAAGATGTCGAAGATGCTCCTCCCATGTCTTACTATAAATCAAAATATCATCAAAGAAAACCAATAAAAACTTACACAACTGCTTATTGAAAACATGATTCATACAAGACTGAAATGTAGCAGGTGCATTAGTAAGACCAAAGGGCGTGACAAGAAACTCATAGTGTCCGTAGTGGCATCTGAATGCAGTCTTAGGAATGTCCTCCTCACGAACATGTATCTGATGGTAGCCTGAACGAAGATCAATCTTGGAAAAATACACGGCCCCGTGTAGCTCATCTAGCAACTCATCGATCCTGGGTATAGGGTACTTGTTTTTGATTGTCTTCTTGTTTAAAGCCCTGTAATCAATATACATCCGCATAGTACTATCCTTCTTCTTCACCAACACCACCGAAGAAGCAAATGGACTAGATGATGGTTGAATGTGTCCCATATCAATCAACTCCTTAATTGTATTCTCAATCTCAATTTTGAAATGCCTAGGATGTCGATATGGTGCAATGTTGATGGGCTGGGTCCCATCCTCCAACTCAATCACATGCTCAAATCCATGATCTGGTGGTCTACTTGGAGGAATGTCACCAAACACCTTACTATGCTTATCCAATAAAGATTGGATATCTACATGATACTCACCCTTGGAAGAAGAATTAGAAGATACAGAAACTTGAGCTGCCCATGCAATATCATCATGACGAAATAAAGCCTCCATACGCCTAGCTAAAACTACTCTAGGTGTTCCATCTGAAATAGCCCTCAATATTATTTTCTTCCCATTGTGAATAAAATCATCTACCAAAGTATAATCACCCATTTGGATATTAAGCTGTGGTACCTTTTTCTGACAACTCATTGTAAAACCATCAGCTACAACAATTGTGAAACCCTCAAAATCCTCTGATTGTAGGCCACGTCTCATAACTAATCCCTTATCAATGAAATTATGTGTAGCCCCACTATCCACTAAACAAGTGACACGTTGTCCATTGATGATTCCCTTAACTCTGAATGCATGATATCTAGGGACTCTTGACATAGTAGCAATAGTCACTGTATTAGCAATATCATCAAACTCAAGCTCTAAGGTAGGCTGACCCTCCTCATGATGTGAACCTGTATCCTCATGTGAATCAGTCTCATCATCAGACATTACCTCAATAAGATGTACCTTTCCTTTGCCTCTACACTTGTGTCCTGGTTCCCAAGGTTGTTTGCAATCAAAACACAACTTCTTACTTCTCAATTCATCACGCTTCATAGATGAAGGACTTGGTCTGATAGGCTGAAATGTCTTCTTTTGTTTTGAACTTGAACCTTTGAAGAAACTTTTCTTTTGAGGGAATGTAGGAGTAATATCCAAGTCAAGTGCTAAATCAATGGCCTCATCCAATGTAGCTGGCTTGTGAACTTTTACTAAACCCTTAATCCTGTCATTCAATCCTTCAACAAATAGCATAGTAATCCTCCTATCAGACATGTCAAGAACCATAACCGCAATCTTTTGGAATTCATTCACATATGCCTCTACCCTACCACTTTGTTTCAATTGTGCAAGCTCTCGGTAGTAGACCTCCACGTCTTTGCGGTCAAACCTGTTAATGAGTTTTTGAACAAACTCATCATATGAGGTAATCCTATTGTGATGTTGAGAGACAAGACCATAATGCCACCACTCATAGGCCAAACCCTCCAAATGCATAGTAGCAAAATGTATAGCCTTTTCTTCACTCATGGGCTTGAGTGTAAGAAAAGTGTCCAACTTGTTTACCCATGCTCTAGCACTCATTTTACCACTGCCATCAAAACTAGGAAGGAGAATCTTTTCCATTGCATCCTTGTATTCTCTAGGTTGTGTTGGCCCTGGTCTTCTTTGCCTTTGTTGATGTCCACGACCTCTTTGCTATTGTCTTTTATGATTCATGAAGCTATTGAGGTTGATCCTGTCACGAACACGATCAGGAAGTGCATCATACTCATCAATCCATGCTTCCCAATCATCACCTTCTTCCTCTTCAAATTCCAAATCTTCCTCAATCACCTCTTCATCTCTAACAAAAGTAGGCCTCATAGGTTTCTCTACTGTTGGTGCACAAGTTCTCCTTGTTCTTTGTGATCCTGCAATGCTACGTTCATCATTTGCCCTGTTGTTCCTGTTACCTGTCAAAATATGGCATAACCTATCAATGCTTCTTTGAATGTTGACATTGGTCTCATGTGTTCGATGTATGGTTTCATTTGTATCTTGATGATTATTAGCCATTCTCCTTTGTGTCTCAATAATCTCTCTAAGTACCGGATCCATATCATCTTGTGGATTATGTCTCCTTGTATCACCCATTGTTTCAGCTCTTCTTCTATAAGGATGTGGTAATGGATCAATGAAGCTCATCACCCATACACTGGCAGGAATATGGCTCTGATACCACTGTAAGAGACCTAATTATGAAAGATTGAAAATGTAACCAAGTTTTAGATAAGATTTCTTGCACCAAATGAAAACCCAATTCAACATACAATCAAATAGACATGAAATTATGATCAACCAATGAATATATCATGAATAGAACTTCAAATGTCTTCACTTATTCACTGCTGTTACAAAAATCAGTCACTTTGATATTCAGATCAGATCATCATACATTAAGTTTTTCATATCAAAATGACCTCCAAATGACTTCTTCTTCAAGTAGGATCATGTACAAACACTTGGCAATTGATTCCAAGTCAAAGATTGAACAAAACACCTTTGGAAATGAAGATATAACTGACTGATATAAAAACACAGTTCGCTGTTCCAACTGCTGAAAGTGAACTTTTCGCCCAGCCAATGAAAATATGTTTCCAAACCTGCAAATCTTCACTCCTAAGCCAAATGGTGATGTTCCTATGCAATTTCTCATCATGAGGGTTTATGCTTGCGAAAACTTCTGACTTTAAAGCTGAAAATTGATGGAGAAACATATCTTTGTCGTCTTCTTTGACTGCATCCAACACAGGTTCTGCAAACCACCCTTCAAAAGACGAGAAGAACAAATGGGATTCACCATTGCTCTCCATAGTATATCTTATTTCTTCTCCGCAATTCTGTTCTTGAGAGGTTTGTTGCACTTCTTCCTCCCTAGAGAAAGTATGCAACACTTGCCTTGTGGGTGAAACATGCTGATCACTGACATAGTTGTTAAAATAATTTTGTCCACTTGGAGGAGATGGAATTTGTCGAAGAGGTGTGACGTTCAAAGGCACCAACGGTTTGATTGAATCTCTCTGTATCTTTCCCGGGGTGATTATATTATCTTCTAACTCAAGAACATATTCTTGAGCCTCTTGCAGTTCTGTAGCACCTCTTTGCTTGAGAAAGAAAGAGACTTAGGAAGATTGAACGTTTATGAAACAACTGAGAAGAATCTCATAAGAGGGATTCAAAGTGTGCAATTCTGGCAACCAGACAATTGAATTTGGCCACGAACTCTCGCATTGGTTCACTGTTGTCTTTCTTGGTATTTGAAAGCTGTGCAAATAAGACATGACTGTCTTCTACAGGCTTGAAATGAGAGAGATTTCTCACTAATCAACTCCCAACTTGTGATAGAACTAGCAGCAAGGTGGTTAAACCATTCGGCTGCTGCGCCTTGCAAGCTTTCCACAAGTAGGCATACTACGACATCTTCATGTGCAACGCCGAGAATTCCACAAGCGGTGGTGAAGGCAGAAATATGCTCATCAGGATGCTACTTGCCATCACCATGAAACTTAGAGAAATTCTTCCTTGAGCCTTCAAGAAGTTCATAATTTTCTGCCAATGCCAACGGACCAATCTGATTTCCCCATGGTCGAGGTGGGCGATTGTTGATGTGATTAGCCCCCTGATCAACCATAGGAAGTTATCTTCAAAAACTTAAAAAATATTGTGAACTCTGGACCTTTTTGAATTTTTGCAATGAATAAGACAACAATCTTATGTCGTTCCCTAGTAGAGTCACCAAAAACTGTTAGCGTTTTATTTTGCACCTTTTAAAAAAAAAAGGTGCAAAATAAAACGCTAACAAATAGACAATGGTTTGGCCCAAAGGTTAATATAGTAAACCTTCCTAGTTAAACATTATTGTTAGCTTTTCAAGGTGTATATTTTCCCTGAAGGTCTTTGACCTGAAGAGCGCTCTCTCTAGATGTTCTTATGTATAAAGAGCCCTTTCCCTAGAGATGGTCATCTCTAAAAATCCCCAGTGAATCTGTATATTTGAGCTAAAAGTTGTTTCAACTTTCAAGTCAAGGGATATAATTTACCCGGGGCAGTTTCCTGTTAGTTGGTTTGTTGACTCAGAGGCTCTTCTGGTTGAAGGGTTGTTATCGACTTGGAGGCCTTTCCCATCTAAGAAGCATAAATTTAAGCTGGTTTATATAATAAGAGAGAGAATACTGTAGATTTCTAATCAGATTCTGATCACAGAAACAAAGAAAATAATACAGCAGAAAGAAAGACTGAAATTCTCAACATTGTAAGCATTACTTGCAACGAAAAACCCAGTCAACATGCCTCTTTATTACACTAGAATGAGCTTTATGGTGTTTTCAAAACTTACAGAAGTTAATGAGAACAAAAATCGACCTTTCCAATGCTGAAGTCTGATACCATGCATTGAAATATGGGTTGCAGTCACAAGTTCCCAGTAACAACCCTCCTTTGCTTGTTTTCTGTACAAAGATAAAACTGCATCAAAACTGGGTAGACGACTAGAAATTTACAAATATTTGTATGTCTCAAATGCAGGTATAACAACATGATCGCAACATCAACTGATGTTAGCCAAGGGAATGTTCAAGAAGAATAGGTTAAAATGGCTATTTTGATGGGTCTTTGCCAGGAAAATTATATCATAAGACTTCCCTCGATGTGTATCTTTCACATGGAATAGCTTTGATTGTGTCATTTTGTCTTGGGTTTCAGTTATAATTTGGTAGGGTCTTTGAAATTTGGAAGATACTTTTGGAGTTTTAAATGGGGTTACTATTTCCAGCTGAACTGTTCAATAATGAGAATTGTCAAGTTGTTGACATGTGCTACCATCTGCCATGTTTGGCTAATCTAGGCTTTTGAATTTGTATTATCCCTAATTGATATTTGCTTAAACACTGATCAAACACTTGTCACAAACTTAGTTTTCTGGTTCACACATAGGTAGTAGATATATAGTCATTCAAATTAAAGATTTGAATGATAGATTTCAAATATTATCAGATTGCTTGTATCAGCAGATCGATCCTCACAACCTGACCAAGAAGTCTCCTATGTCAGGAAAATATCTTCTATTGAGTGATTCAATAATGAGAATGATCATACATTCATATTTTTATTGTTGTTGACTGCAACTTTCATAAACTGAGCCTCACCCCAGGTAACGATCCAATACTCTGAATCTCTTTCTGGTAGCTGCAATGATCCTGGCCGCTTCTGACTGGACCCTTAAAACTGTCTCTGCATTGTATTATGTCTATCGACGTCTTCTCAAGGTGACCTATTCCTGAGTCCGGCGCCAAGGAATACTATCTTCGATGAAAATTCAACAACTTCTCTTTGACCAGCTACGATTTCCTCTAAATGTGGATTGATGATAAATCAAAGTCTTCAAACTCATAGAATAGCCATATAGAATATACTAGCATTCTCATATGTGTCTGACGGCTGACTTTTAGCTAACTGCGAACAAATGGAATCTCTTGAGTGGCGAAGGCTAGCAGAGAAAAGTCTTCATCTCAGATCATAATCGGCCTAATATATGTATTTGATATCTTCCCGTCTAAGACTCGGGTCTCCATATATCATTCAGCAACGGGTGCCTTTCGTGATTCCCCACAACCGGTGATGACACATGAACTCATTCAAACACAGCTGTGACAGCTTGGGTTGGTGACTCCTTTTCACTAGGCGATCAAATCATGGAGCGACTATATTATGAAGGCTGTATCTAATGTTTGAAGGAGAGGAACTCACGATCTCTTTACAAAAGGTGATTGTCACTGAAGAAGCTTTACCTTATATGGTTCGGCAGATACTAAGGTGGCGCTCAGGAAATGAGGGACCCACGCTCCACTTCACATTATGAATTTTATTTCCTAAACAGATCTTCAAAGGCATACAAAAACACTGATTATCTTCAATTCGGACTCCAATTCTCTAATGCCTGGCCCACAAAACACTATCAAAGAAATTTTGCAGGAATGCGTCAGAAATTGTCTCATAATGTGCAACCAAACAGAGATATATATAATTTCAATATCTGAATAATGCATACATAAAATATTATCGAATCTTTTGCAAATTTATATTTATTTATAAATCAATAAATTTGCAATAAAACTCTTTGCATAAACAATATCTTCAAACAAGATTTTCAATGAAGCTTTACAAATGGTCTCCGACCAAATATCGAAAACCCAAATACAATGAAGCACAACTGTGAAATTTGAAGCAATTTCATCTCAAGGTTGGTAAGGGAGCATCACCAAACCAACAACTACCAAGGGCACATCTCCTTGATACTGTGCATGCAAGGGAACATCTCCTTGACATCAGTTGAACACAAGAACTTGACAAAACACCAATACATGCATACATGATCTCAAATGACTCCCAGGCATCCTTTTAAAACCTTCACAAAGGTTTTTGTGTACACGGTCACACATGAACATTTTAAATGCTTACACCTGAACTTTTTAAATGTTTGTTTTTGTGTACACAATAACACTTTATTTTATAAAGTGTTTTAAATTGACTCAAGTAACTTAATAAAATATTAATTTTATAAAGCAATTAAAAATACTTTATAAAATTAATTTACAATTAGAACCTTTTTAAGTTACTTGCAAAAATGGGGACATTACAGAATTTAGGAGTCCAGCCAGTTTTTCATCATGTAATGGTTTCCTTTTCTCCTATTGCACCATGTGTACTGGCCTGGTTAGAACTCCTATCCTGTCAATGCATTTCTTTGTATCATCTCATTGAATGATTTTTCAATCTATTATTAATTATAGTTCCTCCTTGATCTTTGGGAGGACTAGATCTGTTAATGCATTTCTTGTTTCATTTTAACAAGTAATTTTTCCGGTCTATTATTTTTTATTTTCTATCTTTTGCTTCCTCGTTATATTATATAGCCTTTTCCCTTTTGTTTCCAACCAAGTGGAAAAAATTCCCACCGGTTGCTTTTCTTGTTGCACTAGTGCTTTTTTTCGTTGCTATTTTCTGTCTGCATTTTTTTTCTTTTTCCATTTCCTGTTTTTTGATCTGTTTATTTCTTGATGTAGAAGGTAGTTTTATTTTTGCCTATTTTGTTATTCAGACAGCATGTTTTAAAGTATGACCCTATCCTAGTTATATGACAAGATACTGATTTCATTGATTCTTTGAAGGTTTGTTCTTACAATGTTCTAGTGCTTGCTACGATTTCAAATCTCCTCCAATTACATCGAACAGTTATTTGATAGCTTGAATGTTATCTGCTTATGAAGGGGTTGTTATTGAAGATAGCACCGTGTTAGCAGATTCCCTTTTTTTTTTCCCTTACTAGGATCTAAAAGAGAACTGGCAATGGTCTTTGATATTTGTTGTTTTACTTTTCCATAGTTGCTTGTCATCCTTCTGTTGTTTCCATTCTTTCGATGGTTGAATCCTTTGTGTTTCCTACCATATCCATGCCTTTATTTATTGTTCTGTTTGTTGTATTCCTGCCTTGCCTTACTATTTTTCTTTTGTGGAATTCTTTCTTGCTTCTTTTTGATGTCCTTGTTTTCTTCCTTTATTTTTCCCGTCTCTTGTAGATTTCTTTCTTTTGACTCTTTTTTTCTTGCTGTAGTGCAGGGGATACTTTATCCAGATGAGCATATTTGTAGCAGTTCCTCCACCTGAAGGGTATATTTGTGTAGTCTATTGCAGGACTCTCAATTTGTTATTGCTAACATGAGTTGGACTTTAGCTGGCAGCAGCTTTTCCAGATCTATGCTATTTTCTCCCCTAGTTCAGGACTGATTTCTGGAGGGTTGATTCTGAAGTTTATATACATTTTTCAATGGCACATCCGATTATTTTAACTTTTAAGTGCAGCTTCTTCCCAGTACTTGCTCAGAATAAGATGACATGGTGTACTCATTCTGGTACTGTAGATGGTAAACCGTAATTCCTTTGTGGGATTGAAAGTTGAGGTCCACTATTTCATAAATAGGCAGGATTTGTTATAAAGTCACAACAAGGGAATTCCAGTATAGGGATGAGGCCTGTGTCCTCGTCCCCATAACCACATCTTCTGGTGACTATTTATATATAAAATATAACCATTACCCTTATTCATTTACTCAAGCATAATGATTTGAACGACATCCCTGTCTCCATACCAGTATGCATACCTCCTTGTCTCCAATTGACTATGGTTATAGTCCATGTTTCTCATTGGAGCAGTACATCTATTTCAGCTTCTCTGGAGAAGATATTCATGAATTACTCCCTTGGTCTAGTCATTTTATTTTCTGGGCGATGCTGTCCACTGTGCATATATCCATTTCTTTAGCATTTTAAAACCTGGTTATGAACCCATAAATCTGCAAATGAACGATATTCCTTTGAGACTGCTTTATTCTACTTCCTCTATAAATAATGAATTCTTGGATTCTTGGTACTAATTTTGATCTTTGACAGAATCTGTTGGCAAGATTTGCTGGAGAGGTTAGCTGCATAATAGTTCTTATTTGTTTGTTGCATGCTGCTGCACAGATCTGAGCAGAGCTTCTGTGGAAATCTGTTGAGCTTCCTGTGTGACTGCTGCTCTTTATAACTGGAAGTAAGAGCTGGAGTCCAAGGGCTCCTCTCTCTTGAAGACCTCAATAGTTTATGCTTCTTACTTAGGAAGTAAATTTTTCTTCCTAATAATTACTATGGTGATCTGTGAGATTAACAGTAGAGGATAGTGGTTTGCCAAAACTTAAAAGCATTCAGTTTTTTTAAAAGATTTATAATATGCATATGTATAAATGAGATCTTCCCCAACTTAATTCTCTTTATGAAAATGAATCTGGCATACCAAATAGCTTTGAGTTTAAGGCACTAAATGTAAGGAAATCAAGTATCAGGCTCACTCCATGGGGTCTGCACCATTCATTTGCGCAATTGCATGTGAGCATTTGGATGAGATGCATCTCAACTATAATTTAAAGATCATTTCAAAACAGTGATTTAGGAATATAAAAGGAAGCGTTTTGTTAGTAGAGATTAAAGGGAGTGCCAACTCGATGAGGTCACATCACATGATAATTCAATGCATATTCCTATACAACTATTGATACAACATATCATACTATATAGGTTGACTATATTCCTCCCCAAGCTTAAGTTCCATTTCCTGATGACGAGTCCAGTAGTGTGACTTGAAATATTGGAATAAAAATATTCACAGTTGAATTTCTAGAAGCACTTCCAGTAATACAGCACTGTGAACAAAACCTCAAAACCTTAGTTTGATGCATTTAGTAAGAAACAATGGCAAGAGAAATCTTTAAAATTTTGGGATATAATGAATGGTAACAAATTTCTATTTTTCAAATGCTTTCAACTCTAAGGAGAGAATTAGATGAACTGTTCCATTCGATGCTTTAGGTGCATGTGTAGTTGGTGAAGCTGTAGTGGTTCAAAGGAAATAAGCTTTCACAGAGCAATGAATCAGTACAATGATGCCAGCATTTCTTGAAATTAAATATTCAAATAGATATGAATGAAGAATAAAATATAGAACATAGTTGTGACACCAAGGTTTGTGTTTTGATTCAAGATAACTGATAATATGATGGATTGTGTATGTAATTTCATTAGTACAAGAGGTGCTGTCATGGATTATGGTACTAATTTTTTTGGACAGAAGTACAAGTAAACCATGAAGCAGTTTTATATTAGATATATGCCATTACAGACAATATATTGAAGTCTTACTGTCCAAGCTGATTTTTATGCATTAGTCAGAATAAAATCTGCAATCAAAATGTTATATCCTTAGTTGCATTGCCCATTTGTGCAGGTGATTGCTTCTTTGGCATATTCAGTTTATTTGATAGATCATCATCAGCAAGATTGGCTGCGTTTAGCCTGGGGATTTGAGAGTAAAATTAGGTTCTACTATATATTCGGTAACATGCTTTCTTTTATGAAATTCAGTTTTGGCACCCTTTTATAGCTTCTAGTTGTGTATTCAAAAGATACATTCTTTACAGTTTTAATTCTCGTTGATAAGTAGCCAAAAACTAATTTTCTCTATTTTTTTTGTCACCCAAGCACATCACTTTATAGATTATAGTACTTAATATAAGTCATAAAGTGATATGTCTAATCACAATATAGCTTATTGTGCTAAAGCTCTACCCTGGGGTAGAGTACATATTTTGGAAATGGGTATCAATCCTGAACATGAGAACACATACGGGAGATGTTTCTTGTAGGCAAGGCATGTCCCCTAACACCTGTTGATCTAATGTAAGAGCTTAAACAGATGGCACATTGTGACTGTTTAGTTGGGGTGAGGGCCTCACATAAAGAACAATGTGCCAGCTGTTTATTTTTAACCTGATCTAATAGGCAAAGTCTGCTACAAAAAATAGAAGAGAAGTAGAGAACAAAACAAAATGAAAAACCTTTTCCCTAGAAGTCCTAAAAACCCCAACCAAGCCTTTTTTTGCTCATTCAATCACAAAGAAACAAACAGGAAATTTGGAGAGATTGTTAGACACATCAGTGGGGATTTGATGAAATAGTAAAGCAAGATTAGAAAAATGCAGGTTTGGCTGACATATGTTTCCTAGGATTATATCACACAACAAAGGACAGCTTAGAGGAACAATATCTTTTTCATTCATGATTGAATGCTAATGGAAATTAGATTGAATTTATATTTTTTCTAATATCTATCTATCTATCTATCTATATCTATATATTTATTTATTTATTTATATATATCAGATGCACTTTGTACCCACAAACCCATTGCCCTGATTCTGAAATTGGGGTTCCATTTCCCTACCTGAGTGACACCCATCTAACGTGATGACAATGGATTAGTCTTGTAAAAAGTTTAATTGAGGGGATGGCAAGGTATACCTTAACATGTAATAATAGTGTTGCAGTTTGATTTTCGTGGGCACTGCCACCATAGGTGTGTTAGAAAAAGGATATGCTAGGTTTTAAAATTGCCAACTTCAACATCACTTACCAGTTGACACAGCAGTAGTTACAGCGAGGAACCAAAGATGTGAATTGGACTTACATTTTAGATTTTTAAAATGACTTTGCTTTGTATTTTCTTTCATTAAGTTTATGCTTATCTGTGCTGATGTTTACAAGTTTCCATATTGACATGTCTCGTTCTAGGTCTTGAAGCAAATTTCTGAATCTTGCAATTTCTAACTAAAACCCTAGTACAGAAATTCTGATTTCTTTTTTTTGCACCTTTCAATTTGTCTTTAGTGTCATGTCCCTATACTAGTGATTTATAATTGAATTGTTCATTGTAAATCGAATATGTTTATTTAAATAATTAACCTTATATAAATTAATATAATTAAAATACAATATATAATATATTTATTTAAATTATATTATTAAATATAAGTAACAAATATAATTATTAATATAAATATAAATATTAATAATTTAATTTTTTTTTGGATTCGTAATAGAGTTTTTATATTGAAATCAAAAAAGGGGGATTACATTCTTCTGCTATGCAGATTCAAAATGCAGAGAAAAACTGCTCAGGCCCCACCCAAACAAACTGCCAAAAACAAGATCCCCATAACTACCTTATACAGTCATAAAAGCCACGTAGGGCCAGCCAATACAGAGTCCTATGATGCCATATATACCATATTGACTATGCATATTTTCAGAAACCACACCAATCCAAAATCCTGACAAATGCTAATACTCTTAAGAACCTACAAAACTATTTGCAGTTTCAATGTCTGAGCACCTGCAGTTTATTCCTGATTTCCTCCGCTTTGAGGATGAGCTCCCTTTTCTACAATGCATTCCACTCAAATTCCCTCCCATTATTTTGTTCTTTAGAGCCTGATTTATTGTAATACCGCAACTGCAGTCTATTGCCATCATCCACACCTTTACTGGCATTCCTTTTCTTTTTTTGAATTGTTTGCCAATCGTTTACACCACCATCAGCATTTGATTCCTTAAATTTTTGAGGTGGAACCGGAGAGAGCTCACAGCCCCAGAGACGGCAAGTCCCGCATCAATTGCCGAAGAGCCAAAAGGAATATCAGAGTCCGAAGAAAAGTGCCTGATAGCTTCGCTGCCCAACTCACGATCTACACAGCAAGAGTTGCTTATGTGAGGCAAATTCTTTTCACCCAATAAGTTAGAGGAGAGCACTCCATCCGTCTCATCATTCACCCCACTGGTAACATTCGGAGAGGGAACACTATCCTTAGGAGATTTCATAACAGAGTAATGTTTTGGGGAAGCATCCTTCCACCAAGTGGCCTCCCCACTTGGTTGTGACTTAATATTTGGGCAATCAGCTGCTATGTGCCCAGTTTTGTAGCAATTTCTGCACCTGAAGATTATACCTTCATAATCCAAGGTTTGTGTCCAGTTGTGACCATTCGCACTCAAGATGATCTCAGCAAGGAGGGCTTTGGAGATATCCAGCTCTACCAAAATCCTAGCATAGGTTGTGTGGATGAAGTCTTTTGAATTTGGATCAGTAGAAATGAAGCTACCCAGAGTGTTTCCAATCACTGAAAAAAAAGACTCAAACCAATAGTGAAGGGGAAGATTTGGGAGTCGAACCTAGATTGGCATAACTGAAAAAGATTTAGTGGTCGGATTAAAATTTGGGTGCCAAGATTTTAAAAGCAGCGTGCGTTCTCTCCATGACCAGAAGTAACTGAGGATGGCATTTTTATCTTTCTTGTTGTCAAAGACCACAATGAAAAAACCTTTGGCACTTGGATATATTTCCAAATTCTTTTCCATTATATGGAGCCAAGATTTAGATATCCAATCGTGGAGCTCAGGTAGACTGGGCCTGAATTACTAAACCTACCTATCAAACCATTCTCTGAGAAAAACTCTTCATTTTCATGTAGCTCCTTCAATAAATTGTCATCAAAATGCAGTTTCAAGGGAATATCAGAGCAATGCACTACCCACCTATTGTTTATACCTGGGTGTTTCGCGCCAGATCTGGATTTTTCGAGGCTGACACCAAGCTGAAAATCCTGTACCGGCACACCATCATCTGCCATCGCCCCTTTTACAGCATCCAAAAAAGACTTCACCCTAGAAGCCTGCAACAATGGGGAATCATGGAGAGGAGTAGGCAAATTTGTGGCCTGCCTGCCGCCAAGAGATGCTTCAAGCTCAGACAAGGAGTTCGAACCAATGGCCGGAATGCCCATCAAACCACTAGAAACAACCTGCGAATCCTTTGCAATGCCTTCCGTCGCCGAAGGAGCCACCATCGAGGAAGAATCAACAGAAACATTGCCACATGGAGCAGCGGCGACCGAAGAAACCCTAGGGTTAGGAGCAGAGGAAGTTTTCGGGAATTTCTGCATTTTCGGCAGCGTGCCTCTTTGTGTGAGGACAATTTCTAATATACTAATAATTTAAATATTATTATAATATATATTATTATATTATATAAATATAAATAAATAAATAAATATATTATAAATAAAATATAAATAAATATACATATAAAAAAACTAATATAAATAAATATATTATAAGGAGCCATGGATATATGATATTTCCAACGATTTAACACATATGATGGGATACGTTGGAATAGAAAGTCAAAGACAAGGGCAGTGACTCATTGACAACGGATTAATAGGTATCATTTACAAGCTGCGGATATAAGGGTAGCAGTGATTAATAAAGATATGTTAAACAAAAGAGTTAGGCAGCGATCTAACTTAAGAGGCTGCGATCTGCAAAACAAATACAGCGATTTGACACAAGGAATAAAGTTTGTAAAGGTAGCAATTACTAATAAGGGAGGCCACGATTAATATGTATGCAGCAATTAATATATAAAGATATACAATTTGATAGGACAGCAATTAGTATGTTTATAATGAAAAGGTGTATGATAAATAAGAGTTGTCTCCCTTTACAAAGAGATGCATCCATTCACGAAATCATCCCTCTTAAGGAAGGAATATATAGAGGATCTTACACCAGCATCAATACACAACAAAAATTCAATTCAAGTAATATCGAATCATCTAAGAAGACAGCAATACAAATTGGATATATATATATATATATAACTCAAAGAAGTGCAGCAATAGCATAATCATTTATCCAGCCATTATTGGTGGATCATATTATTAAATTTACTTAGTTCCTATCATAGGAACAAGAGTAATTAAAGAGGAATTTCAGATTCCCTATAATAGCCTTGTGAGAAATCAAGGTAATCATTATATTGGTGATCATAGGATCACTTGTACATCTCAAGATCATCTAAGGAAGAATCACATATTGGTATGATATTTCTAACCTATAATTTATCTATGCTTAAATAGTTATACTTGGTCTCACTCATGATATACGAGGGATGAGTGTGTCTTGCCGCGTCTTTAATCTTTATCTATTGCCCTTATGAGGACGTTTGGGTTGTTAGGGAAGGGTGGTATTGTTATTAAATGTCTCACATGGTAGGTGACTCCCAAATGGTGGTATTTACGGGCGTTCATGACACCTTTGGGCCAAGTGGTGGTATTGACGGGCGTTCATAAAACCCTTGGGCCTATGGCAATGGAGATTAGTTACCGGTTTTATTATTAAATGTCTCACGTGGTAGGTGACTCCCAAATGGTGGTATTGACGGGCGTTCATGACACCTTTGGGCCAAGTGGTGGTATTTCCGGGCGAGCATGAAACCCTTGGGCCTACGGTAGTGGAGAATAGTTATCCAGCGCCTTAACGTAATGTTTTCCCCTCCTCTGCTAGGGTAGATGATTAGGCTAGATTAACAATCAGGCTCGACGTTCGCCATTCCCAAAGTATATCATGAAGCATAAGACATGTCAAAGTATAAGTATGTTAAAGTATGTAGAGATACAATTGAATATATGCACTCACAAAAAACATTATATTCTTAATTATTATTATTGGTTATGATCATGATGCAACTAACCCTAATGAATATAGATGAATACATGTATTTGTATATGTTGTTATTATTTTGATTGCATGATTCCAATTCGGAATTACATTATTCAAAGAGATTTATATTAAAAGGTGGTAACCCTAACCGTAAGTTGTCGCAATCATAATTCTAGGGCACATTCGGGAAGGGGACCTTACATTCAGCAACATGAAATATAGAGTAGCATATGCCCAAATATATACCTAAACTACTTTAAAATGAATTACATTCAATAGCAAGTGGATTGACAAACAAATCAGACCTCACTGTTATGTAATCAGACTTGTCTATGCAATATTACATCAGTTTATGGCTCTATGATAGCCCACAGTTACAATGCCAAATCACTGTTACAAATCAGAGATATATAATTGTTTCTACATACCAAATTGATGACAAGGAATGCAAATCACCCTCTCAAGGCTGATCGCTGATTGCTAGGGCAGAGATCGCTGATGTAAGATGACAAATGATGAAGTATAGATGCTGGTCACTGCTCACAGATTGCTACAGATCGGCCTTCAATGAATAATGATGTTGAAACACTAGGTGAACTCCTTATTAGAAATCGCTGCCAATGCAAGTAGGCTCCAAGATGAAATCGCTGCCATTGTAAATCGGCTCCCAATGTGATGTTAAAGCAGCGGCTGGGGTCTGAGATAAATTTGCTGTCTGCAGATCTGAATCAGTAATACTGATTTCTCCCTTCCATTCGGCGCTTCACATGCATGAGACCTCCTATATAATTCGGCGCTCTAATGATGAAGTCTTCCACCACGTCTTCTACCAAAATGCAATGAATCTTCAATCTATGGTCTTCAACTAAGTCTTCAATGATATGCAATGATTATCAACCTTCAAATCGCCAACAATGGTCTCCGACCAAAACTCAAATGATGAATGAAGGAACCTCAAACAACTCTTCGAATCTCCAATGAAGTGCAAATGTGAACTCCATATGAATCCACCTCCAGTGTGATTGGGTTTTCGTCCAACACACGACTCCACAAGGGTTTTCATCCTTGGAAGATCAAGCAAAACAATTGCCAAGCATAAATGCGAAAGTTGCCAAAAGATTTGTGATGCCGAAACGAGGCTCCAAAGCCTTCTTTTATACTTGAATCTTTGATGAGGCCGACAATTCAAATTAAAGATTTGAATTTCAGTTTTCCCTCGTTGGCTTGCAACCAATATTATTATTTTATTTTTCCAAGAAGGGCGCCCAATAACAAATATTATTTTATTATTATTTTGAATTTCCTCGTCCAAGGTTGAGCGCCCAAATTAAATATAATATTATTTTATATTTAATTTTCCCTTTTCTCAATGTGAGTGCCAAAATCCAAGAATCAATATTTTTTTATTATTTTCTTTTCCTCTCTCCAATGTGGCGCTCAACTAAATAATATTGTTTGATTTATTTTATTATTTTTTTCTCCTTCCTTGGTGCCATCATTAAATAATAATAAAATATTATTATTTAATTATTTCCTTTTGATAATTAATGCGAAATTGCATTAATTCATTTTTCCATCCTCACCAATGTAATTAGCCGAGCCAACATTCCATTCTTCAAGCCTCTGAACAATATTATCTTTTCCAAGCCTTAGCTCAACCAGAATATTCACTTTTGATGAATTAGCCTACGGGAATGATGATAGGCTAACTCCATTCTCTGTTTGGTGATCATGCTGGAAATGAGGACATGTCACATATGCACGGTATTTTTTGAAAAATTTGTGCAATAAATTGTCTTTGAAAATTATTTAAAATTTTGAATAATCTGGTTCCTAAGTCTAGCCTTTTCTGAGACCCTAGAGTCCCTCTTGTAGCCTTGTTAGCATTTTATTTGTCTCTTTTGAGACAATTCAAAACCAGAACAGTATGTGAGATAAAACCTCTCTTCAAATTATAAGGGGAAGCTCCCGGAGATTTAAAACTACCCTAGACACTAAGTCATAAACAAAATTTACAGAGTTATTCACACTATACAACGTTTTTTCCGGGTTTTTTTCATAAATGAAATAACTATCTATCTGCCTGTCTTTTTTGCCACAGGTATGAGCACAATCCTAGTAATAGCTCTTGTCTCACAAGTGAGATTTTCAAATATTAAGAACAAAAGCAACTTACTCTAAGCACAAACAAGGCAACTTCCTATTGGCTAAAACATAGACCGACAATCTAATGCAAACAAGATATGAAAACGAATAACAACTAAGATCAACAACATATGATTACAAGTACTAAAATAGCTAGTTTACATGCAAAGTTACTGCGGTATGAATAACTGGCATCATTACAAAGCTTGACACTTACTATTCAATTTCAGTTTAGTCGATGAAATTACACAGTAAACCAATTTGAATAACAATTTCAGCAACATAAGCATGGTGCCAATCCTCATTAAGAGTTTATGTGCTGCCCAACTTTTGGATTTTAGAATAATCAATTTTTTCCCAAAAATCATTGCTTTAAAGAAAAACGCTTAAAAACTCCAAAAAATAGGAAATAAAGAAACTTTAAAGTAAAACTACTACTAAAGAAATAATAAAATAACATAATAACATTTAACTAAAGCAACCTAAAAATAGGCCTTCAACTTTGTCCAAACATAGGACCACCAGAAACATCAACTACCAAAAAAAGCCCTTGCTAAAAACAGCAATTTGATGCATGGATGCCCTTTATGTTTCTGAAGTAGCTTTTCGGCCTGAAACTTGTTGGATCGTCTAAAAAATACTGAAACCATAATCATCATGAGACTTTTATCAAATAAATTCAGTTACTTGAATCTGATGACCTTTTGCGGAAGCAAAGAGTGTTCTCAACCCAAGGTCTATCAATGATTGAAGTCTTGATGCGACAAATCATCCTTTGAAGAGAATAGAACGAAATGCAATGACAAGATTTTTAGTGTTCTGAATCCTTCTTTGACATCAATGACCATGACCATTGCTGCCACTGAAATCCTTGTTATTGAACATGAATCTGCATCACACACTAAACCCTAGATGACTATTAATTTTTTTCATGTAAAGCTTTTCATCAGCCAAACCCTAACTGAGAACACTTAGCAAAAATCACGAGATTTGTACTAAGAATGCCTTTCATTCTTTGCTGTTCTGATTGTGACTGTTTAAAGCTCAAACTACTGATAAGCACTTGAAATTAGAGGTACATGGTGAAGTGTGTAAGAATAGTCATCATTCACAATGTAGCTGCTATAGGAGACTGTGTAATGCCCCAACTTTTACATTAGGACATTAGTGGAGAATGAACAAGCTAACAAATTTTTGCGTCATTGTTGCAACATAACCATGTTACAACGCACACTCAAACACTATGATGTCACCAAATAGGATAACATCAGAACTAAAGCACAAGGTCTATGAATCCAAATATAGAATAATTCTAGTGGAAGATTTACACGACCATCATGGAATGACACCAACACGACAAAAATGGAGAAGATAGAGTCTCCTCTTAATTGACGACAGGGTGTGTAACTTTCATCATCGACACAAAGGAAAGGCAAGAACTGAAAGGACTAAAGCACAAGCTTAAGGTCATCCTTCACTCATTCAAGCCTACAAGCAAACATACATACTTCCAAAAGAATGAATTCACAACACCAAAATATCCTCTCAAACCTGCCATAAGTGGTTGGTCACAAGGGAGATATGACAACACTCCTAGGTCTTGTGAGAGACTGATCAATCATCAAACACACTTAGGAACACAAACACACCTAAATTGGACAATAGAAACACAAGAACATGAAATCACATCAAACCAAGCAAAAGGGAAGGGCAAGTAGACCCTAAGGTTCAATTCTTCTCAAGGATTTTTTTTCAAAAAACATTGTTTACTATATATTGTTGGCTGTCTGCTCCTTTTGGAAGTGTTCGCCCCTTTTACCATAATATCGTTCACGCTGACAGATGTCATTCACCCCTTTTGGGCTAGTTTGCTCCCTGGTTAAAATATGCAAACTGAAGCATTGGAAGAGAAAAATGACAGCAGGGTTTCGTTTCACTCGAAAATTGACCCTGAACATGGCCAAAGAATCCTCTAAAGGTCAAACATCATATTTAACCCTTTAAACTATTTTTTTTTTTTAAATATTGAAATTAAAACAAGTTCAAACTCTTAAAGCCTCTACAAAGGACAAAATGCCAAAACTATCACCACTATGAGCCAAACAGCTGAAACACAAAATGAGCCATAACTTCTAGCTTAGTGTTGTTTATAATGGTTTCAACCATTGAATTGCAACATGTTCAAGCTTCATAATCAATGTCGAAAAACATCTAAAATCATCCTTTCAAAATTGGGATAAATTACACCATTCACAAGCGTACAAGCCTTTCTACAATGTGACAAAGAATCACATGCATACAAGCATAGCTTCAAAACTCTGAGAGCTGACTGTAAAAACACAATACTATTGAATTCTCAATATCCATGGCATCAAATTCAAAGCATGAAATGTTCAATAAATCACTTTCCAACTTTAAAAGAAATTTAGGCCTAAGAGCATATATTCAGGACTTTACTATACATGAAATTTCTATTACAAAGCATCATACAAATTGCATTCCTTTAACCAATGCCAAGTGTCTACAACATGGAGTTCACATCCCAAACATGGATGGAACATGATCAAGTACAATGATGATACAAATGTACAGGAATTTACAATTTCTCAAGATTGAAGGCTACAACAAATGTATGATTACATGAGATCCTTGCATGATCTCCAAGATGTGCTGCTATGATTCCAATGCACAAATCAATGGAGGTGAATTATTTATCATCTGACCAATGTGGCATTCTGAGGCCCACCCCACTAGACTGAGAGATGGATGCCATGGTTATCAAACACAAACATGACACACAAGGTCGGCTTCAAACTCCAGTACGATTTGATGTCACCATATGGTCTGTAATTCTCCATCTTCTCATATGTTTCATTCTTCTGCCGTCTGCCGTACGTAGTACAACCTTCGTTGTACGACCTACTTGTAATGTCCCCAAATGGGATATTAAGGATAATTTTGGATTTACGGGGTTTCCAAATGAAACTTGCATGCAAAAACCCTAAACCCTGAATTCTGATTTCAAATTGCAGACTGATTTTACACTTATAACAGCCAATGTAAGCATCAATATATAATCAAAATACCATGTCAAATGAATGATTCGCCCAAAGTAGAGTTGAAATGCCACATGAAATAGACAATGGATGGATATTAAATGTACAAAATAAGACTGAGATCTGAGTTTCCCTCTGCTGATATAATACTGAAAATAGAAGACTGAGTTTTACATCCAATATGACTGTCCTACAGTACCAAACTCTGCTGTTACAAATCAGGCCTAAACATAGGCTCCTACATACCACGGATGGTGAAGAATGATGGCCAAACACCTGCAAATGAGTATGAAGGATGTTCAGTGACCTCTCCAAGGGTGGCGCATCCAAGTAGGGTTGAAGCCCTACACAAGTGATAGAGACCTGCCACGGACCGATGCTACAAGAAGTGATTTGCTAATCCAGAAGGCTGCTCGAAGTAGCTTCAAGGCACTAGTAATTCGCTGCTCCAAGACTCTTCTGAATACAAACATAAGCTGCTCCAAGAAGTGGCGAATCTGCTCCAAAGGAAATGTGCTCCAAAATCTTCACAAAGCTGGTCTAGGTGCCCTTTTCTTGCTATTAATGTCTGAAATCTATCTCAGGTGCACCCTTTTGTGCTCTAGAATGCTGCTAGCAAATGAATGAGGAAAGAATACCAAGTTGCGGCCATATAAATACATGAACATGCTTTGTTTTAGGACAAAAACTAGGTTGGCCTTGTTTCTGCTGTAAAAGCAGGTCAGTTCTGTTTCTTCATCTTGATTTTTTCACTTCCCAAACTGCCCTTAATTGTCCTTTCTTCCACTATAGATTGAACAACGGACAAAACGATATAATATAGGAACCATTTCAATTAATGAACATGACGAAACATGTAAGATAGACAGAGACGCTGAAAGATTTGTAGGGTTGTAACAATTGGCTCTATTTGGGGACCATGCTACATACTTGGGCCATACAAGAACCTCAACATCTTTGGTTTTAAAGCATTGGTGTCTTTCCATTGTGCAAAGAGTCAAGGCTATTTCTAACACCTACACAGATGACTAAGCTAACCTAAACAAAAATGACAATGAAAACAAACACATCATGGAAAGGAAAAGACATTAGACATGATGAACACAAAAAATGATATCACCTACATACGAATGGACATGAGGAAGCAAATCGGCTAGACAGAACCATTTACATGCTGAGAAAAGTAGCAACACCTCCGCTTGAGCTGGGAGTCCAACTGTGGTAGTACACATTCTTGAAACCTTTTGCAATGTATATGTTGAAATCCATGGTTCAAAATGATATGAAAATTCATGCAATGAAAACTCAAACAGGAACTCATGAATAATTTGCAATTCAGAATATTCTTCCTCATTGAAATTTATCTCCATCTGTCGGAGAGATTCTGCTTCTTTCTAAACATACCTTGTGAAGTCCTGCAATGGTAGCACATCTTTAGGAATATGAAGCGTCTGGAGTTGTTGAAGAAAGATCTCAATCACTTGTTTTTGACTTTCCAAGTTTATAATGGGTGTTGGCTTCTGTTAACCTTTTCTGACATAAACTAGCCGATAACCACTAAATGTTGGCACTGCCTCTCATTGATATATATAGGAGTTATTAAGGATGAGGATGGGAATGAATCAAACTTCGAAAGGAAATTTACTGTGTCCTCCATTGAAGACTTTCTCTCAAGGTGTTGCAAAAAAATGAATATTAGGTAAAGAATCCTCCATATATACCTCTAATCTAATGTGTGCCTCTAGAGCTGAATCATCTTTAAGCAGAATATCTTGTTCATCTAACTGTGAAGTTTCCTCGGTATTGTCTCATGCAGGTTCTTCAAACAATCCTTCGAATGTAGAAAATAATTCCTTCGACACCTCTTCATCCATGACATAACCGATGACTTCTTGCTCAGTGGAAAGAATCAGAAAACAACTGTGATCCACAAACGATGTTTGTGAAGTCTTGTCCTCTTTTGAAAACATATGACATACTTGTGCAGTTCCTATGTCCAACACAAAAGGTTGCTCTTCTCTGATCAATAATCCTTCCTCCTCTTCATAGAACTTGAGCAAGACTTGTGAGGTAGACAGGAAAGCCAACTCTTCTTCTTGAGAATAGGACTCTATGGGTGGATCCTTCCAAGGATCCTCTTCATGTACTTTCCTCTTTTCTCCTCCATGCACTGTCTCAGCTCTCTGACTCTACGAGCACATGTAGTCATTGAACACTTGGCTGTGCCAATTAACAATCACTTTATTACAAATGGGTTCATAATGAGAATATCCAGTTACAGAGTTTCCATCAGGCTCATCTAGAAGATGTTGAAGGTTACTCAAAACCCTTTGATGATTCGACCTAGTAAAAGTCATGAGCTGTAACATACGATACATCTCCAGACAATACCTATCATCATGGTCTCCTATCTCATGGAAAGAGCAAAAATTATCTATGTTGTCATAAACTGGTGCTTGCAAAGCAAGCCTTGTAGGTGGAGGTAATTTGAATCTATCATTCTTGTTATTTCTTTGAAGATGCCTTTGATATTGCTGAGAAAGAAAATTTTGTTGAAACTGTCTTTTCATGTTTGTCATGTCACTCACCACTCTTTGCAAGAGAGGATCAATTGAATTTTGAATCATTGGTTAGAAATCTTTCTTGATCTTATCAATAGTGGTCGTGTTATCTTCCAACTTAATTGCTTGTTCCTGAGCTACTTCTAGTTCATCAATTGATTGGCTTTGATCAGGAATGCAATCTTGGAAGGGAGTGCATTAATGAAACAACTCAGGAGAATCTCCAAAGAATGCTTTTGGAGTAGGACTGATATTTGTTGACAGGGCAATTGAATCGTATGACAAATTCCCTCATGGGCTCATTATTTTTTTTTCTTTGCATTTGACAGTTGTGCAAGCAGGATATGACCATCCTTAGCTAGCATGAAACAAGGCAATTGAATCATATGAGAAATTCCCTCATGAGCTCTTTATTTTCTTTCTTTGCATTTGACAGCTGGGCAAATAGGATATGACCATCCTTACCTGGCATGAAACATGACAAAAACATCTCGCGCATGGTCTCGCAACTTGTGAGTGATCTTGTGGCAAGATGGTGGAACCATTCTGTTGCAACTCCAACCAATGTTTCAACAAAAAGTCAGATTGTGACATCTTCATGTGCTAGTCCTAGAATACTGCATGTTGTGGTGAAGGCAAAAATGTGCTCATCTAGCTGTTGTGCGCCATCACCATAAAACTTTGGAAAACCCTTCCTCGAGCCATGTGGAAAATCATTGCGTTTTGCTAGAGCCAAAGGACCAATGTTGGCTCCCCATGACAAGGAGGCAGAGATGGACCATTGTTGTTATGGGCATTGTCACCCATTGTTTGAAGAGTCTCTTTATCTGATGTTGAAAATATTTGGATGAGTTCAGGAATAGTTAGTGAAGAACTACCTTTGCTTGAAGGTGCTTGGGCGAGATTTTAAAAGACAGGGTCATCAAGCCCCTCTTATTTCTTCAATTTGGTGTATACATTATCCGTTAGAATGGAATAGCTTCAACTAGAGGCGATCAGACTGATTTCTTGTTGCAAGATTGGCTTGTTGTGTCATATGCCCCACAATATCCACCAAAAACTATTAGTTTTTATTTTGCTCTTTTGAGACAAATCAATCTATCCGTTAGAATGGAATAGCTTCAACTAGAGGCGATAAGACTGATTTCTTGTTGCAAGATTGTCTTGTTGTGTCGTATGCCCCACAATATCCACCAAAAACTATTAGTTTTTATTTTGCTCTTTTGAGACAAATCAATCTAGAACAGTATGCATGGTAAAGGCTCTTTTCAAATTCTAAAGGGAAGCTCCTTGAGATCTAAAAATGCCCTAGGCACTAAGCTATAGATAAAATTTATAGTTATTCACAGTATAGGATGTTGCGTTAGGGGGTTTTTGCATAAATGAAATAACTAACTGTCTGCCTGCCTTTTTTGCTTCAGGTATGAGCACAACTTTTGTAACAACTCTTTTCTCACAAGTGAGATTTTCAAATATTAAGAACAAAACAACTAACTCTAAGCATGAATGAGGCAACTTCCTATTGGATGAAACAGAGCTTGGCAATCTGATGCAAACAAGATATGAAAAAGAATAACAACTAAGATCAACAACATATGATTTCAAGGACTAAATAGCTAGTTTGCATACAAAGTTACAACTTAGATGAGTAAATGACTTCAATACAAAGCTTGACACTTGTTATTCAGTTTCAGTCTAATCAATGAAATCACACAGTAAACCAGCTTGAATAACAATTTTAGCAGCATAAGTGTAGTTTCAATCCTCATTAACAGTTTATGTGCTCAAAGCACTTATTTATAAGGTTACAAGATGCACAGTTTTTTGGGACTTAAGAATAATCATATTTTATTCCAAAGATCACTATTTTAAAGCAAAATGCTTAAAAGCTTCTGAAAATGTACGAAAGAAAGAAACTTTAAAGCTAAACTACACTTAAAGAAATAATAAAATAACATTTAACTAGAGTGATGTAAAAATAGGCCTTAACCCTTTGTCCAAACTCCAAACATAGGACCACTGGAAACATCAACCATCAAAAGTAGCAATCTGGTGCATGAATGCCCCCTATGTTTTTGAAGTAGCTTTTTTCTCTGGAACTTTTTGGATCTTCTAAAAAACACTGAAACCCTAATCACCATGCGATTTTATCAAATAAATTTGGTTACTCAAATCTGATGACCTTTTGTGGAAGCAAATAGTATTCCCAACCCTAGGTCCTTTATCAATGATTAAAGCCTTCATGAGACAAATCATCCTTTGAAGGGAATAGACTGGAATGCAGTGACAAGATTTTCAGTGTTCTGAGTCCTTTGAAATCTACGACTGCAATCATTGCTGCCACTGAAACCTTGTTATTGAACATGAATCTGTATCACACACTAAACCCTAGATGACTATTAATTTTTTTCATACAAATCTTTTCATCAGCCAAACCCTAACTGAGAACACTTAGCAAAAATCACAAGATTTGTACTAAGAATGCCTTTCATTCCTCACTGTTCTGACTGTGACTGTTCAAAGCTCAAACTACTGATAAGCACTTGAAATCAGAGGCACATTGTGAAGTTGGAAAGAACAGTCATCCTTCACACAGTTTAGCTGGTATAGAAGACTGGAACACTGTTCTTTTGTTGCTGTAGGAGGCTGAAAACGCTGCCTTTTCTCCTCTCAAGCACCAAGCTGTCACTTACCTACACCCAGGCGTGCCAACATGACCTCACTGCCTCTTAGAAGATTTTGACATTCAACACATAAGTGCCTATTTTTGCTATTCCTGCCAATAAACTCCTTTTTGTTACTGCTCAGACTCTTTTGTTGTTGTTGTTGGAGGGTTTTATATCAAACCCACAGAATCGTTGGTGGGCTCTTTTAGAACCTTTGTGATTTAAGACAACTTGTTTGGTCCCCATCGTGCCTTAGCTCCATCCGTGTCACTCAATCATCAGCTTTCACCTGCCAGGCATGCCTAACTGCAACTTTTGTCACTTAAAAATTTAAAATGAATCCTTGGCACCCTTTTATAACAGTCATGTCACTTGAAACTCTGCCCTTGACAGTAGGCACACTTTTCATGCATGTTTGCCACTTAAATCACCCCTCTTATTTTCTAGGCATGCCCTTTTGTCATTAATGATACCTAAAAGGATATGATACCCTATGTAGGCATGCTTTTCAATGGCATTTGTCAGTAATCATAAACCAAGCATCCTTTATTTCTTGCTTCTGCTGCTCAACTCTTATTAAAGACTGCCCAGGCACGCCTTTTTGACTTATGTCATTGATTTTACCTTAGGCCTGCCTAAGGGCCTGCCATGTCCCTCTTTTCCCGCCACTAATTTATTATTATTAATTAAAAATAGTGTTTTTCAACACTTATATATATATATAAGTTACCGATCTTGGTATTGGTTTAGGTTTGGGTTCGCGGGTTTGGTCAAATTTGTTTGGGGCGTGGGTTTGTTTTGGGTTCGTCCATACAAAAACATATAAAAATAAAAAATATATACATATTTGCAGTAGTAATTAAGTATATATATCATTACTGCTATTTATTTTATATATATATATATATATAGCAGTAATTATATATATCTCTAAAATAAGAAACGTATCTAATATCCATTTATATATTATAAATATATTATATATTGTGTAGATATTTAAATATAAATAAGAAATAAAAAATATATTAATATAATATATTAACATATTTTATATTTATTTTAATTTATATAAATATAGAAATAAAAAATGTAAAAATGCATTAATATAAAATATATAAATATAATTATATTAATATTAATAATAATATATTAATAAACAAAAACACCATAAAAGTTAAAATTATTTTCAATATTAATTTGTAACCTGATTTTAATATTTTAATATTGAACAACTAATATCAATAATAATATCAAATTTGGCAAATACTAAATATCGATAAAATAACATTTGCAGCTATGATAATTTTTTTATATAAAAAATAAATTTAGGTCTTTAGAAATTTGAACTCTAAAGATCCGAATAAAAAAATTAAAAGAAATCAGCACAGGTAGATTACTTGACGCGACCGATGGGCGTCTTTAAAACTAGTGCCTTGCGATGACCTACAATGACCTACAGGTGGTTGTGATGTATTTTAATCCACAAAAAAACTTGAAAATTTTCGAAATGCACTTGGTCTTATTGAGGAAAGCGCCACAGAAGCTAAGGACGCAACTTCTACCAATTTCTTGTAGTTGCGATGGGTGTATTTTTATGAAAACCTCGTGTAGATTCGTTATTCCTTTTGCCAAGTTATGGTAGATTCGGTCTGGATTTGCTCGGATTCGTCCAGGACGAACCCACAAACCAAAAACAGAACCCTGGCCAATTCCCCTGCCGAATCAACCCAGAATCCGAACCGGGATCGTATCGGACCGGGATTCGGGGCTTGCAGGGAGTGAATTGTTAACATATAATAATAATAATAAAAATAATAATTCAAAATTTAAAAGGTGGCACTCAGTTCAGGACCATGGGTCCTATTCCAATCATGTATAAAAGCAAGACTCGTTGGAACATTGGAGGCATCCAAATAGCATATTATATTTCTCTCATTTCAAATTAAGTACATAACAACAGAGACGAAAACCTCTGGGTTGTGCACGTGAGGTAGGCCGAAACCCCTCCCTCACCCTTGGCGACTCCATTTAGGGGTAGCAGGTTGAGATAATAGGCGAATTTGCTTGTGTTAAGGTGAAATAACCCACCCCGTTCTGTAGTTTAAAATTTTCTGATCTGGGTCTTGATTTTTTCTCATTGTTTGGGTTTTTTGTGGTTTAGTTGTAATCTGCTTGCATTTTGGTGTTTTTGCATTTGACAAGGAAACACATGCATGCATATAATTTGCAAATACAACAAAATGGAAAGTACCCAGTTGCTCTATTTCATTTGAAATGCATCACAAATCATATAGAAACAATACCCATATAGATATTTGTCAAAAACATAGCATTATGCACATACCCATTTCATTGTCCATAAATTACAAGGCAGGAAAAGAAGTACAATTGACTGTGCTTGTTCAAAGCTCACCAAATGACATCCAGTTCAACACAAATACATTGCATATCAATGAATAACAACGAAGGGACTTAGACACCTCAAAGAAGCTGGAAAATAATCTGAAATACTGATTTTTCTGTTGTGTATGTACTCCCATGCCTCAGCTAGTACTGTACGACCCCTTGCTGAGGTATATCAACTCCACTACACACACAAATCTGCCCTCAAATCACTTCTCAAACCTTCTGCTGTGGCTGCAAGTGTTAGACGACTCAGCTGGGAAGGAAAACCAGACCAGAAACGCCTCATACAAAGCCCATATAATCTGCTAAATGGTAAGGCGTTATTGGAGGAGGTACGGCCTGCTAATAGGCTCACAAGTTCATCAAAACTCCATAGAATTGCAATCTATAACTTGTAACTTTTCCTTCAATAACCCTTTGAAATTACAGTGCCGAAAGATTGAAGATATCTTCGTGTAAAACCTTCCGCGACAATGTCGGATCATACAAATAAGCACAAATGCAACCACTGGATATGGCTGCTCAGAAGCACCCTTGGGTGGTCTCCCACACCTGCGAAATGCTATCACTAATGGAGGATTTCGTCTCCAAAAGCCAAGGATGGTTTTCTTCAAACCCTTGTTCTCTTTGTAGAGCAAAAAAACATAAAGGTAAATTGTCAAGAATGAATGTTCTTTTTTCCTTTTGGCTTTTATATTCCCCCCAAGAGGGTTGACCCACAATAAGGAGAAATAAACATTACAAATTCACTTTATTTCTCATGGAGGCGTCAAAGTCCCAAAAAGTGACTTTTATTTGCATTTTACAATTTTTACTAAGTCACCGACATTAATATTATAAAGTCCCAATATTAAATATGCAAAATATTAAATTACGGACTTTAAAATGAATGGCCAATTGAACTCGGAATCCAATGAGCTATAGACCGTTGGAAAGGTCTCTCTGAAACACTCCACCTCCAATCTTGAATTTCCCCAAATGGTCAAAACCCTAACTAAAAATAGTAAGTTCTAGCCAAGATGTCCAAAACCATCCAACGAAATTCCAAGAGTTCCCTAATCATATTGGTTAGTCTATGGGAAACAAGTATAGACTAACATCACCTAGGAAAGGGGACATTACATAAGGTCTGAAGAGGCAACAACAAGGAATTGAAGGATTATTGGATGTATTTGGGAGAGCAGATCAAGTTCTTTCATAGCTGAACCAGTGAAACAAGGCAGCTAGAGTGGAGTTGAGCAACGAGATTTCAGGCTTTAGCCTAGTAGATTCTGGATAGACATCTTGGCGACCACAAATTCCCATTGTGCCACTCCATCTAGGTTTAGGTGGTGGCAGATCATGCAAGTATTAGTTCAAGGCGAAGTTGTAAGGAAACACACTCAGATTGCATGACATTCTAGGCAGCAGAGGTGCGCATGAAGGAAATTATCAGGTTCGCTTAGCATAACATTTATTGAGTGGCCGATTTAGTCCCAGGGGAATTGTTTTAGAATCTTTGAGGTCACAACAGATAGTAAACAGCCCAGTTTTGATGCAATTATTGTATGTTTCACCCTCCTATTGAAGCACATAAATATATATACATTGAAGTCTATTATTGCTGTTGAAAATTCAGAACTGTTGGTAACTGTATCCATGTCTGTATTCTGCCATCTTGTTGAAATGGAAAATATTTAGATTTATGCCCTAATTATCCAATCCATTGTTGTTGTTTTGGACTGTTAATTCTGTTTAGTTTCCAATTGTTTCTCTAGTGGGTTTTGCACTCAGAAAGAACCAAAATAATAATAAAATACAAGTTCCAACCTATGGGTCTGATTTTTATGTATGTAGTTGAGTCAAAGAGACCAGAGAGCATTGGAGAGAGAAAGAAGAAGATTAGAGGCAACATTACAAGAAGTTAGCATTGGAATTGGAGGCAGAGGTAAGAAGAACATGGCAGATCAGGGAGATGATGAAGGCTTACATGCATAGATAGGAACAAATGACACAAATGATCATCCAGATGATTTAAAATATGAATGCCACTATCAATTCCATCGGGTCCACACAAAATTTTATGGGAGAAGGGAGCAATTCAAATCAGAATGGACCTGTAAATCACACAAATAATAACAGGACTCCAATCGGATCAGCATCCAGGCCCTTCCAACCTGCCTTTTTACCTAGAATTGAATCACCATAGAAAGAGGAGGAGCCAAACCCAGCAGCACATAACATTAATGCTTGCATAGATGAATACAAGACTTGACCCAGATGTCAAAAATCAGATTTTATTTGCACACTACAACAGTGCTAGATCAAGGAATGGACCAAGGGGAGAAATAAGACATCCTATATAGTAGCCCCATAGAGATTTACAGCTGAGGGTGAGTAAGTGGACTCTTCCAACCTTTGATGGCTCAGGAAAAGTCACTACATGGGCTTGGGTCCAAAAGTTGGATACATATCTTTAAACTCAGCTCTATGATGGAAGACAAAGCCATCAAATTTACAATTCTTCATTTGGAGGGTATAGCTCATTAGTGGTGGCATCAAGGAGTAATCACACAAGGGCATAATCATATTGTGACATGCTGATTTCACACATAGGCTCATAGAAAGGTTTGATAAGAGGGATCTTGAGATGTATTTCAGGGAGTTGACACATTTGAGATTTGGACGATTATGTAGCAGAATTTCAGCGGATGATTATGTAGCAAAATTTTAGCCGGTATCAGTCATGGTGCCAGACGTGACGGACAGGAGACTCATGTTTTTGTTTATCGAGGGGTTAATTGAATCACTTTGGGGTTTGGTTAGAGCTTTTGAGCCGACATCTCTACAAGATGCTATCTGAAGGGCTTTCAATTTGGAGGATTCAGTGACCAAGAACAAGTTCTATGTAATGTACCTTTTTGTTGGCAACTTGTGTTTATTTAATTATTTTATTTTAAAAGTAACTTTTTGTGAAACAGAAGAAATAAAATAATAAAGTTACTTTTGAGGAAAAATAAAAGAATAATAAAAATAATAAAAGCTTTGTCGGCCAAAAAGGAGAATTCTAGAAGAAAAGAAATGTTCTAAAAAGGGCTTGGAGGAAGGGTTTGAGCATGCAATTGATTATTTCTGATTTGATATTTTCCATTGCGGAAAGACTTTGAACAGCTGGTTCAAGGGTTAGAGGTGAATTCAATTTAGAGTTCACAATTGAGCATAACGATTTGTGCCATTTTGATTATGTAGTGTTTGGTATTGTTTTGTGGAGATTTCAGGTGTGCAGGTTGAAGGAATTGTGCAGAATGTTATATTTTGTAGGTTCGGTGAATTGCTTCAGGAGGGTTCATTGCCAAATTTATAGATTTGCAGGCAAATATAAATTTGTGGGTTTTATAGATATTTGTCGAAGATTCTGAAGATATAAATATTTGTGTAGAGATTTGTGGTGTTTGGAGGAGGGTTTATGACAAACCCGAGCGCTTAGTTTTGGAGGGTTTGGTAGTGGAAGCGCTTAGTATTTATGGTTGTCTAACCTAGACGCAGCCAAACTCCTATCACAGACTTTGAAAGCTTACACTAATCTAATGAAGGAGACACAACTTTTAACTAGTGGATGTGGGTGGTTAAGGGAGTACGAAATCCTTGGAAGGAGTCGCCTAGAGTTTGGTTGCATTTAACTTGGAATACGTGGAGTGTGAGGGAATGTGGGACCCAACAAAGGTCAATAGCTTCACAAGATATATTGATATTTTATTTCTTTCTTCAAACCGCAACTTAAAGTGAAGGCAACACATTAAAAGGGGAAGTCGTGAAGTCTCAAGGGAGTAATGTGGAGATTGGAAGGAGTAAAGGGAGTCGCAGCCTTCCATTGTTTGATTGCCGCTTCCTTATGGAGGTCAGCGGGAGTATCTAAAGCTAGTTGGAATATTTTTGAAGTCGCCACCACCTTGGAAAGTCAAAAAGGAGATTGCCTTTCATATATGGAGGTTCATATGCTAAGCTTGGAAGAGTCTTGAAGCAGGCCGCCCAGCTGTTTGGAAATGCTTTTCATTTGGTATTTTGAATGATCTTCATCTGAAATATTACTATGTTCTGTCCATAAACAACAATAAGCATATATTCAAATCCTTAATTTGAATATGTCTATTCTTTTGTCCAAACTGCTGTTATAAGTAATGCAATATCTTCTACATCAGTCATTGAATGTTGTGTTATTGTTGGCATATGTATGCAAAGTGTTTGTCCAAATGCTCTCATTGAAATAGCTATATGAAATAAGACTGATTGTGCTCAAGAAGACATCACAAACAAACATTCAAACAATAAACTCAGAAATAACAGTGATATACCAGCAGCATGCCAAGTGTTTGACGAAATGTCAATACACTAGAAGTCAGAAATTTATGGGATTTAAGCAAAATCTTAGAAAGGGATTTTACATTCTACCTCAAGTGTAATGTCCCTTATAGGAACAATACTAATTTTACCCTAACTTATCAATTTCCAAGCAAACAAAGGGTTAGAGAGTACCTTGGCTTGATTTAATTCTGGCAAACAAGTTAGAAAATACTTACAATAACATTTCTCACAGTCAAATTAACATGATTAACAAACTCAAATGGCATTATTAATCCAACTAAACCTAACTATCTAGGAGACTCAACCATAAAAGAGTTGAGGAGCGTGACTTCGATGGGGTGTCTCGGATCCTTTACCCTAGGTTCAAGAGCGGATATACCATCCCCCTTGGCCTCATGTGGCGCATGCCATCCATATGAGGTGGTCTACCTAATGAGGTATCCGTTATCCCGTTCCCCCTCATTTGTCATTTCCTTTCCCTTTCTCCTATGATTGGTTCCTTTGAATTTGCATGTCTATGATAGGAGAATGAGATCACAAAAAAGTGCCCCAGAAGCCATCTCTTCTAAGCCCAAGGGCAATATCCTTTGTACCCCCTTGGCCCCAATGGGATTATTCAATCCCGTCTAGAGGGGTGGTGTACCTAGAAGAGTGCCCCATCGCCATTATCCCTCTTGCACCACATTTCCTCCATCATAGTAACATAACATTCACACAAATCTTCATATTAACACATTAGTTCAAACATATATAAAATTATGAAAGATCTCATATCAGTTTACATGCACATTGGTTAGTTAAACAATAATACATAAGCGTCATTACAATTCCTACCAAGACTGCTGCTATTTTCTAATATATGTTTCTTGACTGTTTGCTGGCCTTTCTGTCTTCCTTGCTGTAGACTTTAAAGACTCAGAACTGCTGTCACGTTTATATTCTTGTATATATTGCTGCTGTTATGTATTCTTGGTTGCCTTTGACTTGCTCTGTATATTTCAGATGCTGATTCCTGCTGATTGATCAGAAATATATTATTACTTTATACTCAGAAATATATATATATATATATCTTTCTTTCTTTTCTATACTCAGAATTATATATCCTTAATCTGTATATAAATCAGATTATTCCTATTTCTTATTCCATACCTCCCTAACTCCCACTCATCTTATATGTTATATATTCTATAAAGGGGGGCATCCCTTTGAAGAGGGATGTCCCCTCATAGTGATCGCTGCCTCATTAATTACTAATCGCAGCCCTTTTTAACAATGCTTGACTGTTCCTTTAAAATTGTTGAGTATTGCAATCTTTTACAAATAAAGATCGCTGCCTGTTAGGAATCGCAGCTTTTGTTTATTTTGTGTTTTGATTACTATATGAATTCCTTTAATCGCTGGGTGCTGCCTCTTAGTGATATTTATATTCATAACCATAAATTGTTAAAATAATATTTATTATTAGTATATGGTAATTATAATAATATCTAAATTGTTGATATTAATATTTTATGTTTATATTTTATATTTGTATTTATATTTATTATATATAAATACAATAAATATAATAATATCATTTAATATTGTTTATAAAGTAATATATATTATATTATCATTTCGAATTAATGATGTAAGGGATATTACAGAGACCATATTTTAAGAAAGCAATTTCATCGTTTATAATGATGTTTAAATCTTTAATTTAAATAATGCCTTAATATTGGGACATCACACCAAGAGTGCATTGACAGGTCAGCATAAGAAACCATTTCACAAGGGTTTCCCGCAATCTAAGGCATTACCTCCTAAACCAAGAAAGATGGAAGAATCTAAGAATGTGCCTTGGAGGAAGAAATTGTGCTTTATCTGTTGAGAGCCATGCGAGCTGGGACAGGTGCACTTCATAGAGGTAGTCTCCGACGAGGATTCAAAGGTAGAGGATGTAGTATGCTCAATGGGATTTGCCCTAAAATTTTGATTTTTAAATTTCTGAGTTCTGCCCTAATTTTCTGCTTTTTAGTTTTCTGCTCAAACCCTAATTTTCTGAATTCTGATTTTTACTTTCTGATTTCAAACAATTTACAACAGCGAACAAACATGTGCCCAAACATGACAAATAAACATGGCAAATGATACTACCAATTGATATTCATAACCAAGGAAGCAAAAATCGTTTGGAGATAAAATCGGCAAACCAAAAGTATAAGATTTTTTCAAAAAATTGTGAAAAAATCGGGAAAAAATCGTAAAAAAATCGGGTCTCTGAAAAACATAGAAAAATACAATATATAAATATAATAATATAATATATAATATTATATTATTATAATATATACATTAATGACATAAATATTATAAATAAACTAATAAATACTAATAATATATTATATATGTAATATTAATAATATTATATTATTATAATATATATACATTAATGACATAAATATTATATAACAGTGCTCGAATATAATATTATTACAGTGCTCGAAAAATTGCTTCCAGTATGTCATAATATAATGTCATACATAAATTATATTACATTATGATAATAATTTATACTAATATATAATTTCTGTATGTCATAATATATTTTAATACATTATGACATAACAGTGCTCGAAAAATTGTCTCCCTCGACTCCGTGAGTGCGTGCCATATCTATTCAAAAATGCCCCCCTAACAGAAAATGTTAGGGGGCGAATGGGCGGTAGATCGAGAGGGTCGGAATCCTCCTCAGCCCGACAGAAAGTGGGAGGAAAAGGCAGGGAGCTGCTCGAGCTTGACGATAGAGGGGGAGAGGGGCGGGAGTCGGAGAAGCATGAGTCCCCGTCAGGGAAGCCGTTGGAGGGGTTTTATGCGCCTCAAGGGAGAGCGAGCTTTTGCCATTGCTATGTCCAACACCTTCCGAGGGATCGGTAGGCCTTATATCTATATGGGCCTCGTTCACACCCGTTTGTTATGGCCCGAGTGGCGTCGGCTGTCCTAGCTCATTACAGTACTCGAAAAATTGTCTTACAAATTCATGACGAAAATTTTCCTAAACTCGTCGGTTGTTCTTGCGAAAAACAGTCGCGTATTCCTCGAACCTCGGCGTATTCCTCGAACCTCGGCGTATTCATACAGCAGAAAACCCTAGATGCATACAGCAAAAACCCTAGACGCATACAGCAGAAAACCCTAGACGCATATAGCAGAAAACCCTAGACGCCCGCGATTTATATAAAAAACCCGATTTTTTGGGGGAAAAAATCGTCTATCTTGGCGATTCGCGATTTTTTGGTGATTTCTGCTTCTATGTTCATAACAAGCATGAAATCCACCATGAAATACACAATGTAGGGCATCCAATTGCAACAACAAATCTGATTTTTCTGTAGAAAACTCTGATGTTACAAATCTGAATATTCTGATCTGATTTTACAATAAATTCTAGGGCACAAATATGTCAAACAATGCCCAGATTTCTGCACTACAAATCAGACCTAGAAAGTATGATTGTACATGCCAAATACAAGAAAAATAGATGTCAAATGATCAACCCTAGCTGGGCGAATCCTACATGAAGTGTGCCTAGGGTTTGCTGCTCCAAAACAAGCCCAAAATCGCCCTCCAAGATGGGCGCACAAGTCTGCTCCAAAGGTGGCGCTCAATTTCGGGTAAAACCCTAATGCAATGTGCTCACAAAATGCCACCAAAGTGCTGCTCCAAAACTGATCTTCAAATCTGAATTTGCAATGATGCTCAACTCCTCGAAATGTCGCCAATGAAGCACAAATAGAACTCCGTTATGAGTCCTCCACAATGATGAGCTAGGGTTTCGTCCAACTCACCACATTCGCAAGGGTTTTCGTCTTTGGAATGAAAGCCCAACCTAAGTTGCAGCCAAGAGTCTAAACTCAAGAAGAAATTATGATGTGAATGATGATAAAAAAGCTTCCAAATGACCTTGTATTTATACACAATTCTTTTCCCTCAAGCTGGCTGGCTGACCTCTTAAAAGCCCAAAACATAATAAAAATATTTTATTTTATTTTTCTTTCTCCACCTTGGCCGACCTAGACAAGGTATTTTATTTTTCTTATTTTTCCTTCCATTCTCCAAGAGGAGTGAACCACTTATGTCGTCCACCTCAACAAGGAAATTATTTAATTTTACTTTATTTTTCCCTCAAAATATCCAAAGGCATTTCCTTCTTTTTTCCTTCTTTCTCTCCTTGGTCGCTCGTCTCTAGGGCAAATTATCTTATTTATTTTGACTTCACCAATCAACTCACAAAAATATGCAAAACCATCTCTTATCATCAATTTGCCCTAATAAAATTGACTAAATATGAAATCTAGTCAATTAGGTCATTCCCTTAGCTCTCCGGCTTAGCCTATGGGAATGGGATAGGCTAGCCAACTCCATTAGGCCAACTCCATTAGGTGTTCATTTGGAAAATGGGGACATTACAGAGGAGCTCGAGCCCGAGGTAGTTTTTGAGGAGGCAAAGCATGAGGGCAAGGAAGGAGGATTAATTGTTAAATTTCTTCAGCCATATTGGAAGAAAAATAGACAACAAATGATCTGCCAATAATTTATCATGCACCTTTCCAAAATATATTCGCTGAGCTAGAGCAGGATTAAATAGCTCACTTGGCAAATCAGTTTTCACTTCATAAATAGCCGCTTCAAGGTGGAGATTTTTGCATCGACTTGGGAGGAAGAATTCAAAATGAAACCGTTTCTACTGTGCTTGCAACAAATCAGCTCCTCTCTAAAGGTTCGGCCAGTTATCAATAATAACTGCCCTTTAATGGAATGAATTCTGTTATGGGATGGCTGCACCTCCATCCATAAATATTGGCTGCTCCAATACTAAATGCTCTCACCTCCTTCAGACTGAGCGGCCAGTTAATGGCGTCCAAAAGTAATATGCTCTTTCCACCTTTAGTCTAAATCAATTAAAGTGTACAGCTTCATTCAAAATCTCAGCAAGTAAGAAAGGGTTAAAAATTAGAAATTTCAACAGTATGATGGAATGACAGTACCAATATTGATTTGTTAAAACAATAATAACAGATTTGACATTGAACATTCACTTAAACATTTTGTAATCCCTTCCACTTGAATTCATCTATCACACAAGCAAATACTAGCATCAAACTGAAACATCAAATTCCTTCCAATTGAAATCATTTGTCTCACAAGCAAATACTAACATCACTGCAAACCACAAACTTGGTAAATCTGAAATACATTAAAAGCTGATGTTGATAAACTCCAAATTGAAACTGAAAAGTAGATGAAGCTCTGTGCAATCCTTGACTAGAATCACCGATGGAGACCAAGAGCTTTTATTCTTGGATCCCCAAGCTCACAAGGGTTTTCATCCTTGGATCTGCATCCACAAGGGGTTTTGTCCCTGAGTTGGAATTTCGAACACAAGTGCTCAGAAATTGAGAGAATTGTTATTATCAAATCTGGATATCTTTTGTATCTGTTTTTTCCTCCTTTATAGAATTGTTTGTTTCTTTCTTTTCTCCACTACTAAAGATTCTCTCCTGATTTAGATTGTAACCCCTACTCCTTGAGAAATAATTAAGATATTCTTAAGAGTTACAAATGACCATAATTGCCCCATTTAGATGGCCCACTATCTAGAATAAAATAATAATAAGTTGTACTTAATAATTTTTAAAATAAAAATGAGGACCAACCTATTAGTTCCCTATAGGATATAAAACAGTACCTCGGAGGAAAAAAGGGACATCACATGGCATTTTTTGATTTTTGTAACTTTTAGGACAAAGGTGTGTTAGAAGCATGCTTTTCTGCTGATGACCTCTTTTTTACGTTTAACCCTCTACTTAGAATTGGTAATGATGCACGCTCGAGATAATAATGGACAACTTTTTTTTGTCAACTTTTGGACAAGACACAATCAAGCACGTGCTTGGGTGACTTAGGTCCATTTTTGTCTTTTTTGAAATTTTGGGCAAAACCCCTTATGGCACCCACTAGGGTTAGTTTTGTCCAGTGTTACAAGACTCAGGCTCGCCCAAGACTCGGCAAGCTGATTTTTGACCCGGACTCATACTCGCTACCCAGAGTCGTTAAAAACTCGGCAAATTAAAAAACCCATGAAATTCAAAGATTTTTAAGGATTTAAAACATGTTTCATGCACCCTTTAATAGATAAACCTTAAAGACACAATAAACTCATCAAATAGAAGCTACTTTGATCACATACACAAGTATACATTGATCACATAAGTATAAACACAAGTTTTAGTTGAAGGAAACAACACATTTAGATATATAAATATTGTCAAATGTATACAAAACTCATGGAATATGAAATCCGTGGCATCAAAAGTTCAAAACAAATATCAAAACAAAATCTAGAAGTCTATGGCTCAGAGGGGCCTGCATCACTCGACCCAATATTACGGCAAGTCTTGCGTGGGCATCTAAGATAGGTCCTGGATGATGATGCAACGATGATATCTGCTTGTGTCATAGTGACACTTACACCAACTTCCAAGGTGTCTCCTTGTGCTCGAGCCTCCTCCTCTGCCATGGCTACTGCCTTTGCCTCTCTATCCACCTAGTCAACCCAATCAAGGTCCTCATCACCAAAGACAGGATCCTCAGCCTCATTGATCCACTCTGATTGTGGATCAACCTCCTCTAGTAAGATTGGTGATAAGTCACTGCCCAAAATCTATTTGTGGCAAAGGCGAAGGTTGTAATGAGACAAATATAAGTGTTTGTTTTGAGCGAGTTTGTTTTTTTTCTTTTTTTTTTTCCTTTTTGCAACTCTACAAGTGCGACCGAGTCTAGCAGTCGAGACTCACCTAGACTCGGCGAGTCTGGTGAGTACTCGACTGCTAAGTCTCCTAGACTCTCCTAGGGTCGCCCGGCTCGTGACTCGCCGAGTTTGGGCGAGTCTTGTAACTTTGTTTTTGTCCCATTTTTTTTTTCTTCATTTTTTTGGCCATTTGGCCTCATGGCATGGATTTTTGCAGGTCTTGTTGTATTTTCTTTTTTAACAAACATTTTGCAACTTCTGTCCAGTTGCGTAATTATGCAGGTCTTTTGGCCCTTTTTTCTGTGTTTGAAAATCCTGATCTTCTTTCCCAAGGCTTACACTCCAGATCTTTTTGAGAACTTTTGATGCTTGAAACTTTGTATAAACTTGTCCACTCTCTGTCTGAGCATGCTCTTCCTGCTACTTGCTTATTTTCTTGATCATGTTTTTGTTTTTTTGGCAAACCTATATGCTGAAAAACTGCTGTATGTTGAAGAATCAATTGTGTCTCATGTTCCTTTGGAGGAATGTTATTGCATACCCCAAGATGTTGCAGATTTATGATATGCACAGGGATGCCATTTTGAACTATTTTGAAACATGGTTTATTGCTAATAAAAAACTTTAACTCTTTGACGTGGGTCATAATACTCATGGTTTTCAGATTTAAGAATTCGTTCTCTTCACTAGAGAGTTTCAACCATGACAATCTCAGTGTCTTCATATTGACGAGCTTTGATATTCACTTGGGCAAATTGAACACTTGTGATCATAAGAGACAAGGGTTCAACTGTAGCTCACTAAATAAGAACCGACTTTCTTAGACTCGAAAAATGAACTTCATATGAAAATTTTGTATGGGTACATCAGGTTTTACAAGTGCTCCCATTACCAATACATCAGAACACTTGAACAGACATCCATCCTCCTGTATTACAGTGGGTCACCCACTTTAATATTTTAACTTGCATAGAACTTGGGTACTTAAATTGCCTATGCTTATTTCTAAGGTTTTATGGAAAACCCAGAAGATTTTTAAAACATTTTAAGAAGACTCTCTGATTATTGAAGTACTGTCTGAAATATTAAAATGTGGCTCTTTTATCCCCTCATTGATTATTTGCACATTCATTCCAGATAAATGAAAATGCATGGCAATTAAGAAGTAGTTCTTAGGATGGTTATCCATGTTTTCTGATCAATACAGAGATGATTTATTTGTGTATCTTTGACGCATTCTAATAACTGTTATTTGATACATGCAGGAGCACTGTTATTTTTTGCTTTGTTAGGACTCTCAGGTTGCTTTATAACTTGTTATGACCGTCGTGTACGTAATGATTTAGCACAACCCTGTCGAGAACTTTGCCTTTGCTGCTGCCATCCAGGGTATGACAATAAATTTTGTGTGTTAATGTTTATATTGTGAATTCCTGCTAAGATTAGTCTATTGCTAATTTTATGTGACTTCTTTAGTTCATGTGGTGTCTGCATAGGTTTTTAAAAAAGTTTAAGAGAGATACACCCCTTTACCAAGAATCACACTGCTATAATATAACTTAACAATCTCAAAGAGAATGTATGAACCCTTAAGCAAAGATCACATATGGGTGTTACAGACAGTAATTTTCTGAAGTAGTTTGCACATGCTTAGCAGTTTTCATTTTTTTTAAAGAATATGGATAAGAATGCCATTAATGATTTTGAATTCTCGTTATCCATCAAGGGATGCTCAGGTGTTAACTGAAACCCTGTCACTATAAAAAAACGAAAACTGAGAAAACTTTGCCAATGTTTTTATTATTGATAGGCCCAACTTCCAGATGGACATTTTAAACCATAAGTTACTGCATTTAACTGTTAAAATGGCTTTCACTCTTCATGTTCATTTCTGCTTTTTATGAGGAAATCATTTTCAGATATTGGTAACCATCATCAGCAATTATGCAATGTGCATGTGAAATTGAATTTGATGGTGCATTATAATTGCTTACTTTATTTATGTATGTCCATGATTTATTATCATGGATTTAAGAAGACATTATTTTACACATAAAAATATATATTTTTTAAAGATTTATTTAAATTTTTAGGTATTCACATGTAACATAACATAAAATGCAACCACAAAATTTTTCTTAGCTTTAAACAATAAACAATCATATGACATAATATGAAAGTACTTACACATCCCATAATATGAAAGTACATATACATCAAAATAACACGAAGTGATATTCATTATTAATATAATCTTAAAAATACATCAATACATAGATCCAATAAGAATAGTACATCCATCCAATAGGTACAATATTTATTAATATATTTAGTCACAACTACAACCCATAATAGTATACAACAAGTACATAGGCAACATGCCAATCCACCACATTGGCAATAGTGGTCCAATACAATGATACAATATACAAGTGTTACTAGTCCAACCACGAGCACTCCTTCCAAGCTTTTGCTACATATGGAGAAGGAATTTGGAACCCGCACATTAAAGGAACCCTAGCCTCCCCATCCATCAATTTGTCTTGAAGTGTACAAATGGATAATCTAATAGCAATGCAGTATAGAAACAAACATAATGATTATCCTCTTATATTCTCTCTCTTTTTCACACATAAACATACATCCATAACTATAACCCATAGAACTTAACCATACAATTCCAATTTCACAACACATGTCCATCATAAAGAACATCACAATACAACATATAAAGACAACCAAGACTTTACAACATACTACACCACACTAGTATGAACATCAAGAAGCATACAAAATACAAATAACATAACATAGACACATGCCAAGCAAGACATTGACCTCTACACATTACAAGACCGCAGTACAAGACTCCCTAGTGCATCCTAACCATGCTAAGATCCATTTCCCAAAGAGTAGTCTACAACTCACTGACATAAGAATGAAGGCAAACTATATCACCCACATAGCACCCTACCTTAATAGGTAGTATTAGCATGCATTCTTACAAAACAGTCCATAGGACTTCATAATGGACAATTTCCTAGCTCTATGTAATGTCCCCTTCCTAGACGACACATGGATGAGCAGTGGTTGGTCTATTATCTGGGTTCCCGTAGGTCAGCAGAGTGGTTAGGGGACCTATCCAGAGGCAGTGGAGCTTGGCAGGGAGCTTTACAGGCCATTCCAGACAATTTGTGGCAGTTTCCTATTTTTTAGGAAGGGTCCCTATTTTTTAGGGTTTGATTGGGAGTTGACTAGGAGGCATCAGGAGACCTTTGAGAGCATTTTGGGAGATTTGGTCACAGTCCCTATTTTTTAGGAGGGGACTATCAGTTAGCCTGCCACATGGCGACCTCATCAGTATGTCACGTGCATCATTAGTTTTCAGTTCAGGATGGCCAGGTGATGGGAATAGAATAAATATTAAATATTAAAGTGTTGGCTTAATATTTAATAAGAATAAAATAAAGTGATTAATAATGTCACTTTATAATAATAAATTCATAAAGGACCTCCTCCTAGTTGACATGATATTGTTTTAAAAGGTGGCCCTTTTTGCAATGCATTTTTAGACCCTCAACTTGGGCGCGCAACTTGGGGAGTCAATGAATAAATAAAAGAATCATTAAAAGATTCTTTTGAGATACTTATTTGCCCTAAAAGTGGACGCCACCCTTGGGGAAACTCATAAAGTGAGTTTGGATTGCTTTTTGGATTATCTCTTGGCATTTTTACAATGAACTTTTACAGATCTGAGCTCTGAGGAAAAGTTGCAGCGGTATTCAGTCCTCTGGGAATGAAAACTCTCAAGGAATGTTGTGGATTGGACGATAACCCAGTTCATCTTTGTGGAGGACCTACTCTAGGTTTTCGTTTGGGCTTCATTGAACGTGTTTTAGGTGGTTGAATTGCAGATCTGAGTTTGCAGCAGTGTTGTATCAGCATTTTTCTTTCAGATCAGCCATACCCATTTCATGTAGAGCCTCTCCCAAGCCAATACCAGCACATGCATGCATTTCTCTTTGTTGTTCTAGCGTCTACATAAATATAAAGTGCAGATTTGATGGGTATGTGATTAAAATTCAGAATTGATGATTTGTTGATTTGGGTAGTTATTAGTTTGTTTCAATTCCTTGTATGTTCTTGGATCTTACTTGCATGTTATATCTTTTGCCATATTTGGCAAAAACTACACATCTCAAGAACACTGAAACCCCTTATGCATCTTCTGTCTAGTCTATAAGATCACAATAATAAAAAAAATCATAAAACAATCAAAAATACAAAAAAAAATTCATCTTTCAGCAGTAGTCAGAGTTAGAACCAGTAGGGTTCTTACACTCTAGTTTTGGAAGCCAAGTGATAATGCATAAACAATCTATGGAATCTTCAGCCAATGAGAACACTAAGAGTTGGTGTGGTGTGGTGTACATATAGCGACAAAAACAAGCTCAATCCTCTTACCAAACATATCTTAGGGGACAATGACCTCCTAGGTGTTAGGACACAAAGTAGAGAAGATGACACTAGGATTCATCATCCATGAGAAGGATACTCAACTTCGCATACCACATACTCTCAAGATCCTCAAGATACTTAGGTGTTGTAGAAGCATAGGATTGAGTTCCCATCAGGGTAGCTCACTAACCACCTAGCATACTAAATTGGTCACAACTCTTAAACAATTTACAATCTCACCAAACTACATTGAGAGGGCATAAAGGTCAATTAGGATTCGCATCCTATGAAACTAGACAATCATTTCATTATTAAGAAGTATTCATTATTCTATGATAGTTGGAAACACTAGAAATCAACTCAATGGACAAAACTAAACCTATAGGTGAAATCCTGGAGTCTCAAATCTATAAACCAAGCGCACTCCTTTACCTAGTGGGTTGGGTAGATACATGTCCTCATACATGTCCCTATGGGTATGTCTACATAAATATAAAGCGCACTCCTTTACCTATACCCTATTTAGCACCTTGGGTAGCAGAAATACACATAGAGGGCATAGATGTACCAAATACAAATTTTAAGAGCTAAAAAACCTAGACTTGTTCATCAGGGTTGTTTGTTCTCCATGACACTCAAATTTGGAAAACAACAAACACAAAAGTGTGAAATAGAAAAAGAAAAGTCTTCTATACCTCAAAAGCACAAATCCCAAGAAATAACCCATACCTAGATTTTTACCAAACCTTCTAATTGACTTAAGTTGCTCTCAACAACATTAAATTCAACAATTGGATCAAAAGAAAATCCCCAATTTGATTTTTCTAATAAACTACGTATTTTTCCAAAAGTCCCAAAGTCAGTCAATCTTTCAATCTATTCACAAATATGCTTTTCAACAGCAGAATACACATTCTAATCAGTCACAAAATCATTCTAGATTCTTCTACAAGATTCGATTCGATTCGATTGATTCTTTTTTCCTAAGCTCATAGTTTGAATACTAGGTTTTCGAATCATCTTCCTATCATGTAAATCTATGGTTTTGATTTCCAAAAGACCTTTCTAGATATAATTCACAAAAACAGAATTACAAGATTTTCACTATTTCACCACTTTAGCTCTCACTTTTATGTGCCTGAAAAAAAGATTAACTTTTCCCCTTTCCAATGAGCTATCATACTCTTGCACTTTATAATTATTTTTCCAACTTATAAGTCTAAGTGTAAATAATTAACTGTTAGCTCATTAAAAACATGCTTTTTGCGGAAAATCCCAAACTTCACCAAAATGCCAAATAAATTGTACCAACATGCTCCATAGGGTTTGAGATGAATAATGATGCCTTCCGGGTGACTTTCTAAAAATAGACGGCTCCTCCAAGAATCTTGGAGAGCAAACCGGGACGCTGAACAAACTTTCTGAAAGTTGCATAGTCATCTTGAAACATCACCGAGCTCAAATTCAACATCAGAGATCAACAAGAACACTGAACCAAAGATCTTCACAAAGGGGAACCCCTTACCATACCACAGCCTATCGGGATTCTGGAAAATAGGCTATTGGGGCCATAGCTGACTAGGTTGGAAAAGGGAACATTACAAGGTGGTTTATTAAGGGATAGCAAGGGGCAAGTTATTGGCGCCTATGGTGAGATCATAGGAATTTAAACATGTAATTTCGTAGAAGCTAGTGTTGCTTTTCAAGGTATCAAAATGGCTATTGATAAAGGGATCAAGAACCTGGTCATAGAAGGGGACTCTAAGAACATCTTGAACATGCTAATGTCTAAGGGTACCCTTAGCTAGGCCTATAGAGACATTATTGATATAAGCAGAAATCATTTGAAAAAATTTAACAAGGTTTCTATCCAACACATATTTAGAGAGGGCAATGGGCCGATGGATGGCATTGCAAACCTAGGCTCCAATTCCGAAAACATTGTCACTTGGTTTGATGGGAAGAATCTCCCAGAACATATAGCCTCTATCATTAAGAATGAAGTTTTTAAACCCATATAAGGCATTGAACATTTCTGTCCCTCACGCCTCACATGGACGAGAGAACTCGCTGGAGAAAAGATAATAATGTCAAGATATGGGTCAGAGCTCACATTACTCATATTTGGACTGAATGGTCGCCATTCTGTCTTTTCATCATCGAAGCCACTGGTTATTGCTTTGTCGAGACTGGAAATTCCACCATGGGAGGAGATTTGATTCAAACTGATCCGATTAGTTGCGAGAATTTTAAGAATGACACCGAGTTGTGGGGAGTGCTAGAGAGGGGGCACTTTACCTCGTATTGTGAAGCTATGAATGGGTTTGATACCCTACTGTCCCGGGAATTTGTAGCTTCTTGGAAAGCTGGTGTGGTGTATATAAGGGGCATTTCGTTTAGGGTGCGGAGGAGCTGATTGCAGAGGTCACTGGGCTCAAAATGAAAGGGACCCGGCTCCCAAAGAAAGTTAAAGGGCACTATCAGGAAGACATGCAAAAGTTTCTTCAAATAGGGCGAAAAGATCAACAAACTATAGAATGGGTATTGCAAAGATGACCTCTCGGGTGTATGGAAGAGGGTTGCTGAAGTCCTGATGAGGTATGTTACCCTAGAAGGACGTTTTAATAGATTTCATGCCTCTCTTTCCTTTGTTGAACCATTTCTGTCTGAATGCTACCTTAAATTTTCCTTATTGGCTTTTCACTTTGTTGGAAGAGTCGGTTCAGAAGGTGTTGATTGGTGAGAAAACCCCGCTTCACCAGGGGCTTATCTACACCATCTATAAGTTTGAATTGGCCCTTAGTCTTGCCCTGGCTTTTAGATCCCGAATCTATAATCCTTCTCTTGTGGAGCACCCTCTTGCCGAACTGCATCCCTCCAAGAAACCCAAGTTGTCTAAACCCTCGTCCTCCTATTGAGCTTCCCACCCTGCCCTTGGCTGGCAAGAAACTTCAGAAGGTGTCTTTTTGTGATTCCCTTGAGGATTCCCCTTTTCAGGGTGACTTGACCCTTGAAACTCACAAAAATAAGGAAAAGGTAAGAGTAAGGTTTTGGGGAATTTACAGGATGCTCCTTCCCAGTCTCATCCCATCTACTCCAGGAGCAATCCATCCCTCCCAAAAGTAACTTGACTACTCCCTCTCCCAGCAGTCCCCCTACTGGTGAGAAAAGTCCCCAATAGAATAAAAGCAAGTGTATTTCTTGCAGTCAACTTGAAGAAAAGGTGATAACCCTGTACAAGGCTATGGATTTGCAAAATCAAGTTTTAAAATGGCAGTTGGCTCAGATGCACCATACTAAAAAGAAGTTTTAGCACCTTGAGATCGTCACCCAATTGGAGACCTCTGAATGACCTAATGAGAATGTTGATGATGTTGGCAAGAGACATTGCTATGATGAATGTTGTATGTTGTCATTGATGGCAACAAAGCATGGCAAAGAGATTTCAGTCATGACACCAAGGATTGACAAAGGTCTGGAAGACTAACTTAGTCAAAATGGCTAAGTATGGACAAAATACAGAGTGACAGAGATTGAGTCAGTATGTCTCCGCAATTGAAGATCATTCTATGTGGTTCAAGTATGTTGTTCATAGCTATTTGGTGATCATATGTTCCAGTGTTAAAGTTCTAACTTCCTTCGGAAGTTATATGGTGAAATATCTAAGTCCGGGTGAATAGAGTTAAGTTAGGAACAATGCACAGTATCAGAGTAAAAGGGTCCGCATTCCTCCGCTGTGGCATATTTTGTCTTGCGGTTCTAAGGCAACAAAGATACATATCAGGACTACCTAAATCCAGAGTTATAGCTTCTGAAGTTCCTTTGATCACATTCTACAAGTTGTTCTTTATCGACTTCCATTTTGACAATATTTCATTGTGACAGAGCAACAGTTCGAAGATCCACATTTTTCTATAAAGGACTATTATGTCCTGCGGTTCTGAAGGTATGTTAAGAGGTCCATAATGAATGTTATCCATGATTTTTGAAAGTCTCATATGGTCCACATTGGAAGTTTTGGTATGATAGTTGAACTGGTCAAGTATGTACTTAAGAGATAAGCCGACAGGAATGTTAGATCTATATGCGGTGAGGATATATTGTTTGAAGAATTAATCCAAGTGGTTGAATAATTGATACCGACCTATATGAAGACTATTGTATGTTTGTTTGGGTCCGCATTCCTGTTTGTGCACAAGATCAAGCTGACAAGGTATAACACTTGTATACACGTTTCATGTCTGGCTTGCCGACCTAATTGTGAGATGAATCTTGTTGCGGATATATATATTCAATGGATTTCGGTGTTGGATGTATGGATATGTGTGAATAGTGTACAAATTCGATATGTGCATGATCTAAGGCAGTTTGTAGAGCAGAAAAAGATAGTAAGGGTAGAAAAGCAGAGCATATGTGAAGTAGAGCAGAAAAAGCAGAACAGACATTTGAGTCTGTACACTGAGCTGGAAATGGAACTGCACCTTAGCATTTTGTAGATGCATTTATAGCAGTCATCTCTTGGCAGTGAGCCAATCATTCTTCTATCTTCTTGGCAACGAGCCCTTTTGCAGTGAGCACTTCTTAGATAGTGAGCCTTCATGTAATTCGGTATTATTATCATAATATATTGTGAGCTAACACTCACCGTGGTTTTTCCCTTTTTGGGTTTTCCATGTAAAAATCCTGGTGTCTATGTGTTATGACTTTATGGTTGATGTTCTTATGTTTATTCTGCTTTCATGTTATTAAATTTGGTAATTGGATTATAGATCATGTGAAGAAGTGGTTTTGTAGAATACTGATTCACCCCCCCCTCTCAGTATTCATTGTGTTCAACAGATGAGATGTGCCAGGAGGTGGAAAATTTAGCCAAAACTATTGAAAGATGGGAAAATATGGAGGTTGAAATGAATAAGATTAAGAAAAATCAGGAAGTCATCAAAAAGAACATGGAGATAATAGCTTTTAGGAAGGAGACTATTAAAAATTATGCTACCACTCTATGTTTTCCAGGCTGAGATGGAAAAGAGAAAAGTAGCTAAGGGTGGTAATTCTGGTACTCTCACCACTGGTAAACACCAATTAGCAGCCTAACATTATGGGGCCAGCCAACAGAACCAGAGCGAAGAGTAAGAACACCAAAGGGAAAGATGTTATGGAGAATATTGGGGGCCATAGCAGTAGTGTGCAGGGGAATACCTTCGAGGACAAGCTGGAGTTCCTTAACAGGGAGTGGCAGGCCATCAACGGCTTGAAGATTCTTTCAGAATAGTAGGGTTCCTTTTGCTGGTCCGGTGTTGGTCTTTCTTTTTTGTGTTGGTTTTGTTTCTTGCCCTATTGGGTTTGTGCTTTGTTTTACTCCTTGTAAGACTCTTCCTTTTTGCCTTTTTTGGCTTTTTTGTATGGGTTCGGGCCCTTTCCGTTTATCTTAATCAAAACAATTGTACATTGCTCTGAATTTCTGTAATGTCCCCTTTTTTTGAGCTCCAGTGACTTCAAGCTTGGAGAATGGAAAGAAGATTTTTAGTGGCTCAACTATTTTTCCTTGGCATGGCGAACATGGGATTTAACTTAATATATTTTATTATTAATTTTGGAGGATTCAAAGGTATTTAAATATTTTTGATTGAAGGAAAACAACCCATTTGAGGGTTAAAAGGTGTTAACAAAATAAATAAAATAATAATATTTTATTGTTGAGTTGGCCCAAGTTTAAATTAAAAGAATAATAAAATATACCTTTGAGTTGGCCCAGGAGGATAAGTCGGCCAAGCACTACCTGGTCGGCCTTGTCATAAAAAAAAAACAAACAAATCTTTAATTTGTTTTTAGTCGGCCAAGTTGTCATAAAGGAAGTCGGCCCTCTTTAAAGAAAAATAATAAAATAATGGAAATTTGTCTTGGTCAGCCAGCATATGGATAAAGGTGCAGTTCAAGTATATATACAAGTATTATGAGGCATTTCATCATCATACTGAGCATTATATCTTTATATTTTCCTTTGTGGATCTGCAACTTGGTTTGCATTGTTTTCCAAGGACGAAAACCCTTGTGGAAATAGGTGGATTGGACGAAAACCCAATCTTATCTTGGAGGTGGATTCATACGGAATTCACAATTGCACTTCATTGTTGTTCATTGATAAAGAAGAGCAGATTGCTACATCTGATTTTCAGATCAGACTTGAAGAAGGTTTTATTTGGCAAGTTTTGAAGGTATCTAGACTAGGCTTTGGCCCTAGGGTTTGAGCGCCACCTTCTAGGAGTGGAGTGACCTCATCTTTGAGGCGATTTGTGATGATATTTGGCTGCTAGGATCTGGAGATTGCATCAGATTTGGATCAGCAGCAGAGCAGACCCATTCGCCATCTTTGGAGCAGCAATTTGGTGTTTGGAATTGTCATTGAGTTAGGGTTTTGCCCTAGGACTGAAACGCCATCATTTGGAAGAGATTCGTCGGTTGTTGTTGTTGTCATCTCCATCTTTCGAAGCAGCAGATCTGAAACTTCTTGGAGCAGCAGACCTGATGCATTTTAGAGCAGCCTTTGTTAGGGTTTAATCCCTACACTTTGTAGCAGATTTCACATTGTCTGAATTGCAGATTTGGAGCAGTCCTATTTGCCCTTGTTGGGGCAGCACTTCTTCATTATAGGGTTTCATGATTGCATCAGCATTAGAGCAGATCTGACGCCTTGTTTTAGAGCAGCATTTTGGCATTGGGAGTTCATTAGCATGAGGGTTTTCAAATCCTAACATTGGCACCTCAATATAGGAGGGCGATTTCATCGTTGGAGGCTCTTTTGTCATGTTTGGTATGTAAAACCCTAGGAGATTAGTTCTGACAGCAGACTTCTGGGCGTGTGTTGCCATGTTTTTGGCCCATTATTGTATGTATTTCAGACTTCTTTCAATCTGATTTATAACAGCAGAAGATGAATTCAGATTTCTATATGTGTGTATGACATTTGATGAACATATAGTATATATTTCATGTGATATTGTTACTATGACATTTGATGAACCCTTAAATATGATATTTTGATGCATTTTGTTATCCATATTGGCTGTCATAAGAAAATTCAGACTGGGAAATAATAATCAGAACTTAGGGTTTGAGTAGAAATCAAAAGTACAGAAATTAGGGCCGAATTCAAAGTTTAAAAATCAGGATTTTTAGGAAAGATCCCGTTTGGGATATTCCAATTTCTTCCCAAACAATACTAACGATGTTGGAATGTTTGTACTTAATGGTCTCAACAAGTGAACACTCTTACCCACAACATTAGACCAAGAGAATTTCTCCATGCCTTCAAATCTATAGTTGTTCAAGGAAGAAATTACCAGTCCAATACATGAGTTTACCCGAGTGATTGGGAGGAGCATCATACCATGGCTGTAGCACTGCATTCTCTTGATCAAAATTGGAATTGTAGTGGCTGGAAACCATCTTGTACAAGCTGCAAACACCCCAACACTGATAATTGGCGGGGAAGTGTTTCCACCATGTGAAAAAAAAACTCTTGTTCCTACTACTATCCACACTTGAAACTGTGAACTAGGTCAATTTTTTCTTTTATTCTGTCTTAGTATTCTTACTTTCTATATTGTAGCTACCATGTTTTTACCTTAGCTGTACTTAAGATCTGATACTCGCTGCTCTGCATACCATTGTGCTGAACAGTTTTGTAAATTTGTCTTTTCATCAAATATATTTTGCATTATTTTCAAAAATGCACATTTTACATTGAGTTGCATGCATTGACAATTTGGTTGATTTCAACTGCATGTGTTCAAAAATGTTAAAAATCACATTTAGTTGGAAGTTGGGTAAATTTGTAGGCACTTCACCTTGTCCAATGAGTGCATGATGATACATTATATCTGAACTGGTGGTTTATGGACTTGTGTATCAACATCATGTTCTGTTTATTCTTTAAACCAACTACCAAATAGTGTCAAACATGTGTTTGAAACATGAAATTTGTAAGTTTGTTAAGAGGGATTTATGGATTCGAGTAACCATCATGTGCATAAGAGGTATTTAACATGCATGACAAGGAATGTGTCTTTGAGGATAAATTCTGGAAATCTTGGAGAGCAAGTATAAAAGGAAGAAATCATTTAAATAATAAGGTGTGCTTTCATAGAAATAGCCTATAGGTGATAAAGATTCTCATTTCTTCATTTTTGTGGGGCTTGCTACTTGGAAAATTGACCATTTTCAGTATGTTTGAATATGTGCAGCATTTGTGCAGATTGTCATTTACCGGGGACTATCTGCATGTGGACAGACTGTGCTGCATGCTTTGAAAGTTGTGCTGGCACTGTTGGGGAATGTGGTACATGTTTGGGAGGGGCTGGCGAAGCTGGGGCACCAATATTACTCATAGTAGGGCTTGTGACCTTGGGACTTTTTACTGTTGTTGGGATCTTTTACAGTGTATTGGTAGCAACAATGGTTGGCCAGAGGATATGGCAGCGTCATTACCACATTTTAGCAAAAAGGATGCTGACAAAAGTGAGTACAATGATTGTAGTATAGCTTGTTTGCTATTTTGAGTTTTGATAGCTTTTTTCTGAAGTTGATTTATTTTTTAAGTCTAACTGATGACAGTTAATAATTTTTTAAGCAATCCATTGGTATAGATTTTAGATGGAATTATCATTAGTCTTTTTCACAATTCATGAGATATGACATTAGTCACAAGTATTGGTGTTGATTTATTTATTTTATTGGACAATGAATCAGCAAACAGAGTTGTTGAATCCATAGTTTGAAAACTCAGAATTGGCAAAAACTCGGCAGACCCAAATTTGACATAGACTTGGCGAAAATCAGCAACTTAAAAAAAATTTAAATTCCTTAAAAAACATAAATTTTATGCAAAATATAGTTACAAAATGTATCAAATTTGTCTATAAAATGTTGGGGAAGTGTTTTATATTAGATTTGAATACAAAAAGAGTAGAATATCGCATCTTCATGTGAATACAACAGCTAGCCGACAACCATGATATGCATTATGAATTTATGTAGATTATCATTGAAAATCATTATCATAATTTGCATATCCATGTAAGTTACAACAATATACAATTTCTTCTTCCCCCTTCTAGTGAAAAATTGGGGCAAAGATCTCCTTGCAATCTTCTACTGCTTCAGTCTCATACTAGAAGGTTGTGGCTTCACCTTGGAACTAGATGGCAATGATTCCTATGCATCATGCTCAACATCATCTGCAATAATGTCATCTAATCCAATGTCTTATTGGTGCAAGAGGGCTTCCCCCTCCCTGCAAAAACATTAAATTTCCACACAAAATCACACCGACAAATACTTTCTGCCTACAAGCTGTGAACTCACAGCTGACACCAAGATTGCAACACAACACAAGATTCAAACCTTTATGAATTTTCAACAACACACACAGATTACATTCATTATCAGATTGAACAATTTGATACAACAATGTATGTCAGCCATCAATGGCCTCCTTTACTCATACAGGTCAATTTACCCTCTGTCTCTCTCAATCAATCAATTCTGCCCCTTCTCTTTTCCCTCTCTTCAATAGTGTGCTTCAGCACACTTGCTGTCCTCCTTCCTCTGACAACCAAACCATACCCTTGTTTGTCACATGCTTCCCAACATCACGATCCTCCAACAATCCCTGTTGATGAACTCTTGCATACATACTCAACCAAGAAGTAGCCTCATCATGCATATGGAGCGCTACTTTGTGACAGTGCTTCCTACTTGGCAAACTCAATCTTGAAAATTGGAACACCATACAAGGGTGATGCAATGTAGGACAAACTCCATTGTGAAAATATGCCATAATTGAATTCAAAACATTGCATACCTTGACTTCATGCCATAAGTCAACCACTGATGGTAACTTCAAGTTGATGAAGTCTTTGTGCAAAATAACATCCCATGAGTACACTTCACCCGGATGCCATATCCTGTTACTATCATCCTCCATGTTGCTGAAATCAGATAGTGCTTCATCATTCAACATAAAGAGTGGATTGTCAAAGGTTAATTCAGCTACCATATCAAAGAGGGGATTATCAAAAGATTGGAAGTTGTTTTCACCTTTATGTTCAAACAAATCTTCATATTGCTCCAACTTTGAATCTGCATACTTAGGAGGTTGTCCTAAGTCAAAATCTTCTTTGATCCGATCAAGCTCTTCAATCACCAGCTTGATCTCGTTTGCTGTTTCAACATTTTCTTGCTCCCTTAATTGATGTGCAACATCAAGCTGATTTTCTACTTCTAAGAGAGCTAGAAGATAAAACGGGAAAGACACTAACATCTTATGCTGAAAATGACTCAAAAGATTAAAATGGAACCCATACAAAGCAATAAATCTATCGTCAAGGGTTATGTACCTCATTATAACCTCCGCCACTTCAACCCAGATGGGCTTGATCGACATGCGGTTATAACCGCCTGACTGAAGCTTAATAAGTTTGCTCCTTTCATTTCCCTTGAAGAATTGAGCAATAGCTTCATCACTCGTCTTTCTCTCCTTGAAGAATTTCTTATTGCTGGCAGAGAGGCTAGTTATTTGAGCTATCAGGTCCTCAGTGATGCTCAGCTCCCATCCATAAGCCTTCAAAGTGCGGTTGTTCTAACCCTTAGAAAACATCGTCATCGCCATAGGATCGGAATAATGAAGGATTTCCAGGTAGGGGGTTAACCCCCCTTCTTCAACAATCTTCCACACTTTGTTGTTCTTGCGGACCCCATCACAAGAGGAGAGCTCCACCCGGTTTCTGTGCCCACCCATCTTAGAAATCACCTTCAGATTGCTTTGGGTAGAATTCCAGTGACAGAGGCAAAGAGAATGGTAACTCTTCAAACTGAACGGAGGTAAGTTGCTAAAATCACCCACAAAACGTGTAACCTTCCCCTTCATCATTACAAGGATGATTTTGAGATTCATCTCTCGAATCATGGCATTAAACTCCCTCAAGATAGCTACCATGTTGGCAATCATGGTTAATTAAGGTTTGGGCTTTTATAGGGATCATAACCATAACATCCCACCACTGCAAAGTTTGATTAGTGATGCCAACATTGGCAAACACATCGGTGACCCTATTCCCTTCGCGGAATATACGACTTATTATCATTTCCTCAAAGGTTTCCATTAACTTAAGAGAATCTTCAATGAGAGTGGCTATAGTCCAGCTAGGCCTTTGGATTTTTTTTAAGCACTTTGTAATATTGCTCGAAACCCCCTCTATCCAGACTTTCTTAAAACCCCTAGAATGAGCAAGTTTTATCCCATGGTAGGCCGCCGCAACTTCAGCATAGTGGTTGGCCTAGGTACCCAAAGGGAGTGCCACTGCCTATATAAACCTACCAAGATCATCTCTCATCACTCCCCCACTTCCAGCAGCACCAGGATTCCCCTTAGCCGCCCCATCAAAATTAATTTTAACCCAACCAATAGGAGAGAATTTCCAAACCACATTCTCTCTAGGTTGCTTCATCTTCCTGAATGGGTTTGAAATATCAAGGGAGAGATTCCAATTCTTAGAGATATCCAAATCAGGGGTAGACAATTAATTTGGGCCCTTGAGAAAGTTGGTCAGCAATCCCAACAAAGGAGTTTTCCTTAATGCATCTCAACACCTTGCTAAGCACACCAACATCCACACGAGCATCTTTGAAGACCCTATTGTTTCTCTCCTTCCAAAGTCCCCAAGCCATATGAATGATAATTAAAGACCACAGAAATTTAAGGGATGGATTGGATGATGGGCAAGACCATTGGGCTATCAAATCTTGAAAGGAGTTAGGAAAGACCCAACTCAAATTCCACAACGACAAAACCTTCCCCCAGACTAAAGAAGAGAAAGAGCAACAAAAAAGCAAATGAACTGAGTCTTCAGAATCACTTAGGCATAAGGGACATCTATTAGGCATCGAAAAACCCCTCTTGCACAAATTGTTTGTAGTCAGCCGCTTATTTTGGACGAGAAGCCATAAGAAGATATTAATCTTAGGGATCAGCTTGGGGTTCCAAAGTTTGGCCCAGAAGGGGGGATCACCTGGAGTATCTATCAACATCTCAAAACTTGAAGCGACCGAGTACTCACTAGTGGGGCTTCATTGCCAAATAAGTTGATCTTCCTTGGGAAAGGAAGGTAGGTGAAACAAGTCCAGTCTGGATTGCAAATTAACCAGCAGAGGTTCCACATCCTTGAAATTCTTCCATCTCCCATTATCTATATAATCAACAACCTGTCTACCAAATAATCTGGAACATATGTCCTTGAAGGGGCTTGCCCATTTCTGCTCACATAAAGGGGAGTTACCATACCACTGATCCTCCCAGAAGTCAACCAAAGAGTCATTCCCAACTTTCCATTTAGTACCTTGCTTGATAATGAACCTAATTTGAATAATATTCCTCCAGATATCAAATCCATCAGGCAACTCGTTGTTGTCCAGTGCCTCCCCGAAGTTGTTAAATCCGGTCAAGTATTTGTTCCTTATAATCTCAGTCCATTTTTTTTCTCCTCCATGAGGCGCCAAGCATTCTTGGCCAAAAGAGCTAAATTGAATTCTTTTAATTTCCTTATCCCTAGCCCGCCCATTTTCTTAGGTTTGCAAACTTGATCCCAAGCAATCAAAGGTATTCTCTTTCTTTCCTCAGAGCCAACCCATAAAATCTCTTTTGAATCTGCTCGATCTTCTCCTTAAATTTACTGGGAATCTTGAACAGAGACATAGCATAAACATGGAAATTTTGGAGAGTAGCTTTGATAAGTTGAATTTTACCTGCCTGACTTAACACAACCCTCTTCCATCCTGCTAATTTAGATTGGAATCTATCTAGAATTCTGAGCCAAAAGGAATCAGGAATTCTTTTATCATAGAGAGGCAAACCTAGATACACCGAGGAGAAATTCTTCACATTACATTGAAAAATTCTAGCAATCTTCTGTTGTCTATGCAAGGGGGTATTCAGGAAGAACACAATACTCTTAGGGAGATTGATTTTCTGACCTGAGGCCGCTTCATATCTTTGCAAGATAAGCTTTAAAGTTCTAGCTTCCTTCACCTACGACTCACCCATTATAATAGTATCATCAACGAATTGTTGATGTGAGCAGGAGGGGCCCAAAGAAGAAGGGTGAATCCCCTTAAGTTGACCAGTCACAATAGCTTTCTGAATATTCCTTCCCAATGCCTCCACCATTTCACAAAGAGGAAAGGGGAAATCGGATCTCCTTGCCTCAGTCCCTTAGAACTTTTGAAAAAGCCTGAAGGAGAACTGTTAATAATAACAAAAAATTTAGGTGAAGAAACCAACTGAAAGATGATATCAAGGATCTTCTTATTAAACCCAAACCTGGTCATAACTTTAATCAAGAAGTTCCAATTCACCCGATCATAACCCTTCAGGAGATCAAGCTTAAGAAAAAACCCTTCCTTCTTGTTAGCAGACAAAGCGTGAATATTTTCCTGCACAGTGATAATCGAATCTAGGATCTGTCTGCCAGGAACGAAACCGCTTTGTTGTATAGATATGATATCCGGAAGGATAACCTGTATCGGCATGGCCAAAACTTTGGATAAAATCTTATAGAGTTACACAAGCTTATAGGCCTGAAATCAGCAAAAGAATTAGCTCCAAGTTTCTTAGGAATGAGGACTAAGAAGGTAGAGTTCAACTCTTTAAGCAATTTCCTACTACCAAAGAATTCCTTCGTAGCAGCACAAACATCTTTAGCCACAATTTCCCAGAAAGTTTGAAAGAAGAAATGGGGGAAACCGTCAGGGCCCAGAGCCTTATTACCTTCAAAAGAGAAGACGGACAATCTAACTTCCTTGTCCGTAGGGATCTTAATCAGCATCTTGTTAGACTCTTCAGACACAATCGTAGGGATAACTTCCAAAAACTGATCCTCAAAATCCTGATTATGCGGGGAATCAATGCTAAGCAATTTAGAGAAGAACTTCACAGCCTCTTTATGAATCTCCTCTTCAATCTTCACAACACGGTCGTTATTGTGGATCTCCTTAATTTTATTAGCAACCCAGTTTTTAAAAGTCGCCATATGAAAGAACTTAGTGTTGCGATCTCCACTTTTCAGCCAGACAACACTTGACCTCTGCTTCCAGAAATCTTCTTTAGCAATGATCACATGAAGGCAGCTACGAAGATCAATTTCTTCATCTTTGGTAGAGGGGCTCATCCCTGTATTTTGTATCTCCTTTTGAACTTCATCCAGTCTGGATTTGATAGTTTCATTTTCTATAAAAATTTGCTTGAAGGAAGACTTGTTCCATTTCTGCACATTATTCTTGATGTGATGAAGTTTCTTAGCAATCCTAAACATGGTCGATCCTTCCACAGAAATTCCCCATCATTCCTTAATTCTATCCTTTAGCTCAGGATGTCAGAGCCACATTTTTTCAAATCTGAAAGGAAACCTTTTCTTTCTTCCCGACCTATTAGCCAAGAGAGCAATAGGAAAGTGATCCGATCCAAGTCTGGTCAGAGCTGAAACGGAACAAGAATAGGAAGAAAACCAATCCATAGAAATAAGGGCCCTATCAATTTTAACTTGAATAAGGTTCTCTCCAGATCTCTGGTTAGACCAAGTATACAAGGCTCCCTGAAGATCCAAATCATAAAGAGCTACTTCATTCACAAAGTCCATCAAATCAAATCTGCTATCTAGGGGGACTTGACATCCCCCTCTCTTCTCATCTTCCTTAAGAGTGGTATTAAAATCTCCCATAACCAGCCACTTAATATCTTGGTGCAAGCTTTTAAAAAGGCCTAAATTTTTCCATAGTTTCTTTCTCGCATTCTTAACACTAGTGGCATAAATATTGGAAATAATCCAGGAAGTATCCTCCCTAATATGAAAAATTTGGGTAGCCACATGATTAGAATCCTCAAAAAGGGGGACCCCTTCCACCCTCCGCGGGTTCCAAAAGGTAGCCAAACCTCCCGAAGCCTCCGGCCGGTGGTCTTCTAAAAAAAGAATTGTCCGGAGCGCCGACCGCGCTCTTTTAGAGGAGAATCCAAAGGTGTACGAACGCACGACGGACTCTCGGTCACGCCATTCGACGTCGCCTGGGAGAATCACTCCATCACTCCAAAGATAGGGGCAACTTTGGAGGTGCGTTCAGCTTCCCCATTGGCTTTATGCATCTTGTCTTGCTCAGACAGGAACTGGAGAGTCCAGAAACCAATGGGACAGGGGGAGGGGATCCCTAAAAGAAGCTGTGTTCGGTAGAAAGTCCATCGATCAGTTATTTACCATTGCCTACGACGTAACCGAGCTAGGTCTAACCTATCAAGGTTGTTGCTCGATCAGTTAGTTAAAGTTCGGTGATTGATTGCTCCTTCCATTCTCTCGGTCATTCTGTAATCTTGAGCGCCCTCCTTCTCGATCATGCATCCACCCACCTTACCTTAGGGCGTAACCGTTCCCGGACTATTTACGCGGGTATACCGTAGGGGAACGGAGGAAAACCCTCCGTTTATGAATGCCCCAGGTATCTGCCCCAGGTATAGCCCAACCTAGTGGGTGCGCTATCGAGGAAAGGACGTTTCTGTTATGGGGTGATGGGGGTATGGCCTTAAACTAGAGGGAGCTTCGACCCAAACACTAAACTCTAGAGGAGGGAGTCCCAGCTCTTTCTTGAGGTAGTGTCCGAGCTGCTTCCAATTAGCTGGTTGGCGGTGGTAGAGCGCTCACTTGAAAAAGAGCGGGTTTTGCTCCGAGTTGGACTAGCTGTTTTCGAGTAACTGGTTCGAACTAGACACTTCCATCCTAACTAACTTACTATAGGGGGAGGTGGGCTCTCCATCCACCCTCAACTATAGGGCCCACCCATGGGAGGCGGGCTCTCCATCCATCAACTATAGGGGGGCCCATCCATCCTAACTAACTACCCATCCATCCATCCGGGGTAGTGCAACTATAGTACCATCCTCACTATAGGGTGCCATCCATCCTGGTAGCCATCCATCCATCCTAACAGGGTATTGCCATCCATCCCAACTATAGGGGTAGTGCCCTCCGGGGCCATCCCTCCATCCATCCGGGGTACCCATCTGCCCTCCTCACTATAGGGGTAGTGCCATCTGCCCTCCTCACTATATAGGGGGGTAGTGCCATCTATCCTGGGGGGAGTGCTTGGGCCATCCATCCATCCGGGGGATGAGCGGGGTAGTGATGAGCTATAAGGGTAGTGCCATCCTATCTAGTGCTCTTCGAGCTTCCACTTTTCCATTTAGCTATTCCACTATAGAGCTCTATGGAGGAAGCGGTAGTTCCTCAAGCTATAGAGGAGGGGGAGTTATTGATAGAAGTAGCTCTTCAAGCTAACGATTACGGTAATGGTAGATCGCTCTATCGAGCTCCTACCATAACTACTATACCGGCGGAGCAGCTCATGTCAAGACACAAGCATCTAGCGGGGATTCCCCCGAAAGCTAGATCTTCTGACCAGTTATGATTCCCATTGTTTCGAGCAAGCAAGCAGTCTTAAGAGTACAAGGCGCTTTCACCTGCATTCTCAGAATAGTGGAAAAGAAAAGCAACCCTAACCGGAGAAGGAACCTCGACTTATGTGTTCCCTTTCGAATGAGATGTTTGGCAGGAATCCCCTAAAGAAACAATAGGCAAGGAACGGAGCCTCTCCTGCCACTTAAGGCAATCAACTGCATTCAAGTCACCGCTAGGACCAGGAGAGATGGAGCACTTCGTGATTTCCCGGGAGAGGATCGGGCTAGCATGTTATGAAAACGGGATGCGTAACTGGATGTGGTGGGCGATCAATTGATGTTCCAGATGTTTCCCACTTGCTAGGTTCCGCCCTTCTTTTATATAATTGGGAGTATGCATGTTGTTATAGTAGGATTAACGATCGTGGGTCCATGGCTCTTCGCTGCCCAACTCCTGCTCGAAATCACTTCCGTCGGATCAGGAAATGGACAATAATAGAAGGAAAGGCGGGGGAGCTAAATATCGCATTTGACATCCCTCTCCGGCACGCACAGTAGTATGCTACGATTCCAACTAGAGTCTCCAAGAATAATAGATGTAGAGGGGGAATTCTAGTTGATCCAACAAGTGATAGACGGATGTTGAAAGCTTGAGCCTGCTTGCTCTTCTAATACTTCTCCCTTCACGGCACCTGACCACGACAGGTGGAACACTAGCCATCACTGAACACGACGGGTGGAACACTAGCGATCAATTGGATGGAGGGAAAGGTGTCGATTCCCGGCAATGAAAGAATGAAGGATGGGTTTCATCTCCCTCCCACCCGGTTAGCACTCGTTATTCCGTTTATAAGAGTCTGTCTGAGATCCCTCGGGGAATAGCAGCAATAGCGAAAGGGAAGGGGGGGCAACATAAAGGCATGGGAGAACATTCAAGCATCCGACTTTACATCCATCGACATGGACCCACGTGTGTTTCCCACTCGGCCCTTCTATATATATTGCGCTTTTCTGGTTCTATTAGATACGGATTAATGAACGTATCATCAGCTCCAATTGCCAGTCTCCCATGGTATTAAGGTCTCCAAGACTTATGGATGGTAGGAAGATTGATCGGATCTCGCTTGGGTGGGTGGGGGGAGATAGAAGTGGCCTTTGGTGAAGTTGGGAAGCCTGGGTGGGACTAGCCCCATGCCTTGATGCTCTGGTCGATATGGTATGCCGTACAATAAGAGAAAAGATCGGATTGATGTTTCATCGCCTATAGAGGGGTAGGGAACTCGATTTGTTGATGTTGAACCCTGTGATGTGAGCCGCTGGAGAGTGCCTGCAGCTTTCGCCGACAATATAGAGGTAGGGCATTCTTCCTTTTAGATATATAGGGGTAGGGGGGCATGTGAGACACAAGATGAACGGTCACATGCTTATCAACGACCGTTGACCCAAGGCTTCATCCGAGGAAACAACGATTCTTGGGGGCCCCCCGGCTGCTAATATAGTTGGGGTGGGTGGGAGGCAATATATATTTGTTGGGCAACTTTCTTGATTTCTATAGTTGGGGGGGTGGGTGGGAGATATAGTTGTCACTAATCTACCTCCCAACGGCATCTACCGAGGGTTTGCCCGAGGTGGGTGGGAGGATGAAGGTTGCGGCAAACCCTTGGATATAGAGATGGGCCTTGGATGGTGGGGTTTTGCAGAGCCGAAGGATACTGTTTCCAACAACAGATGCCAACTATAGTCTTTGGCCTGTTTCCCACTTCTGAACGATTGAGTGCAGGTGGGAGGGAATTGTAGGGAACATGCCTAGGAACATGAACGGGGGAAATATACGCCATCAAATCTGGCGCCTGGGGCCAAGGCCCTACTTTCTATATTGGCCTACTGGTTGGTACATTGATGGGCTCGACCACCCCCCCCAAGAGAATATAGTTGTTATTCGGATCAGATAATAGGTCGAGGCGAGGGCGTCTGGTTCCTCAAGGGCTCGACCACCTCGCCGTTATAGATCCTAAATCCATCTTGATCGGAATCCATCATAATCCTATGTGGCTGACTGATAGAAGTGATGATTGATAGGAACATGAATCTGGAATAATCCTATGTGGCTGACCTGCACTGCGATGGTACCCCCATATAGAGATAGGCATTCTGAAGTGCCTCACAACGTTCTAAACCCGACTCGCCCATGTTTAGCACGGTTTGTTCTGTTGTTGTTCCGCCGGGGTGGGGGGGAATAGAAGGTGCCCGGGGCCTATCTGAAGTAACTCCGACTAGAACTGGAACAAACGATCGAGAGCCGACTACAGCCCTAGAAATTGAAAGGCCCCCCCACTATATAAAGGCTATGAATCCGCCCGCCCAGGTGGATATATAGGGCTCAACTGTGCCGCCTTGATTGATAGGAGTTCTGATAGGAGCGGTTCTCTCCATCTGGGGTGGGGAGTTCTGGGTTCTATCTCTTGGAGCCTGCGCCTATCTGTAGCTCTATCCATTGGTGTTGGAGCCCGCGTCGGGGGAGACTGCTGTAACGAAGTGAATGATCTACCCACTCGGATGTTGCTCGTTGTTTACCCGTGCACCGCAACTATATAAAGAAGGGCGGATGTTGCTCGTTACTACCGACATGGAATATCCCGATCCGACCCCCTATAGATCTTTCTTGTCGGTGCCGCCCGTTTCAGAGCTACAACTGTGAACGCCACAATCACCAAAAAATCTATTCTTAATCTTTAACAATCTATCCATCTGCATTTTGGTTTCCTGGACCAGCAAGATATCCGGCTTATGGTCACAGATCAGATTTAGACAGGTGGTCATGTTTATGGCTATTATTTAACCTCTAATATTCCATGAGATAATCTTCATGATTTCTTGAAGTTTGTGCTCTTAGAGCACAAGTCTGTGAGTTTTTTGCATACCCTCCGCAATTTCCTTCTTACTGTCCCTTTCTTTAGTTGCCAAGGCAGTAGGTCTCCTAGGACCTTTCTTGTCTGAACCACAGTCGGCTTTGGCACTCCTAGTTGCAACTCTCCTAGGGATATTGTTTTTTCTTTTTCCTCCCCTTAACTTCCACAAAAGGTTCCTCTTCTCGTTTCTTTTCATTTACACTCTTTAATTCCTCTCCATCCAAAGGGGATAGAGGCTGAAAGGGAGTATGGGGCTCTTCTGAAATGGTGCCATCACCATTTTCCTGTACCCTTCCAACTAGATCACCCTCTTTCTCACCTGGACATGCAACCCTGTCTTCTTCTCGGGCTACCCCTTTATGGGGAGTTTCTTCTTCCACATCTGAAAATTGGGCCTCTGTTTTGTCATCCACCCCTATTACATTCAAACCGTTTTCCTGAGCCTTCATATCCTCCATATTTTTCTGAGTCTTGCTTTCCGCCACTAGAACCAGGGGATCGGGTTGATCATCCGGAATCTCTATGCTTTTTTCCCCTTTTTCGTACACTATTCCTTCTATTCCTTTTCCTGCACCCATGGTTTGGGTTTCCTCAATATCTTTAGCCTTCTTTTCCCGCCAAATTTTCTGCTTTGGTTTGGGTTTCTTGGATGGGCAGTTCTTTGCCTAGTGTCCCACCTTTTTACAAAGGAAACAAGCAAAGGGAACCAATTCAAATTCTATAGCTTGATCCCACACTCCAAGTTTAGATTTAATCTTGATTGAGGTGGGCAAATTAGTAGACTGATCAACCATGACACAGATCCTAGCAAAAATCAGCCATTTTCTGGATATAGTTATGGGGTCAATAGTTAGCAACTGGCCAAAAGCACTTGCTAGACCTTTAAAAACCTTCTCATCCCAGAACTCCATGGGTAATCCGGGAAACCTAACCCACACCGGAGCTACATTGAAAGAATGCTTGGAGGCATCGAATCCTGGCTCCCATTTCCTCAGGGCTAAGGTAGAGTTTCCAATAACCCATGGCCCTCGAGACAGAGTACTTAACATATCTTTCTCACATGAGAATGTGAAGGAAAAAAGCCTTTTGGCAAGGCCGCTATATCCACCTGCCCTTTGATTCCCCATTCCCTAAGGGCCCAAGATCTAACCACTTCAATATTAGGATTGGGGCCCAAAAATTTCCCGATCAAAGACATCCATACGTGAAATTCTTATCAACAAAGCAGTCAGGAACAAATATAGAAAACTCAGCAGAGCTTGGGTCCGAAGAGCAAATAATAGGCAGAAAAGAACTCTTCCCTTTCAGTTTTGACCCAAAAAGTGACACCCAGGGATTCTATTTCAAAAAGAGAACTCCCCGACCATCCACCGCATCCTGACCATCTACAGGTCCTTTCAAACAGCAAGGACTCGTGCCCGATGAGGTACCACCTGGGTCAGGAGGTCTATTCCCAACGATCGACGTTTTAAAAAACGTACCAATGTCAGAGGCATCAGAAGTCCCGACGTCAGCTAGGCCCTCATCCTCTACCCCCTCTACAGCGAAACTTCCTCCAGCTCCCTGCTTGTTGTCAACAGATCTGCCATACCCAAATTCAAAACTCCAACTCCCGCTCTCGCACCCCGCTCCCGCTCCATCCTTTGCCTCAGCTTTGAACTTAACATATATTCAAAGTTTATATATGCGTCTCCAAGTGCCCCCGTCTCCTATTTTTAAAAAAAGGACATATCGGTATCAGTACTGGTCTCCCGTACCAATCTCCTGGCAACTATGGATATTTTCAATTTCTCAGGATATTATTAGGAAAAAACTGGGAATCCAAAAAACACATTTAAAAAAAAAGGAGAAATAATTGATGTTTTTAACACTTAAAGCCATTACACAGAGAGAGAGAGAGAGAGAGAGAGAGAGAGAGAGAGAGAACAAGATTGTACACCATGAATATTGAAAATGGACTTTCCTCATTAATTTTGGGATCGCTGATTACATTGCATACTGTAGAGTGCTTTACTACCAGTGTTACAAGACTCGGACTTGACTAAGACTTACCAAGCTGATTTTTGACCTGGACTCGGAAAATTGAAAAAACTATGAAATATAGAGATTTTTTAAGAATTTAAAACTTGTTTCATGCACCCTTTAATAAATAAACTTTAAAGGCACAATAAACTAATGAAATAGAAGCTACTTTGATCACATACACAAGTATGCATCGATCACATGAGTATAAAAGTGTATTTTAGCTGAAAGAAACAACATTTTTAAATATATAAATATTGTCAAGTATTTTAGGTGCACAAAACTCATGGATTATGATATCCATGGCATCAAAAACACAAATCACAATATGGAGTCATGAACTATGGTAGAAAGGAGCTTGTATCGCTCAGCCCAGCATTGCTAGCTCTATGTGGAGTCGTGTCTGTATCTCAGACAAGTCTGCAAATGCTGCTACAGCCATAAGATTACTTAGGATAGGGATTGAGTTAGCAACTCAGAAGTATAAATGTAATTCAATTACTTGGGATTTAATTGGGAAAAAGTCAAAAGAATTAAAAAATGTTGCTTTTCCATCCAGCATGGCCCAAAATGATTTTTATTTTTTGATATTCAAAACTAGAGTGGGGATTTGGGAGCAACGCCTCTTGCAGGGGTATGGGGGCAGCGGCCCTAGAAGGGTCGAGGGGCAACACCCCTAGCGCGCTCCTTGTCATGATACAAGGTGAGTCGAGGGGCGGAGCCCCTGCCAGCAAGCCCAAATTAAAGCCTTTGAGACCCCACAGATCTTCATGGTGCATGTCATTTTTCATAATTTTATTGCTTTTAACCATTCTCCAGAAGTCCTCCAAACCCTTAAAAAAACGCTTGACTTTCATGCTTTTATATTTAATGGTTTTCTGTTTTGTATTATTTTTTCCCTGATTTTCATTGACTTTGTCAAGTCTTCCTAGTAGGTGGATTAGATTGTCTTATACTAGCTGGATGTGATCATGTGCAATATAAACTAGACAATCATGTAGTTCAGTCATGCACCGACTTATACCAGTATTCACTGCTAAATAATACAATACAAGGGCCTTCATCCTCCCAATCTGATGTAAATCCAGTACAAAGGGATTTGCTGATGTTTAATAAATCCTTGTGCTATGGTTCAATGTTTAAATCAGTAGATAGGAGAAATAGCAAGGCATCATGTTTCTCATGAAGATCAAACACACCACCATCTCCCTATCCTAAATCATTACTTACAACAGAGATCTGGTTTCTACAGTGTTCAGAGCATTCTATATTACCACCATCATAACACCTTTTCCAAGAGATGTGAAGGGGTACTGACATAGCCCACACATTCTACTTCCACTGAGTACATCATCCTTACTTAGCTCACATATTAGCACCGTCATAACACCTTTCCCAAGAGATTTCATCATTACGATGTCACTTTTATCAGAGGCTGCAAAGAATCGATTTTCTCATTAGCGAAAGGGAGTAAAGTTTTATCAGGATTCTGGGCATAACCAAACTGGACTCATTCTATAACACTTTATGTGCATCTTATTCTTAATTGAGGATAAAGCATGTATTTGAGAATGCAATCACATATGTACTAGTATCAAAGCACAATTCATGGTGCTATTTGATTTTCAATATCCAATCGTCTATTACCTTTGGGAACAACTAGAACAGAGCTGAAATAATATTCCAAAGCCTCAAACATCTAACTTGAGATTAATGACTAAAAGTATTAGGACTCATTCAATAACACTTTTTTGTGCATCTTATTCTTAATCGAGGATAAAGCATGGATTTGAGAATGCAATCACATATGTACTAGTATCAAAGCACAATTCAAAATGCTATTTGAATTTCAGTCCAATCGTCCATTACCTTTGGGAACAACTAGAACAGAGCTGAAATAACACTCCAAAGCCTCAAACATCTAAATTAGTTAAATGACAAAAGTATTAGATGTCCATGTTGCTTATTAAAGAGGCATCCTCTAGTATGAGAAGCCATGATAAAATGCCTAAGGGTACAGAAGCATGAAACTTTAGGTATGATGAAAATGATTTAAAAAATCATTAAACATGGCCTCATTAAGCCTTAACTTTACAAGTAATATTAAAAGACCTTATTAAGTTCAAGGATTTTCACAGTTGAGCAAACGATTACTTCTGTTGTTACAATCATATTATTTGTTTGGGTACCATATACAAATATGCAGTAACCAAAATTTATTTATGGATTTTTCTTGTGGTGTTTCAGGAATATGTTGTTGAAGATGTAGATGGTGAGGTACTAGATTCTGATTGGACTCCACCTCCTCTTCCAGCTGAACATGTTCAACAGCTTAAGTCACTTGGACTGCTTTAATTAAAAAGTGTTTCTGCAAATCTCGAATAAATGAGATACGGATCTCAGATTCAAGTATATCACAAGGCTCTGTCTAACATTTCTGTTCTTTTATTACTTCCAAATTTAAGCTTTAAAGCCAGTAATGAACCGAATTCCTAAAGATGAGAAGAATGTTACCTAAGAGCTTCAAACAGACGTGGATTAAGATTGGGACATATCAAATCTGCCAAATTAGCACTCTGTTAGTTATCTGATGATTTAACTAAGTGTGCATCCTTTGGGTCATGATATGGGTGAAATGTATAAGAATTTAATTGGGGTGTTGACCTATATTAATGCTGATGCATTTTATACAGCTCACTTGCTATCTTATCTAGCAATTTATGGAGAGTAATGCTTACGTAATTTAGGCTTAATGTCTGGACAATGGCAATATAGAATGGAGACAAAATGGTTGGAAACATGGATAGGTACAGGCATATGTGTAAGGGTGTCGTATGAAAAGTTACTGTATAAATTAAAACACCCATAGGTGTTATAAACTAAGAACTTTATTAATTGTGACTACTTGTGTAATTGTGGGTTTTTATGATGTGTGAAGTGATTTAAAAGGGAAGTTATCTAGTATAAATGTGAGTGCAAATTAGCTATTCATGTATCTATTTATAAGGGAAAATAAAGCACTTACCTAAATATCTAGGTTAATTGAATAAAATAATTAATTAAAATAAATGAGTTTGGACCGGAAATAATAAATGTTAAATTAATTGTGGAAATTAGATGAATCTAAATGCTATACATGTATTGATTTTGGAGATGGGAAAATAATGCTAAAAATGACAAATGTATTTGTGAAGATGTTGGATTTTAGATGAGATGGGTGCTTTAAAATTTTTAAACAAATTGTACTATGCTTGGGTTCAAATATGCATTTGTGGCCCTGATCTAGACACTTGTATAAGTGCACTGGGGTAGAAAACTGAATATGTACCAATGGAAATGAATTAGCAGAAGTCCGATCGTTGGAATCTGCTTGCCTTGATCTTTTGATGTCTGAATCTTAGTAAGGGTTAGCAATGTTTAGAAGCACCTTGGGGGAATTTGTTGAATTGTGAGGGTCATAGGATACTCAATTCAATAGGTTTGGAACAACAATCAAGGACCTCAAACAAAAATGCAATGGACCTTGATGATGTATGCTCTGATGATGCACCTAGATTCTTCATTGATGTTCCTATGATGATGTGCAGTATTAGGGCATGTGATGTCTAAGCATGGTTTCAAAATGAATAGATGAATGCCTTTGAATACAACAAAAAACACAATGCGCTTTGGCGTCTGCTGAGGTTCACCGCGAGTCCTCTTTGTTCGTGGCTTCGGGGGAGGTTCTCTCTCCTCGTTCTGTTGATTTTGATTCTGAGCCCTCCTGGATAGTGGTTCAATGTAAGAAGAAAGGTCCTTTGCACCCTGGTGTCAAGGGAGTTAGATTTTCTAGGTCAGGATCTGGTGTTGTGTAGATCCTTGTTGTTGGTTTTCCAGCTAGGTTGATGTACCTGTGCTGTCGTTCTGGTGTTTCTGGTTTGTTTTTGGGATCAGGTTCTTTTGGTTGTTGGTTTCTCGTAGTTTGGCTGCGGTTGTGTTGTTTTGTCTGCCCTATTTTTCTGCCCTTGGGGCCTTGTTTGTAAAGGGTTCAGCCCCTTGTTAGCTGCTTACCATAATAGAAAAACAAAACACATAATGCGCACTAGGGCAGGTCACAATGGTTATTGTGGGGCAAGTGGGGTGCATCAGTGTATTTAATTTGAATTTTAAAATTTCAAGGTTTAGATCTCTGACTAAGGAAATGAACTGGGTCAAGTTTGCATTTGTAAATATGATCCAAGGTAGTGAACGAGGAATTTAGGAATTGAGACTAATATCTAAGAATGATTGATGATAGAATCTAAATATGGTAATGTCATGGGTTAAATTCACATAAGAATATACCACTTATAAACATATTATTGTATTAAGGTCACTCTAATCAAAATAGATCTGAAATATAAAAGAAAAGGGCACGGATATATAATTTTCACTATTACACTATCATGTTTAAATTTACAAGAATAAACTTAAACATGTAATTAGAATTATTATGTATAAATAAGAAAAAAACATTAAATAATATTGATTTAACTTCACTATAACGTAACAAGAAAGTAATATAATCTTATCCAAAATAAGTACAAAAGTTTATATGCTATGAGAACTTTGTTCATTAATGTTTCATATAGTGGTGAATGTTTGGACTTATTAAACATAAAATAAGAGATGTTATATATAATAATTAGGTACTTTTTATTCTTCTTTATTTTAAGAGCTTTGGCTTCAAGAGACAAATTTTGTAGAATTGTTGAGGTTTTGTCAAAAGATGCTTCTATTTATGTGGATATAAATAGAATCTTGTTTGATTTCTTTGTTACTTAGAGGTTAATAAGAAAATGTGGTCTTTTAGTCCTTTCTTTATTTGTTATTGCTATAGAAGCTCTACACTACATGTTGAGAGAGATAGTTCATTTGGCTCACCTATGAAAGGCATTATTCTCCCTAATGGATTTGAGTTGGTAGATATTAAGTTTGTTTGATGATACTTCTTTGTTTCCTTGTTTTAATAAAGAAAACTTCTCTAACATGTTAAAAAATTGGACTTGTATTGTATGGCTTCATGATCTAATATGTCTAGAAAGAAATTTGTAGTCAATAGTTGGTCTAACACTCCTTGGTTTAATAAAATTCATTAGATTGGGGGAGTGGTAAGAGGGAGGTAGGGGAAAGAGTTATAATAAATTGGTGAGATGTTTGAGGATTCCTTTTGTAGTTTTCCTTCACCTCATGAGATGTGAAATAGGGTGGTTCAAAACTTAAAAAAACCCTTTTAAATAGCAAGGGCACCTCCTCTCTATTGTTGGTAGTGTTGGGACCCAAAATAGCTGCAACCCTAAACCCTAAAACATTCCTAAATCAGCTAGGCTAGGGATGGTCGTTCTGGGTGATAGGAAGAGGTTCATCAACAAGTTTAGAGAGATTTTGGCCAACTAACAGGAGTGGGTAGGCTCCTCTGCACTTTGAGCTTAGCTTAGACTCAAGGGGGATATTCCAAGGGGTAACCTGAATAGGTATTGGCTTTAACACCGGATGAACAACTAAAAATGGAAGGACAACCAAACCCAACTCATCTTTTAGGCCCCAAAGACTGTCACTGGACATAAAACAACTGGTTGCCACTAATAACCCCTATAAAGCTGATGAAAAGGCACTCCCATTGACAATGGAAAGTGCAGGTACATTTGTTTGCAAGACATACAAACTAACTACTTGCTTCACACATGATAAGTTTGTTTTGATTTTTAAGAGTGTGGGTGATCAAATACTTCAGACTGGTGCCTCATACATTGGGTTACGGAGTCAACATTTCAGCAGAAGGAAGAAAACAACAAAAGAAATGAAACATGCACTTTCTGGATACCCAAATGCAAGAAAGACAATTATCAAAGAAGAAAATACTTAGTAATCCTTTCCAACATATAACCATTCATCTATAACCATAAAAAAAATCATTACACAACATGCAATGTTTTAAGAATTTGTCTAATTCATCGGATAAATGGTTACAGTCATACCATGAAGTGTGGCAAGAGGAAACCTTGCTGAACTGAGGCTTTCCTTGGAAAATTATAGAAGAAGAAGAAATTCATACAATGATAACTGAAATCAATTTGAAAAACCTTTCATAACCTGTGTTTTATCTACTGGAGAACTGTAACTTTTCTGTTCTTGAAAACCCTAGAGAGCTCTGCACTTAGTTGCCTGAAAAATGGTAAAGATGACCAATCCTTGAAAAGAGTTCAAGTCTTGCCTTTATAGCACAAGTAAATCTGATTTGAGAGTGAATTGGGTGCCAAAATCCTCAACCACCCTAACCACTGCATTAAAAACATTGAATTCGGCCTCCCACATCGTAGTAATGGCACCGCCAGAAGTAGTTGGTGCATTCCTAGGTGGTTGGAGAAGTCTGGAAGGCCAAGAAACTAACCTCCGAAAAGTCAGACTTCCAGACCTCAAGCTTTCGGCCTTCGTCCCTCTTCCTTTATTTTTCTCTGCCTTAGTCTTTTTGCTTTTGTCAGACTTTGAGCTTCGGGCGTTCCACATTTCGCATTCCACAAGGAAGAAGAAAGAATATAAAACCTCGACCCCCTGAAGTCCGCAACACTTAATATATTCCTCAAGCCTTAGGCGGACTTCGGCCTTTTGGCCATCTACCTTCCGGAACACTTAGTAAAATTTCTTGCCCTTGGGCAAACTTTAACCTTTTACCTGTCCAATGAAGAAGAAAGAAAGTCGAAGCCTCGACTCCTGCCCACTGAAACACTTAGTAAAATTTTGAAAATGCCGGGGGCGGCCGTCAGACCTTCTACCTTCATTGCAACTGCCATGTGTCCATTTTTCGTTGTTCTACCAGCCAGCTAGAGGGCCCACCAAAAGGCTCCGCAGAATGGCGGAATGCCTTAGGGACATTACTTGTCAGGGGTCGGTTGTCGAGCCTTCTTCCTTCCGTCCTCCAAAAGGAAGAAGGCGGAAGGTAGGAAGCCCGAACTTCAACCTCCGCTATACACTTGATACTTAGAATTTGTTCATCCCTTTGGGCGGATTTCGGCCCTCGGGCCTTCTCTGCAATGCTTGCCATTAGGAAGACGGAAGGGTGGAACTCCAACCTCTGAAACTTTGCTGAACACTTAGAAAACCAACACTTAGGCAAATTTTCGGGACCAAAAGGTAAAGCAAAGAGGGAAGGAGGAAGCCCAAAACTCCGACCTCCGAAAAAGGGAAAAAAACACAAGGGGAAATTATGACATTGGTACCTAGCCAATTTTTTGGGCTTTTCTACCTTGTATTTTCAAATGGCAAACACGTGAAAACCTATGAAAGATGTTTCAGATCGGCTATAAACTATAGGTTCAAGTGGGATTCATATGAGACTTGGGGGCAAAATGGGGCATTTGGGGACTGATTTTTTAAGTCCCAACAGGTAGGTTTTAAATTTGTCAAGAAGTGTTCTCTTATTTTAGTTTATATTATGTTTTTGTTGGACTAAGATAAAAGATTTTCTTTTAATTAGATGGAAAATGTAGTAAAAAATACATGCAACCAATTGGAATTCATGTTGTCATTTAAAGATGTAATGACTTTGTTAGTGTTTAGATTCGCATCTTTCAATGCAACTCAAAATGGAACAGCGTGTAGAGTAAAATTGTTCTTTGAATTAGGAGGGGAAGCTCCCTCAGACAAGAAATTTAAAAAAAACAATAAAATTTAATCTATCTTTTTGTTTTCTCAAGGCACAAGCATAAGGCAATTCAAGCTCTTCTGCAATCCTATAAGAAGTTTTTCCAAGTACTACAAAACAATAACTACTCTAAAAGCATACTTTCAATTTCTTCAAGTAAATCCAGAGATCAAAGAAATCAAATGAACATTGGCGAACTGATTTGAAAGGAAACACAAAGAACAAAGGAGGATCAAAGATGAATCTTTAAGCATAAAATCATAAACACTCGCTTTCAACCTCAACAACACAAAGCTTGTAGAAATTCAAAGCATATATCTATTCTCAAAGTAATAATTACGCAACACATTTGAACAATAAAATGAGAACAATAAAAGATTCAACATTTACCATTAGGAAATAAAGTGTGTAGAATACACTCATTTATACTCTAAAACAAAAGGTGCAATGAAATAGAAAAGAAGAGTTAACTAATACTCTCCAACCTAACCCTAATGTTGCACGAAAGCATGCGAGTTTATTAGCATTTTAAAATATAAAATAAGTCTCATGCAATTCAGTTAACTGAACTTGCATGTTATTACAATTTGAGTTCCACAAAAATATATTTTGCATGACTTCCAAAACAAATCCAAAAATAAATTTATCTTTGAAAAACAAAGTCAGTTCTCAAAATAGAAACTGCTTTGGAAATCCCTCTAGCTACCCAAAATAGATTTTCCTGCAAACACTGAAAAATGGCTAAGTCTAAGAATTGAGATTTTTCTCCAATTCATCATCTTTAGCCTCACTTGGAATAATAATGGAGTCAAGGTGAACAGTTTTCATCTGCAAGATGACACTTGCATCTTCTATTGTCTTCGAAAGATCTAAATAGTCCTTTTCTGCCAGGTACTCATGAATGAGTGTCGATTTGGCCTCAATAGTGGTAGAAGAATATTGCATGGTGACTTTGAGGCTTGGAGAAGTGTTCCTCTTCGCTATCCTGCACTAGAAAATACAAAATCAGACCTCTTTCAACTCACTGTCCCAAAAAATCAGACATTTTTCTTTGTTGTCCAAATTAGAATTTCTTGAAAAAAGTGTATAATTTGCCTTGAAAAATAAAATTTCTGAGTTTTCCCTTCAATTTGGCCCCTAGAAATGGATGCAAATGTCGATTTGAAGTGTTTTTAGGTGTTGGGAAAGCATAAAAACACTAAAATGACACTTAGGTAAAAAAATGTGCCCTAGAAGGTGGCTGGATTTGCTCAAAAATGAAGAAAAAGTTGATGGAAAAGTTTGATTTTTGGCCTTTTCAATGCTGCCCTTGCAATATTTGATGAATCTCCTTCAAAAATCTCTTGCAATTTAACCTCTAGATGCTCCAAAACAATAAAAATTGCCTTCTTCCAAGTTGGATCTACATAAAAATGAACGCTCTTCCTTGAAATATCTTCAAAATCCACCTCTATATTGGCTGGGAATGAACACAAATATCTTCTCCTTCGCTGTAGCAAAGCAAAACCAGCTCCAATCTTAAAAAATATAAGCCTCTATGGCAATAATGCCTTCACAAATAAAGCTTTGCTTTTATAAACCCTCAAATCTGCTTTTATTCTAAAAATAAGGGTGCTTTTATTTGCCCTAGGCATGCAAAATTGGAGAGTGAAGTGAGAAGTGAAGTTGATTTCTATTTATAACCTTCAAAAGGCATGAAAACTCATGAGGTGGCATCTAGGTCGACCAAGTCTAATTTTAGAGGGAGTTTTCTTTGGGTTGGGCGCCAACTCTTCCTTGGCGTCAGCGCCTTTTAGGGAGGCGCGCTTCTCCCTTGGCGCGCGCGCCTTGGGAAAAGCGTGCCATCTCTTTTTCGAGGTTTTTCTTTTTTGTGTTTTGGCGCCTTTTCACTTTGATAAGTGCTTCAATCTCTTTGCGTTAGGAATTTTTGAAAAACCTTTCAAATTTTGGTCTTTTCCATTTTGGAGCATTTTGACCTTGGAGTGCGTGCTGGGGTGAAAGTGCTTCAAATGCTCTTTGGAAGCATTTTTATTTTTCCTTGGATGTTCTCGTGCCTTAGAAATTTCACCTTGACCCTGGAGTGTTTTGTCATTAGAACACGCGACATCTTGAGAGTGTTCTTTGCTTTGTGCCTTGGATTTGCCTTAGGCATTTTTCCTTGACCTTGGAGTGCTTTGGTGTTGGAGCGTGCGCCTCAAAGAAAGTGTGCTTTCAACTTGCACTTGTGAAGAAAATTTCGAAGCAATCCTTCATAGTTTGGCGCACTAATTTTCTTAGAGGTACGCTTTTGACCTCTTCTCCCAGGCGCACGCTATAGGCTAGGCGCACCAAAATGCCTTAGATTTTTTTTTGAAATTTTTGATTTTTCAAAATTTTTACTTTTGATCTTTGAATTGCTGTGTCTTTCCTCTGCACCTTTCGTCATTCATTTGGAGTGTTTTGGTCTTCAATTTGATGCTTTTGACCTCTGCTTCTCGATGATCTTTCATAACCTGTAGCCATCTTAGCTCTTTGAAACTTCTCTTCATTTTGGCCTTCCTTCGATCTCCTTTGATATATCTTGTACCTGCGGGGTTAGAAAATAATGATGACGTGACACGGTGCTTTGAGAGGGGTTTTGATATCACTTTTAGGGTGTTTGTATAAATAGATGAAAATTTTCGTATGGTTACAACATTTGGCTTTGTTTGGGGACCATGGTGTATACTTGCGACATAGGAGGACGTCAGAACCTCTGGTTTTCAATATAGATCAGTGTCTTATCAGTTGGGCAATAGAGTCAGCATACTTTCCTAAATCACCTAAAGGTGGAACTCTGGTCTACCTAACGGGACACGACAAATAAACAATACATAACTGGGAAAAACAATACTACATAATGAATACATTACGAAAAAGGGAAACACAATACGACAATTTGACACACAAAATGCTCTTTTTTCAAGCAAGGACAAGGGAAATGAAAACCTATTACGCAAAACCATCAACAGGTTCAGAAAAATAAGAACCTCTCCTGAGCTAGGAAATTTGTCTTGGTAGCATATAGTCTTTCTTCTTTAGCAACACCTTCTCGAAGAGCCATGATTCAGGTGGGTAGACACAATCATGCCATGAGAAGTTCATGATGAATTGATTGATATGCATTAGCTCTGGTTGACCATCTTTTTCCATAGTGGAAAACCTCTACAACAAGTGAAGGTACAAAACCTCCTTTTGAAGGTATGAGGCAAGGTCATGTGGCCAAAATATGCTTGTGGGAATGGTAACCACTATAGAAATACTAAGGATCACTGAGAAGGGGGTGAATCAGTGATTTGATAAAAACTAATTCTTCAACCAAGATCTTCACACAATAAAACAATCTAACATGATCATGAAACACAAGACAAATGCATAAGGACATGAAAGCATTAACAAAGCACAAGAGACATATATGATCATCACATAACACAGATGATTGAGTGGAAAACCCCGAAAGGGTAAAAACCACTATAAACTTGATCTCCATTAAGCCTCACTGGCAAACCTCACTGGTCACAGTCTGTGCCTCATTGGTAACAGACTATGCCTCACTGGCTCATTGACAATCAATGTGTCTCACTGACAATCATCTCCAATCTCAAAACAAAAGGATAAAGCATAGAGTACTACTCGATTTACATTAATATCACTGGTTATAGATTACTTCTATAACTCAGATACAACACACTCCTTATAACCCCTAATACAACACTGTAGGTTCCCCTTACAAAATGTACATATGAAGCATATCAAAACACTCCTTATAATCCACAATACAAAACTGTCACATTCTCCTTATAAACTGACATAAGACACAAGAATAAATTGATAGGAACAGAAGGTTTATCACACTATTACAACATCTTGATAACCCTGTGACAAAAATCCTAACACCAATTTTTCAATCAAGATCCTTTAATGCATATACTGCATATAAGGCATCTTTACATTCTCAACATTCTGCATTTTCTCCTCCTCTGCATATACACTGTATATTCTCTAATATCTCTGTGATAAAGTCTTTAAAAACCTCTCTTCACCAACTCTGTATTCTCTGATCTGATATTAAAACCTCATTCTACACATGAAGATTATTCACCGTTGCATCAACATTTTCTTCAAACATACAGTCTATATATAAAGCATTAACCACACCACCAAACTGTGTATCTATCACAACATATTCTAAATAGACTCCCCTTAACAAGATCACTGAACCAAAAATTCATTAACCTCTTTTTCACTCCAAAACTATATATTCACAGTTAGGGTTTTGATCTTCTTAGATCACCGGATGAACAAGACAATTATGAACCTAATTGAACTGCTCAAAAATAGATACAGTCAACTAGTCGTCAAAGACCAATCTTCGGAGAGTAGTTGTTAGGGTTCAAACAGATATAAACTGACACCATAGATAATGTCTTTCACGCCCTTCGTCTATCAAACAAGGTCCATTGATTCACTTTAGGCACCCGATGGTTTAAGATCCACCGGATGTATCCAGTTTAGACTAGGGAGAGGACCGGTTCTAAAATGAGTTTGATACCCTTAAGCCAGTAGCTTAAGTGACCCTGACCTTTGATAAAAGGTCAATGCTTAAATATAACAAAAAGCAACCTTTAGGTGACAGTTTCCATAGATCAAAGAAACTTTACTTTAGGGTTTAAGAAGGATCATGAAGCATAAGCAAACACTAACAACAAACTCCTCATTATTGAACACCTTACAACTCACTGAAGCAACTCTTGATGAATACTGTTGCAACTCTTTGTGTCGAACAAAAAGACAAAACCTAATGATAAAAGCTTATAGTCCAACTCCTTTGATGACATCAAATGTGAGACCATAGTAAGTTCTTATCTGATCTTTGCATCAACAAACACATAGAGAATATGCATCACCAACTACTTGATGTCATGAGATGATCCTCATTATGTTCTTGATCATGTCAACACTGTGTCTTTGGCAACAACAATAATGTGTCTTTGGCAACAACAATAATGTGTCTTTGGCAACACCACCACCATATGAACAAGTCTACATCAAATGAAATGTCCTCATTGCATGAAACAAAACACTGATCTCCTGATGATGTGACACACATGTCTTTCCTCCTGATGGGTGAAGAATAACACCACAACATCAACTCAACTCAAACAACACTGCAACTATACTTTTGAGGTATCAATTTATGTATCAAGAGCTCTTTTGACCAAGACATGAATTCCATGAGATGAAGCAACTCCTAAACAACTATGTGACCTTTGTCAATCTTAGGACATCTCATACTTTGATCACCTTATTTGCTCACCTTCAAGGAGTGACAGTTATAATGAAAACCCATCATTAACTCATGAAACAATGACATGAAGGCATCCTTAGGTGAACAAATCCTGAAGCACAAGCCAATGACATGATGATCAACTCCTCAATTCCTGCATAATGATCAACTCCTGAACCAATGATGATCAACTTCTGAACCAATGATGATCAACTCCTGAACCAACATCAACATGAATATCAACACCACATCACTTTTGACATCAATGACAAACCAACACTCAACAACCACCACATATAGAACTTGACGTTCTTCATCCATGTCTTCAAATGCAACCTTGAACTTAGTTAATGTATCATCCTCTAGAAAAGGTTGGAGTTGTTCATATAAAATTTCCATCACCATTTCTTGACTTACAAGATCCATAACTGTCATCAACAGTTTATCTAATGATTCAAGTACTTCTTCATGATCCTCTTCAACTATGTCTTCATCTATCCAATCCTTAGAATCATAATATGATAGATCATCAAGGTCTGAGTCATCCAACACCTGATCATCATCAAAGTACACTTGCTAAATAACATCTTCACCTAGAAGCTAACTTCACCATTCATCCTTTTGAGTCTTGCTAGCTTCCATAGAGCATCACCTTCAATGAATGTATCCTTATTTGGCTATATCTCATTTTCAGCAATCATGCACCATTCTTTTTTTGACATGCATGAAGGATCAAGCACAAATTCTTCTAAACTTTTGGTTTCTTGTTGTTGTTTTTGATTGATCTCACATACGACATGTTGGTTTTTTCTTCTGAATCAGCATTAGGGTTTGCCACTTCTAATGCACAGGCAGATTCAGCCAACTAATACAGGAGGTTGCGTGAGCTCCTCCCCTTCACTTCTGGTTCTGCCGCACCAAGGGGGGTATCCCTATAACTCAAGATGTAACCTTGACTAGCTCAAAGATAGAAAGATCTAACTTGACAACAACAGGCAGAATACTCTCATGTATGGACCAAGATCTGTATGATAGATCACAAGGTGGGCAACGTTCTTGGACATATATGTCTGGTTAGGGATGAGAGCATGCAAGGGTTTCCTACTCCTAATCCTACAACTAACAAATGGAAGGGAGAGATGGTTTGAAATGGTGTTTGGATGCAAACCTGGACCTGGTGTATAACCTCAACACAGAGCTAGATTGGTGCCTATCCAGGGCTTGGAGTCGGTAGACATACACCTGTGAATGATCAGCATGAATAGCTAAAACTGGATTTCAGGGGGATACACATGATACTTGCCTTACAGATATCTCCCAATACAGAGTGTTAAGCTGTCGATACTTATGGCATCCCTATTGCAGGAAGAAAGATACATGCAAAACTGAAGACAGAATCAGCATAACACATGCAAACATAGCATTATTCATATAAGATTAACCATGAAATCAGTGGATTCATGCCAAAACGTACAACAAGAGATACATAAACTCACAAGTTTTGCTGCACAGAGCAACCAAAACTAGTTGTATCTTATTACAGAGCCAAAATGTCCAGTTTTCAACAACCTTCAAATGAGCAACACAACCTGCTATATACAGCAAGGAAGGTTCCCAACATTAATTACATAGTTGACCAAAAAACCCGCCAGATACACAGTATCAGAAAAATGGCGCTTAACGCATTGAATGCGGCAGGTAGAAGAGGGGACAGAAGAGGATCTTGAGCCATGAGCCGCCAGCCGTGGATGTACAACTTCAGTCGGGTACTGGATCTGTCCACGCCATCGCCCATACCTCTGCAACAATCGCCATTAATGGCGCACCAACCCGCGGCCTTGGGAAATGCAGAAAACTGTGCGTCACAACCGTTTCCCGCCAAGATACATCATCATGATATTTGAAAATATGCAGGATTGAATTATCCCACATGCACCCCGTAGCAACCATTTCAACACTTTATATACTAGGTCGCGAGCATATATGATGTCGGTGCTTTTGCTCCCGACGACACTAGTATAAGACCTTCATCATCCTCATCCTCCAGCAGCATGATACCTTGTTGCTTGAAATATCACCCTGACGTCAGCATCATCATCGCAATATCACCTACATGATAATCGCCTTCATCGGCACAACCTGATGCATCGGAGGAAGATCCTCCTGCTCAGCCGATACTAAATGTCTGGCCGATGAACATCCTGATGACGTCACCGTCATATCCTGCTGACGTCATCAGCATATCTGCCTATCGCGCACCTCCTCATATCCGGATGACATCATCGTCATGTTTGCAAATATCGGGGGATCTCGACAAGATGATCAGTGTTAGAAATATGACCCCCCCGGACCTTGATGACGTCACCATACATCGGCATCAGGATGATATTCGGAAGATAACCGGATATTTGGAAATATCATCCTGATGCACACATATCATGCTGCACTGTAGCTCCACTATAAGATCGGGGTGATATATGAATATGTGACTGATATTTGAAATGATCACCCCCATTGGACAATGCATGAAGCCGACAGGCGAATATCTCCCTTCGGAAATATCATGATGCAGACAGGTAGAAAAACGGATATCACCCTGACATAAGAATGACGTCAGCATCATCAGGGTGATAAAACAACGAACATGAAGTGATAAAACAACATCAGGATGATCTTGACTAAGATCACCCGATGTTCAAATATGATGACCCCGATGAAGATCGGATCATACTTAGGACTTTGCAGCAACATCATCAGGATGATCTTAAGTAAGATCACCCGATGTTAGAATATCACCCGAGCGAAAGATCATGCTAACAGAAAATATGATGACCCTCGTAAGCAACATCAGGGTGATGTCTGGAAACATGATGATGATGACCTCCTCCAAAGAAAATATGATGCTGATGTTAAAACATGCTGAGGAGGCCCAAAGACTTAGAACCTTTTTTGGATTTTTTGGGAAGGTGCCTGCATGAAAATTGCTAAAATAACCGACAGTGAATTCAGGCACCAACACGACATATCTCACCATACACTTGTCAAGAATTTCTGATTTCTCCATTTGATCCTTTTCAGTGACCAACACCAAATATTCCATGACCTTTTCTTCTCCACAACCTCCTTCACATCTTATATCTTGTGTTGATTTTATCATATCTGTGATGTCTTTTTCTTGCTCTGGTTCATGGATAACCTCTAAAGGTCTAGCATTATCCTTTTCTAAGTGATGCAAAAATCTATCAAGATCAGGTAAAGGATCTTTTATATGGTCTCCTAATTTGACAAGTGCCTCAAATAATGAGTCATCTTCAACGTGAAAAATTTCCTCTTTCTCTAGTTGCAATGCTTCTTTGATGTCTTGAGTGAACACCAAATCCTGATGACTAGACCTTGGTCTCTTCTCCTAACCTCAACTAAGATTGTTGATCATTAGCGCTTGCAAAAACTTTTATCTTCAGAGCTAAAAAGTCTTCAGTAAGAGAATCTTGGTCACCTCCGTTGATTGCATCAAACACAAGGTCTTCAAACCACCCTTCAAAAGAAGATAAGAATAAATTGGATTCATCATTGCTCTCTACGACTTCCTTGCAACTTTGATCCTAAGAGGTTTGTCACACTTCTTCATCCTCAGAGAAAATATGCAACACTTGCATTACATCAAGTTCCTCTTTTGTCAACAATCCTTCTTCAACTTCAAAACATGGGCGCGACATAGGCAAAACTCCAACTTCTAATTCTTGTTCTATTTTTAGATCTTGAATATGCAGACACGTGGTCATTTGAAAATGATTATGAAAATAATTCCTTTCGATATTTGATTTACACTGGGTAAATCCCATCATAGAGCCACCATTGGATTCGTCAAAAAGATGTTCAAGACCATCCAATAATCCTTGGTTTTTACTTGAAGTTTTTGACATCTGCATGAACCTTCTCATCTTAAGGCAATTTTATCCATCATGTTGGTTTGTGGTATGAAACAAGCAATAGATTTGTATCGTAGAAGATACATCTGCCTCTTGACGCACATATGCTACTTGACGCATAGGTGAAGCAGGTTGATCATTGGCATAGTTAATAAAAGGATCTTGCATATTTGAAGGAGATAGAATTTGCCGAAGCAGTACAATGTTCAAGAGCACCGATGACTTGATTGAATCTCTTTGAATTTTTCGTAAAGTGATCATATGATCCTCTAATTCAATAGCATACTCCTGAGCTTCTTGCAGTTTTGTAGCATGTCTTTGCTTGAGATAGAAAGATACTTTTGGAGATTGTGCATGAAAACCCATCATTAACTCATGAAACAATGACATGAAGGCATCCTTAGGTGAACAAATTCTGAAGCACAAGCCAATGACATGATGATCAACTCCTCAATTCCTGCATAATGATCAACTCCTAAACCAATGATGATCAACTTCTGAACCAATGATGATCAACTTCTGAACCAATGATGATCAACTCTCGAACCAACATCAACATGAATATCAACACCACATCACTTTTGACATCAATGACAAGCCAACACTCAACAACCACCACATATAGAACTTGACGTTCCTCATCCATGTCTTCAACATACGCAACCTTGAACTTTGTCAATGTATCATCCTCTAGAAAAGGTTGGAGTTGTTCATATAAAATTTCCATCACCATTTCTTGACTTACAGGATCCATAACTGTCATCAACAGTTTATCTAATGATTCAAGTACTTCTTCATGATCCTCTTCAACTATGTCTTCATCTATCCAATCCTTAGAATCATAATATGATAGATCATCAAGGTCTGAGTCATCCAACACCTGATCATCATCAAAGTACACTTGCTAAATAACATCTTCACCTAGAAGCTAACTTCACCATTCATCCTTTTGAGTCTCGCTAGCTTCCATAGAGCAATCGCCTTCAATGAATGTATCCTTATTTGGCTATATCTCATTTTCAGCAACCATGCACCATTCTTTTTTTGACATGCATGAAGGATCAAGCACAAATTCTTCTAAACTTTCAGTTTCTTGTTGTTGTTTTTGATTGATCTCACATATGACATATCTCACCATACACTTGTCGAGAATTTCGGATTTCTCCATATGATTCTTTTCAGTGACCAACACCAAATATTCCATGACCTTTTCTTCTCCACAACCTCCTTCACATCTTATATCTTGTGTTGATTTTATCATATCTGTTATGTCTTTTTCTTGCTCTGGTTCATGGATAGCCTCTGAAGGTCTAGCATTATCCTTTTCTAAGTGATGCAGAAATCTATCAAGATCAGGTAAAGGATCTTTTATATGGTCTCCTAATTTGACAAGTGCCTCAAATAATGAGTCATCTTCAACGTGAAAACTTTCCTCTTTCTCTAGTTGCAATGCTTCTTTGATGTCTTGAGTGAACACCAAATCCTGATGACTAGACCTTGGTCTCTTCTCCTAACCTCAACTAAGATTGTTGATCATTAGCGCTTGCAAAAACTTTTATCTTCAGAGCTAAAAAGTCTTCAGTAAGAGAATCTTGGTCACCTCCGTTGATTGCATCAAACACAAGGTCTTCAAACCACCCTTCAAAAGAAGATAAGAACAAATGGGATTCATCATTGCTCTCTACGACTTCCTTGCAACTTTGATCCTGAGAGGTTTGTCACACTTCTTTATCCTCAGAGAAAATATGCAACACTTGCATTACATCAAGTTCCTCTTTTGTCAACAATCCTTCTTCAACCTCAAAACATGGGCGCAACATAGGCAAAACTCCAGCTTCTAATTCCTGTTCCATTTTTAGATCTTGAATATGCAGACACATGTGGTCATTTGAAAAATGATTATGAAAATAATTCCTTTGGATATTTGATTTACACTGGGTAAATCGCATCATAGAGCCACCATTGGATTCGTCAAAAAGACGTTCAAGACCATCTGATAATCCTTGGTTTTTACTTGAAGTTTTTGACATCTGCATGAACCTTCTCATCTCAAGGCAATTTTCTCCATCATGTTGGTTTGTGGTATGAAACAAGCAATAGATTTGTATTGCAGAAGATACATCTACCTCTTGACGCACATATGCTACTTGACACATAGGTGAAGCAGGTTGATCACTAGCATAGTTAATAAAGGAATCTTGCATATTTGAAGGAGATAGAATTTGCCAAAGCAGTACAATGTTCAAGGGCGCTGATGACTTGATTGAATCTATTTGGATTTTTCATAAAGTGATCATATGATCCTCTAATTCAATAGCATACTCCTGAGCTTCTTGCAGTTCTGTAGCGTGTCTTTGCTTGAGATAGAAAGATACTTTTGGAGATTGTGCATTTGTGAAATAGCTTAGCAAAATTTCTAATGAAGGATTCAGGGTGTTTGCAACCTTTCCAAACAGATGGTTGAATCTGGCCACGAACTCTCGCATCAACTCACTTCTATCTTTCTTGATGTTTGATATTTGTGCAAACAAGACATGGTTGTCTTTTGTAGGCTTGAAACGAGCAAGAAATTTCTCTCTCATGGACTCCCAACTCGTGATCGAACCAAGAGCAAGCTGATTAAATCAATTAGTCGCGGTGCCTCGCAAGCTCTCCACAAATAAGCGAACTACAATATCTTCATGTGCAATGCTGAGAATCCCACAGGCAGTGGTGAAGGCATAGATGTGCTCATCAAGGTGTTGTTGACCATCGCCATGAAACGTAGGAAGATTTTTCCTTGATCCTTTAGGAAGTTCATGGTTGCCGGTGAGAGCTAGAGGACCAATAGTATTTCCCAATGGCAAAGGAGGTGCACGCCTTCGGTTGTCATTGTTGTGATTGTTGTTGCCTTCCGCACCATTGTTATCAGCCATTGGTTCAAATATTTCTTCTCTTGATAGCTTCAGTATGGCAGGAGTTGTAGAGGATGAGCCTTCATCGTTTGGAGAATCAAACGCTTGAAAGAATGGATCAACAAGTTTAGCTCTCCTTCTTGATCTTGTGTAGACTTTGTAAGCTAGAACTGCTTAAACCCACGAAGGAGGAGGCAACACTGGTCTTCTTGCTGCAAGATCCACCTTTCTTTCTTCTTCATCTAGTATGGTAGCTGCAAATCTCCAATGTGTTGAATCTTTTCTTTCAATGAAGATGAATCTCCTTAGGATATCAATAATATCTTCTTGCTCCTGTTGAACTAAATTCAGATGTGGCTGTAAAACAGGTGCAACCAGATGCCAAATGGTCATGTATATGAAAAAGAGTTAGCTTGAAGTAATTTTCTCATGCCCCACAGTGAGCACCAAAAATTGTTAGCGTTTAGATTCGCACCTTTCAGTGCAACTCAAAACGGAACATGTACAAGAAAATTGTTCTTCGAATTAGGAGGGGAAGCTCCCTCAGACAAGAAATTTTAAAAAGACAATACAATTTAACCTATCTTTTTGTTTTCTCAAGGCACGAGCATAAGGCAATTCAAGCTCTTCTACAATCCTATAAGAAGTTTTTCCAAGTACTGCAAAAGAATAGCTATTCTAAAAACATACTTTTGATTTCTTCAAGTAAATCCAAAGATCGAAGAAATCAAATGAACATTGGCGAACTGATTTGAAAGGAAACACAAAGAACAAAGGAGGATCAAAGACAAATGTTTAAGTATAAAATCATAAACACTTGCTTTCAACCTCAACAACACAAAGCTTGCAGAAATTCAAAGCATATATCTATTCTCAAAGTAATAAATTATGCAACACAGTTGAACAATAAAATGAGAGCAATAAAAGCTTCAACATTTACCATTAAGAAATAAAGTGTGTAGAATACACTTATTTATACTCTAAAACAAAAGGTGCAATGAAATAGAAAAGAAGAGTTAACTAATACTCTCCAACCTGACCCTAATGTTGCATGCAAGCATGCGAGCTTATTAGCATTTAAAAATATAAAATAAGTCTCGTGCAATTCAGTTAACTAAACTTGCATGTTATTACAATTTGAGTTCCATAAAAAGATATTTTGCATGACTTCCAAAACAAATCCAAAAATAAATTTATCTTTGAAAAGTAAAGTCAGTTCTCAAAATAGAAACAGCTTTGGAAATCCCTCCAACTGCTCAAAATAGATTTTCCTGCAAACACTGAAAAATGACTAAGTCTGAGAATTGAGATTTTTCTCCAATTCATCAACTTTAGCCTCACTTGAAATAATAATGGAGTCAAGGTGAATAGTCTTCATCTGCAGGATGACACTTGCATCTTCTATTGTCTTCGAAAGATCCAAATAGTCCTTTTCCATCGGGCACTCATGAATGAGTGTCGATTTGGCCTCAATAGTGATGGAAGAATATTGCATGGTGACTTTGAGGCTTGGAGAAGTGTTCCTCTTCGCTTCTCGCACTAGAAAATGCAAAATTAGACCTCTTTCAACTCATTGTCCCAAAAAATCAAACCTTTTTCTTCGTTGTCCAACTCAGAGTTTCTGGGAAAAAGTGTATAATTTGCCTTGAAAAATGAAAATTTTGAGTTTTCCCTTCAATTTGGTCCCTAGAAATGGATGCAAATATCGATTTGAAGTGTTTTTAGGTGCTGGGAAAGCATAAAAACACTAAAAATGACACTTTTAGGTCAAAAATGTGCCCTAGAAGGTGGCTGGATCTGCTTAAAAATGAAGAAAAAGTTGATGGAAAAGTCTGATTTTTGACCTTTTCAATGCTACCCTTGCAATATATGACGAATCTCCTTCAAAAATCTCATGCAATTTGACCTCTAGATGCTCCAAACAACAAAAATTACTTTCTTCCAAGCTGGACCTGCATAAAAATGAATGCTCTTCCTTGAAATATCTTCAAAATCCACCTCTATACGGTTGGGAATGAACAAAAATGTCTTCTCCTTCGCTGTAGCAAAGCAAAACTAGCTCCAATCTTCAAAAATATAAGCCTCTATGGCAATAATGCCTTCACAAATGAAGCTTTGCTTTTATAAACCCTCAAATCTATTTTTATTCTAAAAATAAGGGTGCTTTTATTTGCCGTAGGCATGCAAAATTGGAGAGTGAAGTGAGAAGTGAAGTTGATTTCTATTTATAACCTTCAAAAGGCATGAAAACTTATGAGGTGACATCTAGGTCGACCAAGTCTAATTTTAGAGGGAGTTTTCTTTGGTTTGGGTGCCAACTCTTCCTTGGTGTCGGCACCTTTTAGGGAGGCACGCTTCTCCCTTGGCACACACGCCTTGGGAAAAGTGTGCCATCCTTTTTTGGCATTTTTCTTTTTTGTGTTTTGGCGCCTTTTCACTTTTATAAGAACTTCAATCTCTTTGCCTTAGGAATATTTGAAAAACCTTTCAAATTTTGGTCTTTTCCATTTTGGAGCGTTTTGACCTTGGAGCGCGTGCTGGGGTGAAAGTGCTTCAAATGCTCTTTGGAAGCATTTTTTTTTTCCTTGGATGTCTTCGTTCCTTAGAAATTTCACCTTGATCTTGAAGTGTTTTTTCATTGGAGCACGCGTCATTTTGAGAGTGCTCTTTGCTTCGTGCCTTGGATTTGCCTTCGGCATTTTTCCTTGACCTTGGAGCGCTTTGGTGTTGGAGTGTTCGCTTCGGAGAAAGTGCGCTTTCAACTTGCACTTGTGAAGAAAATTTCAAATCAATCCTTCGTAGTTTGGTGCACTAACCTTCTAAAAAATGCGCTTTTGACCCCTTCTCCTAGGCACACTTGAGCCTAGGTGCGTGGGCCATAGGCTAGGTGCACCAAAATGCCTTTGATTTTTTTTTGAAATTTTCACTTTTGATCTTTGAATTGCCGGGTCTTTCCTCTGCACCTTTCGCCATTCATTTGCAATGTTTTGGTCTTCAATTCAATGCTTCTGACCTCCGCTTCTCGATGATCTTTCATAGCCTATAGCCATTTTGGCTCTTTGAAACTTCTCTTCATTTTGGCATTCCTTCGATCTCCTTTGATATATCTTGTACTTGCGGGGTTAGAAAATAATGACAAGGCAACATGGTGCTTTGAGAGGGGTTTTGATCACTTATAGGGTGTTTGTATACTTAGATGAAAAATTTCGTATGGGTACAACAGACTCCTCTACTTAGCCATTAGAAAACCACAATAAAACCCCCCAAAATTTCATACTATTTTTTCTTTTAAGGAGAAAACAAATCATCTGTCCTTTCTATAGAACATGTATCAGAATTTATGCCTATAAGTAAGTTTTTTAATTGTTATTTGGAAAACAATACATCATTGAATTAAAAGATATAGAAGAGAAAACTTCACCTGATTAATTTAGTTATTATCTAGTGCAACTAGTATGATAGATATATCATTTTCTATGCAATATCATCTTAGATCATGTTTGGTGTTTCAACATATCATTATCCAAATGGTGTCATAATCATTTACTAACCATGTGAAGTTTAGCAATCTCTAATGTTGTGAATACATTGCCAGTCTTTCTTATAAGGTTATCAAACCATAATTATTTTTTATTAAAAAGGGGTAAATACAGATTTTGGTGGGACTTGGAACCTAGTTATAGAAAGTAAAGCATCAACAAACATGAGGTTGACCAACAATGAAACTACAACAGTGTTGCAACAAAGAATCACATCGTAAGAGCAATAACTCAAAAACTATACAACAACAACAAATATGTCAAATTAAGATGGTTTGAAACCAAATTGTTCTAGGGGGCATTGGATAACCCCCTCTGATGGTTTCTTACAAGTGTGATTATTTTTGGCTAGTTTCCCATCTTCTGCAGAAGCAATAGGGTCCTTCCTTTCTAGAGCATCCTTTTTTTTGGATCATCCCTTTCGAAGTGAGGGTTATTGGTTTTTTATTTTGTCTCCTAGTTGCATTTGAATCGACAGAATTGGAAGCATTTTCATAAGGTTCTATGTAATTGGCGATGTCCTCAAATTCATGATCACCCAATACCAAATCGAGAGGCACACTATCTTTTTTTCTTTTTAGACCCATCAATCTTTCTATCCAATATTCTAGCCCAACATCCATGGGTAGAGTGACCAATCATTTAGAAGAATTGACATATGCTTGGAGAGTCCTTGTAGGCAATGTGTTGATTCCAAACACCTAATTTTGAAGACAAGAAGAAGGAAGATGAAATCTTCTTACTTGAGTCAACAAGGACACAAAATTTGGTAGAAAGGAAGGAAGCATCACCTATAAAGAGCAGCCAAATCAATGTAGATGAGTTGACCAAAGGCAGAGGCAATACATTTCAGAACCTTCACCTCCCAAAATTCCTAGGGCAAGCTAGGAAGCTTCACCCACACTAGCATGCTGCAAATGAACTTCTCAGATCAAAACCCAAAGACCACTTCTTTAGAGAAAGCACCCTTTTTCCCATGAACCATGGGTCACTAATGAGGGTTTTATCATAGTCTCCTAGGTTTGAGAAAGAGATCAAGCAGAAACGCTTCGCCATTGTAATGATTTCCAACTGATTGTAGGATCGCCATTTTCTTTTGGCCCATGATCTGAAGTATTCAATGTTTGGCCTCATACCAAGGAATCTTCCAATAAGAGAGTTGTCCATCTTTGAAGCAATCTTATCCACAATGGAGTCTGGAACCCAAACTATAGGGTGCTCCTCCCTCAGATTCACATACCTCATAAGCACTTCAGGGCAAAACAAAGAATCAAAACCTCACCCATCTACCCCATATCTTATATAAATGGTCTGGCTACCCTCCCTAGCCCTAGAGGAAGAGATCCTTCCAAGCCCACAAGGCAACCCAGACTTGTCCCCCTTATCACCTTCCTATTACGTGACGTCGCACAATAGATCTGAAGCACTTGAAACCTCTACAAAAGCAAATCTCGTCGTAGCATCCATGCGAGATTTTGCTCCCTACACAATCACATATGACACAATCTCCCCAGGAGCACGCCTAGAGGCATCACCCTGGATCAACCTCGTGCAAGGAACAACCATTGAAGCTCGCTCATGATCCACCACCGCACAAGAGCCCTCAGAAATGAAAAAAATGGGGTCCCGTGGCTTGTCCACCACACCCGATAATACTTGTACACACCTAAAATTGTCCACTCTTTATGTCATTCTTAAACATCCCTAATTCATCCCCAAACTTCTCTAAACCATCACTAATCATCTCTAGACACCCCTAAACTACATTTTCTCCACAATTAACTGAATAAACACATGTTTAGACAGTTAATTGATCAAATCCCCTTCAATTCATGATTTTACAATATTTTATTGTCAAAATCACTATTCATGTACTATTCACTATTCATATGTACCTATATCGGTATCCCTAGCCAAAATGATTTATTAATCATTTATCCCCTTCCTCTATAGTCCAAACATTAGATAAATTTAATTTATCTACTATCCCCTTTTCCCATCCCATGAATTAAATAGATATTTATATTTATTTAATTCCTTATTTTCTACACTTTTGGTTAGGTTACCTAAACCTAGTTAACTAACCTAATCCCCACTTGTACAACGTAAATTCTAATCTAATCTTGTTCAAATCCTCTATATTCCCCAATTGTACAAAGGCATGGCCTCTTGTACATGTCCACATGGCCGTCTTACAAAGGCATGGTCTAGGCCCTTTGTACTGAGGTCTTTTAGTCCTCCATCCTTTTTCTCCAATTTTAAATTGGGCATATACCCATGCTTCCCAATTTAAAATTCAAATCAAATCCAACCTATAGCTTTTCCTCCAATTTTAAATTGGGCATGTACCCATGCTTCCCAATTTAAAATTCAAATCAAATCCAACCTATACCTTTTCCTCCAATTTTAAATTAGGCATGTACCCATGCTTCCTAATTTAAAATTCAAATCAAATCCAACCCATACCTCCCATCTACCAAATAAATCTCATCCATCCAATCTTCCCAAAGCCTAATCTTGACCATCTATTCCTCCTTGATCCAAGGACATCCCTTATCATCCAATCTCATCATGCCACTTGGCCAGCTCTCCTTTCTTGAGAGCTCTCAACAATCATCCACCCTTGATCTCCAAATCCAATATTGACCATCCAATCCCCATCCAAAAAATCTATAAATTGACCCTCAACCCAAGCATTTTCAAGACTCCATGCATTGTAAAGTTATGATGTCCATATGAGGAGCCACCTACATCACACATCAAAGGAGCACATCCACACAACAAGGGTTAGCATGTGAGGTGATTTAGATAGTTTCATTCATGCTTTATGCTTTCCTTTATGCTCAATCCAACGTGTATGTGAGGTGAATGAAGTAGGCCAACATTAGTTTAGTTTATTTCTTGTGTTCATTTCACATGCATACAATACTATTTTGAGCATGATCAAGGAAACCTTCCTCAGCACAACTAGCTTCCTAGAAGACAACTTTCACACTTGCAACACGAACCTCTGCACCTCCAACCAGATTGCCATGAGATTCTCGTCATCATCATCATCATCATACAGGAAGGACCACTTATCTGGGTCTAAGTTGTCCAAGCCGTTGCCCTCACCATCCTCCTCCTCATGTTTGACTAGACAAATCTTGCTCCCACCTTGCATTGGATTTACAAATCCATTCTTGCTCCATTTCCCGCTCCTCGCCATTAAATCTATCAAACCCTAATTGCTATTAAGATAATGAATTCTAAGTTATTGACTTGACTCCATAGAAATTCTTCTCCCATAGGCTTGCCTACAAATTTGTATCCATAAAACAAGATTACATATAGTTCTTCCCTTTAAGTTAATTTGATTACAATGTTTGACCATTAATTGTTTTACTTACAACATACATTTGTCAATTTGTATTCTCAATTCAATTGACCTATGAAATCATTTTAAAATGAACACAAAACATGTTATTTATAGATTAAACCAAGAATGATATCAAAATTATGTTCCAACATAAACATATATAACAATTTTTCCATTCATCTTATGTATTTATTTGATTGATTCTATATGTGCAAGTATTCGTTCTTTTATGATAGATGTTTCTTAGTTTTAGAAGATTAGACACTCAAAGAATTCAATCTCCCAACTATACTTGTGAAAATTTAAATTTGGACAAAGAATCCAACATGGATGTTAATAATTTGTTTTGACATGATTAATGCCACACATGGGCACTAGGGTTTATCTAAAGGTCTTTTAGTGCCCAACAAGGATACTAGGGTTTGACATAGTGAACTAGCACCCATGCTCATAGGGCCCAATTGTATTGCAGCCTTAGTTGAACTCTGTTTGCTTGTGACTAGCGCATTAATAAGTGGTTTTAATTTTTAGCATGATTAATCTTCTAATGTTGATGAGACATATTCTATATATCCATGGTAATGTGTTTGTAAATCTTAATGTGTGTTAGATTACATCGATTAAATTCTTTGAGGGTAATGATAATTGATTTTATATAATGAATAGTGATTTCTACTTATTTTGTAGTGAATTTGCAAGTAGTTAGTCAATATTGAATATTGTTGATTTAATCTTGATTTATAAGTTGGCCAATTATATTCAAGTTAATATAAAATTAAACGATTGTGGTTAAATAAATTAAAGTTGATAAATATAAAATTAAAATAAAATTTTAATTTGAGATTGAATTGAGTTTAGTTAAAATAGTAGACTTGTGTTGAAGTATGAATAATAAATTTTGAAGAATAAATGTGTAATTTAATTGATAGATTTTAGTAATGTTGATGATGCAATTTAATTGTATAAATTGTCATTTAATTTTGACTTTGCCCATGATACAAGATTTGTTTCATTGTTGTCTATGCTTGTGCTATAAAATAGTGAATACATATAAATGAAATTGTTTATAAATACTAAGAGATGAATGGTGTAGTCCTATATTTTAATGTTTTGGATATAGTCTTTCATGATGAGGTTTCATATGTGCATTGAGTGTAGGATTTTGTAAATTAGGCTAGTGGAGAGGTAAAGGATTGGAAGGATTGTTTCACTTATCTAGCTTCATTGAAGATTTGTTGTGTTAATCTTTAACACCAAATCATCTTGGTTGAGAGCCACCAAGATCCTTTGTTTATTTTTTTCTCCTTAACTTATTTTATTTGTTTGGTATGCTTAGCCACTATTTTAAAAAAATGTGTTTAATTGGTTTTTAGATAACCTAATTTTTTTAAAGTTTTTTTTGCAAAAGTTAAAATATTATTATTATTATTTAATGGTTTTATTGGGAATGTTTTGGTGGAGAATTTTAGGGCTTTCTTTTAGGCCTTTTGGGAAGAGGAAAACAGATTGGTGGCCATATTTTTGAGGGCATGTATTTTTTTATTTGGGGGATGGAAGTGCCTTCATTAAGCCAAGAGGCCTTCCTATCAGGGTGGAGTTGAAGAGCTCAAAGATTCCAAGATTCCCTCAAATTTTATAAGATTCTAATTAAAAAAAAAAATCAACTAGCGTTTCATTTCCCATGGCAAGCCTTTCATTTCCGATTAAATATATTTCTTATTATTGACATTCTAAATTAAACGTTGGTAGCTATTAAATATACTTGCCTTTTCTTTTGAAATACCATGAGCATCTTGGATAATAAATGTTGGATTCATTTAATATTGAATAACAAAATTATTAGATTTCTCAGTGTTTCTACTTTAAATTTACAAAAAATATTTACAAGGGATTGATTTGATTTAGAATTCCCAGAGGTATTTTTCTTTTAACATTCAACATCTCGATTAGTTAATTGGATTTTTTTTGGATACTATTAATATTTTTAAAAAATTAATTATAATTATGTTAGGGAACTCAAACATCATCCAATTTAATTATCAAACTACAATGAAACCCTAGCTACCAAAATGAGAGAATCTAACAAGAATCTTCTTCTTTCTTCTATGGAATGATTGCATGCTCAATGAAGAGTACATAGGAAATGAAGGCATCAATTATTTAAATTAGAATGCATGTATTCAATTATTTAATATTTAATATTTAATTTAAGTTTTATTTAAATCCCTATAAAATACCTAATTGTTTCCTTGGTTTTATGGTAAGGTAAAATTAAATAGATTTATTTGTTATAGGTTTGCATTTATATTGTAAATTTAAATGCACGGATTTAAGATTAACAAGTACTAATTAAATAGAAAAAAAGGTAAGTGAATTTTTTATATTATTTATTACTATATGCCTTTTGCAATGAGTTTTTCTATTTAGTGATTAATCTATCTACAGTAAACCAATGAAAAGATAGTATTATTTTTCATGTTGAACAAATTTTAATTTTTCCTAAGTTTACATGAGAAAATTTTAACAAAAATTATTGGGAAAATCATTTATCTATGATATTTTTTTTAACATCTCTATTATTTAATTAGATTTTGTTTGGATATTATTAATATTTTTAAAAAAATAATTATAATTATGTTAGGGAACTCAAACATCATCCAATTTAATTATCAAATAGTTAGTAGCAATTTTATATCTCATTCACAGTAAAAAGTGATAAATAGTTGTCCTATTTTTAATACCTAGAATTTACTTTTAACTATTGAAAGGAATGCTATATAAGTAGTAATTAAAAAAAAATAATTAACTAGTCTATTTCCATGTGATAAATTGATTAAAAAATAGGTGTACTTTAGATATATATTTTAAATATAAGTATACTAGTTTTGATAGTTTCCCTAGGTAATGACATTTCTGCTACCCTTGATTGGATGAAATTTGTTGCATCTTACCTCCTTGGGCGCCATTTTGCTGGTGTTAATGCAGCATATAGAGGCGCCATTGTTGTTGTATTTTCTCATTTTGACCTCTATTTTGCCTTGGGTTTACCTCTTCTTATGGGTGCCATAATCAGCTGCAAACAATCACCATTTGGGTCGCCCTGATTGCAGCATGAAACCTCCATTTTTGGACGCCATGAACAGCTATAACAGTCACCATTTGAACACCATGATCACAGCATGAAACCTCCATTTTTGGATGCCATAAACAAATGTAACACTCACCATTTGTGAGTCATAATTAGTAGCAAAAATTTACATTTGGGCATCTATAAATCTACAAAAAGATCCCCCCATTTAGACGCCATAACCTGCAACAAAAATTCACTTCTATGTGGTGCCACAGTTGTTTTCTTCTTCTTACAATGGCACCCAAACTTGTTGAATCATCCCCCCTTTGTTTGCACTGATCAACTGAATTTTTTCTTTTTTAAGCACCACCGAGGATGTTTCCAAGTATTTGTCTTGCTTGGAGTAGAAACGCATACCCATAGAATCTCAACTCAATGGTTAAACGGGTAAATTTTCGTCATCACAATATGCAGTCTCTTTCTCGGTTAGATTTCTCTTTATCTCTCCTTCCATATTTGAGGTATATACAAAAAATATTATGAAATCTAGAAATAAAATATATCTCTGAAGTCACATCAATGATCCTGTTGGAAAACCCAAAAGCCATAAGAAATGGAATGGATCCTTTTACAGTCTACTATGTAGGGCAACCTGATTTTGGGTTTACGGGTGGAAAGAACAGAATTGATAAAGAAACTCAAGGGAAACTATTTTTTTAATAAAAATCATGATTTATATTGCCACCTGATTTTGGGTTTACCGGTGGAAAGAGCAGAATTGATAAAGAAACTCAAGGGAAACTATTTTTTTAATAAAAATCATGATTTATATTGCCACCTGATTTGGGGTTTACAGGTGGAAAGAGCAGAATTGATAAAGTAACATCATCATTTAATTGGGTGTAGTTCATTTTGATGTGCATCATTGATAGATCGATACGTGTTTTGTGGAACTTAAAGATCTTGTATGGCTTGTGTTATTGTAGAAGGGGAAATTGAAGAAAAATGACAAGGAAATATAAACAAAATTAGAATCCTATCTTAGAATCCTACCACTACTTCTGATTGAGCAAGAAGGAATGCAAACCATAAAATGAAATCAAATAAGAAACTTCAATGTAAACCTTGGTGTGTAGATGTGCTATTTGATTGTGCTTGGATGGATCTTGAGTTGCTCTCGAATTATTCCTCAATGTGACAACATCTATTTGCAAATTTTTGTCATGTGGAAATGCTTAAGGATGGCATGGATTTATAGATTTGAGATTAGTGAAATGGAGGGCTAGGATTTTGTAACGTCCCCTTCTTCGACCTAGGTGTCGGAGATGACAATTTAGCCTATTTTATTCCTGTAGACTAATTCAAAGTTTCAGAGAGGGAATAATTCATTTAATTAAATTAAGTTGTCTCCATTTATAATTTTATGGACAACTTGTATTTAATTAAAAATGTTTTCATAAAGTGACTTAAGTTGGAGCTAAAAGTGAAATATTATAAAGTCACTTATATTTGTGCTGAAGATATATTAAAAAGATAATTTTAAATTATCTTCGAGAAAGTTCCAAGGGATATTATAGAAGGAGGTTTAAGACTCATTTCACTTCTTCTTGCCATTATGTTATTTTGGAGTCTCTTTGAGAGTTGGAGCTTTGTTCTACAAACCCTAGGACGAAAACCCTTAGGAATATTGATTTCAGAAGTGAAAGATCTTCCCTAGTCAATCTACAGGTGGAGTCACTCAGATTTCACGCTTGTGTTGAAAGTTTGAAGTTGCAGTTTTGTGGGCGGAAAGATGGATCTTTTCACAGGGTTTGAGTATTTGTTTTCCAGAGGGTTTCAATGATAAATTTGTGGGATTTGTAAACAAATACAAATTTATGATATTTTCATTGAAGATATTGGTGATATATATTGTTGAAGCTAATTGAGTGCTAGGGTTTATACCCTATTATCCAAGCACTTGTTTTTTTTATGTTGTGGAGACATCATATAAATCCTAATCTAGCCGCAACTTTAATCCAAGGAACCACAACCTTTTTAGAAGGTATTTTCATGTACCAAAGGAATCACATCACTTGGTATTATCCTCACGTGGGCTTTGAAGGATACATAAAGGCTTCCAAAGGAGGCATTTAAAGGTTCGGGAGTTGATCGCACAAGTTTTGGAGAAGACAGTCTTTTGGGAAGGTGCATATTCAAGTGGTAACTATGTGTATGTTGGCCACCTAACAAGATGTATATATGTGGTATGTTTGGGGCATCATGAATGGTATGTAATAAGGTCAATATTGCTGCTAATTATATTCTGTAATTTTTGAGTTAAAATCAACTTCTAGGTATATATGTATTCCCTTGGTTTCATAAGTACTTGCATGCAAATTGTTTGTTTAAATGTCCTATCCATTTCTTAATGATATGGGATACATTTAAATGTGAAATCAACTAAAATTCAATCAAATAAACTGTCCACATCAAACATGATAAAAAAATTCAGTTTATGAGCCAAATACAAAGTATTTGACAAAACGTCAATGTGATAGAAAACATAAATTTTATGGTTTTAAGAAAAAATCTTGGTAGGGGTTTTTATAGATTTGATCTTGAATTAGATGGTGGAGATTGATTAGCTTTCATGGAGAAATAAGAAGCTTACAAGTGGAAGCTTGGGAGAGGTGATAATGAATGAGACATGGATTGAGAGAGATGAATGGTTGGGATTACCTTAATTTGAATGAAAGGTGGAGATTGTTGAAAGTTCTCACATGTGAGAAAAATCATTGGAATGTGTGATTATGACAAATGGGATATCTCACACATGTGTGAGAATCACATATGTGACAATGGAGGGTGTAGATGTCCTTGGGATAATGGATGGTGGAGATTTAGATTTGATTTCATTTTGGATTGAGAGATGGATGACTAGGATTAGGTTGAACAAATTGATGGCTAGGATGCAAAGTTAGTTTCTTTTAGGATTGAGGGAATTTTAAATTAGAGGAAAGGATGATGTGGATTTTGGATAAGATGAATATTTTTATTATATGATTTATTATATTTAACTAATGTTAGGATGCACTAATTAAATAAAAAAATATTAATTAGCTAGCAGAAACGAAAAGGCTTAATTAATTAAACAATTTAATCAAAGTTGGAGGAGTTAGTTAAGGATGAATTTTACATGTCTACATTTTGCCCCTCTTTGAAATGACACTAGTGACTAAAAGAAGGTATTGTTTCAAAGAAAAGTTAAAATATAGGCGCTTGATGAGATGAAGGGGGAGGCAAGATGCACCAATTGGCTAAAGAAAATAGAGTTAGTAAATAGATAAGTGATGCCCCCTCAAGAGAGTAGTGCGAGAAAATGACACGGATGGTCTCTCAAAAAGAGAAGATAGAGAAGTGGAGAAAAGGGAGAGAAAGTTGATGAAGAATGATGGGGGAGGGAAGGATGAATTCTGCCCCAATCGTTGGGATATAAAGTTTAGGACATATTGATAGTTGGTTTGGATTTAACTGATTGATGGTTGGTTTTGATACCTCAACGCACGGAGGGATTTTTGGTGTGATATGATTTAGGGTGGAAATGAGTGTTGGTGATTGCAGGTACATGCGCTTCTTTGCTATAACATAAAATAGGATGTGCTAGGATATATAAGATCAAGGTGACATGTTTTATGGGTGAGGGACTGACCCAAAAGAAAAAGTTGCAAGTAGGTATATATCATATGACACCATGATATGAATGGCCATGATGCCATTGTGGCAACATGCTGCAAGGTCTGTTACAAATGTGAACAAAATGATCAAACACTCAAGAAAGCATACATAAACAAATAAGATTTTGCCCCTTGGTCAAGGTAGAAGTCAAAGATTGATTTGATGATGATGATGATAGTGTTGTTGATTTGGGAACAATATATTCCTAATAATGATGTCATGGTTAGTTTAGAATTGAACAAGGCAAGTAGCAAGGCTAGGAATAAAAGTGGTAGATGCTTTTGGATGATTTGCTAGATTGCTTGGTGAGATTTGTTTGAATATTTTTGCTTTTGCAGCTATGTTTGGATTGTGTCATTGGGATCGTTATGCTAGATCATTCTATAGATGTGGATTGCTTTTGGGTAGTCTTTTGTTTTACTGCTAGATGGGATTATTGTCTGAACAGTGTAACCAATGACAAGGGAAACCCAAGTATAGGGACAAGGATGAAAGGTGGATTAGATAAAAGGATTGAGGGATTGTCAATAGTGGATGGAATGAATGCAATATCCAAGATGGGATGGAGAAAGGATTTGAGATGGGATGGATGGGAGATGGGTTGATGAAGGGGTTCAAGAGATGATCCCCTAGGATTGCATTGCATGGAAATAGCATACTCCCGTTCTCGATATATGCCATTGATGATGTTATGCTATAATGCTGATTAAAGAAAATGTTGATATGTTGTAGTACAATTTCTATGAAAGATTGGATATATCAAGAAGTGTCCAAGGCATGTTTCAACATTTTGCCCATGCCATTATTCAGGTCAACAGAGGGAAGCAAGAATGGAATGGATATGATGAAATGGTATGTGGATATGGTGGACGGGGATGATGGGATGGTATAATGAAAGGGATAGGGATGATGGAGGATGGATGGGATGATTTGATGGAAGAACGTTGCCCCCAAGTGCAAGGTTCACATAAATAGTTGATTTATGCATGATGTTTGCGAATGGGTTTTCATCATGTGATACTTGCCCAAGGTGCCATGAGAATGATCTTCACCATTGGATAAAATTTTTCTCTTTACTCTCTTGATTTTTTAATTTTTTATATTTTTTTGAATTTTTTGTTTTTGTAATTTGTCCCCTTTTAGGATATCTTTGACTTCTTAACCTGCACACAAGAATAACTACTAGAAAGGGACATTAGCAATATTAAAGATCAATAAATTAATAATGAAATCAATACATCATAACATAATTAATGATATAGCATAAACAATATTTAGTTCAACATATAATTACCCAATCCTCAAGTCGATCCCATGATAGGTCCAATGGGAATACTTGCAAGTTAGAGCGTGATGGAGGGCACACTTCCTACCTATCACATCTTGACAAGAGCATGATGGAGGGCATTCTTCCTACCCATCATCTCTTAATGAGGGTATGATGGAGGGCATTATTCCTACCTATCATCCCTTTAACAAAACTTAGTGAGAGCATGATGGAGGGCACACTTCCTACCTATCATCTCTTGATGAGGCTATGATGGAGGGTATTCTTCCTTCCCATCATCCCTTTAACATAACTTAATGAGAGCATGATGGAGGTCATTCTTCCTACCTATCATCTTTTTAACATTAAGGCTTAAGAGTGTGATGGAGGGCACACTTCCTACCTATCACATCTTGACAAGAGCATGATGGAGGGCATTCTTCCTACCTATCATCTCTTCATCAATATATATGTATATATATAGGATAGCAATGTATCCTCTTGTTGTGGCATCATCATTTGTATGACTTGATTGATTGATAATTCTAATCTGCTGCTATATATGCATATGTGAGGGTGACTAGTTTATATCTCTGTATGATCCTTCTTTTATATTCAAAAAATATATCTAAAGATATATATTTAATTCATAAAATAATCATTCTTCTTCATATTCCCTTATTCAGAAATGTATATACTTCTTTATATCTATTCTTGTTTGTATAATTGTTCTCCAAAAATCATAATATATATAATATTACTTTCTTCTTTATTTCTTTATAGCACTATTAAATCAGATCTTGTTTTCTTTATACATCTTCCATGTAGATCTATCTCCTTCGTTCATATATGTGTATCTGTTGTGTATCTTTGATGAGATGGTATGATAATGTTATAAGATGTAGACTGCTATTTTTTCCAGTGGTCCCTGATGAGAGATCATTGATGACCCATTTATATCCTCTAAGGCTGTGTGACCATTTGATCTAGACAATACCTAGTGCCGAGCCTGTTGTATTGTAATGCACATGAAAAACAAAGTACAAAAGAGTTTTTACAAGTAGGCAAACTCGCTGGGTGTTGTGAATTGCCTCCAAAAACTGATTTCTATTCATTCCAATTTGAAATATATAGGCTTACATAAAATATGAAGGGTCACATTACCCTTGGAAAACAAAAAGAACTCTTGGAAGGTGAAAACTTTTTACAAAATTTCAAAATTATGACATTTTTTATCTTCCCCTTCGCAAGGTCATAACTCCTAGCTATTTTGTTGGAATTTAAAATTTTTGCCTCTGAAAATGCAATTTACTAAGATGTAGAAAATACCAAAAACTAAATTTGCGATATTTTCCCAATAATACCACTTAAATAACCATGGACCTGATCATTTCTTCCCCCTTGAGAGGCAATGGGCCCCATTGCATTTATGGTCTGCAACAACTGAGGAAACTACTTTTTAATTTGATTCTTGGTGAACCACTTGCCTTCATGAGGAACTTTACTTGCTTGAACCACATGATAAAGAGGAATATGTTGTCTTTTTAGTGACCAAGACATCAGTGATCTTTTCTCCAACATGGAATTGATGAGGTAGATGATGTTGATCATGCCTTTCCTGTACTTTTGCCTAGTGTGTCGCAATATCTCTGGAGCTTGTTGCATTTCTTCAACAAACTTGGCTGCCTTATGTGGTGATGGAGCATTTGAGATGACTTGTATCTCTACATCAATAGGAGCTAGTGGTTGATGTCTAAGATATATTTCAAATGGGCTATGCCCTATGGAACCATGTAGGGCATGATTGTAGTTGTGCTCAGTTTGCGCATCTATTGGTGGATGGGAAGTAGTAGATTTTGTTAGCTTGTTATCCATCATATCCCAGATTGATGTCCTACTTTCATTTATCTATTTTTACTGAGTGGTAGTGGTGACCATTTTGTCATGGATATTGGCTACAACTGACCTTTTGTCCTTAGTTCAAACCGTTAGAACAAATGTTCCAATATGAGCAATTGGATATTCACATTGTTTTCCAGTAATCAAAGATGCTGGTTGTGTAGGACTTACTTCAGGTATCTGATACTTCTTTTCTCCCAATTTGATAATGACACTGTGAGGTCTAAACACCATGGTGCTTGTACATATATGGGTGCCCCAACAATACATCACACACATCCAAGGGTGCCACATCACATATGACTTCATCTTTGAATGGTTTGATAGAATACGGTAAGCGGCATTGCTTATTTACCTGAATATCTTATTCTTGGTTGCTTACCCATCCCACATGATATGGCTGTGGATGAGGTGTGGTCTTCAAGTTTAGCCTTTTAACAGTCTCAGTAGAGACCAGATTCTTTTGACTTCCACTGTCAACAATGAAATGGAGGGCCTTGCCATTTACCCACATTTGTGAGTGGAATAAATGCTCCTCATCTTCACAAGACAAAATTCTGGGGGTGGCAACTATGGCATAGGGGTCAGCTTCAATTATTTGGTCATCATCTCTTTGCTCAAAATAGTCTACAGGAAATGGTTCAGGTTCAGCCTCAGCTTCCTTTTCTTGTAACCCTGTCATCAACATCTTGGCAACTCGACAATCCTGTGTTATGCCCTGGACTTCTATGGAATTCACACCACATCTTCTTTCCATTGTTGTTTGTTGTTGATGATGATTGTGAGGAGGGATCCTTAGCTGTCTATTTTCCCATGAATTTGTTGTCACCTTCATTCTTTGAAAAATAATCCTTTTTTCCCTTTTGTTTGAATTTTTCCTCAATCTTCACTGCATATTTGTAGGCAGTCCCCAAGGTCTCAATATTGAGAAATTCCATCTTTGTTTGGATATGACGATGAAGCCCACTGTGGTACTTCAAAATTTGATGTTTTTCTATATCAATGATGCTAAGCTTTACTGAAAGAGCATGGAAAGTATTAGTGTAATCTTGAATAGATTGGTCTTTCTGTTGACGAAGCATCTGCCACTCCATATATTTATCCTTGTATGAATTTTTAGGATAATGTTCTTCCTTGATATGTTCCACAAAATCTCCCTAGGTGGGATCATCCTCTACTGTTCCATTAAACTCAAGGTTTTCTCTAGACAATAGTTTATTTTTTCTCATGATTGTTTTACATGATGTTTAGCTTTGAGGAGAGCAAAGGTTATTTTTTCACCATTAGAGAAGTGATTCACAGAAAAATATCTTTCTAGTTTTGACAACCAATCATCAACAACATTTGCATTTATTTTGCCTTCAAAATTTGGAATATCAAAATTTACCTACACCTTGAAAGGAGTGTGACCACAAAATGGTACTCATCATCTCCTCATGATGTTGGGTTGTTGATTTCCTTTATTTTTTTGTAGCAGATGAGAGAACTGACTCATCATCTCCTCATGATGTTTTGTTAATGCTTCTTCAACCATCGCCTTGAAAGGATATGAATGATCATTTCACTCTAAAATTTTTGATCAACTACACCTCAAATGAAGATAATATGATGGCTGTCTAGAGGACTAAATAAACTTTCCAATGATATTTTGTTTGTCTAATTTTGACACCATATGCAAAAGATATGCCTAAAACAGTGAGGGCAATGCTGAAAAAGAAGACCTGACTTCTGGTGAAAATAGTAGGAAGCTAATGAAAAAATCAGAAATAATTTCCTACACTAATGGAAAGTTCTCTGAGTCCTCTTTCCATTGATATCTTGTTTGCACAAAATGGAGTCCGGATGAGAAAGATATACCTAATTTCGCGAAACTGCTTTGAAAAGGCAAAAAGAAACAAGAAGAGGCAAGAAATAAGGCTGCAGATTTGCGATCTATTTTCTCAAAATCCATGCACTTTCTAAAAAAATAGAGATACCCAGATAGGATTTTGATGCTACAGAGAAAACTCAGAAATATTTTGAGCTGAAATTACACTGTTTGAATTCTCTCGTGGCTAAAACCCTCTCTAATTCAAGAAGAAGCAAATGAACAAGGCTCTGATACCACTGATCTAGACAATACCTAGCGTTGAGACTGTGGTATTGTAATGCACATGAAAAACAAAGTACAAAAGAGTTTTTACAAGTAGGCAAACTCGTTGGGAGTTGTGAATTGCCTCCAAAAACTGATTTCTATTCATTTCAATTCGAAATATATAGGCTTACATAATATATGAAGGGTCACATTACCCTTGGAAAACAAAAAGAACTCTTGGAAGGTGAAAACTTTTTACAAAATTTCAAAATTATGAAATTTTTGATCTTCCCCTTCGCAAGGTCATAACTCCTAGCTATTTTGTTGGAATTTAAACTTTTTGCCTCTGAAAATGCAATATACTAAGATGTAGAAAATACCAAAAACTAAATTTTTGATATTTTCCCAATAATACCACTTAAATGACCCTGGACCTGATCACCATTGGTCAATGGTCACAGCCTTTGGTTTTGTTGTTATTAACAACCTTTGTAAAGATATATGAATCGTTCATAACCTAAAAACATTTATGATTAATATTAAATTGTCTTAATTCTGTTGATAACTGAGAGGGGGGGTGAATCAGTTATCCTAATTATTTCTTCTTTTGAACTTTCTTATTAATCAAAGCAGCATTGAATCAAACAAACAAACATTACCATGAAATGAAAAACACATGACATAGTATTTTTGACGTGGAAACCCGGTTAAGGGAGAAAACCACGGGGTGATTAACCCAAAGATTATTCTCTGTTAGAAGAATAAGGAATTACAAAATGGCACTTGCCAATTAGGGCTCACTGCCCGAGCACACTGCTCACAAAGAGGCACACTGCCTACAAGGAGACACATTATCTACAAAAGAATGTTTATACAATACTTGAACTGATTGGAAGCATCGACATATGCTGGAGTTCAGTTCCGGTTAGGCTCAGTATACTGATCTGCTGCACTTCATCTTTCCTCTGCTCTTTATTCTGCTTTCCTTTCACATACCGGATCTTTCTTATTACTTCTGCTCTGCTCTAGACTTATTCGCATACTACATAACTCTACCACTTTTCTCACAACAAAATCCATCCTCTATTTATATCCGCACTAGTGATTTCATTATCTTTCTAGTCGGCACCCGGAATAATCTATCTTCTCACAAACTCTGTTCTGTCAGCTGAATCCTTGCATATCAAGTAATGCGGATCAAGCATATACTTGTAGATGTCATTAATCATGTTGGCCAAACATGATTCATGCCTTCACAACCTTTACCATCAACAGTAACACATTCAAAAAATAGTCTGATACTCTGTCAGTCAGTTCTTCCTCTGTTCTCACTGTCTCTCAGGAATCCCGTACTCAACTATTCATATCTTTTTCCTTGTCCATCACCGGAGGCTAAATCCTTGGAATATACTACTCAAGGTAGTCCTATTGACTTCCCCAAATCCGCACTGCACCAAGACACTTCCTCTGAGAGATTTGGACCAATCTGTCGGACCTTGCCACATGCTCTATTCTTGTTCACCGGACCACAACAATCTTCATTCTGACTTCCGGTAGAGACACACCATGACTTGTGGATATGTGGGATGACCTTTGTTGCCATCAATGACAACAACTATGAATCCATATAGTGTCTCTTGCCAACAATCTCCCCCTTTGGCATTAATGGCAACACTTAGTGAAAAATGACTAAGTGTTTACACTATGCTCCCCCTTGGCTGATGGTCTATCTTTATATACAATTTCTGGAACTCCCCCTTAGTTGGATTCCTCATTTTTTACTGCTCCTCACTCCCCCTTTGACATCAATGGCAAAGGGTAGGGTCCGCACACCAAAATTTTCAAAAATTTACTATACATAGCCGCATATTACACACTCACATAAACTGAAGAATGTCTGCAAAGGATGTCTTCAATTGGACCAGTTCTGTAGCCCAACTTTGCTTCATTCTATCCAAAATTGAAATGTGACCACTCAACAAAAATGCAAAAGCTTCTGCCCTCTTGAGATTTGTCGGATCATTTGTTTGGGCGGTAGTCTGAGCATCACTGATGGCCTCATGCATAGTTTCTAACTTATGGATTATAATCCTTCTAAGTTCTCCCATCCGGTTAGTTATATTCTTCCTTTCCTTCTCAAAGTTCTTTATTGCATTTGTGATTGCAATAGTTTGACTTTCTTGATTGACTATGGAGGAAGAGAGAGGATCAAAACTTTGAGACAAACTTTGTAGTTTGTCTTGTTCCTCTTTTATTTTCTTATCAATTTCTACTATTGCCTTTGACCAGGAGATACAAAATTTGTAGATGTCACCGCCATCCTTAAGAGCACTTTCTAAGCTCTTTATTCCAATACTCATATTTCTCCTATCATTAGAGATTAATCCTAGAACTTCTGAAAATCTCTTATCCAAAAACTCCTTCCGGACCTTTTCTTCAGCTGATTTTTCTAGAGAATCAAAATGTGTATCAACACTGCTGACTAAGTTTTTGAGATTACCGAAAGAGGAGGTTGTCGGATCTATCTGGATTGATGGCATAATCTTTTCAAGCACTCCGGAAGCAGCCTCTATCAACTCACAGTCTTCCATATGAGACTTTAGGAGTTTTTCATTTGCCTTAGCATTTGCAAATGAAGCTATCTTCATTGTCTGTACCGGAGAGAGGGAGTCAAAGTTGAATGGACCTTTTAGAAGCTCCGGTTCATCAATCTCTATTGTTTCTTGGCTCAGAAACTTTTGAACAGTTTGTGTAGTGTCTCTTGCCGGAGACAAATGTTTCTTCTCTTCTGCAGTTTTGTCCTTTGGAGTCTTTTCTCCTTCCACATTCTTTCCACTTTCAGTTGTGGTTTTCTCTGTTGGAATCTTCTCTTTCTCTGCATTCTTGGTGCTATCAACCTCTTTTTCTTTTACTGCTACTTCTTTCTCCTGTAATTTCTCTTCTTCTTGGGATCTGGAGACTATAGGAGAAGCCGGAGGAGAGATATTAGTCTGTTCAAGGGGCACTTCTTCCGGAGCAGATGGTTCCAAGTCCACAGCTGTTTCTGCACCTAAGTCCTCTACAACAGGAAGATTAAACCTTTTGAAGGCCTTCCGGAGGATCTCTTCTGTCTCTATGGCCACCTTGTCAGTCTCACCAAGCATGAGTTGATTCATTCTTGCTTTACTCCTGAACTCATCTTTGCAGTCTTTGAATATTATGTTCATTGTCTTGGGATCAATTTGAGGATATAGCTGAATAGCTATCTGCTCCCAGATCTCAAGATCTTTTCCTGAGCATTATTCTTTCTTATTTCTAATTCCTTTTCTAGGCTTTTAGGAATTAGAGATATGATCTCAATGAAAGCCTTATTGTATATGTTCAAATACTTGACTGTGGCTTCCTGCAGAATCTTTTGGTCAGCCTCATTGTAGTCGTCACAGAATTCAGTCATTGGTTGAAAGTTTCCATCCACCGTGACTAACTTAATTACACTCTCTAGAGACAGGGTGGGCTTTTCAACAAATACCTCTTCCATTTCTTCCTTGTCTTGGCCTGTGGAGGGTTTACCGGATCCTTTCTTCTTCTGCTTCTTTATTTCTTTTACTCCCTCATCTGACTCAGTTTCCTCTTCATCCTTTTGGCTTTCATAAGCCCTTGAGGCTTTTGTCTTAGATCTTTTACCAAATGCCTGGACTTTCAGTTTTGAGCTTTTGGTTCTGAAAGGTGTAGATCCTTTTGATGATTTGGTCCGGGTTGAGGTTTCCACCAGAGCACTTTTCTTGCTTTTCTTTTCTGCCTCTTTCTTTTCTTCCTCAGCCTTTCTTCTCTTTTCCCAGTTGGCATCAAGTGCCTCCTTTGGGATGCCTAGGCCTTGAGCAATATGCTCTACTTCTTTTCTCACTTTCCTCTTAATCTCAGGTTCCCTGAGTTCCACATGGATCTTCACACTCAGCTCCTCAAAGGTTCCGAACCTTTCTGCCTTTGGATCTTTGGGCTGACTAAGCATGTGTTGAACATGCAGCTCCACCATCTGTTTATCCACTTCATACCCCATGGGCATGATCCACACAGTTCTTGGTTCAACTGCCTCCATTAGACACTGATCTGTTTCTACCATAAAACATACTGTGTCTTTGTACTTTTCAACAAGAGATTGGGGTATTCTTTCTCTTGCATGCATCATGCTCTGGAAGTTCTTGAAATATCCCCATAGAGCTGTTTTTCTTGCTTTGGCATCCCCAAGTCCATGCAAATAATCTCTGATTTGGATGGCAACTGGTCTGTCATTCTGCCATATCCATCCACTGGATCCAGGAAGCTCATTCATGTAATAAAATAAGAGACAAAGGATCAAATTGCCATACTTGAAGGAGTTTTTCTTGTCCTTCTTGATCTTCTGCAGATTTTCAAAAAGTTGGTTTACAAGAAGCTCACACAAGTCATAGTCTGCATTCTCCTTTAGCATTTGATAAGCTGTGTAAATTGCAGTTCCCGATACTGAATTTTCCCTACTGGAGTGATAGATCTTGTAACCAATTATCATAGATGCAAATTTGACATCCAGTTCAGTGATGTCTTCAACTGTCATAGCTCTCTTATCAAAGTTAGATCCGGTTGCATCACTAACTGTCTGATTTTTGACAGACTTGAGAACATGTAATCTATCGGATGAGTGCAGACTGGTTACAACCCTAATTGCATCTTTAGTGATCTTGAAGGGCTTGTTCAACCATAGGAATTTGTCATGCACTCTACTTAGTACATACCAGATCCATTCATCTTCTTCAAAACAGGGGAAATGGATTCATTGTGCAAAGTGTTTATCCCGGATGGCTTTGTACTGAGGTTTAATCTCAAAGGAGTCATCTATCAACTGTTTGTGATAGATATCCATCAATTTTGATTCTCCAAAGTCTTCAAAATTTGCATGAATGTAAACCCTAATGTCCTCCGTATGCAATACACCATGTGGAACACTAGAGAAGGCTCCTAGTGGATCTACCTCCAAAGATTTGTATGGATGTTTCTTGAATGTGGGGCAAGGTCTATCAGAGATTTTAACTATATTCGGAGTAGCCATTTCTTAACAGATTTGCAGTAAGATATCGAAAATGGAAAATACCTTATGCACCTTCGGTTGCACGGAGTGGTTGGATTGATTTCTGTATGTAATGACTTCGGCAGGAGATCTTTGGTGTGCTTGATGAATTTTGTTGCAGAGCTCCGTTTTTTGCTTCTTCTTGGGTGTGGAATGAACAAGTGATTTTATGAGAAATCCCTTATATTGCTCCGCAAACCCTAATATCTGATGGCAATAAATGCTCGACCTACAATATTCCGGTTTGCCTTATTCGGATAGCTTGGAGTACCGGATCAGTCCTGATCTATGAACATCATGTGGATCTTCCAATCATGAACAAATCAAGATGACACATCACAAAGACGTCCCAAACATTCTGTCCAATCCGCAGAATAAGACAATGCACTTCCAGATCTCTCCGGACCTTTTTGTAATCCTCTGTCATTTCGGAGCATCTCCCGGAACAGGTCTTACTTGATCGATCACAACTTCTTCACATCTTCATGCGGACCTCTGAAATCTTATCTAGATCATCTCAAGACTTATATATTCAAACCCTTTACTCCGCATCTTGTGCCACATCCAGCACCACTTGATTGGCTGGGGGAACAGGATTTTCTTTGAGTCTCCCCCTGACCCAGAGCTCACTTTTTAATTTTTGGAAGAAATATCAGCACCAGAGTCTGGTGCGAATCCAACCTCTACATTCTCTGAACTTTTATTCACCCAAATCTTGTTCATCTGATTCCTAACTTCATCCGCATTCATCTTTTGTTTACCCTTGTCTTGATTCTGATTATACATCGGACCTTTTTTGTCTTGATTCTTGCTTCTGCAGACTTTTGCATTATGACCGGACCTATTACAGATTTGGCAAATAATATTTCCTTGCATATTTGACTGATAACCTCTTGATCTGCATTGATTAGCCATATGACCTACTCTATTGCATGCAAAGCATCTACCATTGAATGATTTGTTTATTTGCATATTTCTGCATTCATGAGACTTGTGTCCATACCTTTTGTAGTTAAAGCATTGTCCGGAGAAGAATGAATTAGTCTGATTCATTCTCTTTCTGCACTGATTAGCTTTGTGACCAAAGTGATTGCAGCTGTGGCAGTATCCATTGAAAGATGGATATCTTTGAGCATTGGGTTGTCTTACCGGAGGTCTTCTAGGCCTATTCCTTGGATTTTCTGATCCAAAATTCTTTTGACCGGATCCGGAGATTTCTCCTTTCTCATATCCCAAACCATACTTGTCATCTGCCCTCTTTTGACTTCCAAGAAGTACTTCAAGTTGGGCAGAACTTATCTTGAATTTTTCTTTATATTCATTTGCTGTTTGAAGATCTCTTTTGAGAGAGACAATTTGATCCTCAAGTTTTTCTTCATTATCTTTGGCATCTTCAAGATCAGATTCAAGATGTCTGATAATCCTGTCCATCTGGTGGCATTCTTCTGATTTCTCTTTAAGAGATTGTCTTAGATTGTCTTCAGCTTTTCTTTTTTCTTCAATCTCTTGAGTAAACTTTATAGTTCCTGATTCCATTTCATGTCTTAACATAATGACTTCTTTTGATAACTTTTCACATAACTTAGTTTTCTCAGTTAATTCTTCATTTGTATTGCTTTCTTCACTTTGTCTTGCTAATTGTTGGAGCAGCTCCTTTCTCTTTTTCATAGAGAGACTTAATTTGTCCTTTAGTTCTCTCATGAATTCATCAGCCTGTTTGAGTCTTTCCTTTAATTCATTGACTTCAGAGTTTGACTGTTCAAGATCCTCAAGGGTAGTCTTGAGTTGCTCCCTTAAACCATATGCATCCATTTGAACTCCCAGATCTTTCTCAAGCTGTTAGGCTCTATTAGGAGGAACTTAGCTCTGATACCAATTGTTGATAACTGAGAGGGGGGGTGAATCAGTTATCCTAATTATTTCTTCTTTTGAACTTTCTTATTAATCAAAGCAGCATTGAATCAAACAAACAAACATTACCATGAAATGAAAAACACATGACACAGTATTTTTGACGTGGAAACCCAGTTAAGGGAGAAAACCACGGGGTGATTAACCCAAAGATTATTCTCTGTTAGAAAATAAGGAATTACAAAATGGCACTTGCCAATTAGGGCTCACTGCCTGAGCACACTGCTCACAAAGAGGCACACTGCCTACAAGGAGACACACTGTCTACAAAAGAATGTTTATACAATACTTGAACTGATTGGAAGCATCTACATATGCTAGAGTTCAGTTCCGGTTAGGCTCAGTATACTGATCTGCTGCACTTCATCTTTCCTCTACTCTTTATTCTGCTTTCCTTTCACATACCGGATCTTTCTTATTACTTCTGCTCTGCTCTGCACTTATTCGCATACTACATAACTCTACCACTCTTCTCACAACAAAATCCATCCTCTATTTATATCCGCACTAGTGATTTCATTATCTTTCTAGTCGGCAACCGGAATAATCTATCTTCTCACAAACTCTGTTCTGTCGGCTGAATCCTTGCATATCAAGTAATGCGGATCAAGCATATACTTGTAGATGTCATTAATCATGTCAGCCAAACATGATTCATGCCTTCACAACCTTTACCATCAACAGTAACACATTCGGAAAATAGTCTGATACTTTGTCAGTCAGTTCTTCCTCTGTTCTCACTGTCTCTCAGGAATCCGGTACTCAACTATTCATATCTTTTTCCTTGTCCATCACCGGAGGCTAAATCCTTGGAATATACTACTCAAGGTAGTCCTCTTGACTTCCCCAAATCCGCACTACACCAAGACACTTCCTCTGAGAGATCCAGACCAATCTGTCAGACCTTGCCACATGCTCTGTTCTTGTTCACCGGACCACAACAATCTTCATTCTGACTTTCGGTAGAGACACACCATGACTTGCGGATATGTGGGATGACCTTTGTTGCCCTCAATGACAACAACTATGAATCCATATAGTGTCTCTTGCCAACAAATTCCTATTATGTTCTTTTAGATACCTTTTGTATCTTATGTTTGCTGCCTAGTAGTAATCACAACACCTTATATGGCTGCCCCGTTTTGCATATATTCATCACTTTTTATCCAGCGCTTATGCCATATTTATATGGTTGGTCTTCCTATTAAGTCCGCCTCTTTTGATTCGCTGACTTTATTTCAGTTTGTATATTTATGATAGAATTTATATTATTAATATTTATATTAATAATTATAGTTATAATCATTATTATTTAATATTTATATTTATATTAATAATTCATATATTGTTAGATTATTATTATAATATATTATATTATAATATTTACATTGATAATATTTATATTTATATATATATTTATTATTTATAAATACAATAAATATATTATATTTTGGTTATATTAAAAATAATATTATTTATTGAATATTTTACATATACACAATCATCTCTATCATTCAAATGGAGTAAAAGTCGTATTTCACGAGAGCAACTTCACTGACTTTTAAATCTTTAATTTAAACAATGCCTTAATATCGGGGCATGACAGTTTTTCTAATTTTTTTCTACTTAAGGTCTCAAGTTCATGTCTATCTGATGTAGGTGATCTAGATGCTGTTGTTATGATGTGCCAATAGTATCCTTGCATAATTGCTTTTCTAGAATCATGAGATTGATGTACAATGCACACATGTTGATGCTCTTTAATAGCTAGGTTGGTTTTATCCAAATGTGAACATCTCGATAGGGTGCCATCATAGCCCTTATGGTAAATCATTATTTCCATGATACGACATATTCAAGATTTTGGGTTTTTGGATTTAGGATTAGGATATTGGGATTCAGATTCAGATTTGGGAATTTTGATGTAGGATTTTTGGATTGGGATTGGGGTATAGGATTTGGATATTTGGATTAGGATGAGGGATGCTTGGATTTGAAGGTAGAGTTGGATTTGGGAGATGTGGATTTGAGTTTAGCATTAGGAGTAGGATCAGGATTAGGACCAACAATCTTATCAAACTATGAAGCTTTGTATGTTAGGATCGATAACAAGTGTGAAGGTGGTGCACACCTGTTGAATGCAAAGTGTGAATTTCAATTGATTGCTTCCTTTTGACATTTGTATTTGATCAAATTTATTGCCTCACTTTATTTTAGGATTCATATAACACTTTTTTGCTTTTCTCTTCATTTTTGGAGTCATGTTTCCTTTTATATTCATTTTAATTTTGTGCATGCTTTTGATATAGTACTTGGTTTTGATTTGGTGCTTGATTTTGATCCTTCACTTCAACTTGAATCTTTGCTCAATTGTGATTCTTTGCTTCATATGATATAATCTTGTTGGTCCCCATCAATGGGTTTAGGATGTGGGAGATGAAGGTTGATGGTATGGTTGGAGGTGGTGGTGAAAGGATCAATGGTAGTAGGATTATTGATGGGGCTATGAATGGCCTATATTTTAATGTTTACATTAGATGAAGTTGCCCTAATGACTACTAAAGTGTCACTAACATCATTAGATTGTTTATTAGAAGACTTGTATCCAATTCCAAAATAACCATGATTTGCATAAATTGGGATATATTATAGGATGCTTTATTCATGAAGGCCTAGCGCTTTGCCTTTATAGTTCATGATTCTACATATTTGATTTGCAATAGGATACTTGTTACTTTGAAAACAAGATGCAAATCCATCTTTTGAGGACTAGGAACTACTGGAGCTTTCAATTTTCTTATATGTGAGAAGACCAAATCGGATGAAGGTGGTTGGACTGAGTTGATAGGACTTTTGAGATTTCTCCTCATTCTCAGTGGTGGTATCTTGTTCAATTGTATGCTCAATCTAATCCACTGTGACTTGCTTGTCTTCATGCTTGATGTGATCCATTGTGACTAGCTTGCCTCATGCTTGATGTGATCCATTGTGACTAGCTTGTCCTCATACTTGATGTGATCAACATTATTGACAACTTGAGTGCATATATGCTTAATATGATCTCTTCACATGTTTATGTGTTTGATGGGGACAAGAATCTCCTCATGGGGAGGGCATTGTTGGATGATGGACAACATTGTTTTGGTTTTTATTATCTTGGGAGTTTGTTACATGACAGATGGAGTTTACTTGGATATGTTGAGTTTGATTTAGTGATGGGAAAGGTTGATCATTCTTTGGGATGAGCTCTTGACATAGCTTGAATTTCTTTGTTGATAATATGGATGTACTTCATTTTTCTTTGATATCTCCTTTATTAAGTAGGCCTTTAATATACTCCCCTAATAGTATGCTTTGGTTAGTGGGATGTCTTTGGACTTTATGACATTTATGGATATTATAGATGGCATGAAATGTCAAGTAACTTAGCTATACACATGGGTTGGCTCATGGAGGTGGTAATGCTAGGAGGATTTTGTGATGCAGGAGCATCTAAGGTGTATGGGCAATCTTGTGTCACCAAAAAATATATATTTTTTAATTTTCAGTTGTTTGGTTTTTCAATAATTTTGGAGCTTTGAGAAAATCATATTTTTATTTGCAACAAATATATTTTCATGGACCACTTTGTAATTGTAATATTGGAGAAAATTACTCCAATAATTTGTAATTTCCACCATTTGTGGGGGAGAATCTTTCCTAGGTTCCCATTTGGAGATATGCATTAATTTCTGTTTGGTGGGTTGATTTGGTGGGTGAGATGTTGTCATAAAGTGGGTCATCAACTCCTAATTTTAGCAAGCACTTATTTTGTAACCGACGTCATGTAAGGAATCTTGTAAGTGGTCTTTATGGCCAAGTTGGTGGACCTAACTCCCATAAATTTATTTTATTAATTCCAAAATTTGTAACTCCAAGATGGGGGGTCGTAATTATGAGACCTAGCCTTGGTAAAATGGGCATAACTTTCTCATTTTAGATCTAAATTGAAAAATTTAAAATGTTCATGAAATCCAGGAAGGAGTTTCATGAAACCCAGAACCCATTTTAGAAAATCCCAAAAATTGAGGGAGAAGTGGCAGGTTGGAAGTGACGGGTTTTCTTGTGGATTTGTGGAGGTTGTTTTGAGAAACTAATGGTGGTTTCTTCTCACACAATTTCTACATATTGAGGCTTGCTCATTTGGGAGAGGGGGTGCTTGGGATGGAGATATTTGCATAGCGAGATGCTGCTCGTGTGAGTCTAGAGGGTTGAAGACACAAATTTCATTGCAAGTGTAGATTGTAATCTTCTCAGAAGCTCATAGCTTCATGATTTTGTAGTAATTTTTAGATTCAATAAAAGTGTTGGTGCAAATTTCTCTTCTTGTATTTGTTGTTCTATTTTATTTGTAGCCTTCTTTCAGAGGCTTGTGAAGTGTTGTGTTGCATATTTTCAAGGGAGAGGATCCCTATTGACATCAGTGGTATCAAAGCGGGAGTTCCTGAGTCTGCAGGCAGATCGCCGAATGTGAGGCAACTTGTAGCAGGACTTGTGTGTTGTGGGTGAAGATCAACATGCTTCCTAGATTTTCTGTGCATGGTGGAGGAAGAGGCAAAGGAGGTGGGGGAAGAGATCCACCTAGAGAAGATATTAGAGCTCTTCAAAGACATTTGGATGCCTTGCGAGCAGAGATGTATAGAATAAATTTGCATAGAGAAGAACAGGATAGTGAAGAAGAAATTAAAGAAGTAGAAGAAGAATTAGATCCTGGAGAAACCCGATTATTGAAAGCCATTTTCCAGATAGGGAAAAATCCAAAGGTAGAATTTTCAAATTTCAATGGAAGCCTAAACCCAGAAGAACTAATAGACTAGATTAATGACATGGAAGAATTTTTTGAGTTTGAGGAGATTAAAGACCCTCACAGAGTGAGATTTGCTAGAACAAAATTAAAAGGACATGCCAACATTTGGTGGAGAGAAATTTAGCTTGAAAGAGGAAAAGATCCAATTACCAGATGGGATAGAATGGTGGAAAAGATGAAAAGACAATTTATGCCAGTGGACTATGAGTTGGAGTTGCTGAAAAAGATGCAAAGCCTGAAACAAGGAACTAGATCAGTGAAAGAGTATACAGAGGAATTCCACAAGGTCTTGATCTAAGTGGGACATTCTGAAGCAAACAAGGAGAAGGTAGCCTGTTACATAAATGGGTTAAGGCCAAGCATACAAGATGAATTAGCATTGGTGAGGATGAACACCATTAAGGATGCTTATCAATTTTCGTTGAAAGTTGAAGAAAGATTGAATAAGAAGTTTGAGAGCAAACGAAGAGGAAGAGATCATGGTGAGAGAACTGGAGAAAGATCTTATGAGGAACAAGACAATAATTTGAAAAATCAAAAATTTGAAAACCAAGGAAGTAGCAACAAAAATCATAAATCAGAAAATTATTATCTTCTGAGAGATCAAAATGCAAGAGGTCGAGGAAGATCGGGTAGAGGATTCAGAAGAGGTAGCTTTCCGAGAACCTATTACCGATGTGGAGAAGAAGGACATAGATCATATGAATGTCTAGAAAGAAACAATAGAGGACCTAAGCATCATAATAGGATAGTAAATGTGAATGAAGAAGCTGCAAGATCATCACACTCCGAAGAAGCCAAAGAAGGAGAAATCTTGGTAGTTAAAAGAGCCTTGGCGAGTGAAGACAAAGAACCAGATCAAAGGAAGACATTATTTCAAACAAGATGTAAGTGTGAAGGTAAAGCATGTAATGTGATTATTGATGTGGTAGTACTGATAATCTTGTTTATGAGGAGATGGCAAAAAAATTGCATCTGGAGAGAATAAAACATCCGCATCCGTATAGGATAGCTTGGCTAGAAGATGATAGGAAACTTTTAATTAGTGAACAAAGTTTGGTAAAGTTTAAGATAGGAGATTACCATGATGAGATTTTGTGTGATATAATTCTTATGGATGCTTGTCACATGTTATTAGGGAGACCATGGCAATTTGACAGGAAGGTCACACAAGATGGGTATGCTAACACATACTCACTAATGAAGGATGGAGTTCAACATAAGTTGAAGCCACTCAAAGAAGAAGGCATGACATGTAAAAACAATGGTAATTATTTGACTTATGGGATTAAAGAGTTAGTGAAAGAGAGTGAGGATGATGAATCTGAGTTGCTAATGCAAGTTGTAGCTATGTTAATTGAATTCAAGAGGAGTGGAATGGAAGTTTCAGTGGAGAGAAAAGAAGAAGAGGTAAAATCTGATTTTTGTGAAAATTTTGTTAATTCTGATTTATTTGAGGATAAGATCAGCAAAGGGAAGGAAATTGCAGGAATGGACACACATTGGGAAATGAAGGTACAAGTGAGAAAGAAGATGAGCAAGTGAAGTCTGAATTATTTGATGATCTCTTGGTTGATGAAGAGATTATGAAAGATGAAAATCTTAAGACTAATAGCTTATTGTTGCAGGATGAGAAATCTGAATTCTCTGATTATTTTACTAATATTAATGTGAATGCAGAGGAGAAAGAGTTTGTAGCTGAACCTTGTCCCTCAAGAGACATAGTGAAAGAGGAACACAATGTTGCTGAAGAGAAATATGATGGACAATTTGTTACAGCAGTTACAAGGAAGGAGATCAGGTATAAATTTGATTATTTTATTGAAGAAGATGACATTGAGGATTGTGATTTTCCAAAGTTTCCTAGTGCACATTGGTGGGGGTTAAGTTATGTGAAAAAAGGGAGAAAGAGAGGAAAAATGAAAGAAGGAAGAGACATCAAATTTCAGAGAAAGCCAGTGAAGCACATTCATGTAGATAAAAGCAAGAAGTGGATTAAGAACAAGCACAGAATTTACAAATGTTTATGAGTTCCACTCATGAAAGATTTTTCTTCTACCTTGGGTGTCTGATGCAGGAGCATCCAAGGTGTATGGGCAATCCTGTGTCACCAAAAATTATATATATTTTAATTTTTAGTTGTTTGGTTTATCAATAATGTTGGAACTTTGAGAAAATCATATTTTTATTTGCAACAAATATATTTTCATGGACCACTTTGTAATTGTAATATTGGAGAAAATTACTCCAATAATTTGTAATTTCCACCATTTGTGGGGTAGAATCTTTCCTAGGTGCCCATTTGGAGATATGCATTAATTTCTGTTTGGTGGGTTGATTTGGTGGGTGAGATGCTGTCATAAAGTGGGTCACCAACTCTTAATTTTAGCAAGCACTTATTTGTAACCGACGTCATGTAAGGAATCTTGTAAGTGGTCTTTATGGCCAGGTTGGTGGACCTAACTCCCATAATTTTATTTTATTAATTCCAAAATTTGTAACTCCAAGATGGGGGGTCGTAATTATGAGACCCAGCCTCAGTAAAATGGGCATAAATTTCTCATTTTAGATCTAAATTGAAAATTTTAAAATGTTCTGGAAAATTGGGAAGGAGAGGCACGAAACCCAAAACCCATTTTAGAAAATCACAAAAATTGAGGGAGAAGTGATAGGTTGGAAGTGATGGGTTTTCTTGTGGATTTGTGGAGGTTGTTTTGAGAAACCAATAGTGGTTTCTTCTCACACAATTTCTACATATTGAGGCTTGCTCATTTGGGAGAGGGGGTGCTTGGGATGGAGATATTTGCATAGAGAGATGCTGCTAGTATGAGTCCAGAGGGTTGAAGACACAAAGTTTATTGCAAGTGTAGATTGTAATCTTCTCAGAAGCTCATAGCTTCATGATTTTGTAATAATTTTCAGATTCAATAAAAGTGTTGGTGCAAATTTCTCTTCTTGTATTTGTTGTTCTATTTTATTTGCAGCCTTCTTTCAGAGTCTTGTGAAGTGTTGTGTTGCAAATTTTCAAGTGAGAGGATCCCTATTGACATCATTTTAGATAACCTTTAACATGCTTGTGTTTGTGGGGGATCCAATACAACTCCTCATATTAATGTTTTGGATTGTGATTGCTTGCTAATATCCCTTGGACAACATCCTTCATAGCTAAGTTGGGTTGATTGGATTGATTAGTTGGATTGGGTTGATTAGATTTATTAGATTGATTGGATTTTAGTTCAGGCTTTGAAGGTTAGGGTGATGGAGGACTTACACAAGAGGATAAGGTTGCTAATTTCTTTTTTGAGGTGTGGTGTTGGTCAAGCACATTTTGGTTTTGGTGTGAAAGACCTTCAAGGGTTAGCACATGGGTTATTTGGATTAGGAGTTCTATTGGTGGATGAGTTAGGATTGACATGGATTCATGGATGGATGATGTGATGTACATGAGGATTGACAAGGGTTAATAGATTAGGTTGTTTAAGGGTTGGTGGATTAGGATCTACATGGATTGATGGGTTAAGATTTAGAGGAGTTGACATTTTAGGATTGGGGTTGGTATGAAGGGGTAGACAATTTGATAGATGGTTTAATGGTTTAGGATGTATGTGGGTTGGGGGATGGTTTAATGGATGATTTGAGGGTTTATGATCAATATGGACTAATGGATTATGAATGGATGGGGGATTTGATGGTTGAGGATTTTATAGGCTAATGGATTGTTTGATGGATTAGGGTTTAGAAGGGTCGATGGATGATTTGATAGGTTAGGATTTAGAAGGGTTGATGGGAGATCTAATTAATGATGGATTATAGGGATTGATGGATTGGGATGTATATGGACTAAGGGATTAGGATTAATAGGAATGGGGAGATATTTTGATGGATAGCTAGATGGGTAAGGATTTGATGGATGAGGGGTTTCATGGGTAGATGGGTTGGGATTAAGATTAGCATGGATGGATGGATTAGGATTAGGATTAGCTATGTATGGATATTGATTTGGAAGGTTTCCCCTACATAGGTGTGTTCAAGGTTATGATTCAGGGGAAGTTTGGTTCCTATTCTTATGAGCTACCTAACCATGACATCTTTGTTTTGAAGTAGCAAACGATCTAGTGGGGTATAACCTTGTTTAGTGTTGGGTAAACCATTATGGTTATTGAGATATTCATTAAGGGTTTCATCATTGAAATATTCCTCTTGATCTACAACTCTATCACCATCCTCATTTGTAAAGGGGTTGTGAGATTGGTTAAGTCTAGGGGATTCATCAAGATGAATGTGACGTGTTATGATGGCCATGATGTTGTCAAGGGGATAGTCATGATATTCATCTTTATCTACAAGGCTATCATCATCATCATCATTGTCAAAGGGAGTTTTGGATTGGTTGTGACAAGTAGACTCATCAAAATATATTAGATTTGTAAATACCATGTCTTTTATTCAGATTTGGGATGAGGTTCTAGCTTGATCAATGAACTTGTCGAACTAGTCCATGATGCTTGGTTTGATTAGGCTTTTAATCTAGCTTGGTTGGATTTTGTATTTTGCATGGGTTTGACACAAGGTGAAAGCAAAGAAATCACATCAACAACCTAGTGTATTCAAGTGGGTGTGTATGTCTTTTTGAGCCCACAAATAATACCTTGACCTAGGTGTGGAAAGTAGGGCCCATGAGGAGGCACTAACCACTTTTGATCCTCAAGATCACATTAAGGTGCGAGAGGAGAGCATACATGGACTACAATCCTATTTCCAAAGGCACATTGTAACTTCCTAGGGCTAACCACTTATCGGTGCATCACAAGTACATATGACCAAAGTCCTCTAAGCTAGGTTTGACGTGGCTTTCTAGGGGTGTCCTCTTTAGACTTAAAGGTACATGAGGCCCAAGTTTGTGAAATGAGGGATGTGTCTAATGGCTTGGTGTGAGAGGGTAAACCACTCTCTGCCTTCACTTTGCAAGGTATAAAGTTCCCTACAAGCTTAGCCTGAAATGACATGTCCCTCAATGGGCTCAGATGTGCTAATGGCTACACTCAAAAAATAAATGTTAGAAAAAACATGAAATGATGGCATTAATGTGTAGAAAATAGAAAAATGTACACTTAAAAAAAAGAAAAACCCAAATCTGAGCTTGTATGTAAAAGTTATGGCACTATGACAACACAAAGTCAGTGGAGAGAAAATGTGAATTTTGAAAAAAATATGCACCATTAGAGAAAACAAGTCGGACCACTACAAAGAGCATGGAATTCTATCCCATTTTAAAAAGGCTCTCAAAAAGGCCTTTGTGTGGCTAAGAAAAATACTTTTGAAAATGCCCTCCTTGGCTAAAAAGCTTAATGTAGAGGGGGTCTAGGGTCTGGGTGGCCCGTGGGTGGTTCTTGGGTATCAATTGGGTTGCATCATTAGAAGGGGCAATGGATGAGTGGTGGTGGGTGGTGTTGGGGTGTCAATAGGGTGGTGGGTGGGTGTCACCCTGGTGGTGATCGAGTGTTTGAGGGCGGTGGAGCAGTCAAAGCGTAGTGGCCAAGAGTAGAAGTAGAGGGGTGGAAGAGGGAGTGGTGGGTGTGGGTGGAGAGAGAAAGGCAGAGGAGTAGTGGAAGAGGGAGAATGCATGAGGAGGTGGAGTAGGGAGTGCAATGGAGGCAAAGCGGGGATGGGGCTACATAGAGGTCATAGGGAGTGGTAGGTGAGGAGGCATGTGGAAAAGCAGTGGAGGCTGGAGGAACCTTGTTGGTAGGTAGGTGGGAGCCCTAGCCTTGCCACTTGTAGGGTACAGGGCTTGTGTACCCCACGCCCGCAGGCCTTTTAAATTTTTTTTTTGTTATATATATTTTTTGTTTCAATTTGTTTTGATTTATTATTATTATTTTTATTTTAAAAAAATTGTGGGCACTTTTGGAATTTAAAATCTCATTTTTTTTCTTCTTTGTTCATTTTGTTTTGTATTTGTTTTTTCTTTATAAATCACTTTTTTTATTATTTTTTATTATTTTTTCTTTTGAAAACTAAAAGAACAAAGCCAAGAGACATTATTATTTTTTTGTTTTTGAAAATAAATAAAAATTACAAATTAAAAATATAATAATATTTTTTTTGAAATTTTTTAACTGTTGCAATAAAATAAATAAAGAGGAAAAACTATTGAAATAGGTGATTAATCTTAAAAAATTGAATTTTTTGTTAAATTTTTTCTAAAAGGAAATGAAAATTTTATTAAAATAAAACTAACAGTAACCTATATTATTTTAACCAAGCATGCCAAAATGTAGAAGGGGAAATTGAAGAGAAATGACAAGGAAACATAAACAAAATTAGAATCCTATCTTCAAGATTCTATCACTACCTTCGATTGAGCAAGAAAGAATGCAAACCATAAAATTAAAATCAAATAAGCAACTTCAATGCAAACCTTGGTGTGTGGATGTGCTCTTTGATTGTGCTTGGAATGGATGTTGAGTTGCTCTTAGATTATACCTCAATGTGACAACATCTAAGGTCTACAAAATTTTCTCATGTGGAAATGCTTGAGGATGGAATGGATATATAGATTTGAGATTAGTGAAATGGAGGGCTATGATTTGATCTTGAATTGGATGGTAGAGATTGATTAGCTTGCATGGGGAAATGAGAAGCATACAAGTGGAAGCTTGGGAGGGGTGAGAATGAATGAGACATGGATTGAGAGAGATGAATGGTTGAGATTACCATGATTTGAATGAAAGGTGGAGATTGAAAGTTTTCACACATGTGTGAGAAGAATCATGGGGATGTGTGATTATGACAAGTGGGAGATATCACATATGTGTGAGAATGGAGGGTGTAGATGTCCTTAGGCTAATAGACAGTGGATATATAGTCTTGATTTCATTTTGGATTGATAGATGGATGGATAGGATAATTAGGTTGGACAAATCGATGGATAGGAAGCAAAGTTAGTTTCATTTAGGATTGAAGGAATTTTAAATTAGAGGAAATAATGATGTGGATTTTGGATAAGATGAATATTTTTATTATCTTATTTAATTAAATAAAATGATTTATTTAATTAACTTAGCTTAGTTAATTAAATAAAAATGATTTAAATTTAATTAACTAATGTTTGGATGCATTGATTAAATAAAATTTATTTAATTAGCTAGCAGAAGCAGAAAAGCCTAATTAATTAAATAATTTAACCAAAACTAGAGGAATTAGTTAAGGATGAGTTTTAGGTGTCTATAGTTAGGATGCTCCTTAAGATGACTCATTGTTGGGATTTTATTATCCTTCCTATCCTCGTATGTGCATGTGGATTTTTGGTTTAATGTGAGTACCATGTTGTGTTGAGTAGATTGAGTTGTTGTAATGTCCCTTTTTTTGGCGCATAGATTTTGTGCGCATTATGCTTGTTCCTAGTCTCTCAGAGGCTATCTGACATGTTTGGGAGAACTCCAATGTTCTTGGAGTGGTCGTGGTTCAGTCTGCAAATGGGAATGGACTAATTTTGCCTTGGCATTGAGCTCAGTGGATGTTCGGGTTCATAAAGATGCTTTTTGATGATTGATCAGGTTCACGGATTGCTCTCCAAGATTCTTAGAGGAGTCATCTATTTTTGGAAAGTCACCCGGAAGGCATTGTTTCGCATCCCAAACCCTACAGAGCATATTGGTTTAGTTTATTTCACATTTGGATGAAGTTTTGGATTTTCTACGAAAAGTAATATTTAATGAGCTATTTTAATTATTATTTTCACTTTAGCTTCTAGGGGTGAAAATAATTAATTAATACCTAAGTGTTATAGCTCATTGGAAAGATTTTTAAGTGTTCTAAATGATAGACACTTAAAAAGGTGACCTCACATATGATAAATTTTTATTATTTCAAAACAGTCTTCTGGAGAGGAGAAATATGAAGAGTTAAAAGGAAAATAATAATATATTCCTCTCAAAAAAAGTTATAAAAGGGGAATGATAGCTCATTTGAAGGGTTATGCTTTTGGAATTAATTTTGTTTGCAGATGGATTGAACCTGTGAGTTCTTCCATATTCTCTTGAGAATGAAAAACCTCTTGTAGAATGTTCTTGAGGATGAAAACCCTCTTGAGGTTGGGTGATTTCACACAGAAATCACATGAGCACTTTCATGGAGTTTGGAGTAGTTGTTGGTTTGGTTTATTTGATGAGTTTTGTATGAGTTTTGATTTTCTTTGGAGGAGTATTGTTTGAGTTTTCAATAGTTTAATAATAAAGAAGTTCCCTAGCTATCGTACACCTATGGGTCGTACAACTAGAGGGATTGATTTATAACTTTTGGTATGCATTGGGTTTAGATTGCCCTTAATGTTGCAGGGATCTTCTAATCATGTGAAGGCATCCTTATAGACAAGATTTCATTGTATTATGATCTGTCTACTATGAGTTTTGAGATTGAAGGTACTTCCAAGGCCGTACATGGTCAAGAATCGACTTCTTCGGGCTGTCTCATGTTGTATGTTAAGTTGTGACCTGTTGATTGCATTGTCTTTGATATGTTTGGGTGCCTATTTGTAGATTTAATTCATAGAAATCTGAGCAGTATTTTTAAGATATTTGATGAGTTTGGTTGCTATAGGGCCATACATTCTTAGATGATGTTATTATTTCAAATTGCCTTTACTTAGGGATATGTAAAATCAGACCTTGAGCATTTAATTCCTTGTATTGGTGTTGCTTTTAATATCTCTACAGAGACTATGATAAATGCTAAGGCATTTTCTGGGTTGTCCATACTGGTAGTAAGGATGCTGTACCTTCCCAGAATTCAGGGGCCATAATGCATCATAGATTTGGATTATGGATTATGACTGTGCTCTTTGAATGATGTCTTGGCAAATATTATAATGTTGTTTCAGTCTTTAAGGAGATACGTTGTATGTGATAACCTTTTTGAGTTTTCATTACAGGATAGCCGTACAACTTGAAAAAAGGGGGGGTCTAAAAACATAGTAATACATATCCGATCAGTAATGTTTCTTGATGTTCTTCAACTCAGATCAACAAAGAAACTTCAATGTTATTGGTCTTGGACAATTTGATGAAAAAGGTTATGATGCCAATATTATGCAGGGGAATTACAATGATTTCCAAACTTTCATGAGTCTATTAACAAGTCCAATCTATACTTCTAATTTGTTTTACATTTAATGAAGTCATTGTAATCTTTCTTTATGTTGCAAAAACACATAATAACCCATGGATGGTTCAACCGCCAATGTGGAGAAAATTGGAACTTATCTTTCATGTTCTTTCTACCCATTGGATAAGTGGATGATTTTTAGTCTCTTTCTTGTATCTCCACCCACTGAAAAGTGGTGAATCCCCATTACATAAGTGGATTCCTACTCATAGAAGATGAATGTATTTACTTGTTGCACAATGCTCTAGTTTTGTAAGACAGAGCACATTATGATCTCACCTTGCCCGATTGGGATCTTGGTGATCAGAAGTGTGGAGGTCCTTTAGTTGGATATATGCAATATTGTGCTAACATTGTGATATGATTGTTCAAATTTTAAAAAAATTGGGGTATCATGTTACAGTGGTATCAGAGCTGGTATGATCTTGCCAGCCTATTTTAGGGAGCTATCCTATGATAGATCTTCAGCTCAGAAATAGAATTTTAGTCCTACATGTTAGTGATCAGCACTTGCATGTGTGTTTAGAGTTGGCAGTGAAGGATTTTGAGCAGTGTGGGTGAGATCATGGCGTATCTCATGAGGAGAAGAATTGAGACAGATGTCTTGATTGATTCTCTTAAGCAAAGTCAAGATGAATTAGAAAGAGTAGTTCAAGAGAAGTTGGATTGAAGGAAGTATGATCGAGAGGCCACAAAAATTATTGATGAGTACCAAGGTCTTTCAAAAGATTTTAAGCATCAAATTTCTTGGCATGCTTTCTCAGAAATAATTGAGGGGGATCCTAATAAAAAGGGCCTTATAGAATACATTCGAAGGATGAGGAAGGAAGAGGAGAAAATGTCTTTAGGGAAGCTTGAGTTACCTACTCCAATGGCAAGGACCAAGAACTATTCCAAGACATCACCTTCCAACCAACAAAACTAGAACTCTCTCATTTCAAGAAAGAAAGAGGTCAGCAAGAATGAACTCAGGAGAAGAAATCTTTGTTTCCTACGCAAAGATTTATGGGAGCCTAACCACCAATGCAAGAATAATGAAGAAGAACCAACAACCTTCACCACATGCTCTTTCCTTTGGGATCATGTGGAAACCAAAATAAAAGAGAAGATGAAGTCTTGATATTTGAAATACATAAAATTGAGCCTCTATATGATGAAGAGAAGGTCACAAATCAAGAGGCATGCATAGAGGAGCTTGCTGATTTGGAAAAGTCTACAACAGAAATTAGTGAAGTTGAGCTTTGCTTTGATGAAGTTAGTGAGCCAGAAGTGTCGGACTTTGCAAGTCCATCATATGATGAAGACCTCGAAGATGCCACTACATTAAAGAATGAATTAAGAATGATCAATCAATTTTTAGAAGGTGACTTTGCAAGGAATCTTGAGAGCATTGAAGTAGAGTGTCCTCATGAAGATGTGGGAAATGGTGAAACTACAAAGGTACAAGTTGATGCTGCTGTAATTTTTAGAACAACGCCTAATGAAGAGCATCACCACCATTCTAGTGATGATAGCTCTGAGTATGAGTAGGAAATTCCCATGACAAGTGAAGAACAATTAGTCTTCTCAAAGATCTAGGATGAAGAGTATCTTGATGAAGACTTTAAAGCAGCAATTTGTGATGAATTTGATGTTGCCATAACATTTGATCTTAGTGAAGAAGAAGAAGATTCTTTCCCCTTGCAAATTGAAGAACCAAATGTTGCCATAACATTTGATCTTAGTGACGAAGAAGAAGATTATGTCCCCTTGCAAATTGAAGAACCAAGTTTCCTTTCAGAAGAGATAGTTGATGAGCATGTTGATGTGAAGCTTGTTGAAAGCTTTGGATCAACCTCCATTGTTGATGCAACATTTGATTTCAAGAAACAGTTGTTGGTCACTAAAGATAGGGTTGTTCAATCTTTAACACACTTGGATAACATACATAAGTTTGTTGAAGATCACATTTGGAGGGCACAAGTTGAAAGAAGACAAATGGGCATAGAAAGGGGATCTTCACTTGAAGATTGGTATGTTGTCAAAGAGGCTTTAGAAATGGTGAAATCAAATTATTTGAACCTGCTTTATGATAGAGATCATGTTCTTGATTTTTCTGGTTGGATCTATGATGCTTTGAAAAGAAGAGAGCCTAAAGTTGATAAGCTTACATCTAAGCTTAAATCAACAATAGGTTCTTTAGAGAGTACCCAAATGGCTCTCTTAGAAGCTAAAAATCAGCTTGTTGATGTTCATCAATTTAGGGAGCAAGACATAGTGGCAAGAGCAAATGAAATCAAGATGGTAACTAAAGAACCTGAATTGATCCAACAAGATATTAACTTAGGACAATCTCCTAAGTTTAATGATGTAGAGTTGGAGCAATATGATGATTTATCTGAACATGGAGATGGGAACAATTCCCAATCATTTGATCATTTCCCTTTTATGATGGAAGTTGAGTTAACTCAAGACAACCCACTCCTCATGTTGAATGATGAGGACCAATTTGATGTTAGTATCATGGAGGAGGATAGTAATAGGATATGGGATCCTGGTGAAAAGCACTCATGGAATGTCACTTTGCATAAAAACTTCATCAACTGGAAGTTTTCATCAGTTGTTGAAGTTTCACATAAGGTTCTAGTATGCAATGAGTTAAGTGCAATGATGGCTTATTTTCATAATAGAATTTATCCTCAGGGTTTTGTAGAGGATAGTAATGATGGGAGAATTGTTTCATGGATGATTGTGGAGTCTAATTTCTATCATGAAGTTGATGTCCTTATTCCTATCAGCCATTATAAGTTGTCAATTGCATACATTTTTATGGATTGAAGAGAAATTTTGGTCATAATTTTAGAATACTTTGATTGTAGAAGGCCCAAATATCTGGTTATTCTTGGAAGATTTTAGATTTGTTGTTGCTATTCTATTTCAGATTACTGAAATCTATTTTTCAGAGATTAATTTTAGTTTTTTATAGCCATGTGATCGTTCTTTTTGCTATCTTTAGGCCTTTGTGGAAGGATGACAGAAGAGTTTAGCTAAAAAGGACAAGTGTCTCAACTAATTTTGCTCTTTTGGATGGTGAAAATCAGGTGATTTATGGTTGTTCGGAGTTGCTTTCAACTTGTGTTCAAGCTGATTTTTGTTCTTCCTTGGAGAAGCATTTTAGATTTTGGTTCCCAGTAGTAGTTTCATGTTGGATAATTGTATTGATGATTGCTACCTCTTTAATTTTGCGGGTTAATGATGTTTGGGATCCAAAAAGATGTGTGATTAAAAGAATGTTTCAGATTTGTACGAAAAGTACCAGCTGTGCAGTTCACAAATATATCAGAGTGGAGCAGCAGAAGTAGTGTGAAGCATTCTTGAGATTGATTTGGGATCCAGGTATATTTTTGATAATCAGGCAGGTATCTCTGTTGGATAGCATGTATTGCTTAAGGACAAGCAATCTTGAGTGGGGAGGACTGTAATGTCCCTTTTTTGGCGCATAGATTTTGTGCACATTATGCTTGTTCCTAGTCTCTCAGAGGCTATCCAGCATGTTTGGGAGAACTCCAATGTTCTTGGAGTGGTCGTGGTTTAGTTTGTAGATAGGAATGGACTAATTTTGCCTTGGCATTGAGCTCAGTGGATGTTTAGGTTCACAAAGATGCTTTCTGATGATTGATCAAGTTCATGGATTGCTCTCCAAGATTCTTGGAGGACTCATCTATTTTTAGAAAGTCCCCTGGAAGGCATCGTTTTGCATCCCAAACCCTATAGAGCATATTAGTTCAATTTATTTTGCATTTGGATTAAGTTTGGGATTTTTTCAAAAAGTAATATTTAATGAGCTATTTTAATTATTATTTTCACTTAAGCTTCTAGGGGTGAAATAATTAGTTAAACCTAAGTGTTATAGCTCATTGGAAAGGTTTTTAAGTATTCTAAATGATAGATACTTAAAAAGGTGACCTCACACATGATATATTTTTATTATTTCAAAAAGGTCTTTTGGAGAGGAGAAATATGAAGAGTTAAAAGCAAAATAATAATATATTCCTCTCAAAAAAAGTTATAAAAGGGGAATGATAGCTCATTTGAAGGGTTATGCTTTTGGAATTAATTTTGTTTGCAGATGGATTGAACCTGTGAGTTCTTCCATATTCTCTTGAGGACAGAAAACCTCTTGTAGAATGCTCTTGAGGACAAAAACCCTCTTGAGGTTGGGTGATTTTACATAAAAATCACATGAACACTTTCATGGAGTTTGGAGTAGTTGTTGGTTTGGTTTGTTTGATGAGTTTTGTATGAGTTTTGATTTGCTTTGGAGGAGTATTGTTTCAGCTTTCAATAGTTTAATAATAAAGAAGTTCCCTAGCTACCATACACCTCTGGGCCGTACAGCTAGAGGGATTGATTTATAACTTTTGGTGTGCATTGGGTTCAAATTTCCCTTAATGTTGTAGGGATCTTCTAGTCATGTGAAGGTGTTCTTATAGACAAGATTTCATTGTATTTTTATCTGTCTACTATGATTTTTGAGATTGAAGGTACTTCCAAGGCCGTACACATGGTCAAGAATCGACTTCTTCAGGTTGTCTCATGCTGTATGTTAAGTTGTGACCAGTTGATTGCATTGTCTTTGATATGTTTGGGTGCCTATTTGCAAATTTAATTCATCAAATTTGGAGTAGTATTTTTAAGGTATTTGATGAGTTTGGTTGCTATAGGGTTGTACATTCTTAGATGATGTTATTATTTTAGACTGCCTTTACTTAGGGATATATATAAAATCAAACCTTGAGCAATTAATTCCTTGTATTTGTGTTGCTTTTAATATTCTGTAGAGACTTTGATAATTGTTAAGGCATTTTCTGGGATGTTTGTACTAGTAGTAAGGGTGTCATACCTTCCCAAAATTCAAGGGCCATAACGCATCGTATATTTGGATTATGGATTATGACTTTTCTCATTGAATGATGTCTTGGCAAATATTATAATGTTGTTTCAGTCTGTGAAGGAGATATATTGTATGTGATAACCTTTGTTATTCTTCATTACATGATAGTCCTACAACTTGAAAAGAGGGGGGTCTGAAAACACAGTGATACATATTCGATCGGTAGTGTTTCTTGATGTTCTTCAGCTCAGATTAGCAGAGAAACTTCAGTGTCATTGGTCTTGGACAGTTTGATGAAAAAGGTTATGATGCCAATATTATGCAACGGAATTGCAATGATTTCCAAACATTCATGAGTCTATTAACAAGTCCAATCTATACTTTTGATTTGTATTACATTTAATGAACTCATTGTAATCTTTTTTTATGTTGCAAAAACACATAATAACCCCCGGATGGTTCAACCATTGGTGTGGAGCAAATTGGAACTTATCTTTCATGTTCTTTCTACCCACTGAATAAGTGGTGAATTCCCACTGGATAAGTGGATGATTTTTAGTCTCTTTCTTGTATTTCCACCCACTAAAAAGTGGTGAATCCCCACTACATAAGTGGATGCCTGCTCATAGCAGATGAATGTATTTACTTGTTGCACAATGCTCTAGTTTTCTAAGACAAAGCACATTATGCTCTCACCTCGCTTGATTGGGATCTTGGTCATCAGAAGTATGGAGCTCATTTAGTTGGATATATGCAATATTGTGCTAACATTGTGATATGATTGTTCAAATTTTAAAAAATTTGGGATATCATGTTACAGTTGTCCCATGTGTTTTGGATCCTTTACAATCCTTCTAGCTAGGAGTTTGACCAAAATGTGGGCGCATATGTATGCATTTGATGATGTCACATGGTTAGAAGGTAGTAACCTCTCATTGGCCGATTGTGAGTTCATGTTTTGGAGGTCATTTTGGTGCTTGAAGACACATAGTTTTGGCAATTTGATGCAATTGAATTATTGAATGTATTAACTATGTGCAACTATGAATCTAGTGGATCTCATGTCTAGCATGTGGAGTACATTTCTCACCCCCTCCCAATTGTATGCTATTTTGTATTGTATTTTTTAAGTGAGCTAAAATGTAATTTCAATTAGTGGAAAATTATAATTTAGATTTCAATTATATGTCATGCAATGATAATTATTGAAAAAATCTATGTTATTATGATGGTGATTTAGGCATTGCTTACCCTATGGTATTCCCAACCTTGTTCAAGATTATTCAATAAATTGTTGTGATATCCTCAATCTTGATTTGGTCATGGACAAAAGGTTCAAACAAGAATTATCCAACCATGCAACCTTAACACAAAACACTTCACAATTTCATTAAAAAAAATTCAAATACACAAAAGATAAGTAGAACAATAATTTTATTGATTCACAATCTAAAATTTATCAATATTCTTTATAGAAATTAATTATAATTAGAATAAGATATTAGTCTTGATTTATTGTCACGTCTCATACTTGCATACTTGATTGAAAGGTTAAAATTTCAATAATTACATTGATTAGTTAAACTGATTCGCTTCGGCTATTTCCTTCACTTCGGCTATATTGGGACTAACTTATTTATGGTCTTATGAGTTTGACTTTTGCAGCCTTGTCGACGACAAGAGCATGGGTCAGGTAGGAGAGTCCTAGCTACGTGGCAACATCTGACAGGTTTTATCTGGGAATTCCACACACACACATAGTTGCTTTATCTTACATTGCATCACGTTGAATGTATTTTCGATAAGTAACGCTTGCATGTTTAAATTTTTTATCGTGTTTGTGTGATTATTGAATGGATGTTGATGTTTTTTGTCTGAGTGGAATAGCTTTGAATGTCCTTGATTATTGTATTTTCAACTCGATACCTGTTGAGAAAAGAAAACCAACAAGTTAGTAGAGTTATTGTTTGTTTTAAAAAATAAAAATAACTATTGTAATATCGAAATACTATCTATAAGCAATTAAATTTACGAAGGTTAGTAGTTCTGATAATTGATATATTAAATTGAATAAATAAGTAATTTAAATATATGCAAAACAAATAAAGATATAATTAACATTGTTATCTTTAGAATGTAATGTTTTTGGTAAAGGATTAAATATTTAATTTAAATTAAAAAGAAAACCATTTATGTTCATGCATTCTTTTATATATAGAGAGAGGAAAAAGAAAGGAAATATACGGATATTAAACAAAAAAAATCAAGATGTATTCTCAGATTTTGAGTATTCTCCATTATTATTTTTAGTTTACAAGCAAAGAGAGAGAGAGTCTTGTTTTGAACAGTTAGAGAAAGCATGCGATGCATGCATTATGAGGTTACAAAAAAATAGCAAATAAAGAATTTTTGCATGTTTATGGGAGAAAGAAATTGCCAGTCGTAGGGGGAGATTAGTGTTTAAAAAAAATACGGAAGGGCAAATAAGAGGATACTGAGGATTTGGAATATACGAGAGGAGAAGAAGGGTATTCAGCGGCCGCACAGACAGAGGCAGAATAGAAGGATTTTGGTCACATTCCCTGGAAGTCACGAACTCTCTACCTGGGACAGACAACGAAAAAGGTACCCCTCTTGCTTGAATGTAATGCTTCTGTTCTTTTTCCTCCTTCAATGTAAGTAACGGCTTCTGGCCTTCTTATAAACGTGCATTAGAGAAGCCTACACCGGCGAAAATAAATCTTCTGGTCAAAATGTCCACATTATGAGGAGATATAACAGTTTAATTGAGAATGAATGAAGTCATACAAATAGAAGAATGATTGTGTTACCATCTCACTTTGCTTTGCCAAATATGACAGACGGATGCTTCAAAAATAATCATTTTAAGTCAAATGGAGGACATAATAACTATGACTATTAATCGGTTCTCTAAGAGGATTAAGTATATATAATTTTTGCTTGAGCTGGAGCTCAATATCATCTCATTTTAATTAGAATATTGTCTGGTTATGATTATATATTGTATATGATGGATCGGTCTGTGTCTTGCCATCCTACGTAAACGTGGCCTTTAGTCTCTTTCTCTTTTCATTATACGCAGTAACCTCTCTAAACTCCTCCACTGCGGTTGATTAACTGTGCTTATCCCATCAAATTTTGACACTCCTCTATCGATCGGCCTTCTAGGAGTAGATCTCTTCACATGAGTTTCCACTTACGGCCCTTAGAAATAACCTCTGATCTAACTTTGGCTCACCTTGATTTGATCAGTTTGAGAGAAGCTGAGGTCTTCATAAGGCCGATTGAGTGATCCTCAAAACTTTATGAAGTTGATTTCTGTGTGTTTTGAGAGTCTTTCTTTCTTAAGTGAATAAAGTTGTACACTGCCTATTATCATCCCAACGCTTTATGTCGATCTCTATTATAATAAATGCTACAGCTGTATGATAAATAATGTTACACTTGTATTTGTAAAGTCAAACTGCTGTATTATTATGCCGACTACATTTATTTGGATGTCAATGTTCTTTGTTAAATGGAGCACGTTCCCTACATAACGCATACCATTCAATGTTGCTGTCATTCACATATTGGAGTTGTCGCTGCATGAAGTCGTAATCTTTTGAGTAAAATGATGAAACTTTAAAACAATTTCTGTATATTTCAACCTCCGTGGATTTAAAACGTTTTCTGTGTTGAACCAATTGTTTGCTGTTTAGAGTAAACCCGTAATAGTAAGCAAATCAGATCTAATTGTATCTAAAATTGCACAAGATTGTTTGATGATTGAAGTGGACGATATTTAAGGAAACAATGATAAGTTCTGAAACTAGATAACTCAATATAATGACCCAAGCTAGCTGTCCACATAAAGAAAATAGAAACAATTAAACATTTGAACTGCTTCGATATCTGATCTAAAAACTTATTCAAACACATGTAAACGATCCTCTGAAGCTAGACGAAAGATATACATTTCTTTTTTTTCTTTATCAACGCAAGAAACTTTGTTCTAGAGATTAAGTCATTAGTGCTCTAATTGAAAAGACTACGGGAATTATACTTAAAGGATCAATCTATTTGTCTCTTACACTGATGATCATTCAAATAGTGTTTACTTTATTCAAATTGACATGAATTACGTTTACAAAATGAATTGAAATTGCTTTGTTCTCTTCTTTGAAGTTTCTGACAAATGATGATTACTATGTAGAGAGTGAGTTGTTTACTTAATTTTGCTTACCCTCATCATTGTATTAGAGTTATGAAGGAAAGATTGTCTTCCGGGACGGGTATCGAATGTGGGTTATTAGGGAAGTAAGTTTCTTTTTCAAACTTGCATGCCGTTATTACGGAGTAATGCTTTGGCCAAAGCTAACAGAATGTTGAAATAGACATGCACCATTGAAATAGATGGACTTTTCCTAGCTATACATTGTATATTTTTTTCCTACCACATCCTATTGATGAGATGCTGCATTCATATTAGCGATGCATGTAGATTGATAGGCACATACCAGATTCCACCCTGCATATGTTTCCAAGTTGCTAGGCTCTTTGAGCAGGGTCGGGCATCCTTCAGTTTGAAGGATACCGGGGAAGCGCAAGCTTCATGGTTGGGCAGAAAAAGCACCTGAACCATGTTCTTGTCCTTCGACGCAGCAGATGGCCAGTTGGTCGATGGCGGTCGAGGACTCCTTGACAGATTTATTTGACATTATGACAATTGTACTTCTTATATTCAAAAGATTGTAAGGCTTGTTGCCGTTATTCGACACTTGTAATATTATTTCTTCATACTCTGTAAATGACTTCAGATGTATCTATAAACGCATTAGAATTATGGTTGTATTTTTTACTTGTGAACTTGAAAACTTGCTTGGACTCTAGAATGTTATCTTATTACATTTCCTTGGAATGACGAGTATAAGTTATATTAATTTACTGTACATGATTTTACTTCCAGTAAATCTTGCTTACTTCAGTTTCTTATAATGTGAATGTGAAGAACTTTACATTTATAATGAAATACATACATAGACTATGTGTAGCTTCTCAAACACAATCTTTTGAGCTGATATTCAATTATGATGCTTGCCTTGATATTCCAAACTCTTGATCTACTATTGAAATCTTTTGTTCTTTGATGGTATCTTTACCTTTTTGTTTTCACTTCCTAACTGCCTTGCAATGCAGAATAAATGATATTTTATAACAAACAAGGATGAAATATCTTGGCACTAACCAATAAGTACATTGCCCAATGCACATGTGATTAGGGGTTCAACATGAAATGATTTATCCTTTGATCTACTTAAGGAAACCTACAGATGTTCCCTCTTCAGATGAGTGTGGCAAGATGTATGCGTTAGAACTCAATGTGGCCTTTTAGCCATGAATCTCTGTGAGATTGACAATGGGTAAAAGCAAGAAGTTGGGTCCACGAAGAGGGAAAGTTTCGGCCAAAAAAAAGTCTCGCAGGAAACGTGTATGTGTTATTGAAATAACATGTATGCGCTTAGCTATGAGTACCGGAGCCTAAAATGCATACGCATTATAAAACGTGTATGCGTTATATAACAAGAAACACATACGCGTTATAAAATGTGTATGCGTTATATAACACGTACACGTTATAACGCATATGCATTTCTTAAAGGTATTCAAATGAGCAAATACATAACACGTACGCGTTATATAATGCATACGCGTTTAGTTTTAAGAACATGTATGCATTTTATAATGAATACACATTTTTCAAATTTTGAGGCTCGAGAAAGGCTTGGCAACCTGACCCTTAGCCTTTGACCTGCGACTAAAAAACTAAGGCAGGTTCAAGAGAAATGTCTAACTTTGGCAATATAGATGATGGACTTTTTTTCTGAATTAATCTATGAAATTAAAACCCATTATAGAACACGATTTCTAGTTTCCAAATATATAAATTTTGTTAAGATTGGATTATGTTTTTTATTTTTTAATTAATTTCTAAGCAAACTGGTCCATAAACTTGAATTATCAGGCTTTTTTGTTTTTAATAACTTTTTTTTGGTTAATTTTTTTGTAAAAAAATTATATGACATCAATCTTCAGACAATTCTCTACACAATGTAAAAAAAATTAAAAAATGTTTAGTTTAGGTCCAATTATGATGTCCGTACACGTTGATTTTTAAAAACAACAATTAGGGCCAATAAAAATTCAAGAAAAAAAATATGCAGAAAAAAATAACAAAAAATATCCTCATCAATCTTCATGTTGTTAGATATCTTTTCCCAAAAGGAATTAGAAAAATATTTTTATTTAGGTCAAAAAGTGATGTCCGTACATGTGCATGGTATGGTAAAAAAATGACTTTTAAAAAGTGGTTTTTATACATGCTTATCAAAATTTAATTTCTATCATATGGGTATTTGAATAAATTACATATTTAGAAACTAGATTCAAAATACTAAATTTCATATTACTTTTTTTAAGATTCATTGTGTAAGTGCTTCAAATTTTCAGTCCAAGTGTGACAAATTCTAAAAAACAGTAAAAGCACTTCCACTTTTTGAGCTTTTTGTGAACCTAACTTCTTGCATCAGCCCCAATGCCTTACATGTCATTACAAGTTGACATGAGATTCAAAAACATGGTGTTAAATTCAAATAAGTCCTCTTTAGGTGAATTTTACAAGTCACGTCACTTTAGGCTATGAGAAAACTTTTAGTGATGATGTGGCATTGTAGTAAACACCTTCATGAAGCCCTAAATTGATTTGGAAGCACTATGATAAAAGTGTGTTAAACACGATAGAAATATTGATTGAACTCTGTGATTTGAAACTTGATGATTGTGGCAATAATGAACCGTTGGGGTATGAATCAACCTTTTGTGGTAATAATATGATAACTTTGACACTTTACGAATCTTGAAAAATAAAACAAACATGAAATAATATTTTTTGTTGATGAAAGATTGTTCTTGCTCTTAGCCCCTAGATGCTCTTGCATCAAACAACATGGGTAACTAAAAAGTGAACCTCTCACTTTACGTCAAGGTTGCTAGCTAAAGAAAAACCAAAATAGTTCACCTCAACTGTGGACATCCATGTTGAATCTTCATTAGGCCTTCATTTCCATTTCACCAAGTATTTTTCATATTTTCTGCCCCTTGTGCTCTTTCCAATTCTATTGTCCAATATCTCCTCAATCTCTTTAACTTATTGTTCTAGCATCTACTTTCTCCAATTCATCTTTGCACCTTCTTCTTCCAAGTCTCCATAATATTCATCCAAATCTACAATGTTAAATATTGGTGATATACCAAAACCTTTAGGCAATTCAACTTCATATGCATTCCCAAAATTAAACTTCCTTATGATCTTCCAATGTCCAAACTTCTTCATTTGTAATTTATTATATATACCTTGTAGAAAACTCCAATTTCTTAGACATACCACTTCATCTTCAAATTCATATTCTTTATCTCCTCTTCGCATTAGATTTTTCCTTGTACTTAGCATTCATTTTCTCCAACTGTTGTCTTACCTCCTCTTACAATTTCTTCATATGATTTGCAATTTTTTTTCCTTAGCACTTCTCTTTGCTTCATTTTTGATATATCTAAACTCTAATAAATTCCTTGTATTTTGACCATACAATATCTCAATTGGTGTTTTCCCTATATTTCTATTCATTAAATTATTATATTCAAACTCTACTTAAGTTAACGTCAAATCACAATTACTAGTCTTTATATTACTAAACATCTCAACAAGTTCCCTAAACTCTTGTTTACCACTTTTTTCTATCTATCCATCTAGAGGTGATATGTTGAACTAAATTTCAACTTTGTGTGCATCTTCTTCTACAATGTCCTCTAGAAATAACCAACAAATTTGGTATCTCTATTAGAAATTATACTTCTTAGCAATCCATGTAATCTTACAATCTTTTTGAAAATTGGTTATGTGTACCACATTATTATTTTTCTTGCATGCTATAAAATGCATCACCTTAGAAAATTTATCAACTACAACAAATACTAAATAATAACCTCTTTATGTTCTTGGGAAACCTATTACAAAATCCATGCTTATGTCATCCCAAGGCTTCTTTGGAATTGGCAATGATTTATATAATCCAATAATCTGACTTCCACCTATTGCAATTTGAAAAATTCTATAGTTTTGAATATACCTTTTCACATCGTTATACATCTATGGCCAATAGTAATTCTCATTTACTAATACTACTACCTTGTCAACACCAAAATGACCAACTCATCCATTGCAATGCTTCTCCTTAATCAAAATTCCACTCATTGAACTTGTAGGATTGCATAATTAATTTCCTTTGAATAACGTATCATTTTGAATCAAATAATCTAGCCACTTAGTCCTATCCACACTTACTGGTTCTTTACATGTTTTCTACGCTTCAACAAAGCCAATATCACTCTCATACAAAAGCTTCATTTCATCAAATCCAATTATTTCAATTCTCATTTGAATTAGCAAATTCTATCTCCTACTAAATGCATCAACAACTCTATTTGACTTACCACTCCTATGCTTCAATACAAAATAATAACTTTGCATAAATTCAACCCATATTACATGTCTCTGATTTGACTTACCTTTAAAATTTATGTAATCCAACGTTTGATGATCTATATACAACATAAATTTGTTATGTACGTAGGGATATGATATTATAATGTATTTAGATGGATGGAGATGCCATCATGTGGCACACATCCCTTAAGTTAGTTATATTAAGTCTTATGGATAACTTGTATAATTAATTATATCAAGTGTTAAGTAGACCTTCATTAGGATTACCCTTCCATTATGTTATTAGGAGGAGGTATATATAAAGGAGGTGATTATCATTATAGGTATATGTAGAGTATTATATTGTATTGGAGATCACTTGGACATATAGCATGGAGTGACTTCTTCCTTAAGGATTATTGTATTGTGTTATCCTACCTTAAGGATTTATTCTATTTTCGCATATATTGGATATTAGGGGATATTGGCCCACAAACATCTCTTGTATTGTGTTAGATCTATCTTATACATTATATTATTTCCATCATTATATGTTTGGATCATTACAAGTGGTATTAGAGCATGATCTTGGCACCGTGAAGGAAAAAATAAGGTGATTTTTTTTTGATTTTAGAGGTCATTTTGGGAAGTGCATATCTATCCATATTGGTGAATATTTGCAAGATTTTTGGTGGGTTTATTAAGAGCATACGGAAGCTACTACAATCCATATTTGAGTGCAATTGGAATAGAATTAAGGGATTTATTGCAGAATTAGGGTTTTCACCATTTTCTCTCCTAGGGCTGAAATTCAGTGAATTTTTTCCTAATTTCTGGAGGGTTGGTCACAGACATAGTGGTACAACTATAGATATGATTTGGAAGCATTTGGATTTGTTTTCAATAAGTTATGTCAATTTTATTATTTTTCATAAATTTGCTTTCTAGGCCACAAATCAAAGAATTTTTTTGAGATTTTTATATTTATGGAATGCTCGCCAAATTTTATCCAGGGTCTATTAATTGTATTTTTAATTTTTATCCCACAACATTACGAAACAATTTAATCAAAGTCGGGTAGGATGGAAAAAATTAGAAACCCTAGTTTCAATGGGAATTCCTAATTTTGATGGAAGTGGAGAAGCCCTAGAATGGTGGAACCAATTCAAAAGGACTTATGGTATGGAAAAAGATTGGAAAAGAATATTAGGTTGGCACTTGAAGGGTATAGCTTCCAATGGTATGTTGAGTGGTGCTATGCCATTTCTTCTTTAGACCAAATGGAATTAGCTTTCTTTGATAGATGGGTTCCAAAAGAAGAAGAATAAGAAGAAGGACAAGAGAAAGAAGATGAAGAACATGAGTATGATGAAGAAAAAGGAGTAGTAGAAGAAGAGGAAGTAGGAGGAAGGAAAAGAGGATAATGAAGAGAAGATGAATGATACAAGGACATGCACTTTAGCTCCAAGGAAGGAAGATTCAATCCTTCAATTTCAAGGATGTATTCAAAAGTAAAAGGTTATTGTTTCTATAAAACCTAGCAGCAAGTACAACTTCGTCAACATGGAATTAGCCAAGAAGCTACAAGTACAAGCAAAGCACATTAAGAACAATCAAATATCGGTTAAGGATATTCAATTTTTTGAAGATTTGAAGCTTTCTATGGATAAATATGTTTTGCATTCAAACTTTCATGATTTGGATATGGATGGATTGGATAGTGTTCTTGGTTATCCTTGGTTAGAATCTTTGGGAACAATAAAAATCAATGTGCAAAAGAAGTTCATGAAGCTTTGGTAAAGGAGGAAAAAAGTTACATTAAGATATTACACATAATGAAGTTCAAAATAAAGTCAGGGAAGTGCAAGTTCAAGGATCTACTGAAGATTGTATCAATGAATTAGAGGACATACAAGAGAGAAATATGTAGAGAAAAAAGAGATGAGTAATTCTTTTCATGAGCCAACAAAACACGTGGAAAAAAATGATGAAGAATTAGAGAAGGCTCCAGTGATAGCAAAAGGTGCATTATATAGGCATCCACATCATTGTGAGAGACAAGAATCATGGATAAAACCATCATGGAGGAATGATACTACATGGAAACAACAATCCAATCACTATGGACCTACATGAAATTACAAGAGAAACTACAATGATCCATGGTATCATAGAAGGGCTATTCAAGGCAGCAAATGAGGACTTACTTTGATAAGGAATGGAATCAAATGGGTGCAGCTAAATATGGACTGAGGATGAGATCAAGATACTATCAAGATAAAACCATTGCAAAGATCAACTATGGATGTTTGAATGATTGGTCATGGTGGCACATTCATAACAACTTGTGGTGGTCTTACTATTTGGCTTCTTCTCGTGTTTCAAGGATGAAACATGTCAAGGAGGGATGGCATGTTATGTACCTAGAGATATGATATTATAATGTATTTAGGTGGATGGAGATGCCAACATGTGGCACACATCCCTTAAGTTAGTTATATTAGGTCTTATGGATAACTTGTATAATTAATTATATCAGGTGTTGAGTAGGCCTTCATTAGGATTACCCTTCTATTATGTTATTAGGAGGAGGTATATATAAAGGAGGTGAGTATCATCGTAGGTATGTGTAAAGTATTATATTGTGTTGGAGATCACTTGGAGATATAGCATGGAGTGGCTTATTCCTTAAGGAGTATTGTATGGTGTTACCCTAACTTAAGGGTTTATTCTATTTCTGCATATATTGGATATTAGAGCTTATTGGCCCACAAACATCTCTTGTGTTGTGTGAGAACTATCTTATACATTATATTATTTACATTATTATATGTTTGGATCATTACAAAATTCCTTAGGAAACAAATAATTTCTCCACTTCTTTAATGCTTGAATTATGGCATAAAATTATTTATCATATAATGAATATTTTTTCTTTACATCATTCAACTTCTCACTAAAATATATTACTAGTCTCCCTTCTTGGCTCAATATTGCTTCAATTACACTACCTCTTACATCATAGTATATCTAAAACATTTTTACGAAGTCTAGCAATGCTAACACTAGCTATTCAATAACCTTCTTCAATAATTCAAAACTTCTATGTGATCCTACATTCCACTCAAAATCCCTTTTATCACATCTCATTATCTCAGTTATTAGTGCACATATACCACTAAAATTTCTTATGGACTTCCTATATAAATTAACCAATCAATGAAAAATTCTTCTTTGAAATACTCTTTAGTGTAGTCCAATCAATAATTGCTTTTACCTTCTCTAAATCCATATTCAAACATTCAATTGAAATTACAGATCCCAAGTATACTATAAGGCCCATTCATTTTGTAGTCACAAGTGTAACTATTAAACCACATTATATATTTGATACCTAGTTAGTAGATGGTTTTATATGTTGACACTATAATAGATGCATAGGTGCTTGTTCGTTACTTTCATATATATACTACAAGGGATGTTGATCTAATATATTTAGGATCCATATCATTTAAATAACTAAGATTGTTTTGTATGATTATTAGAAAATCATGATTATTCATCATGACTAACCTTGATTTTAATATTAATTTCTTAAAGGAGATATTAGATTAAATTATGATTTAAACATGATAAAAAAGATTATGTATACAACTTGGATGCATTGGTTTTAAATTAATCTGAGAACAAATGATTATCATATGTATGAATGGTGATTCTTAAAAATTGACATGGAGTAAGAATGACAATTTCTATCTCCCCCATATTCATGGTTTTCTTAAATCTGGGCCACAACTAGTTGATCCTTTGGGAATAAGTTGAGCAAGCTCTTGAGAGTAGAGGCCTTGGAAATCCATTTATTGTTGATTCTTGTGTTACTAAGATCATTGTTCCCATGATCTTACTAAGTTCATTGTATTGTATGAGTTATTTCTTAAATCCTTGAATTGGAAATATATTCAAAAGGTATCAGTAATCATGGGATTATCTTGAATAATATGGTCTTTATGTTCTTAGATATAACACACCTACTTATAATGGGTGGTTTTTATCCTAAGAAATTATCTGGGAAGCGGCGGCTATGAAGTTGCACGATGTATTTGATAGGGAGAAGCTGTCAGAGCCTTGGGGCCAAGTCTATTTAATGCTTATGAAGTTCTTTATGTTAGAAGGAAGGTTTAAGGTATTTTACCATTATCATTATGCCCTTCTCAATCATTTTAGGAACAAGATGGAAATTAGCTTTCCTTTTTTCTTTAGTCCTCCCTGGAAAACTCCATTAAGTCGACTAAAGAGCATAGAGCTAAAAACCCTGGTCACCCTCTTGTCCCTATCCATCAAGGCCTCATTCTGAGACTTTACCATTTCCATCTTGCCCTGTGTCCCCCGAAGCAGATTAAGGTCAAAATTATTGAGGACCCCCAAATGTTTGTCTCTCCTGGTCCTAAAGGTAAGGTGAAAATGTGTGTCAGGACCCCGAAGACCTCTAAAATGGCCAAGGGGGATCCCCGTATTGTGGAATGCAAGCCCCCGACTAGGACCCCCACCCCTAAGTCTAAAACGAAATCCCCGAGAAAAGCCCATCTGGAACCTGGGAAAGATAAAATGTGCTCGACCAAAAGGGAGAGGAAGGTGGCTGAGGAGGAAGGGATTGTGCAGGCTAAGAAAGCCAAGACTGGTACTGAGGAAGAAGAGATGGCGTTGGTTTTGTGAAAATTGTTGAATTGGACTCGGGGCCCATACAGACTGGAAGTGGTGTTGGGGAGGATGCTGTTAAACATACTAGCTCGAGGGTTTGTCGATCTAATCGCATTGTTGGGAAACCTTTTGCTAACCTGCAGGGTGTCGAGATTTTTGATGACTCAAAATTTATTGAGGAAACTATTGGGGAGGGGGAGAATGATGCTCCTACTGAATCTGTGCATGAGGAAGAAGGGGTGAGCCATTTTGCTTCCATGAACAAGTCAAGTTCGGAGGACATGGGTGTTGCTACCGAGGAAACTGGTGGTTTGGATAACAAGGGTAGTTATCTATTGTGTGTCAGACCGCTGAGGACATGGGGAGACTCAAGCTGTAGATGGAGAAAATGCAAAAGAAATGGAAGACCATGGCCGAATTCGTTGCCAAGGCCTTGCATCGGGCGGCGTCGATCTTTGTTGCTATGAAGGAGCTAGATGACAAAGCCAAGCAGGTGGGGATTGATAGCCTTGGTTCTTAGTTCTTGTTTTTATTTTCTGTTGTTTTTGGTTAGTCATTTTTTTGTCGACTGTTAGTGTGCTGTCAATGTATTGTTATTGCCATGTTTAAGGCTTGTTGCCTTGGGGGTTGTTTTATATAGGTTTCTGGACCCTCTTTTCTAGCTGAACTAATCAAAAACTATCTAGGAAGCAAACCTAGAAAGGATAGCTCACCCATTACCATATGTTTAGTCAGATGGCTTTTCACTCCTTAAATAAACACGGGAATTTATAACTACATTTGATTATAGAAATCTCATGCTTTAATGATCTCCTCAATAAAGATTGACAAATTATCATTATTTTAAAGTATTGTAATATCCTTATAGCTCCATTGTATTGGTTATATTCTAGGATCAATTACAAGTATCTCAAAACAAAGTGTGCACTTAAGAAATGTAATTTGATCAAACTAGTTGTTATACATATCAAGGTTGGTATGCAATCAAATGATAAATCTATCATATAAAAAGACCAAACTTAGCTTGTAATAAATTTGATTTACATTACCATATTCAAACTAGATATTACCTATACAATAGGTATTAAATCTAGATTTATGTGGAATACTATATGATCGTTGGATAATGACAAATGCACATTTAAGGTATATTAAAGGTATAACGGTCTTTATTATTCTTGCACCAAGAATAAATTTATTCAATTATTATGTTACTAACTATATTGTGATCCTATTAATATATGAAATCTACTTCAAGCCCTATCTTAAAAATATGGTGCAAATGTTATCACATGGATGGAGTAATACTTAAAATAGCAACCTTCTATAGCTAGAGTGCAACTTTGAAAGTGTAATAAAAGGCTTTCTAAACACTCTTGGGATGACATGTCTTAATGTTATTGGTCAAAGAATATATGTGTAGGGACCGCAAGCCCACATAATAAATGAATGAATCGAATACTACCATGTATAATCTAAGGACAACTATGGTGGGCCTATATTACCTACTCAATATGAATACTATGATAATATAAGTCTGACTAAATAATTTTATGTTGTGTCCAGTACCCACTCGCTGAGGCATAATGGTGAAAGGTACCCACCCACAACTTCATGTTTAGCCATTTTACCACAACCATCAATCTTGTTTAGATCAATGAAGATCATTGGATTTCCTCACTACTTAATGAACTATAAAAAACAAATACAATTGTTGGCCCACATTAAAAATATTAGCAAACTATTATGCTTTACAAATTAATATGAAGGGTGCAAAAGACATTATGTATTCATAGTCGAGGAGGATGGCCACATGTCAACATTTAGGTAAAACAACAAAATGAAATTATGCACATCTTTAGGTTTGACCATTTAACCCCTAACCATAGATCTTTGTCCAATTAACTCAAGCCTTTGGATCAACGTGACATGGTGAATTTAAAATAACATAGTCACAAGACTATATTCTTGACCAAAGGGATTTCAAGAAGGCAATGTGGCATATTCCAATTGGCTATGGTAAAGGTATAGTTGTGGGAAATTAAATTGTGTTCCCCTTTGAGTTTGGATGTAAGCTGCAAAATATTAAGGTTAAGAAAAATTAAAGATGTGGTAGGGAAAAGTGAAAGGTAAGTTGGCATTACATGGCCACCCATCATTGGTCAAGGGGGTGAAGTACGAAGGTGATACAAGATAGTACTGTAAAGAGAATTTCCAAGTGTCCTAAATGACTTTGATAATATGGTGGGACTAGTTCTGAATATTTCATGGATGAACGTTATAAACACTACAAATTTAGAAGATACATGTCACAATAGGGGCTAAACAATAAAATAAGGTAGTGCACGTTTTTAGTTTAGACATTTTACCCCTAGCAATACATCTCATCTTGATTTATCCAAACAGTTGATCCTTGTTGGAGCTTAGCAAATAAATTAATGGGATAAAGGAAATCCTACATGGAAGGTGTGAGTACATGAATAAATCATATCCATGGGATTGGAGCCATTAATAGTTCCCAAGAATTTTAAATTTTTCATGGCACTGTTATAATGAAAAACCCTATAAGCCCTTAGATTGATTATAATCAATGATTGATGATGAACAAATAACAACACATAATTTGTTGCTTATCGCCATTCCATCTATGTTATCAGAACACATCACCATCACATGCAAATAACTTTGATAGCTTGCCTCTAAGTGAAAGTGTTTGACAATTGTGAAGTGAATGAAAACTCCTATGAACTATGAGATATAAACCATAAAATTGACCTAGGTAGCGAACTTCACCTTAAGTTTTGAACATTGAAACACTACGCTATGATAATGATATTATGATTCAAAATAAAGACTATGATGATAAGTAAAAAACTATAGAGATATTAGGAAATCCTATAAAACATAAGAAAAAAATTATACAAGAGAAATCTTGTCTTTTCAACTAAATCAAAGAGAAATGATCAATGCCATTTCATAAAATTATTTTAATAATCTAAATATGTATATTTTGGTTTCATTTAATGACTTTCATAGGGATCCTAAGGAAATTAAATCTTCTTTTACTATTTCATTGAAAGTTGATATTACTCTTTTTTATTATAGAACTATTATTAGATGAGAAGATCAATAAGATGGTTGAGGCTTATCTAGGAGAATGTGGTTAACGTGTTGCTGTTGTAGGTAACTCTTGAAGGCCATATAACAAGGTCATGTGATGCTTGGAAATTTGTCAAAGTTCAATGATGACATGCTTAGACTATGAACTATAGAGTTGATACTTAGTTCAATATGATTAAAATCATGATCTTAAAAGACATTATCATTTGAAGTTTAATTAATTCTTATCACCAAAGATTTGGGAGACTTTTGTCTTGGAAATTCAAATTGAATTTAAGGATTTTGTCTTGAGATTGAAGCCAACTAGGGAATCTTATTAAGGTTTTTCCTATTTGGGAATCTACTTATACCTAGTGAATTAACATTGTAAAGGGTTGGAAACCATTGAATTGAAATTTTTATTCAAATACTATTCTATTTTGGCTTTTACCTTGTTTGTTCAATAATTTTCTAAATTAAGGAATGATATTCTAAAATCATATCTGCAATTCATCAAAGTGTGACATATTTGAGTTGAGTACTTCATTACATATCTTTAGTATCGAAGGTTGTGAAAATTTGTGTATTTAATCTATGCACAGAATATGATGGTTAACCTTAGTTATTTTTATAATTGATTTGTCCCTAGAAAATTACACCATCTTGTGTTTCTCACTATTTGAAGACTAGTCAAGTAATTATTGATTTTGATTGGATTTATGTGTTTTACAAAATCATATCTGAAAACAAAATAATATAAGTTTATTCTAGCATTTCTCTCTTTCCTTCATCTTTTGCATTTAAATTAATCTAGTAGAATTAAGATTAAATTAGTATTTAGCTATTTAGGTTAGTAGTTGGACTGATTTAAGTTTGTGTCTTGTTTCTAAAATGTTAAATTTCTTTGGTTGCACAAGTATTTATCATTGTTAATTTACACATGAATATGATGAGAGCAATGGTAGATTTGATAAACTCAATTGTGCTTATCAGAGTATAATTGCAAACAAGACTTTATGTTAAATTTTTCTTAGTTTTCACCGTAACCCCTTAAATTGGACAATTATCATCAACCTCTAGGTTACCCAAACATGCCAAGACTTAGTGATATAAATCTTGGGTAAAACAATTTCTTTTCAAGCAAGAACAATTGGTTCCAATTAAGTTGATGTGTCAAAATATGCATCAACAAGAAGTAATGGATCTTCAAATTGCAAGAGGTAATGGCATAGGGCACTAGATGTACATGACTACCAAGAGTTGATAAAAAAAGAATGTGAAACAAAGGGTCAATCATTAGGAGGATGTGTACAAGCATCAACACAAGTTGAGCAATACTAGGAAATAGGAGATTGGGTTTTAGAAAGTGGTAGAGTGGATTAGATTTATAAATACTCTAGATCATTTATTCTTCTTGTTTTGAATCAACGAGAATTAGTCGACTTTTATAATATGAAAATGTGTGTGTGTGTGTGTGTGTCTGTGTCTGTGTGCGCATGCGTGTGCATGCCGTATTAGTCATATTAATGCTATGTTAGTGAATATAGTTGTGTAAAAATAATTACATCCAATAAAATTATTGAATAATTCAAAAAGTTAAAAAATGTGACTTAATAAAAACCTTTAATATCAATGTAAAGTTATTCCAAAATTATTATAATACTATTTTGTGTAATTATGTAATGGAAATCTTTTTCTTTGTGGCCTTCCATTCAAATGGTTAAAACATATTTGAAGATGTGTGGAACCCAATTTAACTTGTCAAGTAGAGAAAATTTCCAAACTTCAAACTATTTGTCATTCATCAATTGAAACTTTAAAAAATACCTTTATGAAGAGATTTGAGATCAAATCTATTTCTATTATATACACATCCTAAACTTTTACATATAGGTGGTCAGATATTCCTTATTGCTTCCAAAAATAAAATGGAACGCTTGTCTTTTTAAAAATCTATCTAAAATTTATAGGACTTTTAAGACAAGTAATATTGGGGACCAATTAACCTTTTGGGTTTCTTTTTATTTCTAATGGAATTAGAATAATTCAATTGACATTTGGTAGATTGAATGTACTATCACAAAATTCGGAAGCTGCTTACATGGATTACAGACAATAGGGCAATGATTACAGGAGAAAAGTTTTACAATGCAAATGAACTAGTATATATTTAAACAAACAATTTTTGTATATCTCAAGCCATCCTAAGACCACCAGGGGTCTTCTCCTGATCTAAAGTCGGTTTCCACCCATGGAACAAAAACTATCTTGTCATCCACAACATCTGCGTGAGTGATTGCCAAAGACTGCATCACAGATTTTAAAAAGAAATGGTTGAGAACACAATTGTCAGGGTCTTCCTACTGCATGCACACGTGCAGATAAAATGTGGAAAGCCATTTATTCATGCTCTCTTACTCTAACATGCATATACCCATCTACTTTCTTCTCAACATTTTAGTCAGCCCTTACAGCATAAATAAGGTAAGAGAAGCTACTGTGTATGTTTATCTTTATTTGCATTGTGGATCACACTTTTAATAATTTCTTATTTTAATAGACCACAAGTGTAATTTGAAATGTTGATAGAAATAAATCGTAGAATTTTAACATAAACCGTTCTACTCTAACTATATACTTAGCTAATAATTTCTTGTTTTAATATACTTAGTTAATAATTTCTTGTTTTAATAGACCACAAGTGTAATCTGAAATGTTGATGAAAATAAATCAAAGTTTTAACAGAAACTCTACTCTATCTCGTGGACTACCCACTTAGCTAATAATTTCTTAAATTAATAGACCACAAATGTAATCTGAAATGTTGATGAAAATAAATCGAAGTTTTAACAGAAACTCTACTCTATCTTATGGACTACCCACTTAGCTAATAATTTTTTATTTTAATAGACCACGAGTGTAATCTGAAATGTTGATGAAAATAAATCACAGAGTTTTAATAGAAACTCTGTGCTCTATCTCATGGACTGCCCACTTAACTAATAATTTCTTAATTTAATAGACCACAGGTGTAATTTAAATGATGGAAATAAATTACAGAGTTTTAACAGAAACTCTCTAATCTATCTCATGAACTACCCACTTAACTAATAATTTCTTATTTTAATAGACCACAAATGTAATCTGAAATGTTATGTTAAAACTTTCTAATCTATCTCATGAACTACCCACTAGACTAATAATTTCTTATTTTAATAGACCACAAATGTAATCTGAAATGTTGTGGAAATAAATTAGAGTTTTAAGAGAAACTCTTCTACTCTATCTCATGGACTACCCAATTCCCTGTTTATTTGATATAAAATTCTTCCATTTTGGTATTTGATGTATAAACTTCTTTCATTTTGGTATTTGATGTAAAGCAAATTTGATTAACAGATGCAAGAAAAGCGAGAAACTTCCTTACCAGGGGAGCCGGTCCACGGACAACTTTGCCCTGGAAATTGTACTGAGAGCCATGGCAAGGGCAGATGAACCTGTTTTCTGCTTTATTCCACGGCACAACACAACCCAGATGAGTGCACACAGCATTGATTCCATATGTAGCCAATTGCCCATCATTCTCCACCACAATATAGGTTGGGTCTCCCTGTTGAAGCATAATCATCACCATTTGCCATTCACAATGAGAAAGGAACCCCCTTTTATTGCTTCAGTTTAGAATCACAATGTGACAAGTTTAAGCAATCTATTTTATCAAGTAGCCAACAAGTTCCATTATTCCTACACCCCAGCAATGGGTTGTTTACAGACAAAAAGAAATTCTACAAAAAAGGGGGTAAAACAGCGACCTTTAATCCTTGTGCTAGCGTTCTGTCACCAGGAGGATGAGTTTTAAGCCAGGAAGTAGCTGTAATATCGTTTCCTAGGGCATCCTTAGCAACAAGGCCGCCTCCAGAACCCCCAGATCTGTAATTATCAGAATATAGGTCATTTAAAACACTTGAGGCGTTGAAGTTGAAGCAGAGATTGGCAAAAGGTAAAACTTACTGGGGAGGAACAAAGAGGAGAGCATATGGACCCAACATTCCAGCGGTAGGCAGAGAAATAGCTCCCAACAGCAGCAAATTCATCAGTTTTCTTTTGCCCATATCAGGCACCCGATCCGCAGCGATATTTGCAGCTTGACAAACAATTTTAGAAGCCTCTTTCCTTGAGCTCCTATGCACCTGTCCATGCTTCTGCAACGCCCGAGGAGCGAGAATTCCACTATTGCAAGAGGATAACTAGACACAGGTTCCAACCCACAACAGGAAAAAGAAATCATTGCTGATGGGTGAATGAATATTGCAGCAAAATTCGGTTACTCCAATGGATTGATAAGCCGTATAAACATACCTGATTACTGATGGAAGATGGGGCTGCTGTAGCTGTAGAAATGGAAAGAGCTGCCATGGTTGTTCAACTCAGTTGTGACCTCAAAATGGATACAGCAGATTGTAGGATATGAAGACATCGTTCAAAGAGATTAGACGATAAGGCACTTTTCTATCCACAAAATGTCTCCACCACACATCAAATAAGTTGTTAAAAAACACCAATAAAACGGTAGCTAACAATTTCATTTTAAGTTCAAGGTGTCCTGGTTACTCGTCTTAAGGACATAAGTGAATTTGAATGATTTGGCATTCCTATAGACTCAAAAATAGAATTTTAACTTTTGTTCATCACATTTTATAATTCTCAATTTATTATTATTATTTTTTTAATTAATTTATTTTGGGGTCAAATTTATTGGTACAAAAATAACCCAAATCAATTTAGCTGCACAAATTTAATTACTAGCACTTGCATCCATAGGAGGTTCAAGGAATACGCCGATAGGAACAACCGATGAGTTTAGAAAATTTTCCAGCGTGATTTTTTTTACGGCGTGAAATAATTTTCAGAGCACTATAATGCTCACATATAAAAGCCTATCGGCTAATTATGTTCAAAATTTAAATTTTAGTTTAGGTCCAAGCTAACTTAGTTTCAATTAGTTATTATGTGTTGACTCGAGTGTCAAAACTTTCAAATTGTGTGCTTAGATCATGCGTAAAAGAACATTACCCCTAAGTCATTATAGATCATCTAGGTTCTATCATTTAGCATCAATTATCACCCATATCTTGTAGAATCACTTGCTACTAACATTTTACCTCTCTGAATCACTTTTGTCTTCGTCATAACACCACTTTACATCAACATATTTTAGTTGCATCACATCTTAATCAACAAGGTCAAAAACCCTTTTATTCAAGTTCCAAGTTCTAAGTTATCACACATTACCACAGTCGTATCGTTATCATTTGTATTGTTTCTTATTGTTTTCCAACTCTATTAAAATTCATTGAATCAATCAAGGGGATTGCCATAAGGAAAAGATCCTCACCTAGAAATCTCTCAAAGGTGTTTGTCAACACTGCTAAGTAGTCTGTATTGCAAGTCCAAACAACCAAGTAAATCTCTATTTGCAACTATAGAAGGTATACAAGTCATAGGGTCAACTCTGTAATCAAATGTTGAATATGTGGATAATGTTCAAATTAAAGAGTGTGAGAGATGACTTTCACAAGCACAAAATTGAACTAAGATTATAAACATCTTCAAAGTTGTAGAAATCAGTTGTTTTGTTTCATTCATCTCAAATATGACATCAAAATTCAGGTGGTTGTCTTCTTTCATAATAAAATCTATCTCCTCTTCATCAACATCAAGGTATGCATTTACTTCATGTTATTTCATTCTATTTTCATATCTATTTAGGTATAAATTTTTTACCCAACTCCTTATCTAGGGTAATTTATTAATCATTATTTATTTGCATTTATTTACTATAGATATTTTGTGTAGGGTGGTTTTATTGTCTCACATTAAATACTAAACCTGACATTTGAACCTTTCTAGGTTTTTCCTAGATAGGGTTTTGACCTTTTTTATTTTCTTATTTTTCCTCAAGATTGCTTGTATCTATCCTTTCATATCTAATTACTCTTTGGATCCACCATCACTTGTGCTCCATTACTTTACCTTTCTTAGTGTTTAGATCCACCCTCCCTTGTGCATCATTGTTATATACTTCATTATGATTACTTTTTCCACCCTATTAAAGCCACATTTGCTTTATGATATCACCATATATTTTTGGACACATCTAAGGATATTGATTCATGTGATGTTGCTACATCTAGCAAGCATATTTTTCTACATCTCATGATAACTCTCCTCTATGTGCTTCTCTTGCTACATCTTTCTTTAATTGATGCTTCAACTCTATAGTGGTATGATTTGCATCATGATTTTTATACTTCATTTATGGATGTTATATATTCTTTTGTCAAACATTTCACTTTTAGTCCTAATGATTGTTTGGAAGATCATACTAATCTTTTAGCATCAAATGAGTATCATGTGGTTCCATAAACTTATCCTATTGTCCAAGATGAGCAACAATATGAACATAAGGCTACACATTTTGTTAATACTACTGATCATTAGCACATCACTCCACCACAAGGCATCAAAGGAAGTTCACTAGATTGCGAGATTGTCACACCCCAATTTTGGACCATATTAATCACTTTTATCTTAAACTAATTATCAGTTTAAATGCTTTTATGTGCATTAGAAAGATATGGTTATTAAATAGTGCTTAGAAATTCAAATGGTTAGATGAATCTATTTTAATTATGTAATGTAGAAAAGAACATGATTTTTAATAAAGGTAAAGCTTTATATTATTAAATTGTTTCATGATTATATTGTTGTGGTTATGGACTAACTACTTTCTTATGAAACGAGGTGGATGCGGGAAAAGCAATTCATACCCTCCTAGTACAGAGGCAGAGTATCACCAGAGAGAGAAGGGGATTTTGGTGAATGGATGAGATAGTATGCCTATATGATACACACACACACATAAGATTTAAACCATGTTTCATGCATTTAATTACTTTGCTTGTGTTGAAAATGATAGGTATTTTATATGTGCGTCTTTGTGACTGTTTTTGATAAAATGATTGGTTAGTTTTACCAAGTTGGTAAATGAATATGTTTTCTTTTACATCTTGTCGATTTGGCTAATAATATCTTTCTACAATTATTCTCAATGAAGTAATTCCATAGGTTCATATTATTGACAAATCTTATAGTTCAATGTCATTTATTTTATTGACAGAGCTCATAGCTCAATATTATTTATATTGTAGACAAAGCTCATAGCTCAATGTCATTTTAATGAAGACTGAGTTTAATGCTTATTAGGTGGAAAAGAGATCACAAACCTAAAGAGTTAAACTAGTTCATCCCTCTTCTACAAAACATTGGGGCACAAACCGAGCATGGCTTCTACCCAAGGAGGAGAGTCAAACTATAGGGGTTTTGCCCTTTTGTTGTATATGGAAGGACTAACCAAGCTTAACCAAATCTAAACAACAAGCCTAGACTAAGATTAAACCACAAAATGATGAATAACATACTATAACAGACTACAGGAACTGAACCACAAAGATCAACAAGTACAAAAGAGGTGGCAGAGTAATTCAAAACCTAGAAAATGTAGTAGAAATGCCCAGGACAGGGGTACTCGGGTGCCCTAGTCCCTTTTTAGGGTTAGGCAGAATTGTAGGTATGATTAGACCTGTATCCATCTACACTGCCTTCTTCCTAGAAACCAGCCTCTGAAACCTATTCTCCTTACTTGTACACACGAAAAGAGGGAAAAGGTTGTGTTATTTTAAGGGCTTGCCTCAGTCAAACCCTGTGTTGGTGTTTCCACCTCCACAACAGCGAATGATAAGATCCAAGAGTGTGTGCCCTAGGAGGATAGAGGCTAGATTTGCAACAATATGAGATAATGATGATAATAACCACAAGATACCCAACCTTAGTTGATGAAGACTTAGCACTAACAAAAGAGAGTGATGAAGAGGGATTCAAACTTCCTTCAAAGCCTGCAAACAACTTCAATAGCATTCACAAGTAGAAGACAATCCACACCTGAAGAATCCTTGAGCATAGAACATTATATGAGAGCAAATTTGCATTCATTCGATTAGGTGTAAAATGAACTACAACACACACTTAAATATGTATTCCTGCTCACCTTCAACAACTAAAACAACTTTAGGCCAACAAATACTAACTAAAGGAGTGTTCTAAGCTGACACCACAAAGTGGGGCTAAAAATCCCAAGTGGGACCAGGGCGCTTGGGCATCCTAGACCTTTAGCCCATAAACTTCGCAAAGTATCTTTTAATGGGGGCTTAGTCCAATCCTAAGTTGATTATGTCGAGTTTATTTGTTGGGATCAGGATATTCATCGTTTAGAGCCCAAAGAGGTGTTGAAATAGGTCATAATTAACAAAGGCAACAAAATGGATCCAACCGAGAGCTAAACTAAGTGTAAAATGCTAGTGTACACATTTTACGACTCAATATTTAGCCCCAAATTTAGTGTGGGTATGAAGTTACGTTTGAACTCATACTAAATGGATGGACAAAACACACAAACATAGAAGACCAAAGAATTCATCCAAGTTGTGAACTACAAGTAGCCCCCAAACATAGGATCCTAAGGTTACAAACACATTTATATTAATTCACACATACGCAGAGTACTAAAAGCATATACAGGAATACATGCAAAAGACACGCAATACACATTGCATACACGCTTAACACGAAGCATACACATAAGGCAATAAGACACAATGAAAACACATAATAATACACATAGAACAAACACACAAGGCACATGACTCTGATGCTAGCTTGCTCTGTCACTAGAGGTCAAGTGAAGAAAAGTGCCACCGTGGATCATACACTAGTAAGGACCGCTGAATTACTAGGTGACCATGCCAAGTCACATGAACTGCACGGGCTAGCCAACTACGTTGCACTAGGTGGCTCATTGGTGCAGGAGCACCAAGGAGAATCAAAAGGCTCATATCTTGTTTTGTTGGTTTCATAAGGTCTTGGAGACCATTCTCATGATGTAATAAGGCTATGATGCCATGTTTGCACTAAGCAATCATCATTGTATAGGAGGCAGTCATAAAACCATAAAGGACAGTCAAACATTTCATGTTGTAAGCCTTGTAAAGGCATGTCAAAATGCTAGGAAGGTATGTCAAAGTCTTAATACCATTGCCACTTGTTTCAAGCCACTTGTTAAGCCTAAACAGTCCTAAACATATGAGGACAAAACTGGTAAACAGTTGAATATAGTTGAAGTTCCAAAAATTGCTAAGGGAGTTCGATTTGGTTATGGCTCCAACCATCGACCAAACTGCCTCAATGGAAGTTGTCGAGTGGTATGCAAGTTTATATACCCTTGGACATGATGAATGTAAGGAGGAGAAGAAGATATATGTAATAAAAACACCACTTTCTTGTTGTTTTCTGTTATTTTCTGTATTTTCTGAAGAAGCAGGTTGTACTTCTCTATTGTATGGAACTGTCAAGAAACCTAGGTTGTTGGGCAATGAAGTATAATGGATTAACTCTCATTTAGAACTAGTTTGGTGCTATGAAATTGAAGAGGAGGTAATCTACAAGCATTTGTGTTAGGACTGCTCACTGTGGAAGCTCTGTCTCCTTGAAGAAAAATGTTGCCCCAGTCCGTACACAATGAAGGTATAGAATTATTTTCAGTTCCTCATGTTTTGATTGCTTAATACAGAGAGTTACCTTGTATTTGAATGTAGTTTGGTGTCTTGGAAGCAACATTGTAAGGAGTTATAAGGTTTTGTTTAAAAACAGTCTCATAAAGACTTAAACAAGGGTTTTGCTCCAATAATGGAAGAATAACCATCCCACTATCTTTCAAGACCATAAGGCTAGTGGGATGGATGTATCTAGGTCTATTTCAACTGTTTTGATTTATTGCAAGAGTGGGAGAGTTGGTGTTTGTAAGTTATGGTAGAAGAGGCTTAATATGCCCATGTATTAAGCCATTTGGAGGAACCTAAGAGGTATTTCTTGGAACAACAAAGAGTAGAAGTCTAAAACCCACAAAATCCTTTGTTTTTGCATGTATCCTAAATGTTTAAGCCCTTGGTTGAGTTCTGGGCTTGCATTTTAAGGTAGTCTCTTTGTAATTTTGGCCTAATTGGGGCTATAGGTCATTGAGAGGGGCTATTGGTTGGGGTATTCCGTCCAAAACAAGACATACCCAAGTTGGGATATGTGATAGGGGGTCATAATGGGTATCTACTGATTGTCTAAGATTTGCATTTAGAGGCCTGAGTCAAAAGTTATTAGGATTGTTCTCATTTTGGAGGGCTACAAGCCATTTTGGGGGTTTGTGAAGGAAGTACCAATCCTGAGCCTAGTCTGCCTTGGCCAATGGGTGGAATGGGTCCCCTAACATCCCAAACCAACCTTTCCATGATAATCTATGAGTTTATTTCTGTTGTTCCCACTTTTGTGTAAAGACCTTTGATTTTGGGCTTTTGAGTGAAAGAGAACCTTGTCTAGTTTCCTATCCTCCAACTACTTCATTGCCTCTACATCATAGTGGTATCAGAGACAAAAGGTTCTGTTGTTGGTGGTATAAGTCCTGGTATATGTCAGCAGAGGAGAGTGAAGGAGAGGCTAGCAATATGCCTCCAAAGGGGATGACCACCGAAGTGGTCAAGAAGTTCAAGGAGATGGAAGAGAAGATCAAAAGTGGAGTCAAGGAAGTACTCCGAGTAGAGTTGAAGGATTTGAGGATAGGGAAGAGGATAGATGAAGGTTCAGATGAAGAGGAAGAGAAGGAGGAAGAAGAAGAAGATCAAGAAGAGGTAGAGGTATCGGCTGATCAAAAGCATTTCCTTGAAGCCATTAAGGCAATTGGCAAGGATTCTTCGGAGGCTCGGATGGAGATTCCCATGTTTAGTGGGAAGATGAATGTTGATGAAGTCATGGAGTGGATTGAGGCTCTAAACAACTAATTTGAATACAAAGAAGTTCCTGAAAGCAAGAGGGTTAAGTTTGCAAAAACTAAACTCAAAGGTACTGCCCTTACATGGTGGAATTACACCCAAGGTGAGAGAGTAAAGAATGGGAAGAGTATGATCTCTTCATGGAGCAGAATGTTGGAGAGGATCAAGTCCCAATTCCTTCCATCAGACTCTGAGGTGCAGATCTATAAGAGGATGCAAAATCTCAAACAAAGAGATTTGGATGTGGCTACTTACACTGAGGAGTTTCACAAATACACTCTTCGTTGTGGGTACATGGAGGATGAAAAAACTAAAGTGGTAAGGTATCTAAATGGTTTGAGGTTCAATATCCAAGATGAAATTAGTTTATTAACCCCTGAAACTGTGGAGAAATGCTTTCAAGTGGCATTAAGGGCTAAAAAGAAGTTGAAGAGGAAAGGTGAGCAGCAAAATAGAGGAAGAGGTGGCAGAAATTTCAGAGGTAGGGGTAGTTTTGGAGGCAGAGATCAGTCCCAAAGAAGCCAAGGGGAATCTAGTTCCCAAGAGCAAAGTGGAGAATCAGGTTCTAGAGGAGGCTTTAGAGGAAGAAGGCCTAATGGAAGAGGTAGATTTGGTGGACCAGGGAGAGGTCCTAATGTCTTCACGGGAAGGTGCTACAATTGCAACCAAGTGGGACATCCAGCCTTCAAGTGTCCTGAAAAGCAAGCCTCAAGATCTCATGGAGGAGAGAGAAGGAACCAATTGATCCAAGAGGAAGATTGCCAAAGTATCAACTCTCCAATTTGAAGTGCAGCCCCGGTCCATGAAGGAAAAAGTTTGATGATGAGAAGAACCATGTTGAAGGTGCCTCAAACACAAGAACCCCCTCAAAGGAAGACATTGTTCAGAACAACATGCAAGGCCTATGGTAAGATTTGCAAGGTAATTGTTGATTCAAGCTCAACTGAAAATTTGGTTTCCATTGAAATGGTAGACAAATTGAAATTGAAAAGACTTCCTCATGTTAGTCCTTATAAAGTATCATGGTTGAATAAAGGGCAACAAGTTTTGGTAGATGAACAATCATGGGTTGAATTTGAGATAGGAGAATATAAGGACAAAATTTTGTGTGATGTAATTCCTATGGATGCTTGTCATTTGTTGTTAGGACATCCATGTCAATATGATGTTCAATCACAACATGATGGTAAAACTAATTCTTTCATCATAACTAAGAATGGTAGAAAGTATAGAATGGATCCATTGCCTGATGAGCATGTAGAAAAGAATGTTGGGTCAAGTGTCATGATTGTGAATGGTAAAGAATTTCTAGATGCCCTTAAGGAGGAAGGAACCCAAGGGTATGCTCTAATTTTGAAGCCTAAAAATAGTCCTAGTTTGCATGATCCTAGTAAGGAAAAAGTTCCTAATGAGGTGCAACAATTGCTAGAGAAGTATAAGGGGATTATGGTAGAAGAAATGCCTAATGAGTTGCCACCTATTAGGGACATAAGCCACCAAATTGACTTCATACCGGGATCTACTTTGCCAAACAAAGCAGCCTACAAGATGACACCTTCACAAAATGAAGAGATTGCCAAGCAAGTGCAAGAATTGTTGGATAAGGGATCGATGAGAAAGAGTCTTTGCCCATGTGCTTTCCCAACAGTCCTAGCCCCGAATTAAGGACCTAATGGACTATTTGGGTGGGGCAAGATACTTTTCTAAGATTGATCTTAAGAGTGGGTATCATCAAATTAGAGTGAAGCAAGGGGATGAATGGAAGACAACATTCAAAACCAATGAGGGTCTTTATGAGTGGTTGGTGATGCCATTTGGTCTATCTAATGCCCCAAGTACTTTTATGCGTCTCATGAATGAAGTTTTGAAGGATTTCATTGGCAAATTTGTTGTGGTATATTTGGATGACATTCTTGTTTTCAGTAGGACTAAGGAAGAGCATTTGCAACATTTGGATCAGGTTTTGAAGAAGTTGCATGATGAACAATTGATGATCAACATGGAAAAGAGTGCCTTCATGAAGGAAGAACTCACCTATCTTGGTTTTGTGATTTCACAGGGCAGTTTGAAGATGGATCCAACAAAGGTAGAAGCCATTTTGTCATGGCCAACTCCAAAAATAGTAGGTGATGTGAAAAGTTTTCATGGTTTGGCAACATTTTATAGGAAATTCATAAGAGGGGTTTTAGTCATATTTGTGTACCAATTTTGGATACCATCAAAGGGGGGCAGAAATGTAAGTTTTTATGGACAAAGGCAGCCAATGATTCTTTTGAAATTCTGAAACAAAAGGTAGCACAACAGCCCATACTTGTTTTGCCCGACTTTAATAAGTTGTTTGTGGTGGAATGTGATGCTAGTAACCTTGCTATAGGGGCTGTCCTAAGTCAAGAAGGCAGGCCTGTTGCTTTCTTTAGTGAAAAATTGAATGATGATAAGAGAAAGTACTCTACTTATGACTTGGAATTGTATGCAATGGTACAAGCTTTGAAAAAATGGAGGCACTATCTTTTGCCAAAAGAATTTATTGTTTATACTGACAACCATGCACTTAGTTTTCTGAATTCATAGGAGAAACTCAATCATAGGCATATGAAATGGGTTGAGCAACTCCAAGCCTATACTTTTTCAATCAAACACAAGAAGGGGTAGGCTAACAAAGTGGTAGATGCATTGAGTAGAAGGGTGTGTATGGTTCAAGAAATTCAGTTGCAAAGTGTAGGGGTTGATGCTCTCAAACATATGTATCAGGATGATGAAGATTTCAAGGAGGTATATGAAGTTTGTTCACAATTTTCAGACTCTTATCATTCTGATTTTTCTAAGTTTTTGTTGCAGCAGGGATTGTTGTTCAAAGGCAGCCAACTATGTGTTCCTAGGTGTTCCATGAGGGAGAACATCATAAAGGAAAAACATTGTGGTGGACTAGGAGGTCACTTTGGGTTGGATAAAACATTAGATCAGGTGAAGAGGGATCCAAAGTTTGTAGGCCACTTTTGGGGCACTCTGTGGAAGAAGTTGGGCACTTAATTGTCCTTTACTTCAGCCTATCACCCTCAAACTGATGGTCAAACTGAGGTGGTGAATAGGTCCTTGGGAAACCTTCTTGGGTGTCTTACCAAACAACATGGAGAGGCATGGGATATGATCATCCCTCAAGCAAAGTTTGCCTATAATGATTCCACCAATAGGAGCACAGGAAGGAGTCCATTTGAGATTATTTATGGCATTCATCCAAGAGGTATTCTTGAGTTGAGAGATCTCCATGGATTGGAAAGGAAAAGTACTCAAGGTGAAGACTTTTCATTAGCCATGAAAGACATCCATGATAATATCAAAGAAACTCTTCAAAAGAATAATGACAAGTACAAGGAGAAAGCCAATGAGAGAAGGAGAGATGTACAAGACAAGGTTGGGGATTTGGTCATGGCAAATTTGACAAAGGAAAGACTTCCTAAGGGGCAGCCAACCAAACTCCTCATGAAGAAGATAGGACCATGCCGAATTGTGCACAAGTTTGGGCCCAATGCCTATGAGATTGAACTTCCTCAAGGCTTGGCCATATCTCCTATCTTCAATATTTCAGATTTGTTCCCTTTCAAAGGTGATTCTAATGCAGATTTAGAGGTAGATATGATAGCAGCAGGAGATGAAGATTGGGTCAAGGGTCTTCCACCCAATCAGCCATTGAAGTTGGAATGCATTCTTGACACCAAGCTCTTAAAGAAGACTAGGAAGAAGACATACAAATAGTTTCTTCTCAAACGGAGTGGCTTACCTATTGAAGATGCCACTTGGATGAGTGAAGAAGACATCTTGGAGCATGGTGTCACAATTGCTGATCTACTTCCTCAAGAGACTTGAGTTCTCTTTCCACTCGGGTAGTAGGGTGTAGGAGCACCAAGGAGAATCAAAAGACTCATATCTTGTTTTGTTGTTCATTTTTTTTTGTTGGTTTCATAAGGTCTTGGAGACCATTCTCATGATGTAATAAGGCTATGATGCCATGTTTGCACTAAGCACTCATCATTGTATAGGAGGCAGTCATAAAACCATAAAGGACAGTCAAACATTTCATGTTGTAAGCCTTGTAAAGGCATGTCAAAATGCTAGGAAGGTATGTCAAAGTCTTAATACCATTTCCACTTGTTTGAAGACACTTGTTAAGCCTAAACAGTCCTAAACATATGAGGACAAAACTGGTAAATAGTTGAATATAGTTGAAGTTCCAAAAACTGCTAAGGGAGTTCGATTTGGTTATGGCTCCAACCATCGACCAAACTGCCTCAATGGAAGTTGTCAAGTGGTATGCAAGTTTATATACACTTGGACATGATGAATGTAAGGAAGAGAAGAAGATATATGCAATAAAAACACCACTTTCTTGTTATTTTCTGTATTTTCTGAAGAAGCGTGTCGTACTTCTCTGTTGTACGGAACTGTCAAGAAACCTAGGTTGTTGGGAAATGAAGTATAATGGAGTAACTCTCATTTAGAACTATTTTGGTGCTATGACATTGAAGAGGAGGTAATCTACAAGCATTTGTGTTAGGACTGCTCATTGTGGAAGCTCTGTCTCCTTGAAGAAAACATTGCCCCAGTCCGTACACAGTGAAGGTATAGAATTATTTTCAGTTCCTCATGTTTTGATTGCTTAATACAGAGAGTTACCTTGCATTTGAATTTATTTATGTGTCTTGGAAGCAACATTGTAAGGAGTTATAAGGTTTTGTTTAAAAATAGTCTCATAAAGACTTAAATAAGGGTTTTGCTCCAACAATGGAAGAATAACCATGCCACTGTCTTTCAAGACCATAAGGCTAGTGGGATGGATGTATATAGGTGTATTTCAAGTGTTTTGATTGATTACAAGAGTGGGAGAGTTGGTGTTTGTAAGTTATGGTAGAAGAGGCTTAATATGCCCATGTATTAAGCCATTTAGAGGAACCTAAGAGGTATTTCTTGGAACATCAGAGAGTAGAAGTCTAAAACCCACAAAATCCTTTGTTTTGGCATGTATCCTAAATGTTCAAACCCTTGGTTGAGTTCTGGGCTTGCATTTTTAAGGTAGTCTCTTTGTAATTTTGACCTAATTGGGGCTATAGGTCATTGAGAGGGGCTATTGGTTGGGGTATTCAGTCCAAAACAAGCCATACCCAATTTGGGATATGTGATAGGGGGCCATAATGGGTATCTACTGATTGTCTAAGATTTGCATTTGGATGTTTGAGTCAAAAGTTATTAGGACTGTTCTCATTTTGGAGGGCTACAAGCCATTTTGGGGGTTTGTGAAGGAAGTATCAATCCTGAGTCTAGTCTACCTTGGCCAATGGGTGGAATGGGTCCCCTAACAACCCAAATGAACCTTTCCATGATAATCCATGAGTTTATTTTTGTTGTTCCCACTTTTGTGTAAAGACCTTTGATTTTGGGCTTTTGAGTGAAAGAGAACCTTGTCTAGTTTCCTATCCTGCAACTACCTCATTGCCTCTACATCACTCATGGACCAAAGAGGAAGCATCACAAGCTAGTGAGGACCATTGAATCACTAGGTGAGTTCCATGCCAACAAGTAAATAAATATGTAGCCAAGAGAGAGCATAGACGATGCATACCCCCACCTTAAAGTTATTGCTAACTCCTTTCAGTGGGCAATTGCTTTAAGGTAGAACAAATCACAAAATAGGCATGAGAGATTTCTAGAAGCACATGCCTAGAAGATATGCATTTCCAAAGGACTACATCACACCAAGGGGTTGTCCCCACAAAAGGCAAACCGAGGCGATGCTACAGACATGATACGCAATACCTTGTGTAGTCATGGTATGACGCCAAGCATAGAAACAAGGTGCCACAAAAATAAAACATAAAAGAAACAACAAAGTATATAAAGTAATAGCACAAAGGGATCTAAATTAACTGGCATCAGTATAGGAATGGTTGTATTTAGGAGATGTCTCAAGACCATAGATATATATATATATATGGAATTGTCATCATCTGCCAACTGGTAGAACTACAGAGACAAAGGAAGAAGTATCACATTAAATCAAAATAAACATCCCTTAGGTCAGAGAGCGAGAATTCTAAAACATACTAAGCCTTGCATCATCCCCAAAGGACACAAAAATAAATCAAATTATGACATATAGAAGAATGATAATACAAATAGAGAGAATGTCACAATGGATTTCAGTCTCTTTGTATCCTTACACCTACAAGGGTGGCAAGGGTCATCCAAAGAGAACTTTACAACACAATGATAAGAATAACAACAACACATAAATACAAATAAGCATCAAGCAACACATTATAGGTTAAGCACAATCACATACACACAACACAGAAAATAAGGTACCTCTCATACGAGTCAACCTAAAGCAAGTCATCCTCCTCCCTTTGAAAAGGAGGACAACATGCAAGAGGAACTATAGCATGAGAGGTATAAGTTACAATAGTCATACCTGTAATATCTTCAGAATCTCTATCAGAATGTAGTACAATAGGCTCCATAGTGGCATGTGAAGCTTCTTCTTCCTCTGCAAGAGACACAAGAGTAGTAGCTATCTCTTTGGCATATGTCGGTGATAAATGTTTGCTAGGAGGGAGGTTCTCGACTCCTACAACAAGGTGAGCCATAACACGACAATGCTTCTTTCTTTCTCATGCAATGTTATTTCACTTAGCTTTATTCGTGATGTTTTTAAGGGGAACTGTAGCATCTTCCAACGCAGGTTCCTTCTCTTCCTTTGTTTCAAGAACATTAGAAGAAATAGGAGGAACCACCAAGGACTGGAAGACTACGAGGGGAGGGTTCCTTAATGCAGGTGTTCTTCCTTCTCAACTTGTGAGGTAGGTGAAAGTATAGGAGCATCCTCAGGTGGTTGAGAAACCTCAAGAAATAAAACTCACGCAACCGATTGATCACCACCAGTCTCTCTAGAGGTGGGTGGAACAAAAGTTATATTGTAATTGCGGGGAGGTTTGTTTTGTGCACTAAGGTTTCCTCATTGTCCTTGAAGAAGTGGCAGAGGGGGAACCTCATCATATCTACCAGATGCTCAAGGATGGGGAAGAACATTCGATTCGGGCTTAGCTTCATTTGCTACTTGTGGGACATGAGGAATTACAGCTAAAGCCTCAAAAATTGAGGTTCGGGAACATCACCAGAGGGAATATTGCTAAATGATAACTCCATGATTTTCTTTGCTTTAAATTTATGATATGACAAGAAGAATAAATCGTCTCTCTCTCTCGAGCAACTCTTATTAGTTGTGGCCAGAAGTAGTTGAGTGAAAAGAGTCCATTTCAAGTAACGGGGCCATACTGACTCTTGGTGCCTGCATAAGCATTTAGGTTTCAAGCATTTAAATATGCAGGCACCTTCCAAAAGATTGATAAAAATTCTAACTCTTTCAGCCTCTACAGTTGAAAAAATGCAAAAAACAGAGTTAAAATGCATGTATCTTTGTATATACAAAGAGGTTTGTATATACAAGTGCTGATGTCCATTGGCGGGCTTGCAAAATTTCCATCGGCCTTTGAAAAAATGAGTTATATGCATTTTTGAATGCATATCGGGCTTTAAAAAGTGCATATGCAGGAGGGAATCTTTCGCAGATTTCTGGGGATATTCACTGCTTGTATATCAGGCTTGTATGTCTGAACATACATCAGCTACATGCATTAGAAATGTGTAATGAAAAATATACAAGGGTGGAATATGCATTGAAGATTCCTAGAATATTCTACAGATGTATCAAGGGTTTGCTTGTATATTGTGTTGTATGTTCGCACATACATGAGCAACATACAAAGGAAAATATGCATTTCCGGACATACAAGAAAGAATGTATATCGCATATTCCAGAAAGATTCCTTGCTTGTATGTAAGGGGGTTTGTATGATCGCGTTTGTATATTCGACATACAAATGAAAAATGTACATTGGGTGCATACATTGAAAACATGCAAAGAAAAGATACAATTGGTGGGGCCCGCGGACATGCAAAACAAGATGCACATCAGGGGGCAAATATACAAGTCAACATGCAAGCGCACAAATGCAAAGGCAGGTATACAATCTGGATTTCGAAGGGTTCTTCCAATCTGACTCATAAAGACATGGAGTCCGCACCTTGTATGTATATCCGTGTTGTATGTTTACACATACAAGCCGATATACAAGGAAAAAACATACAATCCGGACCCGATTGAAAATCAAATGCAGTGAATAGGGTTTGGGGTCCGCGACATGTATATTGGGTGTTTGTATGTGCAGATATACATTGCAAAGATATATAAAGGTTAGATACAAGCCAAATTTCAAAACAACTTCAGCATGCTTCATAAATTTTGAAATCCACGCCTTGTATGTATAAGGAGAATGCATATGCACATGTACAAAGAAGATATGCAAGGAAAGATGATGCAAAGCGGACCCGATGGTGATTGCGATTTGTTCTATGGAGATTTGGGTTCCACCTTGTATATTAAACAGTTGTATATGCATTTGCTCTTGCATATACAAAGGATTTTGGAAGGCAAAAAGGTAGGCAATTGTATATGCATTCAAAACATGCATATACATAGGGCGAAAAAGGCAAAATGAAGGGCGAAAAAGTCAGCGATAGGAAAAAGCCGCCTATGTGGCGAGATATCATTGGCTCTTGACTTTTTTGCAGGATTTTGAGCCACAGATCTTAGCAATGGGAGATGATCAACGGCAATATTTTAAAACTTCAGCAAGGGTTTTTCCTTATATGTGGCTGCATCTTGAGCAGGAAAAAATTTGGAAACACGCAGCTGCAACACTTCCAAGAGGCCGCAGGTAGGTTGATCATAATGGTGGTTTGTAGAGTGCATGGTGGGTGAAGCGACAAGCCAACTACCAGATTTAAGATGCAAATCTTTGAGCGACGGCTTTGATCCTGAGCCCACCTACTTCTTCTCTCTGTTTCTCCACTGCATTCAATTTTTGGAGTGCTAATCTGAAGATGCATTGAATCTAGCGACTTTTTGACTTGCCATGAAAATTTTGCTGAATGGACAGTTTTGCTATAAAAGGCAGACTGTGTTACTCATTTTGGGTTGTTGAAGACCTGGGCATTTTTGTGAAAATAATGAAAAACAGAGCATTTCTAGTCTGTTGTATCGCTGTGGAGTTTATGAGTTGCACCTGAATGTACATTGCAGACATTTTCAGTTTCAGTGTTGTTTTATATGAAAAATGCTTATTGCATGTGTCTAGCTGTCACTCTCCATTTGTTGCATGCATTTCTTCTTCTGAATTTGGTTGCTAAGGGTTCCTCAAATTCTAGAATACAGATTTATGTATTGCATGCTTGATCTTTAGACTTCCATTCAAGGAGTGAATTAAATTGTCTTAGGTTGAGTATGGAGGAGATTGTATGTCAACTGGGATATCTATAAGTAGAGACAGTTAAATACCCATTCTTCGGTGATGTTTGTAAGGCAAACATCAATCTAACCCCTTGAAACTTGAATCCAAAGTGCAATCCGTTCTTGTGTATACGTCTAGTTGACTCCTTGCCCTGAGATAGGCACCGGGCAGTAGTTATGATCCAAAACCCCCTATCTTGCATCCAAACCATCAAAACAATCATTCCATATTTCTAACCTATTAGTTGTAGGAGTAGGTTTAGGAACCCCCTGCATACTCTCATCCATAACCAGACAAATATGTCCAAGAATGTTGCCAACCTTGTGATTTGTCACACAAATCTTGGTCCACACATGAGAGTATTCTGCCTGTTATTGTAAAGCTATATCTTGTGTCATTGGGTGAGTCAAGTGTTACATCTTTAGCTATAGGGATACCCCCTTGGTGCGGCAGAACCAGAAGTGAAGGGGAGGTAGCTCACGCAACCTCCTGTATTCGTTGGCTGAATCTGACTATGCATTGGAGCTGGCATACCCTCTACTGATTCGGAAGAAACACCAATAGATGGCGACTCTGCTGGGGACAGAGTTAAATATTTTGAAGGCTAGAAAATCTAGTTTCCAGCGAAGTTGTTGCAGCAAGATCCAAAAATGACCATGTGGTGCTCTGCTGGCGTGGTGAATCCAGAAAACAAAAGTGCCTTGTTAATTTTATGTCCTCTCTGTGAGAGGTGGCGACTCTGTTGATTGAACCTATCAAAGTTGCAACATATTTCCAGGTATTCCATCTTTTCAAAAATGATGAGTTTAGAACAACAATCCTGGTTGTGCTCTCAAAGAAAACCATTTTTTATTGAAAGATATAAAGCCCTGAATTATGAAGGAATATGTGGTTACCCAAATGCTATTCCAAATAAAATTAGAAAATGTTTGCCAAAATACAATGGTTCAGATTCTGAATCAGCAAACAAACATTTGCAAATTTTTTGTAACTTGATAGAAGATTATGAGGTAGAGGATGAAGATGTAGTAATGAGACTCTTTGTTCAGTCATTAGAAGATGATGCTAGGGTTTGGTTTTCAGACCTGCCTGTGTATTCACTTTCTTCATGGGTAGATTTAGAAGTTGCATTCCTAGGGCAGTTTGGTGAAAGGTTTGATGTGGCCTCATTGATCATACATTTTATGAATATCCAAAAGGAAGATGAGGAACTGGTTCCAACCTTTAACCTTAGGTTTATTAAGTTTCTCAAGCAAATCCTTGAGTATATGAGACCCAATAATGCACTGTGCTTAGCAATTTATTTGGCTGCATTTGATAAGAAAATGAGTTATAGATTGAGAGATAAAGAACCAGTCATACTTCACCAAGCCTACCAATTTGCTATGGATATTGAAAATAATCAAAAATATGGAATGCCATTGGGTTTCATAGCTGCAAGTTGTCAAAACAGTTATCAAAGTGAATATATTTCTGTTGTTCCAGTGTGTTCATTAACAAATGATTGTGCAGAGGGAAATGTATTTCAGAATAGTATGTGCAGCCATGATGTGATACATGAAGAAAATATTATAGAAAATATAGACACATCCTATGATGATGAAAACAAAGACAGTTATCAGCCTCTAGAAGAGAAGCCTGCAGACACAAAATGCCCTTCAAGTGATAAAATGAAAGATATGCATGAGGTTGTGTCTTACAGCAATATGCATATCCCAGTTATTCTTGATTATTTATGTGAGGTGGATATGCAGAGATTCACTCTGAATATAGAGGATGATGTTTCAAAGGATGACAGTAAATGTGTTAGTGATTGTCAGCATTCAGATGCATATGTGAGCCTTTTAGATGATGAAATATATATGGATGCTGAGTATGAGTGTTTCCTTGAAGATTCTAACCACCTTCATAGTGCAAAGGTTGAAAAATTTGCTTTTGATTATCAGTGCATTGGTGAAGAGGAAAAACAGGGTCGCTATTCAGAGATGAATAGACAAGTTGTAGATGTGTGTGCTCATACAGTTGGGGATACTGCTGGTTGTAGGGGTAATTATGAAGTTTTTGACATAGGGTTGCATTCTGAGCTATTTATGCCTTCTTTTGAGACATTCCAGGTGGACCTTGATGATAAAATTGTTGAGCACAATGATGATGAATATCTAAGTGCTTATAAAGATAAATCTAATTATGAAATGTTGTTTGTGCCTGAATATTGTTTGTTTGATACAAAGGGGCCTTTATTTTTTTAAGAAGGGCTAAATTCTGATGTGGATTCACTTGTTTCATATGAGTCTATTAGTTTTCCAAGCAACATCAGTGACTCGTATGATGATGACATTCTACAGCTGATGATAATGCATGGTGATGAAGCTTGTTGTAGATTTGTCAAAGAAAAGGAGATGGGTAGCAGCACAATCAATTGCAATGCTGGGTGCTGCAGACAGTTAAATGCTTTTAGGCTTCATTTGAATAAATCAAAAGAAAATAGGGTTTTTGACAAAGGAAAATTCTAGTTTTTCCTTTTTGGTGGCCCTGGGCCACCAAGTAAATTTTAATAAATGTGTTTTGTGATGCAGGTTAGTATAGTTTTGACTCTGTGCCCAATGGATAAGGGACTGGTCTGCATCCTAGAGTTCTATGATTCTCGCCATGCCTGCAAGAGGCATGCGTCCCCAGACAGAGCCTATGTTGGTGCCTGCATAAGCATTTAGGTTTCAAGCATTTAAATATACAGGCACCTTCCAAAAGATTGATAAAAATTCTAACTCTTTCGGCCTCTACAGTTGAAAAAATGCAAAAAATAGAGTTAAAATGCATGTATCTTTGTATCTACAACGAGGTTTGTATATACAAGTGTTGGTGTGCATTGGCGGGCTTGCAAAATTTCCATCGGCCTTTGAAAAAATGAGTTATATGCATTTTTGAATGCATATCAAGCTTAAAAAAGTGCATATGCAGGAGGGAATCTTTTGCAGATTCCTGGGGATATTCGCTGCTTGTATATCGGCTCTACTTGTATATCGGGCTTGTATGTCTGAACATACATCGGCTACATGCATTAGAAATGTGCAATGAAAAATATACAAGGGTGGAATATGCATTGAAGATTCCTAGAATATTCTACAGATGTATCAAGGGTTTGCTTGTATATTGTGTTGTATGTTCGCACATACATGCGCAACATACAAAGGAAAATATGCATTTCTGGACATACAAGAAAAAATGTATATTGCATATTCCAGAAAGATTCCTTGCTTGTATGTAAGGGGGTTTGTATGATCATGTTTGTATATTCGACATATAAATGAAAATGTACATTGAGCACATACATTGAAAACATGCAAAGAAAAGATACAATTGGTGGGTCCCGCGGATATTTAAAACAGGATGCACATCGGGTGGCAAATATACAAGTCAACATGCAAGCGCACAAATGCAAAGGCAGGCATACAAGCCAGATTTCAAAGGGTTCTTCCAATCCGACTCATAAAGACATGGAGTCCGCACCTTGTATGTATATCCGCGTTGTATGTTTACACATACAAGCTGATATACAAGGAAAAAATATACAATCCGGATCCAATTGAAAATCAAATGCAGTGAATAGGGTTTGGGGTCCGCGACATGTATATTGGGCGCTTGTATGTGCTGATATACATTGCAAAGATATATAAAGGATAGATACAAGCTAGATTTCAAAACAACTTCAGCATGCTTCATAAATTTTGAAATTCGCGCCTTGTATGTATAAGGAGAATGCATATGCACATGTACAAAGAAGATATGCAAGGAAAGATGATGCAATGTGGACCCGATGGTGATTACGATTTGTTCTATGGAGATTTGGGTTCCGCCTTGTATATTAAATAGTTGTATATGCATTTGCTCTTGCATATACAAAGGATTTTGGAAAGCAAAAAGGCAGGCGATTGTATATGCATTCAAAACATGCATATACAAAGGGCGAAAAAGGAAAAATGAAGGGCAGAAAAGTCAGCGATAGGAAAAAGTTGCCTGCGTGGCACGATATCATTGGCTCTTGACTTTTCTGCAGGATTTTGAGCCGCAGACTCAGCAATGGGAGATGATCAACAACCATGTTTTAAAACTTCAGCGAGGGTTTTTCCTTGTATGTGGCTGCATCTTGAGCGGGAAAAAATTTGGAAACACATAGCTGCAACACTTCCAAGAGGCCGTGGGTAGGTTGATCATAATGGTGGTTTGTAGAGTACATGGTGGGTGGAGCGACAGGCCAACTACCAGATTTAAGATGCAAATCTTTGTGCGGCGGCTCTAATCCTGAGCCCACCTGCTTCTTCTCTCTGTTTCTCCTATGCATTCAATTTTTGGAGTGCCAATCTGAAGATGCATTGAATCTAGCGACTTTTTGACTTTCCATGAAAATTTTGCTGAATACATAGTTTTGCTATAAAAGGAAGACTGTGTTACTCATTTTGGGTTGTTGAAGACCTGGGCATTTTTGTGAAAATAATGAAAAATAGAGCATTTCATGTCTATTGTATCTCTATGGAGTTTATGAGTTGCACCTGAATGTACATTGCAGACATTTTCAGTTTCAATGTTGTTTTATATGAAAAATGCTTATTGCATGTGTCTAGCTGTCACTCTCCATTTGTTGCATGCATTTCTTCTTCTGAATTTGGTTGCTAAGGGTTCCTCAAATTCTAGAATACAGATTTATGTATTGCATGCTTGATCTTTAGACTTCCATTCAAGGAGTGGATTAAATTGTCTTAGGTTGAGTATGGAGGAGATTGTATGTCAATTGGGATATCTGTAAGTAGAGACAGTTAAATACCCATTCTTCGATGATGTTTGTAAGGCAAACATCAATCTAACCCCTTGAAACTTGAATCCAAAGTGCAATTTGTTCTTTTGTATATGTCTAGTTGACTCCTTGCCCTGAGATAGACACCAGTCTGCCCTTGTGCAGTAGTTATGATCCAAAACCCCATGTCTTGCATCCAAACCATCAAAACAATCATTCCATATTTCCAACCTGTTAGTTGTAGGAGTAGGATTAGGAACCCCCTGCATACTCTCATCCATAACCAGACAAATATGTCCAAGAATGTTGCCAACCTTGTGATTTGTCACACAAATCTTGGTCCACACATGAGAGTATTCTGCCTGTTATTGTAAAGCTATATCTTTGTGTCATTGGGTGAGTCAAGTGTTACATCTTTAGCTATAGGGATACCCCCCTTGGTGCGGCAGAACCAGAAGTGAAGGGGAGGCAGCTCATGCAACCTCCTGTATTCGTTGGCCGAATCTGACTATGCATTGGAACTGGCAAACCCTCTGCTGATTCAAAAGAAACACCAACACTGACTATGATGTACAACATGCACTCGTTCCTAAAATGGAAACTTCAAACACTTATGGAACATAGAGGGGATCACTTTCATGGAGTAGGGCCATGGGTATCCCAACTTCACGTGAAATAGATCTGATGTAGGAATAACGAAAAAATGAACGTCCAAGGATCTTGGCCCAACTTTAACTTCAAGACTTAAAGCACTAAGGGTTGGACGGATAGACTCATCATGTGCTATAATAGCCATCTATGATACATCATATGTATCTCGATGTAAACCATGCACGTAGAGGAACTTTTTAGTTACTACATTCACCATGCATATAGGATCTATCATAAGACCCCAAATAGGTTTATCGTTGATTTGAATAGTAATGTAAAGAGGTCCATCAAGAGCTTCGATGGTAACATCATGTGGAGTAAAAGATATAGCAGGTTCCACATTTAATTGCTCTTTATGAGGGCGAGCATCCACCATGCAAACATCTTCATTATAACCTTCGTCGTGAGATATAACATTAGATACGTGATGAGCTAAATGATTAGTATATATCTAAATATTTTGATTAGGAGTTGCCACCGATTCATTCCCTTTATCATTAACACCAACAACCTAGATGTCATTGGCATCGATGATGTCTTAAACTTCATGTTTAAGATGCATACATCTTTCAGTGTCATGGCCAACAAAGCAATAGAATTGACAAAAAGCCTTCACATCAAAGGAAGATGATTGCATCTTTCTTGGATTGAGAGGTCTAATAGGTGGAATCTTGGTGAGATTGTTTTGTAAAAGTTGTGTCATGATAGAATGAAGAGATTGAAATAAAGGTGTAAAATTTCTTGTTTTTGGTTTCAATTTATAAGGAGTAGAAGCTGGAGATGATACTGTCACCACATGTTTTCTAATATTATCTACTGAAATTTTGCTTATCTTGATGAAATTCTTGTTTCGTGTCTTTAAAGAATGATTATTAGAGGCTTCAGATTGACCAAATGAATTTGATGAGGGATTATGCTCATACTGACTAACCGCAAGTTGATAATCACAAAGAGTCGTACAAAGATGAGTAAATGAATCATACTACATCAACAATATCTTATCACGGATGTGAGGTTGTAAGTTTCCCATAAATATTCTTTGCACATCACCATCTAGGATGGAATATTGGATTTGTGAAAAGAGGGCTTGATAATGCCCCATGAAATTAGTTATTTTCTCTTTTGTTCCTTGTTTACAATGAACCAAGTTAATCAAAGAGACTTGAGGTCCAATGTTCGCTTGAAAGTGCTCAAGAACTTAGTGACTAATTCTAAAAATGTAGTTATAGAATTAGGAGGAAACGCGCAAAACCAATCCAAGGATGTGTCCTTGAGTGACCTAGGAAAGAATTTTCCTAGGATCACATCCTCAAAGTAGAAATCACTATACATAGCAGTAAAAGTTGCCACATGGTTGATAGGGTCTCCTTTCCCATTATATTTCTCAAAGAGGGGATTCTCAAACTTCTCAAGCATAGGAGTTCTTAGGATAGAATAGGACAAAAGGCTACAGAGATACTATGTTGTGATACTATTTTTAGGTGGGTTATTACTCATGTTAGCCAATTGTTGTTGCATGGAGGTCATGTTCTTCAACAATTGGTTTATGATGGGGTCAGAAGTGGAATCAGTTAGAGATAGAAATGAAGGACTAGGTGATGGTGAATGAGTAGCTATTTGAAATTTAATAGGTAGTTGAGATGTAGGTGGAGTGACATTAGGTGTAGAGTTTGTGTAATTATAAGGAACATAACCGTACTGGTGAACAGGATTCCCAGTAGGTAACCCAACACATGTGGTAGCATTATTACTCGATTGTGTAGTGGTGGTAAGAATAGTAGATGAATAAGTAGGCATAGGGAGTGAGGGTATGGGTACCGACACTTGAGTCCCTATTTGATTAGGAGAAGTTACATTTGTCATAATTTCAGCACAACTAGTTGCTGACATAATGTTTTTATGCACTATATGAGCTAGGCCACGCAAGACTTCTACTCCCTCTTGTCCCTCAAGAAACAACCCTCTAAGATTCTCAATGATGGGGACAACCTCCTTGGCTATATGTTCCTTTCTCACACATTGTTGAAAGTTAGCCAACTTCGTGTCTAAATTTTGAATTTGGGCCTCAAGAACATGAGCGATAAGGTTATCAATATCAATGGATTCTTGAGCAATTGATGTTTCAGGGATAAGCGTAGTAGGAACTTGTGTGACTTTATTAACCATTTTAGATTTAGATGCATCAACATTAGAACCCATAATTTGTATACTTCTTCTAACAAAGGGATTAGAATCGGGACACTAGGTCACAAAGGTCATAAAGTGGCTACAAGCTTTAACAACACACAAGATGCCCAAATAGAAGAAGTTGATGATGTCTCAAAAGAAAGATTTGAGTTTTATTTTAAGTGAAACAATAGAATACCCTTAATCAAATTCAATTCAAACAAATGCAACTATGCTAATGCTAAATTCAAACACACTTTCAATGCAATGAAATGACAATTATCTGATTTTCAAATCTAAGATGCAATTTTTCTTTTTCAATTTTCAATTGTAACAATGCAAAATGCTTTTGAAAAACAACCAACAAAAGGTACAACAAATGTAAATGCTCTAATCAATGCAACAAGATCTAAACAACCTTCAAATCTAAAAACCCTAGGGTCAAAACTAGCAAGATATTCTATAAAATACAAAGTTTTGATAAACCCTAGTTTGAAATTGTGCAAAATTTAACTATGTATGAATACAAAGCAACCAAAGAACACACTCCCAATCAAATCTAGAGTGATGAACAACTTAGATCTGAAAGAAAAAGATGCAAGAGATTATGGGTTCACCAAAATGTTAGGTAGAAAAGAGATCACAAGCCTAAGAGTTAAATTGGTTCAACTCTCTTCTACAAAACATAGGGGCACAAACTGAGCATGGCTTCTACCCAAGGAGGAGAGCCAAACTACAGGGATTCTACTCTTTTTTGTATATAGAAGGACTAACCAAGCTTAACCAAATCTAAACAACAAGCCTATACTAATATTAAACCACAAAATGATGAATAACATACTATAACAGACTACAGGAACTGAACCACAGAGATCAGCAAGTACAAAAGAGGTGGAAAAGTAATTTAAAACCTAGAAAATGTAGTAGAAATGCGCAGGAGAGGGGTACTCAGGTGCCCTGGTCCCTTTTTAGGGTTAGGCAGAACTTCAGGTATGATTAGACCTGTATCCATCTACACTGCCTTCTTCCTAGAAACCAGCCTCTGAAACCTATTCTCCTTACTTGCACACACGGAAAGAGGGAAAAGGTTATGCTATTTTAAGGGTTTGCCTCAGTCAAACCCTGTGTTGGTGTTCCCACCTCCACAACAATGAATGATAAGATCTAAGAGTGTGTGCCCTAGGAGGGCAGAGGCTAGTTCTATAACAATATGATAGATAATGAGGATAATAACCACAAGATATCCTACCTTAGTTGATGAAGTCTTAGCACTAACAAAGGAGAGTGATGAAGAGGGCTTCAAACTTCCTTCAAAGCCTGCAAACAACTTCAATAGCATTCACAAGTAGAAGACAACCACACCTGAAGAATCCTTAAGCATAGAACATCACATGAGAGCAAATTCGCATTCATCTAGTTAGGTGTAAAATGAACTACAAGACACAGTTAAATATGTATTCCCGCTCACCTTCAGAAAAAAATAACTTTAGGATAACAAATACTAATTAAAGGAGTATTCTAAGCTAACACCACAAAGTGGGGCTAAAAATCCCAAGTGGGACTAGGGCACTTGGGCGCCCTAGATCTTTAGCCCATAAACTTCACAAAGTGTCTTTAAACGGAGGCTTAGACCAGTCCTAAGTTGATTATGTCGGGTTTATTTATCGAGATCAAGATATTCATTGTTTAGAGCCAAAATAGGTGTTGAAATAGGTCATAATTAACAAAGGCAACAAAATGGGTCCAACTGGAAGCTAAACTAAGTGTAAAATGCTAGTGTACACATTTTACGACTCAACATTTAGCCCCCACTTTAGTGTGGGTATGAACTTACATTCAAACTCATATTAAAGGGATGGACAAAACACACAAACATAGAAGACCAAATAATTCTGCCAAGTTGTGAACTACAAGTAGCCCAAAACTTAGGATCCTAAGGTTACAAACACATAAGCAAAGAGAAAACATGCAAGACATTATAAAATTAATTCACACATATGCAGAGCACTAAAAGCTTATATAGGAATAAATGTAGAAGACACGCAATACACAATGAATACATGCTTAACATGAAGCATACATATAACACTCTAAGACAATGAATACACATAGAACAAACACACAAGGCATGTGATCTAACACTAGCTTGCTCTGTCACTAGGGGTCATGTGAAGAAAAGTGCCACCGTAGATCACAGACTAGTAAGGACCGTCGAATTACTAGGTGATCATGCCAAGTCACATGAAGCACACGGGCTAGCCAACTACGTTGCACTAGGCAGCTCATGGACCAAAGAGGAAGCATCACAGGCTAGTGAGGACCGCTGAATCACTAGGTGAGTTCCCTGCCAACAAGCAAATAAATATGCATCCAAGAGAGAGCATAGCACGATGCATGCCCCCACCTTAAAGTGATTGCTAACTCCGTTTAGGGAGCAATTGCTTTAAGGCAGAACATATCACAAAACAGGCACGAGAGCTTTTCGAAAGCACATGCCTATAAGATATTCATTTCCAAAGGACTACATTACACCAAGGGGTACCCCCACAAAAGGAAAACTAAGGTCATGCTAGAAACATGATACACAATAGCTTGTGTAGTCATGGTATGATGCCAAGCATAGAAACAAGGTGCCACAAAAATCAAAACATAAAAGAAACAACAAATTAGACAAAGTAATAACATAAAGGGATCTACTAACTGGTGTTAGTATAGGAATGGTTGTATATAGGAGACGTTTCAAGACCATAGATATATATATATATATATATATATATATGAAATTTTCATCATCCGCCAACTGGTAGAACTATGAAGGCAAAGGAAGAAGTATCACATTAAATCATAATAAACATCCCTTAGGTTAGAGAGGGAGAATTCTGAAACATCTTATGCCTTGCATCGTCCCCAAAGGACACAACAACAAATCATATTATGACATATAGAAGAATGATGATACAAATAGAGAGAATGTCATAATGGATTTGAGTCTCTTTGTATCCTTGTACCTATAATGGTGTCAAGGGTCATCCAAAGAGAACTTAACAACACAACAATTAGAATAACAAAAACAACACATAAACACAAATAAGCATCAAGAAGCACATTATGGGCGAAGCACAATCACATACACACAACACAAGAAACAAGATACCTCTCATATGAGTCAACCTAAAGCAAGTCATCCTCCCCCCAGTCTAGTTCCTCCTCCATTTTAAAAGGGGGACAACATGCAAGAGGAACTATAGCATGAGAGGTATAAGTTACAATAGTCATACCTGTAATATCTTTAGAATCGCTAACGAAATGTAGTACAATAGGCTCCATAGCAGCATGTGAAGCTTCTTCTTTCTCTACAAGAGACACAAGAGTAGTAGATGTCTCTTTGGCATCTGTCAATGATAAACGCTTGCTAGGAGGGAGGTTCTCAGCTCCTATAGCAAGGTGAGCAATAGCATGATGATGCTTCTTTCTTTCTCATGCAATCTTATTTCACTTACCTTTATTTGTGATGTTCTTAAGAGGAACTGTAGCATTTTCTAATGTGGGTTCCTTTTTCTCCCTTTGTTTTAGTAACATTAGAAGAAATAGGAGCAACCATCGAAGGCTGGGAGACTACGAGGGGAGGGTTCCTCAATGTGGGATGCTCTTCCTTCTCAACTTGTGAGGTAGGTGGAAGTACAAGAGCATCCTTAAGCGGTTGAGAAACCTCGGGAAATAAAAATCGCACAACCGATTGATCACCACTAGTCTCTCTAGAGGTAGGTGGAACAAAAGTTATATTACAATTGTGGGGAGGTCTTTTGTGCACAAAGGTTGCCTCATTTTCCCTTAAGGGATGGCGGAGGGGGAACCTTGAAATATCTACCAAATGCTCGGGGATGGGAAGAACCTTTGATTCGGGCTTAACTTCATTTGCTACCTATGGGATAAGAGGATTTATAGCCAGAGCCTCAAAAGATCGAGGAGGTTTAGGAACATCGCTAGGGGGAATATTGCTAAATGATAATACAACGATTTTCTTTGCTTTAAATTTTTGATATGATAAGAAGAATAAATCGTCTCTCTTGAGTGACTCCTACTGGTTATGGCCAGAATTAGTTGAGTCAAAAGAGTCCATTTCGAGCAACAAGGTGATACTAACTATGATGTACAACATGCACTCATCCCTCAAATGGAAACTTCAAACACTTATGGAACATAGAGGGGATCGCTTTCGTGGAGTAGAGCCATGGGTAGCCCAACTTCACATGAAATAAATCTGATGTAGGAATAATGACAAAATGAATGTCCAAGGATCTTGGCCCAACTTTAACTTCATGAGTTAAAGCACTAAGGGTTGGATGGATAGACCCATTGTGTGCTCTAATAGCCACATTCAATACATCATATGTATCTCGATGTAAACCATGCATGTAGAGGAACTCTTCAGTTACTACATTTACCATGCATATAGAATCTATCATAGGACCCTGAATAGGTTTATTGTTGATTCGAATAGTAATGTAAAGAGGTCCATTAGGAGCTTAGATAGTAGCATCATGTGGAGTAAAAGATATAGCAGGTTCCACATTTACTCACTCTTTATGAAGGCGAGCATCGACCACCATGCAAACATCTTCATCATAACCTTCATCGTGAGATATAACATTAAATTCATGATGAGGTAAAGGATTAGTATATATCTAAAGATTTTGATTAAGAGACATCACTAATTTATTCCCTCTATCATTAACACCAGCAATCTGGATGACATTGGCATTGATGAGGTCTTGAACTTCATGTTTAAGATGCATACATCTTTCAGTGTCATGGACAACAAAGTGGTGGAATTGACAAAAATCCTTCGCATCAAAGGAGGTCTAACAGGTGGAAGCTTGATGAGATTGTTTTGTAAAAGTCGTGTCATGATAAAATGAAGAGATTCTGATAAAAGTGTAAATTTTCTTATTTTTGGTTTCAATTTATAAGGGGCGAAAGCTGGAGATGACATTGTCACCACATGTTTTCTAATGTTATCTACTAAAATTTTATTTATCTTCATGATATTATTGTTTTGTATCTTAAAAGAATGACTATTAGAGGCTTCGGGATAGAATATTTTATTTGTGAAAAGAGGGCTTGATAATGCCCCATGAAATTAATTATTTTCTCTTTTGTTCCTTGTTTACAATGAACAAGTCTGTCAAAGAGACTTGAGGTCCAATGTTCGCTTGAAAGTGCTCAAGGAACTTAGTGACTAATTCTGAAAATGTAGTTATAGAATTAGGATGAAATGTGCAAAACCAATCCAAGGTTGTGTCCTTGAGTGACCTAGGAAAGAGTTTTGCTAGGATCACATCCTCAAAGTAGAAATCACTACACATAGTGGTAAAAGCTGCCATATGGTTGCTAGGGTCTCCTTTCCCATTATATTTATCAAAGTGGGGAGTCTCAATCTTCTTAGGCATAGGAGTTCTTAGGATAGAATATGATAAAGGGCTACAGAGATACTATGTTGTGATACTATTTTTAGGTGGGCTATTACTCATGTTAGCCAATTATTGTTCCATGGAGATCATGTTCTTCAACAATTGGTTTATGACGGGGTCGAAAGCATAATCAGGTAGAGATTGAAATGAAGGAATAGGTGATGGTGAATGAGTAGCCTTTTGAAATGTAATAGGCAGTTGAGATGTAGGTGGAGTGACATTAGGTGTAGAGTTTGGTATATTATAAGGAACATAACCATAGTGGTGAATAGGATTCCCAGTAGGTAACCCAACACATGTGGTAGCATTATTAGTCGGTTGTGTAGTGGTGGTAAGAATAGTAGATGAATAAGTAGGCATAGGGAGTGAGGGTATGGGTACTGACACTTGAGTCCCTATTTGATTAGGAGAAGTTACATTCATCATAATTTCAGCACAACTAGCTGCTAACATGATGTTCTTATGCACTATGTGAGCTAGGCCATGCAAGACTTCTACACCCCCTTGTCCCTCAAGAAACAACCCTCTAAGATTCTCAATGATAGGGACAACCTCCTTGGCTATATGTTCCTTGCTCCCAAATTTTTGAAAGTTAGCCAACTCTGTGTCTAACTTTTGGATTTGGGCCTTAGGAACATGAGTGATAAGGTCATCAATATCGATGGATTCTTGAGCAATTGATGTTTCAGGGATAAGCCTAGTAGGAACTTGTGTGACTTGATTAACCATTTCATATTCATATGCATCAAAATTAGAACCCATAATTTGTATATTTCTTCTCACAAAGGTATTAGAATTGGGACACCAGGTCACAAAGCTCATAAAATGGCTACAAGATTTAACAACACACAAGATGCCCAAATAGAAGAAATTGATGATGTAGAAAAAGAAAGATTTGAGTTTTCTTTTTAAGTGAAACAATAGTATACCCTTAATCAAATTCAATTCAAACAAATACAACTATGCTAATGCTAAATTCAAACACACAAGTTCAATGTGATGAAATGACAACTATACGATTTTCAAATCTAGGATGCAATTTTTTTTTTTCAATTTTCAAATGTAACAATGCAAAATGCTTTTGAACAACAACCAACAAAAGGTACAAAAAATGTAAATGCTCTAATCAATGCAACAAGATCTAAACAACCTTCAAATCTAAATACCCTAGGGTCAAAACTAGCAAGATATTCTATAAAATACAAAGTTTTGACAAACCCTAGTTTGAAATTGTGCAAAATTTAACTATGTATGAATACAAAGCAACCAAAGAACACACTCCCAATCAGATCTTGAGTGATGAACAACTCACATCTGAAAGAAAAAGGTGTAAGAGATGATGGGTTCACCAAAATGTTAGGTAGAAAATATATCACAAGCCTAAAGAGTTAAACCAGTTCATCTCTCTTCTACAAAACATTGGGGCACAAACTGAGCATGACTCCTACCTAAGGAGGAGAGCCAAACTTAAGGGATTCTGCCCTTTTTTGTATATAGAAGGACTAACCAAGCTTTACCAAATCTAAACAACAAGCCTAGAAATATTAAACCACAAAATGATGAATAACAGACTATAATAGACTACATGAACTGAACCTTAGAGATCAACAAGTACAGTAGAGGTGGCAGAGTAATTTAGAACCTAGAAAATGTAGTAGAAATGCCCAGGACATGTACCAAATTCCATCACATAAATAACTGAAGTAAAAGTAAACTGCAATTACACTATCAAGGAAAAGAGAGATTTACTACATAATTGTCAACACAATATTTGATTCATTGATATGGTAATAATAATGTTAGAATTCATCATACAAAAGTATAGTTACAAAGCTCCATGAAATAATATGTATATGTTTCAATATTGGCTTAAGAGTCCTTACAATTCATTCCAATACAATGAAGTAATACATATGTTAGCGTATACAAGTAGAATCCATAAAACATAGATCAATCGTTGACTGCCATCGACCATCTAGTCATCTGCTACATCAAATGGACAAGAACATGGTTCAAGCACTTTTACGCCCAACCACGAAGCTTACACTTCCTCAGTATTCTTCAAACTTGAAGCATGCCCGACCCTACACGAAGGGCCTAGCAACTTGTAAACAGTTGGCAAGGTGGAATCTTGTGTGTGCCTATTAACCTACATGCATCCCTAACTTGAATGCAACATCACATTAACAGGATATGGAAGAGAATAAATAAAATAATTAGGCATAACAATCTATCTGTTTCAATGGTTCATTCATCTATTTCAACATCAGAATTTAACTTTGGCCAAAGTATGAAACCATTTAACGGTGTGTAGATCTTGAGAAAGAAGACCTACTTCTCTATTTTACCCATATTCAGCACCCATCCCGGAAGGTAACTTTCCCAAATAGACAATGCATAATAAACAAAAACATATATTTCTATTTCCTTTGCAAGCACATTAAAATAATGATAATAAATCAATTCTTCGTGCAATAAACAATAGAAATGAATATTTCTATTATAAAATTAGTAGCTCCTTGTTTCCATGTGTACTTAGTTTTATCAGAATGTTTGATCAGTATTTTTGCTAGCACATTTTACAATTTCAGCTCATGATCTTTACTTTCCTATGTTGTTTTGCAGGGTATAATACAGGTAATTTTAGTCATAAAGCAATTGGAATATCTCAGCATGTGTTTCTAACAGCGGGTAATATATATATACCAATAATGATGAATTTCATCTTTAAAGAGAGGTAGTAATGAAAAGATTTCACTATTTTATATCAATTTTCACATAACTAACTAGTTGTTCGCTAAATTCATGCCAGAACAGTAGTAAGTATAATAGTAAAACTCATATTTCTATCAATATTCATGTTGGAACAACAAATGCATGCCAGAATAGTGAAAAGTACATATAGTAAAACTCATATTTGGATCAAAATTCATGCCGAAAAAAAAAATGCCAGAACAATGAAAATATATAAAGAATAACTTAGATTGTGATTTGTTTCATGCAAAAACAACAGTATATAAGAAGAATAACTTAGATTTTGATTTGTTTCATGTCAGAGCAGTAGTATATATGAAGTCAAACTCAAATTTTGTTTATTCTCATGCCAGAACAACAGTATGTATGAAGTCAAACTCAAATTTTGTTTATTATCATGCCAGAACAACAGTATGTATGAAGTCAAACTCAGATTTTGTTTATTCTCATGCCAGAACAATAGTATATATGAAGCCAAACTCAGATTTTGTTTATTCTCATGCCAAAATAGAAGTATGAAGTCAAACTCAAATTTTGTTTATTCTCATGCCAGAACAGCAGTATATATGAAGTCAAACTCAGCTTTTGCTTATTCTCATGCCAGAATAGCAGTGTGTATGAAGTCAAACTTAGATTTTGTTTATTCTCATGCCAGAACAACAGTTTGTATGAAGTCAAACTCATATTTTGTTTATTCTCATGCTAGAATAGCAGTATATATGAAGTCAAACTTAGATTTTGTTTATTCTCATGCCAGAACAACAGTATGTAGGAAGAATAACTCAAAATTTTTTTGTTTCTAATCCTGAAACAGTAGTATATAGGAAGAATAACTCAGATTTGATTTAAAATTCAAGCCATAACAGCAATGTGTACCAGGACAGCGAAAATATATGCTAGAACAGCAATGAGAGATGGTAAATAAAGCAAATTTTATTAGGTTTTAATAGCAGATTTTAGTGAACAACTATAATTCTGACCCTTAGTCCTCTTGCTAGGGATGTGGGAAGGATTATAGGCCTCCCATGGCCTCAACAAGAGGGTTGTGACCTACCTTCAAAGGCAATGCCACAACCTCAAATAAAAAACTATTTTCCTTGAAATAAAAACTAATGGATCTTAAACCAGATTTCTCAATAAAAAAATCAAACAACTTCTTTCATACACCGATTTCTCATTAAAAACTCAAGCAAACAAAGCAATCTTTGCTACAGGTAAAAGAAGAGAGTGGTAAGGGGATTTCAAATGCTTAAGATCCATATTGCAATCGCATAAGAAATGACGAAGAAACTTGGAAATAGTCAGAGAAGTTGTTCCAACTGAGATGCCCTTGAGAATCCTGCTCTTTCCTTGTTTTTTTCCTCCTTACCTCTATTGTATTTTTCTCCTTTGTTGTCTGTTGTGCCCTCCCCTTTATGTAGCGCCCCTCCATTCTCACCTTGGATGTGCAGGTGGTCGGGCTAAGGAGCATGAAGATGAAGTTAGCATGTTTTACCGATAATCTTTGTTGTGACACTAATATTTACTTGAGTTATGCATATGATAGGCAATGGAAGATTATGTGTAATGTAGTTACTTGTTGATGTCTTTATGTGAATGAAACAGTGTCGCATTACTCATATGTGAGTACCCTGCTACAATGCGACTTTCGTTCACTATGTGTATGACTGCATGTTTACATATATACATGTTCAACCCTATTGTTTGTTGTAGGCTATAGGTACCATGCATCGAATCCACCTGAATTAATAGGTCTAAGCGTGCCTTAACCAATAGAATCTATTGATCGGAAGTTAACTTAAAGTCCCCTAGTCAGCCACCATCCTTGAAGACGATGAGTATTTTATTTTGTAACCAGTCAGTGTCGTTAGTATGGACATGACAGTATATCTCCATTGCCATGGTTGAGTTTCATGTTCATCTTCGTTGCCATGGTCGTGTTTCATGTTCATCTCCGTTGCCGTGGTCGTGTTTATCAATCTTGCATGTCGGTCAGGTATTGTTCAGCATTTGGGTTATTTAGTTTGAAATTGTTTGATCAATACTTTGGTTAATTGTTACATTATAATAAGAATTATTAAGTCAAAAGGGCACATTTGATAAATTAATATAAATTCTTTTATGTAAATTTAAGTTTATGGAAAACATATTATATTGGGGGTTAAGGTCAATAAATAATAATAATATTAATGAAGTAAATAAAGTGTTTTGATAAATGACTATAAAGATAAATTTATAAATAATTATGGGTTGTCATAAAACAAATATCTAATAAATATTAAAATAAATAAAATAAAGATTAAAATTGCAAGGTTGTAAATTAAATCTTTTGCAAAATGTGACAAAGAAAAAAGATGGGTTTTGGTTGTCATTAACAGAATTTTGGCATGAGTATTGGTGTCAGGATTTCTGTAAAATGTAGGAAGGGATTCACTCCTTTTTCACCTACCTTTTTCCTATCGACTCTCTTCCTACTAGACATACATTCTTCATGGGGGAAGAAATCTGGGTTATAAGAAATCAGAGGAGGTACTTGTGCATACAGAACCCTGTTGGCTATGCAAATTGGATCATTACAAGGGTTTGCAAGGGGATTCCAATTCCTAGTAAGGTATGTATAATACATAGCTTTTTTTTTATAGATTTTGGAAACATATGATTTGGGTTAAGATCTGCATCACCGGGTATGCAATTTCTGAATAATTTCTTGTTCTTCTTGAATGTGCGTGAATCTCTATAACGATTTATTTGAATTTTAAATCTCATGTTTTCCACCATTATTTGGAGCTATATTAGTGTTTAGAATATAAATCAATTTTGTTCATATCCTGTAATCATTGCATTTCAAGGGTTTTCATCTCCTGGAGACAATCACAAAACAACTTGCGTGCCTTGAGCATACTCCTACATTTCACATACATGTCTGCTAGGGCATCTCTAACTATAATATCTAACATATTTCCTCTATTCTTTAAGCTACGATGGATGTCCATACACATTCCAAAGCTCCCATTTTGATGCATGCAGAGCTGATGCTGGGAAAAGGGCGATCTGCATTTATAAGGCAACGTCAGTATTGTTTGGAAGGTGATCTACCTGTTGCATCACTGATATTCTTCACAAGAATATTGTATCACCGTTTATTGAGCATGTTGGATGCACATTCCCATATTAAATGAACAACCCAAATGTATGCCAGTGTAGCTGGAGTGAACCTGCATTGCTCCATATTGTGCAACCAGCCTAGTTTATAGTCATCACCTATGTATTTTGTTAACATTGGCATCGTTGATCTGTTGCCCTTACAACTATTGTGGATTTCCACAAATTAGACCTTTTGATCATATATTTTGATCTAGGCATTGTTTGTTTTGAATTGTCTTGTACCAAAAGTTGTACCATTGAGGTATATATCTGTTTATACTCCTATTTTTGACAAATCAAATGATATATTGATTGGAATATATAATTTCAAAAGTGGCAAGGAACAGAGATCAAAATAGAGACATCGTGTAGGAAATATGTATACCTATTCACAAAAACAAATGGTAGCAACCACTAAATTTTCAATTATCTATTGAGATCATGCCAGGAAAAATAGTTATCTTCCACCCGCTTGATTCTACAAGTATGCTAGCTCTTCCACTGGAAATCTGAGATTATATATTTATTCCAATGGGCTTGAAAGAGGAGGATATTACATTCTCACAAAGCACATGTATATTCACATAGGACTTGCACCAGACCACAATGGTTGAAAATTGAAACATCCTCTTGTAAGGGTTTCAAGTGCATTCGAAGTATGTACTGCTCTCACCCGCTAAACCTTCATGGTTGTGCGCACACCAGTTGGGAGGACGCTAGCAAAGGGTTGCAGGTTGGGTTGTGGAGTACCTTAAGAGCTCTTCCAAAAAGTAGTAGGAACCCCAAAGTGTAGAGTATGAAAAGTGCAAACTATATATCTCACGTTAAATCATATATTTTCTTACTACATGGTAAATAATATGCAATTCCACCATTGCTAATTTTGCAGAAAATATTATATAGTTCTATGTGTTCTAAAATCATTAAAGAAAGCTAGTTAAATATGAAGTTTATCTTATGAAATTAAAATAGCATCTATTATGTGTTCAAATGTCTAAATAGTTAAGATAGATAATTCACATGAGACTCAGGTGTATTGGAATCATAAGTTTACCAAGTTCCATCAAACTGAGCTGAAACCAACAATTTTATGAAACCACGTAGTTCTATATATAATCTATTTTACAAGGGTGTGTGTTAAAATACTCACCAAATACATGTCCATCTAAATCTCCAAATTCTATAGCAAGGCAACAATGGTTTCATCGTGCAAGTATTTGTGTTTCATGCTTGTGGATGGTGTTTTTATGTGCCAATGGTTGCTTATTTTGGTGCCACATGTCTCTTCTGATGGGTTCCTTCACCTAGTATGGCATGGAAAGATTTGCCTCATTGCCTTGTGATAATGTTGGTTGTGGCAAATGTGGGTCTTCTATTGGTCAATGTCTCCAATGCCATCTTAACATGCATCTTGTCCATGTGGATGCATGAAGACCATTGGTCTATATTGTTATTCTTTCACACCACCATGGTCGTAGATCTTAGCCAAAACTCAAATTTAATAACATGAAGCTTGCATGCGATGGTCCCCATGATATTTAAGGTTTTAATGCTAGTGGTTGTGTTCTGTATGCACTGTTTTGCTTATGCCATAGCCGTGCCCAATGCACCCTAAACTTAGAGTCTTCTTCCTCTTATTGGGCAATTTGAATTCAATGGTTGTCGGTGCTTTTATTGTGTCCTTGGCAACGTGTTTGTGAGGGACATGGCTCAATGTGGTGTGTTGTGTATACAAGAGTGCCCCATATCATTGTAGATTTTCCTCTTCTTCATTGGCATTAATGCAGTGTAATCCTCCCTTGTCATTTGGTATAGTTGGTTGATTATAGGTAGATTGTCCCCTCGTGTGGATACAAATTTCTCAAGCAGCCAACAATAATACATTGGGTGAATAGGGGCCCATGTTGAGGTGATGTTTGCATGCAATAGTTAAAGGATTGAAGAAAATAGAGGTTATGAACTTATATATATGGAAATTTCAAAATGTAACAGGTTGTTGGTGAATTGGCTACAGAATAGAGAGAAAAGTCTTGTAAAGTAGGGGTGTTCTTCATTTTGTAATATTTTTTTTTTTTTTTGGGGGGGGGGGGGGTGGGGGGGTTTACAATGCTTTAGATATGAATCTTGCTCTTTGTTGCAGTTGCATTTGTGTAATCCATTGAAGGAGGTTTTGTAATGTATGGTTGTCAATGGACTAAGTGTTTCCACAAATATTAGGTATGCTTTTGGGAATGATTTGTTATTCCTCTGATCACAATTGCTGATTTGAGTGTTGTAATTGATTAGTTGGTCTTATCATAATAACTATGTGTTGCAAGTATGAGGTAAACCAGTGTTGTCATTGATTTCAACATACTCATATTGCTTTGACAAGAAGGATTCAATGAGCAGTGTGCTGAGGATATTGAGAAAATTAGCCTTAGTCAGGAACAGTAAAGAACAGTGATGAGAAGAAGGCAAATGTATTGTATAGGATGCGAACCGGAGGATGCGGATTAAAGGGTTTGTAGATATGAGTCTTGAGATGCTTCAGTTAAGATTTCAGAGGTCCGCATGAAGATCTGAAGGAGTTGTGGCTGTCGGTGTAGAACCGGTTCCGGCAAGTATTCAGAGGTGACAGAGGATCACAAAAAGGTCTGGTGAGGTCCGGAACTGTATAATCCTAATCTGCGGATTGGAAGGAGTCTTTGGGATGTCCTTGTGATGTGCCATCTCGAGTTGTGTATAATTTGGAGGTTCGGAAGTACCTCCTGCATTATGACAGTGGCGACAGACAGTGTTCTTGAAGTTCCGGATAAGGAGGATAAGAGATTTCAGTAAGTAAAGGAAATGCGGACATACCTGGTCATTCAGGTAGGCTTGTGAAGGTTCTTGGATCATGTTGAGGTTGTGTTGTTGGTCCGCATTGATAGTAGAGCCCAGAATTGAAGATATTCTTCCGGATGAAGTTCTTGCTCTGTTTAGCCGACCGGATGAGTTGTTCATCCTGCGAATGTTCTTGTGGTGGCCGACCGGATGTGTTATTCATCTTGCGGATACTCTTATGGTTGTTTGCCGACTTAGATGTTTGTTCCTAAGTTGATGTCTTGTATAAATAACGGTTTGTGAGTTCATTTCGTAGTGTGGATTGTGTGGATGAGTGTGGCATAGCGAAGAGAAGTGTGAAAGGCAGAGCAGAGGTTTTTGGGCTTAAATGGAACTGATCCGGACATGGTAGAGATGTCATTCTCTAGTTCAAGATTGTGATTCTTATCACTTTGTAGACAGTGTGTCTCCTTGTAGGCAGTGGGCCTCTTTGTGAGCAGTGTGCTCGGGCAGTGAGCCCTAATTGGCAAGTGCCATTCTTTTTCTTATTCTTCTAATAGAGAATAATCCTTGGGTTAATCACCCCGTGGTTTTTCCCTTAACCGGGTTTTCCACGTCAAAATCTTGGTGTTCAATGTGTTGATGTTTATCTGCTCTTGTGTTTTATGCTTTCATGGATGATTAATTGATATGCTGTTAACTAACAACGAAGAATCAAGTGTTTGAAAGAACAATAAGTTTTATACAACTGATTCACCCCCCCTCTTAGTTGTATGCCTTAAATCCAACAATTGGTATCAGAGCCAAGTTCCTCTGAAAGAAGCTTAACCGCTTGAGGAGATCTAGGATGTCGTCATACAAAAAGGATAGTCCGAAGTTTGATGGAACCAATTTTACTCTCTGGAAGGGTCACATGAAATGTCACCTGGAATGTATGGGAAAAGCATACTTGGCCATGGTTTCAAAACCATATATACCTCCACAAGGTGGTCCGACAATTCTGAATGAAATCACAGAAGCTGAAAACAATCTGCGGACCAAGGAAGCTCTTCTAAGTGCATTGAATGACTCAGATCTCTCAAATGTTATTGACCTACCAACCGCATATGAGATCCTGACTAAACTGGAACTTCTGTATGAAGGAGATGAGTTTGTCAAAAGTGCAAGGTTGCAAAGTCTGAAAGGGAAATTCGAAAGATTGAAGATGAGGGATGATGAAAACATCACTACTTTTATGCCAAGAGTGAATGAACTAGTGTGTGGAATTAGAAATGCTGGTGGAACTCTGGATGAAAATGAGATCGTTTGTAAAATCCTTAGATCCCTTCCTGCTGCCTACAAAATCAAGGTTGCTGCAATTGATGAATTCAGAGCCCACACAACTGTCACAAGAGAACAACTGGCTGGCAAACTAGCTGCATTTGAAATGACCGAGTTTGGAGATGATCCTCCCAAGACTGAATCTGCTTTCAAAGCCAGTACCTATGCGAAAGGCAAACAGAGATTTGATCCGCGAGAAAACTCATCAAGGAAGATGTCATGGTATGATCAAGCAAGAAGAGACATGGAAGAAGAAGAAGCAGAAACAGCTCAACTTGAAGCCCTCATTGCAAAGAGACTGCCAAGAGGATCCGGTAAGTATGAAGGAAAACTACCCTTTAAGTGTTTCAACTGCAATAAGATTGGTCATTTTGCTTCAAGATGTCCGGAAAGATCTGCAAGGTCTAATACTAACAGACAAAGGTTTCAAAAGAATTGCTATTATGTTCATGAAGAAGATGACAATGAAGGAGTAACAGATGATGAATCCGAACTAGGAAGCAAATCCGGAAATGAATGGGTGTTTATTGCCATCAAGGAAGAAGATTCAATATCCTCTGAATCTGTCAATCACAAGGTTGTGGAAAGAGCTTTGGCTGCTCAAGTGGAAGAAAAGGATGATTGGGTTATTGATAGTGGGTGTTCTCACCATATGACTGGTGACAAGAATAAGTTCTTAGATTTGGAAAGGTATGAAGGAGGAATGGTAAAGTTTGGTGACAATTTTGCTGGCAGAATCAGAGGTAGGGGAACTATTTCCTTTGATGGAAAGAGCAAAATAGGTAATGTACTATATGTTGAAGGATTGAAGCACAATCTTCTCAGTGTTGGTCAGTTAGTGGACAAAGGCTATGATCTCCGGTTCAAGAATAGAAAATGCAGAATCTTTACAAGCTCCGGAACTGAAATTGCATCCGGTGCTCAAACAAAAGGTAATATCTTTCATCTGGTTGGTTCAAACAAAAGTTGTCTATTTGCTCAAGTTGATCAGAGTTGGTTATGGCATAGAAGAATGTGTCATGTGAATTTTGATAACATCATCAAGATAAGCAATATTCAGGCTGTAAGAGACCTTCCAAAATTGGTGAAACCTACAAATAGTTTGTGCAAAGAATGTCAGCTAGGTAAACAGAGCAGAGTCTCTTTCAAAAGCAAAGATCAGTCCTCTACCGGATTGTTGGAATTAGTACATACTGATCTCTGTGGTCCGACAAGAATCAAGAGTCTGCAAGGTGATAGATATTTCATGTTGTTAATTGATGACCATTCCCGGATGATGTGGGTTACCTTCCTAAAAGAGAAATCAGAAGCCCTTGAAAAGTTCAAAATCTTCAAAGCTATGGTAGAGAATCAAACCGGATTGAAACTTAAATGTCTAAGGTCTGATAGAGGTGGTGAATTTACATCTGGTGAGTTCATTGACTTTTGTGAGAAGCAGGGTATAAGGAGACAATTGTCTGCTCCTAGGACTCCACAGCAGAATGGAGTAGTTGAAAGAAAGAACCGGACCATCCAGGAAGCTGCCAGGACAATGATGTTGGAAGCAAATGTTCCTCAAATGTTCTGGAAAGAAGCTATCAGCACTGCAGTCTACACTCTAAATCGAGTTCAAATCAGAAACAATACCAGTAAGACCCCCTATGAACTCTGGTTTGGCATCACTCCTACTGTGAAATATTTCAGAGTATTTGGTAGCAAGTGTTATATCAAAAGAGATGAAGATCTAGGAAAGTTTGATGCTAGAAGTGATGAAGGAATTTTCTTGGGTTACTCCACTCAAAGCAAAGCATACCGGTGTTACAATAAGAGACTGAGGAAGATGATAGAAAGCACTAATGTGAAAGTTGATGAAGGAATTGAGAAGCCCTCAAGATTTTATGAATTTGATGAAGATGACCAAGACGGTGTTCAGATTCAAGGAACTCAATCCTCTCCGGTAAGACAGAGTCAGCCTGATCCGGTAAATCAAGAAGAAGAGATAGGTTTGAATGAGCCTGATCAAGAAGCAGCAGTGCAGGATACTCCCAAAATTCCTAGGTATGTAACACTAAACCACTCTCAAGATCAGATCATAGGTGACAGAAGCAAAGGTGTGCAAACTAGAAGGAATGTTGTTCAAAATCAGGATGAATGTTGTCTGATTTCAAAGATTGAACCTAAAACAGTAAATGAAGCCTGCAATGATGAAAACTGGACTAAAGTAATGAAAGATGAATTAATGCAAATTGAGAAAAATCATACTTGGGATCTTGTTCCCAGACCTAGAGACAGGAATGTGATTGGAACCAAATGGGTCTTCTGGAACAAACTGAATGAAGCTGGTGAAGTTATCAGAAACAAAGCTAGATTGGTCTGCAAAGGCTACTCTCAAATAGAAGGAATTGATTTTGAAGAGACCTTTGCTCCGGTGGCAAGAATTGAAGCAGTCAGATTATTTCTTGCATTTGCTGCCTTCAAAGACTTCAAGGTATATCAGATGGATGTCAAGTCTGCTTTCCTAAATGGTGATCTGGAAGAAGAAGTTTACATTGAACAACCGGATGGATTTCAATTGTCTGATAATGATGATATGGTCTGCAAGTTGAAGAAAGCATTGTATGGACTAAAGCAAGCCCCAAGAGCATGGTATGAAAGGTTGGATAAGCATCTTGTGCAGATTGGATTCAACAAAGGTACTGCTGACAGTAACTTATATTTCAAAATTGTTCATGAAAACATTTTGATTGTTGAAGTGTTTGTGGATGATATCATTTTTGGAGGAAGAGATAGTATGTGCAAAACTTTTGCAAATCAGATGAAAAGTGAGTTTGAAATGTCCATGCTTGGTGAAATGAATTTCTTCTTGGGTCTGCAAATTACTCAAACAAAGAAAGGAATCTTCATCTCTCAGACCAAATATGTGAAAGAATTATTGAGGAAATTTGGTATGGAAGATGCAAAGCCAATGAACACTCCCATTGCAACCAGATGTAAGTTGAGCAAAGATGATGACTCCCCAAAGGCAGATCAGACAAAGTATAGATCAATGATTGGTGGATTGTTTTATCTCACTCAGACTAGACCAGATATAATGCAGGCTGTTGGTCTTGTGGCAAGATTCCAGGCTGATCCTAGAGAATCTCATGTTATGGCAATCAAAAGAATTTTTAGGTACCTGAAAGGAACAGTTGAGTATGGTCTATGGTACCCTAGAGATCCAGATTTCTCTCTTCATGCTTACACAGATGCAGATTGGGCAGGAGATGTGGATGACCGGAAGAGCACTAGTGGTGGAGCATTCTTTTTGGGGAAGAGATTAGTTTCTTGGCTAAGCAAGAAACAAGATGCAATATCTCTGTCTACAACTGAAGCAGAATACATTGCAGCAGCAGGTAGTTGCACTCAAATCTTATGGATGAAGCAGATGCTAAGAGACATTAAAGTTGAATATGAGGAGCCTATCACAATTTTCTGTGATAATTCAATTGCAATTAATATTTCTAAGAATCTGGTATTGCATTCTAAGACTAAGCACATATCTATCAAGTTTCACTTTTTGAGAGAACAAGTGAACAAGGAAGAAGTCAGATTGGAGTATGTTCCCTCAAAGGATCAGATTGCAGATATCCTTACTAAACTTCTTCCCAAGGACTCTTTTGAATATCTCCGGGAGAAGTTAGGGGTCATGGCCCCTCCGGTGATGAACTAGGATGCACTGATGTGCATCAGTCCGGTGGATATCACAGTCATATCTTGTGATCCGGATTGATGATGGGGAGCTGGTACTAAGGGGGAGCAGCTGGTATGATTCTGATGTGTTAAAATTGCAAGTATGAAGCCCTTTGCCATTGATGTCAAAGGGGGAGAGAAGACATGTGAAAAACAAGTAGCTGATGATCAAAAGGGGAGCAGTAAATGAGGAGAAGACATGTTGCTGATAGGGGGAGAAGTGACAGAAAGGAGAAGTTTCTTGTCTTGATGGTTTTTCACATCATATGTTGCCATCAATGACAAAGGGGGAGATTGTTGCAAGTATGAGGTAAACCAGTGTTGTCATTGATGTCAACATACTCATATTGCTTTGACAAGAAGGATTCAATGAGCAGTGTGCTGAGGATATTGAGAAAATTAGCCTCAGTCAGGAACAGTAAAGAACAGTGATGAGAAGAAGGCAAATGTACTATATAGGATGCAAACCGGAGGATGCGGATTAAAGGGTTTGTAGATATGAGTCTTGAGATGCTTCAGTTAAGATTTCAGAGGTCCGCATGAAGATCTGAAGGAGTTGTGGCTGTCGGTGTAGAACCAGTTCCGGCAAGTATTCAGACAGAGGATCACAAAAAGGTCCGGTGAGGTCCGAAACTGTATAATCCTAATCTGCGGATTGGAAGGAGTCTTTGGGATGTCCTTGTGATGTGCCATCTCGAGTTGTGTATAATTTGGAGGTCCGGAAGTACCTCCTGCATTATGACAGTGGCGACAGACAGTGTTCTTGAAGTTCCGGATAAGGAGGATAAGAGATTTCAGTAAGTAAAGGAAATGCGGACGTACCTGGTCATTCAGGCAGGCTTGTGAAGGTTCTTGGATCATGTTGAGGTTGTGTTGTTGGTCCGCATTGATAGTAGAGCCCAGAATTGAAGATATTCTTCCGGATGAAGTTCTTGCTCTGTTTAGCCGACCGGATGAGTTGTTCATCCTGCGAATGTTCTTGTGGTGGCCGACCGGATGTGTTATTCATCTTGCGGATACTCTTATGGTTGTTTGCCGACTTAGATGTTTGTTCCTAAGTCGATGTCTTGTATAAATAATGGTTTGTGAGTTCATTTCGTAGTGTGGATTGTGTGGATGAGTGTGGCATAGCGAAGAGAAGTGCGAAAGGCAGAGCAGAGGTTTTTGGGCTTAAATGGAACTGATCTGGACATGGTAGAGATGTCATTCTCCAGTTCAAGATTGTGATTCTTATCACTTTGTAGACAGTGTGTCTCCTTGTAGGCAGTGGGCCTCTTTGTGAGCAGTGTGCTCGGGCAGTGAGCCCTAATTGGCAAGTGCCATTCTTTTTCTTATTCTTCTAACAGAGAATAATCCTTGGGTTAATCACCCCGTGGTTTTTCCCTTAACCGGGTTTTCCACGTCAAAATCTTGGTGTTCAATGTGTTGATGTTTATCTGCTCTTGTGTTTTATGCTTTCATGGATGATTAATTGATATGCTGTTAACTAACAACGAAGAATCAAGTGTTTGAAAGAACAAGAAGTTTTATACAACTGATTCACCCCCCCTCTCAGTTGTATGCCTTAAATCCAACACTATGCAGGTTGGCTTCCATCATTGCCTTATCACTGTCTCTCTAAAGAAAGTGGGAGTATGGAGTACCTGAAAGGCCTTCGTAATTTGAACTTGAATGATTTTAGAAGAATAGTCTGGATCCCTGAATAACCAAAAAATGTTTTGGTCTTGAAGATGAACAATGTCAGTTTCCATAGAAAGTCTTTCTCTAAGAAATTATCCGGTGTTACATAATTGAAGAATTGAGTTACAATTGGTAACCTTAAAGATCATGCAAAACCTGTGTTGCACAATCATTTGATCAACCTGCAGTAAAAGTTGTCAAAGTTGCTCTCACCCGTAGCCTTATATTTGATATTTGTTTTCAGCTACCATCACAAATTAGGCCTCAATATTTATAGTTGTAGTAGAAATGCTTATAATGGAAGTACTATAAGTTGTTTTAACAATTTTATTTGAGAATTTATTAAACGGCCTCTCTTATAATTTGCTTGTTGATAGACAATGACATGTCACCTTAAAAGATTGAATATACTATGGCGTGCATGGCTAAAGTTGACATTAAGGATGGATTATTTTTGCATGGTTAAAGTTAACGTTACAGATCTATGAGGTTATGTCTCAGTGTTTTTGAGCTACCCTTTTCACTGTAATAAGAATAATGAATTACTTTTAGGATACCATGGGGTTTATCACTAACTGTAGACCATGTAGTTAGTTTAATTAAGGCTTGTGATATGATTGCCTAGATAGAATTAGTCTAAGATAGTACTATTTATGGTCTTTAGATGTAAAACAATTTGGGGTTTGATGTAATGAATTATAAACTGTCATTGTTTCAGATTGGATGGTCATTCTATTTTGTCAAGTTAGAGATATAGTTTTGTTTCTCTTAAAGAGAATATATTGAGAAGATTAACTCGTATTTATTATCTCCTAAATAATCAATATTATAGGTCTTTTTATATGAAAGCCATTTTGATAATTGGATGAAAGTATGTTCATTAGTTAATCATTATTTAAGTAAAAGGTTAGAGTTACTAATGTCTAATCGTAAAATATATGTAAATATGGACTATCGCATCTAAGCTTGTTTGTTAACTAATTTTGCATGGAATAATTGAATTATGGAAATAATTGTATAGTTCAAATGACACATATGTCCTTGTTCAGATCCTATATATAATATTTCTCCAGAGATAATCTTTATCACTTCTTAACCTAAATGGTTAAAGATTAGTTAGTCAAGACTCTTAATGAGTGCATTATATTATATGTTGCAATTGTGGTGTTGTAATTAAATTATCGATGAAGGATCTTAGTTTGGTCTTTTTGATGGTGATGTGCATTTGAGAGTGAATGTCAATGTGAGACTATTGTGTTATAGTGATGTCAAGTGTCTGTGTCATTGGGAAAGTTGATTCTAGAGGCCAAGAGGGGTAGTCATGTGTATGACTCTTGTGAATATGTAATTTTGATAAAGGTTTAATATGTATTGGTTATATGAAATGTTGCTCTCCTCTGTTTATGGATTAATGTGATTATGATGACCATGCAAGATGGATAATACCCTGCTCAGTGTACCTATTAATGTGGTTATGATTTGTATGCAAGAAGGTAAATGCCTTGCATTGTATATGTGTACTTATCATTATGATGGTAATTATCTTGATTGATGGATAGGGTCTTCTAGATGTAGGGAAGGGGGAGTGGCTTTCAATGTGTGGCCGGCACCCAAAGTGGCTTGTCAAAATAACCCATTGAAAGTTGTAATCAAGTGATAACCTAATAAGAAATTTAGGGGGTTGGGTAGTTTCCACACTAATAAAGATAATTGGATGCATCACCCATGCCTATATTGCTTGTAGGCTAAGGATGGGATGAGAAGGCCGTGGTTGGCAAATCAACTTCCTTGTCCTCATGAAAGGAATGTTGGTTTCGCATGTGTCACCCTATGGGGTCGGCGTCTAGTGAGAGACTATAAGATAAACATAGATGGGGGTCAGCACCTAGCGAGAGCCTGTCAGGATAACCCATGTATGGGGGTTGGAGTCTAGCTAGAGACTGTCAGGATAACCCATGTTAGGACCATGCGATGACACTCACCCCTACTGCAGCCTAGCATTCCCTAGCTAAGATCTTCCCATTCGTGTGTGGTTGCCTCTGGAAGTAATGTTTGAGTTACTTGTCATGTCCTTATTGACTTGTGTTTGTGGTTGTCATGTATAGTCCTTGCTCCTTATATTCTATTGTCTACCTGACTATTTGTTGTAGTGGGACCTTATGTTATCTCCTAGGATGGGGGGTGGACCTCAGGGTGACACATGGTCGGGACGATACATGCTTTATATCCATTGGTTTTTCCCTTACCATTGTTCATGTGTGAGGAGGATGTATCTCTTATACCAAATTCCAAATCTTGTACCAGTTTGAGGAGATAGTCATTTATGCTCATGTACTGGCCTTGTGTATCAGTTAAAACATAATGTATGTATTCCAATGTAATCATCGAAGTGATAGTGTGAGTAAAGAAATGATGTACTCATGTGTATGGAAAAATTGTATATCTACTTGATCATGATGATTATTTATCTAATGTAATAATATGGAGATGTAAACGTATATTTATTTAATGCAATAGATTTAGAATGATCTACTGATGTTAGTTAATTCATGATGTATGTTAGATTTTATTAATCGATTTGTCAGTAATGTAACCATGGAACCTTAGAGGACAAGTTGTTAGTTTATTGATATGTATTAGACATGTTAAATATTACTATGTTATCTTATTCATTTTTTAAAAAATTGTCTTGTTTGTATAGTATAATTATGTTGTTCTCTAGACTTCCATGGTGGGGGCGTTACATCTAGTATCAGAGCCTAGGTTTGCAACACTGGGATCTCTAGATTCTTGTTGTTTCTATCTAGGTTAAGCGTGTTTCTCCTCGTGGCGAGTTGGTAATAGTACCTCTCACCTAGGTACCTTAGTATGACGATAGAAGATTGATAAATTTGCAGATCTGTTCTTTGATTCTAAAAGAAATTGTACTGCATTAAAGATAGAAGTTGTTTGTAAATAAGTAACGACTGTGTTGCCTTAAATCCTTGTATAAATGTTGCTTAGATATGAGGATGTAGATAACTTAATTGTCTTTGTGTATGGTGTACGTTCTCTAACACATTCTAGACCTTGTGTTCTTGGGTGTTGTGTAGCGGATACTACCTTTCTGTGGCTAAAATTAGTCACATCGTGATGTGGATTTGTTTTGTAATTTGGATGTTTTGGAATTTTTGAGAGTTGTTTCATGTGTCGTTGTGGGTTAACAGTGAATTTGCTTTCTTTGAACTTTCTTGTGATAGGAGTGGTCACTAAAACTCTTTTCTTTATATTTGATTTATTGTTGAAAATTGTCGACATTTTGTGACTTCAGATTGAATTTGATTATTTTCCCACTTGGGTTTGCATTTTTTTTTAAATTTCTATGGTGTCTATTCGGAATGTTTGTTTTTGTTGGCCCCATTTCGTGTTAAGTGTTGTTTCTATCATGTTCATTTCGAACCTCTAATTGTATGTTCAAGGGAGGACTCCGCGGAGAATTGTACTTTGCATGGTTGGTAATCAGTCAGAATCATAGGGAAATAAGAGATGAGATATATTTTTCCTTTTTAATATGTGAATGCAATTCTCTAAATCGTATGAAATTCTCAAAATATAGGTGAATGGTTATAAGTAGATCACATGATACGCCTTAAAGGTAAAGAATTGATGTTCTTCTTGTCTTTATTGAATGATTGTGCTTGTCTTATGAACAATTGCTTAATATGGATGCATATGTTGGCAATAGAAAATTGCAATACTAATATGTTATGTTTCCACCCTAGTCTGTGACTTCCAGGAATAAGTGAAGTTTTAGGGGGAGAGGATGTAGTGCCCCTCCATTCTCACCTTGGATGTGCAGGTGGTCGGGCTAAGGAGCATGATGATGAAGTTAGTAGGTTTTATCAATAATCTTTGTTACGACACTGATATTTACTTGAGTTATGCATATGACAGGTAATGGAAGATTATGTGTAATGTAGTTACTTGTTGATGTGTTTATGTGAACAAAACAGTTTCATATTGCTCATACGTGAGTAACCTGCTACACTAAGACTTTTGTTCACTGTGTGTATGACTGCATGTTTACATATATACATGTTCAACCCTATTGTTTGTTGTAGGCTATAGGTACCAAGCATGGACTCCACCTGAATTAACAGGTCTGAGTGTGCCTTAACAAGTGGAATCTGTTGATCCAGAGTTAACATAAGGTACCCTAGTCAGTCGCCATCCTTGAAGAGGATGAGTATTCTATTTTGTAACCAATCAGTGTTGTTAGTACAGACATGACAGTCTGTCTCCATTGTCATGGTCGTGTTTCATGTTCATCTCTGTTGTCGTGGTCATGTTTATCAATCTTGCATGTCAGTTAGGTATTGTTCAGCATTTGGGTTATTTAGTTTGAAATTGTTTGATCAATGCTTTGGTTAATTGTAACATTATAATAAGAATTATTAAGTCAAAAGGGCGCATTTGATAAATTAATATAAATGCTTTTATGTAAATTTAAGTTATGGAAAACATATTATATTGAAGTTTAAGGTCAATAAATAATAATAATATTAATGAAGTAAATAAAATATTTTGATAAATGACTATAAAGATAAATTTATAAAAAATTATGGGCTGTCATAAAATAAATATCTAATAAATATTAAAATAAATAAAATAAAGATTAAAATTGCAAGGTTGTAAATTAAATCTTTTGCAAAATGTGACAAAGAAAAAAGATGGGTTTTGGTTGTCATTAACAGAATTTTGGCATGAGTATTGGTGTCAGGATTTCTATAAAATGTAGGAAGGGATTCACTCCTTTTTCACCTACCTTTTTCCTATCGACTCTCTTCCTGCTAGACATACATTCTTCGTGGGGGTAGAAATCTGGGTTATAAGAACTCAAAGGAGGTACTTGTGCATACACAACCCTATTGGCTATGCTCCTTGGATCATGACAAGGGATTGGAAGGGGATTCCAATTCGTATTTAGGTATGTATAATACATAGGTTTTTTTTATAGATTTTGGAAAGATATGATTTGGGTTAAGATTTGCATCACCGGGTATACAATTTCTGAATATTTCTTGTTCTTCTTAAATGTGTATGAATCTCTATAACAATTTATTTAAATTTTAAATCTCCTATTTTCTACCATTATTTGGAGCTTTATTAGTGTTTAGAATATAAATCCATTTTGTTCATATCCTGCAATCATTTCGTTTCAAGGGTTTTCATCTCCTGGAGACAATCACAAAAAAGCTTGTGTGCCTTGAGCATGCTCCTACATTTCACATACATGCCTGCCAGGACATCTCTAACTATAATATCTGACATATTTCCTCTATTCTTTAAGCTATGATGGATGTCCATACTCATCACAAAGCTACCATTTTGATGCATGTAGAGCGGATGCTAGAAAAGGGGCGATTTACATTTATAAGGCAGCATCAGTATTGTTTGGAAGGTGATCTGCCTGTAGTATCACTGATATTTTTCACAAGAATATTGTATCACCGTCTATTGAGCATGTTGGATGCACATTCCCATATTAAACGAACAACCCAAATGTATTCCAGTGTAGCTAGAGTGAACCTGCATTGCTCCATACTTTGCAACCAGCCTAGTTTATAGTCATCACCTATGTATTTTGTTAACATTGGTATCATCAATCTGTTGCCCTTACAGCTATTGTGGATTTCCACAAATTAGACCTTTTGATCGTATATTTTGATCTAGGCATTGTTTGTTTTGAATTGTCTTGTACCGAAAGTTGTGCCATTGAGGTATATATCTGTTTATGCTCCTATTTTTGACAAATCAAAGGATATATTGATTGGAAGATATAATTTCAAAAGTGGCAAGGAACAGAGATCAAAATTTTGACATCGTGTAGGAAAGATGTATACCTATTCACAAAAACAAATGGTGGCAACCACTAAATTTTCAATTATCTATTGAGATTGTCCCAGGCAAATTAGTTATCTTGCACCCGCTTGATTCTGCAAGCAAGCTAGCTCTTGCACTGGAAATCTGAGATTATATATTTATTCCAATGGGCTTGCAAGAGGAGGATCTTACATTCTCATGAAGCACATGTATATTCAAATAGGACTTGCACCAGACCACAATGGTTGAAAATTGAAACATCCTTTCGTAAGGGTTTCAAGTGCATTCAAAGTATGTACTGCTCTCACCCGCTAAACCTTCATGGCTGTGCGCGCACCAGTTGGGAGGATGCTGGCAAAGGGTTGCAAGTTGGGTTATGGAGTACCTTGAGAGCTCTCCCAGAAAGTAGTAGGAACCCCATAGTGCAGAGTATGAAATATGTAAACTATATATCTCAGGTTAAATCGTATATTTTCTTCTTGCATGGTAAATAATATACAATTCCACCGCTGCCAGTTTTGCGGAAAATATTATATAGTTCTATGCGTTCCAAAATCATTAAATAAAGCTAGTTAAATATGAAGTTTCTCTTATGAAAATAAAATAGCATCTATTACGTGTTCAAATGTCTAAATAGTTAAGATAGATAATTCACATGATACTCAACTGCATTGGAATCATAAGGTTACCAAGTTCGATCAGACTGAGTTGAAACCAATGATTTTATGAAACCACATAGTTCTGTATATAATCTATTTTACAAGGGTGTGTGTTAAAATACTCACCAAATACATGTCCAACTAAATCTCCAAATTCTATAGCAAGGCAACAATGGTTTCATCATGCAAGTATTTGTGTTTCATGCTTGTGGATGGTGTTTTTATGTGCCAATGGTTGCTTATTTTGGAGCCACGTGTCTCTTCTGATGGGTTCCTTCACCTAGTATGGCATGGAAAGATTTGCCTCATTGCCTTGTGATAATGTTGGTTGTGGAAAATGCGGGGTTTCTATTGGTCAATGCCTCCAATGCCATCTTAACATGCATCTCGTCCATGTGGATGCATGAAGACCATTAGTCTATTTTGTTATTCTTTCACACCACCATGGCCGTAGATCTTAGCCAAAACTCAAATTTAATAACATGAAGCTTGCATGTGATGGTCCCCATGATATTTAAGGTTTTAATGCTAGTGGTTGTGTTCTGTATGCACTGTTTTACCTATGCCATAGCCGTGCCCAATGCACCCTAAACTTAGAGACTTCTTCCTCTGATTGGGAAATTTGAATTCAATGGTTGTTGGTGCTTTTATTGTGTCCTTGGTGACGTGTTTGTGAGGGACATGGCTCAATGTGGTGTGCTGTGTATACAAGAGTTCTCCATATCACTGTAGATCTTCCTCTTCTTCATTGGTATTAATGCAGTGTAAGCCTCCCTTGTCATTTGGTACAGTTGGTTGATAATAGGTAGATTGTCCCCTCATGTGGATGCAAATTTCTCAAGCAGCCAGCAATAATACATTGGGTGAACAAGGGCCCATGTTGAGGTGATGTTTGCATGCAATAGTTAAAGGATTGAAGAAAATAGAGGTTACGAACTTATATATATGGAAATTTCAAAATATAACAAGTAGTTGTTGAATTGGATGGAGAACAGAGAGAAAAGTCTTGTAAAGTAGGGGTGTTCATCATTTTGTAATAGTTTTTTTTTTTTTTTGGGGGGGGGGGGGTTTACAATGCTTTAGGCATGAATATTGCTCTTTGTTGCAGTTGCATTTGTGTAATCCATTGAAGGAGGTTTTGTAATGTATGGTTGTCAATGGTCAGAGTGTTTCCACAAATATTAGGTATGCTTTTGGGAATGATTTGTTATTCCTCTGATCACAGTTGCTAATTTGAGTGTTGTAATTGATTAGTTGGTCTCATCATAATAACTATCCAGGTTGGCTTCCATCATTGCCTTATCATTGTCTCTCTAAAGAAAGTGGGAGTATGGAGTACCTGAAAGGCCTTCTTAATTTGAACTTGAATGATTTTAGAAGAATAGTCTTGGATCCCTGAATAACCATAAAATGTTTTGGTCTTGAAGATGAACAATGTCAGCTTCCGTAGCAAGTCTTTCTCTAAGAAATTATCCTGTGTTATATAATTGAAGAATTGAGTTACAATTGGCAACCTTAAAGATCGTGCAAAACCTATGTTGCACAATCATTTGACCAACCTGCAGTAAAAGTTGTCAAAGTTGCTCTCACCGTAGCCTTTTATTTGATATTTGTTTTCAGCTACCATCACATATCAGGCCTCGATGTTTATAGTTGTAGTAGAAATGCTTATAATGGAAGTATTATAAGTTGTTTTAACAATTTTATTTGAGAACTTATCAAATGGCCTCTCTTATAATTTGCTTGTTGATAGACAATGACATGTCAACTTAAAAGATTGAATATACTATGGCGTGCACGGCTAAAGTTGACATTAAGGATGGACTGTTTCTGCATGGTTAAATTTAACGTTACAGATCTGTGAGGTTATGTCTTAGTGTTTTTGAGCTACTCTTTTCACTGTAATAAGAATAATGAATTACTTTTAGGAGACCATGGGGTTTATCACTAACTATAAACCATGTAGTTAGTTTAATTAAGGCTTGTGATATGATTGCCTAGATAGAATTAGTCTAAGATAGTGCTATTTATGGTCTTTAGATGTAAAATAATTTGGGGTTTGATGTAATGAATTATAAACTATGTGATTGTTTCGGATTGGATGGTCATTCTATTTTGTCAAGTTAGAGATATAGTTTTGTTTCTCTTAAAGAGAATATATTGAGAAGATTAACTCAAATTTATTATCTCCTAAATAATCAATATTATAGGTCTTTTTATATGAAAGCCATTTTGATAATTGGATGAAAGTATATTCATTAGTTAATCATTGTTTAAGTAAAAGGTTAGAGTTACTAATCTCTAATCGTAAAATATGTGTAAATATGGACTATCACATCTAAGCTTGATTGTTAACTAATTTTGCATGGAATAATTGAATTATGGAAATAATTGTATAGTTCAAATGACACATATGTCCTTGTTCAGATCATATATATAATATTTCTCCAGAGATAATCTTTATCACTTCTTAACCTAAATGGGTAAAGATTAGTTAGTCAAGACTCTTAATGAGTGCATTATATTATATGTTGCAATTGTGGTGTTGTAATTAAATTATTGATGAAGGATCTTAGTTTGGTCTTTTTGATGGTGATGTGCATTTGAGAGTGAATGTCAATGTGAGGCTATTGTGTTATAGTGATGTCAAGTGTCTGTGTCATTGGGAAAGTTGATTCTAGAGGCCAAGAGGGGTAGTCATGTGTATGACTCTTGTGAATATGTAATTTTGATAAAGGTTTAATATGTATTGGTTATATGAAATGTTGACTCTCCTCTGTTTATGGATTCATGTGGTTATGATGATCGTGCAAGATGGATAATGCCTTGTTCAGTGTACCTATTAATGTGGTTATGATTTGTATGCAAGAAGGTAAATGCCTTGCATTGTATATGTGTACTTATCATTATGATGGCAATTGTCTTCCTTGATGGATAGGGTCTTCTAGATGCAGGGAATGGCAAGTGACTTTCAATGTGGGGCCGGCGCCCAAAGTGGCTTGTTAGGATAACCCATTGAAAGTTGTTATCAAGTGATAACCTAATAATAAATTTAGGGGGTTGGGTATTTTCCAAACTAATAAAGATAATTGGATGCCTCACCCATGCCTGTAGTGCTCGTTCAGCCTAAGGATGGGATGAGAAGGTCGTGGTTGGCAAATCAACTTCCTTGTCCTCACGAAAGGAATGTCGGTTCCGCATGTGTCACCCTATGGGGTCGGCGTCTAGTGAGAGACTATCAGGATAACCATAGATGGGGGCCGGTGCCTAGCAAGAGACTGTCAAGATAACCCATGGATGGGGGATGACGTCTAGCTAGAGATTGTTAGGATAACCCATGTTAGGACCATGCGATGACACTCACCCCTGCTGCAGCCTAGCATTCCCTAGTTGAGATCTTCCCATTCATGTGTGGTTGCCTCTGGAAGTAATGTTTGAGTTACTTATGATGTCCTTATTGAACTGTGTTTGTGGTTGCCATGTATAGTCCTTGCTCCTTATATTCTACTATCTTCCTGACTATTTGTTGTAGTGGGACCTTATGTTATCTCCTAGCACGGGGGGTGGACCTCAGGGTTCCACATGATCGGGAGGATGTGCTTTATATACATTGGTTTTTCCCTTGCCATTGTTCGTGTGCAATGAGGATGTATCTCTTGTACCAGATTCCAGATCTTATACCAGTTTGAGGAGATAGTCATTTATGCTCATGTACTAGCCTTATGTATCAAATAAAACATAATGTATGTATTCGAATGTAATTAGCGAAGTGATAGTGTGAGTAAAGAAATGATGTACTCATGTGTATGGAAAAATTGTATATGTACTTGATCTTGATGATTATTTATCTGATGTCATAATATGGAGATGTAAATGTATATTTATTTAATGCAATAGATTTAGAATGATCTACTGATGCTAGTTAATTCATGATGTATGTTAGATTTTGTTAATCAATTTATCAGTAATGCAACCATGGAACCTTAGAGGACAAGTTGTTAGTTTATTGATATGTATTAGACATGTTAAACATTACTATGTTATCTTATTCATTTAAAAAAAAAATGTCCTATTTGTATAGTATAATTGTGTTTTTCTCTAGACTTCCATGGTGGGGGCGTTACATCTGGTATCAGAGCCTAGGTTTGCAACACTGGGATCTCTAGATTCTTGTTGTTTCTATCTAGGTTAAGTGTGTTTCTCCTTGTGGTGAGTTGGTGATAGTACCTCTCACCTATGTGCCTTAGTATGACGATAGAAGATTGATAAATTTACAAACTTGTTCTTTGATTCTGGAAGAAATTGTACTGCATTAAAGATAGAAGTTTTTTGTAAATAAGTAAAAATTGTGTTGCCTTAAATCCTTGTATAAACATTGCTTAGATATGAGGATGTAGATAACTTAATTGTCTGTGTGTATGGTGTACGTTCTCTAACACATTCTGGACCTTGTGTTCTTGGGTGTTGTGTAGCAGATACTCCCTTTTTGTGGCTAAAATTAGTCACATCGTGATGTGGATTTGTTTTGTAATTTTTGAGAGTTGTTTCATGTGTTGTTGTGGGCTAACAGTGAATTTGCTTTCTTTTAACTTTCTTATGATAGGAGTGGTCACCAAAAGTCTTTTCTTTATACTTGATTTATTGTTGAAAATTGTCAGCATTTTGTGACTTAAGATTGAATTTGATTATTTCCCCACTTGGGTTTGTATTTTTTTTTAAATTTCTATAGTGGCTATTCTGAATGTTTGTTTCTGTTGGCCCCGTTTCTTATTAAGTGTTGTTTCTATCATGTTCATTTCGAACTTCTAATTGTATGTTCAAGGGAGGACTCCACGGAGAATTGTACTTTGCATGGTTGGTAATCAGTCAGAATCATAGGGAAATAAGAGATGAGATATATTTTTCCTTTTTAATATGTGAATGCAATTCTCTAAATCGTATGAAATTCTTAAAATATGGGTGATTTGTTATAAGTAGATCACATGATACACCTTAAAGGTAAAGAATTTATGTTCTTCTTGTCTTTATTGAACGATTGTGCTTGTCTTATGAACAATTGCTTAATATGGATGCGTGTGTTGGCAATAGAAAATTGCAATACTAATATGTTATGTTTCCACCCTAGTCTGTGACTTCTAGGAATAAGTGAAGTTTTAGGGGGGGAGGATGTAGTGCCCCTCCATTCTCACCTTGGATGTGCAGGTGGTCGGGCTAAGGAGCATGAAGATGAAGTTAGTACGTTTTATCAATAATCTTTGTTGTGACACTGATATTTACTTGAGTTATGCATATGACAGGAAATGGAAGATTATGTGTAATGTAGTTACTTGTTGATGTGTTTATGTGAACGGAACAGTGTCGTATTACTCATACATGAGTACTCTGCTACACTGTGACTTTTGTTCACTGTGTGTATGACTGCATGTTTACATATATACATGTTTAACCCTGTTGTTTGCTATAGGTTGTAGGTACCAAGCATCGAATCCACCTGAATTAATAGGTCTAAGCGTGCCTTACCCAATGGAATATGTTGATCCAGAGTTAACATAAGGTGTCCTAGTCAGTCGCCATCCTTGAAGAGGATGAGTATTCTATTTTGTAACCAGTCAGTGTCGTTAGTACGGACATGACAGTCTGTCTCCATTGTCGTGGTCGTGTTTAATGTTCATCTCTGTTGCCATGGTCATGTTTCATGTTCATCTCCATTGTTGTGGTCATGTTTATCAATCTTGCATGTCGATCAGGTATTATTTGGCATTTGCGTTATTTAGTTTGAAATTGTTTGATCAATGCTTTGGTTAATTGTTACATTATAATAAGAATTATTAAGTCAAATGGGTGCATTTGATAAATTAATATAAATGCTTTTATGTAAATTTAAGTTTATGGAAAACATATTATATTGAAGGTTAAGGTCAATAAATAATAATAATATTAATGAAGTAAATAAAGTGTTTTGATAAATGACTATAAAGATAAATTTATAAATAATTATGGGCTGTCATAAAATAAATATCTAATAAATATTAAAATAAACAAAATAAAGATTAAAATTGCAATGTTGTAAATTAAATCTTTTGTAAAATGTAAGAAAGAAAAAGATGGGTTTTCATTGTCATTAGCAGAATTTTGGCATGAGTATTGGTGTCAAGATTTCTGTAAAATGTAGGAAGGGATTCACTCCTTTTTCACCTACCTTTTTCCTATCGACTCTCTTCCTACTGGACATACATTCTTCATGGGGGAAGAAATCTGGGTTATAAGAAATCAAAGGAGGTACTTGTACATACACAACCCTGTTGGCTATGCTCCTTGGATCATGACAAGGGTTTGCAAGGGGATTCCAATTTGTAGTTAGGTATGTATAATACATAGGTTTTTTTTATAGATTTTGGAAAGATATGGTTTGGGTTAAGATCTGCATCACTGGGTATGCAATTTCTGAATAATTTCTTGTTCTTCTTAAATGTGCATGAATCTCTATAACAATTTATTTGAATTTTAAATCTCCTGTTTTCCACCATTATTTGGATCTATATTAGTGTTCAAAATATAACTCCATTTTGTTCATATCCTGCAATCATTGCATTTCAAGGGTTTTCATCTCCTGGAGACAATCACAAAATAGCTTGTGTGCCTTGAGCATGCTCCTACATTTCGCATAGATGTCTACTAGGACGTCTCTAACTATAATATCGGACATTTTCCCTCTATTCTTTAAGCTATGATGGATCCCCATACCAATTCCAAAGCTCCCATTTTGATGCATGCAGATCGGATGCTGGAAAAGGGGCGATCTACATTTATAAGGCAGCGTCTGTATTGTTTGGAAGGTGATCTACCTGTAGCATCACTGATATTCTTCACAAGAATATTGTATCACCATCTATTGAGCATGCTGGATGCACATTCCCATATTAAACAAACAACCCAAATGTATGCCAGTGTAGCTGGAGTGAACCTGCATTGCTCCATACTGTTCAACCATCCTAGTTTATAGTCATTACCTATGTATTTTGTTAACATTGGTATCATTGGTTTGTTTCCCTTACAGTTATTGTGGATTTCCACAAATTAGACCTTTTGATCATATATTTTGATCTAGGCATTGTTTGTTTTGAATTGTCTTGTACCAAAAGTTGTGCCATTGAGGTATATATCTTTTTATACTCGTATTTTTCACAAATCAAAGGATATATTGATTGGAAGATATAATTTCAAAAGTGGCAAGGAACAAAGGTCAAAATAGAGACATCGTGTAGGAAAGATGTATACCTATTCACAAAAACAAATGGTGGCAACCACTAAATTTTCAATTATCTATTGAGATCGTGCCAGGCAAATTAGTTATCTTGCACTCGCTTGATTCTGTAAGCATGCTAGCTCTTGCATTGGAAATTTGAGATTATATATTTATTCCAATGGGCTTGCAAGAGGAAGATCTTACATTCTCATGAAGTACATGTATATTCACATAGGACTTGTACCAGACCACAATGGTTGAAAATTTAAACATCCTCTTGTAAGGGTTTCAAGTGCATTCAAAGTATGTACTGCTCTCACCTGCTAAACCTTCATGGCTGTGTGCGCACAAGTTGGGAGGATGTTGGCAAAGGGTTGCAGGTTCGGTTCTGGAGTACCTTAAGAGCTCTCCCAGAAAGTAGTAGGAACCCCATAGTGCGGAGTATGAAATGTGTAAACTATATATCTCAAGTCAAATCGTATATTTTCTTCCTACATGGTAAATAATATACAATTCCACCGCTGTCAGTTTTGCAGAAAATATTATACAGTTCTATGCATTCCAAAATCATTAAACAAAGCTGGTTAAATATGAAGTTTATCTTATGAAATTAAAATAGCATCTATTACGTGTTCAAATGTCTAAATAGTTAAGATAGATAATTCACATGATACTCAGCTACATCAGAATCATAAGTTTACCAAGTTCCATTAGACTGAGTTGAAACCAATGATTTTATGAAACCACATAGTTCTGTATATAATCTATTTTATATGGGTGTCTTTTAAAATACTCACCAAATACATGTCGAACTAAATCTCCAAATTATATAGCAAGGCAACAATGGTTTCATCATGCAAGTATTTGTGTTTCATGCTTGTGGGTGGTGTTTTTATGTGCCAATGGTTGCTTATTTAGGTGCCACGTGTCTCTTTTGATGGGTTCCTTCACCTAGTATGGCATGGAAAGATTTGCCTCATTGCCTTGTGATAATGTTGGTTGTGGCAAATTCAGGGTTTCTATCACTCAATGCCTCCAATGCCATCTTAACATGCATCTCGTCCATGTGGATGCATGAAGACCATTAGTCTATATTGTTATTCTTTCACACCACCATGGCCGTAGATCTTAGCCAAAACTCAAATTTAATAACATGAAGCTTGCATGCGATGGTCCCCATGATATTTAAGGTTTTAATGCTAGTGGTTGTGTTCTATACGCATTGTTTTGCCTATGCCATAGTCGTACCCAATGCACCCTAAACTTAGAGTCTTCTTCCTCTTATTAGGCAATTTGAATTCAATGGTTGTCGGTGCTTTTATTGTGTGCTTGGCGACGTGTTTGTGAGGGACATGGCTCAATGTGGTGTGTTGTGTATACAAGAGTTCTCCATATCATTGTAGATCTTCCTCTTCTTCATTGGCATTAATGCAGTGTAAGCCTCCCTTGTCATTTGGTATAGTTGGTTGATTATAGGTAGATTGTCCCCTCATGTGGATGCAAATTTCTCAAGCAGCCAGCAATAATACATTGGGTGAACAGGGGCCATGTTGAGGTGGTGTTTGCATGCAATAGTTAAAGGATTGAAGAAAATAGAGGTTAAGAACTTATATATATGGAAATTTCAAAATGTAACAAGTTGTTGGGTGAATTGGTTGCAGAACAAAGAGAAAAGTCTTGTAAAGTAGGGGTGTTCTTCATTTTGTAATTTTTTATTTTTTTTTTCGGGGGGGGGCGGGGGGGGGGGGGGGTTTACAATGCTTTAGGCATGAATCTTTCTCTTTGTTGCAATTACATTTGTGTAATCCATTGAAGGAGGTTTTGTAATGTATGGTTGTCAATGGTCTGAGTGTTTCCACGAATATTAGGTATGCTTTTGGGAATGATTTGTTATTCCTCTTATCACAGTTGTTGATTTGAGTGTTGTAATTGATTAGTTGGTCTCATCATAATAACTATGCAGGTTGGCTTCTATCATTGCCTTATCACTGTCTCTCTAAAGAAAGTGGGAGTATGAAGTACCTGAAAGGCCTTAGTAATTTGAACTTGAATGATTTTAGAAGAATAGTCTGGATCCCTAAATAACCATAAAAAGTTTTGGTCTTGAAGATGAACAATGTCGGTTTCCATAGCAAGTCTTTCTCTAAGAAATTATCCCATGTTACATAATTGAAGAATTGAGTTACAATTGGAAACCTTAAAGATGATGCAAAACTTGTGTTGCACAATCATTTAACCAACCTACAGTAAAAGTTGTCAAAGTTGCTCTTACCCGTAGCTTTTTATTTCATATTTGTTTTCATCTACCATCACATATTAGGCCTCAATGTTTATAGTTGTAGTAGAAATGCTTATAATGGAAGTATTATAAGTTGTTTTAACAATTTTATTTGAGAACTTATCAAATGGCCTCTCTTATAATTTGCTTGTTGATAGACAATGACATGTCAACTTAAAAGATTGAATATACTATGGCATGCACGACTAAAGTTGATATTAAGGATGGACTGTTTCTGCATGGTTAAAGTTAAAGTTATAGATCTGTGAGGTTATGTCTCAGTGCTTTTGAGCTACTCTTCTCACTGTAATAAGAATAATGAATTACTTTTAGGAGACCATGGGGTTTATCACTAATTGTAAACCATGTAGTTAATTTAATTAAGGCTTGTGATATGATTGCCTAGATAGAATTATTCTAAGATAGTGCTATTTATGGTCTTTAGATGTAAAATAATTTGGGGTTCGATGTAATGAATTATAAACTATGTCATTATTTTGGATTGGATGGTCATTTTATTTTGTCAAGTTAGAGATATAGTTTTGTTTCTCTTAAAGAGAATATATTGAGAAGATTAACTCATATTTATTATCTCCTAAATAATCGATATTATAGGTCTTTTTATATGAAAGCTATTTTGATAATTGGATGAAAGTATATTCATTAGTTAATCATTATTTAAGTAAAATGTTAGAGTTACTAATGTCTAATCATAAAATATGTGTAAATATGGACTATCGCATCTAAGCTTGATTGTTAACTAATTTTGCATGGAATAATTGAATTATGGAAATAATTGTATAGTTCAAATGACACATATGTCCTTGTTCAGATCATATATATAATATTTCTCCAGAGATAATCTTTATCACTTCTTAACCTAAATGGGTAAAGATTAGTTAGTCAAGACTCTTAATGAGTGCATTATATTAAATGTTACAATTGTGGTGTTGTAATTAAATTATTGATGAAGGATCTTAGTTTGGTCTTTTTGATGGTGATGTGCATTTGAGAGTGAATGTCAATATGATACTATTGTGTTATTGTGATGTCAAGTGTCTGTGTCATTGGTAAAGTTGATTCTAGAGGCCAAGAGGGGTAGTCATGTGTATGACTCTTGTGAATGTAATTTTGATAAAGGTTTAATATGTATTGGTTATATGAAATGTTGACTCTCCTCTGTTTATGGATTCATGTGGTTATGATGATCGTGCAAGATGGATAATGCCTTGCTCAGTGTACCTATTAATGTGGTTATGATGTGTATGCAAGAAGGTAAATACCTTGCATTGTATATGTGTACTTATGATTATGATGGTAATTGTCTTGCTTGATGGATACGGTCTTCTAGATGCAGGGAAGGGGGAGTGGCTTTCAATGTGGGGTCGGTGCCCAAAGTGGCTTGTCAAGATAACCCATTGAAAGTTGTAATCAAGTGATAACCTAATAATAAATTTAGGGAGTTGGGTAGTTTCCACACTAATAAAGATGATTGGATTCCTCACCAATGCCCATAGTGCTTGTTTAGGCTAAGGATAGGATGAGAAGGCCATGGTTGGCAAATCAACTTCCTTGTCCTCGCGAAAGGAATGTTGGTCCACATGTGTCACCCTATGGGGTCAGCGTCTAGTGAGAGACTATCAGGATAACCATAGATGGTGGTCGGTGCCTAGCCAAAGACTGTCAAGATAACCCATGGATGGGGGCCGGCGTCTAGCTAGAGACTGTCAGGATAACCCATGTTAGGACCATGTGATGACACTCACCCCTACTGTAGCCTAGCATTCCCTAGTTGAGATCTTCCCATTCGTGTGTGGTTGCCTCTGGAAGTAATGTTTGAGTTACTTGTGATGTCCTTATTGACCTATGTTGTTGTTGTCATGTATTGTCCTTGCTCCTTATAGTCGACTGTCTACTTGACTGTTTGTTGTAATGGGACCTTATGTTATCTCCTAGCACGGGGGCTGGACCTCAGGGTTCCACATGGTCATGAGGATGTGATTTATATCCATTGGTTTTTCCCTTGTCGTTATTCGTGTGTGAGGAGGATGTATCTCTTGTACTAGATTCCAGATCTTGTACTAGTTTGAGGAGATAGTCATTTATGCTCATCTACGGGCCTTGTGTATTAGTTAAAACATAATGTATGTATTCAAATGTAATCAGTGAAGTGATAGTGTGAGTAAAGAAATGATATACTCATGTGTATGGAAAAATTTTATATGTACTTGATCTTGATGACTATTTATTTGATGTCATAATATGGAGATGTAAATGTATATTTATTTAATGCAATAGATTTAGAATGATCTACTGATGCTAGTTAATTCATGATGTATGTTAGATTTTGTTAATCGATTTGTCAGTAATACAACCATGAAACATTAGAGGACAAGTTGTTAGTTTATTGATATGTATTAGACATGTTAAACATTACTATGTTATCTTATTCATTTAAGAAAAAAAATTATCCTGTTTGTATAGTATAATTGTGTTGTTCTCTAGAGTTCCATGGTGATGGTGTTACACTTTATGCCTCTTTTTGGTCTATTTTTATCTGCCTTTTCCTTCGATTAGGGAACTTCATTTTGTTTTTGTTTTTATTTCCCTTAACTCATAGTTCTCCATCCATATTCATGCAAATCTCATTTAGTTTAGATTTTATTCTTAAAATAAAATAAAAATCCTATATATATGTATAGTTTTATTAAATAAGGATTTTTTTATAATTCACAATAATATTACACATATAATTTTGAAATTAATATAGTTATATATATGAATACAATATAGCATATTTAATTTTACAATAATATTTATTATTATTTATTTATATATTTAGAAACAAAGACAGGCTTATTTAATTTAACGATTCAGGCATCAAAAATCATGCATATAAACATTTGCAAGAAAAACCACAATCACATGCATATGTATAACATGAAGAACATTAAACAAATAGTCATAAATGCAAGAAATATGATTCTACGTGAGTGTGTGATAGGGCACCAGATAAAACCCATCCAATTGTTGACAAATGGCTAGGTCCCCTCTACCTAAAACATGTTCTTGCCTTCAATAAAACCTGCAACCACTCCCACTCATTTTCCACGGTCAATAGGTTAGTTCCGTAAAAACATAGCCGAAGTGACATAAAATAACCGAATCATAAGCTCAATAGTGTATCATCATTATATTTATATAAAATCAAGCATTAAGTAGAATTCAATAGTTTTTCGTGCATTAAACGTAAATGAAATCTTATCCAAAAAGTTTGAGACGTGACAGGACAAGGGTGCTCAAGCACACTGGTCCCTTTTCAGGGTTAGGTAGAACTTTAGGTATGATCAGACTTGTATCTGTCTGCACTACCTTCTTCCTGAAAACCAACCTCCGAAACCTGTTCTCCTTACCTACACACACAAAAAGAGGGAAAAGGTTGTGTTGTTTTAAGGGTTTGCCTCAGTCAAACCCTGTGGTGTTTCCACCTCCACAACAGTGAATGATAAGATCCAAGAGTGTGTGCCCTAAGAGGGCAGAGGATAGATCTACAACAATATGATAGATAATGATGATAATAACCACAAGATATCCAACCTTAGTTGATGAAGACTTAGCACTAACAAAGGAAAGTGATGAAGAGGGCTTCAAACTTCCTTCAAAGCCTGTAAACAACTTCAATAGCATTCACAACTAGAAGACAATCCACACTTGAAGAATCCTTGAACATAGAACATCAAATGAGAGCAAATTTGCATTCATCCAGTTAGGTGTAAAATGAACTAAAACACACACTTAAATATGCATTCTCGCTCACCTTAGGCAAATAAAACAAATTTAGGTTGACAAATACTAACTAAAGGAGTGTTCTAAGTTGACACCACAAAGTGGGGCTAAAAATCCCAATTAGGGGGACTTGAGCACTTGGGCGCCCTGGACCTTTAGCCCATAAACTTCACAAAGTGTCTTTTAACGGGGGCTTAGTCCAGTCCTAATTTGATTATGTTGGGTTTATTTATCGAGATCAGGATATTCATTGTTTAGAGCTCAAAGAGGTGTTGAAATAGGTCCTAATTAACAAAGGCCACAAAATGGGTCCAACTGAGAGCTAAACTAAGTGTAAAATGCTAGTGTACACATTTTACGACTCAACAATGCTCAATGTCATTTTTTACTGAAGAAAGATCTAAAAGCTCAATGTCTTTTAATTAAGAGCAAAGCTTAAAGCTCAATGACATATATATATTGTAAGTAGAGCTTAATGTTTGGTATCTAGATATGCAAGTTGTGTGTCAGCTATCAATTCATATTGTAAAAGAGTTTTTAAGAGCACAAAATGCTTGAAGTGATTATGGAGGAGCAGAGAACAAAATGCATAAGATTAATATGATTTGAGTAGAGCTCAAGAGGTTCGAATTACATTTCAATGAAATTTATAGAACTTGGTTAAAACAAAGATTAGATTGGAGAGGTATAACTTGAATCTTTTGGATTCTAGAAAATGAGTATTTTTTATTCTAAAGAACCATCTTGAATGACTTGAGATTATAACAAAGTTGTTAAATATATTTCATCATTTGTTTTCCTAAACAGAATTGTGACTGTTAGAACATGATAGGAAAGAGTAATGTTTATATTGTTAGATTTTATGTGTGTGGCGGTATACTTTATATCTATGTACGTTGTTTACATATATACATATAAATGTATACAATATATCCACTGAGGATAGAAAGGATTCTCTTTAGGTGAAAGTAAATTATTTTTTCAAGTGAATATTGGTAAAGATTCTAAGCAAAGTATCTTAGTTAACTCTGAACTATTTTAAAACATGTTTATTTCAAAAATTGAAAAGAGATGTGAGGAACCAATAGATTCAATTGATACCTATGGAAAAGAAACTTTTCCTAATATCAAATTTTGAAAGCTATAAAAGTATAGATCTGTCAGAAGGACAACAAGCTAAGAATTGCATAGTTACACAACAGGTTATTATTATTTTATTGAAACAATTAGTTATGCTACCTTAAACTTGACTACTGAGATTGTAGAAGGATCTAAGTCAATTAGCCAAGTTTAGGATAGATAAAACTAACGATTGAAGCTAATTATTTGTAATTAATTATTATATTTGAGAATATATATTATGTAATGAAATGAATGTTGAAAACCAGTTTACGAAAGAGGTGTGTGAACTTATGACATACACTACTGTTATGAAATGTATTTATTGATTATAAATCTTTGGCCAAAGTAATGTAAAATCACTACTCTCATTTGTCAGTTCACTGCAGTGTCTTTGATTTGTAATTCAATCAGATGTGTCATACTTAGCTAGAAGGATTCTAGAATTGTATGACTGATTGTTTGTAATTTAGACAAAACATTACTTCTCAGATGGCATACTGGATCTTGTTGATTCCCATAATCCACTACTCTCGTGAAGGGTAGGGCCACTTCCTTTCAAAAGGTGTGCAGGCGACCGCTAGTCTGTGGTTGGAGGAAAAGCACTTAGGTGATGCTCTCCCTCTTGCAGTTGAGATTGTCAAAGACTTGGTTGTTCAGAAACATCATTGTCTATTATATGATTATGTATCATTATTATTTGGAAATTGTAAATGTAATCAGAATGAAGATGCAATTTTGTAATAAGTACTATATGGATGTAATTTTATACATTATGACATATGGTTATGAAACTAGAAACAATTCTTGTAAACCTTCACTATGATTTTTATTAAAAAATGTGTGATTTTGATTAAGTTATTGTTGTTTTTAAGTTAATGAACAGGCGTTCGTTACAGAGACTTTACATATGTAATATTGAAACAACTTTTGCAAGCACAAATTATCAAGTTGCCTCGTATCAAGTTCATTGATACATCTAAACATGTGTCAAAGAATCATATTGCTTGTTACTTATATGATTTAATCAGATACATGGACATACAACTAGTCTTTCCCAACTTATTATGATAGAGAAAATTATTTCATGGCTAGTGATAACTTAGCTAATGGTGGGATGAGCAACAAAGCATCTACATCTAGTGCATCATGTGGCACACAATGAAAAGTAAGACACAATCTACAACAAAGTGCACACCAATGGAACAATCTATGATGGTATGCACCTATAGAAGTACATAATGAGAATCCAAAAGAGGTAAAGATTATAAATGATACATCTAAAGTACAATAAAAGATGAGCTCTCCAGAAATTTCATCATTGCATGACACCTTTATTCACAAAGAAACATTAGTGGATCATACTTCATATAAATTTATGTGGCACCATATTGTAACCATTCATATTGTATACATAACATAAATAGTTCCTAGCAATAGATAGAGAACTTGCATGGCTTAGTAAGCATGCATGCACATATTTAGGGATAATCATTGATAGATTGTATTTAGGGACATGATGTGTTTTAGGATACATGCAATTTGCAGCTCATTGTGATCAATTTTACACTATAATTGAAATTATACATGATTCTACGAATAGTTTAGATAGCACTAGGTGACTGTAAGTACCCATTTTTGTACATTGTTATGATGGGTCAACATTTGGGTTTGATGATGATGTAACACTAAAAGTTAGCCAATCATCTAATTCCCTTAGTCTCCAATATCCCTAGAACACTTTCTTGACCCCTATTAGTGTGTTTTTATCCCTCATTTGTCTTAGTGTGTTGATACTTAGCCTTTTCTACTTTGAAATCTATTAGTTTTTCCTTTTATGGTGAAACCTTTGCTTTTCATAGGAAGTAGTTGCAAAACTACCATGGTGATTTGAGGACTATAATGGCTTTGCAATCACCCTAATGGTTTCACTATCAACACAATATTCTAGTGACCTCTATGATAATTTTAAAATTGCATGTCTACTAGAAGTGATGGTATTACCTAACATAGAAATTAAAGGAATTTACAATGCCATGGTTGCCTCTTCTCAAATTTTCTCCTTTTCTAACTCCTATTCCTACCTCTAGGATCCTTGTAATGACTCTCTCTTTGATCCCATACTTTTATAAACATATCTTTGATCCAATATCAAGGATCCTTGCTTCTAGTTGCAAGCAAATTCTATCAATTTGTGTCTTCAACCTTTGTAAACTTTGATAGGCCTCCACTCAACCTAAATCTATCCCAAACCACATTCTACCAACACTTAGGATTGGTTGGATGGTTGATTTCATGAGGGAAACCAAATTTGAGGCATTCCTTCTAAGGGCAACACTAGATTTCTTCTTCAAATTCGCTTTAGCTCTACTAACACTAAACTTCCATATTTTATTCTTCTTTGTTCTTTGTTTGTGTTTTGTTTGTTAATCGGATTAACTTCCAGTAAATTATTAAAATTGTTGTTAGTAAGTGTTAGAATATGTTCTAGTGTTTGTGTTTTCATATTTTAGCATAGATTTTTGTATTCCTCTATGTGTGTTTGGCTCTCTAGAGCTTTATTTTGCTTTGTTATGGGTGTGTGATCATCTATTTCACATGTTCTTTAGGTTTCTTATTCCCTCTATCTACCTTAGACCTCATTGTTCAAGGTTTTATATTCCATTGGGGGCTTTGCACATCCCCTCATTAGCCTGATTACTTTGTTTCACGACCTTCTTTGATCATTTACAACTTACTTTCCCTAGTTCAAACCTAATATTCATGCTTGGAAATCACTAGGAGCATTAGAGACTCTTGCTTTAGCCTCTAGAATTTCTTTCAAATCTATTATATCTATTTTGATGTGTTCTAACATTATGTTTGGCCTTCAAAGGCCCTACACATACCTATTAACCACTATCCTACAACATTATAGCCTTATTAAGCCCTAATTTTCACTATTTGAGCATCATAGCTCATTATCCATTCTTACTATGGACCTTATCTTACACCTGCAGACCTAGTTCACATTATACTTACCCATTTCATGCTTTCCAAAGATGTCTTGGAGTAGAGTGTTGCCTATTTTAGGAATTTCCATTCCTTGGCAACCTCTTTGAGCATCCTTATGACTATTATGCTCATTGTCCCTACTTTCAAACTACTTTATCACACTCTAAACCATACTAGGACAACACTTAAGACATTGGTAAACATTACATACTTGCCTAGTATCATTCTTAAGCATCCAACCTAGCACAAAACTTAGATTTTGCATTTGAAATACTAAGACCAATAGCCTACAACTTCTTGTGTGATTTTTGTGAGTACTTAATCAAGCATAATGTTTTAATTAGGAAATGAATGTTGGATATGTCAAGAACATTTTTTTCATTTTTAAACTTGAATTTAAATATAATCTTGTCATTCTAGGAGTCATACATAGCATGCACACCATAAACATCGAAAAGTTGTAATCTTCCATACCTTACTTTTGAAACTATATTCCTTTCCCTCTTGTATGTGAATTTAATTTTATATTCTTATTGAAAGTAAAAGAATTTCATTAGTGAAATTCATTTAAGGAAAATTCACATAGGGAGATTTGTTAAATTTGTATAAATATTAGACCTACAAATATCACAAGTGTTTCTACACATACTTGCATGCTTAAACTAGTTTTATGTTAAACACTAGTTAGCATTATTTTGTGCATCATAAAACTTGATAATACATTAAAAACATCAAAATACATACAAAACATAAAAAATACTCTTGGATCACCCACATCCCCACATTCTCATCTGCCTTGGGATCTGTCTAGATTCATAGATGAGTTGTGAGAAAAGGTACTTTTTGCTTTTTCTTTCTCTGTCCTCATCCTCAAGTATCTAGACAATGTAGATCAATAACTAAGTACTAGAACTCCCTCATTGGATTTCAGATTTACTTTGTAGCCTAGTCATAGATTTAGGCACTTGCATCTGGTACCTCCTAGTGACCATCTACTACCCTCTGTGTAGGCATAGCTAGGACATCCACCCATTCATCCTAGAGGACCTTAATTGTACTTTCTCTTGCCTTGACCACATCTAGAGTCTCCTTGAGACATCCAAAGGCTTGATTAACAACATTAAACTTATTACCTAGCCTTACTTGACCATAGTCTCTTCATTGATTTTTGGTAAAGACCCTTGCAGTTTACTTTGTTTAACCACACAACATGGTGTAGCCATAAAATTCACTTGGTGAACCCTCTTCCTCCAAACCAAATAGACTTTCTTATCACCAATTAAACCCTCTTGGCCATATAAAGTCCCATGTGAGGTCTCTTTTTGTGATCTCTCAATTGTTCATTCTCTTCTTCCTTTTCCTTTTCTTCTTCCTTCTCCTCTTCTTAGAAATTTCAACATTTGTACTATATTAATTTCCTTTTAAATTTTGTTTTGAACCTCCTCATTAGTTCAAATGGTCCTACCTTCACCTTTATTTTTTCATCACTCATCTATAGTAGCACTTTTGTAGTTTCATTGGTGGGAGATTTAGGTAGTTTTTCTCCTTATTTTCTCTTTTTCTAGTGGGGTTATTTGTGTTTTCCTTCTTACCTCATACCACGAGAACTTTTTCTCCAATTCCACTTCCCCTAAGGTTTGTTTAGTGTTAGAATCCTTGATTTTAAATGTTTGGAAAGGCTAGGATGATTTTGAACTCAATTTGGTTGACCACCTTGGTTTCTTTTCTCTTGTTCCCTTTTCTCTGCTAAAGGTGATGAACCTATAATCTTAGTGATATGGGGAGGTTCTAGATCTTTTCTCTTGGCCACTTCCTATTTCATGATTTTTTGTTCTTTTAGATTTTTTCTAATAACTCCTTAAATTTCTTATCCATGAATTCCTTATGTGTTCCAAATCTTTCTGCCTTTGGATATTTTGGTAATGCTAGCAAAATGTGTGTGGTGGCCTTAATTTATTCATCACTAACCTCAGATGGTAGCCTAGACACTCAGGATGTTCTAGGCTTGACTGTCTCTAAGTATACAATGTCTATGTCTATAGTGAATGTAATTTAGGAAGAATATTTTCTCACTATACTATATGATAGTTTATCTCTTTGTTACATTTATTGTTGGAAAGAGGTACATAAATTGTTGTATACACTCTTATATTCTTTTTTGTTTATAAATCCCTAATGTGAGACATGATCTATATCCCTATGGATCTAGTTTTCCCCCAATGATACCCTAGTATCCCAAGCATTCTCGGCATAAAATAAAATTCTAGGCATATAATTAATAAACCATACCTAAATTCATGAAGACTCGTTTTTGGGTGCTTGTTCTCTAGTAATTGCTCCCTTAGGGTTCTACATAGATCATACTCCTTGTTTACCACCATCTCATATGTAGTCATAATGGTTGTTTTAGTGGCTAAATTTTCTCTATTTGAATAATACACTTTGTAGCATACCTCACTTTAGAAATTTTGATATGATCAACTACAAGATTCCTCCCATCAGTGGTGGTTCTCATTAGTGTTGTTACTTACTTATTATCAACATTTTTCTTTAGAATTTTCCCACCTTTATCATGCAACTTGGTCACACCTTTGATAACTTTCTTAGTTATTTGGTATGGTTTATCAAGATATATAAAATCTGAATGGATTTTTCTCAACACCAACCTTATCCAAGCATGTTCATCCTTAAAGTTAGGGGAATCCTCCCATATGTCTAGCTTAAGCTCACCCACTCTTTTGTATTGAGGTAAATATTTTTCTTCACTCATGTCTAGATTAATTGTGGTTAGGTTTTGGCATTCCTTCTCAAATTAATTGTGGTTTTCTAGGCCTCCTTAAATAAATATATTGGAAGCATGGGATACAGGATGTATGGAAGATGTTTTTGCAAGGTTATGTTGCCAATTTTCCACGAAAGGAAGAGGATGTTAAAATCCATGTTAAGGCAAGAGCTTTATATTGTATTGTGACTATTTGTTGTTGAATAATATGTTGGTTTGGTGCTTTGGAGGCTAGATTTTCCCCAAAAAGGTTTTCCTAGGTATGGTTGTTTCTCTAAGTGATAGTTACATGCTAGAATATTGTTGAAATTACTTGTAGATTTGGTTATTGTGGTATTCCCCTCAAAGGTTAATGTGGAAATATATGCATGCTTAATAATTATGTTTAGTTTTCAGTTTAATTGCTAAGGGGTTTGCAAGTGATTTTCCTAACAAATTTTTGTATAATTATTTTCTATAGCAACAAGTTTTCTACTTGCAACAACTATACTCCCCCTTGGTTGTGCCAATACCTCACCAATTGTTCTACTTAATGCATCAACATGGACATGAAATGGTTGTGTCCAATTATGAAAAATAAGTATAGAGGATTCTAAAATCTTAATTTTTATCACATTGAATGCCTCCTAGCACTGCTTTGTCCCTTCAAATTTTTTGTTGTTTTTCCTTTTCAGTACCTCCACAATAAGTCCAACTATTGCCACATAATTTTTTTATGGATTTGCAATGGTATCTAATTTATCCCAAAATATGGTTTTTTTCTTAGGAACAACTTTAGGTGCATGTAGATTCAAAAATTTTGAAATTTTTAACGAGTCTACCATCGTACCCTCCTTGAAAATTATATGCCCCAATAAAATACCAAATGGTGCCACAAATGTATATTTCTTTAGATTCAAATCAATTCTAAAGCTTCTACATCTCTTAAAGATTAGTCTAAGTACTTATACCTAATCTTTTAATAACCCATATATGATCTAGTCATCTAGGTATACTTCCAAGAAATTGTGTATAAAATCCTTGACCACATTTGCCATAATCTTACTAAATATTGTAAGTACATTCTTCAACACAAAAGGAATCACTGTATACATAAAGGACCCCCATTTTGTGGCAAAAGTTTCTTTTGATTGGTCCTCTTCTTTGATTTTTGACTTGATGGTAGCTACTATTAATAAATGAATATACCTCCCTACTTGCCATTGATTCCAATACTTCCTTGGTGAAGGAAGTAGGGAAAGGGTCATGTATATAATCCTTATTTACCTCTCTAAATTTTATGAAAAATTTTATTTAACCTATCTTTTTATGTTGGATAACCATGGGGCTAATACACTTTGTGTCCTCCACCAATTTTATGATACAACCTACTAGCTATAAGAACATTGAAGATGAACATTTTTATAAAATGTTTGGTTAGGTTCTTCTTAAGTGTGGTTGTGTGTGCAAAAATGTTCAAGTTAAAGTTACCTAAGGCTATATTCAACTAGCCTAACTATAATTTATAACCATGTGGTATGGGACTATCAACTGGACTAGAAACTAGAAAAACTATGCAAATTAGAAACATGCTAGACTTAGAAATCAGCAAACCATGAATTTAACTAAGTATTGAAATTGAAAAATAGTAAATAAGTGGCTTCAAATACACTTGTGCAAAGAATTGGTCCTAATGAAAGTTGCTCAAAATTAGGTCATGGAGATATCTACGAAATTTATAAAGTCATTGGATCAAAAGGACAAGGATACCATATGTAAAATGGCCTACTTGATGACATTGATTGGTCTTGATAGCCACTGTGACTACATTGTCTAGGCAACATCCTTGACTGGAGAGTAGGTACAAAATTGAAATTTGTTAGTGAGCATATTACAAAGTGCCTCAACTTTTTAGAAATTATTACCTATCAATGACCAATAAAAAGCATGCAATTGATAGTAAATTTAGGAGGTTCTGATAAACATGAATAACACAATGCATGCAAGTTGAAAAGTTGCAATGATTTGACCTATAAGATGGAATGGTAATAGTCTAAAACTAATAGGGATCAATTTTAACACAATGAGGAAGCATCCTAAGAGTTTTCAAGCCCTTACCTATAAAGGAAGCATGGACATGATCTAAAAACTTAGTGGTCTTGATTATTTGGCAAAAGTGAGATAAAATGGAAAAATTAGAGTGATATCACCTAATAATATTATAATTTTTTAGCATGGATGGCTCCTTGGGCCTAATACAAATCTTTCGTATCAAACTAAGATTAAAAAGTAATAAAATAAGCCCTAAAATAAAATGTGGCAGCATGTAGGGTGACCTTAACTACTCCTGACAACCAACAAGGCAGCCTTAACTGTTTGGGGTGGACTTGTCTATGTTGAATAGATATTTGCCAATTTTGTGAGAGGGTAATTAGAAAATTTAAAGGGTACTTTGGTTCTAACATTTATTTTGAACTCTATGTATTCTTTTGAAACTAACCTACATGCAAACTTTCATGAATGGAAACCTTGCAAAAATAAAGGGTAAAGGGAGTTATTTCCTTAGTCAATCCCCTTATTTGATTTCAAGCATGAATCCACGTTGAAATTTTGATTAATAATAGGCAATTGGTCTAATATATGAAAATAAATAAATCTAAATAAAAACATAACCACTAAAACCTATAGCATGATGGCAAATGACACATGTAAACTCAACAAAGATAGTGGGATGGGAGAATGGTCTTGGAAACAAGGTTTTGGTTCATTCCAAAAGGTTTTTTGGATGTCAAATAGGACTAATATGGGAATTGGAAACCTTAATTCTGAATCACTCTAACAAGGATCTTTGATGTGGTAATAGCTTATAACTTCAAAAGGCATCACAAAAGGACTTGCACTCACAAAGGGTAAATGGGAAACACACCAAAATGATAAAATGATTCCATGATGGCTTAGGGAAAATGAAAGAGGAGGATTTCAAGGTCTAAAAATCTAAAACATGAAATGGGTTGATGGAGTATTTGGTAAAAAACAAGTGGAAATGGCCAAACACTAAGTCTTGTCACGTGAAATTGCACCTTGCTTAGAGGTTGTCCAAGCATTCCAATGACACAATGGGACTGATCTCAAGGTGTGGGATCTTGCAGATGAGATCAAACCTCCAGAAAATGTCAGTTCCTCTTTTTGAACTTAAGGTTTAGAGTAATTGACTAAACCTATGCTAATGATCACCAAGGAAAAGGGAGAGAGGGAAACTAAAATTAAAAAGGGTGCGATACACCAAGATTTAGGGTGTTTAGTTGGAGCTGACATAACATAGTAATGATTTCAAAGGTTGAATAGACTAACACGGACTCATCTGTTCTCTATCAGAGGCCAAAATAGAATAGTAGAACCTATAAAGGGACCATTTTATCCACAAGATAAGTGAAAAGCATTCAAACAGACACATTGAAAGAGAAATGAGAGAGGTAGAATCAGTTGCTTATATTAATCATAAAGGCTAAATAGCCATTACAAAGATAGAAAAGATAAATACAGATCAGGGAGACATAGAATGATAGCTTTCCCCTCATAGTTGAACTAAAATGAAGACAAAGAGGTCCAGAAGAGGACACAGTCGATCAGATTCATGTAGTTCTGGGAAATATCATGAGATCAAGATCAAGCATGAAGCATTGTAGTCTGAATAAAGACCCAGCGACCAACCAACCAACAGAAATACATCTTTTACACATGCATATATAGATTTTACAAATCGCATTGTAGCAGTCATGGACATGGAAAGAGAAGTCAATAAGAAAGAACATCACCCATACTGTAATAACTTTGTTCTGTGTCCTTAGAGCATGCCCACATGGCTCTACCCATGAAATATGGTGAAGAAGAGTGTCTTCCCATGCCCTGAGTACAAAGATTTAATGCAAATGAGGCTATAGTAGCATGGGCAGGTGAGAAATCCATCTTCTACAAGAAATCAGGCTCTGAAGAAGCATTAATGGCAACCAAGAGGGTCGCTGAGCAGTCCCATCGTGATCTAAATAGTAGAAAATGTCCCTAGAAGGCAAACAGGTCAAGCTCTAACATATCAAACTTCCTCTGATCGGTCTTCCACCGATCAGGCCTGGAAAAGTGAAAGAGGAAACCCCGACCTCCAAAGTCCAAGAGAAGAGAAATCATTAGAGTTTAGGGGTCGAGCCTTCACCATTGTACATTGTTCTTTGGAAAGAAGAACTTGACCTCCACCTCCACAACACTTAGCTGATTTAAGAAATCAGCGAAGATCAGGCCTTAGGCCTTCATCCTTCCGCCTTCCAAAAGGAAGAGGAAGAAGAAAAACTCTGACCTCCGCAGCTAAGTAACAGTTGAAAAGATTCAGCGAAGTTCAAACTTTGGACCTTCCATCATTTGGCTTATTCAAGAAAAGGAAGAAGAGAAGAACCTCGAGCTCTGCAAATTTGAAAGACAGTCGTTTGAAGAAGGAAACGATGGAGTTCAAACTTCAGACCCTATGCTTGTCACTTTCAGAAAAAGAAGAGAGAAGAGAGAACTCCCAACTTCCACTTTATGAAAGACTTAGCCATATTTGTAGTTCAGTGGACTTCATCCTTTAGGCCCTTCACCTTTTTCCTTCCACCAAATGGAAAGGGAGAACCGATATCCACACTTTGCAACACTTAAGAACATTAAAAATGATAGAGATCAGGCCCTGAGCCTTCTGGCTTCCAAAAGAGGAGGAAGGTGAAACCTCTGACCCCTAACCTCTGAAACACTTAGAAACATTTCTAAAGGAAAAAGGTGGATCTTGGACTTCGGGTCCTCCACCTACCACCTTCCACCAGAAGAAGAGAAAACAAGGAACTCCCGACCTCCAATGCCCAAAGCACTTAGGCAAATAACAAGCGACCAAGGCAGACTTTGAGGCTGACAGACATGGTATGATAAAGAGGAGAAGCCCGAACTCCAAAACTATGAAAACACAAGGAAAACTTAGGATTTTTTGGACTCAGCCATTTTGGGTAGTTTTCTCTTGCATTTCAAAAGGGTGAAAATACTAGGATTTCATGGATCCTTAGGCTATTTGGCAGGAAGGCAAAATAGGATAACATTTTGGCAACTATGCAAGGGTGTTTGCTTGCTAAACACTGGGATCCAGTGGCCTTACTAATTTATTGGGCACAAAGTCAAAGGGCACAACAATAAGAACAAAGGTTGGCTAGACCAAAACAAAATTGAACACTGCCTCTGAGAAACAAGAGAAGGTAAAATGAACAAGGCCAACATCCTCCTAATGAGAATACAATAGAGTACAAGGGCACTTATTGAAAGGAGACACCTAACATATTTACAAAATCCCACAACCATGCTAAAATCAAGGTTTGAGATGAATCCCATTCACTGAGATCAACAATGGTTCACCAGTTAGCTTGGAGAGTTGAAAGGCATTAGCTTGCTTGCAACTGGTGATGATGTAAGGGCCACTCCAAAAGGCATCAAATTTGGAATGCCTCCCAACCTTAGCTTTGTCTTCATCCCACTGCAACACCAAATCTCCCTCTTGGAAGACTCTGTCAACTATTTTTCTATCAAAGGTCCTTTTGATCTGATCATGGTGGGCCTCGAGAGTCTTCATGGCAGCATCTCTTTTTTCTTCAAGCTCCATCATCTCAACCAATCTGACTGTCATAGTATCATTTTCTTGCAATTCCAACTATTGGGCCAGCTCAAGGGAAGACAACTCCAATGACAATGAAATCCTTGCTTCCTTTCCATATGCTAGCATGAAGATTGAATTGTCAATAGCCCTCTTGGGAGTAATTCTATCAGCCTAGAGAGTTGTCTTCAACTTGGAATGCCAAGTTCTTTGATTATCATCCATTGTCCTCTTGATGATCCTGATTAGGTTTTTGTTTGTGGACTCAACTAGGCCATTCCCTTGGGGGTAGTAATTGGATGATGTCTTCAAGTAAATTCCACAGTTAAGTGCCCATTCACTAATTTTTATGCCTACAAAGGCCTTGGCATTGTCAGAGATAATGGTGAATGGAACACCAAACCTGGTAACTATTCCCTCAAGGAAATCTAGAATGGAGGCCTCTGTGGCATCCTTTAATGTAACTGCCTATGTCCACCTTGTAAAATAATCAGTGGTTGTTAAAATCCACTTGTGACCAGTGCTAGAAGGTGGGTTAATCATCCCAATGAAGTCCAAACCCTATTGGACAAATGGCTGATTAGTCTGAATTGGGTGTAGGGGAAGAGTAACCAACCTTGGTTTTCCTACAAATAATGCACATTCTTTGTAGCTTCTTGCCCATTAGTAGGCATCTCTAAACAAATTGGACCAGTAATAACTAGCCCTCATGATCTTAACAATAGTTATTCTTGGAGAAAAATGGCCACCAACAGGGCCATTATTAAATTCCTCTAGCACCTTAGAGGTTTGATCTTGTGCAATACATCTAAGAAGAACTCCATTGATATCTTTTCTAAAAAAGACACCATCGAAAAGAACATAGGGGATAGAATGAAGCTTGAAATACTTTCTTTTTGCTTGATCCAGTCCATTAGGGCATCTTCCTGTCTGTAGGAACGTAGTCATACTCTGATGCCAGTCGCCTAGGACGTTGGAACCAGCAGGTTGTGCTAGTTCCAGGACACATACAACATTGTTTTTGACCTCAGAACCCATGGCCATCTACTCACACAGGCCTTTGCCACATACTAGCTTGGTAATGTTTATGTTGATGTCATATTTCATTACCTTTATGATCCACCCAGCCCTTTTTCATTGATAGCCGTGCTCAAAAGAAACTCTTTAACACTGGGGTGATTCACCATTAGCTGAATCTTGTTGTTAGAAAGCACGTGTCTAAACTTTTTGAGTGCTTTCATCATAGCAAACACTTGTTTTTCCACAAAATCATACTCAGCTCATATTCTTTGAGCGGCTGGCTGAAGAAAGCAATTGGCTATTCCAATTTTTGAGCTTCATTTTGTTGTGTTAAAACTACTTATATGCCCTCCTTGCCTCCAAAGGCATAAAGGATAAAATCCCTTTCATTGCTCAGGTTTATCAACATGGGAGCTTCTGTTATGGCCTGCTTGATAGCTTCAAAACTGTCTATGCCTTCTTTTGACCATGTGAAGGCAGCATTCTTTTTTAGCATGGCTATGAGGGGCTTTGCTATTGAAGCAAAATTGGGAATGAATCTCCTCACAAAAAATATCTTTCCCTGAAAACTCTGCAGGCTCTTCTTGTGACTGGGAAGAGGAAGAGCTAGAATGTGGCTAGTACTTTCTGGATCAATAGCCAGCCCTTCCTTTGAAACTACATGTCCCAGCAATTTGCCTTTTGGAACAGCAAACATACACTTCTTTGGATTCAATGACATGTCGTATTCCCTACATCTTTCAAAGACTTTTCTCAAATGACCTAAGTGGTCAGCTGCATGCTTGGAATACATAGTCAAATCATCAAGATACACTAAAATAATTTCATTGATTAGGCCTTTAAAATCCAAATCCATTGCCCTTTGGAAGATTTCCCCAGCATTAGTTAACCCAAATGGCATTTTTTGGTAAGCCAAAGTACCCCACTTGGTGATAAAGGCTATCTTGTACTGGTCCGATTCTTTTACAAGAATCTGGTTATAGCCTGATTAGTCTGAATTGGGTGTAGGGGAAGAGTAACCAACCTTGGTTTTCCTGCAAATAATGCACATTCTTTGTAGCTTCTTGCCCATCAGTAGGCATCTCTAAACAAATTGGACCAGTAATAACTAGCCCTCATGATCTTAACAATAGTTATTCTTGGAGAAAAATGGCCACCAACAGGGCCATTATTAAATTCCTCTAGCACCTTAGAGGTTTGATCTTGTGCATTACATCTAAGAAGAACTCCATTGATGTCTTTTCTAGACAAGACACCATCAAAAAGAACATAGGGGATAGAATGAAGCTTGAAATACTTTCTTTTTGCTTGATCCAGTCCATTAGGGCATCTTCATGTCTGTAGGAACGTAGTCATACTCCGATGTCAGTCGCCTAGGACGTTGGAACCAGCAGGTTGTGCTAGTTCCAGGACACATACAGCATTGTTTTTAACCTCAGAACCCATGGCCATCTACTCACACAGGCCTTTGCCACATACTAGCTTGGTAATGTTTATGTTGATGTCATATTTCATTACCTTTATGATCCACCCAGCCCTTTTTCATTGATATCCGTGCTCAAAAGAAACTCTTTAACACTGGGGTGATTCACCATTAGCTGAATCTTGTTGTTAGAAAGCATGTGTCTAAACTTTTTGAGTGCTTTCATCATAGAAAACACTTGTTTTTCCACAAAATCATACTCAGCTCATATTCTTTGAGCGGCTGGCTGAAGAAAGCAATTGGCTATTCCAATTTCTGAGCTTCATTTTGTTGTGTTAAAACTACTTATATGCCCTCCTTGCCTCCAAAGGCATAAAGGATAAAATCCCTTTCATAGCTCAGGTTTATCAACATGGGAGCTTCTGTTATGGCCTACTTGATAGCTTCAAAACTATCTCTACCTTCTTTTGACCATGTGAAGCCAGCATTCTTTTTTAGCATGGCTATGAGGGGCTTTGCTATTGAAGCAAAATTGGGAATGAATCTCCTCACAAAAAATATCTTTCCCTGAAAACTCTGCAGGCTCTTCTTGTGACTGGGAAGAGGAAGAGCTAGAATGTGGCTAGTACTTTCTGGATCAATAGCCAGCCCTTCCTTTGAAACTACATGTCCTAGCAATTTGCCTTTTGGAACAGCAAACATACACTTCTTTGGATTCAATGACATGTCATATTCCCTACATATTTCAAAGACTTTTCTCAAATGACCTAAGTGGTCAGCTGCATGCTTGGAATACATAGTCAAATCATCAAGATACACTAAAATAATTTCATTGATTAGGCCTTTAAAATCCAAATCCATTGCCCTTTGGAAGATTGCCCCAGCATTAGTTAACCCAAATGGCATTTTTTGGTAAGCCAAAGTACCCCACTTGGTGATAAAGGCTATCTTGTACTGGTCTGATTCTTTTACAAGAATCTGGTTATAGCCTGAGTAGCCATCTAGGAGTGAAAATATTTTAGCCCCTGCTACTATTTGTAAGATTTGTTCAATGGAAGGGAGTGGATAGTGGTCTTTAAGGGAGGCCTTGTTCAGGTCTCTAAAGTCCACACAAAATCTAATTTCCCCATTCTTCTTCCTAACTGGAACCAGGTTAGCCACCCAAGAGGAATGTTTGATGGGATAAATGATTTTATCCTCTATGAGCTTGGATAGCTCTTTTCTCATTAATGGCTCAATTTTAGGGTTAACTGGCCTTTGTTTTTGGTGGACAGGTTTTGCATTGGGGTCTAAATCAATGGTATGTTGGATTAAACCAGGATCAAAGCATTTCAGATCCCTATAATCCCAATCTATTAAATCATCAAATTCATTACAAAGTTCAATAAAACCTTGCCTCTCAGCTTGATTGCATACCTTGCCATGTTTTAGAAATCTGGCCGGTGCAATTTCCACCTCTTCATAGTCTTCTTTTTTGACTATCATGTTCATCTTCTCCTTCTTTGGTTGGTCATCAGCACCAAATATATTTTCTAAAGTGATCAATCTTCTAGGAAGTTTTTTGGTCTTTATCACCTGGTCACCATATTATTCTTGCAATGTGGACTGATTTTTGACAGCAAACTCTGCCTCTTCTTGTAAGAAATTTACAATCTGCTGGTCACTTTCAAATACTTGCCAACTCATCACATTGTCAAGCATAGTAGGCCTCACAACAATCTTCACATGCTGATCTGAATTTTGTTTGACATTCTAGGGAATATCAAATTGGGCACCAATTGTACCCAACTTATCAGCATCTTTGTTTCTCTGTCTGGGCATTGCCTGAATATTGAAGGCATCAAAGTTTTCAATCAAATCCCAGACTCTCTACTTATATGACTTGAGCAAGTCATTCCTTGAAGCACTTTGTGATCTAATTTGGTGGACAACAAGTTTGTTGTCACCAAATGCCTACAAAATTTGTATTCCTCTCTTCTATGTTAGCTGTATACCCTGAATCAAGGCTTCCTACTCAGCCACATTATTGGTACAACTAAATTGTAGTCTAAAAGAAGAGAAATAATTTTCCTTTTGGGGTGAAATTAACACAACCCTAGCACCCACTTCATTTTTTCTTTTGGAGCCATAAAAAAACATCTACCATATTCCACTTGAATTTGATGTTGCCTTTTCGAGACTGGGAATAATGGCATCCTCATCATGGATATAATAAGTACCCATCCTTGTGTTTTCTATATGTTCAGGAGTGTCAAACTAAAAATAGTTTGCCCACTCATCAAGCAATATATCAGGTATTTCCTCTATTGGTGTTACAGTCTCATGCATATTGTTGTCATCTTCCTCCAGCTCATGGATTGTGCAGTTCATACTCAAAGGAGTAGGTGTATAGGGCTCTATGTGATCATTAGCAATAGGCTCAACCTTAATGGTCACCCTAGTGCCATATCTAGTTCTGAATAACATGTGGGACTAATCAGAAGATAATTACCACCTATTTTAGCACTAAATTCCCCATATAGGCATATGCCAAAGTATGTTGGGAGGTCAATAACTGAGATATCTTATGTAACAAAGCAGCCATGGCATGCATGCAAAGTGAGCTTCAAATCCTTAACAACACCTACTGTCTTAATAGTAGTGTTATCTAATTGCACTTCCCCCTTATTCATAGGCTCATATTCAATGCCTAACTTATCGGCTATATTTTTTGGCATAACAAAGGTACCTACTCCAGAATCTATCATGCAATTATGCAACAATTTATCACCAATAATTAGGGATACATAAAATGGAGGGGGCTTACTAATTTTGATTGTGCTTGCCTCCTCTTTTGGTTGGCATAGGCTTGTTGGGGTGGCAGCCTTTTTTTTTATCGCCTCTATGACTTGCTCATTGAAGCCTATCAAAGCTTCCTTCAACAAATTTCTTTGAGATGAAGTATCCCACATAGTGACTCTTATGTTGGTCTTCTTCATTTGATCGACTATGTTAAAGGGGGTTTGACTTCCATTTTGTGATGTTTTTGCAGCAAAAGAGTCAACCTTCGCTTGTTGGTTAGATTGTAGTTGCTGTGTTGGCATTGAATTCACTCACCCAGCGGAAAGATCCACCTATGCCAAAGGTGTCCCTATATCATCCTCCTTCATTGCATTTTCTAAAGGCACCTCTATTGCTACGACTCTGGTTTCTCTCACTGAAGCAATATGGGATGTGGATGCACAAGGAGTGGGGATGTGAGCAGTTGTAGAAATAGTTGCATCCTTAGTCGCCCTCCTCTTGGGTCTTTTATTGAGAGCTATTGGGTTTGTGCTCTAATTGACACCATAGAAATCATCATGTGTCCATTTCATTAAAGTAGAATTATTTTGAATTTGTTCTTGCACTCCCACCATTTCTTGAATAGAGTTGATTTGCTGCTCTGAAGGAACTAATTGGTTTTCTGATGTCAAAGTCTGACTGGATTGTCCACTTTGGCACAAATTCTAATCATGTGGCTGATTGCATGGATAACACCAGTCATTACCCTGAGCCAAATTGTTTTGTATGGGTACCAAAGGCCCAAATGTGCTTGATGTATTAGGATGTACAGCATTCAATGGTCTAATATAACTGGGTTGATTTGGCCTCTACAAATTACCCTAATATGGTGGTCTACTTTGCTAGTAACTCTAATTGAATGGCTAATATGGTCTGCTAGGTTGTGCTTGCTTCCTTTTTAGTGCCACCAACTTATTACTAAAACTTTGTAGCAAAGTCTTGACCTCATGCAATTCATTTGAGGGTGTCATTGAAGAGGTTGCAAGGGTGACTATTGTAGGAATCAAAACCATAGTATGCTAAATGATAGGAGCTTCTGAGAATAAAGGCATTGGTGGCCTTGGAGCAATCTTCCCAGCCTGAATTAGGCAATTTTCTACTCCTATAGCTATGTCGTATGCATCTGGTAGCACAGTCCCTCCAATAGATTGAATCATGATAGTAATGTCAGAATTCAGAGACCTCAAATAATAAATGAATGAAGTGTTTGGAGAGGGTTTCACCAATAATGGGATTCTATCCAGGTCTTCTAGAATCTATAGTTGAAGTCCACCATGTATTCATGGGGGGCTCTCTTGATTGTAGTTGTTGCTCCATCAGTGACAAGTGATCACTCTTGTCTTCGAAGTGTTGGCACAATCTAGTGCCCAAATCATCCTAATTGCAAATGGAATTGACTGGGAGACCTCTATACCATTGAAGGGCTTTCCCTTTTAATAAAGAAGCCAGCAATCCCACAACCACATTGTCTGCAATGACATTGTGGATAGAGCATACACTAGCAATGTCTTGGATATGTTCAGCAGGGGTGGTGGATTTTTTACCAGTAAAAAATGGTATAGCCTTTAAGGCTGAGGTAGGGACATCGTCATACTAGGCTAGGTCCAGAGGGATACCCCATTAAATGTGACAAAAGCAAGATTACTTGCCATGTTGGGATATTCAAGTTAATTCTAGGTATGTGTAGGGTTCTTCTTGAATATTGAAACCTAACTTGGAATCTAGCTGGAGGGGGGTAGACTGGGATCTTGAAGGAGATGGAACTGCATTCCTATTTTCCCTCACATGGGACCTTGACAATCTACTTTTGCTTCTTGATTCAATAAATGATAGCTCAATGAATTGAGAATTACCTCTAGAAGAAGACCGGGTCTCCACTCCAGGCATGAAATGTCAAGTTGATTATGAACACTAGACCAGCAGAGTCGCTAGGTGCTTGTTGAATGCTTCCACAATAGCAAACGAACTAATAATAGAACCAAAATAACTCAGTCCAGCTCTTACTCAAGGCAGAGAGTATCACCGGGCATGCCAAAAACTGTTGTCACATGAAATTGCACCCTGCTCAAAAGTTGTCCAAGCATTCCAATGACACAATGGGATTGATCTCAAGGTGTGGGACCTTACAGATGAGATCAAACCTCCAGAGAAGGTAGGTTCCTCTTTCTAAACTTAAGGTTTAGAGTAATTGACTAAACCTATGCTAATGATCACCAAGGAAAAGGGAGAGAGGGAAACTGAAATTAAAAAGGGGGCAATACTCCAAGATTTAGGGTGTTCAATTGGAGATGACATAACACAGTAATGATTTCAAAGGCTAAATAGACTAACACAGACTCATTCATTCTCTATCAGAGGCCAAAATATAATACTAGAACCTATAAAGAGATCATTTTATCCACAAGATAACTGAAAAGCATCCAAAAAGATATAGTGAAAGAGAAATGAAAGAGGCAAAATCAGTTGTTTATACTAATCATAGAGGCTAAATAGCCATTACAAAGATACAAAAGCTAAATACAGATCAGGGAGACACAGAATGATAGCTTTCCCCTCATAGTTGAACTAAAATGAAGACAGAGAGGTCCAAAAGAGGACACAGTCGATCAAATTCATGTAGTTCTGGGAAATATCATGAGGTCAAGATCAAGCATGAAGCATTCCAGTCTAAATAAAGACCCAGTGACCAACCAACCAATAAAAATACATCTTTTACACATGCATATATAGCTTTTACAAATCGTACTATAGCAGTCATGGACATGGAAAGAGAATTCAACAAGAAAGAACATCACCCATACTGCAATAACTTTGTTTTGTGTCCTTAGAGCACGCCCACATGGCTTTGCCCATGAAATCTACTAAAGAAGAGTGTCCGACCACTCCTTGGGTACAAAGATTTAATGCAAATGAGGCTATAGTAGCATGGGGAGGTAAGAAATCCATCTTCTATAAGAAATTGGTCTTTGAAGAAGCATTAATGGTGACCAAGAGGGTCGCTAAGCAGTCTCGTCATGCTCTAAATAGTAGAAAATGTCCCTAGAAGGCAAAAAGGTCAAGCTCTGACATATTGGGCTTCCTCTCATCAATCTACCACAGATCGGGCTTGGAAAGGTGAAAGAGGAAACACAGGCCTCCGAAGTCCGAGAGAAGAGAAATCGTCAGGCTTCGGGGGTCAGGCCTTAACCATTACATTGTTCTTTGGAAAGAAGAAGAACTTGACCTCCGCCTCTACAACACTTAGCCGATTTGAGAAATCGACGAAGGTCAGGCCTCGAGCCTTCATCCTTCCACCTTCCAAAAGGAAGAGGAAGAAGAAAAACTCTGACCTCCGCAACTGAGTAATAGTTGAAAAGATTCGGTAGAGTTCAAACATTGGGCCTTCCGTCACTTGGCTTCTTCAAGAAAAGGAAGAACAGAAGAACCCCGAGCTCCGCAACTTTGAAAGACTTAGTCGTTTGAAGAAGGAAATGGTGGAGTTTGGGCTTTAGACCCTATGTTTCTCACTTTCGGCAAAGAAGAGAGAAGAGAGAACTCCCAACTTCCACTTTTCGAAAGAATTAGCCATATTTGTAGTTTGGCTAACTTTGGCCTTCAGGCCCTCCACCTTTTCCCTTCCACCAAATGGAAAGGGAGAAGACAACAACCCTGACATCCACACTCCACAACACTTAATAAGATTGAAAATGGCAGAGATCGAGCCCCAGGCCTTTTGACTTCCAAAAGAGGAGGAAGACAAAACTTCTGACCCCCAACCTCTGAAACACTTAGAAACATTTCCAAAGGAAAAGAGCAGAGCTTGGACTTTGAGTCCTCCACCTACCACCTTCAACCAAAAGAAGAGAAAATAAGGAACTCCCGACCTCTGGCACCTGAAGCACTTAGGTGAATAACAAGTAACCAAGGCAGAGTTCAGGGCTGACAGACATGGCATGATGAAGAGGAGAAGCCCAAACTCCAAAACGCTGAAAACACAAGGAAACTTAGGATTTTTGGGACTCGGCCATTTTGGGTGGTTTTCTCTTGCATTTCAAAAGGGTGAAAAACTAGGATTTCATGGATCCTTAGGCTATTTGGCAAGAAGACAAAATAGGGTAACACTAAGGTAAATGTTTGAACAATGGGAATGAGGAGATGGAAAAATGAGTCAAATTGTGGAGGTAAATTTGGGGTGTCTACACATATATCCCCTTTTCTACCTCCTATGATACCACATCTTCCTTTGCATTTTCACATTTATGTTTCTTCTCTATTTTCATCATATATAGAAGTTTTTGACCCTTGTTTATGGTTCTCCTAACATCCATGCTTCTATAGCCTCCTCACTTTTAGTTCTCATCTCCTCACTATCTACTACTACTTATGTTTCCAAGTTTGGGCCTTCTCCTATGTCTACCCTTAGTATTTTTCTAATTGCATAGATTCATGTTAAATTGTTATTATAATTGTCTTTTTCATCTTTGAAAGTGTATATTTCCTCTTCCTAAGCTTCCTTACTTCTAGTTTTTAATGGTAAATGTACAAATCTTCCATTTCCTTGAAACACTATTTATTATTCTTCAAAATTAAATATTTTGTTACAAATGTAGGAGCATCTAAGGTGTAAGAGAAATTTGCACCAACCCAAAAAAATATTTCATGTTTGTTTGTCTATTGTAGGTTTTCTAATAATGTTCTAGTCAACATACTCTTGATACAAAAGGTTATTCATATTGCAAAGGCATATTTTGCTCTTGAAAGGAAGCAAGGTATGCAAAAAACACTTCCTACACTGATCTACTGAGGAAAGATTAATTCAAATTTTAACTTCTACAGTTACAGATTAAGATGCACGTTAACAGAAAGATAATAACAACTTCCAAATGCAAAAATTAGAACATGAGATATACGTGGGGAAAACCCTTTCAGGTAAAAAACCCCACACTCTAAAGCCGCCCAATATATTATTTAGGAATAAAGAAGATTGCAATATACTTGCTAAGAAAGATTTCACAAGAGTATAACCAACCAGAGATCTAGGACGTAACTCAACATCTATAAGACTCTTACACACAACCTCCATTGAGCAAGCTCCTAATATATAGGAGATACAATATAGTAAACTTTCAATGGTAATTACAAAACCACCCAAAAGCGGCACCCAAATTATCTCCAATCAAAGATGTCTTGTGATGTGCCAAAACACACACCAACACATGTAACTCTCCCCTTTACAGCTCTTTTAAGTGTTCAACACATTTTTACATTTCCCAAAAATAGGAGGTCTAACTTCTGGAGGCCATAACTTTTGATCCAAGTGTCTGATTGGTGAATCGTTTAATGTGTTAAAAAGCTCGTGAAGAGATCTATCAAGTTATAACTAGATTTTCTAGTTATGATAACTTTTGAGACATTTAGGGACCTCTAAGTGCCTCAAAACTAAGTTCAAAACTTTTTCAGCAATTTAAAAAAATAGAAACTTTAATATCTCGTGATCCAAGTATGATCTTGAGTCAAACTCACCTGAGATGTTTACTTAGTAATTCCGCACCTTTTGAAAAAATTTCAAGTCCATCCAAGGTCAAATGTAGAGTTACTAAAAATACTAAGTCCTTCCATTTTTAGCCCTTTTGGAAACTTTGAAAGTTTTAAACCATTCTTCAAGATAAAGGGTATTCGAAAAGACCAAAACTGGGAAGAATAGTAACCTTTCGTAGTTGCAAGGTTGAGACACTTTTCTTAACATTATCCCACTTTTTGAACACCTTGCAAGAGCAAAGGGAGTATCAACACCATGATTTAATTACTAGGGGCCAAGAACCCCATAAACTTTGAACACCATCTGAACTTCTCTGTGCTCATGGGTTTTGTCAAGGAATCTGTAGCATTCCTCAAAGTGTCAACTTTCTCCAAGTTTACCTTCCCATCCTCTACCATGTCATGGACAAAATGGTACCAAACATAAATATGCTTAGTCTTTGCATGGTAAGTATGATTCTTTGCCAAACATATGGCACTTTGACTATCACAACAAATAGTAATCTTCCATGCATCAAACTCAACATCAGAACACAATCTCTTAATCCAAATGGCTTCTTTACAAGCATGAGTTGCTGCCATGTACTTAGCTTCAGTAGTGGACAAAGTGACCACAAGTTGCCGCTTACTCATCCAACTAATAGCACCCCCAAACATTGTGAACACATAAGCACTAGCGGATCTCCTATTGTCAATGTCATCTACCCAATCTGAATCCACAAATCCATGAATACAAAGTGAATGCCAAGGTCATGTAGGATAACCATGATAACATAAGGAATACTCAAAAGTACCCCTAAATATCTGAACACTCTCTTCACCACATCTCAATGTACCCGTCTAGGATTAGCCATAAATCAACTAAGGACCCCCACTGCTTGGGCAATGTCTAGTCTTGTACAGACCATCGCATACATCAAACTGCCAACCAAACTAGCATAAGGAACTCTGCTCATATCCTCTGTCTCAGAAAGAGACTTTGGATGATCTGTAATAGATAACTTTGTCCCCATTGTAACAGGAACAATCAAAGGTTTGCAATCTACCATGTTGAATCTCTCCAACACAGTGTTAACATACTTACTCTGGCCTAACCAAATTTTTATATTTGCTCTATCTCTTTTGATCTCCATCCCCAGAATGTACTGAGGTGCCCCTAGATTTTTCATCTCAAACTGTGCTGAAAACTGAGACTTCAAATCAGAAATCAAAATTTTACCATTCCCAATGAGTAACATATCATCGACATACAATGCAATAATGAGAATGAGATCATTGTCAAAATTGTAATAAACATAATGATATGATTTCAATCTTAGAAAACCAATACTCAATACAAAGGCATCAAACTTTTGGTACCACATCCTAGGAGACTATTTCAAACCATATAAAGACTTTTTCAACTTGTACACCAAATTTTCTCTACCTTTCACCATGTAGTGCCTTGGCTGTGACATATAGATTTCCTCCTCCAAGTCACCATGAAGGAATGTTGTCTTCACATCCATATGTTCCACTTCGAGATCATACACTACTGCAAGAGATAACAGGAACCGAATAGATGTTAGCTTTGCAACGGGAGAGAAAATCTCACCATAGGTGATTCCCTCCACTTGAGAATACCCCTTCACAACCAATCTAGCCTTATATTTCTCAACACTACCATCTACACCAAATCTCTTTTTCAACACCCATTTGCATCCAACAGGTTTTCATCCTTCAAGCAAAGGCACCAAGTTCCAAGTATTATTCTTTTCCAAAGAAGCCATCTCCTCTTCCATGGCCTCCTTCTAGGAACTTGCATCTTTCATACCCATATCCTCTTTCACATTTCTAGGCTCATCAGTGTTAGAAATCAAAGCAAAAATACAACTGGAATCATGCAATCAATAACCAAACCCATCAGGTTGTCACCTTATCCATGTGGACCTCCTCAAAGATTGAAATTGAGGTTCTTCATCTTCTTCTAAACTTTTAGAGCTACTAGAGCTCTCCTCATTATCAGGTCCAATAGATGTTTTTGGTTCAACTTTCTCAAGAGTGGAAGGAAGTTGAACCACACCCTCTTTCTTCTCTTCTTTCTCTGGCTGCAAGACAACAAAAGAAGGATTGAGTTCTCTAAAGATCACACTTCTGCTATAAAGAATTCTCTTAGTTGTTGGATCCCAAATCTTATTCCCTTTCACACTGATGAAGACACACCTCACAACCTTGTTCTCCAACTTAGACCTCTTCTCCTTAGGCACATGTGCATATGCCTCACAACCAAATACTCGAATGTGTCTCAATGAAGGATTTTTACCAGACCACACCTCCATAGGTGTCTTATCAATAAGCGTTGATGTAGGAGACCTGTTAACCAGGTAACAAGCAGTAGAAACAACTTCAGCCCAAAACTTTTGTTCAAGGCCAGCTCCACTTAGCATACTCCTTGCCCTCTCCATCAACGTTCTATTCATCCTTTTTGCAACTCCATTCTGCTGAGCGATATACGGAGTTTTCTTGTTCCTCTTAATCCCTTTTTCTTTACAAAAGTTGTCAAAATATACTAAACAAAACTCACCATCATTGTCAGTCCTCAAACACTTAATCTTTCTATCCTTATGATTCTCTACAAGAGCTTTGAACTCTTTGAATCTACTAAAGACCTCAGATTTGCTTCTAAGGAAATGCACCCGTGTCCTACTATAATCATCAATGAATGAAACAAAGTAAATAGATTTTGAAATTGAAGGAACATTAACAGGACCAAATACATCAGAATGAATCAAGTCCAACACCTCAGAAGATTTGTGAGAACTGGAATAAAATTGAACATGGTTTTGTTTTCCATAAATGCAATGTTCGCAAAAATCAAACTAAGGTTACAATCATTCATACCCTTAACAAAAATTTTATTTTTTAGGGTCCTCATCCTTTTCACCAATGTGACCAAATCTTTGGTGCCATAATATTGTCTTCTCAGTTGGAAGTTTCATCTCCATAGAATGAGCACCCTTAGGTACCCACAAAGCATTACCATCAAAAGAAGATACAATAGTCCTCTTGGCTGCTAGTTCCAATTGTGAGGATGAAGACTCTGAAGCTCTCTTCTTTGAAATAGAGGCATTATTACACTAAACCGCGCATGCATCAAGCTGAAACAGAGTGCCAATCTGAACACCCTTAGCCAACGCCATAGATCCTCTAGTCATCTTGCATCCTCCATTCAAGAAAACAACATGCACACCCACATCATTCAACTTACCTACAAAAAGGAGGTTTCGTGCTAGACCAGGGATATGCAGAACACCATTGATCCCCTTCACTCGTCCATCAAGGAATTGAATCAAGAATCTTCCACGGCCAAGAATCTTCAAGTGAGAATCATCACCCAAGTACACCTTTCCACCATCGTATTCTTCATACTTCAAAAACAAACCTCGATGTGAGGTCATGTGAAAAGATGCCCCAAAGTCAATAAGACACACATCCTTAGATGCATGTGTTTCCAAGGCAGCAACAAATGCTTCTCCTTCATCCTAAGATGACTTGTCAGAATCTGAATCATAGTTCTTCTTTTTCTTTTTCTCCTCCTTCCACTCCTTGAGGAAGTGGATAGGTTTTCTACACTTCCAACATAAAGCCTTGGACTTTCTAGAAGACTTAGATCTCCCACAAGATTTGGATCTTCCATTTTCTTCCTTCTTATCCTTTTTCTTTCCCTTGTCTTTAGATCTACCATGAACCGCAAGAGCCTCCTTAGCCGATTCAAAAGACTTTCTCCACATCTCTTTAGACAATAATGAAGAGACCACTTCAGCCATCTTGAAGGTGGTAGTGGTACTCCCAATGGCCATAACAAGGTGATCCCACAAATCTGATAAGGAACATAGTAATGTCATACATTGATCCTCCTCCTCCATCTTCACACCAACAAAGGTCAACTTAGCAACAAGCATATTGAATGTATTCATGTGATCAGTGATAGATCCCCCATCTTCTATCCTTAGAGAATACAATTTCTTTCACAAGAATAATTTGGTCACTAGGGATTTAGCCTGATAAACATTTCCAAGCTTCTTCCAAAGATCCTTTGCAATCTTCTCTTCATGGATATTTAGGAGCATTGAATCATCCAAACAACATCTTATCAAACCCTTATCTTTTTGATCTTTGATATCCTAGTCTTCTTGAGACATTGTCGTTGGCTTTGTACCAGATATGGCATCCCATAAATCTCGATCTACAAGCATGTCCTACATTTTGAGTTTCCACAATTACTGCCATTAAACTTCTCTATCTCAAACCTCCCAGATGTGCTTTCCAGCTCTTTCTTGCAACAAATATTTCAAAATCCTCTGCACAATCTCCCACTTAAATGAAGATCAGCTCAAAAAACTCTCTACCCAACAACTATAACCAAAGGTGATCAGGCTCTGATACCAACTAAAAGGAAGCAAGGTATGTGGAAAACGCTTCCTACACTGATCTACTGAGGAAAGATTAATGCAAATTGTAACTTCTATAGCTATAGATTAAGATGCACATTAATAGAAAGATAATAACAGCTTCCAAATACAAAAATCACAACACAAAATATACGTGGGGAAAACCCTTTTAGGTAAAAAACCCCACACTCCAAAGCCGCCCAATATATTATTCAGGAATAAAAAAGATTGCAATATATTTGTAGATCAAGCTTTCACAAGAGTATAACTAGCCAGAGATCCAGAAAGTAACTCAACATCTATAAGACTCTTACACACAACCTCCATCTCAAGCTCCTGATATGTAGAGATACAATACAATAAACCGTCAACGGTAATTACAAAACTATGAGCCAAAACCACCCAAAAGTGGCGTCCAAATTATCTCCAATAAAAGATGCCTTGTGATGTGCAAAATCACACAACAAAACATGTAACTCTCCCCTTTACAGCTCTTTTAAGTGTCCAACATGTTTTTACATTTCCTAAAAATAGGAGGTCCAACTTCTGGAGGCCATAACTTTTGATCTGGGTGTTTGATTAATGAATCGTTTAATGCATCGAAAAGATTTTGAAGAGATCTATCAATCTATAATTGGATTTTCCAATTATGATATATTTTGGGACATATAGGGACCTCTAAGTGCCTCAAAGCTGAGTTCAAAACTTTTTTCGGTAGTTTCAAAAAATAGAAACTTTAATATCTCGCGATCCGTGTATGATCTTGAGTCGAAACTCACCTGAGATGTTTACTTAGTCATTCTGCACCTTTTGGGAAAATTTCAAGTCCATCCAAGGCTAAATGTAGAGTTACTAAAAATAGTAAGTCCCGCCATTTTTAGCCCTTTTGGAAACTTTGAAAGTTCTAGACTATTCTTCAAGATAAAGGGTATTCGAAAAGAGAAAAACTAGGAAGAATATAACCTTTCGTAGTTGTAAGGATGAGACACTTTTCTTAACAGATCTAATCACCATTTTAGTACATTAGAGTTCTAAACATGAGATGTTACTATTGAACACTACAAATTGATTCTAAAGATTCCAATTATTATTAGAAGTTCATAATTATTTGATTCTACACTAGTGCAATTTGATTTCTCAAACTAGTCATAGTTAATGATGTGACTTATCAAATTTCTTATAAGAACAAGTTGAACTATGCAACAAGCATACAAGATTTGCATCAATATTTGAACACATATTCAGGCTTATTGTTCTCGGGGAGGTTCATGATTAATTCCACATTGAGTTTCAATGCACACATCCTACTGCACGCCACATTCTACATGTTTCATTATGCATTGAGCATTGTACCACCTTATTGGTGAACACGTATATTTATAATTACTTGCAATTGATATATAAACATCATTCATCATCATTAGAAGTTAGTTAAGGATGAAGGAGATAGTTTTCTAGATTATTATTTAAGCTTAGTCTTATAGAGTTCAATAACTGAAGAAAAGAATTATATCACATATCATCTCAAAAGATTGTAATTTGCACACTGATTATGTTTGTACAACAATGAAGGTTGAAACCTAATTTTTTAAACCCTTATAATAGATTTTGATGTAATTGTGACTATGAATTAATAAAAAAGTTATATTTCCTATTTCACTATGTTTCAATTGTAAATGTTTATGTGTTTGGATGCATGGTTAGATAATCCTTAATTGGACCCTCTGACCATGACTACATTAGATGGTATCTGTTGTCATGTGAAATTGCACCCTGCTTGAAGCACGTTCAAGAACTCTAAGACACAATGGGATTGATCTCAAGGTGTGGGACCTTACTGATGAGATCAAACCTCTAGAGAAGGTTGGTTTCACATTCTAAGCTTAAGGCTCAGAGAATTCAACTAAACCTATTCTAATGATTACCAAGGAAAAGGGGGAGAGAGAATGCAGAAAAGGAAATGATGATGCACCAAGATTCAGGATATTTGAATGCAACTAACATAACATAGTAATTATCTCAAAAGCTGAAGGGAAATCGCACATACTCATGGGGATTCAAATAGGGGTTAAGGTAGAGAGATGAAATCATGAAAGGGACTGTTTTATCCACAATACACAATTTGCATATATCAAATAAGCACAGTGCAAGAACAATGAGAGAGGCAAATTCAGTTTATATTGGTCATAGAGGCTAAATAGCCATTACAAAAGAAGAAAAATTATTACAGTCATGAAATAGACACAAAATGATAGACTCTCCTTCATTTTTGAACTGGTGCAAACACATGAGAGGCTCAGTAAAAGAGCACAGACCATCAAATCCACCCAGTTCTGGAGAAAACCACAAGGTCTGAACCTACAACAAACTTTCTCCCTCTGGAAGTGACCCAACGCAACCAACCATCAGAAATACATCTTCTTCATATGCATTTATAACTTTTACAATCCACTATGGAAGCCCTGGGTTTTGAAAATTAGTCAACAAGTTATGTCCATGTTGCATTAAAATTGGCTCAGAAGCCCGTCAGGAGACCTGCAAGAAGGGAATGATGGTCATGCTCTAGTGTGTTGCAGAAAAGGAACTGTCCATGGTTTGTGTGCTAAAGTTTGTCCTTGGAAGGACCTACAAAGGGATGGGCCATCAAAACACTTCATCTAATTCATTTATTCCAAGTACTTGCACATTGAAGCTTTCCACTATTCCAGCTACTGCATCTAATTGATTCGTGACATTGGTGTCACCTAGAGAAACATATTTTCGAGAGCTCAGAAAATCATGATTTTAAAGATTTTACAACACTTTAAAAGTGTTTTTCTTTTGATTTTACTTTGGTGCCCTTTGATTTTTCTTGCATATTCTACCTGTTTTCCCCCTTTCTGGCTTTATTGGCAGAAAGTGGATTCTGTGAACTATCTCTACATTTGCTTTCCCTTCAATCAATGAATTTGTCTCAAGCTGAACTCTATTTTTTCCCTATTGACAAAACCCTCTCTTCATGAGCCTTTGGAGGACTTTTGTCTTTGTCAGAGAAAGTTGACCCTTGTGAACTTGGCCACCTCTTTCGCCTTATTAGTAAACTTATAATTTTGCAAACTCTTATTTTATCTCCTTTTCGCCCTATCAATGAATGTTCACTTTTGTGAACCATCGGGCCCTATCTTTCACCTTATCAGCGAATTTATCCTTTGCCCAACCTATCCATTTGGTTCATTTTCACCTTATCGGTGAATTCTATATTTTGCGAACCAAGCTCTATTTTTATCTTTTATCTCCATTTTGCTTTATCGGTAAAAGTGTCTTTTGTCGAACCTTTCTTTCTTCTTTGTCGACAAAATTCCATTTTTTTGAACCTTACCTTTTGCTTCCTTTTATCAGAAAAGTTCAACTTTTCCAAACATTGGCCTTGTCTCTTTTTGTCTTCATTTTGCCTTGTCAACAAAAGTGCCTTTTGCCAAACCTCTTTCACTTGCCATCCTCCTTTATCAGCTTTTTGCCCTTTCGGTGAACCATGAGAAAACCAAACATTTAAAGAGTTCTCCACATCACTGATTTACCAATTTTACCTTTCCTTAGACACTTTTTTCCTTATCAGCGAATTCTTTAATTCTCGAATAGAGCTTGCCTTTGATTTTTCTAACTTTTGCCTTATCGGCGAATTTCTGCTTCCACGAACTTGGCTTGCTTTTTGCCTTATCGGCAAAATCTTCAACTCTCGAACCAAGTCCTCCTTTTCGACAAAACTTCACTTTGTTGAACCACTTTGTTTTGTCGATGTCTTCACTCTTATTTTTCCTTATCGGCAAAATCCTTTTCGACAAAGCCTCGAAACTCTAAACTCACCAAGCCTTAGACAATTTTTCTTCTATCGGCCCATTTTCTCCTTTGTAAACCTTTGTCCTTTCCGTTTGTCGGTGATTTTCCCTATTGGTGAAACACTGAGATTTCAAACTTTTGGAAAGTTCACACTCTATGAAAAACACCAACAAAGTTGTTTCCTTTTCCTCTGCCTCTTCCCTTTGCCTTTTACATTTGTCAAAAAAGTCACCGATCAGCAAACTTAAGGTTTGTCGAATCTTCTTCTTTACTTAGCCTATTTCCATCAAATCCCTCCTTTGTCAGGAAAGCTCCACTTTCTTGAACTTTATCTTCTTCTGCTCTCCTTCATCAGGGAATCACCAAATCGGTGAACTTAAGAATTTGCAAAATTTTGGAGAGTTTGTGACTTTTGAAAATCATCGATAAAGGCATCATTGCTCTCTTTGCCTTAGCCAAATTTTGAAGATGGCTCACTCACCTAGCCCATTGTTGGCAAATTGCCGAATTGACGAACTTGTGAAATTTTGAACTTTTTGAAGAATTTTGTGAAACCTAAGAATTTCCAATAAAGGGGTACCTACCTTCTTGTCTTAGTGAAATTTTGAGTTTTCTTCCCTTTGTCGGTGAATCAACTAGTCGGCAAATTAGCTGGTTCACAAACTTGAAGATTTGCTGACAAAGGCCAAAAGGAGCCTAAAAACTAAGGCAAGGACTTAGAAGATTCTAGGTTTTTCTAGGTTTTTGCAAGGATTCTCCATGGGAATTTTTTGAGGTTTTTTGCAAGGTTTTACACTGGAAACTAAAGGATATCAAGCTTTTAAGGGGTTTCATCAAGATTTTCAAGCTGGGCTATTTGACTCTGGGGAGGGGAAAATATGTCAACATTTTGGCAACTATGCAGGGGTGTTTGCCTGCTAAACATAGGGATCTAGCTACCTTATACAATCCATTGGGCATAGGGTCAAAAGAAAAGAGCCTCATGACCAAACAAAACTGAAAACGCCTTCAGAAAATAAGAGCAAAACAAACAAGGCAGACAATCTCCTAATGAGAAAGCTACATGTGCAAGAGCACTTATTGAAGGGAAACCTAAAACAAAAATAAAACTAACCAACCAGAAATGACATTAAACAAAGCCATTAATTGGTTTTTCAAAATACCTACCCTTTCTCAACAATTTATAGTGCTCCACATGCTTGTGGGCAATTAACAAGAGGTGGGGAAGGGATGGGCATACAACAAAATGACAAAACACCTCCCCAAAAATGGGAACAAACTCACTTACCCACCTGAACTAATTGAAAATATAGCCGCCTGGAAGTGGATAAGTGGGTTGATCCCACTTATTTGGATGCTCAAATTCATGCTCGAGAGTGAGCATGACAAGTGGTGACTCTTCATAGTCTGTTTCCAGCTGGGCTAGATGCCTTATAGGGCATCCCCTTGAAATGAAATACAAGTCAACAGAGTTGATCTGATGCCTCTGCTCTGATTCCTCATTATTCTATTGTTGGTCTGAATGCTCTGGTTCTTTTGATCCAATTGAAAATATGGCTAGAAATATGGCTGCCTCCACCCTATGAACAAGATGCTCATGATTTTCTGAATTAGGCTCAAGAAATGAGCCCTGCACATGCTCTATGGATAAATCTCCTCCACTAAGGATCTAATATCTTTGTTGGATAACTGAGAACAAATCTTTAATTTGTTCCTGCCCATTTTTTATCTCTACATTGTTATCTTCAATGAACTATGGAATCTCCACAAACATATCTCCATCAAACACCTCTACATCCTTCAGCATAGAGCAACATGTTTGCTCTTCTTTATGATTGAAAACCTCACTGTCATGCTCAGTCTCACATCCCAGCAACCTGCCATTATTTTCAATGTCCTCCTACTACTCCAGAACTGTTGTTAATATTGGCATCTGCATGCCTTCTTCATCTTCAATGTAGCTGGGCAGTTCATCAAATAGAGCGGCATCATCCACTTTTGGAGCAATTGGAGTAGTCTCCTTCATCATGTCCATATACTTTGACTGCTACTTGAGTTGTCTCTACAACTGGAATTCTTCACCACACTTTCTCTGCATTTTGGTTTCATTCATCTTGTTCACAGCATGGGAAAATTCTTCAAATGATCCAAAGTCTAGGGGACTCAAGCCTGGGCCTAAGTCAGCACTAATCTTGTGCTTGATGCATTGTTGTTCCAACTAATTTAGTTTAACATCTTCCTACAGTAGGTCTTAATTTTTAGTTGTAATGGTGCATGAAGGCTCATTATTTGCAAGTGGCTCCTCCCTAGTTGTGGATATCTCCTTCCTTGGCTCATCCTTCAAATTAGCCCTACAGACAACAGGTCCACCTTTGAAAAGTGAAATAGTATCAAGGCAAGAGGAATAACAAGGGATGTGAGCTGGAAGGGCTTCTTGAGAGGATTGTTCCTAAGGAATAATAGGTTGAGTTTGTGTAGGAACAGACTCTCGTGAGGGTTGTAGGCCTCTAAAATTGGGAATTTTAAAACTAGAAAGTGGTTTTGGAGGCTCAGAGGGGTTAACCTATCTGACGCTTGGGCTCTTGAATTTGGGAGTTATTTCTGCTATAGGTTGGACTTGTGCAAAAGGGAGGGGCTATCTAAAACTAGGAATGGAGGGAACTGATTAGACTTCTAATCTCTGGACTTTGGCAAGCAGATGCCTCATCTGTTCTTCTTTAGCTGTAATATACAAAGCCATACTTTCTTGATAAGCTCTTTCCTGGGCCTCCAACTGCTATTGGTGAAGATGAGCTTGATAAGCAAGCTTATCTTGTTGTTGGTTATACCTTTGCTCCATGTCAACGTCATCTAACTCCCTCTTAACATACAACATGAGATCCTTGATACTCATGCTATCAAGATCATAGTTCAATTGAGGTGGGTTAGGAGGGCAGTCATACTTCTTGTTGCAAGTATGTACTAATTGGTGTTGTCATTGATGTCAACATATCTGTGTTGTCATTTGTGTCAACTATATCTTCTAGCATTGTTGTTTGTTAATAGATTGAAGAACACTGTTTGAGTATTTTGCTCTGCATATTTCCTATGTTGAAGACTAGAGTATGAGCTTTGGATTTGATTTAGAGAAATGTTTGAAGAAGCTAAATCTAGAATTTGGTGGTCCGGATCGGTGTGCAGAAAAAATTCTATTCACTAGTATGAAGACGGTGCCTGGCAAGGTTTGCAGGGTGACAAGGAGAGTGTTTTGCTCCACATTTATCCGCATATTAGATTTTTGTCTTGTGGTTCTAGGCTTAATATTATAAGGTCCTTAGTCATCTTCATTCCAAAGGATAAGTGATTTGAAGCTCCAAAAAATAAGTTTCTAATTATCAGAGTTTGACAGTGTCTGAGTGAGAATAGTTTGTAATCCATTTTCAAGTGAAACAAGTTGAGATCTACTGCGGCTGGATTTGCTGGTCTCCAATGATTATATGATGTTCATAGATGTCCACTAAGTGCATTGAAGGTGTGTGATTAATTCGTAAGCTGCAATGAAGATCTTGGAAGCGTGTGTTCAAGTGTTCTTGGTGATTGCACCTGTCTGGCCGACCTGGATGATCAACATACTTTGTGAATGAATCTCTTGAATTGTAAAAGTGTGTGATAGCATGTGAAGATGTAATTGAGTCCATGTTAAGGCATGAAGTGTTCCTCCTTTATTCACTTAGTCTACAAGATTGCTTAGGTCTAGTCCTAATTTGATGTATGTATGTATGTCGACCTTGGAGATTGTTCCAATGGTTGATGATTGTAATGCCAACCTTGATGTACATTCCAAGGTTGATGAATTGTATAAATACATGTAATGAATTCATGTTTAAGGAGTGAGTGAAGATGCAAAAATAAGGTGTGAGTTGTAAAAGCAGATCAGAGCAGAGGAGATATACTGCACTTCAATGGAACTGAACTCAGGCATGGTGTCGATGCTACTATATCAGTTCAATCCTTGGCAGTGAGCCACCCTCAGTAGTGATCCACCCTTTTGGGCAATGAGCCACCATTTGATATTCGGTATTGTTACTACATTTATATTGTGAGATAACACTTGCTGTGGTTTTCCCTATTTAGGGTTTTCCACATAAAAATTTCGGTGTTCATGTGCATGTGATGTTGATGTGTTCAAGTTTTTATTCTTCTATTCATGTTTATTTCTAATAATAGAATAAGGAAAAAAGTTAAGTGATTGAGAAATTGATTGTAGTTTATAGAGGTTAAAATTTTGATTCAACTAATTCACTCTGCCCCCTCTCAATTGTCTTATGCCATTCAACAATTGGTATTAGAGCCTGGTTCCTTGGAAGAAGTCTAATAGCTTGAGGAAGATCTTGGAAAGTGAGCACATGGCAGGAAGAAGGTTTGCTACTCCTCTTGAAGAAATTGATTCATTTGAAACCACAGAAGAAGAATGTTTTCTTGTTAATGAAGATGAATTAAGGGTTACCCTTGAAGACCTTGAAAAGGTTGAATTGGAAAATAGGGATCTGAAAGATAATGTCAAGGAAGCATATGAGTGCATCAAGAAATTGAGGGAGCAAGTCAAGAGATTCAAATAAAAATACAAGGAGTTTAGTGAACAATTGATATCTGCAGAAGACAACTTAAGTAATCTAAAAATGGAAGTTGTAAAAGGAGCAAAAGTGAAAGAAGATCTAAATCAGTTGGTGAAAAGAAAAACTGAAGACTGCACAAAGCTTGAAAAGGAAGTTGGGAACCTAAAGTCTAATTTGGAAAAAGCAAAAAGTTATGAAGACAAATTTAAGATAAGATTTGCAAAACTTGATGAGATGATTTCAAGTCAGAAGAGTCTTGATGACAAAGAAGGTTTGGGATTTGAGAAAGGTGAAAGCTACAAAACTGGTCAAGAAAAGAATGTTGGGATCAAAAGGAACAAAGGAAAACAGATTCAAAATCAAAGGAATAGACCTAGAAGAACACTAGTAAGGCAACCAAATGCTTAAAGGTACCCTTCTTTCAATGGTTATTGTAATACATGCAATAAATTTGGTCACAAGGCTACTCTGTGTAGGAGCAAAGTAAATCAAAATGTTCCATCATTCTCCGATCAGTGTTTTACTTGCAACAAATTAGGTCACAAAGCTAATAATTGTAGAAGTCAGATAAGGAATGGTTATAACAATAGAAGGAATGCTCACACCTTCAAAGATAACTACTTTATATGTAAGAGGTTTGGTCATAGAGCTAGTGAATGTAGAAGTTAGATTAGGAACAATTATAACAATGGAAGGAATGTTCAATGCAAGAGATATGGTCACAAGGCTAACCAATGTAGATCAAGGATGAATAAAAGGAACAATGGACAGAGAAATGTTGTATGTTTCAATTGCAACAGGTCTAGACACTTTGTAAGATTCTGTAGAAGCAAGAAGGTGAAGAAGGATATTCAAGCTGAAATAAATAAACTGGTACAAAAGGTAGCTCTAGCAGAAATCAAGAAAGAGATGAATCAACTATGGGTTAAGAAGAAGGTACATGAGGTCAAGGATGGATCTACACCAGTCACTAGTGTAGACACTTCATTTGGGAAGTAAATTGGGAGCTCTGGCTTAGGGGGAGCTTTAATGAAAAATCTTGATCCCCTAGCCAAATAGTTGGTGTTGAGATCTAGCACGAGGATATGAGTTAAAGAGCAATTTGATGAATCTTTTGAAGAAGTTAGCGGCAGAAAAAAATCTAATGTGGTGTATTGCATAGCAATCTAGATCGATTGTGCTTGACAATGAAGTATTTGACAGCTTTTTGGAAGTTGGCATTTATTGCGATTAGGTTTTGGTGAATAAAGGATAAAAGTCTCGTATTTGAAGGAATAATCACTTTGCATTCAAGTTTTCAAGTATTCAAGAAGATCTGAAGCAAGACCCTAAGCAATTTCAATGATTTTTAGTAATTCAAAGCGAAGAAACCCTAATCTGGGAAAAGAGGTATTTACAATTGAAACTTCTTTGTGAAATTGTTTGAATTGTTGAGGAAAAATGTTGATCCCACAAGTAATAGAGATCACAAAAAGGGCCCATCCAAAATTTAAGAAACGCCCTTTCTAATCAATGGAAGTTGACCCTAATGGTGCATTTTCAGAAGTGTCATATGGCGTAATGCATGAGGAAGACATTAGGGCATACATTCATGTTTCCCTAGAAGAACATGGTGATAGAAAACTTGTGGATCTGTACTTGAAACATCTGAGTGATTATGGATTTGAATTGAAGGAAGAATATAAGGCATTGGCGGAGAAGAAATTTATACAATATCTAGACTTTCCAACATTTGCTGAGGACACATGGGTCTGGTATGTGCTTAGCAGGATTCATGATGAGTTTTTGTGGCTTGAAACCCCCTTCATGATCACAAAGGAAGCAATAAGTGTTGTAACTAGATTGAGCTCCACTAGAACTGTACCCGTGTTGAAGACTATGAAAAATAGCATTGTAATAGAGGCTACTGGTGCTTAATTTGACAAAAGGGTATTGACAATAAACTCCATTGAAGACCATGCAATGAGATTTGCATCAATGGTGGTCAGGTATAAAGTGTACTTCACCAACCGGGAGAACTCAGTCTCTGGTACTGCCATCTACACTGCATATGAGATGGTCAAGAAGAACATTAATGATGACCTCTGTGAGTTGCTCTAGCAACAATTGATGGAGAACCTGAAGAAGACCAAAGACTCAAAATATCCTTTTAAATATGGTACGTTGATTATTTGCGTATTCTTCTATTTTTTGAAAGAACTGCCTGAAATGAAGTGTGGATGAAACAAACCTTGAAGGATATCAAAGTTGAGTATGAGGAGCTAGTCCCTATTCTTTGTGATAACACAAGTGCCATAAACATTTCAAAGAATCTAGTGATGCATTCAAAGACAAAACACATTTCAATCAAATATCACTTTTCGAGAGAGAAAGTTGCAAAGAATGTTGTGAAGCTTGAGTATGTGCCTACAAAGAATCAAGTTGCTGATATATTCACTAAGGCCCTTCCAAAGGACACATTTGAGTATCTCCGAGAAAGGTTAGGCATTATTTACCCTCCTTCATTGAACTAGGTGCATAAGAAGATGCATCAGTCCAATGTGCCTCAAAGAATATTTTCTTCTGGACTGATTTGGGGGGGTTACCCTTTAAGGGGAGAAGGTAGTGATCTGAGATGATTGTTGTAGACAGGGGAAGTAAAGAATGATTCCAATATGATTAGAGTAGAAGTGTGCAAGTATGTGTAGTGGAGAAGATGTGCAACACTTTGCCATTGATGTCAAAGGGGGAGAGAAATCATGTGAAAAAATCAGGGGGAGTAAGAGTGCCGAAGTATGAAAACAAAGGGGGAGTTCTAAAGCATAATTGTGTCTTGATGGTGGAAAATGTTTTTCACATCATATGTTTCCATCAATGACAAAGGGGCAGATTGTTACAAGTATGTGCTAATTGGTGTTGTCATTGATGTCAACGTATCTGTGTTGTCATTTGTGTCAACTATATCTTCTGGCATTATTGTTTGTTAATGGATTGAAGAACACTATCTAAGTATTTTTCTTTGAATATTTCCTATGTTGAAGACTAGAGTATGATCTTTGGATATGATTTAGAGAAATGTCTGAAGAAGCTAAATCTAGAATTTGGTGGTCCAGATCGCTATGCAGAAAAAGTTCTATTCACAGTATGAAGACAGTGCTTGGCAAGGTTTGTAGGGTGACAAGGAGAAAGTGTTTTGCTCCGCATTTCTCCGCATATTGGATTTTTGTCTTCCAGTTCTAGACTTAATCTTATAAGGACCTTAGTCATCTTCATTCCAAAGAATAAGTGATTTAAAGCTCCAGAAAACAAGTTCCTAATTAGCAGAGTTTGACAGTGTCTGAGTGAGAACAGTCTATGATCCATCTTCAAGTGAAACAAGTTGAGATATGTTGCAGCTAGATTTGCTGGTCTCCAAATGATTCTATGATGTTCATAGATGTCCCTTGAGTGCATTAAAGGTGTGTGATTAATCTGCAAGCTACAATGAAGATCTTGGAAGCGTGTGTTCAAGTGTTCTTGGTGATTGCACCTATCTGGCCGACTTGGATGATTAACACTCTTTGCAGATGAATCTCTTGAATTGTAAAACTATGTGGTAGCATGTGAAGATGTAATTAAGTCTATGTTAATGTGTGAAGTGTTCCTCCTTTATTCACTTAATCCACAAGATTGTTTAGGTCTAGTCCTAATTTGATGTATGTATGTATGCCAACCTTGGAGATTGTTCCAATGGTTGATGATTGTAATGCTGACCTTGATGTGCATTCCTAGGTTAATGAATTGTATAAATACATGTAATGAATTCGTATTTAAGGAGTGAGCAAAGATGCGAAGATAAGGTGTGAGTTGTAAAAGCAGAGTAGAGCACAAGAGATAGTGCACTTCATTGGAACTAAACTCAGGCATGGTGTAGATGCTACTATATCAGTTCAATCTTTGGAAGTGAGCCACATCCAGCGGTGAGCCACCCCTGATAGTGAGCCACCCTCGGCAATGAGATATCCTTTTGGGTAGTGAGACCTTTGGCAGTGAGCCACCATTTGATATTTGGTATTGTTACTACATTTATATTTTGAGCTAGCACTCACCGTGGTTTTTCCCTATTTAGGGTTTTCCATGTAAAAGTTCTAGTGTTCATGTGCATGTGATGTTGATGTGTTCAAATTTTTGATTCTGCTATTCATGTTTATTACTGATAATAGAATAAGGAAATAAGTTAAGTGATTGAGAAATTGATTGTGGTTTATAGAGGTTAAAATTTTGATACAACTGATTCACCCCCCCCTTCTCAATTATCTTGTGTCATTCAACACTTATTAGGGATGAAATAGTTTTCTTGGGGTTGATAATGAGAGATATCAATTAATGAGAGATATCTTCCAATATTGAATATTTAGTAGAAGGTATCAACAGAGTTTTTCTTGTAAATAGATTGTTAAAAGTGAGGTAGTTTGCAAGAGAGTTTGTAAATAGATCATTGAACCTAAGGAGGTCTTCATTAGATTTGAAAGTAAAGATGACTCCACAAAGAGTAGGTAGACACCAAGGTGTCATCAATATTGTTTTGAGAATAGAAGAAATGCTTGAGATAAAAGTTAGGATTATGGTGATATTGACCTTACAAATCCTATGTACTAATGTCCCACTCCAACACCTTGGGAATGGGTATCTGAATTCTCATATAGGTGGTTAATAGATATTATTTAATTATTTTCTCCTTGTAAATTAGAAAATTAGTTGTAGTGGCATTCATGAGGGAAGTTACTGATGATGGTGGTAGTTACAAATTAATTTGACTTTATTTACACCACTTTCCCAATCATAGATGCTAGGAGAGAGTGGACCATCTTGTTATAATGTGTGGGATGCACATTAGTTGGCCACTCCATATTGGAGTGCCATACTTGGGAATGTGTACCCACTCTTCAAATGGGTCAAAGATGTTGATAGTTATAGTTACTATTCATGGAGCATTGATTGATTGGTCATGGGGGCATTGGATTTACCATACCCTAGGTTTTGGTGGTTTTTGTTTTAGGAAACCATTAATGGTTTTCCCTTTTTGATTCTTTATAAATTGGATGCCTTGGATAGTTATTCTATGGGTCTTTTGCAAGTGAATGATATGCTAATGGAATGTTGTTAGTTTGAAGGGATAAGTTGGATGCATTATAGTAACACATTGTTATCAAATTAATAAGACTTGTGCTCTCTTTTAGTGGTAACATTTTTCATGAATGGGTTTCTGTTGATAACTGAGAGGGGGGGTGAATCAATTATCTTAATTATTTCTACTTTTCAAAATTTCTTAATAATTGATGCAGCATTAATTCAAATAAGCAAACATAACCATGAAATGGAAATACACATGACACAATATTTTTGACGTGGAAACCCTGTCAAGGGAGAAAACCATGGGGTGATTAACCCAAGATTGTATTCTCTATTAGAAGAATAGAATTACAAAATGGCATTTGCCAATTAGGGCTCACTGCCCGAGCACACTGCTCACAAGAGGCTCACTGCCTACAAGAGACTCACTGTCTACAAGTTGTAAGAAGAATAGCAAGATCCTTGAACTGATGAGAAGCATCCACACATGCTGGAGTTCAGTTCCAGTTAGGCTCAGTATACTGATCTACTGCACTTCATCCTTTCACCTCTTTTATGCTGCTATCCTTTCACATACCGGACCTTCCTTACAGCTTTCCTTCTGCTCTGCTACTTTTCTTCACACACACAACACCACACCAACAACAACTCTCATCGAAATCCATTTGGTATATATATCTGCACAAAGGATTTCATCTTCTTTCTAGTCGGCATCCAGAATAGTCAGTGTTTCCCAAACTCTAGTCTATCGGCTGAATCCTTGCTCACCAAGTGATGCGGATCAGATAGATACTTATAAAAGTTATCTAACAAGTCGGCCAATCACAAATGTTACCTTAAGAATCTTGATCACCATCAACATCTCATCTGGAATAATGTCTGAAGCTTTGTCAATTAGTTCTTCCTCTGTCTGCTCTGCCAAACAGGACCCCAATACTTGAATGCTTATATCTCTTCATTCTTTCACCATCGGAGGCTCAAATCCTGGAAACTATTAGTCAAGGTATTCCTCTTGACTTCCCCAAGTCTGCACTTTCCAAGGATACTTTCTCTGAGAGATCCGGACCTATCTGTCAGACCTTGCTACATGCTTTATTCTTACTTACCGGACCACCACACCCTTCAATCTGACTTTCAGTATAGGCACACCATGTCCTGCAGATGTGTGGGATGAACTTTGTTGCCATCAATGACAACAATCATGTAGCTACAATGTGTCTCTTGCCAACAATCTCCCCCTTTGGCATTGATGGCAACACTTAGTGAAAAATGACTAAGTGTTATACTATACTCCCCCTTTGTTGATGCTCTCTTCTAATGAACACTTTACCGGAGCTCCCCCTTAGCTAGATTCCTCATTTTTCATTGTTCCTCACTCCCCCTTTGACATCAATGGCAAAGGGTAGGGTCTACACACCAAAATTGCCCAAAAATTCAACTATACTTAGCCGCATAAGTATATAAACTAGTTCTACTTACATATACTTTAGTATGTCTGCAAAAGTTGTCTTCAACTGTACAACTTCTGTCACCCAACTCTGCTTCATCCTGTCCAAAATTGAGATGTGACCACTCAACAGGAATGCAAAAGCTTCTGCCCTCTTAAGATCTGTTGGATCACTGGTCTAAGCTGTGGTCTAAGCATCAGTTAGAGCCTCATGCATGGCTTCTAACTTAGGGATAATGATCCTTCTAAGTTCACCCATCCTGCTTATTATGTTCTTCCTCTCCTTTTCAAGTTTCTTAATCTCATTCATGACTACAATAGTTTGACATTCCTGGTTTACTATGGATACAGTGAGAGGATCAAAATTCTGAGAGAGGCTTGACAGTTTATCCTCTTGTTCCTTTACTTTTTTCTCAATATCCTTGGTCACTTTAGGCTAGGATACACAAAATTTATAGATATCTCTGCCATCTTTAAGAGCATTTTCTAAGCTCTTTATCCCAATATCCATATTTCTCCTATCATTACTTATAAGACTTTGTAACTTAGAAAATCTTTTATCCAAAAACTCCTTCCGGACCTTTTCTTCTGCTGACTTCTCCAAGGAATCAAAATGCATATGAACAGAATTTACAAGAGACTTTAAATTACTAGATGTGGAGGCCGAAGAATCCTTTTGGAAGGATGGCATAATCTTCTCCAAAACACCGGAAGCAGCTTCTATGAGCTCACAGTCTTCCATGTGAGACTTCAGAAGTTTTTCTTTTGCCTTTGCTTGGGTGAAGGATGCTAGCTTCATGGTTTGCACCAGAGAGAGGGAATCAAAATTGAACGGTCCTTGAAGCAATTCCAGTTCATCAAAATCCATCATTTCTTTGGTTAAGAAATCCTTGACTGCTTCTGTTGTGTCTCTTGCCGGAGACAAAGTTTTCTCCCCTTCTGCACTCTTACCACTATCATCTTTGGCCTTCTCAGTTGGAGTTTTCTTTCCTTCTATAGCCTTACTATTGCCATCTTCTTTTTCCTTTTCCTCTGCTTCTTTTTCTTCTACTCTTTCCTCTTCTTTAAATCTGGAGTCAGCAGTGGAAACCGGAGGAGAGATGTTTGTTTGATCATGGGCCTCCTCTTCTGGAGCAGAGGAATCTAAGTCCTTACCTTTTTCTTCACCTGTCTCCTTTACCTCTTTTGCCACTATCTCAGTAGATTCATCTTTGTCATCCATGGTAGATATTTCATCACCTAAGTCCTCGATGATAGGAATATTGAATCTTTTATAGGCATTCCTGAGGATTTCTTCAGTTTCTTTTGCCACTTTATCAATTTCTCCAAGCATAAGTTGATTCATTCTAGCTTTGCTCTAGAACTCATCTTTGCAATCTTTAAAGACCATGTTTATTTGCTTTGGAGTGATGGAGGGATAAAGTAGAATAGCAATTTGTTCCCAGATTTCTAGATCTTTTGCTTGGGCATTGTTCTTCCTCATTTCAAGTTCTTTCTCTAAACTTTTGGGAATTAGAGAGATGATTTCAATAAAAGCCTTATTGTATATGTTTAAATACTTAATTGTGGCTTCCTCCAGAATCTTTTTATCTGCATCATTGTATGCATCATAGAATTTTGTTATTGGTTGCAGGTTCCCATACATAGTGACTACTTTGACTACATCATCTAAGGACAGAGTGGGTTTTTCAACAAACTCTTCTGCCTCAGCCTCCTTATCTTCACCAGATACTTTCTTATTCTTCTTCATCTTCTTGATCTCTTCATCAAATTCTGTCTCTTCTTCATCCTTCTGACTGCTATAAGACCTTGTGGCCTTTGTCTTAGTTCTTTTCTCTGCTTTACTAGATGGTTTTGCTTCTAGTTTTGATGCCTTTGAGGTCTTAGCAGTTGTAGGTGTAGACCTCTTAGAGGATTTGGTCTGGGAGGGGGCTTCTACCAGATCACTTTCCTTTCCTGCTTCTTCCTTCTCTTTCTCTACCCTTTCCATCTTTTCTTTATGTGCATCAAGTACCTCTTTTGAGATTCCATGCCTCTTGGCAAATTCTTCTACCTCTTTTCTCACTTTTCTCTTCGTCTCCAGTTGTCTGAGCTCAACATGGATTTTTATACTTAATTCTTCAAAGGTTCCAAACCTTTCTGCCTTAGGATCTTTGGGTTGGCTAAGCATGTGTTGACCATGTAGCTCAACAATTTTCTCATCTACTTCATACCCCATGGGCATGATCCAGACTATCCTTGGTTCCATAGCCTCCATTAGGCACTGATCAGTTTCTACCATAAATCAAACTGTATCCTTATACTTTTCAACTAGAGATTTGGAATTCTCTCCCTTGCTTGCATCATACTCTGAAAGTTCTTGAAGTAACCCCACAGAGCTGTATTTCTTGCCTTAGCATTCCCAAGCCCATGTAGGTAGTCTCTGATTTGAATGGCAACAGGTCTGTCATTTTGCCATACCCAACCATTGGATCTAGGCAGCTCATTCATAAAGAAGAAAAATAAGCACAATATTAGTCCACCATACTTAAAAGAGTTCTTCTTATCCTTCTTAATCTTCTGTAGGTTTTCCATCAATTAGCTTAGAAGGAGTTCACAGAGGTCATAATCTGCATTCTTTCTCAACATCTCATAAGCAGTATACACAGCAGTTCCAGGTACTGAATTCTCCCTGTTGGAGTGACATATCTTATAACCAATTATCATAGATGCAAACTTGATATCCGGATCAAAGATATCTTCTATGGTCATTGCTCTCTTATCAAATTTTGATCCGGTAGCTTCACTCACAGTTTGGTTTTTGATAGATTTGAGAACTGGTATCCCTCCAGATGAGTGCAAGCCAGTTACTGCCCTAATTGCATCCTTAGTGATCTTAAATGGTCTATTCAACCATAAGAAGTTATCATGTACTCTGCTCAACACATACCAGACCCATTCATCCTCCTCAAAACAGGGGAAATGAATGCACTGACCAAAATGTTTATCCCGGATGGCCTGGTACTATGGTTTGAGTTCAAAAGTATCATCTATTAAATGATTGTGATAGATGTCTGCCAGCTTGGATTCCCCAAAATCTTCAATGTTCGCATAAATGTAAACCCTAACATCTTCTACATGCAAAATACCATGCGGAATGCTGGAAAAAGCACTTGAGGGATCCACTTCTAGAGATTTGTATGGGTGCTTCTTAAATTTAGGGCGTGGTCTATCAAAAATCTTCACCACATTCAGAGTAGCCATTTTCAAAAGATTTATAGAGAGATATTCAGCAACAGAAAATACCTTTTACACTTCTAGGGTTCGCTGGATGAGCCGGATTAATTTGCTGGATGAATCGACTTCAATGATTAATCTTTGAGAATTTGAGACAACTTGTTGCAGAGCTCCTTTTCTTTTCTTCTTCTTGAGTGCAAATGTGCAAATGACAAACCAATGAACTCTTTTATTTCTGGGAAAGCCCTAATTTCATACTACAATAAATGTGCAACCTAAGTCATTCTGGTTGCCTTGTTCATCTTATTCTAAGATAGATCTTTTCCGGATCACTGAGATACACTTAGAGTTATTCTTGGAGAATAGTGAAAATCTATCTTTCTTTCCTTAATCATTTGATCTATCCGCAGATCAAGATTCCATAGCTTGAATCATGTTGGATTTAACTGTGAAAAACCTACTACTCACCAGATGACTGATGAACCAGATTAGTCTTCAACCTGTTCAAAACTTATTGCGGGTCTTTCATCTCTTAACCAAACCTTATTTGGATGTCCCTTTGTGAACCCTTTAATCTGCAACTCTCCTTGTGCCAGTTCTGGCACCAATTAACTGGCTGGGGGAAAATGTTTTTCTTTGTGTTTCCCCCTGAGCCAGAGCTCACCTTTTAATTTTCAAAAGGAATATCAGCACCAAATTCTGGTGCGGATCCATCCCCTACATTTTCTGTACTTCTCTTCACCCAAATCTTGTTCATCTCACTTTTGACTTCATCCACATTCACTTTTCTTTTTCTCTTGTCTTGATTCTGATTATGATGTACCGAACCTCTTTTGTCCTGATTCTTGCTTCTACAGAATTTGGCAATATGACTAGATCTATTGCAATTGTGGCAAACAACATTTCTTTGCATATTTGATTGATGTCCTCTTGATCTACATTGATTAGCCATATGACCCATTCTATTGCATGTAAAGCATCTACCATTGAATGAATTGTTCATTTGCATATTTCTGCATTCATGAGATTTGTGACCATACCTTTTGCAGTTAAAACACTATCCGGAGAAGGATGTGTTAGTCTGATTCATTCTCCTTCTGCACTGATTAGCTTTGTGACCAAAGTTATTGCAGTTGTGGCAGTATCCATTGAAGGATGGATATCTTTGAGCATTAGGTTGCCTTACCGGAGGTCTTCTAGGCCTATTCCTTGAATTTTCTGGTCCAAACTTCTTCTGACCAGATTCGGAGCTTTCACCTTTCTCATATCCCAAACCACACTTGTCATCTACCCCCTTTTGGCTTTCAAGAAGAACTTCAAGTTGAGCAGAACTTATCTTGAATTTCTCTTTATATTCATTTGTTGTTTGAAGATCCCTTTTAAGAGAGGTAAATTGATCCTCAAGTTTTTCTTCATTTTCTTTAGCATCTTCAAGATCAGATTCAAGATGTCTGATTATTCTATCCATCTTGTGGTAGTCTTCTGATTTCTCCTTGAGAGATTGTCTTAGATCATCTTCAGTTTTTCTTTTCTCTTCAATTTCTTGAGTAAATTTCATAACTCCTGATTCCATTTCATGTCTTACCATAATGATCTCTTTTGATAGCTTTTCACATAACTTGGTTTTCTCCTTCAGATCTTCATTTGTATCATTTGCTTCACTTTGACTTGCTAATTACTGAAGTAGATCCTTTCTCTTTTTCATAGAGAGACTTAGTTTCCCTTTTAGTTCATTTATGAAATCATCAACCTGTTTGAGTCTTTCCTTCAGTTCATTGACTTTAGAATTAGATTGCTCAAGATCATCTAGGGCAGACTGAAGTTGCTCCCTCATACCATACACATCAATTTTAATTCCTAGATCTTCCTCAAGTTGTTAGGCTCTGTTTGGAGGAACTTGGCTCTGATACCAATTGTTGATAACTAAGAGGGGGGTGAATCAGTTATCTTAATTATTTCTGCTTTTCAAACTTTCTTAATAATTGATGCAACATTAATTCAAATAAGCAAACATAACCATGAAATGGAAATACACATGACACAATATTTTTGATGTGGAAACCCTGTTAAGGGAGAAAACCACGGGGTGATTAACCCAATATTGTATTCTCTGTTAGAAGAATAGAATTACAAAATGGCACTTGCCAATTAGGGCTCACTGCCTGAGCACACTGCTCACAAGAGGCTCACTGCCTACAAGAGACTCACTGTCTACAAGTTGTAAGAAGAATAACAGGATCCTTGAACTGATGAGAAGCATCCACACATGCTGGAGTTTAGTTCCGGTTAGGCTCAGTATACTAACCTACTGCACTTCATCCTTTCTCCTCTTTTATGCTACTGTCCTTTCACATATCGGACCTTCCTTACAGCTTTCCTTCTGCTCTGCTACTTTTCTTCGCACACACAACACCACACCAACAACAACTCTCATTGAAATCCATTTGGTATATATATCCGCACAAAGGATTTCATCTTCTTTCTAGTCGGCATCTGGAATAGTCAGTATTTCCCAAACTCTAGTCTGTCGGCTGAATCCTTGCTCACCAAGTGATGTGGATCAAATAGATACTTATAAAAGTTATCTAACAAGTCAGCCAATCACAAATGTTACCTTAAGAATCTTGATCACCATCAACATCTCATCCGGAATAATGTCTGAAGCTCTACCGGTCAGTTCTTCCTCTGTCTGCTCTCCCAAACAGGACCCCAATACTTGAATGCTTATATCTCTTCATTCTTTCATCACCGGAGGCTCAAATCCTGAAAACTATCAGTCAAGGTATTCCTCTTGACTTCCCCAAGTCTGCACTTTCCAAGGATACTTTCTCTGAGAGATCTGGACCTGTCAGTCGGACCTTGCTACATGCTCTGTTCTTGCTTACCGGACCACCACACCCTTCAATCTAACTTCCGGTATAGGCACACCATGTCTTGCAGATGTGTGGGATGAACTTTGTTGCCATCAATGACAACAATCATGTAGCTACAATGTGTCTCTTGCCAATAATTTCTTCATGTAAATTTTGGTATTATGTGTTTATTGTGTGTTTTTTATTTTCTAATTTGTTGATTTAACCTTCCTCAGACTAATATAATGGTTAATAACATGAAATCTATTGGTAAACAAATTTGTCACTGTGATATTTTATTGAAAATAGCTTGACTCGCCCAACAAGAAGTGATAAAGTTTACAACAATTGGAGAGATCGTTATTGGACTAGCGATCTTCATCTATGTTTGAGAAGGGTAGCTCCCTCATATGATAGAAATTTAGGTTTTTTAAGGGTATCCTTTTAACTAGAAAGCAGGAAAGGCACAAAAACTAAAACTAAAACAAAAAAAGCAAACACTAGATAAGGATAACATGGGGTTGATATTCAAGTTTTTCCCAAAAGCTAGAAAAAAGGCCTAGAAAAGGAGAGGAACAAACACATAGATTTATTCCCCTAGAAAGATCATTTGAAAGAAAATGCATGCAACTAGGGTTTAAAAGATAGAATGTTGTCTAACATAAGAAAGATGCATTCACATAGGGTTTTATGACCTGTATATTATAAAATAGCTTATTATCTCATCCCAAATTGCATGAAATTAATTGCATTCACCATATGACAAAATATTTCAAGAATGGCTACAAGTTGGATATAAGAAAAACTTACAGCATAAATATTAACACACATGCTCATAGACTAGCAATGTTCATCTTTATTGAATTCCAAAAGGAAAATGCATAGACTCTTTCTACTTCTATACAATGTGTGTGAACCAAAAAGTTCCTTTTGATTTACAAATAGCCTTATATATAATATTTCATTTGTAATTGCTTCTTGAAATCACCTTTTTAGTTTATAACTTAATAACATTTTAAAAGGTCATTAATATAACTTTAAGTTATAAATAAAAGTCACTTATTGATTCATAATAAAATGAATTAATTTTCAACACTTTGAAAAAGTAATGTAAAAAAATAAGAACAAAGTCTTGAGCTTCATTGATTTGAATTTTGTTCTTAGACTTGGGCTACTTTGATTTATCAAGATGATGACTCCCATTTTCTACCTCTACTAAATTGGCATATATATTTGTAAGAACAAAGTCATTTGCATCCATACTGAGATGGTGCACTTCTCCAAAATCTTCAGGGCTTTCTCACCTTAACCATTGAAATCATATCCTCCTACAATTGTATTTCAAGAGTTCTTATTTTCATTAGATACTTTGACAAACACATTGCGAGCATGTTACATATTGTTGCATTGGCATACATATCAACAAGGGAACTTTCTACAAATGCATTTGAATCAAATACTACTCTATTTACATGCCCATGAACCTCTTTACCCTATCACAAAGCTCCCACCTTGGCATATGCTTTAAGCACACTACTAAGTGTATAATTATTCAATCTAATACCAGCATCTTGCATTTGCACAAAGATCTTAAATATCTCCTCTCCATAATCATTTGGAGCACAACCCCTAATATATGGATTCCATGACACCCTATCTCTCACAAAAATTCCATCAAAAATTTGAAATGCATCCCAAATATTGCCTCATTTCCCACTGTCAAAATCAACTCTAACATGCACTTGCCACTACAATGTTTGGGCATGGACTGAGAGGATGCTAATACAAATTGTGGAATTGTGGCTTTACACCAACTAATTATATTTTCTTGAAATTTTCTAAATCCATTTCAACAAATCCATATTATGCCAATCATATGATCATTACATTCCATATATCCTTGGCATTTTGATGAATGCACATAACTCGTTTCAAAGACTTCATTTTCATAGGTTGCACAGGAGGATGTGCAAAGTTATTTTTTTATTCTTATCATTCTATTATGAGTCAAAGGTTTTTCATTGTGTGGCATTTTGAAAAGTTAGTGGACTTCAAAAGGTGTCATCTCTTCTATCTTTCTCTTGGATTTTTTATTTTTGAAGCTTTGTTAGTGATTTTGGAAAACCTCAAACTCACCACTCCATGACTTGAAAAACCTTCCTTTGTTGATATTTTAGAGAGTTTACGAAATTAGTAACTCATCAAAATGTCTTCTTCTTTCTTTCCTCAAAAACTATCAGTATTTTGGCAAGTTCATGAACTTACGAACCTACCAAAATGTTTCTTCTCTTTCTCTTTCATTTTTTCCTCAAGTTTTTGTCAGTGTTTCAATGAGTTCACAAACTCATGAACTTACTAACACTTCTTTACTTTTGACTTATTCCATCATCTTTTTCAAAATCTTGTCGGTGTTTCAGCGAGTTTGCAAACTAGCGAATTTGCCGACAACTTTTGACGTATTTTTGAACTTTGTGAAAAGGCTTTGTCAGTGAACCTAGAGGTTCATGAACCTTGAAATTCACTGACAACTTTACTTGGAGAACAAAACTAAGGTAATGAGATTCTCTATAAATAATTTGGGAAGTTTGAGCTAACCTTTGAAAATATTGACAAAGATTAAGGAAGAGTGTCTTGAAATTAGTCATTATCCCACTTCCTTCAATTCACCTTCCTTTTCATTTGGCAAAAAAATCTCTCCTACTAGATATTTCCACCTTCAATACTCCCTAGCTTCTCTACTTTCTTCCTAACCCTTTTTGTGGGAGTTATTTGAACTTCCAAACTTTTTGCACTTGGTCCCTCCAACTCCCACATTTAGTTCCATGTTGATTTCCCATGAAGTTCCCTTGGTCTAATTTATCACCTTCCTCACTTGTGCAGATTTTCCATGGACTTTCGAATATGATTATATCCAGTTCTAACCTCTAGTTTCATGTCGAGTTTCTAAAATTTTCCTTAAGTCTAATTGTTTACTTCCTTATTTCATGTGATATTCCTACTATCTTTTGGATGTGTTCATATCCAATCCTGACATCTTGTTCTACAACAAAATCATAAAAAAATTCCAAATCTCTCCTACATAAAAGGAAAAAGACTTGTAGGAAAGAAAACTTGAAGTTTTAAGAACTCCTTTACATTTTAGGATTTTATCAAGACCAATCCAAGCTAGGCAAAAAGATAACTCAGGAATCTTGAAAAAATTGAGCTGCAATTTTTCAAGGCAACAAAATCATAATTGGTATTCTAGAATTGCATACTAAGTGAACAAGTTTTTTATTGTATTAGTTTACCTGATTTCTCAACATTTGGTATTAGATATTTGGTTCTATTTGGAAGGGGACACCTTTCTTGAAAGTGTTGTGGATTTTATTGGCTACAGTGGAAACTTTTAACTTCACGGTTTTATATATTTGTGAGTGATTGAAACCATGGCCTCTACCTCCCATTTAGAGATTAAAAGGTTCAATGGCTTAGCTACACACTATGGAAGTTAAATATAGAGGATCTCTTAGAAGAAAGAGACCAACTAAAAGTTATATCAAAGGAAGGAAAAATTGATGGAATGTTTGATCTAGATTGGAAAAGGTTGGACAAGAAGGCACAAGGAACCATTTGGTAGAAGTCTTGCACATTCTATCCTCTTGAATTTCTAGGAGGCTACCACATTTATATTGTGGAAGAGGATAAGTGATATCTATCAAACCAATAGTATGACTAGAATAATTTATATCTCAAAAGATGTTTATATTTATTAAAAATGAAGAAAGGTGATTATATCGCATAACATTTGAATACCTTTAAATTGATTTTAAGTTAGCTAGCTTTAGTAGATGCTAGACTTGATGAAGAAGATAATTGTATCTTGTTGCTTTGTTCTTTACATAAATATTAGGAGAATTTAATTCTTTCTATCAATGGTAGTGTTATAGAGCTAAATATGGACTCCCTTATTGCTACATTGATTAATGAAGAGATAAAAAGAAAGTCCAATGATGAAAATTCTAAGGATTCCTTACATGTTTAAGGAAGTCCCAAGGATAAAGGTGGGGCTAAAGGGGAATGAAAGAAATATAAATCCAAGTCAAAAGGATGCTCCAAAATACCTAGGAAGAATAGAGTGAAGTGTTGGAATTGTAGAAAAAGAGGACATGTGAAGAATAAATGTAGAAACAAGAAGAACTTTGATGACTTCTCCATAAAGAAACCCTTTAATGATGGTGATAATAATGCATTGTTTTTTTTTTCTAATGTTACTAGTTATAACTCTTATTGTATGACTCTTACTATATGACTCCTCATAAGGAATAGTTTTTATTGTACCAAGCTTATGATCGAGGAGAGTTTTTCCTTGGTGAAAACAATACATGTCAAACTGCTAGTAAATGAAAGGTACAATTATGTTTCAATGATGGAAGAGTGAAAAATCACTATGTTTTTTGCATATTTTAGGACTTGCAAGAAAAAAATTATGTATCTAAGTTGAATGATTCTATAGTGCATGTGACATATGATAAGTTTGATTGTAGGTTGGTGAGAGGGAATTTGGTGCTAACAAGAGTCTCATAATGTGAGACTCTATTTAGGCTTGATATCTCCACATTTTGTAATATACTAATTTAACTAGCACTTTTGAAAATGCATGTATGTTGTGGCACCAACATTTGGACCATATTGGGCAAAATGGCATTTAAACCCTGATTAATTAAAATATGGTTGACAATTTTTTTGTTTACTCTTATAAGCATTTTGTGTTTGGAAAGTAGAATAGATGTTCATTTCCTTTTGGAAGCAATGGAGCAAAGAAATTATTAGAAAGTATTCATTCAAATGTGTTCGGTCTAGTAGATGTTGGTTCAATGGGTAAATATCCTTATTATGTTACATTCATTGGTGATTACTCTAAATACACATGGGTTTACTTTCTTCATTTAAATCTTTTTTTTTCCAAATTTAAGGATTTTAAGCTACTTGTAGAGAAATAGTCAAATAAGGAAATAAAAGTGTTGAGATCTGACAATAGGGTGAATATTTCTCCATAGTTATTATTTAGCATTAGACTACCCTTATATGCCTCAACAAGATGGGGTTGTAGAGAGGATGAACTAAACCTTGATGGAAAGAGCTAGAGTAATGATGGCTAGTACACAATTGGATAAGTGATTTTGGGAAAAGGTTGTGAGTATTGCTTGTTACTTTAATAACCAATCTCCTTGTTTGGCTCTTGTAGAAAAGACTCCTTATGAAGTGTGGACAGATAAGAAACCTTATGTTTCACATTTAATGGTATTTGGCTATGAGGCTTCTGTTCACACATGCCTAAGGAAAAATAATCTAAGTTGGATCCAAAAGCATAGAAATGCATATTTGTTGTGATTTTGGAATCCTCTAACCTTGAAAATGATTTATTCTAAGGATGTGATTTTTAGAGAAATTAGAGTATTTTCAAATCCAATGTAACCAAAGGAAAAACAAGGAAAGAAACTAGTGCATTTTGAGATTAAGGTCAAGAAGTAGGTTGATGCACATGTTGAAGTACAAAATGATGGATTAAAGGATGGAGAGTAAGAAGAGGATTAAAGTGAGATTTCTAAGTAGGTTTAAAATGCAAAAGAATAGGTAGAATCCCTTACTCCACCCTTGAGATAATCCATGAGACAATGAGCCTAGTTGAAAAGTATAGCCCATTATAAACTTTAGTTGTGTATTTGCTTTATCGTGTACTGATGATAAACCAAGATATTTCAAGGAAATTCTCTCTTTAGATGAGCATTATCCTTAGATGGAGTCCATCCAAGAGGCGATGATGGCCTTGGACAGATGTGACACTTGGGATCTCCTAAGTTTGTTCAAGGAAAGGAAGCCCATTGGTTACAAGTGGGTGTTTAAGAGGAAATTTAGAGTAGATAGTAAGTTAGAGAGATACAAAGAAAGACTGGTGGCTAAGGGCTACTCTAAGAGAAAGGAACTTGATTTTGGTGAAATTTTATCCTCTTACTAAATTGTCTTCCATTAGATTCCTACTTTCTATTATTTTTGCTTATGATTTTGAAGTAGAACAAATGGATGTAAAAACTAAATTATTAAATGGGGATCTTGAAGAGAAAATTTTTATGTGATAGCTAGATGGGTTTGAGGTAAAAGGGAAAGAAAGTTTGGTTTGCAAGTTAAAATAATCATTCTATGGCTTAAAACAATCACCTCAGACGTGGCATCAAAATTTTGATGTTTTTGCATTGAATTCAAGTTATGTTAGAAGTGAACAAGATCATTGTGTTTATATTAAATGTGTTGATGAACAAATTCTAATCACTATCTTGTATTTTAATGACATGTTTTTTATTGGTAACAAGGTGATGATTAGGGAGCTTAAAATTCAACTTTCTATTGTGTTTGACATGAAGGATTTAGGGGCAACATAATTCATTCTTGGTATTGGTATTTTTTCTTGTTTAGTACCTTTATTCCATTCTAAGAAACTTTCTCCAAAACAACCTCCAAGGTATGGCAAGTCTTAATGCAACAAATACAAGCTTCTATAATCAAATAGAATAAAAATAGGACCAACTTATGAGAGAGGGATCATCTCTCTTCCTTTTTTGAGCTTCTACCAAGCTCAAGGGGTATTCCCTTTTAGATCCCACAAATAATATTCAATTAAAAACTTCTTCAAAAACATAAGAAATAATGAAGATTAGTCAATTTATCATCATTTATTTTGAAACTATCTACCATATAAGCTAAGCTTTTCAGACACAATTTCAAACCTAATTTAACTATCATCAGTCTATATTGTGTTAGCCATCAACAAGATATTGAGAAAATTTATAAAAGTAGAAATATAGATCCAAAGGTTAACGAGTAGAAGGTGAAAGATGCAAAGCAATATAGGCATAGAAATTGAAATGATGAAGCAAACCAAAACCAAATCTCTATGCTAAGCTTGGCTCTCCTCCATTGCTCTTCTCAATCTCACATAGGAATACAAAATATCAAAGGATGAATGTTGATTGCTCACCATTTCAGCAGCATAACAATGGAATAAAAGAGGAATGATGGATGATTCTAGAGGAAATTTGACAACATGAGGCTACTTGAAAATGGATCCCTCAAATGGCTTGGGTGAGGCTTGATTTATAGGAAATGAGTGATTTGAATGAAAGGTTATGATTAAAATTTGATTTGAACGATGTGGATGGTTGAGATTGAATAGGGTTTCCCACTCCACAAGGAGTTGTAGTCATGTGATAAGTGTGCGGATAGGAATAGGGCTGGCCTAATTTAAATAATAGGATTATTTAAATTAGTTGGACATGTGAAGGCATTAAGTGAAAGTTGTAGTATGGGACATGTGTTGGATTGTGGTGAAAGGTGAGGACTAATTCAAATATTTAATTTAAATTAGTTGGAAAATGGGAAAGGGAAATTAATTAAATAAATAGGATTTATTTAATTAATTGGCTAGTGGGATAAATGGGATTAGGATGGGAAATTAATTAAATAAATAAGATTTATTTAACTAATTGGCTAATGAAAGGGGTCTAGGACAAAATGTCGCAAGATGTCTCAAGTAATGTATTGACAAGGTGATGTTGCAAGACATGGATAATTTTAAGTGTCTACATTTTGCCCCTCTTTGAGAAGATGTTCTCAACTAAGAGAAGTAACATCATTTCAAAGAAGATAAGGTATGGATACAGGACAAGGGTGATGATGATGTAAGGAATGATGCCCCCTTGAGAGGATAGGCAGGTTGGAAGAACATGGGTATGCTCTTGAAATGAAATGAAACGATAAAGAATGGCTAAGAGGATGTAAGGTAAGGGATGGATGAAAGAGAGGGCGGGGGCCCTGGCTCAATTGGCTAAGTATTCATGTTGTAGGTAAGGAGGTCATGAGGTCTAGTCTCCTCCCATCCACGTGGAGCCGGAGGGCGTGTCGCGCTAGCATCACCGGTCACGTTAAAAAGTTTACCAGGCGCTTTAAAAAAAAGGATGGATGAAAGAGATGAACAATACGTTATGTTGCAATGAAGGTGAACAACCATGTAGTTTGATATAGCACTAGACATTATGTACCAAGATATAAGGACCAAGGTGACGATGTGTCTTATGCACCCAGCATAATACAATCTTGTCTAACATATGAGGAAGTAAACTTAGAGCATTAAAATCCTAATGCACAAAAGGTATGATATGACCTTAGATGCAAAGGATAATGTAAAAAGCTTTTCCAACATACACAAGATATCAATATTAGTTGGAATGATATGAATGTGATACAAATGCAAGATAAAATGATAACACACACAAGAAAGCATGCATGCACAAATGATACAAAAACAAACAAGGTATTGCCCTTGTCAAGCTGTAAACCAATGATTGATTGATTGATTGATTGATAATAGTGTCTAGTTCTAGGAAATGAAGCATGTTGTATAAGGTGCCTGGTCTAGTTTCATCGATGCAACATCCTGTATAAGACAATTGATATGATTGATTGACACTAGTGTTGTTGGCCATGCAAATCAACACCAAGATTTGATTAATTGGTTGATTGATTGATTGATTGAGTTTACAACAAGGCTAGGATCAAGACATTGATGTAATTGAATAATTTGACAAGATTGATTGACTTGATTGGTATGGATAAAGGATGACTTGCATTTGGATCATTGCTTGGATTGATTTGGTTGATTTGGATTGATATGATTTGAGTGATTGATTAGAATGATTGAAGAATTGATTTGAATTGGATGATTTGAAGTAGTGATTTGATTGATTGATTAGAAGAATTGATGAATTGATTGGATGAATTGTATTGATGAGTTGGATTGATTTGATGATTAGACTTGAATAATTAGATTGATGATTTGATTTGATTGGAAGGAACGATTGATGATTTGATGATTGGATTGATTTGATGAATTGGTGAATTGGATTGGTTTGATTTGATTTGAAGAATGATTTGGAGAATTGATTTGATTGGAATTGATATGATTTGATGATTTGATTTGATTGGACTTGATGGAGTGATTTGATTTTATTGCTTGGATTGATTTGATGGATTGAGGAATTGAATTAATTTGATGATTGATTTGAATGATGATTTGAGAATTGATTGAAAGAATTGATTTGAAGAATTGATTTGATGGTTGATGAATTGAAGAATTGAATTGGTTGATTTGGAATGAATTGATGATTGATTTGATTTGAAGAATAGAATTGATTTGATTGAATTGATTGTAAGAATTTGTTGGAGTGGTTTGATTTGATTTTGATAAATTGATTTTATTGCTTGGATTTTTGTTTGGATATTTGATTTTTTTGGATTTTTTTGAAATGTTTTGTTTTTTTGTATTTTTGACATGTTTTGATTTTTTTGGATTTTGGAAATGTTGTGATTTTTTTTGGACTTTTGGGAATATTTAATTTTTTTGTGTGTTTTTGAAATATTTTGATTTTTTTGTGTTTTTGGAATGTTTTGATTTTTTGGACTTTTGGGAATATTTGATTTTTTTATGTTTTTGAAATGTTTTGATTTTTTTTGTGTTTTTGGAATGTTTTGATTTTTTTGTGTTTTTGGAATGTTTTGATTTTTTGTATTTTTTGAAATTTTAGAGATGTCAATGGATTACAATTTCAACAGCCTTTGTGCTAGATACTAGTGACAAGGGAAAACCAATTCTAGATGCAAGGATGATGGTGGGATTGGATGAATGGATAAAAGGGTGGGCGATAGGATGTAAGATGGAAGACTCATGATAAAGGGATGGATAAAAGGAATGTGTGATAGTGTATGGAATGAATGTATGTATCATAAGGGAGCTAGGATGTGATCTCCAAAGACTGAGTTGCATAGGAATAACATGCCCCATTCTAGGTATAATGCTTAAGATTTTATATGACAAAGTGTATGATGATAGGATCATTTGGAAAAGATGAGGTATATCAAGAGATATCCAAAACAGGGTGCTACCACAATAATGGGTTACACTTTTTGGGACATCCTAATTTTTGTTGAAATCACATATTTTTAGAAAATATAATGATTTAAGCCTTGAAAGGTTCCATTTAAAGGATTTTAATTGAAGAGGGTTTGATCAAACCCCCTTAGATTCAAACCGCCTTGGATAGAACCCCTCTAGTTTTAAACCATACCTATAATGGAGTCTCCTCTACACCTATCAAAATGCTGATAAAAAACTACTTTTGATTTACCTTTTGGGGGATCAAATGAATTCATTTAAAATTTATGTTTTGTAAGTATGTAGTCCTTCTTATAAGCTTCCCAAAAAGTTTAATTTTAAATATATTAAATTTGATTATTATATTTATTTTTCATTTCTTGTGAATGTAGGTTTTTCACCGAACATCAAGTTCTCTATTCTACACACATGGAAAATTACTAAATTAGCGAAAAAATTCTAAAAAATATCTATGCCCTAGGTCTTGATGTCCTTGTTTTAGAAAAAAGAAAAAAATTGAATTTTGATGCATACAGAAAAAGTTATGTTTTACAGAATACGCCTATGTCTAAATAATAATTGGTTTGACTTCAAAACTTAATTAAAAAAAAATATTCAACAAAACATTATAAAACCAAATGCATGCCCTATATATCAGTGTTACCAATCTAAATTCAAAACAATCAGAATTTTATCTTTTGTAGAAAAAATGTTATGTGCTACAGAATACACATCACTTTAAGAAAATGTTGTTTACTATTAAAAACTAGTTATCAAGTTTAACTCCAATTTTTTAAAAAAATATATACTTAGAATCTTCAAACAAATCTCACAAATCACTAGTTCGCATCATCTTCAAATTCCTAACAGTTTAGCGGCTATAGGTGTCAGAAAGTGAAGATTTAGTTCAAAATGTTTATTTCAATGTCAAGTTTGGCCAAAAAGTGTAACCCATTATTGTGGGATGACCCAACATGTGTCAACATTTTGCCCCCATATCCTTATCAAGATCAAAGAGAAGGGAGGGAGGATGAACGGATTCAATGTGATAGGATAAGTATGTGGGTGTAATGGATAAGGATGGTAGGATGGTATGAAAATGGTAGGATGGGATAGGAAGGAGATGATACTTTGGATGGATGAGACAACGTGCCCCCAAGTGTAAGTGACAGAAGATCAACCTACACATGATGCATGTTTACCAGGTTTTCATCATGGTACTTATCCAATGTGCCACCAAGGGTGATTTTCACCGTTGGACGAATGGATTTCTCTTTACTATTTTATTTTTATTTTTTTTAATGGGATAGGTGGATATGGATAAGAGGGACTCAAGTGTCTAGTTCCATGAAAGGTGATAGTGTCCCATTAGAGATAGATGTCATTGCACATGGACCATGTCAAATGTCATTATGCTCATAGATGTTGGTAGGGTATTGCATGAAAGGGAGATGGAGTAGGTAGATAATGGATTATGAAAGGTTTATGCATGGAAGGATAGGAGATAATGGATTATGATATGGATATGTAGGGATAGATAGTGGATTATGATGTGGATTATGGAGGAAAGGATAGTGGATTATGATGTTTGTGGAGGACTTATGCAAAAGGATTGATGAAAAGCTTATGCAAAAGCATGGACCATAGGAAGGTGATGGGGGAGATATGTAGGATAGTGGATGAAAGATGGGGAGATGGAAGTATGTGGGAATGTTGTGGAATGGAAAGGAACCATGACCAATGGCTGCATACACCGTGATAAACATTGAAGATTTTGATTTGATGGTGGTGTAGGAAGTAATGGGAATGTTTTCTTATGGGATGGTTGATGTAATAATTTAGGAACCCACATAGACTTATGATTTTTATGACTTTTGTTTTGCTTGTGGGATGAAGGAATTTGAGATTTTTGAATGGAATGGGATTTTTTGAATTTTTGGGATGTGGATGCTTCATTTGACTTGATTGCTTTTTGCTTAGGGACCCAAACCATTTTAGTTTTGACCTTTTCTTATGAAGGTATGGGCTTAGATATCCTTTTAAATGGATTTTGCTTTGACTTTTTGCATTTGTTCTCTAAGGCATGAGGATCTTTATGATTTTTAGCTTTATGGGTAGAGGCATCTAAATTTTATTTTTGAATCCCATGGATATGGTCGAAGCTTCTTGTTTAGACAATGTGTGCATTGATTGGTCATGATTGGGGTTTTTAGAGGATTTATGGATGGATGGATTAAAAGTGGATTTGTGGATAAATGGATAGGGGATTGGATGATGGGGATATTAGGCATTGGGAGAAATGGTGATAGAGTGGATGGAGGGATATTAGGATTTGGAAGTAATGGAGGTAAATTGGATGGTGGAAGGTGTATGGTCACATGCTTTTGACACTTGTAGGATAATGGGGGAAAAATGGCAACATATGTTTTGGGGGTATGATAGGAATTGTGATGGAAAGGAGTGGATTTAGGAAGCATGGAGGAAGTACCAACATCTTGAGATTATTTTTCTTGGGGTGTATATCCAAGGCCATATGAATGTGGAGGGACTTTGACATGGATGGGATCCAAAATACCTTGTTCATGAAGGCCTAAGCCTTTACCTCGATAATTCATGTTTTGGAGTATGCAATGGACAATGGGACTATGTGTGTTTTGGAAACTAGACGTGAGCTTATTATTTTATGGAGAAGGTGAGGTGGTGGATAGCAATTGTTGTCGTCCTAAGGAGGAACACTCATGAATGAAGGTAGTAAGACCAAGGGGATATGATGGATTTGCAACATGGTTGATAATGGATGAGGAAGGATCATTAGGATCTTGATTTTCATTATGCTCACTAAGATCCAAGCTATTGGTTTGATCTTCTATGTTTTCTGGGGAGTCCAGTGTCTCATCACGGGAAGTGGATGGTATAGGGTTATGGATAGATGGAAGTGATAATCTCTTGACCATGGAATGCATAAAGTTGACTAAGAGGATCATCGTGTCTTTATTGATCATAGAGGAGATCTTGATCATAAATGGGAGCTTTATCATATATAGGATTAAGTGTGCTATGGATGGGCTGGATGGAGATGATTTGATCTTGATTGGAATAAGGGGCTAATTTTTCCACATGCTTAAGATTATACCCTTGACATATCTCTTGATTTTGAATAGAAGTGGAAGTGGATGACTCTTCATTAGGCTCAATGAGTTGTGGGAGACATGATGGATTTGGAAGACTAGGCATGGTGTTTGAAGACTCTTTGATAGGATTAAGGATAGGAATTTGGTGACATAGCTGATCCTTTCTAGTAGCCAATGGATCACATCCTTCATAAGGGTATGGGTGGATGGACAATATAATGGATGGATAATGAGGGTGGATGGTGTAGACTTATGATTAGGATTAGGTGGAGTGGAAATATCCCATGGTGGAGGAATAAAAGGCGTGGAAGATGTTGTAGGCTTAGGATTTGGATTTTGATTGCATGGAGGATCAAATAGATTTGATGAATTGGTTGACTTGGATGACTTGCTTTTGTATGATTTGAATTTAGAGTATGGAGTTGATGGATTGGCAAGTGGATTGCATCGTGATGGAAGATACTTATAGGATGGATAAGCTAGATTGGTAGTTCCCTTGTCAAAGGTGGCATTAGGACTTAAGGACGCTTGATCTTGTTACAAAGGGTAGTTTAGGCTCAAATGTTCTTGTTGTGAAGTGGATTGATATGGATGTCAGTTAACATTAGAAGAAGTGGGATTGGTTGATGTGGAATTGATTTGATATGTAGATGGATTAGGTTTTGGACTTGTCTCATCACTAGATCTTGAAGGAGGGTTCATCGAAGTATGAGTTTGGGCTTAGGATTTGCCTCATCATTAGAACTAAAAGGATGGCCCCATCGGAGTATGAGTTTGGGTCTAGGATTTGTCTCATCATTAGAACTAGAGGGAGGGCTTCCTCAGAGTATGAGTTTGGGCTTAGGATTTGAACTAAGCTTGTTAAGGATCAAGACCATTTTGGCAAGTGATTGACTACGATTAGGATGATGATGTGGAGTGATTAGGAATGATTAGTATATGAGGTGGATAAGAAGGGTGATTAGGATTTTGATTAGGAGGAAGGTGACAAGGATGATTAGGGTTTGGATTAGGATGAATTTACAAGGATGATTAGGGTTTTGATTAGGATGAAATGACTTAGAATGAATGTGTTGGGAAGAATGTTTAGAATGACGTGTTTATGTGTTTGTGTTGATAACTTGATTTTTGGTAATTTCAAACAAATGATTTCACATGTACACACATGAATCACACACGCAAGACACATAAGCAAGTTTGACTTTGAAATTTTGAATGTGATTATTAAGCAAGCACTTGAAGACACATCAACAATCCTATGATTAGTTAAGTAGGTGTGGCCAAATAGGTCTTACTCTAAGATGCACAAGTTTGACTAAGAATGTCCCCAATATACTCAAGGTACAGGGGGCCCAATTCTGTGAAATGAAAGTGAAATAATGCCAAAAATCCAGGAGAAAGGGGTAACCCACCCTTCACCTTCACTTCCCCAAGATATAAAGTTCTTGAGGGCTTAGCGTGAGTGACAAGATTTTGACTTCCAAGAGGGTGTCTTTCAATTCACACTTCGCTATTTAGACTCCGTTGGAATGTTAGAGTTAAGATCATCCCTTGGATTGGTGTGTCTCCAAGCAGGCCTCCTCAGAAGGGTGACAAAATAAAATCTAAATAGTGGGTGCTTTTGATCTCCAAGTTCACCTTACGGTGCGAGGAGAGAGCATACACACGCACACTAGATTCACACTCGCAATGTATATTCCCCTTAGAAAATGAAATGTGTGTTGTGAGAGTGAATGGACGAAAGGTGTTTTTGATTCTCAAGATCACACAAAGTGCATGAGAAGATCAAACACACCTTCAATTACACTCAAGTTCACCAAACAATGAAAGCACTTGTTCTTTTTAATCCCAAAGTGAAAATGTGTGAAGGAAGACACTAGTTCATTTTAAGCCCAATGTCAAAATGTGATTGAAGACAAGAGTTCATTTTAAGACCCAAATTGAAGTCTGATACAAGAAAATTTGATTTGATCAAATGAAAGATGAGAGAATGAAATGAATGCACCTAAAAAAATTTGCTTCAAATTTGCTATTGTAGTTGATGTAAATGTTGTTACAGCTCCTTGAGTCCACCTAGAAGCCACCAAAACAAGAAGACAAGAAACTTGCAAACAAGAGAGTTATTATGAAAATGAGGAATCTGATACAAATCTGATGTTAATGAATAGTGATAGAAAAATAAATCTAATAATCAGAATCCTCATGAAATTCTATGCAGTTTGAAAAAAAAATTCATGAAAATTTGACAAAAATTGCTCAAGATATGTGTGTTTGAAGTTCAAAACTAAGGTTGACTTTGACTAGAAAAATCTTGATGAAAATGACAGTCACCTAAAAAAAATTTGCCACAACACAGCTGGGAAAATCAGCTTCCTGATGCCACTCATTTCACAAAATTTTGACCTGTTACACAAAAGTTATGTAGAAAAGAAAAACATTACTCCTAGGAGGAAGAGGACAAACTGATTGTGAACATTAACCGCTAATTGTTAATGTTCCTAGCAATCACATGTGCATGGTTAACCTGGTGGTTATGTTGAGTGGTACCCCTAGTCTCCCATATGACCAGGGGCCAAGTAGTGAAAAAAAATAAAAAAATAAAAACAAAGCACAGGGGGGTCATTTTAGCCCCCTGTTGGTCACAAACGTGACCGCTCCCTATAGACACGGGGGTTGAGGTGATTGCACCACATAGTTGGTGATCGCAGATATAACTGTGACCGAGGGCTAAACTATAATTGCTAGGTCTAAACTACGACTAGCAGTGAGGTTTAAAGTGCCTAAAAACAGTGGTGGAGGAGCTCAGCAGTGGAGGTGACAGGGTTAAACATAGGATAGCGACTAAGGGTTAAACAAGGTAGAAGGGATGTTGACGAAATAGGTGATGTTGAATAAAGGTTTTGGATGAGCAGTGGAATGGGTAGTGAGCCAAAGGGTGGTAGTGGCGACGGAGATTGCAGAGGGCCAAGCTAAGTGGCAAGCAGACAGGGGAAAAAATGGCGATAGAGGGTTTGTGCAGGTGGTGGATGAGTGGTGCGCGAGCAATCCAGAGAGGAAAAACATTGGTGACGACGGCATATTTAGACCCTGCAACCATAGAAGAAGCCAAAACACTATGCAAAATTAGTACAGTCGATACGTACGATACATATATGTACAATATGGATTGGCAACTAAAAAAATTACAAAAATTTGACAATGAGTGAAATAGGTCAAGTTTTATGTCATTTTTCACCTGGGAGGCCTCCCAGACGTAATGGTGAGGTCCGTTTCAGGCTAGGAAGCAACCTGCAATAGTTAATTTTCTGAAATTGACAAAAAAAAGTTAGATTCACGTCAGGTTCACCAAATGTATTAGGGGAAAAATCAGAGCTATGAATCACAAACAGCAATCATTAAACCCTAACAACACAATGGAGTACAAGATAGGCATAGAAATTGAAATGATGAAGCAAACCAAAACCAAATCTCTATGCTAAGCTTGGCTCTCCTCCATTTCTCTTCTCAATCTCGCATAGGAATGCAAAATATCAAAGGATGAATGTTGATTGCTCACTATTTCAGCAACATAACAATGGAATAAAAGAGGAATGATGGATGATTCTAGAGGAAATTTGACACATGAGGCTACTTGCAAATGGATCCCCCAAATGTCTTGGGTGAGGCTTGATTTATAGGAAATGAGTGATTTGAATGAAGGGCTATGATTAAAAGTTGATTTGAACGATGTGGACGGTTGAGATTGAATAGGGTTTCCCACTCCACAAGGAGTTGTAGTCATGTGACAAGTGTGTGGATAGGAATAGAGCTGGCCTAATTTAAATAATAGGATTATTTAAATTATTTGGACGTGTGAAGGCATTAATTCGAAGTTGTAGTATGGGACATGTGTTGAATTGTGGTGAAAGGTGAGGATTAATTCAAATATTTAATTTAAATTAGTTGGAAAATGGGAAAGGGAAATTAATTAAATAAATAGGATGTATTTAATTAATTAGCTAGTGGGATAAATGGGATTAGGATGGGAAATTAATTAAATAAATAAGATTTATTCAACTAATTGGCTAATGAAAGGGGTCTAGGACAAAATGTCACAAAATGTCTCAAGTAATGTATCGACAAGGTGATGTTGCAAGACATGGACAATTTTAAGTGTCTACAGTTATAAAATGGAGTAGGTGGTTAGAAAACACTTAGATTGATTTCTATTCCTATGTGTAGAGTCAAATATCAAATAAAAGAATAGCAGACTATTCACACATCTAGTATATTTTGAGCAACCTAATTAACTAGGTCTTGTCTCGCAAGACTTAGGCTATTGCATGTCACTTTACCCAAAAAGATTCAAATTCTACTTAGTAATCCTTTACTTACACCAATTACTCCACAGTTAATCCATAAAGATTTCTTATTAAGATGAATTCCTAAAATAAGGTTTTATAGCATTTCTTGAATGCAAATGAACATGACATTAACATGAACACAACAAATTTGTATCCAAAAATATACATTTCCTAAAGCAAGTGATAAAGAAATGGAGATAATTTGAACATTTAGTAAAACTATATCTTACACCAAATTCCCAAAAAAAGAAAGTACGAATAGCTAATAGAATTATATTTGAGACAAACTCAAAATGTTTTAATTTCTCAAAAGAGTTGCTTAAACTTTTTAAATATTTTCTGACCCTTATAATGTATGCACCCTTCTTTATATAGAAGAGTCGCAATGCTCAGCTCACTTGGATGGCTGACACTTTTCAATTGAATTTTACAAATGAAAATGCATTTATATTTACAAATTCTTCCTATTTTAAAAATACTAAAAGTCTAGGAGCCCCTGTGTTGTTGGGTATGCTGCTAGAGAAAATAAGAAGGTGGAAAAGACTAGAAAATAGGCATATAAAAAAATTTATAATCATTCTACTTTAGAAGGAGAAATGCCTCCTCACAGCTTGAAGGATCTTCTTCAATCATAAGATTGATTGTTCTTTAAAAACAACGAAATCTCCCAATTGTACCAACATTTATCCTAGAGCAACACTAACAACTACTAAAACAACATTAACCTTGAATGGTCTAATATTGGAATAAGACTAGACCCATACTTCCTCCCAAGTCCTTCACATTAATTTTTCTCAAAGAATATTTCATTAAATTATTGAGAGGATTTGTAATACTTCTCTAAAAATGTATCAGAACCTTTCCTAGGTCAAGATTCATAGCATGATGAGTACAAAGTTACAATACCTTTGATCTATACTCAACTCCTTTATTAGAAAGATATAACCACTTCCACAAAGAGTTCTCATATGATGTTGTGAGAAATGAGCTAGCTCTTTGCCGCTTTATATAGTTTAAAATGTACCTCTCAATATCACCCTAAATCGCATATAAAGTGCAAACACCATGTGATAACTTCAAAAGTAAGCATGTATCATCCCATAAATTCCCCATAAAATATTCTTTAAATGTGTAGTTATTCACCTCTTAAATGTTGCCCCTTCCAAGTGCCTCCTTTTAGTACTCTGACCAATGCTACATTTTCTCATGATATGTTATTTGCCTCTAAGCTTGTCACAATAGTCATTAGGTGTTGTCACATCTACTATAGTCTCTTTGTGTCTAAATCAGACATCTCCTTATCACCTACAAAGTATGCATGAAATAGAAATACTAGAGCTCATTACCCAAGGGAATATCTTTTTAAGAATCACAACAACCAAAAACATTTAGAAAATGTTAAAATGTTTCATCCATATCTCTATTTGCATAGTGCCATTTGGTTTGATGACTTTTTTTATTTGGTGATGTCTCGCATACTTGTCTTCTGCAAAACTAGAAATCAAGAGTAATATCATCTTTGAAGCATTACCCTTTCATTTTTACATTCACTCCAATTAGATTTAACTATTTATCTAATTTTCCTCTCATGACCACAAGATGATAGGTCATATTTTTCTTATAGATAAGACATTAGAATATGAAAAGGCATGACTGCAAACATCAATGCTCCTTAGCAAAATTATCTATCCATTCATCAAAATCCTCATCCCAAATCCAATCTACATCCAAAATAGTCTTGATCTTATTCATATTAGGTGTATCCAGAATCGAAGGCTACTTTAACCTCTCTAATAAAGTTATACACCTTTGTTTCTAAGGATAAAGCCTTGTCAATTTGACAACTCACCAAAATGGGATCAACTTTATCTTCTTGCAACAATGGGTTAACTAGGATAGTACCAAACTTTTAAAGTAACTTTTCAATATCCACAATACCTTCCTCTATCCATTTGGTTTTGTGATTTTAGGCATGCCAGATTCCACCAAAACTTCAAATTCATTCACCTCATCTTTCAAGAGTGCCTACATTTTATTAACAAAAGTAGAGACATCATGCAATAGCTCTATTATTTCATATATCTCTATGATTTTATTTGAGCTCCTAGATGCATACTTAGCATTTCTATGAATGATTCTCATTGTCATTATTAATTACTCTTGGGATCCACTTCACATTAATTTATACTAACTTTATGCTTACATCTTGCATTTGATTCATAGTCCTTTTCAAATGGGCATACATTCCCATAGATCATCAGGCATCCTTATAAGATTAGATACCCTAGCTTTAAGAATTTCTTTGATGAGTTCTTCAACTTCTTCTTTTTCTTTGATGTACCATTGTTTTTTTCTTCTTGTAGAGATTTGATTTGCTCCATTAGTTTGTTTGTGTCTTCTTGTGGTAGAGATTCTCCTTGAGAAGTACTAGGAAGAAGTATGATTGATCCTAAGCTCAAAGACTTAATTTGATCCAAATAGATTTTAGATTTATCTTTCTCCTCTCCAAGTTCCTTATTCAACTTAATAACATCCTACAACATCAAATCATAATCATTTTATATCTTTTTGGTCACAACCTCACTATATTGTACAGTGTGTACAACCAGTGAAGCAACCTCTAATGTAGGCATGTCTACCATTATTTTAACAATTAACTACCTAGTTAATGCCTGAGGATCGTCAAATACCTAGGGATTATTTGTCTAGGAGATATGACCCACAATGCTAGATTTTCTTGAGTTGGGTAGTACTCATATCTTGAGTAAAACTTCTTTGCTTGTTCTATGCATTGAAATACGTATCTCTAACTTCATTGTTTCTTCTTAAAGTATCATATGCTATAGCTGATGACAAATCCCACCTTGGTAGCAAAACAACATCCATGCATGAGATGTCTTCTCTTCCTCCTCAAGGTCTTCTAGATCTTGCTCTATCACTAGCTTCTTACCCTACCTTCAAGGGAATAAAAATTATTTTTGTTCTAATTCAGTGCTTCATCTGAATAGGCTTCCCAAATCTCTACGACTACTTTTTATTCATTTTATTCCTCTTCTTCTAGTTGCAAAACAAGATGACAATGTCTTTTAGTAAGGGGTGAGTGGATGCAGCCTCTTCCTTTATTTCCAAATTAATTACAGGGGTTTCTAAAGCTTGTATTTTCTTTAGTCAAACCCATCGTCAAGGACTAGGTATGTGGTCTTCTAGAGATAACAAGAGTACAAGGAGGGGATTTATTAACCTTTTTCCTTTTCCTTTTCAGTTCTTCTCAGAGGAACTTTTTCCATTTTTTATTTAAATTAGATTATTGAAAAAAAATTATGTTTAATGATAAGATAGATCAAACCATGGTGACTCAATTGGCCATCAACCTACTTGTATTTGGTGGTCATTCTCTACAAGTAACTATATAGAAATGTAGGTAGATTGACAAGACACTCTGGTCTATTTTCCCCTTGTCTCAAGTGATTGAGCATTTTCATCCCTAGACCTAATATTGTGCCATATTGACCATCACATGAAACTAATATCATTACCCAAAGGATGACTGTTGACCATGGTTTTAGTATGTTATTACATTCGATGCCCTCAATGACACCTTTTCTTTGAATGCAAAAAGGTAGGGGTTTAGGGTCCAAAAGAAATTTTTGAATCAATTCCTCATAAGAATTTTTGGTGTGAGAGATATCTTCACCTACCACTAAGATTCTGGAGAGGTCGATAACTCTGGAGCTAACCTCAATTCAAACTCCCTTGACAATAGAGAAGGTAACATACAAATTCTACACAAATTCTTCTACCAGGTTCAACTCATATCCCCAAACTCCCTAAGGAAATTTAGCCACCCACACCATGAAAATATTTCTCCACTTGCAGCGTCAAACACTAGATTTTTGGCTCAAATTTTCTTTTCTTCCCCATTGTTGCACAACCACCTTCCACCATAGAAATTAATATTTCAGGGCACCAAAATGCATTGAGACTAGTAATATGGCTAGCTCCTAATCATGGCTACAATTAAGGCTCCAAAATTTGTATGCATTGGTGCTATAGGGTAGGCTCTAGAATTCATAATGCAATTACTTTGTAATATTGATAGTTTAGTTTTAGTTCCAAGGTGTACACTATGTTGTTGATCAAGGTAAGATTTTGAATGTGTCATGCAATTACTAAGGTGACAAGGTTGTAGCAAGGAGGTGATGCAATAGGGTATTCATTGTCAATCTGATCTCTCCATATCATGATGATTCGATGTTGAGAAGTATGCTTCCTTTACTTGGAGGAGAGTTTTCCCAGGCTATTTTTATGGACCACCCTGATCACACATAAAAGGCATATGCTTCCATCAGTTCTAGCAACCACCTTTCTGAATTTGACATGCTATGAAATTTCATATTTATTTCCATAATTACCCTTTCATCATAATTCCCAATATGACCTTTTCAAGAGATGGCAAGCCATTATTTTGCATTGATTACCAAATGTGTGGTAAGCACCAGAGAGATCTTGTTAAATTTCATCTTGTGGGGGGTCTTTTCACACTCAAGGACTAGGTGAACTTAATTGCATTCCTTAATTGATTTATAACCATTCAAAGAAAAATAAATAAATACATTCACACTTACTCCTAGTCATGTTAAATTCCTTGTTTAACTCTACAAATCTGGAGCCTTCTAGTCTTAGCCTTGCAACTCTAGAGCTTTGTTTAATCATTTCAAATATTAGGCCATCTCTACTCACTAATTCCTAGTGCAGAGGTAAGAGCCATCATTTTCAGTTTTCAAATCTTCCTTATTGCTATTTTTTTGTGAGAACTACCATTTTTGGTTTTCAATCCTTCTTCTTTTATCTTTTGAAGAGGACCACCATTTATAGTTGTAATCATCTTTTTATTACACAATCTATAGAGAAGAAACTAGAGTTATAAAGTTATATACGAAGGATCTTCTATAGTGTAGAACTCAATATGGGTCTGTAGTTCTTTCGTGAACTCATCCTTTGAGGTTGGTTTATCATAGACCCTTAATCTATGTCCATTGACTAGGAGTGCTCTTTTGTTCCCATTAATGGGTAGTATTTGGACTACTTCATTGTTGAATACATGAGCTATTTCATAAGGACCTAACCATCTAGTGTGCAACATTCCTTTGAAATCTTGGTATTTAGAGTCATACAATAGAGCCCAATCTCCCTATTTGAATTGCTTACTGAGTACATGCTTATCATGCCACACTTCCCTTTGTTGTTGAAAAAGTTCATTTGTTAGTGTTGGGCTTCTATCAAATCAATCCCCATTTTTGTTATGGTCTTCAAGGTCTCTAGCTCATATTCTATTGGAAGTGTTGGTTTCTTCCTATACATGAGCTCATAGGGTGTAAAATTTGTGGTAGTCCTCCAAGTGGTATTGTAGGCCCAAACTACCTCCAATAGATGATCTACCTAATCTGTTATGTTTGATGATATGATATTTGTCAAAATATCTTCTATCTCTATGTTGGTCACCTCTACTTATCCATTAGCCTCTGGATGATGAGGAGATGATTTTTTGTGGCTAATTTGGTATTTTTCCATGAATACTTAGATTTCTTTGACACGAACTAGGGTCCTTGGTTAGAGACAAGGGACCTTGGGGCTCTAGATCTCTGTAAAATTTTCTTATACAGAAAATTAGCTACCTTTTCTTCTTAAGTAACTGGTACCCATTTGGTGGCATAATCTATGAAAACCAAAATATAGTGGTTACCTCTAGATGGTGTATCAATTGGTCCAACAAAATCCAATCCCCACTTTTCAAATGGATCCAAATCCATTTGTTGGTGGAGAGGCATGTTATTGCAGAGTGTGGGGCAGCCCATCCATTGGCATTGTGCACAATGTTAGACATACTGACATATGCCTCTACTCATTGTGGGCTAGTAATATCAAGCTCTAAGAACTTTGTGACTACTTCTGAAAGCTAAAAAGTATCCACCTAATGGTTCATCATGACATGCACATATTATGTCATATACCTCTATTTTTGAACATACCTATGTAAGACATGATTAGGACAACATTTGAACAAACACCATTTAACCATTGAAAGTGAGAACTATTTCTAATTAGTTGTCTTACTTCCCTTTTACTAAAATGTGTTGGACACTTCTCTGAGGATAGATATTTATCCATGTCTACAAACCATGGTGAGTGCATTAATATAGAAAATAGGTGTTCATCCAGGAAGGCATCATCCACTGGTTCTTTGTTTCCTTGCAAGTCCAGTCTTGACAAGAAATATACAACTACATTATCCTTTCTAGGTTTGTCAACAATAGTTATATCAAATCCCTATAGAAGTAACAACCATCGGATAATTCATCCTCCTACTATAGCCTTGTTCATTAGGTATATGATTATTGAATGGTATATGTGCACAAATACTTTTTACATGATGCTTTAATGACCAAGTTATTGATAGTATAAACTACCGCACGGAATTCTTTTTCTATAATTGTGTAGTTCTTTTCAATTGAATTTAGGTTCTTACTGATGTAATAGATGGAATGCATCCCTCCAGATTCATTCTTTTGTCCTAATACTACACCTATTACATGATTAGAATCATCAATGTGGATATGGAAAGGTTCTTCCAAATTAGGTCCCTTTATGATAAGTGTTGTGATTAGCAACTTCTTGATTATTTCAAAATATCAATGTCATTGTTTCTTAGGACCGTCTTTCTTCAAAAGAATAAATAATGGATCAACCATCTTACTAAAATTTTCAACTAATCTCCTCTAATACCTAGCATGTCCTAAGAAACTTTTCACCTTTATTTGTGTTTTTGGGGAAGGTATTTGTACTATGATTTCTTATTGGGGTCCACTTTAATTCCCTCTTGGGAGACATGATGTCCCAATACTATATCTTTGTTTATCATTAGGAAACACTTTTCATGATTCAAGGATAGTTGATGTTCTTTACACCTTTAAGGACTTTGTTGAGACTTTCTAACACTTCCTTAAACATTTTTTCACGGACTATGAAGTAATCCATGTACACCTCAACACATGAATTGGTGAGGTTAACAAAAATTGCTAAGACTACACATTGAAAAGTTGTTGGAGCATTACACAATCCAAAAGGTAAGACTCTATATGCATGTGTATCCCAAGGGAAAATAAATGTGGTATTGTCTTGGTCTTCTAGGGCTACTTGGATTTGATTGTATCCACTAAATTCATGAAAAGATGAGAAATAATTGTTGTTAGATAAGTCTTCTAAGACTTGATCAATAAATGGAAGAGAAAAATAATCCTTCTTTGTGGCTTTATGCAGCTCTCTATAATCAATACATACATGCCAGTTTCCATTTTTCTTAGTCACAATCACAAGTGATGATACCCATTGGTTATCCAAAATAGGATAGATGAATCCAACTTGTAGGAGTTTTCAATTTCTTCCTTAACTATGTCTCTGAGTGCAAGATTAATTCTTCGTTGAGGTTGTCTAACTGGTTTAACATCCTCTATGTAAATTATGTGGTGGGTGAAACCACTTTCATATATTACTTTCATGCCTATATAGTCCCAAGCAAAAGCATGCATGTGATCTTGTAACAACTTCATGACTTGAACCTCCTCTTCATTTGTTAATTAACTATTTATGGTTAGCTACTTGCATGTTTAGATTATGACTTTTTTGTCCTTGGATGAATTGTATTAACTTCATGATAGGGACTTATCAGTGTTTTGAGAGAGCGGGTATGAGGAAGTAGTCTATGCAATGTGTCTATGTGTTGGTATTTTACTTTCATAAAGATTGCTTCTAAAAAAGGACAATTGAATGCTCTCAAATATTCCTTAGGAGACTCATGTATCCATTTTTTGTGACATCTTGTTGTATTGTGTTTGGGAGACCTTGCTTATTCTCTTCTACGTACATATGGCATTCCTCAAGATGTTCTATTATTGTAACCATTGCTAGGGTAGATATCTTCTTTTCATCTGAATTAGTTGCATCATCTATCCAAAGTTTGTTTTCGCTTGGTAGGGAAGGTTGTGTTGGTGGATATATAGACATTTCCTTCATTTTAAATTTGTTGGAAATTGTCATGTTTTCAAACCTACAATTGATAAGAGTTGTTGTTGTAGCTAACCAAGGTTGACCTAAGATGATAGGGTAACCCAAGTCACTTTTTTATGCCTGGAGAATGAGAAAGTCTACTAGATATTCCTAGGTATCTATCATGACAACAACGTCATTTATAATCCCCTCTAGTTTGGTGATTGACTAATCAACTAGCTTTAACACAGTAGATGTGGGTTGAATCCTAGTTAGAGACGGAGTTTCTGTTGTGTCTGCTATCATAACATTGATAGCAACTCCTAAGTCAATAAGTACATTGGAAATTGTCACTCCACATATTGCTATTGAGATGAGAGGGCTCCTTGGATCTCCATATTTTGGTAGTATTAAATTTTATTTATAACACATGAGATAGTTTCATGTCCACTTATATTTTGCTTGGAAGCTTTTTCTTTCTTCTCGGTGTCTTAATGCACAAGTTTTTGATTTTCTAATTTACTTCCAAAATATATTTGACGCCACTATGTTGATTCTCTAGAGTTCTTAGATCAATTCAGATTGTTGTGAGGTATTCTGAAGTACTCTGGAGATCTTTAGAGCCTATTTTGGTTCTTGCAATCATTCTGCAAATGGTATTGTTGGTGGAGTGGAAATGATAGCTTCTAATTTTAGATGGTTTTCATGTCTTTTTCCTTCTTTATGTGACACTTCCCTATATTTTGATGATCTTTCAATGTTAGGGGAGGGTTCTACTAAGGTCTTTTCTAAACATAAATGTATCTCGTTGGTTTTTATTATACTTAAAGCTATATTCTTTTGGTCTACAGTGTAAATCGATTGTTTTGATCTATTGTTCTTTGGATTTTCTATAGGTTAAGCAAGAAGTCATGGCTGTTTTACCTATTCATTAGTATTTTGAGGTTGTCGTGACAGTCCCAGCAACAAGGATTATTATTGGTTCATATATCTCCTTTATCCTTGATTTTGTGGAGGCATCCAAGGTTGTGTGGTATTGGTTCATGTTTTGGTGGGTCCATGAGGGAGTAGGCCATGTAGGATTAACCCATTCTATTTGGACCCATGGAGGTCCACATCATCATGTTGCTTATGGTGGTGGTACATTTCATGGTCCTTTCCATTGGTTGGGCATCCAATTTGAGGGGGACCCTAGGTCCATATTGTCCTGGATATCAGTTGAAACTAAAGTTGGACTATTTTTGCCCTATAAAATTTAATTCTTCTTCAACTTGGGGGGCCTTTTTTAGTCTATTATTTATCTCAAGTAGTAGGCTACACTCATTTGTGGGATGGTTATTTTCACAGATCCCACACAACTAAACTTGATTTAGGGGAAACTCCCTAAGTGGGTGTTCGTCTCTACATTTTGGACAATAAATGGCCAAAGGTTTCAAAGTTATTTTATTAGCTCGAAGTCCATCCAGTATGGTGTTTAAATGAATTAAAATATGAGTTTTCATATTTACCAATTACTCCATTAGTTAAGTAACATTGTTGCTACTCTTTCCATGCCTTATCTTCCTATTTCCTGCTCTTGTGCATGAATAGTTTCTACAAAGTTTGATAATACCAGAAAAATCAATTTTGTTAATGTCCCTTTTAACCATGTGGTTTAAAGCTTCTAGAGATAATTCATCAATCCCTTTTAAGAAGATGGTTTTGCTTAATTATTCATTGAGGTTGCTACCACATCGTCTATAAGCAAATAGGAAATAATTTGCATAATCTTCCAAGTTCTCATATTCCAATTGTTTCATCCTAAATATTTCCTCCTTCCTATCCCTAACTCTACATTAAAATCATGATATTTGTCCAAGAAAATTGTTTCCATCTCCTCCCAAGTGTGAATAGATTTGACTGTTAATTCCACGAACCAATGCAAAGTTGATTCTTTCAATGTAGAAGGAAACAATTGTAGTTTCTAATTGTCTGTCCCATAGTAATAGGTTTCACAAAGGACTTTGAATTCAAATAAGAACTAATCAAAATCCTCAAAGGCTTTTCCCATGAAGGTTGGAAATATAAAAGGGGAAATATTTTTCGTTGGAGGTTCTCCTCATTCTAGAGTCAAAGAGATTGGAAATATGAAGGTTCGGTTATTAGGGGCATTTGGTTCATCTTTGTCTGCCATGATCTATTGATTTTTGTCCCATGACTAGCTTGGTACTCCTTAGTTAATGAAGGTGGTAAGTCATTAGTGGTTGCTTATACCCTTTTGTGTATTAATAGACTCCTTATGTTTTCAAGTGACAATTCCAAAGGAAAATCCCTTGTTTTAAATGTATCATCCTCTATTTGTTTCTCTCATGTGGTTTCAATTGAAGGTGTTTCACAAAATGACCTAATGAGTCTCTTAGGCCTATTCACAAAAAAAGAAGAATCGTATAACCTTTAGTACTCAAATTCATCTACTAAGCATAAAGAATCTATCTCAAATTCTTTTGAAAAGAGTTGGAATTGGAAACTTCACACAAAGTAAATGAATAACCTTATTAACACCTAAATAATTTTGAAATATAAGTTATTCCTTAGCAATGGCACCAAAAATGATGAGGTCATTGTAGTTTCTCAATTTTCTATCATTTAATCATTTAAAAGTCAATTCAAGTTGGTGTCTAAGGTAATACACAATAGGATTCTGAGATCTTCAATTAACAATTTCTCTTAATGAATTTCTGCACTAGTATATTCCTCTACCGAATTCAAAATCAAATCTAAACTATTATAGCTAAAAATGAAACACACTTTGCATAAAAGGGAAAACTTAATTGATCTATTGTCAAAAAGGAAAGCACACTTGTAAGGGAAATAAACACATGCTTAAAAATGGAAACACACCTTGCATGAGAAAGATGATAAATAAAATATTATTTTTGTCTTTTCTTATATATATGTAAATAACAATTGCTTGTAGGTCTTATGTATAAAATAGAACAACAAGAAGATTCTAGAAAGAAAATGTAAACAAAGATGGAATATTGAGTAGAATAAAAAATACCACGATAGGATGCTTCTCCTTCAAGAAGAGCAGGCCCTACCCCACCTTTAGGATCATCCTTGAATTCTAATAAGGCATTAAACTAGCAGGCTTTTTATTCCATAAGAGAAATAATAAAAATTGGATTGCACATGCTTCTATATTCTATAACTATGATCTATCTACTTTTCTCCTTCGAACTAACTCTATTTAGGGACTAAGGAGTATTATTTATAGAATTCTTAGTTCTATATTGCTAATTATTTTGGGAATGTCAAATGCAAGTCATGTAGTAGTGTTTTATTGGCATAAAATAATGCACTTCAATTCTAACTTGAGGTATTTCTAAATCTTAAGAGAAAAACTAAAGTCTGAACTAAAAGTTACTTTAGTTATACAATAGATCAAAGTAGTTGAATCCTTTGAAATAAGGTGTGCGTAGTTAAGACACTTCTCAATTTTGAAGGTTGAAAGTGCTCATAGTGACCTTATGTCCCATGAAACATGCAAGTGACCTTTATACTCCATGCAACATGCATTCAAAGGTGGACCTTTATGATTTCTTCATCACAAGTTATAGACAAGTGCTAGAAGTCATCCATCATCAGTTTGGGTTGGTGTTGTCTTTTCTTCGCACATTCTGGAGCTTAGTTGGTGTAATTCTGAAGCTACCTATATAGTGGCATGAATAGCTTCAGAGAGCTTTGGAATGCACAAACCTTAGTTCCTGGCTTTGTATTTGGCATAATAAAGACTTGTATATGTAAAAAATGACATTTCATAATCATTCAAGCACACTTAACATAAAAAATAAACAAGTCCAAACACTATCTATTCTACTTTAAAATAGTTATAAATAATTAAGTTATGCATTTAAAGTCCACTATGTCCATAATTAAAAGGGAAACAAGCAATGTCTTTTGAAAATGCTAAGACAATATTATGTCTCGTCACCCTATTGCAGAGGTGTTCCCCATTGTTGATCAACTAAAGGTGCAAGTCCAACTTCTCATGTCAAATAGATGCTACAAGTCAAGGAAATGTGTTAAATGTAGCTCCTTCATGACACAAGTGCCTCCATGATTCTTAGGGATAATTGAGGGGATGGGTATGCTAAATTTGTTCTTGAGGCCACACTTTTTGGTTTGTTATTGTAATAGTTAGTTAATCCACATAGGGATTACAAAATGTATCAAAGTGTATTTTGTGCAATCTTTCTATCGTAATATACAGGTTTACCTTGTTTAGTTTTGGATTACTAAGTAGACTTTATCATGAATGTTCCTATTTATATAGAGGAATGCATTTGTTTAATCATAGATCCTAGCTTATGGTTCATGAATGCACTCCTAATTTCCATGTTTTGTTTGCACATGTGTTTGTATGAGAAGGTTGAAACTTGACTCTCTTGCCCAATACGATCAAGGAACTAGTTTGCTATTACTTGTCCACCATCATCATAATTACTACACTCATAAACTTGTTGAATATTGTTGTCACTGATGTCAACTAGGTTCTAACTTCATGATCAGATTGCCATATCTTTTCATGTTCATGTAGATTCAATATGTTGGCTATGGCTTATTAAGGTCTCATTCATGGCTAAACTCTAAACCCTAAGCTTCAGTTATGGCACTAAGCACTTTTGTTATATTTGTGTGTTGACTTGCTATCATGGGTTACCGATCACTTAAGTTATCACTTAAGTCTTCATAATCATTTACGTTACCAACCCCTTTTCCTAGCAATTACTGGTTTGGCCGAGCACATAGGACTTTAATATGTCCTGAGTCTGCTTTGAATGTTTGTGACAATGCGTATTGTTCCACATGTTAGGCTAGCACACGATCACAAGAGCTTGTTGGGTCATGTATCTTTGGTCTGTGGCACAGCAAAATTGCTCCACGTGTCGGGCCTGTGCAAAGATATGATATCTACAGCTAACGCACGCTTGCAGGAGCTTGGTGGGTCCTAAGTTTTGGACAGTGACGCTGCAAAATTAAGCCATGTGTCAGGGTTGTGCAAGATAGAAAGTAAAGAAGTCTTTGGGGTGCATCTATGTTGCTCATTTGATGGCTCGAAGGATAAGATCGACGGTTCACATTTAAATCTGTTAATAGCTCACTTATGGTTTGAAATTTAAAAAATACAGAGGCTGACTTTGGTGATTGATCTGATGCAATATAGTTGACATAGAGATTATTTTTCTACAGATCGATATAAAAGAAAGTTCAGTCTATGTATTTGAGAGCATCTATGTGTGTGTGTGTCTAAAAGTGAAAAATCTGAATGTGTGCAAGTGTGAATGAGAAGTGAAATACATCAAGCAATCAAGCGTGAATAGAGAAGTGGAGTTGAAGTGTGTGAAGGGAATGAATTGAAGATCCTAAGTTTGCATAGTATAGTGCTAAATGTTTTCTATTATTTTTTCAGTTTCCTGAGTTGTAGCTCAATTTCTGCTAGAGTTTGGAGCCTCTAATAGGTTGGAGCCTATTGTTGGGTTGTAGCTCAGTTTCTGTGGGAGGTTGGAGCCTCAGATAGGTTAGAGCCTATTGCTGGGTTGGAGCTCAGTTTGTAAAAGGATTGTAGTCCCTCTCGGGTTGAAAGTCTTATGGGTTGGAGCCTACAAAATATTGTAATTCACTATTTTATTTTCTTTGTGAGGCTAGATTTGGACAGTAGATCCAAGCAGCTTGCTCACCATGGTTTTCCCATCTTGGGCTTCCACGTAATTCTGGTATTATGGTCTCTTGTATGGATGTGTGATTTTGTTTATGCTTGCATAGTTCTTTCATATTCTAATTAATGCAGTAGAGATCTTGTTGTTATAGTAGAATTATTTTTAAAAGTGGCATATACTAATTCACCCCCTCTCTTAGTATATCAGTGTGTTCTAACAATTGGTATCAGAGCTAAGTTCCTTGGAGTAGCCTAATAGCTGAAGATAGATCTTGGATTTGAACACATGGCTCGGGAAGGATCTTCTTCCTCTAACAAGGCACCTCTATTTGATGGAACTAACTATGCTTTCTAGAGTGTAAGAATGGAATCCTATCTTACCTCTCTAGGGTATGATGTTTGGAGAGCTATAATGGATAAGTATACTGAGTCTTCTCATCCTATTACATATCAAAATGCGAAGAAGGCCCATGAAAACAATGCTAAAGCAAAGAATGTCATCTTAAGTGGTCTAACCAATTCAAAGTTTGTCAAGGTATTACAGTGCAAGATGGCTAAGGACATATGGGATAAACTCAAAAGTCCCTATGAAGGGGATGATAAAGTAAAGAAAGCAAAATTACAGACCTACAAGGCTGGATTTGAAAATCTGAAGATGAAGGAAAAAGAGAACATTGTTGACTATTTTCGCCGAGTAGATAAGGTTGTAAATGCTATCAGAGGTCTCAGTGAAAAGGTGGAGGATCCAACAGTTGTGCAGAAGATACTGAGATCACTCCCATAAAGGTATGATTCAAAATTTTTTGCTATTGAAGAAGTAAGAGATTTGAATGTATTCAAAATGGATGAATTATTTGGTTCGCTCGCTTCTTATGAAATGAGAAACTCAAGCAAAGAAACATCTAAGAAAGAAGTTGCTTTCAAAGCATCTAAGAAAAATGGATCTAAGTCAAGTGATGCATCTAATAATGAGGAAGCCAACTTTGTAAGAAAATTAAAGAAGGGATTGGGTAAGTACAAAGGTAAGTTACTTTTCAAGTGTTTCAATCGTGGAAAGATTGGGCATTATGCATCTAAATGTCCTCTTAAGAAGAATGAAGATAACAACAAGGGTTTAAAAAGATATGATTTCAAAAAGAACAAGAAAAGCCTTTACTCTAAGAATGTTTGCAGTTTAGTAGAAGAAGAAGGAGACAACTGCACATCAGAAGATGAAAGAGTAGAAGCTCTATTCATGGCTATGGAAGTCTTGGACAACTCAGACAGTGCCACTATTAATAAATAAGAAGAATGAGAAGTTGATTTTGAAGGTGAACTGATCTCTCCTCTTGAAGACTTGGATCTAGCAAGGAAAGAAAATGAAGAACAAAAGGGCAAGCTCATAAGATCGGAGGAGATGATTGTTAGCTTGAAAATTCAAATTGAAGAGGGAAAAAGAATTGCAGACATGGTGAATACTGCCTTCAAAGCCAAATCAGATGAGTGTTTGAAACTTGGAGAAGAAATTGTTTCACTGAGAAAGAAAGTTGAAAAGCACATCATCAGTTGAGTAAGAATATCAAATTTGGCAAGAGCTCTCAAATTTTGGATGATATAATAAACATTCAGATACCTCTATTTATTAAGTCAGGCTTGGGCTATGATGAAGAAGCCTCATATCTTTCTGCTCCTACAAAGAAGACTAAATCATAAGAAACAATGCAGAATGAAGAAATCCCAATGAAGAAGGATAGTACAAAAATTGAAGAAGTTGATTTCATTCCTGTTATTTCTCAAAGAAGAAGGTTCAAAAGATCAATTCCTACAAGACAAACTTTCAAGAACAAGGTTAATTTTGGTTTCTCTAGTTATTGTCTCAATTGCAATCAGTATGGTCACAAAGCTATTGAATGCAGATTGAGAATGAAGAGAAGCAATTTTGTAAGTAGAAATTATTTTGCCTCTTTGTTTAATTTCAATATAATATGTCATATTTGCAACAATTTTGGACACATAGCAAGGTTTTGCAGAAGTGGCTTGGCAAAGTCAAAATTTCAGATGACTGATTTGGATAACCAAGAAAAGAGGATAGACATTTCTGAAAATCAGAAGTCAAATCAGAAGAAGGAATGGAGAATCAAGAACATTCATGAAAGTGAAAACTCAATGATTGTCCAAACTGCATTTCATACACAAGGACAAGCAAATCCTTGGGTTGTAGACAATGGATGCTCAAGTCACATGATAGGGGACAAGAGAAAGTTTCTCAGTCTTGAAAAGTGGAATGGTGTATCAATCAAGTTTGGAGACAACACCTCTGCAAAGATACATGGTAAAGGCACAATAAGTATTGATGGAAAGAATAGGACTAAAGATGTTCTATATGTAGAAGGTCTCAAGCATAATCTTCTTAGTGTAATTCAGATGAGTAGCAAAGGATATAATCTTATTTTTAATGCACAAGGATGTGAAATCATAAGAACAAGCACTGGCAAACTTGTGGCAGAAGCACGTAGAATAGAGAATAACCTATACAATCTTTGTGAAGTCAAAGGAAAGCATTGTCTTTTAGGATAGACTAATGAGAGTTCGCTATGGCATAAGAGGATGAGGCACATTAATTTTGACAATCTTGTGAATTAGCTCTAAAATTTCAATTAGAGACATGTCGAAGATTGCTAAGCCTACTAGCACCTTTTGTAAGGAATGTCAAATTGGGAAGAAAACAAGGACCATGTTCAAGACCAAGGAGTGCTCTACTACTAAGCCTTTGGAACTGATTCATACAGATTTATGTGGTCCTACCAAAACAAGAATTCTCCAAGGTGAAAGGTATTTCATGTTGCTCATTGATGATTACTCTAGAATGACATTGGTTACCTTTTTGAAAGAAAAGTCAGAAGATTTTTGTAGATTCAAAATTGTCAAATCTATGGTTGAGAATGAAATTAATGCTAGAATCAAGTGCCTAAGATCAAATAGAGGAGGTGAGTTCACATCAAATGAACTTGAAGAATTTTGTGAAGAACATAGAATAAAAAGACAATACTCTGCTGCAAGGACTCCTCAACAAAATGGAATGGCTGAAAGAAAGAATAGAATAGTTCAGGAAATGGAAAGAACAATGTTGAATGAAGCTAAGTTGCTTGATGTTTATTGGAAAGAAGTAGTCCATACTGCAGTTTATATCTTGAACAGAGGACAGCTAAGAGTGAACAATACTAAGAAACCATATGAGCTATGGAAGGGCAGACCTACATGATGCAAAGTAGATGGAGGTTATCAACACAAATCACAATCAACCAATTTTTCTACTTTGAAACCCTAACTTGGTGGGTTTCTCACCAATCCTCCAATCCCCTAATAGTACTCCAAAACAAGGAATTTCATCATAACTTTTGAAGGAGGCTTCAAACCCATAAACCAAACACCATTTTAGATACCCTTTAGGACATTTGGAAACATATCAACTTTGAAAATAAGGTTACTTTGAAATGAAACCCTCAAAATTTGACTGTTACCACTCAAATTAGGCCAATTAGGACAGCAAAAGGGCTTTTTCTGACATAAATTTCAGGAAATAACTCAAACCCATTAACTAAAAACTGTTTTAGATACCCATTATCCTCTTACACAACATACTTCAAAAGTAAATGGGGGTGTTGTGTAACACAAGGTTCAAAATAGGACTGTTACGCTGTAATTTAGGCCTAATTAGGCTTGTTCAACTAGATCACTATATGATTTTCACACTCCAGGGGTTAAATCTACATACCAATGGCTCAGACACATCATTTGACATCTATCAAATCCCTTCCAAGCAAATTCAATCACCACTTAAGAGTTTTTCTTCAAACCCTAACACCTATGCAATTACAATGCCAAAACCATGAGATTCCAAAATAATTTTCAGAAAAAAAAATGCTCTAACTCCCACAAACTTTGATGAAATTAGATGAAACAAGATTCAAATGTTAGATAATTCACTCCTTCACCAATTTCAATGCACAAATGTTCACTTCTAGGTCGTACCAGGCCATACAAAACGGTGTAGCAGCAGATTATGCTTCAAAACACAGGAAAAATAGTCTTTGTTATTCAAATTTCTAATTTTACATCATCTCCCCTCTCTCAACATTCACACATGCTTTTTAAAACATTACCCAGCATAACTAATAGAATCCCAACTGTCTCTTAACTCCCAAACCGTTCAAATCCATCTTTTACAACTTTTTGACTCTTCATATTCCCCAATTTGCAACTTTTGCAACATTTACAAAATTTACTTCAAAATGACTTCAAACCACCTAATAACCTAAATTGACTTCAAAAGCATAACAAATGGTCTTAAAAGACCTTATTACACCAACAAAATGACTTAACATCACAAAAACTAACACTTTGCAACATTTTTGCATAAAGACCTATGGTGCCCTGCACCATACTCCCCGGGCAAAAAGGACTTAAGTCCCATTGAGGACAGTGTTGTAACAGCAGATTCTAGTTTGTTCCTATCATTCTCTAACCTCCAAGTGACATCTCCATTTGGTAGACCTTTCCAATAAACCAAAAACTAGAAATATGCATCATCCTTTGTCTTTTTGAATTCTTGGGCTCCTAGGTTATGCTCCAACTACAGAAACTTACTTGATGGATGATCCTTAACCTATGCTACATCTGAGAATGTTGTGGAACTAGCATCATTACCCGCTATCATGTATACTCCATCCTTGAAATGAACTTTCTTCTTCTTCACCTTTGGTGTATGCTTGGACTTGCCCACATTTCTTTGTAATAATTTCTCTTCAACCTCTTCACCTTTGCTTTTCACCTCTTCCATCTGTTGTTTTGTCCCTATGATTGTTGCTTGATCAGGTATATTAACCTCTAATATGAAAGAAATAGAATGACCACTATCCTCTTTTGAAAGCAATGAATGGAATACCCCTCCTATCACCATAGCAACATACTCCTCAAGCCAATCTTGAATCTCCAAAATCAATTCATCCTTGACCTTCAACTCAAAATCATTTTCCTCTAAAATCAAATCATTCTTCAAGTTTACTGTTATAATGTCTTCAGGTTTAGTTTTGGCTGTAAATTCCATGTCATCCTCTTCATCTACCTTTATAAACTCCTTTTCTCCCATCAACATAGCACTAGAACCCATTTGTGGTTCATGACCTTCCTCTTTCTCAGATGGCCTTTCCTCTTCCACCATCAACAAAGACTCCCAAATATCTTTTTTCTTTTCTGCTGACCTCTCTTGCCTTCTTCTCTTCTGAATACTCTTCTTGATAGGCCATTTGAGCCTCTTTCTTATTGGAAAATGCCAACTATTTTCTTGTTTTGCTCTCTCAAGAAGCTGATGCATTTCAAGTTCCATTATTTTTTCCATTTCTTCTTGAATTTCTTTTATCTTCTCCAAGGCTTGCCTCAAATCTGCTATCTCTTGCTCAATATCAATTTGCTTTACCTTCTCCTCCTTCTTCTTTACTTGTTTCTTACTTGGTACCTCCTTGCTCTGCAAGTCTCCACGGACTCTTCTCCTCAACTCTTCCATTCTTCTTTATCAAGAAAGTCTCTTTCACCTTGCTTCTTATTCACTGCATCTTGTCTTTGTGATACCTCACCTTAGGCCCCTTTCTTTTCCTTTGGCCTAGTCTTTTGGTATCCAGGCTCTTCCTTCAACCTGCAAAAAGACAACACAAACTCCAAACAAATTTATCTTGCCCGGATCTGATACCAATTTGATGCAAATAAGATGGAGGTTATCAAAACAAATCACAATCAACCAATTTTTCTACTTTGAAACCCTAACTTAGTGGGTTTCTCACCAATCCTTCAATCCCCTAGTAGTACTCCAAAATAAGGAATTTCATCATAACTTTTGAAGGAAGCTTCAAACCCAGAAACCAAACACCATTTTAAATACCCTTTAGGACATTTGAAAACATATAAACTTTCTAGATGGGGTTACTTTGAAATGAAACCCTCAAAATTTGACTACTAACGCTCAAATTAGGCCAATTAGGATAGCAAAAGGGCTTTTTCTGACATAACTTTTAGGAATTAACTCAAAACCATGATCTAAAAATTGTTTTGGATACCCATTATCCTCTTACACAACATACTTCAAAATCTAATGGTGGTGTTTTGTAACACAAGGTTCAAAATAGGACTGTTACGCTGCAATTTAGACCTAATTAGGCTTGTTCAATTAGGTCACTATATGATTTTCACACTTCAAGGGTTAAATCTACATACCAATGGTTCAGAAACATCATTTGACATCTATCAAACCCCTTCCAATCAAATTCAATCACCACTTAAGAGTTTTCCTTCAAACCCTAACACCTATGCAATTACTATGCCAAAACCATGAGAATTCAAAACGGTTTTCAGAAAGAAAAAAAATGCCCTAACTCACACAAAATTTGATGAAATCAGATGAAACAAGATTCAAATGTTAGCCAATTCACTCCACCAATTCCAATGCACAAATGTTCACTTCCAGGTCGTACCAGGCTGTACAAAACACTGTAGTAGCAGATTATGCTTCAAAACATAGGAAAAATAGTCTTTGTTATTCAAATTTCCAATTTTACATCATCTCCCCTCTCTCAACATTCAAACATGATTTTTAAGACATTACCCATCATAACTAATCTAATCCCAAAGGTCTCTTAACTCCCCAACCGTTCAAATCCATCTTTTACAACTTTTTGACTCTTCATATTCCCCAATTTGTAACTTTTGCAACATTTACAAAATTTACTTTGAAATGACTTCAAACCACCTAATAACCTAAATTGACTCCAAAAACATAACAAATGGTCTTAAAAGACCTTATTACACCAACAAAATGACTTAACATCACAAAAACTAAAACTTTGCAACATTTTTGCATAAAGACCTATGGTGCCCTGCACCACTGCATCAGTCAAGTATTTCAGAATTTTTGGAAGCAAATGCTACATTAGAAGAGATGAAGATAATTTGGGAAGGTTTGACTCAAGATCAGATGAAGGAATTTTTCTTGGTTACTCAACTAGGAGTAAGGCTTATAAATGTTACAAAAAGAGACTAAAGAAGATAGTTAAGAGTGTGGTGTAGTCACGGTAGGAAGGTCCACATAATGAACTGTCCAGACCGTGCAACAAGAGTAAACACAACGAAAACAACGCAAAGATATGAAACAAATGCAGATTCAGTCATTCAGTATATCATAGAATTCAAATACAATCTGGTCGGCATCATGCGGGCTTACAATTAGGGCTCAAAGGCCTGGTTACAGAATATCAGAATATGACAAGATATAGCTTTGAAGCTCTTCTGCAATGAATTTAAACTATTTCTCTTCTAAATCATGAGAACTTCTTTCCTAAGGATTTGTTACATCAATATATATCATCTCCAGTACAAAAGACTCCTCCGTGTCGGCCAAGGAAGATCACAAACTCCAAGGAAGGGTTGTAACATGTGTACACAAATAGGTCAGACCTAAATGCATAGAACACCTCTGCAAATGAATGGAATGATGTGTGGATCTTAGGGAAGGTCGGCCATGAACCAAAGATCATTGAAAGATGTTTCATTAAGCTTTGAATATTGTGAAATGCTTCGCAAGTCTTCTCCTTTAGTTGATTATCTGAGACTGTCAGGATGCTCTGCTCTGAGAAAACAGTTGGTCTTCTGATAGCAAAACTTTCTGCTACTTAATCCAAATGCTCTAAATTCTAAATATGATGTAGATGAATGAATCTAGATGCTAAGTCCAACTCCACAAGATGTGAAATGCAACTGTGGTAGAATGCGGACCAAAATATAGAAACTACTACTGACTGAACTGCCTAAACTGAACTGAAAAATGAAAAGAAACAAACTGAAATGCAAATGTTTTTTTTGTTTGATGCAAGATTGCTCTTGAACTAGGGATGCTCTTGCATTAGACATCTAGGGTTATTGAAAAAAGTGAGTCCCTCACCTTGTTGGGGCTAGAGGAAAACCAAGACGATCCACCTCAGCCTGAGAAATCTATGATGAATCTTCTTCCAGTCTACCTTTCCACTTCATAGGGTATTCTTTGTATTGTTTTCCTCTAGTGTTGTGTCCAACTCTGATGTCCAAAATGTCTTCAATCTGCTCCAGTGCTTGTTGTGGTAAATACTTCTTTAAGTCTTCTTCAAGGCTGTCACTTCAAACTCTGCTTCATGATACTGATATAGGTCTACAATGTTGAAAATAGGTGATATGCCAAATGTCTCTGATAACTCCACTTCATATGCATTTCTTGAATCAAATTTTCTAAGTATCGTACAAGGTCCAAACTTCTTCATCTTCAACTTCTTATATGTTCCAACTGGAAATCTTTCTTTTCTCAAGTACACCATCACTTCATCTCCAACTACAAATTTTTTTTGTCTTCTCTTCTCATCTACTTGCTCTTTATACTTGTTGTTCATATCTTCCAAATGCTTCTTAACCTGATTATACATTGCCTCCATATGTTCTGCAAATTCTTCTACTTCTGCACTTTTCTTTTTTGCCATACTAATATATCTTAATTTTGCAACTCCTCTAGGGTTCACTCCGGTAACAATCTCAAAAGGTGTTCTTCTGGTACTCCTATTCACTAAATTATTGTATGCAAACTCTACTTGTGAAATAATCAAATCCCAACTTCCTTTCTTCTCTCTAACCAAACATATCAACAAGTTTCCCAAACTCCTTTTCACTACCTCTGTATGTCCATCAGTCTGTGGATGAAAAGATGAACTGAACTTCAAATCTGTCTTCATCTTCTTCCAAAGTGTCTTCCAAAAATAGCTAAGAAATCTAGTGTCTCTATCTGAAATTATGCTCTTAGGTAATCCATGCAATCTCACAATCTCCTTGAAAAATAGGTCAGCTACATGCACTACATCAGTTGTCTTCTTACAAGGTATGAAATGAGCCATCTTTGAAAATCTGTCTACCACTACAAATATTGAATCATGTCCTCTTTGTGTCTTAGGCAATCCCATCACAAAATCCATGCTTATGTCTTCCCAAGGTCTCTCCGGTACTGTCAAAGGTTTGTATAATCCGGTATTCTGTCTACTCCCTTTTGCAACTTGACAAACTCTACAACTATGCACAAATTTCCTAATATCCTTATGTATCTGAGGCCAAAAGTAGTTTTCACTCACCAAAGCCACTGTCTTATCAATGCCAAAATGTCCTGCCAATCCACCACTATGCTTTTCCTTGATCAGATTGTCTCTCATTGAACTCCTAGGTATGCATAACTGATTTCCTTTGAACAACATATCTTCTTGAATGAAATAGTTTAAACACTTACTCCTATCTATCACAATAGGTTCCTTGCATGTTTTCCAAGGTTCTACAGAATCGGTGTCTCCCTCATACATGTTCTTCAACTCATCAAATCCTATCACTTCAACTCTCATCTCTGTCAACAAGTTTCTTCTCCTACTTAATGCATCTGCAACTTTATTTGATTTTCCACTCCTATGCTTCAACACAAAAGTATAACTCTACATGAACTCTAACCATCTCATGTGTCTCTGATTCAACTTACCTTGACTGGTCAAATATTGCAAAGCTTGATGATCTATATACAACACAAACTCCTAATGTCTCCACTTCTTCAGGGCTTGAATTATGTCATATAACTCTTGATCATAAACTGAATATCTTCTCCTTGCATCATTCAACTTCTCACTGAAATATGCTACTAGTCTACCTTCCTGACTTAACACTGCTCCAATTGTATTTCCACTTGCATCACAATGAACTTGAAATACCTTATTGAAATCCAGTAATTCCAACACAGGTTACTTTGTCACTTTCTGCTTCAACAACTCAAAACTCTTATCTACTCCTAATGTCCACTTGAAATCTTTTCTATCACCTCTCATTGTCTCTGTCATAGGGTTACATACTAAACTAAAAAATTTTATGAACTTCCAATAGAAACTAGCCAATCCATGAAATGATATAACTTCTCCAATGCTCTCTGGTGTAGCCCATTCAACAATTGCTCTTATTTTCTCAGGGTCATCTTCAATCCTTCCACAGAAATCACAAATCCTAAATACACCAATTCTTCTTTCACAAAACTACACTTCTTGATGTTTATTAGCAATTTCTCTTCTCTCAACCTCTACAAAACTTGTCTAATATGCCACAAATGTTCCTCTTTTGTTTTACTAAAAATCAAAATATCATCCAAGTATACAATCACAAACTTACCCAAGAATTCCTTTAAGACCTCATTCATCAACCTCATGAAAGTATTCGGCACATTTGTCAATCCAAAAGGCATCACTAGCCACTCATGCAATCCCTCATTTGTCTTAAAAGCAGTCTTCCATTCATCTCCTTCTCTAATTCTAATCTGATGGTATCCACTCTTCAAGTCTATTTTTGTAAAATATCTTGCTCCACTCAAACAATCCATGATATCATCCATCCTATGTAGAGGAAATCTATACTTAACTTTGATCTTGTTTATTGCTCTAGAGTCAGTACACATTCTCCATTATCCATCTTTCTTAGGTGCTAACACTACAAGTATTGCACAAGGACTCAAACTTTCTCTGATCAAACCTTTCCTCAACAATTCTTGTATCTGCCTATTCAATTCTTCGTTCTCTACCGGTGTCATTCTATGTGCTGCATTGTTAGGAAAACTAGCTCCCGGTATAAGATCCATGTGATGACCGATACTCCTTATAGGTGGCAATCCTTCAGGTACATTATCTGATATGATGTCTTCATACTCTATCAGCAACACTTTTATCTCCTCCAGTTGTGATTCTTCAATCTCTTTCTCCAATGTTTTAGGTTTCTTAGGGATCAAAGCGTAACACATATTCTCATGTCTCAAACCATCCAGAAATCTTCTTCCATCTACCAAACAGATTGTAGCATTCCCACATACTTCACCCTTAGGATCATCTTCTAAAGGAATCAAAGTAATTCTCTTCCCATTTGATGTTATAGTGTATGTATTCTTTCTCCCATCATGTATAGATTTTCTATCATACTGCCAAAGTCTACCCAACAAAATATGACAAACATCCATAGACATAATATCACACAAGACTTCATCATGATAAGATCCAATATAAAATTTCACCAAACATTGTTCACTCACTAGTACCTTATGATCATCTTGAATCCATGCTATCTGATAGGGCTTAGGGTGTTTCAACCTTTCCAACTTCAGCTTAGTTACCATCTCCTCTGAAACTAGATTATCTAAACTACCATTGTTAATAACGACTTTACAACATTTACCTCCTGATTTGCATCTTGTTCTGAACAAACTCTTCCTATGTGGTGGTTCCTAATTTGTCTCTACTTGAAATAGTGCTCTCCTCATCACCAGTGATTCTCCTTTCTCTAGCTTGCCAACTGAACTAGGTGATCCAACAGGTTCTTCTTCAACATAGGCTACTCTTCCATTGTTGTTTGTACTCCCTTGATTACATTCGAATGCTCTATGTCCTTCACCTCCACACTTGAAACAAGTGCCTCTAAATGCTCTCTTATCAAATCCTCTTCCTTCTCTTTTGTATCCTTCATTTCGGTATGAATTGTAATTACCTCTGTGATGAAAATTTCTGTCATTACTCTGGTATGCATTGTTATCTCTGTCCTCCTTAAATGTGTTGTCAAACTTGTTCTACTTCGGATGTGATCTGTCTCCTCCAGAAAATGTTATGTTCCTCTAAAATTTACCTCCTCTTCCTCTCTGTCTCTGATCATGCCTCTTGTTCAACTTTTCTTCAACTTTCAGGGCAAACTGATATGCTTCTTCCAGAGATGTAATTCTTACCAAACTCATTTCTTCTTGAATGTTCAATCTCAGTCCATTGATGTATCTAGCCACTTTCTCCTTGCTTGCTTCACTGTGTCATGTCCTTATAATCATCTTATGAAATTCCTCAATATACTCCTTCATAGATTTATCCTTTTGTCTCAGGTTTTGCAATCTTTTCAGCAACTCTAACTCATAGTCAGCAGGTATAAACTAATTCTTCAATTTTGTCACCATCCTATCCCATTTTGTAATCTTTTTTTTCCTCTTTTGTTTCTATCCAACTGAACTTCTTTCCACCATATAGTAGCATGTCCGTTCAACTTTGTCTTTGCAAATTTCACCTTCTCTAAATCTACAACTTCTTCATATTCAAAGTATTCTTCCATGTCCTTTAGTTAGGTACATCCACTCTAGGTCTTTTCCTGATCTTTGAAATAGCTCGCAACATCTTTACTTGATCTGATTCTTCTTCTTCGTTACCTCCTAGGGTTTCGCCAATTTGTTCAACAGATTGAATTTCCTCTTCATCATCACTTTCAACATTAGGTCTCGGTCTCAATCCTCTTCGCCTATCTTCCTCAATGGCATCCAATTGAATTCACTTTGTTTTCATCATTTCCATCATCTCATCCATCCTTCCAGCCATTGTTCCAACAGCAAGGATTCTCCTCGGCAGCATTCTTCCTAGGATCAAGTGCAAATTGCCTCAAGTTTGGTGATCAAGCTACAAGGTAACAACTGCCTCACAATCGGCAATCGGTTGTGACACAAGTAATCTGCCTCAATTCGACAATCTATCCACAGCAAGATCCTATGGAATTCCTTTTCCAACTTCACTCAATTTGGTCCCAAAGATTCAAACTTTCACTTTGATACCACTTGGTGCAGTCACGGTAGGAGGGTCCACAGAACGAACTGTCTAGACCGTACAACAAGAGTATACACAACGAAAACAACTCAAATATATGAAACAAACGTAGATTCAGTCATTCAATATATCATAGAATTCAAATACAATCTGGTCGACATCATGCGGGCTCACAATTAAGGCTCAAAGGCCTAATTATAGAATATCAGAATATACGCAAGATATAGCTTTGAAGCTCGTCCGCAATGAATTTAAACTATTTCTCTTCTAAATCATGAGAACTTCTTTCCTAAGGATTTGTTACATTAATATATATCATCTCCAGTACAAAAGATTCCTCTGCGTTGGCCAAGGAAGATCACAAACTCCAAGGAAGAGCTGTAACATGTGTACACAGATAGGTCAGACATAAATGCATAGAATGTCATGCCCACATTTTCCTTGTGGTCACAACACACATCGCACGTGTCATAGCCACATCTGTAATGTGGTTATGACACGAGATATGAAAAACTTTTCTCACACTGTCCTAAAAACCCCTTTCGCATGCGTACGCATTCTCAACGGTGTTCTCTCATGGCGCAACGCTATACTCATCGGCGGAATACAAGTACAATGGCGTGCAACCAGAAGCATATAGATCAACAAGAGGGTCTATACAACGCTGCTAACGTCATTGCAAGAGTGAGATTACCAAAGTTCTTCAATCGAATCCTCGGCAATGTTCGGTAGCAGAATGCCTTACGGCGTTAGTGGGAATTACGTTGCACTCATTTACGCCCGTGGTTCGCTGATAGAGGAACCACTCCCCACGACGCCTTGTTCCGACTAAACCGGCTAGTGATCTCCCTATTTAGTCATTTTTCAGCCAGGCACGGTTGTCTGTCTCCTCTCTTGTTCCCTGAAACATACTCCTCCTATGACTTAGCATTTTCAACAAGGCGGTTTGGTTGCCCTCTCTTCCCTTTCCACAAGTTCTTAAGTTGGATTATATCTTTATCGCCCTTACCTTACTATCTCTTAGTTCATTTAGTGTGTTTATATTTCGGTCTCTCTCTCTCTTTCATTTTCAATACTTTCTTTATGTGCATCCTGTCCTTTCTTCGTGATTTACGTCAATCAGGGTTATCACCGCAGTTATTGTTGATATTAAACCTAATTTCAGGATGATCTAGGTCACAAAGGCTGGTTTACTATTTCGCTGGACTCGGTCTCCTAATCTTCCCCGATCTAGGTTCCTCCTCTTCGTAAATACTTAGTCAACTTGTTCCTAAGCACAATTGACAGATGGGTCCGTCAACTTAGTTCTCTTATCCCGTGTGAGAAAGGTCGCGCATTTTCTCCTCTGTGTTTTCCAATGTTAGTTTTTCCTTCTTCGGAACCTCTTACAGGTTTACATAGGAGATCGTTTGCTACAGTTGAGATTAATATGGCCACATGGATAGTTAGTGGTGGCTTCATAAGTTTATTTCCAGTGTTCTTTTGAGCAAGAGTTGTGTAATTTTCCTCTTCATTTTCCGGGTGATTATTAGTACGTTAACAGTTGAAACTTCCGAGAAACTCTTTCCTGAGTATCACTGAATATTCCTAAACTCTCTTTACATTATAATTTTATTTTCTCTTGTTTAGAATTACTGTTGTTACTGTTACTCTTAATTACGATTCATACACTGATTGTAATTCGTATGACGTTGTCAATAGATGTAGGTGGTTCACCACTTTATAAAACTCTGTTCATGGTAATATATCTTCTTTGGTTGTTGTGTTCAACACTTAATAACATCTACTGTGAGAATATAATTGTTATATATATATATATATATATATTTTTCTCTATATCCATGAGACATAGTTTATAATGATTTTAAACGAGGGCCCAATAAATTGGTTCAAAGATTTACTCCTATGCATATTATATATATATATAATATATTTATTTTAATGTCTATATAATGGACAAATTGGTTTCCCACAACTTATATACCTATATCTATATATATATATATATATATATATATATATATATATATATATATATATATATATATATATATATATATATATATATATATATATATATACAGATATATAATCATGATTATAATATATCTATATAGCTATATACATAGACATATATAGTATATATATATGCCTATATATATAAAGCTATATAAAAATAAACTGTATTTATATTACAAATACACCATTCATATGTTAGGGCCCAAGCCCTAACATTCTTTATAGCTTTAGATTCACAGCAGGCGGCGGCCATGGACGGCGGTGGCCGCAGAGACAGAGGAGCAGGGTCGGGGTGGCCGCAGAGCGGCGGACGGAAATTTGTGGTGGCCGCAGAGCGGCGGACGGAAATTTGTGGTGGCCGTAGAGCGGCAGACAAGATCCGCGGGAGGCATAAGGGTTTGGAGGGGGGGAGATGTGGAGTGGGGCGGAGCCCCACCCACATTCCCACGACGTGGGGTGTGGGTGGGGCTCCGCCCCACTCCACACCACCATATGTAATAACAACTCGCGGTGGGGTTTACTCCCCACCGCCCATATAAAATTTCGACTGCGTTTTTTTTTTAATCCGCGGCATATATGTTGACAGTCTTTCACCATTCGTTGGTTATTATCAATAATAATATATTAACCAATATATATATATATATATATATATTTATATATATTTATATATAAATATATATATATATATATGTATATATATCAACAATAATATATTTATATATATATATATCCCCTTTTTTTTTATATTGATACATAACAGTTATAATTACTTTCAGTTACTCTATTATTTTCTAAAATGATAATTACTCAAAATGATAAATATATATATATCTCTATATATATATTTATAATTTATTTAGAGAAAAAAAATACTCTTTATATACTTGAATAATTCCAATTTATACAATTCCTCAAATTCACTACTCTATGCATTTTCTCCAAGTCAACCTATTATAAAGAAATTGTCGTAACAATTAGATATATATATATATATATATATATATATATATATATATATATATAAATAGATATATATATATGCCAATTTCACCAAATGGTTAATAGCTATCCCCTTATGTTAAGTATAAATTTCCATTTTCATAAACATATAAGACCTGTAAAATTTACAACAGATTATATTTACATGCTAGATTTCCTCTAATCCTTCTAAATTAACAGAATCCATTAAATATGGAGAATAACTCAAATATTTAAAACTGTCTTTTCCATTTTAATATTGAACTATAAAGAAAAATAGCATTTCAACCAGTGAAGCAATTCCAAACTTTCAAATGTAAACAACTCAGATTAATTTGCAAAAACGAACTTTTTTTTTTTTTTCTTTTCAGTAATACTTGAAACACAAAAATTGCTATTGAACAAAGATTACAAACATCAACTTAAATTTTAAGCACATTCATATTACAGCTTCTCAATCATGAACACCAACTTCCCAGATATGAACTTTCTCCTCCCAAACAGTAGACAACTGAAAACTAGGACAACCAATAAAAGTCCAATAATAACAAGATCAGGGAGGTGAATTTCTTCACTCCCAGAATATCATTAATTTACAACATTAACAAGAGAGGTGTTCTCTCTTCATCTCAATGAAATGAACCAGGCCTAATTCTCATGACAAGAAGATAATCTGTTTCTTCATAAATAGCCAACCAGAAGCTCCAAGAGAAAAACCTGCGTATCAAAGACAAACAAAGAAGAAAATACCACTTGTCTAGCTCTCCTCCCTACCGTAGACCCGCAAGAGGGTCACCCCCGAGCTAGGGAGACCATACTCACACCTGGGTACTCAAACACTCCACTTCACAATAGAAACAACAACAATCCCAAAGCACACCTACACCCGTGGCTATTTTACACAATACGGAAACTCAACTACAGTGAGTTTCATAAGGGGCAGGAGAGTGGATACACTCGACTCCAGAGTGTCACCCTGACAGATAAATGAACTCATATAAATTTCTCTTGGTCTCAACCAAGTGTGATCACAAGTTGTAAGAAATCTGTATATGACTCTCAAGTCAAAAATACAGTCACAGATACATGCCCTCAAGGCGTTCAACATCCCAAAAGATGGAACAGGTATGCACCCGAGGAGGATCTCTCCTCCCCTACCCCAAACTTGATGAGCATTTCTCCCAAGTGGGAGACGCTCTGTCAAACACCCGACAAGAACCCCACAGGAAACAAATTTAAACACATATTTCACACACATTTCATACACATTTCAGTTCTACCAAAACAAAGGTAAAATTCAGACCAACCTTGCAAAGCCCTCCTGGAATGAAGTTGTTGCAGAGTCCACAGAGTTCACTTCCAAGCTTAGCCACCAACTCCCTCTCTCTTCTCTCTCTTCCAAACTAACTTCTCTATTTTTGGTAAGGCCAAAATGAAAGATTTTCCCCAAAATTCAACTAACTCCCTCTCATCCCAAAATTTGAAAATAAATAACCCAAAATTCTCTTTCTTTCTAATTTTGAGAAATGGGGAAGTGACACTTGTCACCTCCTCACCCTTCCCAAAAATCACTATTCTGTCCAGGTGGCTTATGTCACTCTCCATTCCCAAGGGTACTCCTTATTCCTTTCATGTGACTCCACTTTCTCATGGGAAAAATAAAAAAAGAGTTAAATGGGAACAAGACAGGTGACCCATGCCTCTTTCTCCTTTCTTCACATGGGTGTCCCCATAGTACATGGGGGAATCTTACTAAAGAAGAGGTAACTTTTGCTAATGGATGGCATCTCTTATCTAGGGGAAAGTAGAGGGGATGGGTTGAGTGTTGGTACAACCCATCATGTCCCCTCCTACCTCCAATTTTCGCCACTTAACTTCAGGGGAAGGTTAAGTTGACTAGATGGAGGTTACTCAAGGGTTACCCATGCCAAATGGGCCCCTGGACCCATGGGGTAGAACCCAGGGTCAATTTTAACCCATACAAGACACCCCAGGTCAAGGTAAAGCACAAGAAAAAGGGCCTCATAATTTAAAGAAAAATAGAAATTTCAAATTCAATCTCTTAACAACACTTACTTATAAAAATAATGTTACATGAGGGTAACCTAACCCACTCGACCATACGAAAGACCACATTACATCAAGACATCAAACACAAAGAGATCTTGGTTCTTCGTGGAACCAGATCGGCTTAACAGGGAATAACAATTAACAAGGTGTGGAATGATCTCCGAAATCTGTGGTATGATTAGTAGTCCCTGCACACTCAATTACAAGATCAATAACCACATAAATTTATCATAGCCGAAGCAACTTAAATAACACATGCATTCTCATGCCTTAGTACAATTTAACATAATTAAAAAATCATATTACAATTTTCCATCATCCCTAATTCATTTTTCTGAAAAGTAACTTATCCAAACATCACCCAATTAGTTTTTCCGAAAACATAATAAAGTTAAATAGTCTGACAAATTTCGGGAACTGCTATCCCACAAATATGAAAGTAACAATAACAGTACTGTAAATAGTCATAACAATAGTAGTAAAAAGGGCGGTCCTCACATCCTCTCCCCCTAAGACGGTACTTCCTCCTGGAAGTCGTCAAAAAGGTGAGAATACAGGGTCTTCAATCTCTCTGCATCTTCCCATGTTGCAGTGACTTCGTCGTATAAGTCCCATTGGACTCTAACCTGGTCCAGCTCTCGACCTCGAAGGGCCAGCGTCCGTCGAGCCAATATGCGAATTGGCTCCAACGCCAGTTGTCCGTCTGCCTCTACCTGAAGAGCACTCCAATCCAACACATGAGATAAGTCAGAAATATATTGACGTAAAACTGATACATGAAATACATCGTGGATACGTGACAGGCTAGGTGGCAAGGCTAGACGATAGGCTACTGGTCCTATCCGCTCCAAGATTTCGAAAGGTCCTACAAATCGAGGTGCGAGTTTAGAGCCTTTTCCGTAACGGATTGGACTTTTGTGCGGCCGCACTCTCAAAAATACTCTTTCCCCCACAGAGAAGCTTCGGTCTGTCCTTTTTGCATCGGCATACTTTTTTTGCCTGTCCTGTGCTTCCAAAAGCCTCTGTCTTATCTGTTTAACTTGCAGTTCCATATTCTGAACTATCTCTGGGCCGATGACTGTTCTGTCCTCTATACGATCCCAACTCAAAGGTGTTCTGCATGGTCTGCCATATAATGCTTGGAAAGGAGGCATACCCAACGAGCTATGATGCCCATTATTGTAGGCGAATTCAACTAGATACAGGTACTCCTCCCATCTAGACTGGTGGTCCATCACATACATGCGAAGCATGTCTTCTAACACCTGGTTAACTCTCTCTGTTTGTCCATCGGTTTCCGGATGATATGCAGAACTGAAGTTGAGCTGTGTGCCCAACGCCTGATGTAAGGCTTTCCAGAACGATGAAGTGAATACGGAGTCTCTGTCAGATATAATGCGGCGAGGTACTCCATGAAGTCTAACAATCTGATCAAGAAACACCTTTGCCACTGATGGTGCATTGTACGTTGTACATATTGGTGAAAAATGCGCCACTTTGGTCAGCTTGTCAACTGTCACCATAATAGCATCATGGCGACGTGATGACATAGGTAGACCAACGATAAAATCCATAGAAATGGTATCCCATTTCCATTCAGGTATCTCATGAGGGTACAACAGTCCCGCTGGATGCTGATGTTCGGCCTTGACCCTCTGACATTCCAGGCAACGAGCAACAAATTCGGCAATGTCACGCCTCATCCCAGCCCAATGATAAAGCTGTCGTAAATCAGCATGCATCTTCTTCACTCCTGGGTGTGCTGCGTAGGGTGCTCTATGAGCCTCTGATAAGATTACTGTACGAAGATTACCCGCATGGGGTACATAGATGCGTTGCCGATGTCGAAGCATTCCATCAGAATCAAGGGTATATCCTGTAAATTTGCCCTCAAGGGCCTTCTGATTTAGTACTGCCTGCTGCACTTCAAGAAACCATTCGTCCTCCGGCAGATGCTGTAAGATGCGATCCTTCAAGTCCATCTTCAAGGTCAGGGTCTGGATCTCGTGGCGTCTTCGACTCAAAGCATCAGCGACCACGTTCTCCTTCCCTTTTATATAATGGACATCGAAGTCATATTCGCATAGGAATTCCATCCAACGCCGTTGGCGGGCGTTCAAATTAGGCTGTGTAAAAATATACTGCAAACTATGATGGTCTGAATGGAGTTCAAAGCGTCGCCCTAAGAGAAAGTGTCTCCAGCGAACCAAGGCATGAACAACAGCTGCAAGCTCTAAGTCGTGCGTAGGATAGTTTAACTCATGTGTCTTTAGTTTCCGCGATTCGTATGCGATCGCTCGTCCATCCTGCATAAGCACGGCTCCCAAACCTTCTAATGATGCATCCGTGCAAACTACAAACTCTTCCGAAGGATCTGGAACTGCTAAAATAGGAGCGCTCGTAAGACGCTCTTTGAGGACTCCAAAAGCCTTTTCACACTGCTCGGTCCAAGTGAAACCCTTCCCTTTTCGCTGAAGGGAAGTAATGGGATGTGCTATCCTGGAGAAACCTTCGACAAACCGACGATAATACCCAGCTAACCCCATAAAGCTTCTGACCTCTGTCACGTTCGTGGGTGCCGGCCACTCCTGGATTGCTCTAATTTTAGATGGATCTACGGAGATGCCATCGCCTGATAAAATGTGTCCCAAATACTGCACCTCTGTCCTGAAGAAGGCACACTTCATCAAGTTGCCATAAAGTTGCTGCTCTCGTAATTTCTGCAAAACTTGACGCAAGTGCTCTACATGCTCCTCCTCAGTCCGTGAATAAATCAGAATGTCATCTAGGAATATGATCACGAACCGGTCTAGGTATGTACGGAACACCCCGTTCATGAGACTCATGAATACTGCAGGAGCGTTCGTCAACCCGAAAGGTACCACTGTGAATTCATAATGGCCATATCTGGTTCGAAAAGCAGTTTTATGAATATCTGACTCCGTGATGCGTAATTGATGATACCCAGATTTTAGATCAATTTTCGAGAACACTCTAGCTCCCTGCATCTGATCAAAAAGGTCGTCAATCCTAGGTAGAGGATAACGATTCTTCACCGTCACCTTGTTCAACTGCCTGTAGTCCATGCATAGACGAAGAGACCCATCCTTCTTCTTCACAAAGATCACTGGTGCGCCCCATGGTGAAACGCTAGGTCGGATGTGTCCCTTCTCAAGTAATTCTTCCAACTGCAGCTTAAGTTCTGTGAGTTCATGGGTCGTCATTCTATAGGGTGCGCGGGATATCGGCTCTGCACCTGGCACTAAGTCAATGTGGAAGTCCACTTCTCTACGTGGAGGCATACCAGGTAATTCTGGCGGGAACACATCGGCAAACTCTCTAAGGATAGGGTGATCATCTAAAGTAGCCTCAGGTTCATCCTCTGCTCTATCACTGACTGTGATGGCAAACATCTGACATCCCTTCCGCATACAGCGCTTAAGCTGTTGTGCGGATATCATACGAACTGCCGTGGGCTTTTGAATGCCCACTATCTCAACCGACGAACCATGATCGTCTAAACAGCTAATCGTTCTCTGGCGACAATCAAGCTTGGCTCTATGTGCCGCAAGCCAATCCATACCCAGAACTACTCCGTAAGACCCTAATGGCATAATCCTAAGGTCGCACGTTGTGGTGAAGGGTCCCAATGTGATCTCACAGCCTTTAACCAAGGTATCTACTGACATCCTGGCCCCTGAGGCCAACTCAACTTCCCACCTAATGTCTTGCCTAGAAGCCACCAGCCTGCAACACTCCACTAACGATGTAGACAAAAAAGAGTCAGTAGCTCCTGAGTCAAAAAGGATCGAGATGGGAAAGTCTCTAATCGTACCTGCTGCCTCGATGACAGAAGCCTGAAAATCGGCCTGGCGGTTATCAACCGCTGCAAACATGTGGTGAGATCTGCCCACGTCACCTATGGTCTGCTCAGACCCTCCTAATCGGGGCTGACCCCCTGCAGTAAATCCCTGCGGACACTCTCTAGCCAGATGCCCTGCCCCACCACATACATAACATGGTCCTCTAACCTGTAACTGCCCTGACTGTGTTCTGCCCGACTGTTGTTGCCCGGTCCGTCCGGTGGATCCCTGTGAGCCTCTGTAAGACTGCTGGGACCTTGCGGGTCCTGCCGATGAACCCTGCTGTCTCTGATCCCTGCGTGGTCCCTGCTGCTGCCATCCACGGTTCTGTCCTCCCTGTCCCCTCTGTTGAAATTTGGATTTTTGCTGATGTTGCTGTTGCTGTGGAGGCCTAGGAGGTAATGTTGAAGCATTATATCCTCCTCTCTGTGTTGTGTTTTGAGGCCTTCAGAAATTTTGCTGTTGTTGGGGATTTCGTTCCTGGTACTGTGGGCGTGAATTCTGTCCTCGTCCCTGAATTTCCTCTGATATAAGGGCCTTTTCAACAGCCTCGCTCATGGTTTGGGGATTTGCCATACGAACTGGTCCTGCTATCCCGTGATTTAGCCCCCTGATGAATTTGTGTATTAAGATTTTCTCGTCATGGAGGTATTCCGCATAACGAGAAAGCTCTATAAATCGGCTCTCATACTGAGTAACGGTGAGTCCCCTCTGCTGTAGATCATGAAACTCATCGATTCTGCGCTGTCTATAATGTTCGGACAAATACCGCGCATTGAAGCGCTCAATGAAGGTGTCCCATGTGAGTGTATCCACGGAGAGTCGGCGCTTGCACTCCTCTGTACGCCACCAGGTGGCTGCTGCATCCCTAAGAAGATGAACTGCCACTTGTGCTTTCGTGTTGCTCTCATATGGTCGCAATGCGAAACACCTGTCTAAGCTAATTAGCCAAGCCTCGGCCACAGCTCCCTCTGTAGCTCCTGCGAAGGTGGGTGGGTTGAGCCTTAGTAGATCTCTGATAGGGTCCCCTCTGTCTCTAAGTCTCCCAAGTGGCTCTTCCACACCATCCTCATATACTCCCTGCTGAACCTGTTCTTGTCTCAAAAGTCTCGGAGGACTCCTGCTCCGTGCTCGGGAGGCCGACCCTACCTCCTCTACTGTTGTGTCAGGAATCTCAACGAAGGGCTCCACACGTCTCACCTCTAGTGGATCAACGCGGGGCTCCATACGTGGCTCAATACGTGACTCGGCACGTGGCTCCTCTCGCGGAGCAACACGAGGCTCTATACGTGGCTCAGGAATCACTGGTGGTAACCTGTCTAGCATAGTCTGTAGTGCCTGTAAGATCTGTGGACCTATATCCGCTACTGGTGTCGCCTGTGGTACTAGTGGTGCTTGTGGCACAGGTGGTGCAGGTGGTGCTGCTGAATCTGCGGGTGCCAGTCCCTCAGCTGAGGAATCGCTGTGCACCTCGACTGACGCTGTGTGGCGTGATCGCGCTCGTCGAACACGTCGGGGAGGCATCCTACAAAACAAGGTAGAAACTAATTAGCCAAAGTTGCGGAATAATAACGTGCCCAAATACGCCCAGTGTTTACAAACTTGGCTCTGATACCAAATGTCATGCCCACATTTTCCTTGTGGTCACAACACACATCGCACGTGTCATAGCCACATCTGTCATGTGGTTATGACACGAGATATGAAAAACTTTTCTCACACTGTCCTAAAAACCCCTTTCGCATGCGTACGCATTCTCAACGGTGTTCTCTCATGGCGCAACGCTATACTCATCGGCGGAATACAAGTACAATGGCGTGCAACCAGAAGCATATAGATCAACAAGAGGGTCTATACAACGCTGCTAACGTCATTGCAAGAGTGAGATTACCAAAGTTCTTCAATCGAATCCTCGGCAATGTTCGGTAGCAGAATGCCTTACGGCGTTAGTGGGAATTACGCTGCACTCATTTACGCCCGTGGTTCGCTGATAGAGGAGCCACTCCCCACGACGCCTTGTTCCGACTAAACCGGCTAGTGATCTCCCTATTTAGTTATTTTTCAGCCAGGCACGGTTGTCTGTCTCCTCTCTTGTTCCCTGAAACATACTCCTCCTATGACTTAGCATTTTCAACAAGGCGGTTTGGTTGCCCTCTCTTCCCTTTCCACAAGTTCTTAAGTTGGATTATATCTTTATCACCCTTACCTTACTATCTCTTAGTTCATTTAGTGTGTTTATATTTCGGTCTCTCTCTCTCTTTCATTTTCAATACTTTCTTTATGTGCATCCTGTCCTTTCTTCGTGATTTACGTCAATCAGGGTTATCACCGCAGTTATTGTTGATATTAAACCTAATTTCAGGATGATCTAGGTCACAAAGGCTGGTTTACTATTTCGCTGGACTCGGTCTCCTAATCTTCCCCGATCTAGGTTCCTCCTCTTCGTAAATACTTAGTCAACTTGTTCCTAAGCACAATTGACAGATGGGTCCGTCAACTTAGTTCTCTTATCCCGTGTGAGAAAGGTCGCGCATTTTCTCCTCTGTGTTTTCCAATGTTAGTTTTTCCTTCTTCGGAACCTCTTACAGGTTTACATAGGAGATCGTTTGCTACAGTTGAGATTAATATGGCCACATGGATAGTTAGTGGTGGCTTCATAAGTTTATTTCCAGTGTTCTTTTGAGCAAGAGTTGTGTAATTTTCCTCTTCATTTTCCGGGTGATTATTAGTACGTTAACAGTTGAAACTTCCGAGAAACTCTTTCCTGAGTATCACTGAATATTCCTAAACTCTCTTTACATTATAATTTTATTTTCTCTTGTTTAGAATTACTGTTGTTACTGTTACTCTTAATTACGATTCATACACTGATTGTAATTCGTATGACGTTGTCAATAGATGTAGGTGGTTCACCACTTTATAAAACTCTGTTCATGGTAATATATCTTCTTTGGTTGTTGTGTTCAACACTTAATAACATCTACTGTGAGAATATAATTGTTATATATATATATATATATATATATATATATATATTTTTCTCTATATCCATGAGACATAGTTTATAACGATTTTAAACGAGGGCCCAATAAATTGGTTCAAAGATTTACTCCTATGCATATTATATATATATATAGATATATATATATATATATATATATATATATATATATATATATATAATTATAATATATTTATTTTAATGTCTATATAATGGACAAATTGGTTTCCCACAACTTATATACCTATATCTATATATATATATATATACAGATATATAATCATGATTATAATATATCTATATAGCTATATACATAGACATATATAGTATATATATATGCCTATATATATAAAGCTATATAAAAATAAACTGTATTTATATTACAAATACACCATTCATATGTTAGGGCCCAAGCCCTAACATTCTTTATAGCTTTAGATTCACAGCAGGCGGCGGCCATGGACGGCGGTGGCCGCAGAGACAGAGGAGCAGGGTCGGGGTGGCCGCAGAGCGGCGGACGGAAATTTGTGGTGGCCGCAGAGCGGCGGACGGAAATTTGTGGTGGCCGCAGAGCGGCAGACAAGATCCGCGGGAGGCATAAGGGTTTGGAGGGGGGGAGATGTGGAGTGGGGCGGAGCCCCACCCACATTCCCACGACGTGGGGTGTGGGTGGGGCTCCGCCCCACTCCACACCACCATATGTAATAACAACTCGCGGTGGGGTTTACTCCCCACCGCCCATATAAAATTTCGACTGCGTTTTTTTTTTAATCCGCGGCATATATGTTGACAGTCTTTCACCATTCGTTGGTTATTATCAATAATAATATATTAACCAATATATATATATATATATATATATATATATATTTATATATATTTATATATAAATATATATATATATATATATATATATATATCAACAATAATATATTTATATATATATATATATATATATCCCCTTTTTTTTTATATTGATACATAACAGTTATAATTACTTTCAGTTACTCTATTATTTTCTAAAATGATAATTACTCAAAATGATAAATATATATATATCTCTATATATATATTTATAATTTATTTAGAGAAAAAAAATACTCTTTATATACTTGAATAATTCCAATTTATACAATTCCTCAAATTCACTACTCTATGCATTTTCTCCAAGTCAACCTATTATAAAGAAATTGTCGTAACAATTAGATATATATATATATATATATATATATATATATATATATATAAATAGATATATATATATGCCAATTTCACCAAATGGTTAATAGCTATCCCCTTATGTTAAGTATAAATTTCCATTTTCATAAACATATAAGACCTGTAAAATTTACAACAGATTATATTTACATGCTAGATTTCCTCTAATCCTTCTAAATTAACAGAATCCATTAAATATGGAGAATAACTCAAATATTTAAAACTGTCTTTTCCATTTTAATATTGAACTATAAAGAAAAATAGCATTTCAACCAGTGAAGCAATTCCAAACTTTCAAATGTAAACAACTCAGATTAATTTGCAAAAACGAACTTTTTTTTTTTTTTTCTTTTCAGTAATACTTGAAACACAAAAATTGCTATTGAACAAAGATTACAAACATCAACTTAAATTTTAAGCACATTCATATTACAGCTTCTCAATCATGAACACCAACTTCCCAGATATGAACTTTCTCCTCCCAAACAGTAGACAACTGAAAACTAGGACAACCAATAAAAGTCCAATAATAACAAGATCAGGGAGGTGAATTTCTTCACTCCCAGAATATCATTAATTTACAACATTAACAAGAGAGGTGTTCTCTCTTCATCTCAATGAAATGAACCAGGCCTAATTCTCATGACAAGAAGATAATCTGTTTCTTCATAAATAGCCAACCAGAAGCTCCAAGAGAAAAACCTGCGTATCAAAGACAAACAAAGAAGAAAATACCACTTGTCTAGCTCTCCTCCCTACCGTAGACCCGCAAGAGGGTCACCCCCGAGCTAGGGAGACCATACTCACACCTGGGTACTCAAACACTCCACTTCACAACAGAAACAACAACAATCCCAAAGCACACCTACACCCGTGGCTATTTTACACAATACGGAAACTCAACTACAGTGAGTTTCATAAGGGGCAGGAGAGTGGATACACTCGACTCCAGAGTGTCACCCTGACAGATAAATGAACTCATATAAATTTCTCTTGGTCTCAACCAAGTGTGATCACAAGTTGTAAGAAATTTGTATATGACTCTCAAGTCAAAAATACAGTCACAGATACATGCCCTCAAGGCGTTCAACATCCCAAAAGATGGAACAGGTATGCACCCGAGGAGGATCTCTCCTCCCCTACCCCAAACTTGATGAGCATTTCTCCCAAGTGGGAGACGCTCTGTCAAACACCCGACAAGAACCCCACAGGAAACAAATTTAAACACATATTTCACACACATTTCATACACATTTCAGTTCTACCAAAACAAAGGTAAAATTCAGACCAACCTTGCAAAGCCCTCCTGGAATGAAGTTGTTGCAGAGTCCACAGAGTTCACTTCCAAGCTTAGCCACCAACTCCCTCTCTCTTCTCTCTCTTCCAAACTAACTTCTCTATTTTTGGTAAGGCCAAAATGAAAGATTTTCCCCAAAATTCAACTAACTCCCTCTCATCCCAAAATTTGAAAATAAATAACCCAAAATTCTCTTTCTTTCTAATTTTGAGAAATGGGGAAGTGACACTTGTCACCTCCTCACCCTTCCCAAAAATCACTATTCTGTCCAGGTGGCTTATGTCACTCTCCATTCCCAAGGGTACTCCTTATTCCTTTCATGTGACTCCACTTTCTCATGGGAAAAATAAAAAAAGAGTTAAATGGGAACAAGACAGGTGACCCATGCCTCTTTCTCCTTTCTTCACATGGGTGTCCCCATAGTACATGGGGGAATCTTACTAAAGAAGAGGTAACTTTTGCTAATGGATGGCATCTCTTATCTAGGGGAAAGTAGAGGGGATGGGTTGAGTGTTGGTACAACCCATCATGTCCCCTCCTACCTCCAATTTTCGCCACTTAACTTCAGGGGAAGGTTAAGTTGACTAGATGGAGGTTACTCAAGGGTTACCCATGCCAAATGGGCCCCTGGACCCATGGGGTAGAACCCAGGGTCAATTTTAACCCATACAAGACACCCCAGGTCAAGGTAAAGCACAAGAAAAAGGGCCTCATAATTTAAAGAAAAATAGAAATTTCAAATTCAATCTCTTAACAACACTTACTTATAAAAATAATGTTACATGAGGGTAACCTAACCCACTCGACCATACGAAAGACCACATTACATCAAGACATCAAACACAAAGAGATCTTGGTTCTTCGTGGAACCAGATCGGCTTAACAGGGAATAACAATTAACAAGGTGTGGAATGATCTCCGAAATCTGTGGTATGATTAGTAGTCCCTGCACACTCAATTACAAGATCAGTAACCACATAAATTTATCATAGCCGAAGCAACTTAAATAACACATGCATTCTCATGCCTTAGTACAATTTAACATAATTAAAAAATCATATTACAATTTTCCATCATCCCTAATTCATTTTTCTGAAAAGTAACTTATCCAAACATCACCCAATTAGTTTTTCCGAAAACATAATAAAGTTAAATAGTCTGACAAATTTCGGGAACTGCTATCCCACAAATATGAAAGTAACAATAACAGTACTGTAAATAGTCATAACAATAGTAGTAAAAAGGGCGGTCCTCACATAGAACACCTCCGTAAATGAATGGAATGATGTGTGGATCTCAGGGAAGGTCAGCCACGAACCAAAGATCATTGAATGATGTTTCATTAAGCTTCGAAGATTGTGAAATGCTCCGCAGGTCTTCTCCTTTAGTTGATTATCTGAGACTGTCAGGATGCTCTCCTCTAAGGAAATAGTCGATCTTCTGATAGCGATAACGTTTCGGTACTTAATCCAAATGTTCTAAATTCTGAATATGATGTAGATGAATGAATCTAGATGCTAAATCCAGCTCCACAAGATGTGAAATGCAATTGCAGTAGAATGTGGACCAAAATATAGAAACTGCTACTAACTGAACTGCCTGAACTGAACTAGAAAATAAAAAGAAACATACTGAAATGTAAATATTTTTTTTGGTTGATGCAAGATTGCTCTTCAACCAGGGATGTTCCTGCATCAAAGTGCAAATGTTAAGGTTGATGAAGAGCTATATCCATCAACACATGATCAAGATGATGACTGTTCAGATGATTCAGCCTACTGTTCTGATGATTCAGTTGGCACAAAAGTTGAAAATGAAGTTGCAGAAGAAGAGACACCCATAGAGACCACCAAGTCACCTGTAAAGTTCATTCAAAAGAAGCATTCTAAAAATCAGATAATTGTAGATAAGAATAAATTATTTATGACTAGGGGAAGACTCAGAGAACAAGTAAACTTCTCATTGCTACCCAAGATAGAACCAAAGAATTTTTTTGAAGCCAGTAAGGATGAAAGTTGGATTGATGCAATGCAAGAAGAGTTAAACTAGATTGAGAATAATAAAACTTGGGAACTTGTTCCAAGGCCAAAGGGCAAGAATGTGATTCGAACTAAGTGGGTATTCAGAAATAAGTTGAATGAAGATGGGGAAGTTATTAGAAACAAAGCAAGGTTGGTCTATAAGGGCTATTCACAAGTGGAAGGCATTGATTTTGAGGAGACATTTGCTCCTGTGGCAAGAATGGAAGCAATAAGGATGTTCCTTGCATTTGCAGTTCACAAAGACTTCAAGGTATATCATATGGATGTCAAATCTGCCTTCTTGAATGGTGACTTAGAAGAAGTTTACATAGAGCAGCCTGAAGGATTTCAGCTATTAGAAGATCAAAACATGGTATGCAGACTTAAGAAGGCATTATATGGTCTCAAAAAAGTGCCTAGAGCTTGGTATGCAAGGTTGGACAAGTATTTACTCTAGTAGGGCTTCAAGAGAGGTACCACAAATAGAAACCTATACATCAAAATTGAGAATTAGCAAATATTAATAGTAGCAATATATGTTGATGATATAATCTTTGGTGGCAATGATGAAATGTGTAAGAAGTTTGTTGAATAGATGTAGAAATAATTTGAGATGTCTATGATCAATGAGCTTTCATTTTTCCTTAGACTTCAAATTGCTCAATTAGACAAGGGTATGTTTATTTCACAAACTAAGTATCTCAAGGAGATGTTGAAAAGGTTTGGTATGGATGACTGCAAACATATGAGCACACCTATGGTTACAGGTTGTCATCTAAGTAAGGATTCAAAGAGTCACCTCAAGTTGATTAGACACTGTATAGATCTATGATTGGAAGTTTATTATACTTGACTGCCTCAAGGCCAGACATTATGCAAGTTGTTTGTATGGTGGCCAGATTTCAAGCTAATCCAAAAGAAACTCATGTAAAGGTTGTTAAAAGGATTTTTAGATATTTGAAGAACACATTGGAATATGGATTATGCTATGAGAAGGGAAGGGATTTCTCTTTGATAATATACATAGATGCAGATTGGGCAGGCAACACTGATGACAGAAGGAGCACAAGTGGTGGACCTTTCTTTCTAGGCGGTAGATTAGTTTCATGGTTAAGAAAAAAGCAAGATTTAGTTGCCTTATCAATAGCAGAAGCATAATACATTGTAGCAGCAACTTGTTGTACTCAAGTTTTGTGGATGAAACAGACATTGAAGGATATAGGATTTGTATATGATGAGCCCATTTCAATTATGTGTGACAATACAAGTGCAATTAACATATCAAAGAATCTAGTGATGCATTCAAGAACCAAACATATATCCATTAGGTATCATTTCTTGAGAGAAAAGGTTACAGATCAGGAGGTCAAATTGGAGTATGTGCCTACAAAGGATCATATTGTAGATATCTTCACAAAACCTATTCCTAAAGAGACATTTGAATACTTAAGGCAAAAGCTGGGAGTGATATCACTCTCACCAAATTAGTAAAGATTTGTGATAGAGCATCTGTCCAGGAGGAGCAACATAAGGCATATTCTTCATCCCTGTTTGGATAGTGGCTACCTCTCAGGGGGAGTAGGTAGAAAGGAGACAGTATAGGTGAGTAGAGTTTGGTATGGCTTGGTTAGGGGGAGTTGTTTTTGGTAGTTGTAGTTTGAAAGTGGTTGGTTGCATCCCTTTGCCATTGATGTCAAAGGGGGAGAGATTTTTAGATGTTGTGTTACAGTACAGGGAGAGATAGAGTAAGGGGGAGCTTTGCAAGAGATAGTTTATGTTTGTGATGCTATCAATGACAAAGGGGGAGATTGTTGAATATTGTTGTCATTGATGTCAAGGTTCTAACTTCATGATAATATTGCCATATCTTTTGATCATTTCACGTTCATGCAAATTTAGTATGTTGGCTATGGCTTGATAGGGTCTGATTCATGGATAAACCCTAAACCCTAAGCTTCAATCATGATGCTAAGCACTTTTGTTATATTTGCGCGTTGACTTGCTATCATGGGTTATCGATCACTTAAGTTATCACTTAAGTCTTCATAATCATTTACATTACCAGCCCCTTTTCCTAGTAGTTACTGGTTTAGCTGAGTGCACAGGACTTTAATATGTCCTGAGTCTACTTTGAATGTTTGTGATAGCGTGTATTGTTCCACATGTCGGGCTAGCGCATGATCGTAGGAGCTTGGTGGGTCTTGTATCTTTGGTTTGTGGCATAGAAAAATTGCTCCACGTGTCGAGCCTGTGCAAAGATATGATATCTATGGCTAGTACACACTCGCAGGGGCTTGGTGGGTCCTAATTTTTGCACTGCGACGCTGGGAGATTGTTCCACATGTCAAGGAGTTGATCTAATAGTTAGCACAAGAGCGCGAGAGCTTGGTGGGTCTCAGATCTTTAGTCTGTAACGCTATGAAATTAAGCCATGTGTTGGGGCTGCACAAGATAGAAAGTAAAGAAGTATTTTGGGTGCATCTATGCCGCTCATTCGATGGCGTGAAAGATAAGATCAACAGTTCACATTTAATCTATCAACGACTCACTTCTGGTTTGAAATTCAAAAAATACAGGCTGACTTTGGTGAATGATCCAATGCAATATAGTCGACATAGAAATTATTTTTCTAGAAATCAATATAAAAGAAAGTTTAGTCTATGCATTTGAGAGCATCTATGTGTGTGTTCCTAAAAGCAAAAAATTTTAATGTGTCTACAAGTGTGAATGAGAAGAAAAATACATCAAGTAATTAGGTGTGAACAGAGAAGTGGAGTTGAAGTGTGTGAAAGGCATGAATTGAAGATCCTAAGTTTGCACAGTATAGTGTTGAATGTTTTATGTTACTGTTTCAGTTTCTTGAGTTGTAGCTCAGTTTCTACTGGAGGTTGGAGCCTATTGTTGGGTTGTAGCTTAGTTTTGTGGGAGGTTGGAGCCTCAGATAGGTTGGAGCCTATTGTTTGGTTGGAGATTAGTTTGTAAAAGTATTGTAGTCCTTCTCAGGTTGAAAGTCATGTGGGTTGGAGCATACAAAATATTGTAATTCACTGTTTCATTTTTTTGTGAGGTTGGATTTGGACAGTAGATCCAAGCAGCTTGCTCACTATGGTTTTCCCATCTTAGGTTTCCTCGTAATTCTAGTGTTATGGTCTCTTGTGTGGATGTGTGATTTTGTTTATGCTTGCATAGTTCTTTCATATTCTGATTGATGTAATAGAGATCTTGTTGTTACAGTAGAATTGTTTTAAAAAGTGGCATATACTGATTCACCCCCACCCCCTCTCAGTATATCAGTGTGTTCTAACAAAACTATCTCCCATTTTAGTTTTAGTGTAGGTTTTGACCCTCCCATGACTTTGTGATGATTACCCATGATGAATCTTGTGAACTATTAATTGGTCAAATATTGTGTGTCATGTGAGAGTGATTTCTAAGTGGATATGTAGTATGTAATCTCAAGGGGACTCATCTTAAGTGGTATAACTCATTCTACATCCTTGGTGGATATGTATTGTAGTGTTCAATCTATTTATATGCGAGGTGTTTTTAGGTTTACTCATGGCTACCATTAGGGCATGGTTGGTCAAGACCTATGTTTTATATCTTCAATATCTTGTTGATACCTCAAAGGAACACCTCCTAGGTTTCATAGAGCCTAAAGAAGAAGAGGATTTGTGCCAATCCTATGAATTGGTTGAAAACCACCCTCACTTTGTTGATGCATCACTCTCTACCTAAGATACCTTGTTCCCCTTGTCTCACTTAGGGTTGTGGTGCTAGAGGAGAGGACCTACAATGTTGAGCTCTAACGGTTATAAAACAACTAAATGCCTCCATTAAAAGCCTAATACATAAATAAACACTCAACATATGGTTTATAGCTATGGAGACAAAATTTAAGGGCACACAACCAAAGAAAGGAGAAGGGCTAGCCCTAGACAAGCCTCTACAACCTTCACCAAAAAATGGGACAAATTCCTCATTTTATGTGTTACTCAAACATAGTTCAATACAATGAATTAAATACTACTATGCTTCATTTTAACCATGCATAACATTCAAGACAAACCTCATAATTGATTTTACCCAATAAAGCACTATTCACATGTAAGCACTCAATTACTTAAAATGTGACAATGTTATAAACGACATGTGCAACCTCTAATTTCTAGCATTGTGAACATAAGCGTTCTAATAATGATATCCACACATTCAATACATTTAAAAAGAAGCCTAACATGATTAATTCATTATTTCCTTTACAATATAAAATTTGGATTCATGCACAATCATGGTTTTTTGTTCCAAAATAAAGGTCAATTTCTTTTAAACTTTATCATTACATGATAATAAAGTAGAGACTACTTCCCAAACATGGAAGGATCACACTATAATACAAAAATGATACAAATAAATGTAAGATTTGGATATGGAGGTAGCCACCCAAGATCTAGGAGCTTCAATGAAGGCACAAGAAAGACCAAAAATGGTTCTATCAAAGGATGCAAATACATAATATGATACAACAATATGATAATATAATGAGAAGCCCTTGGTTATATAGACCAAGGTGAAAGATAGGATGTCAACAAGTGTCTTAATCTTATGACATGAGACATAAAGTGATAAGTATGCTAAGTGTACCCTAAGTAAACTTAACTAGATAAGTGTGAAGAGGACCTAATGTGGAACCAGTTAGGTAATATACCTCGTTCACACAAACACCCCCTTAAGTGCAACTTAGGGAGAAGTAAACAAATTTAAAGATCCAATGATGGGTTCTAGATACAAGGCCGTGTTAGGTACCCATGTACAAATAATCTCTCACAAATAGAGAAAAGGAGAAAAACTCCTAGGAAAAACCCCCTCTCCAAAAGAGAGAAAACGCATGAAAGATACTCTCCAATGTACATGAGAAGAACAAAACCCCATGTGAGACAAAATAACCCCCATAACAGAGAGAATACGAGAGACCAAGTAGCCCCCCCTCAATGTAGAATCTCCTACACTGATGGTAGATGCTCGATAATGAATGTTGAAGATGATCAAAGACTATCGAATAACGTTCCTCCCCTTTAGAAGAAACAAAACTAAGGATGTATGTAATAAGTCTTCCCATTACTAAAAGGAATACGAAGGAAGAAAGATCAATATGTATGAAGTCTCAAAACTCTGTTCAAGTGTCTCCATGTCAATGTTGAAAGCATTACTAAAAGAAATACGAAGGAATAAAGATCAATATGTATGAAGTCTCAAAACTCTACTCAAGTGTCTCCATGTCAATGTTGAAAGGTACCATAACCAAATCAAGAGTCCTGTGTCTGCTCGAAGAAGGTGACAATCCAGAATCTAGTGGAAACTAATGTAGAACATGATCCAAAGATGATGAAGAGTCCTTTGAATGCCGCTCAAGGTACTCCAACTCAATGCCAAATTATGACAAGTGAACAAGAGGGTATGAAGGTCCCCTTATCACATTTGAAGAAGATGCAACTCCATAAGAGCTAACATCAAAGAGGAGATGAATATCCTCTATGGTGTCCTCCAAATCTGCAAGATAGGACTCAAAAAACAAACCTGCCATATTTGTCATCCTAAGAAGGTGTATCTAGAAGAAAATGAATATCTTGCTACATTGAATCAACATAAACCATGGATGTAGAAACTTTAGTCTCATCAGAAGCAACAAGAGATGATGGAGGGGATGGAATGTCATAACATGTCTTTAGAACCTTAATGGATGAAAGAATGCCAAGATTCAATTTACCATATTGCATCTCCTTAATAGTGTCCACATGAGTGTGAATATTAGTCAAAGGAACAATAAGAGAAAAGTTTGAGAAGGTGTACACTCAATATTGATGATCTACCTCCCCAATTGCAACAATCTCTCTGCTATGCAAATCTCAAATAATCATAGAATCGGGTGTGAACTCGACACTCTTTCTTGCTCCACTATGTGTAATCTAATAGATACACTAGTACAGAAACAACAATATATGATTAAAGAAACTACTAAAAAATGCATATAAATGACTGAACATGGTCACGTGACCATTAGTAGTTTATTCCTAGTCATTTATAACGTGACCAAATTGATGACTAAACCATTTTTAGTCATTTATTGGTTGTTTTGATTGATCAATTTGGTAGTATATTTAGTTGTTAATTTAGTCATTGATTTAGTCATATTTATTCACTCAGCTTGGTCACATGACCATTAGTAGTTTATTACTAATCATTTATTTTGTCACATGACCAAATTTATAATGTGACCAAATTTGTGTCAATTGGTGGTATATTTATTCACTGATTTATGTCAATCGGTAGTATATTTAGTCATATGTTTAGTCATATTTATTCACTGATTTCTATCAATTGGCAGTATATTTAGTCTGATATTTGAGGATTTAAACATAAAACACAGAAATACACATCAATCATCAATTGCACACAATAAGATAGCCATTGAGAAGGCAAAATCTCTGAACTTTATTAAAAGAAAGGTGTTCTTACAGCTTGCACAAGTCTAAAATATCTATCTTGCTTGAAAAATGCTTAGAAATAGAGTATTACAATGTTTATTTTCAGTCACAAGATTGAAAATCTGAGTTACAATGCACATAAATGACAAGAAAGAAACTTCTCCAAGTTAACAATGCTTTGCCAAAAAGTGAAATGACAGTAACTAATTCTCAACCAGCCTAACTGCTACCACAAGTCATCTAATCCGCCCCATCAGTCTAGCACTTGTCCTTCTTGACTGCAACCAAAGGAAATGCACTGTCATATGTAGTCAGGTCTGTGATAGGATCATAATGTGAAACATGGACTAGATCAGGCTTCCTTAATGAAACATCACTGTATTCTTGTGTCTTGTACTATCATCAGCACTGCTTATGGGACATGTTTTTATTGAGTTTGAAGATAGCAGGCCCTCTTAGGGCATAGAATCATATTCTTCCTTCAATGCATCTTCAAAAGCCTCTTTATGAGTCTAAACCATTCACTTACCCTACCTCTATTACATTCGACACTTGATAAGCAGCCATATTTAGTGCCCTTGGTCTTCACTCATTGTGGTGACTGAATTGTGCATACTTGCTTTCTAGATGATTACCCTACAACTTTCATATACTTGCCTTTTAATGCTAACACTGCAGTCCTCTATTCATTTGCTCATGCCACCAAAACCATGCTTAGTATGCCTGTATCCCTGGGAACCATTGACCATTGCCACTCACCATGAACATCTTACCTCTATGCAGTCATTCTCTCTCTATTATAGAATAGTCACCCATAAGTATACAGAATTTAGACTTTCATTTGTAGACTATCATAGATTTATGAAACTGTCATTGAACCTTGGTGGACCTCTTGGAGGACCTCTTTCATCAAGCATGACACCCTTTGGAAACTGTCTAGAAACATGACCTAAAATGTTGCAGATATTACAAACGGGGCTGTTAGGACAGTCACAAGCCAGATGCCCAATTTTGCAATAGTTATTACATGCCTTCTCATTCGTACAATCCACAGCTATATGCCCTTGCTTATAGAAATTATTGCAGAGCCTCATATCACCAGGCGGGATAGGTGGAGTTGTACAATCTCGAGAAAGGTGGCCAACTTTGCCATAAGTGTGGCATATTGGATCATTAGTCCATTGGCTTGCAACATGCCTAGGCTCTCTACAGTTCTAACAGAGAGAGTTTGTGGTGCACTAAGATGCAATGTGCCTGAATAAGAAAACAAGCATGTCAATTTACCTTGCAAACATGGAGTTGCTTTCACACAACAATACAAAGTGATTCTCTCAATGAAAACAAGCACACAACCACCGCAACACTGCAAGGTTGTTGTTGGGCCTTCGCGGTGATGCGGGATGCTTTTCCCACATCACCACAAAGGCCCAACAACAACCTTGTGGTGTTGCGACACAACCACCACAACACCACAGGGTTGTTGTTGGGCCTTCGCAGTGATGCGGGATGCTTTTCCTGCATCACCGTGAAGGCCCAATGACAACCCTACAGCATTGCAATGGTTGTATAGAAGTTTTTGTGAAGGCTTTGGTGATCCAAAGTGGAACTTGCAACTACAATATATGATAAAAATCCACTTCCAAATATGCTTTTGATGGATGTTCATATCCCCATCCAAAGTGGGTGACTCAACATGCTTATGCCTTAATGAGAAATAATCATTCATATAACCAATTAGTTGGAAGAAAACTTGCAGATAGTGTTAGAGGAAAATGTGAACAATAGTATTAAACAACTAAATATCCAATAACTCAATGAAATTGATGCAAATATAGTAAACAAATATGTTACCTTCATAGACCAATTTACCTCGTAGCTTCCATTGTTGCCTATCTCATATCGATCTTGTGTATGATTTGAACTCTCAGAAGTGTGTGCTTCCTTGCTGTTGAAGATGACAATAGGAGAATGGCTGTGATTGGAATGTGCAATGAAGACTAAACTAACAATGCAATTCTAATGGAGATGGATGATTGATAATGGAGACATGGTTAGATGATTAATGATAATGGGATTATGTAAATGCAATGTAGATGTTTTTGCCAAAGGCACGCTAGTAGGATTCCTGCAGTGTAAGATTGCTAAAGCTTGAATGGATGCAAAATGGGTATGAAGACCTTGTTTATATAGGCTAAGGAGAGGCCAAATCCAAGTGTCAATAGATCCATGACTAGAGGAATTACCTGTGAGGTGTATGGTTGAGGAAGCTTGAGAGAATGTGTGCAAATCAGAAGAGGACAAGTGTCCAAGCTCCTTTCATGAGTTATGGGAGTTAACATAATAGATTGGAGAGTTAACTGAGATGATTGATCAATTAACTGGGTTGATTGGAGAGTTGACTGAATTGATTGACCAGTGAACTCAATTGACTAATTAGTTAACTAATTTGATTGATGAGTTAACTAATTTGACTGGACGAAAAAATAGGACATGTGGGTGAGGGAAAATATCTAATTAAATATTAAAATATTTAATTATGTGTGCAACATGGTGAGGTGGAAGATGAGGTGGAAGAATGAAGTGGAAAGGTGATGTGGATTTATAAAATTAGGACTTTGGAATAGAGGAATTTGGGATTAATTAAATAATTTAGAATTATTTAATTATATGAGACTATAGAAGAATTAGGTAATTTAATTAAATAAATTGATTTTATTTAATTACTAGAGGGATGTGAATCATTTAAATAATTAGGATATTTATTTAATTGATAGAGGAATGAGAATAAAATAAATATTAAAATATTTATTTAATTCAACTTAGCCATTTTTAGGGGTATACATTTTGCTCCTCTTTGATGCAATGTGTTTTATCACCTTGTTTCAAAGAATAAAAATTTTATGCGATTGATACATGCCCTAGTTTGCCCCTAGTACAAGTTTATGACAATAGGGTGCCCCCTCGGGAGATTTGACGGAAATAATGTGACAATAGGATGACATACAATCTCATGATGAGATAGGTTGCATGATAGGTCAAGGCGAAGAAATTGGTTGAGGCAGAAGAAAAATGGGACGAAAACCATGCCCCAGCATGCACAAGGTTAAACGCCTTCAAATAGGGTTTAATGCTCTATAAAAAGGAGTGTGGGGTCACATTCCATGTCATTTGCACACCTGCCTTTTGTGGAGAGCTTATAGGAGATCAGAACTTAGGTGCTAAGGAGAGTTAGTGACAATGTAGCAGGTTCCAGTTGAGTTACACTGCTTTGAGAGGATCTGATGGTTCAACTATCTAGCAAAGTATAGCCCACTGGTAAGTACGCTTTTAATTTTAGCTTAGGTGCATTTATTGTGGTCAAAAAGCTAGGTCAAATTTAGGTGCTTTGAATCCACAACAAGACTAAATCTATGCATCTGCTCCACGTTTTGGCACAATTGCTCTAATTCTACGCAAATGCTAGAGGAATCTGCGTAAGTGATAGGTTTTCACAAATGCAGGACAGACTTGCGCAAATGCAAAGGCCTTCTGCGCAAACAATGCAAATCTGCGCATTTGTTATAAATCTGCGCATGTGTTTTAATGCTGCACAAATGTGCCTGGAATCTGCGCATATAAATGTTGCTACGTAAATGCAAGGGGATTTTGCGCATCCACCTTGAACCTACACAAATAACCAACAAAACTGTGCATCTATTTTAAAGGCCAAAATACTTAGCGATTTGATAAAGTCAGCATCGAAATTGATGTTCGCCAACTGATAACTCATCTCTGAGATTGATAGAATCTTAGGAGGGATGATAGGATAGATATCCTAATAAAATTTCTAAGTACTTGATGTTTTGATAGATATATTTGCATTTTAGCTGATTTTGTTTTATTAACACGCGTTTGGCTGATTGCAGGAGGAGCTTAATGACATACTCATGTCGCAGGAGCGATTTCCGATGACACAGCTTTTGAGACCATAATTAATAGAGGTTGACCGTCTGGTTTTAGGATCGGCAGGGTTATCCTATGTTTGCTTTATGCCTAAGATTTGGGCTAATCTTGGTATGTTGACTGCGCTTTCTGAGCTATTTCACAGTGAGGATGGGACCTTCCATCTTCCTACTTGGGAGATTACAGTGCCACTGGAGGATGTCCATCAAATTCTTCAGATTCTGAAAGATGGAGAGCTTGTAGGGTACAAGTCTCAGACTGGAGCAGGACTAGATGAGTATCGTCAGGTTTGATGATGACACCATCGAGGGCACAGAGATCAGCTAGGTAGACATGGCTGCCTATTATGAGCCTCTTTCGTCGGTTGTCACCGGGTTGATCAAAGTGATAGTGTGCCCTAATAGGAGCTCACACAGGTTTGCAGTTGGATGGGGGAGGACTTTGGAGCAGATCATCACAGAGGGGACTCAATTTGCCTGGGGTCCGTGTCTGCTAGCACACCTCTATCATGACCTGCATTAGTTTGTTTATGATGGAGCTACTAGTTTGTCAAGCAGAGTTTCACTGTTATAGATTTGGGCTTAGTGCCACATTGCTATCGCTCAACCTATTGGTATGGCTCTCCCAGGGCAGAGATCAACCCTACTCTTATATGTTCCAGGAGAGTCTTTCCTAGCCCGAGCTGGGGAAGCTAGAGTACTGGCAACACGCGTTCAACAATGTGGATTCAATTGTTTGGTGACCCTACCTAGATTGTGAGGTATGGGATTAGGAGGCATTAGAGCTACTATTTTGTGGTGACGGAGGTGACGAGGACAAGGTGGCTAAGGTGGAAGGGGTGGCAAGGATGGGGGTGATGATGGCGGAGGTGGTGGAGGAGGTGGGGATGATGGGAGTGATGGAGATGATGGGGATGACAGGAGGGTACACCGGTGGATTGACATAGATCTCGCCCAGCAGGTGCAGTTGGGTCAAATGCAGCCTCCTGTACATCCACAGGAATAGGGACAAAATGACGAGGAGCTGGTAGCTTTACGATCCCAGGTTGCTTAGCAGTAGGCAGAGCTAGGGCAAGTACAGGCTCAGATGGGTTAGATGCAAGGACAGATCACCCAGCTGTAGGGTGAGCTACAGACTGCCAGGTTGGAGAGAGATACTGCAATCCAGCGGTACACCATGGCTGAGGGGTTACTTGAGTAGGTACAGCAAACTGCAGCACAAGGTCCTACAGGGCAGACCGTGGTGGAGATGGTGAGGGCTGGCCATGAGATATTCTACTGGCAAGGGATGTATGGGCAGGTAGTGCCCCCAGAGCGGCGAGCAGGCAATGTTTGCCCTAGCTACCGTAGTAGGTCACGGAGAAATTTTATGGAGAGTGGAGGGGTGATGGGGCCACACTGGGGGATATCATTTGCAAGGACATCAGGTGGTGGTGGGGATGGTCAGCCATAGCAACCAGTGCCTTCAGGAGGCAGTGCCTCCTAGATGCTTTTTGAGACATGTATCATTTTGGCAGTAGTATTTTGTATACACCACATTGTGGACACTTCGATATGTACTTTTATTTCTGATATCATTGTACACTTGGACATTATTATTCTTTTTTTTATGATGATGATATATGATCTAGCGTTCGATGGACTATCTACATCTGCACTTATGGGTGGATGTTTCTATATGATGGTTTATTATGATGTATGTTTATATGCAATGTTTCTAACATGTTTTTATGTGACCCTATGATGCACTTGATATCTATGTGACATGATGTCTTCTAGGAGCCATATGATGGACATGATGACCTATATGCATGCTTATGATCCTATATACTGATGCATTATGATGACCTAATGCATATTGTGGTGATATTTTAAATGCAAAATATGATGTGCTAATTTCTTTATGCATGGATGATGATGTGATATGCAAACACTATGATATCTATGTTTTTGTGAGATTTTTGATTTATGACATGTTTTGGTAACTCATGCATCTAAAAGACAACATTATATGTAACACAAACATGATCTAAATGCTTACATCATTAATGCACTTAATGTGATGATATTATATGATGACACACCTATTTATGACATGCAATATGTATTATGAATTGTTTTTGTTGTCCCAAGTATACTCAATTATAAAATAAAAGAACAATTAAAGGAAATAGATTTAAGAACTGGGATAAATGGATAACTTAGAAAAAATAACTTGGACAAGCGGATAACTGAGATCTTGAAACACTTGGAATTATGGCAAGGATGAAATGCTTATAATGAAATGAAATGCAATTGGATATGTAGGGATGTGAATTTTGTCGCCTTTGTATAAAAGTTTTTGAAGTACTTTGTTTCATCATTGATCTTTTAAATTGTTGTACGAAAATACAAGCATCTAGTTATAATTAAACCATGATGACCTGAGTTTTATTTACATGGATTTTGATTTAACAAGTTAATACAAGCATCTAAGTATAATTGAACCAAGATGACTTGAGTATTGCTTGTGTATCAACAGACAAGGATTATACCTATTTCATGTTAAGATTGTTGATGTCCTCGATGATCATTATGTTGATCATGTCTTTAGACAAGGCTTCACATTACTAGATATAAACCCACAATAGCAGACAAATAAAATGATTATGTTCCATGATCGCACCTCTAGTTTTTGACATCCTTGAGTAGCATAGGAGACATAATAACAAAAATCTTGATAATAAGATATTAAACAACCATTACAAACCTTCTTGCCATAGATATATGTTTTCTTGCAATAACTTGATAGAGTCATGTTTGATGTTTTAGGCAGGCTGGGATTTCTCAGGTGTAGTTTAAATGTCTTCTTGTCAAGATGATGTTTAAAAGCTTGCTTTGTTGCACTGCTTGCTATCTAGTGATAAAACCACGATCCGGTTTGTTATCCTCTGAGTTGTAGCATTCAAAAATCCAACTCACTAACTAGGTCGAGGATTTGCCCCCAGTCAAGTAAAGGATTGATTTATTATGGATGAACTGACAATAGACACGAAGAAATTGGCCCTAAGGGACTGACCTAGTTCCTCATGGGATCATTGATAAATGGCCTTGCCTACGTGACGATGCAAAGGCAACATAGTTCAGGGTACGAACTTTGTGGACCTAGGACCTAGGCGATGGGAAATTAGGTGGAATGGGATGGACAAACAGATGGGTGATAAGGGATGAAATGAATGGGAAGCCTCAGGTGCTCATCAATGATAACCTTGCCTATGTGATAGCTTAAAGGTGACGTAGTTTGACAACGGTTCAATGGATTTGTTGAGGATGGATGATAAGATGGACGCAAGTTTGGATCGACAGCCTGATGGGATAAGGTGATAAGGACGAGCGAACAACAAGCCCTGGTAGGTATCCTGATATGATTGGATGTTTGTGGTAAGAAGAGATGGATGAGGAACAAGGTCCTACAAGATGGAGGAAGTGGTTTATTACTGACATTGCTTTTTTATTATGTTAGAGGAAAATGTGAACAATAGTATTAAACAACCAAATATCCAATAACTCAATGAAATTGATGCAAATACAGTAAACAAAGATGTTACCTTCATAGACCGATTTACCTCGTAGCTTCCATTGTTGCCTATCTCATATCGATCTTGTGTATGATTTGAGCTCTCAGAAGTGTGTGCTTCCTTGCTGTTGAAGATGACAATAGAAGAATGGATGTGATTGGAATGTGTAATGAAGACTAAACTAACAATGCAATTCTAATGGAGATGGATGATTGATAATGGAGACATGGTTGGATAATTAATGATAATGGGATTATGCAAATGCAATGGAGATGTTTTTACCAAAGGCATGCTGGTAGGATTCTTGCAGAGCAAGATTGCTAAAGCTTGAATGGATGCAAAATGGGTATGAAGACCTTATTTATATAGGCTGAGGAGAGGCCAAATCCAAGTGTCAATAGATCCATGACTGGAGGAATTACCTGTGAGGTGTATGGTTGAGGAAGCTTGAGAGAATGTGTGTGAATTAGAAGAGGACAAGTGTCCAAGCTCCTTTCATGAGTTATGGGAGTTAACAGAATAGATTGGAGAGTTAACTGAGCTGATTGATCAGTTAACTAGGTTGATTGGAGAGTTGACTAAATTGATTGACCAGTGAACTCAATTGATTATTTAATTAACTAATTTGATTGATGAGTTAACTAATTTGACTGGAGGATAAATAGGACATGTGGGTGAGGGAAAATAGCTAATTAAATATTAAAGTATTTAATTATGTGTGCAACATGGTGAGTTGGAAGATGAGGTGGAAGAATGATGTGGAAAGGTGATGTGGATTTATGAAATTGGGACTTTGGAATAGAGGAATTTGGGATTAATTAAATAATTTAGAATTATTTAATTATATGAGACTATAGAAGAATTAGGTAATTTAATTAAATAAATTGATTTTATTTAATTACTGGAGGGATGTGAATTATTTAAATAAATTAGGATATTTATTTAATTGATAGAGGAATGAGAATAAAATAAATATTAAAATATTTATTTAATTCGACTTAGCCATTTTTAGGTGTATATAGATAGCATGAGTGATCAGTTAGCAATAACAATTTTGAAAGCACCTTCCCTGAATATGAGTGCAATTCAGGAAGTTGGTTCAAACACAAACTTGTCTTAGCAAATGGTACTTAAGCTTCCTCAGAAATGTGGTGAGTGTGCAAGATTTGCCTCTAAGAGAGTATCAAGGATGACAAGCTATCATGGAGCCATGTATCATCCATTTGTTATGAAATGGCCTCAAAGATTTCAGTTGAACATTTAGATCGTATTGCTCAAAAGTTTGAGTTTAGTTTGAACAATGTTAAACCTCTTATACAGACATGGATGACCACACTCTCTTCAAAGATTGTTAATAGATGCAAACACATGCTAGCTAAGATTGTTGTTAAAGCAGTACTTTTTGTTGCAGATTTAGAAAGAAAGGATGTTAACCTGGATTTGATTAAAGTTGAAGGAAAAGTTGGTGGAAGGTTGGAAGATCCAAAGCTAGTTGAAGGCATCATTATTGACAAAGATATGAGTCATCCACAAATGCCTAAAAGAATTGAGGATGCAAAGATAGATATCTTGACATGTCCCTTTGAGCCACCAAAGCCAAAGACAAAGCATAAGGTTGGCATTGATACGGTTGAGAAGTTTGAAGCTTTATGTGGGCAGGAAAGACAATATTTTGATGAAATGGTTCAGAGGTGTAAGGATGTAGGTGGAACTATTGTAATCTGTCAATGGGGTTTTGATGATGAGGCCATTCATTTGCTGATGTTGTTTCCTATACAAACTTTGAATGACTTCCAAACCTACAGACACTTTTAAACCACCTTGATAATGTTATTTTACTCTTATGTAGGCTTCTTGGACACTTTAGGGTTCTCATGAAGAATTTCAACTTATACAAAGCTTATGTAGGAGTTTTAGAACCTTCATACATCTTAAACATATTTGTATTCTTTTTGTAATTATTATAGAATTTCACTTACTACCCATGATGTCTTTTTCATCTACATCTTGCTACTATTATTAGGTTTCTACAATACCCTCATAAACCCTTAAATATCTTGTAGAGTTTCAAAATGTGTTTGACATTGATGCATGGGTTCTTCATGTCTTTTGGTATGGTTTTTGTAGGGTTTCCTAAACTTGTACAAGTGTTTGACAATGTTGACATACCTCTGGGTTTACTATGCAGACCCTAAACTAGTGGTAGAGTTCTTTACTCTTCACAACTTCATTGGCAGAGTTCAATAACCATGTCACCACCTTTACTCTTGGTAGAGTTCTTTACTCTTGACAACTTCATTGGTAGAGTTCTTTACTCTTGACAACTTCATTGGCAAAGTTCAATAACCATGTCACCACCTTTGTCCATTTGTAGATCTCTTGATGATAGAGAAACTCTCCTTATATAGCCTTGGAATATAGTGATGACCATGTCCAAGATTATAGTGCTTCATTAATGATTTTTAGGGTTTCATAGTCCATTTATAGTTCACAAACCTATGCATCTTTATACTAAGTTTCGATGATGTTTGAACACTGTGCCCATAGTCTTTCAAGGATCTGCAATGACTTTACAGACCTTGTGATAGCTTCTAGAGGTTTTCTTCTTCATTAGTTCCAAATCTCTTTTTTCTCGTGCATACTACCCATTGTCTCATATCAACCTACAGGGCCCTTGTATGTCATTGGCACTTCACTATGCATGTTTCAACAATATTCACAACCTCCTCATTATCATGGAAGACTTGACACTATTAGTACAAGCTCAAGGTAACTCAAGGTAATGGAGATCTTTGGAATGACTCTACATCTTTATTATGATGACTCCATATTCTTGTACCTTGAACATGTTGCAATACTTGAAAGTTCTCTCAAAGGTTATGCATAACATGCACTTCACTGTGTTTGACACTAGCCTTAAAAATTTCAATGGCTTCTATAACTACACAAGATCTTAAGACACTCTCCACAATCTATGAGATCTTCATTAAATGAGAATAGAATTTTAGAATGAAATAAGAAGCATCCATCATACCAATACCTTAGACTACCCTTTACACCTTGTAGAAATATTTTGATCTTTGTAGGCCTAGTTGATAAATCACAATGACCTCTTCATACATTCACTTTGGCTAGACTCCACAACCTTTGCCAGCATCCTCCCTGCCTGTGCCAAAATGGGAGCTTTGGAACAGGGTATGGACATCCATCGAAGCATGAAGGATAGAGGAATTTTGTTAGATGTTGTAGTTGCAATTGCCCTGGTAGACATGTATGCAAAATGTGGAACCATGGACAAGGCACATGAATTTTTTGATAGAATGCCTCAAAAAAATGTGGTCTCATGAACTGCAATGATTGTAGGATACACAAAAATTGGATTTTTTGAAAAAGCTCTAGAAAATTTCAAGCAAATGCAATTGGCAGGTGTAAATCCAGACTGCACAACCTTTGACAGCATCCTCCCTGCCTGTTCCAAAATGGAAGCTTTGGAACAGGGAATGGGCATCCATCAAAGCATAATGGACAGGGGATTTTTATCAGATATTACAATTGGAAAGAATGCCTCAAAGAGATGTCATCTCTTGGACTGCAATTATTGCTGCATATGCACAAAATGGATTTGTTAGAAAGGCTTTACAAACTTTCAAGCAAATGCAATTGGTAGGTGTAAAGCCAAATTCTGTAACCTTTGTCAGCATCCTCCCTACCTATGCTAAAATGGGAGAATTGGAACAAGGTATGGACATCCATCAAAAAGTAATGGATAGAGGAATTTTGTTAGATGTTGTAGTTTCAAATGCCCTAGTAGACATGTATGCAAAATGTGGAAGCATTGACAAGGCATGTGAACTATTTGACAGAATGCCTCAAAGAGATGTCATCTCATGGAATGCAATGGTTGAGGGATATGCACAAAATGGATTTGTTGAAAAGGATTTAGAAACTTTCAAGCAAATGCAATTATTAGGTGTAAAGACAAATTCGACAACCTTTGCTAGCATATATATATATATATATATATATATATATATATATATATACCACACCATCACAAGCCTCTTAGAGAAACCATCACAGGACAGTGGGACAAACACCGCACCACCGCAATCCATCACACAGGCTATCATGGGGTGGAGGTATATCCTACAAACCTGCCAGCCAGCTCCATGGATCACTGCGAGGTGGTGGTATAACCACCTCACAACCGCATAGACCGACGAAGATCACTACGGGCTGGTGGGTAACACCGCCAGCCCACACTCCTTTTAAGTGCACCCAGTGATATTGCAGTAAAGCTTATAGATCACATATGAAAGTAGGGTTAGGAGTATTTACAACAATGCTACTTTTTTATTTGGATCCTAAAAATGTTGTGACTTATGCTCTTCTCTCAAACATCCATGCAAAAGTGGACAGGTGGGGTGAGGTTCAAATGTTAAGAAGATTGATGAAAGATAGAGGAGTTAAAAAGATTCCTGGATGTAGTTGGATTGAAGGCCATAAAATGGTAAAAAAAATTTGTGTGGGAGACAGTGTAACATCCACATTCTAAAAACATAGTAAAATTGATAATTTACCATAGAGTAATTCAACAAGGTTAAAATGAGAGAGAGAAAATTTTTCTTTTATTTCACATATAATCAAGTAATAACAAATTACAAGATTTCTATCCTGAAAGAACAAACATATTATGATATACAAAGATGACATTTTGTCTTTACATATTACAAATATCTGCAATATATAATATTTTACATAGACTCAATAAACACAAGTCTCAAAGATATACTGCATCCAAAAATATGACATCTTTATCACAAGCCTCGACATGTCTTTTGCTAGAGAGAGAGTATCTTTCTAGTGATTTACCTCCATCCACAGACCGGCGGTCTCCCACACATCTTCCACATAGGAAGTGGCCCTACCCTTCACGAGGAATATAGACCAAAGGTGACAAGTGGTAATTTGCCTTTCCAAGTACATAGTGTTGTATCCTACACAACTCTATCAATCATACAACCCTAGATACCCTCTAGCTAAGTATGATTTTCGATAGGTTATGCAATCCAGATACAGTGAACTAACATTGCATGCAGAGACACGTGCATTACTATGGCCATAGTTTCAATATAAATTGATGTTCTCAATGAACGTTGTCGTAATGTTCACCCACCCCAGCTCGACTTGGATACTATCATATTCCTACAGTTGACTTGGTTAGTTACGTATAACTATATAGTATTGACAACTTCAATATTTTAGTCTTCCCGACCTAAACAAGTTTTCATTCACTGTCTATATTCCATAGACCCTATCGACTACCTTTCTTTACGAGGATTCTCATTGCATCATTGCAATACCCAAGATCCAAGACTTATCAACTCATAAGAATTTTAAATCAATTAATAACGACTAAGATGGTTACCTTACCCAGGTTAAGCATCATAGTCTAGGAAACTATTTCCTTTCTTACAAGTAAGAATAAATATACATAGTTAGGGTACTTGTCCCTTCAATCATTATCTATAAAATGATCACAAGATTTAATAAATATATATACCCTATTGGGTCAAGTTATGGTATTGACCTCCCTATTCCACCATAATGGAATATCTACAAAATCTTAAAGGTACAGATCAACCTAGAAAAACATAAATGTGCATTAAATATTAATAACCCAATTGGGTCTAAACTTGGGATTAGTCTTCCCATTTCAAAATAATAACAAACCTTCTAATTCAGGTTCAAAAAGGGGGGGGGGTTTAAGCAAGTGATCGTCCCTCTAGTCTTCTTTCAACTAACACAAAAAGTTGTTTCAAACTCTTCTAAACAAGATCATTTCCCATTTTCAAGATATCCTCTGTTAAAGCCAACCAAATGTTCTAATCAAGTTATACATTGACTATAGTCATCTTGATACCACTAGTTTGCTATCCAAAAATACTCATTGTCGAAAGGTTACTCTTCCAACTATGTACCATGTAGTCGATGAACCTTGCTATCTAATCTTTGGGCAATTCAAAGAAACTATATCTGCTCTTGTGCTTAGCATTCATTCTAATAAAGTCTTTTACACTAAATCCTATTAAACATAGGTTTATTTAGCCTATTCCAACCCAATGGAAAAACAAATAGACTAAGTCCTGAAAGTAAGAATTTTGTAAAAAGATTGTCTACTAGCTCATATATATATATATATATATATATCTTTCAATCCATGACTAGATCATTAATACAAGTATTTCCTTAGATTTATCTCCCCAAGGCTCAAAACAAATCTAAACTTTGACAAAGTATAGTTTGACTCCATATTTTGATGGACTAATTCCATTACTATCTAAAAGAATATCCAATCTATGTTTCTCTCTTTTACCTCAAATGAGCTATAACAAAGTTAACATGCAGGTGTGCTAGTCTCGAGCTGCTACAGAGAATTCAACCCACTTCGAAACATCATTAGAAGCAAAATAAACTTCTTAAGGTAAAGCTTGTTACCTAGAACTAAAGTGTTCTTCCTATTAGAAGGAAAACTATCACCAAAGCTATCCTAAACATTTTAAACTTGTTTTTGACATAAACGTTCCCAGCATTACAAGATCGCTCGGTCTTTAACGACAAGGTTGATCTCCTTTACAATGATAAACTTTTTTAGAATTAGCTTTATGACTCTAAAAAGAATAAGATGTCGACTAAGATCGATTGTCATTAAAAAATGAAATCAGATTGAGATAAGAAACTATTATCTCATTTCTATGACCTATGGAGTTTATCACATAAAGTAGTCTCAAACGTAAAATTGAAGTCAAATGCCTTTTATCTATTACAAAACTAGAAGAATGAAGTCATTTAAGCGATGAGTCTTTAAATCGCATAAACTTGTTTCGACTCACTATATCCATAAGTGGTGACAACAATTACAGTGATATATAAGACGTGTTCTTATCCGCTATTGAGTAGTATATATTTATATCAATAGAAATATTAACAATATGAAACTCATAGCCTTATTACAACGTTAAACTATTCCTTAAAAGTTATGATAAGTAGACAAAACTGTGTCCTCAGTTAAGAACTTCCCTATTAACTATATATATATAAACACATATACCTGCCATAATAGATGGCGTCGACCATACTTATATCTACCATAATCGATGGTGTTGGCTATAATGAACACTTAAACTACTTACAGATCAAGAGAAATCATGGAAGTAAAGATACTAGTTTTATACACAATGCAAGTTTATTAACTGAGAAAAGAAGCTACTACGTTTCTCCTGGTCACAAGTAGCACGTGGTTGCAATCTATTCCTCAGATCATTACCACGACGTTGCCCCAACCTAAGAAGAGTCTCTAACAACAATATTCCCTACCCCAAAGGAGAATGGTTCACATCTAAAAGTACGGTTCTACGACTACCACATAATGATCACACTATCGTTCATTAAAAACCTTTTCCTTTCGGTTATCAAGTTCTTCAAATATGATAATAACAAATTAAGACTCCACTAGATGCCACTCCTACAAAACAATCTCCACGACTCTATTTGAGAGTCGTCCTTACCCACGTCTAACTATTATAAACTCTCCACTACAAATTAGTTAAAATAGAATCCTTTTCATTCGTTGTAACTCTACTTAAGAGAACTTATGTGGCTTGAGCATGCTGATGGGAGGGAATACGTGGTATATCATACTACCTTCTTTATCGAGTCTGACACCAAAAGAACACATCTCGGGGTTTCGTTAAACCATAACTAAGTGTTTGTTAAAACAACTTCATTTAGAATGTGAGGGCTCCAAAATACCATTTAGTTATCTCTTGAGTAATTAAAACCACTACTCAAAGTTGTTAAAAATCCTTCTAACAAAATAATAAACATAATAATAATAATAATAATCCTTGACCATATTTAAGCTTTGATCAAAACATGTTAATAATAATAAGTTGAAAGGCTTATGAGTAATGTGATAGGGTCAAGCTTGTCTCCCCTTCACAGACTCTCATTAAATCACGTCGACTTGACTTGACGAGATCGTCGTAAGATGTTAAAAGTCAACAATAAAACACTAAGTGATTTGATAATAGCAACACAACCATTTTACGACAATCACATCGTAATTTTTATGTTAAACATAAATGGTTATTGTTCTTACTCAAATGACATCGTTTACTTCACAAATGACTATGTCGACTCACAAATGACTTGACTTAGAAAAGATTTGAAAGATATCAACTACCTGTCGATTAAATTCAAAAGTATATTGACAAGACATGACTTATCTCTGTCGACATTGCTTCACATTTTTGTTAAACACTCAATCTCATTTCGGCAAATAAACCACTCATAACCTGAGGTCTATATCTCTCTTCTCGAAAGATACTCTCTCTCTCTCTTTTCTCTGAGAGTCATTTGAAAGCCTGCAATTCTGTATCAAACTTGTAACCAACAAATTATGATCAGAGCATCATTATTCAAATAATAAATCAAATCTCATAATACAATATTAAATCAACAACAATAAAATATCCATAATTTCATATATGACATTTGATATAATCTATGTCTTTCCTCAACATTAATCTAAACATCATAATAGATTTACTTATGTCTGGAGTAAAAGTGAAAAGTATCATTAGACAAAAATTGGGGATGTAACATATACTTCCCCCAAAGATTCATCGTCCTCGATGACATAAAGTATCAAAATGCAACTAAAAAGCAAGTTCATTGTTTTCAACTGGTAACAACATAAAATAAATGAGGAAACTTTTTGGTAAAATTCATGATAATCCTCCCATGTAGCATTTTCCTCATCATATTGATCCTATTGGACCTCGCACTGCAAGACCCCTATGTTACACAAGCAGTGTTTGCAAACCTCAAGCATTTAAGAAGCTCGATCATAACCATTTCTAGGTTCTATATTTGTAAAACATTCTAAGAATATAATATTCATACATTATATAAATATATTTTTCATATACGAATCACAAAAAGCATTATGCCTCCTCGCAATAACTGGTAATAAATTGATTCTTGAAATTAATAGAATTTATAACCTTAAAAATTTAGAAGAGTCCTTTATACTTAGGAACTGGTTTGGAATACATTCCATACTTTATGAAACTTTTTCTAGGGTTTGACTCTTACAAGAGTTTTCCTTCTCTAACTGATAATTATCTTGGTGTACGCTTAACATCAACGTAAAATTTCTATTTATTAATGGTTTCCACCGATCTTTTTCTGATCAGCTTAATCTGTTTATCCATTTCGGACAACATTTCTGGACTAATGCTAATCATATCTTCTAGCTTACCCAGCTTATAGGAGTTTGGCATCTTTTCTATCCAATGTTTCAATTCAAGCCATCTTAATAGCAAAAGTTAGGTATTGTTAAAAATTTCAGAAGTGAAAAAGTAGTCTCCCTACTTATATTGTTTATCCATGCAATAGGTTTGTAACAAATTCTCCCAAAAAACCTAGTTAATTCTCTCAATTTAACCATTTGTTCTTAGGATCATAAGTTGTACTCTTATTAAGTTTAGTCCTTAGCATAGAAAATAAAGTTTGCCAAAACCTTGACATTATACACGCATTTCTATCCAAGATAACCTTCTCAAGAAAACCATGCAATCTAAACACTTCTTGAACAGAATTGCGGCTGACACAAGTGCTCCATCAATCAAATTCCATGGTATAAAATATGCTACCTTTGTGAGTTTATCAACCACAACTAAAATGGCATCATGTCTATTCCTTGACATAGGAAGATCTTGAACAAAATCCATACTGATAACTTGCCATTTCCACTCTGGTACATCAGGTCGATACATCAGTCCTATGGAATGCTGATGTTCTGCTTTTACCCTCAAGCATTCCAAACAACTTGCTACAAATTTCACAACATCATTCTTCATTTTTTTCCAAAAATAAAGAGGTTTAACATCTGCTAGGAGTTTGATCACTCCTGGATGTCTAGAATATGGTGCAGTATGAACTTCTTTCCATACTAGATTCCTTCATTCAGCAGAATTAGAAACACATATACTTCCTCTGAAACTCAATAGTCCGTCAAACTCAAATTGAAACCTATCATACCTTGAATCTTTAGGATTTACCACAAGAGCTTGCTTGACTTGCTCATAATATTCATCACCTAATAAATTTTGCAACACTTAATCTTTAAAGTTTGCATGAATAAAGACAATTGAAGAAATATATCCCCTCAAACTCAGAGCATCAACCACTATGTTCTCTTTTAGTAAACCAATTGCCTCTTTGACATTTATCTGTCCACTCAAATAATTTCTCTTAACCATTGCAGAATCACTTGCACATGTTGGTAATGTTCTCCTTTATTCTTAGAAAAAATAAGTAGTATATCTTCCAGAAAGGCTAGAACAAACTTGTCTATACAATCTCTAAACAAACTATTCATGAGATTTATAAATACGAAAGAGGTATTTGTAACTCCAAAAGGCAACACTGCGAACTCAAAGTGCCCATTTCTTATCCAAAAAGTTGTTTTATGGGTATCCTCATCCTTCATTATTAACTAATGATAAATTGATCACCAATCAATCTTTGAAAACACTACAGCTCCACGCATCTAATCAAAGAGGTCATCAATACGTGGTGAAAGATATTTGTTTTTTATCATTGCTTTAATGAGCATATGATACCAAATACACAATTGCAGAGTTATGTCCTTTTTCTTGACAACAATAACTAGTGCACCCCATGGTGAAATATTGGATCTAATCAAACCTTTAGCCAATAATTCTTGTAATGGGGCTTTGATTCCATTAATTCTATATTTGTCATAAAGCAAGGTACTTTTCTAGGTAACTTATCCCAAAACTCTAGGAGGAATAAAATTTTCAGTTGCTCCAATCACCCGTTCCATCAACTTTGGTGGAATGACTTTCTTCATATCTAGAAAAGTTCTAAGGCAAGCCTATCCCTTGCTTCCTTTTAGGGACTAAGGTTACAGGATTTTTATTACTCACTCTATATTCTTGGTGATTTTCCTTTCTCATCCCATGAGAAATCTCATTTTCCCCCTTCAGGGTTTCCTTGATCTCATACTTTCTTTTCCAAAATACCAGGTCTCTCCTAGGTTTTTATAAACATGGTTAGGATTGCTCCTTTTTGTCCAAGAGATTAATTAGTGGTTTATTCTCTTCTAGATTCTCACCCTAGTTTGTTCTTGTATAAAACACGTTGTCATTTTTCTCATGTGAGAAAAATAAGTTATCTAATAGTTTTCTGAATCTAAAGCGACTCAAAACATCAAACATATTTATCTCATAACAATCAATAAATTGATACACATCATTCTCATCTTTATTATAATTTATTCAGGAGTAACCACATCCTTATTTATATAGTTGATACGACAAGACTACATGTCACTGTTGATTTAACAATCTTCCAATTTAAACAAACATAGAGGGTGGATGTACACACAAGTACTCCTCCGACACCTTTTTCCTAAAACAGAAGCATCACAACAACCTCCAAGTGACATGTCATGATTAGCTACAGTTTACTAGGTTTTACTACACAAGTAGAAATAGTAGGATTCTTGGCTAGTTCAAAACGTTGTTTTCTTTCTAGCCATATCTGCTTAAGTGCATTAGCAAAAGTCTCTGATTCCTCCAGCCATGCACCCTCAATATAATTAATATGCTCTTTAAGTTCAACTTCCTTGATAGGTTCCTTTTTAACTACTAACTCAGGTAAATGTCGAGGAACAGACTTCCTAGCAGTCTTCTTGGTTCTTTTCCACACCATTCTGGCAGAATAAATTCAAACATTAGCTAACCGCATAATGTTGACTATAGGTTAGTATAGTGGACTCATAAGCCCTAGTGTCGAACCTGGAAGCTCTAATACCATATGTAACATCCACGTTCTAAAAACATAGTAAAATCGATAATTTACCATAGAGTAATTCAACAAGGGTAAAAATGAGAGAAAAAATTTCTTTTATTTCACATATAATCAAGTAACAACAAATTACAAGATTTCTATCCTGAAATAAGCAACATATTATGATATACAAAGATGACATTTTGTCTTTATAATTTACAAATATCTGCAATAGATAATGTTTTACATAGTCTCAATAAACATAGGTCTCAAAGATATACTGCATCTGGAAATCTGACATCTTTATCACAAGCCTCGGCATGTCTTTTGCTAGAGAGAGAGAGTGTCTTTCTAGTGATTTACCTCCATCCACAAACTGGTGGTCTCCCACACATCTTCCACATATGAAGTGGCCCTACCCTTCACGAGGAATATAGACCAAAGGTGACGAGTGGTAATTTGCCTTTCTAAGTACATAGTGTTGTATCCTACACAACTCTATCAATCATACAACCCTAGATACCCTCTAGCTAAGTATGATTTCTGATAGGTTATGCAATCCAAATACAGTGAACTGACAATGCATGCAGAGACATATGCATTACTATGGCCATAGTTTCAATATAAATTAACGTTCGCAATGAACATTGTCATAATGTTCACCCACCCCAACTCAACTTGGATACTATCATATTCCTACAGTTGACTTGGTCGGTTACGTATAACTATATAGTATTGACAACTTCAATATTTTAGTCTTCACAACCTAGACAAGTTTTCATTCACTGTCTGTATTCCATAGACCCTATCGACTACCTTTCTTTACAGGGATTCTCATTGCATCATTGCAATACCTGAGATCCAAGATCCAAGACTTATCAACTCATAAGAATTTTAAATCAATTAATAACGACTAAGATGGTTACCTTACCCAGGTTAAGCATCATAGTATAGGAAACTATTTCCTTTCTTACAATTAAGAATAAATATACATAGTTAGGGTAATTGTCCCTCCAATCACAATCTATAAAATGATCACAAGATTTAATAAATATATATACCCTATTGGGTCAAGTTACAGTATTGACCTCCCTATTCCATCATAATGGAATATCTACAAAATCTTAAAGGCACATATCAACCTATAAAAACATAAAGGTATGTTAATATTAATAACCCAATTGGGTCTAAACTTGGGATTAGTCTTCCCATTTCAAAATAATAACAAACCTTCTAATTCAGGTTCAAAAAGGGGGGTTTAAGCAAGCGATCATCCCTCTAGTCTTCTTTCAACTAACACAAAAAGTTGTTTCAAACTCTTCTAAACAAGATCATTTCCCATTTTCAACATATCCTCTGTTAAAGCCAACCAAATGTTCTAACCAAGTTATACATTGACTATAGTCATCTTGATACCACTAGTTTGCTATCCAAAAATTCTCATTGTCGAAAGGTTACTCTTCCAACTATGTACTATGTAGTCGATGAACCTTGCTATCTAATCTTTGGGCAATTCAAGGAAACTATGATATCAGCTCTTGTGCTTAGCATTCATTTTGATAAAGTCTTTTGCACTAAATCCTATTGAACATAGGTTTATTTAGCCTATTCCAACCTAATGGAAAAACAAATAGACTAAGTCTTGAAAGTAAGAATTTTGTAAAAAGATTGTCTACTAGCTCATATATATATATATATATATATATATATATATATATATATATATATATATATATATATATATATATATATATATATATATATATATATATATATATATATATATATATATATATATATCTTTCAATCCATGACTAGATCATTAATACAAGTATTTCCTTAGATTTATCTCCCCAAGGCTCAAAACAGATCTAAACTTTGACAAAGTATAGTTTGACTCCATATTTTGATGGACTAATTCCATTACTATCTAAAAGAATATCTAATCTATGTTTCTCTCTTTTACCTCAAATGAGCTATAACAAAGCTAACATGCAGGTGTACTAGTCTCGACCTGCAACAGAGAATTCAACCCACCTTAAACATCATTAGAAGCAAAGTAAACTTCTTAAGGTAAAGCTTGTTACCTAGAACTAAAGTGTTCTTCCTATTAGAAGGAAAACTATCACCGAAGTTATCCTAAACATTTTAAACTTGTTTTCGACATAAACATTCCCAGCATTACGAGATTGCATGGTCTTTAACAACAAGGTTGATCTCCTTTACAATGATAAACTTGTTTAGAATTAGCTTTATGACTCTAAAAAGAATAAGATGTCGACTAAGATCGATTGTCATTAAAAAATGAAATCAGACTGAGATAAGAAACTATTATCTCATTTCTATGACCTGCAGAGTTTATCACATAAAGTAGTCTCAAACGTAAAATTGAAGTCGAATGCCTTTTATCTATTATAAAACTAGAAGAATGAAGTCATTTAAGTGATGAGTCTTTAAATCGCATAAACTTGTTTTGACTCACTATATCTAGAAGTGGTGACAACGATTACAGTGAGATATAAGACATTTTCTTATCCGCTATTGAGGAGTATATATTTATATGAATAGAGATATTAACAATATGAAACCATAGCCTTATTACAACATTAAAATATTCCTTAAAAGTTATGATAAGTAGATGAAATTGTGTCCTTCTCAGTTAAGAACTTCCCTATTAACTATATATATATAAACACATATACCTGCCATAATAGATGGCGTCGACCATACTTATATATGCCATAATCGATGGCGTTGGCTATAACGAACACTTAAACTACTTATAGATCAAGAGAAATCATGGAAGTAAAGAAACTAGTTTTATACACAATGCAAGTTTATTAACTGAGAAAAGAACCTGGTACATTTCTCTTGGTCATAAGTAGCGCGTGGTTGCAGTCTATTCCTTAGATCATTACCACAATGTCGCCCCCACCTGAGAAGAGTCTCTGACAGCAATATTCCCCGCCCTTGAGGAGAATGGTTCATGTCTAAAAGTACAGTTCTACGACTATTGCATAATGATCCCACTATCGTTCATTAAAAACCTTTTCCTTTCGGTTATCGGGTTCTTCAAATATGATAACAACAAATTAAGACTCCACTAGATGCTGCTCCTACAAAACAGTCTCCACAACTCTATTTGAGAGTCATCCTTGCCCACGTCTAACTGTTATAAACTCTCCACTACAAATTAGTTAAAACAGAATCCTTTTCATTCGTTGCAACTCTACTTAAGAGAACTTATGTGGCTCGAGCATGCCTATGGGAGGGAATACGTGGAATATCATACTACCTTCTTTATCGAGTCTGACACCAAAAGAACACATCTCAGGGTTTCGTTAAACCATAACTAAGTGTTTGTTAAAGCAACTTCATTTAGAATGTGAGGGCTCCAAAATACCATTTAGTTATCTCTTAAGTAATTAAAACCACTACTCAAAGTTGTTAAAAACCCTTCTAACAAAATAATAAACATAATAATAATAATAATCCTTGACCATATTTAAGCTTTGATCAAAACATGTTAATAATAATAAGTCAAAAGGCTTACGAGTAATGTGATAGGGTCGAGCTTGTCTCCCCTTCACAGACTCTCATTAAATCACATCGATGTGACTTGACGAGATCGTCGTCAGATATTAAAAGTCAACAATAAAACACTAAGTGATTCAATAATAGCAATGCAACCATTTTATGACAATCACGTCATAATTTTTACGTTAAACGTAAATGGTTACTATTCTTACTCAGATGATGTTGTTTACTTCACAAATGACTATGTCGACTCACAAACGACTTGACTTAGAAAAGATTCGAAAGATATCGACTACCCGTTGATTAAATTCAAAAGTATACTGACAAGACACGACTTATCTCTGTCGACACCGGTTCACATTTTTGTTAAACACTCATACTCATTTTGGCAAATAAACCACTCATAACCTGAGGTCTATATCTCTTTCCTTGAAAGATACTCTCTCTCTCTCTCTTTTCTCTGAGAGTCATCTGAAAGCCTGCAATCCTGTATCAAACTTGTAACCAACAAATTATGATCAGATCATCATTAGTCAAATAATAAATCAAATCTCATAATGCAATATTAAATCAACAATAATAAAATATCCATAATTCCATATATGACATTTGATATAATTTGTCTTTCCTCGACATTAATCTAAACATCATAATAGATTTACTTATGTCTAGAGTAAAAGTGAAAAGTATCATTAGACAAAAATTGGGGATGTAACAAATGGATCACATCCACAGACACGAAATCTATGCAAAGTTGGAGAAATTAGCTTGGGAGATGAAGGCAGGAGGACATTTTCTAGATTCAGGACATTTACTAAATGATGTGGAAGAGGAGGAAAAATAATTATCTCTGCCACCATAGTGAAAAATTGGTAGTTGCATTTGGCTTGTTAAACAGACCCAAGAACTTTCAAGTATGTGTCGATTGCCACACTACAAAATTTATCTCCAAGTTTGTTACAAGAGAAATTGTTGTGATAGATGCAAATTGTTTCCATCATTTTAAACAGGGACAATGTTCTTGAGGAGATGATTGGTGATGCTAAATGAAGCAATCTGAAAAATAGGCTTGCAATATGTTGTAGTGGTAACTGCCCTGGTAGACATGTATGCAAAATGTGGAAACATAAACAAAGCATGTGAACTGTTTGACAAAATGCCTCAAAGAAATGTGGTCTCATGGACTACAATGATTGTAGGATATGCACAAATTGAACTTTTTGAGAAGAAATTAAAAACTTTCAAGCAAATGCAATTGGTAGGTGTAAAGCCATACTCCACAACCTTTGTCAGCATCCTCCCTGCTTGTGCCAAAATGGGAGCTTTGGAATAGGGTATGACATCATCAAAGCATGAAGGATAGAGGAATTTTGTCATTTGTTGTAGTTGCAACTGCCCTGGTAGACATGTATGCAAAATGTGGAATCATGGACAAGGCACATGAACTATTTGATAGAATGCCGCAAAAAATATGGTCTCATGGACTGCAATGATTGTAGGATACACACAAATTGGATTTTTTGAAAATGCTCTAGAAACTCTCAAGTAAATGCAATTTCACTGTGATCTTTCTTTGTCTTAATCCTGAGGTCTAAATCTTTACCATTTTTACTTTTAGGTTTGTCACACTTCTCTAGACTCTCATCAAGCCTATCGATGCATGTTTTAAACCCCCAAAGATCTTCAAACTCTGTATGGTCTTGTATACTATCAAATAGGCCTGTAGAATGCAGTGATAGTCTTGATCTCTATCAGGGACCTCTCAAGATAATTCACTCCAACTGTCTAGAGTTTGGGGAGACCAAGGTTTACAAAGCATATTCAAGTCAAAGAGAGGTTTCCATGGTTGCATGACAATGTGTAGGAGACAACTACAAAGGAATGGAGACTAAGATACATTGCAAAGAGGCAAAGTTTCTAGATAGGCTTGCAGATGTGAGGTCAAGAAGATAGAGAATGAAGAGGGTCAAGAAGACTGAGGGTGGACAGATTGAACAGAGTTGTTGCCTGATCTTGAAAGTAGTTTTGACCATGGTTAACAATTGTTGAAAACCTCATATCTGGAGATATACATGACAAAGAACAAAAATCACATATAAAATCCTAATAGAGGATCTCTTTAGACATAGTTTTTGGTTAGGTTACAAAGAGACAATGATAACAATAAACAGAGGTCCATCATGAAAGATTATATAGAGCCTTGTCACCAACACTCTAGGGTATCATGTTTGAGCTTTACAATGTCTTGTAGAAAGTATACACTATCATGCAAAAATTTACATTGTCACACAAAGGTTTGAATTAAAGAATATTTTCATTCATAAGAAATCTTTGAGACTATAAAAACAAGAATATAGAGGGATTTTAAACTACATTGAATGCATATAGGGCAAAATGAAGAAGAGATTGAGATACATTGCACAAGAGAGACAATGACTCAAGACTATCAGTTCAAGAATACAGAGGTCTAAGGAAAGGTGACAGTCCAAACCCACCTTTACATCTCTCTATCCATTTTCAACTATGAGGTTTGCATGATATGATTGTCTCATTCTTAATAGAGACCTACACTAGAAAGTTGCAAGCAACCATATGGACTATCACAAAGTTGGTAGACATGAGAAGACACTGAGATTTGAGTATGGGACAGTCAACATGATCTCATAAAGGTTGTGAAGATAGTGTGCATAAACCCACTTGTTGGGATCTCTTCACCAAGCCCTGCATAAACATTATGAAATCTGTGTGATAAGGGAATCCCATGCACCTTATAGGAATGCGTGAGATCTACATGTTCATTATGAGCACCTTGCAAAAGAAGGCCTGCTAAACTAGTATAAGGTCAATACAGTAATTGTAAAGGGTCTAGTATAACCTTGCATCTCCAGTGTCAGGTATGCATATGTTAAAGGAGAGCTTGATGACAATCATTTAAAGGAACTCATAAGATGCCTACACTCAGTATTGAAAGCAAGGGATTGGTAATAGGGCATCAAGGCAATAAATACAATGACCTTGTGAAGATATATAATGCAAAGATAGCATTAATAGGCCTACACTAGAGGTAGCAAAGGGATCTAGAATGATATAGAAGTCAATCCAAGAGGAGAAAGGTCTAATGAACAACTATACAAAGAAGATATGTATTAGAAGGAGTGTAATGAGAATAGATAAGGCATATCAAATAAAGATCCAAATGGACCCTGTATCAGTCTCACATAGCAAAGGTAGTTTATGAAGGCTCTTGAGTAGCTCTATCTTATAGTGCTAAATACTATTACAGACTTGGGTTGAACTTTTACAAAGGTATGTCAAAATTGTAGAAACATAGGAAGTTCCATGGAATAGGAGATCTAAGAATATCAAGAGTAGTGTTGTTTTGAACTAGTAATATTGAATCATTAAACCCTGCCAAATGATGAACAAGTTTGTATAGAAGATTAGGGTCTCTCAAACCTACACAAAGGAGATTTATGAGTCAAAATAGTATCATGATAGGGACTGTGAAGTTCTTTTAGACTAGAGAATCCTTTGTAACATTTTGTGCAGTCTTGAGAGAGCCCTAGAGGTCTCACAAGGTTTAGAGATTCATCAACAGTTATACAACTTTGTCTAAGTTTTTAGGATTCACGTGAGCCTAGAAAGGTTACAAATATGCCTAAAATATAGAACAATGCCAATACAAGAAGATCTGCATAGTGGGTTTTAGAGAAGGACTGTCAATGCAAGGTATGAAGGAACCCTAGACATGCTACGTGAAAGAGGATACCTTAAGAAACATTATAAGAGAGTTTTATAACTTTAAAAGAGGCTAACAGAGGGTAACAAGAGAAAAGATCACTATAAGAGAGAGGGACTAGGGTTTGTGAAGGTGTTGCCATTTGAATGGTAGTCACAAATGGTAGATTTTGTGTGATGACAATTATTATTGAAAGACAGTCATAAAAGAAGATCACAGTTAAATGAATATATCAAAGGGTAGTTTTGGACTGTTGAAGGTTAGAAAAAGGTTGAGGAAATTAGTCATAGAGATGCATAACTGAACAAGGGTCACCATGAATGTAATGAAGGGGCAGTCAATCAACAAATGGTAGTCATAGAATGCAAAGGGGACAGTGGTCTTGAAAAGAAGAGGGTGCATAGGTTGTGAATGAAGCACTATGTAGATGTTTTAACAGAGTAAGATAACATAAGAGCCACAAATCTATGGCATTTCCCATCAATGAATGATGATAATCTTTTGGAAATGCATGGGATTGTCATAGTCAATGTTCCATATGACATCCTTGTCAAAGGATGTTATTTTTGTTACTTTTTCTTGCATGCAACAATTGTGGGCTAGGATCCAAGAGAAGATTTAGACACCAAAACCATGTGATTGACGATAAGAATGAACCATAAAAAGTTGAATTGCAGGATTTATTGGCAGTTGACTATTCTTAAATATCATCCACTTCAACAGTTAAAGGTCAATTTTTACTAGTAAAAATAGGACAAATACTTACATTTTTTTGTTGTGAATGAGGTGTAAAATTGTTATTGATTGTTTGACCATTGAAGTGGAAGATACTTAAGTGGAGTGATTGGGAGTCGGCTATTCTTAAATATCATCCACTTCAATAGTCAAAGGTCAATTTTTGCCAATAAAAATAGGACAAATATTTACATCAACCTTGAATTTGCTTTATCATTTTAGTTGTTTAAATAAGCATGAGAGGCTCCTACCTTTGTGGATAGAGGAAGCAAGTTTTTCATGATGAAGATGCAAGGATCTATAAATGTTGCAGGGCCCATTTCACATACACCTTCAAAACCTGATTTGTCCAGATTACTTACATAAAAATCCAATGGCTTGCCTGCTCTCCAGGGCATCTAATATGTCATTAAAAGAATACAATAACTTAGTTAAACTACCAAACTTATTTTTATATAATCTCAAGACAATATCACATTCACAATGTTACTGGCTTTTACCATTTTCAATAGCTCTTCCTAAGGTTTCTATTTTGAAAATTTCTGATTTTAAATAATGTGATTTACAAACTTACACAAGATAATCTAAGAACTTACATTGTTGTTGAAACCAATGGGTCTAAATGTCTAAGCAAGAAGCCCATGATGTGCATATGGAATATGGGAAGGGTCCATCAAATTTTTAGTAAGTACTTCATACCTGCAAAGTATCAGCCAAGGTATTTGTTTAATTTGCATGTAGAAATAAACATTATATATAATCTTATCAATTTGAAGGAAGAACACTAAAATAATTTAAGAACCAAAAAAATAGGAAAGATGAACAATAAAAACCATTAATATCTTGTGTCTGTGGAGTATAATCCCACTCAATAAATATTTGATTTTGCTTGAAAAAGAGTTACCCATAAGGAAAATCTCTCATTGTTAGAACAGATCGGATTGATGGATCGCTTAGCATTGGAATCAATGGCAGCGTTTTGTTGAGAGCAATATCTGTGTAAAGAGGATCAATATTTGGCCAAAACCAGATGATGCATTGTTGTAGTAGTCTTGGATAAACACTTGCGTGTGCCCTCTTGGAGGTGTGGACTTGCATTTAAGGTAGAATCACTTCATTAAAAATTATATATTTAATCCACACAACTACTACAAAATCACTAACCCTCACAGTGACTTGATTCTCATTCCTAGTTGTCAAAGAGACTAGATCCTCATTTTAATGCACAGTTAGATTGATCTCCATTTTTTATGACTACTGCCTCCTTAATGAACCTAACACAATGGCTTTAATAGTAATGCAACAAGCCAATATCTCTGAAACAAAACCATTGTCTCTTTGTTGCACTCTTGAAACCCTAGAACCCAAAGCATAATGATTTGAAACACTGTCCAAAGGCTAGATTGCAAGGGTTTTGAATCTAAAAACTTATATTGCATAATGTTGCCTCCATAATACATAAAATAGAGCTCTACAAAGTAGCATTTCAAACTGAAAATGCATATCAAACACAAAAGAAAACCCTAACCTGTGGGAATAAGGGAAAGAGCCTTCAAATGGACGAAGAAGACATTGATATGCAAGAACATGAAGAAAGAACATTCACTTATTTGCCTTCTACAACTCAAAAATGAAACAAAGCAACCCCAAGAAGATGGAAAAATGTAGAAAAGAGGCAAAGGAAACAACCAACGGTGCAAATGAAGCTTGAAAATGCTCAAAAATGTTGCCATGAAGCTGTCCCATGATCTTAGCTAAATGAAACTTAGATAACTACCCAGAAACACTGCAACCTTCCTTTTCAAAGCAGCAAACAGTAGAGAAGACATCCATCTTGGAAGAGCTCGTGTTTCAGTCCTTTTGCAAAAAAAAAACAAAGAGAGAATGAAACCCACACAAGTTTGCCTCCTTGCAAAAATAAAAAATTTAATTTATCACTTGTTCAACTTCATGTTTCCCTCTTTTTTTAATTACCCACTTTAATATCATATGGGACTAATTATTTAGTTGTATTTTTTACCCAATGATCAAATTAGTCATTTATAGTTGTGTTGCAAAAAATTAGTAGAATTTAGTCATTTTTAGTTGTCGTGACTAAAAGTTTTAGTCACGTAGTCATTTATTTGCCAAATTCTACTAGTGATAGAAAGGTTATCAGTTGACACTGAAGGCATACAAAGGAGATCATTGAATGATACCTCATCTATGTCAATAGATCCTTTCCCACAAAAACTCATATACGTGTTGTTGGCCATCAAGATGTGTGGTGATGAACAAGTCTCAAATGACTTGAGAACATACTATGTGATGAAGCCATATGATGTGTGGTGATGAACAAGTCTCAAATGAAGAGAACATACTATGTGCTGAAGCCATATGATGTGAAGCTCTAGAATCAAGGATCCATCTCCTTGACTCAAAATTTGCAACTACAATAAGTGCTTACCCCTTTTGTTTCTCTGACTTTGAAGATAAAGAAGAAGATGAAACCCCTGAAGGTGAATTTATTTGATCCTGTTTTAGAAGATGTTGCATTCATCAATTTTCTCTATATAAAATTTGTGTTCATCATGCCCTAGTTTCTTACAATATGCACACTTTGGCTTCTCCTTCTTAGATGATTCCCCTTTGGAGGGAGAGGATTCAGAATCTATATGTAGTTGTCCTTTTTCTTCTTTTGTTTCTTTTCAAGATTCTTGAATTCTTTTTGTACCTTAGGTTCACTAGCCACCAATGCTTGTGGCCTAGAAGACTCGAGGATTCCCATTTGAATTAGATTCACTTCCTCTTGGATTAAAAGATTTGAAAATGCATCAAAAGTAGGCTCAACATATGTAGCTCCCATAGAAACCCTATGAGTGTGAAAGCTAGAAACAAATATTGAATACTTAGGACCAAGCTTGGATAACACATTTAGAATCAATTGTAAATCATCCTTATTAGTCTTGCAATCCTTTAGTTGTGTTCTCATTTGCTTAATTTTGGAGATATAATCTTGGATGTGGTCAAACTCTTTATGCTCAATATTCATTAAATCACTATCAATCTGATATCCCCTAATCTTATCAGTTTTACCATACAATTGTTCAAGAGTCTCCCAAGCCTCCTTAGGTGTTTTACATGATTCAAGATGAAATTGTAAATCAAAAGAGACTAATGAACAAATGTGACCAAGAGTTTTCTCACGATTCATCTCACATACTACCTTTGAATTGACATCACTAGGTTCAAAAATAGATTCTTCTACATATCTAGTGCAACCTTTTTGCCTTAGATAATTCCATATTTATTTTTTCCATGATGCATAATTATATGGAATTAGGAGTTCAATTTGAGTTTTCCCCATTGCAAGAACAACAAAGAACTGAAAGCAATCAACAAGATCACCCCCCCAAATTCACTTAAACAATGATCCCCCCAGCAATATATGATCTGTGCACTTTATACTTAGTGTGATTACAGTTGCCACTAGCCAAAATAACAAAGTGGTATTTTGATTTTGGTACATGCAAATGCCAAATTTGGCCTCAAATTGAAAGTACAAATTAGATACAAAATGAAATCAATCTAATCATAGATATGAGAAGTGCTCAAAAAATTATGCAATTTCAAAAAAATTCACCAAAAAATGTTACTGTATGAGCCCAAATGGAGCCCCAAAAGTTCTCAAAACGGGAACTGCTCATCAACAGGTGTGAGAAACTACAATTTCTAGAAAAATCAAGCACCAAAATAAAAAATCATCTACACCACTATGAAGCATGTGAAATTATGCCCCAAATTTAAAAAATTGCTTCAAAAAAGGAGTTTGGATGACTGAGAAAATGACCTCTGAAGTTCAGGTGTACAAACCAAAAATGCATTGGAGAGGGGATCTAGGTGGGAGGATGAAAATCTTTCGACATCAAACTAATGCAGTGTTAATGTTAGCAATCAAAAAATAAAATCTTCCCCTAGATCACTAGAATATATCTCAGGGATGCAAAACTAATGTCTATTTTCACCAAAACCACTCTATATTGGTTGAAACCGCATGCCTGGAACTGAAAACTGCCCAAAAACTATGAAAAATCACTTTTAGAGTGTATTCGAAGGTTTGTGGGTGAAATATTCACTAGAATATTCTTCCTGGGTTGTCTAAGTGTTGCAAGGGGCGATATGGGGGTCGAATCTAAGGAATATTCCCCAAGTTTTGCTATTGATGATGTCAGCCAGGGGTTATGATTACCTCCAGCAGGTTTTAAATGTAGCGGAAGGTTTGCTACCATCAGGGAGTTTATGCGATAGTTAGTCAGGATTTACCTGCCATTAAGGGGTAGGGGCCCGCGGTGGCCATGTAGTGCTGGCAGGTTTGCCCATACTCTTTTCACTGCACAGGTTTGCACAAGTACCCTACGAATAGGGTACTACATACCCTACTAAATTATATATTTTTAATCCATAGAATTAAATAAAAACACATTGAATAAATAATTTATCCAACAGTTAATGAATTTACTCATTGTACAAAGAGTTGTATCGAAGACTCCACTTGCACAAGCACTGCACAATAAATGATTCCATAGAATATTCTCTACAAAGGTTCTGTATGATGGAGGAGGGGCAAAAATTCTGATGGCTTAGGGCAAAAGTGTCCAAATCTGATGAATTGATAGCCAATCAATAGATTCTTGGGCCTTTTGGATGCAATGGCAAGGTCAGATTTGACCCAAAATACTCCAAAAATGTAGCTATCTTCCAGATTTGGCAACCACCTCCCAACTTCAAACCCTTGTAGATCTTGCCTCCAATGTCCAATTTAGACAAATCAAAAGGATAAACTAACTTTTCTTGGACACCCTAAACTCAATGCTGAGATCATATTTGCATCAACATGCTCCAAAATGAACCTACAATACAAAGCCATGAAAAGGAAACTCTCCCAAATCTGGTATTTCTATCAAGTTTTTTTGATTCTCTAGGTCATCATATGATGTAAGAGAAGAGCATACTCAACTTTTCATGATCTACCATAATTTTCAACCTAGATCTCTCAATAAAGACTAACATAAAGCAATCCTATAAGCTCTATTACCATGTAAGAGTTCGCTATTGAGGTAGCCACATAAGATCTAGAAGCTTCAATGAAAACACAAGAGAGGCAAAAAAATGAGAGACTAATACTATTCTATGAAAGGATGCAAATACACAATATGATACAACAATATGATAATACGATGAGAAGACCTTGGTTATATAGACCAAGGTGAAAGATAGGATGACATAAGATTATGACAAGTGTCTTAATCTTATGACATGAGATATAAAGTGATAAGTATGCTAAGTGTACCCTAAGTAAACTTAACTAGACAAGTGTGAAGAGGACCTAATGTGGAACTAGTTAGGTAATATACCTCATTCACATCAACAATAAATAATTATAACATCATTGAACCTCTCTGAAGGTGCTCCAATTTCCACAAATATAACTTTCTCAAATACAATGGTTACAAGGCAACAAGCTAAGAAGAAAGACTAGATCCATGAGCAAACTCCATGATGCTACCATGATCCACAAGTAATCCTAATGGTGATCAACACCGATCAATTATGTGGGAACCCGAGGCCCAACCCTTTGAACTAAGAGATGGTCTTCGTGTTTGCAAACAAAAGCACGACACATAAGTGACCTCACACACACAACATATAAATTTTTTTTCTCTACACATGATTGGATACAATCAATCTAGTTAAACTAGGAAGAGGGTAGCTAAGGCATGGAGTGGTTTTCCCCTTAGTTCTCCATAGCCAAACCAAGAAGTGAAGTAGCTTGCATAGGTCTCATAGTGAGCATTCACCCCATGTATGCTTCTCATTATGCAAGGGACTTATTTAGTGCTTGCACCCATGTAAGGGGCTTCTTTAGTTGTAAAGACCCTACTTGATCTTTAATTGAATTATCTCAAAACTTCACTATAATTTTTTTTAATGATTTTGTTACTATTTTATCTAAATACTCAGGCAAGACACATATGTTCATAGGGAACAAGCAACTCAACTATCCATATGGGATAGGCAATATATCTATCCATACAAGATAAGTAGTAAAGATTTCCTCTGGCCAGAGATGACTTATCAGGACAATATTGTGTCCTATCCTAATAGACTACATCACTCTATTGAAGATGCAATGAGGTCATCTTCTATCAAGACTATAAATTTATTAGTTTGCACCCTACCTTAGAATTTTGGCTTAAGCCTCGAGGATGCAAAAGTTCACTGTGAACTCTTTTGAACATCAATGTTTATTCCATTAATTGAGTGTATTATATTAGAAAGTGCAATTTGGTTAGTCAGATAAATGACTCACCAAAGTGTACATGAAAACCTGAACCTAGGAACCTCCTTCATTTACTCAAGGCTACCTACATACCCATATCCACGAGATCAAGGTGTAATTTATATGTTAGTTTGGTTAAGTTTTATGTTGGATGTGAACTATATAAGTGGGTACACAGCCCTTTCCAGGGCCCCTTTTCCCTAGACAATTCCTCTTCGACTGTTACCCACTAAGGGAAGCATTAAACTTAATAAAAAAATTATTCATCTGTATGGTTGTTCTATTTTGTTTAAAACATGTCTCATTTAACGTGATAAAAAAACTTTCCTAGAATTTCACTGTCTATTTCTTACATTTTATATCAAAGATTTATTATAGACCGATGAAGATTTCCTATTCACTCCTCAGTATTACCAAACATAATAAGGTGTCCTATTTCTACCAGATGATTTATAGAAACGATGCCACAAATGCCATTGTTGCAACTATTTTGGGCTATAGATGCAGAAGTTCAATCACAACATTACTCATAAATGTGAACCAGAGGCACCATTAATACCGAACACTACATAGTGTTTGCTTTGCACGACTTGTTTAATTTAACTACATACTTGGAATTGAAATATAACAAGATAGATAGCAATTATTTATCTTAATTACATACTTAGACTTTGAAATAAATCAAACTTTAACTACATGCTTGAAATTGAAATAAACAAATAAATTAACTTTAACTAAGTACTTGATAGAATACCTCTTGTTTAAAATGCTAAAATGGAAATGAATAAATCCTTAATCTAAAATATTTTAATTTAATATCTAGCAATCATTGATCTACTACAATTCTCATAATTTCTTCTATTACAACAAAATTAAATAAATCACTTATCCACAACATTCAACTTATATAAAAAATTTCATTTCCATACCTAAGCTCTACAACTTCCCCACCCAAAATAGATTTTTTGGATTTGAATCTGAGTGGGAATGGCAGTTGACAGCCCAGGGGGGGCCCGTGGTCCCCTTGTCTCTTCCTATGCAGGGTGTGATACTTTCACACGAAGCACCCTAGAACACATGATTCCAGCCATGGGTTTAGGGCCTAAGGGCTAGAAAGTTGTCCTTGTGGGGAAAGACCATGTTGGTCAATCTAGTGGAACAATTATCCCTCTGTTGTCTGAATCTGAGGAAGGAACGACTTTGAAGCTACTAAACTTGATTATCCAGTGAGTGGTGTCAATAATGGAAAATACATTGGTGGGCAAGTTTTTTCTATCACCCCAACATTGACCTTGTTAGAACGTGGATAGCAACTCAATGGCAGCTTAAGGGCACCGTTTCAGCAAGCGCCATGGTGGGTGGTATGTTTATCTTTAAATTTACCTCTAAAGAAGATCTCCTCCATGTTTTATCTGGTGGACCATGGTTATATGGGAAGTATTCTCTTTCTATGTGTAAGTGGAGACCTAGATTTGACCCCAAGGTAGATCTGAACCAATCGACTCCAGTATGGGTAAGGCTACCTGGGTTGCCCCTTGAATACTGGGATGAAGAATTTTTTTCCTTGATTGGAATTCTTTTGGAGATTATGTTATGGTGGATAAGGTTACCAAGGAAAAATCTAGGCTTGTCTATGCTAGTTTTTGTGTCAACGTGGACATCCTTAAAACCCTCCCCATGTCCATCATCCTTGAGTCTAAATTTGGGAAATGGACCTAGAGCATTCTCTATGAAAACTCGAGGGTTTTTTGCCAAAACTACATGAAGTTGGGCCATGTCATAACACAGTGTCATGCCCCCAAAAAACCTATTCCAAAGCCAAAGGAATATGTGGAGAAGATGAAGGATGTTTCAGAGGAATATCCATTCAAGGAGGATATTTTGAATCTTATTAGTTCTCACCCTGCTTCCCCAATGAAGACTACATTTGGAGAATTCAAGGAGGAAAATCTACATGGTCCTACTCAGACTGAGGGAGAGAAAGTAGAAGAGGGTCTGGCTCTGCCAGAAAAAAAAAAACACAAACAACAGTAGAAAAGAGCAACAATTGCAAATTTAGAATGTTGCGGCATAGAAGATAGACAATAGTCCCCAGAAGACAGAATCTATTGTCCTGGAGATGCATGAGACAATCTCTGAAAGATAAGAGGGCAAGATCCTCCCACAAATGGAAGACTCGAGCTTTGTAGTGGACGGGACAACAACACAGAATTTACAGGTGCAGATACTGGAACATGCCAAAGTTCTTAGTCCCCCTCAGAAGGAAAGCTCGATTCTTTAGGTAAGTTATGTAAAAGCACATTTGGGGATGCTTTCTCTCCATCCCCAGGGGCAGGACCTAGTAAACATATCGGTGACATTAAAGGTTGGTCTACAACTAAAAGGAAGGGTAAAGGGCAGAGTGGGAAGACCATTGATGTTGGGGTCAACCTGAAATCTGGGAGACCTTCACATATCCAAACTAGATAGCGTGAGGTTGCGAAGGAGATAGAAAATGGAAGGCAAACCACATTACAGATGTCTTCTAGGAAGTTGAAGAGATGAAGATTCTCTCCTGGAATATTAGAGGACTAAATAGTCCTCACAAATAGTTTTTGACCTCAAAAACTGTATTTTTGAAAACAAGATTGATATTTTGTTGTTACAAGAAGTCAAGATGTCTAAAGGTAATTTTAAACTTGTTGCCAATAACATATGGCCTAATGCTAATTTTGCTATTAGTGAAGCTTATGGGGCATCTGGTGACATCATTACTATGTGGGGACACAATGTGAAGGGTTCTGTTGTTACCTACACTAGGCACTATCTTGAAGTCTCTTTCTTCCATCAGGACAACGATTGGTTTGTGGTCAATGTAAATGCCCCTAATTCTAGGGTGGGCTGAAAGGAGGTTTTACATTTTTTGTCTTCCAGAATTAACCATAACAAAACACTTCATTGGATGGTTGCGGGAGACTTCAATACCCCTCTTTTTCCCTTGGAAAAACTAGGAGACATTATGGACTACTCTGATAGTATGACTGATTTTGCAGAGTTCTTGAATAATGTCGGCCTTATGGACACTAAACTCTCTAGCCAATCTTTCACTTGGTTCAATAGGCTTCAAGGAGACCACCTTATCGAGGTTAAGCTAGATAGGGTCCTTATTTCTTCAAATTGGAATATTGTTAATCTTCTCAAGCTGGAGGCTCTCCTCAGAATTGGTTCTGATCATAACTCTCTTTTGTTGAACTGGTAGGAAAGAACTCATAGAGGACCTTATCCCTTTAGGTTTTAAATGATGTGGGTTGTTCACCCAGACTTTAAGGATTGTTTATCCAATTGGTGGAGAATTCCTATCCAAGGGCTGACTATGTTTAGATTGGCCCGATAACTCATTAATGTCAAAAACTGTGTGAATGGTTGGAATCGATTCTCCTTTGGGAATGTGTTAGAGAAAAAAAAGGTTTTGGCCAATAGACTATCTGAAATTCAGACCAAAATGGAGTAGGGGGATAGTTCGGAGGGAATTTTCTCTTTGGAAAAATCCTTAACTAAGGACTGTTATTTGGTTCTAAGGAAGGAGGAGCTCTTTTGGAAGCAGAAATCCCATATCCAATGGTTGAAGGAAGGAGATAGAAATACTTCCTTCTTCCACCAATCTACTCTAAGACACATGAAAAGAAACAATATATCTAGGCTTCTGGATGAGGAAGGTATGGAAGCTACTTTGGATGAACAATTTGGGGAATTGGCTTCTCGGTATTTTCAATCTTTGGTGGTAGCCTAGCCTATTAATTTCTCCCCCTTTGAAGAAGAAACATTGTTGAGTCCTATTCCCTCACTCTTGTCTAAGGAAGATAACTACCTTTTGACCAAACCAGTCACAAAAGATGAAGTTAGGGCTGTGGTATTCTCTATTGGGGCACTCAAGGATTTAGGGCTGGATGGTTTCTCGCTGCTTTCTTCCAAGAATTCTGGGAAATTGTTAGAAAGGATGTTGCTAAAGATTTCTTTAGGACAAGGAAGCTTTTGCGACAATTGAACATCAACTTCATAGCACTTGTCCCTAAAAAGCCCGATCCTATTTCCATGACTGATTTCAGACCCATAAGTCTTTGTAATATAGTCTATAAGATATTTACTAAGATCATGGTGTTTAGACTCCAACCTCTGTTGGACAAAATTATTTCTATTAAAATCAGAAAGGCTTTGTCTTAGATAGACAAATTCTCGACGCAACCATATCAACCCATGAAGTTATCCACTCCATATCCAAGAGTAATATTCTAGGTGTGGATTTTAAGCTTGATATCTCTAAGGCTTATGATAGAGTCAGTTGGGATTTCTTGTTCAAAGTTCTTAGGAGATTTGAGTTTCATGAAAGAGCTATTAGCTTGATAAAGGAGTGTGTATCCACTACTAGATTCTTTGTTCTTGTTAATGAAATCCCTCGTGGGTTCTTTCCAGCTGGTAGGGGAATTAGACAAGGGGACACATTATCTCCCTATCTTTTTATCATTATGGCTAAAGTTTTGGGAAGAAATGTCTGTAATATGTTGAGAAAGGGTTCCCTTCAAGGTGTCAAGCCAACTTCCACAGCCCAACCTTCAATCATTCAACAGTTTGTTGATGATACGATCTTGTTTGGAACTACTTTAGTAGTTGAGGCTAGAAGGTGGAAATATCTCTTGAATGACTATGATGTTATTTCTGGTCAAAGCATCAACTTTGAAAAGAGCCAAATTTACTTCCTTAATACCCCTACTGATCTACAACTCAAAATTAAGGGTATCCTTGCTCTAGTGCACTTATGATGGCTGCTTATCTTGGGCTCCCTCTCACAGTTAAAAAGTTACCCCTGATTATTGGCATTCGGTCCTTGAAATAATTCAGAAGAAATTGGCAGGATGGAAAGGCAGGCTTCTTAGTCAAGCTAGGAAGTTTTAGCATCTAAAGGATGAAAGGAAGCAAGGTATACGGAAATGCTTCCTACACTAATCTAATGAGGAAAGGTTTATGCAAATTTTTATCTTTTACAATTACAGATATGAGATGCACATTAATAGAGAGATTATAACAAACATCTAAATGCAAGAACAATGCTCACAACATAAGATATATGTGCGGAAAACCCTTTCGGGTGAAAACCCCCACACCCTAAAACCTACACAATGTATTATCAAATCAAATGTTGATTACAACACACTTGCAATGCAAGTTCTTCCAGAAGTACACAAATGTCAAACATTGGAGTAATTCCAACAGCATAATGGTACTTGCAAATGAACCATACAACTCCAACTCCAAGCACCTATAAATATAGAGAAATACTAAGGATGGAGGTAGCTTCTAGAGAAAGCCACAAAATAATCTCGTTCAAATCCATATGGCCCAAATTCTAAGGCCATAAGACATGCAAAAGACACTTGTCAAAAATTCCCTTACAACCCCCATACTTGGGCACCCTAAATTTGCCCAAAATAGGTATGACAGATGCTCTTACACCATCATAAAATCTATCATATATGACACCACTTACAGCTGTAAGAGAATCTATCATAACTGACTATTAATAAATAATTCTCTTACAACTTGTCATAGTCAAACTTGGGCACCTACCTTCTCCATGCAAAGATGCCTCTTGACACTTGTCACACCTGTCATAAAATCTCTATTTCTAGCTCTTACATGTCATAGAATCTGTCATATATCATAATCTCTTACATAACCCACAAGATGCCGACACATGGCAATTAATGCCACCTCAAAATGGGACACCTAAATTTTCAAATTTTGACTTGACCATCCAAGTCACCTTCCAAGTGGGATGACATGTCAACATGCCACCTCACACTAAATGACAAAACCTTATGACCAATATTAAATACAATATAGGCAATTAAATAATATACAATAAAATAATAATTGAGACACCTTATTTCCAAAAAAAGGCTTCACTTTAGGGAATACCCACTTATTTTCTCAGACTCTTCAAAATCCCTAAATACTTAGCTAAGAAGTTTGAGCAGATCTAGAAAAACTTCTTGTGGTCAGGTGTGGAGGAAAAAAGAAAGTTAGCCTTGGTCAATTGGGACAAGGTTTGTTTGCCTAAAATCCAGGGAGGCTTGGGTATAAGAAAAATTCACCTCATGAATAATGCCCTTTTGGCCAAAGTTGGGTGGAACTTGATCAATGACAGCAAAGACTGGAGGGACATCATGAAAGCTAAATACTTTAAGGGTGGCTAGGTCACCAATTTCATCTCATAGTAGAATTTCCCCAAGAGATCTGTTATTTGGAATAATACCCTAAAATCTAGAGGGATCCTACACAAGGGTATCAAATGGAAGGTAGGTAATGACAGGAATATCATCTTTTGGGGGGATAGATGGTTTGGGGAGCAGCCTCTCAGGGAGCTCAATTTTGGTAGGTCGGTTGACAGAGCCAGCAATTTCTTTGGTTCTGTTGTCTCTGCTTATATCGGTCACAATGGTTGCTCTAGAAGTTGGAAATGTTTATTAGATTGTTGTCCTAATCAGAATGAGGTTAGACAACTTGCTTTGTAGTTCTAAATGGAATTGGATAACTATATACTCTCTATGTTCCCTAGAGAGGATCAAATTGTTTGGGAGAAAGACAATAGAGGTCTTTTTACTGTGAAAACAACATATGGTCTGTTGTTAGACCCTACTAAGGATAGATTTTGGCATAAAGTTTGGAATTTTAGGCTCATTCCTAAAATTAATTTCTTTTGGTGGATAGCTAATCACAACAAAATTCTCACATTGGACAACCTTGAGAAAAGGGGATTTCAACTTCCTAATAGGTGTGTTTTATGTCTAAAAGCTAAAGAGTTTGTTTTCCATATGCTCTTTTCTTGTAATTTTTCTAGGGAAGTTTGGGGTTTAACGCTGCATAGGATGGATGTGGAGTGGGTGTTCAATGAGAATCTAAATTCTTTTGTTAAGGAATGGTCGTCCCCTTTTTCCTTCCTTGTGGTCAAAGAGTTGTGGAGACAAATCCATCCTCACCTTGGGTGGAATATCTGGAAGGAGAGGAATAATAGGATTTTTAGGGACACCTCCAGAACCCCTTTGAAGTCTTTCAGGCCTTTTCCAGACTTCTGATTGAAAATCTGTCCACTTGCAAATTTGAGTCTACTGAGTGCTCTCCTAGCTAGGTTGAAGTGGATCTTGTGAACACTTGGGATGTTGCGAAGGGTCTTTGTCAAGTGGATAACTCCATAAAGCTTGCAAAAGCTGATACTCATTGGAGACCCCCTCAGAAGGATTGGTGCAAATTAAACTTTGATGGGGCAGCTAAAGGCAATCCGAGATAGGCTAGTGGAGGAGGTATTATCAGATCTGACAAGGGTACCTTTATGGCTACTTATGCTAGAGGTTTAGGGATCATAATTAATAATGATTCTAAGGCTTTTGCTATGTTATGGGGAGTTAAACTAGCTCATTCTTTGGGCATAAAAAACTCCATGTGGAAGGAGATTCCAAACTCCTTGTTAATGGTGTCCTTGGTATATCAAATCCTAGTTAGCAACTAATGGATGTGGTTAGGGACTTAAAAATTCTTCTAAGTGGATTTGAAGAATTTGTTGTCTCCCATATTTTTAGAGAGGGCAATGTTGTTGCAGATGCTATGGCTAATGTTGGCATTAACAACTCCTCTTGGAGATGCTAGAGAAAGGCTACAAATCTTCTTAGTAGAGTTCAAGCTCTCCTTGTTAAGGATGGTAGTAGTCCCTGATAATATTTTGGATCTCAAGCCTTGCTGTGGGAGGATTGGCAGCTGGGAGAGACCTAGTTGGGTAATCTGGGTCATGTCTCTTTGCTTGGATGTTGGGAGAAATGTGGGTGTTTTGAAAGGTATGGTTGTCGATAGGACTATGGGGGAAAAAAGTCCTTGGCAATAAAATTCAAATGGAGTATGGAGCCATTGATAGTAAGATTCAAATCCAAAAAAGGGGGATGGTTGACATGGACTAGGAGGTTAAGAGTCAATAACTTGTTGCTGATTGGACTACTGGTGTGGATGGTGGCCCACTTGCCGGGGATGGCTGGCGGACAGGTTGGCAAAATGGCAATCATCATGATATCATCTCCTATTTCATCTGCATTGAATTCGACATGAGGTGGTGGGCGTACGTTCTCCTCCTAGTAGCGAAGTAAGGTGGTAGGCGCTCCCTGCATATCATCCATCATTACAACTCCCATAAAATCTAGCGGATCACTCATTTAGGTGATATGATGAGCACGAAAGGATCGAGAATCCATAATGCCCTTTACTACTTAATTTGGTTCAATCCATGCAGAAAAGACAAGCTACATATTTTTGTGACGTATTTGCTACTGTGTGAAATCAACAGAAGTGCTTCCATGGGAGGAGATATTGTAAGAACAGAACCCTCTTCCCCTGATGAATTTAAGCAAGACCCTACCATTTGGTATATCCTCTAGAAAGGGGGGTGACCTCTTTCCTTGAAAGTCTGAAAGGGCATGATGAGAACCTATCTCATCAATTTATGGATTCTTGAGACAATTGGCATGTTCATCTTGGTGATATAGCCTTCAAGGTCACCGAAGAGGTCATCGGTCAGGTGACAAGAATGTCTACTAAAAGGAGGAAGCAATGCCACTGGAGCAGGGTCCCGGACCTGGAAAGTATGGTGGCTTTCTTCAGTGAGGGGGAATCTACGACCAAAATGTAGGGGGTTTTGAGCGGGAGAAGCTTCCAATTCTGTGGGACCAGGTATAAAATATTTTACCCTTAAAGGGTGATATAAAGTCTACTTTCACTATCATTTTGCCTTGCTTAATCACTTTTGTCACAGTTCTGAGATTAGTTTTCCTTTTTTTCTCTTATCCTCCTTGGAGAATTCCATAAGGGTGGTGAGGAAAGCTTAGAATCCCAATACCCTGTTCATCCCCCTCCATCAGGGCCTTATCTTTCACCTTTACCATTTTCATCTAGCAATGTGTCCTCCTAAGACCATTAAGGTTAGTGTCCTCAATGATTCCCCTCCGGATCCTGTTTGTCGTTAGCCCCAATGTTAAAGGTAAAGGTAAGAAGTTTGTGGTGTTTCAAAAAGAGGTGGTAACCTCCTCTGGTATGATCAATGTCCCTAGGTATTGGCCTAGAATTGAGGAGAGATAGGATTCCTTGTCGATTAAAACTCCCAATCCCAAACCTGTTTCTAAAACCCTAAAAGTAAAACCACCCTGAAGAAGCAAAACAAGAGCCCCAAAACTCAAGCTACCACTGTTAAGAAGGGGGAGGTTTCCTTAGCTAAGAGAGCAATTAAACTAGAAGAGGGAAGGATCCACACCCACAAAAATTGAAGGAGGCAGAGGTTGTTCAGTATGAGGTGGCAACGTCTAAATTTATGGACTTGGATGTGGTTGCTAAGCAAGGTGGCGGTGGTGACTTGATGGGAATTACTAGTAAAACAACCTAGTGGGTTAGAAGGTCTAGCCATATTGCAGGTATCCCTTCTAAAAATCATTAAGGGATTGAGCTTTCAGAGGAGTCTAAATTTGAAGAAGAGGCCCTAGGAGATGATGATGCAGGTACCCCCAAGGGTTCTGTGCCGGAAGAAGAAGGCACTAGTTACTTCCCAAAAATGAATACCCCCTACTCAGAAGATGAGGAGGATGCCCGTGTTTAGGAGGACAAGAGTAAATGTGCTCTGTGTGAGAAGATTGCATAGGAGGTTTTTGATTTCATTTCTAAGGTGAGGGAGTTGCAGAAGAATTGGAGAGTTATGGTTGGTTTCGCAACTAAAGTTCTTCACCGCGCTGCTACAACTTTCTCTGCACTGAAGGAGTTTGACAACAAGATCCAAGGCATAGGTGTTGATAATCTGGGAGACTATGAGGAGATGTTCATTTTTCTTACCAAGCATGGGGTTGATGGCAATCCTTAGTTGTTTTTTCTATGTTCTCTAGCATTGGTTTTTTCTTAAGGTCAGTATGGTTGGGTTTTTTGGGCGCTCTATGTTCTGTTGTTAGTCCATTGTTAATGCGCTATATATTGTATGTCTAAGGCTTTTTATCTACCCTTTGGGTTGTTTTTGTACAGGGACCTGGACCCTTTTTTCTAGCCGACTTTATAAAAAACATTCAACTTATAAGCATTTCAAGCAATCAGTTTAATTTACTACTGATATTTCCTTGATAATTTAATTCAAAATGTTTTAAATAGAATACATAATAACTTAAAAAAACTTTTAGAAAATCAAATCCTTCAATTATAATATTTTATAGAAAAATTAAATAAAATCAAGAGAACATCTTCACAAATATTCATCCTATCTAATAATTAAATATGATCAATTCTAGTAAAAACTGAAATTATATTAACTTCCTTTCCCTAACTTTAATACTTAACCATAATGAATGTTATCATATTCATTAATCCTTATGAATTATGGTTCATTTACTATTTAACAAGGAGGTAATACTTACATACTATGTTTATTGACATTTACTAAATCCAAGGCAAAAGATGATTGGCTACTTACATTTTTGAACTAGTTTAAAAACATTCTTATAAGACTCGTGGTATTTTATAGAATCTCCTTAACCCAAATCCTCAAACTAAACTTGTGTAAGCACTCATGTTTAATAGAATATGCAAGTCTATACATCTTATGATCATAAATCTCACTAATAAAATGAACATACCATAGGAGGTTTTCTTATCTAGCATTAACTTCTTGCATTTAATATTTATTATTTAACTAAATGAATATTATCATACTCCTAGCTAATAATAAAGTTTAAGATTTGCACATGGATAAAAGTAGGTGCTAAATTGGATCCCTAGTAGATTCGTGATTGGGGTGGGTTTTTGTGCTACCAAAAACTAACAAGATAGGATGGAAGGGGGTGACAGATAATGATATTTGGTCTCTGATGGGCTGGCTTTGACAATATTATGGATTTCAAGATCTCATGGTGGTTTTAGTGGGAGGCTCTCATGGCCTGTCATGCATCTTCAACATACTCGCTTATATAAATAGGATGTGGGAGAAGCGATGACAAGATGGTGGGTTCCCAGTAGATTCATGATCGAAGGAGGAACAGATCTGAAAGCTGGTCATGGCCGAGGAAGAGGAGACTAGAAAGGCAGTGATCATAGTTGTTGGGGAGGCTAAATGGTAGGGGGCCATATTCATGATGGGAGGGTGTTCGGGTTCTTCTTCCCCAACATTGTGTAGGTTATGGGCTCTTTGGTGTGGGTTTTGCAGTTGCTCACATTCTCTATGTTGGCATTGCTACTACCCCCACGCAGATAGAGAGGATATTTGAGTCTACTAATGAAATGATGTACACAAAGCAATTAAGGAGTCTATAGTTTAGGCCCCTCTCAACCTATGTAATTTCTTTTGAATTTAATAGAGGGAGCTACCCCCATTGACAGTGCTTGCTGATAAAAAAATAAGTGTTAAATTTGTTTAAACTTTCGTTATAAAGAGAATCACTCATATATGAGGTGTCAAATATGAAACATTTAAGTTTTTAAATAAGGCCTCTTAAGCTTTCTAAAGAATTATAAGTTCCTAATTATACAAGAGAGGTGTCTAAAAGATGTGTTTTAAAGGAGAGTTTTTATTTTATTTTTATAAAACAATAACAACAGAGATAGACAATCATTAATCTATTCATATCTCAAAATATAGAAATTAAGTTTAGCAGATTTCTTTTGAGGATTTAACCCACTTGGTTGAGCACATGTCCTAAAATTTTTAGAGAAACCTATTTTCTAAAATATAATTTATTGAAGATACAACAAACTATTTTTTCTCATGATAGTTTAATAGTTTTTTATACAAAACAATAAACTTGTTTTAATCTCCTAAGACACAATATCAAATATAAAATTATAAAATTTGGTGCAAATGTTTATCTTATAGTTTTAATTCACATATCTAAAAATTAGAAATGCTTCATTTAAAAGACATGGCTAAAACAATTTATAACGCCCTCCCAAAAGAAACAATTAATTTGACTAAAATTTACGAAATGAATAATATAATTGAAGAAAAATAAGACAAATTATTAACGATTAAAGATTAATCCATTTAGAGAAAAGAGATTTGTTAATTACTTACACTAAAATTTTCTTTCTTTTAAACAACTTGTGATAGAAAAATCCAATCAATCTGTGAGTGGCTTGTCCCAATCAACTAAACCAAAAGATATAACTAAGAGTTAGATATTTCATCTTAAATACAAATGATCACAATGAAATAATAATTATTAAGAAGAATAAATTTACTCTTACTGTTGTATAAATTTTCCTTTAAATGTTTAAATGGACAGAATACAAAATCTAGTTAAGAGTATATCAATATTATTATTGATAATCATATATATATATATATATATATATATATATATATATAATTCTAATTTACACCGATTATAACTTGCATTGATTTAAAAACAAACTTATATTAACATTGGAAATACACAAGTATTTTTCTCTATCTCCATGTTCGCTGCACAAAAAGGCTACTATTTCCATTATTAGAGAATACGAACAAACAAAATACAACTTTAACATTTCTTGCATCACGTTTTACATATAAACAAATCTTATATATATATATATATATATATATATATATATATATATATATATATATATATATATATATATATATATATATATATATATATATATATATGTATATGTATATATATATATATTACGATACAATTATATTTTTATCACTGGATCCTCAGCGTTCGAATTAAAGGTAATATCTATAGTTATTGCTAACGGCCACTATGCATATTTTTCTAGACTGTGGCGGCCCCAATGGCCAACCACAGCCAGTCACACATGCTAGGGTAGCCGTGGTTGCCACGGCCACCCCAATGTGGTGCAAATAATCATAATTATGAATCAAAATAGTTATTATTCTCTGTTATACGATTACTACAAGGAATTAAATCATTTGTATATATATAAAAACGTTTCACAACACAGAGAATTATTTCATTTAATATCAATAACAAAAGAAACTTAAACATTAGCATTTGAATGTGACGCGATATAAAGGCGTAAACTATATGTAATGTCAAGTTTGTGGTGGTATTTAGGCCGACCACATTCGACCCTTACAGTCACAACATATCCTCAAGCATACAATCTTTTAAACGAATAATCAATTTTCGACTCAGAACGAAATATAATTGTATTCACAACAAGGAAACCATTATATACAATATCGATATTATGGTATTTCCCAAGGAACACTTAACTAGTTTTAACAAATAAATAACAATTAACAATATAAAGAAATCAATTTACGGAAATGTTGTTATGCAACACTAATCAAATAATAGATTTAACTATAATATTGTTTGATATTTTTCAACAGTAATAAACTTATAAAGTTGAATAGCCAAATCAAATATTGCATTCAATAATAAATAAAGATGGAGCAATTTACATGAACTAAATTTGATCACTTAATTCTCTGCTCCAACCAGATAATCTTTCTTTTTTGAACACTGTAAAATCATTCAAATGATTCAACAATATTATACAACAAGAATATATGATTATTTTGTTTCTACTACATCCTATTTCTTCTACATGTATACACTGAATAGAAATCCTCTTCATAAACCTGCAATACACAAAATAGAGCAGCCCAGTCTTGCTCACCTCCCAATGATAGGACCGACAAAGTCGAGTCCACCTCCGAGAAAGAGACATAATCCATTGCTCAAAACAAATAACAATAAATCAAAAATTAGAAAATAAATTATTGACATTCGACTCACACACACATGGAAACTGCACATGGATTTTCGGTTAAGGGGAAGAAGGGGGATTCCTCTTTGGGGCACAAATATAACTCCCTTTTACTCCCATTATCACAGCCAACCATTCATTCTCCCAATGCCCATTCATTTTCCCAATCTCCCATTCATTCTCCCAATCTCCCATTCTCCCAACACAACTAGCCCACAACATCATCACCAACTCCACAAAGCCCCAAGAGAGGCTCCCCACCCTCCTTAACCCCACATGCGGGAATCTCTCCACTGGCTTGGAGGAAATTCCCTTTTACACACCCAACCCACAAACATACAAACAAACAACACATTTTTTTCATAGTAACCAACACATCACTTGCATACAATAATCACTAATTAACAGAACATTGAAATTTCACAAGAAAACATTAATACCTTGTCTATCCAAGTTAGGATCAACCCTCTAATTTTACCAAGGCACAACACAACCTGTTTCCAACCAACAATCCATGCTCAAGCCATAATTCTAGAGCATTATGGCAACAATCTAGAAGTACGATCCGAGGCTTTTGAAATGGGTGGCTTCGCAAATCAAAGGCTCAAAGGGGTTTGGCTGGTAGGGGCAAATTGATGCTGTAAGAAAACCATTTAGGACATAGGAGAGCTTAAAGCTGATAGGAAGTAAACTATTCGAGCTCCCCACTGAGTCTTTCTCTCCATTGATGAATCGTTTGAAGGATAGGGCCCTGCTGTCAAAATGGTGTAGGGAAGGATGCCCTAACTAGGAAATTATGGATTGGTGGAGAAACACTTTCAAGGATAGGGTAAGTATTCGATGACTCCCTAACTCCCTTTTCCTCATTGAATACATTGATAGAAACCTCAAACATGAAATTTTATATGGCAGCCCAATCCTTTTCAACGGCTCAAGTTTTCACTGCATAAACTAGGTGCCAAATTTTGATCCATGGAAGCATGAAATCAGGAAAATCCCTACATGGATTACTCTAGAGGGCCTCCCAATGGAATATTGGAGATTAGATGCCCTAATGAAAATTGGGGATGCATTGGGTTCATGTCTGGGCATAGACAAAGATTTTTTGAATGGTAGGACAGGCTCAGATCCAACCATACTAGTTGAAATTGATGCAACTGTTAGGATCTATGGGGAACTAGAGATTCTCACAGCCTTTGGTAGATGGCGCCAATGTATTGTCAAAGGGGCAGGGAAGAATATCCATAAATGTCTGTACAAGAGAGCTACAGGGGTAGGGGGTTCAGGATTGGGTGCTTGGGAAAAATGGTAACCATAGACTTCTTTTTCAGAGAACATAAGGATGATGGGGTTCCTTCGCAAAAGGGTGAGCAAAAAGAAAATCAAACAAGGTTGGCAGCTTAGAGTATCGATGAATTGCAAAGTTTTAAGGACAACTCCAAGGTAGTTGAATGCTATGAAAGCAACTTACGGGCAAGAATCGAAGGAGAATCAATCCTTCACCCCCTTGAGAACTCAGTGTTGCCTTCACAGACTAAAGAGGAATTACTCCTACTTCTTAAAGACAGTAAATCCCTCCATAGAGACATCAATCATCAATTGGAGGGCTTGGGGACCGAAGACAACATAGTTGTGGAAGCAATCTCTTCTAAGCTGGCTGGTGATGAGGCAGGTGTTAAGAATGTAGAGGCTGAGATAGCCATTTCAAGTGAACCTGAAAGCTTGAAAGGGGATGAGGAGACATTTAAGATAAACGTAGTCTATGAAATCCTTGGAATCTTTGAAGACGAGAGTAGATCAAATGGGTTGGGACAACTTTCAACCCTGGAAGAGGAAAACAAAAAACAAGTAATTTTACAGGAATTGTTGGAGGAAGGAGATCTACAGATGCAGGAGAATGAACTACTTTTTTCAAACAATAGTGTTAAAAATGGAACATTCCAAGTTAGACATACAATAGGTTTCCTCCTCTAAGCCCAAGCCAGATTTTGGGAATAGTTCAAATAGAAGAGTGAGGAGAAGATCTATGATTGAACTAAGGAGCCAAGATGGAGAAGCAGAGGGTCAACTTAAAATAACCACCTTAATGGAAATAGGGAAGGGAAGCCCCCTTCCCAAGGTGCCATGAGGTTGCTATCCTGGAATGTTAGGGGTTTAAACACCCCTAACAAAAAGTGCTTGGTAAAGCGGAGGATCTGCTTAACAAAGGCAGAGTTTATTCTACTCCAAGAAACTAAACTAAAACCATCTGAAATGGAATCCTTTCTGAGAAATTTTAGAAATTGGAAAATTGTGGCAGTTCAATCGGAAGGGGCTTTTGGTGGCCTGGTTGCTCTTTGGAATTCATCGGAGGTGATTTTTGAAATGCTAGGGTTAGGGAAATATTGGATTGGAGGCAAGATTGGCTCTCTTTCTTCCAACTCCCAATTTCTTTTAATCAATGTGTATGGGCTCATAACATGTAAGAGGGATTTGTGGGCAGATCTTGACAATTTCATGACATCCTTTCCTTTTCCTAATAGAATCATTGGGGGGGATTTCAATGCTACTCTTCACAGTTGGGACAAGCGAGGTGGGATCTCCAGGCTTGGGCAATCACAGAAGGATTTCAATGATTGGGTTCATAGGATAACTTGTTGGAGATTGATTTTGGTAGAGAGGTATATACTTGGAATGATAGATGGTTTGGCTTTAGCAACATTGCAAAAAAATTGGATAGGTTCTTCTTTGGAGGGGACCTTTCTACTTATCCTCATACCTTGAAAGGAAGAATCTTGCCCTATTCTGGTTCTGATCACTTTCCCATCATGCTTAATATTGTTGAGGAGGTGAAGCCCGCAAGTTCCCCATTCAAATTTGAGAATATGTGGTTAAAGGACAAAAAATTCCTTCATTTGGTGCAAGGTTGGTGGTTTGAAGAATCTTTTGAAGGTTCTAAATTGTTTCGCTTCATGTCAAGACTAAAACATGTTAAGCATATACTTCTAGATTGGAATAAACACCATTTTAAGAATATTTTCAAAACAAAGGAAAGAATTGAAGAAGATCTAGCTGAATTAAATGAAGAAGTTATCAAGAATGGGATGACTCAAGATAACTATATAAGGGAGAAAGAATTGCTGGGGGAGTATGAAGATGTGCTTTCAAAAGAAGAGATCTTTTGGAAGCAAAAGTCCAGAGAAAATTGGATTGAAGTTGGAGATAAAAATACAAAATACTTCCATAATATCACAAAATAGAGAAGTGGCATTAATAGAATTCTAAGTCTGGATAGAGAATATGGTTCTCACATTGAGGACCCTCTAGAAATAAGAAACCATATTTTAGACTTTTATCAAGCCCCTTTGAACAACAGGGAAGGATCAAACTTTGTTTCTCAACAAATCCTTTTGCAATCCATCGCTAGAATGGTTGATGAGGATCATAATGAAGCATTAAATGCCAAATTTTCACTAGAAGGGGTGGAGGTGGCTCTCAAATAACTTCATCCAGACAAGGTCCCAGGTCTAGATGGCTTCCTAACTGGCTTTTATCAGGTCTGTTGGCATTTTCTTGGCCAAGAACTAACTGATGCTCTTGGAGCAGCTAGGAACCAAGGGAGGTTGCTCAAAGAGGTTAATAACACTTTCATTGTCCTCATCCCTAAGAAGGAGAAAGTACTAAGTTAGAAGATTACAGACCTATTGTCTTATGTAATACTCTCTACAAGATTTTGACAAAGGTCTTAGCCAATAGGCTTAAGCCTCTATTGCTCATTATCATATCAGAGGAGCAAACAAGGTTTGTTCCTGGGAGATCCATCCTGGATGGAGTCATCATTTCTCAAGAGGTCATCCGTTCTTTATAAAATACTAGGGTCCCATGAATGCTCATTAAACTGGATATTAGGAAAGATTATGATAAGGTTGATTGGAGATTCCTATGCAAGGTTTTGGAGGCTTTTGTGTTTGACAAGCAGTGGATCAGTTGGATTTTTGAATGCATTTCAGGTCCCAGGTACTCGATGTTGGTCAACAACTCTCCAGAACGTTTCTTTGAAGCCTCCAAAGGCTTGAGACAGGGGGACCCAATCTCCCTTTTCTTATTCATCCTAATAGCTGAAGCTCTTGGGAGGGCAATCAAAAGCATACAACATGTGGGGCAGTTGGAAGGCATCTCAGTAGCAAGAAATATCTAAGTAACTCACCAGTAGTTTGCAGATGACACAATGCTATTTGGGGTTGCAAAGAAGTCTGAGGCTCAGGTCTTCTTGAGGTTGTTAACATCATATGCAAAAGCATATGGCCAAGAAGTGAATCAGAACAAGTCTGAAGTCTTCTTTCTCTCTACACCATTAAGAAAGGAAATGGAAATATTAAACATTCTGGAATTCAAAAAGGGGATGTTGGCCATGTGCGTATCTAGGACTGCCAATAGACAAAGGCCTCAAAAATATGAAGCTTTGGGACACTCGGAAGGATAAAATGGAAAAAAGGTTGACTTCGTGGAAAGGGTGGTCGCTATCTTGGGTCGGTAGACTACTTTTGTTGAAAACAGTCATATCCTCTCTCCCAATTTATTTGCTATCCTACTTAGCTCTAACCTCTAGAGCAAATAATGATACGATCCATAAAATGAGACATTTTTTTGGCAAGGTACAACTGATAAGGACAAAATTACACTTATTACTTGGGATAAGGTATGCAAACCAAAAGAAAAAGGGGGTTCAGGTCTCAGAAATCATATGTGGCAAAACAAGGCTCTAGGGGCCAAACTAGTTTGGAAAATGCTCTAAGAGCCAGATTTGAAATGGGCTAAGATCTTGCAATCAAATTATCTTAATAGCGATGAGCCATCATAAATTGTTAAAATTGACCACCCCCCAAAAGGGTCAAGAGTTTGGAATTTCATGTTGAGATGTAGGCCAATTATTTCTGATCTTGTGACTTGGGATGTTTAGGATGGGGAGACAACTTTGTTTTGGGAGGACTCTTGGGGAGGATATCCTAGTATAGACAGTGAGATCTCAATAGAACAATCCAAGGCCCATCTCAAGCGATCTTGGGGGGACAGGGTCAAGGACTACGTGAGTTTTTTCCAGAATGATCCATCTCTTGGATGGAAATGGAAGGAGTTGTCCTCTCTCCCAATCCCTAGTGGAGAAGCTACCTTACTTGAGAGGATTCTAGCACAGAGAAAGATGTTTTTTAGGAGAGGGTCAAACAAACTGATTTAGGCGGGTTCCAAAAGTGGCCAATTTAATGCTAAGGATGGATACCAAATAGCTGTTGGAGTGGAAGAAATGGAAAAAAAAGATCTTCCCACCACCTTGGTTGGAATAAACAGTGTGTTCCAAGAGCTGGAATCTTTGCTTGGGCGACGCTCTAGAAAAAAAGATTTTAACAATTGAAAAATTCAGGTTTTGAGGGACCCTCTTGGTGTGTCCTTTGCAAGAGAGAGGAAGAAAGCATTAATCACTTATTTCTAGGCTACCCCTTCTCCCAGGAGTGCTGGAGATGGCTTTGTATGAAACTAGGATGGATAACGGCTTTGCCAAATGACATCAAGAGCCTATTTCATGAATGGGAAATAAGGCCATGGTCTGGACTCTTAAACAACTTGTGGATTATTATCCCCTCCCTTCTCATTTGGGAGATTAGGAAAGAGATGAATAGGCAAATTTTTGAAGATAAGGAAATGCCAATTGTTTCCTTCAAGAACAAAGTTGAAGCTGCCCTGGTGGAAGTGGTCAACAGTCGAATTGGTTTGGGTTCAAATCATAAAGGGAAATTCTCAGAGTGGGATGATCAGATGAGGTTGAGGTGGCATGGTTTGAAGATTCCTCCCCACATTGGCACTGGGGAGAAAGCATCAATGATGGAACAAAGACAAGATAAATGGGTTGCCCCTAAGAAAGGCTGGTTTAAGCTGAACTTTGATGAAGCCTCTAAAGGCAATCCTGGTCTGTCAAGAGTTAGATGTGTCATCAGATTGTGGAATGGGGAATTTGTAGGCAGATTGGCCATCCCTCTAGAAGAGAATACCAATAATATTACAGAATTCAAAGCCCTAATCCATGGTCTTCTATTTTGTAAAGAGTTAGCAGTGAATAAAGTGGAAATTAAAGGGGACTCTTCTTTAGTAATCAATGCCCTAAGATCATAATCGGTATTGAATTGGAAACTTAAAGCTCTCATAGAGCATGCCCTGGATCTATTAAAATTCTTCGAGGCTTTTACATTGAACCATGTCTACAGAGAAGTTAACAAGGATGCCAATGAGATGGCGAACATGGCAGCTGATGGTATTGAATTTTGCAAGGTTGGACCTTGCAAGGAGATGTAGTATATTCCTTCCCAACAACCAAGGTCGTACTAACTTCCACATGGCAAATGATTTTTAAGGATAGCCTCATTCCTTGTTGGCAGCCGAGTTGGCATCCTTAAGGAACATTCGTGCGGGAAGGTCGATTAGTTAGAAGCCTTAATTATTATCCTTTATGTAAAAAGTGGCAGTACCTTGGATGATGCAGTCAGTCCTTTCCTCGAGTGCAGGAAGATTTCACTTGTGTGAAGAGGTGGCAAATCCAAAGGATAATACTTCCATTTATTTCACCTGCGTTGTGCATTAAAAACCGATTAATGGCAGAGAGGGCAAGGGTCTATTTATTCCATGGTTTGCAAATGAGTTTCATCCAAAATTTAGAAACATGGAAACTCCAATTAGCTTGAGGTGCTCGTGGCGTCAAGTGGCTTTTCTGGGAAGGATCACGGATCTTAGGCTTCATGCTATTTGTAAAGCGAAGAGTAACTCTTCATTGAGGCTGTGAAAATGGTTCTCAGGAGGACTTTCTTTCATTAGAGGATCGATATAGAGTGAACTTTGATATCTCTTCTCACTTTTTGGCTTTGCTTTTGGACCTGGGCGGTTCTAAGGCAGATATTTTGGTTTTCTTACAAGAAACCTTCAAGGATACAATCCTTGAAGATGATGTTGAATGTGCAATTTTTGCAGATATGGAGAACAACATTCCTAGGGCAGGGGACCTGCCGAAACTTTCAGACTCGGAAGCAATAGTGGAAAGGATTCCCTTTCTCCTTGATCTCATAGGCCAACAACTTATCAATCGTAGACTCTGGGTGACGAGAGGGCGAGACTTTATCTGACGGGTGACTGGGATGGACCGGGATAACTCTTCTACCTGGATTGAAGTCTTCATGGTCTTGGTTGCCTTGGAGGATTTCTATAATGTAGAATGATCGGAGCTCTTGATAGCTGGTGTCCGAGGAGTTAGTCCATTTTTTGGCCTATAAAATTTTGATGGCTATGAATGTATGGAATATATTCTAAATCTTGTAAATCCTTGGGAATTATATCTCAAGATACATGTATATTTTATCTATTAAAAAAATATTTAAGTTTCTATTTGATTAAACCCTATCACATGTCCATATTCTCTTCACTTACGTTTCCACCTACAAGTTACACTTTAAATCATAAATTAGAAAAATCAGAATTATTATTCATAAATATTAATAGGACACTCCTATTTTTTAGCCTTTTTTTAATGTAAGAACCAAGCTTTTTATTTCTAATTCTCAATTTTCTATTTGACTCTTATTTATTATATAATATTCTCTAAAATTCTATTATTTTCACAAGGATGAATATCTCTAGATTTCTTCTTGCAAAAACAACCCTAGATTTTCATCTTACAACAATTAGTTTGTCAAAGAATTTTTTTTTAGGAATAATAAGTTTTTGATTCATATTATTTTCTACTCTTCCTGAAATATAATATGATAAAAAATCAATTATTTCTTATTAAAAAAGCTAAACATTTTCTAAAGTTTTTTATGAATAGAATCTTAACTGGAATTTGTAAAAGTTTGATGAAGAACAAGGCCAATCGCAAATTAATTTCAATCCACAAAGCAAATAGCCAAATTTTTGAACATGGAGTTTGCAACTTTCTTTTAGTGCCATAATTTAATACCAAAAATTTCAATTTATAACTCTTCTTAGTCTTTATTTTTCCTATTTTTAATTTAATTTAATTTATTTTTTTAAAAACAAAAATCATATTTGGATAAAAAGATTATTCACATTATCCCATGTTAAATTATTTTTGATTGAAACAACACTAACATATTAAATAAAAATCACGGAGTTTTTATTAATTGGATTATTTCCCTTTTTAACTTTTAAATTAAATTATTTATTTGCTTTTACACTTTTATTTTTATTTTTTATTTATTATATTAATCATAAATTATAGTTGCATCACTTTTGCTTTATTTAATTTAGGAATATATAAGCATAAATCAAGAAAATAATAATTTAATATTATAAAATGTTATGTAGAAAAATAAATCTCATTCCTTTCTAAATCTTTTCTCCTCAAGATAAAACAATTATTTTTATTAAAACACGTAATTTAATATTTTAAAATTATGCATACTGTTTAACTTAAGAAAATAAAGCAATTGAGGATAAAAAAAATATTTAATTTTATTTAATAACGTTCTTCTCAAAAATATTTAATTTTATTTAATAACGTTCTTCTCCATCCAATTTTAGAAAAAAGAAGAATTAGTTTTATAGAATTAACTTTAATTTCTAAATTCTTTTTCCCAAAAATAATTTTAAAACAAAACATTTCTAAATTCTTGTTATTATTTTACTTTTGTTTATATTATTTATTTATTTATTTTAAATAAATAATATTCAACCTTTTAATATACTCTTTTAAATTATTAAATATATATTTTTTCTTTACTATTAAATAGCCATTCAATCAATATTATAATTTAATTAATTTATTTTTAAATCCAATATAATTTCTATGTAATTAAACAAAGTCAAATTAAGTGTTTGAGAATGAGGGTTGTAACATTAGTGTTTACACCATTTATTATCTTTCATTAATGTAATTGTTTAATTAAGATTTAGATTTAATGTTCATTAAATAATTCACCTTGTTCAATTTTATACAAGGACTTATTCAATGCTTGCCCTAAACTCTTCCCAAGAATTTAGGTAAATTTGCTACTCTAAAGCCTCCTATGGGTATCCTGTACTCCTAAACAATCCAATAGTCAATCTTCTATAGTAAGCTATAAGTTTCTATAGAAAGCTCCAAGGATGGGGTAAGGTTAGGATTTTCCTGCACATATGATTCTCAATGCAAGCACACTTTATTTCTATGGTAGAAGTCACGATTCCACAAAATAATAACATTTTAGAAAAATTCAAATTTCAAAAAGAAATAAATTAAGATATTCTCAAAATATCCATAATGGATCTTCATAACATCCCAAAATTTTCTCAAAATTTGAAAACACATAATATTAAAATTCTAAAATACCCTTATGGCCCAAATCTACCCAACATCACATTTTTCTAATCACATATAGTTTTTTTTTTTAAATGTGAGGGTTTAGAGAGTAATCTCACTTTTTTCACAAACTTTGAAAACATCTTTTAATTAAAATTTGAACAATCCCCTCATGGCCTAAATCTACCCAACATCACACTTTTGTGATCACATACAAATTTAAAAAATTACCATAGTAAGGAAGCAATATTGAGTTTTTCCAAAATAATAGAAACCTACAACTAGATTGACCTATTCAATAGAAACTACCCCCATATTCAATTTTAATAATCCAACCCAAAGCCATATGCTTTACTACTTAAGGTAGAAGCATGGCTAACAATAATCAATCAACAAAATGCATAATTTATTAAATAGGAAAAATACCTTGCTCTAAAGCTTCCAATAGAGGTTTTCCTTTCTTTGCAATTTTTTCTTCTAAGTCAAATAAGAATCCAAAACAATATCTAAACACCAAACAAGATCCAAGCAATTCAATCCAAGGTGAGGTTTCAAGAAATCACTCTCTTCTTTTCTCTCCCAAATTCATTAAAAGAAAGATGCCTCATTAAAATAACAAGCCTTTTCAATATAAGCCAAAAAACTTAGAAATCAAATATTCCTTTACCTTTTCATATTTTCACACTACAATCTTTTTACTTTGAGCTAATATTTGATAAGAGATATTTTGAACTTTTGATTTAAATCTACTTTCCAATTCACTAAAAAAGTCAAATAATTGCTTTTCACACAAATGCAATATTCCTCAAATTCAATTAATTTGCCTAATCAGTTATTTTAATAACATACTTACCATTTCAATAAGCCTATTTAATCCTTTATACATATTGAGCAAAATGCACAAACAAAGCTAGTTAAAAGTCACTCAAGAGAAGATGCATTTACAAGTCTAATCACATAGGGGATTCCAAAATGGTGACAAATTCAAATATTGGTTTCATGAATTTCGACATCTTGTGTCCTATTACTCTACAACAAGTAGGACATGTTTACAAAACCAACCAAACTATGTACATCATCTCCAATTAACCACAATTAGATTTTACCTATACCTACACATTTCAATCAAATGTTACATGTTTTTGTCCAATATACAATAATAGTTGAAGTGAATGATAAAACTACCTAATATCATAAGATTCACATTTCAATAATCACATTCTAACTAAATCATTTGTCAAACACATATTTAATTATTTATTAAACAAGACCTGACAAGAGCATAGGTAGGCATTACAACTGTGAATGTTCTTTTTCTCCCTGGTTTTCATGAGCAAACTGTGGGCCAAGAAAAGTCATCATGGGTTGGGATCCTTATAATTACTTTGCTCAAATGGTAATAGAACCAAAGGTTTTCTTTGTATAGTGTAATTTCAAGGGCTTAAATTGACTTCAATGGTGTGCAGTGAGTGTCTTGATTGATAATTTAGTTTCAATTCCATGTGTTTGACATTATAGATTTGCTTTGATAAGAAATAGAGAGAAGTCTACACATACTTAAAACATTTTCCTCCATTATGGTCTACTTAAGAAGGCAACACGATCATCTAGAGGTATCCTTTTAGATTATGAATAATCGTCTAAATGAGCAATTTTATCAGTTAAGTTTTCTATTTGGAGCAATTTCAAGGACTTCAAAAGGGATTTTTCACCTCTTCAATCACTAATACTTCTTGCCAAGGGACTTTAGTAGCGTGATGCAATAAATTTGCTACTCACATACCCATTGCACCCTTAAAATGTTATGTACTTGCATTTTATTGGATTAACCTAAAATAAACTTAGTGAAAGCTTATTTTTCTTTAAAAAATTTAGTCAATAATCAAATATTTAATAAAGTTAGAGAAAGTTTATTTTTCTTTAAAAAATATAGTCAATAATCAAAGTTTATTTTTCTTTAAAAAATTTAGTCAGTAATCAAATATTTAATAACCTAGTATAAACTTAGGGAAAGTTTATTTTTCTTTAAAAAATATAGTCAATAATCAAATATTGAATAAATTAAATGTAAATAACTAGCATACCTATCTTTAGAAAAATCTATGTAAAAGAAGCAGAGAGATATCATTCTAGAGGTGCCTATTCCCACTTCAATCACAAATCTAGTAAATTATTTACTTTAGTTTAATGAAGGCTAGCAAAGAAAAATAACAAGGTAAATCACTTTATTTTATTTTAGTTTAATGACCTTTGCTTTAGTTTTAAGTTTTCCATATAAATTTTTCACCCCACTTTATATTCTTTTTTGATTGTTTATAAAATATATAATTATTAAAATTAATAATTGTTTTATTTACTTTGTGTTATTTACTTTAAAATTATTTAAAATTGTTTTATAATTTTAGTTTTTAAATATATATGGAGCTATTTTATAATTTTAATTTTCTAAATATATATAAAACTATTATTACTTACTTTAAAACTTATTTTATTTACTTTATATTATTTTTACTTTAAATTTAAATTTTTTTTTTTATAGTTTTAGTTTTTTAAAAATGTAAATTATATTTTTGTTTTCTTTTAACAATTCACACTATTACACTCTACCCTTTAAGGCCAACTCACACTATTACACTCTAGGGTAGGCGATTATAGTTACCCTTTAAATAGCATTGTAATTAAATTTTTAAATTTAGAAAGGCCCAAACTTAAAGTGGAAACAATATTGTAGCGAGGGCGGGCAATCTCCATTAGACTTAAATTGTAGAGATTTTCATCGGAATCCAAGATGTAACCACGGTACAAACCCATGGTAAAGAAAGTTCGCGAGGTTGGTTAAGGATACAAGTAGCCCACTTTGATTAGGGTTTGACTTCGTTTCTCCTATCTTGTATGGAGAGGCCAGAATAGCTTTTGAGCTGTCCGCGCTTTGCTCTCATTATATTTTGATTGACCTCGTCTTTTTTTCTCATCTTCAACTCGAGGGCATTTTTTTGCCCTTGGAATTCAGCCTAAGCGCAGCGAGACCTGCGAGGTCGCATCTGTGGAATTCTCAGGTATGTTGCACTTTAGGGTTTGTAGGCACCAGATCTGGAAATCTGAAAAAATTATTTGACTGAGATTGTTGCTTTCTAGGGTTTGAATGACAATGGTGGCGGCAGCGGCTGCTGGCACGGGGCCTCGTTATGCTCCTCACGATCCCACGCTTCCCCATCCCTGGAGAGCGCTGGTTGATGGCAATACTGGGTATTTGTACTATTGGAATCCCGAGACCAATGTTACCCAGTATGAAAAACCCCTTCCTCAACCTCAACAATCTCAACCTCCTCCTCCATTGCCGCCCGGCCCTCCACCCACTGTAACCCCTTCGCACACTGCCCCTGTGGAGCCCCAACCCCAACCCCAACCCCAGCCACAGCCACAGCCGCAGCCTCAGCCACAGCCACAGCCCCACCACCATCATCAGCAGCAACATCACCAGCAGCAACACCATCCGGTGGGTAATTCTGATGTCACTACAAATGGTATGCTCATGCCTTCCCACCACAAGCTTGCAGCAGGTCCCATCTTGCGAACTCAAGACCAGGTATGCCTCCACTCCAATATTTAGGGTTTGTTTTTACATAGCAAAAAAAATTTGGGGTTTTCAAATTTCACTTTTAATATACTCTCTGGGACAAATCTGTTCTGTTCATTGTTTTGGTATAATGGCGCCGTTGTTGTTTAGTTGTGTTTCTGAGCTTGGACAACTTATTGTCTATATTTTTGGTCATATGGATAAATGCTTATCTAGGTTGTAGGGGATTTGAGGCTGCCTCGTTACTTTAAAATTCTTGTAACTTTATTCATCGTATACGCAATGGCCAGCCTGAGGACAAAAAAACAAGCAATTAAACTTTGCAAAATTGAAATGGCCCAACTGAGGGATAAAAACAAGCAGTTAACTTTTTATTTTTAGAATTGAGAGAAATAATAGAAGATTGTTATAGACCACAAGGCCAAAGATGGGGACAGCAGACCCTGTCACTATGTTTTTTTGAATTGCTTCTCTTTTGCTATTTAATTTGATGATGAACTCGTGTTTCCCCCCTTTGAACTGCTGCTAAAGGGTTTGTGTAATTGGCCTGGGTGTCATTGTAAGATTTGCACTCTAAAATAAAGTGTTTATTATGATTCAACTGCCCAATTCACATCCCAAAAAACAAAACAAATGTCAAAACTGGGATTAAAAAAACAAGCAATTAAATCTTTGCAAAATTTAAAAAACAAAAAAGGAAAAAAAGGTTGAAGGAAACAATGGAAATTTAGTTTAAAACGTTGGGGCTATCTTTTAGTTGGTAAGGTTGAAAGAAACAATAGGAATCTGGCTTAATGTTTGTAGCATACAAGCGTTAAGACAATATTGTACTGAAAATGTGTTCAGAAAGACAACTACATTAGCATTGCATCATAAAATTATCTATTCCACTGCAGTGCACTTACTTTGTTAAATATCATGTGTTGCAGGGAATGGGTGGAATGCACTCTTCACACATTCCGGTTGGAGTTGCTAATGGTTCCACGGTAACAGCTGCTCCTGGTCAGGGTCAAATGAACAGCTCTTTCAAGTATGGGCCAAATGGACCCAATTATGGCGTTCCACCTCTGAAGCAATCCACAGGAACACACATAGCCAGTCAGCCTCCGAGTTCTGGAGCTGTGGAGGCTTATCGGACAGAGCATGAAGTTACTGCCATGGTGTGTATGGGTTGCCATATTTATTTTCTTTTTCATTCCTTTATATTGATGATAGTTGCTAAGATATCAGGGCTTATAACAATCATAAGTTCTTTTTTGACATTCATTTCCTACAATTTTTTGACTGTTTTGTATCTGGGTCTACGCAACCAGGGAGACAATGTTCCTGCCCCATTTATAACGTTTGATCAAGCTGGATTGCCACCAGAAATGCTTCGAGAGGTAACATCCTTTTCATTCTATGATCCTAAGGTAGTTTTTTTAAAAATTTGTGGGATAAAGAGAAGTCTGCTCTATTGGACTTTGTGGAGTTGATTTCTGCAATTCTTAGTTGTTTACTCCAATAGCATCCCAAGACATGTGTGGATAAACTCACTTGTCTGTTATCCCTTGTACTTGTGGCAGGTGCGATATTTGCTCCAGAAAGGAGCATATGTCGTACGCTGTACTGCTGTACAACAAAAACACAGCACTCTGCTCTCATGTGGGAGCTTCATATTATTGGGGCCTGTTTGGTCGGGGCTCGCTGTCACAGGAAGGGGTCAAGGCTGCCAATTTATTGGGTCAGCCATTTATCTTGAGAAGGCTAATGCATATGCTTCTTGTTGCTGTAACAAGTAGCCATGCACGTTGGGACACTTATTGTAGTTATTGTTTTACCGATTTTTTCTCACTGGCATTGATGGTGGATGTACCTATTTACAGGACAGTATTTTATCTGTAGGCAGCTGATTTGTAATTTCTTATATTTTGTTGTATGTTGTGATGCAGCTGCAAAATGCAGGTTTCACAAGCCCTACTCCCATACAGGCACAATCTTGGCCTGTTGCTTTACAGAACAGGGACATTGTAGCCATTGCAAAGACAGGTTCTGGAAAAACTTTAGGGTATCTCATGCCCGCTTTTATTCACTTGCGACGTCATCACAAAAATTCACAGATGGGTCCTACTGTGCTTGTTTTGGCACCTACACGAGAGCTTGCTACCCAAATACAAGATGAAGCTGTAAAGTTTGGCAGATCATCCAGGATATCATGCACGGTTTGTTACTTATCTATTCTGGATTTCTATGTAACTTAATATAATGGCATCTACAGAACAAGCTCAATCAAGTGATTCTTTACCTTTTGCAGTGTTTATATGGAGGAGCACCAAAGCCTCCTCAGCTGAGGGAATTGGAAAGAGGAGCAGATATTGTTGTTGCTACTCCAGGAAGACTCAATGACATTCTAGAGATGAAAAGAGTGAGCTTGAAACAGGTGTCATTTTTAATACTGGATGAAGCTGATCGCATGCTTGATATGGGTTTTGAGCCCCAGATAAGAAAAATAGTAAATGAAATTCCCCGACAAAGACAAACCTTGATGTATACTGCAACTTGGCCCAAGGAGGTGCGGAAGATAGCAGGTGATTTGTTGATGAATCCAGTCCAGGTTACTATAGGAGATGTTAATGAACTCTCTGCAAATAAGTCCATTACACAGGTATGCCTTTTATATGTGTCACATAATGCGTATTTATTATTGACTGTTACTTTTATCTGAGAGGGTTTATTGGATCATCAAAACAAAATCTAGTTTGCCTTAAAATGTAATTTATTGGTATGGCTATGGGGTTTGGGTGTTTACCATTTTTTCCTTGGACCCCAAGTAGATCGTATGGCTTGCATATGCCTATATGAAAGTCTAAAGACAAAAAATATAGAACATATGGACAAAAGGAACAAAACTAATGACAGTAGCATTGTTGAATACACAAAATAATAAAAATAACAACGTACTACTGATAATTGACGATTCAAATTATTAAATGAGTCATGACATATGATACTTAAATAGGTTTTTTTTTGTCTGATCAAAATAGGACAATAGTCAATGGTTATAGTCAAACTTAAGAACTAGGTGAACAAATCATCACAGTGCTCTTCATTGAGAGTTCATATCATCAATTGCTTCGTTACAGATAGATGCTGTGAGACTTGCATCTGTTAATTAAATTGTGTTTTCTTACTGTTTTTATTGTGCTTCAACATTTTTTTTGTATTTGTATCTTGTTTCAAATGACTGTAGTACTTCTACTGGCACTGTTATTTTGTTGTGTTTTTATTATCACAGTTGGGTACTCAGCTACTTGGACTAGTACAACTGGTGCAGCCTTGAAGGAAGTACCTGATAAGGTAGTCTTAAATACTTCTTTGACTAATGTTGAACTATTTTGCAGTATGTAGAAGTAGTACCGCCAATGGAAAAACAAAGGAGATTGGAACAGATTCTCCGGGGACAAGAACCAGGTTCAAAAATTATAGTATTCTGTTCAACCAAAAGGATGTGTGACCAGATTGCTCGTAGTCTTGGTCGTTTTGGGGCTGCTGCTATCCATGGGGACAAGTCTCAAGGAGAGAGAGACTGGGTTTTAGCTCAGTTCAGAACTGGGAAATCCCCAGTGTTGGTTGCAACGGATGTGGCTGCAAGAGGTCTTGATATCAAAGATATAAGGTACGAGAGTCTTAGCTATTGCAGGATCAATTTTTGAGTTCCTTGTATTGTATTTTGATGCATTGGCTGTCAAAAATGTTCCCTTCTTGCAGGGTTGTGGTAAACTATGACTTTCCCACTGGGGTTGAAGATTATGTTCACAGAATAGGGCGAACAGGTCGAGCTGGTGCGACAGGATTAGCATATACATTTTTTTCCGATCAGGATGGAAAATATGCACCTGATCTAATCAAGGTTCTGGAAGGTGCAAATCAAAGAGTTCCTTCAGAGCTGCGAGATATAGCTGCCCGTGGTGGAAGTTTTATGAAAGGCCGTGGTGGAAGATGGGATTATGGAGGACGTGGTGGAAGGGACATGGGTCGTGGCTTTAGTGCTGGTCGTGGAGAACCTTACAATGGTGGCCGTGGGGATTCCTATGGTGGCAGAGGAGGACGGGGAGCTTCTGTAGGTAGATTTGACAGAAATGACAGAGGGGGGTATGGAGGCCGTGGAAGGTATGATCGGGATACACGTGACAGATATGACAGTGGCCGTGTTAATTTTGAAACGGATTATCATGACCGTCATGATAGGGGACGACATGACAAATATTTGGGTGACAAGGAGAAGTCCCGAGACAGTTCAAGAAGATCTGATGATCGGGATAGGGGTCGTAGTTACAGTCACAGCTATAGCAGAAGCCCAAGTAGAAGCAGGGGGCGGAACTATAGTCGGAGCTCAAGCCGGAGCCGGAGCAGGAGCCGCAGCCGCAGCCGCAGCCTTGATAGATACAATGATAGGTTCAATACATACAGGGGCGGTCCACCTGAGAACATTGTTGGAAACTCACCATGGAGGTCTGGGTCTCCTCAAACATCTTTTTCACCTCGAAGGGGTAGATCACCTCATATGCTTCCAGTGAATAACAGAGATGTTTCCCCCCCTGGCACCAGATCACCCTATTGTGGAGGTCCTTTGAATGAGAAAGGCAGCACGTTGTGATGTTCCTGCCTTAGTCTGCAGTCATATTATGCATTTAAATGTTTACTCTGTTTTTGCAGTTACAACTCTTATTGTCATGATCACGATTTTGCATTTGCAACTGAATTTTTTGCAACTAAAATCAGAACTTCAATTGGTCTAGCTCGATGGGAACACCAACAGAGAGTATATCTGAAATGTATTTCCACTTTTAAAATTTTTAATGAACGGTATCATGTAAACCAGGATCAGAATTATCTATATATAATGATCAGTTTATCCATCTTGAATATGTCGTATTTTTGGCCAGAGTATTGGAACAGGCTATTGGCCAGGTTCTTAGCGTTGCAGTTCAGTAAATGTGTTATACGAGTCTATTATCAACGTTACTTCTCAGGATGAGCCTTAGTTTTATAATAATATATGAATTTCATGTAGGCCTACTTGCTGATGTTCTATTCTTTTATGAATAGCCAAAGTTTGTTATTCATTAAATATTTAATTACAGTGGGCAGCAAAATAATTGATATTGATAGTGGTTAACAGAACCATCAATGGTAATATGGTTGAAAAGTCTATTTGAAACTTTTGCATTCGAAGTGTAATATGCCTTTTCATGCGTGTGGGTTGTAGATTACTGCCCCTCGCATAAACTACCAAATTGAATCAAAGTACATATTCAATAAAGATTAGTGTTAGGCAGTATTTCTTTGCAATCCTAATTTGCATGATTCTGTAACTGGGCAACCCACATGGAATGGCAGATTTGAGGCTTGAATCGGAGAGCTTGAAGGACACTTTTTGAGATAAATACATTCAAAAACTTTGGCTATTAAGTAAAAATGTATTATTTCTACATGGGCAAATCCCAGAAAATCTTTGAAAACGGTTTTATCTTCAACATTCAAAAACTTTGGCTATTAAGTAAAAATGTATTATTTCTACATGGGCAAATCTCAGAAAATCTTTGAAAACGGTTTTATCTTCATTCTTGTAGATTTTAATTTGAACTTCAATTCTCCTGTAGCAATTTGTGGACATCAACATGTAAATACATGGAGTCCTCAAAGACATTGGTTCACTTCACTTTCTGTAAAGCCTCTGGAAGGGTCGTGCATCAGAACAAGGCCATGCATCTAGATCTCGTGTTTTTTCGTAGATCTTGTCAAAATTATTTTTTGCTTCTTCAAAAAGGACCTTTTTGTAGATTATTTAGAATTCTAAATATAAATAAGTAATTTATTTATGCTCAATAGCCAGATTTAGGTAGGGTTATTTTATTGGGAGTACTTAGGCCTTTCCAAAATCGTGTTTTTTCCAATTCTAATGAAGTCTGTATCTGATAAGGTTTTGTAGATATTTGGTATATTAGAAAATGATGCCAGAGGATCTACATGGAAATGCCAAACACACTGAATTTGTTTTAGAGGCCGTAGCCATCTACACGCAAGAATGAAGGGGATAAGGAATCAAGTTTAGAGATTATATTCACAAACAAGGAGATAAAATCTAGTTATAGCATGTTTTTTGCTTTGGCTAAAAACTAAAGCACTATAGCAATATACAATTAATTAGCTTAATCATTACTACTTGAGGTACTTGTTTTTGGTATAATGCTTTATTTTATTTTTTAAGGCAAATTTGGGTTATTGGTCGGACAATGGTAGAAGTCTTGGGAAGTGCATACCCTCACTTTTTACAATTAACAGTGGGTTTAAATTCAAATTGTCTACTTTCTTATAATGATTTTACAGGTAGAAAACATAGTTCTTTGGAAATGAATCAGTTCCAAAGTAAAATAAATAAAATAAAATAGCTTTGTCATCTATATAGTTATATATATGAGGTTTAAATTAATAAGAGAGTAACATATAAAGTAAATAATTTGTTTTTGTTTTCATTTAACTTTATCAAAACTATAAAAAAATAGCTTTCCTAGTAAAATTAGGTAAAATTATAAGGTAATTGGAAATGTTGTATAAAATAAATAATTTATTAAAATTGAAGATAAAAAAACACAAACAAGGTGTTTTTAGTTAATGTATTCAAGATGTCTAGATGCTAGTATTATACTAGCAATTGGACCTATAGGTTCAATGGGCAAGATATCTAGACACTAGTATTATACTAGCAATTGGACCTATAGGTTCAATGGGCATGTTGATAATTTTCAAAAGAAATTGTAGAAATTGTTAGATACTATGTTTAAAATGGTCTCGTCATTCTCCTCTTCAATATCAATATCTTCATGAGACTTGAGAAATAGTTCTATTATGTTACAATTGATTTAAAGCAATCGATCATGGGAACATACTACACTCTTGTATGAGATAACAAAAAAACATCCTCTTTTCTTTTTAATATATTTAGAAGATTGAAAGAGAAAAGTTAAAGTATAAAAATTTATTTTTACAACATCAACAAATAGGAAGTGAGAAATGACACAAAAAATGAATGGTTTGCTTATTTTATAATTATATTATGTTATTCTTAAGGTACACATTTTTCCCAAATAAAAAATATATAATACTATTCTAAGTAGAAAGGTAATAGCATTGATAAGAAAAACAAAACAATTGAGTGAAATCCTATCTTAAAACAAACTAAGAAAAAGCAACTTTGCATGCTTGCATAGTTGATTTAATTTCCTCCTCAATTTTACTAAAAAATGTTTGTGATTGTGAAAATTACATACCCATGTCCATATCCCTTATGTTTTGGGCCAATTGCATATTTTGCATGGAAGTTAAAAAATAATCATTTCCTAGTGTATCCCCATAATCACTAATCCCTAGGATGTGGATTTGATCTTAACATCTAATCATTCATTACTCTAATTTAGATTCATTAGTGTCTCCAAGGTGAGGTACTATTTGTCAATGTTTAAGACCCCCAGTCACCCCTAGAAATTGAACACATTATCTGTATAACTCAAGGTGTGTTTTTGAGCTGAACTAAATGAGCATCCTAAGTGCATTCTACCAATGTTCAGTTTGCAACATATGGATTGTACTACAAAGCAACAACTACATATGGTCATTCAAGGAATTGCAGGAACAAAAAAGTCATAGCTAATTAGTTGCATCAAGAATGCACTTCAAAATTCAACATCAGAAAAACTAAACCCACTTGCACTTGCTTCTATAGGAATTGTTGCATTCAACATACATGCCTCAACTATACATGCAACCCTAAATATTCCAATTAAAGAAATGCAACCAATATAGTATGAAAAGGAAATTCAATTGCAAACCTCCAATGGACTCAAATAGCAAATATCAATGTCTAATACAAAGAAAAACAAATGGTGGAAAAAAATACCAATCTCAATCTTCTACAAAAGATTCATCAAGAAGCGCATACACATTTATATCGAAGAACAATATTGTAAATCTAATGCACTTACTTTTAGATGTTATTCTATGTAAATAAAAATGGTAAATAAAATATTGTATATTCTAATCTATACAACAATTTTTACACTCTAGCATTCTACTTAACATGAAATTTATTATTGGTGTAACCATTACACCTCCTTTATATGCAAGTGCTAATAGATAAGAAATCAACTTTTCTGGAGGAGCTATGCATATGAACATGCAAGGCTAATTACCCCAAATTATTATTTCTCTAACCTCCAAAACTAATTGTATCGACAGAACATACAATTTTAATGTATATCCACAATTATATTATACCAATAATTATACGTAAAATCTTGCATCCATTTATCTAGATAGGGATTGAACTGGTAATGCAGAATCTGTTAAACAACAAATTGGATATCCCATCCCCACAATTGTAAAGAGATCATATAAGAAACCTTTTATACAAAATCACATAAATACATAGTAAGCATGTGCTGGCCACTTTGAGCTTAAGGATGATGTTGGGGGGCAGATAAGATCTTTGAATCTCCGAATTTGGTGGTGTCACTTGAAGGCTTGGTGCAACAAGCACAACAAGCACAGAATATTAAAACACACAACTTAACCAAACATTCAATGCTTGGTGATCGAGGCAATTGCAATTGCTTGATGATTAACCCATTACATTTGCCTCTATTTATAGAGGGCTTTAGAACAACCTAGACTCTAGGAATACAGTTAAAACACATGTTTCTCCATTCAACGCACATGGTCTTTCTGCAGGTCTGTGGTTGGTGGGAGTAGGTGAGAAGTCAGTGGGAGCAGGTGAGAAGCTTCTACATTAGTGGGTGAAATTAATGCCAACATTCTCCCCTTTAATTTCGACCACACATACTTCTCCTTCTCATTGTTTCAAAACCTCTGTGGCCTTGCTTTTACTTCTTTTCCCTTAATAAAAGACTTTTACTCTTTTATTGAAACTATTTTCAAAAGACTTTTACTCTCTTTCTTTTTAACAAAAAAGAAACTCTCTTTTTTTAGAATGACTTTCACGTGGCCTTTTAAAGTATAAAGCTTTAAGCTCTTTAAAGCTAATGCAAAATAATTTAACTTCTCTTGTTTTTCACACGGCACTCCACTAAACACGCCTCTTTAAAAATAATTCAAGCTTTTCAAGAAACAGATAAAAAACTTTTCACATGCCGATTTCTCAGGGACTTTCTCAGGCCTTTCTCTTTCCACGACTTGCATGCCTTCTTGGTCTGCACGCGGGTCTGCTCTTTCCACCCTCTACTCGCCTCCTTCACACGCACAAAGAAATATTTCTTCTGCAGCTTTCTTGAATGCTTTCTCAGCTGCCTCCACGCCTTTACACGCCTCTACCCACGGTGTGTGCACAGTTAAAAACTCTTATATTTTAAACGCACCATAAGGATTTACCCACCTTTTGACTTCTTAAAAGGCAGCCTTCTTCCCTCAGCCTGCGCTCTCTTCGCACGCCTGCACCCTCTTCACGTGGATTGCTGCACACAGTACTCTCCTTTTTTTAACTTTCAATTAGCAGCTTTCAATCTCCTTGGATCGGTTACTGGAGCAGCTTGCACGCCTCCTCACTGGGTCAGCACCTCTCCTCACACAGCGATTGATGGAGGCAACACTTCGGTTGCTGCTCTGTCCCAATGCTTCTGTTGTTGTTTTTCAAGATGCTGCTCCTATTTTCTGGAATCTCTCTGTTACGGCAAGAACAGAGCTTGTGTCTACATATAACTTCTTACACAGCCCCTCAAACTTCTAACTCCTTTGTTGCAAATAATAGAGCTCTCTGAATTAAGATTTTTATCACTGTGTGCTCACTCATAGCCAACACAGACTTCACAATCTTAATAGCAACTATAGGGATTCAAGATCTCTCTTTCAAACAATTGGCTCTGATACCAAATGAAGGCTTGGTGCAACAAGCACAACAAGCACAGAATATTAAAACACACAACTTAACCAAACATTCAATGCTTGGTGATCGAGGCAATTGCAGTTGCCTGATGATTAACCCATTACATTTGCCTCTATTTATAGAGGACTTTAGAACAACCTAGACTCTAGGAATACAGTCAAAACACATGTTTCTCCATTCAACGAACATGGTCTTTCTGCAGGTCTGTGGTTGGTGGGAGTAGGTGAGAAGTCGGTGGGAGCAGGTGAGAAGCTTCTACATTAGTGGGTGAAATTAATGCCAACATCACTTGCTAGTGGTAATAGGCCATGCAACCATAACTTTAATATTAAAACTATAAAAATTAGCACCAATGATGCCACTGTGGTTCCCTGGAAGTGAAGGTGAGAAGCCAATTTGTTGTGTATTTATTTGTGTGGTATTACAGGCTACGAATATTGAATTTCAATGAAATGAAATTCAAGCAGGCTAAAAATTATCTGACACATTCCAAAAATGAAGGCCATGTTTTGAATGTAGAGCATCCATCGACGAGAATGATAATGATTAGGTACTTAAGCTTATCTTCCATTTATTGGCCACTGACATTTTCATATGTTTGGGGCACCCCAAATCATGCATTTATATCTTTCTTGAGAATTTCACCACACAAGCCAATTGATTCATCTGCTTTTTTTTTTCAATTTTCTTTAAAGATGAGAGAGATTATGTATTAATTATTAAGTCAAAATGTGTATAAAAGTCTATCAGATATCTTAATTATTAAGTCAAAATGTGTATAAAAGTCTAATAGATATCTTAAACCATGCATAAAAATCACAAGAAGTTTCCATTTGATAACATAGATAAACTCGTGCCAAAGAAATAATAAGTATTCCTTCCAGCCAAGAGCCAAATTCTAAACAGAAGTTTCAGGATCTTAACACTAAGAATAGAGATTATAGCCCAGTACCGGGCTAAGTATCAGCAGCAACCAGACTATTTTTTGGTGGGATAAACAACAAATATATTAAGAAATCAAGGAAAATTATAGAGCATCCAAAACTGGTGAATGTTATAACATTCCAACCAGAGTTAGATTTTCTCAAATTTTAAAAATGTCTGAACATAGACCTAAACCCTGACCAAAAAGACTAAACCATATCTTCCAAGGGGACATCATATCAACTATATTTTGAAAATGTTATTTAGCAACAATGAAAAACAATGTCCGAAGATCGAAGATAAGGAGAAGATTTTGCTATAATGAATGGCATGGGTCAGAAAATATTGTGTGCCTGAAGCAGAGGAAGTTCACGCTGGGCGCAATTGTCCACCATTCAACTATTTTTTGAATGGGGTGCAATTCCTCAACTCTCACTTACTAGGCGTAAGTCGACTTCATTCAGAGCATATTACAAGGTGATGGTGTTCCAAATGACAATATAACATTAAAAAACACAATAGAATGGATATTCATTTTGATTATATAAATTAATAAAAGTAAAAAACCTGTGGCATATTGGAAAAAAAGTAGAATAACATGTATAAGAATAATACTAATGAGAAACGACTTATGTAACTCTTGATATCCGTGAGTTGATTGTGATGGATTCAAGGAACTACTGTAACATTGTAATTGTACTACTTGATTGTAAGAAGTTATGAATCTTGGAAAAGATTGTAAACAAGGTTCTTTTGATTAACAAGAAACATTACACTTGTCAATTAGGTATGACAAGATGGATTATTAAGATTGTACTTGTACTATAGAAAATTGAATGTTCAATTATAAGTCCTATTAATGTGATTAATGTTGCTATGAGAGATTGTACCTAGAATGGTTATTATCTTGAAAGGTTGATTACTAATTCTGTTGAAAAATGTTCATGATTGCATTTATAATGTACACATGGATGATTTTGTTTATTTAACTGCAATTAAAAGTTAATCTTGAATATGAGTAAGGTTTAATGCAACACTTAATATGTAACTCTTTACCTTACTTAGAGTATTTACTTAAAAGCATAACTTGATCATAATAACTTGGAATAGAGGTTATGGGAACAATTCGATTTAATATTATTGTTATATATTCCCTTAGCAAGGTAATAAGATACTTATTCCTCAAAGGGATTCTGTGATTGGATCGGCATTGCCAATCCTCAGGTAATAGCCACACTGTGATTAGTTGCTTAGCAACGTGGGTGTAGAGTGCCTCTTAACAAGGACAACAATGCCAAGGGGATCTTGAGTGGAAAAGGGATCCTTGATAGCTATCTAAGGCATGAATGTTATATTATTAAATGCAGTTGAAGTTGTAATAGTAAGAGGCTTTTGAAATTTCAAGTAATTGTTGAGATACAATAATTCTGAGTCTTGCTAAGGGCAAGTGTAGTATATCTCGCAAAGATCTTAATTTTTTTTTTGTAATTGGGTCTTGAAATTTGGAGATGATACATTTTCTCCCTACAAAGTCCAATTTAAACTGGTATAAGAGGGCAACATGTAAACTGTATCTTCAAATGATAGGTTGCATTACAGTTTATGAGCATGATTTCAAATCACTGGATGGATAGGGTTTGAAAAACCAAAACCAAAGTCTAACCCTCTTCAACTCAAAATCTCTTGTTGCATCCAGTCCCTACATGATTCAGATAGCAGCATTTTCCAATATTAATATAAATAGCCAGAAATTGCAGTGTTATTTTTTAGGTTTTCTTCTTTGAAGCAAAAAATCTTATAAGGAATTGATCTAAAGTTCAGTTGTATTCAGTTTAATTCAGTCATATCCAGTTGTCATTGAAACACAAAAATTTCAAACAACTCACATTTACCTTCAATGACAAAGATTAAGAAAATAAGAACATACATGAAGAAGAAGAGCTTGGGTTGTAACTTGTAATGAATTCACTCCCTATTTGCTGGGTTTCCACCCCTCATGGATTTCTTCAAGGTATATCTTTTGTCTATCATGTTGAGTGATGCTCTTTATGTCCTGTCCTTGTTCAGTTAATCATCTTATTACTGCTGTCTTTTCTTCCTCCAATTATATGTACAAGAAGATTTTTAAGCATATAACTTAATTACAGAAACATACTAAAATAAAATTAGTCATATACAAGTTAAGATTGATACTGATGAATTAAAGTTTGGTATAATTACATTTTAGGAATCCATGTAAATTTCTTTTTAATGAAAGAAACATTCTATCACAAAATAGCAAAGCCCAGTCCTCTTCAGAATTCAAATCTTCTTTATAGCATCCTATCCCTACAGAATTTATATTGCAACTACCTTTTTTGCCATTTCAATATTGAATAGTTATTAAATAACTCACAAAATTATTGTGTCGACATTTCATGTTTTCACTTTAGGATTCAAAACTGTCTCAGGAGTTCAGATTGACTATAACTATAACTACTCACTTTCCGAACCTACCTAAACGAAAAATAGAAAAACAAAATTTCAGCTGAAAATAGAGAAAAACATTTTTCCTATTATTGTTGCATTTTCTGACATTTATTTAGATATCAGAAGTTATTATGTTAACATTTTAGGTTTTTGAGCAAGGATTTGTGGTGTAATGATAATGGAAGATGCTCTTAAGTTCATGATCCAGGTTTAATCCCCTTAACAACAATTAGAGAGGCCCATAACTCCAGAGGGCATATGGAGAAGTTGTGATGTAATGAAAGTGAGGTGCATTTGTGCGTGATGCAAATTATACTTAAGAATGTGGCAAAAGTTAACCCTTGCTCAGAGCATAATGTGACCCTGAATTTACCAATAAAAATGAACATCTAAAGTTTTGTGTTTTGGTCTAGAAATTGTTCTCAGTTTCTTAAGGCATCTTTTCTATTGCTACAAGTTTTTGCATTTTGTAATTCCTGATAATTTAATAGCCAGAAATTGTTGTGTTATTATGTCAGATTTTGTGTTGGATGAGATGAGCTTGAGTGATAAATCATCAAATATTTCATACAGGAGCCTCAGGTCCATATCACCAAGAAACATTTTAAGTGTTGAAATTGGTTAAAATACAATGTAGTATATCCCAAAGGACACGGCTGGGTGCAAGTCCAGGGTGTAGCTTTGACAGAAGGCATACCCCTTTATCATGCCATCTAAGCCAATGTCTACCCTGCAAAGGAAATTGACCGATCAAAACAAAATTCCATGTCATGTTTTGTGTACAAGGAGTTTCAAATTTATTGGTGAGGGCCCGAGGGGTAGAGTAGCACAGACACCATGCCATAGCAAAGATGGCTGATAAGTCTTCAGATTGATAATAACTATGTGATCTCTTTCTAAAAGTGAAAACCATATCTGAACGGAAGAAAGAGAAAAGGCATCTTTGAGGGCCCATCATCTAAGGAAGAAAAATTAAATGATTCCTCCTTGTGATGGGTGCAGAAAGAAAGGTATAATGCATTTAGTGAATGAAATAATTAAATAAACAAACCAATGTAAAGGCCAAAGAAAAATGCATTTCAACTGGAATAAGGGCAAAGCGTACCATTAGCTTCCATAACCTTCATCTTTTTCTTGCTCAAATTTTGATAGGGAGTCAGTCCAACGCCATGATTGCGAGCCATTTCCCGCGATATCCACATAAATTTAGCAGCATTACAAAGCACAGAGCAGGTATGACTAAGATTAACAACAGCAACTAAAATCGTGTAACCTCATTGCCCCAACTTATTCAAAGCAACAACAAAATCCACGTCTCCAGAAATCAAAAGAATGGTAGAAGGAGGGGCATTGTCCAGAGCAAATAAAAACATATCTACCAAAATGGCATGGTCAGCTGCATCTTTTTGGCCATTTGGAAGATCAATGAGGTTAATCCCTCTTCTTTGGCAACCCTCCCTAAGATTTCTAGGATGACTGCTGAAATCTCCGTAGGCTGAAAAAATAGTGACAGGTCCTCTTATTCTATGCATGTGCAGTGATTGGCTAAACAACATTGCTAACTTACCAAGGTGATAGACAATCTGATACAAACATTGTCATCAACATTACTAACACCAGCAGAGAGGCGACTAACAGCTGTTTGCCCATTCAAACCAGAGACATACAAGAGGTAAACATTTGCAACTAACAATACATAGTAGAATGTATGAAAAACTTATGACAAAAAAGGCAAATACGTGCTCAAGCATACCCATTAATCCAGAAAAATGTGTTGCTAGAGAAGCGTTGCATCTGGGTATGATCTCCATATGTGATTTGGCTATGGTTAATAAAGACTGAACCCAGCGTTAACGATGGATGAAAAGCGTGCAAGAAAATGCGTACAGTGACCATCTCCACTGCCAGAGCATGGTGAAAAGATCTATGTCAAATCAGATAGGGCACTATGAATCTGATCGCATCATATATTAGATTTGGATAGTCTCGCCTTAATTACAGATAAGCTTCCTTGTTGCAGATAATGGTGCCCTAGTGCAAATATGGTCAACACTGGGACAAATATGGTCAAAAGAAACTGACCACGCCATTCCAAATTCAATGGACAAGATCATTTTCATCGTAGTTCTTTTTATCTCAGCCTTTCATCTACATAATTCAGGGAGTGCTGCTCACTACAAGAACGCTTATCAGCGTAATTAAATATGAAATTGGAATTATTTTTTCATCAAATCTATTAGATTAAAAAATATAAACATTTAGAATTTAGTTATATATTAAAAGAATTGGGGGTGTAATAAATGTACTTGTAATGGCATGATGGTGAAATATGTATACTTGTGTGAAGTTGGACTCATTTTTTGATCCTTTCTCCACTTGTTTTATACGTACTCCCACATGTTTCCTATCTGTATTTACGCATATTCCTATCTATGCATCAACCACATGTTTTACTTGATCCTATTTGTATTTACACATATTCCTATCTATGCATTAGCCAACTATTACATCGACCTTTGAACCCATTTTCATACAATTCATTCTCACATTAATAACAACACTCCTTATTTTAGGTGGTGCCTTTTTTCATACATTTCATTCACATTAATAATAACACTGTTTTAGTTTATGTGGTGCCTTGCTCACATTAATAGTAGCACTCCTTTATTTTAGGTGGTGCCTTAAATATTCAAATTCAAATTTAGGCATATTCCTATCTATGCATTAGCCAAACTATTATATCCACCTTTGAACTCATTTTCATACATTTCATTCTCACATTAATAGTAGCACTCCTTTATTTTAGGTGGTGCCTTAAATATTCAAATTCAAATTCTAAAGTTCTTGCTACTTTTAATTAACCATTATGAGTTTATTAAACACGCATATGTTTGTGCAATTAATTATTGTACTTGTATTTAAAGGCATTCAATATTTATCATTCACAAATATCATTAGAATATTATTTACATTTAGGGAAGGGACATGCTAGGAACACTCAATTGCTACATTAAAAAGATCAAAATTTACATTTTTTGTCTTAGAAGCATTTGCATGGTTGAAAGCTTATTATTTTTGTTAGAACATAATGTTATTAGAGGTCACACTTTATAACATTTATATATTGTTTTTGATTATGGTAAGCAGGGATTTTGAAAGGGCCCAGACCCTTGTACAAAAGAAAATATATAACAATGAAGCCCAACAAGACTAACAAGAACCAACAACAAACAAACATCACAACAAGAGCAAAACAACTACAAAACTAGACATAGGGTCAAGCACCCAAAGCAAGAAACCAACCGAAAGTCAAGGTGGTTTGAAACGAAATTGCTCCAAGGAGCTTTGCATCTTGAACTTGAAATCCTTGTTCTCAGATCTCATCTTCTTAGGAGAGCTAGGAAAATCCAAAGGTCCACTCAGGGTCCCATTATCACATTGCACCTTCATTTTGTCCATAGAACTAAAATCCTTCTGCTCCTGCACCATCGTCAAAGGAGTCTTCATCATAGCTTCCTCCCTACTAATCTCCTTCGACACATCCTCTTTAGTAGCTGCATTATCATCTGTTTGCACCCTTTTCCTCCACAAGATGTTTTATGTTGGATCGCAGGCAAACATCAGCAGCATGACCCACTACGACAATGATCACATATGACTGAAGAGTTCTCAAATTCAATCTATTGTACCCAATTACCAAACTTGGAGGATATAGTAATTTGAGAAGGGATTACCCTATTTGTCTCCACAAAGACATGTAATTTGGTGAACAATAAACATCTCTTGAATTTAGTAACAATATCTGTCGCATTATACTGTCCAAAGGCACTGGTAATGCCCATAAAAACCTCCTCATCCCAATATTCTAAAGGAATCCCTAACAACCGAACCCATACTGAAAACTTGATGGTGCAATCTTCCTCTGGGTTGAAGCTAGGGGACCAATGTTTTTTAAAAAGTTCATTCTGCCCCTAGAACTAGGGACTGCCCAAAAGAATCCTAAAACTATCTTCTGGGCAAGAAAATGAAAAGAGGAAGAAGTTATTTGGTAGAGCTATTACCTCCACCTGCCCCTTAATCTTCCACTTTCGAAGTAATCACCTTTTGATCACGTTGATATTGGGACGGTTACCACATAATCTCCCAACTAGAGAACTCCAGAGCCAAGCAACAAATCTATCAACAACGGAGTCAGGAACATAAATCTAGGAATCCCCAGAAGCAACCCCATGCAAAGGACTTGACTCAGATGACAAGCCCTACCCCTATAGAGAAGAAAGACTCCCTCCACCTTCAAGACCATCCTTCATACGAACATCAAGCAGACTAAGGAGAACAACCTCAGTACCAAGACCTTCCGTCATAATAGGGGAAGGCACATACGGGTTAGGGTAGGACAACAAGCCCGCAGTCTCAGAGAGCTCAACCAAGACACTCGCATTCGTGAACCCAGGAGAACAAAAACCCTCCTTGGAAAAGACTCAGGGATCAATCAAAATCCCTTCCTTGCTAGAAACACTACCTGTGTTAACCACAAGGCAAGAAGCCCCATCACCCACAACAACCACTTGTGCCTAAGAGGGAAGGAGGAACCCTTTGCGGAGACCATGGCCCTCAGAGCCACCAGTGACCGCCTTCTTAGTTTTTTTAGAGCACTAGAACCCACACGGGAGCTATTATGGCTCTTCCTGAAGGTAGTAGAACCCACACTCCGATAGGCCTCAAGCCAAAGGTTGAGAAGACACACGTCCTCACCCTCATCAGAAGAACCAAACCAGTCTTCTGCATCTCTTGTGCTGTCTGGATCGAACTCCACGCCGTCCTCATCGTCTGACTCTCCCCCTTCATCACCCAGACTGCTCCCGTCCTGCGCTATTTCAAACGCCCCTCTCCTGCTCCTTCCCCCGCTTTTCTCCACCATGAGCTTCTTTTGATGACACTAGATTGTTAATAATATAAGGTTATAAAACTTTTTGATTATCATATGTTTTATAAAGTATAATACTATTTAATAATTAAATATCTAATAAACTTTACAAATGGTAGTTTTGAATAGACCTAACAAACTCTTTCAAGTATTTTGTCACCCCTTCTCCTATATTTAAGAAGCTCCTCTCTCATTGAAATGTTTTGGGGATTTATAGTGAATTCTATCATTATGCATAGGAGGTATTATTGACCATGTGGAAGTGAAGAGAAGTGATATTCCTAGGTTCTGTCTATAATTTTATAGATAATTTTATAAGTGTTTTATGATAGAACAATGTTAATGAGATTTTTTATTCGGAAGAGTTTTCTCCATGTATATATTGTGTAAATGTGTTGAATTTATGTACTATGTAATTCTCATTTTATTTATCTTATATTTAATTTGTGATGATTAGTAACTTAAGATCCTAATTTCTGACATGGTATCAAAGCAATTTAAGATATGCTAATCATTCTAAAGTCCTTTCCTAATAATTCTAAGGTTACCTTCACTACATTGCTCTCTTCCCTTTCTCTCCTTTTGGTATTTGTTTTGTCTTGTTGGGTACTTTCCTAACTCTATAATTGTCATAACAAAGAAAATTGCACCATGGTTATAACTTGTGTAACTCCATCCTTTAAATAAGAAACATATTAATTGTAACATCCAAATCCAAAATGACAAGAAGAAACTAAGTTTTCACAACGGTAAATTTTTTTTTTTTTTACTAGGAAATCAAATACAAAAGTTACTCTTCTATAAACCAATACAACATTTTTCATTTTATCACAAACATGATCTCATTTTTATAAAGCTGAAAGAAATGATATACATTAAACATTTTGTTTTCTAACAAATGAAATTTTCTTGAAACAACAAATATTGGAAACATACCATTATCATGCATCTCGATTGTCGATCCATCACATTCAAGACTCGACATTCCTCAGTATTTGGAAGAGAAAGTATCTTCAAGGAGCTTAACCTCCAACCACAGACCGTCGGTCTCCCGCACTCCTTCCTAACCGGAAGTGGCCCTACCCTACTCAAGAGGATAGACTTAGGATAACCATCGGTGTTTGCCATCTAAGCTCTGGTGTTGTAACCTACGTGTCTTGTTATCGCGCAGATCCCTAGATACCCTCTAGTCATGCACGACACTCCACAAGAAACGCCATCCAGTTACGGTGAATGTTCGATGCACTTGAGGATAGTACATCACCTTGGCCAAAGGATTTGTTTTTAATTAGCGTTCTAAGAACGCATGAACTTGGTTCACCCACCCTACTCGACTTGAACTGGTCGAAATCCTACAGTTTCCTATTTGTATAGTTTTAAATATTTGACGACCTTGATGACCTCAAGGGTTTAGGATATCCTCCTACAATAGCGCATGGCACACTTTTAACTCTAATCTCGAGTTTAGAGTTTCATAATCCATTTTCATGTAAAAATGTTTCTTATAAGCGCCCACTCCTAAGGGGTTTTATATTTGTTTACACAGTTTCCAAAATTGCACAACATACTCAAATATCTAAATCCATTTCCTGTTATTCTGAAATTCGAGGATTCTAGACTCATGTGGTCTACAAGGTAAAACGATACTAGTACCGTCGCATGCAACGAAATCTCGACTCACATGCGGGTTTTTAACTCAAATTGTTCATTTCAGAACCATGACGGTTTCCTAATCATTAATAGCACTTCATCTTCCTATTCCTCTTTCTGTGTCATTAGTCTCACATGATTCATCAAGATGAGAGTCGTAAATAAAATATAAAAGTTTTTTAGAATCTTTCTTATGTCAATAGAGATGACCAATGCATGGTCGACCTCTAACTAAAGATGTATGACGGTTAATACATCAGCTGTTTACAACTACATTATCCGGCTATCAACATACTAAATTTTATGTCAAAACATGCTTAAAAACTGTGGCTTTTGTTTCCTACACAACATGCACGTGGAGCAACGTGTTTTCTTGCTGTGGAGCTATCGTTCAAAGAAGGTAAATTACATCTTGCATCAAGATAAGTTCGTTCCTAAATGAATATACGTTAGAGAACTGCGTTCTTATATTACATCGCTTAATTTATGGCAAAACTGCTACAATTTCTGAGTTTACGGATTCTAGAAGACAACATACTTCTTTTTCTGAGTTTTTAAATTCACAAACACAGCAATAATGAAACAGCAATACTTCTATTTCATGGATTAACCGCACACTGAAATCGTAGTTGAATTACGTTGTCATTCTATTCTACTCATATTATACGTATTCATCTTTCGCAAACATGAAACTTGCTTACGTACTGGTCTAAACTGCGAGAAGAAAACAAAAGAAATGAACCTGTGGACGATGATGGAGGTTGCTGTGGCAAATTCAACTTCTCCTCTTGGCTAATTGTCCTCCTCTCTGTCCGGTAACTTCACAAAAGCTTCCACTCATGCCTTTCTGCCGTTTCTCCTCCAGACAACAATGGACTACCACGGTTATCACTCTTCTACCACTTCCAAATTCTGCGGATTACTACCCAAAGCGAAGACCTAGCTCCCACAGTTAACACTTTCTCTCTCTGTTGCTTTCCACTCAGAAATCTGTTCACTCCTTAGAAGAAACGCTCACTCTTAATTCCCCATAAATCGATCCTCCTCAGGGAACCGTTCACTACGTAGAAGTTCTTTACTGCACCGATGCTCCCACAGATATTTCTCTCCGTCGCTCTCTACTCAGCAACTCCTCACTCTCCAGAAAAGCTAATCCCCTCAAAAGAAAAATGAGCCCCCTCTGTTTGCCACCGCCAGCCCACTAAAACTCCTTCCCCTCCGCACTTACTTCCCTTCCATACCAACCACGACGGCCTTTTACTCCGTCTTGCTCTCTACTCACCCTCGAATATCTCTCCCACTTCCCTTTCTCCATCTCATTCTTCTAACTATCTCTGGCCTATCTTCCTACTTCGAAGGAACTCTATCTGCAGTTTCCTTGCCACACAACGTCGGTTACATCATTCCATTCTCCACTCACAACGGATTCCCTCTCCCATCACTCTCTGCCGCGTTTTGAGAAGGAAACCGCTCCTCTAAGACTGCGGTTTGATAACCTCTCGACAACAGCAACCCTTGATTTCGCTCCCTCATCTATGAGACAGTTTTCGGCATTAAAAACATCGGTTAAACTTCATTACAACCGCTGAGCTGGCTCTCTCTCTCTCTCTCTCATGGTGAATTAGAATCTTAACTCTCATACGAGGTTAAGCATAAAGGTTTGAATGGAAAAATGGTTTTTAATAACATTGCGCAACTTAACAATCAACAAGAATATCAAGGAAAGAAAATAATACATGGCATAAAATCTAAGCCATTCTTGCACGGTTTACACACGCTTGGCATCTCAACATCACACAATTGCCTGCATAAGGACACACGTCATGATGACATGCATAGGCCCAAGGTTCACGGATTACCATGGTAAACGTTTAACTCATTGCGACAGATCCAATCATGGTGAAGACTTCGTTGACCAAAGCTCACTCGAACACAAAGCATCTAAAAGCTAAAAGAGAGGTTAAACTTGACAAGACGACGGTTAACAAGTGTCTAGAGCAACTTTTTTGGCCAAAAGGAAAAGAATAAATTCACAACACAAGTTCGACGCGTTTTACGACAATCACGACGGATTGATCGTAACGCAACGAGTTCTTACAACGTTAGACGGACCAAGCCGACTTCCCGCACATTTCGACTACGAGACGTGAATTATAATTTCACCACAAAATGGTTCAATAATTACTTATAAACGAAAATATTAAATGTCTAAATAAGTCGACTTGCTATGATGGACTTACAACGACATCGACGACTCCAAGATTCTACATGACGACTTTCGACTAGGATGTCACACATTATCCTTTGACATCGACATCTAGCTAACTAACCCAACCGACAAACAAGACTAACTGGTTGGTTCCAAGGTTTATCTACTTGTTTGGCGATCTCAGTAACAAACGCCCATGGTTAATTTCCAGAGTCTATTCTCTCTCTCGAAGATACTTTCTCTTCCCGTCGAACACGGTCCACCTGTTCCTGCATCGACAGACTCACATACAATTTTGTGGTCAAAGCACCTATGTTCAAATCAAAACATAATATATCCAAACATCATTGCATTTATTATAACGACATTTAGTCTACAATATCACCTTGATCGTAATCATTAGATTCCACAATTCAATATAACAACTTTGTAAGATAAATCATCAATTTCCATGTCGTCCATAACATATTAAGTTACTGAAATTTGCATGAAAATAAATAACATAATTGTTTTCAAAAAGAGGGATGTAACATTAATATGCTAACTATGATTAGCTTAATAGCAATATCAACCACCAATCTTATGGGCTTTGACATCCAAGTTTGATGTTGAAACAACCAATCTTTAATCCACCTTTTGTCTACTTACAACTTGCAAATGACCATATATATTAAGTGAATTTGTCTATGGGCCTCCAAAACAAAGCCAATATTTTAGATATTGTCTTCTTAATATGATTGTGTCATTTCTATCTAACTTTTCATTAATTGAATGCTTTTTTGGTAACACAAATACATATAGTTTTGATTGCTAGCCATAGTTCATTCACTATTGCAAGATGAATGGCTAACAAGTTAGCAACATTAATAAAAATACAAAATTTTCATACTATATCCATGTTAATTATAGGATAAGTTGTTAAGGTCCTCCTAGTTTCAAAAATGGTGGATTTCAAAAATACTATCTAATTGTGAACCTATAAAAATTAGCAGTCCCACCTTGGTGTGCAATGGGTACATCGAGGAGCTGTGGAAGTTCAATTGCCATGTCTTTTAAGTGAATAATGACTATCTTGCTTCCCTATGGTATATGTTATTTTTTGTTTTCACCATTGTCATGAATCAATTTGCATAATCTCAGTGGATCTCAAGATCATTGTGTTTTACTTAGTAGGTACTTTAAATGTGTGAGCTTTCATGTTTGGTGTGTAGTCTCTATTTTTATGCATCCCCTTTTTAAAAATATTATGCATATATCACTATCTTCCCCCCTCTCTCTCTCTGTGTGCAATGGGTATGCCAAAGATTTGTGGAAGTTTAATTTCCATGTCTTTAAGTGAATTAAATCCCTATGACCCATGTCATTATCTAGAATTGAAAGAGCTTTGTTGTATTTATTAAATGTCCATAGTTAACACTTGAATAATCTCTCTCTCTCTCTCTCTCTCTCTCTCTCCATTTCTTTGTTTCCTCTCTTTGTCTCTCTATCTTTCTCTTTCTCCCTTCCACTTTATCTCTCTATATCTCTACCTATCTATCTCTCTTTTGAAATGGTTTCTTGTGATAGGTTTCATACTAATTGTTGCCCTCGATGTCAATTATATTTTTTCTTCCAATGGATTCTCTAGTGTAACATTATGATGGACATAAGGATGACCTAAAATCAAAACAACTTATGGATGATGTTCTTGTGGATGGAAGTACAAGGATGGATGTCAAGAGTGCTTTTGGATATTAGAAAAAGGTTTCTTCTTTCTTAAATTAATGGGAAACCACTAAGCTTGTTGCTTTTAGGGGTGTAGGATATTTAGTTTAGCAAAGCCATCTAAGGACAAAATTTGGTTTAATCATACTTTTAGGGGATTTGAGACTTGGTGGATGGTGTAATAAAGGAACATACCATCATCCCTAATGGCCGCTCAACTAATTAAACTCAAACCTTTTAGTGATTTTTTTTTCTTATCTCTAATAACAACAAAATATATGACATAAAGCAACCATATATAAATCTTAAATGACCAATAACATGACAATTTGAAAGTCATATATTTGTCACAACCCTCTAATGATAATAGTACATACAATTATATAGTAATTTTTAAATTAGGGATAAAATTTATATTTTTAATAATGTGTATTTACTAAAAATATATTATTTAAAATCATGCCATTATAACTTTATATTATGATATTATAATTTGATTATTATTATCTAATCCTAATTTTCAAAATTGTCTTTGTAATGAGTTTATGACTATTTTAAGAGCCTAAACATTGTAAGTATTTGTGTGTTCAATGGTGAGTATCAAATGCCTTTAAGAAGTTTTGTGATATAATTTGTGAAAAGTCATCTCTAAACCTCCTTAGATCAACTTAATTTAGTAAAATATATAATTATAATTTATTAATGTTATATTTAAATTGTTATGAATTAAGAATAAGCAAATAATTGTAAATAACTCATTTATAATGTTTTAAAGTGACCAAGAGTTTATCAATGTTTTCGATTGTGGGGGTGCTCCCATCTTATGAAACAAAATGCCACCACTTTACCTATCCTTAAAAAAATTAAATTGAAGAACAAGTCAAATCTACATGAAATCATCTAAGACAGTTGAATGACATTTTAGTTATAAGTGTCTTGTAAAAAAGTTATTTCTGAAAATAAATTTTTATTCTTTAAAGATGCATGAAGAAGACCTTGTAACCAAACATTTAAATGATTTTCGTCTAGTGGTTCAAGTCAATTGCCTTCCGTAGATGTAGAAATGGAAGAAGAGGAAAAATGTATCACTTTGATTTGTTCATTAAAAGATACCATCTTTCTATTTGGAAGGCTATATATTTAAAGGTGATTAATATCCTTTCTTTGTTCGGTGGAATTGGGGGTGTAGAAGTTGCTTTACATTGTTTGGGTATACCACTCAATTATGTTGTATCTGTAAAAAATTGTAAATCAAACAATCTTATCCTCAAAAGTTGGGCCATAGAAAACACAAATCAAAAGGGTAAATTGATTGAGGTGGAAAATGTGGAGAATTTGACAAAAGAAAGACTTGATGAAATTATTAATTCAATTGGAGGTTTTGATGTGATAATAGTGGGAAACCCCTACAATAGTCTAACAAGCAAGAACAAGAACATAAGGGATGGATGCAATGCATTCAAGTGTAACTTAATAGAATAATGAAACCTTCATTTTTTACTAATCTAGACTTCAATAGATTATAAATTCCTTATTTTTCATAGCCAAGTTCATGCACAAATTGAAGAGGCTACCAAAAACAAGTATTGAAAATTATGGTCATTATTATTATTTTGATTATGTGTAGCAATTTTTTTGCACAATTAATGGATGTTGCCAATTATAGGCCCATATGGACATTATTTTGATTATATGGAACAAATTTGTTTGCACAATTAGCATTGGACTAATTGTAGGCTTGGATGTTGTTAATTACAATCCTAGGGTTATTAGTTTGATTAGTCATGCTAACCATGGTTTCATTTTGCAAGGATTGAATGAAAGCCTAGAGGATTGCAAGAAGCCAAATTTCATAAAAGAAAGCACTTAGAGTTTGAAAATGATTACTGTGAAACCTATCATAAGAAACCATTTTAGAAGATAAAGCTTAAAGAAAGTGTGTATTCCAAATGTTTAGAAAATAAATATGTAAATTTTCATTTACCACAACATGTTAAAGAATTTGGTTGGATTTGAAGTTCCAGATCACCTAGTAGGTTGGTAGTGGAAGTATAAAGAGTTTGAGAAAGGCCCACCATACTTTTACCTTGATTATGTGTATTGTATGTCATTGAGGGTAGCTAAAATGTATGGATTGAAAGTACTTTCCAGTTCCAATTAGAAAACATGGGTGCATGCATAACCTTCATATGAATAATTATTTTAAGATTTACTATTAGGTTGTGTCTTTCTAATTATTTTTGAAAAGAAATTTGTATTCTTTAAAGATACATGAAGGAGACTTTGTAACCAAACATATGAATTATTTTCATCTAGTAGTGATTCAATTGGATTCCATAGATGTAAAAATGGAAGAAGAGGAAAAATACATATCAGTTTGATTTGTTCATTGTAGGATACCATTTTTCTATTTTAAAGCCTATCTATCTAAAGGGGATCAATATCCTTTCTTTGTTGTCTAGAATTGGGGGTGTAGAAGTTTCTTTGCATCATCTAGGTATACCACTCAATTATGTTGTATCTGCAAAAAAATGTGAAGAAAATTATGGACATTATTATTATTTTGATTCTATGTAGCAAATTTGTTTTCACTATCAACATGGGACTAATTGCAAGTATGGATGTTGCTAATTTTAGACCATATGAATATTATTTTGATTATATGGAGAAAATTTATTTGTACAATCAACATGGGACTAATTTTAGGCTAGGATGTTGCCAATTACAATCCTAGGATTATTAGTTTGATTCATGCTAACCATGTTCTCTCTCTCTCACTCCCTTTCTTTGTCTCCTCTCTCTGTATATATCTTTCTCAATCTCTCTTACCATCTCTCTTTATTTGATAACATTGTTGTATGAAAATGACAACGAAAAGCATATGTTTTTGATTAGATAAGCAGCAAAAAAGGGTGCCAATCCCATAACAAAACAACCAACAGAGGCTCACCAAAACTTGAATAGTTTAGAACAAACCATTAAAGTTTATGCATCATAACATAAAGACAACAGAACCAGTAAATAAGCAAAAGACTAAAGATACTGAACACCACAGTAACAACAGATCGACCACAGACCAACATCAGACTAGCACCAAGCAAGGCTACTCAAACATCTTGTCTCAGTCATCAACTAGGAACTGGAGCATATGTTGAAACCATTAACCAATGGCTAAAAATAGTATGTATATTGAATACAATAGTGATATAATAGAGAATTTGATACATGAGGGGTAGATTATTCCATTGAGTCATTGAGAATTGGCTACCAAGGTGGCATCTCGGTGCCCATAGTTTCTTGTTTGATATGAATGAATTGAGTTTGCAAGTTGTACACTTGTTGAGCGAAGTTTTGATGTGCTTGGAATTGCTGCTTCATAATAACTGAGAGATAGGCAAATTGAAGAGACAAGTTAGAGTAGAAATATTGCATTTGAATTTCATGAGGAGAGCAAGAGGTGGAGAATGTTGTCAAACAACAAAGGTGCATAGAGAGAGGTAGAGATATAGAGAGATAAAGAGGCATATATGCATGCATGATGTCGAGACATATTTAATCTACTCCATTTCACCCTTGCCCTTGATAAAAGTGTATGTTCACTTCCCAAGTATAATAAACAGTCATGCACTATACCGCTAATTACTTCTTTTCTATGTGCTATCACGATGCACCGATTGCACACTAAGGAGAGAATTAGATAGAGAGGGATAGAGAGAGATGGTAAGAGAGAGACATAGAGACAGATAGATAGATGGACAGAGGAGACAAAGATAGAGAGATAGAGAAAGAGAGATAGAGAGGTAGAGATATAGAGAGATAAAGTGGAAGAGAGAAAGAGAGATGGAAAGAGAGAGAAAGATAGAGAGACAAAGAGAAGAATTAGAGAAAGGAAGAGAGATAGAGAGATAGAGGAACAAAGCATGGATATTATTTTGATTAGTCATGCTAACCATAGTTTATTTATCTTTGTCTTCCTCTCTGTATGTCTATGTTTCTATCTCCCTTTGTTTCTTCATCTCTCTCTCTCTCTCATTCTCTCTCTTAATATCTCTTCTTTCTTATTTCTTACCATCTCTCTTTCTTTACCTATCTATCTATTTGCGGCCTCTCTATCTCTTTTTCTCTACCTCTCTCTCTCTCTCTCACCATCTCTCTTTATTTATCTCTCTATCTATCCATGTGGAGATATATGGACCAAAATATAATCAATGCATTAATAAGGATTTTAATGTAGGTCAACACCTAGGTATGGTGGCTATACCTTTGATAAATCTTGAACCAATGCTAATAGTGTTAATCAAATAATGAATTATTTGTAATCAACATGCATGGCCTCTTCTTGATTTTTTAGAGGCAAATATGCACTATCCTTCAATTCCATTATCATTCTCAAGATAGAAGACATTTGACGGATCAAAGCATAAAACAAAGGGATGTTTAATGTGGAGATGTACATTTACATTTTTCAAAGGAAAGTTTGCATTACCACTTGAAAAGATGGAACTGAGAATGACACTATTGTCCAATAAAATCACTTTTCTCAATTATTTCTTTGTTGAGTGTAATTTCCCTTTAGCATAAAGTAGATTGATAAGATTTAGTGAGAGCCATTTTGACTTGAGTTTTATTATTTATAAATATTAGAAGTATCAATTATGACATAAATTAACCAAATTTGAGCGTAATTGTTGGTTTTTCACTATGGCTTCTTAGTACTTATGTGTTTCTTTTGTTCAATTTTTTTGTTACTATTATTCGTCTATACCTATCCTTGTGTTTATTTGAAGTCATTTTGCAATCTCATCAAGTTTATAAGTCTAAGAGGAGGGCATTTGTGCATTTCCTTTGGGTTTGTATGTTTTGGTGTAGATTCTTAGCCCCATGCTTGTCAAAGAGTGGAAAACATTGATGAAACTTTAATTGTATAGTGAAATCATTATTCTTCTCTAAATGGTTCCATTTTGAAGAGTTAGAAAGCTGAAGAACACATTGCATTATATGGTTGACCATGCTTGATTTCTAGTGTATTTGTCTAGTTGCTTCCACTGTTTTGAGAGTGTCTTAAATTGTAATTGATAGCCTCTAAGTAATTTTAGCATGTAGGAAAAACATTTATGCAAAAAATATTGACTCATTTTTTTTGTTAACTCAGAGGTGTCCCCGCGACTCTACAGAGTGACCTCCCTCGCCTTACCTTGGGCTTACAGATTGCCAAGTTGGGGTCTGAGAGGGGGCAAGTAGAGGCGAGACTAGTCCTCTGGGGATGAGTGCAATGGCCCGCAAGCCACGCTCATCGGGTAAGCCCAACAGGAAATGAACTCGGGCCTCGAGGGAGCAAACCTTGAGTCCAAGCCAACACGCCACTGTGCGGGCTCAATATTGACTCATTTTTATTCTAAATGATGAAATATATCCAATTAGTAGGAAATAGAAGCATACATTAATGAATGAAGTACATGAAACAAGAAGAGAGAAATACCAATCTTCATAGAATATTGCAAGGCATTCTGTTGACTTGAATTTTCCAAAGCATATTTGTTGTTAAGCTATGTTCTAGTCCATCGGTATCTCGATACATATGTATTACAAGAATTATTATCTATTCAGGATATACATAATTTGCACAAATCACAAATTATTGATATAAAATAAAATCTTAAGGAAGTAGTGTTCATGAAAATAGCTCCAAGTTATTCTTTTGAGGAGAAGATGCATGTTTATTGCAGATGTCACATTTTATTTTTCCTTGTTTTGTCATTCTTAAAATTCATGCATCACATAGTTCATTTAGAAGAACAAAAGAGTTATAGATGGGTACCACATTTAAGAGGCCATATGTTAAAAATGGCAAGAAAAGGGCCAATACATTTGCTTCTAAACCTAGTTGCAAAGAGCCAACATATTTTTTGAATCCCTTATCTCTACTCATAATAGGTTCAACTAAGTTGATCTCATATGAGTCAACCTCTCTTAATTATAATCAAATTGATCACACATAATAGTAGAGTTAAACCTTCCATTACAAAGTAATAAAATTATAAAATTCCATAGCTATCCATTGTTGCAATATTCATAATCTAATTATTGATGCGTTTCTTTTTTGTAAAAATGAAAGTGGACTGGAATGCTAGTAAACCATGAGTGTGCTTCTTTGAGTTTGTGTGCCAAGACATTAATTTTTTGATTTCAATCACCCATGACTCATTGCTCGATGTGACATTAATAATGCATCCTTTATGTTTTATGTTTGTTCAGGTATCTTGCATCGTTTCTATGTATTTGTACATTACTTTGATTAGTATTTTATTGATACTATATGATGGATTCCTTTGATCCTCTCCATGTTGACCTTGTTGCCACTTGGCACACCTTTTTATATTGTTTACTATCAGTATTAAGCTCTCGATCACAGGGGCTTTTGGGAAAGTGTTCTACGCCTTGCATGACAATGTTGTTCATTTATGTGGTTTACCTAGGGCGGTGAATTTATATGGTTAAAACAAATTTGTAAATAGATATAGTTGACTATCAAATTTAATCTCTACATTTTTTTTATTGAATAAAAGGTCAAAAATATTACATTAGAGCATTAGACAGTTTAAGGAAACTTCATCACCCAAGCCAAGCAATGGAGATTCACATCTGGTAAAAATTGAAACTTTGAAACCTTTTGCTCAAACTGGTGACATTAACGTTTTCGAAAGAACTCTAAAAGAAGCTAAACTATGTCATATTGAACAATTTTTTTTGGTTTGCAACCTTAAAAAATGTTATATCTTTACATATATGTAGGTTTCATTGATAAGGAATATAATTTTTTTCCTCTCCAATTCACCATACAAGACATGTATAAAAGAATATGAAAAGTCACATGACTTATATTTTTGAAATTGTGATATTTCATTACTATTGAGCTAAAACTTGATTTGCATATGGGAGGCATCTTTCCTTTTGCAAGTTCTCTTCACCATCCCAAGCATCCTTCTTTAATGATTGGTCCTCGATGTGTAAGATTCCACCTTTGAATCCACCAACTTGGGTGGTACACTTATATATAATAATTTGGATGAGTCTCTCTCTCTCTCTCTCTCTCTAGCTCTCTATTTCTTTGTATCTCTCTCTAATCCCTCCCCTCTCTCTCTCTCTCTATATATATATATATATATGTCTTTCTCTCTCTTTCTCCTCTTAGTCTTTCTCGGTCTCACTTTGTCTCTCTATCAATGTCCCCCCTCTCTCTCTAATGCATTCTTTTATATATAATATATAATATCTAATATAATTATATTTATTGTTATATAGTATGTTTTGTTTAATATAAACTATTTAATATATTTTTAAAATAATATTATATTATAAAATCATATATCAAAATTAAATATTCATTTACAGTTTAATTGTATTATATATCGTGGTTCTTCTAACAAATCCAATTGCCCAATCACACTATCAATATTGGCCCGGATGGGTCACTTGTTAAATTAAAATACCTTTAAAATAAGCAAATATATTGATATGTCTACATTCAGTGTATCGAGGGAAACATACTTTTACATATAGGAATTGGAAGTAAACCTACAAATTTGCCAGTTTATTGACTACCAAACAAAAAACTTGCTAGGAAAGGCTTAAATTTGACAGTTGTATAGTTGTATTTAGGCATTTTTGCTGTAAAATACAATCGAAATTTTAAAAAGACCGTATTGATGAAAGTAGAGATTTTGAACAAACTGTAAAAATTTATATAAGATTATGCAGAGATATATATATATATATATATATATATATATATATTTGGTTTTATATAATTTACTTCATAATATTTTAAAGGCAACATTGAATAGATAACTGTCAATAAAAAAATTGCAAGGTCGATTGTCAAATTTAAGCTCGGAGTATTAATTTGAATGTGAATTATGTAATTTTGACTGCCACGTGGCAGTATTATTAACATAAAAATAAACATGGACGGTTTGTTTCATTATAAAAGCTTCCCAATTCCCATAGAGTGTGGGCAAGTGTCGGCCCACCAACCATTCACAATCATAACCTTTTCAAAATTCCAAGATTTTCTAAATTTTTGCTACTTATGACCACACGTCACATGTGGCTTAAAAAGAATTGAAAATAATTGTATAAAAACCAACTATTCATGTGTTTGAAAATTTCCCATTTAAATTGCCTATGTGTTTATGGCGTCTACTTTGTATAATTCTATTTCAGAAAGTGGTTGAGAAATCCTGCAATGAAAAAAGACCCAAAGAGACCACCTGAGGAACTATCCTCTTCCTGATAATGGATCATTGAGCATGATCCGAAACCTTGATACAAAAACATACACAGTTGTTTCCAGAAGTACTTACACATTATTGTTATGGACTGTGGAAAACTCATGCCTTCTATATGCATCTCTGTTTAAGCCTTTGAGATACATGGGCACTTTGAAAAAATAATTCCACTGCAACAGCGAGGGTTTTAACTAGAATGGCGAGCACAGGAATGGATGGAGCAATGGAAAGGCAGAGAGCAGACAGCAAGGCACATATTGCAGGATTTTTGGCACCGTTCGAGAGATTGTCGGTGGAAAGTGAGGGACCCGGGTTGTCTTTTTTGGTGGGACCGACTTGCTGACTGCCGGGAAATAGGTAGCCACACATTCCTCATCTTTTTCCCGCAGTTTTTTTCTTCCACTGCTAGGTTATTTGTTCCTTTTTTACTACACCCTCTTCTGCAATCAAACATCCCAAAACAAAATGGTAATAAAAAAGAAGTGATTCAAGGACCACCTTGAGTTGGTCACTCAGGGCCATGTGGCAGAGGAAAAACTTTTATCAGAAGAAAAGAAAAACTTGCAAACCCTAGGTTCAGTGAAATATTCCACATTTTTCACAAGGGAGACAAGTGGTCCTCAAATGCCGCTAACGGGGTCAGTAGTTAGAGTGCTATACCATGAGGGTTTAAGAATTCCCTGGAACCGGACTCTGCAACTTACAAACAGACCTATAGATCCAACCTCACATGAGGGGGGCATAATTGGGACAGGGGGTCCTCTCTCGCTAGTGCACCAACATTCAAACGCAGTCAACACTCCTGAGAAGTTGGTATTTGTGAACAAAAAACAATATAAGGGAATTTTAAGGCGCAGACAAATCCGTAAATGGAGACAAAAACTCAGCAAAAAATTGGTTATGATATTGCCCAAAACAGTGACAAACCCTGCAATCGACACATTCAAAATGAACATTACAGAAGGAGAACAAAAGGAACATGATAAAGACAATTTAACAAAAAATGTGGATTCTTTGGTCCATGTAGAACTAGAGTCAAACCCAGACCAAACTGAAACTGCCATAACAGATAAAGGTGAAGGGACAAATGGGTTTAAAGACCATATAGGACCATACAGCCCTACGACTACACCGTTGATGTGGTCGTCAGAGCTCTATGTAAGCGAGCTTATGAGCATGAAACCGAGATTGGAGAAGCTAGAAGTGAAAGGACAACTTGAAAGCACTAAGATAAAGGAAATTCTAGACACTAGCTGGAACATTGAAAGAGAAAACAAGCTACTTGAAGAACAAGTAGCAACTCTGCAAAACAACATGGAAAGGGGACAACATGAGCTGGCCTATTTAAAACTGGAACTGGAGAAAACTAAATCAGCAAAAGAAAAACCAGAAATGGTGAAAGAAGGTGACATATCACAGCTAGGAGAGATTCAAACAGTTCTAGCAAACATGGAAATAAAAGAAAAAAAGCTAAGAGATTAGATAGAAGAAGCAAAATCGTGGGCCCAAGTTGTTAGTGGGCCAGCACAGGAGCAAAAATAAATCACCGAGAAGCAAATAAAGAGACATATAAAAGAGGAAAAGGATAAGCAGGACAAGGAGGTAAACCTTATCATCAAAGGTTTGAGGGATTTTGGCAAGAAGGAAAGAACCGATATCTTAGCAAGAGACTTTCTTAAGGAAAAATTGAAATATTCAGGACCTATCCAACATGCAAATAGGATTGGAAAGAAAACAAAAGAGGGAAGGAATAGACATGTAAGGGTTGTCTTGAGAAACATAGGCGATAAGAACATAATTCTAAGGAATAGGGGGTTGCTTAGAGGCACTCACATTTTCTTAGATGAAGTCTTAATATTTGCACAACAAGAAGATTGAAGAAAGGAGTGGGAGAAGGTGAAAGTAGCAAGAGAGGAAGGAAAGTGGGCATGGCTGAAAAATGGAAAAGCTCAAATCAGTGAGCGCTTGCCACACAACAAATAGGGATTCGGGGCCCCACGAGAGTTTTTGCACATGGTAAGTTGGAATTGTAGAGGGTATCCATGGAGAAGAGGACCGGGTTTGGGGCCCATAGCAGGAGGGAAAGACATCATTATTCTAACCGAAACACATGAGCATGATGGGTGCAAAGTCCTAGACTTTGAAGGGTACAAGAAAATCTTAGTTTGGAATGAAGGGACAGACATAGGTAAAGGTTATGGGGGGTCACAGTGCTAATTAAAGATATCTGGGAAGGAACCGTGAAATTAGAAAAAGAGGATCCCAATAAACAATACATTTGGTTGAAAATAACAGACAATGAGGATATAATCAGGTTGGCTACTTGCTACTTTGCCCCGAAAGGGTTGAAGTTCTACAAAAAGAAAATTTAGACAATGAAGACCCTTATGTAGCTTTAAAGAAAAACATATCTGTGTTTAGCTCAACAGGGGAAGATGTCTTAATAGGGGATTTTAATGCTAGAACAACTAATAATCAATCTCTTCAATTGGGAGGAGAAGAAAGAGGTGATAACAATCCCTTATGGCTTGAAGAGGGTGGGGACCATGTTTGGAAAAGAATGTCACAAGACAAAAATGGTAAAGTCACACACTTTGGAGTAGAACTTTTGGGGCTATGTAGTTTGTATGACATGGTTATATGTAACGGAACAAGATCGTGGCCAAAATCTGGAGGTATCACTTGCAAAACATACAATGGTCAAAGTGTGGTTGATTATGTCATATGCTCTCAAATTTTGACTGCTAGGTTGATGGAGTTTGTTATAGGGGACTGTCCTATGGAGTTAAAATCTGACCATTTGCCTCTACTGGTTAAGTTTGGCTTTCACACAAACAAGTAAGGTGAAAGGCAGGATTAGCACAAGCTAGAGAGGACTCATCCACAAGGTAAAATCATTTTGAATTAGAAAAATTAGGAACTTTTTGCTGCTGCCCTTGGACAGCACCTAGAGGTGACTAAAAATAGTTTTGGACCTAAAGAAACCAATGAAACAAGGAAGCACATTAGCAGTACCCTGTTCACAAGGCTTTAAAAGTTTGCAAGAAATCCAGACCTCAGAAAGGTGTCTCTAATACCTTCCTAGTTAATTCGTGGTTTGATGAAGAGTGCAAAGTGACTAAAAGATTCTACAAAAAGAACAAGACAAACAAAGAAAACAAGAAAAAATATGAGAAATTGATAAAATCCAAGAAAGAAGATTTTGTTATCTTAAGAAGGAAGGAGTTAATTGCGTTGGGTAAGCACAACCCCAAGGGCTTTTGGAGGGAGCTGCAACAAGAAAGGAAACAAATTGAAAATAATATCACGTAGAGACAATGGTTAGATTACACAAAACTACTTTATGAGCGTGAACAAGTGGAAGGTTCTCCTCCCATTATTAGTACATCTACCGAGCTCTTTTCAGTTGAGGATATCAAGCAGGGTATAAAGAAGCTGGCAAATCGTAAAGCCCAAGACATTGATGGGTTGCAGGCTGAATTCTTAAAATGGGAAGTGGAACAACTGGCTCCTCATATCCAAAGAATTTTCAATGAGGTCACGCAGGGGAGTTTTCCTAAGGAGTGGATGACTAGTGTCGTTATTCCCCTCTTCAAAAGTGGAGATGTCAATAATCCCTCTAACTATTGTACTATCATGGTCAACCCCCTTCTGGGTAAGTTGTTTGGGAGCTTAGTTGAGCACATAATCAGCAATTGGGCAGAAAAAGAGGGGAAAAGAGCAAAAGGTCAAGTTGGTTTTAGGCCAAGGCACTCTACCATTGATCACTGCATTACTCTTAGGCACTTAATTGAAAAAGCTTGGGACACCCAAGGTGGGGAAGCCTTTTTTTGTTTCGTGGACTTTAAAAAGGCTTTTGACACGGTTCCTAGGAGCAAACTTTGGAAAAGGATGGAAGAGCTTGGGGTTCTGATGAGTATAGGGCTGCTGTTCACAAACTTTATGAACTTGTTAGAGCAAAAATTAGAACTAGAAAAGGCATGTTTGAGTGCTTTGGCAGCAACATTGGGGTCAAATAGGGTTGTCCTCTTTCTCCCACTTTGTTTGGTCTTTACATTGACAAACTTGAGGAATGGTTAGAGAAAACAAAAGGAGGAGGTATCCACTTGGTTGGTTTTGTGGTAAAGTTACTTTTATATGCGGATGATCTTATTCTTATTGCTAAAACAACTCATGGTTTGAGGGATCATTTGAGAGCATTAGAGCTCTTTTGTCAAGATGTCGGGATGCAGGTGAACATTAGCAAGACTAAAGTCATGATCTTCTCTCTAAAAAGGAAGCAACAACAAATTAGTTTTATTTTCGAAAGCAGCCCGCTGGAAATTGTGGAAGAATATAATTACCTTGGCATTATTTTTCAAAATAGGCTCAATTGGGAAACTTGTAGAGCGAAAAGGATACAGGGGGGATGGAGAGCTTCTTACCTTCTCTAGAATAGGTGTAGGAAAGTAGAACTTTGGGATTGGAAAACCAAGAGAACCCTTTTTGGGTTGTTGATGACACCGGTTGTCCTATATGGGTGTGAGGTTTGGGGGAGCAGCATGTCAAATCACAGGTGGAGACAGTTGGAAGAATCCAAAAAACATCTCATCACTAGTAGTCTTAAAGTCAAAGCTATAGTTCCGTATGAGATCCTCTTGGCAGAAGCTGGTGCTTACCCAATGGAGGCAGCAACGATAACTCGGTTACTAAGTTATCTAAAAAAGGTTGAAAACATGGGGAATCATCGGTGGCCCAATATAATGGTGAACGAGGTGTTAGATCAGAGGAAGAAGACTTGGATGAAGCAAAACATCAAGTGGCTAGAAAAGTGGGACATTAAGTTACATGATTGTCCTAACTCCAAAGAGGAAATAAAATTTTTTGTGTTAGATAAATTTAGGGATGCCATGTGGTCAAATTAGATTGGACGGAAAAAAGTGCATTATATGAAAGAGTTCAATCCATCTGGGGAGCATGGAGATAAGGCCTACTTATGTGCCGATCTCAAAGGTAAGGCTAGGATCTTAGTTGCTCAATTGAGAACCGGTTCGCACCATCTTAGGTACGAAACTGGTAGATGGACGGTTCCCAAGGAAAGGTGGGAAGATAGGACCTGCTTTTTTTGCAATAAAACTGCGGTTGAAACTGAGCGGCACTTTGTCATGGAGTGCGAGGCCTACAAGGATATCCGTATGTAGCAAGATAATGACATGAATGTTGGCAGTCTGAGTGAGTTATTTGAGGAAAAGAGACTTCACAACACAACCCGTCTCTTGGTCAAGATCCATAAGAGAAGAGAAGACATCAAAAAGAACTTGATGGGGTCTTAACGTGTTGGTGCTTGGTCCCTTAGGCTATTTGGTCTCGTGGACGTTATTAAAACTCATTCATTCATTTGTTTATGGACACAGAAGAAAGATTTCCTGACTCATCATCTTTCAAACTTTCCCTCACATCCTCAAACCATGTGTAACATTGTTCTGAATTTGCTGCCTCTATTAACCATTCTTTTGCGCCCTGCTTTTTACTCTTTTTCGTCATTGTAAATTGCTATAGGACACCTGGAATAAAAAGATGCCTGCAAAATAAAAGTGAAAAATTTAGTTGTTTATAATCTGGCCAATAACTCAATTTTCTTCTGCCTGCCTGGAATTATTATAGATAAGATGCGGAATTTATAAGATACGCAAAAAAAATATTACCCAGTCGTTTGTAATCTTTCGAAGAGCTAAATCTTCTTCTTGCAAAATTCTGGGTAAAATTCTTCTTTTATCACTTCTCCTACAAAAATCAGGCAACATCTATCCAACCCTCTAGATGCACATTTGACCGTATTTATTAATTAATTGAAATTCAATTCTGCATTTCAATTAATTAATAAATACGGTCAAATGTGCATCCAGAGGGTTGGATAGACAATTCGCTGTCAAACACATCAGACTCGAGTCATCAATTACGTTACGCGAATAGAATTTGAGTAGTATCTTTTTAAATCCCAATAATACTCCTTTAAAATTAGTACTAATGTTTGTTTTAGGCCCCAGGGCTTAAATTTGACAGTCGACCTTGATTGTCAAGCAATTTTTTTATGATAGTTATCTATTCAATAGTGCCCTTCAAATATTATGGCATGCCTTAGTATAAGTAAATCATATAAAAATCAAATATATATATCATCATAATCCTATATAAAGTTTGACAGTTTGTCCAAAATCTCTCCTTTCATATGATACAATTTTTTTAAAATTTCGATTGTATTTTACAGGAAAAATGCCTAAATACAACTATACAATTGTCAAATTTAAGCCTTAGTTTTAGGGGAGCAAAACTTTGCTTAAAGATTAACCAGTTCCGTATTTTATAAAATTTAATGCATAAAAAATTAATATTTTAAAATATTTAATTTAGATCTTTAATTATCAATGTATTTAATATATAAAATTTAATATATTTACTAATGTTTATTTATTTTTATAATTTTATGGATTTTTTTATGTTTAAAACTTTTTAAAAATTATATTATATAATCATATTTTTTTAATTTTTTTATTGTTTTAAATAAGAGTAAAAACAATGTGGGTTGCTCTTGTACTTGCTTAACACCTATAATTTCATTTATTTTTTAAGCTGGTATCCAACGTAATACAATAAACACATTAAAAAGCACTTAATCCAACTTAATGCAATAAACACATTAAAAAGCACTTAAGACATGCCAACAATTTTTTGGTCGATTTATTTGTCAATATTTCTACAATTACAAATATGTTCTTTTTGAATATTCTTGCATTTCAGCTATGACATATTGATAGACCCTATCGGCTATTTATGCTTAAAAATTTGTCAAGATGAATTAAGTCAATTTTCTTAATTATTAGAATTTAGGGGGAGGCAGGAGACTTTTCTTTATTGAAAATATGTAAAAATCTAACACATGAAAATTATTAGTACGTCGAGAGATATCCTTCTCGAGGCGCTAATGTGAGGATTAGTGATTAAAAAATAGGCGCTTGGAGCATACTTTAGATATATTTTTTAAATATAGGTATGCTAGTAGCATCTAGAGCAACAAGCATAATTATAACTATATTATATATCTTATTCAAAATTATTATTATTATATAATATAATATTATAACATAGGTTAGATATATTATTATAATAAATTATATATACTATATAATAATTATTATAATATATATAATAATTATAAATATATATTATAATATATCTCTTAGTGTATTTTATACTAAACCAAGCCTAATTGTAAAGGTCTTAACCCTAATTATATTATATTATATAATTATATAAGTTATATATATTATTATAATATATTATATAATAATTATATATTCTTTTTAAGGTTCGAATGAAGCCTAGATCTAGAATTATGGTTTTGTTTAGGGATTGGTTTAGGATTAGGCTTATAAGTAGGGTTAGATATAGGGTTAGGCTTATAAATCAATGCTAAGTGTACTCATCTGATTATGGTAGAATTAGAAATAGAGTTAGATTGACAGTTAATTAATTACAATTAGGGTTTGGGTTAGGATTAGAACCAAGGTTAGATTAGAAATAGGGTTTTGTTTACAAATATAGTTAAGGTCAAGGTTATAACCCTAATTCTAATCATAATTCTAAGCCTAAAAATAACCCTAACCCTAATTGTACCCCTAGATCTACTTAACCCTAATTCTAACCCAAACCCTAATTCTATCTCTAACCCTAATTGTATTGATAATATTAATTTTATCCTTAACCCTAACCCCATTTTTCATTAATTATAATTGTAACCATAAATCTAACGCTATCCCTAAATGTAATTGTAACCCTAACCTTAATTGTATCTCTAATACTAACCATAATTCTATGTATAATTCTAACCTTGATTCTAACCAAAACATAATTCTAATGCAACCCTAAAACTAACCCTAACATTCAGGCCAACACTAACCCTAATTCTAACCCCAATCGTAACCCTAATTCTAACCTAGACCCTAGCCCTAACCCTAATTATAACACTAATTCTAACCATAACCGTAACCCTAAACCTAATTGTAACACTAATTCTAACCCTAATAATAATCCTAAATGTATTCCTAACCTTAATTCTAACCCTAACCCTAATTCTACCCCTAGATCTAGTTAATTTCTAAATATATCCCTAACTGTATCCCTAACCCCAACCCTAAATCTAACCATAGTTGTAACCCTAATTCTAGACCTAATTGTAATAATAACTATAACCTTAATTCTAACCTAAACCCTAACCCCAACCCTACTTGTAACCCTAAACCTAACGTTCAGGCCAATACTAACCCTAATCCTAACCCCAACCCCAACCTTGATTCTAGTCATAGTTTTAACCCTAATTCTAACATAAATACTAACCTTAATCCTAATTCTAACACTAATTTGCACCATAATCCTAACCCTAATTCTAACCGTAATTGTAACCCTAATTGTAAATTCATTTTAATTGTAATCTTGATTTTATCCCTAACCCTAATTCTTACCCCAATACTAATTCTATTACTAGTTTAAACCTAAATTATAAATATAACCCTAACCCTAACTCTAATTCTAATTCTAACCCTAATTCTAACCCTAACGATAACCCCAATTCTATCCCTAACCATAATTCCAGCCCTAACCCTAATGATACCTTTAGATCTAGTTAACCCTAATTTTATCCCTAATTCTAACCCTAAGCCCATGTAATGCCCCCTCATTTTTTGGCTTGTGATAGTTGCTAGTTTCACATTTCTCTTTGTCAGTTTTGAGACAATTGTTAGTTCTTCCATTGCATTTAGACAATTCTGAGACATTTGAGTTATTAGGCTTATGGTTTATGCTTATTATGATAGTGATAGTCTATGTTCGACTGATATAGTTTTGACATGTGTTGTGAATTTATGATGACATTATTGTTATTCCAGTTATGAGGATATTGACATGATTAGTGATGGTTTAATATTATCATGTTTTATGTGATTTGTTGATATCTGAATTTAGATAAAAATGGCTATAGTCTTGTTTTAGAGCAGGGACGGTGTAGTACTACTCATTTCGAGCACCCTACTACGCCGTGATTCTATGACTCTGTGTATGTTGATATATATGCAGTCAATTGTATACAACCTATTGTTCTTATGCAGGTTGCAGGTACCGAGCCTCGACTCCACCTGACTTGGCAAGTCTGAGCGGGCCCCTACACTAATGGATAACGTTGATGGAGATAACATGAGGTTTACTTCCTAGGTCAGTTCAACCTTTAGTTGGTTGGTCGTCATGTGGTTTGTATGTTTATTGTCGAGTCATTGTTTAGTCAGTCTATGTGTATTCTAGTATGCATAATGGATCGATATTATTATAATAATTTTGCTTAGTCATAAAATGGGAATACTTGTAGTGGAATACTATTTAAGCAAATTTTAATGCAGAATCAAGTTACTATTCTAATGTTTGTAATATATATATATATATACTTATGGGTCAAAAGCTTTATGTTAATTCAATAATATATATATATAGTTATGGATAGAATCATTCTGAGGGAATAAATAAATGTGGTTAGTTGTCATTTATGATTTCAGAATGGGGAATCTCTGTTATTAGAAAAAAAATAAATTCTTCTGGTAGAAAGGATTCTCAGGAACAGATTTGGTGTGAGTGGGCATTTATGACTGGGGCTATTTTGCTTCAAGGGGAATTTTTGGGAAGGGTCATTCAGAGAAAGGGGAATTGAGCAGGCAAGAAGAGAATTAGGGAAAATAGCTTAGTCTGGGTATGTGTTCTATCTTGATTCTTTGAGATTTGTCGCTTTAGTTTTAGTCAATGAATGAATTGGTTTTATGTTGTCTTGATAATAAAATTGATCTGCTCTGTTTTGCAACACCAATGCAAACCCTTCTGGAGATTTCACTGGTTTTCTAGTATGTCATATTTTCAAAACTTTGGCATCATTGAAATCTCGTTTCTCCATTATGTTTTTCTCAACATAACTCTTTCTTTTGAACCTGGCATATTGTAATGCTCACATTTGATCTTATCATATGTCAACTCTGTAGATCCTTGATTTAGGTAGTGAGGTTGAATGTATGCTGTGTCCTTATTGAGACCCTAGCTTTTCCTAAACTCTTGCAACACTTTCATTTCGATCAATGATGGACCCTACATAATTATCTAATGCATGTCAGACTCACCTTGTCTTCTACAAATCAATATTCAATTAATCCATAGCCATGTTTTCTGTAAGACTCTATATTAGAACATCATTGTTCTAGGAAATCCATCTAATTTTACTCAAATGAGGTATCACTTGATGTTCACTAGCTCACTGTTATGCCTCGATCAATGAGTTATACCTGCTTGCAACAATTATAAGAAATAGATTTTGAGTGTGTAAAAAACCTATTCATGGCCGCTTCATGGAATAATCTCAGCCAAGACAAAACTAATTTTATACCTCTATCTTACTAGTGTCGTGTTGTCACATTTGATCCATTTTGTTCTTATGATGATGCTTCGAAAGGTCGTGAGCCATGTGCTTCCTATGTCGAATGCCTTCAATCAAAATTTTTGCCCTGCCCATTTAATTGAATGGCAGTCTATTATCATGCTGTATTCTATCTGTCACCACTCGAATACTATTTCTATTTTATAATTTAGCTTTCTGTGCAGACAAACTGAGAGTGTCGACCGATGATTGAACAGTAAGCCTAAGTTTTGGTGCCCCCATCGACCCATCGGCGACATGATGGGGATGTCATCGATCATCTCTTTTTACCTTTCATGCTCAGCGTGATATTAATCTTTTAACATTGCTGCATTATGTAGCATCTGACAGTCATTGCTTTTGGCCTTGTATGCCTTTGAGCCACGTGATATACTTACATTTGCAAGAGTGGCTTTTGAGCTCTTAAACGAACCAATGAAATGCCAACTTAGTTGATGAGCGTAGATGTTATCATTCTGCAAACGCCTACCTTCTCAACAATTCGTTGTTCATTGCTGCATTTTGAGCCGATTCTCGGCCAGCGAAGGCAATCTTTTTTTTTACATGTTTTAATCTCCCTTTAATAGAAATGGCCACCTACAATAATGGCACATCATGGCCAAGTTATGTTATAGTCTTTATTAGTAGGTAATTGGCCTAGTCGTTATGTTAGGGATTAGGTCATTTTCTTTTTAGCAATTTCTATGTAGAGTCGATGTAATTAGTAAGAGATATGGTTGCTATGTTATTCGATAGTTTTTTAATTTATATAGTTAAGTGTTTAAAATAGAATATATTGATGATACGTTTAGAGTCAATTTATCATATCATATATGTTTAGTTTTATAAGAGTTATCAAAGGGTATAAAATTTGTATTTAAAATTAATGGAATGTTATTTGTATTTGTTAAATTTAAATTTATGATTATAATGCAATTGTAGTATAGCTCCTTATTATGGAAATTTGATGTTAGAATATTAGATTATTGTTTGAAAGTTAGTGTGTTTAAATGTTAGTATAGTTATTTTCTTATGAAGCTTGTTTTGATAGAATAATTGTGTTATAGCCAAATTGGATAAGGTTGTTAATTTTGAGCGATAGATATTGTTAAACTATAGTCTCTTCTTTTAGTGTATTAAATTGTGTTTCGACTAGAGTCTAGGTTTGATCACAAAGTTGTAATTCCAGGCCTAGGAGGTTATAGTTCATACATTTTCGGTAATTGTTTTAATTTATATATGTGGTTAGTATAATGTGTCCTTGGCCAAGAATTATTTCATTGAATTTTGAGGGAAAGAGTTATATAATGGTTCATTATGTTATTCTTTGGTCTTGTGTCATTTTGATTCTACAGGAATGTCCTTGACATTCAACCCTTGTCTCCATATTGGGGAATGAACTTATGTATAGTGGTAAGGATGTTCAAATTATTGACTCCAGAGGTTAGACTACTTGGGTCTCCGAGCTATTATTGTGTTGTACTGTTCCAATGATGTATTGTTTTGAGTTTTGAAGTGGATAAGGGAACTTTTATTGTTGTGGTCAAAATTTGTATGGCTTATGTAATGGATCAGAATCTTTTGTAACCCTTGTCCTTGCATGTTATTGGTTTGGATGGTTGTTTAGAGATTGCTAGGAGAGTCGCTTTCATGGTGGGGTCGGTGCCCAAAGTGGCCGCCTGGGTAACCCCATGAAAGTAGTAAGAAAGTGATAATTTAATAATTTATCTAGGAGGGTTGGGGTAGTAAATCACATAGCAAGATAAGTAAGATGCCTCACCCATGCCTTGAGTGCTCTCATAGGCTAAGGATGGGATAAGAAGGCCTGGTTGGTAAGGCCGACCTCCTTGTCTTCATGAGAGGATATGTTGGCTCCGCATGTGTCACCCTATGGGGTCAGTGCCTAGAGAGAGGCTGCCAGGGTAACCATAGATGGGGGCTGGCTTCTAGTGAGAGATAGCCTGGGTAACCCATGCTAGGACCATGTGATGACACTCTCCTTAGTGCTGTCCAGTTACATCCTCCTTATCTTTTGTTATTACCTCTGGAGTGTAGACTTGTCTTGATGGTTGATCTTATCTTGATGATTTGGCTTGTCTTACTGAATTGTCTTGTTTTGACGAGTACTGTCTTGTCTGTGCAGTCTTGTTATTCTATCTTGTCTGCATGGAGTTTGTATCTTGAGGTTGTATTCATTGTTGTAACCTTGGCCTAGTGGAACCTCATTGTTATCTCCTAGCTCAGCGGGGTGGACTTCAAGGTTCCACGTAGTTGGGTGGCAGAGCTATCCATTGGTCTTCTTGGATGTTTGGTTCGAGATCAGTGCAGAAGTGTCCTAGTTTCAGATTTGCTCTACACCTTCAAGTTGTTGTATACATTCATAATTGTATTATTTGTAAACTGATGTAATCGGTCTTGTAATCTGATATTGAACCTTGTAATTATTCATCTCTGCAAATGTATAATGTAACATTCTTCTGGTGTATTGTGATGCATATCACTTGTAAGGTTATAATTTTATCTGATGCAGTTATGTTTCCCTAGAGGAGTTAGATGTGCACCTTTTTATAATGTTGTGTATAATGTTATCTTTGGCTACTGTTAATGCAATTACTCACTTCAAAATTTTTTTTCTGTGATATTGTCTCTTGTTAGTCTAACACTTTAGGGTTTCATGACGGGGCATCACAGCCCAACCCTAATTCTAACCATAGCTCTAACCCTAATTCTAGACCTAACTGTAATACTAACTGTAACCCTAATTATAACCTGAACCTTAACCCCAACCGTAATGTAACTCTAACTCTAGTTTTAATAATAACTCTAAGCCTAATTCTATCCCCAAGCCTAACATTAACCATATTTGTAACCCTAATTCTAAATTAAACCTGAACCCTAACCTTAACCCTAACCCTAACCCTAATTGTAGCCCTAACCTCTAATTTGAACCAAAATTGTAACCATAACCCTAACCCTAATGTTAATCCTGATAGTAATTGTAACCCTAACCCTAAAATTCTACCTAACCCTAATTCTACCCCTAGATCTACTTAACCCTAATTCTATTCATAATTCTAACCCTAATCCCAACCCTAACCCTAATTCTAACCATAATCCTAATCCTAACTCAAGTTCTAACCCTATTTCTAACACTAAACCTAATTCTAACCATAAACATAATCCTAACCCTATTTTAATTGTAACCCTAACCCTAAACCTAACCCTAATTTTAAACAAACCGTAATCCTAATTCTAATCATAGATTGAAATCTAATTCTAACTTAAACCGTAATCATAACCCTAATTGTAGCCCTAACTTGTAATTTGAACCCAAATTGTCACGATAACCCTAACCTTAATCCTGATAGTAATGCTAACCTTAGCTCTAATTCTATCCTAAACCCTAACCCTAACCCTAATTCTAACCATAACCCTAATTCTCTCCCCAATTGTAACCATAACCCCAACTCTAATTCTAACCATAGTTGTAACCCTAATTCTAACCTTAACTATAATTCTTATTGTAGTTAATTCTAATTGTAACACCAACCCTAGTTCTAATACTAACCCTAACCCTAACCCCAAGTTTGATTCAAACCTTAACCCTAATTCTAACCCAAAATCTAAACTAACCTTATTTCTAACTCTAACCCTAATTCTAACTATAATTTTAAGTCTAATACTTACCCTAACTCTTTCCCTTATTGTAATCCTAACCCTAATACTTATCTTAACTCTAACCTTAGTTCTAACCATAACTATAACCCTATTTGTAACCATTACCATAATTTTATCCCTAATCATACAAAAAGACATCATACAAACTTCAATTTCTATATTTTTTTTGACAAATTAGAGTTTAATTAACACTTAATAAATAAATAAATATAAAATCATGTTTCTAATTTTTAAACACACTAGATTCTTCTCATAAAAACAAATCTAAAAGTTTAATTAAAGTAACGATATCTCAATTAAATTAAGTTAGCTACATAGTAGGAGCCCACTAAACAATAATTTAGAATTTCTTTACACTACTTCATTTCATTTTTTTTTTCTAGACAGGTTTTAGAGTTAGCAAGAAGGGGTTTTTATGAGATGAGGCAAATTTATTCATACTACTCATGGATGATTTTTGTTTCCTATTTTTATTTTTATTTGGCTAACCCTATTGGTACTTTTTCTAGGATGTGAGTTGTTGCAGGGATGAAGGGTTTTGAAAGCTTAAATGAAGAAATCTTGCCCAAATTTTAATTTCTCTAAATCCCAAGAATCCAACATGCACGTGGGGGTTTCCACTTCAAATGTTTGTATGGGATATGGTTAACCGAGATCTAGCCTCTCATGCAACAAAAAGGATTTGATTTGCAACAAAAAGGATTTGATTTAAAACTGTGTTGAAGAGTTTTCATTCATGTAGATGGAGAGGATAAAATCAAACTATAAATAAAATAGTGTGTTCTATTTCTGTGAAATTATTTCATATGTTCTATTGAGTTTTTTATCTACAGGTTTAGACATAGACATTGAGGAGTGCAATCATATATAGATTAATCGTATATATAATATAATTTAATATTATAAATGTTCATAAGAAATCAATTAATTTTACCCATAACTTAATCACTAATTTAATTATTAAAAATAAATAAATATACAATTTTATTTATAAAAATGATTTTTTATTTTTTCTAATATAATATAAAGTGTTTTAGACTGGATATATCTTTGAAGATGTTATATATATGGAGTGTTCTAATTATTAGAGAAATTAAAGTAAGAAATGTAAATTTAAATATTAAAGAATATTAATATTCTTTAATATATATTTTACGAATATTATGAATTATATATAATATATCAATAATAGATATGGGATATCCATTTTCCTAGGTAAACAACTTACGAATTAATAGAATGAAACCTTAATGAGTTGAATCTACTGTTTACTAAGGTTACCAAATATTTTTCAAAACCCTTAACACCGTGGCTTTGGAAGTTGACAAGTATTTTACGTGTGGACAAAATAGCCAAAGATAAAAAAATCTAATAAAATTATTTTAAATAGTTATTTGCTTTCAACCCTTTTCCCTTTCCGAAGTGATTGGGTGCCCACTTTCAATTTATTTTTATTCTATTTTTTAAATTTAATTTCTTGGAATTTTTTGAATTTTGTTTATTTGTTTACGAGATTCAGCTCTTTCCTGCCACTGTAGGATGCCTCTCAACGTAATAATTTTTTGTATTGAATAAATATATATAAGTTTGAGTAAATTTGCAAATCTGATAGTTCAATTGTGGATTTCAAAGCGGTTTAAAATTTTAAAAAGGGCTTGCCAGGATGGATAGACATTGAAAAAACCTTCTCTTTAGATCTGCCAAAATTTACTTCTATATACCTAGACTATTTTATAGCTTCCATGCTTGCCTTTCTCATTTCTTATCAAGCGATGTTGGCTACTCCAATATTCCACCTTGGCTCTTAAAACTCTTAACACAACTGCACCAGGCTCTCATTATCCATATAAGGCTTTCTCATATTTAAGTAGCTGCAACTCTTGCACCGTCTTCTTACTAGATCTGTCTGGTGTGGCTAGTCTTAAATATCATCTACTTCAATAGTTAAAGGTCAATTTTGGCCAATAAAAATAAGACAAATATTTACCACTTTTTGTTGTGAATGAGGTGTAAAATTGCTATTGACTATTTGACTATTGAAGTGGATGATATTTAAGTGGAGTGGGTGTGTACCTGCAACCTTTTCTCCGCCATAGCAACTATTTTGTTGTCAATTCTTATTTGTTAAAATGAAAGGGGGATTTTTTTCATTTGACATTTTGATTGGTCTACAAAATGAATAGAAAAGAAATGTGTCTTCTATTTCTTAAATGTTTGACTAATCAAGAGTGTAGTTCCATATGTCCTAGTTAGGATTGAATAAGACAATTTGCCATCCACAGAAACAAAGTGCAAGTGCAAGGTGTTAATCACTCCTTAATATTACTGATAGAAATTGAATGCTTAGGGATGCCATTTATGCTATTCTAATCTAAAAGAGACAAACTACATTAAAATTTTGCTTAGGGATGTTGTTTACTTGCCCTATCAAGATCATCAAACCAATTTCAACACTTGGGATTTCATGGCATTTGTGGAAATTTAGGTGTTTTGTTGGAGATACTTGACCTTCTCCTCACATTCATGCACTCGATCATGTCTCTTTGCTGATGAAGTGTGTGACCAAATCCATATTGTACATGGCGAAATGGATGCACACTTGGATGATCTAATTTGAGTTAGGATGAGATGTGTCTACTTTTGACCTTGTTTGACAAGTCCTCTAAAATCTTATCAATGAAAGTAAGTGTTACCAAATTAGATGTGTGAGTCAGAATTCCCTAAAACTTGTTTGTTAGTTACATCTTCATTTGTCTTTGCATGTCCATCTATGTTGTCAACGGTCTACAAACAAAAATAGACATGTTTTAGAAATTATTAATTAAACTAACAAGAAGTGGAATGAGAAAAATGTGGTTATAACATCACTCGTGTATGCACACTATAATCCTCCAAGAGTTGGAAATTTTCATTACCTCCAATCCCATTAAATTCATTAATTTTTTCCTACAATGACATTGTGATGCATTTTAAACATATGTTTTGCAAAGAATGATATACCAATAGAACAAAACAATCTTATTTGTCAACTATACAATGATTAGAGACATTGGTGGTGAATCCTTCTTCTATAGATGTGCAACTATACCAACAAGATTATCAAGGTCTACATGGAAGTTGTTAGATAGATGTTCTCTCTCTCTCTCTCTCATCTAGTTCACCTTGATGACATGCTTACACATGTATCCTTGCATTAAAAAGTTGAAAGAGCACATACATAGATTAGGTGAGCAACTATACACCTCATATCGAAAACAAGGATTGTTTTCACTTGTCATCCATGCTATGCAAACATCAATGTCTTTGAACGTAACATGGCTATTTAGAATTTGCAAGGCTCGAACCCAAGATGTGTTTTCAATATTATCAATATCAAATTTCCTATAGAAACCATGTTTTTTCTAACTTGTGTCCACTAATAATAGACATAAACATGTGTTGTTAGTGGATGTACCAACCAATCAACACAACAATTTCCAGCGCACTTGATTGTCTTCAAGAATCGTCTCTTCAGGGGCAAGTGGTAGGACTCTATGGCACCATTTGTCTCTTGGCCTGCATGCTTTAGTGTATGACAACATTTAGCCCACATACTCAATCTATCAGACCATCATCCCTTAAAATATTCCATGAACGAGGGTTGTGTATCTTTAAAGTCCTTAAAAAACATGTGAACCTCATTCCTTGTAGAATCCTCATCTATTAAATGATGCATGATATATCTAAGTCTACCAAACATCTCTTGCCTAACTGCATTATCCTTGACCTTTGCGATCAAGTTCTTCAACCATGCATGTCTAACATGCCAAGAGCATATATATACATCACACTAAAACACTTCTCTACATCATGAATACTTTTACTCAGTATTTAATATTATTCCATGGGACATATTGAATTATTTACAAAAAATACAAGGTTTTAATGAAAGATGAAACACCTAATAGCTCTAATTTTAGCACCTGCATCATCCACCATGAATGCGTTTAGTATCCAATCAATATTCTTCATGTGAACCCATTGGAGAAGAATGCACATCCAATATATAATATCATATGCACAAGACCTAGACATAATGACCCATGCCATAGGCACCCCCATATGCTTCGAGTTGAATGCAAGCATTGTATAGAATTGAAACTGTTATAAGACACAAAGTACAATATATCAATACCGTGTTTTAATTAAGCATAAACATTTTCAATTCAACTCTATCAAGGAATGCACAACATACCTTCATTGCATTTATACCAAATGTAGAATCCATGGCCAGTATGTTGTGGCAATATTGAAGCTTCTAGTCAAGTTTCTCTAGCAATTGAATTCCCAAAACAAATAGGATTTTCCCATCTCTATCGATAACAATAGCACTATACTCCTGATATGCAAACCACTTGTCGGGGTTCTCCAAAGCCCAATGTTGCACTAAAAGAACATCATTTCCATCAAACATGTAGCTTGATGTCTTAATTTTATGATCAATATTCGATAAGTCATCCATGGTAAGAAAATCATCCCTAGAGGATTGACCCTCAAACATGGTCATCTTCTCATGCACCATTTGCTTATGTTTTTTATGCACTGCAACTGTAGGCATACCAAGTAATAGCAATGACTATACCCATCCATGTAATTGTTTTCAATATATGGTGCAAAGAAGGACCTCATTCCCAAAAACTCATTATTCTTTTGGCTATGACAAGTATTTCTTGCTTTTCCACATGTTGAACCTGTTGGTACCATACCAATACCAATACATGATCTAACTTGTGAACCATGACTTGTGTGCTAAAATGGCAAGTACAACCTATACAACCAAAATTGTGACCTCAGTTTCCTAGGGCTGTTGGGTTAGATTTTGGCACGCACACAGACCCTTCCCTCCTTGCCACGGGGTGATCCGCCACGTCACTCTCACTCTCATGGAAGTAGCCAGTTGAGAGGAGGTGATACACGGTGGGGGTCTGACTTGTTGGAGAGCTAGACTTCATAGAGAGGGGTCGACATGTCTTGGGGCCTTTGTCGTTGTGTGCTAATGTAAATATTTCGTTCGATGACTGTTGTTGTTAAGATAACCCTATGACCTGAAGGGTCACTAGTTACTCTCTCCTGTTGGGGTTTCTCCTATTCCACCTCTGTGTGGGTAAGATGTTAATTTTGTTGATGGCTTCTTGTCTTTAGATTTGTTGGATGATTGCGCGTTATATTTGAGCTTGTCTATGTTCTTCTATCAATAGGAGGACAAATGGATCTTGTTGTGGCAAGGTAAATGTCTCCTATTGTGGTTGCGGATGGTTTTCCTCAATCTCATAGAGGATTGTCCTCACTTACTCACCTCTTAATCCTAGGCACATTCATGAGCCAAGATAAGGGATAGGTGTATGTGGACTAACCTTGACTAGACTTTGGGTTTGACCTAGGGTTTTTGTTGACCTAGGGTTTAGTTGTGCGTTTGACTTTTGTTGACCTTGTGATGTTATCAAGGGTTTGACTTTCGTTGATCATGGTTGACCTTGTGATGATACCAAGGGTTTGCAATGTAGCTAAATACCTAATGTTTTTGTTCTTTTCTATATTTTTATGAATGCAACTATATGACATGCAAACTTGTTTTTGTGCTTTTTTTGATATTTATGGAAATAAAGATGCTTTTTAATCTAGGAAAGGAAATATGAATGCAACTAGAATGAATTTAACCTAATGCAATTATTCTATGTTTTTGGGGTTTTTAAATGTTTTAAAACAATTAATCTAGAAAAGGAAATTGCAAGTAATTAAATTAAACTAAGAATGCAAATTACTTCTAAGATGCTAGATCTAACTTTTCTATCAAGGAAAAAGTAATAAATTACTAATCCCAAGAGTAATTTTGATTTTATAATTGCTACAAATTAACAAAAAGCATAGAGGAACCTGAAATAGAGAAGATTTGTGTGACTCCACTACCCTCATAAATCATTGATGGCAACCTCATATCCTCTTGAAGCAGCGGGGAGACCTCTTGATGACAAGACAACACAAAGAAGCAAAAGAAGCTTGTAGAAGATTAAGAAAGCTCAATGAGAGATTTTGATGAGCACACTGACTTGATTGAAGTAGCATGATGATGCTTGAAGAACTTTATGTGAAAGCTTTGATGAACAATGAACAAATAAAAGGCACCTTCGTCCTGTGTGAGCATGAGAATGGCGATTGGAGAGCAAAAACTTAGCAAGAGCTATGTGTATAATGAATTTTCCTCCCTTTGTGCTTGAGGGAGGGGGTATTTATAGGTTGGAAGAAGGGGATTGATTGAGAAGTTAACTTAATTGATTGAAGATTTAACAAGGATTGATTAGGGAGTGAACTAGATTGATTACCCAGTAAACTCAGTTAATTAGAGAATGATAATTCAATAATAGCTTATCACTGAAGAGGAATTGGACTTGGAAGAATGCATGAGGAAGAATGAGTTGTTAATTTTAGATCAAATGGAGTTAATTATGAATGTGTGGGTGCATGAAATAGTCAACTCCATATTAGGCATCAAAAATCATGCGAATTGGAAGAAAAATGCTAGACAAAAACTAAGCTATTTCGAGTTAGAAACTCAAGTTTTTTTGCGGTTGGAAACATGACAGAGTCACCCCTTTCACCAGCAGGGGGTCGCCTGCAGGTGATCCATCTTTTTGAGGGTTGCCCGACAGGAGATCTGGAAAGAAAGGGGTCTGAGAGGAAATGCATGATGGGAGATGGTAGAGAAGATGAAAAGGAGGTGATCTAGCTTTGGAAATAGGTCTATCATGTGCAAGAATCCAAATCTCCACTTGCAAAGTAGGATCTCTCGGGGGAGATCTAGAAATAATAGGGGGAGATTTGGATTGGTTGAGTGAAACTGAAAACTAAAAGTGGGAGACGGATAGGGGGACCTCTAGAAGGCTTCTAGGGGGTAGAGAGGATGAAAACATAGGGGAAAGGTGAAAAATCAGCTACAAGATGCTTACAGGCTTAAGAATAGGGTCGAAAGCTCAGAAAATGCAAATCAACAAGTGTCACAAAAGTGTCAAAAAACATTGACAACAAAGAGAGAGGGAAAACAACAAAGAAGAAACAACAAAAGATGAAAGAAGTTGCACGTCATAAGAGGTCTACTGCTTAGAGGACATGATTTCATGCTTACATGTACGTGACAAGGATTAATATCATCATAGGGCTCCTCATGGAGGATGTGTGTGATTTTTGTGCTTACATATTTGCCCCCTTAGGTATGGTAGTCTACATGAAAGGTAGGTACCATTCCTAAACTAGGCCTTACCGGTTGTCAATTTTCTCACAATTTGTACCTACAATAACTAGTGTTAGTTCGACATCTGAATATATCAAAACAAATAATGAAAACCGAAATGACTAACTTACCATAGATCGTTCGAGTTCGACTAGTTGCTTGCCTTTGTCAGTGAGACATGTAGGAATGAATACATGTAAAATGACGAACAAAAGATGCATAAAAGAAAAAACTAATCTAAGAATGCATAAAAGAAACTAAGCTAAGGGTAAACAAAGCAAGCAAATTAGTGAGATCAGAGTGAATCGGTGACAAAATCGATCGTATGAGTAGTCGTTGAGAAGATATCATTGAGGAGATCGTAAAGATGGCCACCTCTTCTTTAGCCATGGAAAATCAGGTACGCAAACGGTGTGGTGGTGCCTGTATAAGCAATCAGGTTTTAAGCATTTTAATATGCAGGTACCTTCCCAATATTCAAAAGATTTTAACACTTTCAGCCTATGTAGTTGTAAAAAATGAAAAAATTAGTTTGTATGCAGTATCTTTGTATGTACAAAGGTGTTTGTATATACATACAGGTCAAAATATGCATTGGCGGGTCAGAAATCTCCATCATCCTTCGAAAAAATAAGTTAGATGCATTTCTGAATGCATATCGGGTTCAAAAGGAGGATGTACAAGGGCGGAATATACATTGAAAATTCCTAGAATATTCGCTGCTTGCATATTGGGTTGCATGTATATTTCGTTTGTATGTTCAGACATACAACAGTTAGATACAAAGAAAAGATACATTGCAGGTATATTCCGTGGAAGATTCCCGTTTGTATATTCGGCATACAATGGAAATGTACATTGAAAAATATACAAAGGCTGGCGCACATACGTTTGCTACATTGCAGTAGAGATGCATTTGGTGGGGCTCGCTGCAGTTTTATACAAACAGGTTTGTACATGTTCAATATACAAGGGAAGAATGTATGTGGAATATTTTGAATAGATTCCCCGCTTGTATGTTTGTGTTTGTATATTCAACATACAAACAAAATATACATTTGGATATACAATGAAGATATATGCATTCTGGACCCGAAAGTCATTTTCATTTTGTTCTAAAGCAGTGTGGCATCCACGACTTGTACATTGCATTTGTATATGCGATGTGCAAGGAATTGTGTAAAGGGAAGAGAAAATGGGCCGGGCCCACCACTTGTATGTTTTGCACTTGTATGTGTGTAATATACAAAGCGATGGATGCAGGATGGTGATACAAGCCGGACCCGAACTGAATTTTGGTTCGTTCTATAACATTTGAAGTCCGCGGCCTGTATGTGTATATGTGTTGTATATCGCGGATATACAAGGATGGAGATACAAGCCGGACCCGATTTGATTTCCGATCTGTTTTATGATGGTTTCGTGTCTGCCTTGTGTAATGAATAGTTGTATATGCATTTGCTCTTGCATATACAAGGGTTTTTAGCAGAGGAACAAGTGGTGTTTGTATATGCATTTCAGCATGCATGTACAAGGGCGAAAAGGTAAAATGAAGGAAGAAAAGGTCAGCGATAGAAAGTTAAGGTGCCTACGTGGCACGATATCATTGGCTGGCAGCTCTTCATCCATATTTTGGGACCGTTGATTCCTGCGATGAGTTTCAGATCGACGGTCGGGTTTTGAACTTTCAACGATGGTTTTCCCTTGCGTCTGCGGTCATTTTTGAGCTGGAATTTTCCATGGGTGCGCTATTACTGTTTCTGGGAGGAGCTACCGGTGGTTGAGCCATTATGGCAGGATTACAGACATGCATGGGCCGATGGTTGAACGACTAGGTACTTGGTTTATGACGAAAGTTTTCCAGCGGCGACACAGGGCTCGAGCTCAACTACTCCCTATCCTTCTCTTGCTTCTCCATGTTTTGTCCCCTGCTGCATTTATTATTTTGAGCACCATTTCTGGTGCTGTGTATCTGACGGGAAATTTTGACCTCGCCTTGTATTTTAATTTTGGCCGGGTACATGGTCTTGATATAAAGGCCAAACTGTGTCACTCTTTTGAGTTATTGAAGACTTGGGCAATTTTGGGGGAAAAATAACGAAATACAGAGCATTTCCTGTCTGTTTTATCTCTGTGGAGTTTATGTGTTGCATTTGAGTTGTATCTTGTACATATGTTCAGTTTCAGTGTTAATGTTATATGAAAAATATTTTTTGCATGTGTTTTGCTGTCTGTCTCCACTTGTTGTATGCATTTCTTCTTCTGAATTTGGTTGCTAAGGGTTTCTCAAATTCTAGAATACAGATTTATGTATTGCATGCTTGATCTTTAGACTTCCATTCAAGGAGTGGATTAAATCATTTTAGGTTAAGGTATGGAGAAGATTGTATATCAACCGGGATATTTGTAAGTAGAGACAGTCGAATACTTATCCTTGGGTGATGTTTGTAAGGCAAGCATCAGTTCTAACCCCTTGAAACTCGAATGACAGTTGCAAGCCATTCTTATGTATACGTCTAGTTGACTCCTTGCCCTGAGATAAGGCACCGGTCTGTTCTTGTGAAGTAGTTATGATCCAAAACCCCCTGTCTTGCATCCAATCCATCAAACTAATCATTCCATTATCCCAACCTGTTAGTTGTAGGAGTAGGATTAGGAACCCCTGCATACTCTCATCCTTAACCAGACACATATGTCCAAGAATGTTGCTAACCTTGTGATTTGTCACACAAATCTTGGTCCTAAAATGAGAGTATTCTGCCTGTTATCACAAAGCTAAATCTTAATGTCATTGGGTGAGTCAAAGTGTCAAATCTTTAGCAAATAGGGATACCCCCCTTGGTGCGATAGAACTAGAAGTGAAGGGGAGGCAGCTCATGCAACCTCTCGTTTCTGTTGGCCGGATCTACTCGTGCATAGGAACTGGCAAACCCTCTGCCGATCTGGAAAAATAACCAACATAGTGAAAAACCCTTTTATAAACCCTAGGTTAATGTTTGTGAAAAATATCTTAAAATGGTCCATTTTTGGTGATTCTTCTTGTTGCATTGTCTCTGTTTCATCGTTTAGAGTAGGATAGGTCTTTCATTTTCTGAAATTGGTTGAGAAACAAAGATTTTAGGGCATTTTTAGTTTGAGGGATCTCTACTGAGGGTCGCTCGGGGGGAGATCTGTCTAGCAATAGGGTCGCCCGGGGGTAGATCCTGCAGAGAATATGGTCACCCAGGGGGAGATCCTATTGACATTTGGATCGCCCAGGGGTGACCCTGTTGGGTAGATTCTGCTTGAAATTTGGTGTTTCCTGATGTTCATTTCGCTATGATCCAACTTAATTTGACTACTGTATTCACCTGTTTATAGCAATTTTGAGGGGTTATACACTTTTTTTTGTGTGAGATTATTTGCAAGTTTTACGATTTTTAGGATTTTTGTGAGTTTACGAGATCTAATATAAAGTTCTTTTTTGATTTGCAAGACATGTGCATTCGATGGAATGCTTTCCGAGAGAAGACGTGGCTCTCAGAGATGTTTGCTTCGTTGAGTGATGAGGACTGTGCTATTATGAGGAGAGCGGGTTTGGCTAGAGTCTGCCATGTGCTAGTTGTTCACCCTGTGTCACACATGTGTTGTGACATTCTGACTTACTGAGATGTAGACAAGAACACCTTTAGGTTCCCATAGGTTTCGGGAGAGTGGATTATCACTCTATTTGATGTTTACTGTATTCTTGGAATTCTTGTGAGAGGGCATCCTCTCATCCTTCTTGCTAGCGAGTCCTTTGAGGACAAGGCATCTTGGACAGATTTCATGTGGTTTAGTCACCCCGAGGACAAGACAAAAGTCCAACTTACTTCCGTGCCACGACTTCACATTCCTCTCTTGAGTTGGTTCTTGATTGGTTTGATTTCATCAAGGTTGTCTGGAGACAAGGCCTCGGCTCTCTTAAGATGGTGTTGGGCACCCATCATACGTGGTCTTGAGCAGGGCAAGGTCCACGCTCGGGGGCCAGACATTTTGGCCATGGTATACAGGGACTTCTATCACATTACATGACGAGGGGCTCTTGCTTTCAACCACTCTTCCTTGATTATGACTTGGATCTTTGAGCACATTAGGCCCTACCAAAAGCTTGTTCTGATTCCTGACAGGCGACTACCGAGAGCTGCTAGATGGATACAGGTGGGTCATTTTGATGCTTCTTTGCACATTGTGGCTACTCTTACGGATGTGGATATGATTTTTGATCCTTACCTTGATATGGAGGGAGCTTGGGATAGGGATGGCGAGATCTGAGAGTACTGTTGTGGGGTGTTTGAGGTTTTAGATCATAATGGTCTAGTCAAGGGTCACCATGTTGAGTGCATCTTACAAAAGTTTGGCGAGGACTTCCCTGAGGAGTTGCCCCCAGTGTCTACTTGTTATAGGTCCATTCAGGAGATGGGCGAGGCAGGTCAGAGGACAGTTATTTGGACTCCCTTGACTCCTGGAGTCTTCATTACTAGAGTTCCTAGATATTCACGAGGAGGATAGAGGGGAGGGAGAGGGACTCCTTCCTGAGCACTCATTGTAGTTGATGACTCAGAGTCCATTGATGAGGACTGTATTCCTGATGGCGATGATTCGTCAGATGAGGGCCTACCCGGGGATGCATAGGATGATGGTCTTAATGGTACAGATGATGCACCTGACATCCTTAAGGGTCCATCCATGGTTCCTGGACCTCCTCATTTTGATGAGGTGATGCGATAGTTTGACCCTACCTGGCAGCGCGGTGATCCACATGAGTCTACTTTTGTTTATTATTTTTTGCACTTTTGTCCTTTCTCTCTTCTTCCTCTCTTTTCATGAGGAACTAATATATCTTTCACCTTTGGTTCACTTTGCAGGTAACATCGAAGAGTGGACGGATTTTGTTCGTGAGATTATTGTTGGCTTGGTTGCCCCCTTCACTAGGATGACTCCAGAGAGTCTCCTGGCGGATCCTGGTATGCCCCCTACTGTCAGGCGACACACTGACATTTTTACTCTTGTCTATCATGGATGTCAGGGGAGTGCAAACTTGAAGGCCGAGATTCATACCCTTAAGGGTGAAAATCAGGTGCTCCGGAGATGGCTCGTCTCAGTTTTGGATGATGGGATGCTAGTATGGAAGGGCCTTCACCATCACATGCTCACAATAGGATGCCTTGCTCCCATAGGTCTCATGGAGTGATGAGCGACACTCATAGGTAAAGAAGCAGAAGTCTTGATGGTCTGTTGGAGGGAATCGACCTTGATATTACTTTTTCTTCTTTTGAAATCGTGGCCCCTTGCATGGGGAGCCTCTATTTCCCTTGAGAGCATTTTGTCATAGCTCTTTGATATTATCATATATGTAAACTTCTGATATATCTGTGAAAGTTCATCTTTTTATGGTTTTTGTCTATCAGATTTGTACTTCTTTCTTGTGCATTTTTGGAGGTTTTAAGAAATTTTTGATTATGTTTTGACCTTTCAACTCTTTTAACAATGCAAGTATGATAACGATGACATGTTTTTGTATATTTTTGGGCATATATATGAGATGCAATTTATGATATGTAGATGAAAGAACACACAAAATGCTAAATTGAAACATTTACTCATACCGAATGTCATGAGTTATGACATTAACTTTATTTCTTTGAGACTCTTTTTCTGATTTTGGTATGAATGCAGTGTGGAACAAACAATGTGACTGCTCTTTAGTATGATTTTAATCCAGGGGATTGAAAGTTGTCCTGATATAAGAGACCTATTCAAGGCTATGAGATGAGATTTAGAACTCAAGTGGGGAGTGGGAGTGAAATGGAGTGCTTTTGATTTTGGGCTTTGCTAAAGGCTAAACATTGATTCTTATCTAGATAAGACAAGCTGACAAGCTTTCAACTTAGGCAAGTAACAAATTTTATTAATGTTCACTAGACTTAGATCATAGATGGGAAGAAAGATAGACCTGAGGTAAAGGATAAATGGGAAAGAACAAGGGTCCCTAGATAGAAGATGATCCTAGAGATTACTAGACCCTCAGCTTTGCTCAGCTAGTGCATGTGTGTTCTTTGTACCTTTCTTGCTCTATTAGAATGTCACCCTTGAGGCTTCGAGCTTAGACTAATCTCCACCCAAGAGTATAGACACTCATCAATCTTCTCTCTTTCACTCTTTTTTTGTATCTCTCTTTTTTTTTTGCTTTTTCACTTTTTTGTATTTCCTCACTTGATTTTTCTCATTTTTTTTGGATTTTTGACTTTTTATGAAAATGAATGTTTTTTGGAACTTTTTGATATGCAAGCTTGATCTCTCAATTCTCACTTTTCTTGACACTCTTATTTTGATTACTCATTTTTTTAATTCACTCGACTTTTAGATTGCTTCCTTTAGAGTTTTGATCCTCCTGACGTTTTTGCTAGGAAAGATAAGGGGATGAGTGCCACCTAAAGTTTTTGTAATCTAGTTGGACTTCTCTTCTACTAGGGAAGAATTGGGAAGGTCTATTTGCAATCTTCCTTTGAACACTGTAGGTTTGAATATGACTTTGTTTATACCTAACATATTGACTCATTAAGACTGGGATCAGTGTAAAGCTAAGAGCTAGGCTTTGATTAGAATCACTGGGAATGAAGGGGGATAATGGTGATTGTGAACAATGGGGAATCTCTAGGTCCTGAAAGGATGACGTATATCAAGGTAAGATTAAACTCCTTACTGAGAAGAAAATAATACAAGAGCAAGTCATTCACTTTTATGCAAGATGAATAGAATGAAACTAAAATGCAAGAAACAAACTCTTTTTGACATTTTCAATTTTTATGATTTTCTTGTATTTTTATGTTTTATAATGTTTTTGTATTTTTATGTTTTATGATTTTTTTGTTTTCTAGACATAGTATTTCTTGAGGTGAAAGGCATTGACTATTTCGCCAAATTTTTCTCGTTCCATTGTACACAAGAGATAGGCACCATTTCTGACATCTTCTTTAACCATGTAATGTCCTTTCCATCCTTTTGAAAAAGCTCTTTTTCATCTTCTTTTCTTATTCATCATGCTACCTCTTCTCAGGACTAGTTCTCCTATTCTGTAGGGTTTTTCATTTGATCCTATTGTTTCCAAATCAGTGTTTTCCCTTAGTAGTGTGAGATGAAATAAGTCCTGAAAGGCTTGTTGATGGGAAGGGGTCCAATATAGGACTCCATCATAATTAAATAAGTCTCCTAGTAGGTCAAACTGTTCTTGCATGTAGATTTTCACATCTTGTCTCTCTTGAATTCTTCGCAAAAATTGGAACAACTCAAGGGGAGTTTGTGGCTCCCTTTGCTCATTAGGAGGGACAAAGCTTATACTTGTCCTCCCATTGGGTTCTGGTCTTAAGTCTATTGAATATTTGATATAACTCCATGGCAACTGAAAAATGCAGGGTCATCGGTACCCACTGACACTCTCATCTTCCATTCTTTGTGAAAAGTACCTTCACTTTCTTCGTCTTTGTCTAGAAGTCTTTCGACCATTTCAATTTGAACCAGAGGTGCTTCCCATTTGCCTAGTTCATATGATTGTACTGAGGCAGAAGTGGTTGGGTGCTCTTGTGGTTGGGATGTTATAAGCATCTTGGGGAGTATTCCTATTATGTTGGTTGATTCGTTATCAATAGAATACACCTCCTCCATGGGTGTCGATGGTCTGTATGAGTCCTCTATTGGTGTGAGAGTCTCATATGACTCCGTTTCTTCTAGTGTGTCAGGGACACGTGTTTCACTTAAAGGTGATAAAGGAGTGGTTTCAAACACCGGTCCTTCAGTTCTATGAGGTTTCTCCCCTATGCAAGGGAAGAACTTGTAAGTAGATTGAAAATTAATCATGAGCACCTCTAGAGAGAATTGTAGAGGTCCATCCTGCTCTATCCTTTCCATGATCTTATTTATTTTTTCCTTGAGAACAATTTCCTTTAGTTTCGATAGTACCTCATTTTCTAGAGTTTTCATCTCCGCAGTGTTTATGGTTTTCTTTGGAGTTTTGATTCGCTTGATGCATATTGATTGCGGTGCAGGACTAGGGATAGTCAATTTTTTGGTGGGAAGTTTGTAATCTATGGGGATGCCTATATGCTTGTTTGATGTGTTCGACTTCAACATACTGAAAGGTTCTGGGTCTCCTTTCGCAACGTACACCTTCCCCAAATGTAAGAATCAAGCCTCTTGAAATAATGTGGATGATACTACTTTCATCCTATGAATCCATGGTCTTCCAAGGAGCAAATTGTATCCTGTGTCTTTGTCTATGACGTAGAATGTGGTAGGAATGGTTTTAGGTCCCAAAGTCACTGGTAGGGTAATCTTACTTATTGTGGTAGCTTTTATATTATCATACCCACTCAGAGTATCTCATGAAGTGGTGATATTGGTGTGTCCATAACCCATCCTCTCTAGAAGGGAGAATGAAACTATGTTCATTGCAGCTCTGTCATCAATTAAGGTTCTTTTGATGCATGTGTCATAGATCCAAACTTGTAAGTACAATGCAAGGTCTCCTTTCTTGGTTATCTTAGGCTCGAAAGGCATTTGCTTTAGGTCAAAGAAGAACCCTAGATCCTTGAGTTCTGAGTTTGGTGGGATGATGTCATAGTTCACATGGTCAATCTGCTCACTAGGTGGTGGTGTAATTTGGTTGAGATATTTCAATCCTATTACTTTTAGTAATTCTGAGCGATGTGAAGGAGAATTCCTAATCAAGTCAATGAATGAAATGTGGGCATATGTCTTCTTTAGGTCTTCGATAAGTTCATAGGGTTTGATCGAAGCAGGTATTGGTTCCACTACAGAAACGACACCCTTAATTTGTTCATTTTCATTCTCATGATCTTCCTCTTCTTCTTTGTTGTGTAGAATCTCGACTAATCCCATCATCCTAGCTTCACCTTTCTACCCTAGTTGTGGTGGGATGCCCGTATTACTACCTTAGGCTACTTCAATTTGATTTGATGTCTCTGCATCTTTATGCATGGGAAACGGGTCTTGATAGATTCTGATGTTTATGTTTTACAAGGCTATTGGGGCTTGGGTTTGTCTTGTGCTCATGTTATCCGGTGTGACCTCCTACAGGTTCAAAAACATCTCTATGAACAACCTCTATTGGTCTTCCGATAACCTCTCTATGAACAAATTATATTCTCTATAGGATTCTGTGTTGTGCCCCCTTGTTCTATGAAAAGAACAAAATTGATTGAACTCATATGGGGGTCTCTCATATCTTTTATCGCTTTTGTTTCCATTTCTTTTGCAATTCCAATTTTGGTAATTGTCCCTCGGGTAGTACCTGTTGTTTCTAGGTCAGTCAATCGCATTGACATTGGGAGGATAATAGTCTCTCCCATTGTAATCGTCTCTTACCTTCTAGATAGGGGGTTGATCTATCACCCCGTCTGTGGTTGCATTTATGTTATTCTTAAGAATTTTGGTAGCAGGAGCGTTACTCCCTGCATCTTCTTTTGTTAGCTTTTTGTTTGACCCATAGACCTTTCTGTCACTATCAATGGCAGCTTGATCTATCCTCAAAGCACTTTCCAATGCTTCTTCATAGGATTTATATGGTAATTTTTGAACGTCTTCTCTCATATCCTTGTTCAAGGCATGTAAGAAAAGATCGCATAGTTCATGATGATCCATGTTTGGGGCGCTAGTTGAGGAATAAAGGACTTGCCTCCATCTAGTCACAAAATGGGCTATGGATTCATTCGGTTCTTGTTTCATGGTGAAAAATTCTTTGATCCCTGTTTTGACGAGTTTGTTCATGTTGAATGCCATGACAAATTCTCCAATTAGTTGTCTGAATGAGTGAATTGAAGCCTCTGACAAATGATAATACCAATCTAGAGCTATTCCTTTGAGAGTTTTCAGGAAGATTTTGGCAACAACCCCATCCCAAGGGAGCATTTCTCTTATCGCAGTGGTGTAGGCTTTAATGTGGGAGTTTGGATCTCCTTCTCCTTTGAATTTTTAGGAGATTAGACAATGGTCAACATAACTACACATTCCTTATGTTTTGATCAAGATGTTCTTTCAAATATTCAAGATATGTTCCAAGAAAGGCACTTTGAGATTGTGGGGTTGATAGCAATAACCCTATAGGCGGGTTTTGATAACCCATTGTTGGATTTGTGGGGTTGTTCTAAATAGGAGGGTTCCCATTTAGACACGTATCGTTACTAGCATTTCACGAATAATAGTGGAGATAAGGGGGATTTTGAGAAGCTCCCTGGTCTTGTTCATGGGATTTTTGCCTTCTTTTAGGAGCAACTTGTTTTTCTTCCAAGATTCTAATCCTTTGCACTAGAGTTGCGATTAAGTCTATAGGAGTGGCAGCTCTAGGTGTTTCCTCATTTCTAGGATTTTCTCTTCGAGTATTGTCATGATGGTATGCTTCTTCTCGTGCAACATTTTCTCTTTGTTCTTCTCGCAAGGCTACTCTTAATGCCTCTTGAGTGTCTTTTGCTTCTTGCAAGTATCTTTCTAATTGTTTCACTTCCTCATCAAGATGAGTACGTGATGTCCTTGTGGAAGGTTGATTGGGTCGATGTATTTCTGACCTTACCCTCCTAGATTTATGTGGCACATTTGGTATGGTTGGATTATTTTCCCAAGCTGGGTTGTTGAAAGATAGAGAACATCTAGATTCTCTTTGGTCTCTTTGATCTTGTTCATAATTAGAGTCTTCGTGGTCATAGTAGTTGGTGATTGGTGCATCTGGATGCGGCAGCACATACCTATCAAAGGAAGGAGTTTCTGGTTCTCTTGAGGGAATATTCCCTTGGTTTAAATTGGGTTCCATCATATTCGGGGGTGTCATAGACACCACAGAAAAAATGGAATGGATGATGGTGAAGGCAACAGAAGTTGAAGCGATGAAAGCGGCTATGAAGAATAAAGTGAAAATGTTTTGAAGTTTTTGTTTAATATTTTGAAGCATTGAATGCTTTTGAGATCCAAATAATAGGAACGTAAACTACAAAACCAAAAGATTTTGTAATTCATGTTGGGTTCACCAAAATATGTACGTTCAAAATCACAACCTTGGTTGCCTGGGGCTATTGGGTCAGATTTTGGCACACACACGGACCCTACACAGGGTAATCCGCCACGTCACTCTCGCTCTCATGGAAGTAGCCTGTCGAGAGGAGGTGAGACACGGCGGGGGTCCAGCTCATTGGAGAGCTGGACTTTGTGGAGAGGGGTTAGCATGTCTTGGGGCCTTTGTCATTGTGTGCAAATGTAAATGTTTAATTTGATGATTGTTGTTGTTTAGATAACCCTATGACCTGAAGGGTCACTAGTTACTCTTCTCCTGTTGGGGTTTTTACTGTTCCACCTTTGTGTGGGTAAGATATTACTTTCGTTGATAGCTTATTGTCTTTCAATTTGTTGGATTATTACACATTGTATTTGAGCTTGTCTATGTTCTTCTATCAATAGGAGGACAAATGGATCTTGTTATGGCAAGGTAAATGTCTCCTGTTGTGGTCGTGGATGGTTTTCCTCAATCTTGCTGAGGACTGTCCTCACCAACTCACCTCTTAATCCTAGGCACATTCATGAGCCAAGACAAGGGATAGGTGTATGTGGACTAACCTTGAATAGGCTTTGGGTTTGACCTATGGTTTTGGTTGACCTAGGGTTTAGTTGTGCTTTTGACTTTTGTTGACCTTGTGATGTTATCAATGGTTTGAATTTTGTTGACCGTGGTTGACCTTGTGATGATATCAAGGGTTTGCAATGTATCTAAATACCTAGTGTTTTTGTTCTTTTCTATATTTTTGTGAATGCAACTATACGACATGCAAACTTGTTTTTGTGTTTTTTTGATATTTATGGAAATAAAGATGTTTTTTAATCTAGGAAAGAAAATATGAATGCAACTAGAATGAATTTAAACTAATGCAATTATTCTATGTTTTTTGGGGTTTTCGAATGTTTTAAAACAATTAATCTAGAAAAGGAAATCACAAGTAATTGAATTAAACTAAGAATGCAAATTACTTCTAAGATGCTAGATCTAACTTTTCTATCAAGGAAAAAGCAATAAATTACTAATCCCAAGAGCAATTTCAATTTTCTAATTGCTACAAATTGACAAAAAGCATAGAGGAACCTGAAATAGAGTAGATTTGTGTGACTCCACTACCCTCATTAATCCTTGATGGCAACCTCATATCCTCTTGAAGTAGCAGGGAGACCTCTTGACGACAAGACAACACAAAGAAGCAAAAGAAGCTTGTAGAAGCTTAAGAAAGCTCAATGAGAGCTTTTGATGAGCACAATGACTTGATTCAAGTAGCGTGACAATGCTTGAAGAGCTTTATGTGAAATATTTGATAAACAATAACAAATAAAAGGCACCTTCATCCTGTGTGAGCATGAGAATGTTGATTGGAGAGCAAAAACTTAGCAGAAGCTATGTGCACAATGGATTTGCCTCCATTTGTGCTTGAGGGAGGGGGGTATTTATAGGTTGGAAGAAGTGGATTGATTGATAAGTTAACTCAATTGATTTAAGAGTTAACAAGGATTGATTAGAGAGTGAACTTGATTGATTACCAAGTAAATGAAGTTAATTAGAGAGTGATAAATCAATAATAACTTATCACTGAAGAGGAATTGGAGTTGGAAGAATGCATGAGGAAGAACGAGTTGTTAATTTTAAATCAAATGGAGTTAATTATTCATGTGTGGGTGCATGAAATAGTCAACTCCATATTAAGCATAAAAAAACATGCGAACTGGAAGAAAAATGGGTGAAAACAGAGCTATTTCGAGTTAGAAACTTGAGTTTTTCCGTGGCTAGAAATGCGATAGGGTTGCCGCTTTCACCAGTAGGGTTGCTTGGGGGGTGACCCTGGGTTGCCCATGGGGCGACCCTAGGTCACCCGGGGGGAGATCCTAATTTTTTAGGGTCGCCCGGTGGGAGATCCAGAAAGAAAGGGGTCTGAGAGGAAATGCATGATGGGAGATGGTAGAGAAGATGAAAAGGAGGTGATCTACCTCTGGAAGTAGGTCAATCATGTGCAAGAATCCAAATCTACACTTGTAAAGTAGGATCTCCTTGGGGGAGATCTGGAAATAATAGGGAAAGATTTTGCTTATACAAGATAATCCAGTCAATGTCTAATCTCTTGACAAAAGACAAGTGCAAAATCACTTATCAAAATCATGTAACAGCTCAAGATGAGCTGTTACATCATCCTGTAAGGGAAATCATCTACGGTTAAGAAAACAAACATTCAAAGAATGAAGAGAATTGATGGATTTCATGTTTCAGTTGTTGATTATTCATTATGTTTCAGTACAAGTAAAAGAGGTATTTATAAACTATCAAATCATACATCATGTTTTATACATATGTTTCAAATAAAGATTAGTTGTTTTATGCTATGTATTTGATTCAGAAAGTAAAATATACATAAGTCATTGCATAGAATGAAATAGCTGATTGGATTCAAAAGAATGTATAAAAGTGTCCCACACAAGCCGTGGGAGTAACTGAAGTGTGCAACATAAAAGTAAATTTTACTTTTGAAGAACAATAAATGCATAGGAAAAGAGGAGGGACCTGTCATTGCCTGTGAATGATGAATCCCGTGGTTGAGCTATTTTCTATCTCCCTCCATCCAATTGAGCTCCAAGATACCTAGAAAACAATTTTTGTTAGAGGTCAGGGTACCAAATCTTTTCATACACACAATCAGAACTTAAAAAAGTACAACACTTTTATGCAGCAGCAGTAATTAGTAATTAGATATCAACATAAGAGAAGTTAGAATGAATAGATACAAGTGCCATATCAGAAAGAGATACATCCATGCAAGTGACCCCACATCATGAATCAAAGAAACATCATGCACTATATCTAAGATGTGTTTTTATGTTCTAACTTGTTTTTTCACTGTGCAGGTATAGGAGAAATAATGTTGCTAATTCATTTTTGATAAAATAGCATGTGGAGAAAATGTGGCTTCCACAAGGGTTGAGCCCAATAGGCCACCTTCTTGATATTTTTAGAGGGAAAGAGACATAAAATAATGGTCGTATAAATGTGAGAATGGAGCAGCAGTAAAACAAAGGAGACAAAGCATTATACATATGCTGCAAGAGATTAAAGACAACCATTAATGAAGATCAATCATATGCCTTGGGACAGTCATAAAGAGCAGCATGCGTAGTCATCAACAAATAGTTATGTGGACATGCTACAAGTATAAACAGTGAGCAGGAAACTCTGTATGACAGTGAATAAGGATAGAAGAGTGAATACAATGCATGAGATGAGAGGTCACTATAAGACAATGACAACCTTGACAGTCCTTGAATTGGCCTAAGAAGTATTTGAAAACATTAATAAGGTGTTTGGAGACTCAACAAGATAGATCTATCCACTGTCAACAAAAGGACTGTCACCAAGAAAATAAGTATTATATCACAGTGAGCAGGAGGTATTGTTGTATATCCAAGTACCTAAGAGCATTGCTGATGACAATCAACTACCAAGGAGGGGGTACAGTCAGCGAGGATAGTGTTCAACAGTCATAGCAGTCACTAATAAAAAGGCATTATGAAGCAGTTTGTATACTGTAGAATGCAAGGCAAGTAGATGAAGAAGCCACCATGTATTATAAGTATGACGTAGTAAAGAAGAGGCCTTTTCCAATGTATGCAAAGAAGTTGAGTTTCCATAGCTTCTACCAATAATAAAGAGCATTTTGTATAGTATTCCTTGCATCTTAGAAGGAGCCACAACAACTATGAAAGGAGCTTCTATATCTTACTGTGAGGCCGATTATTTTCCTTCCTTATTTTGATCGTCTTACATTACAGTTGGTGACATTATTAGACTTTTAGAGACTATTGTTCCCTTATGCAGATTTGATTATATCTCCTAATTCTGGTTTGCCATTGTTTAGACATGTGGTGATCCGATTTAAATCATATTTTGATGCTATGATTTGACATGCGAGATATATTAGATGATGATTATTGGTGTGATTTCTAGTTCATTATGTGAATTCATTAATTGATGATGATTATGTGACATTAGATAGAAAATGCAGTTTAATTTTAAATTATGCTGTAAATAACTAATGACATATACAATGGCATGAATTTAATTTTAGTTGCTTTGGCTATGATTATTCATGATATGATTGACACTTGATCGAGTTGTGCAGGATTATATTCCCAGGCCATGGGAAACCGGAGGTAGTGTTCACACATATGTTATTCCCTATGAAACTGATCCATTCCCAAGAGGATAAGGATCACGTTTGATCAGTTGATGTTTGCGTACTTGTTTGATTTTCTATTTTGGCCTAGTACCCCTTTTTGTAAATTAATTTATATCATGTGTTGTATATTTTTATTGTTTTACACCACTTGGTATTGTTTTCATTTTTGGGCCATTTAAAGTGAATTTATGACTCCCTAGGTGTACCTTAGTGTCCCAAAACTTACCCTAGGTGGTTACCCATGGGTCTAGGGTCAATTTTGACTAACTAAACCTTGGCGTAACTCACTTTTAGTCACTCTAAACTGAGGTTTAGTCAAAGTGACGAATTTTGAAATGGCTAAGGGTGGGAGATGAGTCATGCTTAGGGAAAGACCCATCTCCCTTCCCAAAGTTTGGGGATCCCTTCACCAAGGAGACTTGGGAGGTGTCTAAGACTCCCAAGTGTGTGGGATCTCCCTCCAAGACTCTCACACACGTGTGAGAGAATCTTGGAGGGAGATGGCTCTCTTAGAGAATAAAAGGATGTCATATGGCATCCCTTATCCTCATGGAGGCTTGAAGGGAATTACCACCTCACCACATGGTCTCTCACACATGTCTAAGAGCACAAGTGGATAAGGTGAGGATTGGAATGGAATTGGAGGGTGACACTTATCACCCTCACACTTCCTCTCCCTTGCAAGTGGCATGGGATGAGGAAGGAGAAGGTGACAAGTGTCACCTTCTCATTCCTCAAGGCCAAATTGGAAGGCCTATATTACCTCCTCTTGTAGAGGAGTGTGGGGTTCTAGCATTTTGCATATTTTCTTTCTATTCTTAGAGTTCTTTTTGGGAAGTTAGAGAAATTTTGGAGATTGGGAGACTTGGAGAAGCTTGGAGCTCTTCACCAAACGTGCTTCCATTTTTAGGGCTTTTGAAGGTAAGCTCCATGGCTATTGCCATTTACTCTTATATATTTCATTTTTGTTGTGGTTGTGGTTTTATGTTGGTTGTTGTTTTCATTTTTTTTTGTGGGTTGGGAGTTTGGTGAGAGCACCTCCATTTGGAGGTAAGGCTCAACTTGTATGGGGTAGGGGAGAGTGAACCTCCTCAAGGTCACCTCCTTATTTTGTGCTACTTATAGCCTTGAGGGCTTTTTTTTGGTGTTGAGAGCATTTTGATGGCAAGAGTGCCATGTTAGTTTTTTTGTTGAGTTATTTCAAGAGATGTATTATGTGGATGTGGCTTGAGGACTTGAGACTTGGTGATTTTGAGATCATGGAGTGACCTCTTGAGTTGAGAGGTCCACTCCCCTACCCCCATCAAACTCATTTTCATGAGTTTAGTTTTGTGTAACCTTGGGGAAATTTTATGTGTGTTTGGAAAATTTGCATTGATGTGGTGTGTGTCAGAACATGTGAATCCTACCTCCCTAACTCGGGGGTGACCCACTAGCGGGTCTATGGTAGGGAGGAGGGCTTTTCCTTCGTGGCTTGTTTCCCCATTGTTGTGTTGTTATTGCAGGTTTATTGTTGATAAAAAAATGAAGTTTGGAGGAGCTCATTTTGCCTTAAATGTTTTATTTTAGTTGGTTGTTGGAGCCATGGCCTAAGAGGCCTTATTGTAGTTATGTCTAAAAATTGTTATTATTCTTTGTGTTGGCTGTTTAAGGAAATCTAATGTGAGCTATCCTTATTGTTTATTCAAAAAAAAAAAATTGTCATTAATTTATGCTATTATGTTTATATGTTTATGGAGAAATGCTATAGAAGATATAGGTTGCTGTCACTTTATTTCAATTTTTTTTAACATGTGTTGTTAAAATTTTTGTGGTATGCTATGTGGAAAAGAAAATATGCAGTGTTGTTTGTATGCAATAGAAATTCATGTTTATCATTTGCTGTTTGTGCACGTGCTGTTGAAAGTATGACAGAAAAGATCTTTGTATATACTATCATTTTATATTGGAAGAGAAAAGAGAGTTTAAGTACTGAAGTAGACCTTTTAATAGAGTTTTAGGAAATAAAGAAATTCGCTATGTATACCATCTTTTATTCTCAGAAAAATGTTTAAACGAGATTATATATTTTCTATTATATCAAGGAAATAGTACCATGTTTTACCTTATATGTTGTCAAAATAAGAAGGAACTGAGTAATTATTTTGTTGGGTTATTTCTGCAAAAATAATAAAAATAATAGTAATGGTGCTTAAAAGAAATTTTAATCTGGTTATTGTATGAAATAAACCACCCTTTTATTTTATTTAGAAAATGGGTATTTATGCAGAGGATATATATAAATATATATATGTAGATATATATACTTATATATATATATATACTTATATATATATTAGTCATAAATATGTGGTTCTGGTTATATGAATATTTTATTTCACTATGATTTTAAATGCACATAGTATATATACCACTATATATATATAGTTTTTGAATGCACAACAAACTGTATATATCATATATACATTTATAGCCAAAATAATTTACAAACTGTATTTTTTTGTTGTAAAAAAAAGAAGCAGAAAACATTGAATCGTTGGCCGAACCCTAAAGCTTACAGGGTTGATTTTTAAGTAAAGTGTTTACAAAAAAATTGGTAGGGGGGACGACGGCCATGGTTTCCGCCCACCATACCATTCTTCTTGCAGTCCGTGGGGGGTGTGGGGAGGGGGTCGAGCCCCCACCCGTGGCTCGACCCCCTCCCCACATCCCTTGCCTTACCCTGCGCCCTTAAACTTTTCCCTCTGCAGCGCGTTTCACGGTGGCGCCGGTGTCTGCCATGAAACCTCCATCCTCCCCTTGCAGCGTGCCCTGCCCTCTGTGGGTTGTCCTTCATCTGATATTTTTGTCTTTCTTGCCATTATATATATATATATATCTGTGTATATAACTTCCTGTGTTAAAGCTTGAACAAAAGGAAATCTATCTCAGATCTTTAGTTTTATTAAAAAAAATGTAATGTTAAGTATATATATATATATTAAACTCAAAAAAAAAGAGAAGCATATGCACAAACCCTATGGGGTATATATAGTAAATATACCTCTGTGTGTTAGAATTTTCATGGCAGCCTCCTCCTCTAGCCTTCAACCTGCAACAATGGAGGCAAGCCAAAAATAATAGAGAAGAAAAGAAAACATGAGAAAAGAACAAAAGAGAGTTAGGGCAAACTCCATAAGGAAATAATAAAATATCATTAGGGTTTTCATTGGAGAAAATAATAAAATATGGTGTTAGGGCCCACTTGGAGGTTGTGTGGAAAATAGGGAATTTTATATTAATTATTCCTTTATTTTTTCTTCCTTGTGCATGGGAAAACTAAATTTCCTCCACTATGGATTTTCAATTCCTTTTGAATTTATTGACTTTCCTTGTGCATCCCTTTAATGTTTTAATATTTATCTTGGGGTTTGAATTTTTTATTCCTTGTGGAAATGTTTTTTTTTGTGGGATTGGGTTGTTTAAAAATTTGATGCGCTGATTTATTCCTTAGGGTATTATTTTACCTTGGGCATATATTTTTCTCTTTCTTGTGCGTTGTAATTAAATATTGCAGGCAATCTTTAAGTGAATTTGATTTTATTCTTGATCGATTTTATTTCTAAGGGGATAATTTAATTAATCCTCTTTTTAATTATTTCACGTGAGTCAATTAATAAATATGATTATTGAAGTCGTATTTATTAATAGACTTGACTATTAAATTTTTTTGATCGTTTATTTTTTTTTAATTCAAATTTTTACAATTTGGTTGAATGATCAATTTATTCACCTTGAAAATTTATTTAATATTACTTATGATTATTTATTTTAATTTTTGTATTAATTTCTTCTTAGAGTTTTTCTTTTAAAAATATCTTTATCTCATTTATTGAAAACACGTTATGCTGTCAAATTTTTCGTAGATTTTAGGGTTTTATTTTTATGACCTTTTGGCGACTATTGTTGAATCAGTCCATATTATCATGCGTTCATTATGCCATTGATTTTCATATTTTATTTATTCGATTTCATTTATGTATTAGAGTTAGGGTTTGGTTTCGAATATGATGAAATCACCTTTTCACCTAGAAAACTTAGGGTTCGGATTAAAACCATTCTAACCCTAGAAGCAGCGCACTTTGCATCGCATAACCCCTAGTCAGATTTCATCACGCAAGGGATGGCGTAGGAGGACACACTTCCGAAATATGTTTGACATGTTTACGCCTCATGTGTATTGCCACCGAGCACACAGACGTGTGTGAGGGGGTTCCTAGGGACATGCGGAAAAGCTTTTCATATTTCGTGTCATGACCACATGTCAAATTTGGACATGACACGTGTGTTGCATGTCGTGAACGCATGGGAAATGTGGGTATGACATTTTGTATCAGAGCCCAAGTTTAAACACTGGGCTTGTTTAGGGTACATTATTATTCTGCAACTTTGATTAATTTGTGGTTACCTCATTTTTTGTAGGATGCCCCCTGATGAGTTCGGCAAACACGTTCATGTTGCACGAAGTCCGTAGAGGTTCATAGTGACTCTTCAACTGAGGGACAGGCACCGCTGGCCCCACAGGTATCGCAGGCACCACCGGCCCTACCTGTACCAGATATTGGGCCACATATATTGAAGGCTCTACAGGCAGTGTTAGATAGGCTACCACCGGCCGTAGTTGATCCATGCATAGAGCCATGTGTTGAGCCCCACGTTGATCCACGAGAGGAGCCACGCGCAGACCCATAAGAAGAGTCACGTGTGGAACCCCACATTGAGCCGTGAGAGGCACCACGTGTGGAGCCATATGTTGAGGTACAAGATACAATGACAGAGGAGGTTGGATAGGCTGACAGGGCCCGTAGCAGGAGCCCTCCACGTCATGCTAGGCGTGAGGAGGCAGTACGAGTGGAGCAGATTGTTCACAGGCCTTATGATTATTATGTGGATGAGTCTATCAGAGGGCATAGAGACTGAGGAGATCCCATTAGGGATTTGTTGAGGCTGAATCCTCCTACATTCATTGTGACCATAGAGGGAGTTGAGGCAGAGACCTGGCTCATAAGCTTAGATAGATGCTTCGCATTGCGTCCTTAGGAGGGCAACACGAAGGCACATGTGGTAGTCCACCTGTTGTGAGATACAAAAGCTATTTGGTGGCACACTGAGGAGTGCAAGCGCCATCTATCATTGGACACACTCACATGGGAGACCTTCATTGAACGTTTCAATGCGCAATATTTATCAGATCACTACAGGCAGTGTCGCATAGACGATTTTCACAACCTTCAGTAGAGAGGACTTACTGTTGCTCAGTATGAGGGTAGATTCACTGAGTTGTCTCGATATGTGGAGTATCTCCATGATGAGAAACTCCTGGTTCATAAGTTTATCAGAGGATTGAACCACAACATAGTAGGGCCTGTAGGCATGGCAAACCCTTAGACATTGAGTGATGCTGCCGAGAAGGCATACATAGCTGAGGAGATACAGGGATGAGGGCAGAGTTCATGCCCTTAATTTTAGGATAATGGGCAACAACAACATCAGTAGAGTTACCGCAGACCACCACCGCCACCTCAGAGAGGAGGATTTAGTTCCACATCCTTAGCTCCTAGGCCCCCATAACAGTAGCAGCATAGATCCTGACCATAAAGAGGGCACATGGGGGGCATTATCAAGGTTAGCAGTAGTAGGGCCCACACAGAGATCAGAGGTAGCAGGGACCACCTGTGGGACTCGCGAGGTTGCAGGAGTCATATAGGTGTTCACAGGGGTCCACAGGTAGATATGGACAACAACAATCGAGTAGGACTTAGATTGGACAGATACAGGCTAGGGGCCCATGTTATGTGTGTGATGGAGTAGGACATCTAGCCAGAGAGTGTCCACAGGGCTTTACAGTAGGGGGTAGCCTCGTTCAGGAGGATCAGAGAAGACGGTTGGAGATATGGGAAGGTCCCACTATATGTTCGTAGTGGTTGATAACTGCCAGGCTGATTTTTAGGCATCAGTGATTGAGACATCATGTATGATAGGGGGTGTCCCCATTTCTATTCTTTTTGACTCTGGTGCTACTGACTCTTTCATATCTCCATCGTTAGTGGAGCGTTGCAGGCTGGTGGCCTCTAGGCAGGGTAATAGGTGGGTGGTTGATTTGGCCTCAGGGGCCAAGATGATAGTAGATGCCTTAGTCCATGATAATAGATGCCTTAGTCCACAACTATGAGATATCTTTGGGACCCTTTGCCACAGTATGTGACTTTAGAGTTATGACATTAGGATCCTGAAATGTGGTTTTGGGTATGGACTGGCTTGTAGCTCATCAAACCAAGCTAGATTGTCACCGAAAGGCGATTAGCTGCTTAGAAGATCATGGTACATCAGTTGAGATAGTGGGCATTCAGAAGTGCACGACAGTGCGTATGATATCCACTCAACAGCTTAAGCGCTGCATGTGGAAGGGATGCCAGATGTTTACTATTATAGTGAGTGACAGATCAGATGACAAGCCTAAGGCATCTTTGGATGACCATCCCATCTTGAGAGAGTTTGCCGATGTGTTTCCAACAGAGTTGCTAGGGATGCCACCCCGTCATGAGGTGGACTTTCATATTGACTTAGTACCGGGTGCCGAGCCAGTGTCTTGTGCACCCTACAGGATAACCACTCATGAGCTCACGGATCTCAAGTTACAACTTGAGGACTTGCTTGAGAAGGGGCACATCTGATCGAGCGTTTCACCTTGGGGCACGCCTGTCATCTTCATGAAGAAGAAGGATGGGTCTCTTCGATTGTGCATGGATTATAGGAAGTTGAATAAGGTGACGGTGAAGAATCGTTATCCTCTGCCCAGGATTGACGATCTCTTCAATCAGATGTAGGGAGCCAGGGTGTTCTCTAAGATTGACCTAAAGTCCATTTACCATCATTTGCGTATCACAGAGGCAGATATCCATAAGACCACCTTCTAGACTCGATATGGCCACTATAAGCTCACTGTGGTCCCCTTCGGTTTGACGAACGCCCCTGCAGTGTTCATGAGTCTCATGAATGGGGTGTTCCATACCTACTTGGATCAGTTCATGATCATTTTCCTCGATGACATATTGATCTATTCCCGGACTGAGGAGGAGCATGAGGAGCACCTACGTCAGGTTCTACAGTGTTTGAGGGAGCAAAATCTTTATGGGAACTTGGTGAAGTGTGCATTTTTTAGGACAAAGGTACAGTATCTGGGGCACATCCTATCTGGTGATGGAATCTTAGTAGATCCATCGAAGATAGGGGCTATCAAAGATTAGCTAGCACCCACCAGTGTGACAGAGGTCAGGAATTTTATGGGGTTAGCTGGTTATTACTGTAGATTTGTTGAGGGTTTTTCTCAGATAGCGCACCCAATCACTTCCCTTCAGCAGAAAGGGAAGAGTTTTCTATGGACTGAGTAGTGTGAGAGTGCCTTTGGGGTCCTCAAGGAGCGTCATACTAGCGCTCCCATTTTAGCGGTTCCTAATCCAGCAGTAGATTTTATGGTTTGCACCGATGCATCACTTGATGGTTTGGGAGCCGTACTTATGTAGGGTGGTAGAGCGATCGCGTATGAGTCACGAAAGCTCAAGACCCATGAGTTGAACTACCGCACTCACGATTTGGAGCTTGCAGCAGTGGTTCATGCTCTAGTCCATTGGAGACATTTCTTATTGGGTCGTCACTTTGAGCTTCATTCAGATCATCACAACGTTTAGTATATATTTACACAGCCGAATCTAAACACCCATCAGTGGCGTTGGTTAGAGTTTCTTTGCGAGTACGACTTTGATGTCCACTACATCAAAGGGAAGGAGAACATGGTTGCTGACACATTGAGTTGGAGGCACCACGAGATCTTGACCTTGACTCTGAGTGTGGACTTGAGAGGATGCATTATTCAACATCTACTTGAGGGTGAGTGGTTTCTTGAGGTGCAGCAGGAGATCCATTCATAGAGGGCCTTTGTAGGCAAGTTTGCAGGGTACTCACTTGAGGTAGATGGGTTACTTCATCATCGACAGCGCATCTATGTACCCCGCGCAGGTGACCTACGTACTGTAGTGTTATTAGAGGCTCATAGAGCACCATATACAGCACATCCGGGGGTGAAGAAGATGCATGTCGACCTACGACAGCTATACCATTGGACGGGTATGAGACGGGATATTGCACAGTTTGTTTCTCGACGCCTTCAATGCCAGAGGGTCAAGGTTGAGCATCAGCATCCAACGGGTCTTTTATACCCTCACGAGATACCTGAGTGGAAATGGGACACCATTTCCATGTATTTCATTGTTGGTCTTCCTATGTCTTCGCGCTGCCATGATGCCATCATGGTGACAGTCGACAAGTTGACCAAGGCGGTGCATTTCTCACTTGTACGTACGACGTACAATGCACCAGCAGTGGCGAGAGTATTCTTGGGCGATATTGTGAGATTGCACGAGGTACCTCGCCGCATCATTTCTAACAGGGATTCAGTGTTCACTTTAGCCTTTTGCAGATCTTTGTAGCAGGTGTTGGGCACACAGCTCAACTTTAGTTCTGCATATCACCCCAAGACAGATGGATAGACAAAGCGGGTGAATCAGGTATTGGAGGACATGCTTCGTATGTATGCTATGGACCATTAGTCTAGATGGGAGGAGTATCTATATCTGGTTGATTTTGCCTACAATAATGGGCATCACAACTCGTCGGGTATGCCTCCTTTTCAGGCTTTATACGGCAGACCATGCAGGACACCATTGAGTTGGGATCAGATAGAGGACAGGGTTGCCATTGGTCCAGAGTTAGTTCAGGATATAGAGTAGCAGGTCACACTGATTAGGCAGAGACTTCATGAGGCACATGATAGATAAAAGAAGTATGCCGATGCTAAGAGACTTGATCGGAGCTTCTCAGTTGGGGAAAGAGTATTCCTTAGAGTGCGGCCACACAAGAGTACAATTTGTTATGGAAAGGGCTCTACGCTCGTACCACGGTTTTTAGGACCTTTTGAGATCTTGGAGTGGATAAGACCTATTGCCTACCATCTAGCGTTGCCACCTAGCCTATCGTGTATCCACGATGTCTTTCATATTTCTGTATTGAGGTGATATATATCTGATTTATCTCATGTATTGGACTGGAGTGCTCTACAGGTAGAGGCAGACGGGTAGTTGGCTTTGGAGCCAATTCGCATATTGTCTCATTAGACACTGGGCCTTCGAGGTCAAGAGATGGACTAGGTTAGGGTCCAGTGGGATTGTTATGATGAGGTCACATCGACTTGGGATGATGCAGCTAGTTTGAGGGCACTCTATCCTCACCTTTTTGATGACTTCTAGGAGGAAGTTTAGTCTTAGGGGGGGAGGATGTGAGGCTGATTATTTTCCTTCCTTATTTTGATCATCTTACATTACAGGTGGTGACATTATTAGACTTTTAGAGACTATTGTTCCTTTATGCAGATTTGATTATATCTCCTGATTCTGGTTTGACATTGTTTAGACATGTGGTGATCTGATTTAAATCATATTTTGATGCTATGATTTGACATGAGAGATATATTAGATGATGATTATTGGTGTGATTTCTAGTTCATTATGTGAATTCATTAATTGACGATGATTATGTGACATTAGATAGAAAATGCAGTTTAATCTTGAATTATGTTGTAAATAACTAATGATGTATACAATGGTATGAATTTAATTTTAGTTTCTTCCGCTATGATTATTCATGATATGATTGACACTTGATCTAGTTGTGCAGGATTATATTCCCAAGCCACGGGAAACTGGAGGTAGTGTTCACACATATGTTATTCCCTGTGAAACTGATCCATTCCCAAGAGCGATAAGGATCATGTTTGATCGGTTGATGTTTGCGTACTTGTTTGATTTTCTATTTTGGCCTAGTACACCTTTTTGTAAATTAATTTATATCATGTGTTGTATATTTTTATTGTTTTACACCACTTGGTATTGTTTTTATTTTTGGGCCATTTAAAGTGAATTTATGACTCCCTAGGTGTACCTTAGTGTCCCAAAACTTACCCTAGGTGGTTGCCCATGGGTCTAGGGTCAATTTTGACTAACTAAACCTTGGGGTAACTCACTTTTGGTCACTCTAAACTAAGGTTTAGTCAAAGTGACGAATTTTGAAATGACTAAGGGTGGGAGATGAGTCATGCTTTGGGAAAGACCCATCTCCCTTCCCAAAGTTTAAGGATCCCTTCACCAAGGAGACTTGGGAGGTCTCCAAGACTCCCAAGTGTGTGGGATTCCCTCCAAAATTCTCACACACGTGTGGGAGCATCTTGGAGGGAGATGGCTCTCTTAGAAAATAAGAGGATGCCATATGGCATCCCTTATCCTCAAGGAGGCTTGAAGGGAATTGCCACCTCACCACATGGTCTCTCACACGTGTGAGAGCACAAGTGGATAAGATGAGGATTGGAATGGAATTAGAGGGTGAGACTTGTCACCCTCACACTTCCTCTCCCTTGCAAGTGGCATGGGATGAGGAAGGAGAAGGTGACAAGTGTCACCTTCTCATTCCTCAAGGCCAAATTGGAAGGCCTATATTACCTTCTCTTGCAAAGGAGTATGGAGTTCTGACATTTTGCATATTTTCTTTCTATTCTTAGAGTTATTTTTGGGAAGTTAGAGAAATTTTGGAGATTGGGAGACTTGGAGAAGCTTGGAGCTCTTCACCAAATGTGCTTCCATTTTTAGGGGTTTTGAAGGTAAGTTGTATGGCTATTGCCATTTACCCTTATATTTTTTATTTTTGTTGTGGTTGTGGTTTTATGTTGGTTGTTGTTTTCTTTTTTTTTGTGGGTTGGGAGTTTGGTGAGAGCACCTCCATTTGGAGGTAAGGCTCAACTTGTATGGGGTAGGGGAGAGTGAACCTCCTCGAGGTCACCTCCTTATTTTGTGCTACTTATAGCCTTGAGGGCTTTTCTTTGGTGTTGAGAGCATTTTGATGGCAACAGTGCCATGTTAGTGTTTTTGTTGAGTTATTTGGAGAAATGTATTATGTGGATGTGGCTTGAGGCCTTGAGACTTGGTGATTTTGAGATCATGGAGTGACCTCTTGAGTTGAGGGGTCCACTCCCGTATCCCCATCAAACTCATTTTCATGAGTTTAGTTTTGTGCAACATTGGAAAAATTTTATGTGTGTTTGAAAAATTTGCATTGTTGTGGTGTGTGTGTCAGAACGTGTGAATCCTATCTCCCTAGCTCAGGGGTGACCCACTAGCGGGTCTATGGTAGGGAGGAGGGCTTTTCCTTCATGGCTTGTTTCCCCATTGTTATGTTGTTATTGCAGGTTTATTGTTGATAAAAAAATGAAGTTTGGAGGAGCTCATTTTGCCTTAAATGCTTTATTTTAGTTGGCTATTGGAGCGATGGCCTTAGAGGCCTTATTGTAGTTATGTCCAAAAATCGTTATTATTCTTTGTGTTAGCTGTTTAAGGAAATCTAATGTGAGTTGTCCTTATTGTTTATTAAAAAAAAAAATTTGTCATTAATTTATGCTGTTATGTTTATGGAGAAATGCTATAGAAGATATAGGTTGATGTCACTTTATTTCAAAATTTTTTTTTACATGTGTTGCTGTTAAAATTTTTGTGGTATGCTATATGGAAAATAAAATACGCAGTGTTGTTTGTATGCAATAGAAATTCATGTTTATCATTTGCTGTTTGTGCACGTGCTGTTGAAAGTATGACAGAAAAGATCTTTGTATATACTGTCATTTTATATTGGAAGAGAAAAGAGAGTTTAAATGCTGAAGTAGACCTTTTAATAGAGTTTTAGGAAATGAATAAATTTGCTGTGTATACCATCTTTTATTCTCAAAAAAATGTTCAAACGAGATTATATATTTTCTATTATATCAAGGAAATAGTACCATGTTTTACCTTATATGCTGTCAAAATGAGAAGGAAGAGAGTAATTATTTTGTTGGGTTATTTCTGCAAAAAAATAAAAATAATAGTAATGGTGCTTAAAAGAAATTTTAATCTGGTTATTGTATGAAATAAACTGCCCTTTTATTTTATTTAGAAAATGGGTATTTATGTAGATGATATAAATATATATGTATATATGTATATATATTAGTCATAAATATGTCATTTTGGTTATATGAATATTTTATTTGACTATGATTTTAAACACACAAGGTATATATATACCAGTTGATATATATATATAGTTTTTGAATGCACAACAAACTATATATATCATATATACATTTATAGCCAAAATAATTTACAAACTGTATTTTTTTGTTGTAAAAAAAAGAGGAAAACATTGAATTGTTGGCCAAACCTTAAAGCTTACAGGGTTGAGTTTTAAGTAAAGTGTTACAAAAAATTGGTATGGGGGACAACGGCCATGGCTGCCGCCCACCATACCATTCTTCTTGCAGTCCGCAGGGGGTGTGGGGAGGGGGCCGAGCCCCCACCCACACTGTGGGTGGGGGCTCGACTCCCTCCCCACATCCCTTGCCTTACCCCGTGCCCTTAAACTTTTCCCTCTATAGCTCGTTTCACGGTGGCAGCAGTGTCTGCCATGAAACCTCCGTCCTCCCTTTGCAATGTGCCCTGCCCTTTATGGGTTGTCCTTCATTTGTTATTTTTGTCTTTCCTTCCATTAATAAAACACACACACACACACACACTTATATATATCTATATATCACTTCCTATTTTAAAGCTTGAACAAAAGGAAATCTATCTCAAATCTTTAGTTTTATAAAAAAAAATGTAATGTTAAGTATATATATATATTAAACTAAAAAAAAAGATATGCACAAACCCTACGGAGTATATACAGTAAATATACCTCTCTGTGTTAGAATTTTCATGGCAGCCTCCTCCTCTAGCCTTCAACCTGCAACAATGGAGGCAAGCCAAAAACAATAGAGAAGAAAAGAAAGCATGAGAAAAGAACAAAGAGAGTTAGGGCAAACTCCATAAGGAAATAATAAAATATCATTAGGGCTTTCATTGGAGAAAACCATAAAATATGGTGTTAGGGCCCACTTGGAGGTTGTGTGGAAAAATAGGGAATTTTATCTTAATTATTCCTTTATTTTTTTTCTTCTTTCTTCCTTGTGCACGGGAAAACTAAATTCCCTCCACTATGGATTTTCAATTCCTTTTGAATTTATTGACTTTCCTTGTGCATCCCTTTAATGTTTTTATATTTATCTTGGGGTTTGAATTTTTTATTCCTTGTGTAAATGTTTTTTTTTGTGGGATTGAGTTGTTTAAAAATTTGATGGGGTGATTTGTTCCTTAGGGTATAATTTTACCTTGGGCATTTATTTTTCTCTTTCTTGTGCATTGTAATTAAATATTGCGGGAAATCTTTAAGTGAATTTAATTTTATTCTTGATCAATTTTATTTCTGAGGGGATAATTTAATTAATCCTCCTTTTAATTATTTTACGTGAGTCAATTAATAAATATGATTATTGAAGTCATTTTTTTTGATTGGTAAAAGGCCGAGGCCATTAATATGTAAAGTCAGTAATAAAAACAATAAAATACAGCTCTGTTCAGTGCGGGCACCGAAAGGAAAGAACAGAGCAAAGAAAACCTCCAGTCTTGCCTGAGACTTTTGTAGTCCAGTACATACTGTTTATTTATAGATCTTATACGAGGTCAAGCCCAACAAGGACTCATCCTTTCTTAAACAATTTCTGGGGTACTAATGATTCAATTACCACAACTATTTCAAACCAGTTATGCGAAATCAGGAACCTGTCTACATGTTCAGCTATGTTAGTGAAGTCCTTTTGCCGGTTTGTCCATGTAAATTGACCGTTTTTGGGCCTGAAGTCAGCTAGATTATTGTCTTCAATGAAACACATGAAGTCTTTTTGACTTTGTCCGATGAGATGTAAACCACCTTTCTTTTCCGTAGGGCTAGAAATCATGTTAAAATCTCCACACAACACCAAGAGATTGGAATCGAAATCCTTCATAAGGGCTGAAATCGATAGCCAAGTTTCTAACTTTTCCGCAGATTTTGTGGGGCCATATATGTTCCATATGATAAACTGTAAATTCGAATGGACATTACACACCTTTGAAGCCATCCAGTTTTAAGATTCAGCAATCAATTTCACCGATGAGGATTTGGGGTGCCATAATGCTCCTAAGCCTCCCGAAGCACCAATAGAAGATACAAAGATTCCATCCCAAACTTTATAGGCTTGGCAAAATTTAATACTTTCTTGCAAGGACATTTTTGTTTCCCGGAGAAAAATTAGATCCACACCAAACATTTGCATGTAACTCTTGAATAAGCGTCTTTTGTTAGGGGCATTGAGGCCCCTGACAATCCAACTTAGGATCTTCATTGGTTCCCAAGGGGAGCCTTACCCCCCTTGGTACTGTTTATGAATTCCACAATGGATGCTTGGCCAACTTTTGCTACTTCTTCCTCCCTTCTAGCTTTGTTAGTTTTCCTTCCTTTCTTTTTGCCACTTAGAAACACATTTGGATTGCAAATCCTGGTAGCTTCTTGGCTGATATGTCTGGCTTTAGCTTCACCGAACTCACTTTCATCCTCATAATTAGAGTCTGAAGGGGTAGAAGATGTCGAGTCCTCCAGTGATGCCCGTTTGTCCCTAGACTCCGTGTTTCTGTGACGATTATCACCTGAAACTTCGATGGTAGCACAAGCTACAAGTTCCTCTTGCAAATATGTTAAATGACCTTCAATAATAGAAGCCCTCTACTCGGGGATGATGGGAGTAACCTCTTCAAGAGGAGGCATCAAGGTTGATGCCCTAGGCGTAGAGCTTGGTGAAGTGTATGGTGGCACGATTTCTTCAGATTTTCAAGATTTTTCCTTCCAAACCAATTTAGATTTCTGAGGACATTGTTTAGAGAAATGACTTCTGCTGCCGCATTCCAAACGGAATTGTTTGGCTTCCTCCAAATCCACCTTAACTGTGCACTCTCCATTCGTTATGGAAATTTTGATGTTATCGAGGAAGCCATATATGGATGCCACCCTAATTCTAGCATAATGGAAATTGTCCCCATCTAGAATGCTAGTGTCCACCTCTAGGTTTATACCAATTGAGTCTCCAATTTTTTGAAGGCTATTCATGGACCAAAATTCAGAGGGGAGATTTTATAAACGCAGCCATTTAGGGCTTTCGTTAGGGAAAGTAGCGCATGGATCGAATAATGGCATCCAAGTTTGGATATATACAGTCGTATCCTTGATTTTCCATTGTTTGAAGGAGAAGATGAGGTCGTGTTCCTCCTGGCTATGAAATAAGACAAGAAAGTACCCTTTCGGCAGAAATTTTATTGAGCTTGGCCATTTACAGTTATCAATAATCCATTCAGAAATTATCTTTCTCGGAAAGTTTTTTCCCAAGGTTCTGCAAATTAGGGCGTGCTTCTGAAGGTTGGAAACATCTGTAGCTGCTTCTACTTCCAAGTCAACCACTACATGCCTCGCTGAACTAGGGTTCTGTATTTTTGCTTTCTAAAACTCGTCCCTTCGAAATTTTGCAGACCTATTTTTCCTCGCCATCTTCTTCTAACACTATGATTATTGAAGTCGTATTTATTAATAGACTTGACTATTGAATTTTTTTGATCGTTTATTATTATTTTTAATTCAAATTTTTACAATTTGGTTGAATGATCAATTTATTCACCTTGAAAATTTATTTAATATTACTTATGATTATTTATTTTAATTTTTGCATTAATTTCTTCTTAGAGTCTTTGTTTTAAAAAAATCTTTATCTCATTTATTGAAAAGGCGTTATGGTGTTGAATTTTTCCTAGATTTTAGGGTTTTATTTTTAAGACCATTTGGCGACTATCATTTAATCACTCCATCTTATCATGCATTCATTATGGCATCGATTTTCATACTTTATTTATTCAATTTTATTTATGTATTAGAGTTTGGATTTGGATTTGAATATGACAAAATCACCTTTTCACCTAGGAAACTTAGGGTTCAGATTAAAACCATTCTAACCCTAGAAGCGGCGTGCTTCACATCATATACCCCCTAGTCAGCTTTCATGACGCAGGGGATGGTGTAGGAAGACGCACTTCCTAAATATGTTTGACATGTTTACGCCTCATGCGTATTGCCACCGAGCATGTAGACGCGTGCGAGGGCGTTCCTAGGGACATGCAGAATTTTTTCGTATTTCGTGTCATGACCACATGTCAAATGTGGACATGACACGTGTGTTATGTGTCATGACCACATGGGAAATGTGGGCATGACATTTGGTATCAGAGCCTAAGTTTAAACACTGGGCTTGTTTAGGGCACATTATTATTCTGCAACTTTGATTAATTTGTGGTTACCTCATTTTTTGTAGGATGCCTTCCCAATGAGTTCGGCGAGCGCGTTCACGCCGCACGGAGTCCGTAGAGGTTCATAGCGACTCTTCAGTTGAGGGACAGGCACCACAGGTCCTACCTATACCAGATATTGGGCCACATATATTACAGGCTCTACAGGTAGTGTTAGATAGGCTACCACCAGCTGTAGTTGAGCTGTGCATAGAGCCACGTGTTGAGCCTCACGTTGATCTGTGAGAGGAGCCACGCGTGGAGCCACGAGAAGAGTCACGTGTCGAACCACGTGTGGAGCCCCGCATTGAGCCATGAGAGGAACCACATGTGGAGCCATATGTTGAGGTACCAGATACGATGGCAGAGGAGGTTGGATCGGCCGACATGGCCCGTAGCAGGAGCCCTCCACGTCATGCTAGGCGTGAGGAGGCAGTGTGAGTGGAGCAGATTGTTCACAGGCCTTATGATTATTATGTGGATGAGTCTATTAGAGGGCACAGAGACCGATGAGATCCCATCAGGGATTTGTTGAGGTTGAATCCTCCTACATTCGTCAGGACCACAGAGGGAGTTGAGGTAGAGGCCTGGCTCATCCATTTAGATAGATGCTTCGCATTGCATCCTTATGAGGGAAATATGAAGGCACGTGTGGCAGTCCACCTATTGCGAGATGTAGCAGCTACTTGGTGGTGCACTGAGGAGTGCAAATGCCATCCATCATTGGACAAACTCACATGAGATACCTTCATTGAGCACTTCAATGCGTGATATTTATTAGATCACTACAGGTAGCATCGCATAGATGATTTTGATGACCTTCAGCAGAGAGGACTTACGGTTGCTCAGTATGAGGGTAGATTCATTGAGTTGTCTTGATATGCGGAGTATCTCTATGATGAGAAACTTGGTTCATAAGTTTATCAGAGGATTGAACCATAGCATAGGAGGGCCTGTACGCATGGCAGAGCCCCATACATTGAGTGATGCTGCCGAGAAGGCATACATAGCTGAGGAGATACAAGGACGAGGGCAGAGTTCACACCCTCAATTTTAGGATCGTGGGTAGCAACAGCATCAGCAGAGTTACCATAGACCACCACTGCCACCTCAAAGAGGAGGATTTAGTTCCGCATCCTTACCTCCTAGGCCCCCACAGCAATAGCAGCTGCAGAGATCCCGACCACATCAGAGGACACGTGGGGGGCATAATTGAGGTTGGCAATAGCAGGGCCTGCACAGAGATCAGAGGCAGCAAGGACCAACTACAAGACCCGCGAGGTCGCAACAGTCATAGGTTCATAGGGGTACACAGGTAGATCTGGAGAGCAGTAGTTGAGTGAGACTCAGACTGGATAGGTACAGGCTAGGGGCCCATGTTATGTGTGTGGTGGAGCGAGACATCTAGCCAGAGAGTGTCCACAGGGCTTTATAGCAGGGGGCAACCTCGTTTAGGAGGATCAGAGAAGACAGTTGGAGAAGTGGGTAGGTCCCACCGTATGTTCGAAGCGGTTGATAACCGCCAAGCTGATTTTTAGGCATCAGTGATTGAGACATCAGGTATGATAGGGAGTGTCCCCATTTCTATTCTTTTTGACTCTGGTGCTACTGACTCTTTCATATCTCCATCGTTAGTGGAGAGTTGCAGGCTGGTGGCCTCTAGGCAGGGTGATAGGTGGGTGGTTGAGTTGGCCTCAGGGGCCAAGATGATAGTAGATGCCTTAGTCCACGACTGTGAGATATCTTTGGGACCCTTTGCCATAGTATGTGACCTTAGAGTTATGACATTAGGATCCTACAATGTGGTTTTGGGTATGGACTGGCTTGCGGGTCATCGAGCCAAGCTAGATTGTCACCGAAAGGCAATTAGCTGCTTAGACGATCATGGTACATCAATTGAGATAGTGGGCATTCAGAAGCCCACGACAGTGCGTATGATATCCGCTCAATAGTTTAAGCACTGTATGTGGAAGGGATGCCAGATGTTGCTATTATAGTGAGTGACTGATCAGATGAGGAGCCTGAGGCATCTTTGGATGACCATCCCATCCTAAGAGAGTTCACCGATGTGTTTCCAATAGAGTTGCTGGGGATGCCACCCCGTCGTTAGGTGGACTTTCATATTGACTTAGTACCGGGTGCTGAGCCAGTGTCTCGTGCACCCTACAGGATGACCACTCATGAGCTCACGGAGCTCAAGTTACAGCTTGAGGACTTGCTCGAGAAGGGACACATCCGACTAAGCATTTCACCTTGGGGCGCTCCTGTCATCTTCGTGAAGAAGAAGGATGGGTCTCTTCGATTATGCATGGATTATAGGCCGTTGAATAAGGTGATGGTGAAGAACCATTATCCTCTGCCTAGGATTGATGATCTCTTCGATCAGATGTAGGGAGCCAGGGTGTTGTCTAAGATTGACCTAAAGTCTGGTTACCATTAGTTGCGTATCACAGAGGTGGATATCCATAAGACTGCCTTCTGGACTCGATATGGCCACTATGAGTTCACTGTGGTCCCCTTCGGTTTGACAAACGCCCCTGCAGTATTCATGAGTCTCATGAACGGGGTGTTCTGTACCTACTTGGATCGGTTCGTGATCATTTTCCTTGATGACATATTGATCTATTCGCAGACTGAGGAGGAGCATGAGGAGCACCTACGTCAAGTTCTACAGTGTTTGAGGGAGCATAATCTTTATGGAAACTTGGAGAAGTGTGCATTTTTTAGGACATAGGTACAGTATTTGGGGGACATCCTATCTGGTGATGGAATCTCAGTAGATCCATCGAAGATCAGGGCTATCAGAGATTGGCCAACACCCACCAGTGTGACAGAGGTCAGGAGTTTTATGGGGTTAGTTGGTTATTAGCATATATTTGTTGAGGGTTTTTCTCAGATAGCGCACCCCATCACTTCCCTTCAATGAAAAGGGAAGAGTTTTCTATGGACTGAGCAGTGTGAGAGGGCCTTTAGGGTCCTCAAGGAGCGTCTTACTAGCACTCACATTTTAGCGGTTCCTGATCTAGCAGTAGATTTTATGGTTTGCACGGATGCATCACTTGAGGGTTTGAGAGCTGTACTTATGCAAGGTGGTAGAGAGATCACGTATGAGTCACGAAAGCTCAAGACCCATGAGCTGAACTACCCCACTCACGATTTGGAACTTGTAGCAGTGGTTCATGCTCAATCCGTTAGAGACATTTCTTATTGGGTCGTCACTTTGAGCTTCATTCAAATCATCACAGCCTTCAGTATATATTTACATAGCCAAATCTGAACACCCGTCAGCGGCGTTGGATGGAGTTTCTTTGCGAGTACAACTTTGATGTCAACTACATCAAAGGGAAAGAGAATGTGGTTGCTGACGCATTGAGTCAGAGGCGCCACGAGATCTTGACCTTGACTCTGAGTGTGGCCTTGAGAGGATGCATTATTTAGCATTTGCCTAAGGATGAGTGGTTTCTTGAGGTGCAACAGGAGATCCGTTCACAGAGGGCCCTTGTGGGCAAGTTTGTAGGGTACTCAGTTGAGACAGATGGGTTACTTCGTCATTGATAGTGCATCTATGTACCCCACGCATGTGACCTATGTACTGTAGTGTTATCAGAGACTCACAGAGCACCATATGCAGCACATCCGAGGGTGAAGAACATGCATGCCGACCTACGATAGCTATACCATTTGGAGGGTATGAGATGGGATATTACAGAATTTGTTACTCGATGCCTTAAGTGCCAGAGGCTCAAGGCTGACCATCAGCATCCAACGGGTCTTTTATACCCTCACGAGATACCTGAGTTGAAATGGGACACCATTTCCATGGATTTCATTGTTGGTCTTCCTATGTCTTTGCATCGCCATGATGCCATCATGGTGACAGTCGACAAGTTGACCAAGGTGGCACATTTCTCACCTATACACAGGATGTACAATGCACCAACAGTGGCGAGAGTATTCTTGGACGGTATTGTGAGATTGCACGGGGTACCTCGCCGCATCATTTCTGACAGGGATTCAGTGTTCACTTCAACATTTTTGAGAGCTTTGCAACAGGCGTTGGGCACACAACTCAACTTTAGTTCTGCATATCACCCTGAGACAGATGGACAGACAGAGTGGGTGAATCAGGTATTGGAGGACATGCTTCGTATGTATGTTATGGACTATTAGTCTAGATGGGAGGAGTATCTGTATCTGGTTAAGTTTGCCTACAATAATAGGCATCACAGCTCGTTGGGTATGCCTCCTTTTCAGGCTTTATATGATAGACCATGCAAGACACCATTGAGTTGGGATCGGATAGACGACAAGGTTGCCATTGGTCCAAAGTTGGTTTAGGATATGGAGCAGCAAGTCACACTGATTAGGCAGAGACTTTAGGAGGCACAAGATAGACAAAAGAAGTATGCCAATGCTAAGAGACTTGATCGGAGCTTCTCAGTTGGGGAAAGAGGATTCCTTAGAGTACAACCATACAAGAGTCCAATCCGTTATGGAAAGGGCTCTAAGCTCGCACCACAGTTTGTAAGACCTTTTGAGATCTTGGAGCGGATAAAACTTGTTGCCTACCATCTAGCGTTGCCACCTAACCTATCGCATATCCACGATGTCTTTCATATTTTTGTATTGAGGCGATATATATCTGATTTATATCATGTATTGGACTGAAGTGCTCTACAGATAGAGGTGGACGGGTAGTTGGCTTTGGAACCAATTCACATATTGGCTCGTCAGACGCTGGGCCTTCGAGTTGGTCCAGTGGGATCATTATGATGAGGTCACAGAGACTTGGGAGGATGCAGCTAGTTTGAGGGCACTCTATCCTCATGTTTTTGACGACTTCCAGGAGGAAGTTTAGTCTTAGGGGGGGAGGATGTGAGGCCACTTATTTTCCTTCCTTATTTTGATCGTCTTACATTACAGTTGGTGACATTATTAGATTTTTAGAGACTATTGTTCTTTTATGCAGATTTGATTATATCTCCTGATTCTAGTTTGACATTGTTTAGACATGTGGTGATCTAATTTAAATCATATTTTGATGCTATGATTTGACATGCGAGATATATTAGATGATGATTATTGGTGTGATTTCTAGTTCATTATGTGAATTCATTAATTGATGATGATTATGTGACATTAGATAGAAAATGCAGTTTAATCTTGAATTATGCTGTAAATAATTAATGATGTATACAATGACATGAATTTAATTTCAGTTGCTTCGGCTATGATTATTCATGATATGATTGACACTTGATCTAGTTGTGCAGGATTATATTCTCAGGCCACGGGAAACTAGAGGTAGTGTTCACACATATGTTATTCCCTGTGAAACTGATCCATTTCCAAAAGGGATAAGGATCACATTTGATCGGTTGATGTTTGCGTACTTGTTTGATTTTCTATTTTGGCCTAGTACCCCTTTTTGTAAATTAATTTATATCATGTGTTGTATATTTTTATTGTTTTACACCACTTGGTATTGTTTTCATTTTTGGGCCATTTAAAGTGAATTTATGACTCCCTAGGTGTACCTTAGTGTCCCAAAACTTACCCTAGGTGGTTACCCATGGGTCTAGAGTCAATTTTGACTAACTAAACCTTGGGGTAACTCACTTTTGATCACTCTAAACTGAGGTTTAGTCAAAGTGACGAATTTTGAAATGGCTAAGGGTGGGAGATGAGTCATGCTTTGGGAAAGACCCATCTCCCTTCCCAAAGTTTGGGGATCCCTTCACCAAGGAGACTTGGGAGGTCTCCAAGACTCCCAAGTGTGTGGGATCTCCCTCCAAGACTCTCACACATGTGTGAGAGCATCTTGGAGGGAGATGACTCTCTTAGAGAATAAGAGGATGCCATATGGCATCCCTTATCCTCATGGAGGCTTGAAGGGAATTGCCACCTCACCACTTGGTCTCTCACACATGTGTGAGAGGACAAGTGGATAAGGTGAGGATTGGAATGGAATTGGAGGGTGACACTTGTCAACCTCACACTTCCTTTCCCTTGCAAGTGACATCGGATGAGGAAGGATAAGGTGACAAGTGTCACCTTCTCATTCCTCAAGGCCAAATTGGAAGCCCTATATTACCTCCTCTTGCAGAGGAGTGTGGGGTTCTGGCATTTTGCATATTTTCTTTCTATTCTTAGAGTTCTTTCTGGGAAGTTAGAGAAATTTTGGAGATTGGGAGACTTGGAGAAGCTTGGAGCTCTTCACCAAATGTGCTTCTATTTTCAGGGCTTTTGAAGGTAAGCTCCATGGCTATTGCCATTTACCCTTATATATTTCATTTTTGTTGTGGTTGTGGTTTTATGTTGGTTGTTGTTTTCATTTTTTTTTGTGGGTTGGGAGTTTGGTGAGAGTACCTCCATTTGGAGGTAAGGCTCAACTTGTATGGGGTAGGGGAGAGTGAACCTCCTCGAGGTCACCTCCTTATTTTGTGCTACTTATAGCCTTGAGGGCTTTTTTTTTGGTGTTGAGAGCATTTTGATGGCAACAGTGCCATGTTAGTTTTTTTGTTGAGTTATTTGGAGAGATGTATTATGTGGATGTGGCTTGAGGCCTTGAGACTTGGTGATTTTGAAATCATGGAGTGACCTCTTGAGTTGAGGGGTCCACTCCCCTACCCCTATCAAACTCATTTTCACGAGTTTAGTTTTGTGCAACCTTGGGGAAATTTTGTGTGTTTAGAAAATTTGTATTGTCGTGGTGTGTATGTCAGAATGTGTGAATCCTACCTCCCTAGCTCGGGGGTGACCCACTAGCGGGTCTATGGTAGGGAGGAGGGCTTTTCCTTCGTGTCTTGTTTCCCCATTGTTGTGTTGTTATTGTAGGTTTATTGTTGATTAAAAAATGAAGTTTGGAGGATCTCATTTTGCCTTAAATGCTTTATTTTAGTTGGCTGTTGGAGCCATGGCCTTAGAGGCCTTATTGTAGTTATGTCCAAAAATTGTTATTATTCTTTGTGTTGGTTGTTTAAGGAAATCTAATGTGAGCTATCCTTATTGTTTATTCAAAAAAAAAACTATCATTAATTTATGCTATTATGTTTATATGTTTATGGAGAAATGCTATAAAAGATATAGGTGGCTGTCACTTTATTTCAAAAATAAAATTTACATGTGTTGCTGTTAAAATTTTTGTGGTATGCTATGTGGAAAAGAGAATATGCAGTGTTGTTTGTATGCAATAGAAATTCTTGTTTATCATTTGCTGTTTGTGCACGTGCTGTTGAAAGTATGATAGAAAAGATCTTTGTATATACTGTCATTTTATATTGGAAGAGAAAAGAGAGTTTAAATGCTGAAGTAGACCTTTTAATAGAGTTTTAGTAAATGAAGAAATTCACCGTGTATACCATCTTTTATTCTCAGAAAAATGTTCAAATGAGATTATATATTTTCTAATATATCAAGAAAATAGTACCATGTTTTACCTTATATGTTATCAAAATGAGAAGGAAGAGAGTAATTATTTTGTTGGGTTATTTCTGCAAAAAAAATAAAATAAATAGTAATGGTGCTTAAAAGAAATTTTAATCTGGGTATTGTATGAAATAAACTGCCCTTTTATTTTATTTAGAAAATGGGTATTTATGTAGAGGATATATATATATACATACATACTTATATATATATTAGTCATAAATATGTTGCTATGGTTATATGAATATTTTATTTCACTATGATTTTAAACACATAGTGTATATATATACCACTATATATATATATATTGTTTTTGAATGCACAACAAACTGTATATATCATATATAATTTATAGCCAAATAATTTACAAACTGTATTTTTTTCATGTAAAAAAAAAGAAGAAAACATTGAATCGTTGCCCGAACCCTAAAGCTTACAGGGTTGAGTTTTAAGTAAAGTGTTTACAAAAAAATTGGTATGGGGGACGGCGGCCATGGCCACCGCCCACCATACCATTCTTCTTGCAGTCTGCGGGGGGTGTGGGTGGGGCCTCTACCCCCTCCCCACATCCCTTGCCTTACCCCGCGCCCTTAAACTTTTCCCTCTGTAGCGCGTTTCACGGCGGCGGCGGCGTCCGCCATGAAACCTCCGTCCTCCCCTTGCAGCATGCCCTGCCCTCTATGGGTTGTCCTTCGTCTTTTATTTTTTTCTTTCCTACCATTATATATATATATCACTTCCTGTGTTTACGCTTGAACAAAAGGAAATCTATCTCAGATCTTTAGTTTTATAAAAAATTAAAAATGTAATGTTAAGTATATATATATATTAAACTCAAAAAAAAAGAGAAGCATATGCATAAACCCTATGGGGTATATACAATAAATATACCTCTATGTGTTAGAATTTTCATGGCGGCCTCCTCCTCCAGCCTTCAACCTGCAACAATGGAGGCAAGCCAAAAACAATAGAGAAGAAAAAAAAACATGAGAAAAGAACAAAAGAGAGTAGGGCAAACTCCATAAGAAAATAATAAAATATCATTAGGGCTTTCCTTGGAGAAAACCATAAAATATGGTGTTAGGGCCCACTTGGAGGTTGTGTGGAAAATAGGGAATTTTATCTTAATTATTCCTTTATTTTTTTTCTTCTTTCTTCCTTGTGCACGGGAAAACTAAATTCCCTCCACTATGGATTTTCAATTCCTTTTGAATTTATTGACTTTCTTTGTGCATCCCTTTAATGTTTTAATATTTATCTTGGGGTTTGAATTTTTTATTCCTTGTGGAAATATTTTTTTTTGTGGGATTGGGTTGTTTAAAAATTTGATGCGCTGATTTATTCCTTAGGGTATTATTTTACCTTGGGCATTTATTTTTCTCTTTCTTGTGCGTTGTAATTAAATATTGCGGGAAATCTTTAAGTGAATTTAATTTTATTCTTGATCGATTTTATTTCTGAGGGGATAATTTAATTAATCCTCCTTTTAATTATTTTATGTGAGTCAATTAATAAATATGACTTTTATTTATTAATAGACTTGACTATTGAATTTTTTTGATCGTTTATTTTTTTTTTAATTCAAATTTCTACAATTTGGTTGAATGATCAATTTATTCACCTTGAAAATTTATTTAATATTACTTACGATTATTTATTTTAATTTTTGCATTAATTTCTTCTTAGAGTCTTTCTTTTAAAAAAATATTTATCTCATTTATTGAAAACGCGTTATGCTGTCAAATTTTTCCTAGATTTTAGGGTTTTATTTTTATGACCCTTTGGCGACTATCGTTTAATCACTCCATCTTATCATGCGTTCATTATGCCATCGATTTTCGTATTTTATTTATTCGATTTCATTTATGTATTAGAGTTAGGGTTTGGTTTTGAATTTGATGAAATAACCTTTTCACCTAGGAAACTTAGGGTTTGGATTAAAACCGTTCTAACCCTAGAAGCGGCGCGCTTCGCGTCGCATACCCCCTAGTCAGCTTTCATCACGCAAGTGATGGCATAGGAAGACACACTTCCAGAAAATGTTTGACATGTTTACGCCTCATGCGTATTGCCACTGAGAACACAGACGCTTGTGAGGGGGTTCCTAGGGATATGCAAAAAAGTTTTTCATATTTTGTGTCATGACCACATGTCAAATGTGGACATGACACATGTGTTGCGTGTCGTGACCGCATGAGAAATATGGGCATGACACTTACCAGCCACAAATTCCATCACCATGGGCATGAAGATGTAATCCATTTCCAGCAGAAGAATGCCAAAATGAAGTAGAGTTTTTCACTATTTTACCTGAGCAAAGGAGACACAACAAGTAGAGAGGTTTGCTTACTAGCATAAAAGGTAGTGAGCAGTGTAGGAGAGAAACTCAAGGACTAGGAGCATTCATCCAAAATCATTAAGGAAATAGTCAAACAGCTCAAGTTGTCCCTTATCCACCAAGGATCAATGTGCAGAGATCACACAGAGACCACCATATCAGGAAGGCAAGTGCTAGAACAATAGTCAACAAGAGTAGCATGACTGTCACGACAATTGGAAAGAAAGCAGTTTTCACTCAGTCATACAAATTTGAGGTAGTCCTAGCAGATAATGAAGGATATATCTTGGTAGAGGACTTTAAAGAGAAGAGAAGCTTGTTACATACCTTGAGAGGAATCATAGACAAATAGCATGACTATCTAAGCATGATAAATGGAGCAGTCATATTTAATGACTATCCTAACAATAGAAGTAGCAGGACTGTATTCAAAAGTAAAATCAAGCACTGATTAACTGCCCCAAGAGTAGGAGAAAAGTCTTTGAGGATTGTGGTAGAAAGAATATGATAGTCCAATTACTTCCTAACAAAAAGTGAACAATCTACAAGGTAGAAGGGAGTTCTGCATACAAGGAACCTTCATAAAAACACCTTCACAGGAGGATTCACGATGAAAACAAGGTCTTTCAGGGCACCAGATATCAGTCATAAGGAGCTGTTCTCTTCAAGTTTATAGGAGTAGTCATACATTGAAGAGCTATGACAGTGAGAAACAAGTCTTAAGGAGAGAAATCATTTATAGAGTGATAAAAAAGGAAGGTCCTACAAATCAAAAAAACCATATTGTCAAGATTGAAGAGTATGTAAAAGTATTAGGTTTTCAAAGGATACAAAGCTTAGTGATAGGACATCTATAGTAGTTTTAAATCTTCAAGAAGACCCCTGTACAACTAAGAAAAAGATGCAGATGGTAGAGGTATAGTGAAGTCTCAAAACCATATACAAACCATAATACAGTGAAGTATAAATGAACAACTCAAAGAGATTCACAGTGACAAAAAAAGAAAAATGGAGAGTTTGTCCACAAACCCTACTAGGGTTTTCTATAGAGAAGATTCAAGAAAAGGCACAAAAAATGAAAGGACTGGTTCTTTTACCTCTTTTTCTTGCTACAGAGGGTCCTTTTTTGGATATACAGCCACAGAGGAAGAAATAGAGTGTTCCCTGTTCACAAACCCTAGAAGGGTTTACATGATAAATAATTTTTTTTACCTTTCTTAGATACATGCTGTTCCTGTCAATAAATCATGCCATGGCAAAAAGAATCAAAGCATTTAAGAAGAAATACAAGCTACAATTTCCCCTTTTTAGGAGTTTTTTACAAAACCCTCACGACCTTTTTTTTGCATTATGATAGCCAGAGAAAAATACAAAGTATATAATGAGAAAACCAATACAAAACAAACCGTCTTTCTTCCCTTTCTATTATGCCAAAACAAAGAAAGATGGAGCAAACACAGTATCAAATGAGAAGTTTCTTTCTTTCCTCATACTAACCATACAAAAACTAGAATATATGCAGCTAATGGAACAACAAAAGATGTGTTTCTTCCCACTTTTCTTGCAAGAATAAAGAGATACTGAGAGGATTCCTACCTGAACGAAGATAATTTTGAAAATAGCTTGAAGAGCAGTAGCATAGACCTCAAGATGCTCCAGAAATAGCTTCAAACCCTAGAGTATGTTGGCAGGTAGAGTAGCATGGAAAGAAAGCAAAGTGCAAAATAACGATTTTAGGGTTCAAACCTTCTTTTTGTCAAATGCTGATTGTGGGCTCTCCTTGATTTTTATCTTCTTTTTATGTAATCATTATAATCCAAAATGTGCTCATGGTCAACAACTTTGGATGTCATCAAGCCTAGTGCTCAAGTGAAGGAAACTCGTGAGGTGAAGAATGTGATTATTATTTTCCTCAAAGTCAATGAAAATTATAATGCAAAGGCAAGGATAATGCATGTGATGGACATAGGGCGTTTTTGAATAAGACTTAAGGCAATATAATGCAATATGCAAAAAGGGAGTCATAAGGATGCAATAAGGTATATAACCAATGCAATATTGCATGATGACTATATTTTTTGACCTATGTATGGAAGGGATCATAATGATGCATGATGTAATTATGCAAGGAGATGTGATGCATGTTTGCATGGGAGTCATAAGGTGTGTTTGCTTTGAGTTTTGGATGTGTGTTGGTAAGATTGCCATAATGCATGGGAGACATAAGGTATAATGTTTTTAAATTTTGAAAATGAGTTAAGATATGTGCATCATACCATAAGGAGATATAAGGAGTTTATTATTATTTTGCATGATTTGGGAATAAATATATAAATGTAAAAACAAATAATAAAGTAATGCAATTATAAATTGCTTTATTATTTGTCACAAAATTGTATGAGTCAAAAGATAGACAAATTTATAACAAATACTAAAGTAAATCATGTCGATTGCTTTATTATTTGTTCACATTGCTTTTACTCATGCCCAAGTCATGCAAAATTAGGAGATGGAGTTAACTGAGCTATTTTGGAGTTCTTTGCATGATTTTTGGTCAAAATTGGAAGAGTTTGGTCCACCACTTGGTCAAACTAATGGAGGGGCAGTTTGAAGCTATTTTAGCTCAAATTGGACTAGTTATAGCCCTTCTTTTTAGGGATTTTTATGCTTGCTTGTGGATCAGTTTTGGGGAGATTATTTTTAGAGGAAGTTATCTGCAGTTGACCTTTTAGGTCTTCTTTGTAAGCAGATTATATATTGGGAGAAAAACTTATGTTTTTCTAGTTCTTGCCTTTTTTCTCTCTTGTGCATTGCAGAGAGAAAGAGTGTTTGTAACTCAACTTTTGCAGATTTATAGATTACAATAGGTTATAGGTTTTATTCTGTCATTTTAATGCAATTGTTCCTTTATTTTTCAGTAGAATCAAGTGTCTACTTTCTCATTTGTGTTGTCTTTATGAATGATTTGATGATATTTTATTGTGTTTAATATCAAAACCTTTAAAATCATTGTCTCATTTGTACTTGTATGTATTGAATAGCAGTAAAAAATCATAGGTCTTAGGTTGCGCAATTGGAATAGTTTTTCTTTCATGCTGTGAGAACTCTGTTTTCCTCCAAGAAGAAAGTTATTTCCAGCCTCCCTTAGAAACACTTTTGTGATCATATTTCCAAAGTGAATTGTGTGGATAGATTTTTTTTGAGATTTATTGTGAGTTAGAGTTGCAGTTTTCCATCAAATTAGGTGTATCACCACACTTTTTAAGTTACAGTTTTAGTGCTTTTAGTAGGTCTTTTCAACCCTTTTCTTGAAAAGTCTTTAGTTTTTTTAGAAGATCATAAGGGAACTAGCCCATAATCTAGAGGTTTACTTTCACCATAGGGTACCCACAACTTGAAAGTATCCCAATGTTTCAGGGGATTGCCGAGCTTAACAGCTTTGCACCACGGGTACAATCCTAGCACAATAACAGTTGTCTCTAGTTGAAAAGCAATGTAATCAATGTAATATCATGTATAAAATGTAAATCAAATTGAGTTAGGCGAGGTGTGATTGCAATGTGATTGATAAGGTTTGCAAGCAAGATAAGGAGAAGAATGAATGCATTATGATGTGCGATTGAAGGGGAAAGAGCAAAAGTTGTAGATACTATTCTAATTCATCTTGAAGACATATCTATGATAGTGATCAAGTGTAAAGTGTGCCTAACTGATCTGATCATCAGAAGGAAGTGTGAAGAGGTAGAATTGCAATCATCAAAGGTGTGAGCTTCATTGGCAATTTTTCAGGCAGTAGAGAGACTGCCATACTATAATTTGTTCTAAGTTTGTTCTTAATTCATGGAGTAGCTGCTTCCTTGGGAGTGACCCTAAGACATAGTCTTCAGGGAGTTGTAGCTTCCTTGGGAGTGACCCTAAATCAAAGTTTTCAGGGAGTAGTAGCTTTCTCGAGTTGTAGGTTCATATATTGTGAGTTAATCCTCACCATGGTTTTTCCCTTCTTGGGTTTTCCACGTATATTTGGTGTTTTGTGTTGATGTGCATTATGTTAATCTTTCATGTTTATGTTAATGTTGTAATACTTAAGTTTTAATCTACTATGGAGAAGTTGAATTTTGTTTAGATACTGATTCACCCCCCTCTTAGTATCCTTGTGTGTCCAACAATTGGTATCGGAGTCAAGTTCCTATGAAGGAAGCTTAACTGCTTGAGGAAGGTTCAGGATGACACTTAATGGATCCAACAAGATACCTAGGTTTGATGGAACAAATTATGCTTTTTGGAAGCTAAGGATGGAAGCCTATATCAATTCTCTAGGGTGTGGTGTTTGGGACTCTGTCAAGACTGGTTACAAAGTTCCTACTACTATTTCTACAAACTTAGATGAAGTTAAGATGTATGATAACAATGCCAAGGCAAAGATTGCTATCATGAGTGGGTTAGTTGATTCAGAACTTTCAAAGGTAGTGAGTTGCAGTTCTGCTAAAGAAGTTTGGGTTAAACTTGAAACCATCTATGAAGGAGATAAGAAAGTAAAGCAAGGGAAGATAAAAATCTTCAAAAGCAAATTTGAGACCCTAAAAATGACAGAGGATGAAGACATTGCTGGATATATGCTCCAAGTGAATGAAGTAGTGGTGCAAGGGCACCCATGAGTTCATGCCTCTAGGAGGAAAAAAGAATAATTTTATTTTGGTTTTGTGTTTCCCTCATGTAATAAGGTCCTTATGGACCATTTTCATGTTTGTAAAAGTCTAGATAAGGTCCTAGGAGATTAGGTGTTGTCAAATTATCATAGTTGCATAAAGTAACTTTTGCTTTTGTTGCCAAAGTGGAAGATGAATGGTTGGAAGTTGAAAATTAGTTTGTAACTATTGGGAATCTATTGAAAATTCCTTAAAAGGCCTTGTATCATTAACCATGAGGTGGGGTTTTTGGAGATTTGAAGTTTTGAGCAATAAAAACTCTATTTTCTACATTTACTAAACATTTTTTGCTATTCCCAGGTATGGTACAGATTTGTATGGCCTATGTATAACCTAAATGTGGTATGGTTAGAAATATAATTGAGTTAATTTTCTAATTCTTTTGGTTTGGTTGATTTTCCTCATGTTTTGTGAAAGTTATGATCAAATTGGTGATTGTCACTTCTAGATTTTTTATGGTGAAACAACAGAAAACTTGTTTAGTATGGTTTTGTATGATCTAGTACGAATGAGAGGTTGATTACCCATTGTAGAGGGAACTCTTACCTTTAATGGGTTTTTGATTTGGTCCATTTTCATTGAGTATCAAGGGAGATATTGTCATTTTTCTGAAACTAGTTTGAAACCCCAAGGCCTAGTCAAGAAGCATGACAGTCCATTTTTGAAGGTTTCCATACAAAGTAACCTACTTGGTTCTAAAGTATGTTGTATAAATCCAAAATGGAGATCTATAACTGTGTTTACATTTTTGTTATCAATTTGCCGCCCCAATGTCTTAGGCTTTAAGGATTGAAGGCTTGTGAGGAAAAACCCACCAAATGATGCTTTAAGGTTTCAAAGATTAGCTGATTGAGGTTGTTTTAGAGTTGTCCACCTCTTCTCTGCATCAAATTGGTATCAGGGGCCAAAGATCTAGGAAAGGAAGTTTTAGGAATTTGTGTTTTATCTTTTTACAAGTTGAAGGAAGAGCTTGGATACCAAAAGACTAGGCCAAGGGAAAAGAAAGGGGCCTAACGTGAGGTATCATGAAGACAAGAAGAATTGAGAAGAAGCAAGGTGAAAGAGACTTGCTTGAGAAAGGAGAATAGAAATGTTGAGAAGGTTAGTTCGTGGAGACTTGCAGAGTAAGGAGTTACCTAGCAATAAACAAGAGAAAAGAAGAGAGAAAAGTGAGATGAAGAAAAATCAGAAGGAAAAACCAATAAATGTCCAGCAAGAGATAATAGAATTTAGACAAGCCTTGGAACAAATGAAACAAATTCAAGAAAAAATGTAGGAAAGAATGGAACTTGAGATGCGGCAATGTCTTGAGAAGGCAGAACAAGAAAGTGGTTGGCATTTACCAATAAGAAAGAGGATAAAGTGGCCTATCAAGAAGATAATTCAAAGGAGAAGAAGACAAGGGAGGATAGCAAAACCAAATATTGAAGAATCTTTGTTGATGAAGGAAGAGCAAAAGTGATTTGAGGAAGAGGAAAGTCATGAATCACAAATGGATTCTAGTGCTATGTTTGTGGGTGAAAAGGAGTTTGTCCAAATCATAGAGAAGGAAGACAAAAATCTAGAAGTAGGGGCAAGTGTGATGTTAATGAGTCAAAAAGAGTTCTTACCAATGCAAAGGATCAATCATTTAAGTTGTTTGAAGAGAGTGAATTTGATTCTAATGGGCAAGTTAAGCAAGGTGAGTTGCTGGTAAACACAGTGCAGGGGGAAGAGTGTGAGCAATCTGCTGGGAAAACTGATCCATTTCAATTGTCATTGCACAAGGTATCCCTGGAAGGTGAGTTGCAGCATAGTTTATATGTCTATCATATGTTTTGTCAATGGTTAGTAGCAGTTATAAGTAAATTTCAGTCCCTTCAAGTTTAAGAAATCAAGCAATTTGAGTTTGTTGCTTCATATATACAATATAGAGTTGCTGTTTCAGTTGTAAAAACATTGTTGAAAGAAGGATTTAGAGGTGCAAATGGAGGACATGTTTATATTGACAAGTTCAAACATCTTTGTCAAATGTTCAAGAAACCTACAGTGAAGATAAACCAGTATGGGACCGTTTCAAAGATAATGCAAAGGGATTTAAAGACATCAGGTAGGAGCTTTCAAGCATAGTTCTCATCTTTTCTTCCTCGGGAGTATGGTGCAGGGGCACCCATGAGTTCATGCCTCATGTGATTAGGAAAATCAAATCAAGGTGAAAACACAAACCAAATGCATAACAAAACAAATAGTTTATACCTAGATAAGAAGACCCAATCTCATCAAAAAGGGAATGAAACTTTGCACCCAAGAGCTCCTAAGACATGATAAACCCTAATTGATTCAAATGTGAAATGCTATCTCAATTTGCAACTCACTAAAAGACTAGCTCATTAGATATTTTGGCATGATAACTCTACTTGAAAATTGGATCTCCAAATGGCTTGGGAGAGGTTCTATTTATAGAGATTTTGGGGGGATTTTGATCCAAGGGTGGAGATTGATTTAGAAGATCAATGGTGGAGGATGAAAGTGATGTGGAGGGCCTAGATTTGATCTTGGAGGAATGGAGGGCTAGGAATAAAAGTAAATCTTTTATTCATTTTGGGGAAAAGAGGAATTAAATGAGTATGGGTGAGATGGAATATTTATGAATTAAAGATTCATATGGGGAATGTAAAATGAATTAAAAATTCATTTGGGATAAGTGGAGATAAATGAGGTATGGGGGTGTAAGGAGAATTATTTGTGATGTGGGATATATTTAAATAAAAAATTGACTTATGTGGATATATTTCAATTTTTTATTTGGAGGATGTGGGGAAGGGTGTTAAGTTGGATTTGACCATCTTAATGGGAGGTTAGGATTAATTAAATGTAGGTTTTATTTAATTAATCCTAGGTCTAGGATGAGGTAGGCTAGGGTAGGCAATTAAATAATAGCTATTTAATTGACTAGGGTAGGGATAGGTCAATTAGTAGGCTGAATTAATTAGTTAAACATAATTTAGCTAATTAATTGGATTTAGTGAGGAGAGGGAAATTGATTAAATAAATATTGCATATTTATTAAATCAAATGGTTAAGGATTAGACTATTGAATTAATGAAATTAATTCAATTGTTGGGGATAGAATGATGGAAAATTGGGTGATGAAGGGATAATTAATTAAATAAAAATTTAATTAATTGGTTAGAAGGGAAATTGGTATGTTTAGGGATATTGAGAGTCAGTTTGATGGTAAAAGATATTTTTAGGTGTCTACATTTGCCCCTCTTTGATGTGGCATCAGGACCTAGGAGGGAAGTGGTGTCAAGTCGAAGAAAAATATGCCCCAGCTGCCAGGAAGGAATAAGATGGATAAGGGATGCCCCCTCGAGAGGTCGGCGGAAAAAATAAATTTTTTTTGGGCAAGTTCTCGAAAGGACGTGACGGGAGTGAAAGTTGGATAGGGGACGGAAAAAGAAGATGGCAGGAAGAAAATAGAGGAAAAAGGTTGGAATTTGTACCCTGGGGGGAAAAAGAGGGGGTGGGGGGATGACATGGCATGCTATATTAGGAGAAGTGGGCCCTAAGAGTGCCACATTTGCACACATTGACTTGGTGAGAAGAAGAAACAGAGGAGAGATGGCAGATCACAATCCCCAATTCCCGCGACTTGGACACATTTCTGAGCAGTTCTGATTGTTTAGCCGGGCACTGGCGGCTAGACCTTAGGTAGAGCCTAACCCTAGCTTTGTGATTTTTTGATTTGCGTGCATTTTTGGGGTTCAGGAATTGGGTTTTGCAATGGTGGCGCTATCGCCAGGTCGTGCAGCACTAAAAGAACGTGGATTAGTGCCATCCTCTGGATTGGCGCTATTCGTTCAGGTAGAATAGGGGTAGATTGGTGCCAAATACCTAGTGTTTTGGCGCCATCGTCTATTTTGGCACAATGTGCGCAAGGGTTAGGGTTTTGCCGTTTTAGCGCCAAATTGTTGTTATAGTAGTGCTATGTTCTAGAATAGTGCTAATTGTTAGAATAGCGCTATATTTTGTTTTAGCACGATGTGTAGGATTAGCACAATGTGTGATAAATACGCTATGGGGAGAATTGGCACTATTCCTTAGAATAGCGCCAAGTGACAGAGTAATGCCATTTTCTAAAATAGCGCTAAGTATTGTGCGCAGTGGTGCTATATGTGAGAGTGGCGCAAAGTATATTGCGCAGTGGCGCTATTATAGATAATAGCACCTATTTGAAGAAGTAGTAGCACTATTTGTAAAACGGCGTGAAGCATGGGGTGTTTTGGCGCCAAATGATTTTTGCGTTCAACTTTAGAAGAAAAGGGGGGTGGAAGAAGACAGGTAGATTTCTGACCCGAAAGTTGTGGATGCAGGATATGCATTCATTTATAGTGTACTCGCGGGAGTGACGCGTGCCATCGGTGATGGCTTTATTCGATTAGTTTGATGATGCCACTCAGGCTTGACTGGCTAGGTTGGGGCTTCTGACAGTGGCATCGATGCTAGTGCTACGAGCTCATAGAGCTCTGATGACAGCAGTAGTGGAGCGGTACCGTTCGGAGACCTGCACATTTTTGCTTCCGACTAGGGAGATCATGATCACACTTGAGGATGTTTATCGCATCCTTAAGATACCTATTCGTGGCCGGCGGGTGAGATATGACACGAGGAGGGGACAGAGGGCCCTGATCAGAGTATTTGGTGAGGCTCATATTGTTTTATTAGCAGATGGTAGAGAGATGCGTTACGAGGGGATACTGGCGGTGGGTGTAGATCCCTTTGCCTTATTTCTGTGCGCATTGATTGGTGGTGTGGTGATGTTGAATAGGCGGGGCAGGGGTTTTCCAGTTGGCTGGGGGGAGATGATCGAGGGGATGGTCAGGCATGAGGCTGTCTATGCGTGGGGACCAGCGATGTTAGGGCAGTTGTATCATGAGATGCATACAGTTATCTATCTTCATGATTCTGCGTTGTCAGCTAGGGTGACTCTGCTGCATGTGTGGATTTGGGAGCACATCACAATCACTCGACTGAGATGTGGGTACTATCGCCATCCGTTCGAGGCCTTTGTGTTCCTATATCAGGATGCGGAGTAGACTTACACTGGATAGGTGTGGTATTGGAGACGGATGTTAGATGATGTTATTTGGGTGACCTGGCGACCTTACATTGGAGTGGAGCCGTGGCCTGATGATGATATTCACCTGCCCTTTGCTTTTCAGCAGTGGTATTTGATGGGTTGAGGAGACCACATGATTGACATGTATTTGCCATCGTGGGTTATGCGACAGTTTGGGTTGCAGCGGGATACTCCACAGCAGATGGCTATCTTTGCATGGACCCGCCGAGATGCGCGCCTTTGGCCTGCATCTATACAGCCCCAGGTCGCTTTGGATGATTTTGCAACTTTGCAGCCATTGCGGTGGGTTTGTAGAGCATAGTGAGGGATGCAGACACTACACCTGCATATGATACATGGTGGCAGATGTGGTGACCGACGCGGTTTACAGACCCAACAGAGGAGGTAGCAGGTTCAAGGGATGATGATTCAGATGACGATGGGGATGATGACTCTGATGGAGATGATTTCCTGGAGGAGGGGGAGGAGATCATTGCAGACTACATCGTGGAGGTTGGGAGGGATGGAGAGGAGAGGGTGGTTGGGGGCATGGGTAGACGATGGATGTGCTGGCAGAAGCAGTAGTTGGACAGGTGCCCCAGTAGTAGGTGAGATAGAAGGTAGCTGTACAACAGGTGCCTATTGAGCAGGTTCAGATTGGGGTAGTACAGCGGCACAGGGGGCCTCGACAGCATGGAGGACAGCCAAGGGTGGATAGGGGGATTCTACCCCCACCACAGGTATCGTAGTAGCAGGCAGTCGCAGTAGGCAGAGGCAAGCCCTTCAGGGGCAGGTGGAGAGGCAGAGGTTGAGAGGTCGGCATCCTGTCAGCGGGCTTGGGGTGAGGAGGAGGAGATGGAGACCTTACGAGCATAGGTGGCCAGCTTACAGGAGGCCTTAGAGAGCCGTGAGGCAGAGTTGGTGCAACTACGGGGGATGATAGCATAGTTGGATGGCTTAGATGGATAGGTGGCCGCATTACAGGCACAGTTAGCCCAGGCTCAGGGGGATATTGTGATTCTGACCGGAGAGTGAGATGCAACACTTGCGAGGGCGCAACAGGCAGAGACTATGGTGGGTAGCTTGTAGGCTTCAGGTGCTGGTATGGCCCTAGTGTTGACATTGATGTAGATGCAAGTGTCTCAGGCACAGTCTTAGCTATATTAGGCACAGGGATAGTTGTCCTAGGTACAGGGGGAGTTGGCAGAGGCTAGAGGACAGGTGGAGTATTATCGGGGCCTTTATTATGTGGTAGTGCCGGCAAAGCAGCGTGCACCGAGTTACAGTCAGGTTAGTGGATCGAGGGCATCCAGGTCTCATAGGTCTAGATCTGTTCAGAGCATCCAGCAGACGATGGGTCCCCCATCACATGTGCCCCAATAGGTTCCACAGGTTCAGGTTCAGCCGTAGCCACAGCCACAGACAGGACCACAACCACGACCAGGGTCAGAGTCTCCCACTCCCTCGGAGAGAGGATCCTCCATGTGATAATTATATCACGTTAGCCCTTAGAGGCATTGTATCAGGACATTTATATTTTTTGATGTATATATGAGCGATGTACATTTTTGTGATGATGGTATATGATATGATGCTTTTTGTTGGCTTATATGTTTATTTATGATGCTGTTATATGATTATGATGATGCCCTATTATGATAGATGCAGTATGCTTTATGGATTATATGCTTATGGATGTGTTGTGTTTATGCCATGCAATTCATTATGTGATGCAATGGAAATGTATTTTTATCTTTATAAACACATGTTATGTATGGAAAATATGGATGTGTAACTAGATGATTTGTAAAATGTAGCTAAATGGTTATGATTGTGTTTATGTGATGTAACTAAATGATGATTGTAATTATGATTTTTATGCAAGTAAATGTATCTAAATGATTATGAGGTGATATATGAAATGCAATGTGAATGTGATGATTTATGATTTTACAATGCAGCTATGTGATTATGAACTAAATGGTTATGTTTATGATATGCAATGTTAAATGATTCTAAAATGCAGCTAATGAAATGTAAATTAAATGATATGTAAGATGCAAACTACAGGATTATAAAATGAACCTAATGAAATGATATGCAACTAATAGATTCTAGAATGAACCTAAATGAAATGATATGCAACTAATAGATTCTAGAATGAACCTAAATGAAATGATATGCAACTAATAGATTCTAGAATGAACCTAAATAAAATGATATGCAACTAATAGATTCTAAAATGAACCTAAATGAAATGATATGCAACTAATAGATTCTAAAATGAACCTAAATGAAATGATAAATTAAATGATTATGATAACTAAATGGTATATGGGATGCGAACTAGGTGATAGGTGAGATGCAAAATAGGTGATAGGTGAGGTGCTTAAGTCTTGATACACATGATGTTCTTTGTTGGACCCTCGGTGGTGGGGCTGTGCGGCAGGGTAATGGGTAGGGAGCGGATAAGGGTGGATGATTGAGGTATGGATAGGATTGGGAGCGGTGAATTGAGGAAATTTTTAGGTCATGAAACACCACGTCATTGAGGGGGGATATGGTTTGGTTCAGGATGTGTTGAGTGAGGGTTAGTTATAGGAGTGGGATTAATGAGGGGATTTGGTAGGGTTGGGGGGGTTTAGGGTTTAGGGTGATGATTTTGAGCTAGTAACAGTAGTTGCATAACATTAATTGAGAGCATTTCTTAGTTTACTATAGCAATGTAGGATATAGTTCACAAAGGTATGAAATGACCTAGGTGATGATATATATCCCACGATTGCATGGACTAGACCTGCAAACAATAGGTTGATTTCATGCGTGCCCAATGTAGTATAACCTTGTCTAGCCTAGGAGGGGGACTCATAGTGATGAGTGCAAATAGTACATATAAGGTTTTGATGCCTGTATATGCAAATGAGGCACATTGTGCTAGAACCGACCCAGGCTTCAAGATATGAATACTATTCTTGGAGTAATGAAACCAATCCACAAGCACAACATACAGAAACAATGACCATGTCTACTCTAGGTGTTGTCTGCCACTTGCCATGATATAATGAGATCAAGGTAGCTTTGGAGATGACCTAGAGTGAGACAAAAAGATGAAAATCAATAATAAAAAAGACCAATAAAAAAAGATACAAATAGCCTTTGTGTATTCTTGCCAAGATACATGTTGATAAGATGACAGATTCTTGTCCATTCTAGGAACGATATATCCTAGGACGTGAATTAGTTGTGTTTTGTTGGATAATTTTTGAGAGGTGGGCAAAAGGACAGTCAGGTGATGTGTGGGATTATAGTTGGTATGTTGATTGATGATTTGTGCATTAGGGACCAGGCTTTAAGTGTATACTTAGCATGTGTATCATTTATCAATTCTAGAAAGCTCAGTGTATGGGGACCATCCAAACGGGGTGGATGAATGCATCTTAGGTACCTAAGTACTGGAAACTTCCTTCATATTCCAGACTGCCTACATACCCTGTGTCCACGGGATCAAGGTACTTTCAAGAGGCGGGTGAAATGAATATGTAGTTCTGACATGACTTGATGATGTGGGAATGGTTTAGGATAGGTGTGATGGTGAGAATTGATGTATGTTTGATGATTACGAGTTGCAGCGAGATCGATGTATGGGGTGATTTGCGGTGAATTGTGTTGTTTTTAGATTTTCTATGTTTTCTATTATTTTTTGGGTTTTTTGATTTTGTATTGTTTTTGGATTTTCTGCATTTTCAGCTGTACAAAGGGGAGCTTACAAGGATCCTCATTCCATGAGTTAGCCTTGGGATGGGATAGTGTGGGTTGGGTGATAGGACTCGATGTTTTAGAATTCCAAGCCATGGGATGTGTACGATATGGAGTGTTGTGATGGAAAGAGGACTTATTAGATGGTAGAACCAGCCACTAAGCATGGTGCCTGAAACATGTTTTCACCATGGTACTTATCCAAGGCGTCACCGAAGTGATTTTCACCATTGGAAGTTTTTATTGCACTCGGGTTTTTTCTTGATTTTTTGATTTTTTTTTTTGGTTTTTTGATTTTTTCTATTTTTTTTAATTTTTTGACTTGGGGTACCTAATGGGTTATGCATAAAAAATTCTTTAGATGTAGGATGTTCATAGGCTCATCCAAAGGCTTCCCCTCAGGTGTTGAGAGCTAATATGCTCCTGATCCATAGTCGGTTGTGATGACATAAGGTCCTACCCAATTGGGTTCAAACTTTCCTTGCTTAGGGTGCTCCTGCAAGTTCTTCTAATTTTCCATAAGGACAAGGTCACCTACTTCAAAATTTTGGTTTCTGATCCTCTTGTTGTAACTTCGTCTGAGGCGATTTTGATATGCTTGTAGGTGGTTCAACGTATTTAGGCATTTCTCATCTAGTAATTCTAGCTGATGCAACCATGCGACTCGGTATTCCTCATCATTGATTATGTTTTGCAGGGATACTCTTAGGGATGGGAGCTCGACCTCAATAGGTAAAATGGCTTTAGATTCGAATACTAGGGAAAATGGGGTGGCTCCTATGGGGCTGCGGATGCTTGTGCGATAGGCCCATAGGGTGGGGTTGAGTTGGAGATGCCAGTCACAACTAGCTTCATTGACTGTCTTCTTTAGGATCCGCAGGATGGTTTTATTTGAAGCCTCAGCTTGATTGTTTCCTTGAGGGTAATATGGGGTGGAGAAGTGGTGTTTGATTTCAAATTTTTCGCACAAAGTGCAAACTTCCTGGTTCTTGAATGGTTTTCCATTGTCGCTGATGATGGAATGAGGGATACCATAGCGGCGGATGATATAGTGGAGGATGAATTTAGATATCTGGGTTGCGGTGGTGAAGGTGAGTGGTATTGCTTCCACCCACTTAGTGAAGTACTCGGTAGTAGTGATGATGAACTTATGGCCATTGGAGGATGGGGGATGTATTTTCCCTACGAGGTTGAGTCCCCACTGTGAAAAAGGCCACAACGTCGTGATGGGTTGCAACTCCTGTGCTGGTGCATGAATGAGAACTCCATGCTGTTGATAGGGGAGGCATTTTTTGATAAACTGGTAGGCATCTCAGTCCATGGTTGGCCAATAATATCCGGTCCTTAGGATCTTTTTAGAAAGAGCAGGTCCACTTGAATGCGCCCCATAGATGCCCATGTGTACCTCTTCCAAGGCCACCTCAGCTTCCCTAGAGTCTAAATATCGTAGAAATGTGCCATTAAGACTCCTTTTGTATAGGGTATCGCCTACAAAGATGAAGAGGGAGGCTTAGTGGATGAAAGATTTTTGTTGAGGTGGATAGGTTAGGTGGGGTGATATTATCATGGAGGTATAGGTAGGTTTCTTGATACCACGGGGATAGGGGACCAATGAGCTCGCACACTAGCTCTAATTGAGGAACATCATATGCTGGGATGGAGAGTTCTTCTATCAGGAACTCACACTTCTTGCTGTCTTTCTTCATGTCGACCAGGGATTCGATGGTGGCCATGGTGTCTGTAGCTTTGTTGTTGAGCCTTGTGATTTGCTCGAAGTGGATGTCATTGAAGTAGTCTTTGAAGTCATCGACCATCTTTTTGTAGGGCAGGAGCTTATCATCTTTGGTCTTGTATTCATTTTTTACCTACCGGATGACCAGTTGAGAGTCTCCATACACCGTCAGCTTCTCAATTCGCCATTTGATGGCCATGCAGAGACCTGTCATAAGGGCTTCATATTCTGCCACGTTGTTGGTACATGGGAATGTGATTTTGAAGGATTTAGGGATGGTGTCACCTTGAGGGGTAACGAATAGGATGCCTACCCTTGAGCCTTTGTGTGTGTATGATCCATCAAAGTACATTTTCCATGTTTCTACTACTGGTTCTATTGTCAAGATGGCTTCATCAGGGAATTCTGCCAGTGTAGGATACTCTGCAGGAATGGGTTCTTCAGCCAGCTGATCAGCGATAACCTGTCCTTTGATGGCTTTTCTCTCAGTATATTCAATGTCAAATTCAGTGAGGATCATGACCCATTTTGCCATTCTCCCAGTAAGAGTAGCTTTGTTTAGTAGATATTTCAGTGGATTGATCTTGGTGATGAGCTTGGTCTTGTGATTGAGCATGTAATATCTTAATTTTTGTGAAGTAAAGACCAGGGCCAGACATGCTAGTTCAATTTGTGTATAGTTTAGCTCATATGAGATTAGGGTGCGGCTGATGTAATAGATGGCTCTTTCCTTCCCTTGTTCATCGTGTTGTGCTAATAAGGCCCCGATAGCTATCTCTGTTGCTGAGATATATAACAGGAGGGGTTCTCCTTGCCTCGGTGGAGTTAGAGCAGGAGGATTAGCCAGGTAATCTTTTAGCTGGTCGAAGGTAGCCTGACACTGTGTGTTCCAAACAAAACCTATTTCTTTTCTAAGTAGGTGCTGGAATGGTTGACATTTATCGGCCAGTTGAGCAATGAACTGACGAATAGATTGGAGTTTTCCTTGTAGACTTCTCAACTGTTTTAGGGTTGTAGGAGGAGGCATTTCAGTGATGGCCTTGACTTTTGCAGGATCTACCTTAATGCCTCTGCGGGAGACTATATATCCCAAAAGTTTTCCTGAGGTGACCCCAAAGACACACTTCTTTGGATTCAGGCAAACATTGTATTGCTCTAATCGATCGAAGATCTTGGCCAATACATCGAGGTGTTCCTCCCTTGCCTTCGTTTTCCCTAGCAAGTCATCCACATAGTCTTCCATGATGTGGTGGAAAAGGTCATGGAAGATGACAGTCATAGCTCTTTGATATGTAGCTCTGGCATTCTTCAGGCCAAATGGCATTACGACCCAGCAGTACGTTCCCCATGGACATATGAAGGCTGTCTTATGCTAGTCTTCTTCTGCGATCCAGATTTGGTTGTACCCTAAAAATCCATCCATTAGGGATAGCATCTCGTGTCCTGCCATGAGATCCACTATCATGTCAATACTAGGCAATGAGAAGTCATCCTTTGGGCAGGCTTTGTTGAGATCTCTGAAATCGGTGCAGCAGCAGATTCAGCCATCTGGTTTGGCTACTGGTACTAAGTTGGAAACCCATTCGGGATAATCAATTAGGCAAATGAACCCAACATCTAGTAGTTTCTTTAGCTCTGCTTTGACTAGGAGGGCTACTTGAGGATTCATTTTTCTGAGCTTCTACTTTATGGGTTTCACATCAGGGCATACTGCAATGTGATGGACAATCAAAGCGGGATCTAGCCATAGCATGTTTGCATAGGTCCATGCAAAGTTGTGATTTCAACATTTGAAGAATGCCAAGAAGTTTTCCTGTTCTTACATACTGAGAGATTCTACCCTAAAAGTGATTTTTGACTCTTCTTCTGTCCCAACATTCATCTCTTGGGCTGGCTCAACTAGGACAGGTGATCTATCTGGATAAACCTTGTCTATCTTGGGAAGGCCCATGCTTCCATCTCCTAGCGCCTCATGGAGGTTTTCACCAGGAGATATGTCTTTTGTTTTTACTTTTTTGGGATCTGACACTGCCGTAGAACGGTTTTCACCATCAGATCCATTTTTTATTTTTATATTTTTATGACTAGAAGCAGGGGTTGTCTCCCCGAAATAGGCATGTGTATCAAGTTCCATGATGTATCCTGCTCTGTGATCTCCTAGGGGGAAGTGATCTCTAACCCCCATCATTTCAATGATGGCCTCATCGTTTGTTGCTACGTTGAAGACAGGAGGTCCTCGTTGGTCCCAGTCTATGAGGTCCGGGTATACAAGTGGTAAGTCATTGGATGGCGAGGCTAGGGTGGTTACTATGTGGATGGTGCATATGGATGAGTCAAAGAAATCGGCAAAGTCACTAAAGGAGTCTTGATGGCCTATTTCATTGACATTGTCGACTTTATGGGAGACCGTAGTGACCTCAACTAAGATACATTCGCCGGTAGTGAGGATACATTGTGTTTGACCATATCCTAACCCTTAGGTGTAGGGATTTCTTGTCACTTGGATTGGTTCCATGATCCCCTGCTCTTGAAGGCTGATACTACCGTGTCCTTTGTAGCCCATGTTTTTGACAATTTTTGAACCTTTACCATAGATTTTTGTTGGTATGGTGGGTGCTTCTTGCTTAGATTCTTTGTCCTTATACAACTAGGATGATATGTCTTCGAGCACATCCTGATCCAGGAGATGTTTCTTCTCGAAGATGGGTAATGGTTTACACTTGCTGACGACTGTGTTGGCTGCTTCTATTTTTGGGATGCCAAACATTTTAGGATTGGGTAATGTGCCCACACAAAAGGTACTGTGCAGGCCATATTGCCTACATCCCATGTCGGTGAGCTTGATTTGGACCTTGGGCGGTGGTGGTGTTTGGGATGAAGTGGTGGCAATGTTGGCGGGGTTGATATATAAGGTTGAAGCTATTAGATTGGCTTTGGTGGTGGCTTTGTTGTATGGGCAGAAGGTATGGTCATGGCCTTCCAAGAAACTACAGTATTGGAAGGGGCGGGGGTTGGCGTAGATCGTTACCTCCATACCGTTGTGAGGGAACTTGAGGCATTGATGGAATGTAGATGGGACCGCTTGCATGGCATGGATCCATGGTCGGCCGAGAAGAATGTTGTAGGGGAGGTCAAGATCAAGGACCTGACATTTTGTTTCCATTATTTTTTGTCCCACTTGAATAGGAAGCTTGATGGTGCCTTTAGATAGCCGTTCGGTGTCATCATATCCTTTGATTGTGATGCACTCACTGGACTTTACAACCACATCTGAGTACCCCAAGTGTTTTAGCAATTTAAGAGTGCATATGTTTAGGCTGGAGCCACCATCTATTAAGACTCTTTTGATGATGTGCTTGTGGATACAGACTTCGATGTGTAGGGTGTCATTATGTAAGTGTTCAGAAGCGGGAAGATCCTTTTCTAAAAATGTGAGATAGTGAGGTGCGGCGATATGTCCTACCATGGCTTGGAATTGGGTCACATTCAAGTTGGCAGGAACTTGACTTTCCAAGAGTGCTTTGTCAAGGACGTCTTTGTGAAGGGGTGATGTGCGGAGCAACTCAAGTATGGATATTTGTGCAGGGGTCTTTCCTAGATGCTCTAGGAGGTTATATTGATTGGTAGGTGATGAACATGTGGTTGGACGAGGGGGTAGGGGATCTGATGTGGATGCAGGCGTTGGTTCAGTGGTAGGGGCTGTGCGGATGGATACATGACCACGACGGGTTGTGACAATGCAATCAGGTACTTGTGTCTGAATGGTGATTGTGTTGACGTGGTGAGATGATGGCTCTATCCGCCCTACGATAGAGTCATAGGATGTGAGTGGTGGAGTAACATTGTATGCTTGATTGGATGAGGAGGCTTTATTATGGTTGGGTAGTGGATCCTTGTAAGCTCCAAGATTGGTATTTGGTGATGGTTGGGTGGTTTGCTCAAGATTGACTTTGTTCTGATCAATGAGGTCTTGCACACAGTGCTTTAACTTCATGCAATCAGCGGTCTTATGTCCCACTATGCGGTGGTAGTCACAGTAATCGTTCTCATTGTACCATGCTGCTTTGAGCTCACTCTCTTGGTGGGGCGTAACAGGTGGAAGAGTGATAAAACCTTTCTTTAGACACCTATCGAGGATATCCACAATTGGTTCCCCTAAAGGTGTGAATTGTTGTCAAGGTTTGTTTTGTTTGAATTGCCCCCATTGGTTATTTGCATTGGTGGTATATGTATGTGTGGGTGGTTGATTCTGTACATGTTGGACAGCTTTCACATCCGTGACGTCATAATTCAAGGTGTTTTTGTTCTTTCCCCAATAGCGTGGCTTTTCGTTTGATTGTGCATTGTTGTTGTTATTTGTATTGGGGACGTTGATGTTGAGTTTGCTGTTGTTGTTGTTGTTGTTGGACTTGTAGTCATACAATTTGATGGAGCCTTTGGTGATGAGGGCTCATTCAATGGTAGTCCCTTTGTCGATGACTTCTTCAAAGGTAGACGCACAAAGGATTTGTAAATGGAACCCTATTTCCTGATTGAGGTTGGTTACAAACATGGTGACGATTTGTTTTTTAGGAATTGGCCAAGGGAGTTTGCTTGCTAAGCTTCTCCACCTCTGCAAGAAAGAAGCAAAAGATTCTCCTCTTTTTTGTTTTGTGTTGCAAAGGTAGGTCATAGATATTTCATGCTCAAAGTTATAGGAGAAATGGTTTACAAATTTTTTCGTGAGCTCAGGGAAAGACCTAATGCTTGGGGGAAGATGTGCGAACCACTCAGCGGCTTGACCACCGAGGCTTCTTGGAAATAGTCTCATTAGGTATGTATCATTGTTTGAGACTTCTAAGCAAGCGAGGTAAAACTCCCTAAGATGATCCCTAGGGTCTCCCTTTCCCTTGTATTTGTCAAATTTTGGCGTTTCAAAATTCTTGGGGAAAGGGGGCATGTACAATCTCCAATCAAATGGATAGGGGCAAATATCCTCAAAAGAGTAATGCATGCATTTGCCCCCAGTTTGCATATCATCTACCTTTTGGATCAAGGCCTGTACACCAATGGTTGTGAAATCCAGCATTGGTGGCGGTTGAGGTGTGTAGGTGAGGTGTTGGGGATCGGGTGGTGTTTGATGTTGGATGTTTTGGGAATTTGTGTTTTGGTACTGCGGGGTGATGTGTTGGTTGGTTTGTGCGAGATGTTGTTAGTACACGTGGAGTTGTTGGAGAAGATGGGGAGGTACTTGGGGGTTGGGATTATGATGTGTTGATGATGGTATGGGGTTATGTGGATACGTGACATTGGACGGATTGACGTTGGATTGGTGGACGTTAGATGAGTTGGTTGCATTGTAAGGTGGTTGTGAGAATAATTGTCTTAGGTATGCTATGGTTTGAGGGTTGGGTGGAGTCACACTCGTGGAGGCACTTGCATGTGTGATGTTCCCTTGGATGCCTAAAATGATTTGTGGAACGTAAGAGGTCACGTTAGTTGTGATAGTGGATGTGGTGACAGGTTGGGAGGTGGTAAGAATGGAGACACTTGCGAGTATTGTAGATGTGGTGATATTAGAGGTTGTGTTTACGGTAGATACGGTGGGAGTTGATGTTTGTGAGAGGATAGGTTGGGTGTTTGATGTAGATGTTTGGGTGTTTGATGCGGTAGGATTGATGGTAGAGGTGGATGGTTGGGATGATGTCGTGTTATGGGGTGTTTGAGTGCCAATTTTGAGGAGATAATCAAGATATCTATTTGGATCCGACCTTAGGATTTTGTCAAGTAGGTCCATGCTATCGGCATCTTGTGTAAAGTTCAAGACATCTTGATCATCTTGGGACATGGTAGGGACGTTTTGTGTTAGTGGTGGTGGTGGCGGTTGTTGTAAGAAATGGAAGGGATTTTCATTGGCATTATATGTTGGGATGTGAAAGACTGTGGGTAGGTTGTGTGTTTGGTTGATTGGAAGGTTGTTGTCGTTGGTATTAGGCATCCCTATGCCCATATATTGTTCTGCCATTGCTTGATTTTTCTTGTGTTGTGATCTAGTTACGGGCATGCAAGTGTATGGATTTGATTTTGGAGATGGAGTGAAATGGGGATGGAGACCTTAGAGAATTTAGATTAAATCGTTGGACCCAAAGATGGATGTGGTAGCGATATGGAGTAGAGAAGAAGATGAAGGGATGTTTGTAGTGTGATGAATGATCGATAGGTGTTAATCTAAGGATGACAAGAATGGACGGTATTGACTTTTGAACAAATTTGGACCAAAAGGTAGGTGATGGATGATGTTTGCTTGGGGATGGTTTGATGGAAGAGATTTTGATGTTCGATATGAGAGATTAGGATGATGTTTTTCAAAAGGATTTTGATGGTCAACAAATTGAGCTTAGGTAAGATCTAGATTTGTGTTGCACAAATGGATGTTTCTCTTTATTTGGGGTAGACTGATGACCTTACACAAAGAAAGATGATTATTTCACTTGAATGGTTGACTAATGACTATCCAAACAAAATGTGATGAAATCTAGATCTAGCTTTATCTCAAAGGGATGACAAGTTTTTAGTTGATGGGTGTTTTGATTTTGAAAGATTTTGGATATGTTTTTGGATTTTGGAATGATTTCTTGTGACAAGGATTTTTTTGTTTTGGTCCAAAAAGGTATGCAAAGATCAATGAGGATGAATGGATATGAAATTGAGTGGGTTTGATATAGCAAAGGGTCCAACAAATGATAATGATTGATTCTCTAAGGTCAAAATGAAGGTACGATTTGAAAATTTTGAGGAAAAAAATGGATGGGATGCTGTCAGATTTTTTGAAGGTGAATATGGATTATGGAAAAGCAGGTCCTAAAGATCACAATGGAACTGGTCTCAGTTTCAGGCAAGTCAATCTGCAAATAGCGCCAATCCATAGGTGAAATGGTGCCAAAAGCAGACAGAGATGGCGCTAAAACAGGGCAGTGTTGGTCGAGGCTCTGAAAAAGATAGATTTTGATGGCAATTTTTGATTTGTTTTGTTTGAAGTTTGATCAAATGATTTTTATTGTATCTTGGCAAGTTTCTTGAAAATGATTTAAGCGCAAAAACACACAATAACCAAGATTTTTGTTTGTAAAAAATACATGTGATTTTGTTAAACAAGCACTTTGCACAACCTAAGGCGAAGATATGACAGTATTTGTTGAATCCCCTAACTGCGCCTATTCAAAGTGGGTAGCTCTAGGATCTTGGTAGCACCGGCTCCTCCTTACAATTGCACACACTTCTCACGCATACCAAGATCTGGGTTTCCTATAAGGCTTGTCCCTCACCAAACCTTTGGATTATCCCTGCTACCTCAGCTAAGAACTGCATGAATCGGGGCCGCTTCGAAGGTTTCCCTTCTGCGTCAACAAATAGAAGGTTTTTGGCTTGCTAAACAAAGGTTTGTAGTAAGTGCATTCGTTCAGGTGGCCATATGTGTGGCAGTGCTACTATTCGTTATGGAGTTTCCTAGCCTCCAAGGGTTACGCCTTGGAGGGTTTTGGGGGAGGTTGGCTGTCGATATGACACAACAACACCTGTTGCTTGTGACTTTTGTCACAAACACATTAATTTATATAGTGGCTCGAAAGAGCTTGGCTTTAGCTTGTTGTCGCTTGCATCGTTCCCACCTTTCAAAGCGGGGTGGCAGGCCTCTAAGGATTAACAAAAGTGACACAACCACAAAAATACTTTTGATCCCCAAGTTCATACAAAGATGCGAGGGGAGAGCATACGTATTCTTTATGCTTGCATCACACTAAACATGGTTCATTTTAGTTCTTTGGATTATGTTGGGAGTGATTTATGCCAGTGTTGTGAGAAGCTTTTGATTCCTAAGGTCACCAATGGTGCGAGGGAAGAGCATACACTTTTCACACTATAAACACAAATCATGAAAACACTTCACATAAATTTTGATTGGTTTTCTTGTTTATATGAGTGAAGAATGCAGATTGTTGTTCTTTTTAATCCCATGAGTTCATTGATGCACTTTGTGGTTCTTTTTAAAGCCCAAAGTCGAAATGTTTTGATAGTTGTTGGCACACAATTTGTGAATTTTAGAACACCAAATTCAAATGTTTGACACACACACACACATAAAGATTTGTTTGTTGGTTGATTAATTTTATTGCACCAAATCAAAATGTTTGTCTAAGCTAACATGCAAGTGTTCGTTTTAAGTTCCAATTGAAATGTTTGCTAATCTAAAGACAAACACCCTGCAAAAACTTGTTAGTGTCTGCAAAATGATGTTGATGACCTGCAAGCAACTTGTCAGTCCCTGCACAGACAACAAAGTCAGATTCTAAAAATAGCACTAATCCAGATAACTAATGGTGCCACTGCGGATAGTAATGGTGACATTGACAGAAACAAACAGAAAACCTGACACCCTATACATATAGCGCCACTTTACATACAGATAGCACTAATTTAACACATAGCGCTAATAAATGATACAGATTGCGCCAATATATATAATAGTGTTACAATATGACTCAAAAAGCACCGGTACAGAATATAGCGCTACAATGGGGTATATAAGGCACTACAAAAGAAAATAGCGCTAATACGACTATAAGAAGGCGTCACTGCGTGTGTTGTCAAGCGGTTTGGTCACAGTTTGAAGATAGCGCCAATCTGGGTTCTGATAGTGCTGATACGGGACTAAACATGTCTGCTCTACAAAACAAAGGTTTTTCTGACCAAGACAGAGGCTGAGACTGCAAAACAAAGATCCTATTAGTCTAGTTAGTACAACAAATGAAGGGCCAAGACAAAATGAAAACTGAAATGCATGTTTGGACTTTAGGAGAATTTTGGCACAACCTCCCCTTGTTCTGTTCAAGATTCCTGCAAAACAAAGAGTAAATAACCCTATAAAACCACAGGAAGATTAGATGTTAAATAGATTTGTGAGTGAGAGTTGGGAGAGAAAAGGCTTTGCAAAATAGCACTAAAATAGTAAATAGCGCCAATACGCGCCAAAGATAGCGCCACTGCGCATGGTAGATAGCGCTACACCTGCAAAAACACATCTCAACCAAAAAAAATCACAAAAATTGATTAGATATGGACCTTGTGGGTCCCACTGGGCGTGCCAATGTGATTAGGAAAATCAAATCAAGGTGAAAACACAAACCAAATGCATAACAAAACAAATAGTTTATACCTAGATAAGAAGACCCAATCTCATCAAAAAGGGAATGAAACTTTGCACCCAAGAGCTCCTAAGACATGATAAACCCTAATTGATTCAAATGTGAAATGCTATCTCAATTTGCAACTCACTAAAAGACTAGCTCATTAGATATTTTGGCATGATAGCTCTACTTGAAATTTGGATCCCCAAATGGCTTGGGAGAGGTTCTATTTATAGAGATTTTGGGGGGATTTTGATCCAAGGGTGGAGATTGATTTGGAAGATCAATGGTGGAGAATGAAAGTGATGTGAAGGGCCTAGATTTGATCTTGGAGGAATGGAGGGCTAAGAATAAAAGTAAATCTTTTATTCATTTTGGGGAAAAGAGGAATTAAATGAGTATGGGTGAGATGGAATATTTATGAATTAAAGATTCATATGGGGAATGTAAAATGAATTAAATTCATTTGGGGATAAGTGGAGATAAATGAGGTATGGGGGTGTAAGGAGAATTAATTGTGACGTGGGATAGATTTAAATAAAAAATTGACTTATGTGGATATATTTCAATTTTTTATTTGGAGGATGTGGGGAAGGGTGTTAAGCTGGATTTGACCATCTTAATGAGAGGTTAGGATTAATTAAATGTAGGTTTTATTTAATTAATCCTAGGGCTAGGATGAGGTAGGCTAGGGTAGGCAATTAAATAATAGCTATTTAATTTCCTAGGGCAGGGATAGGTCAATTAGTAGGCTGAATTAATTAGTTAAACATAATTTAGCTAATTAATTAGATTTAGTGAGGAGAGGGAAATTGATTAAATAAATATTACATATTTATTAAATCAAATGGTTAAGGATTGGACTATTGAATTAATGAAATTAATTCAATTGTTGGGGATAGAATGATAGAAAATTGGGTGATGAAGGGATAATTAATTAAATAAAAATTTAATTAATTGGTTAGAAGGGAAATTGGTATGTTTAGGGATGTCGGGAGTCGATTTGATGGTAAAAGATATTTTTAGGTGTCTACACCTGCAAGAGGCAAAAAGAATCATTTTGTTTTGGTTTTGTGTTTACCTCATGTAATAAGGTCCTTATGGACCATTTTCATGTTTGTAAAAGTCTAGATGAGGTCCTAGGAGATTAGGTGTTGTCAAATTGTCATAGTTGCATAAAACAACTTTTGCTTTTGTTGCCAAAGTAGAAGATGAATGGTTGGAAGTTGAAAATTAGTTTGTAACTGTTAGGAATTTTTTGGAAATGCTTTAAAATTCCTTGTATCATCGACCATGAGGTGGGGTTTTTGGAGATTTGAAGTTTTGAGCAATAAAAACTTTGTTTTCTGCATTTTCTGAACATTTTTTGTTGTTCACAGACATGGTACAGATTTATACAGCCCATGTATGACCTGAACATGGTATGGTTGGAAATATAATTGAGTTACTTTTCTAATTCTTTTTGTTTGGTTGATTTTCGTCATGTTTTGTGAAAGTTATGATCAAATTGGTGATTGTCACTTCTAGATTTTTTATGGTGAAACAACAAAAAAATTGCTTAGTAAGGTTTTGTATGATCTAGTACGGCTAAATGACTAATTACCCATTATATAGGTCACTCTTAACTTTAATGTGTTTTTGATTTGGTCTATTTTCATTGAGTATCAAGGGAGCTATTGTCATTTTTCTGAAACTAGTCTGAAATCCTAAGGCCTAGTCAAGAAGCATGACAGTTCATTTTTGAAGGTTTCCGTACAAAGTAACCTACCTTGGTTCTAAATTATGTTGTATAAAGCCCAAATGGGTATCTAGAACTGTGTTTACATTTATGGTATCATGCCTGCATTAAAAGTTATGACCAAAATACTCAATTTGCTGCCCCCATGTCTTAGGCTTTAAGGATTGAAGGCTTGTGAGGAAAAACCCACCAAATGATGCTTTAGGGTTTCAAAGATTAGTTGATTGAGGTTGTTTTAGAGTTGTCCACCCCTGATCTACATCAAGTAGTCAATGAAATTGCATGTCTTGGTGGCAAAGTGGAAGAGGATGAAATTGTAAAGAAGGTTCTAAGATCTCTTCCCAAATCTTATGATCATAAGGTATATGCTATTGAGGAGAATGCAGAATCGGATACATACACTGTAGACAAATTGTTTGGTACCCTTACTGCTTTTGAAATGATGGAGTTTGGCAATGATGCTCCAAAGAATGAAGCTGCTTTCAAATTCAGTATGAAGAAAAGGGATGAAATTGCTGATGAAGATGAGAGTTCTGATGAAGTTGAAACAATTTTTGTGAGAATATTGAAGAAAGGCACTGGCAAATACAAAGGTAAGCTACCTTTCAAAATTTTCAATTGTGGAAAGTTTGGTCACTTTGCTTCTAAATGTCCTTTTAAAGAATCAAGGGGTAGTAACAAGAGATAAGTTCAAAAGAAGTCTGTATTCCGTAGAGAGTAATTGTTCTTTATAAGATGCGGATCATGATGATTCAAATGATGAAACACTTTTCAAGGCCTTAAGTGTTGGTGACAAAAAGGATGATGTTGGAAAATGTGAGAAGATTGATGCCTTGCAAACATACCAAAAACAATGATAGATCAATGGTTGTATGGACTACCTTTCATGCAAGAGAAGAAGCCAAGGGTTGGGTAATTGACAGTGGTTTCTCAAATCATATGACTGGTGACAAGGAGAAGTTTATCAACCTTTAGAAGTGGGATGGTGGAGCTATCAAGTTTAGTGGTGATGAGTCAACAAAAAACTGTGGAAAATGTGCTATAACTATTGATGGGAAGAATAGGATTGAGGATGTCCTCTATGTCAAAGGGCTAAAGCACAATCTTCTTAGTGTCAGTTAGATGTGCAACAAAAGTTATAATCTCATCTTTCATGCCAAAGGTTGTGAAATCGAGAAGGTAGGGTCTGAAAAACTAGTTGCAGAGGTATCAAGACATATGGTGATATCTATCATCTGAAGGAGGTAAATAGAAGAACATGTTTGTTGGCTCAATTCAGTGAGTGTTGGCTGTGGCACAAAAGAATGGGACACAATAATTTTGATAATATGGTAAGGATCAAATCTACTCATGTAGTGAGAGACATGCCCAAGATAATCAAGCCTACAAACACTGTATGCAAGGAATGTCAAATGAGAAATTAGACAAAGACAAGTTTCAAAAGCAAGGAGTATTCTTTTGCAATGCCATTGGAGTTGATTCACACTGATCGATGTGGCCCTACAAGAGTAAAGAGTCAACAAGGTGAGAGGTATTTTATGTTACTCATTGATGATTATTCTAGAATGACTTGGGTTACTTTCTTAAGAGAAAAATCAGATGTCGTTGATAAATTTAAAGTGTTCAAAGCTATGGTAAAAAATGAAGTAGATGTTAAGATAAAATGTTTAAAGTCTAATAGAGGAGGTGAGTTTAATTCAAATGAATTTGCAAAGTTTTGTGAAGATCATGGTATTAGGAGACATCTATTAGCTCCTAGGACCCCTCAACAAAATGGGGTAGTTGAAAGGAAGAATAGGACTGTGCAGGTGATGTCAAGGGCAATGTTGGAAGATGCAGATCTACCTGATATATACTAGAAAGAAGTAGTTCACACCACTGTCTATCTGTCTATCTAATTAATAAAATGCAACTGAGGGTCAACAACACTAAGACCCCTTATGAGCTATGGTATGGAAGACCTCCCATTGTCATATACTTCAGGATCTTTGGTAGCAAATGCTATATCAGAAGAGATGAAGAAGACCTAGGAAGGTTTGATTCAAGAAGTGATGAAGGGATCTTTCTTGGTTACTCAACTAGAAGCAAGGCCTATAGATGCTACAACAAGAGGTTGGGAAAGATGATTAAAATCACAAATGTCAACGTAGATGAAGACCTGTATCAGATCTCACAAGAATAAGAGGACTCTGGATCTAATATCTTTTCATGCGTTGAAGATGAAAAAGGAGTGAAAGAAGAAAAGGAACAAGAACCAAAGTAGATGCCTAAGACTCTAGCAAAGTATGTTCAGAAGAACCAATTAATAGATCAAATCATTGGAGATAAGAATGAAGGTGTGCAAACAAGGAAAAGGTTTTATAAGACACATGAGCAAGTAAACTTGAGTTTGTTATCAAAAGTAGAACCCAAAACCTTTGCTGATGCTAGCAAAGATGAAGGATGGTTAAAGGCAATGGAAGAAGTATTGGATCAGATTGAGAAGAATCAGACATGGGAGTTGGTTACTAGACCAACCAATAAGAATGTTATAGGAACAAAGTGGGTGTTCCAGAACAAGCTGAATGAAGAAGGTGAAGTTGTAAGGAACAAAGCAAGGTTGGTATGTAAGGGCTACTCTTGAGTTGAAGGCATTGATTTTGAGGAGACCTTTTCTCTAGTAGCTAGGATGGAGGCAATCAGAATGTTTCTTGCCCTTGCTTCTCATAAGAAATTCAAGGTATATCAGATGGAAGTTAAGTCAACATTCTTGAATGGTGATCTAGAGGAAGATGGTTGTGTTGATGATAGAAGAATTACAAGTGGTGGTGCTTTCTTCTTAGGAAGTATATTAGTTTCATGGCAAAGCAAGAAGAAGGATTTAGTGTCCTTATCAACTGAAAAGGTAGAGTATATTGCAACAACATCCTACTTTACACAAGTGTTGTGGATGAAACAAACCCTAAAGGATATCAAGGTATTGTATGATGAGCCTATTCCTATTTTGTGTGACAATACAAGTGAGCTATCAATATTTCCAAGGATCCAGTGATGCATTCTAGAACCAATCATATAGCAATCATGTATCAATTTTTGAGAGAGAAGGTTGCAAAAAAGGAAGTAAAGTTGGAATATGTTCCAACAAAGGATTAGATTGTAGATATTTTCACAAAGGCCCTTGCAAAGGACACTTTTGAGTATCTCTGACAGAGGTTAGGGGTAATTGCCTCTCCTTCTTGCTAGATGCATATTGTTGCTTTTGTCTAGGGGGAGTTCATGTTATATCTTTTTCCTGGACTGATGGTGGCTACCTCATAGGGGGAGTAGATAGTGGTTGCTAATGATAGGGGGAGTCTAGTTATTGTAAGAAGAAGTTATGCCCTAAGAGAAAAGAAGTTGTCCTTTGTCCTTGATGTCAAAGGAGGAGAAATGTGCAAGTATGTGTTGCCATCAATGTCAAAGGGGGAGATTGTTATACATATGGTTCCTAGGGTTGTCATTGATGTCAACGCTGTCACAAGGTTGTCATTGATGTCAACACTAACATGGATGTGTGATTGTGTTCATGGTTGGATGTCATGTCCTATCCAATAGAGAAGATATAGTTCATGGCTGGATGTCATGCTGAATAGAATGTGGTTACTAAAGTTCATGGTTGGATGTCATGTCCTATCTAATAAAGAAGATATAGTTCATGGTTGGATGTCATGTCTTATTCAACAAAGAAGATATAGTTGGATGTCATGCCTTGATCAATGCAGAGTTGAGTATGAAGATACATTAATATGGGAATTAGAAGCACTAAGGTGATTAGATGTGTTGCTAATGTTGGGAAGATGTTATTGATGGCCTGATCCAAGTTTTATGATGATTATATTATCAAAAGAGTGTTTTGTTGTTGACAGTCTGAAGACAGTGTTGTTTCTGTGAAGGTGTTCTTAGTAGGGAAATGGAATGCTCCTCATTCCTGTACATTAGCAGTTATGGCTATGAAGTTCTGGAACTATGTTCAGGGTGCTATGAAGATGATAATTCCAAAGTTTTAGATCATTTGTCCTTCCTCTGTGAAAGGTATGCATGATAGAGTATCGACATGTGTTCTGGCAGAACAAGGTGGTGTTGAAGGCCTATGAGAATGCTACGCATTCATCTGGATGTGAATGTTTGCCTTTGCAGTTTTGTGGACATGTTTATGAATGTACATTACATGCTTTCTTACAATTTCAAGTTTCTTGGTGATCCGCAAGCTCAGTTTTTCAATGACAGTATGTTGCAGTGTGTTCCATATGACTTGTTCTTCTCAGAGTTCATGGTTGAAGATGTGCGGCACAAAATCTTTGATGTGTGGAGGTAAAGAAGTGTTTGGAGATGTTGTATGGGTCTTGTAGACTCATTTGGAAGAGTTTCATGAAGATCTTTCTTGTTTCCAGTACCACACAAGGTTTTCAAGTTGATGTGGCCGTTATGCTTCAAGTTTCATATGTTTTTGCTTAAGGCTGCCCTATTTTCAAATGAGCAGAGTGTGCGGATGTAATTACTTGGTGTTTGAAGCTATGAAGGTTGTTTTGGACCTGGTTAAGCAAGTGTTGATGTCCGCAAGGCACAGGTCTTCTGCTGGTGTAGCGTGTAGTCTTGTTTAAGACTTATCCTCTACACATTTCATGTTGTGTGTTGTTTGGATGATTTGTAAATGTATTTTTCATGTTGTCTCTGATCGACAAGCAATGTAGTTAATGTATTATTATGTATAAATTGTAAATCAAATTGAGTTAGGTGAGGTGTGATTGCAATGTGATTGATAAGGTTTGCAAGCAAGATAAGGAGCAAAATGAATGCATTATGATGTGCCACTAAAGGAGAAAGAGCAAAAGTTGTAGATACTATCCTGATTCATCTTGAAGACATATCTGTGAGAGTGATCAAGTGTAGAGTGTGTCTAACTGATCTGATCATCAGAAGGAAGTGTGAAGAGGTAGAATCACAATCATCAAAGGTGTGAGCTTCATTGTCAGTTTTTCAGGCAGTAGAGAGATTGTCATATTGTAATCTATTCTAAGTTTGTTCTCAATTTAGGGAGTAGTTTCTTCCTTGGGAGTGAACCTAAAACAAAGTCTTTAGGGAGTTGTAGTTTCCTTGGGAGTGACCCTAAATCAAAGTTTTTAGGGAGTAGTAGCTTCCTTGGGTTGTAGTCCTAAAACAAAGTTGTTATTTTGAGCTTCATATATTGTGAGTTAATCCTCAACATGGTTTTTCTCTTCTTAGGTTTTCCACATACATCTGGTGTTATGTGTTGATGTTAATTATGTTAATCATTCATGTTTATGTTAATGTTGTAATGCTTAAGTTTTAATTTGCTCCAGAGAAGTTGAAGTTTGTTTAGATACTGATTCACCCCCCCTCTCAGTATCTTGGTGTGTCCAACATGGGATAGGTTCAGGAGAGGGGTAGACACTTTTGGATTTGATTATTCACTTTCATGTTTGAGTTTAGAGAGATTAGAGAAGAGAAAAAAGAAAGAGCATAGTGTTCATGAGCTCTTGATTGGTGAGGACTTGAGAGGCAAGTTGAGTTTTCTTAACCTTTGGGATAAGTTAAGGAGAAGGATAAACATTTTTGGATTTGATTATTCACTTTCATGTTTGAGTTTTGAGAAATTAGAGAAGATAAAAAAGAAAGAGCATAGTGTTCTTGAGCTCTTGAGAAAGATTTCTTGTGCTAAAGAATAGATCTATAGATAGGGAATGCATGCTTGAGTTTGGGAAAGACAAGGATTGTGCTTAAAAATATATAGAGTTACAAATCTTTTTTTGGAAAGATTTAGAATTTTAGAAGTAGGACCTTATTCGGGCTTGCATTTATTTTGATATTTCCTTTGTGTTGCATGATCAAATAAAAATGATTCTTGATGGTGATAAGTTGTCATTGATGTCAAAAGTATGTTTAGTTGCCATTGTTGTTGACAGGAGCAAGAGACATCATCTTGTGTGTTCTCTCTATTGTTATATCACAGTTTGTTCAGTATGGTAAAGTGTTTGTGTTTATCTTGTTATCATGCTCAAGTCAAGGTTGTCAGGTTGTGCTCAAGACAAGATATGAGATGTGATCTTGATTCATGGTTTACTTGGTTTACAAAGATTGTCTTCACAATCATTTTTGACAGTGGGATCTTGCTTGTATAAAGTAACATTATGTTGATTATGCTTCAGATGTAACAAGATAATAGGAGTTTATATCTTCAAAACCCTCATAATGCAATATGTTTGTAAATGTTATGATCAAGCTTTAACACCTTTCAGTGAAGTTATTTTCTCAGGGGGAGATAATAGTCTTTGTCATCAAATGTCAAAAAGGGGGAGAAAGAAAAATTGCATCAGGTGGCTTTTGACATCAATGACAACTTATCACCATCAATCTCCCCCTTTGTCATTGATGGCAAAAACCACCTGATGCAATTTTTCTTTCTCCCCCTTTTTGACATCTGATGACAAAGACTATTATCTCCTCTTGAGAAAATAACTTCACTAAAAGGTGTTAAAACTTGATCATAACATTTACAAACATATTGCATTATGAGGGTTTTGAAGATATAAACTCTTGTTATCTTGTTACATCTGAAGCATAATCAACATAACTCAACTCAACTCAGCACTGATCCACTTCCTGAATTAGTTCTGAAGCAACATATCAACCTGAAGCATACCATCCAATTACTGACATCTAACCTTCCATGCTAAGAAAAATCATGGCACCATCAAACACCTTTTGACATCACAATTTACTTTATGAACATTTAGTAAAGAAAACATAAACACACCAGTACTCTTTGATGAACAATTTTGCAGGCAAAAATCATGAAGACTCCTCATCACACAACTCTCAACACAAGATGCCATGAAGATCATTTTATAAGACCTTTACTTGCCTCTGATTTGATGAAATACAAGACTCATCAACAATGTCAGAAGAAACTCTAGATTGTTATAGCTTGAAGCACATACCTGATACCACTTCAAAAATTGGAGTCACACAAATTGAACAAACCTTTCTGAACCATATTAAAGAGGAAGATCATCAATGGAACACATCAGAAAACTCAGTATTTCTAGTTTATCACTATCTTCAAATCACCTGAAAGCTCCAAGATACATGACATAAAACATAACTCAGCAAAGTAATAGATATAATCATCAAACTGATTTCCTGATATGAACTATCATCCTGCAACCATATTCTGACACCTTTTCATGACAAAGAATGAAGAACATCTGAATAAATGAAGACTATCCTCCTGTTCTGCACAAGACACTTTTCACATCATAATGTCAATTCTGATACAAAACCACATCTGAAACATACTGTATTATACAAGAACTATTGCCTCTTGACTTTGTCATTCAAACTAGCTCATCAAAAAACAAACAAACTGTAATAACAAATTCTTCTTGCAACAACACTTTGCACAAATCAAAAGCAGAGATAATTGCTATGAATTGAATTTTCATTTTCAGCCACCTTAGCCAACACATGCTAATTTCTGATAAGAGCTTCTTGAGAGCATCTTAAGCTCTTTGTCATGACAACCAAGATCACACTGAACTGCAACACAATTTTTGTAAGTATCAAATTGATATGAACAAAATACAAATAGGATCAAGTCACAACATCATCAAATTCTTTGTGCAGAGAACTTTTGAACTTCTTATATGCATTATAAATCACTAAACATGTCACTGATCATGAATACCTAACATACACTGTAACTCGAAAACATCAAAAATTAACATTATCAAACAAGCATGACAAACAAGATCAATTGATCTCCTCCAGTAACTTCTTGGGGATAAAAGATAGAACAAGACCAACTCCCCCTCACTTCATGCTATCCATTATTCAACTGATGATGTAACTTGTGCAAGATGCACAAGTTTAGAATCTGTACACTTTTGCCTTTGTTTCAATCTCCAAACTTTCACGGGTTCTTTCTTCCTCCAAACCTTTTCAGACTCTTTCTTTTTTTCAGATTTATTCTTCCAAACCTTTACAATCTTTTCCTTTTTGCATTCATTCAAATCAAGTGAAGCTATTCTTGCATACAATACGCAACTATATGCTTTGTGACCAGGAGAGTGACACTTAAAACATACAACATTAGTATCTCTGATTGAAGCAAAATGTTTTCTTTTGCAATTAACTGATTTATGTCCAAATTGATTACAAGTATAACAATATCCATTAAATGAATAATTGTACTTGTACATATATGCTTGTCTTGCAGGGGCATTTCTTCTAAATTTTCTCCTTTGATTATGCATTTTGTCTTCAGGGGCAGCAGTATCATAATTTAAATCAATCTTCCTTTTAGGAATCTCTCTGATTTTTTAACATTCTCCTTTTTCATCAAATTTGAGATTCTTTTCAAACTATTTTCTAACATCCTCAATTTCTTTACTTAAAGAAATTATTTCTTTTTCTAGCTTTTGACATTCAACCTTTTTAGCCTCCAACTCAGATTTTGTTTCATCAGTTATCTTCTTAGCTTTCTCAACCTCTGTCTTCAAATGGATAATTAATTTGTCTAATTCACCTGCTTGATTCTTCAAGTCTACAATCAAGTTTCTTGCCTCTTCAAGATCTAAAACAACTTTGTCCTTGAATTCTTTCTCTTATTTAAGCTGATCTTTTAATCTCCTATTTTCTTTACTAAGTTGCTTAATTGTATCCAGGGCACATAGAAGCTCTCCTTCAAAATCAACCTCACAAATATCTTCATTAAACTCCTGTTCATCTTCATCATTAGTCTCAATAGCAAAGACATCTTTTCTTTCATTAAATTTATCAAAATTCTCAACTACGTGACCATTCTTTGTATCAATTATCAAGGGTGACATATGCAACAAATCATTGCTGGGCACAACTGAGGCTTGTTTTACCATCTTTTGATCAGCATCTTTATTTGAGATCTTAATTCTATTCTTCTTACCCATTTTACTCCACTACCAGGACCTACCCGAGCCTATTAGACTTCAAAAAGGGAACTTGGCCTATTATGTTGGAAGCCTTTGACAAGGACATCTCTTGTGTAGTAATTCATACTAATTTTTATTGGTGAAAAGTGTAGTCTTTGCATGAAATTCAAGTTCATATAATTCATATCAAGGAGTCAGTTTGATGATCATATCTATTACTTTGTTGTGTTATGACATGTGTCTTGGACTTTCAGGTGGTTTGAAGATAGTGTCAAAAGAAGATGATAAACTAGAGATATTAATGAGTTTCTGGTGTGATAATTTCACATGGTTCATTGATGATCTTCTTCACTAATATGTTTCAGATAGAGTTCTTCAAGCTATGATATTGATGGTGATATCTTGTATTTCATCAGAGGAAGTTAAAGGTATGTTTTGTATCAGCAATAGCAGATGGTAATGTTCAAAAAGGTTTGTCATATGTGGGCTTCGAGATTGTTATCATCATAAATCAGTACTTGTTCAAAGGTTAACAAGAATTTATGTCTTCAAAGTGCTCATAATTCAATGTGATTAAAATTGTTATGATTATGCTATAACATCTTTTAGTGGAGTTGTTCTCAGGGGGAGTTAATGCAGGCTTTGTCATCAGATGTCAAAAAGGGGGAGAAAGAAAGAATGCTTTATGGAGTTTTGCCATCAATGACAAAGGGGGAGATTGATGGTGACAGGTTGTCATTTATGTCAAAAGTGTGTTCAATTGATGATGTAAAGTTGCCAAAGTTGTTGCAGGATATCAGGAGGAGATAGTTGTTCATTGCTTGGTCAATTCACAGAGATGTGGAGTTGGTTTGGTGTGAGGTAGTTTTGAGTGGTTTTTCTACCCCGAGAGGGTTTTCCACTCTAGTAATTCTTGTGTTAATGATATGCCTCTATGTGTGTATTTGCTTCTATGTTAAGATTTATCTCTATGTGATCCTGCTCATAATGTTCATTATCAAACTTGTGTAATAGCTTATTGATGACTTGCTCTTTCAAAGTCTTGTAAATGAAAAGTTATAATAAGTTGCAAAAATCTACACAACACTGATTCACCCACCCTCTCAATGTTGTCCTGGACTCCTACAATTCTTTCCATCAATGCATTCATGAGTGTGTTAAAAAAAAATTCTTAACAATTTCCTTTCTTTGTGCTCATAAAGAAAGATTTAAAATGTATTAATGGTTTTCTAATAATTTATATATGTATAAATTTAATAGTATGTTTCTTGTATTTAAAAAGGATGATTTACATTAAAATGTGTTCAAAGTAAAAAAGAAAGTGTTTTATTCCAAGTATGGCGATTTACTTGTGTAAATGAGAGTTTGACACCATATTGAGAGTCACCTATGAGGGTTTGATGCCTTTAACATGTTTAGGAGGCATGGAGTATGGATTTAAACCATTAAGATTTATCCATTAAAATTACCAAATTGATTTGGAGGTCCTTGGTAAAAGACACTCCATGGTCTTGCTTCACCTACCTCTCCTTGTGATTTTTGAGGGTTGTACTTATGTTTTGAGAATACCCTTGCATGCATGTGTTTGTTTATGTGGCCAAATGAGTCTTTTTTTATTGGTGTGTGCATGTTCCCATATGTATCATTCTCCTAATCAAGGTGGGGTGGACCTCATGGTTCCACATGGTTGAGAGGTAGCATTTCTCCCATTAGTTAGAAGCTTGGAGTTATGGGGTCTTGAAAGAACCTTCTTCTCTTCATTTTGAATATTGTATGGAACAAGTTATAATAAGGTTGTAATTTATTTATGCTCAAAGAGTTGAAAAAAGTATTGATGTATGTATTTTATGGCTTATTAAAATTTATTTCGCACTACTCCTAGGGTAGAAAAAACAAGATGTCCTAAACCTCTCAAAAGAGATTTAGTCATTACATGTAGACAACTGTTAGATGTGAACAAGTCCTTAAACAAAAATATAAAAGCTATACTTATACCCAAATTAGAATATATGCTTCTAACTAAATCTATTGGTGTCTGCACATAAGTGGCAAACCTATGTAAATGAAGGGCAATATGAGGATCAATATGAAATAAACCTATTTTAGTTTGCAACATGGTTCTATTTTTAGTTATCTCTACTCTCAATCTTTGTTCATCAGTTTCATGCAGGTTTTTGAGGTGGGGGACTTGAGTCAAGTTTTGAGGTGGGTTTTTAGGCTACTCAAATAAAGGTCCATCCAATATAAATCATATACATTTATATAATCCATTATCTCAACTACAATTACAAAAAAATTAACAAATACATTTTACAAATAAATACATGGTCTCAATTGCAAACACTATATATATAGAAAATGATGAGAATGCTTATATATAGAAAACTCTTATACACTTGATGTCAATAGTAGTGGTGATTGCATACCTAAGGATGATAGAAAAGGTGATGTTTACCAAGTGAACAAGTTGTCATCTTTTATGATGTAATTAATTTTCATGTTAGACAAGAATACTACATAGTCAATTCACCTAGATTATGATATAATCTTTTAACTGATTGTTTCAATACTAGAAAATATATCAAGATATATACTAATATTTTGAGCAATTTCTTTATGCTTTAATTATAAAATATGTCTCTATAAATTTATCCTTATTTTTTTGTATTTATCCAAAATTGTTTTAGGTTTTATGTACTAATAAGACCATATATATGTTGTACTCATTGTCTAATAACATGCATCAAAAAGTAGCAAATCTAACTTGTCAATAAGCTTTCTCAAATAATCTATAAATTCTAATGCATTAACCAAGTAGGTAGTATCATGCATATGCATATAGGATGAAGAAATGAAATATTGTCCTAAGAATTGCTATCAAATAAGACCATCTTAGGTTTCATAATAATATGTCCATCATGAAAAACATGAAGCTAATGATAATGTGAAGAGAGACACTAAGGAAGACATTATCATTCTTCTATCTCTTTGTCATTTTGCCTCCTCTCTATTTGCTTGAATTTGTTTAGTGGTCAATACTTGCCTATCTTTCATCTTTTGACATTGTTGTGATCCAATGATTACAAAATTCTGAAGTACAAATGAATTTTAATAGTAAAAGTCTCTTTTTTATTCCTCCATAAAATGAGTAGAAAATGAACACAATTCCACTTCAAAATATACCCAATGTTGCCTCCTTCCAAATTTCAAATGTACCTGCAAGTTCAAGAGCATGTAGAAGACATGATTTGATAAAAAATTGCAAGAAAAGTTGATGTTGGCCATACACAGTCGCGTAAGATGCAAGTTGCAAAGTTGATAGTACTTTTTCATCAATAAATTAAAAAAAAGGGTAAAAAATGAAACGGGATCCCATTTAGGATATGAGATCCCATAGCAAACAGGATCCCATATCCTAAACGAGATCCCGTTTTGCTTTGCATCATTGGGAATTAATAAAAAAAGCAAACGAGATCCCATTTCGTGAAATTTCAAATGTAGGTGTGGTATCTGCTATGGGTTTCAGGTTGAGAAAAGGCTTGGGAACCTGAACCTTAGCTTTGGACCTGTTTTGACCTGCAACTTGAAGGTCATGTTAATGTCACTAGAAAAGAGTGACTTTGGACATATATCTGAAGATGTTTTTTACAGAATATTTTGACAAAATTAAAACTTATTATAAATGAGATTATGTAGATTCCAAATATGTAATTTTTTTACAATTCGTTTATTTTTTCTATTTTTCAAATAATTTTTGATGAAACTAGTCCATAAACTTGAATATCAGGTTTTCTTATTATTTTAATAACTTTTTATTAAAATAATTTTTTGAAAAAAATTATACCTCATCAATCTTCAGATAATTCTTTTCAATTTGAAAAAAAAATAAAAAAATGATAAGTTTAGGTCATCTTATGCATGACGTACACGAGGGATTTTCAAAACAACAATTACGACCAATAAAAAATTAATTAAAAAAATATTTAAAAAAATTACAAAAAAATATCCTCATCAATCTTTAGTGTGTTACATATCTTTTCCCAAAAGGATTCAGAAAAATACAATTATTTAGGTCAAAATATGGTTGATGTACATGTGCATGGTATGGTAAAAAAAGTGACTTTTAAACAGTGGTTTTTAGACATGCCTATTGAAAATCAATTTGTATCATCTAGGTATTAAAAAAATTGCATATTTAGAAACTAGACTCTGAGTACTACATTTCATAATACTGGCTTTTTCAAGATTCAATCTTTAAGTGCTTCAAATTTTTAGGTCAAATGTGACAAATTCTAAAAATCAGGGAAAACACTTCCACTTTTTGGCCAAAAAGTGGACTCAACTTCTTGCACACACCCTTGTAAATATTGAGATTGACACACAAGAAGACAATCTACTGAGAAATATTTGTTCTTGAATATAATATCTTGAGGGCCATTTTTGTTTTCCTAGACTATCTTAATATAAGATATGCTAACAAGGTTAGGGTTCAAAAATTTGGGTTGTCTACATAATGAGCTAGTTACACATGATAGCCTTTAACAAGAACCTACCAAAAAAGTGTTAAGACATGTCACTTGTCTATGTTTCAAAGAACACATTTTTAACCCAATTCTAGGCATGAAAATGTTTCATATATTGATACATAATTGTATGTCGTATGCATTTGATGTAATGCAACTTTAGTATATCAAAACGAAAATAACATGTCTACCTCACATGAATACTTATATTTAAGATTGAATGAAACAATATTATGCAATAGAATTTTAAAATGCATAAATAACATTTTTATACTACTACTTGTTAGGAAAAGTGTCTCAACCTTACAACTACGAAAGGTAGAATTCTTCCCAGTTTTGGTCTTTTTGAATACCCTTTATCTTGGAGAATGGTCTAGAACTTTCAAAGTTTCCAAAAGGGCTAAAAATGACAAGACTTACTATTTTTAGTAACTCTACATTTGATCTCAGATTGACCTAAAATTTTTCCCAAAAGGTGCAGAACTACCAAGTAAACATCTCGGCTGAGTTTCGACTCAAGATCATATCTGGATTGCGAGATATTAAAGTTTCTATTTTTTGAAACTGTTGAAAAAAGTTTCAAACTCATTTTTGAGGCACTTAGAGGTCCCTAAATACCTCAAAAGTTGTCATAACTTACAAAGTAGGTTATAGCTTGATAGATCTCTTCATGAGATTTCTGATGCATTAAACAGTTCGTCAATCGGACACCTAGATCAAAAGTTATGACCTCCGAAAGTTGGACCTCTTATTTTTGGGAAATGTGAAAATGTGTTGGACACTCAAAAAAGCTGTAAAGGGGAGAGTTACATGTGTTGGTGTGTGATTTGGCACATCATAAGGCATCTCTGATTGGAGATAATTTGGGCACCACTTTTGGGTGGTTTTGGCCCATGGTTTTTTAATTACCGTTGACAGTTTACTATACTGTATCTCCTATATATCAGGAGCTTGAGATGGAGGTTGTGTGTAAGAGTCTTATAGATGTTGAGTTACCTCTTGGATCTCTGGTTGATTAATACTCTTGTGAAAGCTTTCTCTACAAGTCTATTGTAATCTTTTTGATTCTTGAATAATATATTGGGCGGCTTTGGAGTGTGGGGTTTTTACCTAAAAGGTTTTTCCCCACGTATATCTTGTGTTGTGAGTTTTGCATTTGGAAGTTTTTATTATCTTTCTTTTAATGTGCATCTTAATATGTAATTGTAAAAGTTAAAATTTGCATGAATCTTTCCTTAGTAGATCAGTGTAGGAAGCATTTCTACATACCTTGCTTCCTTTCAGTTGGTATCAAAGCCTAATCACCTTTGGTTCTAGTTGATGGGTAGAGGGTTTTTTGAGCTGATCTTTGTTTGAGTGGGAGCTTGTGTGGAGGATTTTGAAATCTTTGTTGTAGGAAAGAGATGGCGAGAACATCTGGGACGTTTGAGATAGAGAAGTTTAATGGCAGTAATTTCATGTTTTGGAAACTCAAAATGGAGAACATGCTTGTAGATCAGGATTTATGGGATACCATATTTGGTACAAAACCAACGATAATGTCTCAGGTAGATTGGGATCTCAAAGATAAAAATGATAAGGGTTTGATAAGACTCTATTTGGCTGATTTAGTGCTCCTGAATATCCATGAAGAGAAGACTGCAAAGGATCTTTGGAAGAAGCTTGGAGATCTTTATCAGGCTAAATCCCTGGTGAACAAGTTATTCCTATGAAAGAAATTGTATTCTCTCAGGATGGAAGATGGAGGATCTGTCGTTGATCACTTGAATACGTTCAATATGCTTGTTGCCCAGTTAACCTCTATTGGTGTGAAGCTGGAGGAGGAGGATCGATGTATGACATTATTGTGCTCCTTACCAGATTTGTGGGATCACCTTGTTATGGCCATTGGGAGTACCACTACCACCTTCAAGATGGATGAAGTGGTTTCTTTGTTGTTGTCTGAAGAGATGAGGAGAAAGTATTCTGAATCAGCTAAGGAGGCTCTTGCGGGTTTGTGGTAGATCTAAAGAGAAGGGAAAGAAAAAGGATAAGAAGAAGGAAGAAAAAGGAGGATTCAAATCCCATGGGAGATCTAAGTCTCCTAGAAAGTCCAAGGCCCTGTGTTGGAACTGCAGTAAACTTGGTCACTTCCGCAAGGAGTGCAAGGAGGAGAAAAAGAAAAAGAAGAACTATGATTTGGATTTTGACAAGTCATCTCAGGATGAAGGAGAAGCGTTTGTCACTGCCTTGGCAACACACGCATTTGAGGACATGTGGCTTATTAACTCTGGTGCATCTTTTCACATGACCTCACATTGGGGTTGGTTTTTGAAGTATGAAGAATACAATGGTGGAAAGGTATACTTGGGTGATGATTCTCATCTGAAGATTGTTGGTCATGGAAGAGTCTTGATTAGATTCTCTGATGGACAAGTGAAGGGGATCAGTGGTCTTTTTCATATCCTTGGTTTGACATGGAACCTCCTTTTTATAAGTTGAATGATGTGGGTGTGCAGATTGTTCTCTTGAATGGAGGATGCAAGATGACTAGAGGATCTATGGTGTTGGCTAAGGGTGTTCGGATTGGCACTCTGCTTCATCTTGATGCATGCACAGTTCAGTGCAATAGTGCCTTTGTTTCTAAGAAGATAGCTTTAGATTCTTCATCCTCACCATTTGAACCAGTAGCGAAGGGGACTGTTGCATCTACTTCCAATGGTCGTGCTTTCTGGGTACCTAAGGGTGCGCATTTTATGGAGATGAAACTTCCAGCTGACAAGACAATGTTAAGGCACCAAAAGCTTGGTCACATTGGTGAAAAGGGTTTGAGGACCCTGAAAAAAAAAAATCTTGTTAAGGGTATGAATGATTGTAACCTTGAGTTTGATTTTTGTGAACATTACATTTATGGAAAACAAAAACGTGTTTAGTTTTATTCCAATTCTCACAAATCTTCTAAGGTGTTGGACTTGATTTGTTATGATGTGTTTGGTCCTGTTAATGTTCCTTCGATTTCAAAATCTATTTACTTTGTTTCATTCATTGATGATTTCAATACAAAGGACATGGGTGTATTTCCTTAGAAGGAAATTTGAAGTCTTTAGTAGATTCAAAGAGTTCAAAGCTCTTGTAGAGAATCAGAAGGATAGAAAGAGTAAGTGTTTGAGGACTGACAATGGTGGTGAGTTTTGTTCATCAAATTTTGATAAGTTTTGTAAAGAACAGGGGATTGAGAGGCACAATACAACTCCGTATATCCCTCAACAAAGTGGAGTTACAGAAATGATGAATAGAACGTTGATGGAGAGGGCAAGGAGTATACTAAGTGGAGCTGGCCTTGAACAAACGTTCTGGGCTGAAGCTATTGCTACCGCTTGTTACCTGGTTAACAGGTCTCCTACATCAACACTCATTGATAAGACACCTATGGAGGTGTGGTCTGGTAAAAATCCTTCATTGAGACACATTTGAGTATTTGGTTGTGAAGAATATGCACATGTGCCTAAGGAGAAGAGGTCTAAGTTGGAGAACAAGGCTATGAAGTGTATCTTCATCGGTTATGACATCGGTGTGAAAGGGTACAAGTTTTGGGATCCAATGGCTAAGAGAGTTCTGTATAGAAAAAGTGTGATCTTCAGAGAACTCAATCCTTCTTCTGTTGTCTTGCAGCTAGAGAAAGAAGAGAAGAAAGAGGGTGCGGTTCAGCTTCCTTTTACCCCTAAGAAAGTTGAACCAAAAACATCTATTGGACCTAATAATGAGGAGAACTCTAGTAGCTCTGAAAGTTCAGAAGAAGATGAAGAACCTCAACCTAAATCTTTGAGGAGGTCCACGTGGATAAGGAAAAAACCTGATAGGTTTGGTTATTCATTGCATGATTTCAATTATATTTTTTCTTTGATTTCTAACACTGATGAGCCTAGAACTGTGAAAGAGACTATGGGTATGAAAGATATATGTTCCTGGAAGGAGGCCATGGAAGAGGAGATGGCTTCTTTGGAAAAGAAAAATACTTGGGACTTGGTGCCTTTGCCTGAAGGATGAAAACCTATTGGATGCAAATGGGTGTTCAAAAAGAAATTCGATGTAGATGGCAATGTTGAGAAATATAAGTCTAGATTGGTTGCGAAGGGGTATTCTCAGGTGGAGGGAATTGACTATGGTGAGATTTTCTCTCCTGTTGCAAAGCTTCCATCTATTCGGTTCCTGTTATCTCTTGTAGCAACGTATGATCTGGAAGTGGAATATATGGATAGGAAGACAACATTACTTCATGGTGACTTGGAGGAGGAAATCTATATGTCACAGCCAGAGTACTACATGGTGAAAGGTAAAGAAAATCTATTTTGAAAGTTGAAAAAGTATATGTATGGTTTGAAACAGCCTTCTAGGATGTGGAACTAGAAGTTTGATGCCTTTGTGTTGAGTATTGGATTTCTGAGATCAAAATTAGATCATTGTGTTTATTACAAGTTGGACAATGATCGTATTCTCATTATTGCATTGTATGTCGATGATATGTTACTCATTAGGAATGGTAAAAGTTTGATTTCTGATTTGAAGTCTTAGTTGTCAGCATAGTTTGAGATGAAAAATCTAGGGGTGGCTCGATACATTCTGGGGATGGAGATTAGAAGAGAGATAAAATAGAAAACTTTGGTTAGGCCAGATTAAGTATGTTAACACTGTGTTGGAGAGATTCAACATGGTATATTGCAGACCTTTGATTGTTCCTGTTACGATGGGGACAAAGTTATTTGTTGCAGATTATCCAAAGTCTTCTTCTGAGATGGAGGATATGAGTAGAGTTCCTTATGCTATTGTGGTTGGAAGTTTGATGTATGCAATGGTCTGTACTAGACTAGACATTGCCCAAGCAGTGGGAGTCCTTAGTCAATTTATGGCTAATCCTGGACAGGTACATTGGGATGCAGTGAAGAGAGTGTTTAGATATTTATAGGTACTTCTAAATATTCCTTATGCTATCATGGTTATCCTACTAGATCTCGGCATTCTATAAGTATTCATGGATATGTGGATTCTGATTGTGCAGTTGACATTGATAGCAGGAGATCCATCAGTGCTTATGTGTTCACTATGTTTGGTGGTGCTATTAGTTGGTTGAGTAAGCGACAACCCGTGGTCGCTTTGTCCACTACTGAAATTGAGTACATGGAAGCAACTCATGCTTGTAAAGAAGCCATTTGGCTTAAGAGATTGTGTTCTAATGTTGTGTTTGATGTGGGGAAGATTACTATTTGTTGTGACAATCAGTGTGTCATATGTTTGGCAAAGAATCCTACTTTCCATTCGAGGACTAAGCATATTGATGTCTAGTACCATTTTGTTCGTGACATGGTATAGGATGGGAAGGTAAACTTGGAGAAAGTTGACACTTTGATGAATGTTGCAGATTCCATGACAAAACCTGTGAGCACTGAGAAGTTCAGATGGTGTTCAAAGTCTATGGGCCTCTCGACCCCTAGCAATTAAATTGTTACATCCCTATTTTCTGACTTTCTATACTTTTACTTTTTACTTGGGCATAAGTAAATTTGTTGAGATGTTATAGACTTATGATAGGATATGACATGGAATTATATTGAATATCAATTATGAAATCATGGAAATGATTATGTTATGGTCGATCTAATAATTGTATTATGAGATTTGATTTACTAGTTGAATTTATTGAATAATGATGCATTGATCTCTTATTGTTTGATGACAAGTGAAAACAGGATTACAGGCTATCGACTCTCAGAGAAGAGAGAGAGTATCTTTTGAGAAGAGAGATATAGACCTTGGAATACAAGTGGTCTATTTGCCAAACGAGTCTAGTGTTAAACGATAATGTGAACCAATGAGTCGTATGAGGTAAGTCTTGTCTTGTTAGTTACTTTTGAATCTACTTCGACGGGTAGTCGATATCTTGATTATCATCTAGTCAAGTCGATGGTGAGTCGACATAGTTGTTTGTAAGGTAAACAACGTCATAGACGTAAAACAGTTGTGTTATTCTTCTTGAGTCACTTGAAGTTTATTGTCGCCTCTTAAACATTAAGACGTTCCCATCAAGTTAGATGACGCTAATATTGTCGATGTTTAATGTCAACAGATGAACCTATTTGTGGCAGATTTGTGGATCACGTCTCGTAGTCGAAAGATGCGAGAAGTCATTTTGTGCATCAAACGATTTAGAAAACTTGTGTTGTGTTACGCCCAATACGTCGTGATTACCGTCAAAACGCGTTAATCATGTGTTGTGAATTTGTTTCCCTTTTGTAAATCGACGGAAGTCGAATGTGAAGTCGATTTATGTTATAACTGTTTTTGTCATCATTTGGAAGGATATTCCGAAATTGTTTTAGTCATAACTTGGCTAACGGGAGGTATTTTCGTCAGTTTGCTTGATGTTGGTTTTCTCACCAAGTCAAGTTGTTGTACGCCCAAGCTCTGTCATGTTGGACGTCAGCCTTTGCGAATACGTCCTTTTCTTTCGAGTTTACGACTTGAGTTATCTTCAAATCGAACCCACACTTTCTTTCTCTAGTTGGTCTTGATCCTTTATCTCTCTTTCGACCTTGGAGACACTCTTTGCACTTATTATTCACCACCTTGTAAGAGCATTCGATTATTAGTGCAAACATAGAGGTTTAAAAGCCATGATGCCTGAGCAAGTAGGCGAGGTTGTTGTGCCTAACTGCCACATCACGTAGTGGAGCTCCTTTTGGAGAGTGGTCGCATTTATATAGGAGACGTGTTGGCATTTGTCAAATCAGAAAAATTAGTTTTGAGTAGTGGGTTGAATGGTTTAATCTGTTATCCGCCACCTCGTAAAGTTTAGAACTCCATCTTAGAGATTAACCGTTTGTTGAATGGAGAGGGTAACCATTTTCTCATAGTGGTCGCTTTTCTTTAAGGAGGAAGTTATGTTGTGAGGATGGACTCCTTATGTTTAGGCATGGCCGTGAATGATGGGCGGTTGCTCCTTCGCAGTAAATGGGGGATGTTTTAGTTTAGTGAAACAGGGAGTTAAAGAGGAGAGATTCCATCATCGTGGAGAGGGGGGGCATGAGTAATCTGTCGTTTAGAAACTGGAAACCATGGGGAGAATGCCATGAGATCTTTTTGCTGTGCACGGCCTGGGAAGGGTATTCGGTTGTTAAGAAACCAAAAACAGTGAAGGGGATATATATCTCAGTTGATAACAAAAAGTTAACCGGGGGGAAGTTTAGATAGTATAGTTATTGTTGATGTCCCATTTTCGACTAAGTCTTGAGTCAAGAAGAGAAGGGTGTCATTATCATAGAAGGAAAGATCTCTGTCAACTTCAAAGAAGAGCATTATTAATGTAGAAGGTAGGATAGCATAGAGCTATCCTAGCAAAGGACAACAAGAATAGCAAGAGAGAAAAAGGAAGATATCAGTGAGCTGGGAGGGCAAACATAGACTGTTGAAGAATTTCATTAGGTTCTTTCTTTATAAGAAGTCTTATTTGTTATAAGAAATGCATGTAGTTTTATTCTTTCCTTTGAATGACTTCTGAGTTGAAATTATATATCATATGGTAGAGAACTTAGATACATATATGCATGGCTGATTGATAAATATAGTCAATGACAATGAGAATTTTTAAATTGTCAAGTGTTGTGTAGTTACATAATCATATGCTCATACAGAATGACACTGTCCAAGCAGATTATATATGTCTTTATGGTCTTTTCATGTTGTAGGTTACAGTGTGAAATAGTACAAATAGGACAATATAGTTTTACAAGTCATAGGATACTAATAAAATAGTATTCTTATGCTCTTAAAGAACAGTATAGTTCTAAAATGATAAATCATATCATTAAGGGAATACTTTGCTTTTAAGAGTGTATCGAGTGAGATATTTTCCTACATCTGAAAGCTTAGATGAAAACCCTTGTACATTATTGGTTTGGCCTAGCTTATTTTGTAAAAGAGAGAAATTTAGTCATTGAAATTCAAGGTGGATAGCAAACTGAAATAGTCTATCATCTTTATGGAATCAAATCGAATCTAGTCAAAATTTAGTCATGGGTGGAACCTTTGGTTAAGATATAACTGAGGTATGTTGGTATATGAAACTATTTATGGTTTGAGAGATTTAAATGACCTCGTAGTCAAAAGAAGACTAAGAGGTTAACCTTTTCTTATGATATTCTTACTTTCAAGAATAAGTATGATTGTTATCCCATTGAGTTGGAATAGGGTGAATAAACCTATGCTCAACGGAATTTAGTGCATAAGACATTGTCTAAACAATTGTCAAGCTCGAGGACTTATATTATAGTTTCCTTGAATTGCTCAAAATGGATAGCAAGGTTCCTTGACTACATAGAATATGGTTGAAAGAGTAGCCTTTCGACATTGAATATTAGTGGATAGAAAACCCGAAGTAGACTTATCCATCTTTTGGTATCAAATTGATCATAGCCGTTTTACAAACTTGATTGGAAACTTTTGGTGGGTTTTAACTAAGGTTTTCTTGTAAATGGGAAATGGTCTTGTTTGAAATGACTTTTTGTTTTAGTCGAAAGAAGACTAAGGGATAATCGATTACTTAAAACCCTTTTCGAATTTGAAATAAAAGGTTTATTAATCCATTATTATGGGAAAGGGTAGACTAAATCCAAGTTTAGACCCAGTAGGGTAAGGTTATAGATTATACCTTTTGGGTTACAACTGGTTTTAGTAGATTATATATGGGTCGACAAAGAAGGTCGAGAACCCTAAATATTATACGCTCGTTGGAAAGGGATTTGTTACTAGTTGATAATGTTTAAGCTTAGGTAGGGAAATCTAATTGTTTGATTTCAAGTCGACTTGTGGGATGAGTCTAAAGCTTCAGATTTTGCAAGTACACAAGAGGTACCATTAAATGGTTAAGTCAAACATTAAATCATTATACCTTTTTATCACAACTTCTCTAAGCTAATACTTGTCGACAAGGGGGTAAATCTCAAACGTTGCAAAGATGCTAGGAGAGATACCTAAGAATGGATAGTCAATCCATACTGATTAATAGAGCAACGACAGTGTCTTGTGAATTTACCTAAGTCAGAAAGACTAGGTTGGAGTTAGTCAAAACTCTTTAATTAAACCTTGATATGGTATTTATTATATTAAATCATTGAGATTATTTAAAGATCATGATTGAAGGGTCAAGTGCCCTGACTATGTATAAGTACTCTTACTTGCAAGAAGGGAATTATATTCCTAGACTACATTGCTTAACCTGGGTAAGGTTATCATCTTAGTCGTAATTAATCTATCTATATTTATTATGAGATAATAAGTCATGGACCTTGGGTATTGCAATGATGCAATGAGAGTCCTTGTAAAGGAAGAAAGACGAAAGAAAAAGTCTATGGATTGTAGACTGTGAAAGAAAACCGGTATTGGGTCGAGAAGACTAGATTATTGAAATCATCATGACTTCATAAGTTAAGCATAGTTGACCAAGTCAAACTGTAGGAATGTGATAGTATCCAAGTTGAGTTGGAGTGGGTGAACAATACGACATCGTTCATTGCGAATGTCAATTTATATTGAAAACTATGGCCATAGTAATGCATATGTCTCTGCATGCATTGTCAGTTCATTGTATCTAGATTGCACATCCTATCGGGAATCATACTTAGCTAGAGGGTATCTAGGGTTGTATGATAGATAGAGTTGTGTAAGATACAACACTATGTACTTGGAAAGGCAAATTACCACTGGGCACCTTGGTCTATACTTCTCATGAAGGGAAGGGCCACTTCCGGTTAGGAAGGAGTGCGGGAGACCGATGGTCTGTGGTTGGAGGTAAATCACTGGAAAGATACTCTCTCTCTCTAGCAGAAGACATGCCGAGGCTTGCGATAAAGATGTCAGATTTCTAGATGCAGTATATCTCTGAGACTTGTGTTTATTGAGACTAAGTAAAACATTATCTGTTTCAGGTATTTATAATTGATTTATTTTTGTAAACATTGTTCTTGAGAAAGACAATAAGGTTGATTGAATTTGTAATGAGATATCTTGTAATTGTAGTTACTCGACTATATGTTGAATAAAAGAAAAATTTTCTCTATCTCATTTTTACCTTGTAAATTTACTTTATGGTGAATTTTTGGTTTTTAGTATGTTTTTAAAACGTGGATGTTACAAAATCATGGTGTTGATACTCCCTTTTCTCAAGTGCAAGGTGTTCATCAAGTGGGAGAATGTTAGGAAAAGTGTCTCAACCTTGCAACTACGAAAGGTTACTATTCTTCCAAGTTTTGGTCTTTTTGAACACCCTTTATCTTGGAGAATGGTCTAAAACTTTCAAAGTTTCCCAAAGAGCTAAAAATGACAAGACTTACTATTTTTAGTAACTCTACATTTGACCTCGGATTGACCTAAAATTTTTCCAAAAAGGTGCGGAACTACTAAGTAAACATCTTAGGTGAGTTTCGACTCAAGATCATATATGGATTGCAAGATATTAAAGTTTCTATTTTTTGAAACCGCTAAAAAAAGTTTGAACTTAGTTTTAAGGCACTTAGAGGTCCCTAAACACCCCCAAAAATTGTCGTAACTAACAAAGTAGGTTATATATTGATAAATCTCTTCACAATCTTTTCAACGCATTAAATGATTTGTCAATCAGACACCTAGATCAAAAGTTATGACCTCCAGAAGTTAGACATCCTATTTTTGGGAAATGTGAAAACGTGTTGGACACTCAAAAGAGCTATAAAGGGGAGAGTTACACATTTTGGTGTGTGATTTGGCACATCATAAGGTATCTATTATTGGAGATAATTTGGGCTCCACTTTTGATTGGTTTTGACTCATGGTTTTGTAATTACCGTTGATAGTTTATTGTATTGTATCTCTTATATATCAAGAGCTTGAGATGGAGGTTGTGTGTAAGTGTCTTATAGATGTTGAGTTATCTCCTAGATCTCTAGTTGATTAATACTATTGTGAAATCTTGCTCTGCAAGTATATTGTAATCTTCTTCATTCCTAAATAATATATTGGGTGGCTTTGGAGTGTGGGGTTTTTTACTTGAAAGGGTTTTCCCCATGTATATCTTGTGTTGTGAGTTTTGCATTTGGAAGTTTTTATTATCTTTATGTTAATGTGCATCTTAATCTGTAACTGTAAAAGTTAAAGTTTGCATAAATCTTTTCTTAGTAGATCAGTGTAGGAAGTGTTTCTACATACGTTGCTTCCTTTCACTACTTGGTCTTGGTCCACTATAATAGTTTTCCATATCCTCCAATTCAACCATTTAGATATTGACCAGTAATCCAATTATGTTTGTAATATTCAAAATAGCATTATAGCATTCCAACGTCTTAAAAAGGATTCTAGTACACACCTAGAAAAGTGTGACATGACACTATCCTATGTGTTTTCAATAAAATCTTGTGTGTTTGCTACATTATCTTGCATGCTTGCAAACCCCGTGTCATCAACCATGTCAAAATTACATTCATTGTATTGAGTATGATCCTTTTCTCGTTTGCTTTCCCTATCAAGATCATCAAACAAATTTCAGCACTTGGGATTTTGTGGCATTTGTGGAAATTTCGGTGTTTTGTTGGAGATACTTGGCCTTCCCCTCACATTCATGCACTTGATCATGTCTCTTTGTTGATGAAGAGTGTGACCAAATCCATATTATACAGGGCGAAATAGATGCACACTTGGATGGTCTAATTCAAGCTGGGATGAGACGTGTCTACTTTTGACCTTGTTTGACAAGTCCTCTAAAATATTATCAATGAAAGTAAGTGTTGCCAAATCTAATGTGTTAGTTAGAATTCCCTGAAACTTGTTTGTTAGTTACAACTTCATTTGTCTTTGCATGTCCATCTCTATTGTCAATGGTCTACAAACAAAAATAGACATGTTTTATAAATTATGAATCAAACTAACAAGAATTGGAATGAGAAAAATGTGGTTATAACATCACTTGTGTATGCACACTATAATCCTCCAAGAGTTGGCAATTTTCATTACATCCAATCCTATCAAATTCATTATTTTTTTCCTACATTGACATTGTGACACATTTTAAACACATTTTTTTGTAAAGAATGATATACCAATATAACAAAAGAATCTTATTTGTCAATTATAAAATGATTAGAGACATTGGTGGCATATCCTTCTTCTATAGATGCAACTATACCAACAAGATTATCAAGGTCTACATGTGCAATTTTTTAGATAGATGTTCTCTCTCCCTCATCTAGTTCACCTTGATGACATGCTTACACATGTGTCCTTGCATTGAAAAGTTGCAAGAGCACATACACAGATTAGGTGAGGAAATAAACACCTCATATCGAAAACAAGGATTGCTTTCACTTGCCAGCCATGCTATGTGATCATCAATGTCATTTAATGTAACATGGCTATTTGGAATTTGTGAGGCTCAGACCCACGATGTGTTTTTAATCTTCTCAATATCAAATTTCCTACAAAAACCATGTTTCTTACTAGCTTGTGTCCACCAATAATAGACATAAACATGTGTTGTTAGTTGATGTACCAACCAATCAACACAACAATTTGCAACGCGCTTAATTGTCTTCAAGAATTACCTTTTTAGGGGCAAATGGTAGGACTTTATGGCACCATTTGTCTCTTGACTTGCATGCTTTAGTGTATGACAACATTTAGCCCACATACTCAATCTATCAGACCATCATCCCTTAAAATATTCCATGAATGAGAGTTGTGTATCTTTAAAGTCCTTAATAAATATGTGAGCCACATTCCTTGCAGAATCTTCATCTATTGTACAATGCATGATATATCCAAGTCTACCAAACATCTCTTGCCTAACTGCATTATCCTTGAACTTTGCGATCAAGTTCTTCAACCATGCATGTCTAACATGCCAAGAGCATAGATATACATCACACTGAAACACTTCTCTGCATCATGAATACTTTTACTTAGTATTTAATATTCTTCCATGGGACATATTGAAATATTTACAAAAATACAAGATTTTAATGAAAGATGAAACACTTGATAGCTCTAATTTCAGTACCTGCATCATCCACCGTAAATGCGTTTAGTCTCCAATCAATATTCTTCAAGTGAACCCATTGGAGAAGAATGCACATCTGGAATATATAATATCATATGCACAAGACCTAGACATAATGACCCATGCCACAGGCACCCCCATATGCTTTGAGTTGAATGCAAGCATTGTATAGAATTGAAACTGTTATAAGACACATAGTACAATATATCAATATTGTGTTTTATTTGAGCATAAACATTTTCAATTCAACTCTATCAAAGAATGCACAACATACCTTCATTACATTTCTACCAAATATAGAATCCATGACCAATATGTTGTGGCCATATTGAAGCTTCTAGTCAAGTTGATCTGGCAATTGAATTCCCAAAACAAATAGGATTTCCCCATCTCCATCAATAGCAGTAGCATTATACTCTTGATATGCAAACCACTTGTCGAGGTTTGCCAAACCCCATTGTTGCACTGAATGAGCATCATTTCCATCAAACACGTAGCTTGATGTCTTAATTTTATGATCAATATTCACAATATCATCCATGGTAAGCAAATCATCCTGAGAGGATTGACCCTCAAACATGGTCATCTTCTCATGCACCATTTTCTTATGTTTTTTATGCATTGCATCTGTAGGCATGCCAAGCAGTAGCAATGACTATACCCATCCATGTAGTTATTTGCTAATATATATGGTGCAAAGAGGGACCTCATTCCTAGAAACTCATTCTTCTTTTGGCTGTGAAAAGTATGCCTTCCTTGTCCACATGTTGAACCTAGTGGTACCATACCAATACATGATCTAGCTTGTGAACCATGAATCATGTGCTATAATGGCAAGTACAACCATGTTGTGTATGTTTGCAGCCAAGTCTACTACCCTTCCCTAATTTGGGCACCGAGGATAGATCAAAAGGTGTTGCATCTAAATTTTCCTGAAGTCCTTTGATCCATATGTACACCAATACCAATGAAAATCATAAATAATATTCAAACTATTAACATATGTATTTAGCCAATGATTCTATCTCTCTTTCACTTCACAATTGTGAGTATTAACATTTGTAGTTAACTAATTATTCTTACATGTTTTCCAAAAAGCTAAATTAATCATGGTTTTTGCATCAGAATCAAGAGGGTGTTTCTTTGTATGACTCTTGTGAAAGTAGGTTGGGTAGGAGTCCCTCAAACTTTCTCCCTTGATAAAACCATTCAATCTATCAACCTCAATCCAAGCTAAAAATAATTGTGAGCCTTTAATCTGATATACGTCTCCCATGAAATGTCTTTGTAGGAAAAATTTCCACTAGGGGGCGTTGAACGGCTTCATCCATGATGCGATACCAATTAACATTCATCTAGTAGATAGACAAAAATTTGATTAGAAAATGTCTACACATGATATAACACACTTGGTAGAAATTCTAGACATTTGATAACCATTCGAAACATGCTACGTCTAATCATTGCAATTATGCCCATCATCAAGATTAGAGGTAAAGATCCTAAGGATATCATATGTCAATGTGGGAAATGATTGTAAAATTTAAATCAACAATGATTATTAAATTGTACCTAGATAGAGCACTTGGGAATTACTTGGACCCTTCTTGGTCATAGGAATGAAGCAACCAACTTGAGAGTTGCATTCTACTCTAGGAGGAGTTACTTTTGAAGGAGGGCACATGGGTTGGACCATGTTTTTGAGTCTTTTTTTGACCCATGGTATTATGTTACATCCCAAAAAGGCTACAAGGGTTGTAAGGTAATAATTCTAGGTTAATTCTAGTGGGCATGTGATAAGGCTTTGGTTAATTTGAATTTGATAAATGTAGAACCATATTTGTATGAATATTAAATTTTAGTGACATCATAAATTGACTTTTCTTTCATTTGAATGCAAATTTTGACTTACGAATAATAGTAGATATGTTCAAAATAATCTAAAGGCTTCTAGAAAACCCTAGTTGGCCATTCAGATTAGATATTGTCATGTATTTATTAAAGGTGTATTTATGATTTTGGAAGGAGGTCTTTGAAGACCATGTGCTCTTCACATGGCAAATGTATGATTTTGTAAGAGCCTTTAATGTGTTGTAGGAGTTTGTCTCCACTACTTGCATTTTCATTTAATGGTTAGGGGTTAGAGAAATTTACCTTTTATTTTCTTTATTGTTTCATTTATCTCCTCAAAGATGTCAATATTGACCTTTGAATTGGTTGGGTGAGAAGGGACACTTTTTACCTTGTGATTGGTGAGGACTTGAGAGGTGAGTTGAGTTTTCTTAAACTTTGGGATAGGTTCAGGAGAGGGGTAGACACTTTTGGATTTGATTGTTCACTTTCATGTTTGAGTTTAGAGAGATTAGAGAAGAGAAAAGAGAAAGAGCGTAGTGTTCTTGAGCTCTTGATTGGTGAGGACTTGAGAGGTGAGTTGAGTTGTCTTAACCTTTGGGATAGGTTAAGGAGAGGGCTAGACACTTTTGGATTTGATTATTCACTTTCATTTTTGAGTTTAGAGAAATTAGAGAAGAGAAAAGAGAAAGAGCATAGTGTTCTTGAGCTCTTGAGAGAGATTTCTTGTGCTAAAGAATAGATCTATAGATAGGGAATTACATGCTTGAGTTTGGGAAAGACAAGGATTGTGCTTAATATAGAGTTACAAATCTTTTTTTGGAAAGATTTAGAATTTTAGAAGTATGACCTTATTCCCTTGCATTTATTTTGATATTTCCTTTGTGTTGCATGATCTGTGCTCAGAAACAAAGATTTAAAATGTATTAATGGTGTTATAATGATTTATATATGTATAAATCCAGGAGTATGTTTCTTGTATTTAAAAAGGATGAACCTTATAGTAAAATGTGTTCAAAGTAAAAAAGAAAGTGTTTTATTCCAAGTATGGTGATTTACTTGTGTAAATGAGAGTTTGACACCCTATTGAGAGTCACCTATGAGGGTTTGATGCCTTTAACATGTTTAAGAGGAATGGAGTGTGGATTGAAACCCTTAAGATTTATCCATTAAACTCACCAAATGGATTTGGAGGTCCTTTGTAAAAGACGCTCCATGGTCTTGCTTCACCTACCTCTCCTTGTGATTCTTGAGGGTTGCACTTATGTTTTGAGAATACCCTTGCATGCATGTGTTTGTTTGTGTGGCCAAATGAGTATTTTTTAATGGTGTGTGCATGCTCCCATTTGTATCATTCTCCTAAGCAAGGTGGGGTGGACCTCATGGTTCCACATGGTCGAGAGGTAACATTTCTCCCATTAGTTAGAAGCTTGGATTTATGGAGTCTTGAAAGAACCTTCTTCTCTTCATTTGAATATTGTATGAAACAAGTTATAATAAGGTTGTTATTTATTTGTGCTTAAAGAGTTGAAAAAAGTATTGATGTATGTATTTTATGGCTTATAAGAATTTATTTCGCACTACTCCTAGGGTAGCAAAAACAAGATGTCCTAAACCTCTCAAAAAAGATTTAGTCATTACATGCAAGTCACATATGGTAGAAATGAATAAGTCCCTAAACAAAAATATAAAATCTATACTTCTACGCAAATTAGAATATATGCTTCTAACTAAATCTATCTGTGTCTGCATAGAAGTGGCAAACCTATGTAAATGAGGGGCACTATGAGGATTAATATGAAATAAACCTGTTTTGGTTTGCAACATGGTTATGTTTTTAGTTATCTATACTATCAATCTTTGTTCAACAGTTTGATGCAGGTTTTTGAGGTGGGGGACTTGAGGCAGGTTTTGAGGTGGGTTTTTAGGCTACTCAAACAAAGGTCCATCAATATAAATCATATACATTTATACAATCCATGATCTCAACTACAATTACAAAAAAATTAACAAATACATTTTACAAATAAATACATGGTCTCAATTGTAAACACTATATATATAGCAAATGATGAGAATTCTTATTTATAGAAAACTCTTATACACTTGATGTCACTAGTAGTGGTGATTGCATACCTAAGGATGGCAGAAAAGGTGATGTTTACCAAGTGAACAAGTTGTCATCTTTTATGATGTAACTAATTTTCATGTTAGACAAGAATACTACATAATCAATTCACCTAGATTATGATATAATATTTTAACTAATTGTTTCAATACTAAAAAATATATCAAGATATATATTAATATTTTGAACAAATTTCTTTATGCATTAATTATAAAATATGTCTCTATGAATTTATCCTTAATTTCTTGTATTATCAAAAATTATTTTAGGTTTACTAATAAGACCATATATATGTCGTACTCATCATCTAATAATATGCATAAAAAAGTAGCAAATCTAACTTGTCAATAAGCTTGCTCACATAATCTATAAATTCTAATGCATTAACCAAGTAGGTAGTATCATGCATATGCATATAGGATGAAGAAATGAAATATTGTGCTAAGAATTGCTATCAAATAAGACCATCTTAGGTTTCATAATAATATGTCCATCATGAAAAACATGAAGCTAATGATAATGTGAAGAGAGACACTACGGAAGACATTATCATTGTAAGGCAATAATTTCCAAACTTATCATGAGATGTATCACCATAAGGAGCGAATAGACCTACACATGTAAGTCACTAACATATATCATGCACACGAGATTAACATGATAAAAATGTGTTGTACATGTATATCAATCATGGCTAATAGTTTAGGATAATTCATATTGAGTAAGATATAATCAATCAAAGATCTATGGATCCTAGGGTTAGAAGATCGCAAGATGTAGCAATGAAAGTACAATAGGATAGATCTATAATTTGAAAGAAAATGAACCTTCCACAAATTAGAATTTTAGGAATGATTCCAAAATACTAATTCATAATGATTATCTTATTGAATAATCTTGATTCAAGATATATTCAACTAAAAGTATCATTCACCATTTATGTGTAGGTCCTTATGTTACTAGTCTTGCTAGTATTTTAGTTTGTAGATAGCTTTTGTGTTGATTGGTTGAACCTATGTGTGAAGCAATCTTATTGTATTGCAAATGTTGGATGATTTGATTGGCCAGGTAAGTTGCTTATTTGAGTTTAACTACCCATAGTGTGTGCATTAGGACTTGGAAATGCTGTAGCCTAAGTCCTAATGCAAATGTTGTGGATAGGGTACTATTGTTGTTGATCTATGTTATTATCCTAACATTATAAATAAATTTATAAAACTTAACCTAAATTGAGCTCTAATGGTTAAGTTGTATAAATATATTTATATTGATTGATTTATGGAGTATAGTTTGTTTTGAGCCTAGCCTTATTATCTATAGCCTATGGTCTTAAGTTATGTGTGCATATAGATATAGATATAAACATTTCTCCTACCTATATTTAAATTTAGGTCTTAGCTAAAATAAAAGCTAACCATAATATCTAACCTAGACCTACGTGTAAATTTAACTATTATCTACATAGATGTAGAAGATAAGGAAGCCTTAAATTGGGATTTCCACTTCACATGGCATGGTACTAAAATATTGAAGAACTCTAAAATGAATAAAGACATTGCATCTAATGGCCTTAAATGAGTTATGGCATGCTTCTAACACAATATTTAATCAAGTGTAAAACATGAGTTAAATTTAGGTGTGTTCTATCATTGGCATATGTGCATTCTCAATTCATTTTTGACTTGGTCCATCTAAAGAAATGGTAAAGCCATGCAAAAATTATCATGTGAATACTTATCATGCAATAATGGTTGGAAATTTAGTCATGACTTGGTATTTTAGGTGGAGAAAGAGATTTTGAAAGTATTGGCAATGACATTATTTTTGGTTGGAAGTTATATCATTATTACTAAATAATGATCCTTGAATTTAGTTACCGTAATGTGATGGTATAGAGAAACCTATATTTGAAACCATAACCATTGATACATGCATTATTCATGACCACTAATATGTGCTACTATTATTACTTATTGAACTCCATAATCAATAACATGACTATGTTAGTTAAAGGGAACTTGTAGTTATAAAGTCTTAAAAATGATATTAACAAAGTTAGTATATTATCTTATAAATATTTGTAACTTATATGCCACCTAAATGTACAAATCAATTATGGTTATGATTACGTAGGAGAGGTTAAGAATTGATGTTTATAATTTTACAGGGAAATGATATAAGTTGATGATATTCTATTGTAGTAAGATTCTTAGAATGAAACCTTCTTAACTCCAACTTGATAAACTACTTAGCTCAAGTATCAACTATGATTCATTAGGGTTGCATGAACTTGAAGTGGACAAGTCTTAAGTCATATAGTAAACCTATAAATCATTAAAATCTAACAATATAGAATTTCTTGTATGAAAATGAAATGGTTTCAATGTTAAGGGTGGAACTTTATTAGCACAATTGTAAAATCCTAAGGTATGGTTTCATTGTCCTTGATCTATGAGTTATTGGATAAATATCTTTGAAAGCAGTGAATAAATCCATTATTCTAGTGAATTTAAATGTTTCAAGAGAGCAAAATCTCTTAGTTCAATATTTTACATTTTGTTTTTAGTTAAGGAGTTTAGCTGAAGTATTTCCTTGACACAATCTTCTAAAGGATCATATATGATAACACACATGAATCATGATTTGGATTCTCTGAGTTAGCAAAAAGAAAGGGATAAAGGAATGTAGAAAGAGTATAGGATTCGTACTTTCCTCTTCAAGAAGATTTATAAATACAATATATTTTGTAAATGAGTAAATCCCAACTAGTGGCTGTGTAAATATGCATATATCAAGAATTTAACAAAACTAGTGCTTGAGAAGGAAAATCAAATGCACTGAATTTTTATATTTTGGTTTGAAGTGAAGGATACTCTATTTAAATGAACCAAGGCTTATCCCCTTTATACCGGTTGATTGGAAAATGATTCTTCACGGTCTGTCATAGTTTATAATTGATATGAATATGATCTTTAGCAGTCAGTTGCCCTGTTCCCACGCATAAGCTGAACCAAATTCACTGTTCCCGCACATAAGCCAAACCAAACTCATTGTTTCTATCACTGTTTAAAAGATAAGTGCAGCGGCTCAACTCATAACATGAATAAGATTTACAAATGTGGAATAATGTTTCCCTATTGTTGCAGTCGCCCTGATGTCAAATGCGGAAGTTTGGTGGATGTTCGTAAATTGTTTGATCACATAAAAGAATGAGATAGCCTCTCCTAAAATATGATTATTGCAGCGTACAGAAGACATAGGTTTCCTCATGAGGCAGTTGCACTGTTTCACCATATACAACAAACAGGTTTCCAACTTAATCAGTTTACATTTGCAAGTGTACCCCAGCCTATGCCAAAATGGGAGGTTTGGAACAGGGTATGGACATCCATCATAAGATAAAGGTTAGAGGAATTTTGTCAGATGTTGTAGTAGGAAAGGCTCTGGTAGACATGTATGCAAAATGACAGATCGATGCGTTTGAATGATAATAATTGTAGTTCATTAAAATGAGAGATTGATGCGTATGAATGATAATATTAAAATTAATTTAACATTACTATAGCAAACGGGAGGCCCATATTGCTCTTTCTTTTCCCCACCTGCTAAAAGAGCCATCTCAAACACTTTTGATGCTGATTGGGGGATGACAACACAAGCCATCGCCATAGTTAGAAGAAACAAAATCAAAAAATTATGAGCGCAAGACGAAATTGTGGAGATGAGGTTTGGCTACGACGGCCAACTTGTCAAGACAATGCTCCCAGGAACAAAAACAATTAAAATCACTGGCTTCTAAGACAAGGAATGGATATGGGTTCGAGTCTCGTTAGTGATCACAGAGGGTTTGATCCTCAAGTAGATTCTCTGCGGCTGAAAACCAAGGTCAAAACAACATTCTGAAATGTCATCTTACTACAAAAAAGGATTTCAATTGCATCACTTGATTCATTCTAATTCAACATATAAAGATTCTGTCAATGTAATAATTTCAGTATAGATATGTAAGTTACCAGAAAAATAATGCAATAGGCAAACGCTTCATGAAGAAGACAAGAAATGCCAAAAATTAAAAACTCAAAAAACAGACCACAAAATGACAGAACATGGATTCTAGTTCTCTGTTTCTGGATTGTATCAGCTTTCACATTCAGAAAATTATAATTTTCTTATACACATGTCAACCAAAAACATCTATGCTACAAAACACCAAAGCTCCTAGGAAAAATTCAGCTTAAGGAACATGTAGCAACCATGCCACTCACCATAAGGAATCCATCTAGGCTCTGGAAACTTCAAAATCATAATTAAATGCCAAAATCTTAAATTCATATAAATTAAGAACACTGCCAGAATAACATCCAGAATTATCGTTAAGCCTTAAGGCTTAAATGATTTTGTTAAAAAAAAAAACTATATAAACACTTAGATACCTTAAAGCACATCTGTTATTGCAAAGCCAATAGTAAGTACATCATTCAGCACTCAGATTTTATCCGTTAACATACTACTCGGCATTGACAAATACAAATCATACTGAGAGGACTTCACCGATTTCCAAATTATCTATTGCATACAAACAAGAAACACGAATGTGATTTAAACATTTTTAATGACACTAATATGCCTTAAATAACTTTCATCAATGCCATTTAACTTCTGTGTAGGTGTTAAAGGTATGTTCAATACCCCTATAGGGGATAGATGTCAACTTTTTTCTGACATTGCTTAAGCTTATGTTACTATAGAAGAGCAGGTAACGTATAAACATTATTAGTAGGCATGGGTTTTCCACAGTCCATGATAGTATTGAGAGTACTTTTGGATTCAACTGTGTATGTTTTTATTTAACGTTTTCGATCATACTCAATGATACATCATTAGGAAGAGGAGTTGTGATGATGAATCATTGAATATGATCCAAAACGTTAAATAAAAACATACACAATTAAATCCAGAAACACTATCAATAAAAACATTATTATTCATTGATTGTTTATCTCCTGTACAAATCTATCAAGATGCTCATAAATTCAATTATACAACATGCAACAAGATAAACAAGCCAGTTCTTAATCATTTAGGAGACAGATGTGTTCATGCAAACATGACTATATATAGCAAATAATGTCCATTTGTGAACATGTATGTGTATGTAGGTGCACTATGTTAACTATGGTAAAATCAAATATGTAAGACACATATAACTGTGTAGCATTCATCATCATATTGAATGATCAATAAGTAAATATATACTGGTCTTGCGCCCTCCATAAGAAAATCACTTCAAAGGGCAATCATTCAAATAGAACTATGCAACACTAAACTCTGAGCAAGAAGTTTAAGGACACCAAACACTTGAAGTTTATCGCCAACATGCATAAGACTTATTTGTCAATTAAGGGCAGGACTTTTCCACTGCAGGCCCTGGAAATTCCTGTAGATTTATGTGCAAGCATGTGAGAAAAAATCCTCACAACCCTTTCACACATTCAACTCTTCTAGATAGTCACCCTAAACAAACATCAAACAATACCCTGTTGTATAGAAAATAAGGACATCAATAATTTTCATTATTTACTTTAAAAAAATATTATGCCAAAATTAACTACTAAACATTGAATCATAAGCAAGACAAAATAAATTTTAAAAAAGTGACAAAGGCCAGACAACATATTTGAAGTGAGGAAACCCATTAACAGAAGAAAACCCCATATATATTAATGAAAAAGGCAACTTGAAATTTTACAATGCTTGCAATCTCTCTCCAATAAAAAAACGAGAGATATGGAGGAAAGGGAAGGAGAACCACTATTTTATAGAGGGGGAAAGAAAAATTATGCATGTTGCTCCAAACCTTTAAATTTTCCACCTTGCATTAGTGTATGCCTATGTGTCCTATTCCTCGTCATGAGGTCAGCACACATGCATGTGTCCTATTCCTCGTCGAGCGTACGGAAAAGAATTTGGTTTGTGATTCTTCGCAGAGATGGAAGAAAATATGCAGGAAATGACCTGACACACGGATGGAGGAAGGGAAAAAAACAGCCGAAAAGGGACGAAACAGAGAGAGAAGAAAAAAAAAAAACGGGCCGAATCTTTGGGACAGCAGGCAGGCGGGATGACACATTTTTGGAACAAAACCTCTCACTAATAAACCTATTCCTATTGGCTAAATATATTTTAAAATTAAAAAAACACAAACTATTAAATTCTAGGCCTAGACTCAATTCAACATCTACACTTATTTCAAAAAATTCAATAAATACTAACTTAGATTTATGAAAGGATTACATTGTGTTGATCTAGCTCTAACTCAAATAACTTAACAACTAAGTCTTATTATAATGTAAACTCTTTAAAGTGAAAATAATTTTATCTCATTACAATAAAATAAATTAATCTTTAAATGATCAGAAATTCAAGTCACTAAATCTTACAAATAATTCTAAGTACAAACAAACATAGAATTTTAAAAATTGTCCAAACAATATGGACTAACAAAGTTTCGTAATCAAATTAAAAAATACTACAACAATATGACTTAAGAGCTTAGTCAAATGGTTTGGAATGAAAAATTCCATGCCTAAATTTTAAAAGTATTTATGATTTCACTTTGAAATCATCAAACCAAACACAAAAGTTGTAAATAATAAATCTAACTAAATAGTTTCTTGCAATAAATTCTATATGTAAATAATAAAATTAAGAGCAAGACTTATTTTTGGCATAAGATAACTACCAATTAGTTCCTCTTCTTTGAAAGAAGTGTAGAGATATCCGTAGATAATTCGATTTTGTAAGGACTACTTGTGAGAGTCTTGAGTTCTTCATCTTGAATATCAGATGTAGCTGAGCCTGGATAATTCAGTTGTGCCTGCCTATCAACCTCACTTATAATCTTTGGATATTGCGCTACTTGTCTATCAACTTGACTTTAAAATCTGAATAATCCATTATTCTTTCTCTATCAACTTGACTTGTAAAATCTAAATAATCCATAGGTCTTTGTCTATCAACCTGACTTGTAAATTTTTGGTAATCCATTATTCTCGATCTATCAATCTGACTTGTGAAGTCCTGATAATACTCCACCCTCTGTCTATCAAAAGCACTTGTATCATGTGAAATGCCACCTTGATCAAAAGAAGCTTTAGTAGACATTGATAAAGCTGAAGAAGATGCAGATAAAGCTAGTTGCGATCTCAATGGATTTTGCCTATAAGAAAAAGGGTTAACATTAATGTTCTCTAAAGGAGGAACATATGTTCTAGCAATTGTAGATTGGTGAGCAAAAGGAGGAGGATATTGTTGTTCCCATTGTTGAGGAGTAGGAATTACATTGGGATTAATGTTGTATTCAAAAAAATTTAAAGGAGGTTGTTGTAGTGGAAACTGGCTCTGCTTCAATTCTTCAATATGTCGTCGTTGTTGCTCTTGATAATTTAACTCTCTTGTCTGTGGCATCTGTGGATAATAAGTATAATCATCCCTACATCTGCTATATAAATATGGACAAGACAAATAATTAAAATCTTGATGATGTAATCTAGTAGGATGCCCATACCCAAGTCCATAATCTATCCATCTCCTACGTTTTGTATCAACAACTTCTAACTGGGGCTCCTCTATTACTCGTTTTGAACTCATGGATTGCTCACCAACACTCTCATCTTTGACATATTGTTTACCACCTAAAGTAAAGTGGCCATTACAAACAAGACATTTGTACCTTGCTTGTAAAACATTTGAAGAGTTATTGTCGAAGTATCTGAATTTGGTATTGCGTTGAAGGCATGTAGGACACATTGGTTTAGCTCTTGAATCTTTTAAAGCTTTTCTCAACTCTTCATATCTTGCCATCTTATTTACAGGTTCTGGAAGACGAATCTTGTAATTCCCAAGAATGTGAGAGGATTGTTCAATAACTGCTTCAGGAAAGTGATCTCTTATAATCTGTAATACATTCTCATCCATCATATTGTATGGTAAGTCATAGATATCTCATCGTTATACTTTACACTCAACCCCAAAAAGTTGAAATAACTCTAATTTCACTCCCATAAGTTGTATGCTTGTTTTACGATTTATTTATAAAATGTTTTAAAAATGAAAAAAAAGTGAGGATAATTTCATGCTCGCTTTATGACTTATTAATTGAATGCTTTAAAAATGTAAGAAAATATATATTTTTTAAAAATAGTAGAAAAGAAGAGAAGAAATGACCACTTCCTACTTGCTTTAAAATTTATTAATTGAGATTTTTTTAAATGAAAGAAAATCCAATTGTTTTAAAGCAATAAACAATAATAGAAGAAATCTAACTAATTATTTATAAAATGTTTTAAAATAAAAAAAAAAGTGAGGACAATTTCATGCTTGCTTTATGACTTATTAATTGAATGTTTTAAAAATGTAAGAAAATATATATTTTTAAAAAATAGTAGAAAAGAAGAGAAGAAATGGCCACTTCCTACTTGCTTTAAAATTTATTAATTGAGATTTTTTAAAATTAAAGAAAATCCAATTGTTTTAAAGCAATAAAAAATAATAGAAGAAATCTAACTACCTTCTTAACAACTAAGCATTGTTTCCTATGAAGAATTAAAAAAAAATCTAATTTTTTAAAAATAGTAAAAAGAAGAGAAGTGACCACTTCATACTTACTTTAAAAATTATTAATTGAATGTTTTTTAAAATCCAATTGTTTTAAAGCAATAAAAAAGAATAGAAGAAAGCTAACTACCTTCTTAGCAACTAAGCATTGTTTCTCTATCAAGAAAAAAAATCTAATTTTTTAAAATAGTAAAAAAGAAGAGAAGTAATGACCACTTCATAATGAAAGAAAATCCAATTGTTTTAAAGTAATAAAAAAATACAATACCAATTTAAAGATTGTACACAAATCAAATCAAATTTTAGAAAACATTCTAGATTTTAAAAGTTACAAGTCAAATCTATTAAAATTTATTTTTAACTTATAAATCAAAAATAATAAATAATAATTAAAATAATCTTAGATTTTAATTTTATAAAACAATCTAAATTCATATAATCATTTATATGAGAAAATTTAAATTAAAAAAACAATATCTAAAAAATATCAAACTAAAATAACTTTTTGAATTGTTATAATCTTCCATATAGAAAAAATATTTAGAAATAAATGAAAATTCAAACCATAATATAATTATGAAAAAATACAAGTAAAATTAAAACATACAAAAAACAAATATTATATTTATTATTATAATCACTAAATATTTTTAAATATAAATTAAAAATGAATATATATATATATATATATATATATATATATATATATATATATATATATATATATATATATATATATATATAGTCATTTTTAATTTATATTTAAAAATATTTAGTGATCTAGACAGACAATAATAAAGAAGAAAAAATCAATAATATATATATATATATATATATATATATATATATATATATATATATATATATATATATATATATATATATATATATATATATATATATATATATATATATATATAACATTTTTATAGATTAAATTTAATAGTAAAAAGTTATTAAACACAAATTAAAGAAGAGGAAAAAATCATTATAAAAACCATATTTTAATTTCTTAAAAAATATAAAAATTTATTAAATCATTAAAAATAATCTTATGTTTTTTATTTTTTTTAATTTTTTAAAATAAATGTAACCACTAAAAAGTTATTAAACATAAATTCAAGAAGAAAAACCATTAAAAATTTTATATTTTAGTTTTAATAAATTTTAAAATATATATTTTTCTTTAAAAGAGATTCTATCTTTAATTTTTTTTAAATTATATTCTCTACAATATTTAAAAATAAATAAAAATAAATTGTTATGTTCTCTTATAATAAATATTTTATTATGATCCTCTAAACAAATATATATATTTTTGGTCTATGAATTTAGCTAATTGGGGGCCTACCCGTTAAACAAAAAATGAAATAAATAGAAACAAGCTACTCTAAAGAGGGCCAAGGAAAATACATATAACTATCTGCTTCTATTACTTCATTATTACATTATACAATATAGTTTGTCAAAATCACATTATGGGTTGCAAAAACCACAATATATCAACTATATGCATATTAATCCTTACTGCACCACCCTTGCAGGTCCCACGGTAGTGCTCAACCCATCTTCCTCACCACTGCCCTCCCCTAACATTTCCTCCTTCACCAATGCAAAGGACCGGACCACCGTGTCGTCCCCTCCCACTCCTACCACCTGCTTCAAAAAATTCAAGCTCTAGGTTGCTTTCCTCCGTCTCACCTCCATGTCACCCCTGACAGCTTCAACAACAAATGGGATCGAGGGCCCATTAAACTTGGGAAACAATACCGTCCACACCCCTTGATCATGCCTAAACCCCAATCCCACTACTGCCATTTCCAAACAAAGATCTAACCCCCACGCACTTGGAAAAGACCAGGGTCTTCAAAATCACCTGAATAATTTCCTCGTCTACACCTAGGTCAAGCAACACAATTGTAAACATAGACACAACATCCAAATTTACTCTGTATTTGTTTACATCCATGAAAAACGTATCTCTTAATAGCATTTTCACACCCAACAACACTATCTCCGACCGAGTCTTGAAGATTTTCCTAAGCCTCATCTCTGTAATCTCTCCCCTAAAAGACATCTACCTCCCCTTCCCAACCAGACTCATCATTGTCTCCATTTTCATACCTTCATCTTGGATCAATGCAACTAAATAATTGACTTCCATGCCCTGCCATATGTAATGCAACCAACATCATTGCATCCTTTGCCAACCTTACTTCCTTAGCTCCCATGCTCAATGATCAAATGTCTTCATAAATGAGAATGCTTATTCTGTCCTTGTAATGATTACAAGTCCCTCTAAAATGTTTTCCACTCCTCCTAATCTTTCGTTGCAAACTCCTCCATGTGCATGTTGATTGCAACATTTGCCAGTTCATCAGCCTCTCTATTTGCCTCTCTAAACACATGACCAACACTAAAGCCCTCGAGTTTGTCGATGGAGGTCATGCAGATTCTTAAAATATTCCTAAGTTTCCAACTTAGTTTCCATTTGCAAAATTTATAATCTTGTTGATGATTGTTTGGAAATCCCCTTCAATAGCCAATCTCTTAATATTCAATCTCTCACTCATCTAGAGGCCAAGCAATAACGCTTGAGCTTCTGCCTCATTGTTTATGTCGTTGGCAAGTTTTTTAGCAGTAGAGATCGCCATCATCACCTTATATCATCTCTGATAATACATCATGCCCTTGACATCCCTAGATTTCCCTTAGTTGCACCATTGAAATTTAGTTTGAGCCAACCTTCCCCTGGAGGGACCCACCTTGCATCAACTTGTGGGTTGTGCGAAGGATAAACCCTAGCAGCCCCATAAATGGGGGCTCTAAAAAATTATATTTAAAAAGATAACAATTTTTTTAATTTTTAAAATTAATTACAAAATATATTTTAAATTTTTATAAATATATCCACAAACTATCAAATTCTAGGTTTGGATCCATCTACATTTATAAAACTAGCATACCTATCTTTAGAAAAATCTATCTAAAATACACCAAGAGATATCCTTCCTCAGACACCTATTCAACAAATATATGACAAATTAATTTTAAAATAAGCTTGCATCTCAAGAAAGATCTATCTCTCAACATATTTTAGATAGATTTTTCTAAAGATAGGTATACTAGTAGCATCTACAGTTTGAACATGTATAAACAACACTATTTTAATGATTGCCACTTTTTTTTGAGTAATAATAGTGTAGTACCTTTAGAGAACATAACATTGGAAATATTGAAAATGTGCAATAGAGCTAAGATAATGTGAGAAAGAGTGCATTATTTCATATTTATTAAAACAAATTTATAAGTACATCACATCATTTATCATGTTTTCATAATCATGAAATTGTGCAATACAACTTAGAGAAAGTGAGAAATAGTGCATTACTTCATATTCATTCAAATAGATTTGTAAGTACGTCAAATACGCATTTTCTAATAATTTGAGTCTTTGCTCTTAAAATTTTTGGTTGGCAAGTTATTTTCCTTTTTTCATCTTTTCATAATGGTCATATGTAATTTTAGTGGCATTATTCTTAGACCTTCTAATGACTTTGTTAGTGTGAAAAGGTGCATTATGTAACTAGTTCTCTTTTGACTAGTAAACCTATTCACCCCTTAGCTTAAGTTCACCTAGAGGATTAGATTCTCTTTTGTCTCACCTTATGTGGACTCAACACATGTCCTCACATTTGTCTCAAGTGTTCTACATGATGTGTCATGCACTTTTGAGGGGTAGTCAGATTTATAGACTCCTATCATCTTACCTCATCGACCTTGCCTTTATAAGCAAGGCCTCTTTGTACATTTCATTATGCTTTTTGTTGATAGTTATTGGCTTTGTTATTTTGCTCAATTCATTTGTGGAAGAGTTATTTGATATTGTATTCTTATTGTTGCTCCAACATGGTATAACAAGGAATTGCAAGTCCATTCTTGCTTTTTTGGTGAATCAAGCAATCAACCCTATCATTGGAGCATCGTGGAGTCAAATGACCTTCTTGTTGAGTCCAGAAGGCACGAGATAGTGGTTTTGGGTAAAATTGATTTTTTTTCATATTTTTTACTCCTGCCCTCTTGTACTGTACAAGCTATATGATATAATACCGTCTGCACTAATTTTTAGGAGTCAGAAAATGCAAATTATTTTTTGCAAAATCGCCATTTTGTAGCTTTGGGTGAATTTTGGCGTTGTGATTCGTGGATTTCATGTGGTATTTTGGCTTCTTAACCTCTCTACATTCCCCTGGTTTAAACGTTTTTTAACGAGGGTTTGACAATTTTTTTCATCTGTTGGATCACAATATACATAATTTTGGGTTGAAATTGTTGCTTGCAGGATCCAAATCACAGTCGTGATTTGATGTTCATTGTTTGGTCACCAGTTTTAATCCAAAGATACGGTCTCCATTTCCACCTGCTGCCATTATTACTTGCATTGTGATTAGTGGCTTCACAACCTCTCTCCACCATCATTGAGATTAACATTCACTGTGGTCTTCAAGCATCTTTGGTCTCAATTTGGGCTCATAGGTTTTTTTGACCTTGCTCAATCACGTTTGGTATTTCAATGAACGCACAGTCCACTTTGCCTATTTTCTGGCATTGCCATTTCACATTGGCTAAATTAATCTTAATTGTAATACTTATATTGTTAATGTCTATTTCACTTTATGTTTATTGTTAGTGTATATTGTAATTGTTAGTTGTCAAAGTTAGTGTATATTGTAATAAATCGTAGCATTCGTTATTGCAATTGATTGTTACCTATAACATTTTACAGTAACCATAGCATTATCTATTTCGATCTAGCAGTTTACACTATCCTCCAGCCAAAATATTAATTTTTTATGCCAGATAGACCACTTGGGTCTCACAACTTACCAAAGGAGGGTGTTTTTTTCTTTTTGCGACAACTTTTGCCAACAGAGGCCAGTTTTTATAAATTTGTAGCCTACATAAAGGTATTTCCATCAACTTTGCGGTGGCGGAGTTTATTTTCCCAAATTTTACTGTTTTGATTGATTTTTTTAGCTCCGAAGTTCAAATTGTGTCATAAATTTGAACAAGACATATCTTTCACCTCGTTTATCAAAATTTTACACAATTTAGTTGAAAAGTATTAGAAAAACACAAGGATCATGATTGTTGATGTATTTTTCAGTTTAGGATAGCCATTTTTTCCAAATTGTAAAAAATCATGATCTATCTCCCTTTCCTCCAAACCTTGGGTCTCAACACCCAATACAGAACAAATCTTTTCAATCCAAGCACGCGTTCCGTCTGGATTGATAGGAAAAGGAGCTACAATTAACTCACATTTTTCGCGTCTTATCAAAGTTGTCGCTGTTCGACTCAAAAATGGGTTAACACCACAACCATAAACTCCATCACCCAATGATGGAAGATCAATATATTTTAAATGGTTGATTTCAGCTTTCTGAATTGCTCGATTGTAATCAAAACTTGTCAAAATTTTCTGGGAGGGATTTCATTTCAATATTAATCAAATTTGGGAGATTGTGAGGCATAATTTAAGTGCCTACTTATGTCATCTTCAAAAATGGACTCTAAATTTGACTTGTTAACTCCACACAACTACCACACTTGAAAAGTCAAAGTTAAGCAACTATTTCCATCTAAGGGCTTATGGAGAATGTTAAGTAATGAAATGCTTGAACTCACAAGGGAGTTTAAGCATTTTGTATTTGCAAAAAAATCAGATGAAGCCATGGACATTATTGGTTTACATGTATAAGATAATCTTCAATTCCATTTTACAAATTGTACAAGTCCTAAAGAAATGTGGGATAGGTTATTTGATTTGTTTGGTTCCATCAATGAGTTTCATTCTTTACAACTTGATGTTGAATGAACAACTTTGTCTCCTGATGCATTTCCCTCAATTGAAGACTTTCTGGTAAATTCAAGTCTATACTTTATCTTTTTGATGGTTGTGGTAAATCTAAAATAGAATAGGAAAGTGTCTTTTTGATACTGTCAAAGTTGAAAAGCCCATATCAGATATTTTCTTCTACTTTCTATTCTACTATGGATGCACTTGGCACATATTTCAAGATGCCCACTTTTTGAGCAGTTTTGTGATAGACTCATGAGAGAACAATCTAAGTTACTCTCCATGGATGCAATCACCTCTAAATGTCAGACACTTGTGGCTCAATCATCTAAGGGTAAAGGAAAGAAATTCAACAAATCTAAGGCAAATTCCAATTCAGCAAGTGAGAATACCTCCACACAGAAACACAAGTCTGATAAGCAAGCCACTACATCTTGTAAGTCAAGTGAGAATCCCTCCAAGACAAATAAGAAGAAAAGTAAAGGGTCATGTTCTTATTGTGGAAAACCAAGTCATGATATGATTCATTGCTTTCAAAGGATGGAAGCCTTGGAAGAGGCTATGAAGAAGAAGAATATTTCTTTGCCCAAACGTAGTAAAGGACATACCCTTACAACTAGAGGATTAGAATCATCCAACGAAAGTTGGATACTTGACTCAAGAGCCTCTCATTACATGACTAAGTCACATGATCTTCTTGAGCATCTTTCTAATAGTTCGACATTTCAGATTATAGTGGATAACTCTACACAGATTCCAATTTTGGGGTAAAGTTCTAGTCAGTTGACAAATGGTTGCATTGAGGATGTACTATATGTTCCTGATATTTCTGCCAACTTTCTCTCCATTTACCAAATTTGCCATACTTGGGAAGGGAACATAGTGGAGTTCTCCCCACATGATGTAGTGATTAGAGAACTACAACATCATCATAATATTATTGGTTCAGGCAAAGTTGATCATGGGTCAAGATTGTATAGGTTTCATTCTTTTGAGTCATCTTGTGGATCATCACACATTGCCCATGTAGATTCTTTGAGTCAACTTTGGAATGAGAGGTTTGGACACCTAAATTATAGATATCTTCAGTAGTTGAGTACATGTGATATGGTACTTGGTCTTCCAAAGGTTTCATGCATGGATGGAGTGTTGAACACACTCGGATACTGAGAGGGGGGTGAATTAGTATCCAAACAAACTTCAAAACCTCCGGAGTAGATTAAAACTTAAACATTACAACATTAACATAAACATGAAAGTGTTGCAAATATGTGGCTAAGTGGGTTGTCATTGATGTCAACATATCCTTGTTGCCATTAGTGTCAACTATATCCTGTTTTGTTGTTTGCATAGAAGACCAGACTGTTGAGGATATTGAGAAAATTAATGATAATCAATGCATGCGGATCATGTGGTTGTGTAGAGGATTGTCATAGATTGCTCTAATTAAGATTTGAGAAGTCCGCATGAAGATTTGAATGAGTTATGGCCATCTAAGTATAACTGGTTCCTGCAATACTCAGGAAAGATAGAGTGATAGGAAAGAGGTCCGGATTGCTCCAGTAATATAAAATTGTGATCTGCGGATCTGAAGGCATGTTTGGGAAGTCAATGTGTATCATCAACACTAGTGGTTCGTGGTTTGGAGGTCCGCAAGCTATCCTTCTAGTTTGACAGTCATGGCAGAGAGTGTTCTTGAGGTTCCAGAGGAAGATTCAATTGCTTCTAATAATTTGGTTTAGAATGGATGTTATTGGTAAATTCAATGTGCTTGTGGAGGTCTCTAGATCGTATCGCTACTATGTTAGAGGTCCGCGTTGAGGTTTGAGCTTGTTGATTGAAGATTTCTTTTTGAGGTTGATGTTCTTCCCAGTCTTGGCCGACCGAATGTTCCTAGCCTATTGTGGATGCCTTAAAAATAGTTTTATGAAGTGTGGAGTGGTTGTAGAAGCAGATTCAAGTCTCAATTGTGTTTGGCCGACAGTGTGATGATCAGCGTCAAGTTTAGTCGATCTTGTTGATCATTCCAAGGTTGATGAAGTATATAAATACTTGTTGAAGAGGTATTAAAATCATTCTTGTGTAAAATAGATAAAATCTGAAGAAAGGATCAGGAGCAGAGCAGAGAAGAAAAGGAGCGAGAGCAGTGTAGAATGTGAAGAAGACTTTGAGGCAAAGCAAAAGTTCTTGAGCATTCATTGAAACTAAATCAGGCATGAAGTAGATGCTATTTCTCAGTTAATTCTTTCTAAATAAATTCTGTAGGTAGTGAGCCTCTCTTTTGAGCAGTGAGCTCTGGGCAGTGCACCTGAAGACATGTGCCTTCTATTTTACTAAGTACTTTTAACAGGGTACGCATTTTGTGGGTTAACCCCCACTGTGGTTTTTCCCTTAATCAGGTTTCCACGTCAAAATCTTGGTGTCAAGTGTGTTGATTATGTTTCTATTCTTATGTTGTTGATTAATGCTTTAATGTTTACATCACTAATATGTTAGTAAGATAATAAAGAAGGTTAAAGGCATAAAAGTTTTTGTGAGACAACAGATTCACCCCCTCTCAGTTTTCTAGTTCCAACAATTGGTATCAGAGCCAGATCCTCTCATAAAAGCCTAACCACTTGAGGAGATCCAAGATGTCAACCTACAAGAAGGACAGTCCAAGATTTGATGGAACAAATTATTTTGTTTGGAAAAATTGCATGGAGTGCCATTTGCAATGCATGGGCAATGCCTATTGGGCAATAACCAGTGTTGAGTATAAACCTCCGGAGAAAGGTCCTTCAACTCCTGGTCAAGTCAAAGATGCTGAAAATAACTTCGACCTAAAGAAGCCTTGTGAGTGCCCTGACTAATTTAGAAATGACAAATGTCTTTGGTCTAAAAACTGCTTATCAAATCTAGAAAAAGTTGGAGTATCTGTATGAAGGTGATAAATATGTCAAATGTGTAAAGCTGCAAAGTCTGAGAGGAAAATTTGAAACCATGAGGATGAGCGAAGATGAAAACATCACAATCTACATGCAAAAGATAAATGAACTTGTGTGTGGCATTAGGTGTGCAGGTGGAACTTTGGAAGAATCAAAAATTGTGTCAAAAGTACTCAGATCTTTACTAGATTCATACAAACATAAGGTTGCAGCTATAGAAGAGATCAGGATAGTCTCAGAGGTTACAAGAGATCATCTGGTTGGCAAAATTTCAGCTTTCGAATTAAGTGAGTTTGGTGATTCTCTTCCCAAGTTTGAATCTGCATTCAAGGCTAGTGTGTATGGAAAACAAAGATATGATCCGGGTGAAAGCTCTTCTGCAAGATCAAACAGATTTGTTAGGACAAGAAAGGATCTTGAATATGTTGAAATAGAAACAACAAATCTTGAAGCTCTTATTGCCAGAAGAATGCCAAGAGGATCCAGTAAGTATGAAGGAAAATTGCCACTCAAATGCTTTGCTTGTAATAAAATTGGTCATTTTGCCTCAAGATGTCCGGAAAGGTTTTCAAAACCAAACCCTAACAGGTATAAAGGTCAGAAGAAATGTTACTATGTCCAAGAAAATGGAGAAAAATAGGTAACAGGAGACAACTCAGTTGGTAGAATCTGTGGCAGAAGATCCATCTCTTTTGATGGCAAGAACAACACCAATGATGTTCTATATGTGGAAGGACTGAAACATAATCTTCTTAGTGTTGGACAGTTGGTTGACAAGGGTTATGATCTTCAGTTCAAGGATGGAAAATGCAGAATCTTGGAAAGCTCTGAAACTGAAATTGCATCTGGTACTCAAACCAGAGGTAACATCTTTCACTTAAGTAGTTCTGGGAAAAGTTGTTTGATTGCTCAGACAGATCAAAGCTGGCTATGTCATAGGAGGATGTGTCGTGTGAATTTTGACAACCTAATAGGTTCCACTCAAGATGTAAGAGATCTTCCAAGACTAGTGAAACCTAATAACATATGTAGAGAATGTCAATTGGGTAAACAGAACAAAATTTCATTCAAGAGTAAGGAACAAGGTTCAAGTGAGAGATTGGAAACTGGTACATACTGATCTCTGTGGTCCTGCTAGAATTAGGAGTGTGCAAGGAGAAAGATATTTCATGCTGCTAATTGATGATTACTCCCGGATAATGTGGGTAACTTTTCTGAGAGAAAAATCAGAAGCCCTTGACAAGTTTAAGGTGTTCAAGATGATGGTTGAAAATGAGATTTGTGGGAAATTAAAGTGTCTGAGATTTGACAGAGGTGGAGAATTTACCTCTGGTGAGTTTGATGCTTTCTGTGAAAAGCATGGAATAAAAGACAGTTATTTGCTCCTAGGACTCCTCAGCAAAATGGAGTTGTGGACAGAAAGAACCAGACCATTCAAGAAGCTGCCAGAACCATGATGATGGAAACAAATGTTCCTCAAGTTTATTGGAGAGAATCCGTGAGTACTACTATATACACTCTTAACCGGGTGTAGATCAAAGGAAATTCTGGTAAGACTCCTTATGAGCTTTGGTTTGGTCATCTTCCTACTATGAGATACTTCAAAGTCTTGGGTAGTAAATGTTATATCAAAAGAGATGAGGACTTAGGTAAGTTTGAGGCAATAAGCGATGAAGGAATATTTTTGGGATACTCAACTCAAAGTAAGGCCTACCGGTGCTTCAATAAAAGATTGAAGAAGATTGTTGAAAGTGTGAATGTTAAAGTTGATGAAAGTAAGGAAGGACATTCCAGGTACTCCGGATATGATTCAAGTGATCAAGATAAAAGTTAAAATCAAGGAAGGCAAGTTCAAGTTCAGACCCAGATTCAGTTTGAACCGGTGACTCTAGAGGTTAACACAGATGATGAGGAACAAGTTCAAGAAATAGAAGCTCAAACAATCTCCAAAACTCCCAGGTATGTACTTGATTAAATCATCTTGAAGATCAGATCATACGAGATAAGGGTAAAGGTGTTCAAATTAGGAGAAAAATGTTTGAAGATCAAGAAGAGATTTGTTTGATTTCAAGGATTGAACCTAAATCAGTAAGTGAAGCTTGCAATGATGAAAATTGGGTCAAAGCAGTGGAAGAGGAATTGATGCAAATTGAAAAGAATCACACATGGGATCTAGTTCCTAGACCTGAGGACAAAAATGTGATTGGAACCAAATGGATCTTCCGAAATAAATTGAATGAAGATGGCGAAGTGGTAAGGAATAAGGCAAGGTTGGTATGTAAAGGCTACTCTCAAGTAGAAGGAATTGATTTTGAAGAAACTTTTGCTCCAGTGGCAAGGATATAGGCCGTTAGATTATTTCTTGCATTTGCTACTTTCAAAGTTTTTAAAGTATATCAAATGGATGTAAAATCATCATTTCTGAATGGAGACTTGGAGGAAGAAGTCTACATTGAGCAACCAGAAGGATTTCAGTTGTCTGATTAGGGAGATATGGTTTGTAGATTGAGAAAAGCCTTGTATGGACTCAAACAAGCTCCAAGAGCCTGGTATGCCAAATTGGATAAGCATTTGCTTAAGCTAGGATTTAGCAAAGGTACTGTTGATAGTAATCTCCACTTCAAAATTGATCATGAAGACATTCTAATTGTTGAAGTTTTTGTTGATGATAGCATTTTTGGTGGAAATGAATGCATGTGTAAAGCACTTGCTGATCAGATGAAAATTGAGTTTGAGATGTCAATGTTAGGTGAGATGAATTTCTTCTTAGGTCTACAAATTGTTCAATCAGATAAAGGTATCTTCATTTCTCAGTCCAAGTATGTAAAATAATTGCTAAAGAAATTTGGAATGGAAGACTCAAAGCCAGTAGGTACTCCTATGGTAACTGGATGCAAGCTAAGCAAAGATGATGACTCTCCCAAAGAAAATTAGAAAAAGATATAGATCAATGATTGGAGGATTGCTTTATTTAACCCAGACCATACCTAACATCATGAATGCAGTTGGACTTGTTGCCAGATTTCAAGCTGATCCAAAAGAATCCCATGTTATGGCAGTCAACAGAATTTTTTAGATATCTCAAAGGAACAATTGATTATGGACTGTGGTATCCAAAGGACAATAACTTCACTCTTCATGCATATACAGATGCTGATTGGGCAGGAGATGTGGATGACAGAAAAAGTACTAGTGGTGGTGCATTCTTCTTGGGGAGAAGATTGGTCTCTTGGATAAGTAAAAAGCAAGAGGTAATATCTTTGTCTTACTGCAGAAGCAGAGTACATAGCAACAACAAATAATTGCACTCAGGTTTTGTGGATGAAACCAATGTTGAAAGACATCAGAATTGTGTTTGAGGAGCTAGTCACAATTTTCTGTGATAATTCTAGTGCAATAAGCATCTCAAAGAATCCGATATTGCATTCAAAGACAAAGCATATATCTATCAAGTTTCATTTCTTGAGAGAGAAAGTAAATGAGAATGAAGTCAAGTTGGAGTTTGTGCTTTCCAAAGATCAGATTGTAGACATCTTCACTAAGCCTCTTCCCAAGGATACTTTTGAGTATCTCAGAGAAAAGTTAGGGGTTATTACTCCTGAACAGAACTAAGATGCACTAAGGTGCATCAGTTCGGTGGAATCCACATTCATATCTTGTGATCCAGATTGATGTTAAGGAGGTACTACTCAAAGGGGGAGTAGTCAATATGCAAATTTTGGAATCCATCTAAAGCAAAAAGGGAGAAAAGATAGCAAATATGTGCCTTTTGCCATTGATGTCAAAGGGGGAGAGAAGTCATATGAAAAACTAGTTGCTGATGTAAGGGACAATAGTAAAGAAAGTAGTTGCAGAAGTGAGAAGAGAAAGGGGGAGAAGTTTGTGTCTTGATGGTTAGATTCAATTTTTCACATCATATGTTGCCATCAATGACAAAGGGGGAGATTGTTGCAAATATGTGGCTAAGTGGGTTGTCATTGATGTCAACATATCCTTGTTGCCATTAGTGTCAACTATATCCTATTTTGTTGTCTGCATAGAAGACCGGACTGTTGAGGATATTGAGAAAATTAATGATAATCAATGCATGTGGATCATGTGGTTGTGCAGAGGATTGTCAGAGATTGCTCCAGTTAAGATTTGGGAAGTTTGCATGAAGATTTGAAGGAGTTATGGCCATCTAAGTATAACCAGTTCCTGCAATACTTAAGAAAGACAGTGTCAGGAAAGAGGTCTGGATTGCTCCAGTAATATAAAATTGTGATCTACGGATCTGAAGGCATGTTTGGGAAGTCAATGTGTATCATCAACACTGGTGGTTCATGGTTTGGAGGTCCGCAAGCTATCCTTCTAGTTTGACAGTCATGGCAGAGAGTGTTCTTGAGGTTCCAGAGGAAGATTCAATTGCTTATGATAATTTGGTTTAGAATGGATGTTATTGGCGAATTCAATGTGCTTGTGGAGGTCTCTGGATCGTATGGCTACTATGTTAGAGGTTTGCATTGAGGTTTGAGCTTGTTGATTGAAGATTTCTTCTTGAAGTTGATGTTCTTCCCAGTCTTGGCTGACCAGATGTTCCTAGCCTGTTGCAGATGCCTTAAAAATAGTTTTATGAAGCATGGAGTGGTTGTAGAAGCAGATTCAAGTCTCAGTTGTGTTTGGCCAACAGTGTGATGATCCACGTCAAGTTTAGCCAACCTTGTTGATCATTATGTTAGATTTCTACCCAAGAATGCAAGTGATTGAGAGAAAGCAAAATAGAAATCACATATGAGCTAAATAAACTGTATTCAACTCAAGAGAATGCAAAGCAATACAATAGAATGGGGTTTGTCATATGAGAGAAAGAGGTGGATATATATAGGATATTCCACCCAAGAGACTCAATACACAACCAATGTGGGATAAAGTGAAAAAGTCCCTAAGTAAACTTAACCTAGTGTGAAAAGAGCTAAAGCGGAGAACAGGTTAAGAAGGAGCTAGATAGCAAAGTAACCCTATTCACACTAACACCCCCCCTTAAGTGCAACTTAGGGGGAAATGTAGAAAGAGATGGGTCCTGGCAACAAGGCTTGATGAGGTACCCATGTACAAAGAAACCCCTCAAATAGAAAATGAAGGAGAAAACCCAGTGGGAAAAAACATGCAAGTGATTGAGAGAAAGCAAAATAGAAATCACATATGAGCTAAATAAACTGTATTCAACTCAAGAGAATGCAAAGCAATACAATAGAATGGGGTTTGTCATATGAGAGAAAGAGGTGGATATATATAGGATATTCCACCCAAGAGACTCAATACACAACCAATGTGGGATAAAGTGAAAAAGTCCCTAAGTAAACTTAACCTAGTGTGAAAAGAGCTAAAGTGAAGAACAGGCTAAGAAGGAGCTAGATAGCAAAGTAACCCTATTCACACTAACACCCCCCCTTAAGTGCAACTTAGGGGGAAATGTAGAAAGAGATGGGTCCTAGCAACAAGGCCTGATGAGGTACCCATGTACAAAGAAACCCCTCAAATAGAAAAGGAAGGAGAAAACCCAGTGGGAAAAAACTCCCCCATGAGAGGAAAAGAAGAGAGGCCAAGTAGCCCCCCCTCAATGTAGAGTCTCCTGCACTGATGGTAAATGCCCGACAATGAATGTTGAAGATGATCCATGATCGTCGAACAACATTCCTCCCCTTAGGAAGAAACAAGACCAATATTGTATGCAAGATGTCTTCCCATTCCTAAAAAGAATACAAAGGAAGAAGGATAAATGTCTCTGAACTTTGCACATGATCTAAAAACAACAACGATGCTCCTGAAAACTGCTCAAATGTCTCCAATCCACTACCAAACTGTGAATGAATAGGAGGATGAAGAACAATCTCAGAAGATGATATCTTCTCTGAAGACAAGGAAGCCTTCTCCAAATGCTGCCCAATGATCTTTAAGATAATGCCAAACTGTGACAAATACTGATATAGATCAGGTACCATAGAAAATTCAGGTACAGTAACCATGGATGTATGGTGCTCACCATCGGTAAGACAACTGGACCAATGAGAATCTAGTACTTCTGCAGAGGATGTCAACATGAATGATGACCGAGTTAGATGTGTGGACTCATGAATTTTTGCAGATATTGTCACTATAGAAGCAAATGTAGGCAAAGAAGGAACAAGAGGGTCTGAATGTGCCCTCAAAACATCTGAAGAAGAATCAACTCCATCAAAGAGGAGATGAATGAAATCAATAGTGTCTCCCAAATCTGTAATGTGGGACTCCATAAACAAGGATGAGATGTCTGGTAGGAATATGTCCCAAAACACTACTTTTGGAAGATTGATATGAGCCTGCTGCATAGAATTACTAGAAGCCATGAAATGAGCTACACTAGACTCAGATAGAGCAACAGGTAATGAAGGGGGAGATGAGATCTCAATGCATGTCATCTGACTACATTGTTCATCCCCGAATGATATGTCCACACAAGATGGCTTAGTATGAACATGTGAAATATCTGCTAATGTTGGATTGCATGAAGTCTCTGAAGGAGGAGTATCATAAAAAGTCTCTATGTCATCTGGACATTCAAGTGCTTTCCATTCATCAAGCTTCATAGCTGTTTTAAAATCATATGGTAGAAAAAAATCAAGTGGTTTTAAACAGTCTGCAACAGGATCATCTGGAAATGGAGACTCATCCAAGTCACCATACATCTCCCAAAGTTTGGTCCAATGAGCACGAGGGGAAGAAACCCATGTTAATGTACTCATTGTGTCAAAGTCGACATTTGAACAAAGAAATGCTGCTACATAACCATTCTTTTGATGCCACATAATGCTTTTCTAAAATGATACAGGTTGAGGAACAAGTTCATAGAGATAGGGCAGAAGATTAAGCCATCTGAAATGTTTCAGCATACCATCTCGCCAAGACTTATAGTTACCTCTTTTTAGTTCAATTACAGCTAAATGCTTTGTGATACCCATGATTACTCCTTAAATTTAATCACACATAAGACCAATTAAGAGACTAAATCCAACAAAAGCAAGAACATCAAGAGACCCCCCCGAATTACTCAATCAAGAAGTCCCCCCCCCCAAGAAAAATGATTTCGCACTTTATAAGTAGTGCAGTTACAATGCTGGAGTTGAGTTTTCCAGAGTTTTACAATGTCCAAAATGGATCCAAATACTGAAAGTACAAAAATATCTTAGAATCAGAACCTCAAAATAGCACCAGTATGTAGTGCTCAGAAAACTATCCACTTTCAAAAAAAGAATGGCCTCGATCCGAGATCATATGTGAAATTTATAGCCGTCTGAAGTTCTAAAAACTGAAACTGCCTATAAGATTTGATAAGAAAACAAAATTTATGGAAAATTCGTACACCAAAATTAGAAACCATCTACACTAGCATGTAGAGCACAAAAAATTAGCTAAAATAAAAAATGAAGCTTGCAAATCGGAGGTCGTGAGCTTGAGTTACAGCCTTTGGAAGTTGAATTGCAATTTCCAAAACGCCAATGGAGAGGGGATCTGTTGTAGCTTTCTAAGGTCATTTTTTCAAAATATATAAGTTGCATGCAAAAACTAATAGATACCCAGATGGTTTTTCGGTGCTGTGAACAAAACCCAGAAGGCATTTTTCTTTGTGATCTATAGAAGATGTGACTCTAATGAAAAAAATATTTTGAACACCAAAAAATGACCCTAGGAACCAAAAACTGGCATGCAAAAATTGAATCAGCTACCTAAGACAAACAAAGGCATGCTGCAACCTGCAAGATTTATCAGAATAAATAAAATGCAAGCTGATTGTTAGATTTGAGCTCAAAGAGTCTCGAGGAAGCTCTGAAAAAACCTACAACTAGCAAGTCAAAATATGAACACCCCCAGAAACTAGAGTTTTCTCCACACTTTTCTGTTTCTCCAGATCATCAGAAGATGCAAGAGAAGAGCATACTCATGTGCTTCGAAAAACAACTCTACACTCTTAGATTTCTAAAAAAAATGCTAACCCACAACTCACAACCGCTCTGATACCATGTTATATTTCTACCTAAGAATGTAAGTGATTGAGAGAAAGCAAAATAGAAATCACATATGAGCTAAATAAACTGTATTCAACTCAAGAGAATGCAAAGCAATACAATAGAATGGGGTTTGTCATATGAGAACAAGAGGTGGACATATATAGGATATTCCACCTAAGAGACTCAATACACAACCAATGTGGGATAAAGTGAAAAAGTCTTTAAGTAAACTTAACCTAGTATGAAAAGAACTAAAACGAAGAACAAGCTAAGGAGCTAGATAGCAAAGTAACCCTATTCACACTAACACATTCCAAGATTGATGAAGTATATAAATACTTGTTGAAGAGGTATTGAAATCATCCTTGTGCAAAATAGATAAAATCTGAAGAAAGGATCAGGAGTAGAGCAAAGAAGAAAAGGAGCGAGAGCAGTTTAGAATGTGAAGAAGAGTTTGAGGTAAAGCAAAAGTTCTTGAGCATTCATTGAAACTGAATCAGGCATGAAGTAGATGTTATTTCTCAGTTAATTCTTTCTAAATAAATTATGTAGGCAGTCAGCCTCTCTTTTGAGCAGTGAGCTCTGGGCTGTGCACCGAAGGCATGTGCCTTCTATTTTACTAAGTACTTTTAACAAGGTACGCATTTTGTGGGTTAACCCCCACCATGGTTTTTTCCTTAACCGGGTTTCCACGTCAAAATCTTGGTGTCAAGTGTGTTGATTATGTTTCTTCTCTTATGATGTTGATTAATGCTTTAATGTTTACATCACTAATCTGTTAGTAAGATAATAAAGAAGGTTAAAGGCAGAAAAATTTTTGTGTGACAACTTATTCACCCTCCCCTCTCAGTTGTCTAGTTCCAACAGAAAGATCAACATGATGCACATCAACATATAACACCAGATATACGTGGAAAACCCCAAAAGGGGAAAAACCACGGTGATGATCAACTCACAATATATGAAGCTCACTGCTATAAAAATTACAACTTTGTTTTAGGGCTACAACCCAAGGAAGCTACTACTCCTACTGACTTTGTTGTAGGGTCACTCCCAAGGAAGCTACTACTTCCTGAAGACTTTGTTTTAGGGCTACAACCCAAGGAAGAAAATACTCGCTGAACTAAGAATGAACTCAGAAATGATTACAGTATGACAGTCCTTCTATTGCCTAAAAACTGACATTAAAGCTCACACCTTTGATGATTGCAATTCTGCTTCTTCTGATGATTGGATCAATTAGGCACACTCTTCACTTCCCTCCTGTCACAAAAATGTCTTCAAGATGAATTAGGACATCCCTTATTTCTTCTACTCTTTCTCCTTTAGTCGCACATCATAACATGCATAACATGTTCATATTTTACTCTTTACACACTCATATTCTCATTTCTGCAATCATACACCACCTAGATCAACTAGGTTCACAATATATATATGATATTACATTGATTACATTACAAGTTAGCCAATACAATAAGAATATTACAATTTACAAATTGGCCATAGATCACACATCATGAAACATGTAGAGGGCAAGCCCTAACATGACACAACACCAAGAAGAGAAACATGCCTTGTAGATCCCAACACATGCTTAACCCAGTCCTAAACATTCTTCACAACATCACCCTTCAAAGAATAACATCTGCACGCTTTACACAATTGAATTATGTCTCACAAGCAAGAAAATATGAAGCTTGTAGCACATTGGTCTTTACAATCTTGGTGGTACTCATGAATGATTAAACATTATTTGTTCTTCTTCCAGATGATTCGACATGACCCATACACCATCTCCAAACACTCCTTGAGCCCTATACAACAAGAACTTTATGGTGCACATCATCAACATGTATTATGAGAACAATTAGGCTTCCAGAAATATCTGTAGCTCATTGTCACTTGAAAAAATGAATTTGCAAACCACCAAAAACACTTAATACTGCAAATAAACATGAATTGCACATTCCTGAACATGTCCACAAAGCCACATGGACAAACTTTCACATCCGGAGGAATGCGGATCATTCCAACAAGTCTTCATAACCATTTTACTTTGCCAAAGCACAGATCGAAACTTTGTCACTCATAACTTTTATTGCTGAAGGTATACATAGTTTATCTCTTGGATATAACACCTTCACAACATATTGAACTTAGATTTTGAACCGCATGACCATATCTTCAAACGTGGAGGAATGTGGAGTATTTTCCCAGGCAATCTCCCTGGTAGCTTCCTGCAGTAGAAATCTTCATCAACTTATGGAGACCAGAACCTTCTTGTGACAGATCATACATCCTTAGAAGTACTTCTAATTCCCATCTTAATGTGTCATCTTGATATTTCTAATTCCCATCTTGTTATCGTCAAATTCATCTACGCTCAATTTATGGAATGACCCCTACAAAAATTGTCCATTTCATAGCCCGCACACTCTAAGCACGCAAAACAAGGCAAATCACATTTGCCTTCTTACATTTTCTTCCAGCCCTAAAACATCCTTCTGAGCATCAACCTTCATTGGTTTGTCAGAATTTGCAAGATAGATCAATTTACAACTTTAACTTGTGGCAGTTAGGTAAATTTATGTTGATGCATGGTCGACATTTTTTTGTCGCCATTGCATCTTAGCAATTTTACCAAGTTGCAAGGTCAGCAAATTTTGCTGACCTTGCATGTCTTATAGTCAAGTTGTATGGGCAGAAAAATTTCCCAACCCAGCAACTGTCAGTCCACACGAGTGCTATAAATGCGTCTCGTTAATGACATTTTGGGGGATTTAAAGTGGGTTTTATTGTTTTATTTTTATTGTTGTTTTCTTTCTTGCCCTCACAATCTCTCTGTGCCCTTAAGGAGCTCGTGTGTTTGCTTTTGTGCAACTTTGAAGGGATTTGCCAAACCTTTCAGATTAGGGTTTTCACCATTTCTCAACGCTAATTTCGAGTATGTATATCCTTTATTTTTATTTCCTCTTTTTTCTTTTGCGTTGTAATGTATTCATTTTGTGTTTCTAGGGTTTGCTAAATTTCTGGTTTTGTTTGTTTAAAGTCTTTTTATTTTTTGTGGCCTATGTTCCGTCATCTGAGATATCTAAACCCTAATGTCAAAATCCTAGAAATCTATTTTTCCTTGTTTTGTCATGTGTTGAGTCGGGTTTGTTTTTAGGTTTCTTCTTTCATGGATCAATCGGTGGTTTTCACCGATTGATCATTTTTGAATTGACCCCCGTCAACAGTGAAAACTATCATTGATCCCTCAGGTGTTTGTTCCCATGTAATAGCAGTAGTATTTACTGCCTATGCATTTTAAAAGTTTAGACCTTTTCACTTGGTGCATGGGCAGTGAAATTCACCGTCCATACACCTAAGTTGGATGTATTACCTTGCATGGGTGGCAAATTTCACTGACCCTGCAATAACCCTAATGCACCTTGCAAAATGACCTTACACTTGGTAAAACTTTGTTATTTTACCCTTATGCATGGTCGAGGAAATTCATCGCTCGTGGAGTTACTTCAAAGGTTTACCCTCATGCATGGTCGGCAAATTTCGCCAATCCTGCACACCACTTCAAGTTTTACACCTTGTAATAGCAACAAATTTTGTCGAACTTGCATTTCCTTACAAATTTTATCAACTTCCAAAGTCGGCAAAATTTCCCGACTGTGCAAAACCATTACATTATCCTTCCACATGTAGGGGCGCTGATTTTTAGTGCCATTACACCAAATTTTGCAAAATTTCTCTAACACTGGGAAAATTTCTCATTTCAACCAATTGCCCAGTTTCGCTCCAATTTTCGTTCCATCATGCTCTAGCCCCTCAAATCTCATGCAATTGCTCAAAATTTCCCCATCATTGCAGTTTCTGATCAAGCAAATTTTCCTAACACTACAAAAACCTTGAATTTTGTGTTGCAGTCTCTTGTGCACACATCTCGAGATCTGCATTTCAAAGGATAGGGTGTGCTTCAGATGACATATCCCTCTCTGAGAAAGTCAAAAGCCATGAAGTATAAATACCAAGGAGTCTTTTCGGTGACCTCGGTAACCTCCAATGTGGATGAAATAAAGGATACTGAGATTGATCATGTTGATATGGCTAAGTTTGTCGAAAGAACCAAATAAGAACCACTCATTCAAGACATGAGGTGTGTAGTGGAAAATAATATTCAATTGGCAGCTGCCTTTCCTATAGCCATGCATAATTGAGAGTTTGTTCTTCAAGTGGTGGCACACTACAATAGAAATAATCAGAGTGTCAATGATTCCAATGGGAATGCAATCGTGAGGTTGGATGCAAAATTCTTTGACAAAGCTTTCATGTGTCCTAGCATTGATGCATATGCGGATAATGATTTTGATTATGCACAAAAAGAATATGACAAGGATCCTGAATCTGCTAAAAAGGTGATCAACAACAGATGGTTGAAGAATGCAAGGCCAAATTTGTCAAGGTGGCCTAAGAACTTTCCTCGAAGTGAATTCATTGAAGAAGTCAGTGATTTGATCACTCTTCTTAGTAGAGTGAGAGGTTTGCCTACATCTTCTACCTTCCATGAATGGATGTATATGTACATTAGGATCATAATGAGGAGGAAGAGATAGATATTCTGGCAATTTCAAATCAGTAATGCCATTCATGAACAACTAACAAAGATGCACAATTCATTTAAGTTCTATATGACATCGTATCTTGTCTATGATGCTGCCTCAATGAGGAACTTTCCTAGATTGACATTAGAGGGGGATAAGAGAGTATTTATAGTTTATCAGTATTATCCTCAGACAACTCTTGATGGAAGTATTCATCACTTCAGAAGAGTTAATGATGCCTTCTTTACTACTTTATTGTGTTTATTTGATTCTCAATTGGAAAAGAAGAGGGGTTTTGACGAAGCATGGTCAGAAGTGAATAAATATGGTTTCTTATACCTTTAGTTTCCCACATTCACTTATTTGAGAGTTGGTGGTTTCATGGGGTATCCTTACATGCTTCCAAGGTACCCTAGTGATAAGATTGTGTTGATGGAACTGTGCAGATAGATCATGGCAGCGCATAGTAAACAGATGGAGTCTAAGAAATCGGGTTTCAAATTTCCTATTGAAATTGGCCATTAGTCTATTTCTACATCTCCAAAGGCTAAATTTATAGAGTCTGAAATGCAATTGGTCACAATGAAATTTTACAAGAAAAGAGCCAATTTTGATTATAGAAGGATAAAGGATAAAATCAAAAAGAGATCTTTAACCCATGTACATAGAGTTGAGGATGTTTGGGTAGATTTGAGGACAGAGGAAGAAATAAGGAAAATGGATTATTGTTGGTTGACTTTGAGTCAAATTGAAGAACTTTACTTGGCACATATTCCTGAGGGAATGGTTGATGATGGTGATATCTTGGATCCCAACTATGTGACATATAACATTGCAGATTCTCCTTTATTAGCCATACAATGGTCAACAAAAGAGGTAACTTCTATCTGACAAAGGTTTCAACCAATTCTGGCTAACATAAATGTATGGTTGAAAGGAAAAGGAATTCATTTGAAAGACTTTGTAACTAGGTCGGAGGAGGAAACCCAAGATCCCACTGGTAAGAACATAGAGTTGAGAACAAAGAATAAGAGTGATGTACCAAGTTCAAGAAAAACTGCTAAGCCTAAAATAAAATTTGTTTCAAAGGGTGGAAAGGCTAAGATAGTTGCTGAAGGGCCATCTGCTGAAAAACCATCTTTAGATGAGCAAGAAGAAATTGGTCAAGAGGAAGGGCAAGACGAGTAGGAACAACATGAAGAACCTAAAATGTCTCCTCATGAGAACATTTCGAAGGAGCCACACGTTTCTTCTTCCCTAGATACTTGCTAGTTTCTATTGCAACTCCCACTATCATAGTGATTCCTGTTTCCTCAATCAATATTCCATCTTTTGGGTCAATCTAGTCTGTACATTCATCTCCCTCCTCTAGGACCATTTTTGATAGTCTTAAGCAGAATTTGGAAACTGTATTTGGTTCTTCCTCCTCTTTGCCAAGTTTTTCTTCACCTTCATTTGATATAAACACTCAATCTGATTTTGAGCAACTCATGACTGATTCTAGCCAAGTTCCAAGTGTTAATATTCCTGGTGTTTTTTCACTAATACTTCACCTATTGTAACTTCAACTTTTGTGAGTGCAGTTTCTCCAACATAAACAATGGCTACTGGTTTAGATGCAAGTTTGTTTGTACTTCCCCCTTGGCTCTCATCTCATACACCAAAGAGGAAGAAACAAGCCGTCTCTCTAGACAACTTTGACTTTGAGCAATTGGCACCCACCAAGACCAAGACTAATAAGAAGCCAAAGACTCTTTCTAGGATATTTGAAGACAAGGATTACATATGCAAAGGTAGCTCAGCCTCCTTCTGACAAATCTATTGAAGAGGAACTAATATCACTGATTACTCTATCTCAAGAGTTGAATTGGGAAAGATCACTCATGAAAGTGCCAAGGCTAATGCTCAGTCTACATTGAATTCTCTTATTGTAAAATTTGATGAGGTGAAAAAGATGAAAGATCAGTATAAAGCTAAAGCAGAACAGTTGGCTTCAGTGCTCCGAAAGATTACTCTATCTTCTAAATCAGTTGAACCTATGGCTGCAACTATTGAAGATCCAGTTATTCAAAAGGATGAAAAAGTTCATACAAGAGGTAGAGTAGTCAGTGAGTTCTTGGACAAGATGATGGTATAAGGGCCACAACTTTTGAAAACCTCTGTAGAAAGAATGAATAATATGGAAAGTATAAGAGTAGAGTTAGATGAAGTTGTTGATACTTTCTCTCAGGAGCAGTAGGACTTAGAAGACCATTTGCAAGATTGGGTGAAAATTAAGAAACTCAAATTGGCTACATTGGTTGATATTGGGATCATTCCCAATAGAGAAATGTATGTGGAAGTCAAAGAAACTATTATACATAAAGTAGGTGTCATCAAAGAGTTGATCAAAGACTTGCAGAGTGCTTGTGAAGTCAGTGAAGATAATGATGTGAATCTTGTTAACAAGATTGAAGAATTTCCTTGCAAGTTTCTTGATGACAACCAAAAGTTTCTTTCTTCAGATGCAATGATACAGGAATTCAACAACATGATCCAAAGGGAATTTGAAGATCGAGCCTTTTTAGTGGTTTTAATGGATAAGTTGTTGGTTTAGCTAACTTTGGACAACCTCAAAGTGTTCTTGGGAAGGCATGAGAAAGCTTGCAACACCGTGAAGGATTCCATAACAAGGACCCTTGCTATCTCTCGACATACTTCAGGACCGGATATTGAGGAAATGGAAGTAGTCATAAAGAAGTCTGTCGATTTCATGGAGAAGAACGGTGGAGAAAGTTGAATGTGTCTTAGTTTATTTTTCAATATTTTCATGCTTTATTTTTTTTGTTCCAGACATATTTACATGCTATTTTCAAATATGTAATTACATGTAAAAATAGAGAAGTCCTAAATCAATTTGGACTTTTGTGTTGAATAAGTCAAAGTAGTTATAGTTTTCCTATTTTTGCTCTTGGCCTCTCCTTATAAATAAAGAGGGTCTCTTTTGTAAATTTTATCTTTTGTCTATTGAAGCGAAGCGTTGCCATTTTGAAGAGCAATTTGAGACTTTGAGCTTATTTTGTAAATCAGTTTTCAATCAATATAAAGAAAGCAAGTTGGTATCCAATCTTTGTCTTGGATCAAGTTTGTGAGGTTATAGAATTGTTCTTATGTCCTTTCTATTACATTATCTTGTATGTATGATTGAATTGTGAGCGTGAAAATCAAGTGTTTGGAAGGTGATTCAAATATGATCTTGTAGACTTTGTGTTGTGATATCATCTTTGGGATTTGTGTTTATGTTGGTAAATAAGAAGTAACTTGAAGACTTTGGGCTGCACTCTACTCCGATCTCTTTCATTTTCAATTGGCATAAGAAGCAACAAAAAACTTTGTGTTTTTGTGGGTTTATTGGTGATTAACACACGCTAGTATCATTTAGCTATTCTTTTGTATAACGTAATTGGATATTGGTCATTATTGCTCCAAGTTAGTAATTTATAGTTCTTTGCATATTATAAGATATCTTGAATTGTAAACATCTATTCTGAAATAAGAGAATAGGATGATATGGAAGCACCCCAAGGATAACTTTTAGTGTAAATAAATCTAGTTAGTTATTGGTTGATATTAGTTAGCAATAAGAAGGGAGCCTCCCCTTTCTACGAGGAGAGATTTAATCTCATTACATTGTGGTTGATATAACCATTTTGTCTTTAGTTCGTTGACGACAAAATATTCACCCAACACAACTTAATATATCTTCTTGATGCGTCTAATTCCCATCTTAATGTATCATCTTGATACTTCTAATTCCCACATTAATATATCATCATACTCAATTCTACATTGACCCAGGCATGACATCCAACCATGAACTTCAGCAACCACATCACATCCAATATCAGACACTCCAAACTGAGTGTTGACAAGAGTGTTACAACCACATCACTGACAACCCAAATAGAGTGTTGACATCAATGACAACCACATCACAACCTTAGATAGCATATGTGCAACAATCTCCCCCTTTGGCATTGATTGCAACACAGACCTACACATTCTCCCCCTTTGACATCAAGGACAAAGGGTAACAAACTCTTCTTTCCAAGTTTCCCTATCAGTAACAACCATTACCTGCTCCCACTGAGAGGTAGCCACCATTAGTCCAAGAAAAAGATATAGCATGAATTACTCTCCTTGGACAGATGCACCAACCATGCATCTAGTTAGGAGGGGCAATTACCCCTAACTTCTATCAGAGATATTCAAAACTATCCTTTGCAAGAGCCTTTGTAAAAATATTTGCAATTTGATCCTTTGTTGGAACATATTCCAACTTCACTTCTTTCTCTACAACCTTCTCTCTTTGAAAGTGGTGCCTGATTGATATATGCTTGGTTCTGGAATGCATCACTGAATTCTTAGAAATATTGATAGTACTAGTATTATCACACAAAATAGGGATAGGCTCATCATACATCACCTTTATATCCTTCAAAGTCTACTTCATCCAAAGCACTTGGGTGCAGCAAGATGCTACATCAATATATTCAGTTTCTGTTGTGGATAAGGGCATCGAGTCCTGCTTCTTACTTTGCCAAGAGACCAATTTTCTTCCTAAGAAGAAAGCACCACCACTTGTACTTATTCTATCATCAACACAACCAGCCCAATCAACATCAGTGTAGGCACTTAGATCAAAGTCATTACCTCTAGGATACCATAAGCCATAATCCAGAGTTCCATTCAAGTATCTGAATAATCTTTTCATTGCGTTCTCATGTGTATGGTTAGGATTAGCTTGATATCTAGCGACCACACATACTGCATGCATAATATTAGGTCTAGAAGCAGTCAAGTACAACAATCCTCCAATCATAGATCTATAAAGAGTTTGATCAACCTCTAAAGACTCGTCATTCTTTCTCAAGTGATAACCAGTAACCATAGGAGTACTTACTGATTTGGAATCCTGCATACCAAACTTATTCAACATCTCTTTAATATACTTAGCCTGAGAAATAAAGATACCATCATCCAGTTGAGAAATTTGAAGCCCAAGGAAGAAAGGCATCTCACCAATCATAGACATTTAAAATTCTTTCTACATCTCTTATGTAAACCACTTACACATGCTATCATCTCCACCAAAGATGATATCATCAACATATACTTCAACTATTAGAATCATGTCTTCCTTTTCCTTAATGCAAAGATTACTATATGTGGTACCTTTCTGGAAGCCTTGCTAAAGTAAGTACTTATCTAATCTAGAATACCAAGCTCTAGGTGCTTGCTTGAGACCATATAAAACCTTTTTGATTCTGCACACCATGTCTGGATCTTCTGACAATTGAAACCCATTTGGTTGTTCAATGGAGACCTCTCCCTCTAGATCACCATTCAAAAATGTTGACTTGACATCCATTTGATAAACTTTGAAGTTCTTGTGAGCAGCAAGAGCCAGAAACATCCTGATTGCCCCCATCCTGGCTATTGGAGCATAAGTCTCCTCAAAATCAATGCCTTCAACTTGTGAATAACCTTTACACACCAACCTTGCTTTGTTTCTCACAACTTCACCATCTTCATTCAGTTTGTTCTGGAACACCCACATTATTCCTATAACATTCTTATTGGCTGGTCTGGGAACTAATTCCCATGTCTAATTCTTCTCTATCTAATTCAATTCTTCTTCCATTGCCTTCAACCATCCATCATCTTTGCTAGCATCAGCAAAGGTTTTGGGTTCTACCTTTGATAACAGACACAAATTCACTTTCTCACATGTCTTTACAAACCTTCTCCTGGTCTGCACACCTTTATTCTTGTCTCCAATAATCTGATTTATTGAATATTTCCTCTAAACATACTTTGTTGGAGTCTTAGGAGTCTGCTCTGGTTATTTCTCCTCTTCTTTCTCTTCTTCTTCAATGCAGTGAAATATATCATATCCGAAGTCTTTTGATTCTTGTGAGATCTGATACAAGTCTTCATCTACCTTGACATTTGTGCTTTTAATAATCTTTCCCAACCTCTTGTTGTAGCATCTATATGCCTTGCTTCTGGTTGAGTAATCAAGAAAGATCCCTTCATCACTTCTTGAATCAAACTTTCCTAGGTCTTCTTCATCACTTCTGATGTAGCATTTTCTGCCAAAGATCCTAAAGTATTTGATAGTGGGAGGTCTTCCATGGTATATCTCATAAGGGGTCTTAGTGCTACTGACCCTCAGTTGTACTCTATTAATCAGATAGCTATCAGTGTGTATTGCTTCCTTCTAGTACATGTCAAGCAGATCTACATCTTTCAACATTGCATAGTCCTATTCTTCCTTTCCACTACCCCATTTTGCTGAGGGGTCTAGGAGTTGATAGATGTCTCCTAATACCATGATCTTCACAAAAAATTTTAAATTCATTTGAAGTAAACTCACCTCCTTTATCATAACTTAAACATTTGATATTGGCATCCATTTCATTCTCAACCATTTCTTTGAAAACCTTAAACTTATCAAAGGCATTTGACTTTTCTCTTAAGAAAGTAACCCAAGTCGTTCTAGAATAATCATTAATAAGTAACATGAAATACCTCTCACCTTGTTGACTCTTTATTTTTTAGGGCCACATAGGTCAGTGTGAATCTGTTCCAATGGCATTGAAGAAGAGTACTCCTTGCTCTTGAAATTTGTCTTTGTTTACTTTCCCATTTGACATTCCTGGCATAATGTGTTTGCAGGCTTGGTTATCTTAGGCATATCTCTCACTGCATGAATAGAGTTGATCTTTACCATATTATCAAAGTTGATGTGTCCCATTCACTTGTGCCACAACCAAAATCACTAGATTGAGCCAATAAGCATGTTCTTCTATTACCTCCTTTAGATGATAAATATCTCCATATGACTTGATACTTTCTGCAACTAGTTTTTCAGATCCTACCTTCCTAATTTCATAACCTTTAGCATGAAAGGTAAGATTGTATCCTTTACTGCACATCTGATTGACATTGAGAAGATTGTACTTTAGCCCTTTGACATAGAGGACATCCTCAGTCCTATTCTTCCCATCAATAGTTATGGCACCCTTGCCACATATTTGTGCTGACTCATCACCACCAAACTTAACAGATCCACCATTCCACTTCTTGAGGTTGATAAACTTCTCCTTGTCACCAGTCATGTGATTAGAGACACCACTATCAATTACCCAAGATTTGGCTTCTTCTTTTGCATGAAAGGTAGTCCACACAACCATTGATTTATCATTGTTTTGGTTAGTTTGCAAGGTATCAAACTTTTCACATTTTCCAAAATCATCCTTTTTGTCACCAACATTCAAGGCCATGAAAAGTGTTTCATCACAATCCTCATCTTCTGAGGAACAACTGTTCTCCATGGAATACGTACTTCTTTTGGGATTCTCTCTTTTGCTATTATCTTTTGATTCTTTAAATGGTCATTTAGAAGCAAAATAACCAATCTTTCCACAATTGGAACATTTGAAAGGTAACTTACCTTTGTATTTGCTTGTGGCTTTCTTCAATTTTCTTACAAAGTTTGCTTCTACCCCATCAAGTTCATCATCTTGATCACCTACTTCATCTTTTGTCTTCTTCCTTGCTTTGGATGTTGTTTCCTTCTTTGGAGCACCTTTGTCAAATTCTCTCATTTCAAAGGTTGTGAAAGAGCCAAACAATTGATCTATCGTATATTTATCCAAATCTTGAGTCTCCTCAATAGTAGATACCTTATGATTGTAAGTTTTGGGAAGAGTTCTCAGTACTTTCTTCACAATTTCATCTTCTTTCACTTCACCACCAAGCCCTGTGATGCCATTAACTATTTCATCCACTCAGAGCATATAATTGGCAATGTCTTCATCTTTTGGCATCCTCAAGGTCTCAAATTTTCTCTTGAAGATTTGCATCTTGGCTTTCTTTACTTTACTATCTCCTTCATAAATGCTTTCAAGTTTTACCTAGACATCCTTAGCAGATTTGTAGCTCATTATCTTTAGAAGTTCTGAATCAGCCAGCCCACTCATGATAGCACTCTTTTCCTTGGCATTGTTGTCATACAACTGGATCTCATCAGCATTAGTAGGCTTAGAAGCAGGAGCAGTGTAACCCTGCTTGATAGGTTGCCATACACCAAACCCTAGAGAAGATAGATAGTTTTCCATCCTCAGCTTCCAAAAGGAATAATTTGTTCCATCCAACACATGATGTATCTTGAGAGATCCATTATGAGCCATCTCGGACCTTCCTCAGCGATTAAGCTTCTTCTGAGTAACTTGGCTCTGATCCAATTGTTGAACACACCTAGATACTGAGAGGGGGGTGAATCAATATCCAAACAAACTTCAAAACCTCCAGAGTAGATTAAAACTTAAACATTATAGCATTAACATAAACATGAAAGATCAACACAATGCACATCAACACATACACACCAGATATACATGGAAAACCCCAAAAGGGGAAAAACCACGGTGATGATTAACTCACAATATATGAAGCTGACTGCTATAAAAATTACAACTTTGTTTTAGGGCTACAACCTAAGGAAGCAACTACTCCCTGAACTGAGAATGAACTCAGAAATGATTATAGTATGACAGTCCTTCTACTGCCTAAAAACTGACATTGAAGCTCACACCTTTGATGATTGCAATTCTACTCCTTCTGATGATTGGATCAATTAGGCACACTCTTCACTTCCCTCTTGTCACAAAAATATCTTCAAGATGAATCAAGGCAGCCCTTATTGCTTCTTCTCTTTCTCCTTCAGTCGCACATCATAATGCATGACATATTCATATTCTTCTCTTTACATACTCATATTCTCATTTCCACAATCATACACCACTTAGATCAATCAATTAGGTTCACAATATATACATGATATTACATTGATTACATTACAAGTTAGACAATACAATAAGAATATTACAATTTACAAGTTGACTAGAGATCACACATCATGAAACATGTAGAGGGCAAGCCCTAACGTGAACTACACACAACACCAAGATGAGAAACATGCCTTGTGGATCCTAACACATGCTTAACCCAGTCCTAAATATTCTTCACAATATCATCCTTCAAAGAATAACATCTGCATGCTTCACACAATTGAATTAGGTCTCCTTTAAGCAAGAAAACATGAAGCTTGTAGCACATCGGTCTTTACAATCTTGGTGGTACTCATGAATGATTAAACATTACTTTTTCTTCTTCTAGATGAGTCGTCATGACCCATACACCATCTCCAAACACTCCTTGAGCCCCGCACAACAAGAACTTTGTGGCGCACATCACCATGTATTCTGGGAACAATTAGGCTTTTGGAATTATTTGTAGCTCACTATCACTTGAAAAACTAAATTTGCGGACCACCAAAAACACTTAATACTACAGATAAGCATGAATTGCACATTCTTGAACATGTCCACAAAACCACATGGACAAACTTTCACATTCGAAGGAATGTGGATCATCCCAACAAGTCTTCATCACCATTTTACTCTGCCAAAGCACATACCAGAACTCTGTCACTCATAACTTTTATGTTGAAGGTATACAAACTTTATCTCTTGGATATAACACCTTCACAACATGTTGAACTTAGATTCTGAATTGCATGACCATATCTTCAAATGTGGAGGAATGCAGAGCATTTTCCCAAGCAATCTCCCTGCCAGCTTCCTGCAGTAGAAATCTTCATCAACTTTCAGAGACCAGAACTTTCTTGTGACAGCTCATACATCGTTAGAAGTGCTTCTAATTCCCATCTTAATATGTCATCTTGTTACTTGTAATTCCCATCTTAATATATCTTCTTGATGCTTCTAATTCCCATCTTAATGTGTCATCTTGATACTTCTAATCGCCATCTTAATATATCATCATACTCAATTCTACATTGGCCGAGGCATGACATCCAACCATGAGCTTTAGCCACCACATCACATCCAATATCAACAACATATTAGACAATCCAAATTGAGTGTTGACAAGAGTGTTACAACTACATCAGTGACAACCCAAATAGAGTGTTGACATCAATGACAACCACATCACAACCTTAGATAACATGGAGTATGTCGAGGTTGTGTCCTTGGAAAGCATAATTAGGATCCCTTTCCTAAGGGAAAGGAACATCATGCATCTACCTTGCTTGAGTTGGTTCATAGTGACCTCATGTAATTTCCAAGTCCATCTTTTTTTGGGGCCAAGTATGTACTCACATCCATTGATAATTCATATCCTGAAGAAGCAATGAGGGTCTTCAGTTCAATAGCTTTGTATAGATAATGGGGGGAGTATGTGAACCAATTTTTTCAAGATTATTGTATTGAGCATGGTATACTTCATCATTATTCAGTTCCCTACATTCCTTAGAAAATGGTGTTGCTGAAAGAAAGAATGGATCTCTCAAGGAGATGGCAAATTGTATGTTTCAGTCTTGGTCCATGGCCACTTCATTTTGGGTTGAAGCTATCAATTGTGCTAATTATATTTAGAACCACACACCCCACAAAGCGGTTCATAATATCACTCTAAAGGAGACTTGGTCCAGAATCAAGACAAATGTTTCCTTCTTCAAGGTTTTTGGTAGTGAGGCTTGGGCATTCATAACAGATGGTTGGCGTAAAATAATGGAGAAGAAAAGTCAGAAATTCATTTTTGTTGGCTATTGTGAGGATATGAAGGCTTATCAATTGTTTGATCCAACCACTTGGGATGACGAGATGTCAAATTTGATGAGTCCTTCCATATTGCTTGGCAAGGTTCACTATTATTGTAGCTCGAGAATGTTGCATACAACAAAATACTAGCATATGGCATCTACCTAAATAAATTGAACACAATGTTGAGGAACATATTATTTGAAATGCTAAGTTGTAAACAAATGTGAGAGGAATTCAAGAATGTAATATGAATAGACTTCACTTTGTAGTTCAAGTTCTACAAAAGATCATGCTACTTGCAATAAGAAAGAGACTGTGTAGGGTTTCCAAGAAAAAAGAAAATGAAAGAGAAAGAAATTATATTACTATCCACCAATGTCAATAAGATTCAAAAGTATAAAAAGTTGCCATAGTGATGCAACTCAAGATCCAGGGGCTTTATCATGCTACCAAATCAAGCAGCGAAATGATTAACACAAGACAATAAAACAAAATGATTCTTTATTCATATGCAAGAGAAGGATTACAATAGGAGCCCAATTGGCATTACATTTGCATTGGCCTCAACCTTACAACATTTCAAGATTAGATCCAACAGATCTTGTATTCTCCAGAAATCCTCTGCAGCTCCAAAAACGTACTATCGATGCTTAACCAAGGAGAATCTCTACACTCAGGAGAATCTACCTTCCATAGTACAAAATCCACTTATTTATAGATCCCTGTGGTAGCCACCAACCTTTTTACCTACTCATGACACGTGTCAGATCTTCATTCGCTCCAAAACTGACTGTTCACATGATTAAAAACTAAAATTGTCATTTCCTGGGCATTTGCGGTGATTTCGTGCCTCACTGGACATTACATTTTGCAGGAATTTGTGAGTTGACCGGACATCCGATTGCAGTGAAAGTGGACATTTAGGTCCTCACTAGATAAAGCAAGAAATTAGTGCTTCATTAGATATATCTAGTGTCAAGTGAAATTAGTGCAAGGATTCACGCCAGTCGAAGCGGGGAAAATGCACGTCAGTGGACATGCGGGAGTTCTAGCCATCACAGGACCTAGCAGGATTTTCGTGCCTCATAGGATATGTGCAATGAGGCTCCATTTTAGTGTTGGGCTCTTTTAAGACTCCTGGTGGGATTTTCACCTTGCATTGGATCGACAGGGATTTTTTCATTCAGTGGATATGTCCTGTGAGGGTCCCTTTTTGTGCAGATCCAGTGAAGTCAACTTTTAGCGCTAACACCTATTTAATACTCCAGCAGGGAAATCCACTGTCACTAGACTAGCGAGGATTATGGCATCTGTCGGACATGTCCAGTGAAGCCCGATTTTAGCGCAGGTAAGGTGAAGAGCTAATTTAGAGCAACATCCAGTGAAGGAGGATTTTAGCGCATTATCCATTGAAGCCTGATTTTAGCGCAAAGTGGTTGAAAGTATCCACTGGGGAAATGAGGCATCACCGGATACATCTGGTGCAGAGACTTTTTAGCGCCAGCAGGCAAAATGAAGGTCACAGGATATCCAGTGACAGGCAAAAACTCCACTGAGGCATAACTTCTTTATTTTTGAGCGGATATTCACCAAATTTGAGATGTAGATACCCATTTGGATCTTCTTCAAGATCAAGTCATCACTTGACCAAAATCTTTGAGAAAATTCTTTGAAATTGATCAATCAACTCATGTAAAAACTCCTGCAGCAAAACAAACAACAAAAAAGTAAAGCAAATATTTTTGGTGGATGAGGAGTACACATAAACCCGGATGCTCTTGCATCGCATAGTTAATAGGGAGTGTGAGAATTTGTAGCGAGTTTTAAAAAAATTTTGTTTGAAATTTGGTAGCAAGTTCTTTTTAAAATGTAGATACCATAAGGCAATGTAAGAATTGTGTTTATAAGAAAGTTGGAACAAGGAGAGAAAAATCCAAAGAATTAAGAAACTCATACCAAACAACTCAAACTTGTGAGAATCCAAATCTATTTGGACTATATGGACCATAACAAACGGTGTTGCATATGATTTTCAATTTTATAAGTTTATGGGAATATGCACCCATGAGAATATTGGTTGCATTCCTCAAAATAGTCAAAAGCTTTAGATAATTTATAATGTTTCTCACTCTTACTAGATACCATAGAGGAAATTCCTTGAAGAAGGTTAGATGACATAATGGATAAGAATATGTCCTATAAATTTATAGAGCATTTGAAAAACATGTCATTAAACCACTAAATCTGAGACAAATCAACATAATGGTGTAGTAGAATGCAAGAACAAGACATTGGTTGAGTGGTAAGGAAGCATGGAAACTTTTAGCAATTTACAAATTAATGTAATTGAAATATCATCTAAAATAAAGTTCATACGGGAACAATGAAGAGAAAAACTCCAAACGTATCTCAAATATCAGTGCAAGGAATTTTGTATATGCATCTAATAATATATTGGTTGCATTCCTAAAAAATAGTCAAAATCTCTAGAATCCAGATACCTAACAATGTTAAACTCCCTAAGAAAGGTTAGGTAAGACAATGAAAGAGCATATATCCTATAAAGGAGCATGTCATTGAATGTCAAATTACAAAATCTTAGACAAAGTAACAAAATGGTGTAACAAAATGCCTAACATGATATTTTAGTGTTAAAGATGCATGTAAACTTGTTGTAATTCATCAAATGCATTAAATGCAAAGGCAATTGCAATAATGTGAAATAATGGCATACATCTAAAACAAATGTTCACACCAAGAGAATAGATAAATAATTTCCAAACATGGCTTGGGATAGCGATGCAACGAATTCCATATGCATCTGGGAGACTATCGATTACATTCCTCAAAAATAATCAAATTCTCTAGATACCTTAAACTATTTCTTCCTTGATCTAAAAAGGGAATAGGAAACTCACTCAACAAGGTTAGATGAGATAGGGATGGAGAATATGTTCAATATATTTCCAAAGCATTCAAAGGAACATGTCACTAAAAGTCAAACCACTCAATCTTAGATAGAATAACAAAATGTTCTGGTACAAAGCAAGAATAAGACATTGATCGAGTGTTCAATATGCACACAAACTTATAGCAATTTAGCAAATGCATTTGAGTTAAGGCGGTTGCAATTACGACATACATCTAAAATAGTGTTCACACCAAGGCAATGGAAAGCAAAACTCTAGACATAGTTGTGAAGGGAAAAAAACTTTCACACACCTAGGGAAATTCATTATTGTTCTTATATTACATTTACAAACCATAAAAGAGGAGTTTGATGTCAAGAGTGTGAAGACTACTTTTATTGGCTATTTGCTAAGATTTAAAGATATAAACTTTTTTATCCTATTATAAGAAGAGTGTTTAGGGCCACAAACAAGCCCAAGAAAAGCTTGAAAACAATATCCCATAAGTTAGCAATAGAATAACGAGACGACATATTTAACCACGAATATAGTTTTACAATAATAAACAAATAAAAAAGAATGCTTATTTTTGGATGGAATGGGTCAACACAAAACCACTCCTAACCTGCTCTCCCTAACCACAAATGACCCTAAATAACAAATACAAGTTGAAGTTCTACTTGCCATGGGATGGTTGATTCCCAAATGTTTTTGCTCAAAAATATCTCACATCTTTTTTAACCTCTAGCATATTGTTTTTACCAACATGGATACTATGACTATAACTTTTGAATAACAAAACTTAAAGAAAGCATTAAGCATCATAGCACATTATGCTAGTAAATCAAACAGAGCACCATGTAAAGAACTGTAAAGTGGATTTGACTCTAGATTAATGCGGTTATGTGAAAAACTTATTTGGTGTAGAGATGAAGCAAACCCTTCCCCAATAAGAAGGATTCTTGTATGCAATGCTCAAGTAAATTAGAATTATAAGGTGGTGCAACATTTCTCTTACAATCAATGTTTGTGAGAAAATATAAACAGGTGTTTGAGAAAAAGATGACAGTTCAACACTTTCATTCTTTTGCAAAGGCAATATTATGAGAAAATAATTGTAAGTTTGACATCTGTGTCCAAAATCTGGGTTAAAAATGAAATAATGGTTTTGAAATTGCCATGACTACAAAACTACTAGCTTACATGAAATTGCCACGCGTAAAGAGACAGCAGGAATAATACTTAAAGCACAAAAACTGCAGCAACCATCTTATATCTATTCTAAAAACTAATGTTAGACCTTTTCAACAAAACATGGACAAATACACCAAATTTCTTTTTAATATAACAAAATGGTCTATTTATGTGGTAGCTATTTTGTGATTACAACCCTAGTGCAAATTCTTAAATGGACATAAAAGATCTATATGCCAATCATATGTTGTAAAGGAACATCTAAATATGTTAATATTCTTTATAGATCTCAACAAACTCAACAACTGTCCCCATCAACAAGATCACTCACCCTTCTCCTTCAAGGGAAACATGAATATAATTTTCAACAGAATCTATAAAATTGAACAAATGAACGCTAATAAGTGTGAATGTCAATTTGGACTCTATAAGAGCATACGATTTGAAGGTATTCCTGTCATCTAAATACGATCTCATAGGAAGCCCAGATATCGTACAAGGCATCATTCTTTGTAGCTATACCTAGATTTCAGACCACAAATCTAGCAATGCTGACCCTAGATATGAAGGAAAGAAATGACAAGATAAACCAGATATCGTACAAGGCACCTTTCTTTGTAGCTATACCTAGATTTCAGACCACAAATCTTGCAATGCTGACCTTAGATATGAAGGAAAGAAATGACAAGATAAACCTACTCAAATAATTTTTGAGTAGGCACTTGTTATGAATTTCTACATGTTCTGTTTCAAGCCTATCATTTAAGTACATAAAGTTGGGTTACTCCCCTTAACGAGATTCATCAGTTTGAGATACTATAGCAGGTGGAGGGAATCATATTTGGCATGTGGAGTAACGCAGATGACAGAGTTTTGAAAATAACTTTGGGTTGGGTGGTGTTAGTTTCAGAGGTTACCTTAAGGCTGACAAATTGAATTGTTTTGCTTTTACTGTAGTCAATCTTTATCTTTGATAACTCAAGCCTGTCTTGGTATGTGCTTTGGCCTGCCTTTCCGCAATTGAGTTTCTTAAGAAATCGAAGATTTGTATTTGTGAAGCTCTTGTTGAAAGATTATCAGGCATCCCTGCCACATTCCAACACTCAAAAAAAATTGTGTTCTGTTTACTCAAATTCATAGTTCCAGTATGTTGTTAACTTGCTCTAAGACTTTGAAATATTTTAGCATTTTCTAATATATTTTTTTTTATGCTAGTACCTTTGTGTGAACCTAGTAGCCATTGTAAGCTTTAGTTTGTAAGCTTGATCATACAATGTATTTATATAAATATTATTCCAAAAGAGGGTTGCAATCGGAAAGTAGTTGGACTACAAAAGACAGCCAAAATATAAGCTCTTACTAGGGGATAGTAATCAATGGATGATGGATATCATGAATATGCGAAATCCAGTTAGGTAATAGAGTGAAGAATTGTAAATGATATTGACAAGTTAAAGGTCATTTGAAAGACATTTATTTCCAATTTCTCATAACGTCAAAGTGTGTGGGCATCGATGTCTAATCTCATTCTCCTGTATGTTTAACATTATAGTTTTATTTTCGGCATCTTGCCTGAACATAGGTTTTTCTAATTTTAACCAAAAACCATAGATGGATTTGTCCATTCAAGAAGGATGCTCTAACTTTTAGAAACATGATTTAATCTGCAATCACTCCATTGTTGCCTCCAGAAAGCCCTCCCCTCCGACAGATATGTGCTAATTGACTCTGAAAATGGTGGTTTGTAATATAGTATACTTCTTTTAACCAATTCATTAAATTACAGTAAGATGAATTATTGCCCTAGGTTTTGCTAGCTAGTAGCTTAACTAAGAAAATAAATAAATGAACAAATAAAAATTTAAATTCCATTATGTACATACCCTACAACCATTTTAATTACACTACTTGAGTCATCCTGTCATCAGTTCTTGTGCCTGGCGTGTATACTTCTACATTTTATATTCAGGACTGAATGGATTAAAAATGGAGCTCAGAAATTTCATTTTTTAAAAATTTAATGGTACAGTTTGCAGGCATGTCCAATAGGGTAGTTGCAACTCCAGCATCTGAGAAAATATCTTGTCATTAATGCTTAAATGGATGTCCATACCTCGTTCTAAAACTACCAGTTTGGCATAGAATGTGCAGAGATGCTGACCAAGGTCATGTCATCTGGATTATCAGAAATACAATGGAAATAAGCAAAAAATTTTATTTCAGAAGAGATGTAAACAAAAATATATATATAATTGGGCAGGGGGAGGTGGGGTACATTGTGAAGGGGCCATTTGACAGTTGATTGCAGCAAAATGAGCTCCATTGTGCCTGTCAATGAGCACAAAATCGAACTTCCCTGCACATAAAGGATTAATGGCCGCCAATATGTTTCTTGGGTTGTCTCTAGAATTTTCTCCATAAGTCGCCTAAAACTCTGCTATGTCTCCATCTCCCTTGCCGCCGCCATGTGAGGCCTGCACATTGGAAAGACATAAAAGAAAGAACAGAGTGTTGATATTTAGGTTCCTTACTATTATGACGAATGGTTAAATTCTTTTAAGTTTTTTTTTTTTTGGTATTGGATTAAGCACAAAAAAAAAAAAAAACTTACATAAGGACAGCTGTAAAAACAGCTACTGATACAGAGCTCAAAAAAAAAAAAACTGCTGTGAAGACTCAACAACCACACACAACAACCAGCTGTCAACAAGGACAAGATGATGGAAGTAGATTGTCATTGATGTCAAAAAGGTGTGAGTTAATGATACAGGTACATCATAGTGAAAGTTAGATCATACATGAAGTTATTGTTTGTCTTCCAGGGTTCATAATGATCTTCATGGTAAAAGTGAATTTAGACAATGTGACATGTGATGTCAATGGTCAGAAGTTATGTTGTCTTGATAATATGCACTATATCATACAAGGACAATGGCATCATGGTTTTTTTGATAGTTGCAAATAGTATACAGTGGCTTGGTCTTCTAAATGATAGTGGTTTGATGGTATGGTCTTCATTTGTTCTCAGTTAAATTTGATCTTCATTTGTTGATGTTGATAGTTGTGACAGGGGGTTAGTGGCACAGTCTTCATTAGTGTTGATGATGATACTTCACTTGATTTCAAGGCATACAGTGAATTTACATCTGCGATCTACACATGATTTACTCATGGACTTTACTTGATCTACATGTGGCATCAAAATATTTGAGAAAGACATCGAATGACATTAGGGGAGCATGAATATTTATTATATTCGAAGACCCATATTTAATATTATAAGGGGAGATCGATTTTCAAGGGGGAGTTTGTTTGTTAGAAAAAGCCATCCAATGACTTTGGAATTCAATGCATATTCAAAAGAGAGCTCAAAAAGTTAAATGTTTTTAAAAAAAAAAAAAAGCATTGAATATAATCATATTCAAAGAGGAGCTTTATTTATAAAAAGTCATCAAATGACTTTGGGGAGCTCGAAGAATTTAAAAAAAAAAAGAAGAAAAAACATTCAAATATTAAATTTGAAGGGGAGTGACTTAGGGGAGTTGATGCATATGATAAAAGGGGTATGGATTTATGTGGAGCCCTATTTAAATGTGAACATCATAAATTTTAATATGTTTCATAAAAGATTCCAAAGTTTTTCAAGGGAATGTGAATAAGCCTTAAGAGGGTTTATTTTTAAATTTAGAAATTTTTGATTTCTTTTTTTGGGCTTTAAAAAAAAAAGCATCTTTTTAATGGAGGATTTTAAGGAGATTTTAAAGTGAAGTTTGAAGTTTCTTTTTAAAAATGATTTTTTCTATTTTTAAATCCTCTCTTCAGATTTAGAAGATTTATGAAGGATTTTTCTTATTCTTTTGATTAAGGAATTTTTTTTAAGAGTTCTTGAAGTGCAAAAAGAATATGAAGTGTTTTTTTGGAGATTGTTTTTTTTCAGAAAAATAAGATGAATGGATTGGGAGAAGTTATTTTGCAAGAGCATATTGAAAAAGATTTTATTTTTGAAGACAATATTTATAGAGAAGAAAATTGAAAAGTGTTTTTTTGAGAGGAATATGAAATATCATTTCATTATGTTTTGATACACAGATTGAAGATATTTTTGCCAGAATTTTTTTTCAAAAAAATGTCAGATGATTTTATTGCAGAGAAGGTTGATTGATAAATTGGTGGAGTTATTTTTGCAGATTGAATTTGCACAGGGAAAATGATTTTTTATGAAAAGTTTTTTTTAAAAGAAATTGTTTTTGACAGGGGCAATATTGAAGATTTTTTATGTAGGAATTTTATTGAAGACAAATTTATTTATGTTGAAATGTCATTGAATATGAAGAGACATTTACAGATATGAGGGCAAAAATAAGATATTGAAGATCACTGAATTTTCTTTTGCATAATATGAAAGGTTTTATGCTCACTAAAATGGATTTGCAGGACAGAGAATTTGAAGAGACCATATTTGCAAATGCAAGAATATCAAGGATTGAAACAATTGTGGAGAGAAGACAAAATATGAAAAGTCATCTTGTATATAATGGCTTTGTAGGTGGATTGATATGTGTGTTGTTGAATGGATTAGAATTCAGGGTTGTATATATTTTGAATATCCTCTTGAAAAGAAAATTTAGATGATGAGTTTTGATTTGAGTTGTCATATGATAGACACATGTGAAAGAAGAAGTGTTTTGTATTGAAACGGAGAAACCCTCTGAGTTCTTGTTTTGTTCTGTATTAGGGGTTGATGCTCCTGGAAGTTGGTGCTTCTAAACATTGTAACCAGTGAGGCTTTCACTTAAGCTAGTGAGGCAGTTTTGAGTGGTTTTTCTACCCAAGAAGGGTTTTCCACTCGTGAAAAGCATGTGTCATGTTTAATGTTGTTTTCATCTATATGTGTGTATATTAGTGCTTTGCTTATTAAGTTTTGTTCACATACTTCATTATTAATCTTGTGCAAAAATTATTAATGTATTTCTCTCTATTTGTTCTGTAAGAGAAAGTTTGCAAAAAGTTGTAAAATATTTGAAAACTAATGCAACACTGATTCACCCCCCCTCTTAGTGTTGTCCTAGACTCCTACACAAGAAACTATCAAAGTTGCAGGGGCAGCAACAAAATGTCCAGCACAAGACAACTAGAAAGAAGCACCTCCAAGATACATCAGCAAACACACTACCAGAAGGAAACTCGCTTAAGTTTCTGGAGATCACCAATGCACAATAGCAACATATATATCTGCCACAGATCACCCATCAAAAGCAAAGAATTGAGTGTTGCTAGTTAAATGGGTTTGGATGTGAGGAGCCAAAATGAGACATGGCAAAGCAGGCTTCTTCTTCACTTGAAGCTGGGAAAGAAGGCTCTTGGCCTGTTGTCTAATTTCAGTAGGGCATTGCTCATGTAAAGTGGAAGCTAAGATTGTCATCTGGATAAGAAGACTGGAGCAGATATAGTGAAGCTCAATCTCCAGGGGAGTAAAAGAATGCGACAAGGCAGCTAGGCAGTGAAACTTCCAAATGTGTTTGAGAATTAAAAGCCAACAAACACTAGAGATCATGTTATGTGAGGCAGAGGATCCTAGGAGAGTGGATTTCCATGACCAAGAAAAATGGAAGAGGGTAGGTAAGGAAGTCTTAAGCACTGCCCAAATCTTTTTAACATGAGGACAAAACTAGAAACAATGCTTTAAGGACTCAGGGGATGGGAGAAGGAATTTAAGGTGGGTACCAACTGGAAGTTTGGCATGGAGAAGCTTCCAACCAACTAGCTGAGATTGGGAGTCAGCTTTAGATTTCCAAATTAACAGGCTAAGTTTATTCCATCTTGCCTGGCTAAGATTACATCTCCAAAGCATGTTAAGCCGACCGGAAATGGGTAAATTAGGCACAAGTTGTTTATACAAATCTTTGAGGGGAAAGGTTCACTGTTAGGCCACCTCCAATCCTTTAGAAAACAAGAGTGGCTGCAAAAAGACATGAGGATAGTGAGGTTAGGAGGAACCAATCTCTGAATTTCTAACACAACAGCCTTGTCTCTGTAACTTAAGCCAAAACAGAGCTTGAGTTGTTGCCATGATTTCCAAGAAAAACTTGAGATATCCCATAGATCTCTGAACACTTGGATGCCTTTCTTGAAGAGACGCTTCGCCTTGAACCTAGAAATCCTCGCAAGTGGAGTATTATTAATTTGGATCAGATGGTTCCACCATATTGATGAGGTTGCAAAACTAAGGCCAAGGTTGAATGACTGATCAAACCAAGACAACTTGTGTGAAACTAGCTACCAAGCTTTCCAAATGCTATTAAGAGGGGCAGAACCATGGAACGTGAAGTAAGGAGCCAAAAGAATCTTGACATTCCAATGAACTGTGTTCCATGCTTTACCTATAGTAGATGTTTGTATACGGTATCAAATTAAACATTTCCAAGGAGCATTACCTTCCAAGGCTCTGCCAATCCATTTATCTGAAAGACAGACCCCTTGCGTGAAAGGGTCAATGATACCCAAGCTGCCTTTATCCTTCGGGAGGATACAGTGAGACCAAGAGGTAACTGGCATACCTTTTTTGTTTCCCCATTTAGCCTAGATAAAATTACGAATGAGCTGAGTTAGCTGATTATAACATGCTTTTGATGGCAGCCAGCAAGATGAGATGTAAACGTGATTAGCCAACAGAATTTTATCCGCCACTTGGATTTGCCCAGCCATAGACAAAAACTGGTGTGTCCAAGATAAAAATTTGGATTTGAATTTATTTATGTACCACCTCCACATATCTTTCAAGGAGACTCCAATTCCAAAAGGAATGCCAAGGTATCTAGAAATAACTCCATGTTTAATCTCTTTCCACTCTTTAGGAATCCATGGTGGATGAGGACTGGGGCATGTCATCCAAAATTTTGTTTTATGCATAGCAAGCTTGGACCCCAACACAACACAATAGTAGTCAAGAATATCAAGAAGGTTGTTGACATCTTCAGCTGAGTTTTGAATGAAGATCATACTGTCATTAGCGAAGTGGGAGTTAAGGACTGTACTGTTACCAGGGAGTGAAATGCCATGAATGAGGTCATTTGATTGGGCATGATAAAAGAGATAACCAAGAGCATCAGCTGTGAGGACATAAAGGAACAGAGTAAGGGGGCAGCCTTGGCGAATGGATTTTTGGAGGAGGAATTGTGGAGAGAGGGCTCCATTAATCACTAGTCTAGCATTAGCATCCATGAACAACATTCGGACATGGGCACAAAGGTTAGGGCCAAATCCCAACCACTATAGCATTTTGAGGATGAATAACCACCTTATACGATCATAGGCCTTATCAAAGTCCAGCTTGAGAATCAATGCATCTTGAGCTGTTTGCTGCGCCCATTCTAATGTTTCCCATGCTAGCACCAAATTGTCTAAAATAAATCTGCCTCCTAGGAAACTAGTTTGCTCAGGCCTAACAATCTCTTGAGTGATGGGTTTGATCCATCTGGCCAGGGCTTTAGCAATAATCTTATATGACGTGTTAAGCAGAGTTATGGGGCACCAATTGTTCACAGTATCTTCTTGTTTGCCCTTGGGAATAAGCTTTATAAGTCCCTGGTTAATATTAGCTCCAAGGGATACAATTTCGATGCCCTCAAGATTCACATTGTAAAAATCCTCCCTTATGTAAGGCCAAAGTGAGCGGTAGAACTCAACAGGAAGGCCATCCAAACCTGGGCTCTTCTCCGAAGCCATAATGTTCAATGCCTCGTCAATCTCCTCCAAAGAGAGATAGTGGTCAAGAAACTTGTTGTACTTAGGCAGAATTTTGCGGGGAATGCAGCTGGCCAAGTTGTCTTCTAAGATAGGAATTAAGGGGTCATTACTTGAATCATCAATAAATAGTTGTTTATAGCGCTCATAGAAGGTTTTCATGATCATGTCTTAGCTGGTCTGCAATGAGCCATCAGTTGATTTTATCACAGAAATGTGTTCCTTATTATGTTTATGTTGAAGGAATTGAAAGAAAAACTTGGTGCTCTTGTCACCATCCTTCATCCATTGTAAATGAGCCCTTATTCGAGCACCTTTGCCCTTATAAACAACCATTTTGCGGAGTTGATTTTCTATGTAAGCAACCAATTGTTGAATAGGAATGTTGTAGGGATTATTGTCCAACAATTTTTTGCCTTGTTCTAGTTGCCCTTTAAGAGATTTCTCCAATCTGCGACTTTTAGCTGCAACTCGTCTTCCAAAATCACGAAGGAATTGAGTGCAGCGAGAGATTGTTCTTTCCCACCAGCTGATCCATCTATCAATCTGAGGTTTAGGTTCAGCATTCTAAATAGCTAGCAGTCCATCCATTCTTTTACGTTTTTATTCATTTGTTGATATTTAGGTTCCTTATTATTATGACGAATGGTTAAATTCTATTTAAAAATCCAAAAAATCCCTAATACAAAACACAAAATTGAACTTCCCTGCACACAAAGGATTAATGACTGCCAATATGTTTCTTGGGTTGTCTCTTGAATTTTCCCCTCTTTCCTTCGGTCGCCTAAAACCCTACTTCCTAGGCCTGCAAATTGGAAAAACATAAAAGAAAAAACAGAGCATTCATATTTAGGTTCCTTATTATTATGATGAATGGTTAAATTCTTTTTAAGGGATTTTTCATTTGTTTTCTTAAATTGGTGAGATATAAAACAAGATACCCATTGCCTAGGTTCCTGCCCATGTGGAAGTTGAATTGTGTATGGGAAGTATTTTTGGTCGTGAATTCCATTATGAAGAAATAATTCAAATCTTGGGAACACTATACATGGTCCCATTTGAGAGGACGTGGGTGCAAAATTAGTGTCTAAGATGGGGGAATAACTAAGAATGGGTTACGAGGGATGCTCTAAAGTATTGTAGGCTTATTTTGGGTGTGTGGCATGGACTAAAGTACAATATGCATGTTTTTTGTGCTAAAATCAATTTTCAATGCACTTTGCACTGAAAGTCTGTCGGACTGGGCTTGGCGCTAAAATCTGACACTATTAGATATTGCGGATATTTTTCTGAGTAATGGATATTGTCCAGTTCAAACCTATATCCCCGCTTACCCTAAAACTCTGCACTTCTGTTAACTTTGCATGCGGAAAATGGTGAAGAGATTATTGTTATGTCATCGCACAGGTTGAATTGAGAAATGTGGAAGCATAGGCACAGACATGGACATCCGTCGAGGCACCAAGGGGGGAGGACTCTCGTCAGATGTTGTACTTAGACTAAGTGCGACCTTCCTGGCTACAATCGATGGATCAAGAGTTTTGGGAAGTTTATATGGTTGGCCGAAATAATAATTTATTTCTCATGAGATGCAGAGGAGTGAAGCTTTGGCGAAGAGAACTAATTCTAGTCTACGGTTTTGTGGGACTTATGAGAGTAACCGAACATGAAAGCCTTGGGATAATGAACCATGAAATGAAGGGGTCCGATATGTCTTATATGGCGTTAACAGTACTATTGTGCTTGCTGAGTAAACTCGTAAGAATCCACTATCCTCCATCTGAAAAGTGACTCCCGTATGTAGGAATTTTAGGGGAGGTACTATAACCAGTTGAAGACGTATGTAAAGCATATATAACGATGGCACTCCATGAACTTCTCATCTTCAGTGGATCACGAGAACTATGATATCCTCTCTCTATCTCAGCGACTGCTGGGGCACCAATCACCTCACAAAATAATTTACATTCAATCTGGATGATGCTTCATCCACTAACTTCCCTGTTGAAATGGTATATTCTGACAGCAACCTCTTCAATCCATGGATGTAGTGCCGAATGGCCCCTTTTTCTAATCCTTTGGATTTCATGGTTTACTGAATCTCAAATTTCAAATCTTACTAGCTCAAAGAGCCAAAAGAGGTAACTACCCTTGATACAATCATGCATGAAACAACCTAGAATCACCTGAAAATCCATCATGATGATAAAATGAAGTTGTAAAAGACCAATCCATGGGGAATTATTGGCATGGTTGTTTTAGGTGCTTTCTCACTCTATGCCAATTTGCTGCTTGCAAATCTCTATATTATAGATGGCCAATGCTTTATCAGATACAGAGATTTAGTTGGTCATGTATTTGGTGAGTACTTAAACACTCACCCGTGCAATATAGATTATATACATAACTATGTGACTTGTTTCCTCTGCAACTGATTGAAAAAATTGAGATAAATTTTATAAATCCTTTGTTTAAGCTCACCCTGATGGGACTTGGTAAATTTATAATTCCAATGCAGTTGAGTATCATGTGAATTATCTATCTTAACTATCTAAACATTTTTTCCAATAATAGTATTTGAACAAATAATAGATGCTATTTTAACCAATAATAGTATTTGAACACATAATAGATGCTATTTTAAGTTCATAAGATGAACTTCATATTTAACTAGCTTCCTTCAATGATTTTGGAACACTTAGAACTGTATGCTATTTTTTGCAAAACTGGCAGTGGTGGGATTGTATATTATTTACCATGCAGGGAAAAAAATGTACTATATAACCTGGGCTATACAGTTTGCACATTTCATACTCTGCAATATGGGGTTCCTACTACTTTCTGGGAGAGCTCTTAAGGTACTCCATTTTGGTAGAATGATACATCAAGTCATGATAACTTGAAGTAGATCGAAGGCTTGTTCAATAAATCCTAGAAATTGCTAAATTTTACTATGATCTTTTTAAACTTGTACATGGTTCCACATTTTGCATACATGTCTACCAGGGCAGTTGCAACCACAACATCTGACAAAATTCCTCTATCCTTCATGCTTTGATAGATGTCCACACCCAGTTCCAAAGCTCCCATTTTGGCACAGGCAGGGAGAATGCTGGCAAAGGTTGTGGAGTCTGGCTTTACACTGCCAATTGCATTTGCTTGAAAGTTTTGAAAGCCCACATTACAGTCCATGAGACCACATTTCTTTGAGGCATTTTGTCAAACAGTTCACATGCTTTGTCCGTGTTCCCACATTTTGCATACATGTCTACCAGGGCAATTGCCACTACAACATTTGACAAAATTTCTCTATCCTTTGTGCTTTGATAGATTTCTATACCCTGTTGCAAAGCTCCCATTTTGGCACAGGCTAGGAGAATGATGACAAAGGTTGTAGAATTTGGCTTTAGACATGTCAATTGCATTTGCTTGAAAGTTTTGAAAGCCCTTTCAACAAATCCATTTTGTGAGTATCCTGCAATGATTGCATTCCATGAGATTACATCTCTTTGAGGCATTTTGTCAAATAGTTCACGAGCTTTTTCTATGCTTCCACATTTTGCATACATGTCTACCAGAGTATTTCCAACTACAATATCAGACAAAAATCCTCGTTTCATTATGCTTTGATAGAGGTCCATACCATGTTCCAATGTTCCCATTTTGGCACAGGCAGGGAGGATGCTAGCAAAGGTTTGTGGAGTCTAGCTTTACACCTGCCATTTGCATTTGCTTGAAAATTTCTAAAGCTTTTTCAACAAATCCATTTTGTGCATATCCTACAGCCATTGCATTCCATGAAACCACAATTCTTTGAGGCATTTTGTCATGGGTTTTCTCTATGCTTCCACATTTTGCATACATGTCTATCAGGGCTGTTGCATCTACAAAATCTATCAAAATTCCTCTCTTTTATGCTTTGATGGATGTCCAAACCCTCTTCCAAAACTCCCATTTTAGCACAGGTTGTTTGTACGCTGGCAAATGTGAATTGACGAAAAACAAAAATGAGGGAAAAAGAAAGACCGACATCGAGAAGAGGAAATCTGGACCGGCATCCTACAACTTTCCAGCGTGAGACAATTTTCTGGGACAAAAATGTCCCACATATAAGAGGAAATCTGTTGCCTTGGCGCGCTGCATTGAAGCTCTGCAACCTCTGTTGGGATCACCATTGGACAGTGCCAACTTGATACTTAGATATGTACCAAATAACAATTACACAGTGCTTCAACTATAGTGCTCTTGCCACGAGTTTAATACTCAATGTTCATTGGTCAACTGATTTTTAATATAATTAAAAAATTAAAAAAAAATATTTTTTCACATTATTGTTCACCCAATTGATCAATAGCACAACAGATAAATTGCATTTATTAAATCATTAATTAAAAAGATTAAGTTTGAACTTTAGGGATTTTGCCAACATCACATGGATGCATAAATAATCCTGCCTGCATCAGGAACTAATAATATTAACTAGCATACCTCTCTATAAAGATATCTATTTAAAATTTGTGGAGAGGTAGGTGTCTTCAAAGATAAATTAATTCAAAACATTTTTAATTTGTCAATTGTATTAAATGAAACTCTTTCAAATGAAAGAATGAGAATGGAAATGGAAATGGATCCTTTATAGTCTACGTTCTAATATAAAGTATACATACTCTACCTCTTACAAGATTTGAACTTGTGACACCAACAACCAACTCAGAGTGTAGTGAATGGGGAATTATAAAAAAAAAAATATGGAGATGAAATAAAACATAATTCCTGCAACTTATTAGTTCAGATTTTATAAGTCAAGTTGATAGACAAAGAATAATGGATTATTCAAATTTTACAAGTCAAGTTGATAGACAAGCCGTGCAATATCTAGAGATTACAAGTCAGGTTGATAGGCAAACACAACTGAATTATCCAATCTCGGCTACATTTGATATTCAAGATGATGAACTCAAGGCTCTCACAAGTAGTCCTAACAAACTCGAATTATCTACAGATATTTTTACACTTCTTTCAAAGAAGAGGAACTAATTGGTAGTTATCTTATTGGTTGTTTCTTCTCTTCTTTTTTACTATTTTAAAAAATATATATTTTCTTACATTTATAAAACATTCAATTAATAAGTCATAAAGCAAGCATGAAATTGTCCTCACTTTTTTTTTTCATTTTTAAAACATTTTATAAATAAATCATAAAGCAAGCATACAACTCATGGTCGTGAAATTAGAGTTATTTCAACTTTTGGGGGTTGACTGAAAAATATAACGATGAGATATATGTGGCTTACCATACAATATGATGGATGAAAATGTATTATAGATTATAAGAGATCACTTTCCTGAAGCAATTATTGAACAATCCTCTAACATTCTTGGCAATTACAAGATTCGTCTTCTGCAACCTGTAAATAAGATGGCGAGATATGAAGAGTTGTGAAAAGCTTTAAAAGATTCAAGAGCTAAAACGATGTGTCCTATATATTTAAGAATTGAAGTAGAGCCAATTTCCACTACAACAAAAACCTTTAATTTTTTGAATACAACATTAGTCCCAATGTAATTCTTGCTTCTCAACAATGGGAACAAAAATATCCTCCTCCTTTTGCTAATCAATCTAAAATTACTAGAACATATGTTCCTCCTTCAGAGAACATTAATCTTAACCCTTTTTCTTATAGGCAAAATCCATTGAGATTGCAACTAGCTTTATCTGCATCTTCTTCAGCTTTATCAATGTCTACTCAACCTTCTTTTGATCAAGGTGACATTTCACATGATACAAGTGCTTTTGATAGACAGAGGGTGGAGTATTATTAGTACTTCACAAGTCAGATTGATAGACAAAGAAAATTGGATTACCAAAAATTTACAAGTTAGGTTGATAGACAGAGACCCGTGGATTATTTAGATTTTACAAGTCAAGTTGATAGACAAGCGGTGCAATATCCAGAGATTATAAGTCAGGTAGATAGGCAGACACAACTGAATTATCCAAACTCAGCTACATTTTATATTCAAGATGATGAACTCAAGGCTCTCTCAAGTAGTCCTAACAAACTTGAATTATCTACGGATATCTTTACACTTCTTTCAAAGAAGAGGAACTAATTAGTAGTTATCTTATGCCAAAAATAAGTCTTTCTCTTAATTTTATTATTTACATATAGATTTATTGTGAGAAACTATTTAGTTAGATTTATTATTTACAACTTTTGTGTTTGGTTTTATGATTTCAAAGTGAAATCAGAAATACTTTTAAAATTTAGGCATGGAATTTTTCATTCCAAACCATTTGACTAAGTTCTTAAGTCATATTGTTACATAGTATTTTTTAATTTGATTATGAAACTTTGTTAATCCATACCACTGTTTGGACTATTTTTAAAGTTTTATGTTTGTTTGTGCTTAAGCAATTTTTAGTTTTGTGAATTTTGATTAGAATTAGAATTATTTGTAAGATTTGGATACTTGAATTTATGGTCATTTAAAGATTAATTTATTTTATTGTGGTGAGATAAAATTGTTTTCACTTTAATGAGTTTATATTATAATAAGACTTAGTTGTTAAATTATTTGAGTTGGAGCTAGATCAACACAATGTAATTGTTTCATAAATCTTTAGAGTTAGTATTTATTGAATTTTTTTAAACATGTGTAGATGTTGAATCTTTATTTTATAAATGTAGATGAGTCTAGGCCTAGAATTTAATAGTTTGTGCTTTTAAAAAAAAAATTAAAATTAAAATTTATTTTCTAAGTTCATGTTACCATATACATGAACACAAAATGTAGCCCCATATATATATATATATATATATATATATCACTTTTTTGGGAAGGGGAGAGAGAGGTCACAAGCACAGTTAAGTGCCTCCTGTATATTGAGAGTATGGGGTAGTCTCATGTGTTATAAGCCACCTGTAAACCCAGAATCAGATGGACTATAAAAAGATTCCATTTCTATTTCCATTTCCATTCTGGTTGCACTCTATAGAGTATCAACAAGCTTGTCTACACTCTTTTCTTACCCTGTGATTATTCTGCAAGCGACTGGGATGATTCACAACCCACTAAGCTTGCAAAGAATCGATGGTATGCTACGAATCAGATCCTTCTTTGATGAGAGAATCATAATTTACAAGTCAGGTTGATAGACAAATAGCAGTACAATACCCATAGATCACAAGTCAGGTTGATAAACAGAGACTTGTGGATTATTTAGATTTTACAAGTCAAGTTGATAGACAAAGAATAATTTTGATTATTCAGATTTTACAAGTCAAGTTGATAGACAAGCGGTGCAATATCTAGAGATTATAAGTCAGGTTGATATGCAAACACAACTGAATTATCCAAGCTCAACTACATTTGATATTCAAGATGATGAACTCAAGGCTCTCACAAGTAGTCCTAACAAACTCAAATTATCTACAGATATCTTTACACTTCTTTCAAAGAAGAGGAACTAATTGGTAGTATTTTGACTAAGCTCTTAAGCCATATTGTTGTTGTATTTTTTAAATTTTATTATGAAACTTTGTTAATCCATACCACTGTTTAGGCTATTTTTAAAGTTTTATGTTTGTGTGTGCTTAAGCAATTTTTAGTTTTGTGAATTTTGATTAGAATTAGAATTATTTGTAAGATTTGGATACTTGAATTTTGGTCATTTAAAGATTAATTTATTTTATTGTGGTGAGATAAAATTGTTTTCACTTTAATGAGTTTATATTATAATAAGACTTAGTTGTTAAGTTATTTGAGTTGGAGTTAGATCAACACAATGCAATTGTTTCATAAATCTAAGTTAATATTTATTGAATTTTTTTAAACATGTGTAAATGTTGAATCTTTATTTTATAATGTAGATGAGTCTAGGCCTAGAATTTAATAGTTTGTGCTTTTTTTAAAAAAAAAAAATTAATATTTATTTTCTAAGTTCATGTTACCATATACATGAACACAAAACGTAGCCCCATATATATATATATAACAACATATCACTTTTTTGGGAAGGGGATAGAGAGGTCACAAGCACAGTTAAGTGCCTCCAACATATTGAAATTTGAGAGTATGGGGGTAGTCTCATATGTTATAAGCCACCTATAAACCCAAAATTATATGGCCTATAAAAAGATTCTATTTCTATTTCCATTTCCATTCTGGTTTTACTCTATAGAGTATCAACAAGCTTGTCTGCACTCTTTTCTTACCCTGTGATTATTCTGCATGCAATTGGGATGATACACAGCCCACTAAGCTTGCAAAGAATCAATGATATGCTACCAAGGCAGACGAGCTTTCTGGTATGAGTTCGAGAAAGCCAATCAATATAACTAGCACTTGCACCCATAGGAGGTTCAAGGAATACGCCGATAGGAACAACCAACAACTCTAGAAAATTTTGCAGCGTGAATTTCCTGGCGTGAGACAATTCCGAGCAATATAATGCTCACATATAAAAGCCTATCGGCTAATTATGGCAAATTATTGATGTCTATGATTCATCATCTGATTGTTGGGAAGGAAGAGATTCGGGGAAATTTTGGGTTTATGGGAGAGGAAGATTGTACTGGTTGGATCATTCATCCTGCAATGGAAGTGTTGTAGAATTGAATCTTTCCGAGAGCCGCTGGACAAAAATCTTACCCCCACCAGATGCTATTGACAGATATTCAGAGGATTCATATGAAGATTTTGAAGACCGTCGTGTGGATGAAGAGTGGAGCATTTCTGCATTGTATTGGGATTTAGCAGGGAGTGATGAGCAACTAATTTTTGTTGACAGGGACTGTCAGTTTTTGCGGAAATTAAAAAAACAAAACTTTAAATGACTAATATATATAAAACAAACCCAAAAAAAAGAGACAAGAAAAAATTCAATTTTGCTCAGAGGCGTGGCCATGGGAGCCACGACCTCCATTTGGGCAGCCGCCCTCTCTCCATGCCATTACTGCTGCAGTAACCCTCTCAGACATTAGCAGCCCCTTCTTCCCTATAAATGTTATGTGAGCAGAGTAAAAGATGTTTTCTTTTAGGGTTTTTGGATTTGTAATGGTTCTGTATTAGGGGAGAGGATCCTGGCAATTTTCAATCACTCCAAAATTTTTACAGTAGTTTATTTGGCAAGGCCCCGGCTTATAACTAAGGTTTCAGAGCTACATCATCAAATATGATGCCACATCAGCATGCTTTTTGTTAAGGTGTCAAATAGTTCCCCCCCAAAAAAGGGTGGACCAATAGGTGTGCATTAAGTCATGTTTTGTTGGTGCGCTGATGTGGCATCACATGATTGATTACTTTTTAGATCTAAAGGGCACATTTCATTCAATTATTAGTACTTATATAGTCAACACTAACAACCTTACGTATTGGGTTTTTTCCCTAAGATTTTTTGGATTTCTAAATAGACAAATAGTTTTCAGTATGAGAGCAAGAGTACCTCAAATTTTATAGTGTTTTCATATTATGTTTTTATAAAATAAGTTCCAGTCCCTTACAAAAGCTTAAGGTTTGTTTTCGTATTATATTAACTTAAAAATAAATATTTATTTTTCTCACTTTTATAATATTTTTGGGTATTGATACAAAGCAATGAATAAATACAAATGAGTAGGATAGAAGCAACACCAAGGTTGGAAAAAAACAGACCAAAACAATTAAGCCGGTACAATTGTAGAGAAGACAATGACAAGTGTCTAAAGGCAGCAGCAATAAGGAATTACAAGCAATAAGCTGTAGAGAATAAAAAATCTAAATAAATTAAAAAACTAAACAAGGCTATTGTCAGGGAAACTGAATTAATGTTAGAAGTGCCCAAATAAAGAGATTATGAAGGGGTAATTACTATTTCAGTGGGATGACAAGAGCATTATTAAGGAGCATGGGGAGGACAGGAGCTGGGGTGGAAAAATGCTTTATGCATGTGAAAAGATTGAAATCTTGGATGCGAAGATTTTATTTGTTTTTCCTCCCACTGTAGAAGATAATTTGGTGACAACTTGGGCTACTTTGCTGCTAGGGATAGACACTCCCATCCTGTTGTAGAACAACCTAAGGAAAATGGCCTTTAGGGAAGGATAAAGGAGAAGAGGTTAAAGAGTGTTTTTAAAAATAGTCCAAACAGTGGTATGGATTAACAAAGTTTCATAATCAAATTAAAAAATATTACAATAATATGGTTTAAGAGCTTAGTCAAATAGTTTGGAATGAAAAATTCCATGTTTCTGATTTCACTTTGAAATCATAAAACCAAACACAAAAGTTGTAAATAATAAATCTAACTAAATAGTTTCTCACAATAAATTCTATATGTAAATAATAAAATTAAGAACAAGACTTATTTTTGGCATAAGATAACTACCAATTAGTTCCTCTTCTTTGAAAGAAGTGTAAAGATATACTTGTGAGAGCCTTGAGTTCATCGCTATCTAAATAATCCACAAGTCTCTTCTATCAACTTGACTTGTAAATTTTTGGTAATTCACTATTCTCGATCTATCAATCTGACTTGTGAAGTCCTGATAATACTCCAGCCTCTGTCTATCAAAAGCATTTGTATCATGTGAAATGTCACCTTGATCAAAAGAAGGTTGAGTAGACACTAATAAAGCTGAAGAAGATGAAGAAGATGCAGATAAAGCTAGTTGCAATCTCAATGGATTTTGCCTATAATAAAAGGGTTAACCATATTTATAGACTTTTTGAGGATGAAGGGAAAAAGATTGATAAGATTTGATTTTTGATAAAAAAAGAAATAAAGCAAGATAAGATAGGAAAAAGATAAAAAGACTTGCTTTTAGTTTTAAATCCTAAAAAGGAAATAAATCTTCGAAAAAGATGGGAGGATAATTGATGAAATATCTAATTAAATAAATTAATTAGATACACATGAGTTTTAATTTTGGAAAGAAAAATATTTAATTAATTTTAGATTGTGATGTGGAAAGACAATTAAATAAATAATTTTTTTAATTATAGGAAAATGGTTAAATGACTAATTAAACAATTAAAAATAATTATTTAATTAGAGAGGATAAATGGACATGAATAATTAAATAAATAAAATTTATTTAATTATAGAAGATTTGATTTTTTGATAAAAGAGGAAATAAAACAAGATAAGATAGGATTTAAAAAGATAAAAAGAGATTTGATTTTCTGTTTTAAAAAAAATAAATCCTAAAAAGAAGAGGAATAATTGATGAATTATCTAATTAAATAAATTAATTAGATATACGTGAGTTGCAATTTTAGAAGGATTTTATTAATTAAATAAATATTTAATTTATTTAATCAATGTTGGATTTATGATGAGAGATGATGTGGAAAAATAATTAATTAAATAAATATTTATTTAATTATACATAAAGATGGAAAAGGATAATTAAATAAATAAAAATTTATTTAATTATAGGAAAAATGGATAAATGACTAATTAAACAATTAAAAATAATTATTTAATTAAAGAGGATTAAATGGCCACGAATAATTAAATAAATAAAATTTATTTAATTATAGAAGATAGGATTATGAAATTAGTCAAATAAATAATATTTATTTAACTAATTAGGTGATGACATGGGTGCTTAGGGCAAAACATGCTACTCTGCTTTAATTCTTCAAAATTTCATCATTGTTGCTCTTGATAATTTAACTCTCTTGTCTCTGTGGATAATAAGTATAATCATCCCTAGTTTTGCTATATAAATATGGACAAGATAAATAATTAAAATCTTGATGATGTAATCCAATAGGATGCCCATACCCAAGCCCATAATCTAGTTATCTCCTATGTTTTGTCTCAACAACTTCTAATTGGGGCTCATCCATGACTCGCTTTGACCTCATAGATTGCTCACCAACACTCTCATCTTTGACATATTGTTTACCGCCTAAAGTAAAGTGGCTATTGCAAACAAGACATTTGTATCTTGCTTGTAAAACGTTTGAAGATTTGTTGTCAAAGTACATTTGAATTTGGTATTGCGTTGAAGGCATGTAGGACACATCATTTTAGCTCTTGAATCTTTTAAAGATTTTCACAACTCTTCATATCTTGCCATCTTATTTTCAAGTTCCGAAAGACGGATCTTGTAATTTGCCAGAATGTGAGAGGATTGTTCAATAACTGCTTCAGGAAAGTGATCTCTTATAATCTGTAATACATTCTCATCCATCATATTGTATGGTAAGCCACAAATTTCACTACCATGAGTTGTATGCTTGCTTTATGATTTATTTATAAAATGTTTACAATTTCATGCTTGCTTTATGACTTATTAATTGAATGTTTTAAAAATGTAAGAAAATATATATATTCTTAAAATAGTAAAAAGGAAGAGTAGAAATTGCCACTTCCTACTTGCTTTAAAATTTATTAATTGAGTTTTTTTAAAATGAAAGAAAATCCAATTGTTTTAAAGCAATAAAAAAGAATAGAAGAAATCTAACTACCTTCATAGCAACTAAGGGCATGTCCCCATGCGACTGCTTAGCTTATTTTGGCTGTGGAAAATAAAAACAAATTATCTTATTATCTTAATTTATAAGAAAATAAAAAAAAGAGGAGGGAAGAAAATATATGCAGCCACATGGCATATTTTTAATATGTAGTGGCGCTTATTTCCAGTCCCCCCTTTTTTTTCCACAACTTATTTGCAATTCCTAAACACTGCTCCACAAAAATAGGGAAAGATTCTATATTATCCTTTTGGGTTATTCATTTAAAGGTGGCCTTAAAATATTATGACATATCTTAATATAAGTAAAATTATATATAAACCAAATATATATCATTATAATCCTATATAAATTTTGACAGTCTCTCCAAAATCTCTCCTTTCATGTGATACAATCTTTTTAAAATTTTGATTATATTTTACAGCAAAAATGTCTAAATATGGCCATACAACCATCAAATTTAGGCCTTGGGGGTAAGCATGGTTTCCTATGAAGAATTAAAAAAAAATCTAATTTTTTAAAAATAGTATAAAAGAAGAGAAGAAATGACCACTTCATACTTACTTCAAAAATTATTAATTGAATGTTTTTTAAAATTCAATTGTTTTAAAGCAATAAAAAAGAATAGGAGAAAGCTAACTACCTTGTTAGCAACTACGCATTATTTCTCTATCAAAAAAAATTGAATTTTTTTAAATGAAAGAAAATCTAATTGTTTTAAAGCAATAGAAACGAATACAATTTACAAAATTGTACACAAATCAAATCAAAAAAAATATTAATAAATTAAAAAATAATAAATAATAATTTAAATAATCTTAGATTTTAATTTTATAAAACATTCTAAATTCATATAATCATTTACATAAGAAAATTTAAATTAAAAAACAAAATCTAAAAAAAATCTAAATAAATAACTTTTTGAATTGTTATAATCTTCCATATATAAAAAATATTTAGAAATAAATGAAAATTTAAACCATAATATATAATTATGAAAAAACACAAGAAATAAAATTAAAACATACACCAAAAAACAAAAACAAACATATATATATATATATATATATATATATATATATATATATATATATATATATATGCACACAAAACAAATATTATATTTATTGTTCACACTTATCTAGTTATTAATCTATTGATTGTAAACCAATCAAAAGACAGGATTATTTTTCTTGTTGGGCAAATTTAATTTAAATTTGTACTTTTCCTATGTCAACATGATAAATTTTTAACAAAAAAATATTGAAAAATGATTTATTTGTATTGTTATTGGCTCAAAAAAAATGACCTTTTATGTATGAGAGTGCAACAAAAAACTATAAATGTGGAGATAATTTTGGTTTGAGGGGAGGATGTGGCAAGTAAACAAATTATAACACAAATCTTGTCTCCCACTAATTAAATTATGCTTAAATGGATGGTGTCCGTAACAACTTTAGAAAATGGAACTCAAATTAAAATAACTAAATTTTGATTATCTTTAAACTTGAACACATTTTTATTACTTAAATCCTTGCAATAAACCAATTTTTACCACTCCATCAAATGAGGATGCCCTAATATTTAGTTATTTAATCTTGCATATAAACGTAGAGTGGGCCATAAAAATAGAACATGTTTTGTTGTTTTAGAGTATAGCACAAGAAATAGCCCAGATAGTTTTGCACAGTTCCCTGATGTTACGGGCCCTTTTTACTTTGCTTGTGTAAGTGTTGAGGTCCCATGTTCGATTCACACCACACCCTACTTTTCTCTTTATAACCAGTGCTTTTCATCTTACCATTTCTATTTTGTTTGGAGTTAAAAAATACAGTAGGCTTAAAATGTCATGGAAGTAACTTTCTGAATGACAGTAGAGACATAAAACCGGTGATAATAACCCTTGGTTTTTTATAGGCTTTTTTGGCTTTATATTCTATTTTGGGCTTAAACAGCGGTCATGCCTTTTGGTTCAATGGCTGTTCTTTCAGTGAAGGAAAGGGATATGCAACTCTTTCGATCTCTTTCAAGGTCTGGTAAGAGAAAGTGTGATTCAGTAAGTATTTAACATTGTTTGCAATATTTGAAAACAAAAATGTTTCTCTTTGACGTCTAGTGATCATTTTTTCATGTTTTTCCAATTGTAGGGAAATGAAGGCATTATGTAAAATTTTAGTGACTGTTATCACATAACCAGCTTAAATTTTATTCATGTTTGCAGTGTAGAAAATGCATGGATTGAAGAGCAGTCCAAAAGTTGTGCAGGTTTATACTAGAAGATAACAATGTATTACATTAATTGAGAGCAAAAAGTACATGATGTTTAAGCCCATTCTCACACAATCTGATATCTTTCAATTGAATTGCACTGAAAACGTTTTTCTTTTCAATTTCTAATGTGTTTTTTTATTTATTTCAATTACAATAGTTGCTCATCTTTGTTGCAGTCTTGCATTTTTCTTTTCATTTAAATTTTCCACGGATGGCCGGAGCAGGCTTGCAAATCTCATCCCTGCAAGAGAATATTTTTTATTTTACTTGCAGTTTGAGTTTTTCTTTAAATATTTGTTAAGTATCAGTGTCTTTATTGCAATCTTGTTAAAGAAGTGTGTTTTTCTCTTTCAATGTCTAGTGGATACCATAGTAGCAATCTGATAAAAAGATTGTGTTTTTCTTTAAAGCTTATGCTCTTGTTTTCGTATTCATTATGATCTACCAGAAGTATTTTGCTTTCATTGCCCAGTGATTATTATCATACTAATTTTTCAAGATCGATATATTACAGGCCCGCTGATCATAAAATATGCTTTTATTTCTTTACCGGAGTCATCGAAGAGACTCAAAATTGTCTCACTTCGATATCTGGGAGTTCCTTCGAAATTATACTTGGTAGTGTTTTATAAATTGTCCTCCCATAGATGACATAGAGAAATTGGCCAATAAGACAAGTTCAATGTTATTGCAACTCTTACAATCCCCATTTCCAACGGTGAAATTATGAGCCAACTTAAAAATAGATGGATAATAAAGGCTACTCTAGAGAGCCATGCAATAGCTACATTTTTAAACTGTGACTGCAGATATCTCTGAAGTGGAAGAGAAAAATCAAATCCGATGTGCTGATGAATGAACCAGATAGAGAGTGCTAGATAGTTCAGCTATTTCACCACTCTACTCCATCAATTTCAAAAGAGGGGTTGCAAAAAAATACATTGGTAGCAGGATGAGTGAAACAGTGAAAAGCACAATCCATGAGCGCTGCACTTCCAACATATGATACTTTCTAGCCCCAAAAGCTTGTCCACATAATGTTTCCAAGGTACTACCCATACCTAGCCGCAGGACAATTCAATAGATTTGTAATTAAAACTTGACTAAGTATCTCAAGTTTTCTAACAGATCCAACCAAATAATAAAAAATTACACCACACTAATAACATTTAATTAAATTAATAACTTGGTAGAGAAAAATTCCATGGTTCCTAGCTTAATGTCAATACCATAAAACTAATTGATCTCTTTTATATGATGTCAAGATAGAAATCTTATTAATTATGTGACACACAATAAACACTAGATACCCCACTACCAAGTGTGACTACAACTATTAATCTATGTCTAGTCTGGTTAGTTAAGGTAAATATTCCTTTTAATATCAAACTACTTTTTTTCAATTCCATGGAATAAAATAAGAGTCTAAACCGCATCCATGAACCCCATCCTTAGTTGGGACTAGTTTTCAATAGAGACCACCTGCAAGTGGAAATCAAGAGCTGGAACACCTGCAAGTGGAAATCAAGAGCTGGAACTCCTTCCATAGACCCCATCCTTAACACAAGCAAAAACAAATAACACACAATATAGTTGTAGCAAAGTCATATATACATTAATAAAAATCAATATTCCATATTAGTAAATAGTTATCTTAAAACAAATATTTGAACATATTCAAAATTTGAAGATATTCAAAATCTACTTATTGTTTCTAAATATATTTTACTTTATTAACAATCAAAATTAAATAAATAGTTTGAGTATTTAATTTTTTAATTCATTGATTAAACTTTAAATTTACTTTTTGTCAAACCAACAAAATCTTTATTATTTATAGTTATAATATTAATAATAATATTAACTATATTATTAATATTTATTATAACACTTGTTGATATATTAATTCATATTATAATATTATAATAATATTATCTAATAATAAACATAAACATAAATATAATATAATAACATAATAATATATAATATTATAATAATGGAATAATATAAATATAATTTTATTGTATTTAATATTGTAATATATAATAAAAATAAAAATATAATATTATAATAAATTTATAGTAATTATAATAAATTTATAATAATATTATAATTATTTAATTAAATTTTTATTATTATTGTATTTATTATTATATTTATTATTATAAACATTCTTTATTATCAATATATAATTAATTATACAATTTTATTAATATTAAAGATATCAAATTTATAAATTATATATATTGAATCAAAATTAAATAATCACATTAATATGAATATTATATTACTATAAATATTACAATTTTGTTATAATATTTATATAGACTTTAAAACAAATTATTTGTTTAATATTATTGGAATGCAATTTGTCTATGCAACAAATATTTAATCTAAAAATTACAACTAAAACACATACTATAATTACAACACTACAAGGCAGGTACTGGCCACTACGTGGCACTTGTTATAGTGATCTAGACATAAATAAAGAAGCAAAAAATCAATAAAAATATATATTTTTAAAATATTTTTGAAACATTTTTATATATTATATTTAATAGTAAAAAGTTATAAACATAAATTAAACACATTTTAATTTTCTAAAAAAATCTTAAAACATGCACACAAAACAAATATTATATTTATTATTATAGTGAGGAAAAATTTATTACACATAAACCAAAGAAAAATCATTAAAAATAATCTTATATTTTAATTTTTTTATAAATGTAATCACTAAAATGTTATTAAACATAAATTCAAGAAGAAAAAAACCATTATAAAAATTTTATATTTTATTTTTTTAGTAAATTTTAAAATATATATTTTTCTATAAAAGAGATTCTATATATATATATTCTCTTACAATATTTAAAAATAAATTGTTATGTTCTCTAAAAATAAATTGTTATGTTATGATCTAAAAAAAATTATATATATTTTTGGTTGACTAATTGGGGGCCTACCCATTAAATAAAAATGGAAACAAATAGAAACTGTTCCTAGAAAGAGGGCCAAGGAAAATACATATAACTATCTTCTATTACTTCATTATCCTTTATATTATACAATATAGTTTGCCAAAATCTGATTATGGGTTGCAGAAACTATAATATATTAACTATATGCATATTGATCCTTATTGTACCACCCTTACAGGTCCCACGACAATGCTCAACCCAACTTCCTCGCCACCATCCTCCCCCAACATCTCCTTCACCAACTTGAAGGACCAGTCCACCGTGTCGTCCCCTCCCACTCTTACCACTTGCTTCAGAAAATTCAAGCCCCAGGTTACTTTCCTCCGTCTCGCCTCCACATCACCCTCGACAACTTCAACTACAAATGGGATCCAGGGCCCATTAAACTTGGGAAACAACATCGGCCATACCCCTTGATCAGGGATAAACCCTAATCCCACTAATGCCATTTTCAGACAAACATCTAACCCTCCATGCCACTTGGAAAAGACTAGGGTCTTCAAAATCACCCGAATGATTTCCTTGTCTACACCTAGGTTGAGCAACACAGTTGTAAGCATAGACACAACATCCAAATTTACTCTGTATTTGTTTAAATCCATGACAAACATATCTCCTAACACCATTTTCACACCAAACAACACTATCCCCAACCGAGTCTTGAAGATTTTCCTAAGCCTCATCTTTGTAATCTCTCCCCTAAAAGACATAGACCTCCCCTTCCCAACCAGACTCATCGGTATCTCCATTTCATACCTTCAGCTTGGACGAATGCAACTAAATAATTGACTCCCATGCCTTGCCATAATGCAACCAATGATGAGTGCTAGGTAGCACCCATAATAATGTACCTTTTTACCTCTCTTTTCCATCCTACTTATTATGTTGTCCTGATAATTGCACCAAAGTAGACTGATAAGATTTGTTTTAATTATATTAATGAGAGATGAATTGCCAAAAGTCATGATTTTTGATTGAAGGACTAATGTGTAGCAATTTAATGGAAATATGCAGAAATTCTCTTTTTGAATCTATAGGTGCAGATGTTCGGGCAAAGGCAATTTTGAGCATCTTCAGAGATGGTCCTAGCAATCTCCAAAGATGACATGAAGGATACCACACTAGTCTCCGATGTTTTCCAATATGATTGGAGAGATTTTGAAATAAGAGGACTAAGGGTGAATCATCTCCGGAGTTGGACATAAGTCATAAGAAACATCTCTCAAGCTGTAGATAGAAGTACACACCTTCAGAGCCTCCTTAATACAATGCAGAGTTCTAGCGCCGCTATCAGTCAACACTTCCAGTGGCAATTGGAGTGCTCTAGGTATTACTCAGCCAACGCCTGAGTAATGAATGAAGACTCTAGTTAACTACCAGAAGTTTAATTCCTCTTTTTATTGATTTTGCATGAGTTCTTGACAAACTGATTAAGTACCTATATTTCAGGGCCTCCTTGCCCAGATATTATTTGAAACTAAGACTCCAGATTTAGTAGGATGGTTGTTCCACTAAAATCTATTTCAATTGCATGATTTTACTCTGCAGTTAAATAGTTGATAGAATAAGATGCTATCTCATAGATAAACTGATAGTTAGAGTAAGTGATATCTCATCACTGGATTTGATATAAATATATAAGGTAGAAGCAGAAGAAAGATACTTATTTTTTTGGTTGTAATCTCATTTTGATATAGATACTTTTCTGAATACAAAAGGATACTGGTGGGATTAGACTGAAGAAGAATTGTGATATTACATTCTTGTATTGATTTATTGCCTTAGTCTTAGTCCTAAGGGTGAGGAGCAATGGCCCACTCCCACCATCAAGACAAGAGGCTAGTATTTATTTTGTTTATTATTCTGTTTCAAATTCTGCTTAGGAAGATAGTTATTGTTTTCTCATAGATAAATGCATGCTTCAGTTGAATGGATTAGAATAGATCAATATTAGAAATTTACTATTTCAGCTTTGTTTCCAGTATTATTAGAATTTACTTTCATAGAAGATAAATCAACAGCATTAATTTTGATAGCAATAAGATTAGTAGAATTAGTTAAATGGACTAGCAACTATAGGATTCCTAATTGCAGATAGCCAAGGACACAACCCTGGATTTGACACATGGAAACATGATTAAATGCTGAGGACCAACGACCCTTGTCATTTTTGGCGTCGTTGCTGGGGACCTCTGTGTTAATTAGGGAAACTTAGTTAAACAATTTTTAGGATAAATTGAATCTATATGGTTAGAGCTAGGGATTTAAAAAAAGATACATAAAACAGACACCCCAACAACAAACTATAGGAGAAATCAGTAGGGTGGCACAAGATCTTGTTGAAGAGAGGTACCTAGAACCTACCTTGGAAACTGCACCCCAACTCAATAATTCATCAAATCCTCCAAGTCCTTCACTCTCTAAATATATCCAAGAATTGCAAGAAAGATTCCAAGTAGATCCTTTGATAGAAACTAATTCCTTAGAACCCCACATCAAATCTCAAAGAGAAGAACCAGTATCAGACATGGGTGATAATCATGATGAGGAGGATAATCAAGCTCCAAGAACCTTCTCATATCCCATTGTTCTGGCTACAGGAGATAATGCCCCTATGAAGAATATTTCACCTTCACACTTGCCAAATTTTAGGGGTCTTACTTTTGAGGATCTAGATAAGTTTTTGTTTGAATTCAAAGTGGTATGCCAGACTTACGATTATGGATCAGATAATCAAAAACTTAAACTTTTCCCCTCAACACTAAAAGATTCTACTATGAGATGGTTCGATTATTTGCCCCAAAACTCCATTCATTCCTGGGAACAAATGGAGATGAATTTTTTGGAAAATACCAATATTACTATAGAGTCAGTGATAAAAATGAGGAATTGTTCAAAATTAAACAAAGAGAGGAAGAAACCTTAGAGGATTATGTGGATAGGTTCAACTTTGCTTTGAGAAGGTATGGCAATCCTATGAATCACTCTTTGGCTAGAACCCTATTTGTAAAAGGATTAGACAAAGAATCAAAACAGGCACTGAATCTAATGGGAAAAAGGGAATATCAATAAAATGGATATGCTTGCTATAGAAGAACTCTGCAGGAACTATTCCAGAACCCAAGATGGAGTGAGAACACCTAAATCTTTCAAAGGGAAGAATGAAATAGGATAGTTAATGGAGGAAATTGCAAATCTTAAAACAGATATTCTAGTCCAACTAAATACCACATTAGATGGGATTTAGGCAAAAATTAGAGCAACTGATCACAACAGAATAACTAAACCACTCTCCATATATTGTCTTAGGTACAGGAACAAACACCTGTTGAGAGAATGCCATATAGATAAATCAGAGATCTGTTAGATCCGTGACAGGGAACATCCTACCAGTTAGTGTGATCAGCTACCAGCCTTAAAAATGCTGACTAAAAAGAATGCTATTATAGAGGAGGAGTTGAACTATGTAGGACAAAAACAACCTAGGAATTTTCCTTATAATCAGTATCCAAACTAGGCTTCTTATAGGGGCCTTTCGAACTGGGGAAATAATCAATGGAATCCAGTGTGGCATGGGCCTTAGAATATTCCTCCTTGGGGACCACAAGATTGGCCAAACCAACAATGGTAGAACCAACATTGGCAAAATCAACCCTTGGGAAATCAACAATGGCCACAATAGTTTGGATCACAAAACATGCAGCCTCATTGGGGTCCTCAACAGGGTTATAATCAACAATACTAGGGACAACTTTGATGTTTCCAACCTCAACAACAAGCATTGCTAACTGGATCCCCCAACACACAAGGATAGCCACAAAATGAGCCAGTTAGCCAGCCACCTTTACCAACCCAACCTATACCAAACCCATGGAATAAACAGGGAGTAGATGTTTACATGACATAACAAGAAAACATAGCTGGTATTAACGCCATATATTCCAATAATCTCCAGCTGCGTTCTGGGAAAGCACTTCCAAGACCATCTCCTCCAACTATAGTTGAAGTAACCAATGATGAGGAACCTAAAAATCCATCCACTCAACTTCAAGAGGAGATTACTATCGAAATAGTGTTGAAAGAACCATCCTTGGATAACTTTGGAGTTCCTCCTAAAGGAACAGCTCCGGAGAACGCCCCTGGAAACACTTTTGCTAAAAACTCTGGAGTTGCTCCAAAGATAGAAAAACTAGCACCGTACCTAGAATGACTCAAACAACATGTCCCTCAGAAAAAGGTCTTACAAAAACAAGTCCAATCTACCCTAGAATCAGAATTTCTACAAGAAATTAGACAATTGAACATTGAAATTCTGCTCCTGCAAGCAATTGGGGATGTGCCTAAACTGAACCAATTCATGAAACAAAATTGTGTTAAGACCCAAGGTAGAAAGAAAACCTTTCCTGCAACCATCTAGGTGGAAGGGAAAGTAGTAGACCTCCTAATGGGAGAAATGCTCCTCCCAAAATACAGAGACCCTGGGAACCCTGTCATAACTATTTATATCTCAGGGGTGGAAATATATAATGTTTTAGTTGATTTGGGAGCAATAATAAATGTAATGATAGTCCACACTATGGACAAACTAGCTCTAAAAGGTGTCTAGTCCACATCCACAATCCTTCAATTGGCTAATCAGTCGGTAGCTATTCCAAAAGGGGTGATAACTAATGTTCCAGTTGTGGTAGAATCATGGGAATTCCTAGTAGACTTCCTGATATTAGAACCTAGAAACTAGTGAAATGCATATCCATTGATATTAAGAAGGCCATGGCTTGCCACAACAGTAGCATCTATTGATTGTCGAACAGGGGATATGGTCATTTCCAATGGAATAGATTTGAATAAAATATCTTTGTATCCTCCAACTAAACCATCAATTTATTATTCAGGAAAAATGTGGGTAGATGAGCCAAAAACATGGGAAACAGTGCCTCAGTAGCTGTAGTTACCATCAAAGAACATCTGGGTGAGTTAGAAGAAGAAATCCACTATGATACAACAAAAGATACCACCCACATTCTTATTAACAAGGATATAATGGAGCTGGCCCAAGATTTGAAAAGAGAATTTCACTTCTGCTCATTGTACCCTGACAAACATCATTCCTTGTGGAGAGACCTTTTACAGAGACTTAGCCACATTCCACATGTTGCTCCCACATTCATGCCCCCTCAATACCATGACTCCAGGATATGGATTGAATACATCTATGGATAAGATCACAAAATAGGTTGTGATTTTACCTGGGAAAACATTGAATATCAACACCTAGTTAGCAAAAAAATAGGAAGGAACACTTCTCAAACTCCTAATTTCCCATTTAACAAATTTTGTTTGGAAATACCAAGATATGAAGGGCATCCCTCCTGAGATATGTACTCATCATATATACACTGAAGATGTCAAACCTGTCAGACAACCCTAAAGAAGATTGAATCCTGCTTTAAAAGATATTGTTAAGACTGAGATAGAAAAATTGTTGCAAGCAAGGTTTATATATCCAATCTCAGAAAATCAATGAGTCTCACCCTTAGTCATAGTGCCTAAAAAGAATGGGAAGTGGAAAGTGTGTATTGACTACAGAGAACTAAACAAATCCACAAAGAAGGACTACTTTCCTTTACCATTCATTGACCAAGTGCTAGACAACCTTGCAAGGAGAAAGTACTTCTCATTCCTGGATGGGTTCAGTGGATATAACCAAATTCAAGTAGCACCTGAAGATTAGGATAAAACCACCTTCATTTGTTCTTGGGGAACTTTTGCCTACAAAGTTCTTCCATTTGGGCTGTGTAATGCTCCAGCTACATTTCAGAGGCTTGTTTTAGCCATTTTTGTTGAATTAGCCAATGAGTGCATGGAAGTCTATATGGATGACTTTGTTTTGTATGGGGACAACTTTGAAGAAGCTCTCATAAACCTAGAAAAGGCATTAAAATGCTGTGAAAAAAATTGACTATCCCTAAGCCATGAAAAATGCTTTATGATGGTAGAGGAAGGAATTGTATTGGGACACCACATCTCAACAAACGAGATCAAAGTAGACCAAAACAAAATAGAAGTGATCAAACAGTTATCCTCACCTAAAAATTAGACAGACGTTAGAAGTTTTCTAGGTCATGCAGGCTACTACAGGAGATTTATAGAAAATTTCAGCAGAATAGTTGCTCCTATGTTTGCCTTACTTAACAAAGACACTGACTTCTTATGGATAGAGGATTGTCAATCAATATTTGAAACCCTTAAGGAGAAACTTATTATCACACCTGTTTTAAGAGGGTCCAATTGGACTCTGCCATTTCACATATAAACTAATGCTTCAAATGAGTCTATTGGGGCAGTCCTAGGATAGAAAGAGGAGGGAAAAGGTATGCATGCCATCTACTACATCAATAAAAACTTTGCCTCTGTAGAAAGAAGCTATACCACAACTGAAAAAGAATTTTTGGCAGTCATATATGCTATAAACAAATTTAGGCATTATATCACTAGATATAAAACATTAGTACATACTGATCATGCAGCCATTAAATACTTAATGAACAAGCCAGTAGTAGGTGCAAGGATAATTAGGTGGTTATTGCTATTATAGGAATTTGACATTACCATAGTTGATAATCCAGGAAGATTTAATTTGGTTGCTGACTTTCTGTTAAGATTGCATACAGGTGGAGAGAACCAACCAATGGAGGACAAATTTCTAGATGAACATCTTTTTGCTATTTCCTCTACCATACCTTGGTTTGCAGACATAGCTAATCTCTTAGCTACAGACTTATTTCCATCTCATTTTACCTAAAAACAAAAGAAGGGCTTAGTAAAATAAAGTTTATCTTACAAATGGTTAAATGGTTTATTGTTTAAATGTGGTCTTGATTTTATTTTACGCAGGTGTTTAAAAGATGATGAAATTTTTTATGTCTTAAGGGCATGTCATGATGAACCATCTGGTGGGCATTATTCCTCACACAAAACCATACATAAAATTCTGGGAGCTAGTTACTACTGGCCCTCTATTCATAAGGATACCAAGAAGTATGTGCAACAGTGTGATCAGTGCCAAAGGATGGGACATCCAACCTTTACCCAAGAAATGTCACTTCATCCTCAAGTAATGTTGGAATCATTTGAGCAATGGGGTCTAGACTTTGTGGGACTAATTTCTCCACCATCATCAGGCAAACAATACATTCTGGTATGCACATACTATGCAACTAAATGGGCTGAGGTCTAGGCATTGCAATTTGCAAGGGAAGAAAAAGTTGTTGATTTCCTCTATAACCAAATCTTCTTAAGGTTTGGAGCCCCAAGATCAATAGTTTCAGACAAAGGACCTCAATTCACTTGTCAAGTAATCAAAGTATTCACAGACCTATATCAAGTTAAGCATAGGAAGTCTTCACCTTACCATCCCCAAGCTAATGGGCAAGTGGAAGTGACTAACAGGGAGCTGGAAAATATCTTGACAAGGACAGTGGCCATGGATAGAAAGGATTGGGCTAGCAGGTTACCTAAAGAAGTTTGGGCTTACAATACCACCTGGAAGTCCACAACCAAGTTCTCACCATATGAATTGGTTTATGGGAAGAAACCCATTCTGTCCATAGAATTTGAATTGCAGACACTCAAGACTTCATTAGTCATTGGTCTACCATTGTCTATAACAAAATAGAACAGGTTTTTTCAACTCAATGAGTTGGATGAAATCTGTACAGAAGCCATACAACAAACAAAACTTGTTCAATATAAAAGGAAACAATGCCATGACCAACACATCAAAAGGAGGACATTTCAACAGGTCGATTGGGTTCTCCTATATGATTCTAAATTCAAGGAGTTCAAAGGGAAGTTACAAACTCACTGGATGGGCCCTTACCAACTAAGAGAAGTTTTTGAAAATGAAACAGTTTTGCTAGCACCCATTGATGGAAGCACAGATTCATTCTTAGTAAATGGACACAAAATTTGACTCTATAAAAGGCCATCTACTAAGGAGGAATTTACCAAGGACTTGTGCTTGGTTATAGGGGTCACAACCTTTGTTATAGATTGAGACTGAATAAAAAAAAGGAGGAAGGTTGAAAACTAGTAAATGGCGGCCTTCTTGAAAAAAAAAGAGAGGAAGGTTGAAAACCAACAAATGGCGGCCTTCTTGAAAAAAAAAAGAAGAGGAAGATGGAAATCCAGTAAATGGTTGTCTTTCTCAACCAAGAGGATTGAAAACCAGTAAATGGTGGTTCCCTTCTTCTTGCAAGATTGCAATAATCAATCTGCAGAGCCAATCAGATGCTAGGAGCTACTAAAACACATCTCCATAGCAATCTAGGAGCACCTCTGGCACTTCACCAATAGAGAACAATTTCAAAGAATAAAAATAAGGAGGGGACCCACCTCTCCAGGTATTAAAGTGGGGACATCATACGATGAGGTCAGCATGAATCATCCTCCACTTTGTGACATAAACAACAACGAGGTCAGCACGCACATTGTCAGCAATCAAAAGGAAATTGCTTCCACATGGGCAAGTCATCACGGATCGCTCTACTGACATCACTTGACAACATGTGATTTCCAGACCACTCAGTGGAAATAATTTTAGAATACGTGACAATGAAGATGTTGACGTCAATCCCAGCCACGAAGAAGTTGCTCATGTGCTGGGCCACATCAAATCTCATCAAAGCCGTGCCATTGCAGCTACGTACATCAGGCCATCATCATGAAAAGTGATTCAGGTAATTCACTTGAATTAAAAATTATTACCTGTCTTGTCATTTTTATTTTTAGGTGCAGTTATTGTGACACATTTCCCTGCCATTATTTCCCTTTTAATTCATGCATGCTACCTTATTTTCCACACTGTCAACCTCTCTTCGGAGTGTCACATCACTCCCTACAATTATGACTGCACAATCATGTTCAACTAATCTCAAGCCACCTTCCCATAATCTAAGCAATTACAATTAATAGATCAAACCCATTCAAAGATTGCAAAATTCTCCAAAATCTTTGGGGATAATACTCAAGTCTATTGCCACAGTCCTCGTAGGGTGAAAAGAGAAAAAATAAACTATAGAGGAAATCAAGAAGACTTTAACCAGAAGAGGTGAAATAAGATAGGAAGATGGGAGTGAAAAAGAAGTTAGAGCCAGAGAATGCAACAGGCCTTCTGCAAGATCAAGCTGTAGCAGATATCTTAAGGAATGTTGGGTGATTAGAATTTCTAGAGAAGTTTGAAGGCTTTCAGGAAGACATTGTGGATGATTTCTTATGCAACTTGAAGAATAACCAAACAATTGTGAGAGGGATTCAAATCAATGTCTCTTCTACCATTATCAGCTATATTTCAGGGCTACCAGAACAAGGTGAGAGGTTTTACCATCTAAAAACCCTATATGCTGATTTGATTAAAAATTTCTCTGAAGAAGGTGAACCTGAAATAAAAATGCATTTTAGCAAAAATGAAGTCAAAGGAATTGTCAGGACCTCACTTCCACAACCATGGCAATCTCTAGCTATGTGGTTAATGAAATATTTTACATGTGATGGACAATTCTCTATAGTTTTAGGACCAATAATGAAAATGTTAATTTTTCTGAGGCATGGGCATGCCCATCCAAAATTTAGCATAAATGTCCCAAACTTTCTGTATTCTGCTATTAAAGCCTTTGCAGATAAGTATCACCAGAAGGGTCCCATGAAAGACCACGGTCTCATTTTCTTGATTGTAAAACATCATTTTCTGTCCCAAGCTGATGGGGAAGCCTTATGGTAGACATTCTTAGAAAACAAATGACATGATAGGACACCAGAAAGGGAACAGAGTATAGATGAGACTTCCTCCACTCAACAGGATGAGGAAGCAATGTCTTCTACTTCGTCCCTAGCTACTGAAAAAGACAAGAACTAGAAACAAACAATGGAGGAAACTTTTGCCCCTATTACTAGCAAAAAGAGGAAAGGGAAAGAAGTTTTGGATGAAGCCTCAGCTACCACAGAACAACTAAAAGAACCTATTAAGAGCAACTCCCCTATATGACCTGCTCAGCAAAATAGAATATAACTTTGGTTGAGGAATCTATCCCAGCCAAGCAAACAGGGGAGGCAGTTATTATAGAAGAGGAAATTATGCTGACCTCTACCTAGACTTCTGACCTCAAGAAGTAGGGGAAAAAGATAAGGTAGAGTAAGAAAGCAAAAAGGACTTCAAAGATACCTGATTCCAGCAGACACTACTGGGCCGAGGAAGGATCTAGTGATTTAGAGTTCCTCTAATTAGGAAAAAGAAACAAAGAGAAGTAGTTAAGGAAGCTTCCCTAGAGGCATCTATTCATCCAAGTTCTCAGATTCTAGTGCCACAAAATTCCCATGCTCTAGAAATAGAAGAGAGAGACACCTTCACCATTTCTTCAGACTCTGAGGATAATGCACCTTCTTCAGAGGCACAGGCTCCACCTGTACTACGGAGAAGCCAGAGAAAGAGGCAGCCTACTCAAACTGAAAAAGATACTGCTCTCTTAGCTGAGGTTCTCTTAGGTTTTTAAACTTCCATGGATGAGGCTCGACCTTCATCAGCCCCAATAATAGCAGAAGGAAGTCAAGAGGAAGCTCAGGATAAGGAAATTGTAGGGGAAGTTGAGAAGGGACAAGATAATGTAGCTAACAATATAAAGGAAAGAGCTAAAGAAGCCCCTAAGGAGGAACAGACAAAGGGGGAGAAACAAGGAGTTATTCTCACCCCTCTGATGAAGAGGACATATAGGTCCCAAGGGAACAACTGCTGCTAGAGGAAATAGACAATCTAAAGAGACTGTTATGGGGGAAAAAGTTAATCATTACTGACCTCAAAAAGGTCATGAGGGAAAAAGAAATGGAGCAAAAGTAGATAATTGAAGGACTGCAAGAAGGACAAACAAAAGATAATTCAAGAGAAAGAGGTGGAAATTAGAGACAAAGAAATAAAGGCTACCCAAAGAATCAGAGAAAAAGAAGAAGTAGCACAAAATATCTCTGATACTATGAAAGCTTGAGACAATAGTCTCACAATAATTGCAGCACTCATTGAGAAGGTACAAAGTCAGGCCAAACAGTTGATGTGGGCTAATAATAGGATAGATGATTAGGAGGAATACATTCATGAGTTGACTGGCCTAGTTGCAACCATGTAACATGGGATTCAAACAGACCCATACTTAGGACCAATTTCAATAGATATTCCTAAGGCCCTGTTTCATTGGGCAAGAAGATGTCAGGAGTATGAGACCTCCAAACCAATGCTGCAATTGCAAAGAGCAGTGACTGCCATGTCACAGAGAGTACAAACCTTAGAGTAAAAGGTCATTCAGGTGGCCTCCATTTTAGCTGAGATCATATCTTGTAGACCTCCCAGTGGTAGTTATGCTCTGTTTCTGCAAGAGTGAATCCTCTAGAGAAAGATATCTTTGATTTTGTCTGATTTTACTGAGGACATTGAAACTGAGGGAGGCTTCATGGAGGCATACATGAGAGGTCTTGATGAGGAAAAAGATTTCATGTGTGAGCTGTATTTGCATGGTTTTTGCATCAATGATCGTACCTTCCTTATCAACTACTTTGTAGGGGAATGCCAACTCAAGGCATTCATGTCACTAATGAGAAATCATCAGATTTGGAATGAAAGGATGGAGGCTTACACAAAAAAGGATGCAGAAACAAGCCTCTTCCTTAGAAGGGAGTGTCTAGATCCCAAGGCTTTTGAGATTCATTTTAGGGTAAACATTTACTCCCCAGAAGGTAGGACCAAGATTTTGGCTTTATATCAGAAACATCTGCAGGATTGTTCTATTGATTTTGGTCTCCTCATAAATAGTTTATCTAATCAAATACTTCCAGTGGCAAGGAAAAGGTGGAACACTTTAACTACAGAACAAAAGATGAGGGAAGTAGTGTCCCCTTCCAACCTAAGGTTGTTTATGAGAAAGGCTAGGGTAATGTCCAAATTGATGGATAAATACAAACTAGAGTGGATAGGTGGCCATTTCAAACCTCCTCTCATTATTGAGCCACTGCCTATCTGGGATGAACAAATGGAAAATGCCAGATTTCAAGAATGGTTGAAGCAGGTTGAACAGTTTAGAGGGAATGGCAATACAGACCACACTACTTGGCCCACATATGCAGATGATTTCAATTTGACTGATAGAATACTCCACCTAAATAAGTCTAGATTATGAAGAGAAGGAGAACCTGCTAACATTTAAGCTCAGGGGGATGATGAGTGCTTGGTAGCACCCATAATAATGCACCTTTTTACCTCTCTTTTCCATCCTTCTTATTCCGTTGTCTTGATAATTGCACCAAAGTAGACTGATAAGATTTGTTTTAATTATATTAATGAGAGATGAATTACCAAAAGTCATGATTTTTGATTGAAGGACTAATGTACAACAATTTAATGGAAATATGCAAAAATTCTCTTTTTGAATCTACAGGTGCAAATGTTCGGGCAAAGGCAATTTTGAGCATCTCTGGAGATGGTCCTAGTAATCTCCAGAGTTGACATGAAGGATACCATGCTACTCTCTGATATTTTCCAATAGGATTGGAGAGATTTTGAAATAAGAGGATCGAGGGTGAATCATCTTCAGAGCTAGACAGAAGTCGTAAGCAACATCTCTGGAGCTATAGATAGAAGTACACACCTTTGGAGCCTCCTTAATACAATGCAGAGTTCCAACGCTGCTATCAGTCAACACTTTCGATGGCAATTGGAGTGCTCCAGGGATTACTCAGCCAACGCCTGAGCAATCGAATGAAGACTCTAGTTAACTGCTAAAAGTTTAATTCCTCTTTTTATTGATTTTGCATGAGTTCTCGACAAACTGATTAATTACCTATATTTCAGGGCCTCGCTGCCCAATTGTTATTTGAAACTAAGACTTCAGATTTAGTAGGACTGTTGTTTCACTAAAATCTATTTCAATTGCATGATTTTACTTTGCATTTAAATAGTTGATAGAATAAGAGATTGATGCTATCTCATAGATAAACTTATAGTTAGAGTAAGTGATATCTCATCGTTGGATTTGATATAAATATATAAGGTAGAAGTAGAAGAAAGATACAGATTTTTTTTGGTTGTATCTCATTTTGATATAGATACTTTTCTAAATACAAAAGGATACTGATGGGATTAGACTGAAGAAGAATTGTGATATTACATTCTGTACTAATTTATTGCCTTAGTCTTCAGTCCTGAGGGTGAGGAGCAAGGGCTCACTCCTTCCATCAAGACAGAAGGCTAGTATTTATTTTGTTTATTATTCTGCTTCAGATTTTGCTTAGGAAGATATTTATTGTTTTCTCATAGATAAATGCATGCTTCAGTTGAATGGATTAGAATAGATCAATATTAGCAATTTACTGTTTCATCTTTGTTTCTAGTATTCTTAGAATTTACTTTCATAGCAGATAAATCAACAGCATTAATTTCCATAGCAAATAAGATTAGCAGAATTAGTTAAATGGACTGGTAACTATATGATTCCTAATTGCAGATAGCCAAGGACACATCCCTGGATTTGACACATGAAAACATGATTAAATGCCAAGGACCAACGACCCTTGTCAGCCAGCGTCATTGCGTCCTTCTCCAACATTACTTCCTTAGCTCCCATGTTCAACCATCAATTGCCTTCATAAATGAGAATGCTTCTTCTATTCTTGTAATGATTACAAGTCCCTCTATAACGTTTGCCACTCCTCCCAATATTTCATTGCAAACTCCTCCATGTGCATGCTGACTGCAACATTCACCACTTCATCGACCTATCTATTCACCTCTCTAAACACATGACCAACACTAAAGTCCTCGAGTTTGTCCATGGAGGTCATGCAAATTCTTAAAATATTCCCAAGTTTCCAACTTAGGTTTCCATTTGCAAAATTTGTAATTTTTTTGATGATTGTTTGGAAATCCCCTTCAATAGCCAATCTCTTGATATTCAATCTCTCACTCATCTAGAGGCCAAGCAATAATGTTTGAGCTTCTGCCTCATTGTTTGTGCCCTTGGGTGATTTTTTTAGCAACAGAGATCACCATCGTCCCCTTATCATCTTTGATAATACATCCTACCCCTGACATCCCCAGATTTCCCTTAGTTACACCATTGAAATTTGATTTGAGCCAGCCTTCCCCTAGAGGGACCCACCTTGCATCAGTTTCGGTGGGTTGTATGAAAGATGAACCTGTTGGAATTAGTCTGGACAACTAAGAGGGGGGGTGAATCAGTTGTCCCGCAAATTTAACATTTTCTTCTTTTAATCTTCTTTATCAACTTTCAATCAAATTAATGATGTACACATTAAAGCATGAATCAACAACACATGAGTATAAACAAATTGAACACACATAACACCAAAATTTTTACGTGGAAACCCGGTTAAGGGAAAACCATGGTGGGGGTTAACCCACAAGATTTGTACCCTGTTAAAAGTACTTGAAAGAAATGAAAAGGCACTTGCCTTAGGGTGTACTGCCCAGAGCTCATTGCTCAAAGAGGCTCACTACCTACAGGAATTTAAGTTTAATACAGGAAGAATGAACTAAGAAATAGCATCTTCTTTATGCCTAGTTCAGTCCCATTGAAAGCTCACAAAACTTCTACTATGCCCCAAGCACTTCTTCACCATCTCTTCATACCTTACTGCTATTGTTCCTCTACTCCTCTTCTCTGCTCTACCTTTGTACCTTTCTTAGGATTTTAAATCATTTTCGCACAAGGACAACTTTCCACAACTCATCCACAAGTATTTATACTCTTCATCACCTTGGAATGAACATCAAGGTCAGCATTACAAACATTTGACTTAATGTGAATCATTATATTGTCGGCCAAACATAACTAGGATTCAAATCTTCCTTGAGCAATATGCCATGCTTCATATAACTCATATTAGATCATCTGCAACATGCTTGAATCATTTGGTCAGCCAAGGTTGGAAAGAACAACAACACCAAGGAAGAAATCTTAAACAACGAGCTCAAACTTCAATGTGGACCTCCAACACAACAAGCACACGATCCAGAGATCACCACAAGCACATTGAATTCAACAATAACATCCACACTACTCCGAACCATTGCATCTTCATCTGGTACCTCAAGAATACTATCTGTCATGACTGTCACACTAGGAAGATTGCTTGCAGACCTCCACACCATGAACCATTTGAATTGAGGATACACATTGACTTCCCAAACATGTCTCTAGATCCATAGATCAAAATATTTCAATGCAGATCAATCCGGACCAAATCTCTATCACTCTATCACTTCTGAACAACTGTCGAAACCTGGTTCTATTCAAATGGCCATAGATTCTTCAAATCTTCATGCAGACCTCTCAAATATTTATTGGAGCTACTTTAGACAATCCTCTACACAGCCATATGGTCCGTGGACTCTGATCTTCATCCTACTGGAAATGCGGAGTAATCTTCTTCTCTGAATTGTACTATCTTTACTGTCTTTTGCAAAGAGATGTGCAATTGAATTGTCTCTTTCGAAGAGGCTAATTTTCTCAATATCCTCAACATACATGTCTTCTAGATAGGTACAATTAACATCAATGACAACAAGGATATGTTGACATCAATGACAACACTGATTAGGCACATATTTGCAACAATGTCCCCCTTTGTCATTGATGGCAACATATGATGTGAAAAATTGATTTCACCATCAAGACAAGAACTTATCCCCCTTTCTCTTATTACTTCTTTAACCACTTTCTTCACTACTCCCCCTTTCATCAGTAACTAGTTTTTCACATGACTTCTCTCCCCCTTTGACATCAATGGCAGAGGGCACATATTTGTAGTCTCTTTTCCCCCTTTTTGTTTCAGACTGATCTCCAGAATTTGCATATTGACTACTCCCCCTGAGTAGTACCTCCTTAACATCAATTTGGATTACAAGAAATGACTGTGAATTCCACCGAACTGATGCACACTAGTGCATCTTAGTTCTGAATAGGAGGGGTAATAACCCCTAACTTCCTTCTGAGATACTCAAAAGTATCCTTAGGTAGAAGCTTGGTGAATATATCTGCAATCTGATCCTTTGAAGAAATAAACTCTATTTTGACTTCATTCTCATTTACTTTCTCTCTCAAGAAATGAAACTTGATGGATATGCGCTTAGTCTTTGAATGCAGCACCGGATTCTTTGAGATGTTTATTGCACTTGAATTATCACAGAAGATTGTAACAGGTTCTTCAAACATAATTCTGATATCCTTCAACATTTGCTTCATCCACAAGACTTGAGTACAATTGCTTGTTGCTGCTATATATTCTGCCTTTGCAGTAGACAGAGATATTGCCTCTTGCTTTTTGCTCAACCAAGAGACCAATCTTCTTCCCAAGAAGAATGCACCACCACTAGTACTTTTCCTATCATCCACATCTCCTACCCAATCGGCATCTGTATATGCATGAAGATTGAAGTCATTATCCTTTGGATAGCATAAGCCATAATCAGATGTTCCCTTTAGATATTTGAAAATTCTTTTGACTGCTACAACATGGGATTCCCTAGGATCAGCTTCAAATCTAGCAACAAGTCCAACTGCATTCATAATGTCAAGTTTGGTCTGAGTCAAATAAAGCAGTCCTCCAATCATTGATCTATACCTTTTCTGATCTATCTTAGGAGAATCATCATCTTTACTCAACTTGCATTTGGTTACCATAGGAGTACTTACTGGTTTTGAGTCCTCCATCCCAAACTTTTTCAACAATTCTCTCACATACTTAGACTGAGCTATGAAGATACCTTTATCTGACTGAGTGATTTGTAGACCTAAGAAGAAATTCATCTCACCAAACATGGACATTTCAAATTCACTTTGCATCTGATCAACAATTTTTTTACACATGCTTCCATTTCCACCAAAAATGATATCATCAACAAATACCTCAACAATTAATATGTGCTCATGATCAATCTTGAAATAAAGATTACTGTCAGCTATGCCTTTGCTAAATCCTATCTTTAGCAAATACTTATCCAATCTTGCATACCAGGCTCTTGGGGCTTGTTTAAGTCCATACAAAGCTTTTCTCAATCTGTAGACCATATCTTTTTTTATCAAACAACTGGAATCCTTCCGGTTACTCAATGTAGACTTCTTCTTCTAGCTCTCCATTCAGGAATGCTGACTTGACACCCATCTGGTAAACTTTGAAATCTTTGAAAGCAACAAATGCAAGAAATAATCTAACTACTTCTATTCTTGCCACCGGAGCAAAAGTTTCTTCAAAATCAATTCCTTCCTCTTGAGAATATACTTTGCATACCAACCTTGCTTTGTTTCTTACAACTTCATCATCTTCATTTAGTTTATTTTGGAAGACCCATTTAGTTGCAATCATATTTTTATCCTCAGGTCTAGAAACAAGATCCCAAGTGTGATTCTTCTCAATTTGCATTAATTCTTCTTCCATTGCTTTTACCCAGTTTTCATCATTGCAGGCTTCACTTACTAATTTTGGTTCAATCTTTGAGATCAAACAAATCTCTTCTTGATCTTCAACAATTCTTCTCCTAGTTTGAACACCTTTATTTCTATCTCCTATGATCTGATCTTTAGGATGATTCATCCTTACATACCTGGGAGTTTTGGGATTTGCTTGAACTTCTGTTTCATGAGCTTGTTCCTCAATTTCTACACTATCCTCTTGAGTCACTGGATTTTCTGGATCAACCTGGATCTGAGTCTGGGTTTGAACTTGCCTTCCTTGACTTTAACTTTCATCTTGATCATCTGAGTCATATCCGCAAGACTTGGAATGTCCTTTGCTCTCATCAACTCTGACATTAGCACTTTCAACAATCCTTTTCAATCTCTTGTTAAAGCACCGATATGCCTTGCTTTGAGTAGAGTAACCCCAAAATATTCTTTCATCACTTCTTGCATCAAACTTTCCTAGATCCTCATCTCTTTTGATATAGCATTTACTACCAAAAACTCTGAAATATCTCACAGTAGGAGGATGACCAAACCATAGTTCATAAGGTGTCTTACCAGAATTGCCTTTAATCTGCACCCGGTTAAGAGTGTAGACAACAATAGTCATAGCTTCTCTCCAATAGACTTGTGGAACATTTGCTTCCATCATCATGGTCCTAACAGCTTCTGGGTAAAAGCACAAAGTTGTGTCACACTTTATAAAGGAAACAACCAACGCTGATCTAACTTTTAAACTTGAATCACTAAAAAGTTACATATATGTTTTAAATTTTTAAATGATGTAAACTAATAAAATATTTATTTTTTAGTATATTTTATGTTTGAATTTTTTGAAAAAATTTAAAAAATTATTTGAATATAGTTTTTAATAAATTGACACTATAATTTAGTTGCTAATAAAATGCTGAAAAATGAAGTTACATGAGACATCAATCTTTATATAGCAAATTCTATTTTTTTCTTCAATTTTTTTTTGTGTATTTATAACTTGAAACTTTAGTGCATGGATATATTTTTTTTCCAATTTTCATAAATATATATTTTTAAATAAATAATAAAATGTGTGTGTATTAAAACGTAGTTGTTTCCATTCGATATCAACTTTCATATTAACTATTTATCTAAAATAGAAAAAAAATACCATCTTGATATAGATTCTTTTATCTAGTGCATCATATTTTTTTCAATTTTTTTTAATAAGTTTTACTATTTTTCCTTGACATGGTAATCGACCTAATGTTTTGCGCTGATAACCTACTTTTAGTAAAAATATAAAGGAAAATATAAATAATAATTAAACTATTAAAATATATATATTTTTGAAAACTAAACTTATAGATCTACAAAAAGGTATTTTTATATTTTAAAAAAATGTTATTTAAACGAGTAGAAGTTGTTGAAATATCAAGTTTTTCAAATAATTTTATTTTTTGGTAAATTGACCTCATAGTGGTGCTACATATGCATTTAGCCAACAATTTTAGTTGGAAAAGTTGTGGACATATCTAACTTAGCTAGAATGAATCTTACAAGATCATATGTTTGACCAAAATTAATTTTTAGTTAGAAATACTTAAATTCACTTGTATTGATAAGTCGGTTGAAAGTGTGACACAGCTTTGTACTTTTACCCTTCTTGAATGGTCTGGTTCTTTCTTTCCACAACTCCATTCTGCTGAGGAGTCCTAGGAGCATATAACTATATTTTTTATTTCATGCTTTTCACAGAATGTATCAAACTCACCGGAGGTAAATTCTCCACCTTTGTCAGATCTTAGACACTTTATTTTCACACCAATCTCATTCTCCACCATAACCTTGAACACCTTGAATTTGTCAAGAGCTTCTGATTTTTCTTTTAGGAAGGTTACCCACATCATCCGGGAGTAATCATCAATCAGTAACATAAAATATTTGTCTCCTTGTACACTCCTAATTCTGGTAGGGCCACATAGATCAGTATGCACAAGTTCCAATAGTCCACTTGAAAATTATTCTTTACTCTTGAATGAAGTTCTGTTCTGTTTACCCAATTGACATTCTCTACACATGCTATCAGGTTTCACAAGTTTTGGAAGATCTCTCACAACCTGAGTAGAACTTATCTTGACAATATTATCAAAATTCACATGACACATTCTTCTATGCCATAACCAACTCTAATCAATCTGAGCAATCAAGCAACTATTACCAGAACTACTTAAATGAAAGATGTTACCTCTAGTCTAAGTACCAGATGCAATTTTGGTTCCAGAGCTTTCCAAGATTCTGCATTTTCCATCCTTGAATCAGAGATCATAACCCTTGTCAACCAATTGTCTAACACTGAGAGGATTATGCTTCAGTCCTTCCACATACAGAACATCATTAGTGTTATTCTTACCATCAAAAGAGATGGATCCTCTACCATAGATTCTACCAGCTAAGTTATCTCTAAATTTCACAGTTCCACCTTCATATTTTTCAAAGCTTACAAACTTACTTTTATGACCAGTCATATGATGAGAACATCCACTATCAATCACCCATTCATCCTTTTCAACAACCTAAGTAGCCAAGGCACTTCCACATTTGTACAACTAGCAGATTCAGTAGACACCAGATCTTCTTTGATAGCAATGAACACCTAATCACCTTCAGTGGAACCTCCATGATCAGATTCATCATCTGTGACTCCTTCTTCTCCAGCTTCTTGGACATAGTAACATTTCTTCTGACTTTTATATCTGTTAGGGTTTGGCTTTGAAACCCTCTCCAAACATCTTGAGGTAAAATGACCAATCTTATTACAAGCAAAACATTTGAATGGCAACTTTCCTTCATACTTACCAGATCCTCTTGGCATTCTTTTGGCAATAAGAGCTTCAAGTTCTACAGACTCAATTTCATCATCTTCAAGATCCTTCCTTGCCTTTGCAAACCTATTTGATCTTCTTGAAGAACTTTCACCTGGATCATATCTTTGTTTTCCATATACACTGGCCTTAAATGCAGATTTAGACTTAGGAAGAGAATCACCAAACTCACTCATTTCAAATGCTGAAAGCTTACCAACTAACTGATCCCTTGTAACAGTTGTCACAGTCTTGATCTCTTCAATGGTAACAACTTTATGCTTGTATGCTACAGGTAAGGATCTGAGGACTTTGGCAACAATCTTTGATTCTTCCAATACTCCACCAACATTCCTGATACCAGTCACAAGTTCATTCACTTTCTGCATGTAGGAAGTAATGTTTTCATCTTCACTCATCATCAACCTTTCATATTTACCCTTCAGGCTTTGGAGCTTGGCACATTTGACATATTTGTCACCTTCATACATGTTTTCAAACTTTTTCTAAATTTCATGGGCAGTTTTGAATTCCAGGACATTTGCCAATTATGTATCAGTTAGGGCACTCAATAATGCTTCTTTAGCTCAAATATTGCATTTAGCTTCCCTGAGTTCATCTAGAGTTGTAGGGCCATTCTTCAGAATCTTATACTCATTCTTAGTTATCAAGCAAAAGGCATCACCCATACATTCCAAATGACACTGCATGTGCACCTTCCAAAGGGAGTAATTTGTTCCATCAAATCTCAAAGTTTCCTTCTTGTAAGTCGACATCTTGGATCTCCTCAAGCGGTCAAGCTTCTTTTAGAGGAACTGGCTCTGATACCAATTGTTGGAATTAGTCTGGACAACTGAGAGGGGGGGTGAATTAGTTGTCCCATAAATTTAACCTTTTCTTCTTTTAATATTCTTTATCAACTTTCAATCAGATTAATGATGTAAACATTAAAGCATGAATCAACAACACATGAGCAGAAACAAATTAAATACACATAATACCAAAATTTTTATGTGGAAACCTAGTTAAGGGAAAACCATGGTGGGCGTTAATTTACAAGATTTGTACCCCATTAAAAGCACTTGAAAGAAATGAAAAGGCACTTGCCTTAGGGTGCACTACCCAAAGCTCACTGCTTAAAGAGGCTCACTGCCTACAAGAACTTAAGTTTAATACAGGAAGAATGAACTAAGAAATAGCATCTTCTTTATGCCTAGTTCAGTCCCATTGAAAGCTCACAAAACTTTTGCTCTACCCCAAGCACTTCTTCACCATCTCTTCATACCTTACTGCTCTTGTTCCTCTACTCCTCTTCTCTGCTCTACCTCTGTACCTTTCTTAGGATTTTATCATTTTTGCACAAGGACAACTTTCCACAACTCATCCACAAGTATTTATACTCTTCATCAACCTTGGAATGAACATCAAGGTCGGCATTACAAACATCTGACTTAATACGAATTAGTATACTGTTGGCCAAAAATAACTAGGATCCAAATCTTCCTTGAGCAATACGCCACACTTCATATAACTCATCTTAGATCATCTGCAACATGCTTGAATCATCCGGTCGGCCAAGACTGAAAAGAACAACAACACCAAGGAAGAATCTTCAACAACGAGCTCAAACTTCAATGCAGACCTTTAACACAGTAGGCACACGATCCAGAGACCACCACAAGCACATTGAATTCAACAATAACATCCACACTACTCCAAACCATTGCATCTTCATCTGGTACCTCAAGAAAACTATCTGTCATGACTCTCACACTAGAAAGATTGCTTGCGGACCTCCAAACCACGAACCATTTAAATTGAGGATACACACTGACTTCCCAAACATGTCTCTAGATCTGCAGATCAGAATATTCCAATGTGGATCAATTCGGACAAATTCTCTGTCACTCTATCACTTCTGAACAACTACCAAAACCTGGTCTACTCAGATGGCCATAGATTCTTCAAATCTTCATGCGTACCTCTCAAATATTTACTGGAGCTACTTTAGACAATCCTATACACAACCATATGGTGTGTGGACTTTGATCTTCATCCTACTGGAAATATAGAGTAATCTTCTTCTTTGAATTGCACAGTCTTTATTGTCTTTTGCAAAGAGATGTGTAACTGACTTGTCTCTTCCAGAGAGGCTAATTTTCTCAATATCCTCAACATACAGGTCTTCTAGATAGGTACAATTGATATCAATGACAACAAGGATATGTTGACATCAATGACAACACCGATTAGGCATATATTTGCAACAGAACCCTAGTAGCCCCATAAATGGGGGCTCTAAAAAAATATTTTAAAATATTACAATTTAAAAAAAAATTTAAATTAATTAAACATTTATTTTAAATTTTTGAAAAATACATCCACAAACTATCAAATTCTAGGTCTGGATCCATCTACATTTATAAAACTAGAATACCTATCTTTAGAAAAATCTATGTAAAATATGTTGAACACACCAAGATACTAAGAGGGGGGTGAATTAGTATCTAAACAATCTTCAATTCTAACAACTTTAACTTATTCAGAGTAGATTAAAACTTAATCATTAATATAGCATTAACATGAACATGAAAGATTAACACAATGCACATTAACACATAACACTAGATATACTTGGAAAACACTAGAAGGGAAAAACCATAGTGAGGATTAACTCACAATATATGAAGCTCAATTAACAACTTTGTTTTAGGGCTACAACCCAAGGAAGCTACTACTCCCTAAAGAATTTGTTTTAGGGTCACTCCCAAGGAAGCTACTACTCCTTGAATTGAGAACACACTTACAAAAGATTATAATATGGAATCCTTCTACTGTCTAAAAATTGACATTGAAACTCACACTTTTAATGATTGCACTTCTTCCTCTTCACACTTTATTTTGATGATTTGCACAGTTAGACACACTCTACACTTGATCACTATCACAAATATGTCTTCAAGATGAATCAGGACAACATCAACAACTTTTTCTCTTTCTCCTTCAATCGCACATCAACAATGCATTCGTTCTTCTTTTTATCAGCTTGCAAACCTTTTCAATACACTTGCAATCACACTCTTCTAATTCAACTTGATTCACTATTTATACAAGATATTACATTGATTACATTGCTTGCTAGCTAGATACAACATGAAAAATACATCTACAAGTTAGCCAGACAACACACAATATAAAACGTGTAGAAGATAGGTCCTAAGTGAAACCACATGTTACACGACCAGAAGATCCATGCCTTGCAGACATCAACACTTTCTTAACCAGGTCCAAAACATCCTTCACGGCTTCAAATACCAAGGAATTACATCTGCACACTTTGCTCATTTGAAAATAGGACAACTTTAACCAAAAACATATGAACCTTGAAGCATAACGACCACATCAACTTGAAAACTTTGTGCAGTACTAGAAACAAGAAAGATCTTCATGGAAACTCTTCCAGATGAGTCTGCATGACTCATATAGCATCTCTAAACACTCCTTTGCCACCACACATCAAAGAATTGTGTCGCACATCTTTAATCATGAACTCTGTGAATAATCTGTCATCTAGAACACACTGCAACATGCTATCATTTGAAAAACTGAGCTGTGGACCAGCAAAAACCTTGAAACTACAAGGAAGCATGTAATACACAGCCATAAACATGTCCTCAAAACTATGAGGGCAATCATTCATTTTCAGAGGAATGTAGAGCATTCCAACACACCTTCAACACTAGCATACTCTACCAGAACACATTTTGGTACTCTATCATGCATAACTTCCACAACGAAAGGACAAATGATATGAAAACTTGGAATTATCACCTTCACTACATCCTAAACATAGTTCTAGAACTGCATGGCCATATCTGCAAATGTAGAGGAATGTGGAGCATTCCATTGTCCTACACAGAACATCTTCACAAAAGTAATACTGTCTTTAAACAATCAACAACAAAACACTCTTTCGGTAATGTAATCAACATGGAACTTGGAATATACATTCTTTAGTCCATCAGTAACATCAACAATACATCTGATCATCTTCATGCTTCTAATTCCCATATAAATATGAACTATATCTTCTCCCTTCTCTTGTTGGATGGGACATGACATCCAACCATGAACTGTGTCTTCTTCTCTTGTTGGATGGGACATGACATCGAACCATGAACACCATCACACCACCATGATATGAACTATATATTCTCCCTTCTCTTGTTGGATGGGACATGGCATCCAACCATGAACTATATCTTCTTCTCTTGTTGGATGAGACATGACATCCAACCACGAACACCATCACACCACCATGATAGTGTTGACATCAGTGATAACCTAGTGACAGTGTTGACATCAATGACAACCCTAGGAACCATATGTGTAACAATCTCCCCCTTTGGCACTAATGGCAACACATCTCTGCTTCTCTCCCCCTTTGACATCAAGGACAAAGGGAAACCACTACCTCAATCAGAGACCACGTGACTTCTTCTTGTATCAGACAAACTCCCCCTAACATCAGCAACCACTACCTGCTCCCCTTGAGAGGTAGCCACCATTAGTCTAGGAATAAGATTTAACATGAACTCTCCCTAGACAGATGCACCACTATGCATCTAGCAAGAAGGAGGGGCAATTACCCCTAACCTCTGCTGGAGATCCTCAAAAGTATCCTTTGCAAGAGCCTTTGTGAAAATATCTGCTATTTGATCCTTTGTTGGAACATATTCCAACTTCACTTCCTTATCTGCAACCTTCTCTCTCAAAAAGTGATACTTGATTGCTATATGCTTGGTTCTAGAATGTGTCACTGGATTCTTGGAAATATTGATAGCACTTGTATTACCACACAAGATATGAATAGGCTCATCATATAATACTTTAATATCCTTCAGGGTTTGCTTCATCCACAACACTTGTGTATAGCTGTTTCAATGTACTCTACCTCTGCAGTAGATAAGGACACTGAATATTGCTTCTTGGTCTACCATGAAACTAATCTGCTTCCTAAAATGAAAGCACCACCACTTGTACTTCTTCTATCATCAACACAACTAGCCCAATCAACATCAGTATAAGCACTCAAATCAAAGTCATTACCTCTTGGATACCATAGGCCATAGTTCAGAGTTCCTTTCAAGTATCTAAATATCCTTTTCACTACCTTCTCATGTGTTTGATTGGGATTGGCTTGATATTTGAAAAGCACACATAATGCATGCATAATATCAGGTCTAGAAGTAGTCAAGTACAACAGTCCTCCAATCATAGATATATAGACAGTCTGATCCACTTCTGGAGACTCATCATCTTTGCTCAAGTGACATCCAGTGACCATGGGAGTACTCATTGGTTTTGAATCCTCCATACCAAACTTCTTCAACAACTCTTTGATATACTTAGCTTGAGAATTAAAGATACCACCATCTAGCTGGGTAATTTGAAGTCTAAGGAAGAAAGACATTTCACCAATCATAGACATCTCAAACTCTTTTTGCATCTCCTTTGCAAACCTCTTACACATATCATCATCTCCACCAAAGATGATGTCATCAACATATACTTCAACTATTAATATCATGTCTCCATCCTTGATGTAAAGATTGCTATCTGTAGTACCTTTCTTGAAGCCTTGCTGAAGTAAGTACTTGTCCAACCTAGCATACCAAGCTTTGGGTGCTTTCTTAAAACCATACAGAGCCTTCTTGAGTCTACACACCATGTTTGGATCTTCTGATATCTGGAAACCATCTGGTTGTTCAATATAAACCCCTCTTCCTCTAGATCACCATTCAGAAATGTTGACTTAACATCCATCTAATATACCTTGAAATTCTTATGAGCAACAAGAGAAAGGAACATTCTGATTGCCTCCATCCTTTCTATTGGAAAACGTCTCCTCAAAATCAATACCTTCAACTTGTGTATATCCTTTGCATACCAGTCTTGCCTTGTTCCTTACAACTTCACCTTCTTCATTCAGTTTGTTCCAAAACACCCATTTTATTCCTATAACATTCTTATTTGCTGGTCTAGGAACCAGTTCCCATGTTTAATTCTTCTCAATCTTATTCAATTCTTCTTCCATGGCTTTTATCCATCCATCATCTTTGTTGGCATCATCAAAGTTTTTCGGTTCCACCTTTGATAACAAACACAAGTTTACTTGCTCATGTGTCTTAGCAAACCTTCTCCTTGTTTGCACACCTTCATCCTTATCTCCAATGATCTAATCTACTGAGTAGTTCTTTTGAACATACTTTTTTGGAGTCTTAGGCATTTGCTCTTGTTCTTGTTCCTTTTTTTCTTTCACTTCTTCTTCTTCATCTACAATGCATGGAAAGCTATCAAATTCAGAGTCCTCTGATTCATGTGAGATCTGATACAAGTCTTCATCTACCTTGATATTTGTGCTTTCAATCATCTTTCCCAACCTCTTGTTGTAGCATCTATAAGCCTTGCTTCTGGTTGAGTAGCCAAGAAAGATTCCTTCATTACTTCTTGAATCAAACTTTCCTAGGTCTTCTTCATCTCTTCTAATATAGCATTTGCTACCAAAGATCCTGAAGTATCTGACTATGGGAGGTCTTCCGTACCATAGCTCATAAGGGGTCCTAGTGTTGTTGGCCCTCAGTTGCACTCTATTAATTAGATAGATAGCAGTATGAATTGCATCCTTCCGGTACAAACGAGGCAGATCTGTATCTTTCAACATTGCCCTAGACATCTCTTGCACAATCCTATTCTTTCTTTCCACTACCCCATTTTGCTGAGGGGTCCTAGGAGATGATAGATGTCTTCTAATACCATTATCTTCACAAAACTTTTCAAATTCATTTAAAGTAAGCTCACCTCCTCTATCAGACCTCAAACATTTGATCTTGGCATCTACTTCATTCTTAACCATAGCTTTGAACACTTTAAATATTTCAAGGGCATCTAATTTTTCTCTTAAAAAAGTAACCCAAGTCATTCTAGAATAATCATCAATAAGAAACATGAAATACCTCTCACCTTGTTGACTATTTACTCTTGTAGGGCGACATAGATCAGTGTGAATCAGCTCCAATGGCTTTGAAGAAGAATATTCCTTGCTTTTAAAGTTTGTCTTTTTTTGCTTTCTCATTTGACATTCCCTGCATACAACATTTGTAGGCTTGATTATCTTAGGCATATCTCTCATTGCATGAGTGGAACTGATCTTTACCATAATGTCAAAATTGTTGTTTCCCATTCTCTTGTGCCATAGCCAACACTCGCTAGATTGAGCCAACAAATATGTTTTTCCATTTACCTCCTTCAGATGATAGATGTCACCATATGTCTTGATAACTTCTACAACTAGTTTTCTAGATCTTGCCTTCCTAATTTCAAAACCATTGGCATGAAAAGTGAGATTATACCCTTTGTTGCACATCTGAATGACACTGAGATGATTGTGTTTTATCCCTTTGACATAGAGGACATCCTCAGTCCTATTCTTCCCATCAATAGTTATGGCACCTTTTCCATAGATCTATGCTGACTCATCACCACTAAACTTGACAGCACCACCATCCCACTTTTCAAAGATAATAAACTTCTCCTTTTCACCATTCATATGATTTGAGCATCTACTATCAATTACCCAAGCCTTGGCTTCTTCTCTTGCATGAAAGGCAGTCCATACAACCATTGATCTTTCATTGTTCTGTTATGTCTGCAAGGCATCAGTCTTTTCACATTTTCCAACATCATCCTTTTTGTCACCAACACTCAAGGCCATGAAAAGTGTTTCATCATTTGAATCATCATGATCCTCATCTTCCAAAGAATAATTGCTTTCTATGGAATATAGACTTCTCTTAAACTTATCTCTTCTGTTGCTACCCCTTGATTCTTTGAAATGACATTTAGAAGAAAAATGACCAACCTTTCCACAATTGAAACATTTGAAGGGTAACTTACCTTTGTATTTGCCAGTGCCTTTCTTCAGTCTTCTCACAAAATTTGCTTCAACTTCATCAGAGCTTTCATCTTCATCAGTAACTTCTTTCTCTGTCTTCACATTGGCTTTGAAAGTAGCTTCTTTCTTTGGAGCATCACTACCAAACTCTCTCATTTTAAAGGCAATAAGGGAACCAAATAATTTTTCTATAGTGTATGTATCTAAGTATGCATTCTCCTCAATGGAAGATACCTTATGACTGTAAGATTTGGGAAGAGATCTCAGAACCTTCTTCACAATCTCATCTTCTTTCACTTCTCCACCAAGACCTATAATGCTATTGACCACTTCATTCACATGGAGCATATATCTGACAATGTCTTCATCCTCTGATATTTTTAGGTTCTCAAATTTTCTCTTGAAGATCTGCATCTTGGCTTGCTTTACTTTCTTATCTCCTTCATAAATAGTTTTAAGTTTATCCCAAACTTCTTGAGCAAAACTACAACTCATCACCTTTGAAAGTTCTGAATTAGCTAACCCACTCATGATAGCAAACTTTTCCTTGGCATTATTATCATACTTCTTAACTTCATCTGCATCTGTCGAAATAGTAGCAAGAACTATGTATCCAAGCTTGATAGAGTCCCAAACACTACACCCTAGAGAATTAATATAGGCTTCCATCCTTAGCTTCCAAAAAGCATAATTTGTTCCATCAAACCTAGGCATCTTGCTAGATCCATTTTGTGCCATCCTAGACTTTCCTCAAGTTGTTAAGCTTCCCTAAGAGAAACTTGGCTCTGATACCAATTGTTGAACACACCAAAATACTGAGAGGGGGGGTGAATCAATATCTAAACAATCTTCAATTCTAACAAGTTCAACTTATCCAGAGTTGATTAAAACTTAATCATTATAGCATTAACATGAACATGAAAGATTAACACAATGCACATCAACACATAACACCGGATATATGTGGAAAACCCTAGAAGGGAAAAACCACGGTGAGGATTAACTCACAATATATGAAGCTCAAATAACAACTTTGTTTTAGGGCTACAACCCAAAGAAGCTACTACTCCTTGAAAACATTGATTTAGGGTCACTCCCAAGGAAGCTAATACTCCCTGAAGACTTTGTTTTAGGGTCACTCCCAAAGAAGCTACTACTCCTTGAATTGAGAACACGCTTACAAAAGATTACAGTATGACAATCCTTCTATTGTTTGAAAATTGACATTGAAACTCACACCTTTAATGATTACACTTTTGCCTCTTCACACTTTCTTCTAATGATCTGATCAATTAGGCACACTCTACACTTGATCACTATCACAAATATGTCTTCAAGATGAATCAAGAAAATATCAACAACTTCTACTCTTTCTCCTTCAGTCACACATCAATAATGCATTCATTGTACTTTTTATCTGCTTGCGAACCTTTTCAATCAACTTGCAATCACACTCTCCTAACTCAATTTGATTCACTATTTATACATGATATTACATTGATTACATTGCTTGTTGGCTAGATACAACATGAAAAATACATTTACAAGTTGGTCAGACAACACACAATATGAAACATGTAGAAGATAGGTCCTAAGTGAAACCACACATTACACCAGCAGAAGATCCATGCCTTGCAGACATCAACACTTTTTTAACCAAGTCTGAAACATCCTTCATAGCTTCAAACACTAAGGAATTACATCCGCACAATCTGCTCATTTGAAAATAGGACAACTTTAACCAAAAACACATGAACCTTGAAGCATAACGACCACATCAACTTGAAAACCTTGTGCGATATTGTAAACATGAAATATCTTCATGAAAACTCTTCTAGATAAGCCCACATGACTCATATAACATCTCCACACACTCCTTTTCCATCGCACATCAAAGAATTGTGCCGTACATCTTCATTCATGAACTCTGGGAACAATCTGTCATCTGGAACACACTGCAACATGATGTCATTTGAAAAAATTGAGTTGCGGACCACCAAGAACCTTGAAACTACAATGAAGCATGTAATACACATCCATAAACATCTCCTCAAAACTGCAAGGGCAATCATTCATTTTCAGAGGAATGCAGGGCATTCCAACATGCCTTCAACCACTAGTACAAAAAGAGCAATATATTACTAAAAAAACTACTAAAAACTACTTATAAATGATCAAACATGGTCATGTGACCATAGTAGTTTATTGCCAGTCATTTATAACACGACCAAATTGATGACTAAACCATTTTTAGTCATTTATTGGTTGTCTTGATTGATTGATTTGGTAGTATATTTAGTCATTGATTGCTGTAATATGGTCACTTATTTAGTCATTTATTTTTCACTAATATATTTAGTCATTGATTGTTGTTAATTGGTCACTTATTTAGTCATTTTTATTCACTAATTTCTGTCCATTGATAGTGTATTTATTCATTAATTTTAATCATCATTTTGATCAATTTGGTAGTATATTTAGTCATTTTTATTCACTGATTTAACACTGGTCATATATTTAGTCATATTTATTCACTGTTCACTAATTTCTGTCCATTGGTAGTATATTTAGTCAATTTAATTATTAATTGACATCAATTAGTAGTATATTTAGTCATTAGTATATTTAGTAGTATATTTTGAAGCTTGCACAATGAAACAACTTTGAGAAGGTAAAAAAAGCTTGTTTTATTGATAAAAAATGCTTACAAATAGCATACAGATCTGAAAATAAGTTACAATGCTTTCTCTTTGCTAAAAAAACCTTCATGGTTACAATACATAGCTCAAAAAATGAGCAAGAAACTAATTTTCTGAGTATCACTGAGCATAGAAGCACAAAGACATTCATATATGTCTTCTTCACAAATCGATGACTGTCCCATGAAGCTCACTGTCCTAGTTCAAGATCACACTATCATCTTTGTAGAGATCCTGTCTCATGCACCCAACTTTCTCTAGTTCATAAGTTACCACTGTGAATTGTTACCTGTAGCAATAAATTGTCCTTATCTCTAATAGCTACTGTTTTAGCCTTGTTAGCCCACTATTACCATAAGGTAATTAGGATATTGTTAGAAATTGGAAACTGAAACAGGGAATAGGTAATTTGAATCTGTTGTATTAATTCTCAGCATTAGAGATCTAATGATAGTGAATACATATACTTGTGGTTACCAATGTGGAAAAGGCCCCTGAATAATTTTACATGCATTTGTTATAAGCTTCTTGAGAGTCCAAAAATCTAGACTGTAGCATGGTGATTACTGTCAAGAGGAAGACAATCTTAAGACTTCCTTAAACCCTCTGCCGAACTGATAACTCTTCCATAGAAGATAAGAAAATGCATCAAATAACTCATGCATCACCTCCTCATTACCCACATATTCATCATCCATCTCCAACTGCTTCAACACCTGATGGGCTAACAAGAGACCAGTACATTATGCTACAAAAGCAAATGAGAGATGTATAAATATCCACTGTAACAAATAGAAAGAATACTAGAAGACAATATGTCATTAATGCATGCACAGTAAAGTATACTAGAAGCCCTAAGATTTTCTCAAAAAGGATAATGTACAATTAACAAACCTGCTCACTGTGCAACTCAAAGACAGTAACATGAAAGTAAAACTTAGAAGTACAACTCAAATCTGTGGGCTTGCGAGAGGCAATCTGAGTGAGCATCACATCCCCGCAAGCAAACCCTAAATGTGGTGCGGGAGAGCGATGGACTTACTTTTCTCCCTGCATTCCCACAAAGACCAACCAAAGACCGTGTGGGTGAGTGGGAAGGGGGATTTTTGTCAGATATTACTGTTGGATAGAATGCCTCAAAGAGACGTCATCTCTTGGACTGCAATTATTGCTAGATATGCATAAAATGGATTTGTTGGAAAAGCTTTACAAACTTTCAAGAAAATACAATTGGTAGGTGTAAAGACAAATTCTACAACCTTTGTTAGCATCCTTCCTGCCTGTGCCAAAATGGGAGCATCGGAACAAGGTGTGGACATCTATCAAAAAGTAATGGATAAAGGAATTTTGTTAGATGTTGTAGTTTCAACTTCCTTGGTAGACATGTATGCAAAATGTGGAAGCATTGACAAGGCATGTGAACTATTTGGCAGAATGCCTCAAAGAGATGTCATCTCATGGAATGCAATGTTTACAGGATATGCACAAAATGGATTTGTTGAAAAGGCTTTAGAAAATTTCAATCAAATGCAATTAGTAGGTGTAAAGAAAAATTCAACAACCTTTAGCAGCATATACCCTGCCTGTGCCAAAATGGGAGGGTTTGGAACATGGTATGGACATCCATCAAAGCATGAAGGATAGAGGAATTTTGTTATTTATAGTTGTAACTACCTTGGTAGACATGTATGCAAAATGTGGAAGCATTGATAAGGCATGTGAACTGTTTGGAAGAATGCCTCAAAGAGATGTCATCTCATGGAATGCAATGGTTGTAGGATATGCACAAAATGGATTTGTTGAAAAGGATTTAGAAACTTTCAAGAAAATGTAATTAGTAGGTGTAAAGCCAAATTCGACAACCTTTGCCAGCATACTCCCCGCCTATGCCAAAATGGGAGGGTTTGGAACAGGGTATGGACATCCATCAAAGCATGAATGACAGAGGAATTTTGTCATTTGTTGTAGTTGCAACTACCTTGGTAGGCATTTATGCAAAATGTAGAACCATGGACAAGGCACATGAACTATTTTTGGGGTCAATGGGAGTAGTATCAAACTTTGACTCTTTATTGACCATTCATTCTCACAAAATGGAGTCTACTGCCCAAATTGGAAGGAGTCTATGGCACATCAGCATACAAGACTTCAAGTTATGTCGTGGGAAAAGAGAAAAAGGAGACCCCAAGCCCTAGGATAGGAGCAATGAGCAGAGAGCAAAGATTTAAGGAAATGGACTTCAAAGTAAGGCATGACACTTTCCTATAGATTCCCAAAAGGAGATCACAGTCATGACTATTCAAATAAACAATGATAGTCCATGGCATAACCATGAAGGGGACATTGAAATTAATAATAATAGTGATAGGGTAGTATGAAAAACTTTAAAAGATACATAAATATAAGTAACTAAGCAGTCAAGAGGGCTTTTAAAACATCATAAATCTTGTCAAGGGTTCATTGTCTTCAAAGTAGTATGGTAAACTAATAAATATTTCCATCCCACAAAGTTTCAAAAGAGGACAACCTACAAGTATATTAAGGAGTGCATGGACAATATCTCAAGGAGCTACCACAATCAATTTCAAGGTGTTGATCATGGGAAAGAGAGGTTTACATGAAATGGGATAGTCCTTAAGAATACAGTTAGATGGTAAAGAGGATAGTTCATAAGATAATATTCAACCAAATACACAGTATGGACCTGGAGGATAGTCCTTATGGTGCATTTATATAATCACACCTATAGGTCTTATCAAAGATCATGATTCCATTAGGATATGAAAATGAGCATTAAACAAAATACCTCACTATGAGATAAGTGTGAATGACTTTAAAGACACACAAGATAGTGAGTTGTTAGTAGACAATTCATGATCAACAAGGATAGAGGTAAATAAGATGGACTACGATAATCACAAGTGATAGTAGCCATTCATATGACAATGACAAGGGGTTTAATCATAGTCCACAAGATAATCATAAAAGAATAAATTCAAAACTCAATAGATGACAGTTCCAAGGCATTGTTAGAGTCTTCATGAAGAACAATGTTGATGGAAGTGTTTGTGATGTAGGGTAAGAATAATTCATGACAATAGGGAACTTTTAAAGAGTAGAAATCATGATCAAACCACAATGACAATGCATTGTTAGAAGTTTCATAATATAGAGGACAGTAATCTTCAAGCGACAGTAGCACCAAAGGAGAGATCACAATGATAAGAAAGGCACACTGGAAGGTGAAATTTTTCTTCAAAACATACAGTTTCATTATTGATTGTGTTAGGACCCTTCCAAAATCTACAAGATTCCATTCTATTCATAAACCCATCTCATGGTCCACATTCTTGTCAAATGGTTTTGCCATTTATCTCCCATAGTCTCATATTATAACCATTCTGAGAAAATTTTGATTGCTTCTAACTATCTGTGTGTTTTTGTCTCTTACCGCAATCCTGCAGGTCATTCACAATGCTTTGGTAGTTGTGTGGGAGAAAGAGGAGCATAAATCATGTATACCACAACCCCACGAGGCACACACAATTGAATGGCACCTTGGCGGTATGAAATGCTTAACTTAAGAAGGCTACTGCACCCCCGCGGAGGTTTCATCATATGATTATGGCATTGCGGTAAATAGAGACAGGTGGTAAGGATTAATACCGTGGTCCCATGATGGCTTGGAAGGATACAGACGGTGTTGTGATAATAATGAATAAAGATAGATTTAGTTATCGCAGCCCTGCAACAGTTCCAAGGGGTATATGCGGTAAGGTGGTAAACTGGGAAAGTGAAAGCATATAGCTACCGTAGTACCGCGATGACCAGATCAAATACTGGCGGGGTATCGGTAAAAGGAAGGGGACAAACTAGATGCTTTCTGCAATCCTGCAACTAGTGGGGGCAGGTCCTACAACAATACGGTAAAATAATAAGTGGGCAAATCAACTCATTGTAGGGTCGCGGTTATCGAGAAATACAATATATCTTTGTCATCTCATCTGGCTGTTGGATCCAGTTCAATCAAGGGCTTGTGTTTGAAATGAATTGAATGTTGAGATTTGATGATCTTGTGGCACGAACCACAATAATGATGAATTTCTTGGCACAATAAAATTTGAGGATTTCTTGATATTTTCTCATTGTAGTGATCGCAGACTTGATTTGGAGAAGACACTATCTAGCTCAGTGTGCTTTATGTAAGCTTCAAATTGACCAGGTAAGTGTTGCAAGGTGTGGCCCTTGGTCTCCTTGTTCGACACTGTGTTGTGGTGGTTTGCGACAAGGGCTTAACCGCCTCCCATGCTTGTTAAATCAAGTGGTTGTATCAGGCATTAATAGGTCGATCTTTTGGTGCAACGACAACTAACAATTGGTATCAGAGCCAAGGTCACTGGATCAAACCCCACGCTTGCACTAGGAGGGGGATTGTTGCAAGGCGTGGCCCTTGGTCTCCTTGTTCAGCATTGTCCTACAGTGGTTTGCGACAAGGGCTTAACCGCCTCCCGTGCTTGTTAAATCAAGTGGTTGTATCAGGCATTAATAGGTCAATCTTTTGGTGCAACGACAACTAACAGTAAGTTCATCTTTAAACTCCTTGCAAGAAGTTGGTGAAGATTTTGTGCTCTATTTTTTAGTTGTTGGTGCTGTAATTTGGATTTCAAAGCCCTAGTTTGCATAAGTAGCTAAAATGGCACCCAAGAAGCCTGAGTCTTCCAGCAAGAGTAATGAACCTCTAGCCCCTAAAAAGAGACCACATCAATAGTCCCTGCTAGAATTATTGCCCAATTCCATAAACAAAGGTTAGAAGAAAGTGTTTAGGGATGCAGAAGAGGGGTGTAGGGATGATGCAATCCCTATCTCTGGGTGGAACTTGTTCTAGTACTTCTACCAAAAGAAAGATGGTCTAGGACCAGTAGGCAACCCATGGAAACTGGACTTGGCAAAATTGGTGGTCTCGAATATATTTGTAGATGTAGAACTAATTAAGGCCCTGACACAATATTACCATTCTGCCACAAAAATAGTCAGGTTGCCGGATGGAAAACCATTGGTAGCAGTTGACATAAATGCCATTGTGGATTGTTTTATGCTGAACAAACAAGCTCTCACTCAAGTGCACCTACAGAAGAGTGAGCAAGAATATAGAAGCTTGAGAAAAACACTGAGGAGAGATGAATTGGCAATATACATGAGAAGGGGGACCAATAATAGAAAGATTGACATCCCATCCAATGCTATTGAGCCTTTTCCTATGAAGGAATTTGATGTGTACTTCAAGAGAACCTACTTCGTATTATGCCAAGTTTTGGGAATTGATGTTGAGGGAAGAATAGAAATCGGTCTGATGATGATGGCCATGAAAATACAAAACCTAGAAGCAAATACTGAGTATGATTTTGCATCATACATTGAGAAGAAATTACATGAAGGGTTCTTGCATGTAAGGGAGGGTAAGAAACCATTGGAATTCAGGATCTACTCTTTTTTGTGCCACCTAATTTTGTATCGGAATAGGAGGGAATGGTCAAGCAGAATGGACATAAGCATGATTGATAAAGGAGGACATAGGATGCCTACTCAGTGTTGGTGTTATAAGTGGGACTCATTTTGTCAGACTGGTGATTACATTGTATTTCATGATGAATTTACTGTTAAGACAATGAACTCTCTTGGAAATTGGTCTCCTAGGTTGACCAAGGAGGTCATGGTGATGCTGAGGCCACTTGCACATAAACCAGATCAAGGTCATAAACATAATTATGTTGATTGGTTCTTTTTGCCTGATCACACTATCATCAGAGTGTATGGCTGTCCCCGACCACCCCATAAACTACCAAAGTTTGTATTAGATAGAATATTGTTCCTGGAATTTATGTGGAAAATGATGTGGATGGAAAAAGAGGTGATGAAAAAGCAGAAAAGGGCACGTTTTTGCCTGATGTCACTATATTTGGTGATTGGTCAATTGGCTTAGACACTCTTGAGGAATTATAGGCCTATTTTAAGGCAAAATATTCTTTAAAATCTGGAACTGAAAGAGTATGTGACCCTAAGGGTCACATGAATTTTGTAAGGTAAATAATTTTGACAAAAATAGGGATATCTCATCAAATTCTTTTTGATGAGGATGTGATAAGAAATTTGGTAACTTTTGAAGAAGTTTATTCAAGGAAAAGGAAATGGGGAATCTTGAAGAACATTGAAGATGAGAAGAAGAAGCAGAATCCCCATTTTTCTAGATTTTTTGCTGAAGAAAAGGATCCTCTGAAGAGGATTGATAGGATAATTGATAATTTTGAGAGTATCTATGGCAAGTCTGGGAAGAAACCTCATACTTGGCTACCATGCTTCCTATGAAGAGGTCTATAGGAATTGAAATTCATGAGCTTGCCCTTGATGATGTGTTAGTACAAGATCCACAAGTTCGTGGATACCCTTCATTGAAAAGGTAGAGAACTGAAGGTGAGCCTCCACTTGTTCTTTATGAAATGACTGAAGAAGTTGGGGACACTGAAGATGTGGCCAATATTCTCAGGCACTTGGGTGATGAAGAAGAAGTTGATCAACCATTGGTTGGCTAAGAGATAGATGCACACAATCCTGAGGCCACAATGGATAAATAGACCCAAGGTGAACCAGAATTGGAGGAAGATGAAAGCATTGTGGCATCAATGAGATTTATTGAAGATGATGACTTTATCAAGACTCTAGAGTTTAAGGACTTCTAGTTGAAAATGAAAATGAAAGTGTTTGATGAAAAGTTGGCAATAAACAAAATGGGTGTTGATGAATTGCAGCATAATTAGATTGTCACACAAACTTTTAAAGATTTGAAGATAGATGAAATAAATGTGAGTCTAGAAGAAGTAAGGCAAATGGTCCTAAATAGCAATATGCTAATCATTCCTAGGCTTGAGTTGAAAAAAGTCTTTTTTCTCGACCAAGTTAGAAGCCAAGAAGATCCAAAACTTGTTTTTGAATTTGATCATTAGGATGGCATTAGTGGGTGTGGCTTCAACCCAAAAATAGAGACTCTTGCAATCTGGACCACACAAAATAATACAAGCAAACCAAGGTTGCTTGATGTTGTGCAAGAGATGAGGGGTTTAGTTGTGGTGCAAACTTTACAAGATACATTAGCAACAGAAGCATTTGCCATCATCGTCCATACTGCCATGTTCACTCATGCTGTTGTAAAAAGATTAGAACAAAGAGTACAGGATTATGAGAAAACTCAAAAGGAAATCAATGATGAAGTAAATAGATTGTTCCTTGAGAATGTCAATTTGAGAAAACAATTTTGCAATATTTGAGTTCTCCTCAAAGTTAAGTTATTATACCATATCAACCCCCTACACCAAAAGCAACAAGTGATGCCATAGTGACAATAGAATAGGTTGATGCATTGAAATTGAAATTTGAAAAGGAAAGTGAAGATTTGACAAAACAAAATGAAATGACAAAAGAAGAGGCAAGTTGAAAGTTCTTGAAGTTTTTGAAAAAATATTGGAATAGAGAATGAAGATGGTTGTTGATAAGCTAGGAAATGTGTATGATTGCTATTCCTCCTTATCTCAGGCCATGGATTAGCTCAAAGTGAATTTTTCTATTTTGGACCCATTGTATAACCTTCACACCACACTTTGACCATTCCCTGTAAAGTATTGCAAACAAATCCTGATGCCCCTGCAACTTTGAAGCCTACAGAAAGGATGATTGGATTGATCTTGGAGGAGTACTACTTTGCCAATGGTGAAGGCTAGAAGACACAGGCCAAAATTGAGTCTTTTGCCACATTTAAGCATCAGTATATCCCCTCAATTCTATCAGAAGATAAGTAAATCAAGAGCCTTGATGCACGGAGAGTGGAGTTTTGCCAAATAGTATGTCAAATAATGGACTTTTTGAAGGAGAATGGAGATGTCAACATCATCAACTTCAACATGATTTTGGATAGAGTGATTGCCTTGGATGTTGGGTATGGGAAATTTGTGATTGGTGTCAAAGCTCTGCTGGATAAAAGATGGAATGATCACCAAGCTAAGTTGCTTGAGATTCAAAACTATAAATGGCCTAGTGATTTTGCAATTTTTCAATGGAAGAGCATGTATCTTGTAGATTGATAAGAAACACAGGTTTTGGTACAGAGGAGAAATGAGCTATATGCTGGTGTCAAATAGCACCACCACATCTTGGACGCTCTCCTTTTTGTCTCTTTATGTTTTTCATGTTTTTATAATGTATTCCAAAATGTGTTTGAAAGTCTAATTTAGACTTATCAAAGTGAAAATATTGTAATGAATGTCAAGGGTTGGGAATACAAAGAGCTATTTTGAATGTGAGAGGTCTGAAGCTTATTGCTTCCCTTGAATCTATAAAAGGGAATCCAAGAACTTATGGGCTCTCTCTGGGAATTTTAATTTTTGAAAGAGACATTGCACAACCTGTTCTTTAAAGCTAATCAATACAAAAGCTACTTTTCTCTGGTGCTAAACTTTTAGTTCTCATTTGTTTGTTGATTTCAATTGTTAACCATTTATTTGGTTGTCTGCAACTTATTTTTCCTTTGTTATTCAAATCAATATATCAAGTATATTTTTGATTTGTCAGAACACATTTGTTGTTTCTCATGTGGTTTTTTTATTGGGCTCCTTCAAGAAAAGATTAAAATCCTATAGGTGAATTGGAAGATTAATTGGATCATTAAAGAAGAACCAGATAATTTACATATTTGCATGTCTGTGCAAGTCATAGACCTTGAATTGTCAAACAAATCAATTTGTGGCTAAAAGGGAAGCACAAATCTTTTTGAATAAAGACTCCATAACCCAAGAACAGACACTGGTTGTTCTCTTGTGAAAATCATTTCCTTGTATATATTTTCAAAAATTGAATTTTAATTTTCTATTTAGGAATAGGAAAGGAAATTAAATTGAAATCATATGCTAGATTGGATTAAGTGAAGTGGATGATTTAATTTACAAAATTATATAAATTCCTTAATTTGTTTTGAAGTCACCAACATATTTGAAGCCTAATAATTATTTGGTGAATATAAGGTACACCCACCTAGGCCAAACAAAGCCTAAAGTGCAGAAAATTTTAATCAATTTGATTAATTCTATTAGTTGGCCAAATTCACATATAAAACCTTATCATAAGACTTGGCATATCTTTAGGGTTTTGTAATTTGTTGATTTGAGCACCAACAGATTGAGAGGGTAGTTTCATCCTAAAGAAGATAGTGTTGAGGATAGTCACAAAGGCTCAATCAGTTCTTCTCACACAACAATACTATGTACATCCTCAGACAAACTATAATATCAGTTCTTCTCACACAACAATACTGTGTATAAAAAATAAATACTATTGATCTAACTTACTTGTGCTCAAACTCTGTATATGGTGTATCCTTAGGGAGACTGTGAAGATGTTCCACAACCTTTACCAAGGCATCACGTAGCTTTGGCAACCTCTGTATCCTTTCATTCAACATGAGCGACTATAAATTAAATGACACAGTTATACCATTTCCTTGCACTATCTTTGGAATACTATATATACTAAATTGAAGAAGACATAAAAGATAAACATCTAGTTTCCATGATGCAAAATTGCATCTCAGAATTTACTGTGTTGATCTCATAACATTGAAGCTACAGATATCATTCTTTGAATTGTCTTCTTTACAACCTAAAAATCAAAATGTACAATTTCAGCTCAGGTCTATTCAAGTCTACCAAATTACACAAGTTCAGATTGGTTGACATTGCTTCACCATATATAAATCACTTGATTCCATGTGTTCCTTGACATGAACAAATTTGGCAATTAGTCTTTTTGGGCATACTAAAGGTTTAAACATAGAATTTCCATGCCAAGTAAGACATGGATTTTCATGGATTTAAACCTAGTTTTGGCCTGTGATAAACATAATGTCTAGCTCTCTTTGCTGGTTTAACTAGTGATGACCATAATGATGATGTGGCTTCCTTTTGAGCTCCCATATGACATGAACCCTATGTGAATAGGCTGACATGACAATCTATACTCTGTATGAACCCAACACCTTAGAATTTAATTCCAAATTCTCAAATTTTTCAAAATTGATTTTAACACAGAGATAATTTAGATTGCCTGAGCCTAGATCTTAAGGCACTTTAGAAATATCCTTAAAATTTGGTTTCATCCTTTTGTTGGTAGGTGGATTGAGGTAAATAGAAGTAAGCATTACTTAGTTTTCCTTAGGACTACATAGGTAATAAAGGAATCAATCGAGAAAATTTACAACTTAAATCATAGTGGCTGAGCTTATCAAATGTGCCATGTGTGCTAAAAATCAAGAGTCATGGCATGCATAAACATTCAAGTCTACACTGTATGTGATCTAAGTAACACATGAAAAGGTCAAATCTCTTGTCAAAACCAACTCAGAAAAGCTCATAATATATTCAATGCATGTGCTTACTTTTGGTGATGCATTCTCATGTACTCATTTGAGAAACATTGTTGTAAGTTTGTATGAGTTGTATGGTGTGTAGCTTGTGAAGCTTATATAACAGTCACTGTGATGATTCATATGAGTCTTGTATATGGATGTGAAGTAGTGTAGGTATTCTGAATGTGCTTAATGGTTTCAGAATATATGTACAATGTTTGTAAGGATACGCAAAATTTATGAATAAGAAGGGTGGGAATCAATTCTTCAGTAAGAAGTCATAGAGATAAGAGAAAACTCCCAGTCATAACAATGGTAGTTGTTTTGAATGAACACACTATGACTAAGGTCATGCACCGAGTGGGGACTTTACTTCAGTGACAGTAAATGGTTAGGGGGCACAATTATTTCTCTTCAAGTATTCTCATGAAAATAGTGTCACACTTCCAATGACAGGGTTTTCACATACAAATGGCAGTTAGGGGTTATGGTGTTTCTTCTTGGGATGTAGGCTATACTAAAACTAGTGCAAGTTAGATGGATGCAGTGGAACAAAAGAAAGAAGTGGAAATGAGGAATACCTTGTTGTGGTCAGTTTTGTGCATTTTTTACTTGTAGGATTCTCACAATTAGTGAAAAAGGTAGTGTTCATGAAGGAATGGAAAAGATGTGTAGAGCCTTTGAGTTATACCCGTACTATGCAATGCCATTGAATCATTTTGCAAACCATTTTTTCTTCACAGGGCAACATTTTCTTGTGGAATAGTTGATTGAGATAGCTCTTGTTTCAACTGACCACCCTCTCATGAAATCTCATTCATATTATAATCTTGCATGATCTTATCATAGTAAAGGTGATTATGACACCACTAGCCACTACTACATGGCATCAGTCAAGGAAATCCAGAGGCCACAGGATTTTGTAGATAGGTTCAATTGAAGCTGGGAGATCTTAAGAGTTCTCTCTCAAATTTTGAAAAGGTTCTGGAGGTCCACCCTGAGAACTGTGAGGGCTTAAAAGCTGTAGGCCATATATATGCTCGGTAAGGGCAAGCAGAGAAGGTTTTGGAAATTTTAAGAAAGGCAACTTGCATAGATCCACGTGATGCACATGCATTTATCAAGATGGGTGAGTTATTAATATCATCAGACCCTAGTGCAACCTTAGATTCTCTTAAGACAACAAAGTCTCTTCTGAAGAAGAATAGATGGAAGAAGTACCCATTCAATTGTTAAACAACATTGGGGTTCTTCATTTTGAGAGTGATGAACTAGAGTTAGCTCAACAAACTTTTATGGAGGCATTAGGAAATGGCACTTAGGTTGAATTCATAAATAAAAGCCCCAGTGCCAATTCTGTAGTTTTTCCTATGCTCTTTAAGGATATAGAATTCTTCTATCGACTAGAAGAAGGTGGTGTTTCACTTGAGCTACCATGGGATAAAGTCACAACACTATTTAATCTTGCTAGGTTGTTTGAATAGCTATATGATACTGAAAAACAAAATCTTTTATACAGGCTAATATTGTTCAAGTTTCTTGATTATGTGGATGCATATCTACATCTTCCAGCCATGGCTTAGGCTCAGAATGAGATCCAACTAAGCCTAGAATTGATTGGGGATGCACTTAAGGTGGATAAAAACTCATCAAATGCTTTATCTATGTTTAGAAAAATAGAACTAAAAATAGATGACTGGCTTAAAGCAAAAGAAACAATTAAAGTTGCACAAAGTGAATTAGATGCAAACAATTCTTATCTTGACATTTCACTTGGAAATTGGAATTATTTTGCAGCTTTTTGTAATGAGAGGAGGGATCCAAAGGTGGAGGCACAAAATCTTGAGAAGGCTAGAGAACTGTATTGTAAAGTTTGGCACAAAGACTAGGAAATGTTTATGCTGCAAATGGGGCAGCCATTGTGCTAGCTGAAAGGGGTCAATTTGATATATTGCAAAGGAATTTTTTACATAGGTACAAGAAGCTGTAGTAGGAAACATCTTTGTTCAGATGCCTGATGTGTGGGTAAATCTAGCACATGTTTACTTTGCACAAGGAAAGTTTGCGCTTGCAGTGAAAAGGTATCAAATTTTTTTGAGGAAATTCTATTTTGGCACTGACACCCAAATTTTATTATATTTATCTAGAACACATTATGAAGCAAAACAGTGGCATGATTGTAAAAGAACATTATTAAGAGTAGTAGATTGTAACTACTATAAGTTGCCAATCACAAAGCTATAGATTTTGTGTTTATAAATGTAATGAGGCTTTCGAATTACCTCTAAATTCATTTCAAAGGGTGTCCCCAAATCCAACTTCTCTGCAGAGGGCCTTGCCAACTTCAAATTCATTGCAACAAACTCCGAATTCCTTTCTCACCTTTTCAGAAGTCTCTAGGTCCTCTCGTCTTTATCACCCATGCAAGTAGCTGCTATAACTCAAAATGCCTCAGTGCGAAGTAGCTCTGGGAAAGTACTTTCATCTCTACATTCTTGACCTTTTGTTTTTTGGTGAGTCCACCACAAGTAGCTCTGAAGGGTCAGAGATATTCCAAGCTGAGTGCGTGAAGAGCATGTTAGAGTGCTTGCAAGTGAAGAGTGTGATGGTGATGGTGATATTCAGTAAGGAGTTGGAGATTTGAGTGCAAACAGAAGGAAGATACAGAATAAGGTATGATGATGATGCATATAGCGAAAAATGTTGGAATGAATGCGAATAGTGAATCATGGCAATACATCCTACCAATAATTTCCCAAAAAGTTCTTTTTAAAATTTTGACTAATTTGTATTTGGGTGACTAACTATTTAGTCATTTTATTTCTGTGACTAAATAATTTTTTAGTCAACAACCAAATTAGTCATTTATTTACTCATTTATAGCTGATTTACAAAACATTAGTAGAATTTAGTCATTTTTAGTTATCATGACTAAAAGTTTTAGTCACTTAGTCATTTATTTGCCAAAATTCTACTAGTGAACACTAGCATACTCTGCCAAAATACATGCTGATACTCTATCATGCATAACTTTCACAGTAGAAGGACAAATGATCTGAAAACTCAGAATTATCACCTTCATTGCATCCTAAACATAGTTCCAGAACCACATGGCTATATCTGCAGATGCAGAAGAATATGGAGCATTCCATTGTCCTACACTGAACATCTTCACAGAAGTAACATTGTCTTTAAACAATCAACAACAAAATACTCTTCTGGTAATGCAATCATCAGGGAACTTAGAACATACATGCTTTAGTCCATTAGTAATACATCTGATCATCTTCATGCTTCTAATTCCCATATTAATATGAACTATATCTTCTCCCTTCTCTTGTTGGATGGGACATGAGATCCAACCATGAATTGTGTCTTCTTCTCTTGTTGGATGGGACATGACATCCAACCATGAACACAATCACACCACCATGATAGTGTTGAAATCAATGACAACCTAGTGACAATGTTGACATCAATGACAACCCTAGGAACCATATGTGCAACAAAATACACCAAGATATATCCTTCCTCAAACACCTATTCAACTTATATATGACAAATTAATTTTAAAATAGGCATCTCAAGAAGGATCTATCTCTCAACATATTTTAGATAGATTTTTCTAAAGATAGATATACTAGTAGCATTTATAGTTTGAACATATAAGCAACACTATTTTAATGATTGAAACTTTTTTTTAGTAATAATAGTGTAGTACCTTTAGAGAACATAACATTAAAAATATTGAAAATGTGCAATAGAGCTAAGATAATGTGAGAAAGAGTGCATTATTTCATATTCATTAAAATAGATTTATAAGTACATCACATCATTTATCATGTTTTCATAATCATGAAAATGTACAATAAAACTTAGAGAAAGTGAGAAATGGTGCATTACATCATATTCATTCAAATAGATTTGTAAGTACATCAAATATTTATTTTCTAATAATTTGAGTATCTACTCTTAAAAATTTTGGTTGGCAAGTTGTTTTCCCTTTTTCATCTTTTCATAATGGTCATATGTAAATAGTGACATTATTCTTAGACCTTTTAATGACTTTGTTAGTGTGAAAAGGTGAATTATGTAACTAGTTCTCTTTTGACTAGTAGACCTATTCACATCTTAGCTTAAGTTCACCTAGAGGATTTGATTCCCTTTTGTCTCACCTCACATGGACTCAACACATGTCCTCACACTTGTCTCAAGTGTTCTATATGTGTCATGCACTTTTGAGGGGTAGTCAGACTTCGAGTCCTACCGTCTTACCTATCAACCTTGCATTTATAAGAAAGGCCTCTTTGTGCATTTCATTATGCTTTTTGTTGATAGTTATTAGCTTTGTTATTTTTCTTAATTCATTTGTGGAAGAGTTATTTTATGTTGCATTCTTATTGCTACTCCAACATGGTATCAGAGCAAGGAATTGCAAGTCCCTTCCCACTTTTTGGTGAATCAAGCACTCAACCCTATCACCAGAGCGTCGTGGATCCAAATGGACCTCGTCATTGAGTCCAGAAGGCCCGAGATATAAAGAATTACTCTTTGTTTGGTGATTTTTGGTAAAATTGATTTTTTTTCAAATTTTTTACTCCTGACCTCTTTTACCATATGGACTGTGTGATACAATACCATCTACACAAATTTTTAGTAGTCAAAAAATGCAATTTTTTTTGCAAAATCATCATTTTGAAGCTCTGGGCGAATTTTGGCATTGTGATTCATGGATTTCATGTGGTATTTTGGCCTCTCGATCTCTCTGCATTCCCTTAGTTTACATTTTTTAATGAGGGTTTGATGATTTTTTTTCATTTGTTGGATCACAACATACAGAATTTTGGGTCAAAATTGTTGCTTGTAGGATCCAAATCACAGTCATGATTTCATGTTCATTGTTTGGTCACCTATTTTAATCCAAAGACGCGGTCTCCATTTCCACTTGCTACCATTATTACTTGCAGTTTGAATGGTCAAGGGCCCGATTTTTGGCTCCAACGATTCCTCTTTGGAATCGCTCTACGCTCCATGGCTTCCACTGACCCACATTCACCATCGTGGTTACCTGGCCATCGCTTATTTTATGGCAGTGCCATTTCACATTGGCTATTAATCTTAGCCATAATACTTATATTGTTAATGTCTATTTCACTTTATGTTTACTGTTAGTGTATATTGTAATTGTTAGTTGTCAAAGTTAGTGTATTTTGTAATAAACCATAGCATTGGTTATTACCATTTATTGTTACCTGTAACATTTTACAGTAACCATAGCATTATCTATTTACATCTAGCAGTTTACACTAACCTCCAGCCAAGCCACTAATTTTTTATGCCAGATAGACCACCTAGGTCACACAACTTGCTGAAGGAGGGTATTTTTTCTTTTTGCAACAACTTTCACCAACGAGGACCAATTTTTACAAATTTGTAGCCTACGGAAAGGTATTTCTATCAACTTTGCAATGGTGGAGTTTATTTTCCCAAATTTTACTATTTTGATTGATTTTTTAGCTCTACAGTTCAAATTGTGTTGTAAATTTTGACAAGGCATACCTTTTGCCCCGTTTATCAAAATTTTACACAATTTTTTTAAAAGTATCAGAAAAACACAAGGATCATGATTGTTGATGTATTTTTAAATTTAGAATAGCCATTTTTTTCCAAATTGTAAAAAGTCACCATGTATTATAAATAGTTGATTTCAGCTTTCTGAATTGCTCGACTGTAATCAAACCTTGTCAAATTTTTCTAGGGGGCTTTTATTTCAATATTAATCAAATTTGGGGGATTGTGAGGCACAATTTAAGTGCTTATTTGTGTCATCTTAAAAAATGGACTCTAAATTTGACTTGTTAACTCCACACAACTACCACACTCGGAAAGTCAAAGTTAACCAACTACTTCAATCTAAGGGCTTATGGAGAATGTTAAGTAATGAAATGCCTAGACTTACAAGGGAATTTGAGCATTTTGCATTTGCAAACAAATTAGATGAAGCCATGGGCATTATTGGTTTACATGTATTAGTTAATCTTCAATTCCATTTTACAAATTGTACAACTCCTAAAGAAATATGGGATAGGTTATCTGATTTGTTTGGTTTGATCAATGAGTTTCATTCTTTACAACTTGATGTTGAATTAATAGCTTTGTCTCCTGATGAATTTCCCTCAATTGAGGACTTTCTGGTAAAATTTAAGTCTATACTTTGTCTTCTTGATGGTTGTGGTAAATCTAAAACAAAATAGGAAAGTGTCTTTTTTATATTGTCAAAGTTGAAAGGCCCATATCATGTATTTTCTTCTACTTTCTACTCTACTATGGATGCACTTGGCACAAATTTCAAGATGCCCACTTTTGAGCAGTTTTGTGATAGACTCACGAGAGAACAATCTAAGTTACTCTCCATGGATGCAATCACCTCTAAAAGTCAGACACTTCTGGCTCAATCATCTAAGGGTAAACGAAATAAATTAAAGAAATCGAAAGCAAATTCCAATTCAACAAGTGAGAATACCTCCACACAAAAACATAAGTATGATAAGCAAGCCACTACATCTTCTCTGTTAAGTGAGAATCCCTCCAAGACAAATAAGAATAATATTAAAGGGTGATGTTCTTATCGTGGAAAACCAAGTCATGATATGATTCATTTCTTTCAAAAGATGGAATCCTTGGAAGAGGCTATGAAGAAGCATAATATTTCTTTACCCAAACCTAGTAAATGGCATACCCTTATAGCTAGAGGTTTGGAATCATCCAATGAAAGTTGGATACTTGACTCATGAGCCTCTCATCACATGAATAAGTCACATGATCTTCTTGAGCATGTTTCTGATAGTTCAACATCTCAGATTATGGTGGGTAACTCTGCACAGATTCTAGTTTTGGGTTTATGTTCTCTTCAATTGATAGACGGTTGCATTGAGGATGTACTATATGTTCTTGATATTTCTACCAACCTTCTCTCCATTTACCAGATTTTCTATACTGGGGAAGGGGAGAATGGATTTCTCCCCACATGATGTAGTTATTAGAGAACTACAACATCTTGAGAATACTAGTTTTTCAGGAAAAGTTGATTTGGGTCAAGATTGTATAGGTTTCATTCTTTTTAGTCATCTTGTGGATCATCACATATTTCCCATGTAGATTCTTTGAGTCAACTTTGGCACAAGAGGTTTGGACACCTCAATTATAGATATCTTTAGCAGTTGAGTACACATGATATGGTACTTGGTCTTCCAAAGGTTTCATGCACAAATGGAGTATGTCGAGGTTATGTACTCCTTGGCAAGCATAATCAGGATCCCTTTCCTAATGGAAAGGCACATTATGCATCTACCTTTCTTGAGTTGGTTCATAGTGACCTCATGCCATTTCTAACTACATATTTTTCTAGGGCCAAGTATGTACTCACATTCAATGATGATTTATCTTGTTGAGCATGGGTGTACTTCTCAAGTATAAAAGTGATGTCTTCACTACTTTTAGGAACTTTAGGGTGTTCATGGAGAAGCAATCAGGTTCTTCTGTTCGACAACTTCGTAGAGATAATGGGGGGAGTATGTGAACTAGTTTTTTTAGTATTATTGCACTAAGCATGGTATACTTCATCACTATTCAGTTTCCTACACTCCTCAGCAAAATGGTGTTGTTGAAAGAAAGAACAGATCTCTCAAGGAGATGGCAAATTGTATGCTTCAATCTTAGTCTATGGCCACTTTATTTTGGGTTGAAGCTATCAATTGTGCTAATTATATTCAGGACCGCACACCCCATAAAGTAGTTCATAATATCACTCTAGAGGAGGCTTGGTCCAGAATCAAGACAAATGTTTCCTTCTTCAGGGTATTTGGTAGTGAGTCTTGGGCATTCATACCATATGGTCGACATAAAACAATGGAGGAGAAAAGTCAGCAATTCATCTTTGTTGGCTATTGTGAGGATATGAAAGCTTATCGGTTGTTTGATCCAACCACTCAGGATGTCTACTTCAGATGAGATATCAAATTTGATGAGTCCTTCCATATTGATCCTACATTGACTTCTTCATCACTACCTACTCCGCCCCCTTCATCACATGATGATACCTTAGCACTTGAGGATTTAGATGATGGTCCTGATATTCCACCACCACCACCTTTGCCATGACCACCTCCACCTCCTCCTACTCATGTTTTTCCTAGATGGGCCCATAATACTATTCAGGAGGTTGGATCTTTAGTTGGTGATCCTATCTATTCTCGTCACACTCACTCATAGACTTCTGGCATTAGTCTTTTAGGCATGCTATATCCACTGATCCATAGAGTTTTTTAGAGGCTTCAGGCATTCCAAAGTGGGATAATGCTATGGTGGATGAGTATCTTCCTTGATGAAGAATAATACTTGGGAGTTGGTTTCTCTTCCTAAGGGAAGAAAATTGGTTCAGTGCAAGTGGGTGTACCACACCAAGTATGCAACTGATGGTTCTATTGAAAGATACAAGTTTCATCTTGTTGCTAAATCTTTTTCATAGGTTGAGGGTACTGATTAATCTGAAACCTTTTCCGCTATAGCCAAGATGGATTTTGTTCACTTTGTTCTTTCTATTACTGCATCTCAGAGATGGCAGGTATTTTAGATGGATGTGAAGAGTGTTTTCTTACACGATGATCTTCATGAGGAGATCTACATGGAGTAGCCTCCAGGACTTGTGTAGGACACTTCACTTGTATGCAGGCTTCGATGTTCTTTATGTTAGTGCAAAACTTTATTTTATTAGTCTAAGTAATATAATTTGCACATGGCTTTAAGCCATCTTAGGTGTTTAGGTTTTGACTTGGAGAGTTTGACACAACTCTCCAAGCTATGTGTCGATACTCATTTGCCACTTGGTGAGTGGAGTGTTGAAGTTGACTCCTAAGTTGACTCAACCTCCTCACTCATCCTCACCTATATGTACAACTTTATTTGGTTAATGTAACTAGTGGGTTTTGTTAGGAAAGGTGTCTCAACCTTGCAACTACAAAAGGTTTCTATTCTTCCCAATTTTGGTCTTTTCAAATACCCTTTATCTTGAAGAATGGTTTAGAACTTTCAAAGTTTCCAAAAGGGGCTAAAAAGAGTAGGGCTTACTATTTTTAGTAACTCTACATTTGAGCATGGATGGACCTAGAATTTTCCCAAAAGGTGTGGAACTACCAAGTAACATCTTAGGTGAGTTTCAACTCAAGATCATACCTAGATTGCAAGATATTAATGTTTTCATTTTTGAAACTCTTGAAAAAGTTTCAAACTTAGATTTGAGGCACTTAGATGTCCCTAAATACCCCAAAATTTGTCATAATCCATAAATTGGGTTATATATTAATATATCTCTTCATGAGCTTTCTGACGCATCAAATGGTTTATCAATCGGACACCGGAATCAAAAGTTATGGCCTCTGGAAGTTGGGCCTCCCATTTTGGGAAATGTGAAAATGTGTTAGACACTTAAAAGAGATGTAAAGGGGAGAGTACACATGTTGGTGTGTGATTTGACACATAACAAGGCATCTTTGATTGTTCATAATTTGGGCGCCACTTTTGGGTGGTTTTGGCTCATGGTTTTGTAATTACCGTTGACGGTTTATTGTATTGTATCTCCTATATATTAGGAGTTTGAGATGGAGGTTGTGTGTAAGAGTCTTATAGATGTTGAGTTGCCTCTGAATCTCTAGTTTGTTATACTCCTATAAAATCTTACTCTGCAAGTATATTCTAATCTTCTTGATTCTTGAATAATATACTGGGCAGCTTTGGAGTGTGGGTTTTTTTTTCTCTCGAAAGGGTTTCACCACATAATTATTGTGTTGTGGTATGATTGCTATTTGTGTTTATTTCTGTAACTATTGTAAAGATCTAAAAAGTTTTTCATATCCGTCCCCTTAAGATTAGTGTAGGAAGTTGTTCCACTACCTTAGCTTCCTTACAAGTGGTATTAAAGCTTGATCACCTTTGGTTTCGATTATGGGTTGTTGGGTTTTTTAAACTAATCTAGTTTTGAGTGGGAGGTTGTGCAGAAGATACTTTCTGATCTTGTTGTAGGAATTTCCAAATGGTGAGCACATTAGAGAGAATAGAGGTAGAAAAATTTTTTGGTAACAATTTTGAGATGTGGAACCTGAAGATGGAGGATATGTTAATTGATCAAGATCTGTGGAATGCTATTGATGAGAATGTTTCAAGGCCCATAGATGCTACTTTGGCTGCTGAATATAATGTTATGGATTGTAAAGCCAATGATCTAATCATATTATTCTTCATAGACTCTATTTTAATCCTTGTCCATGAACATCCCTCTGCAAAGAAACTATGGAAGAAACTCAGTGAGATATATCAAGCTAAATCTTTAGTGAACAAGATTTTCTTGAAGAAGAAATTGTATTCCTTGAGAATGGAAGAGGATGGACAAATTGCAAACCACCTAGAAACATTCAATATGTTGGTGGCTCAATTGGAATCATTTGGTGTAAAAATAGGTGAGGAGGAGAGATGTCAGATCCTGCTTTGTTCTTTGCTTGAATCATGGGATTCTCTTGTTATTGTGATTGGGAGTACTTATGTTGTCTTGAAAGTTGAAGATGTTGTGGATTCTTTGCTTTCTAAAGAAATGAGGAGGAAGGTATCCATTAGTGCCAAATAAGCCCTAAGTCTTCATGGAAGACCCAAAGAAAAATGCAAGAAGAGTGAGAAGCATGACAAATCCAAGTCCAAAGGGAGATCCAAATCTCCTAGAAAGTCTAAAGTTATTTGTTGGAATTGCAGTAAGCCTAGACACTTCCATAAGGAGTGTAAAGAAGAAAAGAATAAGAAAAAGAAGAAATTTGATTTTGATTTTGAGTCTGAGAAGGAATATGGTGATGTGTTCATTGCAACTTTGGCCGCTCGTGTAGGTAATGAAGCATGGTTAATTGACTTAGGTGCATCTTTCCATATGACCCCTAATAGAGATTGGTTTTTTAAATTTGAAGAATTTGATAAAGGTAAGGTATGCTTGGGTGATGATTCTCATTTAAATATTGTTGTCGATGGTAAAGTTAAAATCAGATTTCCTACTGGTAGAATAAAAAGTATTAATGTTGTGTTGCATATCCCTGGATTAGCATGAAATTTATTATCTGTGAGCAAACTATAGATGTGAGTGTGTAGTTAGTCTTTTATAATTTAGGATGTAAGATGGTAAGAGGTGCTATGGTGATTGCTACATGTGTCATATTTGGCATATTGTATAAGGTTGATGCATGCACTGTTGAGTGAAATAGTACTTATGTGGAAAGAAAATATGTGACTACTTCATTGGAAAAGGAGAGGGTTTCATCTTCAATGGATGATTGCGGCTTCTAGGTATCAATGATGCTCTTTCTTCTGAATCAAAATTGCCTGTAGAGAAGACTATGTTATGGCACCAAAGATTGGGTCACATAGGAGAAAAGGGTTTAAGTACCTTTGTAATGTACCCTTCTGAGGCCTAGGCAGTTTGGCAACAGTTAGCCTATTCACCGAGTTCTCATAGACTAATTGGTGTGGTAGGGGGACTCTTGGATTGTTGGAGAGTATCAGTTGTCTCTTGGTGCGGTATGTCCAGTTGCATTTTTCAATGCCGTGGTGGTGTTTTTCCATAGTTGGGTTGAATATCATGATTATACACTTAAGTTCTAAGAGTTAATATTTTATTATTAACTTAAGTTTATAATTATAAAGTGATGTTATGACCTCTTAAGTGGTTCTTAGCAAGTGAGCGGGAAAAAAATAATTAAATAATATTAATTAATTTCTCAAAAAAAGGACATTGGAGAACATTTAATATTATTTTTAAAAGTCCTTACTATGGAGATTATTTAATTATTTCTAATGTATTTTCCTTCCAAGATAAATATAAAAGGAGGTTTAGGTCTCATTTGCACATGACAGAAGAAATTATTTTTGCAAGGTTATGCTATTAGATTGAACCTGCGTGTTCTCCAACAATCGCTTGAGGATAGAAACCCTTATTGGATTCCTAGATTTGGATTTGAGAGATAATTCCTAGCTAGTTCGGTGCAGTTCTACTCAGGAATCACCATTACAATTCATAGTTTTTACCAGTTTCAGAGGTTTGCATTCAGAAGGATTTTTTAGACCTAATTTATTGAAGATTTTGCAAATAATAAATTTGGAGGTTTTTTTTAGAGCTTTGGTGTGAAGATTTATTTGGAAATTTTGTGTAGTGTGTGTTATGAAGGAATTACATATATAAAAATATTTGCAAGGGTTTTTAGCCCTATTTTCCCCTACTGTACCATTTACAAATCTAGGAGGATATTTTCAAAAGGGATGTGACTCATATTGGAGAGTCTTCTAACCAAGTGCATCATTTTTATAATGTAGATGTAGCCTTGAAGACACATTTCTATGCAGTGTAAGATGAACACAAGCCATTAAGAGTGATACATAAGGCATGGAATGAATAATATTCAACTTTATGGACTCTAACTGGGTCATGGAACGCTCACTAGAACTAGCTGCAACTCTTTGCATTCCTTGAAGATTAATAACATGAAAGAAAGAGTTTTGAATAAACTAAAGGGGATGTGAAGATTTAAAAAGGGAAGCACTACCATAAATTAAGATTTAGAACTCCTTTGTTGCATTCGAAGAGTCCTAAGGTGAATAAGACTTCTAAAAAGCAAGGGATATAAGACAAATTTAGTCATCCTACATTCTTTTGGGTATTAAAGGGAATAAGTAGTAGTTTGAGGAGTCCTAAGTGATTTAGGATTGTTAAACAATAGCTATTCCAACCAAGTAATGACAAAATCACCTTTTTGAAGGGATGTGGAGACTCCTAATTCATTAAGGACTGAATTCAAAAATCTCTCCTTCTACATTGTTGTTTAGAATTTCAGAGTAAAAGGATTATTGTAGCAGTATCAACATTAACTCCAGAGCATATATACCTGACCAACATTATCTACATACACATATTCATTCATATTAAGGTCATAAATTATTGTTCTTCATCTCTGTATTTCTGATTTCAATATACAACAATATATTAGACATTTATTGAATGTACTACAGCTGAAACAGTGAAGGATAACTATTTGACAAAATGTCTATGTGTTACCATTTGAATGCTGAGTAACTATGAAGTAAAATTGCTCTTGTATTCAAAGTTTATATATAAACTAGAAAGCAGTAAACTATTTGTCATCGTGTCTCTTCATTTCCTTTATGAATTGTGGTACAATTGTGAATGAAATATCTTCTAAATTCTAGTACAAGCTATTCATATTCACATACTCAGAAAACTCAGGTTGGACAACATATTGAAAACTATTTGACAAAATGCCGGCACAATAGAAGTCAGAAATAATTGTGGGTTTTGGGAAAAACATTTAGGGTGGTTATTACAGTGGTATTAGAGCTGGCTTTTCCTGCCAGCCTGTGATCATTCACATTGCATGTAGCTGAAGTTATTTATATGAGTGAAAGATAAATTAGATATTATAAAAAGGAATAGAGACGAAAGGTATTTCGGAGGCCAGAAACACCAGTAGAAGAAATTTTTTTTGAGGTCTTAAGAGTTCATCAAATACATATAGGTGACAGTGAAATTTCTTCTAAGAACATGGCAGAAAGGAATAAAAGACCAGAACAACCAGATAGTCCTAATTCTAGAGTAGAGAAGAAGTTTGATACTATGTTACACATGATGTCTCAATTGTTGGCAAAGATGAGCCAAAATGTGCCTCAAGCACCTCCAGTTCATAATGGGGAAGCTAGTGGTTCTAATGCAAACAATTTTTAGAATAATGTACACACTATTAGAGTAGATTCTGGATCCATTTCTAGACCTCTTCAACCTACTTTCACTTGTAGGGAGGAGACCCCACCTATGCAGGAGGCCCAAATACTGATGACAGATGAAGTAAGAGCTAGTTATGCAGAGTATATAACTCTTCCAGCTAAAATCCATGACTTGTTGACATTAGAACAATTTATAAACTAGAAGAAGAAGAGGGGTGGAAGAGCTGAAAATAGAGGACAACCTATGTAGAGAGATTATCAACAAGCATTGAGAAAGGTAGTTTTAGAACAATTTGATGGGAGTGATAAGGTTTCAGCTAGAGAATGGGTGGAGAAGTTAAACAATTATTTGACACTTAAACCCATGCTTGAGAATGAAGCAATTAACTTTGCTACCATACACTTAGATGGAGTAGCCCATGAGTGGTAGTATCATGGTTTGGTTACTTTGAGTCACAAGTTGGTCACCACCTATGGGCTCATTGAAAGATTTGATAAGAAAGATCCTAAGTTACACTTTAGAGAGCTTGCACACTTGAGACAATATGGGTCAGTGGATACTTACATTTCATAATTTTAGAGACTTTTAGTTATGGTTCCTAACATTCTCCCACTTGACATCATACATTGTAAATACCCATAGGAAAACAATAAAATAATAAGGCACTAGAAATAAGATCCATGGCCTCTTTGCACCAAATAAATTTCTCTCTGCTCATAGGCTTGGTCAAAGCATCTGCAACATTCTCTTGAGTGTCTACCTTCTTTAGCTCAATCTATCCATTTGCAACCATTTATCAAACAAAGTGATACTGTACATCAACATGCTTAGTCCGAGCATGATACATAGGATTCTAGGCCAAACAAATAGCACTCTAACTATCACAACCAATCTAAATGATCTTGCAATCAAAACCAATACTTACACACAAACTAGCTCCTTAGAGACATAGGTAGAAGTGATATGCTCTACTTTGATGGTGGACAAAGAAACCGTAGGATACCTTTTGCTCATCCAACTCACTACTCTGCCAAACAAAGTAAACACATAGCCACTAGTGGACCTTTGACTATCCAAGTCACCTGCCCAATTTGCAACAACAAATCCCTGTATGTCCAAAGTTTTATCAACACAATCAGTACCTGAAATAAACCAAACAGTAATCAGGAGTACCTGCTAGATATCTAAATACCCTCTTCGCATAATTCTAATGCTGTCTACTAGGGTTAGACATAAATCTTCTCAAAACTCCCACTGCTCAGGCAATATCTGGCCTAGTGAAAACCATTGCATACATCAAACTCCCTACGACACTAGCATATGGCACATTAGACATATCCACTAAATCATCCTCATTCTTTGGACACATATCTAATGAAATATTAGTACCAACGGGTAAAGGAAATCTAACTGGGTTACAATCTTACATACTAAATCTCTACAAAATGGTATTCACATACTTACTTTGTGATAACCAAAGCTTTTTGTTACCTCTATCTCTTTTGATCTCCATCCCCAAGATATACCTTGCGGCTCCAAGATCCTTTATTTCAAATGCACCTGAAAGTTGTGCCTTCAACTCACTGATCATACTCATAGTATTGCTGAAAAATAACATGTCATCAATAAATAATGCAATGATTAGAATAGAATCATCAATACAATGAATGTAAACACAGTGATCCTCCTCACTTCTAACAAAACCCAATTTCAATACAAATGAATCAAATTTCTGGTACCACATTCTGGGGGACTATTTCAAACCATAAAGCGATCTCTTTAGTCTACAAAACCAATGTTATTTCCCTTTTAACTCAAAACCTATAGGTTGTTGCATGTAAATTTCTTCCTCAAGATATCCATGCAAAAATGCAGTCTTAACATCCATTTATTCAACTTCAAAATTATATTCTACAACAATAGATAAGTGTTATGTCATAAATTGTGCTCCTTCTTGGATTAGCACAATTTCACTATGTTTAGCTCCTACCTTTTGGTGTCCGTTAACCCTTTTCATCTTTGGACCTATTTAAACCCTGATAAACACTTATCATTTCAATGAAATACCGTATTTCAGAGTAATTACTCAAAAAACTCAAAAAGAGATTGTGGATTCAGAGATTTGGGCCATCTTTAAGCTTGTTCCAAAGTTTAATTTGGAGGTTGGACCTAGCCGATACTGCCCTGGTCCTTCCCCAAACCTTTGGCATTGCAAATTAAACTTTTATGTCAACTTTTGCATTAGCTTTCGTGTTTTCGAATTTAATTTCTTCTCCCGTTTGGTGTCAACATTTTATTTCAATTTATTTCATTTCTAAGGCCGGATATTTAAGGAGATCTCAAAATCATTTTATCATATGCAGTTGTTCATATTTAAGCTTATTATGCCAAAATTTTGCTATAACTGCTATTGAAGGTTTGCAAAGTGTTGAAGCTCATTGAAGATTTGGATATTTTCTATCTTGGAAGGATGTTATGAAGATTAGGAATAAAGATCTTGAGTCTATCTTTCTATTCCTAGGGTTTGTGAAGCCTTTTACATGATTAGGAGAAGGGTTGAAGTTTCCAACTTGACTTTTAGAATATTATCCTCTGTGGATATGGCTACCTCACATTCTTGTTCTGCAAGTCTTCATTGATTTCATCTCCTTGAGGTGAAGTTGTTTGTTTCCTTGAGTGAAACATTGTGTATATCTATTTCCTTTATGCTTGAGTCATTTAGGATCTTGGATTTGATTAAAGTATTGCATTATTATGGTCTCACTTATGGTTTTTGAGCACACACAACTGCATCTTTTGACATTGGCTATCGTTGAGGTAGGAATACCAAAACAAATTTTGATTGAGGTAAAATCCTATATAGCCACAATAAGCTTTCTCCATCTTTTTGTTGTGCAGGTTAGGTTCAAGAAGATTTGACAGAAAGAAGCGAACAAGAAATAATCATTATTGTCACAGTTGCTACAGAAGTTTCAGATTCGTCACCAGACAAGAATAGGGACCTAGGTGGTACTGCCCAAGTCTATTGTACCCTTAGATCTAGGATCTGTGACCTTCATCAGAGGTTCAATAAGATGGTACAAAAATTTCACTATTGAGAGATCTTCAAGGACCTGGGCAGTACCACCCTAGTCCTCTAGGCATTCAAATTTTAGTTTGACACTCTTTTCCACTATCGATTTACATTCCCATGTTTATTCTGTCATTTTCTGTTTCCAGAATCTATCTGTCCAAACAATTCTTCTCAACTAGGGTTTTACTTGATCCATTCATTTGGTGTTTATAAAAACTTAGTTAAACATATGTTCATATACAACATGAAGGAATAAGATACATGTAGCTTACCCTTTTCCACGAAGTGGTGACTAAGCTTGGTTCATATTCTGAATGTTTGTGTATGGAAAAGGAGGTTTGACCTAGTTTGGTTATGCTAGTTGTCCTTCCCTTTTCACCATCTAACATTTTGGTGAACCTATATTTAAAGAATATGCATCCCTATTTGTTAAATCTAAGTGATTTTGTTATTCTAAATCAGATTTATATTACAATTTCATTTCATGAATAGTATATGCACTGCATTTTGATTGATATCTATCTTTGCATTGAAAGAGCATTAAGGTTTAATAAACTAAGATTTTGTTGCTATAATTGATACCTAAATTTGCATAGTGATCTTAGCTTCATTTTTTGTAAAGTGTATTGTATCTTGTGGAATATTAAGCTTTGGATAAAATAGATTATGTTACAATGTTTGATTTCTTTTTACAAGAATTTAATGCATATGATGAGTCGTTTGGTTGTGATGACTTCAATATGCTAGATGAAGCCTTAGATGACTTTATATCTATTGAACATTCCACTACGACTCCTAAACTGTCATTCCATCAAAGGTTAGTAAACACAATTTATGTTCCAAGATCTCAAGAAGAACCTGTGAAATTGAAAATAGTGATCCACTTGTGTTCCCATGTGCCTCAAACACAAACGTAACCAGTGCTCATTGTAAGAGGTCTTCTGAATTCTTCTCAATCCCTTGGTTATATTTATAATCATTCTAAGAAAATAACAAGTCAAAATCAAGTGTATCAAAATGTAGTTGCTCACACATACAATACATTAAATAATAAACAAAGTAAGCAATAGTCAAACATTTTGATCTCTTTACCAACTTCTTAACCTATGCTTCCTCAACCACCTCATCTTACTCATTAAGTTGGTCAAGATTATGATCTTGTTGAGCAGCTTCGCATTACTACCGCTAAGATCTCTCTCTGGGAACTTATAAAAATATTGCCTACATACCACGGAATGCTCCAAGAATCTTTACAAAAGGTGATTGTACCACCCTCTATTAAGCCAAATGATGTAGCGTCTCTGTTAGACTGTATGCATGCTACAAAAAATGGATATTTTGTTTCAACAACATGAATTACCGTCAATTGAAGTTCAAAACCAATATGATCCTCTTGTAATCTTGGTCATAATAAATAAAAATTTGATAACACAAACTATGATTGACAATGGATTAGCTCTTAATGTTTGCGGCATTGATTTACTACACAAAATCAAGGTTCACATCTTTAATTAAATCGGATAAACTTAACATTTGTGGCTTTGATAAAGTTAGTAGACAATCACTAGGTACCATAACTTTACTTGTAAAGGCTGGACCTATGACATTATCTACCCTTATCCATGTCATGCATGGTGCGCTTTTATATACTATCATTCTTGGTAGGCTGTGGATGTTACATCCCCATTTTGGCATGCTTTTACTTTTCACTTTTACATGGATAGAAGTAAATCTTTGAACAAGTATTTTTGCAGATGAGTTAAAGATGTTATGTTAATGAGACTTAATGCAATTTTTTGGAGACATTAATTTTATGGAAAAATAGTTTATGTAATTATGTTTATTTTGAATGATTAAAGTTAATAGAACCTTATGTAATGAATTGTTATTTTTTTATGATTGGAACACTGGTACACTGATCATGAGTTGTATGTGAAATTTTTATGTAGGAAAATAGGTATTTAGGACTCTCCAAGAAATAGAGAGAGACAATATCTTCGAGGGAGAAGAGCATAGACCTTGGGTTACTGACTAGTATTTGCCAATTGAGTACAATGTGAATCAAATAGTGGACCCAAGTTAGTCAAGGTAAGTCTCATTTTGGTCAAACTTGGGATTGACTCGATAGGATTGTCGACATCTTTTAGATTCTATCTTTTGAGTTAGTTTTCTATCAACTTTGTCTTTTGCGATAAACAACATTGTCAGATTAGAGCATTATCCGTTTATGACTAACGCAACTTTTCAACGTTTACATCATAAATGGTGGTGTATGCATCGTCAAAACATAAATGGATAAATTTTTATCACCTAGCATCACATGCTCTTTTATGGCAAGCTAGACCGATGTGAAATATTATGTTTTCGTGACGAGGAGATAAACTCAACCCTGTCATGTTTTATGTAAATCCTTCAACATATTTATCTTCCTAATCATAAACAAAGTTGTATATATAGTTAAGATTATTAATAATACCATGATTATTATTTTGTTTCAAAAGGCTAACTAGCGGTTTATGAGAATGACTCATGTCTATAATACTAATGTCAATCTATATTATCAATGCCCTATAAGAATCGGGGTGGTGGATGTAGTGATGGATATTAAACCTTGATTGGTGTGGCATAAAACTTAAGTCCTTAGTGAAGCCCATGGCCTATATTATACTTTGATTATTTTGTAACTTTTATCTTAAAACTAAGAAGTTGGCATTATCTCTTTATTTGATCAAATTCTTGATGAGCTATCAAGTTGCATACACATTTACCCACGATAGCTTAACCACCTTTCACGTCCCTTTTTAAGATGAGTCACCCTCAAATATGGGAGGCTGTTGCAACCATCAATGAGGTATCATTAACGAATTTGGATGGCAAGAGATAAAGATCCAAAAAAAGAAAACTCATCGCATGCATTTGTTGGATAAAAGATGGTTATCCTTGAATCGAGGAGTCAAGAAAGTTGGCAGAAATGTTTAAAAGATTGGAGGGCTCGTTGGTTGAGAGTAGTATATGGTATGTGGCAACAAAGGTGATTTTTATCTATTTGAACGATGAGTAGAACACTCAGAGACGAGCTTAAACTAACGTTGGATCTTCTCGAAGTGGTCTATAAACTAGGTTCTTTTCTCTATTTGAAGTGTTTTATTGTTTACAAATTTAGTTTTGTAAATAGTTAAAAAGATTGAAATGATACATTAGTTTCCAATTTTAGAATCTTATTATGATAATACTCATGTTTTAGAATAGAAGGAAATCGTTGCATTGAGATTAAAATGGAGAATGGCTAAAACCTTAATATCTATCATGATCTGTTTGCTTTGTATAATGATTTTATCTAAGTTTAGAGTCTTATTGACTGATAGGGAAACTTTGAATCTTGTCAATACCAAAGATATTTTGGACTATTGATTGTTATTTTATCAAACTATATGACAAATGTAGACAATGGCATATTTTGAGGATACCTTTGCAAGTTTTTATAAATGCATCCTTAATCTATTTATTCTTATATTTCAGAGGACTCTGTATATATATGTATATTTAAAATGTCTTCACATCTATTTACAAATATCAGAATTTTTACCCCCAAAAGTTGTAGAAAGAATCTAGAGAGTGACATCAGAGCGATATGCATATATCTACCTATAAAGGAACTCTTAAAACTTTAGACTAAGCTATATGATTTACCATCCCAGGTTGATGTATATAATCATATCTTTGAGTAAATTTCTAAGTCATTGCTATAGATGCTATGAGGGTGACAACATAACATTTATTTTGTCTCCTACTAATAAGTTAGAAGCCAACTTGATTAGGAATAATACTATGCATTTTGGCTGATTAGTCCTATGTACTCGGATGCCAATTCACTCGATTATCCTGTCATGCTAGGATAGGATAAGTTGGTAAATATTCAAAATAAGTTAATGAGTATCATTATGCCGAAGAGCATTAAGTAATTTTGTATAAAAAGAAAACCCTAGGAATCTAAGGAACAAAGCCCAGTGATTATTCAGATAACCTGTCTAGTCGAGGAGACTAAACCAATTAATGAGTGGATAAACTCATTTGACCAAGTCAACTATAGGATTGTGATATTATCCAAGTTGAGTTGGGGTGGGTGAACAAATTGACTGCATTTATTGCAAACACTTTTCATATTGAAACTTTGGCCAAAGTAATGCACATGCCTCTAAGTGTATTGTCGATTCACTGTATCCAGGATTACGTAACCTATTGGTATGATCATACTTGGCTAGAGGGTATTTAGGGTTGTATGATCAATAGTGTTATGTAGGATAAAACACCAGTACTTGGATGACAAATACCATTGGTCACCCTAAATCTATGCTCTTCGCAAAGGGTAGGGCCACTTCTGGAATGGAAGATGCACGAGAGAGCATTGGTATGTGGTTAGAGGTAAAGCACTCAGAAGAAGATTTCTCTCTCTCCTACATGAGGCATGCTGAGGCTTGTGATAAGGATGTCGGCAATCCAGATGCAACAAATTTTTACACTTTGTTTTCAAGTTAATTATGGAAATAAAATTTTATTTCTATTTTACCTCAAGAATATTTTTACCTTATGGTAATTATTGGGATTTTAAGTTTTGTGAAGTATGAATATTACATATTGCATCAGAGCAATCAAGTTTGACACTAGGGCTTATGAGTCCACTATGCTAACCTAGAATCAACATTAACCAGGTAGCTAATGTTTTGATTTATTGTGCCAGGATGGTACGTCTTAAAATGACTACTAGAAAGTCATTTATTGGGAAAGAACATTACTTGCAGGCTAAAAGAGAGTGTGAGGCCATAGCAAAAACCATTGAAGGAACTAATGATGAAAATGATATATGGTTAAGGGACACTAAAACCCTCACAAGTGCCATGAATCGACTCAAATGAGTGAAAAAGGAAATCCTAGAGATATCTAAGATGGTAACTAGGATTGTGGCTGACTCATGCCCAAATAACACACCTATAATCATGAGAGATCCTCGTATACCTTCAAATACTAAGATAATTGTACTTACATCTAGTAGTGAGTCTAAGGGTTATACACCCCTTGAGTATGTGTCTGATGATGATTCAGAGGGATATACTGCCCTTGTAAAATGATAGATGAATCATAGTATGTATGTATCAATGAAGAATGTATATACTCTTAAATAAACCATAATAAAGATGAGTTTGTTTTTGTATCGACCATTGTTTGTGTGAATTAATTACGTTATGATTATATGAGATGTATTAAAATTAGGAAACTAATAGATAACTCAACATTCCCAGGTGTGAGAAAAATCTTCAAACATGGTGCGAACAAGAATAAACTAGGGAGAAAATCAAGAGGATAGCAACTCACAAGTAAACTCCGCAGTTAAATTGGATCAAATTTTAGCCATGCTTTCTAAAAAAAAAGAAAGGCTAGGTAATTTGGAAAAGAGAGTGAATGAGCAAGGTAACGCAGAAGGGGAAAATGAATTTTCTAATGATGTGAGTAGGGGAAGGCAACAAGACCATAGTATGGCTAGTGAAAGCTAGAAAAATAATGAACTTCAGAAGGAAACAAAAGATAGACCTGCCCTTAAACTGTCCAAGGATATGAAAAAGATCATTCCCCCTAAGTTTGATGGAACAAAAACTGGTGATGTAGCTGAAGCCTCGCTGACAGAAATGGAAAAATATTTTGAAATCAAAAATTATTTAAAGGTAACTAAAGTAGTTTGGGGAGCTTTCCAATTGGTAGGAGAAGCATCCACATGGTGGATGAATAAGAAGATGGAACTAAATTTAAGTTCCCTAGGAGTAATCTGTTGCAAATATGTGCATATGATGTGTTGTCATTGATGTCAACATATCTCTTTGTCAGAGACAGTGAAGACAGTGTAGTTCAGCAGAGTAGATTTCTCCTCATTTCCAAAGAGACAAAGATCAGAGTCTGTGGACTTAAGGGTTTTATAGGGGATTGTATGAATTTGCTCCAATTAAGATTTGAGAGGTCCGCATAGAGGATTGGTGAAGTTATGGCCATCTGAGTAGAACTGGGTTTTGCAGTTGTTTAGAGGTGACAGAGTGATAGGAATTTGGTCTAGATTGCTCTGCATTGGAATGTAATGGTCTGCAGTTCTAGAGGTATGTTTGGGATGTTGGTGTGTATCCTCAACTCAAGTGGTTAGTGGTTTGGAGTTCTGCAAGCAATCTTTCTAGTGTGACAGTCATGATAGTTAGTGTTCTTAAGTTCTTGGATGAAGATGCAAGTGTTTCTGGTGATCTGAGGTGGTGCGGTTGCTCTTGTTGATTTCACTATGATTGTAGTGGTCTTTGGATTATGTGCCTATTGGGTTGGTGGTCCGCAATGAGGATTGAGCTCATAGTTGAAGATTTCTCCTTGGGTGTTGTTGTTCTTTCCAGTCTTGGCCGATCGGATGCTTGGTGCATGTTGCGGATGATCTAAGAATAGTTATATGGAACGTGGCATGTTGTTTGAGGAAGATTTGAGTCCCAGCTATGTTTGGTTGACAGTGTAATGGTTTGCATGTAGCATTTTAAGTCTTGTGATTGTAATTTCTTGTAATGCCTATCTTGGAGAATGTTCCAGATAGATGATTGTAAGGCTAACCTTGATGTTCATTCCAAAGTCGATGTCATGTATAAATAAGTGTTGTGAAGTCATGGAAATGTGGGAATGAGAGAGAAGATGCAGATATAGTGAGGAAGTGTTTGGGGGTAGAGCAGAGGTGTTGTGCACTTCAATGGAACTGAACCTTGGCATGGAGAAGATTTTGTTTCTTAGTTCAACCTTTCGGTGTTAATCTTGTGAATGTTTCTGTAGGCAGTGAGCATCTTTTGAGTTGTGAGCTCTGGGCAGTGCGCTCGAAGGCAAGTGCCTTCCCATTTTACTATTCTTTTGACATAGAATAAATCTTATGGGTTAACCCCCACCGTGGTTTTTCCCTTAACCAGGTTTCCACGTAAAACTCCTGGTGTTATGTGTGTTGATTGTGCTTCTTCTCTTGTGTTGCTTATTCATACTTTCATGGTTATATCATTAATCTATTTATAAGTTGTAAAGAAGATTAAATGCATCAAAAGTAAAGATTTAAGAAAACTAATTCACCCCCCCTCTCATTTGTCTGTCCTAATTTCAACAATTGGTATAAGAGCCGGTTCTTCTAAAAGAAGCTTGACCTCTTGAGGAGATCCAGGATGTCAACATACAAGAAGGATAGTCTAATATTTGATGGAACAAATTACTCTTTTTGGAAGAATCGCATGGAGTGTCATTTGCAATGCATGGGTGATCCTTATTGGTTGATAACTAAAAATGAGTATACTCCTCCAAAGAATGGTCCTACAACTCCAGATGAAATCAAAGATGCCTAAAATAACATTCGGGCTAAAGAAGCATTGTTGAGTGCCTTGATTGATAAAAAAATGACAAATGTCTTGGAATTGCAAACTACTCATGAAATATGGAAGAAGTTGGAAAATCTGTATGAAAGTGATGCATATGTTGAATGTGCTAAGTTATAGAGCCTGAAGGGTAGATATGGAAGTTTGAAGATGAATGAAGATTAAAACATCACTTCCTACATGCACAAGGTGAATGAACTTGTGTGCAGTATCAGGTGTGCTAGTGGAAAACTAGAAGAAGCAGAGATTGCTAGCAAGGTACTTAGATCCTTACCTGCTTCATACAAGCATAGAGTTGCTGCTATTGAGGAGTGAAGAGACTTGGTGTCTCAGATTACTGCTTGAACCTCTTTTTTTAGTCATTGGTGTTGTTCATATGAATCTTAGGTTCAATGGTCTACCGTTGGAAAGACTTTAACTATCAGCGAGCATTGGGAGCTTTGCACCGATATGCAAGGTTTCAATGATATGAATGTATTGGCATGAATTTTGTGTTGTTTCAATGAATATACAATTCATGTGTATATCACAAATGTATCTTGTGAACAATTCATGTATATCTCGCAATTGTATGTTGAGAACAAATCGTGTGTATCTCATTGTTGTATATCGCGATTGTATGTAGTAAACATACATTATGAATGTACAAGTGTATCAGCATACAAAGGAGGTCAATGGTTGGGTCAAAGGTTAGTTTTGTTTGAATGCTAAAGAATGCATCTTTAGAATGTATGTTGCAAATGCATGTTGCGAATGTACATTGTAAATGTACATTGAGTTAGATACAAAGGGACGACCGGCCAAACCGGTGACATCGGGGAAAGATACATTGGATTACCAGTAGTAAGTAATATGATGTACGTGGTAAGTCAAAGACATCGTTGAGACAATGGAATCGATGTAGGAAGTGAAGCGCTCACCGATGGAGCAAGTTATTCCGATGAGGCTATAGTTTGGCATCGTCGGCAACAAAATTGCCGACGATGGTATTACTGAGAGTTTAGAGATATAAACCAAATGTTGTCTGCGACCTAGTGCATGTGAGATTAAACATCTCGTGAGAATGTGAATAGTTATGATGGTTTGAATGCAGTGGCACTCAGGAAGTTAGATCGATCAGTTAGGGCAAAAGTTGAATAACTGTCTTTGCTCTTGGTGACTGGAAATAAAAATGGATCTATGTGTGTCGTTGAAGAATGATGAAATGATTGGAATTATACAGTTTATTCTGTAGATATGCAGATGAATTAAACGGTTGTGTATAATTGTAAAAGAATCGATACCTGAACAAAAGAGCTGGGATCTTTATTGTAATCTTTCAGTTTACTGTAATAAAGATAGCTTCTATTGTGGTGGTGGGTTTTTTACTCGAAAGGGTTTTCCCACGTAAAATTGGTGTCATTCTGTGTTGTCTTAATTATTTATTTTGTTTTTCTGGTGTATTCATTTGTGTTTTTGAATTGAAAGTTACTTGTTTGCATAATCCCCTTTGAATTATCATTAAGGAAGCTGTATTCTGCACCTCTGCTTTCCTTACAAGTGGTATCAGAGCCTGGCCAGTTGTGTTATCCTTGTTGGTAGGTTAGGTTTTTTGTGTTAGTTATGGGAGTGGGAGTTCTGTAGAGGTATATTTTGTTAAATAAGATGACAAGTACATCAGGAAAAATAGACATTAAAAATTTCAATGGCACAAACTTTGAGTTGTGGAAACTTAAAGTTGAAGATACAATGGTCGACAAAGATCTTTGGGTTGCTGTGTCTAAAACTAAACCTTCAGCCATGAAGCAAGAAGACTAGGACTTGGCAGATAGGAAAGCCAGAGGACTGATAAGATTAAGTTTAGCAGATTCTATTCTATTAAACGTCCATGAAGAGAAGACTATGAATGCTCTGTGGAAGAAGTTGGGAGCTATGTATTAGGGCAAGTCCTTTGTGAATAAACTTTTTCTCAGAAAGAAGTTGTACTCTCTGAAGATGGATGAAGGAGCATCTGTAGCTGAGCATCTGAACTCATTTAATATGATTGTTGCACAGTTGACATCTGTAGGTGTAAAAATAGAAGAGGAAGACCACTGTATGCTTCTATTGAGTTCCTTACCAGACTCATGGGATCATCTTGTGATGGCTATTGGAAGTAAAACAACCACGTTTACAACTGAAGCGGTTGTTACCTCATTGTTATCTGAAGAGATGCGGAGGAAATCTTCTAAGAAAGCTAAAGAGGCCCTGTCTATTCGAAGTAGATCAAAGGAAAAAGGCAAGAAGAAGGACAAGAAGTCTAAGTCCAAATCAGAGGGGAGATTGAAATCTCCTGGCACAAAGTCCAAGGTGAAGTGCTAGAATTGTGGGCAGAAAGGACACATCAGAAGAGACTACAAAGAGGAGAAAAAGAAGAAGAAGAAGAACTCTTCTGACAATGATTCTTCTTAGTGTGATGCTAATGCCTTCATTGCTACCTTGACAATGCCTGCATCTGAAGATGTGTGGCTGGTGGATTCAGGAGCATCTTTTCATATGACATCTCACAGAGAATGGTTCACTAAGTATGAACCATATGCTGGTCGGAAGGTGTTCTTGGAAAGTGATTCGACACTGGAAATTGTCGGCCAAGGAAGAGTCAGAATCCAATTCTCAGATGGAAGAATAAAGGGAATGAATGGAGTATTACACATACCAGGTCTGGCTCGCAATTTACTTTCTTTTATTAAGCTTAATGATGTTGGAGTGCAAGTTACTTTTGTGAATGGTGGCTGTAAAATGACTAGAGGTTTTATTATACTCGCAAAGGGTGAACGCATTGGAACTCTATATAGGTTAGATGCTAAACCAATGTGCTGTAATAATGTCTATAAAATCTAGAAAAGCTACCATTGTAACACATGACGAAAACGCTATGGAAGTTATACTTCCTGTAGAGAAAACAATGCTCTGGCATCATAGCCTTGGTCACATAGGTGAAAAAGGTTTAAAAACCTTGAAAAATAAAACCCTGGTAGATGGGTTGATTGATTGTAATCTAGAGTTTGATTTCTAAGACCATTGCATATATGGAAAACAAAACCGTGTTTCTTTTTACTCTAGTTCTCATAAATCTTCTAGTGTTCTGGACTATGTACATTCTGATGTTTTTGGTCTAGTTGATGTTCCTTCTTTATCTAAATAAAGATACTACGTATCGTTTATTGATGATTATTCAAGGAGGGCATTTGTATATTTTTTGAAAAATAAATCAAAAGTGTTCAGTCGGTTTAAAGAATTTAAAACTCTTGTGGAAAATTAGACTGGTAGAAAAATAAAATGCTTGAGAACAGATGACGGTGGTGAATATTGCAATGTAGATTTTGATAAATATTGTGTAGATCATGGTATAAAAAGGCATAAGACTACACCTTATACTCCACAACAAAATGGAGTTGCTGAAAGGTTGAATCGATCACTGATGGAGAAAGCAAGAAGTATGTTGAGTTATGCTGGTCATGAACAAAGGTTTTGGGCTGAGGCAGTTGCTACAGCTTGTCACTTAATGAATCATTCTCCTTCTTCGGCATTGGTTGATAAGACACCTACATAAGCATGGTCTAGAAAGAAGCCCTCTCTAAGACATCTTTGTGTCTTTGGCTGTGAGGCATATGCTCATATTCTTAAGTTAAAAAGGTCTAAGTTGTATTACAAGGCAGTCAAATGTATCTTTATTGGCTATGGAGTCGGTGTTAAAGGATACAAGCTTTGGAATCCTGAAATTGAAAAAGTAATTTACAGCAGGAGTGTAATATTCAGAGAGCTAAAACCTTTGGTTATTGATCCTTAGCCGGAGAAGACAGAAAAGAAGAAAGAAAAGAGTGTTGTTAATTTTCCTCTGACCCCTGTAAAAGAGGAACAACAAGCACCAAGTGTAGATGATTCAGAAGTGAGTTTGAGTAGCTCTGAAGATTCAGATCCTGAGCAAGAACCTGAACCTGCACCTCAGCCACTGAGGCAGTCTACACGTGAAAGAAGACAACCAGATAGGTATTATTTTTCAGTACTTAATTCAAGTTGTGCCTATGCTTTGCTTACTGATACTGATGAACCTAGGACTGTGAAAGAAGCTATTAGTTTATTTGATTCAGATTCTTGGTTGGAAGCCATGGATAACGAAATGTCATCATTGGAGAAAAATGGAACCTGGGATCTGGTGCCCTTGCCTGAAGGTAGAAAACCTGTGGGCTGTAAGTGGGTATTTAAAAAGAAATATGGTCCAGATGGTAGTATTGATAAGTACAAGGCAAGACTGGTTGCTAAGGGGTATTCTCAAAAGGAAGGTATAGATTATGGATAAATCTTTTCTCTTGTAGCTAAGCTGACATCCATTAGATTTCTGTTGTCACTTGCAATAGCGTATGACTTTGAAATTGAGCAGATTGATGTGATGACAACATTTCTTCATGGGGACCTTGAAGAAGAAATTTATATGTCCCAGCCAGAGCATTTTGTGGTAAAAGGTAAAGAACATCTGGTATGTAAACTTAAAATGTCTCTTTATGGTTTGAAGCAATCTCCCAGAATGTGGTATCAAAAATTAGATACGTATGTTTTATCTTTGGGATATATGAGATCTAAATCTGATCATTATGTCTATTATAAAACTAAAGGTGATCGAATTCTTATATTTGCACTGTATGTGGATGATATGTTGTTCATTGGCAATGGTAAAGGGATGATCTCAGATTTAAAATCTCAGTTGTCCTTGAAATTTGAAATGAAGAATCTGGGGGCAGCGAAGTACATTCTGGGAATGGAAATCAAAAGGGATAGATCTAAGAGAAAGATTTGGTTCAGCCAGAGCAAGTATATTACCAACGTTCTTGATAAGTTTAATATGTCTGATTCTAAACAGTTAGTTGTTCCAGTTTTGCAGGGAATGAAACTATCTGTTGAAGATTGTCCAGAATCTTTGAATGAAATTGATGATATGAAAAAGTGTTGTATGCAATTGTTGTTGGTAGTTTGATGTACGCAATGGTCTGTACCAGGCCAGAGATTGCCCAAGCAGTGGGAGTTTTGAGCCAGTTTATGGAAAATCCATGCAGATCACATTGGGATGCTGTGAAGAGAGTTATGAGGTATTTGAAGGGAACTTCTGATTATGCTTTTTGCTATCATGGAAACTCAGTTGGATCTCATAAATCTATTAGCATTCAGGGATATGTAGATTCTAATTGGGCAGGGGACGTTGACAGTAGAAGATCCACTAGTGGATATGTATTCACGTTAAATGGTGATGCTATCAGTTAGATGAGCAAGCGGCAGGCTATAGTCGCTTTGTCCACAACAGAGGCAGACTACATGGCAGCTACTCGTGCATGCCAAGAAGCCATTTAGTTGAAAAGATTGTGTTCTGATGTTGGTTTTAATGCAGGGCAAATACAAATTTACTATGACAGTCAAAGTGCTATGTGTTTAGCAAAGAATCCTACATTTCATGCCAGGACAAGACATATTGATGTTCAATATCATTTTGTTCGTGATATGGTAGAAGACAGAAAGGTGAAGCTGGAAAAGGTTGACACTTTGGAAAATGTCGCTGACGCCTTAACTAAACTAGTGAGCACAACCAAGTTCAAATGGTGTTCAGATGGAATGGGTCTTTGGGCCCATAATTCTCAATAATCATATGAGGATTACGAGGTAGCAGTAATCTCTTCGATAAGTGGGAGATTGAAGAGACTTGGTGTCTCAAATTACTGCTTGAACCTCTTTTTTTTAGTTGTTGGTGTTGTTCATATGAATCTCGGGTTCAATGGTCTACTGTTGGAAAGACTTTAACTATCGGCGAGAGTTGGGAGCTTTACACCGATATGCAAGGTTTCAATGATATGAATGTATCGGCGTGAATTTTGCGTTGTTTCACTGAATATACAATTCATGTGTATATTGCAAATGTATCTTGTGAACAATTCATGTATATCTCGCAATTGTATGTTGAGAACAAATCGTGTGTATCTCGCTATTGTATATCGTGATTATATGTAGTAAACATACATTGCAAATGTACAAGTGTATCGGCATACAAAGGAGGTCAATGGTTGGGTCAAAGGTTAGTTTTGTTTGAATGCTGAAGAATGCATCTTTAGAATGTATGTTGCAAATGCATGTTGCGAATGTACATTGTAAATGTACATTGAGTTAGATACAAAGGGACGACCGACCAAACCGGTGACATCGAGGAAAGATACATTGGATTACCGGCTATAGTAAGTGATATGATGTATGTGGTAAGTCGAAGACATTGCTGAGACAATGGAATCAGTGAAGCTCTCACCGATGGAGCAGGTTATTCCAATGAGGCTATAGTTTGGCATCGTCGGCAACAAAATTGCCAACGATGGTATTACTGAGAGTTCAGAGATATAAACTGAATGTTGTCTATGACCTGGTGCATGTGGGATTAAACATCTCGCGAGAATGTGAATAGTTATGATAGTTTTAAGGCAGCGGTGCTGGGGAAGCTAGATCGATAAGTTAGGGTAAAAGTTGAATAACTATCTTTGCTCTCGGTGACTGGAAATAAAAATGGATCTACGTGTGTCGTTGAAGAATGATGAAATGATTTGAATTATACAGTTTATTCTGTAGATATGCAGATGAATTAAACAGCTATGTATAATTGTAAAAGAATCGATACCTTAACAAAAGAGCTGGGATCTTTATTGTAATCTTTCAGTTTACTGTAATAAAGATAGCTTCTATTGTGGTGGTGGGGTTTTTACCCGAAAGGGTTTTCCCACGTAAAACTAGTGTCGTTCTGTGTTGTCTTAATTGTTTATTTTGTTCTTCTGGTGTATTCATCTATGTTTTTGAATTGAAAGCTACCTGTTTACATAATCCCCTTTGAATTATCATTAGGGAAACTGTATTCCGCACCTCTGCTTTCCTTACAAGTGGTATCAGAGCATGGCCAGTTGTGTTATCCTTGTTGGTAGGTTGGGTTTTTTGTGTTAGTTATGGTAGTGGGAGTTCTGTAGAGGTATATTTTGTTAAATAAGATGACAAGTACATTAAAAAAAATAGACATTCAAAAGTTCAATGGTACAAACTTTGAGTTGTGGAAACTTAAATTTAAAGATATGCTGGTCGACAAAGATCTTTGGGTTGTTGTGTCTGGAACTAAACCTTCAGCCATGAAGCAAGAAGACTGGGACCTAGTAGATAGGAAAGCCAGAGGACTAATAAGATTAAGTTTAGCGGATTCTATTCTATTGAACTTCCATGAAGAGAAGACTACAAACACTCTGTGGAAGAAGTTGGGAGCTATTTATCAGGGCAATTCCTTGGTGAATAAACTTTTTCTTAGAAAGAAGTTGTACTCTCTGAAGATGGATGAAGGAGCATCTGTAGCAGAACATCTGAACTCATTTAATCTAATTGTTGCATAGTTGACGTCTGTAGGTGTAAAAATAGAAGAGGAAGACCGCTGTATGCTTCTATTGTGTTCCTTACTAGACTCATGGGATCATCTTGTGATGGCTATTGGAAGTACAACAACCACGTTTACAACTGAAGCAGTTGTTACCTCGTTGTTATCTAAAGAGATGTGGAGGAAATCTTCTAAGACGACCAAAGAGGCCCTGTCTGTTCGAGGTAGATCAAAGGAAAAAGGCAAGAAGAAGGACAAGAAGTCTAAGTCTAAATCAGAGGGGAGATCAAAATCTCTTGGCACAAAGTCCAAGGTGAAGTGCTGGAATTGTGGGCAAAAAGGACACATCAAAAGAGACTGCAAAGAGGAGAAAAAGAAGAAGAAGAAGAACTCTTCTGACAATGATTCTTCTTAGAGTGATGCTGATGCCTTCATTGCTGCCTTGGCAACACCTGCATCTAAAGATGTGTGGCTGGTGGATTCAGGAGCATCTTTTCATATGACATCTCATAGAGAATGGTTCACTAAGTATGAACTGTATGCTGGTGGGAAGGTGTTCCTGTCAAGTGATTTGACACTAGAAATTGTCAGCTGAGGAAGAGTCAGAATCCAGTTCCCAGATGGCAGAATAAAGGGAATGAATGGATTATTACACATACCAGGTCTGGCTTGTAATTTACTTTCTGTTAGTAAGCTTAATGATATTGGAGTGCAAGTTACTTTTGTGAATGGTGGCTGTAAAATGACTAGAGGTTCTATTGTACTGGCAAAGGGTGAACGTATTGGAACTCTATATAGGTTAGATGCTAAACCAGTGTGCTATAATAATGTCTCTGTAAAATCTGAAAAAGCTGCTATTGTAACACATGATGCAAACGCTATGGAAGTTAAACTTCCTGTAGAGAAAACAATGCTCTGGCATCATAGCCTTGGTCACCTAGGTGAAAAAGGTTTAAAAACCTTGAAAAACAAAACCCTGGTAGATGGGCTGATTGATTGTAATCTGGAGTTTGATTTCTACAACCATTGTATATATGGAAAATAGAACCGTGTTTCTTTTTACTCTAGTTCTCATAAATCTTCTAGTGTTCTAGACTATGGACATTCTGATGTTTTCGGTCCAGTTGATGTTCCTTCTTTATCTAAATCAAGATACTACATATCGTTTGTTGATGATTATTCAAGGAGGGCATTTGTATATTTTTTGAAAAATAAATCAAAAGTGTTCAGTCGGTTTAAAGAATTTAAAACTCTTGTGGAAAATCAAACTGGTAGAAAAATAAAATGCTTGAGTACAGACAACAGTGGTGAATATTGCAATGCAAATTTTGATAAATATTGTGTAGATCATGGTATAAAAAGGCATAAGACTACACCTTATACTCCACAGCAAAATGGAGTTGCTGAAAGGTTGAATCGATCGCTAATGGAGAAAGCAAGAAGTATATTGAGTTATGCTAGTCTTAAACAAAGGTTCTGGGCTGAGGCAGTTGCTACAACTTGTTACTTACTGAATCATTCTCCTTCTTCGGCATTGGTTGATAAGATGCCTATGGAAGCATGGTCTAGAAAGAAGCCCTCTCTAAGACATCTTCGTGTCTTTGGCTGTGAGGCATATGCTCATATTCCTGAGGTAAAAAGGTCTAAGTTGGATTACAAGGCAGTCAAATGTATCTTTATTGGCTATGGAGTTGGTGTTAAAGGATACAAGATTTGGAATCTTGAAACTTAAAAAGTAATTTACAATAGGAAGTAATTTTCAGAGAGCTGAAACCTTTGGTTATTGATCCTGAGCCGGAGAAGACAAAAAAGAAGAAAGAAAAGAGTGTTGTTAATTTTCCTCCGACCCCTGTAAAAGAGGAACAACAAGCACCAAGTGTAGATGATTCAGAAGTGAGTTCGAGTAGCTCTGAAGATTCAGATCTAGAGAAAGAACCTGAACCTGCACCTCAGCCACTGAGGCGGTCTACACGTGAAAGAAGACAACCAAATAGGTATGGTTTTTCAGTACTTAATTCAAGTTGTTCCTATGCTTTGCTTACTGATACTGATGAACCTATGACTGTGAAATAAGCTATTAGATTATCTGATTCAAATTCTTGGTTGGAAGCCATGGATAACGAAATTTCATCATTGGAGAAAAATGAAACTTGGGATCTGGTGCCCATGCCTAAAGGTAGAAAACCTGTGGGCTGTAAGTGGGTATTTAAAAACAAATATGGTCCAGATGGTAGTATTGATAAGTACAAGGCAAGACTGGTTGCTAAGGGGTATTCTCAAAAGTAAGGTATAGATTATGGAGAAATCTTTTCTCCTGTGGCTAAGCTGACATCCATTAGACTTCTATTGTCACTTGCAGCAGCGTACGACTTTGAAATTGAGCAGATGGATGTGACGACAGCATTGCTTCATGGGGACCTTGAAGAAGAAATTTATATGTCCCAGCCAGAGGATTTGGTGGTAAAAGGTAAAGAACATCTGGTATGTAAACTTAAAAAATCTCTTTATGGTTTGAAGCAATCTCCCAGAATGTGGTATCAAAAATTTGATACATATGTTTTATCTTTGGGATATATGAGATCTAAATCTGATCATTGTGTCTATTATAAAACTGAAGGTGATTGAATTCTTATAATTCCACTATATGTGGATGATATGTTGTTCATTGGCAATGGTAAGGGGATGATCTTAGATTTAAAATCTTAGTTGTCCTTGAAATTTGAAATGAAGAATTTGGGGGCAGTGAAGTACATTCTAGGAATGGAAATCAAAAGGGACAGATCTAAGAGAAAGATTTGGCTTAGCCAGAGCAAGTATATTACCAATGTTCTTGATAAGTTTAATATGTCTGATTCTAAATAGTTAGTTGTTCCAGTTTTGCAGGGAACGAAACTATCTGTTGAAGATTGTCTAGAATCTTCGAATGAAATTGATGATATGAAAAAAGTGCCTTATGTAAGTGTTGTTGGTAGTTTGATGTATGCAATGGTCTGTGCCAGGCCAGACATTACCCAAGCAGTGGGAGTTTTGAGCCAGTTTATGGTGAATCCAAGTAGATCACATTGGGATGCTGTGAAGAGAGTTATGAGGTATTTGAAGGGAACTTCTGATTATGCTATTTACTATCATGGAAACTTAGTTAGATCTCAGAAATCTATCAGCATTCAGGGATATGTAGATTCTAATTAGGCAGGGGACGTTGACAGTAGAAGATCCACCAGTGGATATTTATTCACGATAAATGGTGGTGCTATCAGTTGGATGAGCAAGCAGCAAGCTGTAGTCACTTTGTCCACAACAGAGGCAGAATACATGGCAGCTACTCGTGCATGCCAAGAATCTGTTTGGTTGAAAAGATTGTGTTCTGATGTTGGTTTTAATGCAGGGCAAATACAAATTCACTGTGACAATCAAAGTGCTATGTGTTTAGCAAAGAACCCTACATTTCATGCCAGGACAAAACATATTGATGTTCAATATCACTTTGTTCGTGATATGGTAGAAGACAGGAAGGTGAAGCTAGAAAAGGTTGACACTTTGGAAAATGTCGCTGACGCCTTAACTAAATGAGTGAGCACAACCAAGTTCAAATGGTGTTCAGATGGAATGGGTCTTCGAGCCCATAATTCTCAGTAATCATATGAGGATTACGAGGTAGCAGTAATCTCTTCGACAAGTGGGAGATTGAAGAGACTTGGTGTCTCAAATTACTGCTTGAACCTCTTTTTTTTAGTCGTTGGTGTTGTTCATATGAATATCGGGTTCAATAGTCTACCATTGGAAAGACTTTAATTATCGGTGAGAGTTGGGAGCTTTACACCGATATGCAAGGTTTCAATGATATGAATGTATCGGCATGAATTTTGCATTGTTTCACTGAATATACAATTTGTGTGTATATCAAAATGTATCTTGTGAACAATTCATGTATATCTCACAATTGTATGTTGAGAACAAATCGTATGTATCTTGTTGTTGTATATAGCGATTGTATGTAGTAAACATACATTGCGAATTTACAAGTGTATCAGCATACAAAGGAGGTCAATGGTTGGGTCAAAGGTTAGTTTTGTTTGAATGCTGAAGAATGCATCTTTAGAATGTATGTTGCAAATGCATGTTGCGAATGTATATTGAGTTAGATACAAAGGGACGACTGACCAAACCGGTGACATTGGGGAAAGATACATTGGATTACCGGCTATAGTAAGTCATATGATGTATGTGGTAAGTCGAAGACATCATTGAGACAATGGAATCGGTGTAGGAAGTGAAGCGCTCACTGATGGAGCAGGTTATTTTGATGAGGCTATAGTTTGGCATCGTAGGCAACAAAATTACCGACGATGGTATTATTGAGAGTTCGGAGATATAAACTGAATGTTGTCTGCGACTTGGTGCATGTGGGATTAAACATCTCGCAAGAATGTGAACAATTATGATGGTTTGAAGGTAGTGGCACTGGGGAAGTTAGATCGATCAGTTAGGGCAAAAGTTGAATAACTGTCTTTGCTCTTGGTGATTGGAAATAAAAATGGATCTACGTGTGTCATTGAAGAATGATGAAATGATTCAAATTATATAGTTTATTCTATAGATATGCAGATGAATTAAACGGTTGTGTATAATTGTAAAAGAATTGATACCTGAACAAAAGAGCTAGGATCTTTATTGTAATCTTTCAGTTTATTGTAATAAAGATAGCTTCTATTGTGGTGGTGGGATTTTTACTCGAAAGGGTTTTCCCACGTAAAACTGGTGTCATTCTGTGTTGTCTTAATTGTTTATTTTGTTTTTCTGGTGTATTCATCTATGTTTTTGAATTGAAAGTTACCTGTCTGCATAATCCCCTTTGAATTATCATTAGGGAAGTTGTATTCCGTACCTCTTCTTTCCTTATAAGGAGATCAGGATTGTGACAACTGTTACAAGGGATCAGTTGGTTGGCAAGCTTTTAGCATTTGAAATGAGTGAGTTTGGTGATTCTCTTCCTAAATTAGAATCTGCTTTTAAGGTCAGTGTTTTTGGGAAGAAAAGATCTGATCCAAGTGAAAGCTCTTCAAGAATACTAACTAGATATGAGAAGGCAAGGAGGGAACTTGAAGAACTTGAAGCTCTTATTGCCAAAAGATTACCAAGAGGATCCAGTAAGTATGAAGGAAACTTGCCTTTCAAATGTTTTTCTTGCAATAAGATTGGTCATTTTGCTTCAAGATGTTCGGAGAGGGTTTCAAGGCCAAACCCTAATAGAGCTAGGGTTTAAAAGAAGTGTTACTATGTCCAAGAAGTTGTTGATGAAGGAGTCACAGATGATGAATCTGATATGGGAAGTACCTCTGGAAATGAATGGGTGTTCATTGCTATCAAAGAAGAAGATTTGGTGCCTACTGAATCTGCTAGCTATGTGAATGAGGAAAGTGCCTTGGCTGCTTAGGTTGAAGAAAATGATGAATGGGTGATTGATAGTGGATGTTCTCATCATATGACTGGTGATAAAAGAAAGTTTGTAAGTTTGGAAAGATATGAAGGTGGAATTGTGAAGTTTGGAGACAATTTAGCTAGTGGAATCCATGGCAGAGGATCCATCTCTCTTGATGGTAAGAATAACACTAATGATGTTTTGTATGTAGAAGGGTTGAAGCATAATATTCTCAGTGTTGGACATTTGGTTGACAAAGGGTATAATCTCTGATTCAAGGAAGGAAAATACAGAATCTTGGGAAGCTCCAAAACTGTGATTGCATCTAGTACATAGACTAGAGGTAATATCTTTCATTTAAGTGGTACTAGTAAAAGTTGTTTAATTGCTCAGATTGGTCAGAGCTGGTTATGGCATAGGAGAGATAAGTACTTTGATAACATTATCAAGATAAGTACTACTTAGGCTATGAGAGATATTCCAAAGCTTGTGAAACCTGATAATAGCATGTGTAAGGAATGTCAGTTGGGAAAATAGAACAAAACTACATTCAAAAGTAAAGAACAATTTTCAAATGGATTGTTAGAACTTGTGCACACTGACTTGTGTGGTCTTGCCAGAGAGGAGTTTGCAAGGAGAAAGACACTTTATGTTGTTGATTGATGATTACTCCCAGATGATGTGGGTCACCTTTTTGAGAGATAAATTAGAGGCTCTTAATAGATTCAAAGTGTTCAAGGCTAGGGTGGAGAATGAGATTGGTGTGAAGATAAAATGTCTGAGATTTGACAGAGATGGAGAGTTTACCTCTGGTGAGTTTAATGCATTTTGTGAAAAGCATGGAATAAGAAGACAATTATCTGCTCCTAGGACTCCTCAGTAGAATGGAGTTGTGGAAAGGAAGAACCAGACTATTCAATAGGCTACTTGAACCATGATGATGGAAGAAAATGTTCCACATGTCTATTGGAGAGAGGCTACGAGTACTGTTGTCTACACTCTTAACCAGGTACAAATCAAAGGTAATACTGGTAAAACATCTTATGAACCATGGTTTGGTGATGCTCCTACTATGAAATACTTTAGAGTTTTTGGTAGAAATGCTATATCAAAAGAGATGAAGATCTAGGCAAGTTTGATACAAGATGTGATGAAGGGATATTTCTGGGTTATTCTAATCAAAGTAAGGCATACCGGTGCTTTAACAAGAGATTGAAAAGGATTGTTGAAAGTGCTAATGTCAAGGTTGATGAAAGCAAGGAAAGACCTTCCAGGTCTTGTGGATATGAATCAGATGATCAAAATGAAAGTCCAAACCAAGGAAAGCAAGTTCAAACTCAAATTCAGATTGCTCCAGAGAATTCAGTGACTCAAGAAGCTAGTACAAATGTTGAGGAACAAGTTCAAGAACCAGAAGTTCAAGAAAATCCCAAAACTCCCAGGTATGTAAGGTTGAATCATTCTGAAGATCAAATTATACGAGATAGAAATAAAGGTGTTTAAACTAGAAGAAAAATTGCTGAAGAACAAGAAGAGTATTATTTGATTTCAAAGATTGAACCAAAATCAGTGAATGAAGCTTGTAATGATGAAATTTGGGTAAAAGCAATGGAAGAAGAATCAATGCAAATTGAAAAGAATCATACTTGGGATCTTGTTCCTAGACCTGAAAACAAAAATGTAATTGGAACTAAATGGGTCTTCTAGAATAAACTGAATGAAGATGGTGAAGTTGTGAGAAATAAAGAAAGATTGGTGTGCAAAGGATATTCTCAAGTAGAGGGAATTGATTTTAAAGAAACTTTTGCTCTAGTGGCAAGAATTGAAGCAGTTAAATTATTTCTTGTCTTTGCTGCTTACAAAGATTTCAAAGTTTACCAGATGGATGTCACGTCAACATTCTTGAATGGAGAGTTGGAAGAAGAGGTATACATTGAGCAACCAGAAGGATTCCAGTTGTTTGATCAAGGAGATAAGGTCTACAGATTGAGAAAGCATTGTATGGACTTAAACAAGCCCCAAGAGCCTGGTATGCAATATTAGACAAGTATTTGCTAAAGTTAGGTTTTAGCAAAGGCACAACTGACAGTAATATTTATATCAAAATTGATCATGAACACATCTTAATTGTTGAGGTATTTGTTGATGATATCATATTTGGTGGAAATGAGAGCATGTGTAAAAATTTTGATGATTAGATGCAAAGTGAATTTGAGATGTCCATGTTTGGTGAAATGAATTTCTTCTTGGGTCTGCAAATCATTTAGTTAGATAAGGGCATATTCATATCTCAGTCTAAGTATGTGAAAGAGTTGTTGAAAAAGTTTGGAATGGAGGATTCAAAACCAGTGAGTCCTCCTATGGTAACCAGATACAAGTTGAGTAAAGATGATGATTACCCTAAGGCAAATCAGAAAAGGTATAGATCAATGATTGGTGGACTTATTTATCTAACTCATACCAGACTTGATATTATGAATGCAGTTGGCCTTTTTGTCAGATTTCAAGTTGATCCTAGAGAATCTCATGTTGTCGTAGTCAAAAGAATTTTTAGATATCTAAAGGGAACATCTGATTATGGCTTATGGTATCCAACGGATGATGATTTCACTCTTCATGCATATATAGATGTTGATTGGGTAGGAGATGTGGATGAAATGAAGAGTAATAGTGGTGGTGCATTTTTCTTGGGAGAGAGATTGGTTTCTTAGTTGAGCAAAAAGTAGGAGGCAATATCTTTGTCTACTGCAGAGGCAGAGTATATAGTAGCAACAAGTAATTGTACTCAAGTTCTATGGATGAAGCAAATGTTGAAGGATATTAGAATTGTGTTTGAAGATCCTGTTACAATCTTCTATGATAATTCAAGCGCAATAAAAATCTCAAAGAATCTGGTGTTGCATTCAAAGAAAAAGCACATATCTATCAAGTTTCACTTTTTGAGAGAAAAGGTAAATGAGAATGAAGTCAGATTGGATTTTGTTTCCTTAAAGGATTAGATTGCGGATATCTTCACTAAGCCTCTACCTAAGGAGACTTTTGAGTATCTCAAAGTGAAGCTAGGGGTTATTACCCCTCCTATTCAGAACTAAGATGCACTAGTGTGTATTAGTCTGGTGGAACTCACAGTCATATCTTGTGATCCAGATTGATGTTAAGGGGATGCTACTTAGGGGGAGTAGTTAGTATGTTAATTCTAGAGTTCGGTTTGGTTTTATCTAAGAAACAAAAAGGGGGAGAGATGATTGCAAATATGTGCCCTTTGCCATTGATGTCAAAGGAGGAGAGAAGTCATGTGAAAAACTTGGAAGTAAGGAGTTGCTGGTGAAAGGGGGAGTAGTGAACAAAGTTGTTGCAGGTGTGATAAGACAAAGGGGGAGAAGTTCTTGTCTTGATGGATGAATCAATTTTTCACATCATATGTTACCATCAATGACAAAGGGAGAGATTGTTGTAAATATGTGCATATGATGTGTTGTCATTGATGTCAACATATCTCTTTGTCAGAGACAGTGAAGATAGTGCAGTTCAGTAGAGTAGATTGCTCCGCATTTCCAGTGAGATGAAGATCAGAGTCTGTGGACTTAAGGGTTTTGTAGAGGATTGTCTGAAGTTGCTTCAGTTAAGATTTGAGAGGTCCGCATGGAGGATTGGTGAAATTATGGCCATCTGAGTAGAACTGGGTTTTGTAGTTGTTCAGAGGTGACAGAGTGACAGAAATTTGGTCTGGATTGCTTCGCATTGGAATATTATGGTCTGCAGTTCTAGAGGTATGTTTGAGATGTTGGTGTGTATCTTCAATTCAAGTGGTTCATGGTTTGGAGACCTGCAAGCAATCTTTTTAGTGTGAGAGTCATGACAGTTGGTGTTCTTAAGTTCTCAGATGAAGATGCAAGTGTTTTTGGTAATCTGAGGTGGTGCGGTTGTTCTTATTGATTTCAATGTGCTTGTGGTGGTCTTTGGATTGTGTGCCTATTATGTTGGTGGTCTGCATTGAGGATTGGGCTCGTAGTTGAAGATTTCTCCTTGGGTGTTGCTATTCTTTCCAGTCTTGGATGACCGGATGCTTGGTGGGTGTTGTGGATGATCTAAGAAGAGTTATATGGAACATGGCATGTTGTTTGAGGAAGATTTGAGTCCCATCTATGTTTGGCCGACAGTGTAATGGTTTGCATGTAGCATTTTAAGTCTTGTGATTGCAATTGCTTGTAATGCCTATCTTGGAGAATGTTCCAGATAGATGATTGTAAGGCTGACCTTGATGTTCATTCTAAAGTTGATGTCATGTATAAATAATTGTTGTGAAGTCATAGAAATGTGGGAATAAGAGTGAAGATGCAGATATAGCGAGGAAGTGTTTGGGGGCAGAGCAGAGGTGTTGTGCACTTCAATAGAACTAAACCTTGACATGGAGAAGCTATTGTTTCTCAGTTCAACCTTTCGGTGTTAATCTTGTGAATGTTTTTGTAGGCACTGAGCCTCTTTTGAGAAGTGAGCTCTGGGTAATGTGCCTAAAGGCAAGTGCCTTCCCATTTTACTATTCTTTTAATAGAGAATAAATCTTGTGGGTTAACCCTCACCATGGTTTTTCCCTTAACCGGGTTTCCACGTAAAAATTCTAGTGTTATGTGTGTTGATTGTGCTTCTGCTCTTATGTTTCTTATTCATGCTTTCATGGTTATATCATTAATCTATTTATAAGTTGTAAAGAAGATTAAATACCACAAAAGTCAATATTTGAGACAACTGATTCACCCCCGCTCTCAGTTGTCTGCCCTAATTTCAACATAATCTAGGATGAGTTTGTAGAGATCTTTCAGAAAAGGTGGTTACCACGACTCTACTTTGATTAGAAAATGACTAACTTCTAGAATCTTCATTAGGGAGGTTTGTCTGTGGTGGAATACGCAGAAAATTTACTTGTCTCTTGAAATATGTACCCCAATATCAGAAAGATGAAAGATTCAGAATCAGGAAGTTTATTATGAGATTAAATGTTCAAATTGGTGGGGAGGTGGATGGACATGGTCCCACAACAACAGATTAGGTATATGAAAAGGCAATCAAGCAGGAGAAAAAGCTAAAATCTATTTCAGTGTACTGCGAAAGAAATCACAAAAGATTCAATAAGACCCCAACTATCTAACCATCTAAGAAAAGAAATGACAAGGACTATGAGGACAGAATAAATGGTAAAGGAAATTAGAAGAATAAAAGTGGCTTTGGAAATGATAAAAAGAATGATAACTACAAAAGAAATGATGATACAATTGGAAGGCCATCAGAACAGAGAGGTCCCCGAAGAGATTGTTTCACTTGTGGAGGAGATCACTATGACGATCGTTGTCCAACCAGGAAACAAAATGGGCAGCAAAAGAATATTGCCTTACCTTCTCAACAATCATCTTTCCACTCTTGACAATCGTCAAGTAGAATATCAGATCACACCCATCAAAATGACAGGTACCTTATTTGGAGTTCATGTTTCCATTTTGATTGACATTGGAGCTACTGAAAATTTTGTATCACCTAGAGTTTTGAATAAATTTTCTATAAAAGCTAGATACATGTATAAACCTTGGACTGTAGAATACGTTAACCAAACCAAGACTTAGGCAGAGCAATGTTTGTTTGAGTCCAGGGTTGGTTTTCCAAGTTTTTCAACAGAGGTGAACCTGTATGGAGCCCCCTTAGATTCCTATGATGTCATTATAGGAATGAATTGGTTATGGAAGTATAGAGCTAGAGTTGATTGTTTTTCAAAAGCTATTGAGTGTTTAGATGACTTGGGGAATAAATTCAGTTTTCAGGGTATCCAAAGAGAAGTCAAGATTAGACCTATTTCTTCTAAGCAATTAAAAAGAGCTAGGCACAAAGGTTGTCAGCTTTTTGTAGTTAAAATGGAACAAGTTGAAGAAGGTCCTGAAAACCAAAGTATGTCTTTTGAAGAAAAGTATCCTTATCTCCAAGATTTTTAAGATGTTTTTCCTAAGTAACTTCCCAGATCACCTCCCAAAAGGATTTTTGACTTTGCAATTGATATCGAACCATGATCTGAGCCTATTTCCAAAGCATCATATTGTATGACTATGTATAGGAAAAAATTGAGATTGAAAATAATATCAAAAATCAATGATAACCACCAACTCAATTACCCATAACATCAAAAGATCTATCTAAGCAACAACCAAATCAATGAATAAATCAAGTTACGAACAAAGAAGCTATCACCTAGATTGTTTCGATCTCTTGGTCAGTCGTAGATTGCTTAATAAATTGCATACCCATGGTGTTGCAACAAGCAGATGTAGATTATGATTATGTGCTCAAAAGGTCGGTGTGCTTAATGATGCGATGAATACTTAATGCGCTATATGGATGCCTGAGAATAAATGATCGAAGAGGATTTGTTATGGAGATGAGGGGGGTTTATATAGATTTCATACATGATCGATCAATGAATGAAATAAATCCATAAAATGGATGGTTGAGATAAATCAAATAACTCATGATGAATGTGCAACTGACATGTGTCACACAAAAAGATATTTTTGTTTGAGTTAACTGATTGATTTGACATAAAAAGACATGGAATAGACATATTTTTAGATTTCATAAAAATAGAAATATTTTTTTTTATTTTATGAGTTGGTGATAAAAACAATAATGATTAAGTCAATTAACTCAACTTTAGATTTGCTTTGTGTAAGATTTGAGACAAATTAAATAATAAATTATTTAATTTTGTGTGCATGATGAAGAAGATTTATTTTTAGAGGATTGGAAGATTAAAAAACAAATTACATAAATAAATTTATGTAATTGTTTGTGCATGATGGAAGACATAGAATAGATTTGAAGATTTAAATAAATTAAACAAATAAATTGATTTAATTTATTTTGCATGATGAAGGATAAATAAAATATTTTATTTTATTTTATTTTTAGAGATTGAGATTCAATTTAAATAAATTTGAATGATTTATTTAAATTTGGAAGAATAATTAGGCCAGGGGCCCTGACTCGATTGGCTAAGTAATTCTGTTGCGGTAAAGATGGTCATGAGGTCCAGTCTCCCCCGTCCCCATGGTACCGGAGGGTGTGTTGTGCCAGTGTCATTGGTTACATGAAAAAAGTTTACCAGACACATAATAAAAAAAATTGGAAGAATAATTGATTTATTAAATAATTTAGAAATTATTTAATAGTAGATAAGAGGATTTTGATGATAAATTAATTAAATAATTAATTTATTCAATTGATGTGGATTTGAATTTTGGAAGAAAATAATGATTTAATTAAATAATTAAAATTATTTAATTTTAGAAGAAATAAGTTGTTTTGATTAAATTAATTAAATAAATAGAATTTATTCAATTAATGTTGATTTTAGGAGATTTGGAAGAATTAATGATTTTGATGAAATTAATTAAATAATTTGATTATTTAATTAATGTTGAATCTAGGTGATTAGATAGATTTTGATGAAAATGCAAGTGTTGCAATGACATTGTCATTTTTAGGTGTCTAGATTTTTCCCCTCTTTGATGCAATGCAGTTTATAGCGGTGCTTCAAAGAAAACAATTGTTGAAGACATGATACAATTTAGATGCCCCAGTGTACCTAGCTTCCCCAGTGTAGCTGGCGTAGGATGCCCCCTTGAGAGGAAAGACAGGGAAGTGACAGAAGAACTAGGTTGACACTCGACAAGAAGATTGCGTTTGAGTTGGATATGTCAGAAACAAGATAGATAACTGAGAGGGGGGTGAATTAGTTATCTTAAATAATTTAACTTTCTGTTCTTCTTTAACAATTAGTGCAGCATCAAAACATATAAGCATGCATAACCATGAGAGCAAAAATAAAATCAATACACATAACACAATGATTTTGACGTGGAAAACCCTGTTAAGGGAAAAACCACAGGGTGACTAACCCAAGATTGTATTCTCTGTTAAAAGAATAAGAAGTACAAAATGGCACTTGCCAATTAGGGCTCACTACCTACAAGAGACTCACTGTCTACAAGGTATATAGAATGTAACCAGGTGTTTAAACTGATCAGAGGCATCCACATATGCTAAGGTTCAGTTTTGGTTAGGCTTAATATACTGATCTACTGCACTTCATTCTTCCTTTGCTTAGTGTTGTTGTTCTATCACATACCGGACTTGTACAGCTGCTTCCACACTGCTCTCTACTTTTCTTCACACACTCTATCACAGCAAACACACCTTCATATCGAAATCCATCTGGTATATATATCCGCACCAAGGATTTCAACATCTTTCTAGTCGGCAACTGGAATACTCAAGATATATACTAAACCTTGATCAGTCAGCTAAATCCATGCTTAAAAAGTGATGCGTATCCAAGACATAGAGTTAGAAGTCATCAATCAAGTCAGCCAACCATGTATGATCTCTTAAGAAGCTTGATCAACATCAATTTCTCATCCGGATTAAGGTCTGATGCTCTGCCGGTTAGTTCTTGCTCAGTCTGCTCTGCCTGTCAGGAACCCAACACTTAGGTGCTCCTATCTTTTCACTCTTTCATCACCAGAGGCTCTATCTCTAGAATATGACAATCATGGTACTCTTCTTGACTTCCTCAAGTCCATACTTTGCTGAGATACATCCTTTGAGAGATCCAGACCTGACTATCGGACCTTGCTACATGCTTTGTTCTTGCTCACCAGATCAAAATACTCTTCAATTTGACTTCCGGTATAGACATGCCATGTGCTACAGATGAGTGGGATGGACTTTGTTGCCATCAATGACAACAATCAAGAAGCCGCACAGTGTCTCTTGCCAACAATCTCCCCCTTTGGCATTGATGGTAACACTTAGTGAAAAATGACTAAGTATCATAGCACACTCCCCCTTGGCTGATGCCCTGTCTTATGTACACTTTTACCAGAGCTCCCCCTTAGCTGGATTCCACATTTTTCACTATTCCTCACTCCCCCTTTGAAATCAATGGAAAAGGGTGAAATCCACACACCAAAACTTTCAAAAATCACTCTATATATTGCCACATAAGTATATATACAAGTTGTACTTACATATACTTCAGTATATCCGCAAAGGTGGTTTTCAACTGGACAAATTCTGTTGCCCAACTCTGCTTCATCCTGTCCAAAATTGAGATGTGTCCACTTAACAAGAATGCAAAAGCTTCTGCCCTCTTTAAGTCTGCAGGATCACTGGTCTGGGCTATGGTCTGAGCATCAATTAGGGCCTCATGCATGGCCTCTAACTTAGGGTTAATTATCCCTCTAAGTTCGCTCATTCTGCTTATTCTATTCTTATTCTCCTTCTCAAGCTTCTTTAACTCATTTATAGTGACACTAGTCTAGCACTCTTGATTCATTATGGATGAGGTTAGAGGATCAAAATTTTGAGATAAACTTGATAGTTTACCCTATTGTGCTTCCACCTTCTTTGCAATGTCTGCTGTCACTGTGGACCAAGATAAATAAAATTTGTATAATTCTCTGCCATCTTTAAGAGCATTTTCTAAGCTCTTTATCCCAATAGCTAGATTTCTCCTATCATTTGCTATGAGTCATTGCACTTCAGAGAATCTCTTTCCCAAAAACTCTTTCTAGACTTTCTCTTCTGCTGATTTCTCCAAGGAATCAAAATGTGTGCTAATAGAACTAACAAGAGATTTCAAGTTACCAGATGAAGAGGCCGAAGGATCCTTCTAGAAGGATGGCATGATCTTCTCTAACACATCAGATGCAATCTCTATCAGCTCACATTTTTCCATGTGAGGCTACAGATGCTTTTCTTTTGGTTTGGCTTGAGCAAAAGATGCTACCTTCATTGTCTAGACCGGAGAGAGAGAGTCAAAATTGAGTGGTCCTTGAAATAGCTCCAGTTCATCTAATTCCATCATTTCTTTGATCAGGAAGTCTTTAACTACTTCTGCAGTGTCTCTTGCCGGAGACAGAGTCTTCTTTCCTTCTGCAGTCTTAGAACTGTCACCTGGGGTCTTCTCTATTTGATCTTCTTCTCTTCCCTTTACCTCTTCTTCTTGACTTGCTTTCTTCTCTTTTCTTGCTTCTCCTTTAGTTTTGAAGTCTGCTAGGGGATCCAGAAGAGAGATGTTTACTTCTTCACTGGCTTCCTCTTCCAGAATAGAGGAATCCAAGTCCTTAGTTTTCTCCTTTCTTATCTCCTTTGACTCTTCTGCAATTTTCTCAGCAGAATCTTCCTTTGATGCACTTGATCCTTCAACATCCATGGCAGAAGGTTCATCACTTATGTCCTCTATAATAGGAAGATTGAATCTTTTATATGCATTCTAGAGGATGTCTTCAGTCTCTTTTGCCACTTGATCAGTCTCTCTGAGCATAAGTTTGTTCATTCTAGCTTTGCTCTGGAACTCATCCTTGCAATCCTTGAAGATCATGTTCATTTGTCTTGGAGTGATGGAAGGATAGAGCTGAATAGCTATATGTTCCTGAATCTCCAAATCTTTTTCCTTGGCATTGTCTTTTATGAGTTCAAGTACTTTCTCTAAACTCTTGGGGATTAGAGAGATAATTTCAATGAATGCTTTATTGTAGATATTCAAATACTTGACTGTGGCTTCCTCCAAAATTCTTTTGTCAGTGTCATTATATTCATCATAAAACTCTGTTATGGGTTGCAGATTCCCATCTACAATGACTACCTTGATGACATCATCAATGGAGACAGTAGGCCTTTCAACAGATTTTTCTGCTTCTTCTTCTTTGTTTTTGCTGGTAGAGGATTCCACATATGCTTTCTTTTTCTTCTTCATTTTCTTAACCTCTTCATTTGTCTCTATTTCTTCATCATCCTTTTGACTTATGTAGGATCTTGTAGCCTTGGTTTTTGTTCTCTTTTCTCCTTTTCTGGATGACTTTGCTTCTAGTTTGGAGGATTTAGAGCTCTTAGAGGTGGTAGGTGTAGAACTCTTTGAGGATCTAGTTCAGGAGGGGGCTTGCACCGGATCACTTTCTTTTTCTACATCTTGTCTCTCTTTCTCTGCTCTTTCTAGTTTCTCTCTATTTGCATCGAATGCTTCTTTTGAAATGCCATATCTTTTGGCAACTTCCTCTACTTCTCTTTTCACTTTTCTTTTCATCTCTGGTTATCTTAGCTCAACATGAATTTTCACACTCAATTCTTCAAAGGTTCCAAACCTTTCTACCTCAGGGTCCTTAGGCTGACTTAGTAGGTGTTGGACATGCAGTTCCAGAATTTTCTCATCCACCTCATAGCCCATTGGCATAATCCAGACTATTCTGGGCTCCACTGCCTCCATTAGGCATTGATCAGTGTCTACCATGAAGCACACTGTATCCTTGTATTTTTCAACTAGAGATTGGGGGATTCTCTCTCTGGCCTGCATCATGCCTTGGAAGTTTTTGAAGTAACCCCAGAGTGTTGTACTTTGTGCCTTGGCATTACCAAGCCCATACATATAATCTCTAATTTGTATGGCAACCGGTCTGTCAGTTTGCCATACCCAACCACTGGATCCGGGTAGCTTATTCATATAGTAAAAGAAGAGACATAATATTAGGCCACCATACTTGAATGAGTTCTTATCCTTCTTTATTTTCTATAAATTTTCTAGCAGTTGGCTCAGAAGAAGCTCACATAGATCATAGTCTGCATTTTTCCTTAGCATTTCATATGTAGTATGTATAGCAGTTTCAGATACTGAATTCTCCTTGCTGGAGTGATAGATCTTGTAACCAATTATCATAGAGGCAATTTGATATCCAAATCTATGTTGTCTTCTATTGTCATTGCTCTCTTGTCAAACTTTGATCTGGTAGCCTCGCTTATTGTTTGGTTCTTGATGGATTTGAGAGCAGGTAACCCACTGGATGAGTGTAAACCAGTTACTGCCCTAGTGGCATCATTTGTGATCTTGAATGGCCTCATCGACCACATGAAGTTGTCATGTATTTTGCTCAGAACATACCAAACCCATTCATCCTCTGCAAAATAGGGAAAGTGGATGCAATGCCCAAAATGCTTATCCCAGATGCCCTTGTATTGAGGTTTAAGTTCAAATGTTTCATCTACTAATTGCTTGTGATAGATATCCATCAGTTTGGATTCCCCAAATTCCTCAATATTAGCGTGTATGTATACCCTAACATCTTCTACATGTAGAACCCCATGTGGAATGCTAGAGAAGGCACCTAAGGGATCAACTTCTAGGGATTTGTAAGGATGCTTCTTGAACTTAGGGCACGGCCTATCTATGATCTTAACAACATTTGGAGTAGCCATCTTGCAAAAAGATTCAAAGAGAGATATTCAAGAATAGAAATATCTTTTTACACTTCTAGGGTTCATGATATAAGCCAAAAAAGACTACTGGTTGAATCAGATTCTGGTTGATCTTTGAGAGGGTTGAAGCAATCTTGTTTGCAGAGCTCTTTCTTTTTTCTTCTCGAGTGTAAATGTGTCAATGATGAATAAAAGAACCCTTATATTTCTGCGTAAACCCTAATTTCATATTGCAATAAATGCACACTTTAAGTTGTTCTGGTTCCCTTCTTCTGACCTTGTTCTGAGAGAGATCCTTCCGAATCACTGAGATGCACTTAGAATTATTCTTGGTGATAATTGACAATCTATCTCCCTTTCTCCAATCATTCCATTCATCTGCAGATCAAGATATTTTAGTTTTGAATCATACCAGATCTAACTGTGAAAATCCTACTTTTACCAGATGACTATTAAACCAGATCAATCTTGGATGATTGACCTCTTCAAAACTCCTTTTGGATCTTTTATATTTTTACCAAGGATTGTTTAGATATCTCTTTGAGAACTCTTCAATCTGCAATACTCCATGTGCCAATTTTAGGCACCAATTGACAGGCTGGGGGAAATTGTTTTCCTTTGTGACTCCCCCTGAGTCAGAACTCATCTATTTAGTTTCCAAAAGGAATATCAACACCAGATTTTGGTGCGGATCCATCCCCAACATTTTATGTACTTCTCTTCACCCAAATCTTGTTCATCTCCCTTTGAACTTCATCTGCATTCACTTTTCCTTTTCCTTTGTCTTGATTTTGATTATGATGTACCGGACCCCTTTTATCCTGATTCTTACTTCTGCAGAATTTGGCAATATGACCGGATTTATTGCAATTGTAGAAAACTAAATTTCTTTGCATATTTGACTGACATCCTCTTGATCTGCATTGATTAGTCATATGTCCCATTCTATTGCATGTAAAGCATCTACCATTGAATGAATTGTTTATTTGCATATTTCTACATTCATGAGATTTGTGACCATACCTTTTACAGTTAAAACATTGTCTGGAGAAGGATGAATTAGTCTGATTCATTCTTCTCCTACACCAATTTGCTTTATGACAAAAGTTATTGCAATTGTAGCAGTATCCATTGAAGGATGGATATCTTTGAGCATTTGGTTGTCTTACCAAAGGTCTTCACCTGTACCTTGGATATCCTGATCTAGAGTTCTTCTGACCAGATCTAGAGCTTTCACCTTTCTCATATCCCAAGCCATGCTTGTCATCTACCCTCCTTTGGCTTTCAAGAAGAACTTCAAGTTGAGCAGAGCTTATCTTGAATTTTTCTTTGTATTCATTTGTTGTTTGAAAATCCCTTTTAAGAGTGTTTATCTGATTTTCAAGTTGTTCTTCATTATTTCTAGCTTCTTCAAGATCAGATTCTAGATGCCTAATTATTCTATCCATTTTGTGGCAATCTTCTAACTTCTCTTTGAGAGATTGTTTTAGATTGTCTTCCATTTTTCTTTTCTCTTCAATTTCTTGAGTGAGTTTCATAACCCCTGATTCCATTTCATGTCTTACCATAATGACCTCTTTTGATAACTTCTCACATAACTTGTTTTTCTTATTCAGATCTTCATTAGTATCATTGGCTTCACTTTGACTTGCTAATTGTTGAAGAAGTTCCTTTCTCTTTTTCACAGAGATACTTAGTTTTTCTTTTAGTTCACTTATGAAGTCATCAGCTTGTTTGAGTCTTTCCCTTAGGTTATTGACTTCAGAGTGAGATTGCTCAAGATCATCTAGAGGCAGACTGAAGTTGTTCCCTCATACCATACATATCCATTGAGATTCCTAGATCTTCCTCAAGATGTTAGGCTCTGTTTGGAGGAACTTGGCTTTGATACCAATTGTTGGAAACAAGGTAGATAATTGAGAGGGGGGGTGAATCAGTTATCTTAAATAATTTAACTTTTTGTTCTTCTTTAACAATTAGTGCAGCATCAAAACATATAAGCATGCATAACCATGAGAGCAGAAATAAAATCAATACACATAACACAATGATTTTGACATGGAAAACCCTGTTAAGGGAAAAACCACTGGGTGACTAACCCAAGATTGTATTCTCTGTTAAAAGAATAAGAAGTACAAAATGGCACTTGCCAATTAGGGCTCACTGCCTGAGCACACTACTCACAAGAGGCTCACTGCCTACAAGAGACTCACTGTCTACAAAGTATATAGAATGTAACTAGGTGTTTGAACTGATCAGAGGCATCCACATATGTTGAGGTTCAGTTCTGGTTAGGCTCAATATACTGATCTGTTGCACTTGATTCTTCCTTTGCTCAGTGCTGTTGTTCTATCACATACCAGACTTGTATAGCTGCTTCCACACTGCTCTCTACTTTTCTTTGTGCACTCTATCACACCACACACACCTTCATATCAAAATCCATCTGGTATATATATCTGCACCAAGGATTTCAACATCTTTCTAGTCAGCAACCGAAATTCTCAAGATATTTACTAAACCCTGATCAGTCGGCTGAATCCATGCTCAAAAAGTGATGCGTATCCAAGACATAGAGTTAGAAGTCATCAATCAAGTCAGCCAACCATGTATGATCAACATCAATTTCTCATCCAGATTAAGGTCTGATGCTCTGCCGATTAGTTCTTGCTTAGTTTGCTCTACCTGTTAGGAACCCAACACTTAGGTGCTCATATCTTTTCACTCTTTCATCATTGGAGGCTCAATCTCTGGAATGTGATAGTCATGGTACTCTTCTTGACTTCCCCAAGTCTGTACTTTGCTGAGATACATCCTCTAAGAGATCTGGACCTGACTGTCAGACCTTGCTACATGCTCTATTCTTATGCACTAGACCAAAATACTCTTCAGTCTAACTTCTGGTATAGACATACCATGTGCTGCGGATGAGTGGGATGGACTTTATTGCCATCAATGACAACAATCAAGAAGCCACACAGTGTCTCTTGCCAACAACATATAGACGAGGTTGGGTAGATGAAGATAGGTCGCGAGGATAAGATGGATAAGGGGTGGGAAGAATTAGGATAGGGATACTATAAATAGGTCCCAAGGGGTCAACACACCTCATTTGCACACTTAGAGTTGTCAAAAGTTAGAGCTTTTAGCCTCCTTGCTTAGTTGAGTGTCCTTGCTCAGAGTGTTTTGAGAGCTAGCAAACATGTCGATTCTTGTGCATAAGCATTGGGTGGAGCACGTGAGGACTTACAGGAGACGAGTGGGAGCATTGGGACTGATAAGTGATTGAAAACCTTGCTTGTGTTTTAAATTTTTTAGGTCTTTTCTAGGATTTTGAACTTTTTAGCCAAAGGCGCTAAGCTCAAGCTTAGCACTTTTAGTGGCAAGGTAAAGCACTTTTGGTGCGCAGTGTCACACCTTAGGTAAAAACTTGATGCTTTTGGTTTAGTCATCCACGGCACAACGCTGTTGGCTGATGCTGCATCGCTCTTGGTATCGCAACTAAGCGTTGTTGGTAAGGTAGATCAACACTATTGGCTGGGGGTTAGTAAGAAATCTCAATGCATCTGCAAAGTAGTAAAGCGCGTTAGGTATGTTAGTAAAGCACATTTGTATAAATCTAAGCGCCTTTGTTTCATTAAAGCTTAGAGCCTATGCAAAGCAGCAAGGCACGTTTGGTACCACAGTCAAGTGCCTTAGTTGGAAACTAAGCACTTTTGGTTTTGAGTGCAGGTTGAGCTAGGTTTAGGTTTGGAAAATGTGTTCTAGAAGAGTAGACTAGAGTTGACTAGGTTTGACTTAAGGATTTTGCAATGTGTTTAACAAGTGGCTTTCATGGATGCAAGTCACCTTACTACCCTTACAGTCTCGAGAGAGACACTATCTGATTGAGGACCTAGTTGTACAACTTGGCATGGAGGAGGAGCTCTTCCTAGAGATCATGGGATTATGGCACATGGCTCATTTGAAGCCTATCAGGGTGAATCTTGCACTGTTGATAGTTGTTGTTGAGAGATATCATAGTGAGACCACCTCCTTCCACTTTCTGATAGGAGAGGCTACAGTGACTCTAGAGGATGTTCGACGCATCCTACGGATTCTTATTTAGGGGGATAGAGTGGATTATGACATAGAGCAAGGAGAGGCAGGCCTACGAGAGGTGTTTGTGACTGATGATCTAGGTGTGTAGGATCAAGAGATCCAGTGGGCTCAAGTGTGGAGACTCTATGACTGGATACGATGGATTTTTGTTTCCTTGATTGGCAGTTTCTTATGTTTAGATAGGTGCTCCAGAGGATTATCTATTCGATGGGGCATAGTTCTTTCAGGGATGTTTACTCATGGGATTAGATATGTGTGGGGACCTTGTGTCCCGGGCTAGCTTTATCATGATTTGCATGACTATGTTTATAGATCTGGGAGCAACCTATCAGCAGGTGTCACATTGTTGCAGGTATGGGCCTAAGAGTATATCCCAGTGATTAGGCCGATCTCTCAGCATCACTGAGATCATGGCGAGCCTTATGCATTTTTGTACAAGGGTGTTATGACACACCAGCGGATGGGTTCAGTGAGCTACTGGAGGCGACAACTAGATGAGATGGATATCTTTGTTTGGTGCCTGTGGCTAGAGTGTGAGTCCTGGGATGATGACTACAAGGAGCTAGTTTATTGTAGGTAGCCAAGATATTTATTTGGCAGATGCACTGATACAATTGAGAGGTACCTTCTAGAGAGGGTACTGAGGTAGTTTGGATTACCGCAGGGATTGCCCATATGCAAGGTGATTTATGCGTGGACCCAGAGGGAGGTGGATGACTGGGGGCTGAAGATTTCACTTGAGACAGCTTTAGCAAATTTATGGAGACTTGCCCCAGTTATCTAGGATTGGATTACAGGGCTAGCCAACCCAAGCACACTACCAGCTTATGACACTTACTGGCAGACACATAGGTCAATGAGATTGATGAGACCAGGAGTCGTCAGTGTCGTGGGGGAGGTTACAGTTGCAGGAGTGGAGGCAAGGGCTCGTAGAGAGGCCCAACAATAAGGTACAACATAGAGGCATGATGGGGGAGATGATGGAGGGGATCAGGCAGATGTGCAGATGGATGAGGCAAGAGGTCAATGGGTTGCACTGCCAGCAGAGACACCACTGTAGCAGGCACATAGACTGCTACTGGAGGAGATAGCGAGTAGGACTTGCTTGGAGCTACGGACGGTCCGGATGAGGAGAGATAGAGATGTGGCCAAGGCAGAGGCCAGATAGGTTGAGGCATAGGCACAACTTCATTCATAGGCAGCAGCAACGGCATAGGAAGCCTTGGCAATGGCACAAGTTGTGCCCCCAGCACCAGTAGATGATGGGCAGATTGCCCAGTTGACATTGGAGAGGGACATAGCCATACAATTGTCTTTGACTGTAGAGGCCACCCTTCAGAGGGTTAGGTGAGAGAGAGATGATGCACGCTGTGCAGTGGGTGTAGATTAGTTGAGATTATTCAGCGAGCTCACCCAAGTGTAGGGAGAGCTGGTGGCAGTTGGGAGAGATAACGATTATTACAGAGGTCTAGCTTCTGAGAGCAGAGCAGGTCAGGGGCTTCCTCATCACACAAGATGGGAAGATCAGTTTCATCAGTTAGGAGACTACCATTGTACCTAGGTGGATGAGGACTAGTAGGGGGACCTTCCCCAAGTATAGGTGGAGGACAGGGATCACAGCAGGCGGGCAGCTCTACCCACTAGCTTACACTAGAGCATGTATATTTGTATATGTTGTATCAGTTTTGTATCATGATTGATATTGTATATTTTGATTGATGCCTGCATGCATCTGATGTATATTTTGTAGGCTCTTGATAGCCATAATATATTTATTGATGTATATTTGGATGTATACATATGGACTATTGATGTAGACACAGACACTTGTATTTTGATGACCTTCACATGATGATATATGATGACATATTATGCTCACTTCTGTTCATGCTTTTGTTTATGCATTTCTTTATGATATGGATGTGATGACCTGCATTTATATTATAGATTTATGTGATGATGGATATGCTTATATGATGCTTATAGATGTTTGACATATGATATGATGATATGATAATGATATGATAATATAGATTCTATGACATATGATGACATGATGATATGATAATGATATGATATGTGATATCTAACATGTGGGTTTTGTAGATATGCATCAGATGGTGATGAATAGTAGAAAGTGGAGATAGAAGAGAAATGATAGAAAGACTGTTGATTGATCTTTGCTTGAAAAACTATATAATGACATGGATAAATGGATGAGCTTGTTGCAATGGTTTCACAAATGTTTATAAAGAGAAATCCTTATTTTTGATATAGCACATGGATAGTTTGCCACCAAGGTATAAAAGACCAAGGTACTATGATATCCTAGTGCGAGGATGTTGACTCTGCAAGCAAGTAGTTTGAACTTAGATCCCTTAGACATAATATAACTTTGTTGGATATGTGAATGAGCCATAGTCTTGAACATAAAATAATCTTAATACATAAATGCAAAAGACTATTAATATGTAAGATGCTAGGTTGCAACACACACACAAGATAGATATGATGCTAAGAAAGATAAAAGATCATTCCTCAAACACGACACACAAAAGCAATGACTATGCCCCAAATCCATATTGCATCACAACATACCAAGATATAGATAAATCAAGGTAGTCTTGAATAAGTAAAGGGAAAGAGACAAAAGATAAACCAAAAAGCAAATTGACTGACTTACAAAGTAAACATACAACCAACATATTCTCTTGCCAAAGAGGTTACTCAGGATAGATTGGATAGGTTGGGTAGATTGGATAGATAACATCCTTATTGTACGAATGATATATCTGTTAAAGGGTGTTGATCTATTGATAGGATAATGTCTAGTTTCAGGAAATGAAACATGTCGTATAAGACGCCTAGTCTAGTTTTGACAATGGAACATCCTATATAAGACAATTGTTTGACGTAGCAGATGTTGGCAATCAATATGTAGGACAACATATGGCTCTGTAAGTAGGTGTTTTTGCTTCATGCTTGTTTAAGGATGTTTTCTTTGAAAGGATGTGTTTGTTTGTTTCTTTTTCTACTTGAGTTAGTCAAGTCAAGATGGTAGGATGGATTCTGATAAATGGAAGACTAGAAAAATGGAATGTTAATGGATTGAGATGGGTGAAGAATGATGAATCGTATGTGCTTGAGTATTGGATACTTCCTTCATATTCCAGACTGCTTACATACCTTGCATCCACGGGATCAAAGAACATTATGATGAAAGATGAAAAATGATAATATGTAGTTCTGGGTAGAGTGATGAGTGGGTTAAGGTGTTTGAGCTTGGGTTGGTGAAATGATGATATCTTATGTACTTGAGTACTGGATACTTCCTTTGTATTCCAGACTGCCTACATACCCATATCCATGGGATCAAGGCACCTTATGATTGGGATTGAGATGATATGTATATCTGCCTTGGGCTTGATGATGTAGGACAGGATGAAGTGTATTGGTTTCGGTGAGATTTTTGAGGGATTGGTTTGAAGGGTTTTTTTTTTTGAAGTGTTTTTGTTCTTGTTTGTGTTTTTCTTGAAGGATGAAGTGTTTTTTTTTGTTTGAAGTGTTTATTAACCACCAACAAGGATCCATTCCTAGACCTAAGTTAAGGAAAAGGTTGCCCCCATTCTGGTAGAGGTGTTTATTATGGATGATTGACATAGGATAACAATGGTTGATAGGAAGACATAGATGATTTTGACATGGTTCACTGACATAGGATAACTTGACATGAATAATTTTTGACATAGGACAACTTTGACATGGATAATGTTTTGACATAGATCAAGACGTAGGATAATGACGATGGATGAACTGACATAGAGAAGCTGACGATTGACATGGATAACTTTGACATAGGATACTGATGACAAACATTTGACAAATTTCCAAGCTATTCTAGATAGGAAAATGGAAATGCAAAAGGTCAATGGTTTTATTCTGGATGGATGGATGAAGTTTATTATGAAATGGACATGGAATGAACAAGACTTGATAGATGGTGGATGCTGACTCTGCACATAGTGCCTATTTGCCAAGTTTTCACTATGGTACTTATCCAAGGTGCCTATTTACCAGGTTTTCACCAGAGAATGGATTATGTTTTTGTTTTTGTTTTTTCTTTTTTTTTTTATAATTTTTAATTTTTTTTGACATGGATACTCTTAGGATCAGGCAAAGAACTTCTTGAGATGAACACTATTGAGTGGCTCATCTAGAGGAATGCATTTAGGTGTTTCTAAAGTATAAGTGTCTGATCCATATACTGCTATAATAACAAAGGGTCCTAACCAATTAGGCTCAAACCTACCCTTTTTTTCTCGATATGCTTGATTTATCTGATTTTCTTTTAAGACAAGATCACTAACTTGAAACTATCTTTCTTTGATCTTCTTCTTATAGTTGCACCGAAGGCAGTTTTGATAAATATGGAGATGATTAAGCACGACAAGGTGCCTCTCATCTAGTAGTTCTAGCTCAGCTAATCTGGAAGCGCGATACTCCTCTCCATCAATCAGGTTCTTCATGGATACTTGAAGGGATGGGATCTCGACCTCTATAGGTAGAATGGCTTCAGATCCATAGACCAAGGCATAGGGTGTTGCACCAGTTGGTGTTTTGATACTAGTGTGGTAGGCCTATAGGGTGGGATTGAGTTGCAGGTGCCAATCACGACCAGCCTCATTGACCATTTTCTTGAGGATTTTGAGAATGGTTTTGTTGGAAGCCTCAGCTTGGCCGTTACTCTGCAGATAGTAGGGAGTGGAAAAGTGATATTGGCTATTGTAGTGGGTGCACAAAGCATAGACATCTTGATTCTTGAATGGTGTCCCATTATCAGTGACAATGGCTTGGAGGATACCATACCGACAAATGAGGTAGTTAAGGATAAACTTGGCTATTTTATTGCCGATAATATAAGTCATGGGAATGGCTTTGACCCACTTCATGAAATACTCAGTGGTGATAATGATAAATTTATGGCCATTGGATGAGGATGGGTAGATTTGTCCTACAAAGTTGAGACCCCATTGTGAAAAAGGCCATGGAGTTGTCACAGGTTGTAGTTCATGAGCTGGTTCGTGAACCAAATCTCCATGCTGTTGGAATTGTAGACACTTCTTAGCAAACTATAAAGCATCTTGTTCTATGGTAGGCCAGTAATAACTTGTTCTAAGTATCTTCTTAGCAAGGTTAGGACTGGTAGAATGTGCACCATAGGCACCTTCGTGTATGTCTCATAAGGTAGAATCAACTTCTTCTGCATTAAGACATCGTAAGAGGATACCATCGAGACTCCGGCGATATAGTGTATCACCCAGAATGGTGTAACAGGAGGATTGCTAGATAAAGGTTTTGCGTTGGGTTGTGGATAGTTCAAAGGGAAAGGTACCATGTTTAAGGTATTCATAGATATCTTCGTACCATGCGGAATTGGGACCAACAAGTTCGCAGATGATTTCAGTAAGTGGAACATTGACGACTAGTATTACCAATCGCTTGATCAAGAATTCACATTTTTGTCTGTTTGCAGGCATGTCTATAAGTGACCCCATAGAAGCCATAGAGTCTGATGCTTTGTTATTCTCTCTATGAATTTGCTCAAAAGTGATTCTAGAAAAGTGTGGTTTGTAGGCATCCACTAGTTTCTTGGAAGGGACCAACTTCTCATCTTTTGTTTGATACTCATCAATGACTTGTCGAATGACTAGCTGTGAGTCTCCATATACCTGTAGTTTTTTTATTTCCCATTGGATTGCTATATGGAGACCTATGAGGAGTGCTTCGTACTCAACTATGTTGTTGGTGCAAGGAAATACAAGCTGATATGACTTTGGGATATCATTTTGAGGCATGATAAAAAGGATGCCAACCCCTGATCCATGCTGTGTAGGGACCATCAAAATACAATTTCCACATTACTGAGGTAGAAAGAGTGAAGAGATTTTCATCTGAAAAGTCAAATACAATAGGATGTACATATGTCATGGGTGCTTCTGCTAGTTGATCTACTAAGGCTTGTCCCTTAATTGCTTTACGATCCACATACTTAATGTCAAATTCACTAAGGATCATGACCCATTTAGCTAGTCTACTTGTGAGAGTTGCTTTTGCTAGGAGATACTTTAATGGATCAATTTTGGCTATTAGATTTGTGTGTTGGTTTAGCATGTAATTCCACAATGTTTGGGAAGTGAACACTAAGGATAAACAAGCTCTTTCCATAGGTGAATAATTGAGTCCATAACCCACCAAGGTTTGACTGATATAATATATTGCATACTCTTTTCCTGACTCATCATGTTGTGCTAGAAGAGCCCCTAGGGCTGCATTTGTAGTTGAGATGTACAAGATCAAAGGCCTATCAGTGACTCATGGTACCAAGACAGGAGGTGTAGCTAGATATTCGTTGAGCTGGTCAAATGTTGCTTGACACTTATCATCCCATCGAAATGAGACATCCTTTCAGAGTAAGTGTTGAAATGGTTGGCATTTATCCACTAGTTGTGAGATAAATCACCTAATGGATTGTAACCTTCCTTGAAGGCTCCTTAATGCTTTCAAATTCTTTGGTGAAGGCAATTCTACTATAGCCTTAACTTTTGCTGGATCTACTTCAATGCCTTTGCAAGATACGATGTATCCCAACAAATTTCCTGAAGTTACCCCAAAGACACACTTCTTTGAATTGAATCTCACTTGAAAATTTTCTAGTCTATCAAAAATTTGTCCTAGAACCTGTATGTGATCTGCCCTAGAAGACTTTTCTAGTATATTATCAACATAGTCCTCCATGATGTGATCAAAGAGATCATGGAATATCACTGTCATTGCTCTTTGATAGGTTGCTCCTAAGTTTTTAAGACCAAATGGCATTACGCACCAACAATAGGTACCCCAAGGACAAGTGAAAGTAGTTTTATGTTGATCTTCTTCCACTATCATTATTTGATTGTAGCTGAAAATCCATCCATTAGAGAAAGCATTTCATGACCAGCAGTCAGGTCCACTATGGGATCAATGTTTGGCAGTGGAAAGTCATCTTTGGGACATGCTTTGTTGAGATCTTTGAAGTTAGAACACATGCAGATGCCCCCATTTGGTTTAGCCACAGGTACAATGTTTGAGACCCATTCTGGATAATCAATCAACTTGATGAATTTTACATCTAACAATTTCTATATTTCAACTTTGACTAAGAGAGCAATCTGTGGGTGCATCTTTCTGAGCTTTTGTTTGACCGGTTTAGCTTTTGGATCAACCATGAGATAGTGAACTACTAGTGAAGGGTCTAACCTTGGCATATCAACATAGGTCCACACAAAGTTGATGGTTTGTTGTAAGAAGAATTTGGTAAGATTCTTGTGCTCTTGTTCTGATAATGATGCTACAAGAAATGTGGTCTTATGATTTTGCTCTGTGCCAAGATTTATCTCTATAGAATCTTCCACTAGGAGAGCTGATTTCTATTGATACTTAGATGGTAAGGGAAGGTCAAGTCCTCCATCCTCAGGTGCCACAATTTGGTTTTCACCTTCAGATACGTCCTTTATTTTTATTGTTTTCTAATTAGGAGGTGCCACTGGGTGGTTTTCACCTAGAGATATTTCTTTATTTTTACTTTTGCAACTGGAGGATTTGACATTCTCACCAAAATAAGTAGCTTGATCTAGTTCCATTACAAAACTATCTTTGTGATCACCAAGAGGGATACCATCCCAGAGTCCCATGAACTTAGCAATAGCTTCGTCATTTTGAAAAAATCTAGAATGGGGGACCCTTGTTGGTCCCAATTGATAAGTTTAGGGTAGACATGTGTTACAATCTAGGTGCTAGTGGTGGATGTTAAGGATACGGATGATAGCATGAATATTGAAGATTCAGTGAAAAGGTCAATCATATGGAGGTAAGAGTCATCAATGATATCCTCTTTAGACGTCTAATCTTCTTCACAATAATGGGTTCTATGTCACATTGATTATCCTTCCCAAGGCCACCCTTGCCTTTGTAGCCCATGTTCTTCACAATTCTTAGGCCATTGCCATATTGTTTCATTGGTACGGTGACTGGTTCTTTCTCTTTGTAGAGCCAAGATGAGATGTCTTCAATAGTTTCCTCTACCAATAATTTTACCTTTTGGAATTAGGTTAGAGATGGTAGCGGGGGATAACTTCTTTCTTAGTTGCTTTGGCTATGGGTGGTTGGCCATAGGATTTAGGGGATAAGGGAATCCTCCCTACACAACAAGATTTAGAGATATCATATTCACCAAAGCCTATTTCATAGATGTGGGTTGTGATTTCAGGAATAGGATTAGGTTTAGGTTCAACTTCAAAGGCCTTTTTTAGATTTTTGGAGTCGACATACAATGGAGATTCATGGGCTTTATCATTGTTTGGCACTTGGTTGCTATTCTTATAACTTCTTTGCAAGGTATGCCATAATTCAAAGGGATTAGGGTCTCCTGGGATAGTGATCTCTGTACCATTAAATGGGAACTTGAGAGACTAATGGTACATAGAGGGAATAGCTTTCATGGCATGGATCCATGGGCATCCTAAGATAATGTTATAAGGTAGCTCAATGTCAAGGACTTGGCACCTAGTTTCAAGCATGATGAGGCCTACTTGTATAGGCAAGTGGATAACACCTTCTGAACAACGCTCAGCATCATCATACCCCTTGATTGTAATACTTTGATCAATGTTGACATGATCCTCAAAGTATCCCAATTGTTTAAGTAACTTGAGAGAACAGATATTGAGACCAGAACCACCATCTATAAGTATGCATTTGATCTTTCACTTATAGATGAAAACTTCAATGTGAAGGGCATCATTGTGACATAGATCAAGGGATGGGAGGTCTTTTTTAGAAAAGACCACATTGTAAGGTGAGGCAATGTTACCTATTATATCTTGGAAATCTGTGATTGCTATGTTATTAGGAACCGAAGACTCTTGTAGGGCTTTTTCTATCATAGCTTTATGTGCGTGTGGTGACCGTAGAAGGTCCAAAATAGAGATCTATGCCGGGGTTTTCCCTAGATGTTCTACAAGATTGTAATTAGATTGGCTTGGGAGATTTGGTGTAGGCCCACGAAGGGTAACATAACCACGACGAGTTGTGACAGCACAATCCATAGATTTACCTTTGATAGTGAGGGTAGACACACGACTTTCTTCAAAATGACCTACAATAGAGTCGTAGGAAGTAGAGGCTTTGTTAACACCTTTACCTTTGTTAGGATTTTGACCTTGACCATGGTTAGGGAATGGCTCCTTGTACATGTTGAGATTTTTTTTGGTGTTTTGAGTAGGAGGTGCATCAAAAATGACATCACCTCTATTAATAAGGTTTTGGATCATGTGCTTGAGTTTCATGCATGATATGGTTATGTGTCCTTTGGTCCTATGGTATTCACAATATTCATTGTCTTTGTACAATGTGGGTTTGTAAGTAGGTTTGCCATATGGGGGAGCATCCGGTAGTGTGACGAGTCCATTTTGCACAAGTTTCTTTAGAACTAACTCTATAGGCTCTCCCAAGGGAGTGAACTTACACCTAGGAGGGTAATTTTGGGGAGGTCACACTTGTTGATGCTGCTAGTTTTGGTTTTGTTGTCAGTGTTGTTGTTGTTGAGGCAGAGGTTGGTTTTGTTTGGTTGAAAGATTAAGGGGTGTTTGTAGTGTTTGGACATGTTTGGGATCCACCACACCATCATTGACCATGTTTTTGTTTTTGTTCCAATATTTGGGCTTATCCTTTGATTATTATTGGGGAGGATTGTCTTTATTGTCTTTGAAGATTTTGACCACGCCTTTAGTGATGAGGGCCTTTTCAATGTTGATGCCGTTATAGGTAATCTAGTCAAAGGTTGTAGCACTTAGTATTTGCAAATGGAAAACCAATTATTGGTTTAGGCTCTGCACAAAGATGCTAACAAGTTGCTTTTTAGGTATTTTGAATGGGAATTTGCTAGCCATTTGTCTCCATCTTTGAAGGAAGGAGATGAGAGTTTCCCCATTTTTCTATTTGTTGTTGCATAGGTCAGTCATAGAGACCTCATGTTTTTTGTTTAATGAGAAATGGGAAGCAAATTTCTCTGCAAGCTCATTAAAAGATTTGATACCCATAGGTATATGCGAGAACCATTCTATAACTTGACCTCCAAGACTGCGAGGAAAGAGGTGCATGAGGTATGTGTCATTATGTGCAACCTCTAAACAAGCGAGATAGAATTCTCTAAAATGGTCCTTTGGGTCTCCTCTTCTATTGTATTTATCAAATTTAGGTATAGTAAATTTGGGAGGAAAAGGGATCATTTGCAATGACCAATCAAATGGATAAGGACAAACCTCTTCCAAGGAGAAGGTTTTCTTAGTATGACCAAATGTAAGATCGGCTACTTGTTGTTGTACTTTGACAAGTTTGAGCTCCATAGTTGTTGGAGGGGTTGGAATAGCTTCCTATTGCACTAGAGGTTGTTGTTGCCCATAGGGGAGATTGTAATTGAAGTCATAAGAATTGGTGTTATACGGGTCGTAGGATTGGTTGGGGTTGTATGTGGCATATGTTCGGTTTGGATTGGGTTGGTTTTGGTTGTTTTGGTTTTTGATATGTGGAGGTGGTGCAAGGTAAGAATGGTGGCTCTGTGATTGTTGTGGAGGTATGATGAAAGAGTTTTATTGCTAATATTGTTGAGGAGGTGTGAAGAGCGAATTTTATGGAGGAAAGCTAAAGTTTGTTGGATTTGGTTGCGATGGCGGAGTATAGCCATAGGATGATTGGTTTTGTGATTGTTGAGGGTTATTGAGATATGTGTTGAAGAGATTGAGAGTGAAAGATCTTTGTGGTGGAGGGACATAGGTAGATGGGTTTTGTGATGGTTGGGGTTGATTGAAATATGTGAGATTGAGTGTGGAAGAACATTGTGGTGGAGGGACATAGGTAGATGGGTTTTGTGATGGTTGTGGTTGGTTGAAATATGTGAGGTTAAGTGTGGAAGAATGTTGTGGTGGAGGGACATAGGTTGTGTTGACATTTTGTGAATGTTGTGGTTGCCTGACATTGTTTGGGTTAGTGATATAGAGGGTTGATGACGTTGGGGGTGGTGTTTGTTGTGACCCTTGTTGCATGGCTACATAAGTGTTTCCCAGATTATAGTTTGGTGGAAAACCATCTCATGATGGGGTAGCCAATGTTCCACTTGCGATGGGCATTTGTGATATGCTAGGAGGCTGTTGTGTGTTTGATTGAGCTAAAGCAGCTTGTTTTGCTAGATCTGCTTGACTTTGTAGAGTCTCTTCTTGGTGTTTGTAAATCTCCATAGGAGTCAAGAGTGGTGATATGGGTCTTTCTGCTATTGGATTTTGATAAAGAGGATTCTCATATTGAGCGGAAAAAGATTTATTCATTCTCCCTTGTGAGCTTTGTTCAGGTATGGGAGTGGTCATAGTTGACATAGTTTGGACCGCAGTTATAGTGTCATGGGTTTTGTTTGGCTCTTTTAGATTAGATAGGTCAAAATCTTGGGGTAATTTGGCTCCTTGTTCTGCTAGTAAGGAAAAGAAATGATCTTGGTTCTCACTAAGGATTTTTCCAAATGTAGCTATGGCTCTAGGATCTTGCATGATTTCATCAAGGTCTTGTCTATCTTCTTGAGAGGATTGACCTTCTTCAAAGTATCGCTCTTCTTGAGATGGGACTTGAACCGTGGTATAACTGGGTGTAGAAAAATCATGAGGCATGCCAGTAGTGAATTGAGTTACATCTACTAAAGGGACATTACCTTCTTGAGGATTGGCTAGTTGGTCATGTTGGGACCTGTTTTGAAAGTTGGTTGGTCTTTCCATTGGTATTTTTGGAGTACCCTTTGGAGTCATGTTGGATTGGCTTGGTTGAGGTGTATGAGGAGGTGATTTGCGCTTCCTTGGGGCAACTTGTTTATCCTTCATAGATTGTTGGAGTCTAGTGGTTACCATGGGATACACTAGGACGATGTCTTTGAGATTTTTCTAAGATTTTGCTGTGATTTTACTAAGACAGTTTGAAAAAAACAATTTTTTGGACAGAGGCGCTATATTGTACTGCAAAGGCATGGTATTGTATTACCAAAGGCATTGGACTACACTAAAAAGGCACTGGGATATTATGCCAAAGGCGCTAAGTTAGTATCAATGATAAAAAGGAAATTTTTGATAGATTTGGTTTTGAATTTGATTGGATTTTCTTTGACAAGATAAAACACATCAAACAAAGTACTAGAAGAGGACTGACACACCAGATAGTGTATATTCAAGGCTTACGAAAAAGCCCAATGTTTCCACGGGTATAAGATAATTGCAAATAATTTCAAGCACTTTTATCCCTAGATACAAGCTTTCATTACGATAGTTCAACCCACAACTTGAAATCTCTGATGACCAAATGTCATTCCATATAGGTGTCATACATTTGCATCTTTGCCAGAGATGATAGGTAGGGATATCTCACCCTCCCCTTGAAAAGCCACAAGTAGGTCACAAGTGCTTATGCTAGCTGAGGGAATACTATCTCTTCTCAAGGGAGGCAATGGTGAGTATATTGGGGGCAAAACCAGCTATGCCCTTGCATTGAAATTTATCGCAACGTTCGGAGGTGAATCAGGTAGTCACTATCTAGATGGTTTTTAGTGGCTTTGAGGGATCAACGCCTTACAAGCAATGTGACAAGCTACTAAAAGTTTTGACCAATCCTACTAAGAGTATCAAACACTTTGCACAATGTGAAATCGCTTTCACAAAGAGCTAGTACACCTCTTTTCATTTTGGCACCACAAGGTAAGGCTGATGCTGGTTAGGACTTGACTTTTGCCTTATCCCTCTTATATAGTAGTTCAAAGGAAAATGCCGCTTAGGGTCATCCCTTTTGGATGAAGTGCAATCCAAAAGTAGGCCCTTCTAAAGGAATAACTAAAAAGTAAGATCAAGCACATCAAACAAAGGTTCAATTGTCTCGTTATAAGAAAAATAAGGTGCAACTAGAGTAGGCACACACACGATTGTAGTTGTCAATTGTCCCTTATGAAATTAAAGTGTTTAGCATTCATGTCCATTGTCCCTTAAGAAAGCAATATGTTCCTAAGACTTAGATTGTAGAAGATGATTTGTTCAATTGTCCCTTAAGAAAGCAATATGTTTCTAAGACTTAGTGCGATAGATTTGGCAATTTCTTCAAATCTCATCCTATATGAACATGTTAGAAAACCCCATTGGCTCTATTTGAGTGATAAGAAGCTGCAAAAAGTTGATTAGTTCCACACAAACTCAATAGTTAGCAAAAATCAAAATAACTGACCAGAAGTGCTTTACTGTAATACCAAAGGCGACTTACTGTACTACCAAAAGTGCTTGACTGTGCTACTGAAGGCGAGATATTGTTGACCAAAGGCACTGAATTGTGATACTAGAGGCGTGTTACTATACTACTAGAGGTGCGATACTGTGCTACAAAAGTGCGGTATTGTCCCAAAAATCTAGAATTGAAAGATGATTTCATGATTTTAATATGCTCTGTAATGATTGATAAAGTTGAGATCATAAGGGCAATGATATATGATATATTAGACCCTACAAATTATAAAAAACAATTAGAAACCCTGAGCAGCCAAAGGCATTGTACTCCTCTGCCAGAAGCGTTGGACTGCAGACCAGATGCGCTAGACTGTGCCTCCAAAGGCACTTTGATATCACCCAAAGGTGCTTTGATGTGGTACCAGAGGTGCTTTACTGTGATGCAGAGGTGCTTTGCTGTGTTTGTCTACGTTGTTCCATACTGTACTTCAAAAAATCAAAATTTCTAAAGAAAACAAGTGATTAGTGGGTCCCACCAGGATGCCAAAATGTGTATAGGAAAAATTCAAGATTGGGAATAATATCAAAAATCAATGATAACCACCAACTCAATTACTCATAACATCAAAAGATCTATCTAAGCAATAACCAAATCAATGAATAAATCAAGTTACAAATAAAGAAGCTATCGCCTAGATTGTTTGGATCTCTTGGTCGATTGTAGATTGCTCAATAAATTGCATACCCATGGTGTTGCAACAAGCGGATGTAGATTATGATTATGTGCTCAAAAGGTTGATGTGCTCAACGATGCGATGAATGCTCAATGTGCTATATGGATGCCTGAGAATAAATGATCGAAGAGGATTTGTTATGGAGATGAGGGGGGTTTATATAGATTTCATACATGATCGATCAATGGATGAAATAAATCCATAAAATGGATGGTTGAGATAAATCAAATAACTCATGATGAATGTGCACCTGACATGTGTCACAAAAAGATATTTTTATTTGAGTTAACTGATTGATTTGACATAAAAAGACATGGAACAAACATATTTTTAGATTTCATAAAAATAGAAATGCTTTTTTCTATTTTATGAGTTGGTGATAAAAATAATAATGATTAAGTCAATTAACTCAACTTTAGATTTGCTTTTTACAAGATTTGAGACAAATTAAATAATAAATTATTTAATTTTATATGCATGATGAAGAAGGTATTTTTAGAGGATTGGAAGATAAAAAAATGAATTAAATAAATAAATTTATTTAATTGTTTGTGCATGATGGAAGACATAGAATAGATTTGAAGATTTAAATAAATTAAACAAATAAATTGATTTAATTTATTTTGCATGATAAAGGGTAAATAAAATATTTGATTTTATTTTATTTTTAGAGATTGAGATTCAATTTAAATAAATTTGAATGATTTATTTAAATTTGGAAGAATAATTGATTTAATTAAATAATTTAGAAATTATTTAATTGTAGATAAGAGGATTTTGATGATTAATTAATTAAATAATTAATTTATTCAATTGATGTGGATTTGAATTTTGGAAGAAGATAATGATTTAATTAAATAATTAAAATTATTTAATTTTGGAAGAAACAAGTTGATTTTGATTAAATTAATTAAATAAATAGAATTTATTCAATTAATGTTGATTTTAGGAGATTTAGAAGAATTGATGATTTTGATGAAATTAATTAAATAATTTGATTATTTAATTAATGTTGAATGTAGGTGATTAGACAGATTTTGATGAAAATGCAAGTGATATGATGACATGGTCATTTGTCTCGACACGCCCGTTGGTCTCCCGTAAGTCCGCATGCGCTCCACCCAGTGCTTATGCACAAGAATCGGCATGTTTGCTAGCTCTCAAAATACTCTAAGCAAGGACACTCAACTAGGCAAGGAAGGCAAAGGGCTCTCAAGGCTTGTTAACTCTAAGTGTGCAAATGAGTTGGGTATGGCCCCTTGAGACTTTTTATAGCATCCCCACCCTCATTCGTCCCACCCCATGTCCTATTTTTCCTCATGTCAGCTCTTTTTCTTCATCGTGTCAACTTCCACCTATCTAGTCTAACCTCGTCTTTCTCAAACACAATCTTCTAGTCAAGTGTCAACCTAGTCCTTCTGTCACTTCCTTGTCTTTCCTCTCGAGGGGACATCCTACACTAGCTACATCGGGGCATCAAAATTGTATCATGTCTTCAACAATCATTTTATTTAAATTTGGAAGAATAATTGATTTAATTAAATAATTATGAAATTATTTAATTGTAGATAAGAGGATTTTGATGATAAATTAATTAAATAATTAATTTATTCAATTGATGTGGATTTGAATTTTGGAAGAAGATAATGATTTAATTAAATAATTAAAATTATTTAATTTTGGAAGAAACAAGTTGATATTGACTAAATTAAGTAAATAAATAGAATTTATTCAATTAATGTTGGTTTTAGGAGATTTGGAAGAATTGATGATTTTGATGAAATTAATTAAATAATTCAATTATTTAATTAATGTTGATTGTAGGTGATTAGACAGATTTTGATGAAAATGCAAGTGATGCAATGACATGGTCATTTTTAGGTGTCTACAATGACAACTACTGAATTAACGGAATTAAAAGCTCAATTACAAGAATTGTTGGCTAAGGGTTTGATTAGACCTAGTGTCTCACCTTGGGGAGTACCAGTTATCTTCGTCAAGAAAAAAGGATGGAACCCTAAGATTATGTATTAATTATCATATGCTCAATAAGGCAATGATAAAGAATAAGTATCCTTTACCATGTGTAGATGATCTTTTTGATCAAATGTGTGGAGCTGCGGTGTTCTCAAAGATCAATTTGTGATTAGGGTATCATCAGTTAAGATTGAAGGATGATGATATCCATAAAACAACCTTCAGGACAAGGTATGGACACTACGAGTTCACATTGTTACCTTTTGGTTTGACAAATGCCCTTATAGCATTTATGAATCTCATGAATAGTGTGTTTAGAGTTTATTTAGATAAGTTTGTTCTTGTTTTCCTGGATGATATTCTCATTATTCTAAAAATGAAGAAGAGCATAGGCAATATTTGCAAATTGTATTGCAATGATTAAGGGAACATAAGTTGTATGCAAAAATATCAAAGTGTTCTTTTTTTCAAAAAGAAATTCAGTATCTCGGGCATATAACATCTGCTGAGGGGATATTTGTTGATCCAGTCAAAATCAAATCTATTCTCGATTGGCCTATACCTTCCAATGTACATGAAGTATGTAGTTTCATGGGTTTAGCTGGTTATTATAGAAAATTTGTTCTAAATTTCTCAAGTATTGCAAGCCCAATCACCTCCTTGCAAAGACAAGGAAAGTGTTTTGAGTGGACAAATGAATGTCCGAAGGAATTTGATCTATTGAAAGAACACTTAACAACTGCTCCAATTTTAAAAGTTCCTAACCTTGAAAGATAATTTGAAGTAGTAACTCATGCCTTAGCAGATGGATTAGGGGGTGTACTTATGCAAGATGGGCGAGTGATAGCCTATGAATCAAGGAAGTTAAAAACTTATGAGAAAAATTATGCCCCACATGATTTAGGGCTAGCAGCAGTAATTCATGCTTTGTAAATGTGGCGTCATTATTTGTTAGGAAAAACTTTTGTACTTAAATCAGATCATCAAAGTCTTAGATACATATTTTCTCAACCACATCTTAATGCGTGGAAAAGAAGATGGTTAGAATTGATATCTAATTATGATTTTGAGATAAGCTACATTCAGGGAAAGGAAAACATGGTAGCTGATGCATTGACTCAGAGAAGGCATATTGCTTCAATTGTTTCTATTCATGCAAATTTTAAAGACTTAGTACTACAAAAATTGTCTAGGGATGAGTATTATGAACAAGTCAAGCAAGCTCTTAGAAACAATCCTAAAGACTCAAGGTATGATGGATTTCATTTTGAGTCCAATGGATTATTGAGATACAAAAGAAGAATTTACGTTCCAAATTTAGTTGAATTAAGAAATCTTGTGTAGAAAGAAGTCCATTGCGCCTTATTCCAGACATCTGGGAGTAACTAAACTTCTAGCAGATGTAAAATCTCTTTACTTCTGGAAAGGAATGAAGGGTGATGCTGTAAGATTTGTAGCAAGTTGCCTGGAGTGTCAGAGAATAAAAGAAGAGCATTAACATCCTGCAGGATTATTGTATCGACATGATATACCTAAGTGGAAATGGCAAGTTATAAGTGTTGGAGTCCAGGACAACACTGAGAGGGGGGGTGAATCAGTGTTGTATTAGTTTTCAAATCTTTTTGCAAACTTTAAGTTTCAAGATACAAAGAGAGAAAGATATCATTAATTTGTCAAACACATATGCACATGAATGAGAATGAAGGAAGAGAACAAAACCTCATGAGCAAAGTAATAACACACACACATACAGATGAAAACAATATGAGACATAACACAAATTTGTACGAGTGGAAAACCTTCCTGGGGTAGAAAAACCACTCCAAAACTGCCTCACTGGCTTAACCTTGAAAAATTATTTACAAGCCTCACTGTCTGATATGGGTGTCTCACTGACAAATGGTCTCATTGACCTACAGACCTCATTGGCATAGTCTCACTAACATGTGATAGCCTCATTGGCATAGTCTCACTGACATTTACACAAACACTTTGGGTCCATATACAAATTTTATTAGGGGATTACCCTGTTTCAATCAAGCTCAAAAACCTTATATCTCCTATTTCATTTTCACAAAAATTTTGATCTTCAACTTCTGCAAAAAGGACAAAAATAATGTCTCCTTTGATGTCATCAAATCACCAAAACACCATTTTCAACCTGCACAAATTACAATGGAATCTTTGATACATTATTGATCACAATTTCAATGATTGTGAAAGAAGGCTATCTCTGCAAAAAATTAGCACATCACAAGTTCAAATTCTCTTCAAAATCATTTATCCCTGCAACATAAGACATCTCTGAAAAATCCTTGAATTCACCTCTACAAACAACTCCATTACTTTGATCTCCTTTCAATCAAACGACATCTCTGCAAGATAAACAATTAACTCTTCACACTCATCCAATACATACTTCTATCAGTCTATTAAAATTGCTCTTCATCAGATCAATTCTATTATCTTCTTCTCTGCATGACCATTCATTTTCACCTTCCATATTATTTTATTAATCTGCCCTCATATCCATCTTTCTATTTTCTTATCTCTGCAAAAAAAACTTCAATAGACTTAAATAAACTTAAATCCATTAAGCCAATATTCATCTGCATGAGACAAAAAAAATCATAAAAAAAACTTCAAAACAATTCTACCCAATGTCTCGAGATATCCTTCATTTGATATGAGGAAAGAAGAAAAAAAAACTTCCAAAAATATTCCTTGAAAAAATCTCCTTCATATTATTCAGTTTTATAGAAAGATGCCTTTTTTTTAAGGCCTATAAAATAGAATATGAAAAAGTTTCTAAATTTAAAACTAAAACCATTTATGGCTTATTCTTGATCCCTTCAAAAAAACTTTCCAAACTTCATGAAACACATTCAAACCAAAAGAATTCGATGCATTTTATAAAAACAAAACCTCCATTAAATATCTTTGAATGATATGCATTGAACACTCCAACTTGGCTTTGTATAAATCGGACTCTCCATAAAATAAAGGAATTTGATGCCCAAATTAAAATCATTGAATAGCCTTTCCAAATACATTGATGACCGATGCAATTTGTTAAAGAGCCAAGGAGACCGATGGCATATATGAGAAAAGAACCCTCTACTAGGTTACACTTAAGTGACATGACCTGCAATAACAGGTCAATGATAGTTTAAAATAAAAAATGCATAGGTCATAAGATAGACTATATAAGGATTTTGAGAGATGTTTATTTAAGACAAATTTAAACCATTCCTTAACTTATGACAATAGACATTGATCTTTCAATACTTCTGCCAAGACTATCTTAATCTTTGCCACTGAGCCTCTTATCTTAAACAAGACTATTAAGAAGGCATCCTGAAATCATAAGATTGTGAACCCATTATCACCTGATTATTACCATCACTATTCATTATGGCTTTGATCCTATCAACTTGAACCCATGAAGGCATGTGAACACATGAAGAACCTGAAACACCTTAACGAAGCAAGTCAATCAATGATCATATGAATATTTCTCTGACAACACCTTTTTGATCTCAACCTGAAGTGAAACATGAAACAACATGAAACAACCATTGTCACAAAGATGAATAAGCAACTGTGTACAAACAATTGTGACTGTGTCAAATGTGACACCAACCAACTTTGTGCCAAATAAGTCATCATACCAACTGAGACAGTACAACTGAGAGTAATCAATGAAATCAATGTAGTGTATACAATCAACTGCTACATGAAGAACACCATAACACCATAATGACATGAATGAACGAACAAGCCCTGTAAATTTGTCAATCATAAATGATACCTCCTATGCATCTGTAAGACATCAACCTGTGTTTGTCATCAACAGCTCATCAATATGTTCAACCATCAACACAAACAAGTTAGCATCAATATCTTATGTGATCAACAAATGATGTGATCAACATGATCAAACAAGTCCTGTGATCATGAAAGAAGATGATGATCAATGATTAACATCATAAACTAAAACTGATAACTCCAAGGACCAATATGAACACCACACATCAAGATCATGAGAAACCATTTGAAGATATCCTAAACAAACACATCCTTGATAGACCTGACACCTGATGAGCAACATCATGTGAATGCATACAACTCTTGAGACATCTAAACATTATGAATACTCTTGTATATCATACAATCTACTCAACACCTTTTTGACATCAATGACAATCAGTCACCATCAATAAGTATGGACTTTGTTTAGGGTCTGCCAATGTCCAAAAACAAACATGATGCCATTCTGGTTGTGGTTGATAAACTCACAAAGGTTGCACATTTCATACCAGGAAATTTGACTTATGGAGCACCAATGTTGGCTCACAAATTTGTTTAGGAGGTGTTTAGATTACACGGAGTTTCTGAAAAGACTATCTCGGATAAAGATGCGCGAATAACATTAAGGTTTTGGCAAACCTTGTTTTCAGTGCTAGGAAACAAACTCAATGTAAGTACAACATATCATCTTGAAATAGATGGTCAAACTGAGAGAGTTAACCAAGTTTTAGAGGGTTTTTTACGAATGTATTGCATGGATCAACAATATAAGTGGGAAGAATATTTACCACTGGTGGAATTTGCTTATAAAAATTCCTATCATTCTACCATTAAGATGGCACCATTTGAAGCATTGTATGGAAGAAAAGCCGAACTCCTATAAGCCAGGATAAGCTGGAAGATAGGATTAGCATTGGTCTAGAGATGTTAGCTGAAATGGAAGAAAAAGTTAAAATGATCAAGAAAAGATTGGCTGAAGCCAATGACAGGCAAAAAAGTTATGTTGATTGCAAGCATGCACCTAGACATTTCTCTATTGGAGAGAAAGTTCTTTTGAGAGTTAAACCATATAAAAGATCTATCAAATTTAGGAAATCTTCTAAATTAGCTCCTCACTACGTGGGACCCTTTGAAGTTCTTGAAATTATCAATCCAGTTGCCTGCAAGATTGCTCTACCGCCAACCTTGTCTACAATGCACAATGTCTTTCATGTTTCATATTTAAAAAAATATTTTGCAGGAGATAATCATATTCTAAATTGGAATGCATTACAGATGCAAGAACCAAGGGTGGTCATGATTGATCCTCTTAGAGTGCTTAGAACATGCAAGCTCTACTTGCATAATAGAGAAGTTATGTAGTGTAAAGTGCAATGGGACCAATATGCAGAAGACAATGTCACTTGGGAGGATTACTATGAAATTTATTAGAAATTTCCTTATCTTTTTCATGATTTTAACAATTAAACTAAAGACTTATTTTAAAACTATATTTTGATACACTGAATCATCGAGGACAATGAATCTTTAGGGGAGAGATATGTTACATCCCCATTTTGGCATGCTTTTACTTTTCAATTTTACATGGATAGAAGTAAATCTTTGAAAAAGTATTTTTGTACATGAGTTAAAGATTCTTTGCTAATGAGACTTAATGCAATGTTTTGGAGACATTAATTTTATGGAAAAACAATTTATGTAAATATGTTTATTTTGAATGTTTAAAGTTAATAGCACCTTACGTAATGAATTGTTATTTTTTATGATTGGAACATTGGTACACTGATCATGAGCTATATGTGAAAGTTTTAAGCAGGAAAACATGTATCTGGGACCCTCTGAGAAACAAAGATAAAGTATCTTCAAGGGAGAAGAGCATAGACCTTGGGTTACTGACTGGTATTTGCCAATTGAGTACAGTGTGAATCAAATAGTGGGCTCAAGTTAGTCAAGGTAAGTCTCATTTTGGTCAAACCTGGGATTGACTCGACAGGATTGTCAATGTCTTTTAGATTCTATCTTTTGAGTTAGTTGTGTACCAACTTTGTATTTTGCGATAAACAATGTTGTCAGATTAGAGCGTCAGCCGTTTATGACTAATGAAACTTTTCAACATTTACGTCATAAATGGTGGCGTATGCATCATCAAAATGTAGATGGATAAATTGTTATCACCTAGCGTCGCATGCTCTTTTATGGCAAGCCAGACCAATGCAAAATTTTGTGTTTTCGTGAAGGGGAGATAAACTCGACCTTGTCACATTTTACATAAATCCTTCAACATATTTATCTTCCTAATCATAAACAAAGTTGTATATATAGTTAAGACTATTAATAATACCATGATTATTATTTTGTTTCAAAAGGATAACTAGTGGTTTATGAGAATGACTCATGTCTATAATAATGATGTCAATCTATATTACCAATGCCCTATAAGAACCGGGGTGGTTGGTGTAGTGATGGCTATTAAACCTTGATTGGTGTGGCATAAAACTTAAGTACTTAGTGAAGCCCATGACCTATATTATACTTTGATTATTTAGTAACTTTTATTTTAAAACTAAGAAGTTGGCATTATCTCTTTAGTTGATTGAATTATCGATGAGCTATCGGGTTGCATATATGTTTACCCACGATAGCTTAACCACCTTTCACATCCCTTTTTAAGCTGAGTCACCCTCAAATATGGGAGGCTGTTGCAACCATCAGTGACATATCATTAACGAATTTGGATGGCAAGAGATAAAGATTAAAAAAAAAAAACCCATCCATGCATTTGTTTGGATAAAAGATGGTTATCCTCGAATCGAGGAGTCAAGAAAGTTGGTAAAAACATTTAAAATCTAGGAGGGCTCGTTGGTTGAGAGTAGTATATGGTATTTGGCAAAAAATGTGATTTTTAGCTATTTGGACGACGAGTAGAGCACTTAGAGATGAGCTTAAACTAATGTTGGATCTTCTCAAAGTGGTCTATAAACTAGGTTCTTTTCTCTATTTGAAGTGTTTTATAGTTTATGAATTTAGTTTTGAATTCAAGTTACTTTCAGTCTGAGAGTCTATGCATTACCCTATAAGGCCGACATCTTTGATTGATGAAAAGGCCATAGTTAAAAAGTTTGAAATGATACATTAGTTTCTAATTTTAGAATCTCAATATGATAATAGTCATGTTTTAGAATAGAAGGAAATTGATGCCTTGAGATTAAAATGGAGAATGGCTAAAACCTTAATATCTGTCATGATTTGTTTGCTTTGTAGAATGATTTTATCTGAGTTTAGAGTCTTGTCGAATTCTGTCAATACCAAAGATATTTTGGACAAATGATTGTTATTTTATCAAACCATATGACAAACGTAGACAATGGCATATTTTGAGGGTACCTCTGTAGGTTTTTATAAACACATCCTTAATTTGTTTTTTCTTATATTTCAGAGGACTCTGTATATATATGTATATTTAAAACATCTTCATAGCTATTTACAAATATCATAATTTTTTTCCCCAAAAGTTGTAGAAAGAATCTAGAGAGTGACATTAGAGTGATATGCATATATCTACCTGTAAAGGAACTCTTTTAAAACTTTAGACTAAGCTATATGATTTACCATCCTAGGTTGATGTATATAATCATATCTTTGAGTAATTTGCTGATTCATTACTATAGATGCTATGAGGGTGAAAACATAATGTTTATTTTGGCTGATACTAATAAGTTAGAAAGCCAACTTGATCAGGAATAATACTATGCATTTTGGTCGATTAGTACTATGTACTTAGATGCCAATTCACTCAATTTTCCTGTCATGCTAGGATAGGATTGTTGATAACTCAGAGGGGGGGTGAATCAGTTATCCTAATTATTTCTGCTTTCTGAACTTTATTAATAATCAATGTAACATTAATTCAAATGAGAAAACATAACCATGAAATGAAAATACACATGACACAATATTTTTGACGTGGAAACCCTGTTAAGGGAGAAAACGACGGGGTGATTAACCCAAGATTGTATTCTCTGTTAGAAGAATAGAAATACAAAATGGCACTTGCCAATTAGGGCTCACTGCTTGAGCACACTGCTCACAAGAAGGCACATTGCCTACAAGAGACACACTATCTACAAAAAGAGTGTTATACAATACTTGAACTGATTGGTAGCATCCACATATGCTGGGGTTCAGTTTTGGTTGGGCTCAGTACACTGATCTGCTGCACTTCATCTTTCCTCTTCTCTTATACTGCTTTCCTTTCACATACCTAACCTTCCTTACTACTTTTGCTCTTCTCTACTTTTATTCACTCATCACATTCAACAACACTTCTCACAACTAAATCCATTCTATATATATATCCGCACAAGTGATTTCATCATCTTTCTAGTCGGCACCAGAATAGTCAATATTTTCAATAGACTCTGATCTGTCGGCTGAATCATTGCATACCAAGTAATGTGGATGAAGGATATACTTGTGGAACTCATTAATCATGTCGGCCAAACATAATTCATGCCTTCATAACCTTTACCAACATCAGTAACACATCTGGAATAATGTCTGATGTTCTGCCAGTCAGTTCTTCCTCTGTTCACACTGCCAATTGGGAACCCGGTACTTAAGCATTCATATCTCTTTATCCTTTCCACACCAGAGGCTCAAACCTTGGAATCTATCAGTCAAGATACTCCTCTTGACTTCCCCAAATCCGCACTTCACCAAGATGCTTCTTCTAAGAGATCTGGACCTGTCTGTCGAACCTCGCCACATGCTCTGTTCTTGTTTACTAGACCACAACATTCTTCATTCTGACTTCCGGTAGAGACATACCAAGTCCTGCGGATGTGTGGGATGAACTTTGTTGCCATCAATGACAACATTCATGAATCCATATAGTGTCTCTTGCCAACAAGGATAAGTTGGTAAATATTCAAAATAAGTTAATGAGTATCATTATGCCGAAGAGCATTAAGTAACTTTGTATAAAAAGAAAACCCTAGGAATCTAAGGAACAAAGCCCAGTGATTATTCAGATAACCTGTCTAGTCAAGGAGACTAAACCAATTAATGAGTGGATAAACTCATTTGACCAAGTCAACTATAGGATTGCGATATTATCCAAGTCCAGTTGGGGTGGGTGAACAAATTGACTGCATTTATTGCAAATGCTTTTCATATTGAAACTTTGGCCAAAATAATGCACATGCCTCTAAGTGCATTGTCAATTCACCATATCCGGGATTACGTAACCTATTGGTATGATCATACTTGGCAAGAGGGTATCTAGGGTTGTATGATCATAGTGTTACGTAGGATACAACACCGGTACTTAGATGGCAAATACTGAAGATCACCCTAAGTCTATTCTCTTCGCGAAGGGTAGGGCCACTTCCGGCATGGAAGATGTGTGGGAGACCATCAATCTGTGGTTGGAGGCAAAGCACTCTGAAGATGCTTTCTCTCTCTCCTACATGAGATCCTGAGGCTTGTGATAAGGATGTTAGTAATCTAGATGCAACAAACTTTTGGTAAGATGACTTGTAAGTTCTAATGTTTTTTATAACTTAATATATTGGAATTGGAAAGACAAGTTTATATCTTGTTAAATTTATTTACTCTTCAGAAAAGAAGATTGGTACAAATTTTTACACTTTGTTTTCAAGTTAATTATGGAAAGAAAATTTTATTTCTATTTTACCTCAAGAATCTTTTTACCTTATGGTAATTATTGGGATTTTAAGTTTTGTGAAGTATGGATATTACAGTGGATTCATGCCATGGGGACAATTTCATCTACCCTTCATCGATCAATAAAGTTTATTTATGCAAATAAACTTTAAACCATTGAAGATGACCCGAATTCAGAAAGTTGTTTACAACTTGAGGTGCAAAAACAAGTTATCAATTACAAGATTCACAATAACTTAAAAGTTGATTCATCAATACCTTTTGCCACAGATAATATTTTGCAAGATTCCAAATCACCATTGAATGCACTTCTTGGTGACAATTGGGGTTCATTAGATTTTACTCCTACCTTTATGGAGGAATATAAATTCACTAATCTTGAAACATCAAAAGTTGCATTGATCTCATCCAAATAATCTTTGGAAATACCTAAGGAACCTAAAGTGTCTTTAGTAACAAATAAAGACAACACTCTTACTTACGCTACAGAATATGAGACCTATGAGGCTCCACCTTTTTCTAAAGAGATGGCATCCCTTTATGGTCATGGATTTCAAATGCTTTACAGAAATTGTGACTACATAGACAATGGTTGTGACATAAAATAACAAGGATTCATAGTACCCTTAGAAGCTATTGCATTTAACTCTTTGGTTGGTATTGGATACTATCCTTTGAAGCCCACCAAAGTTTATCGTCATCCTACTCTTAATGTTAATACTATATCAATAAGTCCAACATTCAATTTGATATATCCTGAGATGATAGACATTGATTGTCCACTAGGAAATATCCCGTTAGACACTTTTTCAATAGATGAAGCATTAATTGAACTTATGGGAGCTTATGACAATTTGCCCCATTATCATCATAATCATGGATTTTCCTATTGTTTAAGTGCAAAGGCATATTTTGGGAAAAACACTTGTTTGTCAAATGATGCCTTAGCATCTATCGAAGATCCCACAAAATCATCACCTTCACCTAGCCTCCTAGACTGTAGTACTTTACTTAATGGAAAGACTATCGATGTCTTGATGGAGAAGGATAACCTTGAAAAATTTATCCCTATAGGAGATTGCTTAAAAACAAAGAAGAAAAAGAAGAAACAACACAACTCTTACACGATTATCTAGAATTTATTGCTTGGAATTATTTAGATATGCCTGGCATTGATCCTAAAATTTTAATACATAATGTAGTATTACAACTCGATACCAAGCCGGTAAAACAAAAATATTCAAAAGATGAATCTAAAGGTCGCATTATTATTCAAAGCTAAGATAGAAAAGATTTTACAAGCTAGTTTTATCCGCCCTATTGATTACTCACCTTGGATTTCAAACATTGTGGTTGTTGCTAAACCTAGCAACCACATTTGAATTTGCACTAACTTTAGAGATTTAAATCTAGCTTCTTTGAAAGATGATTTTCCTCTTCCAAACATTGATATGATTGTTGATTCAACAACTGGCCATGAATTACTTTCCTTCATGGATGGTTTTTTAGGTTATAATCAAATCTTTATCAATCCTCAAGATTAGTACAAGACAACTTTAATCACCACATGGGGAACATTTTGTTGGGTGGTCATGTTGTTTGGATTAAAGAATGTTGGAGCAACTTACCAATGCACCATGATACTTATTTTCCATGATTTCATGCATAACATCTTAGAGGATTATGTCGATGATATTCTAGCAAAGTCTATTCATCGTGAGGATCGTGTCATAGTCCTCCATCAAATCTTTGAATGGATACATAAATACAACATGTGCTTAAATACCTATAAATACATATTTGGCATAGATAGTGGTAAGATATTGGGATTTATAGATTTGCATCATGGTATTGAAGTAGACACAAAGAAAATTGATGCAATTGTTAACATGCCACCTCCTAGAAACATATCTCAACTTCGTAGTTTACAACGGAAGATATAGGCCATTCATCAATTTGTATCACAACTCATAGATAGGACTCACCCTTTCACTCAACTATTGAAGAAAGAATCAAAATTCCAATGGGATTCAAATTTCCAAAAGCTTTCAAATACTTAAAAAACTATCTAGCTAAACCTTATGTGTTACAACCTGCAGTTGTAGAAAAACCTTTTCTTCCTTACATGTCAACTTCTAGTAATGTTCTTGCAGCATTGTTAGCACAACATGATGAAGGCAAAGAATGTGTTGTATATTATATAAACCAAACTTTTCTCAATTATGAAGTGTGATATACTATCATTGAAAAATAGTGCTTAGCTCTTGTCTTTGCAACACAAAATTTAAGACACCATCTCTTAAACGCTAAAATTCATGTCATCATAAAATTTGATCCCTTGAAGCACCTCTTTGCTGGGTCTCTTTGGTCACCTAGCTAAATGGGTTATGTTGTTAATGAAATTTGATCTCAAATTTATCTCTAAAAAAGTGATAAAAGGACAAGCATTAACCGATCATTTAGTTGAAGCACACCTTCACCATTTTCTAATCAAAATCACAAAGAATTCCCGATGACCAAATCTTAACTTTGGATAAAAATGATAAATGGGAGTTATATTTTGATGGTTCAAGATGTCGAACTAGCTCTGGTACTGGTGTAATACTAGTACCTCCTTCAAGAAAGTTGATTCCTCTTACTTACCATCTAAACGTTTCATGCACAAACAACATTGTTGAGTACAAATCTCTTGTCACAGGATTTCATGCCGCTTTGTCCCTCAATACTAAAAACATCACTATTTATGGTGATTCATAGTTAATCATAAGACAAGTCATCGGATCTTATCAAGAAAAACAAGATAAACTATCTCAATACCATGATCTTGCCTTGTCGTTATTAAAACAATTTACACCTTTTACAAGCAACGCAATCCCAAGGAAGAATAATCAACATGTAGATGCAATGGCAAGCACAACTTCCCTCATATCCCATGAAGGTTTTCCTGAAGATTATCAATTTGTCATTCACAAACTTATATCACTAGTAGTATCTGAGGCTACACCTCTAAATACCAACCTTTGTTGCAACATAAACTTAGATGAATGGTACTCCCATATATTTTAATATTTATGCGATGGTACCATTCCTAATTCAGCATCTAAAAATGCATGAGTTTGCATATGCAAACTTGCAACACATTATATCATCCTATCCAATGTTCTATATTGAAGAACCTATAATGGCATTCTTCTTTGTTGTCTTAACAAATCAGAAATTCTAATTGCTTTAGAAGAGGCTCATTCTGGTGCTTGTGGAGGACACTTTGGAGAAAAGTCTTTAGTAGAAAAATTTTTGTGTATGGGGATTCATTGGCAATGCATGGAACAAGATTCCTTTGTATTCATCAAAAAGTGACTGTAGTGTCAAGAACATAACAACTTAATTCGAGCTCCTACCTAGGAACTTCGAGCTCAAGTCTCACCCTGGCCATTTTCTGTGTGGCAGCTTAGATCTAACTGGAAAAATATCTCCACCTTTCTCTCAAGGACACACTTTCATCATTACCACCACCAATTAATTTATGAAATGGGTTGATGCTATTTTGGTATGATCCACGATAGCTGAAGTAATCTGCCACTTCATATAAGATAATATAATCTCTCGATTTGGTATTCCTTCCTCCTTAGTTTTTGACAATGGTACACCATTCAAGAACAATGATGTGAATAAATTCCTTGAAAAGTATCATATTCAACATCACTTCTCTATGCAACATAAGTTGGAGTGGGAGTGAGAGTGGGAGTTGGAGTTTTGAATTTAGGCAATGGAAGATTGGCAGACAATAAGAAGGGAGTTGGTGGAAGTTTGGTTGTAGAGGGGGTAGAGGAGGAGGGACCATCTAACGTTGGGACTTCTGATGCCTTCAATATTAGTACATTTTTTAAAACATTGATCATTGGGAATAGACCTCCTAATGCAGGTGGTACCTCATCTAGCGCAAATCCTAGTTGTTTGAAAGGACCGGTAGATGGACATGATGCGATCAATGATCTGGGTGTCCTCTTTCCACAAAAGAATTTCCTTGGGCATCACTTTTTGGGTTGAAACTGAAAGGGAAGAGTTCTCTTCACCTATTTTCTACTCTTCGAACCCAAGCTTTGATGAGTTTTCTATGTATGTTCCTAACTGTATTGTTGATAAGGGAATATCTTGTATGGATATGTCTTTGGTCAGGAAAATTTTGGGCCCCAGGCCTAATATTGAAGTGGTTAGATCTTGGACCCATAGGAAATGGGGCATCAAAGGGTAGGTGAATATTGTAGCCTTGCAGAAAGATTTTTTTTCTTCATATTTTCATGTGAGGAAGATCTATTAAGCTCTCTATCTAGAAGACCATGGGTTATTGGGAACTCTACCTTAGCCCCGAGGAAGTGGGAGATAGGTTTCGATGCCTCCAAGAATTCTTTCAAAGTTGCTCTAGTTTGGGTTAGGTTACCTGGACTACCCATGGAATTTTGGGATGAGGAGGTTTTTAAAGGTCTAGTAAGTGCTTTTGGCCAATTGCTAATAGTTGACCCCATAACTATATCCAAAAAATGGTTGGTTTTTGCTAGGATCTATGTTATGGTGGATCAATCGACTAATGCTCACCTTGATCAAGATTAAGTCTAAACTTGGAGTGTGGGATCAAGCTATAGAATTTGAAATGGTTCCCTTTGCTTGTTTCCTTTGTAAAAAGGTGGGACACTGGGCAAAGAGCTACCCATCCAAGAAATCCAAACCAAAGAAGAAAATATAGTGGGAAAAGAAGGCCAAAGATATGGAGGAACATGGGTGCAGGAAAAGGAATAGAAGGATTAATGGATGATAAAAAGGAGAAAAGATTTTAGACCCAAGAAGCCTAGCCCAATCACTTGGATCCAGAAATGAAGACTCAGGAAAATATGGAGGATATGGAGGCTCAAGAAAATAGTTTGTATGGTATAAGAGTGGAAGACAAAACAGAGGCCCATTTTTTAGTTGTGGAAGAAGAAACCCCCAATTTAGGGGCAGTCTAAGAGGAAGTTAGGGTTGTTGATCCATGTGAAAAAGAGGTTGAATTAGATGGAAGGGTTCAGGAAGAGGATGATGGCACCACTTTAGAAGAGCCCCATACTCCCTTTTATCCTATATCCCCTTTGGATGGAGAGGGATTAAAAAGTTTAAATGAAAAGAAACAAGCAGAGGAACCTTTTGTGGAAGTTAAGGGAAGGAAAAAGAAAAAAAATAGAGCCTCCCCATCCCTGTGGGAGTTACAACTAGAAGGAGTGCCAAAGCCAATTATGGATCAGACAAGAAAGGTCCTAGGAGACCTACTACCCTGGCAATTAGAGAAAGGGACAGTAAGAAGGAAATTGTGGAGGGGATGCAAAAAACTTTCACAGACTTGTTCTCTACGAGCACAAACTTCAATAAATAGTGAAGATTATCCCATGGAATATTACTAGGTTAAATAATAGCCATAAACATGACCTCCTATCTAATCTGATCCAAGACCATAAGATGGATATCTTACTGGTCCAAGAAACCAAAATCTAGATGGATAAACTGTTAAAGATTAAGAATAGATTTTTTGTCGAGTGTGGCGTTCATGGTTGTAGCTTTGATGGTGCTTTGGGAGGTGTGGCTACCATTTGGAACCCATGGAGTGTAAGAGGGGTCCCCATTCCTGAGGACTCTAATCATGTGGCTACCCAATTTTCTCACATTAGGGAGGATACTTCCTGGATTATTTATAATATTTATGCTCCTAATGTTAAGAATGCGAGTAAGAAACTTTGGAAAAATCTTGGCCTTTTAAAGAGATCACACCAAGATATAAAGTGGCTAGTTATGGGAGATTTTAATACCACTCTTAAGGAAGATGAGAAGAGAGGGGAGTCTACCTTCCTAGTCCTCATTCCTAAAAAATCTAGAGCTAATTCTTTTGCTGATTTCAAGCCTATTAGCTTGTGTAACTCTTTTTATAAGATTTTATCCCAAGTTTTGGCCATGTGGTTACAGGTTATCCTTCCAGATATCATTTCTATATAGAAAAGTGGCTTTGTTCCTAGTAGGCAGATCCTAGATTTGATTATCACTGTGCAAGAAAAACATTCACTCTTTGTCTGCTAACAAAAAGGAGGGGTTTTTTCTTAAGCTTGATCTCATGAAAGCTTATGATCAGGTGAATTGGAAATTCTTGATTAAAGTTATGACCATGTTTGGGTTTAATAAGAAGATCCTTGATATCATCTTTGAGTTGGTTTCATCTCCTAAATTTTTGGTTATTATTAACGGTTCTCCTTCCATCTTTTTCAAAAGCTCTAGGGGCTTGAGGCAAGGAGAACTGATTTCACCTTTCCTCTTTGTGATTATGGTGGAGGTGTTGGGGAGGAATATTCAGAAAGTAGTTGTGACTGGTTAGCTGAAGGGCATTCATCCTTCTTCCTTAGGCCCCTCCTACTCACATCAACAATTTATTGATGATACTATTATAATGGGTGAGTCGTTGATGAAGGAAGCTAGAACTTTGAATCTTATTGTACAAAATTATGAAAAGGCCTCAGGTTAGAAAATCAGTCTTCCTAAGAGTATGATATTATTCATAAATGCTCCTTTGCATAGACAATAGAAGATTGCTTGAATTTTTCAATGTAGTGTGGAGAACTTCCCCTCGGTGTATCTAGGCCTGCCTCTCTATGATAAAAGAATACCTAACTCCTTTTGGTCTAGAATTTTGGATAGATTTCAATCTAAATTAGCTAGATGGAAGGGGGTTGTGTTAAGTCAAGTAGGTAAAATTCAACTAATCAAAGGTACTCTCCAAAATATGTCTGTGTATGCTATGTCTTTGTTTAAAATTCCCTACAAATTTAAAGAGAAGATTGAGCAAATTCAAAAGAAGTTTTTATGGGTTGGCTAAGGAAAGGAAGAGAATTCCTCTGCTTTCTTGGGATTAAATTTGCAAACCTAAAAAAATGGGTGGGCTAGGGATAAGGAAATTAAAAGAGTTCAATCTTTTGGGTAGAAATATTTGGTGCTTCATGAATGAGAAGAAAGAATGGCTTGAGATTATAAAGAATAAATACTTGACTGGTTTTAACACCTTCAGGGAGGTGTTGGATAGCAATGAATTATCGGATGGATCTGATAGCTAGAGGAACATTATTCAGACTAGGTTCATTATCAAGCAAGGTACTAAATGGAAAGTTGGGAATGGCTCTCTGGTTGACTTCTGGGAGGATCAGTGGTATGGTAACTCCCCTTTGTGTGAGCAAGAATGGGCTAGCCCCTTCAAGGACATTTGTTCTAGACTCTTTGGTAGAAATGTTGCTGATTATATAGATAACAGGAGATGGAAGAATTTCAAGGATGTGGAACCACTGTTGGTTAATTTTCAATCCAAACTAAACTTGTTTCACCTACCTTCCTTCCCCAAGTAAGATCAACTTATTTGGAAATGGACCCCCACTAGTGAGTATTCAGTCTCTTCTGGTATTGAAATGATGATAGATACTCTAGGGGATCCCCCCTTCTGGGCCAGACTTTGGAATCCCAAGTTGATTCCTAAGATTAATATCTTTTTTTGGCTTCTCGTTCAAAATAAGGTGCTAACAACTGACAATTTATGCAAGAGGGGTTTTTGATGCCTAATAGATGCCCCTTATGCCTAAGGGATTCTAAAGACTCCATTCACTTTATTTGAAGGTGATCTTTCTCTTCTTCAGTTTGGGGGAAGGTTCTGTCATTGTGGAATCTAAGTTGGATCTTTCCTAACTCCTTCTGGGATCTGATTGCTCAATGGTCTTGCCCATCTTCCAATTTGTCCCTTAAATTTTTGTGGTCTTTAATTATCCCTCATATGGCTTGGGGACTTCAGAAGGAGAGGAACAATAAGGTCTTTAGGGATGCAAGTGTGGATACTGATGGTATGCTTATCAAGGTGATGAGATGCATAAAGGAAAACTTCTTGGTGGGAATTGATGACCAACTTTCTCAAGGGCCCAAATTATTTGTGTCTACTCTTGATTTGGCTATCTCTAAAAATTGAAACCTATCCTTTGATATTTTGATCCCATTTAGAAAGATGATGTAGCCTAGGGAGGATGTAGTTTGGAAACTCCCTCCTATGGGAAAGGTTAAAATTAATTTTGATGGGGCAATGAAGGGGAATCCTAGAGCTGTTGGAAGTGGGGGAGTGATGAGAGATTATCTTGGTAGGTTTAAATTGGTAGTGGCACTCCCTTGGGTACCCAGACCAACCACTATGTTGAAGTTGTGGCGGCCTATCATGGAATAAAACTTGGTCATTCTATGGGGTTTTAAGAAAGTCTAGATAGAGGGGATTCGAGAAATATTATCAATTGTTTAAAAAAAACCCAAAAGCCTAGTTAGACTATAGTCACCTTCATCAAAAATTCTCTTAAACTAATGGAAACCTTTGAGGGAATGATCATAAGTCATATATTCCATGAAGGGAATAAGGTTGCTGATGTGTTTTCCAATGTTGGCATCACTAATCAAACCTTGCAAAGATGGCATGTCATGACTATGATCCCTATAGAGGCCCAAACCTTAATTAACCATGATTGCTAGTAGGAAAGCCTTCTCAAGAGAGTTTAATGCGATGAATCTAGAGATTGTTAGTGTAATGATGAAGGGAAAGGTTACACATTTTATGGGTGATTTTAGCGACTTGTTCAGTCCGAAGAGTTACCATTCTTATAGCCTTTGTCATTGGAAATTTACCCAAAGCAGTTTAAAGGTGATTTCAAAGATGGGTGGGGATAGAAATCATGTGGAACCCTCCTCCTGTGATGGGGTGCACATGAACAATAAAGTGTGTAATATTGTTGAGGAAGGAGGATTGATGCCCTACATAGAAATTCTTCATGCATCTGACCCTATGGCAACAACGATGTTTTCTAAGGGCTAGAACAATGACACTTTGAAGGCTTGTGGATGGGAGTTGAGCATCAATGAAGACCTGATTGTTAAAATAACTAGCCACTTTGCTAGTGGAAAGAAGTTCTTCAAGGGGAGCAAGGCAAGTGATGAATCCATAGCTCAATTCTTCAAGGGTAATGAAAGGAGTAAGATTATCAAGCTTCAATTGATAGGATATAACCGCATGTTGATCAAGCCCATCTGGACTGAAGAGGCAAAAGTTATAATGAGGTACATAACCCTTGATGGTAGATTCATTTCTCTGTATGGGTTCTGTTTTAATCTTTTGAATCATTTTCAACATGAGATGTTAGTGTCTTTCCCATTTTAGCTTCTGGCTTCTTTAGAATTTTTTATTAAAAAATGGAAAAAACCCTAAGATACATGTGCTTCATCAAGGTTTAATCCTTTAATAATGGAGTATATGAAAGATCACACCCTTAAGATTGGTGTGAAGAGTAAATTCTCTTCGAATAAAAATTTGTTCTCCATCTCCACTGATTCAGAGACACAAATGGGGGATGAGGAATGGGTTAAAGAGGTTGAAATGGAGGAAGAAGTTGAAAAGTCTGGCAAGAAGAAGAAGAAGGGCCCTATTAAGAATCAATGACAAAATATGAAGAATATCCTCATTTCATGGTCTAAGGGATCCCAAACTGGGGATGAAGTGGAGCCAGTGGGAAGGAAGGATAGTCTGAGTGGAGAGAAAAGGAAAGCCATGAAGAAAGGGAAGAGCCCTGTGAGTGCTAAGAAGGTGAAGAGTAAGCCTACTGTAGAGGTGAAGAGCAAGCCTACTATGGAGCTGATGCTAGAAAAGGGAAGAGTTTGCCTATTGTGGAGTTGAGTGCTGGTATTCCTTTTCCTTCTATCCCTGATCCTTCTCCTAATATTCCAGAGGATTTTGAGGTCTTGATTGCTAGGACTAAAAACCATGAAGATTTATCTGAAGCCCTAGGCATGGTTAGAGATGTGGTGTATGGACAACATAAAATGACTAAATGGTTCTTTGTAGAGATTAATAGGATCAACATTAAGTTGAGAACCCTACAGGAGAAGTTAGACTGTCAGGAGGAGACTAGTGCTGAGCAAGACAGGGAAATTCTTCAGGGGTGGGAAGCAATCCTGAAGATGGAGAATATGGAAAGGTAACTTCTCGTGATTAAGGAGGACTATGGCAGTAGGATTGAAATCCTAGAGGAGAAGTTGGTCTGAATCAATGAGAACCTTGAACGAGTGGTCAAAATTAGCCAATGCACAATCCAAAATAGCCTTCAAGGTATGTGCCTTCTTATTGATAAACTTAAAGAGCTTCGTAAGGATCAATTCAAGGACCCTACTATTAGGGATACTCCTGTGCAAGAGGATGTTGTGATTATCCAAAAGAATTAGGGGGATAAAGATAAGGGTAAACAGGTGATTCAAAATGCACAAGGTGGCCCTTGCACATGCACCAGATGTAGTAAGAAAAAGCACTTTCAGGAAGAGAAGAAGGAACTGCTGGGATTTTCCAAGCTGCATGAAAGTTTCTATGAGTAGGAGTTAGAAGTAGCTAACACTTTGAAGAAGCTGCAGTAGTAGGTTGTTTGGATACTATTCCTTTTTGTGCCTTTTAACTTTGCTAATAGTTCTATTTTTAGGTTGTTGGTTGGCTGTCTTTTCTCTCTTAGTAGCTTTTTGTACAGGGTTTTGGAGCCCCTTTAAAACTTGTTTTACCCTATAATCAAAAACATTGCTTCTCTATGCCATATTATCCACAATCAAATGGCCAAGAAGAAGCTTTGAGTAAAATTATTGGACAAATACTACGAAAAATCGTTAACAATCATAAAAAAGATTGGCACACTCAACTCTCCTATGCATTATGGGCTTACAGGACAAGTGTTTATATGGCTACTGGTACCACACCTTACAACCTTGTATATGGTACTGACACGATAATGTCTTTAGAGTTAGAAATTCCTTCATTACAAGTTTCCCTAAGAGATTATTGATGAAGATATGGAAAGAGAGAAAAGACTACAACTAGAGATGTTCGATGAACAATGAATCAATGCTCTTGAACACCTTAAAGCTCATTAAAAAAGAATCCAATGATCATACAATGAATGAGTAATCCATCATTCATTCGAAGTTGGAGATTTGGTACTTTATGAAAATCAAGGAAATGTAAATGCACCTCTTGGCGAAAAAAGAAAGTTCAACCTGAATTGGCTAGGACCCTGCCTTGTCACCGAAGCATATGGATCAGAAGCATATAAATTAGCTGATGAACAAGATATGCCTCTTAAAGAGATTATTAATTCCATGCATTTGAGGAAATTTCATTCTTAAGATCATATGTTAGATATTGCTTTATAAAGCAATTTAGTTATTAGTTGCTTCTATTTCGACAAGATAGAGCATTTTGTCTTAATTCATTTTGAATAGTTTTTGTATATTTCAAATTAATTCCAAAGCTAGCATAAGACCTTTATCGTAAATAATTAATCATTTTCACATCTAATCAAACTATGTTTAGTTAGATCACAATTGCATTAATTTGGAATGTCATCACATTTACTCATGTTCAAAATTTTTAGTCATTGTTGTATTTACTGAACAATCTACAATGATTGATTAGTTTAAATCACAATAGTATTAAAAATTTTTGATTACATGAACATCACAATTATCAATTGTTATATTTTATAAATCACAAACAACAACATCATGGCATTAATTAAAAAATCAATGTATATACACATATCAATTAGAGTATACAAATTAAAATTGACTATCTCGTACATCAAAATGGGATGTTGTAGTACAATATATGAGAAAGATATCATAAAGTTAGACTATGATAGCCAGATCCCTCAAGACTTAGTGGTGTATGAGCAACAGAAGGTTGTCCATGCAAGGTCACGGACTGCTAGTGACTCCTAGATGTACTTCACAATTGTAGACCCCTAAGCTTGTCTCTAAGCTCTCTCATCTCCACTTGAGAATCTGTATAGAGCTACTAAAATCTATCTCTCTCTGTCCGTGCTCAATCTCTTTAAGATCTCACTCAAGCTAGCTCTCTTTAAATATAATGAATAAAGGCACAACCCATCTGAGATGAAGGAGATGTCGTGGCCTGATCTCACTATAGCTGGAGGTCTACACTGTTAGTGTGAATAAGGGTATTTCATATCTAGTTTGATATTTACTAGCTATTTTTTCCCTTGTATGAATAATTCATATTATTTAACTTTTATTAATTAAATAATATTCACGCACATATTCACATGTTAACTTGACTTAGGAATTATTCTAGTTGTTTCTAGATGTTGAGAGTTGTCTCTAGTTGTTGATAGTTCATCATATAGTTGTCTTATCCTATAGTTGTCACATGTCATAGGATTAAGACACTTATCACATGACTACAACATCTTAGCTCTCATCCTTGCCTTTATAAGCAAGGTATGTCATATCATATTGTAATGGGAGAGTAATCTTGTATATTCTTGTATTTGCATTCTTTGATCTAGGAATACAATTTATTCTTGTCATATTGATCTTCTCTTTTATTTGTGCTTTCCATTAGGCTTCTAGATCTTGGGTGGCTATCTCCATAACCAAATATTACATGGTATTAGAGATTGTAGATTGCCTTTGGTTAGTCTATTGAGAGATCTTGAGTGAAAATCATGGTGGATCTTGAAAATTGAGTATGCTCTTCTCTTGCATTGCATGATGACCTGGAGAATTAGAAAAATTTGAGAGACATACCAGATTTGGGAGGGCTTCCTTCTTGTGGCTTTATTATACAGGTTCATTCTGGAGCATGTTGCTGTAAATTTGAGCACACCATTATGTTTAGGAGGTTTGAGGTAGTTGAAATCACCTTTTGTTTCGTCCAAATCAGACATTGGAGGCCAAATCTATGAGGGTTTGAAGTTGGGAGGTGCATGCAAGATCCAGTAGGTACCTGATCCTTTGGAGCATTTTGGGTCAAATCCCACCCTTCCATCACGTTTAGGAAGCCCAAAAATCCCAAGATCAATTGTCAAATCATTCAAATCAAAAGTTATATCAAAAGGCAAAATCTTTTTGCCCCCTTGGCCATTCGGATAGGAATATTCCACAGAATATTCCCTCCACAGAGAATATTCCCCTGTGCAAGCAACATCAGCAGATTGGTATGGTGGTACGAATTTTCTATCACAAATTTTGCAGTTGTACAGTTTTTGAAAAAGAAAAAAATTATTTGTAAAAAATTTATTAATATATATATATTTATAGCGGACCTACACAAGCCCATACAGGCCACAATGCAGGGTACTACACACCCTACAAAGCATCGGCCCTAGGCCGCATGGTAGGGGCCAGTCTCCTCATGTGGGCTAAGGACTCGGTGTAGGGGTTTAAACCCCTATGTGTCTTTTGGGGTCTGCAACCCCTTGCTCTTAAGGGCTTCAACCTTTTTTATAATATTTTAAATGTTTTTATTCTGCAACAAAAGAAAACAATAAAAAAACTCTACAATGCCATACTGCTAGATCCATAGACCTTTTGGCCAAAAAATGATTTTTTTAATATATTTCTTTAGATCCACCAAATGTGGCGAGATATTTGGTGAAATCTCCAGATTTAGTAGAGGTCCCAAATTTATCTAGCAAAGTTCCAGTTTGGTGAGGTTCTAATTTAGCTAGTAGTAAATATCTTTAGCGAACCTCTAGATTTGGAGACATCTCCACCAAATTTGGTGATTTTTTTTTGCATTTTCTTCCCCTACTCCAATGGAGTTTTCATTTTGGCAGTTGATCTTTGAAAGCCTGTAACTTGGTCATATCTACTCCAATTTTTGTGTTATTTTTTTAATTTGAATTAGAATTTCATAGGCTTTGCAGTGGTGCAAACATTTTTTTATTTTGGTGTCTGTATTTTCCAAAAATTATAGATTTTTGTCGATGTTGATGAGAAGTCCTCATTTTAGACCTTCTAGGGCTCCATTTGGGGTCACACGGCAACAATTTTAGGTGATTTTTTTTTAAAGTGCATGATTTTTTGAGTACTTAGATCTATAATCAGTTTGGTCTAGTTTTTCTCATAAATTGTACTGTCAATTATAGCCTAATTTTGGCATTTGCATGTACCAAAATAAAAAAACCACTTAGCTATTTTGGCTTGTGGCAACTATAAATGCACTAATTATAAAGTGCCAAGATCATATTTTGCTGGGGGGATTATTGATTGAGTGAATTTGTGGGGGTGATCTTGCAGTGGTTGATTGCTTTGAGTTCTTGGTTGTGTGTTTTTACAATGGGGAAATCTCAAATTGAACTCCTAACTCCATATAGTTATGCATCATGGAAAAATCAGTATGGAATTATCTAATGGGAAAAGGTTTAATAGAATATGTAAAAGAATATATTCTTAAACCTACTGATGTGAATGCAAAGGCAGTATGGGAGATCAATCGTGAGAAAAATCTTGGGTACATTTGTTCATTTGTCTTTTTTTGATTTGCAATTCATGTTGAATCATGCACAACACCTAAGGAAGCTTGGGAGACTTTTGAAAATTTGTATGGTAAAACTGACAAGATTAGGAGTTATCAAATTGATAATGATTTGATGAACCTTGATCCTAAGGAGTTTGACAAAATCTAAGACTATATCTCCAAGATTAAGCAATTGAGAACACAACTAAAGGATTGCAAGATTAATAAAGAGGATTTACAATTGATTCTAAATGTGTTATCCAAGCTTGGTCCTGAGTATTTAGTATTTGTTTCTAGCATTCACACTCAATGGGTTTCCATGGGAGCTGCATATGTTGAGCCTACTTTTGATGATTTTTCAAATCTTCTAATCCAAGAAGAAGTGAAGCTAATTCAAATGGGCATCCTCAAGTCTTCTAATCCACAAGAATTGGTGGCAAGTGAACCTAAGGTACAAAAAGAAACAAAAGAAGAAAAAGAACAAGCCAAATAAAGAATCTGAGTCCTCTCCCTCCAAAGGGGAATCATCTAAGAAGGAGAAGCCTCAATGTGCATATTGCAAGAAACTGGGGCATGATGAACACAAATGTTACATAAAGAAAATTGATGAATTGCAAAATTAACTAAAGAAGGTTCAAATGAATTCATCTTTAGGGAGTTCATCTTCTTCTTCATCTTCAAAGTTTGAGAAACAAAAGGAGAAAGCACTATTTGCAGTTACAGATTCTGAGTCAGGGAAATAGATCCTTGATTACAGAGCTTCACATCATTTGGCTTCATTATAGAGTATATTCTCTTCATTTGAGACTTGTTCATCACCACCCATTTTGACGGCCAATAACACATCTATGAGTGTTTGTGGGAAAGGATCAATTGACATTGACAAAGGATCATTCAATGATTTCCTTTGTGCACCTTCATTGTCTACCAATATCCCTTCTATCTATCAGATTACACATGGTGGAGCAGGAAAGAGTGTTGAGTTCACACCTAATTCTGTGATTATTTAGGATTTGCATAGCAGAGATATAGTTGTTGTTGGGGAGGTAGATCATAAATCTTGAGTGTACACCTTCTCACATTTTTCTCCTATTGTTCCTTCGGCTGAGGTTCACACTTATGTGGACACTTTTGAGGAGATGTTGTATGGTCATTTGAATCTTGGTGTTCTTTCATTGAATGAGGTTCTAGAGACATGTGCTGACATTCCATCTCCTCCTTCATCTCTTGTTGCATCTACAAAATTTAGAGTTGCTACATCCATGGTTTCTAGTGATTTAGTGTAGTAGGACATTCATAGTTTTCCAGAGTCAGCTACTTGGGATGAGTACTTAACAAGTATTGCAGGCTTGTTTTGTGAGTCCTATCTTGCAGACTTGGAGGACACCATTGAGGATATTCATCTCCTCTTCGATGTTGACTCTCATGGAGTTGCATCATATTCTTCGAATGTGATGGGGAAACTTCATACCCTCTTGTTCTTTCTTTTCCTCTTCACTTGTTAGAGTTTGGCATTGAGTTGGAGTACCTTGAGCAACATTCAGAGGCTTCTTTGTCTTTGGATCATGTTCTACATCAGTTTCCACTAGATCCTGGATTGTCACATTCTTTAGTTTGGCATGAGAATCTTGATTAGATTGTGGCTTCTTTTGGCATCGGAATGGAAACACCTGAGTAGAGTTCAGAGATTTCATACTTTCTCAGTTTTCTTCCTTCATATTCCTTTCAGGAATGGGAAGACTTCCTGCATACATTCTTGGTCTTGTTTCTTCCGAAGGGGAGGAACGTTGTTTGGCGATCATGGATCATCTTCAACATTAATTGACAGGCATCTACCATCAATGCAGGAGACTCTACATTGAGGGGGGCTACTTGGTCTCTCTTCTTCATTTCCTCTCTTCCGGGGGGATCATTCATTAGATATATGTGTTGGCATTGGTAGTATATGATTCATGTTGAATCTACCTTTCCACACTTCTTGTATTCTCACTTTTGGGGAGGAATTTTTTCCCATGATGTTTTCTCCTTTACTCCACTTGAGATTTGTTTGTACATGGGTACCTAACATGGCCTAGTAGCTCGGACCCATCCATTCTTGCATTTGTCAGCTTTCCCCTAAGTTACACTTAAGGGGGGGTGTTAGTGTGAATAGGGGTATTTCATATCTAGTTTGATATTTACTAGCTATATTTTCCCTTTTTGTGTGAATAATTCATATTATTTAACTTTTATTGGTTAAATAATATTCACACACATATTCACATGTTAAGTTGACTTAGGAAGCATTCTAGTTGTTTCTAGATGTTGAGAGTTGTCTCTAGTTGTTGATAGTTGTCATATAGTTGTCTTATCCTATAGTTGACACATGTCATATAATTAAGACACTTGTCACATGACTACAACATCTTAGCTCTCATCCTTGCCTTTATAAGCAAAGTATGTCATAGCATATTGTAATGGGAGAGTAATCTTGTATATTCTTGTATTTTCATTCTTTGATAGGAATACAACTTATTCTTGTCATATTGATCTTCTCTTTTATTTGTGCTTTACATTAGGCTTCTAGATCTTAGGTGGCTATCTCCATAGCCAAATCTTACATGCACGATCCTCTGCATGCTCTATGCTCTGGATCACCCGATCCCTCTCATTTGCAAGATAATCTGCAGTGGCTTCCATAGCCACCCTATATCTCATAAAAGGCATGAATATCTTTGTGTGGCACCCTACTGAGTGTTGTGGTGAATAACCTTCTTGTACTCACTGCTTGACCAGCCCAGTAGGTATTATATCTACTATGATACAACCCACAAAGTCACGCCATGATCAGGTACCAACTATTAAAACTAACACAAAGATAAAATTAATATCCCATAAAAACATATATAAGCATGATATCATCATAATCAAGTAACTATCAAATCAAAAATAACATCATTCTCACCTGGATCACCATTCGGCCAATCAGGATCGAATAATGAAGTCACTATAGCAACACTTGTAGTCATGTTGTAGCTAGGGGCATAGATGTGGAAACACCACTTGTCTCCCCATGCTTGAATTGACTTGGTACTCCACTAGCAGTAGATCGTGGACCATGACTACATGAAGTCGCCGACCTAGGTATCTCCTCGGTCGCCTTGTCATCATCCTCCACCTACTTCCCTTATCTTGGCCTCTCCCTAAAAAAGTAGCGCGATGACACATCCTCATCATAGTATCCACCAAAGTGATGAAAATCATACTCATCCCTTGAATCATCCCCATGATCCATCCATGATCAAGGATCACCTGTGGGATGATCGAAAAGAAAGACTGGAGGAAGCCATGTCATGTTCCACTAGGTAGTGTATGCTTGGGTCACACCAATGTCATCCACCTTAAACATTGGCTTTGAATTATCAATACCATCATCATCACTATCAAAAACCTCAATAATTGTAGGTTGCAGAGCATCGCTGGCCCTAACTTTGTTGCATGATGAATGTACATAGTTTGGCTGCATGCTAGGAAAACCTTGCACATGCCCAAAATATCATATCACTCTATCAATGTAGAAGAAAATGATGACATGATCTCGAGACCAGCTAATTGTCAATCCCTCTGCATCCTCGCCAACTGCCTCCTCTATCCCATCCATGGCCTACAACCACAATATGGTCTCCATCTAATGTTGTTGAGTTGTAGCCTAACAATCACCACTCTCCAATACATTAGGTCATCGTGTCTCCAACACCTGATCAGAGGATACATGTGCAGTTGTGGATGCATCTAGTTAGGCTCTATTAGATACCCTACTAGCCACATACATGTGATATTATTGAACATCCACACCTAAAGAAAGGTGCATATCATCAATCCCTATGCCTCATAGTACATGTAACAACCTAAATCTTGATAAAGGTGTGCAAGCATACTGTGCCCCCAAGCATAAACTATCCTCTACTCCTCCATCACTATGATAGTATGAACAAGGCCCCCCATGAAGGTGAATGCCTCATCCATCTGGTGTAACAATGAGCACAATGGTGGTGATCTAGATGTGATGAACAAGAAAAATGTACTCATGACCTTGCTCTAACCATCGAAGAAGAATGTGACCACATCCGAGAGGTGTAACCACATAACCTAGACAATGTATGTGGCTAGCATGAGCATAATCCTCAGATCTCTACTCCATGACCTACATTGTCTAGCCTTGCACTAGAAGTTGAAGGGTGTGATTCACATCCTTAAGGGTAACTATCATCTCACTTGTGGGAAGATGAAAAGTGGAAGTATCTGCATCCCATCGCTCCATTAGGGCCATGAGCATACTATTGTGATATCTCATCATGGGCATGGTGAACACCCACCATAGGCCTACATCCTAAAGGAGACCCCTATCTGTGTTAGAAAGTGTACCTGTGTGGCTCCACAACAATGTGAGGAGATGACCATTGGTATTATCCCACATCTAAGGGATATCCTGTAAAACACACAAACCAAATTGAGTCAGAAAAGTACTCATCAAAAATCAAATAGTTAACCTAAACATCAAAGAATGCCTTTTCTCTTGGGGCATGTGACCTTATGAGGACAAGGGCACCCCAAGAGGACATGGGTGCCCAAGTAGGACCAGGGTACCCAGGTACGACCAAGGCACCTTAATTAGGAACCCATGTCATAAAAGGCCTAAAAGGAACAATAAACAAGAAAAATGAATAAAAAACAAAAGGATAATACATCAAACAAAGTCAAGAGACCTACCTCCTGCTCATCCTATCTGTGTGCCACTCAACATCGTAGTGCATCCAGCCTTGGGGCTTGATAGGGTCAACGGGTCGGCATGGTAGATCTCTTCTTCCCCTTCTCTCCTCTACAAATGAAAATGACAAATGAATAGAGAAGATTGGAAACTCCCTTACTATTTATAGTAAATGGATGAGAATTTCCAAACATTATCTAGGAGAAAAAATACAAAATATTGTTAATCTAGCCTTATTTTTGGCTGCCAAACTCAGATTTTTGCAACGTTTGTTGCATTGGATTCCTGTTTCTTCCCTTCATCAAATTCAAATACCTTGTGTCTTAGAGTTATTTGCAAAAGTAACTCTAACCAATCATTTTCACCAAATACCTCCTTGAAATCGACGTGGCAAGATTACCATCATGTTTTTACATTTTAGACTAAGAAAGCAGAAATAGGGGGGCATATATCTACCCACAATTTCTACCTCAATCATGTCTCATCTCTCATCCCCTTTAGTATTTATAACTAACTCATTTGTTTGTTGTTCACAAGTTGATTTGATTATTTTTTCTAACATATCTTTCTTTACAGGTTGTTGTACCTAACCTTGTGATCTTACAGGATTGAAGATTGGGGGCTTCTACCTCTTGCTTGGTAAAATTCAACCTCCTCTATAGTACCCTTTTGATTATCCTTTTTGTGATTACAGTATTTACTTTCCTTTAGTTGCATATGCACATAGTGTCATATGGCCACTAAAGTGGGGGCTCAATGTTATGTCGTAAATTGTGCTCCTGCTTGAATTAGCACAATTTCACTATGTTTAGCTCCTACCTTTTGGTGTCCCTCAACCCTTTTCATCTTTAGACCTATTTAAACCTTGATCAACACTTATCCTTTCAACAAAATGTCGTATTTCAGAGTAATTACCGAAAAACCTGAAAAAGAGATTTGTGGACCAAAGATTTGGACCACCCTTAAGCTTGTTCCAAAGTTTAATTTGGGGGTTAGACCTGGGCGGTACCACCTTGGTCTTTCCTCAAACCTTGGGGTTACAAATTAAACTTTTATGTTGGCTTTTGCATTGGTTTTTGTGTTTCCAAATTCAAATTTCTTCTCCCACTTGATGTCAGCCTTTTATTTTGATTTATTTCATTTCTAAGGTTGGATATTTAAGGAGATCTCAAAATCATTTTATCATATGCAATTGTTATGTAAGCTTATTATGCCAAAATTCTACTATAACTGTATTGAAGGTCTACAAAGTGTTGAAGTTCATTAAAGATTTGTATCTTTGATATCTTATCTATCTTGATCTTCCTAGGGTTTGTGAAGCCTTTTGCATGATCGGGAGAAGGGTTGAAGTTTCCAACATGAGTTTTGGAATATTATCCTCCGTGAATATGGTTGCCTCGCCTTCTTGTTCTGTAAGTCTTCATTGATATCATCTCCTTGAGGTGAAGTTGTTTGTTTCCTTGAGCAAAACATTGTGTAGATCTATTTCATTTATGCTTGATTCATTTAGGTCGTCTCGGATTTGATTGAAGTATTACATTGTTATGCTCTCACTTAGGGTTTTTGAGCACACACAACTGCATCTTTTGACATTGGCTATCATTGAGGTAGGAATACCAAAACAAGGTATGACTGAGGCAAACTTCTATATAGCCACAACAAGCTTTCTCCATCTTTTTGTTGTGCAGGTCAAGTTTGGGAAGATCTAGTAGAAAGAAGTGAATAGGAAATAATCATTACTATCATAGTTGCTATAGAAGTTTCAGATTCATCACCAAACACATACGAGAACCTAGGTGGTATCACCCAAGTTTATTATACCCTTAGATCTGGGATATGTGACCTTCATTAGAGGTTCAACAAGTTGGTATAGGAATTTCACTGACGGGAGATCTTCAAGGACCTAGGCGGTACCACCCTGGTCCTTTGGGCATTCAAATTTTAGGTGCACACTCTCTATCACTATCTATTTACATTCTTGTGTTTGTTCTATCATTTTCTATTTCCAAAATCTATCTGTCTAAACAATTATTCTCAACTAGGCTTTTACTTGATCCATTCATTTGGTGTTTGTAAAAACTTAGTTAAACATCTATTCATATACATCATGAAGGAATAAAATACCTGTAGCTTACCCCTTTCCATGAAGTGGTGACTAATCTTGGTTCATATTCCAAATGTTTGTGTGTGGAAAAGGAGGTCTAACCTAGTTTGGTTATGCTAGTTGTCCTTCCCTTTTCACCATCTAACAAAAAGAAATCTGATAGAAGATAATTAAGCAACAGAAGAGAAAATTTTAGTGAAATTAATTCCCTCTCTGGGAGTGGCCCTTGGCTACCAGTCTATCCTTGTACTTCTCCAATGAACCATCTACTCCAAACTTCTTCTTGAAGACCCACTTGCAACCTATGGCCTTTCTTCCTTTGGGAAAATGAATAAGGTACCAGATGTTGCAAGAGGCAAACCATCATCTCCTCTTTCATGGCTAACTTCCAAGACTCACTATCATCTGCATGAATAGCTTCCCTGTAGGATCTAGCCTCATCGTCAATACTCAATAAAGTAAATACACAATGAAAATATGGTGGGCTATACATGTCAACTGGGTTCCATTGTCTTGTGGATCTTCTTAGAGGTGGAGTAAGAGATTCTTCAGGTTCTTCTACATGCTCATCTGTACCAACTTCTTCTATTACAACAAATTCTTCCTCATCATAACTTTCACTCAAGCCTTCTTCTTCTTCTTCACCCTAATCCATCATTATGTTCTCCCTGAGGTGCATCTTCATGCTCTAATTCAAAATGTACTCTCTTCACCTCTTCTTCTTTTTCCTTTGGCTATTCAAGTTCAGAAATAACACTAAGTTCCCTGAAAATAAAATCTATAGAATATACAATCTTTCAAGTTAGTGGATTCCAAAGCTTATAACCTTTTACATTATCATCATATCCAATGAAAATACACTTTTCAGCTTTCTGATCCAACTTAGTTCATTTTTCTTTAGACACATGAACATAAGCCCCACAACCAAATACCCTTAAATATGAAATGGAAGGTTTCTTACCTGTCCATTTCATAAGGAGTTGAAGCAAGAGACTTATACAGAGATCTGTTAACCAAGTAGTTTAAAGTACGCACAATTTCTGCCTAAAAACATTTGTTCATCTATGATTCACTCAACATGCTTCTGGCTCTTTCCATTATTATCTGATTCATCCTTTATGCCACTCCATTCTACTGTGGAGTATACGGAGTAGCCTTCTGTCTAACAATACATGCATGCTTACAGAATTTATCAAATTCCTTAGAACAATATTCCCCTCCATTGTCAGATCTCAAAATTGTTATCTTATGATATGAGTGCTTTTCAACTAAAGCTTTAAATTCCTTAAACTTAGTGAAAACTTCAGATTTGTGATGCATAAAATAAATCCAGGTAAACCTTGAGACATCATCAATGAAGGAAACAAAATATCTAGATTTTCCAATTGATTCAACATCCATTGGACCAAACACATCTGAATGGATAAGTTCCAATTTATCATTAGATTTATTACTACTAGAAGAAAAAGGAGTATTCTACTTTCCAAACACACAATGTTCACAAAATTTAAAACTCTCATCAGAATAGGATAAACGGTCTAACAATTTTTTATTTAGAATAGTCTTTAAACCAGACTGACTTATGTGGCCCAATCTACGGTGCCACAACATACATGTAGTTTTAGTATTAGCCTTAGATGCATAAGAGGTATTACAAATAGTAGTGGCTTCTAGCTTAAATAGAGTTCCTAATATTTTCCCCTTCACTACCACCAAGCTTCCTCTCACCAATCTATATCCATGCTTATCAAATGTCACATGCATTCCCAAATCATTGAACTTTGAAATAGAAATCAAAATTCTAGCAAATCCAAGAACATGCAAAACACCAGGGAGGGTTTTAATTCTCCCATCACTAAAATACAACATTACCTTCCCTCATCCAACATTACGATATGTAGAGTTATCCCCGAGGTACACATTTCCTCCACCATACTCTTTGTATGTGGAAAACCATTCTCTATGTGGGGTCATGTGGTACAAGCATCCCGATTCAACCAACCAATTATCATGAGAAACAACATTACATGTAGAAAGTAAAACCGCATCACCTGCATTCAAAGACTTATCAGTAGTAGAATCCCATTTTTTTTTTGGGTTTCTACATTCCTTTTTCACATGTCCTCTCTTTCCATAGTTCCAAAACTTGACTCTATTCTTCTTTCCAAGAGTCTTAGAATGACCTTTAGACTTGTCTTTACACCCCTTTTGATCTCCTTTTGGTCCTCTTTCCTTAGACCTTCCCCTGATACTGAAAGCATCCCCTGAACTATCTAAACTTTTCTTCCTCAATTCCTGTGACAACATAACTAAAACAAGAGCATCCAACTTCAGATATGTGAGGTTAGTAGTGATAGCCGAAATAACATTCTCCCATGACTCAGGTAAAGAACATAGAAGCAATATACATTTGTCTTCCTCATTCACCTCAACATATACCATACTCTTGGCTTAGTAGATCTCACCCAGATGCCTCCACAAGCTATGTGTAGACTTCTCACTCGCAACATTCAGTAGAACAAAATCTGCAAGACACAACTAGATTGTACCTCATGCCTTTTTATCTAGTCTATCCCACTCATCTGGACCAAAATTGTTGGGTTTCTTCTCATTCATAACAACCAACCATTGGTTTCTTTCCTCGAGAAAATCCTCCATTTTTAGCTTCCACAATTCATACCTTGTGCCATTGAACTTTTCAATGTCCCACTAAAAGGTAGAAGCAACAGTGGATACAACCATGATATCTACACAAGATCTGCAAACAAACAACAACCAAATCTCCCACTGCAACTAAAAAACATTAACACTATCACCCAAGAATCAAAATTGGCTAGGCTCTAATACCAAATGTTAGAAATGAAGGTGCAAACCACACAACGAAAATCTTATTTTAACCTCTAAACAATGTAGAATCAATGGAGATTGAAATAAAAAATTAAAACACACTACAGAGAAATATCATGCATGAAGAACTGAACACATAAGATAGTATGTAACATGGAGAAAAACCTTTCAAGTAAAAAAATCCACACAGGAAAGAGGCTTGAGTTTGTATTGTTGGCAATGTGTGTTGTCATTGATGTCAACTCAATATGTGTCAACTTGAGGACAATCTTGTATAGAAGTTGAGGAGGCTGAGAAATGGTTAGAGATAGGTTAATGGATAGTGGAAGATTTGAGAGAGATGGTTTGACACTGGGTCATCATGATTGATATAGTGGAAGATTAGAGAGAGATGGTTTAATACAGTTAGAGACATGGGGTCAACATGTTTAAGGTAGGTCAGTTTAGAAGACCTAGTAGATGGAGAGAATCTGCCTAGGTATGAGGAAGATTGGTGATCAGTATAATGTCTAGTGTGATGCGTAGGTGAGTACACTTGTTCTAATATGTTTCCTATATGTCTACATTGATATCTTACCAGTTTGGTGTACCACACTTAGAGATAAGTTGTAAAAGTTTTGCTAAGGCATTTACAGTGTATACTATAAGGTAAAGTCATAGTGTTTTGGTCCACATTCCTTCGTAGAGAAAGATTTAGTCTTGTAGTTCAAAAGATTAGTTTATTGGCATATGGAGGAGTTATATACAAAATTTCAAGTTATTATACCTTTAGTAGTGAAAGTTATAAGTAACCGAGTTTCGGTCTATGCTTTGGCAAAGTAAAGTAATGATGAAGGATTATTGGAATGCTCTGAATTCCTCTAGAATGATAGATATGACTATACAGATTTGGGGATATGTTCTGATTGGTGTATGAGTGCATCCATATGAGTTTCAAATGTTTTAGTGAACCACAACGTAATATTCTAAGTAATGATGGGTCACAGTTAGTCAGGGATGCTCTATTTTCAGCAATTCAATATGTCTTTCTTCTTGTGGTAGCATGTAATGATTAGATACTTTAGGAGAAGATTGTAAGGATGTTAATGATAAAGTATATTACTTACTTTTTGGTCCACATGATGTTTTTGGTCTCTCCTCGGTGGTGTGAAGATAATCAGTGGGAAGTGTTGATGTTGTTTGGGTTGACAGTTAGGTTCCCATCATTTGCAGTTGATCCTGATTAATTAATTTTGCTTTGGAGGATATATTGTGATGTATTTGGCCATGCTATACCATGTGAAGTGATCTGTATCATAATGTACTTGTTTTGAGCCAACCTATATAGTATCACACGTTTAATCTAAATGTCATCTTGGCGCCGACCTAATTGAAATTTTGAGTTGTTGCAGAGGGTATTTATAGAAGAACAAAATCATTTGTGAAAGTGTAGAGCAAAGATTAAAGAATATGTTGAGCATGAAGTGTGTGAAGTCAGAGTGATGGGGTAATTGTGCAAAATAAGGGACTGCAATATCAACATATTGCAGATGTCATCTTTATAGTAGTTCATGTTTATGTTTCTATTGTAATTTCATGTCATGCTATCAGACAATGTATCTTCATTAGGTCATTGTATCTTGCCCTAAGGTTGTAGCCTTCGTCTGCAAGTCCAACAGGGAGAAGTAGCTTCCTTGGGTTGTAACCCTAAAAAAAAGTTGTAATATTTTATAGTAGTGAGCTTTATATATTGTGAGTTAATCCTCACCGTGGTTTTTCCCTCATTGGGTTTTCCACATAAAAATCATGGTGTCTTTGTGTGGTGCATGTTTTACTTTTTGTTCTTCTTCTTTTGGTTAAAATGATTTGATGGTTAAGCTATAAATGGAATTGATTTAAAGTTTAAGAATAGACTATTTCACCCCTCCCCCCTCTCAGTCTCTAGATGTGTTCAACAATTGGTATCAAAGCCAAGTACCTTTGAGAAGCCTAATAGCTAAGGTAGATCCTACACTTGAACACATGGAATCTAAAGCTATGTCTAATGATGTGTTTTTTTCAAAATTGGATATAGATTCAATGGAACCTAAATGTTGGGACTTGAATCTAGATGAGGTAGACCTTGAAGGAGAACTCCAGTTAGCTCTTGAAGATCTATATGAAGCAAGAGAACTAAATTTGAAATATGAGATCATGCTTGAAAAATCAAAGGAGACAATTGTAAAATGGAAAACACAAGCCAGAGAATCAAAAGAAGAAATTGGCAAACTGAAAGCTCAAACAAAAGGAGATAAAGGATGTGATATTAAATTCAAGAAGTTAGAAAATGTGATCTTTGATATAAAAATCAAAGTTGAAGAAGGTAAGAGGATTGAAGATTGCTTAAATACCAAGCTCAATGAGAAAGCATCTAAATGTTCAAAACTTGAGGAAGAAGTTGTTACTTTGAGAAAAGAACTAGAAAAAGAAAAATAACAAATTGAAAAGCGTTTAAAACTAAAGAAGGTTCTAAAATTCTTGATGAATTGATTAACTCTCAAAAGCCATCAAAAGAAAAATCTGGTCTTGGTTTTGAAAAAGGGAAAAGTCCTATAACTAGTGCATTTGCAAGCTAATATAATAACTTCAAAGCAGAAGGAAAAAATGAAACAAAGGAGGAGAAATCTTGCATTGAAGATCCTAAGAAGAATGCCTCTAGAGATGCAAAAGAAGATGGATTCATTCTTGACTGGAGATAAAGAAGAGTCAAAGGTCCTCCACTTTCAAGACAACATGCCCCTACTAGGTTCAATCAATCTTTTCAAGGTCAGTGTTTTTCTTGTAATAATTTTGGGCATAATGTTGTTTATTGTAGACCTAGGTAAGAAGAAATGATTACATGAGTAGAAGACCAATTGTGCCTCAAAGATATGGTGTTGTTCCATTTCATGGTCAATGTAATGCTTGCAAAAGGGTTGGTCATAAGGCTAATGAATACAGAAATAAAGTAATGAGGAAGAGTTTCATGAATGAGAATAATGCTATGACTTCTTAATTCTTCTATGGTTACTGCTACACATACAAGTTTGGTCATAATGTTGTTGATTCTAGATCTAATATGAGAAGAGGTGATTATGCTTAGCAATCTAGGATAACTTGCTATAATTGCAATAAATTAGGACACATTGCAAGGTTCTACAAGGGAAAAAATGTAAGATCTTCTACTCCTCAAAAGAAGACTGACATTGATCATCAAAATAAGGAAATGAACAAGATGTGGAAAAAGAAGGAAGAAAGTGAAGTAAAGGAAGGATCTGTACCTCTACATGGCACAAATGGATCTTCTGGTAACTAAAAGAGAGCATTGGCTCAGGGGGAGTTGCAACTGCAAATCTTTTCAAACCCATGTAAAGCATAAGATGATGAAATCTTCAACATAATGGCTAATGGTGACATGGATATTTTTGGCTAGTGATATTATGACATTTTCTCAAAGTTTTGAAGTAAGTATACCCTTTGCCGAAGTTTTCTAAAGGATCATAAATCTCTGTGTTATCTCAGGATAGTAAGCAGTTGTGTGTCAAATGCATTTAATGCAAAGCAACTAGGGTAGATGTGAAGCTTATTTATTCCCTACTTGATCAAAATTGATCTCATTTGAACGATATCAAGTGTGTGCAAGAGATAAGGAAGAGAAGAAGGTTTTTAGCTAAGCTTGTGTGCAACGGCAACATTCTCAGGTATTCCTCAAATTTTCTTGTAAACCCCTAGCTTTGAGAAATAGTTATCATGGCAACACCTGTGGTTATTGATGTTGTGGAAAGGCCAAGACTGAAATCCAATAAAAAATCATATAAATCCACTGAAACTGATTAGGATGGAGTGTTCTCCTGCATTCCTATTAATGTACTGGATATAGAGGATGTCTAAATTTATATTCATTTGCAGCTAGATGAGTACAATCATATGAAGTTGGAACAATTTAGGAACAATCATCTCTTGTGTGATGATTTTCAAATCAAACCAGAGTATACAAATGTTGAGGCAAAACAACTAGATGTATGGAAGTGTTTCCCCAACATCTGCTATGAATATGGATGGGTCAGAATTGCTTTGAGCTAGATCCATGAAGATTTATTTTGCCTTGATCAACCCTACATGATCACAAAAGAATCCATCAAAGTTGTGACCGGATTGTGCTCCTCCAGACCTATGCTTGCAATAAAAGTTGTAAAGAATGAAGAGGTCAAGAAGCTCACAGGAGCAAAATTTGATAAAAGAACCCTAACTGTAGATGACATCACTGACCTAGGGGTTTGATATGCCACAATGGGAATCACATACAATGTATATCACATAAACAGAGAGGGGTCTGCTACTACCACCACCATCTACACTACTCATTAGATGGTGAAGGAAGGAAAAGATTATGACCTTTATGAACTCATGTAGTAATAATTGATGGATAGATTGAAGAGAACCAAGGAGACACGAAACAAATTTTGGTATGGCTCTTTGATCATTTGTCTTATGTTCTAATTCCTAAAAGAATTGCCTAGTATGAATAATGTAGTCTGAAGAATGGATATTCTCATTGTACAATAGATCAGAGACTACATGCGTAGGTTTCTAGATACCAAATAGTGTGACATAATGTTTTGGGGATTTTTCAAAACTTTCCAAACTGATATGCAAAGGAGGGATAGGATACCACAACAAATTGTGGAGAAATATAAGAATGATATCACATTTATGGTGGACAAAGACAACTGCTACATGGAGGCAGTGGAACCAAGAACTGTGTGGATAACTACATTGCCCTATGAGGTCTCTGGACCTGACTGGATTGGATATGCTAAAACCTTTCTCAACAAACATAGGGATCACTTTATGGAGAGGTTTGGTACTTATGATGAGATAACCAACAAGAGAAACAAGAAGGAGATAGAAGAAAAGGCAGAGACGATAAAATCAAAGTTGGAAGAGATGCTTGATATTCTTGAGGAACCTGCAAAAGAAGCCACACCTACTCCTAGAAGGACAAATAGGTCTACATCTGCCACAACCACTTCTTCTAAACCTTCCGAACCAGCTCAGACATCTCCTAATAGTGGAAGAACTACTACTGAAGAACTAGTGCAAACCAAGACTAGAGAGAAGAAGAAACCAAGGCCTAAGGTATAGGAAAAGAGAGGAAAGGTAAATCTGGTGAATGTAGAATATGATGAAGAGGATGAAGAAGAAGAAAAGGAAGCCTTTGTATTAAAGAAAAGAACTAGACAAGGAGAAGAGGAAGGAACATCTAAAGGAAAAGGCAAAGAAAACAAAAAGAAAACAAGGAAGGCTCCTCCAGAAGCATCTAAACATGTGCCTCTACAACTTGAGGGTACTATAAATGCAATTGTAGATCATGGTGCACTTAAAGGAGTTGCATATCTTTATGATGAAATTCCTCCTATTCACAAAGCCACAATTGAGAAAGCCATAGTTATGTATATGATGGGTTTCAATATAGATTTAAATTAAATTATTGATCATCTTATAACAAGTCTTGCAGAGACACTTAGCAATAAGAGGAATGAAGTTGTGGTGGAAGAAGCTAAAATGAGGAAACAAGCACTAGAAAAGGTTGGTTCTTCCATATCCCATGAAGAAAAAATTAAATTATCCCAAAGACAAGCACAAGAATTCAAAACTAAACATAGAATAAATATCCTAATGGGAAAAGATAAAGAAGAAATTGAAAGATTGGAAAGGGAGACAGAAGAGAAGACAACTAAGATTCTTCAAGAAATGAAAAATGTTGAAGTAACTATTGAGGAACAAGTTCCTCTTGATATGCCTGATGTGTTCATTCAAGACATAGATTTGTCATCCTTTGAAGCTAAAGTGATAGGTGACAATGTGACTAAGAAGGCTGATAAGCAAAATGAGGAGACTGCTCCTCCAGAGAATACTGAAGCACAAGATGCAGAGGATCAAGGTGAAGTAGGTGTACCCCCTCTGGAGAACACTAATCCAAGTAAAGAACATAACATTCCTCCTCTAGAGAATTCAGGGAATAATGAGTAGAAGGAGGATAATCTTGAGAAAATTTAGGATGAAACAACAAAGACTGATGAGAAACAAGATGAGAAAGTTCAAGATGCTTCTATATAGATAGGTCAGATTTCCTCATCATCAGACTCCTTCAAAGACCTATTAGGGCTGCAAATACAATTTCAACCTGTGGTAATACCCCAGCTCCTTTAGATTCCTACTCATGAGGGAAGTTGACTTGTCCAATATCTCTCCCATTCATAAATTGCAACTTGGTGACATCCTGCATGCTTTAGAAAGAAACAAGTTTTCACAGGATCACTTGAAGAAAACTAAATTAATCAATGATGTAGTAAAAAATATTCATGAGATTCTACCATAGGTAAATATTTATCCTTCCTTGCCTCTAGAACAAAAGTTGAAGCTCTTAATGGATTCTTTCAAAGATCATCCATCTTACATTGAACAAAAGGCAGAACAAGAAGCATTAAGAAAAAAAATGAAAAGAGAATGATTGATGCATCAGATTGGTGTGCCAATGCACACAACAAATTGTAAGAAAATTTGAAGAAGTTTAAGGAATCTATTGATGAAGCCACTGCATTATACTTATTTTGCTTGAAATGGCCAAGTTCCACCAAAAATATCAAAACTCAGATTGACTTCATTGAGTCACAGATCACTAAATTCGCTGAGATATATGACTTGTCAAAAGACAAGGATGGATCAACTAGGGAACAAATAGAAAATCTACATTCACATATGTCATTGCTTCAAGATCAGAGAGAGAAAATAAAGAAGTAGGTTGGTTAGCTGAGGGAAGCAGTCAATTTGAGACTTGCTTCGTTATCCAGAGTGCTACCTGAAGTAGAAATGGTTGATTTAGAAAATGAAGACTCCAAGTTTTGTGGAGGAGGCTGAGGACCTATGCATACAATTTGAATGTTAGAGTCAAATTTTGTCCTCAGCAAATGCAAACTAGGTATCCACTCTTGCTCAACTCAAGGTAATATACAAAAGCATTCTACCTTCTAAGTGAGTTGTAAGACTATTGTAGATAAGACAATTTTGGTTTTGTATAAGACTTGCGGAGGCTTGTAGTGTTATCAACATTAGTTTTTGGTCATCTTCATCTCAGGGGGAGTGTTGTTTATGTTATGGAGTAAAAAGTGGACACATGCATTTTTACTTCCTAGTTTACCTCCTAGGTCCCCATGTTTACACTTTATGAGCAAATTATTCATCTCGATGAGAATCCCCTGAAACCCACATCAAATGGGGACCAGGGGTGCAATTTAAAGTTTGGGACCTGATCAAAAAGGCCTCTTGGACTTGGACACTCATGTCCAAGTCTATCCTGATTGGTTGGGGTGAAATCAAATCTATGTTAGCCTAGGACTCTTAAATGGGTCCTCCCTTGTCAGTCCTTTCAATTAATTTGCAAAAGATTAATAGATAAGCATATATAAGTAAGTTTATGATTTCATTTTAAACCTAGATGGATAACATGAACTTGTGATATTGGAGCAAAGATCATTCAAGGCATTAATTGTGTTATTGTTGTAGACTTGTATTTGTATTTGTGTGTTTGTTGCAAATTTTGCATCATCATCCATCTCCTTATGAGTTGAAGATATTTCATCCTCCTAAAGGCTTCACCGCGAAGGTGACATCATCATTGTGTTTGAATCATTTCATTATCATTTGGATTATTTTTAGCCTCTGCCCTACTAGGGCACACTCTCTCATTAACAATGGTATTGGGAAAGCTTGAATGCTAACCCAAGATTTGACTAAGGCAAATCCCTAAACACCATAACCCCCAAACCCCTTTTTCCTTTTATGCAAGTTACACGTACAAGAGTTGCAAAAGTGAAGGTACAAGGAAGCAATTTGAAGGATAAAGATTCCAGATCTGAAAACATAGTTTGAAAATTTCACTGTAGCGGCCTAGGATGCTAGCGCCAGTGTCTAGAAGGCCAAATAAACTTGAAATTCTGCATCAAAGCATCTTCTGTGATATTTTTGTAGTTTTGATTTGTCAGAGATCTAAACTTTCTAGATTTAGGTGCTAGTACATGTATCCTCTGACATTTTAGCTTCTAAGGGATAGGTTTGGACATCTCACTGATCATCTTGACACTCTTAGATTCTGATTTGTTGTTTATGTTTCACTGTTATAAGCTGATTATCATAGATCTAGGGTTTAGAGCATTGATTGGCCTAGGGTTTGATAATAGGCTTGATTGAATCACATATTTCCTCTGCAAACAAGAGCACAAAATCAGTAACTGAGCTCTCTTCCATTTTGTAGTGGCTTGGCTCAATTTTGTCCTTGAATGTTGTAGTCAAAGGAGGGCTTGATCTAGTGTACTCACACATTCCATCCTTCCCCCTTTTAACATATAACATTTTGGTGAACCCATTTTTTTATTGAACTTGCATCTCTTTGAGTGTTGAAATCAGATCTTGCATTAATTCATATCATACTTGTCATTCCTCATTGAAAAATCTTGCATACATTTGAAAAAATTGAAAAAAATAAGCATTCTAGTCTTGCATAAAGACATAGTTTTGCATTATTTTTATTGCACATCATTAGAAGCATTTGGAAATATGATTTTTACATTAGATTTGAGACAAATTACATAAATTCATCATTTTATGATCTCACATCTTGCATTTGCATATATCATTTGTTAGGGTTTTGTTGAAATTTTGCATTTTACATATAACCTAGTTTTTGGTAAAAGCTAGGGTTTGTAGTCAAAATCTTACTTCAAATTTTTCTGTGCCTTTAAACACTAAGTCAAAGTTGTAGAGTTTCTTCATTGTGCATCCTTGCATTTAGATTTCAAATTTTGCAATTTCACATTGTGTATTTCAACAAACATAACTACCTTAATCTTGTTGATTGTACTCTTAGTTTGTGCATTGAGTGTTATTGGACTTTACATGAGTTGTATAACCCTCTACCCTACTAGGAACATCTTTGTAAGGTGAAGTCGTAGACTAATGGGTTCTAGTGCTATTGATAGAAATGATGTGCAAACATCAGAAAATCCATTATACAACTACTTTACAATGGGTGAATAAAGACCTTTACATGACATCTTCAATGATAACATGGAAGAACCAATAGTTCCTCCTCTTGAAGAAATGGGTAACAAAGATATACATGTGCCTGAGGAACATCTTAAGAAATTAGACAAACAACTAGATGAATTTCAACAAATGGTAGAACAAGCACACCTAGCTCAAGAAGTGGTACCTTTTGTTGAAGGAATAAGAGGATTGTTACAAGAAGGACAAGAAGGTGTTGACATACTCCATGGATTATCCACATAGTGTATCATAACATTATGCATACGGCTAGCCATGCGAATAACATTGAAAATATGTCACCACCGAGGTATATAAGTTCACCAATCTCAGCACTCATACTGACTACTGGAATACCCACTTTTACATCATCAATTCTCACCACCAATCTACATGCTTGTAATAATGCTACCATTACCATGGGAACATCTACTAGAAATTATAAATTCGTTGGATTTAATTATCAAAACTCTACACCTTATGTATCCATACCAATGCATACCTATTCTCAACCACCTATCACCTCTACCTAATCTCAACCACCCCCCACTCCCACTTATTACAAACCACCTTTCAATTTCATGAATGCAACATCTAATGCACCTATCTCAAATCTACAAACTATCTCTTCATCCAATGATACTCTCTTAAATCAACGTTTGCAAAGTATGTCTTCTTTACAGCAGAAAGTGACAAACTTAACTAATGCTTATTCTCAACCTGCTTTACCAACATATCATGTTCACAGTCCTTTATCCTATGCAATTCTAAGAACTCCAATGCCTACTAAATTTGAGACGCCTCACTTTGAAAAGTACGGTGGTAAAGGTGATCCCAATACTCATGTGGCAGCATTCACAACAATGTGTAGTGATTACTTATTTAGTGAGGAATTGTTAACAAAACTCTTTCCTCGGTCACTCAAAGATACTGCTTTGGAATGGTTTTTCTCTCTAGCTCCTAATAATCAATTCCTTCTCATAGCTAGTTGATCAATTCTTGTAACACTTCCAAGAAAACATCAGACCTACTGTCTCCTTGATTGATTTGGTTCATTGTAAACAAAGCTTGAAAGAGAAATTAATAGAGTTGATTGGTCGATATCAAGGTCTCATCTCGCAAATACAATATCCAATTAAAGATGAAGATCTTCAGAAGGTATTCATTACTAATTTACAACTAAACACACGTGACAAGATATCGTTAATGAAGTATAGTTCTTTTCAACACTTATGCACATCTCTTCGCGATTACCAACTTTTGGCTAGTCAATATGAGAGTCATACCTCATCGACTCCTATTTGTCAATCCATAGCTAGATCATCTCAAAATTCATTCAAGAACAATAGGAATTTCATCAAGATTAATGGGCAACATTTGAATAATTTTCACTCACAAATGTCTGCTATTACAAAGCCTCCTCGGGCAATATTTTACTTCAAAAAGGAACAGAGACAATTTACTCCATTATTAGATTCTCTCCAGTCAGTAATGACTCAAGTAGTGAACAACAATCTTTTAAAGCTTCCTCCTGCTTGTCCTTTCAATAGTACTAGGTCACAAGGACCTTCATTCAATACTAATTCTTATTGTCACTACCACCGCTTGCCAGGACATGATACTGAAATATGTATGCAACATGAAATTCAAGACCTCGTTGATTCTAATATGATACAAGTTACTGGAGTGAATGATAATGGAAATAAGTTGGTAGCACCTTTGAATGAAAATCTACAAATCTTCACTGATCCTTTTCCTAAGCATAGCGACAATAATATGGTGGAACAAACTACATTGGAGATTGAAGATGACTATCTTGAATATGATGGCATAGTGGGTATGTTAGAATTGGAAAAGATGAAAAATGAAGATTCACCTCGCCCACATGGAAAAGGTTTCTATGTTGAGGTTCCTCCTTTGTTATCCCTCTATGAATCGGGAGATAACCAACATGCACAAGGTATGCAATTGGAACATCCTATATGTAATCACTTAAAGCAAGATAAAGTGATACCTATGAAAAGCATTCCATTTCATCGTGAAAGGTTCATTAATCAGACTAAGAAGGTAAAGAATGAAAAAGAACAAGGCTACTATCATTAGTGGGAAACAACAATGGTTCCCCTCCTCATAAGCATCAAATGGTTTCAAACATATAGGTTCTTGAGAAGCAAGCACCGTATGGCCATTCTGGAAATAAGCATCTATTAGGTATGAACTTCTCCCATAATTTTCCACACTTGATGGAGCACCTCTCTAAGATGCTCGCAAGTTTGTCTTCCTCTTAGATTCAGATACTTATATATATGTCATGTTGTGTTCCCCTGTGATGTGTTATATGTTATTTAGGACTCCTTGGATGACCCTTGATACTCTTGTAAGATCAAGGATACAAGGAGACCACCTCTATTGTGACCATTCTTCTATTTGTCTCTACATTATTCAATCTTTCCTCTCCTTTATTTTATTGTTGTGTGTTGTGCCTTGGGGGCATAACATTGTGGAGGATGGCTCGAGGGCATCTTCCCATGTTGTAAACCCAAGTCAGTCTTGTCTCCTCTCTCATTTTTATTGTTTACATTCTATAGTGACTCTACCTAGTTAGCAGATGATGAAAAAAAATAAATACTGATAAGGACTGTGTGTCCCTTTAGTAAGGAAGAAAAAATGGACCTAGTCCATATATGAAGATGGGGCTGATATATATCTGATGCTTGACTAGTAGAATCACCCCGTGTTGTGATTCATATTTGTGATACTCGTTGTAATAAACTTTTTACAATACTCTCAATTCGCTACAATGCACTTTGGATTGTTTTGTATCTCACCTTGTTACTACACTTAGTTCTAAGATACCTGTAGTATAGCCTAATGACTATACTCAGTTCCAAACCCACGAGTGTAGCTTTGGTCTTTGATGTGATCTGATATAGGGTTTATGCATAACTTTCATGAATTGATTTGGTTGTTATCTTAGACTAAGATTTTCTAACGAAAGCTTATATCTTATTGATTATCTTAGAAAATCATATCGATGTGTTTGTGGCAACATTCGACAATCATGGCACATGTCACTTTGGGTCATGGGCTTTACAAAAGCTCTTGTTCCCTCGTGTGTTTTCACTCTACCTTAATGTGCTTGATACCAACAAGCAAGATCAACCACCTTAAGGTGGGGGCATAGATAATGGTATCTGCTTGATTATCTTTAACATTGACAAAGCGTGTTTGAAATCCCTCACCACGAGGTGGGATCATGTATCTCTTGAGCTAGTGCACATCCTTTTAAAAGCAAAAATCCCTCATTGCGAGGCAAGATGGCATATATCTTGAGCTAGTGCACATTCTTTTATAAAAAAGGCCCTCATCGCAAGGTGGGATGGTGTATCTCTTGAGCTAGTGCACATCCTTTTATACAAAGTCCTCATCGTGAGGTGAGGTTGGATCTTGATTCATTCACCCTTAAGAGTGTATTTAGCGGTTGTGATAGCATAGCTCAATTGTCAGGTGTATTTGGCATGTTTTAGATAGTGAAGTAGTGATGAGCTCCTTCCTATCCCTTGTGTTTTCCATATATAAGACATATAGTGTGTCTATGGCATACTATGCGGCGCTCGTGTATTTCATGTGTCTTTCATGTGTTTTACATGTCTTCCTCATGTTTCTTGTGTGTTTGTGGCATGGTATAAAGTTGTGCAGCGATAAGTCCCTACCCACGTTGTGTGTTTTATTTACTTTAGTTAGCATTATATTTAGATATGTAATTGCTTAATCATGTCTTCTCTTCATGTCTTCTTTGTGTATTGCATGCCTGTGTTCATGTCTTCTCCATGTATTGCATCGTTTCACTGTCTTCTCTATGTATTGCATGCTTCCTTACTATATTCAATGTGTTTTATGTGACTATTAAGTGTTTTCTTATGTTTGCCTAAGTCTGGGGGCTAGAAATAATTCTTCAAACTTAGGGTATGTCTTCATTCTAGTGTTTGATGTGTTTTGATATGCTTCAACCATACTTTAATGTATGTGTTGTATTGTAAGATCACACACACATTAAAGTGGGGGCTAAATGTTATGTAGTAAAAAGTGGACACATGCCTTTTTACCTCCTAGTTTAGCTCCTAGGTCCCCTTGTTTACACTTTATGAGCAAATTATTCATCCAAATGAGAAATCCCCTGAAACCCACATCAAATGAGGACTAGGGGTCCAATTTAAAGTTTGAGACCCAACCAAAAAGGCCTCTTGGACTTGGGCACTTGTGCCCAAGTCCATCCTGATTGATCAGGGTGAAATCAAATCTATATCAGCCTAGGACTCTTAAATGGGTCCTCCCTTGTCAACACTTTCAATTATTTTGCAAAAGATTAACAGATAAGCATATATAAGTAAGTTTATGACTTCATTTGAAACCTATATGAATAATGTGAACTTGTGATATTGGAGCAAAGAGCATTCAATGTATTCATTATGTTATTGTTGCAGAATTATGTTTGTTACAGATTTTCCATCATCATCCATCTCCTTATAAGTTAAAGAGACATCATCATTGTGTTTGAATCATTTCATTATCATTTGGATTATCTTTAGTCTCTTCCCTTCTAGGGCACACTCTCTCATTAACAATGGTGTTGGGAAAGCTTGAATGCTAACCTGAGATTTGATTCAGGCAAATCCCTAAACACCATAGCCCCCAAACCCCTTTTTCCTTGTGTGCAGGTTACAAGTGCGGGAGTTGTGGAAGTGAAGGTACAGGGAAGTTGTTCAAAGGATAAAGATTCTAGATCCAAAAATAGAGTTTGGGAATTTCAATGTAGCGAACTAGGGCACTAGCACCAGTGTCCAACAGGCCAAATAAACTTGAAATTCAACATCAGAGCATCTTCTATGACATTTTTGTAGTTTTGAGTTGTCAGAGATCTGAACTTTTTGGACTCGAGCGCTAGCACCCATGTCCTCTAACATTTCAACTTATAAGGGACAGGTTTGGACATCTCACTAATCATCTTGGAACTCTTGGATTCTGATTTGTTGTTTATATTTTATTGTTATAAGATGATTATCATAGATCTAGGGTTTAGATCATTAATTGGCCCTGGGTTTGATAATAGGCTTGATTGAATCACATATTTCCTCTGCAAACAAGAGCACAAAATTAGTAGCTGAGCCCTCTTCCATCTTGTAGTGGCTTGGCTTTGTTTTGTCCTTGAATGTTGTAGTGAAAGGAGGGTTTGATCTAGTGTACTCACACATTCCATCCTTCCCTCCTTATAACCTATAACAGTTTATAAAAATCATATAGTAAGGGGGAGTACATACAGTTTTTAGGTTGTCATAAGTTAAAGATATTTTTCCCTTTTTCCTTGATTTCAAAGGGGGAAAGTGTGTTGATGATTGTGTTATCATTTGGGAGAAAGGACTTGTAGATAAATGAATTTTTCCATCAATGAAAAAGGGGGAGATTGTTTGCAATGTGTGTTGTTATTGATGTCAACTCAATATGTGTCAACTTGAGGACAAGCTTGTATAGAAGTTGAAGTGGTTGAGAAATGGTTAGAGATAGGTTAATGGATAGTGGAAGATTTGAGAGAGATGGTTTGACACAAGGTCAACATGATTGATATAGTGGAAGATTTGAGAGAGATGGTTTGAATCAGTTAGAGACATGGGGTCAGCATGTTTAAGGCAGGTCAGTTTGGAAGAACTAGCAGATGGAGAGAAGCTACCTAGGTATGAGGAAAAATGGTGATCAGTATGATGTCTAAATGTGATGTGGAGGTGAGTACACTTGTTCTAATATGTTTCCTATATGTCTACATTGAGATCTTACAAGTTTGGTGTACCACACTTAGAGATAAGTTGCAGAAGTTTTGCTAAGGCATTTATAGTGTATACTATAAGGCAAAGTCATAGTGTTTTGGTCTGCATTCCTCCACAGAGAAAGATTTAGTCTTGTAGTTCAGAAGATAGGTTGATTGGCATATGGAAGAGTTATATCCTAGATTTCAAGTCATTATACCTTCAGCAGTGAAAGTTATTTAAGTAAAAGAGTTTTGGTCTGTGCTCTAGCAGAGTAAAGCAATGATGAAGGATTGTTTGAATGCTACACATTCCTCCAGAATGATAGATATGGCTATGTATATTTGGGGATATGTTCCGAGTGGTGTATGAGTGCATCCATATGAGTTTTAGATGTTTTGGTGAACCACAACGCAATATTCTAAGTATTGATGGGTCACAATTAGTCAGGGATGCTTTGTTTTCAGCAGTTCAATATGTCTTTCTTCTTGCACTAGCATGTAATGATTAGATATTTCAGGAGAAGATTGTAAGGATGTTATTGATAAAGTATATTTCTTACTTTTTGTTCCCCATAATGTTTTTGGTCTCTCCCCAGTGGTGTGAAGATAATCAGTGGGCAGTGTTGATGTTGTTTGGGCTAATAGTCGGGTTCCCTTCATTTGCGGTTGATCCTGATTAATTAATTTTTCTTTGGAGGATATGTTGTGATGTATTTGGCCCTGCTATGTGAAGTGATCCACAACTCATAATGTACTTGTCTTGAGCCAACCTATATAGTATCACACATTTCATCTAAAAGTCATCTTGGTGCCGACCTAATTGAACTTTTGAGTTGTTGCTGAGGGTATTTATAGAAGAAAAAAATAATTTGTGAATGTGTAGAGCAGAGATTAAGGAATATGTTGAGCATGAAGTGTGTGAAGTTAGAGTGATGGGGTAATTGTGTGAAATAAGGGACTGCAATATCAACATATGACAGATACCTTCTTTACAGTAGTTCATGTTTATGTTTCTATTGTAATTTTCAATTATCCTACTATCAGATAGTGAGTCTTTTCAGTAGATCATTGTATCTTTCCCTAAGGTTGTAGCCTTAGTCTACAAGTCCAACAGGGAGTAGTAGCTTCCTTTGGTTGTATCCCTAAAACAAAGTTGTAATCTTCTATAGTAGTGAGCTTCATATATTATGAGTTAATCCTCACCGTGGTTTTTCCCTCATTGGGTTTTCCACGTAAAAATCCTGGTGTCTTTATGTGGTGCATGTTTTACTTTTTGTTCTTCTTCTTTTGGTTAAAATGATTTGATGGTTAAGCTGTAAATGGAATTGATTTAAAGTTTAAGAATAGACTGATTCACCCCCCTCTCAGTCTCTGGATGTGATCAACATGTATTAATCTGTAAAAGCTATACAATACATCAACTATGCCAATCTCTACTTCAATCTTCAATCATACAACATTCTGATAGAACCTGAGTACTTGTAAACTTCTATATCATATATAGAGCAAGCTACACCTCCAAGATGGGTGTCCAAGATTCTCCATCTTGAAAACTCCAACATGCAGCAATAAATGTTGTCATACATGCAATCAACACTTGTCAAAACATACCCATGGAATCTTGGGCACCTAAGAACAAGAATAGGAAATTACTGCATCTTATAACATGTCATAAGTTGTCATAAATGTCATAGATTCTTATGACAACTTACAGTTGTCATAGAATCTCTTACACCTTCTTACAACATCTATGTGTTGAACACCCAAATTACTGAGAAGGGGGGGTGAATCAGTATTCTATTAAATCTTTTACTTATTAAACTAGTAGTCCATTTGCCACAAATAACAACAAAGAAAATTAAACACAGAAGAAGTAACCACAAAGCATCACATATGAACACCAAGATTTTTACGTGGAAAACCCAAAACTGGGAAAAAACCACAGTGACTATTAGCTCACAATAATTATGTAATATCAATACTAAATTACAATGAGGCTCACTACCCAGGGCTCACTACCGAAAAAGGTGCTCACTTCAAGAAAGGCTCACTACCAAGACAGGCTCACTGCCTAGAGAAAGAAAGAAGGAAAGAAGGATGGCTCACTACTAGGTTGAACTGCTCTAATTGCATCTACACATGCATGGTTACAACTCCAATGAAGTATAGAAATACTGTCTCAAAACTCTTCATCTCTGACTGCTTTGTTTCACTGCCTTGCTCTTACATGAAAATAAGATCTCTCTTCTTCTGCACTTGTCACCCTTACAAAATCATCATACTTCACATGTCACACATATATACTCATATTCACATTTCACATGTCACAAACACTGAATTTGATCTTATATATATCGGCAACACTTAGAATCTTCATATTAAGTCAGCCTGACTAGATGAAGCACATAGTTAATAAACTTATAATTTGTCAGCCAAATCAACTCACAAAAATACATAGCGGACCCAAACCATGCTTGAACCACATTCTCATATGTCAGCTCCAACTATAGAATCTATTAGAATAAAGTTTCAATCAATAGAACTTACCGCACTTAGATCAAACTATCATGTCGGCCTCAAACATAGACTGTTACCAACTCGGTCTATCTGTCAGACTGCAACTTTCACTGTAGACTACAAGACCTGGTCAAAATCACATCAAAGATTCTTTATACATCCCCAAGCTTTCCTTCAGAACTATAGAGCATAATATCAATCTGTGGTAAAGTGCGGACCAACAGAACTTAGACCCTGTCACAGTCAAACACTGTCAAGACAAGTAGTGATATTCATTAGCTCAAAATTATCACTCTAGTGGACTTCAGACTCTGCAACTCTAGATTTAGAGAATTCATACAAGTGTTTACAACACTCCAAAACCACATAATAAGATATGCAACACCAGAGGAGTGCGGACTAGAACAAATGAGTGTTCTGTTCTGATTACCTCTATTCTTTGTAATGTTGAACTTAGGCTACTTGAAGATATGCTTCCAGTACATATCAAAAGCTGAAATATTAGATATAAGATCTTCTAAGAACTACAAACAACATACCAGAACCACATGATTAGGTCTTCAACTATGGACCAATGCCAATCCAAACACCGTCTCTCTGTTGTTGTCTCTGTACACTGCCAACACTTAGCCAAATTGACTAAGTCTTCTTCACCGGATCAAAATCTTTGTTCCAACCTTGTTTCTTTTCTTATTGCCATCAATGACAACATCATCAAACATCAAGCTTATCCAAATTGCCAACAATCTCCCCCTTTGGCATTTATGGCAACACTTGATGTGAAAAACTGTTATACTACTCCCCCTTACTCTTTTCACACTGCTCCCCCTAATTTCATGCTTCTCTTTTTATTTTTTAGTTATTTTCTTTTTGTGTTTTTCACATGCTCCATTCTCCCCCTTTGACATCAATGGCAAAGATGTATGGTATGGAAACATGTACAAGTGACCAAAACTTCAAAAATTGTTTGTACTATCTGCATATTTACAAGTGAAATCAAAAAGCCTTACTGTTTTGTTGGGATAATATCTTAATAGAGTTTCCTCAATTGCACCTCATCTTCATCCCACCTTACTTTAGTATCACTTAAAACTAATATGTGCCCATTAACTTGAGATACCAACTCTTCTACCTTCTTCATAGTAGTAGGGGCCTCAGTAATTTGCCTAGTATGCTCTATTGCTACTACTAACCTACCCATGGATGCAATTTTGAAGCTTACTATCTCTTAGAGATGGCTCATTCGATGCTTTATAACCTCCCTCTAGGTCTGCAACTTATGTATATTAGAATGAATGGTCTCAGCTTGTGCCCTCTGATTACCAATAACATCTTTTACCGGGTCATAAGTTCTAGAGATCTTCATTATTTGAGCTTCCTATCCATTTATTTTATCTCTCAGATCCTTTGTTTTCTCAGGCCATGTAAGACAAAATTGATATTTCACTAGCCTCTTTGATAGCAGTCTGAGCATATTCTATACTCTTTTCCAACAGAATTTTATCTTGGGAAAATTTCTAATTTAGCTCCACTAGTCTTTTGTTATCAATCTTTGCCCTTACCTTCTTTTCTGTAGCTTGTTCTAGGGACTTAAAATGAGAATTGATCGATTCCATAAGCTTTTTCAATTGAGTTGTAGGACCCAAAGATGTATCTCTCTTAATTTTAGGCATTATCTTTTCAAAAATTGTCGATGCATCTCCTATTAGCTCACTGTCCTCTACATGAGATTTTAGGATCTCTTCTTGTGCAGTAGTTTGAAAAAGTGTCCCAAGTCTCAACTTCTATAATGGGGACATTGTGGCAAGGTTAATTGATCCTTGCAATAGCTCAAGTGTAGTCAAAATCTGAGCTTTGTTTTGCTTCTACAAAAACTCTCTCAAAGAGTCAATTGACTCATTCTCAGCATAGTGTCTCTTTTGTCTTCTTCATGAGACATTTAATTATCATGCCTTTCCAGAGGGTCTTCTTGAATAAGTTCTTGCTCATTTATCTCTATCTCCAGAGTAGGATTGTCCATCATCTATTCATCAACTTCTTCTCTTTGTTAACCTTGGTCCTCAGGGACATTTTCTTCAGGTGCCACTTTTGCTTCTTTAGAGTTCTTTTCTTCCACAATCTCTTTTATTTCTTCAACTTGCTTAGAGTTTACCAAAGGAGGTGTTCCAGCTTGATCCATACTCTATTCTGTATTCACTTCCTCTTCATTTCTTGTGCCGACCAGAGGAGTAACTGTGCTTTGTTCCACGTTCTGTTCCATATTTATCTCTGGAACTGTATTATCAACATCAACATTTTGTTCCTCTTCATTAGTGTCAACAACAGTTGGGATTTGCAGCTCATGTAACACATTTAGTGTTATGTCCTCAGTCTCCTTCACCAATGTCTCAATGTCACCAGACATAAGAGTATTAACTCTTTTCTTTGTTTTAAACTTTTCACCAAGTATCTTAGTGACTTTGACTCTTTCTTCACTAGTTATATTTGGGAAAAGTTTCAATAGTACATATTCCCTTATCTCAACATCTTTCGACATAGCCCCTTCTTTCCTTGATGTCATGATGTTGCTAAGACTATCTGGTAAGTCATCTATGACTTCAATTAGGGATTTATTAAACATATCCAAATATCTTACAACTATTGCTTCAATTATCACCTTATCTACATCTGATCTTTCATCATACATATCAGCAATGGGTTTTAGGTTTCCATGTTGAGCAAATGCATTGATTGTGGCTTCCAATGATATTGTTGCTTCATCTTCTCTGATCTGTCTTCTCACCTTTCTTCTTCTTGTCCTTAACCTTTTCTAAAGGATTCTCTTTTTTTCTAGAGGTAGCTTCATCTATTTTTACCCTTTTTTCTTTGATTTCCTCATCTATTTCTATTTCCTCTTCTTCCTCTCCTTCACCAAGGATCACATACACCATTTTTGTGGCCTTTGACTTCTTTCTCTTCTTCTTCACAACATGCTTGTTTTTAGGCACTTCTTTCTCAATATCTACAATAGGGGAGGAGGCTCTTGTTCTTCTTTTAGTGCCAGAGATGGACTTTTCCTGCTCAGTTTTCTCTTTCGAAGCCTTTGATGTTTGCCCTTCCAGAGCACTTGATGTCTCAACTACTTGTGCTCTTGCTTCATTTATTTGTTCCTTTGTGAACCCTTGGCTCATTGCATAATCAACTACCTATTTCCTTACATTTCTTTTAATTTTAGGTTTTTTTTTGTTCCATATATACTTTGAGAGATTTTTCTTCAGAAGTCCCAAATCTTTCCTTAGGATATTTTGGTTTGCTCAACATCAAATCTGCCTATCCAATCAAGACGTCCTCTGTGACTTCATATCCCATGGTTGGGACCCCTACAGTTCTTGTTTCCATTGTCTCCATGAGGCATTTATCTTTGTCTACCTACAATTTCCTTTTCATATTTCTTCACAACCTTTTCAGGAATCCCAACCCTAGTCTGCTTTTTCTTTTGGAAAATTTTAAAGTAACCCCATGATGTTGCATTTTATTTATCAACATCTCCTAAACTTTGTAGATGATTTCTAATTTGGACTGCTAAAGGACTGTGATCAAGCTAGATAATATTATCCATACCTGGTGTTGGGAATTAAGGTGTCTCAACCTTGGTAATTCCTTGTATTATTTCATAGTATTTATTTATTTATTGCCTATTATTGTAAATCAGGATGTAAATCCTTATTGTCATCTTGTGGGAGTTGGCACAATGATGTGTCATCCTATGTGGAAGGTGACCACATGTGAATTTGTCCTCACATGAGGAGATAGGCATCTGACTTAGTGGTAGGAATATTTTGCCATGTGTCAGCATCTTGGATAGTGTGTAAGGGAATATTGACCAAAACGGTTATGACATATTCCTATGACAAATCTATGATGTGTAAGAGTCGTAAATGGAAGATTCTATGATAGGTGAAGACATGTGTCACAAGGCATCTTGGAAAAAGGCATCTTTGGGTGCCCCAAGGAGGGTTATGACAAGTTGTAAGAAAATATGCTATTTTTAGCCTATGTAAGATATGATAGCTATGATGGATTCCATGACAGTCGTAAGAGTCGTAAGAGTATCTGTCATTGCCAACTTGGGAATAGGCGACCTCTTTGGGATGGGGTGATATGACAAGTGTCATGAACATCCTATAGTGTTGGACAAGTGTCCCCAGGCATGGATTTTGGGCCATGAGGCCATGTTGGATGCCCATCTCAAGATAGAGTGATTTTTGCCTTGTATCTTCTATATAAACAGGTGCTTTTGAGAAGAGATGTAGTATGTGATTGACATGTATTGTTATACTATTGAATTGTCTCCAGATACGAGTGTCAAAGACTCCTGAGAGCTTGCATTGCAAGTGTATTATAAACCATTACAGTTTTGATAATACATTGTGCATGTTGTAGAGTGTGGGGTTTTTTACCCAATAAGGGTTTTCCCCACGTTATATCTTGTCTCTCTCTTCTTATGTCTTACATTCTTGTGTTGTGTATTGCTGCAATATCTCCATTGTTGTGTTAAACATTCTATAATTGTAAAGGTTAAAAATAATGTGCACTCATCTCTCCTCATTAGATTAGTATAGGAAACAATTTCCACACACCTAGCTTCCTTTTAGTTGGTATCAAAGCTTGATCACCTTTGGTCCTAGTTGTTGGGTAGGAGTTTTTTGAGCTAATCTTAGGTTGAGTGGGAGCTTTGTGTAGAGTATTTTGTAATCTTGTTGCAGGAAGGAGATGGCAGGCACATCTAGAAGATTAGAGGTGGAGAAATTCAGTGGCACAAATTTTGAGTTATGGAAACTTAAGATGGAAGACATGCTTGTTGATTGAGACCTGTGGGAAACCGTATCTAGTGTAAAACCAACCGCAATGGCACAAGCTAATTGGGATCTCAAAGATTAGAAGGCTAAGGGTCTCATAAGACTTAGTCTAGCTGATTCTATCTTGTTAAATGTCCATGAGAAGAAGACCATGAAAGACCTTTGGAAGAGGCTGGGTGATGTTTATCAGGCCAAATCCCTTGGAGAAAGTCTTCTGAGGCAGCCAAAGAGGCTCTTGCAGTTCATGGAAGACCCAAGGAGAAAGGGAAAAAGAAGGACAAGAAAGCTAAGAAGGGTAGATCCAAATCCCGTGGGAGATCCAAATCTCCTGGAAAGTCTAAGGCTCTTTGTTGGAACTATGGAAAAATAGGACATTTTTGAAAGGAATGCAAAGAGGAAAAGAAAAAGAAGAAGAAGAATGTCCCAGATTCATATTCTAACAAGTCACAAGATGATGGTGATGCCTTCATCGTAGTCCTAGCCACCCATACATCTAATGATGTGTGGTTGATAGATTCTGGTGCATCATTCCATATGACCTTGCATCAAATCTAGTCATGAAGTATGAAGAGTTTGATGGTGGAAGGGTGTACCTAGGTGAGGATTCTCATCTGAAGATTGTTGGTCATGGAAGAGTCTCAATCTAATTCCCTGATGGATGAGTGAAGGGGATCACTGGGGTTATGCACATCCCAAGCTTGGCACGAAACTTGCTTTTTGTAAGTATGTTAAATGATGCAAGTGTGCAAGTTGTCTTTTCGAAGGATGGATGCAAGATGACTAGAGGATCTATGGTGCTTGCAAAGGGTACTCAGAGAGGTACTCTATTTCAGCTAGAGGCATGCACTTCACAATGTAATAGTTCTTCTAACTCGAAGAAAAGAGATGCAGTCACTTCATCCCCACCATCTGAATGAGTAGTGAAGAAATCTGTTGTAACAAATTTTGATGGTAGTGCTCATGCTTTGGAAGTTAAACTTCTCGCTAAAAAGACAATGTTATGGCATAAGAGATTTGGCTGCATTGGTGAGAAGGGTCTTAGAACCCTGAAAAATAAAAACCCCGTTGAAGGGTTAAATTATTGGAATCTCAAGTTTGACTTTTGTGAACATTGTATATATGGAAAGAAAAACCATGTTTAGTTTTACTCTAGTTCTCACAAGTCTTTTGGTGTGTTGGACCTTATTCATTTTGATGTGTTTGGCCCTGTTAATGTTCCTTCAATTTTCAAATCTGTATATTTTGTATCTTTTATAGATGATTACAGTAGAAGGACATGGATTTATTTTCTCAAAAGCAAGACTAAAGTCTTTAGTCAGTTCAAAGAGTTTAAAGCTTTGTTGAGAATCAGACTAGTAAAAAGATTAAGTGTTTGAGAATTGATAACGGTGGTGAGTTTTGTTCGATAGAGTTCGATAAGTTCTGTAAAGAGCAAGGGATTGAAAGACATAAGACAACTCCATACACCCCATAGCAAAATGGAGTTGCAGAGAGGATGAAAAAGACACTGATGGAGAAGGCTAGGTGTATGCTTAGTGGAGCAAGCCTCGAACAAAAGTTTTGGGCTGAAGTTGTAGCCACTTCTTGCTACCTGGTAAATAGGTCTCCTACATCAGCTCTTGTTGGTAAGACACCTATGGAGGTGTGGTTTGGTAAGAAACCTTTAGTTAGACATCTTCATGTTTTTGGTTGTGAGGCATATGAACATGTGTCTAGGGAGAAATGATCTAAACTAGAAAACAAGGCTGTTAAGTGTATTTTCATTGGCTATGGTGTCAGTGTGAAAGAATACAAGCTTTGGGAACCTGTGGCTGAAAAGGTGTTGTATAGTAGAAGTGTTGTCTTTAGAGAGCTAATACCGTCTCCTATTGCTCTACAGCCAGAAGAAATAGAAAAGAAAGAGGATGTGGTTTAGTTTCCTTCTACCCTTGAGAAGACTGAACTAACATACTCTGTGAGACCTGATAATGAGGACAACTCTAGCAGCTCTGAAAGTTCAAAAGAAGATGCAGAACCTCAACCTCAGCCATTGAGGAGGTCCACATGAACAAGGAAGCAACTTGATAGGTTTGGTTATTCATTACTTGATTCCAGTTGTGCTTTTGTTTTGCTTACTAATACTGATGAGCCTAGAATTGTGAAAGAGGCTATGGGCATGAAAGATGCAGGTTCTTGGAAGGAGGCCATGGAAGATGAGATGAATTCTTTGGAGAAGAATAAAACATGGGACTTGGTGCCTTTTCCTAAAGGATAGAAACCTATTGGATGCAAATGTGTATTCAAGAAGAAATTTAGTGCAGATGGTAGTGTTGAAAAGTACAATGCCAGACTAGTTGCGAAGGGGTACTCACAAGTGGAGGGAACTGATTATGGTGAAATTTTATCTCCCGTTGCAAAGCTGACATTTATTTGGTCTGTTATCACTTGCAATAGCAATGACTTAGAGGTGGAGCAGATGGATGTGAAGACAACATTCCTTTATGGTGATTTGGAGGAAGAGATATACATGTCACATCCAAAGCATTATATAGAGAAAGGTAATGAAAATTTGGTTTGCAAGTTGAAAAAGTCTTTGTATGGTTTGAAGTAATCTCCTAGGATGTGGTACTTGAAGTTTGATGCCTTTGTGTTTTCAATTGGATTTCTGAGATCGAAATCAGATCATTGTGTGTATTACAAATTTGACAATGATTACATTCTCATTAATGCATTGTATGTTGATGATATGTTGTTAATTGGGAATGGTAAGAATATGATTTCTGATTTGAAGTCTTAGTTGTTAGCACAGTTTGAGATGAAAAATCCAAGGGCAGCCAGGTACATTCTGGGAATGGAAATCAGAAGAGATAGAGAAAATAGAAAACTTTGATTAAGCTAAAGTAAGTATGTGAAGATTGTGTTGGACAGGTTTAGCATGGCAGATTGTAGACCATTGTGTGTTCCTGTTTCTTTGGGGACAAAGTTGTCTGTTAATGATTGTCCAAAATCTCCTAGTGAGGTGGAGGACATGAGCAGAGTACCTTATGCTAGTGTTGTTGGTAGTTTGATGTATTTTATGGTTTGTACAAGACCAGACATTGCCCAAGTAGTGGGAGTCCTTAGTCGATTTATGGCTAATCCTGGATGGGTACATTGGGATGCAGTTAAGAGAGTGCTCATATATTTGAGGGGTACTTCTAAGTATTCCATATGCTATCATGGTAATCCTACAGGACCTCCACATTTAGTTTGTATTCGTGGATTCATGGATTTTGATTGGGCGGGTGACATTGGCAGCAAGAGATCTACCCGTGCTTACGTATTTACTATGTTTGGTGGTGAAATTAGTTGGATGAGTAAGAGAAAATAGGTGGTCACTTTATCCATGACAGAAGCTGAGTATATGGCAGCAACTCATGCTTGCAAGGAATCCATTTGGCTTAAGAGATTATGTTTAGATATTGGTGTTGATGCAAGACATATTATGATTTGTTGTGATAGTTAGAGTGTGATTTGCCTAGCAAATAATCCAACTTTCCATGCCAGAACAAAGTATATTGATGTATAGTTTCACTTCATGTGAGACATGGTAGAGGATACAAAGGTGAATTTGGAGAAGGTAGAAACTTTGAAGAATGTTGCAAATGCATTGACAAAACCGGTGGGCACAAAGAAGTTCAAATGGTGTTTGGAGTCTATGGACCTCTCGGCCTATAGCAGTTAAATCCTGTTATTTTCATTGGCTCTTACAAGGTGTTCGACAAGTGGGAGAATGTTGGGAATTAAGGTGTCTCAACCTTGGTAATTCCTTGTATTATTTCATTGTATTTATTTATTTATTGCCTATTATTGTAAATTAGGATGCAAATCCTTATTGTCATCTTGTGGGAGTTGGCACGGTGATGTGTCATCCTACATGGAAGGTGACCATATGTAAATTTGTCCTCACATGAGGAGATAGGCATCCCACTTAGTGGTAGGAATATTTTTCCATGTGTCAGCATCTTGGATAGTGTGTCAGGGAATATTGACCGAAATGGTTATGATAGATTCCTATGACAAATCTATGATGTGTAAGAGTCGTAAATGGAAGATTCTATGATAGGTGAAGACATGTGTCACAAGGCATCTTGGAAGAAAGCATCTTTGGATGCCCCAAGGAGGGTTATGACAAGTTGTAAGAGAATATGCTATTTTTAGCCTATGTATGACAAATTCTCTTACAGCTCTAAGATATGATAGCTATGACGGATTCCATGACAGTCATAAGATTCATAAGAGTATCTGTCATTGCCCAACTTGGGAATAGGTGACCTCTTTGGGATGGGGTGATATGACAAGTGTCATGAACATCCTACAGTGTTGGACAAGTGTCCCCAAGAGTGGATTTTGAGCCATGAGGCCATGTTGGACGCCCATCTGAAGATAGAGTCATTTTTTCATTGTATCTTCTATATAAATAGGTGTTTTTGAGAGGAGATGTAGTATGTGATTGACATGCATTGTTATGCTACTAGATTGTCTCCAAATACGAGTGTTGAAGACTCCTAAGAGCTTGCATTGCAAGTGTATTGTAAACCATTACAGTTTTGATAATACATTGTGCAGGTTTTGGAGTGTGGGGTTTTTCACCTGATAAGGGTTTTCCCCACACTATATCTTGTCTCTCTCTTCTTCTATCTTACATTATTGTGTTGTGTATTGCTGCAATATCTCCATTGTTGTGTTAAAAATTATGTAATTGTAAAGGTTAAAAAGAATTTGCACTCATCTCTCCTCATTAGATTAGTGTAGGAAGCGATTTCCACACACCTAGCCTCCTTTCACCTGGTAACTCCTTCAGGAAATAGAAGAGTAGGCAAATGATTAGAGTTCCATACTTGAAAGTGCACTTTGTGTCCTTTGTTCTTTTCAAGTTCTCCATTAGTTGTTGCCGAAGCAGCTCATACAACTCATAATTTGCATTCTTCTTCAACATCTTAAATGTTGTGTATATGGTTGTTGCAGAGACCGAATTCTCCCTGTTTGAGAAGTAGACTTTGTATCCTATCACCATTGTTGCAAATCTTATCGTTGGCTCCTCAATGTTATTTACAGTTAGTGCCTTTTTGTCAAAATTTGTACCTATTAACCCCATCACTATCTATTCTTTATAGCCTTCAAAGCCAGTACTGTTCCGATGGAACACATACCAGTCACTACCTCAATGGTATCCTTACTAATCATATGTGTCATGTCTAGCCACATGAATTTGTCATGTATTCTACTTAGGGCATACCAAACCCAAGCATCTTCAAAGGAGGTAGGAAAATCAATCCATGTATCTAATTTCTTCTCATGCAAAGCACTAAATTCTTCCTTCAAATCGAATTTATCTCTGGTTAACTTATTCAAGTAAATTTTCCCTAATTTTAAATGATCATATTCTTCCATATTTACATGAATATATGACCTAACATCTTTAGTATGCATGATGCCAAATGGGACTTTAGAGAATGCACCGTCGAGATTAGTTTCTAATGATTTGAATGGGTGCTTCATGAACTTAGGGTGAGGCCTCTCAGTGATCTCAATAACTTGTGGGATATACATCTTTACTAACTCAACACAAAAAAATTTCAAGAGAGAGATATAAATACCTTTTGTTTCTAGTTAGGGTTTCTTCACACTAATCACTAAATACTTGAATTCACCTTAGCTTTGGTTCTCAGATCTCCTTAGATACTTTATGGTTTGAGTGCAATTTGATTTCCTTTCAAATGAATCCCCTTTTAACCCCTTTTCATCAAAACCTAATCATCATAAATGTTGGATTCAAAAAGTTGCCAAACTCTTACTCTGCCACCAATAGTCAATCCAAATTGCTCCGCAATCCACCACATTAGATTCTTTTCTATCAGAATCTTCTTCAAATGATTTGTCATCTTGTTTTCTAGCTTATACCTTTGTGCTGAATGTCAACACCACTTTTATGGCTGGGGGAACAAGATTTTTCATTTAATCTCCCCTTGAGCCAAAGCTCCCAATTTACTTCCTGGAGGAAGTATCTACACTAGAGTCTGGTGTGAACTCATCCTTGACTTTATGTAATTCCTTCTTAACCCAAATCTTGTTCATCTCCTTCTTGATCTCTGCCAAATCTTCCTTTTGTACTGATTTCTTCATCTCTGTCTGATTATCCATCTTCATATTCTTGCTTCTGTAGAATCTTGCAGTATGTTCAGGCCTGTTGCAATTGAAGCATACAACATTTCTTTGACCATTGTTCCTTCCATTCATCCTTGATCTGCATTGGTTAGCCTTGTGTCCAAATCTATTGCATGTAAAGTAATTACTATTGAAAGATTGATCATTCCTTCCATTATTATATGTGTTCCTTATTTGACTTCTTCATTCACTAGCTCTATGACCAAACCTCTTGCATATAAAGTAGTTACCTTTGAAAGTTTGAGCATTCCTTCCATTGTTGTAACCATTCTTTATCTAACTTCTATATTCATTAGCTTTATGAGCTACTTTATTGCAAGTAAAGCACTAGCTAGAAATGATGGAACATTTTGATTCACTTTGCTCCTAGATTTAGTAGCCTTATGACCAAACTTATTGCATGCATTACAATAACCATTGAAAGAGTTTGAGCATTTGGTTGCCTGACTAGTGGTCTTCTAGATATGTCCCTTTGATTCTAGATCTATTTGTCTTTGTCCTTTTTGATCTCAAGATTCTTTTCTTGACCTATTTTAGAACTTTCTCCTTTCTCAAATCCCAAGCCTTCTTTGTCCTTGTTGGTTTTTTCCTAGACTGGATGCTTACTCCCAGATTTCCCTACAAGGTAGCCATCAATGATCAACAGGATCTCTAGGCCAGGGGCCAACAGTGTAGGAGATAGACTCTATATTTTATCTCCTCTTCTTCTTCAGGCTCTGCAAAACCTAGGGGGTATTCCCTACTCAACATCCATGAGGATATGCATATAAAGGCTAGGATGCTGACAGAAAGCAGATAAGTCCTCCTATAAGTAGACCAAAACTGTAAGATAAGAGCAAAGGGGCTAGCTTTGGGCCTATTTGCAGTTGTAGACCGAGGACTTGGATCCTAAACTAATTCTACTGTCTTAATGGTTGTTTTAGAATTTGATTTTGATTTTGTATTTGGATGCAAAGCTGGATATGGTATATAACACAAACACAAAGCTAGACCGGTGCCTGTCCAGGGCTTGGAGTCAGTAGACATACACCTGTGAATGATCAGCGTGAACAACTAAAACTAGATTTCAGGGGGATACATATGATACCTGCCTTACAGATATCTCCCAATACAAAGTGTTAAGCTATCTATACTTATGGCATCCCTATTGCAATATATCCTTCCCAATATTCAATCTGAAAATAGTTTAATCTACCCCTTGAGCAAAAGTTAAAAGATTAAACATTCAACACAGGAATTCTATGTTCTAGAATCTTAGACATTCCTTGAATACCTAGACTCAGAAGAAAGATACATGCAAGACTGGAGACAGAATTAGCACAACACATGCAAACATAGCATTATTGATATAAGATTGACTATGAAATCAGTGGATTCATGCAAAAACATACAACAAGAGATACATAAACTCACAAATTTTGCTGCATAGAGCAACCAAATCAGCTGTATTGCATTACAGAACCAAAATATTCAACTTTCAACAACAACAAAAATGGTAACACAGTCTGCCTATATCGGCTAGAAAGTGTACCCACAAAAATTAATTACATGATGGACATCAAAAAATGTCAGATATAGATCCCACAAAGGAATGGCACTCAAAACTTATTGCTACAACAGACAAGAGAGACCTCGAGCCCTACGCCGCCATCTGGGAGTCTTCATTTACAATCAGGTAGTTTAATTGCTTGTACCATCGCCCATACCCCTGCTACAGTCACCATTGATGGCTCAACCACCCACGGCCGCTTGAAAACTATCGCAACATTCAAAAAGGGATTTCTTGCCAAAACGCTTCTTGGCAGGTTCAAATAATGTAGGGAGATTAATCCCACATGCATAGTGCGGAGACTCCTTTAGCATCTTAAAAACATGGCCACCAACATACTAAGTGTCAAGCACTTTTGCCACGCTCAATGCATGCTCCTTCTCCAAAACCCATCGCTCAGACCTAAGCCATCAGCCCTACCGAAAATCTTCCTGCCGACATCAATAGTCTGGCCGATCACTACATTACAATCCCCTCCATCAGCCAGAGATGCACCATCAGGCCAACCTTCCAAATCTTCGCTGATCTCATCAGTTACACCGATGAAGCCACCGCAATCCCCTGTCGGCCAGACCAATACCGTCGGCCAAGCAAAAAATCCCTCTGCCGATAGACCAAACTCTCACCGATGACCAGCAAGCTAGACTTTGCCCCTTCGTCGGCTAGACCCTCCACTATCGGCAAGCCACAAAACACCTACGCTAACCACACAAGTCACCCCAATGGTATACCACATCCTTGGTCTTCGGCGAGACCACCATCCCTCGGAGCAACAAGAAAATCTTTGGCCAATAGTATAAGTCCTACCGACGACCATCTTGAATATCCCTCATCGGCCAGACAACCAATTGTCGGCCCAACATGAAACTGCTTCGCTGATAACAAACACTATGCTGAGACACCATCGGCAAGACCAAACACATGGTTCACCCGATGGCCACCCTCCATTGCTCCCGTCGGCCAGACCAATGCTATCGGCTAAACCAAAAGCTTCCCAGCCGATGAAGAGGGTTACGCCGATACCTACTCAAATCCCTTGTCGGTGAGACCCAGGCTGATGACATCACATCGGCCAAACATTGCATATCGGCAACCCAAGAAAATACTTCGCCAATAGCCAAAGTGTTGGCGATGACCTTCCAAGACTCTCGTCGGTATGACTAACTTGATGAACCCGTTGAACCGATGAACCGGTTCAACGGCGATGTTCAACATTGAGGTTCGCCGGCGGGGTTCAAAACCTCGAAAACAATACTCCATCACTATCGGCCAAGTACCAAAAACACAAAGCCTTGAACCGTTGAACCATGAACCAAAAGGGTTCAATGCGGTGGTTCAAAGCGATGGTTCAACCATAATCTAAGCACTCAAAAAGAAGTTTCGCCGATAGAGAAAGTCACAGCGATGAACAAGGAAACTTAGGGCTCAAAAAGAAAAAACCCTCCAACATCTGCGCTCAGATCCAGACCAAAATAAGTGCCAACAGTCCTCAGGATTCTTCTAACTTGTAATTATTCTATCAAGTTTAGAAGCACTTACTCTGAATTTATTTTCTTGAATCCATGTCTGTTTCAGATCATCTTTCAGACCCACAACTTCTTTTTCAAGCCTTGTACATTCTTTAGACTTGTTTTTTATTATTTCATTCAGGATTTCTTTAGCTTTTGTTCTTTCTACAACTTCCACTTTTAGATCATTCAAGGTTTCATTTGCTGATTTCAATTGTTCACTAACCTCCTTATGCTTTTCTTTGAACCTTTTGACTTTCTCCCTCAATTTTTTGATGCACTCATTTTCTTCTTTGACATTTTCTTTTAGATCCTTGTTTTCTATTTGTCTTTTCAAGATCTTCAAGAGAAACCTTAAGTTCTTCTTCACTGACAAGCATGCATTCTTTTTCTATGGTTTCAGTTGAATCAATTTCTTCAAGAGGAGTAGAATACTTTTTACCTGCCATGTGTTCAATCTCCAAGATCTTTCTTAAGCTGTTAAACTTCTTCCAAAGAACTTGGCTCTGATACCAATTGTTGAACACCTAGAATACTAAGAGGTGGGGGGGTGAATCAGTATTCTATTAAACCTTTTACTTATTAAACACAGAAGAAGCAACCACAAAGCATCAAACATGAACACCAATATTTTTTACATGGAAAACCCAAAACTGGGAAAAACCATGGTGAGTGTTAGCTCACAATAATTATGTAATATCAATACCAAATTACAAGGAGGCTCACTTCCTTAGGGCTCACTGTCCAAAGAGGTGCTCACTGCAATAAAGGCTCACTGTTAAGACAGGCTCGTTTCTTAGAGAAAGAAAGAAGGAAAGAAGGATGGCTCACTACCAGGTTGAACTACTCTGATTGTATCTACACATGCTTGGTTATAGGTCCAATGAAGCACATAAATACTATCTCAAAGCTCTTCATCTCTGACTGCTCTGTTTCATTGCCTTGCTCTTACATGAAAATAAGATCTCTCTTGTTTTGATGTGTCGCCCTTACAAATTCACCATACTTTGCATGCACATATATACACTCATATTCACATTTCACATGTCACAAACACAGAATTTGATCTTATATATATTTTTGTAACACTTAGAATCTTCATATTAGGTCGGCCTACCTAGATGAAGCATATAGTTAATAAACTTGTAGTTTGTTAGCCAAATCAACTCACCAAAATACATAGCAGACCCAAACCATGCTTGAATCACATTCTCATATGTCAGCTCCAACTATAGAATCCCTTAGAATAAAGTTCCAATCAATAGAACTTACCGTACTTAGATCAAACTGTCATGTTAGCCTCAAACATAGACTGTTACTGACTCAGTCTATCTGTCAGACTGCAAATGTCACTGTGGACCACAAGACCTACTCAAAATCAAATCAAATATTTTTCATAAATCCCCAAGCTTTCCTTCAGAACCGCAGAGCATAATATCAATCCGCGGTAAAGTGTGGACCAACAGAACTCAGACCCTGTCATAGTCAAACATTGTCAAGCCAAGTAGCGATATTCAATAGATCAAAATTATCACTTTGGTGGACTTTAGATTCTACAAATCTAAATTTAGAGACTTCATACATGTGTTTACTGCATCCCAAAACTGCATAATAAGATATGCAACACTGGAGGAGTGTGGACCAAAACAAATGAGTGTTCTATTTTGATTACCTTTGTTCTCTGTAATGCCAGACTTAGGCTACTTGAAGATATACTTCTAGTACATATCAAAAGTTAAAATATTAGATATAAGATCTTGTAAGGACTACAAACAACATACTAGAACCACATGATTAGGTCTTCAACTGCAGACCAATGCTAATCCAAATACTATCTCTCTATTTTTGTCTCTGTACACTGCCAGCACTTAGCCAAACTGATTAAGTCTTCTTCACCAGACCAAAATCTCTATTCTAACCTTGTTTCTTTTCTTGTTACCATCAATGACAATATTATCAAACATCAATCTTAGCTAAATTGCCAACATTATGACGCACGTCATAACCCCAAAATAGGTGATTCCTCCAAGTAGGCCACCCAACATTGACTAATTACAATTGCCATCAACAAACGACATCCCCTAACTACAACCGGTAAGTCCAGAACTTATTGGTGTAGAACTCCATAATTACCATGGATAGTAAATGATTTTTACCATTGCTAGTGAAACTTGTAAATCCCTTATGGGTGATTTACAAATAATAATAAGAATTATAAATACATGGATTTACAAGGTTGATGGCACCCTAATCCTAACAAAAAAAGAAAGATGAACAACTGATTCTTAGTATTCTCTCTAATCTAAGTTTGGAATATTCTATATTTGTTTCTACTTTCTATGATACTAAGGGTGCACTTGGTACTTAATTCACTATGTCATCTTTGGATGATTTTTCTATCTCTTACATGGGAATAAGATAAGCTAATCCAGATGGGCTCTCTAAAATCCTCTATGTCACATGCCCTGGCTGCAAACCGAGGCACAAAAGAATAGAAAGGGAAAAGTAGTAATAATAAGGATAAGAAAAAAAATAATAGCAAGGAGAAGAAGGATTAGAAACAAGATGCCCCAAAAGCAACTAATGAGACCCAATCTTCTAATAGTGACAAGCTTAAGAAAGAGAATGTTAAATGTGCCTATTGTGAAAGACCCGATCATGATGAACATAAATGTTTGAAGAAATAAATTGATCACTTGACACACATTATTGAGAAGAATAATATCAGTGTTCCTGAATATATAAAATAGAGTTCTAATGAGGGGTCTAACATGGAAAAGGATATCAATAAGGGGAAAGGAAAGGGCAAGGCCCTAGTAGCAATTACTTCACAACCATCCACTGGGGTTCTTGATTCGAGTGCTTCACACCACATGGCTTCATCTAAGGAAGAACTTGCATCTTTGGATCCATGTACTATGCCTTCTATTTTGATGGGTGATGATACTCTTGTTGAGGTGTGTGGGAGAGGGTCTGTTGATGTGGGGAATGACACATTCCATGATGTTCTTTGTGTGCCCTCATTATCAACTAATATCTTGTCAATATATCAGATCACTCACATAGGTTCAAGCAAGCAAGTTGAGTTCACTCATGATTCAGTGGTGATTAGTGAGTTGTACAATCATTCTACTGTTGCAGTTGGGAGAGTAGATCATCATTCTTAGATATGTTTGTTCTCTCACTTTGTTCCTAATCCTCCATCTATTTTTCTCACTCATTTAGATGATGTGAGTAACTTATGGCATGAGCAGTTTGACCATCTTAACTTCCACTACTTGCAGCATCTCAACCAACAGAGCATGGTCACAAGGTTGCCTTTAATTCAATTTTCATGTGGTGTTTTCCAAGGTTGGATTCTTGGTAAGCTTCCTAAGGAAAAAATTGACAAAGGTAAGGCATGAAGAGCTTCACAGATATTAGAGTTAGTTCACACTAATATGGCTAGACCATTTCCTTGTCCATCCTTCAGCAAGCCTAGATTTTTTCTAACTTTCATTGATGACTTTTCTCGATATACTTGGGTGTACTTTCTCAAATAGAAGTCTAGGGTATTTAATCACTTTTAGGACTTCAAAACTTTTATCGAGAAGTAATCCAAGAAAGCCATTAAAGTTTTATGCACTAACAATGGTGGTGAGTATATCAACCATCATTTTAAGAGGTTTTGCACTTCATAGGGGATGGATTTGCAGCATTTTGTTCCATACACTCCTAAAAAAAAATAGTATTGTAGAATAGAAGAATAGGTCATTGAAGGAAATAGTGAACTGCATGATACACTCCAGATCTCTTGCACCACAGTATTGGGCAGAGGCCATTAATTGTGCTTGTTATATCCATAACCATGTTCCTCACTAAGCCTTGAGGAGAGTTACTCCTTTTGCAGCTTGGAGTGGTTGGAAACCATCAGTTAAACACTTTTGAGTTTTTGGTTCTCCTACATGGGCCCACATTCTTGCAAAGAAATGTAAGGCCTTGGATCCGTAGAGTAGGCCTTGCATATTTATAGGCTATTTTGATGGTGTGAAGGGTTATTGGTTGTTCCACCCTACTACACATGAGTTGTTCATTGAGAGGAGTGTTAAGTTTGAGAAGGGCTCTTCGAGCTGAACTTGTATCACTTCTCCACCTCCTACTTTGACATTGGAGTCACTTGGGCTACATGATAGATCTTCTAATGAGTTAGATTCACCTAAGAAGATTCTTATGATGATGAATCTTCTACCTCCACTTTTGATTCTAAGAGTGATTCAGGGGATTCACCTCCTTCCTCTCCTAGTCATCATTCAGAGGGTGATGATTCTTCTCCAGATTCTGCAACTTCTAGTCTACTTTGGGCTAGATAATGATGAAAGGTTGTCATTGATGTCAAAAGGTGTAGCAAGGTTGACATGATTCTTTGAGGTGCTTCATTGTTTTCATTAAGTCAAGTCATCAAGGATGTGTTTGTTAGATCAGGATGCCTTGATATTGATTGTTAGATCAGATTTGTTAATGCAAGATGATGAACAGATTAAAGATTATTAGATCACTTTTGCAGTAGTTAGGACATCAAGGAGTTGGTGATTGGTACTGTCATGTTTCAATGATTTGGTCTTGCTCTTCATCATGTTTATGGTTGATGTTTTGTGGGTAGTTCAGTTTGGTCCTCATCATTTTGATGATTGATCATTGTGATGATGTTTGGTTGATGCAAAGTTGGTTGATATTAGAGATGTTCACATGGAGTTGATGTTGATGTTAGATTCATGATTCACTTAATGAGGTTCATGTACCAGGAGGTGTTCATGCTATCTCCATCTCATTTGATTCTTGGTGCTTCATGTCACTATGATACAAGAATTCATGTATACAGGATCAAGATGCTTTTGTTGGATACAAGGTAGATAACTAAGAGGGGGGGTGAATCAGTTATCTCAAAACTTTGTTTATTTTATTTCCTTTTCTTATCTTAACGTTTAGTGATATATCAAAGCATGAAAGAATAAGCAATCATAAGAACTAAACTAAAATCAACACACATAACACAAGGATTTTTATGTGCAAACCCTGTTAAGGGAAAAACCACAGGGTGACTAACCCAAGATTGTATTCTCTGTTAGAAGAATAAAGAAGTACAAAATGGCACTTGCCAGTTAGGGCTCACTGCCTAAGCACACTGCTCACAAGAGGCTCACTACCTACTAGAGACTTACAGATGATAACAATGTATTTGAACTAATGAATAGCATCCATATATGCAAGAGTTTAGTTCTAATTAGGCTCAGTATACTAATCTAGGACATTTCATTCTTCCTCTGCTTAGTATTACTTTCTTGTCACATTCTGGGCTTGGATTACTGCCTTCACACTTCTCTCTTCTTTTCTTCGTACTTAATCCATACACATATCACTACTATATTCTTACAAGCTTGAATCCATCAGGTATATATATCTGCATTACGGATTTCAATCAACTTTCCAGTCAGCAACAAGAACACATAGGATTTTTGCAAGATACTATTTTGTCAACTAAATTCAAACTTGATAGATGATGTGCACCAAAATCTTAGGCATAGAAATTATTAATTAAGTTGGCCAAAAACATATAGCACCTCAAGTTACTTGATCAACACCTTCTGTACATCCGGATTGAGGTCTGATACTTGGTTGACTAGTTCTTCCTTTGCCTACATTGTCTAACAGAAGTTTGATACTTAGATGCTCATATCTTTCATATGCTTAGTCTCTGGAGGCTAAATCTCTAGAATACAATAGTTTAGATACTCCTTATTAGTCACCCAAATTTGTAACATGCTGGGTTTCATCATCAAAGATTTTCAGACCCAATCTGTCAGACCTTAACAAATGCTCTATTGTTGACTATCGGATCAACCTATCTTCAATCTGACTTCCAGTATGAGTAACTTATGCACTGTGGATGTGTGGGATCTACTTTTTTGCCATCAATGACAACACTTATGAATTCTAGCAGTGTCTCTTGCCAACAATCTCCCCCTTTGGCATTGATGGCAACACTTGGTAAAAAATGACTAAGTGTCACTGTAACTCCCCCTTTGCTAGTGCTCCATTTCTCCATACTGCTTGATGGTGCTCCCTTAATGTTGGATTCCTCATTTTTCACTGCTCTTTTACTCCCCCTTTGACATCAATGGAAAAGGGTGGGATCTACCAACCAAAAATGTGCAAAAGTTATTATATAAGGTTGCATATGTACATACAATCCATAGAATGAACTTACATATACTTGAGTATATATGTAAATGTAGTCTTCAACTACACAAGCTCTGTGGCCAAACTTCTCTTCATCCTATCCAAAATGGAGATGTGTCCACATAACAAAAATGCATATGCTTCTGCCCTCTTCAAATTAGTTGGATCACTGGTACAGGCTGTACTTAGAGCATCTGCTAAGGCATCATGCATTGCCTCTAACTTAGGGATGATTATCCCTCTGAGTTCACTCATTCTATCCATTATATTCTTCTTCTCCTTACCCAATTTCTTTATTTCATTTAATATAACAATTGCTTGGCATTCTTGACTTACCAGAGAGATAGTGAGAGGATAAAAAATTTGAGATAGATTTGTCAATTTTCCTTCTTGTTCTTTCATTTTCTTCTCAATGTCCTCTATAACTTTGGGCTAGGAACAAAAAATTTGTATACATGTCTTCTCCATCCTTAAGAGCATTTTCAATGCTCTTTATGCCAATGTCTAGGGTTTTTTTATCATTTGCAATTAGCCCTTGTACCTCACTGAATCTTTTTCCCAAGAACTCATTTCGAACCTTAGTTTTTGCTGATTTTTCTAAAGACTCAAAGTGTGTATTGATAGAATTAACTAAGTTCTTCAAGTTACTGGATGGACAGGCAGATGGATCCTTCTGATATGAGGGCATTATCTTCTCTAGCATTCCAGATGCAATACTCAGCAGCTCACAGTCCTCCATATGAGATTTCAGGAGTTTTTCTTTGGCTTTGGCCTGAGAAAAATATGCTATCTTCATTATCTGAACTAGGGAAAGAGAGTCCAGATTCAATGGTCCTTGTATCAACTTTGGTTCATCTAATTCCACAACTTCCTTGTCTAAGAAACTTTGTACTGCTTCTGCAGTGTCTCTTGTATTCTTAACTTCCTTTTCTTTAGGGACATCTAGACTGATTTGCTTATTTCCACCAGTAGAATTTGTTTCTTCTTTCTGCACTTCCTCTTCTGGAATAGAGAAGTCTAGGGCCTTAGATTGTTCTTCATCACCTTTCTTTAATCTTTCGACATCCATGTCAGAAGGCTCTTCATCAATTTTCTTTAATCCTTCAATATCCATGGCAGAAGGCTCTTCATTTGCTTCCTCTACAATGGGAAGATTGAACCTTTTCAAGACACACTGGAGAATTTCTTTTGTCTCATTAGCTACTTGGTCAGTTTCTCCAAGCATGAGCTTATTCATTTTGGACTTGCTTTGAAATTCTTCTTTGGCATCCTTGAAAACCATGTCCATTTGTTTTTGAGTGATAGATTGACATAACTGTATCACTATTTGTTCCCAGATCTCCAAGTCTTTTGCTTTTGCACTTTCTTTTCTTAACTCCAAAACGTCTTTTAAGCTCTTAGGAATCAGTGAAATTATTTCAATGAAAGCTTTGTTATAAATGTTCAGGTACCTTACAGTTGCTTCCTCAAGAATTTTCTTGTATGCATCATTGTACTCATCATAGAATTCTATTACTAGCTGTAGGTTTCCATCCACAGTGACTGCCTTAATGATGTCTTCAATTGAGAGAGTGGGTCTCTCAACAAACTCTTGTCTTTTGCTCCTCATCAGTCCTGTCAGTCTTGGAAGGTTTGTTCTTGGTTTTCTTCAAATCTCTGACCTCTACATCTAATTCTATCTCTTCATCTTCCTTAAGGCTCACATATGTTCTTGTGGCCTTAGACTTCTTTCTCTTTTCTCCTGTAACAGATGGTTTGGTTACCAGTTTTGCAGTCTTTGAGATTTTAGGAGAAACAGGGGTAGAACTGCTAGTAGATCTTGTCTGGGTAGAGGCTTCTACTGGTACACTTTCTTTCTTTGCTTCTTCCCTTTCCCTTTCAATTTTCTCTATTCTTTCTCTATTAGCATCTACTGCCTCCTTTGTTAAGCCAAACCTTTTAGCAATTTCTTCAACCTCCTTCCTCACTTTTCTTTTTGACTTAGGCTTTCTTAATTCAACATGTATTTTTATGTTTAGCACATCAAAGGTGCCAAGCCTCTTTGCCTCAGTGTCCTTGGGTTGGCTTAGCAAGTGTTGAATATGTACCTCCAATATGTTTTCATCAACTTCATAACCCATGGGCATCACCCATATAGTTCTTGGCTCAATTGCCTCCATTAGGTATTGATCTATATCAACCATGAAGCAAACTGTGTTTTTGTATTTCTCCACTATTGATTTTGGTATTCTTTCTCTATCATGCATCATGCTCTAGAAATTCTTGAAGTAGCCCCAGAGAGTTGTCTTCCAAGCTTGTGCATCACCAAGTCCATACAAATAATCTCTGATCTAAATTGCAACAGGTCTATCATTTGCCCAAATCAAACCTTTTGATCTTGGTAACTCATTCATGAAATAGAAGAATAGGCACAACACCAGACTGCCATACTTGAAGGAATTTTTCATATCTTTCTTAATCTTCTGCAGATTCTCCATCAGTTGATTCAATAGAAGCTCACACAAGTCATAATCTACATTTTCTTTCACCATCTGATATGTAGTATAGATTGTTGTACCAGATATTGAATTTTCCCTACTTGAGTGGTAAATCTTGTAGCCAATTACAATTAATGCAAACTTGACATCTAGATCAATAATATCATCTATAGTCATTGCCCTCTTGTCATATTTTGATCCGGTGGCTTCTGTTACAGTTTGATTTTCATAGATTTGAGTGTAGACAACCCATCAATTGAGTGAAGTCTAGTTACAGCCCTAATGGCATCTTTGCTTATCTTGAATGGGCTCATTAACCACATAAGGTTATCATGCATCTTACTCAACACATACCAGACCCATTCGTCCTCAACAAAAGATGGGAAATGAATGCAATGTGCGAAGTGCTTGTCTTTTAGGGCCTTGAATTCTAGTTTGAGATCAAAATTCTCAGTTCTCAACTATTTATGATATATTTCCATTAATTCTAAGTCTCCAAAGTCTTCAATGTTTGCATGAATGTAAACTCTAATATCTTCTACATGTAGAACATCGTAAGGGATATTGGAAAATGCACTGGAGGGATCAACTTCTACAAATTTGTAAGGGTGTTTCTTGAATTTTGGTTTCGGCCTCTCAGTGACATTCAAAACCATAGGAGTAACCATTCTATCAATGAAATTTTGAGAAATTTGCAGAGAAGAAATACCTTTTTCCGCCTTAGGGTGATGCAACTGCTGGAGCAAATTTCTTCTTGATTTTGATCTTCAACTTTAATTTGAGCAATCTATAGATCTCTTCTTAGAGATCTTCTCTCTTCTTCGTGAGTGTAAAGAGTTTTAAATGACTAATGGAAAGCCTTTTATCCTTGCACAAAGACCTAATTCCCCATTTGTAATAAATGCACATTTTAAGACATCTGGTTGCCCTATTTTGAGTGAATTTCTCATGAATCATTGCGCAGATATTCAAATTATCATCCAAGTGAGTTGACAACATAACTTTAGCCTTTGAAAACATGTCTCTAAATCCACAAACCATAAGATTGCATTTTCAGATCATACTGGACCTGTTTGTGTAATTCTATTTTTACCAGATAGTTGTCGGAGCCTGATCTATCCATAACTTCTTCAAATCTAAAAGTGGATTTCTCAACTTTTAACCAAATTTTTAGATGAACCTTAAAAAGCCCTTTAATCCGCAACCCCTGATTCTTACTTAATGTGCCAATTTTAGACACTTAATAACTAGCTGGGGGAAATTTTGTTCTTATCTATAGTTCCCCTTGAGCCAGAGCTCACCTTTTAGATTTCAGAAGAATTATCAGCACCAGATTCTGGTGCGGACCCATCACCAATGTTCATCACACTCTTCTTTACCCAAGTCTTGCTCATCTCCTTCTGAATCTCATCCGCATTTACTTTACCTTTGCCTTTATCTTGTTTTTGATCATGTTTCACTGCTCCTTTTCCATCATGATTTCTACTCCTACAGAATCTAGCTATATGACCAAATTTATTGCAATTGTAACACACAACATTTCCTTTCTTATTTGGTTGATATCCTCTTGATCTGCACTGATTAGTCATATTCCCCATTCTATTGTATGTAAAGCATCTACCATTGAAAGAATTGTTCATTTGTATATTTTTGCATTCATGAGATTTGTTACCATACCTTTTGCAACTAAAACATTGACTGGAGAAGGATGGATTATTCTAATTCATTCTATTCCTACACTGAGTTGCTTTATGACCAAATTTGTTTCAATTGAAGTAGTTTCCATTGAAATATGGATATCTTTGAGCATTTGGTTGCCTTACCAGAGGTCTTCTAGGCTTGTTTCTTTGTCTTTCTAATCCAACGTTCTTTTGACCAGATCCAGAGCTTTCACCTTTCTCATATCCCAAGCCATGCTTATCATCTACCCTCTTTTGACTTTCAAGAAGAACTTCAAGTTGGGTTGAGCTGATCTTGAATTTTTCTTTGTATTCATTTGTAGTTTGAAGATCTTGTTTAAGAGTGTCAATCTAGCTCTCAAGTTGTTCTTCATTGTATCTGGTTTCTTCAAGATCAGACTCAAGATGTCTAATTATTCTATCCATTTTGTGGTAGTCTTCTATTTTCTCCTTAAGGGATTGTTTTAAGTTATCTTCAGTCTTTCTCTTCTCTTCAATTTCTTGGGTGAATTTCATAACCCCTGATTCCATTTCATGTCTTATCATAATAACTTCTTTTGACAACTTTTCACATAGTTTTGTTTACTCATTTAGGCCTTCATCAGTACTATTGGTTTTGTTTTGAACTGCTAACTTCTGAAGTAGTTATTTTCTCTTTTTCACAGAATTACTGAGTTTTTTTTACCTCATTGATGAAATCATCAGCCTACTTAAGTTGCTCTCTCAAATCATTGACTTCAGACTGGTATTTTTTGAGATCATCTAAGGCAGACTGTAGTTGTTTTTTCATACCATATGCATCCATTGAGATCCCCAGATCCTCCTTAAGTTGCTAGGCTTTTTCTAAGGAACTTAGCTCTGATACCAATTTTTGGAAACAAGGTAGATAACTGAGAGGGGGGGTGAATCAGTTATCTCAAAACTTTGTTTCTTTTATTTCCTTTTCTTATCTTAACATTCAATGATATATCAAAGCATGAAAGAATAAGCAATCATAAGAACTAAAATGAAATCAACACACATAGCACAAGAATTTTTATGTGGAAACCCTGTTAAGGGAAAAACCACGGGGTGACTAATCCAAGATTGTATTCTCTGTTAGAAGAGTAAAGAAGTACAAAATGGCACTTGCTAGTTAGGGATCACTGCTTGAGCACACTGCTCACAAGAGGCTCACTACCTACTAGAGACTTACAGATGATAACAATGTATTTGAACTGATGAATGGCATCCACATATGCAAGAGTTTAGTTTCACTTAGACTCAGTATACTGATCTAGTACATTTCATTCTTCCTCTGCTTAGTTTTACTTTCTTATCACATTGCTGGCTTGGATTTCTGCCTTCACACTTCTCTTTGCTTTTCTTTGCACTTAATCCATACACATATCACTACTATATTCTTACAATCTTGAATCCATCGGGTATATATATCTGCATAACGGATTTCAATCAACTTTCTAGTCAGCAACAAGAACACATAAGATTTTTGCAAGATACTATTTTGTCAGCTAAATTCAAACTTGATAGATGATGTGCACCAAAATCTTAGGCATAGAAATTATTAATTAAGTTGGCCAAAAACATATAGCACCTCAAGTTACTTGATCAACACCTTCTGTACATCCGGATTGAGGTCTGATACTTGGTTGACCAGTTCTTCCTTTGCCTGCATTGTCTAACAGAAGTTTGATACTTAGATGCTCATATCTTTCATATGCTTAGTCTCTGGAGGCTAAATCTCTAGAATACAATAGTTTAGATACTCCTTATTACTCACCCAAATTTGTAACATGCTGGGTTTCATCATCAAATATTTTTAGACCCAATCTGTCAGACCTTAACAAATGCTCTATTCTTGACTATCGGATCAACCTATCTTCAATCTGACTTCTGGTATGAGTAACTTATGCACTGTGGATGTGTGGGATCTACTTTGTTGCCATCAATGACAACACTTATGAATTCTAGCAGTGTCTCTTGCCAATAGCTTCATGTCAGCATGACAAGGATATGTGATCTCTTTGATGTTGCTTTGTTGCTTTCATCTCATCTTGATGCCAAGAGCTTAGACTTTTTCATTGAAGGGTTTGTTCTTGCAGAAGAGTTGTCTTCTTGAGATGGTTTACTTTATGCCCTTGTGGATGGTGATTAGGGTTTCATAGAAAAATTAGAGTTTGATTGGAGTCATTGTTCCTAGAGTTTGCATTATACTAAGTCAAAGGACAAATTTGTTTTTAGGGTTTATTGTTTCCCATGGACCTAATTTGCATGTACCTAAAACCTTATGCTTGCTTTGTAAATCCTAAATCTTATGTTTTTTCAATCTGTGTGTTCAGGGTTTCTATAATTTGTAGTCAAGGATTTGTGTTTGATATTAGGGTTTGAATCTATTTTTTCAAAGTCTTTAAACCCTAAACCTATTCCTATACCTTAAACTTTTCATCCTAAATACGCCTTGTTAAATCATATCCTACCTGTCATAAGGAAATGCACTTTTTTTTTAAACAAGGTGTTGACCTGCTATCGTAGGTAGTATGTCACTTTAGTGACAACCTTAATGGGTAGCCACCATGGGGTAACCGCCCCCCTCTATCTAGAGGCACCAAAGACATCTGTTACTTATATATTTATTGGGCGGGAAAATGAGATCAAGATCATAAGTTTAAAGTTTGAAGGGTGCCTGATGGTACATCAATGGCTTAGATATAAAACAAGAAACTCCATTCCTGAGCTTTGTCATTAACATGTAGGTGGCCATCAAAAGAATTGTGACTATGGTATTTTGCTTTTTCAAGGCTATTTTAAGGCATTCAAAAAGGCAGTTTCCTTGGTAACTTTAAAAGCATTATTTTTAGGAGATTTATTCTATTTTTATTCTCTCCACTCGTGGCATGGAAGACATAAAGAAGGAGTTTATTTTTTAAGGAGGATAAATTTATTTTTGGAGATGTTATTCCTTTTAGAGATATTCCTTATCTTGATACAAAAGGTTTTTGAGCAGTGAGTCTGAAGATAGAAATGGTTTTATTTTTTCTTGATAGGACAGTTAGAATTAATTTTATTGAAGATTATTTTTACAGATTGAAGAATATTGAAGAGGCTTTTTTAAAGGGATAAGGAATACATAAAGAAGGAAAAAATGAATGTAGAGAAAGAAGAGGAATATGAAAAGTCTTTCTTATTGCAAGTGAATGGATTTTTTGAAAATGAAAATGCAAGGAGGCTCTGAAGATGGAAGATTAAGGGCTTAATGTTCATTGATAACTAATATATGCAGGTTGTGAAAATGAGGGTATGTGGTTGTGGTTTTAAATGGCTCAAATTGAAATAAGACTTTTAGTGTATGAGAGGGGTTGAAATATACATTTGGCACATGTTTCAAGAGTAATTTCTCAGTGTAAATAGAAATGTAAAATATATTCTTTTATATGTAGAAAAAGAGGTTATAGGAAGGCAGATTGTTTGACAATATGATCCATGTCAAGGAGACAAGAATTTTGATGACAAGTATCTTGCAGGTTTAGAGACTTCAACATAAAGGATAAAGGAGTCCTAATTTTGTATTTGAGAAGGTTGTATTTGAAGTATGTATTGGCTATATACAAAAGGAGATATAAGGTTGAATGTGGTGTAGAGAATCAGGGTAACCCCCTGAATTATTTCTTTTCTCTCTTATGTTCATATTGTATCCAGTGAGGTTCACATGGTCAGTGAGGCCTGTTTATTGCCATGGAGGCATGTATGTCAATGAGACAATTGTTGTCATAAATGTGTGAGGCCTACCTTTTTCATTTCCGTTCATGTGACTATTTACCTTACTGTTGCTGATACTTTTATGCTTCTGGGACTGTTGATCTTGGATTCCTGAACTTTTAGACTTTATTATGTTAAAGGAAAACAAATTGGGTGATGTTAGATAGATGCTTGTATTAAGAGAAAACAAATTAGGTGATGTTAGTTAGAAAATTGTAATGTGATTTCCTTTATGCTTAAGAGAACTTGTGGTATTTTATGGGAATGCATGTTTTAAATTGCTTCAGCTATGATATTTATATGTGGAATTAACTTTGCAATTGAGTGCGCAGGTATTGCTAACAAACCACAGATACTGGAGATCATCCCACACCTTATGTTGTAATCCCTTGTGAAGTCAATCTAGTTCCACGAGGAACCAAGATCAACTCTGTGTATGATGTACTGTTGTAATGTTAATTTGTATAAGGTTAATTGGGTTGAGTCTACCCTCTTTTAATTTGAATTATGATATGTGTTGTAAGAATTGTCTTTGAATTTCATTTTTTAAATTTTGAATTTTTGGAGACCCTTTTCATGTGTTTTAACTTGGCCCGGTGCCCTAACTAGGCTAAACTTGACCCTGAGTTATACCCCATGGGTCTAGGGTCCCTTTTGACTTGGGTAACCCTTGGTAAACCTCCATATGGTCACCTTAACTTCACACTAAAGTTAAGTGACGAATTTGGATTCATGGAAGGGATAGGATGAGTGGTACCAACACTCAAGTCCATCCCTTTTCAATTCCCAAGGCTAGAGATGACTCCAAGATCCACCAATTGTGGAGGACTTGATGTCAAGTCTCTCTCACAATTGGTGAGAGTACCCATGGAGTTGTGTGGTCCTTCATGAGAGGAAAGGAAGGGGAGACATGTGTCACCCTTTCCCTCTTTAAGTCCCCTTTTCTCTCCCATGTGTTGGAGAGAGGACATGTGGTAAGGGGTGAGGGAGACTTTTGGGGATGGGTGAGTGACATGTGTCAACACCCATCCCTTGGGACACACTTGTAGTGGGAGGAAGAGTGAGGAGGTGACAAGTGTCACCTCCCCATTTCTCTAAGTTCATGGATTGGGCTTATTTCAATCCCACTTGGGATAAGGTGAGGGGTTGTTGAATTTTTGAGAATTTTTTTGTTGGAAATTGTTTTGGGAGAAAAGGTAGAGGGAGTTTGGTGGCTTAGATTAGAGGAGATTTTGGAGGAGATCTACATCAACTTCTTCCATAATAGGGCTTTAAAAAGTTGGTTTTCAAGGCTAAGGCCTTCCTTTTGTATTTAGTTGCTTGCTTGATGCATATGTGTGTGTTTTCTTCTTTGAGTATTATTGTTATTGTGGGGAATTTTGGTTGGGTGTTGAAAGAGCCTCTCCCACTTGGGAGAAAATGCTCATCAAGTGTGGGGTAGGGGAGGAGTGATCCTCCTCAAGGTCATTACCTTGTTTTGGGATGTTGAAAGCCTTGAGGGCATTTTATGTGATTTGAGGCCATAAGAGAATTTGTGTTGAGAAATTTTGGAGTGGCACTCTTGAGTTGAGTGTGTCCACTCTCCTACCCCTTTGAACTCACCTTAGATGAGTTCGTGTGTTATGTTTTCCTATGGGTGTAATATTGTGATTTTGAGATGTTTGTGTGCCATGTTGTGTAGTGGATTTGAGTTTGCCAGGTGTATGGATGACCTCCCTAGCTCGGGGGTGACCCTCTTGTGGGTCTACAGTAGGGAGGAGAACAAGATGTGTGGTGTTTCTTTCCCTTCTATGATTTGCAGGTTTCATGGAGCTTAGTGTGAAGTTGAAGAATTTACTTGTCTTGGAAAATATTTTATTTTCCTTTACTCTTAAGGCTCTTGAGGAGAGCTTGGTCTTATTAAGAATTTCATCCTTGTTGATTTTCAAAGAGAAGAACTTCTCTCTCTCTTGTTGTAAAATTTTGTCTTCTAAAGTTGTGAGAAAACCTCTTTCATTTAAATGATGAAGGAAAGAAATTTGTTTTTAAAAGGATATTGATTTTGTACAATTCCTAATACTTCTATTAGCAAAGTTGTAATTTAGTTGTTGTGGTAAATAAAGAAAGTTGTAATTTTGTTATATGGAAAGAAAGAAATGAAAATTGGTGGTAGTTAAGCATTAGAGTTTTCTTTTAATTATTTGCAAATATAATTATTTCCTTCATTCAAAAATGTGTAAATATAAATCATAAGCTGAATATATTTTTAATGAGTTATTCGCCATGTTGAAAATTGATAAGAAATAATGGATAAATATAACTTAGTTTAGTTGCCTAAAAGGAATATTTGTATATGAATAGAACAAAGAAAATTTGTAAGTGAACTAAAGGAAGGTTAAAGTTGAAAATATATAATTATATATATTATGTGTGAGTTTTATTTAAATGTATTTACATGGTTTTATAATACAAACTAAATTTCATTAATTTTATAAATCAAATTAGAGGCTATATATATATATATTTTATTATTAATTAAATTGTGAATTTGAAATATTCAATGATTTTGTTGTGTATATGTGTTTATATATATATACATTTATATATTTAAATAAAATAGAAGCCATTGATTTTTTTTCTATTTACAAATGAAGAAGGGCGATTGTGTATAAACAGTTCACGGTTTATTTTTATAAAAAAAAAAGTGTGGTGGGGGGGTTTGAACCCCCCATCGTTTATATTACATGGGTGTGGGGAGGGGGGTGGAGCCCCCACCCACACCCCACTATGCCCCCACCCCCACACTCCCCACTAAACATAAACCCCATGACCCCTTCTGTGTAGTCCGCTCCCCCTACACCGCCGCAACCTCCTCTGCAGAACTCCACTCTCCCTCCACCTGTGACCCCTCTGCTCTCCCTTCGCTGCTCCCTGTGGGTAGCTCTGGCCTCCCTCTGCCCGCGACCTCCACCTGCAGCCTCCTCCACTGCCCTATCAGTGCCGCCACCCTCCATTGACCCTGCCACAGCTAAAAAAAATTGTTAGGGTTTTCATTATGACTCAAATGAAAATATGAAATAAAATAATATGCATAGGTTTTATAAAGAAAACCTAATATTGTAACTCAATAAAATATTAAAATATATATATATATATATTAATATTATTTATTAATAATTTTTTAAAAGGGAAGCCATTTAAAAAAAATAGGGTTTCAATATTGACAAAAAAAATAAAAATAAAAATGTAAATACATGGTATTTATAATATATATATGAAACATAAATTCATTGATCTATTAAGACAAAACCTAGAGATATAAATGCAAATAGCATATATATATGTGTGCATTTATATCTTCTTAAATAAATTAAGCCATCATATGCATTTCATATGTGGTCATTTAAACTCAACCTATAATTTGAGAAAACGATAAATTGAGAAAATGAGAAAAAAAGAGAAAGAAAGATAAAAGTTAAAACAAAGAGGAGAAAATGCACGACCATTCTAGAATAGGGTTAAGAGTACTAATTAAGAAATAACATTTCATTAATCCTGATTGGGGGTGATTTAATTAACAAAATTAATTCAAACGTTGAATTAAACCTAGAGCGGAAACCTAGTGGACTTCATCAAATGAAGTTAGTAAGTCATGTTTACGTGATCTGATCTACCAAGAAATTAGGAATAATGTAAAGGATGTAGTGATAACTCTGATTGATAGAGATATGATGTACCAAGAAATTAGGAATAATGTAAAGGATGCAGTGATAACTCTGATTGATAGAGATCTGATCTACCAAGAAATTAGGAATATTGTAAAGGATGCAGTGATAACTCTGATTGATAGAAAACATGAAGGAAAACAGGTTAATCATAAAACTTTGAAAACAGGAAGGAGAACAAATGTTCAGGCTTTGTTGAAAATGCTAAAATTAGAAGGAGAACAAATTAATATTAAATTTTAGAAAACGTGAAGGAGAGCAAAGGATCGTGCTTTGTTGAAAAATGTTCAATCAACTTAATCAACTGTATGAGTGAGATGTAAGGAATTTAGTAACCCAAATTAGGAAACCTCTTGATCAGATTAGTGTTAGTACAATAAACCCTACTCACGCTCGTGAGGCGTTATGTTGCTAGAATTTCCTGGAAATTAGGGTTTGGTTGGTTTAGTAAAGTTGAACCCTATTAGCGACGTTAATCATGTCGCGATGACCCCCTTGATGGCCTTCTTGTGAAGGGTATGTGCACGTGTGTGTATTACCCCACTTTCAACTGTTGTGGTTGTGCTTTAAGTGTACGCCACTGAGCACGCTTACGCGTGCGAGGGGGTTTCTAGGGAAGCATGGAAATTTTTTGATATTTCATGTCATGACCACATGACATGTGTGATGCATGTCGTGACTGCATGGGAAATGTGGGCATGACATTTGGTATCAGAGCCAAGTTTAAACACTGGGCATATTTGGGCACGTTATTTATTCCGCAACTCTGATTAATTAGTGCCTACCTTGTTTTGTAGGATGCCACCTTGACATCAGTTGAGGTGCACAGTGATTCCTCTGCAGAGGGACAGGCACCCACAGTTATAGTAGATCAGCCAGTACCACAGTCACCACCAGCACTAGACATAGGTCCTTAGATTTTACAGACATTATAGGCCATGTTAGAGAGGTTACCGCTAGCTATTCGAGAGCCACGTGATGAGCCTCGCGTTGATCCATGAGAGGAGCCACGTAAGGAGCTACGTGCTGAGTCGTGTGTTGAGCCACATGTGGAGCCCCACGTCGATCCACGAGAGGTGCCACATATAGAGCCTTTCGTAGAGATCCCTAATACTATAGTAGAGAAGGTAGGGTCAACCTACTGAGCACAGAGTAGCAGTCCTCCGAGGCTCTCGAGACAAGATGAGACCATGAGAGTAGAGCAGATATATCATGGACCATATGAGTATGGGTTGGATGAGCCAGTTATAGGACTTAGAGACAAAGGAGACCCCATCATAGACCTGCTTAGGCTCAATCCACCTACCTTCGCGGGAACTACAGAGGGAGTTGTGGCTGAGGCTTGGCTTATCAGTTTAGATAGGTGCTTCACATTGCGACCTTATGGGAGCAACATGAAAGCACGAGTGGTAGTACACCTTCTAAGAGATGTAGTAGCTACCTGGTGGCACACTGAGGAGTGCAAGCACTGGTTATCCTTAGATACCCTCACATGGGACATATTCATAGAGCACTTTAATGCATGGTACTTGTCAAATCACTATACACAGCGTCAGATAGATGAGTTCCATGATTTACAACAGAGAGGACTCACGGTTGCTCAGTATGAGAGCCAGTTTATTGAGCTTTCCTGTTACGCAGAGTATCTCCATGATGAGAAACTCCTAGTGCACAAATTCATTAGAGGTTTGAATCATGGGATAGCAGGACTAGTGCATATGGTAGACCCCCAGACTATGAGTGAGGCTGTTGAAAAGGCTTTTATTACAGAGAAAATTCAGGGACGAGGGTAGAATTCACGCCCACAGTTTCAGGACTGTAATCACCAGCAGCAGCAAAACTTTTGAAGACCACAATCCACACCACAGAGAGGAGGATTTAATTCCTCATCATTACCTCCTAGGCCTCCATAGTAGTATAGGTCTAGACCCTAGTAGAGGGTTCAGGGAGGACAGAACCATGGTTGGTAGTAGCAGGGCCTGTGTAGAGATCAGAGACAATAGGGATCATCTACAGGACCCATGAGATCTTAGCAGTCTTACAGAGGTTCACAGGGGTCCACTGGACGGACTGGATAGTAGCAGTCAGGTAGGACTTAGTCAGGACAGTTATAGGCTAGGGGCTCATGTTATGTATGTGGTGGGGCAGGGCATATGGCTAGAGAGTGTCCATAGGGATTTACAACAGGGGGACAACCCTGTTCAAGAGGATCTGAGCAGACTATAGGTGATGTGGGTAGGTCCCACTGCATGTTTGCAGTGGTTGACAACTGCCAGGCTGACTTCTAGGCCTCAGTTATTGAGACAGCAGGTATGATTGGGGATTTCCCCATCTCTATTATTTTTGACTGTGGAGCTACCGACTCTTTTCTGTCTACATCGTAAGTGGAACGTTGCAGGCTGGTGGCTTCTAGGTAGGACATTAGGTGGGAGGTTGAGTTGGCCTCTGGGGCCAGGATGTCAGTAGATACCTTGGTTAGAGATTACGAGATCTCCTTGAGTTCCTTCACTACATCTTGTGACCTTAGGGTTATGCCATTAGGATCCTACGGTGTAGTTATGGGTATGGACTGGCTTGCAGCTCATAGAGCCAAGTTAGATTGTCGCCAGAAGATGATTAGCTGCTTAGATGATCATGGCTCACCGGTTGAGGTAGTGGGCATTCAGAAGCCCATGGCTATTCATATGATATCCACTCAACAGCTTAAGCACTGCATGCAGAAGGGTTGTCAGTTGTTCTCTATCATAGTCAGTGACAGATCAGAGGATGAACCTAAGGCTAGTTTAGATGATCACCCTATCCTGAGAGACTTTGCCGATGTATTTCCGCCAGAATTACCAGGTATGCCTCCACGCAGAGAGGTAGATTTCCACATTAATCTAGTGCCGGGTACAGAGTCAGTGTCTTGTGCACCCTACAAGATGACTACACATGAACTTATAGAGCTCAAATTGCAATTAGAGGAGTTACTTGAAAAGGGGCACATCCAACCTAGCGTTTCACCGTGGGGCATACTAGTTATCTTCGTGAAGAAGAAGGATGGATCTCTTTGATTATGCATGGATTACAGGTAGTTGAACAAGGTGATGGTGAAGAACCATTATCCTCTGCCTAGGATTGACAACCTCTTTGATCAGATGCAGGGAGCCAAAGTGTTCTTGAAAATTGATCTAAAATCTGGGTATCACCAGTTGTGCATCACAGAGGCAGATATTCACAAGACTTCTTTTCTAACTAGATATGGCCATTACGAGTTCACAGTGGTACCCTTCATGTTGACGAATGCCCCTGCAGTGTTCATGAGTCTCATGAACAAGGTGTTCCGCACTTACTTGGATCGGTTCGTGATCATTTTCCTCAACAATATCTTGATCTATTCGCTGACTGAGGAGGAGCATGTGGATCATTTGCATCAGGTTTTGTAGTGCTTATGAGAGCAGTAGCTTTATGGCAACCTGGCTAAGGGTGCCTTCTTCAGGACAGAGGTGCAGTATTTGGGGCACATCTTATTAGGCGATGGCATCTCCGTAGATCCATTGAAGATCAGAGCAATTCAGGACTGACTAGCACCCACTAGTGTGACTGAGGTTAGGAGATTTATGGGATTAGCTGGTTATTACCATAGATTCGTTGAAGGTTTTTCCAGATTAGCGCATCCCATCACTTCCCTTTAGTAGAAATGGAAGGGTTTCACTTGGACCGAGTAGTGTGAGAGGGCTTTCGGGGTCCTCAAGGAGCATCTTACCAGCACTCCCATATTAGTGGTTCTAGATCCTGCAGAGGATTTTGTTGTTTGCACAGATGCATCACTAGAGGGTTTGGGAGTCGTGCTCATGCAGGGTGGTAGAACGATTGCCTATGAATCACGTAAGCTCAAGACACATGAGCTAAACTACCCTACTCACGATTTAGAGCTCACAGCAGTTATTCATGCTCTTGTTCATTGCAGACACTTCCTTTTAGGTTGACGCTTTGAGCTCCATTTGGATCACCATAGCTTACAATACATTTTCACATAGCCAAATTTGAATTCCCAACAGTGGCGTTGGATGGAGTTCTTATGCAAGTATGACTTTGATGTCCACTACATCAAAGGGAAGGAAAACGTGGTCACTGAAGCTTTGAGTCAAAGGTGCCACAAATCCTGACCCTGACATTGAGGGTGGACTTGAGAGAGCATATCCTACAACATATGCCTGAGGACGAGTGGTTTCTTGAGGTGCAGCAAGAAATTTAGAATCAGAGGGCCCTTAAGGGCAAATTCATAGGATATTCCCTTGAGGCTGATGGTTTGCTTAGACATCGGCAGTGCATCTATGTACCCCATTTGGGTGATCTACGTGTAGTGATCCTTTCAGAGGCTCATAGAGCACTTTATGCAGCACACCTGAGAGTGAAGAAGATGCATGTTGATTTGTGACAGTTATATCATTGGGCTGGGATGAGACGAGACATTACTGAATATGTTTCTCGTTGCCTTGAGTGTCAGAGGGTCAAGGCTGAGCATCAGCATCCACCAGGACTGTTGTTCCCTCGTGAGATACCTGAGTGGAAATGGGACACCATTTCCATGGATTTTATCATTGGTCTACCTATGTCATCACGTCGCCATGATGCCATCATGGTGACAGTTGACAAGTTGACCAAGGTGGCACATTTCTTACCTATACGTACGATGTACAATGCACCATCTGTGGCGAGAGTGTTTTTAGATCAAATTGTCAGACTTCATGGAGTACCTCGCCGCATCATTTTCGACAGAGACTCCATTTTCACTTTAGCTTTTTGGAGAGCCTTATAGCAGGCGTTGGGTACACAACTCAACTTCAGTTCATCTTACCATCTGGAGACCGATGGACAGTCGAAGAGAGTTAATCAAGTGTTGGAGGACATGCTTCATATGTATGTTATGGACCATCAGTCTAGATGGGAGGAGTATTTGTATTTGGTTGAGTTTGCCTACAATAATGGTTATCACAGCTCATTGGGTATGCCTCCTTTCCAGGCTTTATATGGTAGACCATACAAGACACCATTGAGTTCGGATTAGATAGAGGACAGGGTCGCCATTGGTCCAGAGATAGTTCAGGATATGGAGCAGCAGGTTACAAAGATTAGACAGAGACTTCAGGAGGCACAGGAAGGGTATTTTTGAGAGTGCGACCGCACAAGAGTCCAATCCATTACGGAAAGGGCTCTAAGCTCGCACCTCAGTTTGTAGGACCTTTTGAGAACTTGGAGTGGATAGGACCTGTAGCCTATCGTCTAGCCTTGCCACCTAGCCTATCGCGTATCCATGATGTCTTTCATGTTTTAGTTTTACGACGTTACATCTCTGACTTATCACGTATTAGATTGGAGTGCTCTTCAGGTAGAGGCAGACGGACAGCTGGCTTTGGAGCCAATTCACATATTGGCTCATCAGATGCTAGACCTTCAAGGTCGAGAGCTGGACTAGGTTAGGGTCTAGTGGGACATGTATGACGAGGTCACTACGACATGGGAGGATGCAGCAAGATTGAGGACTCTTTATCCTCACCTCTTTGATGACTTCCAGGAGGAAGTACAGTCTTAGGGGGGAGGATGTGAGGCCTACCTTTTTCATTTCTGTTCATGTGACTATTTACCTTACTGTTGCTGATACTTTTATGCTTGTGGGACTGTTGATCCCAGATTCCTAAACTTTTAGACTTTAATATATTAAAGCAAAACTAATTGGGTGATGTTAGATAGATGCTTGTATTAAGGGAAAACAAATTGGGTGATGTTAGATAGATGCTTGTATTAAGAGAAAACAAATTAGGTGATGTTAGATAGATGTTTATTTTATAGGAAAACTAATTGGGTGATGTTAGATAGATGTTATATTATAGGAAAACTAATTGGGTGATGTTAGATAGATGCTCTCTATTAAAGGAAAACTAATTGGGTGATGTTAGTTAGAAAATTGTAATGTGATTTCCTTTATGCTTAAGAGAACTTGTGGTATTTTATGGGAATGCATGTTTTAAATTGCTTCGGCTATGATATTTATATGTGGAATTAACTTTTCAATTGAGTGCGCAGGTATTGCTAACAAACCACAGATACTGGAGATCATCCCACACCTTATGTTGTAATCCCTTGTGAAGCTAATCTAGTTCCACGAGGAACCAAGATCAACTCTGTGTATGATGTAATGTTGTAATGTTAATTTGCATAAGGTTAATTGGGTTGAGTCTACCCTCTTTTAATTTTAATTATGATATGTGTTGTAAGAATTATCTTTGAATTTCATTTTTTAAATTTTAAATTTTTGGAGACCCTTTTCATGTGTTTTAACTTGACCCTGGGTCCCCTAACTAGGCTAAACTTGACCCTGGGTTATACCCCATGGGTATAGGGTCTCTTTTGACTTGGGTAAACCTTAGTAAACCTCCATATGGTCACCTTAACTTCACACTGAAGTTAAGTGACGAATTTGGAGGCATGGGAGGGATAGGATGAGTGGTACCAACACTCAAGCCCATCCCTTTTCAATTCCCAAGGCTAGAGATGACTCCAAGATCCACCAATTGTGGAGGACTTGACTTCAAGTGATGCATGAGTACAACTCCAATTGCCATGTGACTGGCATCACATTATACTTGAAAGATCTTGTTAAAGTCAGGGAGTGCAAGGACTGGCTGCTGTGCTACTTTCTTCTTCAATGTTTCAAATGAATCATCTGCCTCCTTTCTCCAAAGAAATCTACACTTCTGTCCTCCTTTGATGGTGTCCAACATGGGTGCACAAACATGACTAAAACCTCTGATAAACTACCTTAAAAAGTTGCTAACCCATGGAAACTTCTGACATCATTCATGGTTTTAGGAGTTGGCCAAGACAATATGGCACTTACTTTTTCCTGATCCATTTTTAGTTTGCCATGTGAGATGACAAAAGCTAAGTAGATGATCTCTTCTTGCATGAACAAATACTTCTCCAAGTTGATCATTAACTTCTCTTCATGTAACCTTTTCAGAACCAATTCTATATGCTTGAGATGCTCTTCCCTTGTATTACTGAAAATCAGTATGTCATCTAAGTAGACTATGACAAATTTTCCCATGAATTCTCTCAAAACCTCATTCATCAATCTCATAAAGGTACTAGGGGCATTGGACAAGCCAAAAGGCATGACCTTCCACTCATACAACCCCTCATTAGTCTTGAATGCTGTCTTCCATTAATCTCCAGGCCTAATTCTAATTTGATAATAGCCACTTTTCAAATCTATCTTTGTGAAGTATTTGGCACCTCCTAAACAATCAAGCAAGTCTTCTATTCTAGGGATTGGAAATCTATATTTGATTGTGATCTTGTTGATAGCCCTAGAATCAGTACACAGTCTCCAAGTGCCCTTCTTCTTAGGTGCTAGTATAGCCGGTACTACACATGGACTTAAACTTTTACCAATGAGGCCTGTCTCCAATAATTCCTCAATCTGCTTTGCAACCTTTGCATTCTAATCTGGAGTAAGCTTGTAGGCTTCCTTGTTTGGGAGTGTAGACCCTAGGATTAGGTCTATGCAATGACTGATATCTCTAATAGGTGGTAGAGACCTTGGCATTCCATCAGAGATGGTGCCTTTGTACTTGTCCAATAGTTCTTGGACAGCAGGATCTATAAACCTTTGCTTCTTTTCTACCTTGACATCTTGTTGCTGCTCTTTGTTCACATTCAGACATGGAATTAAGGCATATGCAACTGTGCCTTCTTGTGCTATCTCCTTCATGAACTGATTGCCTTCTACCAACATTACCTTGGCTTCTTTTCCTTTGGACTCTGCCTCCTTCTGCATCAAGGGTAGTAACTCTATGACTTTACCATCCTTGGTGATTGAGTATGTATTCTGAACTCCATCATGTTGGGCTCTCAAATCATATTTCCATGGTCTCCCAAAGAGAAGATGGCAAGCATCCATCTGAGCTATGTCAAACAACAATTTGTCCTTATATGCTCCAATCTGAACTCCACCCAATCCTGCTCTTTCCCAACTATCTTCTGACATTGAGTGAGCCATGAGATCTTATATGGGCATGGATGTGGCAGTCTTCTGAGCTTTAGTTTTTCTATCATTTCAACATACAAAATTTTCAACAAAACCAGAGTCAATTAGAACTTTACATACCTTTCCTCTTATCTTGCAAGTGGTTTTGAAAAGAGACTTCCTCTGTGGGGGTTCTCTGTCAGGTACCTTCATGGTAGTCATTGTCCTTCTAATCATCAAGGACTCTCCTGTCTCTGGATACCCATAGCTGTCAGGGGCATTCACACTTTGGTAAGTGTTTGAACTTGTCACACTCTGGCCATCAGATTCTTGAATCAGATTTAATCTTCTTTCTCCCATTGAGCTTGATGCTTTCTCTAGACATCTGCTAGCTATATGACCTTCCTGATTGCAATTGTAACATCTGAGAGGTCCTCTACCCTGAGATCTCCCTCTAAATGGTGGTCTGCTGCCTTGAAAGTTATCTTTCTAATTGTAACCTCCTCTGTGGGTATGATTATTGTCTCCTTTATTATTTTCTTAATGTGCTCCACCTTGGTTTCCAAATCCTTGTCCTCTACCTCTGAAAGGATTTCTTCCCCCTCTCGGCTGTCTTCCTCTTCCTCTGTAATTCTGTTCTTGCCTCCTCTTTAGTTTCTCTTCTACCTTGAGTGCCAATTGATAGCATTTCTGAACTATATCTGGGTTATGCAGATTTAGATCTTCTTGGATGTTGAATCTCAATCCATTCAGATATCTTGCTACTCTTTCATCCTCATTTTCTTTTGCCTTTGTCTTAACACACAACTTCATGAATTCCTCAGTATATGAACCGACATCTAATTCCTTTTATTTCAGATTTTGTCTCTTCTTGTGTAACTGAATATTATAGTCCAATGGGACATAGGCTTCTTTCACCAAAGCCATCATCTTCTTCCATGTAACAATTTTGTTCTTTCCTTCCTTCACCCTACCATCTTGGATGAAATTCCACCAAGTCAATGTAGCTCCTTTCATCTTGGACTGATCCACCTTTATTTGTTGATGATCTTGTATTTCCTCTGTCTCGAAACCTCTTGATCAGATTAGTGTTAGTACATTAAACCCTACTCATGCCCACGAGGCATTATGCTGCTAGAATTTCTCAAAAATTAGGGTTTGGTTGGTTTAGTAAAGTTAAACCCTATTAGTGACGTTAACCGCATCGCGATGACCCCCTTGATGGCCTTCTTGCGAAGGGTATGCACACATGTGTGTATTACCCCACTTTCAACTATTGTGGTTGTGCTTTAAGTGTACGCCACTGAGCACGCTTAAGTGTGTGAGGGGGTTTCTAGGGAAGCATGGAAATTTTTTTATATTTCATGTCATGACCACATGACAAATGTGGACATGACACGTGTGATGCGTGTCAGACCGCATGGGAAATGTGGGCATGACAAAATGAGATTCTATTAAGCCAGTGAGGCAAATGATTAGAGTGGTTTTTCATCCCTATGAGGGTTTTCCACTCATCAAAACATGTGTTATGGTTTATGCCTCTATGTATGTGTGTCTTAATGTTTTGTTCATAAAGTCCAGTTCTAACTATTCATCATCATAATTGTGCATATGTGTTTAATAGATTATTGAAGTCTCTCTCATGTTTTGTCTTGTAAATTAAAAGGTACATAAGATAAAAATTATAAACCACTGATTCACCTCCCCCTCTCAGTGGTCCTGTACTCCAACAAGTGGTATCAGAGCATAGGTTCCCTATAGAAGTCTAATAGGCTTGGGTAGGTCCTGATAGTGGAGTACTATGGGAATGTGTAGAAGAAATAAGGGAAAAAGACATGTCAAGTCACATACTAGTTAAAAGACACCATCTATATCAAATTCAAATGTTGATCTACAATTGGTTGATAGAAATGTCTCACAAGTTGAGTTAGGTATTAAATTAGAGAAAGAGTTTTTTAGAGTTCCTTTCTTTGATGGTTCAGATTTTTCTATTTGGTATGTTAGAATGCAATTCTATCTATCCTCTTTAGGGATGGTGTATGGATGTCAGTTGAGAATGGGTATTTTGTTTCCTCTCAATCACCTAATACTACAAATAACAAAGCGGCTTATGAATGTAATCATATAGCAAAGAAGGCTATTATGTCTGGATTATCTAATGAAGTTTCTTGTAAAATTTTGCATTGTGAAATTGCTTAGGATGTGTGGAAGGAGTTGATTAGAATCTATCAAGGTGATGCACTTGAAGGAGAGGACAACTTGGTGTTTGAGGAAATTGACAATGAAGGAGACATTCACAAGAAGGAGATGAGATCCAATCTAATCTAGAAGAAGAAGATTACATTATGAGTGATTATGAACAGAATATGATGAACATGAGTGTGAGGTTGATATAGAAGGAGAACTCATGTGTGCTCTGAGTGAGATCAAGAAATACAAAAAGGAGTTGACCAGAGATTAGAGTTGTAGCTACAACAAGAAAAAGATTCCAAAGACAAAGCACTTTCAGACCTTAAAAGAGTATCTTTAGATCTTGAAGAGGCAAGAAATTAGATTGTGAATTTAAGGACACAAGTTTAATGAATCAGACAAATTGATTATCAGCCTAAAGACTGAGATTGAAGAGGCAAAGAGAATAATAGATGTTACTAAGTCTGAAAATGAAGTAAAATCTTTTGAATGCTTAAAACTTGAAGCTGAAATTGTCACCTTGAGAAAAGATATTGAAAATCTCAAGAGTATGTCAAAAAGAAATCAGGAGTTTGAAGAGAGCACCACCAAGTTATATGAGTTGCTGGGTAAGAAAAAAAAACATAGAGACACAAATGCATTAGGCTATGAAAAGGGGCAGACATCTAAGGTTAGATAAACTCTTAGAAGGAAAATTGATTTAAGTCATTATGTTGTTGCTCCTGAAGGAAAAATCAAGATTGAATTCACTACTGGAACATCAAAGTTAAATGGTAAAGACTCAAAAGAAAAACTCAAGAAAGATGTGAAGACTAAAGCTGAGATGAAAATCAAAGATGATTTTGTCAAAATGCACAATCAAAGGAGGAGAAATTTCAAAAGAACTGCTCTAACAAAACAAGCATATATGTATAGGTATAATTATTCATTTTTTGGTTATTGTTTTACCTATAATCATTTTGGACACAAAGCAGTTGATTGTAGAAGAAATCAATTTGCTTCAACAAGGAATGCTAATCTAGTGTGTTTCAAGTGCAACTCTCTTGGTCACAAAGCACATAGTTGTAGAATAGCATCATCTGATTTAAAAGGTTGGAAAAGGAAAGAGGTTGAAATAGTTTGGAAGAAGAAACCTAAACAAAAGAAAGAACTTGTGAAAGTTTGGAGATAGAAACAAGGTCAAGAAGAAGAGAAATCTAGTCTTGTGCATACTACACAAGAGATATCATTAATTGCATAAGGAACAACATAATGCTAGGGGGAGTTGTTCAATGACCCATCTCTTATCCCCAAGGTGAAAGTTAGGATGAAGAGCAATTTGAGAAGCATTATCAAGGCATTTTTGATACATTTTGAGTATGGTGAATATTGGTCTCTAGTGTTGATTATCTTATCATAATAATGGTCTTCCTAGTGTGACATTTGTGTACCTCACATGGAATCAGGATATCAAGATGTTATGCCTTCCTCATGATGTTCATGCAATGAGTATAATGAGTCATGTTTAGTGTTGAGCCTTGTTTAGAAATTGATCCTGTGTGGTCTTGGTCTTCATTTGTTGATCTCATACATTGCAGACAAAGGTTGTTCATAATGATCTCAGACTGACATGTCTTCATCAAAGGGAATGTTTGCTTGAAGTTGTATTGGTCATTTATGCTTCATCTCTCATGTGTCATTAGTCATCATTATTTTGGATATCTTATCTTCATCATACTTTATTGGAGTTGCAAAGCACATAGCATTTAGTCTTGACAGAGATTCAGTGGTAGTACTAAAGAGACAATATCTCTATGTTTTGAAGGTGACATTGTTCATATAGTGACAGTGTTTAGTACTCTCAAGATGTCTTCATGATTATATTAAAGATACATCATTCTTGATCATAAAATATAGTGGTTTATTGCCTTAAATTGTGGGTTGCTATCAATCCTATTGTTACAGACCCCAGTTGTATGAAGTTGCATTATGGAGTAGAGAAGTCATGATGTAGCTCTTTGATATTTTGTAGCAGACCTTGTTTGGTATTATACTTGTTACAAATAAAATATTACTTTTTGTTGATAATAATAGGTGCAAAGGTCAGCCATGTTGACATGAGAACAGTGATCTTTGTTTCCTTGCATTCTTGTTTCAGACATTGATAGTAGTTAAGGTTCTTGGCATACTAGTTTTGGTTCTACAGTTGTTTTTGTAGTATTAGTAGTATTTGTGTTGCTGCTTTTGTTGATGACAGAGTTCAATGATAGATGTTTGGGCATTGATAGAGTATTATGCTTTGACATGATAGTGTAGAGATGAAAGTTTTGTATGATAATGATTGTAGTGCTCATTATCTAGTCTTGTGTAGTGACAATCCTATATGATGGTGCATTTTTTTATGCAACAGTTCTTCAATTGAATCAATCTATGCTAATATTATGTGTCTTTGGTAGAATACTCTTTGACAGGTTATGGAAATACAAGTTATGTTGTCTCTTTGCAAGGCAGTGAATATCTACATTGACTATAATATGTTTTTAAAAGTTCCAATGATATGTGAATTGTTTGAAAGGTAAAAAGAGAACAATAGAAGGAAGTTTTGCATAATATAATGCAAGAAAACATAGTGACAATCATGGTGCAACAATTGTATTGATAGTATTGTTGATTTGTTGGTACAACAGACCTTCTTTGGTGCAACAGAGATTCTATGTTAGAATTTCAGACATTGGTGTATGAGAGCATGGTTAGAATGCTTCATGCTATGGGTGTTTATCTTGACATGAAACTTGGCTCACGAGTTGAAGTTGAGGTAAGTCACATGTCTTATTGAGGTGTCTCATTGTGGTGTTTCTGCAAAATGATCAATGTCTCAGACCTATTCTAATTTCCTTCATGATTTATAGTGCAAGCAGTGGTATGAATTGATATGGTTTATATTGGGTGTTTACATTTTTCTTAGAGATGATTGCAAGCCATGCTTATGGATAATCATGGTGATGATCATGTTTGTTTGTCAAAGTTATCTTCATTAGATCAAATGTGCCTTCTTGGAATAGTACTTTATGTTGAGATGATGAACGGATATTGAGTCTAAGTTGAAGAATTTGAAACAAAGCATTTGGATTCAATGCTAAGCAAGTATTTCTATTTGGAGTTCAAGACAGGGGGAGTTAATTCATCCTTTGTCATCTGATGTCAAAAAGGAGGAGAGAGAGAAAATACATCATGTAGTTTTGCCATCAATGACAAAGGGGGAGATTGATGGAAGGTTGTCATTGATGTCAAAAGCTGTAGCAAGGTTGACATGCTTCTTTGAGGTGCTTCATTGTTGTCATTGAGTCAGGTTCATCAAGGATGTGTTTGTTAGATCAAGATGCCTTAATATGATTGTTAGATCAGATTTGTTAATGCAGGATGATGAACAGATTGAAGATTATTAAATCACTTTTACAATAGTTAGGACATCAAGGAGTTGGTGATTGGTGTTGTCATGTTTCAATGATTTGGTCTTGGTCTTCATCATGTTTATGGTTGATGTTTTGTGGGTAGTTCAATTTGGTCCTCATCATGTTGATGGTTGATCATTGTGATGATGTTTGGTTGATGCAAAGTTGGTTGATATCAGAGATGTTCACATGGATTTGATGTTGATGTTCTTCATGATTCACTTAATGAGGTTCATGTGCTAGGAGGTGTTCATGATATCTCCATCTCATTTGATTCTTGTTGCTTCATGTCACTATGATACAAGAATTCATGTATACATGATCAAGATGCTTCATGTCAGCATGACAAGGAGATGTGATGTCTTTGATTTTGCTTTGTTGCTTTCATCTCATCTTGATGCCAAGAGCTTGGAATTTTTCATTGAAGGGTTTATTCTTGCAGAAGAGTTGTCTTCTTGAGAATGTTTACTTTACGCCCTTATGGATGGTGATTAGGGTTTCATAGAAAAATTAGAGTTTGATTGGAGTCATTGTTACTAGAGCTTGTATTATAATAAGTCAAAGGACAAATTTGTTTTTAGGGTTTATTGTTTCCCATGGACCTAATTTGCATGTCCCTAAAACCTTATGCTTGCTTTGTAAATCCTAAGTCTTATGTATTTTCAATCTGGGTGTTCAGGGTTTCTATAATTTGTAGTCAAGGATTTGTGTTTGATATTAGGGTTTGAATCTATTTTTTCAAAGTCTTTACCCTAAACCTATTCCTATACCTTAAACGTTTCATCCTAAACACACCTTGTTAAATCATATCCTACCTGTCATAAGGAAATGCACTTTTTGTTTTAAAAAGGTGTTGACCTTCTATCATAGGTAGTATGTCACTTTAGTGACAACCTTAAGGAGTAGCCACCGTGGGGTAACTAGCCCCCTCTGTCTAGAGGCATCGAAGACATCGGTTACCTATATATTTATCAAACGGGAAAATGAGATCAAGGTCTTAAGTTTAAAGTTTGAAGGGCGCATGATGGTACATCAATGGCTTATATTTAAAACAAGAAACTCCACTCCTGAGCTTTGTCATTGACATGCAAGTGGCTGTCAAAAGCATTGTGACTGTAGTATTTTGCTTTTTCAAGGCTATTTTTAGGCATTCAAAAAGGCAGTTTCCTTGGTGACTTTAAAAGCATTATTTTTAGGAGATTTATTCTATTTTTATTCTCTCCACTCGTGGCATGCAAGACATAAAGAAGGAGTTTATTTTTTTAAGGATGACAAATTTCTTTATGGAGATATTATTCTTTTTGGAGATATTCCTTATCTTGACATAGAAGGTTTTTGAGCAGTGGGTCCGAAGATAGAAATGGTTTTATTTTTTCTTGATAAGATAGTTAGAATTAATTTTATTGAAGATTATTTTATTTAAAGGAAGAAGTAATATAGAGAGAAGGGAAAAATGAATGTAGAGAAAGAAGAGGAATATGAAAAATCTTTCTTATTGTAGATGAATGGATTTTTTGAAAATGATTTATGTAGAGAAAATGAAAATGCAAGGAGGCTCTGAAGATGGAAGATTAAGGGCTTAATGTTCATTGAGAACTAATATATATGCAGGTTGTGAAAAAGAGGGTATGTGGTTGTGGTTTTAAATGGTTCAAATTGAAATAAGACTTTCAGTGTATGAGAAGGGTTGAAATTTCTTAGTGTAAATAGAGATGTAAAATATATTCTTTTATATGCAAAAAAAGAGGTTATAGTAAGGCAGATTGTTTGACAATATGATCCATGTCAAGGAGACAAGAATTTTGATGACAAGTATCTTGCAGGTTTAGAGACTTCAACATAGAGGATAAAGGAGTCTTGATTTTGTATTTGAGAAGGTTGTTATTGAAGTATGTATTGGTTGTATACAAAAGGAGACATAAGGTTGAATGTGTTGTAGAGAATTAGGGTAACCCCCCGAATTATTTCTTTTCTCTCTTATGTTCATATTGTAGCCAGTGAGGTTTACATGGTCAGTGAGGCCTATTTGTTGCCAGTGAGGTATGTATGTTAGTGAGACAATTGTTGTAATCAGTGAGATTCTATTAAACCAGTGAGGCAAATTTTTAGAGTGGTTTTTCATCCCTATGAGTGTTTTCCACTCATCAAAACATGTGTTATGGTTTATGCCTCTATGTATGTGTGTCTTAATGTTTTGTTCATAAAGTCCTGTTCTAACTATTCATCATCATACTTGTGCATATGTGTTTGATAGATTATTGGAGTCTCTCTCATGTTTTGTCTTGTAAATTAAAAGGTGCATAAGATGTTAAAATTATAGAGCACTAATTCACCCCTCCCTCTTAGTGGTCCTGTACTCCAGCATATAGACTTTGTATTCTACAGGCAATTGGATTGGGGATCCTTTAGACACCAAGAGGACTCATTCACAATTCTAGGATGCTCCACATGTCTTCATTTATACTACCTCTAATCCATAGTCATTTAGAGAGGCTTATGGTATTCTTGAGTGCGATACAACTATGTAGGAGGAGTATAGTTCCTTGATGAGGAACCACACTTGGGATCTTGTCCCTCTTCCTAAGGGAAGAAAACTTGTTCGATGTAAGTGGATCTATCAGACAAATGTTTTTATAGATGGGTTGGTTGATAAGCAAAAGGCTCACTTGGTTTCTAAAGGATTCTACCATGTTCCTAGGATTGACTACTCTAAGACTTTTGCACTAGTTGCTAGAATGAACTCCATCCGTCTTTTTCTTGCCATTGTTGTAGCCAATCATTGTGAAGTACACCAGATGGATGTGAAGAGTATTTTTCTTCATAGTGACCTTCAGGAGGAGATCTACATGGAGCAACCATAGAGATTTGTTTAGGATTTTTCACTTGTGTAACACCTTCAGAAGTCTCTCTATAGCCTCAAATAGGTCCCTCAAGCTTGGTATGTCAAGATGGACTCCTTCCTTCTAATAGTTGGGTTCACTCGGTATCATTCGGATCCCAATATCTACATTTTATAGCAAGATGATTCACTCTTATTTCTGGTTTTGTATGTTGATGACTTTTTGATCACAAGGAGTTCTTCATCTGTAATTGGGGTAGTCAAAACTACCCTTCATGACATGTTTTTGATTACTAACTTGGGCTTATTGCATTATTTTATCAGGATTGAGATCTTCCAATCTTCTTTTGGGATGTCCATCACATAGACCATGTATGCTCTAGATTTGCACTCGAGATTTCACATGGCTGATTGTACACCTGTTCTGACTCCCTTCCTTTCTAGAGTTAAACTTGAGGCTTAATGTCCACCATTTGTTGATGACACTTTGTACCGACAGCTTGTTGGGAGTTACATTTATCTGACTCATACAAGACCTGTATTTCATATGCAATAGGCATGGTCTCTCGATTCATGCAGAAGCCCTATGAGCTACACTGGAAAGTAGCCAAGTAGATTCTTCACCACTTTCAGGCTACTCACAGTTTTGGGATTCACTATGTAGGCGCATTGATCTTGACTTGGTGGGCTACACATATTCAAATTGGATAGACAATTCTCAGGATCACAAGTCTACTTCAGGTTATTGCTTCTCACTTGGTTCAAGTCCTATTTGTTGGTCAAGCAAGAAGTAGTCTTCTATTGCTCTATCTTCTACTGAGATTGAGTATTGGGGGTTGTGAATGCTACCATTGAGGCCATATGGCATTAGAATCTTCTCACTGAGTTCAGGATCTAGATTAGACAACCATTAGTCATATTTTGTGACAACCAAAGTGTCATTTAGGTCTCATGGAATTTGGTCAATCATTAGCAACTCTAGGGTTACCCTCAATGACCCCATCAAATTTTAGTTTGGTCCAACCTTCAGTAGGGGGAATTATCCATTTAGTATTCATACGAGCTAGCCTCTTAGAGTTATCAACCTTGCAGTTCTGAATAGAAACATTCCACCTATTGAGAATACTAGATTCTTGATTGTTAGGAGGGGCTTTAGAAGATTTCAACTTACATTGTGAAACATTTTCAGATAAGAGTTTGGGGAAGACACAGAAAATCCTTGGGCATTTTCAATGGATTCCCTAAATATATAATTTTTTCTTTCCTTCCACAAGCTCTAGGTGAGATGTGGAGGAATATGATACCATAATTATTTAGTTGTTGGATGAGAGAAAGGAGACTTCTAGTTCTCAATGAAAGAGGCCAAACCTTCATTCATACTCTAGCTAAATCTAAGCTTTTTTAAAGCCATACCCCACACTTCTCTAGAGAAATCATAGGGAGGAGAAGATGGGAAACAAATTCCTCATCTTTAAGACATAAGACACACTTTTTAGGAATTTGAAATCCTCTAATTTTAAAATTATCTTGAGTGAGGATCTTATTATGAGTGGCTAACCACCAAAATAAATTCACCTAGAGATAAGATGATGGTTCCAAACTTTTTTCCAAAAATTGTTACAATTAGCAGGGTCTAACAACATATTGTAGGCATACTTCACATAAAAGACCCAACTTATCTTTGGCCCAGAGAAGTTCATCTTCCTAGGAAATAATGGTATCCTACACATCTAGAGATCTTATTGAATATCATTAGCTATTTGGATCACATCATTGTAGTTTTGATAGTAGTTAGCTAACGATTTCCATTGAATGACTCCCATAGGTTGTAAAAAGTAATCAAAAGTCATTTCTCCAAAGAAGGTGATGCAGAGTGCCCAGCAGAAGCGGGTGAAGATTTGACTATATCTTCCCTATCGGCAAGAGGTCCTCCAGTGTTTCTCCGAAGTCAAGGATGTCTTCGCTATCGGAAAGACATGAACTATCGGCCGAACCTTATTCTTTTATCCCGATGGCCAAGTTCTCACCGATATCTCCTTAGTGGTTCGTTGCCTATCGGCAACACCTCATTCTATCGGACCACGAGAAATTTCTTATGCCGATATACTCCGTCACGCCGATGACCAATCTTTGTCGGCCAGATTTCCTCCTTCGGTGAAGCTTCTTTCACCTACACCGACACCTTGTCTCTCGCCGCTATCGTCAGGCACATCGGCTAGACCTCCTGCTTCGGTAAGACTCCGGTTCGTGGTCCCGATGGTTCATCTCACTCCGACGAGTCCTTTGTCGCTGAGACTTCTCGAACTCCTTCCGATGAACTTTTATCGGCGGGACTCTCACGGTCACCGTGACTTCTTCGGCTTCCCCCCGACAAGGTTCCTCACGCCGATACTCTTTATCGGCAATACTCTGAGGATGTCTCACCGATCGGTGAAACTTTATACCGTCAGCTAAGTATATTTTCCTTAGCCCGATATCGTTTCTCTCACCGATGCGAACAATGATGGTATGTGCCTCCGGCACTATACCAATCTTCGGCAAGACGGAGGGCCTTTCACGCCGATGGATCTCCAACTATTCTGAGGCGCCGAACTAGAATTCCCTTCGACAGAACAACGGAATTAGGCCGTTTCATTTATCAAACCCTTGATCACTTGTAGCAATCTGATCCCACATCAAAACTATCCAATTTCACTCCGATTTCCCGACTAGCCACATGGCGATGTCTAGTCGAACTTGACTGAGTTCGCTGGCTTCCTGGGTAAGAATTCAACAACAACAAACATGAGAAGTCTTTCCCCCATCCCACTGTTACTATACAGGGCTTCAGTGGACAGAGGAAAGGGCCTCCATGTATGAATCAAAACCCTACTCCTAGGTTACGAACCAGCCACTGTGGAACCGTGGGTTTTACACCGTCTGCACACTACAGAGTCACTATGGATTGACGGATAGCATCCGGTTAGGGTTCTATTTACAAAATCAGGATAAAGATATCAAATCACTAAGAACAACCAAGAAAATCAACACAGATCATACCCAGAACTCTCTTTATTCAGTTATCAAAAAAAGAACTTGTTGTAATACACACTTCTCTCTCTGCTCCGTGTGACATACAACCTGCCTCTAAAGAAGATGTAGAGACAGCAGTTATCCCCTCCAACCGTGCAAATTGATTTTCAAATCAGTTAGCCGTTGGTTTACCCGTCATACAAGCAAAACTACATGTGTGCCTTGCACAATTACATTCATGGGACCAAATTGACCCTTATTACAAAATGAAATGGCTTAAGAGCCTTATGAGACAACAAAAGAAAAGATGATCCTGCACTACAGAGAATGTGCTCCTGCACCATACTCCCCCTGCAGGAAAGACTCAAGTCCCTTGAGTAGCTAACTGCTGAAGTGTCTTCCCATGCTTTAGAATATCGGCTTCACTCATCCAGGTTGCCTCTGAATCAGGAAGATCCTGCCACTTGACCAAGTAGTCTTTGTATACCCCTTTTCTTGTCTTCTTGACAATTTTGGAATCCAAAATGCATTCCAATTGCAAAGGCTTACTTGGAGGTAAATCTTTGATCCAGTCTTCATCTTCAATCACAGCATCTGAACTATCTTCAGCATGTAATGGAGGTCTAAAAGGGAACAGGTCTGCAACATTGAAAATGGGAGAGATACCAAGGCCAGATGGTAATTCTATTTCATATGCATTTGGACCAAATTTATGCACTACCTTACAAGGTCCTATCTTCTTCATCAACAATTTGGTTGGTTGCCCCTTAGGTAATCTTTCCTTTCTGAGGTAGGCCATCACCAAATCTCCTACCTGGAACTGTACCTCCCTTCGCTTCAGATCTGCTCTATCCTTGTACTTGGAGACAGTTTTCTCCAACTGAAGCTTGACCTGATCATGTACTGTTTTCATGGTAGCAGCAAAGTCTTCTCCTAGAGCACTCCTTTTATCCCATCCTTGGAGGTCTTTGAGTTCAAGTGGTCCTCTTGGGTGGAAACCATAAACTATTTCAAAAGGGCTTTTCCCAGTACTTCTGTTTCTTGAATCATTATAAGCATATTCAGCTTGACTGATCACTAAATCCCATGCTAATCCATGCTGTTTGGTAAGGCATCGCAAAAGGTTTCCCAAGGACCTATTAACAACCTCAGTCTGACCATCAGTCTGGGGATGGTAGGCTGATGAAAAAGACAACTGAGTGCCCAATTTTCGCCATAAGGTCCTCCAAAAATGACCAACAAATTTGGAATCTCTATCAGTAACAATTGATAGGGGTAAACCATGAATTCTGACCACCTCTCTAAAAAAGAGACCAGCAATCTGAGATGCATCATTTGTGCATTTGCATGGCACAAAATGAGCCATCTTACTGAATCTATCCACAATGACAAAAACACTGTCTACACCCCTTGCTGTCCTAGGAAGACCAAGCACAAAGTCCATACTAATGCTTTCCCAAGGTCTGGTGGGAATGGGCAGTGGTTGGTACAAACCAGCATTAGAAGACATACCCTTGGCCTTTTGACATATGGTACAGCTTGCAACATATCTCCTTACATCTGTCTGTACCTTGGGCCAATAATAGAACCTGGTGACTTGTTCCAAAGTCTTGTCCAACCCAAAATGTCCTCCTAAGGCTCCATTGTGCTTCTCCTTGACGATATTGTCCCTCATTGAACATTTAGGAACACACAACAAACTACCTTTAAATAGGAGCCCTTCTTGCAGCACAAAATCAGAATACTCGCCATGAAAAGTGTTAGCCAAACTTGCACACACTTCATAGGCAGCCTTGAAATCTGCATCATCCTTGTACAACTCCTTCAGACATTCTAGACCCATATGTTCCATTTGTACTTCCTGTATGACCAGTATCCTTCTACTCAAAGCATCTGCCACTTTGTTGGCAACACCTTTCTTATGCTTAATAGTGAAGGTATAGGCCTGCAATTGTTCCATCCACTTAACGTGCCTATGATTCAACTTTTCTTGACTATTTAGGAAGCTAAGAGCATGGTTGTCAGTAAAAACAATGAACTCTTTTGGCAGTAAATAATGTCTCCATTTTTTTAGAGCTTGCACCATTGCATACAACTCTAGGTCATAGGTAGAATACCTCTGTTTGGCCTCATTCAACTTCTTTGAAAAGAATGCTACTGGATGTCCTTCCTGACTAAGAACAGCACCTATAGCCTGTTGGCTTGCATCACATTCCACAACAAATACTTTGTCAAAATCAGGGAGTACCAACGTAGGTAACTCGGCCACTTTCTGTTTCAACAGTTCAAAACTAATCTTCTTGTTTTGTCCATTGAAATTTACACTTCACTCCACCCTTGATGGTATTGAGAATAGGAGCACTTATGTGACTGAACCCTTTAATGAACTTCCTGTAAAAAGTTGCCAAACCATGAAAACTTCTTACATCTCCTACTGTCTTAGGAGTAGGCCAATTGAGAATAGCCTCAACTTTTGTAGGATCCATTTTCAAATAGCCATTGGAAATCACAAATCCAAGATACACTAGTTCAGTTTTCATAAAATCACATTTATCCAAGTTGATCATCAACTTACTCTCATGCAATTTCTTTAACACCTGTCCAAGATGCTTCACATGCTCTTCTTTGGTCCTGCTGAAAATCAATATGTCATCAAGATAAACAATAACAAATTTTCCAATAAATTCTATAAGTACCTCATTCATCAACCGCATGAAAGTGCTTGGAGCATTACTGAGACCAAATGGCATGACAAGCCACTCATAGAGACCTTCATTTGTTTTGAAAGCAGTCTTCCATTCATCTCCCTGCCTTATTCTGATCTGGTGATAACCAGATTTCAAATCAATCTTGGAATAGTAACATGAACCACCAAGATAGTCCAACAGATCCTCAATTCTTGGCATAGGAAATCTATACCTTATGGTGATCTTATTGATAGCCCTTGAATCTGTGCATAATCTCCATTTGCCATCTTTCTTAGGAGCAAGTACACTAGGGACTGCACATGGACTAAGACTTTTCCTAATCAAACCTTTCTCCAAAAGTTCTTGAATCTGTCTACCTACTTCTCCATTCTGCTGTGGTGTCAACTTGTAGGCAGTTTTGTTGGGTAATGTGGCTCCAGGAATCAAGTCAATCTGATGACTTATGTCCCTCATAGGTGGTAAGGAGTTAGGAGTATCCTCTACCACAAGATCTTGGTACTTATCCAGTAATTGTTGCACTTCCAATGGGATCTCCTTCTGCTGTTTGCTTTGCTGATTGGATACAGGCTTCATCATCAGTGCATACCCTTGGGTATCCTTCTCCTTCATGAGTTGTAGGAACTCTTTGCCACTCACTAACATGACACTGTTGTCATTGCTCTTCTCTCCAACCTGCTCTGGTAAGGGATCCATCTGAAACTTCTTACCATTCTTGGTGATCATATATGTATTCTTTTCACCATCATGCAGTGCCTTCACATCATACTGCCAAGGTCGTCCAAGAAGAATGTGACAAGCATCCATAGGAATAATTTCACATAGCACCTTATCCCTATAATCACCTAGTTCAAACTCTACCCAAGTTTGTTCTTCCACCAAATAGTTCTGATTCTTATTCAACCAAGATATTTTGTGAGGATTAAGATGGGGTAATCTTTTCAGTCTACACTTTTCTACCATTTCAGTAGACACTACATTTTCAGTAGAACCTGAATCAACTATGATTTTACAGAGCTTACCATATGCTATTCCTTGGGTTCTGAAGAGATTCTTCCTTTGTGGGGGCTCCTGCTTCAATGGCATCTTCACGAGGGTCCTCTTAATCATCATATTCTCTCCTTCAAGCACTGGTGCAGCACTACCAATTGGTGAGTTTACACTTTGACAATCATCCTCCTGCAATAGTTGGTTCCTTCTCCCACCGTCATGAGAGCTAGACGCCTTCTCAGGGCACTTACTTGCAGTGTGGCCTACTTGATTGCAGTTGTAACATCTTCCAGTGAAGACTCCACGTCCTCTGCCTGCACCACCATCTCTTCCTCTGCCATTAGGTCTTCTCCAACCTCTGAAACCACCACCTTTTTGTTCTGTATCAGAACGTGATTCTTGTTGACTAGAACTTTCACCTTTGTTTGGCTGTCCTCTGCCAAAATTACCTCTTCCTCTATTGTTCCTGCCACCTCTTCCTCTGTTATTTTGATCACCTCTCCTTTTCAGTTTATCCTCTGCCCTAGAGGCTAACTGAAAACATTCATCCACAGTCTTGGGAACCACCATACTGAACTCATCCTGTATATTGTACCTCAGTCCATCCAGGTATCTGGCCACCATCTCTTTTTCTTCTTCTCTGTGATTGGCTCTCATGCTCAATCTGTGGAATTCTTCAGTGTATGTAGCCACGTCCATATCTTTCTGCCTAAGATGATTAAACTTTCTGATAGTCTGCAGATCATAATCACATGGTAGAAATTTGGCTCTCAGCATGGCCACCATTCTGCTCCACTTGGTGATTGGACTCTTTCCAACCTTCTCCCTTTCACATTGAGTGTAGTTCCACCAAACCAATGCAGAACCTCTCAGTCTGGTCTTTGCAAACTTTACTTTCTTACTGTCACTATACTCTTTGAAGTCAAAGTAATTACTTATGGCTTCAATCCAGTCCACAAGAGTATCTCCATCCAGTTTCCCATTGAACGTGGGAACATCCAGTTTCGGATCACCACTATCTCCATGACCCTTGAGTGCATTCAGAAATGCCTTTTGATCAGCAGTCATACCTTCTCCTTGAGGATTCTCCCCAGTTTCTCCTTCTTCATTCTCCTCTGACTCAGAAGTGCTTCCATCCTTCTCTTTGGATCTTTCTTCCTTCAGTCTCTCTTCGAGCATTGCTTCCACCATCTTCTGGATGGCTGCTTTACTCATCGTCTTGGGAGGCATTGTGCTAGCCTCTGTTTCTATCTCCAATTCTTCGTCTGACATACACGGCTGTGATTCAGAATATTGGCTCTGATACCAATTTGATGCAGAGTGCCCAGCAGAAGCGGGTGAAGATTTGACTATATCTTCCCTATCGGCAAGAGGTCCTCCAGTGTTTCGCCGAACTCAAGGATGTCTTCGCTATCGGAAAGACATGAACTATCGGCCGAACCTTATTCTTTTATCCCGATGGCCAAGTTCTCACCGATATCTCCTTAGTGGTTCGTTGCCTATCGGCAACACCTCATTCTATCGGACCACGAGAAATTTCTTATGCCGATATACTCCGTCACGCCGATGACCAATCTTTGTCGGCCAGATTTCCTCCTTCGGTGAAGCTTCTTTCACCTACACCGACACCTTGTCTCTCGCCGATATCATCAGGCACATCGGCCAGACCTCCTGCTTCGGTAAGACTCCAGTTCGTGGTCCCGATGGTTCATCTCACTCCGACGAGTCCTTTGTCGCTGAGACTTCTCGAACTCCTTCCGATGAACTTTTATCAGCGGGACTCTCACGGTCGTCGTGACTTCTTCGGCTTCCCCCCGACAAGGTTCCTCACGCCGATACTCTTTATCGGCAATACTCCGAGGATGTCTCACCGATCGGTGAAACTTTATACCGTCGGCTAAGTATATTTTCCTTAGCCCGATATCGTTTCTCTCACCGATGCGAACAATGATGGTATGTGCCTCCGGCACTATACCAATCTTCGGCAAGATGGAGGGCCTTTCACGCCGATGGATCTCCAACTGTTCTGAGGTGCCGAACCAGAATTCCCTTCGACAGAACAACGGAATTAGGCCGTTTCATTTATCAAACCCTCGATCACTTGTAGCAATCTGATCCCACATCAAAACTATCCAATTTCACTCCGATTTCCCGACTAGCCACATGGCGATGTCTAGTCAAACTTGACTGAGTTCGCTGGCTTCCTGGGTAAGAATTCAACAACAACAAACGTGAGAAGTCTTTCCCCCATCCCACTGTTACTATACAGGGCTTCAGTGGACAGAGGAAAGGGCCTCCATGTATGAATCAAAACCCTACTCCTAGGTTACGAACCAGCCACTGTGGAACCGTGGGTTTTACACCGTCTGCACACTACAGAGTCACTATGGATTGACGGATAGCATCCGGTTAGGGTTCTATTTACAAAATCAGGATAAAGATATCAAATCACTAAGAACAACCAAGAAAATCAACACAGATCATACCCAGAACTCTCTTTATTCAGTTATCAAAAAAAGAACTTGTTGTAATACACACTTCTCTCTCTGCTCCGTGTGACATACAACCTGCCTCTAAAGAAGATGTAGAGACAGCAGTTATCCCCTCCAACCGTGCAAACTAATTTTCAAATCAGTTAGCCGTTGGTTTACCCGTCATACAAGCAAAACTACATGTGTGCCTTGCACAATTACATTCATGGGACCAAATTGACCCTTATTACAAAATGAAATGGCTTAAGAGCCTTATGAGACAACAAAAGAAAAGATGATCCTGCACTACAGAGAATGTGCTCCTGCACCAGAAGGCAGTGGCAGTTCCAGCTAATCTTTTGAAGTTCTGATAGCTAGATAAAGGTTGTTCTTTTAATGAACTGTCTTCCCAAAATTTAATCACTCCAATTCCCTAAATTCCATTTGACTCCTTTCTATAGTAGGAACCTAGTTTTAGGAACATTGTTCCAAATGACTGAACCTCTCTGGATACCATTTTCAGAAAAAATCCTACTAGAACCAACAATAGGAAGATACTTCACTTTCATGATGACACTTCAATCCTTACTATATTTCAACAGACCCCATCCCATCTTAGCCATAAGAGATTTATTAGTGACCTATGGATTTTCCTTATACCAAGCCCCCTTTGATTCTTGGGCAAACAAGTTTTGTCCCAATTAATAAGAGCTATTATTTTGTTTTCCTCCAACCTAGACCATAGGAAATTCCTCTAAATTATTTCAATTTTTTCTACCAGGTACTTGGGAATCTTGAATAGGGAGATAATAGATAGGGACCCCTTGCAAGGAGGCTTTAAGGAGCTAAATTTTACCAGATTGACTAAGGATTTTACCCTTCCAACCAACTAACTTCTTCTGGACACATTCAAGAATAGAGTTCCAAAACATGGGAGAAACTTCCTTGATCATTACAAGAAGACCAAGGTACGTACCTGGGAGATCAACACCATAACATCCCAAAATAGCTTTGATTTTCTTCTACAGTTCATTATGGGTATTAAAGAAATATATTTGAATTTTCTCATAGTTTATTCATCCTCCTGAAACAATTGCATAATCATTCAATAATCTTTTCCATTTTTGGGCCTCCACCATGGAAGCAATGCCAAAAAGAATAGTATCATCAAAATCCTATTGGATAGTTGTCGTATCAATCGAAGTAGCATGTTTAATACCCTTGAGATCTCTTGATCTCAACAACCTTAAAATATTTCTCCCAATGACAGCCAAACTAATGAAGAGATACGAGGATAAATGGTCTCCTTGTCTTAACCCTCTCCCATCATTAAAGAATCCCCTAGGAATACCATTGATAAGAACAAAGAATTTGATAGTAGTCACACACTCCTTCTAGGTTGAGGAATTTGTCTTGGAAGCCAAATTTCAATAAAACTTTGAAAAGAAAGTCCCAAGAGACTATATCATAGGCTTTAGAGACATCAAGTTTAAACACCATACCGGGTAGAATTTCATGAGTGGAGATAGCAACATTGAGAATTTGTCAGCCTCGAACAAAGCCTTTTTAACAACCACTTATCAATTTATCAAGAAAAGGTTGGAGTTTGAAAACCATAATTTTTGAAAAAATATTATAGAAATCACCCATAAAAATAGGGTCATTTTTCTTGGGAACAAAAGCTATAAAAGTGTTAAAAGGCGCAATACAACTTAGAGGGGGGGTGAATCAGTTGTATCAAAACTCTAACTTTTTAAAACCAAAAACACTTTCACATTCACTTAATCTAACTCCTTTTTCTATTATGAACATTAAGCATGAATAACATAATCAAAACATGAACACATCAACACCATACACACATGAACACCAGATTTTTACGTGGAAAACCCTAAACAAGGAAAAACCATGGTGAGTGTTAGCTCACAAAATAATGTAATAACAATACTGAATATTAAAAGATGTTCACTGCCAAGGGTGGCTCACTACCAAAGGGTAGCTCACTGCTAAGGGTTGGCTCACTGCTAAGGTTGGCTCACTGCTAGGGTGAACTGATTTAGTAGCATCTACACCATGCCTAATTTCAGTTCCATTGAAGTGCAATATATTTCCTCTACTCTACTATGCTTTTACACTTCGCACTTAGCTTCACATCTTCACACCATCACACCTCAATCACAAATTCATTACATACATTTATACCTATCATCAACCTTGGAATGAACATCAAGGTCGGCATTACATTCTACAACCATTGGAACATTCTTCAAGGTCGGCATACATACATAAATCAAATTAGGACTAGACCTAAATAAAATTGTGGAGCAAATGAATGAAGGATGAACACATCATGGCTTAGCTCAGACCCAAAAACATTCTCACACACTTGGACATGCTTCCACAATCCATGAATCACCTCCGCAACAAGTGTGTCAAACCAGGTCAGCTAGAACTTATGCATATGTCAAGAACACTTAGAAACATGCTTGCAAGATCTTCATTGTAGCTTGTAGATCAAGAACACAAATTCAACACATTCTAGAGACATCCACAAACAACATAGAATCACTTGGGAGCCAACAAATCCAACTACAATAGATCTCATTTGAACACAACATATCTCACTTGAAGTTACATCACAAACTGCTTCTTAACAGACGCCATCAAACTCTGCTAATTAGAGACTTTCTTTCCAGAGCTTCAAATCACATATCCTTTGGAATGAAGATGACTAAGGACCTTATAATCTTAAGTCTAGAACTACAAAACCAAAATCCAATCTGTGGAGGAATGCGGAGCAAAACACTCTCTCCCTGTCACTCTGCACATATTGCCAGGCATAGTCTTCAACCTGGTGAATAGAACTTTTTCTACATAGAAATCCAGACCACCAAATTCTAGATTTAGCATCTTCAAACACTTCTCTAAATTATATCCAAATCTCATACTCTAGTCTTCAATAAAAAGAAAATGCAGAGCAAAATATTTAGACAATGTTCTTCAATCAATCAATAAACAACAATATCAAAAGATACAGTTGGCACCAATGACAACACAAACATGTAGACATCAATGACAACACTAGTTAGCACATACTTGCAACAAAAAGTATTATTGAGTTGTTTCAAAAGCTTCCCATTTCTAAAGAAATCTCTAGTAGCTTCCATAACATCATATCCCACTATATCCCAGAACTCTTGGAAGAAAGTTAGAGGGAAACCATCAAGTCTTGGAGCTTTATAGGCTCTAATAGAAAAAAGAATAACTCTAACTTCATCCTTAATAATAGGCTCTGTCAGAAGAACATTATCCTCACTAGAAAGATAAGAGGGGATATTCTCAATTATCTGTTCATCCATCCCAAAAAAATCAAGAAGCACTTGATAGGACAAGAAATTCAAAAAATACCTAGAAGCAACCTAACCAATCTGAATATCTATGTTAGCTTCAGTACCATGCTCATCAATAATACTTGATATGTTGTTCCTCTTCCTATGTTTGATGGAAAACTGATGGAAGAAAGTAGTGTTTCTATCTCCTTCCCTCAACCACTACACTTTGGATTTTTGCTTCTAATAAATTTCCTCTCACTTCATAGCCTCATTCCACTCTTTCCTTAGGAATTCTTCCTGTTGGGAGATATCCTCAGAGTAGTCCCCCCTGGGCCATTTTAAGCTAGACTTTAGAAAGTTTGGATGAAAGACACTTCTTTTGTTCAAAAATATTACCAAAAGTATATTTGTTCCAACCTTTAACTTTATTTTTAACAATAATAAGTTTTTGAACCAATCTAAACATAGCTGACCCCTATATAGAGGTATTCCACTAGTTTGAGACACATTCTTTGAAACTTGGGTGAGAAGTCCACATAGTCTCAAATCTAAAAGGGTAAGGACCTTTATGCACATTATCCTTCCATGACAAAAGTAGAGGACTATGGTCAAAGATAGTTCTCAGAAGGGCAACAAGATGAGAAGAGCTGAGAATGTACCAATTAGAAGACATAAGAAACCTACCAAGCTTGACTTGAATAAGTTGATTGCCACTTCTCCTATTAGTCCAAGTAAACAACTGCTCATGCAAATCAATATCCATAAGGCCAACACTATTTAGGAAATCAGCAAGGTCAGCCATGTTGTCAGAGTAATCTATGATACCCCCAAGTTTCTCTGAGGCATATAGGGGAGAGTTAAAATCTCTAGCTAGCATCCAAAGATCATCTTTATTGGCCAAAATAAGAGAGGTCAAATCATCCCAAACCTCTTTCCTAGCATTCCTCTAATTAGAAGCATAGATATTAATGAGATTCCATATTTTGTTGGGGGAAGAGAATTTCACTTACAGACTACTAGAATGAGAAAGGTAATCCCCTCTAACAATGTTCTTATTCCACATGGTGACTATACCTCCAGAAGCTCCAACAACATCACTAATGTAGAAATCTGCATTAGGCCATTTATTTTTGGCAATAACTTGAAAGCTATCAATCTTCATCTTCACCTCCTACAAAAGAAAGATATCAATTTAATAATCTAAAATGCAATTCTTAACCAAGAACTTTTTTTGAGCACTATTCAGTCCTCTGATATTCCATGAGAGGATTTTCATTTGCAGAACTTTCTTGAAACCTCTAGTGTCCATTGTCTTTGAATGTCTATTTCTTTAGCTATCTCTCGCTGTCTTGTCTCTCTCTGAGAGGGTTTCCCTAATTTGACCTCAACCCCCACATCACCAGCTTCTTTCACTTGATTCTTCCCTTTTCTTGTAGGGGTAGACCAACCATCTAGTTCTAGATTCTAGTTAGTGCTTGACTTACTAGTCCTCGCCCCAAGAGTTAGGGAAAAGGTACTATCCTTTGGTGAAGAGATTCATTTCATCTTCCCATCCACACCCTCCTTAACCATTGGGTTGTTAATCTGTTGAATAACAATATCAGATACCATCATAGATTGGGTCTCTATTGAGACCATCTCTTTTGCATTCTGATTTTCCTTTTCACTATTAGTGGCTTCCTTAGTGGAAAGGATTTCCCCTTCCTCCTTATCATTTAGAAAAATAATTGGGTTCTACTCCTTTGGTTATTGTTATGGAGTAAAAAGTGACCACATGCCTTTTTACCTCCTAGTTTAGCTCCTAGGTCCTATTTTCTTCCTTATACTTAATTATACATTATAATTGATCATCTCGAAGGAAATTCCCTGACACTCAGGACATTTTGGGACCCTTGGGGCCTCCTTTAGCTTAACCTTACCCAATTTAGGCCCTTGGACTTGGGCGCCAACCACCCAAGTCTCTCCTAATTAGTCGGGGCTAACTTTTGGTATGTAGGCTTGGGCCCTTCAAAAATGTTTCTCCTTGTCAGCCTTTGTGATTTAAATTCATAATGTTAGCGAGAAAGCATATATAAGTGAGTTTATGACTTCATTTTACACCTAGATGGATAATGCGAACTTATGATATTAGAGCAAAGAGCATTTAAGGCATTCATTGTGTATTTGTTGTAGATTTGTGTATTTATTGTAGATATGGCATCATCATCCATCTCCTTGTGAGCTGAAGATCTTTCATCCTCTCAAGGGCTTCACTACTGAGGTGACATCATTTCTATTTAAATCATTTGAATCATTTCATCATCTAGATTATCTTTAGCATCTACCCTGCAAGGGCACGCTCTCTCATTAACAACGGTGTTGGGAAATATTGAATGCTAACCTAGGATTTGATTGAGAAAAATCCCTAAACACCACAACCCCCAAACCCCTCTCTTGTCATCGTGTGTGCAGGTTATAGGTACAGGTTTCAGGAAAGGAGGAGCTATAGGGAAGTAGTGTAGGAAACAAAGTTTTGGGATCCAAAAATAGTTTCAAAAAATCTCCTCGAATTGACTTGGGTGGTTTATGCCCTAGTCTACAGGGCCTCAAGATTCTAGATCTAAGTTTTAGGCATCATTTGTAGCATTTCATCAGTTCTGACCTCCGATAGAATTTGACATTTGGACTAGGATAGTTGTTGAATTTGTCCTCCAACACCTCTACTTTCAGGAGACAGATTCTGACATCTTACTGGTCCTCTCTATACTTTTGGTTTCCATATTTCTATTGTCAATCATCTGTTTCAAGCTGATTATCTTCTAACTAGGGTTTCCTTCATACTTAGCCTAGGGATTGATAAAAGCTTGGTTGAATCTTATATTTCCTTGACAAACAAGAGAACAAAGATTAGTAGTTGAGCCCTCTTCAATTTTTTAGTGGCTTGGCTCAGTCTTTGTCCTTGAATGTTGGAGTGAAAGGAGGGTTTGATCTAGTGTACTCGCACATTCCATCTTCTCTCTTTTTACCTCTTAACATTTAGGTGAACCCGTGTTTTTACTGAACTTGCATCTTGCTAAGTGTTGTAATCAAGCCTTGCATTCATTTATATCATACTTTTTATCCTTCATTGAAAAATCTTGCACACATTTGAAAAATATTGAAAAACAAGCATTTTAGGCTTGCATTAAGGCATAGTTTGGTATTATTTTCCTTGCATATCATTGGAAACACTTACTTTTTTGATTTTTACATCAGATCTGAGATATATTACAATAATTAATCAATTCATGATCTTACACCTTGCATTTGCATATATCATTTGCTAGGGTTTTGTTGAACTTTTGCATTTTTCATATAACCTAGTTTTTGAAAAAAGCTAGGGTTTGTAGTCAAAATCTTGTTTCATACTTTGTTGCTCCTTTAAACACTCATTCAAATCTAATTTTGAGTTGTAGTGTGTCTTCACTATGTATCCTTGCATTCAAACTTCAAATTTTGCAATTACACATTGTGTATTTCAACAAACATAACTACCTCAATCTTGTTGAGCATACTCTTAGTTTGTACATTGAGTGCTATTGGACTTTGCATGAGTTGCATAACCTACTTCCCTACTAGGAACATATTTGTAATAAGAAGTTGTAGACTAATGGGTTCTAATGCTATTGATAGAAATGGTTTGCAAACATTGGAAAATCCATTATACAATCACTTTACAAAGGGTGAATCAACACCTCTACATGACATCTTAAATGATAACATAGAAGAACCAATAATTCCTCATCTTGAAGAAATGGGTAACAAAGATATTCATGCACCTGAGGAACATCTTTAGAGATTGGAAAAAAAACTAGCTGGATTTCAACAAGTTGTCGAACAAGCACATCTAGCTCAAGAGGTGGTGCCTATTGTTGAATGTATAAGAGGATTGTTACAAGAAGGACAAGAAGGTGTTGACATGCTTTGTGGATTAGCCCACATAGTGTATCATAACATTATGCATACGTCTATCCACATGAATAAAATTGAAAATGTGTCACCACCAAGGTATATAAGCTCACCAGTCTCGGTACCCATACTGACTACAAGAATATCCACTTTTAAATAATCAATTCTCACCACCAATCTGCATTCTTGTAGAAATTCTACCACCACTAGGGGAACATCTACTAGAAATAATTATAAAGCTATTGCATTTAACTATCAAAATTATGCACCTCATGTATCCATACCAATGCAAACCTATTCTCAACCACCTATCACATCCACTCATTATCAACCACCCTATAATTTCACAACCACAACATCCAATCTATTTTTCTCAAATCCACAAGCTAATTATTCATCCAATGATACTCTCCTAAATCAAATTTTACATAGTATGTCTTATTTATAGCATAAAGTGACAAACTTGACTAATTCTTCTTCTCAACCTACTTTGCCAACATATCATGCTCATAGCCCTTTACCTTATGCAATTCTAAGAATTCCAATGCCTAAAAAATTTGAGACCCCTCGCTTTGAAAAATATGGTGGTAAAGTTGATCCTAATACTCATGTGGCAGTATTCACAACGATGTGTAGTGATTACTTATTTAATGAGGAATTGTTAGCAAAACTCTTTACCTCATCTCTCAAAGATACTGCTTTGGAATGGTTTTTCTCTTTACCTCCTAATTCAATAAATTCTTTATCATAGTTAGCTGATCAATTCTTGCAACATTTCCAACCAAACATTGGACCCATTGTTTCCTTGATTCATTTAGTTCATTGTAAACAAGGATTGAAAGAGAAATTGACATAGTTTATTAGTTGATATCAAGGTCTCATCTCGCAAATATAATATCCGATTAAAGATGAGGATATTTAGAAGGTATTCATTACAAATCTACAACCAAACATATGTGACAAAATATTGTTGATGAAGTATAATTATTTTCAACATTTATGCACAACTCTCCAGAATTACCAACTTTTGGCTAGTTAGTTTGAGAATCACACCTCATCGGCTCATGTTGGTCAATCTGTAGCTAGACAATATCAAAATTCATTCAAGAAGAACAATAGGAATTACATCAAGATCAATGGGAAACATTCAAATAACTTTCATTCACAAGTGTCTGCTATTTCAAAGCCTCCCCAAGCACTATTTCAATCCAAACAGGAACAAAGGCAATTTACTCGATTATCAGATTCTCTCCATTCAGTAATGTCTCAAGTATGAATAAAAATCTTTTCAAGCTTCCTCCTACTCATCCTTTTGACAGTTCAAGGCCACAAGGACCTTCATTCAATGCTAATGCTTATTGTCATCATCGTTGCTCTTCGAGATATGATACCAAATGATGTATGCATCTTAAACATGAAATTCAAGCCCTCATCAATTCTAATATGATACAAGTTACTAGTGTGAATGACAATGGAAATAAGTTGGTAGCACCTCTGAATCAAAATCTATATATCTTCATTGACCCTTTTCCTAAGCATAATGACAATAATATGGTGGAACAAAATACAATAGAGCCTGAAGATGATTACCTTGACTATGATGGCATAGTGGGTATGTTAGAAGTAGATAAGACAACAAATGAAGATTTACCTTGCCCATGCAGAAAAGGTATCTATGCTAAGGTTCCTCCTCCATTATCCCTTTATGGATTAGGAGATAAACAACATGCACAAGATATGCAATTAGAACAACCTATATGTCATCACTTGAAGCCAGAGAAAGTGGTGTCGATGAAAAGCATTCCATTTCATTGAGAAAGGCTCATTAATCAAAGTAAGAAGGCAAAAGGAAGGAAAAGAGCAAGGTAATTGTCATCGGTGGGAAACAACAATGATTCCCCTCCTTATAAGCAACAAAAGATTTCAAACATATAGATATTGAGAAGAAAGCACCGTATGGCTATTCTGAAAACAAGCATCAATCAGGTAGGATTTCTTTACATAATTTGTCACACTTGATATAGCACCTCTTTAAGATGTTCACAAGTTTGGCCTCTTCTTAGATACATATCTTTACATATGTCATGTTGTGTTCTCCCATGTTGTGATAAGTGTTGTTTAGGTCTCCTTAGATGACCCTTGACACTCTTGAAAGGTCAAGGGTACAAGGAGATCACCTCTGTCATGACCATTCCTCTATTTGTTTTATCATTCTTCTATCTTTCCTCTCCTATACTTTATTATTGTGTGTTGTGCCTTGGAGGCATAACACTGGGGGGGATGTCTTAGAGCATCTCCCCATGTTGTAAACCCAAGTCACTTTTGTCTCCTCTCTCATTTTTATTGTTTACATTCTTCAGTGGCGTTACTAGTCGGCGGATGACAAAAACAAATAAATACTGATAAGGACCATGTGTCCCTTCAGCAAGAAAGAAAAAATGAACCTAGTCCATATATGAAGATGGGTTTGATATATATATTTGATACTTGGCTAGTAGAATCACTTTGTGTTGTGATTCATGCTATCAAATATCTTGTAACAAACATTTTACAATACTCTCAATATGCTTCAAGCACTTTGGATGGTTTTGTATCTCACCTTGTTGCTACACTTGGTTCTAAGATATTTGTAGTATATCCAAACAACTATACTCAATTCTAAACCCATGAGTGTAGCCTTGGTCTTTGATAAAGAATTTCATGCATAGCTTCTACAAATTAATTTGGTTGTTATCTTAGAGAAATATTTTCTAACCAAAGCTTATCTATTGTTAATCATCTCGATGTGATTGTGGGAGCATTCAGAGATCGTGACACATGTCACTTTTGGGGGTATGGTCTTTGTGAAAGCTCTTGTTTCCTTGTGTGTTTTCACTCTACCTTAATTTGCTTGATACCGGAAAGCGGGATCAACCACCTTAAGATGGGGGCATACATAATGGTATCTATCCGATTATCTTTTGACACTGACAAAGTGTGTTTGAAAGCTCTCACCATGAGGTGGGATAGTGTATCTCTTGAGCTAGTGCACATCCTTTTGAAAATCAAGCAAAAAATCCCTCATCGTGAGGCAGGATGACATATCTCTTGAGCTAGTGAGTATCCTTTTATACAAAGCCCTCATCTCAAGGTAGGATGGTGTATCTCTTGAGCTAGTACACATCCTTTTATACAAATTTCTCATCATGAGGTGAGGTTGGATCTTGAGTCATTCACCCTTAAGCATGTCTTTGGTGGTTGTGGTAGCATATCTCAACCATTAGGTGTGTTTCATGTGTTTTAGATAGTGGAATAGTGATGAGCTCCTCCCTATCACTCATGTTTGTTGTGTATAAGATGTATACTATGTCTATGGCATACTATGTGGCACTCATGTATTCTATGTGTCTTCCATGTGTATTATGTGTCATCTATGTGTGTCTTTCATGTTTTTGGTGTAGTCTAAAGTTGTGTGGCAATGAGTCCCTCCCTATGCTATATGTGTTTTGTGTGTCTTCACATGTGTGTTTTGTTTATTTTAGTTAGCATTTCATATATATAGATATGTAATTGCTTTATCATGTCTTCTCTTCATGTCTTCTTTGTGTATTGTGTGACTATGCTCATGTCTTCTCCGTGTATTGCATGCTTCCTTACTATATTCATTGTGCCTTATGTGACTGTTAAGTGTCTGCTTATGTTTGCCTAAGCTTGGGGACTAGTGATAGTCTTCAAACTTAGGGTGTGTTTGATGTGGCTGATGTGCTTTGACCATACTTTAATGTATGTATGGATTGCAAGGTCATACATACATTAAAGTGGGGGCTAAATGTTTTGGAGTAAAAAGTGACCACATGCCTTTTTACTTCCTAGTTTAGCTCCTAGGTTATATTTGCTTCCTTAAATACTTAATTATACATTATAATTGATCATCCTAAAGGAAATTCCCTGACACCCAGGACATTTTGAGACCCTTGGGGCCTCCTTTAGCTTAACCTTGACCTAATTTAGGCCCCTAGACTTGGGCACCAACTACCCAAGTCTCTCCTAATTGGTCGGGGCTAACTTTGGGTATGTCATCTTGGGCCCTTCCAAAATGTTTCTCCTTGTTGGCTTTTGTGATTTAAATTCATAAATGTTAGCGGGAAAGCATATATAAGTGAGTTTATGACTTCATTTTACACCTAGATGGATAACATGAACTTATGATATTGGAGCAAAGAGCATTCAAGGCATTCATTGTGTATTTGTCGCAGATTTGTGTTTGTATTTGTGTGTTTGTTGCAGATATGGCATCATCATCCATCTCCTTGTGATTTGAAGATCTTACATCCTCCCAAGGGCTTAACCGTCCAGGTGACATCATTGTTATTTGAATCCTTTCATCATTTGGCTTATCTTTAGCCTTTGCCTGATAAGGGCACTCTCTCTCATTAATAGTGGTGTTGGGAAAGCTTGAATGCTAACCCAAGATTTGACTAAGGCAAATCCCTAAACACCACAACCCAAAACCCCTATATTTTCTTCTTGTGTGCAAGTTACAGGTACAAGTTTCAAGAAAGGTGGATCTATAGGGAAGCAGTGTAGGAAATAGAGTTTCAGATCTTAAAACAATTCTAGAAAATCTCCCCGAATAGACTTGGGTGGTTGTTGCCCTAGTCTATAGGTCCTCAATCTTTTGGATCTGAGTTTTGGGCATCATTTGTAGCATTTCATCAGTTCTGACCTCTGGCAGAATCCAACATCTAGACTTGGGCAGTTGCTGAATTTGTCCTCTGACACCTTTGCTTTTGGGAGATAGGTTCTAACATCTTACTGATCCTCTCTATACTTTTGATTTTCAGATTTCTGTTGTTGATCATCTATTTCAAGTTGATTATCTTCTAACTAGGGTTTCCTTCATACTTAGCCTAAGGTTTGATAAAATCTTAGTTGAATCTTATCTTTCCTTGAAAAACAAGAGCACAAAGATCAGTAGTTGTGCCCTCTTCCATTTTTTGGTGGCTTGGCTCGGTCTTTGTCCTTGAATGTTGGAGTGAAAGGAGGGTTTGATCTAGTGTACTCACACATTCCATCTTCTCTCTTTTTACCTCTTAGCAGTTACAACTGTTCTTTATTCTACTAAACATCCACTATTTTAGAGTTGTTAATCCCATCATGATTCCTAGATCCTTCTAGAAAGAGACCCTCAAGAATTCTATTACTTATGTTTTCCTCGGGATCTTCTTAAATTCCAACCATTTTGAGAGGTGAGCTTATAATGTTAAGAATATCCTCCTTAAAGGTATACTCCTTTGAGACATCCTTCTCACTTTCCACTGTTTCCTTAAACTTTAGGGATTACTTATGGGGTGCTTTGCATTGGGTTATTAAATAACCCTTTTTAGAACAGTTTTGACAAAACATAGTAGCATTTTCATACAATATAGGTTTTTTCTGACTACCAAACTTAGAAACAAGAGTAATAGAGTTAGGGAGAGTTTTATGTATATCAACAGTGACACAGAAGTGAGCAAAAACTATCTTGAATTTGTATTTAGTAGTATTTTCTAAGGTGATGAAATGCCCAAAAGAGTTGGAAATCCAAGTGAAAACTTCTTCATCCCAGAACTCCAATGGAAGACTTGATAGTCTGACCCAAACATGGTTTGTCTTGTTTAGATTTGTAGCATCATCGAATCCAGGCTTCCATCTATAGAGAGACATATTATGTTTCCCATAGATCCAAGGGCCACCTCTAAGACTTGATAAAAGATCTTCCTTTATGGTAAAATTAAAGAGAAAAAGACCTCCCTCCATGGTGTTGACTGACACACTACCCTTCAAGTGCCATTTAGTTGAAACCCACCTCCTGACCATGTCAATACTGGGCTAGAAAGAGAAAAAAATTTCCACCAGAGTGTGTTCCATAGAGGAGACTATCCTCTTCACAATAGAGTTTGGAAGTTTGATAGCTATTCATTCACATGTTCTCCTTTGTCCAAGCCTAAGAGAACATTCTTCTCACCTTTGGGAACATACTCCAAAGCTATAGTCACAGGTTCTGAGGAACAACTCAAGGTTGTACCTATTTCAACCCGTACCAAGGGGGAGAGGGGTGGGGGGACAGGGGCCCCCTTGGAATGACCGAGTCCATGACCTAACAGAATTCAAAACTGCAAAAGAGTGGGAAGTTATAGAGTAGAATGGAGAACTATATTTATTAAGTCACATTAAGTCAAATATATTAACATTCATGTCAAATTTATAGACGTTATTAAAATATAAACATGTCCACAAAATATATAAATGTCTATTTATCAAAAATATCAAACATAAAAATGTACATACATAGATGCATAAATGTCCATGTACATGTCAAATATAAACATAGATGTTCATATCAAACATAAACATGTACATACATCATGTCAAATATAAGCAGAGATGTCCATCTCAAACATAAACATATTCATACATCATGTTAAATATAAACATAAATGTCCATTTGAAACATAAACATGTCCATAAACATAAATGTCCACTTGAAACATAAACATGTCCATAAACATAAATGTCCATCTCAAACCTAAACATAAACTCTTCATAAACATAAATGTCCATCTCAAACATAAACATAAATGCCCATCTCAAACATAATCATAAGTTCATAAACAGGAATGTCCATATCTCAAGTTCATAAATGTCCTCTCAAATGGGTAAATTAGGTGGTTTGATCTGCAATTCAAATCTTAGTCAAGTGACCCTTGGAGTGGGGATCTTGCCTTGATAGATGCATATATCCCTACAAAAATGTAATTATATTAAATTAGAATATATATGTATGTATTTTTCATGTACATACATATAGAAACATGATAGGGATTTGAGTGAGTAGATGACCTACATGGATGCCTCATCAAGTACTATCCCACATGATCTGAATATATCATTTGAGTCTACATAGCAATCTCAACAATACTATCAATTTCTTCCCATTGGGAAGTAATGACCATATGATTACCAATATCTCTGAGGGATGGAGAGATCATAGACATCCTCTCACCAACCAAGCTCCTATTGTTGGGAATTAAGGTGTCTCAACCTTGGTAATTCCTTGCATTATTTATGATTGTATTTATTTATTCATTGTCTATGTTGTAAATTAATTGTAAATTCCATATTGTCATTTTGTGGGATGTGGCACGGTGATGTGTCATCCTACATGGAAGATGACAACTTGTAATTTTGTCCTCACATGAGGAGATAGGCATCCCACTTTGTGGTAGGAGGATTTTTCCATGTGTCAACATTTTGGATGTTGTGTAAGGGAATGTTTGACCGAAATGGTTATGACGGATTCCTATGATGAAGTTATGACATGTAAGAGTCAAAAATAGAAGCTTGTAAGAAAGGTGAAGACATGTGTCATGAAGCATCTTTGAAAAAGGCATCTTTGGGTGTCCCAAGGTGGACTATGACATGTTGTAAGAGAATATGCTATTTATAGCCTGTGTATGATAGATTCTCTTACAGCTGTAAGTTGTAACTGCTATGACAGATTCTATGACGGTCGTAAGAGTCGTAAGAGCATCTGTCATAGCTCATTTGGGAAATAGGTGACTTCTTTGGGATGGGAACTGTGGACAAGTGCCAGACACATTCTACAATGTTGACCAAGTGTCCATAGGCATGGGTTTTGGGCCATGAGGCCAAGTTGGATGCCCATTCCAAGATAGAGGCAATTTTGCCTTGTATATTCTACATAAACAGGTGCTTGGAGGAGGAGATGTATTACAGGTTTGACAGGTACTATTATGCTACCAGTTTGTCTCCAGATACAAGTGTCGAAGGCTCCTGAGAGCTTGCATTGTAAGTGTGTTGTAAACATTCTTTGTTTTGATAATACATTGTGCAGGTGTTGAAGTGTGGGTTTTTTCACCCGATAAGTGTTTTCCCCTCGTATATCTTGCATCTCTCTTCTTCTATCTCACCTTCTTTGTTATGTGTTTGCTACAATATCTCATGTTAATGGTTTAATGTTGCTATAATAGTTAAGATAAATCTAAATTTGCACTCTCCTCCCCTCATTAGATTAGTGTAGGAAGTGATTTCTGCACACCTAGATTCCTTTCAGATGGTATCAGAGCCTGGCCAGTTTTGGTCTTAGCTGTTGGGTAGGGTTTTTTGAGCTAATCTTAGGTTGAGTGGGAGTCTTGTGTAGAGTATTCTATATCTTATTGCAACAAGGAGATGGCAACCACATCTGGAAGGTTAGAGGTTGAGAAATTCAATGGCACTAATTTCAAGTTGTGGAAATTGAAGATGGAGGACCTACTTGTTGATCGTGACCTATGGGAAATGGTATCTGGTGTAAAACCCATAGCAATGCAACAAGCTGATTGGAACCTCAAAGATCGAAAGGATAAGGGTCTCATTGGACTTTGCTTTGCTGACTCTATCTTGCTAAATGTCCATGAGGAGAAGACAATGAAAGATCTTTGGAAGAAGTGGGGTGATGTTTATCAAGCCAAGTCCTTGGTAAAAAAACTTTTTTCTGAAAAAGAAGTTGTTTTCTCTGAAGATGGAAGATGGAGGATCTGTTGCGGATCACATGAATGCTTTCAACATGATCATTGCATAGTTGACATCTATGGGTGTGAAAATGGAGGAGGAGGATCGATGCATGACCCTACTTTGTTCTTTGCCAGATTTGTAGGATCATCTTGTCATGGCTATCGGAAGCACCACTACCACCTTCAAGATGCAAGATGTGGTATCTTTGTTGTTATCTAAAGAGATGCAGAGAAATTCTTCTAAGGCAGCCAAAGAGGCTCTTACGGTTCATCAAAGACCCAAAGAGAAAGGGAAGAAGAAGGACAAGAAATGTGAAAAGGGTAGATCCAAATCCCGTGGGAGATCCAAATCTCCTAGAAAGTCTAAGGCTCTTTGTTGGAACTGGGCTAAAACTAGGCATTTCCGAAAGGAATACAAAGAGGAGAAGAAAAAGAAGAAATCTCCTGATTCAGATTCTGACAAGTCACAAGATGATGGTGATGCCTTCATTGCAGCCCTGGCCACCCATGCATCTGATGATGTGTGGTTGATTGATTCTGGTGCATCATTCCACATGACCTCGCATCAAGACTAGTTTACCAAATATGAAGAGTTCGATGGTGGAAGGGTGTACCTTGGTGATGACTCCCTCCCATCTGAAGATTATTAGTCGTGGAAGAGTCTCAATCCGATTCCCTAATGGAAAAGTGAAGGGGATCGATGGAGTTATGCACATTCCAAGCCTTGCATGGAACCTGCTTTCTGTAAGTATGTTGAATGATGCAGGTGTGTAGGTTGTCTTTTCGAAAGATGGTAGCAAGATGACAAGAGGATCTATGGTGCTTGCGAAGGGTACTTGGAGGGGTACTCTATTTCAACTGGAGGCATGCACTTCACAGTGTAATAGTTCTTCTGACTCAAGGAAATGAGCTGCTGTCATTTCATCCCCACCATCTGAACATGCAGTGAAGAAATCTATTGTAATCGGTTCTGATGGTTGTGCACATGATTTGGAAGCTAAGCTTCTTGCTAAAAAGACTATGTTATGGCATTTGAGATATGGCCACATTGGTGAGAAGGGTCTATGTACCCTAAAAAATAAAAACCTCATTGAGGGGTTAAATGATTGTAATCTCGAGTACTTTTGCAAACATTGCATTTATGGAAAGCAAAACTGTGTTCAATTTTACTCTAGTTCTCACAAGTCTTCTAGTGTATTAGATCTTATTCATTCTGATGTGTTTGGTCCTGTTAATATTCCTTTGATTTCAAAATCTATATATTTTGTATCTTTCATAGATGATTACAGTAGAAGGACATGAGTTTATTTTATCAGAAGCAAGACTAAAGTATTTAGTCAGTTTAAAGAGTTTAAAGCCTTTGCTGAAAATCAAACTTGTAAAATGATTAAGTGTTTGAGAAATGACAATGGTGGTGAGTTTTGTTCAGTAGATTTTGATAAGTTCCACAAAGAGCAAGGGATTGAAAGGCATAAGACAAATCCATATACCCTGCAACAAAATGGAGTTGCAGAGAGGATGAACAGGACACTGATGGAGAAGGCTAGGAGTATGCTTAGTGGAGCAAGCCTCGAACAAAAGTTTTGGGCTAAAGCTATTGCCACTGCTTTCTATCTGGTAAACAAATCTCCTACATCAGCTCTTGTTGGCAAAACACCTATGGAGGTGTGGTCTGGTAAGAAGCCTTTAGTAAGGCATCTTCATGTTTTTGGTTGTGAGGCATATGCACATGTGCCTAGGGAGAAACGGTCTAAGTTGGAGAACAAGGCTGTTAAATGTATCTTCATTGGCTATGGTGTCAATGTGAAAGGATACAAGCTTTGGTATCCCGTGACTAAGAAAGTGTTGTATAGCAAAAGTGTTATCTTTAGAGAGCTAACACCCTCTTCCGTTGTTCTATAGCCAGAATAGTCAGAAAAGAAAGAAGATGCGGTTTAGTTTTCTTCTACCCCTGAGAAGACTGAACCAACAAACCCTGTGAGGCCTGATGATGAGGAGAGCTCTAGCAGCTCTGGAAGCAAAGAAGAAGAAGCAAAACCTCAACCTCAAACATTGAGGAGGTCTACATGAACAAGAAAGCAACTTGATAGGTTTGGTTATTCATTACTTGATTCTAGTTGTACTTTTGCTTTAGTTTCTAACACTGATGAGCCTAGAACTATGAAAGAGGCTATGGGCATGAAAGATGCATGTTCTTGGAAGGAGGCCATGGAAGATGAGATGGCTTCTTTGGAAAAGAACAAAACATGGAACTTCGTTCCTTTGCCTGATGGATGGAAACCCGTTGGTTGTAAATGGGTGTTCAAGAAGAAATTTAGTGCAGATGGCAGTGTTGAAAAGTACAAGGCTAGATTGGTTGCGAAGGGGTACTCACAAGTGGAGGGAATTGATTATGGTGAAATTTTCTCTCCCGTTACAAAGTTGACATCCATTAGATTTCTATTATCTCTTGCAGTTGCTTATGATTTAGACATAGAATAGATGGATGTGAAAACAACTTTCCTTCATGGTGATTTGGAGGAAGAAATCTACATGTCATGGCCAGAGCATTACATAGAGAAAGAATAGTTTGAAATGAAAGATTTAGGGGTAGCCAGGTACATTCTTGGAATGGAAATCAGAAGAGATAGAACTAACAAAAAACTTTGGTTAAGACAAAGTAAGTATGTGTTCAGACCATGTTGGATAGGTTCAGCATGGTAGATTGTAGACCAGTGAGTGTTCCTGTTTCACTAGGGATAGAGTTGTCTATCAATGATTGTCTGAAATCTTCTAGTGAGGTAGAGGACATGAGCAGAGTACCTTATGCTAGTGTTGTTGGCAGTTTGATGTATGTTATGGTGTACACAAGACTAGACATTGCCCAAGTAGTGGGAGTCCTTAGTCAGTTTATGGCTAATCCTGGATGGGTACATTGGGATGTAGTTAAGCAAGTGTTCAGATATTTGAGGGGTAATTCTGAGTATTCCATTTACTATCATGGCAATGCTACAGGACCTCTACACTCAGTTTGTATTCATGGATTTGTGGATTTTGATTAGGTAGGTGACATTGACAGCAGGAGATCCACCAATGCATATGTGTTCACAATGTTTGGTGGTATCATTAGTTGGATGAGTAAGTGACAACCTGTGGTTGCTTTGTCCACCACAGAAGCTAAGTATATGGCTGCTACTCATGCTTGTAAGGAAGCCATTTGGCTTAAGAGATTGTGTTTAGATATTGGTGTTGATGCAGGTCTAATTACGATCAGTTGTGATAGTTAGAGTGCAATTTGCCTTGTGAAGAATCCAACTTTCCATGCTAGAACAAAGCATATTGATGTACAATTTCACTTCATGCAAGACATGGTAGAGGATGGGAAGGTAAATTTGGAGAAGGTAGATACTTTGAAGAATGTTGCAGATGCATTGACGAAGCCAGTGGGCACATAGAAGTTTAGATGGTGTTCAGAGTCTATGGGCCTCTTGACCTATAGCAGTTAAATCCTATTTTTTCTATTGGCTCTTACAAGGTGTTCGACAAGTGGGAGAATGCTGGGAATTAAGGTGTCTCAACCTTGGTAATTCCTTGCATTATTTATGATTGTATTTATTTATTCATTGTCTATGTTGTAAATTAATTGTAAATTCCATATTGTCATTTTGTGGGATGTGGCACAGTGATGTGTCATCCTACATGGAAGATGACAACTTGTAATTTTGTCCTCACATGAGGAGATAGGCATCCCACTTTGTGGTAGGAGTATTTTGCCATGTGCTGGCATCTTGGATGTTGTGTAAGGGAATATTTGATCAAAATGGTTATGGCAGATTCCTTTGATGAAGGTATGACATGTAAGAGTCAAAAATAGAAGCTTGTAAGAAAGGTGAAGACATGTGTCATGAAGCATCTTTGAAAAAGGCATCTTTGGGTACCCCAAGGTGGACTATGACATCTTGTAAGAGAATATGCTATTTATAGCCTGTGTATGATAGATTCTCTTACAGCTGTAAGTTGTAACTGCTATGACAGATTCTATGATGGTCGTAAGAGTCGTAAGAGCATCTGTCATAGCCCATTTTGGAAATAGGTGACCTCTTTGGGATGGGAGTTGTGGACAAGTGTCAGAAACATTCTAAAATGTTGACCAAGTGTCCATAGGCATGGATTTTGGGCCATGAGGCCAAGTTGGATGCCCATTCCAAGATAGAGGCAATTTTGCCTTGTATATTCTATATAAATAGGTGCTTGGAGGAGATGTATTACAAGTTTGACAGGTACTATTATGCTACTAGTTTGTCTCCAGATATGAGTGTCGAAGACTCCTAAGAGCTTGCATTGCAAGTGTGTTGTAAACATTCTTTGTTTTGATAATACATTGTGCAGGTGTTGGAGTGTGGGGTTTTTCACCTGATAAGGGTTTTCCCCACGTATATCTTGTGTCTCTCTTCTTCTATCTCACCTTCTCTGTTCTGTGTTTGCTGTAATATCTCATGTTAATGGTTTAATGTTGCTGTAATAGTTAAGATAAATCTAAATTTGCACTCTCCTCTCCTCATTAGATTAGTGTAGGAAGTGATTTTCGCACACCTAGCTTCCCTTCACCTATAAGTAGGAGGCTCTTGATCTACATGATGATATGCATCCCTATCACAAACCCTACCACACCCCTACCCAAAATGTGGAGGTAAATCTAAATAGTTGGCCTTTAGGCCCAAATGAACAACCTCAATATACAATTGTTGTGCAAAATATAATAGAATTTGGTCATTATTAGGATAACAGTTAGAAATTAATCTTTACTTAGTGAAGATTATTTATTACTTGTATTTTAATACAAGTATTTTATTTGGTTTATTATCCTCACACATGTGTGAGGATAATTCATGTTCAAATTCCTCTTTGGAGGATTTTATTTTATTTAGATTCCTCCTTCAGAGGATTGACACTTTGCACACACAGGTGGCAAATGGGAGTTGAATGCAACTCCCTTCTCACCTCTATTTATGAGGTGCTTCCTCCTCTCTTTTATTCTTGAGAAGCTCTCTTTCTCTCTCTATATATTTTTTTCTAGGCTTCATGCCATCTTCATAATATTGGGGATTTTTTCTTTGCTTTTCCCCTTCAAAATCTTGGTCTCCATTTTTTTGGATCTTTTGGTACATGATTCCAAATTTGCTTCTTCTTGACTAATCAAATCATTTTATTTACTTCAAACAATTCTCATGTTTGATTAGTAGTTTCATTTGTTCCTTTATTATTATTTACATGGTATAAAATCCATGCACTACTAATCTTGTTGTGAGTGAAAATTGTTGAAGGTACCATTTTCTGTGAGTAGCATTCAGAGACTCATTGAGAGAAGAGAAGGAAATAATTTTTTTTCCTTGTGCAGGAAAAGGGTTTTAACCCTATATTTAATTGTATTTTTTTCCAAATCTATAATCTATTTAAAAAATAATAATCTAGGGTTTTTTAAAAAGTTGTTCTCAGATCTCTGCAAAAATAATTCTTCCGTATTTTGTAAAAAAAAAGTTCCTTTTTGTTTAAATCTAAGAGTTTAAAAAAATCTATGTTATTTTTCACCATAGATCTAAATAAAATAAACTAGTTTTCTTTACTTGCATACATAATAGTATTATAAAATATTTATTTAAATTTTTTAAAAAAATTTGGGCTTGTGCCTTGCTTTGCCATTTTGCTTTTATAAACATTTTTAAATATAAATAAAATCTTTTTTTTAAATAAAAAATTACAAAAAAAAGCTTTTATCAAATTTTTTTAAATATTTCAAAGCATTTTTAATATTTATATATATACACACACACACATATATATACACATATATATATACACATATATACATATATACATATACATATACATATACATATATGTGTGTGTATATGTGTGTGTATATATATCTATACATATATATATAATATAATAATAAAAATTTTAATTAAGGAATAAAATTTAAAATAAAATAGATTTTTTTGGCTCATGACCATTGAAGGCCACATCCTCTTTTGAGACTGTGGACCTTTGAAGTGGTCACGACCACTTAGAGGCTCACAGACCCCTTTTAGGGAGCCGTGGGGAGCTTTAAAACCTCCCCCCCGTGCCAGGCCTTTGCCAGCCTCTGCCAGCCTACTATGCATCTGCCTACTTGACGCTGTTGTTCACCCTCCCTCTCCACCCTCCTCTCATCAAATCTCTATCAGCACTTCCACTTCTGCCATAGTAGTTAGTAAAACCAACAAACACTAAACCACTACTCTCCTCCCTCCTTTGACCCTACACAAAAAAATTATATCATCTTTTTTCCTCTTGATCTAGTGTAGTCATGGTAGGAGGGTTCACAGAATGAACCATCTAGATCGTGCAGCAAGAGTAAACACAATGGAAACAACTCAAAGAAATGAAGCAAATGTAGATTCAATCATTCAGTATATCATAGAATTCAAATAGAGATCGGTCGGCAACATGCGGGCTTACAATTAGGGCTCACAGGCCTGATTACATACATGCACAAGATAAAGCTTTGAAGCTCCTTCGCACAAATCTAAACTATTAGATCTTTCTTATGTGAACAGTTGCTTTCCTAAGGATCTATTACATCAATATATATCCTTTCTGGACCAATAGATTCCTCTGCGTCATCCAAAGAAGGTCTCAAACTCCAACGAAGAGCTGTAACGTGCAACATGGATAGGTTGGACCTAAGTGCATAGAACACTTTTGGAAAATGAATGAAATGAAGTGCAAATCTCTGAGGAATGTCAGTCACGAACCAAAGATCATTGAATGATGTGTCATTAGGCTCTGAAGATCAGTAAATGCTTCCGCAGGTTTCTCCTTAGCTGATTATCATGAACTGTTAGAATGCTCTGCTCTAAGAAACAGTCAATCTTATGATAGTGATATCTTTCTGGTAACAATTTGTGGATCTCTAAATCCTGGATATGATGTTGATGAATGAATGTAGATGCTAAGTCCAGCTCCGCAAGATTTGAAATGTAACCGTGATAGAATGTTGGATCAAAATGTAAAAGCTGCTTCTAACTAAACTGCCTGAACTGAACTGGAAAATGAAAAGAAACAAACCGATCTACAAATAAACTGAAATGTAAATGTTTTTGGCTAATGTAAGATTGCTCTTGAACTAAGGATGCTCCTACATCAGACATCCAGGGTTATTGAAAAAGTGAGTTCCTCACTTTGCTGGGGCCAGGGGAGAACCAAGATGGTCCACCTCAACCTAAGAAATCCATGATGAATCTTCTTCCAGACTACCTTTCCACTTCACAAGATATTCTTTGTATTGTATTCCTCTAGTGTTGCATCCAACTCTACTATCCAAAATTTCTTCAATTTTCTCTGGTGTTTGTTGTGGTAACTGCTTCCTCAAATCTTCTTCCATGCTATCACTGAACTTTGCCTCATGATACTAATAAAAATCTGCAATGTTGAAAATAGGTGAAATACCCAATGTCTCTAGTAACTCTACTTCATATGCATTCCTTGAATCAAATTTACTAAGTATCTTACAAGGTCCAAACTTCTTCATCTTCAACTTGTTATATGTCCAAAGTGGAAATCTTTCTTTTCTTAAGTACACCATGACTTCATCTCCAACTTCAAATTCCTTATGTCTTCTCTTCTCATCTACCTTTTCCTTATACTTATTGTTCATATCCTCCAAATGCTTCTTCACCTGATTATGCACTATCTTCATATGATCTACAAATTCTTCTACTTTTGAACTCCTCTTTTCTTCCATGATGATATCTCTTAATTTTGCTACTCCTCTAGCATTCACTCTAGTCAAAATCTCAAAAGGTGTTCTTTTGGTGCTCCTATTTACTGAATTATTGTATGCAAACTCTACTTGTGAAAATAAAATCCCAACTTCTTGCCTTCTCTCCAACCAAACATCTCAACAAGTTTCCCAAACTCCTATTTACTACCTATGTCTGTCCATCAGTCTGTGGATGAAAAGATGAACTGAACTTTAAATCTATCTTCATCTTCTTCCAAATTATCTTCCAAAAGTATCCAACAAACTTTGTATCTCAGTCTGAAACTATACTCCTAGGTAATCCATGCAATCTCACAATCTCCTTGAAAAATAGGTCAACTACATGCACTACATCAGTTGTCTTCTTGCAAGGTATGAAATGAGCCATCTTTGAAAATCTGTCAACCACTACAAATATTGAATCATGTTCTCTCTGTGTCTTAGGTAATCCCATTACAAAATCCATGCTTATGTCTTCCCAAGGTCTCTCTGGTACTGTCAAAGGTTTATACAAACTAGTGTTCTGACTACTCCCTTTTGCAACTTGACAAACTCTACAACTCTGCACAAATCTCTAAACATCCTTATGTATCTAAGGCCAAAAGTAGTTTTTACTTACCAAAGCCACTGTCTTACCAATGCCAAAATGTCCTGTCAATACACCACTATGCTTCTCCTTGATCAAATTATCTCTCATTAAACTTCTAGGTATGCACAACTGACTTCCTTTGAATAACATATTTTCCTGAATGAAATATAATCCAACCACTTACTTCTATCTATCACAACAGGTTCCTTACATGCTTTCCAAGGTTCTACAAAGTTAGTTTCTCCCTCATACATGTTCTTCAATTCATCAAAACCCAACACTTCAATTCTCATTTCTGTCAATAAATTTCTTCTTCTACTCAATGCATTGGAAACTTTATTTGATTTTCCACTCCTATGCTTCAACACAAAAGTATAACTCTACATGAACTCTACCCATCTCATATGTCTCTGATTCAACTTACCTTGACTATTCAAATATTGCAAAGCTTGATGATATGTATACAACACAAACTCCTTCGGCAACAAGTAGTGTCTCCACTTCTTCAAGGCTTGAATTATGGCATAGAACTCTTGATCATAAACTAAATATCTCCTCCTTGCATCATTCAACTTCTCACTAAAATATGCTACTGGTTTACCTTCTTGACTTAATACTGCTCCAATTGCATTCCCACTTGCATCACAATCAACTTGAAATACCTTATTGAAATTTGGTAATGCCAAGACAAGTTTCTCTGTCACCTTCTGCTTTAATAACTCAAAACTTTTGTCTGCTCTTGATGTCCACATAAAGTCTTTTATGTCACCTCTCATGGTCTTTGTCAAAGGGTTGCAAACTAAACTAAAATTTTTTATGAACTTTCAGTAGAAACTAGCGAAACCATGAAATGATCTAACCTCTCCAATGCTCTCTGGTGTAGTCCATTCAACAATTGCTTTCACTTTCTTAGGGTCTATCTTCAATCCTTCTGCAAAAATCACAAATCCCAAATATACCAACTCTTCCTTCATGAAACTACACTTCTTGATGTTTATCAACAATTTCTCTTCTCTCAGTCTCTACAAAACTTGTCTAATATGCCACAAATGTTCCTCCTTTGTCTTACTTAAAATCAGAATATCATCCAAGTATACAATAACAAACTTACCCAAGAATTTCTTGAGAACTTCATTCATCAATCTCATGAAAGTACTCGGTGCATTTGTCAATCTAAAAGGCATCACTAACCACTCATAGAATCCTTCATTTGTCTTAAAAGTAGTCTTCCATTCATCATCTTCTCTGATTCTGATCTGATGGTAACCACTCTTCAATTCTATCTTTGTGAAATATCTTGCTCCACTCAAACAATCCATGATATCATCCATCCTAGGTAAAGGAAATCTATACTTAACTATGATCTTGTTTATTGCTCTAGAATCAGTACACATTCTCCATTCTCCATCTTTCTTAGGTGCAAGCACTGTAGGTACTGCACAAGGACTCAAACTTTCTCTAATCAAACCTTTTCTCAACAACTCATGTATCTATCTATTCAATTCCTCATTCTCTAATGGTGTCATTCTATGTGCTACTTTGTTAGGCAAACTTGCTCCCGATATAAGATCCATGTGATGACTAATACTCCTTATAGCTGGTAATCCTTTAAGTACATTATCTAATATGATGTCTTCATACTCTGTCAGCAACTCGCTTAGCTCCTTCAGTTGTGATACTCCAGTTTCTTTCTTCAATGCTTTAGGCTTCTTAGGAATCAAGGCATAACACATATTCTCATGTCTCAAACCATCCAGAAATTTCCTTCCATCTACTAAGCAGATTCTAGCATTCCCACATACTTCACTCTTAGGATCATCCTCCAAAGGAATCAAAATAATTCTCTTTCCATTGGTTGTTATAGTATACATATTCTTCCTCCCAGTATGAATAGCTTTTCTATCATATTGCCAAGGTCTACCCAATAAGATATGACAAACATCCATAGGCATAATATCACACAAGACTTCATCATGATATAATCCAATATGAAATTTCACCAAACATTGTTCACTCACCAGTACCTTATGATCATCCTGAATCCATGCTATTTGATAAGGCTTAGGGTGTTTCAATCTTTCCAACTTCAGCTTAGTCACCATCTCCTCTGAAACTAGATTATCTAAACTACCACTATCAATTACAACTTTACAACACTTACCTCCTAATTTACATCTGGTTCTGAACAGACTTTTCCTCTATGATGGTTCCTCATTTGCCTCTATTTGAAATAGTCCTCTCCTCATCACCAATGATTCTCCTTTCTCTAGATTGCCAACTGAACAAGGTGATTCAACAGGTTCTTCTTTAACATAGGCTACTCTTCCACTCTTTGCTGCCTTCTTGCTTGTACTACCCTGATTACACTCAAATGCTCTATGTCCTTCACCTCCACACTTGAAACAAGTACCTCTGAATGTTCTCTTATCAAATCCTCTTCCTTCACTTCTGTATCCTTTAGTCTGGTATGCACTAGGGTTTCCTCTCCGGTAAAAATTTGTGTCATCTCTCCGGTAAGCATTGTTATCTCTGTCATCCTTCTTTAATAGGTTGTCAAACTTGTTCTACTCTAGATATGATATGTCTCCTCTAGAATAAGTCTTACCTCTCTAAAATTTACCTCCTCTGCCTCTCTGTCTCTGGCCATGAACCAAAGATCATCGAATGATGTGTCATTAGGCTTCGAAGATTAGGAAATGCTTACACAGGTTTCTCCTTAGTTGATTATCAGGAACTGTTAGAATGCTCTACTCTAAGAAACAGTCAATCTTCTGATAGCGATATCTTTCCAGTAACAATGTGCAGATCTCTGAATTCTAGATTTGATGTTGATGAATGAATGTAGATGCTAAGTCCAACTCCGCAAGGTCTGAAATGTAACCGTGAAAGAATGCCAGATCAAAATGTAGAAGCTACTTTTGACTGAACTACCTGAACTGAACTGGAAAATGAAAAGAAACAAACTGATATGCAAGCAAATTGAAATGCAAATTTTTTTGGTTGATGCAAGATTGCTCTTGAACCAGGGATGCTCTTACATCATGATCTTCTTTTAAACCTTTTCTTTAGTAGTTTATTTTTTAAGTTTCATTTTTATATTAAATTTTTAATATAGTTTTAAGTGGTTGTTATTTATTAATCATAGTTGTAAAGAAAAAACAATTAGAGATGTGAATGTGCCTAATGGTAAGCTACATGATCTTTTGCATGTTCCTGAATTAAAAACAAATTTGCTTTTTGTAGTTAAGTTTTGTCAAGATTACAGGATAGAGTTTTACAAAGATATGTGCTATGTGATTGATCCAAATCAAAATGATAAAGTCATTGCTAATGCTAAATTAGACAATGACAAATTGTTCAAATTCTATGAATTTGCTTCTTCTAAATACTCATTACTATCTACCATTGATTTCAATGTTTGGCATGAAAGACTTGGTCATATCAATGCTAACAATATTGCCTTGATGCAAAATATAATATGGTAGACAGATTGCCTAGTATTGTTCCTTCTAAAATTGTATGTATAGGATGCATGAGTGGTAAGATGCATAGGGAGCCCTTTCCTAAAGGTCGAGCATGGAGGGAAAATCATAAGCTGCACCTTGTTCATAGTGACCTTTTGGGACCCATGGAAAATGAATCCATCCAAGGATCAAGGTATGCACTTACTTCCGTTGATGATTATTCAAGAAGGACTTGGATTTATTTTCTTAAAAACAAGGATCAAGTTCTTGATACTTTTGTTGATTTTCATAAATTTGTTGAAAGGCAATCTAGTTTTAAACTTAAAATTCTAAGGACTGATAATGGTACCAAATATGTGAATATTGATTTCAATAGCTACTTGAAGTCCTTTGGTATTAAACATGAGCTAACCATTCCCTATACACCTCAACAAAATAGTGTAGAGAAAAGGAAGCATAGAACTATTGTCGAAATGGTTGGATGCATGTTACATGATAAAAATATGTCTTATAAATTTTGGGCTGAAGCTATGTTTTGTGCCACTTATATTATTAATAGAACTCCAACCAAATCCTTAAGGGATATCACCCCTGAAGAGGCTTGGTCAGGTAGGAAGCCCAATCTTAAGGATTTAAGAATTTTTGGTTGTATTGCTTTTGTTCATACACCTAAACAGAAAAGGCAAAAGTTAGATTTTGAATCTCTTCTCAAATTTTTGTTGGGTATGATGAACAATCTAAAGCTTATAGAGTTTATAATCATGTTACAAATAAATTTGAAGTTGCTAGAGATGTATGCATTGCTGAAAATGGGGTTCATGATTGTTCTAAAGTTGTTAATGACTCTTATCAAAATAATACTCTTGTTATTGAGGATGATCCTCCTTCCATGAATCCTCCTTTGAACCCTCCTAATAAATCTCTTATCCAAAGTGATAGTGAGCCTTCTCATGATAATTCTTCCTCAAGTGATGATACTCCTACATCTAAATGAATGTCTAAATGGTTTAAAAATCTTGTTCAAGAAAGAGATGATATCTTAACTAGAATGGATAGATGTAAGGCTAGAAAAGCCATCTATTACAATTATGCTTTGATGTCTAAAATTATGGATACTAATGATCCACAAACTTATGAGTAAGCTAAACATCAACCTCAATGGAAAAAAGCTATGCAAGATGAATATGACATGTTGATTGCAAATCAAACTTGGGAGCTTGTTCCTTTACCACAAGGTAAGAATCTTGTTTCATGCAAATGGTTGTATAAAACTAAATTCAATGCTAATAATGAGATTAGCAAATTCAAAGATAGATTAGTAGCTAGAGGTTTCTCTCAAGTAGAAGGCTTAGATTATAATGAAACATTTTTTCCTGTAGCCAAAATGCCAACTATTAAATTAGTTTTAGCCTTAGCTTCTCATATGCATTAGTCTATTCATCAAATGGATGTTAAAAGTGCATTCTTAAATGGTGATTTGCATGAAGAAATTTATATCTCTCAACCTATGAGTTTTTTTCAAAAAGGTAAAGAACATCTTGTTTGCAAATTGAAGAAAACAATTTATGGTTTAAAACAATCTCCTAGAGAGTGGTATACTAAAATTAATGTTTTCTTTACTTCTCAAGGATTTACTAGAAGTCAAAATGATCCTAATCTTTATATTAAACATAGTGAAAATGATATTGTAATAGTTATTTTATATGTTGATGATTTGATTCTTACTGGTAGTTCTAACAATTTGATTTGTGATACTAAATCTCAACTAAATCATCAATTTCAAATGACTTATTTAGGCTTGTTACATTATTTTTTGGGTATGGAAATTTGGTAAAATCCTAATGGTATTTTCCTTTCTCAACACAAATATGCTTAAGATCTCTTAGATAGATTCAAAATGAATGATGCTAATCCTGTTTCTACTCCTTGTGAATTAGGAACAAAGCTAATTGTTGATATGGAAACTCCTTTTGTTGATTCTACTTTATATAGGCAACTAGTTGGAAGCTTAAATTATTTAACCCTAACTAGATCTGATATTTCTTTTAGTGTTGGTCTAGTTTCTAGATTTATGTCTAAATCTCAACAAACTCATTTTAAAATTGCAAAAAGAATTCTAAGATATATTAAAGGTTCCATTAATCTTGGTCTCTTTTATGATGCAAATTCTAAATTTTATTTATATGGTTATACTAATTTAGACCTAGGAGGTTATCCCAATGATGGGAGATCCACTTGTGGTTATTGTTTCTTTTTTGGATCAGATGCCATATCATGGAATAGCAAGAAGCAACAATCCACTTCTCTTGGTTCTACTGAAGCTAAATATAAAGGTTGTACTAATGCATCTAAAGAAGCATTATGTTTAAGGAGATTGCTTGAAGAATTTGGTCTACCTCAAAATGATCCCACTCCTTTGTATTGTGATAATCAAAGTACCATTGCCTTAGCAAAGAATCTTGTTTTTCACGCAAGGACCAAACATATTGCTCTTCAACATCACTTCATTCGAGAGAAAATTGAAGACAAACAAATTTCTCTTTTATATTGCAAGGGTGAAGATCAAGTTGTAGATATTCTCACTAAACCTCTTTGTAAAGACAAATTTCTTCATCATTGTAAACATCTAGGCTTATATCCCATTGATGGGTTTCATGTAATCTCCTCAAGTAAAGATTAAGGGGGGGGGTGTTAGAAATTAATCTTTACTTAGTGAAGATTATTTATTACTTTTATTTTAATACAAGTATTTTATTTGGTTTATTATCCCCACACATGTGTGAGGATAATTCACATTCAAATTCCTCTTTGGAGGATTTTATTTTGTTTAGATTCCTCCTTAAGAGGATTGACACTTTGCACACACTTTATGATAGGTGGAAAATGAGAGTTGCATGCAACTCCCTTCTCACCTCTATTTATGAGGTGCTTCCTCCTCTCTTTTTTCTCATTCTCTCATATACGCTTATTCTTGAGAAGCTCTCTTTCTCTCTCTCTATAATTTTTTCTAGGCTTTATGCCATCTTCATAATATTGGGGCTTTTTTCTTTGCTTTTCTCCCTTCAAAATCTTGGTCTCCATTTTTTTGGATATTTTGGTACATGATTCCATATTTTCTTCTTCTTGAATGGTAAAATCATTTTATTTACTTCAAACAATTCTCATGTTTGATTAGTAGTTTCATGTGTTCCTTTATTATTCTTTACAATAATGACCATGGGCAGAAAGAAATCTAGGGTAAATCAATGGTGCCATATGAGCACAAACTAGAAACCTCTTGCTTCATTTGGGAAAGAATATCTACTAAAGTCTCACTTCACTTCCTAATGAATTTCTAATGTGAACCAAATTATCCAATATCCTCTGACAATTTGATCTGTAAACCCCTGTGGTCTGTGTGTCCTCTAAAATTAATCGTAATCTAGTAATCACCCTATTTTTACATCCAAAAATATCATCCATATGTGTTGCACAATTTAAATAAATTAAATTTAAAATTTTAATAAGTTTTATTATTGTATACTAAAACACAATAGGAGGAGAATACAATTTTAATAAGTTTCATTATCGGAATTGATCTCTTTTCATTTCATCAATAAAACACAATAGGAGGAGGAGAATAATATTATTATCATTAGCACACATGTGCGAGTGATTCCATTCTCTTTTCCTAAGTAAGATCGCATTCCAGAGAGATGTCAATTACATTCATTCTCCTTAAATCTAATCAAATACTTGCATGTACAAATGATTTGTGATCAACTTACAAATACCTACTAAGAGATCTAGATTTTGAAGCTAATGTTTTCATCTAAAATCTAAGCACTTTATCATAAATTATTAAATTGGATGGAGTGGGGTGTCGATAGATAGATGGAGAGAATTTTTTTGGACTTCCCATAGGAGGTGTCATAGGCCAAATTACATTTTACATTTTGACTTTAGAATAGTTTAAAGCACGATCCTTAATTCTTAAATTTTTATCCACAAGTAGTTAATAGGGTTAGCATTTTTGGACTTGCTAAATTATTGACCTGTATAAATTATGTAAGTTTAGTTTAATCCTTTTGAATTCTATTGAACTATCTTTGATATTGAGGATAATACAAATGGTTTTATCCATTGAAGTAATCATTTTTCTTGGAACAATATTGGGATATTTGGGATCCTGAAAATATAGAAAATTAAAGTGCTTTCTATATTTAAATCCATCCTAAATGCATAAAGAGTGGGTGAAAGTAAAGGAGATTGTACATCATAAAATTTGCAACATAGATTTTTCTCATTAATTTTGAGATTAATGATTATAGTGCACACAAAATAGTTTCTAGTGCCAATGCTTTTGTGGTATGCTTCAATTCTAGTTTTATCCCTTACATTTCTTGTGGAGATGCACTTTTCCAAAAGATGCTCTCCCAAAGAGATAATATTCAAAAGTTAGGTCACTTGAAAATTTCTTATGAAATTTCATGGAAGCAATGAAGAATTAAATAAGAGATGGTAGGGTAGTTTTTGTGAAGATTCTTAATTTAAAAACAATTTTTAGAACTAATAGCTAATAGTAAATCTAATGCTAAAACTAACAACAACAATTAGAGAGTAAGAAAGCATTTGGAGTTAAGATAGATGGTTAGGGTTAATAGTTAAGGAAATAGTTACACAATGGTTATGGAGTAGTTACGCTAGCAGTTAGGAAGAAACTGATGGAAAAAATAAATGACCAATAGATAGTAACCTAGTAGATAACCAAAATGAAACATTTGACCCTGCGACCAATGGATAATACTAGTGACCTATAGAGACAGAGAAACCTTTCAACCAATAAATAATACCATTACCTTTTAGACAAAGCTAATAGCCAAAGGACAAAGTGATTAACTGAGGAACAAAAGATTTACATAGTGAAAAAATGATGATAAAGCCTACACGATGGTATAGTATAGGCCATACAATATGAATTCCATATGACCATCCAGCTTGTTAAAGCAGGAAACCCTAGAAATAAAAAAATTGTAAATTTTTTTCTCACCAAAATACCAAGTGTTATATGTTGATTTTTCTTTCTTAGCAATTTTAGATGCAACTGTGAGCTTTGTTTTGTGCTACAAGACTCCCTATAAAATGCATCCCCAAGTTTATCCAAAAAACAAATGAAAACCAACAAAAAAGGGTTAAAGATGGACAAGGTCCCATCGAATGTGCCCAAAATGTATAGAAATAAGTGTGAACGAAATGAAGGATAAAAACATTCAAATTAAAACCTTGTTCTACACCTAATCTAAACTTATCTTAAGAAAATAAACCATAAAACATAGATGAAATAAATTATTAAACCTCACCCACACAAGATTCCTATTCTGCTAAAGGTGGTTGTGCTCCAAGATTAATTGTTGAAAAGATTGAATGTCAATGCTCACTATAGCATCATAAAATTGCATTCACAATAGATGATCCAAATGGCTTATGGAAGGGTCCATATATAGGTTTTATGATGGACAAATCGATGGTTACAATTGATTTAAAATTGGTTGAGAGATTAATGGTGGAGATAGATTTGGCTAATTGGTTGTGGAATGGGTGGTGGAGAAAAAGGGAGATTTAATAATTGTTTTTATGATTTTTAGGTGTAAATCATTAATTAATGATTAATTAGGATATTTTAGGGATTTAGGAGGAAAAGGGGGATTTAATAATAAAATTTATTAAATCATATCAAATGGGAGTGGGTATTAAATAAATAAATAATATTTAGGAATAGACTATAGAGAAAATGGGTAAATTAGTTTAATTTATTTAATTAATGGAAATATGAATATGTAGTAAGTGATGCTAGGATGTGGGTGTTTTTAGGTTTTTACACACCTTCCTTCCCTCTTTACAAAATTTCCCTTCTGGATTGGATATGTTCACTTCCTGACCTTCATTCGATTCTCCCATCCTTATTTGACATCTATTCCTCCATCTTGTTTCTACATTTATCTTGTTCCCTTTCCTCTCTTTGATTCCTTCACTTAGCAATTTGTAAAATTTCCCTCTTAGAAAAGATATTTCTACCTCCATTCCCATATCTAATCCCTCACTAGTTTCTTGTATTCTTCCAGACCCCTTTGCAGGATATTGCCTTTCTAATGGATTTCATCCATTTGCTACCTCACTTCCCATATCCAAATTTTCTCATGTTTTATGTGAATTTCCTACACCTTCATATCTTCCTTGCCCTCCACTTTGTAGAAGCTTGATGGACTTCAGGATTTCATCTCTTTCATCGCACATCTTGTCCTATTGTCCTATTCTAAATTCAAATCTCATTGTTCCTTCACCTTCAAAATCACTCATTTCTCTTTGCAGAAACCTGATAGACTTCTAAATTTCCTTCATACACTTCCCACATCCAATCCTATCTCCTTTTTCCACATTCACTTCATTCATTCCCTCCACTTCCAACATCTAGTTTTGCAAACTTTCTCTACATTCTTGCATTCACTTCATCTTGTCCTAGGTTGAATTTTTGCAACTTTCCTATAAAACCTTACCTACCCCAAGAGCTCCCTTGCATGATCTAGGACCACCATTAATGGCCTCCAATGGACTCAATATGATGGAGGAAGACTTTCAAACACCTCCAAGCACTAGTGGACCCATCAAGGATGTGATTTGTTTATAAAGGCATGTGTTAGTGATTTGAATGGCCATGTTTTCAAGTGTTGGCCATTTGAAAATGATGCAAGCGAGCATGGGCAACCATTGCACTTATAAATGACCAAGGTTTCTTCTTCAAGACAACTTGCTAACATGAGATGAAGTATATATTATAGTTCTCATTCAAAATGAGTGAGATGGAAAATTGGTTTCAAAGTGGAACATAGTAGAACAAGTTCAAACCATCAAGATATTCTTTCAATGACAAGTTTTAGGGAATTTTCAATCGTAATTTTCTTGGTTTTCTCCTAAGGGTTATGATAGGGTATTGCAATCTAAAATAATGATTTAAATGTGTAGATTTAACATATTTTTTAGTGTCTCCATGAGCATTGTATGAGTTTATGGTGTTTTGGAAAATCACCTTAACCATATTTGTTGATTCAAGTGTTATTTTGACTGGTTTATCAACTCAAAGGTTGTAAAAGTCCTTGTAGAGACTTTACAAGGAATCTTATCAAGATAACTAAGCAAATTTGTGGGTGTGTTTATTGATTACTAAGCTATGCTTAATTATATGTTCTACAATTTCATGTATTTTCTTTCTTATATACATAGAGCCTAGCTTATGTGTAGAATATTCAAGTATAGTCTTTTGTTGATATTTTTCCTAAGGAATCATCATATGGATTTAACTAGTATCCCCTTTGGTTGATGATTTAGACTATTCTACCCTCACTAGATTAAGGAACCCATTTGTTGCATGTTCAACCTGTTGATAACTAAGAGGGGGGGTGAATCAATTATCTTAATTATTTGACTTTCTTTTCTTCTTTAATGATTAGTGCAGTATCAAAACATATAAGCATTCATGAACATGAGAGTAGAAATAAACTCAACACACATAACACAATGATTTTGATGTGAAAACCCTGTTAAGGAAAAAAACCACAGGGTGACTAACCCAAGATTATATTCTCTATTAAAAGAATAGAAGTACAAAATGGCACTTGCCAATTAGGGCTCACTACCCAAGCACACTTCTCACAAGAGGCTCATTGCCTACAAGAGACCCACTGTCTACAAGGTATAAAGAAAGTAACCATGTGATTGAACTGATCAGGGGCATCCACATATGCTAAGGTTCAGTTCCGGTTAGGCTCATTATACTAATCTACTACACTTCATTCTTCCTCTTCTTTTAGAGCTGCTATTCTATCACATACTGGATTTGTATAGTTACTTCCACACTGCTCTCTGCTTTTCTTCGCACAACACAACACACCACACACCCCTTCATACTGAAATCAATCTAGTATATATATATCCACATCAAGGATTTCAACACCTTTCTAGTCGACATCCAGAAGACTCAAGATATTTCCAAACTTTGGTCTGTCGGCTGAATCCATGCTTACTAAGTGATGCGTATCAAAAGGATAGTTATAGGAGTCATTAATCATGTCATCCAACCATGAATGATCCCTTAAGAAACTTGATCACCATCAACTTCTCATCTGGATTAAGGTCTGATGCTCTGTCAGTCAGTTCTTCCTTAGTCTACTCTGCCAAACAGGAACCCAACACTTAGGTGCTCATATCTTTTCACTCTTTCATCATCGGAGGCTCAATCTCTAGAATGTATCAGTCATGGTACTCCTCTTAACTTTCCCAAGTCCGCACTTTACTAAGATACTTCCTCTAAGAGATCCTAACTTGATTGTCGGACCTTGCTGCATGCTCTATTCTTGCTCACCGAACTAAAATACTCTTCAATCTAACTTCTGGCATGGTCATACCATGTGCCACGAATGTGTGGAATGGACTTTGTTGCCATCAATGACAACACTCATGAAGCCACACAGTGTCTCTTGCCAACAATCTCCCCCTTTGGCATTGATGGCAACACTTAGTGAAAAATGACTAAGTGTGTCACTACACTTCCCCTTGGTTGATGCTCTATTCTAATGTACACTTTTTAGGAGCTCCCCCTTAGCTAGATTCCACATTTTTCACTGCTCCTCACTCCCCCTTTGACATCAATGGCAAAGGGTAGAATCCACACACCAAAATTTCCAAAAATCAACCTATACTTAGGCGCATAAGTATATATACATGTTATACTTACATATATTGAAGTATATCTGCAAAGGTGGTCTTCAACTGTACCACTTTTATTTCCCAACTCTTCTTCATCCTATCCAAAATTGAAATGTGACCACTTAGCAAAAATGCAAAAGCTTCTGCCCTCTTTAGGTCTGCCAGATCACTGGTCCGGGCTGTAGTTTGGGCATCAATTAGGGCCTCATGCATTGCCTCTAACTTGGGGATAATTATCCCTCTTAGTTCACTTAGCCTGCTTATTCTATTTTTCTTCTCCTTCTCAAGCCTCTTTATCTCATTTATGGTGGCAATAGTCTGGCACTCTTGATTCATTATGGATGAGGTGAGAGGATCAAAACTCTAGGATAAACTTGATAGTTTGCCCTCTTGCTCTTCCACCTTCTTTGCAATGTCTGTTGTTACTGTGGACCAAGATAAACAAAATTTGTATAATTCTCTGCCATCTTTAAGAGCATTTTCTAGGCTCTTTATTCCAATGTTCAGATTTCTTCTATCATTTGCTATTAGCCCCTGTACTTCAGAGAATCTCTTACCCAAAAACTCTTTCCAAACTTTCTCTTTTGTTGATTTCTCCAAGGAATCAAAATGTGTGCTAACAGAATTAACAAGAGATTTTAGATTACCAGATGAAGAGGCTAAAAGATCCTTCTAGAAGGATGGCATGATCTTCTCCAACACACCGGATGCAATCTCTATCAGCTCACAGTCTTCCATGTGAGACTTCAGAAGTTTTTCTTTTGCCTTTGCTTGGGCAAAGGATGCTATCTTCATTATCTGAACCGGGGAGAGGGAATCAAAATTGAATGGTCCTTGAAATAGTTTCGGTTCATCAATCTCCATCATTTCTTTGGTCAAGAAATCTTTAACTATTTCTGCAGTGTCTCTTGCTAGAGATAGAGTCTTCTTTCCTTGTGCAGCCTTAGAACTGTCTCCTGGGGTCTTTTCTATTTGATCTTCTTCTCTTTTACCTTTTCTTCTTGACTGATTTTCTCCTCTATTCTTTTCTCTCCTTTAGATCTAGAGTCTACTGGGGAATCCAGAAGAGAGATGTTTACTTCATGGACTTCCTCTTTCGGAGCAAAGGAATCCAGGTCCTTAGTCTTCTCCTCACCTATCTCCTTTGACTCTTCTACAATTTTCTTAGTAGAGTCTTCCTTTGATGCACCTAATCCTTCGACATCAGAAGGTTCATCACTTATGTCCTCTATAATAGGAATATTGAATCTTTTGTATGCATTTCAGAGGATGTCTTTAGTTTCTTTTGCCACCTGATCAGTCTCTCCGAGCATAAGCTTGTTCATTCTTTCTTTGCTTTGGAACTCATCCTTGCAATCCTTAAAGATCATTTTCATTTGTTTAGGAGTGATGGAAGGATAGAGCTGAATAGCTATCTATTCCTAGATCTCCATATCCTTTTCCTTACCATTGTTCTTTCTCATTTCAAGTTCCTTCTCTAGGCTTTTAGGAATTAGAGATATGATTTCAATGAATACTTTATTATAGATGTTTAGATACCTGACTGTAGTATCTTGTAAGATCTTCTAGTCAGCTTCATTATATTCATCATAAAATTCAATCATTGGTTGCAGATTCCCATCCACAGTGACTGATTTGATGATATCATCAATGTAGAGAGTAGGCCTTTCAACAAATTCTTCTGCCTCTTCTTCCTTGTTATGACCGGTGGAGGATTCACCAGATGTTTTCTTCTTCTTCATTTTCTTGATCTCCTCATCTAATTCTATCTCTTCATCATCCTTCTGGATGGTGTAAGACCTTGTGGCGTTTGTCTTAGTTCTCTTCTCTCCCTTTCTGGATGTCCTGGCTTCCAATTTTGAGGCTTTTTGACTCTTAGAGGTGGCTGGTGCAGAGCTTTTGGAGGATCTGGTCTGGGAGGGGGCTTGCACCGGAGCACTTTCTTTTTCTATTTCTTGCCTTTCTTTCTCTGCCCTTTCCACCTTCTCTCTATTGGCATCAACTGCCTCCTTGGATATTCCATATCTCTTGGCGACTTCTTCTACTTCCCTTCTCACTTTTCTCTTGATCTCAGCCTGTCTCAGTTCAACACAAACTTTTACACTCAACTCTTGGAAGGTTCCAAACCTTTCTGCCTTAGGGTCCTTGGGCCGACTTAGTAGGTGTTGGATATGCAGTTCCAGAATTTTCTCATCCACCTCATAGCCCATTGGCATAATCCACACTATTCTTTGTTCCACTGCCTCCATTAGGCATTGATCAGTGTCTACCATGAAGCACACTGTATCCTTGTATTTTTTAACTAGAGATTGGGGGATTCTCTCTCTAGCCTGCATCATGCTTGGAAGTTTTTGAATTAACCCCAGAGAGCTATGCTTTGTGCCTTGGCATCACCAAGCCCATACATATAGTCTCTGATTTGTATGGCAACTGGTCTGTCATTTTGCCATATCCAACCACTGGATCTGGGGAGCTCATTCATGTAGTAAAAGAAGAGACATAATATCAGGCTACCATATTTGAATGAGTTCTTCTTGTCCTTCTTGATCTTTTGTAAGTTTTCCAACAGTTGGCTCAGAAGAAGCTCACAAAGATCATAATCTGCATTCTCCCTTAGCATCTGATAAGCAGTATAAATTGTAGTTCCGGATACAAAATTCTCCCTGCTGGAGTGATATAACTTATAGCCAATTATCATAGAGGCAAACTTGATATTTGGATCAGTGATATCTTCTATAGTCATTGCTCTCTTGTCAAATTTTGATCCGGTAGCCTCACTTACAGTTTGGTTTTTTGACTAATTTGAGAGCAGGCAACCCACCAGATGAGTGCAATCCGGTTACCGCCCTAATGGCATCTTTTGTGATCTTAAATGGTGTCATCAACCACATGAAATTGTCATGCATTCTGCTTAGAACATACTGGACCCATTCATCTTCTGCAAAACATGGGAAATGGATGCAATGTCCAAAATGCTTATCCCAGATGGCCTTGTATTGGGTTTTAAGTTCAAATGATTCATCTATCAGTTCCTTGTGGTAGATATCCATCAGCTTGGATTCCCCAAATTCTTCAATGTTTGTGTGTATGTAGACCCTAACATCTTCTACATGCAGAACCCCATGCGGAATGCTAGAGAATGCGCCTAGGGGATCAACTTCGAGGGATTTGTAAGGATGTTTCTTGAACTTAGGGCGTGGTCTATCAGTGATTTTAACAACATTTGGAGTAGCCATCTTTCAAAGGATTCAGAGAGAGATATTCAAGAGTGGAAAATACCTTTTATGCTTCTAGGGTTCACGATAAGAGCCAAAAATATTGTTGGTTGAATCAAATTTTGTGGTTGATCCTTGAGAGAGTTGAAGCAATCTTGTTGTAGAACTCTTTCTTCCTTCTTCGCGAATGCAAATGTGCAAATGATGAACAAAAGAACCCTTTTATTTCTGTGCAAACCCTAATTCTATTTTGCAATAAATGCACAACTTAAGTTATTCCAATTGCCTTGTTCTCCTTGTCCTGAGAGATCTTTCTGGATCACTGAGATGTACTTAGAGTTATTCTCAGTGATTATTAACAATCTATCTTCCTTTCTCCAATCATTCCATTTATCTGCAGATCAGGATACCTCAATTTTTGAATCATACCGGATCTAACTATGAAAATCCTGCTCTTACTAGATGACTGTTAAACTGGATCAATCTTGGATGATTAACCTCTTCAAAACTTCTTGCGGATCTTTTACCAAGGGTTATTTATATATCTCTTGAGAACTCTTCAATCTGCAACACTCCATGTGCCAATTTCAGGCACCAATTGACTGGCTGGGGGAAATTGTTTTCTTTTGTGACTCCCCCTGAGCCAAAGCTCATCTGTTTAGTTTCTGGAAGGAATATCAGCACCAGATTCTAGTGCGGATCCATCCCCAACATTTTCTGTACTTCTCTTCACCCAAATCTTGTTCATCTCCCTTTGAATTTCATCCGTATTCATTTTTCCTTTTCCTTTGTCTTGATTTTGATTATGATGCATCGGACCCTTTTTATCCTAATTTTTACTTCTACAGAATTTGGCAAAATGACCAAATCTATTGCAATTGTAGTAAACAATATTTCTTTGCATATTTGACCAATATCCTATAGATCTGCATTGATTAGCCATATGTCCCATTCTATTGCATGCAAAGCATCTACCATTGAATGAATTGTTTATTTGCATATTTCTACATTCATGAGATTTGTGACCATACCTTTTGTAGTTAAAACACTGTCCAGAGAAGGATGAATTAGTTTGATTCATTCTTCTTCTACACTGATTTGCTTTATGACCAAAGTTATTGTAATTGTGACAGTATCCATTAAAGGATGGATATCTTTGGGCATTTGGTTGTCTTATCGGAGGTCTTCTAGGCATGTTCCTTGGATTTGCTGATCCAGAGTTCTTCTGACCAGATCTGGAGCTTTCCCCTTTCTCATACCCTAAGCCTTGCTTGTCATCTACCCTCTTTTGGCTTTCAAGAAGAACTTCTAGTTGAGCAGAGCTAATCTTGAATTTCTCTTTGTATTCATTTGTTGTTTGAAGATCCCTTTTAAGTGTGTCAATCTGATTCTCAAGTTGTTCTTCATTATCTCTAGCTTCTCTAGCTTCTTCAAGATCAAATTCCAGATGCTGATTATTCTATCCATTTTGTAGCAGTCTTTTGGCTTCTCTTTGAGAGATTGTTTTAGATTATCTTCAATTTCTCTCTTTTCTTCAATTTCTTGGGTGAATTTCATAACCTCTGATTCCATTTCATGTCTTACCATAATGACCTCTTTTGATAGCTTCTCACATAACTTGTTCTTCTCATTTAGATCTTCATTAGTATCAGTGGCTTCATTTTGACTTGCTAATTGTTGAAGTAGTTCCTTTCTCTTTTTCATAGAGATACTTAGTTTCTCTTTTAGTTCATTCAAGAAATCATCATCTTGTTTGAGTCTTTCCCTCAAGTTATTAACTTCAGAGTGAGATTACTCAAGATCATCTAGGGCAAACTGAAGTTGATCCCTCATACCATACATATCCATTAAGATTCCCAGATCTTCCTTAAGCTGTTAAGCTCTGTTAGGAGGAACTTAGCTCTGATACCAATTGTTGATAACTGAGAGGGGGGGTGAATCAGTTATCTTAATTATTTAACTTTCTTTTCTTCTTTAATTATTAGTGCAATATCAAAACATATAAGCATACATGAACATGAGAGTAGAAATAAACTCAACACACATAACACAATGATTTTGACATGGAAAACCCTGTTAAGGGAAAAAACCACAGGGTGACTAACCCAAGATTATATTCTCTGTTAAAAGAATAGAAGTACAAACTGGCACTTGCCAATTAAGGCTCACTGCCCGAGCACATTGCTCACAAGAGGCTCACTACCTACAAGAGACTCACTGTCTACAAGGTATAAAGAAAGTAACCATGTGATTGAACTAATCAAGGGCATCCACATATGCTGAGGTTCAGTTCCGGTTAGGCTCAATATAGTGATCTGCTACACTTCATTCTTCCTCTTCTTAGAGCTGCTATTTTGTCACATACTAGATTTGTATAGTTGCTTCCACACTGCTCTCTGCTTTTCTTCACACAACACAACACACCACACACCCCTTCATACTGAAATCAATCTAGTATATATATTCACATCAAGGATTTCAACACCTTTCTAGTCAGCATCTAGAAGACTCAAGATATTTCCAAACTCTGGTCTGTCGGCTGAATCCATGCTTACTAAGTGATGTGTATCAAAAGGATAGTTATAGGAGTCATTAATCATGTCATCCAACCATTAATGATCCCTTAAGAAACTTGATCACCATCAATTTCTCATCCGGATTAAGGTCTGATGCTTTGTCAGTCAGTTCTTCCTCAGTCTACTCTGCCAAACAGGAACCCAACACTTAGGTGCTCATATCTTTTCACTCTTTCATCACCGGAGGCTCAATCTCTGGAATGTATCTGTCATGGTACTCCTCTTGACTTCCCCAAGTCCATACTTTACTAAGATACTTCCTCTGAGAGATCCGGACTTGATTCTTAGACCTTGTTGTATGCTCTATTCTTGCTCACCGAACCAAAATACTCTTCAATCTGACTTCCGGTATGGTCATACCATGTGCCGTGGATGTTTGGAATGGACTTTGTTGCCATCAATGACAACACTCATGAAGCCACACAGTGTCTCTTGCCAACACAACCTTCTATCTCACCAACACACTTAAAATAACAAAATCAAACTTTAATCTTTGTATTGTGTTGTTTTGTTTTATCCACTTACATGTCTAAATGTATGTACATTGGAGGCTATTAGAGAAACATTTTTAAATATTCTTTACATAGTTGTTTAATCTACTTTATGAAGGTGTAAGCATCTTACATGAGAAAACTAGCATATAGTTGCTTAGTGACAGTAAAATTAGAGTCTCATATGTGTTGGGTATGGTTTGTTTCAAGGTTTAGTTTCATATTAGTCTCATCCTCAAAACCTTAGGGGATATCTTCTTGGTCTAGCAAAGCCTAAAGTAGAAAAAGGAATTACCCACCTTATCAAATTGGTCAATTCTTTCCCCATCCTAATCATAATTTTAAGGTCTTTGTCTTGATTTTGACATCCCTGACACTCAAGAAAAGTTTGGCTTTAGGGATTTGGAAATCTACAACTTTGAGTGCCAACATAACCTATGATACTCTCTTCCTTCTTATCTGCATTAGATTGTGAGTTTGATGTGTGCTTGTGATTCCATATATGTATATATTGATTGGTGTGGTCTTTCCCAATATTATGTGTTTACATCCTTGTATGATGTGTATTGGCATGTGTTGCTAATGATTGTGTTGGTCATGTGTCGTATCTATTGTGTTTGGTGTGTGTGTTGAATATATTCCTAGTTGATTTCCTCCTAGTACAGAGGGGTGATCCTAAGGATTTGATATGGTTGGGTGGTGTTGAATCACCATTAGGGCCACAAATCCTTTGAAAAAGCTTAGAGAGCATGCAAGGATTTATTGACCTTGTAGCTGTAGCATTTCATTTTGTGTCATTTGATGAAATGTATATTTGGGACATCTGAATCATTGAAATCAAATTTGTAATTATGATTGAGAAGTACTTATGTGTTGAATTATAATCTACCCACATATGTGGCATGAGTTCCATAATTTAATTTGGTGTTGCTCAACCTTGGACTCGAACGTGTAAGTCATTTTGTAATGAAATTCACAAGTTGGCTAAGTCCTAGAAATATGATTTGAAAACATAGTTTGAAACAAATGAAACATGTAATTAGTGTAAATGTACTTTTATATATGTTGTTTAATAAAAATAATATTTCAATTGGTAAATTTGAAATGTTAACTTGTATTGTAGTTGGTCCTCCTTGTATGCTTTGTTGCTTCTTTTGTATGTGAAGATCAATGCTTGTACGTTGAAGTAGGCATTTGGCTTATATATTTAATGAGGTATTTTGAGATTCTTATTTGACTAATTAGGAAATTATTCATGTTCAATTACTTGGCCTAAGCCATTTTTTAACAACATGCAAGACAAGAAGACCGTGCTTTGTTTACAAAGGTTACTCTAAGATTGTCTAGGCCTAGCTCTTCATATGTTTTGGGGTTTAATGCCTAATTTATTATTATTTGGGGTGGTAAGAGTGTGTTGAGAGTTTGGGGTGTTTGTAGGCTTGTAGGAGACCCTTTGTTAAGCTTCAAGGTCAAATTTTAGGCCTCCAGGAAGATTGCATCCATCTAGGACCTATGCCTAGCATGTGAGTCATCTAATTTACTACAGGTAACTTGTTTGGAATTAGAGACGACTTAGATGGGTCACCTATTTTACCAAGGGAAACCCATGGATGCCAATGGGTGACCTAGACTATCACTATGGGTGACCCAATCTTGAAAGGGCAACCTTTAGACAACAAGTACTTCTTGCACTTTTTGGAAATTTTTCTAAAGATGAATTATTCATTGGGGGTTTCCTTGCTTCCCTAACACTTGACTTTGTGCATGGTACCTTATGTACTTTAGGTCTTTTTCTCTTTTTATGTTGGGAGTTGTGCCTAGTGTCGAGGTAATTAGCCTAGAGTGTGTTTGACGAGACCTTGGGTTCCCCTATCATTCTACCTTGTGAGTACATGATCTTTGGATCCAAATGTTAGTCCCACATCCTTTTTGGTGTGTTGTATCAATTTGAGTCTTCTAAGAGTTGAGATGATACTTTTCTCTCATCCTATTCTTGACTTTGTGAGAAATGGAGATTATGGTGCTATGTTTGATCATTAGAGAGAGAAAAATCTACATCCTTGCAGTGCTTTCACTATGACCTTGAACCATGATTAAGTCTTCCACTTGTGTTTCCATGCCTGGTACATTGGAATTATGTGCTTTGGGTGTCATGTTGTGTCACAATATCTTGAGTGCATGGGTGTGCAATGTGGTATGTTGATGTCACATTTGTATGACAAAAAAATTGTTCATCCATTCTAAAACTATTAATATCTTAGGTGAAAGATTGGGGCATTAAAACAACTATAAGACTACATGGATACTATGTTCCCCCACTTTATTATAACTTGGTAGACTTGTACGCTTTGATTGTAACCTAGCAAAACTACAAGATAACTCTAAAACTCCAAATTCCCACCAAAGAAGATTTTTTAAAATTTTATGGATTTGATGTAGTTCCATAGAAACTACCAAACTACATAAGAAATATAGATGTCCAACAATATTGAGTAGAGTGGGATTTTACTACTCTCATGTGGTTTTGCACAAAACTACACAACTACATGGGAACTTTTGAATCTTGATTTGTATTCATTTTAGTATTTTCCTTAGAACTTTTTGTAGATGAAAGGCCAAATTCACACCTAACCATCTAAGAACATAAACTATTTGACATATGAAATTTTAGCATTAATTTCCCAAAACTAACTCTAGAAATGTGGCTCAATTTACAAAGTGCAACTATGCAAGAAACCCCTAATTTCTCAATACACATTGTGACTTTTCCTTATTGTTGATCTTTTGGGGTTCCCCCACACCTTTGCACAATTTTTTGACAAGTTCAAGTGATTGACTACACATCTAAACCACTTGCAACCAAAAACATTTGACATTTAAAATTTTATTTTAGAAAACTCAAAATTTTGACTCAACCAAATAATCAAAACCCAATGTTACAATTTTATATTATCATATAAAAAGAAGACTTTGTCATATTAAATAAATAAAAAATAAACTTATTAATATAATTGTTATTTTCCATATAGACATTGAGTGTTATGATTTATATACATAAACATAAAAACAAATAAGAAAAGAAAAACTTACAATCCTTTGCTTCTCATTGTAAATGATACATAAATATTAGTACAAAGATTTAGTAAACTAAAAAATATTTTATCTTACCTAGGAAGAAAAATGAAAACAACCACAAAAAAATAATGAAATAGAGGATCAAATATATTACAAGGTGAAAATACAACTACAAAATTAATTAATGTTTATGAGTAAATGTAATTCATATTATCATGGCTACCGAATCAATTAATGTACGTAATCAAATATTAGCTATCTACTCTTCTTTAGTAATCAAACATTAATTTTGTACTCTTATTTAATTCTTTTGACAATGTTTGAACTCCCCATAATATTATTCAAAATCTTGAGTTCTAATTCCATTAACCTATAGGCAAGCTTGGTCAACATTCCATGTCATTAGCCTTTGTAAACTTATGTGATAGATAAGTCTAACCCTTATCCTCTTGCCTCTACTACTCCATTCCTTTATGTTGAGAATTAAGTCACCATCTACTTATAAAATAAATGGTAAATAAATTTATTAATAACAAGTTTACAAGACAATAGTTTGCATGCCTAGGATTTAAGTTACTATTGAATTGAATCATGTCATACCTTCATATACATTAAAAGTGGTCAATTTAAATTTTAGCATTGACAACACAATCATTAATATAATAATTCTAATATAGCTATGTGTTTAAAATATCATAAAACACAAGACTAATCAATCTCACGTCTTGCTCAAATAAAACGGCTTAACACTACTTTTCTAGCTCAGTAACACCACAAGCACTTCATCAAAGCTCATAGATGGGAATTTTGACTACTATAGGTAGACCAATAATCCAAGAAGGCTCTAAAGTTACATTTTTCCATCTTGTAGAGATGTGTAGGATCATCCGTTGGAAGATTTCTAAATTATTGCATAATTTTAATGACATTTGATTTGTAGGCATAGACTTCATCTTTCACTATGAAAGTGGTCTTCATTTTATCATATTCAACTATGCTAATTTGGTTGTACCCAGGCAAACCATCCTTAAATAAATTAATCTCATGCCCAAACACGTTATCTATATAGAATACATAAATGGCATGGTGAATGGGTCCTTGATAAAGGCTCCATTTAAACTTCTAAAATCAATGCATGTTCATATTTATCCCATTTCTTTCTTCATGCCTAATTTCTATTAGGCATGCCCTGTTGGCAAGAGACACTGCTATGATAAATGACTGAATGTTGTCATTGATGGCAACAAGGCAAAGGGATTCCACCTGCATGGCAAAGAGACTTTACTCTGGAAGAATAAATGACTAAGTATGGGCAGTATGCAGAGTAGGTGTTAGAGATTGGGTCAATATGCCTCCGCAATTGAATATCATTACTTGCGGTTCAGGTATGTTGTTCATAGCTACCTATTGATCACATCTTCTAGTGTTCAAGTCCTGACTTCCTCCATAAGTCATATGATAAAATAGCTAAGTCTGGGTGAACAGAGTTAAATCAGGAATAGTGCATAGTACTAGAGTAAAAGGGTCTGCATTCCTCCACTATGGCATATTTTGGTTTGTGGTTCTGAAGGTATGCTAAGAGGTCAATGATGAATGTTGGGTATGATTTTTAGAGTCTAATATGGTCCACAATAGAAGTTATGATGTGACATTTGAATTGGTCAAGTGTGTTCTTAAGGGACAAGTTGACAGGCATGTTAGATCTGTTTGCGGAAAAGATAATTATTTGATCAATCAAAGTGGTTGAATGTTTGGTGCTGACCTATATGAAGACTATTGTATGTATTTTTGGATCTGCATTCTTGTTTGAGCACAAGATCAAGCTGACAAGGTACAACACTTGCATACACATTTCATGTCTAGGTTGCCGATCTGGTTGTGAGATGAATCTTATTGCTGATATATATTCGATGGATTTTAGTGATGGATGTATGGAGGTGTGTGGATTGTGTGTTAATTTGATATGTGTTTGATTTAAGGTAGTCTGCAGAGCAGAAAAGGATAATTGGGCCAGAAAACATGAGTATATGTAAAGTAGAGCAGTAAAGTAGGGCAGACAGTATGAAGACCTTTGAATCTGTATACTGAGCATATTGGTACTACAATTCAACATTTTGTAGATGCACCTATAGCAGTCTTCTTTGGCAGTGAGCCAATCCTTCTTCTATCCTCTCTTCTATCTTTCTGGCAGTGAGCCTTTTTGCAGTGAGCACTTCTTAGACAGTGAGTCCTTGGGCAGTGAGCCTTCATGTAATTCAATATTTCTATCATAATATATTGTGAGCTAACACTCACTGTGGTTTTCCCCTTTTTGGGTTTTCCACGTAAAATCATGGTGTCTATGTGTTATGAATGTGTGACTTCTCCTCTCATGTTTACTTTGCTTTCATGTTATTGAGTTTGGTAGGTGGATTAGTGAATGTGTGAAAGAAAAGGTTTTAAGAATATTGATTCACCCCCCACCTCTTAGTATTCTTTGCATTCAACATACCCATTCACTTGTTTCCACCTTAAATATTATACCTTTTTCAATCATGTTATCAATCTTTTCCTAGACTTTGGTAGCATAATTTTCGTTTATATTGTATGCTTTCCTCCACATTGGTTTTTCTCTTTAAACTAAAGGGATTATATGTATGCATATTTTAGGTTTCACATCCTTCAAACCATTGTGCATATAGGAAAATTCATCCTTACAATCCATAAATATTTAGAATGATGCAACTTTCAACACCAATTCCCAATTATCCCCAACCATGATCATTTGTGAGTCTCCTTTTGATCCCAAATTTACCTTGATGGTGGGAGTATCCTCATTTTTTATATCTTAAATGCTTCCAAATTCATGAGAAAAATTTTAATCTAGATTTTACATACCCACTTTATAATATATGAACTCTAGAGAATAAGTTATATTGAGAATGATGGTCCTACATGGCTTAGTGTCATGTAATTAAATTTCCAATCCTAATACTACATAAATGTTGATTCAAGTGAATCTATCATTGCCACCTTCCCTTTACAATCATCTCACTACAAATCCTCACCTTTAATCCCAATAATCTCAACAAAATTACAAGTAGGTTGGAACACCTCGTAACCTTCCATTTGCTAATGGAATAATTTTGTAAGGGAGTTGGTTTCATCCTAGAGAAAGATTGTAACTCTAAGACCCTTTCTGATTTGTATGGATCATAAAATTGCAATAAAACATGTATAAACATGGAATTATATGAACAATAAATGGACATCCTAGAGAAGTGGACATCCCACTTTATCTCTTCCTATTTTATTTATTTTTTCACTTTCCAAGAGGAGAGGAATATGCCAATTTGTCATTTCCGTCAAGGGGAGGTGAAAAGTCACAAAAGGAAGAAGAAAGGATGCATTATGTATCTTTCATTTCTAAAAGGTAGATGAAAGGTCACATGTGTCTCTTCATTTCCTAAGGATTTGAAAATATATATATGGAATGTAAGTCCAGGCTTAAGCATGGATATATGAAGGAATTGTAGAGTAACGTAAAAGAGGGTTATGTTGTTCATACTGCATAAAAGCATAGGCAAACAATGCAGATATGCAACTAATGGAGCAAGGGGAAAATTGTATCCATAGCCAAGGTGTTATTGAGTGAAACAAGGGGCATATTATATCCATATCATTTTCATACTTAACGTAAAGTGCTAATTTAATACTTGAATATAGGTAGTATGGTATTTTCCACTACCACTGTTTAGTTTTCCTCACTTCAAAGGGTTTCTAGGATAAATTGTCAAGTTCTTTGTGGGAGTCAATTTATTGTAGCATGTTTTCTTCTCAATTTGATCAGAAATTCTCTCTCTAACAACTATCATTTGAATTACAAGTAGCATAGTATGTTAGCATATTATTCTTGATTTGTAAATTCTAAATTTAAGATTTTATAGATCACCTGCATCATTCAACTCTATTATACCTTAGTTCCCATCTACTAAATGTTCTTTTCAAATTTAGAATTTGATGAGGCTACTTCTTGGCTCATTGCCTAGTTCTTCAAATCCATTATGTATTTTTTCCCTAAATATTTTCAATAAATAATAAATTTATTTTTAAGCTATGATCAACTTTTGTTGCTATCAATTTGTTCAACCCTTAACCCATTGATTGTATTAGGATATGAGTGTCTTACTTGTGGATAGCATAATGCTTAATTGAGTCATTTAGGAGTCTGTAAATATAATTATATTATTCTAAGTTGGCCTCATTGGGATTAGGGTAGTGATATTACCTAATAATGCTTATATATAGGAGGTAGTGAGTGATAGTTGATCATAATATTGTGAATTCTATTCTTATTAAAGATTTTTGGAGGTTTTCCACCTCAAAGTGGCCTATTATTATCAAGTACCATATCTACTATTACATTATTCGCCTATGTCATTACAAGTGGTATCAAAGCATGATCTTTACATCTGAAAGGAAAAAGAAAACAAGGTAATTTTTTCAATTTAGGAGATTAGATTGTGAAGCACATATCTCTTTCAATTTGGTTATTTTTTCTATAATTTGGAGGGTTGATCTAGGAAATATTGGAGCTACTATAATCTAGATTTGATTTCATTTGGAACATTTTTTAAGGAGTTATATGAAATTAGGGTTTTCATCAAATTCACTCCCAAGGTTGTAAAAAAGTGAAGTCCTTGGAGATTTTTTATCCAAGTGGGGTTTAGACCTAGGTAAGTTACAATAAAATTTTATCTTATGTTGATTTATTTTGAGTTAGTTATTGCAAGTATTATTTTAGTGGCATCATGGTTGGAGCTACAACAAGAGGCAAGGGAAGGAATCTAGTTAGTCTTGGAAAGACCCACGAAAAAGAGGATATGGATCTAACGTTAGGATTAGGTGGACTTCAAACCTGATGTCTCCATTAGATGATAGAATATGCCAACTAGAAGAAGGTATGCAAAATATTTAGTCCAAAATAAAAGGATTAATGACTAGCATTGTGTCTAAAATAAAAGTACAATGGGAAAGTGTAATGTTGTATCTCCAAGAGAAGATAAGACAACCAAAGGTTGATGTTCCAATTATTCAAGGTGGATCAGCTAAACATGCCAATCCTAATCCAAATACTTGTTGATAACTGAGAGGGGGGGTGAATCAGTTATCTTAATTACTTTAACTTTTTGTTCTTCTTTGACAACTAATGCAACATCAAATCACATAAGCATGCATAACCATGAAAGCAGAAATAAAATCAATACACATAACACAATGATTTTGACGTGCAAAACCCTGTTAAGGGAAAAACCACGGGGTGATTAACCCAAGATTGTATTCTTTGTTAAAATAATAGAAGTACAAAATGGCACTTGCCAATTAGGGCTCACTACCCGAGCACACTGCTCACAAGAGGCTCACTGCCTACAAGAGACTCACTATCTACAAGGTATAAAGAAAGTAACCAGGTGATTGAATTGATGAGAAGCATCCACATATGCTAAGGATCAGTTCCGATTAGGCTCAATACACTGATCTACTGCACTTCATTCTTCCTCCTCTTTGGTGCTGTTGTCCTGTCACATACCGGACTTGTATAGCTACTTTCACTCTACTCTCTATTTTTCTTCACACAACACAACACACCACACACACCTTCATACCAAAATCAATCTGGTATGTATATCCACATCAATGATTTCAATCATCTTTCTAGTTAGCATCCAGAAAAGTCAAGATATTTCCAAACTCTGGTCTGTCGGCTAAATCCATGCTTGCTAAGTGATGCGTATCAACAAGATAGTTATAGAAGTCATCAATCATGAATGATACCTCAAGAAACTTGATCACCATCAATATCTCATCTGGATTAAGCTATGATGCTTTGCCGATCAGTTCTTCCTCAGTCTTCTCTGCCAAACAGGAACCCAACACTTAGGTGTCCATATCTTTTCACTCTTTCATCACTGAAGGCTCAATCTCTGGAATTTATTAGTCATGGTACTCCTCTTGACTTCCCCAAGTCCACACTTTATTGAGATACTTCCTCTGAGAGATCCGGACCTAATTGTCAGACCTTGTTGCATGCTCTGTTCTTTCTCACCGGACCAAAATACTCATCAATCTGACTTCTAGTATAGACATACCATGTCCTGCAGATGTGTGGGATGGACTTTGTTGCCATCAATGACAACACTCATGAAGCCACATAGTGTCTTTTGCCAACAATCTCCCCCTTTGGCATTGATGGCAACACTTAGTGAAAAATGACTAAGTATTATAGCATACTCCCCCTTGGCTGATGCTCTGTTCTTATATACACTTTTCTAGAGCTCCCCCTTAGCTAGATTCCACATTTTTCATTGCTCCTCACTCCCCCTTTGACATCAATGGCAAAGGGTAATATCCACACACCAAAATTTCCAAAAACAATCTATACTTGGCCGCATAAATATATATACATGTTCTACTTACATATACTAAAGTATATCTGCAAAAGTTGTCTTCAACTGGACAAATTTTGTTGCCCAACTCTGCTTCACCCTATCCAAAATTGAGATGTGACCACTCAACAGGAATGCAAAAGCTCCTACCCTCTTTAGATCTATTGGATCACTGGTCCGGGCTGTGGTCTGAGCATCCGTTAGGGCCTCATGCATGGCCTCTAACTTAGGGATAATTATCCCTCTAAGTTCACCCATCCTACTTATTATATTCTTCCTTTCCTTTTCAAGTTTCTTTAGTTCATTTAGAATGACAATAGTCTGACATTCTTGGTTTATTATGGATGTGGTGAGAGGATCAAAATTATGAGATAAACTTGACAATTTATCCTCTTGTTCTTTCATTTTCTTCTCAATATCCATTGTCACTTTAGACCATGATAGACAAAATTTATATATTTCTCTACCATCTTTAAGGGCATTTTCTAAGCTCTTTATCCCAATATCCATATTTCTCCTATTATTTGTTATTAGCCATTGTATTTTGGAGAATCTCTTACCCAAAAACTCTTTCTGGACTTTCTCTTCTGCTGCTTTCTCTAAAGAGTCAAAATGTGTATTAATAGAATTAACAAGAGATTTCAGATTACCAAATAAGGAGGCCGAAAGATCCTTCTGAAAGGATGGCATGATCTTCTCCAATACACCGGATGCAATCTCTATCAGCTCACAATCTTCCATGTGAGACTTCAGAAGTTTTTCTTTTGCCTTTACTGAAGCAAAGGATGCTATCTTGTTTGAACCAGGGAGAGGGAATCAAAATTGAATGGTCCTTGAAGCAATTCTGGTTCATCTAATTCCATCGTTTCTTTTGTTAGGAAGTCTTTGACTGCTTCTGTAGTGTCTCTTGCTGGAGATAGAGTTTTCTTCCCTTCTGTGGCCTCAGAGCTATCATCTGGGGTTTTCTCTGTTTGATCTTTTTCTCTTCCCTTGTCTTCTTCTTCTTGACAACTTTTCTCATCTTTTCTTTCATCTCCTTCAGTTCCAGAGTCAGCAGAGGGATCCAAAAGAGAGATGTTTACTTCTTTAGGGACTTCCTCTTCTGGAGCAGAGGAATCTAGATCCTTAGTTTTCTCCTCACCTATCTCCTTTGATTCTTCTGTAGTTTTCTCTAAATGATCTACCTTTGATGTACTTAGTCCATCATCTATGATAGAAGGTTCATTACCTAAGTCCTCTATAATAGGGAGATTGAATTTCATTAAGGCATTCCAGAGTATGTCTTCAATATCTTTTGCCACTTTGTTAGTCTCTCCAAGCATAAGTTGATTCATTCTTTCTTTGCTCCAGAACTCATCCTTGCAATCTTTGAAGATCATGTTCATTTGTTTTGAAGTGATGGAAGGGTAGAACTGAATAGCTTTCTGTTCTCGGATCTCCAGGTCCTTTTCCTTAGCATTGTTCTTTCTTATTTCAAGTTCCTTCTCTAGGTTTTTGGGAATTAAGGAGATGATTTCAATGAATGCTTTGTTATAGATGTTTAGATACCTGACTGTAGCTTCTTGCAGGATCTTCTGATCAGCTTCACCATAATCATCATAAAATTTAGTCATTGGTTTCAAGTTCCCATCCACAATGACTGATTTGATGATATCATCAATGTAGAGAGTAGGCCTTTCAATGAATTTTTCTGCCTCTTCATCCCTGTTATGACCGGTAGAAGGTTCACTAGATGTTTTCTTCTTCTTCTTCATTTTATTGATCTCCTCATCAAATTCTATCTCTTCATCATCCTTCTGACTTGTATAGGACCTTGTTGCCTTTTTCTTTGTTCTCTTCTCTCCCTTTCTAGATGTCTGGGCTTCCAGTTTTGATGCCTTTTGGCTCTTAGAGGTGGCAAGTGCAGAGCTTTTGGAGGATTTGGTTTGGGAGGGGGATTGCACTGGAACACTTTCTTTTACTGTTTCTTGCTTTTCTTTCTCTGCCCTTTCCATCTTCTCTCTATTGGCATCAACTGCCTCCTTTGATATTCCATGCCTCTTGGTGAGTTCTTCTACTTCCCTTCTCACTTTTCTCTTGATCTCAGGTTGTCTTAGTTCAACATGAACTTTTACACTCAGCTCTTGGAAGGTTCCAAACCTTTCTGCCTTAGGGTCCTTGGGCTGACTCAGCAGGTGTTGGATATGCAGCTCCAAAATTTGCTCATCCACCTCATAGCCCATTGGCATAATCCACACTATTCTCGGTTCCACTACCTCCATTAGGCATTGATCAGTGTCTACCATGAAGCACACTGTATCTTTGTATTTTTCAACTAGAGATTGGGGGATTCTGTCTCTGGCCTGCATCATGATTTGGAAGTTTTTGAAGTAACCCCACAGTGCTGTATTTTGTGCCTTGGCATCACCAAGCCCATACATATAATCCTTGATTTGTATGGCAACAGGTCTGTCATTTTGCCATATCCAGCCACTAGTTCTAGGTAGCTCATTCATATAGTAGAAGAATAATCAAAGTATCAAGCCACCATATTTGAATGAATTATTTTTATCCTTCTTTATTTTCTATAGATTCTCTAACAGTTGATTTAGGAGAAGCTCACAAAGATCATAGTCAGCATTTTCTCTTAGCATCTAAGAAGCAGTGTAAATTGCATTTCCGGGTACTGAATTTTCCCTATTGGAGTGATATATCTTGTAACCAATTATCAAGGAGGCAAACTTGATATCTGGATCAATGATATCTTCTATTGTCATTACTCTCTTGTCAAATTTTGATCTGGTAGCCTCACTCACAGTTTGGTTTTTGACCGATTTGAGAATAGGTAACCCTCCGGATGAGTGCAAACCAGTTACCACCCTAAGAGCATTTTTTGTGATCTTAAATGGCCTTATCAACCACATGAAGTTGTCATGCACTCTGCTCAAAACATACCGGACCCACTCATCTTCTGCAAAATAGGGGAAATGGATGCACTGTCCAAAATGCTTATCCCAAATGGCCTTGTATTGGGGTTTAAGTTCAAGTGATTCATCTATCAGTTCCTTGTGGTAGATATCCATTAGCTTGGATTCCCCAAATGCTTCAATGTTTGCGTGTATGTAAACCCTAATATCTTCTACATATAGAACCCCATGCGGAATGCTAGAGAATGCACCTAAGGGATCAACTTCCAGAGATTTGTAGGGGTGTTTTTTGAATTTAGGGCGAGGCCTATCAGTGATTTTGACAACATTCGGAGTAGCCATCTTTCAAAAAGATTCAGTGAGAGATTTTCAAGAGTGAAAATACCTTTTTATGCTTCTATGGTTCACAAAATGAGCCGGATAAGATTGTTGGTTGAATTGACTTCTATTGTTGATCTTTGAGAGGTTTTGAGGCAGTTTTGTTTCAGAGCTCCTTCTTTTCTTCTTCTTGAATGTAAATGTGCAAATGATGAACAAGAGAACTCTTATATTTCTACGCAAACCCTAATTTCACATTGTATTAAATGCACAACTTAAGTTATTCTGGTTGCTTTGTTCTCCTTGTCCTGAGAGATCTTTCGGGATCACTGAGATGCACTTAGAGTTATTCTCGGTGAATATTACCTTTCTCCAATCATTCCATTTATCCATAGATCAAGATACCACAAATTTGAATCATATTGGATCTAACTGTGAAAATCTTGTTCTTACCGGATGACTGTTAAACCAGATCAATCTTGAAGGATTAACCTCTTCTAAACTTCTTGTCGATCTTCGATACCTTTACCAAGGCTTATTTAGATGTTTCTCTGAGAACCCTTTAATTTGTAACTTTCCATGTGCCAATTTCAGGCACCAATTAACTGGCTGGGGGAATTTGTTTTCCTTTTTGACTCCCCCTAAGCCAGAGCTCATCTTATTTAGTTTCCGGAAGGATTATCAGCACCTGATTCTGGTGCGGATCCATCCTCAACATTTTCTATACTTCTCTTTACCCAAATCTTGTTCATCTCCCTTTGAATTTCATTTGCATTTACTTTTCCTTTTCCTTTGTCTTGATTTTGATTATGATGTACTTGATCCTTTTTGTCCTGAATCTTATTTCTGCAGAATTTAACAATATGATCAGATCTATTGTAATTGTAGCAAACAACATTTCTTTTCATATTTGACTGGTATCCTCTTGATCTACATTGATTAGCCATATGTCCCATTCTATTGCATGCAAAGCATCTACCATTGAATGAATTGTTCATTTGCATATTTCTACACTCATGAGATTTGTGACCATACCTTTTGCAGTTGAAACACTGACCGGAGAAGAATGAATTAGTCTGATTCATTCTTCTTCTACACTAATTTGCTTTATGACCAAATTTATTGCAGTTGTGGCAGTATCCATTGAAGGATGGATATCTTTGAGCATTTGGTTGCCTTACCAGAGGTCTTCTAGGCCTAGTCCTTGGATTTTCTAATCTAGAGTTCTTCTGACCAGATCCGGAGCTTTCCCCTTTCTCATACCCCAAGCCTTGCTTGTCATCTACCCTCTTTTGGCTTTCAAGAAGAACTTCAAGTTGAGAAGAGCTTATTTTGAATTTCTCTTTGTATTCATTTGTTGTTTGAAGATCCCTTTTAAGAGTGTCTATCTTATTCTCAAGTTGTTCTTCATTGTCTCTAGCTTCTTCAAGATCATATTCCAGATGCCTGATTATTCTATCCATTTTGTGGCAGTCTTCTGACTTCTCCTTGAGAGATTGTTTTAGATTATCTTCACTTTTTCTTTTCTCCTCAATTTCTTGGGTGAATTTCATAACTCTTGATTCCATTTCATGTCTTACCATAATTACCTCTTTTGATAACCTCTCACATAACTTGGTTTTCTCATTCAGATCTTCATTAGTATCATTGGCTTCACTTTGACTTGCTAATTGTTGAAGCAGTTCCTTTCTTTTCTTCATTGAGATAGTTTTTCTTTGAATTCATTTATGAAATCATCAGCTTGTTGGAGTCTTTCCCTCAGGTTATTGACTTCAGAGTGAGATTACTCAAGATCATCTAGGGCAGACTAAAGTTATTCCCTCATACCATACATATCCATTGAGATTCCCAGATCTTCCTTAAGCTGTTAGGCTCTGTTAGGAGGAACTTATCTCTGATACCAATTGTTGATAACTAAGAGGGGTGGGTGAATCAGTTATCTTAATTACTTTAACTTTCTTTTCTTCTTTAACAACTAATGTAGCATCAAATCACATAAGCATGCATAACCATGAAAGCAGAAATAAAATCAATACACATAACACAATGATTTCGACGTGGAAAACCCTGTTAAGGGAAAAACCACAGGGTGATTAACCCAAGATTGTATTCTCTATTAAAAGAATAGAAGTACAAAATGGCACTTGCCAATTAAGGCTCATTGCCTGAGCACACTGCTCACAAGAGGCTCACTACCTATAAGAGACTCACTATCTACAAGGTATAAAGAAAGTAACCAGGTGATTGAACTGATGAGAAGCATCCACATATGCTGAGGATCAGTTCCGGTTAGGCTCAATACACTGATCTACTGCACTTCATTCTTCCTCTTCTCTGGTGCTGCTGTCCTGTCACATACCGGAACTGTATAGCTGCTTTCACGCTACTCTCTGCTTTTCTTTACACAACACAACACACCACACACACCTTCATACTGAAATCAATCTGGTATATATATCCACATCAATGATTTCAATCATCTTTCTAGTCGGCATTCAGAAAAGTCAAGATATTTCCAAACTCTGGTTTGTCAGCTAAATCCATGCTTGCTAAGTGATGCGTATCAACAAGATAGTTATAGAAGTCATCAATCATGTTGGCCAATCATGAATGATACCTCAAGACACTTGATCACCATCAATATCTCATCCAGATTAAGTTCTGATGCTCTGTCGGTCAGTTCTTCCTTAGTCTTCTCTACCAAACAGGAACCCAACATTTAGGTGTTCATATCTTTTCACTCTTTCATCACCGGAGGCTCAATCTCTGGAATTTATTAGTCATGGTACTCCTCTTGACTTCCCCAAGTCTGCACTTTACTGAGATACTTCCTCTGAGAGATCCAAACCTGATTGTCAGACCTTGCTGCATGCTCTGTTCTTGCTCACCGGACCAAAATACTCATCAATCTGACTTCCAGTATAGACATACCATGTCTTGTGGATGTGTGGGATGGACTTTGTTGCCATCAATGACAACACTCATGAAGCCACACAGTATCTTTTGCCAACAATACTAACACTAATTTTGGATCTCAAAACCCTTTAGTGAAGGTGGATATGCATAAGTTTGATTGTAAGGATCCACTTGGGTAAATCAAATGGAGAATTATTTTGTTGTATGGTAGATACCAGGTGGGAAGAAGGTGACAATGGATTCATTATATCTAGAAATTGAGCAATTCATTTGGTATTGATGGATTTGTTCTTAAAGAAAGAAAAAGGCTCTCAATGTCACTTGATCATTTTTTACCAAGTTGTAGTTGCAATATAACAATAGTGTATTAGATAATTTTTTGAGATAGTTATCTAAAATGTGACAAATAAGATCAAACAAGGATCATATTCAATTGTTCCAAAACCTATCGTAGTGAGTAGAAACAATTATAGATGAGAACTTGAATGACTTGTTTCTTGTTGGGCTCAAGTATCACATCTAACATGATGTATGCATGTTTAATACTCTTACTATATTTGATTATTTTATCATAGCATGTAGGCCAGAAGAAATTTTTAGCTTCTCAAAAGTAGAGGTTAAATGGCATAAGAGAGAAGAGATTTTTAGGACAACCATTTCCTTAGCCCTAGATTGACTCCTTAACAAATTGAAGAAAAAGGGAAAAAGTTATGTTTTAATTGTGATGGAAAATACAACCAAAGACATAAATATGATGAGAAGAAATTGTTATACATTAAAGGGGCTAGTGAGGAAGAAGTAGATGAAGAAGAAATATTAGAGGTTGTCAATGATCTAGATGAGGAATCATGAGATACTAAACCAACTATTTATTGTCACACACTTTCTGGACTTAGCACCCCATAAACTCTCAAGGTAGTGGGTTTCTTAAAAAGAGAAATTAATAGTGTTGATAGACTTAGGAAGCACTCACAATTTCACCAACAAGAAGCTAGCCACTCATTTGAATTATTTTATTTATTTGGCTCCAAAATTTTAGGTCATAACAGATGGGGGCATTGTTAGTTATTTGGAAAATGCCATAACATTAAGCTTTCCATGGGTAAATACCAACTAGATTGCCCTATGTTTGTTATCTCCATTGGTGTAGCAGAAATTGTTTTGGGAGGTCCACTGGCTTACTACATTATAGACAATTAAGATGAACTTTTAGGAGCTATTCATGCATTTTCACTCGAAGGGTAGGATAGTCAAATTGTGAGGGTTATGTGCAAAGTTAGCATAGATGGTAAGTTGCCATCAAATGAAAAATATGCTTAACAAAGGGACTAATGTGGTTGTGGCCCAATAATTTTAATTAGAGGCACATTAGTAGTTTTTGGAGATATGCCAAAAGGATCTCCTCCTAAAATAGATCATGATCATGCCATTAAAATAGTACAAGGTATCCAACTACCCAACATTAATGGATAAGTTCAAGGCATGACTGGTTGCAAAGATATTTTCCCAAGTTCCTGGTATTGTTTACTTTGAGACCTTTACACCAACTGCAAAGATGAACTCTACTTGAATGAAACTTGATATCACTACAACACATCACTGGGAGTAAAAGGAAGAAGAGGTGTATGATACATTTCCTACACTAATCTATGAGAGGAGATATGTTCAAAATTAAACTAATCACATAGTTACAAGGAAATAAACACAAAAACAATATACCATAACACATTGATATATGTGGGGAAAAACATTTCAAGAGAAAAACCCCACACTTCAAAGTAACTCAATGTATTATTTAGTAATCAAATGCTACAATACACTTGCAAAGTCTAAGCCTTTATAGGAGTATCACCAACTAGAGATCTGGAGTAATTCTCACAACATAACAATACCTACAAAACTCACTATCAAAACCTCCACCTCAAGCACCCAAAAAAAGGAGATGCAATACATGAAATAACCAAATGGTAATTAGGAAGCCATGAGCTAAAACCACCCAAAAATGTGGCACCCAAATACCAAGATGAGTCCACAAGCTAAAAATAGCATATTCCATCCAACTTTCATAAATTCATCATAATCCACTCACTAACTTGGGAACTCCATTTTGGCTCCATTATCTCCATTAAAAGATGTCTTATGATATGTCATATCAAAATTTGGTTAGAAAATGTAACTCCCTCTTATAGATCTTTTATTTGTCCTAATTGTTTTTACATTTCCAATGCATGAGGGACAACTTCTGGAGGCCACAACTTTTGATTTGAGAGGATGATTGGGCACCTTTTTCTAAATTATAGAGATTGAAGATATCTACATCATAGGCATTTGGGAATCAATGCAAAAAAATTGAAAATATATACTTTGGAAAAAAATGACCTCTATAGACTAGAAATTGAGTTTTTCTATTCCATAGTCTAAAAATTACACTTTTTGTAATCTTAACATTAGGAGCAAGGTTGAATACCTTTCCTAATAGGAAAGTTCACCAAATGGATGTGAAGAGTGCATTTCTTCATGGAGACATTGAGGAAAAATACACAAAGCAACCATAGGGTTTTCTACATGACTCTTCCTTAGTTTGCAAACATACAAAATCTAGCTATCGCCTAAAACAGATTGCTTGGTCTTGGTATGCCAAGATGGATTCATTCCTTCTCATAATTAAGTTTTCTTATTTCCATTTTTATTTGAATGTATACATTTTGAAGAAGGACAATTCTATCCTCGTTCTGGTTCTATATGTTGATGACCTATTGTTTATGGGGAGTTCTTCATCCATTTCGATAGTGAAAACTACCCTTCAAGACATATTTTTGATGACTGACTTTGGCTTGTCACACTATTTTCTTGCAATTGAGATATCCCAATCTACTTCTAGGATTACCGTTACACAATCTAACTATTCTCTTGATTTTCTCTCATGGTTTCACATGGATGACTACAAGCCTACTTTGACACCCTTCCTTTATGGAGTCAAATTTGAGGCTCAGTGCTCTTCACATTTGGTTGATGGCACCTTGTATTAATAGATTGTTGGGAGCCTCATTTATATGAATCATATGAGGCCCAATATTTAATATGTTGTGTGCATGGTCTCTCAATTTATGCAAGATCCCCATGAGTTATACTAGAAGACAACCAAGTGGTTCTCCATTACATTTAGGGAACTCATAGCTTTGAGATTCACTATGCAACATACATTAATATTGACCTGGTGGGGTATATAGATTCAAATTAGGTGGGTAGTTCTCAGGATTGCAAGTCTAATTTAGGTTACATCTTCTCACTTGGTTCATGTCCTACTTGTTGGTTGAGTAAGAAGCATTATACTAATTTTTTTATCTTCTATTGAGGCTGAGTATCAAGGGTTGTTAATGTCGCCACTAAGGCCAAATGGATTTAGCATAATATCTATTAGGAAAAGTGTCTCAACCTTGCAACTACGAAAGCTTACTATTCTTCCCAGTTCTGGTCTTCTCGAATACCCCTTATCTTAAAGAATGGTCCATAACTTTCAAAGTTTCCAAAAGGGCTAAAAATGACAGGACTTACTATTTTTAGTAACTCTACATTTGACCTTGGATTGACCTCAAATTTTCCCAGAAGGTGCAGAAATACTAAATAAACATCTTTGGTGAGTTTCGACTCAAGATCATACCTGGATTGTGAGATATTAAAGTTTATGTTTTTGAAACTGCCGAAAAAAGTTTCAAACTCAGTTTTGAGGCACTTAGAGGTCCCTAAATGCTCAGAAACTTGTCATAACTAACAAAGTGGGTTACAAGGGTATAGATCTCTTCACAATCTTTTTGACACAACAAACAGTTCATCAATCAGACACCCGGATCAAAAGTTATGACCTTTGGAAGTTGGACCTTCTATTTTTGGGAGATGTGAAAACTTGTTGGACACATAAAAGAGATATAAAGGGGAGAGTTACATGTGTTGGTGTGTGTTTTGGTACATCAAAAGACATATTTGATTGGAGATAATTTGGGTGCCACTTTTGGGTGGTTTCTTGGCTCATGGTTTTGTAATTACCGTTAGCAGTTTATTGTATTGTATCTCCTATATATCAGGAGCTTGAAATGGAGGTTGTGCGTAAGAATATTATAGATGTTGAGTTACCTCTTAGATCTATGGTTGGTTATACTCCTATAAAATCCTACTCTACAAGTATATTGTAATCTTCTTGATTCCTAAATAATATATTGGGTGACTTTGGAGTGTGGGGTTTTTTACCTGAAAAGGTTTTCCCCACATATATCTTGTGTTGTGAGTTTTGTATTTACATTTGGATGTTCTTATTACCTTTTTGTTAATGTGCATCTTAATATGTAACTGTAAAAGAGAAAAAATTTCATTAATCTTTTCTCAGTAGATCAGTGTAGGAAGCGTTTCCACATACCTTGCTTCCTTTCAATCTCAATAAGTTTGGTATCCAATTTAAATGGAAATAAATCATATTTTGTGACAACCAGAGTGCCATATAGATTTCATAGAAATTGGTCAATCATTAGTGAACCAAGCACATAGAGGTTTACATGCACTACATTCAAGAGCTTATCCATGGATCTCTAATACTATCTACTTCTAAGAAGATTGTCGACATCTTCACCAAACCCTTCACAAAAAGACAATTTCTTCATTTAAAAGTTGTGTTGGGGCTATGGGAGGCTATTTATTTGGGGGGCTACTTATTCATTTCTCTCTTTACTTTTGTGGGGGGTTCTCTCTCTATTCAATACCAAGAACTTGGGAAAACCCCTTTGCAACCAATCATGCCTTGAACTTATCGATTGGCCCATCTACTATGAATTTTGTCCAATAGATCCACTTACATCAAAAAAGTTTCCTTTCCTTAGGAAGGGGAACAAGATCCCAAGTGTGGTTCCTAAACAAGGAACTATACTCCTCCTACACGGTTACATCCTGTTGCAAGGTGTGGCCCTTGGTCTCCTTGTTCAGTGCTGTGCTTCAGTGGTTTGCGACAAGGGCTTAACCACCTCCCGTGCTTGTTAAGTCAAGTGGTTGTATCGGGCATTAACAGGTCGATCTTTTGGTGCAATGGCAACTAACAGTTGGTATCAGAGCCGATGTCACGGGTTCAAACCTTGCATTTGCGCTGGGGGGGATTGTTGCAAGGTGTAGCCCTTGGTCTCCTTGTTCAGTGCTGCACTGTGGTGGTTTACGACAAGGGCTTAACCACCTCCCGTGCTTGTTAAGTCAAGTGGTTGTATTGGGCATTAACAGGTTGATCTTTTGGTGCAATGGCAACTAACACATCCCACTTAGGAATGCCAAATGTCTCCCAAAAAGACTATAGATCAGAAGTAGAAATAATGTAAACATTTGAGAGGCTCATTCTACAATAACATATGTAGAAGTAATCTATTTCTCTTTTGATCTATTTGTTCTTTCCTTTAGTCTCTTAGTCTTGGGTAGCTTCCATAGACAAATCTTACAACTCTAAAGGTACCATATGTACAAAAAGATCAAGAAGATGATACACAAGTATTATTAGGCATAGTCAAAGTGCATACTCCTCTCCAATGGTAATGGTATGCAAGAAAGATGACACATGGTGGATGTGTCCTGATAATAGAGAGATCAACAAGTACACCATAAACAATAAGTTTCCAATTCTAGTAATTGATGGGTTGTTAGATGAGCTAAATGGTGTTTATTTTACTAAAATTGCTTTTCATTCTAGTTATCATCAAATCAGAAATAGAGATGAGGATATACATAAGACAACTTTTCAAACCCATGGGGGCCACTATGAATTTCTGGTGATACCTTTTGGCCTCACAAATACACCATCTACATTTCAAAGTTTGATGAACTCTACCTTCAGACCATTTTGTGGAAATTTATTTTTCTATTTTTTGACATCTTAATATATATGATAACTTGGGAGGAAGACTTGCAACATTTGGATCAAGTTTTTGGCATTATTGAATAACATCAACTTTATTCTAAACCATAAAAGCATGTCTTTTGGAGTCAAAGGTGTGGAGTACCTAGGTCATATAATTTCACACAAGGAAGACAAGGTGGACCCTCACAAGATCAAGACCATAGTAGAATGTAAAATGTCTAGGATCCTCAAGAACCTACAAGGTTCTTAGGGCTTACTAGTTACTATCACCAATTTGTAAAATGTTATGACAACATAGTATCACCTCTCATAGATTTGTTGAAGAAGGATTCCTTGTAGTGGAATTAGGTAGCCACTTGAGCATTTGAGAAGCTAAAGGAAGCCATGTGCACAACTCTAATTCTAGCTACCCTAGATTTTTCTAAAACCTTCATCGTGGAATATGATTCTTATAGGAATGGCACAGGAGTACGCAAGAGAGAAGACCCTTAGCATTTGAGAGTCACCAATTCAAAGATAAGAATTTGTTGAAACCAATTTATGAGAAGAAAATGTCAGATATCCTACACACAATCAAATAATGGAGACCTTATCTAATGGGAAGATACTTTTAAGGAAAAGATAAATAATTATAATTTGAAATACTTCTTGGAATAGAGGTTACCATCTAAAGAACAAAAAATTGGGTCACAAAGATGTTGGGATATGAGTTTGAGATCATATATATGAAAGGAAAGGAGAATGTTGTGGTTGATGCTCTATCTAGAAGGGATGAACCTACATAGTCACTATGGTATGCCATTTCCATGTTGTAGGCATATTAGGTGGATGAGGCATTAGAGAAATAAGAACATATGGATACTCAAAGTCTTGTTCAAAAACTCCAACAAGAATCAAGTTTGTTAGATAAATTTTCATGGAAAGGAAATACTCTATGGTACAAGGATAGTTTAATGTTTTGAAAAAGCTACACACTTCTCTTGTAGGTGGATATTCAAGGCTTTTGGAAATTTATCATAGAATCAACCAATATTTATTTTGGGATTGGCTCAAGGGGGATGTCTAGAATTTTGTGGTAGAATGTATGGTATGTCAAAAAAATAATGTGGAGACAATTAAGACTCCAAGTTTTCTGCAAACCTTATCTATTCCAAGCCAAAGGTGGGAGGAGGTATCCATGGATTTCACTATTGGTTTGCCCAGGACTGAAGGAAAAAATATCACATAGTTTTTATGAATTGATTCACCAAATATACATATTTTTGTACTCTGTCACACCCAATTGTATCAAGTACTATAGCAACAACCTTTATGCATACCATTCAAAAGTTACATGGGACTCTAAAAATCATAGGAATTGATAAGATCCTATATTTACAAGTAATTTTTGGACTAACTTATTCTCATGTTTAGGAACTCAACTTACTTGTAAATTGTCATATCATCCCTAATTAGACGGACAAACTAAGGTGCTCAACAAATGCTTGAAGGTCTATATAGGATGTTTTGCTTCAAATAAGCAAGAGAGATGAGTTCAATAACAATCACTAACAAAATGGTGGTATAACACTTCTTTCCACACTTCATCCAAAATGTCTCTATTTTTGGCACTATATGGGTACCATCCATCACCTCTTCATTGCAGGCACAACCAAAGGTTTAGCAGTTAAAGAACACATTTAACACCAACAATAGGTACTCTCTATTATGAGGGAGAACTTAGTAATGACACAAAATAGAATCAAGTAGCAAGTTGATTATCATCATAGTGAGAAATTTTGGAAGAGATTGGGTCTTTGTGTGATTACAACCATATTAGAAAATGTCACTGAACCAATAGAAGAATGATAACAAGCTTGCACCTAAGTATTATGGCCCTTATAAAGTTTTGTAGAAGATTGGAAATGTAGCATACAAATTGGATTTACCTAACTCAACACCAATATTACATGTTTCTTGCTTGAAGATAAGAGTTTCAACCCAGACAGAGTTACCGGAGCTTGATTAGAAGGGTAGGATAATTTTGGAACTTGAGGAAATCCTTAAAAACACATAGAGATATTGTGGAAAGGGTGATTACAAAGCATTTGATCAAGTAGAATAATTCTCTTATTGAAGATTCTACAAGGGAAAATGAAGATTTCATGCAAAAGTATCCACAATTGATCTTTATTGAGGATAGTGCCTCTCTGAAGAGGGAAGACATGCTACACCCTTAGCCCATTGATTGTATTGGGACATGTGGCCGACTTGTGGCTAGCATAATCCTTAAGTATAAGTATAGTATGCTAAGTCAGCCTCATTGGGACTAGGGTAGTAATATTACCTAATGATGCCTATATATAAGAGGTAGTGAGTAGTGGTTGATCACCATATTGTGAATTTTGTTCTTATTGAAGACTGTTAAAGGTTTGCCCCCTCAAAGTAGCCTATTATTATCAAGTATTCATAGCATATATTCTATTATATTATTCTTGTGCAAATAATTTCATTACATAATCAACCTTGACCCAATAATGCAACACATGCCTTCATTTTCAATGAGATAACTACAAAATTTAATATAAAGGGTTGGGTTCCTACAATTACTTTTTGAGTCGTTAAGACTCCTAGCACCTTTACTCTATATTGATCCAATCCTACTAATTGACAGGTCAACACCAAAATAGTAGGCTTTCCACAACTCTTCCATGTATTGTATAGAAGTGTATTCACACCAAAACTACCATCAACAATAGTATTTTTCAATTTGCTCCCTATTATTTCCATATTCATGAGTATGGGCCAACAAGATGAATTCATCATCAAGAAAGAGCATATGATTGATCACTTTATCTTTGATATAGGGGGCTTAACTATAGGTTCCTTATTATATTTAATGTTTTCACCCTCAATTTCTATACCACCTAACTCTTCCAAGTATTCTCTAGTACATTCACACCAAAATTGTCATTGACAATAGTATTTGTCCATTTACCGCCTAGTATTTATGTATACACAATTATTAACCAACAAGCTAAATTCATCATCATGAGCATATGATCACTCATTTGAACACTAGTGGAGGGGTCTCAACTCTAGGATCCTTATTATGCTTCATGCTTTCCCCATCAACTGATGTTGTACCACTTGAACTAGGTGTGTTACTATATACTTATGACCAATGTCTTGTACAATAGCAATTGTAGCATTCTTTAGTTCTAGAATGCTTTGCAATAAATCAATTAGCTTCACAAGCACAGTGGATTTTAAGACTTGTCTTGCAATAGATTTATCAAATCCAAGTCTATTAGTTATTGTACATGTGTGTGATTGTCATCTTTCTTCAACTATTTCCCTTCAACTTCTGCTCTTACTTCAACCAGTCTTTCTTTCTTTAACTATGGGTTAGGGTAATCAATGTTCTTTGCTTGTGGTCTGGTAGTTACCAAAACCTCATACTTAGCTACATCAATTATGTTGATGTTGGCTTTCTTTTGAGAATTATCATCATTATGGTCCTCAAGTCCACACCATTGACAGAGACATCTAGTGTTACTTTGATTAGTAGGGAAATCACTTGGAAAATGATCCAATTTATTATACTTTTGAAACTACACAATAGGTCAATCCTAGCCATCATACTAAATTTGATTCCCAATTCCACCCATGTTTTTTGATATGTTATGTACAATTTGCATGTTCTACACCCCACCATACCTAGTGGGGCCTGTTAGGACTTAAAAAATCAGTCCTCGAAATGCCCATTTTGCTCCCAAAAATCTAAAAAAATCCTTTGCAAATTTCTTAGCAAATGTCACCATTGGATAGAGAATTGAATTATGCCATCTTGAAATTCCTTGAAATGAAGAAGTTATAGTGTTTAAATTTTGGTTTTTATGCTTTTTGCCTTGGTCAAAAATGTTTTCTCCCTTAGAATATTTTTCATTTTTTGCCTTATTGGTAAATCAGCTTTTTCCCAAACTTACTAACTTTTCAGGAGTTCATTTTTTAGCCAATTCACTGATAAGGCAACAACAGAGCAAAGGGAGAGTGTTGCAATAAAGGGATAAAGACAAAAGGAAGAAGTCTATTGGAAAGCTTGTTTAGGTTTGAAGTTCTTGAAGTTTGTCGATAGGGAGTTCACCCAATGACCATTTCCTTGACAAAGAGATAAAGGTAAAGAAAAGAGTCTTTTATCGGTGATAGGTATGGTTTGAAAATCTGAGGAATCATTGATAAAGTAAAGTGGAAGTGTGATGTCAAAATGTTAAGTTTGGCGCAGGGCAATTTTGCTGATAAAGGCAAATTGGGGTGATAATTTGGCTAAGGCATGAAAGGAAAAATAATGCTTTGTCGGGGAACTGGTAGAAAAGTGAACTAATGAACTAGTTCAGATTTGTGGCAGTTTGCCGATAAGTCTTTTTTCCGACATGCTCAAAAGGAATGTAAAAATCGTTTAGGTGGCATTTTTGCAGATAAAGTGACAAAGTGCTAATTGGTTCGTCAAAACAAGTTTTTTCTGACTAAGGAGAAGTAAGTAAAGTTTGGTAAAACATAATTTTGCTGATAAGGAAGTTGGTTCAGCATGCGTCCTTTTTTCTGACAAAGCAAAACAAAAAGATTCTAAGGCAAAAGGGAGATCAAGTGTTAGGTTTAGCAAAAGGATTTTTTGTCGATAAAGAGGAAAACAACACCATGATCCCTTGGTTCTAAAAGGGGCCAGTTTGTTGATAAAGAGAAAAAAGACTAAGGCATGGTTTTATTAGCAAACCGGTTAAGGACCAAAATTTTCATAAGTTTGAAGTTTTCTTATTTCATCGATAAGGCGATAAGGTCAAAGTCAAAGTTTTAAACTATGAAAATTTGTTGAAAAAGAAGAAGCATAGAAGGGGAATAAAAGATGAAGCTTGTAAAGTTCAAGAAAGGGCATGTTTTCTGATAAAGTGAAAATTGGCCAAGACTAGAGAGATATCGGCAAAACGGAAGAAGAAGGAACTAGAGAACTAGTTCAGGATTTTCATAATTTGTCGATGAGGTGATAAGGGTATGTTTTTCACCAAGTTCTGAAAATTATGAAATCAATGACAAAGCAATAAAGGAGATGGTTCAACAAAACATGTTTTTGCTGATGAAAGGTAGCAAGGGCCTTTAGTTTGCAAATTTTAGATTTTGTTGATAAAGGCAAAATGACTCAAGTTCACAAATGTTGATGTTTACTGATAAAGCATGAAAAAGGCATCAAGTAAGTAAAGTTTGAAAATCACAAGATTTGTCGATAAAGGGAAAATTAGGATAAGTTTGAAGAGGCCAAATTTTACCAACCAAGAAGGAAAAATAGATGAAAAGAGAAGTTCACCAAGTGGGGTTATTTCTGATAAAATAGGAGAAATGGTGAAGGCTCGGTTAAGAAAAAGGTGGGATTCGCAAACAGGGTGAATAAAAGTAGAAAAATACAGAAGCTCATGAGAAGGGAAAAAGAAAACTAAGTCTAATGCAGAAACAAATGGTGGAGGGACGAAGGCCACTTCCTTGGTTTCCCAACTCCTCAAACCACTTGGGAGTGCTCCAACCACTTCCAAGAGCGTCATCAATATGAAGTGACTGGATGACATCAAGACAAATGCAATTAAGGCAGTTGTTGAGGATTTCAATATGCAATTAAGGAGTTTGTTGAAGGTTTTATGGTTGTTGAATATTTTGGCACCCAAATCTTTTCTAGATCTTTCTCAGACTGACTTAGGATGGCTATAAAGGCAAGATCAGTTCTCTTGTCAAGGGTTGGTCATCTTTACCATTTTTCAGGTGACTAAGTGTAGAGCTCTCTAGGGTTCCAAAGGGAAGAAAAGTTACAGTTCTCTAGGAGATAAGACACAGGTTATGAAAGGTTTTTTTTTTTTCAGATTGATTTCAGTTATCATTGTATGAATTTCTTCTTCTTCTCCTATAATTTTTCAAGGAAATCCTAAGTTCAACTAGGTTTCCTCTTGCCACACTTCGTGGTATGACTATAACCGTTTATCAGTTGAATCAGATAAATTCTTAAAACATTACATGCTATGTAATGATCTCTTATATGGTTATAGATGAATGATTATATGTAGACAAAGGATTACTAAGTATTTTCTTCATTGATTGTTGTCTTTCTTGCATTTGGGTATCCAGAAAGTGTGCGTTTCATTTCTTTTGTTGTTTTCTTCCTTCTGTTGAACTATGGACTTAGTAACCCATTGTATTAGGCACTGATCTAAAGTGTTTGATCACCCATACTCTTTAAAAAATCAAAACAAATTCATCACATGTGAAGCAAGTAGTTAGTGTTAGATTTAGGGCACACAACTGAGAGGGGGGGTGAATCAGTTGTACAAAACTTGCTTCTAATTCAAACACTTAAATCCTCTTGTTATTTTATAGCATATCAATTAATCACTCATGAAAGCATAAAGCATAAACATCAGAGCAGAGACACATCAACATATGAGACACCAAGATTTTGACATGGAAAACTTGGTCAAGGGAAAAACCACGGGGTGATTAACCCAAGGATTATTCTCTGTTAGAAGAATAAGAAAAATAGATGGCACATGCCAATTAGGGCTCACTGCTTGAGCACACTACTCACAAGAGGCACACTATCTACAAAGTAACAAGTATCACAAACTTGAACTGGAGATTGACATCTTTACCATGCCTGGATCAATTCCATTTAAGCCCAAAAACTCCTGCTCTGCTTTTCGCTCTTCTTCTTCACTATACCACAGACATCCGCACCAAGACACACTTCAAAATGAATTCACAATCCCTTATTTATACAAGGCATCAACTTAGGAACAATCATCTAAGTCAGCAAACACCTACAAGATCATTCGCAAGCTGTGTAATACATCCGATCGGCTAGTCTCAAGAAGAACACCAATATCCATGGTTATTCTTCAAATGCAAACTCTAACTTTAATGCGGACCACAAATAAGAATTGTACATGATCCAAAGATCACCAAAACCTTTCCTGAGTCATCAATAACATCCGCACTTTATCAGCGTACTGGAATTCTTCTCTTCTTCATCTAGAACTTTAAGAATACAATTTGTCATCACTGTCATAATGAAAAAGATGCTTCTGGACCTCCTAACCATGAGAAAATCTAGTTGTCACTTCACACGGACTTCTTCAACATTCCCTCCAATCCATAGAATGAGTTAATGCAATTCTGGAGCTCACCGGACCAATCTATGACACTCTGTCATCACTGAAATTCTTCAGATCTTTATGTGGACCTCTGAAATCTTGACTGGAACATCTCAAGACTCATATCTTCAAACCCTTTAAACCGTATACTCTGATCCTCAATCTATTGTTCCTGATTGAGGCTTATTCTCTCAATATCCTTAGCACACAGCTTACCTAATCCTTCTCATTAATGCAACATGAGTATGTTGACATCAATGACAACACCAATTATCCTCATACTTGCAACAATCTCCCCCTTTGTCATTGATGGCAACATATGATGTGAAAAACCATCAAGACAAGAACTTCTCCTTTCTATCACAGCTCCCCCTATCAGCAACAACCCTTCGCATGTCTTCTCTTCCTTTACTGCTCCCCCTTTGATCATCAACCACTTGTTTTTCACGTGTCATCTCTCCCCCTTTGACATCAATGGCAAAGGACTCATACTTGCAATTCTAACATATTAGAATCATACCAGCTGCTCCCCCTGAATAGTAGCTCCCTATCATCAATCCGGATCACAAGATATGACTGTGATATCGACCAGATTGATGCACATCAGTGCATCCTAGTTCATCACCAGAGGGGCAATAACCCCTAACTTCTCCCTGAGATACTCAAAAGAGTCCTTGGGAAGAGGTTTAGTAAAAATATCTGCAAGCTGATCCTTGGAGGGCACATACTCCAATCTGACTTCACCCTTGTTCACTTGCTCTCTCAGAAAGTGAAATTTGATAGATATATGCTTGGTCTTAGAATGCAATACTGGATTCTTAGAAATATTTATTGCACTTGAATTATCATAGAAAATTGTGATAGGCTCCTCATATTCTACTTGAATATCTCTTAGCATTTGCTTCATCCACAAAAGTTGAGTGCAACTTCCTACTGCTGCAATGTATTCTACTTTAGTTGTAGACAGGGATATTGCCTCTTGTTTCTTGCTTAGCCAAGAAACCAACCTTTTTCCCAAAAAGAATGCTCCTCCACTTGTACTCTTCCTATCATCCACATCTCCTGCCCAATCTGCATCTGTATATGCATGAAGAGAAAAATTATGATCTCTAGGATACCATAGACCATACTCAACTGTTCCTTTTAAGTACCTAAAAATTCTTTTGATTGCCATGACATGAGATTCTTTGGGATCAGCCTGGAATCTCGCCACAAGACCAATAGCCTGCATTATATCTGGTCTAGTTTGAGTGAGGTACAATAATCCTCTAATCATTGATCTGTACTTTAGCTGATCTATCTTAGGAGAGTCATCATCTTTGCTCAACTTACATCCAGTTGCCATGGGAGTGTTCATTGGCTTTGAATCTTCCATTCCAAATTTTCTCAATAATTCTTTCACATATTTGGTTTGAGAGATAAAGATTCCTTTCTTTGTCTGAGTAATTTGCAGACCCAAGAAGAAATTCATTTCACCGAGCATTAACATTTCAAACTCACCTTTCATTTGATTTGTAAAGGTTTTACACATACTATCTCTTCCTTCAAAGATGATATCATCAACAAATACTTCAACAATCAAGATGTTTTCATGATCAATTTTGAAATATAGGTTACTATCAGTAGTACCTTTGTTGAAACCAATCTTCAAAAGATGTTTGTCTAGCCTTTCATACCATACTCTTGGAGCTTGCTTTAGACCATATAGTGCCTTTTTTAATTTGCAGACCATATCACCATGCTCAAATAACTGAAATCCATCATGTTGTTCAATGTACACCTCTTCTTCTAAGTCACCATTCAGGAAAGCAGATTTGACATCCATCTGATACACTTTGAAATCTTTGAAGGTAGCAAATGAAAGAAATAGTCTAACTGCTTCAATTCTTGTCACCGGAGCAAAGGTTTCCTCAAAATCAATCCCTTCTATTTGAGAGTAGCTTTTGCAGACTAATTTGGCTTTATTTCTGATTACTTCAGCAACTTCATTTAGTTTGTTCTGGAAGACCCATTTGGTTCCAATCACATTCTTGTTACTAGGTCTAGAAACAAGATCCCAAGTGTGATTTTTCTCAATTTGCATCAACTCTTCCTCCATTGCTTTGGTCCAATTTTCATCATTGCAGGCTTCATTTATTGTCTTAGGTTCAATCTTTGAAATCAGACAACATTCATCTGAATTTTGAGCAATTTTCCTTCTAGTTTGCACACCTTTGCTTTTGTCACCTATGATCTGATCTTCAGAGTGGTTCAGTCTTACATACCTTGGAACTTTGGGAGTTTCTTGCACTTCTACTTCTTGATCAGGCTCATTCAGACCTATCTCTTCTTCTTGATTTACCAGATCAGTCTGAATCTGACTTTCAGGAGAGGATTGAGCTCCTTGAACCAGAACACCATCTTGATCATCTTCATCATACTCATAAAACCTTGAGGCTTTCTCTATTCCCTCATCAACCTTCACATTTGTACTTTATATCATCTTTCTTAGTCTCTTGTTATAACACTGGTATGCTTTGCTTTGAGTGGAGTAACCCAAGAAAATTCCTTCATCACTTCTAGCATCAAACTTTCCTAGATCTTCATCTCTTTTAATGTAACATTTGCTACCAAATACTCTAAAATATCTCACAGTAGGAGTGATGCCAAACCAAAGTTCATAAGGAGTCTTATCGGTATTGCTTCTGATTTGAACTCGAATGAGAGTATAGACTGCAGTGCTGACAACTTCTCTCCAAAACATCTGGGGAACATTTGCTTCCATCATCATTGTCCTAGATGCTTCCTGGATGGTCCGGTTCTTTCTCTCTACTACTCCATTCTACTATGGAGTCCTAGGAGCAGATAACTATCTCTTTATACCATGCTTCTCACAAAAATCTATGAATTCACCAGATGTGAATTCACCACCTCTATCAAACCTCATACATTTTAGTTTTAATCTAGTTTGATTCTCTACCATAGCCTTGAAGATTTTGAACTTCTCAAAAGCTTCTGATTTCTCTTTCAGAAAGGTAACCCACATCATCTGGGAATGGTCATCAATCAATAACATGAAATATCTATCACCTTGCATACTCTTGATTCTTGTCAAACCACATAGATCAGTATGAACTAATTCCAATAATCTGATAGAGGACTAATCCTTGCTTTTGAATGAGACTCTGCTCTGTTTACCCAGCTGACATTCTTTGCACAAATTGTTTGTAGGTTTTACCAATTTTGGAAGATCTCTTATAGCCTGAGTATTGCTTATCTTGATGATGTTATCAAAATTTACATGACACATCCTTCTATGCCATAACCAACTCTGATCAACTTGAACAAACAGACAATTTTTACCAGCACCAACCAAGTGGAAGATATTACCTTTAGTTTGAGTACCAGATGCAATCTGTGTTCCGGATCTTTCAAAGACTTTGCATTTTCCATCCTTGAATCGGAGATCATAGCCTTTGTCCACCAACTGTCCAACACTGAGAAGATTGTGTTTCAAACCTTCAACATACAGTATATTACCAATTTTGTTTCTTCCATTAAAAGAAATAGTTCCTCTTCCTTTGATTCTACTAGTAGAATTATCACCAAACTTTACTACTCCTCCTTCATACCTTTCCAAATCTAAGAACTTGTTCTTGTCACCTATCATATGGTGAGAGCATCCACTGTCAATAACCCAATCATCCTTTTCTTCAACTTGGGTAGCCAAAGCTCTTTCTATAACCTTATGATTGACAGATTCAGAGGATATTGGATCTTCTTCCTTGATGGCAATAAACACCCATTCATTTCTAGATTTGTTTCCTATCTCTGATTCATCATCTATTACTCCTTCATTATCATCTTCATGATGAACATAATAACAATTCTTTTGGAACCTTTGTCTGTTAGAATTTGACCTTGTAGATCTTTCCAGACATCTTGAGGCAAAATGACCAATCTTATTGCAGTTGAAGCACTTAAAGGGTAATTTTCCTTCATACTTACCGGATCCTCTTGGCAGCCTCTTTGCAATGAGGGCTTCAAGTTGACCTATTTCTGCTTCTTCCACTTCCATGTCTCTTCTTGTTTGATCATACCATGACAGATTCCTTGAAGAGTTTTCTCCTAGATCAAATCTTTGTTTACCTTTCATAAAGGCACTGGCTTTGAATGCAGATTTAGTCTTGGGGGGATCATCTCCAAACTCGGTCATTTCAAATGAAGCCAGTTTGCCAGCCAATTTGTCTCTTGTGACTGTTGTATGGGCTCTGAATTCATCAATGGCAGCAACCTTGATTTTGAAGGCAGCAGGAAGGGATCTGAGAATTTTGCCAACAATCTCATTTTCATCCAAAACTCTACCAGCATTCCTAATTCCACATACCAGCTCATTTACTCTTGGCATAAATGTAGTAATATTTTCATCATCTCTCATCTTCAGTCTTTCAAATTTCCCTTTGAGACTCTACAACCTTGTACTCTTAACATACTCATCTCCTTAATGCAGAAGTTCCAGTTTAACCCAGATCTCATAGGCAGTTGGTAGGTCAATAACATTTGAGAGCTCTGAGTCAGTTAATGCACTTAGAAGAGCCTCTTTGGTCCACAGATTGTTTTCAGCATCTGTGATTTCATTTAGAGTTATCGGACCACCCTGTGGAGGTGCATAAGCTTTTGTGACCATGGACCAGTACACCTTTCCCATACACTGCAAGTGACATTTCATGCGACCTTTCCAAAGAGAGAAGTTGGTTCCATCAAACTTTGGACTATCCTTCTTGTATGACGACATCCTGGATCTCCTCAAGCAGTTAAGCTCCTTTTAGAGGAACTTGGCTCTGATACCAATTGTTAGATTTAGGGCACACAACTGAGAGGGGGGGTGAATCAGTTGTACAAAACTTGCTTCTAATTCAAACACTTAAATCCTCTTGCTATTTTATAGCATATCAATTAATCACTTGTGAAAGCATAAAGCATAAACATCAGAGCAGAGACACATCAAGATATGAGACACCAAGATTTTGACGTGGAAAACCCAGTCAAGGGAAAAACCATGGGGTGATTAACCCAAGGATTATTCTCTGTTAGAAGAATAAGAAAAATAGATGGCACATGCCAATTAGGGCTCACTGCCCAAGCACACTGCTCACAAGAGGCACACTGCCTACAAGAGACACACTGTCTACAAAGTAACAAGTATCACAAACTTGAACTGGAGATTGACATCTTTACCATGCCTAGATCAGTTCCATTTAAGCCCAAAAACTCCTGCTCTACTTTTCGCTCTTCTTCTTCGCTATACCACACGCATCCGCACCAAGACACACTTCAAAATGAATTCACAATCCCTTATTTATACAAGGCATCGACTTACAAACAATCATCTAAGTCAGCAAACACCTACAAGATCATTTGCAAGACGTGTAATACATCCGGTCGGCTAGTCTCAAGAAGAACACCAATATCCATTGTTATTCTTCAAATGCAAACTCTAACTTTAATGCAGACCGCAAATAAGAATTGTACACGATCCAAAGATCACCAAAACCTTTCTTGAGTCATCAATAACATCCGCACTTTATCAGCTTACTGGAATTCTTCTCTTCTTCATCTGGAACTTCAAGAATACAGTCTGTCATCACTGTCATAATGAAAAAGATGCTTCCGGACCTCCAAACCATGAGAAAATGTAGTTGTCACTTCACACGAACTTCTTCAACACTCCCTCCAATCCGCAGAATGAGATAATGTAATTCCAGAGCTCACCGGACCAATCTATGACACTCTGTCATCACTGAACATCTATCAGAACTAGTTCTACTTGAGTGATCATAACTTCTTCAGATCTTTATGCGGACCTCTGAAATCTTGACTGGAACATCTCAAGACTCATATCTTCAAACCCTTTAAATCACATACTCTGATCCTCAATCTATTGAGGACTTTTGCCTTCTTGTCATCACTGTTCTTTATTGTTCCTGATTGAGGCTTATTCTCTCAATATCCTCAGCACACAGCTTACCTAATCCTTCTCATTAATGCAACATGAGTATGTTGACATCAATGACAACACCAATTATCCTCATGCTTGCAACAGTTAGTTTGTATGTCTTGCAAACAAGCATACCTGCACTTGCCATTGTTAATGGCAGTGCCTTCTCATCAGCTATATAGGGGTTATTAGTGACAACCAATTGTTTTAGGTCCAGTGACATTCTTTGGGGCTTAGAAGATGATTTGGATTTGGTTGTCCTTTCATTTTTAGTTGTTCATATGGTGTTGAAGCATAAACATGTTCAAGTATACCCCTTGGAATATCCCTCCTAAGTCTAAGTTGATCTCAAAGTGCAGAGGAGCCTTCTCACTCCTGTTAGTTAGCCAAAATCACCTTAAACTTATTGATGAACCTCTTCCTATCATCTAGAATGACCATCCCTAGCCTAGGTGATTTAGGAATGTTTTAGGGTTTAGGTTTCCAGCTAGATTTTGGGTCCCAAAAGAATTGGCACCATTGTCAGGGATAAAGTTACTATAGCCATTGTCGGGTTTTAGGTAGCTGGATTATTTTTTAGACCTTTGTAACAACACATTTGTAGTTGTACAGTATGTTGTTGTGGTAAGTTTGGCAACCCGTTAACTTACACTAACAGATTGGCGTCGTTGCTAGGGAACCCATACTTAGGGTTCATATTTGAAGACCTCTGCAACAAAGTTACTAAAGAAATTCTTCCTAGTAGGGAAGTGGCAACTCTATTAGTGAAAAACTAGAAAGTTAGTTTTCAAAAGTATTGAAATGGACTATAGAAAAAGGGTAGAAGATTATGTTGGTTCTCCTTCCGAATCAGCAAAGGGTTTGCCAATTCCTATGCACAGGCAGATTCGGCCAACATAAATACAAGAGGTTGTGTGAGCTGCCTCCTCTTCACTTCTAGTTCTGCCGCACCAAGGGGGGTATCCCTATAGATAAAAATTTGACACTTTGACTTTCCCAATTGATAGAAAGATTTAGCTTTTTAGAATAGGCAGAATACTCTCATGTATGGACCAAGATTTATGTGATAAATCACAAGTTTGGCAACATTCTTGGACATGTGTCTGGTTGTGGATGAGAGTGTGCAAGGGTCCTAATTCTACTCCTACAAACTAACAGGTTAGAAATGTGAAATGATTTGTTTTTTATGTTTGAAGTTATGGGATTTTCCTAGACCCTTTAAACAGACAGATTCCCAGACTAGTGCCTTATCTAGGTAGCAGAGTCAAATCTATGAATGTAAATCTCTCCCTATGACAACATAACTTCATATCTAGAGGATTTACATAAGATATTACTGCCTAACAATAATATATCCAAGAAACAATATTACCTATGATCATACTTAGCAAATCCTATGATACAATCCATTTTCCTTTGTATCTAATCAAAAGCCTATTTAACCACTCCTTGAGCAGATGCAAGAAATCTGACACATAGTACAACAAGTATATACTGAAAAACTTGGAAGCCCTTGACAACCTTGTTTGAAAGGAAAACAAGTAACATGCAAGAGACAACCATAAACAATACACACACCAGGTGTTTTTCATTTAAATTCAATCTACATAGAAAATCATCATACATGAATTTATCATTTACAAAATAAGCGAGACTTGACACACCAGATCAAGGACCGAATCTGCCACAAAAATTTGTCCTTCAAAATGTGAACACCTTGTGTTCAGAGTCAGCAGAAAAACCCAAAAACATCCAACCTCTTGGTAGAATGGCCACTGATCCCCTTTTCAAGGAGCATATGAGCTTCTAGCCACTTACCCTGATAGACTTCATCAATGCAAAGACCACTTCTCTCAATTTTTGATGCAATAATCAGATCTTTCATCAATTCTGGTCACTGAAGCTATCAGATTCACCATAAAAGCCAGCAGTGCAAGCAACCTGGACCTCGAGCAAATGCGACATTTTTTCAATCACCGTGCAACATGGTAGTTGACTGTGGAAAGAGCATGCAAAAAGGTGCCAACCGACAGTCATTTGAAATGTTTATCCTCAGCCGCAGGATCAGGCTCCATACAAGCAAGATCGATGGTTGCAAATTTTCAAATTTGTGAGATCTAAATATCCCACATTAGCCCTGCAGTGACCTCTTCAACACTTTATATACTAGGCTATGAGCACATATAATGTCACACAATTTTACCTTGCGTGACTAATGAACCATCTGCCAAGATCCCAACGTCATGACTCGTGCCATCAGCGAACCTCCTACTTGCTCACCCGATATGCAATATCATCCTGATGTGAAACATCACCCTCATCGGCGCCACCTGATGTATCAGAGAAAGATCCTCTTGCACATATTCTTGTCTTCATCGGCGATCGGTGGGACCACTAGCATAGCTGCCGATAATAATTGTCATGTCAAAGACCATATGATGCATCCCATCAGACTTTAGATGATGTCATTGTCATGTTGCAGCATCAGGGTGATCTTCGTAAGATGACTGATATTTGGAATATGACCCCCCCTTTCAGAATATCAAGCTGGACTAAAAATTTTGAAATATGACCCCATCATACTTAGATGACGTCATCGTCATGTCAGCATAGGGTGATATTCGGTGGCAAGGGTGATATTCGTAAGATGACTGATATTTGAAATATGACCCCCCGTAAGAATATCAAGTCAATAGATAAGTAGATATCGACCCACATGTAAAATTGACGTCCATACTTCGCGGATCAAGTGATTATGAGGTGATAACGCAACATCAGGGTGATCTTCTCTAAGATGACTGATATTTGGAATATGACCCCCCTCTTTCAGAATATCAGGCTCGACTGAAAATTTGACCTAGCATAACTTTTTGCTTGAAACTTGAATGCTCATGCATGCACCAACAGATTATTCATAACATGAAAGCTCTTCTAACCATTCAAGAAGCCTACCAGATAGGGGTAGAGTAAGATACCCTAATGTGGTGCTGACAAGATATCCTTATGTAGTATCACCATTGAATGCCTAGGACTAAGTGGGTATTTTTGGAAGAGATGATGTATTTGATGACTGAAGAATTTAGCATCAATACACTTTTGAGGACTCCACTGACAATATACTCAGAACAAATAGAAGATTGAATAGAGATGGGTATGATGTCAGGAGAAATCAAAATTTCATTGGTAGGGGAAGAAGAGACATGCCTTAGAATAGACTGCAGTATGCGGATAGGATTGACCCCAAATTTTCCATCCATGAGCTCACAACAATAAAAAAGGGAATCAATGAAACGGTTGCTGACTTCAATGGTAGATTCATTATGACAATGAGAAAGGTGCCTCATCAAATGAGACCTAATGAACCTATGTGTTTGGTTTTATATTGTGGTGCCTTTGATTCTAAAATCAGTTAGTGCTTGAGGTACAAGAGTCCTCAAACACTAAGGGAGGCCTATGCTATGATCATCAATATTAAAAGTAACATGAGAGCCTCTAGTAAACATGTTAAGAGATCTGATGTGAAGATCTCTCGGCCTGATAGAGCAGCTTTTAATAAGCCTCTCACAACTGAAGAGAATTTGGATAAGCTTATGGGGGTAATGAAAGACTTATCCTACAAAGTTGCTCGAAATGACAAAGGGTTGCCACCACAAGGTGTTGCAACACATTTCAATGAAGGTCACAGACTGTATAACCAACCTTACAACATAGATTGGTCTAAGAGACCACAATAGAATAATAGACAAGTTTCCCATAGGCATGTTAGTTTCAAACAACCTGAGAGAGATACTCCTAATCCATTGAGTAAGGATCAAGCAAATTTTCAAGATGAGAGTCTTTGGTGGCAAGTGTGTTTCCTTCCCCATGACTCAGTAAACTATGCAGTTGCTCATTCAATGAGAAGAGATGAGAAATTTCCCTATGAATAAGGTGGAATTAAGTATTATGAGGAGGAGATAAATCAGTTTGACACACAGGAGTATGAGAAAATGGGTCATGATCTAGATTATGATAGCTAATGATGATCATATTTTTCAATATGATCATGCTGAAGATCAAAAGAGATAGCAATTTCCTGCTCATGATTTTGGGCACTTGAGGGATCTCATGCAAAAGAAGTACAAACAATCTAGACCTTCTGAGAAGGATGTGAAAGCTCTCACTGATGCCACTATCTTGTAGGTTCAAGGGGGCCAACGGTTGAGAAATAGGCAAGTGCCTATGCAGAACTCTCTTACTGATGAGTCAAGACATGATACGAAGGATGATGAGAAGAAAAAGTAGAAGGTGAATGTGGAATAGAAAAGTAGTATTGTTCCAAAGAAGACAGTCTGTGCATGAGAAGAAGCGTCCAGTGTAGCCTATTGCAGCAAAACAAAAATATGTACAAAATAACCCAGCATCAACTAAGCAACCAGTTACTATGCCCATATTAGGGGTTCATTTCCCAAAAGGTGGTTACAAACATGATCAGTCCCAGGCTCAAAAGGAATTAGAAAAGGGGAAAGAGAAAACAAAGGAAAAGGGTAAGGATATCTCATCCAATCCAGTAATACCTTTTATTCCTTTTGCAAATGATGTAACTATTTCATCTGATACTCCTCTGCCAAGTTATCTTCCTATTGACATGGCTCAAGTTTTTAGCCAAATCCAAATTTTAGTGCCAATAGGGGAACTTATTAGAATTCCTGAGCATAGGGATAGAGTTATTTCATTTATCACAGCCTCTAGTGCACCTACATAGTCCATTGTTGCCCTGGTCAAGGAAGATGATACCATAGAGGTATATCTGGGATCAATTGTTGTTAACATCAGGACAGGAGTAGACCCTTTTTACACAACATTAATCATAAATGGTTGGTTGTTACATAAATGTATGCTTGATTCTGGAGCATCCAATAATGTTATGCCCTTGTTTATCATGAATGATTTGGGTTTGAAAGTATCCAAATCTTTTGGAAAGTGTTTTTCTATGGATTCTAGGGAGGTGAATGTGATTGGTCTATTAAAGGATGTTAAGGTTAAGCTTGCTACCTACCCAAACAAGTCTTTCCTCATGGACATAATTATTGTGGACTGCCCTGCCAAATGGGGTATGTTATTATCTAGGAAATGGGTAGCTTCCATGGGTGGAAGTATACAAATGGATTTGTCATATGCCACAATTCTAGTTCAGGGTGTTGAAGTGAAGTTACATTGGGAAAAGAAGGTAGAAGATGAACACCTAGAGGACAGATAAAAGACAAAGGATGATAAGACCAATTTCTTTGATACTGACATAGACCATTTCATGGGATATTGCAATGATGATAATCCTAGTTTGGAGGCTTTACCTTCTAATTCTGTTACTCATGTTTGTGGTACATTAGAGTTATGGACTTTGTATTTTTATGGTGCATACTCAAGGGAAGGCTCAAGTGCTGGTATTGTTTTGATATCCCCTAATGGTGAATAGTTTGGTAAGTCTTTTAGACTTGATTTTCAGTTTACCAACAATGTGGTTGAGTATGAATCCATCTTGCTGGGCTTAAATGTTGCTCATAAATATGGAGTCACATGTCTGAAAATACATGGTGATTTAGAATTGATTGTGCAACAGATTAGAAGGACATTTGTTGCCAAGGACAACAAACTCAAAGTGTATCGAAATGCAGTCTGGGACATAATGGAATTGTTTGATGCCATTGGCATTGAATGGATTGAGAGGACTAAAAATGAAGAAGAAGATTCCCTTGCTATGGCTTCTTCAAAATTTGATCCTCAAATGAATTTTCCTCATGGCCAATATGCTATGGAAATACTTACAAGGCCAACAATTCCTGATAACATTTATAGTTGGTAGGCTTTTGATGACACAAATCAGATTTATAGTTTTCTAAACTGTATGGATGAATTTGTTAATCAGTTGATTGATTGGTAGCCAATGATAGAAGTGGATGATGGTAAGGAAACTCTGTTTGGTAGTGAGGTTGTGAAATTAAAAACAAATACTATTCCAAAGGGGCTGGTAGCATTAGAAAGAGTGTTTGACAATGCAGACTAATGGAAAAGTAAAAGTAAGCCTATTGAAAAGGACAATGTTGAAGGTGTAAAATTGGAAACTAAGGAGGAACCTAGAATGGTTTACATTAGGAAGAAGTTGAAGCCTCATGAGAAGTAGATGTTGATTTCTCTACTCACAAAATTTAATAAGTGTTTTGCATGGTCCTATGACGAGCTTAAGGCTTATAGGGAGGATTTGTTCTAGCATACCATTCCCCTCCAACCTGATGCAAAACCATTTAGGTAGAAACATAGGCCTATAAATCCTACCATTTCTCCCAAGATGCAAAAAGAACTGTTGAAGATGAAAGAGGGAGGCATTATCAAACCCACCAGACATTCTGAATGGGTATCCAACCTTGTCCTGGTAAGAAAGAATGGGGAAATCAGGTTGTGCATTGACTTTAGAAATCTAAACATCAAATCCCTCAAGAATAACTATCCTCTCCCAAGCATGGATCATTTATTACAGAAGGTTGTTGGTTCATAATTGATGTCAATGATGGATGGATTCTATGGATACAACCAGGTGTTGGTCAAGGAGTTTAAACAATACCAAACAACATTCACCACTCCTTGGGGGACCTATGTATACCTAAGAATACCATTTGGATTAAAGAATGTTGGGTCAACATTTTAGTTATCTATGGATGTAGCTTTTACCAGTCTCATTGATGAGATCATGGTGGTCTATCAAGATGACCTGACAACATTCTCAAAAGAAAGAGGTGAGCACTACAAGCATCTTGAGGTAATCTTCCAGAGGTGTTTAGATTATGGGATTTCTTTGAATCCTAAAAAATGTCAGTTTGGAATTGAAGAGGGTAAGTTGCTCAGGCACATTGTGTCAAAAGATGGGGTAAGGATAGATCCAGAATAAGTAAAGGCTATTGATCTCATCCCCCAGCCCAAATTAGTTAAAGGAATATAGTCTTTTTTCAAGTGAATCAACTTTATTAGGAGATTTGTTCCTAATTTTGCCAAAAAGACTAAGGTCATTTCTAAGATTCTCAATAAAGGGCAATCTATTACCTGGGAGAAAGAACCATCTAAAGCATTCAAGGATGCATTCAAGGATATTAACAAATCTATCAAGGAGGCACCTATACTAATAAGTCCAAATTATTCTAAACCCCTTCAGTTGTTTTCCTTTGCTTCTTTTTATACTATTGTTGTTGTTCTACTCCAAAAGAATGAAGATGGATTCGAACATCCTATAGGATTCTTTAGCAAGTCTTTACAGGATATTGAATTAAATTATTCCATAATGGAGAAGCATGCCTATGCATTGGTTAAGAACATAAATAATTTTAGATCTTATTTCACAGGGGTGAAGATCATAGCATATGTGCCACACATAGCAGTGAAAGATATCTTCACATAGCAAGAAGCTTCTCAGAGAAGATGCAGAAGGATCAAAAAGATCCAAGAATATGACATGGACATATAGGTCACAAAGTTGGTTAGAGGCCAAGGCCTAGCTAAGATGATGGCAAATTCCAACTTAGAGGCAGCTGAGGTAGATGAGGTAAATGTGTCTCAATCTGCTGGTATGTGTGCTTTGGCTGACAATCCATGGTATAAGGATGTTATATTTTATCTTGAAAACATGAATTGTCCACCATGTATGTATCAAAATCAAAAAAGAACACTAAAGCTAAAATCCCATTGGTATGTCCCAATCCAAAATGAGCTCATGTGGAGAAATCATGAGGGAGTATTTCTCAAATGTTTGAATAAGGAGCAAACTAAAACAGTGATGAATTAATGTCATCATGGTGTTTGTGGGGGGCATTTCAGAGCCAAAAGCATTGCTTAGAAGATTTTAAGAGCTGGATATTGGTGGTCGACCTTGTTCAAGGCTGTGGCACAAGAGATAAGAAAATGTGATGCTTGCCAAAGATTTTTTGGCAAGATGAAATTTGATGGGGCATTAGCCTTGTTACCCCTTGCTGTAGATGCACCTTTCCAGCAGTGGGGAATTGACTTCATCGGAGAGATATGGGAAAGGTCTAGCAACGGTTTTAAGTGGATCCTTGTGGCCACTAATTATTTCACCAAGTGGGTAGAAGCAATTCCCACTCACAATGCAACATCCAAAGTGGTTATTGACTTCATAGTAAGCAATATAATCACCATGTTTGGAGTGTTGGTCAGGCCTTTGGCAGACAATGCAATGTGTTTCAGATCTCAAGAGATGCTGAGCATGTGTTCTAAATTTGGCATAAAACTTGTGCATTCATCTCCTTATCACCCCCAAAGCAATGGACAAGCTGAGCCAAGTAATAAAAACCTGATGAAAATTATAAGGACACTAAATCAGAACAAGAAGAGATGGGATGACAGTTTGAAGTATGCTCTTTGGGTTGATACGATAACTTTCGAGAGATCCATTGGTAGAAGCCCATTTGAGATGGTATATGGACTAGAAGTGAAGATGCCCATCAACATAGAATTGCCAGTCCACCAACTACTACAAGAGATTGAAGGGGAGCAACATGATGTAATGTCGTAGAGGATCTTATAGCAAACTAAGATAGAAGAACTGAGAAGTGCTGCACATGACAAAATGTTGCACCAAAAGCATAAAATGAAGCTCTTGTTTGATAAGAGTATTGTGTCAAGGGACTTCCAGGTTGGTAACTTGGTGCTTCTCTACAATGCAATATCTGAAGATAAAGGGAAACATGGCAAATTCAATCCCTTATGGCTTGGGCCTTATGAAGTTGTAGAGAAACTAGAGCTCAATGTCTACCATTTGATGACCCTAGAAGGAGAATTGCTAGAGCTACCTATTCACGGTCAGCTTTTAAAGCATTACTTTTCATAAGTAATGATTTCCTTCAAATTTTGTGATGAAATCTTGCTATATCTAATATTTTTTGACCTCAAGTAGTCTTGACCACTGTTGGTCTTGATGGGTTTTTTTAGTTCGTGTGTTTAATTTTTTGGTGTTTTTTGGTCTGTCCAGCAATCTAAACTCTCATTGTGTCACTTCTTGGCACATGTCCCCAACTAGAGCCACTGTTAGGACTTAAAAATCAGTCCTCAAAATGCCCATTTTGCCCCCAAAAATCTAAAAAAATCCTATGCAAATTTCTTAGTAAATGTCACCATTGGATATAGAATTGAATTTTGAGCAACTTGCCTTTTGAACCATCTCAAAATTCCTTGAAATGAAGAAGTTGTGCATGTTCAAAGTTTAGTTTTTATGCTTTTTGCCTTGGTCAAAAAATGTTTTCTCCCTTAGAATATTTTCCATTTTTTGCCTTATCGGCAAATTGGTTTTTTCCCAAACTTACTAACTTTTTAGAAGTTTGGATTTTAGCTGATTCGCCAATAAGGTGACAACATAGCAAAGGGAGAGTGTTGCGACAAAGGGATAAAGGAAAAAGGAAGAAGTCTATTGGCAAGTTTGTTTTGGTTTGAAGTTCTTGAAGTTTGTCGATAGGGAGTTCACTCGATGGCCATTTCACCAACAAAGAGATAAAGGTAAAGAAAAGAGTCTTCTATCGGTGACAGGTATGGTTTGAAAACCTAAGGAATTGTCAATAAAGTAAAGTGGAAGTGTGATGTCAAAGTGTTAAGTTCAGCACAAGGCAATTTTGCTAATAAAGGCAAATTGGGGTGATATTTTGGCTAAGGCATGAAAGGAAAAATAATGCTTTGTCGGGGAATCGGTTGAAAAGTGAACTAATGAACTAGTTCAGATTTGTGGCAATTCGTCGATAAGTCTTTTTGTCGACATGGTCAAAAGGAATGTAAAAATGGTTCGGCAGGTGGCATTTTTGCCGATAAAGTGTCAAAGTGCTTGGTTCATGAAAATAAGTTTTTGTCAACTAAGGAGAAGTAAGTAAAGTTTGGTGAAACATGTTTTTGCCAATAAGGAAGTTGGTTTGGCATGGGTCCTTTTTGCTGACAAAGAAAAACAAGAAGTTTCTAAGGCAAAAGGGAGATCAAGAGTTAGGTTTGGCAAAAGGATTTTTTGTTGATAATGAGGAAAACAATGCCACGACACCTTGGTTCTAAAAGGGGCCAGTTTTCTGATAAAGAGAAAAAAGACTAAGGCATGGTTTTATTGACAAACAGGCTAAGGACTGAACTTTTTATAAGTTTGAAGTTTTCTTGTTTTACCGATAAGGTGATAAGGTCAAAGTCAATGTTTTGAACTGCGGCAATTTGCTGACAAAGAAAAAGCATAAAAAGGGGCATAAAAGATGAAGCTTGCAAAGTTTTAGAAAGGGCACGTTTGCCAATAAAGTGAAAATTGGCTAAGGCAAGAGAGATATTGGCAAATTGGAAGGAGGAACTAGCGAACTAGTTTAGGATTTTCATAATTCATCGATAAGGCAATAAGGGTATGCTTTTCACCAGGTTCTAAAAATTTTGAAATCGCCAACAAAGCAATAAAGGAGATGGTTCGATAAAATGTAATTTTACTCATAAAAGGTAGTAAACACATTTGTTTCACAAATTTTAGATTTTGTTGATAAAGGTAAAATGACTCAAGTTTGCAAATGTTGATGTTTGCTGATAAAGCATGAAAAAGGCACCAAGTAAGTAAAGTTTGAAAATCACAAGATTTGCTGATAAAGGGCAAATCAGGCTAAGTTCAAAGAGGCCAACTTTTGCCAACCAAGAAGGAAAAACAAATAGTTCTACAAATTCAGGATTTGCCGATAGAGGAGATGAAAAGAGAAGAAGTTCACTAAATGGGGTTATTGTTGATAAAACAGGAGAAATAGCGAAGGCTCAGTTCAGAAAAGGTGGGATTCGCTAACAGGGTGAATAAAAGTAGAAAAATATAGAAGCTTGTGAGAAGGGTAAAAGAAAACTAAGTCTAACGCAAAAATAAAAGGTAGAGGGATGAAGGCCACTTCCTCAGTTTTCCAACTCCTCCAACCGCCTGGGAGTGCTCCAACCACTTCCAAAAGCACCATCAATATGAAATGACTGGCCGACATTAAGACAAATATAGTTAAGGTAGTTGTTGAGGATTTCAATAAGCAGTTAAGGAGTTTGTTGAAGATTTTATGGTTGTTGAAGATTTTGGCACCCAGATCTTTTTTAGATATTTCTCAGACATACTTAGGATGTCTATAAAGGTGAGATCAGTTCTCTTGTCAAGGGTTGGTCATCTTTAGAATTTTTTAGGTGACTAAGTGCAAAGCTCTCTAGGGTTCCAAAGAGCAGAAAAGTTACAGTTCTCCAGCAGATAAGACATAGGTTATGAAAGGTTTTTTTTAGATTGATTTCATTTATCATTGTATGAATTTCTCCTTCTTCTCCTGTAATTTTTCAAGGAAATCCTAAGTTCAACTAGGTTTTCTCTTGTCACACTTCATGGTATGATTGTAACCGTTTATCAGATAAATCAGACAAATTCTTAAAACATTATATGCTATGTAATGATCTCTTATATGGTTATAGATGAATGATTATATGTAGACAAAGGATTGCTAAGTATTTTCTTCTTTAATAGTTGTCTTTCTTGCATCTAGGTATCCAGAAAGTGTGTGTTTCATTTCTTTTGTTGTTTTCTTCTTTTTGTTGAACTATGGACTTGGTAACCCATTGTATTAGGCACCGATCTAAAGTGTTTGATCACCCATACTCTTTAAAAAATCAAAATAAATTCATCATGTGTGAAGCAAGTAGTTAGTTTGTATGTCTTGTAAACAAGCATACCTGCACTTTCCATTATCAATGGGAGTGCTTTCTCATCAACTATATAGGGGATATTAGTGACAACTAGTTGTTTTAGGTCTAGTGATAGTCTCTGGGGCTTAGAAGATGATTTGGGTTTGGTTGTCCTTTCATTTTTAGTTGTTCATCTGGTGTTGAAGCTAATACCTGTTCAAGTATACCCCTTGGAATATCCCTCTTGAGTCTAAGTTGAGCTCAAAGTGCAGAGGAGCCTGCCCACTCCTGTTAGTTGGCCAAAATTACCTTAAACTTGTTGATGAATCTCTTCCTATCACCTAGAATGACCATCCCTGGCCTAGGTGATTTAGGAATGTTTTAGGGTTTAGGGTTGCAGCTATTTTGGGTCCCAACAGGGCCCAAGGCTACACCCCAACTATGGAATATAAGTGGTCATGAAATAATTTTAGGTTGTTATAGGTGTTTTTTGGCCCATGGTTTATACTCATTATTATAAAATATCACTTAGTAGTTTCCTATAGTGGCATGCCTATAAATACTCTCACATTGATTAGGGTTTAGTAGAAGTGAAATATTTTATTGTATTGGGGACTTTTTCCTAGGTTTTTCCCAAAAGGGTTTCCCAAGGTAAATAATCATGTTATGTTGTGAGTGCTATTACTTTTGCATTTAAGATTTTCTTAGCATTGCTTCTCCTAAACATGTTTATCAATATTACATCTCTTCAATTTTGATTATTTCTTTTAGTTCTTATATTTGTTAGGAAATGTGTCTTTATTCTTTTGAGGCTTTGTTGGAGTGGCAGGTGGTGTCGATGGCTCCCCTTATGTGAAGAGTACTTGGGAACCCTTATTCTTTAAGTTGTATGAGCAATCTTTGACTTATGGCCTGCTACTTGGAAGATCTTAAATAGGATTCTCTTTAGACAATTAGTATGACCTTTTGTTTTGCAATGAATTTTTTCATCAGTTGGAATATGTCATTGTAAAGAGCCTAGACCATTCCTAGGTCATTATTTCTTGGGTCAGAGCCTTCATCTTCAATAATGTTTGAGAGCTACAATTTCTTGTTCTCTCTTTCAATTCACTTATTATGTTGTATGTGTAGTCAAAAGATGATGGTGGAACCAACTTCGTATCACTTCATAATGAGGGTATTAACACATCAATGATCCATCACTTCTTCAAGTCATCGAATGGCAATTTCTCTGGTTTAACCAACAATTCTTAAAGCTTCTCTAGGTTTGTATGCTCTCATGACTACTCTTTAGGTATATTTTTAATGTCCCCTTCTCACACGTGAGCAGTTTGGCAGCCATTAGCCTATTTTCCTAAGTTTTCCCATAGGCTAATTGGTTTGCTAAAGGGAAACTGAATTAAATAATTATTTTAAGTTGTCAAAAAGTAACTTTATTTTATATTTCTATTTGACAACTTATTTAATTATTTAATAAAAAGGTGCTTTAAGTTGTGCATTTAAGTGGCACTAGGCTCAAGGGCACATAAAGGAGACTTATGCATGCAATAAAATGTTTTATTTATTATTTTGAGGAGAATATGGAGAAATAAATAAATTAATATTTTATTCCTTCAAAATGTTATATAAGGAGGTGTTGTGCACATAGATAGGGTTAGACTAAATATTGTTATTTGCTATTTTCTCTAAGTGAGAACATGAGTTTCTCCATATTTCTTGAGGATGAAAACCCTTTGGAATACTAGTTTTGAGGATGAAAACCCTCCTAGCTAGATTTGGTGATTTCATCTAGAAGTCACATTTGCATTGCAAGTGAATTTTTTATAAGTTGTTGTTATAATGGATATTGTTTGATGTGTTTTAATGAGAGTTTTTGGAGTGCAGAATTCATAAGTTTATTTGTCTAAGTTTTTAGTTTTTATTGTGTTGGATTTATAGTGAAAGTTTATTTGATATAAATTTTTGGCTGTCCTATTGAAAAATCCATCCTTTTGTGGAAGGTCATACTTTCCCTCAAGTGCTGGACGTTGAAGTGCACAAGCTAACATCAAAAATTATGCTGGAAGATTATTATAGTGGAGATGTCTAAGACAAAGAAGGAATCATGGTCTTTCCAAACATCCCTACCATCCTTCCTTAGCATCGTACTATTCCTACCATACTTTGTGGAAGCATGGAAAATATAGAATGAGGGAACCACATCTTCTTTTGTGCTCTTATGAATGTTTGGTGGGGGCCACCACTTCCAATAAGGAAATTAATTGAAGTTGGATGTAGAAATTTGGTTTGTATATTCATCTTTGGAAATAGCGTACTTTCCTATAAAGAGGTCGTACACTTGCTAAAGGGTATGCAGTAGTTATTAGTTGTGTGAGCAGTCACTATTCATCATCATGGGACTATATTGCCTCATTTATATTTTTGAGTTTATATTTTTGGTAGTTAGGTGATTTGGGTGTTCAGTTTAATTGTTGGTAACAATGTTTCAGATGTTGTGGGGGGCAGAAATATCAGTCTTACAGCCTTCAATCAACCTCTTATTTTGCTCCTTTCAATATACTTCAGAATATATACTTTGTAAGCATAATTTCCTATGATGTTTATGAGTTTTCAAGACTAATCTTGATGTGGTAGTAGTTTTTTTATGATTAGAAATTTATATCAGCTTGTTGTAGCTACTTGTGAAAATTTGTCATATTGTAATGTATTTTCATGCTTGTATGCAACCCTAGATGGTTGTACCATAAGAGGCTTCTCATAACCTGCATTTCATAAAGTAAAAATTGGATGGTATAACACCAGTTAGTATAGAATCTCATTTTTATCTCATTTGGCATTGAACAATCTTGCTTGTTATCAACCATTTTGGTCTGGTCAAGCTTAGACATTCTTCTAGTGGCTTTGTGTGTACGCACGCTTGTATGTTGAAGAAGTGTTGATTTGGGTCAGCTCTATCACCTGCGTGCTTTTAATTTCTGTAATTGCATTTACACATGATTTTCCACTGAAGAGGTGTTTAGATTTGGGTCAGCTCTGTTGTCACCATTCTCTGGTTAGCCTAGTCACCTTCATTCTATAATTGCATACACCGTAGTTAGTGGTGCGGTCCAAAACACTTATGGCCTCACCTTACCCACACTAGGATCTTGGTGATTAGAACATGTTTAGACATTGCATTTGCATTTCGCATTCCAAAAATAAAATATTGGGTGTGGTTGTTATAGTGGTATCAACGCTAGTTTTCCTGATAGCATGTGTGAAGACTAACAATTGTATGCAGAAATATTGTTCTTATGCAGCTTGGTGAAAGAGCTACCAGGTGTTATTTGAGAAGAAGGTAGTTTAATCCTCCACAGAATCTAGAAGAAAGAGACCCTTTTTCCAATTTAGAGGTTGAAGAAGAGGTCGAGGAATTCAAGGATGAACGAAGAGCTGATAATAATAGCACATTGCAAATCATCAATGATTTGGCTAGAGGGAAATAATAGTTGACACAATTGATGACACAAATGATGCAGAACATCAATTCTACTTGGGGTAAGTAGAATAACTAAGGGGAATCAAGTAACTCAACAAATAATCATGCCCACAATAATAACAATGCTAGAACTATGGCAAGATCAATAGTTTTAAGGACCCTGATGCTTATCTTCTTGCATAGAGATGGTGCTACAGAAGGAAATGGAGGAAAATAGCCTGTTGAAGAAGGATATATAGATTACTTGCATGAGTACCAAGATTTAGGAGATGAGTTTCAATCTGCCATGTCACTGGTGGAATTCTATCAACTCAAGATGAGAAATAGGCCTAGGAGGTATAGAGGCCTACAAATTTAGGAGTTGCAGCATAGGGTGAGCAAATTGTCCATACCTACCTTCGATGGTTCTAGTAAATGCTATGTTGGAAAAATGAGGCAATCAAGTATGAAACACTTCATTTAGAAGGAGATGCACATGCGTGGTGGTACCATGGGATGATGACTTTGGGAGATGATCTCATTGACTCTTATGAAGAATTCACCCAAAGGTTGATTGAAATATTTGACAAAAAGGACCCTGAGTTGCATTTTAGAGAATTGGCTCAGTTGAAACAATATGGCTTAGTGGACACCTATGTGGCTGATTCTTAGAGACTCTCTGTTATAGTACCTAATGTTTCAAAGAGAAGACTTGTTTCTTATTGAGGAATTGGATGAACCTCTTCTTGGATGGGTTAAATCATTTGACACACCCACTTTGCAAGAATCAATAAAGAGAGCAAGGAACATGGGGTCCTCTACTTCAAAGAGCAAATTTTAGTCTAAGTCCTTCTCACATAAGAAGGATAAGAAACCTTTCCAAAAGAATTTCAACCAGCCCAAGAGTCTACCTCCAAAAATGGATGAGGAGGGCCAAAAATGAGCTTAGAAGGAAGAAGCTTTGCTTCACATGCAAAGAGCCTTGGGTTCTAGGTCATAGGTGCCTTGGGAAGGGCCAAGTTCATTATATAGAGGTGATTTTTGATGATGAATTTGTACGAATGAAATATAGATCAAAATGAAAGATTTCAAACACAATGTGAAAACTTCAAACCTATATCAAATACGCCTTTGATTAAGCATGAAATCAAAACACAAAATGCATAAACACAAGGTTACCCATGTTTCGACTTCATTGCACTGAAATGGTAGATTTACTCAAATGTTGATTGTGGTTGCTCGATCAGTCAACATTATGTTGCAGGATAGATTGTTGATTCATTCATTAAAAATGGCTTCTTGATGCCTGAATTTATAGATTTCAGAGAAGAAGATTAACGGCTAGGATTGGGTGGCAGATCGATAGCTAAGATCGAAGTGGTTGGGAAGTTATGAGATCGATGGTGGAGAATAAAAGGATTATTATTTGATTTTTAATATTTATGGGAGATGGTTATGAAGTAGTTAGGTTGAAAAATAAAAGAATTTTATATTTCTTTTATTTGATTTATGAGAGAAAGTGGGATTTAATTAATGAAAATTAATTAAATCATGTGCATGAGGGGACATGGGTTATTTAGGATAGGAAATGGGTTAGGACTTAGGGAAAATGATTAGGATTAGCAATAAATAGGGCTAATGAGGGATAATGATAGGCTCAGATCATGATAATTGGGCCAATTAGGCAAATATGATAAATCAGGTAATAATTGACCATTATTAGGATAATTTAGGACGGTTTAGGAAAATCAAGAGATAATTGATCACATTTAGAGGATAAATGATCGATTTAGGGATAAGATGATTAATTTAAGGAACCAAGACTTGATTGGGATAAAGTAGTTAATTTCAGGTGTCTACATTTTGCCCCTCTTTGAGACGATGTTGCGAAGTAATGTGGTTTTAATGAAGAATAAAATATACATGGTGGAAAAAGGATGGGGCTTATAAAAAGGTAAGATGGGATAATGCTCCCTCGAGAGGATAGGTGGGTATGAAGGGCACAGTTAGGCTCTCAAAATGGATGGAAAGGGAAGAAAAGGATCAAAGATAGGAAAAAGGCACGTCATGCTGAGTCGGTATGAGCAACCTGATGTTTGATATAACACCTGACATTATGTACCATGATATAAAGATCAAGGTGACAGTGTGTCAAATGCATAAAATGATTAAATTCGCAAGCAAGCATATGCCGATGGCACCATGATGACATTGTGGTAGGTATGTTGTAAGGACCAATACAAATGCAAGACAAAATGATAGCATACACACAAGCAAAGCAAGCAAGCATGCACAAAAATGATTCAAAGACAAAGACAAACATGATGTTGCCCCTAGTCAAGCTAAAAATCGATGACTGGATTGATGATGATGATGATGATGATAGCATTGTTGATGTGGGAATGATATATCCCGAGAAGAATGTGAGGATTGGGAACACTATATCCCGATGATGATTGATTGGATAAGTGGATTGAGATTTACAGTGAGCATGGGAACAAGCCTGATGGACTCTTTTGGATGGTAGGATAGATTTCTTGGCAAGATTTGTATGGATTAGGATTTCTTACAATGGATTATCTTCTTTGGGATCAAGATTGGGATTTTTGCATTGGAGTGCTTGGGATAAAGATTTTCTTGGATTGCTTCAGATGATTACAAGGATTGCTTTGGATTGGATTGCAAGGGATTGCTTTAGGTGAAAATTAGATTGCATCTGGATAGGATTGTGGTCTCCATATGAGAACTAGTGACAAGGGAGCACAAAATGTAGAGACAAGGATGGGAAAGTTGGTTGATTTAGGCTAATGAACTTATTGGATTGAATGAATAAAGTAAGAGATAACAAATGGAAAGGAGGATTGCTAATAGAAGGATGGGTGAAAGGAGTAATGATAGGAGATGGATGGGAAAGACAAATGGAAGAATGTAGTATGTAACCTCCAAGGACTATGTTACAAATGAATAACATGACCCTACTCGTAAATGTCATTTAGGATGTTGGAATAAAGGGATATAGCAAACTGCATAAGATATAACAAGATCATTGGTGAACATGTTGCAAAAGGATTGGCTATGTCAAGAGTTTATTAAAGCATGTATCAAAAGCATGCCTCGGTCCATATCAAGATCAAAGCTAATATCAAGATCCAAGTTGAGTAGGTGGGATGATGAATAGGAAAGAAGGAAAGGAAATATGGATATGATGGGTTATGAGGATAGGAAAGGGATATGTTGGTACAGGATAGAGGAGACAACTTTCCCCCAAGTACAATTTTCATTGACAATCGATTTACACATGACGCCCACAAATGGGTTTTCATCATGGTACTTATCCAAGGCGCCATGAAAATGGTTTTCACCATTGGATGAATGATTTCTCTTTACTATTTTGATTTTTTTCAATTTTTCAATTTTTTTAATTTTTGCTCTGCTGATTGGATAACACAGATAGCTTTATACTCAAAAGGTCTTCATGTGTCCATGTTTTCTTGAGATGGTCGATGTAGATGCATTTGTCATAACATGCCAATAATTTCCTACTTGAAGTAACTGCTTTGTGAGGATTAAAGCGCTTGTATACAATCTTTTGGTGTTTGTGTGATCTTCATCAATAACTAAGTTGGCCTTGTCCAAATGATTACATTTTGATAGGGAACCATCATAGCCCTTATAGTGAAGTGTTGCTGCCACAACACGACGGATTTGGGAATTGGATTTCTTGGGTTTTAGACGTGATTTTGGATGTGTATGGGGGATATTGGATGCGAGATTAGGTGATTGTGATACAATCAATTTAGATTTGGTGATGTAGATAGGTTTGACATATTTTTGACTCGCCAAACTTGTGTTGGTGGATTAGAGTTTGGATTTAGCATTATGATATGTGAATGTAGAATGAGGCTGGCAATTAGGACCAATACTCTTGTATATATTATAAGGTGGTGGACAATTATTATAGGTAAGGCGTGTATTCTATTATTGATAACTTTGATAGCTCATGGTATTTGGAAGATTTACTTTATTTGATGTGCTTGGTCCATTTTGTTTTAGGACCCATATTGATTTGATATGCTTTTCTTGATTTGTGGCTTTGTATGCTTTGGACTTTTGGTTTAAATCTTTTATTGTGTATGCTATATGATTTTGTCAGTCCTGATCAATGGGTGGAAGAAGTGGAATACAAGTGATGGTGGAAGTAGAAGTGGAAGGATTGTTGATATTGTTGACAACAATTTCAGTGGAAGGGCTACAAATGGTCCCTATCTCGATGCTCTCATTGGATGAGGTTTCCTTAGCAATCTTGGAAGTATCAGTAACACCAATAGAGTCCTTAGTTAATTCTGTGCCAATACTTTGACTATGTCCAATGTGAATTGGGATAGGTTCTAGGATGCCTTGTTCATGAAGACCTAATCCTTTTCCCTGATAATCCATGTTTTGGCATATCTTGTTTGCGATAGGATACTTGTCATTTTTGAAACATGATGCAAACTCCTTGGTACTTTGTTGAGAGTAGTCCAAATTTGCTATTGTCTCCTCTGTGAGTATATTTGTCTTGATGAAGATAGTAGATCCTATTTGATGGGATTCATGTGTTGGCTCATCATGTAGACCCATTGTACCTTGATCATTGTGTATACTTGTAGTTTCATGGTCATTATTTGTGAGTGTCATTCCTTGATCATCTGAATGCTCAACGATATTGATTATGACTGGTGTTTCTTCATGCTTGATATGAATAGGATCTTGATTGCAACTATGCTCATTGGGATCCCTTGTGATATGATCCAACTGATTCATTTGATTGTCTATATTGTCTTGGGAACCAAGTGTCTCATCATAGGATATAGATGCTGAAACTAGATGTTTGATAGGACTAACTAGAAAGGTAATAGGACCATTTTGGCTTTCTTGATCATGAATATTATAAATCTCAAGGAGGGGATCAATTTGGTTTTCTAACTCGTAGCTAGGATCATGATCATAAATGGGAGTGGATTGGCTAGTTTGTTCTTGGATAAAAAGGACAACTTGATCTTGAGTATCTTGATTAACTTGATCTTGATTATGTTTGATCTTTCTTTAAATTTGATTCTTGACATAACTCCTGAGTTTGGGCGAACTTAGAGGTTTCTTGAATAGGCTTGATAAGATTTGGATCATTGACAACATGGTCACATAATGGATTTGGATTTGAATTTATGGTAAGGGGCTCTGGAATAGGCTTGATAGGCAGTGATAATGGTTCATTGTTAACATGAGACTCTTGCATAGATTAGATGGACATAGGATTTCATAATGGTGTTGTATGGATAGGCATGACATTATAAGGCTCTTGTTCATAGTTAAAAGACTTAGGATTGACAAAACTTCACATGATGGCACTTGATCATGAATGGGTATGATATTTGGCTTTAGATCACATGACATTGTTTTTTGGATAGGCATGTCACTAGGAGACTCATGGATAGGTTTAGAATAGGCATGCTTATTGACTTGGAGATTTCTAGTTTCATTTTCTTCCTTTGCTAATAGTCCTTGGAGAAAATTTGAAAAGGATGATTTGGGTGGAGTGGACTTGGATTGTAAATTTATGCTTTGAATGGATGGATGGTTGGGTTGATGGGATGAGCTAGGGTATAAAGATGAGGATGAGCTAGGGTATAAAGATGAGGATGAGGGATTTTCATTGGATGACAAGGAAGATATGAAATATGGATATGGGGTTGGATTTGGAAACATAGAATGGGCATAAGGACCATGTTCTAAACTAGTGCTTCACTTGTCATAGGTATCATAAGAAGGGTCACTAAACAAATGTTCAAGATTGGCATGATAGCTATTGTTAGGCTTTTGAATGCAAGGCTCTTTTATGACTGTGGCAAGCTTGTGATCAATCATTTCATCATGAAGACTATTCTTATCAAAATATTCATCATGATCCACAAGACTATCATCATCAAGACTATTGTTATTTAAATATTCATCATGATCCACAAAACTATGATCATCATCATTGACAAATGGAGGACCACTTTTGATTGTGATTTTGGGTTTGACAATGGCTTTATTGATAGTTGTAGGACTAGGAGTTCTGCTTTGCATGATAAAATTTTCAAACCAAGGATCTCTAGTATGCATGATGAAGGATTGCAAAGGTATTTTGGATGCCACTAGGAGCTAGGATGCAATTTTGGATTTGGTAGCTAGGATACAAATTTAGATTTGATATGAGACTAACATGGAATATGCACCAGATGAGTGTAAACTAGGGACTTGGATAATGAAACTTGGAAATATTCCAACTTTTTTATAAGAGAGGATTCAATCGTGTTCAATGAAAAGTTGGTTGATTGGGTTCAACTACAAGCTTCTGATTTAGATGTGTGCAAGGATTTGTTTGCAAGAATTTGACTAACAGTGAATTGATAACAAACAAGAAGACACAATGGCTTACTGACACTTCAAGGTGACAAAAGGATTATTGGCTTTTACTGGTTTTAACAAGAAAACACACTAAGCACATGAACAATATCCTATATATTATTCAAGTGGGAGTATCATACCTTGTAGATCTCACAAAGTGGCAGTGGGCCAATCCCAACTCAAAGAGAACCGGGATTCCCACCCCAACTAATACCTTCATGCCTTAATTTGGATAGATAGGTAAAGTAAGGTCATGGACCACCTTACCCCCTTTACCAAGGAGACTTTCATCTTGCCCAAGGTAATGCCTATCTCAAATAAAGTGGTACAGTGAGCAATCTTCCCCCTATAGCGATGCATCACAAGGTATGATGGTTGAAAGGTATTAAGTTAAGATAGTACGGGCTCCTAGGGTATGTCCCAATATACACAAGGTACGGAGGACGAGTTCGTGAATGGGGGTGTCCCAATAAACAAACGCTCAACCACACAAGTCTTGGTGGACCAAGTATCCCAGAAGTTTTTTGCTTGGAGGTGAAAGGATCCTTCCTTTAAAGTGAGTCTTTCAATTCTCACAATATTTCTATTCCACGTCGGAACATGCAGTTAAGCTCATCCCTTGGGGTGATGAGATCCCAAGTAGGCCTCTTAAGAAGAAATTGTCCCTTTCTTTTGATCACCTAAGATTGCACTAGGCGCGAGGCAAGAGTATACACAATAAAGACAACCCCTTCGAGAAAACACTTAAAAGCAAGTAAAATTTTTGAATGTAGACTTTTGATCCCCAAGATCACCCTAGGGCACAAGGGGAGAGCATACATCTATAAGCAAACCAAACACAGTATACAAATGTTAATTCACACTACACTAATTTAATGCAGCTAAACTAGTAGAGAGGATTATGTCTTTGATAGCGGTGCTACATAAAATGAGTTAGTAGTTTGCAAAATTATGTCTTGGACAAACAATATTTACAAAAACCACACAAAAATGTTAAATGCACAACAAGAAAAATAAAGTTTGATGTTTCAAAACAAAAGGCTGACTTTCAGATGAGTATACTTGCAAATTTGAGATGTTTTTGACAATATGGTTTGTGTCACTGTTAGAGGACTGAACTAGCTTTCCAATGCCTACAAAATTGTGAAAATTTGAAGAAAAATGAGAAAGTTGTGCTTCTGTCAATAAAATAGCCTCCAAGGGCTAAAAATATGCACTCTGGCGATTAGCTTGTCACTAGTAGTTTGCAACGAACAATAGTCACATGCACAGTTTTGAGTCGCTAACAGTTAAAATGTTACGGCTTATGCAAAACCACTGGTTGTTTGAATGGTTTTTTGTCTCATGCATTGTTATGATCTTGATAGTCACATTTTATGTTATGGTTCAGTCCAATGTGTTAGCATCAGTTTTCTCCCATGAATAACGAGGAAATGTTCATGCAAATAAGCTAACTAAAGTAAACAACAAAAGACTACAGTAGTTCATCTTTGACTCGTAATCTTGCATGGAGCTACATGATAGCTCATCTCCTGCTATATATTGTACTCATTCTTAAGTTAATTTATGATTAATTCACAATTTATCTTTCATCTCAATTAATTTGTGCAATTATGTAATTTGTAGCTCTACCAGTATTCCTGGTTTTCACAGGTTTAGCTAAAATTTAACATGGTATTAGAGCTGAGTCTGATATGAGTTCAAATTCGTTGTATATTGTACGAATTTATTGCATGTTTTAGGAGTAATCTGCTAATGGCGTAATCGATTTGTCTTTTGCAAGCGAGTTCTATTCATTCTACAGGCAGATTTTTGTGAAGATTTTCACCACAATGGAGGTAGATGTAAACCTTTGTTTCTAGATGCATGCATGTTTCTTCCCCTAATTTTTCTTTGCATGCTCCTTGTTTTCTTCCTTATTGATTCTTTAAAAATTGTACGTGCTTTGCGAGCACCACATGATAAAGATCTGGAAAATTTGGAGCTTTGTAAAAATTGAACTTAAATATAAAGTTCCATATGGGGGTTTTGCTTAAAACATCTAGTATAGGTTTCTTTCATTTTTCTTTTGAATAAACAAACTTAGGATAAAAGTTGCTAATAAACTACCAAAGCTAATGGCGTAATCGATTTGTCTTTTGCAAGCGAGTTCTTCTATTCATTCTACAGGCAGATTTTTGTGAAGATTTTCACCACAATGGAGGTAGATGTAAACCTTTGTTTCTAGATGCATGCATGTTTCTTCCCCTAATTTTTCTTTGCATGCTCCTTGTTTTCTTCCTTATTGATTCTTTAAAAATTGTACGTGCTTTGCGAGCACCACATGATAAAGATCTGGAAAATTTGGAGCTTTGTAAAAATTAAACTTAAATATAAAGTTCCATATGGGGGTTTTGCTTAAAGCATCTAGTATAGGTTTCTTTCATTTTGCTTTTGAATAAACAAACTTAGGATAAAAGTTGCATCCTTGAGTGCTTCCAGAGATTCTTTCTAGCGGGACAATATTGAGCATTGGATAAACAATGGCATCATCCCAATCGGAGAGCATCTTTGCAATTCTTCAACAGTTGCAATTTTCTTCTTTAGTTTGAATAAATAGTTAGGAGTTTTTCTCACTTGGGTTTTCTTCTTTCCTCTTTTTAATCTCCTTAGTTAGACTTAAGGGCAGGTGTTAGCATCAATTTTCTCCCATGAATAACAAGGAAACATTCATGCAAATAAACTAACTAAAGTGAACAACAAAAGACTATGGTAGTTCATCTTTGACTCGCAATCTTGCATGGAGCTACATGATAGCTCATCTCCTACTATATATTGTACTCATTCTTAAGTTAATTTATGATTAATTCACAGTTTATCTTTCATCTCAATTAATTTGTGCAATCATGTAATTTGCAGCTCTACTAGTATTCCTGGTTTTCATAGGTTTAGCTAAAATTTAACACAATGGCTAGGATAAATGCTAACATCCATTATGTAATGCCCCATCATGCAACCCTAGAGAGCTAGATAAAACTAAGCAAGAAAATGCGAATTTTTTTTAAAACAAGTATTTGCATTAATCACCATATAAAATAACAACTAATTTCTTCATTTAAACTATATGATCAACTAACATCTCTAGGGAACATAACTGCATCAACTAATTATAAACATAGACCATTAACAACATAATACATCACACATATCCATATGCAATTTTGATACATCAAAAGAATATTACACCTTTCAATTACAAAATATGTACAAGTACAAATGAGATCAAATACAGGTTACCTAATTACAAGGCTTCTTGACTGATTACATCCGATTACCATATAAATCATGACTATACATTTCTGGAGGCATAAATCTTCAAATGCAAAAGCAGATCTGGAACTGGAAGGAACACATCTATCATAAACTAAGATACCAAAGAACACAAATGGATTAAGCTCTTCCACCTGACCATGTGGAACCCTGAGGTCCACCCCCAGAGCTAGGAGATAACAATGAGATCCCCTGACACAAGCAAAGATAGAAGGACTAACTGAAGGCAAGAATACCTTAGGTTTCACATGTAGACAACACTGAACTCAACAAACAACATCCAGAGGCAAGAGAATAGGGCAAGCTAGAGTGCAGTAGGAAGAAGTGTCATCGCATAGTTCTACATGGGTTACCCTAACTGTCTCTCTCTAGATGTCGGCCCTCATCTATGGTTACCCTAACAGCCTCTCTCTAGGCATCGGCCCCATAGGTCACACATGCAGTCTACCTTATCTTGATTAATGAGAAGTCTACCCTTTCCCCCTAGTCAATTATTAGGTTTTCACTTGTTAAACACTTCCAATTGGTTACCCAGACAGCCACTTTGGGTGCCAGCCCCACATTGAAAGCCACTCCCCTATCTGCACCCAGATGACCCAACCCAATCAAGTACTATACAAGGACACACATGACAAACCTCCAACACTTAACAAGCCAATAATAACTTGAGACATGTAAATGTCCAAATTTAATGAACCAAAAACAATTTTCTCTCTCTAGAATACTAGGATTCAAAGTCATCAAAAGTTCAAGGTAAACAAGCCTCTGGATAGGTAACCCAACCCATAGAAACCATGAAAGAGGAAGACCAAAGTCTCTTATCCTGACTCTTCATCGGACATCGGCAATTACAACAAACAAGGTAAATCAAAATAAATCAAAGTAATCAACAGAGATTTATTAATCTATCAATACTAATTAAAAGTATTAAACCAAAAAAAATCAATTTACTCTCAATCACATCATTAACTAAAAGGCATTTGAAGAACAATTGCATTAATGTAATACTTAACACCAAATCTTATATTTCTATTTAAACCCCAAATTTATAACGACCAAGTAAATTTACTCAACAAGGTGACTAACTAGTCGTATGATAATATTTCATTCCTAATGAACTATTCCAAGGTATCTAACCAATTAAAAAGACATGACACTAGTATTCCTATTAACAATATCGACACCACTAAACTAAAAACTAAGAGGTAATCTAGCTTACCTTATTGGCTAACTTAGAATGATATAACTTTTACTTAATTCTAAAACACATACATTTAAAACATATTATGTGAAAATCAAAACTATAACCCACTCACTAGAATAATGAGCTAATTTTTATTTACCTCTAACTAAACAATTGCTACACCAAAGAGATAATAATATTATTATCAATCATACAATTCCTATATACAATTAAACTTCTAACTCATACTCTAAGATCTCTACTACCAAGGCATTACAATAAGGCTAAAATTTAATATTGTCTAGTCACCATGAAAACTAAAATAAGATTCTCTTGAACAATTACCTTCCATTAGTTTTACTTATCATTTCTTTTCTAACTATAACTAATATATATTATAGTTATCTACATAAGAAAATCTATGTATAAAAACCTAATAGCAACTCAACTACATTCTAAATTCCTAATTTATTAACTAAAATTAAATCAGAAACCCCTAACTACTACCAGTTCTAAATTGGAATGAAATTGATGACAGGCATAATCGATCTTATGGAGAAAGAAACTACAAACTTAATTAAAACTCCTTAATCAGAGAAATGACCCATAACAAGGTGCTGGAGATTTTAGGTAAAAGTTTTTTTTGAAAGAAAAAGTCTGAAGACAAACCGTACGGTGGTGCCTAGAGGAGAAAATTGATATTGTATTGGTTGAATTTGACCCATAAGAATAGTCTTAAATCTACATTTACTAGCAAAATTTAGAGGAATGAAGGTTGGGCAAGGCCGTACGACGGCACTAAGAGTAGCCAAAAAGATTAGAGACTAAAACTGGTAAGACTTTATCCCAAATCAATCCATTTCATTAGGTCCAGGAAACATTTTAATGATTTTTATTTGCTTAAATTTGTAGAGATCAATACAAATGGATTTGTCTTCCTGCAGCATAGACGTCAATCAGGTAACCCTTGCAACTAAGAAAGTTTTAATTGAGAAGGCTCTAGAAAGAGAAAGAAATACAAATGTCCAAGTTTAAAGTCTAACCACCCAAAAACTCTACCAGGTAGAGATGATAAACCATATAGTTTTGAAGTTGATCTCATTATAAGTTGGATCACCCGGACGCCTCAAGTGAGGCCGGTAACTTGTCCAGAAAAGTAGAGAAGAAAAGAATTGTTTTCAACAAACGCCGTTGGGTATAATAAGTGATAAAAGAATGAGGTTTACAGACTAATCCCATTGGGATTGATAGACCAATCCGCCCTCAAGGTGAGAGTCTAAATCAGAATACAGAACATTGGCAAGTTATCATGGGAAAGAAATTTACATTTAGAAGGCAGAAGAAATTTCATTCTCATGGCCAGCTAAAGCAGAGGTTAATAAATACACTGCCATGAAATTATGAAATAGTCACAGTTTCTAAGATAGGTATTCTGAGTTTACTTATGAGACTTACAAAATTTAACCATAGAATATTTGACAAACCCTTATTTAAAATCAAGATTTCAAGTTCACATCATCAATTATGATGCCACAACACCCAACTGAATACTTTGCTTAAAGAGTGGGTTTCTTTGATTTCAAGAAGAATTTGACATGGAAGAGACAATAAGAAAATAACTTGAAAGTAAGCTATAGAGGGAAGTTCACTGATTGCAACCGAGGTGCGACTCCCAAAGATATGAAAATGGTCAGGGAGCAAAATACATTCGAACACACACAGAAAATAGTAAACGATCATGCTACAAGGAAATTTAAATTCTAGTACAGGCAAGGTTATAGAAATACAAAATCTCACACACACACAGAGGCAAAATAACATACCCTGACTACTATCTTCCAACTTCAGAATCCTCACCTGTTAAAATTTCTCCCTCCTTTCCTCAATTCTTCCACTTCTGTAAGAAAAATCCTCCCTCAAATAACTCCCATATTACAAAAATAGACAAATTCAATTAATTTCCCACTCCTGAGACCGTTACAGAGAATCCACTATCTTTCATAAATTTCTTCTTCCCGGGAGATTCTCTAATTAGGGAATTTAATGCGACAAATCACATAACAATAAAATATTAAATAATATCTTTCAAGAAAAACAATATACAATTCAAACAATAAATATAATATTAATCACTAATGACTATTATCATTATTATTAATTATTAAAGTTATTAATTTAATCACTTGTTCAATATTCCCAATTTTCACCTTATTAAATAACAACTAGATAAATACTAATTTACCTAAGCTTATTATTATTATTATTACTATAATAATTAATGCATCTCCAACAATAACACATAGACTATAAACCAAAAAGTTCAAACAATAACAACTACATACCAAATGATGACCAATACCCAAGGGCAAGAACCCCTGAGTGATATCTAGACCCACGACCACAAACTGAAGACAAAGACTGACATAGGGAACCCCATGTTATCTCCCATCCACATTATCCATTGGAGTAAAGGCACGCTCAACCCTGCTAAGTCAGGTGGAGTCGATGCCTAGTACCTGCAACTTGCATCAAAACAAGATATTGTAAACGAGCATATACATATATAACAAACACATAGAGTTAGGGAGTCGCAAAATAGTAGGGTGCTCGTAATAAGTAGTACTACATTGTCCCTGCTCTAAAAGCATGATAACATCTAACCATTAACTGATCATGTCAAACACATCATATACTATAATATCAATAATGTCATCATAGGGATCATAACAAAATGTCAACAACTACATCAATTATCCACAATCCATAATGAGCATAACAAAGCATAAATAAGAAGTCTATCATCCACATGTCTCACAAATGTCTAAGTGTAACTGAAATACTATCAACTATCAAAACCACAATGAGGGGCAACTAGACAAAAGGAAAAATAGTGAAGAAATTGAAAAAGGGTGAATTCAATGTTGTAAATGCAAACTACAGCAGCATCATATATGTGCCCTTTTCAATGCTAGAAGAATTTAAAATGACCATGCAGATTAGATTACATTTGTCTGAATTGTTATATAAAAAATATTGAAAAAGATGAGTGGAAGCCTTTATTTCAAAATGCCTTTACTAAAGAAATGGTGCCACCAAGCAATTTACCAAAATCTTTAACCCTCAACAATGAATGCTATAATGGGAATAGGTGACAACTCAAACTTAGCAAAATAAGAAGATCAAAACGCCAACATTAAACCATTTCGATTAATACATTGCTTCACTCAAGAAGATAAAAATGCAAAGGGAATTTTGTACTCAACAAAAAATGGATTATTTGCCTGTGAACAAAAAAGATTCAAAAGAAACGACATGGTTCCTATTATATCTCTGTTAACAAATGACAATAATAATCAAGACAAGTACCAAACATTGAGAAAAACTTCAACCATAACATGCATAACCAACTGTAATACTAAAACTGTTGTCCAAGACAGTTAAAACAAGGAGTTTTCATATGAGCCAATCAGTGACTTCTAGAAATGTTCAAAACAAAAACCAATAATCTCATGACCAACTGGATAAAAGTCAACTTGCAACCAGAAAATAATAATATGAGAAAAGAAAGCACCAGATGGTTATAATAACCACTTACTCAATGGTTAACCTGCAACAAAAACATCCACAGTTATGCAAAAGAATTAACTCATTGTGATATTCGTTGAACAAAAGATTGTTGACTAAAATATGATCTGTGGTGACATCCATCAATAATATTTTGAAAGAGGATCTTCTCAGTTTAAATCAAACCAAGAATAAAACATCGATCTATAAATGCTCCATCTACAGGTTTATTATGTGATTACCCAAGGATGAGGAATGAGTGATAGGAATATCATATACATTTGGTCCCGACAAAGTCTCAGAGGTCTCTGAGAAGCATGATCTAGATCTCATCATTGCACCAACATTGTTGAACTTACCACAACAATTTAACACAATGTTTTAGTCCATTTGAACAAAAGCATTAACAGAACTATGCCCAAAAAGAGGTCAAAAGGCCCAAAACTAATTTTTTTTGAAAAATTACAACTTTTTTGAAACCTTTGATGTCATATATTTTTCTTTGTCTACGAGCAGCTCTGGAATCAGTGGTGGAGTCTGATTTGACCAAGAGGAGACTAGAAAAAGTCAACCTCCAAGATTTGTCGTAAAACGCTTCAAAAACCTACACAAACTCAACCAAAACACTTGCAAAATCATCAATTAAGAAAGGGCATGATTCACATCGGGTTCACCAAATGTATGCATAAAATATAGATCAAAATGAAAGATTTCAAACACAACGCGAAAACTTCAAATCTATATCAAATGTGTCTCTAATTAAGAATGAAATCAAAACAAAAAATGCATAAACACAACAAGGTTACCCATATTTCGACTTCATTTCATTGAAATGGCAGATTTTCTCAAATGTTGATTGTGGTTGCTCGATCAGTCAACATGACATTGCAGGATAGATTGTTGATTCTTTCACTAAAAATGGCTTCTTGATGCATGAATTTATAGATTTCGGAGAAGAAGATTAACGGCTAGGATTGGGTGGCAAATCGATGGCTAAGATCGAAGTGGTTGGGAAGTTATGAAATTGATGGTGAAGAATAAAAGGATTATTATTTGATTTTTAATATTTGTGGGAGATGGTTATGAAGTAGTTAGGTTGAAAAATAAAAGATTTTTATATTTCCTTTATTTGATTTATGAGAGAAAGTGGGATTTAATTAATGAAAATTAATTAAATCATATGCATGAGGGCCATTGGGTTATTTAGGCTAGGAAATGGGTTAGGACTTAGGGAAAATTATTAGAATTAGGGATAAATAGGGCTAATGAGGGATAATGATAGGCTCAGGTCCTGATAATTAGGCCAATTAGGCAAATATGATAAATCAGGGAATAATTGACCATGATTAGGATAATTTAGGATGATTTAGGGAAACCAGGAGATAACTGATCATATTTAGAGGATAAATGATCAATTTAGGGATAAGATGATCAATTTAAGGAACCGAGACTTGATTGGGATAAAGTGATTAATTTTAGGTGTCTACAGAATCAAAATCAAAAAATTTAGAACAAGCTAATTATGAAGAGAATGAAGAGTAAAATGCTGTAGAAGAGCCATAAGAGGAGAACAATGATGATGGTACCTTTTCTCAACTTTTTAGTAGTCAAAGAAATGATCCTTTTAGGATCTATGGTGTCTTGTGTGGCTAAAGAATCATTTCTTTGATTGATACCAGTGCTACACACAACTTCATTGACGAAGGAGTTGTCACACAAAGAGGGTTGCAAACTGAAGAGTTTGAAGGGTTTAATGTTATGGTTGCCGATGGTTTCACCCTTCATTGTTCCATAAGAATCCCAAAGAAGAATCTCTTATTAGGGAATTATGAAGTAAAGGATGATTTCTATGTGGTGAGTATTGGAGATACTGATGTTGTCCTAGGGATTCAGTGGCTTTGCTCTCTAGGGGAGATCACATTGAATCTCCAATCTATGGAACTTAAGTTCCAAGATGACAGAAAGAATGTGGTTTTCAAAGGTATGTCAAATTGTGCACCTCGTGTTGTTACTACATAAAGAATGGAGAGGTTGTTTCACTATGGGAAAGTGGAATGGGCAACTCAATGTATAATCATGCCTACTACTTCTTAGGAGGGGAAATGAGAGTACCATACTGATGTGCAAGCCTTGTTGGATAAGCATAGCAAGATTTTTAGTGGGATACCACTGGGGAGACCTCTAGATAGAGGTACTAAACATGTGATTGAATTGGAGGAAGGTGCAAAACCTATCATTACTGCTCTGTATTTCCATCACAAAAGGCATAAAGAAGAGATTGAGAAGGCCATTAAGGAGCTACTAGAGATGGGACACATATGTCGTAGAAAAAGCCCATTTGCATCTTCTATTGTTTTGGTCAAAAATAAGGATGGTACTATGCGTATGTGCATAGATTATCATGCTATCAATAAGAAGACCATCAAGAATCAGTATCCAATTTTGAAGATTGATAAACTATGTAATGTCCCCTTTTGCACATAGCCAATTTGTGAACAATTAGCCTATTTTTGAGTTTTCCCATAGGCTAATTGGTGTACAAGGCAGAACTCAAATGTTCTTGGAGAGCACATGTTTGTTGGGATGAGATTTGATTCATGGCATTGAGTTTAGGAGACCTTGTGGAGCCCTATGATGCTTTCAGTTTATGATTCTGACCTTTGTTGAGCTCTCTAAACTTCTTGGAGGAGGAGACTATTTTTAGTAAGTCACCTAGTTTCCTTTGATCATCATCCATGTTGCAAGTATGTGCCTAACCGGTGTTGTCATTGATGTCAACATATCAGTGTTATCATTGGTGTCAATTGTGCTCTTGTTTTGATACTTGCTTGTAATGAGTTAGATGCTTTATATTTGCCTATGTAAGTGTTGAAAATCCTGATATTGAGGATATTGAGAAAATTTGCTCCTCCGGAAGAAACAGTATGTTACAGAGTATCATTGTCTACAGAAGAACCGTCCAACAGATTGCTCCACATTTCCTGTAGAATAAATATCTTTATATCCAAATTGGAAGCTAATTAGAGGCATGTATGAAGATTTGAGTGAGTTATGTTCACCAGAGCGGAAACATCTTTTTCTGTATATTTGGTAGTGACAGGGAGAATGTATTATGCTCCACATTCCTCCACATTAAAGTGTTTTGATATGTGGTTCTAGAGTTAAGTCTAAAATGATGTTATGTGCCTTCAACTTGAATGGTTCATGATTTAGTGGTCTGCAAGCAATCTTTTCCTTATGATAGTAGCTGCAGTGTTGTGTATGTGCTCCCATTTGAATAATCTTCTTGACAGAGTGGTTGGAGGTTGTGTGGTTGTTCCTGATGATTTCAATGTGCTTATGGATGTCTCTTGATCGTATTCCTACCTTTGGATCAGTCTGCAAAGAGAAACTTGGATCGTAGATGAAGACTATTCTTGAAAGTCTTATTGTAAACACTAGTCTTGGCCGACTTGGTTGCTTTCACTATTTGTGGAGATACATTGAATATTGTAGTAGCGTATTGTGGCATGGAAGATTGTATTTGAGTCCTGCTATGGCGTAGGGTGATCCACATATATCTTTACATCTTTCCCTTAGCAAATTTTTGTATTAGGTCCAGACCTATTTCTATGTTTGAAATGCCAACCTTGGAGTTTGTTCCAATGATTGATGAATGTAATGTTGACCTTCATGTGCATTCCAAGGTTGATGATTTGTATAAAGACATGAAATGTAATTGTGAAAAAGATATATGTGGTGCAAAAATGTGAAGATAAGCGAGAAGTGTAAGAAGAGCATAGCAGAGAGGAAGTATTGCACTTCAATGGAATTAAACTCAGGCATGGAGTAGATGCTTTCAAATAAGTTTACAAAACCTTGGTAGTGAGCCACCCCTTGGCAGTGAGCTGATCTTTGCAGTGAGCATCTTTGGGCAATGAGCCTCTATTTTTTGGTATTATTATAACATATATATTTCTGTGGGCTAAAACCCACTGTGGTTTTTCCCTTATATGGCTTTCCACATAAAAATCTAGTGTCTCATGTGTTGAATATGTTATTGTGTTATACTTCATGTTTCATGCTTTCATAGTTAAATCTTAAAATAGTGATTGATCGTTTGAAGTGTTGATAAGTGATTAAAGTTTTGTGACAATGGATTCATCCCCCTCTTAGTTGTCCTATGCATATTAACAATTGGTATCAGAGCAGGTTCCCTAGAAGAAAGCCCAACAGCTTGAGGAAGATCTAGGATGTCTTTTAAGAAAGAAGCTCCTTAGTTTGACGGGACAAATTATGCTCTATGGAAGGTACAAATGAAAATCCACCTCCTTTGTCTTGGTTATAAAGTATGAAAAGTTGCAGAGACAAAATATACCATTCCTTAAAGTGGTTTGACAAATGAAGATGAAATCAAAGAATATGAGTTGAATATAAAAGCTAGAGATGCTTTGTTAAGAGCCTTGACTGACACTGAATTGATAAAAGTCATGGATCTAGAATCTGCAAATGAAGTTTGGAAAAAGTTAAAAAATCTATATGAAGGAGATGACTCTATAAAAGAAGCCAAGTTGCAGGAACTGAAAGTGAAATATGAGGGTTTAAAGATGAATGAAGATGAAAACATAATAGCCTTCATACAAAAGGTTGATGAACTTGTCAATGGAATAAAAGGTATGGGAGGAACTATTGGTGAGAAGGAAGTTGTGATAAAAATTCTTAGGTCATTACCCAAATCCTACAGTCACAAAGTAGCTACAATTGAAGAAGTAATGACCATGAAAGAGGTCACCAAGGATCAATTGCTAGGAAAGATAACAACCTTTGAGATGAGAGAACTTGGTGATGCTCTACCAAAGAGTGAAACTACTTTCAAAGCCAGTACCTCAGCAAAGATCTCCAGGGATGAAAATTATAAGGTGGAGCCTGATGATGAGCTTGATGAAATTGAAGCAAACTTTGTTGATAGACTACAAAGAGGTTCTGGTAAGTTCAAAGGCAAATTACCCTTCAAATGTTTTTCATGTGGTAAGGTTGGTCACTATGCTTCTAGATGTCTTGAGAGAATAAAAAGGAATAGAAAAAGATTTGAGAATAGACCTAGGGTTCCAAAGAAATGCTACTATGTTAGATATTTTGATGATGAAGGTGTGATAGATGATGAATCTGATGATGCTAGTACTAGTGCAAATGAGTGTTTGTTTATTGCAATTAAAGAAGAACCTGTGTCTACTAATCCTGCTAGTTGTGTGAAGGAAGAAAAACCAATGGAAGAAAGTGCTTTGGCTATTTAGGTTGAGAAAGATAAGGATGAATGGATTATTGATAGTGGATGCTCACATCACATGATTGGTGACAAAAGTAAGTTTGTGAATTTGAAAAAGTTTGATGGAGGACTAGTTAGGTTTGGAGATAATGTAGCCAGTAAGATTTGTGGAAAAGGATCTATTTCTTTTGATGGAAAGAACAACACTAATAATGTTTTATATGTGAAGGGTTTGAAGCATAATCTTTTGAGTGTTGGTTAGATGTGTGACAAAGGTTATGATCTAAGATTCAAAGATAATGGGTGCAAGATCATGGAAAGCTCCAGAACAGTGATTGCTACTAGAGGTAAGAAGCCCAGAGGTAACATTTACCAATTAAGAGGAACTAATAATTATTGTTTATTAAATCAAATAGATGAGAGTTGTCTATGGCATAGAAGGATGGGTCATATCAACTTTGACAACTTACTAAAGTTAAGTTTTGTTCAGGATGTAAGAGATTTGCCTAAGCTTGTGAATCCTGTTAACACCATTTGCAAAGAATGTCAATTTGGGAAACAAACAAGAACAAGTTTCAAAAGCAAAGAACAATTCTCTGTTGGATTGTTGAAGTTGGTTCATACAGATCTGTGTGGTCCTACAAGAACAAGAAGTCTATAAGGTGACATGTATTTTATGCTACTTATTGATGATTACTCCAGGATGATTTGGGTCACTTTTCTAAAAGATAAATCAAAAGCCCTAGACAAGTTCAAATCTTTCAAGGCAATGGTTGAGAATGAGTTAGAGTTGAATATCAAGTGCTTAAGGTCTGATAGAGGAGGTGAGTTCACATCAAATGAATTCAATATCTTCTGTGAAGAACAAGGGATAAAGAGACAATTGTCCGCACCTAGGACTCCCCAGCAGAATGGAGTTGTTGAAAGAAAGAATAGGACAGTTCAAGAAGTTTCTAGGACTATGTTGAAGGAAGCTGGACTACCGGAAGTATACTAGAGAGAAGCCATACACAGTGCAGTATACATCTTAAACAAGGTTGAAGTAAAAGGTAATAGTGCTAAAACTCATTATGAATTGTGGTATGGAAGAGCTCCCACAGTGAGATATTTCAAAGTTTTTGGTAGCAAATGTTATATCAGGAGAGAAGAAGATCTAGGCAAGTTTGATGCTAAGTGTGATGAAGGAATCTTCCTTGGTTATTCTACCAAGAGTAAGGCCTACCGGTGCCACAATAAGAGATTGAAGAAAATCATTAAGAGTGCTAATGTGAAGGTTGATGAAGACAATGTTAGGGTTAGCCGGCAGAAGATATCAATTAAATGAAAATAAAGATTAAACGAAGAAATGGAAATACACAGAATTAATAACAACGAGAGACAAGTTTTAACGTGGTTCACCCAAACTCAGACTACATCCATCAAATAGAGAGTCCAATATTATTATCCAGTAAATCAAACTGATTACAATCAGCAATCCCTGCAACTCAATACCGCTGCAAAATGCTACAATACAATATATCAAAACCCTAACCCTTAGCCACTTTTATCAAGCTTTTTGTCAGTTACAAAACTAGGGTTTTCTTATATCGATCAATGAAAAATAACTCCCAGTGCCTTTATAAAATAATAAAAAACCGTGTGAGGTTTCGGGGCACTGCCCCTCGACCCCACCCTGTATCGCGACAGGGAACACGCCAGGGGCGCTGCCCCTAGACCCCGTAGGAATTTGGGGGGAAACCGCACCGATAAAAGTGGGGAAAATGTAACCTCTGAGTCTAATTAGACTCCATATAACAACAATCTCCCACTTGGAGACTGATCAGACTCCACACCATATCATCTCCCACTGGAGATTGATCATAACACCACTGACCCTGTAGCTCCCACTGGAAATAACCACCCTGGACTTTGTTGTTCTATTTTTGTTGTTTTCAATCGAGAAGACCAACCAGCTGAAGAGGAGCTCAGCTTCTCCCTTGTCACTGCCTTTGTAAACATATCCACTGGATTATCATCTGTATGTATCTTTTCCAACTGTAATTGGCCATCGTCCAACACTAACCGAATGAAGTGATACCTCAACTGTATGTGTTTGGTCTTTGAATGCAAGGCAGAATTCTTTGCAAGATGTATAGCACTTTGGCTGTCTGTATACAAATAATAATTAACCTGTTGTTTGTCCAATTCTTCCATGAAAGATTGCAGCCATATCATCTCCTTGCTTGCCTCTGTTGCAGCTACATATTCTGCCTCTGTGGTGGATAAAGCAACCACCTTTTGCAACCTGGAAATCCAACTCACCGATGTTCCACCTACAGTAAAGACATAACCTATAATACTCCACCTGGTATCAATATCTCCTGCCAAATTTGAGTCTACATAACCTGCTAAATCAGCATTAGAGCCCCCAAAACATAAATGGTTATTGGATGTACCTCTCAAATATCTAAGAATCCATTTTATCACATTCCAATGCTCCAATCCGGGATGACTCATATACCTGCTGACGACTCCTACAGCATGTGCAATATCCGGTCTCGTGCATACCATGGCATACATTAAACTTCCTACAACTGAAGCATATGGTACCTTAGACATTTTCTCTTCCTCCTCTTATGTCTTAGGACACATCTCCTTAGTCAATTTCAAATGACTAGGCAAAGGTGTGTTGACAGCTTTTGCATTCTCCGTATGGAATCTCTGCAACACCTTTTCAACATAAGCAGCTTGAGATAGAGTCAATTTTCTGTTCTTCCTATCTCTACAAATTTTCATACCAAGGATTTGTTTTGCTGCCCCCAAATCCTTCATATTAAATGACTATGCTAACTACTATTTTAACTCTCTTATGTGATCCATGTTAGACCCAGCTACAAGCATGTCATCAACATATAAACATAAAATAATGTAGTTGTCATTATCCAACCTCTTAAAATAAACACAATGGTCAGAATTACACTTGTTGTAGCCCTGCTCAACCATAAAACTATCAAATTTCAAATACCATTGCCGATGTGCTTGTTCTAGTCCATACAAACTCTTCTTCAATCTGCACACCTGTTTCTCCTTACCTTTGACCTCAAATCCATGGGGCTATTCCATGTATATCTCCTCCTCCAAATTACCATGGAGAAAAGTAGTTTTCACATCTAGCTATTCCAAAAGCAAATCTTCAGCAGCCACAATACTTAAAACAATACGAATAGAAGTCATCTTGACAACCGGAGAAAATATCTCATCAAAATCAATGCCCTTTTTCTATGCAAATCCTTTTACAACTAACCTGGCCTTAAATCTTTTCTTACCTCCATCTTCCTCTTTCAGCCGGTAAACCCATTTGTTTGGTAAAGCCTTTTTACCTATAGGTAACTTACATAATTCCCAAGTCTAATTTTTTAGCAAGGAGTCCATTTCTTCTTTCATAGCAAGCTCCCATTGAACCTGTGTATCCACCTGCATAGCTTCATCATACCCTTCGGGTTCACCAGCATCTATTAACAAAATAGAATACAAAGAGGGAGAAAACCTTTTAGGAGGTCTACTTAGCCTTGTTGACCGTCTAACATTCACTGGAGTTTGTGGTATTTCTGGTTACTATTGCGGAGCATGAGGAACCACTGGAACATCACTATTTGGAGTATCATCCAACACCACATAATCTTTTGCTTTCTTCTCATGCTGTTGCAACTGATCTTTGTACAACACCTTCTCATTGAATATGACATCCCTGCTTCTCACAATTTTCTGATTTTCAAAATCCCAAAGCCTATAACCAAATTCATCAATGCCATATCTAACAAAGGTACACTTTTTTGATTTTACATCGAGCTTGGTTCTATTTTCAGAATCTACATGTGCAAATGCTTCACATCCGAAAGTTTTGAGAAAAGAATAACTCACCTTCTTACCTGTCCATGCTTCCTCTAGAATACCACAGCCCAAAGGAACTGAAGGACCTCTATTAATTAAATATACAGCAGTGTTGACAGCCTCTGCCCACATGTTTAAAGGCAGCCCAACATGCAATCTCATGGTCCTTGGACACTCCATTATTGTCCTATTCATGCGTTCAACCACTCCATTTTCCTGTGGAGTCCCTGGAACAATTTTCTGCCTACGAATTCCATTAAAGGAACAAAAATCCTCAAATTCTTTGCTACAATACTCACCACCGTTATTAGATCTGAGACATTTTAATCTTTTACCTATCTCATTCTCAACCAAGCTTCTCCATTTCTTAAATGTTTCAAATACATCAAATTTCTATCTAAGGAAATAAATCTAGACCTTCCTAGTTGCATCATCTATGAATGTAACATAATACCGAGAGCCACCGAGAGAAGATACCTGAGCTGGTCCCCATACATCTGTATGCACAAGCTCCAACTTTTTATTTTTCTTTTGCTTCCCATCTCTGAGAAAACTGACTCTCTTTTGTTTTCCATACACACAACTTTCACAGAAATCCATATTAATACATTTCAGACCTAGTAAAACTTTCTTAGAATGAAGTACCTTCATACCTTTTTTCACTCATATGCCCAAGTCTGTTATGCCACAGCGTTGTCTCAAAACCTGTAGCAACTATTTTAGTCTCTTTCTGCGAACCTACAGCAACTGTTCCTGAATCTGTTTGTTTTTTCTCTGCAACATCTAAAGTAGAAGGAATAGTATGACCTGTACAAAGATATAAGGTGCCTACTTTCACACCTTTTGCTACTACTAAGGCACCTTTTGAAACCTTCCAATTTTTATCAGTAAATGTAACAATGCAACTTTGTTCAGCTAATTGTCCTGCTGAAATTAAATTCCTACTGAGCCTTGGAACGTGCCTTACCTCTTATAGTAGCCAATGATTCCCATTCTGCAACTTAATCTTGATTCTTCCCTTTCCAACAATCTGACAGGGTTCGTTATCTCCCAAATAAACCAGCCCAAAATCCCCTTGGACATAATCAAGAAAATAACTTTTATGGGGCGTAGCATGAAATGAGGCCCCTGAATCTAAAACTCATGAATCATCAGCATTATCTAGGGAAAGAATCAAAGCGTCATCTTTAGATTTATTACTTACCACATTTGCTTCCTTATTGCCTTCTTGTTTGTCTGCTTCTTTATTTTTCTGAGACCAGCAATCTTTCTTTAGATGACCTAGTTTCCCACAGTACCAGCAATCCTTCTATCCTCTGATTTGGGATCTTTTGTCCTTTGATTTTCCTCGTGACTTCCCATGACCTCCAGAACCTTTTCCTCTCTCCTTTGATCTGCCCCTACTTTCTGCATTCAAAACACTGCCTGATGTGGATCCACCTGAGCTTTTCTTACGAATTTCCTCACTCAAAATAACACCAACAACCTCATCAAATTTTAGGGTATTTGAACCAGAAACAGAGTTACTAACCACCATTACCAACTATCCCAGCTTTCAGGCAATGAACATAATATCAAGAGAGCTCTAACTTCTTCATCAAATTTTACATTTACAGAAGTCAATTGACTGACAATCATATCAAATTTATTTAAATGACCTGTCACAAATCCACCTTCAACTATTTTCAAATTAAACAAATGCTTCATGAGAAATACCTTATTTGAGGCTGAGGGTTTTTCATACAATTTAGCTAAAGCTTTCATCAGACCATCTGTTGTCTTCACTTCCGTTATATTGAATGCCACCAACGGTGCCAGGCACAACCGAATGGTTCCCAGTGCCTTTCTATCAAGAAGATTCTAATCCTCATCAGACATTGTTGCCAGTTTCTTGGCTACTCCTTCCAATGGCCTCCACAAATCCTTTTGATAGAGGTAATCCTCCATCTGCATCTTCCATAACTGATAGTTCTGCCCATTGAATTTATCGACCTTCAATTTACCCTCGTCCGCCATTGCTCCCACTCAACCGTGAGACTTTCCTATAAACAATAATCAAACACAACCTGCTCTGATACCACTTGTTAGGGTTAGCTGGTAGAAGATATTAATTAAATACAAATAAAGATTAAACGGAGAAATGGAAATACATAGAATTAATAACAGCGAGAGACAAGTTTTAACGTGGTTCACCCAAACTCGGGCTACATCCACCAAACAGAGAGTCCAATATTATTATCCAGTAAATCAAACTGATTACAATCAGCAATCCCTACAACTCAATACCACTGCAAACTGCTACAATACAATATATTAAAACCCTAACCCTTAGCCGCTTTTATCAAGCTTTTTGTCGGTTACAAAAATAGGGTTTTCTTATATCGGTCAATGAAAAAAAACTCCCGGTGCCTTTATAAAATAATAAAAAATCGTGTGAGGTTTCAGGGGTGCTGCCCCTCGACCCCACCCTGTATCGCGACAGGGAACGTGCTAAGGGCACTACCCCTGGACCCCACAAGGGGTGCTACCCCTTGACCCTGTAGGAATTTGGGGGGAAACTGCGCTGATAAAAGTGGGGAAAATGTAACCTCCGAGTCTGATTAGGCTCCATATAACAACAGACAAAGCAAGAATTTCATATCTGTGTAACTATGAATTAGGTGAGCCTCTTGCTATAACAAATGAAGAAAAATTTGATCAAGAAGATAGTTAAGGTGAAGAAGAAAAGGCTCTGGAAAGCACTACTAAGACTCCCAGATATGTAAGAATTAATCATGATGAAGATCAAATTATAGGAGACAAAAACAAAGGCGTATTGATAAGGAAAAGAGTTGTTGAAGAATAGGTGAATTATTGTTTGCTTTCAAAAGTTAAACCTAAAACTGTGAATGAAGCCTGCAATGATGAAAATTGGGTAAAATCCATGGAAGAGGAGCTGATGCAAATAGAAAAGAATCAAACTTGGGAACTAGTTCCTAGACCTTCTGATAAGAATGTGATTGGCACCAAATGGGTTTTCAGAAACAAGATGAATGAGAATGGAGAAGTAGTAAGAAACAAAGCAAGATTGGTATGCAAAGGATACTCTCAAGTTGAAGGAATAGATTTTGAAGAGACATATGCTCCAATGGCAAGAATTGAAGAAATTAGAATGTTTTTGGTATTTATAGAATTCAAAGACTTCAAAGTGTATCAGATGGATGTTAAGTCTGCATTCTTGAATGGTGAATTGGAAGAAGAGTTCTACATTGAGCAACTGGAAGGATTTCAATTATCAAAACAAGGTGATATGGTGTGCAAATTGAAGAAGGCCTTGTATGGACTGAAACAAACCCCCAGAGCCTAGTATGTATAGTTAGACAAATATTTGTTGCAATTAGGGTTTAGTAAAGGTACTGCTGATAGCAATCTATATTTCAAAATCAATGATAATCAGATCCTAATTGTTGTAGTCTTTGTTGATAACATTATCTTTGGAGGCAATGAAGGTATGTGCATGAAGTTTGCAAGTGAAATGCAAAATAAATTTGAGATGTCTATGTTTGGTGAAATAAATTTCTTTCTAGGTCTGCAAATTAATCAATCAGATAAAGGAATCCTCATATCTCAGTCTAAGTATGTGAAAAAGTTGTTGAAGAAGTTTGAGATGGAAGAATCTAAACTGGTATGTACTCCCATGGTGACTAGCTACAAGTTGAGCAAAACTGATGAATCACCCAGCTGATCAGAAAAAGTACAGATCTATGATTGGAGGATTACTTTATCTAACTCAAACTAGACCTGATATTATGCATACAGTTTGTCTTGTTGCAAGATTTCAAGCAGATCCAAGAGAGTCACATGTGATGGTAGTAAAGAGAATCTTGAGATATTTAAAAGGCACACTGGATCATGGTTTATGGTATCCAAAGGATAATGATTTCACTCTCAGTGCTTATACAGATGTTGATTGGGCCAGAGATGTTGATGACAGAAAGAGTACAAGTGGAGGCACTTTCTTTTTGGGTAATAGATTAGTTTCATGGCTGAGCAAGAAGCAAGATTCAATCTCTTTGTCAATTGTAGAAGTAGAGTATATTGCAGTAGCATGTTGTTGTACTCAAGTGTTATGGATGAAGCAAACTTTGAAGGACATAAGAATTGTGTATGAAGATCCAGTTGCAATATTCTGTGACAATACAAGTGCTATAAATATTTCAAAGAATATGGTGATGCACTCAAGAACAAAGCATATATCTATAAGGTATCACGTTTTGAGAGAGAAAGTGATAGACAATAAAGTCAAGATGGAATATGTGTCTACCAAGGATTAGATTGTAGATATTTTTACTAAGACTCTACCTAAGGATACCTTTGAGTATCTCAGGGAAAAGTTAGGGGTTATTACCCCTCCTTCTCTGAACTAAGATGCATGAGAATGCATCAATCCAGAGGTGCTCAAAGTCTCATTCTTTGATCTGGATTTATGTTTTGAGAGCTACCTCTTAGGGGAGTAGTTAGATGTTACCGATATAAGTTCCTGATAAAGAAAGTATTGATAATGTAGACACCCTAAAATAACCAGGTCTTCAAATCACTTGCATTTTCATCAATTGTTCCAAATCAACTACATTTCAACATTAATTAAATATTCTAATTATTTAATTAATATCATCAATTTCTTCTAAAACTCCTAAATTCAACATTAATTAAATAAATCCTTTTTATTTAATTAATTTCCTTAAATTCCTCTATATTCTTCCAAAATTAAATAATTTTTATTATTTAAATAAATCATTATCTTCTTTCAAATTTCAAGTCTACATTAATTTAATAAATCCTATTATTTAATTAATTCATCACAAATCCTCTTATCTACAATTAAATAATTTACATTATTTAATTAAGTCAAATTATTCTTCTAAATTTAAATAAATCTTGCAAATTTATTTAAATTATCTCAATCCTCTAAAAAAAATAAAATCAAGTATTTTATTTATAATCTTCATATTCCTCTAATATTGCACAAACAATTAAATAAATTTATTTATTTATTTTATTTTTTATTCTAAAAAAATCTTCTAAAAATAAAATATAATCAAATATTTTATTTATCATTCACCATGCAAAATAAATTAAATCAATTTATTTGTTTAATTTATTTAAATCTTCAAATCTATTCTATGTCCTCTAATCTTGCACAAACAATTAAATAAATTTATTTATTTAATTTGTTTTTTCCTCTAAAAACAAATCCTCTAAAAACAAAATATAATCACATATTTTATTTATCTTTCATCATGCAAAATAAATTAAATCAATTTATTTGTTTAATTTATTTAAATCTTTATATCTTATCTATTCTTCAAAATCATGTACAATCAATTAAATATATTTATTTATTTAATTTCAATTATCTTTCCAATTCCTTTAAAAATATCATGTTAACTCATGTGCACAATCAGTCTTATTTTTAGAACTCTAAAAAAAATAAATTACAAGTTAAGTTAATTGACTTTAATTTATCTTATTTTTCATCAACTCATGAATTAGAAGAAAAAGCATTCTAATTTATGATTATCAAAATCTATCTTTAGCAAAAAAGCAATTATCTTAATAAAAATATCTTTTTGGAGTGACACATGTTGTGTGCACATTCAGCATAAGTTATTTGATTTATCTCAACCATTCATTCTATGGATTTATTTCATCTATTGATCGATCATGTTTGAAATCTATATAAACCCCCATCATATCCTTCACAAATTTTATTTGATCACTTATTCTCAAGCATCCTTTTACAATGCTTTGAGCATACATCGCATCATTGAGCACCTTACAATCTTTTGACATTGATCTTTTAAGCACGAATACACATACACCTGCTTGTTGCAAACATGGTTTCGTAATGTTATTGAGCAATCTACATATCTACAAAGAGAACAATACAATCTAGGTGAAGTCTTTCTTGTTTTATTTGATTTATTCATTGATATTGGTTTTTTTCTTAGATCAATCTCTTTATGTTATGGGTAGTTGTTATTATTATTACTTTATTGTGATTTTATCATTCAACTTCTTAATTTTTCCTATACACATTCTAGCATGCCCGGTGGGACACACTAACCTTCCTTTTTTTTAAAGAAAAAAGTTAATTTTTTGGAAGCTAGGTACGGAAAAAATGCAATCACAATGTAGAAAATCTGAAGATCTTTGTTCACTAGTTTGAGAGAATAGGCGTTGAGCATTCAAACGCTGTAACCTTAGCTCAAAAGATTTCTGAGTTTTGTCTAAAACATTGAAATATTATCTAGGTATCTCTTATTTTTTATAGAAAGTGTACGGATTTCAAGAAAAATAGATCAAAAATTTGCATTCCTATTTTTAGCCCATGCTTGTTTTTTTTGCCTATTTTTAGTAATTTCATGAAATTAAGAATATCTATGTAACTTTAGCTCAAACGATTTCTGGGTTTTGTCGAAAACATCGAAATTCTATCTGGGTATCTCTTATTATTTGTAGGAAGTACACAAGTTTCAAGAAAAATAGATCTCAATCTGTCCCTATTTTTAGCCATGCTTTTTTTTTTTTGCTTTTTCAGAACAATTTCGTGAAATTGGGCATATCTTTTGCATACAGATTCAGATTTTTACGAAACTAGTGGCGTTGGAAAACTGGTTCTCCTAAATTTTCTATGGTGAAATAATTTTTAGGTAATTTTATTAGATTTATTAGGTACACTCAGTCAAAGTCAACTCTTCTTTGCAAACTTCAAATGGTCATAACTTGTGCAAAACTTATTCAATTTTCAAGAATTTTTTTTTGAAATTGCATAGAATTTTGTGTAGAATCTGATCATAATATCTAATCTATTTTACCTAATCATTATTATTAGTATTTTTCTAGATTGCTCATTTTCACCTAACAAGTTAAACACTTTTGGTCAATTGATTATTTTTGGCTAACTACTTGAGTTTTTGGTGGAACTAATCAACTTTTTGCAGCCTCTTATCACTCAAACATAGAAAATGGGTTTCTATAACATGTTCATGTAGAATGAGCTTTGAAGAAATTGACAAATCTATCACATTAAGCCTTAGAAACATATTGATTTCTTAAGGGATAATTAAACAAATTTTTTTTTGCAATCTAAGTCTTAGGAACATATTGTTTTCTTAAGGGACAATGGACATGAATGCAAAAATACTTCAATTTATTAAGGGATAATTGACATAAATGCAAAACACTTCAATTTTATAAGGGACGATTGATAACTACAATCGTGTGTTGGCCTAATCTAGTTGCACCTTATTTTTCTTATAACAAAATAATTGAACCTTTGTTTGACATGTTTGATCTTACATTTTAGTTATTCCTTTAGAAGGGCCTACTTTTGGATTGCACTTCATCCAAAAGGGATGAACCTAAGCAGAGTTTTCCTTTGAACTACTATATAAGAGGGATAAGGTGAAAGCCAAGTCCTAACAAGCATTAGCCTTACATTGTGATGCCAAATCGAAAAGAGGTGTACTAGCACTTTGTGGAAACAATTTTCACATTGTGCGAAGTGTTTGATAATCTTAGTAGGATTGGTTAAAGCTTTTAGTAGCTTGTCACATTGCTCGTAAGGTGTTGGTCCCTCAAAGTTACTAAGAAGCAATCTAGATAGTGACTACCTGATCCACCTCTGAATGTTGTGGTAATCATTAGTGCAAGGGGAATCAATTTAAGCCCTCAAGATACTCACCATTGCCTCCCTTGAGAAGAGATAGTATTCTCTCGGCCATAAAGCTCTTGTGACCTACTTGAGCTTTCTAAGGGGAGGCTGAGATATCCCTACCTATCATCTCTCGCAAAGATACAAATGTCTGACACCTTTATGGAATGACATTTGGTCGACAGAGAATTAAGTTATGAGTTGATCTACAGCAATGACATCTTGTCTCTAGGGATAAAAAGTGCTTGAAATTGTTTGCAATTATCTTATACATGTGGAAACATTGGGCTTTTTGTGAGCCTCAAACATACACTATTTGTTGTGTCAATCCTTTTTGCCATTTTGTTTGATGTGTTTTCTCTTGCCAAAGCAAATCTAATCAAAATCAAAATAAAATCTATCAAAATTTGCCTTTAAAACATCACTAACACTACTTCAGTACCTTTGGTATAACAACAGCTCACCTTTGGTATAATAGTAGCTCACCTTTGGTATAATAGTACCTAGCCTCTGGCAAACCTACTTCAGCACCTTTGGTATAACAATAGCTCGCTTTTGGTCTAACAGTAGCTCACCTTTGGTATAACAGTACCTCACCTTTGGTAGCTCAGTCCAACGCCTTTGGTAACATAGTAGCTCACTTTTGGTAACACAGTCCTGCTCCTTTGGTCAAACAGTACAGTGCCTTTGGTCCAGTAAACTATTTATCAAAACTATTATTTCTAAAAAAACAAACAAAACCCCAACAAACATCTCAAACAAAGCATATTGTCTTAGTGTATCCCATGGTAACCACTAGACTCCAGCAAACTATGAAGGCAAAGCAAGTTGCCCCAAGGAAGCGCAAATTGCCTCCTCATACACCTCAACCAAGCATAAATCCAAAGGGTACTTCAAAGACACCAATGGAAAGATCAACCAACTCTCAAAACATGCCACAACATGACCAACCAAACAATCCTCATGAAGGTAATGTCCCTTTGGTTGATGTAACTCAATTTGCCATCAGAATGCCTCATGATTGTGCTACACCCAATTATACCACGGTTCAAGTCCCATCTCAAGAAGACCAACACTTTGAACTAGGTCAATCCTCTCAAGAAGATAGACAAGACCTTGATGAAATCATACAAGATCCTAGAGCCATGGTCGCCTTTGACAAAATCTTAGCAAGAACCTAGATCATTTCTTTCGCTTGCTAGCAGAGCAAGGAGCCAAATTACCTCAAGATTTTGATCTATCCAATTTCAAGGACACAAACAAAACCTATGATGCCATACCTGTAGTTCAAACCATGTCAACTATGACCACACCCCTACCCGAACAAAGCTCACAAGGGAGAACAATTACACAATATGAGAATCCTCTTTATCAAAATCCAACGATAGAGAGACCCATATCAATGCTCATGACTCCTATGGAGATCTACAAACACCAGCAAGAGACTCTACATCATCAAGAAGAACTAGCAAGACAAGCCGCTTTAGCAAAATCAAACACATAGCAACCTCCTAAAATGTCCACACCAATCACAAGTGCAACATTGGCTACCCCATCATGAGAAGGTTTCACACCAAATTACAACCTGGGAAACATTTATGTAGCCATGCAACAAGGGTCTCAACAAACACCACCACCAAGATCATCAACCCTCCGTATCATTAACCCAAACAAAGTCATACAAACCCAACCATCGCAGAATGTCAACGCAACCTATGTCCCTCCCCCACAACTTTCTTCTACACTCAATCTTAGTCAACCCCAACCATCACAAAACATGTCTACATATGTCCCTCCACCATAACGATCATCAACACTAACCTTTTTCAACACATTTCCTAGCCACCCTCAACATTCCCAAAACCAAACTTCCCAAAGCTATGTTCCACCACAACCAAAGCCAACATACTTTAGCTTTCCTCCACCAAACTCTTATCAACAACCATCACAAAGCCTACATTCTTATCTAGCACCACCCCCACCTCTCCAAAATCAAAACACCCAATTCCAACATAGTCTACACCCAACGTACAACACATACAACCCCAACCAATCATACAACCCTTATAACACCAATGCCCATGGCGTCCACTATAATCTTCCATATGGGAAACAACAACCACTTCTAGGACAATAGGAGATGTTTCCAACCCCTCCCACAACTATGGAACTAAAACTTGCGGAGGTTCAACAACAACTATCTGATCTTACATTTAGCCACACCAGAAAACATTCTCTTTGAAAGAAGTTTGTCCTTATCCATTTGATCGGTCATTACCCATGATCTCTTTTCCTCACAATTTTACTATTCCTAAATTTGATAAATACAAAGGAAAAGGAGACCCAAAAGACCATCTTAGAGAATTCTATCTCGCTTGCTTCGAAGTCTCACATAACGACACATATCTTATGCATCTTTTTCCTCGTAGTCTTGGATGTCAAGCTATAGAATGGTTCTCGCACCTACCTATGAGTATCAAATCTTTTAATGATCTTACGGAGAAATTTGCCACCCATTTCTCTTACAAATCAGAACATGAGATCTCCATGACCGACCTATGCAACAATAAATAGAAAAATGAGGAAATGTTCATCTCCTTTCTTCAAAGATGGAGACAAATGGCTAGCAAATTCCCCTTCAAGATAACTGAAAAGCAGCTTGTTAGCGTATTTGTGTAGAACCTTAACCAAGAATTAGGTTTCCATTTACAAATTCTTAGTGCAACAACCTTCAACGAAATTACCTACAAGGGAATTAACATTGAAAAAGCCCTCATCACTAAAGGCGTCATCAAAGTCTTTAAAGACAACAAAGACAATGTTCCCCAACAACAATCAAATGACAAACCAAAATTTTGGAACAAAAATAAAAATGTGGTCAATAATGGTGTGGTCAATTATAAACATGTCTAAACAATGTAAACACCCCTTCATCTTTCCAAACCAAGTCAACCTCTACCTCTGCAAAACCAACAACAACAAAGACAACCAAAACCAAAACACTTCAACACTATCCTACATCATCAAACAAAAGCCAGAACTACATATTATCTCATCTCAATCTTAAGGTACCTTGATCCCATGGATATAGGTATGTAGGCAGTCTGGAATATGAAAGAAATATCCAGTACTTAGGTACATAAGATCTCATCATTTCACCTACCCAAGCTCAAACACCTTGACCCATCTCATCACTCTACCCAGAACTACATATTATCATTTTTCATCTTTCCTCGTAATGTACCTTGATCCCGTGGATACATGGTATGTAGGCAGTATGGAATACAAAGGATGTATCCAGTACTCAGGCACATACGATTCATCATTCTTCACCCACCTCAATCCATTGACATGTTACCTTTCTAATCTTTCGTTTATCAAAATCCATTCACCTTGACTTGACTAACTCAAGTAGCTAAACAAAAAATAAATGCATCCTTTTCAAAGCAAAAGTCAAACAACCTAAAGCACATAAACTTACTTGTAGGGCTATATGTTGTCCTACATATTGATTGCCAACATCAACTAAATCAATCTCAACCAAGCAATAGATCAACACACTTGTCTTATACAAAATGTTCCATGATCGAAACCAGAATAAACGTCTTATACGACATGTTGCATTTCCTAAAACTAGACATTATCTTTTCAACAGATAACACCCTTTAACGGACACATCGTTCCTATGATAAGGTTGTTATCTTTCCTATCTAATATATCCTGAGCAACCTCTTTGGCAAGAGAATATGTCGACTGTATGTTTACTTTGTAAGTCAGTCAATTTGCTTTTTGGTTTATCTCTTGTTCCTTTTTCCAATACATATTCACGACTACCTTGATTTATCTATATCTTGGTATGTTACGATGCAGTACGGAATGGGGGCATAGTCATTGCTTTTGTGTGCCGTGTTTGAGGCATGATCTTTAGCATCTTTCTTAGTAACATATTTATCTTGTGTGTGTTATGACCTAGCATCTTACATATTTAATATTCTTCTTGCATTTTATGTATTGAAGTTTATTTTATGTTCAAGACTATGGCTCATTCACATGTACAAAAAGGTTATATTATGTCTAAGGGGATCTAAGTTCAAACTGCTTGCTTGCAGAGTCAACGTCCATGCACTCGGATATCACAGCACCTTAGTCATTTATACCTTGGTGGCAAACTATCCATGTGCTATATCAAAAATAAGGATTGCTCTTTATAAACATTTGTGAAACTGTTGCAACAAGCTCATCCATTTAACCATCCATTTATCCATGTCATTATATAGTTTTTAAGCAAAGATCGATCAATAGTCTTTCTATCATATTCTATTCTATCTCCACTTTCTTCTATCCAACCTCATCTATCTCCAACACAAACTTCTAGTTAAACGTCAACCCAGTCCTTTTGTCGCTTCCCTGTCTTTCTTCTCGAGGGGGCATCTCACGTTAGCTACACAGGGGCAGCTAGCTACACTGGGGCATCAAAATTGTATCATGTCTTCAACAATCATTTTCTTTGACACAATGTTATAAATTGCATTGCATCAAAGAGGGGCAAAATGTAGACACCCTAAAATGACCAGGTCATCGAATCACTTGCATTTTCATCAATTCTTCCAAATCACCTACATTTCAACATTAATTAAATAATCTAATTATTTAATTAATATCATCAATTTCTTCCAAAACTCCTAAATTCAACATTAATTAAATAAATCCTCTTTATTTAATTAATTTCATTAAATTCCTCTATATTCTTCCAAAATTAAATAATTTTTATTATTTAATTAAATCATTATCCTCTTTCAAATTTCAAGTCTACATTAATTTAATAAATCCCATTATTTAATTAATTCATCACAAATCCTCTTATCTACAATTAAATAATTTACATTATTTAATTAAGTCAAATTATTCTTCTAAATTTAAATAAATCATGCAAATTTATTTAAATTATCTCAATCCTCTAAAAATAAATAAAATCAAGTATTTTATTTATAATCTTCATATTCCTCTAATCTTGCACAAACAATTAAATAAATTTATTTATTTATTTTTCTTTTTCCTCTAAAAAATAAAATATAATCAAATATTTTATTTATCATTCATCATGCAAAATAAATTAAATCAATTTATTTGTTTAATTTATTTAAATCTTCAAATCTATTCTATGTCCTCTAATCTTGCACAAACAATTAAATAAATTTATTTATTTAATTTACTTTTTCCTCTAAAAACCAATCTTCTAAAAATAAAATATAATCACATATTTTATTTATCCTTCAACATGCAAAATAAATTAAATCAATTTATTTGTTTAATTTATTTAAATCTTCATATCTTATGTATTCTTCAAAATCATGCACAATCAATTAAATAAATTTATTTATTTAATTTCAATTATCTTTCCAATTCCTCTAAAAATATCATGTTAACTCGTGCACAATCAGTCTTATTTTTAGAACTCTAAAAAAGACAAATTACAAGTTAAGTTAATTGGCTTTAATTTATCTTATTTTTCATCAACTCATGAATTAGAAGAAAAAGCATTCTAATTTATGATTATCAAAATCTATCTTTAGTAAAAAATCAATTATCTTAATAAAAATACATTTTTGGAGTGACACATGTGTGCACATTCAGCATGACTTATTTGATTTATCTCAACCATTCATTCTATGGATTTATTTCATCTGTTGATCGATCATGTTTGAAATCTATATAAACCCCCTTCAATCCTTCACAAATCCTCTTCGATCACATATTCTCAGGCATTCTTTTACATCACTTTGAGCATACATCGCATCGTTGAGCACCTTATGATCTTTTGGCATTGATCTTTTAAGCACGAATACACATACATCCGCTTGTTGCAAACATGGTTTCGCAACGTTATTGAGAAATCTACATATCTACAAAGAAAACAATACAATCTAGGTGAAGTCTTTCTTGTTTTATTTGATTTATTCATTGATATTGGCTTTTTACTTAGATCGATCTCTTTATGTTATGGGTAATTGAGTTATTATTATCATTGCTTTATTGTGATTTTATCATTCAACTTCTCAATTTTTCCTATACATAGATAATAGAGAAAGTTCAGTTGGATCAGAGCATCATAATGCAAGTATGTACCCTTTTTCATTGATGTCAAAGGGGGAGAGAAATCATGTGAAAAACTTAGAGAAGAAAGAGTGCAGATGTGTAAAGAGAAAGGGGGAGAATCTTGTCTTGATGGTCTTTACAGTTTTTCACATCCTATGTTGCTATCAATGACAAAGTGGGAGATTGTTGCAAGTATGTGCCTAACTAGTGTTATCATTGATGTCAACATATCAGTGTTATTATTGGTGTCAATTGTACTCTTGTTTTGATGCTTGCTTGTAATGAGTTAGATGCTTTGTATTTGCCTATTTGCTCCTCCAGAAGAAATAGTATGTTACAGAGTATCATTGTCTACAGAAGAATAGTCAAAAAGAGTGCTCTGCATTTCCTATAGATTAAATATCTTTATATACGGATTAGAATCTATTTAGAGGCATGTTTGAAGATGCTATGCTCCAAGTTTGAGCCTTCGGTATGAAGATTTGAGTGAGTTATGTTCACCAGATTGGAAACAACTTTTTCTATATATTTGGTAGTGACAGGGAGAATGTATTATGCTTCGCATTCCTCCGCATTAAAGTATTTTGATCTAAGGTTCTAGAGTTAAGTTTGAAATGATGTTATGTGCCTTCAACTTGAATAGTTCATGATTTAGTGGTCTGCAAGCGATCTTTTACTTATGACAGTAGCTGGTAGTGTTGTTTACGTGCTTATGTTTGATGAATCTTCTTGACAGAGTGGTTAGAGGTTATGCAGTTATTCCTGATGATTTCAATGTGCTTCTGGATGTCTCTTGATCATGTTCCTACCTTTGGATCAGTCTGCAAAGAGAAACTTGGATCATAGATGAAGACTGTTCTTGAAAGTCTTATTGTAAACACTAGTCTTGGTTGACCTGGTTGCTTTAACTATTTGCGGAGATGCATTGAAGATTGTGATGGTGTTAGGTTGTCATTGATGTCAAAAAGGATTCTTGGTGGAGTTGCTCCATGGTGTTCATCATGTTGAGATGTCTTCAGAGGATTTCAGGATGTCATGTTATTGGAGTTTACAAATGTTCACTTTGTAAACATGCTTGATGTTTGTTCACATTTCATATGGTTTACGGTTCTTCAGCACTTGTTTGATTAGTGGTACTTGCAAAGAATATTTTAGGGATGTAGAGTGTTTGATACTTGATAAAGTTGTGGTTGATCTTGTGCATAGATCTTCAAGGTTGGTTTAGGTGACAGAGGTTTAATGCAGAGACAATATATTGTTTGTAATGTTAAATTGTTAGTGTTGGAGACAGTTGTTCTTGTTTGGTATATTGGTCTTCTCAGGATGTGCTCATCTCATGACATTTGTTGCAATACAGTTGTTAGCATGATATAGAGGCATTGCTTTGATCTCTAATAAATTTATCTTGGATCTGATGTCTTCTTGTTATGACTTATGACATGTGATATCATAGTCTCTTGTAAGTAACATACAGTGATATGATCTTCATAGTGACAGTTGTGGCATGGTCTTCATTTGATCTCAGTTGCTTTCAAGTCATGGTTTATAGTAGCATGTTCTTCATGGTATATAGTGGCATGATCTTCATGGTTTTCATTTGATCTCAGTGGCATTGTTTGCAACATGGAATCATGTATGGTCTTCATGTTGTCTAAGGCACAAAAGATGGTTTGTCTTTCATTACAGGAGAATGTTGGTCTCAGTGTTGACAATGTTATCAGTTATTGCTAAACTTTTATGGTTAAGCTCAGTGGTAATTGTGATTCGTAGGAGTCATCTTTGGTATAATGGAAGGGATGCAAATTTAAGATTTATTCATCTAAATCCTTAGTATCCTTTAAAAACCTAACCGTCACCTATCTTGTGCACTTTATTTGTGTTTAGAAGGTGACTGTCGATTCTAGGTTGTAACTTAAAGGTTTACCTTCTAGAGGGGTTTTAAGTTGTGATTGAACCAGCCACTTTACCTTGTATAACTAACATCATCGGTCACTCATTGAGCATGGGGCGTGAAAGGAAAAATCTAAGGTTGTGTTTAAAAACAAAGTGAGCGCAAAATATAATATCAATGGATGATATTTAAATATCGACTACCTTCTTCGAGACTATACATTGATGTCCCTGTGAATGTCTTTTCTGTGTAGATTGCAAATAAGATTTGCTAAAGGCTATTTTTAGCTAGTATAAAAGGTAGTTTTTTGAAAAGTTTTTAAAAGCAATTTTGAAGGAGATTCTCTTCTATTTTTAAGGATGCTTCAGTGATTGAGGAGCTATTATGAAGGAAGCTTTATTTTTTAATAAGGAAGTTTCTATTTAAAGAATAGTTTTAATTGTGTCTAAGGAGTTTCTATGTAAGAAGTTTTTTTGTGATAAGCTTTTGTAAGAAGAGGATGAGAGGGCAGAATCATTAAGAGAATTTTGATTGAAGATTTTTTGAGAAGAAATTATCAAATGATGGAAATATCAAGAGTTTTTGAATATCAAGAGTTTTGTTTATAATATTATTGCAGGTTCTTTGCAAAAATTACAAGTTCCAGGTTCTTTGTGAAGAAGATGAAGGGTTTGAAGAAAATATTTTTTAAATAAAAATATGAAAGAGATTTTGTTTGAGAAGATGAAAGGATCTTTAATTTTTTTATGAAGATGAAAAATTGTAATTCAGAAAAGAAGAATTTTTTGTTTGAAGATGGTTTTTGCACAGATGGGGAAATTGAAGGGACATTGCAGAGAGGAAAAGAAGAAAAATAAATAATATATTGAAGATTTTTTTTATTATGCAAATGAATTTTTATGTTGCAGGTGATTGAATTTCTTTTGCAGAATATGAAAGGTTTTATGCATAGTGAAATTGATTTGTAGGATAGAGAATTTGAAGAGACCATTTTTGCAGATGCAAGAATATCAAGGATTGAAATAATTACGGAGAGAAGACAAAATATGAAAAGTCATCTTGTATATAATGGTTTTGCAGGAACATTGAAGTTGTTGTTGAGTGGATCAGCATACAGGGTTGAATATATTTTGAATATCCTCTTGAAGAGAAAATACAGATGATAAGTTTTGTATGTGATTTAAGTTGAAGAGAAGTATGGTGATATGACAAACACATGTGAAAAAAGAAGTGATTTGTATTGAAATAGAGAAACCCTCTGAATTCTTGGTTTTAATTTGAGTATGTATTAGGGGTTGGTGCTCCTTGAAGTTGGTGCTTCTAAACATTGTGGTCAGTGAGACCTTCCTATGCCAGTGAAGCTTGTGGTCAATGAGACCTTCCTATGCCAGTGAGGCTTGTGGTCAGTGAGACCTCTGTATATGTCAGTAAGACATTTGTAAACTTGAAGTTTTTCATTTAAGCCAGTGAGGCAGTTTGAGTGGTTTTTTACCCCTGGAGGGTTTGCCACTCAGTATATCTTTGAGTTAAACTTCTTGTGTTGTTTCTCTGCATTAATAATTAGTGTTTAACAATTTGATGATTGTGAAGTTAATATTTGATCTTAGTTCATAATAAAGTTCATTGATAATTTGTAAAAGGTGAGAAAATTTAATTATTATATTAACACTTATTCACCCCGCTCTCAGTGTTAATTGTACTTCTACAATTGGTATTAGAGCCTTGGTTCCCTTTTGTAGCCTAATTAGCTTGGGTATATCTTGTGTGTGGAGTACCATGGGAAAGAAGAATAGAAATAAGGTCTTGAATAGAGAAAAGAACGATGTTGATCAAAATATGGTAAAACAACCCTCAGTTAAGCCTAGCAATGATATGTTGCATATGTTACCCCTAAAAAAGAATGAATCTGCAGTTGAGAATTTTGATAAAAAGGAAGAAATTATTGTGAATGATGGAGAACAATAATTAAATGAAAGAAATGTTTTTGCTGTTGAGATCAATGATGAAGAAATAGGCCTCTTTATGGATGAAGTTGACTGTGAAGTTGATTTTGAAGGAGAGCTTCTATGTGCCTTGGATACAATCAAGCAACTTAGTAAAGAAATAGGAGATTAAAAGACCAGCTTAAACAAGAGAAAGAATCCAAGGACAAAGTTTTTTTAGATCTTGAAGAGGCAAGAAATCTGGTTATGAACTTGAGAAGTCAAGTTGGTGAATCAGACAAATTAATTATCAATTTGAAGGGTGAGGTTGAAGAAGTTAAGAGGATAGCTAAAGTAACAAAGTTTCAGTTGGAAGCTAAGACAATTGAATGCCAAAAGCTTGAAGGAGAGATAGTCTCATTAAGAAAAGATCTTGAGGATATTAAGAAGCAGTTTGAAAACAATTTAAAATTTGGAGAGAGCACAAGTAAATTACATGACATGTTGGGTAAACAAAAACTATATGGAGACACTATTGGACTTGGTTATGAAAAGAGTCAGTCCTCTAATGTTAGAGAGATTCCTAGAAGAAAAATTGATTAGTCTGCTACTCCTGAAAGAAAAGTGAACAATCAAAGAAGAAGAATTGCTCCTATAAGACAAGCATACATCTACAGGTATAACTATTCATTTAATGGTTATTTTTATACTTGTAATCATTTTGGGCATAAAGCAATTAATTGTGGAAGAAGTCAATTTGTCTCAATATGGAATGCTAATGTTATATGTTTCAAGTGTCACTCTCCTGGTCACAAAGCATATAGTTGCAGAATGTATGAAGAATAGTATCATTTGATTTAATATGTTTGAAAAAGAACAAGGTTGAAAAGGTTTGGAAGAGAAAACCTAAATAGAAGAAAGAAGTGAAAGTGTGGAGATTAAAACAAGGTCAAAAGAAGTTAGATTCTAAACTTGTGCATCTTGCACAAGTTACATCATTAGTGGCATAACATATGGCATGAAGTTAGGGGGAGTTGTTCTTGATATATCAATTATCCCCAATAAGTTTCAGAAGGAGATCATTTGATATGGTGATCTTGTCAATCTTATGAAATAAAGTTTCTTGAAGTTGATGATGATATTGCTAACAATGTTGATTTTCAGTGTGTGACAATGATACAGGTGATCATTGGTTTAGTATGCATATAAGATGTTAAAAGGATGTTCAAGGGTTCAATGTACAAAGAGTTTGATAATGATAAATGATCCTATATTCTCCTCATATCATGTTGATACTTACAAAAGTTGAGTATTCTTGTTAGTGAGATTGTGGAGTTCAAAATCAGTTAAGGTGTTCTCAAGGTTCTCTTATCAAATGTTTGCATATGTTGCCTGAGGAGCTTGAAAATGGAAGAAGTCAAATATTTGTCTCTGCATTTGGCTTTGCAAAATGTTGTTGCAAGAAGATCTTGATTGGCTGATTTGAATGATAAAGTCAAGAGACATCAGTTCTTGTTGATTGCAATAAGTTTTAGATATAGTTTTGAATATTTTAGATTTGACATGGTGTTGTAAAAGGTGTCATGTGCAGGAACAGGAGGATGATATTCATCAAGATAGCCTTCATTATTTTAGATGATCCTCATTATCTTTAATGTCAAAAAGTGGTTGTAGGTTGTTACAGATTGATTGTTCTTCTAAAAAATGGTCATCATAACATCATGAGTCAAGTTCATATATGTCTTTCTTCATCTTGTCAAAAAATGAGGTTAGAGGATCTCAATAATGATCTATGCTTCAGAATGTGGATTGGAGATAGTATTAAAAGAAGATTGTGGACTGGATGTCAAGTTATGTTCATTTGGAAGTGTTCTTGATGTAATAATTTGACATGTTCTTTGATGGTCTTCTTCATTAATATGTTTCAGGAAGGGGGAGCAAGTAGATTTAAGTCTTTGTCATCAGATGTCAAAAAGGGGGAGAAAGAAAAAATGCTTTATGGAGTTTTTCCATCAATGACAAAGGGGGAGATTGATGGTGTTAGGTTGTCATTGATGTCAAAAAGGATTCTTGGTGGAGTTGCTTCATGGTGTTCATCATGTTGAGATGTCTTTAGAGGATTTCAGGATGTCATGTTATTGGAGTTTACAAATGTTCACTTTGTAAACATGATTGATGTTTGTTCATATTTCATATGGTTTATGGTTCTTTAGGACTTGTTTGATCAGTGGTACTTGCAAAGAATATTTCAAGGATGCAAAGTGTTTGATACTTGATAAAGTTGTGGTTGATCTTGTGCATAGATCTTCAAGTTTGGTTTAGGTGATAGAGGTTTAATGCAGAGACAATATATTGTTTGTAATGCTAACTTGTTAGTGTTGGAGACAGTTGTTCTTGTTTGGCATATTGGTCTTCTCAGGATGTGCTCATCTCATGACATTTGTTGTTATACAGTTGTTAGCATTATATAGAGGCATTGCTTTGATCTCTAATAACTTTATCTTGGATCTGATGTCTTCTTGTTATGACTTATGACATGTGATATCTTAGTCTCTTGTAAATAACATATAGTGATATGCTCTTCATAGTGCCAGTTGTGGCATGGTCTTCATTTGATCTCATTTGCTTTCAAGTCATGGTTTACAGTAGCATGTTCTTTATGGTATATAGTGGCATGATCTTCATGGTTTTCATTTGATCTCAGTGGCATTCTTTGTAACATGGCATCATGTATGGTCTTCATGTTGTCTAAGGCACAAAAGATGGTTTGTCTTTCATTACAAGAGAATGTTGGTCTCAGTGTTGACAATGTTATCAGTTATTGCTAAACTTTTATGGTTAAGCTCAGTGGTAATTGTGATTCGTAGGAGTCATCTTTGGTATAATGGAAGGGATGCAAATTTAAGATTTATTCATCTAAACCCTTAGCAGCCTTTAAAAACCTAACCGTCACCTATCTTGTGCACTTTATTTGTGTTTAGAAGGTGACTGTCGATTCTAGGTTGTAACTTAAAGGTTTACCTTCTAGAGGGGTTATAAGTCGTAATTGAACCGGCCACTTTACCTTGTATAACTGACATCAACCGTCACTCATTGAGCATGGGGCGCGAAAGGAAAAATCTAAGGTTGTGTTTAAAAGCAAAGTGAGTGTGAAATATAATATCAATGGATGATATTTAAATATCGACTACCTTCTTCGAGACCATACATTGACGTCCCTGTGAATGTCTTTTCTGTGTAGACTGTAGATAAGATTTGCTAAAGGCTATTTTTAGCCAATATAAAAAGTAGTTTTTTGAAAAGTTTTTAAAAGCAAGTTTTAAGGAGATTCTTTTATATTTTTAAAGATGCTTTAGTGATCGAGGAGCTATTATGAAGGAAGCTTTATTTTTTAATAAGAAAGTTTCTATGTAAAGAGGAGTTTTAATTGTGTCTAAGGAGTTTCTATGTAAGAAGTTTTTTTGTGATAAGCTTTTGTAAGAAGAGGATGAGAGGGAAGAATCATTAAGAGAATTTTGATTGAAGATTTTTTGAGAAGAAATTATCAAATGATGGAAATATCAAGAGTTTTTGAATATCAAGAGTTTTGTTTATAATCTTATTGCAGGTTCTTTGCAAAAATTGCAAGCTGCAAGTTCTTGGTGAAGAAGATGAAGGGTTTGAAGAAAATATTTTTTAAATAAAAATATGAAAGAGATTTTGTTTGAGAAGATGAAAGGATCTTCAATTTTTTTATGAAGATGAAAAATTGTAATTCAGAAAAGAAGAATTTTTTGTTTGAAAATGGTTTTTGCACAGATGGGGAAATTGAAGGGACATTGTAGAGGAAAAGAAGAAAAATAAATAATATATTGAAGATTTTTTTATTATGCAAATGAATTTTTATGTTGTAGGTGATTGAATTTCTTTTGTAGAATATGAAAGATTTTATGCACAGTGAAATTGATTTGCAGGACAAAGAATTTGAAGAGAACATTTTTGCAGATGCAAGAATATCAAGGATTGAAATAATTATGGTTTTGTAGGAACATTGAAGGTGTTGTTGAGTGGATCAACATACAGGGTTGAATATATTTTGAATATCATCTTGAAGAGAAAATACAGATGATAAGTTTTGGATGTGATTTGAGTTGAAGAGAAGTATTGAAATACATATGTGAAAGAAGAAGTGATTTGTATTGAAATAGAGAAACCCTCTAAATTCTTGGTTTTAATTTGAGTATGTATTAGGGGTTGGTGCTCCTTGAAGTTGGTGCTTCTAAACATTGTGGTCAGTGAGACCTTCCTATGCTAGTGAGGCTTGTGGTCAGTGAGACCTCTGTATATGTCAATAAGACATTTGTAAACTTGAAGTTTTTCATTTAAGCCAATGAGGTAGTTTGAGTGGTTTTTCTACCCCTGGAGGGTTTTCCACTTAGTATATCTTTGAGTTAAACTTCTTGTGTTGTTTATCTACATTAATAATTGGTGTTTAATAATTTGATGATTGTGAAGTTAATATTTGATCTCAGTTCATAATAAAGTTCATTGACAATTTGTAAAAGGTGAGAAAATTGAATTATTATATTAACACTGATTCACCCCCCCTCTCAGTGTTAATTGTACTCCTATAGATTGTAGTAGCATATTGTGGCATGGAAGATTGTATTTGAGTCCTACTAAGGTGTAGGGTGATCCGCATACATCTTTACATCTTTCCCTTAGCAAATTTTTGTATCAGGTCTAGACCTATTTCTATGTTTGAAATGCCGACCTTAGAGTTTGTTCCAATAGTTGATGAATGTAATGCCGACCTTGATGTACATTCCAAGGTTGATGATTTGTATAAAGACATGAAATGTAATTGCCAAAAATATATCTGTGGTGCAAAAATGCGAAGATAAGTGAGAAGTGTAAGAAGAGTAGAGTAGAGAGGAAGTATTGCACTTCAATGGAACTAAACTCAAGCTTGGAGTAGATGCTTTCAAATCAGTTCACAAAACCCTGGCAGTGAACCACCCCTTGGCAGTGAGCCGATCTTTGCAATGAGCATCTTTAGGCAGTGAGCCCGTAGGTGGTGAGCCTCTATTTTTCAGTATTATTATAACATATATATTTTTGTGGGCTAACACCCACCATGGTTTTTCCCTTATAGGGTTTTCCACGTAAAAATATTGTGTCTCATGTGTTGAATATGTTATTGTGTTAAACTTCATGTTTCATGCTTTCATTGTTAAATCTTAAAATATTAATTGATCATTTGAAGTGTTGATAAGTGATTAAAGTTTTGTGACAATTGATTCACCCCCCTCTTAGTTGTCCTATGCATATTAACAATCCCAAGCCTTCAGTATCATGTTGTTATGATCAAAATTGCATAGTTATATAATTTTGGTACTTTCTGCAACTCGGGTAAGTATTGAGTTATTAAATAGATTATTCACTCAAGTTGTCTAATGTTGTAAATATTAAAAAGACAACTCAGTGTAATAGCTCATTTTAAAGGTGTTTAAATAATGAGTTTCAAGTTGTATGCCTAGCGGAAGGGGTCTTTGCACATGACAAGTTATTATTATTTTTTAAAAGGGTCTTTGTGAGGGAAAAAAGAAATTAAGATATTTTAAAATTAGTTATTTCTGTCTAAAATGTTATAAAAAGGGAGTTGGAGATTATTTGGAGGGTTAGCCATGATATGATTTGCATTTTGTTTATGGAGAGAACTTGAGTTCTTCTTGAATTTCTTGAGAACGGAAACCCTCTTGAGATTACTAGTTTCGATGGTGAAAGATCTTCCCTAGCTAGTTGTGGTGGTTTCATATAGAAATCACATATGTGCTGCAAGTGAAGTTTGTTTGTGTTGATGTTGGAAATGGACAATTTTGATGTGTTTTGAAGTTGTGATTTTAGTTTGTTTTACTAATATTTGTTTGGAGTTTCCTTATTCTTCCCAACAAGTCGTAAGATGCCAAATACCATATAATGCTATGATGAAGATTGAGATTTAAAATATTGACTGAATACCTATTTAGAATCAAGGCACAAGGGTCTTATGGAGTTTATCAAAGTTGTTTGGAAGGCTTTTTAGTGTTTTACATTATTTTTGGCTGGGTCATACCATCTTGGTACCAGACCATACCTGCTATAGGAGGTGTGTGGGTTTTCCTTGAATAATTTGTTTGGTGTGGAGGTGCCTAGGATTGTATAAGATGTTTGTGATATTTTGGAGGTGGATTTCTTGGTCTTCGGGGAGTTATGATGTGGTTATGATCTGTTGTTAGGGTCTCTATAGTGCTGAAATAGTGTATCAGATCTGCAACAATAGTATATTAATGATATCAGATTCTAGACCTCCAGTTTTAGTTTGATGGCTTCTACTATGGTGTATTTTTTAGTGTTTTCAGTTGTAGACAGTTTATGCATGCTTTCTATCATGTTTCCTTGCAATTTTAGAGTGTTTTTGTATGTTGCAGTAGTGATGTCATGTTGAAATCAAAATTATAAGTTGATATTATAGCCTCTATATATCATTATATTTACTTTACATCATTACAATATCTTGTGTTTATAAACCCTGGATGGTAGTACCGCCATGGGCCATTTATGATCCATCTCATATTGTAAATTGGACGGTTCACCACCAATTTTTTATAGCATTCATCTTTCATCCCTTTTGGCATGAACAACTTGCTATGTCAACTATTTTGGTTTGAGCAAGTTAAACATTCTTCAAGTGACTTGCATGCATGTACTCCGCCAAAGAGGTGTTGATCAAGTCGTCTTGCCACCTTGCATGCATTCGTACTCCATTGATAAGTGTAGTTGTGGACAGATTGTCATCTAGTGTGATTATATTGTGTGAAAACACGACTCCATTGAAGAAGCGTAGATTGTGGTCTGTGTGTCCGCCTAGTGGTTGTTGTGAGAATTGATAGCTGCATTAGGTAGTTGTGTGTTTCCAATACACCGTATGCTCTCATCTTGCCCAACTTAGGATCTAGGTGATCAGAAAGTGTTGAAGAGATTACATTGTATGCATTTACATATTGTTGTAAAAATCAAAAAATAAAAAATTGTTGCATGCATATTACAGTGGTATCAGAGCTGGAGATCTTGCCAGCTTGTGATTTTTTAGACACTAATGTCTTCATGCAACAGTCACTCCATGCATAGAAGTGATAGGGAAAGAAAATATTTTGAAAGAGAACAAAAGAGAATTTAGTTTCAGACTCCTAGATACCCAAAAGAGGACACTTGGTCAACAACTTTAGTTTGAAGACAACCCCCTATAGTTGAATCAACAGTTGAGTCAGAGACAATGGACAGAGGGAAGGATGTTTCAAGGAGTGGAAGTCCTCAGGATAAAAACAAAAGAAGGTTTGAGATGCCAAGTTTGGAGAATATTTTGAATGATCTTGCACATGGACAACAGCAAATGATGAATCAATTTGCCCAATTGCAGAAGTAGTTGATTGCTGCAATTGCTCAAATGTCATAGAATATGGGCACCCCTAGAGTGCAAGTGGAAAACAATATTACAACTAACAACTAGAGCAACATTAATAACACAATGACGACTACTAAAAGTGGGATTGGAAGACCCTTCCAACCAACTTTCATATAAAGAGAAGAAGAAGAGACTCCAGAGCCTAAAGAGGAGACACCCTTGGTAGATGAGGTCTTTGCTGATTATGATGAATATCATACACTTCCAAAGCATGTTTAAGGGGAGTTGACATTGAACCAATTCATGGACTAGAAAAAGGATAGAAAGATGGCCAAACAAGATAAGAAGCCTAAAAGATAGCCTAAGGAGTACCAGAAAGCATTGGACAAATTAACACTTTCTACTTTTGATAGGAGCAGGAAAAGCATAGCATGTTCTTGGATACAAAAGTTGGATACCTTTCTAACTCTCAAACCCATGCTAGAAGTTAAGGCAATAAAATTTGCAACTCTTCACCTTGAAGGAGTTACCTATGAATGGTGGCATCATGGGTTGGCTACATAAAACCATGCTCTTATCAATTCCTATGATGATTTCAACAAGAAATTGATTGAGAAATTTGACTGAAAGGATCCTAAAGTGTACTTTTGTGACTAGCCCAGATTAAGTGATATGGCAGTGTTGATAGCTACATCACTTCATTTCAGAGACTTTCTATTATGGTCCCAGATATTTTTGAAAAGAGGGTAGTTATGTTGTTCATTGAAGGACTCTCTAAAAATTTAAGGGGGTTGGTAAAAGCTTTACATCCTCCCACACTTCAAGAAGATATCAATAAGTCTCTAGATATTGGGACAACTCTCCCTAAGTACCAATCTTAGAAGAAGGATTTCCCATCCAAGAAACCATTTTAGAAAGAGTCAAATCAGCCCAAGTGTTTTCCTTCTAAAATGTATGATGAAGTTAGAAATGAGATGCGAAGAAAGAAGTTGTGCTTTTCATGAAAAGAACCTTGGGCTCTAGGGCATCAGTATCTTGGGAAAGGCCAAGTTCATTATATAGAAGTGCTTTTAGATGAAGAATCTGAATCAGAAAAATTAGAACAACAGGCTGATCATGAGGAGTTTGAGGAAGAAAAGATTGTAAAAGAGGTTAAAGAAGATCCTAAAAATGGAAAGGATAATGATGGCATCTTTGTTCAACTTGCATGACATCCAAAGAATGATCCATTTAGGGTTTGTGGTGTGTTGTGTCGGTAGCGAATTATTACATTAATTGATATTGGAGCTACACACATTTTCATTGATGAAGGAGTAGATGCATGAACAAGCCTTAAGACTAGGGAGTTTGAGAGATTCAATATTATGGTAGAAGATGTGTTTACTCTTTGATGTACAAGAAGGATTTTGAACATGAGTCTCCATTTGGGTAATTATGAGGTAATGGATGACTTTCATGTAGTAAGTATTGAAGATATTGATGTTTTCCTTGGGATCCAGTGGCTTCATTCTTTGGGGGAGATTTAATTGAACCTACAAACCATGGAGCTCAAGTTCCAAGCTGATGGTGGAATAGTTGTCTTAAGAGGAATGGATAATGGTGCATCTCGTGTTCCCACCGCTAAAAAGATGGAAAGAATATTTCACATCAGCCAATTGAGTGGACATCTCAATGTCCAACCATGCCTATTTCCTCTTCTAAAGGAAAAGAGGAGTACCTTACAGATGTCCAAGCCTTACCAAATAAGCAAAGTGAAGGTTTCAGCAATATATTGCTTGAGAATCTTCCAAAAAGATACTTTGAGCTTGCTGGAAATTTCAGAACAACAATAGAAAATGCAAGTTCAAAACTTATTTCGCATGAAGATTTGGTAACACAAGGGATAAACATGATTTTCACTTATTTGATAATCCATTCTATGAAATGGGTGCTGATTTGACTTATGATAATCCTTCTTTGATTGGAATATGGAGACATCAATTGCTTTTAGACCCATAGATGGTGATGCTTCCTTGGCTGAGTTACAAGAAGAAGTCAAAGTCGACTCAAATTTCCTTTGGAAGTATGATGATGAATTCAATAAGGATACAATGGCATATGATAGTTAGAAAAATCCTAGTGCCTTGAAGGTTCAATTTGTTGATAACACTTGGACTAATTTTGTGAGACATTGTTTTTGGAAAAGATGCCTTTAGTATCACTAGAAGGTCTTCAAATGAAGCCCACATGAATATCAAAGTTGCACAACACAAACATGGTAGAGTTACTTCACTATTACATATTCATGCAAGAGAACACCAACAAAGTATGTTGGAAGGTTACGGTGACCAAAGAGATTTCTATGGTCCTAGAGTATAGTTCAAATTTTTTAGTTTTGACTCTATTGTTTTGATGCAGATCTGCCACCTCCTATTTATGTTTGTACACATTCAAGAAGGTTGGAAAAATACTTCAATCAAGGAATGGAGGAATCTTCAGTTGGAGATTGTTTGGGAGTTTTTTCCAGCGTCTTCCAAGGTGATCTTAAGCATTTCAATACTCACCATTCATGTTTATGCAAGGAGATTTCATTTTTGTAGTTGTTGTCCTACTTCAAGAGTGCAAATTTTGATAAAATCAGGTTATGACTCGTTGTTACTATCCCTGGACAACCACATTTTGAATCATCTTGAGGTTCTTAAACCATGGGTGGATGTTGGGAAAAGACTTCATCTATGGTAAAGTAATATTTTATCCTTCCTAGCTTAAATTTGGGCATGGCCATTTCAGTGAAATGTCTTGAAACATTTCGAGTGTTTGCCAACAATTTTAATTGTGAGGAGGATAACATGTGTTGGTAACTTGATGAGAAGGTGTGCATTGTGGAATTGTAAGGTGATGTTAGGTCATCCTGATTTGCAATTGCTTGGGGATAAATGATTTTGGGGAGGTAGGACTCTAATGTCCCCTTTTGGCGCATAGCTAATTTGTGAACAATTAGCCTAGTTCTGAGTTTTCCCCTAGGCTAATTGGTGTGCAAGGGAGAACTATAATATTCTTGGAGAGTAGACGTTTGTTCGAATGAGAGTTTGATTCATGGCATTGAGTTTAGGAGACCTTGTGGAGCCCTATGATACTTTCAGTTATGATTCTGACCTTTGGTGAGCTCTTCAAACTTCTTAAAGGAGCAAGCTATTTTTAGTAAGTCATCTAGTTGCCTTCTAATCATTATCCCAAGCCTTTAGTATCATCTTGGTATGATCAAAATTTCATAGTTATATCATTTTGGTACTTCCTACAACTCAGGTGAAGTATTGAGTTATTAAATAAATTATTCACTTAAGTTGTCTAATGTTGGAATTATTAAAAAGACAACTTAGTGTAATAGTTCACTTTAAAGGTGTTCAAATAATGAGTTGCAAGTTGGATTCCTAGGGGAAGGGGCCTTTGCACATGATAAGTTATTATTTTTCAAAAGGGTCTTCGTGAGGGAAAAATAAATTAAGATATTATAAAATTGGTTATTTCCCTCTAGAATGTTACAAAAAGGGAGTTGGAGTTCGTTTGCAGGGTTAGCTATGATATGAGTTTGCATTTTTTTTATGGAGAGAACCAGAGTTCTTGAATTTCTTGAGAACAAAAACCCTCTTGAGATTACTAGTTTTGGTGGTGAAAGATCCTCCCTAGCTGGTTGTCGTGGTTTCATACAAAAATCACATTTGTGTTGCAAGTGAAATGAAGCTTGTGTTGTTGGAAATAGAAAATTTTGATGTGTATTGAAGTTGTGATTTCAGTTTCTTTGGTACTGATATTTGTTTGGAGTTCTCTTATTCTTCCTAGCAGGTTGTATAGTTGTCAGGCACCATATAATGCTCTGATGAAGATTGAGATTTAAAATATTGACTAAATATCTATTTGGAATCAAGGCACAAGGGTTTGATGGAGTTTATTAAAGCTATTTGGAAGGTTTTTTAGCATTTTACATTGTTGTTGGTTGGGTCGTACCATATAGGTACTAGGTCATACCTGTTGTAAGAGGCATGTGGGTTTCTTAGTTGAATCACCCCTCTTTCCTTGCATAATTTATTTGGTGTGGAGGTGCCTAGGATTGTAGAAGATGTTTGTGTTTTTTTGGAGGTGGATTTCTTAGTTTTCAAGGAGTTATGATGTGGTTATGATATGATATTAGGGTTTCTACAGTGCTAAAACATTGTATCAGGCATGCAACAATAGTATGTCAGTCATATCAGATTCAAATTAGACCTCCAGTTTTAGTTTGATGGCTTCTACTATGGTGTATTTTTAGTGTTTCTAGTTGTAGATAGTTTATGCATTCTTTCTATCATGTTTCCTTGCAATTTCAGAGTGTTTTTGTATGTTGTAGCAGTGATGTCATGTTTAAATCAAAATTATAAGTTGATATTGCAGCCTCTATATTTCATTGTATTTACTTTACATGATTGCAATATCTCGTGTTTGTAAACCTTGGATGGTAGTACCACCATGGGTCATTTAATGATTCATTTCATATTGTAAATTAGATGGTTCACTACCAATATTTTATAGCATTCATCTTTCAACTCGTTTGGCATGAACTTGCTATATTGACCATTTTGGTTTGAGCAAGTTAGACATTTTGTCAGTGGATTGCATGCACATAGTATGTTGAAGAGGTGTTGATTAGGTCAGTTTTCCACCTTGCATGCCTTCATTTTGTCGCATTCAAACTCCACTAGATAAGTGTAGTTGTGGACAACTTACTGCCTAGTGCGATCATATTGTGTGAAAACACAACCACTCGACTGAGGAAGCATAGATTGTGGTCGGCGTGGCCGCCTAGTGGTTGTAGTGAGCATTGGTAGCTGCATTGGTTAGTTGTGTGTTTCCAAGACACTGTATGCTCTCATCTTGCCCATCTTAGGATCTAGGTGATCAAAAAGTGTTGAGGAGATTGCAATGTGTGCATTTACATATTATTGTAAAAATTTAAAAAAATTAGGTGTGCATATTACAAACTAATTAATGAATTGCATGGTCCAGTCTATTTTTCTGAAATAGACTTGCATTCTAGATATCATCAAATCAGAGTTTGAGAGAAGGACATCCAGAAAGCTACTTTCTGATGCCAATATATGTTGCAAGTATGGGCCTAACTGGTGTTGTCATTGATGTCAACATACTCTTGTTGCATTAATGATAAGGATTGGATGAGCTGTGTGCTGAGGATATTGAGAAAATTAGTCCTAATCAGGAACAGAGAAGAATAGTGAAGACAGTAAGATAAAGATCCCAGGTAAGATGAAGATTAGAGGATGCACTTTAAAGGGTTTGTAGATATGTGTCTTAATATGATCTAGTAAAGATTTTAGAGGTCCGCATAAAGATCTGAAGAAGTTATGGCCACTTAAGTAAAACTGGTTCTGGCAGGTGTTCAGAGGTGATAGAGTGACACAGATAGGTCCGGTAAGATCTAGAAATGCAATATCTTGTTCTGCGGATTTGGTGGAGTATTTAGGAAGTCAATGTGAATTGACAACCCAATTGGTCATGGTCTGGAGGTCTGCAAGTATCTATTCCAATATGACAATGATGACAGACTGTGTTCTTAAGGTTCCGGATGAAGGAAAGAATGATTTCAGTGAACATAAGTAGTGTGGATGTTCTTGGTGTTTCAAGCAAGCTTGTGAAGGTCTTTGGATTGTGTCTAGTTCGTGTTGATGGTCCACATTGAAGATTGAACTCGTAATTAAAGAATTACTTCTGGATGATGGTGTTCTTCCTAAGTCTGGCTGACCAGAAGAGTTACACATCCTACGGATGATCTTGAAGATGTTATGTGAAGAATGGCATGTTCCTAAAGAAAGATTGAAGTCTCAGATCTGTGAGGCCAATAGTGTGTTGATCCACATGAAGTCTTTTTGTAATTAGTCATATTGCATGCCGACTTGGATGATTATTCCTAAGTCGATGTCCTGTATAAATAAGGAGTTGTAAAGTCATTTCAAAGGAATGGTATGGAGATGAGAGTGTGGTAGAAAGGAGTAGAGTAAAAAGGCAGAGCAAAAGTATTGAGATTAAATGGAACTGACTCAAGCATGGTGAAGATGCTATTCTTCAGTTCAAGTATGTAATACTTATTATTCTGTAGACAGTGTGTCTCCCATAGGTAGTGGGCCTCTTGTGAGCAGTGTGCTCAGGCAGTGAGCCCTAATTGGCATGTGCCATTTTGTTCTTTCTATTCTTCTAATAGAAAATACATTCTTGGGTTAGTCACCTCGTGGTTTTTCCCTTAACCAGGTTTTCCACGTCAAAAATATTGGTGTCTTATGTGTTAATATGTTTCTGCTCTTGAATTATTGCATTATGTTTCCATGATTGATTTATCATTATGCTGCTAAATTAAGTAAAGGATTTAAGTGATTAATTGGAAGAAAGTTTTGGACAACTGATTCACCCCCCCTCTCAGTTGTCTGTCCTAAATCCAACAATTGGTATCAAAGCCAAGTTCCTCTAAAAGAAGCTTAACCACTTGAGGAGATCCAGGATGTCGTCCTATAAGAAGGATAGTCTGAGGTTTGATGGAACCAATTTCACTCTTTGGAAAAGTCACATGGAATACCACTTCCAATGTATGGGAATGCAGTATTGGATCATGGCTTCAAAGAAATATGATCCTCCACAGAATGGTCCGCGTACCATAGATGAAATCAGAGATGCTGAAAACAATCTACGGACTAAAGAAGCTCTTCTAAGTGCCTTATCTGATTCAAAGCTGACAAATGTTATTGATCTAAAAACTGCATATGATATTTGGCAAAAAATGGAACTTCTACATGAAGGAGACAAGTATGTTAAATGTGCCAAGCTACAGAGTCTGAAAGGAAAATTCAAAAACCTGAAGATGAGAGAAGATGAAAATATCACTTCATTTATGCCAAGAGTAAATGAGCTTGTTTGTGGCATTAGATGTGCTAGTGGAATCTTGGACGAAGATGAGATTGTTGGCAAAGTTCTCAGATCTCTTCCTAATTCTTACAAGTATAAGGTTGCTGCTATTGAAGAATTCAGATCCTTCTCAGGTATCACCAGAGATCAATTGTTTGGTAAACTGGCTGCATTTGAACTGACTGAGTTTGGAGATGCACCCCCTAAAACTGAATCTGCATTCAAAGCTAGTGCCTCTGTAAAAGGAAAACAAAAGTTTGATTCGGGAGAGAACTCTTCAAGGAAACTATCATGGTATGAAAAAGCAAGAAAAGACCTGGAAGAAGATGAAGTAGAAACTACTCAACTTGAAGCCCTTATTGCAAAAAGACTGCCAAGAGGATCCAGAAAGTATGAGGGGAAATTACCTTTTAAGTGTTTCAACTGCAATAAGATTGGTCATTTTGCCTCTAGGTGTCTGAAAAGATTTTCAAGGCCAAGTCCTAATAGATCAAGGTTCCAAAAGAATTGTTACTATGTTCATGAAGATGATGATAATGAAGGAGTAACAGATGATGAATCAGAAACAGGAAACAAATCTGGAAGTGACTGGGTGTTTATTGCAATCAAGGAAGAAGATCCAATGCCCTCTGAATCTGTCAATCATAAAATTATAGAAAGAGCTCTAGCTGCCCAAGTTGAAGAAAAGGATGATTGGGTCATTGACAGTGGATTCTCTCACCATATGACAGGTGACAAAAATAAGTTCATATGTTTGGAAAGGTATGAAGGAGGAGTGGTAAAGTTTGGTGATAATTTTGGCAGAATTAGAGGTAGAGGAACCATTTCTTTTGATGGAAAGAACAAAACCAGTAATGTACTATATGTTGAAGGTCTGAAGCAAAATCTTCTCAGTTTTGGACAGTTGGTGGACAAAGGTTATGATCTCTGATTCAAAAATGGAAAATACAAGATCTTTGAAAGTTCCAGAATAGAGATTGCATCTGGTACTCAAACAAAAGGTAATATCTTCCACTTAGTCGGTACTGGTAAAAGTTGCTTATTTGTTCAAATTGATTAGAGTTGGTTGTGGCATAGGAGAATGTGTCATGTGAATTTTGATAATATCATCAAGATAAGCAACACTCAGGCTGTAAGAGATCTTCCAAGATTGGTGAAACCTACAAATAGTTTGTACAAAGAATGTCAGTTGGGTAAACAAAGCAGAGTCTCATTCAAAAGCAAGGAATGATCTTCTACCAGATTATTGGATCTAGTTCATACTAACCTATATGGTCTGGGGCAAGAATTAGGAGTGTGCAAGGTGATAGATACTTCATGTTATTAATTGATGACCATTCCTAGATGATGTGGGTGACTTTTCTGAAAGAGAAATTAGAAGCTCTTAAGAAATTCAAAATATTCAAGGCTATGGTAGAGAATGAAACTGGATTAAAATTAAAATGTCTGAGGTCTGATAGAGGTGGAAAATTCACATCTGGTGAGTACATTGAAGTCTATGAGAAACATGGAACAAAACAACAGTTGTCTGCTCCTAGGAATCCACAGCAGAATGGAGTAGTGGAGAGAAAGTACCAAACCATCTAGGAAGCATCTAGAACCATGATGATGGAAGAAAATGTTCCTCAGATCTATTGGAGAGAAGTTGTCAGCACTGCAATCTATACTCTCAATCAAGTACAAGTCAGAAGCAATACCAGTAGGACTCCTTATGAACTTTGGTTTGGCATCACTCCCACTATGAGGTATTTCAGAGTATTTGGTAGAAAATGTTACATTAAAAGAGATGAAGATCTAGGAAAATTTGATGCTAGAAGTGATGAAGGAATATTCTTGGGTTATTCTACTCAAAGTAAAGCATACCAATACTATAACAAGAGATTAAGGAAGATTGTAGAAAGTACAAATGTGAAAGTTGATGAAGGTATTGAAAAACCCTCAAGATTTTATGAAAATGATGAACATGATCAAAATAATGTTCTTTTTCAAGAAGTCCAAGCTCCCTCTAAAATTTAGATTCAGACTGATCCGGTAAATCAGGAAGAAGAGATAAGTTTGAATGAACCCGTTCAAGAATCAGAAGTGCAAGAAACTTCCAAATTTCCCAGGTATGTAAGACTTAATCACTCTAAAGATCAGATCATAGGTGATAAAAGAAAAGGTGTACAAACAAGAAGAAGGATTGCTCAAGATTCAGAAGAGTATTGTCTGATTTCAAAGATTGAACCTAAGACAGTGAATGAAGCTTGCAATGATGAAAATTAGACTAAAGCTATGGAGGAAGAGCTGATGCAAATTAAGAAAAATCACACTTGGGATCTTGTTCCCAGACCTAAAAATAAGAATGTGATTGGAACCAAATGGGTCTTCCGGAATAAACTGAATGAAGATGGTGAAGTAGTCAAAAACAAAGCCAGATTAGTCTGCAAGCGTTACTCCCAAGTAGAAGGAGTTGATTTTGAAGAAACTTTTTCTCCGGTGGCAAGAATTGAAGTAGTCAAATTATTTCTTGCTTTTGCTGCCTTCAAGGATTTCAAACTATATCAAATGGATGTCAAGTCTGCCTTCCTAAATGGTGACTTGGAAGAAGTTTACATTGAGCAACCAGATGGATTTCAATTGTCTGATCATGGTGATATGGTTTGCAAGTTGAAGAAAGCACTGTATGGACTCAAACAAGCCCCAAGAGCCTAGTATGAAAGATTGGATAAGCATCTTTTAAAGATTGGTTTCAGCAAAAGTACTGCTGACAGTAATTTGTATTTCAAAATTGATCATGAAAATATCTTGATTGTTGAAGTGTTTGTTGATGATATCATTTATGGAGGAAGAGATAGTATGTGCAAAACCTTTGCAAATCAAATGAAAAGTGAATTTGATATGTCCATGTTTGGGGAGATGAATTTCTTCTTGGGTCTTCAAATCACTCAAACAAAGAAAGGAATCTTCATTTCTCAGACCAAATATGTGAAAGAATTGTTAAAAAAATTTGGGATGGAAGACTCAAAACTAATGAATACTCCCATGGCAACCAGATGTAAATTGAGAAAAGATGATGACTCTCCTAAGGCTGATCAGAAAAAAGTACAGATTAATGATTGGAGGACTATTATATCTCACTCAAACTAGACCTAACATTATGAATGTTGTTGGTCTTGTTGCTAGATTCCAAGCTGATCCTAGAGAATCTCGTGTCATGGCAATCAAGAGGATTTTTAGATATCTAAAAGGGACAGTTGAGTATGGTTTGTGGTATCCTAGAGATCATGATTTCTCTCTTCATGCATACACAGATGCGGATTGGGTAGGAGATGTGGATGACTGGAAGAGTACTAGTGGTGGAGCATTCTTTTTAGGGAAGAGATTGGTTTCTTGGCTAAGCAAGAAACAAGAGGCAATATCTCTGTCCACTGTAGAAGCAAAATATATTGTAGCAGGAGGTAGTTGCACTCAAGTATTATGGATGAAGCAAATGCTAAGAGACATCAGAGTGGAGTATGAGGAACCTATCACAATCTTCTGTGATAATTCAAGTGCAATAAACATATCAAAGAATCCGATGTTGCATTCAAAGACTAAACATATATCCATTAAGTTTCACTTTTTGATAGAGCAAGTGAACAAGAATGAAGTCAGATTGGAGTTTGTACCTTCCAAGGATCAGATTGCAGATATTTTTACTAAACCTCTACCTAAGGACTCTTTTGAGTATCTCAGGGAGAAGTTAGAGGTTATTACCCCTCTAGTTCTAAATTAAGGTGCACTGATGTGCATCAATCCAGTGGATCTCATAGTCATATTTTGTGATCCAGATTGATGATGGGAAGCTTCTATTTAGGGGAAGCAACTGATAGGTTTCTAAAGTCATGCAAGTATGTGCCTTTTTCCATTGATGTCAAAGGGGGAGAGAAGACATGTGAAAAACAAGTGGTTACTGATTAAAGGGTAGCAGTAAAGGAAGAGAAGGCATGTGAGTGGTTGTTGTTGATAGGGGGAGTTATGTCAGTAAGGAGAAGTTCTTGTCTTGATGGTTAAAATAGTTTTTCACATCATATGTTGCCATCAGTGACAAAAGGGGAGATTGTTGCAAGTATGGACCTAATCGGTGTTGTCATTGATGTCAACATACTCTTGTTTTATTAATGATAAGGATTGGATGAGCTGTGTGCTGAGGATATTGAGAAAATTAGTCCTAATCAGGAACAGAGAAGAACAGTGAAGACAGTAAGATAAAGATCCCAGATAAGATGAAGATCAGAGGATGCAGTTTAAAGGGTTTGGAAATATGTGTCTTAATATGATCTAGTAAAGATTTCAGAGGTCTGCATGAAGATCTGAAGAAGTTATGGCCACTTAAGTAAAACCGGTTCTGGCAGGTGTTCAAAAGTGACAGAGTGACACAGATAGGTCTAGTAAGATCTAGAAATGCAATATCTTGTTCTACGGATTTGGTGGAGTATTTAGGAAGTCAAAGTGAATTGACAACCCAATTGGTTCGTTGTCTGGAGGTCCGCAAGCATCTATTCCAATATGACAGTGATGACAGACTGTGTTCTTGAGGTTCCGGATGAAGGAAAGAATGATTTCAGTGAACAGAAGTAGTGTGGATGTTCTTGGTGATTCAGGCAAGCTTGTGAAGGTCTTTGGATTGTGTCCAGTTCATGTTGATGGTTTGCATTGAAGATTGAACTCGTAATTGAAGAATTACTTCCAGATGATGGTGTTCTTCCTAAGTCTGGCTGACCGGATGAGTTACACATCCTATGGATGATCTTGAAGATATTATGTGAAGAATGGCATGTTCCTAAAGAAAGATTGAAGTCTCAGATTTGTGTGGCTGATAGTGCGTTGATCCGCATGAAGTCTTTTTGTAATTAGTCATATTGCATGTCAACTTGGATGATTATTCCTAAGTCGATGTCTTGTATAAATAAGGAGTTGTAGAGTCTTTTCAAAGGAATGGTATGGAGATGAGAGTGTGGTAGAAAGGAGCAGAGTGAAAAGGTAGAGCAAAAGTATTAAGCTTAAATGGAACTGACTCAATCATGGTGAAGATGCTATTCTTCAGTTCAAGTATGTAATACTTATTATCCTGTAGACAGTGTGTCTCCCATAGGCAGTGGGCCTCTTGTGAGCAATGTGCTCAGGAAGTGAGCCCTAATTGGCATGTGCCATTTTGTTCTTTTTATTCTTCTAACAAAGAATACATTCTTGGGTTAGTCACACCATGGTTTTTCCCTTAACCAGGTTTCCACATCAAAAATCTTGGTGTCTTATGTGTTAATGTGTTTCTGCTCTTGAATTATTGCATTATGTTTCCATGATTGATTTATCATTATACTGCTAAATTAAGTAAAGGATTTAAGTGATTAATTGGAAGAAAGTTTTGGACAACTAATTCACCCCCCCTCTCAGTTGTCTGTCCTAAATCCAACATTATAAGCATTATGAGTACTTAGTCATGCATTTTGGCTTTGTTTAGGTGAAAATTGGATTTGTTAATGTTCTAGTGTTTAACTGTTTAAATCCTTCTTTCCACCTTACATTCAAGGATCTAGAGTCGAGTGACAAGCACTATCATACCCTAGGTCACTTGCAGATGTAGGGAAACTTGGATTAGGGAATTTAATTATTAATTTTCCTTCTCTTATGTCCAATTAACCATTAAAACCCTAATTATGCAAATACAACAACAAATTGACGAAAGACAAAAAAAGCTCTTGTAGATAGGAATAAAATACCAAATCACAGAATACCTATTTTTGGGGTTTCAAAGTGGAACAGTCAGGGACACTGGAGCAGACGCCCAAGTCCAAGGTACCTACTTTTTCATGAAATCCAGACCTCCTTCCGACACTGATTAGCCCTATAACTTTTGTTTTCAGAGATTTGTCTGCAGAGGACACTAGAGCGAATGCCCAAGTCCTAGAAGTGCTCTTGTGTCTAACTTTTCTTTAGATCCTGAATCCTTGATGCCTGTTAATCCTTTCTGCACCTTCACTTTTCCCAAATGCAACATTTGTAACCTGCAATCACAAGACTTGGTTTGAGGGTTGTGGTGTTTAGAGGCTTGCCGCAATCAAGCCCCGGAGGACACTTAAGTCTCCAAATGCCGTTGTCAGTTAAAGAGTGTGTGCCCTTGTGAGGTAGAGGCAAAAACCAAAGGAATCAATGATGAAAACACAATATTATGTCACCTTGTAGTGTAGCTCTCATGGGAGGAAGATGCTCTTCATGCCATGAGGAAATTGATGCTCAAATCTGCAAATATCAACATACAAAACACACAAGCCTACTCTTGCAACACAATAGAAGCCTTGAATCACCTTGAGAACACTTGAACATCACTATTGCCATCTTATTGAAATCTAGTTTATAAATGAATGCCTAAGCTTGCTTATATATGCAACTGCAAGCACTCCTACCAAGATTTTAAAAATCAAACTTTACCGTGTCGGCAAAATAACCAAATAACAGTCATAAACTAAAACCCAAAAATTAGGGCTGCCCCAAAATAGGGCAGGACTAGGGGGCAGGCGCCCAAGTTCCCCCCTATTTTGGGCAATGTATAGATCAAGGGGTCCACCTAGGTCCAATTTGCCATGGAACCTAGGTCTCATTCCATCGGGATGCCAAAATATGAACTAAGATGTCCTAAATGCATACTAAAGACCCGAGAGCTAAACCTTATGAGGGAAAAGCCCCCAAGGGGACATTTTCTGACATTACATTTAGCCCCCACTTTAATGTATATATAAATGCAAGGCCAATACATGCATTAAAGTAAGGTCACAAACAACAAATACACCAAGCACGGAGAAGACACGCCAATCACATAGAAGACAGTAATAGACACATAAAACATGGAGAAAATAGTTACAGTCACGTAGAACATAGAGTAGATAGTCAATGCATAGAAGACACATTAATGCATGGAAGATAGAAATGATATCTTTTCTTTTCTTTTTCTTATATATATGAAATGCAAATGCAAGTACTGGAAAGTAAACAAAACCTCCCATAATAGAGGATGCACTACCTTAAGGCGTATGTCTCTGTATAAATGGGGCAACACACACGCAATACACGCAAAACCTCCCAAGATGCAGGAAGCACTACCTGAAGGCATTGGTCTCTGCATATGAGGCAACAAACATGCCACACAAAATAAGCAAGCCAAAACACACATACTTGAAGACATGGAGAAAACACGGCAGACAAGCGATGGAGTGTACCTATTTCTAGGTTCATCACCATCTCAGGCACATTATAGGCACACACTAACAATTGGGCTTCGCCACAACAATTGCCAAAGACACGCTTAAGGTTGAGTTAGTCATAGAACTGCTCCCAGCGTCCGCAGAGGACTTTTGAAAATGACAGGATGATGCAATCTACTCCGAGAAATACACCATCCCCGCCTCCACAAAGGGCTTATATGATTGATTGATTACAAACAAGCTTAGGATGCACGATGCACTACTCTGGGGTGCAAGTCTCTACATCTAAGGTCAAATACATTGCTAACATCTATAACAGACAGCTTACCTTATATATGCCCCCACCTTAAGGTGGTTGATATCAGTTATCAATATGAAGCACGTTAAGGTAGGAAGAAAACACACAAGGCAACACCGACTTTCACAAAGCCCATGCCCCCTGGAGGTGACATGTACTTTACAACTGCCAAATAGTCCCAAACATCATGATAGAAAACAACATCAATGCATATGATTAACCACACAAAGAGCCAAGGTTATAGAACAAATTCAGAGTTCAAGGATAACTGTGGGGCTATATCACGAAGCTCTCCTAATCGAGTACCGCCAAGGTTAGATTCAAAGGCAAACAAAGGTGCATGGAGCAGCAATATTGTTAAGGTTTGTAAATGCAACAGAGACATCATCAAATTCACTACGTGGAAAGCACAAGTGCTTCCACTAGCCAAGCATCAGATAAGATATACAACCCCATCATCATATTAGGAACTAAGTCCATTTTTTTATTGCTCTTGAAAGGGACACTAGGTCCGCATCAGTATAAATGTTTGTCATCATCCACCCGCTAGATGGAAACACTAAAGGAAGGGAAACAATAAATAAGAGAGGAGAAACAAGTGTCTTAGGGATAGTCATGTAGGAGGGTGCCCCCAAGTCACCAACCACGACGATATGTCCGTAAGACACAACACTCAACAATGAAATCAGAGAGAGAGCAATTTAGAAGAATGATGATACAAATAGAAGAAGATCACAATAGAGGTGGTCTCCTGGTATTCTGAACCTTATGGGAGAATCTGAGGTCATCCCAGGAGGCCTAAACAACATATAACACATCACGAGGGAAGCACATCATGAGAGAGATAAAAGATTAGAGATACTTACCTGTAGGGCCCCTTTTGGGCTAGAAGTTGTCTATAAGTAAATCATCGTCGTCATCTTCCCACTCCCTAATGTTGGAGGACAATGGGACATATGGTACCATAGTCAAATTCATATTTTGCTCATTATGTTGTTCGTCATTAGGATTATTAATGTTTGGTTGAATGTTGGGATTGATGTTTCCTTGTTGAGAGGCAAGGTTTATAGCATATTCTTCTCTTCTTTTGCTTCTTTCTCTTGCTTTTCTATTTTGTCTTCTTTTACCACTTATCTCTTGTAAGATAGGGCTATCCTCTTTCATAGGCTTGTGTAAATTAGAAGATGAAGCACCAGGATCAAATCTCATTTGTCGCGATGGAACACTTTGTTGTTGACAACGACCTCCTGATCCTTGTAAGGATTTCGAGGGAGGAACCTCAGCAAAGGGACCTTGTCCTTTCGGTCTAAAGTTCTCTTCACATGTGGGTTGTTTATCTTTTGTCATTTTTTGTGTAGGAGGACTAGGTACTTCAATTTTATCCCAAAAGTAATTCAACTTGTAATGTTTTTGCTGAACCAAAGGTTTATACTTGTTTCGAGGGACAGTGATTATATGGCCATCCAGAGGGAATTTCAGACAATGGTGTATTGTTGAAGGGATGGATTTCATTTATTTTAGCCAAGGATGTCCCAATTTAATGCAAGAGAGGTCATAAATAGGGACAGTGTCAAACCATTGTTTGACATGTTTTCTAGATAATGTTACTAACAATGATATTTTACCCAAAGGCTTGATAAAAGTTCCCTTATGTGTCTTAATCATCATGCTCGAGAGGTCATAAGAACCTTGCATTAGTTGATGTGAGAAGAGGAATTCTTCAGTGGCAACATTAGTCATGCAATTAGGGTTAATAAGAGTTCCATTCACAGGATTTCCCATTATTTTCACAGTGATGTAAAGAGATCCTTCAGAGTCACCGATTGTTCTATCATGAGGTGTAAAGACAATTTCAGGTTCGAGAGCCTTTCTTTTCATGTAAGGTCTAGGAGGGAACCTATTGTTTCTATTGTGATTAGAGGCCATGTTTATATGCTCAAACCAATTCCAAATCAGATTTTGAAATCTTTTCAAAATTGGTGCAAAAGATAAGAGCAAAAATAGCCTAAAATGCTTGATTTTTTGATACTTTTTCAATGCCAATGAATGAAACAAAGGATCTTTGTAAGGATTTTAGTCAAGGGAAGAAAGTTATCTGTCTAATATCAGTCCAAAACAGCAATATAATCACTCTCAACACACTCTTGATGCAAATCCAAGATAATGCCAAGTCAAAATATAGTGAAAATACGTCAAAATAGGCACTTTTTTCACCAAAATTCAATGCAAAAGGGCATAACAAAGGGTGTTGTGAGGAAATTGATGATTGAAATAAAATAATATCATTAATAACATCCACTTTATGAAAAAATACCCAACACAATACGCTTTTAGTGCCTCTTAAGGTAAAACCCTAATGAAAATATAGCAAAAACAGGCTATTTTTCACAGTTTTTCAACTCCAAGGCCTAGTAAAAGGGGTGTTGTAAAGAATTTTAGGACGTACAGAAAATAATATCAATAATTTTAGTCACCTCAATCCATAAAATTGATCACAACACACTTGGAGTGCAGACTAGGTCAAACCCTAGGGCCAAAATAGCCAAAATGTGTGGTTGTTTGCAAAATTTTCACTACAAGAGCCCGATAAAAGGGTGCTGTGAATCTTTTTATGAGGGGAAGAAAATTATTACCTTGATAAAATAAAAATAATGCCAAAATATCTTTCACAACGCACCTATGATGCAAGTTTACAAAGTCAATAAGGCCAATTTTAGTGAAAATTGTTGTTTTTGAAGCCCTAGGTTTGAGATCTTGGGATAAAATTCTATGTGAATGCTTTTAAGTCTGATTTATGATTAAATTGACATAATCTCAGATTTTAAAATTATTTTCAAGCCTTAATATGCAAAATGCCCATGCAAATTTAATGAAAATGCATCAAAATTGCTAGTTTTTGTTGAAATTTTCTATGTAAAAATGCAAATATTTTAAATCTAATTGCAAATTCACACTAAAATGCAAGACTAAATCCAAATGAAAATTTGAATGAGCCTCTAAAATCAATAGAAAAATATGATAAAATATTTTTCCTACTAACCCTAGATTTTGGAATTACTAGGTTATATAAAATTGTCAAAATTTCCACAAAACCCTAGCAATTAAATCATGAAAATGCAATGTAAAATTTTGAATTTTTAGATTTTTCTATAGTTTATATCAGATCTGATGCAAAAATCATGAATTAGGAAAATTTAGGAAGAATTGATGCAATTTAGTAAGCCAAAAAATGCAATTTTTTTATATTTTTCAATTTTTTTTGAATTTTTCTCAATCCAATGAAATTAATGACCAAATGAATGAATGAAATCAATCCAAATCTGAAGACAAACACTCAAGAACTTGCAATTTAAGTCCAAAAACACTAGTTCACCAAAATGTTTAGGGGAAAATTGGATTTGTTAATGTTCTAGTGTTTAGATGTTTAAATCCTCCTTTCCACCTTACATTCAAGGATCTAGGGTCGAGTGACGAGAACTATCATATCCTAGGTCACTTGAAGATGTAGGGAAACTTGGATTAGGGAATTTAATTATTAATTTTCCTTCTCTTATGTCCAATTAACCATTAAAACCCTAATTATGCAAATATGGCAACAAATTGACGAAAGACAGAAAAAGCTCTTGCAAACAGGAATAAAATGCCAAATCACAGAATACCAATTTTTGGGGTTCCGAAGCGAAATAGTCGGGGACACTGGAGCGGGCGCCCAAGTCTAAGGTACCTAATTTTTCATGGAATCCAGACCTCCTTCCAACACTGATCAAACCTATAACTTCTGTTTTCATAGATCTGTTTGCGGAGGACACTAGAGCGAGCGCCCAAGTCCTAGAAGTGCTCCTGTGTCTGACTTTTCTTCAGATCCCGAATCCTTGATGCCTACCAATCCTTCCTACACCTTCACTTTTCCCAAATGCGACACCTGTAACCTAAAATCACAAGACTTGGTTTGGGGGTTGTGGTGTTTAGAGGCTTGCCTTAGTCAAGCCTCGGAGGACACTTAAGTCTCCAAACACCATTGTCAGATAAAGAGTGCGTGCCCTTGTGAGGCAAAGGCAAAAAACAAAGGAATCAATGATGAAAACACAATATTATGTCACCTTGTAGTGAAGCTCTCATGGGAGGAAGATGCTCTTCATGCCATGAGGAAATTGATGCTCAAATCTGCAAATATCAACACACAAGCCTGCTCTTGCAACACAATAGAAGCCTTGAATCACCTTGAGAACACTTGAACATCACTATTGCCATCTAATTGAAATCAAGTTTACAAATGAATACCTAAGCTTTCTTATATATGCAACTACAAGCACTCCTGCCAAGATTTTAAAAATCAAACTTTACCGTGTCGGTAAAAATAACCAAATAATAGTCATAAACCAACACCCAGAAATTAGAGTTGCCCCAAACTAGGGCAGGACTAGGGCGTGGGCACCCAAGTCCTCCCCCCCTATTTTGGGTAGGGTATAGCTCAAGGGATCCACCTAGGTCTAATTTGCCATGGAACCTAGGTTTCATTCCATCGGGATGCCAAAATATGAACTAAGATGTCCTAAATGCATACTAAAGACCCGGGAGCTAAACCTTATGAGGGAAAAGCCCCCAAGGGGACATTTTCCAACATTATAGGCTTAACAAATGCACCTACAAATTTCCAACCTTGCATGAACCAAGTCTTTAAGCAACAGCTTAGGAAGTTCTTTTTTGGTTTTTTTTTATGACATCCTAATTTACAATAAGACTTGGGAAGGACACCTAAGACACATGGATGAGGTTTTGGGAATTCTTGAGGCTCAATATTTGTTTGCCAAAGAATCCAAGTGTAAATTTTCTATGACTAAAATTTTGTTTCTTGGACATGTGATCAGCTCTAAGGGTGTTAGAGTTAACCAAGAGAAGATCAAGGGCCTTTTGGATTGTCCTCCACCAAAAACTCTTACACATCTAAAGGGATTCTTTGGTTTATGTAGCTTATACAAAAGGTTTGTGAAGGGGTTTTCACAATTGGCTGCCCCACTCATTGATTTGACCAAAAAGGGGTATTTGCATAGTCTTCATCAGTGCATCAATCTTTTAATTAGTTCAATAAAGTTATGAGTTCGTGCCCTATTTTGGCCATACAAGATTTCTCAAAGCCTTTTGAGCTTGAGTGTGATGCCTCAGGGAAAGGAATTGGTGTTGTGTTGATGCAAAATAAGCATCCAATTGCCTTTGAGAGTAGGAAGTTGAGAGGGGTGGAGATAAGTTACTCCATCTATGACAAATAAATGCTTGTCATTATGCATGCTTTGGCTAAGTTTAGGCAATACCTGGTTGGAGGGAAGTTTGTTTTCAAAACATATCATAATAGTTTGAAATACTTCCTTAGCCAAAATTATCTTAATGAGAGCCAACAAAAGTAGGCAAGTAAGTTTCAAGCTTACGATTTTGACATAGAATATGTGAAGAGGAAGAAGAATGTTGTGGCTGATGCATTTTCAAGAAAGCCACATTTGAGTTCTATGATAGAAATTACAACAAATTGGAAGGATCAAATTTTAGTTGAATATGCTAAAAATTCATTTGCCACAAAAATTTTGGAGGGAACTTTGTAGGATGAGAAGCATGAAGTGGTAAATGAGTTGATCCTCTACAAAGGTAGAATCTTTCTAGTACTCGAATCCAAGCTTAAGGAAAAGATTTTGAGAACTTTTCATGATGCTCCCTTGGATGGTCACCAAGGATATTTGATGACATATAAGTATATTTAGGAGAAATTTTCATGGAAGGGGCTTAAGGATAATGTCCTTAAGCATATTAGAGAATGTGAAGTATTTCAATCGAATAAGAATGAGCATACTTTCCCTGTTGGTTTGTTGCAGCCCTTGCCTATTCCCAATAAAAAATAGGAAAGTATATCAATAGACTTCATTACCGGGTTGCTGAAAGTGCAAAGTAAAGATTGTATTTATGTTGTTGTTGACAAATTAACAAATTTTGCACACTTCTTCACTATTTCTATAGATTTTAGAGCATCTCATGTCGCTAATTTGTTCTTCAAATTAGAAGTGTGTAGATTGCATGGCTTGCCAAAGAACATTGTAACTGATAGGGACAAAAGATTCCTAAGCTTATTTTGGCAAGAGTTGTTCAATTTGACTAAGACTGAGCTCACTCCTAGCATGAGTTATCACCCACAAACTAATGGGCAAACAGAGGTTGTGAATAAGTGGGTGGAAGGATACCTAAGAAACCTTGTTTCAAGATAGCAAAAGGCTTGGGTGAGAGGGCTCCATTTGGGAGAATATTTTTATAACTCCACTTATCATATGTCTATTAAGCTATCTCCATTCATGGCATTGTATGGTTATGAATCTCCTAGCTTCATTGATCTTATGTTTTGTGACAGCAAGGTTCCTGGAACTAAAGATTTGTTGCAGTAGAGCCAAGATGTCTTGAAATCTTTAAAAGACAACCTCCAGCATGCCCAAAATCAATAGACGTTGTATGCTAGTCATCATAGAGTTGAATGCACATTTAAAGTAGGTGATGGTGTATTTGAGGTTGCATCCCTACAGGCAGTCTACTCTCAAAAAGAGTGGAGCTGAGAAGCTTAAGCCACAATTCTATGGTCCATTTAGGATCAAAATGATAGTTAGAGATGTGGCTTATGAGTTGGAGCTACCAGAAGGTAGCAAAGTGCACAATGTTTTTCATGTTTCTCACCTTAAGAAGGCACTTGGTCATAATTTGGTTTCTTCTATTAAGTTACCTCCCTTGCATGAAGAAGGGAAGCTTATTTTGATACCCAAGGTAGTGATTGATTTCAAAGAGTGTAGATTGAAGAATAGAAGCATCAAGGAATACTTGGTGAAGTGGGGAAAACTTCCAGTTGAGGATGCTACATGGGAAGGTGAGCAAATTTTAGAGCATCAACATTTGCAATTGCTTGGGGACAAGCAATTCTAGGGAGGGAGGACTCTAATGTCCCCTTCTCACACATGAGCAATTCGATAAACATTAGCCTATGTTCCTAAGTTTTTCTGTAGGCTAATTTGTTTGGTAAAGGGAAACTAAATTAAATAATTATTTTAATTTGTCAAAAAGTAACTTTATTTTATATATCTATTTGATAACTTATTTAATTATTTAGGAAAAAGGTGCCTTAAGTTGTGTAGTTAAGTGATGCTAGGCTCAAGGGGACATAAAGTGTTGAAGTTGATAAACCAACCTCACAGATCCTAAACACCTACAAGCAAATAACCTGTGACACAAAGGAGACCAAGAGGCACAATAATGGTGCTTTGCAAACCTGAAGCAAAAATGCATAAAGAATGAATAATTACAATAATATCAATCCTTATGAAAGGAGATTGAAACCCTAAAAGTGAGAACCCTAGGATTAATAATAAATTATTAAAGTGCCTAAGTTTAGCTTAAGTGAATAAAAGTAAAGGTGACTTAATTAATTAATTAATATGATTAAATTAATTAAGTAATTAACCTATTACTCTAACACCCCCCCTTAAGATGAACTTAGGGAGAAGCTAAAAAAACTAAGGACTAAATGAATGAAAGCAAAGATGGGTCCCGACAACTAGGCCTGATGAGGTACCCAAATATAACCAAATCTCTGTAAAGCGGAGTAAAGAAGAAAACCCAGTGGGAAAAAACTCCTCTCCAAAAAGAGATGAAAGCATGTCTAAAAAAAGCATGAAGGAAGGAAGGCCTGATAAAGACCCCCCCAAGGACAACTTCCTTCACCCCAAGCATGGTAAAAGTTGGACCCAAGCATCCATGGTGGAATAGAATGTAGAAGAAAAGATCTAAAAGGAGCCTCGAAGCTTAGATAGACCTAAGAAACCTTCCACAAGAGAAAAAAAACAAAGAGAGCAATTTGCACAAAAAAGGATGCAATTAATGAAATGGATTAATCCTTATGAAAGGAGATTGAAACCCTCAAAGTGAGAACCCTAGGATTAATAATAAATTATTAAAATGCCTAAGTTTAGCTTAAGTGAAAGAAAGTAAAGGTGACTTAATTAATTAATCAATATGATTAAATTAATTAAGTAATTAACCTATTACTCTAACATAAAGGGCACTTCTACATGCAATAAAATGTTTTATTTATTATTTTGAGGAGAATATGGAGGAATAAGGTGTATATTATGGAAAATGGAATGAAAAGTAATTTAACACTGAATGAGATCCTATCCTAAATTCTTCAATACCTTAAAGGAATGATCACAATGCAAACCTAAACTAAATACAAACATTAAACTAATACTATCATCATGATGTGCATTCATTGGTGTCTTTTTGTATTGTGGATTGTTCTATACTATAGCAATAACCAAAATAAAATATGAGATTGATGTGAAGATGATTGAATTCACAAAAGAAATTCGACATCATAAGTGTGCAAATGTGTGTGTTATTATCCAAATGATTTGAATGAGGAGAGTTATAGATTTTTTAAACCAAGAATCAATGGTGGAGGATAGGTTAGAAGATCAACGTGGTTGTAATTAGTTGAGAAGAATTAATGATGAAAGTTAACAAATTAAGTGATTAGTTAACTTCATTTGATTCCAACTTGATTAATAGTTAACTAATTTGATTTAACAGATTTGTGTCATAATTGCTAAATTGATTGATGTTTGATTAAGAGTTAACTCTTTTGATGGAAGAGTTGCATCATAGGCTCTTTTTTATTGCATAGTTAAGATGAGTGATTTATGGAAAGAATTTAGGAGTGATTAGTGGAGAGAATTTATGAGAGTGATTAAGGGAATTAAATAAATAAATTTATTTAATTCATGTGAGGATGAAATAAATGAGGAAATAAATAAAATATAAATTTTATTTATTTGTGGGACGATAAATAAGAGTTAGTGCAATTTAATTAAATAACATAAATTTATTTTTGTGAATGGGGTTGTGCTTGAATGGCAAAGGCCAAAGGTTCTCACGGTGGAGATCCAAGTTCGAATCCCCCAAGTAACATGTGGTTTCTTTGTGGCTTCTAAGTGCATTATGTTGGTTAAGTGGTTATGTTGATGGGGAGGAGGTCCCCCTTGTGACCTCCAATGCTTACGAAAACAAAAAAAAACATAAATGTATTTAATTAGTCACATAGAGGAAGCATTGGAAATAAATAAAATATAAATTTTGTTTATTTGTGGGAGGATAAACTAATATATTTATATTTTAAAAAATATATCTACAGTACGCCAAGAGATATCTTCCAATTTGTTTTTGGTTTTTATTATTTTTATTTTTTATAAATTATTGGCAACTAGAATGCAAGCATTTCATTTCCCATTAAATATATTTCTTTTTCTTGGCATTTATAAATAACTGGCAACTAGAATATTTGCATTTTTTGTTTAAAATAGCAAAAGCATCTTTGAGAGTGGTGTCAGGTTTAGTGGTGTATTTATTGTGACTTTTCATTATGATCCACTATCGCCATGCATTAAATTTTATTTGATTTTATTTTATTTATTTGCTATTTTTTTTAATTTTTTGGATTTTTGTTTACTGGTTACAGGAATCTGAATCTTTTAGCCCTTGTGACTGTAGAACGCCTCTCAGCATAATAAGAGTCAGTGTGATTTAATTAAATAAAATAAATTTATTTAATTAGTCACATAGAGGAAGCGATAGTATATTAATTAAATGATTGAAAATTATTTAATTAATACGAATAGAAGAATAATGAAGGTTGATGAAGAATAATTAATAAATTAGGGAAATGATGTTGATGAAGCGCAATGACATGGAAATGATGTTAGTAAATCTTTGAGATGATGCTTTGAAGTAACAATATTTCAAAGAAGTTTAAAACAGAGTGTTGGATTTAATAGAATAATATTTTGGTTTGGAAGAATACGATTGGAAGAAAATGGTTGGATTAGGGATAATGATGCCTCAATCACTCAAAGAGAGGGTGACAAGGAAAGATGATGGAAAATTAATTGATGAGATGAATGATGTGATGTCCCCTCAAAAGGATAGGTGGGTTACAAGAATACGGGTATGCTCTTGAAATGGATGGAGAGGGAATTGTAAGTAGATGGGGAGATTTAGATGAAGATAAAAAGTTAGATGACAAGATGTAAAAATGATGGAAGAAAAATTAAAATAGATAGATGGAAGAAAAATAATTATGGATGAACTAAGAATGATGTATTTATTATGATGATTGGTTATGCTGACTTAAGTAGGGTAGTCCTTTGTTTGATATAGCAATGGATGTTATGCACCAGGGTATATAAGACCAAGGTGACAATGTATCCTTTGCATGGACTTGACTCTCAAACAATAGGTTGTCCTTATACATGACCCTTGTATTTCCCTACATTTGCCCGCATTTGTGGAACATGTATAAGAGCAACCAACAAGAACGACATACAAAAGAAACAAACCATGCCTTAGTCTATAGCAATCAAAACACACCAAGATATAAAATGGTCTAGGTGGCCTTGGGTAGGTATAAACAAGGGTCAAAAAGATAAATCAAGGAAAGAGAAAATCAAAACAAAAGACCAATTGACAAAACCAGACTCACATCCATTATATCTCTTGCCAAACATTGATAGATTTTATGAGATTAGATAGGGCCTAATAAGGGAAAGATATATCCTAGAAAGGCATGTTTTGATAAAGATAGATGGTTAGGCAATGGATAGTCTAGCTGAAAGTTGTTTCAAAAAGTGATCTCTTGTATGATTTGCATTAGAATTCAATGTTTGAAAGACGATTTTGTTTTGTTTGAGTGTGAAGTCCTGTGTAAGCTCATTGTGAGATGGGAATAAGTGTTGTAAGAAGGATTTATTGCTTGGAGTTTTATGTATATTTTGATTTTTTTTTTGGATTTTTAGAATGTTTTGATTTTTTTAGATTTTTGAATTGTTTTGATTTTTTATTTTTGGATTTTTGAAATGTTATGATTGTTTTTGGATTTTTGAGATGTTATGATTTTTTTTGGATCTTTGAAATGTTTTGATTTTTTTTGGATTTTTGAATTTTTTTATTATTTTTGAAGTGTTTTGATTTTTTTGGGATTTTTGAAATGTTTTTATTTTTTTTCAATTTTTGAAATGTTTTGAGATGTAAAGTTTAGATTGTATGTACAAATTTTATTGTGGTTTGTTATGGAAATCATGAAACTCACTAACATGTACATCTTCTTATGACCACGAGATATATAACTAGGATCCAATCCATAAACAAGGTCTAGGATAATGCCCATAGTTAGGGAGAGGAATGGGTATGACTAGTTATTTTGGAATGGAATGAAATTTAGTTTATTATGATGTGGGATATGAACGTTTAATTATTGGGATGAGAACTGATAACATTAATTGACAATTATCAAGCCATGATAGTTGAATGGGTGGATGGAATATGAGGACAATGAAGGGATGGGAAATGGGCAAGTGGAGTGTAAAGGATGAAGGAAATCCTAATAGATGATGGATCGACTACACATGGCACCTGTTTGCCAGGTTTTTGCCATGGTACTCTCCCAAGGTAGTTATTGTCAGGTTTTCACTATTGGACAAATTTATTTCTCTTTACTATTTTAATCTGAGGCATCACAAAAGTGGTTTTCACTATTGGACCTTTTTTTTACATTAGGATACTCTGAGGGTCATGCACAGAACCTCTTCAAGTGGATGATATTGGTTAGTTCTTACAAAGGCTGACCCTCTAGTGTGGCAAGTTGGTATGCTCCTGATCCATAGTTGGCGGTGATGATAAAGGGCCCCAACAAATTTGGCTCGAACTTACCTTTCTTATCTTAATCTTATTGGTTCCTCTTATGTTCTTTGAGCACTAGGTCACCGACTTCAAGTTTATGAGTTTTGATCTTTTTGTTGTAGCTACAACAAACATGGTTATGATAGGCCTATAAATGGTTTAAGGAATTGAGGAGCCTTTCATCTAGTAGCTCTAGCTCATGCAACCGACAAACCTGATACTCCTCCTCATCAATGAGATTCTACAAAGATATGCATAGAGAGGGGAGCCCGACCTCAATTGGAAAACCTACTTTAGAACCAAAGACATGGAATATGGTGTGGCTCTTGTCAGTGTTCAGATACTTGTGTGATAAGCCCATAAGGTTAGGTTGAGCTATAAATCCCAATAATGACTAGATTCATTGACTGTCTTTCTAAGTATCTTGAGAATGATTTTTTTTTAAGCTTCAACTTAGTTGTTACTTTGTGGGTAATAAGGAGTGGAGAAGCAGTGTTGAAAATGAAAATGTTGGCAAAGGGCTCATACCTCTTGGTTTTTAAAAGCTCTACCAGTATTTGTAACAATGGTGGAGGTATACCATACCGACATATGAGATAATTTAGGATGAATTTTTCTATTTGTTTTCCAGTGATATAAATGAGGGGAAAGCCTCAACCCACTTTGTGAAATACTCAGTGGCAATTATTATGAATTTATGACCATTGGATGATAGAGGGTTAATTTTTCCAATGAGGTCAATCCCCTACTGTGAAAAGGGCCAAGGAGTAGTGATCAGTTGTAGCTCTTGAGATGGTGCAAGGATCAAATCACCATGTTATTGGCACTGTAGACACTTCTTGACAAATTGATGTACATCCTATTCCATGGTTGACCAGTAGTAACCTGTTCTCAACAACTTTTTAGCTAGGGTTGGACCACTAGAGTGTGACCCACATATTCCCTCGTGTACCTCACATAAAGTAGTTTGAGCTTATCCTAAGTTAAGGCACCTAAGAAGGGTTCCATCAAGACTCCTCCAGTAGAGGATATCACCAAGGATTATGAGGTGGGATGATCAATGAATAAAGGTCTTACGTTGGGTCATGGTTAGGTTGGGTGGAAGGATATTATCATGGAGGTAGAGATAAACTTTTTGATATGCGGGTGATAGGGGACCAACAAGTTCACAAACAAGATCTAAATTTGGGACATCATAAATAGAAATCAATAATTGTTCAGTAAGAAACTCACATGTGTGGCTATTATTCGACATGTCTATGAGAGATTTGATGGTAGTCATGGCATCATCAACTTTATTTTTAGACCTTGGTACTTGTTCAAACTAGATCTCATGAAAATATTCCTTAAAGCTATCTAGCATTCTTTTGTAAGGAATTAGTTTTTCATCTTTAGTTTGGTATCCATTATTGACTTGCTTGATAACAAGTTGTGAATCTCCATAGGCATTCAATGTTTCAATTCTCCACTAAATAGCCATTCTAAGTCTTGTGATAAGAGTCGCATATTTAGTTATGTTATTTGTACATGGAAAAGCAATTTTGTAGGCCTTAGGGATGGAATCACCTTATGGTGTGATAAATAAGATCCTGTCTCCTGAACCATGATAAGTATATGATCCATCAAAGTGAAGCTTCCATTGTGTAGTTGGAGTTACTACAAACACAACTTCATCAGGAAACTATGTGATAAGTGAATGATTTGCTTGAATAGGGACATCAACTAGTTGATCCACTGTCACTTGTCCTTTTATGGCTTTGTGATCAACATATTCAATGCAAATTCACTCAAGATTATTACCCATTTTTCCATGTGTCCTGTGACTATGACTTTTGACAACAAATATTTTAGTGGGTCTACTTTTGTGATGAGTTTGATTTTATGATTAAGCATGTAGTGTCTTAGTTTTTTAGTACAAAAGATGATTGCCAAACATTGCTCATTCCATTGCATTGTAATTGATCTCATAACCCACTAAAGTTTTACCGATATAATAAATTGTTCTTTCCTTTCCTATTTCATCTTGTTGTGCTAGAAGTGCCCCTAATATTGTTGATGTAGCTGAAATGTATAATAGTAGGGGCTTGTCTGAGTTGGGAGGAATGAGCACTAGAGGAGAGGCAAGATATTTTAATTGATTGAAATCCTTTTGACACATCTCATCCCATTGAAATGTGACATTTTTGCACAGGAGATGTGAAAAGGGATAACATTTATTGGCCAGTTGTGCAATGAAGCGGTGGATTGCTTGGAGTTTCCATTGTAATCTATGGAGCTATTTTAAATTCTTAGGTGGAGGCATATCAACTATTGCTTTTACTTTTGCAAGAACAACTTCAATGCCTCTTTGTGATACAATGTATCCCAATAGCTTTCCTAATGTTACCCCAAAAACACATTTTTTTGGTTTAGTCTTGCTTGGTAATATTCTAGTCTATCAAAGACTTGTGTCAGAATTAGATGTACTTCTCTTGTCATGGATTTTCCTAGGAGGTCATCCACATAATCCTCCATGATTTTGTGAAACATGTCATGAAAAATTACAGTCATGTCACATTGGTAGGTAGCTCCGGCATTCTTGAGACCAAAAGGCATGACTTGCCAACAATAGGTACCCCATGGACAAGTGAAAGTTGTCTTGTGTTGATCTTTAGGCACTATGCAAATCTGATTATAACTAAAAAATCCATCCATAAGAGATAGCATTTCATGTCCAATAGTAAAATCTACAATTATGTCGATATTGGGCAAAGAGAAATCATCTTTGGGACATGCTTTATTAAGGTCTCTAAAATTAGTAAAAACGCGGATGCCCCCTGTTACTTTTTTCCATTGGAAAAATATTTGATACCCACTTAGGATAATCAATTGGATAGATGAAACCAGCTTGTAGCAATTTCTGTAGTTCAACTTCCACTAAGAGTGCAATCTGTGGGTGCCTTTTACAGAGATTTTTCTTGATTGGTTTAGCATCTGGATAAACTGTCAAATGATGGATGACAAGAGATGGATCTAGACCAGGATATCTGCATAAGACCAAGAAAATTTTTAGGATCTCTTTTGAAAGAAATTTGTGAAATCTTACTTTTCCTGTGATGTGAGAGAAGCTACCATGAAGGTGACTTTACGCTTTTCTATAATACCCAAAGTTAATTCTTGGGACTCTTCCACTAAGATTGTAGATTTCTCTTGAGATTGTGCTACTTTGGGAAGGTTAAATTCCTCATCCTCTAGTGCCTCAAGGAGGTTTTCACCAGATGATACATCCTTTATTTTTACTTTCTCATGGTTCGATAGCATCACATTGTGGTTTTCACTAGGGGACCTTGTTTTTAGTTTTTCATTTTCACAACTAAGGAGTTTAACTTGCTCCCCAAAGTAGGCATTTGTATTGAGTTCCATAACATATCCTGCTTTATGATCCCTAATTGGTAAATGTGCTCTCAATCCCATGAACTCAACAATGGCTTCGTCATTTTGGAATGTATCTAGAATAGGAAGTCCTTGTTGGTCCTAGTCAATGAGTTGAGGATGGACAAGTGGAAGATCATCAAAGGTGGAGGAGATGGAAGACATGGTGCAAATGTTAAGGTCTTCTAATAGGTCTGCGATATGGGAAAAGGAGTCATCGAAGGTGCCTTCATCGGTACTCTCAACTACAGGAAAAGCCTTAACTACTTCCGTAAGGATACCCTCAAGATCTGAGGAAACAGGTTTTGGTGTCCAAACCCAAGCCCTTGGTGGTGATATCTCCTTATCACTGTGATAGACTCAAGAATGCCATGTTCATGTAGCCCTAGGCCACCTTGACCTTTATATCCCATGTTTTGGAAATACAAATACCTTTTGTGTACCTCTCAACTAGTAAGGGGGGAGTTTGTTCTTCTTCTTCTTTGTAAAGCCAAGTGGATACATCCTATTCAATAGATTCTTTATCTAATGCTCCCCAATGTTGAAACTTGGTAGATTTGTTCTTGATCAAAATTGTAGATACTGAGTTGGATGGGTGAGGTTTACCATATGATTTAGGAGATATAGGAAGTTGGCCAACATAAAATGATCCTTGTACATCATATTTTCCACATCCTTTATCTTTAATTTTGATCTTGATCTCTAGGTTAGGGGTACATGTGAGGTGGATGGTGATGATAATGATGTTGAATCAACATATGAGTATGGGGGTTGCACTGCATCATTAATAAGACAATGGTGAGAGTGTCAATACTTTCCTTCCAACATTCTACAATACTGGAAGGGGCAAGGATAAACAAAGATGGTTATTTTTGTATGATTGTATGGAAACTTGATACATTAATGATATGTTGATGGTATAGCTTGCATGGAGTGAATCCAAGGATGACCAAGAAGGTTATTATATGGAAGATCAAGATCAAGAACCTGACATGTGCTTTCCATTATGACATGACCAACCTAGATTAGAAGTTTAATATCCCTTCAAATTGACACTCAGCATCATCATACCCCTTTATTGTAATACATGTTTTTTAATCAATGACTCCCTTGGAGTATCCCAATTGTCTTATTAATTTTAAAGTACAAAGATTTAATCCCGATCCACCATCTATTAAAACTCTTTTGATTTTATGTTTATGGACATATACCTCAATATGAAGGGTGTTATTGTGAGATGGATCATCAGAGGGTAGATCTTTTTCGGTAAATACAAGGTGATGTGGCAAAGATATGTGTCCTATCATGGCTTAAAATTGATCAGTATTAATGTAGTTAGGGACACAAACTTCTTGCAAGGCCTTATTTAAGATATCCTTATGAACGGGTGATGTGCAAAGTAAATCAAGGATAGAGATTTGAGAAGGGGTTTTTCCTAGATGGTCAAGGATATCATATTGTGAAGATGACTTAGGGGAGGATGGGGCTGTTGGAATGGTGATTCGGCCATGACAAGTAGTGACCGCACAATCGGGTGGGGCTCCTGGAACAGTGATAGTGGCCACTTGAGGATAAATTTGTTCAATAAGACCTATAATTGAATGATATGAAGGGGAGATATTAACATTACTAGTGTTACTAGAGGAAGCTCCCTTATCAAAGGCTTTACCTTTACCATGATTTGGGATTAGATCCTGGTATATGCCTAGGTTGTCATTAGAATTCTTTGGGTGATTATCTAGTACAATCTCACCATTGTCAATAAGATCTTGAATGAGATGCTTGAGTTTGATATAATTAGTTGTCTTGTGTTCATTGAATCTATGATACTCACAATGTTCGTGCTCTTTTTACCAAGGAGGTTTAAATTGAGATTCATATGTCTAACTTCAAGCAATGTAATAATGTTGTTTTGGACCAATCTTTGCATAGTTGATTCGATAGGTTCTCCCAATGGAGTAAACTTATGTCTTGGTGGGAGACTTTGTTGAGGTTGATATCTTAGAGCAGGAGCATTTTTTGAAAGGAAGCTAGGTGTGCAGAAAATGCTTCCTATACTAATCTAATGAGGAGAGAAGAGTGCAAATTCATTTTAACCTTTACAATTACAGAATGTTTAACACAACAATAGAGATATTGCAGCAGCAAACAACATAAGAATGTAAGACACAAGAAGAGAGACACAAGATATACATGAGGAAAACCCTTATCAGGTGAAAAACCCCACACTCCAAAACCTGCACAATGTATTATCAAAACTGTAATGGTTTACAATACACTTGCAATGCAAGCTCTTAGGAGTCTTCGACACTCATATCTGGAGACAAACTTGCAGCACAACAACATTTGATATTCACCTTCTACATCTCCTCTCCAAGCACTTGCTTATATTGAAGTTTTCAAGGCAAAACTAAACATATCTTGGAATGGGCATCCAACTTGGCCTCATGGACCAAAACCCATGCCTAGGGACACTTGTCCAACACTGTAGCATGGTCATGACACTTTTCATATCACCCCATCCCAATATGGTCACATATTTCCAATTTGGGCAATGATAGATGCTCTTACACACCAACCGACTATCATAGAATCTATCATAGTTGTCATAACTTACAGTTGTAAGAGAATCTATCATAAACAAGCTACAAATAGCATATTCTCTTACAACATGTCATAACCCTCCTTGGGGAGCCCAAAGATGCCTTCTTCCAAGGTGCCTTGTGATACATGTCTTCACCTGTCATAGAACCTTCTATTTGCGACTCTTACATGTCATAGATTCTGTCCTAGGAATCTGTCATAACCGTTTCAGTCAAGATTCACTTACACACTAGTCAAGATGCCAACACATGGCAGAAAACCTCTACCACATGGAGTGAGTTGACCATCTTAGTCACCTTACAAGTGGAGTGACAACTCATCGTGCCACTTCATACTAGATGACAAAATAGGATGTGCAACAAAAATACAACATAGGCTAAGTAAATAAATTACATTAAAATAATAAATGCAAGGAATTTACAAGGTTGAGACACCTTAATTCCCAACATTTGTGTTGTTATTGTTGGATTGAGTATTTGATGGTGTTTGTGTTTGAATATTTTGAATGTTTTTAGTGTTAGTGAGACCATCATTGACAACATTCTTATTTTTCACCCAAAAAAGAGGTTTTTCATTGGATTGAGTGTTGTTGTCTTTGTCTTTATAAAGTCTAATTAAGCCTTTGTCAATAAGGGTCTTCTCTATATTTGAACCCTTCTCTATGATTTGTTCAAAAGTATTGCCACATTGAACTTGTAAGTGGAATTTCATTTCGGGATTTAGATTTTGAACAAAGATATTAACAAGTTGCTTCTCTAGGATTTTACAAGGTAACTTGCTTGCTAATTTTCTCCAACATTGTAGAAAAGCACCAAAAGCTTCTCCATTCTTTTGTTTAGTGTTATATAAGTTGGTCTTTGATATCTCATGTTCAACATTGTAAGAGAAATGATCAATAAATTTTTGAGAAAATTCATTGAAAGTCGTAATTCCGCGATGCAAATGAGAAAACCATTCAATTCCTTGGCCTCCTAAGCTTCAAGGGAAAAGTTGCATAAGATATGCCTCATCATGAATGACTTCCATACAAGCAACATAAAATTCTCTAAGATGTTCTGTAGGGTTTCCCTTTCCTTTATATTTGTCAAATTTAGGTGTTTCAAAATTAGGAGGGAAGGGAGCCACGGAAAGTGATCGATTGAAAGGGTATGGGCATATATCTTCCAATGAATATTGCTTTCTAGAATTTCTCATTGGCATGTCATTGATCCTTTTCTGTAGTTCTTGAAAAAAAATTCATAGTTGTTGGGATCGATGTTGCTTGGATTGTTGTTTGATTGAAAAATGAGATTGTTGTTTGATTGGAGATTATTGTATGATTGGAGGTTTGGATTGTTATTTGATTGGAAGTTGGGGTTGTTGTTTGGTTGGAAGTTTGGAATGTTATTTGGTTGGAAGTTTGGATTGTTTTTGTTACTTAGATTGTTGAGTGTTTGGGAAATAATTTGAGTTATGGTTGCTATTAGGTTAGGGACAATTTGTGGTGTGTTTCTATTTGGATTGTTGTTCAAATTGTGGTTTGAAGTATTATTGGGTTAAGGAATGTTGTATGGATTATTCTTTGAATTGTTATTGGGTTGAGGAATGTTGTTTGAAGTTCTATTGGAAGTACTATTTGGTTGAGGATTGTTATGTGAATTGTTGTTTGAAAAGTTATTGGGTTGAGGATTGTTGTTTGATTTTTTATTTGAAGTGTTATTGGAAGTGTTGTTTTTTTAGGATTTTTCTGAGTTGTTGTTTGAAGTGTTACTGGAAGTGTTATTTGGTTGAGGATTGTTGTTTCAAGTTTTGTCTTTGATTGTTCATGAGGTAGTTGCTTCAGTGGTTGATGCTAAAGGGTCTTTCTCTTGAATTTTAGAAATGTCAAACCACGGGGTAACTTGCAACCTTGAGTGACTAGTGCTAAAAAATTCTCTAAGTTTTGTTTAATAAGGTATTCAATAAGGTCCATAGCAATCGGGTCTTGTCAAAATTGTTGAAGTGTTGGTGACATTTGAGATTCATCTAAGTTCTCCTCTTCTCCTAAGAGAGTCAAAAGAGGTAGTCATGGTAATTTTTCTTGATCTTCAAAAGAGAGACAACGTGACATCCCAAATTTAGGTTCATTGGATTCCATTTTCTTTGCTTGTGATCTTGTGGTTACCATGGAAAAGAGGTGATGAAATGGATATGTTTTTTTGGATTTGAATTTGAAGAGGATATGGATTTGAAGAGGTTATGTATTTGAACCTTGGTAAAGATACTTTGGACTCTAAGATGTGATATTTTGATTTTGAGATTGTTTGGATTGTATGCTTGATTGATAGGATTAACTCAACACTATACTTGAGACTGACTTTTTCCCAAGCATAAATGCAAGGTAAAGATAAAGGGAGATACTTTGGATAGTTGGAGAGAGTTTGGATACTTGAAGATATGTCCAAATGATGATTGATAATTTAGATATGGTCACAAATACAGATTCAAGGTGAAAAGGATGGTTGTGGTAAAATGAAAGAAATTTTGAGAATGAGATGAATGATTAATGAGAATGATTGATGCGAAGATAAAATAATATTTTAACAAAGATGAATGGGATGTGATATAACAGTAGATACCAAGTCTCTTGATGTTTTCCCTCAGCAAAAGATTATAGTTTGATAAGTTAGATTTTAGATATGATAGGTTTCTATTTGACTCAAATGAAAGCATTTCATTTATGACAAAAGCGACATGTTTTTGACAAAGGCGTTACGTTCAGACAATAGCATTTTGTTTTGACAAAAGTAGTGAGTGGCAGTCAAATGTGACTAGATTTTGACAAAAGCATCACAAAATTGTACAAAGGCATTATGGTTTTGACATAAGTGACATGTTGCAATTTTTGATGATTTTGGATGATTTTTGAACAAAAATTGAAATGATGACACAGACTTAACCTCAAACAATTTTGGTTTTGTTTCAGGTGAAGATTGATTTAAGGTCAATTTTGGATGATTGGTTGATTTGTTTTTGTGTTGGGATGGATGTTGATTTGGATTGGTTTTGGGATAAGTTGTTGATTTGGATTGAACAAAGGTGGATTTTGTTTTGGGTGAATGTTGACTTTGGTTGGTTGTGGATAGACTATTGATTTTGGGGTTGATTTGGTTTAGAGGTTGATTTGGACAAAGATAATTGTTGATATGACAGAAATAGATAGTAGATTGAGGGAGATTAATTATGACCAAGTCCAAATGGTTGATTAAGATTTTGACAATGATAACACAAGGTTTCTAGAAAATTATGGACAAAATAGTTTAATACAGATGTGAATTTGACAAGTCTGATTTTGGACTAAACTGGCTATTTGAACTATTAGACAAAAGCAACGTGGTTCAGGTAAATGCGACATAATTTTGGACAAAAGTGATATGATTCAAGTAATTGTAGTCTGTTACAGACAAAAGTGGTTCATTTTAAGCAAATGCAACTTGTTTTGAACAAATGCGGTATGTTTTCTATCAAATACAGTAGGGGTCAGTCAAATGTGTCAAGTTGTAAATTTAGCAATTTTTTAAGATGATTTTTTGGCAAGAGATAACAATCACAAATACACAATGGATGATTTTGACTCAAAGGCGTGACAAGTTTGATTGGCTCTTTACTAGGTATTGCACATAGAAGATACACCAAACACAATGTACAATCCTAGAATTAGTCAAGTGGGTGTATCACATCTTGTGGACTCACAATGGCGACATATGTCCCATTAATACCACCTATCATGGAATGGATAGCTAGGGATAAAGGCATTGCACACAATATCCCTTACCTTAGAGTACCAAAAGCCTCTTCAAAGTTAGCTCTATCTCACCCACGAAGGTACATGTGAGCTCTCTTCTCCTCCTACTACAACAATGCACCACAAGATATGACAGCTGAAGGTCTTAAACTAGGATAAATGAGTTTTTTAGGGAGTCCTTAATATACGTGGGGTACTGAGGGCACAAACCATGAACAAAGGGTCCATCTACATGCCTGAAACAAGGAGGGGCTCTCCAAGTTTTGTCACCTCACAAGTCTCGACGGACCTAAGGTCTTGGGGCTCGGCTCAGACATGACGATGGCTCACTCCTTGGGGTACAACTTTCACTCTCCCCCCTTTGATATACCCCATCGATATGCGTGGTTGAGATCGTCCCTTGGGGTGATGAAATCCCCAAGTAGGCTTCCTAAAGGAAAGATCGAGATTAGATGTTTCTGATCCCCAGATTTGCATGAGGCGCAAGGGGAGAGTATACACATTCTAATCTGACCTAGGGATGTATTTTGAAACAAAAATAGATCAAACTCAAGCTTTTGATCTCCAGTATCACCCGAAGGTGCAAGGAGAGAGCATACACTTGAATTCAATCCTAGACATGGCAATCAAGATTTATTCCCCCTACATTAACCTTAGTGTGCAACTAATTCTAGTTGAAAAAGTGAAACCTGTGACAATCAAACCTAAACCAAGATATTAGTAGTTTCGCTTTATGTTGATCTTTCACATGCATATGAAATGCTACACCAATTTGATTAGTTTAGGGAAATGAAACAAGACCCTAGAAATAAAAGATTGTGAATGTCAAAGCTAGGGAACTTGTTTAGCCTATGATTGATTCTTTGTGATTTTGATGTCCTTTTAGATTGTTTTGATTGATTTGATTGGAAAATGGAAACCAAAAAATAAAAATCTAAGGAAGTTATTTAACCTAGAGTTGATTTTTTTTTTGATTTTTTGTGTTTTTTTTGTATTTTGATAGATTTGCTTTGAAAAACAAAAAGTAAAAATCTAGGGAAGTTGTTTAACCTAGAGTTATTTTTTGTGATTTTTTAAAGATTTTTTTGTATTTTGATAGATTTTCTTTGAAAAACAGAAGGAAAAATCTACATACAAAATAACTAGAGCTAGCTAAAACCTAGAAAAATGCAGCCTGCACAAAAATGACACAAGTCAGTCAGATGTGTCACAATCTCAACAAAAGCGACACAATTCTGACAAAAATGACACAAATTTAAATAAAAGTGTGAGATATTATCAAAAGCGTCACAATTGCATACAAAAGCGACTCAATTTCTACAAAAACGGCGTTATGTACCTATAGTCCAAAAAACACCAAACTTGAACAGAAAATTATTAGTTTCTAGGGACGTGGGTCCCACCGGACGTGCCAAAAATGTATATCATAGAAAATGGAATGCAAAGGAAAACACAAAATGAGCTCCTATCCCAAATTCTTCAATACCTTCAAGGAATTATCACAATGTAAACCTAAACTAAATACAAACATTAAACTAATATTATCATCATGATGTGCATTCTGTGGTGTCTTTTTGTATTGTGGATTGCTCTACATTATAACAATAACCAAAATAAAATATGAGATTGATGTGAAGATGCATGATTGGATTCATGAAAGCAATTCAACAACATAAGTGTGCAAATGTGTGTGTTATTATCCAAATGATTTGAATGAGGAGAATTTATAGATTTTCAAAATCAAGAATCAATGGTAAAGGATAGATTAGAAGATCAATGGTTGTAATTAGTTGAGAAGAATTAATGAGGAAAGTTAACAAATTAAGTGATTAGTTAACTTCATTTGATTCCGATTTGATTAATGTTAACTAGTTTGATTTAATAGATTTATGCCATAGATCCTAAATTGATTGAAGTTTGATTAAGAGTAACTCTTTTGATGGAAGAGTTACATCATAGTGCTCTTTTTGATTGCATAGTTAAGATGAGTGATTTATAGAAAGAATTTAAGAGTGATTAGTGGAGAGAATTTAGGAGAGTGATTGAGGGAATTAAATTCATGTGAGGATGAAAAAAAATAAGGAAATAAATAAAATATAAAATTTATTTATTTGTGAGAGGATAAATAAGAGTTAGAGTGATTTACTTAAATAAAATAAATTTATTTAATTAGTCACATAGGAATCATTGGAAATAAATAAAATACAAATTTTATTTATTTGTGAAAGGATAAATAAGAGTTAGCGTGATTTAATTAAATAAAATAAATTTATCTAATTAGTTACATAGAGGAAGTGTTAGTATATTAATTAAATAATTAAAAATTATTTAATTAATTCGAATAGAAAAATAATAAAGGTTGATGAAGAATAATTAATAAATTAGGGAAATGATGTCGATGAAGTGCATGACATGGAAATGATGATCGTCAATTTTCGGTGTCTACATAAGGAATTAATATTTTATTCCCTCAAAATGTTATATAAGGAGGTGTTGTGCAAGAGATAGGGTTAGACTGAAATATTGTTATTTGCTATTTGCTCTTAGTGAGAACCTATGTTTCTCCATATTTCATGGGGACGAAAACCCTCTTGGAATACTAGTTTTGGGGATGAAAACCATTCTAGCTGGATTTAGTAATTTCATCCAAAAGTCACATTTGTGTTACAAGTGAAATTTTTACAAATTGATGTTATAATGGATATTTTTTTATGTGTTTTAATGAGATTTTTTGGAGTGCAGATTTCAGAAGTTTATTTGTCAATTTTTTAGTTTTTACTGTGTTGGATTTACAATGAAAGTTTATTTGATATAAATTTTGGGGTGTCCTGCTGAAAAAGCCATCCTTTTGTGGAAGGTTGTACTTCCCTGCAAGTGCTGGACATTGAAGTGCACAAGTCAACATCAAAAATTATGATGGAAGAATATTATAGTGGAGACGTCTAAGACCAAGAAGGAATCATGGTCTTTCCAAACATCCCTACCATCCTTTCTTAGCGTCGTACTATTCATGTCGTACCTTGTGGAAGTGTAGGAAATATGGAATGAGGGAACCACATCTTCTTTTATCCTCTTATGAATGTTTGGTGGGGGCCGCCACTTCCAATAAGGAAATTAGTTGAAGTTGGAGGTAGAAAATTGGTTTGTCTTCATCTTCGGAAATGTTATACTTTCCTACAAAGAGGTCGTACACTTGCTAAAGGGTCTATAGTAGTCAGTAGTTGTGTAAGTAGTCACTATTCATCATCATGGGACCATATTGCCTTATTTATATTTCTGAGTTTATATTTTTGGTAGTTGGGTGATTTGGGTATTCCGTTTAATTGTTGGTAATAGTGTTTTAGATGTTGTGGGGGGTAGAAATATCAGTCTTACAACCTTCAATCAGCCTCTTATTTTGCTCCTTTCAGTATACTTCATAATATATACTCTGTAAGCATAATTTCCTATGATGTTTATGAGTTTTCAAGACTAATCTTAATGTGGCAACTATCTATTTTATGATCAGAAATTTATATCAGCTTGTTGCAGCTATTTACTTGTGAAAATTTATCATAATGTAATGTATTTTCATGCTTGTATGCAACCCCAGATGGTTGTACCATTGAAGGCTTCTCATAACCTACATGTCATAATGTAAAAACTAGATGGTATACTGCTAGTTAATATAGCATCTCATTTTTATTGTTATCGACCATTTTGGTTTAATCAAGCTTAGATATTATGCAAGTGGCTTTGCATGTACACATGCTTGTCCTATCAAGAAGTGTTGATTTGGGTCGGCTCTGTCGCCTATGTGCTTTTAGTTTCTGTAATTGCATTTACACATGCTTGTCTATCGAAGAGCTGTTTAGATTTGGGTCGGCTCTATTGCCTACGTGCTCTGGTTAGCCTAGTTGCCTTCATTCTATAATTGCATACATCATAGTTAGTAGTGTGGTCCAAAGCACTGTATGCTCTCACCTTGCCCACAATAGAATCTTGGTGATCAGAACATGTTCAGATGTTGCATTTCGTATTGCAAAAAAAGGGTGTGGTTGTTACAATTTTAGTTTCCAATGACAATCTCACTATCATGTCTTAGGAGCTCAAATTCCTTCTCAAATGCTTTTCTAAGACTCCCAAGTTGCTTTATCATCACTTGGGACATTAGTGAACCAATCCATTGCGAATCCTTGACATGTGGTTGGAAAACATCACAACTAATGACACTCATTTATGCTCCCACTAATAGTTCAAATAGTGATGCACATCCTACAATGCCAAACCAAATCTTCGGATATGATCTCAATGAATTTTGGAAACTTCTATTTTTGAATAGATGAATTTGACTAGTTACCCATGCCTGTTGAAGATGTGTTTAGATTTGCAACACAATGAAGTGTCTAGTCAAGGGTTTGGATAAATAATTAAACAATCAATCATATTCTTCTATTATTGCCAAATTGCCCCAAATAAAACCTATTGACACTTAGCGTCCTTCTTTTTCTTCCTTGACATGTCACATATGGATATGTTCCACCAATACTTCAAGTCTCTCATGAGATCATCTTCTCTTTGCCTATTTATTTCAAGTACTTCTTAAATCCACTAAACCATTTATGTTTCCATCATCAATAAGTATTATTGACTAACATACCTTTTTCAACCAATTTTTAACTAAACCAATGTTCAAAAAGGCAACAACGCCAAAATACTTCTTGTTAAAACTATAATACTAAAAAAATCAATTACAATAGTAATCACAATAAGTGCACAACATAGAGAACATAGAAAAAAACAAAGATTTACATTATAGGTAGTGTTCAATACAAATTGCTTAGTATAGTGAGGACCTAGTACAAAACGCTTCATCCCTCATGTAAGACATTATTTGAATGACAAGGCTTATTTGTTAACACAACCACTAACAACTAAAGTTAAAATTACTACACTACTACCCAATGTCAACAAGGATTAACATAGTGTTGACTTACAAAAACATTACATTTATTTATATTCATGGTCTACAACTTGCATTTTTGCTAATTAGAATGCTCTTCTAATTCAAGAAGATTAATTCATCTTCCTTTCTAATAAGATTATCTTTTTATACTTCAAAGAGAACCATTTTGAGAGGAATATGAGACCTCTTGTTTGACTTTTTAGAGAGATACGACTAACAAAGAAGAGATAACCAGCTACGTATCATGTTTTTCCTACTTCCCCCTTTTGGGGACACTTGGTTGAGAGGAAACAATAATAATAAGAGTAATATTAGGTGGGAGTTATTATCCTTTTCTCTTTTATCTTCGGTCAGATTTCTAATTGACTCTATGGTGATGTGCCTCTACAAAATCTTGACCTACAAGGACAATTTTTAGTTCTTATGAATTATGGTAATATCTAAGTTATCCCTACTTGTTGACTTGCTAGTAATTATCTTGAAGCTGAGTTTCCTCCCCTTTTCTATGAAGACATTTATGTTGAATATTTTCTTTGAAGAGAGAATGTAAGTGAGCTAAGAGGATAATAACAAAAAGGACCCATGTAGAGGCTTAGCTAATTTTTTTAAGCATGGTGATCAATTTTTTTAGGAGATTTTTTTGGGAACCAATGTCCCGTGATTTTTTTCTTTCTTATTTTAAGTAATTATTAAAATGTTGAAGATAAAATATAAAAGCACATGAAAAAAAGGAAGGGAAGACAAAATATGCACCCACATGGTAAATTTGAGGTTAAGCAGTGGCAGCATAACATCATCATTCCCTTTACACCTACAATTGAACATTCAAATCCTAAACCATAGCTACTTCACTATTTTAAGAGAAGATTCTAAATTATGCATTTCACTAATTAAAAACTTGCATTGGATCAAATGAGTCTTAAAAAATTAAGCCATAAGCAGCTCCATGGGACCATGCTATAAGTTGGTAGAAAACTCAAGGGTATGTGAGTGAGAGAATGTGAAACAAAGGGTGTTGTATTAAGACATTTGATGGGCTCATTCATATCCCTTTACTTCTATATGTTGGCTGCTGGAGAGATTGAAATGTAAATAGAATGACTGGTAATGAGTGTTGTGTAATGTCCCTTTTTTGGCGCATAGATATTTTGTGCGCATTTCACCCATTCCTAGTCTTCAGGAGGTTATTAGCTTTGTTTGAGAGGACTCCAATGTTCTTGGAGTGGTCATGGCTCAGTCTTGCAAAGCAGTTGTTCATGGTTTTAAGTTCAACTATTCATTTGGAGTTCTTAGATGCTTTTAGAATTCAGTTCCGACCTCTCAGGTGTTCTCCAACCTTCTTGGAGAAACATGCTATTTTTAGACAGTCATCTGATGACCCCCAATTTTCATCCCAAGTCTTCTACTACACTTTGATATGGTTAGAATTGTTTGATCAGTGCATCTTTATGCTTTCCGTAGCTTGGGACTATTATCTGGTAGTTGAATTAATATTTCACTAAGGTTGCCTAAGGTTTGGAATAAGGATAGCAATTTAGTGTAATATTAATTATAAATTGGTGTTCCCTTTTTGGAGTGGATTCTTTTATATGGCATTGAGCTCAGTTGGTGTTTAGGAGTATAGTGATGCTTTTAGAAGCATTTTTCAGCTTTCCAGTTTGCTCTCCAAACTTCATAGAAAAGCTATCTATTTATAGTAAGTCACCCAGTTGGCATTATTCTTCATCCCAAACCTTCAAGATCATGTTGGTATGGTTTAATTTTCATTTCACTTCATTATGGGATTTTCTGTAAGTTTGGTGAGTCATTAAGCCATTTAATTAATATATTTGCTTAAGTTATCTAAAGTTGGGATTATTAAAAGATAAATTAAGTGTAATAGCTCTTTGTAAAGGTAATTAAGTGTTTTTAAAGATAGACACTTAAAAAAGGGGCCTTGCACATGAAATATTAATATTATTTCAAAAAAGGTCTTTTGGAGAGGAAAAATATTAATATTTTGAGAAGAAATATGAAGAGGTAAAAAGAAAATAATATTCTATTTCCCTCAAAAAGTTATAAAAAGAGGACAGGAGCTCATTGTTGGAGTTATGCTATTGATTTGATATTTTTATGCTGTTGGATTGAACCTGTGAGTTCTTCCATTATCTCTTGAGGACAAAAACCCTCTTGTAGATTGGGTGTGGTTTCATATAGGAACCACCATTGGTGTTGAATGCGGAGTTATTAGAGCAATCTCACTCAAAGTTTGTCTTTGCATTGAATAGATATTTTGATGAGATTAGAGTTGTATTTCCTTTGATGATTTGGACGCCAATTTTGAGGGTTACAGATTTTTTTGGAAGCAGATTTGGAGTGTTCTTTGTTGTTCGCCCTCTTGAGTTTCAACGTCATTTTCCTCTTGTTGTATGGCCTTATCATGGCAAGGGGAACTACTATTCATATCAGTCATTGGCATGAGTTTTGGTGTGGATTATTTCTTTGATAAGCGATTGGAGGGTTTGGAAAATGTTGTTCATGTGTATGTGACACCTTGAGGAATTGATCATACTTGGTTGTGAGGGTTTGTGCTGAAAGAGTCACCTCTTATTGCATATTTTGTGTGATTTTGACATTATATCAGTCCATTTGCCTTGGCCGCTTGCTTGGATGTTGGTAGAGTAGAGTTTGGAGGGAATTTAAGGAGTTTTGATGTGATTTGTTGATCATTTATGTTATGACAGTCCGTTGCTACAGTTTGGATAGCCTTGCATCCACCATCATTGGGTTAACAGAGCTTTATGGTGCCTTCATGTGGGTATACTTTCATTGCATGTTGATATTGTATTAAGTTGAGCATTTGTATCTATTTTCTCCTCATTATAAGACAATCTATAGTATGTTGATCTAATGTTGCAATGACATATCATACTTTGTAATCCTTGGATGGTAGTACCGCCAATGGAATAATCTTTCTTGTTTATGTTACTCACACCACTGAATAAGTGGATTTCATTGTAAAGGTTTCCCGCTGAATAAGTGGATGTGCCTTGTATCTTTTTTTTAGTTTTCCCACTGAATAAGTGGAGGTGCCTTTGATTCTCACCGAATAAGTGGTTCATTGTAAGACTTCCCACTGAATAAGTGGAAGTGCCTATGTTCTTAATTTAATTACTCCCACTAAATAAGTGGTGAATCCCCATTGAATGAGTGGATGCCTATTGAATAAGCGGAAGTTGTATTTGATTTGCACTGCTTTATAATTGTTTAGCCTGAAGCACTTGTATGCTCTCACCTCACCCATTTGGGAACTTGGTGATCAGAAGGTGTGGAGTTACATGGTTGAATTTCATTTCCTAACATTGTTTGTTAGTGTTGGAAATATGAAAAAAAAAAAAAAATTTGGGGTAGAACATTATAGTGGTATCAGAGTTGGTTTTTTTGCCAACTTGTTGGATAGTTTACCCTTACTGCAGATTGCATGTTAGCTCTGAGTCGTGTAGACAATTGCCTGATAATGAACAACACTTACATGTGAGTGTTAGTATTTTGCATTTCAGTTTCAACGATTGCAACTAGATGTTTCCAAGGGACAAAGAGAAACATGAGGGGCAAAAATGAGACACATGTATTTCTTGATTCTCTTAAACAAAGTCAAGCTGAATTAGAAAGAACAATTCAAAGGGATTTGGATGGAAGGAGGTATGAACTAGAGTCCACAAAAATTATTGATGAGTACCAGGGATTATCAGATGACTTTAAGCATCAAATTTCCTTGGATGATTTTTTGGAAATAATCAAAGAGGGGGATCCTGACAAAAAGGGCCATAAAAAATACATTTGAAGGACAAGGAAGGAAGAGGAGGAGAAGAAAATGTTTTCAAGGAAGCCAGACCTAACTATTCCAAGACATCTCCTTCCAGCCAATAGAACAAGAACTCTCCCATTACAAGGAAGAAAGATGACAGCAAGAATGAACTTAGGAGAAGAAATCTTTATTTTCTATGCAAACATTCTTGGGAGCCTAACCACCAATACAAGAAATAAGATGTGATAATTGAAGAGCTAGCTGATTTAGAAAAAGACTACTGCAAAAATTTTTGAAGTTGAGCCTAGCCTTGAAGAAGTCAAAGAATATTCGGAACCAAAAGTGTTGGACTTTGCAATTCCTACATTTGATGAGGAGCCTAATGGTTATGAAGATGCCACAATGTTAAAAACTGAGATGAGAATTATTGATAGATTGCTAGAAGGTGATTTATCAAGCGAGCTTGAGATTATTGTAGCAGAGTGTCTTGATGAGGACATGAAGAAAAGTGTATTTACATCAATTGAAGAAATTAATGCTACTGAAATTTTCAGAACACCTAATGTGGATCATCTTCACCATTCTATTGATGGCAATTCTGATTCTGAGTGGGTTTTTCCTATGCACAAAGACAACAGTTTGACTTCCTGAGAGTTTAGAAGGAGAGCATGTTGAAGTGGAGTTTGTTGAAGGCCTTAAATCAGCCCTTAGTGATGACTCAATGCTTGAGTATGGTGTTGCCATATCATTTGATCAGAGTGATTGTGAGGAGGAAGAAGATATTGATAAACATATTGCTTCTGAAGAAGAATTTTCTGAATCTCTACTACAAGGAGAACCAAGTCATTTGGTTGAGCAAAGTCCTAGGGAGTTGTGTGAATTGAAGGAACAACTCTTAGCCACAGATGAGAGAGAAATCCAACTCCTCGTAGAATTGGACAACTCACACCAAGTCTTAGAAGAACTTTTGAAGGGAGCCATTGAAGGGAAAGTTGCTCCTTCAAACTTGCAAACTATTAAAGACTCTTTGGAGATGGTGAAATCAGAGTACTTGCAAGTGATTAAAGATTGTGATCTTGCTATCAAGTTTGTAGTAGAAGCCATAGTGCATCCAAAGAGAAGGAGAGAAAGGTTGATGAGCTCACCCTTGAGATTGATTCAACAAAAGACTTGTTCCAAAATTCCCAAATGGCACTTCTAGAAGTTGATGAACAACTAGTTGTTGTTACAAACTTGAGAGAGCAAGAAAAAGGTGCATTGTCAGAAGAGATCAAGCTAGTAATTAATGGGCTTGATAATCTCCAAGAAGAATTTGATTTGGAGATCTTTCCGAAGAAGTCAAAAAGTGCATATGTTGATTTTAATGGGTTTGAGCAAGAAGGGAGTAATGATTTTCACATTCGTGATAACCCTCTCTTTGTGATAGATGCAGAAACTACTTATGATAATCCACTCTTTAGGTTGGATGACGAAACAACTCCTAGGTGTAGCAATGCAATATGTGACAACATCAAGATATATGATCCCGGAGCAATTTCAAAAATTGAGTTAAAGTGTGTTTTTCAGCTTGGTATTGATTTGAGTTCACATTTTGAGGATGCGCCAAGCCTTGTGGTTGGTTATCCTCTAGGGAGACCTCCTGATGTAGAAGGCATTAATGAGGATGAAGATGTAGATTCTACAAGGAATATATTGGAATATGGAGATCATGTAGTTGCTAGAAGTTTCAATACAATAGCAAGGAAAGGAGGTTCCAAGCTTGTTATTCATGAAGCCTTGGAGAAAGGACCTAAATATGATATCTACATGATTGGCATTCCATCCTTTGGATTGGGTGATGTATTGTTTTATACTAATCCTTCTTTGGGTTAGGGTTTGGAGGCATAAATTGCTCCTTGTCCCTTAATTGTTGATGCTTTAATGATTGCCTTGCAAGAAGAAGATCAAGTTATCTTTCACCGTGAAAAACAAGAAGGTGGGATCAAAATGAAAACAATGATTAATATTGATCCTAGTGTTTTGCAAGTTCCATTTGTGGAAGAAACTTGGAAGTGTTGTTGCAGAGGCATTCTTTTTGGTAAAGATGTCTTTGGTCACATTAGAAGGTCTTCTAATGAGGCACACATGTTTATTAGAGTTGCACAACATAAGCATGGTGGAGTTGCCTCATTACTCTAAATTCATGTTAGAGGTCACCAACAAATTATGTTGAAAGGCTACGGAGACCAGAGAGATGTTCCTTGGTAGAGAAAAGTTCATAATCTCAGTTTTGATTCTATTGTTTGGATGTATATCAACCTCCTCTCATTTAGGTTTTCTCTCATTTAGGAGGTTTGGCATAATATTTCTGTCAAGGGAAGTAAATGGTCTCAATTGGAGAATGTTTGGAAGTGTTTTCCAACCACTTTTGAGTTGTTTTTGAGCAATAAAATGCATGTTTTTCATGATTATTCTTGGAAATTACATTGGTGCAATTGTTGTTCCTTGTGTAGAGTGTTGAGTGTTGGGAAACAAGGTGTCTCAACCTTGCTGCACATTTCTCGTTATAGTTATTTTTATTTAATATTTTCCTACAGCTGTTACGCATTGTCGATGCTTTGAAAATTAGTTTTTTAGGTGTCAAAAGATGCCCACATGATAGTATATTATGGAAGGCCTATTTTTAGGCATATTATGACAGATTCTATGACATTTGTAAGGGTCAAAAATAGGGGATTTCATTTTAGACGTGAGAGCTTATTTTTAGACTGGAATCTTGGCTGAGAAGCTTTGCACATGGTTTTGTAAAACCACAGATGGTTTCTTGTATAGCCAAAAGTCTATAAATTGGAGGCTTGAGAAGTAGTTTGCATAGTGTGAGTTTGCAGGTATTGTTATGTTGCTAGAATGCTGCTGGAATTCTTCCAGAGTTGTTTACTGGTGATACTCCTGTAATAAACTTGCTCTACAAGTGTATGTAATCTTGTTATTAGATTTGAAATACATTGAGTAGGCTTTTGGAGTGTGGGGTTTTTCACCCGAAAGGATTTTCCCCACGTATATTTGGTGTTTTGTGTCTCTTTGTTTATTTCATGTTTTTGAATGTGTTTCTGAAATTTTTGTGACTGTTAGATCAGATTTAAAGTTTTGCATAATTGTTTCTCCTCAAGATTGGCATAGGAAGTTGTTTGCGCTACTTTAACTTCCTTACAAGTGGTATCAGAGCTTGATCACCTTTGGTTTCAGTTGTGGGTTGTTGGGTTTTTTGTGCTAATCAAGGTTTGAGCGGGAGATTGTGTAAAGGATACTTTGTGATCTTGTTGCAGGCTTTTTTAGATGGAGAGCACATCTGGGAGAATGGAGGTTGAAAAATTTTTTGGCACAAACTTTGAAATGTGGAAGTAGAAGATGGAAGATCTGTTAATTGATCGGGATCTATGGGACGCGGTGGATGAAAACGTCCATAGGCCTACGGATCCAACTTTGGCTGCAAAATATGATGTAATGGATAGAAAAGCTAAAGGTCTCATAAGACTATGTCTTGCATACTCAATTTTGATAAATGTCCATGAAGAATCCACTTCGAAGAAGCTTTGGAAGAAGTTGGGTGAGATATACCAAGCTAAATCTTTAGTAAATAATTTTTTCTTGAGGAAGAAGTTCTATTCCTTGAGAATGGAAGATGGTGGAGGAATTTTTGAGCATCTAGAAACATTCAATATGTTGGTGACTCAATTGACCTCAGTTGGGGTGAAAATGGATGAAGAAGAAAGGTGCCAAACTTTGTTGTGTTCACTGCCAGACTCATGGGACAGCCTAGTCATGGCCATTGGGAGCACTTCAGTCACTCTGAAGATGGAGGATGTTGTTGGTTCTCTACTCTCTGAAGAGATGAGAAGGAAGGCCTCCCTAAATGCCAAAGAGGCTTTGAGTGTTCAAGGAAGACCAAAAGAATGAGGCAAAGATGAGAAGCAGCATGGCAGTTCCAAGTCCAAGAATAAGGGGAGATCAAAATCTCCTGGTAAGTCCAAGGCAATATGCTGGAACTGTGGTAAATCTGAACACTTCCAAAAGGAATGTAAAGAAGATAAGAAAAAGAAGAAGAAGAAGCAAGATTCTGATTCTAAGTCCGAGAAAGAAGATGGAGATGTCTTTATTGCAGCCTTGGCCACTCATGCAGGTGATAATGCATGGTTGATAAACTCAGGTGCATCTTTCCACATGACTCCTAACAGAAACTGGTTTAGTAAGTATGAAAACTATGATGGTGGTAAGATGTATTTGGGTGATAATTCTTTCCTTGACATTGTTGGTTGTGGTAGTATTCATGTGAAATTTTATGATGGTAGAGTTAGACAATTTGATGGTGGCTTGCATATCCCAGGACTAGCAAGAAATTTATTATTTGTTAGCAAGCTAATAGATGCGGGTGTGCATGTACAATTTTCTGAAGCAGGTGTGAAAATGGTGAGAGGTGCTATGGTGATAGCAAGGGGAAGCAGATTGGGTACATTGTACCAGCTCGATGCATGCATAGTTGAGTGCAATAGCACTTCTAATAAAATTAAGCCAGAAACTACTTCGCTGAAAAAAGAGATGGTTTCCTCTTCTGCAGATGGTCGTGGCTTCTGGGTAGCCAAGGGTGCTCTATCTACCAAATCAAAGTTGTCTGCAGAGAAGACCATGTTATGGCACTAGAGACTTGGCCACATTGGAAAGAAGGGTTTGAAAGCCCTAAAAAATAAGAACCTTGTTGAAGGTTTGAATGATTGCAATCTAAAGTTTGATTTCTGTGAACATTGTATTTATGGCAAATAGAACCACGTTCAATTTTACTTGTCTTCTCATAAGTCTTCATGTATTTTGGATCTAATCCATTCGGATGTATTTGGTCTTGTTGATGTTGCTTCTATTGGTAAATCAATTTATTATGTTACTTTCATTGATGATTTCAGTAGGAGAACATGGGTATATTTTTTGAGTAAATCTGAAGTTTTTAGTCGTTTTAAGGAGTTCAAGGCTATGGTAGAAACTCAGACTAAAAAGAAAATTAAATGTTTGAGGACTAATAATGGCGGTGAGTACTGTTCTGCAGATTTTGACAAATTTTGTACAGATTGTGGGATTAAAAGACAAAAGACAACTCCGTATTCTCCTCAACAGAATGGAGTTGCAGAAAGAATGAACAGAATGTTGATGGAGAAGGCTAGGAGTATGTTGAGTGGAGCTGGTCTAGAACAAAAGTTTTGGGCTGAAGATGTTGCCACTACTTGTTATTTGATAAATAGATCTCCTACATCAGCGCTTGTTGATAAAACGTCTATGGAGGTGTGGTCGGGGAAAAAGCCTGCACTTAAACATCTGAGAGTTTTTGGTTGTGAGGCATATGCACATGTGCCTAAGGAGAAAAGAACAAAGTTGGATTCTAAGGATGTCAAATACATCTTCATTGGCTACAGCTATGGTGTGAAAAGATACAAGCTTTGGGACCCTGTTGCACATAAGGTAATTTATTCAAGAAGTGTTTTTTAGAGAGACTAAATCTTCTCCTGTTACTTTTCAGCCAAAACAACATAAAGAAATTAAACATAAAAAAGATGTGATTCAACTTCCTTTTATGCCCGAGGAAGTTGAATCGAGGCCCCAAGATAGACAAGAAGTTGAGGAGAGCTCAGCAAGCTCTGAATCTTCAGAAAAGAGATAAGAGGAGGAAGAACCTCCACCTCAGCTTGTTCAAAGGTCTACAAGGCATAGGCAACCATCTGAAAGGTATGGGTATTCACCTGATGATTGGAAGTGTATATTTGCTTTGAGTACTAATATTGATGAACCGAGATATGTGCAAGAGGCTTTGGGTATGAATGATAGAGTCCTGAAAAGTTGCCATGGATGAAGAGATGGTAGCCCTTGAAAAAAATGATACATGGGACCTAGTACCATTGCCTGAAGGATGCAAACCTGTTGGATGTAAATGGGTGTTTAAGAAAAAAATTGGTTCAGATGGAAATGTTGAGAAGTATAACGCACGGTTGGTTGCGAACGAATACTCTCAGGTTGAGGGTATTGATTACGATGAGATCGTTTCTCCTGTTGCTAAAATGACATCCATTCAATTTTTATTATCTATTGCAACAACTTATGACGAGGTTGAACAAATGGATGTAAAAAATGCTTTCCTTCATGGTGATTTGGAGGAAGAAATCTATAGAACATAGCCAGAGCACTACGTGGTGAAAGGTAAAAGCAAGTTGGTTTGTAAGTTTAAAAAATCTTTGTATGGCCTTAAACAAAGTCCTAGGATGTGGTACCAGAAGTTCGATACTTATGTGTTGAGTTTGGGATTTGTGCGGTCTAAATATAATCACTGTGTATATTTTAAATCTGATGGTGATTATTTCCTGGTAATTTCTTTATATGTTGATAACATGTTTATTGGGAAAGGCAAAGGTTTGATTGCAGAATTGAAATCTCAGCTCTCTGCGAAATTTGAAATGAAAGATCTTGGTGCAGCAAAACACATACTTGGGATGGAGATCAGAAGAGATCGTGAGAACAGAAAGCTATGGCTTGGCCAGAGTAAGTATGTTTGTTCAGCTTTGCAAAGGTTTAACATGTAGGATTGTAAACCACTTTGTGTTCCTATTACATTGGGAATGAAGCTCTCTATTTCGCAATGTCCTACATCCCCATCGGAGATGGAAGACATGAGCAGCGTGCCTTACCAAAGTGCAATTGGAAGCTTAATGTATGCTATGGTCTGTACAAGACCAAACATTGCCCAAGCAGTGGGAGTTCTTTCTCGTTATATGTCTAATCCTAGAAGAGTGCATTGGGATGCAGTTAAGAGAGTCTTCAGATATTTGCGGGGTACAATAGAGTACTCTATTTATTTTCATGGTACAAGAGATCAGCATTCCCTGAGTATTCGTGGTTTTGTGGATTCAAACTGAGCTGGGGATACTGATAGCAGAAGGTCCACCAGTGCATATGTGTTTATTCTTAATGGTGGTACAATTAGTTGGATGAGCAAGCGACAGGTTGTGGTTGCTTTGTCCACTACTGAAGCAGAGTACATAGCAGCTACTCATGCCTGTAAAGAAGCCATTTGGCTGAAGCATTTGTGTTCAGATATTGGATTGAAATAGGGTGCAGTTACAGTTTATTGCGACAGTCAAAGTGCAATCTGCCTTGAAGAACCTGACTTTTCATACCAGGACCAAACACATTGATGTTCAGTATCACTTCGTGAGATATATGGTCGAGGATGGCAGGGTGAAGCTGGAAAAGGTAGAGACTATGGTGAATGTTGCAAATGCATTAACTAAGCCCGTGAGCACAATGAAATTTAGGTGGTGTTCTGAGTTTATGGGCCTTTTGGCCCCTAGCAGTTGATCCATGATGATGTGATTCCCCTGGCTCTTGCAAGGTATTCGACAAATGGGATAATGTTGGGAAACGAGGTGTCTCAACCTTGCTGCACATTTCTCGTTATAGTTATTTTTATTTAGTATTTTCCTACAATTGTTATGCATTGTCAGTGCTTTCAAAATTAGTTTTTTAGGTGTCAAAAGATGCCCACATGATAGTATATTATGGAAGGCCTATTTTTAGGCATATTATGACAGATTCTATGACATCTATAAGGGTCAAAAATAGGGGATTTCATTTTGGAAGTGAGAGCTTATTTTTAGACTGGAATCTTGGCTGAGAAGTTTTGCACATGGTTTTGTAAAACCACGGATGGTTTCTTGTATAGCCAAAAGTCTATAAATTGGAGGCTTGAGGAGTAGTTTGCATAGTGTGAGTTTGTAGGTATTGTTATGTTGCTGGAATGCTACCAGAATTCTTCCAGAGTTGTTTACTGGTGATACTCATGTAATAAACTTTCTCTGCAAGTGTATGTAATCTTGTTATTGGATTTGAAATACATTGAACAGGCTTTTGGAGTGTGCGATTTTTCACCCGAAAGGGTTTTCCCCACATATATCTAGTGTTTTGTGTCTCTTTGTTTATTTCATATTTTTGAATGTGTTTCTGAAATTTCTATAACTGTTAGATCATATTTAAAGTTTTGCATAATTGTTTCTCCTCAAGATTGGCGTAGGAAGTTGTTTCCGCTATTTTAACTTCCTTACATTGAGCTTGTTAAATTCAGATTGTTCATTGCTAATTACAGTCTTGAACAGTAGTAAGTATATGCCTTTACAGACCTTCCGAACCTTGAGAATTCATTTTATGAAGCGTTGTGATGTGAACTTTGATAGTTTATTCTTCAAATTCGTTCTAAAAAATGAACTTCCGCATGCCTTTGATCATCTTTCAGAGATTCTTGGAGTACGTACAGTGAGAGATTTCACAAGTCATCATGATCGTATCAGAACAGCTCAAAGGAGGCATGTTAGATCCAAGTGGTGTTATGATAATGAGTTTGTTGATCTCTTGCAAGAGATTGTTTTCCTTTTAGCAAGAAGAGTAGAGGGGGTTACATTTGCAGTTGCAACTTAGCATGACACATCGTTTCTGGGGATTCACAAACCTCCTAGATTGATTTGGGATCCTGGTGTTACATTATTCAAGGTAATTCTAATGGTTGTGTTTGGCGAATTGCTTAAGGACAGACAATTTTGAGGGCAGACTGTAATGTCCTTTTTTGGCACATAGACCTTTGTGCGCATTTCATTCATTCCTAGTCTTCAGGAGGCTATTAGCTTTGTTTGAGATGACTCCAACATTCTTGGAGTGGTTGTGGCTTAGTCTTACAGAGCAGTTGTTCATGGTTTTAAGTTTAGCTAGTCATTTGGAGTTCTTAGATGCTTTCAAAATTTATTTCCGACCTCGTAGGTGCTCTCCAACCTTCTTAGAGAAACATGTTATTTTTAGACAGTCACCTGACGCCCTTCAATTTTCGTCCCAAGTCTTCTACTACACTTTGATATGGTCAGACTTGTTCGATCAGTGCATCTCTATGCTTTATGTAGCTTGGGACTATTATCTGGCAGTTGAATTAATATTTCACTAAGGTTGCCTAAGGGAACTTAGTGTAATATTAATTATAAATTGGTGTTCCCTTCTTGGAGTGGATTCTTTTATATGGCATTGAGCTCAGTTGGTGTTCAAGAGTATATTGATGCTTTCAAAAGCACTTTCAATTTTTCGGTTTGCTCTCCAAACTTCTTGGAGAAGCCATCTATTTATAGTAAGTCGCCCAATTGGCATCATTCTTCATCCCAAACCTTCAAAATCATGTTGGTATGGTCTAATTTGCAATTCGCTTCATTATGGGATTTTCTGTAAGTTGGGTGTCATTAAGCCATTTAATTAATATATTTGCTTAAGTTATCTAAAGTTGGGATATTAAAAGATAACTTAAGTGTAATAGCTCTTTGTAAAGGTAATTATGTGTTTTTAAAAATACACTTAAAAAAGGGACCTTACACATGAAATATTAATATTATTTCAAAAAAGGTCTTTTGGAGAGGAAAAATATTAATATTAATATTGTTATGCTTTGGATTGAACCTACGAGTTCTTCCATTATCTCTTGAGGACGAAAACCCTCTTGTAGATTGGGTGTGGTTTCATACAGGAATTACCATTGATGCTAATGCAGAGTTATTAGAGCAATCTCACTTAGAGTTTTCCTTTGCATTAAATAGATGTTTTGATGAGATTAGAGTTGTATTTCCTTTGATGATCTGGAAGCCAATTTTGAGGTGTTTTTGCAGATTTTTTTGGAAGCAGATTTGGAGTGTTCTTTGTTGTTTGCCCTCTTGAGTTTTAGTGCCATTTTCCTCTTGTTGTATGGCCTTATCATGGCGAGGGGAACTGCTGTTCATATCAGTCATTGGCGTGAGTTTTAGTGTGGATTATTTCTTTGATAGGCAATTTCCACTTTCATAGCGATTGGAGGGTTTGGTAAATGTTGTTCATGTGTATGTGACGCCTTGAGGAAGTGATCAGACCTGGCTGTGAGGGTTTGTGCTAAAGGAGTCACCTCTTATTGCATATCTCGTGTGATTTTGACATTATATCAGCCCATTTGCCTTGGTTGCTTACTTAGATGTTGGTAGAGTATGGAGGGAATTTAAGGAGTTTTGATGTGATTTGTTGATTATTTCTGTTATGATAGTCCGCTGCTAGGAGGGCCGAACAACGAATTGCTACATTTGTTCCAAGCATACAAAAGATATTCTAGTGTTTTATCATTCATTGCTCTATCATCCATCACTTTTATGCACGCCTCTCCTTATATCGCTTGACAGAATTCAGCAAGGAAGAGGCCAGAATGAAGAATTTCATACATGTCAACTCAGGATAAAAGGGGCATGAACAAGAAATTTGCATTGCTTCTTTCACTCCGAGCACGCGAACAAACTCCGAATTGTGGAATTGGAACCAAGTGAGCTTTCAAAACCAAATTTGAGATTTGCTAGATCTCTCTTATGCCAGAAAATACAAAAAAGCATAAAACTCTAAAAAATCCAAAAAAAGTAAAATTTTGAAAAATACCCAAAACAGGGATGGACCTCTCAGCATATGTGAAGCAATTTCATGGTTGTGGGCAGTAATATGATCATCCTCATGGTGATATTCTTTAGCTTTGGTGGGATTTGAATGCACAACTTTATCCCAAAAGGTTGAATGATTTCGCATCAAGGGATGTAGAATTCACGATACTAGTGGACACGAGGAGCTATATTGCCTAACGTTCTTATCAAGAATTGAGTTAGCATTGCAAGAAAAAATTTCTTTCTCATAGGTACATGAGCCAATTGTTTCTACGAAGGTCGTTCCCAATGCCTTGTTTGATGAAAGGGAGTTCTTCATAAGTTTTAAGGAAATGATCAAGAAGAGACTGAGTATTGAGAAGGACCTGCCCGCAAAAGAAATGTTGATTCCAGGTGGTTGGTGCAGGATTCACAACACCTCTCATTCAGAACTCATGTGTTCATCTTGTCAAGAAGTTGTTCATCAAGTGAAGGAAGAATTAAGGTTGGAAGAAGAATCCAAAGTGCAATTTAGATTAGACGACTTGTGGAGCAAATGTCTTCAAGAAATCAATTCACCACCCAAAGGAGAAGATGTTCCCATGTTATTCAATAGTGGAGATAGCACAAGTGAACTAGATAATCAAGTGGAAAGTCAATTTGCATACCTTCTTCCAAGTAAGAATGAACCTCCTGCTGAAGAAGTTGAAAAGGGAATAAAAGATGTTCAAACAAAGGTATTGATGAACAAGACGTTGATTCCTCCATCGAAGAAGAAAGTGACTCGAGTTCATTGCAAGAAGAAGAATTCCTTGCTACATACTCATTCATGTTGTTAGAAGAGATTATTAAGAGTGAATTGCAAGAGGTTTCAAGAGTCCTTGAAAGAGATGGAAATCATGGAGATATACCACAAGCCATCATCCACAAGCCTGACAATCAAGTGCAATTCGAAGGGGCACTCGACGCTCTCATAGATGAAGTACAGTCAAAGCTATGCCAAAATGAACAAGTTGAAGAAATGGAGGCCAAATATACAAAGCAATTCGAATTGATGCTGGATCCATTGCTGAAAATCTACAATGAATTAACAGGTGAAATGTTCCATGCTTCTAAATTCCCATTATTTTCACCTTTTCATTTTGATATGCCCACTATTGATTATAATGTTGATTTGCATGTTGCAGATGCGAGTGGGATGATCCATCATCAACTTTGACCTCCTGACGGGTTGGTAAGCAATGAGGATGAATTTTCGCTTGAGGATGAAGATCACCAGGTTGTATCTTTCCTTGCTCCTAGTGATGAAGATTACAAATTTGAAGATCATGAATTTCCAAATTTTGAATTTGAAGAGTATGAATTTGATTATGGAAATTTTAGAAAAACAACCTGCATATGGATTAATCATGGTCCAAACAAGTCACCACAATTGCTAATTTTGTGCAAGATTTTTTGTGAATTCGATGATTGTGTTGGGAGAGAATATATTTGAGTTTAAGGACAAATTTGCCAAAATCTGAACCATCACATGTGCCTTATTACTGCTTTTCATTTTGAGAAATCATTCAAGGTCTTGTATATATTTGGGTCTTTTGAGTCGTGTCTGCTCTTTGTACATAGCTTGCTTAGAGTAGGTTTTCTTTTCTGTTGCTTTAGAACAGTTTTGTCGTAGTTTAGTTTGCTTTCCGTAATTTGGGTTGTTGCTTTAGTTTAGGTTTCTTTCGTGGGTTTCCCATTTTTGAAATAAGCGATGTTATCCTTTAAGCACGTTTAGCCTGATTCTTATCGAATGTTAGCTCATTTCTTTGATAAATGTTCATGAAATTCTATAGAATCCAAAGATGATTTTATTTAACTTTATCCACTAGCTAAGATTTGTACTTGACTTGGAAGGGAATCATATATTGTGTCTTGACACAGACATCTTGTGATTACTATGTTTAAAATGCCAAATCTTAATCTAATTATTAATCTCTTAGTTTTCCTTTGAGAAACTTGCATCAGATGGATAGATTCATTATGGACTCCATTGTTAGTGTTTGAATGGCATGTTGCTTGTTCTTGGAAGATAAATCGACTATTTAAAATGACTTGAATTGTTTTGAGATCTTATACCTTTTCACACTTTAAAAATCTAGAGGTACCTAAGTGGATCTTTGTGATCTCGCATTAAGTGAAAAATCTAAAGGTCCACCTTTGCCACCATCGAAAATCCACACCCAACTAGCTGAGTTATCACGTAGCGATACTGCATTGTACTCTACCAAATTTAAGCTTGTTGAAAATCAAAAAAAACAAATGAAATGAAATGAAATGAAAATCACAATCACACACTCTAACTCAGTTAGATGGACAATCGAGTAATCTTTACCGGGGCTATGGACACCTGACTGGCAGTAGGGCTCTGCTCGAGTGGAATTACGAGACAAAGCCGTCGGGGCTATAGACGCTCACTGGTAATGGGGCCATGTCCAGGTAGTTCATAAGGTGTGTACTAATCACGTAGCTTAATGCGGATGAACTAAGGTGATCTTAGTTGCTGACAGATGGGAATGAACTCACGATGCACACACTTGGATCTTTAGGATATGAATGGTTGTGCTAAGCTTTTGATTTTGACTCTTTGATCAAGTATGCATGTTTATTTGGCCTAACGTATGGGTGTACGCAGGAATTTTGAAGTTGTGATTCTTGTTTATCTTTGGAATGCTTGAGATTTTATTTTAATCATTGTTCTGAAAATGCTTAACTATGAAGTGTCTCGATCCAATTTATGATTTTTCTTCCCTTTCGAGTGTGTTTCCTAACTGGCTGATGACTTTAAAGGAATTGTTTGAAGTTTCTGGGTCTGGATTGGGTCTTTATTTTTGAAATGTTCAGAAACATTTATTCGAATTGGCGCTAGATGTTGTGACGTCATCGCAACATCACCCCATCGCTGATGGGGACCCCTCTCTTTCTGAGCTTTTGGCTTGAGTTTTTGTTTTTGGCTGTGGGTCCGCTTGAAGTTCCCTGCATGAATGAAGAATTAGCAAATAATGGAAAAGTTGTGATCAGTCTGTTAAAGCTTTAGAGTGGTCGATCATTGTCAGTGCTAAATAGTGTACTTACCTCAGCATTCGAGTTAAGTGCCATGACTTGAGGAAGTTTGAAGTCATCCTAAACCAAAACTCTGAGATCGGTTTGTTGGAGCTTGAAAGCCGATGTATGTATCGTTGCATTGAAGCTTTGTTTCAACATATTCGCTATCATTGTCTAGTGCCCGTGTTGTTCATAACATTGTCATATTCATCTAAGCAGACCTTTTCCTTCACCTTGCGAGATGTTTTGCTTCTATGTGTGATGGCTTCGGGAGTCCACCCGAGAGCTTCTCTTTAATTGCTTTGTATCTTGCAATATCTTCAAGACCGGCGGCTATGTTTGAGTTCGTTGTAAGTGAGGTGGTGAGCACAATGAAGAATGATTTATGTTTGAGGTTTAGAGTCCACTCGGGCGGACATCTTCGAACCATGAGGATTGCTCGAACATGACATGGCACCTCCATATTGCCCACTCAAGTTCACTACTGCGGACATCTTCAATACGTGAGGAACTTTTCAGAATTGCACGCTAAGTCATAATGTCCGCTCAATTCGCTATGAGCGGACTTTGTTAGTCCGTTAGCATTGTTTGCGTGGGCAGTTGAAATGTCCACTCAGGGGGACTCCCATGTTCTAATTCAAGGCACGACGGACTCCCACGATCTAGGAACTATATAAGCACCTTGTGTAATAACACCAAACATTATACTCCAAAGACTTGAGAGAATACTGACGGACTTTTGGTAATTTGTATATTATGCACATCGAAGTGAAGGGTCCACCAGGTAACACTGGCAGGAATACGTAAAAATAGAAGATTGTCAACACGCCCGCCTCAAACAGGAGATCCTCGTTGTTTCAAATGCCCGTTCATAGACACATAAGAGTGGCAAACTTTTAATACTCCACTACAATTTGTATATTATGCGCGTTGAGGTAAAATGTCCGCCAAGTATGCAAGATAGAAACTATTTACGCGACCACCTCCCTCCCTCAACGCTTATGATTCCTGACCGAATCATTCAAGGCACACAAAATAGAAGGATTCACTCTGACTAAAAATAGCATTGTCTAATGATAGCACCTTGCGCATATGCTATTTGAAGCCATCTTTTGAATGCATCGATAGTTTTGCACAAGTTCGAATTTTCAGAGCAGTGGTGGAGGCTATTCAGAGTGGGTAACAATACACATTTTCTAAATATGACAACAACATCCAAATATATATAACAGCATCGCCTAAGTATGAGAGCATTCAACATGGTTTAAACTTGCAAATATTCACAAAGGAAACAAGATATCCAAAATGATGATTTAAGGATGCAAGTCTTAGCTAAGGACACAGGTAGTTTTTTGTGCCTTCGAAATCAATTTTCTTTATCGACAAATTCAAGATACAAGCTTGTAATCAGGAAAATCAAACGAGTTTGCCCAGGTAGGGAATTGAATTGGTTATGGACTAATGATGTAGGTGTTTGAGGAGCATTTATTTATTTTAATGAGCAGATCATAATGTGAAAATGGCAGGTTAGGAGCAAAGTTTGTTGAAAAGTCGGGATAGGTTTTGCAAATTCCGTGTTAGTAACTTTCCTTGTGAAATAACAAGGTGTTTTTAAATGGCATATTTTAAATCCCACGTATGTCAGATGATGTGATTTTATCCTTTTGCACCTTCTTAAAGCATTATTTCAATATGTTGATTCAGCGTATTTGTGCAAGTGAAGGGTGAATGCGAAGGAGAGGCAAGCAATTATAAAGAGTGATATGGAAGGATAGTGGCGAAAGGCTTGCACAGAAGAAGTTCAATGCATGGAGGAGTTTTGTTCAAGAACATTCGAGGGAGAAGACATCATCGCCACACGGAGGAATGCCTAAATCAAGATCACCATTTGCACGAGAACTAGAGAAATGAGCAAGTTCATCAAGCAATCCATGAATTACATTCATAAGTACAATTGCATGAAAGACAACATGAGGAAATTCAAAATTCCCAAGTCGCAAGTTCGAAGAAGTTAAGTTCCAAAGGTGAAAATTCGAAGACTCAAAGACTACTACAAAAGATGACATCATTTGAGAAAGTCTTCCGAGCAATATGAACACAAAGAAAATCGAACCGATTTGTTCGATGTTGAGGTGGCATGTGCACAACATCAAGCCAATCACAGTTTGCCACATCATCCATTCGCATTCAATGTTCTAAAAATAGTATTTTTTGTAACAAACTGCCTTGTTGTCTCAAGGCCATTGATTCTCAAATCAATCCTGACCATTCATGTAATTTTGGAGCCTATATAAGGCCCATTTCTCTCATTTGTATGGAGCAGGGAGAGCAAGAAATCAAGCAGTAGGAGTAGATGATGTTAGAGTAGAAGTAGAGTAGAGGATACTCTTCGAAATCATTGAGAGGAGATATGAAATTGTTGTAAAAAATACATTTCCAAAATCAATACAAGCCCATTGTTGAATGCTTCATGGTGATTTGTGTGGTGATGGATGTTAGCATAGTTTCAGATTCTCGAATATGATGGAGAAATGTTTCCAAGTAGCTTAGAAATAGATTAGAAGTGCATTGATGTAATGTTTATATGTGGAGATAATTGATGAATTCTTTGAATGGTTCATACTTTTTATGATTTATCGCCGATAAGTCATTTTGCAAAGTTAGCCTGAACCACATTTGTTTTAGTTCAGTTGTGGAGGCTCGTTCAAGCTGCGCCAGCAGTGGGTGTTTGGATGAAAGTTTACAACATGAAAATCCTTGAGTTTCCTTAGAAGATTGCATCGACTTCATGTAGTTGTTGGTTCTCATGGCGAAACAGAGTTTGGTTTCATTGGGAGTTTGTCTATCTCGGCATGTTTCATTATCTCTTTATCCTTAAAATAGATTTCCTAAACCCTTGTCCTTTTGTATTTTCTTTTCATAGTTGGTTTGTAGAGTTCCACTTCACAAGAAGGAGAATAACATATTTAGAATGGAATAAAGAAGCAATTCAGCGTAAGTCCCTTTGTGATTACCAGCGTTATCACATCAACTACTGAGTCTATCCATTGCAAGTCAAGACTTGACATATCATGAACCTTGGAGTTGTCTCATTGGATCACATTGTTTAGCCTTTCAGAGACTTTGTTCAAGAGAGGATAGAATACCTCGGTATTTTATTCTGAGTTTGCATGTGCATAAAAAACACATCAACAGTTGCTTACTTGGATGTTGGTAGAGTAGAGTTTGGAGGGAATTTAAGCAGTTTTGATGTGATTTGCTGATCATTTATGTTATGATAGTCCGCTGCTACACTTTGGACAGTCTTGCATCCCCCATCATTGGGTTAACAGAGCTTTATGGCGCCTTCATGTGGGTATACTTTCATTGCATGTTGATATTGTATTAAGTTGAGCATTTGTATCTATTTTCTCCTCATTATAAGAGAATCTATAGTATGTTGATCTAATGTTGCAATGACACATCATACTTTGTAATCCTTGGATAGAAGTACCGCCAGTGGAATAATCTTTCTTGTTTATGTTAGTCACACCACTGAATAAGTGGATTTCATTGTAAAGGTTTCCTGCTGATAAGTGGATGTGCCTTGTATCTTGTTTTTAGCTTTCCCACTGAATAAATGGAGGTGCCTTTGATTCCCACTAAATAAGTGGTTCATTGTAAGGCTTCTTGTTGAATAAGTTGTCGTGCCTATGTTCTTAATTTTATTACTCCCACTAAATAAGTGGATGCTCGTTGAATAAGCAGAAGTTGTATTTGATTTACATTGCTTCATAAAATGTTAACCCTGAAGCACTTGTCTGCTCTCACCTTGCCCGTTTGGCAACTTGGTGATCAGAAGGTGTAGAGTTACATGGTTGCAATTCATTTGCTAACAGTGTTTGCTAGTGTTGAAAATCTGAAAAAAAAAAAATTTGGGTCAAAACATTACATGTTGGAAGTTTTTTGTTTTTCTCTTGCTAATTGAGAGAAAATCCTTTAGAGAAATTAGTAAAGACATTTTTTTTTCACATGAATCAAGAATGTATGTCTTCTAGCTACTTCTAAGACATTCTATCACACTGTGATGAACTAGTGCCATTCTGCAGATTTTTATGTGATGAAATTTAGGGGAGGGGATGCAACTCAAAATCCAAGCTTGCCACTCAGGCCCAAATCGAATTTGCTCTAAAATCATCATTAAGAAGACTTACTTGACCCTATCAAATGTTTTACAAATGTCCAGCTTTACCACCATTCCGTTGTCCTCAGAGATCAAGGACCATAAGAGCCCCATCGAGCATCTGCTACCTTCCACAAATCCACCTTGCTCATCTGTTTACCTTCCATAAATATTGGTCCAAAAAATGTGGTATAGTACTAACATTTGTGCATTCCTTTGGGAGTGAAACACATTTAAATCCCTACCGAAACATGTAAAAATGAATTGAGTACCTTCGTGGATTTAAAGGCCATTAAATCCCTAATAAATAAATACTAATATTTTAATGCTTGTCATTATGATGAAGCAGATTCTCATAGTGACTAAAATAAGAAATGGATCAAATCAGCCTGTGCCTCTTTTTGGTTTTTCCAAAGCAAAGTAATTGCATTGCAATTTTCAGGGGACGATCAGTAAGCTTAATATCTTTAATGCAAAGAACTAAGACACAACACAACACAGTACAGCAATATTTCTGTCAATCCTTTGTACGCAATTCCAACTTCACAATCACAAGATAATACATCTGAGCTAAGATTTTCAATGCAACCATTGCAGCATAAGAAACAAAACACAACACATTAGGGTGATATTGCTATTGACCATTTGGATGAAACTGTCGCTCTACCATCACAAGATGAAATGAGATGATGTTCTCCATATAAAAATTTATTATGGAAACATAATATTTTATCCATAAATTCAATCACATTTTGATTGATTACATAGAATGCTATCTATCCATCTTAATTTCAGTGGAAGCCTATGTACACTGGTGCTTTCTTTCATGTTTCAGTTTTGCCAAGAATCTCCGAGAGAGAAAAATCATGAAAAGGAGAACCTGCAGCACAACGTAAAAACAAATTAATTTGTCATTTTCAGGAAAAGAAAAACAAAGAAAAATGGGCTGTCTTTATATGCTATTGACCCATATCATATCAAAATGAGTTTCTAAGAGCATTCTTGGCTACAATCTGAAGCAAGGCGAGGTTAAATGGCATGCAATAGCACAGCACAGCATGAATTAGCTAAATATTTTCACGGGAAAAAAAGAGTATAAAGAGGGTCTTATTGGTTATAGGTTCTTAAACAAGTCACTGTCGGAGACAATTACCTTTTACCTGAATAGATATTAGACTTTGAATATAAAAAATTGCGTTACAGAAATAAATATAGTTAAAAAAAGAGTTACAGAAATAAATATAGTTAAAAAAAGAGTTACAGAAATAAACATAGTTAAGACATCTTTCTAACAAATGGGCAGGGTGAGTTATACTGATTAATATTCCATCCATCAACTGTCATAAGAATGACAAGAAAAAAAGATTTGACGTACCCAAAAGAGATTATCACCTTATTTCAAGATTATATATCAATATAATCTTTTTAGCAAAATGAAAGAGAGACATGAAGCATTTTTAAGACTTTAACTAAAACTCTATAAACTTACAAATGTTAGTTGCATGCCACACTTTTCAAGTGTGATGCTTTTTTAAGAAAGAACACACACACACACACACACACATACATATAAAATACATTGGTAAAGTAATCAAACCTACAAAAATCAAGTTACTTGATAACAACCAACATGCAGAAAATTAGAAGCTTTTTAGCCCTGAAAGATTCTATAGAAAATTGCTATATGATTTCTCTAAGATGGTAAGAGGATAAAAAAAGACCAATAGATCTGAACGACCATATAATAACCACCCTAGTTTTTTTTTTTAATTTCCAACTGATATGAAGATGAAATCATCCAAAATCCTCAACACTTTCTGATCGCCCAGATCCCGATGTGGGCAAGGTGAAAGCATACGGTACGTTGGATCTACATACTATCCAATGTAGCAACTATAGAGGTATGCAATTGAAAGATCACTGCAACACACTAGGCGGCCACGCCGTCCAAAATCTACGCTTATTCAGTAGAATGGTTGATGCAACACAAATTATCACACTAAGCGGCAGAGTCGACCACAGCTGCACTTATTCAGTGGAGTGTGATATGCAACAGAATGAGCACACGAGGCGACTAAGCCGACCTTATCAACACTTCTTCAGTGGACGTGTGCAATGCAAGCTACTAGCAGATTGGTTAAAGCTCGATCAGACCAAAATGGTCGATTACATGCAAGCTTGTTCGTGCCAAAACGGGCTGAGATATGAAATGCTATATGAACTGGCAGTAAACTGTCCAATTTTACAATATGCAATGCAAGATAATCAACCCTCCGGTGGTACTACCACCCAAGGTCGCAACAATATGATTTGCCAAACATATTTCATCATGAATTACAAATAAATGGCAAGTAACATCAATATATTCAATTCTAAAATTTATATCAAACTGCTGCAACACATCATAAGCACTAAAATCTCATTGAAACATGAAGGAAAACAAGCTGAAATCATCATCAACTGAAAGTGCATGAAGTATACCAAAAGTAGAAGCCACAAACTAAAACTGGAAGGTCTGATTGGAGCTGATATCACTGATAACAGTGTTGTTGCAGGTCTGATACACTATTGTAGCACTGAATAAACCCTAACAGCAGATCCAAATCACATCAAACCCTTCCAAAACTAATAAAGAACATCATCAAAGCCAAAGATATGATATCCCAACGTCTAGGCACCTCAAGACATAACAAAAACAACACCAAAAGTGAGGCATTTAGGGACTCCCAGTTCACACACCCCTTTCTGGAAGTGGTACGGCTGTGGTAGGCAGTACAGCTAGCATATGGCTCTCTTCATCAGCCCCAAATTGCAAATAAAACCCTTGCTCCTGCAATAAACTAAGTTAGCTCCTTCAATCCATGATATTCAACAGCCCCTCAAATGGATTCTAGCACCTGGATATGTACGACCTAGCAAGGGAAACTAACTTCACACAAACCAAAATTTATCAGCACTAAACCAACTGAAGATCACAACACCAAAAGGATCATAAACTTACACCAAACCCAAAACAATCAAATCAGAAAACATCAAACTCCATTGCAGCTCCACTGTGATTCTTGTAGAGAAATTACCACGTCTAGCTAGAGGGGTTTTCGTCCCCAAAACTAGAAATCTCAAGAGGGTTTTCGTGCTCAAGAAATTTGAGAAGAACTCAGGTTCTCTCCATAATCAAAAACAAATTCATATCATGGCTAACCTCACAAATGAGGTCCAACACTCCTTTTATAACTTTTTGAAGTGAATATAATATTACTTTTTCTTATTTCCCTCCAAAAACTTCTTTTTGAAAATTTATAATTCTTTTTCATGAGCAAAGTCCCCCATGTGCCTAGCGCCCTTGTATGCACAACTTAAACACCTTTCAAATGAATAGTTACACATAAGTTGTCTTTTTTCGAATAATATTTTTTAAGACAACTTAAATAATAACCATTTAATCTAAGTTACCGGATTCGCCCTAAACCCTGCCAGATCCGGGTCCGATTCGAACCTGTGACGAATTTGTAGAGTATTTCCAGTTGGGGCGATGAATCCAAGCAAATTTTTTTCACAAAAACGGGATTTTTAAATTTTTGACCTGTCACCGGAGAGAGAAAATAGTCGTAGAGTAGTCACGAGGGTTAAATATTTAGATACATTCCTAAATACTAGCACTTGCACCCATAGGAGGTTCAAGGAATACGCCCATAGGAACAACCAATGAGTGCAGAAAATTTTCCGGCGTGAATTTTTTTTTATGGTGTGAGACAATTCCGAGCACTATAATGCTCACATATAAAAGCCTATCAGCTAAATTATATTTATTTATTATAACATTATAATATAATAATTATATTATTAATATTTATATATTGTAATATTATATATATTAATATATTTAATATATAATAATAATAAATATAATATTTATATATATATATAGTACAGGCGAACCCAAACCAGGATCCGAACTAGAACCAACAACTTAGCATTTAATTATTTAATTATCCACCCAAGTTGCGGAAAGCATCAAAATGCGATAATTATGAAAGTCTGATCATACTATGATATTACTGAAGTCAAATGACGATGAACTGAAGCAACTTGGCGCCAACCTAAAAATACCCTGCCTCTCCAAGAAGTTTGGAGAGCTCCTAGAAGGGCGGAATTGCATTCTGAAAGAAACATGGAACTCATCAAGATCTCCTAAACTCACTGCCATTGTCAAAAATCCAACTTGACTAATCATGCGTTCTCCAAGAAGTGTGGAGTGCTCTTAGAGAGATAAAATCACTCAGGGAGTGTCATTGGGCTCATGATGGCTTCCTAAACTCTCTGCCATGAATAAAACTACTGTTAGAACAATCATGTGCTCTCCAAGAAAGCTGGAGTTCTCTCTTACATCACCAATTAGCCTACGGAAAAACTCGGAAATAGGCTAATTGTTCACAAACAAGTTGTGCACAAAATGGGGACATTACAGACTAGGACACATAAGAAAACCCTTCTAACATCTTAAAGAAAAAAGCTTCTATACTTCCACTCCTAGATGCTTGTGGCCTTGCCAAGACACCATACAGACCCTATATTATTAAGTAATTGCTGAATGTTTAGTAAGAATGCTAATGTATTCGATGAAATTTCATCAACATCTGCAATTCAATATAAACAGTTAGAAATGTACTTATAAAAAAACAAGAAATATCCTTCATTGTAGGTTGTGAAAAGGATAATTTGAAATTGGAAAAAGAAAAAAAAATCAATGAGGGCTTTTCTATGGATCCCACATCCTTAGGACATATATGGGCATGGTTTTTTATATTCTTCCCACATCTTTGGGACCCACATAATCACTGCCCATGCAAACCTGTGTCCAGCAGTTCCTATGCTGATTTGAACTTGAGTCTTTAATGTGGCAATGCTTAGCCTTCACCACTATGTCACACTTGCTGGAAACTATTTAATCTTAAATTAGAATTGGAAAATGACAACAAACTTCTACAGTGGTGGTTTTATAGTTAAGAGCTTTTATACATGCATGTAATATGCCCTACCTAGTGTGACTACGTTAAATCAGGTGAATAATGAGGTAGAAAAGAACAAATTTAAGCAGAAAAAACATATTCTACAGTTGCTGCATAGATCACTTACACAATAGAAACGTGTAGATAGATACATACATATATCAGTTATGGGAACAGTGGAAAAGACATGAAGAACAAAGTTGGAAACAAGGACATCCCAAGTGAGACAATAGATTCCAAAGCACAAGTCGGGAGCAATGAAGAAATAGAAACATGCGTGAATATGGACAAGCAATCAACCAAGGATAATTGTACTTGTGGAAGCAACTATGAGTCAGAATCCTAGTACACAGGACATAAAACACTGCACTATTCAATTTTAAGGATTATCATTATCAGGTAAGAGTTAAGACAATCAACTTGTGAGATAACATGGAATTTGGACAGGGATTCTGATGAATACTGACTGTAACCATTTCCAACTTATATTAAGAGACAAAACATTCAATCATTGTACTAACAATGATTATTCCAAATTAAAAACAAGAAATTAAATGGAGGACACATTTGAATTGGAGTTCAAATCCCTAAGTGATGAGGATTTATTGGGGGTCATATGTAGCACAAGGGAGTAGCCCAATGAGTTAGTAAGAGAATGCCAAGGAGTAGTTTTGGGACTTGTTTTTGCTAAACAATGCATCACTTCCAGAGATGAAGTTGAGATGGTTCATGGATGGAGACAAATGAGGCTAGTCCTACCAGGAATGAAGATGCATTACATCATGCTCTAAATATAGAGGCTGAACAAGAAAAGGAAAATGTTCAGAAAAAATATGGCGCATAAGTTTCACTCAGACAAAAATGAAGAGGAGGGAGATGGAGTGACAAAAACCTTTGTACAAATGAACATTGCAATAACTATTGAAGGACTTGGGATCCAAAGAAGAAGAAGTAACATGGTGACTAAGAATGTTCAATTCAATAACATTTTATGAATGAATGTCCTTTATCATATTGTCAGATTTGTGATGTAAACTGACATGACATATGAAATATCCATCTACTGTAAATAAAAAAGGCATGTGAGAAAGATGTTATGGAATATAAAAATAAGTAATATACAAATAAATCAGCCAACAAGTATAGGATGCCACAATCAGAGATAGAACCTAATGATATCAGGATAAACAGAAGTCGGCCTTTGCATCAAAGCCAGCAGTTGCCTGTAATGTCCCCATTTTCCGAGTGATCACCTAATGGAATCGGTTAGCCTATCCTATTCCCGTAGGCTAAGTCGGAGGGCTAAGGGATGACCTAATTGATTAAATATTCTATTTAATCAATTTATTAGGGAAAATTAATGATGAGAGATGACTTTGTATATTTTTGTGAGCTGATTGGTGAATTCAAAATAAATAAAATAATTTGCCCTAGAGATGAGCGACCAAGAAGAGAGAAAAAGGAAATAAAGAAAGGAAAACAAATGGAAGAAATATCAAGGATGGTTGGCCAAATTGAAGGAGAAAAATAAGATAAATCCAAATAAAATTCCCTTGAGGTGGACGACCTAGGGAGAGGTCAAGAAATGAAATATTTAATGCCAAAAGTGGTTCGCCCCACTTGCAGAAAGGAATAAAATAAAATTAAAAAAATTATTTGTGTTTTTGGGTGCCTAGCATGAGGTCGGCCGTAAGGAAGAAGGAAAAAGAAAATAAAATAAAATAATCTAGAGGTCGGCCAGATTTGAGTGGGAGAAGAATTGGCTATAAATATAAGGTCTTTGGAGGTCATTTTATCATCATTTCATATCATATTTTCTCATTGAGATTTTATCTCTTGGCTGCAACTTTGGTTGGCCTTCATTCCAAGGACGAAAACCCTTGTGAATGCGGTGAGTTGGACAAAACCCTAGCTCATTTTGTGGAGGATTCATAACGGAGTTCTAATTGCACTTCATTGGAGACATTTGGAGGTTTGGAGCATCATTGCATAATCAGATTTGCAGATCAGATTTGGAGCAGCATTGTTGTGGCATTTTGTGTGCATATTGCATTAGGGTTTTGCCTTAATTTGGAGTGCCACTTTGGAGCAAACTTGAGTGCCCATCTTTGGAGGGCGATTTTGCATTTTTGGAGCAGCAAACCCTAAGTGCTTGCCAAGGAAGGATTCACCCATCTAGGGTTGGACATTTGACATCTATTTTGCATATATTTGGTATGTACAATCATAGATTCTAGGTCTGATTTATAGAGCAGAAATCTGGGCATTTGTTTGCCATGTTTGAGCCCAAGAATTTATTGTAATATCAGTCCAGAATATTCAGATTTGTAACAGCAGAAGTTTCCTACAGAAAATCAGATTGGGTTGTTGCATTTTGATGCCCTATATTATGTTTTTCATGGTAGATGTCATGTTTGATGTGAATATCAATTGGTAGTATCATTTACCATGTTTATTTGTCATGTTTGGGCACTTGTATGTTCACTGTGATATTTTGTTTGAAATCAGAAAACAAAAATCAGAATTGAGAATTAGGGTTTCAACAGAAATAAAAATCAGACTTTTTAGGGCAGATCCCATTGGGGATATTGCATTGCCCAACTACACAACAGTAGCAACAACAATTCAACTTACAGCATCTTGCAACAAACATTGTCTTGGAACCAATTTTGACAGATAGCACTAAAAATTAGGCACCACACTACATTCCTCCATTTTGAGGGGATAACTTGGTCCACAACAGGATTAAGTTATTTTTATATAACTTGGTTCACTACTTTGAATAGGAGTTCAATATATATTTATTTAATTTATCTAACAAACGTATGGGAGAACTTCGACACCGTGCCTTAAAAGCAACTGCTCTTACAACAAGTATTAACTTGGACCTCTGAAGTGTCAGTTTCAATTACTGACCTTGTTCTTGTAACATTTAGCCATTTCAACTTTCAAACTGCAACTGCTTCTTGACCTTACTACATAAACTGATCAACTTCAGCAAGTTAGGTTCTTTGCTTAAGACATCTCCCTCTCTGATCTTATAATATCCCCCTCCTACACTTTGGAGGATTTCGCACATCCTATGAGAAATTCTAGTACAAAGCTATACTCATGAAACGAATTGCAATTCTTAATCTACGATTTTTTTAATTTCTTCTTTCACGTGCAATCCGATTTATCATTTGTAAGGATGTGCTTCTTTCTCATAGCTTTCACCACTCTAACAAAGGAGAATCAAATGCACTAAACCATCCCTTGATTATATTCAAGGGTTTGATTCATTCTTGGTGTTGTGATTCATGTGGAGGTTAGATTGGTGAGGAGAATAGAGTTTTCCAGATTTTCGTTCATTCCCTCTATCAAATTTCATCCAAGCTAAGTATAAGAGATCTCCATTGAGTGAAACCCTTGTTATCAAAATTAATATGAGGAGAGGATAGGCACCTTCCTCACAATGGATCAGTATCAACATGGATTAAGAGGATCAAGTTTCTGTTTGGCTTCCACCAAGCTAGTGATTGGTTGCACCGTGCATGGCCATTCTATTCATTGCTCTTTCTTTTCTCATATGTTCATTGTAGATTGGAAATCAATGGTATTACTATTTATTTATCTCTTAGGTCTAGCTATAGCTCTTCTCTGTGTGTGAATATTGGTATAGTAAGGGGACCATGTTGACTCCCACTTACATCAAATGGAAATCCCAACTGGCACAAGGGTTGGCTCCTACTGTACCTCTATTGATGCCACATGGCCAGGAGGTAGATCCAACACACTACTTTGTGCAGTTTCAAACTAGTGTCCAATTACAGGGTGATCATAATAGAAAGTCCTCCATTCTTTATATTTTTCCTCAATGTCAAAATTTAATGTTTATTTACAAACCTGACATAGGATAAAATGTATTGACTTTCACACACTTCCAAGGATGTCACATGGTGACGGCTCACATTTCACAAGAATGAAGCATGTCAGAAACTGTTGGGATATGTCAAAATTTACTCATACAGATATATTTTGTTCTTGTCACCGTATCTCCCTTGATACTGAAATTTACTCATGCACATGACCCTTTACAAGAAATTCATCCCTTGGAAAAAAATTAGCAACAAATTCTCCCACTTTGCTGTGGAAAGAGCTAAAATACCACTTGATAAGATCCACATATAATAATAGAAATAAGACAATGTAGAAAGAAAAAGAAAGAAAGAAAGAAAGAAAATAAATTATATTGTAGGTCAATGGGACTTAAGAGTACACCAATTTACAAAGAAAGTTCTAGGAGGAGAATCCTAGAGAGGTCCCACAAGGGGGAAGAACCAAAAACAAAATACAAAACAACAGGGGACCACCAACATAGGTGCTCAAGAAATCAATACAAATAGCCAAGTTTGGGGAACAAGAACCCCAAAGAGCATAATCTGAGAAGTAGTGGAGAGAGAAGGTCTCATTGAGCATCACAGTCTAGACCAGAAATGGAGTCACTAGTGTCATCGTTGATCACTATGAAGGGGCTGATACAAGATCTAATAGTGCTCATAGCGGAGGCCAGGAGGGCTGAACTGGGACAGGGCACTATCCCTAGAATCACACCTAACATCTAAGGCCAAAGTAACTCCCATATTAGTGAAAAAGCTCATAATATGTGTCTATCCCCGTGGTTGGGGGGTGGCTGGAGAGGAGTAGACCTATGCTGTCGAGGAATTGAACCGCACCGTTGGGAAGAAGAACCATGGTGATGAGGGGGAGCGTGCTGAGGTAGAAGTTGTGAGAGATGCCATCTCACAAGTCTACTTGTGTCGATGTGTGAAGTAGTGGTATCTAAAGGTCATTTAGAGCTGTTGATCTCCTAGATGTGCTGAAAGAAGGATGTGATCAACCTCGGAGCTCCAGGATCATTAGAGACCCTCTGCAAGGATCTACATCAAAGGGTGATGGCGCCTTGTAGATAAGGGGCCAGGGATTTCTAGTCTAGATATCAAAGAAAGTAGAGAGTGTTGCCTGAGTCTCTATAGAGACAATAATATCTCCCCTAGATCTCATAGATCCATGTCCTAGAGGGAGCAAAGACAACATATCCAATCTTGGCGAAGAATATGATGATTTGTTTCAACTTGCAATTGATGGGAACACACCCTCAGTTGGCCAAGGGAAAAACCTCAAGCTGTGTGACCAATGATGCTTGAGATATTGAGGACAACATAAGATACCATCTTCCACCTGTAAGAAATGTTCTACATAAAAAACAAGCTTCAAGTTGAGTAGCATAGGAGGGCAGATCTAGGTTACACACAACACAAGAGATGTTTGTGGGCAAAGATGTCGTAATATCTAATATATGCAGAAATAGAATAAACCCTTAAGGTACAACTTTTCATGATTTAGGATAGGTATATTTTTGTTCACTAATTCAAGTTTGGAGACAAAGTAAGAGATCCTTTTCCAACCAAATATGCCACAATACTACTTGAAAAGTTTCAAAAAAGAAAAGATTGTAATCCCAGCATCCAAATTGGTCAGACAAACTACATATCAGCAACTTGTTGCAAAATTTATTTATTTATTTTACAACTACTAGGCCTGATCTATGTTTTGTAGTTGGTACATCGTCTAGATTTATAAATTGTTTAGATGGTATGTTGGAGTACAGAAAAATACTTGATGCCTACACAAGGGACTTTGCAATTCTGCATGTTGTTTGAACAAAACAAACATGAAACACTGTTAAAATTATCGGCTCTTTGAAGATTACATCATGTATACAGCAAGTAGAGTGTAAAATAACTAAAATTACTAAATCAAACAAGTAGAAAACATATGAGAGTCAGGCATGGGCTAACATCTTACTAATTGATTTTTATCGGTTCCTAGTCTCAAATGGATAATCTAACAAAATCTTGGATTTCTTTAGCTCGTGGCTATATACAAAATTATATTGTAGGAAAAAATCGCTATCTCCATATTATAATAAGATCAAAGATATATATAAACTTAAAATTGTAATAGAATATAACCAAAAATAGAATAAGTCTAATGACAATTTCCATCGAGCCATATACTGGTTTATGATATATACAATTCAAGAAACAGAAGTCTTCCCTCGAGATAAAATTAAATATGTAAAAACTCTTACATAGTCAATCCAAAGATCAACTCAATGACTTAGTATTTGCATTATGGAGGAGTATTATGGAATGCTTTACGAAGAATCAGTCAAGTAATATGAAAAATAATCAGGGCCTAAAATTTTTAAATAGTGCTTATCCTTTCAAACAATCCCACTGAATCAGACAAATTATCATATGGATAATCAGTTTTCATGAATAACGTTAAAAGCAGACATTGACCACAGGGGCCAAATTATTTGACTAAAAAAGGAGATACAAAATCATATTCCACGATAAAGTAAAAACTCTACATAGAGAACAAAAATGTTCAGTGTAAGGGTGTACCTTCTTTGTCTCCCAAGATATAAAATGGGATATGTGCTACAGCTTTTGTTCCACCTTCACTCCAGCGTACAGTTGCCGCACGATCATGACAACCACTTGAAGGCCCAAGAATTGATAAACATATTGCAGGCTCCGTCATTAAACCCAAGTAGTCCCGTGCACGCCTCCAAACTGTCTTTTCTAAGACATGGCGAGAACGCGCCACCTAGGATAACAAATTAACACAATCACCTGATGTTCATAGCATGCTTTCTAGAACTGTAATACTTTATGCAAAGTAATTTTTAAATTTTAGGAAATCCTAGATTATTTTGAATATCCTCAAATTATGAAGCTATACAACTATTTTTTTCCCGTGAATTATGACAATACACATTTATGGAACTGTACTTTATCTGCAAATAATATAACCCCACCTCCTTGACATGAATATGCTCTATGCTATGGTTATTTTTACCTTAGTAGTTCTCTATTGTAAGTCAATGTAATTCAGTCCAACTGTCCACTTTGGTGCCTCGTCAGCATACGACTCACATCTTTCTTTTTGTCAAATATCCAAAATGAAACCTTGAAGGAAAAACATAGTTATAATGTCATTGGGAAAGGTTCCAATTGGATCAGGAAGTGCATTTACCAGGTTGAACATTGATGAAATGAATCAACTTACACATGTAGTTGTAATATCCTTAATTGTTGACCTATTTGATTTATAGTGTTGTCTTGTCTTGATGAGAAATTGAACACATAAACCTTGTTTAATGGTCGGTTAATATTGGATGTGCTTGATATTGAGGTCATTGTATGATTATACTTAAGAGTGTGAGTGTGTTTGAGCATGTGATAGAATAATTAATTGGATTACTTATTTTGCAATTGGTATTCTATGATGCATTGCTTTGAAAGTCTATTTGAGTTTATGATGCTCAAGTGCATGTTTAGGGGTAAGGTGGCACTAGGCTTGGATTATGAAGTGTGTTGTACCCATATGAAACTTTTGTATGTTGCCAAATTTATCAAGCAAAACCTTGATTGTTTGTCACTAAATCGTTCCCAAAACGCTATATCATTCTATCAATTTCACTAAACTCTGCAGGCTCATCAAAGCACTTAAGCAGTTCTAAAGACACCATTTCCAGTCTAAAGGTGCATTCGACAGTCACCTCGAGCGCCAAAACAAGGGATTTTGAACCAAGCAAGAGCTAGTATAAAAGTGCACCTCCAAGACCTCACACACACCTGAACAAAGAGACAAGTGCACCTAATCATCACCTAGAGCACCTAAACAAAGGATAGAGTTCAATGAAAAAGTGTGTCTGTTGGAGACAGGATGCACCTTATCAAATCAAGTACAAAGACTAGAAGCGCACCATCTAGCCCTTCAATGTGCCTTATCACTGAGCTAGCAAAAAAGCACACTTCTCATGACTTTCATGCACCATTTCAAAAGGTTTGAAATTTGTTGCAAATACAGAAGAGCGTTTCCTTCACACTTCATGCGCTTGGATGAAGGAAAAGGCTAGTTCGAAAGTGCATTCAACATCCAAACAAAGAGTATCGACGCACTATCTTGTAGTCAGATGCATCATATGTCAAGGAAGGGATTTTCAAAACAAAAAGTGCACCTCTTTGTACTTCAATGCGCCAAGACAAAGAAGATTAGACTAAAGGAACACCTCAGGGAGAATGGACGTGCCTATAGGAGATTGAAGATATTTTAGATTAAAAGTGCGCCTAAAATCATTAAAGCATGCCATTTCAAGGAACCGATGCATCTTTTGCAAATTCACACTCCAATAGAAAAGCACGTCCTTCTTTCATCCCACATGCCATATGACTAAAAAATTTTAGTGTCTTCCAATATAAAAGTGCGCCCTCTAGCCCTTCAATGCACCTCAGCATAGGAAAAAACCAAAGTGCACTTGAATAAATGGTGGTTGTAAAAGTGCACGTGCCTATCACTCCACATGTCTGAGCACTAAAGAAGATAAGTCTTTGCAATGGCGCCCTCATTTTTCATCCCACACATTTCAACATTGAGGTGAAAATTACAAGTCAGTGTTCTGGCACATCCTCTAGCCTCATCAAGGAGATTAAAGTTTTCAAAATGTAAAAACGCATCTAACTAACACCTGGTGTGCCTCAACAAAGGATGTTTGCAGAGTTCATTCCAAAACAAAAAGCGCGCCCGTTGGAGACAACACACGTTTTATCAAATTAAATAAAAAGACAAAAAGCACTCTTTGCTACTCCTAAATGCATCTAAACAAAAGGATTTTTTGACAAAACATTTTCTGTGTATTAACGTGCCTAGCGCCTTCCAGACACGCCATGCCAGAAATCAAGCGCATGAATGAATAGAGGAACATGCCTCTCCTCCAAAGTTTTGCCTTTCCAAAGTTTAAAAAATATATAACTGATTGGTGCACCTAAATAACTCTTTGCATGCTTTTCCAAAGGAATGATAGATACTTCATCTTGCATTGGCCTGCACTTGGCAAGGTTCGCACGCCTATTCATTGGGTGCGCCAAGACAAAAGAATTTATTTTCTTTTTGTTAAAACTCCAATTTGCCTTCCTAATTCTAGCAAATCACTTCAATCGACAAGAGGCATTCCTTTATGCAAAACAAGGCGACCTTTCAAATGATAAAATGCTATTAATGACTTTGAAACTGGGAGTTGAATTTTGTTCAATCGTCATGCAGAGATGTGAGCATGAAGTCATAGATTATGACAAATTCAATCTACAGTTTAACCGAGGGTTGCATGTTTTATCGTCAGTTGAGCCACAGTTGCATGATTTTAAGTTTTAAGTTTTAGTTTTAGTCTAAGTTGTTGGTCCTGGTAGGAGTACCAGGTATGGCAGTATGATAATTTTCTTCCTTGGGTACAAATACGGGTTTGGCTATATATATATATATATATATATATATATATATATAAAGAAAGGGGTCTCGTGGAATATAAAGATGGCTCGCAAAAATAGTCACGCGAAAATCCGTAGAAAGGTGGCAAGGCTAACGGAGAAGGCTCGCATACCCTAGATATAACTTTGGAGAGTGACTCAGAAGAGGAAACGTTGCGCAGCCAAGCAGTGATTGGAAGATTCGATAGGAAACTCTTTTCTAGAGAACATATTTCCAACTGGATTGAGTAGGAATGAAAGACCGAAAAGGTCCTCTTTATTCCAAAGGGTTTCTTTGTGGCTTCATGAGCATATTATTAACAAAGGGATCTAGTTCTCGGAAAAAACTCCTGTCTATGTTCAGAGGTGGAACCCTAACTTTGATCTAACATCTTTCGATCCTCAGGATGGCTTTTGTTGGATCAGGCTCTACAACTTACCCCTGGAGTACTGGACAAAGGATAGACTCAAAAATATCAGAGAATCATTGTAATATACACCCTTGTTCTGATTTTTTTAATTTTTTGTTATTTGCGGTTGTTTAGGGCTTGCATGTGATTTTTGCTTTGCATATAGTTGAGATATAACAATAAAGAAGCATTTCTAATAATACCCAGAAGCTTATATGAAATGAAACAACCACTAAGAACATAAATCAGCAATACCCATATAATAGGAAGCCCTAGAAAATTAGATATTTCAAAACCCTAGCTGCTGTCATATATTTTTTTTGAGACATATTTGCTGAATACATTAAATAGAGGTATTATAACAAATACCCAAATGGCCCAAACAATTCAAATCAGCAAAATAAACATACCCATTTGCTGTCATACAATGTGTAGCTCTGTAACAGTCTGTGAACAACAAGAGAAGGTTCTAGAAACCCTAGCAGAAATGTTCATATTACAAATTGATCAAAACCCTTTATTCTCCAACCCTAAGCGTCCCCATTCCAGGTGAAATAGCATTGAAATCGTCTGGAAACAGCTCCCAAAAACCCAACATTCAGCTACAACACTAGACCGGCCAGCAATGGAGAAGGTACAACAATGAAACACTTAACATCTGCAAATGATCCTTTGCTATGCTCTTCTAAATCACTCTGTAAAATCTGCATCCAAACCCTTGCTTCAAATCATTGAAAATCTTCAACTATTCAGCTCCAGCATAACCCTTATGTGAGGCTAACAACAGAGTATCCTTGAGTGATCTTTCACACGTGCAGATACTATTCTCCAAGGGGGTTTTCATCCCCAAGAAGCAATGGTGAACTGTCCAAGCAACAAGTGGAAGATCCCTGATGGATCCCTTTGCTGAAATGAAGTGCTGTTTTTTGTGATTTAATTTGTTTTATGATTTTTATTATTTTTTTTTTGTTTTCTTTCAGACTAGAGAGGAGATGCAGAAGGGGTTTCAGTTTTCTTGATATGTGTATTTGCCAAGATGGCAAATAGAAATACATACAGCTGCAATCTCAAATAAAAATGGACTAAAAATAAATATTAACTGATAGAAAGATAACAACTAAGAAATTGAGGCACATACCCATCAGATCTGTATTTTATATTCAATGGAAGCCTGGTTTGCAACCCTACTTGCATACAAAGGCAATATTGGCCTAGAAGAGGCTATACATGCAACTGAGAATGAAGGATCTGAAGAATAAAGCTGATTTGGCACTGCTGCAAGCTTAGATCTGCAATAACATGCCCTGGAATCTGTCCAATGATGCACAAATGAAGACCCAGAGTAGGCCTCCCACAAACAAGAACTGGGTTGTCGTCCAATTCACCAAAATCCTGGAGAGTTTTCGTTCCCAAAAGTCTAAATGCTGCTGCCCCCTTCCACAGAGTTCAGAGCTGCCATGAAGCTTCAAAAGATATGCAAAAGATAGATCCAAAAAGCACTTCAAAGTCACTTTATTCATTTCCCAAAGTGGGCGTCCACTTTAGGGTTCCAAAACGCATCCAAAATAAAGAATCTTTGAAAGATTCTTTTATTCATGAAGTCTCACAAGTTGGGCGCCCAAGTTGAGGGCCCAACTTCATTATTAAAAGACCACTTTTTAAACACAACATTGTGTCAACTAGGTGGGGGTCTTTTTATTAACTTATTAATATAAAGTGACATGTTATTCACTTTATTTTATTTTTATTTTTATTAAATATTAAAGCCACACTTTAATATTCAATAATTATTCCAATTCCATCACCTGGCTATCCTGAACTAAGAACTGCTGTAGCCCACGCCACTGGTGATGTCACCATGTGTCATGCTAACTGACAGTGCCTCCCTAAAATGTAGGGATACCTCCAAAAAAATAGGGAATTTGACCAAAACTCCAAAAATGCTCCTGGAGGTCCCTGATGCCTCCTGGTCAACTCTCGGTCAAACCCTAAAAAATAGGAACCCTTCCTAAAAAATAGGAAACTATCACAAACTGTCTGGAAAGGCCTATAAAGCTTCCTACCAAGCTACACTGCCTCAGGATAGGTTCCCTAACCACTCCGCTGACCTACGGGAACCCGGATGATAGGTCAACTCTCATGTCTCTGCTAGACAGCGCTAAAGAGGGGACATGACAGTCCTCCCCTCTCGAAGATGCTTGCCCACAAGCAATTGCAAGGTCGGATGCTGTAAAATGGACTCTCCCTCCCAAGTGGCGTCCTCTATAGGGAGTCCCCTCCAACGAATCAAGTACTCCCGAATCACCCTACTTCTCAGCCGTCGTTCCCTGTCCTCCAAGATCTCCTCAAGAACCAGAGTCAGCTTACCTTCCTCATCCAAGGGAGGTAAATCGGGTGATGCTACAATATGTTGCCCCAGTGCCTTTTTCAGGCAAGATACATGGAACACATTATGAATCCGACTGTCAGGTGGTAACTCAATCTCATAAGCAACCTCTCCCACACGCCTGAGAATCCGATATGGTCCGTAGAAGCGAGGCTTGAGCTTCTCAGCTCCACCCCCTTTAAGGGTGCTCTGTCGGTAAGGCTGCAACCGCAGGAAAACCATGTCATCCACCTCAAATACTCTCTCAGTCCTATGCCGATCGGCGTAGACCTTCTGCTGATTCTGCGCCTGCTGAAGATTCTCCCTGAGAGATCTCATGATGTCCTGGTTCTCCTATAACCAATCCTGTGCCAAAGGCACTCTGCTGTCACTTACGGCCAAATCAACAAAAGATAATGCCTCGTAACCATAGAGGGCTCTAAAAGGTGTCATAGCAATAGACATATGGTGTGTAGTATTATAACAATACTCTCCTAGATATAGCCAACGCACCCATGCCTTCTGCTATCCTGACACATAGCTACGCAAATACCCCTCAACCCACTTATTAACAATCTCGGTCTGCCCATCTGTCTGTGGGTGGTAGCTGGTACTGGGTGTCAACTCCGTACCTGTGAGCCTGAAAAGTTCTTGCCAGAAAGAACTCATGAACCTACTATCCCTGTCACTCACTATGGTCTTGGGAAGACCGTGGAGCCTGAATATCTCTCTGAAAAACAACTCCGCCACCTGAGATGCTGTGAAATTAGCTGCAATAGGAAAGAAGTGGGCGTATTTAGTCAACCTGTCTACTACAACATAGATACAGTCTTTCCCCTGCACCCGAGGAAGTCCTGTAATGAAATCCATGGAGATTCCTGACCACTTCTGCTTCGGTATAGGTAAGGGCTGCAATAAACCAGCAGGAAAAGTATGCTCAGACTTATTCTGCTGGCACGTCAAACACTCACGAACATGACGTAAGATATCAGCTTTGAGACCCTTCCAAGAGAATCTCTCCCGAACCGCCCTGTAGGTCTTACCATACCCTGGGTGCCCTGCTGTCGGAGTATCATGATAAGCATGCATAATTTGTTCCTTCAACTGAGAACCAGGAACCAGATACACCCTTCCTTTGTAGTAGATGACTTCATCTACCACAGTGTACCTATCATCCAACACCAAACCATCCATGACCTCACAAGCATGCTGATTTTTGGAGTACTCAACTAAAAGTTGAGCCTTCCAATCTGCTGAAATCTCGCTCAATGAACATAGGGCAGCAAGTGATGGTTTTCTAGAAAGTGCATCAGCCACAGTATTATTCTTCCCCTTTATGAATTCAATGTCAAAATCATAAGCCTGAATCTTGCTCACCCATTTCTGCTGACGATCATTGAGCTCTGTCTGATCAAGGAAATATTTCAAACTGTTGTGGTCTGTTCTTACCACGAATTTGCTGCCAACAAGATACTGTCTGAACTTGGCTAATGCATGCATAATAGCCAACATTTCCTTATCATATGTAGAATACAACCTCTCATTATCCCGCAGCTTCCGACTCTCAAAAGCAATGGGGTGTCGGTTTTGCATCAAAACCTGCAAGGTCGGATGCTGTAAAATGGACTCTCCCTCCCAAGTGGCGTACTCTATAGGGAGTCCCCTCCAACGAATCAAGTACTCCCGAATCACCCTACTTCTCAGCCGTCGTTCCCTCTCCTCCAAGATCTCCTCAGGAACCAGAGTCAGCTTACCTTCCTCATCCAAAGGAGGTAAATCGGGTGATGCTACAATATGTTGCCCCAGTGCCTTTTTCAGGCAAGATACATGGAACACATTATGAATCCGACTGTCAGGTGGTAACTCAATCTCATAAGCAACCTCTCCCACACGCCTGAGAATCCGATATGGTCCGTAGAAGCGAGGCTTGAGCTTCTCAGCTCCACCCCCTTTAAGGGTGCTCTGTCGGTAAGACTGCAACCGCAGGAAAACCATGTCATCCACCTCAAATACTCTCTCAGTCCTATGCTGATCGGCGTAGACCTTCTGCTGATTCTGCGCCTGCTGAAGATTCTCCCTGAGAGATCTCATGATGTCCTGGTTCTCCTGTAACCAATCCTGTGCCAAAGGCACTCTGCTATCACTTACGGCCAAATCAACAAAAGATAATGCCTCGTAACCATAGAGGGCTCTAAAAGGTGTCATAGCAATAGACATATGGTGTGTAGTACTATAACAATACTCTCCTAGATATAGCCAACGCACCCATGCCTTCTACTGTCCTGACACATAGCTACGCAAATACCCCTCAACCCACTTATTAACAATCTCGGTCTGCCCATCTGTCTGTGGGTGGTAGCTGGTACTGGGTGTCAACTCCGTACCTGTGAGCCTGAAAAGTTCTTGCCAGAAAGAACTCATGAACTTACTATCCCTGTCACTCACTATGGTCTTGGGAAGACCGTGGAGCCTGAATATCTCTCTGAAAAACAACTCCGCCACGTGAGATGCTGTGAAATCAGCTGCAATAGGAAAGAAGTGGGCATATTTAGTCAACCTGTCTACTACAACATAGATACAGTCTTTCCCCTGCACCCGAGGAAGTCCTGTAATGAAATCCATGGAGATTCCTGACCACTTCTGCTCCGGTATAGGTAAGGGCTGCAATAAACCAGCAGGAAAAGTATGCTCAGACTTATTCTGCTGGCACGTCAAACACTCACGAACACGACGTAAGATATCAGCTTTGAGACCCTTCCAAGAGAATCTCTCCCGAACCGCCCTGTAGGTCTTACCATACCCTGGGTGCCCTGCTGTCGGAGTATCATGATAAGCATGCATAATTTGTTCCTTCAACTGAGAACCAGGAACCAGATACACCCTTCCTTTGTAGTAGATGACTTCATCTACCACAGTGTACCTATCATCCAACACCAAACCATCCATGACCTCATAAGCATGCTGATTTTTGGAGTACTCAACTAAAAGTTGAGCCTTCCAATCTGCTGAAATCTCGCTCAATGAACATAGGGCAGCAAGTGATGGTTTTCTAGAAAGTGCATCAGCCACAGTATTATTCTTCCCCTTTATGAATTCAATGTCAAAATCATAAGCCTGAATCTTGCTCACCCATTTCTGCTGACGATCATTGAGCTCTGTCTGATCAAGAAAATATTTCAGACTGTTGTGGTCTGTTCTTACCACGAATTTGCTGCCAACAAGATACTGTCTGAACTTGGCTAATGCATGCATAATAGCCAACATTTCCTTATCATATGTAGAATACAACCTCTCATTATCCCGCAGCTTCCGACTCTCAAAAGCAATGGGGTGTCGGTTCTGCATCAAAACCGCTCCTATGCCCAAACCGGAAGCATCACACTCAAGTACAAAGGGCTGCGAGAAGTCGGGAAGTGCTAAAACTGGGCAAGTACTCATAACCTCCTTGAGCCTGTCAAAGACTCCCTGTGCCTGCTCTGTCCATCTAAAAGCCCCTTTCTTTGTGAGGTCTGTCAAGGGAGCTGCCAACTGAGAGAAACCCCTCACAAATCGCCTGTAATAAGCACATAGACCAAGGAACCCCCGTAACTCAGTAATGTTCCGAGGGTGTGGCCAATCTCTAATTGCCTGAATCTTCTCCTCGTGCACCTTCACCCCATCAGCACTAATCACATGACCCAGATATAGGACCTCTCTAAGTCCAAACTCACATTTGGACAACTTAGCAAATAGAGACTGACTCTCCATGATGCTAAGTACCTCCTCAACATGTCTGAGATGGTCCTCCCAAGTACGACTGTAGATCAGAATATCGTCAAAGAACACTAGAACTGATTTCCTCAACTGCTTGTTGAAGAGATGGTTCATACATGACTGGAAGGTGGCTGGAGCATTGGTAAGGCGAAAAGGCATCACCAGGAACTCATAATGCCCATAGTGACAACGGAAGGCAGTCTTGTGTACATCCTCTGCTCGTACACGAATCTGATGATAGCCTGAACGAAGATCAATCTTAGAGAAGTAGATGGCTCCATGAAGCTCGTCCAACAACTCATCAATGTGTGGAATAGGGTATCTATTTTTGATTGTCTTCTTGTTCAAGGCCCTGTAATCTATACACATCCGTAGAGTCCCATCCTTCTTCTTAACCAGAACTACAGAAGAAGCAAAGGGGCTAGAACTGGGGCGAATGAAACCCATATCTAACAACTCATGAATAGTCTTCTCAATCTCATCCTTGTATGCTCTAGGATGACGATACGGGGTGGTGATCACTGGCTTAGCTCCATCCTCCATCTCTATCCCATGCTCAAACCCTCTATCCGGGGGTACACCAGGAGGTATGTCACCAAATACTCGGCCATGCCGATCCATCACAGTCTGTATGTCAACATGAAATGCTCTACCATCCTGAGGAGTGGGTGTCTTGGATTTCACAAAACAACGTGTGGCCCAGATCACATCATCATGTCTGATAATAGACTCCATCCTGCGAGAAGATACCTCCTTGGGTCCACCGTCAGAGGCTGCCCTCAAGATCACCTTCTTCCCACCAGATAGGAACTCTAACTGCATGCGGTGGTGATCAATAATATATCTCCCAATACCCTGTAACCACTGCATACCCAAAATCACATCATAATCCTCTAAGGGTAGGATATAAAAGTCATCCGTCAAGGTAAAATCACCCATCTGAATGCTGAGCTGTGAGATCCTCTGAGTACAACCCAACACTGCACCATCTGCAACCTTAACTCCAAAACCCTCGAACACCTCAGACTGTAATCCACGCCTCTCCACCAATTTCTGATCAATAAAATTGTGCGTGGCTCCTGTGTCAACCAAACTCGTGACTCGTTGTCCCTGTAAGGTTCCTTTCAACCGAAAGGCATGGAACCTGGGATAACTGGATAGGGTAGCCATAGTCACTTTGGCTGCCGCCGATGAATCAGGGATATCTATCTCTAGCTGGGGTCGCTCCTGAATAACCTCCTCAGGGCTGTCCTCAATGTCGGTGTCTGGTATCTCCTCATCCCCAAGCTCAGATGTGACCTCAACCAAGTGAACTCTGCCCTTACCCATACAGCGGTGTCCGGGCTCCCAAGGCTCCTTGTAGGAGAAGCATAATTTCTTCCTCAAATCATTCCGTGACTCCTGATCCATCCTAGGAGGTCTAGCTGACTGTCCATCTCTGAACTGTGGAGTATTGGCCTTTTGAAAAGGCCGTGATTCCCTGAATGGCCTCTTATCCGACTGATAAGTGGGAGTGGTGTCCAATCTCAAGGTCACATCAATGGCATCCTTAAGAGTGGCCGGCTGGAAGGCACGTACCAATCCCTTAAGCCTATCCTGTAACCCCTCAATGAATAACATCACGCTACGCCTCTGGGGCATATCAGGTACCATAACTGCAATACGCTGGAACTCATTAACATAAGCTTCAGCATGTCCTGTTTGTCTAAGATGTGCCAACTCCCTATAGTAGAGTTCTGTGTCCTTACGGTCAAACCGGGTAATGAGTCGTTCAGTGAACTCTGCATAGGAATGAATCAAGGCATGATCCTGGGTGACCAGTCCACGATGCCACCAATCATAGGCAACCCCATCTAAATGTAAGACAGCAAACTGGATAGCCTCACGCTCAGGCATGGGTCTCAAGGATAAATATGTCCAGCTTGTGCACCCAAGCACGTGCACTCGTACTACCCGTACCATCATATGTAGCCAACGTGATCTTCCCAGTAGCTCTACTGAGGTCATAGTTCTGCTACTGTGGTCTAGTGCCTCGGTCTCCTCTGAACCTGGTAGAATCTCTGCGCTGTGCACAATACTGTGGAAAAGGAAAGACATCCCGGACCTCAGGGGGTAAGGCTCTCCACTCAGCTGTAGCTGCCATGACTGAGTCCTGGAATTCCACCTCAGGTGGCTCTACCTGTGCTGGCCGTTCACCTGGTGCAAACTGAGGAAGTAAGGGTCTATCCCTGGCCTGTCCACGCCTAGGGGAATGATGGGAACTCCTAGCTGATGCGTGTGACCTGTGACTATGCTGGCTTCCCGCCACCAATACTGATCTGCTCCGTCTGCCTCTATCTAACTCCAACCGTTCCAAGGCATCCTGTATCCTGTCAAGGGTCTGAGCAATCCTAGGCTGAGTGTTGATGAGGGTTCTCATCATCTCTCTCTCTCTTCCTCATCCTGATCTCTCCTGGCATTTCTCTGTTCTTCAGCCATTACTGGTTCCTCTGCTGTACCAATCCCAAGCTCGTTTTGGGCTGTCCTGCGTGTGTAATACCTATTTGTATGCATAGAAAACAAATCTCTAAACCCCACAGGCTGGCAGGTCAAAGGCTCTGATACCACTGGAAGATCCCTGATGGATCCCTTTGCTGAAATGAAGTGCTGTTTTTTGTGATTTAATTTGTTTTATGATTTTTATTATTTTTTTTTGTTTTCTTTCAGACTAGAGAGGAGATGCAGAAGGGGTTTCAGTTTTCTTGAGATGTGTATTTGCCAAGATGGCAAATAGAAATACATACAGCTGCAATCTCAAATAAAAATGGACTAAAAATAAATATTAACTGATAGAAAGATAACAACTAAGAAATTGAGGCACATACCCATCAGATCTGTATTTTATATTCAATGGAAGCCTGGTTTGCAACCCTACTTGCATACAAAGGCAATATTGGCCTAGAAGAGGCTATACATGCAACTGAGAATGAAGGATCTGAAGAATAAAGCTGATTTGGCACTGCTGCAAGCTTAGATCTGCAATAACATGCCCTGGAATCTGTCCAATGATGCACAAATGAAGACCCAGAGTAGGCCTCCCACAAACAAGAACTAGGTTGTCGTCCAATTCACCAAAATCCTGGAGAGTTTTCGTTCCCAAGAGTCTAAATGCTGCTGCCCCCTTCCACAGAGTTTAGAGCTACCATGAAGCTTCAAAAGATATGCAAAAGATAGATCCAAAAAGCACTTCAAAGTCACTTTATTCATTTCCCAAAGTGGGCGTCCACTTTAGGGTTCCAAAACGCATCCAAAATAAAGAATCTTTGAAAGATTCTTTTATTCATGAAGTCTCACAAGTTGGGCGCCCAAGTTGAGGGCCCAACTTCATTATTAAAAGACCACTTTTTAAACACAACATTGTGTCAACTAGGTGGGGGTCTTTTTAATAACTTATTAATATAAAGTGACATGTTATTCACTTTATTTTATTTTTATTTTTATTAAATATTAAAGCCACACTTTAATATTCAAGAATTATTCCAATTCCATCACCTGGCTATCCTGAACTAAGAACTGTTGTAGCCCACGCCACTAGTGATGTCGCCACGTGTCATGCTAACTGACAGTGCCTCCCTAAAATGTAGGGATACCTCCAAAAAAATAGGGAATTTGACCAAAACTCCAAAAATGCTCCTGGAGGTCCCCTGATGCCTCCTGGTCAACTCTTGGTCAAACCCTAAAAAATAGGAACCCTTCCTAAAAAATAGGAAACTGTCACAAACTGTCTGGAAAGGCCTGTAAAGCTTCCTACCAAGCTACACTGCCTCAGGATAGGTTCCCTAACCACTCTGCTGACCTACGGGAACCCGGATGATAGGTCAACTCTCATGTCTCTGCTAGACAGCGCTAAAGAGGGGACATGACAACAAGACAAACTGTCGAGAAGAAAATATCCAAGCATAAAGCAAAATGAGCTCCAAATCACTTTTATAAGCTTCCCCAAAACCAACGCCTCATTTCTGCCATTTTTCTTATTTTAAAATTGCACTTTTAATATTTCCTTATTACTCCCTCAAAAGGACACCTCAAATAGATATTTAATTTTAACTTTATGAAATAACACTTAATTCTCAAGTGGGCGCCCAAGTGCAATAATATAAAGTCACCTTAATAATATTTAATTATCGTAAGTTAAATGTTTAATTTATCCTAAATTGCATAACGATAATTAAATATATCAACTGGATCCTTAAACGGACACAAACAAGCAACCGGTGAAGGGACTGATGTAATATACAACCCCAAAATTTTTTTCTAAAATATAGAACAATGATAAACAGTGTTAGCACAACTAAACTCCTCCGCACTTCTGATCACCAAGATCCCAACTGGGCGAGGTGAGAGCATAATGTGCTTCGGACTATAATTTTAAACATTGTGCAAACAACTAAACATTCATCTGCATATGCAGGCATCCACTTGTGCAGTGGGAATACTCCACTTGTTTAGTGGGTGGGAAAAGAAAGATAAACAATATTTTTCCTCCACACTGGCGGTTGGACCATCCAGAGGTTATAGCGTGTTTATGCAACATATAAGGAATAGAGACAAAGTGCATCAGCTGAGTACTATATCAATTGAATTACAATATACATCCAAGCTCCAAAGGAATGATGATTGACATCAAACTATAACCTGCATAAGAGAGTTAAGCAAGTTGCATAAGATATAGATAATCAAATCTGGAATCCAGTGCAATTGATAACTGATGAGCAAGCTGAAGCCTATCTCTATTTTTTCCTTGTAGTATGGGTAGCCCAGCATAAACTGTATGTGTCTAAAGTGAAGACCAAGTTCAATCTGCTCACAACAATATTATCTCAATGATCACTGTAATCAATTCAGGCCACTGCTTCATTAGGAATCTGAGTTTCCTGGGCTGCTCTTCATAGCACGATAGCATATGGAGGAGGAAAATCACATAGAAGACATAATCCCATCAGTCTTCTTCAGCATTGACTAGATTATTTTCAGAGATCACCTATGGAAACTATTACACAAGACTTCCCAAAGACCATCAGACAGAGGTATAAACACAGATTTAGAATGGTACGGCACCAAGACAATGAGCTAATAACAAATCAACAAGATACACAACTGATCCACTTCTACTGCAACAAAACTGATTATTCTGATCACACAAATGATTCTGAGCAGTCAAACACTGAAATCATGATAACAGAACCAACAGCAAATAAAACTTCTGATCAAGACCATACGAGCTGGTACAGGTACGGCTGCTCATAAAAAATTCAAATCAGCATCAAACTCTCTCAAATCACCCTTAAATGAAGCATCTAAGGCCAGCAAAAATGATGCAACAAGATATATTTCAAAGACCTCAGCTATTATTTACTATGATCCTCAATTCCTCTGCAGATGTACGGCCATTCATGTAAGGATTCCATCATTACAATCTAGAACATGCTTTAAAACCAATGCTAATGGGCTTGAATGAAGTGTTTTATACATACAATGCCTTCAACAATTACAATGATCTCAAGAACTGCTATTATTAATTTCTATCTTCAAACCATTTTGCAGCATGTACGGCAGTGCAAGGTACGGCACTTCCCAGAAAATTCAATACTTCCTCAAACTCCACCAAATAACTTGCAAAATGATTGTTGGGACAAGACAAAAATAATGCAATCAACCTTTACTTCAAAGATTCCACCATTTATTTTTTTTATCATTATTTCCATATAGAGGTACGGCCCAGGTACAAGTACGGATGCTCCCAAAAAATCACTAAACAGTTCTACTTCACTCAAAACACTTATAAAGGGGGCGTTTATGCAAGGTTATTCAAATGCAATCAAAAGATCTCACAAAAACTTCTCCTTTTATTTTTTTGGACAATCTGATCCACATACAAATGTACGGCCTGAGATGGTACGGCCAAGGAAGAAAAAGAAACAATCTTCACAAAGAACTATAAAATCACCACAAACTTGCATAGGCATTCATTATTCTCCATTCAAAACTGAATACAAATGAAACTTCACAAAAACACTCAAATCCATTAAGCTCTATGGCAAACTCTGAATGAGCTTGCTCCAAATCCATCTTCAGCACAATGGTGATTTTCTGTGTGAAACCACACTCAAACTCCAGAGGGTTTTCGTCCTCAAGAGGATTCTACAAGAGGGTTTTCGTCCTCAAGAGAATATGGAAGAACTCACAGGTTCCATCCATCTGCAAACAAATTCAATATATAACCTAGCATCCCTTCAAATGAGAGCTCATTCTCTTTTATAAGGCACTGGAGGAGTTACGAAGGAAATGAATTATTTCTTGAAAATAATGCATTTTCCTTCTAACTTAATTTATTTCTTTTTTTCCTCCATTTAAGTGCTCACTTTTATGTGTCTACATAAAAGAATATGTTTTCCCCTTTCAAATGAGCTATAACACTTAATAAGATTTTAATTATTTTTCACCGTTAGGAACTTAAGTGAAAAAAATAATTAAAATAGCTCTTTAAATATTAAATTTTGCGGAAAATCCCAAACGGCCTCCGAATGCCAAATAAACTGAACCAATATGCTCTATAAGGTTTGGAATGAGCAACGATGCATTTTGGATGACTTTCCAAAAATAGAAAATTCCTCCAAGAATCTTGGAGAGCAAATTAGAAGCCCAATCGAACTTCAGAAACCAACACTGTTACCCGGAACATCAACTGAGCTCAAAACCATGAGAAATAATCCATTTACACAAAGAAAACCCAATTAATTGTTCCGCAGACTGAATCAAGACCACTCCAAAAACATTGGAGTTCTTTCCAAACATGTCGGATAGCCTCCAAGAGACTAGAAACAAGCACAAAACTCACAATATTCAATGCACCAAAAATGGAACATTACAACTGATCATGACAAGCCGTTACCAATGCCACGTGACAAAGTCGGTGCCGAAACGATGACCCTACTAAAAATAGCAAATGTAGCAAAAGAGTCCAAAAATGCTTCTGAAAGCGTCACCGCAAAACTTCTGACAACTCTAAGCTCGATGCAAGATCTGAGATAGCCAAACGGCTAAACTACCTAATCACCAAAATAGTGCCATGTTGACACTTACTATAAATAGCAATGTTCTCCGAGGACCAAAGAGAACAAACCCAGAAAAACCCAGAAAGATTGTTGCCGTGCAAGCACCTACTATAAATAGTAAGTACGAACAAGTTGTCCGAAATCCCTCTAGAAAGTGTCATACAGTTCCACTGGATCACCTAAGCACACTCGTGACATCAAAATACTCCTTTGATCAGGTTGTCACAAACCTAGAAAGTCATCTCCAACTATGCTGCAAGAGAACCCGAAAATGGGGACATTATAGTCCGCCCTTCCCAAAGATTGCTTGTCCTCAAGCAACGCCAATGCAACTTCTGTTGGACACACAAGGATACTGAGAGGGGGGGTGAATCAGTATCTAAATAAAATTTAACTTCTCCGGAGAAGATTAAAACTTAAGCATTACAGCATCAACATACGTATGAAAGATTACCACATTGCACATCATCACATAACACCAGATATACATGAAAAACCCTAGAAGGGAAAAACCACGGTGAGGATTAACTCACAATATATGAATCTCAAGAATAATAACTTTGTTTTAGGGTTACACCCAAGGAAGCTACTACTCCCTGACTACTTTGATTTAGGGTCACTCTCAAGGAAGCTTCTACTCCCTGGAGACTTTGTTTTAGCGTCACTCCCAAGGAAGCTTCTACTCCTTGAATTGAGAACACATTTACAAAAGATTACAATATGATAGTCCCTTTACTGTCTGAAAACTGACATTGAAACTCACACTTTTGATGATTGCAATTCTGCCTCTTCAACCTTTCTTCTGATGATCTGATCAGTCAAGCACACTCTGTACTTGATCATTGTCACAAATATGTCTTCAAGATGAATTAGGAAAGCATCAACAACTTCTGGTCTTTCTCCTTCAATCGCACATCGAAATGCATTCATTTTGCTCCTTATCTTGCTTGCAAACCTTATCAATCAACTTGCAATCACACCTCGCCTCATTCAACTTGATTTATAATTTATACAAAATATTACATTGATTACATTGCTTGTCAGCCAGATACAAGAAAAATGCATTTACAAGTCGGCCAAACAATATACAACATGAAACGTGTAGAAGATAGGTCATAAGTAAAACCACACATTACACTAGCAGAAGACCCATGCCTTGCGGACTTCAACACTTACTTAACCAGGTCCAAAACATCCTTCATAGCTTCAAACACCAAGGAATTACATATGCACACTCCGCTCATTTGAAAATAGGACGGCTTTAAACAAAAACACATGAACCTTGAAGTATAACAGCCACATCAACTTGAAAACCTTGTGTAGTATTGGAAACAAGAAAGATCTTCATGAAACTTTTCCAGATGAGTCTATAGGACTCATACAACATCTCCAAACACTCATTTGCCTCCGCACATCAAAGAATTTGTGCTGCACATCTTCAATCATGAACTCTGAGAACAATCTGTCATACGAAACACACTGCAACATGCTATCATTTGAAAACTGAGTTGCGGACCACCAAGAACCTTGAAACTGCAATGAACCATGTAATACACATCCATAAACATGTCCTCAAAACCGCAAGGGCAATCATTCATTTCCGGAAGAATGCGGAGCATTCCAATAGGCCTTCTACACTATCTTACTCTGTCAGAACACATGTCGGTACTCTATCATGCATAACTTTTGCAGCAGAAGGACAAATGATCTGAAAACTTGGAATTATCACCTTCACTGCACCTTGAACTCAGTTCCAAAATCGCATGGCCATATCTGCAAATGCGGAGGAATGTGGAGCATTCCAACAGGCCTTCAATGCTAGGTTACTCTGCCAGAACACATGCCGGTACTCTATCATGCATAACTTTCACAGCGGAAGGACAAATGATCTAAAAACTTGGAATTATCACCTTCACTGCACCTTGAACTCAATTCCAAAACCGCATGGCCATATCTGCAAATGCAGAGGAATGCAGAGCATTCCATTGTTCTACACAAAACACTTTCACAGAGATAACACTGTCTTTCAATTGTCAACAACAAAACATTCTGGTAATCCAATCATCATGAACCTTGGAACATACATACTTCAAGTCATCAGTCGCATCAGCAACACATCTGATCATCTTTGTGCTTCTAATTCCCATCTTACTATCACTTCATACTCAACTCTGCATTAATCAAGGCATGACATCCAACCATGAATTGTATCTTCTTCTCTGCACATGACATCCAACCATGAACACCATCACATCATCATGATAGTGTTGACAACCTAGTGACAGTGTTGAACAACCTAGTGATAGTGTTGACATCAATGACAATCCTAGGAACCATGTGTAACAATCTCCCCCTTTGGCATTGATGGCAACACATCTCTGCTTCTCTCCCCCTTTGACATCAAGGACAAAGGGAAACCACTACCTACTCATCAGTGACCACATATTTGCACATTCTTTCTTAGAGCATGACTTCTTCTTGCAGCAAACAACCTCCCCTTATCATCAGCAACCACTACCTGTCCCCCCTGAGAGGCAGTCACCATGTAATATACAACCCCAAAAATTTTTCCAAAAGATAGAACAATGATAAACAGTGTTAGCACAACTAAACTCCTCCGCACTTCTGATCACCAAGATCCCAATTCAGGCAAGGTGAGAGCATAACGTGCTTTAGATTACAAATTAAAACATTGTGCAAACAAGTAAACATTCATCTGCATATGCAGGCATCCACAAGGTTGTGGGAATTCACCACGTTCAGTGGGTAAAGAACATGAATGAAAGATTGCAAACCATCCACTAATTCAGTGGGTATTCTCCACTTGTCCAAGTGGGTGAGAATAACAAAGAAGGGGTTCTTTTTCCACACTGGCGGTATACCATCTAGGGGTCTTTAATATTCTTGCATTAATGAAAGATTTTCAATGAAAACAAATACAATGAAGATCAGTAACTATTGATTTAAACTTGATAATGATTTCCCTGAAGAAAGAAGATCATACCCTACATAAAGATGGCATCAATAACTTTAAAAAGGCTGTCCAAATTGAAAGAAGGTCTCATTATTGTTGATTGATCATTGTAGTGCAGTTCACAGAGGTCTCCCAACTGTACGGCTATCATAAGGGAGTCCTTAGTGCAAGTAATATATAAATGTTTTAAACCAGTCCAATCTGTCCTCACAAACTGATCCCAACACCTAATACTTCAGTTCTGAGCATAAAGTCAATACACAACAGAGCTAACACTTGCATTTTAAATAATGATTTGCTGCTCACAGTCTAAAAGATTCACAACCAAAATCCATGTAAACACTCAAAATAGGAGCGCCTAGGGACAGCAATCAAACTCCAACTGAAACTTTTTCAACAAACATTCAACATTAATAACTAGAAGAATCGTACCATACAGGTACGGACTGCTGCAGAAGTACGGATATGCTCAGATAAAAAGAAATCTGCATGAATGTTATTGGAAATCCTACTAGAAAGAGTTGCCTATACCAAATGATGACAATGCAATTACATTCTGGTCACAAAACATCTTTATTGATTTAATTTGTATGAACTTCTGAATCTGCATGTACGACCAGCTTATGTACGGATTCCTTCATAACATATACAAAATGCAATAAAAACCATTAAAGTCTCTTGGAATAGTGGCGCCTAGACCCATCAAGAACAGAGCAATAGATAGAAATTCCAATATCATCATTATTGATCTTTACTTTCAAATCGTACCAGGCTGCCAGTTCGGCCAGCAGAGTATGGCAGGCTAGACAAAACTCACAACAAAGACAAAATCTACTTCAGCTTTCAACTACAACTCCAAGCAACTTCCATCAATGCAAAAATTGGATTACAATACATGACACAACAAAACTCTCAATCTCTGAACAGCTCCAGCACAATAGTGATTTCTGTGTGAAACCACACTCAAACTCCAGAGGGTTTTCGTCCTCAAGAGGATTCTACAAGAGGGTTTTCGTCCTCAAGAGAATATGGAAGAACTCACAGGTTCAATCCATCTGCAACAAAATCAATATCAAAACATAGCATAACCTTCCAAATGAGAGCTCATTCTCTTTATAAGGCACTGGAGGAGTTACAAAGGAAATGAATTATTTCTTGAAAATAATAACATTTTCCTTCTAACTTAATTTATTTCTTTTTTCCTCCACTTAAGTGCTCACTTTTATGTGCCTACATAAAAGAATATGTTTTCCCCTTTCAAATGAGCTATAACACTTAATAATATTTTAATTATTTTTCACCCTTAGGAACTTAAGTGAAAAATATAATTAAAATAGCTCATTAAATATTAAATTTTGCGGGAAATCCCAAACGGCCTCCGAATGCCAAATAAACTGAACCAATATGTTCTGTAAGGTTTGGGATGAGCAACGATGCCTTTTGGATGACTTTCCAAAAATAGAAAATTCCTCCAAGAATCTTGGAGAGCAAATTAGAAGCCCAATCAAACTTCAGAAACCAACACTGTTACCCGGAACATCAACTGAGCTCAAAGCCATGAGAAATAATCCATTTACACAAGGAAAACCTAAATAATTGTTTTGCAGACCGAATCAAGACCACTCCAAAAACATTGGAGTTCTTCCCAAACATGTCGGATAGCCTCCAAGAGACTAGGAACAAGCACAAAACTCACAATATTCAATGCACCAAAAATGGAACATTACATACCATCAGTCCAGGAAAAAGATGACATGAACTCCCCCTAGACAGATGCACCATTTTGCATCTAGCAAGAAGGAGGGGCAATTACCCTAACCTCTGTCGGAGATCCTCAAAAATTTCCTTTGCAAGAGCCTTTGTGAAAATATCTGCAATCTGATCCTTTGTTGGAACATATTCCAACTTCACTTCCCTATCTGCCACCTTCTCTCTCAAAAAATGATACCTAATTGCTATATGTTTGGTTCTAGAATGCATCACTGGATTTTTGGAAATATTAAAAGCACTTGTATTGTCACACAAAATAGGAATAGGCTCATCATACAACACCTTGATATCCTCTAGGGTTTGCTTCATCCACAACACTTGTGTATAGCAGGATGTTGCTGCAATGTACTCTGCCTTTGCAGTAGATAAGGACATTGAATCTTGCTTCTTGCTCTGCCATGAAACCAGTCTGCTTCCTAAGAAGAAAGCACCTCCACTTGTACTTCTATCATCAACACAACCTGCCCAATCAGCATCAGTGTAAGCACTCAGATCAAAGTCATTACCTCTTGAATACCATAGGCCATAGTCTGGAGTTCCTTTCAAATATCTAAATATCCTTTTCACTACCTTCTCATGTGATTGCTTGGGATTGGCTTGATATCTGGCAACCACACATACTGCATGCATAATAGCAGTTAGGTACAACAATCCTCCAATCATAGATCTATAGACAGTTTGATCCACCTCCAGAGACTCATCATCTTTGCTTAAGTGACATCCAATGACCATGGGAGTACTCACTGGTTTTGATTCCTCCATACCCAACTTCTTCAACAATTCTTTGACATGCTTGGTGTTGGCGTTTCAATTCGCACCTCTGGAATGCAAGTTGGAAACGGACAGCTATGCACAGATAAACTGCTCTCCTATTATGAGGAGTTCCCTTTTTGCTGATGTTCGCTTGAAAGATAAATAAAACAAATCTGCCTATCTTGTTTTTGATTCTCAGTTGCGAGCACAAGGTTATAAAACTCTATTTCGCTACAAAAGAGGTTTTTTTCCTTTTTTAAAACATCTAACTACAGCTAGGCCTAAACTAAATGACGCTTTTAATCTCCTACGTAAATTCAAAGCAAAGGGATTAAAAGTGGACAAGGAATGATTTGTTGTAACACAAAACCTTAAATAAATTTCTCCCAGATTCACATCACAAGACCCATTGTACTTTAATGATGAAAGCTGAAATAAAATTTACACAAGCCACACATCTGACGACAAAACTAGATGATCTGAGATAGAAAATCAGAGCAAAAGGCAGACATGAGACTTCTATTTCAATATCATAAAGTTGATACAACTCCAGGACAGCAGTATTGTAGCAAAAGGCAGGCATACAATAAGCGATCAAACACTGGAGAACAGATAACACAGAGTGAACAAGTAGCTGAAATAACAATTTTTGCAGGCTAGAATAGGCACAACAAATTTGCTATCACAATTACCATTACTTACAATGGGCAAGGCTGCCCTTATTTATACTAAATCAAAGGAGTAGGGAACCCTAAAATCTCCTTGATTTACCCTAACTAACTTGCCAACTCGCAAGCTTTAGTTCTATTCTAAGACAGATTACAACTAACAAACGCTTTAAAGCAAAGAAAACTCCAACTATTACAAAGTGATTTCTTTCTAAATAAAGAATGGATGAGCTTTGGATGAAAGCAAATGCTTTAAAACAAAAAGCATTAAGTTAAAGCTGCTTTTTGTGTCTCATCTTCATCCACATCGCTGCCTTGGTGACATCATCCATGGATATTTTGGGAAATAATATCCTGCAAAAAGCATAGTTTGAATGAAAAAGCTGGCACATGGGTTTTATAGGCAATTCCATTTTGAAGCAACCCAGATCGTCGGATTTTGAAAAAATGGAGGATTTCCTGAAAAAGCAGCAAAAAAGTAGATTCCCAAAAAAATAAAATTTCCCAATCTTCAAGAGGATGAAAATCTAGATGGACCCATTTCGATGAAAATCGAAAAAGCTCTGACCCTGTTTCTGAAAAATGATCTATAAAAATGGACCTCGAAAAAGTGTGCCTCTGTGCTTCCCAATCTCGAAACCACGAAGAACACTGAAAAAGCACTTCGTTTGGGCTCTCAAATCTTCATGAGAAGAAAAAATATGCTTTCTTCCTCTGGATGCAACCTACAAAAATAATGAATAAAGCAAGCCAAAAGCTTGTCTTTGTAGAACTTTAGGGCGAAAAAGCAGCTATCTTTGTGAAAGAATAAAGCTTCAATCTTATCCATGAAGAAAGCATCTTTTAAAGCGCAAATCCAAGTAAATATCTTCGAATAGGAAGAATCCCTATTTTATAGCTGTCTATGGCTTCATGTGTAAGATGATGAAAAATATCTTCTTTGATGATGTCATCAAACACGCGAGGTTGCAAAAGTGTTTGCCAATTTTTCCTTCATTTCGACACTTTTGCACTCGTTTTGACTCCAGTATGCCCTGTCCTTGACTTCAACAAAATGGCAAACTGTCACCGTTGACTAAAAACGCTGACTGATCGTGGCATCTTGAAGATTTATCAACCGTGATTCCATCCCCAGCCTCAAACTGACAATCTGACGACATCTGACTGTGAAGAAAAATTGTCAAACATGAAAAATTCCAAGGCGTGAAAAGTTGGACACCCCTAGCCTCCAGGGGCGCCTGGTTTTTTGTGCCTTAGCCAATTTTTGGAAAATTTCAACTTTTTAAAAATTTTGATTTGCGTGCGCGTTCCGGTGACTAAAGACCCCTGTTTGGATGTCGATTTCTGCCTGTCAGAGCAAAACTGAGTCTAATGATCTGGCAAACAGGCAAGCCTGATGAAAATTGAACTGATTGTTGTTGGTGTTGGAAATAAGCCACACCCAGACCGATGATGGACTGGTTCAAGAGGGGCCAGTAACTTAGTGGTAGAGCACTCCAGCAGCGAATGGAAGGTCCTAGGTTCAAGTCCTAGCTGGTCCATGTCTCAACATGGTATCAGAGCCAAGCCCAGGCTAGAAGCCCCAAGCACACGAGAGGTCTGGCTTAAGGGGGGGTGTTGGTGTTGGAAATAAGCCACACCCAAACCGACGATGGACTGGTTCAAGAGGGGCCAGTAGCTCGGTGGTAGAGCACTCCAGCAGCGAATGGAAGGTCCTAGGTTCAAGTCCTAGCTGGTCCATGTCTCAACAATTGTACCCTCTACCTCAGAAAACGTGCCAAATTGATTTCCTGTGAACCGACTGGGCTGACGAAGGTTTTGTCATTTTTCGAAAAAACTGAAAAATATTCTTAAGCATGGAAAAGTGGGTGCCCCAGGCCTCCTAGGGCGCCTAGGAATTTGTGCCTTAAAAATTTGTGTTTTTTAGAATTTCTTTCCATTTCTCAATTTCTGTGCCGACAGCTCCTGTTTGATCTTCGTTTTCGGTCGTTCAGATGGTTGTTGAGGCAGGACAGGGGGTGAACTAAGTAACCTGAACACATCTGTGATGAAATCCCAGCTTTTACCAGCATTTGACTGATTTTGACTGAGTTTGACCACCTGGAAACGGGCTGTCGGAGACTTTTTTACGTTTCTCAAAAAACGCGTAAAAAATTCTGAGGCATGAAAAGTTGGGTGCTTCCAGCCTCCAAGGGTGCCCCCAGCCTCCAAGGGTGCCTAGAATTCTGTGCCTTAGACAAATTTAGGATTTCCAACCTCTGTTTGCAATTTGCTCCGTTTTGCGTGCCGGTAGCTACTTCTTGTTGCTAATCTCGAGGTTTCGCTAGTCAACTGCCACTGGATGAGGGATGGACTGGATAGCCTGGGTACATCTGATGTGGATTCTAGCTTTTTAGGGCCTGTTGACCAGAATGACTGCTTTTGTCGACCCCAGAACTGACCGACAAAAGCATTTCTAGCATTTTCTTGAAAAACGCGAAAAAATCTAAGACATGAAAAGATGGGTGCCCCTAGCCTCCAAGAGCACCTAGTTTTTTGTGCCTTAGTCAAATTTCAGGATTTTTAACTTTTCTCCCTCATTCCGGATCCATCCTGCTCCATTTCCCGTGCTTCGTCAAATCAACGACTACTCGTCAGTTCTGAGTCAACTGAATAGCCTGGAAGACTTGAAACTAATCTCTGGCAGATGAACTTCCATTGATGACTCTCGAGCTCGTGCTTCGCCTTCTGAAAAAACAGAATTGACCCAGTAGAGAAAATTTGATCTTTTGCAGATTCTGTCTGGACCACCTTGATCGTGAAGAGAAATCGGCCAATCAGACTCAGGCACGACACCTGAATCGGAGATTTTATTTTTAGAAACTTTGTATTTTTAGAAAATTTTGCCAGCATCCGTATCTCAAGAAACCCAGAAAACCTAATTTGATGTCTATTTTTAGAAATTTTGACTTTTTTGACGAAAAATTTTCTAGACTTTCTCAAAATGCTTTAATGAAGCAAAAATTTTGATTGGGTACAACAATTGGCTCTGTCTGGGGACCATATCGGATACTTACAGCATAGGAGAACCGAGAATCTCTGGAATTTTCTAGCTTGGACCAATGCCTTGTCAGTTGGGCAATAGAATCAGGTAACTTTCCTAATCACCTAGAACAAGACTTTTCCCTACATCACCTAAGACCAAACTTCCTAAAATCACCTAAGAGTTGGAACTTCCAGAACACAAAGAACACAACTGTCACATTACAAAAAGGGGAAAAACATTACGACATAACGATCACATCACGGAAAGGGAAAAAACATTACGAGAACAAAAAGGTGTTCACACAAACGTTCTTTTTCCTGAGCGAGGACGAGAAGAACAAAGACTGTCAGACAAAACCATCAACTGATTCGAAAAAGTAAGAATCATCTCTCCTTAGCTGTGAAGATTGTCTTGACAGCACAGAACTTCTCCTTCTCTACAACATCTCTTCAAAGAGCCACAGTTCAGGAGGATATTCACGTTTAGGCCATGAGAAGTTCATGAGGAACTGATTGATACGCCAGAACTCAGGTTGATCAACTTCTTCCAAAGTGAGTAACCTTTGCAACAAGTGAAGGTACAGAACCTCTTTTTGAAGATATGAAGCAAGGTCTTGTGGCCAAAGTATGCTTGTGGGAATGGTTATCACCACATATAGAACTTGACGTTCTTCATTTATGTCTTCAACATACACAACCTTGAACTCAATCAACGTATCATCCTGTGAAAAAGGTCGAAGCTGCTGATACAGAATCTTCATTACTGATTCTTGGCTTACCGGATCCACAACCGTTGTCGCCCATTTTTCTAGTGTTTCAAGTACTTCTTCTTCACCTTCATTGGTCATGTTTTCGTCCATCCAATCCTCAGAATCAGGTGAATCATCAAGATCTGAATCTTCGAGCACCTGATTATCATCAAAGTATACTTGCTGGGTAACATCTTCACCTGAAAGTTCACTTTGCCATTCATTATTTTGAGTCTCGTCAACCTCCATAGAGTAATCTTCTTCAATGCGGATATCCAGCATCGTCTCATCTTCAACATTCATGTATCTTTCTTCTTCTGGTAAGTAAGCAGGATCAAAGACAGATTCTTCTAAGCTTTGTATTTCTTCTTCATCTGCTTGATCGATTTCACATATGGCGTATCTCACAAAACACTTGTCGAGGATTTCTGATTTCTCCAATTGATTCTCTTCAGTGACCAAGACTGAATATTCCATGAGCTTTTCTTCTCCATGAACCTCTTCATATGTTGCATTTTGTGTTGACTTCATCATATTTGTGATGTCTCTTGATTGTACAGGTTCAGGGATAACCTTCGAAAGTTTAGCATCATCTTCCTCACTAGTGACAACTTCTTGAGACAAAGACGAAGACGGGTTAAACTGTAAAAGAAAATTTACAATATCCTCTACTGAAGAATCACTCTCCAAGTGATGTAGAAAACTGTCGAGATCCAATGATGAATCTTCCATATGATCTGCAGTTTTGACAAATTCCTCCAATGATGAATCATCTTCAAAATGAAGATCTTGTCCTTGCTCCAATTGCAATGCTTCTTTGGTCTCTTCTCCTTTGAATGTATCTGACACATGGTCTTCAAACCAACCTTCAAAAGATGAGAAGAACAAATTGGATTCACCCTTGCTCTCTGCATCATATTTGATCTCTTTTTCATAATTTTGCTCTTGAGAAGATTGTTGCACTTCTTCCTCAAAGAAAGTATGTAAGTTGTGCATTTCTTCAGGTTCTTCCATCGACGATCCTTCATATTCGAAGAAATTATGCAAATTTTCAGCTTCCGATGAACATTCATGTTCCATATGCAAACACATGATGTCGCTAGGAAAATGATCCCTTTTAATATTTGATTTACACTGGTAAAGTCCCTTCATAGAGCCGCCATCGGATTCGTCAAAGAGATGTTCAAGATTATCTAAAAATCCTTGATTTTGATTTGATGCTTTTAATATTTGCATGAATCTTCTCATCTCAGGGCAATTTTCTCCATCATGTTGGTTTGTTGCGTGGAACAAGCAGTAGATTTGTACTGCAGAAGACACATCTGCCTCTTGACGCATAGGTGATACTTGATGCACAGTTGAAGCAGGTTGATCACTAACATAGTTAATGAAAGAATCTGGTATACTTGAAGGAGATGGAACTTGCCGAAGTGGTACAACATTCAAGGGCACCAATGGCTTGATTGAATCTCTCTGGATCTTTCCTGAAGTGATCATGTAATCCTCTAATTCAACAGCATACTCCTGGGCTTCTTGGAGTTTTGTAGCATGTCTTTGCTTGAGATAGAAAGAAACTTCTGAAGATTGTGCATTCGTGAAACAACTTAGCAGAATTTCTCACGAAGGATTCAGGGTGTTTGCAACTTTTCCAACCAAACAGTTGAATCTGGCCACGAACTCTCGCATCGGCTCACTTCGGTCTTTCTTGATGTTTGAGAGTTGTGCAAACATGACATGACTATCTTCTGCGGGCTTGAAACGAGTGAGAAATTTCTCCCTCATCGACTCCCAACTTGTGATAGAGCTAGCATCCAGGTGATTAAACCATTCAGCTGCTGAGCTTTGCAATGATTCCACAAACAAACGCACTGCACCATCTTCATGTGCAACGCCAAGAATTCCATAGGCGGTGGTGAAGGCAGAAATGTGCTCATCAGGATGTTGCTTGCCATCACCATGAAACTTCAGAAAACTTTTTCTTGATCCTTCAGGAAGCTCATGATATTCTGCTAGTGCCAAAGGTCCAATGTTGTTACCCCAAGGCAATGGGGGTGGATGCAGCTGATTCTGATTATTGCGATTGTTATTATTTGCATCACCCATTGCTCTAGGCTAGATTACTGGTTCCTCTTGAGGTTCTTCCTGCTTGACTTCAGGAACTAATTGGATTTTAGGAACTATGTTGGATGCTTCTCCAACTTCTGTAGGAACAAGCTCTTGGAAGAAAGGACCTGTAGTACTATCTTTCCCCCTTCTTGTATAAACCCTGTGAGCCAGGATTATCTACTGCCACGCGGGAGATGGTAATACTGGTCTTCTAGTCGTAAGATTTGCTTTGTTCTTCATCAAGAATAGTAGCCGCATTTCTCCACTGAGCAGGACTTTCCTTTTGTGCAAATATGAAACTCCTCAAGCTACTAATGATGTTCGTTTGCTCTCCTTCCACACGTACAAGATTTGGTTGAATAGCAGGTGGTGTAATATTTAGTTGTTGAACTGGAGCAGTAGGACGCCAGAGAGTCATTCCCGTAACACAAGCCTAAGCTTGCTTGAAGTTTTATGCCTCGTGCCCCACGGTAGGCGCCAGAAAATTGTTAGCGTTTCAATTCGCACCTCTGGAATGCAAGTTGGAAACGGACAACTATGCACAGATAAACTGCTCTCCTATTATGAGGGGGAGTTCCCTTTTTGCTGATGTTCGCTTGAAAGATAAATAGAACAAATTTGCCTATCTTTTTTTTTATTCTTAGTTGCGACCACAAGGTTATAAATCTATATTTCAATGCAGAAGAGGTTTTTCCTTTTTTAAAACATCTAACTACAGCTAGGCCTAAACTAAATGACGCTTTTAATCTCCTAAGTAAATTCAGAGCAAAGGGATTAAAAGTGGACAAGGAATGATTTGTTGTAACACAAAAACTTAAATAAATTTCTCCCAGATTCACATCACAAGACCCATTGTACTTTAATGATGAAAGTTGAAATAAAATTTACACAAGCCACACATTTGACGACAAAACTAGATGATCTGAGATAGAAAATCAGCGCAAAAGGCAGGCATGAGACTTCTATTTCAATATCATAAAGTTGATACAACTCTAGGACAGTAGTATTGTAGCAAAAGGCAGGCATACAATAAGCGATCAAACACTGGAGAACAGATAACACAGAGTGAACAAGTAGCTGAAATAACAATTTTTGCACGCTAGAATAGGCACAGCAAGTTTGCTATCACAATTACCATTACTTACAATGAGCAAGGCTGCCCTTATTTATACTAAATCAAAGGAGTAGGGAACCCTAAAATCTCCTTGATTTACCCTAACTAACTTGCCAACTCGCAAGCTTTATTTCTATTCTAAGACAAAGATTACAACTAACAAACACTTTAAAGCAAAGAAAACTCCAACTATTACAAAGTGATTTATTTCTAAATAAAGAATGGATGAGCTTTGGATGAAAGCAAATGCTTTAGACCAAAAAGCATTGAGTTAAAGTTCTTTTTTGTGTCTCATCTTCATCCACATTGCTGCCCCGTTGGTGACATCATCCATGGATATTTTGGGAAATAATATCCTCCAAAAAGCATAGTTTGAGTGAAAAGGCTGGCACATGGGTTTTGTAGGCAACCCAGATCGTCGGATTTTGAAAAAGCGGAGGATTTCTCGAAAAAACAGCAAAAAAGCAGATTCCCAGAAAAATAAAATTTTCCAATCTTCAAGAGGATGAAAATCTGGATGGACCCATTTCGATGAAAATCAAAAAAGCTCCGACCCTATTTCTAAAAAATGATCTCCTAGAAAAATGGACCTCGAAAAAGCGTGCCTCTGTGCTTCCCAATCCTGAAACCACGAAGAACACTGAAAAAGCACATAGTTTGGGCTCTCAAAACTTCATGAGAAGATAAAATATGTTTTCTTCCTCTGGATGCAACCTACAAAAATAATGCAAGCCAAAAGCTTGTCTTTGTAGAACTTTAGGGCGAAAAAGTAGTTTTTTTTTGTGAAAGAATAAAGCTTCAATCTTATCCATGAAGAAAGCATCTTTTAAAGCGCAAATCCAAGTAAATATATTCAAATAGGAAGAATCCCTATTTTATAGCTGTCTATGGCTTCATGTGTAAGATGATGGAAAATATCTTCTTTGATGATGTCATCAAACACGCGAGGTTGCAAAAGTGTTAGCCAATTTTTCCTTCGTTTCGACACTTTTGCACTCGTTTTGACTCCAGTATGGCCTATCCCTGACTTCAACAAGATAGCAAACTGTCACCATTGAGTGAAAAAGCTGACTAATCATAGCATCTTGAAGATTTATCAACTGTGATTCCACCCCAGCCTCAAACTGATAATCTGATGACATCTGACTGCGAATCTGACCTCTGAAACCTGTCGCCGGACAAAGATCGAAAAACCGCTGCTAAGAAACACTATCAAACATGAAAAATTCTAAGGCTTGAAAAGTTGGGCGCCCCTAGCCTCCAGGGGCGCCTGATTTTTTGTGCCTTAGCCAATTTTTGGAAAATTTCAACTCTTTCAAAATTTTGATTTGCGTGCGCGTTCTGGTGACTGAAGACACCTATTTGGATGTCGATTTCTGCCTGTCGGAGCAAAACTGAGTCTGATGATCTGGGAAACAGACAAGCCTGATGAAAATTGAACTAATTGTACCCTCTGTCTGCCTCGGAAAACGTGCCAAACTGATTTCCTGTGAACCTAACCGAGCTAACGTAGGAAGTTCTGTTGTTTTTCAGAAAAACTGAAAAATATTCTAAGGCATAGAAAAGTTGGTGCCCTAGGCCTCCTGGGGTGCCTAGGAATTTGTGCCTTAGAAATTTTTTGTGTTTTTTAGAATTTCTTTCCATTTCTCGATTTCCATGCCAACAGCTCATGTTTGATATTTGTTTTCGGTCGTTTAGATGGCTGTTGAGGTAGGACAGGGGTGAACTGAGTAGCCTAAACACATCTGTGATGAAATCCCAGCTTTTATCGGCGTTTGACTGAGTTTGACCACCCGGAAACAGCATGTCGGAGACTTTTTGACGTTTCTCGAAAAACGCATAAAAAAATCTAAGGCATGAAAAGTTGGGCGCCCCAACCTCCAAGGGCGCCTGGAATTCTGTGTCTTAGCCAAATTTAGGATTTCCAACCTCTATTTGCAATTTGCTCCTTTTTGCATGCCAACCACTGCTTCCTGTCGCTGATCTCGAGGTTTCGCCAGTCAACCGCCACTAGATGAGAGATGGACTGGATAGCCTGGGTACATCTGACATGGATTCCAACTTTTTAGGGCCTGTTGACCAAAATGACTGCTTTTGTGGACCCCGAAACTAACCGACAGAGGCATTTCTAGCATTTTCTTGAAAAACGCGAAAAAATCTAAGGCATGAAAAGATGGGTGCCCCTGGCCTCCAAGGGCACCTGATTTTTTGTGCCTTAGTCAAATTTCAGGATTTTTAACTTTTCTCCCTCATTCTGGATCCATCCTGCTCCATTTCCCGTGCTTCGTCAAATCGACGACTGCCCATCAGTTCTGCGTTAGCTGAACAGCCTGGAAGACTTGAAACTGATCTCTGGCAGATGAACTTCTTCCATTGATGACTCCTGAGCTCGTGCTTCGCTTTCTGAAAAAGCAGAATTGACCGAGGAAAGAAAATTTTATCTTTTGCAGATTCTGTCTAGACCACCTTGATCGTGAAGCAAAATCGGCCAATCAGAATCAGGCACGACACCTGAATCAGAGATTCTATTTTTAGAAACTTTCTATTTAGAAAATTTTGTCAGCATCCATATCTTAAGAAACCCAGAAAACCTAATTTGACGTCTATTTTTAGAAACTTTCTAAAAAATAGAAATTTCTATTTTTAGAAACTTTCTAAAAATAAAAATTTCTATTTTTAGAAATTGACTTTTTTGACTTTTTGGACGAAAAATTTTCTAGACTTTCTCAAAATGCCTTAATGAAGCAGAAATTTTGATTGGGCACAACACTTAGCTTGAGAGATAAAGATACCACCTTCTAGCTGAGAAATTTGAAGTCCAAGGAAGAAAGACATCTCACCAATCATAGACATCTGAAATTCTTTTTGCATCTCCTCTGCAAACCTCTTACACATACCATCATCGCCACCAAAGATGATGTCATCAACATGTACTGCAACTATCAAGATCATGTCTCCTTCTTCCTTGATATAAAGATTGCTATCTGTAGTACCTTTCTTGAAGCCCTGCTGAAGTAAGTACTTGTCCAACCTAGCATACCAAGCTCTAGGTGCTTGTTTGAGACCATAGTTGGAAAACTTGACTCGCCAAGCCCAAAATTGACGAGTCAAAAAAAACTCGCCAAAAACTCGGCAAAAACTCGGGAACTTAAAAAATTGCTTAAATTTCATTAGAAACACTTTTTTTTTTCAAAATTCAATGACAAGATGAATCCAATGAGTCCATAAATGAGTACAAAAGTGTTTTCCATTAAATTTGATTGACTTTAATGCAAATTGATTACAAAATTGCATTCTCATGCGGAATCCTGATGGTTGAAACCCTGATAGTGTAACAAACTACCTCCAATTTTTTTTTTGATAATTTAAAACAATGATAACACAATTGTTAGCACAATATTGCATGAATCCAACTAAACACCTCCACACTTCTGATCACCAAGTTCCCAAATCGGGAGAGGTGAGAGCATAATGTGTTTTGGTTTACAAACTAAAGATTGTGCAACAAAGTAATTACATTCATCCGCTAATGAGCAGGCATCTGCTTTTCAGCAAGCATCCACTTGTGCAGTGGGGATTCACCACTTATTCAATGGGTAGATAACAGGAAAGAAAATCAATTCAATTCTCCACACTGGCGGTTAAACCATCCAGGGGTTAATGAAAGTTCTTGCATATAAAGAATAATTACAATGAATTCAAATGCAACATAATTCATAAGTAATGATTAGGGCTTGTTCTTGGCATCATGAAAGTTTTGGAGATCACTGAGAATTCATCATGCACAATATTAGCATCATAAAATACATATTCTCAATTGTCCAATGCTGATAACACAGAAGTGTCCCCTGCTGAACAAGTCTGAACTGCAGAAATCAGATTGCCCACTTGTTGTACGGCAGCCCTGGATATAGCAAAGCTTCACAAGATGATCAAATATTAGATATTCCCTTTCAAAACCACCACACACATAAAGATATCCATTATATAATTCCAATGCACAAAGAAGAAAGCCAAAGGGATAGGCGTTTTGCACTTGAAGTCAAATCTCCCTCACACAGGTCCATACGGCCCTGGAGGGTACAGCAACATAAAAACACTTCCAAAACTGCCCAGATTTCAATGTAATCAATCAGCTTCTAATCTCCAATACAAGATAATAATTATCCAAGCATTAAAAACTTCAATCAAACAAGTTTAAGGTCAAAACCAGAATTACTTCTTCCTGACTGGTACGACACCATTAAGGGAGTATGGATTGCTCAGAATCTTAGTTTCAGCACTAAAAAATCACTGTATTAACAGGAAAGGGCAGCGCTATACATGAGGTTTAATGCCCCATACAAAGATCTCCACAAAAAACCTTAAATAAAAAACTCCAAAAACAAAACTCCTCTATGCATTGTACGGCACCTGCTGGTATGGCCAGCTCCAAACATCAGCAAACACACCAAAAGATATCAATCTAAACTTCAAAAATTCTTCATTTATCACACCCAAACAGACCACAAACAAACTACAATCAATCACCCCAAAATCTCAATCATTTCATGCTCAGTGTGACTCTTGCATGAAGTCACATATTTCCCAGCTAGGGTGGATCTTCCACCACCGAAATTAAGCTTCCTCTAGAGGGTTTTCGTCGTCAAGAAGGTGGGAAGAACTCCAAATTCATTCCAGTAGCATCTTTGTACAAAATCCAAAGCATCAACCTCTACAATGAGCTCTCACTTCTCTTTTATTGGCACCTAGGAGTTACACAAGAAATTAATTCTTTCTTGGAAATAATACATTTTTTCCTCAATCTTATAATAAGTCCATTTTATCTCCACTTAAGTGCTCACTTTTGAGTGCATAGGTAAAAGAATATAATTTCCCCTTTCCAATGAGCTATAACACTTAAATACTTATTAATTATTTTTACCCTTAGGAACTTAAGTGAAAATAATAATTAAAATAGCTCATTAAATATTACTTTTGCGGAAAATCACAAACTGCATCCAACTACCAAATAAACTGAACCAATACACTTAGTGGGGTTAGAGATGCAAAACGATGCCTTCTGGGGAACTTTCCAAAAATAGACAGCTCCTCCAAGAATCTTAGAGAGCAATCCAAGAAACTGAATCAACTTCAGAAAGTTGCATAGACATCCTGACGCAACACTGAGCTCAAAACCAACATCCGAGATCAACAAAACAATTGAACCATGAGTTCTTCGAAAAAGGGAACCCCTTACCATACCGAGGTAGCCTATCAAGGTTTTAGAAAATAGGCTATCGGGCCCACAACCGACTAGGCAGAAAAAGGGAACATTACATATAGTATGATACAAATTACAATAGATAGCTAAAAATGAAAATAGTAAAACTAGAAGTAAATACTAAATACAACATTTTACACCTTCGTCTTCCCTAATTTAGTCAAAGCTAGGGAAGAGGTAGATGCTCTAGTCCTACGAGTACGCGGTGTCGGTGGCTCCTCAATTAGCATGGAAGGCTGTGGCTGAGGCTCGACCACCATCTTGGAAATATTTGGCTCTAGCAATGACTTCTCATCCTCATGAATGTCGTCCAACCCTACATCCCCTGTTGCACCAACATCCTCCATTGCCTGTCTCTCGAAATCAAAAATCTCATCCGCGGTAAACAATGGAGGTTGCTCATCCTGCCCTATCCAATCACTATAAGGATCTATCTCATCCAAATCAATAGGATCCAGTGATTTGTCCTCTTACTCTTTTTGTGTGCAACCGAAGGTTGTATTGCACAAAGACAAGGTCATTGAGGCATTTTTGAGCTAATTTGTTCCTCTTATTCATGTGAATGGCCTCAAACAAGCTCCAATTCCACTCACAACTGGATGCACTGCAAAGCTCCTATTTTCCATGCCTCAAAATTGCAAAATCATGTCAAATTCCACAACATTTTACTAAGGGGTCCTTGTTCTTTCACCCTGATGCATGTTCCTGAAACCCTGAATTTGGCTATGTCTGAAACCCTGAAACCCTAAAATTGGTTAAGTCTGAAATCTGATGGATCCTCCAAAATCTAGAATCTGCATGTTAAATCCCATGGATCCGGAACCTATCTCAAACATCCTAACAGTATATTTCAAAATATTTCAAGTATAAGTTTGTTTAAGAGAGAAAAACGCGCCCGTGAAAAAAACTCGTCGAGTTTTCGGCGAGTCTGCCAACTACACGTGAGACCATACAAAGCCTTTTTGAGTCTGCACACCATGTCCGAATCTTCTGATATCTGGAAACCATCTGGTTGTTCAATATAAACCTCTTCCTCTAGATCACCATTCAGAAATGCTGACTTAACATCCATCTGATATACCTTGAAGTTCTTATGAGCAGCAAGAGCAAGGAACATTCTAATTGCCTCCATCCTTGCTACCGGAGCAAAAGTTTCCTCAAAATCAATACCTTCCACTTGTGTGTATCCTTTGCATACCAATCTTGCCTTATTCCTTACAACTTCACCTTCTTCATTCAGTTTGTTCCGAAACACCCATTTCGTTTCAATAACATTCTTATTTATTGGTCTGGGAATCAATTCCCATGTCTAATTTTTCTCAATCTGATCCAATTCTTCTTCCATGGCTTTTATCCATCCATCATCTTTGCTAGTCTCAACAAAGGTTTTAGGTTCTACTTTTGATAACAAACACAAGTTTACTTGCTCATGTGTCTTGGCAAACTTTCTCCTTGTCAGCACACCTTCATTCTTATCTCCAATGATTTGATCTTCTAAGTGGTTCTTTTGAACATACTTTGCTAGAGTCTTAGGTACCTGCTCTGGTTCTTGTTCCTCTTCTTCTTTTACTTCTTCATCTTCTTCAATGCAAGGGAAGATGTCAAATCCGGAGTCCTCTAATTCTTGTGAGATCTGATACAAGTCTTCATCCACTTTGACATTTGTGCTTTCAATCATCTTTCCCAACTTTTTGTTGTAGCATCTATAAGCCTTGCTTCTGGTTGAGTAGCCAAGGAAGATTCCTTCACTTCTTGAGTCAAACTTCCCTAGGTCTTCTTCATCTCTTCTGATGTAACACTTGCTGCCAAAAATTCTGAAGTATCTGACAGTGGGAGATCTTCCATACCAAATCTCATAAGGGGTCTTAGAGTTGTTGACCCTCAGTTGCACTCTGTTGATTAGATAGACAGCAGTATGAACTGCTTCCTTCCAGTACATATCAGGAGATCTGCATCTTTCATCATTGTCCTAAACATCTCTTGCACAATCCTATTCTTCCTTTCCATTACCCCCATTTTGCTGTGGGGTCCTAGGAGGAGACAGATGTCTCCTAATACCATGATCTTCACAAAATCTTTCAAATTCATTTGAAGTAAACTCACCTCCGCTATCAGACCTCAAGCATTTGATCTTAGCATCTACTTCATTCTCAACCATAGCTTTGAACACTTTAAATTTATCAAGGGCATCTAATTTTTCTCTTAAGAAAGTAACCCAAGTCATTCTAGAAGAATCATCAATAAACAACACAAAGTACCTCACGTTGTTGAATCTTTGCTCTTGTAGGGCCACATAGATTAGTGTGAACAAGCTCCAATGGCTTTGAAGAGGTATACTTCTTGCTTTTGAAACTTGACTTTGTCTGCTTTCCCATTTGACATTCTCTGCATACTATGTTTGTAGGCTTGATTATCTTGGGCATGTCTCTTACTGCATGAGTAGAACTGAACTTTACCATGTTATCAAAATTGTTGTGACCCATTCTTTTGTGCCATAGCCAACATTCACTGGATTGAGCCAATAAACATGTTCTTCCATTTACCTCCTTTAGATGATAGATATCACCATCTGTCTTGATACCTTTTGCAACTAGTTTTCCAGACGTTGCCTTCCTGCTTTAACAACCCTTGGCATGAAAGGTGAGATTATACTCTTTGTCGCACATCTGACTGACACTGAAAAGATTGTGTTTTAGCCCTTTGACATAGAGGACATCCTCAGTCCTATTCTTCCCATCAATAGTTATGGCACCTTTTCCATAGATCTGTGCTGACTCATCACCACCAACTTGACAGCACCACCATCCCACTTCTCAAGGCTGATAAACTTCTCCTTGCCACCAGTCATATGATTTGAGCATCCACTGTCAATTACCCAAGCCTTGGATTCTTCTCTTGCATGAAAGGCAATCCATACAACCATTGATCTTTCATTGTTTTGACTTGTTTGCAAGGCATCAACTTTCTCACATTTACTAGCATCATCCTTTTTGTTACCAACAGTCAGAGCCATGAAAAGTGTTTCATCATTTGAATCATCATGATCGTCATCTTCTGAAGAGTAATTGCTTTCTATGGAATACAGACTTCTCTTGAACTTGTCTCTTATGTTACTACCCCTTAATTCTTTGAAAGGACATTTAGAAGCAAAGTGACCAACCTTTCCACAATTGAAACATTTGAAGGGTAATTTACCTTTGTATTTGCCAATTCCTTTCTTCAGTCTTCTCACAAAATTTGCTTCAACTTCATCAGAGCTCTCATCTTCATTAGCAACTTCTTTTGTCTTCATACTAACATTGAAAGCAGCTTCTTTCTTTGGAGCATCATTGTCAAACTCTCTCATCTCAAAGGCAGTAAGGGAACCAAACAACTAGTCTATAGTGTATGTACCCAAATCTGCATTCTCCTCAATGGCAGATACCTTATGACTATATGATTTGGGAAGAGATCTCAGAACCTTCTTTACAATCTCATCTTTCTTCACTTCACCAAGACCTGTGATGCCATAGACCACTTCATTTACTCGAAGCATATATCCAACAATGTCTTCATCCTCTGACATTTTTAGATACTCAAATCTGCTATTGAAGATCTGCATCTTAGCTTGCTTTACATTCTTATCTCCTTCATAAATGGATTCAAGTTTGTCCCAAACTTCTTTAGCAGAACTGCAACTCAATACCTTTGAAAGTTTTGAATCAACTAACCCACTCATGATAGCAAACTTTGCCTTGGCATTGTTATCATACTTAACTTCATTTGCACTTGTACGAATAGTAGCAGGAACTTTGTAACCAGTCTTAATAGACTCCCAAACACCACACCCTAGAGAGGTGACATATGCTTGCATCCTTAGCTTCCAAAAAGCATAATTGGTTCCATCAAACCTAGGTATCTTGCTAGATCCACTTTGTGCCATCTCGGACCTTCCACAAGCAGTTAAGCTTCCCTCAGAGGAACTTGGCTCTGATACCAATTGTTGGACACACAAGGATACTGAAAGGGAGGGGTGAATCAGTATCTAAATAAACTTTAACTTCCTCGGAGCAAATTAAAACTTAAGCATTACGACATCAACATAAGTATGAAAGATTTAACACATTACACATCAACACATAACACCAGATATACGTGGAAAACCCTAGAAGGGAAAAACCACGGTGAGAGCTAACTCACAATATCTGAAGCTCAAGAATAATAACTTTGTTTTAGGGTTACACCAAAGGAAGCTACTACTCCCTGATTACTTTGATTTAGGGTCACTCCCAAGGAAGCTTCTACTCCCTGAAGACTTTGTTTTAGGGTCACTCCCAAGGAAGCTTCTACTCCCTAAATTGAGAACACATTTACAAAAGATTGCAATATGACAATCCTTTTACTGTCTGAAAACTGAGATTGAAACTCACACTTTTGATGATTGCAATTCTGCCTCTTCAACCTTTCTTCTGATGATCTGATCAATTAGGCACACTCTATATTTGATCACTATCACAAATATGTCTTCAAGATGAATCAGGACAGCATCAACAACTTTTGCTCTTTCTCCTTCAGTCACACATCAAAATACATTCATTTTGCTCCTTATCTTGCTTGTGAACCTTATCAATCAACTTACAATTTATACAAGATATTACATTGATTGCATTGCTTATCGACCAGATACATGAAAAATGCAATTACAAGTCGGCCAAACAATATACAACATGAAACGTGTAGAAGATAGGTCCTAAGTAAAACCACATTTACACTAGCAAAAGACCCATGCCTGGCAGACTTCAACACTTCCTTAACCAAGTCCAAAACATCCTTTAGAACTTCAGACACCAAGGAATTACATCCGCAAACTCCACTCATTTGAAAATATGACAGCTTTAAATAAAAACACATGAACCTTGAAGTATAACGGCCACATCAACTTGAAAACCTTGTACGGTACTGGAAACAAGAAAGATCTTCATGAAACTTTTCCAAATGAGTCTACAGGACTCGTACATCTCCAAACACTCCTTTGCCTCCGCACATCAAAGAATTTGTGCCGCACATCTTCAATAATGAATTCTAAGAACAATCTGTCATCCGAAACACACTGCAACATGTCATTTGAAAACTGAGCTGCAGACCACCAAGAACCTTGAAACTGCAAGGAAGCATGTAATACACATCCATAAACATGTCCTCAAAACCGCATGGGCAATCATTCATTTCCAAGGGAATGCAAAGCATTCCAATAGGCCTTCTACACTATCTTACTCTGCCAAAACACATGTCAGTACTCTATCATGCATAACTTTTACAACAGAAGGACAAATGATCTGAAAACTTGGAATTATCACCTTCACTACACCTTGAACTCAGTTCCAAAACCGCATGGCCATATCTGCAAATGCGGAGGAATGCGGAGCATTCCAACATGCCTTCAACGCTAGCTTACTCTGCTAGAACACATGTCAATACTCTATCATGCATAAATTTCACAGCGGAAGGACAAATGATCTGAAAACTTGGAATTATCACCTTCACTACACCTTGAACTCAATTCCAAAACCGCATGGCCATATCTGCAAATGCAAAGGAATGCGAAGGATTCCATTGTTCTACATAGAACACTTTCACAGAGATAACACTGTCTTTCAAATGTCAACAACAAAACATTCCGGTAATCCAATCATCATGAACCTTGGAACATACATACTTCAGGCCATAAGTAGCATCAGCAACACAGCTGATCATCTTTGTGCTTCTAATTCCCATCTTAATATTACTTCATACTCAACTCTGCATTGATCAAGGCACGACATCCAACCATGAACTGTATCTTCTTCTCTGCACATGACATCCAACCATGAACACCATCACATCATCATGATAGTGTTGACAACCTAGTGACAGTGTTGACATCAATAACAATCCTAGGAACCATATGTGTAACAACTTCCAAACAACCAACTGATCCAAATTGGAATCAAGAATAATTCCCAGGTCCCAAGTCAATCTAGGAGATATGTAGCACCATTTGCTCAAAGCACTGACCTGCCAGGTAGCAACACAAGAGACCTAAAAATTTCCTGTAAGAAGAGTAAACAGATACTGACTATAATCAATCAACTCCTCAGCAAATTGGTCTTTGAGAGAGCCAAAATGAGACATCACAGGGATAATCTCCAGAAAGTCAACATTAACTCTCTCACTCCCATCAACTGTTGGACTGCAACCCAACGTGATCCCAGAGTTGCAAGTCCATCTCAAAAAGGAACCACGTGCAGACGATGCGCCTCTCTGATCATAATTGTCAATCCATCGTGCCTAGGGCCCAAACTGCACTCTCCTCTCCTAGAACCCCAAAAAACAAACATCATCAAAGCACATACTAATAAACCTAAGAGGGCTAAAATCAATGCCACAAGATATTTCCTGCCAAGGCATCTCAGAGACGTTAATATCAACAATCTCACTGGCAATCATGATTTTGGGCAACAGAAAATTAAACCTGCTCCGCCATAAGGAAATAAACTCAACAAAACCTCTCATGACATCCCAAAGATGAAGCAAACCAATCACAGTCATCACTCTGAAAACTGCCAACTAGGGAATGTCTCTACTGTTGCCAACTGAAATCATATCATTGACACTTAACCTCCAAGTGTCAAAAGAGCGGTTCCGAACACACCAACACACCCAACCCACTGCAACCAATAAAACATCATCTGAAGGTATACATACCATCACCATGAAGTATCTGCAATGACCTTCACTCACCAAAGTGGAAACAATAAATAAATGAACCGTGTCCGAAAAAATTCTCATAACCAGCTGCCCCAAATCATGCCAAGCATCAAAATCAATCTACTCATTAAAAGTTGTCACCATAACCAACGTAGAAATGTAAGGACAGTGGTAATCAATCTGATATCCAACTAAAAATATAGGAGATATGAGTATGAAAGTAACCAAAGAGTCATCTCCTATGATCAAATCACCTCCAACAACCAACTCCAACCACCAAATACTCCACTGCTGGTCTGAAAGAACAAAGCAACACAACTGCGAGCTAAGAGATGAAGTCATGTGTAGGCTGATCGGAAAGTGGACAGCAATGCTAACACTCACCGTTACAACTCCAAGAGCCTCAGAAAGATGAATCATAGCATGCGGAAATTTGTTGCCTTGACCCCACACCGAGAGTAAACTATCAAAGTTTATATCACAAACCTTCATAAGATAAACTCTCTGTGTTAGGAAGGTCTGAAATAAACAATAATGACTACTGTCCAAAACTGAAATCAAAGAGGTACAATCTGATTTTAGTGCTCTACACCAAGGACAACATCGGTACCAATAAATTTCCCAAGTATAAGCATGCATGAAAAGCATTTTGCTGCACCAAATCAACTCAGAAGTGGCTAGGAAAGACTCCCAAGCAATTTCCAATTGAAAAATTTCACTTCCCTGACAAAGAATAATATGCCAACTTCTCTGAATGAAAGCAAACCAAAAAATGAATTCGCTGACCTGCCACCAAATAGCAAGCTCAAAACTGAAATACTAATCCAATCTTTGCCAAGGAACACACCCAAGAGTGACCAATCGTTCACTGACCCAATCCTTAAAATTTCTCTCCAATCCATTTGTAGATGAACAAATGGAATCACCAAATAGCTGGTAAGGGAAGGAACAACATTATTAAGTCTGAAATTTTGATCCTTATCCCTCCAAAGATCACTCTTATGACTCCCAATAATCTCTGACAATTCTTGTTGAGAATTCCAAGCATGGATACCCAACCAAGAATTATCTCCCAGAATCAATACATCCCATGAAGGAAATGCATCACCAACTACATATGAAAAGCATGCAATACTACTCATCAACTCAGTTAAGGTATGAAATGTCACACTTGTTGGCCAGCTCCAAAACTCAAGACCAAACCTCATGCAAGAATGAAGCAACTCATAATGAATACCAACAAGGAAATGATTCTCAACTGAAATCATCAATTTGCATACCCAAGTTACCTTCCAATTCCTCATGTAGCAAGGAATGATGATGCCTCCTCATGTCATATCATCCCAAATGCAAACTTCATTTGTCTCCTCATTTGCACATTTCATATCCGATGGTCTCCCAGGACGGTAAACAAACTCCTCATAAAGTGAACCTGAATCAAAACCAAGCTGAGTACCACATTCCAACTCAAGTTCTAAATCTTCTCCTGGATCCCATACCTTGTTATTTTTTCCAAGTGCAATACTACAACCAGAAACAAATCCACCATCCAACTCAAAGAGTGGATTGTCATAAGTCATATCAACACCCATCTCAAATAATAGGTTATCAACAATCACCACAAATTATTCTTGCAATCATATTCATGCAAAGGAAATGAATTGCTGCTATGATCAATACTAAAATCAGAACACTCATACCTGTCATAAATGACTCCAAGGGTGTCCCAAATCGCCTGTGCCTCTTCCTTATCATCTTCAACAGTGAGCGGTGGATCCAAATCAACAAGGTCACTAGGACTCTGCTCAAGATCAGCTACATGCAATGTGAAATCAAATTTGTTTTCATGATCAAAAACAATACCATCCATACCACCCTTCATGCATAGTTGTGGGGATGAAGATAGAACAACACTACAGGAAAAAGGGAATTCATTCCAAACAATGTCCTTGTCATACTTCGGTGCCAACACCCCTGGATCCCAAGTGCTAAAAGTCTGATTGCTCTGTTCATAAAGAATATGCTCCTCATGAATGGTTGCCTTTGTTAATAAATCACTCTCCAACTCCCTAGTACTGTCATCAACATAGTCATTCCTCTCCATAGGCTTGGTTTGAAAGTCAAACCAACAACCACATGTGTCATCATCACTGAAATAAGATAAGGAATCATCATTGTTAGCTGTTTTGAAAACCTCATCCTCTTTACCTTCAACAAGCCCATCATCTGAAGGTATATCAATGATCTCAACTATCCCAACATTTTCACTAGTGTTATGAGCTTCATTGGGAAGCTCTAAATGTGTATCTAAGGCTGTAGTTTTGTCACTTTTGTTGCATACATTTTCATCCTTAGTAGCTGCATTAGTTTCCCCAATATCCAAGAAAGGTTTCAGCTTTTCATATTTTCTGAACACACTTTTGACCAACAATTCATGTATAGTAATATGTTTTTCATGACTCAAAGCAGCCAACAACATAGACATAAGGGCCTAGGGAATAGTAACATATTCATCAATGATTAGGACCATAATGGTTTCCATGTAGGAAAATATAGCTTGTCTGTGATCCTCACATATCGATGCTATGAAATTCTGAAACAACTAAAGAATAAGATCATCACTCTAAATCGTTAGATAGATAACAAGATCTGAATCTTGCCATTATTTCTAGCAACTTAACCTTCCTACCAAAGGTAGGGCCTTCGTCATAAAGAAACCCATGAAAGTTCTCAACAATCAACTGTAGAACCTCCCTCATTATGTCATCTTCGTAAGGAGCCTTGGAACTATAATCCTTGTGATCTCGCTAAGACAGCTAGTGACTAAAAACCTTTACCCTTTTACTATGATGTCTCATAAGCATTGGCTTAATCAAAGAATGCACCGAAGGAGTCATAGCGAGTTGCATCAACTCAGAAGGTGACTATTCAACCTTGTAAAGACACAATTCTACTTCCTCCAAAATGTTGCGTAGAACCCTTTTTTACTGAGGTAGGTGTTCAAGTTTCTTACCGGCATTGTAAAGTTTCTTTTGTAATTCTTCATTGAATATGTCCATGACTTTGAATCTGATAACTTAACCACACAGGATGGCAAGATACAACTGTGCTCTGATACCACTATAATATACACCCCTGTTCCGATTTTTTTTAATTTTCAGTTGTTTGCGGTTCTTTAGGGCTTGCATGTGGTTTTTGTTTTGCATATGGTTGAGATATAACAATAAAGAAGCATTTCTAATAATACCCAGAAGCTTATATGAAATGAAACAACCACTAAGAACATAAATCAGCAATACCCATATAATAGGAAACCCTAGAAAATTAGATATTTCAAAACCCTAGCTGCTGTCATATATTTTTTTTGAGACATATTTGCTGAATACATTAAATAGAGGTATTATAACAAATACCCAGATGGCCCAAACAATTCAAATCAGTAAAATAACATACACATTGTAATGTCCCCATTTTGAGCTAACTTATATTTGCTAGTTGAATTTGCTTCTATACATGGAGAACCGGAAAGTTGGATCAACTAGTGTGTTATTGAGCTATATGGGAAATGCAATATTAAAATTGTATTTCAATTATTTGATGTGAATTTTCAAATGATGGAATAAGGGGGAAAATGGAATCTTTAATTACATTTTCTCTAATCTATTTTTATGGAGTTTTAAGTGGAATAAGGAGTTACTCCAGGTGGGACCTATTTTATAATATCATCTATTGTAGCCAACATTGAAGGAGAGGATTCGCCCATGAAGAATAGGTCCAAGCAAATTCCAATGATTATCATATTTGATCGATTGGCATTTTAGATGAAATTTCAAGAGGATCAATTGGTATTATGAGGTGGTGTTTCCATTGTTTCTTGTGTCATGAGAAGAATCGATGCTAGAAAAGAATAAAGGCAATTTAAATAATATTTGTGCATTCAAAGGAGAGCCAACGGTTGGAGCATTTGCCAAGTCAAATATATTCAAAAACAATTATTTTAAATGCAAATTTATTTGATTAAATGCTTGCATTTGGATAGATTGGTTTATTTAATGCATTTCATGAAGTGGTTAGTGATCGGCTAAAGCAAGGGTTTTATTAAATGCAAATATCATCATTTAATGCATGGACATGAGGTAGTTGTGGATCGATGCAAGTATAGAGGAGCATTTTAAATTCAAGTTCATAAATTGAATGCCAAATATCTAGTCGGTTATGTCAAGGATGAAGATTTTAAATGCTTTGAAGGATATTAAATGATTGCATGCAAGTTGTTGGCAGACTCCAAGGCAAGTTGTGAGAATTGTAAATGTAATAGATGTATCTCATTTAAACAATTAAAGATTGTTTTAAATGAGTGTGTTTTAGATCTAACTCATTCAATATTGTTCAAGTTCATTGCTCATCATTGGTGGAATTCAAGCTACAATTCAAAATGCCAATGAAGAGGGACGTCCATGCTAGAGGAGTTAAATAAAGGACTTGAACATCAATTTGCAATATATGATGCTATGGTATGTTTTCTTTCTTATTGTTTATGAATGAGAATTCCGATTTTCATTTTATTGGCAAGGTGATGACCCCTTGTTTATGTATGGAGATAACCCCATACTAGTTGTGAAGTGATTTCATACAAAATTCACTATTTGAGCTTAATATTGCAGGTTTAAGGAGCATTTGAAGTGAATTTGACATTATTATAACCCTTGGTCATTGTGGATGTCACACCAAGGTAGTCGATTTGGAGAGATCATCATTATATGAAGATTTAACATATATTTTCAGTTCTGATTTTTTATAACAGCCAACTGATAATGGTATTTCAAGGTTCTTATGCAAGCTTTGATTGAAGATATTGGCTTGGAAGCATTGTTGACACAAGATATTGCATCTAGGGTTCCATCGCTTGGCTTCAAAAGGAATTTTTGTCATTGTTTTGATCTCTAGAAGATTTCTGAGTATATATACATTTTGTATCAGACATAACAGTAGTCAATATGATGTAATCAGTCCATTTTATGAGGCTGCATCAATGATATTTGAAGTCTATTTCCATTGGACATTGATAGCTCTTTCATGTTTTAGGGTTACAAGGACATTTGGTGGCACTTGGTTGACATTTTTATAAGTTGTTCAAGTCTGATCTGATTATGACAGTGACTGATATGTACAATCAGCAGCAAGTTTTTGATATCTTTTCATTTTGAATCAATGATATATGCAATGGTGTTTCATGGTTACATATATATATGATTGTATTTGAATGTTTATGTGGTTTTGTGCAAGAAATCTTATCTAAAAGTTGCAAAAATTTCAGTCATCCTAGAAAGGGATATTACACCCATTTGCTGTCATACAATGCGCAGGTCTGTAACAATCTATCAACAGCAATAGAAGGTTCCAGAAACCCTAGCAAAAATGCTCTGATTACAAAATGATCAAAACCCTTTATTCTCCAACCCTGGGCGTCCCCATTCCAGGTGAAATAGCACTGAAATTGTTTGGAAACAACTCCTAAAAACCCAATGTTCAGCTACAACACTAGAGCGGCCAGCAATGGAGAATGTACAACAATGAAACACTTAAAATTTACAAATGATCCTTTACTATGCTCTTCTAAATCACTCTGTAAAATCTACATCCAAACCCTTGCTTCAAATCATTAAAAATCTTCGACTATTCAGCTCTAGCATAACCCCTATGTGAGGCTATTAGCAGAGTATCCTTGGGTGATCTTTCACACCTGCAGATACTGTTCTCCAAGGAGGGTTTCGTCCCCAAGAAGCAATGGTGAACTCCAGCCCAACCAACAAGACAAACTGTCGAGACAAAAATATCCAAGCATGAAGCAAAATGAGCTCCAAATGACTTTTATAAGCTTCCCCAAAACCAACACCTCATATATACCCTTTTTCTTATTTTAAAACTGCACTTTTAATATTTCCTTATTACTCCCTCAAAAGGACGCCTCAAATAGATATTTAATTTTAACTTTATGAAATAACACTTAATTCTCAAGTGGGCACCCAAGTGCAATAATATAAAGTCACCTTAATAATATTTAATTATCGTAAGTTAAATATTTAATTTAACTTAAATTGCATAACGATAATTAAATATATCAACTGCATCCACAAACAGACACCGACGAGCAACCGATGAAGGGACTGATCATGACGAGCCGTTACCGATGCCATGTGATGAAGTCGGTGCCAAAACGGTGACCCTGCTAAAAATAGCAAATGCAGCAAAAGAGTCTGAAAACGCTTCTGAAAGCATCACTGCAAAACCTCTGACAACTCTAAACGATTATGAAAACGCTTTTGAAAGCGTCACCGCAAAACCTCTGACAACTCTAAACTCGATGCAACATATGAGATAGCCAAACAGTTGAAGTGCCAAATCACCAAAAACAGTGCCACGTTGACACTATAAATAGCAGTGTTCTTTGAGGACCAAAAAGAACAAACCCAGAAAGATTGTCGCCATGTAAGCACTTACTATAAATAGTAAGTATGGACAAGTTGTCTGAAATCTCTCCAGAAAGTGTCATACAACACTGGATAACCTAAGCACACTAGTGACATCGAAATACGCCTCTGATCAGGCTGTCACAAACCTAGAAAGTCAGCTCCAACTGTGCTGCGAGAGAACCCGAAAATGGGGACATTACAATCATTGGGGTTGTTGGATCGTATTGATACAACAATTGAGGAAGGAAACTCTCGAATATATGCCCATCTTAGGATTTTATTGATCTCAAAAATCCCGAATGAAATTTCTCTCCGGTTAGGGAATAGATGTTGGAAGCAAAAAGTCGAGGTGGAAGAATCCAAGTTCTTTTGTCTCAATTGTCGTAGCCGTGTCCATAATGAGGACGGATGTCAACGCAAGACAAGAATTATCAAGAAGTGAGTGGTGAAGGGAACAAATTCGGCCAGGCCTTCGAAGGAGGAGAAGAATCATGAGAATGGTAGGCCTTCAGAGGATAGTTCTCCAGAAATGGAAAAAGCATTGGTTTTATTTAACCCAGAGTCTATTGAAGGAGCAAACCCTAAGGAGAACAAGGAGGAGGAATGGTTTGATTCTGACAAGGAGGACACGGATGAATTCAGCTCTATTGATCTCAGGAGGATTGGACAATCTGCTTTGCAGATTCTTAATGCTAAGATTGGTTTTGAAAGGAAACGTAGGAGGAAAACAAACAAAAATGGGAGGAATTGGCCATGACGAAGGGGCAATATACAATTAATAACTACCTTTTGAGATCTAAGGGAGGAAACCCCTCCCTTAGAGAGCAATGAAGATTGCTTCATGGAATGTCAGGGGCTTAAATGCCACTGACAAAAGGCGCTTGATCAAACACCAACTTGATAACATGAGGGCAAAGATAATTAAACTTCGATCCAATGAGGCAAAGCTTTTTCTGGGTCACTGCTTTGGTTGGGCCGGTCACTTTGAGCCGGCGGTGGGGACTGCTAGTGGCCTTGGTGTGTTGTGGAATGCGAGTAGAATATCTATTGCTCTCTTACACTCATCATCCTATTGGTTGGTTGGGTGGCTTAGGAGACTGCATTCCGAGTATGCTTTCCTACTCCTCAATGTTTATGGACCAATGAAGACGGAGGGCAAACTTAAAGTTTGGGAGGATATCTCAAGCTTTCTATAGATACAATTGGATGATAAATTATCCTTGGGGGTGACTTCAATGCAATCCTCTCTTGCAATGAAAAACATGGTGGTGCTTCCCGCACCTCGTAGTCTCAAATACATTTTCAAAATTTTGTAATGAAGTTGGCGCTCATTGACTCAATTCCGAAGGATGGCAAATACACTTGGACTAACAAAAGATTAGGCTTAACAAACATTACCGAGCGTCTAGATAAATTCCTGTACAATGAGGTTTGGTTACAATCTAATATTGTTTTAGAATCGTCCATCATCCCCATTTTGGGCTCGGATCACTTCCCCATCATGCTAATGCTGACAGAAGATCGACCTTCTCCCCGATCGTCTTTCAAATTTGAGCGGATGTGGTTAAGGAGCAATGAGTTGCCTGGCATGATTAGGAAATGGTGGCGCGAAGCTGATGTTCTCGAGGACACAAAAATGTCATGTTTCAATAAAAAATTGGGTTACATTAAAGCTCAGCCGAAGGAATGGAATCTCTCCTATTTCAAAAACATTTTTGACAAGAAAAAAAGAATTCAGCATGATTTGGAGGCTTTGAATGTGGTGGTTATATCCCGAGGTATGTTTCAAAATGATTTCCTTAAGGAGAAGAAGCTTCAAGCCCAATACTATGAAATATTGGCTAGGGTAGAAATTTATTGGCGATTGAAGTCGTGGGAATTTTGGCTAGCTGAGGGCAACCTGAATTCAAAATTTTTCCACAATTTGGTCAAAGCCTCCATTACTATGAAAGATGGGAGAACTTTAACGAAAACTGAAGATATCCAGGGAAATCTTCTGATGAGGCACACATGAATAGCAAAGTTGCACAACACAAGCTCGGTGGAGTTGTTTCATATCTATGAATTCATGTTAGAGATCACCAATAGAGTATATTGGAAGGCTATGGTGACCAGAGATATATTCCATGGCATGAAGTAGATCAAATTTTCAGTTTTGACTCTGCTGTTTGGTTGCAGTTCAGCCACCATATGATTCCATTTGCATTCTTGCAAGTGGATTGGAGAGAAATCCTAGTCAAGAATTGGAACATTTTCCAGTTTGTGACTTTGGAAGAGGTAATTTCAGCCAATATGTAATGTCCCAACCCAGGTGGACACTTGCTAACTGAGTTTCTGCCTTTATATTTCGCTTGGGGTTTCAAGTTTTTGTTTATTTTGATTTGTTTTCTAGAACTTTGCCAGGTAATGAAAATATCAAATACTAATGCAAGGAAGGTTTTTGACCAAACTATTGTAAAGAAACCAATAGTTGTAGCATACTTGATTATATTAATTCAAATAGGAATTACAATAGCTTGCAACTACAATATTTTCAATGCAACTCTTCATACAATACTTGAGAATTTATTAGACTTCATACCCGGAAATCTGAAAATGAAAGTGCAGGTCTGAAACTATCATAACAGCAAATCTGGAATGTTAAATCTGCACTGGCAAATCCCTTGTAGAGGTCGATTTGCATGGATGATTGAGTTCTCCATCAGATTGATGTTGCTGGTGTATTGCAGCCCTCTAGCCGCCCCATTAGCAAGTGGTCTCAACCCTCAAACCAAGGCGATTTGGCCTAGAAATAAAACGCCTTAGCTACAGAACTGTACAGCCTACATAAAGATGAAATGTACGGCCTTTATTTGTTGCTATGTACGGCCCAACAAGGTGATGATAATCAATGATGATCAGCAAACAATGAACTCTGATTTTTTATTACAAACCCTTCAAAAACTACAATTAGCTCAGTTCTGACCACTGGCTATAGCCACCAATGTATGCAAAACTCCTTGAGAGATTTCGTTCTCAAAGACTGGTTTTCTTCTTCAAACCCTTGTATTTTCTCCAGAGCCAAAAATTCATGAATTGAGAGAGTAATAATGAATGGAGTATTTGCTTTTTGCAAACCTTTTATAATGGCACGAATCCCAAGGCTTTTTTTCACTCATTAAATATAATAAACATTATATTTGCTTTTGTGGCTTTATATTATAACTTTCACTTGGGTGCCCATATCATGACTTAAATGCTTTTGCCTTAATTTCATTTAATGCACCTTTATTATAAAGTCAATACAAGTCATTATCATATGCACTTTTATAATTGACTTTAAACATTAAATCCCCTTTTAAAATAAAGTCAAATAAGTCATATAATATTCTCACTTAATATTTTGACTTTATGATATTAAATGCCTTTATAATAAAGTCAAATCGTGACTTAAAAATAATTAATTATTATTAAAGTATGACTTTAATAATAATTAAATTCCTTAACTCCACTAATAAACCTCATTTCTCAATTCTATCTGAACCTGGGGGTTCACCATGGTACCCTCTGTGCATCCAACCGACTTACTAAAAATAGCAGGGGTCCCTCTCTATATCCACAGTCTGACTGTAAATAGTAAATCCCTCATTACCTGATCAAACCAATTGAGTAAGGGATCGACACTGCAATCAAGACCTGTCCAGGTGCCCTGCTATATATAGAAACACTGATTCTCCTGAAATGGTGACTTACTATAAATAGTGTGTATAACTAAGTCCAGAAACATCAAACGAAGGCCCAACCTAAACCAAACTCTGCTCTGAAGAAGGCTGTTATGTCCCCTCTTTAGCTCTGTCTAGCAAAGACTTGAGAGTTGGCCTATCATCCAGGTTCCCATAGGTCAGCAGAGTGGTTAGGGGACCCATCCAAAGGCAGTGGAGCTTGGTAGGGAGCTTTACAGGCCTTTCCAGACAGTTTGCGGCAGTTTCCTAATTTTTAGAAAGGGTTCCTATTTTTTAGTGTTTGACCGAGAGTTGACCAGGAGGCATCAGGGACCTCCAGGAGCATTTTGGGAGTTTTGGTCACAGTTCCTATTTTTAGGAGGTATCCCTATTTTTTAGGAAGGCACTATCAGTTAGCCTGCCATGTGGCGACATCACCAGTGGCGTGGGCTACAACAGTTTTCAGTTCAGAATGGCCAGTGATGGAATTGGAATAATTATTGAATATTAAAGTGTGGCTTTAATATTTAATAAAAATAAATTAAAGTGATTAATAATATCACTTTGTAATAAAATTTAATAAAGGGACCCCCCTCCTAGTTAACACGTGTTAAAAGGTGGACCTTTTATTAATGAGAAGTTGGGCCCTCAACTTGGGCGTCCAACTTAGGAGACTTTAAATAAAGTGGACGCTTCATTGCAGATCTGAACTCTGAGGAAGAGGACAGCAACATATAGTCTCTTGGGAACGGAAACTCTCAGGGATTTTGGTGAATTGGATGACAACCCAGTTCATGCTTGTGGGAGGCCTACTCTGGGTCTTCTTTTGTGCATCATTGGACAGATTCTAGGGCATTCTATTGCAGATCTAAACTTGCAACAGTACCAAATCAGCATTATTCTTACAATCCTTCATTTTCAGTTGCATGCATAGCCTCTCCTAGGCCAATACCATCTTTGTATGCAAGTGGGGTTGCAAACCTGGTTTTACAATGAATACAAAATACAGATCTGATGGGTATGTGCTTCAAATTCTTAGTTGGTGCTTTTCTATCATTTAATTGTTGTTTTTAGTTCATCCTTATATGAGATTTGCAGTTGCATGTATATTTATTTGCTATATTGGCAAATACACAATTCAAGAAAACTGAAACCCCTTCTGCATCTTCTCTCTAGTCTGAAAGAACACAAAAAAATTAATAAAAATCATAAAACATTAAAAATCACAAAAACAAATACTTCATTTCAGCAAAGGGATCCATCAGGGATCTTTCAAAGGCAACCAAATAACTGCCAAACAGGACCCTCTAAACAACTCCATTAGCCTACGAAGGTCAAATAATAGGCTAATTTCCTCGAACCCTGATGCTCACAAAAATGGGGACATTACAGTCCGCCCTCCCTAAAATTGCTTGTCCCCAAGCAATCTCCACTGCAAAGAAACTCCACTCCACCGGAGGCCCAGAGGAAGATCCATGACATGTCCCACACATCTCTAATTGACTCCTAAAGCACCAGCATAGACACAACTGCGCAAGGATATCCATCATACCGTCTGTCCAATACATGCGCATGAGAAATGTGCATTGAAATCAAAACATGTACAAATAAATCAAAGATGAAACTAAATGCTCTCTGCAAACTGTACATGTTGTGTAAATCACCAAAAAGCTCTGTTTGGAATCCTGATGCACCAGAAGGATCCCAAACTCTGCAATCAATGCCCAACTGAATGTCGGGGTGCCAAATAAGCCTGTAGAATACATCATCCAAAATTTGTGGCATCAACATGATACCACTATACCCTATAACTTGGTCAACCTCAACAGAAGAAGGAAGCAATCCATCGGCCAAATCAATCCCTAGAACCCATAGCCAGAATGGAAGTCTGCCATACACATTACCCGCTGACTTCCCCTGTGCAACTCTGACATAACCTTCACCATGCTGAGAGTGGTGAAGTAATTCATCGGGTTCCAACCACACTGTTGTGCCAACCCTGTCACCACCTGGATCCCAACACATCAGAACCTCACATTCATTGAACATGAGGAGATGAAAGTAACTCGAAGTACCAACATCACGACACCCCACTCCAAACTCTGCAACTCTCCCGTGGATGTGATGAGTGTCCCTCATAGGTGCCGAAAACGGTGTAACTCCTAGGTAGCTGATATAAAACAAATCAGCACCCTCTAGACTAAATATCCAACCTATGGGAATGCATACAAAACGGCCAAGATCATAGGATGCCAGAGTACCAACCTTATGCCACTCTCCAATGCTGAGGAGATGATACAACTCTCCTCCAAACTCAAGTATAGTTGTTGTCCTCCAAAAATTATGAATAAAATCCTCATCCAAATTAATAGAACAACCGTCCCTTACCAACTTATGGAGTAGAACTCCATCACTGCGGGTTGGACTAACAAAGCCATCATGCTCACTAAAACCACAACTTCCCTGTAGCCTCGCCTCCAATGGAAATTCTTGAAACAAGGAAGTCGCAAACTCTGCCAAGGACACATCAGCATGATGAAAATTTGATCCCTAACCCTATAAACAACCATCTGAAAATAATAGAGTTGGATACCCACAATCTCTGGTTCCATCTTCCGAAGATGGAAACACTCCATCCCACAATGGATGATATGAATCATGGGCCCTCAATTGGCTCTCCCTCAAAGGTGACTCATGGTCACAATGGTACAAGCTATGTGAAAACTCAGGAATATCATAATCATTCCTGTCCTCAAACTCATGCAACCCTGAAACCTCCTCGTGCTCAATCACCGTTAGGGGTTCTCCCCTCAAACCATGAATGCCACTACCATCTGTAGGTGTCATAACAATAGTAGGAGACTAGATATGTGTAGTGGATGAATAAGATTAAACCAAGCTCAGCTCCTTGCAGAGCTCGTCAATCTGAACCTCTAATTCTTGACAGGCCTTCTAAGTGCTCTTCAAGGAATCCTCCATGACAATAAGCTGATCAATAAGCTTATCCACTTCCTTTTCTTTCCCCTTAAGTGCATCATAGTAGACCTTGCCAAGCTGGAGTAGGTGATCTCTATCTGAGAGTAGCTGCATGCAATTGGTCTTCATCCCTACTATCGCTTCTCTAAGCACCTGTGCATCTGAAAGGGGAAATTCTCCATAAGGGTCCATATGTTCTCCTACAGAACTCCAACAACATTTGGCCATCATCATGCAGGTGTCATCAAAATATCTGATGGCAGCACTAATCTGGACTTCATTCACCTTCAGTTGTCCTGCCAACTGATTGGACTCCTTAGATTGATTAGCCTCATATAAATTTTCTGATTTGCAATCAACGCCATGCAACATTAAATCAGATTTGTTTTCAATGCTAATATCAACTTCATGAGCGCTGAAAATGTTATCATGGGGTTCTGTCAAACTACTATCATGATGTAAGGTATTCTCAGCTCTTGTAACCAACCATCACACAAAACTTGTGTCTTGTCCACATCTTCTAAGGTCTGATTCGCAAAATCAGACTTGTTGTGGCCTGAATGTGCATCACATAATTCATTTTTAACACCCAAATCTTGAGTGTCATTGTTAGGGAACTTCACATATCCATCATCCTCACATGGAATGGCTGCTATCCCATGATGATGCAAAGGATTATGACTGTTGTTACAAAAATCAGAATCATTGTCATACCCTTTTGTGGTTTCTTCATGTGCCTTGACAATAACATCTTCAAAGACACCCAACTCACAATCTGATTCCTTGCAATTATGATGTTGAGCTGATGAGGTCATGCCATGTTCAAATAATGGATCATCAAGTGAATCCAAACCTTCATGCGGCTGATTAAGAACAATCTCTACATCACCAATGTAGAATTTCGCGTTCACTTCACTTGTAGTAGCATCTAGTGGTTCTTTTTCCTTAACATCGTAAAAATCATTCTTTGGATCCTTGCTGATTTAGTGAACTTCAAATCTGCTGATTGTTCCTTCGGCTCTTCTTTTGTGATTGACTTTTCTACTTCAAGTTTTTTCACCTTTTCATCCGTGCATTGGTGGTTAGGCTCCCAAAATCCTTTGCATGAGAAGCATAGACCTTGTCTTCTCATTTGGCTCCTGTTCATTTTAGCAGGTCTTGTAACCTGTTCATTGAGTTTAGATGTAGAAACATCATCATTATATGAATTGAAGGTTCCATCATACCTGCTCACACTATGACCATGACTGAGTTTTGCCCCTTTAGATGAAATTTTCTCCTTATACACCCTCGTAATATACTTTACCAATCCAATCTTTTTAGGACTCAAGATGACAACAAAGTTCAGATAATCATTAAGAGAGTACCGTGCTTTAAAAATATCTTGCATACTCTGATAGTCTTCAAAGAGTCGAGGGGCTTCCCGTTCATAGACTTCCCCGAACTTAATGTCATCCTGTTCAATTTCTTCTCTGGATTTCCCTACAATACTGTAGTAACCCATAACTAAAACTAATGAGTGCTGGTCACTCAAACGATGTTAGATGTTAATTCACTGAATTTTTTTTTTTTTAAAACCACACATGCAACCATTAAAACTGACATGCAAGCATATGGGTGCTCTCCAAATGGACATGCAAGTACTAGGTACTAACATGCAACTGCAAAAACTGACATGCAACTGATTAAATTTCTGATTTCCCAACAAGATGGCAAGAAACCGCTCCGATACCACTGTAATGTCCCACCCCAGGTGGACACTTGCTAACTGAGTTTCTGCCTTTATATTTCGCTTGGGGTTTCAAGTTTCTGTTTGTTTTGATTTGTTTTCTAGAACTTTGCCAAGTAATGCAAATATCAAATACTAATGCAATGAAGGTTTTTGACCAAACTATTGTAAAGAAACCAATAGCTGTAGCATACTTGATTATATTAATTCAAATAGGAATTACAATAGCTTGCAACTACAATATTTTCAATGCAACTCTTCATACAATACTTGAGAATTTATTAGACTTCATACCCGGAAATCTGAAAATGAAAGTGCAGGTCTGAAACTATCATAACAGCAAATCTAGAAATGTTAAATCTGCACTGGCAAATCCCTTGTAGAGGTCGATTTGCATGGATGATTGAGTTCTCCATCAGATTGATGTTGCTGGTGTATTGCAGCCCTCTAGCCGCCCCATTAGCAAGTGGTCTCAACCCTCAAACCAAGGCGATTTGGCCTAGAAATAAAACGCCTCAGCTACAAAACTGTACGGTCTGCATAAAGATGAAATGTACGCCCTCTATTTGTTGTTGTGTACAGCCCAACAAGGTGATGATAATCAATGATGATCAGCAAACAATGAATTCTGATTTTTGATAACAAACCCTTCAAAAACTACACCAATTAGCTCAGCTGTGACCACTAGCTGTAGCCACCAATGTATGCAAAACTCCTTGAGAGATTTCGTTCTCAAAGACTGGTTTTCTTCTTCAAACCCTTGTATTTTCTCCAGAGCCAAAAATTCATGAATTGAGAGAGTAATAATGAATGGAGTATTTGCTTTTTGCAAACCTTTTATAATGGCACGAATCCCAAGGCTTTTTTCACTCATTAAATATAATAAACATTATATTTGCTTTTGTCGCTTTATATTATAACTTTCACTTGGACGCCCATATCATGACTTAAATGCTTTTGCCTTAATTTCATTTAATGCACCTTTATTATAAAATCAATACAAGTCATTATTATATGCACTTTTATAATTGACTTTAAACATTAAATCCCCTTTTAAAATAAAGTCAAATAAGTCATAATATTCTCACTTAATATTTTGACTTTATGATATTAAATGCCTTTATAATAAAGTCAAATCGTGACTTAAAAATAATTAATTATTATTAAAGTATGACTTTAATAATAATTAAATTCCTTAACTCCATTAATAAACCTCATTTCTCATTTCTGTCTGAACCTGGGGGTTCACCATGGTACCCTCTGTGCATCCAACCGCCTTACTAAAAATAGCAGGGGTCCCTCTCTATATCCACAGTCTTACTGTAAATAGTAAATCCCTCATTACTTGATCAAACCAACTGGGTAAGGGATTGACACTGCAATCAAGACCTGTCCAGGTGCCCTGCTATATATAGAAACACTGACTCTCCTGAAATGGTGACTTACTATAATTAGTAAGTGTGTATAACTAAGTCCAGAAACATCAAACGAAGGCCCAACCTGAACCAAACTCTGCTCTGAAAGAGAAGGCAATCAGATAACTGCCAAACAGGACCCTCTAAACAACTCCATTAGCCTACGAAGGTCAAATAATAGGCTAATTCCCTCGAACCCTGATGCTCACAAAAATGGGGACATTACACAATAGAATTTCAAAAAATCAGATTGTGAGATGCTGATTTTAGACTTGGACAGCTGCAAAAGAATTCATTTTTTATGCCACTCAAGTGTTACAAAAGGATGGCATATGCTTCCAGCTGTAGAGAATGATTACTAATTTACTATAGCCATGTTAATTATGATTTGGGTGAAAAATCAGAAGTTCCAGAAGTGTTAACAAAGGAATTTAGCACTAACTTTCCAGATTTTATCAGAGTGGCGCTGCAAAAACGTGGAAGGATAAAGCAGTTTGATGGAGAGTTTGCTAAATTCATGCAGAAAATTGTTATACTTCTATCCAGGAGAGATAAGGTGTTATTTGCAGGTATGTTGCAGCATAGTGCATCAAAAAGAAGATCATACAAACCTCCTAGATTGATTTGGGATCCTGGAGCTACATTGTTTATTTAGAGTTGATTTATTGGTTGAGCTGGCAATTGCTAGAGGGCAACCATATCTAGGGACGGAAGACTATAATGTCCGCATTTTTTAGTAATTCTAATTTGCAAGCTTTTGTCCAGTTCCAGATTTTACCAAAGCAACTTGGTGTTTGATGAGGGGATCTCCGAGGTTCTTGGAGCATGCAGGATGTGTTTTGCAGAGATGTTTGTTTTTGGCAGTGATCTCAGTTGGTCTTGAGGACCCTTATGACACTTTCAGAAGTGAATTTCGGCTTTCAGTGTGTTCTCCAAACTTCTTGGAGAGAGTGTATTTATAGTAAGTCACCCAGTCGGCTCCGATCATCATTATTCATCATTAGTATCATTCCAGTATAATCAGATTTTGGTTCTGATATTGTTTCAGTGGTTTCCGCAAATCGGGTGAATTAATGAGCATTTATTTAATTATTTCACTAAGGTTGCTTAATTCAATGAAATAAATTCAAAAGCAACTTAGTGTAATAGCTCGTTACAAAGGTAATCAAAAGTTTTAAATCATGGACGCTTAAAAAGGGGACCTTGTACATCAAATATTATTATTATTTTTTTAAAAGGGTATTTGGGAGCAAAAAGGGGTTATTTTATTAAAGTGAATTTAAAAATAAGGTTACTGGAAAGTTCTTCGAGAAAGTTATGAAAGGAGGTTGAGGGGGCTCATTTCTGATATGCAAATTATTTTATTTCCTTTTATGAAACCATTGTGGTTCTGTGGGATTGAACTCTGTTTATCTCAGCCTTCTTGAGGACGAAAACCCTCTTGGAGAAGATTAGCCACAATGGTGAAGATCCTCTCTGGTTAATACTGCGTGAGTCATTCAAAGTTACAGTTTGTGCGGATTGGTTTTCCGGCAAATTTATCCAAAATCTACGCTTGTGTTGAATGCTGGAGTATTGGAGCAAAGTCATACAGAGATTGCCTATGTATTCATTTGCAGATTTATGGAGTTTGTCACGAAGGGTTTACTATGCAAATTTATTGGAGATTCTTCGAATAATAAATTTGTGATTGAGAGTTATTGCTAAGGGTATGGTGCTACAGCTGAAGTTGATTTTATCATTTATCATAGCCTATTGTTTATTTAGAGTTGCATTGGGGTTTCTGGATGATGGTCGCTTCCTTTTGGGTAAGAATCGTGGTCATTAATAACCTTAGTTGTTAGTTACTTGGTGCACAGCCCTCTAGGTACATGTACGTAGCATTTGTGGGAAGCTTACGCTTCCACTACATCCAATATGTAATATTTAGAGTGGAGTGTAGCTACAACTGGAAAATATTGTTGTTTGATGGTGATGGGAGGTGTGCAACAGGCAAATCAGATTTTCATCTACAACACCATTGTTTCAAGCTACAACAGCATGTATTTATGTCACAGCAGCATCATAACATTGTGGGTCTACACCATTTGATATTATATCACAGCTGTTATAATTCTGAGTTTTGTAACAGCAAGCATAGCAATTGAAGATCGATATATAATGTTAGAGTTTGAGGTCAGATTGTTGTTATTAAGTGTTTTCTTTATGCATGCCAAATGTTTGTATTAATGTTCATGATATTTCTATGCATTGTGGGTTTTCTGTTTGAACAAATATTGTCTCAAATTGCATTTTGAATGATCCCATTCCAAAACACATTTAAACACCTTGAAAACAATCACTATACAAAGTGTTTGACAAAATGGCTGCTCACTAGAAGTCGGAAATATTTGTGGGTTTCAGAAAAAATTTGGTTTACAAATTGGGGTTGGTCATTAGAGAAAACCCTCATCTTTGGCATTAACAAATTCCACCTAGGGTTTGCATGTTGAGCTAATTCAAAAATTTGCAAAATTTCAAGGTTCTATCGATTTGGATTTGCAAGCAAATTATTGTTTGTGATTTTGGAGGGTTTCCACTATTATCTATTGGCAGATTTATAAAGGTTTCATGTATTGTTGTTGTTGTTGAAAGACTTTGATTGCATCATAAGGGAAGCCACTTCAGACCCTAGGGGGGCAATTCACATTTGACATTAAATCTTGATTCCTTGAGGAGCGATCTGCACACTGGAGGTCCATATTCATCATTTTATACATTTTTACTAGCTCATATTTGTGGCGACCAGCTTTGGGTATCATCTTTGATCATTTTGGAAGGGTGATTTACATGCGAGGGGCAAACTACTTTGGAGGACAGCAACCAGCATTTCAACACTATTTTCCAGCCATCAGCCCTCATTTCAGCCCTAGCCGCAGCCATTAGAGTGTTGTACTTGTACCAGCATTGGAGGGTTGAATAAATTATTTAGAGTGCTGTTGCAGGTATACAAGTACTGCGATCTGCCATTTTCCAGCCTCACATTGAGCTTGGACCAACATCATTTCATTTCCCATTAAGGGCGAAACACTTGGCACATGTTGAAGCATCATTTTGTGAGGCAATCTGCACTTTCAATTCTATTTCAAGCTGCCCTAAAGTCTGAACAGCCCATAATTGCTGGTGTACAGGTCTTCCTTGGACACAAACCAGTTTGGTATCAAAATTGCTCCATTTTCTGCATTTTTGTAAGGAAACTTAACATTGCAAAGTTCAAAAATTTTGATTTCAGCGACATTAATTCAGTATTGTATTTGTGACATCATTAAAATATCACATTTGGGGTTTGATGATATTCTGCACTGCTGTCATATATTTTCCGACCAATTGTTATCCAGTGCAACATTCAGTTTTGGCAATTTTTTAGTCATAAGGGTTTCCTATTTTCATAAATTTGAAAGTGAGGGTTTGAAATAGTTATTCTCAACTACTTAAAGTGGTTACCAGCATTTATTTCTTTTCCCAGCTTGCTGTTCAGTATTGCAATTGTTCAAAAAAATTGAAAAAAATACAAAAAATATATAAAAACCCTAATTTGGGGACATTATATCTTGTTTGGCATGTGTATTCTCGTTAGTATGTATTTGTGTTTGTCTTATAATGTTGTCACTTATCTTGTGTTTGAGGTGTACAATGGTCATGTATTATGGGATGCATGATCATCAACCTTAAGTGTATTGGAATAATTCAAGATATATAACATCAAAAAATGAGTGCTCAAATAGTATGGATGTGTGGCATTCATTCAATAAGCAATATATAACTTTAGAAGTTTGCCCGGTGATTGGTTTGGATGTTTGTATTATGCCTTGAGTTATACTATGAAGGTCAGTAATGTCTTTTTAAGTCTTGATATGTTGAATATTCTGAGTGTGGATATAAATTAAACAAGACTAATAAATGAAAGAACTTAATTAAACCCATCGATATTGTTACATGGACTATAGAATATTTGACCACTTCAGGCCAAGCTAATAGTTGGGGTGGATCAGGTTTCCCATCAATTGGTGGGTTCATATTGCCCCACTACACAGCAAGTGCCGAGGATGAGTGGACTCTTGTGTATTGGATACTTGGATGCACATCATACTTTAGATGTACTTGGCATGTTGCCATTATTATTGTCCTTATCATAGTTTAAAAACTTGCAAAGAGAAACTCCTTGGCAAGTACTCACGAGGCAAAACCCCTCACTGAGTCACTTGTGAGTAAACTTGCCAATGAGTTTTGAGCAATTTCCTGGCGAGTTACTCATCAAAACTCACAAGTCAGTGGGAAAAACTCGCCAACAATTGCATAACGACAGTCATTTTTCACAATTTTTTCTTTGCACTCACTCCTTCAACGCGTTAACAAAATTGTCAAAAACTCACAAGTTTGAAGGTTTGTGTAGCCTTGATTCGAAGGCCTTAATTTTTGAAAACATGGCTTAAGCCTTAATTTAGGTTTGGTGGTAGTGGCACCACCCTATATCGTGATAGGGAAGACACCAGGGGTGCCAACCCCGCTAGGGTCTCTAAACCTAGACCCCTACAAGGGGTGCTGCCCCTAGACCCTACTAGGAGCACTACCCACAAATCCCTACATGGGGCAATACCCCTCAACCTCACTAGGGGCTTTGCCCCCAAACACTTGGGGCACTGGGGGATACCACCCCAAGCCCAAACTCTAGTTTTAGAAAGAAAAAAATTTAAAAAAAAATTGGCTCATATTTTCTACAAATGAAATCTGTAAAAATAATAATGTGGATTTGCAACTTATAATCACATGGCACTATGATGTGCATTAAACTCATTTTTTGATCTATAAATGAAGCAAAAACTACTTATCTTCTATAAATTTAGTTTTATGCATGTTTTTAAATTTTTTTTTTGCAAATTTATGTGCATTTTCATGTTAAAATTTTTGGCAAGTTGTTGTACCAAATCCGAAACTCGGATTACGATACCAAGATCTTAGTTTTGCGTTTGTCAAGTCATTTTGTAATGAAACTACAATGGTCAATGTTGTGTCTTGTCATCAAAGTTCAATGTTTGTTTTGTTGTGAACTATCCAAAATTGTCGTGTCGTAGTCATTGTCAAATCCGTCGTTGATCTGTCTCACCATCATAAATTTTGTCGTAAAAAATCGTTTTCAAAATTGTCAAGTTTAGGTTGATATGTCGAATTCATGTCTAGGCATTCGACTACAGTGTTTGTCAAACTCAAAGTTCGTGATGTCCTTGTCATTTTGTATGTCCGTAAATTTAATTTTGACATATTAGTATATAATTAATAATTTGTTATTGATTATTTATTAAATATCAAAATTAAAAATTGTTGTTAAAATTCTAAAAATAAAAAATTATAAAATCATTATTGTTTTAATAATTATTACTAATGATTGTTAAAAAATAATAAACAAAAAACATAAACATTTTTAAAAAAGGAATGAAAGGAAAAATAAAAAGCAAAACATTTGTATAGGCGCGTGCCTATCCAAAGCCACACGCCTTTATAAAAGGCAAAATCAAAAACAAATTAAAAAAAGTCATCAAAGGCAAAAAGCGCTTCAAGCGCGCTCCAAAGGCGTGAAAGGAAGGAAAAATTAAAAAAAAAAATTAAAGCACCTCTCCCCCACATCCTACGCGCTCATTCAAAAGGAGAATAATTTGCAAACAGGAAGCTAAAAGCGCTTCAAGGGAGTTTCAACATGCTTCAATAGTGACAAAGGCGCCATCAGGAAGAAAAACCACAGCCAGCAAACACAAAACGTGTCCAAGGCAAAAAAAAATGCACCCCAGCTTAGAAAGAAATCAACGTGCCTCTACAAGGAGGCCAAGGAAAATCTCACGCGCTTAGAAAGATTTGGCGCCTTCAAAGCACCATTCCTCATGCCACGCAACCAAAAATAAATCAAAACAATACATAAGCGCATCAAAAAGGGGTAAAACGCATTTATGAAGATTGAAGCGTGCCTTTGGAAGGATGGGAATCGTGTTTTTGCATCTTCAATGCCAGTAATAGAAGAATTTGCGACCTCAAGTGCATAAGCGCGCTCATACATAAGGGGCGTCATATATGAAGATAAGCGATCAAGATCCACGGGAAGGCACCAATTTGCAAGTAGAAATCAAACGCCATATTGGAGGTAAAGTGCGCCTCTTGGCAATTGACCCGTCTCATCACAATGAAGGAGCACTTCACCTGAAGGATGCAAACGCTCTCACACCAAAACAAAGAAAAACCACTCCAAATGAAGGAAAATCGTGCCCATGCCTAATCAATGCACCACCTAGAGGATTCAAACACATCATATCCTCTATCACTCAAGCCTCATCAAGAACTCCACACACTGCTATATAGGGAGGCATCCCAGATGAAATAAAAATTTCCTTCACTTTGTAAAAATGTCATCCAAAGAAGGTTCGCAGCCAACTCAACAAGGATGCATCAATCCAAGCATTTATATGTTCTTGTGCAAGAGTTCAAACTTTATTGCGAATGAAAAATCATGCCATACAAATCAAATGCAAAGTATTAGAAGGCTTAAAAAGATCGTAGGAGTCAAGGGAAAATGAAGAGTCTTTAAGAATCCAAACGCCTATAGAAGACTTTAGCATCTAAATCACACGCCTATACAAGCCAATGACAATGCTCTAGGAATAAAGGAAGGCGGCTAGATAGAAGATGTAATGCTAATTTGGCATTTCAAACACCAATCAAGATTCAAAGGAGTCTACAAAACACAAAAGCTTGTAAACAAATGCCATCGGGCCATTTCAAGTGCTCACACGCCATTCAAAACAAATCAAAATAAAAATCAGTAATAAGTGTGTCCATACAGGATTCAATGCAATCAAGACAAAGACCAGAAGAAAGCAAGAAGCCATTATCTTGAATGACATGGAAATAAGCTCATCAACTACCTAGAAGAGAGCGATTGATGCAAATCAAAAAAAAAAGTTCAAAGTGGTGAATTTTTAGAGTGAGTGGTTTCAGATTCCAGTCATCAAGATTCTTTGCCCAAATAAATTTTCAGTATTTTGTCAAAAAGTTTGTCGGATTTCATCAAAGAATTCATCAGAAGTGTCTAAACCAGTCAGAGCCGCCATTTCCCAGAACTTCTATTTTTAGCATGGGCTAAAAATAGGTCGTCATCAAAGAAGAAAAACATATCTAAAATTTGTTGATTTTAGCCTTTGCTATTTTTAGCATTGCCCAGAGTTAACTCCTGTCTGATCGCCATGCGTCAAATGTGAGCACAAAGTCCAATTCGCAATAGATTCAATCTTCAGTTCAAACGGAGGTTGCATGTTTTAATCTTTAGTTGAGCCGTCAGTTGCATGAATTTAATTTCAGTTTCAGTCAAGTAGATAGTTTGCAATAAGTTTGTATATCACGCAAACAATAGTCAGCTAGGGTAACAGTTCAATTATTATTTTAATTCGTTCTTCATGCAATCTTCGTAAACAGTATAAATAAGTGCTTTTGCACACATGGAGTGATCCATTAGGAGTTAGCTTTTTCAAAGCTTTTTGGAGAGTTAGCTTTTTAGTAGTCATTATTCAGTATCAGAGTTAGAGAAATCAGTGTTGTATGATCAGTCAATGAATAAAAAACAATGGCAATTCTCATGCCTGCATTACGTTGAAATTGTTATTTGTCGAATGTGCAATGTGATTGTGATCCTGTCATTCATTCAATAGTATTTTATCGTGCCTATCTTGCTTCTAAAAATCTATTGAATTGTTGTCATTCTCAGTGCTGAAGGTTAAATCGATTCGATGAATTTGCGAACTTCGTGTCACAAATGAAGTTGAAGGTATAAGTCGCAACTTTGTATCGTCTTCCGCTTGAGTTAGTCATGACATTCGTAATTATGTATTGTTGTAAATCTATTCAATCCAATCTGTGGTACTTGTCCTACTCAGCCTCTAAATTTAGCTGAATAGTACAAGGCTGCAAGTGTGTAGTCTAGGTTCTAATTCCACTAAAAAAGCACAAAAACCCTTGCTTCATGATTGAAAGTGTGTTTCTGCCTTTTGCACACTGCAAACCCAAAAAAATTGCAAATTTTCTTTTCATTTAACATAAGTATGAAAAACCTTTGAAAACACTGTAAAATCTATATAGTTTTAGGTTAGTTTTACTTTACAGGGAGCTTCCCCTTCTAATTCGAAGAGTAGTCTTACCACACATCTGTCTGTTTTACTTTCGCACTGAAAGTTGCGAAATAAAACGCTAACACAAGTTTTAGTGAGCTTTTGACAAGCCACCGAGTCCAAGTCAAATTTGGGTCTACCGAGTATTGCCAAATCATAAGGTTTTAAACTATGTTCCTTATACTCTAATAGATCATTGACCTTATAGTAAATCAATCTGATTATAAACTTACTAAAATATTATGACTTGAAATGGAGTTATGCTTGGAAAATTATATTGAAATTATATCATTTAAGGACCTATTGGATTTAAGATTATATTTGCTCTGTGATGCACATGTATAAAAGTATATTGGGGTTCTATTTTGGGGGTGTTACAGATTTTTAAAGTTCCTCCTGGGTGACTCGTGCACCATCACCATCGTACTCAAGGAGTAGCTATGAAGTATGAAGGGATGGTGTAATGTCCCCTTTTCGTCAGTAATTGACTCGGAGAAAGTTAGCCTTACTCCTAGAGTTTCCCAAAGGCTAACTTGATCGTTAAAGGGAAATTACTTTTAAAATAATTAATTTTAATTTGTCTAAAGGTTTTAATCTTATATTTTTAAGTTGACAACTTATATTATTTAAAAAGTGTTTTATAACTTCCTAGGTGGGCGCTTGACTTGGAAAAGTCATATTGTTTTAAAGTGGCATCCCATTTTCGAAGAGAAATAAATATTCCATGAGCCATAAAGTAATATTATATTTTATTTCTCTTGGACATTTCACGGGAAGCTTATAAATGGAGTTTTCAATGCTCATTGGTTTCTTATGCATTTTGAATATGAGAATTGTTTCTTATGTGAACATGAGTTGTTGAGCTTGGTTCTACTGGGGTTGTTTAACCTCTCTGATTTGTTGGTTTTGGTAGTGAAATACTTACCCTAGCCAGTTGGGAGTGATTTCATTTCAGAGATCACCTGTGCGCAATCATGGAGTTTGTAAATTTTGATGTATTCTGAGTTTGATTTTGGTGCTATCAATTTTGGTGTGAAGGTTTGAGTATTTCTGCAGATTTTAAGTGAAAGATCAATGCCAAGTCCCAGATGTACCTTTTTCCCTGCTGTAGCCATACCATATTGTGGTAGTCGTACCATGGTAAATGTTGATTAATGCCATATGCTGAGGCTTGGAGGGACGTGGATTTGGGGGTTTGTCTTTTTGTGAGTAACAAAAGACAAAGAAATGCTGAGTGAGCAGCTTGAAGACTTTGTTGACATCAAATAAGTTGTCATACCTTCCTAAATGGTATGTGGGTTCTTGGAAATAAAGCGCTGCCTTGCCCTCTATTGTGGGCGCCTAGGTTGGAGTTAGACATTTCAAATGTTTTTTAGGGGAGCTAGGGTGAATTTATGATGTTATGAGCATTTTGGTGTTTCCAGTACTGTTGTACCTGTTGTACCAGCGAGGTACAGATCTGATAAATTATTCTAAGCAATAGTTTAATGCTTTTAGTATGATAGGAGCAGTTTGGTATGAGTTTTTGAATGTGTTTATCTCAGTGATATGTTCAGTTGTGAGAGTTTGGGGATGTGTTAGCAGCAGTTTCAACGTTTCTGGAGTTGTTTTCAGTGATTTATGTGCATAATCAGACTGTTGTTCTGTAGAACAAACCTGAGTATTTGTTGTGGCAAAGATTTTCAGAGGGATTTTACAGTGTTTGTGGACACATTCCATCATCTACTGCACCAGAGCCTCAATGGATGACATTTTTGAAATTTTGGGTGACTTCTAATCCTTCCATGTTCTGATTTGAAGTTACAGCTGTGTTATTTTATTAGAAATCAGACATTAATAAGTCATTGCAGCATTACATAATGATTGTAGTTCATTTACAGTGCAATGCTTTGTGTTTGTAACCGTTGGAAGGTCATACCACCAATGGGACTGCTTATTTCTTGTTCAACTACTCACCCCACTGGACAAGTGGTTTCATTGTAAAGGCTTCTCGCTGAATAAGTGGATGTGCCTATGCTTTCTTTCAATATCCCCCACTGGACAAGTGGTGATTCCCACGATTAAGTGGATGCCCGCTAAATAAGTGGATGTCCACTGAATAAGTGGATGTTGTTACTTGCTGCATTAGTAGTTCAATTGTCTAGTCTAAAACACCTGTATGCTCTCACCTTGCCTGTGTCAGGAATTGGGTGATCAAAAATGTGTGGAAGAGTCTAGTTGTTGCATTTCATTTCTGCAGTGTTGTTTTAGAAAAAAAACTAGGGTGCCCATTACAGATGGATCTGCCAAGAGTTTGATGCTACAACTACAAGTGAACAATGCACCTTGAGATAACATTTCTATGTACATGGACCAACCTAAAGATACGTTGTTCTCCCATGCATCCTATGCACCACTAATCTATAGGACTAAGTCCAATTGTCACGGCTCTCTTTTCACTAGATATAACTAGCTTTCTTGCCTTTGTATATGCAACTATTTCTTTGGGCCTACCTCCGACCGTTGCTCTCAAGGCAAGTATTCTTCAGGTCTTTCTTTCCCAATGGCTTTTCCCTGGATGAGCACTAAAGGTATTTGTAACACCCCTTTTATATTAATATAATTATTTTCTATCAAAAAGTTTTCTTGGAAGACTTGCAATTATTCTAATGTATTTACTATTCATAAAGATGAATTTTGACATGTAAAATAGGAATTGATGGAAAACTCATCGTGACTCGCCGCGACTCACAAATCATCTAGCAAAATACACCGAGTACTTGCCGAGTCTCTATTGAGTACTCGTCAAGTCTCTGTTGAATCTTCTAAAAAACTCGCAGAATCCTATAAAAAACTCTGAATCCTATAAAGAAGGCATAATTTATTGGTTTAAGGGTCATATAACATATGTAATCTTTGAATTATGCAAACTGATGATCAAAATGGACTTACGTGTTCTCTAAATGCATTAGTTTCTGTTTTTTTGTGTAATTATGTTTCTTTTTTTTTCCTGAATTTTCCCAAGTTTTTGGAGTCTCAAGTCCAAGTCAAAATTTTGGGCTGCTAAGTCCATGCCGAGTCCGAGTTTTCCAATAATGCTGTAGGGTATCAACATGCATACTTATGGAAGTAACCCATAGTGTCAATTTTCCTTTGTAGGTGCACTCACATGTTTGTTTGAATACAAATATGAATAATATAGATATCCATGCAAACACATAAATGCATACATGCGAGCTTTTATGTTTTTATAGATGTATTCACAATAATATCAATAGGCTGGTAGTAATAATGATAGTTACTTGGCCTACCAGATAGGTGATTTAATATGTATACAGAGCACAAAATTAGAAAATAAACTTACATTAATTTGGTAACGCCAAGCCAACAAGAAAGCTGAGATTTCTGCTGTTCAAACTATCACATAAACTCATAGCTTGTTTGTTTGTTTGGTGAATTCATTAAATTATTTATCTTTAATTATCTTAATTGCATCCTTAGATTTGCAAAAGAAGTTAATGCATTAAAACAAACCTTAGCCAAACAGACACGGGCTCTAGGGATTAACTCTCGATGGTACGTGGCAAGCTTTGCAATGGCTGTTACCACAAAACAGAGAAATCTTGCCTGCCCAGACTTCTTAAGAATTGCCCCTTCATAATTGCCAACCATATCATGATTCAACGCAAGACGACTGTCCAAGACAGAAAGAACGAAGTTCAAGGTAAATGTGGATAAATAAGTAGTAGAATTAAATATTTAAATATAAGTTGTACAAGACCTGGATGAAAGATTTTCATATAGAAGCAATTCCAAGCCCTCAAATAGTTCCCTAGCCACGTCCTTATGAGATATGCCACCACCTCCATGTTCACCTATTGCCCAGCATAACTGCATTGCTAGCTCTGTCTGCCACAATTCAAAAATTAATGAGATAATCTAAAAAAAGGAACCTCTGAAAAAGTCTGAAAGACAAATATTGAAAAGCTTGATGAGAAGGAAAAAACTGGGATAACATCATATTGCAGAAGAAATATAGCTCACAAAAAGTTGTAATGTCAGCAACCACAGATTCTTATGGCAGGCAACCCATGTCATGAAGTTATCCAAAGAACAGTTAACCTTATCTCTCTAGTTTAACTTCAGGCTTCTCATGTCCTATTGTGGCCTGTTCTACATCCTAATCTTTTCCAACATCTTCTTTTGTACTGTCCAAATGCCTCAATGTGTGTGAATTTAAAGCTTTCCAAATTGGTAACCTATACTGATAAAAATAAGCTTATAACAGAGTCAACAAGACAACAGGAACAACTATGCATTTTCCAGCACTAGGCCAACATCCATATATCAGTTCAAATTACCATCTCACAGTGTTGCCATTTCCTATATAAAGATCCATGTGGGATAAGCCTTCTGTCCCAATGTAGTTATACTTCATGCTATAAAAATCAGTAGGGAAAATTTAAGTCCAGCTATGTTGACCTGTCAGTGAGACAATTGAACAAGAAGTCTCATAGGAACTGAAACTTATGCTCGAGATTTGTGTTTACTTAAGAATAAATATGGAGTTAATTCACTGGTACATAAATTAAAGCTTTCATCACAAGGCTTTATCTGTTGTGCAAGACCTGGACCACTCTCCAGCTATGGCATATAAATCTTGATCCTCTTTGGATGTCTCTAGTTGCTCCTTCTGCCAGAAAAATCTTGTTGAGGTATATTTCTAGATGATAGATCATTCTTTATGGAAATTGTAGTATTTGTTCAAAACTCTTTCGACTGTGGCTCACTGTAGACTCAAACCTTATGCTAAAGTTGAACTCTGTCATTCATTTGAGCAGTCAAAGGATTAAGAAATCAACTTGCTGACTTCTAGTGTGATAGAGCACAAAACCTTTAAGTATCTTGCCATAGTGCTATACATACCACTAATTACTGTTTTGATTCCCAAGAAGACAATACTTGCATAAAAGAGATCTGTATTCATTCAAGTCTTCCAAGGATATTTACAAAAGAATAGCCCCTTTAAAGTATGTGTTCCTCAAAACCAAGAGAAGATAGATCAGTTCGTTATTTTTTCCTAAGAAGATAATACTTGCATAAAAGAGATCTGCATTCGTTCAAGTCTTCCAAGGATATTTACAAAAGAATAGCCCCTTTAAAGTATGTGTTCCTCAAAACCAAGAGAAGACAGATGAGTTCGTTATTTTGGGTAAAACAAAATGGGATGATGTAAGAAAGATACTTCTCAAGAAGGATCGCCAGTAGAAGAGTGAATCATGAATGCTGCTCAAATTGTGGAAATATTTTGCATCAACACATCATCCACCTTGGTAAAGTATTAATGCACCAACTGGGGCAATATGTGAGTGTGCATCTGTGCATAAATGTGTGCCCATGCATGCACGTGTGTGTGTGTGCATGTGTGTGTGTTTGCATGCGTGCGTGTGTGTGTCCACTGACAGCCACCTAATAATCTGATCATAATAAGGATATTGAAATCAAATGGCTTTCCACAATCAAAACCCTGTGTTTTACTCCATGATGTTGTAGACTCAGGGTTCTTGGATGGTTTATTCTGTATCACGATTAGCTAGTAAGCATATATTATCAAAACAGTCCTATCGCATGGACTTGGCACTGAATGTAGAAAAAGAAATGATGTCAAGCCCATAATTTAGGATTGGAGATTTTCCAGATTTCAGGAGATTTTCCAAGATAGATGTGAATTATAATACAACAGAGTGAGAAGGGCTTCGAATGGTGATTGCTGTTAGAAATTCCTACAGTGCTTCATTGCCAATTCTTTTGTCTTAATTTTGATCATCAAACACTTATTTATCTCATGAACAAGACAGTATGACCCAAGGATGGGTAAGCAGATGGTTGCTTGTCCGGCAGGATTTACCTTTCAGAACTTGTGGTGCACCTTGACAAACATCATGTGATTAGTAATCAGGATTTCCAAAATTTTCTGGAGAGAACCTTGGATGAATGGCAAATTCTCAGATTTGTAGTTGTTGAGAACCCCAGTCCTGCCTAAGAGTTATGAAGATATAGGTAGCTCCCAATCTTTTGAAGTTTTCTGCCATGGCCAGTGGAGAAAAAATTTTGAAGGCCCCTTCTGACTTATTGGAATATTTCTCCATATTGTTGCTAAAAAGATCATGAGATGTATGCTGTAGAATGAACTCCAAAGTGTTCCCTGAGAGACACATGAAGGGTGGAAGACACACAGACAATGATGTTGGGGCAAAAGTGTTGTAGCCATCATGTGATGGCCAACAATGTCTCTGAGTGCCAAGGATCAGGTGACACCAGAATTACCCTTCAGTCAAGTAGTATGTTTGTAAATATAAGGAGATGGTTAAGTAGGGTTCTGATATCCTGATTGACGAAAGAACTTGTTGGAATTTCATTTTCTCCTTTACTACTTGTATACACATTGTATTACTATGACTTGTTAAGCTTATTCTGAAACCCAGTTTCTTCACACATGGCATCGGAGCATTTCATCTTTACTGTAAGCCTGTGACTTGTGCATGACAGGATGAAATCAATTTTCTAATGAATATGGGGTGCTAAATCTTCAATTGCAAAAGAGATTTTGCCATCGGTGCATTGCAGTGACCAAATATTCTTGAAGGTAGTAAAGTTGCATTTCATTGGCTAATTGTATGGCCCAAGTACAGGCCGTACCTCTTGTGCTTAGGCGTGGTAGCTCTTGGGCATGAATCGCCCCTTTATTCTTGTTCATCTGTTTAGGTTGGAGGCGCCATGACTGAGAATGAATGATTTAAACGTTTTGGGGGTGAACTTTGACACTTCTAGGAATTTCTTGATGATCTTATATGCTGATTTGGGGTTTTAAAAGTGCTGCTTTTTTATATCAGACCAATGAGCTCAGTATATTCAGTATTTTTGTATGCTTACAGTGTGTTTGAGGCATCCTCCCATCATTTGCAACATTAGAGCTTCAATGGGTATGATTCTAATATTGATTTGAATGTTTTTTAGTGCCTCATTATCTTGATAATTTGTTGAGATTATTAAAGATTATTATTGCAGCCATTTATTCATTGTAATATCTTAATTAGTTGCAATATTCATATCTTGTAATACCCTGGATGGTAATACCACCAGTGGATTCACATTTGCATTTCAATGTAATTGTACACCCCGTTGAATAAGCATAGATAAGGATGGCTTGGCGCCTTGTGTGCTTGTTTAATTTGTTGTAATTGCACACTCTGTTGAATAAGCATAGAGAAAGGGCGGCTCAGCCGCCTTGTGTGCCTGTTCTCTGTATTGTAATCTCATCAAACACACTCCGCTGAATAAGCCAAGAGAAAGGACGGCCTCACTGCCTTGTGTGTTCATATTGTTTTGCATTGGCACACTCCACTGGAGAAGCGCAAAGATGGATGGCTTGCCGCCTGGTGTGTCATTATGATAGCATTCAATGTTCAATATATTTTGTTGCTGCGTTCTATAGATAATTGTGTAAGATACCCTACTAGTTCTACTAAAATTTTTCCTTACTTAAACAATTTTACTTGCTATCAACTCATCAACTACTCAACAACTTAAAGATCTACATCAAAGATAATTACTTGAATGAATCAACCTTAAAGATGGGTACTTGTCTTATTGCTTAATTCAATCATCTTGCAATGTCTTATTACATGGATAATGCTTTCAATAGCATGAAGTTACAACCTTATTCAGATGGAATTACAAAAGCAGGCTTTGGAGCCTAGATGATTACAATGACTTCCACACTTGATCAACTTAATCAAACTCAATGATGTCAACTGAATGTCAACACCTCACAATACAACAAGGGAGCATCACCTTGTCAGTTGAGGGAGCATCACCCCAACACTTGAAACTCGCAGGCCTCAAGATTACAATCTAAATAGCTTTGCAGAGAGAACTTTGTCAAAAGATTAAGATACCAAATGAATGAGAGAGCTCCTCCTTTTATAGGCCTTCCAAAGGCAATGAAGGCACGTTTTTCAATGCACAAGGAGGAACCAAGGCATGTTTCCCAAGAAGCATATCCAAGGGAATATTCCATCTGATGACTCATTCTGAGTTGGCAAGCTTATCCAGAGACCTTGACACGGATCCCGAAGACATTCTGTCGACCAATGAGAGCTCAGGTAGTTACAACTACCTTATCTTCTGACTAGGCGCCAAATGTTGACCCAGGCGCCCAACTGAGGTAGCAGAGTCATAAATAGGCGCCTTTCCAGGCTAGGCGCATTCTGGAGGTGAGAAAATAGGTAGGAGTGCGCCTTGCATGTAAGATGACTTTCCTTGACGATTCTTCAAGTCTTAATGTTCTGGAAGGTGGAATGCTTCAACTGGGAGTGAGCGCCTAACTTGGAAAGAGCTTCCACATGTTTTTACCTTGATCAAAAAGGTGTCTGGACACTTAACTTATCCAACCTCCTTAAGGCGCTCATTGAGATTGATCTAGGCGCCACTTGGGGTTAGACACTACCAAAGAAGTGCGCCATATTTTGACTTCAATCCTAGACGCCCAACTAGACTCTAGGCGCCAAAATGATGTTGCAACTGCATGGCTTTCAAGACCAAGTGCCAATTTGAGATGATATTGCGCCTTGCTAGGGTTAGGCGCCAAATTGGGGTTTGCAAAGAGGCTAGGCGCCAAATTGAGTTCTTTAGAATCTAGATTGCTTCCAAGGTTAGGCGCCAAAACAAAATCATTAAGAAGGTGTTTAAATGCTAGGCGCCAATCTGAGGGTGTAGAGGCATGAAGATGCGCCTAGTGAAGTCTGGCGATTCTATATGTTTTCCAACACTTATCAATCATTCAATGAAGACTTTTGGACCTTGATTCAAGATTAGGTGCCCAAATGAGCCCTCTGGAGTCTAGGCGCTCATTTCATGCATTATGAGTTCTAGGCGCTAATTGAAGGTGGTGAATGCCAAGAAATGTGCCTAGCAGGATGAAGTCCTTTGAATACCTTCTCCTTCAAAGATAGAGACTTAAGTGCAAATTTACAAGATCCCTTGTTAGGCGCCAGAGCTAGGCTATTCAAGCTGATGGGTGCGCCTAAACTCACTTGTTGTTTCTTACCACTTCAACACCTAGAAGATGTTCCAAGATGTTCCCTTTTACAAGCGCCTTCCCTCACAAGTTTCTTCGTGTGTTCTTCTTTGAAGGCGCTAAAACTGAGCTCCAGTGCCATGGGATTGCGCCTATCATCTAGGGTAAACTCTAGCTTCATTCAACCTACTAGGAGTTTCCAAGTCATATCCAAATGCAAGTATTCTGACTAGAAATGAAAGTAATTCATCATCCTTTCCTTAGGCGCAAAATGGCCTTCTTGAAGGAGGTGCATCTGAGAGGTTAAAGAGGAGGGAAAGTGCGCCTTACTCTTACATCACTTTTCTGGACTTAGATGATGATCACAATTTAGAAGGATGATCTCCAGAATCAATTTCAACACTTTGATGATACAAATATCCTTACAATTCACTAGGTGCCATACCAGGGTTGTTTCACCATGATCTATCGCCTCAAGTGTCAACTTCTAAATGAAGCGCCAATCTAGTGTCTCAGAGCCTTCTGCTAACGCCTTTGATAGACTAGGCGCTCAATCAAATTTGCAGGAACAGTGATAGGCGCCTAAGTGCTCAAAAGGGTTTTTTCCACTTAGTTGTATGCATTCAACATCTTAGGCGCACATTGGGGTCAATTTGGATGGAAAAGTGCACCTAGTGTTCATTTAATCATGTTCTTGAAGATTTTGCAGAATTGGAGTCACTATGAAGATCAGAACATTCTTTCCTCCCAAGCGCCCTAGTTGATGTGTTTGAAGTGCTTCAAAATATGATGTTTCTATGCTAGGCGCTCATCCAGGAAGTATGATGTGAAAATGGCGCCTAGACAACTTCCAGCTTATTTGGCCTCCAGACTTAGCCAAATTTTGGGTTTCTGACTTAGATCCTGCAAAATAATAAAACAGAGTTAGTCAAAAACCACTTCATTCCCTCATTATTTAGAATTAGCCTCTAGGAATGAGGACTAAGCTAATCCATTCTTCACTTGATGATCAAGCCGGAAACGGGGACATGACAAATTGTGTGTGGTCCTACGCACTCTATGCTCTCACCTTGCCCATTCTAGGAACTGGGTGATCAAAAAGTGTTAAGGACATGACATTGTAAGTTTATTTCAGTTGAAAATTTCAAAAAAATTGGGGTGCTTATTACACCCATGAAGGTTCGAAGGCAAAAGCCCCTAGGGAAAAAAGTTGGCCCTTATAGGTGGTCTTTTGGCCCCTGGTTTTACACCTATTGTCCTATAAAACCACTTAGTGGTTTCCTATACTAATATGCCCCTAAATAGTTGAAAATGGATTAGGCTTAAACATAAGAGTGAAATATCTTATTGTAGTGAATAGTTGAGTTAATACGGCAAATGCTATTTTTATTGTGTATTTTTTTTCCTTAGAATGGTTTCCAAGGGTAAATTCTCTTGTTATATTGTGAGTGTGGCACTATTTTCTTTCTATTGCATTTAAGATTCTATTAGCATTGCTTCCCTTCCATAGGTTTATCAATATTCTTTTTCTTCATTTGGTATCAGATCTAGGGTTTAGTTGGTTCTTTAAGAGAAAGAGCATCTACGCTCTATGATAAACCTTTTCTTGAGTAAGTGCTCTATGTAGGTGAATCTTGCGTGTGAAGGAAATGGTGAGCACTTCAAGGATGGACATGGAAAACTTTGATTGCAAAAGATTTTGAATTATGAAAGCTTAAGAAGGAAGATCTTCTTGTGAACAAAGATTAGTGGATTGTGGTGTCAAGATAGAAGCCCTTAGGTATGATAACAGAAGAACGAATGAAGATTGATAGGAAGGCAAAGAGTTCAGTAAGGTTGCACATTTCAAATTCCATTTTGCTAAATGTCACAAGAGAAGACTACACAAAGGAATTGTGACACTGTTATACCCATATGAAACTTTCATATGTTGCCAAGTTTATCAAGCAAAACATTTGTTTGATTGTTCCTAACGCTTTCACAAAATGCTATATAATTTTGTGACTTTACTAACTTTGCAAAATCAAAAGCATATCTATGTGATATCAAGAAGAACATTTAACGGAGAAATATAAAGCCACATCACCTGGTCTAAAGACGCGCCAAAAAGAAGGAAATAGTTCATCCAGTTCAAAAGCACGCCTAAGAAGATATGAGCACACTTGAGCAAAGAAATGAAGTAGTCATGAGCAAAAGCACGCCTTAATGGGATTTGACGTTGTTGTACATTGAACAAGGAAAGATCAAAGTTCTAAAGACCAAAAGTGTGCCTTAAAGACTTCTCACACACCATAACACAAAGGGTAATAGAAAGCTGATGAAAAAGTGCGCCTAGATTACAAGCGCGCCTTCCTGCCCCAGGACATGCCACAACACAAGATTTAGAAAAGGAAAACCAAGAAATTTTGTAAGAAAAGGCATGTGAATCTGATGCCAAACGCGTCTCAACAAAAGGTTGAAGATTAGTTAATGGGAATAAAGGTGCACCTACTCCTCTTCACACATGCCTTTCTGAAAGACACCAAAGAGTGTTGTCAAGCACGTCCCTACGAAATTAGGCATGCCAATAAAACTTCCAAATAGGCATGCGTCAAATTTCATCTTCATGCACAATTAGGAAGGTTTGTAAAGTAGAGGCGCAACAATATGGAGTTTGATGTGCTGCTCCAAGGAAAGAAAAGTTGCAGAGTATAAGTGTGCCTTCCTACAAACACATGCACTTAACCAAAGAGTAAAAACGACCCCAGAATCTTTCACACACCTAGAGAATAACACTCTTCATAAGCTAATACAAACGTGTGTCCAATATACATAAAACGCACCAATACAATGCATGAATTAATATTATAAATTTAGCCTTAGAGTAAAAGCACATCTAGTTCACACTAGGCGCGCCTAAGCAAAAAGATTTTTTTTTTGTTTTTGTTAACTCCAGTTTAAATGATAAATCAAGCCAACCACTCTCGTTCTAAAAGAGGTGCCCCCTGTTGGGACTCCTATTATTCAAACCTCATAATTGCAAAATCATGCCAACTTTATCAAAATTTTCCTAAGGGAGGTCCCTATGTATTCGTCCTATTTTGTGTGTCTGGTGTTGTCACCCCTGAAATCCTTGAAAATTTGACCGAGTCTGAAATTTTTGAGATCCTCCAAATTCTAGAATCTGCAGTTTAACTCCTATGGATCTGAAACAACTCTCAAACATCCTGCCAACATATACATGAAATATAACTTAAAGTACAAGAAAGTAAATGTCAACAGGTAAATACCAACTATTATATTTCATGTATATACCTCTGTTAAAATCCTGAAAAAATCCTAAGTTTTCCTATCCCTGGCGAAAGTTTGGACCCCCTCAGGAATTGCAGAACTTTGACCCCCTTCAAGATGTAGAAATTTTACCCACTCTTGGACATTGTGCGACTTTCACATGGTTCAGGACTTTTCCATGCCCCCCCTAAAGTTCTGCTTTCCTCATATCCCTGTCCCTCACGGAATTTTGTATACCTTTGGACATTGCGAAGGTTTTACACCCTTAGGGATATTTCCACTTCCCTTCAGATCTCTGCTCCCTCATCCTCCTTTTCCAGTGCTTTCCACATACCCCTGGAAGTTCCGCCAACTTTCCTTTTTCCTCTCCAAGCAGAGTTTTAGTATAGATGCGGATACATCACAGACACCCCAAAAGTTCCACAATGTCCGAAACCCCCCAAAACTCCCACTTCCAGTACCCCCTCGAATTCCTGCAATCCCGCAAAAAAGGTGTAAACACGAAAAGCGAAAACTCCATTCGACTTCCAGAATTATGCAAAACCGTGGCAAGTCACCATTAATGCGAAATGGGTGGTTGAGAATGATATATTTATTGCAGTTGGTGGGGTTGTTAGGGTTTTCCCGCCCATTCCATCGTTAAATCCGAATTGCAAAGGCTATAAATAGAAGATTGAAACTCATTCAAAGGGTTGGTCATTTTGGGCAGAATTTCTCTCTATAGGTGCCAGAAGTCCAGAGGTAGTTAGGGCAGTGACCAGTGATCAATTTCATTTCTTCAAGAAGCAATTATCAAAAGTGTGTGAAATATATAGTAATCTTGATATCAATCATTGTTTTTCTCCACTACTGTAAGTGTTCTTTCAAGAAACCTCCAATCGCGGTTAGGGTTTTCTCTTGCCACATTTAGTGGTATGATTGTAAAATCTGATTTGAATGAATGTGAATTCTTAATCCATTTCCAACTTTGTAAACAGTCATTTCAGTATTACACATGGATGAATGTTGTATGGTGTTGGATTACTAAGTATTCTCATGGTTTGATATTGATTTTTATGCATCTGAATCTTCAGATAGGCAGTCATACATCTCCTTGTAATTGTTTTCCTTTGATAAACACGAGACTCTGCAGCCCAATGGATAGGCATCGATCTGCAAAGCCTGTGATCACCCAAACACATTAAAAATCAAAACAAATACACCAAGTGTAGTGTAGTTACAGTTTTGTATGTATCCATGTTCTGCGTTGAAGTCAGGGTATATCCTTTAGACAACATTTGTGTTTCATCTTTTCAGAACCTGCATGTATACCCGCATCTTGCACTACTGCAATGATGTTGTTTTCAACTTAAAAGAGAGGTTAGTTAAGGTAGTGAGCTTTGTCTAAATCACTGACAATCAGAAGGCTTAGAACAACATTTTGAGTATCACTGCTCTTGTTATTGTCTAGTATATCTTCTGCATGATAGTTAATCCCTACTTAGGGATACCTGTCAGAATACCCTCCATGGTCTAATTGAACCAAAAGGGAAGAGGAGATTACCCACTCCTACCAGTCAGCCCTTAATCACCTTTATCCTATTGATGAACCCCCTTTTCATCTCTTTGACGACATCCTTGGCCTCGGAGGTTGAGTAAGTGTTCTAGGGATTGGTGTAATGTTCCATTTTTGGTGCATTGATTTTTGTGTGCATTATGCTTGTTCGTAGTCTTGTGAAGGCTATCCGGCTTGTTGGAAGAACTCCAATATTCTTGGAGTGGTCATGGTTCAGTGTGCAGAACAATTATTTGGGTTTCCCTTGTGTAAATAGATTATTTTTCATGGCTTTGAGCTCAGTTAATGTCCAGGGTTACAATAATGGTTTCTAAAGTTTGATCGGGCTTCCGGTTTGCTCTCCAAGATTCTTGAAGGAGCCTTCTATTTTTGGAAAGTCACCCGGAAGGCTTCGTTGCGCATCCCAAACCTTACAGAGCATATTGGTTCAGTTTAATTTGCATTTGGAGACCGTTTGGGATTTTCTACAAAAATTAATATTTAATGAGCTATTTTAATTATTATTTTCACTTAAGTTCCTAAGGGTGAAAATAATTAAAAAAAAAATATTAAGTGTTATAGCTCATTAAAAAGGGGGAAACATATTATTTTGATTAGGCACATAAAAGTGAGCACTTAAGTGGAGGAAAAAAGAAATAATTTAAGTTAGAAAGAAAATGTTATTATTTTCAAGAAATAATTCATTTCCTTTGTAACTCCTCAAGTGCCTTATAAAAGAGGATGAGCTCTCATTTGGAAGGGTAATGTTATGGCTTTGGAATTGATTTGTTTGCAGATGGATTGAACTTGTGAGTTCTTCCATATTCTCTTGAGGATGAAAACCCTCTTGTAGAATGCTCTTGAGGACGAAAACCCTCTGGAGATTATTGGTGGTTTTCATTATAGGAAATCACATGGGGTTGATCAGAGATGTTAGTTTTTGTTGTGTTTTGCATTCTGATCCTAATTTGTATTGATGAAATCAATTATCAAGAATATTGTGTGGGAGTTTGATTCATATTTTTGTTTGGGTATGAATTCACAACTGATCCGTACCTATGCTAGCCGTACCTGCAGCTTGTGTTGATCAGAGAAATAAAAAAAGATAGAGTTGATATATGTTCTAAGTCTTTTGCAATGTTATTATCATGCTTAGGCGCCTCATCTCAGATTGTTTATAGTGGGTTTTAATGCAGTCTGATTTTTCTATTAAGGGGTCCATACATCCTGCTGTTGTACACTGCAAAAAGCAAGACTCTTAAAATAAAATCATTAGGGTTATCATTTGATTTAAGCTTGTTTGCAATGTTATTGTTGTGTGTTTGCTTAAAGTTCTGAGCAGTTTATTTGAGATTAAAGTCTGACTTTTTGATGATAGACTCAGCCGTACTTGTCCAGTGTCGTACTATGCAAATTTGGGCAATTTAGAAAAGAAATTATTGTTGACATGTTTGTTTCTAAACTTATATGAAATGCAATAGCCTTGTTTGGACACCTCTTTTGAGACTGATTTCAATTGTTTGGAGCAGTTTTGAGTTTACTGTGATGAATTCTCACTTCCCAGAGCCGTACAGACCTGTAGGGGAGTATGTTGAAATTCAAATATAATCTTAATTGCTTTGGGTCTTCTCTGGTTTGCATTTGGAGTGATATGATATGTAAATGGTGATTGTATATGGGTTGCTCAGAATTTTTCAGTATTGTGATCCTTATGGCTTTATGGTTGGTTTTTAATGGTGTCGTACAGCAGGGTATTTAGCACATGTTGAAAAGCAATGCTGTCTGATTTGTGACTGTTAAGGCAGTTTTTTGAGCCATTCTCCAATGTATTTCTGAGCTTTATATTGGGTGGATTGTTCATGTATGTTGTGGTCGCCATTGAATCTTGACAGGGACATCCATGCCAAAAGATTAAGGCAGATTTAATGATTTTATCTTCAATCAACTGTCATCAGAATCAGTATTATCAGAGTTATCAGCATCAGCAGTGAATTGATTGACTTGTGTTTATTGCAGCTGATTTCATGGTACTTATCATCATTAGCAATTGATCACACTCTAGTAATAGTTTTGATTATGGTGTTGCATTCCTAAGCATTGTAATAATCTTTTATCTTGCAAACTCACTAAAGTACCCCTGGATGTTTTACCGCCAGTGTGGAGAAACGAACCTTTATTTATTGTTCTTACCCGCTGAATAAGTGGATGGCTCTGCTTGCTTTCTTACCCACTGAGAGTGGTGAATCCCCACAACTTGTGGATGCCTGCATATGCAGATGAATGTTTATGTTGCACAATGTCATGTTTTGTAAACCAAAGCACATTATGCTCTCACCTCGCCCAGTTGGGATCTTGGTGATCAAAAGTGTGGAGGTCATTTAGTTGGATGATGCAATATTGTGCTAGCATTGTGTTATCACTGTGTAAGTTTCAAAAAAAAATTGGGGGTTGTATGTTACAATTGGGATTAGTTGTTTTGGGACCCAACAAAATGGCATCGTTGCTGGGGAGAATTTGATGGTTCAAAGAAGTTGAAGACGCTGGTGTTACATTGAACCCAGAATCGATTTGCGGCCTTGAAGATCAATCACACTTCAAGGAATTTCCTCATTCGGTGAGGTGGCAACTCTGCTGTCAGAAAAAGAAAAGTTTGTTCGTTGTTGTTCCAGTTGTGTTGTTGATGATTTGAACGCCCCAATTTGTGAGTAGCAGCTAGTAAATTAAGGTACAAGTGACTTTGTCCTTCCAAAATCAGTTGAGACATCTTACAAAATAAAGGTATTTGTTTTATTAATTCTTATGTTGCCTTGCATGGTGAAAAATATTAGTCATGGCCTCTTGGCACACTAATGGCCCTACAACATATCCTTTTTATGCATCATCCTAAGTCTCATGCCCTAGCTATTATGAGGATGAATATGCTTATGATTCTTATGATGATGATTCATCCTATTATTCGGAGTGCTGTGCATCTTGCATTCCCCCGCCCCAATGTCAAATGCCCTTGCATAATCAAAATGAATTAGCTAGGCTGCAGTATGAGATTGAAAAAGGAAATCAATTGCTAGTTTTTGTTGCAGCAAGAAAAAGAAATAGAAAATCAAATCATGCTACATCAGTCCAAGCTGCAATCAAATGCCCTTCCAGCAGTTGCCAATGGCTTTTTTTTCGGCCCCCTCCCATCGCCAATGAAACCACATAAAAACAGCTGGACCTCTTGTGGGTCGATTATGAAATGCAGTCCATGCCCAAGAAAATATATTATCAAATGCCTCTATTTGATGGGTGTGATGTTTATGATGGAAAGGCAGATATTAATGCATTTTCAGACTTCATGGACAAGTTTCAATTTGAAGATGAAGATATGTGGATGAGGTTCTTTGTTAGGTCATTATGTGGATTGGCATGGAAATGGTTGGTTGGTTTCCCTGAGCATCACTTTGCTTCTTGGAATGATTTGGTGATTGCGTTTGAAGAATTCGCACGTGATTTAGACCTTGTTGTTCTAGTCCAAGAACTGGAAAAAATCAAAAGCTATGAGGGTGAATCGAGCATGGATTTCAGTCACCAGTTTGTTGTTGCATTGTCAAAAACCCCAAATGCTTTAAAACCTTCTCTCCCAGCATGTATTAATATGTTTTTTGAATCTTATGAAGTTGGGTTAAGCTCAGTACAAGAAGATTTTGTAATGTCCCCTTCCTAGGCTAGCACATTTCATCAAGTTAGTCTACTACATGGATTCCCGTAGACTAGCAAAGGTGGTGAGGGGACCCATGGAGTATTGGTTCATCGAGGCTCAATCAACTTTCACGGAGTGATGAGTTGGACTTCTTTTGGCGGGATATATCATCTGGCACTTTCTGGGGCGAGTTTGGGCCATTTGGCCAAACTTACTATTTTTAGCAGGGGGTCATGGGACTCAAAGCGAGCCAGTGCAACAATCTTGGTATTAGTCATCATTCCATTGGCCAGCTCAGCGGTGCTACGGTACAACTGTGGAGACCCTTTGAAATAATATTTATTAATCGATACATTTAAGTTAAATTAAATATATAACTTAATGTATCTTTTAATAAAGTGACTTTATGAGTATTTGAGGACTTAATGTATACTATAAGAGTGCTTTTGGAAGAGATTGTGTTTGCTTTTTTAGATTGACGTTTCAGATCACACTCCGTGATCCATCATCAGGATGAAAAGAAGAGAATGAGTGAGTTGTAATTTCAGGTAGAGTTCCTTAAAAAGAGAGAGGGAAGTGTGGGCACGGATTTTAATCTAAAGAGAAGTTGTGAGAGGGATAAGAAATATCTAAGTCAAAATGGATGGACCAAGAATAGATGGAAAGAGGCAAAAAAGGAATTATATATATCAAATATATAAAAATACAGTATAAGAGAGATAGCGAAATTTAAAAGAGAGACAATTATCAAATTTATGTAAATAATAATAAATGTGAATAAGAGGTTAGGAAAAAAATATAGATAAGTATAAATATATATGTGATAAGAGGAAAGGTAGATAAATATAAGGACGGAAAGGTGGAAAACATGAATAAACTAATACAAGAGTATATATATATATATATATATAAAGAACGAAAACAAATTAAATAAAAACCTACATACATGCATACATACATACTAACATACATAAACAAATATATATAAAATATCCATAGAAGAAAACAAATGGTGTAAATATATATAAGGGATTGACATAAATATATATGATGCAAAGACGCATATAAATAAGTTAGAAATAATGGGTAGGAATGTTTATTTATTTATATGCATCTTGGCATTATATATATTTATGTCAATCCCTTATATATATTTACACCATTTGTTTTCCTCTATGGATATTTTATATATATTTATTTATGTATGTTAGTATGTGTGTATGCATGTATGTAGGTTTTTATTTAATTTGTTTTCGTTCTTTAGAGGAAAGGTAGATAAATATAAGGACGGAAAGGTGGAAAACATGAATAAACTAATACAAGAGTATATATATATATATATAAGGACGGAAAGGTGGAAAACATGAATAAACTAATACAAGAGTAAAGGTGGAAAACATGAATAAACTAATACAAGAGTATATATATATAACATGAATAAACTAATACAAGAGTATATATATATATATATATATATATATATATATATATATATATATATATATATATATACTCTTGTATTAGTTTATTCATGTTTTCCACCTTTCCGTCCTTATATTTATCTACCTTTCCTCTTATCAAATATATATTTATACTTATCTATCATTTTTTTCCTAACCTCTTATTCACATTTATTATTATTTACATAAATTTGATAATTGTCTCTCTTTTAAATTTCTCTATCTCTTATACTGTATTTTTATATATTTGATATATATAATTCATTTTTTGCCTCTTTCCATCTATTCTTGGTCCATCCATTTTGACTTAGATATTTCTTATCCCTCTCACAACTTCTCTTTAGATTAAAATCCGTGCCCATACTTCCCTCTCTCTCTTTTTAAGGAACTTTGCCTGCAATTACAACTCACTCATTCTCTTCTTTTCATCCTGATGATGGATCACGGAGTGTGATCCGAAACGTTGATCTAAAAAAGCAAACACAGTCTCTTCCAAAAGCACTCTTACAGTATACCATGGACTGTGGAAATATCATGTATATGACTTAATGTATGTTAAAATAAATAAAGTCATGACTTCATGAGATGGGCGCCCAAGGCCAAAAAGGAGAAATATTATTAAAAGATTAATATCCCTAAAAGTGGCGTTGGAAAACAAGAGAGGGATAAAAGTGAAAAGTGAAGTCTTTTTCCTCAATCACTATTGCAGATTTTCTTGTATGAGCTTTGTTTCTCTGGCTATGCTAGGGTTTTGAACTAGCAGACTTTGAAGACGAAAACCTTCATTATTTGGAGCACCTGTGGGGTTGAGAGACATCTCTAGAGTGTTGTTAGAGTGGTCTTATTCCAGAGATCACACGGAGCTTCATTTGCAAATAATCAGCTTGTCATGGCGAGGTTTTATTTAATATATCTCAAGGATTTTGACATGATAATTATTGGTGGACATTGAGGAACACATTGCAGGTTATAGCCATGGATTTGAAGGTGTTTTGATGTGCATTTGACCTCCTAACCAGGCCTTACTATACTGTGAGGATTTGTGGCTGTTTTTGGGAGCTTTTTCATTGCTTCTTCTTGCCAATTTGGACGTGGTTAACCAGCAACAGTTTCAGACCAGATTGAGGAGATAAATGGAGCATTTAGTGTTGAGGAAGCAAAGTTATGTTGCTGTTTGAGGCCGTACCAAGGTATGAGGGACGTTGGGCTGCTTATTCACAACAAAGTAAAGTTTCAGAACTGTTTTCAGACCTCAAACAGAGGCAATTATCCTTGTGAATGCTGTTTCTAGTTTGTGGTTAACAAAATATTTGAGTTTGTATTGTTTGGAGGGGATTCATAAGCTTCAACTGCTGTAACTGTCATTTCCAGCCATGTACTGTTTATAACAGCAAATGGGTATGTTGAAACTTTGATATTTTTGAGCATATCATACATGGGTATTGTTTCTTTATGTATTGTAATGCATTTCCATTGAAATAAAACATCTGGGTACTGCTATTTCCTGTTACTTTCAAATATATATGTACATGCATGTCTTATGTCAAATGCAAAATACACCAAAATGCACCAGGTTCAACTAAACCGCAGAAAACCATAACGAGGTGGGATATTACAGATTTGAGGCTTGTTAGTTTGCAGCAGGCCTACCTTACTCTTGACGCCTTGGTTAGAATGAGAAATGAACATGTTGCTAGGTTGTTGTCCCCTAAGGTGAGTATTGTAAAAGATGAGTAAATGGCGGGCAGCAATACTACACATAAGGTTGAATGTGTTGTCAAAAGAGTAGAGTTGTGTGAGGCAACATCATGTGACAGTTGTGCTGAAAGTGAAGGCAGTGTGGCCACCTATCTCCAATTGGATGCATCATTCCTTGCAGATGATGATGTTGCTTTGCCTTGTGATTCCCAACCTGAAATTGAAGATGGCAATGGCATGTTTGCACCCAATGACAACCGAGCTGAGACTGGTAAAGGTGCAGACATTCGGTTTCACTTTGAAGACCCTACTATGGGTGATGTCAGTGAATGTGATATTCCCAACCTGAAATTAAAGATGGCAATGGAATGTTTGCACTCAATGACAACCAATCTGAGACAGGTAAAGGTGCAGACATTCGGTTTCACTTTAAAGACCCTGTTGTGGGTGGAGATGTTGGTGAATGTGATATTGCATGGGGGCAGTTTAGGAGTGAGGACAAGAGGGCAGAAGTTTGTGATGCAACATCTTGTGACGGTTGTGCAGAGGATGAGGACATCCGCATTCATGTGCAATTGGATGGCTCTATTCATGGGAATGATAACGATAATGAGTTTGTATTTGATGAACTCCCATTCTTCATTCCTCGAGGAAAATTTGGATGATTATGGTGTTGTGGGTGCTTGTATGAAGGTCGAGGCATCTCATGCTTCAAGTGATATTTTTCAGACTTATTGTCCCTTTACTAATGACTTGTGCACTGACTAGTTTCAGTCAAGTGGTTCGACGACTGTTGACATTAGTAAATATAATTTCCATGATGCGCGCTTTGACACTAATCTAGTTAGGCAGGCTACGAATAAATTTCCTTGTGATGATGTGGAGGAGGACAGTCTTGTACCTGTTTGCAGTGGCAGTTGTAATGCAGCGAGTTGCCCTATTGAGATTAAAACAGAGAGGCTGTGGGATGGATGTAGTCTGTCATTTCAAACGCCAAATTATGATTCTTATGCTAATGATGACAATGATGATATGGATCAGGTATGATCCAAGTATGGAGCAAGATATCAGCATGTGTGGGAATGATGTTTGTTGGTCACTGGTTGTCCGAGAGTTTGATGTGAATGTTGTTAATTATGATGTTTTCCTTTGTGACGAAGATGCAAATTCTACTATTTTGAATAACAGTGATATGCCTGAATTGGAATCATTCAATTGGGTCCAGCATGTAGATGAAAATGATATTGAACAACAGCAACATGACTGCCAAGTTGAAGATCAGCATGTTGTTGCCCAACTTGAAGATATGACAGAGCTGGATTTTTTCCAGTTTGATCTACAAGACATGTTTCTTGTTGTGGATCAGCAGTGCAGTTAGGCACATTTCTCTTTTCCATGTGAATTGGAGGTGCTCCTTTTTCCTCAATTTGCATGAAGAGGTCAACTGGTGCAATGAGGTGACAGTTGATGATGGAGGTTCATCTTCATCCATTTGTTTATGTGCTGACCTAGTTCTTGATTTTGCACCCCCTGATGTTATGAAAGTGCATAATGTGGAATGGAATACCTATTATTTATGGCTTCCTTACAACAATGTTTTCATTGGTGGAGTTGGCCTTGGCTTCATGACCATTGGTTGCCGATTAGTGCAAGTATGTGGCATTTTTCCTTTGTTGCAGCTGGGTGGTGAATGCAAATTTGGTTTGAGGGGGACCAACACTTTCATTCAGCCTGTTTTTGACAGAGGCAAGTAGTTACAGCAGTCTTGTGCAGGTTGTCATGTCCCCATTTCCGGAGTGACTTCTAATGGAGTTGATGATTAGCCTATCATCCATTCCCGTAGGCTAATGCATTGGTAAGGGAATGAATTTCTAGTTTGAGCTTATTGCTACACATGGAGAACCGGAAAGTTGGTATGTGTCTATACATGGAGATTCAGAATGTTAGCTCAACTAGTATGTGATCAATGAAAAATGCAATATTGAAATTGTATTTTTATTTCATTTGATGGATTTTAGAAAATGGAATCTTTAATTGCATTTTCTCTAATCGATTTTTATGGAGTTGTATATATGAATAAAGGGGATGTGTTCATCAAGGAGTTATAGGTCCAAGCTAATGCCAATGATTGCCTTGAAGATGATCGACTTGCCACTAGATAAGTGGATGACATTGTATATATTTCTTGTATTTCCACCCACTGAATAAGTGGTGAATCCCCACTGCATAAGTGGATGCCTACTCATAGCAAATGAATGTATTTTCCTTGTTGCACAATGCTTAGTTGTAAACCAAAGTGCATTATGCTCTCACCTCGCCCAATTGGGATCTTGGTGATCAGAAGTGTGGAGGTCATTTAGTTGTTCATGAAAGATTGTGCTAACATTGATTATCATTGTACAAATTTAAAAAAAATTGGGGTAGATTTTTACAACCCGGCCCTGTACCAAGCCCATATGGGCACGAGGGGCAAAATTACAAAACCCGGTAACTTAGCATCCAAGCTTTTACTGAGTCTAAGTTTTTGAACTCTAAGTTCACCTATCCTTGCATATCCTAATTGGAACAAGGGATTCCACATGCACATAGGTGATTCCAATTTCTCTATTAGAGCTACCTTGGCATAGGTAGGAACCCAAGGGTTGGATCATTAGGCGTTCTTCGCTAAAAGACTATTATCGAGCATAGAAAGAAATTATAGCACTATGAAGAGACATTCTCTTGGTGTGGTGTGTCCACTGCAAAAGTTATGGCATTACTTACTAGTGATGCCATTCTCTTTTTATGTAGACCATCAAGCATCTAGTGAACAAGCCCATCATTCACGACCGGAGGAGTACAAGAGTACACATTTCTTTATCATTGTTCGACCAAGGAAGAGTCATGCCATTGCAAACTAGCTCTTCAGGAAAAAATCTAGTGAGCCACCCAAAGGGGATAAATGAGGATTTCGTAGACGCACACTTGTCTTAGATTGCCACGATACCTACTTGGTATGAGAATATTGGAGAGTACTTGTCTACGTCTTCCTTTCTAAGGGACATGCAGCCAGTAGAGTAAAGGAGGCTAGCATTAAAAGAGATATCATTCCAACTAGTCAATGCATTGTTGTATAAAATGGGAACTGACAAAGCAGTAAGAAGATTTCTGATGCGTGAAGAAGTAAGAAGCATACTTCAAGAGGTACACGAAGGTCTAAGCAAACACCACATGGAGCCTAATGCCACAACACGTAAGATATTTCTAGCAATCTTATGGTGGCCAACACTTCATCATGACTTGAAAGAATGGGTTATAGAATACGATACATGTCAAAGAGTGGATAAACCCTTGAAGAGGGCATTCATGCCACTTTGGTCATCTCACTCACAAGAGTTATTTGAATGTTGAGGATTGGACTTCATTGGTCCACTGAAGGTGAGTAAAATGCATTGGTGTAAGTATATCATGGTGGCCACATAGTACCTAACCAAGTGAGCCAAAGCAAGGGCCCTACTAGATAACAATGCTCAAAGCATAGCCTAAATTATTTTTGAGCAAATGGTCACTACATTTGGCATTCCAATATAGATCATTAGTGACAAAGGGGACACTTTGTGAATCATGTAATCCAATCAATGATAGCAAAGTTCTAAATCTTCACTCCCTTTCGAGTCTGTACTGCCCACAAGTTAAGACCAAGCAGAGGCCACAAAAAGGGTTCTTAATTTGGGTGATTCAAAAATCATGTGGGGTTGAACATATGGATCATACTATGGGCATGTTTAACTACATAAAAAGTAAACATCAAACATACACCCTTTCAACTGATGTATAGTCAGGAAGCTGCAGTGCCAATGGACATGGTATCAAGCCTGAGGATTGCGATCAAAAACCGACTGGGGAATGAAGAGAGCTTGAAAGAAAGGTGTCTAAAGCTTGATCGGTTAAATGGAGAATAATAGCATACTGGGCAGCTGAAGTGATGCAACAGAGGAGAAGCACTAGCATGATAAATGCTTAAGAAGAATAGCTTATAAGCCCAATGCCCCAGTGCTTAAGTACAACGGATGACAAGAATTTAAACCTAGCAAGTCCAAAGTGTTTCTGGCTAGGATCATTTAAAATTCAAGAAATGATGGATAATGGTTCGGTCAGACTTGAAAATTTAGACAAAACCATTGTAAAAGAAATGGTGAACAATTCAAAGTTAAAAATATATCATCAGCATAGGGAAGAATTAACATGATTGATATTGACGGCCTCAAGAATCAAGCTTAAGTACCAGAACTGGGTATTAAGCAAGGTACAACTATTTTTAAAAAAGTCAAAAACAATTTGATTTAGATCCTATAAATAGATGTCACCCTAATGAATGTTATAAGGGACCTCATCATTCTTGTTTGCCTAATCAACAAACTTATCGAGCTTCTAACACTGTACAACATCCTCTGCCCAACACTATACAACCTACCCACTTGATGCATTGGCGAGCTTCTGACATTGGAACTATGAGGGACTGTAAAATGCATGGAATTAGACCTTTGATAATCTCATGGCTAGCTAGGTCTTTTTCCCTCTAGCAGGTAAAAGTTTGGCAATAAAAAATATTCTTCACTAAAGTGACCAGTGAAACCAGAATCTGCATCATGCCATAAAAGGGGAAGATTTTAAAACAAGCCCAAAAGCTTAGTAAATTGTATAAACTAACCTTGCAAGGCCTATGCAGAACAATTCCTAGAAGATGGCAATTGAAAATTCATTTCCATAGAGCAGGTCGTTTTTGGAAGGACTGGAATTTGAAAAATGGAAGGCTTTTTATAACTGTCTCAAAAGACTTGGGTAATTTAGTGAGACATAAGTTAGCTGTTTCCTGACATCTAGGACAAAGCAATGGAGATTCACAGATAATAAAATATAAATAAAGACAGAACACAGGGTTAGAAATAATACTTATGTAAGTTCTAATATTTATCATATTTATGTAAAAATTCATTTCCATAGAGCAGCTCTTTTTTGGAAGGACTGGAAATGAAAAATGGAAGGCTTTTTACAACTGTCTCAAAAGACTTCTATAATTTAGTGAGACTAGCTCTTTCCTGACATCTAGGACCAAGCAATGGATATTGACAGACAATAAAATATATATAAAGAGAAAAAAATAGGATCAAAAATGATATTCATGTAAAATTTAGAGTTCTAAGATAATCAATGAAACAAAAATAGGAAGCGATCTAACAGAAAGTACAAAGCAAAGACAGAAAATAAATTATAAGCAGAAGAAAGCAAGACTCAAAATGATCCACTGGAACATGAACTAGAACTCTTTTAGGGAATAGATGATCAATAGTAACTACTTGTTTCTATTGACCTTGAGTACATGCAACTAGCTGGTAGAAACATTTATCGAACATCAGATCTTGAAGCCCTGCAGAGGGTTTTGATGCTTGTATCAATGAATTGGAAAGTAGTGGGAATATGATGGCATTGATAGAACATTAAATATTTATCTGGAGTCCACACAGCAGTTATTTATGTAAAATTTAGAGTTCTAATGAAATCAATGAAGCAAAAATGGGAAGTGATCTAACAGAAGGTACAAAGCAAAGACAGAAAATAAATTATATGAAGAGGAGAGCAAAGATCAAACCAATACTGCAACAAGAATTAGAGCTCCCTTACGGACACTGCCTATAAATCATCTATTGGTTTTAGCAATTTCTGAACAGTGCCAGTGATGAACCTAAAAAGGAGAAGATAAGAATAAAGTTTAAATAAAGTTCAAGGTCTATAAATTAATATTGAATAAATTTATAAAAACACAGTATCCTGTTTAGTAGTTCAGGGATACTCAGATTAGCAGTCTTATAGTTTGTCTGGTTTTCACCACTGTATTCTTACAGTATATAGTCAAAGGATTCAAGGAATTTAAGCACAAAGACCCATCCATGACATTAATATCCAAAAGACTTACTTAGACTATAAACTGACTTCCAACACATTTAAAGATATCTATATAATTATTGACATAGAATTTTCAACTTATCATTGTCCCAAGCTATACCACAATTCATGCATCTGCATAGAGTTTCCTCTTTCATCTGAGGTGGTATCTTCGGAGGCCCAGTTTGTAATTGCTTAATGAGCCTTGGGACTAAAGACTAGCATCATCTTTCCTCAACCAGGATATTACCTGTTCCTGAGCTCTCAGTGAGAGTTGCATGATGCTTCTGGGCAGGGCTATTGGCATGGGGATTTTGCACCATTTCAGTTATCAATGCCAAGCTAAATCATAGAACAGAAGATGATTGATAGTATCTAGTTGTTTCTGTTACTATTCAGTGCAAATAACTAGCTGGTAAAAAGATTTATCGAGCATCGGATATTGAACCCCTTGCTGGCCCAGTTTTCTACACAAGATTTGATGTTCACGTCTATGGACTGGAAAGTAACAGCGAGAAGAGGACATAATATGAAATCAAATTTGTTATGTAGAGTCTGCACACCAGGTTGATTAATATGCTAAGGAAATTATGTACAGATCATTAAACTGAAGTCTAGAGACTTGAAAATGCTATGATTTTTTTTTTGGTGAGATATTTTAATGTTCACATAGTGCACAAAACTAACTCCAGTAGAAACACAAATCATTTATCATAACATCATTTTTGACCTAGCCAATCTATCAATGTTATCCTACTTTATACACTAATCATAATTCTAAAACCTAGCTCTGTTTCTCTATGCAGCTCAGTCTTTAACTACTAAGGATAAATGAATTTAACTTAAACACAAATGCGGCTGACATTCATTTCTATTTCTGTTCATTTATTACAAATAGAAATTGTGGACATAAAATACAGAAATAGGCATTAAAAAGAGTAATTTAGCAGAACAAAACTAGGGATAAATGTCAAACAAGAAACCTTACAAAATAAAACCAGGCAATACCTTGGCAGGGCTATCAAAAGCCTCCCCAATTCTGTCCATTATAGGCTTCTGCAAGGATGTTTGTGTAAACATTAAAAAGAAAAAGTTTTAGGTTAAGGAAGAAGGAAAGAAAAGAAAATTGAATTTATAAGAATGACCAATAAAATAAAAATATATATCAAAGATAAAATTTGACAGTTAATTTTCAAATCTTCGTGTCTGAATGAGCTCCTATTTCGGTAGGTCCAGGGGAAGAAGAAAGACCTTCAGCAGTGAAATGAATTGTGGAGATCGCTGAAATGCAGCAAGCATAAATTCGAAAAGGCATTTCCGTACCTGCACAAGTGAGCATAAACATGAAATTGACACTAAATATAATATCACATAATTATGTATATACGAGAAAGCATTATTTATGCATAATGTCAAATTACACTCATTGTTTTCTAATTTGTTTTGAAGATGGAAACCAATTGAAACTCTCCTATCAAGAATAATGGGCACAAGTTCACAACAATGGCCAGAGTAAGGAACTAATCATGTTTACTCCTAAAGGGAATGGTTCCAAGTTTTCCAACCTCCAGTAAATATTGTCAAGACCATAATGTTAAAATACATTCAAATGAAAAATGTTCTGGACAAAAGAAATGAAAGAGCTGATACTTCTTATTGAAAAGCAGCAAGAGTCCGAGAACAATAAAACCATCAAGGTAGCCAACCCAACACCTCCAGTTCTCAGTTGATACTTGTTACCAAGGAATATCCATCTACAAATCAAGAAACTATTTTTGCTCACAATTGTTACATCAAGGGTCGGCTTGTACAACTCACTATAGTTATGGGCTTAGTCATAGGGTTCGCCAAATTTCGGCCATGAGGTTCGAAATTCGACGAACTTTTCGCCAGGCCATGAAATTCGGCGAAATTCGTCATAAAATTCGTTGTTTAAATGCTTTGTTTTTTTTTTAAGCTGATAGGCTGTTATATGTGAGTATTATACTGCTCGGAAAATTGTCTCACGCCTCAAATAAAATTCGCGCCAGAAAATTTTCTAAACTCGTCAGTTGTTCCTATCGGCATATTCCTTGAACCTCCTTTGGGTGCTAGTGCTAGTAAATCAACGCCTATGAAAAAGAGTATTATGAATTAGGTTTTTATCTCTCCTCCCGTGACTGGTTTTCACTTTTCCATGTTGCAAAAAATTAAGAATTGTATTAAGATAAAAGATCCGATGGATTCTATGCTCCACGGCGACGCGTCCCCTGCCCCAGAACCCCCCATACCCATACCAGGGACGTTTCGGGGATGCGGGGACGGGTAGGAAATGTCCCCTACCCGTCCCCCCTTCCCCGGGGACGTCCACAAATACTTTTGCAACAGATTTTTAAAAAAAACACATTTTTTTAAATAAAAAAAAGGGATGGGGGGGCCACAAGGACCCCCACATCCCTTTAAACATACCCTAAACCTAAAATAGAGATCATATCAACCAAAAAGAAAAAAAAACATAACTCATTTTCACATTTTGCATTGGTGAACAACATCAATTTGAAAGGAGAAAGAGGAGCAACAGCAATTTGAACAGGTTGACAACAGTTTTAGGAGAGGCTGATTGGGGACAGCCATATATTCTCTATGTTTTTGTCATTTTGTTGTTGAAACTTGCAGCCTTTGGACATTTTGATGTAATTTTGATATAATATATATGCAGATTGTCATTGAAAACAATTAAATTTTGTTTACTTGTTTGCCAATTATCATGTGACAAGTTGAAAACTTGAAAACCAAGTTCAAGTGTAATGTTATTGTTATGTATCCATTTTTTAAGGTTGTATAATGTCTATAATCAAGGTTGCAACGAGACTGGTACTGGTACTGGTACGGGAGACTAGTACCGGTACTGGTACGTCTATTTTTCAAAAACAGGAGACAGGGGTACTTGGAGACGCCATTTTTTTTTTAATATAATTTAATAATTTTAAAAATATATTAATATGCTAACATTAAAATTGAAAATATCATGACATTGAACTTTCAAAACAAGAGAATTAGTAAAGTTTAACTGTTAACAACTTAACATTAACTTTGAAGTTTAAATAGTAACACACAAATGTCAAAGAGTTTCATACTACATATCGATATTACATATTGAAATTCAAAAATGTTCATAGCCTGGTAGGCTGATATGCATATAGAAAACAAAAATCAGAAATCAAAAATCTATGTCATCATTCTATGTCATCCATCTCTAGGTCCTCAGCTATGAGGCTCTCCAAATACTCATCACTCTCAAGCTCAGGTTCCTCTGATGGTAGTAGAAATGGGGGTAAATCATTGAGGCCATCTGGTTCAACCACTTCATCAAGCAAGGCTGCAACTTCTCCATCAAGTGAACTTTGGTCCCATTTTGCTGAAGGTCCCTCCTTGTACCCAGGTTCTACACGAGAGAGAAGGCGAAGTGAGCTATGAATGTACACTAGGTTCTCCGCTTTCTTTGACCCTAACCGGTTCCTCTTCAGTGAATGAATAAAACCATAAGTACTCCAATTCCTCTCACAAGATGAAGAGCTGGCTACTTGTGAGAGAAATCTTATTGCAAATGATTGCAATTCAGGGGTTTCACCTCCATGGTTCCACCACCACTCTATAGGGTCTTTCTTTGCATGCATATCATATATGGCTTCCACGGAAGAAAAGTCACCATGCCCACGTGAAAACTTATTCCATTGAGTCCTCATAATTGAAGCATCCTCACCTCGGCCATAAATCTTTCTTATTGCAGCCCAAAATCCCTTCATTACCTCTCTATCCTCATATGGAGCCCTCTTATTGGTCGCTTGTAGATCATACCATTTAGGATTTAAGGCATAGGCAGCACAATGAAGGGGTGTGTTAAGTTTGTTCCATCTTCCATGTATCTTTTCTTCTAGCAAGGGATATAGAGAAGGATCTCTTGCATCTGTTATTTTCTTAATTCTTTCACACATGGAATCTATTTCTTCATAAATTTCTCCCAAACATGGCTTGTCTGAATCTGCAAATTTGATCACCTCACATATGGGCTTAATGAAGTCCACAACAAATCTAACATCAACCCAAAAATTGGCATCAAGGACCATACCTCTCACCTCAACTGCAGTATCTGATGTAGATTGTCTCCAAGCTGCCCATGCATCACTAACTACTGTGGAACTCAAAGCTCCTTTGACTTCGTGGAGATGCTCAAGAAGAATAAAATAAGAAGCAAACCGTGTATCAGCAGGTTTGAGAAGTTCCACCTTGGCAAATTTCCAATAAATGGCTTGTGTGTGGTGATGGTTACATATGAACATCTATATTTTTCTTCCCTTTTCAATGATATCTAAGATCCACTGGAACTTGCCAATATCTTTGAGTGCATTATTCAACGCACACAACATGGTGTCCAAAAAATATGCCTATACTTTTTCTGCACCAACATGTCTGCCGCCTTACAAACAGGGGCAGCATCTATAACAACTTGGACTACATGTGATGCCCCCACCTCCTCAATGCCCTCACATAGCTGATTATGAAGGAACTCTGCATTTTTTTCTTGCCCTGAACAATCTATTACCTTCAAAAAATAAGGCCCTTTGCTGCATGTTACCATGATATTAAGTAGTGGACAATTTCTAGCATCTATCCACCCATCCATCACAATACTGCATCCTTCTATAGACCACACTCTTTTCATTGGTGCGGTTTGTTGCTCTAATCGAATTTTTTCTTTATCAATTAGAGTAGTGCGAAGCTTTTGATACCCAGGTGGTTTATATCTAGATGGCCCATTGTTGATGGCTTGGACCATCTCAGTGTAGAAAGGTGAGCGAGCAACATTAAATGGTATTCCATTTGCATAAAAGAAGCGTGCAATCGCTTCATCAACTGCTTCTCGATCTTGCGCATCAAATAATCTTCCAATGGGGTTTGAGCTGCCACTGTGTGATCTCTTGCGAGAATATCCCCCTGCTAAATCATCTGTTGTCAGTGTCACATCTCTAGAAGACACATCGATCTCTGACTCTCTAGTCTGATATTGACTTGCAGAAGATGCCCCTGTTGTTGAAGCATGAGAGCTGAAATGAGACACTTTCCCATCAACCCTTTCTTGCTCCTTAACAGCTTCATGTCGTTCTACATCATTTTTACAAGGATCAACACCCTTTCCAGGTATGTGAAGGAAATGAGCCTTCACCCTCGTGTAAGTACCTTGATATGGCTTAATATCACAAAGCTTAAATGTAATGGTGGCTATTCCACCCGACCCCTTCGGCCCTGGAATGTGATCGCAATACTTCCACAGGGGGTAGAGGGCTTGTTTTCCCCCACCTGACATGTCTCAATCTGCAACAAAATTAGAAAGACAAAGGCAAACATTAAAATTTAAAATTAAAACAGTTAAAAAAAAAATTATTATAGTCAAACAATTCAGTCATTTTTTATTTTTAGCAAGCCCAGAGACATACTATCAATTCTGGATGGTTTATGCAAATTTTAGTTAACATTTTGATTTTTTAGCAAGCCCAAAGACATACTATAAATTCTTTATGGTTTATGCAAATTCTGGTTAACATTTTTAATTTTCTAGCAAGCCCAGAGACATACTATGATACTATCAATTCAGGGCCTAAACTTGATTGCCATATAGCCGTATTTAGGCATTTTTTCAATAACATACACTTCATCCATTGCCATATAGCCATATATAGAAAATGAAGAAAAAAAAATTAAAAAAACGACAAGATTCAGAGCTTCAGCTTACCTTTAATGGCGCCGATGAAGATTGCTGATTGTTGTAGGGCGAAAATGGCAGTTACAGAGACTGTGTGGGCGTCGGGACCTTGGCTGGGAGCGGCGAAGACTGCGTGGGCGTCGCGGGTAGATGCTGTCTGACCTGAAATTAGGGTTATCAGTTATGTGAATGTCCGAGGGGAAGCTTTTTAACTGCTTAGCATCTATGAAACATTGAAACCCTTGAGCTCCGTAGGCAACGACCCATGGTTTGCTTCATATTTCCGACTCAGAACGGTGAAAACGGTGAAAAAAACAAAGAGTTTCGACCTTTTAAAAATCGCGTTTCCCTTATATTTCCGACGGGTACTGGGAGACCTCACGGGGTTCACGGCTCGCGTCTCCTAAGAAGAGGAGACGTCTCACTGGAGTCTCGGAGACAGGAGACGCGTCCCAGTCTCCAAGACGCGTCCTAGGGGGTAGGGTTCGGGACTCCGTGCAACTATGTCTATAATGAATGCCTTATTAATGTTATCATATAAATATTTGAAATTTCCCTATATTTAAAAAAAAATCTTATTTTTTAGTAGCCGTCCCCTGCCGTCCCCTAAAAAGTGGCCAAAAAAAATGTCGTCCCCGAAACTCGTCCCCGCCCGTCCCCGTCCCCAAAACTTGGGGGAGCATAGGATGGATTACAAAAGCCCTTGGTGCATATATAATACTATTAATATATTTATGTTAAAATATTATAATATATTTATATATTATTAATATATAAAAATATTAATATTAATATTATTATTAATATATAATAGTATTAATATATTTATATAATATATTATTATAGTATTAATATATTCATATTAAAATATTATAATATTATCATATATTATTAATATATAATAATATTAATAATATATTTATATAATACATTATTATAATATATTTATATAATAATATCAATAATATATATATATATATACTTTTTTTTTAAATCAAAATTATATAAGGCAAATTTCATCCGAATTTTTTATGCCTCAACGAATTTCATCTGAATTTTATGGTTGCCGAACACGAACGGGAACCTTGTGACATAGGTTATGGAGAACAAGGTTTTGTTGAATGTTGTTACATGTCCATTGGCTTGAGCTTAGTGGTAATGTTCTATGATTAATTTCAAACTCCTGACATACCTCTCAAACTTCCTTGCTACAAAGTTTATCTTATCATTGGTAATAATCACCTAAGGGATTTCAAACCTGCAACAAAGCTAATCATAGATTAACATTGATGCCATTGCTCCTTTGAGGATAGGGATGGGACTGAATCCTTTTCTTGAAACAGACAATAAAGACAAGCTTTCCTTGCTGAGAGGTTTTATGTAAGAGCACCAATTACATCTAATCTTCATGGTCAAGAAACTGTGTGCAAAAGTTTGGAAGGACATAAAAAGCTGGGGTGTGGATTAAACAATGATGACAATTGCAAACAAATGCATGCTCTAGCTGGCAGCTCAGTTTAAGAGCCTTCACCAGGCACACTAGCCCCACACTAATAGTGTTCTATATTGTTTCGGGCATTGCACGGTCATAGTCCCTAGGGCATTAGAGGCAGTGCCCCACTAATAATAATAAAGCCAACTATGTACATTGGCACCACCTAGAGAAAACAATTACCACATGGAGCCACTTCTTTGATAACTGCCAGAAGATAAGCCATCTCATCTTCCTCCAGATGTCTATTTAAATCTCTCTTCCACATAGTTCGTGCATAAATATGTTTTCAACTATAGGAAGAGACAGCTTGTGTAGTTTGATGTTTCCTCTCATAGACATACTTTGTATAGAGTCATGACATGATTAAAATTCCCATGACTTATGGCATATGCACCAAAGTGACCACTAGAAATTCTTCCACGGCATTCTCTAAGGCAGTGGAATCATGCTCTTGATTCAAACATGATAGGAGAGCATCAAAAGACTGTTTACATAAAACTTCATGTTTATGGCATATCTTAACTAGAGAAGTCAATTTTGCATTATTTTTACAACTAACACCTTTCCAGAACTCTTGAATGGCCAAGTAACAAGTTATATCTTTCTACCACTTGGACTTACTAATTGGCATTTGATCAAGATAGAATAATTTTTCATCTGTAAATTCATCATTTGCTGCTTCTACACAAGAATTTGGTAAGTGGGAGGTTTTTTGTTCTTCTAAAATTGTGAAATATCCCTATCCTATTTTTTTGTATTTTGGCAAATGTTTGACAAAATGACAATGACAATGAAATAACCATCCATTGAACTGAATATCTATATATATATGTATTTAATCATAAGTCACAGCATCATATTGAAGAAAACTATAACCAGATGAATAACACCACTAACATCATCTGCTGAAACTTCAAAACACTTCTACAATTCTAAATTGAAAACTGGAAATAGATGCAACAGCTAACCTCAAGGCTGCTGGAGCAAAAATAACAATAAGATAATCTGCTGAAAATGTTAACAGTTGTAAATGAAACTGATTTACATTAATATCTTCCTATATAAGGCTGTACGGTCCTTATAAATGCTCCCACATTGGCTGTGCCATAGTTGGAAAACTCGGACTCGCCAAAAACTCACCAGGCCCAAAAAACTCTACTCGGCAACTTAAAAAATTGCTTAAATTTCTTTAGAAACACATGTTTTTTGCAAAATTCAATGACAAGATGTATCCAATGAGTACAAAAGCGTTTTCTATTAAATTTGATTGATTTGAATGCACATTGAGTACAAAATTGCATCCTCATGCGGAATCCTGATCGCTGATAGCCTGATACAATAGATAACTGACAAAATGAAAATAGTAAAACTAAAAGTAAATCCAACATTTTACATCTTCCTCTTCCCTAATCTATTGAAAACTAGGGGAGAGGTAGAGGTTCTTGTCCTTGGAGTCCGTTGTGGCTCCTTGCTTGGCATGGAAGGCAGTGGCTCGACCTCCATCCCGGAAGTAGATGGCAATGACTCCTCCTCAACATCATCAATGTCATCCAATCCTAGATCTCCTCATGCACCCACCTCCTCCAATGCCTACCTCTCAAAATCAAGAATCTCATCTTCAGTAAACAATAGAGGTTGCTCATCCCGCCCTGTCCAATCACTGTAAGGATCTATCTCATCCAAATCAATGGGATCATCTGATTTGTCCTCTACCCTTCTTGTATGCAGCCGAAGGTCATTGAGGTGTTTTTGAGCTAATTTGTTCCTCTTCTTCGTGTGGATGGCCTCAAACAAGCTCCAATTGCACTCACAACTGGATGCACTACAAGGTTGGCACAAAATGCAGAGGGCTAATCTTTGCAGATTTCGGGTATTTGCACCCCAATTTTTCCACCAAGCCTCTACAAAATAAAATATTGAAGAGTTAGAAAGCAAAGTCAAAACATATTTTATCAAATTATCAATAGTTGTAAATTTGAAATTTGTAACTTGTAAGATGCATGTGAAAGACTCCAAATTTTATACCTGTTATCTGAGTGGTTCTTCCTTGGATAGCTAGCTTCAAAGAAAAGAGCCTATCCCTTCCTTCCCTGTAACTTTCCAATTCTTGGACAATGAGGTCTCTCACCTCAACCTCGAATGTCATCCTCTGAATGCATGTTGTGAGGCCCTCCATGACCTCTCCATTAGGATCTGAGAAGGCATATAAATAGAAAAAAACAAGGGTTCAAGAAGTACCCCGCTACATGGATAGGTTGGAGTTGATTGTTCCACCTCCTATCAATAATCTCCCATATGGGATCAAATTTGAGGCTGTCCCCCTTGTAATAATTTTTTATGGACTCTTTGGCCCTATCCATGGCCTAATAAATAAACCCCATTGGGTTTTGATCCCCATCTAATAAACGGAGAACTCTAACCAAGGGCTCCGACACCTACAATTTACAAATACAAAATATTAAAATTACAAATTTAAAATGAAAGACTTAAATTAGAAAATAAAATATTTAATTTGAATATAAAATCAAAGTTTTGAGGTTACCTTCACGATCTCTATAGCTCTTTGTTCAAAGAGCTTATCAAAGACTATGCTTGCAATTCTGTCTCCTTTGGGCTTCTTTGCATATGATGATTCTAGCCATTTTGGATTCACAAACATTTGTTTCAAAAGATTCAACAAACCAATAATGCTTTGCAACGTTAGGAAGATCGTTGCAAACCCCGTGACACCCGATCGCACCAACTCTTTCCCTTAGGTGTGATCTCTCATTAAATTAAGAACCCAAGGGTGATTGTAGATAAATTTTGTGATGCCCCTTGCATCATCTACAACCGATGTCACCCAATCAAGTTTCCCTATGTCCTCCAAAAGAAGGTCAAAGCAATGTGTTGCACAAGGTGACCAAAAGAGTGAGCGTGTGTTAGCTATCATAGATTAGGTCATTCACGTCGGTTAAAAAGATATAAAATCTCGTCTGTATATAGAAGTATTGATAGCCTTGTGCCCATATCCAAGAACCAGAAGATAGGCAATTTCTTTAGTTTGTTTGTAATGCATGCTCAAAACCCAAAGATTTAACTTGTACATATTGTAGGAAGCTAGAGGTCATGTCCATAAGTTCTAGGGTTTAGTTTAATTTTTACTTACAAGAGAGCTTTCCCTTCCAATTTGAAGAGAGGTAAATCCTTACACATTGTTCTGTTTTGTGTTGTCTTGAAAGGAACAAACTAAAACATTAACATAGATCACCTAAAATAAAGAAATCTCCAAATAGATTTTTGCTCAAAATCAAGTCTAAAAATAGACCTTCTAGAAGGTCATCTAAAAATAGTCATCCTCCAAAAATAGCACTGGCTAAAAGTAATCAGTCTGAAACATTGTTGGCTCCTCTGATTATTTTGGCTCTGCAACATAATTTCTATACCCAAACACCTCACTGTGAAATCTTGAAATATAACGTTTTACCATTTTTTAAAACATACAGACTAAGTCACGATACAAACTTTGTAACAATGTTCCATAAGAATTATTTTAAAAACCCTTTTCGTATCTCAAGAACCCAAATCATCATTTCTATTATATGAAAAAAAAAAAATCTTTTTTCTTCCAAGAACAATTACATCCCTGCTTTTATGGCATTTTTCCTGTCTATTTTTTATTTTTTTCTTGAATTTTAGACCAAAATCATAACTTTGGGGTCATATGTTACTTTCCAATTTTTTTACACCAAAATCTTACTTTTTGACCTATTCTACCATTTTTCCACTCTTCACTTATGCACTTTTACAATTTTTGTCCAAACGCTTATGATGCCCACCAAGGACCTTTTTGGACACTTTTTACTTTTTGTCCAAACATGCTTATGACACCCTCCGAGGACCATTTTGGACACTTCTACTTTTTGTCCAAAAATGCTTGTGACAGCCTCCGAGGACCTTTTGGGACACTTTTTTATGCTTTGAAATTTTTGGACAAAAACACTTATGAAGTGCCCATTTGGACTTTTTAGCCACCTTTTATGTTTTAAACTTTTTGGATAAAAATGCTTACAGAGCATGCTCTTCAACATTTTGGCCACTTGTGTTTTAATTGTTTTGGACAAAAACACTTATGGAGCGTGCTTTTTGACATTTTGGCCACTTTTATGTTTTGAATTTTTTGAACAAAAACACTTATGGAGGATACTTTTGAACATTTTGGCCACTTTTATGCTTTGGTTTTTGGACAAAAACACATATAAACCGCACTCTTGGACATTTTGACCACTTTTCATGTTTCAAACCTTTTGGACAAAAATGCTTATGGAGTGGGCTTTTGGACATTTTGACCACATTTTAAGTTTTAACTTTTTAGACAGTAACACTTATGGAGGCACTTTTGAACATTTTGGCCACTTTTATGTTTTGCTTTTTGGACAAAAATGCTTATAACCCACACTTTCAGACATTTTGGCCACTTCTTTATTTTGACATGTTCCAAAGCACTAGATGTCCTATTTCATGCTTTACACCATTTTTGCACCTTCTTTCACATCCAAGGTTTGTTCTTCATCTTGTCTAATGCATTGGAAAACTCCTTCGGACAGCTATGCAAACAGACTAATTAGCACTTGAAAATATGGCATTCATGACCATGACAAGCAAGGATTTGAAAATGATTCACAAGACAAGAAATGGCTAATGCATTGGAAAACTCCTTCGGACGGCTATGCAAACAGACTAATTAGCATTTGAAAATATGACATTCATGACCATGACAAACAAGGATTTGAAAATGATTCACAAGACAAGAAATGTCTTTCTTTTGAGTTGAAAAATAACTCCATATGAAAAATTTCCTATGCGTACAACTAAGTGTACATTGTACATCCATTTGGCTGCAGTAAAACAACTAAGATCTAATGGGGCCACCTCTTGAAGTCACAGTTACCGGATACTCCAACCCCTCTCCCGCGTATCGCCGTATCGGATACGGATACTCATAGGATATGGCTCGGATACTTCTTGGATACTGTATCCAGCCGTACCCAAAAAAGACCCTATTTTTTTCCCGTGCCAGATACACACAGATGCAGCATTCTCATGATATTTGTGCCATATCCCAAAAATATTAACCCGAGAATGTTAAAAATTGCCGCAAATAATTGTTCCATGACCTAGCATGCTGATTTCTTGTTGCAAGGAACTACTCTGGACCAACATGCACATGATGGAAATATGTCTTTCTTCGCAATTGTATTTACTCAAATAATCACATTCATTCTAAAGTTGGAGATATAGTGTCAACAAGCAATGGAGGAAGAGGCAAATTTTATTAATTGGTGATACTTTTTTTAAAATTTTTGGCTTTTTTGTTTTACTTTACATTGTAAACTTTTATTTATTTATTAAGTTTAATACATTTAACTTTTTTTTAAGTTTAATATATATATATATATAAAAGATATATATATATATAAAATATTTGTTAAATATATATTAGTTATATTAAATTTAAATTATTTAATACTATTTATTGCTAATCTATCTATCTATATATATATATATATATATATACACACACACATATATATGTCATATCTAGCCGTATCCATATTAGGGGTCTTGAAAATAGCCGTATCCGTATCTGATACCTTATCCGTATCCAATACCGTATCTGTGTCCATGCAACTCTGCAATTCAAGTTCAACTAGTGACGATGAACCTCCAATGGCATCTTCTCTCCTAACTCTTCTATGATTTTGCATCTTTTATGTTCATGAGTCATGTTAGATGGAACTCCAACTTTCTTTTTTTTCTAGCCAACTTTCATTCACTCAAGAGGAGAGGCCTAAGCTCAATCTTTGAGAATCAAAAATCAAGTACAAAATCTCTAATAACTCCTTCCCCCCCAATGGGTGGGAGGATAGGAGGTTGAGGACGAGAGAGCACTCAAATGAAAAAGGGCCTTTTAGTCAATAAAAGCACCAAAGAACCATAAATAATGTGTGCTCACTATCTATCATCTTAAGAGGATTCCCTGGGTATTTAGGTGCTCTCTTTCTTCCAGCTCACTCTACTCGAATAAATAGATAGAGAGAGAGTTATGAGTAGGGGCTCTAAGATTGTAGATATCTTAGAAGTGAAGCCCCTACCCACAACACTACTTTGGCATATTCTTAGTAACGATTCAACAATACAAAATCCATTCTCTTTATTGATCTTTTTATGCTCTTTACCCACAAATCACCCTAATCAATATGTCTAACAAACCCCAAAAGGGCCAAAACCACTTATCCGAATCCGAGTAACCACTTATTGGATTGCCTATTAGAGTGGCCATCATCCAAAGTGCCACTGCTCTTTCTATAGTACTCCCCCTCCCCTTTCTACCCTACTATTGAAATGGTAGTGGCACCCCGAATAATGGGCACTCTAATAGGCACTCCAATAAGTGGTTCCTCATATTTGGATAACTGGTTTTGGGGTATGTTAGACATATTGTTGGTCAATGGTCGAGCCCTTCAAGTATACCCCCATAATAGATAGGGAGGAGAAGAGCAAGAGAGAGGGAAAGGGAAGAATCTCTCTCTCTCTCTCTCTCTCTCTCTCTCTCTCTCTCTCTCTCTCTCTCTCTATATATATATATATATACTATTGTAACCTATGATACCGGTTCTGCAGGGAAAATCCCTGGGTCCCGGTTCGGTCCGGCCCGGGTCCTGGTCCGGGTCCGGTTCGGTCGGGGATACACCCAGGGTACCTTCTTTTGATTGTGGGTTCGTCCGGGACGAACCCGGGCAAACCCATGACGAACCCAGAACGAACCCGTGTCAGGACGGAAAAAAAACGTCTCTTTTATTTTTTTAATAAATTTTGACATTTTTTAATTTTTTTTTTTTACTTGACACTCCTCCAACCCTAAAAGCATAATGTGGAAACAATTTAAAGACCAAAAACAGTCTATTTTCCTCATTCCAAATGAAAAAACAAAACTCTTCCATATTGAGCTGAGCTATTTTACTTTCTTGCCATCAAATCTATAGAGTTGAAGATCGATTGGTGAAGGATCTAACGCGATTGTTTTGCTATTCCTACGGGTGTGCAATAGCTCGTTTGCTACAAAGGGGATTGTAGAGGCAAATTTTGCAAAAAAGGTTAGTTTTTTTGGTGTTTTTTTTCTACATTTTTGTTTTGTTTTGAATCTTTTTTGTTCTTTTTTCTAAATTCTTCTATCTACTATAAATCAATGGCACATGTGTAAAGCTTTTAAACTCAACTAGGTTTTACTTTTAATTTATTTTTTTTTTTTCAATTTCAGTTGTTTGGAACTTTGAATTCATGGAATGTGTTGTTTATTGGTTTTTTAAATTTTTTGGCATAGGGATTACAATGGCAAGTGGTTCAACCTCCTTAGAGGAATCCAAATTCACCTCTTTGGAAATATGTTAAAATGTTAGAACCACTTCCAGGCGGTGGAGGTTATATATGGATGTGCAATGGTTGTGGGGTTCAATATAGAAGCTCTTACAGTCGGGTGAAAGCCCATTTGTGTAACATACCTGGGTTGGGCATCAAAGCTTGCCCTGGAAAAAATGGTGTACCCATCCCACAAGCTCAAGTCCTTGTATATATCCAAGAGCAAGAAAAAGCAAAGGAAGCATCAGGTCGTAAACTAAGTCACCCTTTGCTAAAGAGAGGTTCTCCAGGAATGAAGCCCCCTCAATTAGCATCACCATCAGAATTTGAATGGGAACATGTAGAGAGCCACCCATTTTTGCCCGCAGTTGAAGAACTTGTAGCACGCAAGAGATCAAAGGGACCATTGGAAATGGCATTTCACAATGAGTCTCGTGAGTTTGTTGATCAACAAATTGCAAGATGTCTCTATGCGAATGGCTTAGCTTTCAATGTTGTTCGCTCACCGTATTGGAAACAAATGGTGAAAGCAATTAATGATGCTCCAAAAGGGTACTAGGGCCTAGGTTTTGAGAAGGTGCGCACCACCTTATTGGAAAAGGAAGTGAAGTTTGTAGAGGATAAATTGAAGCCCATAAGGGAATCTTGCGCTGAGACAGGTTTATCCATCATTTCTAACGGATGGAAAGATTCAAAAAATCGGCCATTGATCAATGTTATTTCAGTGTGCCCTAAAGGGGCTATGTTTTTGAAGGCAGTCGATTGTGAAGGGGAGGTGAAGGATGGTCCATTTATTGCTAATATTCTTTTTCAACCCATTGAGGAAGTGGGGCCTCGAAACATGGTTCAAGTGGTAACAGACAATGCAAAAAATTGTAGAGCAGCTGGTTTATTGGTTGAGGAGCGTTACTCACACATTTTTTGGACACCTTGTGCGGTCCACTCCCTCAACCTTATGCTACAAAAAATTGGCAAAAAAATTGATTGGATCAAACAGGTGTATAGTGAGGCAGAAGACATCCAAATGTTCATCACCAACCACCATATGTCACAAGGCATTTTCAGATCATTCTCAAGATTGGAGCTGCTAAAGGTAAGTGAAGCTTCAAGCAATTTTTATTTTTTCTTAAGTTTATGTTTTGAGTTTTGTAAATTTATTTTTTAAGAAGCCTTATTTTTTTATTTTTTTTATTTTGATTTTTATAGGTTGCTGAGACCCAATTGTCTTAAGACGGCTTGTGAAGGTTAAAGAGGCACTCTCTAGCATGGTCACCAGCCAAAATTGGTCCATATGGAGGCAATCTAGCACTGAAAGGGCAACAAAAATTAAGCAATTGATCCTGGATGACCATTGGTGGGATCGTGTTGAGTATCTCCTCAGTTTTACCGAGCCCATATTGAGTATGATTCGTTATACCGACATGGATAGGCCTTGTTTGGGAGAGGTATATGATGGCATCGACTCAATGATTGAGAAGATGAAAGCCATCATAAATCAACATGAGCGAGATCCTGGAGAAACTTTCTTCAATCAAATACACCAAATTATTGAAGAGAGATGGGACAAAATAACCACCCCATTGCATCTTCTTGCCTTTGCACTGAGTCCCAAATATTATAGTACTCAGCTCCTTTCTGTGTGGACAAGGGTTGCCCCATATAGAGATGTTGAAGTCAGCCGGAGGTACAAGGCAGCATTTCGCAGACTCTTTGTTGATCCTGACATACGAGAAGTAGTTAGAGCCGAGTTCATGCATTTTGTGAGCTCCGCGGACATGGGTGTTGATGCCCTTGTTGACAAATATAAGGTTGATGCTCATATGTGGTGGTACTTCCATGGCCAATCATTCATACACCTACAACCTCTTGCAATAAAAATTTTAGCTCAAGTAAGTTCTATTATCTTTTAGATTTTTAAGTTTCATTTCTAAATTCGAAATTTCTAATTTATAACTCTAACTATCTAATGTTGTCTTGTATTAATAGGTTGCTAGTTCATCATCTTCTGAGAGGAATTGGAGCACGTACTCCTTCATCCACTCAGTAAAGCACTTGAAGCTGATGTTGATGTTGAGATTGGTAGTGGGCATGAGAGTGCCACTACCAGTGCCGCTACTAGTGCGAGTGCCACTTTTTGTGGTTCTACTAATATACCAATACCTGCTGATGCTCATATGGATTGTGGTGATGATATTTTTGAAGACCCATATGACAGTGATGCCTAATTAGTGATGGCATTGGCTGATTGCTGACATTTGATGATTTGACATTATAATTTTGATTTTTGAATTGTAATAACTATATATATCATGACGTTTAACATTCGTGTTTGACTAATTGACATTGTAGTGTTTTTAATTTCTAATACTAGTGTGGTTTTGTTTATTATATGATCATATTCATGATGCTATGGTATTCTGAACTTAATTACTGCTGCAAATATGAATATATTTCTGATTTTTATATGTTTTTGTATGGACAAACCCAAAATGAACCCCCACCAAAAACAAATTTGACCGAACCCGCGAACCCAAACCTGAACCAGTACCAGAACCGGTAGCTTAGATTGTAACGTATGGATTGTGAGTTTCATAAAAATGGAAGCTTATAGTTTTCCAAAATTTTCTTTGCTTCAGTAAAGCACTGGTAAATTGGGCCACAGTTTCTATTCTTCGGTTAAAGATTGACTGTTACTTTTAATAAGCAGCTGATTTGTTAATGAAAAATTTCTCCTTTGTAAAATGAATATAATTAACTGGATTTCAACCTTCAGCACATATTTATACATAATAACCACAACTGAAATCTGGAGTGTGCACGTATGGAAAGAAAACATGCATACAAACCTCTGAGGCAAACTTTTTATCTGGAAACAATGCATCATTCCTTGCCATGATAAGAGGGATTAATGCACAAATCAAAGCTGTTACCAACAAGTGCAAAAAGTTAATTTCTATAGATAGTCACAATTTAATTTGCATAGTTCAAATACATTCAGCAGTAGTTAGGTATACATTTTATGTCCAGGTAATGTAGAAACGAAAATTTACATACAATGATTAAAATTGTGCAATGCAATTCTGAAATATTCTTCAACTAGCCGAGGTGCAACACGGAAAATCTGTTTTAGCCTTTCCGATTGTGCTGAACCCATGGCAGCTTGTAATGTAGCAGCCATTCCTTGAGATGTCCAGTGGCGCTCCTGCACATGAATTTCATGATAAAACAAAAACATAACAGACCTATTGGCAAATTCTGATATATCATCAAACACAAACAATTTTTAAAATAGCCAACAACGCCAATTACCACAGACCAGATCCACATCCAGTGCAAAAAAGATATCCTCAAAAAACAATAACACCCAAAGATACAATGAATACAAGGCAGAACATATCCACTAATATCAGATTATCCAATAACTACAAGATAGTGTATTCCATTCTCAATGCAAAACTACAAGATTAAATAGTATCTGTATGTCTCTACACAAGTCATATTGAGTGTCCAACTGAATAGATTCAACAAAGCAGCAACTAGAACATCAACTCACTTCTCAACTTCAAAGGATAAGTGTAGAAGCAAAAAGAATGAACAAAAATAAGGACAATAACATCAATGAAATTTCTCCTCAACCTCTATTTCAAATAAGTCTTATACAAGTCAACTAAGGCAACTCATTTTGGATTATTGACTACTTTGATAAGTAATCACTAGAATGCAGTAGGAGCAAATTTTCTAGCAGAAACAATTTGCCATCACCCATTAATCGTATTTGGGATTTATCTTTGTAGTAACCCCAAAAAACTTCTAGAGGAGATTGGTCACTCTCAAAATCTGTAACATCATCAACGTCAAACCTATTTTTCTCAAATGTGGCAGAAGGGACTTGGACTGTTCATCTAAGTTTGGGCAAGCTTGAAGTACCAAAAATTTATAGAATCCAAATAATGTCTAGTGTATCGAACAAATCCAAATAAGAAACCACCCCAAATAAATAACACTACACTATCCAAAGCCGTATCCAACTGCAACCTTTATAAAACGTTTGTAGAAGGGGATGTTGATGCTACCCCACAATACATATTTATATCATTTAAAACACTCTTTCAAAAACTTGAAGCAATAAAAAAACACTCTACAACCAAACAAAGACACTATGTGCAGCTATGGAAACCTCATTCCAAACCATGATTATTTAGGAACATGTCATGTCCCCTTTTCAGAATTAGAGCCATGGAGAAGACCTCTAGCCTATCCTCATTTCCCGTAGGCTAAGAGGAAAAGCAAGGGAAATGATTAATAATATTATTTTTAGTTGGGCACGGTAATTCAATATTTAAAAGGCAACTTAATTATTTTAATTGTTTAAAAAGTGTTTTTAAACATTTAATAATAAAAAGTATTTTTAAATACTTTTGGAGGGAAATTTTAATTCATGGGCCCAAATTGGAAAGCTTTAAAAAGGGGCACTTGGATTCATTGTGGATCATCTTGTCTTCATTTTGCAATTCAACAGAAATTTGAGCTTTGTGTTCAATTTTCGCATCCAAAGACGAAAACCCTTGGCTGTTCGAAGATCTTGGAAGATGAAAACCCTCTTGGCTTCCATTTTTGGATTCGAGGACGAAAACCCTCTCATCTATCGGAGGTGATTCCATCCAAGAATCACAAGTATGCTGAATTGTTGAAGATTGTTTGTTGAAGATTGGGCACTTGCAAGCGAATCCTTTGGTGCTCACATTGGATCACTGATATTTCATCAAGTATTGCTGATTTTCATCATTCTAGGGCTGCGCCCCTATTGGATCTGCTGTTTTGGATTATCTGTTGCTGTTGTAAGTCGTATTAGACATTGGATCTGTTGCTTTTGGTGTTTTCTAGCCATCATCAGCAAGGCGCCTAGGGTTTGGATTCTTGTTTGCTGTTTGTGGGATATTCCAGCCATTAGATCTATTGTTCATTGATGTTTCCAGCCATTTTGTCATCATTTCCAGCCTTCCAACTGGTAGCATTCAGCTGTGGATCATTGCTTTCAGCCACTAATCACCATGCCTAGGGTTTCAGGATGTTGTTGCTGTTTGGAAGTTATATTAGACATTGAATCTGCTGTTTATGTGATTTCCAGCCCCTATTTTCACTCCTAGTGCCACTGTACAAGTCAAACAAATGCTGGTTTGAGGCTATTTCAGACATATTGCAAGGTTTTTAGCATTGTACCAAGTTTGTACTTGATTCTTAATTGATATCAGCCACTTATCAATAGATCAGCAGGAGTTTCCAGCGTTGCAACCTTCATTTTAGCCACCACCGTATCATTTCAAGTCACCAAACAACTTCATATTACAGCCGCCAACCTAGAGGTTGTGCACCATGCCTTTTGGGGTCATTTTGTGATAGCCGCAGCTCATTATCAACCTGCTCCAGATCCGTACAGCAGCCTAGATGTAAGTAAAACATCTTGTAGTTTGCTGGAAATAATAAGAAAATTCTTGGTGATTGGTTGTAATGATATCTTGCTCATTAGCTTGGGGTATAGTCATAAATAAGCAATAGTTATGATCTGATCTGTTTTACATAATTGATTTTTATATGCATTTGAAATAAATAAACCTAGATTTGCATGTCATAGTTACCATATGTTCATCATTTAAGGGTTTCAAAGTTCACAACAACCTATGAGAGTTTGTAATTGCTGTTCATAGCATGCATTTTAGTTGACAAGGGTTTGCAATTAACATACATTGCCGATCAGCATTAATTTCAGTCACGTTTTGGCATCGACAATTGGGTATTTGGTATTTGTTCATCGTTTCAGCTTGCACACATTGTGAACGGGCATTTTTCATCTCAGTCTATCAGCATTTGGTAATTTTCCATCAGCTATAATCGAATACAAATCAGATCCGATGGTTCCACAGTGGCATTTATTTTGTTGCTGTCATAATTTATCCAACAATATATTATTCAGTTTACTTTTCAGTTTGCTCTTTTAGTCTCATTCTTGTTTCTAGAATTCAAAAAAATACCAAAAAAATCATATAATTCATAAAAATTCAGATTGGGGACATTAGGAACAAGCAGCTTAGAATTGTCCATGGTTGACAACACTTCATATAACATGAACAGGTTGACAATTTACACACAAAATGACGAGAAAAACTGATTCTGCACTTGATAGGAGACTGTAATGTCCCCTTTTTTAGCAAGGAATGTTTATTGGTTTAGCTAGGTTGGAAAAACGAAAGTTGTCGAGGTTTGAAAAGGAGAATACGGTTCAACTAAATAAAATAATATTATTTTTCGCTAAGTGGTATTTTTTATTATTATTTTCTAGCCAAAAATAAATAAAATTATCAAGCCAAGGGATTGAGCGGCCAAGATGGAAAAAATAAAAAATAAATAAAGGTTAGAAAATGGGAAAATTGTTAAGTGGTAATAAAATATAATATTTTATTATATTTTATTAATATAATTTTCCCAATCAAATCAGCGCCCAAGTGAAGGAGGAAAAAATAATTTAAAAAATATATTAAAATATTATTCCACTAGAAAATCAACGCCCATGGAGAAAAAGAAAAAATATAATAAAATAATATTATTTTATTATTTTTTGGTGGGACGTCCAAGTTGGAGGAATAAGGAAAAATATTTAATAAATATCAAATAAAATATTTGATATTGGCGGTGGACTTCAAAATTGATTATTTTATGTTTAATTGGGTCGCCTATCTTGAAGGAGATAAAAGGGCATCATTTGGCATCATTTTTCATATCATGATCATCTGGTATTTTGCATATTGAGTATTTGCTCTTAGCTGAAAGTGATTTTCAGTTTGTTCAAGGACGAAAGCCCTTGAATTGTAATGGTTTGGACGAAAACCCAATCCACCATGAGAGATGGATTCAAGTGGAATTCATCATTGAGCTAAATTGGAGGTTTTTGATGGAGGATGTGCTTCAAACAACTAGGGTTTCATGAGGAATTCATTATCAACTAGGGTTTGAAGGATTTGTGTGCAAGTTTCATGAAGAATAAGGCAGATCAGGGTTCAATTCCACCATATTTTCATGTATTGACATCATGCAAGGGTTTTTAGGTGATTCGCCCATCAATTGGAGGCATATTTGAAGCTTGGCATCATCATTTGAGGTTCTGATTTTTATGACAGCAGTTGGAATTGTGTTTCAAAGGGTTATATGTTGATATTTTGGCATTATTTGGCATCTACAAGCTGGATGGGTGAAATCGCACCTCTCCTAGGCATACCCAATTTCACAATTTGACATAATTTGGCATATTTGGGCATGATTTGCAAAATCTGGGTGGTAATCAGTAAAATCCATAGTTCCATGGAGTTTCGGGGATGGGGACGGGGACGGGGGGACGGCAAGGGACGCATTTTAGGGACGGGGGGGGCGGGGGGTCTAATTTTGGGGACAGCGGGGGAGCGGTGCGCTGAAATACATATAGTACGTGAAATATTAGTTATAAAAAGATGTATAATTGTAGAAGTCTATAAGATGTATGAATTAGTTATAAATTAGACATGTATGCAAAATGTGGAAGCATAGACAAGGCACATGAACTGTTTGATAGAATGCCTTAAAGAAATCTGGTCTCATGGACTGCAATGATTGCAAGATATGCACAAAATGGATTTGTTGAAAAGGCTTCAGAAATTTTAAAGCAAATGCAATTGGCTGGTGTAAAGCCAAATTCCACAACCTTTGCCAGCCCAGCATCCTCCCTGCCCATGTCAAAATGGGAGCTTTGGAATAGGGTATGGACATCCATCAAAACATAAAGGATAGAGGAATTTTGTCAAATGTTGTAGTTGCAACTGCCCTGTTAGACATGTATGCAAAATGTGGAAGCATAGACAAGGCACGTGAACTATTTGACAGAATGCCTCAAAGAAATGCAGCAGCAAAACTAGGGGACGGCGGGGGGACGACCAGGAGGCGGTGGGGACGTTTCCCTGAAGTCTCCCCGTCTCGGAAACGGGGAGACATGGGGGATGGCTGTATTTCAGGGGGGGACGCGTCCCCGTGGAACTATGGTAAAATCAGTCATCTACATGTTCATATCAGACTTTTGTTTGATGATTTGATGACATATTTTCATGGCATTTGATGATATTTGACATTTAGGATCAAATCGCTCCAACCCTAGACCTAGTGGCCAGCATTTGGAGGTATTTTTGGCATTGTTTGGTGATCTACATCAATTCTAGGCTATTCTCAGCATCATCAGCATTTGCATTAGTCCAAATCAGACTTCATTGTGCACCTACAAGAGCTGCTACAGCCACCTATCATAGGGTTTCATCTTCTACATTGGCAAGGCATCACCTACTACAAGTTGGCTAGGGTTTCATGGATTGTATGAGCATAATTGTAATCATTTTGTGGATTGACTTTCAAATTAGAATAGTCTGATATATAACAGCAGAGAGCTTCTTTGTAATTCATCATTATCCATTGAAATAGAGAAGCCACAATTGCCATCCGGGTATGTTCCTTCATGTTTGTATTGTCTTTTGGTGTTGTATGAGTTGATATCATTGCATCTTTAGTGAGTAATTGTCTATGATATTTCCACATTTCCATCTTTACTTGATTGCAAATATATTTGTGAAAACGGAATATCAAAAATTCAAACCAAACTCTCAAGAAACAAATCAGAAAAATCAAGGCAGCGAAGGGAAAATTTTGGTTTAGATAAGACAAGGTTCTTACAATGGTATTAGAGCTCATTTTTGCATAGTTAAAAATCAGAAATCTTGGTAGAGGATTTTACATTGATATCAAAGCTTGGATCCTGCTAGCCTATGGGGTTATGAGTGAAATCAATCAACTTCCATTTCATTATAGAAGAAGAATAGGTACAAATCAAGGCAATATGGATAGAGATCAAAGAGCAGGTAGTTCATCAAGGAAGGTTAGAAGAGATGACCGAAATTTTGTTGATATATTTAAAGAGGCTACAAGAAAAAATCAACAAATCATAAATGCCTTAATGCAATCCCAATAACAATTGAAGACATGTGAACAAAACTTAAAACGGTTGGAAGACTCCCTATCAAGGCAATCTAATATAAACTCATTTCTCTATGACGAGTTTGACAAGTGTAATGATTGGGAGAATGGTAAATCAACATCTATTAGATCTGCACTTGTGGGAGAGCATTCAACAAAGGAAGAAGTATTTGAGCTGCTTGAGGACATCACAAGTTTTGGGTGTTAAGCATGAGGAGTATGTTGAAGATTCAAGCCACAATAATTCTGATTTTGTACATCATACCATGGAGGATGTCAAGAAGACTCAAGACATGTGTGATGGATGGGTACAAAGAGCTAGAAGGCAAAATTGTTGGCTGCCCAAGCAAGACAACATTTACAAGAGGTCAAGGAGAGTTACAATCAGCTAGATCAAGCAAGGAAGCAAAAGGAGACACACCTTAGATCTCTATTTCTTCCAAGGGAAGAATGCATAGAGGATGATGGAGTAATTGAGCATACACTTTGTGGATCAGCCACTCATGTTATGACTACATATGTAGATGAAGGTATGAGTAATGCAGATTTGGTTGGGCCTTTGCTCATTCATGGATTACTTGAGGAGTTTACATCATTTTACGATAGCCGAAGCGGTCCCAAGATGAGAGTTGTGGACAAGGAATCATTTCATGATGACATTTATGAGGGTTTTTCACTACATATTAGCATGGGACAGCATGAATATGATGAAGAGTTTGGAAAATTGGGTGCATACATGAGGAGAATTGTGGCACTTTTGGCAAATAAATTGCCTAAGCTTCCTTTTGCCAACATTGAGCAGCTCGGTATGATACATATGAGACCATTCAAATGGCCTAAATTGATTTGGGATCCGGGAATTGATTGGCATGATTAATCCTAAGGCAGGTTTGATATTTGTGATTGCTTGGGGCAAGCAATCTTGGGGTGGGAGGACTTGTAGTGTCCCCTTTTTGAGCAAGGAATGTTTATTGGTTGAGCTAGGTGGGAAAAACGAAAGTCGTCAAGGTTTGAAAAGGAGAATATTGCTCAACTAAATAAAATAATATTATTTTTGGCTAAGTGATATTTTTTATTATTATTTTTTAGCCAAAAAATAAATAAAATTATCAAACCAAGGGATTGAGCGGCCAAGATGGAAAAAATAAAACATAAATAAAGGTTAGAAAATGGGAAAGTTGTTAAGTGGTAATAAAATATAATATTTTATTATTTTATTAATATAATTTTCCCAATCAAATCGGCGCCCAACTGAAGGAGGAAAAAATAATTAAAAAAATATATTAAAATATTATTCCACTAGAAAATTGGCGCCAATGGAGAAAAGGAAAAAATATAATAAAATAATATTATTTTATTATTTTTGGTGGGACGTCCAAGTTGGAGGAATAAGGAAAAATATTTAATAAATATCAAATAAAATATTTGATATTGGCGATGGACTTCAAAATTGATTATTTATGTTTAAATAGGTCGCCTATCTTGAAGGAGATAAAAGGGCATCATTTGGCATCATTTGGCATCATTTTTTATATCTTGATCATTTGGTATTTTGCATATTGAGTATTTGCTCTTGGCTGAAAGTGATTTTCAATTTGTTCAAGGATGAAAACCCTTGAATTGTAGTGGTTTGGACGAAAACCCAATCCACCATGAGAGATACTTTCATGTGGAATTCATCAATGAGCTAAATTGGAGGTTTTTGATGGAGGATGTGCTTCAAACAACTAGGGTTTCATGAGGAATTCATTATCAACTAGGGTTTGAAGGATTTGTGTGCAGGTTTCATAAAGAATAAGGCAGATCAAGGTTCAATTTCACCATATTTTCATGTACTGACATCATGCAAGGGTTTTTAGGTGATTCGCCCATCAATCGGAGGCATATTTGAAGCTTGGCATCATCATTTGAGGTTCTGATTTTTATGACAACAGCTGGAATTGTGTTTCAAAGGGTTACATATTCATATGTTTGGCATTATTTGGCATCTACAAGCTGGATGGGTGAAATCGCACCTCTCCTAGGCATACCCAATTTCACAATTTGACATAATTTGGCATATTTGGGCATGATTTGCAAAATCTGGGTGGTAATCAGTAAAATCCATAGTTCCACGGAGTTTCGGGGACGGGGACGAAGGGACAGCAGGGGACGCATTTCGGGGACGGGGGGCGGGGGGTCTAATTTTGGGGACGGCGGAGGGGCGGCGGGGGAGCGGTGCGCTGAAATACATATAGTACTTGAAAAATTAGTTATAAAAAGATGTATAACTGTAGAAGTCTATAAGATGTATAAATTAGTTATAAATTAGACATGTATGCAAAATGTGGAAGCATAGACAAGGCACGTGAACTGTTTGACAGAATGCCTCAAAGAAATCTAGTCTCATGGACTGCAATGATTGCAGGATATGCACAAAATGGATTTGTTGAAAAGGCTTTAGAAATTTTAAAGCAAATGCAATTGGCTGGTGTAAAGCCAAATTCCACAACCTTTGCCAGCCCAGCATCCTCCCTGCCCATGTCAAAATGGGAGCTTTGGAATAGGGTATGGACATCCATCAAAACATAAAGGATAGAGGAATTTTGTCAAATGTTGTAGTTGCAACTGCCCTGTTAGACATGTATGCAAAATGTGGAAGCATAGACAAGGCACGTGAACTATTTGACAGAATGCCTCAAAGAAATGCAGCAGCAAAACTAGGGGACGGCGGGGGGACGACCAGGAGGCGGTGGGGACGTTTCCCTGAAGTCTCCCCGTCTCGGAAACGGGGAGACATGGGGGATGGCTATATTTCAGGGGGGGACGCGTCCCCGTGGAACTATGGTAAAATCAGTCATCTACATGTTCATATCAGACTTTTGTTTGATGATTTGATGACATATTTTCATGGCATTTGATGATATTTGACATTTAGGATCAAATCGCTCCAACCCTAGACCTAGTGGCCAGCATTTGGAGGTATTTTTGGCATTGTTTGGTGATCTACATCAATTCTAGGCTATTCTCAGCATCATCAGCATTTGCATTAGTCCAAATCAGACTTCATTGTGCACCTACAAGAGCTGCTGCAGCCAACTATCATATGGTTTCATCTTCTACATTGGCAAGGCATCACCTACTACAAGTTGGCTAGGGTTTCATGGATTGTATGAGCATATTTGTAATCATTTTGTGGACTGATTTTCAAATCAAAATAGTCTGATATATAACAGCAGAGAGCTTCTTTGTAATTCATCATTATCCATTGAAATAGAGAAGCCACAATCGCCATCCGGGTATGTTCCTTCATGTTTGCATTGTCTTTTGATGTTGTATGAGTTGATATCATTGCATCTTTAGTGAGTAATTGTCTATGATATTTCCACCTTTCCATCTTTATTTGATTGCAAATATATTTGTGAAAATGGAATATCAAAAATTCAAACCAAACTCTCAAGAAACAAATCAGAAAAACCAAGGCAGTGAAGGGAAAATTTTGGTTTAGATAAGACAGGGCTCTTACGGTGGTATCAGAGCTCATTTCTGCATAGTTAAAAATCACAAATCTTAGTAGGGGATTTTACAGAGACCACCCAAAGATGCTACAAGCACTCATCGCTCTATATGTGCAAGTTGAAATTTCCACAACTAAAACAAATGCTGCTACAAACTCTATTACTTAAAAAAGATCACCCTAAACATGTAATGTCCCTTTTGGGACATTTCCAACATCATGGGAAAACTCCAACTTTCCTTGAGAGCACTGGGTTGATCATGTTGAGTTTCTGACAGTGACAGTAAGTTTGGGAGATCGAGATGAGCTCTATGGTGCTTTTCGGGTGCAATTCTGGCTATCTGAGTGCATTCCAAACTTCTTGGAAGAGGCTGCTATTTTTAGAAAGCATCAATCTACATATAGTTGATCGTCCGGAGAGCTAAGGATCATTATGGTATGGTCAGAATCCAAAATTGAAGTCATTTTAATAGTTTTTGTAACTTCAGTAGTTGTCCAAAAATATTTATAGTTATTAAATAATTAAATACTTAAGTTGTCGAAAAGTAAAACATTTATAAAGACAACTTATATTTGATTATTTTAAAAAAAAGTACTTTTAAGTTGTGCAATTATATGGCGCTAGGCTTAAAGAGGATTCATGTGCACATAAAGGTTATTATAAAAGTGATGTTGAAAAATTAGGATTCAAAAATCACTTTTTGAAATATTAAGCTTGGGAGGGAAAAGTGCTTTTTCGAAAAAAGCAGTGAAAAAGCAAAAAAGTGTTTTTCTTTTCAAAAAAGCAATGAAAAAGGGAAAACGATTTTTCGAAAAAGCAACAAAAAAGCAAAAAAGTTTTTTTCCTAAAATAGTTCTAAAAAGTTATAAAAGGGAGTTGGAGCTCATTGTTGAGGTTAGACATGATATTTCATTTGCTTCTACTTTGAGTGAGAACTTGTGTTCTCATATTTTCTTGAGGACGAAAACGCTCTTGAAAAAACCAGTTTCGGGGATGAAAACCCTCATAGCTAGACTTGGTTTCATACAAAAATTATATTTGTGCTGAATGCAAGAAGATATTGGGTTTGGGGATGAAAACCCTCATATCCATTGGAGCAATTTCATTCAGAGGTTGCCATTGTACTGAACGGTTTGTGCCATTGTTATTTGTGTGAAGCTCTTCTAGTTTTTTCTAGTAATTTGGAGATTGTATTTTCATATCACATGTTAGTGATTGGCACTTGCATGTCAGTTTTAATGGTTGCATGTCAACGCTCGATGGTTGCATGTGTGGTATCAATCATTGCATGTTAGTGTTGGTGATTGCATGTCAGTTCTAATGGTTGCATGTCAGTGTTTTCAGTAGAAGATCAGCATTGGGTCAATTTACATCATCTAGGTACCTCATATCAGCTATCAGTGTGAAGTTTTGGAGTGTTTCCTTTGTTGTTCAGACCTAATAAACAGTATATTTCAATTACAAGTCTGAAATTAGTGTTGTTTTGGGTTGAATAAATCAGATTTGTGGACTATTCTTTGTTGGTTAGGGTTTCACTGTGTCATGATCATCTACAAACCCTCATGCTACTGCAAATTCATATCACGCCTGTCCTCAGTGAATTCAGAGGTATCTTGAGTGTTTTGAGTTGTGATTCAGCATCCTCCTCCATCTATAGCATCAAATCTTTAATGGGTATGCTCCTAATAATGTTTGGAATGGATTTATGTACCTCTGCAAAGTGATTAATTATTGCAGCAGTATATTTCAGTCTGAAATCAAAATATTAAGATTATTATTGCAGCCATTACTCGTTATATTATTTTAGTTGTAATAATCACATTCTGTAATACCCTGGATGGTAGTACCACCAGTGGTCTTTATTGCATGCATTTACATATTGTAAAACTGGATGGTTTACCACCAGTTAGTATAGCATTCATTTTTGGCCCATTTGACATTGAACAAGCTTGATGCTATTGACCACTTTGGTTTGAATCAGTTGAATAAGCGTTGATAAGGACGGCCCAGCCGCCTTGTGTGTTCATATTGTATTGCATTGGCACACTCCGCTGAAGAAGTGAAGATAAGGCCGACTTGCCGCCTTGTGTGCCATCATGGAGGATTCAATGTTTGCATTCATCAGAGTAGATGTGTGTGGTCCAAAGAATCGTATGCTCTCACCTTGCCCTCACTGGGATCTTAGTGATCAGAAAGTGTTGAGGAGATTACATGATTGCATCTTATTTCCAGTTAGATGTCTCAAAAAAAAACTAGGGTGGTTATTACAAAACAAGGCCTCCACCAATAACAACCAAAACCTAAATCACATGAAGAAATTACCAAGACTCGAAAATCCGATCAAATGATGCAATCTTGCTTAAGACAAAATTGAATAAGAATGAGTCAAGTTCCTACATTTTGGATCCAACTTGAAAAGCAAAACTAAAATAAATGTAGATTGTCAATAATCCACAAATTACATGTAGAATACTTGAACAGAAGAAACCTGTTGTACCCATACAAAATTTTTCGTATCATGTCAAATTTCAAGCTAAAACCTTGTCTTTTCATCAAATCAGGAATCTTGTTTCAAACCATGGTCATGGTTGTCCTTGTCATTTGTGTCGTGTACCATCGATATCTTTGTAGTATCAATGAAAAGAAGCTTTCAAATGCATCTGCCAAAGCGAAGAATGGGGTTCGAATGGTGAAAACATTGCAAAGATCCGTCAAGGCATAAAAATTGTAACTCAATATAGTGAAGTGCACCTTACCTAAGAGGAAACATGGAAAAGTTTATATGAAATTGCAAAATGGATTCACAATGGCTTGGGGCACACCACAACATTGGAGGAGCAGTTTCAAATTGTAAATGAATGTTGAAAACGGATTGCAAGACCATTGGCACACTTAACTAGTCTATTAGTTCATTCTCAAAGACATAAATTTCAAACACCCATTGTTCCATTGCTCCATGATGCAGGTTCATGTTATGGCAGATGATAAAGTTTCACTCGAAGAGGCATATTGCAGGTTTCACCTCCATTGAAGAATTGTTTCAGCACTTGTCAAAGTAGTGTCATCACTTTTGGGATCGGATAAGGCTGGTTGTCACCTTTTGTGCTTAAACATCATTTCAGATGAATATCACCATGCCCAGCAAATTGGATGGGTTACATTCAGCTTTTCTGCCTGAAACTTCAGAATTTCAGACTACATTAGATAGGTTTTCAAAAACAGTGACAAGAGTTCATCATCAAGTTGTCAAATGCAGAGAATCTACCATGAACAATGGCAAAGCTGGACAAGAAAGAAAAGAGTTTTAAGCTGACAAAGGCTGCAAAGGCATGGAATGGTGCACACCCTACTAAAGTTTAAAAAGGTTTGTGAGACTTCAAAATTTGCGGGACAATTGATTAGCACACACCTTTCAACGGTGAGGATTGATGTTAGACAAAATCTGCGAAGAGTATTACTGGCATGCAGCCCAGAATAGGTAAACACATTTTTGAAGTCAAAGTTTGTGGGCAGGTGTTAAGGAATGCACCTTGTTCAAACAAGTTGAGTTTTTGTTTTAAGTCAAAATCTGTGAGGACTTGATAAAGAATTTGGTGATGGAGGACATGAGGCAGACTTGGATGAGGATGGGCCGCTCTATTATCATGGATGGGTGGACCGGTATTAGACATTTGCCACTCATCAACATCATAGTCACATGTACAGCTAGCTCTTATTTTCTTAGAGTTGTTGATTGTTCAAGGAAGCACAAGGATGCAGACTTCCAATTTCAGATTTTGAGAGAGGTCATAGACGAGGTTGGGGCCTCAAATGTTGTACAAGTGGTCACTGATTCGACACGTGTATGCAAATTAGCTAGCATGATGGTGAAGGGTGCTTACAAGCACATCTTTTGGACCCCGTGTTGTGTTCATGTATTAAAATGCATTGAAAGACATATGGAAGATAGATTGGGTGAAGAAAGTAGTGGCAAAAGATAGAGATGTTCAGATATTCATTTGCAACTACCACACCTCACTTGCTCTCTTTAGGACCCTTCAAGGAAGAAATAACTCAAACTTATGAAAAATAGATATGCCAATTACTTCATTTTGTTAGAGAGGATGCTTAAGATGTTGGAGGCTCTACAGTTAATGATGGTTAATCCAGAGTGGGGTAGATGGCCTAATGCAAACACTACTAAAGGAAAACTGTGAAGCAAAGGATCCTTGATGACGAATGGTGGTCCACTGTGTGGTAAGAGAATTCTAACTTTTTATTAAATTATTGATTTATTAATGTTTGTAACTTGATAATCTTATTCATTCTTGTATTAGCATTCACTATTTGTCATGAGTCTTATTCCTTTTGAAAAAATTTGTTTGCCGATATGTTTGCTCCTTCATCTTGTTGTAGATGTCATTAGATATATTGATATGTACTCTCATAGTCTTAGACAGATTTATGAGACATCTAATAGCATGATTGGGTGGATAAAGCAAGCAATTTATGATAGGATTCCTAATTTGAGATTATATGAGCAGCATATCAAGCCCATTGTAGTGTAGTGCGGGAACACCATGAACACTCCACTTCATATGGCAGCCTTTTCTTTAAATAGTAAATGGTATGCACCAAAGACTAGGAGAGTGCCTCCTCCTAATGATGAAGAGGTGAAAGAAAGGCTAATAAAGGTCCTCAAACGATGTATTCAGGTGAGGAGTCAACTTTACTTCGCACACAATGGCTTTCCTTTGCTAATATTCGCAGTCCAACATTCAACAAACCAGAGGCAAAGGTAGATAGAGCTACATTAGCTCAAACCAACCCTATTGGATGGTGGACATAGCATGGCAAGGATACACTAGAGTTGAGGATACATGTCATTTGCCTTCTTTCACAAGTTGTCAATTCCTCTATTGCAGAGAGGAATTGGTCCACATACAACTTCATCCACTCTATCAGGAGGAACAAGCTTACCTCTCAACGAGCACAGAACTTGGTGGTTGTGCATGATGCCTTGCGACTTCAAGATCAACAGACTCTTGAGTAGCAACAAACTCCAACTTTGTGGTGGGATGTTGATCCTGAAGACGCCACACAAATTGATGAGGAAGAAACACAAGAGGGATTGGTGGGTGTTATATTGGATGAGGCAGCCCCTAACATTGGCAGTGAATCGGATTCAAAGTCTAATTTTTTTTTAGACAAGAATGAGGCAAAGGCATAGCAGCAGTAGATCTTAGATTGTCTACATTTTGTCATTTTGTACTTGTAGCATTTTGGTCTTTTCATTTTCTTGCATTATGTATATGTAAATTGGTAATGAAAACTCAAATTGAAATGATCAGACATTGAAAGTTTGTTAATTTGTATGTCAATTGTTGACTCGTGAATTCTCAATTCAGCTATAACGTTTCATAATATGTTTCTATAATGTATATGATGAATGCCTTATATATCAACAACTGAAATTTACTATATTTTTTAAATTTTCCCTTTTTTTAATTGTCATCCCCTGCCATCCCCTAAAAAAGGCCTCATGTTCCCTACCTCTGAGGATAACATGGTATGTAAGTATAAAGACAAAAGCATGAAGTTTATCTAGAAACCTCTGAGGATAAATCCATTCCATTATAAGGGAATATGACCCTACTTCATGGAGGATGGCAATTTGTAGATTTGAACTTATTAGTACCTTGACAACCTTTCTCAAAACATCTGTTAAAAAAGGATTTTCAATGCATAGATTTTATTGAAATTCACAAGTCAACAATTGCATTAGGATCCACAACAGCTAATATATGAGAACTGATCAAAGGAGTTAAGCTACAAAAATTAAAATAGTTCACAGAGCTATGATCCGCTCTTTTTGCTTTTTTCTGTTGGAAACATGCATCTTATAACAATTTGTATTTTAGTCTTAAAGCCTTCAAAGTGATAATTAGTACTTTGATCATTTAAATCAACTAAGATGTCATACATTAATATAAAAATTTACACAATGATATCAAGCATTTTGAACATGCCTCAACAACATCTTTTGGAAACATCCACACTGTAATATTTAGCCCATAACATGAGGCTCTAAACTAAGTACAATTGTACCTACTCTCTCTATTGTAACACATGTATCCACGTTTGAGCGCATGAATTGAACAAACTTCTAAAAAAACATGATCATAAAGATCAAACTTCTATTATTGGGTGGCTCAAACTTCAAGAACACAGATTGCTGTTGAAGATCCCTACTAATACAAACTTAAGTTCTCTCAAACCACACAATGAATGGCTTTAAATTACAAGCACGCTAATAGAAAAAATATTTATCATGCAGTATATAGAAAAATGTGAAGACAATATCATATTCTTTGCATCTCTTAACTACTTCCACAAGAGACATTAATACTTTTCAAACATTCAAAAGGAAGATGACAACAAATTTTAGCCTCAGTAATTTTACTGACATGGACATAGCAATGTACAAAACAATAACTAGATTTTGTGTAAAAAGAATACAAAAACTCCTTACCGCTAAACCATCATTTTCATCCTTAAGAAGATCAAGGAATAAAGCAGCTGCATCATCCCTAGATCCAACATTCTCATCACCAGAATCCCCACCACGGTCCTCTATCGTGGAGCCAGTATAAGCTTCATCCATGAGTTGTAACAGATTCTGCTGTATAAGAAATTAAAAACATCAAATTTCAATCCTCTTAGGGAAAATATAGCAATTATCCTTCCATAAGTTTAGAATATTCTGTGAATCCTTAAACCTACCTCAGGTGTTTGACTTTTTTGAATAAAATCTGCATTATTTCCAGCTAATGATCCCAAGCTCCACTCTGAGTTTTCCAAGGCTACTACTAGAGCTGCTCATATTTGGAAGGCAAAAAATTTATTGAAGATTTAGAATTACAGTAGAAAGAAAGACCAGTTCCTTTATACTTGCTTTCAAGACATGTCAATAGAATAAAAGGAAAATCTCTATTACCCTATCATACCACTAAAACTTGAAGCCACATCTAAAACAAATAGCATATAATACAGATGATGCAACAGGATCACATTCAAGAGTAACAAATAGAACAATATCACTAAGTACATGTCCACAAAGGTCATAAAGAATGGGCTGCACTTTCTATCCTAACATGCTAAGATTCAAGAAGTACTTACAGTTCAATTGTACATCCACATGAATTCAACTATACAGAACTTCAAAAGAAAATTATTTCATAAAGTGGATCTGGGATCATTCTTCTTTGTGACTGAATATATGTGTTTTGCTACTTTATGATGATGGAGATAAACTTACTGTTTATGCAGGCAAGAAGAAAACTCACTTGGTAAATCAGTAAGGGCAGGAAACAAAGGTAGAAAGGATCCTGGAGCCATTAATCCAGGTAGAAGTGCCAAAAATTGTTTTTCTAACCTGCTTGACAACAAAATACGAAGTTAGGCACACAACTACTACTTTGAACTTATCAGACTATATGAATATTAAAATCAAACCAATTAACAGCAGAAGAAAAAATTAGGAGATTTACAATTACAATTCCCAAAAGTCTGAAATTGGAATAACAGGCACCTAGCAGTAAACGTAAGAATTTATGAAGGAAGAATCTTTCTAACTAAAAAAAGTTTTAACATTTAGGTTAGGATTCATTGATGATTAACTTCAGCTACTTATAAATGATCACTTGCTTCAAACCATACACTCAAGATCAAGTACGTACAGAGCTGCCAAGAACAAATTCTCATGAATAAAGAGTGACTGTTGTCTAAACAATTTTTTAAAAAGCCAGGCTCTTAATTTCTAAAAAATGCATTTTTCTACATGCAGTGCAAAAGAATTCTGTCCAATGACTACTAATGAAGATAGCAACCAAAGAAAACAATTTAATTGAAATTTTCCTAGGAAAGAAATCTCTTCATATGGTTCTGGATTGAAGATTAAGAATATTTCCATTTCTCTGACTGCTGCCTTTGTAAATCAATTCTCTGCATATTTCTATGATTCTTATAATTCTCTTATATGGCATATTAATACCTGACAGGCTGAAAGAAATATTATAGAGAACACATATGACAAACCAGGAATAGCTAATGGACAAATCATTAAAATATTGTTGCAAACATAGATTGATCACTTGAGATTAAATAAAATGTTCCGAAAATCTTACAAAGAAGTGTAGTATTTAACGTATCCCCAAGTATTAATTATCCATTGCATGCTGTATCCCCAAGTATTTAACGTATTTGTAAGGTCTATGTGTACCATCATTTGCCATGCAACTGAATATTTATTTCCTCTGGCCAATCTGCATTCACTACTCTGTAATTTTAAAAGTATCTCCTTCATGGATAATCAGCATCCTTTCATTTTGTCTTCATTTCAACGTTATATCTTATTCCTATATGATCTTTTATTTGTTAAAGCTTCCTATGGTCAAGGAACCCCAGACCCAAAAACACTGTTGGCTGAGATGCCAGCTCCTAGTTGGTGTTAACTAACCAAACTGTTTTCCCCATTAATGGGTTAATGGCTCCTAAGAATGTGGCTAGACCTTGTATGTGGAGGTCATCTCAGCAGGATTGGAAATTAACTAAGTTGCCGATCCTAGTACGAGGACGGATACGGGTTCGGGGTTCATAATTTACAAAAAAGTAAATATTCATAATTCAGTGATTTGTCAAATGTCAATACAAAATGAAAATTACAATCATCTCGCAACCTATTGAAAGGTATAACTTTAAGCCAAATAAGTTGTGGGCGACTATTGTATTAAAAAAACACACAAAATGGACACTGCAATTTGAAACGAACCAAGGCAGAATAAGGTTTTATTATATGTCAACCTTCAACCGCAATAATAATTCTCACTCAGAAACAACAATGACTAATGATAATGCGCTTTCAACACTTGGATAACAACTCCCTTGTGATGTTGTTTTCCATTGACTTTCACCTAGATATGCTCGGATCCTGGACAAAACAGCCTGGGGTTCGCCCAAGGTCCGCCCCCGACACCGCAGATTCGCTGAAGAACCCACAGCGAACTTGGGGGTGCCCGGGGCGAACCCCAGGTCGGCCCGTCCCTATACCTGGCCCTATACCAAACCCATACGGGCACGGGGGCAAAATTGCAAAACCGGTAACTTAGGAAATTAAACTTTGATGGGGCATCAAGTTAAAATCTATGCTCCCCCAAGTTTTCGGGACAGGGATGGGGACAGCAGGGGATGGGGGGACGTGTTTCCGGAATGCCATTTTTTTGGGGGCCACTTTTTAGGGGACAACAGGGGACGGTTATTAAAAAAATAAGAAAAATTTTAAAATATAAAGAAATTTCAAATATTTATATGATAACATTGATAAGGCATTCATTATAGACATATATACAAAGATCTTGGAAAAACTCAATGGAAGGAAATTGCAGATGTCTTAAAAAGTGGAATAAGTTAATAACAACATTTAAAACTACACAAATACAAGGAGGTAAAAGAGATAGAAGTATAGGCAAACTAAATGCAATCCTTAAGAGAACATGTTACTAAACTTGACCATTTACAAGAAGAATAGGCATTCTCAATGTTTTTATACCTCTTGAATTATATAATATAGAAGAAGTATCAAAAAACATTTTACAAAAAAGAACTGGTCTACATCATCAGATCTTATGAATCATAGAAATTTGAACTGAATTGAGTAGTTCTTTTAGTATGCAATCCAAAGAGATGCAAAATTCTTCCTAGAGGCTGAATCAGCTTGGGCAAGATAGAAAAATGACCAGAAGTATTAAATGTACCATCTGTTGGTAAATTTCTGGCCAAACATATGAACATTGATTTTTGGCATATTTCCAAGGTGACTTGAACCTGCCATTAGGAGGCTGAATTGAATTTATCTACTTCAAATTATCTACCTTCAAATTGAACTCAGATGCAGAGATAGGTTCAGAACAAGAAACTAACAACAAACACAGGTGGGACAGCATTGTAACTGTGGTGGTGACCTGGTTAGGATTGTGACCGATGACAGTGAGCACTCCAAATTCAAAATTTGAAATGAACAGATACCATTTCAGCTTTCTATGTGCGTGGGCATTCTTCTAAGGACCAGACGAACAATTCTGTTCACAAAAAATTACAAAAGGGGGTTGAAAATTGAGTTTTAGAGCATGAATTGTTTGTTGATATGATAGTAAGAATATTGTAAGAGAATTCATCTGTTCATTAGAGGAGATAAACAGAAGTAGTGGGCAGAAAATTGAAAATTGAAGTCCCACGTGATGTAATTGTATTCCCAAGTTAATATGTAAGGTAGCAAGCTTGTTGCCACTACCATAAAGCTAGTTTTTTTATTATTATTGTGTTTTCTTAAATAAAAAATAATGTCAAAAATATCTGGGCCGTAGCCATCCTCGGGAGGGTCGGGAGACGTCCCGACGTCCCCTGGCCATCCCAGGGATGGCTAGCCATTCCCCTGGCGTCCCCTGTGTTTTAAGGGACACCCCCGAGACGTATCCCAAATTTTCAAAAAAAAGGGGATAGGGAGGGGACGTTTCCTACCCGTCCCCACGTCCCCGAAACGTCCCCTGGAGGGGAGGGGGTGTTTTCAGGCAGGGGACTTGTCCCCATGGAGCATAGTTGAAAATCCAAGCGCAGCTAGGGCTGGATATGTGTTCCATGACTCGGTGGGATCGTTCATCAAAGGCAAATTGAGAATGTTGGGTTGTAAAACCAACAATGAAGTGGAATGGGAAGCGGTCTTAGCTGGTTTGATTATGGCTTATCCTGAAGGGAGTCATTGAAAGATCCCTGATGGATCCCTTTGCTGAAATGAAGTGCTGTTGCTGAAATGAAGTGCTGTTTTTTGTGATTTAATTTGTTTTATGATTTTTATTATTTTTTTGTTTTCTTTCAGACTAGAGAGGAGATGCAGAAGGGATTTCAGTTTTCTTGAGATGTGTATTTGCCAAGATGGCAAATAGAAATACATACAGCTGCAATCTCAAATAAAAATGGACTAAAAATAAATATTAACTGATAGAAAGATAACACATGAGAAATTGAGGCACATACCCATCAGATCTGTATTTTATATTCAATGGAAGCCTGGTTTGCAACCCTACTTGCATACAAAGGCAATATTGGCCTAGAAGAGGCTATACATGCAACTGAGAATGAAGGATCTGAAGAATAAAGCTGATTTAGCACTGCTGCAAGCTTAGATCTGCAATAACATGCCCTGGAATCTGTCCAATGATGCACAAATGAAGACCCAGAGTAGGCCTCCCACAAACAAGAACTGGGTTGTCGTCCAATTCACCAAAATCCTTGAGAGTTTTCGTTCCCAAGAGTCTGAATGCTGCTGCCCCCTTCCCCAGAGTTCAGAGCTGCCATGAAGCTTCAAAAGATATGCCAAAAGATAGATCCAAACAGCACTTCAAAGTCACTTTATTCCTTTCCCAAAGTGGGCGTCCACTTTAGGGTTCCAAAAGGCATCCAAAATAAGAATCTTTAAAAGATTCTTTTATTAATGAAGTCTTCATAAGTTGGGCGCCCAAGTTGAGGGCCCAACTTCATTATTAAAAGACCACTTTTTAAACACAACGTTGTGTCAACTAGGTGGGGGTCTTCTAATAACTTATTAATATAAAGTGACATGTTATTCACTTTATTTTATTTATTTTTATTAAATATTAAAGCCACACTTTAATATTCAATAATTATTCCAATTCCATCACCTGGCCATCCTGAACTGAGAACTGCTGTAGCCCACGCCACTGGTGATGTCGCCACGTGTCATGCCAACTGACAGTGCCTCCCTAAAATGTAGGGATACCTCCTAAAAAATAGGAATTTGACCAAAACTCCAAAAATGCTCCTGGAGGTCCCCTGATGCCTCCTGGTCAACTCTCGGTCAAACCCTAAAAAATAGGAACCCTTCCTAAAAAATAGGAAACTGTCACAAACTGACTGGAAAGGCCTGTAAAGCTCTGTGCCAAGCTACACTGCCTCTGGATAGGTCCCCTAACCACTCTGCTGACCTACGGGAACCCGAATAATAGGTCAACTCTCATGTCTCTGCTGGACAGCGCTAAAGAGGGGACATGACAGTCATAACCTAACGGTAGAGGGTGTTTCCTTGGTTGTTATAAATGCATTGAAAAACCCCAGTTGCCCAAATTGGAAACTACAATCCATTTTGGAAGAAGCCTTAAGCTGGTGTAGGCGGTTTGAGTCAATTTCCTTCATGCATTACTAAAGAGAGAAAAATTAAGTAGCTGATCTAATGGCTATTAAAGGGATTGATCTTTCTAATTTCTCGTCTATGGAAAGTAGCAATGTACTTTCCCCCTTGAGCATTCAATTTATCTCTATTTAACTATTGCCTTAAAGTCATTCAAACTAATGCTTAAGAGAGGGTGGTGTGGCCTTATTTGTCATGATGGCAGTATGTGTGGGAGAGAATTGCCTAGACAATTTGCATTGATTTGATTTTAACTTCATCCGTGTGATACTTGTTATTTATGATGGTGAGTATCGCTGCAAATGGGTTTTCTTAATCTGGTATTTTTGTGTTTGTATTGTGGATCCTTGGTAGCTGTTGGTGTGTCTGGGTTTCTGAAGGATGTATTGTTTGTGCTGGGTATATTTGTCATGGATAAGGCGGAATGTAGGGTTGCCACAAGATCTGCTATGAAGAGGAAATGTGTCGGATTGTAGACTGAAGAAGATTTTTAATTGCCCTAATCTGACAATGGTGAAGGTTGCCAAATGCATTTTAGGTAATGAAGGGATTCGGGATAATGGTATGTTGTGTTCTCATGCAACAGTACCAGAAGATTTCAAGACTAAGTTGGAAACGGCAGTTCAATCAACGGAGGTGAGGGATAGTCTGGAGGCTCTGCTGGTTCACATGACAGCGAACATTTGAGAACACGCCCCCAATAGAGCATGTGTTTGGTCCATATCAGGAGATCCCTGCTGGACAGGGGGTTTTGGCAAGGCAGTCAGAGCTTCAGGATTTGATTATGGAGTTGAGCAACCTTTCTGATTTCTGTCAAGATTTGCAAATGGTGATAAAACATCTTATTGTCTCACACCATAAGGGTTTGCTTGAAGTGACTAGTAGCCACACCTTGCCGAGGCTGGAAGGAGAGAATCTGGAATGCTCAGTTAGGCAAGCATAGATGGTAAAAGGCATCCAATTTGAAGAATTTATAGAGTCTGAAAGCCCAGTGATGGCAATGGTCAAAATGGTGGCAGTCTCTGGTGATGGAGTATTCAACCAGGCTTTCAATAGGTGGAAGAATGCTCTAAGCAGTTTGGGTATTTCTCATTGGGGAGTTTCTCAACTCCCTTAAAAACGTGTTCTAATGCTTGTTTTGTTGGTTTTGTATTCTGTTTTGTTACCTTTGGCTTCCTGGTGATGCTTGCAACTCCCTTTTGAGGGCAGTTTTTGCAAGATTTGATAGTTTGCTTACGTTTTAGTTTTAAGGATTGGGGTCCCATAATAGAACCTTGGGCATTTATTTTTAAAAAAAACTAAGCAAACTGTGAAAATAAAAATGGCATAAATTCAATTATTAAATTTAAGCATTTGATTTCCACCTCCATGGAGGATCTCACTTATTCATCCCAAAAGCATATTGCAACTATGAGAAAGTTAGCATAAATAAAAGCTAGCATCTTTCATCATTCATCCACCACACTTTTTTTCTCCAAAAGTCTAAACTTCAAGCTTAATGTACTTAGTATTTTGTACTCTGAGTTTTATGAAGAGTAGAATTTTGGTTTATCAACGTATTTCTACCAAATAATTGATTTGTTGAATTCTTTTGAGAAATTAATGAAGAAAGTCATACATTTCTTTTTGAAGAATTATTGTTTATGTTGGATAATTTTTGTTGTGAAATATGGTCAAGTGGTGATAGTTTTTCACTCATCCTTAGACCACACCGTTGTGATTTTTATTTCAAAATTTGACGTTAAGACAGCCAGCTAGATACATTGTGACACATTGTTTGAATTAGGAATTATTATGGGAAAGCGAACAAATTACAGATGGCATGACAAGAGAAGAATTTTTTGAAGTCCATTACAAGCGCACACCAACCAGATGTTGAAAAAAGACAAGCGGAAATAGAAGTTGACACCAAAAAAAACTCAAGAGATGGCATGCTAGTGCCCAAATATATAAGAAAGTGGAAAGTTTGAAACAAGAAAAAGTGGAAACAATGAAAGATTATAACAGAAGAATGAACTATTTCAGACTAATCTTGGAAAATCCATTCAGGGATGAATTCAAAGAAATGCTTTGTGAATTGACTAAAACTCCTTCAATGCATGGTTTGCACAAAGCCTCATTAGGTTGTGCTCTCACTTTAGCATTACTCAATTCTACACATTGCCAACACCAATGAGTATTGTGCATGTTCAAAAGCACCTCGCCTTAGTGCCAAAATACCATAAAATTGATGCACTGTAGAAGACACTTCATTCAATGCCTTGATTGAATCACCGCAAAATAGCACACAACAGCCAAGCCTTCACACCACATCATGCCATATCGGACCATGCCTCCAAAGATAAAACCACATCAGCACACCTACCCACATAGCATCTACTTGGAAGACGAACCATGATTATGAAACTATTTTTCTTTCGTAACTGCTATTGATAGATAGATAGATTGTGAAGTCCCGAACTGAATTTTTTTTTATTTTTACAATTTTATGATGAAAATGGATGCGACCTGTTGTGATGTAATCACACATCGCCCCATTGCAAATGGGGACCCCCTCTTTTTCCCACTTTCTGCCTTCATTTCACTTTAGGGTTTAGGTTTTCTCTGAGCTTGTAGGTTTGGTAGTGTTGTTTTGCCCAAGTCTCGCCCAATTCTTGCTAAGGAGTCTGTATGCTCTCACCCTGATGCATGTCTTGAAACATTGAGAATTGACTAAGTCTGATATCCTAAAATCCTAAAAACTGACTAAGTTTGAAATCTGGTGGATCCTCAAAAATCTAGAATCGGCATGTTAAATCCCATGGATCCGAGACCTATCTCAAACATCCTGAAAGTATATTTCAAAATATTTAAAGTATATACTTAAATATATTTTGAAATATACTGGATTTCAGATACTAAAAATTGCCTAAGTATGGAAAAAGCGCACTTTTCTCCTATCCTTGCATTTTGGCGCTCATAAGGAGCATCCTTGCATTATGAATATTTTGAACTCATACATAAACTTGTGAAACTAGCGCTTTTTTGCCTTGGGCACACTTCTAGAGGGACCTTGCATAATGCATGTTGAACATCATACATGCTCGGGTAAGAAGTCCGCCCAAGCGCAGCTAGAAGGTGACTTTGCATTCGACAAATTTCAACTTATACACAAATGATTAAAATCAGCGCTCATTCTGCCTTGGGCGCACTTTTACCACACCTTTGCATTGTGTATTCCATGCACACATGTCTAGAATTAGCACTTTTCCTTTAGGTGCACTTGGAGGAGGGTCTTGCATTGTGCAAACCTTGAACACAATACATACTTGCCTAAAAATAGCGCTCATTTGTTTTAGGCGCACTTTTGCCTATGCTTTGCAATATGCATTCAATGCATACACACAAATCCAGCGCTCTGCTCAATGCATGCATACTTGAATTCAGCGCCCCCCTTTGTTCCTTCATTTATATCAATCTCGCCAAGAGTTATGTAAGCTACCTAAGTCGGCCAGGAGGTATAGAAAATAGGTTTTAAATGTAAAAAAATCATGGAAATTCAAGTGTAGGCCGACCTAAGTGATTGTTGATGAATGTATATTAATAGAAGATCAAGTTTGTCACTTAAGGCATTCATCCAAAATTGAATTTTAGAGCAGAATTATTCAAGGATAGATAAACAAGGAATCTAAAATGTTCAAAGTTTTGAAGTTTATCTTAATAGCTTTCTCTTGTCAAGAACTATATATTGATATAACGTGTGGTGTCTATTTTGCAGGTGAATGGCAAGTTACCGAGTGAGGAAAGTTAAAATAAGGAAGGATTTCAAAGGATGTTGCCCAAGTTCGAGAAGACTTCTTTTCCGAAAGGAGAGCATCACTTCACCTTGCACATCCAAGAAGCATCACAAGGACATCCATCTAGAACTTCATTCAGAGGTTCACTATCACATTCAAGCTTCAGAGCCATTTCATGCGCCATAAAGAAGGACATTCATCATGCAATCTACTCCAAGTATTTACACAAGAGGTCTACTTCTTGCACAGTTCAGAGCCAAAATCCTGCACAAGGATATCACAAGAAAATGAGATGAGAATGAGCATGTACGTCAAAAAATCCATAAGTTACATCAAGACAACAACAAGAAGTATCAAAATTCCCAAGTTTTCAAGTTGGAAGCAACTAAGTTCCAAAGGTGAAAATTTGAAGATTCGAAGACTACTCCAAAAGATGATAGAATTTGGGAAAGAATTCCAAGCAGTGTGAACACAGAGAAAATCAAACCAGTTTGCTCAATGCTGAGGTGGCCTTTGCATATCATCAGGTCAATCACATTTTGCCACGTCACCCGTCCAAGTTCAATATACCTACAATAAGATAGAGGCCAAGGAGGGCGCCCAAGTGGAAGATGCTCCAAAGGTTCCATTTCAAGCTTATGACATTGGAAAACGTGCCTTCATTGCCTCTCTTTTGGGTAGTTATGCCTTGTCAAAATCTGGGCCACTGATTCTCAAATCAATCTTGGCCATTCATGTAATTTGTCGAGTCTATAAAAGGCCCACTTCTCTCATTTGTAAGAGAGGAATCAAGATAGAAGAGTAGGAGTAGATGTCAAAATAGGAGTAGATGTTGTCAAAATAGGAGTAGATTAGAGGAGACTCTTCAAAGTCATTGAAGAGACATATGAAATTGTTGTAATCATACACTTTCAAAATCAATACAAGCTCATTGTTGTTCTCATGGTGATTTTGTGTGGTTATGGGATGTTAACATGGTTTCTAATTTCTTGGATGTGATGGAGAAATGTTTCCAAGTAGCTTAGAATTAGATTAGAAGTTCATTGATGTAATGTTTATATGTGGAGATATTTGATGAATTCCTTAATGGTTCATACTTTTCATGATTTGTCGATGATAAGTCATTTTGCAAAGTTAGCCTGAACCACGTTTGCTTTAGTTCGACTGTGAATACTTGTTCAAGTTGCACCAGCTGTGGGTGTTTGGATAAAGATTTGCAATATGAAAATCCTTGAGTTTCCTTAGAAGATTGCACCGACTTCGTGTAGTTGTTGGTTCTCATGGCAAAGCGGAGTTAGGTTTCATGAGCAATTTGTCTATCTTAGCATGATTCATTATCTCATTGTCCTTAGATTAGAATCCTCTCAACCCTTGTCCTTTTTCATTTTCTTTCATGTTCGGTTTGAGATAGTTCTATTCCATAAGGAAAGAGTACATATTTGAGTGGAGTAAGGAGTAAATTCAGCGTAAGTCCCTTTGTGAGTTTCAGCAAAATCACATCAACTACTGAGTCTATCCATTGCAATAAACAAATCAAGAACCTTGGAGTTGTCTCATTGGATCACATTGTTTAGCCTTTGAGAGACTTTATTCAAGAGAGGATAGCATACTTGGTATTTTATTCTGAGTTTGCATGTGCATAAAAAACACATCAACAAGACCCTCACACTTTCTAACCACCAAGATCACGAATTGGGCAAGGTGAGAGCATACGGTGATTGGAATGCTTAAACTAAGAACCCTGTCTTATTCTGCCCTAAATTTTCAGTTTTGGTAGTTTGACATTTTGTCAAACACTTGTCATGCAATGTCACTGTATTCTGATTTCTAAGTTTTGTGTTTGGTTTTGATGCTTGTTTTAGATGGTTTTCATTGAAAATACATATGCCAATATATAGGAAACATAACCAAATACTTTGCATGCATAAACATCAAAATACCAACACTAAATATGCCTCTATTTTCATCAAATCAGGTCTTATTACAATGTTTATCAGGTCTGATACAAACTGTAACAGCGAGATATCTTTTATTTCAAATTAAAGATTTGAAAGAGTTTACAATCTCTAACATACCCGATTATTGTCTCCATCAATGGATATGTAGCAATGCCATACATACAACATATATATGCTAATACAAATATATATGCAACCTGCTTTGAAAGTCTGATACAGATGACTATTGTAGCTTATTTCCTTTGCCCAATGATTCCCAAAAAGGTAGCGATGAGATTCTAGAGGCAGCGATTTATCTCCAAGCAGCGTGTTAGCGTTTAATTTCGCACCTTTCGGTGAGAAAGATAAACAGACAGCGTGTACAGTAGGACTGTTCTTCAAATTAGGAGGGGAAGCTCCCTCAACAAGGAAATTAAAAAGACGTTTACAAAATAACCTATCTTTTTGGTTTCTCAGAGCACGAGCACAAGGCAATTGAAGCTCTTCTGCAAGGCTATAAGATTTTTCTAAAGTATTGCAGAAGAAAATAACTAACTTTATCCAAACACACTTCCAATTCCTTTAAGTAAATCCAGAGCATAAAGAAATTGAAGAGACAACTTGGAGATTTCAACACAAAGGAACAATGATAATCTGACAACAATCATTCATGCACAAAGTCATGAACAATTCTCACAACCCTCGATAACAAGATAGATCTCAGAAACCATGATGCATATTCTCATTAATCAAAAGACAAGAACAAATAACACTGCTTGAACAATAAAATGCGAACAAAAATTAGTCTCAGCATTTACCATTCGAGAGTTTAAGTGTGTAGAATACACTTATTTATACCCTAAAAAGCAAAGATGCAAGGAAATAAAAGGAAGAGTTAACTAACCCTCTTCACTCTAGATCTAATGCTGCATGGGAAGCATGCAAGCTTATTAGCAATTTAAAAATAAAAATATCTTGTCATGCAATTCAGTTAACTGAACTTGCATGTTATTACACAATGAGTTCCAACTCAAAGAAAATTTGCATGATTTCCAAAAGCAAAATCTAAAAATAAATTTAACTCTAGATAGCAAAGTCAGTTCTCAAAATAGAAACTGCTTTGGAAATCTCTCCTACTACCAAAAATAAATCCCTCCAGCAGATAGTTAAAAATTGACTAAGTATGAGAATTGAGAATTTTCTCAAATTCCTCAATCCTAGCCTAATATGGCATAATCATGGAATCAAGGTGAACCGTCCTCATCTGCAGGTCAATGGCAGCATCCTCTGTGATTTTCGCAAAAACCTCAAAATCTTTTTCAGCCTTAGCAAACTTTGATGCAATTTCTACTAGGAGGTACATCTTGTCTATGTGAGGATTGCCACAAAACCTTCCGCGGATTAGCTGAATGAACTCTTCCTGCAAAATATGAACAAGGCAATTTACGCCTTCATCGCTGAAATACCTACAAGGAATGTTTTGGACAAAATCAATGGCATATTTTTCAATGCCTAGAAGCTTTTCTTTCCATGTAACTAACTCCATGGCTATATTCTTCGAGGTGTAAACCAAGAAAGAGTACTAATGGGTCCATGAGAAAACCATGGCTTTCTGCTCCGTCGTTATAGGCCTCATGCCAAGTGCACGCAATCTAACCATCAGCCTATCATAAACAGGTTCCATGTCTATCATGCATTCTATCATGTTCTGAATTCCCAGGAGAATATCCTTGGAATTTGACACCACTGCCATCAACTTTGCTAGAAAGTTAACACTTTTCGCTATGAAATGCTCCACCCAGTCCTTAGTATGTTTGCCATATACAACCAGCTGACTCAATTGTATTTGCTCATCTGTAGATTCCATCAGCTGTGGCAAAAAGAGTGAAGGCAGCAAAGGTGAATGCAAGAGCTGTGAAATATATTGCCGTAGCTGCTTATTTTCTGATTTGAGGGCAGCCTTGTCCTCTCCATCTTTCAATACCCTATTCCTCATAATATCAGTAGCAGCGTCCAAAATGTTTATTGTTGCCTGTCGTGTGCTATGGCCAAAGCTAGTCTTGACAATGTGATAATCTTCGGGCTCAACTTCTTCAATTACTTTGTCTTGGGGAGGAATAGCGGTCTCTAGGATTAATTCACCTTCACCAGTCTTCAAAATCCTTGACTGCTTTTTGAGCTTCTTTATTGAGGGCTCTTTGAAACTTTTGGTTAGTGCACTGAAATCCAGCTGGTATGATGGCCTTTTCTTTTTCTCCTTGATTGTTGTATGAAGCCAACTTGAAGTAGACTCCTGAAACCTTGGCTCTAGATGGTTTTCCTTCTCAACTTCTGGATCTGGCATGAATTCAACCTCAGGGGGCGCAAAATGTGTATCTAACTCAGGATCAAAATCCAACACTATATTAGGCTCGAACTTCAGATCCACTTCCATTAATGTGTCCACCTCAACTCCCTGCACGACCTCTGGTTCCCCTACCTCATTAAGTCCTGATGAGTTAAGTGGTGTAGAATCGATAGGTATGGGAGACAAGTGAGGCTCAGGTATTCTTTGTGGTGCAGGTAAATTCCCCTCTTCTGAAGAAGTAGATGAAGAAGAAGTAGAAGTAGAAGCTGAAATAGAAGTTGCCGGTGAACTAGGCTCAGTTGGCAGCAAAGGGGTCGCCTCTGTTTGCTGCTGTGCTGGGACTTGAGCCTTCTTCTAGGTCACCCTCAAGGGTTCTTCCTCGGCGATGTTGGCTTCTTGGGTCTTTCCACTCACTACCTTGGATTTTAGGCGTGGAGTCAAGTGAGTGGGTGAAGGTGGCGGCTCTGCTGTGGATGCCTTGTCCTTAGGTGTAGTTGTCCTCTTATTCCTCTGACTGTTGATGAACATCCAACTTCGTTTCACTACTCCTTTAGTTCTTTCAGCAATAGAGGTGATTTCTTGGAGTGACCAATCCATTTGTGGCAACGACTGTGAACCCATTCCCTCCTTGATGAATTTTGGGGAGAGAATCGAATCGTCCTCGCGCAAGCCTTTGCCAGTTTCATCAAGGAAAACTGGTATCTGCTCCAAAGTGAAGTGGCTAAAACTCCTTCGACGAACCTCAAATTCATCTTCACAATTGACCTAGAAATCTTCCATAGTAGGCACATGAGCAAACTTGCCGCTAAGTCTGGATTTCATCACTTGCTTAGGATCATATGTGCGCTTCTCCTTGTAGGTCTTTAGGCTGAATTTGGACATTTCCTCTCCAATTATTTTTGCATCGGAGGCACTTTTACATTTGAAGACACCCAGCTGAATAGGGAAGTTTACTGTCGTCTTATGCCTGCTGCGTAGGAAGCTATGCACTTCTTCAATCTGACGCAGGAACTCCATGAAGACCACTTCGTCAGAAGGGTACCTTAGTAGCATATATGGACATGATGTGAACCCGTACACTCAAATGTAGGAGAAGGTAGGAAACTGAATATACCAATCCGCCCATTCTAAGTTCACTACTCTAGCCTCCTCTGATACTCTGACATGCATTTGGTTCTCCAAGTCACGCACAATGAACATTAGAAATGCGTCGTTGACTCAGCGGAAGTGCTTCTGGGACTTTGAAATTTCAAGCTAAGGATATAGCCTGGTGATTCTGGTATTTTGCAGAGAGCCTACGAAGTTCAATCCGGCAAAGTGATGCTGTTTGGCCACCATGAATAACAAGTAGGATACCATCCTGAACTCGCGAGTTCGAGTGAACTCTATGATCTGTCGGTGAATGCAGTCGCTTATGAGAGTAGCCCACTCATAAGTTGCACTTCCATTGGCTATCGTGCTGATGACGTAGAACATCCATGTTCTGAAACTTCTCCCTTTAGCTTGGCCTGTAATCCAATTGAGCATTGTGATCATGATTGCATACTCGTCTTTGAACTAGCCTCGACCCACATTCCTTGGAAATGTATTCCTTCTTTCCTTTAGCCATTTGCAGGCTATCTTTTAGCATTTATCAGTAGTAGAGGTCCACACTCCGTCACTTTCTTCTAGATCAAGGACAAGTGATTCTTCGAAAAGTGGGATGCCAAGGGCAAACTCTATATCATCAGATTTCAAGCTGGCAATCAATCTTCCATCCTTTGATATAACTTCTCTTGATTTAGGATTATAGTGTTGAATGCATGAAAGTACAAATTCAAGACTATGGGCAGCAATAGGGAATGATCCGGGTTGAATAAGCCTTGAATTCTTCAAATTTCTCGTTGCTGCGTTGCCTGAGCTGCCCCAAGTCGAAACCCTCAGGTGAGACTTGACACAGGTCTGTTTCCTTGACCTTGGAATATTCATGTTTGAGCAAGGATTTAGCCTCAATGGTGACTGATGAATATTGCATGATGACTTGGAGGGGTTTTGTTCTGATGCCTTTTTGCCTTGAAAATTGCCAATCTGGACTTCTGTGTGTTCGCTGCCCAAGAAAAACAAGTTTTCTTTTTGCTGTAACTTGTTCATCTGATGATGAAATGTGTTGAAGTTTGGAAACCAAGCTCATATGATCCGAAGCTCTCATTGAAGCCTCTCTTTCATGAATTATACTTCAAGAACGCCCAAAAATGCCTTAAAAAAAATTTCCAAATTTTCCAAAATTTCAAAATTGAATTTTGATTAGCCGGATGCATTTGCATTGCTTCCCTTGGTTCCTTTATGTCATTTTGGCCTTCAATTCATCACTTTGAATTCTTCTTTTTTGATGTTCTTTCACCACTCCAGGCCTGATTGGCTGGCCAGAATCTCCCTCCAATTGAGCCTTGCATCGCCATCTTTTGATATGTCTTGTACCTGCAGGGTTAGCACAGTAATAACAAGGCTACATGGTGTTTGGGAGGTGTGTTTGGGCACATATACGAAAAATTCCGTATGGGTACAACACAGCGCTAGGGTTTTGTAATGTCCCCATTTTTGGAATGGTCGAGATTGGGCTAATTCCCACACTTGGGGAATTTTGAGAGACATCTGGAGTATTGGAGATGACTTGTTATATTTTTCTGATGTCTTTGAGGCACTTATCTTGGATAAGATAATTTGTCTTCCTTGGATCAAACTACATGAGAGAGTCACACAGATGGAGATATGTTATCGGGAGTGCAGAGACTTGCCATCATCGTGCCAAGAGGTAATATTATTTCATATATGGATGGGTGATATAACATCTTCATTCAGAGATAAGTGCGAGGTCTCCTTGTACCCATCACCTTATAGAGATCATTATTATATTTTGTGGATTGGGCGACTTGTGATGGGAAAACATAAATTAGCTAACACTTCACTTGGGCGTTGGAAGATGGTGTGGGAAATAATAAAATCATATCTTCAATTCGATTTTTGGGCGCCAAGTTACAATAAGGGAGGTCAGCCCTCTTAGAGAGGGAAAATAATAAATAAAGAGTACAAAAAGTGCCTAGGTCGGCCCTAATTGAGAGGGCAGAAGTTATGTATAAATATGAAATCATTTCAAGGCATTTGGTTCATCATTCAAGTCATTCATTCATTCACATTTGGGAGTTTATCTCTTGGAGAAGGTCTTGGGACGAAAACCTCAAGCACCTTGGAGGAGTTGGACAAAAACCTAGCTCTTCATTTGAGGATTCCGTGACGGGGATCCACTTGCACTTCATCATCTTCTTGGGCAGAATTCATATCAGCTTTGAGAGCATTCATTGATGGCTACTTCTTGGCGAATTGTCTAGGGTTTCACCCTAGGATTGGAGCAAATTATCCTTGAGGAGGAGCGACTTGCATATTGAGGTGTTTTATGGAGATTCTTGGCTGCTAGGGTTAGGGTTACAGCAGGCTTGCAGTCCCATTCGCCTATGGTTGAAGGTCATTTCATGCATATTTTGGTATGTAGAACATTGTTATTTATCTCTACTATGTGGCTGGGCATGTTGGCTGTTTGCCCTAGCCAATTTATGTAATTGGAGACTCCATTAAATCTGATTTATAACAGCAGACTTCTAAATTATATTTCAGTCGTTTGTGGTTGCCATTTGAAGTGGTTTAATTGCATATTGTGTGGTGGAACTCAAATATGATATTGGAAATATTGTTGGCAATGATATTATGATGATTTAGCATATTTTATCGAAGTTGTATGCAATTGTTTAAGTCTGATTTTTAGAGCAGAAGTTAGGGTTACAGCAGAAAACTAAAGTGCAGAAAATTAGGGCAGAATTCAGACAATTCATTTGAAAACACGTGAATCCAAAAATTGTCCATAATATCCCCATTTGGGATATTACAGGTTTGGAACCCTAAACCTGATTTTTTATGCCTTATGGCAGCAGCAACTATGATGGGTGGCGGCTAGCAAATAGCATCAAACCTTAATGCCAATCTGCAATCAAACCCTTACTGGTAGCGCTGATAAGACCCTCCAAATCTGATATGAAATGTGAAATAAATCTGAATATATCTTCTCCAATGCCCTTGACTGTATGGTGGTCGGTCTAGAGTGAAAGGCGCTCATAAAATGGGAGTCGTCCTCCCTCAATGGTGGCACCAACTATAACGTCAAAACCTGTTTGAAATCTGCCAACAAACCCTAGGAATGGCACTGAAATACCATGCTCAAGTCTGATATAAAATCATGTTGAAACGTGCAACAAATTTGCATATAAAATCTGCTATAAAATCAGAATTGTAACCTGCCCATAATCGCCTTGCTCAATCCTTATAATATCCCAATTTGTATTTGGGACAAATTATCAAATTGGGTAATGAAACCCTAGCAGCTGTAACCTGCAAATAAGTGTCTTTTCCAGCTCCTTAACAATGCCAAAATCCTGCAATTATGCTCAATAGTAAACCCTAGGTGGATTTACCTCTCAAGTGGTATTGGATTTTCGTCCAAACCACAAATGTCTAAGGGTTTTCGTCGTTAGGACAAGCTGAACCAGAAGTTTAAGCAGAAAGGAAACTCTCCAATATGCAATTGACAAAATGATAATATGATAAAATGACCTCCCAAACACCTTATTTTATAACCTTCAAGTGGAGCGCCCAAACTTGCACTATTTTATATAAGTTTCATGTCCACGGCCATAATTGGGATTAAAATATTATTTTTTAATGCACTTTTCCTTCTCCAAGTGGGACGTCCAACTTTGTCATTAAAATAATGTTTTATTTTGTCATTTTATTATAATTTATTTTCCTCTTTCATAAAGTGACTTTTCGTTCTCTAAGCTTTAAGTCATTTTTACCAACTTTCCATTCTCCAAGCCACTTTATAAAGTACTCAACTTAACTTCAATTTGGCTTAGGTGAAGTTGACTTTCCTTTCTCCAAGTCACTTTGCAACAATGGCTCAACTAAACAAAAAGGGGACATTACATAAACACTAACTTACTAGTGGTATGCTGCACAACTCTACAATGCATACAATAGCTGGAAATGAAATTGATATGCTAATGTCGTGGCGGCATAGCCTTCTAGATTTACAATACTGAGATCAACTACAAATCTAATATCTCTTCTAGCGGTGAACCGCACAGAAAATTACATAACAAAATCATACATTATTACTGTTGGAAACATACAGTTGCTGAACTAGAAATCCTTTAGAATTTATAATTCAACCAACAGCAATATTATGCAGTAATCCTTACCAATCAGCCAAGAGCTGGGTCTGAAAATACACCATGAAAATCAGTAATTACCAGAAATAATGGCAGCCTGAAAGGACCAAGGGCGACTGAAATCACACTGCTGCAGCAATGAATTAAGAGGTAAAATAATCAATATACACCTCAAATCGTCTAACTCATCCACCGGGATGCTACAGATAGCTGAGAGAGTGTATGGCAGTCCTCACATGAAACAGTCTAGCATCATCAATGAGTATGGCAGCCCAGCATTCTTCACAATGTTTCAATCTGATGTACGGCATGTAGGAAGACTTGTATGGCCACAAACCAGCCAAGATTGGACCATAATAACAATTAATGCTGCAACAATGGTATGGCAATGTTGTTCAACTTAATTGGAATGGTACAGCTCCTCATACAAGTGGTACAGCCAGCATTAACTCACCCAAATAGCAGCGAATGGAATGATGAATGGGTATGGCTGGAAAAGCTTGTAAAGCACAGCAGAAATATCCTCCAAAATAAGATAAGATTTTCTAAAGCAAATAGAATTAATAGATATTCTCTTCAAAACTGAAAACCACACATATCACATCCAAAATTCACAACAAAACTTGAAAATCTTCACACAGCACACTACCAATTGAATCCGGAAACTTTCCTACAACTTTTCAACTCATTGGTAATCCCTAGATGGAATTACTCTTATGAATAGGAGGGTTTTAGTCCTCAAATCCATTTGTCAAAAGGGTTTTCATCCTCAGGCAAGGAAGATGAACAAACGTTCAATCTCAAGAAGAGGGGTTTGATTTAGTAAATTGGATGTCTTCTTCTTTCCCAATCCTCTCCTTTTATACGCTCTTTAAGGGAATATAATATTATTTTCTTTTTTTTTTCCTTTTTCCTTCCAATAGTTTATTTTAAAAAGTGTCTAGAAAGGCCTTTTAAATAAACATTACTTTTTGGCCCTAAGTCCTAGCGACACTTTATTGTCCCTCTTTTAAAATAACGAACATTTTACCCGATAGGATGTGACTTCGACACTTGACACAAACATTTTATGATAACTAACGAACGACGAACACTGACAACTTGATATTCAAGACTTGGACACAATTACAATTCAATCGAAGAATGACTTGCAACTTGACAAGACATGACAATTTGACGGCAAGTTTATGACACAATTTGAGTTTCGGATTGGGTACAACACACTTAAACAATTTAATCTAACTTTAAACTTGAATGACAAATTTTGCAACATAAATCTGGCATTAACTCTCATTATAATTTGTGTAAATGAAACAGATTTATAGCCTTAGCTACAACTTCTTGAAGTTTCAAAAATAATAAAATAATTGCTTTGAAAGCAATTCTATACTCATCCTCTGAAAATAATATAAAATATTACTTTCTTTACATTTTTGCTTCTCATCTTGAGCATCCATCTTAATCAAGGGCTCTGATCTCCTGATTTTATCTTTAATGTGCTTTAACTAATCCTCATCACATCTAAAAAATAATAAAATATTGATATGCTTCATCTTGGGCGCCATTTTGAATGGACGTCTCAAATTCATCGCTTTTTCTCCTTTATTTCACTTTATTTAATGTTCACCTTTCACTTGGGCCCATATACTAACTTGGTTGCAACATCTACTTTGTTTCCCACTTCATTTTAGCAAGTAAAACATGCTATTTTGGTGTTTGGTTGAGTCTATGCGCCCATTTGCTTTTCTTTTAGCTTGATCTTAGCAATCATAAAACATTCTAATCTATTTTGATGAGCACACGGTTATACTAAGAGGGGGGGTGAATCAGTATAATACAAACTTTTACTTTTCCAAACTTAATCAATCACAGCAACTACACATGCAAGATCTAGCAATTATGAACACAAAGAGAACACACAATTTACATGGAAACCCTTGCGGGAGAAAACCACGGCAAAATATTGCTTATATATATATTGATCCTTCTTCTACAGGCACCAACCTACTTCTCTTACAATTCTTCTTTTGTGAGCACCAACCCACTGGAGACACCAATCCCCGATTGTAGAATCTGTAGGCACCAACCTTCACAACTGAGCACCAATCTCTAGGCACCAACCTACGAATTCTTCAATGGATGATATCGTTCTCCCTTCCTCACAAATCTTATTACAACTTCTGATTTTGTATGACGTAAGTTTTTCCTTTTCAAATTAGGTTCACACACATATACTTTCTTCCCTCACAAGTCTGATCACACACTTTCTTCCCTCACAAATCTGATCCAAATCATGCACAACTTCTTTACAAAAAAACTGATCGTGGATATGACAATATTTTCCTTCAAATTTCTGCTCTTAATTCTCACATATGTCCTTCATATAAATCTGATTTTATCCTTCATACACAAGCTGCATAATTCATCAATATGAATCTGAAACACTCTTCATTTTTCTGCCCCTTCTCTTCCTTTATATCTGCTCTAAACTCAAAAATAAATCATTACATTGCTTGTCCTCTAAGCACTCCTTCCCTTCTTTATATCCTCTCAAGAGAGGCGTCCTTAATGAATAGCTATGTCTTATTCTAAAAAGACAAGCTTTAATTATCAATGCACCTCCTCATAAATAAATCACTGCACTTTTATATTAATCGCACCTCTTTTCTTGAAAGAAATCGCTGCTTGTAACATATATTAATCGCTGCCTTTTATGCAAATCTTATCTCATTCCTTATATCTTCTATAACTAAGACTTTTTTGTCTTATTATAGGTGCTTCCTTTGGGAGAGTGGTCGGCCACTTTGGAAGCATGTTTTAATTTAACTTTAAACTTCATTCTTTGGCACTCATTCTCTAAGTTGGCCCATAGGGTAAGTCGGCCACCTCAAGGAAGATTTGATTTATATTTGAATTCTATTCTTGGCGCCAAGGAATATGTGTCGGCCCATATTAATTTATCTTATTTTATCCTTCATCCTTTTTGTCTAGAAATTACCTTACAGATCGGCCAGCATTGATTCCATTCATGTCATTTTAAAAATCTCTTCCATAGTCGGCCTCCTAATAACATTTGTTTATTATCTCCATCTTCTAAGCAGAGTCGACCACTATTATGGTAATTGTGTAAATCTTTAATTTAAACAATACAATCAATCACTTCAACATGATGATAGTCGAATACAATGGGAACATTAATCTTGTTGACGATGATGGCCAAAGCGGAGTGATAACCGACTTTATTTCTTTGACTTCAATGACAACACCTCTTTATTACCAACAGACTTCAATGGATACTTCAATACCTTTGAGTCCTCATACCTTTGACATTAATGACAACAATCTTTGTTCATGCAACTTCTTGACATCAATGATGTTCAATCTCACCAACAATCTCGGTCTTTGACATTAATGACAACAATCTTTGTTCATGCACCTTCATGACATCAATGGCGATATTTCCAACAATCTCCACAACAAACTCTTTGACATCAATGACAACATGTGTATGCAGCTTTGACATCAATGACAACATTTCCAACATATTTCTCATTGGGGATTTGCTTATGTGGATGCCAATTTTGAGTTACTTTGATTTTGGCACTCATCGAGGGTTTTCCCCAATGGATGCCACATTGGGCATTTGGACCACATAACACCAAATTGGTGCTCATCGGGGATTTTCCCCAATGGATGCCAAATAGGGAATTCCATGCCTTGAACACCAAAAACAAAAATTGGCACTCATTAGGAGTTTTCCCCGATGGATGCCAAAACTTAAGATTTTAAAATGTGATGCCAAGAATGAACAAGGCATTGGCGCTTGGAGTGCTTTTTTATGAGTTTTCGAATGATTTCATAGAAACTTTTAACCTTTAATTAAAATTGCTCCATTTTTCCATTCTCGAACGGTGTGCCATAAAATCTGACTTTGACAAATTTTCCATCATTTTACTGCCTCCTATAACCATTTTTGCCCGATGGAACTTGAATCTGTGTTGTTCACCTTCTATCGTTGCCATCTACCGCTTTTTGCCAAAAAAGCAATAAAGTAACTTTCTAAAAATAGAAAGTTGTGATTTTTGTGTTTATCTCCTCATTCCAAGACAGAAAAAAAAAAGCAAAAAGTAGTTTTTTTCTAAAAATAGAAAGTTTGGTCTCTGGTATACACTAAAACTACCCATCTTGAATATTGGACCCTCTAAAGTAACAACTTTATGCTTGGAAGATGATCCTCATATATGATTATGTCTCAATGTGCCAGAGAAGATTTGTCTTAGCCTTAATCCTTTCTACCTATGTCTGGTATCTGCCATCATAGTCTTTCTTTGAACTTCACCTTTTCTTTCCTCTCCTAGTGCTAGAGTTGAAGCCTCCTTCAGGATTCATAGCTTGATAATCTTCGTGACAAGCAACTTGCTTACATCATTAGTAAACCAAGACAGACCAACATGTAAGAACCAAACCATTTTGATAGGAAAGATAACATAGTTGACATTGATGTGACAAGAATGACCTGGCATTTGGTTATAAACATGATTGAAAACGAAGTTTTCTAGGGCTACCAAAATTGGTACCAACAAAATTTATATTGTACTTAATTGGAAAAGATTGTATTTTGGCCTTGCTTAGTGTGCAAGCAAACTATTCTTAGCTTAGAAGTTCTAGTTAGCTTTTTTATTATTTCTCATACAAAGTTTTGTAAAGTCTTATAAATAAATGTCATTTGCACTCAGATTTTCAATAATAATTTTTATGCCTACTTGCTGCCGAAATTGTTGTTTAAAGAGTATTTTGATTTCCATGTTCAATTGTCTTGTGAAATAAGTAAAATTTACTGATTATTGCAAACTTTGTATTGTAATCTTTATTAAAGGAGGTTTTGTAGCTTTGTATGCAAATCTTCATTTTTAATTCATAGTTAGTTGCATATGTATTTTATTCAATCCAATCACATTTTACTAGTAACTTTTAGTCTTTGAGTTTAGCTGAACAATGCAAAAGTTAATTTGTTGTTATAGGTCTTTTTCTGCAGTAGATAGAAAACATAAAATCTCGTCTAGTGCAGAAGTGTTGAATCGCCTTGTGCCCTAGCCTGAGGACAAAAAGACAGGTCTTTATTTTAAGTTTGTTTGTATTGCATACTTAAATCACCACTAGTTCTAGGTCATAGAAATTTCAATAAACGGAAACATATAATTTCCTTCACTCTTCTCAAAAGGGAGCTTCGCCTCACCATTCGAAAAAAGGTTTTACCCTACACAATGTTCCATTTTGTGTTGCCTTGAAAGGTACAAATTAAAACACTAACATGGTGTTAATTAAGTGCCATAGATGTTTTAGTCAAACGTCAATCAGGTATAAGGTGCATCTGTCGTATCAATCGAGTGTTGGACATATGTTCGTCAGGCATCCGAAGGGTGCAAGTCAAACGTTGAACGGGTGCTAGTCAAGTGTCAAACAAAGGTTGGTAACTCACCAAGCAAGTGTGAACCAAACATCAAGGGAATGTCAGTCAATAGTCAAGCAAGTGCCAGTCTGGCATAGAGCAGGGTCAAGTGTGCCTAGCCAGAATTGGTCAAACGATTGTAGGGTGTCAGCCAAATGGCAATTGGCACTGGGTGGATTTTGATCAAATTTCACTTGAGCACCAGTGGAGTGTCAATCAGAATTAGCAAATGCAAGTGAAAATAATTATGGCCATAGATCCAAAATAGCAAAAAAATATGTATTGGTGTCATCTTATAATATGATATAGAAATCTGGGTTCAGAAATTGAAGAGACTATTTTTAGTGGTCTCCATTGTGTCATTTGCAATTAAGTCGCATTTCTCTCATTAGTTTTTTCTATTCTAAGAATTGTTCAACTCACGCCATGAATAAGAATAGCAATAGAAAAAGACAAGCAAATCTAAAAAACTCTTCAGTACTAGTACACTGGATGATATACTTACGTCTCTCCATTCCATGCAACCAATTTCAGAAACAGAGGAAAATACTGCAAGCAGAAAAGACCAAATCTAAATCACAAATTGAGCAGAGTTCAAAAGAGATGATATTTGCTAGCAATCATTTTTTTTCCTATGGGATAGATTGGTCTTGTTGCCAAACTTAAAGACATTTAATTCCCAAATATATTCAGAAAAATGAAAAAAAATGCAGTAATATTATGTTCTATAAATATTTTTCGTACCCTCCTCAACAAGGTTGTCATTGGGCAGGTTTGTTCACAACTAGAATCTAGAAAATAAACAAAATATGTGACAAAAGTTATCATACCTGAGGAAGTAAACTTGGGAAGGCACTTAACAACTTTGTTTTATTTCGATTGAGGAAATCAAAAGTTGCCATCGCTACTAGAGGATCTGTAAATTGCCTGAATTGCAACCAAAAATAAATATCATTAACTTCCTTTTTCCATTATTAATTAAAATAAATATACAAAATTCTTTGCACATTTGAAGGGGCTACAATGTCAATAATAAGCTAAGAAAGAGCTTGGAATCTATAATATGTAACAAAAAGTATTTATCCCAGAATAACAGACTTATAACTAACTAATGGTCATATTGCTTGCAGCCAATCACAATAATAACTCTAATCAGTAAAGTCTGAAGATTATGTTTCTACCATCGTCTTAAACACTATTTTCCAGTCTTAGCATCATCATCAGAGACCTCAACAGGATCAGCATAACCATTATTCTCATAAACAGCAGGGGAGACATAATCAACAGCAACATAAGGAGGAGCACTGCCAGAAAGAATGACACCACCAGGAGGAGGAGCAGGACCGGCAGCAGCTGGCCAATCAGGTGATGAACCTATAGCAGCAGTGGCAGGGATTGCTTCTACCAACTTTGGAATTTTTTTCCTTCACAGAATGATTCTATTTGTATTCTCTGCTAATTTCATTGGTCAAAGATGTCCTTCCAGCCTTGAACTTCTCCAATGCTAGAAAGGAGCTAACATCAAGTAATAGATCCATGTCACAAATCAAACTGATTTTCTTGCTCCCCATTAATCAAATCTTTTTTTTTGCAGACCTTTGGCCTTCTGATGGTTTTGAACAAGGACAGCTTCCAACCAGGCATTTTGAACATAGGTAAATGAAATCCTATACAGACAATGTGCTTACATACAAAAGGCACATTAAGTATGTGTTACGAAATTAATTTGTTCCTTTCAAGACAACCCAAAACAAAATAGCGTGTTAGGTAGAACCTTTCTTCGAGTTTGAAGGGGAAGCTCCCTTGGAAGAGTGAAGGAAATGATAGTATTCCCTTAAACAGAAAATTAAAATAAACCTGGAACTAGCTGGATTTCTTTGAGTGTGAAATACAAACTAACTAAAAGGCAACTTACCTTTTTGTTCTCAGGCTAGGGCACGAGGCTATTCAGCACTTCCACACAAGATAAGAGGTTTTATGATTTTTGCCTAATGTGAATAACCTGAGATATTAGTGAACACTCACACTTTTCAACTAAAGACAGAAACAAAAAAGTGTAAGCACAACACAGACATTGAATTAAATTGAAGACGCACACACTATGGTAAGTTGAACCAAGGAATTGCATACAAAGCCACAATCACCAACTTTAAGAGACTTGAAATACAAAGCCTACAAACCGAATAATGTGATTCGATTTTCCTAAACACATACACAAAATCTCACAAGTAAACTTTGAACAACAATTTTAGCAGCCAGTAGGCATACCAAATTCAATCAAAAACCTAAGTGCCAATAACAATTATTTATAAGTGTTTACAAGTTATTTTGCATGCAATTTATTCAAAATAAATAAAAAGCATGCTACAGTTTCTACACTAAAATTAGTTTGTTTGTTATCAAAGCAGGCCTTAAATACAATTTTTACTTCAAATACATCAACTAAAATCAGAAACCTTGAAATAGATTTCTGTCAAAAATAAAAAGTTATCTAGGAATAGGTCTTCTAGAAGATCCTCTAAAAATAGAATATCTCAAAATAGATCTTTTTTTATATTACATATCATTTACAAATATTCTGCTCATACGAGCATCAACATGAGACCAATACAAGCTCTTTACGAGCAAACACACTAGAAATCACCTACGGAAGACCAAGAGTCGCTACTTAGAAATCCACTTTATTTAGAAACCACATCCACATTAGAAGCTAACTATGGAAGAACACGGGTCACAATTTAGAATTCCAAATTAGATGTCCCTGTGGGGATTTGAACTTGAGTCTCCACGATGAGAACCCGACATTTTAACCAATTAAGCTCAACCCATTGGACATGAAAATAGATCTTCTAGAAGATCATCTCAAAAAATAGCTGATCCAAAATTGGTGCAATCAAGAATAGCGGCGTCCAAAAATAGAGAGCTAAAAATAGCTACTGTGGAACCCCGCCTGACTAGCCTAGCACAGCAGTAGCAGCACCCTTTGTATCCTGTACCCCCTGAAATCTGTCAATGAAGCTCTCAACCTGTGATCTGTTAGGTAGTGGCACTGAAACCATCTAAATAACTTGTACATCCAATGTATAGCTGCTCTCTGTAATAACTATATCAATCTTGGCCACCCCCTCCTCTCCGTACTGGATACTACTAGCAATGATGGACAATTTATCTATATTTTCATCATGCTGAGCTCTTCCAAGTGTGTCCTTTACCAGCCTTTGAAATTCAGCATGTACCTCGTCATGCTCACTCTGAATACCATCCTTATCACCAAAGGTATACCAAGGAAGCAGCCTGCCGTCTAACTGCGTCAATCTAGTCTTCTGGTCTCCCAATGTGGTGATGGCCTCATTACAAAGCAGAACTAGAAATTTATAGTGCCACGATCAAGTCAATGTTTGGTTCTCTCTGACACTTGCCACTACACCCATCTCAATTAATTTTAAGGGTCCAAGAATCAGAGCAGGTTTCAATTTTTCTATGAGGCCCTCAAAGGTGGAAACCCTACCCATTAAACGCGCCTACGACAGATTGGCCAAGGATAAGTGACAAAACATTTCAAAAAAGGCACCTACTTGTGTTTTCAGTGACAGATTAAGGGATATGCGAGCCTATGACAATAAAGAAGTCAGTTTGAGTGGCATTAGTGAGCAAATCAGGCACCTAGGAGAGAAAAGTCTATGGACTTCAGTGACAAGAGTAGCCCAATCAGCACCTGGAACATTTAAGTGACACAAGTGGTCTTGAAGCATGCATGAGAGCAGTTTGTAACAGTTTAACTGGCATAAGTGTCGGATTGCCATGCCTAGGGGTTAATCATACCTTCCAAGTGACATACCTTGTCAAAAATGGAGCCTACAGGTAGTTTTAAGTGGCAATAGTGCATAGGATGTGCACCTAATGCGCAGTGATCAGCAATTAAGCAACAACATCAACAGGTATCTGTGCCTAGCAGGTTAGGATGGTATTTTAAGTGACATGACTGCCATGAATGTGCACTTGACTGCTGATATCAGTATTTTAAGTGACAGGAGAGGTTAGAAGGTGCATCTAGGCAGTGAAAGGCAGTTTCAAGGGGCAGATCAGACATGATTAGGCGCCTAGCAAGTATTTTGAGTGACAAATACTCGATTGACAAGTGCTTGACCTTGTTTCAGCAGGTTTCCAACCTTTGGCAGCATCAAAAGGCCTGTTTCGGTTGCATCTATGAGCAAGTCTTCATGAACATGATGGTAGCTTAGAAAACCTTTATTGGTGCCTCTATTGGCAGTTGTAAACAGTTTGGCTCAGCAATGTGGATTTGCTGATATTTTTAGGGTTTGAAACCTCTTAAAGGAGAAAAAATAGTGATGTTAGTTGCATAAAATAGCAGTGCTTCATGTGGGTATGGTGGCAGACTAGAAAACCTTCACCATATTCCCAGCTCCAAGATGGGAACCAGCAGTTATGGTTTCCTGAATATCATGGTGACAGTTTTGTTTTGTGAAGGGTTTTCAATCATCAGCAACAGGACCTAGAGTTTTGAATCTTGTATTTGCCTTGTTGACATCAGATTTGAGTCACCAGATGGTTTGGTGAAGTTTAATGGCAGTTAGGGGTTTAGTGTTCATCATAAGATCGAGGAGGTTTCAGATAAAAGAGGTGGTTTCAGAATCACAAAGGGAGTTTGTGCATCAAGTTGCTATCTTTCGGAGTGGCTATATCTGATAGTTGCTATTTCTGGTGTTCATATATTTGGAGGGAGGTTCAAGGCCTATTTTTAGGTCGCTTTAGTTAGATGTTATTTTTATTATTTGTTTAGTAATAATTTTGCTTTAAAGTTTCTTTATTTCCTTCTTTTTCAAGAGCTTTAAGTGTTTCGCTTTAAAATATTGATTTTGGGGATTAAATATGGTTATTCTAGAGTCCCAAAAATCAGGCATCTTGTAACTTTATAAATAAGAACTTTGAGCACAAGACATTCTTAGCGATAGTTGATGGAACACTTATGTTGCTAAAATTATTGTTCAAGCTGGTTAACTGTATTTTGTGATTTTATTTATTAAACTGAAACTGGATAATAACTGTCATACTTTGTATTGATGTCGTATTATTCATCTAGCTTATAGCTTTGCGTACAAACTAGTTGTTTAGTCATTGGAAATTAATGGAATCATGTATTATTCTATGTCTAAGTCATTATTCCTTTTCAAATCTTGTGTGCATTAGATTGTTGGTCTCTAAGTTAGCCAACAAGGTGTTATCATCTTGTATAGTGTGAATAACTATAAATTTTGTCTATAGCTTAGTGTCTAGGGTAGTTTTAGATCTCAAGGAGCTTCCCCTTACTATTTGAAGAGAGATTTTACCTCACATATTGTTCCAGTTTGAGGTGTCTCGAAAGAGACAAATTAAAACCAATGTTGCAAGATACACCACCCCCTCCCTTGGTATGCCACCTTGGTACATGTATCAACCATAGTTTAAAAACTCGTGAATAACTCGCCATACGCGCGAGTAATCGCGAGTTCCTTTGTGCCCACAAGTAGTCAGAAGAATAACTCGCCGCCGAGTTATTAGTATAGCTCACGGCAATTTTTGTGCAAAAAATCGCGAGTAACAGCAAAAACTCGCCATTAGGGTTCAGAAAAACTCATTTAAAATCGAAATAAAAAGCAAAAAACCTTCATTTTAACCTAAGGGTTTCAGACTTCCAGTTCAGTGATTTGCAGGGCACCTCATATTGACTAGCACTTTAACCTAAGGGTTTTAGAATAAGGAAGATGCCAATAGGAACAGCTACTCATCTATGCCTTTATTTCGCCCTGCAAAAAATATCAACTAGCACTTGCACCCATAGGAGGTTCAAGGAATATGTCAATAGGAATGACCGACGAGTTTAGAAAATTTTCCAGCGTTAATTTTTTTTACAGCGTGAGACAATTCCGAGCATTATAATGCTCACATATAAAAGCCTATCGGCTAATTATACTTATAGTATTATACTATTATATTATAGTATTATAATTAATCTATTAATATTATATAGATTATTAAGTATTATATTATATTAATAATATTTATATATTATAAATTTTACAGTATAATATTAAATTATTAATATTTATATATATATTATATCGTTTAATATTTATATAAAATATTATAATATAATATTCATAATATATATTATATTATTAATATTTATATATTATAATATTATATTATTATTTGTTTTTTGTACAAATGAACCCAACCACCAAAAAAAAATTGCTAGATCCACCAATTCAAAACAAAACGGGCAATATATTTCATTAATTCAACAATATGTATGTTTGTAAAACATATTTTTTAAATTAATGTATTGTTTAATGTTCGATAAATTTGCCGAGTTTTTCCCCAAGTTTTTTCCGAGTCTCGAGTTTTTAAAAATTTGGGGTTAGCCGAGTAATTGCCAAGTCCAAGTTTTTAAACTATGGTATCAACATACCCGATATGGATACAAGTATAGTACAACATGGATATGGCTTAGATGCCATGACCACTTGTACCCAACATTATGGCAAATTTGAAGCCACACCAAATACGTCTGGATGTGACATCCTAAAAAACTATGTCGTATCCAGGGGAAATGTAAAACAACCTTTGCCGTGTGTTTTCCTTGCTCTCTACCGTGTGCTTTTCATTTGATGTTTTCCCTGTCATGTCCTCTACCCACCTGCATTTGTATGTTTTGTAACTTTGTTTTTTTAAACATCAGGTGGGTGTGATAAAAGTGTTCACTAAAGTTGCACAAATTTCATGTCAAAAATATTGAACAGGACAATGTCCATGCACTCCAAGCTCTATGGAATGCATACAAATTCAATCCAAAGAGCGTATAGTGCATTCCATAAAGCTCAGAGTGCATGTACATCATCACGTTCAATATTTCTATCATGAAATTTACACAACTTTAGGCAATTCTATGATAACATCTGAGGGGATACTGTTTTTTATTTTAATTTTTTTTCATTTTGTAAAACGTTTTTTTTTATTAACATTTTTCATTTTATTTAATTATTAATAATTTTATTTTATTATTTTTATTAATATTTAAATTTTAATATATTTTTAAATTATATTTAGTTTAGTTTATTTTAATTTTTTAATTTAGATTTAAATCTCAAAAATTAATTTAACTATTTGTATTTTTTTAAATTACAATAATAAATATAAATTACTATTTTTAGATTAATTAGTGGTTCTTATTGGGGCCCCGCCCTTGAATTGTGACCCACATCCCGTACAATTCATTTTGTATGGACACCACTTTAACTATTGCTCTACAAGTGAGGGATACTACTGCAATACATTCAAACTCCCCTTGTGGCACTCCAACTTGAACAGCTCTCCATCTTCTTGCCTTCTTTATCCTCCTACAGGGCATCTACTTCGTCTTCTCCATTCTTCACTCCTATAGCTTGAACACTTTCTCCTTCGATTCCCCTCCTACAAAGTAGTTACTCCTTATTCCTCCTTGTTTTCCTCTATCACCTGTAAGCCAACTGCACACTATCACTAGAGCAAGAATATCACTCAAGCATGCCCTACCGACACTATGATGTCCTTGGGGAGAATTGAACCTTGGTCTCCAACATGAGAACCAAGTGGTCCTACCAATTGATCAAAACCCCTTTGACAATAATAAATATAAATTATTACAATTAATTCAATTTTAATTTTAATTATCTTAAGATAATTAATCATGGCATCATTGTCATTAATGAAGGGAATAATAAGCGACATTTATGTATCCATAAATGATTGGCACATTTCAATCCCATTATGTGTCTATATTGCTTCTAATGAAGTGAAAATCTCCTCTAATAGCTTATAAATTGTGTTATATATAATTTTTTAAATAAATATATACATATATGGTTGTTGTATTCAGTTGTATCCATGTTAGGGGGTCTTGAAAAATAGTTGTATTACCATATTTGTATCCATACCCATATCCGTGTGCATGCCTTGATTAAAACACTAACATGGAGCTCGGTGTAGGCTAAGGGTGGCGAGTTATGAATTCCTTAAGTTGTTTGTTTTCAGCTTTTAGGGCAGCCTTATCCACGCCATCCTTGAGGACTCTTTTCTTAAGATTTTTTGAAACAATCTCAAGAATTTTTACATCACCTTGTCGTGATCATATCCCCAAATCAGTCTTTAACCACTCAAAATTTGTTGGCTCAAATCATGCATTGTTTTCCCTTTAAGAGGAATGCCTATCTCCACAACCAAATGACCATCAAAAACTTTCTTTGCCCAAGATTGGCTCTTCGACTTCTTGGGCTCATCTCAATAGGAACACAAGTGTCGTAAAATCAACATGATAGGAAGGAACAAGCTTACTCTTTTAGTTACTTTAGACTTCACCTATTCTGGTGCTTTTCTTTTCTACTCATGTCTTCTAGGAGGACTAGGTGAAGGAATAGTGATAATGGGAACAAGAAAAACAAAAGGTGAAAGAGTTTGCAAACAGGGTGGAGAAGAAACAAAGGTACAATGGAAGATATCAAGGATTTGGATGTAAAGGCAACAGCGAAAAGTATGAAGGGGAATGATAAGAAGTCCTATAAGGACGAGAAGCAAGAGGCGAGATAGGAGAAGCAACAATCAAAATAGAGGATGTCATCTAAGGCTCTAAATTCAACTAAAAGTGAGGAGAATTTGCACTTTTTAAAGAGTTTGAAAATGCAGAATGAATTGGTTGTAATTGATATTTACAAATGAGCGAAAGCGCTCAATATATACAATGTACAAGACATAGATTAGCATTAACAAAATATGGCAGACATAGAAAAATAAGGCCGACATAGAAAAAATACTAATACCCTCCCTTAATGCTCAATCTATCAACAACACCTATAGACCCCCTGAAGTTTACAAATTTATCAAAACCGAGGGGCTTGGTGAAGATATCTGCTGGCTGCTCCGAGGTAGGAACATACAGCAACTGAATGGATCCGTCTTCAACCAGCTGTCGTATGTAATGACAATGAGTTTCCACATGCTTGGTTCGTTCATGGAAGACCGGATTCTTGGCCAGTTTGAGCACTCCTTGATTATCACAGAACAAGGGAGTCGAACCTGCCTGAGGAACATGCATATCCGCAAGCATCCGTCGAAGCCAAACTGCCTCACAACCTGCTTTAACTGCTCCCCGATACTCTGCTTCGGTCGAGGAGAGAGCCACTGCCTGCTGCTTCTTACTAGTCCAGGTGACAGCACCAGATCCCAAACTAAACACATACCCAACTGTAGACTTACGGTCATCAACAAAACCTGCCCAGTCGGAATCTGTGTAACCTCTAAGTATAGGATCAGAACTCCGAGTGTACAAAAGTCCATAATCAAGAGTGCCACTCACATAACGCAGCACACGCTTCGCTGCTGTCCAATGATCAGCCTTGGGGGCTGTCATGAAGCGTGATATGTAGCTCACTGCAAAACTAATGTCAGGTCTAGTAGCAGTAAGATAAATGAGGCTGCCTACTAGTTGCCTGAACAAAGATTCATCTACCACTGGTGAGGTGGACTGAGCTGACAATTTAAGCCCGGGTTCCATAGGAGTAGAGGCAGGTTTGCAATCCTGCATTCTGAACCTGTCCAAGAGGCTGCGAGCATACTTGGACTAAGAAAGAAAGATACTGTGCTCAGTCTGCCAAACCTCAACTCCTAGGCAATAATGCAACAAGCCCAAATCTGTCATATCAAAACTACGGCACAAATCCTATTTGATCTCAGCAATCAAATGTGCAGAACTGCCAGTAATGATTAAGTCATCCACATAGACAACCACAAGCAATATATCATCACCAGAAAGTTTGATATACAGATTTGAATCAGATGGACTTCGCTGAAAACCATGATCTGTCAAGTACTTATCTATTTTCATGTACCAAGCCCGAGGGGCTTGTTTCAGACCATAGAGCGCTTTGACGAGTCTACAGACCTTGTGTTCTTGACCAGCAACCTTAAAGCCTAAAGGTTGCGTCATGTAGACTTCTTCCTGCAAGTCGCCATTCAGAAAAGCACTCTTAACATCCATCTGATGGACTTTCCAACCAAACTGGGCTGCTAAGGCAAGAACAAGCCGGATGGTACTCATTTTGGCTGTAGGAGCAAATATCTCCTCATAGTCAATACCTTCCGTCTGTGAGAACCCACGAGCAACAAGACGAGCCTTATACTTGTCGAGAGTGCCGTCAGCTTTGTATTTCACCTTGTACACCCATTTGCAGCTAATGGGTTTCTTCCTTGGAGGAAGATCAGAAAGTGCCCAAGTGTGATTCTTCTGAAGACTCTGGAACTCAGCTTCCATAGCCTGTTCCCACTCAGGTATACCTTTAGCCTCTGAGTATGTCTGAGGCTCAAAAACACTATTAATGTTAGCCATGAGAGCAAAATTGACTGTAGGCTGCTGTTTGCTCTTATGTCTGGAAGTTCTACTCTCAATGAGCTCACCATCCCGAAGATCACTAATGGTTTTAGCATACCATTTAGGCCGGAGAGTAGAAGTGCTAACATCTGGAGGAGCTGGAAGAGGTTCAGGAGCAGCAACAGGAGCAGCAGGAAGAGGATTATTTTCCGGAGGAAACTAAGGTAGTGCATCATCAGAAACAAATTCTGCATCATCCCTCCCATCAGGTGGACCTAGTGGAAGAAGAACACTTTGAGACAGATCCTCAAAACACTGCTCAGAAGAAGAAGACTGAAAAGGTCCTCTATCTTCATCAAAGACAACATCACAGCTGAAGATAAGACGATCAGTGTCAATATCTATCAATCTGTAGGCCTTATGGTTGTCACTGTACCCTGTCATCATGAGCTTCTGACTCTTGGATTCCAACTTTAAGCGCTGAGCATCTGGAACCCAAACATATGCAAGAGAGCCAAAAACCTTCAGGTGGCTGATCCTGGGCTTGCGACCAGACCAAACCTCTTCTGGAGTCTTCCCCTTAACAACCTGAGGTTGTCACTGTACCCTGTCATCATGAGCTTCTGACTCTTGGATTCCAACTTTGAGCGCCGAGCATCTGGAACCCAAACATATGCAAGAGAGCCAAAAACCTTCAGGTGGCTGATCCTGGGCTTGCGACCAGACCAAACCTCTTCTGGAGTCTTCCCCTTAACAGCCTGAGTAGGAGAGCGATTAAGGAGATAGACGGCAGTAAAAACTGCTTCTGCCCAATACTTATTAGGAACACTCCGGTACTGTAACATAGAACGAGCCATCTCAACAACTGTACGATTGCGACGCTCAACAACACTATTTTGCTGCGGAGTGTAGGATGTAGTCAACTGGCATTTGATGCCATGGGTATCACAGAAGTCGGAGAATTCACCAGAACAAAATTCCCCCCCCCGGTTATCTGTCCTAAGAGTGATGATGCTACAGCCAGACTCTTTTTCAACCAAGGACTTGAACTTCTGAAAGATACTAAATACATCTGATTTTTGTTTGAGAAAGTACACCCACATCTTTCTACTAAAATCATCAACAATAAGCAAGAAATATTTGCAACCAGTAACTGAAGATGTATTCATAGGACCACAAATATCAGCATGAAGTAATTGAAGTACCTTAGACGCACGCCAAGAATCTCCATCCTTGAAGGGAGTCCGATGTTGTTTGCCAGCTTGACAGGCACCACATACTCCAAGATGCTATGTCTGAATATCAAGTAGCCCAGAAACAAGTCCCTGCCGGGACAGCTGAGAGAGATAATGCATGTTGAGATGTCCATATCGCTGATGCCACAAAGTGCTGAGAGAAGAAACACGGGCTGCCATAGCTACTTCAGGGGAATCACCAGTGTCAATGAGCCGATAAAGGCCATGATCCTCTAGACCAACAGCAACAGTAAGATGGGTCTCTCGATCAATAATAGAGCACTTGTGAGCACTGAACACTACATCCAACTGAGGAGCATTCCTCATGATCTGACTCACTGAAAGCAGATTGAGTTCCATACCAGGAACGTAGTACACATTGAGGAAGATAAGGTTCGTTCCACCAGACTGTATCTGAACAGTGCCTCTGCCAACAACTGTGTACTCCTCACCTCCGCCAAAGATAACTGAATCACTGAAGGGAGAAAAGTCAGTAAACCAATCACGCCTGTGAGTAAAGTGACGTGACGCACCAGAATCGATGTACCAAGCAGAAGTCTTGACAGGATCTGAAGACCTTTTAGCCATAAAAGCGTAAAAGGCAGACTCCTTCTACTCAGAAAGTTCAGCAACATGCGCCTTCTGGTGTGACCCTCCCTGCTTCTTCTGTTCAGAAGCTATCCTCTGACGGCAATCTTTCTTCATATGGCCGAATTTGTGACAGTAATTACACTGCACATTCTTCTTCTTAGGGTTGCCCGGAGGTTGATTGGAACCGTTCGGTTGTGATGACTGAGATGACTGAAATTTGCTGTAATCCTTCTGAAAGGATTTAGCTGCAAATGCCTGTTCAGAAGAGGACGAGGAAGCACTACTACCAAACTGTTGTTTCCAACAATCCTGCTACAGGAGTTTGTTGCATAATTCAGGAAACTTCAGATCAACATTCGTAGACGTAATGTTGAGAGTCTCGACAAAGTGCTCGTAGGATTTAGGTAGACTTTTGAGGGTGATGACTACCATATCCTCTTCCTCCATTTTTCGACCGATAGCCTCAAGCTGATCTCGAATGTCCTTAATCTTCGTGAGATGCTCCTGTAAGGACATTCGTTCGTCCATCATGATGGAGAACAACTGATTCTTCAAAAAGAAAGCCCGACTTTTATCAGAGGTCTCATGAAGTTCCTTCAGGTGCTTCCAAATCTCAGCAGCTATCTTGCCTGAAGGAATTTGCGGCAACTGGTCATCTGTAACAGAAAGCTTAAGAAGCATGACAGCCTCTCTGTTACAATCATCAAACTTGTCCTGATCAGCACCAGCGGTGGGAGGACGAGTTTCTTTCTCCAAAACCAATTCATCCAGGCGGCGTTACTCAAAAATAGTCATCATACGCTGCTTCCAGATATTATAGTTTCTGCCATTAAATCGCTGACTGCCCTCCAGCATCAAGTTGGTCAAAGACGCCATTTGCACGTCTCCCAATGCAGGAAAAACGACAGAAAACTAAACAGCGTTAGAACTGAGAAGCAGAACAGGATCAGGTATACAATCCGAGACAGGTACGGTTGCATGGAAAATGAGGCACAAACTTCGAGGTACGGAAAAAATCTGACAGGTACCCATGAAAGGTCTCGAAAAACCCAGAAGGAATGTGTTCGAAAAAAAATTTCGTCAAATGTTGAGGGTACAAAACCCTAGACGAAAAATTTATGTGCCCTAGGCACCCAGAAATTTTTGAAAAAATGCAGAGATGCCGCGGCCCAAATGAAGTCGTGAGCACAAACTGCGACCTCCTCTTGGCGCGAAATCGCAGGCAGGAAAGACGCAGTGAAGGACCCGCGAAAAAACGAAGGCTCCAAAACCCCCGCGCAGCGTTTAAGGAGGACGCGACCTTCACAGGTGACGGCCTTCACAGGCGACGGCGCGGATGAGAAAGGGACGGTGCCTGCAGAGGAGCCGCGACCATCGCTGAGGGTTTAGAGCTTTGGCATCGCACAGGGTCGCGGGTTCTTCGGAGGAATGGCGCCCAACAGAAAAGAACCGAGGTCCCGCGGGCAGGTGTCTGCAAGAGGAGCCGCGAAAAACGCGACTGGTAAAAATCGCGCGGCCCTTTCACGCGCCCAAGCGTGTATCCAATGACGATTCTGTTCCAATTGTGATGCCCACGACCAGGAAAAAACTCGAACTCACAATTTGGCGCCCAAAATCGAAAAAGCTCTGATACCATAAAGAGTTTGAAAATGCAGAATGAATTGGTTGTAATTGATATTTACAAATGAGCGGAAGCGCTCAATATATACAATGTACAAGACATAGATTAGCATTAACAAAATACGGCCGACATAGAAAAAATACTAATACTTTTCCGAGCAAATAACTTCAACTTGGGAATTTTCAGAGTTTCATCTTTGCTTCTTCTTCTCCTTTACCCCTATTGCAACCAAAGGTTTCTTAATCTAGTATTGTATGTGAAGAAGATCGAGAAGACAATATTCTCACTTGTAAAGGCCAAGAAGTACTAGCCAATTTTTGCCCTTTTTTCTTCACTTTTTGTGACCTTTTGACATATAGGAACACCATACTTCTATCCATCACTAACTTAGTTCTTTCGATTATAGAAGTGTTTTCCTTGACAAACCAACTGACCATAGGGAAAGGTTGATGGTCAATACCTAATGTAATAAACTGTGATGACAAGACCTCGAACTCTAAATTTGAAATATCCTCAGGCACTTCTTTAGGGATTAATCCAAGCATCTATCTTATAGTCATACAACTATTCTCTTCTTCTTACCTCATATTCATCTTGGCAATTTGCCCAAAAATCTTCTATATTCTAAACATGATGAAATCTGCTCCCCAATCTTTCCAATAAAAGATCTCTAGGATCATATATGCACTTTTCATAGAAAAGCTTCAAGTTAAATTTATCCAATTCACCATCTACCTCCTTTGAATCAATGGCATTTTTGCATTTGTAGATGCCCAATTTAATAGGAAAGCTAACTACTTGCTTGTGCTGATCTCACTATAGGAAGTCAATCGCAGACACACATCTACAAAACTCCATAAGAATAATCTAATCACCAAGATATCTAGGGAGCATGTAGGGAAAAGAGGTGAAGCCAAAAACCCTAATATAGCAAAAAGTAGGAAACTAGATGAACCAATCTGCCCATCCTGAAATTGTTGTCCTGGCTTGCTCTAAAATACAAACATGAAGTTGCTCATCCATCTTTCTGACGGAATGCATCAAGAAGTCACTCAACCTACAATAGTGTTTCTAAGATTCACTATTCTGTAATACTGGTTAATGCCTGTAAAGACATGTGGTATTAAATGACTCTTCTCTTGACAATCCTACAAAATATCGTGTCTTGGTGAAAGCATAAGAGCAAGTAAGATGACATGTGAAATTCCAAGTTTGCTCAAACCTCACCAGCTACCTATGAATTCATTCACTAATTGGAATAGCCCAATTCGGGTAAATTTCTCCTTTGCATATCATGCTCATGATATAGAACATCCATGGTTTGAACATTCTTGCCTCATCTTGCCCCATCACTCAATTGAGAAGAGTGATCATAATCACAAGCTCCTCCTTGAATTTATTTATTCTAAACAACTTAAGAGCATGCTTCTTACTTTCTTTCAACCAATGATACTTTTGACATTCAATGGTTTTTGCATTCCATACTTCTTCACACTTCTCCAAATTGATCTCTTGTGTTTCTTCAAATAGAGGCAAACTAAAAATAATTTCGATGAAGTTGGCATCTAGTTTGCAGAGAACTTGGCCACTCACTAAGCAAATCTCCCTCTTCTTAGGGTTATAGTGTTTTGCACAAGCCACGATGATGTCTTGACTTTGCACCAAAATTGGAAAGAAGGCTACCTCAATTAAACCGCTGTCCCAAAATGTTTTTGTGTGAGGGGGTGAGTGAGAAGATGTCGTCTAGAAGGAGGACAAGGATGGTCCTAAGGAGGGCTGTGAAACTTGCAATTATAGAGAGGATAGAGAGGGCTCATGAGGCAAAGGCTCTTGAAATGTTTAAAATATTGAGAGTAGAGAGAGATGCTCTCAAGGAGAGAAGAGTTGGCATTAGTAAGAGAAGAGAAGAGAGGAAAGTGGCAGTAGAAGAAATGGAGGTGCAAGTTGTTGATCTTGTAGAAGATCTGTTGTTAGAGGACCAAGATGAGGATGAAGCTAAATTGGGAGCTCAAATGGTGATCTACGACAGCCCCATATTTGACAAAGAAATAGGTGAAGATGAAGAGAGTCTACTACTAGAAGAGGAGGTGAGAAAAATAGGGATGCTATTGGAGGGAACTTTGTCAAATGAACCTAAGGAGAAGGAAGGAGGTGTGCAGCTTGTGAAAGAAGAGATCCTCATCATAGAGGATATGGAAAAATAGTTTAGTGGGGAGAGTGCACCAGTAGTATGTCCTTTGGAGGACATGAAGATGTCGGTGGATGTTAGCTGAGTGCACAAGAGGAAGAGGATGAGGAGGTGCATATGGGAACTCTTGATTCCAATAATGTAGTTTGTGCTGATTTATGTACAGGTGTGACAGTGAATGGAAAAGGGAGGAGAGACTTTTGGTGCAGGTGGACAGAAAATGGTGGGTCAATTCCCACAAGAGGAAAGAGAGAGAGGAGAAGCATTTGGTAGAGGTGAACAAACAATGGTGAGTCAAAACCCACAAGAGGAGGAAGAAGGAGAAGAAGCACTTCGAGGAGAAGATTGGACTATTGTGGATAGAGATCCATAAGAGGAATAGAGTTAAATGGCCAAACTTGCAAAGGAGGATGGGATTTGTCCGAACCAAATGCTAGAAGAGAGGAAGGAAGATATTTCTTCCGATGTACCTAAAATCAGTAATGGAGCATGCTAAGTGTGCACATTCCAATGTACCAATCAGCTCTACTTTGTGAGCACCATGCTCACATTACTTCTTACCCGACGAGTATAATGTAGGAGCATCTAGGTACACAAGCAATCTTGCATCACCAAAAATAGAATAAAAGATGGATGAAAAGATTTTGAGGAGATCCTTGTTGTTGTGCAAAGGTTTTTTGTGGCTACACAACATTTCTTGGTTGTTGTGCAATAGTTCTCAATTGTTGTGCAACTACTCTTGGTTGTTATTTCTTTTTAATTTTTGTCAAAAAATTGGCATGCATAAAAGCAAAACAGCTGGGCAAAAATATTGGCAATCTCTTCCCTTTTGGCGATTGCTTATCTTCATACTAGGCCATGTGTTTTCTTGCTTGCTTGGGTGGTGTTAGGACATATGTCATTATCTTTTTGGCAGCTGGCACAACGGTTAGACTTCTAACGGTCACGACTTTTGTAATATCCCTTATATGTTTTAAACTAATGTATTATGTTTGCCAGTTGATTTAAATATTTCGCCACAACAACACAATGATCAAATGGATACAACAACTTCAATTTTATTTGAATTATTAGACTGTTTTGGGCCTGATTACAAGCATAGAAAATACTAATGCAGACAATTCAAAATTTAAAATTACAGTTCAAACAACAAATCTAGATCGGTCTGAACAATTCACCAAAAGCGTGAAGACTAGCAAAAGCTTACAGCTCACCTATGCGCCATTATGGGTTGGGAAGTGGGAAGAACAGATTCACAAAAATAATGATATTTTGGGTAGTGTGACAGTCCTGTGCTAGAGACTATGGCTTGATACAACTGCAACCCAATTGATTTGAGACCCTTCTAACTTCCTTCCTGAAGATATCCTGTGAGGCGGAATTTATTAAGCAAGTTGAAATTGACCTGAATGTGGAAGGGAAATGTGAGTGCATAGGTTACAGCTGCCTGTAGCTAATGGTGCATATGAAATCTAGGGCAGTCGCATGTATGACAACTCCCTTCCTTACTCTTGGAAACTCCTTGTGTGGCCTCTCTATTCAAAGATAATCCCTGAGTTTGGAACCAAAAGATGTGATTCGGATTTACAAAGTAAATGTAGCGCCTAGCTATTCCACAACCTGGTTTTGGGGTTGAATTTTCCCTAGCCGAGTGTGATTTGCAGCAATCTGGATGGTATTCACTTAGCAATTGATAGCGATCCTTCTTCTTAGGCTATTAATGATCACCACTGATGAAACTGAGTGATTAGAGCTTGTATATGTATACCATTTTCCTTTAGGACCCATGGGACCTAATTTGCCGCCAAAATTTGAATTGCTTTTATTTTTATTTTATATTTATTTATTTATTATATATGTCTAGTGTTGAAAAACACTTTTTTTATTATTTTATTAATTATAATTAGCCGATAGGCTTTTATATGTGAGCATTATAGTGCTCGGAATTGTCTCACGCCGTAAAAAAAAAAAAAAATCACGCCAGAAAATTTTCTAAACTCATCGGTTATTCCTATCAATGTATTCCTTGAACCTCCTATGGGTGCAAGTGCTAGTAATATTACGTGCTGTTGGAAAAAGGGGACATGTCAAACTTTTCACTTTCTTCTATGTGGCAGTTGTCCATATTCGTGTGGGCAGGTATTTCATTTGGTGGTGCTATCTTCTAGCAGTCATTGAAACTACCAGTAGGCAATGATAACAATTGAGTTATTTCCCTAGACAGAGCAAAGGCATTGTAATGTCCCGTGCTAGGATTTCTTTATTTCTTAAAATATAGTAACCCTAGTTTACAATAATAATTGCAAAATAAATTGTAAACATAAAATCAGTCTGAAAATAGTAGTTGCAATAGTTTAATGTAATTCAGAATTAAGATTTAGAATGTATTTTTTTAGGAGAATGAAACTTATCCTTATATTTGTTGTTTATCTTCCCCAAACTGCAATGATTTTTCTTTAGTAAATTGACTTTAAAATGTCTTTGGGTCTGGCTGAATCATGAGTTTCCGTCCATTAACTCAGCAATAGTAATTAAGGGTTTTCGTCCTTAATTGCATAATCATGAGGGGTTTCGTCCTCAGCTTTATAGATCAGGTTTCATGCTCCTTAAGGAGTAGATTCATATATAAAATTATCTTTTCAATTGATGCCTTCTTCTCATTGAATGATCTCCCCTTAATATCTTATTGCTTCAGAAGTCACAACCCATCATACACCCGTTGACTTTTGATAAACTATAATTTTAATTTTAATTATAATTTTGGTTTATTATTTCCTTAAGGAAATCGCACATTTTTGGCTCATTCGTGGGTTCTTAGAACCGCTGCCCCTTCACTAGAATTATCGCTGCTACATAGTAATAAAATTCCACTTAAGCGTCCACCAATAAGTATGATACCTTGGGTCCCACACAAATTTAACCATCAAATGGCGAGTCCCAACAATTTTGACGCTCCCTTTAGAATTTCAAAAATTTTAATTTATTCTTATGTGGGGCTTTACCTAGACGTATCCTTTATATTTTACTTGAGGCAGGGCATTACAGTCCGCCCTTCCCAAGATTGCTTGTCCTCAAGCAATTATAAGCTAGGATGCTCTAGGAGTTACCAAGATCCCAAATCAACCTTGTAGATTTGTAATTCCTAGACATTGATCCTCCTTGTGATGAAATTAGCTTGTGCTGCAACACTCTGATATAAGTAGGAATTGAAAACTCTACACCAAGTGACGCTTCACTCTTTGTCTTGGTTATGTCTAACTTTGTACTACAATGATGTCCCTGGATAGTAGTTGTTAGTACACTTTCCTCAACCAGAGTCCTTTAATGTCATAAGGTTGATACCATCATCCAAAGTGTGAGGGCAATTTATTGTCCAATATTCTTTTGGCTCGTGTACTTGTTTTCCCAATAACTCTCAACAACAAAACCAAGAGTTGGCAACTGGCAAGTTTCGTAATTTAAGATAAGTTTTCTGTCATCCTCAGAGAGAAGAAGCAAAAAGACATCTTGTAATAGCATAGTTTGAAACCAAGTAAAGGAAGCATCAATCTGAAGACCAATCTCCTTTTTGGTATCCACTGCATCTGCAGAGAACCGATTTAATTGGCCCAACCTTCACACAATTTCATGGATATCTCTAAGTCAAAGTAGAAAAGTGAGCTTTACATATAATAAGATGAGGATTAGAAGCATGACACACATCTATGACCTTATATGCAATGTTCTTTTCTGAAATGATTTTATATCTTTTTGGTCCCCCTGAATTCTCATTGAGAATTTTCACCAAACGTAGGAATGCTTTCTGAACTTGTTTCTTGAATGTCTTGGAATCTTCAAGCAAGTCAAACAACTGAACAGGATCCCTATCATTCACCAAATCATTTTTTAACAGTATTTATTCCACATTCTGTCTTGTTCAAGACACTATGTTGTGTTTCTGAAAGCTGTAAGGATGACGAAACTCTTGCTCATCATTCTTGTAATCAGATTTATCCTCGCCGTGCAGATTGATTTTTATCCATTTTAGCAGATTGCTGAATTTTGGTCGACGCTTGGTGTAATATCCACAATAGGATCTGCCCTAGAATTCTGAATTTCTGCCCTAATTTTCTGATTTAGTTTTCTGCTCAAACCCTAGGACTGAATTCTGATTTTGTTTTCTAAAGTATAAACACTTATGGGCAGCGAATAAACATGTGCCAAACATTCACATAAATATGCCAAACATGTAGATAACATCAACCATGATTCCAACCATGTAAAACAACCATCCAAATGCCAACCATATGACAAACAAATCTGATTTCTCAATAAACAAGTCTGCTGCTCCAAATCTGAAAATGCTGATTTGGAATTACATCAAATTCATGGGCTCAAACATGCCAAACATTGCCCAAATTTCTGCTCATACAAGTCTGACCTAAATTAGGTTTATACATACCACAAATATGCAAAAATGTCTTCAAACATCAAACCCTAGATGGGTGAATCCTCCATGGTGTGCGCTTAGGGCTTGGTGTTCCAAAATGATGAAGTCACCCTCCTTGGGAAGTGGTGCTCAACCTAGGGCAGAAACCCTAGTCAATCTCTGTCCAATTCCCTCCAAAATAGGTGCTTAAATCTGCTCCAAAGAATATGGCGTGAGAGCTCAAGAACTCCTCAAAATCTCCAATGAAGTGCAAGTGTGAACTCCGTATGAATTCACCTCCAAGATGAGTTAGGTTTTCGTCCAACCCACCAAATATTCCTAAGGGTTTTCATCCTTGGAATATGCTAAACTAAAAGTGCAGCCAAAGAGATAAATCGCCAAATGAAAAATGAATTGATTGAATGATGAAAATGACTTCCAAGTTACTTTATTTTATAGGCATCCAAATAGACCTCATCAAGGCCAACTTCCCTCTAGCAATTTCTTTTTATTTTTATTTTATTTTCTCTTCACTCTTGGCCAACCTCCCTTAGGCAATAATAAATTTTTTATTTCTTTTTCTCTCCTTCCTAGGTCATCCACTTCTTAGGCAATTTTCTTTATTTATTTTTAATTCACCGGAAGGCTTACAAAAATATAAGTCATTTCGCATCTCAAATTGGCTCACTAAATAGGTTAAATATAGTATTTAACCAATTTGGTTATTCACTAACCCTCCGGCTTAGCCTACAGGAATAGAAAAGGCTAACCGACTCCATTAGGTGATCACTCGAAAAAAGGGGACATTACACTTTGTAATGTCCCCATTTTTGGGACGGTCACCATTAGAGTTGATTTGGGTCTTTCACATCACTCCGGGACATTTGGAGGATATCACGGGCCAGAAAAATGACTTGTCATATTTGTATGTTACCTTTGGTACACTTATCAAGAGTATGGTGATTTGTCTTCCTCGGAGCCCACTACTTGGAGGACCTTTCATATGGATTTGTGTTAGGAGTTGGACTTCATCATGTGTTGTATGGATGCTATCATTACATCTTGGGATGCCTTCATATGGGTACTTTGTCATGGTCACATGGTGTACGTCATCACAGAGATCATTATTCACCTTGGGCGACTTGACATTATCATGGAGATTATCATTCACTTTAGGCGAAGAGCAAACATTCTCCATATGCCTCTCCTAGGTGCTCATTGATAGATTATCATATTCTTTGACTAGCATTTGAGATGGAATAAAATAATTAACTATTATCATTGGTGGCGCCCTTGCTAGTTGTCCTAATTCATATCTTTAATTTGAATTAGGCGCTTTCCTTGGAAGTAGAACACACTACACATGGGTCGGCCCTCGTGGAGGGAAATCTATATTCAAAATATGATATTATTGCCCAATTCGGCCATGAGAAAAAGATGAGGCAAATTGTGTATATAAACATGTTCATTTGGCACTCCAAAGGCATCATTCAATCATTCATTCATACACACTTGGAGAGTTATCTCTTGGCGAGGATCTTGGGACGAAACCCTCAAGCATCCTAGGAGGAGTTGGGCGACAATCTAACTTCTTCATTGGAGGATTCCGTGGCAGGAATCTACTTGCACTTCAACATCATCAAGGGCAGATTTGATATCAGCTTTGAGAGCATTCATGGATGGCAAATTGTCTAGGGTTGGAGCGAATTGCATTTGGGGAGGAGCGACCATCCTTTTGAGGCACTTGTTGGCTGCTAGGGTTTGTTCAAGGGCAGATTTTGTAACAGCAGAACAGCAGACCTAAGCCGCCTATGTTGAAGACCTCTTGTTGGGCGATTTGTATCAGCACTTAGGGTTTTCAACCCTACAGATGGGAGCATTTACTCATATTTTTTGGTATGTACAATCTGATTTTTAGGTCTGAGTTGTAACAGCAGCATTCTGATTTGTATCTGGGCATATTGGCTCATTGTTGAATGTAAAATCAGACTCCATATTCAGTTTATAAGCAGCAGACTGGTTTCTTCATTTGAGTACTATTATCATGATTATAATATGTATTTCATGGTGAATATCACTTGCATTGTTAGGCGAATCATATGATGGAATTATGTTGATGTTTGATATGATTTATGATAATTATATGCAATTGTTCAAAGTCTGATTGAAGCAGAAGTTAGGGTTAGGGCAGAATAATAAAGTACAGAAATTTTAGGGCAGAATTCAGAAAATTAATTGGGAAAGCCCATAAATCCAAATTAGGGCAAAATATCCCCATTTGGGATATTACACACTTGGACTTAGAAAAATGTCTCTGCATATCAGAGGATTTGTTCACAGACATGGACATAGAATCAGAATTTTTGTGTTAGACTTCATCATGAAATGATCTTCGTGAACGTATCCAACTCCTTGAAGTTCCTTCTTCATCTCCCCATCCATTCTCATTGAGATCTATTTCTTGAAGCTTCCTTGATTTATCCTGCTCATTAAACAGCCTCCGTTGTAATCCACCCATGTGATTATCCTCCGCAATGTACTTTCTCTTCAACACTCTTGTTTCATGTCCGTGCATGTCCAACTCTCCAAAATTTAATCTTGATGATGGGCTCAGACTGGATTTATGTAGATCAACAGCAGCTCTGGAGAGTGATTCCTTGCTGCTTTTTTGCAATTCACAACATAAGCCTTTTTTTAAAACAGATACTCTTCCCTGGCATGTCTGTTTGGAGCACCTCAAAACAGATGGTAGGCCACTACTTCTCAATCTGAAAATCTCTCCATGTAAACCACTGGAAATAGCCCCTTAGTGATGATGACCCATGCATGTCTCCATGGTCATCCAGTGGATCATTCTGCACAGCCATATCTCCCTTTGCTCCTATTAAGTGGTTTCTCAAATTTGCAGTATTTTCCATGCGAGCAGTCTTTTGAGCATCCAAATGTGATCTTACTAAACCACATGGCCAAGATTCTTGCCTTCGAGGGCTATCATTATAATTGTGACAACGGATGTGCTGCCCTTTATTGTAGCTGTCATGAGGCATTAAAATCATATCAGAACTATCTCTCCTGATATTTTCTATGCAAGCAGCAACCTCACCTCCTTGCATTTGTCTTGTTGAATAAAGTTGAGAGTCATTGCTAGACCAATTCCCTATACGAAGGACTGAACTATTCTCTTTATTGTGCATATCCCTCTGCCTGTGTCTCTCACTTGTGGGTGCTTCACACAACTTTCCATTAGAAAAGTCTTCCAAACTTGCATGTAATGAATTCGTATGTTCACCACATGATAAAACTCTAGGTAAACTAGACAGTCACTAGCTACTGCTGGAATTTTGGACTATGGAAAGCTAAATGGGTACACTGCACTCCTTGAGTAATTAAATATATCTCTTTCTTCCTTCCAAAAACTTCTCCATGTGATAGTCTGGTGTATTGCAGTTTAAAAGTGATATTAGTTTCAAGATGTCGAGGATTTTCTCCATATTGTGATGCAACTGAATCAGTGGATCCAAAATCTGCATTGCCAATTGAGCATGGTGTCACTTTCTTACTCCCAATTATGTTACCTGTGGAGTATGATTTGGGTTTGCATAATGGGTCTGAAGTGTCAGGGGGGCAATAAGAAAAATGTCCTCATTGTCCCATCCTCCAACATTATAAAATTCTCTAGTAGCATAACACGGCTATCTAAAACCATTTCCTCTCCGGACACACTAGCAAATTGGTTATCCTTGTTGTCTTCAGTTAATTCCAGAACCTTGCCCCTGGCTTTGTTTTTATATTCACCAAAGCAATGAATACAAACTCTTGATCGTCACTGTTGACATCCAAAATGATAGTAAAATGTTGCATCCTCTGCCATGATGAATTGCGAGAGTGTCGTGAGTGCTCGGATCCCACTCCTTTGTGCAAAACCAATGTTGTATTTGAGTAAAAGGATCTAGGTGTCCTTCACTGCATGTCATATCTTTCACTTCAATTTGCATCAAGCTCCCCAAGTGACTATACCCATTTTAACTTCAAGCGTTGTGGGATGAAAACTTGGTGAATGCATCCATTGTTCTTCAAAATGATCACCATGAATTTCAAAAGTAGAACCATCCTTTCCACTAGCTTAAGTATGGACATCCTCATTTGCAAAAAGTGAATTTGTTGATATATCCTCAACATCTTCATTGTTGTGACTTAAAATTTCCATATTATGGCTAACCAAAGTGCTCTTCTCGAATGTATATTCATTCATCATGCTACTCTGTACATCCATCAATGGCTCACTATTTTGAAGTTTGAAAGATAGAGCATGATTTGAGGCATCTTCCTTCAACTTGAATTCTTCCCCTCTAGCAAGTGGAACCCCTTTTGTCTTACCTTCATCGATATTTTGGTGAAGCACGCCATCATTAAACACCAATAAAAACATCTTTTCCTACAAAAGAATCTTTATCTTCGACGTCCTTTTTAGGTTCCTCGTTTTATTATTACTTCCACAATCTCTTCTTGTGATTTTGATTCTCACCTTTCTTCTGTTCTCACTAATGATTCTCTTGGATCTTGCTCCTTAGCCAATTTTCTTATCTATTCATATAGACCTCTTTTGCTAGGACAGTGGTACTCGAGTGCCTCCAAGTACTCATTAAAGGGGAACACAAGCTTTTGCATGATCTAACAAACTTTGATAATGGTTAATAATTTTGGGGGCCTCAAGTTTGTACAATAATTCTTGCATAAGATCCATGTCTTCTTCCCTTTGTCGTCCTTCAAATCTCTTTGACTAGAATGTATCCAACATTAGATTTCCTTGCAGACTGGCAGGATCAAAGCTCTGATACCAATTGTAATGTCCCGGTCTAGGATTTCCTTATTCTTAAAATATAATAACCCTAGTTTACAATAATAATTGCAAAATAAATTTTAAACATGAAATCAGTTTAAAAATAGTAGTTGCAATAGTTTAATGTAATTCAGAATTAAGATTTAGAATGTATTTTTTTAGGAGAATGAAACTTATCCTTATATTTGTCGTTTATCTTCCCCAAACTGCAATGATTTTTCTTTAGTAAATTGCCTTTAAAATGTCTTTGGGTCTGCCTAAATCATGGGTTTCCGTCCATTAACTCAGCAATAGTAATTAAGGGTTTTCGTCCTTAATTGCATAATCATGAGGGGTTTCGTCCTCAGATTTATAGATCAGGTTTCATGCTCCTTAAGGAGTAGATTCATATATAAAATTATCTTTTCAATTGATGCCTTCTTCTCATTGAATGACCTCCCCTTAATATCTTATTGCTTCAAAAGTCACAACCCTTCATACACCTATTGACTTTTGATAAACTATAATTTTAATTTTAATTTTAATTGTGGTTTATTATTTCCTTAAGGAAATCACACATTTTTGGCTCATTGGGGGTTCTTAGAACCACTGCCCCTTGACTACAATTATCGCTACTGCATAGTAATAAAGTTCCACTTTAGCGTCCACCAATAAGTATGATATCTTGGGTCCCACACAAATTTAACCATCAGATGGCGGGTCCCAGCAATTCTAACGCTCCCTTTAGAATTTCAAATTTTTTAACTTATTTTAATGTGGGGCTTTAACTGGACGTATCCTTTATATTTTACTTGAGGCGGGGCATTACATGCATTTTCAATTAAGCAAGAAAGAGAAACAATGGGTGGCAATTAGTAGGCAACTCAAAAAATAAAACCCACTGATTTTTTCCTATGGAAGACATTTAGAACCTTGAGGAAGTGCTTGCAAGCTAAGGTCTATGCATAGATCTGGGGAAGAGACTATAGAGGGCTAGGTCATGTTTGTGTATGGAACTTGGGGGCAACACTTCGGTGTTGAGACTTGTTATAAACCATAGTTGGCAGAGCATGAGGGATTGAGTGTGTAATGAATTAGGCTTCTTATCAACCTGTTGTAGCCTATGACAACAAATTATATTTAAATTAATGAACGTAGCATTGTTTTGCTTTTGCTTGGTGTTTGATTCTGTTGCTGAGTCTACAAGGTGCTAGGTTTAGGCAGTCTTTCATTGGAGCCCCTTGCCTAGACTGCATCACAATCTCTCTAATTTAAGCAAGATGTGCAGTAGTTGTATGCATCAGCTATTCCTCTAGCTGCTTTATTTGCATTTGAGGATATGAAGATTGGATTTTTGTGCCTCTTGTTGATGATTTGGTGGAGCAAATAGGAGGCCCATATCTTGAACAAGATCTATAAGTTGAAAATCTTAATGGACAACTTACAAACTCTTCCCATTAAGTTGAAAACCTAAAAAGGTGGCCTATTGGAGACTCATGAAGAAAAGCAGAAAGGAGGTCATTGAGTTATGCGCAGTCTATAGTTCATATACACACAAGATAAATCCAAGTTGCTGATTTGGCATTTGTGTTTCAAAATTCAGGCTATCACTAACCTTTCCAGGGGGTTCTATACAGAGATTTTGCACTCTCATCTTACAGTGTAATGTCCCTTTTCTATCAGTGAATATTGGAAAACGTTAGCCTTAATATTTTCTGATTTTTGATTTTTCCAAAGGCCAACTTGGGTGTTACAAGCGAATGTGTTTTAAAAAGATTATTATGAGTATATGTTTCATTTTCAAATCCTTTATTGGATAACTTATATTCTTTTTAAAAAACAACCCCCACTCCTCTTTATGGGCATTGGCTTCTGGTGGGCCCCCCTCTATGTGATGCCTATTCTGGGAGTGCATGTTGCTGAGTGGAGCGCTCAGGTTATTAAGGAAATGAATATGCTATTTTAATGCTTGGAGCGTTGAGTTTCATGGGTGATGCCTATTTATTGGAACTTGGGCTCATTTGAAGCTTCTTCATGCAGTTTGGATTATTCATTTTCATGTGGTGTTCTTACTGTTTAGCAAAAGTCTAGGTGAGGTTGTTTAGCCTCCAATATCATATCTGGTTTCGGTTGTGGAAGATCAACCCTAGCTGGGTTTATGGTGATTTCAGGTAGGAATCACACTGTGCTTAAGTCTGGTATATGTGATAAGAATTTGGTTTGCAGTGTCTGTTTATTATTTTGAGGGGAATTTATGTCATGAGCCCAGCGGCTGAGTATAAAGTCTATGGAAGTGCGCTGGGTATTTGAAAAGCGTAATGCTATCTGCAGTCCCAACTATATGGACGCATCCTCTTTGGAGATTCTGCCCCACATAAAGGTAGTCGCACAAGTCTTAAGATGTCGTGGAGGATTTTGAAGGCAATGCATAAGGTTTGAGAAACTCAGTTTATAGTTTGGAGCTGCACATAATTTGAAGGGACGTAAAGACTTAAAAGAAGATCTCCAATATTCCTATCGCTGACCAGTGAGTGTATAGCGCTTTGTCGAAGGGGTTCGTGGGACTTAGAAGACAATTGCATTTGCTGGGGGAGTCGCACCTTTTGTTGGAAGTGTGACGTTGGTTCGGTTTCCATTTGAAGTGCCAACGTTTGATTGCATGCAGCCACTCCATCTGCAGGGACTCTTTGGTGTGATTCGTCACTCATATGGCGCAGCTAATTAGGAACTGTTTGAGAGAGTCCACACCTCTGTGGAGGGAAATTGGAAGACAATAACCTGGCCGCACTAACACATTGGATGCTAAGTTCTTTGTTTGGACGCCATGATGATGGGAGAACAGACGACATGTGTTAGATTCGATTTCTGAGTGTACGACAGCAGCTGTAGCAGAGTTTGAATATTGATATTGGTTTATGCAGCAACTCAGAACAGAGTCTTATCAATAAATAATAACATTCTTCAGGCCCGTGTACAATCTCAGCATTGAGGTTCGGTTTATAACATTTCAGTTCTGTAATTGTTCTATTATAACAGTGATTAACAGCATTACATGTTTGTTTCTGAGTTAAAATCATAATTTCATGTATGGCTGTTCTGGATGCTCCGTACTATTCATTTTACCGAACAGCAAACTTGAGTACTTGTAATCAGTTTATAGTGCTGCAAACTGTATGATGAAATGCTCTAGCATTACCATTATGTTTGGTATTACATTTTGTGATCACAATAACATTGTAAACACCAAAAACAATCTGTTCAATATCAGCATACTCAGAAAACTCAGTTTATAGATTACATATCGAGTGTTTGACGAAATGGCAATTGAAATTTAAGGGCAGAACAGGGGTGGTTATTACATACAGGGGGAAATCAGGAGTCAGATTTCAAGTCAAGGTATTTTAGATCTTGGGTTTATGTTGTGTAGATTTTGTTGACAGGCATGTAGAGTTTGCATTTCTATTTCAGACTAACACTTTCCCTTCCAAGGGGGGTTCTGTACAGAACTTCCCACTCTCATCTGACAGGGAGAACATTAGAAGTCAAATTTCAAGTTGAGGTATTTTAGATTATGAGTTTATATTGAATTGATTTTTTTGATAATGCACCTAAAATTTGCATTTGTGAACTGTGGACCCTAGAGTTTTGGGTAAGCATTGTGTACAAGAACACTTCAGCTTTGCATTTTGGTTATTGATGCAAATTTTGGTGATCTTCCAGTGATGCATCTGGATAATTCTTAGATTGTCAGTTTGTAAAAGAGATGTTTATTTTGAATTTCAGAAAAACATGACAGATAGAAGATAGTTCAAAAGTTGTAACTGAACATATCTCATAGTTACAGCCTTACAGGATGTTTTCCAAGATGTTTTCAGAAATGGCACTCAGTGATAACTTGTGTTTTTTGGGTTTTGGTTATGAGATATCTTGATAGGTCCCAAAGGATCAGTGTTTTTAAGGGCTTGAGATTGTGACGATATTCTAAGATTTGTAGCCATCACATCATGATTCCTAATGCAGAATATGGTATTTGTTATATATGAGCATTTGTGCATTATTGGTTGGTTTGTGTCATTGAACACTTGATTGAGTACAGTATTGCTGAAGATAAGAGCTGTGTCGACATTTGTAAATTGTATAATCTATTTGGATATTTTGTGTATATAGTTGATGATTGGATGGTCATTTATTGATGAGTTTGTCGACATTTCCAAATGTTGTACATTGAAATATCTTAGATTTCAGAATTTTCTACAGGATTATTTGAGTTTGGGGTTGTCCCAATTGGTAGTATCTCAAGATTTCTCGTCAGGATTGGATATTTCAGAGTTAAGTTTGCCAGTTGAGATAGTGACTAATGAGACATCAGTTACATATCATGTAGAGAGATGATTGAGAAATTGCAGCTTTTTGCAGAGTATTGGGTTTACATGTTTGCAGATGTTATAGGAGTTATTTGATAACCATGCCCAAAGACGGTTTATTAGATTTTTTGGAATTTTGGCACATTTTCTGCCATGAATGAATGAATGAATAGCATTTAACATCCACGAGGCTAAAAATAGCCTATGGGACCACCAGCCTTGCTGTTTTAGTCTTCTACACTTCAATCCTTTTCCTGTTCAAAGTGAGGATGAGCTCCCCAAACTTCGCAACATTCTCTTCGCTGAATAAACTATGCCAAGAAAGAGCTGTCAAGCTATTCGTATACTTGTCCTTGATGTCTTTGAAAGCCTCACACTCCATAATAAAGTGTTTTTCCGATTCCACTGCCCCGGTAGTGCAGAAAATACACACCCGTTCTTCCCATGTTTCTTTAGGCCTTTCCCAACGCCCTGTTTCACACCGGAGTTGATGAGAGTTAGTTCTTAATTGAGCAATAAGAATCTTAGCTCTCCATGAAATACAAGCCCCTATGTACGTTTTTTGTTGATCGTCACAAGTAGGGTTGAATTCGTCAAGATAGTATTTCTTCTTCCTCCCAAGCACTTTCCCCCATTAACGCTTGCATAACTTATCCATAACAAAAGCCTTTACCTCTTTGCTATTAGTGGGGCAAGCATTCAAATAAATATTCCATTTGTTCATCCATTTGTTGTTTTGTCTCATCCAAGTCTTCTTTCTTTCGCTTATGATGTCATTGAAAACAACTTTAGGTCATCTACCTACCTCCATTTGCTCAATTCTTTTTAAATACCTTAGCAGACGCATCATAGCAATAGCTTCAATAGGAGCTGCCCCTGTTTCACTCATTATCTCATAAGGAACCAAACCTTTTATTCTGAACTTGCTTGTGATCAAGCGCTTTTGAATTTTCTCAATTTGTTTCCACTTTGAATTTGAAGTGTTGCTAGCCCACAATTCACATCCATAAAGCACCACCGGAAACACCAAAAGCCCAAAAAGAACCTGCATAGTGTTCCAATCCCATAACTCTGCCTCTCTACATCTATTCTAAAGAGCATATAATGCTTTCCATCCTCCCAAAGTTCTCTTCTTTCTACAACTCTCCCAACTAAGCTTGTTGTTAAAGTCAAACCCAAGGTATTTGTACTCTGTTACTTCTTCCAAAGTATTGCCTTCAAAGTAGAACTTATGCTGGTTCCTTTTTCTTTTGTTGGAGAAGATCATGATCTTGGTCTTACTGGTATTGAATTGCATCCCCACCATTCTGCAAAAGTGCTCAAGGGCATATAAGTGCTCTTGCAACCCTTGAGCTAACTTAGCAATCAAAATAAGGTTGTCAGCATATAAAAGAAGCTTTATCACAAATTCTCTCAAAAAGGCACCATCCCCTCCTTGCACGTTTAGCCACTCTTCAAGCTTGTCAATATATAATCCAAAAAGAGTTGGAGAAAGTGGCCAGCCTTGCTTGACCCCAATATCACTCCTAAAACTTTCCAAAATGCCTGCTTTAGTTCTGATTTTGACTCTTATCTCTTCATAAAGCCTATGGATAGCCGCTCTAAGATGCATAGGAATCCCAAGTTCTTCCATTCTACACCATAGCTTATCCCTGGGTACCATGTCAAAAGCCTTTTTGAAGTCAACAAAACAACAAAAGGCTTCCTCCCTTTCCCCCCAAACTTTTTCAATGATGTGCCTTAACGTGATTCCATGATCAACCGTAGAGTGTTTGGGTCTAAAACCTGCTTGCCCTTTTGCTCGCTTTTCTTTTTCTTCTGCCCATTTGCTGATTCTGTTTTATATCATGCTACCAAATAATTTCGCAAACACAGGATTGACCATAATGGTCCTATAATTTGAGGGGTTATTAACGTCACCACTCTAAAAAAGAGGTATCGCTAGGCTGGTTGTCCAATCTTTTGGGAACCCTTGCTGAATGATGTTGTTGAAAATTCTCATAATGTGCGGTGCAAGAGTACTCACTCCCCATTTTAGATACTCCGCTTGAAACTCAACCAACATGTGAAGATTTCTATGTGTCAACATTTTTGCGAGATATAGGAATCATTGACTCATGAGACCATTGGGACAGTTTTTCATCAACTTAACACAATGAGTATTCAAGAATTTTACGAGTGTCATTGGAGCACATCAAGGCAGTTTGACCTCACAGGGTTTTGGATACTCGTGACCAATAACATGAGATATCTACATTTGGAGATATCTCCTGGCAGGTGACATCGTGAGCTTCTCTATATTTACAATTTTGGCACATCAGGTGTACACAATTCACCTTTGCTGTGAACATTATGGGATTGTTGGACACAGATGTGGAAAGTGTAGTACCAACATATTGAGAGGAGTTCACAGAAATTTGTGGCATACAGACTTTCAAACATGAACCCTGGATCATTTCAATTGAAGAGAATAAGTTCGGCAGACTTTGGATCATAATGGAGTATGTGGTGAATTGAACCAACATATAATAAAATAACATTGAGAGTATACTCGAATGGATTGGAAGGTGAAAGGTCACACATGACTATTCATTTCTTCCATGAAGGAAGTTGTAAGGTTATGTACTATGTATTTCTTTACATTAATGAATTTGTGAGGGATGCTTGATTTGCCGCTTAATCTTTTGGTTCATCCTTTGTTTATCATTTCCATTTGTAAAACTAACATGATAATGTGCCCTTCCAGGGCATGGATGTCCCTTTCACGTGTGAGAGTTGTCACACAAAAGGGACAAAATACAGGTGGTAAATTCTTACAGATTGGGAAACAACTCTAAACTTTATGTCACGGTAAAAGGATGGATGACACCATACCTCCTGTGACTGCCTAACTGAAATTTCTTTCCATATATTAGATGGGGGTATAGAGAGAGAAGGATTACATAGAACAGCAAGTAGCAATCCAGACCATACTTTGTTCTTTCATTTTAAATATTACAGATGCAACCCAAGAAAAAAGATACCATTAAACTGTTCAAGCTGTCGAGAATAAAATGAATATTGCATAGATGAAAGGATGTCAATTTCTAAATGATAATCAAAAGTACTACTTTTCTATGTCAAAAACCAACTTGATTCAGATCATCATAGGGATTCTGCTTTGGTCTCTGTTTTACCTATTTATACTTCTGTACAATCTAGCTTCTATCATTATAAGTTTTTGTCTGCTTCTAATAAGGAGTTGGTCCTAAAATTAAAAATTTGTATAAATTACAAAAAGTAGCAACCTGCTGGATAGAGATCATCTAGCAGAAATTGATTGTAGTATAGTTTTTAAATCCATTACAGCTGACCCGAAATTGGCTCTGATTGAGTAAATCAATGACTAGCAGTGATAAAGATCCACAATGTCACAGAAAAGAAAATAAGATTTCATATTGTTAGTTTATTAAACACAGAATAACTTGAGTAAGTGTTAGCATTTCATCTTACCGGCTTAGGCATGAACGGAAAAACGTCCGGATACTGGGGTCTGCATCGTGTAATGCTGTCTCCCCAAAGTCCACGAAAAATTGAAGAATTGCCTGGAGATTTTGCTTGTAAGTGGAATTCTAATAACCCTAACTATAAACAGAAATATGACATATATTTACCAGAAGGAGGAGCCCGGAAGAATTGGATGCGGATGCAATGAAGCGTTGGAAGAGCTTGTTCATCTGTGGATATATTCTGGCTACTAAATCCGCCGAATTCTCAGCCTTACACATTTCATACAACTTATTCACCTGATGGTCACAAAAACAGAGTCAGTAAAGCGCCAACAGGGAGCACAAAAGAGAGGAGAGGAAAGGAGAGGAAAGTGAGTTACTGATTGAATGAGAGGATGAAGCTGAAGCGGAGGCTGAAGGGGATCCACTGACTCTCTCCCACTCCCACTGTGTGCCAACACCCGCACATGATAACTCCACTCCTCCTCCATTCCCATCCACTGCCAAATCCAAATTTCCTACAGGACATCGAGCTTCATATAAATGTGGAGCTTTTTTAAAATATTGTCAAGAAAGCTTTTTGAATGATTGCTAGATTTACTCTTTTACTGACTCAACCTGTTAATAATAATATCTAGGCCACTGGTACCGACTCTTAAACCGCAGTAATCCCGAAAATGTGAGTTGCGAAAATGTGGAACTACTTGCATAACCTTAGTCATAAACAGTCACCCACAAACCATCGTAGGTGGGGAATTTAGATATGCATGTTAATTCTTATTTAGTTTTAGTTTTGGGTCTATTTTGTTGGAATGATTTAATATAATTGTATATCAATAAGTAGTATGTATATTCTTGTGTTACGTCTAGGGTATAATTTCATACTTTTTTTTGTTTATTTTATATTCATTTGCACCTATTTTTATACATTTGACCTTGTTCTATTTCTATTTTATATATTTTCATGTAGTCATTTGCATATCATTTATTAGCCTACATTCATAATTATATCCACACATATGATTCTTGTCTCAAACCTAACACTTCTTTATCTTAGGTCTTAAGAGACTTGGAATTAACCCTAAAATTCACATTTAAATTTGTCTTCCAAAATTCTCACCCTAGTTCACTAGTTGTTGTGAACAACTTGACACACGTTTTTGTGATTTATTATTATATCTTGGTATTTAAATTCATATGCAAGATATCATTGGAAAATAAAAGAACAAGGAGAAAGCACTATAGCACATTTCATTTTTAAGGGACAAAGAATCTTAATTTGCATCAAAATCATATAGGTCATTTACAAGTCTATGCATGTTATCTTTAATCATTTGCTTAGAATTGTAAAGTCGATCTGAATTAGATATTTTTTTAATGGTGAATAGTTCATATCTAGTAATTGCAATTTGGCGAATACATTACAACCGGTGGGGGGCCAATTCACTTGGATTTTTTGAATTTTCAGTCAAATGGATTTCAATTCGTCATCAATTTATTTATGAGGCACTTATAATTAGTATTTTTGCCACCATATACTACGCGATTCTAGTGGTGATTCACCTGGAATTTCAAAGGCGTGTTTTAATTCACCCACATATTCACCTGTGTATAGGTAAAAATCGAGCGAATAATGATCAAGCAACAAACAATAAACTCAACCTATAACCTTCAAGAAAATGATCTAGACAATAACCAAAAATCAATAAATAACACAAAAACAATGAAAGCTTTCACCTAGATTGTATTGTTTCCTTGGTCTTTTGTGGATTGCACAATGAATTGTGAACCCATGGTTGCAACAAGCAGACGTGATGTTGAAAATATGCTCAAAGATACGATGTGCTCAACGATGCGAGATTGCTCAAAGCACTATATGAATGTATATCAATAAGTAGTATGTACATTCTTGTGTTATGTCTAGGGCATAATTTCATCCTTTATTTTGTTTATTTTATATTCATTTGCACCTATTTTTATACATTTGACCTTGTTCTATTTCTATTTTATATATTTTCATGTAGTCCTACATTCATAGTTATTTCCACACATATGATCCTTGTCTCAAACCTAGCACTTATTTATCTTAGGTCTTGAGAGACGTGGAATCAACCCTAAAATTCACATTCAAATTTGAATTCCAAAATTCTCACCCTAGTTCACTAGTTTTTGTGAACAACTTGACACGCGTTTTTGTGATTTATTATTATATCTTGGTATTTAAATTCATATTCAAGATATCATTGGAAAATAAAAGAACAAGGAGAAAGCACTATAACACATTTCATTTTTAAAGGACAAAGAATCTTAATTTGCATCAAAATCATATAAGTCATTTACAACTCTATGTGTGTTATCTTTAATCATTTGCTTAGAATTGTAAAGTCAATTTGAATCAGATATTTTTTTAATGGTGAATAGTTCATATCTGGCAATTGCAATTTGGCGAATACATTACAACCGATGGGGGGCCAATTCACTTGGATTTTTTGAATTTCGGTCAAATGGATTTCAATTTGTCATCAATTTATTTATGAAGCACTTATAATTAGTATTTTTGCCACCGTATACTATGCGATTCTAGTGGTGATTCACCTGAAATTTCAAAGGCATGTTTTAATTAACCCACATATTCGCCTGTGTATAGGTAAAAATCAAGCGAATAATGATCAAGCAAGAAACAATAAACTCAACCTATAACCTTCAAGAAAATGATCTAGACAATAACCAAAAATCAATAAATAACACAAAAACAATGAAAGCTTTCACCTAGATTGTATTGTTTCCTTGGTCTTTTGTGGATTGCACAATGAATTGTGAACCCATGGTTGCAACAAGCGGACGTGATGTTGAAAATATGCTCAAAGATACGATGTGCTCAACGATGCGAGATTGCTCAAAGCACTATATGAATGCCCAAAACTTAATGATCGAAGAGTGCTCAAAATGATCAAAGAGGATTTTTTATGCAATGAAGGGGGTATATATAGGTTTCAAGGAAAGATCAGTCAACGGTAGAGATAAATCAAAGAAATGGATGGACAAGATGAGTTGAGAGGACATGATGAACGTGCACACGACAAGTGTCATGTTTTAAAGTTGCTTTATTGAGTTAACTGCTTGCTTGGATAAAGATAAAATTTGATTTTAAAATATTTTTTTTCCAATTTATGAGTTGATTGATAAAACAATAAGATTAAAGCTAATTAACTCAACTTTTGATTTGCTTTTTTGCATGATTTAAATAGAATTAAATAATAATTTATTTAATTTGTGTGCATGGAAGAATAAGATTTATTTTTAGAAGAATTGGAAGATAATTAAGAATTAAATAAATTTATTTATTTAATTTATTGTGCATGATGGAATAAAATATTTATTTTATTTATTTTTAGAAGATAAAGTCAACTTAAACAAGAGACGCATTGCATCAGATTCCTACCATTGTAATGTTGAATATGACATTGTAATCGATATTAATTTTAAAGATTTAGTAGTAAAAGCATTTAGATTAACCATTAGTGTTCAGGGTATAGAGATTAGTGTTTAGTGTATAGTGTTTAGGGTTTATAGTTTAGGTTTATGATGGAGAGATTCAACATTAAGGGTTTAGGGATTAAATTTAATTTTCAAGGTTTTAGTGTTAAAAATGAACTTTGTAGAAAATTTTTAATTCGTAAACCATTTAACTCTATTAACATAATTGTATAAATTAAATATGTAAACAAACATGTAATCTATTTTAACAAAATTGATTATCAAAATTCCAAATTGATTAATCTAAATGCTTTTGCTACAAAATCTTTAAAACTGTACCATTGAGAAGAACGTGAGGCAATGTGTCCTTGTTATATAATATATTTAATATTAATACTAAATATAATATATTATTAAATATATAATACATTGAATAATTATCATTAATATATAATATTTTATTTAAACAATATTTATTATATTTAAACTATTATCTAATAATTATTAAAGAATATTATTAATTAATAACTAATGTTTTTCATACTATATTTAATATATATAATGTATTTAATAATTATTTCATATAATTTAAATATAAAAGCACATTTAATTGTTTGTATTTTTAAGAATATAAAATAGTGGTTGTTTAAAAAAAAGGTTATTTAAAAATAATTATTATGACTTATATAGTCTATGTCTATTATATCTATGTGCATATATATACTTTACACATTATTGACCTAATTTATGAAAGCATTTTATAGGAAGAATAACCGCTTCCTAAATTTTACTCCAGGCTATGTACAAAATATTATATATAATATTAATGAGACAAGAAATTTTGTACTACTTCAATGAACGCCATCCATATTGCACAACAGACACGTAGACATATATATTGAAATGTGTAAAATCCTAGAAGTTTGAACTTTGTATAACATGCCTGACATTAATCATTAATACCATATACATTATAGTTGTGGATTTCGAGATTTTTATGAGAGTACAAGATAGTAAATATATGCATTCAATATTTAAAATTATAATAAAATTTAAACAATAATTCTATTTTTCACCCTTACTGTTCACATGATTAGCCAATAGGAAAGCAAATAAATGGCATTTATTAAATTATGAAAAGAAAAATTAATTATCAACTATAGCCTGTTTGTGAAATAAATTTTATACTCAATGTTGATTGGTCAAATGGATAGTGGAAATTACATCACATGGATGCATAAGTAATCCTACCTACGGCAGGAACTAATAAATTAGAATACTTTATTTAAATTTACAAGAATATTTAGCTAATTAAATAATTAAAATTATTTAATTGTTGTGGATAAGAGGAATTGAATGATGAATTAATTAAACAATTAGATTTATTTAATTAATGTGGATTTGAAGATTGAAAGGGGATACTTTAATTAAATAATTAAAATTATTTAATTTAGAAGAATAAAGTGGTGATTTAATGAAATTAAATAAATAAATAGAATTTATTCAATTAATGTTGGAATTAAGGGATTTAGAAAGAATTGTTGAAATTAATTAAATAACTAGATTATTTAATTAATGTTAGATGCAAGTGATTTGAAAGAATCTAATGTATGCAAGATGAATCATGCAAAGGTCATTTTTAGGTGTCTACATCGCCAGTAGCATTAAACAATTCACTATGTATAAGGACCAATTCACCAATACCATTATAACTCCATGCTAATCCTAGGGCCATATTCGCCTCAAAAATTACAACATTTGTGTTTGATCAAGGTCCATTTCACCCAACATTTATAGGTATCGTTTCACAAGTACGCGGGATTTGCCAAATTATTACCCTGGCATTTTAATCCCGCGGTATTCGCCAAATATGGATTGATATAAATGCATTTGAAACTCTAATTAATCCTTTATACATTTTGTTCAACTCTAAGCTTTTGATTCATTTCCAATCATAGACAAGTTACAATTACAAGCATTAGCGAATCACTTAAAGGTAAGTGATCATTTCTTCACTATGTAATAATATAAGATTCATGTTGATTATTTATGTCTTTGTCAGACTACCAGTTTGGTTTCATTGTTATAGATGATATTGAGTAGGAGTTAGGACTAGGGAGACATCTTAATCTAGGACCCAGGGATCTATATTCTATCATTTATGATTCCTTATTGAACAAAATGACATTGTTTCTGCAGCTTTTAATTCGTGAGAGATGTTGAGTAGAAACAAGTTTCCTGAGGGTGGTTAAGGGAGGTCATCAAAATGCAGAAATGCAATGTCATACTTTGACAATGTTTGTGGGCCATCAGATGGAGCTACAACATCAGAACATGTACCATCTATTGACTTGGATCATAATGCCATAGATGATGTTTCAAGGAATACCCAAGGTAGCAGGAATGATGACAATGCCACAGATGATGTTCTAGGGAATACCCAAGGTAGCGCGAATGATGACAATGCCACAGATGATGTTCCAAGGAATACCCAAGGTAGTACGAATGATAATATGAATAAATCGAACTCAACAAGTGATAATGAAGTTATTGAATTTATAGAAGTTAATGAAGATGTAGATCTTGCAAGTGCATGCAAGGAGAAAAGAAAAGCCAAATCAAAAGAGGGGCTTGAGTGGGATATGACAAGGAATTTTTAGATCGATTGGGTGTCAAAGTACCCATTCATTATACTAGTGGAGAATGCAAACAAAGATGAACTTCCCACAAAATGCAAGTGTAAGATTTGTAGTTGGAAATATCGTAGGGACAAGAGGTTGCAACTAAAACTTGACACCATAGAAAAACATATTGGTAAAGTTTATGAAAAACAAATCATAGATGGAAAGACAAAATTAGTGATAAGATGGAAAACAAAGGAAGAATATATTCATGTAAAGAATGCCCTAGAATATGATATGCATATGCAAAGAAAGGCGAAGCTTCATGCATGTGAAGTTTCAATTGAAGCTCAATTTGGAAAGATGATGGGAGAATTACAAATGGCAAAAATTATTTAATTAAGTGTTGTTTTTCATATTTTGACCAGAGAGAGTCCTATGACAGACTACCCTGAATATAATAATTATTATATTTTATGGGCATTCTTAACTTTCCTAACACACATTGGTTAATAAACAGTGGATGGGAATGGGCAAGTTTCCTTGCTAAGGTGGAAAAACATGATTTACAGGAAAAAAATAAAATAGTCAACTTTTATTGCATTATCTCTAGGTGAAGTTACAACAATAGATAATACTTCTTGAGTATGTATGCATGTGTATACTATAGAAAATCATGTCCACCAACCTAATCTACTCTTTGTTTATAAAATGAAGGAGAATGCAACATCACAAAATCTATTTGAGATAGTTAAGAAATCTTTGAATGAAATTAGAGGTATGGATGACTGCACAATTACCAGAAAGTTGGTGTGTGTAGGGGTAGATGAAGCTTCAGTAATGCAAGGTCATAGGAATGGTCTGCATGTAAAGCCACAAACTTATGTTTCACCATACATGATTGGCATTCACTGCATGACCTACAGAATGAATTTAGCATTTAAAATTGTGAGCAAGTTTCCTGCAATATCAAAAGTTTAAGATCTAGTTCATGCGCTCTATTCATACTTCTATCGAAGTCCCAAACAGTTTTTAGAATTTTAAAATTTTGTTGAGGAAATAACTACAGGAAACAAGCTCCTTAAGGATGTTGATACTAGATGGATCTCCTTCAGAATGAATTTAGCATTTAAAATTGTGAGCAAGTTTCCTGCAATATCAAAAGTTTAAGATCTAGTTCATGCGCTCTATTCATACTTCTGTCGAAGTCCCAAACAGTTTTTGGAATTTTAAAATTTTGTTGAGGAAATAACTGCAGGAAACAAGCTCCTTAAGGATGTTGATACTAGATGGATCTCCTTGCATGAACCAACGAAAAGAGTTTTTGCAAAATATCAATCCTTGATTGGAGTAATGTACGAACATCGCTTCATAGTTGACATGGCTCCTGACCTCTTACTTAGGTTAAGTGGCATAAAGACACTCCTCATTTTAGATGGTATTCTTCCCATGTTGGAGGAAATGAACATGCTTGTGAAAAAAGCCCAAGAAAGAACTATGTATATTTCAGAATATACTAGACTATGTAGAATTATATGCACGGCCCTCAATAATCTATATCTATCAAACCAGTCATTCATAAGTCCAAAATTTAGTAGCTCGCACTTGATAACAAATGTGACCAATCCTGCTAATTTTTTACAATTTAATGAAAGTGGGGAGTTGTGTCTCTATACAGGGATACAAGGTATCAATGTACTATTTTAACAAGGTTAGGCACAATATCAAAGAATAACCTATTACAAGGAAACTTTTGACAAGATTGTTAATTTTGTAAGTATTACTCTAAAGAATATTGTGAAATCTCTTTCCATGGAGATTAGAGATCGATTCCATTATGACGAACTACTTGAAGCCATGTCTGTTGTGTATCCTCAATATTGGGCCAACTGTCATCCAAGTGATTTTCATAACAAGATAAAGACCTTAATGAATCATTTTTGCAAAAGTATAGAAATCGATGGACAACGAGTAGAAGAAATTATAAATAAATCTAAGCTTACATAGCAATCAACTCATTTTTCAAGATCAATGAAGGAACAATTTAAACTCATGGAGGTTCCCTATCAAGATGGATCGATAATAAAGCTTTGGGCAACCTTAAGTCAGAGTGAAATATTGTGTGATTCAATATCAAAATATTTCAAACTTGTTAATTTATGTCAAACCATGATATTGGGGTCAGTGGAGGATGAGAGTGTTTTCAGTGCATTGGGGCTCTTGAAATCAAAGACAAGGAACAAAATTGACTTGAATTTAGAAAATTACTTGAGACTATATACAACTAGATATGATATCTGGAGTTTTCCTTTTGAAAGGGCACTCACAATCTAGAGGTCCATATGTGAAAGAAGAGGGTTGTCCAACACTTCAAATGATAATAGCACATATGACAGTGACAGAACGAATAACACATGTAGCGGTAATGGTGTTGATGAGACGCTCTTAAGTGGAGATATGGAGATAAAAGAAAACGAAGAACATGATTCCAAACCCCAAACTATTGTTGATGACATTTTATTTTTCTATCAGTATCAATGATGTACATTTTTATTTATGATTTAAAAATTAATAATTTCATATTATTATTGTGTGATACTGATAAGTTTTACAAGCATTCAACTAAATGCATAGTAATAAACAATAATAGCATATTAATATATAGCATTAGCAAATATTTAATGTGTATCTAGAAACCAAAGTTTTCCTGAAGTAGGTAATTAAAAATATGGATAATTTGAACACATAAATGGATTTTAGTCTTATATTGATTTTTAAATGAAGGAATGCATAGAAATATTACATTTAGATTGTACAATAACTTGCTCAAAACCAACTCTGCACAATGCTCTATTGGAAACACATATTACCAAATCATTTTATCAGCTTTTGTGGCATGCTCCACTCTTCATTTGATGGAATTGCAATTTGTCTTAACTCATGGTAACCGAGTTGTAAGTGTGTTAACAATTTATAATTGATACTGGTACTTTACTTGTGTCACATCTCATTTTTGGACTTTATTTATAATTCAGATTATTGGACATTTAACTATGATTGTTTTACTATTGAGTGATTTCATGTGCGTAAAGGTGAAATTATCGTTAATATTATAAATGCATAAATTTGAAAGTTGATTTAATAATTGATTATTATTAGTATGATTATGGATGTACATATTGTTTTGCTTCGGCTATGATTATAAGGACTAACCTATTGATGGAAATCTAAGTATGTTTGAGTGCAAGAAAAATGTTGAAGATGGGAATATAGTTGAGGTAGAAGTGTTCTAGCCATTGGAAAGAGTTGGCATGATGGATAAACTTGATGCATGCACACACTCACTTAGTTTCATGTCATATTGCATCATTAAATGGCTTTATATTATGCAACATTATGTGGTTACGTAGTCATGTTGAGCATTTTATATGGTTAATGGATGTGACCTTGTTGCTACCATATGTTCTTTGAATTACATAAGTTAGCCATGTATGTAAACGTTCTTTTCAACTTAGATATACTAATTGTATAAGTTGTTTTCCTATTTATTTATTAATAAATAATTAAAGTGTTTTTCTATATATATATATAATACTCTTGCTTGAAAATAATATATTTGATTGATTTAAAATAAAAATATATTATTAAGGATATAAATAAATAAATTTAAGAATATATTCAAAATCTAAAAATAATAAAATAATCTCATGGCATGCAATATGGGATGATAGAAATAAGAGAAAGTTTTAAAAAATTTCAAGTAAATATGTTGTATGGGATGCCAAGTGCATGCAAAACAAAAGAGAATTGGAGTTAAATAAAAAGCTTGATCTAATTATATGAACGTGAAGATTACAGAGGATTTTTCATAAAAAGAAGGGACGTGGGGCAAAAAGAAAATCATCAAAAATCAGTGAAAGAAGGATAAGAAGGACTGTGATCATTAGTGACAGAAGGTGAAAAGAACATAGAGAGACAAGAAGAGAGGAGAAAGCACTGACAATAGGATGCAGAATCAACTTATTGAGAAGGGTGTAATTGCTGGGTATTTTTCTTTCTTTGAATTATATTTGATAAAATATGTAAGGTGTATCTAGGAATGATGTGTTTTGTGTTGGCCTATGTTTGGATTTAAGCGTTTGTTAATTCTTTTAAACAACATTGTTATTTCCTTATGCGACCTCTATAATATAAAATTGACTTGTCACTATCTTTGTTTTGGCCTTGATTATTTATGAGCATCAGTATTAAACTTATATGCCTTGTTATTATTGTTATAACCTATGTTTTTCCCTCTTCATCCAGAGTATACTATGATAGGTATTATTTTGTCTTCTGTATATAAATTATATCATTTTGTTGTTATGAATCAGATAAGTTATCTTCTTAAAATGACCCAAGTTATGTATATATTCGACCTGGTTTTATTTATTTAATGTTCGCATGTATCATCCTTTGAGATTTATCTTAGCCATCACCTTTTATTTGGCCTACATTTTATATCTAGTTGGCTTTTGGTTGCTCTTTAAAACAACTTGTTCCTTGTTGTTATCAGCCTTTCTATCTATTTAGTGTCAGCCTGAGTACAATCTTTGTAACCACCTATTTGTTTTCTTTCAACGACCTCTTGATAAAGTTCTGTCAGACTACATTATTTTGATAGCGACTTGATTAATATAGTGGCCTATTTTTAATCCTTGTGGTCTGCTTTGAGAACAACCTGCACCTTTATCTAACTGCCTTAAGATAACCTAGTTGGCCATCTATATTCATGTCATTGTTATTCATTTATTTTATTGTTTTCATGTATCGTACTTATTGTATTCTTGTCACATCAGTTCACTTAATTCCTGTAGCAATTTACCTTTAAATCTTGTAGCAGTAAACAATTCTTGTAGTAAACTATATTATATTCCTGTAGCAAACTTAAGCCCTGTAGTAGTTTAATTTACTCCTATAGCAGACAACAGGGTTCCTATAGCAGTTTTAGGATATTTTTAATCAACTTTCTACTTATACCTTCACTTTTATGATCTTTTATTGGCATTGGCAAATATGAAGTTGTTATATATATATATATATATATATATATATATATATATATAAACCCATATTTCATTCATAGTTATCTAATATAATCTAGAACTAGGATTTCATAGTTATCTTATATCTTCTCACATCCCTGTCACAAATTTAATTGTGTGGAATTATAAACATGTTGCAGTTATAAAATCCTAGTTCTAGATTATATTAGATAACTATGAATGAAATATGGGTTAAAGAATAAATCGGTTTTATATCTTCTAAGGGTATCTTGAATGAGTAAAAGGAAGCTCTTATTAGAAATTATTTGCTTGAAAGTGTATTCACATTGATTGTGCAAAGTAAAGAATTAGTAAACTATTTTTAGGTAAAAGCATATATTTCTAATTTGTTTTGAAAAGAAAGTAGTTTATCTTTTTATGTGTGTATTGAGCTTACCTTCCAGGATAGGGTACCGAATGTGGAATAATAGAGAAGGTTGATCCTCTTTTTCAGGATTTTGATCATTATTTTAAGTGCTTTGGCCAAAGCCATGTTTTCATTGAAATAGATGAAATGAATGTGTTTAGCAAAATTATATTAATATGTTTCTTTGTCACATCCTGTTTGTGAGATATTGCACATTATATTAGAAAGATAGGCATTTAGACATCAAGTTGCACCAGGTTGTCCCTCCTGCTTATTTTTCCAAGTTGCTAGGTACTTCGTGCAGGGTCGGGTATCCTTCATGTTAGGAAGGATTCTGGGGAAGCGTAAATGCTTTGTGGTTGGGCGGAAAAGCACCTGGGCCATGTTCTCATCTCTTGGCTTGTAGATGACTGTGTGGGTTAGTGGTGGCCAGCGACAGTTGTTTGATTCATTATTCATTACTTGTATATTATACTTATTTATTTGGATTGAGATTACTTTATGACTTGAGAGTCAGAAATGTAATATTGTATAATATTTTATTATGCTAACACCTAGATATAGCACATAGATTTGTAAGATGTATTATGACATTATTGCTCAATGTATAGAAGATTTATCTTTTTGTTTAAGTTAATGTGAATATGTTGGTTTTTACTTTCAGGATTTTAATACTTGGAATGCGTACTTTACAACTTGAATGCATCAATCAAAGTTGCATTCAAGGTTATCAATGGTTTGATAGAATCCAAAATGTTTGCCTCATCAAGCTTTTAAGGAAACTGGTTCTTATCCAACTTCATTTTATATCCTCCATCTTCTTTTTGAAAGCAACCTTTCCAATGTATTGGCATGATGGGTCAAAAGGCATCGGCAAACCAATCTTTTTCAAGTATTCTTCCTTTGTTTGCAACCTCTTTGTCAATATTGCATCTTACTCCAAAAGTACCTATGTTTTTTCTAGCTTCGTACATTTTTAAATGATAGATGAGGCCTTTATTGTGGCATCAATACGGTTCTAAATTCCTTTGGATTCCAATTCTTTGTCACTAGTTTTGTAGATTGATTGCAAAATTTGGCTTGCATCTGACTGTCCTGAAGTTATCATGTCTCCATTTTTAATAATGTATTGTTTGATTGTATTACTACAAAATAGTAAATCATCAGTGTATTCAAACAATTTAGACAAATCATCAATCCTCTTTATTATATTGTGTTTCTATAAAATTCAGATACTTTGTTTTGGGATGATTTTATTTCATTTTCTGCATTCCTTAGTTGCATCTAAAAATTTTCATAGTTTTTCTCTCTTTCTCTACATTTTCTTCCCATAGCTTTACTACTTTTTTTGCTTCCTCTAGTTGGGCATTGGCTTCATTTAGGTATTGTTGTAATTTTCCTAAATTCACTTTTTCATTATCATTATTATTTAAACTTTCACCTAACCTTTTCTTTAGTGCATTCACTTCCACCTCTCTCTGTTTATCCACTTCACTTGTAGATGTAGAGACATAGTTTTTATCCTTTTCTATAATTATTTGGTCATGCTCTCTATTGATTTTCTCTTGGCTCTCTCATTTGCTATGTATGCATGTAACTTTTCTATTTGAGTCTGCAACCTGTTACATAAATCACAAAGTCAAATGAAAATGATCAATATGAATGGAGATAACATCACTGAATATATTCTCCTTTGTTGTAACTCAATTGATCAAGATTCTTCTTAAATATGAGATCCATATACATGTATGTAAGTTTTCCTTTTGTATGAACTCAATACTCTTCATCCAACATAGTGCTAGTAAGGAATGTGTTAAATGTTTCCTATAACTAAATATCAGAAAAAGCTTACTGGAACCTATCTATATTACAACTCTGATTTTTAGACAATATATTAAACAAGGTTACCAGGAAATTGAAAACAACCATACCTTTTTTCTCTCTCTCTTGCTTTAGCAATGATGTGTACACCACTTCGTTGTTCCTTTTTGATACATTAATTTTTTTAGAATTTTTCATTCCAAAAAAATCCACTTTGAGGGTGCTCACCTCATAGTCAGAGTGTTGCATCTAATCCTCTGGTTTATTTTGAACTTTGGTCACCACAATCATGTAATCCATTTTTTAGTTTCTAGGTCAAATGTAGGCAATACCCTAGTTGTTGCAGGCTCTAAAGTTGTAGTAGTCTCTATCTCTAGCACTTGCTTCTTGCATCTTTTAGATATTTCTGCTTTCTATTCAAATGCATCTTTGTAATCAAAACATGTGACTATTGACATAGCTTTGAATGATGAAGGAGTAGTTACAATGTTGGGGGCATCTCTAATTAATTGAGGCTAAGGATTAGCCATTCTTGTCCCAGTCATAGTAACAATAGGAGGGGGGTGCCTTCTGGAAACAATTCCTTTGATGTGGATGTGGAATCAAAACCTGTCATAATCTTTTGTCTCTTAGTCTTCACAAGGCCTTGTTCTCTAAGTTTGTCTATAGTATCATCTAAGTTTATTTTTGGCCTCTTCCAAGTTTGTTTTTGCGGCACTTGCTAACCACCACTACTACTACCCATACCATCACCAAATTTGCCACCAGTACCACTAGAATGTCCACATCTCCTACATGAAAAGAATGAGAAACTTGTAGATCAAAAGACCCTTGTGGTACTATTTGTGATTGTATCTCACTCTGAGGATTTAAAGTTGGAATAAAACAAATCTCCTTATCTGTATGTGTATGCCCTTTGGCTTGTTCATCAGCTCCAATGCCTCAAAGATCACTAGGTCTTTTAGGGTTTACCTTTGGTACCATCTAAATGCCTTATCCTGTGGGCTCCAAACCACCACCTTCATAACCCAAATTTTGGGCTATTGATTCCCTTGTAGTATATGTTTCTCTTGTGGTCTCACTCATACGAGGTTTGAATGCATAGGCACTAAGATATACGGGTTAGGCTTCCTCATCATCACTAATCAACATTAGTTGCTTTAGACGGATGCTCTATATCCCACATTTTGTTGAACTCTTCATCTTCTAGGATTTCTTCTAAGTATGTAGTAGCTTTCGATCACCGAGATCCTTCCTCATAGACCAAAAGATATTAATTTTTGATTGTGACCATTATTCCTCTATACAAGCTTCTTTTAGAGACTGTGGAATTTTTTTATACATCGTTGTTTGAGCAACTCTTGTATAGAAATTGTTGTATCTCTTGATTTCTACCTCTGTCTCTCTGTGTGTTTATGGAATTGAATGCAATCCCATTATTTCTATTGATAATATTTCAAAAGTAATACCTCTATGAGTAACAGTTTCTTCCATGACTTTTCTAACCTCATCCCAAGAATTATGGTTTCTTGACATTTCTAGCAAGGGTTTGTTGCAAGTATGTGCCTAATCGGTGTTGTCATTGGTGTCAACCATGCTCTTACTTTGTTGAGGATATTGAGAAAATTAGCCTCTCTGGTGATAACAATGTGTTGCAGTAGAAACAGTGCATTGCATGCAGAATAACAATCCAGAAGAATGCTCCACATTTCTTGTAGAACAAATATCTTTACTACAGATTGGAAGTTATTTAGAAGCCTATCTGAAGATGTTATATTCTGAGTTTGAGCCTCCAGTATGAAGAATTGAGTGAGTTATGTTCACCAGAGTGAAAATAACTTTTTCTGTGTGTTTAGTGGTGATAGGGAGAAAGTGTTTTGCTCTGTATTCCTCTGCATTGAAGTATTTTGGTCTGCGGTTCTGTAAGTAAGTATGTGGTGATGTTAAGTGCCTTCAACTACAATGGTTTGTGATTTGGTGGTTCGCAAGCTATCTTTTACTTATGACATTGGTTGACAGTGTTGTTCTCGTACTCTAGTTTGAAGAATCTCATTGATAGAGTGGTTAGAGATCGTGCGGTTGTTCCTGGTGATTACAATGTGCTTGTGGATGTCTCTTGATCATGCTCCTACATTTGAATTGGTCCACAAGGTGGAATTCAAATTGTGCGTGAAGCGTGTTCTTGAGAATACTTGTGTTAACATCATTCTTGGCTGACCTGGTTGAATTCATCATCTATTGAGAAGCATCGAAGATTGTGATAACATGTTGTGGCGTGGAAGATTGTGTTGGAGTCTGAGCTAAGGCATGGCATGATCCGCATACATTCTCACATCTTTTCCTTAGCTAAATTTGTATTAGATCAATACCTATTTTATGTATGTTTGTAATGCTGACCTTGGAGATTGTTCCAACGGTTGATGATTGTAATGCCAACCTTGATGATCATTCCAAGGTTGATGTAATGTATAAATACTTGTAATTAAGTCGTGAAAATGTTTCCAAGTGTGAAGATGCCAAGATGAAGTGAAGTAAGGTAGTAGAGTAGAGCAGATGTGTTTTGTGCTTTAATGGAATTGAACCTTGGCATGGAGTAGATGCTATTATCTCAGTTCAACCTTTTGCCAGTGAGCCATTCATAAGCAGTGAGCCTTTCTTTGGCAGTGAGTTATTCATAGGCAGTGAGCCTCTGATTTTCAATATTGATATAACTTATATATTTCTGTGGGCTAACACCCACCATGGTTTTTCCCATTTAGGGTTTTCCATGTAAAAAATAAGGTGTCTCTTGTGTTGATTATGTTGCAAGTATGTGCCTAATCGATGTTGTCATTGATGTCAACATATCTTTGTTGTCATTGGTGTCAACTGTATCCTATTTTGTTATTTGTTTAGAAGCTTTATATGTTGAGGATAGTGAGAAAATTAGCCTCTCTGAAAGAATCAGAAAGTAAACAATGAATCACAGTGAAGACAGTGAGTTGCATACTGAAGAACAGTCCAAAAGATTGCTCTGCATTTCTTGCTAACTAAAGATCTTGGTTTGTGGATTGGAAGTTATTTAGAAGCATCACTGAAGATGCTAAATCTTGAGTTTGAGCCTCCAAAATAAAGATTTGAGTGAGTTACATTCACTAGAGTAAAACCAACTTTTTCTAATTATTCACTCGTGCCTGAGGGAAAGTATTTTGCTCCACATTCCTTGGCATTAAATTGTTTTTCTTTACAGTTCTAGAGGGAAGTATGGGATGATGATAAATGCCTACAGTTGCAATGGTTTATGTTTTTGTGGTTCACAAGCTATATTTCTTTTATGACAGTTGAAGACAGTGAAGTTCATGTGCTCTGGTGTGAAGAATCTCATGAATAAAGTGGTTTGAGTTTATGCGGTTGCTCCTGATGATTTTAACGTGCTTGTGGATACCTCCTGATCATGTTCCTACCTTTACATTGGTCCACATTAAGGAATTGGGATTGTATTTGAAGATTATTCCTAGATAACGTAGCGTGTAACTAGTCTTAGCCGACTTGGTTAATTCCAATGATTGCAAAGATCCCTTGCAGATTTTGGAAGCGTGTTGTGGCGTGGAAGATCATGTTTGAGTCCCATCTAAGGCATGGCGTGATCCACATACATCCATACAACAATTCCTTAGTGTTATTTTGTATTAGGTCAAGACCTATTTTGTAAATGTTTGTAATGCAGACCTTGGAGATTGTTTCAAAGGTTGATGATTGTAATGCCAAACTTGATGATCATTCCAAGGTTGATGAAGTGTATAAATACTTGTAATTGAGTCATGGAAAAGGTGTCCTTGGAGCGAAGATGAAAATATAAGGAAAAGGGTGAAAAGGCAGAGTAGAGCAGAGGAACTACTGTACTTCAATCTATTAATCTCAGACATAAAGAAGATATTGATCTTAGCAGTGAGCCTGGCAGTGAGCTACTAGTAGGGTTTAACAACCCTTATTGTAATCTTGCTAGGTTTAGGGTTGAAGCAGTGAGCCTGCTAGACCTAGTTGTACTTCATGGTAGTGAGCTAGCATGTTCTAGGCCCGTGGACTGACCAAGCCTAAACATCATTAATTGTAAAGATTGCAATATATATTTGAGAGCTAATCCTCTTTGTGGTTTTTCCCTCTTTGGGTTTTCCACGTAAACATCCGGTGTCTCTTGTGTTTGTTGTTGCATATGTGTTTAAGGTTCTGATTTCATGCTTTCATTGTTCAATCATAATAACTATGGATAAGGTGTTAATGCTTAGAGTGCAGAAGTGATTAAGTTTTTGGGACAACTGATTCACCCCCCTCTTAGTTGTCTGACGCATTCCAACAGATTATTCTTTTATGTTGAGCTTCTCATTTTATGGTTTCATGGTTATATCTAAATATAAGTGATTGATAAGTTTATGATTAAAATTGTTTGAAAGATTTAGGACAACTGATTCACCCCCCCTCTCAGTTGTCTGGTGCAGTTCAACAAGGTTTACTTTCATGTTGAATTTTAGAGCCTCGCTTTAATCACATCACATGGGTCACACTGCCAGTGAGAGTCAACATCAAATTTAAAAATTTGTAAAATTTGATGTGCCACAGTGAATGCTTTTCTCTCGAATGTGAACCCTCTACATGAAAAAGGTAAGGAAGGAAATAAGGTCTTCTTTTGCTGACTAACAAGATATTGTTGATTTGTACTTTCCATCTATTCTATATATTCCAATTCAGAAACTCTCTATGTCACATGTATTATAAGTTTGTGGGGCTCTACCCCTGATCCATAAAATCTTAGGACAATATATTCCTCCATGAAGTACCAATCAGCCAATTGTATTTCTTTCCCAATTGAATGCAATTTATACAAGACTCAGACAATCTACGCATTTGAGTATTTGTAATTACTTGATACAATGGAGCCAAAAAGTAGTCCACAAAATGATTGTAGTTCTTTCGATTATCATACATCTTTATCTTATGGGTCCAATCATGTAGTGTTTATCTTGTTGAATCTAAAGCTTGTTGTCCTGAAACATCCCACCAAACTGCACTAGAAATAAATAGCACAAGTAGGTTGTGAACCTAAAGGTCTTTCTCTTGGAAGTGGAAGTGGGACCTTCACTTTGACTTTGTTTAATCATTAAAAACTATTTATGCATGGATTATGTAATGTACTCAAGAAATCTATTCATAACAAGTGGAGTGCATTTATGGATATTGTATACCATTTCAAGGAGGCTTGCATCCATTTGACTATTACTATCCAATCCAAGACAAAACACTAGCATGGAAACAGTATCCTGAACCCATGGTTTAAAAATATCAATTTTATAAGGAGGCTTATGATTATGATTGAGTATGACATTATCCAGAGTTAAACATTTGAGAAATCATTTTTTCCATATTCACTAACTGCTTCATAACTACTAGCAATTTTTTTCTTGGAAGTTTATTTAGACGTTTCTACAATCTTCAACGATAAAACCCAACAATTTGCCAAAATATTCTGCATTAATGAGTAACATTACTTCCTAACTATCTTTTCTAACAATTGATCTTCTATTTTCATCATAATTTTGGGCACAAACCATGATAAATTATGGGCAAGGGAAAACCTCAGGGAATATCAGATGTCCCAATCCAACCACCCATGGTATAGTGATACTTTTATTTGGTAATGGTTTTTTTGGGTTAGTTGAAGCTTGCATTTGAAGTACCTTATTCTCACTTGAAAATCTAAGTGTTGAGGTAAACCTACCAAAGATTATAGGGTCATAAATATCATGGTATTGATATGTAAAACCTGGGGTTTTAAGCAGTTTGATATAGTGTATTTTATCTCTTTCTCTACCTTTCCCAATAGTTGATTTGGTAGTGCTGGTAGACATGCTTGTAAACACTCAACCCTAACCCCAAGATTGAAAAATTTTAAATTGAAGGACAATAGTAATAGCAATAGTTGTAGGAATGCAGTATTTTTGTATTTCACTTACCCAGAAAATATGAATATAAAGACTGGCACTGAGTGACTCCATGGCATCCCACAATCGATATTAAAATTTCTAGTGCACTGCAATATCCTTGACCCTCTTGCTTCCAAACAATATCAATTAAATTTTCTAGTGCACTGCAAGTCATAACTTCAATTAATTGTCTACAATACTATGACTTAACTCCTAGTCCTTGATTTTCTTGTTATTCTCAAGACTCAGACATGCCATTTAATACAACACTAAGTGCAACATGTAAGATGTTACATCCATAATATTAATATATTAAAATTTTGATCTACCAGTCTTCCACTTCAAACAAAATGTAAGGAATCAGATGGCCTGCACATCTACAACTTCAATTAATACAGGTGGCAACACTAAAAGCATATTATAAATTCTCAACTGTTGATATATCCAAATCTAATAACTCTTGGTTGATTTCAGAGGTTTTAATTCGCAAGTCTACCACTTTGGACATTACATTATGAAAATCAACTACGGTCGTCCATCCTCGTTCATCGAACGAGGATAATTTTATATCCCTAATTTTTAGTAATATAATATTATGTAATATGAAATATATAATTATATAATATATTATAGTTACATTGCTAATTTAAAGTTCTGGAATGTCTATTAATATGAAGAACTTCTTTTCAATAATAAATGTATATTAATATTGGACTAACATACTATAGTAACCCCCATATTAAGTTATTAAGTTTTAACCCGTATTCACTTAATCCTTCAGAAAAGAGATTATCAATGTGCGTAATTAATGAAATTAACAAATTAAAATTAGAATCATCTCTCATTTTATTCAGTCAAAAAATAACTATTAAAAAAAATTGCTAGTTGACAGAGAAAATTTCCACAAAAGTCACAAATGACAATAGAGTTTTGAGTTCAGCCTCGTATTTTCCTCACTCACAACACAAACGTGGCATCCCTTTATAATAAAGGTTACATGGCGAAAGAAGAAGCCCTTGTTGGATGAATATTTCCAGTTGACAAAGAACCAAACACTGTGTATTTCCCTCATATTTTCCTTACAACACAATGAAGAAGAAGCCTTTGCTTGAGCCCTGGCCCCTAGAGCGCCAAGAATATGTGGATGAAATTGGGAAAATGATGTGTCTCTCATCCAAATTTAAGAAGAAAGGCTAACATGGCGAAAGAAGAAGCATTCTAGAGTCTAGACTATCTAGAAGGAAGCTAGAACAATCATCATACTAAGCTGGATGCCAGACACATGAACTAATGGATTAGGAGAGACCATTGTCCACAATCCATCACTAAGGTGTTAGACACATGCACAAATGGATTGGGAGAGAACACTAAGCACAACCCATCAGATAGATGCAAGACCATCTATCATACAACACTGCCAGATGCATTTGTCCATAGAGCCAAGGCACTTTCCAACCGCACTGAAAGAAGAATGTTGCAAGAAGGCACCATTCTCCTTCCACTTTATTTCCCAAGTGGTTGGTTATTATCTTACTAGATCCTCCCATGTTCATACATGGAGTTCCCATGACTCGTGTTTTTTCATCTTACAAGAACTAGGTCCTTCAAGGTAAGGATAACAACCCAACTGTGTAACCATTCTAACCGCTTCCTCTAGTAAAAAAGACTACATTCTAACTGAATAATTCCCAAAATTAGCTAACAAGGAACAACCAAAAGTTGAAATTGACTGTTGAAAGCAACGTCTTGGACATCCCTTTATAGCCATGACTGCTAGGAATTCAAAAAAAATTACCTATCAGTCAATCTGTCATGTCCCTCTATTAATCGAATCAATTACATGTACTATTCGTTATACCTTCCCTAGCATTAAACAAATATATATATATATATATATATATATATAAGAGCTTAGAAACAATTATTATTATAATATATAAATGAGTATATTATTAATATATACTTATACATATATAATAAGAAATTATTCCAACTAATAATGATCTATGAGTGATCACATTTCAAAAGAGATAACCCTTTCAAAAAGGTGCCAAGTCTTTTACATATATGGATCGATAGGCAAGTGGTAAAATGCATCAGAAGATACAATCTAATAAAGCAAATTATGGCAAAGTAGATTTGGAATATATTGAACCTTTAGCAAACTGAATTATATCTCTCAATCATGGATACTAAGTAGCATATCATACAAGCCGAACAACAGTTTAAGAGGGTACGAAAAGTTGATTAAGGACAACAAGTTAGAGAATCTATCATAAGCCATATCAGAGGTAATAAACAGGAAAGGTCTGCAGATCCATCACTTATCAGGTATGTATAGATAAGAGTTAGATTAGTATGTATCTCGATAGATAAATCATGTTTAGTATAGTATGCATATTATTGTTCATAGTTAGTCAGATATGCATATCATGTTATTAGCAATCATAATAGGTAAGAAATGCATATCATGTTATTAGTACCATACTATTAGTTTTCATAGTTAATATGAATCCATCTCATATGAGTGTTTATAGATTATAATGAGATGTCATATCTATTAGTATTCATAAATGAACCATACATTTAGTAACTAATATTGGTATGTATAGTTAATCATTCATAAGTGCAGACCTAATATCCGCCCATAACAATAATGAATAATTATATAAGAACAAGTATACCATATAATGGTATCCCGATTTGAAACATGAATGTCTCTATTCATTTATTATGATGATAAATGGTATAATAGAATTATGGTTAATTCCATCTATAGTACAAGGGGATATTAGTATAAAAGATCATATTTCTGATAACCTCTATTACTTCATCTTTAAAGGAATGGTGGGTATTGTGGGGAGAGGTAGAGTAATTCCATCCTATGTATAGACCCCAAGGCTAGGACGTAGTTTCCCCAAGGCTGGGTCAGAGATGGTTTTAGCGCACCCTGGTTATGTAAAGCCTAATTCCTTGATGAAGAATAGGAGGGGAAGATATGGATCTTGAATTATGCTTAATATCCACCCTAATGTATTTATGAAATATATTATAGAATAGTCATCAATAGTGAATGACAACCAGGAAATGAATAATCCTTTAACAAGCAATGATATATTTATATTATCATTGATCTTATTTGATCTTATCATTGAAATTTATTGATCTCTAATGTTTCTAATGTCTCCTTGGGAATCACTTTGAATGTAGATTTAGGTTTAAGTGTTTCCACTAGAAAGGGGACATTACAAGTGGTATTAGAGCTTTGATCCTGCTAGACTAGGGATTAAAGATAGTTTAAATTTTGAAAATTTAGAATTTGAAAACAATAAATGACTAAGGTTCTTTGATGAGAGTTAATTTATGTCAAGGAATTAGAAATAAAACCATAAGGAAATGGAGCATGTAGATCTATAACATACAATGCAGATTCAATTACAAAAATCAAATTCAGATTCTTGATTACATCCTTCATCACTACATTTCCTTCAATTCCAATACACTTGCTGATTTGTTTCATCCTTCGTGTCTCACAACAACACAGATATTCTCTCTTCTAATGATCTTATCTATTATAAATTGTCTCCATGCTACCTTATCATAATTTATTAAACACTTCTACGACTTGTGAGATAATCAAAGTCTTACTTGAATCTACCTTCTCTACAACATCATTAGATTCATCTCTACAAATTTTCAAAGATGTCTTCATCATTCGCTAGAATCTTGGAATCTCAATACGCTCAAAATCTTCTTTAGCATTGAAAATATTTTCATTGTTTAAAACCTCATCTTCATCTATGATATTGCATCACATCATTGTTATTCAAAACATCAAAAAAATGCTTACCTATACATTTGTCTTTCATTATACCTTTCAAGTGTTATTTGGTCACAAATTCTCTTTCACAAAATCACAATCATTTTCTCTTCACTAAATCAATATTCATTCTCGATCAAAGCCATGATTTCATCTCAACACATTGGAAGATAAATGTCAAAAGTGCAATGTAATGAAAGAACTTGTTCTACCCAAAGACCAATTCTGAGCTCAAAGGTCAAGATGTCTTTGGGAACAAAAGGAAACATGTCTTAAGAAAGGTAAACATTGGCAGTTGGATTAAGATAAGAATACTAACAACAATTCCATATAGAGATCTAGATCCAGACAGTTTTGAAGCATCATAGTTGTGTTTGTTTGCTTGAGGACAAGCAATCTTGAGTGGGGAGGGTTGTCATGTCCCTCTATTAATCAAATCAATTATGTACTATTCGTTATACCTTCCCTATCATTAAACAAATATATTATGATAATATATATATATATATATATATATATATATATGATATAATATAGAAGCAATTATATATATATATATATATATTAATATATAAGAGCTTAGAAATAATCATTATTATAATATATAAATGAGTATATTATAATATATACTTATACATATATAATAAGAAATTATTCCAACTAATAATAATCGATGAGCGATCACATTTCAAAAGAGATAACCCTTTGGAAAAGGTGCCAAGTCTTATACATATATGGACTAGTAGGCAAGTGGTAGAAGGCATCAGAAGATACAATCTAATAAAGCAAATCGTAGCAAAGTAGATCTAGAATATACTGAACCTTCAACAGACTGAATTATATCTCTCAATTATGGCTACTAAGTAGCATATCATACAAGCCGAACAATAGTTTAAGAGGGTACAAAAAGCTGATTAAGGATAGCAAGCGAGAGAAGCTATCATAAGCCATATTAGAGGTAATAAACAGGAAAGATTTGCAGATCCGCCACTTATCAGGTATGTATAGATAAGAGTTAGATTAGTATGCTTCTCGATACATAAATCATGGTTAGTATAGTATGCATATTATTGTTCATAGTTAGTCAGATATACATATCATGTTATTAGCAATCATAATAGGTAAGATATGCATATCATGTTATTAGTACCATACTATTAGTTTTCATAGTTAATACAAATCCAACTCATATGAGTGTTTATAGATTATAATGAGATGCCATATCTATTAGTATTCATAAATGAACCATACATTTAATAACTGATATTAGTATGTATAGTTAATCATTCATAAGTGCAGACCTAAGATCTGCCCATAACAATAATGAACAATTGTATAAGAACAAGGATACCATATAATGGTATCCTGATTTGAGACATGAATGTCTCTATTCATGCATTATGATGATAAATGGTATAATAGAATTATGATTAATTCCATCTACAATTAAAGGGGATATTAGAATAAAAGATCACATGTTCGATAATCTCTATTACTTCGTCCTTAAAGGAATGGTGGGTATTGTGGGGAGAGGCGGAGTAATTCCATCCTAGGTATAGACCCCAAGGCTGGGACGTAGTGTCCCCAAGGCTGGGTTAGCGATGGTTTTAGTGCGCCCTAGTCATGTAAAGCCTAATTCCTTGATATAGAATAGGAGGGGAAGATATGGAACTTCAATTATGTTTAATATCCGCCCTAATGTATTTATGGAATATATTATAGAATAGTCACGAATAGTGAATGGCAACTAGGAAATGAATAATCCTTTAACAAGGAATGATATATTTATATTATCATTGATCTTATTTGATCTTATCATTGAAATTTATTGATCTCTAATGTTTCTAATGTCTCCTTGGGAATCACTTTGAATGCAGATTCAGGTTTAAGTGTTTCCACTAGAAAGGGGACATTACACAATCTATCTTACTAACCCTGTAAAAAAATTTCTAGGAGTCCAAACACCAAAACGTCACTTCATATCATGCTCTGAAAGTGTTTGGGCATCCAATTCAAAAATTCCTCTTATATTCTTGACATCTTACTCGTATGGACTTGACATCTTGCATCAAACAATACCTTGGCTCCCTTTACAAAGCTTGAATTTTACATTTGTTTGATTTCCTTGGGTGACTAATGTGAGCACGAGAACATTAGTTGTTAGGTCATCCCACTTTTCAATGATTAAAAAAATTAAAATATTTAAATTGTCCACTTGTAAATTGTTCCAGCTTGATCCCGATGAAAACTAATTCAGGAACGGCTATAAGAGACTTGGATGGGTTAACTGCTAAGCCGTTGTGCTGACAAACAGAGAGAAATGTTCGGAGGTGATCAAGATGATCGGCCATAGTTTGGCTGAATACAAGGATATCATCGATGTAGGGCTGGATGAACTTGGCATGAGGCCGGAAGAGGATATCCATTTTCTGTTGAAAAATAGAGGGAGCTATCTTAATTCCAAAGGGTAAAACTTTCCATTCATACAGGCCTTGGGGTACAGAAAAGGCTGTTTTATAATAATCTTCTGTGCGAAGATTAATTTGCCAATAACCCTTTGTTAAGTCAAATTTTGAATACACATGGCTCCCTTGAATAATCTGCCAAATATGATCTTTACTAGGAATTGGGTGCCTATGATCTACAAGACAATCATTGAGGGGCTTGTAATTAACCACTAGCCGTTTCTCAGGTAACTCTACACCTCTTTCATCTACTTTTGGTACATACATAGCGTGACATGAAAAGGGAGAGTCTGATACCTGAATAAGATCTAAGGCTTCCAATTCTGCTTCTTCTTTAGCACATATTTGGACTTCAGAAGAACTCATTAAAAAGTAATTTGCTTTTGCTCGGGGAAGAAGTTCCTTACCTTCAGCATCTCTTTTCAAAGGGAGACTGCAAGTTAGAGAGCGCTGAAATTTCTTCAAATCCTTGGTCATTACCGTAGCAGCAAATATTTCTTTGATCTTTTTGAGTTCTTCATTCTTCTCTTGAAATTGCTGATGAAGCCAAACCTGATTGACAGGCTTCTTCCTTTTATCATCCTTCTGAATAGTGGAAAAGGATGTGGGCTGATAGATGCGGGGTAACTGATATAAACCCTTAAATGTCAAGAAATCTTGTTCAATAATGAACGGCTGCCAATCACTTAAGGTATTACTACCTATGACTCCATCATAGTCTTCAACTTCAAAATGAACAAAAAGGGTTTGGCAGGGTTTTCCTTCAAACCCAAGCTGGACTAGAGCAATACAGAATAAGTGACTGAAAGATTTCTCATTATTGCCAAAAGTAATATCAGTTTTACCTTCTCTCCAGGCATCTTCTGGAAAGGCATTCTTTTTGGCAATATTTAAATCAGCACCGGTATCAATGAGGAAAGCAAGAGGATAGGCTTGAATACCTGGAAATTTTATCAACAGCACTGCTCCGGGACAGTGAGTAGTAGCTTTTGTAACTCGGAAGGTGTTCTTGATAGCACTGTACTTTCCCTTGCTACTTTGTCCTTCCTCATGGATAGGAATGACTTCATGAACAGGGCTGCCTATGAATCCTTCATCGGACAGATACTGCATTGGATCTTCCTCCTGTTCAATTTTGATATCTTGAATATTAGGAATTGGCTTTAGAGGCTTCCTAGCCTTTTCCTTTGGAGCACTAGGACGGAGCTCCACTGGTTCTGATGGTCCACTGTGGATGGACTGTATGCTTTCACTGACAAGAGGGTTGTAGGGCTTCTCTTCACAGAACAAAGCTCTTTCTATACTGGAGGTGGGTTCCATCATCTTCACACCAGAGATGGAGTTGAAACTAGTGATATACTGATCCAGCTCTCTGGTTGAGGCTTCCATGCTTTGTTCCTCTGCTTCTTCAGTGGTAAGAATATCAATTTCATCAGTAACTTGAGCCAACACTTTGTCAAGAAATTCAAGACGATGGCGTCGCCATAATTTTCTAGCCATACTCCCTGGACTAGGAGCTTCCAGGAGTCCCTTTTGCTCAATAGGAGTGGTTGCGGTGATCACTGATTCTGTGGGGCCGGTTTCCCTGAGAGAGGCCACCGAAGCTTTCTGCTGGTTATACCAGGGTGAAGGCTTGTAACCATGGGAGAAGGGTTGACCACGACCCAAACCACGAGGACTGGAACCAAATGATCTGCCTCAAGATTGATACGGTCTGGGATGGAAGAATTCCCTGAATTCTTCTTCTTCTTCTTCTCTTATTTGCATCTGCCGAGCTGGCGGCTTAGTAACCTTGGGTTGCAGCAAATAGTATTTACGGCTTTTAAGTTGTTCAAGCCGACTCTTCAATTTCTTCCAGGTCTCTTGACCCATATTCATTTCTTTGAGCTGCTACTCAATATTCAGAATCTCACCAATAATTTGGTCCAGTTCTAAGGAAGATTTCTTCATCATTCTATAATAGAATGAAACCTCAGAATTCTCTGAACTTGCTTCTGAATCTGAGTGCTCACTAGGCTGCTGCTCAGCCTTCATCAACTTGATGTGGGCCTGCTCTTCGCGGGCGGACTGATATTCTTCTTCAGACTCTGAGTCTGAAATCTCAGGACTTGAAATGACTATATCCTCAGAATCAGATGGATATGCATTTATATAGTCATATTCATCCACCGTGATGCCTGCGCTCTTGGCTGCACGCATCTTTGCTTTTCCTTTTTTCTTGTCCCTTTTAGGACACTTGTTGGAATAGTGGTCACCTTTACAGATGTAGCACACTGGCTTTCTTTTCGATCCACCTTTCTTTCTTTTGTCTTTCTTACGAAAGAATCCTCTTTTCTTTTTCGGATAGAACTTATCTTTCTTCTTTTTCTTTTTAAAGCCACTTTTTTCTTTTCGACATGGCTTGCACTCAACCTCTTCATCATCATATCTTGCCAGCTTGTAACACACTGCTGATGATAAGAGTGGTTGTACCTTTTTCTTTTCTTTTTTCTCCTTTACTTCGTCACAGATGTCAGTATTAATCTGTTCCAGAAATTGAACTAACTGAGGAAATGTTAGTTCTTTCATATCAGTTTTTTCATGTATTAAATTTTCTAAAACTTTCTTATGATAATAATCTCCAATAGTGTGACCAAAGCTTTTCAGAAAAGTGGTATACATGAATTCATGATTCTGTTCCTGACCAGAGAAATAGAAATGTTCATATTGCTTTTTGCAATAGGGCTTAAAGTTTCTTAAATCTTTGCATTTCCCTTTAACAAACTTTTGATAAGAGAGCTGTTCCAAGATGTCTCTCTTTCCAACAAACATTCTGGCTAGCTGTGCACAAACTTGATCTGTGCCACTGTCCAGCAACACTTCTCTAAAATCATCATCCAATTTATCCCAAACTATTCTAGCCATTCCTGTCATTGAATTAAGTGCTTGCTTAATTACTTCTTTTTCATCTGCATCAGGATTAGTTGACATATAGTTTGTGATCCATGATCTCATTGCATCAATGCCTCGAGCATTCTCCACTTCTTCAAACTTATCAAAATTGACCAATGATGGAGTATCAGCTTTATAAGACTGAATATTTTTGAATGGATCATTGCTTGGATATGGAAATGCACCTGACCCCCGGGCCATTAACACAGTCCCCTGAGGAGGAGGAACCGGTTGAGAAACAGGAACCTCAGACGTAGGAGGCTGGGTTGAAACTAACTGACCACTAGCAGGATCATAGCGGAGAGGCTCTGGAGTAGGAGGTACGTGAGTACGGAGCCGAGGACCTTTATACTGAGCCTGAAGATATGTATGGGCATTACTAGGGAACTGCTTAAACTTAGTGGCTCTTTCAGCAGCTATTCTTCTCATAGCCAATTGAATAGAATTTGATTCGGCTGCAATGGCTTCCCTAGTTTCTTGAGATTCGACACGAAGTGAATCTGCAATACGTATCTGAGAAGCTGTCAGAGAATGAACTTCTTCAGATATCTCTTGTAACCTCTGTCCATTATGTCTAATTTGGACATTGGTTGTACCCAGCTGTGAGCTAAGAACATCACAGTCTGCTTTGATTTCTTGTCTGACCTTGAGGAGTAAATCTCTTTGTCTTTCCATGGCTGCTTCTCTCTCAATTTTCTAGATTTCTGTTTGTGTGCGGAAACGATCATATTGGGCCTTTAAATCATAAAGACCTGTTTCCACTTTATCTTTCCATTCCTGGTTCAATCTTTTCTCGATTGTTTCTAGGGTGGAAATGATAGTATGACTATTAGCTTGCAAACTCTGGAAATTTTTCTCATATTTAATGGCTTCAAGATCTTGCCATATACGGCGATCTTCTTGTAGCAGCAGAGATTTTCTAAGACAAAGATTTGTCCAATTTAATAGATGACTCTGACTTGGGGCATTATCACCTAAAGGAGTGACATGCAATGGCCAGCACTTAGCTTTGAATTTACCAGAAGTATCTAACAACAGAAAGTCATGGAAGGGTGGTATTCTTCCTGGTATAGTACAAGCACCACCAGGGTTTTCCACTACTTGTGTATCAATGACTGAGATACTATTTTCTGGCATAGCAACAGAATATTCTGAAAACATTTTTACACTACTCATCATCCTAAGCTTTGCAGTTTTTGGTGGGAAGACGAAAGAACAATCTTCACACTGGTACAGACCATTTTGCCATATGGAATATTTGGAATGACTGCAATTTGGTTGTAAAGCTTTATTTTGAAAGGATGATTGTCGTGAGATAGCTGGAACACGGAATAAATTTTCAAAACCCTGAGAGGGTTGTAAACGGACAGATTGAGTCTTTGGCAAAACAGATGGGACAGGCTCATTATAATTAAATGGTATATCCCTGGATAAGTCTTTGGAAGAGGAGGAAGTTAATTTCTGCACAGGGCGACTCGACCTTGTATCAGTACTTCCAAATTTTATCACGGCCTGATCATCTATTTCTTCCAGTGAGATTCCTCTCAGCTGGGGGTTCTTTTCTTGTTGAACCTCAGTAAGGTTATCTTGTTACCATAATTCCATAGCCCATTCTTCTGGCATTTTTATATCTTTATGCCTAACAATTTTCGGGGCTGTTAACTTGGCAGTATTACTAGAGGAACTCCAGATGGTAGACAGACCATCCATACCCTTTTCATGTGGGTTCCTGGGATTTATCATTAGAGGGATGACCTTATCATATAACCTGTAATGAACTAAAAAGACCAGTGAATGATCCACTGAATCCCTTTTCACGAACAAGTTCATTGTTTTGAATTTATATTCCAAAACATCTCTGAGATTACCGTCTAGCAGACTGACAGGATAGTCTAAAAGACAATCTACAAAGATGGGACCTTTGGCCATCGAATCACAACCTGCGCCTAATAGGGAATGAGATAACTTATAAAACCTTGCATCTTTTAACATCATTAAAACTATGATAGGCAACCCTTTTCTGTAGTGTCCACAGATGCCTATTCTAATATAGGATAGATGCATGAACTGAGGGTTCTTTTTACTTTCTAGAGCTTTCCTTCTGAATTTCTTAACCAACTCATCTGTGAAAATATTTAATTTTCCTTCATTACCTCCTTTAACAACATGGGACAACTCAGCAACATGACAATTGAGTGAAGACTTATAACCGAACCAGTCTCTTAAACCTATAGACTTATTATTGAACATATCCACAACATTTTTTTGGAATGTCTCTATAAATCTGGTGCGGAGGGATTTTTGGAATTTTAAAAGGCTTCTCATCTACAGGAGCTACTGCATAATTTTCTATATCGTCTATACAATTACCTAACTCAGACACAGTACTGAAACAACTTTCATTATTTGCAAAGAAGTTGGTAAACTTAACCTCTGAGTTGCGATCCGCAGTCATGTCAGATCTGCTGTTGTCCTTCGCTTGTGAGGAAGAAGATGATGAGGAATCCATCTGCGCTCGAACTTCGCTCGAACCTGCGCTCAAAAGACCAGATTACTGCCCTTCTGCCCTTACGCCAACCACGGCTTCAGTGGGTCTTACTTACGGGACTTACAACACTAATGACGACCTGAGTCAATACAGGGAGACAATAAAGGAGCTTTACAGATATTCAGAAATGGAAGGAGTTAACGTTAGACAACAACATAAACAACAGACAGCAATATCGTCACCAGAGGCTCTGATACCAAATTTAAGCTGCAATAGACAAACACAGTGCGCAACACTATATCGTGCTCTTATATGAATAGTAGAACTATTTTCATTAATAACATGCAGGAAGCTTACAGATATGTTCATCTTTTACAATGCTCGCTAGGACATACATGATAGTATTACAGAGTAAGCTCAAAGCTTTTACAACACTTTAACTTCTATTGATTTTACTGACATTACTGACTTTGCTAAAACTCTAGAACTGAATATATAAACTATACTCAAGACTTAGACTTTAAGACTCGAATTCTTTGCATTTACTTCACTCGCCAAGAATTGCTTGAAGAATGCAGGCGGCCCGGTCACCCTTTTATAGGGAAGAGCAGGCAGATCTTTTTACCCCGACTTCATAATTCTGTGAGATCCGTCAATGAAAAGAGGACACGAAGTAGCATCTTATCCGAAGAGCATCCCATGTGAAGAAAGCCTTCTGGTGGGACCCAATTACTCATGAACAAGATAAGATGGACACAACCGACACGACCGACGATAATTACAAGACGTTCCTTTTGGCCCCAAGAGGAATAACTTGGTCTCATGATAAGGTTATGAGATGACCCCTTTACAATGTGGTAGGGTCCACGTCTTATCTTTAATCACAAGGAGATAAGATTCCTCGATAAGTGACAAGCCCACTTATTAGCTAAGACCCCGTGCTGTCGGTGGATAGGTCCTCGTTATGAAACCAAGCGCATTGATCACAAAATGCTTTATCAGGATGATGGCATCTTGGTTGAATGATTTGAGGGACCCTTGGGTCGTCTTCTGAATGATCTTCACAGTTGTAGTAGGTTTGGGAGGAGGCATGAGGGATGCATCCGGTCATTAACTGGGGTTCTCCTTCTTTCCACATTATGGTCATCACCTTAAGTTTATACGGGCCATAAATACCTCGTGTCATACTTAAGGGTGTTGCTTCATTCATTCTATAGGTCTTCACATGAATCCAGATAGGGACTTGGTGAGCATGGAAATACCTGATTCTATTTTTTACAGTCCAATGCTCGAAAACTGATTCAGGTCCGCATGGTCCATAATGTTGAGCCAAATATCTGTTGAGAGTTGTATCTTCTCCTGAATTGAAGGTTAGCCGAAAGATACAACCCGTATAGGCTGTTGTATTATGGAAATTCAGATTCTCAGCAGGAGGATATGGTCCAGAAAATAAATCTTTAATCAGATCTTTACCATCTTCAAAATTTAACCATTCCTCTGGCTTACCAATAGCTGGATTATTAAACTGAACTGGAAGACTAAAATCACCACACCAGTTATTAAGAATATGTCCAATATCAGGATCTACTGGTTCTGCTTCGGCAGCAAAATGAAAGAAGGGGACTTCAGTCCACAAACCTGGAGATGTTAACAACATCTTGGCTTTTAACATTTTGAAACGATCATAAAGGAAATCGTTAGCCATTCGGAAGTTGTGAAGATCTCTCCTTGGGAATGGATTCGTGCTCCATTCAGTGCGACTGAGTTCATGCCATCGTTGTTCTCTGATTCTGATGTGCATGACTCTCATTTTACCTTTTACCTGTCTGTTTGATGCTTCTGGCTCTGGTTCATGACCTTCTCTTGATACAAAATCAGCAACTATATTTTCAGCTCCTGGAATATGAACACAATCAAATTCGTAAGTACACAAAAGCTGAGCCCACCTTAATAGTCTTCCTCTTACAACTTTGTTACGTGATTCTTTCTTGAAGAATCCTCTGAGGTTCTGCAAGTCACTTTTTAGTAAAAACCTTCTATCAGCTATGAACATCTGAAATGCCTGAAAGGTATTGACTACTGCAAGAATCTCCTTATGTGTGCTATGATAATCCTTTTCAGAACAATGGAAACTCCCTGAGACAGTTCTTACTATCTGACCTTTGTCTTTAGGGTTATATTCTGGAGTTTTCTGTTCTCTGAGTACACCTGCCCATGCAAACTCACTTACATCTGTTTCTACTATCTTATATCCTGGACCAGGTAACTTTAATGGTGGTAACTTAGCACACTTATCCTTAATGTTTTGGATTAATCTATCATGAAGAGGACCCCATGGTGGTGGTTTCTTTCCTAAGAGCTTATTCAACTCTAGGCGATCTTCTGCTAATTTGTAATAGAAGCCAGAAATATAATTGACTAAACCCAGAAATCTCTGTAGCTCTTTGACATTGGTGATAGGTAGGTTTCAGATTCTAGTAAGAATATGTTCTTGAACCTCCATTCACAAATGATGAACGATTGTTGTTCAATTCCAGAAGGTAGATCTCCAACGCTACACATTGCTAACAAAAGCCTTCAGAATCAACAAGAGACGTTAGATATTATTAGATCAATGATTGAGATATATATAAATATTTAATATATTTATATTGATTATTGTATATAATTTGAATTATTTAATATAATATAAAGGTGGCGACAAAGCGCAAGCCCTCAACTGTGAAGATGGGCCCACCTGTTAATTTTGCGATGTACATGAAACATCACGATGAAATCAATCCTTGACTTTCTGCCAATTCTCTCTTCATTGAGGATGCACTTAAAAGCTTTAAACTTCTAGCTTTTGAAGCTTTGTCCTTGTTCATCTTTGATCCTGATGTCTGAAAAGTGAAAAGAGTGCTAAATATTTTAGACTTCGGTCTTCAGGGAAGTCCTTGTTCCCTCATTCTGGTGGCAGGATTTCAATGGAAAGCTTGACACTTGACCCCCAACTAGCTTCATATAATCCTAAGGCTTGCAAAATTTCAAGGCTAGGTTTTTTCCATTCCTTCATTTAAGTTTAAGCAACAAGGTGAAGGCCTGATCGCTGAAATTTGATGTTTACCTAGGTATATGCTCGTGGATTTCGAAGGTCGAGATGAAGGTTGATCATTTGCTAATAAGTGATGGTATTTTTGTGATGGCCCAATTGTCAACCCCTGGTGGTCTCTCCTTCTCTTTCACTTTGTGGGGTTGCAATATTTTCTCTCCCCCGATCCACGAGCCAAATATCTACTGGAAGCCTGATTTGTCAAGCCCTGACAAATTTTCCTTCCTCTTTCCAAAAATGCTACAAATTGCAACAAGACTTCTCAGTGACCTTTCTAGTCACCATTAATGACATTTAACGAGCTTGATGGAGTATTGTGATGACCTCCTATCCCTTCATGCTTTTGGAGACCCCTCATTTAATGCAGTTCCCTACTTCATCATGGTTCAACACTCCATCTCCACATATTTTCATGAGTGGGTGTGATGCAAAGTGACATGGGTGATCCTAGCAGGCGTGTTGACTCATCTTTCTCTCACCTATTCACCACTACAGTGATGGTTTATGATTTATATATATGCATACTTCAATGATGTAATAAGGTTGGTGTTGTTGTCATTTTGTCAATATCTGTGAGCCTGTATCATCTATATGCTTTTCCTTTTGATCAATATAACATTGATTCTTTTCCTTTTCATGCTTCTTCCTTTCTCTGTGTAATACTGAATCTACTTGCTATCTTGTGAATGCTTAATTCCTTATAGTTTTTAATTTCTCCCTTTATCTTTGTTAGTGTTTTCTTTGCTTTGTGCACACCTATCAGTTTTTTGAGATTATTTTGTGCATCTTGGTTGATATTGTAGTCAAAATATTGAATATGGTGTATCACCCCTTTCATTTTCTCGCATTCCTCCTTCTCCCTTTTCCCTAGTGATTTCTTAGCATTATATTTAGTTGCAACATTCTCTGAGCCCTAAACTTAGAAAGAGGAACCATCCTTCTCTAGAGGTCTAATCTCATTGTAGGGTCCAACACCTAAGATTATTCCCATTGTGGCATTGGAATGCCTAAACCTAGTTTAGGCAGGGTGCAATTTTACGTGACAACAATTTTTGGTAGTCCCGATGAGACCACTTTTACTTTGAGTTAAGAGTTAAGCTGAGAGATTGGTGTTTTTCTTAGTATAATATGGTTTGGCATACATTATTCAAGCACCTAGTGACTCTATAAGCTCCTAGTTACAGATTATTCTAATGTTTCATGCCAAGGGAGACAAGGGCTTCTTCAAGAGGTAAAGATTTTTAGTTTGTTGAGTTATGTATTGCTACTTCAAGAAGAAGAACTAGATTATCTAGGTCTCCTACAAGGGGTGTTGAAAATACTACATTGGCCCTTCCAGGATCACAATCCACACCCCCTCCTATTAGATTCCAGTATTCAAGCTGAAGGCTTCATATGCCCAGGAAGAAATTGAACATCCCTCTCATGGATCTGCCAAGAAATCTCCCTTTTGTTGCCTTTAATGGAGGTAGCACTCTAGCTTTGACTACATGCAATGATATACCTATCTCATCTCTTAAGAGAAAATTTCATATTTTACTGGTGAATTTTCTACAACCCCTATAGACATATCAAAAACATATCTGATGTATGCTCGATCCACCACATTCTAGATGAGGATGCCGCTATTGGGCTATTAGTTTAATCCCTCAATGGAAGATCCTTGCAATGATTTAGAAGCTTGCCTCTTGCTTCAGTGCATATCGGCTAGACATATCAAAAACATATCTAATGTATGCTCAATCCACCACATTCTAGTTGAAGATGCTGCTATTAGGCTATTAGTTTTATCCCTCAATGGAAGATCCTTGCAATGATTTAGAAGCTTCCCTCCTGTCAGGCTTTAAGTGCACTTATGGGATAGGAGTAATAGTGGGTTGACTCACTTATGGAGGTAAGTTGGGAATTGCTTAATACATGATGGAAAAATAACCACAAGCCTCTTGTGCCTATTTTTCCCAACTCACCTCCATAAGTGAGTCAACCCACTATTACTCCTATCCCATAACAAAAATATCTTACATCCACCCTTTCCAAAGAAGAGGATGATCTTAAAATCCTATTAGCCAATATGGCCAACAAAATTAATCTTATATAAATAAATCAGGCCTCTAAGCCCCACCAAAATTATAGTCAAGTACAATCTTCTAATCAGGCCTAGGGACAAGGTTACCATTCAAATAGGAACCAAAATTGGAATCAAAATTACTAGCCTAACTAGTACCAAGATCATAATCCTAATCAGATTTTACAAGCCATTCACCCAATTTAACAGATACATGTTGCTAACCCAGTCGAGACCCTTGTTCCTACCCAAAACAATATGGATCAAGAGGTAGATTGGTGTTATCCTTGCAATCAACGTTATAGTCAGTCTACTTGCACATTTGGTGTGCAAGGGCATGTTCTAATGGTGCAGAATTTCCTTAATTAGCAAGAATCATCAGTGGAGGTTGCAAGCCCTTGCACTGATGTACCCAATGAGGCTAATCCTGATTTTAATCTCATGTTTTGGACTTTCAAGGACTATTGTGCAGTGAATCAAACTATGGACAATGTTATTATGCTTACAAATGTTGTAGATAACATGAGTTCTAAGAAGAGGCATTATGAGAGAAACCCCATACCTTCTTTGGTGCAAAAGGAGCCTATATCAAAGGGAAAAGGGCAAGAGTTGGTGCTATAACTCAAACACAAGGCAATAGGCCTGCTACCACAAATGAGGTTCCATCTTGTTCCCAAAATCTAAATCAAACCATAGAGTAATCAAGGAAAGGACCTTGGATCCCTCTTGTGCATAAAGTGCCAATAACCATCCCATTGAACATTGTGGAGCAGATGAAGATGACTTACCTGAATGTGTCCATGTGGGACACATTATCAATCCCATATCAAAGGGATTTGTTACAAGATGCTTTAAAGCAATTCCCAACAAGTGATCCAATAGTCACAAAGGAGAAGGACCCACTAAGTCTTGTTGAACCCAACAAAGAACAAGTGAGCCAAGAAAAGAAGCCTTCTCCCTTCTACTTATATCTGATTGTTGGGAAGTTTATAATGCATAATTGTATGATAGACTCAGGGGCTAGTATCTCTGTTATGCCAAAGAAGATTGTCAATACATTGGGGATCAAGTACACCCCTATTTCCAAAGGTGTGCTAAAATTTGATGGCACTTTTGTCAATACAGTGGAAGTGATCAAAGGAGGGATTTAATACTTCATACTTGTCCTAACTTGACAATCAGCCAAGATATTTTAGTCATTGATTTACCTCCCTTCTTTGTCATTTGTATATCAAGAGACTTCACTTCCAGGATTGGTGGGTAGCTATCTTCTAATTGGTCCCATATGTTGCTGAGGATAAGATATGGCACAAGGTTCACTATCAAGGTGGAGCCCATATCAAAATATCATAACTATGACCACAGTCTAGTGAACCCCCATATTATGATTTAGGGTGAAGAGGAGAATGTTATAGGTTCTCTTGGAGTAGTTCCTTCTTTTCTTGTAGTCCCTGATCTTGTCTTAGATGAGTGGGGGAAAAAAAACTATGCATTTGACCCATATGATACTACTGAGACAACTGGGATGGGAACCCACATGATTCATGAGGGAAGTTCCTCCATCCCTGCCATCCTAAATCCATATGTTAACTATGAGGGCCCATGGAAAATGTTCTTTGATGGTACAAAGAGCATAAATGGGGCTGGTGTAGGAGCATTACTGATCTCTCTGATTGGTCTTAGAAACTACACTTCACTCATAGACTACAATCTTCTTGCACAAATAATGTTGCAGAGTATGAGGAATTGGTCCATGGCCTATTTTTGGATGAAAAGAAAAAATAAGACCCCTAGAGATATTTGGTGACATTGAGCTTGTGGTCAACCAGGTGAGAGAAAGATGTGCCACAAAGAACCAGCTCTTGAGAGCTTATAGGCACAGTGTTTGGGACCTGTTTGAGAGCTTTGATGCTCTTAACCTATAGGTATTCCTAAGTAGAATGAACATAGAAGCTGACTAATTGGAAATGGTTGGAGCTTAGTTTTATCCCCCTACTGATATTTCAAAGGTCCTGATCAACATGTAAAGATGGAAATCAGAGCTTCTATCCTAGATAATAATGTGAACTAGCAAGTTTTTGATAGTGATGAAGAAATTGTCAATTTCATCCAAAATGAAGTTGAGTTATAATCCAGTGCACAAACCAGGCTACAAGAAGGATATGGTGACCATATAGTGCAACTAAAGATAAACAAGTTGTCAAAGGGGTTGGTAACCCTTGAGTCCATTTTCAATCATGATGATGAGTTCAAAGGGGAGAAGAAGGGCATGACATTCAAGGAAGATGACTATAAAAAGGTCACAATCACTCTAGGTTGGGAGTTACTATTGGGAAAGGTATGTGGTCTATGATGAAACACAAATTTTCATTCACCTTTCTCATAAGCATGGTGATGATGTTTTCTCTTGGGGCTATGAGGATTTGAAGGGTTTTAACACTAATGTTGCCTAGTATACCATAGACCTAGACCCAAATTGTAGGCCTATTAGACAAAAGCAGAGGCTTGTAAATCCAAAAGTTGGGCCTCTCATGAGAAAACATCTTGCAAAGTGCATCAAAGCAAACATTATCTTCCCCATTAAGTACTCCACTTGGGTAGCTAATTTACTGCATGTGAGGAATAAAATTGGGGAGATAAGGCCATGTGTAGAGTTCTGCGACTTGAATCATGCCTCCCTGAAGGACCACTACCTCTTGCCTTCCATGGATCAAATCTTATAGATGGTGGCAGGGGTAGAGAGATTTTCACTATTGGATGGTTAATTTGGATATAACTAAATATGCTTCAAGGAGGAGGACCAATATAAAATAAATTTCACCACCAAGTGGGGAACAATGTCATATGCAAAAATGCCCTTTAGCTTGTCAAATGTCGGTGCCACATTTCAAAGGGTGATGGACATCACCTTCAAAGGATTTATCAATGAGTTCATCTTGATTTATGACATAACCATTTTAATAAGGTAGGGGAAAATCACATGGAGCAACTGGAGAGAGCCTTTGAATGGTGTAGAGAGTATGGGGTGTCATTGAACCCTAAAAAGTGTATTTTCACTATCTCCTAGGGAAAGCTTCTAGGTCAATTGGCGTCAAAGGATAGGATCTCCATGTAATGCCTACCCATGAAAAATATCAATAAATAACAATAATAAGTTAAATTAGTAATAAATAATGAAATAAATATGATGACAGAAGAAAATTCACTTAATCCAACTTAATAAACTTCCTATAAAGCATAATTTTTATATCATTCATCATAAATGAAAATTCAAGATTATGAACATTTCTTATACAATTATACACATTCACAGTAAATGCCATATGATCATCCATTTGCAAAGTGGGAAAATACTTTCTTGGCTCCAGTACCCTGCATAGTTAACAGACCTAAAACTGCACAACTAAATGTAAACATTAGTTTCACAAAGTCAATAATTATACATAATAGATATCAATTCCACAAAATGACAAGACTACATGCCCTAAGGGATAGACCTAATGTCTTGGGGGCTCATGATGGCCTTGCCTATGTATGCACAATGCAGAGACTTCGTAGTTCCAAGCAACTAGTCTTGCAACCATAAGGTTGACTTAGATACAATAACTCATAAGGAATCTAGTTCATCACATAATATTTTCTAGAGTATCATTCAAGTTCTAGAGAATACACACAATATTTATATTTATGAGTAATCCCTATAGGGGTAAATTAAGGAAGTTATAATAACAACAAAACATTCCAACCATTCTCTATCTTAACACATCATACAGAATGCAGAAAATAGATAATGTTTTTACTCAACTTCCAAAGATGCATGTGAGATCGCAAGAAGGATATAACATGTGAAATAAGACATATTTCTTCTCAAGAAGTATTCACTCATCATGAGTACACTCATACATCATTTATGAAGCCACCTACAATGATCTTTCATGGTAATTCACCAATTCAGAAGACAAGTCTTTAACTAGTCATAAATGTAGTGCCCCTCCCTATTTACTTTGGTTGTGTCAATTTAGAGGCAGTTATAGAAGTAGTTGCAGATGGTGGGTTAACCGTAGCAGAACACACTACTTCTGAACACTCTTTGATGGTTATTGAAATACTCTATCCAGGCCACTCTAGTGAGCACAATAATGTCACCACAAAACTTGTATTGAAGGTATTGGAGAAGGCCAGAGGGGCTATCATGAGTACGGGGAAGCAGGTTGACTTCATCTTGCCTGATTTCCTTACTGCCCAAGACAAATATGCAGGAAGACTACTTATGTTAGTGTTACAAGTCTTGTATGCCTATAAGTACCCTCCTTAACCACATGCATCTATGTGAATGTTGGTTTTGATTCTCTTTATCATTCATAGGATATCAATGGCTCGCTCTTGGTATGAAGACAATAATTGAATTCTTGCCCATTCAATTGAGTATTAATTAGTGCTTCTGTTCACTTATGAGTGCGTACTCTTCTTATATCATTGCATGGTTGGATTAAATGTTAAACCATTGCATTGTTTCTATATTTTCAGCTGCCTTCATTTTCTAGACCAAAATTTGCAACCTTGCATGGAATCCCTATGTTTTAGATGTATTTCTTAATGCATGTTGATTCTTATACTTGAAAGATTACTAATTGCATGATCACTCTTGAACTTTGAAGTTATGCATATCTTCGGGCTCGGTTATAGCTAAATGTTTCTTTGTATTATCTTATGAATGTATTCCAATCAACCCATCATCTATTGTTTAGCTTTTATTGCTTACATATTTTTTTTTATTGTACTTCACTTCAAGTATAATATACTTGGGAAAGAAAACATTATTAGACAGTTAAAATTATTCTCCTAGAGATATTTGTTTTGCTGAGTTAACATCTCTAAAATCATGCTAATGCTGGATACGTGCTATGGTAAGAACAATCGTAGTGACCACTGAGTGTAGGGTAAATATTTACACCTCATTGGATTTATTGTGGGTTAGTAGGAAGTCAATAGAGCCAAGTCATATTGCTTAAGCACCTCTCAACCAAAGTGAAGGCGAACCCTGGAAAAGGGAAGAGGAATCATGTTTTAATTCACCTACTCAAGAATCTTTGGTTCTTACATAATTGTTTGGCTATCTTTAGGCATCTATCTATATCCTTCTGGCTACAAGGACGAGTGGAGAAATATTAGCCATTACTATCTTCCCAATATAGAAATGAGTCCTTAAATGTTATCTTTTTCCTATATAGGCATTAAATTTATTTCCAATCATCGAATCATGATCTTCTGAGTCGACCTTCAAAACATGGCATTATTTTAGAAATCTATTCTAGACCCTTTAGCCGTTACTCAGGTCTTCAAAAGGGAACTCTAATCGGTTCCTCAAGGAAAAAAAAAGAAAGAGAGAAGTCGTGTATATAAAAGGGGAGAAGTTTACAGGTACCGGGGGGAGAACGGAGACAAGAGGGATGCTCACCTAGGTTCATGCCACCTTTGATAGAGGAGAAATTTCTTCCTGGAGGTGTTCTATATAGTGTAGCATTTTGAGAAATTCAAGATCCTAAATGATGTATAGGTAAGAATCTCTTGTCATAGTCATTGACATAATGTAGTTGCATTCTGAGGATTTATGTTGATATAAATGGATTTATGTCTGGTGCACTTGGGTTTTATTCGTGGTCATATGGGTGTCCATATAAATGCCAAGATGTATTGCGGTGTGAGTTGCTATTGTAGAGTTTATTTCCTTGTTAAAAGTTCATGTGTGTTGCTCTCTGTAGAAGCATGCTTGTTTGGACACACTGTTTTGCAATAGTAAGTAAATGTCTTGAATCTGGAGAATACCCTACTACCTTCATCTTCCAAGCCGATAGATCTCTTTTGTCGATGGGTGAGATCTGTCCCCTACCTCTCATTAGTCTTCTTAACCAAGCCGATATTCATCTATGTTCTTCAGACATCAAGAAAACTCATCTTTTCCACCAGCACAGGCGTAATAGGCATCACTATATCATAGTTTAGGGTGTCTTTAAGTTATCCAGCATGAGCATAAAGGTCAACCATGCACCTTATTCAAAAATGTAGCCATTTTGGTAAATACCATGCGATCATGGCATTTCATTGATGGTGTCTCTTTGAGCCAATTTGCCAAGAAGTCGACGAGCTTTGCCCTTGAATCTATTTATTTTGCATGCATGTCAATCAAGACAATCTGAACTATGTTTTGTATCTAATTAACTCCATAATTGAATTGATCTATATGGTGCATATCCTGCAAAACTTGTATTCCTTAAGATGACATCTCATTGTCCTCTCCTGCTTTGAACTTGTACCCTTGCTCTCATGTTGGATGCCATGCAAGTTAAAACAGATGGGTTATGCAGCTCTGTTGAAAATTCATCTATGTTCTAAAGCTCCTAATTAAATCTCAGACAAGAGGTCACTGGCAGAAGTTGTGGAAATCCTTTTTGGCTTTTACCTACCATTTGTATCTTATGGTTATCAATAAAACCTTTTGGTGCATGTCCCTCAATTATTGCATTTCCATGAGATGACCTCTCTTTGAGAAATTATGTCAAGTAGTTTCCGTGCCTTGTCTGTGTGTCCATATTTCACATGTATGTCTACCAGAGCGCTTCCAACTATAATGTCTGCTGAATATCCACCTTCCATTACACCTTAATGGATGTCTATACCCTATTCTAAAGCTCCCATTTAGGCACAAACAACGAGGATGCGAGGAAAGGTTGAGGAGCTGTCTTTACATCTAGCAAAGTTCTTCTTCCATTATGCTTCAATGCATATTCCTTTATTGGTGCAGGAAATCTGACACTGCACATTGTTATGAGTCAATTTTTTTAGATTGATTCATTTAGTATCACCAGTAATCCCCATAGGAAATTGTCCCTGTTGGAAATGGGTCACACCTCTCACAAAGTTTTCTCTTACATCAATCTGGGAGATAACTCCTTGACGCAACCACTGTAGGATAATTTGACAACTTATTAATGCATGTGCACGTCTTCCAGGGCATTTGCAATTTTCACATCTATTAATAATTCATAAGGATACCTCTTCTCAATACCTGTAGATTATTTAAGAATATAGGCTTGGGAGTATTTGTAGGGGCACTTCCTTTTGTTTTGGGATCATATAAATGTTTCTTGATTATGCTCTCCACCCAAACATCTATATAGAAATAGACCATACCCATTCCTAGACAAAGGTGACCTATGCGAAGTTAGAGAAATTGGCTTGGTAGAGGAGGATAATTTCATGTCCGTGGATCATTATTGTGATGTATAATCTTATGTTTGTTGTAATTTCCATTGTATATATTGTAAATTCGTAGGTTGGTATATTAACATCACCTTATTGATACCTTTATTACGACTTACGATGGCTAATGGATAGTAAGCCTCGACAATAAAGAGTAATAACTAGTTCTCTAAGCATTATATTAGATGAAGGACTTCTTTTGGTTTATTGAATAGGCATTATGGTCTCATTGTGGTAGTGAAAATGTCTTGCTTACTCCATTACTTAAATGGTAACAAATATTTCGGAAAGGAGAATCTTTTACTTCTATTTTAGTCTCGAGTCATAATAAGATTGTTATTATTAATGAGCGAGTGACTATACATTGTTGATTATTGACTATTTCATTCACATTGTTAATACTTACCATTTAATGGTAAGTTAGGGGTAGCCGATTGAAGTAGTTTCTTGTTACATATTAACTTATTTAGGTACTTAGATTATATCCTATATGTAAGATGATCTTGTTAACTTTCTGAAAGATTAAAATCTTGAGTTAAGGATGTATGATTCATAGTTTAGGCCTTTACTACCTTTGTTAATCATGTTGTGTTAGTTGAATGTTGGATTTTACTTTGTTAAGAATTTGAAGTTACTTCTTTTATGAACAACAACAGGGAGTAGAGATTCTAGTATTTCTTGAATAAGTAAAAAAAATGCTTTCCTCTATGATATTGAGCTATGGAAATGATTAGGTAGAGTACTATCTAAGATTATGTCTTCTGGGTAAGTTAATCTTGTTTTACATGATGTGTGATTGATATGATGACATGTTCATATATATATATTGAAATTTAGTAAGGAAAAAAGAAGAATGTCTAAGTAAATAACTGAACTGAGTTAACATAAATTCTTGATCTTAGTTAGGTGTAAAAAGATTAGTGATTGTATTGCATCTTAAAAGAAGCCTTGGAGGTTTCGTGTTAAGTACAATTCATAAGTCTATATTTTCTTGATACATAATTATTATTCTTCATATCTGTTATGTAACACTGCCATAGTTCTTTATATAGAAGAGTCTTGCATAAATGAACAGAGTATTTATTTGTTGACCATAAGTATAGATATGCTATATGGGAAGTATAGACACTCTTTAGCTTATGATTGAGAAATAGTATTTTATGGATATATTGGTCAAGGCAATAGTTTCATTACAAAAGTAACATCTTGCCTGAACTTGTTAAGAATTAAATTGATTTCCTATGTTACATATGGAATATAAGAGATTGGTTTATCTTTCTAATCTTTCTTACTAAAAGCTTATGTTACGATTGTCTTAAGTAAGGAATCTGTTGATATCTAGCATCTTTTTTTAAACAAATCATTCTTGTTGTGAAACCTTATGAGTATGTGGGAGGTAGTCGATGTTTAGAAGTTTGAATGATATGTTACCACAATGAGGTTGTAAGTTCAAGTCCTTGAACTACGAAGTCTCTGCGCTACGCGTACGTAGGCAAGGCCAATATGAGCCCCCAAGACATTAGGTCGGCCCTTAGGGCCTTAGGCTTGTCATTGGTGTAATTCATATTTGAATTATGTAATTAATAAGGACTAATGTTTTATTAGATGTGCAGTTGAGATCTATAGACATGTAGGATTCTGGAGCTAAGGAAGCCCCTTTCCATTTGGCAAATAGACATGACTATATGGTAGTATTGGTAACTGTGTATAAATGTGTGTCCATTTAATTGAAAAGTTGTACCTTACAGTTCATATTCGATGAATATTGATATACACCATTATGTAATATGAAATTTACTAAGTTTAATCTTGTAAATGGTTTCTATTATGTCGTTGATTTCATTCTTGTTAATCACTAAGATTTTCTGGGGTAGACATTACAACTTGTGCGTGAGTGCATCCATCTTTTGCATTTGGATTTAGAACAAACAATGGCTGTTAGTTAGATCATGTAATGTAGTCATGTTTTGAATGAGTTATGTATGTTGTTGGTTATTGCTTAATTTCAATAATGCAGTCATGTTATCCCTCGAGATGTAGTTAACTTGTTGTATCAGACTATATTATAATTTGTTTAAAATATATATATTTATGCCTTTTAATTGCATTAGTTGACTTATCTCTAGGGTTGCATGGCGGGGCTTTACAATAAACATCATTCATCACTCAACCAATCTCATCCAATTAAGGAAAGGATTCAAACTTCTATATCCAATAAATATCGTTAAATTACCTCACCTAATTCTATTGAAACAACACAAGTATATTGTTTAATAATGGGTTTTTCTTCCATTTAAAGCCAACACATATATTCTTTACATAACATAGAAATCATTCATTTAGGTTATCCCAACTCTATAATGATTGTAATGCCCCATCATGCAACCCTAGAGAGTTAGGCTAACAGGTGCAAAAATGCAGAAATAATAATTTTTTTTAAAGCAAGTAAACGCATTAACAAAAGATAAAGTTTAACACAATACACAACATTAACAAAGTGAACAACTAACTTCTCTAGGGAAACATAACTACATCAGATACACATAAATCAACAACCCAAGTAAAATACATTAAGATACAACAGAAACAGATTGCAAAATTCCTTTACCGATATGATAGTTACAATGGATCAATTATAGGATTACAAGATTACAAGATTCTGGATTGATTACATTAGTTCACCATATGCAACAATATTACACAATAGCTCAGAGGATGTAAGAACAAGTCTGGAACTGGAATCATGATTGCAGAGATCACGAACATCGAACGACCCAGAGCAACCAATGGATCAAGCTCTTCCACCCAACCATGTGGAACCCTGAGGTCCACCCCTCCAAGCTAGAAGATAACAATGAGGTTCCCCGACACAAGCAAGGACAGAAGGACTAACAACAAACAAACATGCGGACTGTTGGTGCCTAAATTGGCTCTCAGTTTTGGAGCAATTTTCATGCAGGCACCTTCCCAAAAAATCCAAAAAAGTTTAAGTTTTGGCACCCCTTTAGTGTTTTTCAGCATCTGCATCATAGTTTTTGAGGTGGTGGTCTTCGAGTTTTCTCCATCAGCATGAGTTTGTTTTTGTGTCTTCGAACTTTCGGTTTGAACTTGAACCCTTTGCTCAACGGTTCAAGGTTCAATGGTTCAATGCTTTGTGATTTTGGTCTCAGCCGAAGTGTTTTGCTGATGGAATATTGTTTTTGAAGTTTGAACCTCACCGGCGAACCTCAGTATTGAACCTTGCCATTGAACCATCGGGTTGAATCGGTTCATCGGTTCAATGGGTTCACGGGGTTAAGTTTGTGTTGCCGACGAAGGATGTGTTTTGTTTATTGGCATCGGGGTGACTTGTGTACGGCGTATGTTTGGCCGATGAGGAGTCATCGGCGTGTGTCTTGCCAATGGGGGTAAGTCAAGTGTTCATCGGCGAGATTTGGCATATCGGCAGCAGTCTTTTGTGGTTTGCCGATGAAGGGAAGTCACCCCGATGGGGAATGCCATCGGAGTGAGATTGTATATCGGGCTAGCAGTTGGAGGGTCAGCCGATGAGGATTTGGAGTGGTCATCGGCGAGAGTTGTATTGTCGGCGAGCGTCATTTTTGTTGTGCCGATGGCTTTTGTCTTGGCAATGGGCGTGTATGGAATGGTCATCGGTGAGGGTTGGTTTATTGGCTGGGGAGCTTTGGGTTGTGCCGATAGGGTTGGTCTCACTGATGGAGATAGGAAGCGAAGGCGTTGTCAGCGTGACTTGGTAGATCGGTGGGAGTCTGGTGAGCTTGCCCGACGGACTATGTCTGGCCGACAGAGGCTTGCAGAGGTGCGGTCGGCGAGACATTTGTGGTCAGTAGGAGATCTGCGGGGTAGGCCGATGGTATATGTTTGACCGATGGGATTTTGGCGAAGGGTCATGTGTCGAGCGCGGCAAAATGCTCGACACCTATTAAGCTTGCGGCCATACTTTTAAAGTGCTGAGGGAGTCTCCGTGGCATGCATGTGGGATTAATCTCCCTGTGTTATTTTGAACCCGTAGCGAAAACGCGTTTTGGCGGGAGGCTCTATTTTGAATGCAGCGACGGTTTCCAAGTAGGCCGCGGGTGGTTGAGCCATTAATGGCGATTGTAGCAGGGGTATGGGCAATGGTACACATGATCAGGTTGCCTAATTTTTGGATGAAGACTTCCAGATGGCGGCACAGGGCTCGAGGCCTCCCTTGTCTGCTGCATTAATGACTTCTGAGCGCCATTCCTTTGTAGGATCTGTATCTGGCGGATTTTTGTTAAGCCATGTAATTAATGCTAGAGGTACACTTTCTGGCCGATATAGGCAGACTGTGTTACCATTGTTTTGGGGGTTAAAAGTTGAACATTTGGCTCTGTAATACAATACAGTTGGTTTTGGTTGCTCTGTGCAGCAAAACTTGTGAGTTTATGTATCTCCTGTGGTATGTTTTTTGCATGAATCCACTAATTTCATGGTTAATCCTATATGAGTAATGCTATGTTTGCATGTGTTGTGCTAATTCTATCTCCAGTGTTGCATGTATCTTTCTTCTGAGTCTAGATATTTAAGGAATATCTAAGATTCTAGAACATAGAATTCCTGTGTTGAATGTTTGATCTCTTAACTTCTGCTCAAGGGGTAGATTAAACTATTTTTAGATTGAATATTGGGAAGGGTATACTGCAATAGGGATGCCATAAGTATAGATAGCTTAACACTTTGTATTGGGAGATATCTGTAAGGCAGATATCACATGTGTCCCCCTGAAATCTAGTTTTAGTTGTTCATGTTGATCATTCACAGGTGTATGTCTACTGACTCCAAGCCCTGGATAGGCACCGATCTAGCTTTGTGTTTGTGTTATATACCATGTCCAGCTTTGCATCCAAATATAAAATCAAAATCAAACTCCAAAACAACCATTAGGACAGTAGAATTAGTTTTAGGATCCAAGTCCTCTATCTACAACTGCAAATAGGCCCAAAGCCAACCCCTTTGCTCTTATCTTACAGTTTTGGTCTACTTACAGGAGGACTTATCTGCTTTCTGTCAGCATCCCAGCCTTTGTATGCATATCCTCATGGATGTTGAGTAGGGAATACCCCCCTAGGTTTTGCAGAGCCTGAAGAAGAAGAGGAGATAAAATATAGTCTATCTCCTACACTGTTGGCACCTGGCCCAGAGATCCTGTTGATCATTGATGGCTACCTTGTAGGGAAATCTGGGAGTAAGCATCCAGTCTGGGAAAAAACCAACAGAAATTGGCGACTCTACTGGGGAAGATCAATGTCATATCCATGAAAGTTTGAGTCTACAAGATTGAAGAATTAGGCCTGGAGGTGTTTGTTGCAGCAAAAGGAAAAGGTTGTATATGTGACACTGTTGGTGGATGACCCAGAAAGAAAGAAATCAATCTGCAGCTTCAGCTTGTTTGAAGCTCATTCCTCTTCAAGGAGGTGGTGACTCTACATCAAAGAACCTGATAAAAGAACAAAATTAGTTAGAGGAGAATTTGCAGCTGCTGCAACATATCCAGGTATTTCCACAAGTTTTTGAAAAGTTCCCTATTTGGTGAGATAGCACTGGTTAAAAGGGAAACATTGGTGAAAAGAAGAGCTTGCATGCTTCTATTAGAACTTACTCTGTATTTCAAAGGGCATGCAATGTTGTTCAAAAGGCTCATTTAAAGGACTTTAGGAAAGTTCAAAAAAATAGTCTAAATTTTGAGTGCCTAAAGTCATTATTGGTAGAGAATCTGAGTAGAGAGGAGGGTTGCAAAAACATAAAAGATGTATTATCAGCCTATGCACCCTTGTGAAGTGTCAAGTGCAAAAACATATAATAGTCAGTCCCAATCATGTAATAAAAGAGGCTTCAACATAGATAGATATAAGCCCATAAATTTCAGTGGCATTTGTGGCTATCCAAATGCTCTTCCACCTAAAATTAGAAATTTTTTGCCTAAATTTGGTGGTGCAAAGGATGAATCAGCTAAGAGACACTTGCAACAGTTTATAAACATGATAGATGACTTTGAGATTGACCATGAGGATGTGGTTATGAGATTATTGGTTCAATCTCTAGATCAAGATGCAAGGGACTGGTTTTCCTACCTTCTAGCTCACTCTGTTAGCTCTTGGCATGATTTTAAATTTGCATTTCTAGTACAATATGGTGAAAGAATTTCTGAATATGCAGTTATTAGTGACTTCATGTACATCCATATTGAAGAAGATGAGTTGATCCCAGCCTTTAACCTCAGGTTTATGAAGGCACTGAACAGAATACCAGAATGTATGAGACCTAATGATGCATTGTGCTTAGTTGTCTATTTGGGAGCCTTTAATAAGAAAATGAGTTATAGATTGAGAGATAAGGAGCCCACCACATTGCATCAGGTGCATCAGTTTGCAATAGATATTGAAAAAAATTGGAGATATGGTATTCAAAAGGGTTATTTTTCTAAAAAAATTTGTTGTCTTGCAGCCCCCAATGTTAATGAAAAATTTAATTCAGGTGTTGACAATGAATGTCAAAGTACTCACACCCCTGCTGTCCCAATTTTTGCATCATTCCAAGTTGATGATGTTACTGTTATAGAGGAGGATGTCCTTTTTTGCCCAGCAAATGAAGTTGAAAAAAATGATTTTTCAAGTATTATTTGCATGCCAGTCCTAAATAAAGAGCATTCATGTTTAAATGATCCAGTTATGCACAGTTGTCATCATGTGGATCAACAGTCAATATCAGTTTCATCAGGAAGTATTAGAGGGCTGGAAAATGATGCAGATAGCTCAACTTCAGAATGCATTGAAGTAGCAGAAATCTTGTATATGGGGCAACTAGATGATAAAAATGATATCCGTGACCAGTGCATAGATCAGGTTTGTTCTTCTTATGACTCTGGATCTGACAATACTGAAGAAGAATTGGATTGTCATGAAGAAGAAGCAAAGACCTTTATAATGAGCATGAATCCCCTTTATGATGAGCCTCTGGATGCATTTGGTGTTGTGAGGCCTGACTTTCAGTGGTGCAAGATTAATCCTCTTTTTGAGGATGATGATGAATATAAAGAGACAGTTGACCTAGGTGATGCATCAGTTTGTGAGGGGGGGCATATGAATTAAGTATCTTCAGTTCTTGTGAAGATAGTATGGATTTGCAAATTGTGAATAATGTATGTTCATCATCACTTGATCCAGACATGTGCAACATTGGGTGTGTGGATCAGGATTTGTTTTCAATATCAATAGATATTGGGGGTCTCATTTTTTCTGAGTATTTTGAGTTTTTGGATCAGCTGGATGAGTGCCTGATGGTATGCAGCAGCCAGATAAATGATGAAGATTGCCAAGAGCACTATGATGTACTATCTGAAGAATATAATATACATATGTTACTTAATGCTGAAGAATATTATGATGAGTATGGTTATATGTCTAACTTTGAAATCCAAAATGATAGAGGTAAAAATGATAGTGGCAAGCTTTCAAAAGTGGTGGAATACCTAATTGAGTAGATGACCTTATGGGCAGATTATGCCAATCTTTTCAGTTGGGATTGGGATCTTTCAGTTTGGAATTAAGCATTTGACAAGAAAAAATTATGGTTCTTCCTTTTTGGCTGCCCTGGGCCACCAAAGTAATGTTTAAAAAATAATGTGATTGGTGATGCAGATCATTGTAGCTTCATGACTTTGTTGCCCAATGGATAGGGACTGGTCTGCATCCCAGAGATTTGGTTCTCGCTACAGTTTTGCACCTACACGTCCCCAGACAGAGCCACTGTTGGTGCTTGAATTGGCTCTCAGTTTTGGAGCAATTTTCATGCAGGCACCTTCCCAAAAAATCCAAAAAAGTTTAAGTTTTGGCACCCCTTCAGTATTTTTCAGCATCTGCATCATAGTTTTTGAGGTGGTGGTCTTTGTGTTTTCTCCATCGGCATGAGTTTGTTTTTGTGTCTTTGAACTTCCGGTTTGAACTTGAACCCTTTGCTTAATGGTTCAAGGTTCAATGGTTCGATGCTTTGTGATTTTGGTCTCAGCTGAAGTGTTTTGCCGATGGAGTATTGTTTTTGAAGTTTGAACCTCACCAGTGAACCTCAGTATTGAACCTCGCCATTGAACCATCAGGTTAAATCAGTTCATCGGTTCAATGGGTTCACAGGGTTAAGTTTGTGTTGCCGACGGAGGATGTGTTTTGTTTATTGGCATCGGGGTGACTTGTGTGGACGGCGTATGTTTGGCCAATGAGGAGTCATCGGCATGTGTCTTACCGATGGGGGTAAGTCAAGTGTTCATCGGCGAGATTTGGCATATCGGCAACAGTCTTTTGTGGTTTGCCGATGGAGGGAAGTCACCCCGATGGGGAATGCCATTGGAGTGAGATTGTATATCGGGCTAGCAGTTGGAGGGTCCGCTGATGAGGATTTGGAGTGGTCATCGGCGAGAGTTGTATTGTCGGCGGGTGTCATTTTTGTTGTGCCGATGGCCTTTGTCTTGACGACGGGCATGTATGGAATGGTCATTGGTGAGGGTTGGTCTATCGGCTGGGGAGCTTTGGGTTGTGCCGATAGGGTTGGTCTCACCGACGGAGATAGGAAGCGAAGGCGTTGTCGGTGTGACTTGGTAGATCGGTGGGAGTCTGGTGAGCTTGCCCAATGGACTATGTTTGGCTGACAGAGGCTTGCGGAGGTGCGGTCGGTGAGACATTTGTGGTCGGTAGGAGATCTGCAGGGTAGGCCGATGGTATATGTTTGGCCGATGGGATTTTAGCGAAGGGTCATGTGTCGAGCGCGGCAAAACGCTTGACACCTATCAAGCTTGCGGCCATACTTTTAAAGTGCTGAGGGAGTCTCCGTGGCATGCATGTGGGATTAATCTCCCTATGTTATTTTGAACCCGTAGCGAAAACGCGTTTTGGTGGGAGGCTCCATTTTGAACGCAGCGACGGTTTCCAAGTAGGCCGCGGGTGGTTGAGCCATCAATGGCGATTGTAGCAGGGGTATGGGCGATGGTACACATGATCAGGTTGCCTAATTTTTGGATGAAGACTTCCAGATGGCGGCGCAGGGCTCGAGGCCTCCCTTGTCTGCTGCATTAATGACTTCTGAGCACCATTCCTTTGTAGGATCTGTATCTGGCAGATTTTTGTTAAGCCATGTAATTAATGCTAGAGGTACACTTTCTGGCCGATATAGGCAAACTGTGTTACCATTGTTTTGGGGGTTGAAAGTTGAACATTTGGCTCTATAATACAATACAGTTGGTTTTGGTTGCTCTGTACAGCAAAACTTGTGAGTTTATGTATCTCCTGTGGTATGTTTTTTGCATGAATCCACTGATTTCATGGTTAATCCTATATGAGTAATGCTATGTTTGCATGTGTTGTGCTAATTCTGTCTCCAGTGTTGCATGTATCTTTCTTCTGAGTCCAGATATTTAAGGAATATCTAAGATTCTAGAACATAGAATTCCTGTGTTGAATGTTTGATCTCTTAACTTCTGCTCAAGGGGTAGATTAAACTGTTTTCAGATTGAATATTGGGAAGGGTATACTGCAATAGGGATGCCATAAGTATAGATAGCTTAACACTTTGTATTGGGAGATATCTGTAAGGCAGATATCACATGTGTCCCCCTGAAATCTAGTTTTAGTTGTTCATGCTGATCATTCACAGGTGTATGTCTACTGACTCCAAGCCCTGGATAGGCACCGATCTAGCTTTGTGTTTGTGTTATATACCATGTCCAGCTTTGCATCCAAATATAAAATCAAAATTAAACTCCAAAACAACCATTAGGACAGTAGAATTAGTTTTAGGATTCAAGTCCTCTATCTACAACTGCAAATAGGCCCAAAGCCAGCCCCTTTGCTCTTATCTTACAGTTTTGGTCTACTTACAGGAGGACTTATCTGCTTTCTGTCAGCATCCCAGCCTTTGTATGCATATCCTCATGGATGTTGAGTAGGGAATACCCCCCTAGGTTTTGCAGAGCCTGAAGAAGAAGAGGAGATAAAATATAGTCTATCTCCTACACTGTTGGCCCTTGGCCCAGAGATCCTATTGATCATTGATGGCTACCTTGTAGGGAAATTTGGGAGTAAGCATCCAGTCTGGGAAAAAACCAACACGGACAACACTGAACACAACAATCAACATTTAGAGGCCAGAGAATGGGGCAAGCTGGAGTGCAGTATGATGGAGTGTCATCGCATGGTTCATGGGTTACCCTGACTGTCTCTCTCTAGACACCAGCCCCCATCTATGGTTACCCTGACAGCCTCTCTCTAGGCGCCGGCCCCATAGGTCACACATGCGGCCTACTTTATTTAGATTAATGAGAAGTTTACCCTTCCCCCCCCTTAGTTAATTATTAGGTTTTTACTTGTTTAATCCACTTCCAATGGGTTACCCAGACAACCCCTTTGGGCGCCAGCCCCACATCGGAAGCCACTCCCCTACTTGTACTCAATTGACCCAACCCAACGAGGACAAAAACACAAGGATACACATGAAGTACCTCCAACTCTCATGACAAGCCAACACTACAATACGAGGTATAACAGTAGCCCAAATCTTAATGACCAATAATCAAATTCTCTCTCTAGAATATAGAATATTAGATTCAAACAACAAGTTCATAGAATTCTACTTATACAAGAGTCACAAAACAAGCCTCTGGATAAGTCAACAAAATCTGAGAAACAAAAAGACCAAATTATCTCTTATCCTGACTCAAACACAGAAAACTGATAACCATAGACTACAGGTAAAACAAAATTAAATAAATTTAAATTAACAAGATAATCAAACAAGAATAGATATTCTAACTACCCTACTTTCTAAGACATTACTCCAATTGATTCAAATATGACTACCAACTAATTTTGCATAAGTGAATTATCCTAATTCAAACTTGAGAACAATTTTCCTAAAATCCAAACCTTCTTCCTAGATCATTAAGACTACTAAACTTATAATAAAAGCCAAAATGTGATTATAACGATTTGAGTCCTATCATAACATAGTTTACTATAATTAATTCTATAACAAATTGAATGAGATCATCAATGCAACGATAATGAATCATCATCTAAAATAAACATTAGATTTAGAATACTTTAATAAAATTCTATCTTGCATTCTACTAACCTTTTTACATTAATAAATTTTGACTATTTTTGATCTAATACTAAAAGAAGAAAATAAATACATATATTCAAAAGATAGATTTGATAACATATCCATTTAGGAAAATAGATAGAAAGAATACTAACTTACTAAATTCTACTTACTGTAGATTCCTATGATACTTAACTAAGAGGAGTAAGAAGGGAACTTTCTAAGTCTTAAGGTGAGAATTTAAGCAATAATGCTGCCAAAAAGGTCGTACAACCATTAGGCTAAAGATAGAAAGAGACTCATAGAAAGAAAAGTTTGAAGGCTGGCAACCCAACTGCCAAGGACATGGATGATTTATGTTTTTTTTTGTTTAGTGTTGTCGCCACAGGAGTTTCGCTCAGAAGCCTAATGATCAATTTCTGAGGAAGAACTTAATGTATTCGCAGGTAAGGGCAAAAGGATGAATTTTCTTGACCATTGATAAAATGACTAATATAGCAATGTTAATAATGGTGATTGCAACAAGGAAGTTGCTCAGACTGGAAGGATTTGACTAGGTGACATAAGGATATACGCATCTACTTAGTTTCAACGCAGCGATCTAGCAAATGATTACGGAAAGAACCTTATTTTTTTTAAATTTATACCAATTTATCCATTTCCTTAACAATATCATATATATCGCAAACATAGCAATGTACCATAGAGGCGTTTATCTCGCGTGGGAAAATTTGATTGATATAAGCTATTTTAGCACTAGGAAGAATTGGTAAAACAGATTTAGGTTAGGAATAGTTTATAAATCGTAGAAGTTTGAAGATATAAGGAGGCATATGGAGTTAAAGCATCGACTGGTTATTACAGAGAAAACTTAGAGGGTAAAGAAGCAAGCGAGACATCGATGGACTCAGAGAGACAACAAGTAATATCACGCAAAATGCTAATTAACACTTGGAAGATTAGAGTTATTAAAACAACAATAGAGCGAATGAGATTCTTGTGATGAGAATTTACAGATTCGATGAACTTGAATGCAAAAGCCTAGGAGATCCTAGATGGCACGACCAAAGAAGGAAAAGAACTAAGCATCGGGGATAGAGGATTGCAGATAGGTAAGACTCTCTTTAGATGACAAGATCGATAAAAAAAAGGGCTAACGATGCCTGAGGGTAGAACCTACGTAGAATACGCAGTAATGACTTCTTGTTGATTTCAAGAGCACTAACATTACAGGTGGATCGAATGTCATATAAGCAACAGGTTAAACGTCACATAATGAAGAAGTCAAGCTTAGATATTAAAATCAGTTGAAGAACACAGAATGAAAAAGGAGATTAAGATACCCCAAAAGAATGATTCATTTTGAGAATTACAGGAACCCTTACTAGCAACAGGAAGACATGAATATTTCACAGAACATGATAGAGGCAAAAGCAAGTATGGTCCGTAGACGAATAAACAATAGAAAAGAGAGACTGAAATGCAAGCAATATTGACATACCCGAATTCTATTTTTCCCAAGCTCTAGAATCCTCCTATTAAATTTCTTCCTCCTAATTCTTCTTTTTTTTTTTCCCCCAAAAAATCTTTCTCTGCCTCCTCCCCCCCATGAAATTCTTTTTCCAAATTTTTCTCTCCCCCTTCTCTTGATTTCTCCTCCCACAAATAACTCTCCAAAAACTAGGAATAGACAAAAAGCATTAACTCCCATCACCCAAAATCCATTACCGAAGATCCCATAATCTTGAAGCAATTAATTTTCTTGACAAAGAGATTCTCCCAAATCTAAAATCTCAAATGACAACTCACTACGATAATTTTATTATCTAATAATATCTTCAAACTACTATATAATATTTTGACAATAGAAATGATATATTAACAACTTATGACAATCACTTATTAAAATAATAAGAATTACTAATTTAATCCAACACATAAATAATATTCTCAAAATCACAATAATGAATAACGACTAGCAAAACTATTATGTCTAACCTATTAAAATAATTCATTTCCAAACATTCCACATAGACTGAAACCAACAAAATCAAGCAAAGACAATTACATACTAATGACGACCAAACCGGAGACAAGAATCTTAGAGCGACAACAAGACCCATGACACTAATTGAAAACAAAAATTGACCTAGGGAAAACCTCATGTTATCTCCCATCAACGTTATCCATTGGTGTAGGGCCCGCTCAGACCTGCTAAGTCAGGTGGAGTCGAGGCCCGGTACCTGCAACCTACATGAAAACCAATGGGTTGTATATGATCAACTGTATATGTATATATCAACACACACTGAGACAGAGAATCGCAGTGCAGTAGGGTGCTCGATCTGAGCAGTACTACATCGTCCCCCCTCTGAAACAAGACTATAACTAATTCTATTTAGAATCAGATGCACAAACATGATATTATCAAACCATCACTAAACATGTCCATCTCATCATAACTGGAAAAACAACCATGTCATCATAATCTCATACCACAGGTCAAAATTAAATCAATCGAACATAATCTATAAAAATTAGAATAAGCATAAACCATAGTCTCAAAGGCTCAAATGTCACAAAATTGTCTGGATGCAAAGAAAAAGCTAACAACTGTCTCAGATCAAACAGAGAGTAATGCAAAACTAACAACTATCACAAGCCAAAAACGAGGGGGAATTACAATGACTGAAACATGATTTTTTCACCAAGAACTAAGATCTAAGATCGTAAATCATTTTCTAACCACATTTCTAATTTTAACTAAGAAAGCATATAAGAAAAGAGATTCATTACTCTAAGAAAGCATATTCTTCCTAACTAATCATTTACTTAAATAATACTTAATCAATGAATATGCTTTCATTCAATTATCAAAATGACAATCATATCAAAAGACCTATAATATAGAGTTTTAGGAGAAAATAAATATGATCAACTTTCCAGTAGGGTAACTCAATATATTCTTGTTATAGGCAAAACCATATTTCTAACTTGGCTAACATGATAAGAGAATATTCTTAACCAAAACATAATGAAAGATAGAGTATAATAATAGTTATTCAATTTTACGATAACAATAGCTATTCAACAAGATAAAACTATTAGTGATAATTGCTTGGTATAAAGATAATTATTATATTTAACAAAAGAATGGAAGAGTAGAAACATGAAAGACCTAAAATCTGCTCCATTAATTTATGCACAGATAGGTTTTCTTCTAAGGTGTTGGTTAATCAAAATTCAAGTACTAAATAGTTTTCAAAAGAAAATGAATGAAGGCATACAAAAGAATAAATAGTAGAGAAGCAACATACAATTGCATCATACATGCAACAATCAAAGATGCATCATGCAATGACATATATACCCATACATCATCTAATGTGCAATCACATATATACAATGAAGACCAATCTCAACAATTGATAAAATAGATAAACTTCATCTCGAATGTTATTTCATACAATTTAGACACTACCATAGAAATTAGATTTGCTATTTCACTTCAAAAAAAATAAGGTTCAAAGCTAACACAATGCTAGTCTTATCAATTTTAGTATTTCCACATAATATATGCTAGGGAAAGATAATATAGTTATTTCTACAATCCCAAGTATTATATAATCATGATATGAGACTATTCAGGTATTTCTCAACTAGTGCAATAGTAGCTATGTTGTGTATCTAACATAATAAGTTTTTAAAAGAGATATTGATTCTGGTTGTTATCCAAGTCTAGAGTCAATTTACAAGATCAACTAAGGATGGATCTTTTAGTTAAAATCAATAACCTCATTACTACTCTAGGTCAAAATCTAAGAACAACTGAGTACTTCATTACTAGGTGGCAAAGATAAATAATTGGAGACCTAGGTATAAGAACTCTGAAGATCTCAAATAACTTACTATGACTAAAATGCAAGTACTTGAAATACTTCCAAATGAATGGTAACAATGATACTTCAACTCTATGCTCAATTAAGCTTATCGCCCTAATGCAGTTGTAATGCCATACACATTCCACATAACTAGACCTTATATACATACATTCATATCTATATATTTATAAACTCATTCAAACATGCATACATATGATTTTCCCTCAAATTCATATTAATAATACATTTATCATTAGATAACATGATTCCTCGATTTCAACCCTTTGCTATAATTGTAAGAACTATAGTCTAAATTAAACGATTTAATAAAAGCCACATAATCATACCATTTTCTAAATCAATTAAATCATCTTGTCAATAACATATTAATACAAACTAATAAGGAAGTAATTTGATGAAATAATACAAAACTTCCTAAAAACAATTCCATTTCCTAAACTTTCTCCCTCCCAAATATTAACTCATATTAACAAGATAATTCCTAAAATATGGATTTGGTAAGATAATCAAAAGGCAAGTTTTATATTATACCATCTGTATGGCTTGTGTGAGGATATTGAATTATATATATATATGTTCCAACGATGAATTTTTTTAACCTGAACAACTATTGTCCTAAGAAGAATTCAAGCATCAGGGATATGTTAGGTTTTAGAGGGAAAGAGTCAAGGATTTGCAGATTTAATAACAAGAGCAAAGAGGGCGTAGGAATGTCCATCACTAATTGATACACATCTCCAAATTGACAAATTGGGTAATGCTAATTTTTGGGTATGATTTACATAACTAAGTGGCACACCTTATATAAAAATTTTAGAGAAATCCAGTTAAAAAATATAGAGTTATTGGTGATGCAACAGACTATGCTAACAGAGACGAAATGGGTAAGAAATATATGGTCACTAAACATTACATATATCCATAACGACAAATTGGGTAAGGCTAATTTTTGGATATGATTTTCAATAACTGGGTGGCATACCTTATATAAAAATTTCACAAAAACCCAGTTCGTAAAAATAAGTTATTACTAACATAAAAGACTAGGGTTTAGAATCTTCACATTGGTTGAAATAACATCTTGATATATGATTGGAGATTGGTTTCAAGAAAGCGATCCCTAAGGAATATAAAATTGAACAGAATATGTAGAAGAGAATTCACAAAATAACATAAAGCTTGCGTATAACAGAAATTTATTTCAAACAACAAATAAATTCCATAACTCAGTGCATACCCAAAATATTACTGCTATCCAATCTTCACCAAAATTTCCCAGCTCGCATCCATTTTTCCCCTAGTCTTTTCTTCTCAAAAAACCAGAGCCATCCATATATATATATATTCGAATGTATCTTTCTTTTTTTCACCTCATATATTTCTTGATCTTTTAAAACTGATCATCTTAACTCTTTGTCTTCCAAGAGGATGACTCTTCATTTGCCTTTCTTGTAACTAAAAATGAGTTAGAATAATTCTAAAACATAATTTAATTACTAAGATTCTCTCTTGAATTACATAACTGCCATTTCTTGCAAGTGGCATAGAATAAAAGAATTCTTTATAAAATATGTAAATATAAAAACATAAAATGACAATGTATGATTTTCTTTTGAAAACAATATTAAATCATCTAAATAATTATTTTGAAACAATGCAGTTATTTAATTATTCTCAATAAAATATCATAATTAATAAATAGGGTTCAGGTGTCCTTACATTCTACCCCCCTAAGAATGGACTTCCTCCTGGAAGTCATCAAGAGGAATGAATATTTCCTAACTTCAACACATCCAACAAAAGTTAGATTTCATCAAAAGAATTCATCTGTACATTATTAAAACAAAGTAATTGATGGCATTGCTCCATTTGGAAATCGAACACAATACAACGTGCAATGGAAACCAAAATTCACTAGATCATTTTTTATCCATAAGCAAATTCCATAGTTACTAAAAACAACAAGGATTATCAACTTGATAGTTAACAAAGTGATAAAACAATTTAAATCCATTCTACCATTCAAAATTTAGGTATACCATTTTGCACATTAAAATTCTGTAATAGCTACAACATTATCACTTAATCCAAAGAGCATGTTTATATCATCAATATATTACCATTAATCAAATTCATTGCAAACATATTCTTTCATAAAACATCACAGGTATCAATTACATACTTAATACATCATACATACTCTTAATGGGATGAGGATGATCAGTGCCATAAAGAACCATAATGCCACAAAATAGATCTTACACAATTTCACAATAAACATTCCCCAGACCATCTACTCCCCTATACAACCTACCGGGGACCTCTCTTGGGTATGGCAATCTACACAATTCACATTACTCCATACAAGCCAACAATAATAAACACTGATAAAGCCTCAAAAGAAAGAAGTTTCTAATGAGTAAAAATTTCAAATAAAATCAATAATTAAAACTTCATATAAAAACAAATTAAATAGCGGAAGTCAAAACAACAATTCAAATTAAAAACAAAAACCTTAATAAAATAGTCCTTGAGGCAAAAGGACAATTTTATAATTACAATCAACCAAATATCTTAAAGAAATTTTTAAAACTGCTAGCTTAATAAAACAAGGAAGAAAATAACAAAATAAAGATTTCAAAAATTTTCATAAGACTTTACATCACAATTTACCACGTGACTTCAAACAAGCCACCTAAGAGGAGGAGGGGAATGTGGTGGTCTCAAACCACATGGAGCTCCAAAATAGATTATCATATCATAATGTACATATCTAACATTACAATTTCAATAAAATTTGTAGTTGATTGAATAATTATATCACAGTTTAGAAAACTCCATTTTCACATATGTAGCTCCCTTTTCACAAATGTAGCTCTTATATCACAAACCCCCACAACACCATATCATGAACCAAACCCCCATCACAACACCAACACCAACACCAACACCAACACCAACACCAACACCAACACCATGAGTATCCCCAAAGGGGCATAGGTCCCTGTAGCTCCCAAATCACAACATAGCTCCCAAACTGTAGCTCCCAAATCACAACCAACCACAACACCAACACCATGAGTATCCCCAAAGGGGAATAGGTCCCTGTAGCTCCCTTAGCGTACCTCCCAAATCACAACGTAGCTCCTAAACCAACCACAACACCAACACCAACACCATGAGTATCCCCAAAGGGGCATAGGTCCCTATAGCTCCCTTACCTCCCAAATCACAATCAACCAGAACACCAACACCAACACCATGAGTATCCCCAAAGGGGCATAGGTCCATGTAGCTCCCTTACCATAGCTCCTAAAACAACTAGCCACAACACCATCACCATACACACAAGTTTGTTAAAATAAAGTGAAAAATATACATGCTTGACAGATATCATTAATTAACATTACAGAAACTTACAATCACAAGAATACATCCATGAACATATATGCATGTTGAAAATGATTTACTAAACATTCATTCCATATAGTTAATCAATCAAAATTTATCTTTACTTACCATGGTGAGACCCAAAAAATAGGTTTACATTACTAATACTTTTACCCCAAAGATCCCAAGTGTTGCAACCTAGTGCTCTGATACCTATGTAATGCCTACCCATGAAAAATATCAATAAATAACAATAATAAATTAAATTAGCAAGAAATAATGAAAAAAATACAATGACAGAAGAAAATCCACTTAATCTAACTTAATAAACTTCCTATAAAGCATAATCTCGAATTTTCATTTATGATGAATGATATAAAAATTATGCTTTATAGGAAGTTTATTAAGTTAGATTAAGTGAATTTCTTTTGTCATCATACTTCTTTCATTATTTCTTACTAATATAATTTATTATTGTTATTGACTGATATTTTTCATGGGTAGGCATTACAATCCATAGAGACCAAGAGGACCACAACTCCTCTCTCCCTCCCTCTGCCCACACACAAGAAAGCGTTGCAATATTTCCTTAGTCAGATCAATTTCATTAGGAAGTTCATTCCTAATTGTTCAGGCTTGTTAAAGCCCCTGACCATGATGCTTAAGAAAGATGTTTTCTTTAAGTGGACAAAGGATGGGAAGGAAAGTTTTTAGAAGATATGAATCCAAACTATGAGAAAAACTTTATCTTATATGTTCATGGAGGAGAGAGCACCATTGCAACTATTTTAACTCAACAAATGACGAGGGTTTAGAGAAAACATTGGCCTTCTTCAGTCAAATGTTGAAGGATTATGAGCTTAGATATAGACCTATGGAGAAAAATGTGTTTATCATTATGAGATCACTAAAGAAATTCAAGTGTATGTTGGCTAATAACGACATCAACGTACTAGTTTATGACCCTAGCATGAGGGACTTCATAATGAGAGCAGAGATTAGTGAAAATAGAGCAAGTTGGGTCGCTAAAATCTAGGAACATGATGTAACCATCAATGCCATTAAATTGATTAGGGGCAGAGGATTGTGTGAACAGTTGGCTCGAGGTACCACAAATGGGGAAATCTCATCTTATGTCTTGCAAGAAGAGCAAGCACATAAAGTAGTAGTAGTTGTGAACTCTTGGACAATGGACATGGCCAGATTCCTATCCATTGGTGAGTATCCACATGGATTGGATAGAACCAAAAGAAGTAATTTTAGGTTACAGTCCATTTCGTATGCCTTGGTAGATGGTGTATTCTTCAAGAGAAACCTTAAGGGGGTCCTATTAACATGTATAGAAGAGGATCAGATTGACCAGATACTGAGTGAGATTCATGAAGGCCTTGTTGGAGGTCATTTATCTGTTGGATCGATAACAATGAAAATAATGAGGGTAGGTTACTTCTAGCCTACATTATTCAATGATGCTCACAACTAGGTAAGAAGATGCAAAGAGTGTGCTCTCTTTGCTAGTAAGAAGAGGTTGGTTGCCCTCCCACTTCATTTTTTATAGGAGGATCGACCCTTTTCTCAATGGGGTCTAGATTTCATTGGAATGATAAACCCTAGATCTAGTTCAGGCCATAGATGGGTTTTAACTACCATGAACTACTTCACCAGGTGGGTGAAGTTGTCCCACTCAAGGAGGCCACCGAGGGCTATTATTAATTTTTTGGAGGAAATCATGACAAGGTTTTAAACTCCGCACACTATCATCTTAGTCACTGCAAAGGGTTTTACTGGTCTCAGGATGGTTGATTGGGCCCTAAAATACAATGTTTTTTAAAGACTTCTTCTAACTATTACCCCCAAGGTAATGGTTTAGTTGAGTCTACCAAAAAACCTAATCAGGATCTTGAAGAGGACCATGGAGATGAACCAAAGACAATGGAACACCAAAATCAAGTTGGCCCTTTGGGTTGATAGAATTACTTACAAAACAACCATTGATAACTCCCCTTTTGTCTTGGTATATGGAAGAGAGGCTAGACTACCTCTTTCTTTGGAACTACCTTCCTTGGAGCTACCATAGTATCTAAAGCTTGAAGGAGAAGATGCAAGCTCTATGAGAATGGATGAGTTAACTAATTTAGAAGAAATAAGATAATTAACCATGATCACTCTAGAAGAACATAAAAAATAGACCAAGAGGCATTTTGAAAAGAAAGCCAAAGACCAAGTTTTCAAAATGGGGGATCTTGTCCTAAATGGGATGCTAACAAATCCAAGATAAGGGCTATACAAAATTTGATGCCATCTCGAGTGGCCCATACATCATCTTCAACTACAAGCAAGAAAATGCCTTCCAACTTTCAAGGTTGTATGGTGAAGTTATGCTGATCTCAATCAATGGGATCCATCTCAATCCCTACTTTTAGAGCTTGGTTGTGAGATCTTGTATATAGTAGAATAGGTTTCTTTCCTCCAAGTGCAATTGCATAGGCTACATTCTCATTATGAGAATGTATATTTTGTTCCCTTTGTTGTGTTTGTTTTCTGCCTTGTTTTGTTTTGTTGTTGGGGTAGTTTTCAACGTTGCTTTGGTCAAGTTGTTTTGTAACGACCCAGTCGTTAAACCTTAAAAAATTGCACACTCCTTTTAAGTTGTTGAAATTGTTTAACTCAAGTTGATAGAGTTGATTCAATCATTTACTTGGGTAGTTTTATCCAACGAGATAGACATTCATGCAATTAGGACAAACATCCATCCTTATGGGAGGCATCTGACCAAATGGGTTAGATATACTTCCATCCAAATGGGGCGAGCATCTATCCTAATGGGATAGGTATTTACCACAAGGATTAGGTACTTGCTCTAGCTAGAGACTTAGGGCCATTGGGATCAAACAGATCCTGAGCCACTCGCTGAATACTACACTTCCTTTGAAAGTACACTGAGGTCATCATCTTTTGGAGTAAAACTTTTTCAAATAATAAATTCTTGAGTCTTGCCCCAAAATTTGGCATTAAGCCTTAGGGAGTCAAGTGAATCCATATGGGATTCTTCTGAGTATATGTTGAATGTTTTCCTATTTAGTTCCTCTTATGATTTTTTGGAGGGATTTTCTTAAAGAAATCCCTAAGTTAAAATCAAACAATTGAGAATTTTAAACCTCCCAACCTCATGCCTAAAAACTTGCACACTGAGAACATTCTTCATTCCCCAGGCTGCCTACATACCCTCTTCTGAACAAGATCAAGGTGTGTAGTTTTGTTCACTATTCTATGTTTTATGTGAATTGTTTAATGTGGGTATGTAACCCTTTCTAGGGTTTAATTTCCCTAGACAGTTCCTCTATGACTGCTACCCATGAAGGGAGTATTTAATAAGTAATTTGTCTTCTCAACCAATACTTGTTTATCTAAATTCACTATTCCTAATCCTATTAAAATAGAACTTTACAATTACATGTTTGATGTTCCTCATTTCCCTTTTCGAGGGTATGTACCCTTGTATGAAAGAATATTCAAGTTTTTACAATCTACAAGGTGATTCCACTCTTGAAACCAGATGATGGAAGGCATTCTTAGAGTTGGGTCAATTCGCTTGTTTAGGCAATTAATCTTATTAGTTGGGTGTTTGAGGGAGATTACCCATCCCTCAAACTTAATCTTCAATATGATTCCTTATTACTCTCTGGTGGTTTATAGGGATGATGCCCAGATGTCATTGTTGTAGTTGTGTTAGGCAATATGTGCAGTAGATCAACGCAATGGCTTTACCCAAAACACGGTCCAAAGGCACCATTGATACCGAATACTGTGAGATAGTTTATGTTTCAATTCTTGTTTAAAAAGTTTACCTAACTAGAAGGAAAGGAAAAATTCTAAATTGTTTGTCATATACTAATAATAACGAAAATCAAGATCTAAAATCAAGCTAATAAAACTATGATTATTTTCATAAAATTTAACCACTATCATTTTGCCATAATTATTTACGCTAGTTTCAACCCAAAATTAAGTCAATACAAAAATGGATGGATATCTACCATAATAAGGAGAATAGATTAAAAGGTCATGGACTCACTTGCTCAATAGTAAGCTTTGTAAAAAGATAAAACATGTAATAAATAGCAATTTTAGTTCTATTGTTAATCATCAAAGGTGAACTTGCAACTTATAAAAGCCTGGAATAAGGCCATGAGTCAATTATTTAAGTATCTGAAGGTGAAATCCCTACTTATGATTTATGAGTTTAGTTTTTTGAAGTAATATAATCCTTAATTAAACCTATTTAAGCAATCTATAAACTTTCTTGAATGAATATTGTTATCATATTTTTTATATTTATTTTCTAAGGCCGCTTCATCTAGCAACTAACCACTTATCATTATTAATCTAATCTAAGGGTTTCTATAATGACCAATGTAATATAGTTGTGCCTAGGATTACTTATTCCCAACCTTGTAGAGTTTAGGTGATGGGATTGAAATTTATAGAAAATCCTTTCTAGGAGTTACAACACAGATTCCATGCCTAGACTTTCCTATAAGGTTTTAAGTATCCCTACTTTCCTTCTAATTTCCAATAGGGCTATCCTATGTGATTATTAATGGATGTGTTTGAGCTATCCTCTTTTATCATTTTATGTAGATACTTGTGGGGGTTAAAGATGATCCATTGGGGAATTCATGAAAGTTGGATGGGAGGTGATAACCTTTTGTCATTTGTCTAAATTAAAGACTATAATGCCAATTAATTACGATAACATGCTATTCATACTAAGTCCATGTTGAAAACCAAAATACTGAGAGGGGGGTGAATCAGTATTTTGTGAAACCATTTACATATCAAACATTTAATCCATTCAACACATTTAATTGTAGTAAGGGAAATTAAGCATAAAGCAAACAATCACAACTCATGACACATGAACACTAGATTTACATGGAAAACCCAAGAAGGGAAAAAACCATGGTGAGGATTAGCTCACAATATAAAGTAGTATCAACACCGAATTACAAAAGGTTCACTGCCCAGAAGAAGGGCTCACTGCCAAAGGGCTCACTGTCCTAAAAGAATGAGCTCAAAAAGGTGGCTTACTGGAGTTAAACTGTTATAATTGCATCTAACATATGCATGAAGTACAGTTCCAATGAAGCTCAAAGTACTGAAACAATATTTGTCACACTGTTTTGAAATACTAGACTCTATTACTCTGCATTCATTCAATTTGCTTCCATAGACACTTGTCGCATCCACATTTATTCACACTATTATCCACATCACATTCACAACACTAACTTGATCACGACCCCTTGACACTTATTTATACTATCTTCAACCTTGATAACATTCTTCAAGGTTAGCATTCGACCTTAACACAAAAGATTCGATTTAGGTCTGGACCTAGACACTCCCATGGTGGAAAGGAACGAAGGTGGACCACAACACATCTTAGCTTGGACCTAAATTCATCCAAGCACACTACGCCATGCTTTCACAATCACCAAAGCAACTCCACAATTAGTGTAAACACCCAAGGTTGACCAACCCTGTGTTAACACAATGATCTTTTATCTACACGCTTCCTCAAACCCAAAGATGACTTGCAAACCACATGCAAGGCTTCAACACAATCTAGAGTAATCCTTGAACATCCTGATACATCCTAAAATCCAACAAATTCCTTTGCAACAACTTTCACTTGACTGAAGTTCAGACTGGAGCATTCAAACAACTCTGTCATACACTATAACTCAAGAAATCAACTTGCAGAGCACCAAACCATGAACAACTTGAACTAAAGTAATATATAAGCATTATAAGCACAAATCCAGAACCACAAAGCTAGAAACAAATCTACAGAGAAATGCAGAGCAAAACAATTTCTCCCAGACACCTCTGCAAAGCTATGAAACATGGTCCACACTCTGGTGACCATAACTTCCTCTACACAACGAACCGAAGCACCAAATTTGGAATATAACATCTCTGAACATCCCTGAACAACATATCTCGATTGTATAGATAGATCTTCAACATAGAGGAAATGCGGAGCAAAAGAATAACACTACTCTGTAAGCCAAAATGCTACTTTACCACATTGTTTCCTTTATTAATCAAATTTTCTCAAAAGCACTTGGAACCTAACCAACAAAAAACATATTCCTAACATCATCAACATCTCTTCAAGGAAACCACATCATCTTCAACAAAGCAACTCAACCAAATAGCTTACACTATTGCAACAACTTTATCTCAGAGACAATATGATCCACTCAGCACTAACTACTCATTGTATTGCATCATACACAAATGACATAGTTGACACTAATGACAACACAAGCTTGTTAACATAAATGACAACACCAATTACACATACTTGCAACAACCTCCCCCTTTGTTAATGATGGAAACACACAATGTGAAAAACCATCAAGACCCAACTCTGCACCAAACTTCTTTTCTTTCTTACTCTCCCCCTTTCTTTCTTTCTTTCTTTTACAACTCATACTCTCTTCTCTGATCACTAACTCTTTTCTTTTTCACATTGTTCTCTCTCCCCCTTTGAGATCAATGGAAAAGGACAATGCACTTTTTATTTCACTTTTACCATGGCACACTATCTTTTCTTTCATTGCTCTGAATACTCCCCTTTAGGAGCACACACCAAATCGTATCAATTCTTACTCCCCCTGTCTGCAACATTCAGCAGAGCCCTTACCAAAAAATAACCTTCCGATGATCAGATTCTCATGAAACTTGGAAAATACATAATGTGATACTTTATAAAGCTATGTTCCAAACCGTGGTAGCTAAACATTAGTATGATGGAAATGCAGAGCAATCTTCTAGACAGTCTTAAGGAAAGAGACAAACACCAACTTCTAGAGGCCAAATCTTCTTTATAGTAACATATCTTGTCTCCTCAATAATTCAAATTTAACTCTGTACTGATCAGGGCATGGCATCCAACCATGAATTTTCCTTCTTCCTTAGGAACATAACATCTCATCTCTTGACAACTTTCATGATAGCCTCAACAAGCTTTCTTACCTAGTAATAGTGTATGACATCAAGGACAACACATATGGCCAACAATATCCCCATTAGATTAATACTTATCTATCTACAACCTTTCTCTTAAGCTCCCCCTATCATCAGACACTACTACTTGCTCCCCCTGAGAGGTAGCCATCATTAGTCCAAGAAAAATAGTGTTTGCTAGAGCCATGAATAACCGAATGGAGATCTTTTAAATTCCTTTTCCATTTCCTTATATTTTTGTCATAGCCACTAACACTGTCACTTTCAATCTCAGAGTCTAAATCTGATGTATCAGAATCTGATGAACTTGATGAACTAGAAGAATCATCATTAGAGGTCGATTCATCTGATTCAGGGATAGACTTTTGTTACCACATTGTAGGCCTTGGCATATACTTCAAATACTCACGTAAACTCTTAGTGATTCCATCAAGATCAATGGAAGTGAAGAAATTGATAGCAAACCATAAATTTTTGGGATTGTCATTTGAGAAAATTGAATCAAAGGACTTTTACACTGTTAGATCATTTAACCTCTCATTAAGCAACAATATGCCTAATTGCTTTGCCATCTCCTGGAAAAGAGTCTTTATAAATATCTAAGAAGAAGAAGTAGTATGCTCCTCTGTCAGACGTATGTAAGCAAGACAATGCCAAGGAAGAGCATCCATGCCAAGTAAGTGGGCAAAGAATTTTGCAACATTATGCAATTTATTTGTTTCTATCCTTTGGATCATAGAGTACTATTATACGAAACACCAAAATTTTTTTTTTGATAAATTTTGTTGATCATACAGAATCTTTGCCCAAAAGAACCATAATAACAAAGGTATGTTCTCTCTTGACTACAACACTCTAATAGCATGATGTATAACTCCATTTCTTGACTAGATTCAAGCTTGATTTTCATTAGCTTATGACCATCTTCCTCAAAATCAACACTTGACATGATTGTCAAGTAAATTGTGCACCTTTATAAATTGACCAAGTTCATCTCTATCTCATCCTGTATTCTTAGTGCCTCCTCAACTACCTCTTCTTCAATATCATCATCATCATCATCTGAGTCATTCCCCTTTTCTGCTTCATCTGAAGAAGCATCTTCAAAGATGTATTTCTACTATTTTTCATAGGCTCTTTCATGCTTTAATAGCTCATAATCTGACTTAAAAACATTCAAAACAACTTGATCAAATTCATTTTCTAGGAAAACCTCGTGTTAATTCGATTCTTGCTCTATGAGGTCCAATTCAGCACACACAACAAGATGACCCTCAGCTTGCAATTTATAAAAAGGCCTTCAATCAAAACTGTACTCATTTGTCAATTTCCCCTTTCAGAAACTATTTCCCAGATGATTGTCTTCTGCCATGTCTTTCACTGGTTCTCATACTTTAGGTTTTAGTTTGAATGGTTGTGCAAGAAGAGCCTGAATCAAATACTTGAAGACCACTCACTTTAAATCCCCTGCTACACAGATTACTTGGTTTGGTGTGAGCCCCCCACATTTGAGAAAGGGATTCACTGCAAACAACTTCTAGAATGATGTTTGTGAGATTGGATGCATTTACCTTGTTCACTATCCCATTGATATTCTTTTTGAGGGGCATTTCAAGTCATGCACTAAAATTTCACGCTTCTCTTGTCATGCATATTGACACCCCCCACTTCTTCCAACACCCTTCTCAATCCTTCTTATGACACCTTCATCATTCCCATTCTATTATGGACCAAAAATATTCACTTCCACTACTTCTCAGTCCCTCTTGTTTCTAGAAACCCCTTTTTCACTCATTTCATGCTTATATCTGTCACATGACTCCTTGTGAGATCAGATTTATTAGATCCTTAATTCACCACAAAGCTTTCAAATCTTTCACTATACACATAGTCAACTTCAAATTATTCATAAACTTCCGCATTAGGAGATTTTCTACCATAGACTTCACCAAAAGATTAATCATGTCAACCTTCATCTCATATCTTCATGTTGAAGCATCAAAACCATTCCTTTGGCAGGGGAGAAAAGAGTTTTCATTAAAACTCCCACTGAGCCAAAGGTCTACTCTTAGTTTTTGGAGGAAACATCTACACCAGATACCTGTACAAGCTCATCTTTAACCTCTAATGCATTCTTCTTTATACAAATCTTGTTCATTTCCTTCTTGGTTTATGCTGGATCAACCTTTTGTACTGGTTTATTCTTCTCTACCGGACTATCCTTCTTCATTTTTCTTCTTTTGCAATTCTTAGAGATGTGTCTAGGTTTATTGCAATTATGGAAAACAACATTCTTCTGACTAGTATTCCTTCCATTCATTCTAGATCTGTACTGATCAACTTTATGCCCAAATCTTTTGCATATATAATAGTAGCCATTGAAGGATTGAACCATTCTATCTTTGTTAAAGTCATTCCTCATTTGAATTCTATACTCACTAGCTCTATGTCCCATCTTATTGCATGCAAAACACCTAGTAGAGTTCTGACTTGCTTTACTTCTGCATTCAGCAACTCCATGACCAACTTCATTGCATGTAAAACATTGACTAGAGAAAGATGGAACATTTTGATTCCTTCTACTTGTACATTCTATTGCTTTGTGTCCATACTTATTGCAAAAATGACAAAAACCATTGAAAGATGGGTACCTTTGAGCATTTGGTTGTCTGATTGGTGGTCTTTTACCTTTATTCCTTTGATTTCAGACCTACTTGTCATTGTTCTTATTTTTAGTACTTGATGTTTGACCTAATTTTGAGCTTTTATCCTTTTCAAATTCTAAGCCTTTTTTATCATTTGGACCTTTCTGGATCGTAATCATTTCATCAAGCCTTATAGTGCTCATCTTAATTTTTCTTCATGAATCCTTGCTTTCTCTAGATCTGATTTTAATGTCACAACTTCTTCTTCAAGCCTTGTACATTCTTCAGATTTTTTTTTACAACTGCATTAAGACATTCCTCAGTTCTTTTCTTTTCTTCAACTTCTACCTTCAGACCAGTGATGATTCCATTTGCTTGCTTCAATTGTTTACTGACTTCCTTATGCTTGTCTCTGAGCTTCTTGACTTGCTATTTCAATTTCTTGACATTTTCTTTCAGATCTCTATTTTCTCCTTCAGTTCTTTCAAGATCTTCAAGAGCAACATTGAGTTCTCCTATATTATCAAGCATATAGTCTTCTTAAATGAGATTAATAGCAGGAATCTCTTCCGGAGGAATAGGTGATCTTCTAGCACCCATGAGTTTAATTTCCAAGATCTTCCTTGAGCAATTAAGCTTCTTCCAAAGGACTTGAATCTAATACCAATTGTTGAACACCTAGATTACTGAAAGGGGGGGTGAATCAGTATTCTGTGAAACCATTTACATATCAAATATTTAATTCATTCAACACATTTAATTGGAGTAAGGGAAATTAAGCATAAAGCAAACAATCATAACTCATAACACATGAACACTAGATTTATGTGGAAAATCCAAGAAGGAAAAACCCACAGTGAGTATTAGCTCACAATATAAAGTAGTATCAACACCGAATTACAAAAGGCTCATTATCGGAGGGCTCACTGCCCAGAGGGCTCACTACCTAGAAGAAATGGTCATTGCCAAAGGGCTCACTGTCCAAGGACTCATTGTCCTAAAAGAATGAGATCGAAGAGGTGGCTTGTTGCCATATTTGAACTATTATAATTGCATCTAACATATACATGAAGTATAGTTCTAATGAAGCTTAAAGTACTGAAACAATATTTGTCACACTGTTCTAAAATACCAGACTCTACTGCTCTATAATCATTCAATTCACTTCCACAGACACTTGTCACATCCCACATTTATTCAGACTGTTATCCACATCACATTCACAATACTAATTTGATCATGATCCCTTGACACTTATTTATATTGTCTTCAACCTTGAGAACATTCTCTAAGGTCGGCATTCCACCTTAACACAAAAGATTCAAATTAGGTTTGGACCTAAACACTCCCATGGTGGAAAGGAATGAAGGCGAGCCACAACACATTTTAGCTTGGACCTAAATTCATCCAAGCACGATATGCCATTCTTTCACAATCACCAAAGCAACTCCACAATTAGTATAAACACCCAAGGTCAGCCAAACCTGTGTTAACACAATGTTCTTTTATGTGCACGCTTCCTCAAACCCAAAGATGACTTGCAGACCACATGCAAGGCTTCAACACAATCTAGAGTAATCCAATTGAACATCTTGAAACATCTTGAAATCCAACAAATTCCTCAGAAATAACTTTCACCTAACTGAAGTTCACATCAGAGCATTCAAACAACTCTGTCATACACTATAACTCAAGAAATCAACTTGCAGAGAACCAAATCACAAACAACTTGAACTAAACTAATATATAATTATTATAAGCAGAAATCCAAAACTGCAAAGCCAGAAACAAACTTGTGGAGAAATGTGGAGCAAAACAGTTTCTCCCAGACACCTCTGCAAAGCTCAGAAACACAGTCCACACTCTGGTGAACATAACTTCCTCTGCACAACAAACCAGAGCACCAAATTTGGAATATAAGATCCCTGAACATCCCTAAATAACATATCCTGACCATACAGACAGATCTTCAACATAAGGAAATGTGTCCAACAAAAGAATAAAACTACTCTGTAAGCCAAAATGCTACTTTACCACATTGTTTCCTTTATTAATCAAATTTTCTCAAAAGCACTTGGAACCCAACCAACATAAACATATTCCTAACATCTTCAGCATCTCTTCAAGGCAACCACATCATCTTCAACAAAGCAACTCAAACAAATAGCTTACATCATTGCAACAACCTTATCTCAGAGATAGTATCCACTCAACACTAACTATTCATATTATTGCATCATACACAAATGACACAGTTGACACTAATGACAACACAAGCTTGTTGACATCAATGACAACACTAATTACACATACTTACAACAGTCCCATAATCATATAAGTAGGTACCATTATAATAATACATTAATCATTTATTTAATGAAATACCATAGTGACAATACCTATCCCTAAAGTCCTAATGTTACATTTTTTCATACTCGTTATTTTTCCTTACTTGGGACATTTTCCTCTATGGTGTTGTCTATACCCAATAGAACATGACTCTAACATTTGATCCTAATTTGTGCTAATAAGTATCTGATTTCTTTCTTCCATGTGATTAAGAGAAATTAATCTATATATAACATCATGTAGAACTCTACTCAATATTATCAACTTACGAGTATGTTCAATTCTATCCTTAGATCATAGTAATGTATATAGAAATTTAACATTGTGTCTAATGGTTGTCATATGCAAATATGATATCTATAAATGCATCAATTTAATTCTAATTCTAAATGTTCAAATGTACTAAGTGTATTAAATTGAATTCACAAATAATAGCATGAGAAAAATCATATCGCTATTACTACAAAATATACATACATGCTAAAACAATATATTCGTTCATTAGTTAAAACAATATAATTTCATTATTTACTTCATTGATTTGATTAACTTCTAATTTTGATGAAGGGGGTAAATCAGAAAACACACAACAACAGAAATTGAACACAGAAAATAGAACTTTGTTTTATTGATCTTGGCAACTCATTACATTACAGAAGCTTAATTACAATCAGAGGAATCAATCCTCCATAGGCTGCAACTCACTATAGCTACCCATCACCAGGCTCTGGAATCTTCTGCCTTATGTAACCCCCTAAATCAGCTAGGGTTTCTGTTTTCCCACCTATTCTTGAATCTACACTTGCCCCCATAACTCTACTACCACCCAGGGTTCCCAAAATAGTCACAAATAGTACTTTTTGGCGGCCTCCAGCTAAATTTCAAAATTTGCAACTCCCTCCAAAAGTAGGTCAACTTCCGGGAAGCATAACTTTTGATCCGGGTGTCTGATTGACGAACCGTTTTAAGCACCGGAAAGCTCGCGATGTGAACTATCACGCCAAAAATTTGTAAATGGATTTTTGTCAACTTTTTGAGACATTATGGGATGTTTTAGTGCCTCATATCTCGTTTTAGAAATTTTCAAGGGCTTTTCGGAAAACAAAAACTTTAATACCTTTCATCTCACAAATGATCTTTGCTTGATTACTTCGCCAAAGGTCTTATATTTCCATTATGTAAATTTTTGTAAGTTTTCACTTCAATCCATGCTCAAATGCAAACTTTCCAAAAATAGCAGGTACACTTTCCAAAACAGGCAGGTTGCTATTTTTAGCAGTTTTGGAAAAACTGAAAGTCCTACATCATTATTCTGGATATTATGGAACCAAAAACACTAATTATGGAAAGAAATGAAAACAACTATAATGATTTTGAATTATCTTCTTTTTGGGTGATGCAAGATTGCCCTTACACCACTGGATGCTCCTGCATCAGACACCCAGGGTAATTTGAGAAGTGACCCTATCACGTCTCAGATGTTTGTGTGAGGAAAACCCAAATGGTCAACCTCTGCCTTAGATAACCAAGAAGAATCTTCAATAGGCCTTCCTTTCCATTTTATCAGATATTCTTCATATTGCTTGTTCTGAGTACTTCTTCCCACACGGCTCTCCAAGATCTCTTCTATCTCCTCCATTGAAGTAGATGCCAGAATACTCCACTGCACTTCTGTTGGTCCATCCTCTGTTCCACCTTCATAATATTATGATAAATCAACAATGTTGAAAATAGGGGAATATTGATCCCACTCGGTAGCTCTACCTCATATTCATTTCCTGAATCATGCTTCTTCAGGATTCTGCATGGTCCAAATTTCTTCATTTTCAACTTATTGTATGTTCCAATTGGGAACCATTCTTTTCTCAAGTGAACCATGACTTCATCTCCTACCTGGAACTCCTTATACCTCCTCTTCTGATCTGCCTTAGCCTTGTACTAAATATTCATCTTATTAATGTGCTTTCTCACATCTTCATGCAAATTCTTCAGATGTTTTGCAAAGTCTTCAGCTTTAGCACTTGTCTTTTCTCCTTTATCTAGCTTCCTTAACTTAGAAGCATTTCTCGGGCTATTGCCATATACAATCTGGAATGGTGATTTACCAATACTCTTATTAACAAAATTGTTGTAAGCAAATTCTACCTGTTAAAATCAAATCCCATCCCTTGGGCTTATCTCCTACTAAGCATCATAGCAGGTTACCCAAACTCCTATTCACCACTTCCGTCTGTCCATCAGTTTGTGGATGGTGTGTAGAACTAAACTTCAAATCTGTCTTCAACTTCTTCTATAATATCCTCCAGAAATAACCAACAAATTTGGTATCTCAATCTGAAACTATGCTCTTTGGTAGACCATGTAATCTCACCACCTCCCTGAAAAATAACTCAGCAATATGAACAACATCATTAGTCTTCTTGCAAGGAATAAAATGTGCCATCTTTGGGAATCTGTCCACCACCACAAAAATGGAATCATGTCCTCTCTGTGTCCTTGGTAAACCAAAAACAAAATCCATACTAATATCATCCCATGGCTTCTCTGGTACAGGTAGTGGCTGATATATACTTGTATTTTGACTTGCTCCTTTCACCATCTGACATACTCTGCAACTCTGTACAAATTTCCTCACATCCTGCTGCAACTGTGGCCAATAATAATTTTCACCAACAATAGCAATGGTCTTATCTTGACCAAAGTGTCCAGCCAATCCTCCACTATGCTTCTCCTTACTTAGGTTCTCTCTCATGGAACTCCTTGGAATGCACAACTAGCTTCCTCTAAACAACCTGCCATGTTGGATTATGAAATCCAACCATTTTGTCCTGTCCAAAGTAACAAGTTCCAAACAAGCTTTTCAGGCCTTTGCAAAATCTGGATCTTCAGGATACAAACTTTTGAGCTCATCAAACCCAACAACCTCTATCTTCATTTCTGTCAACAAATTTTGCCTTCTACTCAAGGCATCTGCAACTTTGTTAGACTTTCCACTCCTGTGCTTCAAAACAAAAGTATAGCTCTATAAAAACTCAACCCATTTTAAGTGCCTTTGGTTCAACTTTCCTTGACTATTAAGATACTGCAAATCCTAATGATCAGTATATAAAACAAACTCCTTTGGCAACAAATAATGTCTCCATTTCTTCAAAACTTGAACTATTGCATAAAACTCATGATCATAAACAAAATACTTTTTCTTGGCATCATTAAGCTTCTCACTAAAATAGGCAATGGGCTTACCTTCTTGAGTCAAAACAACACCTATACCACTACCACTAGCATCACAATCTACCTGAAATACCTTATTGAAATTTGGAAGTGCTAAAACAGGTTGTTCAACAACTTTCTGCTTCAATGTATCAAAGCTCTTGTCTGCTCCTTTAGTCCATCTAAACGTTTTTCTATCCCCTCTCATTGTCTCAGTTAGGGGCGCACAAATGCTACTGAAATTCCTGATAAACTTTCTGTAAAAACTTGCCAAACCATGAAAAGATCATACCTCCATTGCACTCCTTGGTGTAGGCCATTCAATGATAGCCCTTATTTTTTCTGGGTCCATCTTAAGACCTTCCTCTGAGACAACAAATCCCAGGTATACCAACTCTGCAAAACTGCATTTCTTCAGATTAATCAGCAACTTCTCCTCCCTCAGCTTCTCTAAAACTCTTTTGATATGCATCAGATGCTCATCCCAAGTCTTACTGAAAATCAAAATGTCATCCAAATAAACAATAACAAAACTTCCCAAAAATTCTTTCAGTACCTCGTTCATGAGCCGCATGAATGTACTCAGTGCATTGGTTAGCACAAATGGCATGACTAACCACTCATACAAACCTTCTTTGGTTTTGAAGGCTATCTTCCACTCGTCTCCTTCTCTGATACAGATCTGGTGATACCCACTCTTCAGGTCAATCTTCGTGAAATACTTGGCTCCACTCAAACAGTCCATTATGTCATCCATTCTAGGCAATGGAAATTTGTACTTGATCGTGATCTTATTGATGGCTTGAGAGTTTGTACACATTCTCCACTCTCCATCTTTCTTTGGTGCTAGTACTGTAGGTACCGCACATGGACTTAGGCTTTCTCTTATCAATCCCTTCCTCAACAACTCCTGAACTTGTCTGTTCAACTCTTCACTCTCTGCTGGAGTCATTCTATGGGCTGCCTTGTTTGGAAAACTAGCTCCTAGTATCAAATCCATTTGATGACTTATCTTTCTTACTGGTGGTAAACCTTCTAGTACATTATCAGAGATAATGTCCTAAAATTCTTCCAACATATCTAAGACTTCTGCCGGTACATCTTCACATTTCTCTTGACTGATCTTAGGAATCAATGCAAAGCAATGACGCTCATGCTTCATACCTTCCAAAAATTTCCTACCATCTACCAAGCAAATTCTGGCAGTACTACATACCTTTTCTTCCACCTCCTTCAAGGGCTTCAACTTATGATGAACTCCATCCTTTGTTAGGGAATATGTGTTTGCACGGCCATCATGGACAACGCTCCTATCATACTGCCATGGCCTCCCCAACAACATATCACATGCATCCATCGGTATGATATCACACAACACCTCATCATGGTAGTCCCCAATCTTGAACTTCACTAAACACTGCTTATTGACCAAAGCTCTGTGGTCCTGCAACCATGCAATCCGATATGGATGTGGATGCTTTCTTCTTGTCAACTTCAACTTGTCAACCATCTCCTCTGAAAAAAGATTGTCAGTGCTTCCACTGTCAATAATAATATCACAACATTTACCTTCACATTTGCACCTTGTGCGGAATAAACTCTTCCTTTGATTTGGTTCTTTCTCCTCATTCAGCAAGGTTCTTCTGACAACTAGGGTTTCTCCCCTTTCAGCATCTTTAGAATACTCAAAATGTGCATCTTCATCTACATGTGCAACTCGTGCATTGCCTTCAGGTCTTCTATTTGTCCTTCCTTGATGTTACGGACACTCGTATGCTCGATGCCCTTCTTCTCCACATTGGAAACAGGTTCCTCTAAAACCTCCTCTTCCAGGTCCTTGTCCAGGTTGGCCTCTTCCTCTTCCTCTTTGCTCACCATTGTTTTGGTCACGAGGGCAGTAGGTATTATCTCCTCTCTAATTTCGACTGGTGCCAGCTTCTTCACTCTTCTTTGGATCTTCATTTCAGCCTCCATAGGGTCTTCCACTAGTCCTTCCGCCTTGACCTCTTGCCCTTTGCTTACTGTCAAATCTTTTATTCAACTTCTCTTCCACCTTCAGGGAAAACTAATATGCATCTTCTATGGTGGTCAGTCTGACCAGGCTCAACTCTTCTTGGATACTTGGCCTCAACCCATTAATGTAACGGGCTACCTTCTCCTTATTGGCCTCTACATGACCGGTTCTGATAGTAATCTTATAAAACTCTTATGTAAACTCCTTAACAGACTTGTTACCTTGCTTTAGTCCTTGCAGCTTCTTCAACAACTCCATCTCATAGTCCACAGGAATGAACTGCTTCTTCAGTTTCTCCACCATCTGATCCCATCTGGTGATCTTTCCTTTTCCTCTTATGTTCCTCTCTAACTGGACCTCCTTCCACCAAATACTAGCGTGGCCCTTCAACTTTGTTTTTGCAAACTTGACCCGATCTGGGTCCTCCACATCTTCATACTCGAAATACTCCTCCATGTCATTGATCCAATCAATAAGTTGTTCCGGATTCAAATCTCCAGAATATGTAGAAACTTCGATCCTGAGCCTTTTTCTGATCTTAGAAATGACCCTCAACAACCTAACTTCTGCAGGATCTCCTGCAGCTTCTTGTTCTTCCTCAGATAGCTCCTCTTTAGCTTCATCTTCGCTTTCTTCTCTTGTTCTCGGATCAAACCCTCTTCGCAGCTCCTCTTGCAATGCATCAATTTGCCTTTGCAGGGATCTAAAACCCTCTTCCATCAAAGTATTTCTCTGAACATGATTTCTTTGTGGAGGCATTTTGATCTCCGCAGCAAACCCACAACCTCAGGTCCTGGTGCAAATTGCCTCACGGTCAGCGATCTGTCTACACACTCAAGAAACCTAGCTCTGATACCACTTGATGAAGGGGGTAAATCACAAAACACACAACAACAAAAATTGAACACAGAAAATAGAACTTTCTTTTATTGATTTGGGCAACTCATTACATTACAGAATCTTAATTCCAATAAGAGGAATCAATCCTCCACAGGCTTCAACTCACTACAGCTACCCATCACCAGGATTTGGAATCTTCTACCTTCTGTAACCCCCAAATCAATTGGGGTTTCTATTTTCTCGCGTATTCTTGACTCTACACTTGCCCCCATAACTCTACTATTGCCCAGGGTTCCCAAAATAGTCATAAATAGTACTTTTTGGCGGCCTCCAGCTAAATTTCAAAATTTGCAACTCCCTCCAAAAGTAGGTCAACTTCCGGGAAGCATAACTTTTGATCCGGGTGTCTGATTGACGAACCGTTTTAAGCGCTGGAAAGCTCACGATGTGAACTATCATGCCAAAAATCTGTAAATGGATTTCTATCAACTTTTTGGGATGTTTTAGTGCCTCATATCTCGTTTCAAAAATTTTCAAGGGCTTTTCAGAAAACAAAAACTTTAATATCTTTCAGCTCACAAATGATCTTTACCTGATTCCTTCACCAAAGGTCTTATATTTCCATTATGTAACTTTCTGTAAGTTTTCACTTCAATCCGTGCCCAAATGCAAACTTTCAAAAAATAGCAGGTACACTTTCCAAAATAGGCAGGTTGCTATTTTTAGCAGTTTTGGAAAAACTGAAAGTCCTACATCATTATTCTGGATATTATGGAATGAAAAACACTAATTATGGAAAGAAATGAAAACAGCTACAATGATTTTGAATTATCTTCTTTTTGGGTGATGTAAGATTGCCCTTACACCACTAGATGCTCCTGCATCAAATTTATGCTCAACTCAACATATAGGTTTACTAGGACTAACAATCTCATCAAGATCAACACAAACCAACATTAATAGACATTTTATTTTTAATCTATCTTACTATTTTCACAAAATTACAAGATTATACTACAATTTTTTTTACTATGATTTAAAACCAACTAACATATTTTTCTCTCATAACATGTTTAACTTTACATGTTTACGTCTTATAATTGTTTACCTTTTATGTGGGTCATTTGTTTCACTATCATCCTAATACGTAATAAAATTAATGAAAAAATGAAATTGGGATTCCAAACTTGTCAAGAAGACTCAATTTTCGATCACTACGCCTAACCATAAAATTCTTATTTAGCATGTTTAATTTTTCTTCAGATGCCTCTTAACTAATTATTGGCTATAATTCAAACCATAACAAGTTCAATGCAATCTACAATGCAATATATATTTTGTATTGTACAATTATTTTGCATTAGACATATCCATTCGGATGCAAGGTTATAGAAAATCCAAAAATGAAAACAAGAGAGTACCAAGGCAATTATTTTCCTAGACTTAAGTTGAAGTGGCACACTGTCAATCCCCTTTTGAGCACATCCAGAGCTTGGGCTCTACTCCTCTAATTGATGCTTTTGATTTAGCTCCTAAACATGATGCATGAATAATGTTGAAGCACAAACAAGACACGCTGGTTGTTTGACATAATGTAGATCCAATGTGAAGCACATACAAGGCATGTCGACTATTTGATTGAGTTGTCCAATTTGAAATTTGTATACTCATAACCTCTATCAAATATACAAATTGTTTCTACACACAACCTAATTGAATCTGTTTGACTGAGTTGTCCATCAAATTCTACCTTGAACCCTAGATCACTTGCTCACATTATATACACACAAGTATGGTAAATATTGTTCTTATTTAAAAGAAAAAAGAATGTTAATTAAACATAGCCATCAAAAGTCTAGATCAACAAACAAACAAAATCTAAAAATATTGTATTTTCTAAAATTTTGGAAGGAACATATTCATCTTCTATTTTCTAAATTGTTCATTTTCAAAGCATATTGGTGTGGCCTTACTATTCTATTATAGATTACATTTGACTTAAAAATAAAGCCTCATTTATGTTACAAAATCATGTGTATTTTATTGTTGATTTCTTTTAAGATCACAATAGGGTTTTGCATCAAATTTCTAATATAAAATGTTATAGCATAATAACAATATGATTTCAGACAAGGAGGAGATTATCTTACACAAATAATAATACTGGCACAAAGTTTGATCAGCAAAATTCAAAAGCATAAATTTCAGTATAAGGGCAAAAGCCCTTTCTTCCAACCCATTTTTCTATTATTACAGATTGATCTAAATGTTTAAAATTCTGGTTTTGTAGGGGAATGGATACCAAAACAATTTACTTCTATTGTTTCAATTTAGAATTTACTATTAAAATCTGCCAACTAAATACAAAAGCTATATATATATAGTTGAGATCTAATATGATTATCAAGTAAAAAGAAGTACCACCTACCTCGATAGCCTTCTAAACTGTGTAATGCCTCCTAACCCCTCAAATCTCAATGCTTTGTTCCTTAGCTTCTTCTCTTAAAATTTTTCTTCCAAGAACACTATTTGCCAAAAGAATAAGAGAACTAGAATACCCCTTCTTCCTCCTTCCCTCCATTTATAGTTTTATTTATTATTTTAATTTCTATTTTGAGGAGGAATTGCCTCCACAAATTTAGTAACTTAATTGATCAATCAAGGATAGATAACTTACACTAAGAGGAACTTGTTAACTTCCTCAGAACTCATGAGAAGACATGCAAAGTCTTTTGTTATCTCAGTCATGCATTACTTAACTAGAAATCAAACAGAAAAATACTCTTAAATAAAGGAATTTAGTTGAGTTATTTATGCATGTAAATATTTAACAAAGAGATTTTAAAAATTGATCTCCATAATTAGCTCTCATTTATAAATTTTTAAATTAAATTAATAAAATTTTAAGAGAATTATTTTCACATGATAAAGTTAAAAATAAAAACAATTTCTAATATATTTTATGATTTAATTTAATTTAACTTAATTGTATTATTTCTTTATTTGTAAAAATTAATAATTATCGTTGTTTATTATTTATTTTATTTTTGCCTTAACTATTGTCAACATTAAGTAATTACCCCTATATTTTATTTTAGCAAGAAGGTTAACTTTTGCTAGGGAAAGAGGGTCGTGGCATGTTTCATGGTTGTTTTGACTCATGCCCAATGGATGTTAAGGACATTGTTTTCTTAATGTTTAGTAGACAAACATCCCTAAGAGGTCACTAAGATGTTGACTATTTTTAGTCCTCTTGACTCAAACAGTCTTCCCCTTAGGAAAAGCCTTGCAATCCTGTCTAGAATCTGTCAAATCCTAAGTGTTTTTTCTCCTCTTAGCCTTAATCATTTTGACCCTATGTGATAACCGATTTAAGACATACAAAATGGTTCACTTACGTGTTGAAATACAAGGGAAAACCCATAAAAACCTAAGTCCAAAAGTTCATGGCTTTTTCCCTTTATTTTCCAAGTGTTTTGGTGGTTCGAGTTTCAATGTTCTTCCTGTTGGCATGTTGTTCCTCTGATGCCTGATGCCCCACCTTGGTTCTTCATGTTTTGCACAAGTCTTTTGGATTCGTGGTGTCATACATGCTCCTTCTTTTGTGCCTAAATGACACGCTCTCTGTGTTGATCCTAATTTTTGACCTCGATAGTCTCTATTTCCTCTAAGTATTGTAGGTGGTAGACTTTGGGTGGATCTTTTTTTGATTGCCTAGATGGCAAGCATTATCAACACAATCTGACCCCAAACTCTGATGAATCCTTCAAATGCACAAGTGTTCCATACCTCAGGCATCAGAGGTACAATTGTTTTTTTTCTTTGTTTGACAATGGTCAACTGAAGGTCTAATCCTTGACTTTTTGCCAATGCTCTCTTCATCAAATATGCACTTAAATGCTTTCAGCTCCCATATTTTGGAGCCTTGTCCTTGTTCATCTCTGATCCTAATTTTTGAAAAGTGAAAAGAGTGCTAAGTTTTTAGACTTCGACCTTCAAGGAAGTCCTCATTCCCTCGTTCTAGTTGTAAGCTTTCGGTGGAAAGCCCAACACCTGACTCCCAACTAGCTTCATATAATCCTAAGGCTTGTAGACTTCATGGGTTGGGTTTGTTCTATTCCTTCATTTCAATTTAAGGGATAAGGTGAAGGCTCGATCTCATAAATCTGACATTTACCTAGTATATGCTCACAAATTTTAGAAATCGAGATGAAGGTTGATCATTTGCTAAAAAGTGATGTTATTTTAGTGATGGTTTGATCACTGACCCCTAATGGTCTCTCCTTCTCTTTCACTTGGTAGGGTTGCAGGATTTCCTCTTGCCTGATCTAAGAGCTGAATATCTATTAGAAGCCTGATTTGTCGGGGCCCGATAAATTTACCTTCCCCATTCCAAAAATGTTGCAAATTATGACAAGATGTCTTAGAAACCTTCTTGGTCATCATTAATAACATTTGCAGAGCCTGATGGAGTGTTGTGACGACCTCTTGTCTCTTCATGCTGCTACAGACCCCTCATTTAATGTAATTCACTACTTCAGCATGGTTCAACATTCCATCTCTATGGATTTTCATGATTGGCCTATGTGGGCATGATGCAAAGCAATGCGGGTGATCCTAACAAATACATTGAATTATCTTTCTTTTGCCCATTCACCACTACAATGATGGTTTATGATTTCTATCTATGCATACTTCAATGATGTAATAAGATTTTTGTTGTTATTTTGTCAACAACTGTGACTCTGTATCAGCTGTATACTTTTCCTTTTGATCAATATAACACTAATTCTTTGCCTTTTCATGCTTCTTGCTTACTCTGTGTAATACTAAATCTACTTGCTATCTTGTGAATGCTTAATTCCTTGTAGTTTTTAGTTTCTCCCTTTACCTCTATTAGGGTTTTCTTTTATATATGCATGCTTATCAACTGTTTGAGATTATTTTTTGCATCTTGGTTGTTATTGTTGTCAAAATACTGAATCTGGTGTATCACTCCCTATTCACTTTCTCGCATTACTCCTCCCTTTTCTATAGTGATTTCATAGTATTAGGTTTAGTTGCAACATTCTCTAAGTCCTAAACTCAAAAAGAGGAACTACTTCTCTAGAGGTCTGATCTCATTGTAGGGTCCAACACCTGAGATCATTCTCATTGTGTCATTGGGATACCTGAACCTAGTTCAAGCAGGGTGCGATTTCACATGACAACAGTTGTCAACCACCTCACTTCAAACATGAGTACAATAATTAAGGTGCATCCACAATAGCCATCACATTTCTACCAATTCACTTCTACAAGTCAGGTTTAATTCCCCACATTAGAAAGTCACTTTTGTAGGCAGAGAGTTTAGATTCGCAAGTACGATTTGAACTAGAGTAAGATAAATCTAGTTTACATATTATGAATCATTCATTTGACAAGGCTCTAATTCTACACATTGATGACTCAATTCCCGACATCTATTATAATATCTTCCATTGAAATTTCAAGATAAATATCACATTTAATTTATTTAAATTCTATTAATTCAATATTATATTTATTCTTTAAATCTGAACTCTAAAATCTTAAGCTTATAATATTATTTAATTATTTACCTAAGGTAAACTAGTGGTGGAAACACATATTTTCATCACAACTATATTATGGAATTATACCCCCATAAATCTACTAACACACTTTGGAAGGCAATAATTTTCAGCTATATGAAAGAGAAGTATGTTGGAGCTCCTCCAAGACATATATAAAATAAGCTTAACTAAATTTAGTAGTATAGGCCACAGATACAACCCTTTAATAAATTTAGCAATACATGCCACATATATAATTTCCCTCGTGTACATAGCTAGTAGAGCTATCTAAAATGTTGTTGAGCATTTATGAATTTATATCACTAGCACACAAACACATGAGGGCCACTATATTGTAATCTTTGATTTCAATAAAAGGAAGCATACTAAATCTTAGCTTACAAGATTGAATATACCCTAATGTTGATAGAGGGATCAATGTAAAGTTAAAAATTTCAAGTGATATCTTGATTGCACAAAAGCAATCTATGTGTATGGTTAATTAGTAGATATCTTGATTTAACTTCATGACTATATTAAATTATTTAAGGGCACCTTATGATTTATTATGAATTTGTTTGAATTCTTTCTTAAGGAAAATATATGAATGGAGATTATTACATTTGTTAAAACAAGAAGGCACTATTGTGGTTAGTTAGATGCAATGAGAAAATATGTTGATAGGTTCATTATGGCATAACTATGAAGACTTACTATACCTAAAATTAAATTTCATAATATTTCGTTAATAATCATAAAAAAAATTAATAGAATTTCTTAGCATATATATAATTGCTCATTACATTGGAAGACAAGTGAAAATAGAGTATGGTTACTACTATAACACAAAGTAAGATAAGTCAATCTTCTTTTTTAAAAACTCTTAGCTTGTAACTTATACTTTATGGTATTCAGTGGAATTAATTGATGTATGTCTTACAAGCATAGATAAATATAATTGTAGTTTTATATTAAATATATTAAAATTCTTAACATGGTGAGGAAATGGTCTTAGCTAGAAGTTCTACTATGAGAGTGGTGTGTCAAACCTTTGCATTAACACGTTGTCATCTTGTGGTCCAAAGAATGAAACTAGAGAAAGTGCAAAATTAATGTCCAAGTGAGCTAGAAGGAAAACTTGCAAGATAAAACAAAATTAAAAATTAAAATATTTCTGGTTGATATAGGATTCCTAGTGAATTGAGGATGCTCCTACATCATGATATTCTAGCACTTTCCACTTAGACAGAATCTCTTATCCTTCTCCTTTTTACATTTTCTATTTTTGAAGACAAGTTTCAAGTAAGTTGTAGTCAATGCCTATTTTAAATGTGTGATAAATGCTACTCATTACATACTTTTTTGATTTTATAGATTTTCTAATGGAGCACTCATTTTGAGGAGGACACAAGAATCATTGTCCATATTTACATATCCTCTGAGTGTTTAAAATATTTACTTTCCACGGTACTGCTTGTTTTACTTTGACATGCATAATTACAATAGTTCACATGGACATAAAATTAGGGGCAAAATGTAATGGAAAAAATTACATAGCCATGCCCTTTTCCCTTAGTTTTTTGGCCCACTTTGAGTATATTGTTAGTTATGCAATAACAATTCTACAAGGGACATTAATTTCAACTGATGGGATTATCCTAGATTGTTCTCATCATCACTCATCCCCAAGAACCAATTATGATCCCTAGATTTCCTAGTTTAGATTTTTAGGTGTAGCATTGACCAAGGCCACTTCTTCACACACAAATTCAAACCTCAAACATTCAAAACTCAAATTTCAAATTGAACCTTGTTTCCCTTTTCCTACTAGTTATTGTGAGATGACCCAGCACATGTTTATGTGGATTTGTGTGCTATGTTGTTGTATTTAAGGATATTCCTTATCCATTTGAATCCATGCTTTATACCTAGGCCCTAGAAGAGGAAAACATTTATATAGAAGCATCATAGATCATCCTAATTGCATTATCAACTTGCATCATCATCCTAGGCATACTGCATAGTTTCCTATTGTCTTCGATATTTGTTTATTATTGTTAGATTAGTCTTACCAGGGGGGCTTGACCAAAGGAGAACAAATTCTTGTCTAGAAAGTTCTTAAATGGTGTCAACCACCCCACTTCAAACATGAGTACAATACTCAAGGTGCATCCACAATAGTCATCAATTTCTACCAATTCACTTCTACAAGTGAGGTTGACTTCCACACATTAGATCCACTTTTGTAGGCATAGTGTTTAGTTTCACAAGTATGGTCTAAACAAGGGTTGTTAGAATTTGAGAAACAAATTACAACCCATAATCGAATTGAAAAAGTTAGAAACAATAAACTATAAATGAAAATGAAATGAAATAGCATAATAGTGATATTGAGAGATTCAATGTAAATGCTCAAATGACACAACATCATCAAGAGAGATTTATAGCTCCAACATTTGAATGAATCAAAATACAAGCTAGGTAGTGAGTTTATATAGAAAAGGGTGAGGGTAGAAGTGACAACACTAACCAATAGGAAGTGACCATCTATCAGTCTTGTTGTGCCCTGCACAACCCACCCCATTTTGCTTCAAAATAGGGACCCCCTCTCTTTTGCTTGCCTCAAGTGTTGCAAAGTTTTTGTTCTCTTGGATGGGGTTTCAATTAGTTGACTCACTATCTTCATATGCTCTAATTTGTGGGCCCAATTTACTTGATTTCTTGATGATTTTATGCTTTTTAAGGTTTCGGGCTATGTCGTTTTGGCATGCTAAGAGGGGTAGACCACCTGCAATACTTTGGTGGTTGGCGTTTTAGCTTGCTTGATAAGTGAACTCTTGTGGTGCAGGATTTGATTTCCCTCCACCTACCCTCGGTGGTGCATTAACGATGGTTCTCCCGTGCATGTAATTAGCCCCTTTAAAGTATTCTAAGATCGATTGTTCCTCATTTTTCTTTCTTGTGATTATTTGTTACTCTCCTTGGGCCCATTACATTCTCTTGATCTTTGCATACACTCCCCAATTCTACTACAAATCCTAAATGGTTGAGGACAATAGAAGCTAGTGTGTGTGCATTCTTAAGCTTCAAATTTCTTCACCATAGTACCCAGATCATCTATTCTAGGTTAGTTTCGAACACTTTTCATATAAATTGATATGCGTGCTCCAGTATTTTCTATTGGTAGTCTTTGGTCGATTGTGCTTGTAATTTTTGAACTAGATCATGTTTCTTATTTTCATTTTAATATAGATTTTGTTTTGGGGCTAGGGTTTCATGGTTTTCCCTTTATCGAGTCATCAAATCCATTTATTTATATGGCATGCCTTTTGAGGCTGTTTAAAATGGGGTAGGGATTTCCCTTTGTTAGGTGAGACTCTCCCTTTGCCCCTTTGCTTCTCTTGGTTCAATTGAGTGTGTGGAGCATTGGAGATTGGGCTTCTAGTCTCTAGCCTTCCTTTTTAAGGGCCTTAGAAGGTTCCCTATGATCTCATTGGTTCCTTCTATGGTAGTGTTTTCAGGTGTCAGGCTTCCTAAGCTTCATCTTCCTATTTGAGTCAAACAAAAGGCAACCCTGCCCTCCATCCCCCAACTACCTAACAGATGTCAGAGTTCAGGCGTCGAGCCTCCTAAACTTTCCCTTCCATTTATTAACCTTAAATAGGAGTCAGCCCCACCCTCTGACTCCCAATCACATGGCATATGTTGGAGTTCAGATGTCAGGTCTTGTGCATTAACCGTTACTATGAAAAGGGTACCTAAGAGCCTGTCGCATCCCGAATGCGATGACTAATACTTGCATGCTTTTAGAGTTTCACTATCAAGCCTTCCACTCTAGTTCTCCTTATTTCCCTCAACCCAAAGAAGAGGTAAGGCTCAATCCCCAATCTCCAATGATCACCAAAAAATTGCATATTTGGCATTTATTAAAGTATCTATAATGGTTTTGATTATCATTATACTCTTATGATAACTATGAAATAATCTAGCTATGCCTAATCCTGTAAATAAATGCAACATTATTGACTGGATGAATGTGTAGGAAAATGACAAAGGTCCCGCCAATAAGAGATAAGAAGGAAGAGTTCAAGGGATACTTGCCTGTTTCTAAGATGACTAATTTGTTGCAAGTATGTGCCTAATCGGTGTTGTCATTGATGTCAACATATCTGTGTTGTCATTAGTGTCAATTGTATTCTTATTCTATTGACTGATTAGATGACTTATATGTTGAGGATATTGAGAAAATTAGCTCCTTTGGAAGAAACAATAAGTTACAGTGGAAACAATGCATTTCATGTAGAAGAATAGTCCAGTAGAATGCTCCGCATTTCCTGTAGAATAAATATCTTTACTTGCGGATTGGAAGTTATTTAGAAGCCTGTCTAAAGATGTTATACTCTAAGTTTGAGCCTCTGGTATGAAGAATTGAGTGAGTTATGTTCACCAGAATGAAAGCAACTTTTTCTGTGTGTTTGGTGGTGACAGGGAGAAAGTGTTTTGCTCCACATTCCTCCACATTGAAGTATTTTGGTCTGCGGTTCTGGAAGTAAGTCTATAATGATGTCAAGTACCTTTGGATACAATGATTCATGATTTGGTGGTCTGCAAGCTATCTTTTGCTTATGACAGTGGCTGTTAGTATTGTTCTTGTGCTCTGGTTTGAAGAATCTTCTTGACAGAGTTGTTAGAGAATGTGCGGTTGTTCCTGGTGATTACAGTGTGCTTGTGGATGTCTCCTGATCATGTTCCTACCTTTGGATTGGTCCACAAAGAGAAAATTGAATTGTGAATGAAAAATGTTCTTGCAGACTCAATGCTCTCATCAGTCTTGGCCAACCTGATTAAATTCATCATTTGCAGAGATACATCGAAGATTGTAGAAGCGTGTCATGGCATGGAAGATTGTGTTTGAGTCCTAGCTAAGGTGTGGCATGATCCGCATACTTTCTTACATCTTTTCCTCAGCTAAATCTGTATTAGGTCCAGACCTATTTTAAGTATGTTTGTAATGCCGACCTTGGAGATTGTTCCAACAGTTGATGATTGTAATGCTGACCTTGGAGATTGTTCCAATGGTTGATGATTGTAATTCCGACCTTGATGATCATTCCAAGGTTGATGTAGTGTATAAATACTTGTAATTGAGTCGTGAAAATGTATCCAAGTACGAAGATGTGTAGATAAAGTGAAAGAAGGTAGCATAGCAGAGTAGTGGTGTTTTGTGCTTCAATGGAACTAAACCTTGGCATGGAGTAGATGCTATTATCTTAGTTCACCCTTTTGGCAGTGAGTCTCCTTTCGGCAGTGAGCCTTCCTTTGGCAGTGAGCCATCCATAGGCAGTGAGCCTTTCTTTGCAGTGAGCAATTTGGGTAGTGAGCCGTATAGGCAGTGAGCCTCTATTTTTCAGTATTGATATAAATTATATATTTCTATGGGATAACACCCACCGTGGTTTTTCCCTTATAGGGTTTTCCATGTAAAAATTTGGTGTCTCATGTGTTGTTTATGCTTTTGTGTTGAGCCTCTCATCTGATGCTTTCATGGTTATAACTGAATATGAGTAATTGATAAGTTAATGATTATATTTGGTTAAAAGTTTTAGGACAACTAATTCACCTCCCTCTCAGTTGTCTGGTGCAGTCTAACATAATCCCTACCAAAAGATAGGGGGCATGTACATGGGACATCTAGATCCTTGGGGTTACTTGCAACAGTTGCAAGGAGAGACCAACAAGTCCTTCCAAACTGAGTACACGGGATTACTCCAGGTTGTTTCTTTCTTGATTTTAATGCAAGATCTTGAGTTGGTCCTAGCCTGTGCTCAGAGATATAAGGCTGGAAGCAAGAAGATACTTGGGCTAGCAGGACATGTGGTTCTAGACTTCACATCTGACATGGTGGATAAGGTCTTTGGCCTGTTCACTTATGGAGACTATGACAAGATTACAAAGAATATTGCCCTGACCTATTATAATACAAGGATAGGGGCAACAACAAGCTACATGAACCAACACATCTTGACCACTCAAAGGAAGCACCCCTTGAAGATGGCACCTATCCAACCAAGCAGTGAGTTCAAACAGGATGGAAGGAGACTCATTATCCTCCTTAGCAGGGTGTTTGGGTTACCTATAGCAGATGAATGGCACCCCTGGATATGCGAGTTTAGCATGAAGGTGGTGGATGGAAAGAGGATTTATTGGGGTACCTTCATCAGTGACAAACTAAATGAACAACTATCAGAGGTCATGGACACAAAAGAGTTCTACATGACCTCCTAGTTGGTTTACCTCCTGGACTATCAAGCCAATTTTCCTAGACTATAACAGGTGGGCTCTATTCAACAAGGGGAGGTCTTAGTGTATGAACACTTTCCCCAGCTAGAACTCATGGCAATCATGAAGATATTTTGCATCGTTAATAATGCTTTTGTATACGCAGTTATACAAGGGCGGGGACATGACTATTCCTATAGGTTATTTGTGCAAGCTGCAGATGAGCTGGCCCATTGGGGCAATTGGTATATATAGTTCCATACCTTCACCTACATTCAAGTGATGGGCTTTGACAAGGAACCCTATAAACTACATAGGTACCCAAGTGATAGGATAATCCTATTAGAGATATGTAGGTAGGTAGCTGAGGTATAAAAACTGATATCAAGCAAGCATAAATCCAACTTCAAATTCCCCATCAAGGTAGGGGAATACTCATACCAGAATATAATCAATGCAAAGCATGCATAGATAGAGATAGCCACCTGATCCTTGGGGGATTTTGATAACATAAAGAGCAATTTTGACCCCATTGGACGGGTCAACCCTTTGATAGGCAGTTGGTATGTCCATGAGCCTGCTTTAGAAGATCATTGGGAGAACTACATGGATGACCATGAGGTGAGAAAGAGAGATTATTTCAGGTTGAGACTTCACTTGGTTAAAGGCCTAAACCTTCGAGGGCTCCCCAAAGTGTCAAAGGGGATGAAAGAAGATGGTTCTCTACTAGATCCCTCCTATGAGGAGAAGAAGATATATGGCTAGCCCTTAGATCCTATCAAGTGGGATCAAGTAGAAAATATTTCAATTGAGCACATAGCCAAGGAGGTATTTAAAAGAACTAGGGCTTGGATGAAAAATCCATATCCCATGATTGACCCTTATCCCAATAAAGAGGTTGAGAGCTCAAAGGGGGCCAAGAAAAGGAAGAAAGTGGAAAAGGGTGCATCCTCTACAGCCCCAAAGGACCAAACTGAGAAGGTTGACCCTACTACAACCAAAGAAAAACACAAGGAAATGGTAGTGAATGTGGAATCGGAGGAAGAAGAGGAAGATGAGATACCCTTGGCCTAGAAACTCTAAGGAAGGGTCCCCACTTCTACATCCAAAGAGGGAACATTAGCCTCAGCACTAGGTCCAACCACCATCTTTGCTCCATTGTCCACACCCCCGCTAGTCCACATATCCACTGCCTTTGCAATAGAAGTAAAGGTGGCCCCTTCATCTACTTCCCCTCCACCATCGCCTCTCCAATAGGCATCTTTCCCATCACCTCCACCTTCTTCATCTTCACTACCCTCATAGCTCCCACCTGGCCAACCTTAAAGCACTACATCACTGCCAATGCCTCCTTCTCCCATTGCACCCTGTGCCGAGACCCCTCTTGTATAGATCAAAGTTGTGGGAGAACAACTTAAGGATGATGAAATTCCATCAGTTGAGGACTAGGGTAAGGGAGAGGAGGTACATGAAGAATATTTGGGAGACAAAGGGCCACTACAGGAAGTACTTGTTAAGGATGTTGTCATGGGATAGCAAGAAGAATCAGGTGGGGAGTCTAAGGAATTAGGGAAAATTGCAGTCTTGACCCCCTCACCTACAAGGTCTCCATCTCCTGTGCCTACACATTCTCCTCCAAGGGATACCATGTCAAAGACAGGCCTCCTGGTTTAGATCAACAAAACTGTGGAGAGGAGGAAAAAGACTTATGTGGAAGAGGAGGATCTGGCCACAGTTGCACAAGTATTAGGAGCCCCTCCTAAGATAAAGAGGGCCAGAACTTTCTCTTATATCTCTACCAATGAACAAGGAGTGAGGATTTCTCAAGTAGCCACCCCATTGGTAGAGAAAGAGGAGGCAACCATGACCTCCCAATATTATAATGTTCAACAGATTTTCCTTGGCTCTAAGACTAGGGAGGGAGATAAAAATTCCTTGACTAATGTAGTTTCAGCCATCTTGGACAGAATGAGGAAGGATGAGGTAACCAAGGAAAAGCCAAAGAAGCAGGTAACACAATTATCTACTTATATTACACAATTAGTAGTCCCTATTGATTCTAATCCTCCTGCACCAGCCCTATTGGAGGCCATCACCAATGAGGGTCAAACCTTTTATCCATTAGGCATCCTCCTTGCAGCAAGTGCCTGGAAAGATTCATTGGAAACCTTTGGAAAATGGACCCTTAGGGAGGCATTGGATGTATACCACTCCATTGAAATGGAGTTGGAGGTGGTAGAAAAGTTGAAGGGCACCATTGAGGATGAGCCATTAGTTTGGGAGGAATACCTCTCTATTTTGCAAAAGATGGAGGCCATCCCCCAAAGCACACTTTTGCAGTTAGGGGTCCTGGACAAGGCTGACCCATGGACAATTGCAGAATGGATAAAGGTAGGGAAGATTAGGGCTAAGTTGCTACAGAATTGTAAGGCCAAATTGCAAACAAAGGCAGATGCAACCAAGCAGGGATCAGACAAAGTAGAAGCCGTCATGAACTCAATCCCTTGAAAGTTCAAAGATGACACATTGGTAGTCCTTCCTACAACAAGGATCACAAGGGAATTTTATACCATCTTTCAGCAACAACTTTCAGATCAAGGCATAGATAATTTGATGAGGCTAAAGGCCCTATTTACAAAGTTTCAAGAGCAGTTGGTTAATTTGGCTGGTGTCCAAGATAAGCTCAAGCATTCCACCTACTCACAACAGATCAAAATCAAGTATCACAATGGACCAACTATGAACGACATTTAAGAGGCCACAACCAACTTCCAAAGCCAATTTGCGGAAGGGGCATAATATCCTTGTTCTTCACTATCATTTTTTGATTCTTTCTTCTATTTATTAGATAAGGTTGACCTTACTTGTGTGTAACATCTTTATTCAGGCCAACTGGGGCCAAATTTTATAATGTAAATGAATGGAACCTCATATATAAAGAGGATTTTGAACATTTTGTAAGGGGGAAACATAAAGGACTTGTGCTAGCACAAGCTATTATTTTGTTCTGAAGGCATGTAAGTGGCATTTTGATATGCATGTTTAGGGTGTGGGAATCCTGCTCTTTCGTAATCTGCCAATATTTTGCCAACTAATGAGAAGACAATTTTGACCATTCCTATGTTTTTGCCCAATGGTGGTAATGTATCTATGCTTTTCCTTGCACATGGCATATGTTGAGGAATCTTGCTCTTGATTGATAAATCATTAACTTAGTGGTTGAATAGGGTTTAAATTCTATGCATGTAATATGGTGTCTTCATATTCATGTTCTTCTGCTTCTTTTCCTTAGAATCTCATACTTGTAGTGTACATGATTGTGTGAAATACTAGTCATCCATTCCTTGTTTAATCTGATCTTATTGACATTGTTATGTGAAGTGGAGAGCCAGGTGCAGAGGTTGTCTGATCATTTTGCATTTACTTTTTCTTCTAAACCCTAACCTCCTTTTTCCCTTTTTTTTTTTATATAGATTAACTAAAGGATTAGCATTTTACATCTCAAAGAATATCTACCTTGCAGAGGTTACTAAGCATCTAGTTTGATATTACTAACACAGGCCCCTTGAACAAATAATCACATTATCCACTTAGCTACTCCAACATTGTTGTGACCAAGCATAATAGGGACCTTGGGGTAATCATAACATCATTAGGTTGCCTTTCAGGAGAAGTAGAGTGTCATTCATTCCACTTAGAGTTGATGTGCCAAAACAACCGTCAACAAGTCTAAAGATAACAAAGTATCTTCCCAAGATAGCTAATGGGAGCTCCCTTGTAGAATGACAACACCTCATAACCCACTCACTTAATTAAACCCACTTTATGAACCTAAGCAAGATTAATAAAAGGTGTAGGAAAAAACTTCTAATAAGGAATATAAAACCTATATTAACACCCCCATAAGTGTAGCTTAGGTGGGTGAAAAAGATGGGTCCCAGAAAATCAAACCTGATGAGGTACCCATGTACAAAAAACTCCCCCAAAGAGAAGTAGCCCCCCCACAAAAGAGAGTATGGCCCCCAAAATAGAGAAAGAAATAAGGAGCTAAGAAACCCTCAAAAGAGGACACCTGTCGCACCCCAAGCAAAGCTCACAAATGAATGAACTTGTTCCCAGTGAAGGGTGTGGTGAAGGTGTTTGCAGTTTGATATGATATCAAATAGTAGCTAAGATCAATGGTTTTCTCCTGAATCAACTCCTGAATGTAGTGCATGTGGATCTCAATGTGTTTGGTTTGTTGATGATGGACTAGATTGCTAGAGATCTATATCACACTTTGGTTGTCACAAAGGATGATTGTTTGCTTCCGTAAGGGAATACCAAACTTAGTGAGAATGTGCTGAAGCCAAATGGCCTCAGTAGTAGCATTAAATACTCCTCGATACTCAACCTCTGTATATGAAAGAACAATAGTAGAATGCTACTTACTCGACCAAGAAACTGGACCATAACCAAGAGAGAAGAAATATCCTAAGGTAGATTCTGATCCTGAGAATCACCTGCCCCATCTAAATATGTATAACCCACGAAGTCAATATCCATGCCCGCTGCATAGTGAATCCCATAATTGTGAGTTCCATGTACATAGTGAAGAATCTGGTTAGCTTCTTTCTAGTGCAATTCATGTGGCTCCTGCATGAACCTGGAGACCAGGCCCACAACATATGATAGATCAAGCCTTGTGTGAGTCAAGTATATGAGACTCCCAACCCGTTGGTGATACAAGGTAGCATCCACCAATGGTGAAGAACAAGCCTCAAGTTTGAACCCTAGAAAAAAATGGAGTCAGTGCAGGCTTATAGTCAGTCATGCAAAATCTGGAGAGCATATCAAGTGCATAGTTGGGCTGAGAAAGAAAAATACTAGTCGAACACTAAGCGATCTCAATGCCCAAGAAGTAGTGCTGAAGGATCAAGTCTAACATTAGAAAATGGTCATGAAGGGCAGTTTTTCCTGCTTGGATGGTGGATGAGGAACCCACTATAATCAACAAGTCATCATCATAGAGAACAAGGAATGTGAGAGTATCATCCTATTGTAGAATGTACACATTTAGATCAGAATGGCACCTAGTGAACCCAACTAATAGAAGGAAGGAGTCCATCTTGGCATACCAAGCTTGAGGTGCTTGTTTGAGGCCAAAGAGCGACTTCTAAACATGGCAAACAAGTGAAGGATCTTGAATGAACCCTTGTGGCTACTCCATGTATATCTCCTCCTAAAGGTCACCATGAAGAAAATCACTCTTCACATCCATCTGATGAACTTCCCAACGATGGGTTGCAACAATGGCGAGGACAAGTTGGATTTAATTCATCTTGGTAACCAACACAAAAGTCTCAGAGTAGTCAATCTTAGGAACGTAGTAGAATCCTTTTGTGATCATGTAAGCCTTATGTTTATCGATCGACCCATCTGCAATAAATTGTCTTATAGATCCACTTACATCGAACAAGTTTTCTTCCCTTAGGAAGTGGGATTAGATCCCAAGTGTGGTTCCTCTCAAAGGAACTAAACTCTTCTTGCATAGAAGCATCCCACTCGAGGACACCAGAAGCTTCCCTAAAAGATTGTGGATCAAACATTGAAGAAAAGAAGAGATGTGGAGCCTTCTGAAACTATGACCTTGTTCTTTTCGCATCTAAAGGATCACCAACCCAACCATCTGCTGACTCCAAAGTCTGACGAGCCCAAAGAGGCCCAATAGTTGGAGAACTTGGAGGAGAATCATCAGCCTCTAAATGATTACTCAAAAAGGAGGAAGAAAAGACCTCATCATCATCTTCGCTATTTGAAGTAGAGGAAGAAGACTCCTCATGTGGAGCAGGAGGATTAAGATCCTTGGAAGAACTATCATCATGTCATCATGTGTCCAAAGTGATAGAAGATGGAGAAGTGTTGGAAGAAGAGATAGAAACATCCTTCTCAAACCTAACACTCCTCTTAGTGAACAAATCATGTGTAGTAGGTGAAGAAGCCTGTAGCCTTTGACACCATCTAGGTACCCAAAAAAATATGCAAGGCTTGCTCTATGAATCCAAAGCCTTGCATTTCTTTACTAGAATTTTGGCCCATGCAGGAGATCTAAACACTCGAAAGTGCTTCACTATGGACTTTCGACTGGTCTAAGCTAGAAAAGGAGTGACCCCCTTCATAGCTCAATGAGGAACTTGATTCTGGATATAGCGCGCACAGTTGATGGCCTCTGCCCAATATTAATGTGCCATCAACCTAGAATGAATCATAGAAGTAAACATCTCTTTCAAGGACCTATTTTTTCACTATGCAACACCATTGTATTGTGGACTGATCAATGCCCCATTTTTTGTATGCAGAATCTTGAAGGCCTTCGCAAACTATTTCTTTGCAAAAGCTTTGAAGTCTTTAAAAGACTCAAAGACCTCATACTTTTGCTTGAGAAAATATACCCATGTGTATCTGGAAAGATCATCAATGAATGTCAAGACATATCTAGCCCCGTTGAAAGAAGGATGTGGCAATGGACCCATGAGGTCACTATGTACTAACTCCAAAAGTTGTGTGGCCCTCCATGCTTTTCCTTTATCAAAATTTTCTTTAGGATGCTTACCAGGAATACAAACCTAGCAAACTCCATCAGAAAACTGAATAGAAGAGAAACCTAGAAACCATGTGATGTTGACTAAGCTACTGCAAGTAATAGTAGTTCAAGTGGCCAAACTGCTGATGCCACAAACTGCTCACCTCATCAGAGTGAGTGAGCAAAGTAAGTGAAGGAGAATCAGGAACAAAGTGAGAAAAGTGATACAATCTGGACTGATGATCAACCTTCCCCATAGCAATTGTAGACCCATTGTGCATCTCATTGATAACCACTATGTTTGGAGTGAACTCAACCTGCGTGCCAGAGCCAGTGTGAGTGATCTGATAAATAGATAGGAGATTAGTTGATAATGAGGGCACACAAAGAACATGATGGAATGTACCATCCCCCACATCAATAAACCCTCTTCCTTATACCTCTACAGTAGTATCATCACCCAATAGAATAGATGGAAAAGAACATGACTCCAAGGAGGCAAAATTACCTTGTGATGAAGCAATGTGGTGCAAAGCACCTAAGTCAATGATCCAAGAATTTGGCTATGAAGTAACAACAACTAGGGCCTTGCCCTTTCCTTTCCCCTTACTTTTTTCTATGTCCTTTGAAGATTCTTGAGATGAACACTGTTTGACAGAATCAGGCACCTTGATGTTGTTCTTTTCTAGAAGATGAGTTAGGTGATCAATCTACTTCTTTAGACACCTATGCTCATCATGACCAAGTTTCTTACAATAGGAACACTGCGTTTTCTCCTTCTTAGACTTGTCTCCTTTTGAAGAAGAGGCACTATAAGCTTTTTTTGGAGCAACTTGCTTCTTTTCTCCTTGGTTCTTTTATTTCTTATCTTGCTTTCTAGACCCTTTATGACCTTTAGTGCCTTGATTTGCAGCCAAGGCATGAGATTTAGAGGGCTTAATTGTGCCCATTTGAACCAAATCATCTTGCTCTTTAGTGAGTTCATTAGCAAAGTCATCTAAAGAAGGCATCTTATATGTGGTTTCTAAGGCACTTTTAGTGGCATAGAATGTAGAAACAAACATTGAAAAGTAGGGACCAAGTTTGGAAAAAATGCCAAGAATTAATTGTCTGTCTTCTTCTCTATCCCACACTACTCCAACTGCAATCTTAAGGCCTTAGTTTTGTGGGGGAATCCTAAATTGTATCAAAATTACATGGATTTAACCCTATTAGCTCATTCTCCAGTAGATGTCCTCTTATTTCATCTTGTGTACCAAAGAGATTTTCCAAGGTGGCCCATACATCATTTGGTGTTTTTGCAGACTCAATATGAAAAAGAAAATCTGAAGATATAGACATACATATGGTTCCAAAAGCTTCATCCAATTTGTTAATTCATTTGGGATTACCTACATCTACAGTAGATTTAGTTTCAAGACTCATAGTTACTCTAAACAATGCTGGTTTCTTAAGATAGATTGTCATTTTTGACTTCCACTCATTAGTTGTAAGGTGTGGGTATAGTTACTGTTAATTGATCCATTTTAGTGCGGAAAGAGATTGTTGTTGTTGTTGTGCAGGAAAGAGAGGAAGAGAAACTCAAAGAGAGCACACAAGACACCCCCCTTTTTACTAGATCATATGTCACTCCCTAGAGATTACAAGTTTGGCACTTTATAACACAGTGCGATTACAACACTTTTTAAGATCATATAAGTGATAGGGCCCACAAATGGCCAAAACTGACTTTTGATCCAAAAATGGACTTGTTACAAAATCTACAAAAATGAAGTGTATGGTTGTGTAGTGCACCACAACACTTTTCCAATGCCTATTCATTTGTGAAAAATGGAGATCTAGGGTGCAAGATATAGCCTCTTGAAGCACAATACAAGTACCATATTCAACCTATAAAAACCGCTGAAAAAAAAAGCAACAAAAGTGATCAAAGTTCCTTGGTTGGCAAGAGCTTGTCTCCAGCTTTCCAAAGCCTATTTTTCTTGAAAATTTGACTCAATGGCAAAAAGTTATGGCCATTTCTGTAATACTGCTCCTTTAGGGCATGTAGAAGAAAATTAAGCAAAAACGAATAGGGAGCTAGATGGGGTATTAATTTTAACTATTAGATAAAACGCTGAGCCCTACAAAGAACCCTTCAGACCACTGGACAAAAAGTCAAACCTTGCAGAGCACCCTTCAGGCTACTGGACAAAACAACGCACCCTTCGGACCGCTGGACAAAAGGCTGAACCCTGTAGAGCACCTTTTGAACCGCTGGACAAAAGACTGACCTACGGAGCACCATTCAGACCAATGGACAAAAGGTCAACTTGTGGAGCACCCTTCTCACCATTGGATAAAAGGCCGCACTCTTCGGAGCACCCTTCGGACCACTGGACAAAAGGCTAAACCCTCAAAAGACCATAGAAAATTTTTTGATCTCCAATTTCAACATTTGAACAAGTGTTCTTAGGGTTTTTGGGCCTCTTGGACGTAATGTTGACGTCCTTTTGGTCTAAAAATGCCCCAGAAAATAGTTATATGCCAGATCTTTGCTTGAAACCCTCATTCACAACTTCACTTCCCGATCTTCATTTTGGGCAAAGCAAAAGCCAAATCTGACTTTCTTGAGCATTTTGAACACAATGAGATAGCTACAAACATTGCTTAAATATCCAGAAAGCTGTAACCAACCAGATTCAAAAGATACAAGTATATGAACCCCAAGGTTAAAAAACTTTCTGTCAATCTTTTCTAATTTTCTAGATCATCTGAAGATGCAAGAGAAGAGCATACTGGGTTTTCTAGAATCCTACATATAAAGCTTAGTATCCCCCCACAAATCTCTCAAAATATGAATCTAATATTCCAAAACATGCTCTGATACTATGTTAGAATCTGAGAAATAGATTACAACCCATAATCAAATTGAAAAAGTTAGAAACAATAAACCGTAAATGCAAATGAAATGAAATAGCATAATAGTGATACCGAGAGATTTGGTATAAATGCTCGAATGCCACAATAGCATCAAGAGAGATCTATAGCTCCAACATTTGAATGAATCAAAATACAATCTATGTAGTGAGTTTATATAGAAAAGGGAGAGGGTAGAGGGGGAAACACCAACCAATAGGAAGCAACCATCTATTGGTCTAAAGATAGAAAAGTATCTTCCCGAGATAGATAATGAGAGCTCCCTTGTAGGATGGCGACACCTCATAACCCACTCACTTAATTAAACCCATTTTATCAACCTAAGCAAGCTTAACAAAAGGTGTAGGAAAAACCTTATAATAAGGAATAAAAAACCTACACTAATAAGAGTAAGATAAATTTAGTTTACATATTATGAAGCATTTGTTTGACAAGGCTCTATTTTTCTACACATTGACTCATCAATTCCTGAAATCTATTGCAGTATATTCCATCAAAATTTCAAGCTAAATATCAAATTTAGTTCATTTAAATCCATTAATTCAATATTATATTTATTATTTAAGTCTAAACTCTAAAATTTGAAGCCTATATTATTATTTAATTATTTACCCTAGATAAACTAGTGGTGGAAACACTTATTTTCATTGCAACTATATTATGGAAGTATATCCCCAAGAATCTACTAACACACTTTTGAAGGCAATAGTTTTCTTCTATATGAAAGGGGTATCTTGGAGCTCCTCCAAGCCATATATAACATTTAATGAAGTGTGCATGAAAAATTTAAAGAGTTTGTTTGCCTATCAATTGCTGTATCAGTCATTTCCCGCTTGTAACACTGGAACAACGAAAGGGGTATGTTGGTTTCTTGATATTTTGGCCTAATCTTCATATGGGTATTGCTTGAAATGGTTATTTAAAGCATTTTCATTATATTTCAGCTTGTGGGCATTTCCTTTTATTGCTATTTACAAAAAAAATGTACATGCACTTTGTTATGTCAAAAATGTAAAAAGCCCAAAACGCACCAGGTATCAACTAAACATTAGAAAATAAAAGGGGTGGGATGTTACAGCATTGCGCCACATAGCTACACAACTTAAAGTCACTTTTTATTAAATAATCAAATATAAGTTGTCTTTATAAATGTTTTACTTTTCGACAACTTAAGTATTTAATTATTTAATAGCTTTAAATATTTTCACACAACTACTAAAGTTGTAGAAACTATTAAAATGACTTCAATTTTGGATTTTGACCATACCATAATGATCCTTAGCTCTCTAGACGATGAATTGTATATAGATTGATGCTTTCTAAAAATAGCAGTCTCCTCAAGAAGTTTGGAATGCACTCAGAAAGTCAGAATTGCATCTGAAAAGCACCATAGAGCTCATTTCAATCTCCCAAACTTACTGTCACTGTTAGAAACTCAACATGATCAACCCAACACTCTCCAAAAAAGTTGGAGTTTTCCCATGATGTTGGAAATGTCCCAAAAAGGGACATTACAAATCCTCCCTCTCAAAAATTGCTTGCCCTCAAGCAATTCTGATTTTGCTTACTAATACTAGGATCCCCAATAATTCTGAAGCATGATTCCCCATGTTTTCGTTGCAATATACTGATGCAACTGAAGATTGTAAATCTAGCATTCTTTATTTCACTATGAGGCAATCCAACAATCTCACAAATTTTTGGATCCCAAACCTTTGTATCATCATATAACCTGAAGGTGAGGGAGTGAGCATACCTCATCAAGTCATTCACACAAATTATCCATTTCAAAATTAATGTTGTGGGCAAAAATCTGAATGGTTTCCATTAGAGAGGACTTGGGCTTATCACTTCACTCTGGGACTCTTGGAGGTTTATCTTCCTTGGAGCAGACCACTTGGGAGAGTTACTCATACGGATATATGTCATGAGATATGGAGTCTTGACATGATTGTGCCAAGAGATGATCTTATTTCATGTGGATGCAACTTGGATGTTTGGATAAGTGATATAATATGTTCTTCATGCATAGAGATGGATGAGCTCAAGGTTGTACTCTACACACCATCACAAGAAGGAGATCACGGGATGCTTGGCAGCCAATGGAAATATGGAAACATAATATTAATTGCATCTATGATAGAATTTGAAAGGAGAAGATACAATAATCAAATCTTTAATTTGATTGGAGCAAAAGGCTTTTTACCCTATCTAGGTCAGCTCTCCTTATGCTGCCTAGGTCGGCCTTTGTGAGGAAAATTCATAAAAAACATGGGAAAGGTGCCTAGATGAGGTCATTTGGAATTGTAAAACATCATTCAAGCATCAATTATTCGAGTATCTCTTAGAGTAAGACTTGGAGACGAAAACCTTAAGTCTTTTGGGAGAAGTTGGATGAAACCCTAGCTTCATGAGGAGAACTCCATGACAGGAGTTCATTTGCACTTCAACTACATTTGAGCAGACATATATCAACTTTGTGGGCAGGTTATAGTGGTAACGAGCCTCTAGGGCTGGAGCACACTCCTTTGGTGGAAGGGCGAACTACATCTAAGGAGAGTTTGGGCAGATTCATGATCCTTGGCTAGTAGGGTTACAATAGAAAATAGTACAATAGACATCACACCTAGTGTGCCTTCCTTGGAGACCATATCTCCTGGATATATTACATGTTTTGGTATGTAGATATTAATATTATAGCTCCTATATATCCAGTGTAAGGCCTTGTCCCCTAGCCATAAGTATTGTAATCAAAGACTGTATCAATCAGACTTATACAACAAGTCTGATCATATATATATTGATGATGGATTTCATGGTGCAAATCATTGTTTGTTGAGACAAATCTATGTGTGATATTTCCTTTATATATTTGATGTGTTGTTAATAATATTTTATGAAGTCCCAATCTGCTGAAATACAAAAATCATAAATCAGAACTAGGGTTAGAGTAGATAATAAAGTGTAGAAAATTTAGGGCAGAATTAGGGTTCCAAGCAGAAAATCAAAATTATAGCTAATTATCCCATTTGGGACATTACAAAAAATAGGAATGATGAGCATCTTAATGATTGAAAAAGCTTCTGCAAAGGCTGAAAATTCTGCCTCAATAGCCACCAACTAAAAAATGCTCCATCTTTTGTCTAAAAAATCTTGCCAACCCACTTGTATGTGTGCAACCAAAATCATGTGTTGACTGTTCCAACCAATGACAACAGCACCATATCTAAAAATTTGACTTACAATCCTCCACTGCACAAACTTACTGTCATCATAATCTCCCAACAAAGTTTGTTGGTGGTCACTTGCATGAGTACTAAGCAATGAAGTGATCCCATCATACTTATGTTGTACTACTCTAGTTTTTCATGTGGACCTCATCAAGAGATCTTATAGTGGTGCTTAATACATCTTCACTAGGAAGAATGCTTTTCTCACAACTCACCATTGACTCATTATAGAGTTCATCACCCTAAAATGACTTTGAAAATGCAGAATCTTTCACCATGTCATTATGATCCAAAGTGGAAAACATATCATCAAGAGAAGATTGCTCTTCTAGTCCCATGAGTTTACACTCTTGATTCTCCTTCTCATTGTTTTCAATAGGCATCACAAAAAAGGAATGTTCAAATGTCAAGTCAGCATCCATATCAAAGAGTGGATTTTCAAATAGCTGAAAATCATTTATGAAAACTTGGCTTGCAATTTTAGATCTTCTTAGACAGTGTTCTAAGTCAAACTCCTTCATCAAGCTCATCAATAACTTGTTCGATTTCACCCGTCCAAGCTTCATTTTCTTGCACCTTAAGATCATTTATAGCCTCAAGTTGATCTTCTGCCTCCAAAAATGCTATTTGAGCATTTTCTAATGAATCTTTTCTTGACTTAAGCTCAACAATCAACTCATCAAAATTTCTCTCCTTTTCTTTGAATGCCCTAAAGACCTCTTCTACAAACTCAATGGCATGATCTCGAGCTCTGATCAAATGCAAGTACTCTACCTTCATTGTCTCTAATGAATCTTTTATAGTTAGCAAGTTTGAAGAAGTAACTCTACCCTCAGTGCCTTTTTGCATGAGGTCTTCAAGGATCTCGTGTGTGCTGTCCAAACTTACAAGTTGAACTTGTATCTCTTTCTCATTTGTGACCGAGAGTTGGTTCCTCAATTCATGTAGCTCTCTAGGTCCTTGTTCTGTAAAATGACTTTGATCTCCATGAAGCAAAGATTCAAAAATACCTTCATTTGTAGGTGCATCATGAACTTCAAAGTCAACTTCCTCCTTACAAGCTCCTTGATCAGAAGTTATGGCAGCACTATGCTCAAACAATGAATCATTAATAGATGTTGATTTGAAATTTTCAATAAGTTCCAAATCAACACACCCTCCAACTGAATTTTCTAGGAAGTCAAATGGGTGCACTCCTTGCATGGGAAATTTCCACTCAAAATCTGACTTATCATCACTAGAGTGATGTATGTACTTATCACTATTTGTTGTTATGAAATCTTCAATATTCTCAAAATCAACATGCTCTTCCATTGAAACCTTTGGATGGTCAATCTTCCAATCTTCTTGTTTAGGAACATTCTCCTCATCATTGGAGAAGTTCATGCCTTTAACTCAACACCATTAGGACAACTCTAGTACTCTTGTTCTATTTTCTCCCATTCGGCCTCCACTTCTACAACTTCAAAATCTTCCTCAAATACAAGCTCAGTTTTAAAAATTTTAGCTATGGTCTTTTCTTCTTCTTCCTTGTGTTTCGTTGATAGGTATGGCCTCAATCTTTGCTCACGTTGTTTGACAGCATTGTTAACCAACTTATGTGCAGATGAAGAAGTATTTTGTTCTTGCCTTAAAACAACCAATATAGAAGATAGGAGTTGTTCAGAGTTATCATTACTCTCATTAATAATCTGTCATGTCCCCATTTTTGGAGTGATCACCTAGTGGAGTTGGCTAGCCTATTTCTATTCCCGTAGGCTAAGTCGGAGGGCTCAGGGAATTACCTAGTTGGCGAGTTTTCACACAGCCAATTTTGTAGGGCAAAATGAGCATGGGAGATGACTTGGCATATTTTTGTAAAAGTTTTGATGAAGTCAAAACAATTAAGATAATTTTCCCTAATGTGGAGTGACCAAGGAGGAGAAGGAAAATGTGATGTCCCAATATTAAGGCATTATTTAAATTAAAGATTTAAACATCATGATAAATGATAAAATTGCTTTCTTGAAATATGGTCATTTTTAAATAATAATTGTGTATATATAAAATGTTTAATAAATAATATTGTTATATAAATATTTTTAAAATAATTAAAATATTGTATATTTATTGTATATTTTTAAAATGTGCAACCCTAGAGTGTGAGGTTTCACCATAGGTTTAATTCAATCTGAACATTTACACTAAGCAAATCGTTTATTATCCTTAAGGCGAATTGTCACAAATAAATCGAAGAGGTTCAACAATACTCTAGATTGTCTATCTATGATGCATAAATGTGAAAGCTATGCTATCATTGTGATCTTTCTAATACTCTAGATTGTCTATGTATAATGCATATGTGTGAGAATTATGTTATCATTGTGATCTTTCTAATATTGTGGTAAAGGTGGTATTAAACTATTTAGCCTAGGGTTTGGGGCTAGGTGGTGATCCTAGGTTGGGCTCATATTGTACCATGCCGCATCCCTAAATTATTTGTTATTTTTTGCTGAGTTGAAAACTGGAATAATTTTCTAAATGTTTTTCTTCAAAGGAGATTTACAAGTTGAAAATATTAAAAGTGTTGTTGAGAAACTATGAATTTATATAAGTGCTGGCACAGAGACACATGAGGGCCACTATATTGTAATATTTGATTCTTAGCTTACAGGATTGAATGTACACTAATGTTGATAGAGGGATCAATGTAAAGCTAAAAATTTCAAGTGATATCTTGATTGTAGAAAAGAAATCTATGTCTATGGTTAATTAGTAGATATCTTGATTTGACTTCATGACTATATTAATTTTATTAAGGGCACCTTATGAGTTATTGTGAAGGTTTAAATTCTTCCTTAGTGAAAATATATAAAAAGGATTATTGCATTTGTTAAAACAAGAAGACATTATTGTAGTTAGATGTAATGAGAAACATATGTCGATAGCTTGATTATGACCTAGGTATGAAGACTAATGATACCTAATATTAAATTTCTTACGATTTCATTAATAATCATAAAAAACTAATAGATTTTCTTAGGATATCTATTGCTCATTACATTGGAAGACGAGTGAAAATAGAGAATGTTTACTACTATAACACAAAGTAAGATAAATCAAAATTATTTGTTTAAACACTCTTAGCTTGTAGATTATACTTTATGGTATCTAGTGGAAGTAATTGGTGTATGTCTCGTAAGGATAAAAAAATATAATTATACTTTTGTATTAAATATATTAAATATATGTGAATGGTCACAAATGAAACTAAGAGGTTCAACAATACTCTAGATTGTCTATTTATGATGCATAAATGTGAGAGTTACGCTATCATTGTAATCTTTCTAATGCTCTAGATTGTCTATGTGTGATGCATATATGTGAGAATAATGTTATCATTGTGATCTTTCTAATATTGCACGGTAAGGGTGGTATTAAACTATTTAGCCTAGGGTTTGGGGCTAGGTGGTGATCCTAGGTTGGGCTCATATTGCATCATGCCACATCCCTAAATTATGTGACGAAGATAATGATGTTTTTTTCTTAGTTGAAAGTTGGAATAATTTCCTAAGGTTTTTCTTCGAAGGAGATTTACAAGTTGAAAATCTTAAAAGTGTTGTTGAGAAACTATGATTTTATATCAGTGCTGGCACATAGACACATGAGGGCCACTATATTGTAATCCTTGATTTGTATAAAAGGAAGCATAATAAGTCTTAACTTACATGATTGAATATACCCTAATGTTGATAGAGGGATCAATGTAATGTTAAAAATTTCAAGTGAAATCTTGATTGTAGAAAAGCAATCTATGTCTATAGTTAATTAGTAGATATCTTGATTTGACTTCATTATTATACTAACTTAATTATGGGTACTTCATGAGTTATTTTGAAGGTTTGGATTCTTCCTTAGTGAAAGTAAATAAATGAAGATTATTTCATTTGTTATAACAAGAAGATACTATTGTATTTAATTATATGTACAATGAGAAACACATGTCATGATAGCTTGATTATGACCTAGCTATGAAGACTAACTATACCTAATATTAAATTTCTTACGATTTCATTAATAATCATAAAAAAGCTAATATATTTTCTTAGGATATCTATTGCTCAATACATTGGAAGACACGTGAAAATAGAGTATGCTTACTACTATAACAGAAAGTAAGATAAATTAGTCTTATTTGTTTAAACACTCTTAGCTTGTAGATTATACTTAATGGTATCTAGGGGACGTGATTGATGTATGTCTCGTAAGGATAAAGAAAATAATTATACTTTTGTATTAAATATATTAAATATATGTGAATGGTCATAATCAAGAATTCGGTGGGGACTAAGTTATCAGTTGAGTAATGTCCATCTTCACCTGCATGGAGGATATGTCTCATGTTCCTTATGCTATTGCAGTTGGTAGTTTGATGTATGTTATGATCTACACCAAACCAAACATTACAAAAGCATTGGGAGTCTTAAGCCAGTTTATGTTATGTCTAGTCCTAGTAGAGAGCACTGACTAGCAATGAAGATAGCCTTCACATACTTGTAGGGCACTATACACCATTCTATTTTCTACTAGGGTCACTTGTAACATCATGGTGATTACTTGTAACATAGCGAGGGTCACTTGCAATAAAGAAAGATTGGTAGCACTTGTAGAAAAGTTTATGCGCACTCGCAACACTAGGAGATCTAAGGATAGGCTTAGATTGGGAAAAAGATGCGGATAGAAGATCTAATAGTGCTTTTATTTTTGACCTATTTGGTGGTGCGATCAATTGGATGAGAAAGTGATAGGTTATGGTCACTTTATCCATGATAGAGGTAGAGTACATAGTAGCTACTCATGCTTGTAAGGAGTCAATATAACTTTAGAGGTTGTGTTTAGATGTTGGGCTAAGTCAAGGAGCAGTTCAAATTGGATGTGACATTCAGAGTGCTATCAAATTGGCAAAGAACCTAATTTTTCACACACAAATGAAGCATATAGATGTCCAATAACATTGTGTTTGTGACACGATGGAGGATGTATTAGCATAGTGCTAAGTTATGCTCAAAAAGTGTTTGTGGCCAAATTAAGAAGCAAAATCAATGCCCACATAGTTAGAATATGTTTTTAAAAATTGTATCTAGAACAACAAAAATAAGCATTGCATTTTTATACAGATTAAAAGGAATTAAACAAAATTCATAGCTATAATAGAATCTCCACAATAAAATTAGGATAACTGTGAGAAATTTAAAGATTGTTATAATGTGTTGAATTTTTAACACACTATTAAAATTGTTTAATAATTTAAGTTAAAAATATTGTTTAAAATACTATATTTGGCCAAAAAATAGTTTTCTCAGAAAATACTATGCATGTATTGTAACATTGACGTATTTGGCTGAATACATTTCAATCAAGATCTTTTCGATAAAAAAGGTTTCAAATAAACCATTTTTTGGCCAAAAACATTTTCAAACCCTATCTTTCACTTAGGTTTTCTCAAATTGGGAACATTCTAAACAAAATTGAAAAATACTCTTTGTTAGGTCTTAAAGCATAGAATTCAAAAGTATATATACAATATATTTTAATTACTTTATTATTTTAAAATTTACTAGTAGGTCATTATAATCAAACATAAGGTTGATTAGAAATTCAAAAAATTATATTAAAATTGAAACTGTTACATTTAGTAAACTTGACTTAAAATTTTTTTATCAAAAAATATATATTTATCAACTCTTTGAATGCACTGGATATTCAAGTTAGCTAAGTGGGGAAGAAATCAAGGGGAAAAAATAAACAAGTTATATTAAAAGTGGAGGAACATCAATCTCATTATTTGAACTATTTTTCAACAATTAAATTTTAGTATCAATTTTATAAAAAATTATATCCAAATAATTTTAAAAAAAATATAAACATAAAATGCACTAATAATTTCACATTCATTAGTTTATACCATTTTAAAATTCAAAACATATATGCCACTTCTAGGTGCTTCAAGTTAAAATGTAGGACTTGTGTTGGCCATTTCCTTTATAAAAAGGTGACACATTTCTAAACTTTCACATTATGACTAGATGTATATTGATTATTACATTCCTAATTAGAATGGAATAAGTTGAACCCTTTAAATTCCTATAATTTATTTATGATTGGTTGAGAAAGAAGATAGATGTTGTCTTAGCAATGAAGGTAATATACCTCGTTCACAACAATAGTTAGAAAATATAAGGTGAGGTTATTTACGAATTGGTGAGATTTTTTCTCTAGTTACTAAGCTAACATTCATTTGGTTCTTATTCTATATTGCAACAACTTTTGATCTTGAGATTGATTAGATGGATGTGAAGATAGATTTCCTACATGTTGATCTAGAGGAAGAAATCTACATGATACAACTAGAGTACTATGTAGTAAAAGGTAAAAAGACATTAGTTTGTAGATTGAAGAAATCATTGTATGGTCTCAAAAATTCACCCAGAATGTGGTACCAATTTTTGTTTTGTTTTGGTAAACTCAAGTTTTTATCCTAGTCTAAGCCCTGAGAGACCACTTACGAAGGATCTCTTCCTATTAGATTTATTGTTGAGACCACTACAGGGAGGTCTCATTCCCCAAGACATTATCATCTATTCAAACTTGAAATCTCAACAGCCCGACGAAGTCACACAACTTGCAAGCCCACAAGCCTAGCAAAGGCACACATGATAGGAGAACGACAACCCATGGAACACCCATGGCCTATGAGCTCAACGAACGAGGAGGTGTTTGAACCTGAAAGGAAGAAAGGAACATAGAAATGCTTCCTACACTAAACTTTTGAGGAGAGTGTTATGCAAATTTCAATCTTTTAACATTTACATAAAGTAGAAACACATATAAACATAAATAAACAAAATACCATAACATAGGTGTACACGGGGAAAACCATTTCAAGATAAAACCCCACACTCCAAATTAGCTCAGTGTATTAATCAATAAATAACATAGTTACAATACACTTGCAAAGAAAGCCTTCACAAGAGTATCACCAACTAGAGATCTGGAGGAATTCTCACAATATGACAATACCTACAAAAATTGATATGAAAGCTCCATCTCAAGCACCCAATAAATAGGAGATATAATACATGAAACCATAAAATGATAATTAGAAAACCATGAGCTAAAACAACCCAAAATAGTGGCACCCAAATCCTTAGTTGGAAATCCAACACCCAAATTCCAAGATGAATCTATAAGCTAAAAATAACATATTCCTTCCACCTATCATAAGCTCATTATAATCCACTCACCAAATTGGGAATTCCATTTTTGATTCATTATCCCCATCCAAAGATGACAATTAATAAAGACGATTGAAGGAGAAGAATTATGTTGTAGTCAGGAGTCTAACGTGACTGATTTAGCCAGTCCACATTCCAGTTCTGTTATAGCAAGAGTCTCGATTTCATTTGGACTCTTCTTTCTTTCTTTTTCAATTATTAATTGCTTGGCATTTATCACGCTCTAGTATGTAGGGATTGGTGATTTATGATTCTAGTTAAAAGACCTTGTCTTAATAAACTCCCCCGTGCCTATATGTATGGCTCGGTGGTTGAGGTAGCTTAAGTTTGAAGTTAGTAAGTTGTTCAATTCACAAATATAGTTACCAAATCTTTTTCCAGTTAGTTACACAGACAATGTTTATTATTTTGTGATGAATTCATGAATAAAATCTTCTAGCAGAATCTCATGTGATATTGTGAAGATTATGAAATGAATCAATTGGAATTAGTATGATTGTGTCAATCTAAGAAACTAGATTTCAGTTAGATTAGTGGAGACAATCACTTGAGCAAGGACCACTCAAGGTAACTGTCTCTCACGTCATTTCCTATATATTATCATTGCTGTAACAGTTATTTCATAAATGCATGACCAGTTAGATTCTTGAGTTATTCTAGTTTGCTTAACTTGTACTCTGGAGTGTAGGTTAGATTATCACTATCAATTTAAACTAAAAGAGAACTATCTTGCAGATCCTCCAAGCCATATAGATGATACAACCCTTTAATAATTAGTAACAGCTGGTGGAGCTCTCTAAATTTTAAATATCACCCAATTCAATGGTTAAAGGTAAAAATCGGTCAATAAAAGTAAGAGAACTATTTACCACTTTGTGCTAGGGATGAGGCATGAAATTAATAATGATTGTTTGACCATTGAAAAGTGTGATATTTAACTAGAGCATGTTAGAAAATGTTTTCAACCATACGAGTGTGACCTCTAGTTTTAACTACTTTGCCTTACAATGTCCCTTTGACTTGTGTGTATGTTTGTTTAATGAAAATTCAAAAGTATTATTTAAGCTATGCCTATAGAAATAACTAGTGTGCGCTTATTAGTAGGTTCTTTGAGAAGCAATAATTGAAGATGTTGTAATCAAAAGCTTGGGTAGAGATGTGATGGAATGGCCTCTGCATTGTTACTTGAAAACAAGGCTATTCTTAGATATCATCCCCTTCAACAGTTGAAGATCAGTTTTGACCAATAAAAATAAGACAAATATTTACCACTTTTTGTTGTGAATGAGATGTAACATTGCTATTGACTATTTAATAATTAAAGTGGACGATATTTAAATAGAGTGTGAAAACACACAGGGCTGCATTTTATTTCATGTAATAAAAAAGGAAGAAGGCAATTGCACTTCTCTCTAAGAATAAAGAATTGACTTCCGAAAAGAAAGCCTATAAAAAAATGAAGTGAGTTAGAATGGTGATCAGCATAGAAAGCATTTGGACATCACATGGATGCGATTGGGGTGCCAGGGCTGTCAAGGTAGCTCATGTCAGTTATTTTAGCTCTATCGATAGAGAGGAAAAGATTGTTATTAGGATGAGCTATATGAAATGTTAGTGGGATTGAGGAGGAGATTGTACATCCTTGTTCACAGGGTGGCAGAGACATGGACATGGACATCTTCCTCCTCCTTTTTGTAAAACACTTAATTCTAGAGTGATTCTTGCATGGTGGCTGGGGTCATGTTAGCAAAGCAGAACCTAAACCATCCGCCCTCTTTGCAATGGCATGATGATCTAGGTGATACATTCAGTCCAATATCTTTGATGATTGCCTTCCAAAGCACAAGATCTGATTATTTGTGGAGAAGATAGCAGAGGTCTACCCAACAGAAAAGCCCTGTGTTACTGCTGCCCAAACACTCAATGCCCGCCTCACGCAATCCCCTGACAAACAAGCTACGTGCCTCTCGTAGCCTCTTCTTATTCTCTTTCACATATTCTCTCACAAATGCCCTGTCACTTAACATTGCACCCATAAAGTGCTGCGTTTGTGAAGAAACCATGCAGAAACTCGACATTTTGCGAGCGATTGTAGCAACCATGTTGTTATACGAATGAATGACTCCCACTCTGAATCTAGGCAGTCCCATGTCCTTTGACAGGCTGTAAATGATGTGAACATGCTCGTACTCCCTCTCACTCTGTAGTTGCACCACCTCTGCAATGTTCATGAACCTTGGATCATAAAACACTGACCCTGCATATATCTCATCGCAGATCAGATGAATCTTCTTCTCTATCGCAAAACATACTATACTTCTCAATGTCTGCTCATCCATTGTGGTGCCTAGCAGTTTGGACAGATTTGTTATTAGAATGCCCTTCACTCTGATCTTACGACACTCCGCTTGCCCGTACGCTTCTTCAAGTGCACTCAGTGTCACATGAAAGTTGTTGGAACTGTTGCACTCTACTGCTATCAGCTCTACTCCGGTTTGCCACTTTAGATCTCTATTAAAACTGCTTGTCAACATTTACATATATTAGATTTATATTTGGACTCAATCGATTGAAAGAGTAACCTCAATAGTTGCTTCAACAAATACAGTCAAAACAATGTTATGGAGTTTTGAGTATTTTTATGTGGAGATTCCAAAAGTAGGTAAAAGATAAGTTTTAGTTACCCAAGATAATATGGGGATGGAACAAGGAAAGTCTCTCCTGGATTCACCACACAAAATGTTAGCACCTCATGAGCTGCAGTTGCCCTTGCAGTGAGGACTATTATATCTTTATCAAATTTGGCTCTTCTTCCTCCCACTTCCTCCATAAATAATGCAATAGCCTACATTAAGGGGTCCACCATAAATGGTTAATAAAATCTATTTCAATAACACACAAATTATAGTCTTTGAGTCAAATTTATGGAGCTATATTTTAGGAATTTGAGTGGACAACATAATTTCATACTTTCTACTTGTCAATGGTATCTAGATACTACTTTGCTGCTGATAATTTGTACCTCTCTGAACGCGAGGAGGCCGTTATAATCTTGATAATTGGTAGTGTCCTTAAAGCTGGAAAGGCGTAATTCTGCATCTGGATTCTGTACTCTAATTCATTCACTGAATTTGCTCATGTTCAATACCTAGAGACGTGACCCCAATAAAAGGCAGTTAAATATAAGTTTCTATAACATTAACAAGAGTAGTCCCTCAATAAAATCAACCAGAACAAAGTCTTCAAATAACATAATGCTTCAAATAACAAAGGGGAGAAGAATAAAAATACAAGGAGATCAAGAAGGAACAAAGATTTGAGCTCAACACAGAATCTTCTTCAAATCAAGGGAAATCTAAGAAATAAAAAGTCAAGTGTGACTATTGTAAGAAACTTGGGCACGATGAGCATATATGTATGAATAAATAGATAGACCACCTTACTCATCTTCTTAAAAAGCATAATATAGGGGTCCCTGAATATTTCAAAGAGACCTCATCAACCCAAGAAGCTTCTAAGACAAAGGAAAAAAGAAAATAGAAAATTAAGGGCAATGCACTAGTTGCAGTAGCATCTTCATTAGCTCCATCTTGGATTATTAACTCTTGTGATTCACACCATATGGCTTCTTCACAAGTTGAGATTTCTTCCATAGAGCCTTATAACATGTCTAGCATCACCTTGGGTAATGACACACTAATAGCAATTGCAGGGAGAGGTTTTGTTGAAGTTGAAGGTGGAACATTCACAAATGATCTAAGTGTACCTTCACTCTTAACTAATCTCCCATCAGTGTATCATATTGCTCACATAGGGAAGGGCATGCGAGTTGAGTTTAATCCAGATTTAGTTGAAATCAGAGAGTTACATAGAAACAACTTAGTGGCTTTGGGAAGGGTAGATCACCATGCTAGGTTATACACCTTCTCAAACTTTACCTCTAATATTTCTCCTTCTGACCATCCACAATAGATTCTTGAGATAGATTTTTCTTCTTCTTCTAGTTCTGACAGTAAGGACAGTGTGGGGTGTCATCTCCATCCATCTCTAGATTCATTTTAGAGGATGAGGATTCAACACTTGACTCACCCACATTCAACTCTCTTTGGGCTAGACAACCACTTCAGAGTGTAGATAATTGGGTACAGAATCCAGATGATGGTCGACATACATCATCACATTATAGGGCACATGCTTTCTATGTCTCTGCTTCAAAGTTGTGAGTTGCTTCTCCGAGAGCTTCCAATAATTATTTATAGTAGGGTCTTATATCCGATTGGGACACACTTCTACCAAACATCTCTTGTTGTTTATAGGGTCTCACATTTTAGATCTTGATGACACTTTAGAGGATCTTGTCTTTCTCTTTGATTATAGTTATCTTGCACCTTCTACTACTACAGAGTTCAAAGAGACTTCACCATGGGCTTCTAGTGATTCTTCATAGGACATCTCATGGGATTTGCATTGTAGCCATATGGCATGCATCGACATTCCACATCCATACATCATTTCTTTGGATCTTTCTCTTCATCATCTTACACATGATTTTGAGAGGTCACTTGTTGCAGTTAGGCTCGAGCCTCCTGATTTGTTTGTGACTTGTTTTGACATTAGTATGGAGACATTTGAGCAATGTTCTAAGATAGGGATCATCATGAGACTTACCACCTCACTTGCTTCTTTGAGTTGGAGCTACTGTTACGAAAAGCATGCAGAAGATATCAATTAAATGCAAATAAAGATTAAACAGAGGAATGAAAAATAAATAGAAAGAAAACAGTGAGAGATAATTTTAACGTGGTTCACCCAAACTTGGGTTACATCCACCAACAGAGAGTCCTATATTATTATCCAGTAAATAGAACCAATTACAACTAGCAATCTCATGCAACTCAATACTGCTGCAATATGCTACAACACAATATCCATGGAAACCCTAACCCTTAGCCTTTTTATCAAGACTTATGTTGGTTAAAAAAATAGGGTTTTTATATGTCGGTCAATAGAAAAATAGTTTTTGACGCATTTATAAAATAATAGGCTATTTTTTCTTTGGGGGCGCTGCCCCTAGTAACCCCCATTGGGGCCCCCATCGTGGGCTCCGCCCTCAGGTCCCCACTGGGGGATAAGCCCCCTGGGCCCCACAAGAGGGGCTTTGCCCCCTTGTACTCCCCCATTAAATACTTTGGGGGGAAACTATGCCGACAAAAGTGGGGAAAATTTAACCTCCGAGTCTTATTAGGCTCCATATAACAATAGTTACTTCAACATTCATTATTGGAGTTATTTCTTCCTAAGGGGAGAAATACCATTTTCCACAAATGGATCATTTTTAGCATTCATACATGAGCATTCTCTTTTGGCATAGGGGCTACTTCATTGTGGTGGGGCTACATAGTCTCTTTCTCTATCCTATGGGGGGAGCTATCTGCATCATCATAGTTAGAGTGACATGGCTTTAGGCTTGGTGCAGATTTATCATCTTTGAGGAGGCTTCCTAGTCCTCTTCTTTTATTTTTTTCTCTCTTTTTGGAGGGGAGTTTTTTCCTATGTGGTTTTCTCCATTTCTTTGTTTTTATGAGAGATTGCATTGTATATGGGTACCTGATCAAGCCTAGTTGTCTGGACCCATCTTCATTTAGCCCACCTAGGCTATGCTTAAGGGGGTGTGTTGGTGTATATTAAGCTTACTTAGGTGTGCACATCAGTCTATGTTTAGCCTTGAGCTATATTTGGCATGCCTAGATTAGCTTAACTGAGTTAAGTGGTTGCTTTTCCTATTCTTGGAGCACCACTATTCTTAGTGAACTTTTCCTATTATTGTCTCGATTATTCTTAGTTGATTATGCCCTATATGCACTGCATCTTGTAAGCTAATTCATCATTCCATTTATTTTGCATTCATATTGCTTTGAAATACTTGGTTTCTTGTAGATTGAGCATGCTCCTGTTCGTCTTGGGTGGCTTGAATTGATACTCACATTCACTCAATGTTCCTAGTTTCTACAGTATTAAATATATTAAAGTTCCCAAGATGGTGAGGAAATGGTCCTAGCTAGAAATTCATCTATGAGACTCATGGTGTGTCCAACCTTTGCATTAACACATTGTCATCTTGCGGTCTAAAGAATGAAACTAGAGAAAGTGCAAAATTAATGTCCAAGCAAGCTAGAAGGAAATTAAAAAATATTATTGGTTGATATAGGATTCCTAGTGAATTGAGGATGCTCCTACATTGTGATGTTCTACCACTTAGATAGAATCTCTTATCCTTCTCCTTTTTACTTTTTCTATTTTTGAAGACAAGTTTCAATTAAGTTGTAGTGTTTTAAATGCCTATGGAATTAATTTGAATGTGTGCCTTATACCTAGGCCCTAGAAGAGGAAACCATTTATATAACAGCATCATAGAGCATCCTAATTGCATTATCAACTTGCATCATCATCATAGGCATACTACATAGTTTCCTATTGTCTTTGATATTTGTTTATTGTAGTTAGATTAGTCTTCCTAGGGGCTTGACCAAAGAAGAACAAATGCTTGTCTATGCTCAAATTCTTAAATGGTGTCAACCACCCAGATTTGACGGCAAAGTTGTAGGGGATGGTGCTAAAGCATGGATAGTGGAAATGGAAAGGTATTTTGAGATGCGATGTGTAACCTCTCCGAGGAAACCAAAGTAGTTTGGGCATCCTTTTAGTTAAAAAGGGAAGCAGCCACCTGGTTGGATAATGCTAAGATGCAGAAACATCTTTCATCTAAGAATTTGACATGGGATATTTTCCTATCCCTATTTTAGAAGTGATGGCTTCCACAACACTACTTTGACAAGAAGATGAATGAGTTCCAAAATCTGAGACAAGGAGATCTTTCGATGACTCAATACTAGGAGAAGTTTATTCAACTTCTCAAATATGTCCCCCTTTATCAACATGATGAACGCTTCCATGTAAGGAAGGTTATTTTAGGGTTAAAACCCCAAATTGGTTCAAAGGTGGATCTTCATGGACCACATGCCATGTATGAAGCCTTTGAAAAGGTAATAAAACAAGAGCAAAAGCTTCATAGTATTGTAGAATTTAGAAGGGAAAACAAAGAGAAAGGGAAGAGATATTAGAATCAGCCTCCTGCAAATTCTCCCAAACAGAATAATCAAAGGGGCAATTAGTTTGGGGACAAGAAAAATAAGAATAAGTTTACAAAAGGGGGTGAGAAAAGTAAACCTTATTCTAAACCCAAAACTTTTAGTGAAGGGGCAAATGATAATAGTGACAAAGGAAATTTATTTCAGGACCCAAAGGAGGACCAAGAGGTGGATGTTTTAACTATAGGGGTGAACACTATGCTAATAAATGCCCTCAGAGGACAGTTGAAATAACAGAAGGGAATTGACAACAATTACCTTTCCAACACTGCATCCATGCAACAGTACATAATAGACAAGCCAATTACCAAGCCACTCCTATTGAGTTGATAGGTATGATCTATGGTTTTTCAATTAATGTGCTTATGGATACTGGTGCTAATGAATGCTTCATTGATCCTAGAGTAGTAGAAAGATTACCCAAGAAGGCTACTTTCATGGCCAACTCCTGGAGAGTGATAAATGGTAACCGAGATGAGAGAAAGGTAGACCAATGTCTAGCCTGTAGTGAATTAACATTGCCAAGTTTTGTAACTCATGTTAACCTTTATGTGGCTCCTTTGGGATCATATGATGTGATCCTAAGAATAAATTGGTTAACTCAACACAACTATAGTAAATTGCATTGAGAAGATAGTAACTTGTAGAGATGAAGTTCTAGAAACCCAACCAAAGTGTGTGGCATTCAAAGGGGCATACGCCTTAGACAGATCTCTACCATGCAAGTAAAGAGAGCTCAAAGGAAGAGATGCACTCTATATGCTATTCACATAGAGGATTTGGGAGAAGGAAAAGATCACTCCATTAACGATTTTCTAGTACTTCAAGAATTACGAGATGTGTTTCTAGAAGAGTTACCTAGATTACCACTGAGGAGGGAATCTGAATTCTCCATTGACCTTCTACCTGGTACCAAACCTCAATCAAAAGCCCCCTATAAAATGACCACTTCCGAATTGTATGAGATGAAAGTTTAATTGCAGGAATTGCTTGACAAGGGTTTGATTCAACCAAGTGTGTCACCTTGGGGAGCACCTGTACTCTTTGTGAAGAAGAAGGATGGTACCCTCCAAATGTGCATTGACTATAGAATGATCAACAAGGTGACTATTAAAAATAGGTATCCTTTGCCAAGAATTCATGAGCTCTTTGATCAAATGAGAGGTGCAACTGTGTTCTCAAAACTTGATTTAAGATTAGGATACCATTAGTTAAGGATCAAGGAGGAAGATATACACAAAATTTCTTTTAAGACTCGTTATGGACATTACAAGTTTATTGTTCTCCCATTTGGCCTTACCAATGCACCTATAGCCTTTATGAATTTGATGAATAGTGTGTTCAGAGATTGCCTAGATGATTTTGTCATAGTTTTCATTGATGATATCCTCATCTACTCCAAGAATGAGGGGGAACATGAACAACATTTTAAAATAGTGCTCCAAAATTTAAGGAAACATCGTTTATTTGGGCAATGGTCTAAATGCTCCTTCTACAAGAAGAAAGTGCATTACTTGGGTCACATCATTTCAGAAAAAAGAATATCAGTCGACCCAACTAAGATCAAAGCCATAATAGAATGACCAAACCTCTCACGCATTCAGAAAGTCCATAGCTTTATGGGCTTAGCAGGATATTATAGAAGATTTGTTGAAGGGTTCTCTAAAATAGCAAATCCTATCACTACCCTTCAAAAAAAGGGGAGGAAGTTTGAATGGACAAATAAATGTGAACAATCCTTTCAAGTTTTGAAACATAAACTCACCACCACTCCTATTCTCATTGTACCAGATCCGAATGGGAGATTCTCAGTTATAATAGATGCATCAGGACATGGTTTAGGCGGGGTTCTTATGCAAAATGGCCAAGTTGTGGCATATGAGTCTTAGAAGTTGAAGACTTATGAGGTTAATTATGCACCTCACGATCTAGAATTGGCTACGATAGTGCATGCTCTACAAATGTGGAGGCACTATCTAATTGGTAAACCTTTTGAGTTGAAGACCAACCACATAGGACTTAAGTACATTTTCACCCAACCAAATTTAAATGACCATCAGAGAAGATGGCTTGAATTTCTAAGTGAGTATGACTTTGATATTGATTATATCAAAGGAAAATAAAATAGAGTAGGCAATGCTTTAAGCCGAAGAAGACACATTATGGCAATTGCAACGTTTTTACTCTACTTTCAAAGAGAAAGTAATAGAACAACTTCAGAATGATAAGAATTATGTGAAGGTTAGATTAGATTTAGAAAATGATACTTTTTACCATCAGTTTGAAGGATGCAAGCTCGAGAAAGATGGTTTGATTAGATTTCATAATAGGATGTATATACCAAGACATGGTGATTTGAGATCTAAAATTATTGAGGAAGCCCACAATGCTCCTTATTCAGGTCACCCCGGAGTAAAAAAGCTTATAGATGACTTAAAACCATTATACTTCAGGCCTAGTATGAAAAGAGAAGTGATTGAGTATGTGGCCAGATGCTTAGAATGTCAGTGGGTAAAGGTTGCGCATGTTCACCTAGTAGGATATTTGTATCTGCATGATATACCAGAACAAAAGTGGTAGGTAATTAGTATGGACTTCATGCAAGGGTTACCCATGTCCAAATCCAAACATGATGTAATTCTGGTTGTGATTGATAAATTAACTAAGGTAGACCATTTTATACCTGGGAATTTGACAAATGGATCATTAACTTTGGCCAAGAGATTTGTGTAACAAATATTTAGACTTCATGGGGTATCTGAAACCATTATTTTTGACTGAGATGTTAGGATGACATCTAGATTTTGGAAAACTCTCCATGCTACCTGGGTACTCATCTTAATTTTAGCTCAGCATACCATCCACAAATAAATGGGCAAACTGAGCAAGTTAATCAAATTATTGAAGATTTGCTCTGAATGTACTGTATGGACCAACAAAGCAAATGGGAGGAATATCTCCCATTGGTTGAAATTGCCTACAATAATTCTCACCAATCTTCATTAGGAATGGCTCCTTTTGAAGACCTTTATGGTAGGAAATGTCTCACCCCTGTTAGTTGGGATAGAATAGAAGACAAGGTAATGGTTGGCCCTGAAATGCTCAAAGAAATGGATAAGCAAATGAAATTGATCACAGGAAGACTGAAAGAAGCTTCTGATACAAAAGAGTTCGCTGATAAAAATATGAGTTTTCATTAATTTGTGGTAGGGGACAAAGTGTTCCTCAAGGTAAAACCGCCTAAAAGTTCCATCTCTTTTGGCAAATTAGCCAAGCTGTCTCCTAGATATGTGGGACCCTTCAATGTTTTGGATGTGATAAATCATGTAGCTTATAGATTGGCCTTATTGCCATCTCTCTTTCAGTTACATGATGTTTTTCATGTTTCTTTCCTAAAACCTTACCATCCTGATGCCACTCACATTTTGGATTGGCGGGCTTTGCATGTTGAGGATTCGATGGTGGTGCAGGTAGAGCCCCTGTGAATCCTTGAGCAGTGCAGTCTTAAGTTGCACAACAGAGAAGTAGTCCAGTGTAAGGTGCAATGGGACTAGTTCTCTATAGATAGTGCTATTGGGAAGATGTTGTAGAGATGCAACAACTCTTTCCTCATCTTTTCTAGTTTTGCTTTATACATCTTAGATATCATCAGGATGATGACTAATCCTAGACGGGAGGGATGTCATAGCCCATTTTGTTACATGACAAAGTGGTGCTTATTATAGAGTTTGTACGGACATATGTGATGTTATGTTGTTGACATATGATACTTTCTAAACCATCTAGATGACTAGTTTATCTGCATTGTTAAGAATGTGTTGATAGATATATTTTATGTTATAGTAGCATAACTTGATTGTATATATTGCATGGTTATATATGTTATCAGTTGTTGTGGACTAACTACAATTTGATGTCTGAGTACAACAGGATTCACACAACCTCTTCCCGAAGGGAGAGTATCATAGAGGAGAACCTAGAACTTCTAAGGTCGTCTTGCATGATTCACAATCAGTACCTAGCTGACCTTGTAGACATCACTTGGGAAAAATTGTACCATTTTAAAGGTGGATATCCTAGTTGAAAGTGGATAATGGATGTGAAAGAGGTAAAATAGGGCTTTAAAAAGACACTCAGTGAATAAATTGTTGGTGTCAATATTGTTAATGGTGAGTCATTGGGAAAGCTTAGGAATATTGCAATTTACAAGTCAAAACTTTCAAGACAAAAATTGATGATGTCAATAGGAGACTAGTTGATGTGGAGAGGAGAATAAGTAAATGGAAACTTTTGGTACATATTACCATTAGTCCAAGTGGCAAAGTTTTAACTCCCATCATTTCTAGGTATAGGAGCTACAAGGCAAGACTTAGAGCACAGGTGGACTCAGCGAATGCTAGCGAACAAGACAAGGGAGATGAAGCGATTCATGAGGAGGACCAGAATGTTGCCACGTGATGGCATTTCTTGTGTTTATGTTATTTTCATTTAATATGCTCTGAAAATGTTATTTGCAAAGACTTATTATTTTAAATTGGTTGTCTTCAAGAAGCTGTTATTATTTTAAAAAGACAGTTATTTGGGACGAGGCTATATATACTAAGCATGTTGATGCAATGAGGGTCTTTTGGCAAACTTTGTGTTTTTGATAGGTCATCTTTTCATGTTGTTCTATTTTTCAGTTATCTTTAGTATATGAATGAAAGCCTGAGAAGTTGAATTTCTAAGATCGTAAACTTTGTGTTATGGTGGATGAATGCATATTCTTCTTATGTTGAATGTCTATCAGCTTCTTAGATTGTAGTTTTATATTGGAGTAGTTGGAAATTTTGATTAAAGCTCATTACTGTGAATTGTTTTTCTTTTGATGAATGGTTGCAGTAGTGATTATGTTGTGAAGAATATAAGTTTATGATTGTGGTTATATGAAGTCTTTGTGCTTCCTAATTCATTAGTAGTTTATTGAGATTCATTGCCTTTATTGCTTTCTAGTTAAAAGCACCACCTTTTCTACTTTATGGTTTAAAAAAAAAATAGCTTTTATTCATTTAAGATCTTTCAAAGGTAGTTGTGCCTTGTAAAACAAGCAGAGAGTCATTGCAAATATCATTGCAATCGGACTCAACTATTAGCACAGTTGTCATTTGTGTGGGCATGAAAATATAGAGTTAAGTGACAAATCTGTATACTAACAACTTGTAATAATGTAACAATGATACCTTAGTCCTTATTTACTTACATCTTAGTTTTATGAAGTCTTATAGGGTTCACAGTATCGAGTATGTTGTGTTGTGTAATAAATGCACACTAAGGAAATGCATAATCCTAGAGTGTGAGGGTTCACCCTAGGTTCAACTGAATCTAAACATTGTCACTAAGCATTATTCATTATTTTTATTTTTTTGGAAAAAGCTGTAGAGCACCCATACGCGGTATATTAATAGTCCAAAGTGGAAGTACAAAGGGGGGCCTAGAAAGGGCAAAAAAGCACAATGTCCTATAGAATTACATTGCAGACAAGTAGGAAGTGACAAAAAAAATTGAAAACAGGCAGATGACTAGGAGCAAGAATCCACAAGGAGGATGATATGACATAATTACTAACCACTAAAACAACCAAAAGACATTCCCAAAATGGCTACTAACTAGCCTGAGTAGCCACACATGATTTTAATGTGAAATACATAAATAAGGTGGCCCTAAATAATATCTGCCAACCACCGTGGAAAGAACTCCCTATAAGATCTGCAAGAAAATCTACCCATTGGGGTCAGAAAGGACACGAAACCATCACATACATGACTATCAAGGGAAATATGTCTATACTCATGAATGCTGAGATTTGAAAAATCTCCATGCTAAATCCGTAGCCACCACTACTTCCAACAGCACCCCTAGCCAAAAGCTGCCACCAGATCCACCACCAAGGTTACTTCCACTGTTCAACCCCACCACTAAAGATGCATCCAAAACCCAAGGTCTCTCTCAATGCCACCAACACCAACATCACCACCTAGGCCACAACTAATACCAACATCCCTACTAGGGCCACCGCCATCTCTTGCACAACCACCAAAGTTGCTACCACCAAACTAGCCAATGCCAGAAACACCACCATGGCCCCAAACAACTACATCATCACGGTCAAGATTGGACCTTCCACTAGGAAAATCAATCAGCTTTGATATTTCCATCATCGCCAACAACTCTACAATATCAGGACCTCTACTAGATCCAAAAAGTTCTCCCAAAACTTTAACAACACCAACCCCACCACCTGGGAAGGAACCTCTACCAGATCCCCTTCAAGATTCAGTGTTGATATCAATGCAATGACCATTACCTTTAATGGTGACTCTAGTGCCTTGTGACTTCAAACATCTGGGTCTTCTCCATTGCGAGCATCTCCATTGGCACCATTCTCCTCACCCATCACCACTTCACTCCCAAATCTGCTCTTCCACACCAATGAAGGGATGAAGAAGCACTTACATTTGGGTCTTAGATCCTTCTTGAAGAGCAAGTCCAGAATCACATTCATGATCTCCCCGCATACACAGGGAAACCAACACATCAAGCGGCCAACGACTCCAACAACTACGTCGAAAAACCACTCCAACACACCCACACAATGTCAATATACTTCAACCAATAGTGGAGACCAAAGCCATCTAGGCCTCCCTGAAAGACCATCAGGACCCCCTATAGTAGCTCCATCAAAACCACCTCCAACTCTTCCAACGACACCTCAACCTAAGTCACCCCGAACAAGACTTCCAAAAACTCTGCTAACTCCTAATCAACATCAATGCATAACCCTGGGATTAGATCCTCTAGCAGATCTCAACATCCGTACTCCCTCTCCATCACCAACGGCTCCACCTCCCACTCGAACGTCCAAGCCTAGGGAAGGGATAGAGAAAGGATGGCATCCTTCTCAACATACCTTTTAAGTTTGAGAAGGAATGTAATGTTATTGTTCCTCTCATGCATATTATCCAAGTGTTTCACCATCACTAAGCATCATTTATTATCCTTAAGGTGAATTTTCATAGATGAACCTAAGACGTTCAACAATACTCTAGATTGTCTATGTATGATGCATAAATGTGATAATTATGTTATCATTGTGATCTTTTTAGTATTGTGGTAAGGGTGGTATTAAACTATTTAGCCTAGCATTGGGCGCTAGGCAATGATCCTAGGTTGGGCTCATATTGCACCATGACACATCCACAAATGTGATTAAGATAATGTTGTTTTTGCTTAGTTAAAATTTAGAATTTGGGGGAGTGCAAGATCATGATGGGCCAAACAGTGGCAATGGAAAAAAATCTTACTAGATGACAAAGTGCTAACATTTAGACTTATATTTAGATTTGGATGAAAAAAGTATTAATACTTCTAGCTCAAATATGGATTTCCTAAAAACATTCCTTGGGATTACCTTTGATTTAGGAAAGTCAGAGTCCTAAAACTTTCCAAACAAACTTGCAAAATCACCCATTTAGTGTCATCCTGAAATTCGCCATGACTTCATCCTTGAAACTGAAAGACTTTTTTGTAAATAAATTTAATAAAATAAAAAAGGTTTATAGAGAAAACTATGAAGATTCTAAAAATATAATATATGCCTCATTATGATTTTAATAGGTAATTATTACTAATTTTCTACATACATTATGTCTGATTTCTTGATAGATATACATATTGAAAAACATTCATAACTTTCAAAATATTTATCCTTTTTTAAATTCAAAAGATGTGCCACATTCTAGGCTTTATTAGCTATAGGTAAAAAATAAGTTTTAAATTTTTTTTTTTTGACCAAGTTAGGTTGGCCAAATAATTATTTTTAATATTTTTGGAAAGTTAAAGTAAAAAAATCATAAATAATTATTTATTTATTAAATAAATCTAACAAAATATGCATCACATCCACTTGTCTTTCATTTACTTAGATGCAAATCTTGGAGGAAAAATATTTTATTTTTCTCATACTTAGGTTGGCGAGAATAACACCTAATTTTTAGGGTTTTCTAAAAAATTTAGTAGTGCCTCATTGAAATATCCAATTTTCATAGTTCACTAATTTTAAAAAAGTAGTAGTCCATAAATTACTTCAATTTCCTATAACTTTTATTACTACCTTATTTTTAGATTGTGTATATAACTCATTCAATTTTTTATGTCAAGTTATTTAGGTTTTCTTTTAGCATTTCCATTGCCACTTAGGGGTATTGTGTGGCCCATGATGATCTTGCACTCACCCATTTTCTTGAGGTTTTTCTTCAAAGCAGGTTTACAAGTTGAAAATCTTAAAAGTGTTGTTGAGAAACTATGAATTTATATCAGTGCTTGCAAGAGACACATGAGGGCCACTATATTGTAATATTGGATTCTTAGCTTATAGGATTGAATATACCCTAATGTTGATAGAGGGATCAATGTAATGTTAAAAATTTCAAGTGAAATCTTGATTGTAGAAAAGCAATCTATGTCTATAGTTAATTAGTAGATATCTTGATTTGACTTCATTATTATATTAACTTAATTAAGGGTACTTTATGAGTTATTTTGAAGGTTTGGATTTTTCCTTAGTGAAAATAAATAAATGAAGATTATTTCATTTGTTATAACAAGAAGATACTATTGAATTTAATTATATGTACAATGAGAAACACATGTCATGATAGCTTGATTATGACCTAGCTATGAAGACTAACTATACCTAATATTAAATTTCTTACGATTTCATTAATAATCATAAAAAAGATAATATATTTTCTTAGGATATCTATTGCTCAATACATTGGAAGACACATGAAAATAGAGTATGCTTACTACTATAACAGAAAGTAAGATAAATTACTCTTATTTGTTTAAACACTCTTAGCTTGTAGATTATACTTAATGGTATCTAGGGGATGTGATTGATGTATGTCTCGTAAGGATAAAGAAAATAATTATACTTTTGTATTAAATATATTAAATATATGTGAATGGTCATATATGAACCTAAGAGGTTCAACAATACTCTAGATTGTCTATGTATGATGCATAAATATGAGAGTTATGCTATCATTGTGATCTTTCTAATAATCTAGATTGTCTATGTGTGACGCATATATGTGAGAATTATGTTATCATTGTGATCTTTCTAATATTGCACGGTAAGGGTGGTATTAAACTATTTAGCCCAGGGTTTGGGGCTAGGTGGTGATATTAGGTTGGGCTCATATTGCACCATGCCACATCCCTAAATTACGTGGCAAAGATAATGATGTTTTTTTCTTAGTTGAAAGTTGGAATAATTTTCCTAAGGTTTTTCTTCGAAGGAGATTTACAAGTTGAAAATCTTAAGAGTGTTGTTGAGAAACTATGATTTTATATCAGTGCTGGCACATAGACATATGAGGGCAACTATATTGTAATCTTTGATTTGCGTAAAGGGAAGCATAATAAGTCTTAGCTTACATGATTGAATATACCCTAATGTTGATAGAGGGATCAATGTAATGTTAAAAATTTCAAGTGAAATCTTGATTGTAGAAAAGCAATCTATGTCTGTAGTTAATTAGTAGATATCTTGATTTGACTTCATTATTATATTAACTAAATTAAGGGTACTTTATGAGTTATTTTGAAGGTTTGGATTCTTCCTTAGTGAAAATAAATAAATGATGTTTATTTCATTTGTTATAACAAGAAGATACTATTGTATTTAATTATATGCACAATGAGAAACATATGTCATGATAGCTTGATTATGACCTAGCTATGAAGACTAACTATACCTAATATTAAATTTCTTATGATTTCATTAAAAAAAAAAACTAATAGATTTTCTTAGGATACTACTATAACAGAAAGTAAGATAAATTAGTCTTATTTGTTTAAACACTCTTAGCTTGTAGATTATACTTTATGGTATCTAGTGGAAGTAATTGATGTATGTCTCGTAAGGATAAAGAAAATAATTGTACTTTTGTATTAAATATATGTGAATGGTCACAGATGAACAGGTAAGAGGTTCAACAATACTCTAGATTGTCTATGTATGATGCATAAATATGAGAGTTATGCTATCATTGTGATCTTTCTAATACTCTAGATTATTTATGTGTGACACATATATGTGAGAATTATGTTATCATTGTGATCTTTCTACTATTGCACGGTAAGGGTGGTATTAAACTATTTGGTCTAGGGTTTGGGGCTAGGTGGTGATCCTAGGTTGGGCTCATATTGCACCATGCCACATCCCTAAATTATGTGACTAAGATAATGTTGTTTTTTGCTTAGTTGAAAGTTGGAATAATTTTCCTAAGGTTTTTCTTCAAAGGAGATTTACAAGTTGAAAATCTTAAAAGTGTTGTTGAGATGTTCTATGACTTTATATCAGTGCTAGCACACAGACACATGAGGGCCGTTAAATTGTAATCTTTGATTCTTAGCTTACAGGATTGAATATATCCTAATGTTGATAGAGGGATCCAAAGTTAAAAATTTCAAGTGATATCTTGACTGTAGAAAAGGTCTTGACATGGGATCAAGTCCATACAATAATAGGATTAGTGAGGTAATGATTGAACTAAGCTACAAGGTCTTTATTGGTCTTAACAATTATAAAGCAATCTAAACAATGATAAAGAAGATAAAAGACCTAATAAAAAATTATATGGAAACTTGATGGTTATGTAATTGTGATTTAATTGACACTTTCAAAAAATAAAGTAATCTAGTTTTAAGGAGGCATTACAAATGCATAAAAAGAAGAAGGATTGAGTATAAATACTCAACTCAAACCTATTATCCACTATAAGGACCATCCCTTCATCAGGCATACATGTTCTTTCCAATCATGTGCTCAAATTGGAGCAATCAAGAGTGGCTCCTTTTGTCACTTATTTCATCACTTTTTATAAATCCTTTAATGTGTGAGGTAAAATGTTATAACTGGCCGCCAAGAATCAAGAATAAAGAATAAAGAATTGACTTTCAAAAAGAAAGCCTATAAACAAAATGAAGAGGTGAGCTAAATGGTGGTGAAGAAAGAAAGTATTTGGATATCACATGGATGCGATTGGGGTGCGAGGGCTATCGAGGCATCTCAAGTTCATTGTGTGAGTTCTATCAACAAAGAGGAAGAGATTGTGATGAGGACGAGCTATACAAAATGTTCGAGGGATGGACATGGACTTGGGCATCTTGCTCCTCCTTTCTGTAAAATGCTTAAGTCTGGAGAGTGATTCTTGCATGGTTGTCGAGGTCATGTTAGCAAAGTAGAACCTAAACCATCCGTCCTCTTTGCAATGGCATGATGACCCGGGTGATACATTCAGTCCAACATCATTGATGATTATCTTCCAAAGCTCAAGCTCTGATTCTTTGTGGAGAAGATGGCGGAGGTCTACCCAACAGAAAAGCCCAGCATTGCTGTTGGCCAAACACTCAATGCCCGCCTCATGCAGTCCCTGGACAAACATGCTATGTGCCTCTCGCAACCTCTTTTTATTCTCTCCAATATATTCTCTCACAAACGCCTTGTCACTCAACATCGCACCCATCAAGTACTACGTCTGTGAAGAAACCATGCAGAAACTTGACATTTTGCGAGCTGCCGTAGCAACCATGTTGTTATATGAATAGATGACTCCCACTCTGAATCCAGGCAGTCCCATGTCCTTTGACAGGCTGTAAATGATGTGAACATGCTCGTGCTCCCTCTCACTATGTAGTTGCACCACCTCTGCGACGCTCACGAACCTTGGACCAGAAAACACTGACCCCGCATAGATCTCATCGCAGATCAGATGAATCTTCTTCTCTCTTGTAAAACGTACAATGTTTCTTAGTGTCTGCTCATCCATTGTGGTGCCTAGCGGGTTGGACGGATTTGTTATCAGAACACCCTTTACTCTTATGTTTCCACACTCTGCCTGCTTGTACGCTTCTTCAAGTGCGCTCATTGTCACCTGAAAATTGTTGGAACTGCTACACTCTACTGCTATCAACTCTACTCCAGTCCGCCACTTTAGATCTCTGTCAAAACTGCTTGTCAACATTTACATACATTAGATTTATATCTTGATTCTATCAATTGAAAATGTAACGCCACATATAGCGAGTGAGTTTTGAATGTTTTTATGTGGAGATTTCAAAAGCAGGTAAAAGATAAGTTTTAGTTACCCAGGATAATATGGGGATGGAACAAGGAAAGCCTCTCCTGGATTCGCCACACAAAATGTTAGAACCTCATGAGCTGCAGTCGCTCCTGCAGTGAGGACTATTCTATCTTTATCAAATTTGGCTCTTCTTCCTCCCACTTCCTCCATAAATAATGCAATAGCCTGCATTAAACGTCCACCATAAATGGTTAATAAACTCCATTATTATAGAAATAATTTTTGAGTCAAACTTATTGATGATAATTTAATACACTATATATCTACTTGTTAATGGTTGAATTTTTGAGATTTAAGTAGAATGGTAGAGTTTGCTGCTGATAATTTCTACCTCTCTGAACGAGGGGAGGCCATGATAATCTTGATAGTTCGCAGTCTCCTTAAAGCTGGAAATGCCCTCCTGCGTGCAAATGGAAGACTCTGGGTGTTCTCTTAGCCACTTTTCTATTAAATCGAAGGAAAGCTGCAAAACATTGAAAAAAGCAATGGCATTATTTTATAGGTTTGGTAAAGAGAGAGACGAGTATTTTGGTAGCGTTACTCAATCCAACGAAATAGGCACCTGATTTTCTGCTAAGCCCATTTGAATAATTCCAGATGGGTTATTTTGAGGATGATAAGGATTTCCGTCGTACGCTTTCCAGCCATCAAAGTAAGGAGAGTTCTCACCATGGCCATTGGAGGGTGAATCCGCTGCCTCTGGTTGGCTATCAGTAGCAATGCAATGCATTGCTATGCAAGAGATTGTGCATGCTTTTATGGGCGTGCAAGAGCAAGACCTGAAGTTTCAGGGTTGCTTCCAAGTTTAAGAGCTGAAGTTTCAGGGTTCCTTCCAAGAGATAGGCCAAAGTCGAGAAGCGCATGCAAGAGCATGCTGACCTTTGGTGCACGTGAAAAACCATGGTTTTATGAAATTGAGTTAATCTAGGAAATGTTATGAATAGCTATGCGAAATCAAGAGATGGATATCTGTGTGACGTTGTGCGAATGGATATGTTTATAGGCAAGGCAAGGGTGAAGAGTTGCGAATGGTCAAAGCACGATACCGACGCCCATCTGGTGCACGTGAAAAGAACAATCGCGGAGCACAAGTTACGATTGGATTTGCTCTTTGACACAAGTCATTATCAGCTTTGAAAACCGAAACAAAAGGACTCGCGTCATTATCACTTATAAATTCTAATACATTGAATTTCTTCTTGTTAATAATCTCCATTCAACATTTTATGCGCAGACCTACCTAGATTTGACCTGATAGACAAAATTTTATGCGCAGAGTAAATAAGTGCAGAAATGATTAAACGTGTTTGATTTGGAATAGTAGTAGAATGAATGACCTTATGAAATGAGTTCCACTCAAAAATTATGGAGTTGAATCTTGATAAAATATCATAACCTCTAAATTCTACTAACTTTATTTTGTCTTATAGATGCTAAGAGTGTATATTTCACTTTTTCACTTCTATGTTTTACTATACTTTGTGAAGATGTTTATGTATAACTCTAGCATTCATTTTGGCACACTCATTGACCCAATCTTGAATCTAACACTATGTTACATGTTAATCCTCCACTGACCTAATTCCTAGAGTCTTCTAGATTTAAAATTTGGAAATCTTGATTTCAAGGCCAACAATCTCAAGATGGTTGTTACTCAACAATGTGCACACCAAGAATTCCAAATTACATGTCTAAGACTATGTATTTAAGGGCATCATCCTAGGACCCTTTTCTTTATCAATTATTAGCATCTTACACTTACAAATTCAATCACACACATCAATAGTCTCGGAGTCCATCAATCTTAGTTTACATCAAACACAATTACTCAACATTCACAATTCTTTGTTTTTCTATTTATATCTTGCTAAATCAATGTAGGGGCATGACTTCTATCAAGGAAGTTGATACCTCTTCCCTATGTACACAAAAATACTCCCAAAGCTACTTCTTAGCACCACCTTATTCTCAAACACATGTATATTTACACTCAGACAAACATTCTCTGCAAAATTCAATGGATAGATTTTTCCTCAAATGAAATAGTGCCACCCAAGGCATAATCACATCAATTAGACTAGATTGCAACATGATCTAGTACTAGTATCTAAAAGCATGGGTTATCTTCATCTTAGGGACCTTTGTTCATTTATTCAATTCCAGCTTTCAAATATTAGCTCTCTATCATAGTATCTCAACACTAAAGTCAACATTGTTCTAATTTCCAAGTAAATCGTAATCCCTCCAACTTTCATTTACCATTTCTATTTGTTTCATTGTCTCAAATCTCAGCTCATAATTAAGCTAGTGAAAGTTATTAATAATTTCATGTTGATTTTGTTATCATTATTTAGACATCTAAATTAATCGTAGGGTGTTTCGCTATAATATTTTCAAATCATGTCATAATGCTTGTGAAAATTTATCTAAAGAGGCCCCTTATCAAATGAACATTTTTTTAAGTCAATAAACACCATGTTGTTCCAGTGGTAATTGAACTTTATTAAATAATGTTATATGTTCATGAATAATTTGAGCATACTTGGACTTTGTCAAACTTTAATGCCTCATTACTCAGGTACATGAATAAGACTAAGGGGTGGACCCACTCCATCAAATTCATTGGAAGCACATTAAATGAAAGTAAATGTATCTTAGATGTGTTTAAGAGGTTGATTTACTTTCAATTTATGGTGCATGTTTAATCTTACTAATTTTTTTTTTCAATAATCAAATAACACTTTTAAATTTACCCTTGGTGAAATAGAAGCACTAAGAGATGGGAATCAAATAAAAACAAAGAACTAGCAAATGAAAGAGCACATGTTAAGAGAACACGTGGCTATAAAGTAAAAGAGGATAAAAAGTGAAGGAGGCTCAAGACCTATATGAGAAGCTTCGTTGTGCTAAGGCTTCTAGAGATATATTTCCTAGAATATATCTAATCTAAGAAGAAAAGGAAAAAGGCTCAAGGCCTATATAGAAGCTTGCAAGAAGCTAGAAGAAATTGAAAAGCTTTGTGAGAGCACTTGAAAAAAAGTGAAGGCATCCATGTTGGCAAGAGACACTACATAGCATTGATAGGTGTTGTCATTGATGGCAATTAAGATTGTTCCACACATCCATAGTACAGTACCTAATCATACCGGGAGTCAGAATGATAATCTATCTAAGTTCGGGAGCTTGAAACAGAGCATATAGCAGAGTCCATTATTTTGGTCAACGAATCTCTCTAGTTAATCATTATGTGTTTCAGATCTAAAGGAGTGTAAAGGGACACCAGGACAATCTAAATCCAAGTTTTTAGCCTCCGGTGATAAAGGGATCAAAAGTTATGAGCATTTGAATACCGAATCCTATTATGACATAACAATTCAGTGAAGAACAGACAAACTTATGTTAATCCTTGTGCGGACCCAATAGAAGTGTTTTGACGAACTGTGTATGAGATAGAATGTTAGTGGCTGACATATATGATGATCTACATGTGTTATTTTTGGTACGGTTCAATATTGGTGTATGAATCTAGCCGACAGAATAGACCTTTCTTAAAAAGTTTAAAGTGTTGTTGTTGCCGACTGGCAAGTGATTGCAATTCAATATAAGGATATATATAGCTTATGATTGTGGATATTTTGTGTGTGGATGCGAAAAAGGGTGTATAGGTGAAAAGAGCAGAAATCCAAGAACGAATGAAGGCAGATCAATAAAGAAGAGCAAAGCAAAGATGAAATATGTAAGATCAGTTTTTGTACTTAACCAGAACTGAAATTCATGCATGGACAGATGCTATTAACCAGTTCAAATCTTTGTTCTTCTCTTGTAATATTTTCTTAGGCAGTGAGCCTCCATTTGAGCAGTGAACTCTCGGAAGTGAGCCCGAATGCTTGTGCATTCCTACTTGTAAAATAGTTTTAACAAAGTATTAATTTTGTGGGTTAACACCCACCGTGGTTTTTCCCTTAACCGGGTTTCCACGTCAAAATCTTGGTGTCAAGTGTATTATTTTTGTTTCTTCTTATGTGATGCTAAAATGTTTATTTCATTAAATTGTTTATAAGTTGTAAAGGAAGATTAAAGGAAGAAAAAGGTTAAATAAGTAACAATTGATTCACCCCCCCTCTTAGTGGTCCGGACCTAATCCAACAATTGGTATCCGAGCCAAGTTTCTTAGAGAAGCGTAACAACTTAAGGAAAAAGATCTGGGAAGAAGTTTCAAATGGGTTCATTAAGACATCTTCAATTAGCCCTAGAAGAGCTTGCTCAATCTAGAACAAAAATTAGTAATCTGAGAGGTGAACTTAAAGATGCTAATGACACCATTGAAATGTTAAAAGATAAATTAAAGAAATCTATGCAAAGAAAAAGGAGCTACTTCTGCAGCTATCCAGTTTACCTGAAGAAAATGATTTGAATGAAACTTTGAAAGAAAAAATAAAATAATGTGAAAAGCTCTCAAAAGAAGTCATTGTTTTGAAAATTGAAATGGAATCTGGGGTGATGAGGCAAATGAAAGAAAGTGAAGATAGGAAGAAAATTGAAGAAGATCTGAAACAAAAACTAAAAGAAAGATCTAAAGAATGTTGTAGATTGGATGGAATAGCTAGCCATCTAGAGTCTGATCTACAAGAAAGTAGAGACAATGAGAGAGAACTTGAAAGGCAAATAGTCATTCTCAGACATGACCTTGATATTGCAGATGAATACAAGGAGAAGTTCAAGATAAGTTCATAAAAACTTGAAGCACTACTTGAAGGACAGAAAAGGGCCAATGACAAGCATGGTCTTGGATATGAGAAAGGTGAAAGCTCCAGATCCAGGCAAAGAAACTTTCAACCTAAGAATGGGAGAAACAGACCTAGAAAACCTCTGGTAAGACAATGAAATGCTCAAAGATATCCATCATTCAATGAAATTGTTTCAACTACAACAAATTTGGTCATAGATCTAATCAATGCAGAAACAAAGTAAATCAAAATGGTCTATCCTTCTCTGGTCAATGTTTCAAGTGCAACAGGTATGGTCATAGATCAAATGAATGCAGAAGTATGACAATGAATAATCCCAATAATAGAAGAAATAGCAATTCTTTTAATGGTTACTACTTTGTTTGCAATGGGTTTGGACATATGGCTAATCAGTGCAGATCAAGAGAAAATCAGAAAAGAAGTGTTGTATGCTTTAACTACAATAAATCTGATCATATTGCAAGAATTTGCAAAAGTAAAGACAATGGAAGAAAAGGTCCAGTAAACAGAAAACCATATGAACAAAGACAAGACAAAGGCAAAAGAAAAATTGATATGAATGAGACTTAGGATGAATCAAACAAGATATGGGTCAGGAAAACCATTATGAGTGACAATAATGGATCCACACCACAATCCGGTGTTGATAATTCTTCCAGGAATTAAGTTGGAAGTCTTGGCTCAGGGGGAGCAACATTACAAATCAAATTCCCCCAGCCAGTAAGCAAGTGCCTAGATCTGGCACAGTAAGAATAGAGATCTTAGATTGTTTCAAACCATGTGGAAGGATTTCTGAAAGAAAAGAGATCGATATGGCAAATTGTAGAGCAATACATGAAAGAATACTAAAAAACAAAGCAACCGGATGCGCTAGGGTGGGGCATTTATTACAAAGGCAAATTAGGTAATGTGAAGCTTAAAAGGGTCATTCGCTCCTCATTTCAAACACTTTGCATCAAAATAAATCAAGAAGAAAGAAGTGGACAAGCTTAGAGTTGAGAATTCTCAAGAGTTGGAAGCGAGAAAAGGATTTCCAAGCAAAAACCCTAATCTACATAGCAAGGTATTTTCTATTTTCTACGAAATCCTTTGAATTCTCAATTTTTGTAAATGGCTACACCTCTAGTGGTAGATATTACTAAAATGCCTCGTACCAAGTTCAAGAAGCATCCATTCAAATCTGTAGAGGTTGACCTGCTAGGTGCATTTTCTAGAGTTCTGTAGGGGGTTTTACATGTAGAAGATATTAGGGCTTACATTCACTGCAATATAGAGGAATTTAGAAGTCTAAAACTACTAGATTTATTTGAAAATCACTTGAAGAATGACAATCACCAATTGAAACTAGAATATAAAACCCTAGAGAACAAATACTTCATACAAGTTATTGAATTTCCATCTTTTGATGAAAGAGAATGGGTTAGGTATGTATTGAGTCAGATACATGATGAGTTTATGTGGTTATTGAAGCCATTCAAGATCACAAAATATGTAATCTAAATTGTGACTAGACTGAATGCAACCGGTGGGCAACCCGTACTTAAGGCTGTGAAAAATCAAACAGTAACTGATGCAACTGGAGAAAAATTTGATAGAAGAGCTATGACTATCAATTACATCACTGATCCGGATGTCAAGTTTGCTTCAATGGTAGTCAGGTATAAGATTTACCACTCCAGCAGGGAGAACTTAGTTTTTGGAACAACTATTTATGCTGCATATTAGATGATAAAGGAGAATGTGGACTATGACTTGTGTGAGCTACTACAAAGCCAACTAATAGAAAACCTAAACAAAATAAAAAAGGATAAGAAAAATTCCTTCAAGTATGGTTCTTTGGTGATATGTATATTCTTATACTTCATGAATGAAGTGTCGGGAGTTCCGGGTATACAATGGACATTTGACAGGCCAGTGGCATGGCAAATTAGGGATCATCTACACAATCTTAGCGATACCCAGACACAAAAGACTGTAATCTGGGGTTACATCAAAAACTTCTAGAACTTGATGCATGCAAGGGAAAGAATTCCTAGTTCAGTTATTGAAAAGTATAAAAATGAAATATGTTTTATAGTAGACACAGATCAATGTTTGACGGAAGCTGTAGAACCAAGGACAACTTGGATAATGCCAATGGGCTATGAAGTGGATGAGGAAATTTTGGACAAGTATGCTCAACATTTCCTAAGAAAACCTAAAGACACCTCTGTTGAAAAGTTCAGAACATATAAAGAACTAAGATTAAAGTTGCATGTGGAACTTAGACAGCCAAAAACAAAAAGAAAGGCACACAAGCAAGTGGAGATGTATGCAGAAAGCATAGGGATTACAAAAGAAGCAGTAAGAGAAAATAGACAAAGGATTGAAAAGATAAAGAAGAGCACTGAGTAGGTAAAAAGTGAGTTTGTAGTTCCCCCGGAAGCCCCAAGGAAGACAAGGAGTTTTGCAACTCCTGCTGAGCCACTCAAGTCCACTTCCACTAAGAAGCCGGAAGCCACTCCATCTGGTGAAGAAGGGAGAAGAAAGAAAACCAAGGAAACAAGAACCCACAATAGCACACAAGATGATGACGAGACAGAAATAGATGAAGAAGTGGAAGAAATAAGATCCAAGAAGGTCAAAACTTCAAAGACTTATGAAAATCAACCATCCGGAAGCATGAGGGCCAATAAAAAGCATGTATCCGATAAGATTGCCATGACTATTGATGAAATTGTAAAAACAATCACTGTTCGTGGAAATTTAAAACCTATTAGAGTTTACTATGATAACCTTGATCAAGCAAATAAGAAAATTTTAGAAGATGCTATTATCATATATCTGAATAAGTTCAATAGAGCCTTGTTCGAAATCTTACAAGAACTTCCTAAAAATTTTGAGGAAAGTAATGGAAATGAGAAAAGAAGAAACCAAGGAAAAAGATGAAGAACTTAGAGTATGTTCTCTCTTCCTTGTGCCCTGTAATGACCAGAAAAGCAGCAGATGAAATCCTTAGAGAAGTCAAAGATAAATTCAGAAGTAAAGTCTGGATGAACAAACTAATGCTTGGTGAGACTAAAGAAATTGTGAAGGAAACAGAGGAAATTCTGAGAAAGGCTTCAGACAAAAATAAATACTACATTGTTTTAGAAAAGCAAGTTGAAGAAGACAATCCTTCTGCTCAAGAACAAAAAGCACTAGAAGAAGAAATTGACAAAAGAATTAATGACCAAAGTACTACTCTAGATCCTCTGGAACTTGATTCATCAAATCTAAATATTGGAGAAGTTTAGGAAGAGGAACAAGTCAACCAGAAGGACATAGAAATGACAGACAGAATAACTGATGTAGTGATAACTCCTCCACCTGATCACTCTGGGAAGGAAAAGGATATTGCTACCAAACAAAGTCCTCCGGATCAAGTAGTAAGTGGTGAGCAAATAGAAATGAGTTCCTCAAAAGAGAACATAGAGAAGAATAATATAGAGAGAGAGGAGGAAAAAGGAAAGGAAGACAAAGTAGAAGAAGATGGTGCAAATGTTGAAGCACGTAAAGTAGATGTAGAAAAATCTAATGATCAAAAGGATGTTTCTGAAAATGTAGCAAGAGACACTGCAGATGCAATAAAAGGCCCTCTTGAAAAGGAAGTGATTGAGCTTGATGAGCTTAAACTACTCCAAGGACTAACCAATCCAGATGTGCTCTCTCCATTTCAATTGATGAAAATAGCATCTTTCACCCAAGTAAAACCCAGAGAAAAAATGATCAAATCCCACTTAGAGGACAATGAGCTGCTGGGGCTAGCAACTGGAGTTTTAGAGAAGTTAATGCCAACCTATCAGAAGAATCAAAGTGATTCCCCCTCTGATCATCTAAAAAATCTTGTAAGTTCAGTAAGTTCACATTTTGAATCTTTTGAAAGTCTGTAGAGACAAAAGTTCAAAAAGAGATCTTGAATAAGAAGTTCAACCAAGTCAAGAAACTGATAGGGAATGATAGGTTGATCTTAGGCATTAGCATAAAGAGCATTCAGAATGCTCTATATGATGGAGGAGATATATATAAGTTTTGTCTATCTTGGTCTAAAGTAAATAAAGATATTGAGAAGAAGATAAAAGAAAAAGAATAGAAAATATCAATTCTATCTCAAAATTTTGATCCTTTAACTATCTCTCCTATAAGCCAGGAATGTCAAGTTATTAGCTTGATAGACAAAATAAAGGCACTTGTAAAAGAGAAAAGCAACACTATCGCGAGGATGTGTGAACTCAGGGGATTGATTGCTCCCAAATTGGAATCCATGCACAATGCCTTATCTGAATCTCAGAATGTACTTCAGACAAGTGATCCTCTGGATCTGGCAAACGCAGAAGCATATGCATTTTTGTTGAGTGGGCACATTTCCATTTTGGATGGAATAAAGAATGCTTGGGCCTTTGAACTTGTCCAATTAAAAACTAGTTTTATAGATGTCCTCAAGTTCATGTGAATGGAACTTAATGGTTACTTGTACATATGCGGCAATGTATACAAAAATTATGGAGAATTTTATTTTGCGGATCCCACCCTTTGCCATTGATCTCAAAGGGGGAGTGAAGGGCAGTGAAAAATGATATATTCAACAAAGGGGGAGCACCAGAATAAGTGAAGTGAACAAATGTATAGATAAAGGGGGAGTTGCACAAAGACACTTAGTCATTTTTCACTAAGTGTTGCCATCAATACCAAAGGGGGAGATTGTTGGCAAGAGACACTGCATAGCATTGATAGGTGTTGTCATTGATGGCAACTAAGAATGTTCCAGACATTTGTAGTACAGTATCTAATCATACCGAGAGTCAGAATGATAATCTATCTAAGTCTTGGAGCCTAAAATAGAGCATATAGCAGAGTCCAGTATTTTGGTCAATGAATCTCTCTAGTTAATCATTATGTGTTGTGGATCTAAAGGAGTGTAAAGGGACACTAGTACAATCTAAATCCAATTTTTTAGCCTCTGGTGATAAAGAGATCAAAAGTTATGAGCATCTGAATACCAGATCCTATTATGATAGAATAGTTCAATGAAGAACGGACAGACTTATGTTAATCCTTGTGCATACCCAATAGAAGTGTTTTGATGAACTGTGTATGAGATAGAATGTTAGTGGCTGACATAAATGATGATCTACATGTGTTATTTTTGGTACGCTTCAATATTGGTGTATGAATCTAGCTGACAGAATAAACCTTTCTTAAAAAGTTCAAAGTGTTGTTACCAACTGGCAAGTGATTGCAATTCAAGATAAGGATATATATAGCTGATGATTGTGGATATTTTGTGTGTGTATGCAAAAAAGGGTGTATATGTGAAAAGAGTAGAAATCCAAGAACAAATGAAGGTAGATCAGTAAAGAAGAGCAGAGCAAAGATAAAATGTGTAAGATCAGTTTTTGTACTTAACCAGAACTGAAATTCATGCATGGATAGATCCTATTAATCAGTTCATATCTCTATTGTCCTCTTGTATTATTTTCTTAGGCAGTGAGCCTCCATTTGAGCAGTGAGCCCGAATGCTTGTGCATTCCTACTTGTAAAATACTTTCAATAGAGTATTAATTTTGTGGGTTAACCCCCACCGTGGTTTTTCCCTTAACTGGGTTTCCACGTCAAAATCTTGGTGTCAAGTGTATTATTTATGTTTCTACTTATGTGATGCTGAAATGTTTATTTCATTAAATTGTTTATAAGTTGTAAAGGAAGATTAAAGGAAGAAAAAGGTTAAATAAGTAACAACTGATTCACCGCCCTGTTAGTTGTCTGGACCTAATCCAACAATCCAAGCGTATATCTAAATTAGAAAAAATAAGCAAAAGGCTCAAGGCCTGTGAAGAAGCTAAGAAGATTATAGAATAACTAAATCTAAATGCCAGAAAGCAAAAGGCTCAAGTCATGTGTAGAAGCTTGCAAGAAGCTTGTGATGCAACTTCAAAATGATAAGAGGACTCAAACATTTGAGCATGAAAAATAATGAAGAGAATATAAGTATTTATAGGTAAAAATGGAAGGGAATGTGAAAATAAATAAGATTAAAAAAAGAAAGCACAACACAAGAAGAAAATGAAAATAATCTATGAAGAGTCAAAGAGATAAGAGAATTAAAGAGATAATTCAAAAAAATTAAGGAGATAAATTTCAATCATAAGTTCATATTAGAAATAAAGTGACTAAAAGAGTAAGTTGGCATGGAAAATGTGAGTTAATAAATTAGGCCAAAAATCAAGTAGAAAAGCCAAAAGATGAAATGAAACATGGATTTAAAAATGATAGGGTCACCCCTTTTGCTAGTTAGGGTCACCCAGGTGACATAGGAACACTAAGGGCGACCCTAAGGGGTGAAACAAGAACACCAGGGGTGACCCTAAATAGGAAAAAATGAGGGGTCAACTAGGCAACATGAAAAGAAAAAGAGGTCGAATGAAATATAAAATAAGAGGGACAAAAGATGACAAAACAAAAGCAGAAGTCATCAAGACATGAAACTATTGGGAGGGGTAAATTCACACCTTTGAGTGTCATGAGCTATGACTACCATCTCATCATAGGACCACCATATTGAATTGATGCAATTTTTACACCTACTATATTTTCCCCCTCAGGGACTGTAGCCTACATGAAAGGTAGGTATTGTTCTCAAAGAATGGCCTTACATATTATTATTGTCTCACATTTGGACTTAATATACAAATTGATTCAAGTGTTAATCTAATATATAATTGGCTTAAAATAAATACATGAAAATATAAAAGGACACACCTATAATTTATGAGTATTGAGTTTAATTGTGTCAATTTGTCTTGTCACATCAATTTTTAGTGTTTTTTAAAAGTTTTATGATTTTTAGGGTTTTCTGGTTTACGAAGGTCTATCTTGGCATTTTCTCTTTTGTAAGACACCTATATTTGATGAAATACTACACGTGATAAGGCCTAGTCTCAGTTAGATCTAGAGGGTCTGGTTGACATTGACCATGCTATTCTTTCAATAGGACATGCCTTTCTAAGATTGCTTACATTCCAATTGTTCATCCTTCTTTGCATATCTGTTGTGACATTCTTACATATTGGGATGCAGATCTAAATACTTTCCAATTTCCTTTGGTTGTTGGAGATTGGACCATCACTTCGAATGATGTCTACTACATCCTTGTGTTCTTGTTAGAGGGGAACCACTTATACCTTTTGAGAGTGAGTCAGAGTGAGAGAGGTGCACTTGGGTTATAGTGATGGGAGTGACCCATCTTGGAGATCATCATGGAGTGCAACTTACTTTCATTCTTGGACTCAACATTTTGCCCCTAAAGAAGGTCTTGATAGGTCTGATTGCTTCATGCTTATCCATAAGCAAGAATATGCTTATGGTTTGGTGGTGTTGGGCACCAATCATACTGTGATTAGAGTGAGGCATAGTCTTTGCATCTTTGCATGGGGCATTGGCATATTGTCCTTGGTCTATTAAGACTTGTATCAGATAGCACAATGGGGAGATTTATCTTTTAGCTAGCCTTCTCTTATCATGTCGTAGATTGACAAGCACATCATTCCATTTCAACTCGAGATGCTCCCTTTGGATCTAACACTTCCTAGAGTTATACGATGGGGTAGTATGGGTCCTTTTAATGTGACTATATGAGCAATGGCCATTTGATAGATGAGGACTTTATTGTAGATCCTTATAGAGAGATAGAGGTATTGTGGATAGGTGATAGAGTTGCTTGGATCTATTCTTGAGGTGTTGTCCACCTGATAGATTAGAATGGCATGACAAAGGAGCATTCTACTACATGAGTGCCTCAATAGTTTGGTGGAGAGATTTCAGATGACTTTCCCCAAGTACCCTGATAGGTTGTCATTAAGACCTAACACGTTAGTTGAAAATGTATCAATTTGTTGACCGGGTAGTGTCCAAGGCTGTATGCAATAGGGAATTGGTTTGGATATCTCAACTTAGAAATGATTTTTTGAATTTTTAGGTATGTTCTAACAATATAAACTTAAACTAGAAAGCATACAAACTTAGTCTACAAAGCATTTGAATCTAACCTATAAAGCATATGAACTTAATCTACAAAGCACACAAACTTGAAATTATGAATTTGAAATATAAGAACGCAGGAAATTAATTAAATCCAAATTTACACTATAAATTAATATTGAACTTCTGAACTAAATAGAAGCTCTAAAATTCCTCTTTAGAGAAAGCATCTCTAAAACTCCAAAAATTACAAGACAACATAGAGAACTTTGGAAATTACAACTGAAGATTTCACTATGCTTGAAAATAATTGAACACAATACCCTATAGGTTAACATTAACTCTACCATGATAACACAAAATAGAAAGTTATATACTTCAGAACAAAATAATCACAAAACAAAACATAAACAACACTTTCATGAAACATCAAAATACTTATCTATCCCTAGTTCCTTCGAGTGGCCAGCTCTCCAAAGATCTTTTATTGATTCAAATCACATTCATCATTAATAGCTCAAATTCCAATTTGCATACACATTACTCAATAACACTATTTTGATGCAGAGCAAAATTTGATTCTATTCATTCATAGCATGATTGTTTGAAAATTAACAAGATAATCTATATCAATACCAAAATCCTAGATACTAGGGTGACTCATCAATGCCATTGAAAAAGTCTTCAACAAGATAAAAATAGAATTTAACTAAACTAGTGGTCTTTTAAATATGGTATAACAAAGGCTCCAAGTGGAGCAATTAAATGTCTTGAGTGATTTTAAAATAATAGAAAAGATGGATAACTGCTAAGTGGTCGGATGTTAATAAAAGATTGAAGTCTCTGATAATGTGTCTCCTGAAATTACAGTGCCCTATTGTTCTAGCACTGCTGACTTTGGTCCGCATTCATGTCTATTCCTCCCACTTTGCCACACTTAAAAACCTGTATCAATACACAGATCTTTTCACAAAATCATGTCAGCATTAGCGATGAAATCTAGTTAATTCAAGAACAAAGATTTGTACAACATTCTTCCAAAATAAACAATTATTGCATATAAGATTAATAAATAGCATAGTTCACTTGAGGCAGTTTGGTGGCATAGAAAGGGTCACGAGGTTGATGATAAAAATGAGGTTATTTTTACCTCATCACTCTCCCCTCTCTAAGGTTGAGTAGGTCCTCCTGCTCTTTCCTATGAGTGGATCCTTTGTTTCTCTACTTCTCTCTTCCTGTTGAGTTCATCAAACAGTGCACTAAGGTCATTCATGTCCCTTGCTTCAGGATCCTGATGATCAGGATATTTAAGAAAACCCTTACGCAATTTCACTCTCATTTTTCAATCTTGAAGATCTCTAGGGTCCCGCTCTAAAGTAACCAAGACTTCTATCAAAGAAGTTGATACCTCTTCATACTCCCAAAGATGCTTCTTAGCACCACCTTATTCTCAAACACATATATACACTCAAACAAACATTCTCTACAAAATTTAGTGGATAGATTTTTCCTCAAATGAAATAGTGCCACCCAGGGCATAATCACATCAATTAGACTAGATTGCAGCATGATCTAGTCCTAGTATCTAAAAGCATGGGTTATCTTCATCTTAGGGACCTTTGTTCATTTATTCAATTCCAGCTTTCAAATATTAGCTCTCTATCATAGTATCTCAACACTAAAGTCAACATTGTTCTAATTTACAAGTAAATCATAATACCTCCAACATTCATTTACCATTTCTATTTTTTTCATTTTCTCAAATCTCAACTCATAATTAAGCTAGTGAAAGTTATTAATAATTTCATGTTGATTTTGTTATCATTATTTAGACATCTAAATTAATTGTAGGGTGTTTCGCTATAATGTTTTGAAATCATGTCATAATGCTTGTGAGAATTCATCTAAAGAGGCCCCTTATCAAATGGTTATTTTTTAAGTCAACAAATACCATGTTATTCCAATGGTAATTGAACTTTATTAAATTATGTTATATGTTCATGAATAATTTTAGCATACTTGGACTTTGTCAAACTTCAATGCCTCATTACTTAGGTACATGAATAAGACTAAGGGGTGTCAACTCCATCAAATTCATTGGATGAACATTAAATGAAAGTAAATGTATCTTAGATGTGTTTAAGAGGTTGATTTACTTTCAATTTATAGTGCATGTTTGATCTTACTTACTAAATCTATTTTTTTCAATAATCAAATAACACTTTTAAATTTATTGTTGGTGAAATATAAGCACTAAGAGATGGGAATCAAATAAAAACTAGGAACTAGCAAATGAAAGAGCACAAGTTAAGAGAAAGCATACATGTTTTGAATTTTGTTGCAAATTAGAAGGTGGTAAGAGGATGGAGGATGATAAGGAGGAAATCTAGAAGTTATTTGGATAGGTACAATGATTCTTAAAATTTGAAAGAATGTAACAACCTCTTGGACACTCATGTGGCTAAGGGGGTGCTCTCATGACTTTCTAGATGTGGTAGTGACCTCAGGGATGCTCTAGTGACCCAAGTTAATAGGTGATAATGACCTTATTTTTCATGCCTCTACCAACTTTCATGAGTTCTTTTCGTTATTTCTCAACCCCCTTTAGTGCATAGAAATCATGGAAAAGTGTTGTTAGTAATGAGATTATCATTTATCAAACACAAAAGGGGAAAATAGGTTAATATGATATTTAGGATGTTGTTTCAATAAGGCCATTATTCAATATGTTTCATCTTAAAGTATGCTAAATTGGAATAGTGTGTGAGGCCTATTACGCAATGATAAAAATGGTGTGTGGTTAGAGTGAAGAAGGACCCCTAAGATTTAGAGGAGTGACATATATTGTGCTTTGGAGGAGAGAGTAAGGTGATGGAGAATCATAAGTGGTGTCTATGATGTTCAAAATTGGACCCAAGCATGATGTGAATGAGTCAGGCCATGAGGTGACACATGGGGGATTGTGAACCCTTGTAGAGGTGACCCTTTAGTCACTCCCACTTTAGAGGTAGTTGCCAGTGAAGCAATAGTGGCATTGAGGGGCTTTCCACCTCCCTTTAGAGTAGGACTTCACAAGCATCAGTTGCAGTGATTGCACCTATTGGTAGGCCATCTTCATTGCCCTCGTTACGATCATTGTCATAAGTTTCTTCTTCTCCTTCTTTCTATAGTCATGTTATTTGTTGGAATCTTTGCAAGATTGTAGTAACTAGTTATAATTACTATGTTTCTTAGGGTATAACTTTCCCTAAGATGATCAAGTTTGTTGGTAGTGTAAAGAAAAAAATCTCAAGTGTTCTTTAGATTTACTTCCCAAAATGCAAAGTGTTTTTTAATTACTATTGAAATATTAAAATGAACCTATACTTGATCATGACAATGCTAGGAAAATAGTCCTCAGAGGTCTAGTTTTATCCAAATGTCCTCCTCCATAGTAGTGGGGTACTCCTCTTATTGATGAGAAGAAGAAATATGATGTAAAGAAGTTAAAATGAAAGAATCTCTATGGTTTGTATGGCTATAAAGTAAAAGAGGATAAAAAGTGAAGGAGACTGAAGACCTATATGAGAAGCTTCATTGTGCTAAGGCTTCTAGAGATATATTTCCTAGAAGATATCTAATCTAAGAAGAAAAAGAAAAAGGCTTAAGGCCTATATAGAAGCTTGCAAGAAGCTAGAAGAAATTGAGAAAATTTGTGAGAGCACTTGAAAAAAAGTGAAGGCATCCAAGCATATATCTAAAATAGAACAAATAAGAAAAAGGCTCAAGGCCTGTGAAAAAGCTAAGAAGCTTACACAATAACTAAATCTAAATGTCAGAAAGCAAAAGTCTCAAGGCCTGTGTAGAAGCTTGCAAGAATCTTGTGATGCGACTTCAAAATGACAAGAGGATTCAAAGGTTTGTTCATGAAAATAATGTAGAGAATAGAAGTATTTAGAGGATTGGAATCTTTAGTGAATCCCACTTACAAGTTAGGGGTTTTAATCTCACAACCACTGCGGAGATAATGAGGATATAGATAGGATAAGGTGGTTGATGATCCCAAGAATGAGTCTAACAAGGAATACATTCTTGGAGAGGACATAGATGAGGCAACATTAGATGATCTAGGTCATGAGGATGAGGAGGCAACAACAACAAATCCTTCTCCTAGATATCAAGTGATTCCTTTTGTATAGATGATAGAGTAAGATATGATGATTGGAGATCCTTGTGAGTACTAACTATTCTACTCTTAACAGTTCCTTTTAATACTTTTTCTCTAAAATGGATTGACTTCTTCTTTCTTTTCTCATTTTTTGTAAGGACTATTGATGAGTGGAGGTACTTCATCAGAGATGCTTCTTTGGATTTCTTAGTCCCCACTAGTGGATACATGAGGGAGGCTCTTTTGGTTGGTGTCAAACAACCTACCCTTGTAGGTCATCATATTGATGTTCTTGCTCATTCTTACCATTTTAGTCAAGATCTAGCTTCTTAGTGCACTAGAGTTACTACTTTAGAGGCTAAGAATGCCTTGCTTTAATAGATGGTCCATCTTGATGTTCAAAAGACATTCTTTAGATTCTCAGGCTCCTTATTTTGTAGGACCATTTGGTTCACATATATTTAATGCTAATGTTCTTCCAGAGTTATTTAAGTATTACAAGAAGATTTAAATTAGATAATACTAGAGTTAAGATAATTTAGAATATCCTATCTCTAGTATTAGTAATAGATGTAAATTAATGATTATGATAAGATTGGTGATCCTACTGCTAGTTTTTCCAAAAATATCCTTCAATATTTTGGGTAGAACTCCACTCTCCTCAACCAGCTCTTGGAAGCAATCCCTACTATTCTATCAGATTCAGTTTTTAATGATATAGTTTTAAGGAGATTTTTGAAAGTTCATGCTGTTGTCTTATCCTTTGGGGCCTTCAAATACTTGGTTCATGATGGTTCTCCCCCTCTTTATTTCAGGAGTATTAAGACATTGTGGGTGGTGACTTAACTGTGGTAGCTAGGGACTTTTTAAAATCTGGTAAACTGTTGAAGCAATTTAACTCCACTTTAATTGTGAGTGTCCCTAATAAAGGTGATGCAACTACATTGAGTGATTATAGACCTATAAGCTTATGTAATACTATCTACAAGGTCTTTTCTAAGCTTATAGTGTTCAGAATTCAACATATTCTCCATGACCTTATATCCCAACACCAAAAAGGCTTTGTTCTAGGGAGGCAGATTTTAGATGTTGTCTTGGCTACTCATGCGATTTACATTCAATGGAGAACAATAGGAAAGTGAGTATGGTTCTTTAATTGGACATTTAAAAAGCTTATGATAGGGTATATTGGTCTTTCCTCTTTGTTGTTCTCTGAAAGTATGGTTTTAATGGTAGGATGCTTCAGTTGATTAAAGAATGTGTTTCTACTCCAAAATTTTCTATTTTGGTGGCTGGTATTCCTAAGGGCTTCTTCAATAGTGGTAGGGGATTGAGACAAGGGTATCCTATCTCTCCTTATCTTTTTATATTGGTTACTAAAGTTCTAGGCAGGAACATTTCCATTTTGATTGATTCCTAGAACCTAGTTGGTATTAAAGCTACTTCCTCTCTTTCTCCATCTTCACATCAACAATTAGTTGATGATACTATTTTTTTGGGGGCCTCTTCTATTGTTGAAGCTAATCAATGGAAAATTATTTTGAATCAATATGCTAAAGAGTATGCTTTAGTTCTTCAGAACTGCAGAAGCTCTTCAAAATAGGGTTGTTGGGATTTTGGGGTGTCAAAAGGCTATCCCACTAGCCACTTATCTTGGCATACCTCTCTCAAATAAGAAACTACCTAACATTTTCTATTTTGGTATTGTTGAGATAATTCATAAAAGTTAGAAGGTTGGAAAAGTAAGCTGCTTAGCTAGGTTGAGAAGTATCAACTCCTTAAGGCCTTTTTGCAGAATATACATGTTTACTACCTATACCTTTTTAAGATCCCTAGAGTCATGGTTGAAAGAATTGAACAAATTCAAAAGAAATTTCTTTGGACATACATGGAGGATAAGAAAATAATGGCTCTTGTCAGTTGGGATATTGTCTGAAAAAGTAAAAGGAATGGTGGGCTAGGTATTAGAAGGATTTAGAATTTCAATAAAGCTCTCTTAGCCAAGTTGAGGTGGAGTCTTATGAATGTTGATAAGGATTGGGTGTCTATAATAAGGGCTAAGTACCTTAACAATAATAATCAAATTTGTTTTCTCCACAACCTCAATTTTGCTACTGGTTTGGTGATTTCAAATTCCGTACAGAAAATTAGGGGCATCCTTAGGCAAGGTTTGAGATGGATAGTTGGAAATGGCCATAAGGTAAAATTTTGGGATGATATTTGGTTGGACAACTCTCCCTTGTCCTCCCATCCTTAATTTCCTAGGCTTAAGGATCCTTTCCTTAGATGTTTTGGCCTCACCCTTCAAGGTTATCTTTCTTTCAATGGCCAAAATTTTGAATGGAATTTTTTTAGGATTATTCTACTCAATTGAATGGGATGAAAGCTCTTGGTGTCTAATTTTAGTCCTTCTTGGGTGACTACAACTTCTTCAATTTTAGTAGGGAGGATGAGCTCATCTAGACTCTTCATACTTCTAGGATTTTTACTGTTGCCTTAGCTTATTCTACGATTTCTAACTCTCCTATTCATAATTTTGACTAGAACTTGGTTTGGAATCATAGAATTATTATTAAGATTAACTTCTTCTAGTGGGCTACTACTCACAACAGTGTTCTTACTCTTGATAATATTATTAAAAGGGGTTTCTATTTTCCTAATAGATGTCCTTTATGTTGTTTTATTGAAGAATCTATTAACCACTTGTTCTTCCATTGCATCTTTGCTAGGGATTTTTGGGAGATGTCTCTTTCCAAGTTTGAGATTCAGTGGGTTATGCTTGCTGATTTAACTAGTTGTTTCTTTACTGGACTAGTTCTTCGCCTTTTCATCACCACACCATAAAGGAGATTTGGGCTCAAACTCCTCTTCACATTGTCTTGGGGTTATGGAAAGAGAGAAACAATAGGATTTTTAGAGACACTACTTTAGAAACTCAAAAGTTATTCCAGACTATTGGTTGTGCTATTGAAGAGAATGTTAACATGGCTAAAATTGGGAAGCTTAAAAAATTTCCTACTACCCTTGAAATAAGGTTTAGTAAAAATTGGGGTATTACTCATAGCCTCAATAATGTGGATTTGCAAAAAGATTATGTTAGGAAACACACTAGATGGAGAGGTCCTCCTCAAGGATGGATTAAACTCAAATTTTATGGATGTTCTAAGGGTAATTCTAGTCAAGATAATGTTGGAGGTATTATCTGCGATGATAAAAGCACAATGATCGACTGATTTTCTGAGGGGATTAGGTGCAAAACTAACAATAAAGATGAGGCTTGTACTCTTTGGTGGGGAATAAAAAGAATTTAGTTCCATGGTTTCCAACATATCCAAATAGAGGGGGATTCTAAAGTTATTCTTGACCTTGTTTAAAATAGAACTAAGCCCCCTTGCGGGATCAAAGACTTTGTGGAAGATATTAGGACGTCTCTTAGCAATTTTAATAATTTGAATATCCACCATATATTTTGGGAGGGAAATATGGTCGTAGATAGAATTACAAATTTGGGTCTTCAATATAATAATTGGAAGTATTGGACTAATACTCAAGATCTTCCTAATGTTGTGTGCAACATTATTAATGATGAGTGTGTTTGAGGGGTTCATTCATTTGGTGAAAACGACCATCTCTGATGTGGTCATTTTCAATACCTTTAAATATTTCAATGATGGTCTTTTTTTAGTTCTAAAAAAATGGTTTTAACAAGGTGATGAGTAATGATGTAATCCCCTATGCAACTCATATTTTTTGCAGGTTGATCTAAGGTGGTGTAATGATGAGAATATGATAGGAGGCCAAAATAACATCCTAACTAATTCTATTCTTAATTATATGTGGTTTGTGTTGAGATGGGGTTTTGAGAATTGTATTTCCCTTTCCTTCCTCTACAACATTGTTATCTCCTATGTTCATAGAAAAATGGGTGGGATGCTTCTTCATGTGGAGCCGACTTCATTTACTTCTTTGAAGAAAAATGACCTGAGATTTAGAAAATATTTAAAAAAGGAGGTGTCACTTCATTCTTTGAAGTGATGAAAGGTCATGATGAAAACCTTACTATCTAATTTGTGAATTCCTAGAGTAATAGGGAGTTCATTGTTGGTGGAGTTAAATTTACAGTGACTAAGGAATTAATAGCTAAAACCATTGGGATGAACTACAATGGGAGGAAAGTTTAGAGGATTGGAAAGAGTAGCTACAAGAAGTCCATGGAATCCTTTTTGGAGGAAGGGGTATCGCTAGTCAAATCTCAAAATGGCTATGATTGTATGGTTCTTTTGTCTTCGTGGGCATTGGTAAGCTATCACCTTATCAAGTATTTTACCCTTGAATGTAGGTTTTGTATAGTGTATAGTTATCATTTTCTTCTTTTAGACCATCTTAGACATGGTAATCAGATTAGCTTCCCCTTCTTTTTATTATCTTCTCTATAGAATAGCATAAAAGACAAGGCCACTCCTCCTCTTCATCAGGGTTTGATATATGCAATGTATCAGTATAATATCCTTCTTACTCCTGTGATTATCCCCAACATCAATTCAACTCCTTCTAATAAGAATCCCATTACTAAGAGCTCTAATAACCCCACTATGTTGAGTTCCCAAGGTAGCCCCTTTTTTTCGTCTACTAAGATTAAGGGTTCCCTGAGTGTACCTAGTAAGAAGAAAAATTCATTTGTGGAAAATGAGTCAAACTTTGACCCTATTGATAAAGACAATTTAAGAAATGTCCTAAAACATTCTACTAAAAGTTCCCAGGTTATTAAGGACAAGAATACCATCTCCTTTGTTTAAAAAGAGTCTAGTCATGTTGTTGAGAAGGGTTCTTTGGAGAAAGATCCTTTGCCTCCTACCCCTATGTTAGTCACTAAAGGAAAGAAAGTTAAGGAACCTATCTAGCATCTCCTGAGCATATTTTTCTTTCTCTGAAGAATAATGAAACTGGTACTAGTTCTTCGAAGGCTAGCAATAAAAGAATCAAGATAGAATTTGATGCATCTAGACTTAATCTTGACACTGCTTTTGTCAACTTCACTCCCAAAAACAAGTTGGATGATGTCTACGCTCATACAAACATTGCTAGTAGGATATCAGTTTGGCTAGAAAGGGCCAATATTATTAAAAAGAATACTCATAAGGGTGTGAAAGGTGCTAAGGATCCTAAGGTTGTTATTCAGGAAATCCCTTTAGATTCCTATACTAAGGATCCTAAAAAGGTGAATTAGGAGGATTAAGATAGGGGAGAGTTGAATATTGTTGTTGAGGAGATTTAGGAGGAGGTGGCCAAGGAAGAAGAGAGGGTTGAGGAGGAAGTTGTTTATGAAAATGAGAGTGATGAGGAAGATGTTGTTGCTAAACATGAGATAGATAAAGAGGAGTTTGAACATTAGTCTTCTATGGAGGATGTTGAAGACATTGTTTCTCTTTCCCCTAAGGAAGAAGACTATGAGGATGTATCCTCTAATATTGGTGATTTTGAGTGTGACTTTAGGAAGGTAGAAGACAAGATGGATACTTCTATTTTTTTTGTTCAAGACATTAAGGATGTTCAAGCCAGAATTAAAAATTTGGAAGAAATGCACAGTTGGTCTTATATGTTTGACACTATGAAAATGTATCAGCACAAGTTCATTAAGCTGGATATAAGTATGAATGAGCTTGTTAAATTGTCTGATGATATGATGAGGAAGGTTGTCTTCAGGGTTCTTACTCTTCGAACTAAACTAAATAAGTGTAAACTTCAGTAGGAGAGTGATTTTCATATGACAAACAAGAAGATGAAGTAGAATGAGTAGCTGGTTCTGGGAGTTACTACTTGGGAGGAGACTTTGAAGACTATTCCCAAGGATTGGGATGCACTGCTCAGTAGCAGGAGGAAGTAATTTATCTATTTCAAGTTTGGGTGTGCTGCTATCTTTTTTGTTGTTCATCTGTTGTCTTTGTGCTATTTTTTGACTGTTCTAGCTATGGGACTAGTTTTGTGTTATCAATGCCTTTTTTTGTAATTCCTATTGGTTCTATGTTTAGTCTTATTTTCTCTATGGACCTCTAAGGGATTGGGACCCTTCTCCTAGCTTATATTAATAAAAAACATAGATGTAAATTACAACATGTGATAATTTAATAAGAACTCTCAAGTAAATAATTAACATAGAAAATTGAATAACTGACCCCATAATCATATTAACATCAAAAACCATATATATAATAATCCTAATATGTTTTATTACAAATAATTTTAGTACTTATCTAAAAAACTGAGGACTTGGTTAGACCACTCTCACCCTAGGAAGATTTTAGTTGGTTTTGCCCTCATAGCTATGGAACACTCTAGGAGGAACAATTCTTATTTAGAACATAGCGTGGCATGCTCAACATAAGTTCTCCATAGCCATGCTCAATAGAGAAAATGCTCAACATAAATGCTTAACAGAGAAACTTCTCAACAGAAATGCTCTAGAGCCATGCTCAATAGATAAAATGCTCAATTCAACTGTTTATCACAAGCCCTCACTAGTACAACTTAAGTGTATATTGTAGCCCAAGTTGGACACACTCTGTGTACCCCTTCTCCAATGCCCATAGCCCACCAAAACCACCTCCTTCCTTGAGTGATATCCATGCCTATTCCATGTCTCACATGAATGCTTTATTTCTAAACCATTACATCCTTTCACAATGGTTGCATTTTAATAATTATTTAAATAAATACATTTATTTGTCCCCTTTCTAAAAGAGTGTATATAAATACTCTCTATTAATGCCCATTTTAGCCAAATGAGCATAATATTACTTATTTTTCACTCCCTTTTAATTCTAAAGGGTTATTTCATGGAAAATAAATTTCTTTTTACTTTGGGGAATAAGTACCACAACATTTCTCCCCTTGTAAATTAACTATTTCCCTCAGTAGTTCAAGTTGAATCTACAACTAAATTCACCAAAAAAATTAGTCAAATAAGTGCAGATATAGCACTATCAATATTACAGTGAATCTATTTCACTTTAAGTTCATCTATATTTTTATTTCACTAATGATAGATTTGTTCCAATAATTATTTCTAGTTTAACTTTAATCAAAATTAGATCAAATAAAAATACTTTGCTAATGAATAACATGATTAGAACTATAGATGTACTTTTACATGAAGCAGATCATGCTTTTTCAATTGAGGAGATAATGCAAGTTTATATATTAAATCTCCTATATTGTAACTTTTACAATTTTGTCGTTCAACTATCTACTTATTTTAATATGGATTTTTTTAATCTTTTATACGTAACTTCAACATAAAATTTACAAAAGTATTATCATGTGATTGCATAGTACTTACTTAGTGAATGCATATCCCATACTATGTGATCACCCACCATTGACTACCATATAATCTATATATTCTAAATACATCCAAGATGATAATCATGCATTTCAGACTACATGACTATCCTATCTTCCCATACCAATACAATTAAATAGAAACAAGTAAACAATTACCTTTAAATAGAGTTAATATCATTAACATAATTATTCAAATAAAGTTTGGGGTAAGTATGAATCCAATAAGGATGTGTATTTATGTCAATAGGCTATTTATAATACTAACCTAATAAAAAATATTTCTAACATAGTGTTAAAAGACTCACGTGTAATCAATAATGCTACACATTCTAAGGATCTCAGTCCTATACAAAACACTTGTACAAGGTTATTGGGTTGATCAAGTCTAATAACAAAGTACAATAAAATAAAATATGATACAAATAATCTCAAAAGCATATTAGGCAATAGAAGAATAGTAGCAAACCATTACCATCCACATAGCATTTCATAGAGGAATATAAGATATAATTCTTTCATTCTTTAACTAGGTTAATTGAAGTCCAATTTAACTTAGAGATACAAATTGGTTCCAATTTTTAATTAGGTATATAACTAATTTATATTATTATCTAGTTCTTGTTGAATTTATATATCATTGAAAAGTTTGCAATCTAATGTTGAGTTCTAGAGGTTGTCTCTCCCCTTATAAAATTTCTCATGCCCTGATCTTTGAGCCTACTAAAAAAAATTTAATATCACATCCAATAAAAACATTATTTTGTATCAACCAATTCATGTACATCATATTGTTTAGAGCATAAGAGATGAAAATGATTTTGGGACTTGTGGGTTATGGGCCCACATGTAATCTAGTTTAGACTTGAGTAACAAATCTAGATATTAGTTTTGCTAACAATAATCATAATATAGTGTTATTGAACTAATTAACTAACTCATAGAGCACAAGGAAAAACCCATGCAAAAATGATGCATAATTACATTTCATTCTTTATTTTAACACAATTCTTTTTTATAGATTTCTCCAATTCACCATGTTCCATTTACTCCAAGTAATTTTATTGGTTGATTTCTGAGGTCTCAATTTAACAAGAGATAGTCATAATTAATTAATTATCCTTAACTATAATTTTTAACTTGTTGATATATAATTTTGTTTTTCAAAATATAATTTAACTATAATAATGTGTAGATTAATATTTATTTCAAGAGTGAGATTTGATTGGCATAATTTTATATTTACACGTAGGTACCAACCGCTTGAAATTTAATTTATGAATTCATTATTAGTGCACCTCACTACAATCATTGTGTAGGAAACTATTAATTTGCTACAGTTTAAATTACAATATAAGTGTTTCCCCATTTTACACTCCTCATAATCATCATAACTCCTTACTACTCTAGTATTATTGGTTATTATAAATTTCTTATTAACGTATATATTCTATATCATTACACATTCCTTAATTAGGTATATTCATTATGACTTTTTCAATAAACAAATATGGTACTCAATATTAGATATTCCTTACTACACATATGTAATAGTGTTCAATATCATAAATTCTTCACTAAACCTAAGTATTTTTCTCACTACATATATAAGACTAAACATTTTAAACTTCTCTAACCTTATATTACTCTTTTAACCTTCCTATTAGGTTTTTGGTTATATAAAACTTATACTAAGCATGTCTTGTACAAGACCAATGCACTCATGCTCCCTAATACATAATTTTTTAGGCTTCTATTTTCTTATTCCTCTCCCCATGGGTTATAAAAATTTGAAAGCTACCACAATTGGAAAGATTACTCTTCTAATTTCTCTGGGTCTAAAGACAATTCCAATAGTGTCTCATGTTATCAATAAAGACAATGGATAAAAATTATTCCTTGGAAAGCCTTGGATTTATAGAATGACGGCAATCCCTTCCACATTATTCCAAGAAGTATGTTTTCTCCATCTCAAAAAAATTATGTTGCAAAGGGAGATCTTATGCCATTCAACATGCTTAAAATCAACTAGAGTTCTCTTGATGCATGTGTTGTAGATCCATACTTGTAGATACAATGTTGGATCCTCTTTCTTTGTTATCTCCACCTCTATTGATATTTGTGTGAGATCAAAGAAGAACCTAGGATTCTATAATTTGGCATTAGGAATATCTAGGTCTAGGTCCACTTGATTTATTTGTTCATTTGGAGGCATGATCTTGTCAAGATGCTTTAAACCAATTTATCTAGAAGTGTTGCATGACGTGAAGGTGAATTTCATAGGATCTCTATAAAGGGGATCTTAGCATAAGTCATTTCAGGATCCTTAATTAGATCATATCATCCAATTTGTAGTGGGGTGGGATCCACAGTTAATATGGCCCTTCCATAATAGTATGTATCTTGGACCACATCATTCTCTATTTTGTCGTTGTCATGGATAACCTCCATGTTGTGAGGTTACACAACACGCACCATTTTGACTTAACAAAATAGGGACCCAACTTTTTTGGCTTGTTCTATGCTTTCTGGCGGTCTGGTAAAAGTAAGTCATGCAGATCATCATGCAAGAAAGGCTGGGTAGGTCATCATCATGAGGTCAGTTTGTCAAATTTTGTATTTCACTCCAATAACCTCAAATTTAGAAAGAGCATCAAATTTCATACAGGTTTGCCTTTTACATCATCCTGATATTCATTAAGATGTGAAAGTTATGAATGGTCAAAGTTTGAGTCAAACCTGATATTTCCAGGGTGAGGATCATATTTCGTAACATCAGTCATATTTCAAAAGATCACCCCGATCTAATTTATCACTCGATAAATCATGTGGTCTGAATATTCGGACGTCAATTTTAGGTGATAGTAGCCTTTACCCGTTGCCGGCCTTATGCATTCCACGAGGATCATATTTTTCAATGTAACCCGATATTTCTTAATATCCTCCTGCCGCGAAATATCCCCCTAAGCCAATATCCCGATGACGTCATTTGAGTTCGATAAACAAATAAACAAACATGATGATGACATCATCATCACATTTACCTCTCGGCAGGATATTTCATAAACATGATCCTGTTCCCATAACATGACGATGACGTCATGATGCCTTGCCGATACAATGAACGAATATCTGGATGATGTAATCCTGACATTCCGAAAGGGAGAAGCATTAAGTTTATCTGGTCATCATCATCTTTGAAACATCACCTGATGTATCAAAATATCCTCCTGATGTGCTAAACATAACCAAAGGATGAGTTGATCACCCGATCTTGTCACGATAGTTTTCCTCTCGAAGAGGATGATCACATTAAGCTCGAGATGATATTTGCGAATATCATCTTGTTATTTGAATATCATCCTATCATACGGATATCACCCCACTCCCGTTGTCACCATTAACATTTAATGCACGCAGACATGGTAGGTAGTTCCCGCCGACCATTAAACCTGATCGAACAACTGGCGAAATCCTGACTTTCTATGTAGAAAATTAACGAACAAAATCCAATCTGTTAGGGTTTGCCCTAATTTCACCCTAAGCGCATGGTTAAAGGTGAATTCACTGTCATTTCAGTTCTTACCTTGTGATAAAATTGTTTTTATAGAGCACCAGCTTCCATATCCTCATCCAGGTGATAGTCAGACGAACTGAGCTTATAAACGGGAGGAAGTGCATGATCATCAGCAAAAGAAGAGGCACCTTCAGAAGTCCACTGGTATAAAGGAAATTTGCATATCTAGGTAAGTAAATGAAATCCTCATCATGTTGTTTCTGTAATGGTCAGGTATGGCATTGTTAATCTGAAGTCCTAGTTTATACACCCCATGATAAGTTGATGTTGAATAAATACAGTGGGCATGATGGTTAGTAAAGGTAATTGTTATCTACATGCATGTGAGCATCCATTGTAAGACAAGGTTGTGTTAATTGCAGGCATCCATGGCTGATAAGAGGTTGGCTAAGTGTGAGACTGAATTCAGTAAGCCCATGTTTTCATCTCAGAGGGGTGTCCTATTCAAATATGGCACAATTACAGATACCCATCAGGGGAATACTAGTTTGGAAGCCTGGTCAGCTAGGTTGAATGATGAAAAGAACAGAAGTCTTGTGCTGGATGCCGTATTCATGTCCAGAATGTGGAATGCTATTGGTTTCCCGTACTCCATGGAGTCTCCGGAGCTGGTTATCGAGTGTGCCCGGAACTACAACCCAGAGACCCGGCAGGTGATGAAGCATGGGAGGATATATGCAGACTTATCCATCAAGGGTCTCTCCCAGGCATTTGGACTGCCATTAGGCAGGAAGGTCGACAGTGTGGACCTAAAGAAATTAGAGAAAGCGTATGAAAATAACAAGAAGCAAGCCAGGAAAAACATGTACCAATGGAGGGCTGAGAAAAACACATATCCTGCAGCCGCCAAACTTCCTGTGCACTTATTCAAATATGATTTTAGTGATGAGTACCAGTACATGATTGCACTATTGAGTAGAGTCACAGGCCAGCCTGATGCTGGTAGTTTTAAAGATTGGATGTATGGTGTGATCATGATGTGCATATATTCAGATATCAAACCATTGTGGGGCTAACTAATAAGCGATGCTCTGCATGAGCAGCTGATGAACCTAGGAGGTTCAAATTGTGCTTTCTATATGATGTCATACATTGTCTACTCCTGTGCTTACCAAAGGCACATTTGATGCACTAGTTACGGATGGAAAAGTCACAGGCACAATTAATGCTGTGCATATTTGGGATCATCATCCCCAGTTGCAAAGAGCCAATTACACCTCCAAGATTACAAACTGGTAAATGATGCATTCTCTATGCATTTTGTCAGAACCATGGAGGAGGATAGAACAAAAAGATTGAGCATGGAGGCTCAAGAGATAATCTACAGGCATGGAGCCTGGTATATACAATTTACCACTTTTTCCTACATGAGGATTGAGGGTTTTGAAGGAAATCCCCTCATGCTGCCAAGCTATCCCACTGATGCAGTGATACTGATGGAATTTATAAGGTAGAGCTCCACAATGTTGAAAACATATAAGGATGCCCGGAAGCTGCCACCAATTTTGTTTCCAGTCACCATTGGCTGGTACATGTGTCTCGATTCAGAGAACATCAAGAAGGTGATGGTCACCTTGAATAAAATGAAGTTGCAGCCTTTTCCACTGATAAGACCATATGATCCTTATGGCAGGATGCAGAAAATAATAGGAAGGCCTATTCACCAAAGGCACCTAGAGGACTTCTGGGCTGACTGTGAGGATGAAGCAGAAGCAAGAAGAAGAAGATATCAAAGGCTAACGCTGAATCAAGTCAGAACTTTTGACTGCATCCCCATCCCTCAACAATTGAAGAAAGATGACGACAGGATAATTGCAGACGAGTATGAGGAGAAGAAGATATATAATGATACCATCTCTGCACCTGACCTCACTATACAAGAGGACATATCCTTGGACCCCTTCATTGCTAGGACCATACAGCTAACCCAAGCCTAGGTTGATGAATAGATAGAAGCTTTGAAGAAGAAAGGTGTTGCCATTATTGTGGACAACAAAAAAAAGGGGCAGGATATTCCTGATGGGGAGTATGATGATTTCATAAATGAGAAAAGAAAATCCAAGGGAGATAGACTCCCTCCACAACAACAATAGAGCAAAAGACCCCCAAGGGGCAAGAAAATAGATAATGAACCCAAAGGGGTTATTATTGAACGGGCAGTGTTCATAGCTGAAGAGGCAGCAACATTAGGATCAGGATCAGGATCTGCATCACCTCCATGGACAAGAAAACAAAAGTCCAAGAAAGAAAAGACAGCAGAGGCTAGAGTTATTGAGACCCAAGAAGAGGGTCAATCCTCAAGAAAACCAGATGAAGAGGATATCCTCATGGAGGAGGAGCCTGAGGAAGAAGAGGCCCCTTTGTTATTTAAAAGGAAGAGAAGAGCTCCATAGGTGGTGGTGTCTACCCCACCGAAGAGACCAAGAACCTCCATGAGAGGTGAAATAAGGCAACCCCCTACATTGTTACAAGGGGCAGGTAGTGAAGTGCATAAGGAACTTCAGCACAATGTTCCACTTCCTACCATCGTCAAGTTCAAGACTGAGCTTGTAGAAGACCAGATGAAAGAGACCTCCCAGGCACATGCAGAAGGTCACATCTCACTGGAGGAGACAATAAATTTGTCCGATGATGAAGTTGTGAAGGAAGTGGCATCACAAAAGATGGAAACCCTTGCTGCAGGTACACACATGACCCCTCACAAGACTCCACCGGTTCAAACTGTACTGGAGGAGATAAAGCAAGTGGAAACCAAAAAAGAAAAAAGCCCAGAGAAGATAGCCCAAGAAATGGGGCTAGATACATTAATTGCACAGGTGACAAGTCCTGTAGTGGTAGACTTGACAGAAAAATTGGATGTGAATCCTAAACAGTCAGCAGGATCACCTGATAAAGGGCAACTTGCAGAAGAAGTGGAGATGGCAGAATCAAAAGGCCATACTTCAGAAATAAGTCAACAGGATACATCAGCAGAGCCTACTCTAGTAGAAGTTCAAGAAAAGAAGGCTGATGAGGAAGAGGTAATAAAAGATCCTGTTGCTACAGTTCAAGAAATAAGTAGTATAGGTGCAGAACAAATTGTGGTTACAGAACCAGCACCAGCACTAAAGGAGACTTCCCAAGTGTCCACTACTGTGAATGTTCCTCAACAAGAGGAAAAGTTGAAAGTGGATGATGTGATGACAGAAAAGGATCATGATCATCATGATCAACATATAGATACATCACAAGATCCTCCACCTCAGGAAGATGCTCCTCTGGAGAAAGAAGTTCCTCAATAGGAGGATGTGCCACAGGATCAACATCAAGGCAAGCATCATGAAGAAGAACTAAGGAAATCGCTTTCTCCATCACACCTGCTGATAGAAACAAGAGATAAAGGTGAACATCATGATGATGCAGAGAAACATGATCAGGTACCTCCGTGGTTGGAGAAAGAGGTAAATACAGAGGTAGAGTTTGAAATTCAAGAATTTGATGTATCTACCTTATTTTCTGAGAATATAGTAAAACCTAAGAGGAAGGCCAGAATGACTTCAGCCATTAAGAGGGATCCAACAACTGGGAGAAGGACTGCATAGATTGTAGTACCTACTGTAGAGAGAGAAAAAGGTAAAATTACCTTAGATGAGTTTCAGATCAGCACAGTGGACTTAGGATTTGCCAATGAAGACCAAGAAGGTCAAGAAGGCAAAGATATTATTGATTCTTTAATTCAGAAGGTGAAAAGAGAGAAGGAGAAAAATAAGCAACACAAAGAGCACATTGCTTAGTTGCATGCCTACATAGGAAGGCTGACCAATACTGAAGATACTTCGACTGAACATGCATTCCCATTGACTGCTATTTCTCTAGAGGAGGTGAATAAATTAGATCTCATGAAACATGAGGCATATGTACTAAGGAAATGGATGTTATCCACATTGGATAATGCGGAGGAAGTGGTAAAGGCCTCTTTGAAGAGGTGGAATACTCTCAGTGACTCTAGGTCAAAGGTAGATAAATTGCAAATGCAGACAGGTAAAAGGTCTTATAGATTGGAAAAGATATTAGACATCCTGGGAGAAATAAGGAGGATAAATCCTCAGTTGCTTATCAACAAGCAGGTATTGAACAATAATACTGCCTTGTTGGTTGATATATGGTATAGGGACATTCAATTTGAATGTGGAGTACTTAGAAGATGCAATAATAAACGGAGAGATATCAGCATGAAGTTGCATGATTTAATGTCTGTTGAGGCAGAAATGTTGGAAACACTGGAAGGAAAAGTGGAAGGGAAAATTGAAAATCAAGATGAAGAGTTTTCTATCAAAGCTTTACACAGCAACTTCCAATCAGTAGCTGATGATCCACTTGTTTACTTGATGGAAGAAGTCATAGATAAAATGATGAGAATCAAAGTCAAGATGGAAAATTACAATGAGACGCTGCAAAATAGGAAGGACAAACTGGACATCAGTAGACACAAATACGAGGCACACAAACACGCCATCATCAAAGCAAAGACTCAAGATGGTAGAGAAATAGATAGAATTGTGCAGTTATATGAGCAGATCCGGAGCAGCATGCAGCCTCATATGTGAAGTCATCATCATCAGGATGATGAAAGTTCGGGAAGTGATGCACATGATGATGATAAGATAGATGATGATGCAACGTAAAGTAAATATCAGCATCAGATACTTAGAGAAAATAAGTTTTTTTTAGATGGTTGCCAGCTGGCAACTTGTGCCATTTTGTAAGGTTGACATAGTCAAAGGGAATCTTGACCGTAGATATTCATAGACAAATCAAGATCGTTGATCTTCTTGTAACGGATTCCTCACCTTGTTTTATAAAAGGTGCTGGAATGCCTCTTTTCTATATTCAAAACTTAATTGAAATCTGTCTGCTGAAGTATTCAAGGCTCATTTCAAAGCTTTTTGTATACATCTATATCTTTGCATACTTAATGAATGAGAAGACTTGTTTTGATTACAATTCATAGTAAATCTTGAGTAATCAGTGTGTGAATTCTAGATATATGCTGTGATTTGCTGCGTCCCTTGGAGTGCATGTCTACTTCCATATGTTGCTTTCATACAAATTCCTTTGAAGTTAGCATCAACTGTATCTAGCTGTGGAATGTCCTGGTGAACATATGGTTTGGTTTTCTTCTCTTCATGACTATATCTGATGTGCATGTGGTTCAAAAGCTAAAGGTTCAACATTAATTTGAAGCATTTCTTTCAATTTCTTTTAAATTTTAAAGCATTTCACTATCATAATTGCAAATAATTGATAATCTCAAGCAAATAACACAAAATATGGAGACATCTCGTAGATAATTGCAAATATCTAGCATATTTGAAGCTAAAGCATGTATAATTGGTAAATATCATGCAAAGATTTGAATATCCCTGCATCATTTGATCAAGCAACTGTGTAAAATGACCTCTCTGTGAAGAATCTTTGCAGAAGCAGTGTCATGATGATGAACTTCATGTAAGGCCCCAAAATGGAAACAGCAACACACATCAACCTCTGAGTAACGTCAGAAGATTAAGACCTAATCACCGGAGACTTGGGATCATGAATTCTCTGAATTCATCGTATCTTTCAAGATGAATAAAGGTTAATGTGTACTTTTATTCTATGTTTGTTTATGACTAACATCATGACCAACACTCCACCACACCTAACATTTGTATTTCACCTTTGTGGCCTAGTTGGGCTTATTGTGTAGGTTCTCCTATATTCATTATGTGTGTTTGCATTAGCGCACTTGTCTCATCATTTTGGTGTTGAGGAAAGGGGTTTTGAAAAATCCTCATGTTTGCATTCTAGGGAGCAATGGGTGTTTGTTTGGAATTATTCTCATATTTTGGTGCTACTTCTTGTGGGTTTAGGAACATTTTTTATAAACATGCATTGTTGTTCCTCAAGGAACCTTGCAATAAATCTATTGTATTCCATACATGTTTCTATACTATGTTGTTTTAACTTTGTGAAATTTGTAGAAGTGATTTGGGTTGTATAATTGACAATAATGTTCATATCTATTTTCATTTTTGTTACCATATTGTTAATTGTTTCATTATGGGTAGCTGTTGTTGTTTCAAGGGTATTCTACAATGTTAAGATTTTGAGGATAATAATCTCTTCCATTATAATCATCTTTTACCCTTCTCCCTATGGGGGGTTGATCTGTCACCCCATCAATTTTGGTGTTTCTATTATTTTTTAAAATCTTGATAGTGAGATGGTTGTTCCCACTATTGTCATTTGTCACTACAAATCTTCTATTTTCTCTATAAGTCTTTCACCCTTGGTCTATGGGAGCTTGATCTATCCTTAAGGCACTTTCCAACGCTTCTTCATATGACTTTTAGTAAAGCTTTTGAACTTCTTCCCTAGTGTCCCTATTAAAGGCATACAAGAAGAGGTCACAAAGATTTCTATGATCCATGTTTGATGCGCTTGTTGAAGAATAGAGGAATTGCCTCCACCTTTCTATGAAGTGAGCTACGGACTTGTTGTTGTTTATTTCATGTTTAAAAACTCTTTGATTCCATTTTTATTATCTTTTTCATATTGAATGATGTGAAAAATTCCCCGATAAGTTGTTTGAAGGAATGAATTAATGCCTCTAGGAGTTGATAATACCAACAGAGAGCTATTTCTTTAAGCATTTTTAGGAATATCCTTGTAATGACTCCATCCCATGGGAGGAGTTCTCTTACCACTATAGTATTATTGCAAGTATGTGCCTAATCGGTGTTGTCATTGATGTCAAAATATCCTTGTTGTCATTAGTGTCAACTATATCTTATTCTATTACTTTTTTAGAAGACTTGTATATTGAGGATATTGAGAAAATTAGCCTCTCCAGAAGAAACAAGTGAGTTACAGAGAAGTGCAGTACAAACAATGAGTTGTATGTTGAAGAACAATACGGTAAACTGCTCCACATTTATTTCTTCTTGAAGATCATGGTCTATGGATTGGAAGTAAGTTAGAGGTATGTCTAAGGGTGCTACATTCTGGGTTTGAGCCATCCACATGAAGATATGAGTGAGTTGTGTTCACCAAAGTGAAACCTGCTTTTTCTATAAGTTTAGTTGGGATAGGAAGAAAGTATTCTGCTCTGCATTCCTTCATAATAAAGTTTTTGTCTCTACGGTTCTAAAGGGAAGTCTGGGATGATGATAAGTGCCTATAGTTTCAATGGTTCATGGTTTGGTGGTCTGTAAGCTATCTTTCTCTTATGACAGTTGAAGATAGTGAAGTTCATGTGTTTCGGTGAGAAGATTCCTATGGATAAAGTGGTTAAGGTTCATACGGTTGCTCCTAATGATTATAGCATGCTTGTGGATGTCTCCTAATCATGTTCCTCTCTAGACTTTGGTCCAAATTAAGAAATTGAGATGGTGTGTGAAGATTGTTCCCAGATAATGTAGCATGTAACCAGTCTTGGCCGACCTGGTTGATACCAGTGATTGCGGAGATCTCTAGAAGATTGTGGAAGCATGTTGTGTAGTGGAAGATCATGTTTGAGTCCTAGCTAAGGCATGGCATGATCCACATTTTATTCCCTTTCCATAAAGTTGTAATAGGTCAGGACCTATTTTGTAAATGTTTGTAATACTAACCTTGGAGATTGTTCCAATGGTTGATGATTACGATACCAAGCTTGATGATCATTCCAAGGTTGATGTAGTGTATAAATATTTGTAGTTGAGTCATGGAAAAGGTGTCCTTGAGTGAAAATGAAAAGATATTAAGAAAAGTCCAAAAGGCAAAGAAGAGAAGAGGTAGAGGAAAGAAGAGGAAGGGCAGAACAGATGAAGGGTAGAGCAGAGGAAGAGCAAAGTAGGGGAATTATTGTACTTCAGTTATAATTATAGAAAGGTGTTGATCGTGGCAGTAAGTCACCAGTAGGGTTTAATAGCCCTCAGGGTTTAACAACTCTTATTGTAATCTTGTTAGGTTTAGGGTTGATGCAGTGAGCCTGCTAGACCTAGTTGTTCTTCATGGTAGTAAGCCACTACGTTTAGGCTCGTTGAGTGACCAATCTTGAACATCATTATTTCAAGATTGTAATATATATTGAGAGTTAATCCTCTCCATGGTTTTTCCCCACCTTGGGGTTTGCCACATAAATCTGGTGTCTCTTGTGTTTGATGTTGTATCTCTGATTAAGTTTTTAATTTCATGCACTCATTGTTAAATCATAATAATTATGGATAAGTGATGAATGTTTAAATTGTAGAAAGTGTTTAAGTTTTTGTGACAACTAATTCACCCCCCCTCTCAGTTGTCTGACACATATCAACAATTGGTATTAGAGCTAAGTTCCTCTGAAGAAAGTTTAATAGCTTGAGGAAGATCTAAAATGTCTTACAAGAAGGAAGTGCCGCATTTTGATGGAACAAATTATGTTCTCTGGAAGGTTCAGATAAAAAGCCATCTTCTTTCTCTTGGTTACAAAGTTTGGAAAGCTGCAGAAACATAATACACCATACCTCAAAATGGTCCGATGACTAAAGATGAAATTAAAGAATATGAGATAGCTATCAAGGCAAAGGATGCTTTGCTAAGCTCATTAACCAACTCAATATTGACGAAAGTGGTGGATCTTGAAACTACAAATAAGGTATGGGAAAAGTTGAAAAATCTGTATGAAGGAGATGATTATGTGAAGGAATCCAAGTTACAAAGTCTGAAAGTGAAATACGAAAGCTTGAAGATGAATAATGTTGAAAACATATCATCCTTTATGCAAAGAGTTGATGAACTTGTTACAGGGATAAAAACCATAGGCGGAACTCTCGAAGAAAAGGAAATTGTTATGAAAATTCTTAGATCTCTACCCAAGTCCTATTGTCACAAGGTAGCTATGATTGAAGAATTCATGCAAGTAAAAACCGTTAACAGGGATCAATTGCTTGGTAACCTTACTGCTTTTGAAATGAGGGAGTTAGATGATGATCTACTGAAAGTTGAGACAACCTTCAAAGCCACTACAATTGGAAGTACTTCTAGATCAGAAAAGTACATGGTAGAATCTGATGATGAGTTAGATGAAGTTGAAGCCAACTTTATGGACAAACTACAAAGAAGATCTAGTAAGTATAAAGGCAAATTGCCTTTCAAGTGTTTTTCCTATGGTAAAGTAGGTCATTTTACTTCCATATGTCCTAAAAGAATTGAAAGAAATAGAAGAAGATATGAGAACATGCCTAGGACCCAAAAGAAGTGTTATCATGTTGAAGATTTTGATGATGATGAAGGAGTATCAGACAATGGCGAACCAGATAATGCTAGTTCCTCTGTAAATGAATGCTTGTTCATTTCTATTAAGGAAGACCTCGTGTCTACTAATTCTTCTAGCTATGTGAAGGAAGAAAAACCAGTGGAAAGTGATTTGGCTGCTTAGGTCATTAAGGACAAGGATGAATGGGTTATTGATAGTGGTTGCTCTCACCACATGACTGGTGACAAAAGTAAGTTTGTAAGTTTGGAAAGATATGATGGTGGACTGGTTAGGTTTGGAGATGATACAACTGGTAGGATTTGTGGAAAAGGGTCTATTTCTTTTGGTGGCAAGCATAATACTGGAGATGTCTTGTATGTGAAAGGATTAAAGCACAATCTTCTGAGTGTGGGTCAGATGTGTGACAAGGGCTATGACTTAAGCTTTAAGGACATTGGATGCAAGATCAGGGAAAGCTTTGGAATAGTCATTGCAACTGGTAAGAAGACCAAAGGTAATATCTATCACTTGAAAGGAACTGCGAACCACTGCTTGTTGACTCAGACTGATGAGAGTTGGTTATGGCATAGAAGGTTGTGTCACATAAATTTTGATAATATTATGAAAATAAGTACTGCATAGATTGTTAGAGATTTGCCTAAGCTTGTGAAGCCTGTTAATCCTATTTGCAAGGAGTGTCAATTTGGGAAATAGACAAGAACAAGTTTTAAAAGCAAGGACCAATCAGTTGGAGGACTACTTGAGCTAGTGCATAAAAATTTGTGTGGACCTACCAGAGTAAGAAGTTTGCAAGGAGATGTGTATTTTATGTTGCTCATTGATGATTATTCTAGAATGACTTGGGTCACCTTTTTGAAAGAAAAAACTGAAGCTCTAGATGAATTTAAGGCATTTAAGGCAATGGTTGAAAATGAGATGGATTTGAAAATCAAATGCTTGAGGTCTAATAGAGGAGGAGAGTTCACATCAAATGATTACTTTTGTGAAGAACATGGAATAAAGAGATAGCTATCTGTGCCCAGAACTCCACAACAAAATGGAGTTGTTGAAAGGAAAAATAGAATAGTTTCAAGAAGCTGCTAGAACCATGATGAAGGAAGCTCATCTTCTAGAAGCATATTGGAGAGAGGAAATTCACACCACAGTATATATCCTAAATAGAGTTCAAGTAAAAGGTAACAGTTCAAAGACTCCTTATGAATTGTGGTATGGTAGAGTTCCTACTGTGAAATAATTCAAAGTTTTTGGTAGCTGATATTACATCAAAAGAGAAGAAGATTTAGGCAAGTTTGATGCTAGATGTGATGAAGGAATCTTCCTTGGTTACTCCACCAAGAGTAAGGCCTACAGGTGCTATAATAAGAGGCTGAATAAGATCATTGAAAGTGCAAATATTAAAGTTGATGAATGTAAGGAAAGGTCTTCAGAATCAAGTGGATATGAGTCAGATGATCCAGATGTTTCAGAAGTGGTGTAGCATGAAGACAACACAGATGAAAAAGAACAAGCTCCGGTAAGTGTTACCAAAACTCCAAGATATGTAAGAATCAATCATTTTGAAAATAAAATCATAGGAGACAAGAACAAAGGGATCTTAACCAGAAGAAAAGCTACAGAGGAACAAGTAAATTTATGTCTGATTTCTAAAATTAAACCTAAAACTATGGATGAGGCTTGCAAAGATGAGAATTGAATAAAGGCTATGGAAGAGGAATTGATGCAGATAGAGAAGAATTAGACTTGGGATCTTGTTCCCAGACCAGCAGACAAGAATGTGATTGGTACAAAGTGGGTCTTCAGAAACAAAATGAATGAGAATGGTGAAGTGGTAAGAAACAAAGCAAGGTTGGTATTCAAAGGATACGCTCAAGTTGAAGGAATAGACTTTGAAGAAACTTTTGCTCTAGTAGAAAGGATTGAAGCAATAAGGATGTTTCTAGGTTTTGCAGCATACAAAGATTTCAAGGTTTATCAAATGGATGTGAAGTTTGCCTTCTTAAATAGAAAATTGGAAGAGGAAGTCTATATTGAACAAGTGGAAGGATTTCAATCATTAGAACAAGGGGACATGGTATGCAGATTGAAGAAAGCATTGTATGGATTAAAACAAGCTCCCAGGGCATGGTATGCATGGTTGGACAGGTACCTAATATAGATAGGGTTCAGTAAAGGTACTACAGATAGTAATCTCTACTTCAAGATCAATGATGAACAAACCCTGATTGTTGCAGTTTTTGTTGATGATATTATTTTTGGAGGCAATGAAGGTATGTGCTCAGTTTTTTCTAGAGAAATGCAAAGTGAATTTAAATTGTCTATGTTTAGAGAGATGAACTTCTTCTTAGGTCTGCAAATAAGTCAATCAGGTAAGGGTATTTTCATTTCTCAGTCTAAGTATATGAAAGAGTTGTTAAAGAAAATTGGGATGGAAGACTCTAAACTAGTATGCACACCTATGATAACTGGTTGTAAGTTGAGCAAAGATGATGACTCACCCATGGCAGACTAGAAAAAGTATAGATCTATGATTGGAGGATTACTCTATTTGACTCAAACCAGACCTCACATAATGCATGCAGTGTGTCTTGTGGCAAGATTTTAGGTAAAACCCAAGGAATCACATGTGATGGTAGTCAAAAGAATTCTGAGATATTTAAAAGGCACAATAGGTTTTGGTTTGTGGTACCCTAAGGACTGTGACTTTACTCTCAGTGCATATACTGATGCAGATTGGGTCAGAGATGTGGATGATAGAAAAAGTACAAGTGGAGGTGTATTCTTCTTGGGAAAAAGATTAGTATCTTGGTTGAGAAAGAAATAGGATTCAATATCCCTATCTACTATAGAGGTAGAATACATTGCAGTAGCATGCAGTTGCACTCAAGTGTTATGGATGAAGCAGACTTTGAAGGACATCAAAGTTGTGTATGAAGATCCCATTGCAATCTTTTGTGATAACACAAGTGCCATTAACATATCAAAGAATCTAGTGATGCATTCAAGGACAAAGCACATATCCATTAGGTATCATTTTCTAAGAGAAAAGGTGATAGAAAATGAAGTCAAGTTGGAGTATGTTTCTACCAAGGATCAGATTGCAGACATTTTTACCAAGCATTTGCCTAAGGATACTTTTGAGTATCTTAGAGAAAAGTTAGGGGTCACCACCCCTCCTACTCTAAACTAAGATGTACAATAGTGCATCAATCTAGAGGTGTTCAAAGGTCTAGATTAATTCTTTTTAGGGCTACTTCTAACGAGGGGTAGTCAGAGAGTTTAGAAGAGAGATTGGATCAAAGAAGAAGAGTGAAAGTATGTGCCCTTTGCCATTGATGTCAAAGGGGGAGAGAAGTCATGTGAAAAACTTAGAGTGCAGATGTGTAAAAGAAAGGGGGAGAATTTTGGAGAAAGAAAGAAGTGTAGGTGTGTAAAGAGAAAGGGGGAGAATCTTGTCTTGATGGCTGTTGCAGTTTTCACATCATATGTTGCCATCAATGACAAAGGGGGAGATTGTTGCAAGTATGTGCCTAATCGGTGTTGTAATTGATGTCAACATATCCTTGTTTTCATTAGTGTCAATTGTATCTTATTCTATTACTTTTTTAGAAGACTTGTATGTTGAGGATATTGAGAAAATTAGCCTCTCCAGAAGAAACAAGTGAGTTACAGAGAGTGCAGTACAGATAGTGAGTTGTATGCTGAAGAACAGTCTGGTAAACTACTCCACATTTATTTCTTCTTGAAGATCATGGTCTGCAGATTGGAAGTAAGTTAGAGGTATGTCTGAGGATGCTACATTTCAGGTTTGAGCCATCTTCATGAAGATCTAGGTGAGTTGTGTTCACCAGAGTGAAACTTGCTTTTTCTGTAAGTTCAGTTGGGATAGGAAGAAAGTATTTTTCTCCACATTCCTTCGCAAATTTTTTTTTGGCTTTATGGTTCTAGAGGGAAGTCTGAGATGATGATAAGTGCCTACAATTGCAATGGTTCATGGTTTGGTGGTCTGCAAGCTATCTTTCTCTTATGATAGTTGAAGATAGTGAAGTTCATGTGTTCCGGTGAGAAGATTCCTATGGATAAAGTGGTTACGGTTTGTGTAGTTTCTCTTGATGATTATAGTGTGCTTGTGGATGTCTCCTAATCATGTTCCTATCTGGACTTTGGTCCATATTAAGAAATCAAGATGGTGTGTGGAGATTGTTCCTAGATAATGTAGTGTGTAACCAGTCTTGGCCGACCTGGTTGATCCCAGTGATTGCGGAGATCTCTGGAAGATTGTGGAAGTTTGTTGTGGAGTGGAAGATTGTGTTTGAGTCCCAGTTAAGGCATGGCATGATCCGCATTTCATTCCCTTTGCATAAAGTTGTAATAGGTCAGGACCTATTTTGTAAATATTTTTAATACTGACCTTGGAGATTGTTCCAATGGTTGATGATTGTGATGCCGACCTTGATGATCATTCCAAGGTTGATGTAGTGTATAAATATTTGTAGTTGAGTTGTGGAAAAGGTGTCCTTGAGAGAAAATGAAAAGATATTAAGAAAGGTCCAAAAGGCAGAGAAGAGAAGAGGCAAAGGAAAGAAGAGGAAGGCAAGAGCAGAGGAAGAGAAAAGCAGGGGAATTATTATACTTTAGTTGCAATTATAGAAAGGTGTTGATCATGGTAGTGAGTCTAGAAGTAAGTCACCAGTAGGGTTTAACAACCCTTAATGTAATCTTGCTAGGTTTAGGGTTGAGGTAGTGAGCCTGCTAGACCTAGTTGTTCTTCATGGCAGTAAGCCAGTATGTTTAGGCCCATGGAGTGACCAAGCCTGAATATCATTATTTCAAGATTGCAATATATTTTGAGAGTTAATCATGTACGTGGTTTTTCCCCACCTTGGGGTTTTCCATGTAAATATGGTGTCTCTTGTGTTTGATGTTGTATCTGTGATTAAGTTTCTGAATTCATGCACTCATTGTTAAATCATAATAATTATGGATAAGTGATGAATGTTTAAATTGCAGAAAATGTTTAAATTTTTGTGACAACTGATTGACCCCCCCCTCTCAATTATCTGGTACATATCAACAAGTATACACTTTTATATGGGATTTTAGGTTGCCTTTTCCTTTCAATTTGGGCAAGTCTAATAGAGGATGAGGCAATAGGACATTATGAATGTTATTGTCCAAAGGGAATTTGAGATATTTGAGGTATATTCTAGTAAATTAATTTTGAAATGTTGGGTTTGTACCAACAAACATCAGCCCTATTGGAGTAGAGGTTTGATTCTATTGATTTGTAGGTTGAAATTTTAGTGGCCCATCATAAATTTTTGTGTTGCATTAACACCACTTAGTGGTTGTTATAATTTTGGGGCAGCATGAATGCATCATTTCCAGTGTTTCATGCATAAAAGTTCAAATATGGGGGAAGTTGACTTACCCCTTGGCTTTGTTTTATGAATGGATTTCTCCATAAAATTTTAGTCTTTCTGGTTGTGGCTATTCAATAGCTCCTACTTTTAGTGTCTCAATTATTTAAACACATCTATCTATGATTTTGATAGGAGTGGTTCTTTAAATCCTATTATTTTCTTTAATTTATAGTAGCTCTTCTTGAATTCAATTTTGAGTGGCCCTATTTGTTCCATGATCTACTAATAATTATTGTGTTGTAGATCTTTCTTCTTGATAAGCCATGTAGAGGGATTCTCATTCCTCACATGTTTCTTGTAAGTTCTTCTCTAGATGACCAACTTCATCATTAATTTACATGGTAGTTTCTTTGTACATTTGAATAGGATGGCCATCTAGATGAATATCTAATCTTAATTGATGTGGTTGACTTGATTAGGATAATCTTGGTCCCAAGTTGGATTATTGAAGGTCAATGATCTTCATGGCTCTTCACTAGGAGGTCTTCATAGTCTAAGTCCTAATAGTCAAAATAGTTACTTATGGGTACTAAAGGATTAGTAAGTGTGTATCTTCCAAAGGAGGGAGTGATCAAATCACTTGAGGGGACATTCCCCTGAGGTCTATTTAAATCTTTCATATTTAGGGGTGTTATGAAACACCTCAATATAACCAGAGTAGATGCGAAAGAGTGATAAGAAGGTGAGGTGAACTAAAAAGGAAAGTGGGAAGCTTTGAATGAAAAAATGAAATGAGATCTGAGTAGCAAGGACACAAACAACTCTAGCATAAGATTTTTTTATTCACATCAAGTTCACAAAAATATGTGACATTCAAAACTCGACTCAAGCATAATGTGAATGAGTTAGGCCTCAAGGTAACACACAGGGGATCAAAGAAGAATCTACGATCCTATAATTTGGTGTTAGGAGGATCTAAGTCTAGGTTTGGACTTGATTTATCTATTTGTTTGAAGTTGGCATGATTTTATCAAGATACTTTAAATCAATAGATTCTAGGAGCATTGCACAATGTGAAAGTGAATTTCATAGGAGGTCTATAAAGGGAACCTTAGCATAAGTCATTTTAAGATCCTCAGTTAGATCATATGGTGTAATTGGAAGTGGGGTTGGATCCACTATTGATATGGCCCTTCTATAATAGTTTGTCTCTTGGACCACATCATTCTCTATTTTGATTTTTTCATGGATAACCTCCACCACACCTAACATATTTATTTCACCTTTGTTGCCTAGTTGGGCTGACATTGTAGGTTCTCCTGTATTTATTATGTTTTTCCATATTGGTGCACTTGTCTTATAATTTTGGTTTGGAGGAAAATGGTTTTAAAAAATCATGATGTTTTCATATTAGGGATCAATGGGTATTTATTTGGAATTATTCTCATTTTGGGTGCTTCTTCTTGTGAGTTCAAGAACATTCTATGAACATGCATTTTTGTTCCTTAGAGAACCTTGCAATAAATTAGTTGTATTCCCTACACATTTCTATATTACTCCCTTTTACTTTGTGGAATTTGTAAGAATGATTTGGGTTGTATCTAGTTGATAGTAAGGTTCATATCTATTTTCATTTTTATTATGCTATTATTGATTATTTCATTGTAGGTAATTATTTTGTTTAGGGTATTCTACAACATTAACATTATTAGGGTAGTAATCTCTTCCATTATAATCATGTTTTACCTTTCTCCTTAGGGGGGTTGATTAGTCACCCTATCAGTTATGGTATTTCTAAAATAATTCAAAATCTTGATAGTGGGTTAGTTGTTCCCACTATTATAATTTGATATTACAAATTTTCCATTTGCTTCATAACTCTTTCACCCACTACCTATGGTAGCTTGATTTATCCTTAAGGTGCTTTCCAAGGCTTCTTCATATCACTTGTAGGGAAGCTTTTGAACTTCTTCCCTAGCATCCTTGTTAAGGGCATGCAAGAAGAGGTCACAAAGCTCCCTATGATCCATGTTTAGTGTGTTGGTTGAAGATTAGAGGACTTGCCTCCACATTGTTATGAAGTGAGTTATAGACTCGTTGTTGTCTTGTTTCATGTTTTAAAAAAAATTATTCTAGTTTTGACTAGCTTGTTCATGTCAAATGCTACTACAAATTCCCTATACCAGTCAAGAGTTATTCCTTCAAGAATATTTTGGAAAATCCTTGTAGTCACTCCATCCCATGGGAGGAGTTCTCTTATCACTATAGTATATGCTTTTATATGGGAATTTGGGTTGCATTCTCCTTTGAATTTGGACAAGTCTATGAGAGGATGAGGCATTAGGACATTAGAAATGTTTTTGATATAGATAAATGACAAGAGTAAGGGTGTTGATACCTATTACAAAATAGACCAGAGGGCACACAAAAGAGGCACTAGATGCTAGAAAAGGAACACTAAACCATCAGAGACAATAGACTAATAGTAGACAGACATGACACCAACCCACAAAAAATAACACAGAGCAAAATAAACACAGTAGAATAATTGAACAGTTGCCTTGAATCTTTTGTAAGGAAGTTGTACACGTCTTTGTAGTCTTTTAGTTTCTTCTTCCCAATGCTGTTCTTTTTCATCTCCAGGTCCTAAAGCATGACCAAGGTAGTGGTTGTTGGTGCATCTCCTTGGAGGTAAACTGAGAAAGAATTTTAAAGTTCTTCTCCAACCTAGTTAGTCTAGCATTCATATCAGCAATCACTGTCACCTCCTTGGAGCTGGTTTCACAATCTTTGTTTACCGGAGCTTCTTACATCTATTTGTTTAGTGTCTCATAATTTAAACTAGGAAAGTTCATCTCAGGAAATAGGCTAGGACCTTCAATATCCATAGAATCTCCATCATCCAACCCAATAGTCTCCTCATCATTCTTAATATTATCCTCACTATCAACAATCTCCTCTTTCTTTTCAAACTCACTAGAAGCCGCCAACTCCTTGAGGGAGGGAGTGGGCTTACCAGCAAGCCTAATAGACCTCCAGGTAGTAGGCTTCCTCACCATCTTCCCCCAAGGAGTAAACTTACCCTCCTCCTAAGTGTCATCACTGTCCTCTTCATCACCCACGAAAACAACAATCTCCTTACCTTTCTCCAATTTAGAGCCCTCCTTGAGAAATTCACCAACATTCAAAAAAATTCAAGTGTCTTCCTTCCCTTCTTTGGCCCCCCTTTTCTTTTTGTTCCCCTTACCATCAGAAACAACCAGTTTCCTTTTAGAGGACTTCTTACCAAGGCTAAGAATATTAGTGCTATCTTTTACAGTAATGTTGACCTTACCTTGATTGGGAGAGATTTTAGCCAATTTAGGGTTTTTCGCAAGTCTGGGCTTGGAACTAGATTTTTTCTTAGAATTTAAAATCCTAGGGTCGATTTCACTCTCCAGAGGAGTCTCGAGAGTGATTTCCCTAATCACCACCCTATGCCCTGGGTTACCTTTAGCAAATGGAGGAGTGCTAGCTGAAGGGATATCAATCAAACTAGTAGTAATCAGTTTGAGGGGGCACAATGCTAGATAAAAATTGTATTAACAAAAAATTAGGCCTTGATGCAAGGGTATCATTGACTTCTTAGGGTTTTGGGAGTGCAATTCTGTGACAACCTTAACTGAAGCTTCAAGGGAAGATAGGAGGTAGAAAGGAAAGCTTATCAGAAGGTTCCTCCTAAATTGATTAAGGAGAAAAAAATGATAATGATAGAATCTCATAAAGCAGCATTCCAGAGTGGAGTATTTCATAATTATGAAAGATACCTCATCCTAGGGTTTGGGAAGCTTCTCGCAATCAAAACTACCTTGTAGGTTGAAAAGTTCTTCACCATCTTTCAGGAAAATAGCAATATTTACTGGGTCAGAAATGTTACTCTATCTTTTTTGCTTCTTTCCCTTAATAGAAATGCCAATAGTGAGGCCAATGAACTCCTCAAAAATATCAAACCCCACACCCCCTATCTAAACCTTGTTATTGTTCCATGAGGCAGCACATCAAGTATGGATAGATTTTCATCATGCCCATTCAGACATTCCAAGTAAGAGGTAACCCCCCTCATAGCAGATATGCCACAGAGTCTCATTCCTTTTAAATTCTTCATACAAGATAGGTTTGGTTCTCATTCTATCTCCACCCATTGTACCAGAGGCCTAAAGCTTGGTAGGGAAGAGAGAAGGAGAAATAAGACTATGAATAAGTAGATGCTATAGTAGATGGCTATTGTTTCTTATGAAAATACAACTAAAAATTCCTCAATATCAAGAACTTTCTTCGTCATCCTACCATTTCATGATATCACTAAGTAATAAGTTCACCTTACATGAACTAATTTTAGTGTACCAACTATGATGTTTGACATCATTATAATCATTAAAATAAGTCTTTAGTAGGGAGAAAAATATCCAACCCATCAGCTCCTCATCCACATGACAGACCACGTAATAAGAGAATTGAGTCAACCCCATAGTCTTGCTGACTCATCTCCAAGTCATGCCACTTGGCCTCGAAAGAACATACGCTAAGGATTTAAATTCAAATTCACATCCCTGCAAGTCATGTCACACATCAAAGAGAGTTAAGGAAACTCTTTATGGAGTAGGTCTTGGACTTGCATAGGGAGGTTATCCAAACTTCGCCAGCACCTCTAATTGGTAAAATTCTGACCAAGGTTGGCTAATCTATCAGCCACCTTATTTCCCTCCCTATAAGTGTGGACAATTTCCTTTTCTTTAAAACCAACTAAGAGGCCCTTTATGTCCCCAATAATATCACTGAGAAGCCATCCAATGTCAACATTACTAGACACAATGTCAATGATAATTTTGGAGTCACCCTCAATTTGGATTTTGTCAATTTTCAAAGTGAGCAATTTTAAGCCCCAAAGTAAGGCCATACCTTCTTCCACATTATTAGTCTAACTACCAATACCTCTAGCATAGGCCGCAATAAGTTGACCACTGCAAGACCTAATGATACCCCACCAATAGCTAAACATGAGCTACTTTTAGCATCTCCATCAAAATTCAGCTTATACCAATCTTGTGGGGAAGGTTTCCAAGTAGTGTTTTGGCAATAAATCTTTTTGGAGTTATCAAAAGAAGAGATGTCAAAGAAGATTCCCTAATTTCTATCCAACTAAATCTCTATAAGGGTGGGGGGCTTTTAGCAGTATTCAAGTTGCAGTTAGAGATATTTTCAGACAACATTTTGAAGAAAGAGAAAAAGTCATCTTTAGAAATTTTGATGGAATCTCTAAAGATTCTATTGTTCCTCTCTTTCCAAATGCTCCCTTCTAAGGGGGGGGATCTGTCTCCAGAGTTCTCTAATCTTCAGGTGGAAGAAAGGGGCTTTCCAACACTCCACAAACTCAACAAGATTTCCATTCATGACCCAGTCTAATCCAAGCTTAATCAAAATGATACCCCATATATATTTAGCAAAATCATAGTGGAATATCAAGTGAGAAATGGATTCTTCTTCCTTGAGACATAGGACACATCTATTAGGCATCTGAAAGCCCCTCCTCTTAAGATTATCCAAAGTCAAGATTTTGTAGTGAGCCATTGACCACTAGAAGAAGTTAATTTTTTTGGAGTCAAGTGACTATTCCAAATTAAATACCAAAACCTCTTACATGAACCATTTTCTAACAGTAGATAGTAAGTAGTATTTACGGTGAAGAGCCCCTAACTATCTTGAGCCCATAACATCTCATCTTGTCTAGGGAAGATGGGAATTCTAAAGTTGCTTAGTTTTTGTTGCAAGGAGCTTAGAATATGATCCATGTTACTGTTATCAAGACAACAATCAACAATGTTTTTCCACTGTCTACACCCCTAATAGTGATCTACATAGTTGTTCACCCTTTCACCAAAAAAACTGCTAGCCAAGTAGATCAGGTTGCCATAGGTTCCCTGATTAATGAGAGGTTTATCTTGCAACCAAGAATCCATCCAAAATCTTATCCTATTACCATTACCAAACTTCCATTTCAATCCTTTAGATAAGAGATTTCTAGATTTCAACATTTTGTTCCAGATTACGGAACCTTTGAGGAGGCCTGCCTGGTCAATAAATCCACATTCCTCCTCATTGTGAAGATATTTGGCCTTCATAATATCTCCCCAATCTTTATCATCCTTCATGAAGCTCCAACCTACCTTAGCAAGAAGATATTTGTTCATCAAATGGATCTTTTTGATACCCAGGCCCCCCTGAGATTTGGGGAGAGAAACTTTATCCCAACTAATTAGTGAAATTCTCTTCTTCTCTTCCACCTCCATCCTGAGGAAAGTTCTCTAAATTTTCTCAAATTTATCAGCTATGTACCTTGGAATTTTGAACAAGGTGAGAAAATAAGTGGGAATACCTTGTAGGGAAGCTTTCAGGAGTTGATACTTACCAGCTTGACATAATAGCTTACCCTTCCATCCTACAAGCTTCTTTTGTATTCTTTCAAGAACAATATTCCAATAGGAAGGGGTCACTTCCTTAACAATTAGGGGGAGCCCAAGATAGGTAGAAGGAAAAGTAGAATCAACACAATTGAGAATGGTTTTAATCTTCTATTGGAGGTCTAGATTAGTGTTGAAGAAGAGTATATTGCTCTTATCTGTTGAAATTAAGGAACACTAAGAGGGTGGTGAATCAGTGTTCAACAAAACTTATTACTTTGTTCCTTTATTAATTTACCACATACATTCAAAAGGAAGAAGCATGAGCAAAAGAACAGAAATAGCAAGAACATAACACATGAACACTAGGATTTTTACATGGAAACCCAGTTAAGGGAAAAACCATGGTGGGGGTTAACCCACAAGAATTTATACTCTATTAAAAGTATTACAAATGGGGAAGGCACATGCCTTCAGGCATACTGCCCAGAGTTCACTACTCAAAGAGGCTCACTACCTACAAATCAATTACAAAAGTTCACTAGAATGTTTGAACTAAGGAGTAGCATCTAACAATGCAAGATTACAGTTCCGGTTGAGGTCAGTACACTAACTTTGCACACTTCATCTTTCTCTATCCTACTTCACCGCTCTGCCATGATCTAGAGATTAGATCTCTTTACTTCACACTTGATTCTTCTATACTTCACACTTATTCCTTCATATTCGTACTTCCACACATCAAAATGCTTGAACTCATCAATTATATATATCTGCTACATGAAATTGCATCAACTACATTTGGCCTTAAGAAAAACTTAGAAACTTTTTAAGAACACTATTCTGTCGGCTGAATCCATGCACAAACACCAATGCAGATCAAAACCTCTATATCCAAGTCACCTTACATGTCAGCCAATACCACTAGATCTCACAAATTACTCAGCCAACAACTTTTCCTAATCCGCACAAAGATCAAACACCAAGTTGGCCTATTCTTCACTGGACTGAACTGTTTAACCAAAACCTGATACTTAGATGGATGTAACTTTCAATCCCTTCATCATTAGAGGCTAAAATATTGGATTTGGGTAGCCCCGACATCCCTTAACACTCCCTTAGATCCGCAAACCAATATGATTACCTGTGGAGAAATGCGGACCAAGATGTTGAACCCTATCATATGCCCTATTCTTGTCTATCTAGACTTAGACAAATCTGCAATCTGACTTTAGGTATGATCCAATGATGAAATGTGGATGTGTAAGATAGATTTAGTTTCCATCAATGACAACACCTGACATGCCTAGCAGTGTCTCTTGCCAAATCTCCCCCTTTTGCATTGATGGCAACACTTAGCAAAAAATGACTAAGTGTTAGAACAACTCCCCCTTACTATATACACTTGATGCTCCCCCTTAGATGAATTCCTCATTTTTCACTACTTTTCCTCTCCCCTTTTGACATCAATGGCAAGGGCTAGGATCCGTATACCAAAATTCATGCAAAAAATTTATGTACATGGATCAAAAATCTAAGTATGTACTTCTGCATATGAACATACAATCCTTAAGTCTTGTTCATCAGCAAAAAGATATCCCCAAATATGTTTTTCAACCAAGTCAATTCATTATCCCAATTCTTCTTAATGCTGGCCAAAATAGATATATGCCCACTGAAAAAAAATACCTATGATTCTGCCTTTTGAAGGTCAGTAGGATCACTAGTAGCAGCAGTAGTTTGAGATTCTATTAATATATCATACATAGTCTCCAACTTAGGGGAAATCAGTCCCCAGAGCTCATCCAATCTACCCAAAACTTTGTCCCTTTCTTTCTCCAAGTCACTCAATTCATTCCGCAAACTCACTACTTGGCATTCTTTGGTAGATACAGACTCAGTTAAAGGACTATATGACTAAGAAATGTTAGACAATTTGAGCTCTAAGTCCTTAATCTTCTTCACAATATCTTCAACAGCTTTAGACTGATTTAGAGAAAACTTGTAAATTTCTGCACCTTTAGAGAGAGCATTTTGAATACTCTTTACACTAGTGTCAAGCACTGATCTATCATAACTGTATACAATAACTAATTATTTTCCTTATTTCAACAAATCTCTTCTCATTGTATTCATTTCTGACTTTAACTTCTGCTGACTTCTCAAAAGTTTCAAAATGAGTACTTATAGAGTTTATCAGATTCTTTAACTGACCAGAGGGAGATGCTAATGGATCCTTCTAAAAAGTAGGCATGATTTTTTCCAAAATCCCAGATACAAGGCCAAGCAGTTCACTATATTCTATATGGGACTTCAAAATTTCCTCTCTAGCCTTAGCTTGTGCAATAGAGGCCAACTTTATCTTCTGTACCAGTGATAATGTATCAAAATTGATCAATCCTTGTATTAAATCTTGATCTTCTGCAATTTGTTTATCTTTCTCCAAAATTTCTTTCACTGCTTCTGCAGTGTCTCTTGCCCAAGATGTTGTTTCAAATTTATGCTCTTCAGGGCCTCCATCTTCTCCCTTTTCGGGGTCAACCATAATGTTCTGCTCATCACTTTCATTCTTTTTCTTTGCTTTTGTCTTCTCTGCATCATCATCAGAGGCATCCTTACTTTTATCTATATCAGAAATATCTTCTATCTTCTCTACTAGACAATTTTGTGTATCCTCAGTAGCAATGTTATCATCAAATTTATCAAATTCTTGAATATCTGGAATGGAGGAATCAACTTCAACATTAGTTTCTTATTCAATAGCGGGAAGATTATTCTTTTTCAATGCATTGAGAAGAATCTCCTGAGTATCTCCAACTACCTTATCAATCTCTCCTAGCATGAGCATATTCATTCTAATCTTGCTCCTTAAGTCTTCTTTTACTTCTTTGAATATCAAGTTCTTTTGATCTGGATTAATTTGAGGACACAATTTTATTAGCACATATTCTCAGAGCTCAAAATCTTTAGCTTTTGCATTCTCTTTTCATAATTCTAGAATTTTTGCAAGGCTTTCCAGAATTTCAGAAGTTATTTCAAATAGATTCTTACTATAGATATTCAAATATTTGACTGTTGCTTCCTCCAAAACTCTCTTATCAGCATCATTGTAATGATCATAAAATTCAGTCATTGGCTTCAAGTTTCTATTTACAGTGACTGACTTAATGATGTCATCCACAGAGAGAGTAGGCTTCTCAACATAAGCCTCTGATTTATGCCTTTTACTTGTCTTTTTGCTTTCGAAGGGCTTCTCCTTAGACACTTTAGTAGCTTTAGTTCCTGAGGCCTTCAGCTCTTTAACTTCATCATCTGGGTCAGTTTCTTCTTCATCCTTCTTTTCCACACTAACATATGTTCTTTTTCCCTTAACTTTTGTCCTTACTCCTTCTTTACCGGTAGGTTTTTCTTTGGATTTTTCTGCAACAGGAGAGGGTGATGCATCAGAGGTTGAAATAGAACTCCTAGTAGTTCTTGACTTGGAAGGAGGTTCTACCAAAACACTTCCCTATTCCCTATCATGCTTCTCCTTCTCAGCTTTCTCTGTTGTTTCTTTGCATTGCCTCAAAACTTCCTTAGTAAGGCCTAGATTCTCAGCCAACTGTTCAACTTCTTTTCTCACACTCCTTTTGATTTCGGGAGCCTTGAATTCAAGATGCAATTTTTGAGAAATTTCTTCATAAGTTCCAAATCTTTCTTCAGTCGGATCCCTGGGCTAACTTAACAAGTGTTGTGCATAAAGTTCCAACACACACCCATCCACTTCATACCTCATTGGCATGATCCACACAACTCTGAGCTCTACTACTTTCATTTTACATTAGTCAACTGTAACCATGAAACAGATGGTGTCCTTGTATTTTTCAACCACAAACCTATGTATTCTATCCCTAGCCTACATAATACTCTAGAAGTTTTTAAAGAAACCCCACAGTGTAGTCTTTTGTGCATCATAACCACCCAAAAACTCAACTGATTCTTGATTTGGACTGCTACCAGTTTATCATTTGACCAAAAGATATTCTTGTTTCCCAGAAGCTCACTCAAGAAATAAAAGAAAAGACATAGAATCAGCGTACCATATTTGAATAAGTACTTTTTGTCCTTTATTTTTCTTAGGTTCTCCATGAGTTGGTTTAGCAACAGTTCGCAGAGATCATAGTCTGCATTTTCTTTCACCATCTGATATGTAGTATAGATGGTTGTTCTGGACACTAAATTTTCTCTGCTAGAGTAATATATTTTGTATCCTATCACAATTGATGCGAATCTAACCCCATGATCCTCTATGTCATTTATAGTCATAGCTCTCTTGTCAAATTTTGATCCAGTTTGCTTTGTGACTTCTTGATTCTTCACAGCCTTCAACTGAGGCAGAGTACCAGTGGAATTCAATCATGTAACTACCCTTATTGCATCTTTTGTAATCTTGAATGGATGATTCAACCATAAGAACTCATCATGGGTACGGCTCAGGACATACCAGACCCATTTGTCCTCTGCGAAATTTGGAAACTCAACAACTTGTATGAATTTCTTATCTTCCAACGCTTTGTACTTCGATTTGGGCTCTAAATCATCATCTATTGAGTGATTCATGAATAGTTCACCAAACCTTGAACTACCATGCTCTTCGAGAGGCGCGTGAATGTAAGCCCTAATGTCCTATGTGTGAAAAACTCCATATGGAACCCCAAAAAATGCTCCCATCGAATCGACTTCAATGAATTTGAAGGGGTGCTTTTTAAACTTTGGCCTAGGTCACTCAGTGATATTTACAACTAGAGGTGTATCCATTGCAAAAGATTACAAGTTGAAAGCTTGGCAGAAAAATACCTTTTTCTCCACGGGATTAGGGTTAGCTGATGAATTTGCCTATCGCACTTTGAATCTTTGAAATCTCAGCTCAAGCACTCTTCTTCTTGTTTTCTTCAAGTGCAAAGTGATTCAAGTGTTTGAATGAATGACCTCTTATCCTCCACAAAACCTAATTTTTCATTGTAATAAATGCTCTGCCCTAATACATCCGATTACACTATTTCTGTATACAATCGATCTTCAATTACTCCGCAATCAATCACATTAGTTTCTTTTCTTCCAGAATTTGCTTCAACAGATCTGTAATAGACATATTTATTTTCATTCATCATGCCAGATCCAGGCACCCACTTACTGGTAGCGGGAATTAGATTTTCAATGTAGCTCCCCCTGAGCTAGAGCTCCTGATTCAATTCTCAGAGGAATTATCAGCACCAGATTCCGGTGTGGACCCATTGTAAACTTTAATTTCTCCTTTCTTCACCCATGTTTTGTTCATTTCATTTTGGATCTCATTCAAATTAACTTTGCTCTTGTCTTTGTCTAACTTCTACTCTATTTTTCCTTTACCTGCCTGTGAGTTCTCCTTTTTGCTTCTACAAAATTTAGCAATGTGTCTAGATTTGTTGTAGTTGAAACACAATCTTATTTTTCTGACAATTACATGTTGAAGCAGGTTTAGATCTGCATTGTATTGCAATATGCCCAAACTTATTGCAAGTAAAACATCTTCCATTGAACACTTGTTTGTTCCTAGAAGGATTCCTTGATCTACTTCTACATTCCTTAGCCTTATGACCTATCTTTTTGCAATTAAAGCATTGACTGCAGAAAGATGATGCATTTTGATTCACTTGACTTCTGCATTGATTAGCTCTATGACCATACTTATTGCATTTTAAACAATTGCCATTGAAATATGGATACCTTTGAGCATTAGGTTGTCTTGCCAGAGGTCTTCTAGGATTCTTTATTTGATTTCTTGCATCAGGATTTCTTTGACCTGATCCAGAGCTTTTACCTTTCTCAAATCCCATATCATGCTTATCATTTGCCATCTTCTCGTTATCAAGAAGCACTTCAAGTTTAGCTGAACTTATCTTGAACTTCTCTTTGTAATCATTTGCAACTTCTACATCATGTTTGAGAATGACAATTTACCTTTCAAGTTCTCCCGCATTGTCCCTACTTTCTTGTAGATCAGACTCTAGATGGCCAATTATTATGTCCAATCTGCAGTATTCTTCTATTTTTCTTTCAGAGATGGATTCAATTTTTCTTCGGTCTTCTTCCTTTCTTCAATTTCCTTGGTTAGCCTCATCACCCCAGATTCCATCTCATGTTTTAGGACAACATCTTCTCTTGATAACTTCTCACATTCCTTTGTCTTCTCCTTCAGGGCCTCATCCATGTCATTGTCTTCATTCTGATTTGCTAGCTAAAGAAGTAGCTCCTTCCTCTTTTCATTAGATTTGCTCAATTGTCCTTTTAAGGTCTTAATGAAATCTTTAGCATCTTTAAGGTTCTCTTGTAGATCTTTGATTTCTACTTTGGATAGGTCAAGATCATCTAGGGTACTTGAAGTTGTTGATTGATACCATCAGAGTGCTTGAATGAACCCATTGAAAACACCTTCCCAAATCTTCCTCAAGCTGTTAAACTTCTTCTAAGGAACCAACTCTAATACCAATTGTTGAAATTAAGTAACACTGAGAGGGGGAGTGAATCAGTGTTCAAAAAAACTTATTACTTTGTTCCTTTATTAATTTACCACATACATCCAAAAGGAAGAAGCATGAGCACAAGAATAGAAATAGCAAGAACATAACACATGAACACTAGGATTTTTATGTGGAAACCTGGTTAAGGGAAAAACCATGGTGGGGGTTAACCCACAAGAATTTATAATCTGTTAAAAGTATTACAAATGGGGAAGGCACATGCCTTCGGGCACACTGCCTAGATCTCACTATTCAAAGAGGCTCACTACCTACAAATCAATTACAAAAGTTCACTGGAATGTTTGAACTGAGGAGTAGCATCTAACAATGCAAGATTACAGTTCTGGTTGAGCTCAGTACACTGACTTTGCACACTTCATCTTTCTCTATCCTACTTCACTTCTCTGCAATGATCCAGAGCTGAGATCTCTTTACTTCGCACTTGATTCTACTGTACTTCACACTTATTCCTTCATATTCACACTTCACACATCAAAATGTAGGAACTCATTGATTATATATATCCACTACATGAAATTGCATCAACTATAGTCAGCCTTAAGAAAAACTTAGAAACTTTTTAAGAACACTATTCTATCGGCTAAATCCATGCACAAACACCAATGTAGACCAAAACCTCTATATCCAAGCCACCTTACATGTCAGCCAATGCCACTGGATCTCACAAATTACTCAACCAATAAATTTTCCTAATCCGTACAAAGATCAAACACCAAGTTAGCTTATTCTTCATTGGACGAAACTGTTTAACCAGAACCTGATACTCAGATGCATGTAACTTTCAATCTCTTCATCACCAAAGGCTAAAATATTAGATTTAGGTAGCCATGACATCCCTTAACACTCCCTCATAACCGCAGCCCAATATGATTACCTATGGAGAAATGCAGACTAGGATGTTGAACCCTGTCATATGCCACGTTCTTGTCTATCTGGACTTAGACAAATCTGCAATCTGAATTCCTGTATGATCCACTGATGAAATGCGAATGTGTAAGATAGATTTAGTTTCCATCAATGACAACAACTGACATGCCTAGCAGTGTCTCTTTCCAACATTATCATGATTGACACTTTGTCCTAAGGCCATGGCATAGCTATTAAGTAAATGTTTCCACTTCCTTGCTTCCACCACTAAGGTAGTGGCAAACAGGATGGTGTCATCAACAAATTGTTGTATAGCCAAGGGGTCCATAGTATAAGAAACTCTTATCCCTTTCAACTCTTGGCTCCTCAAAATGTTCAAAATGTTCCTCCCTAGGACCTCCACCATGATAATGAATAGGTAGGGGGATACTGGGTCTCCTTGTCTAATTCCTCTTCCAGGATTAAAGAATCCACAGAAGATGCCATTAACAAGCACCGAATATTTAATAGTGGTCACACTTTCCTTAATAATCCTAATGATGTGATGTAGGATAATCCCTGGTTTAAGAGCAATCTTGCATCAACCAAAACATTTGCATTTCATTTTGTTTCCTTTCATTTTTCTAGTTCAGTTCAAGTAGTTCAATCAGTAGTAGTTTTTATATTTTGGTTTGCATTCTACCGCAATTGCATTTTAGAACTTGTGGAGTTGGACTTAGCATCTATATTCATTCATCTACATCATATCCAATTTTAAGATCATTTGGATAAGGTACCGGAAAGTTATCGCTATAAGAAGATTGACTATTCTCCTAGAGCAGAGCATCCTGACAGTCTCAGATAATCAGCTAAAGGAGAAGACTTATAGAGCATTTCACAATATTTGAGGCTTAATGACACATCATTCAATATTGCTTGGTTTGTGGCTGACCTTCCCCAAGATCCACACATCATTCCATTCATTTGTGGAGGAGTTCTATTCATTTAGGTCTGACCTATCTGTGTACACATGTTATAGCTCTTCATTGGAGTTTGTGATCTTCCTTAGCTGACGTGGAGGAATATTATGTACCGAAGATGATATATATTGATGTAATAGATCCTTAGGAGAGTAGTTCTCATGATTTAGAAGATCGATAGTTGAATTTACGTGAAGAGCTTCAAAGCTACATCTTGTGCATATTTAGATATTCTATAATTAGGCCTGTGAGCCCTAATTGTATGCCCGCATGTTGCCGCTGCCAGCTTGTATTTGAATTCTATGATATACTGAATGAATGAAACTACATTTGCTTCATATCTTTGAGTTGTTTCTATTGTGTTTACTCTAGTTGCTTGGTCTAGATAGTTCTATTTTAGGGCCCTCCTAACCGTGACTGCACCATGATGTCCTAGAACCCAAATTTCTTGAGAACTTTAAACAGGAAGTCCCAAGAGATTTTGTCATAGGTTTTGGAGATATCAAGCTTAAAATCCATTCCTGGGATATTACGTCTACCCATAGAGTGGATTATCTCATGAGTAGAAATAGCAACATCAACAATTTGTCTCCTGGGGACAAATCCCTTCTGATAGCCAATGATGAGACAATCCAAAAGGGTTGTAATATGAAAACCAAAGTCTTAGATATGATCTTATAGGTTGTATTGCATAGACTTATAGGACTATAATCAACCATAGTCTTAGGATTTAGCTTCTTGGGGACCAGAGCAGTACAAGTATTATTAATCTATTTATGAATCTTACCCATTCTGAAGAAGTTTTTGACAGCCACCATGACATCAAACCCCACTATGTCCCAAAAGTCTTGGAAGAAGGCCAAAGGAAACCCATCAAGCCCAGGAGCCTTGAATGTTCCCATGGAGAAGACAACAACCCTAACCTCATCTTTAGTAATAGGCTTCAACAAGGCACAATTATCCTTATCAATGAGCAGAGTTGGAATGTTGTCCAACAACTTCCCCAAAATATCAGGAGGAGGAATGTATGTTTGTTTCAAGAGGAAGGTCATGAAGTACTTAGCAGTGAGCTGACCTATCTCTTCATCTATATTAGTCCCACTATTACTATCATCCAGGAGCTTAGTAATTCTATTCCTTTTCCTATGTCTCATAGTCGATTGGTGAAAGAAGGTAGTATTCCTATCCCCCTTCGTCAGCCAATGGACTTTTGATTTTTGCTTCCAGAAGATTTCTTCCTTTTTCATTAGATCTTTCCAATATTAAAGTAGAGAATTTTCCCATTGGATATTGCGATCACTCTTGTCCCCATTAGTGATGCAGGATCATCCCAGGTTGAAGAGCAATCTTGCATCAACCAAAAATATTTACTTTCTTTTCTTTTCTTACATTTTAGTCGTAGTTTAGATAGTTGCAATTCTAAACTTTCTACCACATTCTACTGCATCTTCATTTCAAAGCTTACAAAGAAAGAATTAGCTTCTATGCCATGTCAACTACATCATATTAATATTTCATGAGATTAGAATTCATTTGTAGAGAGTTATCGCTATCAGAAGATCATCAACTTTCACAGAGCAAAGTGATCAACATTTAGTTGAAGCATACAAGGTTTGCAGATTAATTCGTGACTTGCAGAGCCAAATGGAACATCACACAAGGCAATTTGGGACCAAACAACCCTTCATTGAGAACCACATCAAGTTTCATTCATTTGTGGAGCATTACCAAGAGTTGTAGGTCAACCTACACATTTCTACATGCTTCTTCATTCATTGGAGTTTGAGATCTCTTGAGTCTGACATGAAGGATTCTTTGAGTTAGAAGTTGATATATAAGCATTCCTTAGATGCACTAGGAAGGTAGTTAATTTAGTAGTTGATATGTAACATTAGGATAGCTCTTTTCTGGAGGCACTTCAATGCCATATCTTTCATGTGTGTTGTAATTTGGAAAGCATGCCTATGAGCCCATGATTGTAGCCCACATGTTGACAACATATAAGCATTGTAATTGCCTGATATATTGAGCATTGGAATCTTCAATTGCATTCTACTCTTGTGTTATTTCCATTGTGTTTACTCTAGCTGCATGGTTAGATAGTCCATTCTCTAGAACCTCCATCCATGACTACACCAAGTGGTATCAGAGCAAAGTTTGTGAATCCTTTGGGAGAGAAGGCATTCTAGAAGATCTTTTGGTGAATAGATCACTAAAATGAGGCAGTCTACTTGTGTTTGTCAATAGAGTACCGATTGTGAGACAATTGTAGCCTTGTAGTCAGATCACCCAATCGAGGTAGTTGCACTGGGTCCTAAGAAGAGATGCCACTGAGGAGGATTCTTGCTATGGACAATGTTACTAGAAGAATGGAAGAAATGATAGAGATGATGAGGACAATGAAAGTTAGATTGGATGTTGTAGAAGGAGATAGAAGAAAGACTAAACCCTAGACATGAAGATGAAAGTAATGATGAAAAATTTCAATCAGTCAGCCAAAATGAAGAAACCCTAGAAGAAGAAGAATCAGATCAGGTAAAGATGTTGAAAGCTATTTCTAAGAAGGGTAAGAGACCTATAATGGAGATATCAAACTATACCAAAAATTTAAACCCTAAAGAATAGATTGATTGGATAAATGACATGGAGGAATACTTTGAATATGAGGATATTGAAGATCTGGAGAGAGTAAGATTTGCAAAAACTAAGTTGAAAGGACATGTTGCTATTTGGTGGAAAGAAGTTCAATTGGATAGAAACAAGAGAGGAAAGGAGAAAATTATATAATGGGCAAGGATGGTGAAAAAGTTCAAGAATTAGTTCATACTTGATGATTATGAGTTGGAATTGCTGAAGAGATTACAAAACCTAAGGCAAACGGAGAAATTTTTGAAGGAATACATTGAGGAATTTCATAAGATGATTATTAGGACTACACATAGTGAAGCAAGTAAGGAGAAAGTGGTGCAATACATAAATGGATTGAGAATGAATATTCAAGAAGAACTAAGTCTAGTATGGATGACAAGAGTAGAAGAAGCATACTGTTAGCAAGAGAATTGGGTTTGGTACAGTCTGGAGGCCTGTAACTTGATCCTTCTTGTGTAGTCTTATTTATACCCCGAAAGACACAATATTAGAACAAGTCTGATTGATAAACCTGAACCATTATATTTGATATATATATTAGAAGATAACCATACTCATACATATACTAAAAAATTCAGTTACTGATTTGGGCATCTCATATATAGATATAGATGTACATTCAAAATATCAATTAGGTTGCTCTAGCCTTTTCTCCAGACATACTCTTACAATTACTTCTTTTACTCTTTTTATTCTCCCTTTTTTTCATGTTCTATCTTGTAGGTTTATATATCTATTTCCTTTGAAGTGTCATGACTTTTCTTTTTTGTCTTATGCCTTCTCTAGAGTGAAGTCTTCTTCTGGTTTCTTTCGGTGCCCCCATTTTGGTATGTTTTGGTATATGTTATGGTATGTGTTTCAATATGGTCTAGTATCTATTCCAGTATGCTTTAACGTCATCTCCCCTTTTAAAATGATGTCTTGTCCTCAAGACATCAGATGTAGTTAGGTGTAGTTTCTTCTAGAGATTTATTTTGGGGCTCCCTTCCTATATTTTCATGATTTACTTACTCGACTTGTTGTGGCATTATTGTGTCGTATTCCTTGTAGTGATAAATGTTGTTAAGATACCCATGGGTCTGTGCATTCTATCTTTGCTATGTATGTGCAAGGGTTGTGGTGGGTTCCATGCTCTTCTTTTTGAATCTTATCTTGATTAGTTGTTTAGTAAGTTACTACCTTGATTTTGATCTTATAGACTTCTTTATTAGTGGTGTGTGAGCTACATGCAGTCTTCCATGGATTTATAACTTTTTGCCATACATTTCACAAAAAACCATCCAGTTATATTACTTCATACTTTCTATTACAAAATTTCTCCCTTTCTACTACAAGGTTCTAGTATTCTTCCTCTCTACGATATATGAACTTATACATTTTCAAAAAAACTTCTAACATTTTTTAACACGGCATCATAATTCCTCAGTCCAACATAGTGACATCGTCAGCTCACACTAGGTTGCAGAATTCCTATAGCCATTCCACCCAGAAGATAGGTTCCATGTTGGAGTATTTCTTCAAGAATGTACATCCCCTAGCTGCTTTGATTAGGTGCTCTGGCAGGGTCATTGTAGAGAAGTTGGCAAGAAATAGCAATAGCAATACATTGTGGTCTCCATTACAATGTCGATTGTAGTCTCTAGGTCAAGGAGTCTCCACGTCGAGTGTCGCCATCTCTACTGCTTCTTCCAGTCCTCCCAGATAGTCTTCCTTGATCATTGCCCTGGTCAACTGAATCACCATGTCCTTGTTCTTGTCAAGATCCAATAGGGATGCAACAAAGCATGAAGATATATCGGTGTTTACCCACTAGTGGTCATCCACTTGCAAGAAATCCTTCCCTAGTATCCATTTGATAGCTACAATGACCAAATGGTGTTTAGTATCAAAGAGCCTTTTCATTCTTACTTCTGTAACTTCCCCTAAGAATGACATTTGGCATTTTTGAGAAACCAACCTTATCAGAATATTCATTTTGATTAAGCTTCAATAATTACCAGACTTATGTTTTTTCTTCTTCTCTCTGTTTCCTTTTAAAGCCAAGATTATGCATTAAGGGAGTATGAGATCATGATGATCTTTGTCATGTCAAATCTTGTTTTGATTTCTTATTAATTTTTGTGATTTATTCTGCTGCTATGAACTTTATTTTATTTATGTGAAAAGGTGACTCTATCAGTTTGTTACCATTTGCTTATCTGGTCACCTATTGGATGTCTTGTTTGGTGAGCCCAGTGATACTTAAGGAGTTCATCATCTACTAGCGTGGTGATCATGTGTTTTAATTTATTTGTTATTATTGGTTCCTAATCTTGAAATATTTACACTATGTACACCATGTACAATTTGATGAGATATTGGTTTTGTGTGACTATCTTGTCAAGTAGTGTTTGAGCCGTGCCCCATTCACATGTCCTATCAGTAGTGTATTATCCAATTGTCTGAGTTTGACTACCCCTGATTCAGTTATATTATGAATATAATATGGTCCTAGCCACCAGAGTTTGAGCTTCCCTGGCTTTTTAAATTTGTTGTCATATAGTAACACCAAGTCTCCTATTTTAAATGTTTTAGGCAAAGATTTATGTCATGACAAGCCTTTTGTCTTTGCTTTTCAACCTATTGGTTATATTAGGTAATTTGTTGGAATTCATCTAACTTTTCCAGTTCTTCCACTCATGTTCATAGTGATTCCTCTTTATCCAACCGGAGTGCCAGGGCTTTGCATATGTTGGGAATTAGAAAGTTCATTAAAACTATTGCATCTGTCCCATACACTAGTTGGAATGGTGTGAATTTACTAGTTCTTTTGTAAGAGCTTCGGTGCACCCATAATACTACTGATAATTTTATATCCCAATCTGTCTGGTGGTTATTGCATAATTTTGTTACTGTTTGTCCAATTATTTTATTAAGGGCTTCATTGGTTCCGTTTTCCTATGGATGATACGGAGAACTTTTATTGTGTGTAACCATGAAGTTCTATAGTAGTTCCTTTATCATCTTGTTTACAAAATGTTTCCCTTGATCGCTTATTATGCTTACCGGACATCCATATACCGAGAATAATATTTTCATATAGAAATTTGGTAGCAATTGTAGCAGTACAATCTCTGGTGGGTTCTACCTCTGCCCATTTAGTCAGATACTCCACTCTAGTGATGATAAATCAAAATTTGGAATGTTTTACTAGTGGGTTGATGGGTCATGTTGTCACATAGATTTGCACCCAGTGTAGACACCCAAAATTGACCTAATTATCATTAGTATCAAAATATTGCATTATCTATCATCTGCATTTGTCTAACACACTTGAGCAATTTCTCTACTTATCAAAAGCACCTATTTTTTCTATTAATTAAATAAATTTTAATTTATTTAATTAATTCCTTATCTATTTCTTTGATTTTCTCCAAGCTATAATTAAATAATCTTTAATTGTTTAATTATCTCTATTTCTATCTACTTTAATTAAATAAATCCTATTTATTTAATTAAAATCCCATCCATAATCCCACTTTCCAATTAATTAAATAAATTTTATTTATTTAATTAACTTCTCTTATCACTTATGTTAATGAGCCGACATGTGTGCCTCTTTTATTTAAAAACATGTGTAGTACTACATCTTTTATTTAATAACTTTCACATGTAGTATTGTTTATGTACACAGTACACATAAGCCTTATCTTCCTTCCACTTGTCATTTACACATTCACCTATGACTATCCTTTCATCTCAGCCATTCACATAGCCACCAAATCTCTACCATGATTGATTTTGGTTGAGTTCCATATAAACACCCTCTCATTCCATACTACATCTATCCAGCATTCACATAGCATCTACATTATCATCTTGAGAATATTGAGCACTTTAGCATCCATCTAGCTTATTATCATTATCATCCATCCATCATAGCAACTTTGATCTTCATAATTGTTAATTGTTGAAGAAGCAATCCACATCACAAACAAGGAATCATACAATCTAGGTGATATTGTTCTTGAATTACATGCTTTTGATTTCACTTGGATTCGATTCTTTGATGGTGGTAGGATTAGGTTTTCATATGTAATGCTTGATCTTATTAACCTAATTTTTACCTATCACATTTTGGCATGCCCAGTGGGACTCACATCCTTGATTAACTTTGTTGTTTGAAGTTGTTTTTGTGAAGATCAGATTTTCCAAGCACTTACGGCAAGTTTCAGTCACTTCTAAGCGAAAACTAGTTGCTTCCAAAACATACGCATCGCTTTTAAGCTAAAATCTGCCACTTTCAGTATTTTCTGAATTGCTTTTAAGCCAACAGTGGTCTCTTCTAGTCTTTTTCGTATCGCTTCTGAGCAAACAATGGTCGCGTCTATCATAATTTGCACCGCTTTTAAGCCAAAACTGATCGCTTCTGGCTATCTGGATCGCTTCCTATAGATTAGGGTTTCTTGTTTACATCTAACTTTTTGCAGGGATTTTTACACATTTGGCATATTTAGGTCGCTTATGACCCTTAACAATTCATATCTTGATTTTTTCCATCGCTTTTGAGTCTTAACAGTTCACACCTGGGTCAGTCTGTGTCGCTTCTGATTAGTAACATTTCACTTTTGACAGAATTTAGATCACTTTTGATCAACAATTGATCACCTCTAGTAACTGTGCCACTTTTAGTTTTATCATTTACTATTTAGTTTTCTTAGCTACTAATCAGTTATTTGTGCAGTATCTTAACGATTGTCTAAGATAAGTGAAAGGAAGTTAGGTGTGCAGAAATCACTTCCTACACTAATCTAATGAGGGGAGAGCTATACAAATTTAAATTAATCCTTACAATTACAACAACATGAAACATATAACAGAGATATTGCAACAATACACATAGAACCAAAAAGAAGACATAAGAAGAGAGACAAGATATATCATGGGGAAAACCCTTATCGGGTGAAAAACCCCACACTCAGAAACCTACACAATGTATTATCAAAACTGAATAATGATTACAATACACTTGCAATGCAAGCTTCAATAGTCTTCAACACTCATGTCTGGAGTCAATTTGGCAGCATAATAGTACTTGTCAATCACATACATACTAGTCCTCCACCAAGCACCTGTTTATATAGAATATACAAGGTAAAATCAGCTCTATCTTGAGATGGGCATCCAACTTGGCATAATGGCCCAAACCCATGCCTAAGGACACTTGGTCAACATTGTAGAATGTTCCTGACACTTCTCCACAGCTCCCATCCCAAAGAGGTTGCCTATTCCCAAAATGGGCTGACAGATGCTGTTCCGACTCTTACAACCGTCATAGAATCTGTCATAGCAGTTACAACTTATAGCTGTAAGAGAATCTATCATACATAGGCTATAAATAGCATATTCTTTTACAAAATGTCATAGTCCACCTTGGGGCGCCCAAATATTCCTTTTTCAAAGATGCTCTTCGACACATGTCTTCACTTGTCTTACAAGCTTCTATTTCTGACTCTTACATGTCATAACTTCGTCATAGGAATCTGTCATAACTGTTTCGGTCAATATTCCCTTACACAACATCCAAGATGCCAACACATGGCAAAATACTCCTACAACAAAGTGGGATGCCTATCTCCTCATGTGAGGACAAATTTACAAGTTGTCATCTTTCATGTAGGATGACACATCACCGTGCCACTTCTCACAAAATGATAATATGGAATTTATAATTAATTTACAACATAGGCAATGAATAAATAAATACAATCATAAATAATGCAAGGAATTACCAAGGTTGAGACACTTTAATTCCCAACATTCTCCCACTTGTCGAACACCTTGTAAGATCCAATAGAATAACAGGATTTAACTACTATAGGCCGAGAGGCCCATAGACTTCGAACACCATCTGAACTTCTCTGTGCTCACTGGCTTCATCAATGCATCTGCAACATTCGTCAAAGTATCTACCTTCTCCAAATTTACCTTCCCATCCTCTACCATGTCTTGCATGAAGTGAAACTGTACATCAATATGCTTTGTTCTGGCATAGAAAGTTGGATTCTTCGCAAGGCAAATTGCACTCTGACTATCACAACAAATCATAATCTATCTTGCATCAACACCAATATCTGAACACAATCTCTTAAGCCAAATGGATTCCTTACAAGCATGAGTTGCTTCCATGTACTCAGCTTGTGTCATGAACAAAGAAACCATAGGTTGTCGCTTACTCATCCAACTAATAGCACTACCAAACAATGTAAACACATAAGCACTGGTGGATCTCCTGCTATCAATGTCACCTGCCCAATATGAATCCACAAATCCATGAATATCAACAAAATGCAGAATTCATGTAACATTACCACTATAGCATCTGGAATACTCAGAAGTACCCCTCAAATATCTAAACACTCGCTTAACTGCATCCCAATGTGCCCATCCAGGATTAGCCATAAATCGACTAAGGACTCCCACTACTTGGGCAATGTCTAGTCTTGTGCAAACCATAACATACGTCAAACTACCAATAGCACTAGAATAAGGTACTCTGCTCATGTCCTCCACCTCACTAGGAGATTTTGGACAATCATTAACAGATAACTTTATCCCCAAAGAAATAGGAACACACAATGGTCTACAATCTGCCATGCTAAACCTATCCAACACAGTCTTCACATACTTACTCTAGCTTAACCAAAGTTTCTATTAGATCTGTCTCTTTTAATTTCCATTCCTAGAATGTACCTGGCTGCCCCTAAATCTTTCATTTCAAACTATGCTGACAATTGAGACTTAAAATCAGAAATCATATGCTTACCCTTCCTAATGAGCAACATATCATCAACATACAATGCAACAATGAGAATACGATCACCATCAAACTTATAATACACACAGTGATCCGATTTTGATCTCACAAATCTAATTGATAACACAAAGGCATAAAACTTCAAGTACCACATCCTAGGAGACTGCTTCAAACCATACAAAGAGTTCTTTAACTTGCAAACCTAGACTCATCCTGTGGGTTGCCTACTCTCAAATCAGTCAAAAACCAAATTGTAAGTGAGGCTACCGGATCAAGATTTGACACGAGGGCAATGCCAATAGAAGACATCATAGATCTGGATATGAAATTTGCCTCTATGATAATCAGTTACAAAATCTATTACTCTAGTAGGGAGAATTCAGTATCTGGAACTGCTATATATACTGCATATGAAATGCTAAGGAAAAATGATGACTATGATCTTTGTGAGCTTCTCTTGAACCAACTGTTAGAGAATTTGTAGAAAATAAAGAAGGATAAAAAAAATTCTTTTAAGTACGGTGGCTTGATACTTTGTCTATTCTTCTACTATATGAATGAGCTACCCGGAACTAGTGGCTAGATATGGCAAAATGACATACCTGTTGCCATGCAAATAAGAGATTACATGTATGGGCTTGGTGATGCCAAGGCTCAAAGCACAACTCTCTGGGGTTACTTCAAAAACTTCCAAGGCATGATACAGGCCAGAGAGAGAATCCGCCAATCTCTAGTTGAAAAATACAAGGATACAGTGTGCTTCATGGTAGACACTGATCAATGCCTAATGGAGGCAATGTAAACAAGAATAGTGTGGATTATGCCAATGGGCTATGAGGTGGATGAAAATTTTTTCAAACTACATATCCAACACCTACGAAGTTAGCCTAAGGACCCTAAGGCAGAAAGGTTTGGAACATTCCAAGAGTTGAGTGTAAAAGTTTATGTTGAACTGAGACAACTTGAGATCAAGAGAAAAGTGAGAAGGGAAGTAGAAGTCGCCAAGAGATATGGAATATCAAAGGAGACAGTTGATGCCAACAGAGAGAAGATGGAAATGGCAGAGAAAGAAAAGCAAGAAATAGAAAAATAAAGTGCTCTGGTGCAAGCCCCATCCCAGACCAGATCCTCCAAAAGCTCTACACCTGCCACCTCTGAGAGCCAAAAAGCCTCTAAAATGGAAGATAAGACATCCGGAAAGGGTGAGAAGAGAACAAAGAAAAAGGCCACAAGGTCATATACATGTCAAAAAGATGATGAAGAGATAGAGTTAGATGAGAAGGTTAAGAAAATGAAGAAGAAGAAGAAAATATCCGGTGAATCCTCTACCGGTCAAGGCAAGGAAGAAAAGGCAGAAGAATTTGTTGAAAACCCTACTCTCTGCATTGATGATATCATCAAATTAGTCACTGTGGATGGGAACCTGAAACCAATGATTGAATTTTATGATGAGTATAATGAAGCTGACCAAAAGATCTTGCACGATGCTACAATCAGGTATCTTAACATCTATAATAAAGTATTCATTGAGATCATATCTCTAATCCCCAAAATCCTAGAGAAGGAACTTGAAATAAGAAAGAACAATGCTAAGGCAAAGGACCTAGAAATCTGGGAACAGATAGCTATTTAGCTCTATCCTTCCATCACTCCTAAACAACTGAACATGATCTTCAAGGATTGCAAGGATGAGTTCCGGAGCAAAGCCAGAATGAACAAGCTAATGCTCAGAGAGACTGATCAAGTGGCAAAAGAGATTGAAGACATCCTCTGGAATGCATATAAAAGATTTAATATTCCTATTATAGAGGGCCTAAGTGATGAACCTTCTAATGTCGAAGGATTAAATGCATCAAAGGAAGACTCTACTGAGAAAATTGTAGAAGAGCCAAAGGAGATAAGTGAGGAGAAGACTAAGGACCTGGATTCCTCTGCTCTAGAAGAGGAAGTCCATGAAGAAGCAAACATCTCTCTTCCAGATTCCCCAGCAGACTCTGGATCTAAAGGAGAAGAAAGAATAGAGGAGAAACTTAGTCAAGAAGAAAAGGTAAAAGGAAGAGAAGAAGATCAAACAGAGAAGACCCTAGGAGACAATTTTGAGGCTGCAGAAGGAAAGAAGATTCTGTCTCTGGCAAGAGACACTGCAGAAATAGTTAAAGATTTCTTGACTAAAGAAATGATGGAGATTGATGAACCAGAACTATTTCAAGGACCGTTCAATTTTGATTCCCTCTCCTCGGTTTAGACAATGAAGATAGCATCCTTTGCCTAAGCAAAGGCAAAAGAAAAACTTCTAAAGTCTCACATGGAAGACTGTGAGTTGATAGAGATTGCATCCAGTGTGTTGGAGAAGATCATGCCATCCTTCCAAAAGGATCTTTTGGCCTCCTCATCTAGTAATCTGAAATCTCTTGTTAATTTTGTTAGCACACATTTTGATTCTTTGGAGAAAGCAGCAGAAGAGAAAGTGTGGAAAGAGTTTCTGGGTAAGAGATTCTCCAAGGTACAAGGACTTATAACAAATGATAGGAGAAATTTGGATATTGGGATAAAGAGCTTAGAAAATGCTCTTAAAGATGGCGGAGACCTATACAAATTTTGTCTATCTTGGTCCACCGTGACAGTAGATATCACTAAGAAGGTGGAAGAACAAGAGAACAAACTATCAAGTTTATCTCAAAAGTTTGATCCTCTCACCTCTTCCATAATAAATCAAGAATGTTAGACTATTGCAGCTATAAATGAAATAAAGAAGATTAAGAAGGAGAAGAAAAATAGAATAAGCAGGCTAAGTGAACTAAGAGGGACAAATCTTCCTAAGTTAGAGGCCATGCATGAGGCCCTAACTGATGCCCAAACCACAGCCCGGACCAGTGATCCAGTAGACCTAAAGAGGGCATAAGCTTTTGCATTTTTGCTAAGTCGTCATATTTCAATTTTGGATAGGATGAAGAAGAGTTGGGCAACAAAAGTGGTATAGTTGAAGACCACCTTTGCAGATATACTTCAGTATATGTAAGTATAACTTGTATATATATTTATACGGCCAAGTATAGATTGTTTTTGGGAAATTTTGGTGTATGGATCCTACCCTTTGCCATTGATGTGAAAGGGGGAGTGAGGAGCAGTGAAAAATGTGGAATCTAGCTAAGGGGGAGCTCCGGAAAAGTGTACATAAGAACAAAGCATCAGCTAAGGGGGAGTATGCTATATCACTTAGTCATTTTTCACTAAGTGTTGCCATCAATGCCAAAGGGGGAGATTGTTGGCAAGAGACATTGTGTGGCTTCACGAGTGTTGTCATTGATGGAAACAAAGTCCATCCCACACATCCACAGGACATGGTATGTCTATACCGGAAGTTAGATTGAAGAGTATTTTGGTCCGGTGAGCAAGAACAGAGCATGCAACAAGGTCTGACAATTAGGTTTGGATCTCTCAGAGGAAGTGTCTCAGTAAAGTACGGACTTGGGAAAGTCAAGAGGAGTACCATGACTAATACATTCTAGATATTGAGCCTCCAGTGATGAAAGAGTGAAAAGATATGAGCACCTAAGTGTTGGGTTCCTGTTTGGTAGAGTAGACTAAGAAAGAACTGATCAGCAGAGCATCAGACCTTAATCCGGATGAGAAATTGATGGTAATCAAGTTTCTTAAGGGATCATTCATGGTTGGCCAACATGATTAATGACTCTTATAACTATCCTTTTGATACGCATCACTTAGTAAGCATGGATTCAGCTGATAGACCAAAGTTTGGAAATATCTTGAGTTTTCTGGATGTCGACTAGAAAGATATTGAAATCCTTGATGCAAATATATATATCAGATTGATTTCGGTATGAAGGTGTGTATGGTGTGTTGTGTTGTGTGAAGAAAAGCAGAGAGCAGTGTAGAAGTAACTATACAAATTTGGTATGTGACAGAACAACAACACTAAGAAGAGGAAGAATGAAGTGTAGTAGATTAGTATATTGAGCCTAATCAGAACTAAACCTCAGCATATGTGGATGCCCCTGATTAGTTCAATCACATGGTTTCTTTCTTTATACCTTTTAGATAGTGAGTCTCTTGTAGGCAGTGAGACTCTTGTGAGCAGTGTGCTTGGGCAGTGAACCCTAATTGGTAAGTGCCATTTTGTACTTCTATTCTTTTAACAGAGAATACAATCTTGGGTTAGTCACCCCGTGGTTTTTTTTCCTTACCAGGGTTTTCCACGTCAAAATCACTGTGTTATGTGTGTTGAGTTTATTTCTGCTCTCATGTTCATATATGCTTATATGTTTTGATACTACACTAATCATTAAAGAAGAAAAGAAAGTCAAATAATTAAGATAACTAATTCACCCCCCCTCTTAGTTATCAACAAAATTTTCTTTACCTTTCACCATGTAGTGCTCTGGCTGTGACATATAGATTTCTTCCTCCAAATCACCATGAAGGAAAGCTATCTTCACATCCATCTGCTCCACCTCTAAGTCATAAGCTACTGCAAGAGATAACATAAATCAAATGGATGTCATCTTTGCAATAGGAGAGATCTCACCATAATCTATACCCTCCAATTGTGAATACCCCTTTGCAACCAATCTGGCCTTATACTTCTCAACACTACCATCTACACCAAATTTCTTCTTGAACACCCATTTGCATCCAACAGGTTTCCATCCAGGAGGCAAAGGCACCAAGTCCCAAGTTTGATTCTTTTCCAAAGAAGCCATCTCATCCTCCATGGCCTCCTTCCAGGAACTTGCATCTTTCATTTTCATAGCCTCTGATACAGTTTTAGGTTCATCACTATTAGTAATGAAAGCATAAGCACAACTAGAATCAAGCAATGTAAAACCAAACCTTTTAGGTTGCTTTCTTATCCATGTAGACCTCCTCAAGGGTTGAGGTTGAGGTTTAGCTTCTTCTTCTGAGATTTCAAAGCTGCTAGAGTTCTCATCATCAAGTCCAACATTGTCTTTCTGTTCAGTCTTCTCAAGGGTAGTAGGAAACTGAACAACATCCTCTTTCTTTTCTTTTTCTTCTGGCTATAAAATAGTGGAAGAAGGTGTAAGCTCTCTGAAGATGACACTTCTTCTATACAACATTTTTTTAGCCACAGGATCCCAAAGCTTGTATCCTTTCACACCAACACCATAGCCAATGAAGATACACTTAACAGCCTTGTTCTCCAATTTTTACCACTTCTTCCTAGGCACATGTGCATATGCCTCACAACCAAAAACACGAAGATGCCTTACTGAAGGATTTTTACCAAACCACATCTCCATGGGTGTCTTACCAACAAGAGCTGATGTAGAAGATCTGTTTACTAGATAGCAAGCAGTGGCAACAGCTTCAGCCCAAAATTTTTGTTCTAGGCCAGCTCCACTAAGCATACTCCTAGCCTTCTCCATCAGTGTCCTGTTCATCCTTTTTGTAACTCCATTTTCCTACACGGTAGATGGAGTTGTCTTATGTCTTTCAATCCCAAGTTCCTTGCAATATTTATCAAATTCTATAGAACAGAACTCACCACTGTTGTCAATTTTCAAACATTTAATCTTTTTACTCGTCTAATTTTCAGCAAAGGCCTTAAACTCCTTAAACTTACTATAGACTTCAGATTTGCTTCTAAGAAAATATATCCATGTCCTTCTACTGTAGTCATTTATAAAAGATACAAAATATACAGATTTTGATAACGAAGGAATATTAACAGGACCAAATACATTAGAATGAACAAGGTCCAACACACTAGAAGACTTATGAGAACTTGAGTAAAACTGAACACGGTTTTGTTTTCCATATATGTAATGTTCGCAAAAGTTGAACTCAAGATTACAATCATCTAACCCTCAACGAGGTTTTTTTTTTCATGGTTCTAAGACCCTTCTCACCAATGTGGCCAAATCTCTTCTGCTATAACATTGTCTTTTCAACAGAAAGCTTAACTTCCAAGGCATGATTACAACCATCAGAACTAGATACAACAGATTTATTCACTACTCGTTTAGATGGTGGGGATGAAGTGACTGTTGCCCTCTTCCTTGAGTCAAAAGAACTATTACATTGTGAAATGCATGCCTCTAGCTGAAACATAGTACCTCTCCTAGTACCCTTAGCAAGCACCATAGCTCCTCTAGTTATCTTGCATCCATCTTTCAAAAAGACAACCTGCACACCTGCATCATTCAACATACTTATAGAAAGCAAGTTTTGTGCTAAGCCTGGGATATGCATAACCCCATATATCCCCTTCACTCATCCATTAGGGAATCAAATAGAGACTCTTCCATGATCAACAATCTTCAAATGAGAGTCGTCACCTAGGTACACCTTTCCACCATCAAACTCCTCATACTTAGTGAACCAGTCTCGATGCGAGGTCATGTGGAATGATGTATTAGAATCAATTAGCCACACATATCAGATGCATGGGTTGCCAGGGCTGTGATGAAAGCATCGCCATCATCTTGTGACTTGTCAGAATCTGAATCTAGATTCTTCTTCTTCTTTTTCTTTTCCTCTTTGCATTCCTTTCAAAAATGCCCAGATTTACCATAGTTCCAATAGAGAGCCTTGGACTTTCCAGGAGATTTGGATCTACCCTTCTCAACTTTCTTGTCCTTATTTTTCCCTTTCTCCTTGGGTCTTCCACGAACTTCAAGAGCCTCTTTGGCTACCTCAGAAGACTTTCTCTGCATCTCTTCAAACAATATTGAAGAAACCACTTCATCCATTTTCAATGTGGATGTGGTGCTTCCAATAGCCATGACAAGATGATCCCACAAGTCTAGCAAGGAACAAAGCAAGGTCATACAGCGATCCTCCTCCTCCATCTTCACACCAATGGATGTCAATTATGCAACCAGCATGTTGAAAGCATTCATATATTTTGCAATGGATCCTCCATTCTCCATTCGAAGAGAATACAACTTCTTTCTCAGAAAAAGTTTATTAACCAGGGATTTGGCTTGATACACATCTCCCAACTTCTTATAAAGCAAGTTTGCAGTAGCCTCCTCATGGACATTTAACAGGATAGAATCAATAAGACTAAGTCTTATGAGACCCTTAGCCTTCTGATCCTTGAGATCCTAATTAGCTTATGACATTGCAGCTGGTTTTGTGCCACTGATAGTTTCTCAGAGGTCTCGATCAACAAGCATGCCTTCCATCTTGAGCTTCCACAACTTGAAATTAGTGCCATTGGACTTCTCCACCTCTATCCCTCCAGATGTACTTGCCATCTCCTTGATGTAATAAGATTCAGAATACTCTACAAGACTCCCACTCAACTTAAGATCAGCTCAAAAAACCCCTACCCAACAACTAGGACCAAAGGTGATCAAGCTCTGATACCAACTGAAAGGAATCTAGGTGTGCGGAAATCACTTCCTACACTAATCTAATGAGGCGAGAGCTATTAAAATTCAAATTAATCCTTACAATTACATCAACATGAAACATAAAATAGAGATATTGCAGCAATACACATAGAACCAGAATGAAGATAGAAGAAGAGAGACAAGATATATCATGGGGAAAACCCTTATCAAGTGAAAAACCCCACACTCAGAAACCTGCACAATGTATTATCAAACTGAATAATGATTACAATACACTTGCAATGCAAGCTTCAATAGTCTTTGACACTCGTGTCTAGTGTCAATTTGGTAGCATAACAATACCTATCAATCACATACATACAACTCCACCAAGCACCTGTTTATATAGAATATACAAGGCAAAATTGGCTCTATCTTGAGATGGGCATCCAACTTGGCCTAATGGCCTAAACCCATGCCTAAGGACACTTGGTCAACATTGTAGAATGTTCCTGACACTTGTCCATAGCTCCCATCCCAAAGAGGTCACCTATTCCCAAAATGGGCTGACAGATGCTCTTACGACTCTTACGACTGTCATAGAATCTGTCATAGCAGTTACAACTTATAGCTATAAGAGAATCTGTCATACATAGACTATAAATAGAATATTCTTTTACATGTCATAGTCCACCTTGGGGCACCCAAATATTCCTTTTTCAAAGATGCTCTTCAACACATGTCTTCACCTGTCTTACAAGCTTCTATTTTTGACTCTTACATGTCATAACTTCATCATAGGAATCCGTCATAACTGTTTCGGTCAATATTCCCTTACACAACATCCAAGATGCTGACACATGGCAAAATACTCCTACCACAAAGTGGGATGCCTATCTCCTCATGTGAGGACAAAATTACAAGTTGTCATCTTCCATGTAGGATGACACATCATCGTGCCACTTCCCACAAAATGACAATATGGAATTTACAATTAATTTACAACATAGGCAATGAATAAATAAATACAATCATAACTAATGCAAGGAATTACCAAGGTTGAGACACCTTAATTCCCAACAAAAAGGAGGTTGTGAAACTACTAACATATCTGTTGCAGCTCCAATTGGTCCAAGACATTGCATTTTATCACTAATTTAGGAACATTTAGGCTTGGTGCTTAAAAAGAATCATTGTTTGCTTCCTGCTTGATTTATTTATTTTGCATTACTTATTGTACATGTTTGTAACCCAAATTTAATAGAAAAAGTATCCTCTCCCCTTGCCTATCAAATGGATCTTAGGTGTATGAGAACTTGTTATTATCTTTAGAGGGCCTGCCTTCTCGGTGTGAGAAGGGGTACGACCCAAGCAGTAATGGGCTAAAGCCAAGTCCTTTCAAACTAGTATATAAGAAAAGTGTTTGTGTGGAAATCCACAAACAATGGGTGTTGTTGTGTTATACTAACAACCAACCTCCCCCAAAACCCTCCAAGGCGTAACCCTTAAAGGCTAGGAAACTCCATAATGAAGAGTAGCATTGTCACACGTATAGCCACCCAAACGGATTCCCTTACTAGAAACCTTGTGTAGTAGCCAAAAACTCTCTATTTGTTGATGTAAAAGGTCAGACCTTTGAAGCCGCCCTGATTCTCATGGTTCTTGGTAGAGATAGTAGGGATAATCCTAAGGTTTTGTGGGGGGACAAGCCTTGGGAAACTTAGATCTTGGTATGCGTGAGAAGTGAGTGTCGTGGAGGGGAGCTGGTGCTACCAAGATCCTAAAGCTATCCACTTTGAATAAACATGGCAAGGGGACTCAACAAATACAGTCCTTTCCTAGCCTAGGTTGTACAAGCTTGTGTATGTTGTGAGTGTGAGTGACTAAAATCACTGTTTTCTTGTCAAAAACATCATTCAAACATATCCTCTATCAGACATAGATCACCTTTGAACCTTAACTGCTCACCTTTAGACATGCAAATCACTTTTAAATAGCAGTTGTTCACTTTTTGCAAAAACCAGATCACTTTTAACCAATAGCTACTTGCTTCTAGCAAAAACTACGTCGCTTTTGACCTGTAACTCATCACCTCTGGTAAAATTGCTCACCTCTATTCAACACTTCAATCTGTCATTTGAAACAAAACTAGATCACTTTTGAGCTATTATCCACCACTTTTGGCCTTATTTGAGTTGCTTCTGAGCTATTATCCATCACTTTTGGTCAAATATTAGCAATCACTATCAATCCAGCCCAATCAGTTGCACTTTTAGACACTCTTAGCTCTATCATCAGCTTTTAGACAGTCTTCTGAGCATCCACAATCACCTAAGCATTGGCTCCTATCTTGATCCTATCAAACCATTAGACTTTTGAGCTTTCATCCTTTGGAGACCCCAAAACAACCAACCAACAAAACCAACAACTAAGCATCATCCTTTTAGCTTTACTTGGCCTAGCAATATCAACAAACAACATCAGCAACTGACATTTCTCTTGAGTGTGTGAGCTATCCTCTAGGGAAGTTTTATCCAACAACAACAACCAAGCAACCCATTAGCAAACCAAGCAACCAACAAAATAGCAAAGAAAACCAACACCAAACAAATCAGCCAACCATCACCTTTTGGGTCTCAACCTTGACAAGCCAAGTCCAACTTTCAACATCAACCATCATGTCTCAAACTATGAGCCAATATAGAGCTGAAATAGAAGTAAAATTGTGAGCTGAGATGGAAGCCAAAATGCAACAATCCTGGTCAATGCCCCTTAAAATGCAACTCAATTCACAACCGGTATGCCTTCTTACATGTTCGTACCCAAAGGATACACTGTTGGACCATCATCTTCACACCAAGTGCAACCTCACCCATTTACAGTGATTTATGAAGAGCAATTCCAAGAGGACCTATCTGAATTATGAGACACACATGTATGGGACCAAGTTGAGAAACTTGTTTTATCTAATCCTAATTGCTATTTCTTGCAACTTGCTCACATGGGAGCCAAATTACCAAGTGACTTTGACATATCCTCTATTCGAGAACATGATCCCAACACTCTCGCTATTGTTATAAAGGGACCACCCACTATTGCCACACCTTCGCATGCACCTTCCAACCCATCTCTCTCATTATCTACCGCTACACCATCAAACCCATCATGCTCGGAGTACACCGTAGAACCTTTGATAACTCCAACCAATGTACTTCCTTTTCTTTCACAAAATTTGAGCATTCCACCTTTCCATGTTTCACAACACACCCTTGCCTCTACCATGACCGTATCCATGTCTCAAGTATCACAAGCTGTCCATGTTTCACAAATCCAAACTCCTCAAGTTTCACAAGCCATTTCTATACCGTAAACTCCACATGTTTCACAAGCTATCCAAACACCACAAGCCACACAAGTCTCACAACCATTGCAAACTCCTACCTCTATTGCATGACATGTGGAAACCACATCTCACAGTCATACTCCTATCACCTCTAATATGCTCTTCACGATTTCCATGAATCCATCCCACACACCATATAATCCTAATGTTAGTCTTATTGACATGACTGATCCACCTATTGTATCACAAGCCACTCCTAGCACCATTGTCTCCTATGTTGATCAACTTACATCACCCTCTCCACCTCCATATAATCCTTCACAAACTGTCAATCCATCTTATGCAACCCAATGCTTACCTATTGTCACCCAACACATGACATATACCAATCCTCATGTTGTCCAAAATACAAACCCAAATGTCCATCTTTCTTCCTCATCCACCAATCCTTCCATTGCTTACCATAATCCAAACCCAACTTTCAATCCACAACCATTGACCAACACTAATCTATCTTCCCATGTGATGCAAACTCTTGGAGCTATTCCATCGCAATATACCCAACCACCACTTATGTCTCAAGGATAGCAATCCTCAAACACATATGTGTCACATACCAATCCTTTGACATATAATGTGAGCACACAACCTCAACAAACGGTCATACCCACATACATTCCACAACAACAACCACAATATACATAATATTACATTTCACCTCCAAACTATCAATCCCCTTTGCAACAACAACAATTATCTCAAGAGGATGTTGAACAAATGATTAACAAGGCGGTAGGGCAAAACAAGAAGACATTTTCCTTGGGAGATATATGTGCATATCCATTTGACAAGTCACTTCATATGACACCTTTTCTGCCACATTTTAAAATTCCACAATTTGACAAATACAAAGGGAAAGGAAATCTGAATGACCATCTTAGAGCATTCTATGTTGCATGTCTTAATGTTGCTCAAGATGATACCTATCTCTTGAGATTATTTCCCCGAAGCTTAGCAGGGCAAGCTCTTGAATGGTTTTCTCACTTACCTCTGGGAATTAAGACCTTTACAGAACTAGCAAACAAATTTCAATCCCATTTCACTTTCAACATTGAACATGAGGTGAACATGAATGATCTTGTTAATAACAAACAATGCAATGGTAAAGCTTTCTCCTCATTTACCTAATGATGGCATAACATGGCTAGCAAACTATCATGGCAAATACTTGGGAAAGAGCAGCTTGATATCTTTGTCCAAAATCTTCATCCCAAGCTGTCATTCCAACTACAATTGCAAAGTGCTAGCACCTTTGATGATCTTATATCCAAAGGAACCACCATTGAATGTGCTTTAATTGCTAAAGGTACCATCAAGATTTTCAGAGATAACAAAGACAATCCTCAATCGTTAAATGATAAAACCTGCTTTTGGAACAAAAAAAATGTTGTTAATGACGGTGTTGTAGATGCAAAGAACATACAAACAATGAAAGCTCCTATTAACATCCAAGCTGCATCTACAACAAATCAACCTATTCAATGAAATCGACCAAGAACAAATTCAATACCTTGACGACAATTTACTTCCTTACGGGAACCCATGGAGGTAATCTTTCGTAAGCTTCTCCAAGCGGGAGATGTCATATTGCCTAAAGCACCACCCAATGACAAACTAGTCTTCAAAGAATGAATATTGTGAATACCATAGGGTTAAAGGACATAAAACAAATGGTTGCATGCACTTAAAACATGTCATTCAAGATTGCATCGATCAAGGTATAATCAAGATCACACTGCCAACGTCACATCCAGCACATCAACCAAAATCGAACTATGACCTAGATGCTTTCAAGAATCCACTTCCACTTCATGACAAGACAAGTAACCCCCATACTTGGAATGCCATCCATTATAATTATGACTCATCTACGATTGGCCGCATTGACCAAGCTCATATTTCTACCATTACAATCCAAGGCAAAGCACCTAATTTGTTATAACTACTCGACGAGGCCGTATTACCATTCAAGAAGCACCTGTCAATCCTCCTCAACCATCTTCTAGTTATAACATCCTTTATCACCTTGGAAAAACACCCACAAATATCTCCATCCTAGAACTTCTTTGCATATCCCCTACCCACAAAGCTATCCTTGACAAAGCATTGCAAGAATCTTCGGTTCCCAATGATATTGATACCACACAATTCCAATCTATGGTAGCTAGCATTGCAGTCCCTTGCCATCTTACCTTCTCTGACAAAGATCTTCGACCATCCATCAACCCATCACATAATGAAGCCCTCCACATAGAAGTGTTTGTAAACCAATGCCATATCAAATGAATCTTAGTGGATGGTGGAGCTGGTCTTAATATATGTTCTTTAAAATTAATAAAACAATTGGAATATTTTGAGAAAGATGTTGACACTTCCAAGGTCATTACTATTAAAGCATATGATGATGCTGAGAGAGATACTGAAGGAATTATCCATTTTCTATCCAAGTTGGTCATGTCACTACTGACACCCATTGTCAAGTTCTTGATATTGATCTTCCTTATAACATCATCCTTGGTTGTCCATGGATCCATGCTCTTAAAGTAGTCTCTTCCACATACCATCAATGTCTCAAATTTCCACATAACGGTGTTGAAGTTACTATCCATGCCAATCCCAATCCATTTGAGTTCTTTCGTGCCTTTCAAGCTAAATATGAAAGTCATAACTGCATTCCTATCAACACTGAAGCATATCCATCTTCATCTTATGTGGACCTGTCCACCCTACTCAAGCCATCATCTAGCACATCCACTTCAAATCTCTGTATCAAGTACATTGAACACGGTCCAAGTGAGTACACATTACAAGAATCTTGTTGTGTTAGAACTCTTCCCTTGTCTCCCAAATCTCATGGCAAACCTTCTACATCCAAGGCATCTTCATCCATAGCTGTTATAAAAGCTCCACCAATAGTGTTCATCAAAGGTGGATTCCTTGATGATGAAGACATAAATGACATTAACTCTTGGATATTCTATGATGAGAACGACCAAGTACAACTTGAAGTGGAGAGATATAACAATGGGTTCCATATCATTAAGAACATGGGTTACAAAGGACATGGCAGATTGGGATCACAGGAACAAGGACCTATTGAACCCATTATTGTGTCTAAGAAGCTTAATAAGCAAGGCCTTAGCTATCAGCCGGAGGTACTACCTTCCAAGGACATTAAGTGTATTTCTGATATGGAAGCTGGACCTTCTTTAGTAGGAGAGACCTCTAATTCAGATACTATCAATGACTCCTCCCTTCATATCACTAACCTTTTTCAAGAAACCTCTATCTTCATGATTTCCACCACCTCATCTAGCTGAAACCCTTCGTCTATTACCCTTTCACTTGTATATCATGACCTTGTCGATTGGGACCAACAGGGGGCACCAATATTGGACACATTTGAAAATGATGAAGCTAATGCTGAATTTGTGGGCTTACGACAAGGCATTCCATTGGGTGATCACAAAGCAGGCTTCATGATGGACCTCCCTAAACTAGTATATTTTGGCAAAAGCATCAAATCCTTTAGTCACAAAAGTGAAATAAATAGAATAAAAAAGATAGGTCACTAGGTGAAAACTGAAAGGCACCTCTTGACAGTGAAAAAGTAAAAATAAAGGATGTATCCAAGGGTGAAAACCTCTTTGAAGCCCCCAAGGATGGGGGATTTGATCTTTGTGTCACCATTGATTATCATGAAAAATAAATAGTGCTAGTTGAAAAATCTCAAGACATGAACTTGGGCACAGAGTAGAATCTGAAGATCACTTTTTTGGCAGCATCACTATTAAAGCAGGAAAGAAGAAATTTCACAGCATTCTTCATAAAAAGAGCTATCAATTTTGCATGGACTTATGCTGACATGTTGGGTCTAGATCCATCACTTGTGGTACATCATCTAGCAGTATCCCCTAATGCAAAACCTATCAAACAAAAATTGTGCAAAATGCATCTGCAAATAGCTCTTTTTGTCAAGGCAGAGATTTAGAAGCCATTAGAAGCAAAGTTCATAAAGCCTATTGATTATCTAGAATGGGTTTCAAACTTGGTACCTGTAGCAAAACCTGATGGACAAGTTTGTTGTTGCATAGACTTCAGAGATCTTAACAAAGCATGCCCTAAAGATGACTTTCCACTACCAAGCATAGACAACATTGTAGATCTCACAGCTGGACATGAAATGCTATCCTTGATGGACGGATTCTCGGGATATAACCAAATCAGAATAGCAGAGGAAGATCAAGGTAAAACATCATTCATTTGTTTATGGGGTACATACTATTGGGTGGTAATGCCTTTTCATCTCAAGAATGTTGGAGCTACTTATCAACGAGCCATGACAATTATTTTCCATGACCTTTTCCACACTATCATGGAAGATTATGTTGATGATATTCTAAGGAAATCCAAGACAAGGACATCTACAGGGAACTAGGACAAATCTTTGATCGATTAGAGAAATATCAAGTCAGGCTAAACCCAAAAAAATGTGTATTTGGTGTCACATCTAGAAAATTGTTGGGGTACATCATGTCTCGATTAGGCATAGAAGTGGATCCTGACAAAGTAAAAGCCATCATGGAAATGCCTCCACTAGTAAATTTGAAGCATCTTCGTAGTCTACAAGGAAGGTTACAATCCATTCATAGATTTATCTCACAACTGGCAGACAAGTGTCATCCTTTTCAACATCTCCTTCGCAAGGGTGAACCTTTTAAGTGGGATGAAAAATGTCAATAGGCCTTCAACAAAATAAAGGAATATCTGGCAACACCTCATGTGTTAGTACCTCCTATACTTGATCACCCATTATTACTCTATATCTCTTCGACAACAGCAACATTGGGTGCCCTCTTAGCTCAGCATGATGATTCAGGAAAAGACCAAGCCATTTACTACATCAGTAGAACTCTTGTGGGATATGAACTTAATTATTCATCTATGGAAAAATCATGTTTAGCATTGGTGTTTGCTTCCCAAAAGTTGCAACATTATATTTTGAATCAAACAATAAAGCTCATATCTAACATTGATCCACTCAAATATCTCCTCTCTAAAGCAATCCTCATGGGAAGGCTAGCAAAATGGGTTATGATCTTAAGTGAATTTGACAGACAATATGTGGATTGAAAGGCCATAAAAGGACAAGTCATCATTGATCAGTTAGCTGCAGCACCTGTCACAGATATTCATCCAATATGCCCAGAGTTCCCTGATGAAGAATTGTTCAATCTAACTTCACCAACATTGTGGCAACTATACTTTGATGGATCTTATACACAACATGGATCAGGAGCAGGGATATTGTTTGTGACCCCTCAAGGAGATTGTATCCTGAAGTCATACATAATCACATTTCCATCTACCAATAACATAACAGAATATGAAGCCTTAATCATAGGATTATGCATGGTAGTACAATGGGCTATCAAACAACTACAGGTCTTTGGTGACTCTCAATTGGTTATCAAACAGGTCTTAGACGAGTATCAAACAAAAGATGAGAAGCATCTTCCATACAAGGTAATGGTCGATGATTTCAAGAAGTACTTTGACAGTATCACCTTTGATCAGATCCCAAGGATACAAAACAAAGTAGTAGATGCCATGGCTATGATTAGATCTCTTCTAGACATTCCATCCAATGCACATAAGTGTGATTTTCTTATTGAATAGCTTCTGATCCCAACATTTGAAGTACCGTAGTCTGAGCTTATATGTGAGATTGTTGGTCCCAATTCACCTTGGTACAAGGACATATACGAGTATCTCCATAATCAAACTTCACCATTTCAACTATCTAATACCCAATGAAAACCCTTCATCCATCGAGCCTCTCGCTACACTATCCTAGGAGACACCCTATATCGTTGGAGTCTTGATGGTATCCTTCTTAGATGTCTTGATTCCAAGGAAGCAAAAGTTACCTTACGTGAAGTACATGAGGGTGTCTGTGGATCACATTCTACTGGCCCTGGTCTTGTTAAGAAACTTCTATGAGCTAGATACTATTGGCCAACTATGGAGAAAGATGCATAACAATTTGCAAAGAGATCTATAATGTCAGAAACATGGGGATCTAATACATGCACTAGCACATGAACTTCAGCCTATCACCACTCCTTGGCCATTCTCACAGTGGGGACTTGATCTCATAGGTAAAATCCATCCTACCTCATCAAATGGTCATAATTTTATTATCACCGCTACTGAATACTTTACAAAGTGGGTGGAAGCAATACCAATGACTTACATTACTGGCAAGCAAATAGCCAAGTTTATCTTACATTATATCATCTGTCATTATGGAGTTCCTCAAGCCATTGTTACTGATAATGGTCATCCCTTCAAGAACCAAGAGGTTAGAGATCTTTGCAATAAGTTCCATATCCAACATAGATTCTCTATGCCTTACTATCCTTAAAGTAATGGCCAAGCTGATGCTTCTAACAAAACAATCATTAAAATCCTTAAAAAGACAATCAATGAAGCTGGTCATGATTGACATTTAAAACTCAACCCTGCATTATGGGCTTATAGAACAAGTATTAGAACTCCCACTGGTGCTACACCTTATGCTCTGGTGTATGGTACTGAAGCTATTTTACCTATTGAGGTTGAGATCCCCTCACTGTGAGTATCTCTACAACATACTACCTCAGATGAAGAATATAAAGTATCCAGACTCCATGATCTTGAGGTATTAGATGAACGACATCTTACAACATTCAACCATATCCAAGTCTATCAAAATCATCTATGCTGCAGCTACAACAAAAAGATTAGAGAATGAAGATTTCAAGTTGGAGATCTTGTCCTTAAAGAAAATCAAAGGAATCAGCAACACCGTGAGAAACAGGGCAAGTTTGAACCTAATTGGCTTGGTCCTTTTATCATCACATCAGTCTATGGATCAGGTGCATACACTCTCTCAACACCTAAAGGTATTCCCTTGGATGAACCAATCAATAGCATTCATCTCAAGACGTTCTACCCATGAGCCTCAACGTATTCCAAAAACAAAACAAAAAACCATCCAATAGTGAAAACCACCTTGTGGCACTTTGGATGACAAAAACATAAGAGTACAAGATAAATAATTCACCCTCTGGTGAAAACCTGGTAAACAGGTGGCTTAGATAAGTAACATAGTGAAGACCTGGCAAACAGGCGCTATGTGTAGAGACCAGTTTCCATCATTTACTTAGTTTTGTTTTATCACAGCTTTTCACAGCATCATCCTCTATCTTATCTACATAATCCACATCATAATCCACTATTATCCCTATCTAAACCTCACAAGCAACTATCCCTTATCTATTCATAATAAGAGCCTTTTTCGCCCTTACCTCTACCATGCTAGTTCTCATAGTTTGGACTTCATTAGGGTTAGGATATCCTTTGGCACCTTAGTACACTATTTGCATGCAAACATCGCTTGTAACCTCTCCATAATCAACTTCATCCCACATTGGGGGCACTTGTTGAACCTTATTTGGAAGTGGATATCTATAGCTCTAGTTCATATCAACCAAAACATAGAAAACATCTCCAACAAAACGTAGCGAGCTTCTAAAAAACATCAAAAATACAAAAAAAATCAAATATTCTAAAAAAAAAGTAAAAAAATGAAAACATCACAAAAATCCAAGCAATAAAGTTGATCCTTTGTCGTCAACCATCAATGCAATAAACAAGAACTACATCACAACTCTATCATTTAAAGCCTTGATCCCATGGATACAAGGTATGTAGGCAATCTAAGATGCAAAGGAAGCATTCTGATTCAGGTAAAGATGATAGCCCTTTTCCCTTCATCCATATTTCATCTTTCTTCTAATCATCCTAAGATCTTTCATCTCCCTTTCTTCTATTTTTCATCACTTACATCATCAATAAACCTAGAACTACATATTCATCATGTCTCATCACCATCTTAATGTGCTTTGATCATGTGGACATAGGATATGTAGGTAGTTTGGAATATGAAGGAAGTATCCAATATGCAAGCACACACGATCCACCCCATCTTCCTCTTCTCTCATCTTCCATCTTCTTCTCTTTGACCAGCTCAAGCAAGAAACAGACTGTGTATTAGAGAAATCTCAAGCACTTTAACAAATTAGGAATAAGCTAGAAGCTATTTGTCTGCATGCCTTAAGTCAACATTTGCTATAGCATTTTTTCAACTTTCAACCTTCATAGGATGCAGCTTTCCTCTCAACAAGGTGCCAGCTTAATCCATCCAAGAGCACTTCAACTTGGCAAGAGAACATGATGATAGTATCTTTTGTTTTAACTTTTGTCCTTTTCTTATGCCTAATCAAGACTGCCTTGATCTATCATATCTTGGTATGTTGCGATGAAGTATGGAATAGGGCACGGTCATATTGCTTTTGTATGTCGTGTTTGTGGGATGATCTTATTTTCTTCTTATGCATATTGGTATCTTGTATGTGTTGGGATTAGCATCTTGCATATCAATATCTCTTGCATCTGAGAAGCTAAACAATCTCTTATGCATTTGAGACTATTCTATGTTAAGACTAGCTCCATACATATAACCAACAAGGTTTCATTATGTGTAGTGGAGATAAGCTCAAACCATTGCTTGTAGCATCAAAGTCCATCTCGGAACGCTAGCTGCTATTCATATCTTGTGTATGTTGGTTCAACATCTTGACCTCATGCATTTAGACAAGATTGTAGTATGCTAGTTATGCATTGGATATCTCGACACCTTGGTCTCCGATACCCTGGTGCATAACATCCATATGCTATATTAAACATAAGGATTGCATTTCTTTCATTCCTGAGCATTTACTTTAAAAAGTTGCCATATCATCTATCCATTCCATCATAATCCTATATAGTCCTCAACCAAGATCAATCTTTTCTGTCATCCTCCTTTGTGTTAACCTTGTTTGTAGCTTTTCATCTTATCACGAGTCAACCTATCCCTTCCTAGTTTGCCTAGCTTACCTCTTGAGGGGGCATCACCTACCAATTACACTAGGGCATAACCTTGTTTATCAAATGAATTATCATATCTTCTTTGACACAACGTTCTAAAAAACATTGTTTCAAAGAGGGGCAAAATGTAGAAACCCAAAATTGACCTAATTATCATTAGTATCAAAATATTGCATTATCTATCATTTGCATTTGTCTAACACACTTGAGCAATTTCTCTACTTATCAAAAGCACCTATTTCTTCTATTAATTAAATAAATTTTAATTTATTTAATTAATTCATTATCTATTTCTTCTATTTTCTCTAAGCTATAATTAAATAATCTTTAATTGTTTAATTATCTCTATTTCTATCTACTTTAATTAAATAAATCCTATTTATTTAATTAATTTCTCTTATCACTTATCTTAATGAGCCGACATGTGTGCCTCTTTTATTTAAAAACATGTGTAGTACTACATCTTTTATTTAATATCTTTCACATGTAGTACTTTTTATGTACACGGTAACACATAAGCATTATTTTCCCTCCACTTGTCATTTACACATTCACCTATGACTATCCTTTCATCTCAGCCATTCACATAGCCACCAAATCTCTACCATTGATTAATTTTGGTTGAGTTCTATATAAACACCCTCTCATTCCATACTACATCTATCCAACATTCACATAGTGTCTACATTATCATCTTGAACATATTGAGCACTTTAGCATCCATCTAGCTTATTATCATTATCATCCATCCATCATGGCAGCTTTGACCTTCATAATTGTTCATTGTTGAAGAAGCAATCCACATCACAAACAAGGAATCATACAATCTAGGTGATATTGTTCTTGAATTACATGCTTTTGATTTCACTTGGATTTAATTCTTTGATGGTGGTAGGATTAGGTTTTCATTTGTAATGCTTGATCTTATTAACCTAATTTTTACCTATCACACCCAGTGTTGAAGGTTTTTAGAGCTCCAACAATCTAGTGAAACATTGAGATGCCCTCTAGGTGTGGGACCCTATAGGGAGGCCGAATCTCCAGAGAGAGATTGGTTCCTTTGCTGAATGATATAAATTTAGAGATCCTAAGACTAAACCAAATCTATCCACCTATTTATGAAAAGAGTAAGAGGGAGTAAAAACTAAAAATGAAGGGGAGGTTATACACCAGGTTTGAATAAAGAACATTCACAGAGCTAAGATGCACGAATAAAGAAATAGAGTTGATAAACTTACATTGATCATGGAGATTTTAACAGAGGTAAAGAATGGATTTGTAGGAATTAAACATTCACAAACAATAGCCAATTCTAAGACTACATAGAGTTAAAAGCATGAAAAAGTAAAACACCATATGTATTGATCAAGAGCCACAATTACAGTAGAGGAAAGTTCTGTTTGGAATACAGAAGCATAAGACTAACTATTTTCCAACCTTTTTTACATCTTACATTCATGTATATATAGCATCTGATTCTAAATGACCTAATTAGGTTACAATAAATTGCCCCATGGGTTCTGTCAGGAAATATCTTTGCCAAAAGGAATGTTGGCCTGCAAGAACTCATTGCAGAAAATATTTAGAGCCTAGGCAGATGGGAGATATTTTTGGCCTTCAATGTGAGCTGTTGAATCACTGATCTGCAATCATAAATGCAACAAATATCTACATCTAAAAGGTCCTCACAGCACATCAAATCAGTCACTGAGATGTCTTGTTGGCTGAGTCTACATTTCCTTAGATGGCGACCATCTTGATATCTGGATGTGCAAATCTGGATCATGAAATTTAGATCATATTTTGAAATGAGAATATCCCCCTCCAAAGCCTGTCAAATCAAAGAGGAGGAAATTATAAGCACTTTTTCCTTTTGGATCATGTAGGAATTCCTTAGGATGAGGGAGATATCTATGGTCAAAGTTGCGGTCAACCAACATCTAGATGTCTATGTGTGATCATCTCGCAGTCGCATGGAAGGAATGTGATGTCAGCTTCAATGGTCTATAGGTTATGCGATGTCTGGATGCACCCATCAAATTTTACCTTCACAACATGGAGAAACTGTCATCCGCTTGGATATTAGCCTTTAATATCTAGGTGCTAACTTAATATCTGGATGCCTTTTGAATATCTTGATGATGTCACCGACATGAAAAACTTCGTTGAAGAGGAGATTTGGATGACATTATCAGGATGCTAGCACTGGAGGATGATATGCTGAAGGCGAAATGTCTCAATGACATCATTGTCATATGCATTTCTATGGGGAGGGGGTCTGGATGAAATCATTAGGACATTTGCAAGGGCATGAATATTATGAAAGATCCTAGATATTAGGAAATATCTGGATGACATCATCATCATATTCACAAGGGTCCACACATTCGCAAAGGACCCGAATATTAGTTAAGATTTGGATGTTTAGAAAACATCTAGATATTAACGATGGTCTGAATATGAAGGGGATACAGGGACCTTAGCTAAGGTTCGAGATATTAAGATAACTGTTGGATCTAGGGCATACAACTGAGAGGGGGGGGGTGAATCAGTTGTATAAAACTTCTTCTTCTTTCAAACACTTGATTCTTTGTTGTTAGTTAGCAGCATATCAAATAATCATCCATGGAAGCATAATACATAAACACAAGAGCAGATAAGCATCAACACATTGAACACCAAGATTTTGACGTGGAAAACCCGGTTAAGGGAAAAACCACGGGGTGATTAACCCAAGAATTATTCTCTGTTAGAAGAATAAAAAAAAATGAATGGCACATGCCAATAAGGGCTCACTGCCCGAGCACACTGCTCACAAAGAGGCCCACTGCCTACAAGGAGACACACTGTCTACAAAGTGATAAAAATCACAATCTTGAACTGGAGAATGACATCTCTACCATGTCCGGATCAGTTCCAATTAAGCCCAAAAATCTCTGCTCTGCCTTTAGCACGTTTCTTCGCTATGCCACACTCATCCACCACCACCCTTTGAAATGAACTCACAAACCGTTATTTATACAAGACATCGACTTAGGAACAAACATCTAAGTCGGCAAACAACCATAAGAGTATCTGCAAGATGAATAACACATCCGGTCGGCCACCACAAGAACATTCGCAGGATGAACAACTCATCCGGTCGGCTAAACAGAGCAAGAACTTCATCCGGAAGAATAACTTCAATTCCGGGCTCTACCATCAATGCGGACCAACAACACAACCTAAACATGATCCAAGAACCTTCACAAGCCTGTCTGAATGACCGGATACATCCGCACTTCCTCTACTTACTGGAACCTCTTGTCTTCCTCATCCGGAACTTCAAGAATGTAGTCTGTCGCCACTGTCATAATGCAAGAGGTACTTCCGGACCTCCAAATCATACAAAAATCAGGATGACACATCACAAGGACATCCAAAACATTCCTTCCAATCCGCAGATTAGGATAATACAATTCCGGACCTCACCGGACCTTTTTGTGATCCTCTGTCACCTCTGGATACTTGCCGGAACCGGTTCTATACCGACAGCCACAACTCCTTCAGATCTTCATGCGGACCTCTGAAATCTTAACTGAAGCATCTCAAGACACATATCTACTAACCCTTTAATCCACATCCTCCGGTTCTCATCCTATACAGTACATTTGCCTTCTTCTCATCACTGTTCTTCACTGTTCCTGACTGAGGCTAATTTTCTCAATATCCTCAGTACACAGCTCATCAAATCCTTCTTGTCAATGCAATATGAGTATGTTGACATCAATGACAACACTGGCTCACCTCATACTTGCAACAATCTCCCCCTTTGTCATTGATGGCAACATATGATGTGAAAAACCATTAAGACAAGAACTTCAACTTTTCACATGTCTTCTCTTCCTTTACTGCTCCCCCTTTGATCATCAACCACTTGTTTTTCACATGTCTTCTCTCCCCCTTTGACATCAATGGCAAAGGGCTCATACTTGCAATTCTCATACATCAGAGTCATACCAGCTGCTCCCCCTTAGTTGCAGCTCCCCATCAGTCCGAATCACAAGATATGACTGTGATAGCCACCGGACTGATGCACATCAGTGCATCTTAGTTCATCACCGGAGGGGCCATGACCCCTAACTTCTCCCGGAGATATTCAAAAGAGTCCTTGGGAAGAGGTTTTGTAAAGATATCTACAATCTGATCCTTGGAGGGAACATACTCCAATCTGACTTCTTCCTTGTTTACTTGTTCTCTCAAAAAGTGAAATTTGATAGATATGTGCTTAGTCTTAGAATGCAATACCGGATTCTTGGAAATATTAATTGCACTTGAATTATCACAGAAAATTGTGATAGGCTCCTCATATTCAACTTTGATGTCTCTTAGCATCTGCTTCATCCATAAGATTTGAGTGCAACTACCTGCTGCTGCAATGTATTCTGCTTCAGTTGTAGACAGAGATATTGCATCTTGTTTCTTGCTTAGCCAAGAAACCAATCTCTTCCCCAAAAAGAATGCTCCACCACTAGTGCTTTTCCGGTCATCCACATCTCCTGCCCAATCTGCATCTGTGTAAGCATGAAGAGAGAAATCCGGATCTCTAGGGTACCATAGACCATACTCAACTGTTCCTTTCAAGTACCTAAAAATTCTTTTGATTGCCATAACATGAGATTCTCTAGGATCAGCCTGGAATCTTGCCACAAGACCAACAGCCTACATTATATCTGGTCTAGTTTGAGTGAGATACAACAATCCACCAATCATTGATCTATACTTTGTCTGATCTGCCTTTGGAGAATCATCATCTTTGCTTAACTTACATCCGGTTGCCATAGGAGTGTTCATTGGCTTTGAGTCTTCCATACCAAATTTCCTTAACAATTCTTTCACATATTTGGCCTGTGAAATGAAGATCCCTTCTTTTGTTTGAGTAATTTGCAGACCCAAGAAGAAATTCATTTCACCAAGCATAGACATTTCAAACTCACTTTTCATCTGATTTGCAAAAGTTTTGCACATACTATCTCTTCCTCCAAAAATGATATCATCCACAAACACTTCAACAATCAGAATGTTTTCATGATCAATTTTGAAATATAAGTTACTGTCAGCAGTACCTTTGTTGAATCCAATCTGCACAAGATGCTTATCCAACCTTTCATACCATGCTCTTGGGGCTTGCTTCAATCCATACAAAGCTTTCTTCAACTTGCAGACCATATCATTATTATCAGACAATTGAAATCCATCCGGTTGTTCAATGTAGACTTCTTCTTCCAGATCACCATTTAGGAAGGCAGACTTGACATCCATCTGATATACCTTGAAGTCTTTGAAGGCAGCAAATGCAAGAAGTAATCTGACTGCTTCAATTCTTGCCACCGGAGCAAAAGTCTCTTCAAAGTCAATTCCTTCTATTTGAGAGTAGCCTTTGCAGAGCAATCTAGCTTTGTTTCTGATTACTTCACCAGCTTCATTTAGTTTGTTCCGGAAGACCCACTTGGTTCTAATTACATTCCTGTCTCTAGGTCTGGGAACAAGATCCCAAGTATGATTTTTCTCAATTTGCATCAATTCATCTTCCATTGCTTTGGTCCAGTTTTCATCATTGCAGGCTTCATTTATTGTTTTAGGTTCAATTTTTGAAATCAGACAGCATTCATCCTGATTTTGAGCAATATTCCTTCTAGTTTGTACACCTTTGCTTCTGTCACCTATGATCTGATCTTCAGAGTGGTTCAGTCTTACATACCTTGGAATTTTGGGAGTATCCAGCACTGCTGTTTCTTGATCAGGCTCATTCAAACCTATCTCTTCTTCCTGATTTACCGGATCAGGCTGACTCTGTCTCACCGGAGAGGATTGAGTTCCTTGAACACTGTCTTGGTCATCTTCATCAAGCTCATAAAATCTTGAAGGTTTCTCAATTCCTTCATCAACTTTCACATTGGTGCTTTCTATCATCTTCCTCAATCTCTTATTGTAGCATCGGTATGCTTTGCTTTGAGTGGAGTAGCCCAAGAAAATTCCCTCATCACTTCTAGCATCAAACTTTCCTAGATCTTCATCTCTTTTAATATAACACTTGCTACCAAATACTCTGAAATATTTCACAGTAGGAGTGATGCCAAACCAAAGTTCATAGGGGGTCTTACCGATGTTGTTTCTGATTTGAACTCGATTTAGAGTGTAGACTGCGGTGCTGATAGCTTCTTTCCAAAACATTTGAGGAACATTTGCTTCCAACATCATTGTCCTAGCAGCTTCCTGGATGGTCCGGTTCTTTCTCTCAACTACTCCATTCTGCTGTGGAGTCTTAGGAGCAGACAACTGTCTCCTTATACCCTGTTTCTCACAAAAGTCAATGAATTCACCAGATGTAAATTCACCACCTCTATCAGACCTTAGACACTTTAGTTTCAATCCGGTTTGATTCTCCACCATAGCTTTGAAGATTTTGAACTTCTCAAAAGCTTCTGATTTTTCTTTTAGAAAGGTAACCCACATCATCCGGGAATGATCATCAATTAACAACATGAAATATCTATCACCTTGCAGACTCTTGATTCTTGTCGGACCACATAGATCAGTATGTACTAATTCCAACAATCCGGTAGAAGACTGATCTTTGCTTTTGAAAGAGACTCTGCTTTGTTTACCTAACTGACATTCTTTACACACACTATTTGTAGGTTTCATCAATTTTGGAAGATCTCTCACAGCCTGAGTATTGCTTATCTTGATGATGTTATCAAAATTTACATGACACATTCTTCTATGCCATAACCAACTCTGATCAATTTGAACAAACAAACAACTTTTATTTGAACCAACCAGATGAAAGATATTACCTTTTGTCTGAGTACCGGATGCAATTTCAGTTCCGGAGCTTGTAAAGATTCTGCATTTTCCATTCTTGAACCGGAGATCATAGCCTTTGTCCACTAACTGACCAACACTGAGAAGATTGTGCTTCAATCCTTCAACATACACTACATTACCTGTTTTGCTCTTACCATCAAAGGAAATAGTTCCCCTACCTCTGATTCTGCCAGCAGAATTGTCACCAAACTTTACCATTCCTCCTTCATATCTTTCCAAGTCTAAGAACTTATTCTTGTCACCAGTCATATGGTGAGAACATCCACTGTCAATAACCCAATCATCCTTTTCTTCCACTTGAGCAGCCAAGGCTTTTTCAACAACTTTGTGATTGACAGATTCAGAGAGTATTGAATCTTCTTCCTTGATGGCTATAAACACCCACTCATTTCCGGATTTGCTTCCTAGTTCTGATTCATCATCTGTTACTCCTTCATTGTCATCTTCTTCATGAACATAATAGCAATTCTTTTGAAACCTTTGTCTGTGAGTATTAGATCTTGCAGATCTCTCCGGACATCTTGAGGCAAAATGACCAATCTTATTGCAGTTGAAACACTTAAAGGGTAGTTTTCCTTCATACTTACCGGATCCTCTTGGCAGTCTCTTTGCAATGAGGGCTTCAAGTTGAGCTGTTTCTGCTTCTTCTTCTTCCATGTCTCTTCTTGCTTGATCATACCATGACATTTTCCTTGATGAGTTTTCACTCGGATCAAATCTCTGTTTGCCTTTCACATAGGCACTGGCTTTGAAAGCAGATTCAGTCTTGGGAGGATCATCTCCAAACTCGGTCATTTCAAATGCAGCTAGTTTGCCAGCCAGTTGTTCTCTTGTGACAGTTGTGTGGGCTCTGAATTCATCAATGGCAGCAACTTTGATTTTGTAGGCAGTAGGAAGGGATCTTAGGATTTTGCAGACAATCTCATTTTCATCTAAAGTTCCACCAGCATTTCTGATTCCACATACCAGCTCATTTACTCTTGGCATAAAGGTAGTGATGTTTTCATCATCTCTCATTTTCAATCTTTCAAATTTCCCTTTCAGACTTTGCAACCTTGCACTTTTGACAAACTCATCTCCTTCATACAGAAGTTCCAGTTTAGTTAGGATCTCATATGCAGTTGGTAGGTCAATGACATTCGAGAGATCTGAGTCATTCAATGCGCTTAGAAGAGCTTCCTTGGTCCGCAGATTGTTTTCAGCTTCTGTGATTTTATTCAGAGTTGTCGGACCACCTTGTGGAGGTACATATGGTTTTAAAATCATAGCCAAGTATGCTTTTCCCATACATTCCAAGTGACACTTCATGCGACCTTTCCAGAGAGTGAAGTTGGTTCCATCGAACTTCAGACTATCCTTCTTGTATGACGACATCCTGGATCTCCTCAAGCGGTTAAGCTCCTATCAGAGGAACTTAGCTCTGATACCAATTGTTGGATCTAGGGCATACAACTGAGAGGGGGGGGGTGAATCAGTTGTATAAAACTTCTTCTTCTTTCAAACACTTGATTCTTTGTTGTTAGTTAGCAGCATATCAAATAATCATCCATGGAAGCATAATACATAAACACAAGAGCAGATAAGCATCAACACATTGAACACCAAGATTTTGACGTGGAAAACCCGGTTAAGGGAAAAACCACGGGGTGATTAACCCAAGAATTATTCTCTGTTAGAAGAATAAAAAAAAATGAATGGCACATGCCAATAAGGGCTCACTGCCCGAGCACACTGCTCACAAAGAGGCCCACTGCCTACAAGGAGACACACTGTCTACAAAGTGATAAAAATCACAGTCTTGAACTGGAGAATGACATCTCTACCATGTCCGGATCAGTTCCAATTAAGTCCAAAAATCTCTGCTCTGCCTTTCGCACGTTTCTTCGCTATGCCACACTCATCCACACACCACCCTTTGAAATGAACTCACAAACCGTTATTTATACAAGACATTGACTTAGGAACAAACATCTAAGTCGGCAAACAACCATAAGAGTATCCGCAAGATGAATAACACATCCGGTCGGCCACCACAAGAACATTCGCAGGATGAACAACTCATCCGGTCGGCTAAACAGAGCAAGAACTTCATCCGGAAGAATAACTTCAATTCCGGGCTCTACCATCAATGCAGACCAACAACACAACCTAAACATGATCCAAGAACCTTCACAAGCCTGTCTGAATGACCGGATACATCCGCACTTCCTCTACTTACTGGAACCTCTTGTCTTCCTCATCCGGAACTTCAAGAACGCAGTCTGTCGCCACTGTCATAATGCAAGAGGTACTTCCGGACCTCCAAATCATACAAAAATCAGGATGACACATCACAAGGACATCCAAAACATTCCTTCCAATCCGCAAATTAGGATAATACAATTCCGGACCTCACCGGACCTTTTTGTGATCCTCTGTCACCTCTGGATACTTGCCGGAACCGGTTCTATACCGACAGCCACAACTCCTTCAGATCTTCATGCGGACCTCTGAAATCTTAACTGAAGCATCTCAAGACACATATCTACTAACCCTTTAATCCGCATCCTTCGGTTCTCATCCTATACAGTACATTTGCCTTCTTCTCATCACTATTCTTCACTGTTCCTGACTGAGGCTAATTTTCTCAATATCCTCAGCACACAGCTCATCAAATCCTTCTTGTCAATGCAATATGAGTATGTTGACATCAATGACAACACTGGCTCACCTCATACTTGCAACAATAACATCTAGGATGTTAGATAAGATCTGGATGATGTCATCAGGATATCCATACCAAAATGACTAAGTATGAAGATGGGAAATCCCTATGAAGGAAGGCATTTGAAGATTAGGATTTCTAGGTTTTTTGCAAGGATTCTCCAGATGAGATTTTAGGGAATTTTGCAAGGAAGAGCACCAAAATTTGGAGGGATCAAGGCCTACATATCCATATTCCAAGGGATATCCAAGAGATTTTCAAGGTGGACCATTTGACTCTAGACAGAGGAAAATAGGTCAACATTTTGGTGACCTTTCAGCAATGTTTGCCTGCTAAACAAATAGATCAGTAACCTTAAGCATCAATTGGGCATAGAGTCCAAAAGAGGAATGAAATAGGTCAAGACAACTGAGACTTGCCTCCCAAAACACACAAAGGGAAAGAGGTATGCATTCTCCTAATGACAATGCAGCCTGTGCAAGAGCACTTAGGAAAAGGGAAACTTAAAACTGAAATGAACTAAAACAATACAAGACCTTATACCAACCTTAATGCTAAGGTTTGAGATGGATCCCATTAACTGAAATGGGTAGAACTTCACCATCCAACCCTAAAAAAATGAAAGCATTTGCTTGCTTGTAGCTGATGATAACATAAGGCCCACTCCAAAGTGCATCAAACTTGGTATGGCCTCTTGGTTTGGCCCGGTCAACAACCTATTTTAGGACAAGACCTTCTTTGAAGGTCTAGACCTTGGCCTTTTTGTCAAAATACTTTTTGGTTTGCATCTAATGTTCTTCTAATGTGATCATGGGTGACTGCCTTTGTTCTTCTAATTTAATTAATTCAGCCATCCTAACAGACCTTGCATCATCTCCTTTGAACTCTAATTGATGAGCCAAATCTAGTGCAGGAAGCTCTAAGGATATAGGCAATCTAGCCTCTCTCCCATACACAAGAACAAAAGGAGAGTTCCCAATGGCTCTATTGTATGTGATCCTATCAATCCAAAGAGCTAATCTGATCTTATTGTGCCATTGTCTCTGATTTGTTTCCATGGTTCTCTTCAAGATCCTGATTGGGTTCTTATTGGTGGATTCAGCTAGCCCATTACCTTGGGGGTAATAGTTGGATGAATTCTTCAGGAACACATTGTACTTAAGAGCCCAATCAGCATTTCTAAAACTAGTAAATGCCTTTGCATTATCAGAAATGATAGTGTGAGGAGCTCCAAACCTTGTCATGATTTCTTCCAAGAAATCCATGATAGATGACTCAGTGGCCTCCTTGAGTGGGATTGCTTCAATCCACCTAGTGAAGTAGTTCATTGTAGTCAAAACCCACTTGTGACTAGCATTGGAAGAGGCATTTATCATGCCAATGCAATCTAATCCCCACTGTGAGAAGGGATGATCAACCTAAATAGGGTGGAGAGGAAGAGTTACCAATCATTTCTTTCTAGCAGTGAGGGCACACTCTTTGCATTTTCTTACCCATACATGGGCATCATTGAATAATTTGGGCCAAAAGTAAAATGCCCTCATTATTTTCATTGTTGTAGCTCTATCAGAGAAATCGCCACCAACTGAGCCAGCATGAAACTCACCAAGAAGTCTATCAACCTGATCTTCTTCTATGCATCTCAGTAAGACTCCATCCAAGTTTCTCTTGAAGAGAACACTGCATCTACCAATGCCAAAGGGATAGACTATAGCCTAAAATATCTTCTTTTGGTTCCATCCAGTCCATAGGGATACTCACAAGTGGATAGGAAACTAGCCATATCTGCCATCCAAGAACTTATAACTAATGATTCAGTTGGAGGTTCCTCCTCATTCAAATGGTAAGATGAATTCGCTTCATCCACTGATGTCTAGGCTATCCATTCATAGAATCCTCTACCTCTAATCAGCTTAGTGGATTTGATGATCACATCATATTCTAGGATCTTTGTGACCCAGCTATGTAATCTCTCACACTAGGATGAGGAACTAAAACTTTAATATGATTATTTGCCAGCATATATTTGAATTGATTTAAATCTCTAACAATGGAAAATACTTTCTTATCCATGGGGCTATATCTGACCTCATAATCCTTCAAGGTCTGACTAAAGAAAGCCAAGGGCTGCTCCATTCCACGCTCATTTTGTTGCATTAGGACAACAACAATATTGTTCTCTCCTCCAGATGCATAGAGGACAAAATCCTTCTCATAATTTGGATTCATAAGAGTCAATGCTTGGGCAATTTCTTCCTTGATTTTCTCAAAACCATCCTTCCCTTCCTTAGTCCATCTAAAGATTGCATCTTTCTTGTGCATAAGGGTTAGAGGTTTCACCAAGCCAGTGCAATTAGGAATGAACTTCCTAACAAAGTTGATCTACCCCATAAATGATTGTAAGGCCTTTTTGTGAGTAGGCAGAGGAAGAGAAAGTAGAGCAGATGTCCTATCTTGATCTATAGATATCCCATCCTCAGAAACTATCTAGCCCAAAAGCTTACCTTGGGCAACAACAAAAATACATTTCTTGGGGATCAAAGACACCCCAAACTCTCTACAACTCTGGAAAACTTTCTCCAGATGCTCCATGTGGTATTCTCCCTTCTTGGAGAAGACTGTGATGTTATCCAGATAAATCAAGATGAACTATTTATAAATCCTTTGAAGGTAATATCCATTGCCCTTTGAAATGTGGCACCAGCATTTGACAAGCCAAATGACATTTTTTCATATGCCATGATTCCCCATTTGGTTGTGAATGTCATCTTAAATCTATCCCCCTCTTTGACAATGATCTAGTTATAACTAGAGAAGCCATCCAATAATGAAAACATCTCTGCCCCCACAACTGTTTGTAAAATTTGATCCATAGAGGGCAGAGGATAATGATCCTTTAGAGAGGCTTGATTCAAATCCCTGAAGTCTACATAAAGCCTAATCTCTATATTTTATTTCTCACAGGCACTAGATTAGCCACCCAAGTAGAATATTTGATAGGGAAGATAATCCTTACTTGTATGAGCTTAGCAATCTCTTTCCTCATGAGTGGCTCAATCTTTGGATTTATAGGTCGCTACTTTTGTTGAATTGGCCTGCAATTGGGATCCAAATCAATGGCATGTTGAGCCACATCCGAATTGAATCCTTTAAGCTCTTTAAATGTCCATGCCAAGACATCATTGTACTTTTGGGCAAGTCTTATAAATTCTTGCTCCTCTACATTGCCGCATAACTTTTGTAGTAGCAACTCTTTATCTTGGGTGACAGTTACCTTTTTCTAATCTTCTTTCTTGAAATTCATGTTATTCTTCTTGCCCCTAAACTCATCATCACAGCTGAAGATGGCCTCAAGGGTGACTAGACCCTTGGGCAACTTGTTTGATTTGAGCTGGATGATATGATCACCATAGGATTCTAAGAACCTGGGCTGCACCCTTGAAGAGAAATTGGCTTCATTCTGGATGAAGCATGCAATCTACTCATCACTATCAAAAATTTGCTAATGAATATTATTGTCAAGAACAGAGGGCCTGATGACCATTTTCACATGCTGATCGGGACCCTGAAACAAATTTCTAGGTGGAGAAAATTGAGCTCCCACCATTGCTAATTAATCATCCTCTAAATTTAATTTTCCTGGGATTACCTATAGATTAAGAGCATCAAAACTCTCAAACATGTCCCAAACTCTATGTTTGTAAGCTCTTAGAAGTTGGTTTTTTGTAGCACATCTCTTTCTAACTTGGTTGACCACCAATTTAGTATCACTAAAGATCTCTAGATGCTTGATTTTATTCTTTTTAGCTATCAATAGGCCATGGACCAATGCCTCATACTCTGCTACATTATTGGTACAAGAAAATGCAACTTCTTACTAGTCGGGGAGACCAGCAAAATACCTACGCCAACCCCATTTTTTCTCTTTGCACCATCGAAAAACATCTTCCATGGGCCATTGGAGTCCTCATCTGGCTTGAGTATAGAAGGAGTTGAAGAATCCCCTTCATGGATCATGTAGTTGCCCAAGTCAGTTGCCTCCATGTTGTCATAAGGATCAAAATCTTCATGATCCCTTGTCCATTCATCAAGAAATAGATCAGGGATAGGAAGAGGTGAAGATTTTGCCTAAGTAGGTTCTAGATCATGCACTTCCTCACCCTGGATCATTGCATGTGCATCCACCAAGCTATGGTCGTAATTCTCCACATGATAATCTAAAATTGGTTTAGCCTTGATGGTGAACCATGTACCATATTTGGTCCTCAGCAACATATCAGACCAGTCAGAAGAAAGGAAGCCACCTACCTTGGTTGTGAAGTCCCTTGATAGACAGATAGCAAAGAAAGGAGGAAGATCAATGACTGATATGTCCTTAAAAGTTAGGTTTGGACATGTATGTAGAGTCAAGTCCAGTCCCTTGATCACTCCTATAGTGTTCACAGAGGTGCCATCCAACTATAATACTCCTGATGAAACAGGGGTATACTTGATGCCTAATGCATCCACAATCTTCTTGGGCATGACTAAAACACTAGCCCCAGAGTCTATCATGCAGTTATTGTTGGGATAAGGTGCCATTAACCTTGTAAATCCCAATATTGTATTTATTCCATTTATTATATGTAATTTGTAATTATCCATGAGATGTACTAGTTTCACTGGCAGGGGTAATTTCAGAGTCACTGGAAGTTATTACAGAGTGACTTTTACTATTGGCAAATGTAAAAACTCATGGTAAATGATGATAGGCATGCTCCCTTGAGGAATATACCATTTTTGGCATGTATGACAACTGTCATAAAGTTTGGTGAGTGAATCTATGACAGTTGCAAGTTGTCATAAGATTCTGAGATTCTATGACGCATATGACAAATATGTTAGTTGTATATTTTCTATATTTAGCCCAAGGTTTCTATCTTGGAAAGATACTCTTTTGTGGAATCTATGACGGTTGTGACGCATCATATGATGCTGTAAGAGGCCAGATTTAGTCTTGGGCCCCCAACCTTTTGCATGGTTGTTTTTGGACAAGTGTAAGATGCTTGTAAGATGGTAATTAATGTTTATAGGTTGGAGAATCTTAGGAGAGAGAAGGTGAACACCTAGAATGAGTTGGAAAATGTTTCTATAAGTATTTTCCATGTATTAGTTGCTACAATATAGATTTTAGGTACTCGGGTGCTACCAGAATGCTATCAGATTGAAGACTGGTGGAGAGAGTTGAAGTGTTGTTGTATTGTAAATAATTTTTAGATTAATACAAACATTGGGCCTCTTTCCTGTGTGGAGTTTTTTACCTGAAAGGGTTTTCTCCATGTTAAACATTGTGTTATGTGTTCATATTTCTAATTTTGCATTTCTTGAAGCATAGTTTTGTTTCTATGTTACAATCTCCATTAATAACACATAATTAAAGATTGCTAAAATTTATCTTGAATCAGATTTTCATTGAAGTAGTGTTGCTTTCATTTCTAACATTTGGTATCAGAGCCTGGTCAGCTTTGACTCTTGAGTGGTAGTGTGAAAGTTGTAGCTGCAGTGGGAGATTTGGTTGTGTTTATTTTGTAGATCTTGTGTTGTTGTTATGGCTGCATCCACCATTGCATCAACCTCTCTAATGGACATTGAGAAGTTCAACGGAATGGGGTATGAGTTGTGGAAGCTAAAAATGGAATATTTGTTGGAAGAAAGAAACCAATGGTTGGCTATTCAAAAAGAGAAGAAACCTGATGACGTCTCTCAAGATGAGTGGGATAGACTAGATAAGAAGGCACGGGGAACCATCCGATTGTGTCTTTCAGACTCTGTCCTGTTGAATGTCGCAAAGGAAGAGACTGCATATAAGTTGTGGAGATGGTTGGGTGAGATCTATCAAGCCAAGAGTATGGTAAATAAACTTTATTTAAAAAGAAAATTGTTTTCCATGAAAATGTGAGAAGGTGAATCAGTTACAGAGCATTTAAATTCTTTTAATTTGTTAGTGAGTCAGCTTGATTTAGTAGATGTTGAGGTTAGTGAGGAAGATGTATGTATATTACTTCTTTGTTCTTTACCTGAGTCTTGGGAGAATGTTATCCTTGCTATCACTGCTAACCTTGCGGATCCAAAATTGGATGCTCTTGTTTCAGTGCTACTATCACAGGAATTGAGGAAGAAGAGTTCGGATAGTTTAGGGGATGCTCTCAGTGTCAGGGGAAGGTCTAAGGAAAGAGGACCTAAAGGAGATCAGAAAGGGGCTAAGGACAAGTCCAAGGGCCGGTCTAAGACTCTAGGTAAAAAGAACAGAGTTAAGTGTTGGAACTGCGGTAAAAGGGGACATGTGAAGGAGTGCAGAAACCCTAAGAAACAGTGGGAGAGTGCTTCAGATAAGTCCTCAAATGCAGGTGAAGAAGTTTACTTTCTACATGTAATCTTGTTTCTAATGATCACTGGTTGGTTGACTCAGGATGCTCATTTCATATGACCCCTCATAAGGAATGGTTCTCCTCATATGAAGAATATGATGGAGGCAATATCTACCTTGGTGACAACTCTACATATCTGATTGTCAGGTTAGGAAAGGTATTTTTGTGTTTCAGTGATGGGAGGATTAAAACCCTCCCTGGTGTTTTGCATGTTCCTGGATTAGCTAGAAATCTGATTTCAGTTTTGAAGTTGAATGATTTGGGAATGCATGTGGCATTTGACAAGCATGGCTGCAGATTGGTGAGAGGGAACTTGGTGGTAGCAAAAGGCAAGAGATTCGGGAACTTGTTTAAGCTTGAAGCCACTACAGTTTGTAATGTCTCCTATGTATCTGAGGCCACTAATGAAAATACTTGTATGTTGTGGCACCATAGATTGGGACACACAAACAATAATGTACTAAAAACTATTAAGAATAAAAATTTGTTGGATGGTTTCTCCTATTCTAATGAGCACTTTCATTTATGTGAGCATTGTGTGTTTGGTAAACAAAACAAAAAATCATTTCCTTCAGGAAGCAATAGAGCAAAAGAGAAGTTAGAAATTATTCATACGGATGTGTTTGGACCTATGGATAATGAATCTATCAAAAAATCTCATTATTTTGTAACCTTCATTGATGATGTATCCAAATTTACATGAATTTATTTTATGAAGCATAAATCTAAAGTTTTCACTAAGTTTAAGGAATTCAAAGTCTTAGTAGAGAACCAATTAGGTTTAAAGATAAAAATATTAAGATCTGACAATGGAGGGGAATATTTCTCTAAGGAATTTGATGAGTTTTACAAGCATGCAGGTATAATCAGACAAAAGACAACTCCGTATACACCACAACAGAATGGTGTTGCAGAAAGGATGAACTGAACAATTATGGAAAGGGCCAAAAGTATGCTTAGTGATGCACAGTTGGATAAATGCTTTTGGGCAGAGGCTATGTGTACTACTTGCTACTTGATAAATAGATCTCCTTGTAAGGCTCTTGATTCAACACCTTATGAAGTGTGGATAGGTAAGAAACCTTCCATTTCACATTTAATGGTTTTTGGTTGTGAGGCTTTTGTTCATGTGCCTAAGGAAAAGCGATCTAAGTTGGATCCAAAAGATGAAACATGTATATTCAGTGGATATGGTGATAATGTGAAAGGTTATAAGCTTTGGAATCCACTAACCCATAAGATTATCTTTTCTAGAGATGTTATTTTTAGGGAACTTAGAGTTATATCTGAACTTGAGTAGCCAAAAGAAAAAGATGAAAAGGTAAAGAAGGTACACTTTGATTTAGAGTAGCAAGATGCACCTTAGGAAGAACAAAATGATGGATTGGGGGGTGAAGAAGAAGAAGAAGATTCAAGTAGTTCTGATGAAAATGAATCTATTGTTACAGAAGAAGTTGGTGCAGATAATCATGCAGAAGAACAAGTAGAGTCTCTTACTCCACCCTTGAGGAGATCCACAAGACAACAAAATCTAGTTGACAGGTATAGCCCACCAGATTTCCATTGTGTATATGCTTTATTGAGTACTAACGATGAACCTAGATCCTACAGGGAAGCTATTTCTACAGATGATAGTGAGTCTTGGCAGCTAGCCATGCAGGAGGAGATGATGGATTTAGACTCTTGTAACACCTAGGATCTTGTTCATTTACCCAAAGGAAGAAAGGCCATAGGTTGTAAGTGGGTCTTCAAAAAGAAATTTGGAGCAGATGGGTCATTGGAGAAGTACAAGGCTAGACTGGTAGCCAAGGGCTACTCCCAGAGAGAGGGAGTTGATTTTGGTGAGATATTCTCTCCTATTACTAAATTGACTTCTATTAGATTTCTCTTATCCATTGCTATAGCTTATGATTGAGAGATTGAGCAAATGGATGTTAAGACTGTGTTCTTGCATGGAGATCTTGAAGAAAAAATTTATATGTAATAGCCTATAGGTTTTGAGGTAAAAGGAAAAGAACATTAGGTTTGCAGGTTAAAGAGGTCCCTTTATGGTCTGAAACAATCCCCCAGAATGTGGTATCAAAAGTTTGATTCATTTGTTTTGAAATTGGGTTTTGTTAGAAGTGAGGAGGATCATTGTGTTTACATTCATTGTGTTAATGATTCTATACTAGTTATTGTTTTGTATGTTGCTGACATGTTTTTCAGCAATACTAAGGGTATGGACAGTGAGCTTAAAGCCCAACTTTCAGGTGCATTTGAGATGAAGGATCTTGGTGCTGCAAGGTATATTTTGGGAATGGAGATTAGGAGGGACAGAGTTAACAGAAAGCTTTGGTTGTCACAAAGTAAGTATGTGAATACTATTTTGCAAAGGTTTAGTTTGCAAGACTGTAAACCAGTTAGAGTTCCTTTACCCATTGGTACTAAGCTTTTGTTAGATATGTGTCCAAAGACTGAAGATGATCTTGAGGATATGTCTAATGTGCCATATGCTAGTGTTGTAGGGAGTTTCATGTATGCAATGGTTTGCACTAGACCAGATATTGCCCAAGTAGTGGGAGTTTTGAGCAGATTTATGTCTAACCCTGGTAGACAGCATTGGAACTATGTGAAGATGGTGTTTAAATATCTTACAGGTACTCCTTATCATTGTTTGGTTTATTCTGGTACTGATAGTGCTGATAAATCTTTAGACATACAGGGTTTTCTTGATGCAAATTAGGTAGGTGACTTGGATAGTCGAAGCTCCACTAGTGGCTATGTGTTTACTTTGTTTGGAGGTGCAGTGAGTTGGATGAGTAAGAGGCAGCCCACAGTTGCTTTGTCCACCACAGAAGTATAGTATATGGCTACTAATCATGTCTCTAAGGAAGTAGTTTGGTTAAGGAGATTGTGTATAGGTATTGGTTTTGATTGTAGGATCATTCAGATTGGTTGTGATAGCCAGAGTGCTATCTGTTTGGCCAAGAACCCCATGTATCATGCTCAAACTAAGCATGTTGATGTTCAGTATCACTTTGTTCGAGAGTTGGTTGCAAATGGAGAGATTGAGTTGAAGAAGATAGACAATCAGGAGAATGTTGCAGATTCATTGACCAAGCCTGTGAGCACAGAGAAGTTTGTGTGGTGCAGAAAGGCCATGGGCCTTGTTTCTAGTGCCTTATTATTTTTATTTGACTTCCTATGGGTTGATTTACAATGTATAATGTCAAGTAGGAGAATGTTGGGATAAGGTACCATTAACCTTGTAAATCCCAATATTGTATTTATTCCCTTTATTATATGTAATTTATAATTATCCACGAGGAGATGTACTAGTTTCACTGGCATGGGTAATTTCGGAGTCACCGGAAGTTATTACAGAGTGACTTTTACTATTGGCAAATGTAAAAACTCATGGTAAATGAGGATAGGCGTGCTCCCTTAAGGAATATACTATTTTTGGCATGTATGATAACTATCATAATGTTTGGTGAGTGAATCTATGACAACTGCAAGTTGTCATAAGATTATGAGATTCTATGATGCATATGATGGATATGTTAGTTGTATATTTGCTATATTTAGCCCAAGGTTTCTATCTTGGAAAAATACTCTTTTGTGGAATCTATGATGGTTATGACATGTCATAAGATGTTGTAAGAGGCTAGATTTAGTCTTGGGCCCCCAACCTTTTGCATGGTTGTTTTTAGACAAGTGTAAGATTCTTGTAAGATGGTAATTAATGTTTACAGGTTGGAGAATCTTAGGAGAGAGAAGGTGAATGCCTAGAATGAGTTGGAAAATGTTTCTATAAGTATTTGCCATGTATTAGTTGCTGCAATATCAATTTTAGGTACTCAGGTGCTGCCGGAATGCTGTCAGATTGAAAACTGGTGGAGAGAGTTGAAGTGTTGTTGTATTGTAAATAATTTTTAGATTAATACAAACATTGGGCCTCTTTCCTATGTGGAGTTTTTTACTCGAAAAGGGTTTTATCCACGTTAAACATTGTGTTATGTGTTCATATTTCTGATTTTGTATTTATGTGAGCATAATTTTGTTTCTATGTTACAATCTCCATTAATAACACATGGTTAAAGATTGCTGAAATTTATCTTGAATTAGATTTCCATTGAAGTAGTGTTGCTTTCATTTTTAACAATTATGCACTAAAAACTTGCCAATGATCAAAGACAAGTAGAAAGGAGATGGTTTCTTGACTGCACCTACTTGTCCTTCATTTGGTTGCACAAGACTGGTAGGGGCCTTATCTTATTGCCTAGTTGATGAGTCTGATGTTGCTAACTCAGCGGATGGGAAGTGCCTTAAGGCTTCTTGTAATAGATCCTTCTAAGAGGGAATGGACATCACTTCCCACATAGAGACATTTATATTTGTTTTCTTCATTTGTTCCACAATATTTAATGGAATAATGGCTGCCTTATGCATAGAGGGAATCCGTGTTCCTTTCTTTGTTTGATCTGTAGTTTGTTCAGGCACTTTTAAGCCTAGTGGAATTTCTTTTGTAGCAGCAGATTTGCTACTCTAAATTGGAATTATGACACTGGTCACTTTTGCCTTTGGAATAGGCTCTTTCTGTAACACAGTAGCCATAGACTAGCCTCCAACTACCTCTTTTTGACCTGATGTTGTCTATAATAGATATAACAACACTTTCCATGGGCTGATTAACAACACAAAAATCCTCTGCATTCCACAGCATCATACTGGCATCAACGGTAGCCTCATTTGACACTTGAAGAATGCAATTTGCTACCTCTAATAGTGATGCATGTTGAGTATGGAAGTTCTGCACCATTAAAACTCTTTCTTGTGCTCCAAAAGCACAAGTGGATTGATTGTACGGTTGATTGAAGGGGTAGCACCAATCTGCCTCCTGGGCTAGATTGTTCTGAGTAGGGACTAAGGCCCAATTAGATTCACAGTTGGCATTTGTTGTATAGGTCTAATGGTTTGTAAAGGTTGTGCACAGTTAGGATTTTGGTATCTATTTTGATTATACCCTTGATTCTAATTCTGATTAGATGTCTGCCCCTGGTTATAGTTCTGATAAGGTTTGGGAGCAGTTTGAATAGATATACTATTCACCTTTTTGGTCAAATTGGACATTAGGGTGTTAAGATCACTCTCTTCTTGAGAAAGAGAGGATGTTGAAGTTTTAGGCTATAGGATAGGAGCAACAATGGGCTGCTGGGATGAGGAAAGCATCTCTGGAAAAAGTGGGATAGGAGGTCTAGGAGAAATTTTTCCAGCCTGTATTAAACAATTTTTAGCTTTCAGGGTTGTCTTATAACCATCTGGTAGAGTCTCAGCACCCATTGATTGCATCATCACAATAATGTCAGAATTCAAAGCTCTTAAAAAGTACAAGAAAGAACCTTGTGAGGATGGCATGAGGGTAGCTAGAATTCTCTCCCACGTCCTCTGGAATCTGAAGTTAAAATCTGCTAGCATCTCACTCAGAGCCCTCTTGATGTTCATCAACTACCTAAGCAATGAAACATTATCTGCCCTCTCATCAAACTATTTGTAGAGGGCCTCTCCTAGCTTGTCCTAGGTATGTATTGAAGCAGTGGCTAAGCTCCTGAACCATTGAAGAGCTCTTCCCTTGAAAGATGGGACCATGAGACGAACTATAACATCTTCATGTTGTATATGATGAACTGAGCATACGTTAGATATATCTTTGATATACTCAATAGGGGTTACAGAACCATAACCCATGAAGGGAGAGACACTTTTCAAGGCTGCAGTAGGTATGTCATTGTATGCAGCCGAATCTAATGGACTTCCTCCATTAAAGGTCACAAAGGGTAGATTCCTTGCCATCCTAAGGATATTCAAATTTAGTCTAGGAATGTGCAAGCTTCTTCTATTATACTAAAACCTAATAGGAGGGGGTGTGGATTGGGATCTTGAAAGAGGTAAAATAGAGGTGCTACCCCTTCTCACAGGAGACCTAGATAACCTAGACCTTCTCTTTGAAGAAGTAGCGGCTAATTTAGCAAATTAAAAGTTACCTCTTGAAGACACCCTAGTTTGCATAGGCATAAAAGTTGGCACTGATCAGAGCCAGACACATGTAGAACTGCTAGGTGCATGAAAATTCTGCCAAAATGTAGAGTGCTGAGAAGAACACCAAATTCTCAGCTTGATTCTTTGATTTCTTATGCTTAGTGTCCCACTGGGCGTGCCAAAAACTGTTGTCACATAGATGTACACCCAGTGTTGAAGGCTTTTAGGGTTCTAACAATCTAGTGACCTACATTGAGATGACTTCCAGGTGTGGGACCCTATAGGGAAGCTGAATATCTAGAGAGAGGTTGGTTCCTTTGTTGAATGAGAGAAATTCACTTATCCTAAGACTAAACCTTATCTATCTACCTATTAATGAAAAGAGTAAGAGGGAGTAAAAACTAAAAATGAAGGGGAGGTGATACACCAAGTTTGAATAAAGAACATTCATAGAGCTAAGATGCACGAATAAAGAAATACAACTAATAAACTTACATAGATCATGGAAATTTTAATAGAGGTAAAGATTGAATTGCCAAGAATTCAACATTCACAAACAATAGCCAATTCTAAGACTACATAGAGTTAAAAGCATGAAAAAGTAAAACACCATATGTATTGATCAAGAGGCACAATTACAACAGAGGAAAATTCTATTTGGAATACAAAAGCATAAGAATAACTATTTTCCAACCTTTTTTACATCTTACATTCATTCATATATAGCATCTAATTCCAAATGACCTAATTGGGTTACAATAAATTGCCCCATGGACTCTGTTAGAAAATATCTCCACTAAAAGGAATGTCAATCTGAAAGAACTCATTGCAGAAAATATCTAGAGCTTGGGTAGATGGGAGATATTTTCAGCCTTCAATGCGGGCTACTGAATCATCGATATGCAATCATAAATGTAAAAAATATCTACATCTGAAAGGTCCTCACAACACTTCAAATCGGTGGTTGAGATGTCTTGTCAGTCAAGTCTGCATATCCTTCCTCAATCGATGACCATCCTAATATCTGGATGCATAAATCTAGATATGAAATTGGATCATATTTTGAAATGGTAATATCCCCAAAAGCCCACCAAATGAAATAGGAGGAAATTCTAAGAACTTTTTCCTTTTGGATCATGTAGAAATTCCTTAGGATGAGAGAGATATCCATGGTCAAAGTTGTAGTCAATTGGCATCTAGATGTCCACGTGTGATCATCTCGTAGCCGCACAGAAGGAATGTGACGTAAGCTTCAATGGTTGCGAATTATGCGATGTCCAGATGCACCTGTCAAATTTTACCTTCGCAGCATGGAGAAACCATCATCTGCATAGATATTAACTTTTAATATTTGGGTGCTAACTTAATATCTGGATGCCTTTTGAATATCCTGATGATGTCATCGGCATGAAGAACTTCATTGAAGAGGATATCTAGATGACATCATCAGGATGCTAGCACTATAGGATGATATGTCGAAGGCAGAATGTCTGGATGACATCATCATCATATGCATTTCTTTGGGGAGGGGTTTAGATGATTTCATCAATACATTCACAAGGGCATGTATATTATGAAAGATCCTAGACATTAGGAAATATTTGGATGACATCATCGTAATATTCACAAGGGTCCGCACATTCGCAAAGGACCTGGATATTAGTTAAGATCTAGATGTTATATTAACTAAGTTCTAAATATGAAGGGGATATCGGGACCTTAGCTAAGGTTTGGGATATTAAGATAACATCCAGGATGTTAGCTAAGATCTGGATGACATCATTAGAATATCCATACCAAAATGACTAAGTATGAAGATAGGAAATCCTTGCAAAGGAAGGCATTTGAAGATTAAGGATTTCTGGGTTTTTTGGGTTTTTTGTAAGGATTTTCCAGATGAGATTTTAGGGATTTTTGCAAGGCAGAGCACCAAAATTTGGAGGGATCAAGGCCTACAAAGCCATATTCCAAGGGATATCCAAGATATTTTCAAGGTGGACGGTTTGACTCTGGACGGAGGAAAATAGGTCAACAGGTCCGATGAAGTCTATTGCCCATTTTTTAAAGGGGTTTTGTGGTATTACTGGTAGTTGAGGCATCTCATCTTGGTTATTAGGTTTACCTATTCTTTGACATATATCACATTTTCTTACATGTTCCTTAGCATCATTGTATAAGGTTGGCCACCATAGACTGGCTAGTTTAATTCTCTTTGTAGCTTCTCTAGAATTATGCCCTCCGGTAATTCCACTATGTGCCTCTTGTAGGATAGCTTTCCTTTCATGATTGAACACCACTCTTCTCAAAATTTTGTTGGTCCCATTATGGTGTAATTCTCTTTCTATCAGTGTGTAGGGTATCACTCTGCATATCAGTGCTTATTTTTCTTATTGTGTAAGATTTCTTAGACATTCTTCAATAAATAATAATTTTGTGATGCTTTCTAGTTCTTCCAGTACTACTGTTATCTGGAACAAATGTGTTCTAGGTTGTTCTTCCCCATATATATCCAGTTCATCCCCTATTTCGAGTCTTGATAGATAGTCTGGGCCTTGGTTGATTTTCCTAGGTTTCATCATTATCTTGACATCAAATTCTTGGAACAGTAGTAGCCATCTTGATATCCACCCATGATTTGCTAATTTGTTTAGTAAGTATTTTAGAGTTTCATGGTCTATGAAAAACATGAATGGTGTGGATAGTAGGTAATGCTGATATTTTTGTAATGTGCAGACCATTGCCAATGCCTCTCTTTTGGTGGTAGTGTAGTTTCTCTCAGCTATTGATAGCTTCTTGTTGGCAAATGCTATTGGATGATCCATATTTCCTTTTGGTTGAGTTATAACTGCCCCTATGGCTATCCTGAAAGCATCTACATGCACGTGAAATAGATTATTCGAATCCGAGAAGATAAGTATGGGTGCTTCTGTAATTTTTTGCTTTAGTATATCAAAAGCCTATTGGGCCTCCCTTGTCCATTGAATGTTTCATCCCACCTTTTTCTTTAATAGCTCCTCTAAGGGGGATTCTATTCTAGCATATCCTTTGATAAATTTCCTGTGATATTTGGTATACCCTAAGAATGTCTTGACTTCCATAGCATTTCTTGGTGGTGGTAAGTTCTGAATCAAAGCTATCTTCATAGGGTCCACCATTAATCCTTCTTTACATATAATATGTCCCAACAGAGATTGGTAAGGTATTGTGAATGTGCACTTCTTTAGGTTTAATGAAATTTGCATGCTTCTGCATCAGTTTAGCATCATACGGAGGACCTGAATGTGATCCTTTATTAACCTATAAATGGTCCAAGTACACTTCCACCTGAAGTCATGGATGAAATATTTAAATGTATTAACCATTATTCGGTTGAATACTGTCGGTGCATTCTTCAACCCAAATGGCATCACTATATACATATATGATCCCCATTCGGTTGCAAAATTGGTTTTTGTTTGATCTTCTTCTTGGATTTTTACCTGATGGTATCTGGAGAACCCATCTATGAATGAATAAATTTCTCTCCCTACCACTAATTCCATTATTTCTTCCATAAATTGGGTAGGAAATGGATCATGTATGCATGCTTTATTCAGTTCCCTAAAGTCAACGCACACTTGGATTTCTCCTATTTTCCTGTTCTAAACCATCATAGGGCTTATCCATTATGTGTCTTCTACTAGTTTGATGATCCCTACAGCCAATATTTTGTCTATTTATGTTTTCACTTTCTTTTTGATGTTTGAGTTTAATCTATATGGCCTTTTCCGGACCAATTTGGTACCTTCCTTCAGTTGTATTTTCATTACACCTACTTCTTCTTTAATTCCTTTCATTTCTATAAAGCTTTGGGGAAATAAGTCTTGGAATTATGTTAGAGTTTCAATTGTTTGTGCTACTACTTTCTCATCCCAGTAATCCCCTATTTTTGCTAACTTGGGATCACCCTCGGATGCAATGTTGACTTCTTTAATTTTGAGAGGTTCATTATAGTATTTTTCTTTTGGTTCTTTAATCTCTTCTATTTGTCTATCTCCTTGGCCAATCTTGATTTATGGTATTGATTCTTCTTCCTCATCTTGTATTTTGCAATAGTGATTCTTTAATCGAGAATCCTCCCATTCCATCCAATCCTTAAATGTATACACATCCTCTTCTTTCAGTGGTGTGGAATTGGATTTTAGTGCCGATATTTCTTTTTCTTCAATGGGGCTAAAAATAATTTGTTTTATTCCTCCTAGTGCAATTTGTATTTGTAGATTCTTACTAAAAAATGAGAAAGTCTGGATGAAATCCTATGTTATTTCTGTAATGTCAGAAAATGTCCCCTTGGGGGCTTTTCCCTCAAAAGGTTCAGCTCCCAAGTCTCTTAGCTACATTTAGGACATATTACATCATAATTCAACATCCTGATGGAATGAACCCTGGGTATCATGACAAATGGGGCCTAGGGGGACCCATTGAGCTTAACCTTGTCCAAAATAGGGGGGAGGACTTAGGCGCCTACGCCCTAGTCCTGCCTATTTTGAGTCAAGCCCAAATTTGAAGTGTTGGTTTATAATCGTTATTTGGTCCCTAGGCCGACACGGTAAGTTTGAATCTACGAAATCTTGGTGGGAATATTGGTAGTTGCATATAAAAGCATGTTTAGGCATTCATTTGTAAACTAGATTTCAACTAGATTGTCATTGTGAACTTTATGCATCCTAAAGGTGATTCAAGGCTTTCATTGTGTTGCAATAGCATATTTGTGTTGTCTATGTGTTTGTGTTTATAGATTTGAGCATCCATCTCCTCATGGAATGAAGAGCTTATTCCTCCCATGAGATATTCACTACAAGGTGATATCTATTGTGATTATTAAGCATTTATCATTTAGTTTTTGCCTTTACCTCCCTAGGCATGCACTCTCTATCTGACAACGGTGTTCGGAAGAATTGAATGTCTCTCTAGGGCTTGACTGAGGCAAGCCTCTAAACACCACAACCCCCTCCCAAAGTTTTCATGATTGAAGGTTACAAGTTGGAGTTGTAGACAAAGTGAAGTTGTAGGAGGGTAAAATAGAGTGTCAGGATTGCAAATCAGTGAAAGAAATAGCTACCTAGACTTGGGCACCCACTCATTAGTCCTCGAAGTTCTGCAACAGGAAAATCTCTGGTACAATAGATACAGGTTGCAAACCTTGTTTCCAGATCTCGATAAAAAGTAGGACACTGGACTTGGGCACCCATTCTTTAGTCCTTGACTTTTCCACCTTCAAACCCTGAAAATAGGTGCACAGTTATTTGATATTTTACATCTTTCTGTAGAAGCATTTTATGTAATTCATCTGTTTACTGTCATATTTGCGTAATTAGGGTTTTAAGGTATAATTGAGCATAAGAGAAGAAAATTATCAATCTAATCATAAAAATCCAAGTTTCCCTACATCTCATAGTGACCTAGGGTATGATAGTACATTGCAACTCGACCCTAGGTCCTTGAATGAAAGGGTGAAAGGAGGATACACACCAAAACTACCAAATACCAAACATCCAAATTTTACCCCTTACATTTTGGTGAACCCATGTTATTGGATTTGTTTGCACCTTGCTAAGTGTTTTGCTTCAGATTTGCATTGATTTCATTCATACATAGTGTAGACACCCTAAAATGACCAAGTCATCACACCACTTGCATTTTTGTCGCATCACCTATATTTCAACATTAATTAAATAATCTAATTATTTAATTAATTTCATCAAATTCTTCCAAAACTCCAAAAATTAATATTAATTAAATAAATTCCCTTTATTTCATTAATTTCATCAAAATCAACTTTATTCTTCTAAAATTAAATAATTTTTATTATTTAATTAAATCATAATTCTCTTTTAAAATTTCAAGTCTACATTAATTAAATAAATCCCATTATTTAATTAATTCATCACAAATCCTCTTATCTACAATTAAATAATTTACATTATTTAATTAAATCAATTATTCTTCTAAATTTAAATAAATCATGCAAATTTATTTAAATTATCTCAATCTTCTAAAAATAAATAAAATCAAGTATTTTATTTATAATCTTCATATTCCTCTAATCTTGCACAAACAATTAAATAAATTTATTTATTTAATTTGCTTTTTCCTTTAAAAATAAATCTTCTAAAAATAAAATATAATCACATATTTTATTTATCCTTCATCATGCAAAATAGATTAAATCAATTTATTTGTTTAATTTATTTAAATCTTCATATCTTATCTATTCTTCAAAATCATGCACAAACAATTAAATAAATTTATTTATTTAATTTCAATTATCTTTCCAATTCCTCTAAAAATATCATGTTAACTCATGTGCACAATCAGTCTTATTTTTAAAACTTCAAAAAAGACAAATTACAAGTTAAGTTAAATGGCTTTAATTTATCTTGTTTTCATCAACTCATTAATTAGAAAAAAAGCATTCTAATTTATGAAATCAAATCTATCTTTATCAAAAAATAATTATCTTAATAAAAATATCTTTTTGGAGTGACACATGTCGTGTGCACATTCAACATGAGTTATTTGATTTATCTCAACCATTCATTCTATGGATTTATTTCATCCATTGATCGATCATGTTTCAAACCTATATAAACACCCCTCATCTCCTTCACAAATCCTCTTCAATCATTTATTCACAGGCATTCCTTAAATAATGAATTGAGCATACATCGTATCATTGAGCACATCGATCTTTTGAGCACGAATACCCCTACATCCGCTTGTTGCAACCATGGTTTCGCAACATTATTGAGTAATCTACATATCTACAAAGAGAACAATACAATCTAGGTGAAGTCTTTCTTGTTTTATTTGATTTATTCATTGATATTGGCTTTTTACTTAGATCGATCTCTTTATGTTATGGGTTATTGAGTTGTTATTATCATTGTTGTGATTTTATCATTCAACTTCTCGATTTTTCTCATACACATTCTAGCACGCCCAGTGGGACCCACTAACCTTACTTTTTTGCTAGAAAAAAAAGTTGATTTTTTGGAAGCTAGGTACGGAAAAGCGCAATCACAATACAGAAAATCTGAAGATCCTTGTTCACTAGTTTGAGAGAATAGGCATTGAGCATTCAAACGGTGTAACCTTAACTCAAAAGATTTCTGGGTTTTGTTGAAAACATCGAAATCCTATCTAGGTACCTCTTACTTTTTGTAGAAAATGGACGGATTTGAAGAAAAATAGATCACAAATATATGTCCCTATTTTTAGCCTATGCTTGTTTTTTTTTTGGCCTATTTTTAGCAATTTCATGAAATCAGGCATATCTGTGTAACTGTAGCTCAAAATATTTCTAGGTTCTATTGAAAACATCGAAATCTTATCTAGGTATCTCTTATTTTTTGCAGGAAGTGCATAGATTTTGAGAAAAATAGATCCCAATCCATGTCCCTATTTTTAGCCCATGCTTGCTTTTTTTTACCTTTTTAGAGCAGTTTCACGAAATTGGGCATATCTTTTGTATACGGAATTAGATTTTCACAAAACTAGCAGAGTTGGAAAGCTAGTTTTCCCAAATTTTCTATGGTGAAAGAATTTTTAGGTAATTTTATCATATTTATTAGGTACACTCAGTCAAAGTCAACTCTTCTTTGCAAACTTCAAATGGTCATAACTTGTGCAAAATTTATTCAATTTTCACGATTTTTTTTTTGAAATTACGTAGAATCTGATCATAATATCCAATCTATTGTACCTAATCATTATTATTAGATTTTTTCTAGATTTCTTATTTTTTACCTAACAAGTTAAGCACTTTTGGTCAATTGATTTATTTTTGGCTAACTACTTGAGTTTTTGGTGGAACCAATCAACTTTTTGCAGCCTCTTATCACTGAAACAGAGAAAATTGGTTTCTCTAACATGTTTATGTAGGACAATCTTTGAAGAAATTACCAAATCTATCAATTTCGGTCTTAGGAAGATATTGCTTTCTTAGGGGACAATTGAACAATCATCTTTACAATCTTAGAGAACATATTGCTTTCTTAAGGGACAATTGAACAATCATCTTTACAATCTTAGAAAATATATTGCTTTCTTAAGGGTCAATTGAACAATCATCTTTGCAAATCTTAGAAAACATATTGCTTTCTTAAGGGACAAAACATCTTTTTGCAATCTAAGTCTTAGGAACATATTGCTTTCTTAAGGGACAATGGACATGAATGCAACAACACTTCAATTTCTTAATGGACAATGGACATGAATGCCAAACACTTCAATTTCATAAGGGACAATTGACAACTACAAACATGTGTGTGCCTAATCTAGTTGCACCTTATTTTTCTTATAACAAGACAATTGAACCTTTGTTTGATGTGCTTGATCTTACATTTTAATTATTCCTTTAGAAGGGCCTGCTTTTGGATTGCGCTTCATCCAAAAAGGATGACCCTAAGGGAAGTTTTCCTTTGAACCGCTATATAAGAGGGATAAGGTGAAAGCCAAGTCCTAACCAACGTCAGCCTTACCTTGTGATGCCAAATCAGAAAGAGGTGTACTAGCACTTTGTGGAAATAATTTTCACATTGTGTGAAGTGTTTGATACTCTTAGTAGGATTGGTTAAAGCTTTTAGTAGCTTGTCACAGTGCTCGTAAGGCATTGGTCCCTCAAAGTTATTAAGAACCAATCTAGATAGTGACTACCTGATCCACCTCTGAACGTTGCAGTAATCATCAGTGCAAGGGGAATCAAATTAAACCCTCAAGATACTCACCATTAGCTCCCTTGAGAAGAGATAGTATTCCCTCGGCCATAAATCTCTTGTGACTTACTTGAGCTTTCCGAGGGGAGGGTGAGATATCCCTACCTATCGTCTCTCGCAAAGATACAAATGTCTGACACCTTTATGGAATGATATTTGGTCGACGAAGAATTAAGTTGTGAGCTGATCTACTGCAATGAAACTTTGTCTCTAGGGATAAAAAGTTCTTGAAATTGTTTTCAATTGTCTTATACCCACGGAAATATTGGGCTTTTTTTAGCCTCGAACATACACTATATGTTGTGTTAGTACTTTTTTTTTGCCACTTTTTTTGATGTGTTTTCTCTTGCCAAAGTAAATCCAATCAAAATCCAATCCAAAACTATCAAAATTTTCCTTATAAACATCATAGACACTACTTCAACATCCTTGGTATAACAACAGGTTGCTTCTAGCATTACAGTAGCTTTCCATTGGCAAACCTACTTCAACGCCCTTGGTATAACAGTAGCTCACTTTTGGTATAATAGTAGCTCACCTTTGTTATAAACAGTACATCACCTCTGGCAACTTAGTCCAATGCCTTTGGTAACACAGTCCTGCGCCTTTGGTCAAACAGTACATCGCCTTTGGTCTAGTAAGTTGTTCATCAAAACTGTCATGTTCTAAAACACAGTAAAATCCCAGCAAACATCTCAAACAAAGCATATTGTCTTAGTGTATCCCATGGTAACCACTAGACTCTAGCAAACTATGAAGGCAAAGCAAGCTTCCCCAAGGAAGCGCAAATCATCTCTTCATAGACCTCAACCAAGCATGATTCCAAAGGGAACTCCAAAGACACCAATGGAAAGATCAACCATCTCTCAAAACATGCCACAACATGACCAACCAAACAATCCTCAAGAAGGTAATGTTCCTTTGGTAGATGTGGCTCAATTCACCATCGGCATGCCTCTGGATTTTGTTCCACAAGGTTATATCATAGGTCAAGTCCCATCTCAAGAAGAGTGACACTTTGAAATAGGTCAATCCTCTTAAGAAGATAGACAAGACCTTGATGAAATCATACAAGATCCTAGAGCCATGGCCACCTTTGACAAAATCCTTAGTGAGAACCAAGATCATTTCTTCTTCTTACTAGTCGAACAAGGAGCCAAATTACCTCAAGATTTTGATCTATCCAATCTCATGGACACAAACATAACCTATGACACCATATGTGTGGTCCAAACCATGTTAATTGTGATCACACCCTTACCCAAACAAAGCTCACAAGGGAGAATGATTGCACAATATGAGAATCCTCTTTATAAAAATCTAATGGCAAAAAGACCCATATCACCTCTTATGACTCCTATGGAGATCTAAAAACAACAACAGGAGACTCTACATCATCAAGAAGAACTAGCAAGATAGGCCTCTCTAGCAAAATCAAACATACAACAAACTCCTAAAATGCCCACACCAATTTCAAGTGGAACATTGGCTACCCCATCACGAGAAGGTTTTCCACCAAATTACAATATGGGAAACACTTATGTAGCCATGCAACAAAGGTCTCAACAAACACCCCCACCAACATCATCAACCCTTCATATCCTTCAACCTCACAATGTCACGCAACCCCAAACATCACAAAACACCTCTACTTATGTCCCTCCACCACAACGTTCATCGACACTAACCTTTTTCAACACATTTCCTAACCACCCTCAACATTTCCAAAACCAAACTTCCCAAAGCTATGTTCCACCACCACAACCAAACCCAACAAACTTTAGCTTTCCTCCACCAAACTCTTTTCAACAACCATCACAAAGCCTACATTCTTACCTATCACCACCGCCACCTCCCCAAAATCAAAACACCCAATTCCAACCTGATCTACACCCAACATACAACACATACGACCCCAACCAATCATACGACCCTTATAACACCAATGCCCATGGCTTCCACTACAATCTTCCATATGGGAAACAACAACCGCTTCTAGGACAACAAGAGATGTTTCCAACCCCTCCCACAACTATGGAGCTAAAACTTGCAGAGGTTCAACAAAAACTATCTAATCTTACGTTTGGCCACACTAAGGAAACCTTCTCTTTGGAAGAAGTTTGTCCTTATCCATTTGGTCAGTCATTACCCATGATCCCTTTTCCTCACAGTTTCACTATTCCCAAATTTGATAAATACAAAGGAAAAGGGGACCCAAAAGACCATCTTAGAGAATTCTATCTCACTTTCTTCGAGGTCTGACATAATGACACATATCTTATGCGCCTCTTTCCTCGCAGTCTTGGAGGCCAAGCTATAGAATGGTTCTCACACCTACCCATGGGTATTAAATCTTTTAATGAGCTTGCGGAGAAATTTGCCACACATTTCTCTTACAACATAGAACATGAGATCTCCATGACCGACCTATGCAACAATAAATAGAAAAATGGGGAAACTTTCATTTCCTTCCTTCAAAGATGGAGACAAATGGCTAGCAAATTCCCATTCAAGATACCTGAAAAGTGGCTTGTTAGCATATTTGTGCAGAACCTTAACCAAGAATTAGGTTTCCATTTACAAATTCTTAGTGCAACAACCTTTGACAAAATTACCTACAAGGGAATCAACATTGAAAAGGCCCTCATTGCTAAGGGTGTGGTCAAAATCTTTAAAGATAAAAAAGACAATGCTCCCCAACAACAATCAAACGACAAACCAAAATTTTGGAACAAAAATAAAAATATGGTCAATGATGGTGTGGTCAATTCTAAACATGTCCAAACATTGCAACAACCCCTTCAGCTTTCTAAACCAAGTTAATCTTTGCCTCAACAAAACCAACAAAGGAAACCATACCACAACCAACGACAACAAGAGCAACCTCAATAAAATTACCCTCCACCGCATCAATTCACTCCCTTGGGAGAGCCTATTGAGACTATTTTATAGAAACTTATACACAATGGACTCGTCACCTTACCAGATGCTCCCCCATATGGTGAACCTATTTACAAATCCTCATAATATAGAGAAAATGAATATTGTGAATTCCATAGGAGCAAAGGACACAGAATCGCATCATGCATGAAACTCAAGCACGTGATCCAAAACCTTATCGATGGAAACAAAATCACTTTCGATGATGAACCACTAACTCAACACACCAATAAAGAACTCAACATGTATAAGGAGCCATTCCCTAACGATGGTCAATGTCAAAATCCTGACAAAGGTAAAGGTGTTAACAAGGCTTCTACTTCCTATGACTCTATTGTGGGTTATTTTGAAGAGAGTCGTCTATCTACCCTCACTATCAAAGGCAAATCTATGGATTGCACAGTTACAACTCGTCATGGTCGTGTCACCATTCGTGGTCCAACACCAAGTCTCCCAACTCCATCTGATTACAATCTTGTCAAACATCTAGGGAAAACTCCTACATAGATATCTATCTTGGACCTTCTACGGTCGTCACCTGCACATAAAGCTGTGCTAGACAAAGCCCTACAAGAGTCTTCGGTTCCTAACAACATAGCAGTCACAGATTTCCAAGCTATAATAGGTAACATTACCTCACCCTACAATGTGGTCTTTTTTGAAAAGGACCTCCCATCCCACGATCCATGTCACAATGATGCCCTTCACATTGAAGTTCTCATCCATAAACGCAAGATCAAATGCATACTTATAGATGGTGGTGTTGGTCTCAATATATGTTCTCTAAAGTTACTCAAACAATTGGGATACTCTGAGGATCATGTCAACATTGATCAAAGTATTACGTTCAAAGGGTATGATGATGTTGAATGTCGTTCAGAAGGCGTTATCCACTTGCCTATACAAGTAGGCCCAGTCATACTTGAAACCAGGTGCCAAGTCCTTGACATTGAGTTACCTTATAACATTATCCTAGGACACCCATGGATCCATGCCATGAAAGTTGTTCCCTCAACGTACCATCAGTCTCTCAAGTTCCCATTCAATGGTACAGAGATAACTATCCCAAGCGACCCTAATCCTTTCGAATTCTGTCGTGTCTTACAAGGTAGTTATAAGAATTGCAACCAAGTGCCCAATAATGACAAAGCCCTTGAATCCCCATTATATGTCGATTCTAAAACTCTGACAAAAGCCTCTGCAAGTGAACCTAATCCTCATCCTATTCCTAAAATCAAAGCTCACATCTGTGATATTGGCTTTGGAGAATATGATATCTCAAAATCTTGTTGTGTGGGGCAATCCTACGATCAACCACCCATTGCCAAAGTAACTAAGAAAGAAACAATTCCTCCCCCAGCATCTCTAACCCAATTCCAAGAGGGAAAATTATTGGCCGAGGAAACTATTGAAGACATCTCTTCTTGGCTCTACAAGGAGAAAGAACCAGTCACAATACCAGTCAACTATTATGGCAATGGCTTAAGGATAGTAAAAAACATGGGCTATAAAGGCAAAGGTGGCCTTGGGAAACAGAATCAAGGAACAATGGAACCCAATATTGTGATGAAGAAACTAGAAAAGAAGGGGTTAGGATTTGGTAGGAAGGTACCTTGGACATCCAGGGTATTCTCGACAAGGTGACAAAAACTTTTCTTGCTGATTCGACGTCTAATGAGGATATCATTGATGACTCTTCCCTCCATATGACTGACCTATTTATAGAATCCTCCATTTTCATGCTATCATCCATATCCTTAACATCCACCAATCACACCCAAAAAGTCACACTTGTATACCTTGAACTTATCGATTGGGACCAACAAGGGGCCCTATTCTAGATGTATTTCAGAATGACAAAGCTATTGCAGAATTCATGGGACTCTGGGATGGTATCCCTCTTGGCAATCACAAAGCTAGTTTTGTAATAGAACTAGAGCCAACAACTTGTTTTGGTGAGAATGCCAAATCCTCCAATCGCAAAAGTAAAAATAAAGAAAGATCTCTAGGTGAAAACCACACTGTGGCACCTCCTGATCACAAAATAGTAAAAACAAATGACGTAGCCAAAGGTGAAAACCCAACTGTGGCACCTGAGGATGGAGGATTTGACCTTCCCCTACCATCTAAGTATCAAGAGAAATCAGCTCTCCTAGTGGAAGATTCTACAGAGATAAATCTTGGCATAGAGAAAAATCCTAAGACAACATTCCTTGCAGCATCATTATCAAAAACAGAGCACAAGAATCTTAACAACTTCTTACAAAGAACCATCAACTTTGCATGGACCTATGCAGATATGCCAGGGTTAGACCCCAAGCTAGTAGTTCACTATCTCATAGTTAAAACAGTCAAGCAAAAGCTAAAGAAGATGCATCCACACATAGCTCTCTTGGTAAAAGTGGAAATACAGAAGTTGCTAGATGCGAAGTTCATTAGGCCTATTGATTATCTAGAGTGGGTCTCAAACATTGTACTTGTGACTAAACCTAATGGGGGCATCTCATGTGTAATGATTTTAGAGATCTTAACAAAGCATGTCCCAAAGATGACTTTTTGTTACCAAACATTGATCTCATAGTAGACTTGACCGCAGGTCATGAAATGCTTTCTCTTATGGATGGATTCTCTGGCTACAATTAGATAATGATAGCAGAAGAAGATCAACATAAAACCACTTTCACTTGTCCTTGGGGTACCTATTGTTGGTGCGTCATGCCATTTGGTCTAAAGAATGTAGGGGCAACTTATCAAAGAACAATGACAGTGATATTCCACAATCTCTTTCATCACATCATGGAGGACTATGTGGATGATATACTAGTAAAGTCTTCTAGGGAAGATCACATACAAGTTCTAGGACAAATCTTTGACAGACTCAAGAAATATCAAGTGAGACTCAATCCAAAGAAGAGTGTCTTCAGGGTAACATCAGGAAAACTATTGGGATACATTGTATCTCGTAGTGGCATTGAAGTAGATCTAGCAAAGGTCAAGGCTATAGTGGAGATGCCTCCACCAAAGAATCTAAAAGCATTAAGGAGCCTACAAGGAAGATTACAATCTATTAGGTGTTTCATCTCATAACTAGCAGATAAATGTCAACCATTTCAACACTTGCTCTGAAAGGATGTCTCATTTCGATGGGACAATAAGTGTCAGGCATCATTTGATCAACTCAAAGAATATCTCTCTACACCTCCTGTCTTAGTACCACTAGTCACCGGTAGACCTTTGATCTTGTACATCTCAATCACAACTGTAGCCCTAGGGGCTCTTCTAGCATAGCATGATGAGTCAAGAAAAGAGCATACAATCTATTATATTAGTCAAACCTTGGTGGGTTATGAACTCAATTACTCTCCTATGGAAAGTGCTTGTTTAGCAGCAGTGTTCACTTCCCAAATTTTGCGACATTACATGCTAAACCAACATACAAATCTCATAGCAAAAATTGATCCATTGAAGTATCTACTAGCAAAAGCAGCTCTTATAGGAAAACTAGCTAAATGGGTCATGATCCTTAGTGAGTTTTACATTGAGTATGTGGATCGTAAAGTAATCAAGGGACAAGCCCTAGCAGATCAACTAGCAGAAGCACCCATGACAAATATACATCCTATGGTATCTGACTTTCCCAATGAGAATCTCTTCACTCTTTCTACCTTAGCAATGTGGAAGTTGTACTTTGATGGTTCCTACACACAACATGGATCAGGGGCCGACATCTTATACATCATACCTCAAAATGACTATATTCTAAAGTCATATCAGCATGCATTTCATTGTACCAACAACATAGCCAAGTATGAAGCACTCCTCATAGGTCTCAATACAACAGTTCAATGGGACATCACAGAACTACAAGTATATGGAGACTCACAACTAGTCATTCAACAAGTCACAGATGAGTACCAAACAAAAGATAAAAAGTTGGTCCCCTACAAGAAACTAGTGGATGCCTACAAACCACACTTTTCTAGCATCACTTTTGAGAAAATTCCAAGAGAGCATAACGAGGCTACAAACTCTATGGCTTCTATGGGGTCACTTATAGACATGCCCACAAACACACAGAAATGTGAATTCTTGATCGAGCAATTGTTGATACCAGCCGTCGATGTTCCAATTATTGAAATCATCTGCAAACTTGTTGGTCCCAATTCACCATGGTACGAAGATATCTATGACTACCTTAAAAATGGTACCTTTCCCATTGAGCTATCTACTGGCCAACACAAAACCTTTATCCGTTGATCCTCCCATTACACTATTCTGGGTGATACACATTATCGTCGGAGTGTCGATGGTATCCTCTTACGATGTCTTAACGTGGAAGAAGCCGAAGCTAACTTACGAGACATACATGAAAGTGTCTGTGGTGCACATTCTACCAGTCCTAATCTTGCTAAGAAGATAATCAGAACAGGTTACTACTGGCCTACAATAGAATAAGATGCTTTGCATTTTGCTAAGAAGTGTCTACAATGCTAGCAACATGGAGATTTGATTCACGCACTAGCTCATGAACTACAACCTGTGACAACTCCATGGCCTTTTTCTCAATGGGGTCTCAACCTTGTAGGACAAATCCACCCATCCTCATCCAATGACCACAAATTCACCATTACCGCCACTGAGTACTTCACAAAGTGGGTCAAAGCCATTCCCATGACCTATATCACCGGTAAGAAAATAGCCAAGTTTATCCTTAACTACCTCATTTGTCCATATGGTATTCCCCAAGCATTGCCACGGATAATGGGATACCAATCAAAAATCAAGATGTTCGTGCCTTATGTACCCAATACAATATCCAACATCATTTTTCCACTCCCTATTATCTGTAGAGTAACGGCCAAGCCAAGGCTTCCAACAAAACCATTCTCAAAATCCTCAAGAAAATGGTCAATGAAGCTGGTTGTGATTGGCACTTGCACCTCAATCCCGCCCTATGGGCCTACTGCACTAGTATCAGAACACCAACTAGTGCAACCCCCTATGCCTTGATCTATGGCTCTAAAGCCATCCTACCTATAGAGATCGAGATCCCATCCCTTAGAGTATCCATGCAGAACCTGATTGATGGAGAGGAGTATCGCACTTCCAGATTAGCTGAGCTAGAATTACTAGATGAGAGGCACCTTGCTGCGCTTAATCATCTCCATGTCTATCAAAACTGCCTCCAACGTAATTACAACAAAAAGATCAAAGAAAGATGGTTTCAAGTTGGTGATCTTGTCTTAAAAGAAAATAAGAGAAATCAAGCAGATTGAGAAAAGAAGGGTAAGTTTGAGCCTAACTAGTTAGGCCCCTTTATTGTCACAGCAGCATATGGATCAAGAGCTTATACTTTAGCTACACCTAACAAAATTCCTCTAGATGAGCCACTCAACAGTGTTCATCTCAAGAAGTTTTATGCCTGATCCTCAGAGTATTAAAAAAAACATAATAATCCATCCTCTGGTGAAAAACCGGTAAATAGGCGCCTTGGATATGTACCATAGTGAAAACCTGGAAAATGGGTGCTATGTGTAGAGTCAACATCCATCATCTAATGAGTCTTGTTCATTCCATGGACATTTCACAAAAAACTTCATCCATCCATCCATAATAAAACCATTGACCTTGTTTGCATTTCCATCTCCCTATCTAGAATAGCTTGGAAATTTGTCAATGTCCATCATCGTCATCCCATGTCTTGATCTATGTCAACAGTTATCACTGTCTTGTCCTAGGTCAAACTTTCTATGTCTTCTCCATCATTCATTCATGCAAACACCTCTACCAAAATGGGGGCAACTCTTTCCTCTACCTAGGTCTTAGAATGGTTCCTTGTTCACAGTTCATCACTAAATACACGGAAAAACTTTTTCTACATCATCACACAAAGCCAGAACTTCATATCATCTTCTTCATCTTAAGGTACCTTAATCCCATGGATGTGGGTATGTAGGCACTCTAGATTATGAAGGAAGTTTCTAGTACTCAGGTACATAAGATCTCATCATTTCACCTACCCAAGCCCAAACACCTTGACCCATCTCATTGTAGAAAATTTCACAATTGAGCATATTGTCTTTTCATTGATGTCAAAATGATGGTGGTTTTCATTGATGCCAAAATGGTAGTGACATCAGTGACATGGTCTTCATCAGTGACATGGTCTTCTTGGTAATGACATCAGTGACATGGTCTTCATAGTAATGACATCAGTGACATGGTCTTCATCAGTGACATGGTCTTCATAGTAATGACATCAGTGACATGGTTTTCAGATCTCTCAGTTTTGATCTTGTGTGAAGTTGTTCTAACTTAGTCATTTTAGTGGATTACAATTGCTTAATCAATGGCATCTCTTATGTTGGTCTGTCATATTGAACAGTGGCATTCATTGCATATTATCAATATTGAATCAGGGCAAGGGCTTGTATCATTTGACAAAAGTTAATATGCATTATATTAACTTCATCTAAATTGGCTTCATGACAGTGGCAGATTTGATGAAGTATGGTTTACAATTCAGTGCTAAAGATATGTTGAGGTTTAGTGTATTTGAAGTGGTAATTGTGTTTTGCTTAACACTTAACAAGTCTTAAAAATTGTGCTAAACACTTATCTTTCCTAACCATACTGTCCGTCATCATATTTTACACTTTATGTCATAATTTTAAAGTGACCGGTGACAACAGGTTCTTTCCAAATGATGACCGGTTGAAGGCATCGTTAGTCATTGAGTGGTAAGTTTCTTTAAGCCTGATGCCCTAGTGGAAACGGTGGTCTCAAGTCATTCTAAAAGGCCTTAAATCCAACGATCAGGGTTTAAAACTAAAATGGCGGGCACTACAGATCGAAGGATCTAGTTTAAATTAGAAGGAATCTACAAACGGTTAGTTGGAGTTGCTAAAATTGATGGCCACTGTGTTTCTAAAAGGCATAAAAGCATGCTATTTTTATGTCTTTCACCAAAGATGAAGAGGGTCTCAAGTTAGATTTTTTTGGTAAGAGTAAGAGTGAAATTTGGAAGGTTTCCTACGACAAAGAATATGAAAAGAATGTGATCTTCATGATGTTGTTTTTAGTTTTATTTTCTTTCAGAGAATGTGATATGAATAAAAACATGGTGTTGGAAGTTGAACCAATTTTGAAGATATTGTATGATGGAAGTTTATTTTGTATATAGAGAGATTTTGTATGGCAGGTGTGTTCTTGAGCAGATAAGAGAGAAGATCTTGTGTGTGGTGAGAAGTTTTTAATGGGATTTTTGCTATGAAATGTATTTTTGTATTGCAGGTATGAAGAAACAATTTTTGGACAAGGAATTATGTTGAGTTATTGAAATAGTGATGGTGCAATAAATGAATGGAGTTTTTTTAATGATCAAGATGGATTAATATTTGTTCAAAGAAGGTGAAAGTGTTGAAAGACAATAATTTCTCAAAGAGGGTCAATTGTTCAATTTTGCACAGTGAGAAAGTTCATGAAATGGTGAATTAGATTTTGAGATTGTTTTGTAGAGGTATGAAGTATTTCGAAGATCAAAATTGATTGATTGTAGATAATGATGACAGTTGAAGGTTGATTGCAAAGAATATATTTTTGTTTGTTTTAACAGGGAGAAATAAGGTTTTGTTTTTATTGAAACAGGGAAATCCCCTGAGTTATATTTTTCATTGAATTTTAGATGTTGTAATGTCAGTGAGACATGCAGAGAAGTACAATATGCCAGTGAGGCAGAATTGTAATGTCAGTGAGACAGTTGTAATCTGAAATTTGTGTTAAGCCAGTGAGGCAGTTGAGTGGTTTTTATACCCCAGGAGGGTTTTCCACTCGGGAAATTTCTTGTGTCAAGTTTTGTGTTGATACTCTGCATATTTTCTTTGTTCTATCTGAAGAATTCTATAATTGTGAAATTAAATTAATCAAAAGGAGTAAAAAGTGTTAAAATTGTTAACAACACTGATTCACCCCCCCTCTTAGTGTTGTGTGTATTCCTACAATTGGTATCAGAGCCTAGTACCCTGTCAAAGCTTAATTAGCTTGGGTAGATCATATTTCTGGAATACTTATCATGGCAAGTCAAGAAGGTTACTCAAATTATAAAGCACCTGTGTTTGATGGTTCTAACTATGCTTTTTGGAAATTCAGGATGGAGTCATATTTGTCATCTCTGGGGTATGATGTGTATGCTGCCATTGTTACTGCATATACTACTACAAATCCTCCTAGCACAGCTGATGAGAAAAGGACATATGAAAATAATGCTAAGGCTAAAAATGCATTATGTTGTGGTCTTACCAATGACATACTTGTCAAAATCATGGAGTGTAAAACAACCAAGGAAATATGGGACAAACTGTCTAATATTTATCAAGGAGATGATAAAATCAAAGAAGCAAAACTGCAATCCTACAGAGCCAAATTTGAAAGTCTCAGAATGAGTGATGATGAGAAAGTGGCAGAATATCTTCTAAGGGTCCAAGAAATTGTAAATACTATCAGAGGACTTGGTGATACACTGGAAGAGAAGACAGTTGTTACAAAAGTCTTAAGGACTTTAAATCCAAAATGTGAATCCAAAGTGTCTGCAGTTGAAGAAAGAGACTTAAGCAAAGTTACCTTTGATGAACTTCATGGCACTTTCATAGCTTATGAGATGAGAATTAGTAATGACATACCTTCAAGCAAAGAAGCTGCTTTCAAATCAGTCAGAAAAGAAAAGGAGATTTCTGATTCAGAAGAATTGGATGATGATCAAGAAATATCTCTTGCAAGCAAGTTGAAGAAGGGATCTGTTGGTAAGTACAAAGGTAAGCTTCCATTCAAATGTTTTGAGTGTGGAAAGATTGGACACTATGTAGCTCAGTGTCCTTACAAAGACCTAGACAGTGATGAAGATGAAAACAAGAAGCAATTTAAAAAGAAACAGTTTGTTTCTAGAAGGAAAAATAATTTCAGAAAGAAAAGAAGTTTGTTCATAAAAAATGTTGATATGACTGAAAGTGATTCAGATGATTTTCTTGATGAAAATGCACAGACTTTATTTATGGCTATTCTAAATGAAGTTCAAAATGAAAAATGTGAGGAACAATCAAACAGTTGTGAAGCTGTTATTGATTTTGAAGGAGAATTGATGTGTGCATTAAGTCAAGTCAAGAAACTTAAAAAGGAAATCATTGCACAAAGAAGTCAGTTTCAAAAGGAAAATGATATCATGAATGATAAATTAACTTGTTATGAGAAACAAATTACTGATCTAATTCTTTCTCTTGAAGAAAGTAAGAGAATTATTGATGATAAAGACAAAGAGTTGAATAACAAGGACAAGGAATGTCATACACTTGAAGCTGAAATTGTTGATCTAAGAAGAAGACTTGATATGTGCAGAAGTAGTGATAAACTTGATGATCTTCTTAATAGACAAAAAGGATTCAAAGATAAATTAGGTCTTGGATTTGAAGAGGGACAATGTTCTCAAAAGGCTAGTACAAATGGTAAATCAATCATAAGGACAACAAACTACAACAGGAGTGATACTTTTAGGTATAATGCTCACTTTATTGGATATTGTTTTTGTTGCAACAGGTTTGGACATAAAGCCAGTAAATGTAGATTTGGAGTCAGAAGAGAAATGCATTTATTTTCAAGGAATCCATTCATGTTTTTAAGAAGTTTGAAGTGTCACAATTGTAAAAATTTTGGGCATATTGCCAAATTTTGTAGACCTTCTTTGCAAATGCAGCAAACTATAAGGAATACTGTTACAGGTTTGTCTTCTTCAAGTTCTGAAAATAAGTTGCTTGTTTGGAAACCTAAGGTAATCAATAAGAGCCTTGATGTTATGATTGCACAAGCTACTTTTCATGCCAAAAAGAAGGAACAGTGGGTGATTGACAGTGGCTGTTCCAACCACATGACAGGAGACAAAGAAAAATTTGTTAAGTTTGAAGACATTAATGAAGGCTCTGTTATGTTTGGAAATAATGATTGCATTATGATCAAAGGCAAAGGTACAATTCTTCTTGATGATGAAACACCACTACATGATGTGTATTTTGTAGAAGTACTGAAGTACAACTTGTTAAGTGTTAGTCAAATATGTGACAATGGTTTTAATGTGGTTTTTGATGCACATGGATGTGAGATCAAAAAGAAATCAGGTAAAGTTATTGCAGCAGGTCTAAGGACTAGTGGTAACATCTACAATCTTCATAACTCAGAAGCTAAAAGTGTTGATAGCCATATCTGTTTCATGGGTCAAATTGAGGAAAGCTGGTTGTGGCATAGAAGACTTGGTCATGTGAATTTTGACAATCTTGTGAGAATCAACAGGAATAACAATGTCAGAAATATGCCTCATATTTCAAAACCAAGTAATACTATATGCAAAGAGTGTCAGCTGGGTAAGCAAACCAAGGTTAGTTTCAAGCCTAAGGAGTATTTTACTTCAAAACCTCTACAGCTGGTACATTCAGATTTGTGTGGTCCTACAAGGACTAAAGCTATGGGAGGAGAAAAATATTTTATGCTTTTCATTGATGACTTTTCAAGAATGACATGGGTAACATTCTTAAGGCATAAATCAGAGGCATTTGATAGATTCAAAATCTTCAAGAAGATGGTTGAAAAGGAATCTGATTTCAAGCTAAAATGTTTAAGGTTAGACAATGGAGGAGAGTATACTTCAAAGGAATTTGAGGAGTATTGTGAAAAACATGGGATAAGAAGGCAATTCTCCACTCCTAGAACTCCACAGAAAAATGGAGTAGCTGAAAGGAAAAATAGGATTGTAAAAGAAATGGCAAGAACCTTACTACATGATGCAAATCTATCTAATATCTATTGGAGAGAAGCTGTTGATACAGCTGTATATACTTTGAACAGAGTTCAATTAAGGGTAAAGTCAAATTATACACCTTATGAACTTTGGTATGCCCTGTATGCAGTTGTTTCATGACAAGGAAGATGATCATCATTCACAAAAGGAAGAAGAAATTCAGGAAGAGGAAGAAGATCCTGAAAAATCTATTGATGATAAGACAAAGACTCCTTCAAAGGCATATCAAAGAGATCATCCTCATGAGTTGATCATTGGGGACAAAGACAGTGGTGTGGTAACCAGAAGAAAGCTTGCTGCTACACATAATCAAGCACATGTGTGCTTGATATCTAAAATGGAACCTAAAAGTTATGTTGAGGCCAGCAAAGATGAAGCCTAGATTAAAGCCATGGAAGAGGAGTTAAGCCAAATAGAAAAGAACAAAACATGGGAACTTGTTCCAAGACTAGAAGGTAAGAATGTCATTAGATCTAAATGGGTTTTTAGGAATAAGCTTGATGATAAAGGTAAAGTTGTTAGAAACAAAGCTAGATTGGTTTGCAAAGGGTATTCACAAATTGAAGGAATTGACTTTGAAGAAACATTTGCTCCTGTTGCTAGATTAGAAGCTATAAGAATGTTTTTAGCTTTTTCAGTTTATAAAAATTTCAAAGTTTACCAAATGGATGTAAAATCAGCATTTCTAAATGGAGATCTTGAAGAAGAAGTTTACATGGAACAACCAGAAGGTTTTGTGAATAAAGATAATTCAGATCATGTTTATAGGTTGAAAAAGGCCTTATATGGTTTAAAGCAAGCTCCAAGGGCTTGGTATTATAGACTGGATAAGTTTCTGCAGGAACAGGGGTTCACAAAAGGAGGTGTGGACAGTAATCTGTACTATTTAATCAAAGGTGAGGATATTCTGGTTGTTGAAATTTATGTTGATGATATCATTTTTGGTAGTAACAATGATGATATGAGTCATTCATTTCCTAACATCATGAAGTCAGAATTTGAAATGTCTATGTTGGGAGAATTGTCTTTCTTTCTTGGTCTTTAGGTATCTCAGCTTGAAAAGGGAATATTTATCTCACAAAATAAATATGCCAAAGAGATGTTAAAGAGATTTCAAATGGATGATTGCAAACCTTTGGGTACTCCTATGGAGACAGGGCATAAGCTAAGTAAAAATGATGAATCACTTGAAGTAGAACAGTCTCTGTATAGATGTATGATTGGGAGTCTTTTATATCTCACTGTTTCTAGGCCTGATATTATGCAAGCTGTTTGTTTGGTTGCAAGATTTCAAGCTTGTCCTAAACAATCACATTTGAATGCTGTTAAGAGAATCTTTAGATATATTAAGGGTACACTTGATTTTGGTTTATGGTATCCTAGACACAATGATTTTACACTTCTTGCCTATACAGATGTAGACTGGGCTGGGTGTCCTGATGACAGAAAAAGTACAAGTGGGGCAGCTTTCTTTCTAGGAGGCAGATTGGTTGCATGGCATAGTAAGAAACAAGATTGTGTTTCTCTATCCACAGCTGAAGCTGAGTACATTGCTGCTTCTTCATGTTGTACATAGGTACTTTGGATGGTACAATCACTTCTTGATATTAAGGTTGAGGTTAAAAAGCCTGTGTCTATTCTTTGTGATAACACAAGTTCTATCAATATGTCAAAGAATCCTATAATGCATTCAAGAACTAAGCACATTGCTATCAGATATCATTTTCTAAGGGAAAAGGTGATTGAAAATGAAGTTGCTTTGGAATATGTGCATACAAGTGATCAATTGGCTGACATCTTCACAAAGCCTTTGCCAAAGGAGACATTTGAAACTCTGAGACAAAGACTGGGAGTTCTGTCTCTTGTCTCTCTTCAGTAAGTTACAGAGATATTAGATTCAGGGGGAGTTGTCTTCTAGATCATTTTTGATGTCTTGAATCTCATTTGTACATAGTATGTATATAGTTTTTGTACATATTTTTTTGTGGTTGGTAGTATTACAGTATTGTGCATTTGATCAGTGTGATGTAGAGTGTTGGTTTTTGACAGTTTTTTTTTCAGAGGATTGCATTTACAAGAACAGGACTCTATTGGTTGTGGTATTTTTTTTGCCTTTGACAATTTTATGTCAAAAAGGGGGAGAAATGAGTTATGGTTTTGCCATCAATGTCAAAGACAAAGGGGGAGTTTTGTAGCACATTTCACAGTTGAGCATATTGTCTTTTCATTGATGTCAAAATGATGGTGGTTTTCATTGATGCCAAAATGGTAGTGACATCAATGACATGGTCTTCATCAGTGACATGGTCTTCTTGGTAATGACATCAGTGACATGGTCTTCATCAGTGACATGGTCTTCATAGTAATGACATCAGTGACATGGTTTTCAGATCTCTCAGTTTTGATCTTGTGTGAAGTTGTTCTGACTTAGTCATTTTAGTGGATTACAATTGCTTAATCAATGGCATCTCTTATGTTGGTCTGTCATATTGATCAGTGGCATTCATTGCATATTATCAATATTGAATCAGGGCAAGGGCTTGTATCATTTGACAAAAGTTAATATGCATTATATTAACTTCATCTAAATTGGCTTCATGACAGTGGCAGATCTGATGAAGTATGGTTTACAATTCAGTGCTAAAGATATGTTGAGGTTTAGTGTATTTGAAGTGGTAATTGTGTTTTGCTTAGCACTTAACAAGTCTTAAAAATTGTGCTAAACACTTATCTTTCCTAACCATACTGCCCGTCATCATATTTTACACTTTATGTTATAATTTTAAAGTGACCGGTGACAGCAGGTTCTTTCCAAATGATGACCGGTTGAAGGCATCGTTAGTCATTGAGTGGTAAGTTTCTTTAAGCCCAATGCCCTAGCGGAAATGGTGGTCTCAAGTCATTCTAAAAGGCCTTAAATCCAACGATCAGGGTTTAAAACTAAAATGGCAGGCACCGCAGATCAAAGGATCTAGTTTAAATTAGAAGGAATCTACAAACGGTTAGTTGGAGTTGCTAAAATTGACGGCCACTGTGTTTCTAAAAGGCATAAAAGCATGCTATTTTTATGTCTTTCACTGAAGATGAAGAGGGTCTCAAGTTAGATTTTTTTTGGTAAGAGTAAGAGTGAAATTTGGAAGGTTTCCTACGACAAAGAATATGAAAAGAATGTGATCTTCATGATGTTGTTTTTAGTTTTATTTTCTTTCAGAGAATGTGATATGAATAAAAACATGGTGTTGGAAGTTGAACCGATTTTGAAGATATTGTATGATGGAAGTTTATTTTGTATATAGAGAGATTTTGTATGGCAGGTGTGTTCTTGAGCAGATAAGAGAGAAGATCTTGTGTGTGGTGAGAAGTTTTTAATGGGATTTTTGCTATGAAATGTATTTTTGTATTGCAGGTATGAAGAAACAATTTTTGGATAGGGAATTATGTTGAGTTATTGAAATAGTGATGGTGCAATAAATGAATGGAGTTTTTTTAATGATCAAGATGGATTAATATTTGTTCAGAGAAGGTGAAAGTGTTGAAAGACAATAATTTCTCAGAGAGGGTCAATTGTTTAGTTTTGCACAGTGAGAAAGTTCATGAAATGGTGAATTAGATTTTGAGATTGTTTTGCAGAGGTATGAAGTATTTTGAAGATCAAAATTGATTGATTGTAGATAATGATGATAGTTGAAGGTTGATTGCAAAGAATATATTTTTGTTTATTTTAACAGGGAGAAATAAGGTTTTGTTTTTATTGAAACAGGGAAATCCCCTGAGTTATATTTTTCATTGAATTTTAGATGTTGTAATGTTAGTGAGACATGCAGAGAAATACAATATGCCAGTGAGGCAAAATTGTAATGTCAGTGAGACAGTTGTAATCTAAAATTTGTGTTAAGCTAGTGAGGCAGTTGAGTGGTTTTTATACCCCAGGAGGGTTTTCCACTCGGGAAATTTCTTGTGTCAAGTTTTGTTTTGATACTCTGCATATTTTCTTTATTCTATCTAAAGAATTCTATAATTGTTGAATTAAATTAATCAAAAGGAGTAAAAAGTGTTAAAATTGTTAACAACACTGATTCACCCCCCCTCTCAGTGTTGTATGTATTCCTACACTCATCACTCTACCCAGAACTACATATTATCATTTTTATCTTTCGTCGTAATGTGCCTTGATCTCGTGGATACAAGGTATGTAGGCAGTCTGGAATATGAAGGATGTATCCAATACTCAGGCATATACGATTCATCATTCTTCACCCATTTCAATCCATTGACATGTCACCTTTCTAGTCTTTCGTTTATCAAAGTTCGTTCACCTCGACTTGACTAACTCAAGCCGCACAAAAACAAACAAGTGCATCCTTTCAAAGAAAAAGTCCTTAACAAACCTAAAGCAAAGAAACTTACTTATAGAGTCGTATACTGTCCTACATATCGATTGCCAACATCAGCTAAATCAGTCTCAACTGCGTAGCAGATTAGAAAACTTGTCTTTTACAGAGTGTTCCATGATCAAGACCAACACACGCGTCTTGTGCAACATGTGGCATTTTGTAAAACCAGGCATTATCTTTTCAATAGATAACACCCTTTAATGGACACATAGGTCCTACGATAAGGCTATTATCTTTTCCTATCAAATCTATCATGAGCAACCTCTTTGGCAAAAGAATATGTTGGCTGTATGTTTACTTTGTAAGTCAATCAATTTGCTTTTTGGTTTATCTTTTGTTCCTTTTTCCAATACCTATTCAAGACTACCTTGATTTATCTATATCTTGGTATGTTGCAATGCTGTATGAATTGGGGGCATAGTCATTGCTTTTGTGTGCCGTGTTTGAGGAATGATCTTTAGCATCTTTTTTAAGCAACATATTTATCTTGTATGTGTTACGACCTAGCATCTTACATATTAATATTCTTCTTGCATTTATGTATTGAAGTTTATTTTATGTTCAAGACTATGGATCATTCACATGTACAACAAGGTCATATTATGTCTAATGGATCTAAGTTCAAACCGCTTGTTTGCAGAGTCAACATCCATGCACTCGGATATCACAACACCTTGGTCTTTTATACCTTGGTGGCAAACTATCCACGTGCTATATCAAAAAATAAGGATTGCTCTTTATCAACATTTGTGAAACCGTTGCAACAAGCTTATCCATCTACCCATCCATTTATCCCTATCATTATATAGTTTTCAAGCAATGATCGATCAACAATCTTTCTCTCATTTTCTATTCTATCTCCACTTACTTCTATCCAACCTCGTCTGCCAACACACTCTTCTAGTCGAGCGTCAACCCAGTTCTTTTGTCGCTTCCCTGTCTTTCCTCTCGAGGGGGCATCCTATGCTAGCTACACAGGGGTAACTAGCTACATTGGGGCATCAAAATTGTATCATGTCTTCAACAATTATTTTCTCTGAAGCAACACTGTAAACTACATTGCATCAAAAAGGGGCAAAATGTAGACACCCTAAAATGACCAAGTCATCACACCACTTGCATTTCTGTCGCATCACCTACATTTCAACATTAATTAAATAATCTAATTATGTAATTAATTTCATCAAATTCTTCCAAAACTCCACAAATTAATATTAATTAAATAAATTCCCTTTATTTCATTAATTTCATCAAAATCAACTTTATTCTTCTAAAATTAAATAATTTTTATTATTTAATTAAATCATAATTCTCTTTCAAAATTTCAAGTCTACATTAATTAAATAAATCCTATTATTTAATTAATTCATCACAAATCCTCTTATCTAAAATTAAATAATTTACATTATTTAATTAAATCAATTATTCTTCTAAATTCAAATAAATCATGCAAATTTATTTAAATTATCTCAATCCTTTAAAAATAAATAAAATCAAGTATTTTATTTATAATCTTCATATTCCTCTAATCTTGCACAAACAATTAAATAAATTTATTTATTTAATTTGCTTTTTCCTTTAAAAACAAATCTTCTAAAAATAAAATATAATCACATATTTTATTTATCCTTCATCATGCAAAATAGATTAAATCAATTTATTTGTTTAATTTATTTAAATCTTCATATCTTATCTATTCTTCAAAATCATGCACAAACAATTAAATAAATTTATTTATTTAATTTCAATTATCTATCCAATTCCTCTAAAAATATCATGTTAACTCATGTGCACAATCAGTCTTATTTTTTAAAACTTCAAAAAAGGTAAATTACAAGTTAAGTTAAATGGCTTTAATTTATCTTGTTTTCATCAACTCATTAATTAGAAAAAAAAGCATTCTAATTTATGAAATCAAATCTATCTTTATAAAAAAAAGTAATTATCTTAATAAAAATACCTTTTTGGAGTGACACATGTTGTGTGCATATTCAACATGAGTTATTTGATTTATCTGAACCATTCATTCTATGGATTTATTTCATCCATTGATCGATCATGTTTCAAACCTATATAAACCCCCCTCATCTCCTTCACAAATCCTCTTCGATCATTTATTCATAGGCATTCCTTAAATGGCGAATTGAGCATACATCGTATCGTTGAGGACATCAATCTTTTGAGCACGAATACCCCTACATCTGCTTGTTGCAACCATGGTTTGACAACGTTATTGAGCAATCTACATATCTACAAAGAGAACAATACAAGCTAGGTGAAGTCTTTCTTGTTTTATTTGATTTATTCATTGATATTGGCTTTTTACTTAGATCGATCTCTTTATGTTATGGGTTATTGAGTTGTTATTATTATCATTGTTGTGATTTTATCATTCGACTTCCTAATTTTCCTCATACACACATAGTATCATTCATCTTATTGCATTGGAAAACTTACAAAAAAATTGAAAAATTGGAAAGATTGGAAAAAATTGCATGCTAGGGTTTTGCATGTTGCATCAATTAATTTGAATTTCATCAAATTTATAATTTTTGCATTAGATGTGATTTAAATTACAGAAAATTACAAAATTTCAATATCTTACATTGCATTTTCATCATAAAATTGCTAGGGTTTTGTTGAAAAATGTGAATTTTGCATATAATCTAGTAATTCCAAAACCTAGGGTTTGTAGGTAAAATCTTGTTTCAGATTTTTCTACTTATTTTAGAGGCTAATTCAAATTTGCATTTGTCTGTAGTCTTTCATTTTGTAACATATTTTCATTTAGATGTTAAAAATTTGCATTTTTGCATAGAAAAAGTCAACAAAAAACTAGCATTTCCATTGATTTTTCATTAGATTTGCACTTGCATTTTGCATGTTAGAGCATAAAAATAATTTTCAGATATGAGAGCATATAATTTTCATCATACATCATCTTGCTAAACATTCATAAAGCATTTCGTGTCAAGACCTTAAACCTAGGGCTTCAAAAACATTGATTGTCACTAGATTTGGCCTTTTCAACTCTCTAAATTTGCACCATAGGCATGTTGTGAAGGATGTTTTTGCACTAATTAGTTGTTATCAGGGTAATAATTTTATTCCCCTCCTAAAAATATTTACAACACCTTTTTATCAGGCTCTTGTATCAAAATTTTGGTGAAAAACTACACAATTTTGTTATTTTTGCCCTAAGGTTTGGCCTAGTTTACACTCCAAGTGTGTTGTGACAAATTTTATGGATTGAGGTGACTGATATCATTTATATTATTTTTTGTACCTCCTAAAATTCATTACAACACCCCTTTTTCTAGCTCTTGGAGTTGAAAACCCGTGAAAAAGTGCCTATTTTTTCTATATTTTCACTAGGGTTTGACCTTGAGTGGCACTAAAAGCATGTTGTGATTGATATTTTGGCACTAAGTGGCTGTTATTACTGATATAATTTTCTGTCCATCTTCATTTTCCTAACAACACCCTTGGTCATGCTCTTTTGCATTGAGATTTGGTGAAAATCGCATGTTTTAGCATATTTTCACTATATTTTGACTTGTCGTCATCCTAGATTTGCATGAGTCTAATAACTCGCTGCCCTAAGAGAAACATTCCTTTAAGAAGAATCATAAGACACATGGGATCTAGTTCTCTTGAAGAAGTTAGAACATTGAACACCTTCTTTACAAAAGGAGAGACACACATGTTACAAGACATTACACCTATCACAAATACAATGGAAGAGCAAATTTTTCATGATGTTGATGATACTATTGAGATGACAGGATATGTATCTAATGAGAAAATAAATAAACTAGACAAAGACCTAGCTAAATTCCAAGACTATGTGCAAACTGAGAGGATAGCTAAAGAAGCTGTACCTGTGATTCACCATGTAAGAGAATTGATAAAAGAGGGATAATATGGTGTTAATGCAATTCATGGTTTAGCATATATTGTACAAATCAATATCATGCCAGTAATTGAATGTGTAAAAGTGATAAATAACACTTTGTCACCATCTCATACATAAGTATTAACACCTATACTGACTATGAGAATATCCACTTTTACATCCACAATCTTAACAACTGATGTGAATGCTTGTAATAATGCTACCACTAGTATTGGAGTATCTAATGGCACTAATTACAAAGCTGTGGGATTTAATTATCAGAATTTGATTTCTAAGGAAACCTCCTCTATGCATAATTGTTCTCAACCACCTATCTATTCCACTCATTTCTAGCCACCTATTACCTACTCACAACCATCTTCCACCTACCATTATGTCCAACCACCATTGACCTATTCTCAACCTCTGCCTATCATATCTCAAGCTCAATCACCTCCTCACTTTGCTTCCAATTCTTCACAACAAACTACATCTCCTAATGATTCCATCCTCAACCAACTTTTACAGGCATTAATGCTTTACAACAAAAGGTAACAAAATTGACAAATTCTTCGCAACCTAATATATCATGCCCATAATCCCCTTTCCTATGCAATCCTAAGAACCCCTATGCTCAAGCAGTTTGAGACTCCTCGCTTTGAAAAATATGGTGGAAAAGGTGATCCTAATACTCATGTGGCAACATTCACAGCTATTTGTAGTGATTTTTATTTTGAAGAGGATTTGTTCGCAAAACTTTTCCTGCAATCTCTCAAAGATACTATTTTAGAATGGTTTTGCTCTTTGCCTCTAAATTCAATACACTCCTTTTCACAATTGATTGATAAATTCCTACAACATTTTCAAGAAAACATCAGACCCCAAGTCTCCTTAATTGACTTGGTTCACTGCAAGCAAGGTCTAAAAGAGAAGTTAACTAAGTTTATTAGTTGGTATCAAGATCTATATACACAAATTCAATTTCAGATGAAAGATGAGGATGTTTAGAAGGTGTTTATCACTAATCTACAACCTAACATCCGTGATAAAATCCTCTTGATGAAATATAACTCCTTTCAATATTTATGCACCACCCTTCGTGATTACCAACTTCCATCTAGTCAATATGAAAACCAAAACTCATCAGCTCAAGTTAGTCAATCCATGGGTGGATCATCACAAAACAACTTTAAGAGAAACAACAACAATAGGAGTTTCATCAAGATTAATGGATTGAATACGAACAACTTTTCTAATGTGTTTGCTATCACTAATCTGAAGAAGACATCATATCAACCAAGAAAGTTTACTCTAATATCTGAGTCCTATCATTCTATCATGAATCAAGCTATGAGTAATAACATTCTGAAGCTTCCCTCAATTAAGCTTGTTGATCCTAGTAAAGTACAAGGACCTTACTTTGATGCTAATGCCTTTTGTCATTTTCATCAAACACAAGGACATGACACTGAACAATGTATGCATCTTAAACATGAAATACAAGACCTCATTGATTCGAATATCATACAGGTATCGGGTGTGAATGATAATAGAAATAAGTCGGTTGCTCTGCTGAATCAAAATTTACAAATCTTCACTAATCCTTTCCCTAAACATACTAATAACAATATGTTGGAACAAGGTTTAGTGGAAGTAGATGATGATGATTATTTAGACTATGATAATATCCTGGGTATGATTGAAGTGGATAAGAAGCAAGTGGATAATCCTCTTCATCCACGAAGACAGGGAATTTATGCTGATGTTCCTCCTCCATTATCCTTATATGGATCAGGAGATAACCAAAATGCTTCAGAAAAACAAGTAGAACAATTGACACAGACAAGTGAGAAGGTACAAGATAATTCCTATTACTGTGTTAGAAAGATTCAACAATGAAAACTTGCTAAAAATCATAAAAGAGTAAGATGACTGTCAGCAATTGGAAATAATAGTGGTTCTCCCCCTCATAAACAACAAAAAGTCTCACTTCAACAAGGAATTACAAAACAAACATCATATAATAATAAACAAGTCTTTCATAAGAACCACTCAAACTTTGCACTCAACATGATCGAATACCTCTCCAAGAGGTTCGCAAATTCAAAAATCTAATACAACAATCATACAGGTAAGTATCTCTAACCCTTTTGTCTCTCATGATGTGCTTCCCTCATGATGTGTTATGTGTTGTTTAGGCCTCCTAGGATGACCCTTGATTCTCTCGTAAGGTCCAGGATACCAGGAGACTGCCTCTGTTGTGACCTTCTTCTATTTGTATCATCATTCTTCCATATTGCCTCTCTCTCTGATTTCATTGTTGTGTGTTGTGTCTTGAGAACATAGCATTGTGGTTGGTGACACTGGGGGCACCCTCCTATGTGACTATCCCTAAGACACTTGTTTCTCCTCTCTTATTTATTGTTCCCTTCCTCTAGTGTTTCTATCTAGTGGGTGGATGAAAAAAACATTTATATTGATGTGGACCTAGTGTCCCTTTCTTGAGTAATCAAAAATTGGACTTAGTTCCTAATATGACGATGGGGTTGTATATCTTATCTGACACTTCGTAGTGGAAGCACTCGTGCTTTCCGCGTAGTGATTTTGATGGTGTTCTATCTCATTTACAAATCATAACAATACTGTTGCTCCATGCACTTTGTCTATCTTGAATTTTGCATGCCTCAGATTTCATATGCATTGATGTTGTTGTTTATCATGATTATGGACACTTACATGTTTCTTGTAGGGATGCATTTGTGGGAACATTTGGTGATCGTAATGTACATGTCACCTCCGGGGGGCATGGGCTTTGTGAAATTATGTGTTCCCTTGTGTGTTTTCTTCCTACCTTAATGTGCTTGATATCGATGAATGATATCAACCACCTTAAGGTGGGGGCATATATAAGGTAAGCTATCTGTTGTAGATGTTAGCAATGTGCTTGTCCTCAAGTGCAGTTTAAAGACTTGTACGATGAGTACATCCTACACTCTGAGTTTGTTTTTAATCAATCAATCAATCAATTGTCTAAGCCCTCTGCGGAGGTGGGATATCGAGCATATCCTTTTTCTTAAGCCCTCTATGGAGGTGGGGATGGTGTATTTCTTAGAGCAGATTGCATCATCCTATCATTTTCAAAAGTCCTTTGTGGAGGCGGGGAGTGGTTCTGTGACTAACTCAACCCTTAAGCATGTCTTTTGTAATTGTTGTGGTGAAGCCCAATCATCGGTGTGTGCCCGTAATGTGCCTGAGATGGTGCTAAACCTAGAAATAGGAACACTCCATCGCTTGTCTGTCGTGTTTTCTCCGTGTCTTCAAAGTGTGTATTTTGGCGTGCTTGTTTTGTGTGGCGTGTTTGTTGCCCCATATGTAGTTTAAAGACCTGTACGATGAGTGCATGCTACATTTTGGGAAGTTTTGTGTGTCTTGCATGTGTGTTGCCCCATATATGCAGTTTAAAGACCTATGCGATGAGTACAACCTGCATTATGGGAGGTTTGTTTACTTTCCTGTACTTGCATCTGCATTTCATATAAATGAGAAAAAGAAAAGAAATGAAATCATTCATGTCTTCTATACATTAATGTGTCTTCTATGCATTCAATGTACTCTCCATGTTTTGTGTGACTGTAATTGTATTCTCCATGTTTTACGTGACTGTAACTGTCTTCTCCATGTTTTGCGTGCCTGTTACTATTTTATATATGATTGGCGTGTCTTCTCTGTGCTTGGTGTGTTCGTTGTGCTTGTGACGATACTTTAATGCATGTATTGCCCTCACATTTATACATACATTAAAGTGGAAGCTAAATGTAATGTTGGAAAATGTCCCCTTGGGGGCTTTTCCCTCAAAAGGTTTAGCTCCCGGGTCTCTTAGCTGCATTTAGGAAATATTACATCATAATTCAACATCCCAATGGAATGAACCCTAGGTATCATGATAAATGGGGCCTAGGGGGACCCCTTGAGCTTAACCCTATCCAAAATAGGGAGAGGACTTGGGCCCTAGTCCTGCCCTATTTTGGGTCAGGCCCAAATTTGAAGTGTCGGTTTATGATCGTTATTTGGTCCTTAGGCTGACATGGTAAGTTTGAATTTACGAAATCTTGGCGGGAATGTTTGTAGTTGCATATAAAAGCATGTTTAGGCATTCATTTGTAAACTAGATTTCAACTAGATTGTTATTGTGAACTTTATGCATCCTAAAGGTGATTCAAGGCTTTCATTGTGTTGCAAGAGCATATTTGTGTTGTCTATGTGTTTGTGTTTACAGATTTGAGCATCCATCTCCTCACAGAATGAAGAGCTTCTTCCTCCCATGAGATCTTCACTACAATGTGATAACTATTGTGATTATTGAGCATTTATCATTTGGTTTTTGCCTCTGCCTCCCTAGGCACAAACTCTCTATCTGACAACAGTGTTTGGAAGACTTGAATGTCTCTCTGGGGCTTATTGAGGCAAGCCTCTAAACACCACAACCACCTCCCAAAGTTTTCATGATTGCAGGTTACAGGTTGGAGTTGTAGACAACGTGAAGTTGCAGGAGGGTACAATAGAGTGTCGAGATTGCAGATCAGTGAAATAAATAGCTACCTAGACTTGGCTACCTGCTCATTAGTCCTTGAAGTTTCACAACGAGAAAATCTTTGGTACAATAGATAAAAGTTGCAGACCTTGTTTCTAGATCTCAACAAAAAGTAGGGTACTGGACTTGGGCACCCACTCTTTAGTCCTCAACTTTTCTGCCTTCGGACCTTGAAAACAAGTGCATAGTTATTTGATATTTTACATCTTTATGCAGAAGCATTTTCCGTAATTCATTTCTTTTGTTGGATCTAGGGCATACAACTGAGAGGGGGGGGGGGTGAATCAGTTGTATAGAACTTGTTCTCTTTCAAACACTTAATTCTCTGTTGTTAGTTAGCAGCATATCAAATAATCATTCATGGAAGCACAATACATAAACACAAGAGCAGATAAGCATCAACACATTGAACACCAAGATTTTGACGTGGAAAACCCGGTTAAGGGAAAAACCACGGGGTGATTAACCCAAGAATTATTCTCTGTTAGAAGAATAAGGAAAAATGAATGGCACATGCCAATAAGGGCTCACTGCCCGAGCACACTGCTCACAAAGAGGCCCACTGCCTACAAGGAGACACACTGTCTACAGAGTGATAAAAATCACAGTCTTGAACTGGAGAATGACATCTCTACCATGTCCGGATCAGTTCCATTTAAGCCCAACAATCTCTGCTCTGCCTTTCGCACCTTTCTTCGCTACACCATACTCATCACCATGCCACACACTGAAATGAATTCACAAATCATTATTTATACAAGACATCGACTTAGGAACAAGCATCTAAGTCGGCAAACAACCATAGGAGTATCCGCAAGATGAATAACACATCCGGTCGGCCATCACAAGAACATTCGCAGGATGAACAACTCATCCGGTCGGCTACACAGAGCAATAACTTCATCCGGAAGAGTAACTTCAATTCCGGGCTCTACCATCAATGCGGACCAACAACACAACCTAAACATGATTCAAGAACCTTCACAAGTCTGTCTGAAAGTCCGGATACATCCGCACTTTCTCTGCTTACTGGGATCTCTTGTCTTCCTCATCCGGAACTTCAAGAACACAGTCTGTCGTCACTGTCATAATGCAAGAGGTACTTCTGGACCTCCAAATCACACACAAATCAGGATGACACATCACAAGGACATCTAAAACACTCCTTCCAATCCGCAGATTATGATAATACAATTCCGGACCTCACCGGACCTTTTTGTGATCCTCTGTCACCTCCGGATACTTGCCGGACCCGGTTCTATACCGGCAGCCATAACTCCTTCAGATCTTCATGCGGACCTCTGAAATCTTAACTGTAGCATCTCAAGACTCATATCTACTAACCCTTTAATCCGCATCCTCCGGTTCTCATCCTATACAGTATATTTACCTTCTTCTCATTACTGTTCTTCACTGTTCCTGACTGAGGCTAATTTTCTCAATATCCTCAGCACAAAGCTCATCAAATCCTTCTTGTCAATGCAGTATGAGTATGTTGACATCAATGACAACAATGGCTCACCTCATACTTGCAACAATCTCCCCCTTTGTCATTGATGGCAACATATGATGTGAAAAACCATCAAGACAAGAACTTCTCTTTTCTGTCACAGCTCCCCCTATCAACAACCACTTGTTTTTCACATGTCTTCTCTCCCCCTTTGACATCAATGGCAAAGGGCTCATACTTGCAACTCTCATGCATCAGAATAATACCAGCTGCTCCCCCTTAGTTGCAGCTCCCCATTAGTCCGGATCACAAGATATGACTGTGATAGCCACCGGACTGATGCACATCAGTGCATCTTAGTTCATCACCGGAGGGGCCATGACCCCTAACTTCTCCCGGAGATATTCAAAAGAGTCCTTGGGAAGAGGTTTTGTAAAGATATCTGCAATCTGATCCTTGGAGGGAACATACTCCAATCTGACTTCTTCCTTGTTTACTTGTTCTCTCAAAAAGTGAAATTTGATAGATATGTGCTTAGTCTTAGAATGCAATACCGGATTCTTAGAAATATTAATTGCACTTGAATTGTCACAGAAAATTGTGATAGGCTCCTCATATTCAACTTTGATGTCTCTTAGCATCTGCTTCATCCACAAGATTTGAGTGCAACTACCTGCTGCTGCAATGTATTCTGCTTCAGTTGTAGACAGAGATATTGCATCTTGTTTCTTGCTTAGCCAAGAAACCAATCTCTTCCCCAAAAAGAATGCTCCACCACTAGTGCTCTTCCGGTCATCCACATCTCCTGCCCAATCTGCATCTGTGTAAGCATGAAGAGAAAAATCCGGATCTCTAGGATACCATAGACCATACTCAACTGTCCCTTTCAAGTATCTAAAAATTCTTTTGATTGCCATAACATGAGATTCTCTAGGATCAGCCTGGAATCTTGCCACAAGACCAACAGCTTGCATTATATCTGGTCTAGTTTGAGTGAGATACAACAATCCACCAATTATTGATCTATACTTTGTCTGATCTGCCTTTGGAGGATCATCATCTTTGCTTAACTTACATCCGGTTGCCATAGGAGTGTTCATAGGCTTTGAGTCTTCCATACCAAATTTCTTTAACAATTCTTTCACATATTTGGTCTGAGAAATGAAGATCCCTTCTTTTGTTTGAGTAATTTGCAGACCCAAGAAGAAATTCATTTCACCAAGCATAGACATTTCAAACTCACTTTTCATCTGATTTGCAAAAGTTTTACACATACTATCTCTTCCTCCAAAAATGATATCATCCACAAACACTTCAACAATCAGAATGTTTTCATGATCAATTTTGAAATATAAGTTGCTGTCAGCAGTACCTTTGTTGAATCCAATCTGCACAAGATGCTTATCCAACCTTTCATACCATGCTCTTGGGGCTTGCTTCAATCCATACAAAGCTTTCTTCAACTTGCAGACCATATCATTATTATCAGACAATTGAAATCCATCCGGTTGTTCAATGTAGACTTCTTCTTCCAGATCACCATTTAGGAAGGCAGACTTGACATCCATCTGATATACCTTGAAATCTTTGAAGGCAGCAAATGCAAGAAGTAATCTGACTGCTTCAATTCTTGCTACCGGAGCAAAAGTCTCTTCAAAGTCAATTCCTTCTATTTGAGAGTAGCCTTTGCAGACCAATCTAGCTTTGTTTCTGATTACTTCACCAGCTTCATTTAGTTTGTTCCGGAAGACCCACTTGGTTCCAATTACATTCCTGTCTCTAGGTCTGGGAACAAGATCCCAAGTATGATTTTTCTCAATTTGCATCAGTTCATCTTCCATTGCTTTGGTCCAATTTTCATCATTGCAGGCTTCATTTATTGTTTTAGGTTCAATCCTTGAAATCAGACAACATTCATTCTGATCTTGAGCAATATTCCTTCTAGTTTGTACACCTTTGCTTCTGTCACCTATGATCTGATCTTCAGAGTGATTTAGTTTTACATACCTTGGAATTTTGGGAGTATCCAGTACTACTGTTTCTTGATCAGGCTCATTTAAACCTAACTCTTCTTCCTGATTTACCGGATCAGGCTGACTCTGTTTCACCGGAGAGGATTGAGTTCCTTGAACACTATCTTGGTCATCTTCATCAAATTCATAAAATCTTGAAGGTTTCTCAATTCCTTCATCAACCTTTACATTGGTACTTTCTATCATCTTCCTCAATCTCTTATTGTAACACCGATATGCTTTGCTTTGAGTGGAGTAGCCCAAGAAAATTCCTTCATCACTTCTAGCATCAAACTTTCCTAGATCTTCATCTCTTTTAATATAACACTTGCTACCAAATACCCTGAAATATTTCACAGTAGGAGTGATGCCAAACCAAAGTTCATAGGGGGTCTTACCGGTGTTGTTTCTGATTTGAACTCGATTGAGAGTGTAGACTGCAGTGCTGATAGCTTCTTTCCAAAACATTTGAGGAACATTTGCTTCCAACATCATTGTCCTAGCAGCTTCCTGGATGGTCCGGTTCTTTCTCTCAACTACTCCATTCTGCTGTGGAGTCTTAGGAGCAGACAACTGTCTCCTTATACCCTGTTTCTCACAAAAGTCAATGAATTCACCAGATGTAAATTCACCACCTCTATCAGACCTTAGACACTTTAGTTTCAATCCGGTTTGATTCTCCACCATAGCTTTGAAGATTTTGAACTTCTCAAAAGCTTCTGATTTTTCTTTCAGAAAGGTAACCCACATCATCCGGGAATGATCATCAATTAACAACATAAAATATCTATCACCTTGCAGACTCTTGATTCTTGTCGGACCACATAGATCAGTATGTACTAATTCCAACAATCCGGTAGAAGACTGATCTTTGCTTTTAAAAGAGACTCTGCTTTGTTTGCCTAACTGACATTCTTTACACACACTGTTTGTAGGTTTTATCAACTTTGGAAGATCTCTCACAGCCTGAGTATTGCTTATTTTGATGATGTTATCAAAATTTACATGACACATTCTTCTATGCCATAACCAACTCTGATCAATTTGAACAAACAAACAACTTTTATTTGAACCAACCAGATGAAAGATGTTACCTCTTGTCTGAGTACCGGATGCAATTTCAGTTCCGGAGCTTGTAAAGATTCTGCATTTTCCATTCTTGAACCGGAGATCATAGCCTTTGTCCACTAACTGACCAACACTGAGAAGATTGTGCTTCAATCCTTCAACATATAGTACATTACCTGTTTTGCTCTTACCATCAAAGGAAATAGTTCCCCTACCTCTGATTCTGCCAGCAGAATTGTCACCAAACTTTACCATTCCTCCTTCATATCTTTCCAAGTCTAAGAACTTATTCTTGTCACCAGTCATATGGTGAGAGCATCCACTGTCAATAACCCAATCATCCTTTTCTTCCACTTGAGCAGCCAAGGCTTTTTCAACAACTTTGTGATTGACAGATTCAGAGAGCAAGGAATCTTCTTCCTTGATGGCTATAAACACCCACTCATTTCCGGATTTGCTTCCTGGATCTGATTCATCATCTGTTACTCCTTCATTGTCATCTTCTTCATGAACATAATAGCAATTCTTTTGAAACCTTTGTCTGTGAGTATTAGATCTTGCAGATCTCTCCGGACATCTTGAGGCAAAATGACCAATCTTATTGCAGTTAAAACACTTAAAGGGTAGTTTTCCTTCATACTTACCGGATCCTCTTGGCAGTCTCTTTGCAATGAGGGCTTCAAGTTGAGCTGTTTCTGCTTCTTCTTCTTCCATGTCTCTTCTTGCTTGATCATACCATGACATTTTCCTTGATGAGTTTTCACCCGGATCAAATCTCTGTTTGCCTTTCACATAGGCACTGGCTTTAAAAGCAGACTCAGTCTTGGGTGGATCATCTCCAAACTCGGTCATTTCAAATGCAGCTAGTTTGCCAGCTAGTTGTTCTCTTGTGACTGTTGTGTGGGCTCTGAATTCATCAATGGCAGCAACTTTGATTTTGTAGGCAGCAGGAAGGGATCTTAGGATTTTGCAGACAATCTCATTTTCATCTAGAGTTCCACCAGCATTTCTGATTCCACATACCAGCTCATTTACTCTTGGCATAAAGGTAGTAATGTTTTCATCATCTCTCATTTTCAATCTTTCAAATTTCCCTTTCAGACTTTGCAACCTTGCACTTTTGACAAACTCATCTCCTTCATACAGAAGTTCCAGTTTAGTTAGGATCTCATATGCAGTTGGTAGGTCAATGACATTCGAGAGATCTGAGTCATTCAATGCGCTTAGAAGAGCTTCCTTGGTCCGCAGATTATTTTCAGCTTCTGTGGTTTCATCAGGAGTTGTCGGACCACCTTGTGGGGGTATATATGGTTTTGAAATCATAGCCAAGTATGCTTTTCCCATACATTCCAGATGACACTTCATGCGACCTTTCCAGAGAGTGAAGTTGGTTCCATCGAACTTCGGACTATCCTTCTTGTATGACGACATCCTGGATCACCTCAAGCGGTTAAGCTCCTATCAGAGGAACTTGGCTCTGATACCAATTGTTGGATCTAGGGCATACAACTGAGAGGGGGGGGGGTGAATCAGTTGTATAGAACTTGTTCTCTTTCAAACACTTAATTCTCTGTTGTTAGTTAGCAGCATATCAAATAATCATTCATGGAAGCACAATACATAAACACAAGAGCAGATAAGCATCAACACATTGAACACCAAGATTTTGACGTGGAAAACCCGGTTAAGGGAAAAACCACGGGGTGATTAACCCAAGAATTATTCTCTGTTAGAAGAATAAGGAAAAATGAATGGCACATGCCAATAAGGGCTCACTGCCCGAGCACACTGCTCACAAAGAGGCCCACTGCCTACAAGGAGACACACTGTCTACAGAGTGATAAAAATCACAGTCTTGAACTGGAGAATGACATCTCTACCATGTCCGGATCAGTTCCATTTAAGCCCAACAATCTCTGCTCTGCCTTTCGCACCTTTCTTCGCTACACCATACTCATCACCATGCCACACACTGAAATGAATTCACAAATCATTATTTATACAAGACATCGACTTAGGAACAAGCATCTAAGTCGGCAAACAACCATAGGAGTATCCGCAAGATGAATAACACATCCGGTCGGCCATCACAAGAACATTCGCAGGATGAACAACTCATCCGGTCGGCTACACAGAGCAATAACTTCATCCGGAAGAGTAACTTCAATTCCGGGCTCTACCATCAATGCGGACCAACAACACAACCTAAACATGATTCAAGAACCTTCACAAGTCTGTCTGAAAGTCCGGATACATCCGCACTTTCTCTGCTTACTGGGATCTCTTGTCTTCCTCATCCGGAACTTCAAGAACACAGTCTGTCGTCACTGTCATAATGCAAGAGGTACTTCCGGACCTCCAAATCACACACAAATCAGGATGACACATCACAAGGACATCTAAAACACTCCTTCCAATCCGCAGATTATGATAATACAATTCCGGACCTCACCGGACCTTTTTGTGATCCTCTGTCACCTCCGGATACTTGCCGGACCCGGTTCTATACCGGCAGCCATAACTCCTTCAGATCTTCATGCGGACCTCTGAAATCTTAACTGTAGCATCTCAAGACTCATATCTACTAACCCTTTAATCCGCATCCTCCGGTTCTCATCCTATACAGTATATTTACCTTCTTCTCATTACTGTTCTTCACTGTTCCTGACTGAGGCTAATTTTCTCAATATCCTCAGCACAAAGCTCATCAAATCCTTCTTGTCAATGCAGTATGAGTATGTTGACATCAATGACAACAATGGCTCACCTCATACTTGCAACATCTTTACTGTTGTATTTGCGTAATTAGGGTTTTAAGGTATAATTGAACATAAGAGAAGGAAATTGTCAATCTAATCATAAAAATCCAAGTTTCCCTACATCTCATAGTGACCTAGGGTATGATAGTACATTGCAACTCGACCCTAGGTCCTTGAATGAAAGGGTGAAAGGAGGATACACACCAAAACTACCAAATACCAAACATCTAAATTTTACCCCTTACAATTTCTTCCCATATGCTAGTTTCTACTTGCTTTTCTTGATCTATGTACCAAGTTCCAGCTATCGGACACAAGGTCCAATGTAATAATTAGATATACAGCTGGTCATCATATTCTTAATTCTCCTCCTAGTAGTATTGACGTATCTTCAAGTGTCTTTCAATGGGATATCACCTTTGTAAGGGGGAATGTCTCATATTCTCCAAATTGTGGTATGAATTTTGCTGATATCAGAGTCTTGAAGGTTTCCCACTTCCTTATAGTTTGTTTATGGGTGTTATACCAACATGCTGCAGTACAGGTAAGGGTATGTTGTATTTTGGCCATATGGTCTACTTCGTCTGGAATTATTGGTTCAATTTGATTTAGATATTGTTGTAACTCCCCTATTCCAGAGTATTTTGGAAATCTGGCCTGTGGATTTTGGGAAACTAGACTGACTATTTGATGATCTTTTCTGTTGCTCTTCTCTTCTATTCTTGTTGGGCCACACATGTCTTTCCCTAAACTATTTTGTTCTTGTCTTGTTTTCTTAATCATGAATATCCTCTGGGAGCCAAAAAGTCTCCAAGAGTATAATTCTTGGTTGTTTTGTATCCAAGCTTCCAGTACTACCTCACTATCTATACTTTCATTAACACTTTCTATTTCCATTTACCCTTCTAAGTTGGGTTCTTTTAGAATTTTCCCCTTTTGAGTTGGGTTCTTTCAGAATTTCTTCTTCCAATATAATGATGGTGTTGATTATTCGGTCCTTATCTTCATAATCCTCTAGATTAACTTCCTCCACATAGGCTTCTTCCACCTTCCTCCCTAGGGGTATATGAACCACCCTTTTATCACTGGCAAATGGGATCTCTTCCTTTCTAGCATCAATCATCCCTTTAGAGTCTACAAGCCATCTTAGTCCTAGGAGTGCATCAAATGAATCAAAGGTTTCTTTCAAAGTTACTACCTTAAAGTCAACTGATTGTTTTACAGCTTACATTTACCTCTACATCTTCCCATGTTCCAAGAGTCTTCATTCCAATACCATCTGTTAGACTAATGCTATAAGGAGTGGGTTCTAGGGGGTTTTCCCATCTGTTCCCATATTCTTTTGGGGATCAGATTGACATCCAACCCTAAGTCAATCATAACCTTGGGGATTTTCTTTTGTAATATCCAGAGTTCAATCATGATTGGTCTTAACTTCCAATGCCTCTCTACTACCCTTACTTGTGGTAAGGTCTTTTTATTCCAGTATTTACTAAGTTGGATTAGTTTAGTGAGAAGATCTTGTTGGCCCCCCACCCTTGTGAATTGTTTAAGGATTCTTACCTCTTGTTCTGTAAAGTAGGTTTGTTCTAGTTTATCCCTTTCCACTTCTTGTTTCCAGAATCTACTTGGTTTGTTCAACAATCTAGTCATGTTGTTCCTTGGTAGGGTAAAATTCATCCTCCTCAAAACTATTCTCCTCTTCTAAGGTTTCCTAGGCTTGTTTCCCCGTATCTATGTCCTTCCAGGTTACTACCGCAGCCCTGTTCTAGATTGTAATTGTTGAGTCGGTATGGTAGTTACTTCTGATAGTATCTTCTTCTGTCATGTATCTGTCAAGTTTTCCAATTTTTTGGCATTGTTTCCTTCTTTCTTTTGACACCTTGAATGTCTTCCAGAGGAGCCTAGCCCCTCTTGCAAATCTAGAATCGGTCTTTGCCTTTTTGGTTCTATGTACTGTAGTGCTGTCAAGCTTTTTCACAATTAAATGCATCATGTCCTCTTCACCATAGAATCTACAATGTGTCCCCTTTTCACCCCAACATTCTATGGTGAAGTGTCTCATTTTCCCACAATTGAAGCAAGTTACATATGGCTGCCTACCTCTGCCTCTTCCATTACCTCTTCCTCCTTGGAAGGGTCCCTTATCATTGTAGCTTCCTAGTCCCTAAATAACATTGACACTTCTTTTCCATAATGGGGCCCAGTATCCATAATCTGGTGCATACAGTGGTCTTTCCACCAATCCTTTTATATAGGCCATCTACTGGTCATGATCTAATTCTTTGTTTATTCAAAACTTACTAGATGGGCATTCCAAAGTTTCGTGTCTATCCCATTCTCCGCATATCCCACAATATACTAAATTTGGTTTTTTTATGGTTTGTAGGTCCACCCTTAAGGCATTTTCTTTCTTTTTGCTACCTCCATTGGACGTTCATTTTGGATGTGGCCTTCTTTGCCACAATAGGAGCACCAAATTTTGGGCCTTTGTGGGCCAATCTCCCTTTTCATTAGTTCTTTCCTCAGTTGCAGTTAGTCTATTTTTAGCTGTAATTTCTCCATTTTCCTATTTTCCTTTTCTCTTTCTATTTTTCTTCAGGATTGTCCCTCTATCTAGCATGCTAACACAACTAGGTTTGACTATGAAGTAAAAATCCTACCATCTAGATTCATCCTTAACTCTAGGACTATGGCTGATAAGAACCATTCTCTCTTTTGCTTATCGTTTAGTGGTTCATATAATCACCTAACCACTTCCTTAAATCTTTTATCAAATTCTAGGATAGACTTATTGCCTTTTTGAGATAACTCCCTTAGTTTACTTACTCCCTCTGTCGAAAGCTCTGGGCTATCAAAATTTTCTAGGAATGCTGCTTTTACCTCATCCCATGTTTTATTGTTATGGAGATATGTCTTCTAGTACCATTTTAACGGTTCTTCCCTTAGTGAGCTAATAAAATCAAATAGTCTTGTACTATATCTTTTCTCATTCTGACTCTGCTAGATAGTTTCTAACAGAAAGACGTGTTCTACAGCATTGCTGGTGTCTCTTTCAAAGACTGGCATTTTCTTTGATGTGGCCATATCTTCTTCGTCTAACATTTTTTCTTTCAAACTTGTATTATCGTTGCCTTTGTCTCCAGATATATGACTGCTTGGTACTTTTTCATTTTTTGCTTCTTCCTCTGATGGTCTCCCACTCGATTGAATGATCGCTATTTAAAATATCCCAATTGATTGTATATGTTATCCAAAATTCCATTTTCTTGCTTCCTTCTAATTCTTTGTTAGTTCCTATATATGAGATGACTGGCTCAAGGGGTGACTCCTAGTCCAGGGGTGATGCTTGTTCCTCATATTGTTTTGATCTTAATTGTGTCTCTTCGTTACTAATGATGTTTAGTTTATTTAACAAATCCTTAGGGTCTGGTTCTGGTGATTCTTCCTTCAATTTATTTGTGGTACTATTGGCTTCTAGTTTTTGACCTCCTTTCTTATTTTCAGCTACAACCCCACTAGCGTGCTCAACAACACCCTTCCTAGTGCGCTCCCCTTATTTCTTTAAGATTTCTTCTTCGATTCTTCCCACTTGTTCTTTTTCTTTTCTTTCTTTCCCTCTTTGTCAGTATCTTTCCTCCCTTTCATGAGTTTGCTTACATCTCTTTTCCTCCATATTCATTTCTAATCCTAAATAGATGATCTCTAATATCTCCCTTCCTACTTTAGATCTAATTATCCTCATCTATGCATTTGTTCTGTATTTCCCATCTTCCTATAACATCTTTTAAAAAGAATTTTTTAAACATTCATGTCTTTACAAGGACCTCTGAGGCCCCCTCCCCTTTGCATTTGTCATCCCCTAGTGGCCTACCCCCTCTCACAGAGGTGGATCTAGGTTTTGACGAAGATTGTGTTCTGTCGTTCTCTCCTATCTTCCAAACTTCTAATTTCTTTTAGTGTTTTTTCTAGGGTCCCAGCAATGGAACCAATGTTAGCAAGAGAACTGGGTTTGGTATAGTCTAGAGGCCTATAACTTTATCCTTCTTATGTAGTCTTATTTATACCTCGAAAGACAGTATTAGAACAAGTTTGATTGATAAACCTGAACCATTATATTTCATATATATATTAGAAGATAACCATACTCATACATATACTACATAATTCTATTACCGATTTGGGTATCTCATATATAGATATAGATATACATTTAGAATATCAATTAGGCTACTCTAGCCTTTTCTCTAAACATACTCTTACAATTACTTCTTACTCTTTTTTTTCTCCCTTTTTTTCATGTTCTATCTCGTAGGTTTATATATCTGTTTCCTTTGAAGTGTCATGACTTTTTCTTTTTGTCTTATGCCTTTTTCTGGAGTGAAGTCTTCCTCTGGTTTCTTTTGGTGCCCCTATTTTGGTATATTCTGATATCCATTCCGGTAGGTGTTTTAGTATGGTCCGGTATCTATTCTGGTATGCTCTGCTAACACATAATAGTTTGCACTAAAAGTTGAAGATAAGATGAATAAGAGACATTAGCAATAGCAGAGAAGTAGAGGAGGCAAATTTCAAATAGGTAGAACATATTCCAAAGGAGAAATACCTTATGCAGAGAAAAACAAGGAGAATAACACATACTGGAAGGAAGAAAGAGATAGAAATTTATACAAGAGAGATGATAGAAATTTCTACCGCAATAACAAAGGAACCATAATTCTTACCGCAATGAAGGATACCAAAGAGTTGAAAGAGGATTTGACAAGAGATCATTTAGAGGAACTTGTTTCAAGTGTGGAGATGAAGGATACTGAGCATTTGAATGTCATCAAGGAAGTACTAACAAAAGGATAGAAAATAGTGCAAGAGCAGCTTATGCCGAGGAAGAACTAGGATCACCTAGTTTAGTAGGAAAGTCAGAGAAAGGAGAATCATTGGTCATGAGGAGAGATTTGTTTCAATCAGAGACAACTAAGGAACCACTGCAAAGGAAAAGTTTGTTCTGGACAAAATGAAAATCATGAGGTAAATATTGTAAAGTTATCATTGATAATGGTAGTATAGATAATTTGGTTTCAGTGGAGATGGTAATAAAGATGAATCTAGAGAGATTGAAACATTTGAATCCCTACAAGATAGCATGGATTCAAGATGAGCACAAGGTACTGGTAAGTGAACAATGTTTGGTGAAATTTGATATAGGATCTTCTGTTGATGAGGTATTGTATGATATTATGCCAATGGATGCATGTCATATATTGTTGGGAAGACTGTGGTAGTATGATAGAAAGACAATACATGATGGAAGAAAGAATACCTATATTATAACAAAAAATGGGAAGAAACATATCTTGATACCTTTGGAAGATGAGCCTAAAAGTGAAGTATGTGTGAATACTAGAATCTGTTTAGTAGATGGAAGGAAATTTATAGATGGATTGAGACATGAGAGTGCATTGATTCCAAAGACGTGTGGAGCCCTAAGTGTAGAGACTATCACTGCTAAGGAAGAAGAACCACTAGCGAAGGAGATAACTGAATTGTTGATAGAGTACCAAGATATCATTTCAAAGAATGTACCTGAAGGATTGCCACTGGTCTGGAGTATTAGTCATCATATGGAGCTTATACCTAGATGTACTTTGCCTAACAAAGTGGTACACTATATGACACTAGCAGAAAATGTAGAACTGAATAGACAAATACAGGAGCTGTTGAAGAAAGGATTGATTAGAGAAAGTTTAAGCCCATGTGCGGTACCTGCAGTACTAGCACTGAAGAAATATGGAGAATGGAGGGTGTGTACAAACTCTAGAGCAATCAATAAGATCATAGTTAAGTATATATTTCCATTTCCAAGGATGCATGACATCATGGATTGTTTGAGTGGAGAAAAATATTTCACAAAGATAGATCTAAAGAGTGGATACCATCAGATCAGGATCAAAGAAGGAGATGAGTGGAAGATTGTATTCAAGACTAATGAAGTATTGTATGAGTGGTTAGTGATGCCTCTTGGGTCAACTAATGCAATGAGGTTTTGAAGAAATTCTTAGGTAAGTTTGTTATTGTATACTTGGATGACATTCTAATTTCTAGTAGATCAACAGAAGAGCATTTGTGACATATTAGACTAGTATTTCAGAGGCTAAGAGAAGAGAAATTGTTAATAAATATCACAAAATATAGTTTCATGAAGGAAGAATTGGTATACTTGGGATTTGTGATTTCTGTAGAAGGATTGAACATGGACCTTGAGAAAGTTAGAGCAATTATTGAATGGCCAGCATTTGAGAACATCAAAGAGGTAAGATCATTTCATGGACTAGCAAGTTTCTATTGAAAGTTCATAAAATTTTTTAGTAATGTATGCACACCAATGATAGAGACTAATACAGTCATGGATGAAGAGACTGTCCAAACCATGCAACTAGAGTAAACACAATGGAAACAACACAATAAGAAAAGACAATGGAAGGTTCAAATGCTTAATATATCAAATAATCACAATGCTTATATGCCCACAACATGCGGGCTACAATCAAAGAGCTCACAAGCCTACTTTTTAGGTTACAATAGAATTGAAATATATGGCATTCAAGTACCTTCCAGGAAGAATCTATCTTCTCACTTATGATATTCGCTAACTACTTTCCTAATACATCTAAGAGATGTGTGTCTATATATATATATCATCTTCAAGCTCATAGAATCCTCCACATCAGCCACAAGAGGTTACAATCTGCAATGAATGATGAAATGTGTAGAAACATGTAGGTTAGCCTACAACATATGGTATGCTCTGCAAATGAATGAAACTTGGTGTGGACCTCAAGGAAGGTCTATCTAGTCCTTATATAAGGATTCTATGAACTTGAAGATGATAACTTTCTGTAGATGAATCCAAATATCCTAAAATCTGAGTATGATGTAGCTGACATGGCATAGAAGCTAAATCATACTCCATGAGCTCTGAAATGAAGATGCAATAAAATGTAGTAGAAAATATTGAACTGCAAATTACTAAACTACAACTGAAATGAAAGAAAAGAAAAGAAAACAAATATTTTTGGTTGATGCAAGATTGCTCTGCAACCTAGGATGCTCCTGCATCAGACACTTGGGGTTGTTGAAAAAGTGAGTCCCTCACTTTGCTAGGGCTAGAGGAAAACTAAGGTGGTCTACCTCATCCTGAGAAATCCATGATGAATCTTCTTTCGGTCTTCCTTTCCATTTTACCAAATACTATTTTTATTGCTTGCCTCTAATATTGTGTCCAAGTCTGCTATCCAAGATGATCTCTATCTTATCTAGTTATTTTTGTGGTAATTGATTCTTCAAACCAATGCTATCAGTTAACTCTCCTTTAGGATACTAATATAGGTCTGCAATGTTGAATACAAGTGATATACCAAATGTCTTTGGTAACACCACTTCATATGCATTCTCTAAATCAAACTTCTTAAGGATCTTACATGGTCCAAACTTCTTCATCTTCAGCTTGTTATATGTCCCCACTAGAAATCTCTCCTTTCTTAGATATACCATAACTTCATTTCCAACCAAAAATTCTTTATGTATCCTCTTCTCATCTACTTCTCCTTATACTTACTATTCATCTCCTCCAAATTCTTTCTAACTTGATTATGTACTATCTCCATGTATCCTACAAATTCTTCTACCTCTGCACTTCTCTTGTTCTCCATACTAATGTCTCTCAGCTCTACAACTCCTCTAGGTTTCACTCCTATCACAACTTCAAATGGTGTCTTCCCTGTACTCCTAATCACCGAATTATTGTATGCAAACTCTTCTTGTGGTAGAATTAGATCCCAATTTCTTGCCTTGTCTCTTACTAAACATCACAAGTTTCCCAAACTACTATTTACCACGTTAGTTTGTCCATCTGTCTATGGGTGAAGTGTTGAACTGAACTTTAGGTCTTTCTTCATCTTCTTCTACAATGTCCTCAAAAAATATCCAATGAATCTTGTATCTCTGTCTAAAACTATACTCTTAGGTAATCCATGCAATCTCATAATCTCCTTGTAAAATAGGTCAACAACATGCACTGCATCATTTGTCTTCTTACAAGGAATGAAATGTGTCATCTTTAAAAATTTGTCTACTACTACGAATATAGAATCATATCACCTTTGTGTTCTTAGTAAACCTAATATGAAATTTATGCTTATATCTTCCCAAGGTCTCTCTGGTACTGTCAAAGATTTGTACAAACCAGTATTCTGACTACTCCCTTTTGTAACTTGACATATTTTGCTACTCTAAACAAATTTCCTTACATCCTTATATATTTGAGGCCAAAAGTAATGTTCACTTACCAAAGCTACTATCTTGGCAGTCCCAAAATGCTAATCCTCCACTATGATTTTCCTTGATCAGATTATCTCTCATTGAACTCCTAAGTATACACAATTGATTTCCTTTAAACAACATATCCCCCTGAATGAAATAATCCAACCACTTACTTCTATCTGTCACAACAGGTTCCTTACATGCTCTCCATGGTTCTACAAAATCAAGATCTTCATACATATGTTTAAGTTTCTCAAATCCTAATACTTCTATCCTCATCTTTGTAAGCAAATTCCTTCTCTTTCTCAATGCATCTGCAACTTTATTTTAACTTCCCACTCCTATACTTCAATACAAATGTATAATTGTGCATGAACTCTACCCATCTCATATGTCTCTAATTCAACTTACCTTGACTGTTCAAATACTACAAAGCTTGATGATCAGTGTACACCACAAATTCCTTAGGCAACAAGTAATGTATCCACTTATTCTAGGCTTGAACTATGGCATAGAATTCTTCATCATAAAATGAGTATCTTCTCCTTGCATCATTCAACTTCTCACTAAAATATGCTACCGGTCTCCCTTCTTGACTTAACACTGCTCCTATTGCATTCCCATTGGCATCACAATCTACTTGAAATACTTTTTAAAAATCTGGTAATGCTAACACTGGTTGCTCTATCACTTTCTACTTCAATAATTCAAAACTCTTATTTACTCCTAATATCCACTTGAAATCCTTTCTATCAGCTCTCATTGTCTCTATCATAGGTGTGCATACTGTACTGAAATTTCTAATGAACTTCTAGTAGAAACTTGCTAGTCCATGAAATTATCTTACCTCTCCAATGTTCATAGGTGTTGGCCACTCAATAATTGCTCTAACTTTCTCAAGGTCCATCTTCAATCCTTCCACAGAAATCACAAATCCCAAATATACCAATTCTTCCTTCATGAAACTACATTTCTTGATGTTTATCAGCAATTTCTCTTCTCTCAACCTCTGCAATACTTGTCTACTATGCCACAAATGTTCCTCCTTTGTCTTATTGAAAATCAGAATATCATCCAAGTTTACAATAACAAACTTACACAAGAATTTTTTCAAAACCTCATTCATCAACCTCATGAAAGTACTCAGTGCATTAATTAATCCAAAGGGCATCACTAACCATTCATACAATCCCTCATTTGTCTTAAATGCAATCTTCCACTCATCTCCTTCTCCGATCCTAATCTAATGATCTCCACTCTTCAATTCTATCTTTGTGAAATATTTTAGTCCACTCAAATAGTCCATGATGTCATCCATCCTTGGCAATAGAGATCTATACTTGACTATGATCTTATTGATTGCTCTAGAGTCTATACACATCTTCCATTCTCCATATTTCTTTGTTGGTAGTACTGCGGGTACTGCACATGGGCTTAAAGTTTCTCTGATCAATCCTTTCCTCAATAGCTCCCATATCTACCTATTCAGCTCCGCATTCTCTATTGGTGTCATTCGGTGTGCCTCTTTGTTAGGAAAACTTGCTCCGGGTATAAGTTCCATATGACCGATACTCTGGATTGGTGGCAATCCTTCAGGCACATTATCTGGTATGATATCTTGATACTCTGTCAACAATTCAGTTATTTTCTTTGGTGGTGGTTCTTCTTCTTTTGTTGTGGTGTTTCCTATAATTAGGGTTCTACACTTCTTTGGAATCAAAGCAAAACACATATTCTCATATCTCAATCCATCCAAATATTTCCTTCCATCAACCAAACAAATTCTAGAATTTCCACATACTTCACTTTTAGGCTCATCTTCCAAAGGTATCAAGATATGTTTCTTCCCATTATATGTTATAGTATAAGTATTCTTCCTTCCATTATGTATATCCTTTCTATCATACTACCATGGTTTCCCCAACAATATATGACATACATCCTTTGGCATAATATCACACAATACCTCATCAGCATAAGATCCTATATGAAATTTCACCAAACATTATTCACTCACCAGTACCTTGTGTTCATCCTGAATCCATGCTATCTTATAGGGCTTCAGATGTTTTAATCTCTCTAGGTTTAGCTTAGCCACCATCTCCTCTGAAACCAAATTATCAGTACTACCACTATCAATGATAACCTTACAACATTTACCTCCTGATTTACATCTTGTTCGAAACAAACTTTTCCTTTACGGTGGTTCCTCAATTGTCTCTTCTTGAAATAATACTCTCCTCATGACTAATGATTCTCCTTTCTTTGGCTTTCCCACTGAACTAGGTGATCCAATAGGTTCTTCCTCTGCATAATCTGCTCTTGCACTATTCTCTATCCTCTTTCTTGTACTCCCTTGATGACATTCAAATGTTTTGTGTCCTCCTCCACACTTGAAATAAGTTCCTCTGAATGTTCTTTTATCAAATCCTCTTTCATCCCTCTAGTGTCCTTCATTACGGTAAGAATTATGATTCCCTCTCCTATTGTAGTAGAAACTCCTATCATCTCTTCAGTATGAATTGTTATCTCTGTATTCCTTCTTGTATGTGATACTTTCCTCATTTTTCTCCACATAAGGTCTTTCTCCTCTAGAATTTATGTTCTATATCTTTGAAATTTAATTACCTCCTCTACCTCTCTATCTTTTCTCATGCTTCTTATTCAACTTGTCTTCAACTTTCAATGCAAACTAATATGCTTCCTCTACTATTGTCATCCTTACCAAACTTAGTTCTTGAATGTTCATCCTCAATCCATTTATGTACCTTGCCACTTTCTCCTTGCTTGCTGCACTTTGTCTAGTCCTTATGATCATCTTATGAAATTCTTTAGTATACTCCCTCATAGATTTCTCCTTTTGCTTTAGGTTTTGTAATCTCTTCAACAATTCCAACTCATAGTTAGTGGGTATGAACTGATTCTTCAACTTTGTCACCATTCTATTCCACTTTATGATCTTCTCTTTTCGTCTCCTATTCCTATCCATTTGAACTTCTTTCCACCAAATACCAACATGTTCTTTCAACTTAGTTTTTGGAAATCTTACTCTCTCCGGATCTTAAATTTCCTCATATTCAAAGTATTCCTCCAAGTCATTTATTCAGTCAATCAATTCCTCAAGATTTAAATTTTTGGTATAGTTTGATATTTCCACTCTAGGTCTCTTTCCCATCTTCGAAATAGCTTTCAACATCTTTACCTAATTTGATTCTTCTTCTTCTAGAGCTTCTTCATTTTGGTCAGCAGCTTGAAATTCATCATCATCACTTTCATCTCATGTCTAGGGTTTAGTACTCTTCTTCTATCTTCTTCTACAACATCTAATCTAACCTTCATTATCCTCATCATCTCTATCATCTCTTCCATTCTTCCAACAACATTGGCCATAGCAGGCATCCTCCTTGGTGGCATCTCTTCCAAGGATATGGTAAAACTACCTCAATTCAACAGTCTGACTACAAGGTAGCAACTGCCTCTCAATCGGCACTTTGTTGAAAAACACAAGTAGACTACCTCAGGTCAGTGATTTGCTCACTGCAAGATATTTTGGAATGCATTCACTTCCCAAAGGATTCACAACTTTGCTCTGATACCACTTGATGTAGTCATGGATGGAGGGTCCTAAGAAGGGACTATCCAAACCATGCAGTAGAGTAAACACAATGGAAACAACACAATAACAAAATACAATGGAAGTTTCAAATGCTAAATATATCAAATAATCATAATTCTGATATGCTGGCAACATGCAGGCTACAATCAAAGGTCTCACAAGTCTGCTTTCTGACTTACAACAGAATTGAAAGATATGGCATTGAAGTGCCTTCTAGAAAGAATCTATCTTCTCACTTATGATATTCATTGACTACTTTCCTAATGCACCTAAGATATATATATATATATATATATATATATATATATATATCATCTTCAAGCTCATAGTATCCTTTGTGTGAACCACAATAGGTTATAAACTCCAATGAATGATGAAATGTGTAGAAACATGTAGGTTGACCTACAACATATGGTATTGCTCTGCAAATGAATGAAACTTGGTGCAGACCTCAAGGAAGGTCTATCTGGTCCTTATGTGCCTTGTATGATGTCTCATTAGGCTCCACAAGTCATGGAAGTGCTCCACAAACCTTCTGTTCTCAACTAACTACATGAATGCTCTTCTCTGTGAAAGATGATGATCTTCTGGTAGCGATAACTTTCTATAGATGAATCCAAATATCCTGAAATCTGAGTATGATGTAGCTAACATGGTATAGATGCTAAATCCTACTCTACAAGCTCTAAAATAAATATGTGGTAAAATGTGGTAGAAAATATTAAACTACAAATTACTGAACTATAACTGAAATGAAAGAGAAGTAAAGAAAGCAAATATTTTTGGTTGATCCAAGATTGCTTTGCAACCTGGGATGCTCCTACATTAGAGACAATGAGATGTGACAGGAAGGATTTTATGTGGACATCTGAAGCACAAAGAATTTTTGAATTATTGAAATAGAAGGGGATAGAGCAGCCAGTATTAACATTACTGTATTTTGACAAAGTATTTCAAGTTGTTTGTGATGCCAGTGGAAACGTAATAGGAGCAGTGTTAAGATAAGAAGGTAGACCAGTAGCATATTTCAGTGAGAAGTTGAATGATGCAAGGAGAAGATATTTAGTTTATGATCAAGAGTTCTATGCCATAATTCAAGCCTTGAAGAAGTGGAGACATTACTTGTTGCCAAAGGAATTTGTGTTGTATACTGATCATCAAGCTTTGCAATATTTGAACAATCAAGGAAAGTTGAATCACAAACATATGAGATGGGTAGAGTTCATGCAGAGTTACACATTTATACTGAAGCACATGAGTGAAAAGTCAAACAAAGTGGCAGATGCATTGAGTAGAAGAAGGAACTTGTTGACAGAGATGAGGGTAGAAGTAATAGGTTTTGAAGAACTTAAGCATATGTATGAATATGATCTTGATTTTGTAGAAGCATAGAAAGCATGTAAGGAACCTGTTGTAATAGATAGGAGCAAGTGCTTGGATTATTTTATTTAGGAGGGTATGTTGTTCAAATGAAACTAGTTGTGTATACCTAGGAGTTCAATGAGAGATAATTTGATCAAGGAAAAGCATAGTGGTGGATTACCAAGATATTTTGGTATTGACAAGACAATAGCCTTGGTGAGTGAACATTATTTTTGGCCTCAGATATATAAGGATGTAAGGAAATTTGCTCAAAGTTTTAGATTTTGTCAAGTTACAAAAGGGAGTAGTCAGAATACTGGTTTGTACAAATATTTAACAATACCGGAGAGACCTTGGGAAGATATAAGCATGGATAGGTTTTCCAAGAACACAAAGGGGACATGATTCAATATTTGTAGTAGTGGACATATTTTCAAAGATGGCTCATTTTATTCCTTGTAAGAAGACAAATGATGATGTGCATGTTGCTAATCTATTTTTCAAGGAGATTGTGAGATTGCATCAATTACCTAAGTGCAATTTAAGACAGGGATACAAGATTCATTGGATTCTTTTAGAGGACATTATGGAAGAAGATGAAGCTCAAGACCTAAAGTTCAATTTAGCATTTCAGCCACAGACAGATGGACAAACTAAAGTGGTAAATAGGAGTTTGGGTAACTTGTTGAGATGTTTAGTAGGAGACAAAGCATGAAATTGGGATATAATTCTACCACAAGCAAAATTTGCATACAATAACTCAGTAAATAGAAGTATGAGGAAGACACCATTTAAAATTGTGACTAGAGTACAACCTAGAGGAGTTGTAGAACTAAGAAACATCGGTATGGATAACAAAACGAGTGCAAAGGCAAAAGAATTTGCAGGATAAATGGAGATAGTACACAATTAGGTCAAGAAACACTTAGAAGAGATGAATAACAAGTATAAGGAACAAACAGATCAGAAGAGGAGACATAAGGAATTTTCTATTGAACATGAAGTAATGGTATACCTTAGGAAGGAGAGATTTCTAGTGGGGACATACAATAAGCTGAATATGAAGAAGTTTGGACCATGTAAGATTCTTAAGAAATTTGATTCAGGAAATGCATATGAAGTGAAGCTACTGGAGACATTTGGTATATCACCTATATTAATTATTGCAAACCTATATCAGTATCATGAAGGAGAGTCAAATGATAGCATTATAGATGGATTGAAGGATCAATTATCACAACAACAACTAGAGAAGATAGAGGGGATCTTGGAAAACAGAATTGGACGTAGTGCCAGAGGCAAGAAATACAAAGAATACCTAGTGAAGTGGAAGGGAAGACTGGAAGAAGATTCATCCTAGATTTCTTAGGCTGAGGTAGACTTATTTGGTTTTCCTCTAGCCCTAGAAAAGTGAGGGACTCACTTTTCAAAAACCTTGAGTGTTTGATGTGGGAGCATCTCAAGTTGAAGAGCAATCTTGCATCAACCAAAAATATTTTCTTTCTTTTCTTTTCTTGCATTTTAGTTGCAGTTCAGATAGTTACAGTTCTAGAACTTTCTATTGTATTCTATTGCATCTTTATTTCAAAGCTCACAGAACAAGAAGTAGTTTCTATGGCATGTCAACTACATCATATTAATATTTCATGAGATTAGGATTCATTTGCATAGAGTTATTGCTATCAGAAGATCATCAACTTTCACAAAGCAGAGCAGTCAACATTCAGTTGAAGCATACAAGGTTTGTGGAGCAATTTCATGACTTGTGGATCCAAATGGAACATCACACAAGGAAAATAGGGACTAGATAGACCTTTGTTGAGAACTGCATCAAGTTCCTTTCATTTGTGGAGCATTACCAAGAGTTGTAGGCTGACCTACACATTTCTACACGCTTCATCATTCATTGGAGTTTGAGATCTCTTAAGGCTGATGAGGAGGATTCTTTGAGCTAGAAGCATTCTTTAGATGCACTAGGAAGGCAGTTAGTTTAGTAGTTGATATGTAACATTAGGATATCTCTTTTCTAGAGGCACTTCAATTCCATATATTTCATGTATGCTTTAATCCAAAAAGTAGGCCTATGAGCCCATGATTGTAGCCCGCATGTTGCCAGAATATAAGCATTGTAATTGTCTGATATATTGAGCATTTGAATCTTCCATTGCATTCTATTCTTGTGTTGTTTCTGTTGTGTTTACTCTAGTTGCATGGTTGGACAGTCCATTCTCTGGACCCTTCAACCCTGACTGCACCAATTAGCGATTTTATTTTGAATATCCACTAGGCTAAATGTGTTTCTTTTGATTCATAACATTACCAAAACAGAGCTTATTCCAGCCTTTGAACTTATGTTTAACATGTAAGAGTTTATGGGCTAACCTAAACATAGGAGAGCTCTGGATATTGATGCTCCACCAGCTAGCAATACAATCTTTGAAGTCTATGTGTAAAGCCCACATAATATCATATCTAAAGGGGAAAGGGCCTTTGGGAGTTCCTTCCCACCAAGTGAACAACAAAGGATTGTGATAAGAAATAGTTCTAGGAAGAGCCATTATCTTAGAATGAGGGATGATGTCCCAATTAGAAGAGATCCAAAAACTGTCAATCTTAACTGGAATAAGTTGGTCCCCTCTCCTTCTATTGGTCCAAGTGAAGAGTTGGTCATTCAAATTCATATTCATAAGACCAATTAGATTTAGGAAGTCAACAAGATTAACCATGCTATCAGAGTAGTCCATAATACCCCCAGACTTTTTTGAAGGGTACAAAGGGGTGTTAAAATCTCTAGCCATCATCTAGTAAGTTCCCTTATCAATAGCCAATTGAGGGGCCATCTCCTCCCAAAGATCCTTCCTAGCACTCCTAGAATTAGGAGCATAAATGTTCATAAGTATCCAATCTTTTTATTAATGGAAAACTTCACTTCTAGGCTATTCCTACTATGGGATCTATAGACCCCATTGAGGTGATGCTTATTCCACATATTAACTAGACCCCAAGAGGCTCCAAAGGAGGGACTGATGAAGTAATCTACAAAGGGCCATAATTTATTGGCAATCTCTTTAAAACTCTCTTCAGACATTTTGACTTCTTAAAGAAGAAGGATATCAACCTTGTTTTCATAGATGTAGTTTTTGACAAAAACTACTTTTGAGGACTGTTCAGTCCCCTTATATTCCAAGAAAGGATCTTCATTTATGAACTTTCTTGGAATAAGTCTCCAAGGTACTCTATCCCCCATCAGCAATTTCCTTTGCTTCTTTCCTTTGCCTGGTTTCTCTTTGTGAAGGTCTTCTAGCTTTTCCATCTACTCCCACATCAATTGATTTATTCATGTGGCCTTTTCCCTTTCTCTTGGGGGTAAGCCAACCCTCCTGGTTACTCCAAGTTGTACTTGGTCCCACCACAGGGGTTAATTCTCTAGGTGAATTCAATCCCACACTTTTCCCCTTCCCTTCTCCTCCCATAGTAGAAAGAGATCTCGGAGGAAAACACTTACTCTGAGGGGTTGGCCTTCTCTCAACAATAGCAACCTCCACCTTGGGAAGGTTATTTATTTTGGAAAAGGAATCTTGAATATCTCCTTCTTTTGGTAGCTCTTCTAGCCTTGTAGGAGGCACCTCTGGTTGAGTGTTTGGAAGTGCTTCAAACTGTTGTTCAAGTCTCGAATTTGTACTATTAGGATTTTTTTCTGAATGGCCTTATCTTTTATCCCTTTTGTCTCAGAAGGCTTAAGAGGGGATCTTATGATATTTAGGATATCCTCTTTAAAGGAGTACTCTTTAGTTTCTAAGTCATCTTCTACCATTTCCTTGGGTGTAGGGGGTGAGTTCTTTAGGGATTTATATTTAGTGACCAGGTGTCCTCTTTTAGAACTGTTTTGGCAAAAGGTAGTAGCATTTTCATAGACCAACTGCTAATCCCAACTCCCATACTTAGATTCAATAGTAATAGAAGTAGGAAGTGTGTTATGAATATCCACATTAACACAAAAATGGGAAAACACTAACCTCAATTTGTTTCTAGTAGTGTCATCCAATGCCATGAATTGACTATCAATCTAGATAAAGATCTCTTCATCCCAATATTCCAGAGGTAGGCTAGGTAGCCTTACCCAAACCAGGGTAGATTTATTCAATTCCATCACCGCATCAAATCCAGTTTTCCAATGACCTAGACACAAGTTGTGCTTACCATACAACCAAGGGCCTCTATCAAGCACTGCAATAAGATCCTCCTTCAATGTGAACTTGAAAAGAAAAAGTCATCCTTCCATGGCACTGGTCCTACCTTTTAGGTGCCATATACTAGATACCCACCTATGGACCATGTCTATATTGGGTCTAAAAGAGAAAAACTTTCCAACCAAAGATAGCTCCATTGACAAAAATATATTTTCCACCATGAGGTCTAGGATTTATAAGGTTGTTCCTTTATCTGACTCTGACAACACAGGGACAGTAGATTCCACCATGTTTCATTCATCTACAACAAGAAGGGCATTTTTCAAAGCTTTAGGACCTGAATCCAAAGCTAGAATCATAGGCTCCAAAGGACTACCTGAGGTAGTACTTACTATAGCCTGTTCAATCAAGGCATCTTGTTTAATTAAGGGCCCCAGAGGGGGGGTAGCCCCCCCTAGTTTGACAGAATCCATGACCTAAGGTTCTTTGAAATATTTGAGGCACGTTCTAGTGAATTGATTTTGAAATTTTGGGTTCATACCAATAAACATTAGCCCTATGGGAGTAAAGGTTTGATTATGTTGATGTGTAGGTTGAAATTTTGTTGGCATTGTAAATTTTTGTGTTGCATTAACACCACTTGATTGGTTGTTATGATTTTGGGGTAGCATGAATGCCCCATTTCTGATGTTTTGTGAATAAAAGTTTAAATACAAGGGAGGTTGACTTGCCTCTTGGATTTGTTCTATGAACAAATTTCTTCATATTTTTAGTCTTTTTGGTTGTGACTATTCAACAACTCCTGCTTCTAGTGTCCCAATTCTTTAAACCAATGTATCTATGATGTTGTTAGGAGTGGATCTTTCTATTATGTATTTTTTGTTACTTTGTAGTGGCTCTTCTTGAATTTAGTTTTGGGTGGCCCTATTTGTGTCATGTTCTATGGATACTTGTCATGCCATAGATCTTTCTACTTGATAGGCCATGTAGAGGGATTCTTATGCTTCATGTGCTTCTTGCAAGTTCTTCTCTAGATGACCAACTTCGTTGTTAACTTGCATGGTAGTCTTTTTATACATTTGAATTATGGGATGGCCATCTAGATGAACTTCTAATATTAATTGATGTGGTTGACTTTGATTAGAGCAATCTTGGTCCCAGCTAGATTGTTGAAGGTTAATGATCTTTGTGGCTCTTTACGAGGATCTTCACAGTCTAAGTCATCATAGTTGAAGCAATTGTTTATAGGTTTCAAAGGATCAATATGTATGTAGCTTTCAAAGGAGGGAGTGATAGAGTCACTTGAGGGGAAATTCCCCTAAGATATATCCAAAATTATTATATTAAGGGGTGTTATAAAACACCTCAAAATAAATGGAGTAGATGAAAAAGAGTGATGAGAAGGTGAGGTGAAGTGAAAAGAAAAATGGGAAACAACTGAAAATGAAATGAAAAAAGGAAACAAGATCTAAGTAGCAAGGACACAAACAACTCTAGTAGAAGATTTTGGTGTTCACATCAGATTCACCAAAATACAACATTTGAAATCAGATCCAAGCATGACGTCAATGAGTGAGGCCTCGAGGTGACACATGGTGGATCGGAAGTCCTTGTAAAGGTGACCCTCTAGTCACCCCTCTAGAGGTAGTAGCTAGTGAAGTAGTGACAACACTGAGGGGTTGTCTATCTCCCTTGGGAGTGGGACTTCATGGGCCTTGGTCATGGAAATTGCACTTCTTGATGGGGTTCCTCCATCACCCTCATTATGATCGCTATCATCGATTACTTCTCCTTTTGTTGTTGTGTTGTTTGTTGGACACTTTACAAGATTGAAGTAGTTATAATTACTATGTGTCCTTAAGTATAGCTTACCTTGAGATGATCAAGTTTGTTGATAGTATAAAGATAGAAAATCTCAAGTCTTCTTCATTCTACCTCAAGGATCTCCTCAAGAAGTCTACATTATCAATTCCTATGTGAACTTCTAAATGTCTTCTTTTATTTTCTTAGTGGATCTAAGGATTTTTTCTTGTTCTTGAATTTGTTCTTTATTTGATTCTTGTTGTTCTAGATTTTATACGTTCTTTGGATTTTATGTTTTAGGGAGATTCATTATTATCTTCTCTAATTCTTGTTCTACCCAATTCTCTCTCACACTAGGGAACATTAGGTCCTTAGCAGAGAGAATATGAGTGTTTGAGAGTGTATGTTGTGCGATGTGGTTTCTCTATTCCTTGTGGTGAAAGTGAGGGCTTAGGTTGCCTATATTATTTATTTGATTTCCTTATGACGAAAACAAGGGCTTAATTCTTGAATGTAAAATTTATGCATAGTTGATCATGAAGTTTCTACATGAGAATTAAACTACATGCTTGCATGCAACTCTTTTTATTTTTTCTAGATTTTTAGAGATATCTAATTACTATGAAAAAGAAATATGTATGTAGGTTAAATGATTCTTCCTAGATGTAATTTAACTATGATTGTTTTGGTTTTGATGTTGATATCATAGTGATTGAAAAATGAATAAAAAATTAATCTAAGTATCCAAAAAGGAAATGAAGTAGTCTTTTCCGTACACTATGACAAATTTTCTTTTTCAAGATTACTAGGAAATGCATATCTACTTCCTCAAAGACATAGCAATTAAAAATAAATAAGAATGTAACTAATCTAGGAATGCAAAAAGGAATGAAGAAGAAAGCTTTTCTTTACACTAAGAATTTTCTTTTTCAAGATTTTGAAGAAATGTAGATTTACTTCCCCAAATGCAAAGTGTTTTTAAATTACTAATTAAATATTAAAATGAACCTTTACTTTATCATGCCAATGCTAGGAAAATAGTCCTCAGAGGTCCAACTTTATCTAGTTCTCCTCCTCCATAACTATGGGGTACTCCACTTGATGATGTAAAGAAGAAATAAGATGTAAAGAAATCAAAATGAAAGAATCTCTATGGCTTGTATGGATGAAAAGTGAAAGCGGCTCGATGCCTATATGAGAAGCTTGGCTTTTCTAAGGCTTCTATAGATATCTATTCTAAAATATATCTAATCTAAGAAAAAAAAGAAAAATGATTGAAGCTTGTATAGAAGCTTGCAAGAAGTTTGAAGAAATTGAAAAGTTTTTTGAGAGCACTCAAAAATAAGTGAAGGCATCCAAGCATGTATCTAAATTAGAATAAATAAGAAAAAGGATCAAGGCCTATGAATAATCTAAGAAGGTTAAGGAATAACTATAGCTAAATGCAAGAAATAAAAAGGCTCGAGGCCTTTGTAGAAGCTTGTAAGAATCTTGTGATGTGACTTCAAAATGAGAAGAGGATTCAAAGGTTTGAGCATGAGAAATAATGAAGAGAACATAAGTATTTATAAGTAAAAATGGGAGGGAATAAGAGAAGAGATAAGATAAAAAAAGAAAGCACAACTCAAGAATAAAATAGAAGCAATCCACATATAGTTGAAGAGATAAATAAGAAAATTAAAGAGATAATTCAAATAAATTAAAGACATAAGTTTCAATCACAAGTTCATAATATAAAGAAAGCAAGGAAAGAAGTAAGTTGGCATGAAAAATTGTGAGTTACAATAGGCTAAAACTCAAGTAGAAAAACCAAAAATATGAAATAACATGCATATTTAAAAATGATAGGGTTCTCCTTTTTCTAGTTAGGGCTGCCTAGGTGACCTAGGAACACTAGGAAAAACCCTAAGGCATGACCATAAAACACTAGGGATAAGCCTAAATATGCAAAAAGGAGGGATAAACTAGGCAAGAGGAAAACCAAAAGAGTTCAAATGAAAGGTAAAATAAGAGGGACAAAAGATGACAAAACAAAAGAGGAAGTCATCAAGACATGAATCTATTTGGAGGGACAAAATCACTCCTTTGAGGGTCATGATCTGTGAACACCATCTCATCATAGGACTGCCATATTGGCTTGACACGATTTTAGTATAGGGTGACTAGGGACTTGGTGAGAGTATCACTTAGATGGATAATATGTAAAAAGAGAGGTTTTGCAATGGATATCTCAAAAACCTAGTAAGAATATTTAGAGGAAAATAGGAGCATGTGAGAGAGAAAAGAGGAGAGTGAGAAAACTTAGCATAATGTGCGGGAGGGTAGAGAGAATGAATAGATATGGTGTGATTATTAGTGTAATATTCTATTGCATAGAGAAATCTATTATTTTATTAAGTTTACATAGGAAAATTAATTTTTCTTATAGGCGGATAATGATGACACACATCATTGAATTGATAGGAGTCTTTCAAGATCCACTTTGTTTCATCAAGTGTTGGTTGATAATAATTAGGTGTCACCTCTACCTAGTCAAGTGCCACCATTATCTCTACTTGATTGAGTTAACTCATATTTTAATTGAAGTTAACTAATTTATTCTTGGACATGTGTCTCCATGACTCATCCACCCAAGAGGCTATATATGTATGCTTAAATTCTTTGAATTAATCAATGTAAATCAATCGACATAGAATAACTTTGGTGCAATCACGGTAGGAGTAAACACAATAGAAACAACTCAAGGAAATGGAACAAATGCAGATTTAGTCATTCAGTATATCAAAGAATTCAAATACAATCTGGTCGGCAACATGTGGTCTTACATCCAGGACTCAAAGGCCTAATTACATACATGCACAAGATAAAGCTTTGAAGCTCCTTCGCACAAATCTAAATTATCAAATATTTATTATGTGAATAGCTTGATCACCACTTTCCTAAGGATCTATTACATCATTATATATCATTTCTGAACCAATAGATTCCTCTGCATCAGCCAAGGAAGGTCACTCCAATGAAGAGTTGTAACATGTTCACAGATAGGTCGGACCTAAATCCATAGAACACTTCCTCAAATGAATGGAACAATGTGCGGACCCTTGGGGAAGGTTGGTCACGAACCAAAGAACATTGAATGATGTATCATTGAGATCTGCAAGTCAAGGAATGATCCACAAGCCTTCTCCTTTAGCTGATTGTCAGGAACCGTTAGAATGCTCTGCACTGAGAAAATAGTTGATCTTCTGATAATGATATCTTTCTAGTAACTGATCCAAATGCTTTGAATTCTTGATATGATGTAGATGAATGAATGTACATGCTAATTCTAGATCTGCAAGATGTGAAATGCCAAAACCGGACTACAAGCTGAAAACTACTATTGACTGAACTACCTGAACTGGAAAAATGCAAGAACTAAAATACAAACAAACTAAAACAAAAATGTTTTTGGTTGATATAAGATTACTCTTGAACCAGGGATGCTCCTACATCAGACATCTGGGGTTATTGAAAAAGTGAGTCCCTCACTTTGCTGGGGCTAGGGGAGAACCAAGACAGTCCACCTCAGCCTGAGAAATCCAAGATGAATCTTCTATCAGTCTGTCTTTCCACTTCACAAGATATTCTTTGTATTGTCTTCCTCTAGTGCTGCATCCAACTCTGTTGTCCAAGATGTCTTCTATCAGTTCCAGTGCTTGTTGTGGTAACTACTTCTTCAAGTCTTCTTCCATGTTGTCACTGAACTCTACTTCATTATACTGATAAAGATCTACAATGTTGAAAATCGGTGATATACCCAATGTCTCCAGTAGCTCTACATCATATACATTTCCTAAATCAAATTTCCTACGTATTTTACAAGGTCCAAACTTCTTCATCTTCAACTTGTTATAAGTCCCAACTGGAAATCTTTCTTTTCTCAAGTACACCATTACTTCATCTCCAACTTCAAATTCCATATGTCTTCTCTTCTTATCTGCCTTCTCTTTGTACTTATTGTTCATATCCTCCAAATGCTTTTTTACCTAATTATGCATTGTCTTCATATGATATACAAAGTCTTCTGCTTCTGCACTCCTCTTTTCTTCAGTACTAATATCTCTCAACTCTGCTACTCCTCTAGGATTCACTCCAGTAACAATCTCAAAAGGTGTTCTTCCAGTACTCCTATTTACTGAATTATTATATGCAAACTCTGCTTGTGGAAGAATCAAATCCCAACTTCTGGCTTTGTCTCCAACCAAACATCTCAACAAGTTTCCCAAACTCCTATTCACTACCTCTGTCTGTCCATCTGTCTATGGATGAAAAGTTGAGCTGAACTTCGAATCTATCTTCATCTTCTTCCAAATTGTCCTAAAAAAAAAGCCAACAAACTTTGTATCTCTATCTGAAACTATACTCTTAGGTAATCCATGCAATCTCACAATCTTTTTGAAAAATAGGTCTGCTGCATGCACTGCATCAGTTATTTTCTTACAAGGTATGAAATGAGCCATCTTTGAAAATTTGTCAACCACTACAAATATTGAATCATGTCCTCTCTGTGTTCTAGGCAATCCCATTACAAAATCCATGCTAATGTCTTCCCATGGTCTCTTCGGAACTGTCAAAGGTTTATACAATCCAATGTTCTGACTACTCCATTTTGCAACTTGACAAACTCTACAACTCTGAACAAATCTCTAAACATCCTTATGTATATGAGGCCAAAAGTAATTTTCACTTACTAAAGCCACTGTCTTGTCAATGCCAAAATGTCCTGCCAATCCAACACTATGCTTCTCCTTGATCAAATTATCCCTCATTGAACTTCTAGGTATGCACAACTGACTTCCTTTGAACAATATATCTTCTTGAATAAAATAATCTAACCACTTACTTCTATCCATTATGGCATAGAACTCAAATAAGAAAGATCTTTCAAGGCTCCACTTCTTCAAGGCTTGAATTATGGCATAGAACTATTGATCATAAATTGAATATATTTTCCTTGCATCATTCAACTCCTCACTAAAATATGTCACTGGTCTACCTTCTTGACTTAACACTACTCCTATTGCATTTCCACTAGCATCACAATCAACTTGAAATACCTTATTGAAATCTGGTAATGCCAAAATAGGTTGCTCTATTACTTTCTGCTCCAACAACTCAAAACTTTTATCTGCTCTTGATGTCCACTTGAAATCTTTTCTATCACCTCTCATTGTCTCTGTCATAGGGTTACAAACTCAACTGAAATTTCTAATAAACTTCTGGTAGAAACTAGCCAATCCATGAAATGATCTAACTTCTCCAATGCTCTCCAATGTAGGCCATTCAACAATTGCTCTCACTTTCTCAGGGTCCATCTTCAATCCTTCTGCAAAAATCACAAATCCCAAATATACCAATTCTTCCTTCTTGAAACTATATTTCTTGATGTTTATTAGCAATTTCTCCCCTCTCAGTCTCTACAAAACTTGTCTGATATGCCACAAATGTTCTTCTTTTGTTTTATTAAAAATAAGAATATCATCCAAGTATACAATAACAAACTTACCCAATAATTTCTTCAAGACTTCATTCATCAATATCATGAAAGTACTCAGTGCATTTGTCAATCCAAAAGGCATCACTAACCACTCATACAATCCTCCATTTGTCTTAAAAGAAATCTTCCATTCATCTCCTTCTCTGATTCTGATCTGATGGTATCCACTCTTCAAATCTATCTTTGTGAAATATTTTGCTCCACTCAAACAATCCATGATATCATCCATCCTAGGTAAAGGAAATCTATACTTAACTATGATCTTGTTTATTGCTCTAGAATCAGTACACATTCTCCATTCTCCATCCTTCTTCGGTGCTAACACTATAGGTACTGCATAAGGACTCAAACTTTCTCTGATCAAACCTTTCCTCAACAACTCTTGTATCTGTCTATTCAATTCTTTAGTCTCTGCCAGTGTCATCCTATGTGCTTCTTTGTTAGGCAAACTTGCTCCTGGTATAAGATCCATGTGATGACTGATACTCCTTATAGGTGGTAATCCTTCAGGCACATTATCTGATATGATGTCTTCATACTCTGTCAGCAACTCCCTTATCTCTTCTAGTTGTGATTCTTCAGTTTCTTTCTTTGATTCTTCAGGCTTCTTAGGAATCAAGGCATAACACATATTCTCATGTCTCAAACCATCCAGAAATTTCCTTCCATCTACCAAATAGATTCTAGCATTCCCACATACGTCACTCTTAGGATCATCCTCCAAAGGAATCAAAGTAATTCTCTTTCCATTTGATGTTATAGTAAATGTATTATTTCTCCCATCATGTATGGCTTTTCTATCATACTACCAAGGTCTACCCAACAAGATATGACAAACATCCATAGGCATAATATCACACAAGACTTTATCATGATAAGATCCAATATGAAATTTCACCAAGCACTGTTCACTCACTAGTACCTTATGATAATCCTAAATCCAAGCTATCATATATGGCTTAGGGTGTTTCAATCTTTCCAACTTCAGCTTAGCCATCATCTCCTCTAAAACTAGGTTATCTGAACTACCACTATCAATTACAACTTTACAACACTTACCTCCAGATTTGCATCTGGTTCTGAACATGCTTTTCCTCTGTGATGGTTCCTCATTTGTTTCTATTTGAAATAGTGTTGTCATCATCACCAATGATTCTCCTTTCTTAGGTTTACCAATAGAACTGGGTGATTCAACAGGTTCTTCTTCAACATTGGTTGCTCTTCCACTGTTCTCTGTCTTCTTGCTTGTACTACCCTGATTACATTCAAATACTCTATGTCCTTCCCCTCCACACTTGAAACAACTACCTCTAAATGCCCTCTTATCAAATCCTCTTCTATCTCTTATGTATCCTTCATTCTAATATGGACTAGGGTTTCCTCTCTAGTAAAAAATTTTGTCATCTCTCCGGTAAGCATTGTTATCTCTGTCATCCTTCCTAACTAGGTTGTCAAACTTGTTTTTCTCTAGAAATGATCTATCATATCCAAAAAATTATTTACCTCTCTAAATTTTACCTCCTTTGCCTCTTTGTCTCTAATCATGTCTCTTATTCAGCTTCTCTTCAACTTTCAGGGCAAACTGGTATGCTTCTTCCAAAGATGTCATCCTTACTAGACTTAGTTCTTCTTGAATGTTCAATCTTAGTCCATTGATGTATCTTGCCACTTTCTCCTTGCTTGCTTCACTATGTCCTATCCTTATGATCATCTTATGAAATTCTTCAGTGTACTCCTTTACAGATTTCTCCTTTTGTCTCAGGTTCTACAATCTTTTCAACAATTCCAACTCATAGTCAGTAGGTATGAACTGATTCTTCAACTTTGTCACCATTCGGTCCCACTTTGTAATCTTTTCTTTTCCCCTTCTATTTCTTTCCAATTGAACTTCTTTCCACCATATAGCAGCATGTCCTTTCAACTTTGTCTTTGCAAATTTTACCTTCTCTGGATCTTCAATTTCCTCATATTCAAAGTAGTCTTCCATATCATTTATCTAGTCAATCAATTCTTTAGGGTTCAAATTACCAATATAGTTGGGCACATCAACTCTAGGTCTCTTTCCAATCTTTGAAATAGCTCACAACATATTTATCTAATCTGATTCTTCTTCTTCATTGCCTTCTAGGGTTTCACCAATTTGTTTAGCAGATTGAAATTCTTCCTCATCATCACTTTCAACATTAGGTCTCGGTGGCAATCCTCTTCGCCTATCTTCTTTAACAACATCCAAATGGATTCACATTGTTCTCATCAATTCCATCATCTCATCCATTCTATTAGCCATTGTACCAACAACAATAACTCTCCTTGGTGGCATCTTCCTAGGATCAAGTGCAAACTACCTCAGGTTCGGCTATCGGGCTACAAGCGACAACTACCTCTCAATTAGCGATTAGTTGCGCACAAGTAACCTACCTCAGATTGGCAATCTTCTTACAACAAGATCTTATAGAATCCCCTTCACCAATTCACTCCACAGAATCAATCTTTCGCTCTGATACCACTTGATGCAGTCACGGTAGGAGGGTTCATAGAATGAACTGTCTGAACCATGCAGCAAGAGTAAACACAATGGAAACAACTCAAGGAAATGGAACAAATGTAGATTCAGTCATTTAGTATATCAAAGAATTCAAATATAATCTAGTCGGCAACATGCGGGGTAATCCATAAAACTCTATTACAAGGTGAGCACCCAAGGTTAGTTATGTTTTAAGGTCCTAAAGTAGAAAATAATCTAAGCCTATGTGATGTTTTATTACAATATGACTGCATAGTTTTTGAGTCAAACTCATTGATCCTTTCATGAGTAGTGGTTCACAAAAATGCATCTCTCATGGGCATGAATGGTATATTTAGCATTCATTATATCTAGGTGATGATCATAGGTGTGTAGCATTTGGACTTACCAAATCTCACCCATCCTAGTACTATTCTAACTCAAGTGTGCTTTGTTAGAGTGCATAATGTATTTGTATATCTATTTTATTATCCTAGGTTTATTTTGCATTAGATAAGCTTGCTTAGGTGTTTACTTGTATACATGTCACATTGTAAGGAGAATATCCTCTCACCTAGATGTGTCACATTCATATAAAGCATCTTCTATTATTAGCAAATCCTATTTTACTTGGTCTCCTTCATAGTGACTCACTTGGTGACTCACCTAGTTGTCATATGATAGGACGCGTCTTGAGTATTTGTTATAAATAATCCTCTCATAATCACATTTGAGTGATGCACATATTTGAATTATAACCATGTACTTGTGTAATATATTATCATTTTTTCATAGATTTGTGTTCTATGTTCTTTGTCTATTGAAATTGCACATTCGCTATTGTAGCTTCCTTCACTCATCTAGATTGTGGCTTATGAGAGTCTTTGAAGTGACTCCAACTTGCTTAACCATGGAATTTCCCTCAAGATCAAGACCACATATCTTGTAACTCCATTCACAAAAATTTCAATAAGTGTTGTGCCTTATGGACCATTTATTATAGAGTTTCTTATCTCATTGATTATCATACATAGGTGATGTTATTTGTTGTGTCAAATTATGTGATGTTTTATTAGGATTTGACTATGTAGTTTTTAAGACACTCATTTACCCATATTTCATAAATAGTAGTTCACAAGATCTTATCTCTTATTAGATTGGATGGTCTACTTAGCACTCATTACATTTAGGTGTTGCTCATAGGGGTTAAGCATCAAGATTTACTGGTGGGTGACTCATCCTAATACTACTTGACTCAAGTGCACTTAACCATGGACATTCCCCCAAGATCAAGACCACATATCTTGCTACCTCATTTGCAAAAAGTTCAACTAGTTGTTTTTCTTATGAACCATTTATTATATAGTTGCTTGGCTAATTCATTATCAATTACATGGTGTTTTAGAGTTTGTCAAATTATGTGATATTTTATTAGCATTCAAATATGTATTTTTTAAGTCAAACTCATTGACTCATATTTCATGAGTAGTGGTTCATAAGAATTTAGACTTCATCTCTCATGGGCATGAATGGGCTACTTAGCATTGAGGTAGGTGCAATATAATACATCTTCTTTGATGGGTAAATCATAGGGGAAAAAAGTGTCATGATGAATGGGTACCCATTTCATTTAACTTGTCCTCAATTTAAAAAATGGAGACATATTATGGTTCTTAGTCCCAAACCTAAGAAGATATCCATTATTAATGGGTCTAGGTCCACTTTGAGGGGTAAAGTTGTGGGCGTAGAAAATGTTGCAAGGAATGTGTACCCATTTCATTTAACTCCTACCGACTTTTAAAAAATAGAGACCCATTATGGTTTGTAGTCCTAGACCTAAGTGGATATTTGTTACTAACAAAAACTCATTACTAATGTATACATGTTTAGTAATGGGTGCATGAAATAAATATAAACATGTTTATTAATGGGTGTCCATTATAAAAAAGTATAACTATTTTTTTTCGATAGTTGCAACCATTTTTAAAGTGCTAAATGATAGTGAATGGGAAATCATGAATAGATACCCACATTTTGGCCCTAAAATTCTGCCCATAATTCATCTCCTCCTTCAATGACTCCAACTGACAATTTCCTAAAGTAGGCAAGGGTTTTGGGTAAAATTTCAAACTTGTACCACACTTTTGGCCAACAAAATAGTTTCTAGAGAAACATTTTTAGCATAAACATTTCCAATTGAAAAGGTTTTGGTTGAAATCATGTGGCATCTATGTGGATGACAAATTTTTAGGTGGAAAAGTTTATCCCAAAAGTGAAAAAGTTTTAGGCAAAAAATTTTAAAAATAAAATGAAAGAAACATGAAACTGCTCATTTCAACTGAATCAAATTCAAACAAAGCATTTTTCCCTATAGTTCCCAGAACCTTTCTAACATTAGATATCTAACTAGCCATCCAACTCCAAACATTTATTGCAAGAAATTAGATTTTTTAAAAATAATTTATAATTGTATGTATAGAAATGAAAAGCTTGAGTTTTGAATCCAAACCCTAAATTTCTAACAAAAATAGGAACCCTAAATTTCAAACAAAAATGAAAAACCTCTTTTTCAAATAGAAATGAAAACCCTAAATTTCAAATAGAAATAAAAAACTTTAAGTTTGGAACAAAATCAAAAACCCTAAATTTGAAAGAGAAACAAAACCTTAAATTTGAAATAGAGACATAAACCACCAATTTCAAGTAGAAACTCTAACTAAATTTCACCTATAAAGCCTAAATTTGAAATGGAAACCCTAACCTTATTTCACTAATATAAACTCTAAATTTGAAATGGAAATGGAAATCCTAAGTTTATTTCACCAATTTTTATATCAATTGATATCAAACCTCAAATTGATATCAACATTCAAATTGATATCAAAATTGAAATTGATATATCAAATTTCATATCAAAGTTGAAATTTGTATCAAATTTAATATCAATATTAAAAATCAAAATGTAATAATGTATAAAAATAAAATTTTAATACACATCAAAATTGATATCTTGAGTTGATATCAATAGATCAAATTTGAATCTATCAAAATTGAAATTAATATCAAATTTTATATTAAATCTGAAATTGCTAATATCATATTTGATATTAATATCAAATATTATATTAAATTTGAAATTATTATATATAAAAATTGATATCTTGAAATATATATATTAAAACCAAATTAATATATCAAAATTTATTCTAATAAAATTTAAATTGATATATCAAAATTAGTATCTTTTTCTCTAAATAAAAGGTGAAAAATCACTTGTACATATATTAAAACAAAAATTTACAAGCTTTGAAGGCCACTGATGGACTATTACATCATGGTGACCAAAACGTTGTAGAAGAAAGAGAAGGAAAAGTTGGCCATAAGGCCATGAAAACTAGTAGATGACCCCTACTAGACCTAGTTAGGGATGCTATAGTTATTATCTTTAGAAGGAAGTGCTAGTGCACTAGGAGGAACTAGAGAGGCCATAGTTGGAGGACAGGGTGCAAGATTCAGAGTGTGGAGCCTCAAGATTTGGATAGATCCAAAGGTCTCCCTAGATTTGACATCCAATGTTAATAAGAGTTAGAACTAGTGAGCCTTGAGAACATTATTTAGAGCATTCACACAACCACTCTAAAGTCCCTTTTGTATCATGTGGTAAACATAGGTAGCCACAGGTGAACTTTGAAGCAACTCTAGTCTAAACAGGCTCCCAATTGGAGCCTCACCCATGTACACATTGTAATTCTCCAAGACATTCTTTAGCTTGTCTAATGAGATAAGGTATTCATGAATGAATTCAAGGCTGAACATTTTAATGAAGTTCTCATCTTGCACTAAGTCCATTATATTTGATAGAAAAATTATTGCCACCTTAGATAATAATAGAACCCTTGGGTTGTTGTGCAATAGGTGTTCTCCAACCATGGTTATGATAGAAAACTCTACATGAGGGTAGTTAGTATCAAAGACATGGGTGAGGTTTGTAGAGTCATATGGACTAATCTTTATGGGCTCCCATTTCTGAGGTTGAAGATATATGCATTTGTTCTTGAAAAATTCCTTCATGGTCAAGGAATGTAGAGAGTAGGGGAGGTAGAGAGATGTGGGAGGAGAGATATCAAAATTGATATATTGAAATAAAAATGTAATATCAAAAATCATATTGATATCAAAACTCAATTTATCAAAATTTAAATTGATAAGTATCTAAATTGATATATCAAAATAGATATCCCCAAATTAATATATATATATCAATATCAAAATTAATATGGTAAAGCCCATAAGGGCACAATGTGATGGTGAGTTCACTTGGTTCTTGTGATCACCACCATGGTTCAAACCCCTGATGGGTCGAAGAGCTCACAGGCCATGCGCCTTCACTAGGTTTTTGTGCTCACATGATATGTACCTTCATTGGGCTAGCATGCTTGCAGGCTATGTGCCTTTGCTGGACCAATGAGCTTGTGGGTTTGAACAAGGTGATAATTCCTTGGGGAATCAAACCCCCCAGTTGTGGTCTCACTGGTAAAGCCATGGGAACAGACCCACTGTAAGTGGTCTCTCTAGGCTCAAACCAAGCTAAAAACTTGAGTAACCCACATAAAAAATAATCTCATGAATTAATATATCAAAATTGAAATTGATATTAATTGATATCAAAATTGATATCAATATTAGATGAAATTTGATATCAATATTGAAATTGATATATTAAAATCAAAATGTAATAATTTCTTTTAAAATTTAATAGATGAAATTTTACTTTTATCAAAATTTCAATTGATTTATCAAAACTGATATCTAGAATTAATACCAATTGATATCAAAATTGATATAATTATCAATAGATCAAGTTTAATATCAATATTGAAATTGATATATATCAAATTTGATATTAAATTTGAAATATATATATATATATATAATTGTGTTAATAAAAAAATGATATCTTAAAATTGGAATTGATATATTGAAATAAAAATGCAATATCAAAAATTAAATTGATATATCAAAATTTAAGTTGATGTGTAGAAGTTAATGTCCAAGTGAGCTAGAAGGAAAATTTGCAAGATAAAACAAACATTAAAAAATAAAAAATATTTTTTGTTGATATAGGATTCCTAGTGAATTGAGGATGCTCCTACATCATGATGTTCTACCACTTTCTACTTAGACATAATCTCTTATCCTTCTCCTTTTTACTTTTTCTATTTTTGAAGACAAAATTCAAGTAGGTTGTAGTTAATACCTATTTTAAATGTGTGATAAAAGCTACTCATTACATACTTATTTGATTTTATATATTTTTTAATGGAGCACTCATTTTGAGGAGAACACAAGAACCATTGTCCATAAATGTTTCCTTTGAATGTTTGAAATATTTACTTTCCATGTTGACTTCTTTTTTTACTTTGACATGCACATTTATAGTAGTGTATGTGGACATCAAAATAGGAGAAAAATGTAATGGTGAAAATTGCATACCCATGCCCATTTCCCTTAGGTTTTGGGACCACTTTGAGTAGATTGTCCTTTATGCAATAACAATTCTACAAGTGACATTAAATTTAGTTTATGGTCTTATCCAAGATTGTCCCCATCATCACTCATCCCCAAGAACCAATTATGATCCCTAGATATCCTATTCGTCATCCTAGTTTAGATTTGTAGTTGTAGGATTGACCAAGGCCACTTCTTCACACACAAATCAGTACCTCAAACTTTTAAAACTCAATTTTCAAATTGAGTCTTACTACCCTTTTCCTACTAGTTATTGTGAGATGATCTAGCACATGTTTATGTGGATTTGTGTGCTATGTTGTTGTATTTAAGGACATTCCTTATCCATTTGAATGCATTCCTTCTATACCTAGGCCCCAGAAAAGGAAAACATTTATATAGCAACATCATAGAGCATCCTAATCATATTATCAACTTGCATCATCATCCTAGGCATACTACATAATTTCCTATTGTCTATGATATTTACTTATTGTTGTTAAATCAGTCTTCCTAGGGGCTTGACCAAAGGAGAAAAAAATCATGTCTAGAAAGTTCTTGAATGGCATTGTTGACTATTTTAGGTCCTCCTAACTCAAACGGTCTTCCCCTTAGGAAGCCTAGTAATCTTATCTAAAATCTATCAAATCCTAAGTGTTTTTCCCCTCATTGCCTTAGTCATTTTTGACCCTATGTTGATAACCGATCTAAGACATCCAAAATGGGTCACTTATGTGTTGAAATGCAAGGGAAAGCCCATAAAAAACTAAGTCTAAAATTTCCTAGATTTTTCCCTTTATTTTCCAAGTGTTTTGGTGGTTCGAGGTTCTGGTGTTCTTCTTGACGGCATGCTATTACTATGACACTCGATGCCCCACCTTGGTTCTTCACGATTTGCACAAGTCCTTTAGCTTCATAGCATCAAATGTGCCCAAATGGCATGCCCTCTGTGCCAATCCTCATTTGCGACCCTAATGGTCTCTATTTCCTCTAAGTATTGTGGGTGGCAGATTTTGAGCGAATCCTTGTTCACTTGCCTGGATGGAAAGCATTATTGGCACGCTCCAACCTCTAACTGGTGAATCTTTCAAATGCACAAGTGTTTCAGACCTCATGCATCAAAGGTACATTTATTCTTTTGTTCCATTCAACAATGGTTGTCTAAAGGAATGATCCCTGACTTTTCGCCAATGCTCTCTTCATCAAGGATGCACTCAAATGCTTTCAGCTCCTAGCTTTTGGAGTTTTTCATTGTTCATCTCTAATCCCAATTTCAAAAAAAGTGAAAAGAGTGCTAAGTATTTTGGCCTTTAGCCTTTTGGGAACTTCTTGTTCCCTCATTTCGGTGGTGGGATTTCAGTGGAAAGCGTGATACCTAACCCCTAACTAGCTTCATATAGTCCTAAGGCTTGCAAAGTTCTAGGGTCGAGTTTGTTCCATTCCTTCATTTCAGTTTAAGCAACACTTGTGAATACCCAATCACTGAAATCTAACATTTACTTGGGTATATGCTCATGGATTTTCAAGGTCGAGATGAAGGTCGATCATTTTCTAATAAGCAATGTTATTTTAGCAATGGCCCAATTGTTGACCCCTGGTGGTCTCTCCTTCTCTTTCACTTTGAGGGGTTGCATGATTTCCTCTTCCCTGGTCCAAGAGCCAAATATCCACTAGAAGCTTGATTTGGTAGGGCTTGACAAATTTTCCTTCCCCTTTCTAAAAATGTTGCAAATTGTAATAAGACTTCTTAGTGACCTTCTTGGTCACCATTAATGACATTTACCAATCTTAATGGAGTAATGTGATGACCTATTATCCCTTCAAGCTGTTGGAGACCCCTCATTTAATGCAGTTCACTACTTGAACAACATGGTTCAATACTCCATCTCCATGGATTTTCATGATCATCCCATGTGGGCATGATGCAAAGCGATGTGGGTGATCCTAACAGATATGTTGACTCATACTTCTCTTACCCATTCACTGCTATAGTGATGGCTTATGATTTCTATATATATGCATACTTCAATGATGTAATAAGGTTGTTGTTATTGTTTTGTCAATATCTGTGACTCTGTATTAGCTGTATACTTTGCCTTTTGATCAATATAATATTGATTCTTTTCCTTTTCATGCTTCTTGTTATGACTTTCTATATTTCTATCTTTTAGGTGCTTCTGTTATGAAAATTTTTATATCAGAAAAGCCTTTCTTTGTTTGTTTTTGGAGGGTTTTGGGTTTATGTCTATTTCATTGTTGACCCCTTCAATCGGTCCTCAAATTTTTAAGTTGTGTATTGATGTCCTTAGATCTGTTTGGTTTATCGGCCCCTTCTATTTCCTTACTGACTAGGTTTGTGATTAGATTTATTATTTTTATTTTATTTTTCCCGAGGCTCATGTTTGTGGTCCCCACTCCCCCTTTCCATGTGCCACATTCTTGTTTCATTGCATTCACTCCCCACATCACATTTGTTTTGTGTGTCATCATTCAAAATTTGTGGGTACGCAATCTTCCACCACATGGATAGACGTGCTCACCTAGAGCCCCTTTCTAGTATGACACATTCCTATGGGTGTCATGGAGGTTATTCCATATCAATTTCGAGAGGCATCCCCAATCTTAAAAAATGTGGGATTGCGATCCTTCACCAAGTGTCCCCAACAGAATGACAATACTCTCAACTTAGTGTGTTTGGCCAACATCCTCTATGTGGCATGTTTTATTTGCATTGCAAACCTTTTCTCCATCACAGTTTTTGGAGGCAGTTGCAGGATAGGAATGTAGTGGTGCTCCATGCCACCACGTGTCCCCACTGAACAAAGATTTGATGTCAGAGTGCCTCCAATATATAGGATTAATATTTGAGTAGGCCCCTCTCCACCAACCTGTTTGTGTTGGACAGGTGTCAATTTCTGAAAGGTGTCACAAAGGAATTATGTGACACATTTTTTATAAAATGTTCTAATAAACTTTTGTGATAAATTGTAAGTCACTGATATTTTTAGTTCTTGGTAGAAATCAATGGCCCATATTCAAAAGATTTGAATGGCTACCAAGTGATATGTAGAATCTTCACTTGTTTTGGCCATTACAACATAAGTAATGGCAGGGTAACCAAGATTTTCAAAATAATTAATTTGTGAGAGGAATCCTGAATTACAGGGAACATAATTGCTGGAAGGGAGAATTCTGGTGCTATTGAAATTTTTCTCAAGAGTGTAGGTTGCAGGAAGATAGGGAGTTCCAAAAGGGATGAGCACGGGTAAGTAAGTTTCTCATATGCTCTGGCTTTCATAGAATATTCACACTTAAATAATTATACTAAGAGGTTTTGAACAATTGTTTTAAGGTAATTTCATTTGATGTTAGTGAATACTTAGTTCCCATTTTCTGATTAGCTTAGCCCTGTCAAGAACCCTAAAATGAGTCACCCTAAGCCTCTCTCTAGGAAAAGGAAAAGAGACCTAGATGAGAATGTTATGATTCAACTCCCTGAATCTTCTAAATGAGCCAAACATTCTCAAGGGACTAGGGTTATGTTTAAAAAATTAATGGGCAATGCATAATATATTAGGGATGCTACTATAGTCCCTAGAGGATGGGATTTATTCCTCTATTGTTATAGTATAGGAAAAGAAAGTAGTCCTCTCTCAAACATCTGGACTCTAGATTTAGGGAAACTGGCAGTGCCCAATGTCTTTGTAAATGTGGATTTAATTAGGGCACTTCCTAGTGTGTTCAACCCCATCACTAGGCAACAGTGAGCAGGACAAGAGGTGAATTGTTAGGCTAGATAGAGACTTGGCCCACTAAAGAGGTGGTATGACAAGGACAAACATGTTTATAGGGTGGTGTGGATTCTTAAGCATAGGAAAAGAGGCAAAGTGTTGCAAATATGTGCCTAAGTGGTGTTGTCATTGATGTCAACATATCCTTGTTGCCATTGGTGTCAACTTTATCTTATTTTGCTGTCTGTATAGAAGACCGGATTGTTGAGGATATTGAGAAAATTAATGCCAATCAATGTATGCAGACCATATGGTTGTGTAGAGGATTGTCAAAGGTTTCTCCAGTTAAGAATTGAGAAGTCTGCATGAAGATCTGAAGAAGTTATGGCCATTTGAGTAGAACTAGATTTTGCAGTATTCAGAAGAGATAGATTGACAGTAAGTTGGTCCGGATTGCTCCTTAGTGAAATATTATGGTCTGTGGATCTTAAGGCATGTTTGGGAAGTTAGTGTGTATTATCAACTCCAATGGTTCGTGGTTTGGAGGTCCCCAAGCTATCTTTCTAGTTTGACAATTATGACAGATAGTGTTCTTGAGATTCCAGAGGAACATACAAATGATTCTGGTAATATGGTTTAGAGTGGATGTTCTTGGTGAATTCAATGTGCTTGTGGAGGTCTCTAGATCGTGTGGCTACTACTTTGAAGGTCCGCATTGAAGTTTGAGCTTGTTATTGAAGATTTCCTCTTTGAAGTTGATGTTCTTCACAATCTTGGTTGACCGGACATTCCTAACATGTTGCGGATGATCTAAAGATCATTTTATGAAGCGTGGCATGTTAGTAGAGGAAAATTCAAGTCTCAGCTATGTTTGGCCAATAGTGTAAAGATCCGCATTAAGTTTAGCCAACCTTCTTGATCATTCCAAGGTTGATGAACTATATAAATACTTGTTGAAGAGTTGTTAAAAATGATCCTTGAGAAAAATAGATTAAATTTGAATAAAGGATCAGAAGCAAAGCAGAGAAGAAAAGGAACGAGAGCAGTGTAGAGTGAAAAAGTTAGTGAAGAAGAATTTGGGGCAAGGCAAAAGTTTTGTGAGCATTCATTGAAACTGAACCAGGCATGAAGTAGATGCTATTTCTCAGTTAATTCTTTCTGTTCTAAATAAATTTTGTAGACAGTGAGCCTCTCTTTTGAGAAGTGAGCTCTGGGCAGTGTGCCCGAAGGCATGTTCCTTCTATTTTTCTAAAGTACTTTTAACAGGGTACAAATCTTTGTGGGTTAACCCCCACCATAGTTTTTCCCTTAACCGCATTTCCACATCAAAATCTTGGTGTCAAGTGTGTTGATTATGTTTCTGCTCATATGTTGTTGATCTATGATTTAATGTTTATACCCTTAATCTGATAGTAAGTTAATAAAGAAGGATAAAAGCAGAAAAAGTTTATTTTGTGTGACAACTGATTTAGCCCCCTCCCTCTTAGTTGTCTAGCCTAATTCCAACAATTGGTATCAGAGCCAGATCTCTTATAAAAGCTTGACCTCTTGAGGAGATCCAAGATGTCAACCTACAAGAAGGATAGTCCAAGATTTGATGGAACAAATTATTCTATTTGGAAGAATTGCATGGAGTGCCATCTACAATGCATGGGTGATGCCTATTGGATGATAACCAGTGTTGAGTATAAACCTCTGGACAAAGGTCCTTCAATTCCAGATCAAATCAAAGATGCTAAAAATAACCTTCAAGCTAAAGAAGCCTTGTTGAGTGCCCTGACTAATTCAGAAATGACAAATGTCTTTAGTCTAAAAACTGCTCATGAAATCTGGAAAAAGTTGGAGAATCTGTAGGAAGGCGATAAATTTGTCAAATGTGCCAAGATACAAAGTCTGAGAGGAAAATTTGAAACTCTAAGGATGAGTGAAGATGAAAACATCACAATCTATATGCAAAAGATAAATGAACTTGTGTGTGGTATCAGGTGTGCTGGTGGAACTTTGGAAGAATCAGCTCTAGATTGTATCAAAAGTGCTCAGATCTTTACCTGATTCATACAAACATAAGGTTGCTACTATAGAGGAGATTAGGACTATCTCAAAAGTTACAAGAGATCAACTGGTTGGTAAAATTTCATCTTTTGAATTGAGTGGGTTTGGTGATTCTCTTCCCAAGTCTAAATCTGCATTTAAGGCTAGTGTATATGGAAAACAAAGATATGATCTGGGTGAAAGCTCTTCTACAAGATCAAACAGATTTGTGAAAACAATGAAGGATCTTGAAGATGTTGAAATTGAAAATGTAGATCTTGAAGCTCTTTTTGCCAAAAGATTGCCAAGAGGATCGGTAAATATGAAGGAAAACTGCCACTCAAATATTTTTCTTGTAATAAGATTGGTCATTTTGCCTCAAGATGTCTGGAGAGGTTTTTAAAACCAAACCCTAACAGATACAAAAATCAGAACAAATGTTACTATGTCCAAGAAGCTGGAGAAGAAGGAGTCACAGATGATGAATCTGATCATGGAGGTTCCTCTGAAAATGATTGGGTGTTCATTGCCATCAAAGAAGAAGATTTAGTGTCTACTGAATCTACTAGCTATGCAAATATGGAAAGTGCCTTGGCTACTCAGGTTATTGAGAAAAATGAATGAGTGATTGATAGTGGATGTTCTCATCATATGACTAGAGACAAGAGTACGTTTGTGAATTTTGAAAATTATGAAGGAGGGCTTGTGAAATTTGGAGATAACTCAGCCGGTAGAATCCATGGCAAAGGATCCATCTCTTTTGATGGTAAGAATAGCACCAATGATGTTCTATATGTGGAAGGACTGAAACATAATCTTCTCAGTGTTGGACAGTTGGTTGACAAGGGTTATGATCTTTGATTCAAGGATGGAAAATGCAGAATCTTGGAGAGCTCTAGAACTGAAATTGCATCTGGTACTCAAACTAGAGGTAACATTTTTCATTTAAGTAGTTATGGAAAAAGTTGTTTGATTGCTCAGATAGATCAAAGTTGGTTATGGCATATGAGGATGTGTCAAGTGAATTTTGATAACATTATCAAAATAAGTACTACTCAGCCTGTAAGAGATCTTCCAAAACTTGTGAAACCTAATAGCATGTGTAGAGAATGTCAATTGGGGAAACAGAGAAAATTTTCATTCAAAAGTAAGGAACAAGCTTCAAGTGGACAAATGGAACTGGTACATATTGATCTCTGTGGTCTTGCTAGAATTAGAAGTGTGCAAGGAGATAGATATTTCATGTTACTGATTGATGATTACTCTAGGATGATGTGGGTAACTTTCCTAAAAGAAAAATTAGAAGCTCTTGACAAATTTATGTTGGCAAGAGACACATTGGAGCTTCATGATTGTTGTCATTGATGGCAACAAAGATCATCCCACACATCCACAGGATATGATGTGTCTCTACCGGAAGTCAGATTGAAGAGCTTTCAGGTCCGGTAAGCAAGAATAGAGCATGTAGAAGGTCCGACAGTTAGGTCCGGATCTATTAGAAGAAGTATCCTTGGAAAGTATGGACTTGGGGAAGTCAAGAGGAGTATCTTGACTGATAGATTCCAGGGTTTGAGCCTTTGGAGTTGAAAGAGTGAAGAGATATAAGCTTCTAAGTACTGGGGTCCGGTTTGGTAGAACAGATAGAGGAGGAACTGATAGGCAGAGCATCAGAAGTTATTCCGGATGAGATGTTGATGATGATAAAGATTCCTAAGGTATCATTCATGATTGACCGACTTATTAGACAACTTCTATAAGTTTCTTTTTGATCCGCATCACTTGGGAAGCAAGGATTCAACCGACAGACTAAAGTTTGGGAAATATTGACTATTCTGGATGCCGACTAGAAAGAGAATGAAATCCTTTGTGTGGATATATATACCAGATGGATTTCAATAAGGCAAGTTGAAGTTGTATAGTGTGGTATGCGAAGAAAAGGAGAAGAGTAGAGTGAAAGCAGTAAGGAAGGTTTGGTATGTGAAAGGACAATAGAACAAAAGAAGAGGAAGGATGAAGTACAGTAGATCAATTTACTAAGCCTAACTGGAACTGAACTCCAGCATGTGTGGATGCTTCACATCAGTTCAAGTATCTTATTATTCTTGTTACAACTTGTAGACAGTGAGTCTCTTGTGAGCAGTGTGCTCAGGCAGTGAGCCCTAGTTGGCAAGTGCCATTTTGTATTTCTATTCTTCTAACAGAGAATACATTCTTGGGTTAATCACCCCGTGGTTTTCTCCCTTAACAGGGTTTCCACATCAAAAATATTGTTTCATGTGTATTTCCATTTCATGGTTATGTTTGCTTATTTCAATTGATGCTGCATTAATTATTAAGAAAGTACAGAAAGCTGAAATAATTAAGATAACTGATTCACCCCCCCTCTCAGTTATCAACAATTGGTTATAGAGCCAAGTTCCTCTCAACAGAGCCTAACAAATTGAGGAAGACCTGGGAATTCAAATGGATGCATATGGTATGAGGGAGCAACTTAAGTCTGCCCTAGATGATCTTGAGCAGTCAAATTCTGAAATCAATGAATTGAAGGAAAGACTCAAATAGGCTGATGATATCATAAATGAATTAAAAGAGAAACTGAGTCTCTCTATGAAAAAGAGAAAGGAGCTACTTCAGCAACTGGCAAGACAAGGTGAAGCCAATGATACAAATGGAGATTTGAAGGAGAAAACCAAGTTATGTGAAAAGTTATCAAAAGAAATCATTATGGTAAGACATGAAATGGAATCAGGAGTTATGAAGTTTACCCAAGAGATTGAAGAGAAAAGAAAAACTGAAGATGATCTAAGACAATCTCTCAAGGAAAAATTAGAAGATTGCCACAAGATGGATAGAATTATCAGACATCTTGAATTTGATCTTGAAGATGCTAAAGATAATGAAGAAAAACTTGAGGATCAAATTGTCTCTCTTAAAAGGGATCTTCAAACAGCAAATGAATATAAAGAGAAATTCAAGATAAGTTCTACTCAACTTGAAGTTCTTCTTGAAAGTCAAAAGAGGGTGGATGACAAGTGTGGTTTGGGATATGAGAAAGGAGAAAGCTCCAGATCTAGTCAGAAGAATTTTGGATCAGAAAATCCAAGGAACAGGCCTAGAAGACCTCTGGTAAGGCAGCCTAATGCTCAAAGATATCCATCCTTCAATGGATACTGCCACAACTGCAATAACTTTGGTCATAGAGATAATCAGTGTAGAAAGAGAATGAATCAGACTAATACATCCTTCTTCAGACAGTGTTTCAACTGTAAAAGGTATGGCCACAAATCTCATGAATGCAGAAATATGCAAATGAACAATTCATTCAATGGTAGATGCTTTGCATGCAATAGAATGGGTCACATGGCTAATCAATGCAGATCAAGAGGATATCAATCAAATATGCAAAGAAATGTTGTTTGCCAAATTTGCGATAGATTCGGTCATATTGCCAAATTCTCTAGAAGCAAGAATTAGGACAAAAGAGGTCCGGCACATCATAATCAGAATCAAGACAAGGGAAAACAAAAAGTGAATGTGGATGAAGTTCAAAGTGAGATGAACAAGATTTGGGTGAAGAAAAGTACAGAGAATGTAGGGGATGGATCCGCACTAGACTCTGGTGCTGATATTCCTTTTGGAAATTAAAAAGTGAGCTCTAGCTCAGGGGGAGTCAATTGGTGCCAGAATTGGCACAAGGAAAATTGTGGATTAAAGGGCTCTCAGAGAAACATCCAAGTAAATTGTGATTAAGATATGAAAGATCCACAAGAAGTTTTAAACAGGTAGAGGACTAATCCAGTTCCTTAGTCATCCAGTGAGAAGTAGGTTTCTCACAGTTGAACCTGACATGATTCAAACTATGGAATCTTGATCTGCAGATAGATCAAATGATTAGTGAAAGGAAGATAGATTATCACTATTCTCCAAGAATAACTCTAAAGTCTATCTTAGTGATCCAGAAAAGTTATGTCTCTGAATAAGATAAATAAGGCAAACCAGAATGAATTAGGTTGCTCATTTATTACAGGGTGAAAATTAGGGCTTTCCCAGAAATAAAAGAGTTCATTCGTTCATCATTTGCACATTTGCACTCAAGAAGAAAAGAAAAAGGAGCTCTGCATCAAATTGTCTCAACTCTCAAAGATCAGCCATTGAAATTGTTTCATCCAGCTAATCAAATCCAGCTCTTTCAGCGAATCCTAGAAATGAAAAAGGTATTTTTTCATTGCTGAATATCTCTCTGTAAATCTTTTTGGAAATGGCTACTCTGAATGTTGTGAAGATCTCTGATAGACCTCGCCCTAAATTTAAGAAGCATCCATATAAATCTCTAGAAGTTGATCCCTTAGGCACCTTTTCAAGCATTCCGCATGGGGTTATGCATGTAGAAGATGTTAGGGTTTACATTCATGCAAGCATTGAAGAATTTGAGGAATCAAAGTTAATGGATATCTATCACAAGCAGTTAATAGATGATTCTCTTGAGATCAAACCTCAGTATAAAGCCATCTGGGATAAGCATTTTGCACAGTGCATTCATTTCCCCTATTTTGAAGAAGATGAATGGGTCCGGTATGTGTTGAGCAGAGTGCATGACAATTTCTTATGGTTGAATAGACCATTTAAGATCACCAAACATGCAATTAGGGTAGTAACTGGTCTGCACTCATCCGGTGGGATACTTGTTCTCAAATCTGTCAAGAATCAGACAGTAAGTGATGCAACCGGATCAAAATTTGACAAGAGAGCTATGACAATTGAAGATATCACTGATCCGGATGTCAAATTTGCATCCATGATAATTGGTTACAAGATTTATCACTCCAGTAGGGAAAATTCAGTACCGGGAACTATAGTTTATACAGCCTATCAGATGCTAAAAGAAAATGCTGACTATGATCTATGTGAACTTCTTTTAAGCCAACTTTTAGAAAATCTACAAAAGATATGGTGGCTTGATACTCTACCTATTCTTTTATTACATGAATGAGCTTCCCGGATCCAGTGGCTGGGTATGGCAGAATGATAGACCAGTAGCTATTCAAATTAGAGATTATATACATGGGCTTGGTGATGCCAAGGCACAAAATATAGTGTTCTGAGGCTATTTCAAGAATTTTTAGAGCATGATGCAAGCAAGAGAGAGAATCCCCAAATCTTTAGTTGAAAAATATAAAGATACAATATGCTTTATGGTAGAAACTGATCAGTGCCTAATGGAGGCAGTGGAGCCAAGAATAGTGTGGATCATGTCAATGGGGTATGAAGTGGATGAGAAAATTGTTGAGCTACATGTTCAACATATGCTTAGTCAACCCAAGGATCCCAAGGCAGAAAGGTTTGGAACCTTTGAAGAATTGAGTGTAAAGATTCATGTGGAACTTAGACAACCAGAGACAAAAAGGAAAGTGAGAAGGGAAGTTGAAGAAGTTGCTAAGAGATTTGGAATATCCAAGGAGGCACTTGATGCAAATAGAGTAAAGATGGAAAGGGCAGAGAAAGAGAAGAAAGAAACAAAAAAGGAAAGTGATCCGGTAAAAGCTCCCTCCCGGACCAAATCCTCTAAAAGGGCTGCACCTACCTCTGATAAAAGCTCAAAGGCATCAAAACCGGAAGTCCAGACATCCGGAAAAGGAGAAAAGAGAACAAAGAAAAAGGCAACAAGGTCCTATGTTAGCCAGAAGGATGATGAAGAAACTGAATCAGATGAGGAGGTAAAGAAACTGAAGAAGAAGAATAAATCTTCCGGTGAACCCTCTACCGGTGAAGACAAGGAAGAGATGGCAGAAGAATTCGTTGAAAGACCCACTCTGTCCTTAGATGATGTAGTTAAAGCAATCACTATGTATGGAAACCTACAACCAATAATAGAATACTATGATGCATACAATGAAGTAGATAAAAAGATTCTAGAGGAAGCCATAGTTAAGTATTTGAATGTATATAATAAAGCTTTTATTGAAATCATATCTCTCATTCCCAAAAGCCTAGATAAGGAATTAGAGATAAGAAAGAATAATGCTAGGGCAAAGGATCTTGAGATCCGGGAACAGATAGCCATTCAGCTCTTTCCTTCAATCACTCCGAAGAAAATGAATATGATCTTCAAAGATTGCAAGGATGAGTTCTGGAGCAAAGCTAGAATGAATCAGCTTATGCTCGGTGAAACTGACAAAATAGCCAAAGAGATAGAAGAGATCCACCAGAATGCATACAAAAAATTCAACATTCCAATTGTAGAGGACATAAGTGATAAGCCCTCTGCCATGGCAAACAAGGAAGAAACCACTGAGACGATAGTAGAAGAGGTTAAGGAGATAGGTGAAGAAAAAGGTAAGGACTTAGATTCCTCTGCTCCGGAAGAGGAAGTCCAAGGAGAAGTAAACCAAAATTCTCCTGCAGTCTCTTAATCTAAAGGAGAAGTAAGAACAGAGGAGAAGGGAGAAAAAGTGAAGGGAAAGGAAGAAGGTCAAATAGAAAAAACCACAGATGATAGTACTAAGGTTGCAGAAGGGGAGAAAGCTCTGTCTCTGACAAGAGACACAGCAGAAGCAGTCAAGGACTTCTTGACCAAAGAGATGATGGAATTTGATGAACCAGAGTTGCTTCAAGGTCCATTCAATTTTGATTCCCTCTCTCCGATGAAAACCATGAAGCTAGCATCCTTCACCCAACCAAAGGCAAAAGAAAAAATTTTGAAGTCTCACCTGGTAGACTGTGAGCTCATAGAAGCTGCATCCGGTGTTTTAGAGAAGATTATGCCTTCCTTCCAAAAGGAATCTTCGGCCTCCACATTCGGTAATCTCAAAACTCTTGTTAATTCTGTTAACACTCACTTTGAGTCATTGGAAAAGTCAGCTGAGGCAAAGGTCCAGAAAGAGTTTTTGGATAAGAGATTCTCGGAGTTACAAGGCATAATAGCAAATGATAGGAGAGTTTTGGATATTGGAATAAAGAGCTTGGAAAATACTCTCAAGGATGGTAGAGATTTCTACAAATTTTGTTTATCCTGGCCTAAAGTGACCAAGGATATTGAGAAGAAAGTAAAGGAACAAGAGGATAAACTGTTAAACCTCTCACAGAATTTTGATCCTCTCACTCTATCCATAGTAAATCAGGAATGTCAAATTATTGTAGTTGTGAATGAGATTAAGAAACTTGAAAAGGAGAGGAAGAATGTAATAAATAGGATGAGTGAGCTCAGAGGGGTGATTATTCCCAAATTAGAGACCATACATGAGGCCCTAACAGATGCTCAGACCACAGCCCGGACTAGTGATCCGACAAATCTCAAGAGGGCAGAAGCTTTTGCATTCCTACTGAGTGGTCATATCTCAATTTTGGACAGGATGAAGCAGAGTTGGGCGACACAAGTTGTATAGCTGAAGACAACCTTTGCAGACATATTACAGTATATGTAATTAAAAACATGTCTATATACTTATGCGGCTAAGTATAGTTGAATTTTTGGGCAATTTTGGTGTGCGGACCCTACCCTTTGCCATTGATGTCAAAGGGGGAGTGAGGAACAGTGAAAAATGTGGAATCCAGTAAGGGGTAGCTCCGGTAAAGTGTACATTAGAAGAAAGCATCAACAAAGAGGGAGTATAGTATAACACTTAGTCATTTTTCACTAAGTGTTGCCATCAATGGCAAAGGGGGAGATTGTTGGCAAGAGACACATTGGAGCTTCATGATTGTTGTCATTGATGGCAACAAAGATCATCCCACACATCCGCAGGATATGGTGTGTCTCTATCGGAAGTCAGATTGAAGAGCTTTTAGGTCCGGTAAGCAAGAACAGAGCATGCAGAAGGTCTGACAGTTAGGTCCAGATCTGTTAGAAGAAGTATCCTTGGAAAGTGCAGACTTGGGGAAGTCAAGAGGAGTATCTTGACTGATAGATTCCAGGGTTTGAGCCTCCAGAGTTGAAAGAGTGAAGAGATATAAGCTTCTAAGTACTAGGGTCCGGTTTGGTAGAACAGACAAAGGAAGAACTGACAGTCAGAGCATCAGAAGTTATTCCGGATGAGATGTTGATGATGATAAAGATTCCTAAGGTATCATTCATGATTGGCTGACTTAATAGACAACTTCTATAAGTTTCTTTTTGATCCGCATCACTTGGGAAGCAAGGATTCAGCCGACAGACTAAAGTTTGGGAAATATTGACTATTTCGGATGCCGACTAGAAAGAGGATGAAATCCTTTGTGCGAATATATATACCAGATGGATTTCGATAAGGTAAGTTGAAGTTGTATAGTGTGGTATGCGAAGAAAAGGAGAAGAGTAGAGTGAAAGCAGTAAGGAAGGTCTGGTATGTGAAAGGACAGTAGAACAAAAGAAGAGGAAGGATGAAGTGCAGCAGATCAGTTTACTAAGCCTAACTAGAACTAAACTCCAGCATGTGTGGATGCTTCACATCAGTTCAAGTATCTTATTATTCTTGTTACAACTTGTAGACAGTGAGTCTCTTGTGAGCAGTGTGCTTGGGCAGTGAGCCCTAATTGGTAAGTGCCATTTTGTATTTCTATTCTTCTAACAGAGAATACATTCTTGGGTTAATCACCCCATGGTTTTCTCCCTTAATAGGGTTTCCACGTCAAAAATATTGTGTCATGTGTATTTCCATTTCATGGTTATGCTTGCTTATTTGAATTGATGCTGCATTAATTATTAAGAAAGTATAGAACGCTGAAATAATTAAGATAACTGATTCACCCCCTCTCAGTTATCAACAATTTAAAGTGTTCAAAGTGATGGTGGAAAATGAGATTGGTGAAAAATTGAAATGTCTGAGATCCGATAGTGGTGGACAATTTACTTCTGGTGAGTTTGATGCTTTCTATGAAAAGCATGGCATAAAAAGATAGTTATCTGCTCCTAGAACTCCCCAACAAAATGGAGTTGTGGAAAGAAAGAACCGAACCATTCAAGAAGCTGCCAGGACCATGATGATGGAAACAAATGTTCCTCAAGTTTATTAGAGAGAAGTTGTAAGTACTACTGTCTACACTCTTAACTAGGTGTAGATCAAAGGCAATTCTGGTAAGACTCCTTATGAACTATGGTTTGGTCATCCTCCTACTATGAAATATTTTAGAGTTTTTGGTAGTAAATGCTATATCAAAAAAGATGAGTATTTAGGAAAGTTTGATACAAGAAGTGATGAGGGAATATTTTTGGGGTACTCTACTCAAAGTAAGGCTTACCGGTGCTTTAACAAGAGGTTGAAAAAGATTGTTGAAAGTACTAATGTTAGAGTTGATGAGAGAAAGGAAGGACATTCTAGGTTCTACGGATATGATTCAGATGATCAAGATGAAAGTCAAAGTCAAGGAAGGTTACTTCAAACTCTGACTCAGATTCAAATTGATCTGAAAACTCTAGGAACTCATGAAAATAGTACATATGTTTAGGAACAAGCTCAAGAAACAGAAGTTCAAGCAATTCCCAAAACCCCCAGGTATGTAAGAATGAATCATCTTGAAGATCAAATCATAGGAGATAGAAATAAAGGTGTTCAAACTAGGAGAAGAGTTGCTAAAGATCAAGAAGAGATTTGTTTGATTTCAAAGATTGAACCTAAATTAGTAAGTGAATCCTGCAATGATGAAAATTGGGTAAAAGCAATGGAAGAAGAATTGATGCAAATTGAAAAGAACCACACTTGGGATCTTGTTCCTAGACCTGAGGACAAAAATGTGATTGGAACCAAATGGGTCTTCCAGAATAAACTAAATGAAGATGGTGAAGTTGTAAGAAACAAAGCAAGGTTGGTATGCAAAGGCTATTCTCAAGTGGAAGGAATTGATTTTGAAGAAACTTTTGCTCCGGTGGCAAGAATAGAGGTAGTTAGATTATTTCTTGCATTTGCTACTTTTAGAGATTTTAAAGTATGTCAGATGGATGTCAAATTAGCATTCCTGAATGGGGTGTGTGCAAGAAGTTGATTCCACTTTTTGGCCAAAAAGTGGAAGTGTTTTCCCTGATTTTCAGAATTTATCACATTTGACCTAAAAATTTGAAGCACTTAAAGGTGGAATCTTGAAAAAAGTCAGTAAATATGAAACGTAGTACTCAGAGTTTAGTTTCCAAATATTTTTAATACCCAGTTGATACAAATTGATTTTAAGTAGGCGTTTCTAAAAACCACTGTTTAAAAGTCACTTTTTTTTTACTATACCATGCACGTGTATGCCATCCATATTTTGACCTAAATAATCATATTTTTCTAAATCCTTTTGGGAAAAGATTTGTAACTCACTGAAGCACATTTTCCATATTTTTTTGTAATTTTTTATTGAATATTTTTATTTTTATTAATTTTTATTGGCCATTTTTGGTGTTTTAAAAAATCATCGTGTACGGCACACATAAGATGACCTAAACTTATCATTTTTTGAAAAAAAAATTTCAAATTGAAAAGAATTGTCTGAAGTACGTTTTTGTACAATTTTTTTTACAAAAAAATATTTTGATAAAAAATTATTATAATATTAAAAAACCTTGATAATTCAAGTTTATGGACCTATTTCATCATAAATTAATTGAAAAATAGAAAAATAATCCAATTGTAAAAAAAAAATTACATATTCGGAATCTACACTATCTCATCTATAATGGGTTTTAATTTCGTCAAAAAATTCTGCAAAAAAGGCCTTCAAACATATGCTCAAAATCACTATTTTGTTTTGACATTGACAGGACCTTCAACTTGCAGGTCAAACCAAGTCCAAAGCCAAGGGTTGGGTTCCCAAGCCTTTTTTCCTACCCAAAACCCATAGGAAAAATTGGGTCAGAAATTCAAATTTTATGAAACGGGATCCCGTTTCTAAAAAATGGGATCCCATTTTATAAAAGGTTAATATTTTAACCTTCTATGAAACAAGATCCTGTTTCTTGAAAATGGGATCCCGCTTTTGGCTCAAGATCCTGAGGCATAATGGGATCCCGTTTCATAAAAAGCAGGATCCCATTTTGGTTTACCCAATTTCAGGTTTTTTTCTAAGTCTAAAACTTCCACCTTAAGTGGACTCATCTTTGTGGATTTACCCAATGGAGATTTGGAGGAAGAAGTCTACATTGAGCAACCGAAAGGATTTCAATTGTCTGATTAGGGAGATATGGTTTCTAGACTGAGAAAAGCCTTGTATGGACTCAAGCAAGCTCCAAGAGCCTGGTATGCAAGATTGGATAAATATTTGCTTAAGATAAGTTTTAGCAAATGTACTACTAATAGTAATCTTTACTTCAAGATTAATCATGAGGACATCCTGATTGTTGAGGTCTTTGTTGATGATATCATTTTTGGTGGAAATGAATGTATGTGCAAAGCATTTGCTGATTAGATGAAAAGTGAATTTGACATGTCAATGTTTGGAGAAATGAATTTCTTCCTAGGTCTACAAATTGTTCTGTCAGATAAAGGTTATATCTTAGTCCAAGTATGTGAAAGAATTGCTAAAAAAGTTTGGAATGGAAGATTCAAAGCCAGTAGGTACATTTATGGTAAGAAGATGCAAGTTAATTAAATATGATGACTCCCCCAAGATAAATTAGAAAAGGTATAGATCAATAATTGGAGGATTTCTCTATCTGACTCAGACCAGACCTAACATCATGAATACCGTTAGATTTGTTGCTAGATTCCAAGTTGATCCAAAAGAATCCCATGTTGTGTCAGTTAAAAGAATTTTTAGATATCTCAAGGGGACAATTGATTATGGATTGTGGTATCCAAAGGACAATGATTTCACTCTTCATGCATATACAGATGCTGATTGGGCAGGAGATGTGGATGATAGAAAAAGTACTAGTGGTGGTGCATTTTTCTTGGGAAGAAGATTGGTCTCTTGGATGAGCAAAAAGCAAGAGGCAATATCCCTGTCTACTGCAAAAGTAGAATATATAGTAGTAGCAAATAATTGTAGTCAGGTTCTGTGTATGAAGAAAATGTTGAAGGACATCAGAATTGTGTTTGAGGAGCCAGTCACAATCTTTTGTGATAATTCTAGTGCAATAAGCATCTCAAAGAATCCAGTGTTGCATTCAAAGACAAAACACATATCTATCAAGTTTCATTTCTTGAGAGAGAAGGTAAATGAGAATGAAGTCAAGTTGGAGTTTGTGTCTTCCAAAGATTAGATTTTAGATATCTTCACTAAGCCTCTTCCCAAGGATACTTTTGAGTATCTCAGAGAGAAGTTAGGGATTATTACCCCTCCTGATCAGAACTAAGATGCACTTATGTGCATCAGTCTGGTGGAATTCTTAGTCATATCTTGAGATCTGGATTGATGTTGAGAAGATACTATTCTAAGGAGTACTCAGTATGCAAATTTTGGGATCAATCTGAAGCAGAAAGGGAGAAAAGATAGCAAATATGTTCCCTTTGCCATTGATGTCAAAGGGGGAGAGAAGTCAAGTGAAAAACTTGAAGTGAATAGTTGCTGGTGAAAGGGGGAGCAGTGAAAAAAATTGTTACAAGTGTGATAAGAGAAAGGGGGAGAAATTCTTGTCTTGATGGATGAATTCAGTTTTTCACATCATATGTTGCCATCAATGACAAATGGGGAGATTGTTGTAAATATGTGCCTAAGTGGTGTTGTCATTGATGTTAACATATCCTTGTTGCCATTGGTGTCAACTGTATCCTATTTTGTTGTCTGTATATAAGACCGGATTGTTGAGGATATTGAGAAAATTAATGACAATCAATGTATACAGACCATATGGCTATGTAGAGGATTGTCAGTGGTTGCTCTAGTTAAGAATTGAGAAGTCCACATGAAGATTTGAGGAAGTTATGGCCATCTGAGTAGAATCAGATTTTGCAGTATTCAGAATAGACAGAGTGACAGTAAATTGGTTCGGATTGCTCTGCAGTGAAATATTATGGTCTGCGGATCTGAAGGCATGTTTGAGAAGTCAGTGTGTATCATCAACTCTAGTGGTTCATGGTTTGGAGGTTTGCAAGCTATCTTTCTAGTTTGACAGACATGGCAAACAGTGTTGTTGAGGTTCCAAAGGAAGATACAAATGATTCTGGTAATATGGTTTAGAGTGGATGTTCTTGGTGAATTCAATGTGCTTGTGGAGGTCTCTGGATTGTGTGGCTACTACGTTGAAGGTCTGCATTAAAGTTTGAGCTTGTTATTGAAGATTTCCTCTTTGAAGTTGATGTTCTTCATAGTCTTGGCCGACCGGATGTTCCTAGCGTGTTGCAGATGATCTAAAGATCATTTTATGAAGCACGGCATGTTAGTAGAGGAAAATTCAAGTCTCAACTATGTTTGGCTGATAGTGTAAAGATCCACATTAAGTTTAGCCAACCTTTTTGATCATTCGAAGGTTGATGAATTGTATAAATACTTGTTGAAGAGTTGTTAAAAATGATCCTTGAGCAAAACAGATTAAATTTGAATAAAGGATCAGAAGCAGAGCAGAGAAGAAAAGGAATGAGAGCAGTGTAGAGTGAAAAGTTAGTGAAGAAGAATTTGGGGCAAGGCAAAAGTTTTGTGAGCATTCATTGAAACTAAACCAAGCATGAAGTAGATGCTATTTCTCAGTTAATTCTTTCTATTCTAAATAAATTTTGTAGGCAGTGAGCCTCTCTTTTGAGCAGTGAGCTCTGGGCAGTGCGCCCAAAGGCATGTGCCTTCTATTTTTCTAAAGTACTTTTATCAGGGTACAAATCTTTATGGGTTAACCCCCACCGTGGTTTTTCCCTTAACTAGGTTTCCATGTCAAAATCTTGGTGTCAAGTGTGTTGATTACGTTTCTACTCATATGTTGTTGATCTATGCTTTAATGTTTACATCATTAATCTGATAGTAAGTTAATAAAGAAGGATAAAAGAAGAAAAAGTTTATTTTGTGTGACAACTGATTCACCCCCCAGTCTCAGTTGTCTGGCCTAATTCCAACACAAAGATGGCAAACCAATAAAAATCCCATATTATGAGGAAGCACCATTTGATATAGATACCTTCCTAGGGTATTTTATCCAAAAACATTATGCTCTCTATCAGGTCTTGGCCATTGATGCAAAACCAAAGATTCCTATTGCCTTGATGGTGTTGGTAGTGGATATCCAACATGTGAATTTGAATATAAAGTTTGACTTTGCAAAATATATCATTGAAGGAATCATGAGGGAGTTGGATGAGATAAAGATAGATGATAGGATCATTAGTTACAAATGGTATTCCATGATATGCCATCTAAAATTTTATACAGTGGGAGAGATATTTGGCACCTTGATTTGAAGTTGAGATTCACTGAGGATGATGGCTCTCTTATGCTAGTCTAGGGGTGGACACATATCTGGGACATGCATTGTTTTACTTCGAATTATGTTATCTTTGAGGAGTATTTTGTTCAGGTAGTTTTGGGAAACTTAGGTTGTCACATACCAACCAGGCTCTCCCAGAAGGTTATGATATTATGAAGACTTCATGATTTGGCACCAGAGCTGGAGATTGATCACAATTGGGGGGATTGGTATCTACATTCCACATCCACAGTTATTAGAATTTATGGATCCCCTATTTAGCCTCATATTTTACCTAGGCTTGTGCTAGACAGACTTGCATTTATGAAGATTATGTGCTAGTTGAACAAGGTTAACAAGTTCCATTTCAGGAATCACAACAAGAGAGCACTCCTACTAGCTTCTCTAGTTTTCTCTAATTTCCAAATATTGTCTAAGGATGCACTGGAATTGATAGCCCCAAGGTTGTGGGTGTGTAGTATGGTAGAAGAAAAGAGAAGAGATTTTGACCCTAAGCACCTTATCCATCAGAGGTCAGATTGGGAGTAGGAAGGACCGGTTTCAACCATATCTTTGAATATGTAGAAGATCTCATCAGAAATTGTATTTCTGATCAAGATGTTCTCAAGAGGAGAGTTGATTTGAAAAAAAACACCAAAGGAGAGAAACAAAGGAAGCAAGTAGATCCCACATATCCTAGGGAATTTAAACACATCAGATCCTAACCTTAGGATCCAATAAATGTTGCATAGCATTGCCAACCTTGCCCCCAAGATTGATGCACCTCTAGCAGTACCTGTTATTTAGGAATCTAAAAAAACAATGCAAGAGATTCAACCATCAGAATCTCAAGGTATTGAGGTATTAGTGGCACAAGGAAACCCCCCACCCCTAATTCATTATGAAATGATAGAGGAAGTGGGTGGTAGTACACATGACATTGATGAGGTAAACCAAGTTTTTTATTCTCCTTAGAGGGTAGTAATTGAAGATCCCCCTCAAGATAGAATGCTTGTAGACCTGAGGGGTAGTGACAAAGTAGTACATGATGTAAGGGCTCTTTCTTGCACTAAGTTCTTGAAGGATGATGAGTTTGTCAAGTCAAGGGAGTTCAATGAATTATTGATTAAGAGTAAGATGGAACTTTTCCTCAACAAAATGAATAAGAAAAGAGGAGAAGTATTAAAGGATGAAATGAAGGACATAGCTCAACAAGCACTCAAAGAGGTTGATTTTCAAATCAATATCACCCCAGAAGAGGGAAGGAAAATTGTGGAAGAAAGTGGATGCCTCTTACTACTTGGGTGGGACATTGCCTCAGCCATCGCTTTGGACACTATTAGCAGATAGGATAGTGATCAAGATATGTTGACATATGAGGAGCAAAAACAAGACCTATACTTTGGGTTAGCATTTGATGCTAAATATGAAACATTGGCAATTTGGGCAGTGGCTCCTGAGACTAATAAACCTTAGATTTCTAGGAGTGTGAGTGAAATTACATGAAATTTGGTTGTTAGAAGGGTGGAAAATACTCCAGCTCCTCTGGTTGCATCACTAGCAATCAATACAACCTTAATCAGTGAAGCAACAATAAGGAAACTATAGGCTAATTATGATAATATGAGTGAGAGATACATGAGGTTACTGGAGGAATACAATAGAATTACACCACTAGTTGTTGATTTACAAGGTGTTGCATCTAAACCTGCTACCTTAGAGTCAACTTCAGTAGAAGATAAAGTGACTTTATCTTTAAGGATAAAGGGTCTCAAGGAGCAAGTGAGAGATTTAGAGAAGAATTTGAAGCTGCCTCAAGAGGTAGAGAAGACAATCAGGGAGAAAGAAAAAGGTATATTGATGAATTTTGTTGATGATGTACTAGGACACAAGTTTACAAGGGTCCTCATAAAGCTATAGGATGCATTGGACTGGTTATAACAATTTGAAGAATGATTTTGCATGCTTCTTGCAAAATAAAGTGAAATTGAGAGAGGTATCCAATATTTGGGCTCCCAATTTTGTAAAATTGGAAAAAACCTGACCGAATAGGTAAAATCATATCTTAGTGCCCCTACTGAATTAAGAGATGTCATGGGATTGATGGCACTAATAATTGATGTTTCAGCTCATCAACAAAAACTTGAGGTCCTTTTGAAGAGTAAATTGAATACCTTTGAGGCATTGGAAGTGTTGAACACCCAGAATACTAAGAGGGGGGTGAATCAATATTCTCTTAAACCATTTAGATATAAAACATTTCAAACCATTTAGCATACTCAATTACAGTGAAGTAAGTTATGCATGAAACATGAGACCACAAACCATAACACATAGGCACTAGGATTTTTTATGTGGAAAACCCAAAAAGGGAAAAACCATGATGAGGATTAGCTCACAACATATTATAACTTGTTAAGGTATTATAGAAATGCTCACTGCAGGTGGACTCACTATCCAAGTGGACTCACTGCCCACTAAGAAAAAGAATAGAGAGAAAGAGGAAAGAAATGGCTCACTACCAATATTTTGAACTATTACAATTACATTTATAAATGCATGGAATACAGTTCCAATGAAACACAATTAGAATTCTCTTCCACTTAGCTGAATTGCAACTTTGCTCTGCTCTGCAATCACACTGTCTGCTCTGTTCTTTCTCAATTTGCATTTTTGGTACTTGTCACATCATTCAACTTACATATACACATCATTCCATCCTTATGCATCATCAATCATCGAACATGAACCTCTATAAATATCTACTTCTTTTACAACCTCAACAAGGTCGTCCCAAATGGATGTATCCTGCAAAACATGCCAAATAAAGCATGTCAAGCCCAAACTTTAAATACACACTTCGTACCAAGATTTAAACTTGAAAATATGTCAGGGTGGACCTAAATTAGCCTCTTCTTAACTTCACAAAACATGTTTACCTTCTTTCAAGTCTGCTTTAATCATATCATCAATTAGGTCAGCCTACTTGAGTGTAACGTGTAGAACAACACTAGTTGGCCTCAAAATGTATTGCAGAGAGAACCAAAACTTGAAACACAATCTCTTAGGTCGAAATGATCTATGGAACCTCTTAAGACAATACTCCTTGTTAAGGGAAAATTGGAGTAAACATGAATAATCAATATATCAATATCAATAATACCCAAAACTCAACGAAAAGGGAAATAATTAAGATCAAACAAACAAAGATGAAAAACCTTTGAAAACCTCAATACTTCATAGCTTCCATTGGTTGCCTATATTAATTGATCTTGCATGTATGAATAGGGCCCTCAGAGAGTGCACTTCCTTGCTATGATTCCAAGATGTCAAATGGGAACGACTATGATAGTTTCGCCATGAAGATGAGCTTCACAACAATGATAGTGATATGGTAACAAGTTGATCGCAAGAAAAGGGAATGACGTGAGTGCTAAAGGCATGTTGTAATTCCTGTAGAGTAACTATACTAAAAGCTTGGATGAATGAAATGGAGGAAGAAGGTTCAATTTATAGACTTATGAGAGAGAAGATCAACAGTATAGAAAGAATGAGAAGATCAACGGTATAGAAACCTTGAGAGAATTTGCGCGAATAAGAAGAAGACATGTGTCTTTCTCTATTTTGCATGAGAGGAATTAATAAAATAGAAGAATGAGTTAACTGAAGAGATTAAATCAATTAAAAGAATAGATTAATCAGTTAAGAGAATAGAACTAGAGAATAGAAATTGCATGAGGATGAGAAGATATTTAACTTAATTAAATATTTAGAATATTCAATTGCATGTGCACAAGGATTGAATTATATTTAGAGATAACTCAATTTAGAAGAAATAGACAACTTAAATAAATATTTGATTTATTTAAATTTAGAGAAGATATTATTGGAAGAAACAATTAAATAAATGATATTATTTAATTTAGAATGAATTTGGAAGAACTAATTAAATAATTGGTATTATTTAATTTAGAAGATAAGAAAGCAAATTAAATAAATAAATTTATTTAATTGCTTGTGCATGATTTGGAAGAATAAATATAATATTTGATTATATTTTATTTTTAAAGATTGAGAGGATTTAAATAAATTTGATTGATTTATTTAAATTTGGAAGAATGATTGGATTTAATTAAATAATTAAGAATTATTTAATTGTTTGGAAGAATTTAATTAAATAAAGGATTTTATTTAATTTTGACTTTAGAAAAGGTAATTAAATATTTTGATATTTAATTAACTTAGAGGAATATGAATCAAATAAATAAATTTATTTATTTATTTATTGATAGAAGAATTAGAATGAAATAAATATTAAGAATTTTTATTTAGATTGATTCATGTCATTTTTAGGCGTATACATTTTGCTCCTCTTTGATGCAATGCAATTTACAACATTGTTTCAAAGAATAGATTGTCCGAAAATGATACATGCCCCAGTTTGCCCCTGGTACAGGTTATGATGATAGGATTCCCCCTCGAGAGATTGGATGGGAAGAAGGCAGAAGGCATGAGACAGACAATCTCACAAAGACAAATGGAAAACTAGGTTAGGATTGAAGAAATTTGTTGAAGAAAGAGCTGAATGATACACGATGCAAGATAGAATGATAACAGACACAAGCAAGAAAGCAAGTATACACAAATGATACAAGAACAAACAAGGTATTGTCCCTGTCAAGGGATAAACCAAATGATATACTGATAATGATATACGATAGTGTTGTCACGATGGGGAACAATATATCCCTAGACCAACATGGCAGGCATGTTTCCATGGTGGGGAATGATGGATCCCTAGAGCAAACACGAAGGATAGTGTCTGGTTTCAGGAAATGAAGCATGTCATGTAAGACGCATGTGTTGGTTTGATTTTGACAATGTTACATCCTGTATAAGATGATTGATTAACTGATCGAGTTGGTTTACGACTAGACAAGGATCAAGACCACTGATTGTGATTGGATCATTTGACAAGATTGACTTGACTTGATTGATATGGATTAAGGATGGACCTGCATTTGGATCATTGCTCAGATTGATTAGATTGGGAAGAATGGTACAATGATAGATAGAAAGTTGATTGATAGAAGAAATGTGAACAAAGGAATCACAAGCTTTTATTTGTATTGCTACTTTGCATTGTTTAGATATTTTATTGCATGGGATATGGATGTATGGATGTATAATGGATGTATGATGGATGCTTTTGCTTTTGACATCTTGATGCTACAAGTATTTTGAAGTGCTTATTTCATCATTGGGCAATTTTTTTTTTGGTACTTTTTCCAAATGTTGTAAGTTAATACAAGCATCTAGGTATAATTGAACCGAGATGACCTGAGCATCACTTATATGGATTTTGATTTAGCAAGTTAATACAAGCATCGAGGTATAATTGAACCGAGATGACCTGAGTATTTCTTGCATATCAATAGACAAGGATTGCCCCCGTTCATGTCAGACCTTTGATGTCCTCGATGATCTTTTGCCGATCATGTCTTTAGACAAGGCTTCACATTACTAAAGTTTAATCCACAAACAACAAACAAATAAAATAATCATGCCCCCATCATAGCATCTCTAGCTTTTGGTATCCTCGAGTAGCATAGAAAGACATGATAACAAAAATCAAGACTCTGTAAGTTAACCTGATAACAAACACAAAATATTTTTGCATTTAGATGTGTTTTTCTTGCCATAATTTAGGTAAAATCATTTTTGAGTGCTTTAGATACTTTCTTGCTTTGCCTTGGATAGGTTGATGCCTTGCGTCAAGATTTTTTCTTAAAAAGCAGGTTTTGCTTGTGTTTGCTTGCCTGGTGAACGATTCCACAATCCTTACTGGTGAGACAGACCCTAAGGGACTGACCTAGTGCCTTGGGGGTTCATTGCTAAATGGCCTTGCCTACATGACGACACAAAGGAAACGTAGTTCAGGGTGAACCCTGATGGACCTAAGACCTAGGTGATAGAAAGTGGCATGGACTCAGATAGATAGAAGGACTAGACATGTGACGGATGGGACAGTGGAGCCTTGGGGGCACATTTGAATAATGGCCTTGCCTATGTGACAACACAGAGGCAACGTAGTTCATGGACTTTGACCATGGATGGACTAGAGGATAGACGACAAGATATGGGATGGACAAGGAAGCCTTAGGGGTGCATTGAAAATGGCCTTGCCTACATGACGACACAGAGGCAATGCAGTTCATGGAATTTGACCAAGGATGGACTAGGGAGTAGACGACAAGATATGGGATGGACAGGGAAGCCTTGAGGGCGCATTGAAAATGGCCTTGCCTACGTGACGACGCAGAGGCAACGTAGTTCATGATTGACTTTGATGGACCTAAGATATGGATCGGATGAGACATGATATGGAACAGATATGGATCAGATAAGACACGATATGGAACAAATATGGATCAGATATGGAATAGATATGGATCAGATATGGAATGGATATGAATCAGATATGGATTGGATGATACTGATGACAAGGAAACACCGCGGATAGGAAGATGTATGGGTGATAAGGAATGGAATGGGTGGTTAGGTATGTTGCAAGTATGGGCCTAACCAGCATTGTCATTGATGTCAACATACTCATGTTGCATTAATGAGAAGGATTAGATGAGCTGTGTGCTGAGGATATTGAGAAAATAAGTCTCAATCAAGAACAGTGATGACAAGAAGGTAAAAGTCCTCAATAGGTTGAGGATCAGAGGATGCGGTTTAAAGGGTTTGTAGATATAAGTCTTGAGATGCTCCAGTCAGGTTTTCAGAGGTCCACATGAAGATTTGAAGAAGTTATGATCGCTCAAGTAGAACTGGTTCCGGCAGGTGTTCAGAGGTGACAGAGTGCCACAGGTAGGTCCGGTGAGATCCAGAATTTTATTATCCCATTCTGTGGATTTGAGGGAGTGTTGAGGATGTTCCTGTGAAGTATCAACTAGATTGGTTCATGGGTTGAAGGTCCGGAAGAGCCTATTCATTTGTGACAGTGATGACAGATTGTGTTCTTGAAGCTCCGGATGAAGGAGAGAAGAATTCCAGTAGGATGATGAAGTGCAGATGTTCTTGGTGATTTAGGGAAGGTTATGATGATCATTGGATCATGTCCAATTCATGTTAGTGGTTCACATTGAAGTTAGAGTTTGCATTTGAAGAATAACCACGGATATTGGTGTTCTTCTTGAGACTGGCCGACCGAATGTATTACACGTCTTGTGGATGTTCTTGTAGGTGTTTGCCAACTTAGATGATTGTTCCTAAGTTGATGCCTTGTATAAATAAGGGATTGTGAAATCATTTTGTAGTGTGTCTTGCGGTGATAAGTGTGTGGTAGCGAAGAGAAGTGCAAAAGGCAGAGCAAAAGTATTGGGCTTAAATGGAACTGATTCAGGCATGCTGAAGATGCTATTCTCCAGTTCATAAAGGTGATACTTATTCCTTTGTAGACAGTGTGTCTCTTGTAGGCAGGAGCCTCTTGTGAGTAGTGTGCTCGAGCAGTGAGCCCTAATTGGCATGTGCCATTTTGTTCTTTCTATTCTTCTAACAAAGAATACATTCTTGGGTTAATCACCCTGTGGTTTTTCCCTTAACTGGGTTTTCCACATCAAAATCTTGGTGTCATATGTGTTGATATGTTTATGCTTTTGATTTGAATACATTATGGTTCATGATTAATATTATGCTAATCACTAAAGAAGATTCAAGTGTTTAAAAAGAGAAAGTTTCGCATAACTAATTCACCCCCCCTCTCAGTTGTATGCCCTAAGTCTAACAATTGGTATCAGAGCTAAGTTCTTCTAAAAGGAGCTTAGCTGCTTGAGGAGATCCAGGATGTCATCATACAAGAAGGATAGTCTGAAGTTTGATGGAACCAACTTTTCTCTTTGGAAAGGTCGCATGAAATGTCACTTGTAGTGTATGGGAAAGGCGTACTGGTCCATGGTCACAAAAGCGTATGTACCTCCACAGGGTGGTCTGACAACCCTAAATGAAATCACAAATGCTAAAAACAATCTGTGAACCAAAGAGGCTTTTCTAAGCGCATTAACTGACTCAGAGCTCTCAAATATTATTGACCTACCAACTGTCTATGAGATCTGGAATAAACTGGAACTTCTGCATGAAGGAGACGAGTATGTTAAATGTGCAAGGTTACAGAGTCCAAAAGGGAAATTTGAAAAACTGAAGATGAGAGATGATGAAAATATTACCACTTTTATGCCAAGAGTGAATGAGCTAGTTTGTGGAATTAGAAATTCTGGTGGAGTCTTGGATGAAAATGAGATTGTTGGTAAGATTCTCAGATCCCTTCCTGCCTCTTACAAAATCAAGGTTGCTGCCATTGATGAATTCAGAGCCCATACAACTATCACAAGTGACCAATTGGCTGGCAAACTGGCTGTTTTTGAAATGACTGAATTTGGAGATGACCCCCCCAAAACTGAATCTACATTCAAAGCCAGTGCCTCTGTGAAAGGTAAACAAGGATTTGATCCGGGAGAGAACTCATCAAGGAAATTGTCATGGTATGGAAAAGCAAGAAAAGACTTGGAAGAAGAAGAAGTAGAAACTGCTCAACTTGAAGCCCTCATTGCAAAGAGACTGCCAAGAGGATCCAGTAAGTATGAAGGAAAGTTGTCTTTTAAGTGTTTTAACTGCAATAAGATTGGTCATTTTGCCTCAAAATGTCTAGAAAGATTTTCAAAGCCAAATCCTAATAGATCAAGGTTCCAAAAGAATTATTATTATGTTCATGAAGAAGATGATAATGAAGGAGTAACAGATGATGAATTAGAGACAGGAAACAAATCTGGAAGTGAATGGGTGTTTATTGCCATCAAGGAAGAAGAACCAATATCCTCTATATCTATCAATCATAAAGTTGTAGAAAGAGCTCTGGCTGCCCAAGTTGAAGAAAAGAATGATTGGGTCATTAACAGTGGTTGCTCTCACCACATGAAAGGTGACAAGAATAAGTTCATAGATTTGGAAAGGTATGAAGGAGGAGTGGTGAAGTTTGGTGATAATTCTGCTGGTAGAATCAGAGGAAGAGGAACTATTTCTTTTGATGGAAGAAACAAAACTGGTAATGTACTGTATGTTGAAGGTTTGAAGCACAATCTTCTCAGTGTTGGACAGTTGGTGGACAAAGGCTATGATCTCTGATTCAATGATGGAAAATGCAAAATCTTTGAAAGATCCAGAATAGAGATTGCATCCGGTACTCAAACTAAAGGTAATATCTTCCACTTGGTTGGTACTGGTAAAAGCTGCTTATTTGTTCAAGTTGATTAGAGTTGGTTATGGCATAGAAGGATGTGTCATGTGAATTTTGATAATATCATCAAGATAAGCAATTCTCAGGCTATAAGAGATCTTCCAAAATTGGTGAAACCTACTAACAGCTTGTGCAAGGAATGTCAGTTGGGTAAGCTGAGCAGAGTCACATTCAAAAGTGAGGAACTGTCTTCTACCAGACTATTGGACTTAGTTCACACTGATCTTTGTGGTCCGACAAGAACCAGAAGTATTCAAGGTGATAGATACTTCATGCTGCTAATAGATGACTATTCCCGGATGATGTGGGTAACCTTTCTAAAGGAGAAATCAGAAGCTCTTGAGAAATTCAAAATATTCAAGGCTATGGTAGAGAACGAAATTGGATTAAAGTTAAAATGTCTGAGGTCTAATAGAGGTGGAGAATTCACATCCGGTGAGTTCATAGAATTCTGTGAGAAACATAGAATTAAGAGACAGTTGTCTGCTCCGAGGACTCCACAGCAGAATGGAGTAGTGGAGAGAAAGAACTAGACCATCCAGGAAGCATCTAGGACTATGATGATGGAAGCAAATGTTCCTCAGATCTATTGGAGAGAAGCTGTCAGCACTGCAGTCTATACTCTTAATCGAGTTCAAATCAGAAGCAATACTGGTAAGACCCCTTATGAACTCTGGTTTGGCATTACTCCTACTGTAAGATATTTCAGAGTCTTTGGTAGCAAATGTTACATCAAAAGAGATGAAGATTTAGGCAAGTTTGATGCTAGAAGTGATGAAGGAATATTCTTGGGTTACTCTACTCAAAGCAAAGCATACCGGTGTTATAACAAGAGACTAAGAAAGATGATAGAAAGCACAAATGTAAAGGTTGATGAGGGAATAGAGAAACCCTCAAGGTTTTATGAATATGATGAAGATGATCAGAATGGTGTTCTAGTTCAAGGAGCTCAATCCTCTTCTGAAAATCAGATTCAGACTGATCCGGTAAATCAGGAAGAAGAGATAGGTCTGAATGAGCCTGATCAAGAAGTAGAAGTGCAAGAAACTCCCAAAGTTCCAAGGTATGTAAGACTAAACCACTCTGAAGATCAGATCATAGGTGACAAAAGCAAAGGTGTGCAAACTAGAAGGAAAATTGCTCAAAATTTAGATGAATATTGTCTAATTTCAAAGATTGAACCTAAGACAATAAATGAAGCCTGCAATGATGAAAACTGGACAAAAGCAATGGAGGAAGAATTGATGCAAATTGAGAAAAATCACACTTGGGATCTTGTTCCCAGACCTAGAAACAAGAATGTGATTGGAACCAAATGGGTCTTCCGGAACAAACTAAATGAAGTTGGTGAAGTAATTAGAAATAAAGCTAGATTGGTCTGCAAAGGCTACTCTCAAATAGAAGGAATTGATTTTGAAGAAACCTTTGCTCCGGTGGCAAGAATTGAAGCAGTTAGGTTATTTCTTGCATTTGCTGCCTTCAAGAATTTCAAGGTGTATCAGATGGATGTCAAATCTGCTTTCCTGAATGGTGACTTAGAAGAAGAAGTGTACATTGAACAACTGGATGGATTTCAGTTATCTGAGCATGGTGATATGGTTTGCAAATTAAAGAAGGCACTGTATGGACTAAAGCAAGCCCCAAGAGCATGGTATGAAAGACTAGACGAACATCTTTTGAAGATTGGTTTCAACAAAGGTACTGATGATAGTAACCTATATTTCAAAATTGATTATGAAAACATCTTGATTGTTGAAGTATTTGTTGATGATATCATCTTTGGAGGAAGAGACAGTATGTGTAAAACCTTTGCAAATCAAATGAAAAGTGAATTTGAGATGTCAATGCTCAGTGAAATGAATTTCTTCTTGGGTCTGCAAATTACTCAGACAAAGAAAGGAATCTTTATTTCTCAGACCAAATATGTGAAAGAATTGTTGAGAAAATTTGGAATGGAAGATTCAAAGCTAATGAACACTCCCATGGCAACCAGATGTAAGTTGAGCAAAGATGATGACTCCCCTAAGACATATCAGACAAAGTACATATCAATGATTGGAGGATTATTGTATCTCACTCAAACTAGACCAGACATAATGCAGGCTGTTGGTCTTGTGGCGAGATTCCAGGCTAATCCTAGAGAATCTCATGTCATGGCAATCAAAAAGATTTTTAGGTACCTAAAAGGAACAGTTGAGTACAGTCTGTGGTATCCTAGAGATCATAATTTTTCTCTTCATGCATATACAGATGCAGATTGGGCAGGAGATGTGGATGACAGGAAGAGTACCAGTGGAGGAGCATTCTTTTTGGGAAAAAGATTGGTTTTTTGGCTAAGCAAGAAACAAGAGGCAATATCCCTGTCCACAACTGAAGTAAAATACATTGCAACATCAGGTAGTTGCACTCAAGTTTTGTGGATGAAGCAGATGCTAAGAGATATTAAAGTAGAATATGAGGATCCTATCACAATTTTCTGTGGTAATTCAAGTGCAATAAATATTTCTAAGAATCTGGTGTTGCATTCCAAGACTAAGCATATATCTATCAAGTTTCACTTTCTGAGAGAGCAAGTGAACAAGGATGAAGTCAGATTGGAGTATGTGCCCTCCAAGGATCAGATTGTAGATATTTTTACTAAACCTCTTCCCAAGAACTCTTTTGAGTATCTCAGGGAGAAGTTAGGGGTTATTGCCCCTTCGGTGATAAACTAGGATGCACTAATGTACATCAATCCGGTGGATATCACAGTCATATCTTGTGATTCGAATTGATGATAAGGGAGCTGCTACTCAGGGGGAGCAGCTGGTATGTTATGAAGAAATGAAGTTACAAGTATGAGCCCTTTGCCATTGATGTCAAAGGGGGAGAGAAGACATGTGAAAAACAAGTGGTTGCTGATCAAAGGGGGAGCAATAAAGGAAGAGAAGACTTGTGAATAGTTGTTGCTGTTAGGGGGAGTTGTAACAGTAAGGAGAAGTTCTTGTCTTGATGGTTTTTCACATCCTATGTTGCCATCAATGACAAAGGGGGAGATTGTTGCAAGTATGGGCCTAACCGGTGTTGTTATTGATGTCAACATACTCATGTTGCATTAATGAGAAGGATTAGATGAGCCATGTGCTGAGGATATTGAGAAAATAAGTCTCAATCAGGAACAGTGAAGAACAATGATGACAAGAAGGTAAAAGTCCTCAATAGGTTGAGGATCAGAGGATGCGGTTTAAAGGGTTTGTAGATATAAGTCTTGAGATGCTCTAGTCAAGTTTTCGGAGGTCCACATGAAGATCTAAAGAAGTTATGGTCACTCAAGTAGAACCGGTTCCGGCAGATGTTCAGAGGTGACAGAGTGCCACAGATAGGTCTGGTGAGATCCGGAATTTCATTATCCCATTTTGTGGATTTGAGGGAGTGTTGAGGACATTCCTGTGAAGTATCAACTAGATTGGTTCGTGGGTTGAAGGTCCAGAAGAGCCTATTCATTTGTGACAGTGATGACAGACTGTGTTCTTGAAGCTCCGGGTGAAAGAGAGAAGAATTCCAGTAGGATGATGAAGTGCGGATGTTCTTGGTGATTCAGGGAAGGTTATGATGATCGTTGGATCATGTCCAATTCATATTAGTGGTCCACATTGAAGTTAGAGTTTGTATTTGAAGAATAACCACGGATATTGGTGTTCTTCTTGAGACTGGCCGACCGGATGTATTACATGTCTTGCGGATGTTCTTGTAGGTGTTTGCCGACTTAGATGATTGTTCCTAAGTCGATGCCTTGTATAAATAAGGGATTCTGAAATCATTTTGTAGTGTGTCTTACGGTGATAAGTGTGTGGTAGCAAAGAGAAGTGTGAAAGGTAGAGCAGAAGTATTGGGCTTAAATGGAATTGATTCAAGCATGCTGAAGATGCTATTCTCCAGTTCATAAAGGTGATACTTATTCCTTTGTAGACAGTGTGTCTCTTGTAGGCAGTGAGCCTCTTGTGAGCAGTGAGCCCTAATTGGCATGTGCCATTTTGTTCTTTCTATTCTTCTAACAAAGAATACATTCTTGGGTTAATCACCCCATGGTTTTTCCCTTAACCTGGTTTTCCACATCAAAATCTTGGTGTCATATGTGTTGATATGTTTCTGCTTTTAATTTGAATGCATTATGGTTCATGATTAATATTATGCTAATCACTAAAGAAGATTCAAGTGTTTAAAAAGAGAAAGTTTCACACAACTAATTCAACCCCCCTCTCAGTTGTATGCCCTAAGTCTAACAAGGTAGAAGGAATCGAGGATGTGATCTCCAAGGACTATGTCACATAAGAATAACTCAGGATTTGACATGAGAAAGCTTACGATGAAGAAGGATGTGAGGATAATGAAGGATTTGCATGGTTTTAGCGGGATAAGGCATGTCAAGAGACATCTAAAACATTTTTCAACATTGTGCCCCCAATCTTTATCAAGATCAAAAAAATAGAGGAATGGAAGATTAGGATAGATGGACTAGACAGTATAGAAGGATAGGATAGGAAATGGATGAGAGGGACTCAATTGCCAGGTTCTGTGAAAGGTGATAGTCCCACTAGAAAGATGTTGTCGCATGGACCATGTCGAGTGCTCTCATAGATGTTGGTAGGAGATTGCATGAAAGTGAAAATATAGAAGGTAGATAGCAGATTATGATGTGGATCATGTAGGTCTTATGAAAGGATTGAGGGAAGGCTTATGGAAAAGCATGGACCATAGGAATAGGATGAAGAAGATATGTAGGATAATAGTGGAAGGAAGGGGAGATGGAGGTAAGTGGAAATGTTGTGGAATGGAATGGAATCATGACTAACGGTTGCACATACCGTGATAAACATTGAAGCTGGTGATGGGAAAGTAGTGTAGGAAGCAACAGAGACTTTTTCTTGTGGATGAATGACTTAGGCATGTAGGGATACACATAGATTGAGTATTTTTCTACATTTTTCTTGTCACATGGGATGGAAGAATTGGAGACTTTTGGATGGAAAGGGAGAAAGTGGATGGTTGAGATTCTTGAGAGGTAGATGCCTTATGTAACTTGAGGGATTTTTGCTTAGGCACCTAAACCATTTTGCTTTTAGATAATACCTATGAAGGTATGGGTTTAGGTGTATGCAGCTTTTGTGTAGCTTTTGGAGTAATCATTTGTTGGATGCAGACCCACACCTTTTTCAGCTTGGCGTATAGGTGTGTGGGTGTATGCCCCTCTTGAGAAGGATGCTTCTTTGATTCTTGGCTTTTGTATCCTAGGTCATGAGGACTCTTAGGATTTTTGACTTTAGGGGTAGAGGTATCTAGATTTTTGCTGGTGAATTCTCTTGAGATGGTGGAAGTGGAGTGGGTGGAAGCTCTTTGTTTAGACAACATGTGCATCTGTTAGTCATGATTGGGATTGTTAGAGGATTTATTGGTGGATGGATAAGGCATTGGAAGATGTGGTGGTAAAATACATGTAGGGATGTTAGGAGTTGGAAGTAGCAGAGGTAGTGTTGGTAGGTGGTGACATAAAAAATCCTAATTTTGTGATCGACATAAGAAAACCATATTTTTGTAACCGACAAAAAGGCTTGATAAAAAGTGGCTAAGGGTTAGGGTTTTGATATATTGTATTGTAGCATTTGCAACAGTATTGAGTTGCAGGGATAGCTGGTTGTAATCAGTTTGATTTACTGGATAATAATATTGGACTCTCTATTTGGTGGATGTAGCTTGAGTTTGGGTGAACCACGTTAAAACTTGTCTCTCGTTGTTATTAATTCTGTGTATTTCCATTTCTCTGTTTAATCTTTATTTGCATTTAATTGATATCTTCTACCGGCTAACCCTAACAGGTAGATTGGATGGTGGAAGGTGTATGGTCACATGCTTCTGGGATGTGTAGGATGATGGAGGCAGAATAGAGACATATGTTTTGGGGATATGAAAGGATTTTTGATGGAAAGTGGAGGATTCTGAAGGAGTGGAAGAAGTACCAACATCTTGAGATTGTTCACCTTGGGGTATGTATCCAAGGCCGTATGAATGAGGATGAACATTGACATGGATGGGCTCCAAAATACCTTGTTCATGAAGGCCTAATCCTTTACCTTGATAGTTCATACGTTGGAGTATGCGGTGGACAACGGGATTATGCGTAGGTGGAACACTAGACACAAATTCCTTATTAGATTGAGAAGGTGAGATAGAGGATAATGGTTGTTGGTATTCTAAGGAGGAACACACATGAATGAAGGCAGAAAGACCAAGGATATACAGTGGGGGATTTGCAACATGGTCGATAATGGATGATGGAGGAGTATTATTTTTGGTTTGATCTTCTATGCTTGCTTGGGAGGCAAGTGTCTCATCAAGGGAAGTGGAAGTTGTCAGATCTTGGATAGGGCTAGATGGGGTTATAGGCTCAGGACCATGAAATGCATAAAGTGGACTAAGAGGATCATCATGGTCTGCTTAATCATAGATAGGCTCTTTATCGTATATGGGATTTTGATCATAGATAGGATTTAAAATGATGGGATTACTGTACTCTTGCATAGGTTCATCATCAACGATAATATCTTGATCACAGACAGGATAGAGGTTATGGAGAGGTTGGAATTGGATCCCTTTGTCATGTATTGGATCAAGTTGCTCATGGATAGCTTCTTCATCAAAGGTAGTATCTTGATCATAAAAGAGATATAGGTTATGAATGGTTTGAAATTGGATTTCTTGCTCATGTATAGGTATAGGATCATCGAAAAGATAGAGGTTATGTAAGGGTCGGATGGGGGTGCTTTGATCTTGATTTAGACAAAGGTTGAATGTTTCCATATGTTCAAAAGTGTGCTCTTGACATAACTCTTGGGTTGTTTGAATGGAAGTGGAGGTAGAGGTTTCTTGGATAGGATTTTGGTCAACAATATGAAGGTGTGATGGACGACCTTGACTTTGGTTCCTGGTAGGAGATTTTTCAACAGGCTCGAGGGGTTGCTAATTACACGATGAGGTTGGTGCAATGGACATGTTTGAAGGCTCTTTGATAAGGTCAAGGACCGGTATTTGGGGACATGGTTGACTCTCTGCTGGTAGTCCTTGGATCACATCCTTTGTAGGCGTTTGGGTAGATGAATGAGGTAATGGATGAGTGGAATTTGGAATTCTCCATAACTTTTCTTATGTTGCATATCTTTCCCAAAAATCATCTGAGGATTGTCGTATTAAAACTTGGGGAATTCAATGGTGGTTTTGAGCTCGGAGTAGGATTAGTATGCTTTGGGCTATGGGTTCTAGAAGTAGTGTTTTCCTTGTCAAGAGTATCATTAAGACAGGACAAGAATGTATGACTCTGGGGCATGGTGTAGCTAGTATTAGCTTGTTTAGCTTGTACGATTGCAAATTTCTTTTGTATGGCTTGGAGTTCTTGAGCAATTGCTATATGACCTTGGGGGAGGTGTCTAAGTGTAACTACAACTTCAAGTACTTGAGTACTTGAGCCAATTCTTCTAATTCGGTTGTCATCTCCACAAAAATTGACACAAGACCGAAATAGGTACTCAAAAAGGTGGAAAATTTTCTCACAAAAGAGGTGGAGATGCTCACTGTTACAGATGCATAGAAACAAAAGCATAGAAGCAGAGGGTATAAGTGTAGCAAGTCATTAGGAATGCGTAGTACTGGTACAAAGCTGACATGCAGCAACAGGTGATATATGTGCAGGAAGTTGCAGCAGGTCGAAACAAAAGCACAACTTCATAAGATAAATGTGCAGCTCTAGTCTTTTTGAATGTTTTTGCAAAGTTTGACACATTTTTTGGTGGTTTTTTTGGTTTCTTGGTTTTAAGATGGTCTTTTTGGTCTGATTTTCTTTAATTATGGCAAGAAGACACAACAAACACAAAGAATGTTTTCATGTTTTTTTTTTTGTAGTTTTTTACTCTTTTTGACTAAAAGAAAGCAAGTACAACCCTAGGTTTCAAAGGACAATATAAACCAAATTCTCACTATCTCTAGTGAAGCATCTTCGAGAGGTAATAATTGCCCTTCCCTACACTGACTTATAGGGGTTTTTGGCTACTAAAAACAAAGGATGATTAATAAGTGCAACCGTTTTAGTAGTTATACATGCGGCAACACTACTCTCCGTTATGGAGTCTCCCAACCTGCAAGGGTTACACCTTGGAGGGTTTTGGGGGAGGTTTACTATTGGTATAACACAACTTCACTTGTTGTTTGAAGCTTTCACTCCAAACACAATTTATTTATAGTGGCTTGGTAGAGCTTGGCTTTAGCTTGTTAGCACTTAAGGTCGTTCCCCAAGGACGAACAGGTATCCAAGGGTAGGCCTCTTTAAAGGAAAAACACATGCGAAAATGATATGTTTGGCATTTTGGTCACCCAAGATAGGGGAGAGCATAGGCCTGGTGTCATTCCCAAAAACACGAAAGACCATGGTTCTTTTCCCCTAGTTAAAAAGAAAAAGACTATATGAGCTATCTACTTGGGCACACACGTGATTGTAGTTGTCAATTGTCCCTTATGAAATTGAAGTGTTTGGCATTCCTGTCCATTGCCCTTAAGAAAGCAATATGTTCCTAAGACTTAGATTGCAAAAAAATGTTTTGTCCCTTAAGAAAGTAATATGTTCCAAAGACTTAGATTGCAAATATGATTTGTTCAATTGTCCCTTAAGTAAGCAATTTGTTCCTAAGACTTAGTGTGATAGGTTTTTAATTCTTCAACGCTCATCCTGTATGAACATGTTAGGAAAACCCATTTGCTCTGTTTGAGTAATAAGAGGCTACAAAAATTTGATTAGTTCCACCAAAAACTCAATAGTTAGCATAAAATCAATTGAACCAAAAGTGCTTAACTTGTTAGGTGAAAAATAAGAAATCTAGAAAAATCTAATAATAATGATTAGGTACACCAAATTGGATATTATGATCAGATTCTACATGAAATTCTATGCAATTTCAAAAAAAAAATTTGTGAAAATTGAATAAATTTTGCACAAGTTATGACCGTTTGAAGTTTTGCAAAGAAGGGTTGACTTTGACTGAGTGTACTTGACAGATATGATAAAATTACCTCAAAATTCTTTCACCATAGAAAGGTTGGGAGAAACATCTTTCCAACACCACTGGTTTCGTGAAAAGATGACTCCTTATGCAAAAGATATGTCTGATTTCGTGAAATTCCTAAAAATAGGCCAAAAAAAGTAAGCCTGGGCTAAAAATAGGGACACATATTTGAATCTATTTTTCTCAAAATCCGTGCACTTCTTGCAAAAAATAAGAGATTCCTAGATGGGATTTTGATACTTTTGACAAAACCCAGAAATATTTTGAGCTAAAGTTACAAATATATGCCCGATTTCATGAAATTACTAAAAATAGGCAAAAAAAAACATAAGCTAAAAATAGGGACACAAATTTGTGATCTATTTTCCTTGAAATCCATGCACTTTCTGAAAAAAGTAAGAGATACTTAGATAGGATTTTGATGTTTTCGACAAAACCCAAAAACCTTTTGAGCTAACATTACAACGTTTGAATGCTCAATGCCTATTCTTTGAATCCTCCTGTGTACGAAACCTCAACATAAAAAAACTCAATTTTTGGATTAAATCGGGGCACTTACCCCATGGTGGGTGCCAAAAATGTTAAGTAAAAATTGGAGTAAATATGAATAATCAATATATCAATATCAATAATACCTAAAACTCAATGAAAAAGGAAATAATTAAGATCAAACAAACAAAGATGAAAAACCCTTGCAAACCTCAATACTTCATAGCTTCTGTTGGTTGCCTATCTCAATCGATCTTGCATGTATGAATAGGGCCCTCAAAGAGTGCACTTTGTTGCTATGATTCCAAGATGTCAAATGGGAACGGCTATGATAGTTTTTCCATGAAGATGAGCTTCACAACAATGATAGTGATATGGTAACAAGTTGATCACAAGCAAAAGGAATGACATGGGTGCTAAAGGCACGCTGTAATTCCTGCAGAGTAACTATACTAAAAGTTTGGATGAATGAAATGGAAGAAGGTTCAATTTATAGACTTATGAGAGAGAAGATCAATAGTATAGAAAGAATGAGAAGATCAACGGTATAGAAACCTTGAGAGAACGTGCGCAAATAAGAAGAAGACATGTGTCTTTCTCTATTTTGCATGAGAGGAATTAATAAAATAGAAGAATAAGTTAACTGAAGAGATTAAATCAATTAAAAGAATAGATTAATCAGTTAAGATGATAGAATTAGAGAATAGAAATTGCATGAGGATGAGAAAATATTTTAGCTCAATTAAATATTTAGAATATTCAATTGCATGTGCACAAGGATTGAATTATATTTAAAGATAACTCAATTTAGAAGAAATAGACAACTTAAATAAATATTTGATTTATTTAAATTTAGAGAAGATATTATTGGAAGAAACAATTAAATAATTGATATTATTTAATTTAGAATAAATTTGGAAGAACTAATTAAATAATTGGTATTATTTAATTTAGAAGATAAGAAAGCAAATTAAATAAATAAATTATTTAATTGTTTGTGCATGATTTGGAAGAATAAATAAAATATTTTATTATATTTTATTTTTAAAGATTGAGAGGATTTAAATAAATGTGATCGATTTATTTAAATTTGGAAGAATGATTTGATTTAATTAAATAAAAGATTTTATTTAATTTTGATTTTAGAAGAGGTAATTAAATATTTTGATATTTAATTAACTTAGAGGAATATGAATCAAATAAATAAATTTGTTTATTTATTTATTGATAGAAGAATTAGAATGAAATAAATATTAAGAATATTTATTTAGACCGAGTCGTGTCATTTTTAGGCATATACACTTCTATCTTCGAACTACTTTGCACAAGGTACACTTCTTCAAGTCAACTTCATAAGCAGGGTAACACAAGCGCATACTGACTGTTAGAGCATAACTCAACATCTAGACCTCCAAAACATCTCAAACCTAGAATATACAATCTTCAGACATCTACAATTACATCCCCAGATCCATACAACAAAATGTTTCCATGCAGTGAAATGCAGAATAATGAAACTTGGTCTATGTCATAGACTAACACTATTTATCCATGTAATGATACTCTGACAAACTTATCTATCACTCTGGAAGACTTCAAACTCTAGAACTTTGGATTTAGGATCTCTAAACATAGGCCAACAACTCTATAGAACCGTAGAAGGAAATATGTTATACTGAAAATATGCGGACCAAAACAATCATGCACTCTGCACTAGTTAAGATTGAACTCTGTAATACCTGACTTCTTCTACATGTTGCCTTTATTCTAGAAAACATAAGAAGGTGAACTTTTGGATTTAAGTGTCTCTAATGGTCCATAATGATTTACCAAAGCTACAGAATAAGATCTTCAACATGTGAAAAATGCAGACCAGAAAACTGTATCTCTATACACTGAGTGTGAAGAGAACGTGTGTCTCAGATTACTGCTTGAATTTCATGTTTCCTAGTAATTCTTCATTGAACCTTTTTGGAGATAAACAGTTTCATCGCTGTGATAGAACACTATCGGCGGGTCTTTATTAAGCTACACGGATGACATGTTTTATACCAATGCTAGTGGCCATCGGGATGATGTTGACTATCGGCGGGAGTTCGGAGTCTTATGCCGATCTCCAAGGTCTTACCGATGTGAGAAGTCCATCAGCATAAGGTTGGGCATCGGGTAAACTCATGGTGGTCATTCCGATAGTAGTGTGTTACTCCGATGGAAGTATACGTTGAGATCAATGGTTCATTGGCGTAAGAGCTTCTTTCGGCCAAACTTTGTTAAGTCCTTCCAACGCTCGCTATCTTACTGATGGTGGTAGTTTCTTCAGAGATCGTCGAGAGATTGTTCATCGGGACAATGTAAACTATTTGGACCGATGGCAAAGGTCTGACCAATGAAGGTAGGAGGTTGTGCATCGTGGAGACATTGGTCTATTGGTGCGAGAATTGAAGTGCTCACCGATGGAGCGGGTTAGGCTGATAAGGCTATAGCTTGGCATTGTCGGCAACAAATTTGCCAACGATGGTATTACCGTGTGGTTGACCATATAAACCGGAACAACGTTAGCGACCTGGTGCATGTGGGATTAATCATCTCGCTGGAATGTGAACCGTTGCGATGGTTGGAAGGCAGCGACACCAGAGAAATATGATCAATCAGTTAGGGCAAAAGAGTAACGGTTTTGCTCTTGATGACTGGAAATAGAAACACAGATCAGCAGGTGTCATTGGAGAATGATGAAACTATTCGAATATACAGTTTATTCTGTAGATGTGTAGAGGAAGTAGTTGAAGAGATTTGATTATATGGTTCATCCTAAAAAAGTTAAGATATGTGTGTTGAACTGAATATAATCTGAGAATCGATACCTGAGCAAGAAAGCTGAGATCTTTATTGTAACTATAAAGTTTACTGTAATAAAGATTGATTCTTGTGGTGGTGGGTTTTTTATCCGAAAGGGTTTTCCCACGTAAATCATGTGTCATTCTTTGTATCTTGTTTGTTTATTCTATATTTTCTGGTGTATTCATCTGTATTTTTGAATCAAAAGTTACCTGTCTGCATTATCCCCTTTAAATTAACATTAGGGAAGCTGTATTCTACACCTGTGCTTTCCTTACAAGTGGTATCAGAGCATGGCCCGTTGTGTTATCCTTGTTGGTAGGTTGGGTTTTTTGTGTTAGTTCAGTGAGTGGGAGTTCTGTAGAGGTCTATTCTATTAAATAAGATGGCAAGTACATCAGGAAAAATAGACATTGAAAAATTCAATGGCACAAACTTTGAGTTGTGGAAGATTAAGGCTAAAGATTTGCTGGTCAACAGAGATCTTTGGATTGCTGTGTCTGGGGTTAAACCTACATGCATGAAATAAGAAGATTGGGACCTAGCTGACAGAAAAGCCAGAGGATTGATAAGATTAAGTCTTGCGGATTTTGTTCTATTAAACGTCCATGAAGAGAAGTCAGCCAAAGATCTGTGGAAGAAGTTAAGAGATATTTACTAGGGCAAGTCCTTGGTGAATAAACTATTCCTCAGAAAGAAGTTGTATTCTCTGAAGATGGATGAAGGTGCATCTGTAGCGGACCATCTGAACACATTTAATTTGATTGTTGCACAATTGACGTCTGTAGGTGTAAAAATAGAAGAGGAAGACCACTGTATGCTTCTATTGTGTTCCTTACCTGACTCGTGGGATCATCTTGTGATGGCTATTGGAAGTACAACAACCACGTTTACAACTGAAGCAGTTGTTACCTCGTTGTTATCTAAAGAGATGCAGAGGAAATCTTCTGAGACAGCCAAAGAGGTCCTGTCTGTTCGAGGTAGATCAAAGGAAAGAGGCAAGAAGAAGGACAACAGGTCTAAGTCCAAATCAGAGGGGAAATCAAAATCTCCTGGCACAAAGTCCAAGGTGAAGTGCTGGAATTGTGGGCAGAAAGGTCACATCAGAAGAGACTGTAAAGAGGAGAAAAAGAAGAAGAAGAAGAACTCTTCTGACAATGATTCTTCTCAGAGTGATGTTAATGCCTTCATTGCTGCCTTGGCAACACTTGCATCTGAAGATGTGTGGCTGGTGGATTTAGGAACATCGTTTCATATGACATCTCACAGAGAGTGGTTCACAAAGTATGAACTATATGCTGGTGGGAAGGTGTTCCTAGCAAGTGATTCAACACTGAAAATTGTTGGCCGAGGACAAGTCAGAATCTAGTTCCTGGATGGTAGGATAAAGGGAATGAATGGAGTTCTTCACATACCAGGTCTGGCTCGAAATTTACTTTCTATTAGTAAGCTTAATGATGTTGGAGTGCAAATTACTTTTGTGAATGGTGGTTGTAAAATGACTAGAGGTTCTATAGTACTGGCAAAGGGTGAACGCATTGGAACTTTGTATAGATTAGATGCTAAACCAGTGTGTTGTAATAGTGTCTTTGTAAAATCTGAAAAAGCTACTATTGTAACACATGATGCAAATTCTATGGAAGTTAAACTTCCTGCAGAAAAAACAATGCTCTAGCATCACAGACTTGGTCACATAGGTGAAAAAGGTTTAAAAACCTTGAAAAACAAAACCCTGGTAGATGGACTAATTGATTGTAATCTAGAGTTTGATTTCTGCGAACATTGTATATATGGAAAACAGAATCGTGTTTCATTTTATTCTAGTTCTCAAAAATCTTCTGGTGTTCTGGACTATGTACATTTTGATGTTTTTGGTCCAGTTGATGTTCCATCATTATCTAAATCAAGATACTATGTATCGTTCATTGATGATTATTCAAGGAGGGCATTTGTATATTTTTTGAAAAATAAATTAGAAGTGTTCAGTCGGTTTAAAGAATTTAAAACTCTTGTGGAAAACTAGACTGGTAGAAAAATAAAATGCTTGAGAACAGATAATGGTGGTGAATATTGTAATGTGGATTTTGACAAGTATTGTGTAGATCATGGTATAAAAAGACACAAAACTACACCTTATACTCCACAACAAAATGGAGTTGCTGAAAGGTTAAATCAATCATTGATGGAGAAAGCAAGAAGTATGTTGAGTTATACTAGTCTTGAACAAAGGTTCTAGGCTGAGGCAGTTGCTACAGCTTGTTACTTGCTGAATCATTCTCCTACTTCGGCATTGGTTGATAAGACGCCTATGGAAGCGTGGTCCAGAAAGAAGCCATCTCTAAGACATCTTCGTGTCTTCGTCTGTGAGGCATATGCTCATATTCCTGAGGTAAAAAGATCTAAGTTAGATAACAAGGTAGTCAAATGTATCTTTATTGGCTATGGAGTCGGTGTTAAGGGGTACAAGCTTTGGAATCCTAAAACTGAAAAAGTAATTTACAGTAGGAATGTAATTTTAGAGAGCTGAAACCTTTGGTTAGTATTTCTCAACCGGAGAAGATAGAAGAAAAGAAAGAAAAGAGTGTTGTTAATATTCCTCTAACCCCTGTAAAAGAGGAACAACCAACACCAAGTGTAGATGATTCAGATGTGAGTTCAAGTAGCTCTGAAGATTCAGATCCAGAGCAAGAACTTGAACCAACACCTCAACCATTGAGGAGGTCTACACGTGAAAGAAGACAACCAGATAGGTATGGTTTTTCACTACTTGATTCAAGTTGTGCCTATGCTTTACTTACTAATACTGATGAACCTAGGACTGTAAAAGAAGCCATTAGTTTACCTGATTCAGATTCTTGGTTGGAAGCCATGGATAGCGAAATGTCATCATTGGAGAAAAATGGAACCTGGTATCTGGTGCCCTTGCCTGAAGGTAGAAAACCTGTGGGTTGTAAGTGGGTATTTAAAAAGAAATATGGTCCAGATGGTAGTGTTGATAAGTACAAGGCAAGACTAGTTGCTAAGGGGTATTCCCAAAAGGAAGGTATTAATTATGGAGAAATCTTTTCTCCTGTAGCTAAGCTGACATCCATTAGATTTCTGTTGTCACTTGTAGCAGCATATGATTTTGAAATTGAGTAGATGGATGTGACAACAACATTTCTTCATGGAGACCTTGAAGAAGAAATTTATATGTCCCAGCCAGAGCATTTTATGGTAAAAGGTAAAGAACATCTGGTATGTAAACTTAAAAAGTCTCTTTATGGTTTGAAGCAATCTCCCAGAATGTGGTATCAAAAATTTGATACGTATGTTTTATCCTTGGGGTATGTGAGATCTAAATCTGATCATTGTGTCTATTATAAAACTGAAGGTGATCGGATTCTTATAATTGCACTGTATGTGGATGACATGTTACTCATTAGCAATGGTAAGGGGATGATCTCAGAATTAAAATCTCAGTTGTCCTTGAAATTTAAAATGAAGAATCTGGGGGTAGCGAAGTACATTCTGGGAATGGAAATCAAAAGGGACAGGTTTAAGAGAAGATTTGGCTCAGCCAGATCAAGTATATTACCAATGTTCTTGATAAGTTTCATATGTCTGATTCTAAATAGTTAGTTGTTCCAATTTTGCAGGGAACGAAATTATCTGTTGAAGATTGTCCAGAATTTTTGAGTGAATCTGACGACATGAAAAGAGTGCCTTACGCAAGTGCTATTGGCAGTTTAATGTATGCAATGGTCTGTACCAGACCAAACATTACCCAAACAGTGGGAGTTTTGAGCCGGTTTATGGCGAATCCAGGCAAATCACACTGGGATGCTATGAAGAGAGTTATGAGGTATTTGAAGGGAACTTTTGACTATGCTTTATGCTATCATGGAAACTCAGTTGGATCACAGAGATCTATTAGCATTTAGGGATATGTGGATTCTGATTGGGTAGGGGATATTGACAGTAGAAGATCCACCAGTGGATATGTATTCACATTAAATGGTGGTGCTATCAGTTGGATGAGTAAGCGGCAGGCTGTAGTCGCTTTGTCCACAATAGAAGCAGAGTACATGGTAGCTACTTGTGCATGCCAAGAAGCCGTTTGGTTGAAGAGGTTGTGTTCTGATGTTGGTTTTGATGCAGGGCAGATACAAATACACTGTGACAGTCAAAGTGCTATATGTTTGGCAAAGAACCCTACTTTCCATGCGAGGACAAAACATATTGATGTCCAATATCATTTTGTCCGTGATATGGTGCAAGACAGGAAGGTGAAGTTGGAAAAGGTTGACACTTTGGAAAATGTCGCTGATGCCTTAACTAAACCAGTGAGTATGACCAAGTTCAATGGTGTTCAGATGAAATGGGTCTGTGGACCCATAGTTCTCATTAATCGCATAAGGATTGAGAGGTAGTAGTAATCTCCTCGACAAGTGGGAGATTGAAGAGAACGTGTGTCTCAGATTACTGCTTGAATTTCATGTTTCCTAGTAATTCTTCATTGAACCTTTTTGGAGTTAAACGGTTTCATCGCTGTGACAGAACACTATCGGTGGGTCTTTATTAAGCTACACCGATGACTTGTTTTATACCGATGCTAGTGGCCATCAGGATGATGTTCACTATCGGCGGGAGTTTGAAGTCTTATGTCGATCTCCAAGGTCTTACTAATGTGAGAAGTCCATCGGCATAAGGTTGGGTGTCAGGTAAACTCATGGTGGTCGTTCCGATAGTAGTGTGTTAATCCGATGGAAGTATACATTGAGATCGATGGTTCATCGATGTAAGAGCTTCTTTCGGCCAAACTTTGTTAAGTCCTTCCAACACTCACTGTCTTACCGATGGTGGTAGTTTCTTCAGAGATCAGCAAGAGATTGTTCATTGGGACAATGTAAACTGTTCGGACCGATGGCAAAGGTCTGACCGATGAAGATAGGAGGACTTGGGCATCGCAGAGACATTGGTCTATCGGCACGAGAATTGAAGTGCTCACCGATGGAGCAGGTTAGGCCGATAAGGATATAGCTTGGCATCGTTGCCAACAAATTTGCCGACGATGGTATTACCGTGTGGTTGACCATATAAACTGGAATAGCGTCAGTGACCTGGTGCATGTGGGATTAATCATCTCGCTGGAATGTGAACCGTTGCGATGGTTGGAAGGCAGCGATGCCAGAGAAATATGATCGATCAGTTAGGGCAAAAGAGTGTAACAGTTTTGCTCTTGATGACTGGAAATAGAAACATAGATCAGCAGGTTTCATTGGAGAATGATGAAACTATTCGAATATACAGTTTATTCTGTAGATGTGCAGAGGAAGTAGTTGAAGAGATTTGATTATATGGTTCATCCTAAAAAGTTAGGATATGTGTGTTGAACTGAATATAATCTGAGAATCGATACCTGAGCAAGAAAGCTGAGATCTTTATTGTAACTGTAAAGTTTACTGTAATAAAGATTGATTCTTGTGGTGGTGGGTTTTTTATCCAAAAGGGTTTTCCCACGTAAATCGTGTGTCATTCTCTATATCTTGTTTGTTTATTCTATATTTTCTGGTGTATTCATCTGTATTTTTCAAATCAAAAGTTACCTATTTGCATTATCCCCTTTAAATTAACATTAGCAAAGCTGTATTCCGCACCTGTGCTTTCCTTACAGAGTGTAGCATTCTAATACTTAGCCAATTTTCACCACATCTTCTTCCGGATCAAAAAAAAATTTGTGGGTGATTTTATGAGGATAGGAACATCCAGTGACGAATATTACTATAACGTCACAACTCAATTTTGGTCTCTAAACTTTGTTGCCATCAATGACAACACTTCTTGACTATAATGCTTATCACTTACCAGTAGTGTCTCTATCAATGATATCTCCAACAATCTCCCCCTTTCACATTGTTGCAACACATGATGTGAAAACCATCAAAAGAAAAACTTTCAATATTCTCCCCCTGTGACAAGTATTTTCTAATCTGCATCTCTCCATCAAAAATAACTTTTTCACATCTTCTTCTCTCCCCTTTGACATCAATGGCAAAGGATATGTACTTTTTACTAGATCTCCCTTTGTCTAGAGTACATGAGCATATACAAACTTAAATTTGCTCCCCCTAAGTAATTGATTACTATATACACCAAAATTTCAAAATATCTTATAACCTTCTGCGTATGTACACAAGAAATCAAGACTTACTAAGATTTAGGAAATATAGAACTATAGATATTCTTTAGTTGTACAGCATCTGAATCCCATTGTGCCTTTGCATAGCTCAAAAACCACACATGCCCATTAATCTGAGATAGCAGGTCTTCTATCTTATCTACTGTGGTAGGGGCCTCTGTCATCTTCCTTACTTTATTTGCTTCACTGATTAGACACATCATAGAAGCCATCTTAAAGCTTACAATTCTCTTAATTAGCTCATCTAATTTTTAATTGTCTCCTAATTCTGCAGATTCTTGATTTTTGCATGAGTTTCCTCTATTGTAGCTCTTGAGTTTCCTGAAAGGTTAACAAGTTGATTCTCTAGACCATCAATCTTATCCTTTATATCCTTAGTTGTTATTGGCCATGATAAACAAAATTTATACATAACATTTGCATCACTGATAGTTGTTTCAAAATACTTGATGCTATTATCTAACACAATTTGTGCCTTAGAACATTTGTCAGTCATCTCTACTAACCTCTTATTGTAAATCTCTTCTCTGATTTTTTTTTCTGCTGCTTATTCAAATGATTCAAAATGACTACTCATTAATTGCATAACCTTCTTCATTTGCAGAGTGAGAGTCAAAGATGCATCTCTCTTAACTTTTGGCATAATCTTTTCAAAAATTATCATTGCTTCCTCTACAAGCTCATTGCCTTCAATATGTGACTTCAAAATCTCCTCTTGAGCGGTGTCTCAGAAAATTGTCCCCAATTTTAGCTTTTGTAAGGGAGACATACTAGCCAAATTTATTTGTCCATCTAATGATGGCACTTATAGCAGTTCAGAAGCAAACAAAGTTTGTAACTCTCTTTGTTTAGCCAAAAATTCTCTTATAGAACCCAAAGGTAATGCAACTGAGCTCTCACTAGCAGTGTCTCTTCTCTCATCTCCAAAAGACACTTATACAACAAGAATTTCCAGAGGATCTTCTCCAACGGGTGCTTGTTACTTTGCCATATTCTCCAAACTAGAAGTGTCATTCACTTGTTCTATAGGTTTCTCATTCTTCTTTTCTTTTTCTTCAGCAAACTTCTCCTCAGTTAGTTGCCTTATTTCTTCACTATTATTTGAGGTCACCGGAGGAGGGACCACACCTTGATCCACTATATTTGTAGGAGGTGGTGGAGATGGTACATTTTTCTCACCAACCACACCAAGGACTACACTTGAGGTGCCAACATCAGAGTTTATCTACTCTTCTTCATTTGTTTCTGCAATAGTTGAAATTTGAAGTTCATTCAACACATTCAAGGTTATCTATGTAGTTTCTTTCTCCAACTTCTCAATTTTTGTCATGTCATCATCCAACCATAACAGTATTTATTCTTCTTTTGGTTCTAAATTCTTTCTTGAGCCTCTAAATGGCTTTGATTCTATCTTGTCCAGAGAGGCTTGGACAAATTTTCTTTAGAATTCTTTTCTTCAATTCCTCATGTTTTGCTATAGCCTCATCTCTTTTAGCAGTTAATATACTAGCTAGGCTATTAGGTAATTCATTAGTTACTTCAATTAAAGCCTTATTGAACATATCCAGATATCTGATAACAACTACTTTAATAGTTTCTTTGTCTTTATCTGAGCTTTCATCATACAAGTCTACCACGAGATTTAGATTGCCATGCTCAACTATGACATTAATTGTAGCTTCAAGTGTCAGAGAGGTATCATCATTCTTGTCCTTCTTTTTCTTTCCTTTTCCTTTCCAAACCAAATTCTTTTTTTATTCTTCTTATTCTTCCTCTTCTTCTTCACCACCACCATGGTTGACATATACATTTTTGTGGCCTTTTCTCATGACTCTTTTCCTCTTTACCAGTTCAAAGGCACTAGCCTCAACATTCTTCTTTGCAACATCAATAGTAGGGGCTCCGAAGGCCTTGGATGCACCAGTAGGGAAGGATGAGGTCCTTGTTGTCCTTCTAGTGCTAGGTGTGGGCTTATTTCCTTTAGTTTTCTCTTCTGGTTTCTCTACAACACCACCCTCTTCAACAAATTTTCTCTTTGCTCTAGCTTGTTGTACTCATTCTCTGGTTATCCCTATGCTTTCAACATACTCAACTATTTTTTGTGCTTTCTTCTAAGATTGTGGCTTGGTTTGCTCAATATGGATTTTCATGGACTTTTCTTTATAAGTGCCAAACCCCTCTTATGTGGTATCATGTGAGGTTTGTTGAGCATTAGTTATATCAGACCTATAAGAGTATCTTTTGGAACCTCATATCCCATCTCTAGGATCCACATTGTTCTAGGCTCAACTGCTTCCATTAGACATTCATCTTTTGTTACCATGAAGATGATGTTTTTTTTATATTTTTCAACAACCCTTCTAGGGATTCTTACCCTAGCTTTCATCTTCTCTTGGAATACCTTGAAGTAACACCACAAAGTTGTTTTTTGTGCATCAGCATTGCCAATCCTTTGCATATGATCTCTAATTTGTGTAACAACTAGAATATCTCTCAACCATTTAACATTCTACACTCTAGGTTGCTCTTTCAAAAATTAAAACAATAAACAAATGATGAGAGTACCAAATTTGAACGGGTACTTGGAATCCTTGGTTTTCTTCAAGTTCTCCAAAAGTTGTTGCCAGAGTAGCTCACAAAGATCATAGTCCACAATTTCTTTCACCATCTGATATGTAGTATAGATGCTTGTAGCAGATATAGAGTTTTCTCAGTTGGTGAAGTAAATTTTGTACCCAATCATCATAGAGGCATTTTTGGCTATCAGATCCTCTATGTCATTTACTATTAGAGCTCTTTTGTCAAATTTAGTTCCTATGCACTTCATCACCATGTCGTTCTTCACATATTTTAGTGCTGGTACAGTATCAGTGCAATATAAACCTATCACAGCCTTGATGGCCTCCTTGTTGATTATATGAGGGACATCCAACCACATGAACTTGTCATGGATTCTACTTAGCACATATCTCACCCAAGAATTTTCGTAACATAAAATGGGATAGTTATTCCAGACACCCAACGTTTTCTCCACTAGGGCATTGAATTCCATCTTTAGAGCAAAATTATCATCTATTAATTCATCAAACCAAACTTGCCCTAATTTAACATGACTGAATTCTTCCATATTCACATGAATATATTCTCTAATATCCTCATTATGCAACATGCCATAGGGTACATCAGAAAATGCACCTTTCAGATCCATTTCCATTGATTTTAATGGGTGCTTCTTAAATTTAGGTCTAGCTCTATATATTATTTCAATCACTTGAGAATTAAACATCTTCACTGCTTAAGTTCTTAGATAAAGAGTAGAAATCTGTAAATACCTTGACAAGCACTGTAGGTTAGGGTTTGTACTTTGAAAATGCTAAAGGCAATGAGTTCTTAGCTACACTGCTCAAAATCTCCTTCTTTGCTTGAATGATTGTTTGCAATGTGAGTTTCCATCAAATGAATTCGTTTATAATCCATTTTTGATCAAAACCTAACTTGCCATAAATGCTTTGTTTTAAAAAGATGCTAATACTTCCACTGTAACTTACAGTCGATCTAAATTGCTCCGCAATCTTCCATAATAGAATATTTTCTACTAGAATTTTCTCCAAATGATCAAGCATATCAATCTTCAACTTATATCTTTGTGTTGGACTCAAAACCACTCCTTTGACAGAGGGAGGAAATATTTTCATTGATGTTCCCCTTGAGCCAAATCTCTTAACTTAGTTTTTAGAGGAAACATCTGCACCAGAAGCTAGTATAGACACATCCTTGACCTCTATTACATCCTTCTTAATCCAAATTTTGCTCATCTCCTTAGTTTCTGCAGGATCAACCTTTTGTACTGGTTTGTTCTTCTCTACCGGTATATCCATTTTCATACTTTGACTTCTACAAAACTTTGAAATGTGTCCAATCTTATTGTAGTTGTAGCACACAACATTCCTCTGACCATTATTCCTTCCATCCATTCTGGATCTGCATTGGTTAGCTTTGTGTCTAAATCTACTGCATGTAAAATAGTAGCCATTGAAGGAATGAATCATTGTACCATTGTTATGACTTCTACACTCATTATCTTTATGACCAACATTCTTGCATGAAAAACATTTACCAGAGAAAGATGGAGCATTTTGATTCCTTCTGCTCTTACATTGTGTAGCCTTATGTCCAAATTTATTGCAAGAGTAACAATATCTGGTGCAGTCATGGTAGGAGGGTTCACAGAATGAACTACCCAGGCCGTGTAGAAAGAGTAAACATAATGGAAATAACTCAAAGATATAAAGCAAATGTAGATTTAGTCATTCAGTATATCAAAGAATTCAAATACAAATGGGTCGGCAACATGCGGGCTTACAATTTGGCTCACGGGCCTGATTACAGAATATGCACAAGATATAGCTTTGAAGTCCCTTTGTGAAAAGCAAAATTATCTATCTTCTAAATCCTTAGGATCATGCTAATTGCTTTCCTAGAGATCTATTGTATCTTTATATATCATCTCTGATACAAGATATTCCTTTGCATCGGCCAAGGAAGGTCTCAAACTCCAATAAAGTGCTGTAACGTGTGTACACGGATAGGTCGGACCTAAATGAATAGAACTCCTCTGCAACTGAATAGAATGATGTGCGGACCTCAAGGAAGGTTGGCTACAAACCATAGATCATTGAATGATGTGTTGTTAGGCTCCACAAGTCAAGAAATGCTCTACAGGTCTTCTCCTTTTAGCTGATTGTATGAGACTGCCAAGGTACTCTATTCTAAGAAAATAGTTGATCTTCTGATAGCGATAACTTTCCTGTACTTGATCCAAATGCTCTAAATTTTAGATATGATGTAGATAAATAAATCTAGATGCTAAGTCCAATTCTGCAAGATGTGAAATACAACTGTGGTAGAATGTGGACCAAAATACAGAAACTGCTACTAAATGAACTACCTAAACTGAATTGGAAAATGGAAAAAAAACAAATTAAACTACAAACAAATTGAAATACAAATATTTTTGGTTTATACAAGATTACTCTCTAACTAGAGATGCTCCTACATCAGATATCTGGGGTTATTGAAAAAGTGAGTCCCTCACTTTGTTAGGGCTAGAGGAAAACCAAGACAGCCCACCTTAGCTTGAGAAATCCATGATGAATCTTCTTTTGCTCTGCCTTTCCACTTCACAATGTATTCTTTGTATTGTCTTCCTCTGGTGCTGTGTCCAACTCTGATGTCCAATATGTTTTCAATTTGCTCCAGTGCTTGTTGTGGTAACTGCTTCTTCAATGCCATCACTGAACTCTGCTTCATGATACCGATATAAGTCTGCAATGTTGAAAATAGGTGATATGCCCAATGTCTCCAGTAATTCCACTTCATATGCATTTCCTGAATCAAATTTCCTAAGTATCTTACAAGTTCCAAACTTTATCTTCAACTTGTTATAAGTTCCAACTGGAAATCTTTCTTTTCTCAAATATACCATCACTTCATCTCCAACTGCGAATTCCTTATGTCTTATTTTCTCATCTTCCTTTTCCTTATACTTACTGTTCATTTCCCTCAAATTCTTCTTAACTTGATCATGTATTGTCTTCATTTGTTCTACAAATTCTTCTACTTCTACACTTCTCTTTTCTTCCATGCTAATATCTCTCAATTCTGCCACTCCTCTAGGGTTTGCTCTGGTAACAATCTCAAAAGGTGTTCTTCCAATACTCTTGTTCACTGAGTTATTGTAGGCAAACTCTGCTTGTGAAAGAACCAAATCCCAACTTCCATCTTTCTCTTCAACCAAACATCTCAATAGGTTTCCCAAACTCCTATTCACTACCTCTGTCTATCCGTCAATCTGTGGGTGAAATGCTGAATTGAACTTCAAATCTGTCTTCATCTTCTTCCAAAGTGTCTTCCAAAAGTATCCAAGAAATCTGGTGTCTCTATCTAAAATTTTGTTCTTAGCCAATCCATGCAATCTCACAATCTCTTTGAAAAATAGGTCAGTTACATGCACTACATCAGTTGTCTTCTTACAAGATATGAATGCGCCATATTTGAAAATCTGTCCATCACTACAAATATTGAATCATGTCCTCTCTATGTTTTAGGCAATCCCATTACAAAATCCATACTTATGTCTTCCCAAGGTCTCTCTAGTACTGTCAAAGGTTTATACAATCCAATGTTTTGACTAGTCCCTTTTGCAACTTGACAAACTCCACAACTCTACACAAACTTCCTAACATCCTTATGTACCTAAGGCCAAAAGTAGGTTTCACTCTCCAAGGCCACTGTCTTATCAATGCCAAAATCTCATACTAATCCTCCACTATGTTTCTCCTTGATCAAATTATCTCTCATTGAACTTCTAGGTATGCATAACTGATTTCCATTTAACATATCTTCTTGAATGAAATAGTCCAACCACTTTCTCTTATCTATCACAATAGGTTCCTTACATGCTTTCCAAGGTTTTACAAAATTAGTGTCTCCCTCATACATGTTCTTCAATTCATCAAATCCCATTGCTTGAATTATCATTTCTGTCAGCAAGTTTCTTCTCCTACTCAATGCATCAACAACTTTGTTTGACTTACCACTCCTATGCTTCAACACAAATGTATAACTCTGTATGAACTCTACCCATCTCATATGTCTCTGATTTAACTTACCTTGACTGTTCAAATATTTCATATCTTGATGATTTGTATACAACACAAACTCCTTAGGCAACAAGTAATGTCTCCACTTCTTCAAGGCTTGAATTATGACATAGAACTCTTGATCATAAACTGAATATCTTCTCCTTGCATCATTCAACTTTTCACTATAATATGCTATAGGTCTAGCTTCTATACTTAATACTTCTCCAATTGCATTTCCATTTGCATCACAATCCACTTGAAATACTTTATTGAAATCTGGTAATGCTAAAACATGTTGCTCTGTTACTTTTTGCTTCAACAACTCAAAAATTTTATATGCTCCTGATGTCCACTTAAAGTCCTCCCTATCACCTCTCATTGTCTTTGTCATAGGGTTACACACTAAACTAAACTTTCTAATGAACTTCTGGTAGAAACTAGCTAATCCATGAAATGATCTGACTTCCCCAATGCTCTCTAGTGTAGGCCATTCAACAATTGCTCTCACTTTCTCAGGGTCCATCTTCAAACCTTCCAAAGAAATCACAAATCCCAAGTATACCAGTTCTTCCTTCATGAAACTACACTTCTTGATGTTTATCAGCAATTTCTCTTCTCTCAGCCTCTGCAAAACTTGTCTAAGGTGCCGCAGATGTTCTTCCTTTGTCTTACTAAAAATTAGAATGTCATCCAAATACACAATAACAAAATTACCCAAGAATTTCTTCAAAACTTTATTCATCAATCTCATGAAAGTACTAGGTGCATTTGTCGACCAAAAAGGCATCACTAACCACTCATACAATCCTTCATTTGTCTTAAAAATAGTCTTCCATTCATCTCCTTCTCTAATTCTAATATGATGGTATCCACTCTTCAAATCTATCTTTTTGAAATGTCTTGCTCCACTCAAACAATCCATGATATCATCCATCCTAGGTAAAGGAAATATATACTTAACTGTGATCTTGTTGATTACTCTAGAGTTAGTACACATTCTCCATTCGCCATCTTTCTTTGGTGCTAACACTGCAAGTACTACACAAGGGCTCAAACTTTCTCTGATCAAACCTTTTTCTCAACAACTCTTGTATCTATCTATTCAATTCTTCATTCTCTGTTGGTGTCATTATGTGTGGTTCTTTGTTAGGCAAACTTGCTCCCGGTATAAGATCCATGTGATGACTGATACTCCTAATTGGTGGTAATCCTTCAGGTACATTGTCTGATATGATGTCGTCATACTCTATCAACAACTCCTTTATCTCCTCCGGTTGTGATTCTTCAGTCTCATTTTTCAATGTTTCAGGCTTCTTAGGGATCAAAGCATAACACATATTCTCATGTCTCAGACCATTCAGAAATTTTCTTCCATCTACCAAACAGATTCTAGCATTTCCGCATACTTCACCCTTATGATCATCTTCCAAAGCAATCAAGGTAATTATCTTCCCATTTGATGTTATAGTGTATGTATTCTTTCTCCCATCATGTATATCTTTTCTATCATATTGCCAAGGTCTACCCAACAGGATATGACAAACATCCATAGGCATAATATCACACAAAACTTCATCATGATATGATCCAATATGAAATTTCACCAAACATTGTTCAATCACCAGTACCTTATGATCATCCTAAATCCATGCTATCTGATAGGGCTTAGGATGTTTAAATCTTTCCAACTTCAGCTTAGTCACCATCTCCTCTGAAACTAGGTTATCTAAACTACCACTATCAATTACAACTTTACAACACTTACCTCCCGATTTGCATCTAGTTCTGAACAAACTCTTCCTCTGCTGTGGTTCCTCATTTGTCTTTGCTTGAAATAGTGCTATCCTCATCACCATTGATTCTCCTTTCTTAGGTTTTCCAACTGAACTCAATGATCCAACAGTTTCTTCTTCCACATAAGTTGCTCTTCCACTATTCTCTATCTTCTTGCTTGTACTATATTGATTGCATTCAAATACTCTATGTCCTTCACCTCCACACTTGAAACAAGTGCCTCTGAATGTCCTCTTATCAAATCCTCTTCCTACTCTCCTAGATCCTTCATTCTAGTATGAGTTATGATTACCTCTGTGATGAAAATTTCTATCATTGCTCTGGTAGGTATTGCTAAGATTATGTCCTCCTTCTTAAATGGGTTGTCAAGCTTTCTATGCTCCGGATGTGATCTGTCTCCTCTAGAAAATGTTCTACCTCTCTGAAATTTACCTCCTTTACTTCTCTATCTTTGATCATGCCTCTTATCTAGTTTCTCTTCAACTTTCAGGAAAAACTGATATGCTTCCTCCAAAGATGTCATCCTCACCAGGCTTAGTTCTTCTTGAATGTTCAATCTCAGTCCATTGATGTATCTAGCCACTTTCTCCTTGCTTGCTTCACTATGTCCTATCCTTATGATCATCTTATGAAATTCTTTAGTATACTCCTTCACATATTTCTCCTTTTGTCTCAAGTTTTGCAATCTTTTCAACAGCTCCAACTCATAGTCAACAGGTATAAACTGATTCTTCAATTTTGTCACCATCCTATTCTACTTTGTAATCTTTTCTTTTCCTATTTTGTTCTTGTCCAATTGAACTTCTTTCCACCATATAGCAGCATGTCCTTTCAACTTGGTCTTTGCAAATTTCACCTTCTCTGGATCTTCAACTTCTTCATACTCAAAATATTCTTCCATGTCATTTATCTAGTCGATCGACTCTTCAGGGTTCAAATTGCCAGTGTAATTTAGTACATCAACTCTAGGTCTCTTTCCAATATTAAAAATAGATCACAACATCTTTACTTGATCTTATTCTTCTTCTTCATCACCTCCTAGGGTTTCACCAATTTGTTCAATAGATTGAAATTCTTCTTCATCATCACTTTCAACATTAGGTCTCGATGTCAATCCTCTTTGCCTATCTTCCTCAACAGCATCCAATTGAATTCTCATTGCTTTCATCATTTCCATCATCTCATCTATTCTACCAACCATTGTTCCAACAACAACAACTCTCCTCGGCGGCATTCTTCCTAGGATCAAGTGTAAACTGCCTCAAGTTCAGCAATCGAGCTACAAGGTGACAACTACCTCACAATCGATGATTGGTTGTGACACAAGTAACCTACCTCGGATCGGTGATTTGTCTACATCAAGATCTTATGGAATTCCCTTGCCAACTTCTCTCACTTCGTGAGCCCAAAGATTCGAAACTTTTGCTCTGATACCACTTGGTGCAGTCATGGTAGGAGGGTTCATAGAATGAATTGTCCAGGCCATGCACTAAGAGTAAACACAATGGAAACAACTCAAAGATATGAAGAAAATGTAGATTTAGTCATTTAATATATTAAAGAGTTCAAATACAAATGGACTAGCAACATGTGGGCTTATAATTTGGCTCACACGCCTGATTACAGAATATGGACAAGATATAGCTTTGAAGTCCCTTTGCGAAAAGAAAAATTATCTATCTTCTAAATCCTTAGGTTCATGCTAACTGCTTTCCCAGGGATCTATTAAATCTTTATATATCATCTCCAGTACAAGAGATTCCTCCGCATAGGCCAAGGAAGGTCTCAAACTCCAATGAAGAGTTGTAATGTTTGTACACGGATAGGTTGGACCTAAATGAATAGAACTCCTCTACAACTAGATGGAATGATGTGCAGATCTTAGGGAAGGTCAGACACAAACCATAGATCATTGATGATCTGTCATTAGGCTTCACAAGTTGAGAAATGCTCTGCAGGTCTTCTCCTTTTAGCTGATTGTATGAGACTGCCAGGGTACTCTATTCTGAGAAAATAATTAATCTTCTAATAGCGACAACTTTCTGGTACTTGATCCAAATGCTTTGAATTCTGGATATGATGTAGATAAATGAATCTAGATGCTAAGTCCAACTCCGTAAGATGTGAAATTCAACTATAGTAGAATGCAGACCAAAATACAGAAACTGCTACTGACTAAACTGCTTGAACTGAACTAGAAAATGAAAAGAAACAAACTGAACTACAAACAAATTGAAATGCAAATATTTTTGGTTGATGCAAGATTGCTCTTGAACTAGGGATGCTCCTGCATCAATATCCATTGAAAGATGGGTACCTTTGTGCATTAGGTTGTCTAATCGGTGGTCTTCTAGCTTCGTTCTTTTGATTATGAATCGCTTGCCATTGTTCTTCTTGATCTCAACATTTGATGTCTAGCCTGATATAGAACTCTCACCTTTTTCAGACACTAAGCCTTCTTTATCATTGGGATCTTTCTGACTTGCAATCATCTCATCAAGCCTTGGAGAACTTATCTTGAATTTTTCTTCATAGTTCTTTGCCTTCTCCAAATCTAATTTCAGTTTCAAAACTTCTTGTTCCAGCCTTGTACATTCTTCATATTTGCCTTTCACCATTGAGTTCAGATATTCCTCAGTTCTTGCCTTTTCTTCAACTTGCACTTTTAGACCAATCATGGATTCATTTGCTAACCTCAATTGATCACTGATCTCCTTATGCCTTTCTTTAAACTTCTTGACTTGCTCTCTCAAATTTCTGATACATTCATTTGCTTCTTTGATATTTTCCCTCAAATTTATGATTTCTTCTTCACTCCTCTCTAGGTCTTCAAGAGAAACCTTGAGTTATTCATTATTGACAGACATGTACTCATCTTCTAAAAATTCAACAGCAAGAATCTCATCAGGAGGAATAGAAAACTTTCTAGCACCCATGTGTTCAATCTCCAAGATCTTCCTTGAGCAATTAGGCTTCTTCCAAACACTAGTAGAAATATGGCAAATAAATGACTAGGTGACTAAAACTTTTAGTCACTTGACCAAAACTTTTAGTCACGTGACCAAAATTCTACTAATTTTTTGCAACACAACTATAAATGACTAAATAAATGACTAATTTGGTCATCGGGAAAAAAATACAACTAAATAACTTGTAGCGCCCCTCTATTCTCACCTTGGATGTGCAGGTAGTTTGGCTAAGGAACCTGATGATGAGGATGGAACAAGAGCTTCTGTTAATACTTTTGGGAGTGTAGTGCCCCTCCATTCTCACCTTGGATGTATAGGTGAACTGGTCAAGGCGCATGAAGGTGGAAGTAAAATAACAGGAATATTCAAGGTAAGGTAAACAATTGATGTTGTACAATATAGATAGATGCTTCATCCATGTGTGGTTTCATATGATAGTTAATGTGTTTTATTGATAATCTCTATTGTGGCACTGATAATGCAGGCTTTGGTATTGTTTTGCATTCCAATGATTAAGATGTCGATCTTACTACAATTGTTATATATTAGAATGGATCTCATGCGACTGATTCTATTAGGTTTAATTCTTATGATGGTACTTCTAACACTTATGATTTCATGCACTTGCATGTTAAGTGTAGAGTTATGTTCAGATTAAGAAATAGATTTGATTTGGTTATGATTATGTGTTGAGCTAATCTAGATTGATATGATGTGGAAGGGACGATGTCGCATCACTCACTTGTGAGCACCCTGCGATGTTGTGATTCCTTTTTCCACCTAGTGCTAGCTTATATGCATCTATACATGCTTGATCGTGACATTTGTTGCAGGATGCAGGTACAGGCATCGACTCCACCTGAATTAACAGGTCTGAGCGTGCCTTGAACCCAATGGATACGTTGTTTGGAGATAACTTAAGGTCCCACATCCCAAGTCATTAGCCTCAATTAGGATGCATGACATGTCTAGTCAACCTGTCAGTTCTGTTAGTATGTCGGTCTTGCAATTGATTTATATTCGATGGAGCTTGTTGGATAAGTACATTTTGGCCTGACTTGAGAACATGTTTGATTTGGTCTTTTTGAGAACAGGTTTGATTTGGGTTTTGACAGCTGTCCTACTCAGTGGGTTATGTTGTATGCCTATATTTCATTATATAGTCATACTAATATTTGACCCACTTTAATATTTAATAAGGTCATATAATATTCTTATTATTATTATTAATATTTAATAAGATTAAATTGGTAATTGATAATTACCTAGTTCAAATAATTATTTAAAGTTGTTTGAATATGAATTATTTTATTACTACTATTAAATTGATTTAATTAAGGGAAGGTCACTGAACACTAGTAAATGCACTAACTAGACCCTAGAGTAGAGAGGAGATAGTCCTATCATCCAATTGACAAAGCCTAACAATTGGATCAACAGTGTATTGATTCAATGTTACACTATGGTTACTAATGGATTTGTGATAATATGTTATTTATGATGGATATATTTTGGCTATATATTGTACTAACACTTCTTGTTGAGTGTACATGTAGAATTATTATGTCAATGGATGATGGTGGTCATTTAGCCACTTTATGTCTTTCTGTGTGATGTCTGACCTAGGCATGGGGCCCTAAGGTCTATTGGCCATGATGTTAAGAAATATTATTTTTAGTTTTATGTGATAAAATGATTATGTTCTTGTGTGGGATTTATCCTTGTAACTTTTAAAATGATTTTTAAGTGTTTTTGAGAGGTCTAAGTTGTATTTTATGTTTGAAAAATTGTCTTATGTCCAAGGTACATAGGTAAGAAGTTTATTTTGTCATTTATAATATTTTAAAAGGTTTTTAGACCATCCTTTAAGCCCCACTTACAAAAGTGACGAAAATGGGGAGGTGGTTGGTTGAATTAGTTGGGTGGTTGAGTTAGTTTTGGGTAGGAAGTTACTCTTTCCTTCTCTTTAAAAACTCTTCATGGAGTGGGGGTGACTTGCTCATTTTTATGATTTTCATTCAAGGATTCTACCATTAGTGGGATATTGCGATTGAGGTATCATGTTTTCTTTAGTAATTAAATATAAATATTATATGTTTTTCTTTATTGATTAAATGTAAATTTTATATGTGTTTCTTTATTGATTAAATATAAATATTATATGTTTTTCTTTATTGGTTAAATGTAAATATTGTATGTTCTAAATATTATATGTATCCTTTATTTATTAAATGTAAAGGTTGTTTTTCTGAGGGTTGTTGCTTGTGAAATTGGAAAAAGAAAACATTTCAATGTAAATCTTGAAAGAAGCATATTTGTTGCCTTATTTGCATGTCATAAACCTAGATCATCATAGCATAAGCAGATCTTGTGTAAGTAGAATTAATGTTTCTAATAAGGTTATGGAAGTAATGTATAATAGTTGTAGAAACCATATTTTGTACTCTAGAATTGCTGATGTTTTCTAAGAAGGTTCCTTAAATTGTTGGGCCTTATTCATAAATTAAATAGAATGTTGTGAACCTTAGGTTTTGATTAAGATAAGTATAGACCAGATTCCCTCTTAGGTTCTTCCCATCTTGTATTCTTATTTTGTTGACGATGCTTAGCTAAATGGAAGTATAGAATGTGGATGTTTTATTACTAAGTAGGGAAAACATGGCTAATTAATAGTAGTAGCCTTTAGTGCTGAATATCATCATTAAGTTCATATGGTTAGTATTTTACATTTTATTAATTTCATTACCTCAGACCTCTTATTACCTCCCTATGCATAGTTAAACTTTGGTGCTCTCTTGAGAGATACCTTGGGCAGTGTATAGTCATGAGACTTTAACTCTAGGAAATGTTGATAACCTTGTCCAGTTTTAAAAGGGAGTTATGTTCTTAATAGTTTAAGGAATAAATTCCTATCGATCATGATGTTAATAGAATTCTGGGTTTATTCTTTTATGAGTAGGGGAATCAATCTTTTAATTGCGGGTTATTGTTACAAAAAAAAAATGAGGATAAGACTTTTGTAGTACCATCATAGTAATGTTATCATTAGAGGAAACATTCTTCAACTCTTTATTAGTGCATTATAGTATGCTACAATTGTGGTTAAATACGAGTTCAAATTAATTATTCTACCTAACAAAAAAATTGTATTTAGGATTGAATAAGTGGTGATTCAAGTGTATTGTGTTAAAGTTGTTTAGTATCTAATTTGGTTATAATTGTTCTTCATTGCATTTGAAGATAGGATGTTGTATTGAGTTGGACTATGACTTATTCTTATTTTGATTTACTAGAATGGCATCCATACTAGAATTTAGCTAGTTGGGAACTCCTTGTGTAAGAAAAGTTTAATTATTGGCATAATAAAGGTTATGCGAGTGATCAAGTTTGAATTCTCGATACCTAGCTTGTCTATGTTTTAATCCAAGTAATGTTGTTAATAATAATATGTTGGTAGAGTATAATGTCTCCTGTATGAGAACTTTAGTTATCATAAATAAGGTAGGATGTAGGGTTTGGATCTTGAGGTTCTTAGTGAGTATCGCATCTTAGTTTAAAAGTGATATGCTTATCATGTTATTGAATTAAGAATAGAATCATTTGTGATCTCTTTTAGATAGTTTAGTTCTAAGCGTTGCTCGTCAAGTGTCTTGTCGAGTAATGGTTATTGCTAACTTTTCCTAGTAGTGAATTAAATGTTGAGAATAAGTGCTAACTCTTTGTTATAAGTGTTTTGGACTTGGATGAGTTGTTGGTTGCATTCATAATGAAGTCCACATTCATGGATCCCATTTGATATAATAAATTATGTTGTTGTTTATATCGTCTTGTTGCAAGGAATAGTAGAATAATTGAAGTGAATGTTGTATTGATTCATGGGCATCTTATGAGTACGGTACTACTTTGAAGACCCATGGTTAGTATGTCATATTATATATTGCACTTAGGGTATGTTATTTGATTGGTCTATTTGAAGGAGTTGTGTTTTTAAGAGTAAATGTTAATGTGGGGATTGTTGTGTTTCAGTGGTGTCTAGTGAAAGTTTATTCCAGAGGCCAGTAGGGGTAGTTGTGGGTTGATCCTTGCATTGTTGCATTTTGGTTGAAGAATGAGCATGTTTTGGTTTTATGTGATGTTGACTTCCCCCTGCTTATGGCTTATATGATTTTAACGACTGTTTAAGAAGGATAATGCCTTGCTCTGGTGATTTATTATGTTGTGACTGGTTGCAAGATGGTTGATGCCTTGCATTGTTATGTATATTTGTTGCTATGAAGATAGTTGTTATGTTTGATGGATAGGGTTTCTAGGTGTAGGTAGGGGAGTGGCTTCCAATGTGGGGCCAGTGCCCAAAGTGGCTGTTAGGGTAACCCATTGGAAGTTGTTAATCCAGTGATAACTTAATAAATTTAGGGGGTTGGGTAGATTTCACACTAATCAAGATAATTGGATGTCTCACTCATGCCTGTAGTGCTTGTTCAGGCTAAGGATGAGATGAGAAGGCCTGGAATGGCAAGATCAACTACCTTGTCCTCATGAAAGGTGTGTTGATTCCGCATGAGCATTGTATGGGGGCCGGCAGTCGGGAGAGGCTACCAGGACAACCCAAGATGGGGGCCGGGGCCTAGGAAGGCTTACCAGGACAACCCATGATAAGCCATGTGATGACATTCCTCCCTACTGTATCCTAGCATTCCCTAGTTGTACTCTCGCCATTTGTTAAGTGTTTGCCTCTGGAAATACTGTGGTGTTGATATTGACATGTGATGTGTTGTCTTATAGTTTACTGTCTACTTGACTGTCTGTTGTAGTGAGACGTTATGTTATCTCCTAGCTCGGGGGGTGGACCTTAGGGTTCCACATGGTCGGGTGGAAGAGCTTTTATCCATTGGTTTTCCCTTGTCGTTGTTCGTGAGCGAGGGGGTTATATCTTATGTATCAGGCATCAGATCTTGTACCAATTAAGAAGGCAGTGATCTATATTCATGTACTTGTCTGGTGTACCAGTTGATTCATAATGTATGTATTCAAAAGGTGATAATGTAACAATGTAATGTTGTACTCATATGTGAGGAGAAATTGTAACTATGTACTAGATCCTGATGAATATTTATATGATGTTATGTAGATGTAAATGTTTATTGTTTTAGTACATTAGGCTTACAATGAGTTACTGATGTTAATTCATGATGTGTGTTAGATTATGTTAATTGTTTTGTCAAGTAATGCAACCATGAAATCTTAGAGGACAAGTCGTTAGTTCAAATGATGTATACAGATGTGTTAACATTACTTTGTTATCTTATTCATATATAAAAAAAAAATATCCTGCTTTGCATAGCATAGATATGTTGTTCTCTAAGGTGTTCATGGTGGGGCATTACATAACTGGTCAGATAAATAAAAATGACTATCAACTTCTCTATTCTTTTTTCTTTCCAATTTGATCATAATCCATGAATTAAAAGACAATACAATGCAAGGCAATAAATGTCCACTTAGACCAAAGGAATAAAGGGAGAGAAAAGATTGAATAAAGAGTTAAGAAGAAAAAAGACAAATCATACAATAGGAAATATACAAAAAAATTAAAAAATAAGACAAGAAAATAGACAAATTGGATAGATACAAATAAAATAAAAACAAAATTATTAATTATAAAACTTTTAAATATACTATAATATTGATAAATTATTAAATTTTGCAAGTCCAGTATGCACAAGTATAATTTAAGTTAAACTAATTTAAATTATATAATTTAATAACTGAAGTTGTATAATTTATAACTTATACACAAATAAAAATGACTAAATAATTAGTCACACATAAAAATTAGACAATATGTTATTAAAGTGGATAATTAAAAATATATATTTTGAATTGAAGGAGTGGGTTGTATTAAATAATTTGGTTGGTATTTGTTGCAACTTTTTAGGGGAATTTTTGCTTGTTATAACCTTGATCCATCTCTATAGTGCTAGATTGTTTTCTATTTTGTATGATTTAGTTGTTTCTGTATGAACTGTTCGGTTACAAGAGTCGTAGAGGATTTTATCAAGGTTATCCGAGAAAAGGGTCTGTGTAGCTGTAGGCGTTGTAGAGGATGTTGTCAGGGTGAATTTTGTGTTGTTTCATCGAATATACAATTTGTGTATATATCGCTAATGAATGTTGAAAACATTTCATGTTCATATCGCAAATGTATGTTGTCAGCATGATTTTTGTTTTGTTTCACCGAATATACAATTTGTGTATATATCGCTAAGGTATGTTGAGAACATTTCATGTGTATATCACAAATATATGTGAGTATCATTTCGTGTGTATCCTACAATTGTATGTCGAGGTTGTATGTTGCGAATGTACATTGTTAAGATACATTGAGTTAGTTACAAAGGATGACCGGCTGTAACTCAGTGTCATCGGAGAAAGATACTTTAAATTACCGACTGTAGCAAGTCAAGTCTTGCATACACAAGGTTAGATCACCGGTGTATCAGCAAAGGAAGTCTTTGGGTGGCCAACAGAAGTATGTCACAGTGAAGAAGGGGTTGTGGACACATCGGCATGAAGTATGTCTATGGTAAGAGTTGGGAAGTCTTTCCGACTGTATGTTCAAATAACATCTAAACACATGCATTCTTTATGACAGCTGATGATTGTGTGCCTCGAGGATTATTTCTTCTGGTATGTAGTACTTTGGTTTATTTCTTGATTGTAGGGTGGTAGCTCTCGTACAATGGTAAATTTGACAGGAATTATTTCATTCTTTGAATTCGATGTTACTTACCTCTTTTTTCTTGTTTTCTTTAAGATGCACATTTTCCTGTAGTCACTTTTAATGATGTTTTAGAGGTTTATGATTTGTATTTGGGTACTGCTCTTGTGGGAAGTTTGTTTGAATGCAGGGATCTATTTCACCACCGCCCTGTGATTCACTGCATTTTTAAGGCAATTTTGCATGGCCTCCAAAACAATTCTGATAGAAGAAGAGGCTCATGATCTGCAAGGTCTTGATGTTGAAGAATTGCAGGAGGGCAATTAAATTATTAGTCGGTTAGTTTGTAATAGTGCTATTTTGACAAAGATTTAGTCTTGTAAGTGTTGGCAAGAGACACTATATGGATTCATGGTTGTTGTCATTGATGGCAACAAAGGTCATCCCACATATCCGCAAGTCATAATGTGTCTCTACCGGAAGTCAGAATAAAGAATGTTGTGGTCCGGTGAAGAAGAACAGAGCATGTGGCAAGATCCGACAGATTGGTCCGGATCTCTCAGAGGAAGTGTCTTGGTGCAGTGCGGATTTGGGGAAGTCAAGAGGACTACCTTGAGTGGTATATTCCAAGGATTTAGCCTCCGGTGATGGACAAGGAAAAAGATATGAATGGTTGAGTACCGGATTCCTGAGAGACAGTGAAAACAGAGGAAGAACTGACTGGCAGAGTATCAGACTACTTTCCGGATGGGTTACTATTGATGACAGAGGTTGTGAAGGCATGAATCATGTTTGGCCGACATGATTAATGATATCTACAAGTATATGCTTGATCCGCATTGCTTGGTGAGGAAGGATTCAGCCGACAGAATGAAAGTTTATAAGAAACTAGACTGTTCCGGATGCCGACTAGAAAGGTGATGAAATTACTTGTGCGGATATATATAGAGGATGGATTTAGTTGTGAAGGTGTTGTTGTTGTGGAGATATATGCGAATAAGTCCTGAAAAAAAAGGCAGAGGTAGCTAAAAGGATCCGGCATGTGAAAGATAGCAGAATAAAGAACAGAGGAAAGATGAAGTGCAGCAGATCAGTGTACTGAGCTTTACCGGAACTGAACTCCAGCATATGCAGATGCTTCCAATCAGTTCAAGACTGTGATTCTCATCACTTTGTAGACAGTGTGTCTTCTTGTAGGCAGTGGGCCTCTTGTGAGCAGTGTGCTCGGGCAGTGAGCCCTAATTGGCAAGTGCCATTTTTGTAATTTCCTATTCTTCTAACAGAGAATAATTCTTGGGTTAATCACCCCGTGGTTTTCTCCCTTAACAGGGTTTCCACGTCAAAAATACTGTGTCATGTGTTTCTTATTTCATGGTTAATGTTTTTGTGTTTGATTTTATGCTGCATCAATTATAAGGAAAGTTCAATAAAGGAAATAATTAGGATAACTGATTCACCCCCCCCTCTCAGTTATCAACAATTGGTATCAGAGCTAAGTTCCTCCTAATAGAGCCTAACAGCTTGAGGAAGATCTGGGATTTCAAATGGATGCATATGGTTTAAGGGAGCAACTCAAGACTGCTCTTGAGGATCTTGAACAGTCGAATTCTGAAGTCAGTGAATTAAAGGAAAGACTCAAACAGGCTGATGAATTCATGAGAGAATTAAAAGACAAATTAAGTCTCTCTATGAAAAAGAGAAAGGAGCTGCTTCAACAGTTGGCAAGACAAAGTGAAGAAAGCAATACAAATGAAGAATTGACTGAGCAAACCAAGTTATGTGAAAAGTTATCAAAAGAAGTCATTATGTTAAGACATGAAATGGAATCAGGAACTATAAAGTTTACTCAAGAGATTGAAGAAAAAAGAAAGGCTGAAGACAATCTAAGACAATCTCTTAAAGAAAAATCAGAAGAATGCCACCAGTTGGACAGGATTATCAGACATCTTGAATCTGATCTTGAAGATGCCAAAGATAATGAAGGAAAACTTGAGGATCAAATTGCCTCTCTCAAAAGAGACCTTCAAACAGCAAATGAATATAAAGAGAAATTCAAGATAAGTTCTGCTCAACTTGAAGTTCTCCTTGGAAGTCAAAAGAGGACAGATGACAAGTATGGTTTGGGATATGAAAAAGGAGAAAGCTCCGGATCCGGTCAGAAGAATCTTGGATCAGAAAATCCAAGAAGCAGGCCTAGAAGACCTCCGGTAAGACAGCCAAATGCTCAAAGATATCCATCCTTCAATGGATACTGCCACAGCTGCAACCACTTTGGTCACAAAGCTAATCAGTGCAGAATGAGAATGAATCAGATTAATTCATCCTTCTCCGGACAGTGCTTCAACTGCAAAAGGTATGGACATAAATCCCATGAATGCAGAAGAATGCAAGTAAACAAATCATTCAAAGGTAGATGCTTCACATGCAATAGAGTAGGTCATATGGCTAATCAATGCAGATCAAAAGGATATCAGTCAAATATGCAAAGAAATGTTATTTGCCAAATCTGCAATAGGTCCGGTCATAATGCTAAAGTTTGCAGAAACAAGAATCAGGACAAAAGAGGTCCGGTGTATAATCAGAATCAAGACAAGGGTAAACAAAAGATGAATGCGGATGAGGTTAGGAATCAGATGAGCAAGATTTGGGTGAAGAAAAGTTCAGAGAATGTAGAGGTTGGATCCGCACCAGACTCTGGTGCTGATATTTCTTCCGAAAATTAAAAAGTGAGCTCAGGCTCAGGGGGAGACTCAAAGAAAATCTTGTTCCCCCAGCCAAACAAGTGGTGCCGGATGTGGCACAAGATGCGGATCAAAGGGTTTGTAGATATGAGTCTTGAGATACTTCAGTCAAGTTTTCAGAGGTCCGCATGGAGTTATGAAGAAGCTGTGATCGATCAAATAAGACCTGTTCAGCGAGATGCTCCGGTATCATAGAGGATTACAAAAAGGTCCGGAAAGATCCGGAAATGCACTATCTTGTTCTGCGGATTGGACAGAGTGTTTGGGATGCTCTTGTAATATGTTACCTCGATTTTATTCATGATTGAAAGATCCGGATGATATCCTCAGATCAGAACCAATCCGGGATACTCCAAACTATCCAGACAAGGCAAACCGGAATGATATAGGTGAAGCATTTATTGCAGATAGATATTAGGGTTCGCGGAGCAATTTAAGGGATTTCTCAAAGGTCATTTGCTCATTCTGCACTTGAGAAGAAGCGAAAAGTGGAGCTCTGCAACAAGGTTCATCAAGCACCAAGGATCTCCTGCCGAAGCTATTGCATAAAGAAATCAATCCAACCACTCCGTGCAAACCGAAGGCGCATAAGGTATTCTCCGTTTTTCATTACCTCACTGCAAATCTTTGAAGAATGGCTACTCCAAACATAGTTAAGATCTCTGATAGACCTCGCCCCTCATTCAAGAAACATCCTTACAAATCATTGGAGGTAGACCCACTAGGAGCCTTCTCTAGTGTTCCCCACAGAGTCTTACACACCGAAGACATTAGGGTTTACATACATGCAAACATTGAGGAATTTGGGGAATTCAAATTAAGAGACCTCTATCACAAGCAGCTGATTGACAATGCTTTTGAGCTTAAACCAGAGTATAAGGATATTCAGAAGAAACAATTTGAGCAATTTATTCATTTCCCCTGTTTTGAAGAGGATGAATGGGTCCGGTATGTACTGAGCAGGATGCATGACAACTTTCTATGGCTAGATAGACCCTGCAAGATCACAAAAGAGGCAATTAGAGCAGTAACTGGCCTATACTCTTCTGGAGGAGTACCTATCCTCAAATCTGTCAAGAACAACATTGTAACTGAGGCCACCGGATCAAAATTTGACAAAAGGGCAATGACCATTGAAGACATCTCCGATCCGGATATCAAATATGCATCAATGATAATAGGATACAAGATCTACCACTCCAGCAGGGAGAATTCTGTATCCGGAACTGCAGTATACACTGCCTATGAGATGCTAAGAAAGAATGCAGAGTATGATCTCTGCGAACTACTGCTAAGCCAATTAATGGAAAATATACAGAAAATCAAGAAGGATAAGAAGAACTCCTTTAAGTATGGTACTCTGATTGTATGTCTATTCTTCTACTTCATGAATGAGCTACCCGGAACAAGTGGATGGGTATGGCAGAATGACAAACCTGTTGCAGTCCAGATAAGAGACTATTTGCATGGACTTGGGGATGCAAAAGCGAGAAATACAGCTCTATGGGGATACTTCAAAAACTTTCAGAGCATGATGCAAGCAAGAGAGAGAATTCCCCAGTCTCTCATTGAGAAATACAAGGACTCAGTGTGCTTTATGGTTGACACTGATCAGTGCCTAATGGAGGCAGTGGAGCCAAGGACTGTCTGGATCATGCCCATGGGGTATGAAGTTGATGAACAGATAGTGGAGCTGCATGTTCAACACATGCTAAGTCAGCCCAAAGATCCTAAGGCAGAAAGGTTTGGAACCTTTGAGGAGCTGAGTGTAAAAATACATGTAGAACTCAGGGAACCTGAGATTAAAAGAAAGGTAAGAAAAGAAGTAGAGCACATTGCTCAAGGCCTAGGTATCTCAAAGGAGGCACTTGATGCCAGCCGGGAAAAGAGGAGGAAGGCCGAGGAAGAAGAGAAAAGCAAAGAAAGTGCTCCGGTTGAAACTCCCACCCGGACCAGATCATCAAAGAGACCTGCACCTTCCACAACCAAAAGTTCAAAACCGGAAGTTCAGGCATCCGGTAAGAGATCAAAGGCAAAAGCCACAAGGGCTTATGGAAGCCAAAAGGATGAAGAGGAAACAGAATCAGATGAGGGAGTAAGAGAAGTAAAGAAACAGAAAAAGAAAGGATCCGGTAAGCCCTCCACAGGCCAAGACAAGGAGGAAATGGCAGAGGTAACTGTTGAAAAGCCCACTCTGTCACTAGAGAGCATAATCAAGTCGGTCACGGTGGATGGAAACCTTCAACCAATGACTGAATCATATGATGACTTCAGTGAGGCCGACCAAAAGACTCTGCAGGAGGCCACAGTAAAATATCTTAACATATATAATAAGGCTTTCATTGAAATAATATCTCTTATTCCTAAAAGCCTAGAAAAGGAAATGGAAGTGAGAAAGAATAATGCTCATGCTAAAGATCTTGAGATCCGGGAGCAGATAGCTATTCAGCTATATCCTCAAATTGATCCCAAGACCATGAACATTATCTTCAAAGACTGCAAAGATGAGTTCAGAAGCAAAGCCAGGATGAATCAACTCATGCTTGGCGAGACTGACAAAGTGGCCCAAGAAACAGAAGAGATCCTCCGGAAGGCCTTCAAAAGGTTCAATCTTCCGGTTGTAGAGGATTTAGGTACAGAAACAGCTGAGGACTTGGGACCCTCTGCTCCAGAAGAAGTGGCTCATGAACAAACTAGCATCTCTCCTCCGGTTTCCCCTACAGTCTCCGGATCCAAAGAAGAAGAGCAACTACAGGAGAAGGAAGCAGTGGTGAAAGACAAAGAGGTTGACAGTTCTAAGACTGCAGAAGAAAAGAAACATCTGTCTCCGGCAAGAGACACTGCACAAACTGTTCAACAATTTTTGAGTAAAGAAACTCTAGAGATTGATGAACCGGAGCTTCTAAAAGGTCCATTTGATTTTGACTCTCTCTCTCCGGTACAAACAATGAAGATAGCTTCATTTGCAAATGCCAAGGCAAATGAAAAGCTCCTGAAGTCTCATATGGAAGACTGTGAGTTGATAGAGGCTGCTTCCAGAATACTTGTAAAGATCATGCCATCAATCCAGATAGATCCGACAGCCTCCACTTCCGGTAATCTAAAAACCTTAGTCAGCAGTGTTGATACACATTTTGATTCTTTAGAAAAATCAGCTGAAGAAAAGGTCCGGAAGGAATTTTTGGATAAGAGATTTTCAGAAATATTAGAATTAATCTCTAAGGATAGGAAGATTGTAAGCATTGGAATAAGGAGCTTAGAGAATGCTCTTAAGGATGGCGGTGACATCTACAAATTTTGTATATCCTGGTCAAAGGCAACAGCAGCATTTGACAAGAAAATAAAAGAGGAACAGGATAAGCTACAAAGCTTATCTCAAAGTTTTGATCCTCTCTCTTCCTCTATAATAAATCAAGAATGTCAGACCATTGCAGTCTTGAATGAAATAAAAAATCTTGAGAAGGAAAGGAAGAACATCACCAACCGGATGGGAGAACTTAGAAGGATTATAATCCCTAAGTTGGAAACCATGCATGAGGCCATCAGTGATGCTCAGACCACCGCCCAAACAAAAGATCCGACAGATCTCAAGCGGGCAGAAGCGTTTGCATTTTTGCTAAGTGGTCACATTTCAATTTTGGATAGAATGAAGCAAAGTTGGGCTACAGAAATGATCCAATTGCAGACATCCTTTGCAGACATTCTTCAATACATGTGAGTATGTAAATATGCGGCTATATAGAGAAAATTTTTGAAAATTTTGGTGTGCGGACCTTACCCTTTGCCATTGATGTCAAAGGGGGAGTGAGGAGCAGTGAAAAATGAGGAATCCAACTAAGGGGGAGTTCCGGAAATTGTATATAAAGACAGAGCATCAGCAAAGGGGGAGCATAGTGAAAACACTTAGTCATTTTTCACTAAGTGTTGCCATCAATGCCAAAGGGGGAGATTGTTGGCAAGAGACACTATATGGATTCATGGTTGTTGTCATTGATGGCAACAAAGGTCATCCCACATATCCGCAAGTCATAATGTGTCTCTACCGGAAGTCAGAATAAAGAATGTTGTGGTCCGGTGAAGAAGAACAGAGCATGTGGCAAGATCCGACAGATTGGTCCGGATCTCTCAGAGGAAGTGTCTTGGTGCAGTGCGGATTTGGGGAAGTCAAGAGGACTACCTTGAGTGGTATATTCCAAGGATTTAGCCTCCGGTGATGGACAAGGAAAAAGATATGAATGGTTGAGTACCGGATTCCTGAGAGACAGTGAAAACAGAGGAAGAACTGACTGGCAGAGTATCAGACTGCTTTCCGGATGGGTTACTATTGATGACAGAGGTTGTGAAGGCATGAATCATGTTTGGCTGACATGATTAATGATATCTACAAGTATATGCTTGATCCGCATTGCTTGGTGAGGAAGGATTCAGCCGACAGAATGAAAGTTTATAAGAAACTAGACTGTTCCGGATGCCGACTAGAAAGGTGATGAAATTACTTGTGCGGATATATATAGAGGATGGATTTAGTTGTGAAGGTGTTGTTGTTGTGGAGATATATGCGAATAAGTCCTGAAAAAAAAGGCAGAGGTAGCTAAAAGGATCCGGCATGTGAAAGATAGCAGAATAAAGAACAGAGGAAAGATGAAGTGCAGCAGATCAGTGTACTGAGCTTTACCGGAACTGAACTCCAGCATATGCAGATGCTTCCAATCAGTTCAAGACTGTGATTCTCATCACTTTGTAGACAGTGTGTCTTCTTGTAGGCAGTGGGCCTCTTGTGAGCAGTGTGCTCGGGCAGTGAGCCCTAATTGGCAAGTGCCATTTTTGTAATTTCCTATTCTTCTAATAGAGAATAATTCTTGGGTTAATCACCCCGTGGTTTTCTCCCTTAACAGGGTTTCCACGTCAAAAATACTGTGTCATGTGTTTCTTATTTCATGGTTAATGTTTTTGTGTTTGATTTTATGCTGCATCAATTATAAGGAAAGTTCAATAAAGGAAATAATTAGGATAACTGATTCACCCCCCCTCTCAGTTATCAACAGTAAGGTTTTAAGCCACAAAGTTTTTTGGGGTTGACTCATCATTTTGAGTCAATTTTGTATTGTCTCTGTTTTAAAGGGCTACAACCGAAGGTTTTCTTTGTTGATTCTTTCCTACCGATATGCCTTATTGAATTTGGCATTTTGTAAATTTCATTATATAATTAATTTAATTTTAGTGGCTCTGCCACTTTTTCTATATATATATGTTATATTACAATACAATATAATATATTATATTATAATATAATATATATAATATTATATTTATATTATAATGTATTTAATATTATATAATAATATATTTAATATTATAATATTATATAATATATATTATTATATAATATATATTATATTATATTATATTAATATAGTATTTATAATATAATATAATATTATATTATATTATATAATATTATGTTTGATGTAGCCAGCAACATACACTCAATAGAATTGTGCCATTAATCTTGTGTGAGAGCCAAAGATTTGAAAAAGTGGAAAAGAAAAACTTCTATTCACCAACTCTGTTGCTACAATGAGAGAAAACTGTCTTATATCCAAGAAAACAAAAAAAAAAAAAAATTACCTTTTTTGGCAGATTTCGACAATTGTCAAATTTTGCCATTTTAGGTAATTTTACATGCATATCTTGATAATCCAGTTTTTTCCCAAAAACTTACTAAAACTAAGGTAGGATGAAAAGCCAACTAACATCCTAAATTTGAAACATGAATTTCGAGTTATTAACAAAAACTTTTAAAAAACTAGGAAAAAACACTAAATTGCCATTTTGAGGGCCAAGATGAAAGTTTCAAGCCCCCAAAAATTGCCAAGACGGGGTCCAACCGACTAGGATGGGTTGGGAAACAACATGCCACCTCATAACGCATCCACCTATAAGATTTCATAGAAAACCCACATCCAAGTCAAAAGTTATGACCTCCGGAAGTCCTTGCATCAATATTATAATATTATAATATAAAATAATATTATATAATAATATAATTTTAAAATATATTTAATATTATATAATAATATAATATTATAATATATTATCATATGGGTGCCAAAATTTTCATTTCATTTGGCGCCCATTCGTTGAAACCCTAAAGTAAACCCTAACTCAAAAAGGCACAAAACTAACCTATTTTGTTTCATCTCCTTTTTATTTTTTTACTCAGTCCACTGACCAAGCCTTTCCCGCTGGTTCATCCAGAGATAGGGATTCACATAGCCCGATTCCATTCACTTTCTGATCTATCAGATTAGGAGTTCGAATGGCAGGCCTCGAGGTACTCTTGATTTGTCCTCAGATTTCTAGACAAATATGATCCGTGCCTTCACAGTGCAAGACCTCAAGCTGAGATGAAGTTTCATATTTTCCTTCCAAGTCAGCAAGCTGCATGCTCTCCTGTGTTGTTAATCTGATTTGGGCTAGTAAAATCGTAGGTCATAATGTTCACCTAGTCCATATTGGCAATTATAGAAGCCACAGGATATTCTCTCACTACACCCCACTGAAAGAATTGGTTTGAGAAATAGATGATGGTGGTGAGAAGTAGGGGATCCTTGGTGAAGGTTATGGCCTCTTCATCCACCACAGCTTTCCATTCCGTGAATAGCTTCCCTCAGTTTTCCATATCTGTCAGGGTTTGAGGATACTCCCAGTCGAGATTGAGACCATCAAAGGACTTTATGGAAGAAGATGGGGACCAAGTTACAGTTTAGTAGTGCCTATCATCCTCAAACAGATGGGAAAACAGAGGTAGTCATTCAGAGTCTAGGAAATTTCTTGAGGTGTATTGTTGGAGAAAATCCAAAACAATGGGACATGGCCTTACCCCAGGCTGAATTTGCCTATAATAGTTCTATTAATAGATCAACGGAAAAGTCCCCTTTCCAGCTTGTGTATGGCAAGAATCCTTAGGGTGTTCTAGATTTGGTACAGCTACCAATGAAAGATAGGGTCAGTGATGATGGGGAAGCATTTGCAGAACACCTTCAACAGTTGCAAAAAGATGTGAGACAGAAGTTGCAGGATAGTAATGAGAGGTACAAGAATACAATGGATGCTAGTAGGTGATAACAGACATTCAATGAAGGTGACTTAGTGATGGTATATTTGAGAAAAGAGCGGTTTCCTACTGGAACATACCACAAGTTGAAGTACAAGAAAATTGGTCCTTGCAAAATTACAATGAAGATCAATCATAATGCATATGAGGTTAGTTTACTAGATGATCTTGATATTTCTCCTATGTTTAATATTTCTGATTTATATGCATTCCATGGTGAGTATGATGCTGAAGATAGTCAACCAGAAGTGACATGGCACCACCACATTCCCCATAAGAAGAAGGAAAAGATTGTACAGGTTCTTGATAAGACAACTATCCACACTCGGCAAGGGCATTACAACAAGTATTTAGTATAGTGGGAAGGATTGCCACCAATAGATAGCATGTGGATTACAGAGTGGGAAGTGCAGAGGTTAGATCCAACCAAGTGGCAGCAGTTCGAAGACACGCACTTGCAGGAGTTGCGTTCTTTTCAACCAGAGGAGAATGATGCAAGGACTTCCGGAGGTCATAACTTTTGACTCGGATGTGGGTTTTCTACGCAATTTTACAGGTGGATGCATTATGAAAAGCTGTGGTGGATGAAGAGGCCATAACCTCCACCAAGGATCCCCTACTGCTCACCTCCGTCGTCTATTTCTCAAACCAATTCTTTCAGTGGGGTGTAGTGAGAGAATATCCCGTGGCTTCTATAATTGCCAATATGGACTAGGTGAACATTATGACCTACGATTTTACTAGCCCAAATCAGATTAACAACACAAGAGAGCATGCGACTTGCTGACTTGGAAGGAAAAGATGAAACTTCATCTCATCTTGAGGTCTTGAACTGTGAAGGCACGGATCATATTTGTCTAGAAATTTGAGGGACAAATCAAGAGTACCTTGAGGCCTGCCATTCGGACTCCTAATCTGATAGCTCAGAAAGTGAATGGAATCAGGATATGTGAATCCCTATCTCCAGATGAACTAGTGGGAAAGGCTCGGTTAGCGGACTGAGTAAGAAAATAAAAAGGAGATGAAACAAAAAAGGTTAGTTTTGTGCCTTTTCGAGTTAGGGTTTACTTTAGGGTTTCAACGAATGGGCGCCAAATGAAATGAAAATTTTGGCGCCGATATGATAATATATTATAATATTATATTATTATATAATATTAAATATATTTTAAAATTATATTATTATATAATATTATTTTATATTATAATATAATATTATACAATATTATAATATTGATGCAGGGACTTCTAGAGGTCATAACTTTTGACTTGGATGTGGGTTTTCTATGAAATTTTATAGGTGAATGTGTTATGAGGTGGCATGTGGTTTCCCAACCCATCCTAGTCAGTTGGACCCTGTCTTGGCACTTTTTCGGGGCTTGAAACTTTCATCTTAGCCCTCAAAATGGCAATTTAGTGTTTTTTCCTCGTTTTTTAAAAGTTGCTTTTGTTAATAACTCGAAACTCATGTTTCAAATTTAGGATGTTAGTTGGCTTTTCGTCCTACCTTAGTTTTAGGAAGTTTTTGGGAAAAAACTGGATTCTTAAGATATACATGTAAAATTACCTAAAATGGCAAAATTTGATAATTGTCAAAATCTACCAAAAACGGTAATTTTTTTGTTTTTTTGTTTTCTTGGATATAAGAGAGTTTTCTCTCATTATAGTAGCAGAGTTGGTGAATAGAAATTTTTCTTTTCTAGTTTTTCAAATCTTTGGCTCTGATACCAAATGATGTCTCCGGAAGTCCCTGCATCATATATTATATATAATATAATATAATATAATATTATTATTATATAATAATATTATAAATATTATATTATTATATATTATTATATTATTAATATTATAATATTGTATAATATAATATATATTATATATTATATTATTATATTATATTATATTATTATTATATATATTATATAATATTATAATATAATATAATAATATATTTAATATTATATAATAATATAATATTATAATATATTTAATAATATGGGTGCCAAAATTTTCATTTCACTTTTGGCGTCCATGTGTTGCTTCTCATTGAAACCCTAAAGATAAACCCTAACTTGATTGGAAAGATAGTTTGTTGATTTATTGAACCTGGATAGCCAGACCTTCCACAGGGGCTTCTCAGGAGAGAAATCAATCAATCCTGGCACATCGTAGGATATCAGGAGAATTGGCTAGGGTGGGTCGATAGCTCCCTCCGGGCAGGTTGAGTTCAAGCAGTATCAAAGAGCAACCAGACAAGGACCTCCTGACAGATCCCCATCTAGGTCGAGTGGGTTATTATTCGGGCGAGTGGTGGTTCTCATTCATTCAAACCGATGAAGTATCCATTGCCATCTCCCTCCAGTTCTTAGCCAGAAATGAATCATTCGCTTAGATCCAGGGAGCTCCCTCAAAACCCTAACCTACTTTGTTTCATCTCCTTTTTATTTTCTTACTCTTATCAGTCCTGGCTTCTCTTTTTTGTTGTGAATGATTGGAGCAGAGTGACGCGCTTAAAATTTCATCGTAGTACAACAGGTGGGGTGTTTAAAATTTTGTCATAGTGTAGCAGGTAGGTGATTGTATGCATGTTTTGCTTCTCATTGAAACCCTAAAGGTAAACCCTAACTTGGAAAGGCTCAAAACCCTAATATGTTTTGTTTCTATCTCCTTTTTATTTTCTAGGATGCTTCTAGTGTGAGGAATGGGGGTCTTTTTATGGTGGATTTGAGACAGCTTAGCAACAGTAATCCATGGGTGGCATTGGGGGATACCAATCCAGGTCTTGGAGGAGCACATAATAGGATTTTGGGGTATGGAAAATAGGTTTTTTTTAGTAGGGGAGGAGATATAGAGGCATGGTGTGAAGTGGGTCTGAGGGAGAAGTCAAAGATTCTAAGGAAAAATATCATGAGTAATAAGCAGGGAGGCGAGAGGATAACAAGAATGGTGGCAGGAGGGAACTGACTTTTTGTTGCTAGGAAGGGTTTGCAGGGGGTTGAAGTGTGGGATAGTTCAAGATCAAAGGCTGCAAGTAACAGCCTGGTTTGAGAAAATTTTTAGTTTCAGTGTTGGATAGTGGAAAGTTTTTTTGTATTATATCATATAAAGATAGTGCATTGTGCTTCCATAATCTTGGGTTAGAATGTTCAGAGACTTGGTTGGAATCTGTTTCTCTAACTTAAATAGGGAGGAAGACGTTGCAGGTCAAGTCCCAAATTGAAGAATTCAATTTCATTCTTTAATTTTGTAATGTAATATATATGTTTCATTTAATTTGTAAGTTGTTTGTGTTATAATTTTGCAAGCCATTACAATTTTAGTGTGCCCAACTGATCAAACTCCATTCTCTAATTCTGTAATGTAAAATATAGGTAGCATTTGATTTGGTGTATCACAGGTCAAGTGTGCCCAATTGACCAAATCCTATTCATTGTATCTGTAATGTAAAATATTCCTAGCTTTAAGTTTGGGGTATTACGAATCAACTATGCCAATTAACAAAAGTTTCATTCTTTAATTCTCTTATTAAGTATACATAACTTTTGATATGGATATCTCTTCTTTTTTCATATAAGTGTTGAATTTATTTTCCTTTTCAGCTCAGGGTTTCTACTATCAGAAAATGGTCCTAGAAGCTTATCAAAAGGATTTGGGAAAGCAGAGCATTGTGCTTATCAACAAATTGAGAGCTTAAGCTCACCCACCTGCTACACCCGCTCTGATACAAATTCACTATTTAACATTGCATGAGCTGAGATAATGTTTTTTTGAATAAGGAGAAACACATTTTATAAATGTTTAATAAATGATGTAAATGAGCTGAGATGAATGTTCAATAAATAATGTAAGACAGTCAATGAGACAAGTTGCCAATGATGCTAGTGAGGCTAAAATCAGTGAGATTTCTATTTAGCGAGTGAGGCTATAGCCAATGAGGTTTTGCTTTGCTAGTGAGACATTGAATGTAACCAGTGAGACTTAATGAAATAAATTTTTAGAATATTTGTTCAAGTATTTTAGTCTTCATTTCATGGCGCTTCTCTCAACATTTGAATATCTACGATACTTGAAGTTTATATGCATAAATTTGTGAGGATTAATTAAGTTAGATTTGATTTGTAACTTGAATCACTGATTCACCCAAATAAATGACTAAACCATGACTAATAAATGACTACCATGACTAAAATAAATGACTACAATGACTAAATAAATGACTACCATGACTAAAATAAATGACTACAATGACTAAATAAATGACTATAATGACTAAATAAATGACTACCATGACTAAATAAATGACTGCAATTTTTAGTAGTTTTTTAATCATTTATTATTTTTTAAATCAATGACCAGTTAACAACAATCAATGACTAAATTAATGACTAAATATACTACCAAATTACCAAATATACTACCAAATTGATGACTAAATATACTACTAAATTGATGACTAAATATACTACCAAATTAATGACTAAATATACTACCAAATTAATGACTAAATTAACAACTAAAATTTGTTTAGTCATAAATTTGGTCACGAAATAAATGACCACCAATAAACTACCAATGGTCATGTGACCAAACTAATGGTCACATGACCAATTTTTGGTAGTTTTTGTTGGCAAGAGACACTATATGGATTCATGGTTGTTGTCATTGATGGCAACAAAGGTCATCCCACATATCCGCAAGTCATGGTGTGTCCCTACCAGAAGTCAGAATAAAGATTGGTGTGGTCCGGTGAACAAGAACAGAGCATGTGGCAAGGTCCGACAGATTGGTCCGGATCTCTCAGAGGAAGTATCTTGGTGCAGTGCGTATTTGGAGAAGTCAAGAGGACTACCTTGAGTGGTATATTCCAAGGATTTAGCCTCCGGTGATGGACAAGGAAAAAGATATGAATAGTTGAGTACCGGATTCCTGAGAGATAGTGAAAACAGAGGAAGAACTGACTGACATAGTATCAGACTACTTTCCGGATGTGTTACTGTTGATGATAAAGGTTGTGAAGGCATGAATCATGTTTGGCCGACATGATTAATGATATCTACAAGTATATGCTTGATCCGCATTGCTTGGTGAGCAAGGATTCAGCCGACAGAACAGAGTTTGTAAGAAACTAGACTGTTCCGGATGCCGACTAGAAAGGTGATGAAATTACTTGTGCGGATATATATAGGGGATGGATTTAGTTGTGAAGTGTGTGAATGAATTAAGATATATGCGAATAAGTGTAGAACAGAGCAGAAGTAGCAAGAAAGATCCGGTATGTGAAAGGATAGCAGAATAAAGAACAGAGGAAAGATGAAGTGCAGCAGATTAGTGTACTGAGCCTAACCGGAACTGAACTCCAGCATATGTAGATGCTTCCAATCAGTTCAAGACTGTGATTCTTATCACTTTGTAGACAGTGTGTCTTCTTGTAGGCAGTGGACCTCTTGTGAGCAGTGTGCTCGGGCAGTGAGCCCTAATTGGCAAGTGCCATTTTGTAATTTCCTATTCTTCTAACAGAGAATAAATTTTGGGTTAATCACCCCGTGGTTTTCTCCCTTAACAGGGTTTCCACGTCAAAAATACTGTGTCATGTGTTTCTTATTTCATGGTAATGTTTTTGTGTTTGATTCAATGCTGCATTAATTAATAAGAAAGTTCAAAAAGGGAAATAATTAGGATAACTGATTCACCCCCCCCCCTCTCAGTTATCAACAGTTTTTTTAGTCATTTATTTTTGTTTTTCTACTAATGAAAGGACTTGGCTCTGATACCAATTGTTGAACACCCAGAATATTAAGAGGGGGGGTGAATCGGTATTCTCTTAAACCATTTAGATATAAAACATTTCAAACCATTTAGCATATTCAATTGCAGTGAAGTAAGTTATGCATGAAACATGAGACCACAAACCATAACACATAGACACTAGGATTTTTTACGTGGAAAACCCAAAAATAGAAAAACTACAGTGAGGATTAGCTCACAATATATTATAACTGGTTAAGGTATTACAGAAATGCTCACTGCATGTGGACTCAATGTCCAAGTGGAATCACTACCTATTGAGAAAAAGAATAAAGAGAGGAAAGAAATGGCTCACTACCAATATTTTGAACTATTACAATTACATCTATAAATGCATGGAATACAGTTCCAATAAAGCACAATTAGAATTCTCCTCCACTTATCTAAATTGCAACTTTGCTCTGCTTTGCAATCACATTGTTTGCTCTATTCTTTCTCAATTTGCATTTTTGGTACTTGTCGCATCATTCAACTTACATATACACATCATTCCATCCTTATGCATCATCAAGCATTAAACACGAACCTCTAAATATATTTCTTTTACAACCTCAACAAGGTCATCCCAAATGGATGTATCATGCAAGACATGCCAAATAAAACATGTCAGCCCCAAACTTAACATACACACTTCGCGCCAAGATTTAAACTTGAAAATAGGTCAAGTTGGACCTAAATTAGCCCCTTCTTAACTTCATAAAACATGTTTACCTTCTTTCAAGTCCGCTTTACTCATATCATCAATTAGGTCAGCCTACTTGAGGGTAACGTGTAGAAAAGCACTAATCAGCCTCAAAATGCATTGTGGAGAGAACCAAAACTTGAAACACACTCTCTTAGGTTGGCATGAGCTATCAAAACTCTTAAGACAATACTCCTATCTTTGAAATGCTCTGCACAAGGTACACTTCTTCAAGTCAGTTTCATAAGCAGCGTAACATAAGTGCATACTGATTGTCAAAGCATAACTCAACATCCAAACCTCCAAAACATCTCAAACTTGGAATTTACAATCTTTAAACATCTACAATTGCATCCCCAAATCAACACAACAAAATGTTTCCATGTGGTGAAATGCAGAGTACTGAAACTTGGTCTCTTTCACAGACTAACATTGTTTATCCATGTAGCGATACTCTGACAAACTTATATATCACTCTGGCAGAATTCAAACTCTAAAACTTTGGATTTAGGCTCTCTAAACATATGCCAACAATAGTTTAGAACTATAGAAGGAAATATGTTATACCGAAAATATGCGGACCAAAACAATCATGCACTCTACACTAGTTAAGATTGAACTCTGTCATACCGGACTTCTTCTACATGTTGCCTTTGTTCCAGAAAACATAAGAAGGTGAACTTATAGATTTAAGTGCCTGTAGTGGTCCATAATAATTTACCAAAACCATAGAACACGATATTCAACATGTGACAAATGCGGACAAAAAAACTGTAGCTTTGTACACTGAGTGTAGCATTCTGATACTTAGCCAATTTTCACATCTTCTTCTGGATCAAAAATTTTTGTGTGGGTGATTTTATGAGGATAGGAACATCCAGTGATGGATATTACTATAACCTCACAACTCAATTTTGGTCTCTAAACTTTGTTGCCATCAATGACAACACTTCTTGACTATCATGCTTATCAGTATACTAGCAATGTCTCCATCAAAGATATCTCCAACAGGAAGAACTCCTTATGCCCAAAATCTTGAATGCTAAAGGAGAGGTCAAGCCCTTTGATGCATGGAAGGAATAATTTAACAAAGTATTGGCATCTATAGGCTATTTAGTCTGAACAAAAAATGAGCCCAATTTTGTACTCGTGAACAACAACATTGACAAATTGATGAGATTAGAGTACATTTTGGACAGCTTTGTCATGGATACTAGGATAGTTTTGAACTCTCATTATGGTTCCCATTTGATTAAGGTGGCAAGTATTCTTGAATTCATACAGCCTATAGATGAATTTTTTCACTGATGGCTAGCAAAATACCAAGGATGATTCAATTTACTTAGTTATCTTGTCTTGTCAAGGTTTACTCTTGTTCCTTAGGCCAGGTTGCATTCTCGCGGAATTTTGTGATGAAGTGAAGTAATAGTTTTATTTTTGATACCTAAGTATGTCATCATGATAATACTCTTTTTTCGGTCTTTTGTATTTTCAGCAAGTATCTTGATGTGATGCCAAAGGAAGTGACTGTTCCCAACGGGTCTACAAGGCTTGATTTGTTTTTCTTTTTTGTTAGTGGCATAAAGGGGATAGGTAGAGTATGCAATACAACTATAGTACCCTCATTTTATGTGGCGTATACGTGGTTGGTGATGAAACCTTTTGTCTCCATCTCTTCTTTTAGTTGTATTTCTTTTTTCTAGGAGTAATTGGAAAAGATCAAGTGTGTGAGTCTTCAGCTCCCATGAGGGTTAATTGGTACAATATTTCGGAAACAAAAAACTTTAAATAAATAATTTCTTTTTTATAATTCTATAAAGGAGAAAAGCATTGCCATGTAACATATGAAATTATATTTCCTTCAATGGGTGAGAGATTGTCTTCTCTCTTTACCATGGCCATGGCAATACCTATTCTCTGAGGAGGCTTATCAATATATCACTACATAATAGGAATATTGTAGGGAAGAAACATTGCTACTATGATTGTTTTATGGTTTGTATCTGTTGATTTTGAGGTGATGGAAATCTCTAGTTTCCAATGGCCAACTTTTAGTAGATTAACTTGATGTATAGGTAGAGCAACACCTTCAAAGCTCCTCCTCACCCCCATATTTATCAATGATGTGTGATGATTAGGATTTAATAGATGATGGATATAGCATTGTGGTGGTCTAAGAATAGGAGATTATATGGGTCACTATTTGCATATTCAATTGCTCATGTTGATAGAAGTTGCTATCCAGGTCATCTCTACTTTCATAGCGAGTAGGCATTGCCATCTCAGCTCTAGTGGGTGAGGAATAAATGATGGGATTTTCCCATGACAGCTCTGATACAATTATGGAAAGTTAACCAGGTTGTAAGTGGAAGACAAGTGTTTTAAATTCATGAGATGTCTCCACAAACAACCAAAGACCCCACTTTTTGTCATCATGGGAAGCAAGATGCATTTGGTGTGAAAATGCCAAAGGAATGTTCTCAATTGTTCACGTGTAAATGAAGTTTTAAAAAATAGAATATTGTTAAGATGTACATGTTAGTCATTCAAAAGTTTGTAAGAGGCATCCTTAGTTCTATAAAATGGATGCACTCAATTGTAGCAAGGGTGGAAAAACCAAAAGGGATATATGTAGTTTCATTGTCTATTATAGATAGAATTCTATAAATTTGATGTGTGTTTGTCAATGGCATGTAACTCTTTGCTCTGAGCATATATGAAAAAAATGTAAAGCTTTTGTGAATAAATCTCCATTTTATGATGTGAATAGGGTTTTGACAGTAATAATCAAGAATTGTTATGTATTCATTCTACATTTCTATTATGGATTATCTCTTTTGTGTTACTCTCATTTCAAGTAGATGAGCAAATATTTCAAGAAGAAGAATAATTTTGTTTACATCATAATCAGATCAATACGAATTGATTCATGTAGCTAAAGCCTTTCAGAGGGTTTTCCTTTATCAAGGACAAGGGTATTCAATAAAACCTATAGTAACTCTCAGCAGAGGATACTGTTAAGTCCAACCCATAAAAAAAATTAGACTCTGTTCACCCTGGCTAGATATTGATCTATAGTATATTCCCCTTTCCAACCAATTATACATTAAAATGATAATTCATGCTTATTGTGTAAATTATGCCTGAGTATTTATGACATTCACATGAGTTCATGCAAAATTAGGATAGAATCTATGCTTAGAGTTGATTTGATGTTTTAGATCCTCATTTCCTTGTGAAAGTGCCTTCTACTAATTTAGACACTAAAATAGTTCACTTGTTCATATTCTTTATACCTAGTATTTTATAGGGAGACCCACTTAGGCCCTATAGAGACTGAAGTGTAGAGGAGATTTTCCCTTAGTGAAATTCTCTTGTTCATTGGCCAACCTTTACTCAATTTTGATCATAAAGGTTTCCTATCTTTTAGAAGTTAGTGGGTATAGTTTGGGGAACCAACACTTCTTCCTTTTTCTATGTAATACTAAATTTGTTGCTATCTTGTGAATGCTTAATTCCTTATAGTTTTTTAGTTTCTCCCTTTACCTTTGTTAGGGTCTTCTTTGATTTGTGCATTCCTATCAGTTGTTTGAGATTATTTTGTGCATCTTGGATGATATTGTAGTCAAATATTAAATCTAGTGTATCACCCTCCTTTTATTTTCTCACATTCCTCCTCCCTTTTCCCTAGTGATTTCTTAGCATTAGGTTTAGTTGCAGCATTCTCTAAGTCCTAAAATTAGAAAGAGGAACCATCCTTCTCTAGAGGTCTAATGTCATTACAGGGTCCAACACCTGAGATCATTCCCATTGTGTCATTAGAATGCTTGAGCCTAGTTTAGGTAGGGTGCACTTTCATGTGACAATAGTTTTTGACATGCCTGATGGGACCACTTTTAATTTGAATTAAGAGTTAAGCTGAGAGATTGGTGTTATTCTTAGTATACTATGATTTGGCAAACATTCTTCAGAACCTGGTGAATCTATAAGCTCTTGGTTACATATTAGTCTAATGTTTCATGCCAAGGGAGACAAGGGCTTCTTCAAGAGGTAAATATTTTTAGTTTGTTGAGTTATATGTTGCTACTCCAAGAAGAAGAACTAGATTATCTAGGTCTCCTATGAGGAGTTTTAAAAATACTACATCGACCCTCCAAGATCCCAATCCATGCCCCCTCCTATTAGATTTGAGTTTTCAAGTCGAAGCCTTCTTATACTGAAAACAAATTGAACATCCCTCTCATGGCTCTGCCAAGAAATCTCCCTTTTGTTACCTTTAATGGAGGTAGCCCTCTAGCTTTGACTGCACACAATGATATACTTGTCTCATCTCTTAAGAACATTCCATATTTTACTAGTGAAGCTTCTATAACCACTACATAACATATCAAAAACATATCTAATGTATGCTTGGTCCACCACATTCTAGATGAGGATGTTATTATTAGACTGTTAGTTTCATCCCTTAACAGAAGAGCCTTCCAATAGTTTAGAAGCTTGCCTCTTGCTTTGGTGCATACATGGGATGTGCTAGGAGAGTTTCTCTTCAAACAATTTGTAGAGAAGGTAGATAATGTTTCCTTATTGGATCAGTTGACTACTATCAAGAGAGCCCCAAGTGAATTGATGGTAGACTTCAATTTTAGATTTCAAAGCACTTGGGAAAGAATTCATGCCCTCCTCAGACCATCTTTACAAGGTTCTTTCTTATACTTTGTTAAGGCTTTAAATTCAAATATTTCTATGATGATGCAATCAATGCGTGCTTAGGATTTTCTTGATACATATGAGACCACTTTCAAAGCTAAAAATTACTTAATACAAGCTAGAAAATAGCCCTCAAGCCTCTTGAGCCTATTTTTCTAGTCTTACCTTTAAAAGCGAGTCAACCCACTATTACTCCCATCCCAAAGACAAAATCTTCTACATCAACCCTTTCCAAACAAGAGAATTATCTTAAAACCTTGTTAGCTAGTATGGCCAACAAGATTAATCTTATAGAAAGAAATCAGGCCCCTAAGCACCACCAAAATTATAGTCAGGGGTAATCTTCTAATCAGGCCTAGGGACAGGGTTATCATTCAAATAGGAACCAAATTTAGAATCAAAATTACTAGCCTAACTAGTACCAAGGTCATAATCCCAATCATATTTTACAAGCCATTCACCCAATTTAACATATACCTACTACTAACCTAGTTAGGACCCTTGTTCCTGCCCAAAACAATTTGGCTCAAGAGGCAGATTAGTCTTATCCTTGCAATCAACCTCATAGCCAGTCTGCTTGTGCATTTAGTGTGCAAGGGAAGGCTCTAATGGTGTAGAATTTCCTTAATTAGCAAGAACCATTAGTGGAGGTTGCAATCCCTCACACTGAGGTACCCAATGAGGCTAATCTTGATTCCAATATCATGTTTTGGACTTCTGAGGGCTATTGTGTTGTGAATTAGCCTATGGACAATGTTATTATGCCTACAAATGTTGCAGATAACAAAAGGTCTAAGAAGAGGCATTATGAGAGCAACCCCGTACCTTCTTTGGTGCAAAAGGATCTTGCATCAAAGGGAAAAGGGTAGGGAATTTGTGCTGCAAATCAAACACAGGTCAGCAAGCCTGTTACCACAAACGAGGTTCCATCTTGTTCCCAAACTCGAAATCAAACAATAGAGCAATCAAGGAAAGGACCTTGGATCCCTTTCATGCATAAAGTGATAGTAGCCATTCCATTGAACATTGTAGAGCAGATGAAGAAGACTAACCTTAATGTGTCTATGTCGGATGCATTATCAATCCCATCTCAAAGGGATTTGTTACAAGATTCTTTGAAGCAGTTCCCAAAAAGTTATCCAATAATCACAAAAGAGAAGGTACCGGGTAAGTCTTGTTCAACCTAATGAAGAACAAGTGAGCCAAGGAAAGAAGCCTTCTCCCTTCTATTTTTCTCTAATTGTTGGTATGTTTATAGTGTATAATTGTATGATAGACTCAAGGGCTAGTATCTTTGTTATGCCAAAGAAGATTGTCGATACATTAGGGATCAAGTACACCCCTATTTCCAAATGTGTACTACAATTAGATGGCACTTTTGTCAATATAGTGGAAGTGATCAAAGGATTGGATTTAACCCTTCATGCTTGTCCTAACTTGACAATCAGTCAAGATATTTTAGTCATTGATCTACCTCCCTTCTTTGCCACTTTTATATCAAGAGAATTCACTTCCAAGATTGCTGGGTACCTATCTTCTAATTGGTGCCATATGTTATTGAGGAGAAGATATGGCATAAGGTTCACTATCAAGGCAGAGCCCATATCAGAATATCATGTGGAAAACTATGACTGTAACCTAGTGAACCCCCATGTTATAATCAAGGTGAAGAAGAGAATGTTGTAAGTCCTCATGGAGAAGTTCCTTCTTCTCTTACAATCCCTGATATTGTCTTAGATGAGTGGGCAAAAGAACACTATGCATTTGATCCATATGATACTACTGAGACCACTGGGATGGGAACCTACATGATTCATGAGGGAAGTCCGTCCATCCCTGCCACACTAAAGCCATATGTTAACTCTAAGATCCCATGGAAAATGTTCTTTAATGGTGCATAGAGTAGAAATGGGGTTGGTGCAGGAGTATTACTAATCTCTTTGATTGGTAAGAAACTACACTTCACTCATAGACTGTAATTTTCCTACACAAATAATGTTGCAAAGTATGAGGCATTGGTCTATGGCCTATTGTTGGATAAAAAGAAGAAAATTAGAAACCTAGAGATATTTGGTGACATCAAGCCTATGGTAAACTAGGTGAGAGAAAGATGTGCCACAAAGAACCAACTCTTGAGAGATTATAGGCACAAGGTCTGGGACCTGTTTGAGAGCTTTGATGCTCTTAACTTGCAGGTAGTCCCAAGGAGAATGAATGTAGAAGATGACCAAAATTGGAACGGTTAGATCTCAGTTTTATCCCCCTATTGATATTTTCCAAGGTCTTGATAAACATGTAAAGATGGTGATTATACCTTCTATCCCAAATAATAATGTGAACTAGCAATTTTTTGATAGTGATGAGCAAATTTTCAATTTCATCCAAAACATAGCTGAGTTATCATCCAATGCACAACCTAGGATACAAGAAGGATATGGAGACAAGATAGTGCAAAAGAAGACAAACAAGCTACCAAAGGGGCTGGTGACCCTTGAGTCCATTTTCAATCATGATGATGAGTTCAAAGGGGAGAAGGACATGACATTCAAGGAAGAGAACTATCAAAAAGGTCATAGTCACTCTAGGTTGAGATTACTACTGGGAAAGGTATGCACCTATGATGAAACACAATTTTTCATTCACCTTTCTTAGAAGAATGGTGATGTTTTCTCTTGGGGCTATGAGGATTTGAAGGGTTTTAACCCTAATTTTTCCTAGAATATCATTGACCTAGACCCAAATACCAAGCCTATTAGACAAAAGTAGAGGCCCGTAAATCCAAAAGTTGAGCCTCTCATGAGAAAAGAGATTGCAAATCTCATCAAAGAAATTATCTTCCCCATTAAGTACTCCACCTGGGTAGCTAATTTAGTGCCTGTGAGGAAGAAAAAAGGGATGATAAGGCTGTGTGTAGACTTCTACAACTTGGATCACGCATCCTTGAAGGACCACTACCTCTTGCCTTCCATGTATCAAATTATACAGATGGTGGAAACGACAGAGAGATTTTCACTACTGGATGGTTATTTTGGATATAACCAATGTTGAACACATCAGGATACTGAGAGGGACAGGGGTAAATCAATATCTAAACAACTTCAACTTATCCAGAGCAAATGAAAACTTAAGCATCACAGCATTAACATAAGCATGAAAGATTAACACAATGCACATCAACACATAACACCAAATATACATGGAAAACTCAAGAAGGGAAAAACCAAGGTGAGTATTAACTCACAATATATGAAGCTCAAATAACAACTTTGTTGTAGGGCTACAACCCAAGGAAGCAACTACTCCCTAAAAACTTTGCTTTAGGGTCACTCCCAAGGAAGTTACTACTCTCTGAATACTTTGTTTAAGGGTCACTCCCAAGGAAGCTACTACTCCCTAAATTGAGAACACACTTTAGAACAAAATACAGTATGACAGTCCTTCTACTGTCTAAAAACTGACATTGAAATTCACACCTTTGATGATTGCAATACTGCCTCTTCACACTCCTTCTGATGATCAGATCAGTTAGGCACTCTCTACACTTGATTAATGTTACATATAAGTCTTCAAGATGAATCACAACATCAACAACTTCTACACTTTCTCCTTCATTCGCACATCATAATGCATTCATTCTACTCTTTTTCTTTCTTATGACCCTTATCAATCACTTTCCAATCACATTTTGCCTAACTCAATTTTATTTACTATTTATACATGATATTACATTGATTACATTGCTTGTCGGTTAGAGACAACATGAAAAATACATTTATAAGTCAGCTAGACAACACACAATATGAAACACGTAGAGGACAAGTCCTAAACAAGACTACACACTACACCAGCAGAAGAGCTATGCCTTGCAGACACCAACACTTGCTTAATTAGGTCCAAAATGTTCTTTACAGCATCAAACATCAAGGAATTACATCTGCACACTCCGCTCATTTGAAATAGGACAACCTTAAGCAAAAACACATGAAACTTGAAGCATAACGGCCACAACAACTTGAAAATCTTTTGCAGTACTAGAAATAAGAAAGATCTTCAAGAAAATCTTCTAGGTAAGTCTACAAGACACATACAACATCTCCAAATACTCCTTTACCTCCCCTCATCAAATACTTTGTGCCACACATCTTCAATCATGAACTCTAGGAATAACTTGTCATCCAAAACACACTGCAACATACTGTCATAGAGAAATTGAACTTGCAGACCACCAAGAAACTTGAAACTACAAGGAAGCATGTAATACACATCCATAAACATGTCCACAAAACCACAAAGCCAAACATTCACATCTAGAGGACTACAAATCATTCCAACAAGCCTTCAACACTAGCTCACTCTGTCGTAACACATGTCGGTACTCTATCATGCAAAATTTTTATAGCAGAAGGAAAAATGATCTGAAACATTGGAATTATCACCTTCACTTCACCTTGATCATAGTTTCAGAACTGCATAGCCATAACTACAAATGCGGAGGAATGAGGAGCATTCTAATGTTGTATAGTAATTGTCTTCAGCATTGTCTTCAAACTGCAAAACACTCTTCTGGTAAGCTAATCATCAACAACACATCTGATCATCCTATTGCTTCTAATTCCCATATTAATATGTCTTCATACTCAACTCTTCATTGATCAAGTCATGACATCAAACCATGAACTATATCTTCTCTTCTGGATAGGACATGACATCTAACCATGAACTTTATCTTCTCTGCTAGATAAAACATGACATCCAACCATGAACTCCATCACACCTCCATGATAGTGTTGACATAAATGATGACCTTGTAAAATTTTTGACATTAATGACAACCCTAGGAACCATATGTGTAACAATCTCCCCCTTTGGCATTGATGGCAACACATACATGTACATTTCTCCCCCTTTGACATCAAGGACAAAGAGCAACCACTACCTGCTCATCAACAACCACATACCTACACATTCTCTTAGAGAATGACTTCTTCTTGCAACAAATAGACTCCCCCTATCATTAGAAACCACTACCTACTCCCCCTGAGAGGTAGCCATCATCAGTCCAAGAACAAGATATAACATGAACTCCCCCTATATAGATGCACCTCTATGCATCTAGCAAGAAGGAGGAGGGGCTATTACCATGAGCCTCTGTTGAAGATCCTCAAAAGTATCCTTTGCAAGAGCCTTTGTGAAAATATCTGTCATTTGATCCTTTGTTGGAACATATTCCAACTTGACTTCCTTATCTGCAACCTTCTCTCTCAAAAAGTGATACCTGATTGCTATATGCTTGGTTCTAGAATACATCACTGGATTCTTGAAAATATTGATAGCACTTACATATTTTCACACAAAATAGGAATGGGATCATCATATAATACCTTGATATCCTTTAGGGTTTGCTTGATCCACAACACTTGTGTGCAATAGGATGTTGTAATATATTCTGCCTCTATAGTTGATAAGGACACTAAATCTTGCTTTTTTCTCTACCATGAAACCAATTTGCTTCCTAAAAAGAAAGCACCATCACTTGTACTTCTATCATCAACACAACTAGCCCAATCAACATCAGTACAGACACTTAAATCAAAGTCATTACCTCTTGGGTACCGTAGCCCATAATCCAGAGTTCCTTTCAAGTATATGAATATCCTTTTCACTACATTATCATGTGTTTTCTTGCAATTGGCTTGATATCTGGCAACCACACATACTGCATGCATAATATTAGGTCTAGAAGAAGTTAGGTACAACAATCCTCAAATCATAGATCTATAGATAGTTTGATCCACCTCTAAAGACTCATCATCCTTGCTCAAGTGACATCTAGTGACCATGGGATTACTCAATGGCTTTGAATCTTCCATACCAAACTTCTTTAACAACTCTTTTACATACTTAGCTTGAGAAATAAAGATACCATCATCTAGCTGAGCAATTTGAAGTCCAAGGAAGAAAGACATCTCAACAATCATAGACATCTCAAACTCTTTTGGAATCTCCTATATAAACCTCTCACACATATCATCATCTCTGCCAAAGATGATGTCAACATATACTGCAACTATCAAAACCATGTCTCCTTCTTCCTTGATGTAAAGATTGCTATTTGTAGTACCTTTCTTGAAGCCCTACTAAAGTAAGTACTTGTCTAGCATGGCATACCAAGCCCTAGGTGTTTACTTGAGACCATACAAAGCCTTCTTGAGTCTACCCACCATGTTTGGATCTTCTGATATCTGGAAACCATCTAGTTGTTCAATATAAACCTCTTCCTCTAGGTCACCATTCAAGAAACCTAACTTAACATCCATCTGATAAACCTTGAAGTTATTATGAGTAGCAAGAGCATGGAACATTTTGATTACCTCCGTCCTGGCTACCAGAGCAAAAGTCTCCTCAAAATCAATGCCTTCAACTTGTGAATATCCTTTACATACCAACCTTGCATTGTTCCTTACAACTTCACCTTCTTCATTCAGCTTGTTCTAGAACACCCATTTTGTTCCTATAACATTCTTATTGACTGGTCTGGGAACTGATTCCCACATCTGATTCTTCTCAATTTAATCCAATTCTTCTTCCATTGCCTTTATCCATCCATCATCTTTGCTAGCATTAGCAAAGGTTTTGGGTTCTACCTTTGATAATAAACACAAGTTTACTTGCCCATGTGTCTTGGAAAGCCTTCTCCTTGTCTACACTCCTTCGTCCTTATTTCCAATGATCTAATTTGCTAAGCGGTTCTTCTGAACATACTTTTTCAAAGTCTTAGGCATCTACTCTAGTTCTTTCTCCTTTTCTTGTTTCACTTATTCTTCTTCATCTTCAATGCATGGAAAGATATCAGATTTGGAGTCCTCTAATTCATGTGAGATCTGATATAGGTCTTCATCTACCTTGACATTTGTGCTTTTAATCATCTTTCCCAACCTCTTGTTGTAGCATCTATAAGCCTTGCTTTTGGTTGATTAACCAAGAAAGATTCCTTCATCACTTCTTGAATCAAACTTTCCTAGGTCTTCTTCATCTCTTCTGATATAGCATTTGTGGCCAAAGTATTGGAATTAGGCTGGACAATTGAGAGGGGGGTGAATCAGTTGTCCCAAAACTTTGACACTTACAAGAATTAATTATTTTTTACCACTTAAAATAAATTAATGATATAAATATTAAAGCATGAAACATCAACATATGAGCAGAAACAAGATGAACACACTTGACACCAAGATTTTTAACGTGGAAACTCAGTTAAAGGAAAACCATGGTGGGGATTAACCCATAAGATTTGTACCCTATTAAAAGTACTTAGAAGAAAAGAGAAGGCACATGTCTTCAGGTGCAATATCTAGAGCTCATTGCTCAAGAGAGGCTCACTACCTACAAGAATTTATGTTTAACACAGAGATAATGAACTGAGAAATAGAATCTTCTTCATGCCTAGTTCAGTCCCATTGAAGGCTCAAAAACTTCTACTCTGCCCCTCAAACACTTCTTCTCTATATCTTCATCCTTTACTGCTCTTGTTCTTCTGCTTCTCTTCTCTTCTCTACCTCTATACCCTTCTTAGGATTTTATCATTTTTTCTCAAGGACCACTTTTCCACAATTCATCAACAAGTATTTATACGCTTCATCAACCTTGGAATGAACATCAAGGTCAGCTTGAATTAACGCAGATCACTACACTATCAGCCAAACATAGCTAAGACTTTAATCTTCTTCCAACAACATGCCACACTCCAGAGAATTTGGTGCAGGAGCTCCCAATTCTAGTCATTTTGCTATGTCATATTTTGTTGTCATGTTGTGTTGTCATGTCCTATTGTCCTCTCTAAGGCTTTGAAAGCCATTTTCATGAGTTTTGTAATAAGGACTTGGTCCATTTGGTCAATTTATCTACTATAGACCTTGATATGGTCAAATTGAATGTAATTCCACTTAAGAAACATGTGGTTTCTTGTGGAGGGAGTCATAACCAACGGATAACTGCCTTGGAGAATAGTTGTACGGTTGGTGGAGGAGGCAAAACATCTTCCTAGCCTTCTATAGGCCGAACAATGTCATGACATGCCAAGAATAATGAAATTATGAAGTTTTTGGAGTGCAAAAGACTATTTTTTCTGTGTTTTTTCTGGAGACAGTCATACAGTACGGCTCTATACGGACAACAAGGAGTCTGAAACCTAGAAAATGTGTTAGCATTGTGAAATACCTTTCATTTGAGTGTAGTTAGAGCTTTTGAAACCTTTTGTGCTGTTAGCATTGAATCGTTTTGTGCAAACTGATTAGGAAACCCTCAAAACTAGGGTTTTGTGGAAAAATGGATGATTTATCCCCTGTCCTCTGAAAGCATCAACTATTTTCAGTAGGATGGAGGGAGATAGTGTATATTTCTTTTTTTGGTGTCTTTAATGTTTGCACTCCTCACTTCTAAGCATTTGGCATGATTCTAACTAGTTTATACAGTGACTAGTTAGTATGCAATGGTGGAAAATAGTGTAGCTAATAAGAACAGCCAAGAGCCCGACCAAATAGAGGATATAGTTGGTGTTTGTAGGTGAAGACTGACCTATGCAGGTGTTTAACTGATCCAGAGAAAGAGTCCTTAATACACTTCCTTCATAAATCCCTCAAATTAGGCCTATTCCCAAGGAAGAAGAATTCGTTGTCCCTGCACGCCTGAAACAGAGTACAGTCCTGCTACTTGGTGGAAGGTTGTATATCCATAGTGGGTATTTGAATGTGCAATAAGTCTAGATGGTCATTTGGAGGTTTGAAAAGTTATTCTTGGATTAGTCAGTTCCAAGGGCTATAAGGAATAAGCCTCTTGAGACACTGTCATAGGGCAGTCATGCTATAATTTGTTGTTCTCTGTCCTTGCAGGTACAAAACTTAGTTATTGGGTCAGAGACCTTGTATTGGTCATGACCTTGATGCTAGTTGTAGTGTGAAGATCCTGTTGGTAGAGCTATTGGTAGTTGGTTGTGTGATTAGGAAGGTGTATGTGTTTGTTAGTTGGGTTGAGTAGAGACTCCCCAAAAGAGAATTGAGTAGCCTATGTTGTTGGACACTAGGGTAAGGTCCTAGGCTAGGTCAGTCTCTTGAACAGCCTGGTATAGGCTTGTGTCACATTACCTTTGGAAGCACTAAGGAGGAAACCTAGAAGTCTAGATTGATTGTGTGAGTACCATCTAATACTACCAATACCTCTACATCATATTGGTATCAGAGCCAATATCTGATTAGAAGCAGTGTATGTCAGATGAGGAGATTGAAACAGAGGCTAGTACAATGCCTCCCAAGACAATGAGTCAAGAAGCCATCAAGAAGTTAGTGGAAGAGATGGTTGAGGCAAGATTGCAAGAAGAAAGAAGGTCTAAGGGCAAGACCAAAGAAGATGGAAGTTCTTCTGACACAAATGATGAAGAAGAGGCAGAAGAGAATCCTCAAGGGTAGGACATGTTTGCAGATCAGAAAGCTTTCTTGAATGCACTTAAGGGTGCTCATGGAGACAGTGGTGATCCCAAGATGGATGTGCCCACATTTCATGGAAAATTGGGTGGTGATGCTCTCACCGATTGGATAGAAGCCATGAGTAATTACTTTGATTACAAAGAGTTCAATGACAAAAAGAAGATTAAATTTGCCAAGACAAGGCTAAGAGGTTCTGCACTTGTGTGGTGGAACTACATGCAAAGTGAAAGGGAGAAGATTGGGAAGAGTCCCATCACTAAATGGAGTAGAATGGTGGCTATGCTCAGAAGCAAGTTCATGCCACCTGACAATGAGATTCAAATCATTAGGAGATTCTAGAATTTGAGACAAAAAGACATGGATGTAGCTTCCTACATAGAAGAATTTCATAGACTGAGTATGAGAGCCAACCATAATGAAGATGAAAAAGGGATGGTAGCTAGGTACCTAAATCGTCTAAAATACAATCTACAAGATGAGATCAGTTTAGTGATACCTAGAACGGTGGATGAATGCTTCTTATTGGCCTCTAGAGTAGAGGAAAAGCTGAGAAGGAAGGGTGATCAAAGTGCCAGAGGAAGAGGTGGCAGAAACCAAAGAGGAAGAGGCAGTTTTGGCCGTGGACAGTTCCACAAAACTAAAAATAATAGTCAGCAAGAAACACAATCTAAAACAGAGCATAGAGGAGGCTTCAGAGGTTGGAGAAGACCTAATGGTAGGGGCAGAAATGGTGGAGGAGGTAGAGGACTAGGAGTCTTCACAGAAAGGTGTTATGGCTGCAACCAAGTTGGCCATACAATGAACAAATGCCCAGAGAAAGCTAGTAGTTCTCATGACAGTGGAAGAAGAAATCAGTTAGTGAAGGATGATGACTATGAGAGTGTGAATTCACCAATGGGAAGTGCTGCACCTATCCTAGAAGGAGAGAGTATGATGATTAAGAGGTCTATGTTGAAGATGCCATTGAAACAAGAGCCCCCTCAGAGAAAGAATCTTTTTAGAACCCAAGGCCTAGCCTATGGGAAACTTTGCAAGATCATAGTAGATTCAGGATCTACTGAGAATGTGGTATCCACTAAGATGGTTGAGAAGTACAAGTTGAAGAGGCTGCCTCATATCAGTCCTCACAAGATCTCTTGGTTGAACAAGAACCAAAGTTTCATGGTGGAAGAGCAAACTTGGGTTGAATTTTCAATCGGTGACTACGAGGACAAAGTGTTATGTGAAATTATCCCTATGGATCCATGTCATCTTCTTCTTGTCCACCCATGGCAATATGATGTCAAAGCACAACATGATGGTGAGAAGAACACCTATGTCATTACCAAGAATGGAAGACCATTCAAGATGGATCCTATGTCAGAACAGACTAGGGGGAAGAACCATGACAATAGTGTCATGTTAGTGAATGGAAAAGAGTTTTTGAACCTCTTGAAGGAGAAGGATACCCAAGGGTATGCCTTGGTCATGAAACCCAAGAGTGGATCAGATCAGCAAGATAAAAAACAGAAGGAGATTCTATGGGAAGTGCAGCAACTTCTAGACAAGTATCAAGATCTTGTGGTAGATGAAGTCCCCAACTCCTTACCACCCATGAGGGACATAAGTCATCAAATTGACTTAATACCTGGTGCTACATTGCCTAACAAGGCTGCCTATAAGCTGACCCCACAACAAAATGAAGAGGTGGCAAGGCAAATTCAAGATCTCTTGGAGAAAGGGCTGATTAGGAAGAGTTTAAGTCCTTGTGCAGTCCCAAGTGTGCTTGCTCCTAAGAAGGATGGAAAGTGGAGGCTATGTACAGACTCAAGGGCCATAAACAAGATCACCATAAGGTATAGGTTCCCAATGCCAAGGATTGAAGATCTTTTGGATTATCTTGGAGACTCATGCTATTACTCAAAGATAGATTTAAAATCAGGTTATCATCAAATCCAGATCAGACAGGGAGATGAATGGAAGACTGCTTTCAAGACTAATGAAGGTCTTTATGAGTGGCTTGTTATGCCATTTGGTCTTAGCAATGATCCAAGTACATTTATGCACTTGATGAATGAGGTATTAGTTGAATTCATTGGTAAATTTGTTATTGTTTATCTTGATGGCATACTAATCTTCAGCAGGACAAAAGAAGAGCATGTGAAGCATGTTGGTCAGGTGTTGGAGAAGCTACATGAGCACAAGTTGATGATCAACTTAGACAAGTGTGAGTTCATGAAAACTAAACTTGTATACCTTGGATTTGTCATTTCCAATGGCTGTTTTAAGATGGATCCCTCTATGGTTGATGCTATTCTCAGTTGGCCTACTCCTTAAACAATGGGAGATGTGAGAAGTTTCCATGGATTGGCAACTTTTTATAGGAAGTTTATCAGAGGGTTTAGTCACATTAGTGCTCCCATCCTCAACACCATCAAGGGTGGAGTCAAATGTAGATTCCAATGGACAAAGGAAGCCGATGATAGTTTTGAGTTGTTGAAAACAAAGGTGGCTGAGTTACCTACTTTAGTACTTCCTGATTTTGATAAGGTGTTTGTTGTTGAGTGTGATGCAAGTCAGCAAGCTATTGGTGTTGTTCTTAGCCAAGAAGGACATCCTATAGCATTCTTCTCAGAGAAGTTGAATGAAGCCAAGCAAAGGTACTCTACTTATGACCTAGAGCTCTATGCAATGGTGCAAGCTCTTAAGAAATGGAGACATTATTTACTGCCCAAGGAATTTATTGGGTTTACTAATAATCATGCTTTAAGCTTCTAAACAGTCAAGAAAAATTGAACCATAGACATGTTAAATGGATGGAACAGTTACAAGTTTATACCTTCACAATTAAGCACAAAAAAGGTGTCTCTAACAAGGTGGCTGATGCTTTAAGTAGGAGGTTGCTTCTTGTTCATGAAATTTAGTTAGAAATCATGGGCATTGACTATTTGAAGGAATTATATAAAGAAGATTCTGATTTCAAAGAGGCTTATGATGTTTGTTTGAACTTGGCTAACACATTCCATGGAGAATATGCAGATTTTGTATTGCAGGAAGGCCTTTTGTTTAAGGGCAATTTGTTGTGTATCCCTAAGTGTTCCATGAGGGACAATATCATTAAGGAGAAGCATAATGGCTCTTTGGGAGGACATTTTGGCTTAGACAAGACACTAGAACAAGTTACAAGGTTCTATTTTTGGCCAAAAGTGCAATCTGATCTGAGGAAGTATGTTGCTAGTTGTGCAATTTGTTAAAGGGCCAAAGGTGTGTCTTCAAATGCAGGTCTATACCAACCCCTTCCCATTCCCAACAGGCCTTGGGAAAGTATAAGCATGGATTTTGTACTTGGATTACCCAGGACAGCCAGAGGGGTGGATAGTGTGTTTGTTATTTCCATGTAAATGCACAAATGATGCATCTCATGTTGCAGGTCTATTTTTCAGAGAGGTAGTAAGAATCCATAGTTTGCCATTGTCCATTGTAACCGATAGAGATTCTAAGTTTGTGGGTCACTTCTGGAGGACCTTGTGGAGAAAGTTGGGCACACAGTTGTCCTTTTCATCAGCTTACCATCCACAAACTGATGGTTAGACTGAAGTGGTTAATAGATCACTTGGAAACCTCCTAAGATGCCTTACAAAATAGTATGGTTTGGCATGGGACTTGGTTATCAGTCAGGTTGAATATGCCTATAATGATTCAAAGAATAGGAGCACTGGTAAAAGTCCTTTTGAAATAGTTTATGGCTTTCATCCAAGAGGGCCCCTTGAACTGAAGGATCTCCAAGGATGGGATAAAAGGAGTGCACTTGGTGAAGATTTTGCTGCCTCCATGAAAACAGTAAATGATCAAGTCAAGTTGCAATTAGAAAAAATAGTCACAAAGTACAAAGAAAGGGTAGATTTGAACAAAAGAGAGGTGTAATTCAAAGTTGGAGACTTGGTTATGGCATATCTGAGGAAAGAAAGGCTGCCAAAAGGTTAGCCAACTAAACTCCTAATGAAGAAGATTGGGCCATGCAAAATAGTGCACAAATTCGGTCCAAATGCATATGAGATTGAGTTACCATTTAGTCTCGGTATCTCTCCAATCTTCAATGTTTGTGATCTTTTTCCTTTCAGACCTCCATTACATGGTGAAAGTGGATCAGATGTGGTGGATGCAGATGCTGATTAGATCAAGGATTTGCCTCCAAGCAAACCTTTGCAGTTGGAATGTATTCTAGATTCCAAAGTTGTCAAGAAGACTAGGAGAGGTGTCTACAAAGACTACTTGGTGAAATGGAAGGATCTTCCTATTTTAGAGGCCACTTGGATGACTAAGGCAGATATCTTGAAGCATGGAATGACTCTTCAACAATTGGCAACTCAAGGGACTTGAGTTCTTCTTGCAGGGGGAGTATGGTGCAGGAGCTCCCAATTCTAGTCATTTTGCTATGTCATATTTTGTTGTCATGTTGTGTTGTCATGTCCTATTGTCCTCTCTAAGGCTTGGAAAGCCATTTTCATGAGTTTTTTAATAAGGACTTGGTCCATTTGGTCAATTTATCTACTATAGACCTTGATATGGTCAAATTGAATGTAATTCCACTTAAGAAACATGTGGTTTCTTGTGGAGGAAGTCATAACCAATGGCTAACTGCCTTGGAGAGCAGTTGTATGGTTGGTGGAGGAGGCAAAACATCTTCCTAGCCTTCTATAGGCCAAACAATGTCATGACATGCCAAGAATAATGAAATTCTGAAGTTTTTGGAGTGCAAAAGACTATTTTTTCTGCATTTTTCTGGAGACAGTCATACAGTACGGCTCTGTACGGATAGCAAGGAGTCTGAAACCTAGAAAATGTGTTAGCATTGTGAAATACCTTTCATTTGAGTGTAGTTAGAGCTTTTGAAACCTTTTGTGCTGTTAGCATTGAATCATTTTGTGCAAACTGGTTAGGAAACCCTCAAAACTAGGGTTTTGTGGAAAAATGGATGATTTCTCCCCTGTCCTATGAAAGCATCAACTATTTTTAGTAGGATGGAGGGAGATAGTGTATATTTCTTTTTTTTGGTGTCTTTAATGTTTGCACTCCTCACTTCTAAGCATTTGGCATGATTCTAACTACTCTATACAGTGACTAGTTAGTATGCAATGGTGGAAAACAGTGTGGCTACTAAGAACAGCCAAGAGCCCAACCAAATGGAGGATATAGTTGGTGTTTGTAGGTGAAGACTGACCCGTGTAGGTGTTTAACTAATCTAGAGCAAGAGTCCTTAATACACTTCCTTCATAAAGCCCTCAAATTAGGCCTATTCCCAAGGAAGAAGAATTCGCTGTCCCTGCACGCCTGAAACAGAGTACAGTTCTACTACTTGGTGGAAAGTTGTATATCCATAGTGGGTATTTGAATGTGCAATAAGTCTAGATGGTCATTTGGAGGTTTGAAAAGTTATTCTTGGATTAGTCAGTTCTAAGGGCTACAAGGAATAAGCCTCTTGAGACACTGTCATAAGGCAGTCATGCTATAATTTGCTGTTCTCTGTCCTTGTAGGTACAAAACTTAGTTATTGGGTCAGAGACCCTGTATTGGTCATGACCTTGATAACTATATGCTAGTTGTAGTGTGAAGATCCTGTTGGTAGAGCTATTGGTAGTTGGTTGTGTGATTAGGAAGGTGTATGTGTTTGTTAGTTGGGTTGAGTAGAGACTCCCCAAAAGAGAATTGAGTAGCCTATGTTGTTGGACACCAGGGTGAGGTCCTAGGCTAGGTCAATCTCTTGAATAGCCTAGTATAGGCTTGTGTCACATTACCTTTGGAAGCACTAAGGAGGAAACCTAGAAGTCTAGATTGATTGTGTGAGTACCATCTAATACTACCAATACCTCTGCATCAGAATTGTTCTTGGATCATTCACAACACACTTGAGTCATCCAGTCGGCCAAGACTAGGAAGAACAACAACATCAAGGAAGAAAGATTCAACAACAAGCTCAAACTTCAATGTAAACCTCCAATAGAGCAGGCACACGATCCAAAGACCTTCACAAGCACATTAAGTTCAACAAAAATAGTCACACTCCTTCAAATCATCAGAATCATTTGTATCTTCATCTGAAACCTCAAGAACACTATCTGACATGACTGTCACACTAGAAAGATTGCTTGCAGACCTCCAAACAATGAACCACTTGGGTTGATGATACACATTGACTTCCCAAACATGCATCTAGATCCACAGATCATAATATTTCAATGTGGTGCAATCTGGACCAATTTACTGTCACTCTGTCTCTTCTAAATACAACAAAACTTGATTCTACTTAGATGGCCATAGCTTCTTCAAATCTTCATGTGAACCTCTCAAATCTTAACTAGAGCTTCTTTAGACAATCTTCTACACAACCATATGGTCTACATATATTTCTCTTTATTAATTTTCTTAATATCCTCAACATTCCAGTCTTATAAATAGGCAACAAAATAGGATACAGTTGACACCAATGGTAATAGGGATATGTTGACATCAATGACAACACCGATTAGGCACATATTTGTAACATAAAGATCATGAAGTATCTAATAGTGGGAGGTCTTCCATACCATAGCTCATAAGGGGTCTTAGTGCCATTGGCCCTTAGTTGCACTCTTTTAATTAGATAGATAGTAGTGTGAACTGCTTCCTTCCAGTACATATCAGGCAGATCTACATCTTTCAACATTGCCCTAGCCATCTCTTGCACAATTCTATACTTCCTTTCTTCTACCCCATTTTGTTGAGGGGTCCTAGGAGCTAATAGATGTCTCCTAATACTGTGATCTTCACAAAACGTTTCAAATTCATTTGAAGTAAACTCATCTCCTCTATCAGACCTTAATCACTTGATCTTAGCATCCACTTCATTTTCAACCATAGCTTTGAACACCTTAAATTTATCAAAGGCATCTGATTTTTCTCTTAAGAAAGTAACCCAATTCATTCTAGGATAATCATCATTAAGAAACATAAAATACCCCTCACCTTTTTGAATCTTTACTCTTGTAGGGCCACATAGATCAATGTGAATCAGCTCCAATGGGTTTGAAAAAGAATGCTCCTTGCTTTTGAAACTTGTCTTTGTCTTCTTTACCATTTGATATTTCTTGCATACTGTGTTTGCAGGCTTGATTATTTTGGGCATGTCTCTCACTGCATGAATAGAGCTTATCCTTACCATATTATCAAAATTGTTGTGTCCCATTCTTTTGTGCCACAACCAACACTCACTAGATTGAGCCAACAACATGTTCTTCCATTTACCTCCTTCAAATGATAGATATAACCATATGTCTTGATACCTTATGCAACTATTTTTTTGGACCCTACCTTCCTGATTTCATAAACCTTGGCATGAAAGGTGAGATTATAACCTTTATTAGACATCTGACTGACATTGAGAATATTTTGTTTTAGCCCTTTGGCATAGAGGACATCCACAATCTTATTCTTCCCATCAATAGTTATAGCACCTTTTCCATAGATTTGTGTTTACTCATCACCACCAAGCTTGATAGCACCACCATCCCATTTCTCAAGGATGATAAACTTCTCCTTGTTACCAGTCATATGATTTGAGAAACCATTGTGAATTACTCAAGCCTTAGCTTCTTCTCTTGCATGAAAAGTAGTCCATACAACCATTGATCTATCATTGTTTTGATTTGTTTGCAAGACATCAGTCTTCTCACATTTTCAACATCATCCTTTTTGTCACCAACACTCAAGGCCATGAAAAGTGTTTCATTATTTGAATCATCATGATCCTCATCTTCTAAAGAGTAACTGGTCTCTATAGAATACAGACTTCTTTTGAACTTCTCTTTTATTACCACCCCTTGATTCTTTAAAAGGACATTTAGAGGCAAAGTGACCAACCTTTCCCCAATTGAAACATTTGAAGGGTAACTTACCTTTGTATTTGCCAATGCCTTTCTTTAGTCTTCTCACAAAATTTACTTCAACTTCATCAGAGCTCTCATCTTCATCAACAACTTCTTCCTTTGTCTTCATATTGACTTTGAAAGCAACTTCTTTCTTTGGAGCATCATTGCCAAACTCTCTCATTTCAAAGGCAATAAGGGAACCAAATAGTTTATCTATAGAGTATGTATCCAAGTCCGCATTCTCCTTAATAGTAGATACCTTATGAATATAAGATTTGGGAAGAGATCTCAGAACCTTCTTCACAATCTCATCTTATTTCACTTTGCCACAAAGACCTGTGATGCCATTGACTACTTCATTCACTTGGAGCATATATCCAGCAATGTCTTTATCCTTTGTCATTTCTAGGGTCTCAAATTTTCTTTTGAAGATTTACATCTTTGCTTGCTTTACTTTCTTATCTCCTTCATAAATGGTTTCAAGTTTAAACTAAGCATCTTTAACAGAATTGCAAGTCATTACCTGTGAAAGTTCTGAATCAAATAACCCACTCATGATAGAAAACTTTCCCTTGACATTGTTATCATATTCCTTAACTTCATCTAGATTTGAAGGAATAGTAGCAAGAACTTTCTAACCAGCCTTGATAGATTGCCAAACATCGCATCCTAGAGAGTTGATATAGCCTTCCATCCTTAGCTTCCAAAAAGCATAATTTATTCCATCGAACCTAGGTATCTTATTGGATCCATTATGTGCCATCCCAAACCTTCCTCAAGTGGTTAAGCTTCCTTTAGAGGAACTAGGCTCTGATACCAATTATTGAACTCACCAAGATACTAAGAGGAGGGGGTGAATTAGTATCTAAACAACTTCAACTTATATGGAGTAGATTAAAACACAAGCATCACAACATTAACATAAACATGAAAGATTAATACAATGCACATCAACACATAACACTAGATATATGTGGAAAACCCAAGAAAAGAAAAACCGTGGTGAGGATTAACTCACAATATATGAAGCTCAAATAAAAATTTAGTTTTAGGGCTACAACCCAAGGAAGCTAGTACTCTCTATTGACTTTGTTTTAGGGTCACTCCCAAGGAAGCTACTACTCCCTGAATTGAGAACACACTTTAGAATAGATTATAGTATGACAATCCTTCTATTGTCTAAAAACTAACTTTGAAATTCACACCTTTGATGATTGCAATACTGCCTCTTCACACTTCTTTCTAATGATTAAACCAATTAGGCACTCTCTTCACTTGATCACTATCAAAAATAAGTCTTTAAGATGAAGCAGGATAGCATCAACAACTTCTTCTCTTTCTCCTTTAGTCGTACATCATAATATAGTCATTGTACTCTTTTTCTTTCTTGCGACCCTTATTAATCACTTTGAAATCACACTTCACCTAACTCAATATGATTTACTATTTATACATGATATTACATTGATTACATTACTTTTCGACCAGAGACAACATGAAAAATACATTTATAAATCGGCCAGACAACACACAATATGAAACGTGTAGAGGACAAGTCTTAAATAAGACTACACACTACACTAGCAGAAGACACATGCCTTTCAGACACTAACACTTGCTTAATCAAGTCCAAAACATTCTTTATAGCATCAAAAATAAGGAATTACATCCACACACTCCGCTCATTTGAAAATAGGATAGCCTTAAGCAAAAACACATGAAACATGAAGCATAACGGTCACAATAACTTTAAAATATTGTGCGGTACTGGAAACAAGAAAGATCTTCAAGAAACTCTTCTAGGTGAGTCTACGAGACTCATACAACATCTCCAAACACTCCTTTACCTCCACACATCAAATATTTTGTGCCACACATCTTCAATCATGAACTCGCAGAACAACTTGTGATCTAGAACACATCGCAACATATTGTCATAGAGAAACTAAGCTTGCAGATCACCAAGAAACTTGATACTACAAGGAAACATGTAATACACATCCATAAAAATTTCCACAAAACTACAAATCTAAACATTCACATCCATTGGAATGCAGAGCATTCCAACAGGCCTTCAACACCAACTCACTCTACCAGAACACATGTCAGTACTCTATCATGCATAACTTTCACAGCGGAAGGAAAAATAATCTAAAACTTTAGAATTATCACCTTCAATTCACCCTGATCATAGTTTTAGAACTGCATAGACATAACTACAAATGTGGAGGAATGCGGAGCATTCTATTGCTGTATTGTAATTGTCTTCAACACTATCTTCAAACTATAAAACACTCTTCCAGTAAGCCAATCATCACCAACACATCTAATCATTTTAGTGATTCTAATTCCCATATTAATATGTCTTCATACTCACTCTTCATTGATCAAGGCATGACATCCAATCATGAACTATATCTTCTCTACTGGATAGGACATAACATCTAACCATGAACTGTATCTTCTCTGCTAGATAGGACATGACATCCAACCATGAATTCCATTACAACTCCATGATAGTGTTGACATCAATGACAACCTTGTGATAGTGTTAACATCAATGACAACCCTAGGAACCATACGTGTAACAACCAAATCTTTGTCAAGGAGGAGGGTTGATATGAAATAACTTTCACCACCAAGTGGGGAATAATGGCATATGAAAAAATGACCTTCAACATGTTAAACGCCAGTGCCACATTTCAGAGGGTGATGGACATCACCTTCAAAGGATTTAGCAATGATTTCATCTTGATTTATCTGGATGACATAACCATTTTCCCTAAGGCAAGGGAAAATCAAATGGAGCACCTAGTGAGAGTCTTTGAACGATGCAGAGAGTATAGGGTGTCATTGAACCCTAAAAAGTATATTTTCACAATCTCCTAAGGCAAGCTTCTAGGTCATTTGGTGTTAAAGGATGGGATCTCCATAGGTCCCAAGAGGACCACAATTCTTCTCTCCCTCCCTTTGCATGTGTATAAGAAAGTCTTGTAATATTTCCTTGGTCAGATCAATTTTGTTAGGAAGATCATTCCTAACTATGTAGATTTGCTAAAGCCCCTAACCCTGATGCTTAAGAAAGATGTTGCCTTTAAGTGGAAAAAGGAGGGGAGGGAAAGTTTTGAGAAGATCAAAGAAGCAATCACCTAGGTGCCCACTCATATGAATCCAAACTATGAGAAAGACTTTGTCTTATATGTTCCTTGAGGAGAGAGTAGCATTGCAACTGTTTTACCTCAACAAAATGACTAGGGTTTAGATAAACCATTGGCCTTCTTTAGTCAAATGTTGAAGGATTATGAGATTAGATATAGCCCTATGGAGAAAAATGTGTTCACCAGTATGAGATCATTGAAGAAATTCAAGTATATGCTATTTAATAATGACATCAAGGTGCTATTTTCTTACCCTAGTCTGAGGGACTTCATAATGGGAGTAGAGATTAGTGAAAAGAGAGAAAGTTGGGTCACCAATATCTAGGAACATGATGTAACCATCAAGGCTACTAAGTTGATTATGGGAAGAGGATTGCATGAACAATTGGCTCAAGGTACCATAGATGGGGAAAGCTCATCTTATGTCTTATAAGAAGATAAAGTAGAGAAAGAAGAAGTTAAGAACTTCTGGGTAGTGGATATGGCCAAATTCCTATCCACTGGCAAGTATCCACATGGACTAGATAAAACCAAAAGAAGAAATTTTAGGTTACAATCTATTATGTATGCCTTGGTAGATGGTGTGCTCTTCAAGAGAAACCTTGAGGGGTCCTATTAAGATGTATTGAAGAGGTTTAGATTGATAGGATACTTAGTGAGTTTCATGAAGGCCCTGTTGGAGGTCATTTCTCTATTAGAGCGATAGTAATGAAAATTTTGAGGGCAAGTTACTTCTAGCCCACATTATTCAATGATGCCCATAGCCAGGTAAGAAGATGCAAAGAGTGTGCTCTCTTTGCTAGTAAGAAGAGGCCAACTACCCTCCCACTTCATCCTATATAGAAGGATCAACCCTTTTCTCAATGGGCCATGGATGTCATTGGAACTAAAAAACCCTAGACCTAATGTAGGCCATAGATGTGTTTTGACTTCCATGAACTACTTCATCGGGTGGGTGAAGTTGTCCCACTCAAGGAGGCCATTGAGTCGACTATTATCGATTTCTTGGAGGAAATCATGACAAGGTTTAGAACTCCCCACATAATCATCTCAATCAATGGAAAAGATTTTACAAGTCTTAGGATGGCTGATTGGGCCATGAAATATAATTTTTTTAAGACTTCTTCTAATTATTACCCCCAAGGTAATGGTTTAGCTGAGTCTACCAACAAAAACCTAATCAAGATCTTGAAGAGGACCATGAAGATGAACCAAAGATAATGTCACACCAAAATTGATCTGGCCCTTTGGGCTGATAGAATTACTTACAAAAGAGCCATTGGTAACTCCTCTTTTGTCCTAGTATATGGAAGAGATGATAGATTGCCTCTATCTTTGGAACTACCTTTCTTGGAGTTGGCCCATTATCTAGAGATTAAATAAGAAGATGCAAGGTCTATGACAATGACTAAGTTAACTCAGTTAGAAGAAATAAGATAATCAACCATGATCACTCTAGAAGAACATCAAAAATAGACTAAGAGGCATTTTGAAAAGAAGGACAAAGACCAAGTTTTCAAAGTGGGAGATCTCATCCTAAAATTGGATGCTGACAGAGCCAAGCTGGGGGTCATACAAAATTTGATGTCATCTAGAGTGGCCCCTACATCATCATCAAATACAAGAAAGAAAATGCCTTCCAACTTTCAAGGTTGGATGGTGAAGTTCTATCGATCTCAATCAATGGGATCCCTCTCAAACCCTAGTTTTAGAGCTTGGTTGTGAGATCTTGTATATATTAGAATAGGTTTATTTCCTCCAAGTGTAGTTGCATAGGCTGCATTCTAATTAGGAGAATTTATGTTTTGTTCCCTTTGGTGTTTTTTTTCTGCCTTGTTTTGTTTTGCTATTGGGGTAGTTTTCAATTTTTCTTTGGTCAAGTTTTTTCATGATTTTTTTGACTCATGCCCAAAGGATGTTAAGGCCAATGGTTTCTTAATTTTTAGAAGGAAAATATCCCAAAGAGGTTTCCAAAATTTTGACTATTTTTAGTCCTCCTGACTCAAATAGACTTCCCCTTAGGAAGCCTTGCAATCTTGTCTAAAATACATCAAATCCTAAGTGTTTTTTCTCCTCTTTTCCTTAGTCATTTTAACCCTATGTTGATAACCAATTTGAGACATCCAAAATGGGTCACTTATGTGTTGAAATGCAAGGGAAAGCCCATAAAAACCTAAGTTCAAAAGTTCCTATCTTTTTCCCTTTATTTTCCAAGTGTTTTGGTGGTTCAAGTTTCAGTGTTCTTCCTGTTGGCATGTCATTCCTCTAATGCCCAATGCCCCACCTTGTGTCTTCACGATTTGCACAAGTCTTTTGGCTTCATGGCATCAAACGTGCTCCTTGTTCTATGCCTAGATGACACACTCTCTTGTCGATCCTTATTTTTGACCCCAACGGTCTCTATTTCCTCTAAGTATTGCAGGTGGCAGACTTCGAGTGGATCTTTGTTCACTTTCCCAGATGGAAAGTGTTATCGAACTCTTTGACCCTGACTTTGATGAATCCTTAAAATGCACAAGTGTTCTAGACCTCAGGTGTCAAAGGTACATTTGTTCTTTTTCTCCATTTGGCAATGGTCAGCTGAAGGTCCAATCCTTGACTTTCTGCCAATGCTCTCTTCATCGAGGATACACTCAAATGCTTCCATCTCCTAGCTTTTGGAGCCTTGTCCTTGTTCATGTCCAATCCCAATTTCTAAAAAGTGAAAAAGAGTGCTAAGTATTTCAAACTTTAACCTTCGAGGAAGTCCTTGTTCCCTTGTTCTAGTTGTAAGCTTTAGGTGGAAATCTCGTCACCTGACTCCCAACTAACTTCATATAATCCTAAGGTTTGTAGACTTCAGGGGTTGGGTTTGTTCCATTCCTCCATTTTAGTTTAAGCAACAAGGTGAAGGCCTGATCGCTGAAATCTGACATTTACCTGGTATATGCTTGCGGATTTCAAAGGTCGCGATGAAGGTTGATCATTTGCTAAAAAATGATGTTATTTTAGTGATGGTCTGATTGCTAACCCCTAGTGGTCTCTCCTTCTCTTTCACTTGGTGGTGTTGTGGGATTTCCTCTTCCTTGATCCAAGAGCTAAATATCTATTGGATGCCTGATTTGTCTGACCTCAATAAATTAGCCTTCCCCATTCCAAAAATGTTGCAAATCATGACAAGACTTCTCAGCAACCTTCCTGGTCACCATTAATGGCATTTGCAAAGCCTGATGGAGTTGTGATAACCTCTTATCCCTTCATGCTATTACAAACCCCTCATTTAATATAGTTCCTACTTTACCATGGTTCAACACTCCATCTACATGGATTTTGATGATCAGCCCACGTGGGCATGATGCAAAGTGACATGTACAATCTTGATAGATGTGTTGAATCATCTTTCTCTTGCCCATTCTTTGATATATTGATGGTTTATGATTTCTATCTGTGTGTACTTAAATGATGTAATAAGATTGTTGTTGTTTTGTCAACCATCGTGACTCTATATCAGCTATATACTTTTCCTTTTGATCAATATGACATCGATTATTTTCCTTTTCATGTTGTTTTCTTACTCTATGTAATACTATATCTACTTGCTATCTTGTAAATACTTAATTCCTTGTAGTTTTTAATTTCTCCCTTTACCTTTGTTAGGGTTTTCTTTGATTTATGCATGTTTATCAGTTGTTTGAGATTATTTGTGCATCTTCATTGATATTGTAGTCAAAATACTAAATTTGGTGTGTCACTGCCCTTTCACTTTCTTGCATTCCTCCTTCTCCCTTTTCCCCAGTGATTTCTTAGCATTAGGTTTAGTTGCAACATTCTCTAAGTCCTAAACTCAAAAAGAGGAACTAGCCTTCTCTAGAGGTCTGATCTCATTATAGGTTCCTACACTTGAGATCATTCCCATTGTGTCATTGGAATTCTTGAACCTAGTTCAAGCAGGGTGCAATTTCACATTACAATAGGTGTCAACCATCCCACTTCAAACATGAGTACAATAATTAAGGTGCATCCACAATAGTCATCACTTTTATACCAATTCACTTCTACAAGTCCGGTTGAATCCACACATTAGATTCACTTTTGTAGGCATATAGTTTAGATTCACAAGTATGATCTGAACAAGAGTAAGATAAATTTAGTTTACATATTATGAAGTATTCGCTTGACAAGGATCTATTTCTCTACGCATTGATGAATCAATTCCCGACATCTATTGCAGTATCTTCCATTGAAATTTCAAGATAAATACACATTTAGTTTATTTAAATTACATTATTTCAATATTATATTTATTATTTAATTCTGAACTCTAAAATCTTAATCTTATAATATTATTTAATTATTTACCCAAGGTAAATTAGTGGTGGAAACACTTATTTTTATCACAACTATATTATGGAAGTATACCCCCATAAATCTACTAACACACTTTGGAAGGCAATAATTTTCTCCTTTATGAAAGAGAAGTATGTTGGAGCCCCTCCAAGACATATATAATATAAGCTTAACTAAATTTAGCAATATAGGCCATAGATATAACCATTTAATAAATTTAGCAATATAGGCCACAAATATAATTAGCCTCATGTACATAGCTAGTAGAGCTATCTAAAATATTGTTGAGAATTTATGAATTTATATTACTAGAGCACAAACACATGAGGGCCACTATATTGTAATCTTTGATTTCTGTAAAAGGAAGCATAATGAATCTTATCTTATAAGATTGAATATACCCTAAGGTTGATAGAGGGATCAATATAAAGATAAAAATTTCAAGTGATATCTTGATTGTACAAAAATAATCTATGTGAATGGTTAATTAGTAGATATCTTGATTTGACTCCATGATTGTATTAACTTATTTAAGGGCACCTTATGAGTTACTGTGATCTTGTTTGAACTATTTCTTAAGGAAAATATATGAATGAAGATTATTACATTTTTTTAAAACAAGAAGGCACTATTGTGGTTAGTTAGATGCAATGAGAAAAATATGTTGATAGATTCATGATGGCCTAACTATGAAGACTTGCTATACATAATATTAAATTTCATAAGATTTCATTAGTAGTCATAACAAAATTAATAGAATTTATTAGCATATATATATATATATATATATATATATATATATATATATATATATATATATATATATATATATATATATATATATATATATATCTCATTACATTGGAAGACAAGTGAAAATAGAGTATAGTTACTACTATAACACAAAATAAGATAAATCAATCTTATTTGGTTAAACACTCTTAGCTCAAGTAGCTTATACTTTATGGTATCTAGTAGAATTAATTAATGTATGTCTTACAAGCATAAAGAAATATAATTATAATTTTGAATTAAATATATTAAAGTTCCCAAAATAGTGAGGAAATGGTCCTAGCTGGAAGTTCTACTATGAGAGTGGTGTGTCAAACCTTTGGATTAACACATTGTCATCTTGCGGTCTAAAGAATGAAACTAGAGAAAGTGCAAAATTAATGTCCAAGCGAGATAGAAGGAAAACTTGCAATATGAAACAAACATTATAAATAAAAATATTTTTGGTTGATATAGGATTCCTAGTGAATTGAGTATGTTCCTACATCATGATGTTCTACCACCTTCCACTTAGACATATCCTTCTCCTTTTTACATTTTCTAGTTTTGAAGACTAGTTTCAAGCAAGTTGTAGTCAATGCCTGGTTTAAATGTGTGATAAATGCTACTCATTATATACTTTTTTGATTTTATAGATTTTCTAATAGAGAACTCATTTTGAGGACACAAGAATCATTGTTCATATTTACATATCCTCTGAGTGTTTAAAACATTTACTTTCCATGGTACTACTTGTTTTAATTTGACATGCATAATTACAATAGTTCACATGGACATCAAATTAGGGGCAAAATGTAAAGGCAAAAATCGCATAGCCATGCCCTTTTCCCTTAGGTTTTTGGATGACTTTGACTTATTGTCCTTTATGTAATAACAATTCTACAAGGGATATTAATTTCAACTGATAGGCTTATCCTAGATTGTTCCCATCATCACTCATCCCCAAGAACCAATTATGATCCCTAGATTTCCTATTATCCACATCCTAGTTTAGATTTGTAGGTATAGTATTGACTAAGGCCACTTCTTCACACGCAAATTCAAACCTCAAAATTTTAAAACTCAAATTTCAAATTGATCCTTGCTACCCTTTTCCTACTAGTTATTGTGAGATGACTTAGCACATGTTTATGTGGATCTGTGTGCTATGTTGTTGTATTTAAGGATATTCCTTATCCATTTAAGTACATGCTTTATACCTAGGCCCTAGAAGAGGAAAACATTTATATAGACGCATCATAAAGCATCCTAATTACATTATCAACTTGCATCATCATCCTAGGCATACTGCATAGTTGCCTATTGTCTTTGATATTTTCTTATTATTGTTATATTATTATTCCTAGGGGCTTGACCAAAGGAGAAAAAATTCTTGTCTAGAAAGTTCTTAAATGATGTCAACCACTCCACTTCAAACATGAGTACAATACTCAAGGTGTATCTACAATAGTCATCAATTTCTACTAATTCACTTCTACAAGTGATATTGACTTCCACTCACTAGATCCACTTTTGTAGGCATAGTGTTTAGTTTCACAAGTATGGTCTGAAAAAGAGTAAGATAAATTTAGTTTACATATTATGAAGCATTCGTTTGACAACGCTCTATTTTTCTACACATTGACTTATCATTTCTTGACATCTATTGTAGTATCTTCCATCAGAATTTCAAGCTAAATGTCAAATTTATTTTATTTAAATTCCATTAATTCAATATTATATTTATTTTTTAAGTCTAAACTCTAAAATCTGAAGCTTATATTATTATTTAATTAGTTACCCTAGATAAACTAGTGGTGGAAACACTTATTTTCATCGCAACTATATTATGGAAGTATATCCCCAAGAATCTACTAACACACTTCGGAAGACAATAATTTTCTTCTATATGAAAGAGGAGTATTTTGGAGGTCCTCCAAGCCATATATAATATAAGCTGCTTAACAAAATTTAGTAGTATAGGTCATAAATATAATTGGCCTAGTGTATGCAGTTGGTAGAGCTATCTAAAATGTTATAAATAGCCTAGTGGGATATCCTTGTCCATCACCATTTGTCATAGATTGTGTCAATTTATATTTTGGTTATGTGGATCCAAATGAATAATATTCTATGCTTTCTATATTTTCAATATTTGCAACCAGAGGAAAAATATCTCCTACAAATATACATAGGTTGGGGTCAATTCAAAGATATATCACTTGTTAGGTAGCACTATTATATCACTAAAATAATCAATATGTTTAATTTTCCTACAAGAACTAGATCAATCACATGTTCATAGTTGACTAAATAAAGAGGATCATTGACATCTATTATTATCTTCTTCAGGAGGCACTAAAAGCATTTTGTTCATTTCCTACTATGGAATATATCCATTAATAATATTTTCATAATGTAGAGTATTTACATCACCCTTAATACAAATGACACAAAAGCATGTTTTTTTCCTCACTTGAATAGCAAATGTCTTACTATGTCCAATATTCATCACCTAATAGAGTCTTCTATTACCAACAATACTTTGGAAATTATTGTTACACATATGGTTCCTAAGGTTGTCATTGATGTCAACACTATCTTGGATGTGCGATGGTGTTCATGGTTGCATGTCATGTCCCATCCAACTAAGAAGATATAGTTCATGGTTGGATTTCATGTTGAATATAATGTGGATTACTAAATTTCGTGATTGGATGTCATGCCATGATCACTGCAAAGTTGAGTATGAAGTTATATCGATATGGGAATTAAAAGCACTAAGATGATCAGATGTGTTGTTGATGTTGAGAAGATGTTCTGGTGGTTTGAAGCATGTTTTATGATCTCTCCTACTGTTCCTAAGAATGCATGTGTTGATACAAAGAAGGTTTGGCCTCTTGAAGTTGGTGATAGTTTATGCTATAGGATGACTACCTGTGAAGATTGTTTGGGAGATTGCTCCACATTCCTCCATGCTATCAGTTATGGCTATGCAGTTTTGGAACTGTGTTCAGGGTGTAGTGAAGGTGATAATTCCAAAGTTTTAGATCATTTGTCCCTCCAATGTGAAAGTTATGCATGCTAGAGTATTGGCATGTGTTCTAGCAAAACAATGTGGTATTGAAATCCTGTTGGAATGCTCTGCATTCCTCATGATGTAAATGTTTTCCCTTGCAGTTTTGTGGACATGTACATGAATGTGCATTACATGCTTCCTTGCAATTTCAAGGTTCTTAGTGATTTGCAATCTCATGTTTTCAATGATAGTATTTTGCAGTGTGTTTTGGATGACAGGTTATTCTTAGAGTTCATGATTGAAGATGTGTTGCACAAAATCTTTGATGTGTGGAGGTAAAGGAGTGTTTGGAGATATTGTATGTCATGTTCATCTAGAAGAGTTTCATGAAATCTTTCTTGTTTCCAGTACTGCACAAGGTTTCCAAGTTGTTGTAGCCATTATGCTTCAAGTTTCATATGTCTTTGCTTAAGGCTATCCTATTTTCAAATGAGCGGAGTGTGTGGATATAATTCCTTGATGTATGTTGCTATGAAGGATGTTTTGGACCTAGTTAAGGAATTGTTGATATCTGCAAGGCATGGGTCTTCTACTAGTGTAATGTGTGGTCTTGTTTAGGACTTATCCTCTACCTGTTTCATGTTGTGTATGTTATATTTTGTTATGAAATCACAACCCAAAATCTAGAAAGCTACAGGAAAGAACAAGGAGAAGATTACAAAAGAGATCATATTAGAATAGTCTGAATAGATTGCTTACAAAAACAGAAAACAATAGCATGGAAATTACAAAATACAAGCTAGGCAGTGAGTTTAAATAGACTAGAGAAAGGGGTGTAGGTGGCAACACCAACCAATAAGAAGCAACCATCTATCGGATTAAAGATAGAAAAAGAATCTTCCCAAGATAGCTAATGGATGCTCACTTGTAGGAAGGTGACACCTCATAACCTACTCACCTAATAAAACTCACTTTATCAACCTAAGAAAGCTTAATAATATGTGTAGGAAAAAATTATGAAAAGGAATAAAAACCTACACTAACACCCCCCTTAAGCATAGCTTAGGTGGGTGAAAAGATGGGTTTCAACAAATGAAGCCTGATGAGGTACCCATGTACAATGATATCCCCCAAAAGAGAAGAAGCCCCCCTAAAACAAAGGTATAGAAGCCCCCTCCCACAAATAGAGAGAGAACACCCCCCAAAATAGAGAGAGAATAGGACTAAGAAGCACCCTCGAAGTGAAGCAAATGTGTCAATGGTGGATGCTCAGAACTAGATGGAGAAAATGATCCATGCTCGTCGAACAACATTTTTCCCCTTGGGAAGAAACAAAACCAAAGGTGTATGAAGAATGTCTTCCCTTCCTGAAAGGAATATGAAGGAAAAAAGCTTAAGATGTATGAAATCTCTAAAAATTGCTCATGTGTCTCCATGTCGATGCTGAAGGATGCCCTGACCAAATCAAGAGAAAGTGACAAACTAGAACCAAGTGAAAACTAAAATAGAACATGATCCAAAGATGAAGATATCTCCTCTGAAGACAAGGATGCCTCCAAATGTTGCTCAATGATCTCTAAGCCAATGCCAAACTGTGACAAATAGTGATATGCATCAGGTACCATAGAAGATGCTAGTACTTCTACAAAGGATGTCAACATGAATGATGATTGAGTCAGATGTGTGGACTCATGAGTATCTGCATAAATTATCACTGTAGAAGCAAATGTAGGAAAAGAAGGAATAGGAGGGTTTGAATGTGCCCTCAAAACCTTTGAAGAAGAACCAACTCCATCAAAGAGAAGACGAATTAAATCAATAGTGTCTCCCAAATATAAAATGTGGGACTCTATTAACAAGGATGATATTTCTGGTAGGAATATATCTCAAGGAACTGCTTCTGGAAGACTGATATGAGATTGTTGCATAGAATCACAGGAAGTCATGAAAGGAGCTACACTAGACTTAGATAGAGCAATAGTTAATGAAGGAGGAGATGAGATCTCAATGCATGTCATTGGACTAGATTTTTCATCCCCAAATGATGTGTCCACACAAGATGGCATAGTATAAACATGTGAAATATCTGCTAATGCTAGATTAGAAGACTTTGGAAAACTAATGCCATTGGATCTACATAGTTGTCTCAATTCATGAATACCCCTTATCATGCATTCATCTTTTGTGTGATTTTTTTTACCACAATAATTGCATTTTACCTTCAATGATTTTGGAGGAAATCAAAGACTACTAAAATGAAAAGGATTGTGAGCGAGAGACATGATTCCAAAACACCAGCAAGAGAAAAAAATCAACACCAAAAGACCCCCCTTTTCACTCAATCAGGAATCGTGCCAACAAAAATAATTTGGCACTTTATAGATCAGTGCATTTACAATGCTGGAGTTGAGTTTTCTAGAGTTTTACAATGTCCATAATGGACCCAAATACTGAAAGTATAGAAATCTTAGAATCAGAACCTCAAAATAGCACCAATGTGTAATGCTCAGAAAAATATCAACTTTCAAAAAAAGAATAACCTCAATCCGAGATCATATATAAAAGTTATAGCTGTTTGAAGTTCTAAAAACTGAAAATACCTGTCAGATCTGATGAGAAAATAGAATTTCTAGAAAAATAGGATCACCTGAGAAAAAATTGGTCAAACTACTGCGAAAAGCACAAAATTTTACCCTTTTTCAAAAATAATTGCACTAAAAAAACCTCCATATGACTAAGAACGGGCCTCTCGAAGTTCAGGTGCAAAACTAAAAACTACAATGATGAGGGGGTCTATTGTAGCTTTCTGATTTCATTTCTACAAAATATATAAGCTGCATGCAAAAAGTAATAGATACCTAGATGGTTTTTTGATGCTGCAAACAAAACTAGAAGGAGTTTTTCTTTTTGATGTACAAAAGATGCGGATCTAATGTAAAAAAAATCTTTTAGCAACAAAAAACAACCCCAACAGCCAAAAAATGGCATGTAAAGACTGAATTAGCTACCCAAGACAAGCAAAGGCATGCTCCAACCTACAAGATTGATCAAAACATAGAATATACAAGCCGATTGTTAGATTTGAGCTCAAAAAGTCTCCAAGAAGCTCTGAAAGAACCTACAACACAAAGCCACATACAAAACCCTCCCCAAAAACTGGTATTTCTATCAAGTTTTTCTGATTCTCCAGGTCATCATCGGATGCAAGAGAAGAGCATACTCAACTTTTAAGAGAAACCAAGATCTCAAATCCTAGATCTTCTAAATGACTAACCAAAGGCATTCACCTGCTCTAATTCCATGTTAGATTTTGTATGAAATCACAACCCAAAATCTAGAAAGCTAAAGCCAAGCACAAAGAGAAGATTGCAAAAGAGATCATATCAGAATAGTCTAAATGGATTGCTCACAAAAAAAGAAAACAATAGCATGGAAATTACAAAATACAAGCTAGGTATTGAGTTTAAATAGACTAGATAAAGGGGTGGAGGTGGCAACACCAACAAATAAGAAGCAACCATCTATCGAACTAAAGATAGCAAAAGCATCTTCCCAAGATAGCTAATGGATGCTCACTTGTAGGAAGGTAAAACCTCATAACCTACTCACCTAATTAAACTCACTTTATTAACCTAAGAAAGCTCAATAATATGTGTAAGAAAAAATTATAAAAAGGAATAAAAAGCCTACACTAATAGTGTATTGTTTGTCCGACTTATAAATGTATTTTTCATGTTATCTTTGGTTGACAAGCAATGTAATCAATGTAATATATTGTATAAATTGTAAATCAAATTGTGTTAGGCAAAGTGTGATTGTAAAGTGATTGGTAAGATTTGCAAGCAAAAGAAGGAGCATAATGAATGCATTATGATGTGCAATTGAAGGAGAAAGAGCAGAAGGTGTAGATGATGTTTTGATTCATCTTGAAGACATATCTATGATAGTGATCAAGTATAAAGTGTGCCTAACTAATCCAATCATCAGAAGAAAGTGTGAAGAGGTAGAATTGCAATCATCAAAGGTGTGAATTTCAATGTTAGTTTTCAGACAGTAGAAAGACTGTCATACTGTAATCTTTTGTGAGCGTGTTCTCAATTCATGTAGTATCTTCCTTGGGAGTGACCCTAACGTAGAGTTTTATAGGGAGTAGTAGCTTCCTTGGGTTTTAGCCCTAAAACAAAGTTGTAATTTTGAGCTTCATATATTGTGAGTTAATCCTCATCGTGGTTTTTCCCTTCTTGTATTTTCCACATATATCTGATGTTATGTGTTGATGTGCATTGTGTTAATCTTTCGTGCTTATGATAATGTTGTAATGCTTAAGTTTTAATCTGCTCCAGAGAAGTTGAAATTTTTTTAGATACTAATTCACCCCCCTCTCAGTATCCTAGTGTGTTCAACAATTGGTATCAGAGCCAAGTTCCTCTGAAGGAAGATTTACCACTTGAGGAAGGTCCAGGATGGCACATAATGGATCCAGCAAGATACCTAGGTTTGATGGAACAAATTATGTTTTTTGGAAGCTAAGGATGGAAGCCTATATCAATTCTCTAGGGTGCAGTGTTTAGGAATCTGTCAAGTCTGGTTACACTGTTCCAACTACTATTCCTACAGACTTAGATGAAGTTAAGAAGTATGATAACAATGCTAAGGCAATGTTTGATATCATGAGTGGGTTAGCTAATTTAGAACTTTCAAAGGTAATGAGGTGTAGTTCTGCTCAAGAAGTTTGGAATAAACTTGAAACCATTTATGAAGGAGATAAGAAAGTAAAGAAAGCAAAGATGCAAATCTTCAAAAGCATATTTAAGACCCTAAAGATAACATAGGATGAAGACATTATTGGATATATGCTCTGGGTGAATGAAGTGGTCAATGACATCATAGGTCTTGGTGGAGGAGTGAAAGAAGATGAGATTGTAAAGAAGGTTATGAGATCTCTTCCCAAATCTTACATTCATAAGGTATCTGCTATTAAGAAGACTGCGGACTTGGATACATATACTATAGACAAATTGTTTGGTTCCCTTACTGCCTTTGAAATGAGAGAGTTTGGGAGTGATGCTCCAAAGAAAGAAGTTGCTTTCAAAGTTAGTATGAAGACAATGGATGAAGTTTCTGATGAAGATGATAGCTCTGATGAAGTTGAAGCAAATTTTGTGAGAAGACTGAAGAGAGGCACTAGCAAATACAAAGGCAAGTTACCCTCCAAATGCTTCAATTGTGGAAAGGTTAGTCACTTTGCTTCTAAATGTCCTTTTAAAGAATCAAGGGGTAGTAACAAAAGAGACAAGTTCAAAAGAAGTTTGTATTCCATAGAAAGTAGTTGTTCTTCAGAAGATGAGGATCATGATGATTCAAATGATGAAACACTTTTCATGGCCTTGAGTGTTGGTGACAAAGGGGATGATGTGGGAAAATGTGAGAAGATTGATGCCTTGCAAACAAATCAAAACAATAACAGATCAATGGTTGTATGGACTGCCTTTCATGCAAGAGAAGAAGCTAAGGCTTGGGTAATTGATAGTGGTTTCTCAAATCATATGACTGGTGACAAGGAGAAGTTTATTAGCCTTGAGAAGTGGGATGGTGGTGTTGTCAAGTTTAGTGGTGAAGAGTCAACACAAATATGTGGAAAAGGTGCTATAATTATTAATGGGAAGAATAGGACTGAGGATATCCTCCAAGTCAAAGGGCTAAAACACACTCTTCTCAATGTCAGTCAAATGTGTAGCAAAGATTATAATCTTACCTTTCATGCCAAGGCTTGTGAAATTAGGAAGGTAGGGTCTTGAAAACTAGTTGCAGAAGGTGTCAAGACATATGGTGATATCTATCATTTGAAGGAGGTAAATGAAAGAACATGTTTGTTGGCTCAATCCAGTGAGTGTCGAATGTGGTACAAAAGAATGGGACACAACAATTTTGATGATAGGGTAAGGATCAACTCTACTCATGCAGTGAGAGACATGCCCAAGATAATCAAGCCTACAAACACTGTATGCAAGGAATGTCAAATGGGAAAGCAAACAAAGACAAGTTTCAAAAGCAAGGAGTACTCTTCTTTAAAACCATTGGAGCTGATTCACATTGATCTATGTGGCCCTACAAAATTAAAGCGTCCACAAGGTGAGAGGTATTTTATGTTGCTCATTGATGATTATTCTAGAATTTCTTGGGTTACTTTCTTAAGAGAAAAATTAAATGCTCTTTATAAGTTCAAGGTGTTCAAAGCTATGGTTGAGAATGAAGTGGATGCTAAGATCAAATGTTTAAGGTATGATAGAGGAGGTGAGTTCACTTCAAATGAATTTGAAAGGTTTTGGGAAGATGATGGTATTAGGAGACATATATCAACTCCTAGGACTCCTTAGCCAAATAGGGTAGTGGAAAGGAAAAATAGGACTGTGCAAGAGATGGCCAGGGTAATGTTGAAAGATGTAGACTTGCCTGATATGTATTGGAAGGAAGCAGTTTAGATTGTTGTCTATCTAATTAACATGGTGCAACTGAGGGTCAATAGCACTAAGACCCCTTATGAGCTATGGTATGGAAGACCTCCCACTATTAGATACTTCAAGATCTTTGGTAGCAAATGCTATATCAGAAGAGATGAAGAAGACTTCGGAAAGTTTGATTCAAGAAGTGATGAAGGAATGTTTCTTGGTTACTCACCCAAAAGCAAGGCCTATAGATGCTACAACAAGAGGTTGAGAAAGATTATTGAAAGCATGAATGTCAAAGTAGATTAAGACTTGTATCAAATATCACAAGAATCAGGGGACTCTAGATCTGATATCTTTCCATACATTGAAGATGAAGAAGAAGAAGTGAAAGAAGAAAAGGAACAAGAACCAGTGTAGATGCCTAAGACTCCAACAAAGTATGTTTAGAAGAACCACTCCAGAGATTAGATCATTGGATATAAGGATGAAGGTGTGTAGATAAGGAGAAGGCTTTCTAAGACACATGAGCAAGTAAACTTGTGTTTGTTATCAAAAGTAGAACCTAAAACCTTTGTTGATGCTAGCAAAGATGATGGATGGATAAAGGCAATGGAAGAAAAATTGGATCAGATTGAGAAGAATCAGACATGGGAATTGGTTCCTAGACCTTCCAACAAGAATGTCATAGGAACAAACTGGGTGTTCTAGAACAAGCTGAATGAAGAAGGCGAAGTTGTAAGGAACAAAGCAAGGTTGGTATGTAAAGGTTACTCACAAGCTGAAGGCGTTGATTTTGAGGAGACTTTTGCTCTAGTAGCCAAGATGGATGGAATCAAAATGTTCCTTGCTCTTTCTACTCATAAGAACTCCAAGGTATATCAGATGGATGTTCAGTCAGCATTTCTAAATGGTGATCTAGAGGAAGAGGTTTATATTGAGCAACCATATGGTTTCCAGATATCAGAAGATCCGTACATGGTGTGCAGATTCAAGAAGGCTCTATATGGTCTCAAGCAAGCACTTAGGTCTAGGTATGCTAGGTTAAATAAGTACTTACTTCAACAAAGCTTCAATAAAGGTACTACAAATAGTGATATTTACATCAAGGAAGGAGACATGATATTGATAGTTGCAGTATATGTTGATGACATCATCTTTGGTGGAGATGATGATATGTGTCAAAGGTTTGCAGAGGAGATGCAAAAAGAGTTTGAGATGTCTATGATTGGTGAGATGTCTTTCTTCCTTGGACTTCAAATTACTCAACTAGATGGTGGTATCTTTATTTCTCAAGCTAAGTATGTCAAAGAGTTGAAGAAGTTTGTTATGGAGGATTCAAAACTAGTGAGTACTCCCATGGTCACTAGATGTCACTTGAGCAAGGATGATGAGCCTCCAAAGGTGGATCAAACTTCCTATAGATTTATGATTGGAGGATTGTTGTATCTAGTTGCTTCTAGACCTAATATTTTGCATGAAGTATGTGTGGTTTCCAGATATCAAGCCAATCCCAAGCAAACACATTAGAAGGTAGTGAAAAGAATATTCAGATACTTGAAAGGAACTTTGGATTATGGATTATGGTATCCAAGAGGAAATGACTTTGATTTGAGTGCCTACACTGATGTTGATTGGGATGGTTGTGTTGATGATAGAATAAGTACAAGTGGTGGTGCTTTCTTTTTAGGTAGTATATTGGTTTCATAGCAGAGCAAGAAGCAAGATTATGTGCCATTATCAACTGTAGAGGTAGAGTATATTGAAGCAGCATCGTGTTGTACACAAGTGTTGTAGATGAAGCAAACCCTAAAGGATATCAAGGTATTGTATGATGAGCCTATTCCTATTTTGTGTGACAATACTTGAGTGCTATGAATATTTCCAAGAATCTAGTGATGCATTGTAGAACCAAGCATATAGCAATCAGGTATCACTTTTTGAGAGAGAAGGTTGCAGATAAGGAAGTGAAGTTGGAATATGTTCCAACAAAGGATCAAATTGCAAATATTTTCATAAAGACTCTTGCAAAGGACACTTTTTAGGATATCCAACAGAGGTTAGGGGTAATTGTCCCTCCCTCTTCTTGCTAGTGCATAGTGGTGCATCTGTCTAGGGGGAGTTCATGTTATATCTTTTTCTTGGACTATTGGTGGCTACCTCTCAAGGGAGCAGGTAGTAGTTGCTGATGATAGGGGGAGTTTGTTTGCTGCAAGAAGTTATGCTCTAAGAAAGAATGTACAGGTATGTGGTTGCTAATGAGAAGGTAGTGGTTTCCCTTTATCCTTGATGTCAAAGGAGGAGAATGTACAGATATGTGTTGCCATCAATTCCAAAGGGGGAGATTGTTACACATATGGTTCCTAAGGTTGTCATTGATGTCAACACTATCTTGGATGTGTGATGGTGTTCATAGTTGGATGTCATTTCCTATCAAGTTGAGAAGATATAGTTCATGGTTGGATGTAATGTTGAATATAATATGGATTACTGAAGTTCATGGTTGGATGTCATGCCCTAATCAATGTAGAGTTGAGTATGAAGTTATATCAATATGGGAATTAGAAGCACTAAGATAATCAAATGTGTTTCTAATGTTGAGAAGATGTTTCAGTGACCTGAAGCATATTGTATGATCTCTCCTACTGTTCCTAAGAATGCATGTGTTGATACAAAGAAGGTTTGACCTCTGGAAGTTGGTGACAGTTTCTGCTATAGGATGACTACCTGTGAAGACTGTCTGAGAGATTGCTCTGCATTCCTCTGCATTAGTAGTTATGGCTATGTGGTTCTAGAACTATGTTCAAGGTGTAGTGAAGGTGATAATTCCAAAGTTTCAGATCAATTGCCCCTCTGTTATGAAAGTTATGCACGATAGAGTACTGGCATGAGTTCTAGTAGAACAAGGTGGTATTGAAGGCTTATTGGAATGCTCTGCATTCCTCTGGATGTGAATGTTTTCCCTTGCAATTTTGTAGACATGTTCATTAATGTGCACTACATGCCTCCTTGTAGTTTTAAGGTTCTTAGTGATCCGCAAGCTCAATTTTTCAATGACAATATGTTGCAGTGTGTTATGGATGACAAGTTGTTCTCAGAGTTCATGATTGAAGATGTGTGGCACAAAATCTTTGATGTGTAGAGGTAAAGGAGTGTTTGGAGATATTGTATGAGTCCTGTAGACTCATCTAGAAGAGTTTCATGAAGATCTTTCTTGTTTCCAGTACTACACAAGGTTTTCAAGTTGTTATGGCCATTATGCTTCAAGTTTCATATGTCTTTGCTTAAGCCTGTCCTATTTTCAAATGAGCAAAGTGTACACATGTAATTCCTTGATGTTTGTTGTTGTGAAGGATTTTTTTGACTTGTTTAATCAAGTGTTGATGTCTATAAGGCATGGGTCTTCTACTGGTGTAACGTGTGGTCTTGTTTAGGACTTGTCCTCTACACATTTCATGTTGTGTATTGTTTGGACGACTTGTAAATGTATTTTTCATGTTATCTCTAGCTGACAAGCAATGTAATCAATGTAATATCTTGTATAAATTGTAAATCAAATTGAGTTAGGTGAAGTGTGATTGCAAAATGATTGGTAAGGTTCACAAGCAAAAGGAGTAGAATGAATGCATTATGATGTGCGATTGAAGGAGAAAGAGCAGAAGGTGTAGATGCTATCTGGATTCATCTTGAATACATATCTATGATAGTGATCAAGTATAAAATGTGCCTAACTGATCCAATCATTAGAAGAAAGTGTGAAGCATAATTGCAATTTTATCAAAGGTGTGAATTTTAATGTCAGTTTTTAGATAGTAGAAAGACTGTCACATTGTAATCTTTTGTGAGTGTGTTCTCAATTTAGGGAGTAGTATCTTCCTTGGGAATGACCCTAAAACAAAGTCTTTAGGGAGTTGTATCTTCCCTGGGAGTGACCCTAAAGCAAAGTTTTATAGGGAGTAGTAGCTTCCTTGGGTTATAGCCCTAAACCAAAGTTAGCAGGGAGTAGTACCTTCCTTGGGTTGTATCCCTAAAACAAAGTTGTAATTTTAAGTTTAGTATGTTATGAGTTGATCCTCATCATGGTTTTTCCCTTCTTGGGTTTTCCACGCATATCTAGTGATATGTGTTGTGTAATGCCCCTCCATTCTCATCTTGGATGTTCAGATGGTTTGGCTAAGAAGCATGAAGATGAAGGTAAAATAATAGGAATATTTAAGGTATGTTAGATAGTTGATGTTGTACATTATATGATGTTGGTAGATGCTACATTCATGTTGATGACATTCCTGATTATGCTCATGTGTGGTTTCATATGACAATTAGTATGTTTTATCGATAATCTTTGTTGCGACACTAATAATTTATATGCTCTGACATTGTTTTACATTCAAGTGATTATGATGTTGATCTTACTATGATTGTCATATGTTAGAATTGATTTTTATGCGACTGATTCTGTATCATAGGATGTTATGTTGTGATGTTTTGCGTGGATTAATCTTATTATTTGTATCATGTGATTATTTGATGATGGTTCTTATTTAGTCATTTAGTAACTAATTGCTATGTGTGTTGTGATTACATGTTTGATGTGATGGTGAAAGGGATAGTGTCACATTACTCATGCGTGAGTACCCTACTACACTGTGATTCCCTTTCATGGTGTATTTGATTATATGATTATATATATATATGTCTATTTGTTCGACTGTTTGGTTGTTGCAAGATGCAGGTACCAGGCATCGACTCCACCTGAATTGACAAGTCTGAGCATGCCTTAAACCTTATGGAAACTATTGAACAGAGATAACATGTGGTCCCCTAGTTAGCCATCATCCTTGAAAAGGATGAGTATCTAGTTTTGCACCCAGTTAGTGTTGTTTGTATGTGCATGATAGTCAGTCATTGTCATTGTGGTCATGCTTTTCGATCGTACATAGTGTCAGGTATTGTTTGGCATTTAGGTTATTTAGTTTGGCATTGTTTGATTACTGCTTTGGTTAATTGTTACATTAAAATAATATTATTAGTTATGAAAGCATTTTTGTTAAATACATAAATAATAAAAAAATAATAATAAATGTAAATGCTAGCTAAACATAAATAAATAAATTAATATAATTAAATGTTGTGTTAAGTGGCAATAAAAATAGATAATATTTATGAGTTGTCATAAAAATCATATCTAGTAAATACTAAATAAATAAGAATAAAAATGATTCTTGCCTAGTTGTAAAGGAAATAAATAAGATAAAAATATATATTGTCTAGTCTGATTGTAAATGATAAAAAATAGCAAATTGTAAGAAAGAGATTTAGGCAGAATTTATTGCCTTTAATGGGAGGAATCTTCTAGAAGATATTGAGGAGATTTCTCTCTCATAAGAATATTCAGCAAAGGGAACTTTTGGGGGAGAGAGGAGATGGGAGAGACTAGTTTGTCACTGCAGCAGTTGAACCTGACATCGAATCTTCAACCCAGTCAAGCAAGAAAAATCAGGTTCCTTTGGTTCTAATTTCTGTCTCAATTTTCAGTTGAAGCAAATGTTTGATTTATGATTTTTCCTATTGATTATAATTTGTTTGAGAGGTTAGAATCCTTGTTATCAGATCCATTTGTGCATGTCTGTATCATTGCATTTTTGGGAATCACCGATTGAAGTGATTGTCTATCTCTCAGCCATTTCGTCTCTATTTTAGTAGTCTGTTGTGTTAGCCATAACTTTATTTTTATGAATAGAGTTCCTCTAAATTTTTTATTTATGGTGTATGACCTAGCTATCTAAATCATATCCAAAAATTGTCTATACCCAGTTTGTCGTTTTGGGGATATGAATATTTTGTGACTGTCTACCTCTCACCCATTTCATCTCTGTTTTAGCAGTCTGTTGCGTTAGCCATAACTTTATTTTTATGAACTAGGTTCCTCTAGAATTTTAATATATGGTGCATGACCTAGTTATCTAAATTATATCCAAAAATCAGCCATACCTAGTTTGTCATTTTTGAGATGTTAATATTTTGTGACTGTCTACCTCTCACCCATTTCGTCTCTGTTTTAGTAGTCTGTTGTGTTAGCCATAACTTCATTTTTATGAATTGGGTTTCTCTAATTTTTTTATATATAGTGCAAAGCTTATGTATCTAACTCATATCCAAAAATTAGCCATACCCAGTTTGTCAGTTTTGAGATATGAATATTTTGTGACTATCTATCTCTCACCCATTTTGTCTCTGTTAAAATAGTTAGTTGCCTCACCAATAACTCTATATTTTTTAACTAGGTTTCTCTGAGATTTTTCAACAAATTCATTTTGTACATATACTATGATCATTGCTTTCCATAATATGACTCTCTTTGAGGCATTCTACCAATCAACCTGCGTGCCCTGTCTATGCTTTCACATTTTGCATTATTGAGCTTCTAAAGCCTTCTCAACAAATTCATTTTATGCTGATCCTATCATTTGCATGTGGTTAAAAGTGTGGTAGATTTGATGATGTTAGATCTATAGGAATGTTTTGTTGTTCTATACTCCTTTCCTCTCATGCTAACCTTAGAACAAGGTTTTTTCATTGTAGCTTCGGGTTTTGTATCTTGTGATTCTAACTAGTGTAAGATATTTATAGTATTCTAATATTATAAGCTTTTAGCCTTGCTTATACAGTTATATTTAATAGTATTTACAATTGTCTAGATTATTAATGAAATCTACATCAGTTTAAATAGTGTAAATAATTGTTGTGTTTAATTTGTATGCCTTAGAGTTATTTGCAGTTTGTTCGCAATCATTTTAATTAAATGAAATTAAAATAAGTCTTGGGAACTATTAGTTAAAATATTGTTACTCATAGACTCTTATATCTTATGATCCTAAAAGTAACTATTACTAGTGGTTGGAATATGATAGTTCTATATTGTTGAGGAAGATTTACTTTATGATTGTTAGATGATTGATCATGATTCAATTAATGTTACATTCTTCAAGACCCATAATTAGTGCATTATGTCATATGTTGCAATTGTGGTGTTGTATTTGAATTATTCATGAAGGATCTTAGTTTGGTCTATTAGGTGATGATGTGCATTTGAGAGTGAATGTGATGTGATACCATAGTGTTTAGTGTGTCAAGTGTTTGTGTCATTTGGGAAAATTTATTCTAGAGGCCAAGAGGGGTAGTCATGTGTATGACTCATGTGATTATGTAATCTTGCTAATAGTTGAATATGTATTGGTTATATGTTGACTCCCCTTTGTTGATGGATTCATGTGGTTATGATGACTGTGCAAGATGGATAATGCCTTTCTCAGTGTACCTATTCATGTGGTTATGATGATTGTGCAAGATGGATAATACCTTGCTAAGTGTACCTATTCATGTGGTTATGATACTATGCAAGATGGGTAATGCCTTTCTTTGTGTAATGTGAAATGATGTATATTTTGTATTGTAAATGTATCATGATGAGAAATGTGAGAGTTCATGCTTGGGTTTTGTTTTGGCCTTTGAGAATCTAGATGCAGTGAAGGGGGAGTGGCTTTCAATGTGGGATCAGTGCCCAAAGTGGCTTGTCAGGGTAACCCATTGGAAGTTGTTAATCTAGTGATAACTTAATAATAAATTTAGAGGGTTGGGTAGTTTTCATACTAATTAAGATAATTGGATGCCTCACTCATGCCTGTAGTGCTCGTTCAGGCTAAGGATGAGATAAGAAGGCCGTGGTTGGAAAAAGCAACTTCCTTGTCCTCACGAAAGGAATGTCAGTTCCACATGTGTCACCCTATGGGGTCGGCGTCTAGTGAGAGATTGTCAAGGTAACCATAGATGGGGGCCAGTGCCTAGCGAGATACTATTAGGGTAACCCATGGATGGGGGTCGGCGTCTAGCTAGAGATTGTCAGGGTAACCCATGCTAGGACCATGCAATGACACTCATCCCTACTATAGTCTAGCATTCTCTAGTTGTGTTCTCCCCTTTATTTTTTGAATGCCTCTGGAAGTGTTGTTTGATTTACTTGCGATGTTCTTTTTTCAACTGTGTTTTATTGAAGTCTTATGTAGTCCTTGCACCTGTTAGTCTATTGTTATTCTTGATTGTTTTCTTAGTGGGACCTTATTGTTATCTCCTAGCATAGGGGGTGGACCTTAGGGTTCCACATGGTCGGGTGGTTGTGCTTTTATCTCCATTGGTTTCCCTTGCTATTGTTCGTGTGTGAGAAGGATGTACCTTTTATGGAAGATTTCATATCTTGCTCTAGCTTGAGGAGACAGATACTTATGATCATGTTTCAGTCTTGTATATCAGTTGAATCATGTACTTTATCTTGATGTATGTACTCTAATGTAATTTGGATAGCGATATTGTAAACAATGTAATGTTGTACTCTCTTGTAAAGGAGCTTGTTTATGTACTTGTGATCCTATGTGCAGGATCTTGATGCTTACTTATCTGATGATATAATATGGAATTGTATGTGTTTATTCATCTAATACAATTAGACTTAGAATGAACTGTGGTTGTTAGTTAATTCATAATGTTGGTTAGATTTTGTTTTAGTTCGTTAGTAATGCAGCCATGGAACCCTAGAGGATAAAGCTTAATTTAAATGTTATGAATAAATATATGATTGTTGTTATCTCTTTTGTTTAAAAAAAGTATTTGACCTTTTTGTAAGCTTAGTTGTGTTATCCTCTGGGTTCCTTGGCGAGGCGTTACATTTGGTATCAGAACCTAGGTTGCAACACTAGGATCTCTGGATTGTTGTTATTGCTCGAGGTTAAGAATTTTTTTCTCCTTGTGGCAAGTTGGTAATAGTACCTCTCACCTATGTGCCTTAGTATAACATTAGAAAGTTGATAAATCTACAGAATTGCTCTTTGATTTTGGAAGAAATAAATTCTTTATGCCTTGTTTTACTTATGTGTCTACCATGTATTCTCTCTCATTCTTTTTTGATAATGTGATGATATATTTGACAATATGTATTTCCTGAATGGTAGTGCTTGCTGATTTGCTGAGGCCTTGAGTCCCTCTTGTACTCTCTAGTGCTTTAAAAGAAAGAAGCATGATTACTGTTAGTGCATGTGATTAGGAGTGTGGTATATGCCCCCTCTAGTGATATGAATATCATGTACCCATTCTGTGTGGGGTGTTGTGAAAGGCCAGTAGTGTTTTGTGTTCCCTTGTTTGGTGAAGTAATCATACTTAGGGGTTATATTTACCTATGGGTGTAGAAGCACCATACCGTCTTTATGTTAATTGCATTATATGTGTAAGTATTGGAATGATTTAATCACTTGGTGGCTTCATTTGGATTATATGGTGCTGTCATGTGTGGGGTATCTTTGCGTGGTTGCTTGATAATCTGATATCTATTTCTTAGTTGGCCATGACCTCATGTGGAAGTTCTATTGTGATTTATGAAAGTTATCATTGTGTATACTTGTGTAAGAAATGTATGTAGGAGATCAAATTGGAGCCTATGTTAGACCCAGGAGATCATGAATGTGATATTGTAAGTCAATTATAAGTTTGAATTATTCTTGTGTGTGACATCATACATTTCCTCTGTAAGTATCTTTTTGCATAAGGAAGTAATTGTATATGTTCATAATTTGGTAAAAAGGAATTGTATTGCATTAAAGATAGAATTTTTTTTGTAAATAAGTAGCGACTATGTTGCCTTAAGTCCTTGTATAAAAGTTGCTTGGATAAGAAGATGTAGAAAACTTAGTTGTCTATGTGTTTGGTGTACATTCTCTAACGCATTTTGGACTTTGAGTCATGGGTTGTTGTGTAGCAGATACTCCCTTTTGTGGCTAAAATTAGTCACACCATGATGTGGATTTGTTTATAATATTGGTTGTTTTAGAATTTTTGATAGTTGTTTCATGTGTTGCAGGTGGGCTAACAGTGAATTTGTTTTCTTTGAACTCTCTTATGTTATTAGTGGTCACCAAAAGTCTTTTATTTATACTTGATTTATTGTTGAAAATTGCCGGCATATTGTGACTTAAGATTGAATTTGATTATTTCCCCACTTGGGTTTGCATTTTTTTTAATTTATATGGTGGTTGTTTTGAATATTTGTTTATGTTGGCTTCATTTCATGTTAAGTGTTGTTTATATCATGTTTATTTCGAACCTCTGATAGTGTGTTTAAGGGAGGACTCCGCAGAGGATTGTACTTTGCATGTTCGGTAATTAGTGGGAACCATAGTGGAAATAAGAGATGAAATGTATTTTTCTTTGTTAATATGTGAATGCAATTCTCTAAATTATTTAAAATTCTCAAAATATATGTGATTAGATTATAAGTAGATCACATGATACGTCTTAATGGTGAGGAATTGATATTCTTCTTGTCTTTATAAAATGATTGTGCATGTCTTATGAACAATTACTTAAAAGGGATGTTTATGTTGGCAATACTAATTTGTTATGTTTCCACCCTAGTCTGTGACTTCCAAGAGTAAGTCAAGTTTTAGGGGGGGAGGACGTAATGCCCCTCCATTCTCATCTTGGATGTGCAGATGGTCTGGCTAAGGAGTTTGAAGATGAAGGTAAAATAATAGGAATATTTAGGGTATGTTAGATAATTTATGTTGTACATTATATGGTGTTGGTAGATGCTACATTCATGTTGATGACATTCCTGATTATGCTCATGTGTGGTTTCATATGATATTTAGTATGTTTATCGATAATTTTTGTTGTGACACTGATAATTTATATGCTTTGACATTGTTTACATTCAGGTGATTATGATGTTGATCTTACTATGATTTTCATATGTTAGAATTGATTTTTATGTGACTGATTATGTATCATAGGATGTTATGTTGTGATGTTTTGTGTGGATTACTCTTATTATATGTATCATGCGATTATCTGATGATGGTTCTTATTTAGTCGTTCAGTAACTGATTGCTATGTGTGTTGTGATTACGTGTTTGATGTGGTGGTGAAAGGGACAATGTCGCATTATTCATGCGCGAGTACCCTGCTACGCTGTGATTCCCTTTCATGGTGTATTTGACTATATGATTATATATATGTTTCTATTTGTTTGACTGTTTGGTTGTTATAGGATGCAGGTACCAGGCGTCGACTCCACCTGAATTGACAAGTCTGAGTGTGCCTTAAAACTAATGGAAACTATTGAACGGAGATAACATGTGGTCCCCTAGTTAGCCATCATCCTTGAAAAGGATGAGTATCTAGTTTTGTACCCAGTCAGTGTTGTCTGTATGGGCATGATAGTCAGTCGTTGTCATTGTGGTCATGTTTTTTGATCATGCATAGTGTCGGGTATTGTTTGGCATTTGGGTTATTTAGTTTGGCATTGTTTGATTGTTGATTTGGTTAATTGTTGCATTAAAATAATATTATTAGTTATGAAAGCATTTTTGTTAAATAAATAAATAATAAAATAATAATAATAAATGTAAATGCTATCTAAAGATAAATAAATAAATTAATATAATTAAATGTTGTGTTAAGTGGCAATAAAAATAGATAATATTTATGAGTTGTCATAAAACTCATATATAGTAAATACTAAATAAATAAGAATAAAAATGATTCTTGTCTAGTTGTAAAGGAAATAAATAAGATAAAAAATATATTGTCTGGTCTGGTTGTAAATGATAAAAAATAGCAAATTGTAAGAAAGAGATTTTAGGCAAAATTTATTGCCTTTAATGGGAGGAATCTTCTGAACGATATTGAGGGGATTTCTCTCATAATAATCTTCAGTAGAGGGAACTTTTGGGGGAGAGAGGAGATGGGAGAGACTAATTTGTGGCTACAGCAGTTGAACCTGACATCGAATCTTCAACCTAGTCAAGCAAGCAAAATCAGGTTCCTTTGGTTCTAATTTCTGTCTCAGTTTTCGGTTGAAGCAAATGTTTGATTTATGATTTTTCCTATTGATTGTAATTTGCTTGAGAGGTTAGAAGCTTTGTTATCGATCCATTTGTGCATGTCTGTATCATTGCATTTCTAGGAATCACCTATTGAAGTGACTGTCTATCTCTCAACCATTTCGTCTCTATTTTAGCAGTCTGTTGCATTAGCCATAACTTTATTTTTACGAACTAGGTTCCTCTAAATGTTTTATATATGGTGCATGACCTAGTTATCTAAATCATAGCTAAAAATTGGCCATACCTAGTTTGTCATTTTAGAGATATGAATATTTTGTGACTGTTTACCTCTCACCCATTTCGTCTCTATTTTAGTAGTCTATTGTGTTAGCCATAACTTTATTTTTACGAACTAGGTTCCTCTAGAATTGTTATATATAGTGCATGACCTAGTTATTTAAATCATATCTAAAAATCAGCCATACCTAGTTTGTCATTTTTGAGATATGAATATTTTGTGACTATCTACCTCTCACCCATTGTGTCTATGTTTTAGCAATTTCTTGTGTTAGCCATAACTTCATTTTTACGAATTAGGTTTCTCTAATTTTTTTATATATGGTGTATGACCTAGATATCTAAATCATATTCAAACATTAGTCATACCTAGTTTGTCATTTTTGAGATATGAATATTTTGTGACTATCAACCTCTCACCCATTTCATCTATGTTAAAACAGTTAGTTGCGTCACCAATAACTCTATATTTTTGAACTGGGTTTCTCTGATATTTTTCAACAAATTTGTTTTGTGCATATCCTACGATCATTGCTTTCCATCATATGAGTCTCTTTGAGGAATTCTACCAATCAGTATGCATGCCCTATCTATGCTTTCACATTTTGCATTGTTGGTAGCTTCTAAAGCCTTCTCAACAAATTCATTTTGTGTTGATCCTATCATATGCATGTGGTTAAAAGTGTGGTAGATTTGATGAAGATGTTTGATCTATAAGAATATTTTTTTGTTCTATATTCCTTTCCTCTCATGCTAACCTTAGAACAAGGTTCTTTCATTGTAGCTTCGGGTTTTGTATCTTGTGATTCTAACTAGTGTAAGATATTTATAACATTCTAATATTATAGGCTTTTAGCCTTACTTATACAGTTATATTTAATAGTATTTACAATTGTCTAGATTGTTAATGAAATCTACATTAGTGCAAATAGTGTAAATAATTATTGTGTTTAATTTGTATGCCTTAGGGTTATTTGCAGTTTGTTCGCAGTCATTTTAATTAAATGAAATTAACATAAGTCTTGGGAACTATTAGTTAAAATATTGTTACTCGTGGACTCTTATATCTTATGATCCTAAAAGTAATTATTACTAGTGGTTGGCATATGATAGTTCTCTATTGTTGAGGAAGATTCACTTTATGATTGTTAGATGATTGATCATGATTCAATTAATGTTACATTCTTCAAGACCCATAATTAGTGCATTATGTCATATGTCGCAATTGTGGTGTTGTATTTGAATTATTCATGAAGGATCTTAGTTTGGTCTATTAGGTGATGATGTGCATTTGAGAGTGAATGTGATGTGAGAACATAGTGTTTAGTGTGTCAAGTGTTTGTGTCATTTGGGAAAGTTGATTCCAGAGGCCAAGAGGGGTAGTCGTGTGTATGACTCCTGTGATTATGTAATCTTGCTAATGGTTGAACATGTATTGGTTATATGTTGACTCCCCTCTGTGTATGGATTCATGTGGTTATGATGACTGTGCAAGATGGATAATGCCTTGCTCAGTGTACCTATTCATGTGGTTATGATGACTGTGCAAGATGGATAATACCTTGCTCAGTGTACCTATTCATGTGGTTATGATAACTATGCAAGATGGGTAATGCCTTACTGGTGCAGGAGCACCCGCACATGATCAGGATATAGGTCCGCATGATCAGGATATAGGTCCGCATGATGACATACATGATCAGGATGTAGGATAGTTATCATCATGCTGACGGGATAATCTATTTTTAGTATGTTTGACTTATCATGTAATAAGGTCCACGGTGACCGATGCTATGTAATAGTTCAGCACAGGAGTATGTGTAGGCAGTTAGAGGCAGTTAGAAATCGGGATAAGAGAGTCTGAGTTGTCCTCTCTCCCAGCCGCTTGGAAGCTCCCAGCCGCTGGGAAGTGATGTTAGTAGTACTCGAAGGATTTGTTATATATATCTTCGATCTGTAGGGTTTACATATAGTTTTTGATATAGTTTTGATATTGATGTACTGGTGTTGAGTTGAGATTCAGGAGAGCAGTTCAGACATTGTGAATCTGTATTCAGGACATTGAATTTCAATTGAATAAGATCTCGTCTTTTGCATTATCAGTTTGCATCTGTGTTGATTTCCTTTCCGTTTTGCAAGCTAATGACCACTTTCAACCCTTCCACCGGTTGATCCTGCAAATCGGTGGAATGGTCCTGTATCATAGCTTAGATTGCATTTGTGTTTTCTGTTTATGCATTGCATTGTTCAGGAGATCTGTTAGGAGCATGCTGTAAATCAGCCTAGCATCCTCATGTGCTAGGTCTAGAAGATAAACTGTTAGATTTTGGTTTGGGGGTGATCCGGCCCGGTCGTCACCTGATCTTTGTGAAATTATGCGGTTGTGAGTGTTTTCATGCAGTGGAAGGATACACAGGAGTCTGCATGTGCGTTTCCAGTCGGGACGAGCTGCAACAACATCTGCGAATCCATCGCCATCAGGATCGGGTCATGAAGTTGTTGAATTTGCATGTTGCAGGTGCATCATGATGTTTTGAGTTGGATATATATTCAGTGTATATATCGCAGTCAGGATCATCTCTCGGGGAAGGTCATCATCCGCATATCGCTAACGGATGCGGGTGTGAAAGTTGAGTTTTTGGCTAAGTGTTGAAGAGTTCATCAGGATGATGTGTGACGTCATCGTCATCAGGATATGACGTCATCGTCATCAGGATATTAGGAAATCCCTCTATGCGGTTTTATCCTGTTGTCGCTAAGTGGAAAGGTATCAGCGTAGGCAGGAAGTTGTATTAGCATCATCAGGAGGTTTCAAGAACCGGATGTTTAATATCATGATGCTGTTGCTTGTATCGTCGGGCAGTGAAGCATCGAAGGCAAGTTGTTGAAGTGGAACGTCATCAGGATATTTGGACAACCGGATATTTGGATATCCTGCTGACGAAGGTGATATTGAATATCATGATGATGCCGCTTGTATTTGGCACCCGATGAACAGTGCAACCGGAGGATGTTTGCGCCCGTGGATTATCATGATGATGATGTTAGGCGACCGTCGAAGGAGGTGAATAGTAATCGACAGGAGGATATTTGCGATCATCAGAAATATGATGATGCTGTTGAAATATGATGATGCAGTTGGTGTTGTTAGGAAATATGATGATGAGGTTCAGCCGATAGAGAAGTTTATCATGCTGTTTGTTTTGTTGGCAGCTCCTTCCTGTTAGGTTGCCTCCGTTGCGTTCCACTCTGCATCATAGTGGTATCAGAGCAAAGGTTAGGATCTTTTGGAAAAGATAAGCAGGATGTCAGACGAAGAAGGAACATCTGAGTTCCCAACAAAGATGACCAACGCTGAGTTGGCAGTTCTGGTGAAGAAACAGATTGCAGAAAGCAGGGCCGTGAAGGCTCAGAATCAGGAGTTGAAAGATGAGTTAGCAAAGTTGAGGAGCAAAGTAGGTTCTGGTAGAGAAGATGATAGGGAAGAAGAGGATATCCCTAATTGGAGCGAGGAGGTCATTCCTGCAGACCAGAGACCGCTGTTGAACGCCCTCAAGGCCATGGAGAGGAGAACCATGGATGTGAAGCTGGATTTGCCAGTGTTTACAGGTAAGATGGACCCTGATTCGGTAATGGAATGGATAGACTGTCTGAACAATTTCTTTGTGACAGAGGAGATACCAGAACAGCAGAGAGTGAAGATAGCACAGTCAAAGATGAAAGAAGCTGCCCTGACATGGTGGAACTTTGTTCAGGATGATAGAGTGCAGGAGGGCAAACGTAGAGTTGCCACATGGAAGAAGATGATGGAATTGGTGAAGGAGGCTTATATCCCTTTGGATTACAGTATCCAGTTACACAAGAGGAAGCAGAACCTGAAGCAGAAGGAGCTAGATGTCAGCTCATATACAGAAGAGTTCATGAAACTCTGTATGAAGACCAAGGTGAAAGAAAGTGAAGAAGAAAAGGTAGCCAGATACCTGAATGGACTGAGGTTTAATATTCAGGAAGATCTGAGTCTGTATAACCCAGATACAGTGCAGAAAAGTTTTCAGTTGGCACTGAAGGTGGAAGAAAAGCTGAAGAGAAAGCAAGATCAGAACAACAGAGGAAGAGGAAGACAACAAAGAGGTGGAAGAAGTCCTTCCAGAGGCAGAGGACAAGGACAGGGATATCAAGGAGAGTCTAGTCAAGACAATAGCAAGGGCAACAATAGCCAGAGTCAGAGAGAGAATTTCAGTCAGCAAGGAAACTTCAGAGGTAGAAGACCTTACAGAGGAAGATCCCAGGGCAGAGGATCCATCAGGTGTTACAACTGTAACAAAGAAGGCCATATAGCCAGCAGATGTCCAGACAAGGCCACAAGCTCAGCAGGTGAAAGGAGGACAAATCTGGTCAATGAACCTGATAATCAGAGTAGGACAAGTTCTAATGATTTTCAGAGTGTGAATGGTCCTGAGAATTATGGATATCCAGAAAGTGGAGAGTCCCTGATGATGAGAAGAACAGTAACTACCATGAAGGTACCTGATCAAGAAGCCCCTCAGAGAAAATCCCTTTTCAGAACCACTTGCAAAGCAGGAGGTAAGGCTTGTAAAGTTTTGATTGATTCTGGTTCTACTGAGAACTTTGTGTCTGAAGAAATGGTGGTGAAGCTGAAGCTTAGGAGATTGCCTCATCCATCTCCATATAAGGTCTCATGGCTTACTCAAGGTCAGCAGACAACTGTAGAAGAGCAGGCTTGGGTAGAATTCCAGATTGGTGGATATAAAGATAAGTTGTTGTTTGATATCACCAAGATGGATGCTTGCAACCTTTTGTTTGGTAGACCATGGCAATATGATCTGAAGGCACAGCATGATGGTGTTAAAAACACCTACAAAATCACTAAAGATGGTAAAGATGTAATACTACTCCCATTGAAGGAGAAAGAGGAGAAGTCTAAAGGCAAAGAAGTGAAGGTCATGCTGATGGAAGGCAAACAGTTTATGAAAGAAGTGGCAGCAGAAGATGCAGTTGCATATGCCCTGATCCCCTGTATGAGTGTGAATAAGGAACAATAGCAGGCAGGCAAGACAGAGAAGAAGCCAAGGTTGATGGACCCAGCTGTCCAAGAGTTATTGGATAAGTACAAAGGTGTTATCTCAGAGGGAATGCCAAGATCCCTACCACCTATCAGAGATATCAGTCATTGCATAGACTTGATTCCAGGGTCTACACTTCCAAATAAAGCAGCTTATAAGCTTACCCCAGAGCAGAATGCAGAAGTAGCCAGGCAGATTGAAGAATTGATGAATTCAGGTTTGATTGGAAAGAGTTTGAGCCCATGTGCAGTACCAGCTGTACTAGCACCTAAGAAGGAAGGCACTTGGAGACTTTGCACTGATTCCAGAGCCATCAACAAGATCACAATCAGGTATAGGTTTCCAATCCCCAGAATTGAGGATTTACTTGATTGTTTGGGAAATGCCAAGTATTTTACTAAAATAGATTTGAAGAGTGGATACCATCAGATAAGGATTAGACCAGGTGATGAGTGGAAGACAGCATTCAAAACAAATGAAGGTTTGTATGAATGGAAGGTTATGCCATTTGGTTTGTCTAATGCCCCTAGTACTTTCATGAGGCTGATGAATGAGGTTCTGAAGGAATTCATTGGTAAGTTTGTCATAGTCTATTTAGATGACATTCTGATTTTCAGTAACACCAGAGAAGAACATCTCAGGCATATAGAGCTGGTTCTCAAGAGGTTACATGAAGAGAAGCTGATGATAAACTTGGACAAGTGTCTGTTCATGAAACAGGAGATCACCTATTTAGGTTTTGTCATCTCACAAGGCAAGCTGCAGATGGATAAGGAGAAGGTGAGTGCCATTTTGAATTGGCCAACTCCACAGACCATGAATGAAGTCAGAAGTTTCCATGGGTTAGCAACCTTCTATAGAAAGTTCATCAGAGGGTTCAGTCATATTTGTGCACCCATGTTGGATACCATCAAAGGAGGACAAAAGTGCAGGTTTGTTTGGACTCAAGGAGCAGATGATTCCTTTGAGGCATTGAAGAGGAAGGTGGCACAGCAGCCAGTCCTTGCACTTCCAGATTTCAATAAGATCTTTCAGGTAGAGTGTGATGCCAGTCACATGGCCATTGGAGCAGTACTCAGTCAAGAGGGTAGACCAATTGCATTTTTCAGTGAAAAGCTCAATGATGCTAAGAAAAGGTATTCATCATATGATCTGGAAATGTATGCTTTAGTTCAGTCCCTAAAGAAATGGAGGCATTACCTGATGCCAAAGGAGTTCATAGTCTTCACAGATAATCAAGCTTTGAGTTTCATTAACAGTCAGGAGAAGCTGAACCACAGACATATGAAGTGGGTAGAAACACTACAGGCTTTCACTTTTACCTTGAAGCATAAGAAAGGGGTTAAGAACAAAGTTGCAGATGCTTTAAGCAGGAGAGTTCTCACAGTAAATCAGATTCAGTTAGAGAGTGTTGGCATTGACTCACTCAAGACCATGTATGAGTCTGATGAAGATTTTGGAGAAATATATCAGGTCTGTACTTCTTTTGGGGAGAAATACCATGCTGAGTTCTCTGAATACCTGATCCAAGATGGATTGCTGTTCAAGGGTGGACAGTTGTGTATTCCCAGATGTTCTATGAGGTTGAATATAATCAAGGAGAAACATTGTGGAGCAATGGCAGGTCATTTTGGTCTAGACAAGACTCTTGATCTGGTCAGGAGGCATTATTTCTGGCCTAAGTTGCAGTCAGATGTCAGGAAATTTGTAGAAACCTGTGTAATTTGTCAGAAGGCTAAAGGCAGGTCAACTAATGCAGGGTTATACCAGCCCTTACCCATTCCCTCCAGACCATGGGAAAGTATCAGTATGGATTTTGTTTTAGGTTTACCAAGGACCAGGAGAGGATTTGACAGTGTCTTTGTTGTAGTGGACAGGTTCAGTAAGATGGCACATTTCTTGCCATGCAAGACCACTGCAGATGCCTCATATATTGCAGATTTATTCTTCAGGGAAGTTGTCAGAATTCATGGGTTGCCTTTGAGCATAGTTTCAGACAGAGATGTGAAGTTTGTAGGTCATTTCTGGAGAACCCTATGGAGGAAGCTGGGAACCAATTTATCTTTTTCCTCTGCATATCATCCTCAAACGGATGGACAAACTGAGGTTGTGAACCGTTCCTTAGGGAATCTACTTAGATGCTTGACCAAACAGCATGGAGAGAAGTGGGACAATATTCTGTCTCAAGCTGAGTTTTCATATAATGATACTGTCAACAGGAGCACAGGAAGATCGCCTTTTCAGGTAGTCTATGGAATGCATCCCAGAGGTATTTTAGAGTTGCGAGAACTACCTACAGCAGATCCTGTTAGTGCAGATGGAGAAGCTTTTGCTGAAGCAATCAAAGAAGTTCATGATCAAGTTAAGACCCAACTCCAGCAAACAACTTTGAAATATAAGGAGTATGCTGACAAGAAGAAGAAGGATGTTCAATTTGCTGTTGGAGATTTGGTTTGGGTTCACTTGAAGAAAGACAGGCTCCCTAAGGGGAAGTATACTAAGCTCATGCAAAAGAAAGTTGGACCATGTCAGATTTTGCAAAAGCATGGCCAGAATGCTTATAAGATCCAACTACCACCTGATCTTGGTTTATCTCCTATCTTCAATGTATGTGACTTAACTCCATACAAGGCTAATCCAGATGCAGAGCAGGATATCCTACAGGATACAGTTGCTGAAGACATTCCTCCACATGATCCTCCACAGATACAGCAGATTTTGGACACTAAAGTGGTCAAACAGACCAGGAACAAGAAGTACTTGGAGTACCTCGTCTCTTGGAAAGGACAGCCGACTTCTGAAGCAGTATGGATGACTGCAGAACAGATACAGCAACATGGTGCCGACCTTGATACTCTCATCTCAAGTGGACTTGAGATTTCTTCTTTTGGGGAGTATGGTGCAGGAGCACCCGCACATGATCAGGATATAGGTCCGCATGATCAGGATATAGGTCCGCATGATGACATACATGATCAGGATGTAGGATAGTTATCATCATGCTGACGGGATAATCTATTTTTAGTATGTTTGACTTATCATGTAATAAGGTCCACGGTGACCGATGCTATGTAATAGTTCAGCACAGGAGTATGTGTAGGCAGTTAGAGGCAGTTAGAAATCGGGATAAGAGAGTCTGAGTTGTCCTCTCTCCCAGCCGCTTGGAAGCTCCCAGCCGCTGGGAAGTGATGTTAGTAGTACTCGAAGGATTTGTTATATATATCTTCGATCTGTAGGGTTTACATATAGTTTTTGATATAGTTTTGATATTGATGTACTGGTGTTGAGTTGAGATTCAGGAGAGCAGTTCAGACATTGTGAATCTGTATTCAGGACATTGAATTTCAATTGAATAAGATCTCGTCTTTTGCATTATCAGTTTGCATCTGTGTTGATTTCCTTTCCGTTTTGCAAGCTAATGACCACTTTCAACCCTTCCACTGGTTGATCCTGCAAATCGGTGGAATGGTCCTGTATCATAGCTTAGATTGCATTTGTGTTTTCTGTTTATGCATTGCATTGTTCAGGAGATCTGTTAGGAGCATGCTGTAAATCAGCCTAGCATCCTCATGTGCTAGGTCTAGAAGATAAACTGTTAGATTTTGGTTTGGGGGTGATCCGGCCCGGTCGTCACCTGATCTTTGTGAAATTATGCGGTTGTGAGTGTTTTCATGCAGTGGAAGGATACACAGGAGTCTGCATGTGCGTTTCCAGTCGGGACGAGCCGCAACAACATCTGCGAATCCATCGCCATCAGGATCGGGTCATGAAGTTGTTGAATTTGCATGTTGCAGGTGCATCATGATGTTTTGAGTTGGATATATATTCAGTGTATATATCGCAGTCAGGATCATCTCTCGGGGAAGGTCATCATCCGCATATCGCTAACGGATGCGGGTGTGAAAGTTGAGTTTTTGGCTAAGTGTTGAAGAGTTCATCAGGATGATGTGTGACGTCATCGTCATCAGGATATGACGTCATCGTCATCAGGATATTAGGAAATCCCTCTATGTGGTTTTATCCTGTTGTCGCTAAGTGGAAAGGTATCGGCGTAGGCAGGAAGTTGTATTAGCATCATCAGGAGGTTTCAAGAACCGGATGTTTAATATCATGATGCTGTTGCTTGTATCGTCGGGCAGTGAAGCATCGAAGGCAAGTTGTTGAAGTGGAACGTCATCAGGATATTTGGACAACCGGATATTTGGATATCCTGCTGACGAAGGTGATATTGAATATCATGATGATGCCGCTTGTATTTGGCACCCGATGAACAGTGCAACCGGAGGATGTTTGCGCCCGTGGATTATCATGATGATGATGTTAGGCGACCGTCGAAGGAGGTGAATAGTAATCGACAGGAGGATATTTGCGATCATCAGAAATATGATGATGCTGTTGAAATATGATGATGCAGTTGGTGTTGTTAGGAAATATGATGATGAGGTTCAGCCGATAGAGAAGTTTATCATGTTGTTTGTTTTGTTGGCAGCTCCTTCCTGTTAGGTTGCCTCCGTTGCGTTCCACTCTGCATCACTTACTCTGTGTAATGTGAAATGATGTATATTTTGTATTATAAATGTATCATGATGAGAAATGTGATAGTTCATGCTTGGGTTTTGTTTTATCCTTTGAGAATCTAGATGCAGTGAAGGGGGAGTGGTTTTTAATGTGGGGTCGGCGCCCAAAGTAGCTTGTCAAAGTAACCCATTGGAAGTTGTTAATCCAGTGATAACTTAATAATAAATATAGAGGGTTGGGTAGTTTTCATACTAATCAAGATAATTGGATGTCTCACTCATGCCTGTAGTGCTCGTTTAGGCTAAGGATGAGACGAGAAGGTTGTGGTTGGCAAAATCAACTTCCTTGTCCTCACGAAAGGAATGTTGGTTCTGCATGTGTCACCCTATGGGGCCGACGTCTAGTGAGAGATTGTTAGGGTAACCATAGATGGGGGTCGGCACCTAGCGAGAGACTGTTAGGGTAACCCATGGATGGGGGCTGACGTCTAGCTAGAGACTATCAGGGTAACCCATGTTAGGACCATGTGATGACAATCCTCCCTACTACAATCTAGCATTCTCTAGTTGTGTTCTCCCCTTTGTTTTGTGAATGCCTCTGGAAGTGTTGTTTGATTTACTTGCGATGTTCTTTTTTGACCTGTGTTGTATTGAAGTCTTGTGTAGTCCTTGCACCTGTTAGTCTACTGTCTTTCTTGATTGTTTTCTTAGTGGGACCTTATTGTTATCTCCTAACATGGGGGGTGGACCTTAGGGTTCCACATGGTCGGGTGGTTGTGCTTTTATCTCCACTAGTTTCCCTTGCTATTGTTCATGTACGAGAAAGATGTACCTTGTATGGAAGATTTCATATCTTGCTCTAGCTTGAGGAGACAGATACTTATGATCATGTTTCAGTCTTGTATATTAGTTGAATCATGTACTATTATCTTGATGTATGTACTCCAATGTAATCTAGATAATGATATTGTAAATAATGTAATGTTGTACTCTCTTGTAAAAGAGCTTGTTTAAGTACTTATGATCCTATGTGCAAGATAGATTGATGCTTACTTATCTGATGATATAATATGGAATTGTATGTGGTTATTCATCTGATGCAATTAGACTTAGAATGAACTGTGGTTGTTAGTTAATTCATAATGTTGGTTAGATTTTATTTTAGTTTATTAGTAATGCCGCCATGGAACCCTAGAGGATAAAGCTTAATTTAAATGATATGAATAAATATATGATTGTTGTTATCTCTTTCATTTAAAAAAATATATTTGACTTTTTTGTAAGCTCAGTTGTGTTATCCTCTAGGTTCCTTGGCGGGGCGTTAGATGTTGATGTGCATTGTGTTAATCTTTCATGCTTATGCTAATGTTGTAATGCTTAAGTTTTAATCTACTCTAGAGAAGTTAAAGTTTGTTTAGATATTGGTTCACCCCCCCCCCCCTTATTAGTATCCTAGTGTGTTCAACAATTATAAGGATTGGAATAATTAATATCTAAAAATATGAAAATTTAAAATAGTAATTTTTAAACATCTAGAAGAAGAGAAAGACGAATGCCAAGAAAAAATAATTACAAGAAAAGGTTTATGTAATCTCCTTATTACCTCTATAGTCCTCAAATATACCTCTAGGGTATCACTTCCCAAGAAGCGAGAGAGTAATCTTGATGAATGTTGTATTTAGTGCACTGTATAGAGGGGGTTTAAGAAGAGAGGAAAAACTAAGAAAAATAAATGCCCACATAGTTAGAATATGTTTATAATAATTGCATCTAAAACAACAAAAATGAACATTACATTTGTATACAAATTAAAAGGAATTAAACAAAATTCATACCCATAAAAGCATCTCAACAGTAAAATTAGGATAATTGTCAGAATTGCTATTGTGTGTTGAAATCATGACCATAAATTATTAAAATTGTTTAATTTAAGTGAAAAACATTGTTTAAAATAATAGATTTGGCCAAAAAAATAGTTTTATTATAAAATACTATGCATGTATTGTAACAAGACATATTCAACTGAATACATTTCAGATAAAACCTTTACAATAGAAAAGGTTTTGGTAAAACCATTTTTGGCCAAACATACCTAGCTAGCATCTGGCATTAAAATTTAGCCTCCTTGTTTATAAAACATTTTCAAACCCTACCTTTCACTTAGATTTTCTCAAATTGGGAACATTTTCACCAAAATCTAAAAATATTCTTTGGTAATTCTTAGAGCATAGAATTCAAAAATATATTTTTATCATTTTAACTACTTTTATTTTTTGTAATTAAACATAAGGCTGATTGGAAATTCAAAAATGTATGATAAAATTTATTTAAAAAATTTCAGAAAAATATGATGCACTAAAGTAGAGAATCCTCTCCAAAAAGGAATAGTTTTTTTTCAATGTTAAATAGTTAAAGTGGAGACCTGTTGAAACTATTACATTTTTAGTAAACTTGACTTTAAAAATTTATTAGAAAATAAATATTTATCACTTTTTTCAATGCATAGATATTCAAGTTAGCTAAGTGGGTAAAAACATGGAAATTTTTTAATTTTTTTTATTGAACGTTGATGAACATCAATCTTATTATCTGAACTACTTTTCAACAATTAAATTTTAGTGCCAATTTTATAAAAAACTATATCCAAATAATTTTTTTAAAAAAAACACAAACATAAACTACACTAAGAATTCTACATTTCATTAGTTTATACCATTTTAAAATTAAAACATATATGTCATTTTTAGGTGCTTCAAGTTAAAAAATTAGACTTGTGTTGGCCATTTCCTTTATAGAAAGGTGACATAGTTATAAACTTTCATCCTCTGACTAGATATATTAATTGTTACATTCTGCATGAGGATTGAATCAGTTGAACCCTAAAGTCTATGTGTTTGTTAAATTCAAGTATAATTTATTTATGATTGGCTAAACAAGAAGATAGTTGTTATGTCTTAGCAATGAAAATAATTTGAAGTTGGGATCTCCTAGTTAAGATTAGGTCTAAACCCTGAATCCTTCTTGTATATGTGGTTTTGTAATCTCATTACTTTGAGCCATGAGTGGTAAACCCTAAGGGATAGATAATATTATAAGACTTGGGGTTTTTGGCTTATTTGGTAGGATAGATTTATTGTTCATCCATATGGTTTAGTAGGTTTTTGAGGGTGGAAGGTTACATAGGCACGTACCCTCCTTTGTGTGTTTCTCATTTAGACTCAAATAAATTGTTGATAAACATTATGAGAATTTGATCTATATGTTATTTACTAGAATGCTAAGCTAATACGGCTAAGGTAGGGGATAAAGTTTTTGGGTGTATACATGTCAACCATTGTTGTAATTTGATATAGACTCAATATTTAGTATATTATTTCTATCTTTCCTTAACTTTGAGAAAATGATGATTGGGTTACTATTAGCAAGTTTCAAGACTATCATTATAGACTAAACTTATGACATTAAGCTAGAATGATGAACATTATATTAGGAGTTGAGGATTAGTTGTGAACATATGTTGACTCTTACTCCAAATTCTTAATCATTGAGATGCACATATGTGGACTGAGAATTTCATGTGTATGAAATTTTTTGGTAAGATCATGTTAGTTAGAATTAGCCCTTGTTTGATTTTATTAGTGGTAGGGTAGTCACTTCTTTAACTTTATATTATTTATTTGTACCTATATAGGAAGGGTATTGGATGAATTTGGTACCTTGTAATAATGTAACAATGACACCTTAGTCCTTATTTACTTACATCTTAGGTTTATGAAGTCTTAAATGGTTAATAGTATCAAGTATGTTGTGTTGCATTCTAAATGCATTCTAAGGAAATGCACAACCCTAGAGTGTGAGGTTTCTCCCTAGGTTTAATTCAATCTAAACATTGACACTAAGCAAATCATTTATTATCCTTAAGTTGAATTGTCATGCAGATGAACCTAAGAGGTTTAACAATACTCTAGATTATCTATGTATGATGTATAAATGTGATAATTATGCTATCATTGTGATCTTTCTAATACTCTAGATTGCCTATGTATGATGCATATATGTGAGAATTATGTTATCATTGTGATCTTTCTAATATTGTGGTAAGGGTGTTATTAAACTATTTAGCCTATGGTTTGGGGCTAGGTGGTGATCCTAGGTTGAGCTCATATTACACCATGCCACATCCCAAAATTATGTGACTAAGATAATGTTATTTTTTGCTTAGTTGAAAGTTAAAATAATTTTCCTAAGGCTTTTCTTCAAAAGATATTTACAAGTTGAAAATCTTAAAAGTGTTGTTGAGAAACTATGATTTTGTATCAATGCTGGCACACAGACACATGAGGGCCACTATATTGTAATCTTTGATATACATAAAAGGAAGCATAATAAGTCTTATCTTATGGGATTGAATATACACTAATGTTGATAGAGGGATCAATGTAAAGTTAAATATTTCAAGTGAAACCTTGATTGTAGAAAAGCAATCTATGTCTATAATTAATTAGTAGATATCTTGATTTGACTTCATAATTGTATTAACTTAATTAAGGGCACCTTATGAGTTTTTTGAAGGTTTGGATTCTTCCTTAGTGAAAATAGATAAATGAAGATTATTTCATTTGTTATAACAAGAAGATACTATTGTATTTAATTATATGTACAATGAGAAACATATGTCATGATAGCTTGATTATGACCTAGCTATGAAGATTAACTATACCTAATATTAAATTTCTTATGATTTCATTAATAATCATTGAAGTCAAGGGAAAAGCTACAATCATCCAGAAATTAAACCACAACTAACCCTAGCTCCCAATAGAGTGCAAACTAGCCTAGAAAACAGTAAAATAAACATGAAATAGACTATAAATCTAAGCTAACATTTGACTAATCTCCATTGTTCTCTTCCATCTTCCATAATGTTCTTAGATTTATAGTTTTGCAACAATCTAGAGAAGCTCAAATGGTTGAAAATGGCAAGATATTGGAGAAAGAGATTTAAGAGCATAAGAGAAAAAATGAACTAAGAGATTAAGAGATCAAAAACTAAGAGAGCTGAAAATGAGTTGGAGAAGGTGTTTTATAGAAGAGCTTGTTTGAATGAATGGCCTAGATTGAGTGTTGACTTCTTGGTGAAATGAAGGGTTGTGATTGATTAGGGTTCCCTTTCACTAAAGGATAAGAGATAATTTCAAATTGGGAGAAACGATGAGGTGGAGGATGTTTTTAAATTAAATAAATTAGGTTCATTTATTTAATCTATTTGAGAAGGGGAATAATGTGATGTGATTAATTTGCATAGGTGAGACCTCTTTAAGTAGAACAAGGCCAATAGTTTAAATAAATGTTTATTTATTTAAATTAAAGGAGGAAAGGGGATAGTGAATAATTAAATAATTAATCAATTAAAATTAATTATTTAACCATAGAGGAAAATTAGGGAAAATAGTAGAATGTGGAAGAGATTGGTGTTTTGGAATCTAAGGACACTTTTAGGTGTCTACATTTTGCCCCTCTTTGAGATGATGTTCAAGATGATGAGATTTATGTCGAGTAACATCATTTCAAAGAAGCTAAGGAAATGGATAGAGGAAAATGATGATGATGGAAAGATAGGAATGATGATGCCCCCTTGAGAGGATAGGTAGGTTGGACAAACACAAGTAGGCTCTCGAAATGAAAGGGCTTGGTCAAGGAAGAAAGATAGGGGAATGGATATACGAAATGAATGATATGTTAAGCTGCAATTAAGGTGGAGGAATGAAAGATTAGCTAGAAGAATGGGAATGAGATCTTGCTTTGATAGATTTTTGAGCTTCTCACTTGCAATTTTTTTGCTTATCATCATAAAACTTATTATGTTAAAGGACAACAAATGCAATGGCATGACAGAGGCCAAAGTGCAACAATGTGATCCCTTGCGAAACAAGCACATGATAGACAAGGAATTCCTGACTCAGACTAGTAACTGTGGTACCTTGTCACAACATGTGATGAGATAAATGTGAGATATGCAAAGCCTCATGCAAGGAAGCATTGATTCTTTCCTATGCATAGGATGTCTTTGATTCATACCTAATGGAATCCTGATCACATGCGAGGCACCAAGTTGCCCCAGTCATTTTGTCAAGACAAACCAAAAACAACAATCAAAGAAAAGGTCCCACTCTATCCTCTCTTCTCTTCATCACTTAGGGACTACCTCGAGAAGCATAAGAATGAGACTGAAAAACAATCTAGTAAAAGCAAAGACAGACTAGACCAACAGAGTCAACAGCCATTAGATCGTTTGCCAAGTGATATGTGTTTGTTTGTTTGATTGGTTGTGATAGGTGAATGATGTCTGGTTTCAAGATGGAAGGTATGTCGTATAAGATGCCTAGTCTGGTTTTAACAATGGCCCTACCTATTTAAAGCAAGTGATAAGATTGTGATATCCCGTATAAGACATGTGATCTGGTTTTAGGAATGCCACAAGTTGTGAAGAATGCTTGGTATGTAATTATTGTGAATGTTTGAAGGATGAAACTTGTCATCTAAGTAGTGAAGCCTAATTTTAACTATGCTCCATGTGGTTGTTGATGATGATTGTTCATGGAGATGCTCGATTACAACCATGCAAGTGATCGTGTGGCTATTTTTTGATGAGTTGTCTTGTTGACATGCAAGGTTGTTTTCTTATGAAAGACTGATTACTTTAGTCTCATCAAAGTGTCCATTGTGTTAAGGGATGACTTATTATGACCATTAACTCAACGAGCCCTAAGGGACTGACCTAATGCCTCAAGGGTTCATCGAAGATGGCCTTGCCTACGTGAAAGCTCATAGGTGTCATAGTTCAACCAGGTGGACTTTGACACAGTTTATTTCTTGGTATTTTTTGGTTGATTATTTATTTTTTGTGATTTTTGATGATATACAATGTTTTTGGGATTTTTGAAGATATTTGGATGTTTTTGGATTTTTGGAATATTTTATTTTTTTGGTTTTTTTAAAATATTTGATGTTTTTGTATTTTTGAGAAAGTTTTGATGGGTTTGATTCAAATGCAAGATAAAGTGATAACACACGCAAGAAATCAAGCAAGCAAGCATGCACAAATGATTCAAAAACAAACAAGGTATTGCCTTTTTCAAGCTGTAAACCAATGATTAAGTGATTGATTGATGATTGTGTATGGTTTTAGGAATAAAACATGTCATCTAAGATGCTTGGTCTGGTTTCAACAATGCAACATCCTATCTAAGATAATTGATTGATTGATTGACACTAGTGTTGTTGGCCATGTGAGCAACACTAGGATTGGATTGATGATTGATTGATTGATTGGTTTACATCAATATTAGGATCAAAACAATTGATCCAATTGGATAATTTGACTTGATTGATTGACTTGATTGGTATGGATTGATTATTGAATTGCATTCAGATCATTGATTGGATTTGATTTGATAAGGATGATTGGATGTGATTGAGTGAAGAATTGATTTAAATGATTGGATTTGAAGGGGTGATTTGATTGGAATGATTTGAAGAAGTGATTGATTAATGAGTGGTGATGGATTGGATTGATTAAATTGCTTGGATTTTTGTTGGATATTTGATTTTTTTTGGACTTTTGACATGTTTTGATTTTTTTGTGTTTGAATGTTTCAGAATGGCATTGGATGACAATCTTGATAGCCTTTGTGCTAGATACCAATGACAAGGGGGAACCAAGTCTAGGTGCAAGGATGAAGGTAGGATGGATAAACAGATGGGCGATAGTGAATGAAATGGATGTGTGCATCATGAGAGGGGAGGATGTGATCTCCAAAGGCTATATCGAATAGGAACAACGTGTCCCATTCTAAGTACAATATGTATGACAAAGCTCATGACGATAAGATGATAAGATGGATTATTTGGATAGGATGAGGTATATCAAGGGATATCCACAACATGTGTCAACATTTTACCCCCATTTTTCATCAAGATCAAAAAGAGGAAGGGAAGATGAATGGACTCAATATAATAGGTATATGTGCATGGTGTAATGGAAAAGTATGGTAAGTAGGAGATGGTAAGATAGGATATAATATGATGGATAGATGAGACAATGTGTCCCCAAGTGTAAGTTACATAGAAGATCAATCTGTGTATAGGGATTTAATCGAGATCAAATGATAATCAAAAGAATGAAATAATCAACTCAATCTTATAACATCAAGATAACGATCTAAGAAAATAACCAAATAATCAATGAATAATAACAAAAACAATAAAAGCTTTCACCTAGATTGTATTGTTATCTTGGTCGAATGTAGATTGCTTCATAAATTGTGAAACCATGTTTGCAACAAGTGGATGTAGATTGTGTTTGTGCTCAAAAGATCGATGTATGCTCAATGCGCTATATGGATGCCTGAGAATAAATGATCAAAGAGGGTTTGTTATGGAGATTAGGGGGTTTATAAAGGATTCAATAAAGATCGATCAATGGTCTAGAAAATTCAACAGAATAAATGAATGAGATAAATCTAAAATTCATGATGAATGTGCACCTAACATGTGTCAGACAAAAAGTTATTTTTGTTTGAGTTAACTAATTGATTTAGCAAAGACATGGAATAGACATGACATATAATTAGATTTAATCAAAAATAGAAATATTTTTTTCTATTTTATGAGTTGGTGATAAAAACAATATTGATTAAGTCAATTAACTTAACTTATAATATTCTTTTTGCATGATTTGAGATAAATTAAATAATAAATTATTTAATTTTGTGTGCATGATGAACAAGATTTATTTTTAGAGGAATTGGAAGATAATTGAGCAAATTAAATAAATAAATTTATTTAATTTTTGTGCATGATTAGAAGAATAAATAAAATATTTTATTTATATTTTATTTTTAGAGATTGAGATAATTTAAATAAATTTGAATGATTTATTTAAATTTGGAAGAATAATTGATTTAATTAAATAATTAAAATTATTTAATTATGGATAAGAGGATTTTAATGATAAATTAATTAAATAATTAATGTATTCAATTGACATGGATTTGAATTTTGGAAGAAGATAATGATTTAATTAAATATTTAAAATTATTTAATTTTGGAAGAATAAAGTTGATTTTCATGAAATTAATTAAACAAATAGAATTTATTCAATTAATGTTGAATTTAGGAGATTTGGAAGAATTTGGTGATTTTGATGAAATTAATTAAATAATTAGATTATGTAATTAACGTTGAAATGCAGATGACTCAAAGACATGGTTATTTTAGGGTGTCTACATTTTGCCCCTCTTTGATGCAATGCAGTTTATAGTGTTGTGTCAAAGAAAATGATTGTTGAAGACATGATACAATTTTGATGCCCCAGTGTAGCTAGTTGCCCCTGTATAGCTGGTGTAGGATGCCCCCTAGAGAGGAAAGACAAGGTAGTGATAGAAGGAATGGGTCGATGCTCGACTAGAAGATTGTGTTGGAGAAAAATGAGGTTGGATTGATGGAGGCTGACATATGGTGATGCAGGTAGAAGAAAGTGGAGATAGAATAGAACATTATAGAAAGATTATTGACTGATCTTGCTTTGAAAAACTATATGATGATTTGGATAAATGGATGGGTAGATGGATAAGCTTGTTGCAACAGTTACATAAATGTTTATAAAGAGCAATCCTTATTTTTGATATATAGCACATGGATAGTTTTCCACCAAGGTATAAATGACCAAGGTGTTGTGATATCTGAGTACGTGGATATTGACTCTACAAGCAGATGGTTTGAACTTAGATCCTCTTAGACATAATATAACCTTGTTGGATATGTGAATGAGCCATAGTTTTGAACATAAAATATACCTTAATACATAAATGTAAAAACTATGTTAATATGTAAGATGCTAGGTTGTAACTCTCACACAAGATAAATATGCTGCTAAGAAAGATACTATAGATCATTCCTCAAACATGACACACAAAAGAAATGACTATGCCCCTAACCCCTACTGCATCGCAACATACCAAGATATAGATAAATCAAGGTAGTCTTGAATAGGTAATGGGAAAGGAACAAAAAGATAAACCAAAAAGCAAATTGACTGACTTACAAAGTAAACATACAGCCAACATATTCTTGTGCCAAAGAGGTTGCTTAGGATAGATTGGATAGACAGGATAGATAGTAGCCTTATTGTAGGAACGATATATCCATTAAAGGGTGTTGATCTGTTGATAGGATAATGTCTAGTTTTAGGAAATGCAACATGTCGTATAAGACGCCTGGTCTAGTTTTGACAATGGAACATTCTGTATGAGACAATTGTGTTGATTTGTTTCTTGGTTGAAGTTAATTGATGTAGAAGATGTTGGAAATCGATATGTAGGACAACATATGGCTCTGCAAGTAGGTGTTTTTGCTTCGGGTTTGGTTAAGGATTTTTTCTTTGCAAGGATGCATTTGTTTGTTATTTTTCTACTTGAGTTAGTCAAGTCAAGGTGAATGGATTTTAATAAATGAAAGATTAGAAAGATGGAATGTCAATGGATTGAGATGGGTGAAGAATGATGAATCATATGTGCCTGAGTACTACATACATCCTTCATATTCCAGACTGCCTACATACCATGTATCCACGGGATCAAGGCACATTACGATGAAAGATGAATTTGATAATGTTCTAGGTAGAGTGATGAGCGAGTCAAGGTGTTTGAGCTTGGGTAGGTGAAATGATGATATCTTATGTACCTGAGTATTGGATACTTCCTTCATAGTCTAGACTGCCTACATACCCATATCCATGGGATCAAGGTACCTTAAGATTGAGATGAGATGATATGTAGTTCTGGTTTGTTTGATGATGTAGGATTGGATGAAGTGAGGGGACATGGTGAGATGGTTGAAGTGTTTGGTTTGATGTGTTTTTTTTTTTGTGTGTTTTGAAGTGTCTTTGAACCATGAACAAGGATCCATTCCTAGACCTAAGTTAAGGAAAGAGTTGCCCCCATTCTAGTAGAGGTGTTGTTATGGTTGACTGACATAGGACAAAAATGGATGATAGGAAGACATAGATAGTTGACATAGGACAAGACATGGATAATTGTTGACATAGGATGATTTGACATAGGATAACTTAACATGGATAACGTTTTGACCTAGGACAAGACATGGATAACTTGACATGGATAACGATGATGGATAAGTGATAACTGACATGGGACAAGTGATAACTGACATAGGATAATGATGATGGACATTGACAGATTTCCAAGCTATTCTAGATAGGGAAATGGAAATGCGAAAAAAGGTCAATGGTTTTATTATGGATGGATGGATGAAGATTTATTATGAAATGGACATGGGATGAAAAAGACTCGATAGATGATGGATGTTGACTCTACATATAGCCCTATTTCTAGGTTTTCACTATGGTACTTATCCAAGGCACCTGTTTACCAGGTTTTCACCAAAGGACGGATTATTTTTTTATTTTTTTGAATTTTTTTTGAGATGGATACTCTGAGGATAAGGAAAAGAACTCCTTGAGATGAACACTGTTGAGTGTCTCATCTAGAAGAATGCCTTCAGGTGTTGCTAAAGTATAAGCTCCTGATCCATATGTTGAAATAACAAAGGGTCCTAACTAATTAGGCTCGAACTTGCCCTTTTTTTCTCGATCTGCTTGATTTCTCTGATTTTCCTTTAAGACAAGGTCACCAACTTGAAACTGTCTTTCTATGATTTTCTTGTTATAGTTGCACTAGAGGTAGTTTTGATAGACATGAAGATGATTAAGCATTGCAAGACACCTCTCATCTAGTAGTTCTAGCTCAGCTAATCTAGAAGTGTGATACTCCTCTCCATCAATCATGTGTTGCATGGAGACTCTAAGGAATGGGATCTTGACCTCTATAGGTAGAATGGCTTCAGAGCCATAGACCAAAGTATAGGGTGTTTCACTAGTTGGTGTTCTGATACTAGTGTGATAGGCCCATAGGGCGGGATTGAGTTGCAGGTGATAGTCACGACCAACTTCATTGACCATTTTCTTAAGGATTTTGAGAATGGTTTTGTTGGAAACATCCGCTTGGTCGTTACTCTACAGATAGTAGGGAGTGGAAAAGTGATGTTGGATATTGTATTGTGTACATAAGGCATGGACATCTTGATTCTTGAATGGTCTCACATTATCGGTGACAATGGCTTAGGGGATACTATACTGACAAATGAGGTAGTTAAGGATAAACTTGGGTATTTGCTTGCTGGTGTTATAAGTCATGGGAATGGCTTTGACCCACTTCTGAAATACTTAGTGGTAGTAATGATAAATTTATGGCCATTGGATGAGGATGGGTAGATTTGTCCTATGAGGTCGAGACCCCATTGTGAAAAAGGCCATGGAGTTGTCATAGGTTGTAGTTCATGAGTTGGTGCATGAATCAAATCTCTATGCTACTGGCATTATAGACACTTCTTAGCAAACTGCATAGCATCTTGTTCCATGGTAGGCCAGTAATAGCCTATTCGAAGTATCTTCTTAACTAGATTAGGACAAATAGAATGTATGCCACAGACACCTTCGCGTATGTCTCATAAGGTAGCATCAGCTTCTTCCACATTAAGATATCGTAAGAGGATACCATTGAGACTTTGGTGATATAGTGTATCACCTAGAATGGTGTAACAGGAGGATCAATAGATAAAGGTTTTGCATTGGGTTGTGGATAGTTCAAAGGGAAAGGTAACATTTTTAAGGTAGTCATAGATATCTTTGTACCATGGGGAATTGGGACCAACAAGTTTGCAGATGATTTTAGTAGTTGGAACATCGACGGCTAGTATCAACAATTTCTCAATCAAGAATTCACATTTTTGTGTGTTTGTAGGCATGTCTATAAGTGAACCTACAGAGGCCATAGAATCTATAGCTTTGTTATGCTCTCTTGGAATTTGCTCAAAAGTGATGCTAGAAAAGTGTGGTTTGTAAGCATCCACTAGTTGCTTGTAAGGAACTAGCTTTTCATCTTTTGTTTGGTACTCATCTGTGACTTGTCAAATGACTAGTTGTGAGTCTCCATATACCTATAGTTCTTTGATATCCCATTGGACTGCTATGTTGAGACCTATGAGGAGTGCTTCATATTCAACTATGTTGTTAGTGCAAGGAAATGCAAGGCGATATCAATTTGGGATATAGTCATTATGAGGTGTGACAAAAAGGATGCCGGCCCCTCAACCATGCTGTGTGTAGGAACCATCACAATACAACTTCCACATTACTGAGGTAGAAAGAGTGAATAGATTCTCATCTGGAAAGTCAGATACCATAGGATGTACATTTGTCATGGTAGCTGTATACACCTAAAAATGACATGACTCTGTCTAAATAAATATTCTTAATATTTATTCCAATTAATTTCTCTATCAATAAATAAATAAACAAATTTATTTATTTGATTCATATTTCTCTAAGTTAATTAAATATCAAAATATTTAATTACCTCTTCTAAAGTCAGAATTAAATAAAATCCTTTATTTGATTCAATCCTTCCAAAATAATTAAATAATTCTTAATTGTTTAATTAAATCACTTATTCTTCCTCCAAATTTAAATAAATAAATCAAATTTATTTAAATTCTCTCAATCTCTAAAAATAAAATACAATCAAATATTTTATTTATTCTTCCAAATCTTGCACAAACAATTAAATAAATTTATTTATTTATTTTTCTTTCTTATCTTCTAAATTCCTCGAAATATCTTGCAAATCTTCTAAAAATAAGTCTTCTTCTTCATGCACACAAAATTAAATAATTTATTATTTAATTTCTCTCAAATGATGCAAAAGCAAATCACAAGTTGAGTTAACTGATTTAGTCAATCTTGTTTTTATCAACAACTCTTAAATTAGAAAAAAAATTCTAATTTATGAAATCAAATCTTATCTTTATAAAAGAAAGCAGTTAACTCAAATAAAATAACTTTTTGTGTGACACATGTCTTCCTTCTATTCACGCACATCCTCTCAGGGTTTCTATGTCGTTGATCTTCTTATTCTTTCTATACTGTTGATTTTCTCTCTCAAGTCTATAAATTGAACCCTATTCCTCCATTTCTATCATCCAAGCTTTTAGTACACTTACTCTGCAGGAATCACAGCACACCTTTGGCACCAAATTCCTCCATTGCTTGCGATCAACTTGTTACCATCACTGTTATCATTATTGTTGTGTATGAGGAAAATTGAGATGTCAAATGATAAAATCAAAAACTATGATAATAACTAAAATTAATAACCCATAACATAAAGAGATCTATCTAAATAAAAAGCCATGATCAATGAATAAATCAAATAAAACAAGAAATCTTTTACCAGATTGTATTGTTCTCTTTTGTCGAATGTGGATTGCTCAAATATGTTGTGAAACTATGTTTGCAACAAGTGAATGCTCAAAGTGCTCAAAGTCAAAAGATCGTAAAAGGATGCTCAATGATGCGATGTATGCTCAAAGCGCTATAAAGGATGCCTGAGAATAAGTGATCGAAGAGGATTTGTGAAGGAGATGAGGAGTATTTATATAGGGTTCAAGCACGATCGATCGATAGATGAAATAAATCCATAGAATGAATGGTTGAGATAAATCAAATAACTCATGCTAAATGTGCACACGACATGTGTCACTCCAAAAAGGTTTTTTTATTAAGATAATTGCTTTGTTGATAAAGATAGATTTGATTTCATAAATTAGAATGCTTTTTCTTCTAATTCATTAGTTGATGAAAACAAGATAAATTAAAGCCAATTAACTCAACTTATAATTTGCCTTTTGAAGTTCTAAAAATAAGACTGATTGTGCACATGAGTTAACATGATATTTTTAGAGGAATTGGAAAGATAATTGAGATTAAATAAATAAATTTATTTAATTGATTGTGAATGAGTTTGAAGAATAGATAAGATGTGAAGATTTAAATAAATTAAACAAATAAATTGATTTAATTTATTTTGCATGATGAAGGATAAATAAAATATGTGATTATATTTTATTTTTAGAAGATAATTAAATAAATAAATTTATTTAATTGTTTGTGCAAGATTAGAAGACATGAAGATTATAAATAAAATACTTGATTTTATTTATTTTTAGAGGATTGAGCTAATTTAAATAAATTTGCATGATTTATTTAAATTTGGAAGAACAATTTGATTTAATTAAATAATGTAAATTATTTAATTGTAGATAAGAGAAGATTTTTTATGAATTAATTAAATAATTGGATTTATTTAATTAATGTGGACTTGAATTAGGGTGGTAGGGTGGGCACCCAATCCATGACATCCTGGATGGGTCGTAGCCATAAGTAAGCATTATGGCAAGACATTCTCTGTCGCTGGTCACAGTTAATCATCAATCATTTTGGTTATACGGCCTCACCAAACCTAGCTTTGATGACCAATCGCATGCTCCATATTAGGTGGACAATCCTCCTTCCCCTCCTTCTCCCACTGTCAAATGAATGAAGACAGTGCAAGGATTTTGACAGAAGAAGCCTCTAGAAGTTCCTCTTCGCCTTTATCAACTACAGTTAGTCTATCCATTTGAATTTAGTATTTTGTGGCATAGGTAGTAGTGGTCAACATGGCAAAGGGTTCTGGCTTCATTGCTAAGATTTCTATAGCTGGTCTGATAAATTTAGGTATGGCAACTCCCATTCAATTGGAGAGCTCTGTCCGTCAGATGGCTTTCAAAGGAGCCATCACAGACCAAAGACTCAAATGAATTCTGTGAAGGCATGAAGGTCTTCTACTTCCATCTGTGAAGCTCATTTTGGGGAAAGATTTCCTGCTCGCAGATGAGTTCTACAGGGTAGACACACATGTCTCCTCGTGGTTTCTTGCCTCCATCTTGGATGCAGGGGTGGTGATAGGAGCAGTGAAGGGGTTGATGGTAAAGCTGTTCAAACCAGAATTACTTGGCGGCCTCAATCTCATACTTGGTGCGGTCATCCCAGGGGCGGGAATCCCTCGCCCAAAAGACATCTTAACCCCAAAGAATCCTCTGACGTTGTGAAAGTCTTTCCCCTCATTCTTGATTTGAAAGGTTTGGCATTGATCGAGCACCAGGAGCGTGTGCTTCTAGCTTTTGGCTTTCTTCAGAATTCGTTGAACGTGGATGGGGACAATGGGGAGGTGGAATGGGTTGATGAGATCCAATCCATGGTAAGAGAGCTCAGCTTCCTGTAAGAGCTCAGTTTCTAGAATCCATAGTTTACTTAGAATCCTTTGATAGCTTGTCTATTAGCTCAGGTGTTTTAAGTCTTAGTAGGCTATCTGCATATGGTTAAGTCTTTGATGGTTTAGTAAGCCATAATGGCAATTTTGAAATATGTGGCTCTGTGAGGTCTTTTCGGCAGTCGATATGAAAGTCAATTTTTTGGTGGTTTGTAGGAAACCGGCTTATAGGCACTTGCTTGTAAATTTCTGCTCCTAAATCAATACAAATCTCTCTATTTATGAATAAAAAAAATTTTAATGTGGACTTGAAATTTGAAAGAGGATAATGGTTTAATTAAATAATTAAAATTATTTAATTTTGGAAGAATAAGGTTGATTTTGCTGAAATTAATTAAATAAATACAATTTATTCAATTAATGTTAAAATGCAGGAGTTTTGGAAGAATTGATGATTTTGATGAAATTATTTAAATAATTAGATTATTTAATTAACGCTAAAATGCAGGTGATTAGACAAAATACCAGTAATGTGATGACTTGGTCATTTTTGGGTGTCTACATTTTGCCCCTCTTTGATACAATGTAGTTTACAACATTGTGTCAAAGAAATCGATTATTGAAGACATCATACAATTTTTTATACCCCTGTGTAGCTGGCGTAGGATGCCCCCTCAAGAGGAAAGACAGGGAAGTGGTAGAAGTACTAGGTTGATTCTCGACTAGAAGATTGCGTTTGAGTTAGAAGAATGTGAAGATAGAAGAGAAGAATGATAGAAAAGACTGTTGATCGATCTTTGCTTGAAAAACTATATATAGCCATGGGTAAATGGATGGGTGAATGAGCTTGTTGCAATGGTTTCACAAATGTTTATAAACAACAATCCTTATTTTTGTTATAGCACATGGATAGTTTACCACCAAGGTATAAAAGACCAAGGTGTTGTGATATCTGAGTGCATGGATGTTGACTCTGCAAGCAAGTGGTTTGAACTTAGATCCCTTAGACATAATATAACCTTGTTGTACATGTGAATGAGCCATAGTCTTGAACATAAAATAAACTTTAATACATAAATGCAAAAAAGTGTATTAATATGTAAGATGCTAGGTCATAACACACATAAGATAAATATGCTTCTAAGAAAGATGCTAAAGATCATTTCTCAAACACGACACACAAAAGCAATGACTATGCCCCTAATCTATACTACATCGCAACATACCAATATTATAGACAAATCAAGGTAGCCTTGAATAGGTAACGGACAAAGGAACACAAGATAAACCAAAAAGCAAATTGACTGACTTACAAAGTAAACATACAACCAACATATTCTCTTGCCAAAGAGGTTGCTCATGATATATTTGATAGGAAAGATAACAACCTTATCATAGGAGCTATGTGTCCATTAAAGGGTGTTATCTGTTGAAAGGATAATGTCTAGTTTTAGGAAATGCCACATGTTGTATAAGACGCGTGTGTTGGTCTCAATCATGGAACACTCGGTATAAGACACGTTTGTTGATCTATTGCGCGGTTGAGATTGATTTAGCTGATGTTGGCGATTGATATGAAAGACAATGTATGGCTCTGTAAGTAAGTTTCTTTGCTTTAGGTTTGTTAAGGACTTTTACTTTGAAAGGATGCGTAGGTTTGTTTGCTTTACTGCTTGAGTTAGTCAAGTTGAGGTCAATGGACTGTGATAAATGGAAGACGAGAAAGAGGACATGTCAATGGATTGAGATGGGTGAAGAATGATGAATCATATGTGCCTGAGTACTAGATACATCCTTCGTATTCCAGAATTCCTACATACCCTGTATCCACAGGATCAAGGCACATTACGAGGAAAGATGAAAATGATAAATATGTAGTTCTGGGTAGAGTGATGAGATCGATCAAGGTGTTTGAGCTTGGGTAGGTGAAATGATGAGATCTTATGTACCTAAGTACTGGATACATCCTTTGAATTCTAGACCACCTACATACCCATATCCATGGGATCAAGGTACCTTAAGATTGAGATGAGACAATATGTAGTTCTGGTTGGTGTGATGATGTAGGAAAAGTCTTTTCGTGTACTTGGTGATGAACCGTGAACAAGGAACCATTCCAAGACCTAGGTGGAGGAAAGAGTTTCCCCCATTCTGGTAGAGCTGTTTCCATGAATGACTGATGGAGAAGACATAGAAAGTTTGACCTAGGACAAGACAGTGATAACTGTGGACATAGATCAAGACGTGGGATGATGACGATGGACATTGATAAATTTCCAAGCTATTCTAGATAAGGAGATGGAAATGCAAACAAGGTTAATAGTTTAATTATGGATGGATGCATGAAGTTTGTTGTGAAAGGGACATGGAGAGAACATGACTCGATAGATGATGGATGCTAACTCTACACATAGCGCCTGTTTGCTAGGTTTTCACTATGGTACTTATCCAAGGCACCTATTTGCCAGGTTTTCACCAGAGGATGGATTTTTTTTTTGGACACTCTGAGGATCAGGCATAGAACTTCTTGAGATGAACATTGTTAAGTGGCTCATCTAGAGGAATGCCATCAAGTGTAGCTAAAGTATAAGCTCCTGATCCATATGCTACTATGACAATAAAGGGTCCTAACCAATTAGGCTCAAACTTCCCCTTCTTTTCTTGATCTGCTTGATTTCTTTGATTTTCTTTTAAGACAAGATCACCAAATTGAAACTGTCTTTCTTTGATCTTTTTGTTGTAATTACGCTGGAGGCGGTTTTAATAGACATGGAGATGATTAAGTGCAGCAAGGCGCCTCTTGTCTAGTAATTCTAGCTTAGCTAATTTGGAAGTGCGATAGTCCTCTCCATCAATTAGGTTCTGCATAGATACTTTGAGGGATGGGATCTTGACCTCTAGAGGTAGGATGGCTTTAGAGCCATAAACCAAGGCGTAGGGTGTTGCACCAATTTGTGTTCTGATACTAGTACAGTAGGCCCATAGGGTGGGATTGAGTTGTAAGTGCCAATCACGACCAGCTTCATTGACTATTTTCTTGAGGATTTTGAGGATGGTTTTGTTGGAAGCCTTGGCTTGGCCGTTACTCTGCCAATAGTATGGAGTTGAAAATTGATGTTGGATATTGTATTGTGTGCATAAGGCATGGACATCTTGATTCTTGAATGGCCTCCCATTATCAGTGACAATGGCTTGGGGAATACCATACCAGCAAATGAGGTAGTTTAGGATAAACTTAGCTATTTGCTTATCATTGATATAGGTCATGGGAATAGCTTTGGCCCACTTCGTGAAATACTCAGTGGCGGTAATGATAAATTTGTGGCCATTGGATGAGGATGGGTAGATTTGTCCTACAAGGTTGAGACCCCATTGAGAAAAAGGCCATGGAGTAGTCACAAGTTGTAGTTCATGAGCTAGTGTGTGAATCAAGTCTCCATACTACTGGCATTGTAGACACTTCTTAGCAAACTGTAAAGCATCTTGGTCTATTGTAGGCCAGTAATACCCTGTACGGAGTATCTTCTTAGAAAGATTAGGACCGGTAGAATGTGCACCACAAACACCTTCGTGTATGTCTCGTAAGGTAGCTTTGGCTTCTTCCACATTAAGACATCATAAGAGGATACCATCGAGACTCCTATGATAAAGTGTATCACCCAGAATAGTGTAACGGGAGGATCAACGGATAAAGGTTTTGCATTGGGTAGTGGATAGGTCAATGGGAAAGGTACCATTTTTAAGGTAGTCATAGATATCTTTGTACCATGGGGAATTAGGACCAACAAATTTGTAGATGATTTTAGTAATTAGAACATCGATGGCTAGTATCAACAATTGCTCGATCAAGAATTCACATTTCTGTGTGTTGGTAGGCATGTCTATAATGACCCCATAGAAGCCATAGAGTCTACAACCTTGTTATGCTCTCTTGGAATTTGCTCAAATGTAATGCTAGAAAAGTGTGGTTTATAGGCATCCACTAGTTGCTTGTAGGGGACCAACTTTTCATCTTTTGTTTGGTACTCATTTGTGACCTAGCGAATGACTAGTTGTGAGTCTCCATATACCTGTAATTCTATGATGTCCCATTGAACTGCTGTATTGAGACCTATGAGGCATGATTCATACTTGGCTATGTTGTTGGTGCAAGGAAATGCAAGATGATATGACTTTGGAATATAGTCATTTTGAGGTGTGATGAATAAGATGCTAGCCCCTGATCCATGTTGTGTGTAGGAACCATCAAAATACAACTTCCACATTATTAAGGTAGAAAGAGTGAAGAGATTCTCATCCAGAAAGTCAGATACCATAGGATGTACATCTGTCATAGGTGCTGCTACTAGTTGATCCACTAGGACTTGTCCCTTGATTGCTTTAGTATCCACATACTCAATGTCAAACTCACTAAGGATCATGACCCATTTAGCCAGTCTGCTTGTAAGAGCTACTTTTGCTAGTAGATACTTTAATGGATCAATTTTTCCTAGGAGATTTGTATGTTGGTTTAGCATGTAATGCCATAACTTTTGGGAAGCAAACACTACTACTAAACAAGCTCTTTCCATAGGTGAATAATTGAGTTCATAACCCATCAAAGTTTGACTGATATAATAGATTGCATAATCTTTTCTTGACTCATCATGCTATACTAGAAGAGCCCCTAGGGCTGTAGTTGCAGTTGAGATGTACAAGATCAAAGGTCTATTGGTGACTGGTGGTACCAAGACAGGAGGTGTAGCTAGATATTCTTTAAGTTGATCAAATGTTGCTTAACACTTATCATCCCATCGAAATGAGACATCCTTTCGGAGTAAGTGTTGAAATGGTTGACATTTATATGCTAGCTGTGAGATGAAATGCCTAATAGATTGTAACCTCCCTTGTAGGCTCCTTAATTCTTTTAGATTCTTTGATGGAGGCATCTTTCGTAGCTTTTGCTTGACTAGTTTAACTGTTGGATCAACTGTGAGATAGTGAACTACTAGCTTAGGTTCTAACCCTAGCATATCAGCATAGGTCCACACAAAACTGATGGTTCTCTGCAAGAAGTTGGTGAGATTCTTGTGCTCTTGTTCTGATAATGATGCTGCAAGGAATGTGGTCTTTGGATTTTGCTCTGTACCAAGATTTATCTCTGTAGAATCTTCCACTAGCAGAGCTAATTTCTCTTGATACTGAGATGGTAGGGGAAGGTCAAATCCTCCATCCTCAGATGCCACAATTGGGTTTTCACCTTTGGATACGTCCTTTATTTTTACTATTTTGTGATCAGGAGGTGCCACAGTGTGGTTTTCACCTAGAGATCTTTCTTTATTTTTACTTTTGCGATTGGAGGATTTGGCATTCTCACCAAAATAAGTTGTTGGCTCTAATTCAATTACAAAACCAACTTTGTGATTGCCAAGAGGGATACCATCCCAGAGTCCCATGAACTCAACTATAGCTTCATCATTCTGAAAAACATCTAGTACAGGGGCCCCTTGTTGGTCCTAATCGATAAGTTTAGGATAGACAAGTGTTACAATCTGGGTGCTAGTGGTGGATGTTAAGGATACAGATGATAGCATGAAAATGGAGGATTTTGTAAATAGGTTAGTCATATGGAGGGAAGAGTCATCGATGGTATCCTCATTAGACGTTGAATCGGTGGGAAAAGTTTCTGCCACCTTGTCAAGGATACCCCTGATGTCTAAGGCGCATGGTACGTTCCTCCCAAATCCTAACCCCTTCTTGTCTAGTTTCTTTGTCACAATAATGGGTTCCATACTTCCTTGATTCTATTTCCCAAGGTCACCTTTGCCTTTATAGCCCATGTTTTTGACTATCCTTAAGTCATTTCCATATTGCTTGACTGGTATTGTGACCGATTCTTTCTCCTTATAGAGCCAAGAAGAGATGTCTTCAATAGTTTCCTCAGCCAATAATTTTCCCTCTTAAAATTGAGTTAGAGATGCTAGGGGAGGAATTGCTGCTTTCTTAGTTACTTTGGCAATGGGTGGTTAGCCGTAGGATTTAGGGGATAAAGGCATCTGCCCTATGCAACAAGATTTTGAGATATCATATTCTCCAAAGCCAATATCATAGATGTGAGATTTGATTTCAGGAATAGGATGAGGATTAGGTTCACTTGTAGAGGCTTTTGTTAGAGTTTTAGAATCAACATATAATGGGGATTCAAGGGCTTTGTCATTATTGGGCACTTGGTTACAATTCTTATAACCTCCTTCTAAGACACGACAAAATTTGAAAGGATTAGGGTCACCTGGGATAGTTATCTCTTTACCATTGAATGGGAACTTGAGAAACTGATGGTACGTTGAGGGAACAGCTTTCATAGCATGGATCCATGGGCATCCTAGGATAATGTTGTAAGGTAACTCAATGTCAAGGACTTGGCACCTAGTTTCAAGCATGACTGGGCCTACTTGTATAAGCAAGTGGATAACACCTTCTGGCTAGCATTCAACATCATCATACCCCTTGATTGTAACACTTTGATCAATGTTGACTTGATCCTCAGGGTATCCCAATTGTTTGAGTAACTTTAGAGAACAGATATCGAGACCAGCACCACCATCTATAAGTATGTGTTTGATCTTACGTTTATGGATGAGAACCTCAATGTGAAGGGCATCACTGTGACATGGATCATGGGATGGGAGGTCTTTTTTAGAGAAGACCACATTGTAGGGTGAGGCAATGTTAGCTATAATAGCTTGGAAATCTATGACCGCTATGTTGTTAGGAACCGAAGACTCTTGTAGGGATTTTTCTAGCATAGCTTTATGTGCAAGTGACGACCCTAGAAGGTCCAAAATAGAGATCTGAGTAGGGGTTTTCCCTAGATGTTCAACAAGACTGTAATCAAATTGGGTTGGAAGACTTGGTGTAGGACCACGAATGGTGACATGACCACGACGAGTTGTAACAACGCAATCCGTAGATTTGCCTTTGATTTTGAGGGTAGATACACGACTCTCTTCAAAATGACCCACAATGGAGTCATAGGAAGTGGAAGCTTTGTTAACATCTTTACCTTTATCTAGAGGAGGACCTTCACCATGGTTAGGGAATGGTTCCTTGTACATGTTGAGATCCTTGTTGGTGTGTTGGATTGGTTGTTCATCCTCAAAAGTGATTTTATTTCTGTCAATGAGGTTTTGAATGATGTGCTTGAGTTTCATGCATGATGCAGTTCTGTGTCCTTTGCTCCTACAGAATTCACAATATTCATTTTCTCTGTACCACAAGGATTTGTAAATAGGTTCACCATATGGGGGAGCATCTGGTAAGGTGATGAGTTTATTGTGTATAAGTTTTTGTAAAAAAGTCTCAATAGGCTCTCCCAAGGGAGTTAATTGATGTGGTGGAGGGTAATTTTGTTGAGGTTGCTCTTGTTGTCATTGGTTTTGGTATGGTTGTCATTGTTGTTGTTGGTTCTGTTGAGGTGGAGGTTGACTTGGTTTGGAAAGTTGAAGGGGTTGTTGCAATGTTTGGACATGTTTAGAATTGACCACACCATCATTGACCACATTTTTATTTTTGTTCCAAAATTTGGGTTTATCATTTGATTGTTGTTGAGGAGCATTGTCTTTGTTGTCTTTAAAGATTTTGACCACACCTTTAGCAATGAGGGCTTTCTCAATGTTGATTCCCTTGTAGGTAATTTCGTCGAAGGTTGTTGCACTAAGAATTTGTAAATGGAAACCTAATTCTTGGTTAAGGTTTTGACAAATATGCTAACAAGTTGCTTTTCAAGTATCTTGAATGGGAATTTGCTAGCCATTTGTCTCCATCTTTGAAGGAAGGAAATGAACGTTTTCCCATTTTTCTGTTTATTATTGCATAGGTCGGTCATGGAGATCTCATGTTCTGTGTTGTAGGAGAAATGGGTGGCAAATTTCTCTGTAAGCTCATTAAAAGATTTGATACCCGTGGGTAGGTGTGAGAACCATTCTATTGCTTGACCTCCAAGACTGCAAGGAAAGAGGTGCATAAGATATGTGTCATTATGTGAGACCTCGAAGCAAGCAAGATAGAATTCTCTAAGATGGTCTTTTGGGTCATCTTTTCCTTTGTATTTATCAAATTTGGGAATAGTGAAATTGTGAGGAAAAGGGATCATGGGTAATGACCAATCAATTGGATAAGGACAACTTCTAAAGAGAAGGTCTTCTTAGTGTGGCCAAATGTAAGATCAGATAGTTGTTGAACTTCCGCAATTTTTAGTTCCATAGTTGTGGGAGGGGTTAGAAACATCTCCTGTTGTCCTAGAAGTGGTTGTTATTGCCCATATGGAAGATTGTAGTGGAAGCCATGGGCATTGGTGATATAAGGGTCATATGATTGGTTGGGGTCGTATTGTTGTATGTTGGGTTTAGATTGGGTTAGAATTGGGTGTTTTGATTTTGGGGGGGGTGGAGATGGTGCTAGGTAAGAATGTAGGCTTTGTGATGGTTGTTGATAAGAGTTCTATTGTTGGTATTGAAGAGGTGGTGTGACGAAAGAATTTGGTGGAGGAAAGCTAAAGTATGTTGGGTTTGGTTGCAGTGGTGGAACATAGCTTTGGGAAGTTTGATTTTGGGAATGTTGAGGATTGAGATAGGTGTGGGTTAGGTTGAGAGTGGAAGATTGTTGTGGTGGAGGAACATAGGTAGATGTGTTTTGCAATAGTGGAGGTTGATTGGGAAATGTGTTGAAGAAGGTAAGTGTAGATGATTGTTGTGGTGAAGGGACATAAGTAGATGTGTTTTGTGATGGTTTGGGTTGTATGACATTGTTTTGGTTAAGGATATGAAAGGTTGATGATGTTGGGGGTGGTGTTTGTTGAGACCCTTGTTGCATGGCTACATAAGTGTTTCCCAGGTTGTAATTTGGTGGAAAACCTTCTCGTGATGGGGTAGCCAATGTTCCACTTGCGATTGGTGTGGGCATTTTGGAAGGTTGTTGAGTGTTTGATTTTGCTAGAGCGGCTTGTCTTGCTAGTTCTGCTTGACGATGTAGAGTCTCTTGTTGTTGTTTGTAGATCTCCATAGGAGTCAGGAGCGGTGATATGGGTCTCTCTACCATTAGATTTTGATAAAAAGGATTCTCATGTTGTGCAATTTTTCTCCCTTGTGAGCTTTGTTCAGGTATGAGTGTGGTCACAGTTGACATGGTTTTGACCATCGTTATAGTGTCTTGGGTGTTGTTAGGCTCCTAAGATTTGATAGATCAAAACCTTTGGGTAATTTGGCTCCTTGTTATGCTAGCAAGCGAAAGAAATGATCTTGGTTCTCACTAAGGATTTTGTTAAAGGCGGTCATGGCTCTAGGATCTTGTATGATTTCATCAAGGTCTTGTCTATCTTCTTGAGAGGATTGACCTATTTCAAAGTGTTGCTCTTCTTGAGATGGGACTTGACCTATGGTATAACCGAGTGTAGCAAAATCATGAGGCATGCCGGTAGTGAATTGAGTTACATCAATCAAAGGGACATTATCTTCTTGAGGATTGTTTGGTTGGTCCTGTTGTGGTATGTTTTGAGAGTTGGTTGATTTTGCCATTGGTGTTTTTGGAGTAACCTTGGGAGTCATGTTGGATTGGCTTGGTTGAGGCGTATGAGGAGGTGATTTGCACTTCCTTGGGGTGACTTGCTTAGCCTTCATAGTTTGTTGGAGTCTAGTGGTTACCATGGGAGACACTAGGTCAACACGCTTTGTTTGAGATGTTTGTTGGGGTTCTATTGTGCTTTGGAAAATGATAGTTTTGATGATCAGTTTACTGGACCAAAGGCGCTGTACTGTTTGACCAAAGGTGCAGGACTATGTTACCAAACGTGAGCTACTGTGTTACCAAAGGCATGGGACTGAGCTGCCAAAGGTGAGGTATTGTTAGACCAAAGGTGAGTTACTGTTATACTAAGGGCGCTAAAGTAGGTTTGCCAGAGGCAAGGTACTATTATACCAAAGGCGAGTTACTGTAATACCAAAGGTGAGCTGTTGTTATACCAAGTGCGCTGAAGTAGTGTCAGTGATGTTTATAAGTCAAATTTTGATAGATTTTGTTTGGATTTTGATTAGATTTGCTTTGGCAAGAGAAAACACAGCAAACAAAGTGGCAAAAAGGACTGACACAACAGATAGTGTATGTTTGAGGCTCACAAAAAGCCCAATGTTGCCATGGGTATTTAGACAATTGCAAACAATATCAAGCATGTTTTATCCCTAGAGACAAGGTTTCATTGCAGTAGATCAGCTCACAACTTAATACTCCGTCGACCAAATGTCATTCCATAAAGGTCTCAGACATTTGTATCTTTGCAAGAGATGATAGGTAGGGATATCTCACCCTCCCCTTGGAAAGCTCAAGTAGGTCACAAGAGCTTTATGGTTGAGGGAATACTATCTCTTCTCAAGGGAGCCAATGGTGAGTATCTTGAGGGCATAAATCAATTTTCCTTTCACTGATGATTACCGCAATGTTCGGAGGTGGATTGGGTAGTCACTATCTAGATTGGTTCTTAGTAACTTTGAGGGACCAACGCCTTACGAGAAATGTGACAAGCTACTAAAAGATTTAACCAATCCTTCTAAGAGTATCAAACACTTCGCTCAATGTAAAAATCATTTCCACAAAGAGCTAGTACACCTCTTTTCAGTTTGGCACCACAAGGTAAGGCTGACGCTAGTTAGGACTTAGCTTTCACCTTATCCCTCTTATATAGCAGTTTAAAGGAAAACTCCTCTTAGGGTCATCCCTTTTGGATGAAGTGCAATCCAAAAGTAGGCCCTTCTAAATGAATAACTAAAATGTAAGATCAAGCATGTCAAACAAAGGTTCAATTGTCTCGTTATAAGAAAAATAAGGTGCAATTAGATTAGGCACACACACGTTTGTAGTTGTCAATTGTCCCTTATGAAATTGAAGTGTTTGGCATTCATGTCCATTGTCCCTTAGGAAATTGAAGTGTTTTTGCATTCATGTCCATTGTCCCTTAAGAAAGCAATATGTTCCTAAGACTTAGATTGCGAAAAGATGTTTTGTCCCTTAAGAAAGCAATATGTTTTCTAAGATTTGCAAAGATGATTGTTCAGTTGTCCCTTAAGAAAGCAATATGTTTCTAAGACTTAGTGCGATAGGTTGAGATTCTTCAATGCTCGTCCTGCATGAACATGTTAGGAAAATCCATTTTCTCTGTTTGAGTGATAAGAAGCTACAACAAGTCAATTAGTTCCACACAAACTCAAAAGTTTTAGCAAAAATAAATCAATCTGACCAAAAGTGCTTAACTATTTTACCAGAGGTGACTTGCTGTGTTACCAGAGGTGAGTTGCTACAGATCCAGAAGCAATTTATTGTGCTGCCTGAAGCGTTGTAATGTGCTACCAAATGTGCGATACAGTGCTACCAAAAGCGCTTTACTACCTCAAATATAGAAAAAGTTATATTTTGTCAAAAAAAGCTAGGGCAAAATATGATTCCAGGTCAAAATATGATTTCATGGTTGTCTCAAAGATCTGAGATGTAATAGCTGATAAATCTATAACCTAGGATCAAGAACAACTCAAATAATGCCACAAATAGGTAGGTTAATGCAAAAAGTGAAAATACTCCTAAATACGTTAGCTTAGGAAGTATCAAAGATAATTGAAAGGCAAATAAATCAACTTGTCAGTCAAGCAATGATAGGTATGTGAGTTAAACCTTGCAAATCACAAAACAAAGTCCAAAAAAACCTAATATGCCAAAAGCACCTTACTGCTCTACCAAACATGCTCAACTATGTTAACAATAGCACGCTACTGTGCTACCAAAGGCGCTACAGTATTGCCCGAGGGCACTATACTGTGCAACCAGAAGTGCTTCACTATACTGCCAAATGCACTTTTCTGTGTCTTTTGCGATGTTTCATACTGTACTTCAAAAAAAAATTATTTCTCAAAGAAAAAGAGGGATTAGTGGGTCCCACCGGGCGTGCCAAAATGTATATGAGGAAAATTGAGATGTCGAATGATAAAATCAAAAACTATGATAATAACCAAAATCAATAACCCATAACATAAAGAGATCTATCTAAATAAAAAGCCATGATCAATGAATAAATCAAATAAAACAAGAAAGTTTTTACTAGATTGTATTGTTCTCTTTTGTCGAATGTGGATTGCTCAAATATGTTGCAAAACCATGTTTGCAACAAGCGAATGCTCAAAGTGCTCAAAGATTAATGTCAAAAGATCGTAAAAGGATGCTCAATGATGCGATGTATGCTCAAAGCACTGTAAAGGATGCCTGAGAATAAGTGATCGAAGAGGATTTGTGAAGGAAATGAGGGGGGTTTATATAGGTTTCAAGCATGATCAATCGACAGATGAAATAAATCCATAGAATGAATGGTTGAGATAAATCAAATAACTCATGTTGAATGCGCACACGACATGTGTCACTCCAAAAAGGTATTTTTATTAAGATAATTGTTTTTTTAATAAAGATAGATTCGATTTCATAAATTAGAATAATTTTTTTTCTAATTCATGAGTTGATGAAAACAAGATAAATTAAAGCCAATTAACTCAACTTGTAATTTGCCTTTTGAAGTTCTAAAAATAAGACTGATTGTGCACATGAGTTAACATGATATTTCTAGAGGAATTGGAAAGATAATTGAGATTAAATAAATAAATTTATTTAATTGATTGTGAATGAGTTTGAAGAATAGATAAGATGTGAATATTTAAATAAATTAAACAAATAAATTGATTTAATTTATTTTGCATAATGAAGGATAAATAAAATATGTGATTATATTTTATTTTTAGAAGATTTATTTTTAGAGGAAAAAACAAATTAAATAAATAAATTTATTTAATTGTTTGTGCAAGATTAGAAGACATGAAGATTATAAATAAAATACTTGATTTTATTTATTTTTAGAGGATTGAGATAATTTAAATAAATTTGCATGATTTATTTAAATTTGGAAGAACAATTTGATTTAATTAAATAATGTAAATTATTTAATTGTAGATAAGAGAAAATTTGTTATGAATTAATTAAATAATTGGATTTATTTAATTAATGTGGACTTGAAATTTGAAAGAGGATAATGATTTAATTAAATAATTAAAATTATTTAATTTTGGAAGAATAAGGTTGATTTTGCTGAAATTAATTAAATAAATACAATTTATTCAATTAATGTTAAAATGCAGGAGTTTTGGAAGAATTGATGATTTTGATGAAATTAATTAAATAATTAGATTATTAATTAATGCTGAAATGTAGGTGATTAGACAAAATACCAGTAATGTGATGACTTGGTCATTTTTGGGTGTCTACAATTGTGAAGCTCATCTTCATTACAAGACTATCATAGTCATTCTCCTTTGACATATTGAAGGAATAACAAGGAAGTGCACCTCCTGAGGGCCATATTCATACACAAGATCGATTGAGATAGGCGACCAATGGAAGCTATGAAGTATTGAGGTTTGCAAAGGTTTAGTTCTTTGTTTGTTTGATCTTGTTTATTTCCTTTTCCCTTGAGTTATTAGGTTTATTTGATATAATTGATAATCATTCCAATTTTCCCTAAACATTTTTGGCACCCACCGTGAGGCCTTACCCCGATTTAACCCAAAAAAATTAGACTTTTTGTGCTAAGGTTCCGTACAAAGGAGGATTTGGTGCATATGATCAATTCTAACATGCATCTGAGCTCTGTTTCGGTGCATCTGATCTTTCGGTGCATGTACCTCCTGAAGTTGCACATATGTGTTATGATATGTTGCATTTAATGAAATGGTGTATATACTCTCTATTTCTGTGCTTTTGACCTCTTTCTTAGCGCTTTTGTAATACTACACATATGATCTTTGTTTCTGCACTTCTGATCTCTGTAGCTGTGCATCTGATTCTGACAGTGACTTTTTGAGTTGTTCCTTGTGATTTTTGCTAATGCTCACACTTTTCACAGGAATATTCTCTGATCTACTTGTAGGTTAGGGGTTGGTTTAGTCATATAGCTGCATTTGTTAACTCATCTCTTGATCTAAAGGAAAGTAAATGGATGTTCATGCAAATCTCATTTAGTTCTAACTAGGAGGATTGTAATTTAATCTTGTTACATCAACAACTTGAATTTAGTCCCAATGCTAGGAGGATAAAATTGAACCATTGCTATCTTGCTTTCAAAGTTAACAACTCGTGTGTGTGTGTGTGCCCAAGTAGCTAACTCATTTAGTCTTTTTCATTTTAAATAGGGAAAAAGAACCACTATCTTTCATGTTTTTGGAATGATACTAGGCCTATGCTCTCCCTATCTTGGGTGACCAAAATGTCAGACATATCATTTCACATGTGTTAAACCTTTAGAGAGGCCTGCCCTTGGATATCCTTTTGTCCAAGTGGGAACAACCTTAAGTGGTAACAAGCTAAAGCCAAGCTCTGCCTAGCCACTATAAATAAATTGTCCTTGGAGAGAAAGCTTCATGCAACGAGTGTTGTTTTATTATACCGACAACCAACCTCCCCCAAAACCCTCCAAGGTGCAACCCTTGAAGGCTACGAGACTCCATAACATAGAGTAGCATTGCCGCATGTATAACCACTCAAATGGTTGCACTTACTAATCATCCTTTGCTTTTAGTAGCCAAAAGCCCCTATAAGCGAGTGCAGGGAAGGGTGATTATCACCTCCTGAAGATGCCTCAACTAGAAATAGTGAGAATTATATTGTCCCAGCCAGCCTAAGATTTGTACTTTCTTTTTAGTTAAAAAGAGTCCAAAAATTATAAAAAAAGATCAAAAATCATGAAAAATTCTTTGTGTTTGTTGTGTCTTACTTGCCATAATTGAGAAATTAGATCAAAAAGACCAACTTATAGCCAAGAAACCAAAAACATTAAAAAATGTGCCAAAAATTTGCAAAAACAATCAAGAAAACTAGAGCTACGCATTTATCCTTCAGAGTTGCGCATCTGTGTTGACCTACTGCACATTTATATCAACTTTCTATGCATTTGTTACCTATTCTTGCACTTTTAAATTTACTAGAGCTGCACTTTTACCTCAACTTGTTGCGCATTTATCCTCTGTTTCAATGCATCTATAGCTACGCATCCAAAATAGTGAGCATTTCCATGTCTTTTGAGGGAAAATTTTCAACCTTTATGGGTACCCATTTCAGCCTTGTTCCAATTTCTAAGATCAGATTTACCGTGCAGTCACCTCTTCCATCTGTTTCCATAGCATACCCTCTCTTTCGTCAGTCGTCTTGTCCACCTTTTACCAGGTCTTCCCATAACAAAATCAAAAGTATCTATATCAGATTAGTGCAAGAGCCTTTTCAAATCATTTCATATTCAAGTAACCCTACTAGGTCTTCACTATCAAGGATCAAACATCCTTTTCTCTCAGAACTTCACTAGTGGTCTTGGTGCAAGACTAGTCTCTACATAGTAAACAGGTATTGATTATCCTTAGTTGTGGCTATCGTCTTGTATCGACTAACTTTCTTGGAATCATTGATCAAAAGAGTCCCTTGTTCAAATCTTGTCGCTGCAAGTATCTCCTTCTCACCAATCTACACCAACACCTTGCCAAAGTCTCTAGTTTCACCCCATTCCTTTCCACATCACCTTGCATGGTCTTAACTAGATCCCAAAAGTAAAAGCTACTTGAAATGGCCAGAATGTCTAATAGAATTGTACCCCTCATGATAGTGATAAGGAAATCTCCCATGAGGACTTCCAAGGAGCCCTTCAAGATCAAAAATTTCAGTGCATGATGGACAAAATGCTCAATGAAGACCCTCAAAAGTACTTTCTTCATCTTGCAAACCAAGGACTCAAACTCCCTACTAACTTTGACGTCAATGTATTAAAAGAACCAGGAGAGGAAAGAACTCACGAAAAGAGCACAAATGAGGAAAGCTCCCTTGACAAAGACAAAAATAAGAACACAACAGACTCAAATGCACCCATGGAAGCATTGACAAAACAAATTGAGAGCCTAACGCAAAAAGTGGCGGATCTCCAACCGGGGCCACACACTAAAACTTATTCATTGGGGGATATCTCACCATGTCCCTTTGACAAAAGCTTGAATATGGTACCCTTCCCCTTTTGGTTTGAAGTTCCTAAGTTTGACAAATACAAAGGAAAAGGAGACCCAAGAGATCACATTAGGGAATTTAGCATCGTGTGCCTAGAAGTAGCTCACAACGAAACTTTCCTAATGAGACTATTCCCTAGATCTCTAGGTGGACAAGCCATGGAATGGTTCTCATGACTTCCCCCGGGTATCAAAACTTTTGATGAGTTAGTAAACAAGTTCGTCACACTTCTCATATAACATTGAACATGAAGTTTCCATGCTTGACCTAAGCAATACAAAGTAAAAGAGTGATGAATCCTTCACTGCCTTCTTATAAAGATGGAGACAACTCACAATCAAATGTTCATATCATGTGCCTGAGAAGCAAAGGACGGAGATGTTTGTCCACAACCTTAACCCCAATCTAAGTTACCAAATCCAAATTCAATGCCCTACCTCATTTACGAAAGTCATTGAGATGGGATTATTTATCAAGAAAGCTATGATCACCAAGGGGTAAATAAAGTTGTACAAGGGCACCCCTAACTCTAACTACACCATGGACAAGTTGAAGTTTTGGACAAAGAACAAAAATGTCATCAATGATGGAGTAATTGATGCCAAAGTAGTGGCTCCCAAACAACAACCAATCTTCACTCTCAAAGGGGAAGCAAGCAATGCTACACCAAACAAAACCTTCCCTCATGAGCCAAAACAATGGTTTACCTCCACTCCTAGACAAAAATTCACACCACTAGGGGAGTCCCAGGATTCCGCATTAAGAAAGTTGTTAGCCAACAATGAGATCACTCTTCCTGCCACTAGCGACTATGAACCTCAAGTTAAACCTCATTATTGGAAAGATACTGATTTCTACGAATATCATAGAGGAGAGTCCATAAGACCAATGACTATATCCATCTGAAACATGTCATTCAAGACATACTTGACCAAAATCAGGTAGGCACTAAACAACATACCTCTAACGAGACACATGTGGCATACAAGGATCCACTTCTCAACCACGACAAGCCATACAACAACAACAGCAATAACAACCATAATAGGTAAAATTAAAATAATGGGCACAACAATTCTAACTACGCAAAGGTGCCATTTGATTATACCGTCAACTAAATATCAGAGCGCATCCCACAAGTCAATGTGGTCACATCCAACCAAAAGTCAGGACCCAACAAAATTGATTGCAGCATCATCACCCACAGTGGTAAGGTCACGTTAAACACACTTCCTCCAAGGTCGTCACCTTCTCCATCTAACTCCCATCAATACAGTGTCATAGACCAACTTCAGAAAACTCTTGCCCACATATCTATCTTAGAGTTGTTGTGTCTGTCTCCCTCCCATAAGGAAATTCTTGATAAATCCCTAGTGGAAACAACTATGCCCACGAACCTAGCCCAAGAGAAGTTTCAAGCCATGGTAGGAAATCTAACCTCCTCTAGCACCTTATCATTTACCGAACAGGATGACCTTTTAGTGTCTCAGCCCCATAACACACCCTTGCATATCGTCACCTTCATTCATAAACACTGTATCAAAATAGTTCTTATTGATGGAGGAGTAGGTTTTAATATTTGCATGCTCAAGTTAGTCCTTACATTGGGGTTCTCAAAAGCTGCAGTGGATCCTAGGAAAAAGATCATGATTAAGGCCTATGATGAAGAAGAACTACTAAAGGAACAGTGGTGTTACCAATACAAGTTGGACCAGTAATAAAGGACGTTGTTTGCCAAGTCCTCAATAGGGAGCTAGCCTATAACATCCTCCTAGGTAGACCCTAGATTCATGCCATGAAAGTTGTGCCTTCTACCTACCACCAATGCATCAAATTTCCTCATAATGGCAAACAAATCACCATCCAAGGTGATCCAGATCCTTTTCAACATTACAACTCTATCTACTCAAAGCCTAATTGCATCATTCCCAACAATAGAGATTCCACATCCCCCATCTCACAACATGATTCTATCTCTGAAGCTTCCTTGTCCAAGCCCAAAGAGAAAAAAATCACAATCAAAGAAACAGGGGTAGGGGAATACTCCATCAAGCACATCATCAACTTAGCCAAAATGCCTCTATCTCCAAGATCCTTTGGGTGACCTACAGCTTTTCCAAAGGCATCTGCTCCTCCCAAACCTCCCACAGCTCCCTTTGTAAAATGGGGGACCCTATTAGATAAAACAGAGGAAAGAGACGTCTTGCAATGGCTCTACACGGAGGAAGATAACACACAACAAGAACCACCTAAGCTCCCAACAGAAATCTATGGGCATGGTGAGTCTATCCTACACATAATGGGTTATGAAGGATAAGGTCCCATTGGCCTAAGAAAAGAAGTAATGATAGAACCCATCAGACCCTCTTCATCCTCATTGGAAAGAAATATAAAAGGGCTAGGATACAAGGACAAAGGCAAAGCTAAGGCAAATGCTTTTCTTGTAGAAATGATCCATAACCTTCAAGAGGATAGTGACATAGATTCCAATGACTATGAGTGGGATGAACTCACAGAACACTCCTATGAATACAAAGGAGTTGAGACCATTCAATCCTATAGCCCCTACCATGAGGGACAAACACTAACGCATAGACCATTAGAGTGATTTGCCCACTCCTGAGAGTATGACTTTTGAGGAATTTTAGAGTTTGATCATGATAAACAATCTAGAGGAAAGTACCATCCCAGATTCTATCCCTACCAATCTAAATCCTGACCGTATATCCATTCAAACTATCACACCCAATGAATCAGATTTATCTTTTGATCCCCTCCCCCTTGTGCATCCTGAACTTATCGACTAGGAGTTATGAGAAACCCCACAACTAGACATGTTCCAAAATGATGATGCTTATATTGACTACATGGAACTTAGGGACCACCTACCTACAGAAGATCATAAAGCTGGCTTCACCATTGAACTCAACAAGGTGGCTTATTTTGGAGAGGGTGCCAAGCCTTCCAGTCGCAAAAACATCAAAATAAAAACTAAATCTGATGGTGAAAACTGCTTTGCAAATGTGTTAGATCCCAAAATAGTAAAAATAAAGGACGCATCGGATGCTTAAAACCTCTCTGAGGTACTAGACAATGGAAGGCTTGACACTCTCCCCAACGACATGTACCAGGAGAAGTCTCATATTGTTGTGGAACCTACAGAACTTGTCAACATCAAAACAGAGCATAACCCTAAGATTATTCACTTTGCAAAGTCTCTATCTCCACCAGAAAAGACAAAATTTGTTCCCTTATTCAAGAAAAAGCAAGTCAATTCTGCTTGGTCATACACAGATATGTCTAGTTTAGATCCAGATTTGATCCTACATCATCTTCCACTAGATCCAGGAGTTAAACCAGTCAAACAAAAGCTTAGGAAGATGCATCCCCACATTGCATTACTAGTAAAAGAGGAACTCAAGAAACTACTGGATGTAGGGTTCATTAGGGAAATCGACTATCCAGAGTGGGTATCCAACATAGTGCCAGTATCCAAACCTGATGGCAGAGTCAGATTGTGTAATGATTTCTGATATCTTAAGAAAGCTTACCGCAAGGATGATTTTCCATTGCCCAATATTGATATCATAGTCGACTTGACAGTAGGACATACTATGTTATCTCTCATGGATTGCTTCTCCGGATACAATCAAATTAGGATAGCACCAAAAGACCAACATAAAACTGCTTTCACTTTTCCATGGGGCACCTTCTGCTGGAACGTCATGCCATTTGGGTTAAAGAATGTAGGGGCAACATATCAACGTGCTATGACCACTGTCCTCCATGATATGATGCACATCACAATGGAGGACTATGTAGATGGCATCCTTGCAAAGTCACTAACAAGAGAATCCCACCTAGATGTACTAGAGAAGGGCTTTTAGAGACTGGAACACTTGAAAGTCAGGTTGAATCCGAAGAAATGTGTGTTTGGAGTCACCTCTGGCAAGCTCTTAGGCTTCATTGTATTAGCAAATGGGATTGAAGTGGATCCTGTCAAAGTCAAAGCTATAATGGAAATACCACTACCAAAGAACATCACCCAACTGTGGTCTCTGCAAGGCATGTTGCAGGTAATTCATTGGTTCATTTCACAACTGGCAGACAAGTGCCAACCTTTTAGTCATCTCTTACATAAAAACATTCCATTTAGATGGGATGAGAAGTGCGAAGAAGCATTTGGCAAACTGAAGGAGTATCTTATGAATCCACCTATCTTGATGCCTCCTATACAAGGAAAGCCTCTATTACTTTACATATCTGCTATGCCCATAGCTCTTAGAGCCCTTCTAGTACAACAGGATTATGAAGGAAAAGAAAGAGCTATCTACTACATCAGTCACACATTGGTGGGCTACGAACTGCAATATTCCAAAATAGAAAGATTGTGTCTTGCTGTGGTTTTTGCTTCCCAAAAACTACAACATTACATGCTAACAAATTCAATCAAGCTTATTGCAAAGATAGATCCACTAAAATACCTATTAAGCAAAGCAACTCTAACAGGCCACCTAGCCAAGTGGGTAATGTTGTTAAGTGAATATGACATCGAGTATGTAGAAAGGAAGGCTATCAAAGGTCAAATCATTGCCGATTAGTTAGCAGATGCACCATTGCAGGATACCACACCAGTGACATTCGAGTTTCTAGATGAATCTATATTTAGTGTCACAACACACTCATGGAAACTCTACTTTGATGGATCCTATACAAACCATGGATCGGGGGTAGAAATCTTTCTAGTCACTCCTCAAGGTGACACCATACCTAAGTCTTATTGTCTACTATTCCCATGTACAAACAATATAGCAGAGTATGAGGCCTTGGTCATTGGTCTCAAAATGGCAGCAGAATGGAAAATAAAGGAGCTACATGTCTATGGTGACTCCCAACTGGTAATCAATCAAGTTAATGATGACTATTAGACCAAAGACGACAAGTTAATACCATACAAATGTATGGTAGATGACTTTAAAGAGTACTTTGTTCAATCATCTCCTTTAAGCAGATACCCTGCATCAAAAACAAAGTAGCAGGTGCCATGGCAACCATTTTCTTGCTCCTCGAGATCCCAGAGAATGAGTCATGGTATGAGTTCTTGGTGGAGTCAGTTATGCAACCAGCTTATGATCTTCCTAAAACACACTCCATTTGCCTCTAAGTCAGATCTGATTCACCCTTGTATGGTAAGATTTACACTTAACTCAAGGATAACACCCTACCACCTGACTTGTCTACCAACCAACGTTGAACCTTCATTCGATAAACTTCCCATTACACCATTATCATTAATACCCTATATTGACGAGGTCTGGGTGGTACTTTACTCCGATGTTTAGAATGTAAAGAATCTCAAACCGCCTTACGAGACATGCACGAAGGAATTTGCGAAATGTACTCTAGCGGTCCTTCTTTAGCTAAGAAACTCATGTGCTTGGGATACTATTGGCCGAACATGGAAACCCATTCATATTAGTTTGTGAAGAAATACAAGTAGTGCCAGATACATGGTAATCTCATCCATGCACCAACTCAAGAGCTACAACCTTTAACAACACCTTGGCCCTTTTCTCAATGGGGACTTGACCTTGTGGGAAAAATCTACCCTCCATCTAATGGCCACAAGTTCATAATAACTGCCACTAAATATTTTACCAAGTGGATTGAATTTGTTCCACTCACCAATGTCACAAGCAAACAGATTGCATCCTTCATCCTCAATTACCTCATTTATAGATATGGAATTCCCTCATCCATAGTCACAGATAATGGAAGACCTTTGAAGAACCAAGATGTCCAAGAGCTTTGTGACAAATTCAAAATCCAACATCATTTCTCCACCCCTACTACTCCCAAGGCAATGATCAAGTAGAGGCATCTAACAAAATGATCTTGATAATCCTCAAGAAAACTGTCAATGACACCGGCCATGATTGGCACATACAACTCAATCCCGCTTTGTGGGCCTATCAAACCAATATACGCACTCCCACAGGTGCTACCCCATATGCCCTTGTCAATGGATCAAAATCCATTTTTCCCATCAAGGTCAAGTTACCATCTTTAAGGGTGTCATTAAAAGGTCTTATTACTGATGAAGACTACACAAAGTTTCCAGATTGCAAGAGTTAGAACTATTAGAAGAGAGAAGGCAATAGGCCTTTAACCATCTCAAAGCCTATCAACAGAGAATGTCATGAAGCTACAATCACAGAGTCCATCCAAGGATCTTCAATGTCGGTGATCTAGTACTTAAGGAAAAATCCCCGAAATCAGCAGGATCGGGAAAAGAAAGGTAAGTTTGAACCCAACTAGCTTGGTCCTTATGTAATCATTGCTCCCTATGGATCAAGAGCATATCAGTTAGCAATATTAGAGGGTGAGTTGTTCGATGACCCAATCAATAGTATGCATCTTTGTCAGTTCTATACATAAGAGAACCCCAATGTAAGGGGGGGCAGAAATTCAAAAAAGCAAAAAAAATTAAAAACTCAAAAAAATATCAAAAAAATTAGAAAAATGGAAAAGTAACAAAAAAAATTGTCCTTTGGTGAAAACTTGGCAAAAAGGCACCTTGGATAGGTACCATGATGAAACCCTGACAAACAGGCACCATGTGTACTTTTAGCTTTCGTACAAATAAAAGTAAGTGGTGAAAACCTAGTAAACAGGCACTACTTGTGGTAAACTGCCTCCTCCATCTATGGGAAACCAATCACCTTGTGTCCATTCTCCCATATCCAATTGTGTCAGTTTCACAATACAACACCTTGCATAACATAAACAATGACCTATCATGGGTTGATACTGTAGACACCCTAAAATGACCAAGTCGTCGCATCACTTGCATTTTGTCATTTCTTCCTAATCACCTGCATTTCAACATTAATTAAATAATCTAATTATTTAATTAATTTCACCAAATTCTTCTAAATCACAAAATTGCGACATTAATTAAATAAATTCCCTTTATTTAATTAATTAAATTAAATTCCTCTATATTCTTCCACAATTTTAATTATTTAATTAGATCATTATCCTCTTTCCAAAAATCAAATCCACATTAATTAAATATATCCAATTATTTAATTAATTCAACAAATTCCTTCTTATCTAAAATTAAATAATTCTTAATTATTTAATTAAATCAAATTTATTCTTCCAAAATCATGCACAACAATTAAATAAATTTATTTATTTAATTTGCTTTTAAATCTTCTAAATTAAATAATTCTAATTATTTAATTATTTCTTCCAAAATATCTTCTCTAAATTTAAATAAATCAATTATTTATTTAAATTGCTTTTTCTTCTAATTTGAGTTATCTCTAATATAAATCAAGCTTTCTTGCTCATCAATTAAATATTTCTATATTTAATAAAGTAAAATATCTTCTTTTCTCATGCAAATCTCTTCTTCTTGTTTTAAATCACTTAACTGATTGCTTTATTCTTTAATTGATTTATCTCTTCAGTTAACTTATTCTTCTATTCTTGATAACTCCTCTCATGCAAAAGCAAGCAAGACACATGTCTGCTTTTCATTCGTTGCACATTCCTCAACTTATCTCCTCCATTGATTCTTTTGAACTATCTGGACCGTTGATCGATTTTCCTTGAAATCTATATAAACCCCCCTCATCTCCTTCATTTAGCCTCTCTCTTCGATTTTATTCTCAGGCATACTTGACAGCGCTTTGAGCATACAACGATTCGATTGAGCACTTTTAAGATCTTTTGACATTGATCTTCTTGAGCCACTTTACGATCTTTTGACATAGATCTTCTTGAGCCACTTTACGATCTCTTAACATTGATCTTGGCACAACTTCACGATCTTTTGACATTGATCTCTTGAGCACACTACTTGCTTGTTGCAGCTATGGTTTCGGAACTTCATTGAGCAATCCACATTCAATCCAAAGGAAACAACACAAATTTCGGTAAAAGTCTTTATTGCATTGATTATTTGTCATGGCTTTTATTTAAATTCATTTTCTTTATGTTATTGGATTTTTAGTTTTTATTAGTTTAGATTTAATCCATTTTTCCATATACACATTCTGGCACGCCCGGTGGGACCCATTGGTCTTGATTTAATATCAAATTTGTGGAATTTTTAGTTTGATTTCACAGGTTTTTAACTCTTTTTTTGGAGAGATTCGAAAAAAAAAAAAAAAAAATTAAAGGAAGCTTGCTGGGCAAAAATGGGGGTCACGGTTGTGTTCGGAAGGGTCGAGGGACGAAGAAAAATATAAAATTTGACCTATTTCGGTGAAGGTAAAATTTTTTCACTTCTGGCACGCAACCCGAGGCCATACAATCACTGTGAGGTACGGTAAAAAAAAAAAAAAGTTTCTTTTTTCAAAAAAAAATTCAAAAAAAAATAAAAAATAAAAAACAAAAAGAAAAAGCAAAAAAAAATCCAAAAATAAAAAAGCAAAAACAAAAACCAAAAAAAAAAAAAAACAAATAAAACAAATAAAAAATGAAGTGTTTTTAGTTTTTATTTCTTTTAGAAAGTAAAACAAAGTAAAGAGAATCTTTTTTCTTTTTTCTTTTTATTTTTTGAAAAAAAAAATAAAGCACCTTCAGCCCAGCAGCAGGTCACATCAGTGACCAGGAGCCAGTCACAGGGGGCTAAGACAGACCCCTCTTCAATGAGCTTTTTAAATGAATAGGCGATTTTCAAACCTCATTATCTTGGTCATACGGACACGTATTTCAGTGCTTTTTTTTTTGAAATAAGCTAGAATTTCGTGATCTACATCGTGGTCAAATTTGTTTTTTCTCAAGATTCTCTAATTTTTCAGAAAATTGATTTTCTCACTGCTGTCTTTGTCTCGTCACAGTTTTTTGACTTTTCAAGCTTCATAACTTTCACAAACGGACTCGGATTCAGGTGATGTTTTTTTTGAAAGTTGGTATTTTTCTGTCCTCTACATAGTGGTAATATTTTTTCAAAGATTTTCTGAGATCTATTTTTTAAGACCACTCATTGGCCTATTCTCAATCTCTGACTTCAAGCACTTGCTAACTTTTGAGTTTGTGTGGACCTAATATCACTTGTTGCAGCTTCTTATTACTCATACAGAGCAAATCGGTGTTTTTAACATGTTCATGCAGGACGAGCATTGAAGACCTCTTAATCTATCTCACTAAGTCTTAGAAACACATTGCATGCTTAAAAGGATAATTGAACAAATCTTTTCTTGCAATCTAAGTCTTAGGAACATACTGCTTTTCTTAAGGGACAATGGACATGTATGAACAAACACCTCAATTTTCTAAAGGACAATGGACATGAATGCCAAACACTTCATTTCATAAGGGACAATTTACAACTACAATCGTGTGTGTGCATAGCTTAGTTGCACCTTATTTTTCTTATAACGGGACAATTGAACCTTTGTGTGACGTGCTTGATTTTACATTTTTTGTACTTCCTTTAGAAGGGCCTGCTTTTGGATTGCGTTTCATCCAAAAGGGACGACCCTAAGCGGAGTTTTCCTTTGAACCGCTATATAAAAGGGATAAGGCGAAAGCCAAGTCCTAACCGACGTCAGCCTTACCTTGTGATGCCAAACTGAAAAGAGGTGTACTAGCCCTTTGTGGAAATGATTTTCACATTGAGCGAAGTGTTTGAAACTCTTAGTAGGATTGGTTAAAGCTTTTAGTAGCTTGTCGCATTGCTCGTAAGGCGTTGGTCCTTCAAAGTCACTAAGAACCAATTTAGATAGAGACTACCCGACCTACCTCCGAACATTGCGGTAATCATCAGTGCAAGGGAAATCGATTTAAACCCTTAAGACACTCACCATTGGCTCCCTTGAGAAGAGATAGTATTCCCTCGGACATAAAGCTCTTGTGACCTACTTGAGCTTTCCAAGGGGAGGGTGAGATATCCCTACCTATCGTCTCTCGCAAAGATACTAAATATCCGACACCTTTATGGAATGATATTTTTATCGACGGAGTATTAAGCTGTGAGCTGATCTACTGCAATGAAACCTTGTCTCTAGGGATAAAAAGTGCTTGTTATTGATTGCAACTGTCTTAGACCTGTGGAAACATTGGGCTTGTTTGGAGCCTTGAACATACACTATCTGTTGTGTCAGTCTTTTTGCCTTTTTTGACCACTTGTTTGCTGTGTTTTCTCTTGCCAAACCAATCCAATCAGAAACAGAAACATCTTTGCCTTTGAAAAACATCCGACACTACTTCAGCGCCCCTGGTATTACAGCAGCTCGCCTTTGGTAATACAGTAGATCGCCTTTGGTCAAGCAGTAACCTGCCTCTGGTAAAACTCTACTTCAGCGCCCTCGGTATAACAGTAGCTCACTTTTGGTCACTGTAGCTCGCCTTTGACATAGCAGTAACTCGCTATTGGTAGCTCAGTCCGTCACCTCTGGCCCATAGTAGCACGCTTTTGGTAGCACAGTCCTGCGCCTCTGGTCAAACAGTATAGCGCTTTTGGTCCAGTACTTTGTGCATCAGAGTTTGTCCGTTTCTTCAGAGCATCTCATAGATTCCCAGCATTACATTGTGTCCTTAGTATTTCCCATGGTCACCACTAGGCTACATCAAACCATGAAGTCTAGGCAAGTTGTCCCTAAGAAGCACAAGTCACCCCCTCGCACACCACAATCAGGTCGTCTCAACATTACTCCCAAAGTGACTCCTAGTACACCCGCGGCAAGACCAATTAGCTCTCCAAACATGCCGCACATAGATGAACCAAGCAATCCTCATGAGGATAGAACCCCTTTGCTAAATACACCGCAGTATACCACAGGCTTGCCTCCGGATTTTGTCCCACAAGGTTATGTCATAGATCAACCCCCATCTCAAGAAGAGCGACACTTTGAAATAGGTCAATCCTCTCAAGAAGATGGGCAAGATCTTGACGAATTCATACAAGATCCTAGAGCTATAGCTGCCTTTGATAAAATCCTTAGTGAGAACCAGGATCATTTCTTTCGCTTGCTTGCAAAGCAAGGTGCCAAGTTACCTCAAGATTTTGATGTGTCCACTCTCAAGGAGAGCAAGAACACCCAAGAAACCATACAAGCGGTGCAAACCATGTCCACGGTGACTACGCCCCTACCTACTCAACGTTCGCAGTATGGGAATCCCCTTTTTCAAAATCCAACAGGGGAGAGGCCCATATCACCACTTTTGACTCCTATGGAGATCTATCAAAACCAACAAGAAACTCTCCAACATCAAGCAGAGTTAGCTAAGCAAGCCACCTTAGCTCGGTCGAATGTGCAACCACCTCCTAAAGTGTCCACCCCAAGCGCAAGTGGAATCTTGGTTACCCCATCACGCGTAGGTTTCCCACCCAATTACAATCCGGGGAACACGTATGTAGCCATGCAACAAGGGTCTCAACATATGCCACCTCCTATATCATCACACCTGCATGTCTCTCAACCAATTGGAGTCACGCAGCCCCAACCACAACATTCTTCTACTCTCATCCTCAAGCAACCCCAACCGTCGCAAATCACTTCTACCTATGTTCCTCCACCACAACATTCTTCTACTCTCATCTTCAATCAACCCCCACCATCGCAAAACACTTCTACCTATGTTCCTCCTCCACAACGTTCATCCACGCTCAACTTCTTTCATACATTACCTAGCCACTCGCAACATTCCCAACATCAGGTTTCCCAAAGCTATGTGCCACCATCACAACCTAATCAAACGCACTTTAGCTTTCCTCCCCCCAATACGTTTCTTCAACCATCGCAAAGCCAACATTCTTACCTAGCGCCACCTCCACCTCTGCCTAATCAAAACCCCCAATTCCAACCCAATCTGAACCAATCATACAATCCATACAATCCCAATCAATCTTACGACCCTTACAATACCACTGCGCATGGCTCACATTATAATCTTCCATATGGGCAACACCAACCACTTTTTGGACAACAGGAGACGTTACCAACCCCTCCCATGACTATGGAACTAAAGATTGCGGAGGTGCAACAACAGCTATCTGATCTTACGTTTAGCCACACCAAAAAGACCTTCTCCTTGGAGGAAGTGTGCCCTTATCCTTTTGATCGGTCGTTACCAATGATCCCTTTTCCTCAAAATTTCACTATTCCAAAGTTCGATAAGTACAAAGGAAAAGGTGACCCAAAAGACCATCTTAGGGAATTCTATCTTGCTTGCTTCGAGGTCTCTCACAACGACACATATCTTATGCGTCTTTTTCCTCGCAGTCTTGGAGGACAAGCAATAGAATGGTTCTCACACTTACCTACGAGTATCAAGTCTTTCAACGAGCTAGCAGAAAAGTTTGCCACCCATTTGTCTTACAACGCAGAGCATGAGATTTCCATGACGGACCTATGCAACAATAAACAGAAAAATGGTGAGACTTTCATTTCTTTCCTTCAGCGATGGAGACAAATGGCTAGTAAATTCCCTTTCAAGATTCTGGAGAAACAGCTTGTTAGCATCTTTGTGCAGAACCTCAACCAAGAGTTAGGTTTCCATTTGCAAATCCTTAGTGCTACAACCTTCGATGAAATCACATATAAGGGCATCAACATTGAGAAGGCCCTCATTGCTAAAGGTGTGGTCAAAATCTTTAAGGAGATGAAAGATAGCAATTCGCATCAACAGTCGAATGATAAACCCAAATATTGGAACAAAAACAAAAACGTGGTCAATGATGGAGTGGTCGATACTAAGCATGTCCAAATGTTGCAAACACCGCTGCAACTCTCCAAACCAAGTCACGCTCCACCTCAACAACAGCAGCAACAAAGGCAGCCTTATCCCAACCAACAACAACGACAACAGGAGCGGCCCCAACAAGATTACCCTCCGCGACGTCAATTTACTCCTTTGGGAGTGCCCATCGAATCGGTCTTACAGCAAGCTTTGCAGAAGGGGCTTATAACCTTACCTGATGCTCCTCCTTATGGAGAACCTGTCTACAAAACTGCACATTACAGAGACAATGAGTATTGTGAGTTCCATAGGAGCAAAGGTCATCGAACTGCATCTTGCATGAAGCTTAAGCACCTCATCCAAAACCTCATCGACGGTAATCAAATCACTTTTGAGAATGAATCACCAGCGCAACACACGAACAAGGATCTCGATATGTACAAGGAACCATTCCCTCATCATGGTCCACCTCCTCCTCAGGATAGAGGTAAAGGTATCAATCACGCTTCCACGTCCTTCGATTCCATTGTAGGTCGTTTTGAAGAGAGTCGAGTGTCTACCCTCACCATTAAAGGCAAATCTACGGATTGTGCTGTTACTACTCGTCGAGGTCATGTCACCATTCGTGCACCTACACCTAGGCTTCCGGTTCAGTCTGATTATAATCTTGTCAAACATCTAGGGAGAACACCAGCGCAGATCTCTATTTTGGACCTTCTACGGTCATCACCTGCACATCGAGTAGTGCTAGAAAAGGCCCTCCAAGAGTCCTCCGTTCCTAACAACATAGCAGTCGCAGATTTCCAAGCTATAGTGGGTAATATTGCTTTGCCTTACAATGTGGTCTTCTCTGAGAAAGACCTCCCCTCCCACGATCCTTGTCACAACGATGCCCTCCATATTGAAGTGCTCATCCATAAGCGCAAAATCAAACGCATCCTCATAGATGGTGGTGCTGGTCTCAACATCTGTTCTTTAAAGTTATTAAAGCAATTGGGATACTCTGAGGATCACGTCAACACTGAGCATAGTATTACAATCAAGGGGTATGATGATGCAGAACACCGTTCAGAAGGTGTTATTCACTTGCCTATACAACTGGGCCCTGTCATGCTTGAAACCAGGTGTCAAGTCCTTGATATTGAGCTGCCTTACAACATTATTCTAGGCCGCCCATGGATCCATGCAATGAAAGCTGTCCCCTCCACGTACCATCAGTCTCTAAAGTTCCCATACAATGGTACGGAGATCACCATCCCAGGAGATCCTAATCCTTTTGAATTTTGTCGTGTCTTGCAAGGAAGCTATAAAAATTGCAACCAAGTGCCTAAAAATGACAAAGCCCTTGAGTCCCCTCTCTATGTTGACCCTGAAACTCTCACACAAGCCTCTACCAGTGAACCTACACCCCTCCCCAAAATCATAGCTCGCTTTCGGGATATAGGCTTTGGCTCTTATGATATCTCTGAATCTTGTTGTGTAGGGCGGATGCCCTTATCTCCAAAATCTTACGGCAAACCACCCATTGCTAAAGTTACCAAAAAAGCAAATATTCCTCCCCCACCATTCCTAACCCAATTCCAACATGGACGGTTATTGGAAGAGGAAACTATTGAGGACATCTCTTCTTGGCTCTACAAGGAGAAAGAACCAGTCACGATACCAGTCAAGCAGTATGGCAATGGCTTAAGGATAGTGAAAAACATGGGCTATAAAGGGAAAGGTGGCCTTGGGAAACATAATCAAGGCACTATGGAGCCCATTGTGGTTACAAAGAAGCTAGACAAGAAAGGATTAGGATTTGGTAAGAAGGTACCACGCGCCTCGGACATCGAGTATATCCTCGATGAGGTAGCTGACAATTTTCCCGCCGATTCGACATCTACAGAGGATATCATCGATGACTCTTCCCTCCACATAACCAATCTATTCGCAAAATCCTCCATTTTTACACTATCCTCCGTATCCTTAACTTCCACCACCAGCACCCAGAATGTCACGCTTGTCTACCCTGAACTTATCAATTGGGACCAACAAGGGGCCCCCGTTATAGATGTCTTTCAGAATGACGAAGCTTTAGCTGAATTCATGGGACTTCGAGAAGGTATCCCTCTTGGCGATCACAAGGCAGGTTTTGTAATGGAACTAGAGCCCATGGCTTACTTTGGTGAGAATGCCAAATCCTCTAGTCACAAAAGTGCAAATAAAGAACGATCTCTAGGTGAAAACCACACTGTGGCACCTCCTGATCATAAAATAGTAAAAATAAAGGACGTATCCAAAGGTGAAAACCCAACTGTGGCACCTGAGGATGGAGGATTTGACCTTCCCTTACCTTCTAAGTATCAAGAGAAATCAGCTCTACTAGTGGAAGATTCTACAGAGATCAACCTAGGTACAGAACAGAATCCAAAGACAACATTCCTAGCGGCATCATTATCTGACACAGAGCACAGAAATCTTAACAGCTTCTTCTTACAACGAACCATCAACTTTGCATGGACCTATGCAGATATGCCAGGGCTAGACCCTAAGCTGGTAGTTCATTATCTCACAGTTGATCCCAAGGTGAAACCAGTCAAACAGAAGTTGAGAAAAATGCACCCCCAGATAGCTCTCTTGGTGAAGGTGGAAATACAAAAGCTATTAGACGCAAAGTTCATACGACCTATTGACTATTCAGATTGGGTCTCAAACATTGTACCTGTGTCTAAACCTAATGGGCGCTCTGCATGTGTAATGATTTCAGAGATCTCAATAAGGCATGTCCTAAAGATGACTTTCCACTACCAAACATTGACATTATAGTGGACTTGACAGCTGGTCACGAGATGCTTTCTCTCATGGATGGATTCTCGGGTTACAATCAGATAAGGATAGCTAAAGAAGACCAACATAAAACAACCTTTACTTGTCCTTGGGGCAATTATTGTTGGTGTGTTATGCCGTTTGGTCTGAAGAATGCAGGAGCAACCTATCAGCGAGCTATGACAGTGATCTTCCACGATCTATTTCATCACATCATGGAAGACTATGTGGATGATATATTGGCTAAATCTTCTAGAGCAGAACATATACAGGTCCTAGGACAGATCTTCGACAGGCTTGAAAAATACCAAGTAAGACTTAATCCTAAGAAGTGTGTCTTCGGTGTCACATCAGGGAAGCTGTTGGGATACATAGTATCTCGTAGGGGCATCGAAGTAGATCCAGCAAAAGTAAAGGCTATAGTGGAGATGCCTCCACCAAAGAACTTAAAAGCATTAAGGAGCCTCCAAGGAAGGTTACAGTCCATCAGGCGTTTCATATCACAGCTAGCAGATAAATGTCAACCCTTTCAACACTTGCTCCGAAAGGATGTCTTGTTTCGATGGGACAACAAGTGTCAGGCAGCGTTTGATCAACTTAAGGAATATCTAGCTACACCTCCTGTATTGGTTCCACCAGTTGCAGACAAACCTTTGATATTGTACATCTCCACTACAAATTCGGCCCTAGGGGCCCTGCTAGCACAAAATGATGACTCAGGCAGAGAGCACGCAATTTACTATATCAGTAGAACCTTGGTAGGGTATGAGCTCAATTATTCACCAATGGAAAGGGCTTGTTTAGCAGTAGTATTCGCCTCCCAAAAGTTGCGGCATTACATGCTGAACCAACACACAAATCTAATAGCCAAGATTGATCCCTTGAAATATCTATTAGCAAAAGCAGCTCTCACAGGCAGACTGGCTAAATGGGTTATGATCCTTAGTGAGTTTGACATTGAGTACACAGATCGTAAAGCAATCAAAGGACAAGCCCTCGCGGATCAACTAGCAGAAGCACCTATGAAAGATACACATCCTATGGTAGCAGACTTTCTTGACGAGAATCTCTTCACTCTGGCTACCTCCATAATGTGGAAGTTGTACTTTGACGGTTCTTACACACAGCATGGCTCAGGAGCTGGCATCTTATTTGTTACACCTCAGAATGATTACATTCCAAAGTCATATCGGCTCGCATTCCCTTGCACCAACAACATAGCCGAGTATGAAGCACTCCTCATAGGTCTCAATACAGCAGTTCAATGGGACATCATAGAATTACAAGTATATGGAGACTCACAGCTAGTCATCCGCCAAGTCACAGATGAATACCAAACAAAGGATGAAAAGTTGGTCCCCTACAAACAACTAGTGGATGCCTACAAACCACATTTTTCTAGCATCACATTTGAGCAAATTCCAAGAGAGCATAATAAAGCTGCGGATTCTATGGCTTCTGTAGGGTCACTGATTGATATGCCTGCTAATACACACAAGTGTGAATTCTTGATCGAGCAATTGTTGATACCAGCCGTCGATGTTCCTGTTACTGAAATCATCTGCGAACTTGTTGGTCCCAATTCCCCATGGTACGAAGATATCTATGAATACCTCAAGAACAAAACCTTTCCTCCTGACCTATCATCCACTCAACGCAAAACCTTTATCCGTCGATCCTCTCGTTACATCATTCTGGGTGATACACTATATCGCCGGAGTCTCGATGGTATCCTCTTATGATGTCTTAACGCGGAAGAAGCCGAAGCTACCTTACGAGACATACACGAAGGTGTCTGTGGCGCACATTCTACCGGTCCTAATCTTGCTAAGAAGATACTCAGAATAGGTTATTATTGGCCTACAATAGAGCAAGATGCCGCACAGTTTGCTAAGAAGTGTCTACAATGTCAGCAGCATGGAGATTTGATTCACACACCAGCTCATGAGTTACAACCTGTGACAACTCCATGGCCTTTTTCTCAATGGGGTCTCGACCTCATAGGACAAATTCACCCTTCCTCCTCAAATGGCCACAAGTTTATCATTACCGCCACTGAGTATTTCACGAAGTGGGTGGAAGCCATTCCTATGACCTATATCACCGGTAAGCAAATAGCCAAGTTTATCCTAAACTACCTCATATGCCGGTATGGTATTCCCCAAGCCATTGTCACTGATAATGGGAGACCATTCAAGAACCAAGATGTCCGTGCCTTATGCATACAATACAATATCCAACATCGCTTTTCAACTCCCTACTATCCGCAGAGTAACGGCCAAGATGAGGCTTCCAATAAAACCATTCTCAAAATCCTCAAGAAAACAGTCAATGAAGCTGGTCGTGATTGGCACTTGCAACTCAATCCCGCCCTATGGGCCTACCGCACTAGTATCAGAACACCAACTGGGGCCACACCATATGCCTTGGTCTTTGGCTCTGAAGCCATCCTACCTATAGAGGTCGAGATCCCATCCCTCAGAGTATCCATGCAGGACCTGATCGGCGGAGATGAGTATCGCACTTCCAGATTAGCTGAGCTTGAACTACTAGATGAGAGGCGTCTTGCCGCACTTAATCATCTCCATGTCTATCAAAACCACCTCTGGCGTAATTATAACAAAAAGATCAAAGAAAGATGGTTTCAAGTTGGTGATCTTGTACTAAAGGAGAATCAGAGAAATCAAGCAAATCGAGAGAAGAAGGGCAAGTTTGAGCCTAACTGGTTAGGTCCCTTCATTGTGACAGCAGCATATGGATCGGGAGCTTATACTTTAGCTACACCTGACGGCATTCCTCTAGATGAGCCACTTAACAGTGTCCATCTCAAGAAGTTCTATGCTTGATCCTTAGAGTATTCCCACAAAAAATCAAAAAAATCAAAAATCAAAAAAATCAAAAATACAAAAATACAAAAAAACATCCATCCTCTGGTGAAAACCTGGCAAACAGGCGCCTTGGATAAGTACCATAGTGAAAACCTGGCAAACAGGCGCTATGCGTAGAGTCAGCATCCATCGTCTATCGAGTCCTGTCCACTCCTTGTCCAGTTCGCAACCTGCTTCATCCATCCATCCATAATAAAACCATTGACCTTGTTTGCATTTCCATTTCCCTATCTAGTATAGCTTGGAAATTTGTCAATGTCCCTCGTCGTCATCCCACGTCTTGATCTGTGTCTACAGTTAACACTGTCTTGTCCTAGGTCAAGTCTTTCGGTGTCTTCTTCGGCAGTCACCCCTACAGTTTCCTCTACCAGAATGGGGGCAACTCTTTCCTTAGCTTCAGTCTAGGATTGGTTCCTTGTTCGTGGTTCGCAGCACATGCTTCAATCTTGTCTCATTTCCATAGGTAACACCCTTTAACGGACACTTCGCTCCTGCGATAAGGTGGTTATCTTCTCAACACTTGTTCTACATCATCACCTCCCCCAGAACTACATATCATCTCTTCTCAATCTTAAGATACCTTGATCCCATGGATATGGGTATGTAGGCAGTCTGGAATACGAAGCACGTTTCCAGTACTCAGGTACATAAGATCACCTCTTCTCCGCTCTTCTTCTACATCATCACACCAACCAGAACTACATATTATCATCATTTCAGTCTTAAAGTACCTTGATCCCATGGATATGGGTATGTAGGCAGTCTGGAATACGAAGGAAGTATCCAGTACTCAGGTACATAAGATCCCCTCCTTTCACCTTGACCCATTCATCACTCTATCCAGAACTACATATTTATCACGTTCATCTTCCATCGTAAGTGTGCCTTGATCTCGTGGACACAGGGTATGTAGGTAGTCTGGAATACGAAGGATGTATCTAGTACTCAGGCACACACGATCCATCATTCTCCACCCGTTTCAATCCATTAGCACTTCATCCTTCTAGTCTTCCGTTTGTCAAACTCCATTCGCCTCGACTTGACTAACTCAAGCAGCAAGCTAGCGCATCCTTTCAAAGCAAAAGTCCTTAACAAACTTGAAGTAAAGCGGCCTACTTCCAGAGTCATCTACTGTCCTTCATACCGATTGCCAACATCAGCTAAGTACCGCTTAACCAAGCCCTAGATCCACAGGCTTGTCTTCTACGAAGTGTTCCATTGTCGAGACCAACACACGCGTCTCCTGCAACATGTGGCATTTCCTACAAGTGAGACATTGTCTTTTTAGGTAGATAGCCCCCTTTAACGGACACAGAGTTCCTACGATAAGGCTGTTATCTTTCCTATCCAATCTATCCTGAGCAACCTCTTTGGCAAGAGAATATGTTGGCTGTATGTTTACTTTGTAAGTCAGTCAATTTGTGTTATGGTTTATCTTTTGTTTCCCTTTTCCAATACCTATTCAAAGCTACCTTGATTTATCTATAATCTTGGTATGCTGCGATGCAGTACGGATTTGGGGGCATAGTCATTGCTTTCTGTGTGCCGTGTTTGAGGAATGATCTTCAGTATCTTTCTTAGCATTCTATTTATCTTGTGTGTGTTAGGACCTAGCATCTTACATATTAATAATTCTTCTTGCATTTACATGTATTGAAGTTTATTTTATGTTCAAGACTATGGCTTATTCGCATGTTCCAACAAGGTTATATTATGTCTAGGGGATCTAAGTTCAAACCGCTTGCTTGCAGAGTCAACGTCCACGCACTCGGATATTACTGCACCTTGGTCTTTTATACCTTGGTGGCGAACTATCCACGTGCTACATCAAACTAAGGATTGCTCTTTATAAACAAATGTGAAACCATTGCAACAAGCTCATCCATTTACACCATCCATTTTTCCATGGCCTTATATAGTTTTCCAGCAAAGATCAATCAACAGTCTTTCTCTTATGTTCTTTTCTATCTCCACTTTCTTCTATTCAACCTCACCTATCTCCAACAAATCTTCTAGTCGAGCATCAACACAGTTCTTCTACCACTTCCCCGTCTTCCCGCTCGAGGGGGCATATGCTGGGGCAACTACCTACACTGGGGCATCAAAAAAATTGTATTACGTCTTCGACAATTAATTTCTTTGACGCAACGCTACATGCTGCATTGCATCAAAGAGGGGCAAAATGTAGACACCCTAAAATGACCAAGTCGTCGCATCACTTGCATTTTGTCATTTCTTCCTAATCACCTGCATTTCAACATTAATTAAATAATCTAATTATTTAATTAATTTCACCAAATTCTTCTAAATCACAAAATTGCGACATTAATTAAATAAATTCCCTTTATTTAATTAATTAAATTAAATTCCTCTATATTCTTCCACAATTTTAATTATTTAATTAGATCATTATCCTCTTTCCAAAAATCAAATCCACATTAATTAAATATATCCAATTATTTAATTAATTCAACAAATTCCTTCTTATCTAAAATTAAATAATTCTTAATTATTTAATTAAATCAAATTTATTCTTCCAAAATCATGCACAACAATTAAATAAATTTATTTATTTAATTTGCTTTTAAATCTTCTAAATTAAATAATTCTAATTATTTAATTATTTCTTCCAAAATATCTTCTCTAAATTTAAATAAATCAATTATTTATTTAAATTGCTTTTTCTTCTAATTTGAGTTATCTCTAATATAAATCAAGCTTTCTTGCTCATCAATTAAATATTTCTATATTTAATAAAGCAAAATATCTTCTTTTCTCATGCAAATCTCTTCTTCTTGTTTTAAATCACTTAACTGATTGCTTTATTCTTTAATTGATTTATCTCTTCAGTTAACTTATTCTTCTATTCTTGATAACTCCTCTCATGCAAAAGCAAGCAAGACACATGTCTGCTTTTCATTCGTTGCACATTCCTCAACTTATCTCCTCCATTGATTCTTCTGAACTATCTGGACCGTTGATCAATTTTCCTTGAAATCTATATAAACCCCCCTCATCTCCCTCATTTAGCCTCTCTCTTCGATTTTATTCTCAGGCATACTTGACAGCGCTTTGAGCATACAACGATTCGATTGAGCACTTTTAAGATCTTTTGACATTGATCTTCTTGAGCCACTTTACGATCTTTTGACATAGATCTTCTTGAGCCACTTTACGATCTCTTAACATTGATCTTGGCACAACTTCATGATCTTTTGACATTGATCTCTTGAGCACACTACTTGCTTGTTGCAGCTATGGTTTCGCAACTTCATTGAGCAATCCACATTCAATCCAAAGGAAACAACACAAATTTCGGTAAAAGTCTTTATTGCATTGATTATTTGTCATGGCTTTTATTTAAATTTGTTTTCTTTATGTTATTGGATTTTTGGTTTTTATTAGTTTAGATTTAATCCATTTTTCCATATACACAGATACTCTATCTCTTTTTTGTCACCTTATCAAGTAAGGTTGTCAAAGTACCATTTCCAAAGTGTCAGCGTGTCTTAGCGTTCATCATCAGTATCAGGGTTTGTCTCGAACTATGTTGCCTCTGCGTTGTCATGTAGGCAAGGCCATTTTCAACGCGTCCTCGAGGCTCCACTTCCCATCCATTCCATCGTGTGTCATCTGTCCTTTTATCTGTCGAAGTCAACACTGTTTCCTATCGCCTAGGTCTTAGGTCCATCAGGGTTCACCCTAAACTACGTTGCCTCTACATCGTCACATAGGTAAGGCCATTTAGTAATGAGCCCCCAAGGCACTAGGTTAGTCCCTTATGTTCTATTTCACCAATAAGGATTGTGATACCTTTCACCAAGTATGCAAGTGCAGCAAAGCCCGCTTCCAAAGCAGAAGTTTTGACACAAAACATCAACCTATCCAAAACAAAACAAAAAAAACCAAGAGCAAAACACTCTACATGATATTATCTAAATTATGGCAAGTAAACGCATCTAAATGCAAGAATATTTTGTATTTGTGATCAGGTTAAGTTACAAGCGTCTTGATTTTTGTTATCATGTCTTCCTACGCTTTTGTATTTGTGATTAGGTTAAGTTATAGGCGTCTTGATTTTTGTTATCATGTCTTCCTACACTACTCAAGGATGCCAAGAGCTAGAGATGTTATGATGGGGGCATGATTATTTTTATTTTTTTGTTGTTTGTGGATCAATCTTTAGTAATGTGAAGCCTTGTCTAACGACATGATCAGAAAAAGATCATCGAGGACATTAGAGGTCTAACATGAAAGGGGGCAATCCTTGTCTGTTGATATGAAAGAAATACTCAGGTCATCTCAGTTCAATTATACCTAGATTCTTGTATTAACTTACTAAATCAAAATCCATGTAAGTGATGCTCAAGTCATATCGGTTCAATTACACCTAGATGCTTGTATTATCTTACAACATTTAGAAAAAGTACCAAAAAAAATTGCCCAATGATGAAATAAGCACTTTAAAATACTTGCAATATCAAGATGGCAAAAATCCATTCGCATCCACAAAGCATCCATATCCCATGCAATAAAAAATTCTATGCAGAGTATCAATGAAAAGCTTGTAATCCTTCCATCAGTCAATTTTATATCTATCTTGTGGCATTTCTGTGTCGATTGAGTACATTTAGCCATAACAAAAACATAACATAAGTTGCATATCATATCACATGAAATATTCATTAACATGATTAAATCATTTGCATACATAAAAGTGCATTAGATCATCTATATACATTTGCATCAGCATAACATAGTGTCAACAGAAAAAATCAAAAACATAGATAAGTACATATAGATCATCTCATAAACTACATAATCATATAGATAACATTCACATTTGCATATTAAGTAATGAAATCATCTAAAGTCTGCATCAGATCATATAGACATCAAAAGTAATGTGCATCCATCAAAACATCACATAACATCATAAATGTGTGCATCACATGTGAAACATCATAAAATAGAAGGCATCGATGACATATAGCATAAACAACTGCATATAGACATCATATAGCTGCATCATCATATAAGCATAACATAATACATGTCCAAATGTACAATATATCAAAATGTCTATAATCTTTGAGTCAAAATTGTATAATGTGTATACATCACAAAAGTAATGATACATGTCTCAGTATCCGTACAAAATGATACCAAATATATACATATCAAGCTATCTAGGAGCCATCAAAAGTGTCTACATAAATCAAAAATTGGTACAAGTGAAACGGCTAGCCTTGCTGTTGTGGGACGCTGCTCCCAGCACCATCCTCTCCCCCTTCACTGTGGCCTGACCCACTCTATTTTGGGCCCATCACCAATGCTCCTGACCGTGATCCACCTACACTCTATGAGGCCACAGATTGGCTCCTATAATTGGATGCCCTTTGGTCTGCTGGCACCGCCCTATGGTACAATCCTCTATAATACTACGTCTGAGCCTGTGCTCTAGCAAGCTCACCCTGTATCTATGCAATCTGTGTCTACAACTGATATACCTAGGCCTTCCCCTGCTGCACCTGTGTAACCAAGAATGTGGTGGCCCCATCAGTACCCAAGGTAGCTAGAGCCGAGTCTCTCTCCTGTCTAAGGGCCCACACCCTCACCAATGTTGTATCTCACTCAGCAGTGAGCCCCAATATGACACTTGTGTCTACCTCTCTCCGAGACTCTACTTCTTTGACATGTATCCTGAGTAGTCAGATCTGACCCTATAGCGTAGTAATGGCTCGCTACTATAAGTCAGGCTGAGGAACCTAAACCTGAGGAACCTGTGCATGTGCCTACACTTGCTGCTAGGGCACCTGCTGCTGCTGGGAGGGTCCTTCCCTAGCTCTCCTCCTCTGCCTCTGTCTACCTCCCTCCCCTCCACCTCCATCACCTCCATCGTCCCCATCTCCATCTCCTTGTCCTCCCCTCCCCCTCCTCTGTCTCCTCCTCTTGCCTCCACCATCCTCATCATCTAAATCCTCCTCATCCAGGTGAGGAACCAACTCTCCCGATCTTGAATACCTCGGGAATGGGTGGGCCGCAAACCACTCCTCATAGTCAAGAGTCATCCCCATGTCTACTACCTCCCTCCACATCAGCCAAGCCACATAGGGAATTTGCTGGAAGTCTGCTAGAGCCTCCTCATAAGATGCCACCGAATCCCATCTAAACTACTATGCATGTGTCTGAGCAAACAGTGCCTGCCCCTATGGTCGACCATGTATCCTCTTGAACTGTCTCTATACCTAGCTAACAATCTACCTCTCTAGTATGTGTCGTGTCCTCCCAATGAGCCATTGAGTCTGAAAGTAGTATGGAAGCTCGTCAGCCTCATCGTCCCATGGCTCACAGTCTATATATGGGTGCCAAATAACTCTATCCACATTATCCAGCACGTGTCTCCAATACTCAAGCTTTCCTAGCTTATGCTGGGATATAACACCTGTGTATCCATAATTATAAGGCTCACCCCTCTTCCTGGAAAAGATGCATATCAGCTGAGTAATAGCAATGTGCTTCCATAGCCAAAACTATAGTAATGAGATGCCTGCTGACAAGCTGGCACCCCTTGGTATACCACTTGATTCATATCATGGTACAAGTGAGCCAAGACACACACACCCCATGCAAAGTAGGTGCCCTTTGTACTCATCCTCTCCATGGTCCTACCCCAACCAATAGGGAACCCATGCAACCTCCTATTGGGGTATATGACACCCATAATCAATCCAGCCACTATCCCTAGGAAGTAGTCATAGTAGTCATGAATGTCCTACCATGAGATCACCTAACCCTCTAGCTCTAGATCATCAAAAACTCACTTGCACTCTGCCAATCCAGCATCGTGCTGAGGATCATACTCCACAAGCTCACCCTGGATAGGCAAGTGCAGAATCCTGTAGACATCCTCTAAGGTGATAGTCATCTCCGTAGTGGGCAAGTGAAATGTACCATCCTCGTTGTGGAAACACTCCACTACATAAGTTAGCAAACTAAGGTTCGCACAAACCTCAGGCATGAAGCACACATTATCCAAACCCATAGTGCCAAGAGCCTCTCGATCCATCTCTGTGAGCATGTACCACTACAACAACGGCAAGGGAAACTGCTCTCATGACATAAGTATATCCCAAATGTCCTACAATCAAGCAAAGCAACACATCAACCAAAACTGCAAAACTGCAAAAAGTGTCAAACTATCCTATCACTTACTTAACATATCAAATTGATCAAAACAACATATCATCTCTTGACTAGATTCCTGCAATCTTAGAGACCGCTTATCAATTGACACATCGAGCAAGATGCCAATCGAGTCAATTTCATTAAGTAAACTGACTATCTTAGTGCAAATGCACCGAAACAGGTCGCAAATGCACTGAATCATATCAAAAGCACAACTTCACAATGAATGCGCCGACACCTGTAACACATGCATAGCTTCTACATATGTGTAGCTTCCCATAACATATGTGCAAGTTCATAACATATGTGCTGACTCATGTCATGTATGTGTAGTTTTGTCAAATGCGTAGCTACATTCAGCATATGTGCAGAATCTTAACATATGCACTGTTTCAGAGTGCATATGCACCAAAACATGAATTGGTGCATTCATTCAGCTAAATTTTTCCTAGCATTTATTGCTCTAATAAATGACCCTAGGCGAGTTTTGTTGAACTACATATCGGTGGTTTTGCCTTAGCTGGCTGATCGAACCGTCGGACTCGCTCAAAATGGTGCTCCTTGCGTGGAATATCCATCTCTATACTGACTGCTCTATGCTCCTCTACTCTCCTAAGCTCTGAGAGACCTATCAACAAAAGCCAAGTGTGCAAATGGCTAAGATTGTGGACCTAGCTCCTATATATAGCAAGTGTACCCTAACTGGTTGTGTGGCAACCATGACTACTTCCCAAACCTGTTTTCTCCCATTTCTCCAAACTGTGACCCATTTTTCTTCAAACCTAACCTATTTTTCACCTTCTTCTTTGTGAGATTGTCCATCTCACATCCCTCAAACCTTTTCTCCCCATCCAATCTCCTAAGGGGGCATTCTATCGTTAAACCTATACCAGGGGCAAACTGGGGCATGTATCATTATCAGAAACCTATTCTTTGAAACAACGTGATAAAACACATTGCATCAAAGAGGGGAAAAATGTATACACCTAAAAATGACATGACTCTATCTAAATAAATATTCTTAATATTTATTCCATTTAATTTCTCTATCAATAAATAAATAAACAATTTTATTTATTTGATTCATATTTCTCTAAGTTAATTAAATATCAAAATATTTAATTACCTCTTGTAATGTCAAAATTAAGTAAAATCTTTTATTTGCTTCAATCCTTCCAAAACAATTAAATAATTCTTAATTGTTTAATTAAATTGCTTATTCTTCCTCCAAATTTAAGTAAATTAATCAAATTTATTTAAATTCTCTCAATCTCTAAAAATAAAATACAATCAAATATTTTATTTATTCTTCCAAATCTTACAAAAACAATTAAATAAATTTATTTATTTAATTTGCTTTCTTATCTTCTAAATTCCTCAAAATATCTTCTAAATCTTCTAAAAATAGGTCTTCTTCTTCATGCACACAAAATTAAATAATTTATTATTTAATTTCTCTCAAATCATGCAAAAGCAAATCACAAGGAGTTAACTGATTTAGTCAATCTTGTTTTTATCAACAACTCTTAAATTAGAAAAAAACTTTCTAATTTATGAAATCAAATCTTTTATTTATAAAAGAAAGCAGTTAACTCAAACAAAACAACTTTTTGTGTGACACATGTCTTCTTTCTATTCACGCACATCCTCTCAGGGTTTCTATATCGTTGATCTTCTTATTCTTTCTATACCATTGATTTTCTCTCTCTCATGTCTATAAATTGAACCATGTTCCTCCATTTCTATCATCCAAGCTTTTAGTACCCTTACTCTACAGGAATCACAGCGCGCCTTTTGTACCAAATTCCTCCATTGCTTGCAATCAACTTGTTACCATCATTGTTATCATTATTGTGAAGCTCATCTTCATTACAAGACTATCATAGCTATTCTCCTTTGACATCTTGAAGGAATAGCAAGGAAGTGCACCTCTTGAGAGCCATATTCATACACAAGATCGATTGAGATAGGCGACCAATGGAAGCTATGAAGTATTGAGGTTTGCAAAGGTTTAGTTCTTTGTTTGTTTGATCTTGTTTATTTCCTTTTCCATTGAGTTATTGGGTTTATTTGATATAATTGATAATCATTCCAATTTTCCCTTAACAGGAGCTTCTGCTAGTTGATCTGCTAGGGCTTGCCCCTTGATTTCTTTACGATCCACATACTCAATGTCAAACTCACTAAGGATCATAACCCATTTAGCTAGACTACCTGTGAGAGATACTTTTGCTAGGAGATACTTCAATGGATCAATTTTGGCTATTAGATTTGTGTGTTGGTCTAGCATATAATGTTGCCACTTTTGGGAAGTAAACACTAAGGCTAAACAAGCTCTCTCCATAGGTGAATAATTGAGTTCATAACCCACCAAGGTTTGACTGATGTAATAGATTGCATGCTCTTTTCCTGACTCGTCATGTTGTGCTAGAAGAGCCCTTAGGGATGCAATTGTAGTTGAGTTGTACAAGATCAAAGGCCTATCGGCAACTGGTGGTACCAAGATAGGAGGTGTAGCTAGATATTCTTTGAGTTGATCAAATGCTTCTTGACACTTATCATCCCATTGCAATGAGACATCCTTTCAGAGCAAGTGCTGAAATGGTTGACATTTATCCACTAGCTGTGAGATAAACCGTCTAATGGATTGTAACCTTCCTTGAAGGCTCCTTATTGCTTTCAAATTCTTTGGTGGAGGCATCTCTATGATAGCCTTGAATTTTTTTGGATCTACTTCAATGCCTCTACGAGATACAATGTATCCCAATAGTTTTCCTGAGGTTACCCCAAAGACACACTTCTTTGGATTGAGTCTTACTTGATACTTTTCGAGTCTGTCAACGATTTATCCTGGAACCTGTATGTGATCTACCCTAAAATATTTTGCTAGTATATCATCAACATAGTCCTCCATGATGTGATGAAAGAGATTGTGGAATATCACTGTCATTGCTCTTTGATAGGTTGCACTTGCATTTTTAAGACCGAATGGCATGATGCACCAATAATAGGTACCCCAAGGACAAGTAAAGTTGTTTTATGTTGATCTTCTTCTGCTATCATTATCTAATTATAGCCAGAAAATCCATCCATTAGAGAAAGCATTTCATGACCAACTATCAAGTCTACTATGATATCAATGTTTGGCAATGGAAAGTCATCTTTGGGACATACTTTGTTGAGATATCTGAAGTCGTAACACATGTGGATACCCCCATTTAGCTTAGCCACAGGTACAATGTTTGAGACCCATTCTGGATAATCAATAGGCTTGATAAACTTTCCATCTAGTAACTTATATAGTTCCACTTTCACCAAGAGAGTGATCTGTGGGTGCATCTTTCTTAGCTTCTGTTTGACCGATTTAGCTTTTGGATCAACCTTGAGATAGTGAACTACTAGTGAAGGGTCCAACCCTGGCATATCAGTATAGGTCCACACAAAGTTGATGGTTCACTATAAGAAGAAGTTGGTAAGAATCTTTTGCTCTTGCTCTGATAGTGATGCTGCTAGGAATGTTGTCTTAGGATTTTGCTTTGTGCCTAGATTTATCTTTGTAGAATCTTTTGCTAGGAGAGCTGATTTCTCTTGATACTTAGATGGTAGGGGAAGGTCAAATCCTCCATCCTTAGGTGCCACAATTTGGTTTTCACCTTCAGATATGTCCTTTATTTTTACTATTTTCTGATCAGGAGGTGCCACAGTGTGGTTTTCACCTAGAGATCTTTCTTTATTTTTACTTTTGCGATTGGAGGATTTGGCATTCTCACCAAAATATGCAGTTTGATCTAGTTCCATTACAAAATCAGCTTTGTGATCGCCAAGAGGGATACCATCCTGGAGTCCCATGAATTCTACAAGAGCTTAATAATTCTGAAAAACATCTAGAACAGGGGACCCTTGTTCGTCCCAATTGATAAGTTCAGGGTAGACAAGTGTTACAATCTGGGTTTGATGTGGAGGATACGGATGATAGCATAAAGATGGAGGATTCAGTGAATAGGTCAGTCATATGGAGGTAAGAGTCATTGATGATATCCTCTTTAGACATCGAATCTGCAAGAGAAGTATGTGCTACCTTGTCGAGAATACCCTCGATGTCCAAGGCGAGTGGTACCTTCTTACCATATCCCAACCCCTTCTTGTCTATCTTTTTCTTCATATTAATGGGTTCTATTTCACCTTGATTATCTTTCCCAAGGCTACCTTTGCCTTTATAGCCCATGTTTTTGACAATTCTTAGGCCATTGCCATATTGCTTAACTGGTATAGTGACTAGTTCTTTCTCTTTGTAGAGCTAAGATGAGATGTCTTCAATAGTTTCCTCTGTTAATAATTTTGCCTCATTAAACTGGGTTAGGGATGCTGGAGGGGGGATGGCTGCTTTCTTAGTCACTTTAGCTATGGGTGGTTGGTTGTAGGATTTAGGGGATAAGGGCATCCACCCTACACAACAATATTTAGAGATATCATACTCACCAAATCCTATATCACGGATGTCAGCTTTGATTTCAGCAAGAGGATTAGGTTCAAGTTTAGAGGCTTTTTTCAAATTTTTAGAATCAACATACAATGGGGATTCATAGACTTTGTCATTATTTGGCACTTGGTTGTTATTCTTATAGCTTCCTTGTAAAGTACGATAGAATTCAAAGGGATTAGGATCTCCTGGGATAGTGATCTCCATACCATAAAATGGGAACTTGAGAGGCTGATGGTACGTTGAGGGAAAAACTTTCATGGCATGGGTCCATGGGTGTCCTAAGGTAATGTTATAAGGTAGCTCAATGTTGAGGACTTGGCATCTAGTTTCAAGAATGACGGGGCCTACTTGTATAGGCAAGTGGATAACACCTTCTGAATGGCACTCAACATCATCATATCCCTTTATTGTAATGCTTTGATCAATGTTGACATGATCCTCAGAGTATCCCAACTGTTTAAATAACTTAAGAGAATAGATATTGAGACCAGCACCACCATCTATAAGTCTGCATTTGATCTTTTGTTTATGGATGAAAACTTCAATGTGAAGTGCATCATTGTGACATGGAACATGAGATGGGAGGTCTTTTTCAGAAAAGACTACATTGTAAGGTGAGGTAATTTTACCTATTATAGCTTGGAAATCTATTATCGCTATGTTATTAGGAATAGAAGACTCTTGTACGGCTTTTTCTAGCATAACTTTATGTGTGGGTGATGACCGTAGAAGATCCAAAATAGAGATCTGTGTAGGGGTTTTCCCTAGATGTTCAAAAAGATTGTAATCAGATTGAGTTGGAGGGTGACACGACGATGACGAGTTGTAACTGCGCAATTCGTAGATTTTCCTTTGATAGTGAGGGTAGACACTCAACTTTCTTCAAAATGACCTACAATAGACTCATAGGAAGCAGAAGCTTTATTAACACCTTTACCTTTATCAGGATGTGGACATTTACCATGGTTAGGGAATGGCTCCTTGTACATGTTGAGATCTTTGTTTGTGTTTTGATTAGGAGGTGCATCAAATTTGATTTCACCTCTATCAATAAAGTTTTGGATAATGTGTTTGAGTTTCATGTATGATATGGTTCAGTGTCCTTTAGTCCTATTGTACTCACAATATTCGTTGTCTTTGTACCATGTGTAGACACCCTAAAATGACCATGTCGTCGCACCACTTGCATTTCATCAAATCTGTCAAAACACCTGCATTCAACATTAATTGAATAATCTATTATTTAATTAATTTCATCAAATTCTTCCAAACCTTCTAAAAATCAACATTAATTAAATAAATTTTGTTTATTTAATTAATTAAATTAAATTCTTCTATATTCTACCAAAATTAAATAATTTTGATTATTTAATTAAATCATTATCCTCTTTCAAATTTCAAGTCTCCATTAATTAAATAAATCCAATTATTTAATTAATTCATCACAATTCCCTCTTATCTACAATTAAATAATTTTACATTATTTAATTAAAATCAATTGTTCTTCTAAATTTAAATAAATCATGCAAATTTATTTAAATTGTCTCAAATCCTCTAAAAATAAATAAAATCAAGTATTTTATTTATAATCTTCTTTTCCTCTATCATGCACAATTAAATAAATAAATTTATTTATTTAATTTCAGTTTTCTTCCAATTCCTCTTAAAATATCATGATAACTCATGTGCACAATCAGTCTTATTTTTAGAACTCTAAAAAAGGCAAAATTACAAGTTGAGTTATCTATTCAATCAATCTTGTTTTCATCATATCTTAATAAAAATATCCTTATCGATTGACACATGTCATGTGCACATTCATCATGGTTATTCGATTTACTCCTCTGTTGATTCTTCTGATTTATCTAGACCATTGATCGATCTCTGTTGAAATCTATATAAACCCCCCCTCATCTCCTTCACAAATCCTCTTCGATCACTTATTCTCAGGCATCCTTTAACAACGCTTTGAGCATACATCGCATCGATTGAGCAACTTCATGATCTTTTGACATTGATCTTTGAGCACTTTACTTGCTTGTTGCAAACATGGTTTTGTAACACTATTAAGCAATCCACATTCATCCAAAGGGAACAATACAAATCTCAGTAAAAGCTTTCATATTTCATTGATTTATTAGTAATGGCTTTTATTTAGATTCGTTCTCTTTATGTTATTGGTTTTTAATTTTGTTAGTTTATCATATACAATATTCTTCATACACATTCTGGCATGCCCGGTGGGACCCACTAATCCCTCTTTTTCTTTGAGAAATTGATTTTTTTAAGTTACAGTACAGAACAATGCAAAAGACACAAAAAATTGCTTTTGGCAGTATCCTAAAGTGCTTATGGAGGCACAGTACAGCGCCCTCGGGCGATACTGCAGTGCTCCTGGTAACACAAAGCTGCGCTTTTGGTGAAACAGTCCAGCGCTATTAGTAATATCATAAAGCGCTTTTGGAAAATTAGGTTTCTGATCTTATTTTGGTGATTTTTGTAGGGTTTTACTCACTTAACTATCATTAATTAGACTGACAAGCTGGTTTATTTGTCTTTCAACTATCTTTGATACTTCCTAAGTTGACGTATTTAGGGGTATTTTTGGTATTTGAGTTAACCTATCTATCTGCGACACCTTTTGAGTTTTCTTGATTTCAGGATACAGATCTATCAGATATTACTTCTTAGAACATTAAATTAGCCATGAAATCATATATGGACTTAGTTATTTTGATAAAATATAACTTTTTCTGGATCTGAGTCTCATTCAGCACTTTTGGTTATACAGTACTATGCTTCCGGCAGAACAGTATGGCACCTCTGGGTCTGTTTCAGTGCATCTGGTGACACAGTAAGTCACTTTTGGTCTGCAACACATCACTTCTGGTAGCATAGTGCAACACTTTCAGTTCACAGTAAGTCGCGTTTGGTGAGACAGTACAACGCGTTTGGTCAATTTGTTTTGTTTTTGCTAACTTATGAGTTTTTGTGGAACTAATTGACTTGTTGCAGCTTCTTATCACTCACAGAGAGCAAAAAGGTTTTTTTTAATATGTTCATGTAGGACGAGCATTGAGGAAATCTTGATTTTTTACATCAAGTCTTAGAAACATATTGCCTTCTTAAGGGATAATTGAACAAATCATTTCGGCAATCTAAGTCTTAGGAACATACTACTTTTTTTAAGGGACAATGGACATGTATGATAAAACACCTCAATTTCCTAAGGGACAATGAATATGAATGCCAAACACTTCAATTTCATAAGGGACAATTGACAACTACAAAGATGTGTGTGCCTAAATTAGTTGCACCTTATTTTTTTTATAACGGGACAATTGAACCTTTGTTTGACGTGCTTGCTCTTACATTTTTAGTATTTCCTTTAGAAGGGCCTATTTTTGGATTGCGCTTCATCCAAAAGGGATGACCCTAAGCGGAGTTTTCCTTTGAACTTCTATATAAGAGGGATAAGGTGAAAGCTAAGTCCTAATCGACATCAGCCTTACCTTGTGGTGTCAAACTAAAAAGCAGTGTACTAGCTCTTTGTGGAAACAATTTTTACATTGAGTGAAGTGTTTGATACTCTTAGTAGGATTGGTTAAATCTTTTAGTAGCTTGTCGCATTGCTCGTAAGGTGTTGGTCCCTCAAAGTTACTAAGAACCATTCTAAATAGAGACTACCCGATCCACCTCCGAACCTTGTGGTGATCATCAGTGCAAGGGGAATCAATTTAAGCCCTTAAGATACTCACCATTGGCTCCCTTGAGAAGAGATAGTATTCCCTTGGCCATAAAGCTCTTGTGACCTACTTGAGCTTTCCAAGGGGAGGGTGAGATATCCCTACCTATCATCCCTCGCAAAGATACAAAATATCCGACACCTTTATGGAATGATATTTTTATCGATGAAGTATTAAGCTGTGAGCTGATCTACTGCAATGAAACCTTGTCTCTAGGGATAAAAAGTGCTTGTTATTGATTGCAATTGTCTTATATCTGTGGAAACATTGGGCTTTTTTGTGAGCCTCGAACATACACTATCTATTTTGTCAGTCCCTTTTTTGCCATTCTATTTGTTGTGTTTTCTCTTGCCAAAGCAAAACTAATCAGAAACATAACCAAATCTATCAAATTTTGCATCAGACACTACTTCAGCATGTCTGGTATTACAGCAGCTCGCCTTTGGTAGTGCAGTAGATCACCTTTGGTATAGCAGTACCTCACCTCTAGCAACCCTACTTCAGCGCCCTTGGTATAACAGTAGCATGCTTTTGGTCACCGTAGCTCACCTTTAGCATAACAGTACCTCACCTTTGGTAGCTCAGTCCATCACCTTTGGTATTACAGTAGCATGGTATTGTTTGCACAGTCTTGTGCCTCTGGTCAAATAGTATAGCACCTTTGGTATAGTAAATTATGCATCAGATTTTGTCTTTGTCAAAATACAAGCAGAATCCCAGCATTACTTTTTGTCCTAGTGTATTCCATGGTAACCACTAGGCTCCAGTAAATTATGAAGTCCAAGCAATTTGTCCCTAGGAAGCGCAAATTGCCTCCTCACACACCACAATCGGGTCATCTCAACATTACTCCCAAGGTTACTCCTAGGACACTTGCGGCAAAATTAACCAGCTCTCTGAACATGCCGCACCTTGACCAAACCAAGCAATTCTCAAGAAGGTAGGGTCCCTTTGGTAAGTACACCTTACTATACCACCGACTTGCCTCTAGATTTTGTCCCGCAAGGTTATACTGCCAATCCAGTCCCATCTCTAGAAGAAAGAGTTCCATTGGTAAGTACACCTCATTACACCACCGGTTTGCCTCCGGATTTTGTCCCACAATGTTATATCGCAGATCAAGCCCCACCTTAAGAAGAGCAACACTTTGAAATAGGTCAATCCTCTCAAGAAGATGGGAAAGATCTTGATGAATTCATACAAGATCCTAGAGCTATAGCCGCCTTTGACAAAATCCTTAGTGAGAACCAAGATCGTTTCTTTCGCTTGCTAGTAGAGCAAGGAGCCAAACTACCCAAAGGTTTTGATCTATCCACACTTAGCGAGCCTAACAACACCCCAAACATCATACAAGCAGTGCAAACCATGTCAACAGTGACCACGCCCTTGCCTGAACAAAGCTCACAATATGAGAATCCACTTTATCAAAACCCAACAAGAAAGAAGGCCATATCACCGCTTCTGACTCCTATGGAAATCTACAAAAACCAACAGGAAACTCTCCAATGTCAAACAGAGCTAGCTAAACAAGCCACCCTAGCTCGATCAAATATACAACAAACTCCTAAAATGTCCACACCAATTGCAAGTGGAATTTTGGTTACCCCATCACAAATAGGTTTCCCCCCAAATTACAATCCGGGGAACAACTATGTAGCCATCCAACAAGGGTCTCAACAAATACCACCTCCCATATCATCAAACTTTCATGTCTCTCAACCAACTAGAGTCATGTAATCCCAACCACAACATTCTTCTACACTTATCCCCAATCAACCATCGCAAATCACATCTACCTATGCCCCTCCTCCACTACGTTCATCAGCGCTAAATTTCTTTCACACATTGCCTAGCCACCCTCAACTTTCCCAACATCAAGTTTCCCAAAGCTATGTGCCGCAATCGCAGCCTAACCCACACTTTAGCTTTCCTCCACCCAATTCTTTTCTTCAACCATCACAAAGCCAACATTCTTACCTAGCGCCACCCCACCTCCTCTGAATCAAAGCATCCAATCCCAACCCAATCTAAACCCAACATACAATGCATATGACCCCAACCAATCATATGACCCTTATAACACCAATGCTCATGGCTTACACTACAATCTTCCATATGGGCAACAACAACCACTTCTAGGACAACAGGAGATGTTTCCAACCCCTCCCACAATGATGGAGCTCAAAATTGCAGAATTTCAACAACAACTATCTGATCTTATGTTTGGCCACGCCAAGAAGACCTTCTCTTTAGAAGAAGTGTGTCCTTATCCTTTTGATTGGTCATTACCTATGATCCCTTTTCCTCAAAATTTCACTATTCCCAAGCTTGATAAATACAAAGGAAAAGGTGACCCAAAAGACCATCTCAGGGAATTCTATCTTGCTTGCTTTGAGGTCTCACATAATGACACATATCTTATGCGTCTCTTTCCTCATAGTCTTGGAGGTCAAGCTATAGAATGGTTCTCACACTTACCTACGGGTATCAGGTCTTTTAACGAACTAGCAGAGAAATTTGCCACCCATTTTTCCTACAACGCAGAGCATGAGATTTCCATGACCAATCTATGCAACAATAAACAGAAAAATGGTGAAACTTTCATTTCTTTCTTTCAACGATGGAGACAAATGGCTAGCAAATTCCCTTTCAAGATTCCTGAGAAACAGCTTGTTAGCATATTTGTGCAGAACCTCAACCAAGAGTTAGGTTTTCACTTGCAAATTCTTAGTGCTGCAACCTTATACAAAATCACATACAAGGGAATTAACATCGAAAAGGCCCTCATTGCTAAGGGTGTGGTCAAAATCTTCAAAGAAACTAAAGACAATGCTCCTCAACACCAAACGAATGATAAACCCAATTATTGGAACAAAAACAAAAACGTGGTCAACGATGGGGTGGTCAATTCTAAACATGTCCAAACCTTGCAAATGCCGCTGCAGCTTGCCATACCAAGTCAAGCTCCACCTCAACAACAGCAACAACAAAGACAACCTTATCAAAACCAACAACAACGACAACAAGAGCAACCTCAACAAAATTACCCTCCGCGGCATCAATTCACTCCCTTGGGAGAGCCCATAGAATCTGTCCTACAGAAGATTTTACACAAAGGGATCATCACCTTACTAGATGCTCCCCCATATGGAGAACCTATTTACAAAACCACATGGTATCGAGAAAATGAGTACTGTGAATTCCATAGGAGCAAAGGGCACAGAACCGCATCATGCATGAAACTCAAGCACCTAATCCAAAATCTCATCGAAGGCAACCAAATCTCTCTTAAAGATGATCCACCAGCTCAACACACGAACAAAGACCTCAACATGTACAAGGAACCATTCCCTCACCATGGTCCACCTCCTCCTCAGGATAAAGGTAAAGGTGTCAACTGTGCTTCCACTTCCTTTGACTCCATTGTGGGTCATTTTGAAGAGAGTCAAGTGTCTACCCTCACAATCAAAGGCAAATCTACAGATTGCACTGTCACAACTCATCGTGGTCATGTCACCATTCGTGGTCCTACACCTAGTCTCCTAGCTCAATCTTGTTATAATCTTCTCAAACATCTAGGGAAAATGCTAGCACAGATCTCTATCTTGGACCTTCTATGGTCATCACCTGCACATAGAGTAGTGCTAGAAAAAGCCCTCCAAGAGTCTTCGGTTCCTAACAACATAGCAGTCACGGATTTCCAAGCTATAGTAGGTAACATTGCTTCGCCCTACAATGTGGTCTTCTCTGAGAAAGACCTCCCTTCCCATGATCCATGTCACAATGATGCCCTTCATATTGAAGTTCTCATCCATAAGCGCAAAATCAAACATATACTCATAGATGGTGGTGCTAGTCTCAATATCTGTTCTTTAAAGTTAATTAAACAATTGGGATACTCTGAGGATCATATCAACATTGATCAAAGTATTACAATCAAGGGATATGATGATGTTGAACACCACTCAGAAGGTGTTATCCACTTGCCTATACAACTGGGCCCTGTCATGCTTGAAACCAGATGCCAAGTCCTTGACATTGAGCTGCCTTACAACATTATCCTAGGCCACCCATGGATCCATGCTATGAAATTTATTCCCTCCACGTACCATCAGTCTCTAAAGTTCCCATACAATGGTATGAAGATCACTATCCCAGGAGACCCCAATCCTTTTGAATTATGTCGTGTCTTGCAAGGCACCTATAAGAATTGCAACCAAGTGCCTAAAAATGAAAAAGCCCTTGAATCCCCACTATATGTTGATCCTGAAACTCTGACACAAGCTTCTACAAGTGAACCTAATCCTCTTCCTGAAATCAAAACTCACATCCGTGATATAGGCTTTGGAACATATGATATCTCAAAATCTTGTTGTGTAGGGTGGATGCCTTTATCCCCTAAATCTTACGGCCAACCGCCCATTGCCAAAGCAACTAAAAAAGTAGCTATTCCTCCCCCAGCATTTCTAACCCAATTCCAACAGGGACGGTTATTGGAAGAGGAAACTATTGAGGACATTTCTTCTTGGCTCTATAAAGAGAAAGAACCAGTCACAATACCAGTCAAGCAATATGGTAATGGCTTAAGGATAGTCAAACACATGGGCTATAAAGGCAAAGGTGGCCTTGGGAAATAGAATCAAGGAACTATGGAACCCATTATTGTGACAAAGAAACTAGACAAGAAGGGATTAGGATTTGGTAGGAAGGTACCACGCGCCTTAGACATCGAGGGTATCCTCAACAAGGTGGCTGAAACTTCTATCGCAGATTCGACATTTTACGAGGATATCATCGATGACTCTTCCCTCCATATGACTGACCTATTCATCGAATACTCTATCTTTATGCTATCATACGTATCCTTAACCTCCACCACAAACACCCAGAATGTAACACTTGTCTACCCTGAACTTATCAATTGGGACCAACAAGTGTCCCCGGTTATAGATGTATTTTAGAATGACGAAGCTATAGCTGAGTTTATGGGACTTCAGGAAGGTATCCCTCTTGGCGATCATAAGGCGGGTTTTGTAATGGAACTAGAGCCAACTGCTTATTTTGGTGAGAATGCCAAATCCTTCAATCGCAAAAGTAAAAATAAAGAAAGATCTCTAGGTGAAAACCACACTGTGGCACCTCCCGATCACAAAATAGTAAAAACAAAGGACGTATCCAAAGGTGAAAACCCAACTGTGGCATCTAAGGATGGAGGATTTGACCTTCCCTTACCATCTAAGTATCAAGAGAAGTCAGCTCTCCTAGTAGAAGATTCTACAGAGATAAACCTTGGCACAGAGCAAAATCCCAAGACCACATTCCTGGCAGCATCATTATCAGAAACAAAACATAGGAATCTTAACACACTCTTCTTACAGTAAACCATCAACTTTGCATGGACCTATGCCGATATGCCAGGGCTAGACCCTAAGCTAGTGGTTCACTATCTCACAGTTGATCCAAAAGTTAAACTAGTCAAGCAAAAGCTGAGGAAAATGCACCCACAGATATCTCTCTTAGTAAAAGTGGAAATACAGAAGCTGTTAGATGCAAAGTTCATCTGACCTATTGATTATTCAGACTGGGTATCAAACATTGTACCTGTGTCTAAACCCAATGGGCGCATCCGCATGTGCAATGATTTTAGAGATCTTAATAAAGCATGTCCCAAAGATGACTTTCCATTACCAAACATTGATATTATAGTAGACTTGATAATAGGTCACGAAATGCTTTCTCTCATGGATAGATTCTCAGGCTACAATCAGATAAGGATAGCAGAAGAAGATCAACATAAAACAACCTTTACTTGTCCTTGGGGTAATTATTGTTGGTGTGTCATGTTGTTTGGTCTAAAGAATGCAGGGGCAACCTATCAGAGAGCAATGACAGTGATATTCCACGACCTCTTTCATCATATCATGGAGGACTATGTGGATGACATACTAGCTAAATCTTCTAGGGCAGATCACATACAAGTTCTAGGACAGATCTTTGACAGGCTCGATAAATACCAAGTAAGACTCAATCTAAAGAAGTGTGTCTTTGGTGTAACATCAGGGAAGCTGTTAGGATACATTGTATCACGTAGAGGCATTGAAGTAGACCCCGCGAAAGTAAAGGCTATAGTGGAGATGCCTCCACCAAAAAACCTCAAAGCATTAAGGAGCCTTCAGGGAAGGTTACAGTCTATTAGGTGTTTCATCTCACAGCTAGCAGATAAATGTCAACCATTTCAACACTTGCTCCGAAAGGATGTCTCATTCCGATGGGATGATAAGTGTCAAGTAGCATTTGATCAACTTAAAGAGTATCTAGCTATAGCCCCTGTATTGGTTCCACTAGTTGCTGATAAACCTTTGATATTATACATTTCAACTACAACTTTGTCCCTAGGGACCCTTCTAGCACAAAATGATGAAACAGGAAAAAAGCATGCAATTTATTATATCAGTAGAATCTTGGTGGGATATGAGCTCAATTATTCACCAATGGAAAGATCTTGTTTAGCAGTAGTGTTCGCTTCCCAAAAATTGTGGCATTACATGTTGAACCAACACACAAATCTTATAGCCAAAATTGATCCATTGAAGTATCTACTAGCAAAAGCAGCTCTTACAGGAAGACTAGATAAATGGGTCATGATCCTTAGTGAGTTCGACATTAAGTATACAGATCGTAAACCAATCAAAGGACAAGCCCTAGCAGATCAGCTAGCAGAAGCACCCATGACAGCTACACACCCTATGGTAGTAGACTTTTCAGATGAGAATCTATTCACTCTTTCTAACTCAATAATGTGGGAGTTATACTTTGATGGTTGCTACACACAGCATGGATCAGGGGTCGGCATCTTATTCATCACACCTCAAAATGACTATATTCCAAAGTCATATCATCTTGCATTTCCTTGCACCAACAACATTTCTGAGTATGAAGCACTCCTCATAGGTCTCAATACAGAAGTTCAATGGGACATCACAGAATTACAAGTATATGGAGACTCACAGCTAGTCATTCGCCAAGTCACAGATGAGTACCAAACAAAAGATGAAAAGTTGGTCCCCTACAAGCAACTAGTGGATGCCTATAAACCACACTTTTCTAGCATCACATTTGAGAAAATTCCAAGAGAGCATAACAAGGCTACAGATTCTATGGCTTCTGTAGGGTCACTAATTGACATGCCGGCTAATACATAGAAATGCAAATTCTTGATCGAGCAATTGTTGATACCAGTCATCGATGTTCCCATTACTGAAATCATCTGCAAACTTGTTGGTCCCAATTCCCCATGGTACAAAGATATCTATGAATACCTTAAACATAATACTTTTCCCCCTGACCTATCATCCACCCAATGCAAAACCTTTATTCGTCGGTCCTCCTGTTACATCATTCTGGGTGATACACTATATCGCCAGAGTCTCGATGGTATCCTCTTACGATGTCTTAATGTGGAAGAAGCCGAAGCTACCTTACGAGACATACACGAAGGTGTTTGTGGTGTACATTCTACCGGTCCTAATCTCGCTAAGAAGATACTCAGAACAGGTTATTACTAGCCTACAATAGAGCATGATGCTTTACAGTTTGCTAAGAAGTGTCTACAATGCCAGCAGCATGGAGATTTGATTCACACACCAGCTCATGAATTACAACCTGTGACAACTCCATGGCCTTTTTCTCAATGGGGTCTCGACCTCATAGGACAAATCCACCCATCCTCATCCAATGGCCATAAATTCATCATTACTGCCACTGAGTACTTCACGAAGTGGGTTGAAGCCATTCCCATGACCTATATCACCGGTAAGCAAATAGCCAAGTTTATCCTTAACTACCTCATATGCCAGTATGGTATTCCCCAAGCCATTGTCACTGATAATGGGAGACTATTCAAGAATCAAGATGTCCATGCCTTGTGCACACAATACAATATCCAACATCACTTTTCAACTCCCTACTATCCACAGAGTAACGGCCAAGCGAAGGCTTCCAATAAAACCATTCTTAAGATCCTCAAGAAAACAGTCAATGAAGCTAGTCGTGATTGGCACTTGCAACTCAATCCTGCCCTATGGGCCTACCGCACTAGTATCAAAACACCAACTGGTACCACACCCTATGCCTTGGTCTATGGCTCTGAAGCCATCCTACCTATAGAGGTCAAGATCCCATCCCTCAGAGTATCCATGCAGGACCTAATTGGCGGAGAAGAGTATCACACTTCCAGATTAGCTGAGCTAGAACTACTAGATGAAAGGCACCTGGCCACGCTTAATCACCTCCATGTCTATCAAAACCACCTCCAGCATAATTACAACAAAAAAGATCAAAGAAAGACGGTTTCAAGTTGGTGATCATGTACTCAAAGAGAATCAAAAAAATCAAGAAGATCGAGAAAAGAAGGGCAAGTTTGAGCCTAATTGGTTAGGTCCCTTTATTCTCACAGTAGCATATGGATCAGGAGCTTATACTTTAGCTACATCTGACGACATTCCTTTAGATGAACCACTTAACAGTGTCCATCTCAAGAAGTTCTATGCTTGATCCTCAGAGTATTCCAAAAATAAAAATAAACAATAATAATAATAATAAAAAAAAATCTATCCTCTGGTGAAAACCTGGTAAACAGGCGCTTTGGATAAGTACCATAGTGAAAACCTGGCAAACAGGCACTATGTGTAGAGTAAGTACCCATCATCTATCAAGTCTTGTTCATTTCTTGTTGTCACAATGCACTTCATCCATCCATCCATGATAAAACCATTGACCTTGTTTGCATTTCCATCTCCCTATCTAGTATAGATTGGAAATTTATCAATGTCCACCATCGTCATCCCACGCCTTGATCTGTGTCAATGGTTAGCACTGTCTTGTCCTAGGTCAAACTTCCTATGTCTTCTTCATCAGACATCCATGCAGTTTCCTCTACCAGAATGGGGGCAACTCTTTCCTTAACCTAGGTCTAGGAATGGATCCATGTTCATGGTTCGCAAGGCACTTCAATCTTTCTCCTTTCCATAGATAGCATCCTTTAACAGACACATCGCTCCTACAATAAGGTTGTTATCTTCCCAACATTTTTCCTACATCATCACATCAACCAGAACTACATATAATTTCTTGTCAATCTTAAGGTACCTTGATCCCATGGATATGGGTATGTAGGCAGTCTGGAAAATGAAGGAAATATCCAATACACAGGTACATAAGATCTCATCATTTCCTCTACCCAAGCTCAAACACCTTGACCCATCTCATCACTCTATCCAGAACTACATATTATCATCTTTCATCTTTCATCGTAAAGTGCCTTGATCCCATGGATACAGGGTATGTAGGCAGTTTGGAATACGAAGGATATATCTAGTACTCAAGCACACACGATTCATCATTCTTCACTTGCCCCAACCCATTACCATGTTATCCTTCTAGTCTTCTGTATACCAAAATCCATTCACCTTGACTTGACTAACTCAAGCAGTAAGCTAGTGCATCCTTTCAAAGCAAGAGTCCTTAGCAAACCTAAAGCAAAGCAGCTTACTTCCAGAGTCATCTACTGTCCTGCGTATCGATTGCCAACATCAGCTAAATCTAGCTTAACCAAAGCACTAGATCAACAAGCTTGTCTTTTGCAAAAGTGTTCCAATGTCGAGACCAACACACGCGTCTCCTGTGACATGTGGCATTTCCTATATCAAGACATTGTCTTTTTAGGTAGATAGCACTCTTTAACAGACACCGAGTTCCTACGATAAGGCTGTTATCTTTCCTATCCAATCTATCCTGAGCAACCTCTTTGGCAAGAGAATATGTTGGCTATATGTTTACTTTGTAAGTCAGTCAATTTGCTTTATGGTTTATCTTTTGTCCTTGTATCCATTACCTATTCAAGGCTACCTTGATTTATCTATAATCTTGGTATGTTGCGATGCAGTATGGATTGGGGGCATAGTCATTGCTTTTGTGTGCCGTGTTTGAGGAATGATCTTTAGCATATTTCTTAGCATTATATTTATCTTGTGTGTGTTACGACCTAGCATCTTACATATTTAATATTCTTCTTGCATTTGCATGTATTGAAGTTTATTTTATGTTCAAGACTATGGCTCATTCACATGTACCAACAAGGTCATATTATGTCTAAGGGATCTAAGTTCAAACCGCTTGCTTGTAGAGTCAACGTCCATGCACTCAGATATTACTGCACCTTGTTCTTTTATACCTTGGTTACAAATTATCCATGTGCTATATCAAAAATAAGGATTGCTCTTTATATACAAATTGTGAAACCAATGCAACAAGCTCATTCATCCATTCCCACAACCCTTATATCATTTTCATTGCAATGATCGATCAATAGTCTCTGTCTTCCATCTCCTCCTTTTCTTCCCTCTGGTGCATATCTGCAAAACCCACATGTTAGATATCACTAGTCATAGCATCTACATCATGTCATCACAAGTCATAACATCTCTATCATCATACATCTATAAGCATCATGACATCTAGAAGCATCATATAAGCAATATATGTCATCACATAAATCCATAATCATACATACATATCATCACATCCATGACATCAAAAAGTGCATATATACAAGCATGAACATCACTGAGCAGAACAGATCATCATATATCTCATGTGAAGGTCATCATAATACAACATGTATATGTCTACCTCAATAGTCCATATATACATCAATATAGTACATCAAGGCTATCAAGGGCTCACAAAATATACATCAGGATGCACGTAGGCATTAGTCCAAAATGATACAATATACACATATACATGCTCTAGTGGGTAGAGCTGCCCTCCTCCTATGGCCCATGTCCTCCACCTATGCTCGGTGTAGGTCCCCCTGCTGGTCCTCCTCCCCCTGGTGGCACAACTGGTCCTCTAACTGAGGACAATGACTGCCATGTCCTGCGAGACCCAGATGCTCCGGACCTGCTCCTATCTCTGTAGCTTGGCTCTCGCTGCGCCACTGGCACCACACTCGCATATAGACCCCTGTAATACTCTGCCACTCTTCCTACTGATAATATCTCTTCCTGCACCTAGACGAGCTCACTGTATAAGGTCCTTTGATCAGCACCCAGTGCACGGCATGCCTCATCTCTCTCCCGCCTCACTCTATGTAGTGTGGCCTCTGCTGTCAGTCATAGTTGTGCCTCTACATCTCTCTCCCTCACCACCTAGGCTAGCTACCCTTCATCCACTGTTGGTGCGGCTGGTGCCTGTACCTATACCTGTACCTGTGCCTGTGCTTGGATCTATAACTGTGCTTGTGCGTGTGCCAGGGTTGTCTGTGCTACTGTTGCTACCTGTATCTGCACCTGTGCTAAGGCCTCGGCCTGTCTCACCTCGGCCCTCATTGTATCCCTGTCTCTCCTCAACCATACCATTTGAAGCTCCAAACATGTCCTTTGAGCTATCTCCTATAGCAGCCACTTGGCCCGCTGTAAATCAGTCTCTACGACCGGATCCCCCTCCTCAGCCATCTCCACATCTTCTTGGGAGCCTTTGGCCTCCCCACCTGCCTGCTATCTAGCTCCTTTGGCCTGTCGTCTCATCCTCGCCTCAACACCTGGCACCATAACCTCCCCCACTGCACTTGCCACCCCTGGTGTCATTAGTCGCACTGGCCTATGTGTCTGCCAGTACCTATCATACTCTGGCAGTGTCCTTAGATCTTCCAAGTCTGAGTCCCAATCCCATCTGACTGGTACCAGTCCCCGTACCTCTGCCAAAGTTGTAGCTACTGGAATCTCTACATCCCAGTCCCCCACCTCCCGCCGCGTCCTAGCATGTGTCACCTCACCAACTGGCAATCTAAACTGTCTAAGTACCAGCTCTGGTATGTATCACTCTATGGTATCCATCTGCCTCCCAAATAGATATCGAGCCTGGCGGCAGTACATAAGCTGCTCGTGCTCATCCTCCCACTCCTTGCAAAGTAACCATGGCCTCCAAACAAATAGGTCCATCTCGTCGATCTATTGCCTCCAATGGCTAATAGATCCCAGCCTCCTATGTGTGATCACTCCCTCATATAGGAATGCGTACGGCTCTCCCCTCTCCTATCGGCGCTGTGTCATGGGTCTGATCATAGGGATATGCTCCCACGCCCACACCTGTAGCAAAGTCACCCCTGCTGAGAGACTGTGTTCCCTCCTATAAACACAATCATGCAGATTTCGATACAACTGTCCAAGCACACAAGGCCCCCATGCGTACTATGTCCCATGTGTAAGCATCCCTGATAGCACTGTGCCCCATCCCACAGATAATCCTCTTGATCACCTGTCTGGGCATAGGAAGCTGCCAATCAGTGATGCAACTATCCATCTGATCCTGTCACAGAGTCATGGGACGTTTGCCCACCGAATCTCCCCATCATTTATCCTCAGGTCATCTGTGCAGAAGACCTCTACCAAGCCTACCTCGCCTCGTGCTGGGTCAAAGTCCACTCTCTCTCCATCAATCTGAATCCTCAAGATGCGATACACATCCTCTAGCGTCACTGTCACCTCCCCTGTCAGAAAGTGAAACGAGCCTGTCTCACTGCGAAATCTCTCTACAACTGCTGTCACTAGGGCAAGATTCACCCTAATGTGTGTCAAGTGTGCCACGTGCCACAATCCTGCATGCTCTAGGAATGCATCCTCCTCCCACGTCAGTTGTACTACCTCATGTGCTATAGGGTGGTGTTACTCTCGCGACATCAACGGCAGCATAATCCTCTGCAACCACTTGTCAATTCTTTTGTACCATATCCCCCAAATCCTACCTACATCTATCCTATGCTGCCAAATCTTAGACCAATTCTCCCCTTGCTCTAACCTAAGTGGTCACCTCCACGGTCAACCCTACCTAGACTCCTCTTCTCACCTAACCTAAAGCACTTTGTTTCATACAAACGCGTTGTATTGTTGTCCCAAATGCGCCACACTACTGATGCAAAAGCGCTTCACCATCTCATACCAAAGGTGACCTATTTTACAAGTGTGCTTTACTACCTATCCAAACGTGCCTCACTGTGTTACCAGAGGTGACCTAATTTTTTCTTTCCCCTTCCAATCGCTCTGACTTACCCTGCCACCCATGCTACACTGCACTACCAGGTGCACTACGGGACTCTACCAACCACGCTGCGGCACGAAGATCTAGATGCCAATAGCACTGTGTTTTTGCCAAAAGCATTGAACTACCCTACCAGACGCGCTGTGGCGCGCCAAAAGCACTTAGGATGACTACCAGATGCGCTAAACTATCCTAAAGCACTTTTGGCTAACCTAAAAAACCTACCTAGTTCTAGCCCTAAACTGCCCTCAAATGACAAATTAAGGTGAGGTTTTCAGACACTTACCACTGCCAGAGCTCCTGCTGGCCTCCCGTATGTCCGCACTAGCTCCGCCCGATGCCTGTGCGCTAGAATCGGCATCTCTCCTCATTGTCAGCTCCTTCCACTCAACTCTCTCACCCTATGTTTGGAGGCTCTACTCTCTAAATCTAGAAACTCTTAGGGTGCAAATGAGGATTGTGGTCCCATTAGGACCTATTTATAGTGTCCCTCCCACTTTTTTCTTCCCCACCCATTTTGCTTTTCCTTCTACCTTCTCACACACTCTTCTAGTCAACCTTCAACCCAGTCCTTCTGTCGCTTCCCTATCTTCCCGCTCGAGGGGGCATACGCTGGGGCAACTACCTATGCTAGGGCATCAAAACTTGTATCATATCTTCAACAATTGATTTCTTTGAGGCAACACTGTAAACTACATTGCATCAAAGAGGGGCAAAATGTTGACACCCTAAAATGACCATGTCATCGCACCACTTGCATTTCATCAAATCTGTCGAATCACTTGCATTCAACATTAATTGAATAATCTAATTATTTAATTAATTTCATCAAATTCTTCCAAACCTTCTAAAAATCAACATTAATTAAATAAATTATGTTTATTTAATTAATTAAATTAAATTCTTCTATATTCTGCCAAAATTAAATAATTTTGATTATTTAATTAAATCATTATCCTCTTTCAAATTTCAAGTCTCCATTAATTAAATAAATCCAATTATTTAATTAATTCATCACAATTCCCTCTTATCTACAATTAAATAATTTTACATTATTTAATTAAAATCAATTGTTCTTCTAAATTTAAATAAATCATGCAAATTTATTTAAATTGTCTCAAATCCTCTAAAAATAAATAAAATCAAGTATTTTATTTATAATCTTCTTTTCTTCTATCATGCACAATTAAATAAATAAATTTATTTATTTAATTTCAGTTATCTTCCAATTCCTCTTAAAATATCATGATAACTCATGTGCACAATCAGTCTTATTTTTATAACTCTAAAAATGGCAAAATTACAAGTTGAATTATCTATTCAATCAATCTTGTTTTCATCATATCTTAATAAAAATATTCTTATGGATTGACACATGTCGTGTGCACATTCATCATGGTTATTCGATTTATCTCCTCCGTTGATTCTTCTGATTTATCTGGACCGTTGATCAATCTCTGTTGAAACCTATATAAACCCCCCCTCATCTCCCTCACAAATCCTCTTCGATCACTTATTCTCAGGCATCCTTTAACAGTGCTTTGAGCATACATCGCATTGATTGAGCAACTTTACGATCTTTTGACATTGATCTTTGAGCACTTTACTTGCTTGTTGCAAACATGGTTTCACAGCACTATTGAGCAATCCACATTCATCCAAAGGGAACAATACAAATCTCAGTAAAAGCTTTCATATTTCATTGATTTATTAGTAATGGCTTTTATTTATATTCGTTCTCTTTATGTTATTGGTTTTTGATTTTGTTAGTTTATCATAGTCAATTTTTCTCATACACACCATGTGGGTTTGTAAGCAGGTTCACCATATGGGGGAGCGTCTGGTAGCATGACGAGTCCATTTTGCACAATTTTCTGTAGAACCAACTCTATAGGCTCTCCCAAGGGAGTGAATTTATGCCTTGGAGGGTAATCTTGGGGAGGTCACTCTTGTTGATGTTGTTGTTGGTTTTGGTTTGATGAAAGATTGAGGGTTGTTTCTAGCATTTGGACATGTTTGGAATCTACCACACCATCATTGACCACATTTTTGTTTTTGTTCCAGAACTTGGGCTTTTCATTTGATTATTGTTGAGGAGCATTGTCTTTAGTTTCTCTAAAGATTTTCACCACTCCTTTAGCAATGAGGGACTTTTCAATGTTGATGCCTTTATAGGTAATCTCATCAAAGGATTTAGCACTTAGTATTTGCAAATGGAAACCCAATTCTTGATTAAGGTTTTGCACAAAAATGCTAACAAGCTACTTTTCAGGTATTTTGAATGGGAATTTGCTAGCCATGTGTCTCCATCTTTGAAGGAAGGAGATAAGAGTTTCCCCATTTTTCTGTTTATTGTTACATAAGTCCATCATAGAGATCTCATGTTCTATGTTGTATGAGAAATGGGTGGGAAATTTTTCTACAATCTCGTTAAAGGTTTTGATACCCATGGGTAGATGCAAGAACCATTTGTGTATGGGGAAAAATGATTAAATCTAAACTAATAAAACCAAAAACCAACCACATAAAGCGAACCAATCTAAGTAAAAGCCATTATCATCAAATCAAAAGACAAATAAAAACTCTTACCAAAATTTGTGTTGTTCCCTTTGGAGATGTGTGGATTGCTCAATGAAGTTGCAAAACCATAGCTGCAACAAACAAATAGTGTGCTCAAGAGATCAATGTTAAGAGATCGTAAGGTTGCTTAATCGACGCATTTTGTATGCTCAAAGCTCTGTTAAGTATCCCTGAGAATACGATCGAAGAGGGAGATAATGAAGGAGATGAGGGGGGTTTATATAGATTTCAATGAAGATAGATCAACGGTCCAAATAATTTAGAAGAATCAACAGAGGAGAACAGTTGAGGAACGTGCACCGAATAAGAAGAAGCCAAGTGTCTTGCTCTCTTTTGCATGAGAGGAGTTATCAAGAATAGAAGAATGAGTTAAAGCAATTAACAGAATGTAATGATCAGTTAAGTGATTTAAAACAAGAAGAAGAGATTTGCATGAGAATAAGAAGATATTTTGCTTTATTAAATATTAGAAATATTTAATTGCATGAGCAAGAAAGCTTGAGTTATATTTGAGATAACTTCAAATTTAGAAGAAAAAGTAATTCAAATAAATAATTGATTTATTTAAATTTAGAGAAGATATTTATGGAAGAAATAATTAAATAATTGGTATTATTTAATTTAGAAGATTTGGAAAGCAAATTAAATAAATAAATTTATTTAATTGTTGTGCATGATTTTGGAAGAATAATTTTGATTTAATTAAATAATTTAAGAATTATTTAATTGTAGATAAGAGGGAATTTGTTGAATTAATTAAATAATTAGGTTTATTTAATTAATGTGGATTTAAAATTTGGAAAGAAGATAATTAAATAATTTAAAATTATTTAATTGTGGAAGAATAATAGAGGAATTTAATTTAATTAATTAAATAAAGAGAATTTATTTAATTAATGTCGAAAGTATGTGATTTAGAAGAATTTGGTGAAATTAATTAAATAATTAGATTATTTAATTAATGTTGAATGCAGGTGATTCAACAGAATTAGATGAAATGCAAGTAGCATGACAACTTGGTCATTTTAGGGTGTCTACATCTTGCCCCTCTTTAATGCAATGCAGTTTACAACGTTTCTGCAAAGAAATTGATAGTTGAAGATATGATACAATTTTTTATGCCCCAGTGTAGGTAGTTGCCCCAGCGTATGCCCCCTCGAGCGGGAAGACAGGGAAGCGACAGAGGAACGGTGTTGACGCTCGACTGGAAGATTGCGCGACAAGGTGAGAAGGGAAAAGCAGAAAGGGGTGGGAAGAGAAGAAAACATGAGGGAGGGATGCTATAAATAGGTCCCATGGGGACCACAATCCTCATTTGCACACTAAGAGCTTCTAGATTGATAGAGTAGAGCCTCCAAACCTAGGTTGAGTGGAAGGAGCAGACAGCGAGGAGAGATGCTGATTCCAGCGCACAGACATCAGGCAGAGCTTGTGCAGACGTACAGGAGGCCAACAGGAGCTCCGGCAGTGGTAAGTGTGCGCAAACCTCATTGTATTTTGTCGTTTTAGGGTAGTTTAGGGCTAGGTTTAGGGAGGTGGACTAGGTCAGCCAAAAGCGCTTTAGGGTTGTGCAGCGCATCTGGTAGTCGAGTAGAGCACTTTTGGCACGCCGCAGCGCGGTTGGTAGGGAAGCGCAGCAGCGCATTTGGTCGAAACGCAGCGCTAATAGTTTTTTTGGGCAGCGCCACAACGCGTTTGGTAAAATGCCACAGTGCCTTTGGCCGGGTAGCGCGGCGCATTTGCAAGGTAGAATAACGTGGTTGGTGGGGGAGCAAGAAAATCACGTCACTTCTGGTAGTACAGAATGGTGCGTTTGGTAGAATGGTGAGGCGCACTTGGCCAAGAAAAACACAGCGCAATTGGATAGATAGTGTGGCGCGTTTGGTAGGTAGGTACAACGCGTTTGTATCTAACAAAGCGCTTGTGGTTAAATAGAAGAAAATTAGAATTGTGGGTTGAGAAAAGGGATGCCTATCCTAGGTTACAAAAAGGGAAAGGGATGGTTGGGGGTTGCATAGCATAGCAGATGTGTAGATAGGATTTGAGGGATCGGGTATAGAAGAACTGACAAGAGATTTGTTGTGGATGTAGAGGATTATGCCACCACTGATGTCGCAGGAGCGACACCACCCGATAGCGCAGGAGGTTGTACAGCTGACCTGGGAGGAGGACGCATTCTTGGAGTATGCCAGACTGTGGCACGTTGCACACCTGACACACATTAGGGCGAATCTCGCCCTAGTGACAGCAATTGTAGAGCGATATCACAGTGAGACCTTGTCATTTCACTTTCTGACAGGGGAGGCGATAGTGACACTGGAGGACGTGTACCATATCCTGAGGATCCAGATTGATGCAGAGATAGTAGATTTTGACCTGGCGCAGGGCGAGGCCGGCTTGGTGGAGGTCTTCTGCACAAATGACCTTTGGATAGATGATGGGGAGATTCGATGGGTAGACGTCCCGAGACTCTACGACAGGATCAGATGGATAGTGGCATCACTGATTGGCAGCTTCTTGTGTCCTGACAGGAGATCCAAAGGATTATCGATTGGATGGGGCACAGTGTTATCCAGGATGTTCACACATGGCAGACAGTATGCGTGGGGCCCATGTGTGTTGGGACAGTTGTATCACAACATGCACCACTGTGTGTATAGGAGAGGCAGGAGCCTCTCAGCAGGGGTGACCTTATTACAGGTATGGGCATGGGAGCATATTCTAGTGATCCGACCCATGGCACAGCGCCATCAGGATAGAGGCGAGCCCTATGCATTCCTATATGATGGAGTGATTACACACCGGAGGATGGGGTCTGTTAGCCACTGGAGGCAGCAGATTGACGAGATGGACCTATTTGTGTGGAGACCTTGGCTACTTTGCGAGGAGTGGGAGGATGAGCACGAGCAGCTTATGTATTACAGACAGGTGCGGTATCTGTTCGGGAGATGGACAGATGTGATAGAGAGGTACCTACCAGAGTGGGTACTCAGGCAGTTCAGATTGCCACAGGGACTACCAGTGGGGGAGGCGACATGCCCAGACACGGAGAGAGGGAGGAGACTGGGATGCAAAGATCCCAGTGGTGACAACTTTAGTAGAGGTGCGGGGACTTGTCCCTGTGAGATGGGATTGGGACACAGGGCTGGCAGACCCAGGGACGGTGCCAGAGTATGACCAGTATTGGTAGACACATAGACCAGTGAGACTGACTACACCAGGTGTAGCAGGGGTAGTGGGGGAGGTACTAGTCCTCGGTGGGGAGGCTAGGATGAGACGGCAGGCCCTAGCAGCCAGGCAGCAGGCAGGTGGAGAGGGCAGCGGTCAGCAGGCAGGTGGAGAGGGCAGCGGCCAGCAGGCCGATGTGGAGATGGTGGAGGTAGTGGGCCCAGTCGTAGAGACTGATCTATTGAGGGCCGAGCGACTGCTACAGGAGGAGATAGCTTAGAGGACTCGATTAGAGCTCTGGATGGTGCGATTGAGGAGGGATAGGGATGCAGCACGGGCTGAGGTGAGACAGGCTGAGGCCACAGCCCAGGCATAGACACAAGCAGCATCAACAGCACAGACAGCCCTGGCACAGGTACAGGCTTAGGTGCAGGCACAGGCACAAGTACAGGTGCAGCCGCTAGCTGCACTAGCCGCAGATGCTGAGCAGCTAGCACAGGTCACGAGGGAGAGAGTACAGCTGCGGTTGACAGCAGAGGCCACACTCTTTAGAGTGAGGCGGGAGAGAGATGAGGCATGCTGTGCACTGGGTGCAGATCAGAGGAGCCTATACAGTGAGCTTGTCTGAGTGCAGGGTGAGCTAGTATCAGCCAGCTGGGAGGCAGAGTATTACAGGGGTCTATACGTGGGTACGGTGCCAGCAGCTCAGCAGGCACCGAGTTACAGAGAGAGGAGCCAGTCAAGGGCATCTGGATCCCGCAGGACAGGGCAGTCAATATCCTCAGTGAGAGGACCATTTTTACCACTAGGGGGAGGAGGAGGACCAGCAGGGGGACCTCCACCGATCACAGGGGGAGGACAGGGGCCACAGCAGGAGGGCAGCTCTACCCACTAGGGCATGCACATGTATATTGTATCATATTTGTACCATACTTGTATCACAATGGACACTTGTACATTGTACCATTTGTATCATTTTGGACAGATGCCTGCGTGCATCTTGATGTATATTTTGTGGGCTCTTGATAGGCTTGATGTACTATTTTGATGTATATTTGGATGTATACATACAGATTATTGATGTAGACACAGACATTTTGTATGATGATGACCTTTATATGAGATATATGATGATCTATTCGGCTCACTCGTTGTTCATGTTTTTTGTGTATGCATTCCTTGATGTCATGGATGTGATGATATGTATGTATGATTATGGATTCATGTGATGACACATTTTGCTTATATGATGCCTATAGATGTATGATTATAGAGAGGTATGATGCTAGAGATGTATGATGATATAGATGTGATGACTAGTGATATCTGACATGTGGGTTTTACAAATATGCACCAGAGAGAAGAATAGGAGGAGATGGGAGACAGAGACTGTTGATCGATTACTGTAATGAAAATGATATAAAGGTTGTGGGAATGGATGAATGAGCTTGTTGCAATGGTTTCACATTTGTATATAAAGAGCAATCCTTATTTTGATATAGCACGTGGATAGTTCGCCACCAAGGTAGAAAAGACCAAGGTGCAGTAATATCCAAGTGCGTGGACGTTGACTCTGCAAGCAAGCGGTTTGAACTTAGATCCTTTAGCATAATATAACCTTGTTGGAACATGTGAATAAGCCATAGTCTTGAACATAAAATAAACTTCAATATATGTAAATGCAAGAAGAATATTAATATGTAAGATGCTAGGTCGTAACACACACAAGATAAATATGATGTTAAGAAAGATACTAAAGATCATTCCTCAAACACGGCACACAAAAGCAATGACTATGCCCCCAATCCGTACCGCATCACAACATACCAAGATTATAGATAAATCAAGGTAGTCTTGAAGAGGTAATAGAAAAAGGAACAAAAGATAAACCATAAAAGCAAATCGACTGACTTACAAAGTAAACATACAGCCAACTTATTCTCTTGCCAAAGAGGTTGCTCATGATAGATTGGATAGGAAAGATAACAGTCTTATCGTAGGAACTCTATGTCCATTAAAGGGGGCTATCTACCTAAAAAGACAATGTCTTGCTGCAGGAAATGTCACATGTCACAGGAGATGCGTGTGTTGGTCTTGACAATGGAACACTTCGTAGAAGACAAGCTTGTTGATCTAGGGCTTGGGTTAAGTGGTAACTAGCTGATGTTGGCAATCGGTATGCAAGATAGTAGATGACTCCGGAAGGAAGCTGCTTTGCTTCAGGTTTGTTAAGGACTTTTTGCTTTGAAAGGATGCACTAGCTTGCTGCTTGAGTTAGTCAAGTTGAGGTGAATGGATTTTGACAAATGGAAGACTAGAAGAATGAAGTGCAACTGGCTTGAGATAGGTGGAGAATGATGGATCATGTGTGCCTGAGTACTGGATACATCCTTCGTATTCCAGACTGCCTACATACCCTGTATCCACGGGATCAAGGCACCCAACGATGAAAGGTGAACGTGATAAATATTTAGTTCTGGATAGAGTGATGAATGGGTCAAGGTGAAAGGAGGGGATCTTATGTACCTGAGTACTGGATACTTCCTTCGTATTACAGACTGCCTACATACCCATATCCATGGGATCAAGGTACCTTAAGATTGAGAAGAGATGATATGTAGTTCTGGTTAGTGTGATGATGTGGGAAAAGTGTTGAGAAAATAACATCCTTATCGTAGGGGCGATGTGTTCGTTAAAGGGTGTTACCTGTGAATAATGAGAAAGAGATTGAAGTATGCGTTGCAAACCACGAACAAGGAACCAATCCTAGACCTAAGTTAAGGAAAGAGTTGCCCCCATTCTGGTAGAGGAAACTGTATGGGTGACTGTCAAAGAAGACACAGAAAGCTTTGACCTAGGACAAGACAGTGTTAACTGTAGACACAGATCAAGACATGGGGAGACGATGATGGACATTGACAAATTTCCAAGCTATACTAGATAGGGAGATGGAAATGCAAACAAGGTCAATGGTTTTATTATGGATGGATGGAAAGGCGTGCTTTGTGCACTAGACATGGAGTGGATAGGACTCGATAGACGATGGATGCTGACTCTACACATAGCGCCTATTTGCCAGGTTTTCACTATGGTACTTATCCAAGGCACCTGTTTACCAGGTTTTCACTAGAGGACGGATTTTTTTGGATTTTTTTGCTTTGTTTTGTTTTTTTTTTTTTTGTTGAATACTCTAAGGATTAGGCATAGAACTTCTTGAGATGGACACTGTTAAGTGGCTCATCTAGAGGAATGCCATTAGCTGTAGCTAAAGTATAAGCTCCTGATCCGTATGCTGCTGTGAGAATAAAGGGACCTAACCAATTAGGCTCAAACTTGCCCTTCTTCTCTCAATCTGCTTGATTTCTCTGATTTTCTTTTAGTACAAGATCACCAACTTGAAACCGTCTTTCTTTGATCTTTTTGTTGTAATTACATCGGAGGCAGTTTTGATAGACATGGAGATGATTAAGTGCGGCAAGGCGCCTCTCATCCAGTAGTTCAAGCTCAGCTAATCTGGAAGTGCGATACTCCTCTCCGTCGATCAGGTCCTGCATGGATACTCTGAGGGATGGGATCTTGACCTCTATAGGTAGGATGGCTTCAGAGCCAAAGACCAAGGCATATGGTGTGGCACCAGTTGGTGTTCTGATACTAGTGTGGTAGGCCCATAGGGCAGGATTGAGTTGCAAGTGCCAATCACAACCAGCTTCATTGACTGTTTTCTTGAGGATTTTGAGAATGGTTTTATTGGAAGCCTCAGCTTGGCCGTTACTCTGTGGATAGTAGGGAGTTGAAAAGTAATTTTGGATATTGTATTGTGTGCACAAGGCACGAACATCTTGATTCTTGAATGGTCTCCCATTATCGGTGACAATGGCTTGGGGAATACCATACCGGCATATGAGGTAGTTTAGGATAAACTTGGCAATTTACTTACCGGTGATATAGGTCATAGGAATGGCTTCCACCCACTTCATGAAATACTCAGTGGCAGTAATGATAAACTTGTGGCCATTGGAGGAGGAAGGGTGGATTTGTCCTACGAGGTTGAGACCCCATTGAGAAAAAGGCCATGGAGTTGTCACAGGTTGTAATTCATGAGCTGGTGCGTGAATCAAATCTCCATGCTGCTAGCATTGTAGACACTTCTTAGCAAACTGTGCAGCATCTTGCTCTATTGTAGGCCAGTAATAACCTGTTCTGAGTATCTTCTTAGCAAGATTAGGACCGGTAGAATGTGCGCCACAGACACCTTCATGTATGTCTCGTAAGGTAGCTTCAGCTTCTTTTGCGTTAAGACATCGTAAGAGGATACCATCGAGACTTCGGCGATATAGTGTATTACCCAGAATGATGTAACGGGAGGATCGACGGATAAAGGTTTTGCGTTGGGTGGATGATAGGTCAGGGGGAAAGGTTTTGTTCTTGAGGTATTCATAGATATCTTCATACCATGGGGAATTGGGAACAACAAGTTCGCAGATGATTTCAGTAATAGGAACATCGACGGCTGGTATCAACAATTGCTCGATCAAGAATTCACACTTTTGTGTATTTGCAGGCATGTCAATCAGTGACCCTATAGAAGCCATAGAATCCGCAGCTTTATTATGCTCTCTTAGAATTTGTTCAAATGTGATGCTAGAAAAATATGGTTTGTAGGCATCCACTAGTTGCTTGTAGGGGACCAACTTTTCATCTTTTGTTTGGTACTCATCTGTGACTTGGCGAATGACTAGTTGTGAGTCTCCATATACTTGTAATTCTGTGATGTCCCATTGAACTGCTGTGTTGAGACCTATGAGGAGTGCTTCATACTCGGCTATGTTGTTGCTGCAAGAGAATGCAAGCCAATATGACTTTGGAATGTAGTCATTTTGAGGTGTGACAAACAAGATGCCAGCCCCTGATCCATGCTGTGTGTAGGAACCATCAAAGTACAACTTCCAAATTATTGAGTTGGAAAGAGTGAATAGATTCTCATCTGGAAAGTCTGCTACCATAGGGTGTGTATCTATCATAGGTGCTTCTGCCAGTTGATCTGCTAGAGCTTGTCCTTTGATTGCTTTGTGATCCATGTACTCAATGTCGAACTCACTAAGGATCATGACCCATTTAGCTAGTCTACCTGTGAGAGCTGCTTTTGCTAGTAGATACTTCAAGGGATCAATTTTGGCTATCAGATTTGTGTGTTGGTTTAACATGTAATGCCGCAACTTTTGGGAGGCAAACACTACTGCTAAGCAAGCTCTTTCCATCGGTGAATAATTGAGCTCATATCCCACCAAGGTTCTACTGATATAATAAATTGCATGCTCTTTTCCTGTTTCATCATTTTGTGCTAGAAGGGCCCCTAGGGCCGAATTTGTAGTGGAGATGTATAATATCAAAGGCTTGTCCGCAATTGGTGGAACCAATATAGGAGGTGTAGCCAAATACTCTTTAAGCTGATCAAATGCTACTTGACACTTATAATCCCATCGGAATGAGACATCCTTGCGGAGTAAGTGTTGAAATGGTTGACATTTATCTGCTAGCTGTGAGATGAAATGCCTAATGGATTGCAACCTTCCCTGAAGGCTCCTTAATGCTTTAAGGTTCTTTGGTGGAGGCATCTCCACTATAGCCTTGACTTTTGTTGGATCTACTTCGATACCTCTATGAGATATAATGTATCCCAACAGCTTTCCTAATGTTACACCGAAGACACACTTCTTTGGATTGAGTCTTACTTGGTATTGCTCGAGCCTGTCAAAGATCTATTCTAGAACCTGTATGTGATCTGCCCTAGAAGATTTAGCTAGTATGTCATCCACATAGTCCTCCATGATGTGATGAAAGAGGTCATGGAATATCACTGTCATTGCTTTCTGATAGGTTGCTCTGGCATTCTTTAGACCAAAAGGCATGACACACCAACAATAGTTACCCCATGGACAAGTGAAGGTTGTTTTATGTTGATCTTCCTCTTCTATCCTTATCTGATTGTAGCCAGAGAATCCGTCCATGAGAGAAAGCATCTTGTGACCTGTTGTCAAGTCTACTATAATGTCAATGTTGGGTAGTGGAAAGTCATCTTTAGGACATGCTTTGTTTAGATCTCTAAAGTCATTACACATGCGGATGCGCCCATTGGGTTTAGACACAGGTACAATGTTTGAGACCCAATCTAAATAGTCAATGGGTCGTATGAACTTTGCATCTAACAGCTTTTGTATTTCCACCTTCACTAAGAGAGCTATTTGTGGGTGCATCTTCCTCAGCTTTTGCTTGACTAGTTTCACTTTGGGATCAACTGTGAGATAATGAACTACTAGCTTAGGGTCTAGCCCTAGCATATCTGCATAGGTCCATGCAAAGTTGATGGTTCATTGCAAGAAGAAGTTGTTAAGATTTCTGTGCTCTGTTTCAGATAATGATGCTGCTAGGAATGTGGTCTTTGGATTTTGTTCTGTGCCAAGGTTTATCTCTGTAGAATCTTCCACTAGGAGAGCTGACTTCTCTTGATACTTAGATGGTAGGGGAAGGTCAAATCCTCCATCCTTAGGTGCCATAGTTGGGTTTTTACCTTTGGATACGTCCTTTGTTTTTACTATTTTGTGATCAGGAGGTGCCACAGTGTGGTTTTCACCTAGAGATCTTTTTTTATTTGTACTTTTGCGACTGGAGGATTTGGCATTCTCACCAAAATAAGTTGTTGGCTCTAGTTCCATTACAAAACCTACTTTATGATCACCAAGAGGGATACCTTCCCGAAGTCCCATGAACTTAGCTAAAGCTTTGTCATTCTGAAATACATCTATAACGGGGGACCCTTATTGGTCCCAATCGATAAGTTCAGGGTAGACAAGTGTGACATTCTGGGTGCTGGTGGTGGAGGTTAAGGATATGGAAGATAGCGTAAAAATGGAGGATTCTGCGAAGAGGTTGGTCATATGGAGGGAAGAGTCATCGATGATATCCTTTGTAGACATCGAATCGGCGGGAAAAGTGTTAGCTACCTCCTCGAGGATATACTCGATGTCCAATGCGTGTGGTACCTTCTTACCAAATCCTAATCCCTTCTTGTCTAGTTTCTTTGTCACAACAATGGGTTCCATAGTTCCTTGATTCTGTTTCCCAAGGCCACCTTTGCCTTTATAGCCCATGTTTTTTACTATTCTTAAGCCATTGCCGTATTGCTTGACTAGTATTGTGACTGGTTCTTTCTCCTTATAGAGCCAAGAAGAAATATCCTCAATAGTTTCCTCTTCCAATAACCATCCATGTTGGAATTGGGTTAGGAATGTTGGGGGAGGAATAGCTACTTTTTTGGTTACTTTGGCAATGGGTGGTTGGCCGTAAGATTTTGGAGATAAAGGCATCCGCCCTACACAACAAGATTTTGAGATATCGTAAGTGCCAAAGCCTATATCACGGATGGGAGCTTTGATTTCAGGAAGAGGATTAGGGTTACTTGTAGAGGCTAGAGTTAGTGTTGTAGGGTCAACATATAGTGGGGATTCAAGGGCTTTTTCATTGTTAGGCACCTAGTTGCAATTTTTATAATTGCCTTGCAAGACACGACAGAATTCAAAAGGATTGGGGTCACCTGGGATAGTGATCTCCGTACCATTGTATGGGAACTTTAGAGACTGATCGTACATGGAGGGAACAGCTTTCATTGCATGGATCCATGGGCAGCCAAGGATAATGTTGTAAGGTAGCTCAATATCAAGGACTTGACACTTGGTTTCAAGCATGACAGGGCCCAGTTGTATAGGCAAGTGAATAACACCTTCTGAACGGCGTTCTGCATCATCATATCCCTTGATTGTAATACTTTGATCATTGTTGACATAATCCTCAGAGTATCCCAATTGCTTAAGTAACTTTAAAGAACAAATGTTGAGACCAACACCACCATCTATGAGTATGCGTTTGATTTTGCGCTTATGGATGAGAACCTCAATATGAAGGGCATCATTGTGACAAGGATCATGGGATGGGAGATCTTTCTCTGAGAAGACAACATTGTAGGGTGAAGCAATGTTACCTACTATAGCTTGGAAATCTGTGACTGCTATGTTGTTAGGAACTGAAGACTCTTGGAGGGTTTTTTCTAGCACCACTCTATGTGCAGGTGATGACTGTAAAAGGTCCAAGATAGAGATTTGTTCTGGCATTTTCTTGAGATGTTCAACAAGATTATAATCAGATTGAGTCGACAGACTAGATGTAGGACCATGAATGGTGACACGACCATGATGAGTTGTAACAGCGCAATCCATAGATTTGCCTTTGATTGTGAGGGTAGACACTCGACTCTCTTCAAAATGACCTATAATGGAATCAAAGGAAGTGAAAGCCTGACTGATACCTTTACCTCTATCCTGAGGAGGAGGTGGACCATAATGAGGGAATGGTTCCTTGTACATATCAAGATCTTTGTTTGTGTTTTAAGCCTCTTGTTCATTCTCAAAAGTGATTTGGTTACTGTCGATGAGATTTTGGATTAGGTGCTTGAGTTTCATGCACGACACAGTTCTAGGTCCTTTGCTCTAATGGAATTCACAGTATTCATTTTCTCTATACTGCGCAGTTTTGTAAACCGGTTCACCATATGGGGGTGCATCTGGTAAGGTGATGAGTCCTTTCTGTAAAACCTGTTGTAGGACCGACTCCATAGGCACTCCCAAGGGAGTAAATTGACGTCGTGGAGGGTAATCTTGTTGAGGTCGCTCCTGTTGTCGTTGTTGTTGATTTTGATACGGTTGTCGCTGTTGTTGTTGTTGTTGAGATGGAGCTTGACTTGGTTTGGAGAGCTACAATGGTGTTTGCAAAGTTTGGACATGTTTAGAATCAACCACACCGTCATTAACCATGTTTTTGTTTTTGTTCTAGTATTTGGGTTTATCATTCATCTGTTGATGAGGAGCATTGTCTTTCGTTTCTTTGAAGATTTTGACTACACCCTTAGCAATGAGGGCCTTCTCAATATTGATTCCTTTGTATGTGATTTCGTCAAAGGTTGTAGCACTGAGAATTTGCAAGTGGAAACCTAACTCTTGGTTGAGGTTCTGCACAAATATGCTAACAAGCTGTTTCTTAGGAATCTTGAAAGGGAATTTGCTAGCCATTTGTCTCCACCGTTGAAGGAAAGAAATGAAAGTTTCCCCATTTTTCTATTTGTTGTTGCATAGATCAGTCATGGAAATCTCATGCTCTGCGTTGTAAGAAAAGTGGGTGGTAAACTTCTCTGCTAGCTCATTGAAAGACTTGATACCCGTGGGTAAGTGTGAGAACCATTCTATAGCTTGACCTCCAAGACTATGAGGAAAGAGACGCATAAGATATGTGTCGTTATGTGAGACCTCGAAGCAAGCAAGATAGAATTCCCTGAGATGGTCTTTTGGGTCACCTTTTCCTTTGTATTTATCAAACTTAGGAATAGTAAAATTTTGAGGAAAAGGGATCATTGGTAATGACCGATCAAAAGGATAAGGACACACTTCCTCTAAAGAGGTCTTTTTGGTGTGGCCAAACGTAAGATCAGATAGCTGTTGTTGAACTTCTACAATTTTTAGCTCCATAGTCATGGGAGGGGTTGGTAACATCTCCTGTTGTCCCAAAAGTGGTTGGTGTTGCCCATACGAAAGATTATAATGTAAGCCATGCACACTGGTGTTATAAGGGTCGTAAGATTGATTGGGATCATACGGGTTGTACATTTGGTTCAGATTGGGTTGGAATTGGAGGTTTTAATTTGGCAGAGGTGGAGGTGGTGCTAGGTAAGAATGTTGGCTTTGTGATGGTTGAAGAAAAGTATTGGGTGGAGGAAATCTAAAGTGCATTTGATTAGGTTGTGATTGCGGCACATAGCTTTGGGAAACTTGATGTTGGGAATGTTGAGAGTGGCTAGGCAATGTGTGAAAGAAATTGAGCGAGGATGAACGTTGTGGAGGAGGGACATAGGTAGAAGTGATTTGCGACGGTTGAGGTGGCTTAATGACGAGCGTAGAAAAATGTTGTGGTTGGGATTGCATGACCCTAATTGGTTGAGAGACATGAAGGTGTGATGATATAGGAGGTGGTATTTGTTGAGACCCTTGTTGCATGGCTACATAATTGTTCCTCGGATTGTAATTTGGTGGGAAACCTATCCGTGATGGGGTAACCAAGATTCCACTTGCGATTGGGGTGGACACTTGAGGAGGTGTTACATATTTGATCAAGCTAAGGTGGCTTGCTTAGCTAACTCTGCTTGACGTTGGAGAGTTTCTTGTTGGTTTTTATAGATCTCCATAGGTGTCAGAAGCGGTGATACGGCCCTCTCTCCTGTTGAGTTTTGATAGAGGGGATTCCTATACTGTGAGCTCTATTCAGGTAAGGGCGTGGTCACCGTTGACATGGTTTGCACCGCTTGTATGGTAGCTTGGGTGTTGTTGTTCTCCTTGAGAGTGGATAAATCAAAATCTTGAGGTAACTTGGCACCTTGCTCTGTAAGCAAGCGAAAGAAATGATCCTGGTTCTCACTAAGGATTTTGTCAAAGGCGGCCACGATTCTAGGCTCTTGTATGATTTCATCAAGATCTTGCCCATCTTCTTGAGAGGATTGACCTATTTCAAAGTGTCACTCTTCTTGAGATGGGGGTTGATCTACGATATAACCTTGTGGCACAAAATCCTAAGGCAGGCCTGTAGTATAGTGAGGAATGCTTACCAAAGGAACCCTACCCTCTTGAGATGGGATTTGCTCAATAGTATATCCTTGTGGCACAAAATCTGGAGGCAAGCCAGTGATATACTGGGGTGTACTGACCAAAGGAACCCTACCCTCTTGAGAATTGCTTGGTTGGTCAATGTGCGGCATGTTCGGAGAGCTGTTTGGTTTTGCCGCGGGTGTACTAGGAGTTACCTTGGGAGTAATGTTGAGACGACCAGATTGCGGTGTGTGAGGAGGCAATTTGTGCTTCCTAGGGCCAACTTGCTTGGACTTCATAGTTTGCTGGAGCCTAGTGGTTACCATGGGATACACTAGGACAAAAGGTAATGCTGGGACTCTGTGAGGTGCTTTAAGAAAAGGACAAACTCTGATGCATAATGTACTAGACCAAAGGCGCTATACTGTTTGACCAGAGGCGCAGGACTGTGCAACCAAAAGCGTGCTACTATGACACCAAAGGCAATAGACTGAGCTACCAGAAGCAAGTTACTGCTATGCCAAAGGTGAGCTACAGTGACCAAAAGCGAGCTACTGTTATACCAAGGGCACTAAAGTAGAGTTTTGCTAGAGACGAGTTACTGCTATGCCAAAGGCGATCTACTGTACTACCAAAGGTGAGCTGCTATAATACCAGGGGCGCTGAAGTAGTGTCTGATGCTTCTAAAAGGCAAAATTTTGATAGATTGTTTCTGTTTCTGATTGGATTTGTTTTGGCAAGAGAAAACACAGCAAACAATGTTGGCGCAAACAAGGGACTGACACAACAGATAGTGTATGTTCGAGGCTCCAAACAAGCCCAATGTTTCCACAGGTATAAGACAATTGCAATCAATAACAAGCACTTTTTATTCCTAGAGACAAGGTTTCATTGCAGTAGATCAGCTCACAGCTTAATACTCCGTCGATAAAAATATCATTCCATAAAGGTGTCAGATATTTAGTATCTTTGCGAGAGACGATAGGTAGGGATATCTCACCCTCCCCTTGGAAAGCTCAAGTAGGTCACAAGAGCTTTATGGCCAAGGGAATACTATCTCTTCTCAAGGGAGCCAATGGTGAGTATCTTAAGGGCTTAAATTGATTCCCCTTGCATTGATGATTACCGCAATGTTCAGAGGTAGGTCAGGTAGTCTCTATCTAGAATGGTTCTTAGTGACTTTGAGGGACCAACGCCTTACGAGCAATGCGACAAGCTACTAAAAGCTTTAACCAATCCTACTAAGAGTATCAAACACTTCGCTCAATGTGAAAATCATTTCCACAAAGAGCTAGTACACCTCTTTTTAGTTTGGCACCACAAGGTAAGGCTAACGTCGGTTAGGACTTGGCTTTCACCTTATCCCTCTTATATAGCGGTTCAAAGGAAAACTCCGCTTAGGGTCGTCCCTTTTGGATGAAGTGCAATCCAAAAGCAGGCCCTTCTAAAGGAAGTACAGAAATGTAAGAGCAAGCACGTCAAACAAAGGTTTAATTGTCCCTTTATAAGAAAAAATAAGGTGCAACTAAACTAGGCACACACACGTTTGTAGTTGTCAATTGTCCCTTATGAAATTGAAGTGTTTTGGCATTCATGTCCATTGTCTCTTAGAAAATTGAGGTGTTTGTGCATACATGTACATTGTCCCTTAAGAAAAGCAGTATGTTCCTAAGACTTAGATTTGCCAAAATGATTTGTTCAATTATCCTTTAAGAAGGCAGTGTGTTTCTAAGACTTAGTGAGATAAATCAAGATTTCTTCAACACTCATCCTGCATGAACATGTTAAAAACACCAATTTGCTCTGTGTGAGTAATAAGAAGCTGCAACAAGTCAGTTAGTTCCACCAAAAATTCACAAGTTAGCAAAAACAAATCAATTTGACCAGAAGCCAGTTACTGCTATACCCAAAGCACTTTATTGTCTTACCAACCGCGCTGTAATACAGACCCAAAGCATCGGAGAATGTTACCAGAAGCACTGAACAAGATCCAGAAGCGCTGTACTATGTATCCGGAAGCACGATACTATTATGCCACAAGTGATGTAATGGATACCAGAAGCGTCGTAGGATACTACCAGAAGCGCTGAACAAGGTCCAGAAGTGCTTTACTGTGTATCTGAAAGCATGATACTCTTATACCAAATGCGCTGCACGGTCTCAGATCACAAAAAAATTAGCTTTTGTCAAAATAACCAGATCAAAATGGGATTTCATGATTGATCTACTGTTCTGAGAAGTAAATTCTGATAGATCTGAATCGTGAACTCCAAAAAAATTCAAAAAGTGTACAACACAATAGATTAACTCAAATACCAAAGATACCCCTAAATAAGTCAGCTTAAGAAGTATCAAAAGCAGGTTTGAAAGACAAATACAACAGCTTGTTAGATAAATCTACAAGATATGTAACGAGAAAACCCTACAAAAACACGAAACGAAGTCAGAAACCTAATTTAGCCAAAAGTGCTTAACGATACTACCGGACGTGCCGTTCTGTTATACCAAAAGCGTCGCTCTGTGCTACCAGAAGTGCCACAGTGCCCCCACGGGCTCTGTAATGTGCCTCCAATAGCGCTTAATGATACTGCCAGAAGCGCTTTGCAATGTCGTTTGCGCTGTACCGTACTGTGACTTAAAAAAATCAATTTCTCAAAGAAAAAGAGGGATTAGTGTGTCCCACCGGGCATGTCAGAATGTGTATGAGGAAAAATCAATTAAATGTAAACTAATAAAACTAAAAACCAACCACATAAAGCGAACCAATCTAAGTAAAAGCCATTATCATCAAATCAAAAGACAAATGAAAGCTCTTACCAAAATTTGTGTTGTTCCCTTTGGAGATGTGTGGATTGCTCAATGAAGTTGCGAAACCATAGCTGCAACAAACAAGTAGTGTGCTCAAGAGATCAATATTAAGAGATCATAAGGTTGCTCAATCGATGCATTTTGTATGCTCAAAGCTCTGTTAAGTATGCCTGAGAATCCGATCGAAGAGGGAGATAATGAAGTAGATGAGGGGGGTTTATATAGATTTCAATGAAGATCGATCAATGGTCTAAATAATTCAGAAGAATCAACGGAGGAGAATAGTTGAGGAACGTGCACCGAATAAGAAGAAGCCAAGTGTCTTGCTTTCTTTTGCATGAGAGGAGTTATCAAGAATATAAGAATGAGTTAAAGCAATTAACAGAATGTAATGATTAGTTAAGTGATTTAAAACAAGAAGAAGAGATTTGCATGAGAATAAGAAGATATTTTGCTTTATTAAATATTAGAAATATTTAATTGCATGAGCAAGAAAGCTTGAGTTATATTTGAGATAACTTCAAATTTAGAAGAAAAAGCAATTCAAATAAATAATTGATTTATTTAAATTTAGAGAAGATATTTATGGAAGAAATAATTAAATAATTGGTATTATTTAATTTAGAAGATTTGGAAAGCAAATTAAATAAATAAATTTATTTAATTGTTGTGCATGATTTTGGAAGAATAATTTTGATTTAATTAAATAATTTAAGAATTATTTAATTGTAGATAAGAGGGAATTTGTTGAATTAATTAAATAATTAGATTTATTTAATTAATGTGGATTTGAAATTTGGAAAGAGGATAATTAAATAATTTAAAATTATTTAATTGTGGAAGAATAATAGAGGAATTTAATTTAATTAATTAAATAAAGAGAATTTATTTAATTAATGTCGAAAGTATGTGATTTAGAAGAATTTGGTGAAATTAATTAAATAATTAGATTATTTAATTAATGTTGAATGCAGGTGATTCGATAGAATTAGATGAAATGCAAGTAGCATGACAACTTGGTCATTTTAGGGTGTCTACACCATTCTATAGCTTGACCTCCAAGACTGTGAGGAAAGAGGCACATGAGATAAGTATCAATATGTGCAACATCTAAACAAGTGATATAGAATTCTCTAAGGTGATCTTTTGGGTCTCCTCGTCCCTTGTATTTATCAAATTTGGGCATATTGAAGTTGGGAGGAAAAGGGATCATTTGCAATGACCGATCAAATGGATAACAACAAACCTCCTCCAAGGAAAAGGTTTTATTAGTGTGGCCAAATGTTAAATTAGCAAGTTGTTGTTGTACCTCGACCAATTTAAGTTCCATAGTTGTTGGAGATGTTGGAAGAGTCTCCTATTGCACTAGAGGTGGTTGTTGTTGCTCATAAGGAAGATTGTAGTTGAAGCCATAAGTATTGGTGTTATACGGGTCATATGAGTGGTTGGGGTCGTATGTGTTGTATGGTGGATTTAGGTTGGGTTGGTTTTGGTTATTTGGATTTTGCGGTGGTGGCATTGGTGCTAAGTAAGAATGTTGGCTTTGTGATGGTTGTATATAAGTGTTTTGTCCTTGGTACTATGGAGGTAGTGGGAAGAAAGAATGTCGTGGAGGAAAGCTAAAGTTTATTGAGTTTGGTTACAATGGTGGAACATTGCCATAGGAAGTTTGGTTTTGAGAGTGTTGAGGGTTGAGATAGGTGTTGGTTAGGTTAAGTGTGGAAGATCTTTGTGGTAGAGGGACATAGGTAGATGGGTTTTGTGATGGTTGGGGTTGATTGAGATATGTGTTGGAAAGATTTAGTGTAGGTGATCGTTGTGGTGGAGGGACATAGGTAGATGGGTTTTGTGATGGTTGGGGTTGATTAAGATAGTGATAGGTAAGATTGAGTGTGGAAGAACGTTGTGGTGGAGGGACATAGGTTGTGTTAACTTTTTGAGATTGTTGTTGTTGTATGACATTGTTTGGGCTAGTGATATGTAGGGTTGATGACGTTTGGGGAGGTGTTGGTTGTGGCCCCTATTGCATGGCTACATAAGTGTTTCCCATATTGTAATTTGGAGGGAAACCATCTTGTGATGGGGTAGCCAAGGTTCTATTTGTGATTGATGTGGGCATTTGGGATATGATAGGAGGTTTTTGTTGGTTTTATTTATCTCTCACGGCTTGTCTTGCTAATTCTACTTGACGATGTAGAGTCTATTATTGGTGTGTATAGATCTCCATAGAAGTCATGAGCTGTGATATTGGTCTTTCTACTATTGAATTTTGATAAAGAAGATTCTCATATTGAGCGGCAAAATTTTTTGTCATTCTCCCTTGTGGGCTTTGTTCGAGTATGGGAGTGGTCACGGTTGACATAGTTTGGACAGCTGATATAGCATCATGGGCTTTGTTTGGCTCTTTAAGATTGGATAGATCAAAATCTTGAGGTAATCTGGCTCCTTGTTCGGCTAGTAAGCGGAAGAAATGATCTTGGTTCTCACTAAGGAGTTTGTCAAATGTGGCTATGGCTCGCGGATCTTGCATAATTTCATCTAGGTCTTGTCTATCTTCTTGAGAGGATTGACCTTCTTCAAAGTGTCACTCTTCTTGAGATGGGACTTGACCTATGGTATAACCTTGTGGAACAAAATCTTGAGGCATGCTAGTTGTATATTGAGGAACATCTACCAAAGAGACATTACCTTCTTGAGGATTGGCCGGTTGGTCATGTTGAGGCCTGTTTTGAACATTAGTTGGTCTATCCATTGGTGTTTTTGGAGTACCCTTTTGAGACATGTTGGATTGGCTTGGTTAAGGTGTATAAGGAGGTGATTTGTGCTTCCTTGAGGTAATTTGTTTAGCCTTCATAGATTGTTGGAGTCTAGTGGTTACCATGGGATACACTAGGACAATCTTTTGGAGATTTTGCTAAGATTTTGCTATGATTTTGCTAAGATAGTTGGAAGAAATAGTTTTCTAAACAAAGGCGCTGGACTGTACTACAAAGGCATGGGACTCTAGTACCAAAGGTGCTGGACTGTGTTGCAAAAGCACTGGACTATTTTACCAAAGGCGCGGGACTATTATACCAAAGCCGTTGGATTGTGCCATAAAGGCATTGGGTTGTGTTACAAAGGCACTGAGATGGTATCAGTGATGTTTAAAAGGCAAATTTTGATAGTTTTGGATTGGTTTTGGACTGAATTTGATTTGACAAGAGAAAACACATCAAATAAAGTGGCAAAAAGGACTGACACAACAGATAGTATATGTTCAAGGCTCATGAAAAAGCCCAATGTTTCCATAGGTATAAGACAATTGCAAACAATTTCAAGCACTTTTTTGTTGGGATAAGGTGCCATTAACCTTGTAAATCCTAATATTGTATTTATTCCATTTATTATTTGTAATTTGTAATTATCCATAAGGGATGTATAGGTTTCACCAGAAGGTTGTTACAGAGTTACTTTTACTGCTCAAGGAATCTCGGTAAATAGTAAATGAGATGAGGTGGAGAATATTGGTGCCTATCTTAGGGAAATATATTTTTGGGTTGTTATGATGAATGTCATAAGTTTGTAAGAGAATCTATGACAACTTACAATTTTCATAAGGTGTAAGAGATTCTATGACAACATATGATGTAAGTTCCTATTCTTGGTTCTAGGCGCCTATATTGGGAAGATGCCTATGACAGGTGTAAGGGAATCTATAAGAAGATGATTTTGGAGTATCCCAAGATAGAAAAGTTGGATTTTTTCCATCTCCCACAAATTTATTTGGTGCTGCTCATTTTGTATAAATATGAGACTTGAGAGTGAAGTTTGGTAGAGTAACAGTGAGAGGAAAACTTGCTTGCAGGTAATAGGTTGAGTGAGAGATTTTCTGTACACAGGTGCTGCTGGATTGAAGAATGAAGAGGAGATTGGAAGTGGGTGTATTGTAATATTGTTTTGAAGATAATACAACTTGGGCCTCTCTTATTGGTGGAGTTTTTTCCCACAAGGGTTTCTCCACATAAACACTTGTTATGTGTTTATTCTTTTCTTCCATTGCTACCTTGTGTTGTGAGATCTTGCATTCTTATGTTGCTGATTTGTGCCTCTTTGTTGCTACTATATTATGGTGATGTTATTTCTGTTATAAGTTCATCTAAGGTGGTTTTATCAAGCATGTTAGAGTGGTTGATTTTAACATCATAAAGAAGTTGAATTGTTTCATGGTATTTCAAGGATTAAGAAAATTTATTTTTAGATTTTGCATGTAATTTTCAGATTTCTATATTGTAGTAGTCAGATCCTTGTATCTCACTAATTGGTATCATATCTTGGTGATTTGATGATTAAAATTTGGATTAGAGATTGATCGTTTATTCCAACATTTGGTATCAAAGCCAGGTTGTTCCATGGCTTGCATGTGCTCGTATGTGCTTGCATGTTCTTGCATGTGAGTTGCATGTACTTGCATGTGCTTGCATGTGAGTTGCATGTACTTGCATGGGCTTACATGTTGCTTGCATGTGATGGATTCATGGTAATTTGGTTCTGGGTATTCCTCCATTTTTGAATTTTAGCTTGTAAAGCTTGTGAATTTGTTGGAAGGAATTGTAGAGTTGGAGATTTTTTGGGCTGCAGTGGATGTTCTATATCTTGTCATTGTTTTGCAAATCTGTGAGATTGGAAGCCATGGTATCTAACTTTCAAATGGATATTGTCAATAAGATCTACGATGGGTTCTTGAGGCTCAGGGTTATGGATCTTCATGGACTTGATCTTGTGGTAGTGATATGGAGCTCTAGTTTGGTAATATCTGATTATCCTCTTGCATGGTGGTTATGTTCCTTTACCTTGTGGTCATGTGAAGTGAATGGGTTTTCATGTTGGGTGGTTGATTTTGGTACCATGGTCACATAGAAGAACATTTATTTTTTGGACTATAGTATGGAATGCTTATGTTGGGTTCATGGGTTTAGCCCTTGGTTACATGAAAGCATTGGATGATTTACCATCAGTTGCATGTGGGTTGTGGAGTTGGTATTTTAGTGATATGGAAACTCCTAAACAACCTGGTTCCTCCTTGTTCATATTCATGTTATTTTGGATATGTAGGTTGTACAATTTTCTTGTTTCAAAAAGTTGTGGAGTCGTAGATATGTGATATTTCATTATTTCATATGGCATGTATGGTGTGAATATCTAGATGTTTAAGTGATTTCAGATTTATAGAGAGATGGTTTTGTAGGTTTTACATGTTAACAAAAATCTATGGTTTGTAGATATGTGGAAAGATTGTGTTCAAACTCTTAGAGCATTTTGGATGGAAACAATTACAGATTTGTAGGGCTACTTGATGGGTTTGTATGATCTATGGTTACTCTTATGTGGATTTGTTTAGAAAATTAGGTCTACCATTGATCCTGGTGTTTGAGTCTTGGAAATCTACATGTTATTCCTGGTTATCTTTGTTTTGCATGTTACTGAAGTGGGGTTGAATCTATTTTTCATTTCTTTGAGATTGGAGCACTGACCATGTTTTTCTCCTTTGAGATGTTGCATGAGTGCAGTTCTTGTAAATTATCTGATGAGGATTCTATTTGGTTGGCCTCTTCTTCATCACCTTATTTACATTGGTATGTTTATTACAATGAGACAGAAGGATGGTTTAGAGTACTTGATATAGTTGTTCATTAGAATGTATAGCAGTAAGTTATGGTGCATGAAAAGCTCTATTCACTTTTAGTGGACTTTTGGTAATGATGCAGGTCATGATAGCATGTATACAACTCAATATCACTTTTAGTGGGAGTTTGTGCAGTTACATAGTGTGTTCTATCTTCTTAGTTTGAAGATTATGGTTTACTTGACCTTTTGGGAGCTATTGTTGTTACAGTGGTTTTCTTTGATTGTGTTGAGGCCATGGATAATCTTCATTTAGGAGATGGTTATCATGATGTCATGGATAGCTTTGTTACATGTTTCAGTGGGAGCTTTTGACAATGATGGTTTGATATCTTGTTACCATGTATAGCTTGGTATCATAGTTCAACGGGAGTTTTGGCAAGATATGGTTATCTTCATGTGATTTGAAGAGGTTTTAACATCTTGTTTCATGGAGGACCTTTAGAGTCTTTGGTAAAGGTGTTATTGTTCTTCCTTTTGAGAGGATGTAGTTCTCTTTGATTTTGAGTATTAATCATTTGCTTGGAGCTTCATGATTTTACAGGTTGCATTTGAAGTTGGCATGGATTGATTGGTGAGTGCTCATGGATACTAGAGAGACTTGGGTTAGGCTGGAAATCTCTTGTACTTAAGAGATATGTGTTGTAATGGTTACTTGTTATGGAATTTTTCAATAGTAAAGACCGAGGAGCCTACACCTGGAAATAGATGTGAGTCCATCATAGACCTGATGAGAAGGTTGTCTTTATTGAAAGCTTATATTGTTTGGTGTTGTATGCACAAGACAATCTTGTATCCCACTCTTGGTCTACTCGGCAAGTAAATGATCTGAGAGGTGTTGCCCAATTGATTATTAGATGTATTCTTTATATGTATCTTGTCTTATCTTGTGCATTAGTCTTAAAAGTTGAGTTCTGAGGGCTTGTTGAGAAGTAGATGCATGATTTTATGTATTTCTGTTGTTCTCCTTGTAATCTTGAACTTGGGTTAGTTCTGAGGATTTGGTAGGAAAGGTATAGGAGATGGTTAGTGGCTTTGGGCATATTCCCTTATGTTGTGGGAATGTTTGGCTAGTTTGATCTACTTTATGTGAGAGGTTTTACATCTATTTCTTCCATGTTTCATTATAAGTTGAATGGTTAGATGTTGATATCCTTTCATTTTGGGAGTGTTGAAAGAGATCTTACTTTACACAGTTTGGCACATGTTAGTGTGGTATAAGGACACAATTTGATTTGCAGGTTCTCTCTTTCCTAGTATATTGTTTTCTTCCTAAAGGTTCTTATGTTTATGGAGTTGAGGTTTATGAATGGAGTCATGTGTTGTTGTTTGTACTTCATTGTTTTTTGACAATAATTGGTAGCTCCTTGATCTCTTTCTTCATTGGTTTGGAGGACTTGGGAGAGTTATTTGGATTGGTAATGAGAGATGTATGTGGCATATCATTGTATGCTTATTTGACACTATGATAGAGGAATTAGCCACATCCTCTATGTGAAGTGCTATAGGAGGACTTGTTAATGCTATGATCTTATTTTCATATTTGACATTGTAGTGCCCCCTCATTGTTAGCTTGTGATGGTGGTAGTTCTGCATTGTTCTCTATTAGTCAGAGACAATTGTTAATCGTTCATTTCATTGATTCAGTTTTGAGACAGTTGAATTGTAGGTTATAATCTATGTTTATCTGATGAACAATGTTGACTGCTATATTTAGACATCTGTTATGAGTTATGATGACATTAGGAGTACTTCAGTTATGATGTGTTGAATAAGTTTAGAAATGGATTATTATTTACATGTTTTATTAGATTCGTAGATATCTGTGTTCGAATGCTATGATTATAATCTTATCCAAGAGCAGGGACGGTGTAGCATTACTCGTTTCGAGTACCCTGTTGCGCCGTGATTCTTTGACTCTCTGGGTGTTGACATATACATACTTGATCGTATATAATCAATTGTTTGGATGTAGGCTGTAGGTACTGAACCTCGACTCCACTTGAAATAGCAGGTCTAAGCGGGTTCTTTCACCAATGGATATTAGTGATGGGAGATAACACGAGGTCTATTCCACTAGGTCGGTCCTTGTTTTCTATTGTGGTCTCGAGTCGTGTTGGGACACTTGGTCTTTGCCTTGTTATGATTGGCTATCTTGTGTTGTGATGTTTAGTCAAGTTGTGTGTTATAATGTTTAAATTATGCTCCTGTGTGGTTAGTCGGCAACCGATCCTTGATTTATGTAATCTCTTCTTCTGTGTAAGGTGAATCCAATTTAATACCTGACAATCCTTGTATTGTTGAGCAACCTCAATTGAGTCGTTCTAAATTTAATTAACAACTATGCTTTTGAGTTATAACTGTGATCAATAACATATCTTTAAGCCCTAACAAATGCTGCGTACTTCAGAAGCGGTTTGGATTGTTATCCTGGAAATAAGGCAGCAGGAATCTTTATTACCTTTTTGACAACGACTGAATTATCGGTGCATCTCTTGCAACCCTCACTCTAGCCGTCGTATGACCTATCTAAATGAATCTATTTCAGATCAACGGCTTGCTCAAGTCTCTTAAATTCTCTCTTTGAAGCTCTCCAATCTCTACATATATTTTTCCTTATGATTGTATCTTTAAAATTTGTCACAGAAATATATTTACTTTTATGGCTAGTATCTGTTTTAAAAGGAAATAACATAAGCCCTTAAATAATTTAATTAAGTATGCAGTGATTAATGCATTCTAATCAAAGTTTCCAACTTACAGAATAACTGAAGTCGTAGCAGAGAAACCACAACCAAGAAGATGTGTTTAATTTATTATAAATAGAGATTCAACTCTCCAATATCAGTATTATGACCTTCCAAGATGCAGATTGAATGTCTTGCATACAACATTGATCTCATTTTGTTTGTGCTCTCTCATGAGATTATGAATCAACTTCATTCTTGAAATTGGATTTTTATCAAATAGAGGTAAAATATTACAAGGCAGAATTCGAATAAAATGATTATAGGGTGAAAAGTGAACTATTTTAAAGCTTATAGATAACTATTACTATAAAATTGACTGCTACGTGGTAATTAACTTTCCAAGTTTATGACCTTAAATAATACTTAACCACAAAATAAAAGTTAGGTATTTACCTCCAAGGAGTACTCAATTGTCCAAACCTCTTAGTGGACCTTGATGCAGTCTTGGCTTTCTCAAGCCCTCTAGCAACCATGGCACAAACCTTGGGAAGGAACATGCATCTTGATATCACATAAGGCCTTTTTAGGCTTTGCATGTGTGTGAGGCTTGTGAGCTTTCTGTTTTGTTTTGTACTCTATTGTATGGGGTGTGGTCTGGTTGATTTTGCATGCAAATCATTGCATATAGTTGGCACTAGAATTTTCTTCTCTCTCCATGAATGCTTTAATTTTATGTTAGCAGATGAAAAACACAGGCCCTAGAGCACACATCATAGCACAAAAAGCAAACTTTCCTCATGCATATCACAAATATGCACTTCGGGTGCTTTGATAGGACTTTAAATTTAAAACATGCATGACTCAAAGCAGACAGTGTGTTGGAAATAGAATATTGTCTAAGTTGCACTGGGATTTGCATAGACAGCTGGGGATCTCGTGGTAATCCACCTATTTAGGGCAGAGCACATCGATTGCATTGTCCAATTTATCTCTCCTCCTTGATACCTTCGATACCTAGTAATTCCTATTATCCTTGGATTACAAAACTCTGTCATGTGAACTCAATAAACGGGATCACACTTTAATTTTGATGGGCATAGCCCTCAATGCAGAATGTGGGCATAAGTTTTTCATCAGGTTCAAGACTCACCAACATCACTTATTTGCCCTAAGGGAGTTCAATTCTTTCGGGGGTCAGGAGGACCATGCTTGTCATATTGGCAGTCCTCTGGAGCCTTGTGGAGCTCATGAGGTTGCCATTATTGAGACACAAGGGTTGGCCCTTATTTTCACTGGGTATACATGGGCAGGCAACTTTGTGCAAAACCCATTTTTGTTGTTATCACAGGGGGGTTATAGAACCTTGTTTTTATCTGACGGCACTTTCTTTGGTGTACAGGCCCTTGCAGAATGATCCCTTTGGTCCCAGGAAGAAGGGCGATGGTAGAGTTGTTTTCAACATTTTGGTTTGTTGTCTTCCAGTGTTTCTTCTACAACTATTCATTTTGGTAATTGGACCCAACATAACCTTTAGAGGGGGGGTGAGGCTTTTGTGTGTGTGGATCATCTTCCACTCTAGAATTGCTATATCTTTATGCAAAATTTAGAAATAGAAAAGAATGGCGAGGGGAAAAGTGCAGTTGAGGACCACCGCCTCATTTCTTTTTTCCACCGTTTAATGGAATGGCAAACTAATAGTTATAAGATAGTGGGGTAGCAAGACAAGGAGATGGTTACAATATTGATAGGCTAGATATTCAAGCCTAGAATAAAAGTGGTACACATTTCCTACCTTGAAAAAAAAAATCTAGATAAAATCATGTCATTTAGGAATAAAATTTGCATTTGGATGAGATTATGATTGATTACGACAATTTTTCTCCATACCCTATTTCAAAACTCCCTTCTAGCAGAGGTAGGGAGGATGCTGGAAAAGGTTGATGAGTTGGGCTTAACACCCACAAATTGCATTTGCTTAAAAGTTTCTACGGGCTTCTCAACAAATCCATTTTGAGCTTATCCTACAATAGTGACATTCTATGAGACTATATTTCTTTTAGGCAATTTGTGAAATAATTTATGTGCCATGTCTACGATCCCACTTTTTGCATGCCTGTGCAACTATCACATCTGACAAAAAAAATTCCCCTTTTGCTATGGGCTGATAGATGTTCATTCCTTGTTCCAAAACTCCCTTTTAGCAGTGGTAGGGAGAATGTTGGCAAAAGTCGTGGAATTCCGATTTAAACTTTATTAGAAATAAGCTAAAATATTTTATATATATAGTGTAGCGTGGTCAACAAATGATGCCTTCCTGGGACTTTATTTTACACTTGTTTAATGTAGAAGGCAATCACATTAATATATAGTCAAAAATTCCAAATCAAGTTATACAGAGTTCTACTTAAGATCCCAATATATAGATTTCAATGGACATTTGGAAATTGGAATAACCAACGTATAAAAACTCACGGGTCTGAACATGCTAAAACAATAGCCTCATTTTATGGTTGTCATATTACCATCTGACTTTTGCGTTAGTTCTCTTCTTTTTACTCAAGTAGTGGAGGAATTAACATCCACATCTGTTGAAATTGCACAAAACCTTTATAGTTCTTCCTTTAAATATTACATCTTCACAATAATGTCATTGCTCCTATAGCTCATAGGTATGAATAAACATAAGTGTGTATATATATTTACTTTTATAAGTAAATTATATTATTGATCTTCTTGGAGTCTTCAAACCCCAAAAGATAGAACATAATAAACATGAAAATTAGTTATTGTGAATTAGAATAATAATAAATTATAATTTTGACTTATAAATTAGAATACTTATGCCTTTTCACTAGTTAATCCAGTCATAATTTTCACCCTACAAGTTCGGCAGTTGTCTGCATTATGCAGCTGAGAACAGGCCCATTTTTGCCCAAATGATGAATTACAATGTTTGCTAAGAGCTTGTCAATCTGCCGCATAGAAAGCTTGAAACCCCATAATTTACCATGATTATGGAATCCAACAGAGAGGACCAAAAAGTAAGATTAGAAACCTTTTTGTTTGCAAATAGATTCAGAATCTTCTAGCAGGTATATTCACTCCAAACAAACCACTCTTCTAAGGAAAGAATAGATATGTTGCTGCATTGTAATATCTATCTGCTTTCTCTTTACCTTCACAGGTAATGGACCCTCAAAATATATTCTTCTTTTTCTTAATGGAGATAATGCCAACATCAATGGCATCTTGTCATATTATGTTGATCTTCCCACCCTATGGCATTTATCAGAAGCTTTTGCAGCCTTATGAGCTTTTTTTTTAATAGAATTTGCCATCACAGTAGAGTTTGTAAATTGTAATACCTTATTGGTAGGCACTCGCTCTAAATAATGACCACTTGTGTTTCCTTTATCATCTGAAGGACTTCATGAGGCAGAACACATCTCCTTAACAATCCACCACCAAGTTCAAACTCTGGTTTCTGTACAGCTGACTGGAATTAAGTTGTTATGGAACTACTTTTACTTCAACATACTTCTCTCATTGGACAACTTTAACAGTTTTATTTCTATTCCTTAGAATAAGGATGCATCTTTTAGATATCGGAGAGAACAGGGCAGAGTTGTGCTTATGTGTGTGTTTTCTTGTGAAGACGAGACAAAGTCTTTGTTTAGTGTGTTGTCTATGTTATCTTCCTATTACAGCTACTGCTTGCTATTTACATGTGCATTTTGGAGAGGGTGGCTATATTTATAGTGATTCGAATACAAAATCATGTGTATAGAAATATTTTATCGTGGAAGAGATGGAAGATTTAAGACAAATTAGTTGGTTATTAAACATATGAGTACCCTTTTTATTATTAAATCATTAGGCTGGTTCTATTTTATCACTTTGAGCATTCTCTTATATATAGTCATTGTTGTTCTGTAAGGATGATCGGTTTATGGTTCACTTTCCTTATTAATTCCTAGAATTTCGAAGTCTTGATATTTGTGTTAACTTGATGTAAGTTATTTCTTGATTGAATCTGGAGTCCTTCAAACCTCCTTGCTTTAACTCCTCCTTGGTCATATCTTATGTTTATATCGGAGTATTATGTTACCCTGGGGTGGAGTTTGACCTATGTTGGTTGTTGTGAAGTTGGGATCTTATGTGATGTCATGGCCACTTGTTGTCAATGTGGAAGTGTTGACCTTGTCTGATTGTGGGTTCGTTATCTTTGGGTGTACCTAACTCCAGAGGTGTGGTGTCTAGTGAAAGTTTATTCCAGAGGCCAATAGGGGTAGTTGTGGGTTTGATCCTTGTATTATTGCATTCTGGTTAAAGGATGAGCATGTTTTGGTTTTATGTGATGTTGACTTCTCTCTGCTTAGGGGTTATATGAGTTTAATGACTGTGTAAGAGGGACAATGCCTTGCTTAGTATATCTAGTCCTGTTGTTATGTCTTGAATCCATGTTGTTGAGCTCTTCTTGAAGGTTGTGGTTCCCTATTGTGTTGAGCTTGTTTTAAAATTCTATGTTGGTATGTGTAAAGGATTGATTTTGGGAGCAAGAGGACCCATGCCTTGCTCTGGATTACACCTTGTTATGGTTGAAATGTTGGAGCAAGAGGACCCATGCCTTGCTCTGGTGATTTATTACATTGTGATTGGTTGCAAGATGGTTGATGCCTTGCATTGTTATGTATAATTGTTGTCATGATGATAGTTGTCATGTTTGATGGATAGGGTTTCCTAGGTGCAGATAGGGGAGTGGCTTCCAATGTGGGGCCAGCGCCCAAAGTGGCTTGTCAGGGTAACCCATTGGGAGTTGTTAATCCAGTGATAACTTAATAATAAATTTAGAGGGTTGGGTAGTTTCACACTAAGCAAGATAATTGGATGCCTCACTCATGCTTGTAGTGCTCGTTCAGGTTAAGGATGAGATGAGAAGGCCATGGTTGGCAAAATCAACTTCCTTGTCCTCATGAAAGGAATGTTGATTCCGCATGTGTCACCCTATGGGGCCGGCATCTAGTGAGAGACTGTCAGAGTAACCATAGATGGGGGCTGACGTCTAGCTAGAGGCTGTCAGGGTAACCCATGTTAGGGCCATGCGATGACACTCTCCCTACTGTAGCCTAGCATTCCCTAGTTGTACTCTCCCCATTTGTTAAGTGTTTGCCTCTAGGAGTGATGTTTTGGCTTATGCAGTTCTATTGTTTCTTGGTGGTACCTCTGGAGTGATATCTTGGCATGTGTCGTGTTGTTGGTATGGTCGGTTGTTTCATGTCTGTTGTCATTCTATTGTTGTTTGTCTCTTTGGCTTAGTGGAATCCTCGTCGTTATCTCCTAGCTCGGAGGGGTGGACCTCAGGGTTCCACATGGTTGGGTGGTAAGAGCTATCCATTGGTCCCTTTTAGAGATACAGTTCAAGTTCTGTGCAGAGGTGTCCCTATTCTAGTTTGCTTCCTACCTTCGGTGGTGTTGTATACTTTATTATGTATCTTTTTGTAAACCGACATGATCGGTTTTATAATCTTGTAATCATGTAATCCTGTACTGAGACTCTGTAATTAATCTATTCTGCTTCAGTAAAAGTTATTTGTATCTATTTAGCAGTGAAATGGTTATTGCTTCTATAGTTTTATTTTCTATCATTAATGCAGTTATGTTGCCCTAGAGTTGTTAGAAGAGTAATTTCATTTATACAGTGTAATATGATATGTTTGGTTACTACTTTGCACTATCTTGCTTTCAAAAAAAAATATTTCTATAACTTATGCACTTATAGTCTAGCACTCTAGGTTTACATGACGGGGCATTACAAAGATTACCTATGTAGTGGGAGTTCCAGAAGGTATATGTGTTCTGCATGGGAGGGGCACCTCTCTTGGACTAGTTACACTTTACTACAGTGTGTTACTTCAGATGTTTTTATCACATGTCTACGTGTGTTGTTACCTTGGAGTCTTCTTTTGCAGGATGGTGGATATATAGGGACTTGTTTACAGATTTGGGTTGTTATGTTGACAGCATGAAGTTCTACCTATGATAGTTTGTTTACCTTGTTTTGAGGTATGGATAGTTTGGATGAGCTAGCAACTTGCTATGCTTGCTACTCCAATTTGGTATGAGTTTGACAGTCACTCAGAGTCATTTGTTATCATTTGGATTTGATGCTTGTGTTCATGTATAGATTGGTGCAAGATTTAGTGACAGTTGATATGTTTCACCTTGGCATGTTCCTTGTCCCATCATGGGTAATATGATGTGAGGATTTCTTTCTTAAGATAGTGGTTATCATGGTTTCTTTTGCAGGTATCTTGTTGGAGAAGAAAAGCATTTTAAAGAATCAATGGTACATGGTTGGCTAAGGGATGTTTATTCCCTTGATTGATATTTCCTATGGGTTGATTTACAATGTATAATGTCAAGTGGGAGAATATTGGGATAAGGTGCCATTAACCTTGTAAATCCCAATATTGTATTTATTCCATTTATTATTTGTAATTTGTAATTACCCATAAGGGATGTATAGGTTTCACCGGTAGGTTGTTACAGAGTTACTTTTACTGCTAAAGGAATCTCAATAAATAGTAAATGAGATAAGGTGGAGAATATTGGTGCCTATCTTAGGGAAATGTATTTTTGGGTTGTTATGACGCATGTCATAAGTTTGTAAGAGCATCTATGACAACTTACAATTGTCATAAGGTGTAAGAGATTCTATGACAACATATGACAAAAATTATTGTCTTGTAAGTTCCTATTCTTGGTTCTAGGTGCCTATATTGGGAAGATGCCTATGACAGGTGTAAGGGAATCTGTAAGAAGATGATTTTGGAGTATCCCAAGATAGAAAAGTTGGATTTTGTCCATCTCCCACAAATTTATTTGGTGGGTACTCATTTTGTATAAATATGAGACTTGAGAGTGAAGTTTGGTAGAGTCAAAGTGAGAGGAAAACTTGCTTGCAAGTAACATGTTGAGTGAGAGATTTTATGTACACAGGTGCTGCTGGATTGAAGAATGAAGATGAGATTGGAAGTGGGTGTATTGTAATCTTGTGTTGAAGATAATACAACTTGGGCCTCTCCTCTTGGTGGAGTTTTGTCCCGCAAGGGTTTCTCCATGTAAACACTGTGTTATGTGTTTATTCTTTTGTTCCATTGCTACCTTGTGTTGTGAGATCTTGCATTCTTATGTTGCTGATTTGTGCCTCTTTGTTGCTGCTATCTTATGGTGATGTTATTGTTGTTATAAGTTCATCTAAGGTGGTTTTATCAAGCATGTTAGAGTGGCTGATTTTAGCATCATAAAGAAGTTGAATTTTTTCATGGCATTTCAAGGATTAAGCAAACTTATTTTCAGATTTGCATACAATTTTTAGATTTCTATATTGTAGTAGTTAAAGCCTTGTATCTCACCAATTGGTATCATATCTTGGTGATTTGATGATTCAAAATTGGATTAGAGATTTATCATTTATTCTAACATTTTTATCCCTAGAGACATGGTTTCATTGCGGTAGGTCAGTTCACAACTTGAAATCTTTGTCGACCAAATGCCATTCCATAAAGGTGTCAGACATTTGCATCTTTGCGAGAGACAATAGGTAGGCATATCTCACCCTCCCCTCGGAAAGCTACAAGTAGGTCACAAGTGCTTATGCTAGCTAAGGGAATACTATGTCTTCTCAAGGGAGGCAATGGTGAGTACCTTGGGGGCAAAACCAACTATGTCCTTGCACTGAAATTTATCGCAACATTCAGAGGTGAAAGGAGTAGTCACTATCTAGATTGGTTCTTAGTTGCTTTGAGGGACTAATGCCTTATGAGCATGTGACAAGCTACTAAAAGCTTTGACCAATCCTACTAAGAGTATCAAACACTTCGCACAATGTGAAAATCATTTTCACAAAGTGTTAGTACACCTCTTTTCAATTTGGCACCACAAGGTAAGGCTGACATCGGTTAGGACTTGGCTTTCGCCTTATCCCTTTTATATAGGGGTTCAAAGGAAAACTCCACTTAGGGTCGTCCCTTTTGGATGAAGCGCAATCCAAAAGCACGCCATTCTACAGGAATAACTAAAAGAAAGATCAAGCACATCAAACAAAGGTTCAATTGTCTCGTTATAAGAAAAATAAGGTGCAACTAGATTCGGCACACACACGATTGTAGTTGTCAATTATCCCTTATAAAATTGAAGTGTTTAGCATTCATGTCTATTGTCCCTTAGAAATTTGAAGTGTTTTTGCATTCATATCCATTATCCCTTAAGAAAGCAATATGTTCTAAGACTTAGATTGCAAAAGATGATTTGTTCAATTGTCCCTTAAGAAAGTAATATGTTTCTAAGACTTAGTGCTATAGATTTGTTGATTTCTTCAAACCTCATCCTGCATGAACACGTTAGAGAAACCCATTTTCTCTATTTGAGTGATAAGAAGCTACAAAAAGTTGATTAGTTCCACACAAAGTCAATAGTTATCCAAAATAAATTAGTTGACCAAAAACGTGCTACTGTGATACCAAAGGCACTGTACTGCTTACCAGAGGCGATGTACTATTATACCAAACATGCGTTGTTTCCTAACTAAAGGCACTAGACTATGGTACCAAAGGCATTGCACTGCGTTGCAAAAGCACGACACTATGATACCGAAGGCGCACTACTGCTCCGAATCAAACAAACTTAAGATTTCGTCAAAAAACAAGATTGAAAAGATGATTTCATGATTGTAATATGCTCTAGAATGATTGATAAAGATGAGATCTATAAGGAATGATAAAAAAATATGATAAGTTAGACCCTGCAAATCAAAAAATTAATTTAGAAACCCTAAGTATCCAAAGGCGCTGTGCTATCGCCTGAAGGCACTGCGTTTACCTTCCAGAGGCGCTTTGTTGTGTTTGATTGCATTGTTCCATACTGTACTTCAAAAAAGAAAATTTTCTAAAGAAAAATAGTGATTAGTGGGTCCCATCGAGCGTGCCAGAATGTGCATAGGGATTTAATCGAGATCGAATGATAATCAAAAGAATGAAATAATCGACAACTCAATCTTATAACATCAAGTTAATGACCTAAGCAAATAACCAAATAATCAATGAATAATAACAAAAACAATGAAAGATTTCACCTAGATTATATTGTTATCTTGGTCGAATGTAGATTGCTTCATAAATTGTGAAACCATGTTTACAACAAGCGGATGTAGATTGTGCTTGTGCTCAAAAGATCGATGTACTCAACGATATGATGTATGTTCAATGCGTTGTATGGATGCCTGAGAATAAATGATTGAAGAGGGTTTGTTGTAGAGATGAGGGGGGTTTATATAGGATTCAATAAAGATCGATCAATGGTCCAGAAAATTTAATAGAATCAATGGATGAGATAAATCTAAAATTCATGATAAATGTGCACCTGACATGTGTCACACAAAAAGCAATTTTTTTTAGTTAACTGATTGATTTAGCAAAGACATGGAATAGACATGAGATATAATTAGATTTCATCAAAAATAGAAATGTTTTTTTTCTATTTTATGAGTTGGTGAAAAAAACAATGTTAATCAAGTCAATTAATTCAACCTATAATTTGCTTTTTGCATGATTTGAGATAAATTAAATAATAAATTATTTAATTTTGTGTGCATGATGAACAAGATTTATTTTTAGAGGAATTGGAAGATAATTAAGCAAATTAAATAAATAAATTTATTTAATTGTTTGTGCATGATTAGAAGAATAAATAAAATATTTTATTTTTAGAGATTGAGATAATTTAAATAAATTTGAATGATTTATTTAAATTTGGAAGAATAAATGACTAATTAAATAATTAAAATTATTTAATTATGGATAAGAGGATTTTAATGATAAATTAATTAAATAATTAATTTATTCAATTGACATGGTTTTGAATTTTGGAAGAAGATAATGATTTAATTAAATAATTAAAATTATTTAATTTTGGAAGAATAAAGTTGATTTTGATGAAATTAATTAAATAAATAGAATTTATTCAATTAATGTTGAATTTAGGAGATTTGGAAGAATTTGATGATTTTGATGAAATTAATTAAATAATTAGATTATTTAATTAACGTTGAAATGCAGGTGACTCAAAGACATGGTCATTTTAGTGTGTCTACACAATCTACACATGACATCTGTTTCTCAGGTTTTCATCATGGTACTTATCCAGGGTGCCACTAAGGGTGGTTTTCACCATTGGATGAAAGGATTTCTCTTTACTTTTTTTTATTTTAATTTTTTTTACTTTTTCAATTTTTAACTTTTATTTTTATTTTTATTTTTTTGGATGGGATAGGTAGAATATGGATAGGAGGGACTCAAGTGTCTAGTGCCATGAAAGGTGATAGTGTCCCACTAGAGATAGAATGTCACATGGACCATGTCAAGTGTCATTGTGCTCATAAATACTGGTAAGGGATTGCATGAGAGTGAAATGGAGTAGGTAGATAATGGATTATGAAAGGAACGCTAGTGGATTATGATGTGGATTATGTAGGGAAAGAAAGTGGATTATGATGTGGATTATGGAGGATTTATGCAAAAGAATGGATGAAAGGTTTATACAAAAGCATGGACCATAGGGATAGGGTGGGTGAAATGTATAGGAAAATGGTTTAATGATGGAGAGATGGAGGTATGTGGGAATGTTGTGGAATGGAATGGAACCATGACCAACGATTTCACACACCTTGATAAACATGGAAGATTTTGATGTGGAGGGTGTCTTCTTAGGGGATGGGTGATGTAAGTATTTAGGGACCCATATAGACTTAGTATTTTTATGATTTTTGTTTTGCATGTGGTATTTTAAAAACTTTTGGATGGAATGGGAATTTTGGATGGAAGGGGATGGTTGGGATTTTTGATATGTGGATGCCTCATTTGGTTTGATTGCTTTTTACTTAGGTACCCAAACCATTTTTCTTTTGGACTTTTCTTGTGATGGTATGGGCTTGGGTAGCTTTTTTATTGTATTTTTCATTGAATTTTTGCATTAATATCCTAAGGTATGAGGATCCTTAGGATTTTTTGCTTTATGGGTAGAAGCATCCAAATATTTGTTTTTGAATCCCTTGGAATGGGTGGAAGCTTTATGTTTACATGATGTGTGCATTTGTTGTTCATGATTAGGAATGCGATGCGTTTTATGGACGATAGAGATATTAGGCAATGGAAGCAATGGTGGTAAAGTGGGTGGAGGGAAATTAGGAGTTGGAAGTAATGGAGGTAAATTGGATGGTGGAAGGTGTATGGTCACATGCTTTTGGCACTTGTAGGATGATGGAGGTGGAATGGTAACGTATGTTTTGGGTATATGATAGGATTTGTGATGGGAAGTGGTAGACTTAGGATGCATGGAGGAAGTACCAACATCTTTAGATTGTTTACCTTGGGGTGTATATCCAAGGCCATATGAGTGTTAGGGGACCTTGACATGTATAGGCTCCAAAATACCTTGTTCATGAAGGCCTAAGCCTTTACCTTGATAATTCATGTTTTGGAGCATATGACGGACTATGGGACTAGGTGTAGTTTGAGAACTAGACTTGAACTCATTATTTGATGAAGAAAGTGAATTGGATAATGGTTGTTGTTGTCCTAAGGTGGAACACTCATGGATGAAGGTGGATAGACCAATAGGATATGATGGTGGACTTGAAATGGGATCGATAGTGGATGAAGAAGGATCATTAAGATCTTGATTATCATTAGGTTCACTAAGATCCAAGTTATTTATTTGATCTTCTATGCTTTCTTGGGAGGCAAGTGTCTCATCATGACAAGTCAATTTTTATGCATCATGGATGAGTGAGGTGGCAAGCTCTTGACCATGGAATGCATAAAGTTGGCTAAGTGGATCATCATGGCCTTCTTGATCATAGAGGGGATCTTGATTAGAGATGGAATCAAGTGTATTATGGATGGGTGCAATGGAAGGGGTTTGATCTTGATTTGGATGAGGGGGCAATGTTTCCTCATGCTTAGGATTGTTCTCTTGACATAGCTCTTGACTTTGAGTGGAAATATAAGTGGAATTGGATAACTCTAGGAGAGGCTTGATGAGTTGTCGACCACATGATGGGGTTGAAGGTTTTTCAATAGGTTTCATGGTGTGTGGACTACATGATGGGATTGGGGAATTAAACATGGTATTTGAAGGGTATTTGATAGAACTAGGGATAAATGCTTGACATGGGGAGGGTTTATGCCTAGCTAGTATCCATTGGATCACATCCTTTGCAAGTGCAAGTGTGGATGGACAATATAGTGGATGGACAATGAGGGTAGATGATGTTAACTTGTGATTAGCATTAGGTGGAGTGGAAAGTTCCCATGGTGGTGGAATAAAATGGATGGAAGGTGTTGTAGGCTTAGGGTTCTTAATTTGATTAGATGAAGGATCAAAAGGATTGGATGAAGTTGTAGATTTGGATGACTCCACATGTTTACTTTTATAATGTTTAAACTTAGGGCGTGGAGTTAATGGGGGATTAGAGGATGGTAATGATAGTGAATGGCATGCATGGACTAGGTTGATGTCTCCCTTGTCAAAGGTGGAATTAGGATTCAAAGGCACTTTATTTTGTTTCAAGAGGTGACTTAAGCTCACATGTTCTTGTTGGGGTGTAAATGGATATGTTGATGTGGCATTGACTTGACATGTGGATGGACTAGGTTTTGGACTTGTCTCATCCTCATAATTAAAGAGCTAGCCTCCTCAAAGTATGAACTTAGGCTTAGGAGGAGGGGCTCCTTGGAGTACAAGCTTAGGTCTTGGTTTTGTCTTGTCATCAAGATTAAGAGGGCCACCTCTAAGTATGGTTTTGGTCTTTGGTTTGGACATAGGATCGCCAAGGATTAGAACCATGTTGACAAGTGTTTAACTAGGATTAGGGTAATGATAAGGTGGAATGACTAGGAATGTGATAGAGTATGAGATTGATTGGATGATTAGATAGGTGATTAGGGATGATTAGGTTATTGTTAGGGTTGTGATTAGGATGATGGTGACAAGAATGAATGTGTTGGTGAGAATGTTATGAATGATGTGTTTATGTGTTCACTATAGGGATGACTAGGAGGATTTACTTCGTTTCTCTTCTTTTTGCAACTGTGTCTCTACCAAATGAGACTTGTGAATTCTGGGATGCTATGTGGATGTCAATGCAAGGTGATGAGGCCCAGACTATGATAGAGGCTAATGGATATTAGTCTTCAAAAAGTCTAGCTCCAAGAGGGTACTCTTGTCTACTAATGACCTATTCAAAGTATAAATTATATTTATCAAGACCTTGAGGTGTGGAAGAAATTATTGATTAAAGTGAACCCATGAGTTTCAGAATTCACTTGGAAGGAGGGATTTAAACTAGCCTTGTGGTATTAAGCCCAAGTTGTGATTGATTTGAAAAATATATCAAGGTCTCTTGGTTCAGATTTGTACTTGTGATACAGTCAAGCTTCGATAGTTTCTCCCTATGTTTCAACTTTAGGAAGACTATTTTTGGGAATCTCTATAGATGTCCAGGGCTGAATTATAATGTTTTGTTGTGATGAAATTTGATCCTAAAGGAATGAAATTGGATATGTAGTGGGTGAACTAGCAGTTCTATAATGTTTTGACACAGTTGTAATCAAATTTGATAGGGAGGGTAGATGCTTAAAGGCTTCCCTACGGTTGTGGTGTATTGTGATTAGGATGAAATTGATTGTATTGGAATGAATATTTAGAATATGATTAGGATGTGATTGATTGGATTAGAATGAAGATGATGATGTGTAGTGATGAGATTAGAGGACTTCTATGGATTAGGATGAAGTTGATTGGGTTAGAATGAATAGCTAGGATATAATTAGGATGCGATTGGTTAGATTAGAATGAAGATAATGATGTGTAGTGACGAGATTAGATGACTTTGAATTGATTAGGAAGAAGTTGATTGGATTAGAATGAAGATTATTATGTATAGAGATAAGATTAGATGATTTGGATGGATTAGGAAGAAGTTGATTGGATTATGAATGAAGATGATTAGGTGTAGTGATGAGATTAGATGATTTGGATGGATTAGGAAGAAGTTGATTGGATTATGAATGAAGATGATTAGGGTTTTGACTAGGATGATTAAGATGATGGTGATTAGATGAAAGAGGTGATTAGGGTTTGATAAGGATGACTTGGATATGATTTGGAGAATGATTAGGATGATGACGATGTGTAATGATTAGGAATGATGACTTGGATGGATTAGGATTATGTGTAATGATTAGGAATGATGATTAGGATAAGGTGAAATGATTAGGAATGATGATTAGGATATGATTAGGATAAGGTGAAATGATTAGGATATGATTAGGATAATGTGATTAGGATATGATTGGAATGATCAGGATGAAATTGATTGGCCTTAGGAGGGTGATTAGGATACAAAGGTTGAATGATGAGGATATGACTAGGATGTGATTATGATATGATGTAGAATGACAATAATAATGATTAGGATGTTTAGGATGAAATTGGTTGGACTAGTATGGTGATGTGTAATGCTTAGGATATGGTGAATTGGATGGATTAGGATAATGAGTAGGACAATGATAAGGATGATGTTAATTGGATTAGAAAGAGGATGAATATGTAGAATGATTAGGATGATGAATAGGATATGAATAGGATGAGGTTTAATGATTAAGATATGACAAGAATGTGATTAGGATAGGACCAGTAGGATGATCAAGATGTGGATGGGTTGGATGATGTGATTAGGAAAGGTGGTTAGGATATGATGACTTGGAATGAATGGATGGATTTGAATGTTTAGGGTGATGACTAAGCAAGCACACACATCAATCATATAAGACACTTGGTAATCAGATTGGCTATTTTTGGTGACTCTTGACAAGTTTGAAAACACTTGTAAACATGTACGATCCTAGGCTAGTCAAGGATACTACCTATTGAGTCCCCACTTAGATTTCTCCAAATACTAAGACAAGGCAGACAGCTAGAGAATTTGGTGACACTATCTCCCCCTTACATGGCATGGGTACACCAAACCTCTTACCCTTCGATCTAAGGGACCGAGGGAATTCATGTCTCTACAATGAATAGTACATGTGGGGCGGCTTGGGAGGTCCAACCTCCTACACCAACAAGTAAAAAAGGTTTTTCACCACTAGCACAAATGGTTCTTAATAAATGTTTTGGGATATATTGGTGTCTATACATGCGGCAGTTCGCTCATTTAAGAGGCCTCTCGACCCTTAGAAAGGTTTTTACGCATCACTTGGATATTGAGGGAGACTTCCATTGGTATAGAACAATGGCACTAGGTGATTGATGACTTTCGTCACAACCACGATTATTTGTATAGTGGACCGAAATGAAAGTACCGCTTGGGTCATTCCCTCTCACAAATCGGGAGGCAGGCCCTCTAAAGGTTTGCACAAAAGCGGTACAAACCCATGTTTTTGATCTCCAAGATCATATGAAGATGCAAGGAGATAGCATACACATGTGTTTGACCACACTATACAATATTCATTTACCCTTAGAATTTAAATGTGTGGTGTGATAATGAAAGTGTTGAGAGATGCTTTTGATTCCCAAGATCACATAACATGCGAGGGAAGAGCATACACATGTCAAAACACCACCAAAATCACCAAGCAAAGAAGACACTGATTCTTTTTAATGCCCCCAAAAATGAGTGTGAAAAAGGCAAGATAATGATCATTTTAATGCACCAAAATCAAAGTGTTCCTATGATAACCAAGCACATGCACATGAAAGGAGAAAACCCTGCAACAAATCCGTTAGCAGTTCTAAGTTTGTAATATTTTCCCAACGAGAGCCACAAGCTACAAATCATATATTAGTAGCATAAAATCTCTTATCAAGTGTGAAAAACATGAATCATCAAGGAGACAACCCCTTTTGAAAGCCACCAAGACAAAAAGGTCGTAATATGCAATTTGGAAAATATCTAAAAATGAATATTAGTCACAACAAAACTAATAGTGGCATCATAAAATTTATGAAATTTTAAGCAATTTAAAAAAAAATCGTTGAAATCTGATGAAAAATGCAAACGATATGCACGTTTGAAGTTCACAAGTAACATTGACTTTGACCAAAAATTTACCTAATAAAATGATGTTGTTACCTAAAACTGACCTTGCCACTGCAAAGCCAACTAAATCTTCTTTCCAATGCCACAAATTTCATGAAATTCTAATATCATATGACCAAGTTATGCAAGTTTCAAAAAAGATGCCAAGTTAGGGCATGTGGAAGACAAGGGGTCAGGTTGACAGTTAACCCTGACCGCTAGTGGTCTAGCTTCTGGTGGTCACATCCAGTGGTTTAGTGCTAGGTGGTCAAGGTTAAAGCTCGCAGTTAGCTTAGCGGTGCCCTGATCATCCATATGACCAGGAGCCCAGCGGTGGCAAAAAAGATAAAGAACAAAAAACAAGCGCTCAGGTCACAAAAGTGACTGAGGGTTAAGGTTGGCAATTGTGTACATGTGACCATCAAAATTATAAGACAACATCAAATGTCATGCTCATGTTTAGTATATTCCATTTTAAGCCTGTCCATAAACTGAAGTGGTTGACTGAGATTCAAACATTAGAGATCCATGCCCCCAGCTGTTGGGTTCGCTATGATGGTTTACAAACCGTGACCCACAGTCAAAGGTGTGTCTATGCCAGATTAGGGGTGACTAAGAGTTTGAACACGAGGGTCAACCATTGTAGTAGGGTTGGTGGAGGTTTTGTTCACAGGTGGTGATGCTTTTCACAGGTGACGACAGGGGAGTTTTTCCTTTTAGGGTTTCAAAGGGGATGCAGTCGATAGAAGTGTGGGTGATGAAGAGGGTGGTGACTATGAACTAAAGGTGGTGACGACAGAGAATATCTAGGTAGAGATATGAGTGGGACTTAGGGTTTTTTTGCAGGCGACGGGATGGAGTTTTAGGCGGAGGATCTTTGAATAGGAGTGGTGACAAAGATGTTTTAGGGTTTTGACTGGTCAGAGGAGTGGCACTATGGCAAAAAATAAGGCAGCAGGTAGGGTTTAGAAACAACAGTACAAAAGGCCACCGACCAGAAATTTAAACCTGCAACATCAAAAATTTAAACCTGTGATAAAAAAACCTTTGACCATAAAACCAACAGAACATTGCGCAGATTGGTATAGTCAATCGTATGGTATGGATCCATACAGTATGGACTGCCATACTAAAATATTTTAAAAAAATCCAAAAATTTCACAATGAGCGAAACAGGTCAAATTTACAGTCATTTTTCGCTGAAAGGGCTTCCCAGACTCAATGGTGAGGTCCGTTTGAGACCAAGAAGCAACCTGTGAAATTTTTTTTTTAGAAGTTAACCAAAATTACTCTATTCACATTGGGTTCACCAGATGAAGTCAAGGGAAAAGCTACAATCATGCAGAAAGTAAACCACAGCTAATCCTAGCTCCTGATGGAGTGCAAACTGGCCTAGAAAATTATCAAATAAACATGAAATAGACTATAAATCTAAGCTAACATTTGACTAATCTCCATTGTTCTCCTCCATCTTCCATAGTGTTCTTAGATTTGCAGTTTTGCAACAATCTAGAGAAGCTCAAATGGGTGAAAATGGCAAGATATTGGAGAAAGAGATTCAAGAGCATAAGAGAACATAAGCTAAGAGATGAAAAAATGAACTAAGAGATTAAGATCTATCAAAAGCTATGAGAGTCTAAAATGAGTTGGAGAAGGTGTTTTATAGAAGAGCATGTTTAAATGAATGGCCCAGATTGAGTGTTGACTTCTTGGTGAAATGAAGGGTTGTGATTGATTAGGGTTCCCTTGCACTAAAGGACAAGGGATAATTTAAAATTGGGAGAAATGATAAGGTGGAGGATGTTTTTAAATTAAATAAATTAGGTTCATTTATTTAATTTATTTGAGAAGGGGAATAATGTGATGGGATTAATTTGCATAAGTGAGACCTATTTAATTAGAACAAGGCCAATAATTTAAATAAATGTTTATTTATTTAAATTAAAGGGGGAAAGGGGATAGTGAATAATTAAATAATTAATCAATTAAAATTAATTATTTAACCATAGAGCAAAATTAGGGAAAATAGTAGAATGTGGAAGAGATTGGTGTTCTGAGGACACTTTTAGGTGTCTACAATCATAAAAAATTAATAGATTTTTTAGGATATCTATTGCTCATTACATTGGAAGACAAGTGAAAATAGAGTATATTTACTACTATAACACAAAGTAAGATCTAAATCAGTCTTATTTATTTAAACACTCTCAGCCAAGGTAGATTATACTTTATGATATCTAGTGGAAGTAATTGATGTATGTCTCGTAAGGATAAAAAAATTAATTATACTTTTGTATTAAATATATTAAAGTATTCAAGCTAATAATTCTTAGCATATGATACAAAAAATGAACACCTCTTTTAAGTCTTGAATGGATAACATTTAGGATTGAACTTATACATGGAACATTGTAACACATATTGAAGGTTGGTTTAAACTAGAAAAACTAAGGATATTTAAAGATCTATTTTGTAGATCCTATTTTAATCTTGGGAAATGTATGTTCCATGTCCATATGATGATAAATTATGAGGATGTAAACAACTTATTGAACAATTAATAAGGACAAGTTGGTCATAGCACCCAAAAAACTAGTAGATGACCCCTACTTGACCTAGTCAGAGGTGCTCGAGTCATTATCTTTAGGAGGTAGTGCTAGTGTAGAAGGAGGAACTACAGGAGCCGTAGCTAGAGGACAAAGTGCAAGATTCAGAGTATGGAGCCTCAAGAACTAGATGGATACAAAGGTCTCCCTAGTTTTGATGTCTAATGTCAATGGGAGTTGGAATTGATGAGCCTTGAGAGTGATGTTCAGGTCATTCAAACAACCACTTTGAAATCCCTTATGCATCGCATGGTAAACATAGGTAGTTGGAGTTGAATTTCAAAGTAACTATGGACTAAACAAACCCCCAACTAAAGCCTCACCCATGTACATGTTGCAATTCTCTAGGGCATTCTTTAGCTTGTCCAATGAGATAAGTTATTCATGAATGAATTTGAAGCCCAACATTTTAATGGAGTTCACATCTTGCACCAAGTCCATTATACTTGATTGAAAAAATCACACCACCTCATAGAACAATAGATCCCTTGGGCTACATCGTGCAATAGGTGTTCTCCAACCATGGTTATGATAGAAAACACTACATTAGGGTAGTCAATATCAAAAACATGGGTGAGTTTTGTAGAGTCATATGACCCAATCTCTATGGGTTCCAATTTCTAAGGTTGAAGATAGATGCATTTATCTTGGACAAATTCCTTCATGGTCAAGGCAAGCAGAGAGCAGGGGAGGCAAAGAGATGGGAGGAGGGATATCAAAATTTATATCTTGAATCGATATCAATATTGATATTATAATTGAAATTTATATCAATTGATTTTAATATTGATAGCAAAATTGAAATTGATATCAAAATTGAAATTAGTATCAATTTATATCAAATTTGATATTATAATTGAAATTGAAATCAGTTGATTTTAATATTGATGTCAAAATTGAAATTGATTTCAATATTGATATCAAAATTGAAATTAGTATCAACTGATATCAATTTAAATCAAATTTGATATTAAAATCTTGAAGTTGATATCAAATTGAACATTGATATATATCAAAAATAACTGATATCAAATTTAATATCTCAAGAAAATTGATACTAAAATAAAAATGTAATATCTTGAAGTTTAAATTGATATCAAAATTTAATTTATCAAAATTTAAATTGATAAGTATCTCAATTGATATATAAAAATTGATATCTTCGAATTAATACATGAAAATTAAAATTTTAATATATATATATATATCAAAATTGATATCTTGAATTGATAGATTAATTTTGAAATTAATATCAAAATTGAAATTGATATTAATTGATATCAATATTAGATCAAAATTGATATCAATATATATCAAAATTGATATCTTGAAATATATATATCAAAATTAAATTGGTATCAAAATTGATATCTTGAAAATTGAAATTGATACATTGAAATCAAAATGTAATAAAAAAAATTAAATTGACAGATCAAAATTTACTATAATCAAAACGTAAATTCATTTATCAAAATTGATATCTATAATTGATATAATTAGATCATTAGATCAAATTTAATATCTATATTAAATTGATATATATCAAATTTGAAATTAAATTTGAAACTGATAGATAAATCAAAATTACATTGATAACAAAAAAATGTTATCTTGAAAATTGAAATTGATATATTGAAATCAAAATGTAATATCAAAAATTAAATTGATATATCAAAATTTAAGCTGATATGTAGAAATTATACCAACTTTAGGTTGGGCCTCCCTTGCAATATCTACATCCAATCATAGTTTAATGCCAATATACAAAAATAATAATATTGAACAATAAAGCCTAATAATTAATTTAGTTAGTACAATAAACCTTCAACTATTAAACCTTGCAACCCCAAATCCTAAAGCTTCAATCATTGTCACTAAACTAAAAACCTTTTAATTTTAAGTGCTCAACCATAAATTAGGAACCCTTAACTATGAACCCTAAACCCTATCAAGTAGGTTAGTTATAAACCTTCGATTAGTACGCCCTATATTATAAATAGATTAAATTATAAACCTTAAAATATATACACTAGGTAAACCTATACCATAGACTAGATAAATCCTCAACCCTAGACTCTAAATAATAAATTTAGGCTTCAATTATAAACCTTAAATCATACACACTAAGTTTTATTAATCTAATACCCTAAACCAAAAACCCTCGACCATAAACACCAAACTCTAAACCCTATTTATTGGGAATTAGGTAAACTCTAAAATATAAAACATATTTACCATAAGTTCATCAAACCCTAAATCCTAAACCATATGACGTAAATGATAGACTATAAACTATTGTACTCTCAATTGTAAATTATAATTTATAGATCATAAAAATTGAACCCTAAATCACAAACTCTAGAAATATAATAAACTTTAAAACCTAAATCATAAACCCTTAACCCCAAACCTTTAAAATATAAACCATAAACCCTAAACCTTCAACTATAAACTATAATTCTTAAATAAGTTAAACTATTTAATTCCTCAAACATAGATTCAATAAACCATATATACCATAGAACATAAACCCTAGAAACTTGAAATTATAATTTATCATTACTTAATTATCGAGGTTCAACTATAAATATCCTAAATCATAAATATTAAGTGAACTATAAACCATAAAGAGTTTTACTGTAACCCTTTAATACCAAACTATAAGTACTAAAGATCACAAGATCACTAAATGGTCAACATTTAGTTATTTTTCTATATTTTGTAGAAAGCATGTCTTTGGGCATTAACATGCAAGTCCAACCCTAATAATGTGAGTGCATTATAATGCAATCACGTATGAAAAATAAAAAATAGTCTATTTTTATATTTACTCTTACCACTTTGTCCTTCTAAATCACTTTAGGACAGAGAGGCCTATGCCATTTCCATATTATTATTTTTTCATTCATGGAAGGGTCTATGAAGGATTGCAAGAAATCCCCTATGTCTATCCCTTTACACCAAGGGCTTATGCTCCGGGTGGTGAATCACATTAACAGGCTTAACCCCTGTCCCCTCTAGTCAATTTTTAAGAAAGGGAAGAAAAAATAGATTGTTGATTATTCAATCCCATCCTCTGAAGAGACAAAGGAAGAAGATAGTAGTTGGAACAAAATAGGTTTCAAACTTGAATCAAAGCCTACCAGATAGAATCCCCGGGACCTTGAAGACATTAAAGTGGTGAGGGATAGTCCCAAGTACAATAAGAGAAAAAGAGGTGGGGAGGCTACTACCCAGGTGACGAAATAGACCCCCTATCTATTAGAGAGAGGAAAATCTAAAGCTTTTCCTAAGCTTGTTATGGGAATCCCCTTCCCAATATTTGATAATCCCTATCTCCAAGTCATGGTTCAACCTAGCATTCCCCACCTTGCCCCCTCATCTTTGAAGCAAGTGAATGAGGATATCTATGCCTTGAGCTAAAACATATCAAGTTTGTACCAAAGCTTTGATGTTCAACACAAGATAATGAAATGGTTCTATATTAAGACTAGAAAGATTAACATCAAAATGGAAATTATCACTATAAAGAGAAGTGGGGAAAGCCAAGTGCTTTTGGAGGAAGAAAGAATTTTTTTAGAACTAGGAAACTACCCCTTTTGTCAACAACCTTTAGACTGACCTATCCAACCAAAAAGAAAATTTGACAATCTTGGAGGAGGAAATGACCAAAGGCCAAGGATAATAGGAGGAAAGAATCGTGACTTTGGAATGGGAGCTCAAAAAATTTAAAGAGAACTTCAACATGTATATGAAGGTTAATGCAAGGGAAATTAATAGTTTAAATGAGAAGATCAACAAGCACATGTCCAAAGATGTAGAGGAGAAGAAGGATGCCACAAGCACAAGTCCTAATACCAAGACTAGGAGCACCAAGAAATAGAGCAAGGATGGGAACAAAAAAGCCTAGAATCCCCTCTAGTATACTCTGTGTTGTTTTTCTTTATATTTTATTCTGCTTTTCTGGTCTGTTTGGGGTTTTGTTGGGTCAGCTATGGTTCCATTGATGTTTTGTTGATGTAAAGGGTTTCTACCTAGCCCCTTAAAAACTTGTTTTTATCCATTTTTAATCAAAAATTGATATCAATTTACATAAATAGATAATTTAATTTACAATATTTAATTATCTATTATCCAAACTCATTATCAAAATGAAAGAGTAATAATAAACTAGTGAATACATTCCAAGATACTATAAAGTTATTTGAGCACATAATGTAAATACAAATTTCAAATATAAACTATTAAAATACACTCAATTTGAAATGTACATATAACTTAAATTATTGAAATATACTCTTTTAATGATACATCAAGCGTGTGGAGTACATACATTTAAAGCTCTTGGTACATATAATTTGGGTCCTCTCTATTTTTAATTATCTCTAAAATCTTTTCATTGTCTTCAATACTCAACCTCTATTTTGTTGGCCACATCTAGTTTTTCATAAAGTTTTAACCAAATTTAATCATGTTGCTACAACTAAGTGGCTATAGTGTATAACCTCCTATATAGGCATATATTTATCAAATATATTACCACTTTTATCTATCTTTATTTGTTCGTGATAAGTTCTTTCAGTAACAACCGATCTAGTGGGATACTCTTATTTATCACCATTTGTCATAGATTGTGTAAATTTATATTTTGGTTGTGTGGATCCAAGTGGATAATATTCTATGCTTTCTATATTATGAATATTTGCAACCAAAAGAAAAATATCTCCTACAAAAATGGGGTCAATTCCAAGGTATATCACTTGTTAGCAAGCACCATTGTCCCACTACAATAATCAATATGTTTAATTTACCTACAACAACTAGATCAAACACATGTTCATAGTTCACTAAATAAAAAGGATCATTGACATTTTTTACTATCTTCTTAAGAAGGCATTAGAAGCATTTGTCTCATTTCCTACTATGGAATATATCCATCAATAATATTCTCATATTGTAGTGTAGTGCCCCTCATTTTTGCTTTTTGATAGATTAATAGTTGTTCTATTAGGTCTGGACATTATGACATTTTGTTTGATGATGGATTTATTGTTATGATGTTAGTTGATGATACTTTGTTGATGTTAGATCTATTCCTATGATGACATTTGATGATATTTTGGTGATACTGTTATTTACTTGGGTTATGCATATGTTATGACAGTTTTATGGACATATTAGAGGATGTGGATTAATTTAATTCTGGCCATTATGTGTTATGATGTTGTTATTTGGTAATTGCTTGTATTTGATCATTATGTAACTGATTGTTCTATCTTATTTGTTAAGCAACTGTATGATATTCATAATGTGGTTATTTGTTTCATGTGTTGGTGAAAGGGATAGTGTCACATTACTCATGCATAAGTACCTTGCTACGTCATGAATCCCTCTCACGGTGTGTTTGATTGCATGATTATATATATATTTGTTCAACTGTTGCGTTTGTTGCAGGATGCAAGTATCAGGCATCGACTCCACCTGAATCGATAGGTTTGAGCGTGCCTTAAATCCAATGGAAATTGATGAATAGAGATGACATAAGGTCCCATAGCTTGTCATCATCTTCGAAGAGGATGAGTATTCAGTCCTATGTTCTGTCGGTAAGGCCAGTTTGGGCATGACTGTAAGTCACCATTGTTCGACCGTTTGTAGTCATCAGGTATTGTTCGGTATGTGGTTTTTTAGGTTGTAAATGTGTGATTATTGTTTTGGCTAATTGCTTCACTAAAATAGAAAATTGTTAGCCCACTTTGATAAATGATAATAATATTAATGGGGTAAATAAAGTGTTTTAAAACAGGAATTTAATTGACAATTTTAATATGAAAAATAATTTATAAACAAGTAATATTTTTTTAGTGTCCATAAAAATAAATTTATTATTGTGTGTTGTCATAAAATATTCTATATTGTAATTTAAGATTAATAAATAATGTTACTTACGAGTTGTCAAAAAAATCATGTATGGTAAATACCAAAATAAATTACAATAAAGATTGTCATGCCTGGTTGTAAATGAAATTAATTGTGGAGGTAGTGGGTGGTCAGTAATGGGAAGAAAATTTATTATTTTTGCTATTTTATTCTTCAGAGCGTATATTTGTGGGAGGCTCTCTGGGATTGAGGAGGCAGCCTAGACAAGAGTAGAATTGGGGGGAAGAGAGAGCCAAAGGATTGTCGATTTAGAAGGGAGATAGAGACATTCTGGGAGAAAAGTTGGAAACAAGACAAAAGAAGTATTGGGAAATAGCTTAAATTTGGTATGTATTTCATTGCTTTTTAATAATGAATTATTTTCCTAAGTTATGTCTCTGTCTTGGATGATTTCTTTCTAAGCTTTTTTGTAAAACATATTGTTATCCTTTGTAATTCATTCTTCTGTATTTTGTATGCATGTGTTCCAAGGCATCTTCCACTACAATATCTGATAGAATTCGTCCTTCCTTTATGATCCAATGTTTATTTATGCTCTGTTCCATCACTCTCATTTTCGCTCAGGCTGTGAATGCTAGCAAGGGTTGCATAGTCAACTTGCTCTATCTATTATATTTGTTGGAAGTTTTTTTTAAAGCCTTTGCAATGAAATTGTTTTGTGTGTTTGCACCTATTATTTGCATTTGTTTGAAGTTTTTAAGACTTCTCTACATATCCGTTAGAGCATGCATTTCTGCCGATGGCGTTTTAGTTCCTTAGGTCTCCTCCATAGATCCATTTTGTGTGTATGACTGCAATTGTTGCATTTCATGTTTCTTTGATGCTTTTTATCAAATAGCTCATGCATTGCGCATGCTCCCACCGTTGTATACATGTGATCTGGGCATTTGTAATTACACATCTGATGGATTTCATTTTTTCTTTATGCTTGTTGTATGTCGATGCCCTGCTCCAACGCTCCCCTATGCACACAGGTTGTATGAAGGCTAGCGAAGGTTGTGGAATTTGTTCTACACTTGGAAATTGCATTAGCTTGAAAGCCTCTAAAGTCCTTTGTACAAATCCACTTTACACTCTCCTTGTAATAATTCTTACGGTGAGAAAATATATCTTTGAGGTGTTGTCAAAATAAACATTACCTGAGTATTATCAACAATTATATCTGACAATAATTCCTCTACCATTATGAATTGAAGGATGTCTGTAACCGTTCCAACATTCCCATTTCTTTTTGGCACAGGCTGTTAGAATGTTAGCAAGGGTTGTGAAATTCGCTTTAAACCTATCAATCGCATATGTCTAAAAGTTTCTATAGCCTTCTCAGTGAAACAGTTTTGTACGTTACCTATAATCATTACATTTCATCTGATGACATAACATTGAGGCATTATGTCAATCAGATGACGTGCCCTCTGTGCATCCTCATTTACTCACCATCTACCTGAAGTTCTTCCAACAAATCAAATTTTCCAATGAATTTTCTCTACTGTCAAGCTTTGATGGATGTCCTTGCCTCCCATTTTGGTGAAGGCGATCTGTATGCTGGTAAAAGTTGTGGAATTCACTTACAATTGCCAATCACTTTTGTTTGAAAGTTCCCATCGCCTTCTCAACAAACCCGTTCTGTGTGTTGCCTACAATTATTGCATTCAGAATAAGTATGTAATTATTATCATAATTACTAGACCTAAGTATATTCATTTTCTAGAGCATTGCTTGAAAACTTCTGAAGCCTTTACTACAAATCCATTTTGTGAAATCTTGCAATCATTCCTTTTTGCGAATCAACATTCCTTCAGAGAATTTCCAACTACAATATCTCACAAAATCCATTTTATAGAAAGTTCCTTTTATTAAATTTCATGTATTAGAAAGTTCTTTTATTAAATTTCATTTATTAGAAAGCTCTACAAATTTCTATTTATTAATCAAGGTATCATGATTAAAATATATCTATTTATACATATTGTATTCAAATATTAATCAAATTAGATATAAACCAAATATTACAGTTAGATATTTGACTTATTTAGATTATGTATTGAAATTCATTTGAGTAGATTATAGATTAATTGAACTTATAAATGGAATAAGATAAAGAAGATTAGAGTTTTAAATTATATTTGTTTTAATTTTATTTAAATTAATATGTTTTAAATTTAAATGTTGATAAATTAAAATTTAAATTAGTTTTGATTTTGTTACAGATTCTTTTAATGGATGTTAAGTTGAAGGTTGATTTATAAGTATTGCAGTTAGATATTGCTTTATTGTGAGTTGAATCGTATTATGCAAGTGAAATGCATGTGAAATAGGAGTCTAGGTACTAGTTGTTAAGTTTGAATTCCAGAGGCCTAGGTTGTTCATGTTTGATTTTGTGTATTGGGTGGATAGGTGTCTTGAGATAATGATGTTATGAGAGTATGATGTTTCCTGTTATGTATGAGGAATTTGGCAATTATAAATGGGGAAAAATGTTGTTTATTCTTGATGTGTTTGCTTCTATTGGAAGTATTGGGCAATGATTTAAGAATTGGTCCTTATGGTTATGTTTTGTATGCAAGAGGGGAAATGCCTTGCATTGTTTATGTATACTTGTCATTATGATGGTCATTGTCTTGTTGATAGGGTTTTCTAGATGCAGTTAGGGGAGTGTCTTTCAATGTGGGGCCAGTGCCCAAAGTGGTTGCCAGGGTAACCTATTGAAATTTGATAAACAAGTGATAGCTTAATAATAAATCTAGGGGCGGGGTAGTTGTTCACATTAAACAAGATAATTGGATTCCTCATCCATGCCTGTAATGCTAGTTTAGACTAAGGATGGGATGAGAAGGCCTGGTTGGCAAGATTGACCCCCTTGTCCTCACAAAACGAATGTTGGTTCTGCATGTGTCACCCTATGGGGCTGGCATCTAGTGAGAGACTGTCAGGGTAACCATAGATGGGGGCTGGTGTCTAGTGAGAGACTGTCAGGGTAACCCATGTTAGGACCATGCGATGACACTCTTCCCTACTATAGTCTAGCATTCCCTTTTTGTGTTCTTCCCTCTTTTGTTGTGTGACTGCCTCTAGAAGTGATGGTTGAGTTACTTGTGATGTTCTTATTGATTGTATTGTGTTGGAGTTTGGGGTAGTCCTTGCACCTATCAGTTTATTATCCTCTTAACTGTTTCATGTTGTGGGACCTTATTGTTATCTCCTAGCAGGAGGGGGTGGACCTTAGGGTTCCACACGGTCAGGTTGTTGTTCTTTTATCTCCATTGGTTTTCTTGCTATTGATCATGTGCAACAAGGATGTATTGCAAGTAGTTGATTTCAAATCTTGATCTAGCTCGAGGAGACAGATATTTATGTCCTTGTCTTGTAGATTCATGTACTATTGTCTTGATGTATGTACTCCAATGTAATCAGAAAAGAGATATTGTAACAATGTAAATGTGTAATCCCTCTTGTAAAGGAAATTGTATTCGTACTTGTAATACTTTATACAGGATCTCGATGTTTGCTTATTTGATGATATATTATGAAAGAAATGTATGTGTTGATTCATTTGATGTATTGATTTAGAATGAACCATGGTTTTTAGTTGATCATGTTAATTATTAGTAATGCAGCCCTGAAATCCCTAGAGGATAAAGCTTAACTTAGATGTTATGAATAATTATGATTTACATTTTGTTGTTATTTCCTCTTTTAAAAAAAATTGTCCTTTTGTATAGCATAGTTGAGTTGTCCCCTAGGGTTTCGTGGCAGGGCATTATATTTGGTATTAGATCTAGGTTTAAACACTAGGTACTCTAGTTTTATATGAGCCCATTATCTTGTCCTAGTTGCTTAGATTCTTCAGATTATATTTTCCCTTTTTGTCTTCCTCGCCTAACAAACTGAGGTTGTCCTTTGGTGGTATTTGTGTAGGAATATGCCTAGAGGTCGAGGATGTGGTCGGGGTTGAGGTAGGGGAGAAGAGAGAGGTGGTGGTGGTAGCCCTCCTCCTAGTTCCCCTTGTGAGAGTGCTCAGGAAGGCGGGGGTCAGAATATAGAAAATCAAGGTTAGCCTGAGGGATCTCAGTTGTGTCATCTACTTGAGGAGGTCCTTGCCTGCCTAGGTCCTAGACAGGAGGTTGATCAGATGAAGGAGAGGGAAAGAGAAAGGTCTCCTAGGAGGAGAGAGATGACAGCAGAGCAGGAGGCTATCTTAGCAGGCCACATGAGAGACCTTTTGAGGTTACGCCCTCCCACTTTTGATGGTACTGGTAGTGGTTTCAAGGTAAAGACCTGGTTGATAGATTTGGGCAAGTGTTTTGCCATGCATCCATATGGTAGTAACACCAAGGTGAGATGTGCCATCTTGCACCTTAGAGGTTTTGCTTCTACATGGTGGTGATTGGAGGAGCAGAAGTTACATTTGGATATTGGTACAATTTCTTTGGAATTGTTTTTGGAGAGGTTCAGAGCTTGTTTCCTATTAGATCATTGGAAGCAACGACATGCTAACACATTTCATGAGTTGAGACAGATGGTTATGTTAGTGGAGCAGTATGAGCATAGGTTCTATGAGCTTAAGCAGCACGCAGGTACTGGCGATGATGAGGCCATGTTGGTTAAGCACTTCATTAGGGGCTTGAATGCCCATATCAGTGGAGAAGTCCATGTTTTTGAGCCTAAGACCATGGACGTGGCAATCAAGAAGGCCCGTTTGGTAGAGGAAAATTTAGCCATGGCTCTTGGAGGCCATACAGGTGTACAGATTGGTAGTGTGGCTCTGGCAGGCTTCAAGTCTCGTGGTGGTCAATCTCAAGTAACAGTTTCTTCTAGAGGCCATCATGCACCTGCTAAGGGTGAACAACAATAGAAGTAGTATTCCTAGACAAAACCAAAGAATTCTCAGCCTCAGTAGGGTAATAGGTTCCAATCTAGGAAAAATTAGACTTGGCAGTGAAACAAATGTAATCATTTTGATTAGCCAGCTTAGAGCACATAGTCTACAGTTAGTAGAGGTAGTTTTCAGCAGTCTAGTGCATTCTTGGGTGGCAGAGGATATGGCAGAGGTACAGGATGTTTCTCTTGCAGCCAGCAGTGCCATATAGTTAGGCAGTGTCCATAGAAGAATGTTGGAAGATTTGGTCAGAGGCTGGCAACTTCAGAGTTAACCGTGGGTGATGCAGGTAGGTCTCACAGGGTGTTTGCAGTGGTTGATAACCGCCAAGCAGAGCATCAAGGCATAGTTTTGGAGACTCCAGGTGTGTTACGAGGTATTGGTATTTCCATTCTTTTTGACTCTGGTGCTTCTGATTCTTTCATTTCTCCTTCTTTCGTGGAGTGCTGTGGATTGGTGGCAGCAAAGCAATATGTTAGGTGGCAGGTCAAATTGGCCTCTGGGGCAAGAATAGTGGTAGAATCCCTCGTATATGGTTGCATTTTGAGGATTGGTTCTCTATTTACCACAGTGGATCTCTGCATCATACCCCTAGGATCTTATGATATAGTGTTGGGTATGGACTAGTTGGATGCTCATCGAGCAGTGATAGATTGTTGGCGTAAGTCGGTGTGGAGTTTGGATGATTCTGGCAGTGAGGTGGAGGTAGTTGGCATTCAAAGGCCCATCTCCTTGTGGATGATCTCTATCATGCAGCTAAAGAGATGTATGCGTCAGGTTTGCTAGTTGTTTGTCATGATGGTTAATGATTTGGAGTTAGGGGAGAGTCGAGAGACATCCCTTGATGATCATCCTATCCTTAGTGAGATTCTGGGGATGTGACCTAAGTGTGACATTGATTTTAGGATAGATCTTGTCCCTGGAGCAGAACCAATATCACGAGCTCCATATCGAATGACCGCTCAGGAGCTTAAGGAGCTTTGGTTGTAGTTAGAGGATTTCTTAGCAAAGGGGTTCATTCATCCTAGTGTTTCTCCTCGGGGAGCACTTGTCATTTTTGTGAAGAAAATGGGTAGATCCCTTTGGTTGTGTATTGACTATCAGTAGCTGAATAAGGTGACTGTGAAGAACAGATATCCTTTGCCACAGATTGATGATCTCTTTGATCAGATTAAGAGGGCTAAGGTGTTTTTGAAGATTGACCTTAAGTTGGGGTATCATCAATTGTATAACTTTGAGGCAGACATTCATAAGATAGCATTTCTCACCTGCTATGGGCACTATGTGTTCACTGTTGTGCCATTTGGGTTGACGAATGCACCTTCTATGTTTTGTACTTGTGTTCTTGGATGACATATTGATTTATTCAAGGACTATGGAGGAGCACGAGGAACATTTGAGGTAGGTTTTGCAGTGTCTGAGAGAGAATCAACTATATGCAAATTTGGCAAAATGTGAATTCTTTCAAACAGAGGTGAGATATTTGGGGCATGTTATTTCTAGTGAGGGCATTGTCGTGGATCCTTCGAAGATCCAAGCCATTATGGATTAGCTTGCGCCCACTAATGTTTTAGAGGTTCACAATTTTATGGGTTTAGTAAGCTATTATCAATGGTTTGTGCAGGGTTTTTCTAGGATAGCTCACCCTATCACTTCTCTTTAGAGGAAAGGGAAGAAGTTTGTTTGGTCAAAGTAGTATCAGGCAGCCTTTCAAACTCTCAAGGAGCGGTTGACTAGTGCACCCATTTTGGCAGTTCGTGACCCTACCAGAGATTTTGTGGTGTGTACCGATGCATCTTTAGAGGGTCTAGGAGCAATTCTAATGCAAGAAGGTTGCATGATAGCCTATGATTCTCGTAAACTTAAGGATCACAAGTTGAATTATCCCACGCATGATCTAGTGTTAGCCGCCATCATGCATGCTTTGGTGAGATGGAGGAATTTTCTTTTGGGGCATCGACTTGAGCTGCATAGTGATCACCGTAGTTTACAGTACATATTTACGCATCCAAACCTGAATGCTAGGCAGAGGCAATGGATGGAGTTCTTCTGTGAGTATGATTTTGAGGTGAAGTATATCTAGGGTAAGGAGAATGTTGTGGTAGATGCTCTTAGTCGATGAAGACATGAGCTTTCAGTAGTCACTCTTGCAGTGGATTTGAGAGGTCAGATTCTTGTAGCACTTTCTACTGATAGGTAGTATTAGGAAGTGAAGTCTAAGGTTGAGTCAGGCAGACCCTTGGAGGGTAGATTTTCCGGTTACTCTCTTGAGTTGGATGGTCTCTTGTAACACTTGGGTCACATATATGTTCCCATTTTTGAGGGTCTTCGTCATCATGACGCCATTATGGTCATGTTAGAATAGAAATGTTAAGGATATGTTCCCAAGAATAGAAATGGGACACTATTTCTTTAGACTTTATAGTCAGCCTACCTGTATCCTCTCGTCATCATGACGCCATTATGGTCACCATGGATAGGTTGACTAAAGTAGCACACTTCTCTCCTATTCAGTCTTCTTACAATGCTTCTTTTGTAGCTGGAATTTTCATGGAGGACATAGTTAGATTGCATGGAATTTCTTGTAGGATCATCTCCGATAGGGATCTAGTGTTCACTTCTACTCTCTGGATGTCCTTACACCATGCATTGGGGACTCAATTGAACTTTAGTTCATCTTACCATTTGGAGACTGATGGGCAGACTGAGAGGGTTAATTAGGTCCTCGAGGATATGCTTAGGATGTATGTCATGGATCAATAGACCCGCTGGGAGGATTATTTGTACTTGGTGGAGTTTTCATACAATAATGGGTATCACAGTTATATTGGTATGTCTCCTTTTCATCCTTTGTATGGTCATCCTTGTTGGACCCCACTGAGTTGGGATCATCTTGAGGATAGAGTTCTCCTAGGTCTGAAGATGCTTTGGGAGATGGAGCAGCAGGTTGATCGTATTAGAGAGCATTTGGTGGCAGCGCAAGACAGGTAGAAGAAATATGTAGATGCTCATAGAGTTGATTGCCAGTTTTTGGTTGGTGATCGGGTGTTCTTGCGGGTGCATCCATGAAAGAGTTTGATCCATTATGGAAAAGGCTCTAAGCTCGCACTGCACTTTGTTGGGCCATTTGAGGTTCTAGAGAGGATCGGTCCTGTTGCATACCATCTTGCTTTACTACCCAGTTTATAATGCATCCATGATGTATTTCATGTTTCTTTTCTCAGGCCATATTATCCAGATATTACTCATGTTCTTGACTGGAATGATTTACAGGTAGAGGATGGGTAGCTGACTTTGGAGCCCGTAGGCATTTTACAGCACAGGAGACTCGCCCTTAGGGATAGAGACGTAGAGCAGTTCAGGGTCCAGTGGGATCCTAATGATGAGTCTTCAGCTACCTGGGAAGATGCATCCCAGATGCGAGAGTTATATCCATACTTGTTTATAGGCTTCTAGGAGTAAACTTGATTCTAGGGGGAGGATGTAGTGCCCCTCATTTTTGCTTTTTGATAGACTGATAGTTGTTCTATTAGGTTTGGACATTATGACATTTTGCTTGATGATGGATTTATTGTTATGATGTTAGTTGATGATACTTTGTTGATGTTAGATCTATTCCTATGATGACATTTGATGATATTTTGGTGATACTATTATTTACTTGGGTTATGCATATGTTATGACAGTTTTACGGACATATTAGAGGATGTGGATTAATTTAATTCTAAGCATTACGTGTTATAATGTTGTTATTTGGTAATTGCACATATTTGATCATTATGTAACTAATTGTTCTATCTTATTTGTTAAGCAACTGTATGATATTCATAATGTGGTTATTTGTTTGATGTGTTGGTGAAAGGGACAGTGTCACATTACTCATGCATGAGTACCCTGCTACACTATGAATCCCTCTCATGGTGTGTTTGACTGTATGATTATATATCTATTTGTTCAACCATTTCATTTGCTGCAGGATGTAGGTATCAGGCATCGACTCCACTTAAATCGAGAGGTTTGAGTGTGCATTAAATCCAATGGAAATTGATGAAAGGAGATGAGATAAGGTCCCATAGCTTGTCATCATCCTCGAAGAGGATGAGTATTCAGTCCTATGTTCTGTCGGTAAGGCCAGTTTGGGCATGATTGTAAGTCACCATTGTTCAATCGTGTGTAGTCGTCAAGTATTGTTCGGTATGTGGTTTTTCAGGTTGTAATTGTGTGATTATTGTTTTGGCTAATTACTTCATTAAAATAGAAAATTGTTAGCCCACTTTGATAAATTGATAATAATATTCATGGGGTAAATAAAGTGTTTTAAAACAAGAATTTAATTGACAATTTTAATATGAAAAATAATTTATAAACAAGTAATATTTTGTTAGTGTTCATAAAAATAAATTTATTATTGTGTGTTGTCATAAAAAATTCTATACTGTAATTTAAGATTAATAAATAATGTTACTTATGAGTTGTCAAAAAACTCATGTATGGTAAATACTAAAATAAATTAAAATAAAGATTGTCATGCCTGGTTGTAAATGAAATTAATTGTGGAGGTAGTGGGTGGTCAGTAACGGGAAGAAAATTTATTGTTTTTGCTATTTTATTCTTCAGAGCATATATTTGTGGGAGGTTCTCTGGGATTGAGGAGGCAGCCTGGACAAGAGTGGAATTGGGGGGAAGAGAGGGCCGGAGGATTGTCGATTCAGAAGAAGATAGAGACATTCTAGGAGAAAAGTTGGAAACAAGACAAAAGAAGTATTAGGAAATAGCTTAAATTTCGTATGTATTTCATTTCTTTTTAATAGTGAGTTATTTTCCTGAGTTGTGCCTTTGTCTTAGATGATTTCTTTCTGAGCCTTTTTGTAAAACATATTGGTATCCCTTGTAATTGCATGCTTATGCATTTTGTATGCATGTGTTCCAAGGCATCTTCCACTACAACATCTGATAGAATTCGTCCTTCCTTTATGATCTAATGTTTGTTTATGCTCTATTCCATCACTCCCATTTTTTCTTAGGATGTGAATGTTGTCAAGGGTTGCATAGTTGACTTGCTCTGTCTATTATATTTGTTGGAAGTTTTTTTTAAAGCCTTTGCAATGAAATTGTTTTGTGTGTTTGCACCTGTTATTTGCATTTGTTTGAAGTTTTTAAGACTTCTCTGCATATCCGTTAGAGCATACATTTCTACCGATGGTGCTTTAGTTCCTTAAGTCTCCTCCATAGAGCCATTTTGTGTGTATGATTACAATTGTTGCATTTTATGTTTCTTTGATGCTTTTTATCAAAGAGCTCATGCATTGCGTGTGCTCCCACCATTGTATACATGTTATCTGGGCATTTGTAATTACAACATCTGATGGATTTCATCTTTTCTTTATGCTTGTTATATGTCAATGCCCTGCTCCAATGCTCCCCTGTGCACACAGGTTGTATGAAGGTTGGCGAAGGTCGTGGAATCCGTTCTACACCTGGAAATCACATTATCTTGAAAGCCTCTAAAGTCCTTTCTACAACTCCACTTTATGCTCTCCTTGCAATCATTGTTACGGTGAGAAAATATATCTGTGAGGCATTGTCAAAATAAACATTACCGGAGTATTATCAACAATTATATCTGACAAGAATTCCTCTACCATTATGAATTGAAGGATGTCTGTAATTATTCCAACATTCCCATTTCTTTTTGGCATAGTCTATTAGAGTGTTAGCAAGGGTTGTGAAATTCATTTTAAACCTGTCAATCGCATATGTTTGAAAGTTTCTATAGCCTTCTCAAAGAAATAGTTTTGTGTTTTACCTACAATCATTACTTTCCATCTGATGACATAACGTTGAGGCATTCTATCAAACAGATGGTGTGCCCTTTGTGTGTCCTCATTTACTCGCCGTCTACCTGAAGTTTCCAACGAATCAAAGTTGCCAATGAATTTTCTCTACTATCAAGCTTTGATGGATGTCCTTGCCTCCCATTTTGTGAAGGTGATGTGTATACTGGCAAAAGTTGTGGAATTCGCTTACAATTGCCAATCACTTTTGCCTGAAAGTTCCTATAGCCTTCTAAAAGTTGTTCTGTGTGTTGCCTGCAATCATTGCATTTAGAATAAGTAAGTAATTATTATAATAATTACTAGGCTTAATTATATTCATTTTCTAGAGCATTTCTTGAAAACTTCTAAAGGCTTTACTATGAATCCAATTTCTGAAATCCTGCAATCATTCCTTTTTGCTAATCAACATTCCTTTAGAGCATTTCCAACTACAATATCTAACAAAATATGTTTTATAGAAAGTTTCTTTTATTAAATTTCATGTATTAGAAAGTTCTTTTATTAAATTTCATTTATTAGAAAGCTCTACAAATTTCTATTTATTAATCAAGGTATCATGATTAAAATTTATCTATTTATACCTACTGTATTCAAATATTAATCAAATCAGATATAAACCAAATATTATAGTTAGATATTTGACTTATTTAGATTATGTATTGAAATTCATTTGAGTAGATTATAGATTAATTGAACTTATATTCGAAAATAGAATAAGATAAAGAAGATTAGAGTTTTAAATTATGTTTGTTTTAATTTGATTTAAATAATATGTTTTAAATTTAGATGTTGATAAATTAAAATTTAAATTAGTTTTGATTTTGTTATGGATTCTTTTAATGGATGTTAAGTTGAAGCTTGATTTATAAGTATTGCAGTTAGATATTGCTTTATTGCGAGTTGAATCGTATTATGCAAGTGAAATGCATGTGAAATAGGGGTCTAGGTACTAGTTGTTAAGTTTGAATTCCAGAGGCCTAGGATGTTCATGTTTGATTTTGTGTATTGGGTGGATAGGTGTCTTGAGATAATGATGTTATGAGAGTATGATGTTTCATGTTATGTATGAGGAATTTGGTAATTATAAATGGGGGAAAGTGTTGTTTATTCTTGATGTGTTTGCTTCTATTGGAAGTATTGGGCAATGATTTAAGAATTGGTCCTTATGGTTATGTTTTGTATGCAAGAGGGGAAATGCCTTGCATTGTTTATGTATACTTGTCATTATGATGGTCATTGCAATAGGAGTCTATTGTCTTGATGTATGTACTCCATAGTAATTAGAAAAGAGATATTGTAACAATGTAAATGTGTACTCCCTCTTGTAAAGGAAATTGTATTCATACTTGTAATACTTTATACAGGATCTCGATGTTTTCTTACCTGATGATATATTATGAAAGAAATGTATGTGTTGATTCATTTGATGTATTTGGATTTAGAATGAACCATGGTTGTTAGTTGATCATGTTAATTATTAGTAATGCAGCCATGAAATCCCTAGAGGATAAAGCTTAACTTAGATGTTATGAATAATTATGATTTAAATTTCGTTGTTATTTCCTCTTTTTAAAAAAAAATTCCTTTTGTATAGCATAGTTGAGTTGTCCCCTAGGGTTTCATGGCGAGACGTTACATGTAGAGTATTCACATCACCATTAATGTAAATGACACAAAAGCATGATTTTCCCTCACTTAAATATCAAATGGCTTACTATGTCCAATATTCATCACCTAATGGAGTCTTCTAATACCAACAATGATTTGGCAATTATAGGGATTAGAACAATCAATAGCTACAAATTTGAAAATTTAAAATATTAATTTTTAAGCATCTAGAAGAAGAGAAAGAAGAATGCCAAGCAAAAATAACTACAAGAGAAGGTTTATGTAATCTCCTTATTACCACTATAGTCCTCATATATACATCTAGGGTGTCACTTTCCAAGATGCAAGAAAGTAATCTTGTTGAATGTTGTATTTAGTGCACTATAGAGGGGGTTTAAGAAGAGAGGGATAAACTAAGAAGCAAAATAAAATGCCCACATAGTTAGAATATATTTTTACAAAAATGAACACTATGTTTGTATACAAATTAAAAGGAATTAAACAAAATCCATACCTATAAAAGCATCTCCATAGTAAAATTAGGATAATTTTCATAATTGTTATCGTGTGTTGAAATTGTTAGTACATTATTAAAATTATTTAATTTAAGTGAAAAACATTGTTTAAAATACTATATTTGGCCAAAAAAAGTTTTCTTATAAAATACTCTACATGTATTGCAACAAGACATATTCAACTAAATGCATTTTAGCCAAAACCTTTACAATAGAAAAGATTTTTGTAAAACCATTTTTGGCCAAACATACCTAGCTAGTAGCAGATATGGCAATTAGCCTCCTTGTTTATAAATCATTTTTAAACCCTATCTTTCACTTAGGTTTTCTCAAATTTGGAACATTTTCAACAAAATCCAAATATACCCTTTGGCAGTTCATAGAGCATAGAATTCAAAAATATATTTTTAATATTTTAATTAATATTATTTTTTAAAATTTACTACAAGTAGGGCATTATAATCAAACATAAGGCTAATTGGAAATTCAAAAAAATATGATAAAATTTATTTAAAAAATTTAAGATATGGTGCACTAGAGTAGAGAATCCTCTCCAAAAGGGAATAATTTGTTTTTGTTTATGATAAATAGTTAAGACAAAGTGGAGACCTATTGAAACTATTACATTTTTAGTAAACTTGACTTTAAAATTTTATTAAAAAAAAATATTTATCTATTTTTTGAATGCACAAATATTCAAGTTAGTTAAGTGGGAAAGAATCATGGAAAAAAATTATTTTTTCTTTATTAAAAGTCTATGAACATCAATCTTATTATTTGGACTATTTTTTGAAATTAAATTTTAGTGCCATTTTTCTAAAAAACTATATACAATTTTAAAATTAAAACATCTATGTCACTTTTAGGTGCTTCAAGTTAAAAAGTTAGACTTGTATTGGCCATTTCCTTTATAAAAAGGTGGTATAGTTCTAAACTTTCACCCTATGACTAGATATATTAATTGTTACATTTATGTTTGGCTAAACATGAAGATAATGATTGTGTCTTAGCAATGAAAAGAATTTGAAGTTAGGTATCTCCTAGTTAATCTTAGGTCTAAACCCTAATTCCTTTTTGTATATGTGATTTGTAATGTTATTAGTTTGGGCCATGAGTGGTAAACCATAAGGGATAGATACAATTATAATACTTGGGGTTTTTAGCTTATTTGCTTGGATAGATTTATTGTTTACCCATATGATTTAGTAGGTTTTTTAGGATGGAAGGTTACATAGGAAAGTACCATCCTTTGTGTTTTCTCCTTTAGACTCAAATTTGTTGTTGATGTTATGGGAATTTGATCTATATGTTATTTCCTAGAATGCCAAGGTAATATAGCTAAGGTATCGAATGAAGAACTTGTTGGGTGTATATATGTTGGCCATTGTCATAATTTGATATAAACTCTATATTTTACTCTAGTTAAATTGATATCTTTCATTAAATCTAAGCATATGATGACTGTGTTACTGTTAGCATGGTTCAAGATTTTCATTACAAACTAAACTTGTGACATTAAGCTAGAATGAAGAACATTACCTTAGGAGTTGAGGATTATTTGTGAAGATATGTTGACTCTTACTTCAAATTATTAACCATTGAGATGCACATATGTGGACTGAGAATTTCATGTGTATGAAATTTTGTTGTAAGATCATACTAGTTAGAATTAGCCCTTGTTTGATTGTATTAATGGTGAGGTAGTCACTTTTTTAACTTTCTATTATCTATTTGTACCTAGGTAGGAAGGGTATTGAATGAATTTCGTAACTTGTAATAATTTAACAATTGTACCTTAGTCCTTATTTACTTACATCTTAGTTTTATGAAGTCTTATAGGGTTCATAGTATTGAGAATGTTGTGTTGTGTACTAAGGAAATGTATAATCCTAGAGTGTGAGCATTTACCCTAGGTTCAAATGAATCTAAAAATTGTCACTAAGCATCATTTATTATTTTTATTTTTTTGGAAAACTATGTAGAGCACCCATACTCGATATATTAATAGTCCAAAATGGAAGTACAAAGGGGGGCCTAGAAAGGGAAAAAAACACTATGGCCCACAAAACTACATCACAGACAAGTAGGAAGTGACCAAAAAAATTAAAAATAGGTGAACGACTAGGAGGGATAATCCACAAGGAAGACTATATGACATAATTAATAACCATTGAAAAACCAAACAGAATTCCTAGAATGGCTACTAACTAGCCCGAGTAGCCACACATGCTTTTAATGTGAAATACATTAACAAGTTGTCCCCAAAAAAATTCTACCAACCACCGTGGCAAGAACTACCAACAAGATCTGCAAGAAGATCTACCCATTAGGGTCAGAAAGGACACAAATCCATCACCTACATGACTTTCCAGGGAAATATGTTCGTACTCATAAATGCTGAGATTTGAAAAATCTCCACGCTAAATCTGTAGCTCCACTACCACTTCTAGCAGCACCCCCAACTAAAAGCTACCACCAGATCTGCCACTAAGGTCACTTCCAACACTCAAACCCACCACCAAAGACACATCCACAACCCAAGGTCTCTCTATGTTCCACCAACACCAACATCACCACCTAGGTCACAACCAATACCAACATCCCTAATAGGGCCATTGCTATCTCTTGCACCACCACCAAAGCTGCTACCATCAAACTAGCCAATGCCAGAAATGCCACCATGGCCCCAAATGGCTACATCATCATGGTCAACATTAGACCTTCAACCGGGAAAATTATCCAACTCTGATATTTCCACCATCACCAACAACTCTACAATGTCAGGACCTCTACCAAATCCAAAAACTTTTCCCAAAACCTTAACAACACCAACCCCACCACCTGGGAAGGGCTCTCTACTAGATCCCCTTCAAGCTTCAGTGCCCATATCAATGCATTGACCATTGCCTTTAACAGTGACTCCAACGCCTTGCGACTTCAAACATTTGGGTCTTCTCCATTGCAAGCATCTCCATCGGCACCATTCTCCTCACCCATCAACACTTCACTCCCAAATCTGTTCTTCCACACCAATGAAAGAAAGAAGAAGCACTTACATCTGGGTCTTAGATCCTTCTTGAAGACCAAGTCCAGAATCACTTTCACAATATCCCTACATACACAAGGAAAGAAACACCTCAAGTGGCCAACAACTCCAAAAACTGCATCAAAAACCCACCCCAACGCACCCACACAATGCCAACATACTTCAACCAACAGTAGAGACCAAACCTATCTGGGCCTCCCTGAATGACCATTAGGGCCCCCTATAGCAGCTCCACCAAAACCAATACCAAATCTTCCAATGACACCTCAACCTAAGCCACCCCCAGCAGGACTCGACTCATTTTCCACAAATAAAATTTTTTTCTTACTAGGCTCACCCGGGGAACCTCAATCTTAGCAGAGGAAAAAAGGGGCTACCTTGGGAACCTAGTACTAGTAGAATTTTAGCAAATAAATGACTACATGACTAAAACTTTTAGTCACGACAATAAAAATGATTAAATTCTAGTCATGTTTTGCAACATGGCTATAAATGACTAAATAAATGACTAATTGATGGTGGGTAAAAAACACAGCTATAAATGATTAAATAATTAGTCACACAAGTAAAAATTAGAAAGAGAGGGAAATTAAAAAAATATTTTGAAATGGAAAGAGGGAAATTTTAGAGAGGGAAATTTTTTCCATGAAAAATAATTCAAACAAAAGAAACATGACCGCCTCTACACTCAAGACATTGTTCATGCATTGGACGTGCTATACAGGGGTTGAATTCGCACTCAAAATAGGTAAGGCTCATTGATGTCCCTCTTTTTGCATTGATGAATTGGGACACAATCGCTTGAAGATGTTAATTTTATTGTATTTTGTTAAATTTTTTATTGGGCAGACCCATTTCAAGGGATTTCCCAGAAGTGATAGAAGAGTTTTTGGAGAAGGGCATGGCCAAATGCATTGCATTCAATCGTTGAGGAACCTTACTAGCAGGTCTAGTATTCATGCATTTTTTAAACTATAATTTTTTGTTGTGTTTGGTACTCTGTTTCAGTTATGCCCATTGCTAGATGCTATAAATACAGACACCGAAATCTAATTCAATCTGGTGACTGTTAATACTCAAACAATTCTTATTAGGGATCAGAGTTTCAAAGCTTAGTTGTGAAGGATCAGGGTTTCACCTAATTGTAGAAGAATTGCCTCAACCTTGTAAACATTTTTAAAAGAAAACAACAAATAATCTTATATTGCTTAATACCCATTTTAGTTTCTGCCAGCCCTATCATAGTATAGTCCCTGAATAGTCATTATTGTGTTGAAGTATTGGTTATTAATACTAGTGTTGGTGTGTTCTGAAGAGTATTCAATATGCTTCGTTGTTAAAATGGGGTTTGATTTTTCTTAATTGGGGTCATCTTAGGTGGTTCATCTTGTCTTAAAATGCCCAAGTGATGAGCTTACATATCAATATAGGGTTTCTAGCTTTTTTTCTATGATATGGAAGTCACCCTTTCGGATGTTTCTCTCCCTGATGATGTCTAACTAAAATGTCCTTTTAGCATGATGATTATTACTTTTTTTAAAATAGAAAGTTCATAGTCTATAATACTAAAAAATCATCAATCTTTTTGCCATTTCTATGATCTGAAAGCAAATAACAAGCACTCAAGAAAGAATCAAAAATAACAAAGTCAATTAATATGGTAGCCTAAAATAAGCCTCAAACAATACAAGGAAACAAGGATTACAACCTAGTTTGAAGTCTTTCCCAAAATGTTGAATCAAGAGAAAACCACTAATGATAAGAAACAATAATAGGAAACATGGTTTACAACCTGGTCCTCAAAAATTGTTGACAGAAGGCAACCTAAAGAAAAAAGAAACTAAAAGATGACATTTTTAAATAATCAGAGCTCTATAATTGTTTAATTATGATTAAGTATGTGTACATGCTAAGCCTCCTCTATATGACGCATAATACTGGCATGCCCAATGTGTTGATGATTACCACCACCATGAGGATGCTCAATAGGATTCATTGCCACACCATGAACCTTGGGCCAATAGTTTCTTTTGACCCTATATTTGTGATATGCATTGCTATCTTTGAGCATTATCTTCTCTGTCCTTCCACCACTAGTAACCTAACCAATCATGGCTCTGCAACTACTTGTCACAATCTTCTTAGCTCCAGATGGAAGCTTTACCCTATAAATTGAAACTAATTTCCAAGACTAGTCAAACAAGGCTATTAAAAATTTGCAAAATCAAAATTACATAAATCTGAACATTAAGAGAGATCTTAGATAATTGTTCCAAAATTATTTCCACTACCTTTGGAATAATTGCATTTATCGGCTCGCTATAACCTTGGAAAAAAAATTAAGCATAGAAATATGCCATAAGTCTCCACAAGGTGTACACCTAGAACTTAAAATAGTTTGAAACTAATTTGGAAAAAGCCACCATCCATGGGACATCACAACAAATGCATCACATGTTTGTTGCTAGCCAAAAAGCAAGATGATAAACAAAAATGATAATGAGTCAAGGGGAACATCTAGAAGCAGTACATTCAAATTAAATTTCAACCAGTTGCTAAATGAGCACAACCCACTTTGACTTGTCATAAGTTCAAAATATTAGAACAGGTACATTTTTATGTTTGTAAAGGTGACAACAATCCAACAATGCATCAAACATTTTAGATTGAAATGCAATACAAATGACAGCAATCAAATTTGAAATTACTCAACTCATAAAAGAATAGTGGAGAAAAGGTAGAAAAAGTGTTCTTTGATTTGATCGGGCCAATGAGAAATATTGTCTCAAAAATTCAACTATTTCACCATGTCTTTGGCAACTTCATTACCAATACCTTGGCTAACAATGTTACACACATGAAGAGCATTATGGGCAAAAATAAAAATAGATTTGAGGCTTCACTAAGATAGCTTGACAAAGAGAAATGATATATCTTGCTAAAATAGGCATATGACCCCGGAGATGGGATAATACCAAAAGCTAAAACAGATCATACATCTAGACACAATCCACAAAATGCTATTAATGGTGATATCATCTAGGTTACCAATAGGCATTGAAAAATTGAGATTAGTAGTGATTGTCTGTTATTTTAACTTATTTTAACAAATGAGTTTCCAATGTGAAGTGTCAACCAAGGATTTTATTACCATTCTATTGACTATCATTTTCTAAGTCATGAATATCAATTTTGAACCAAATGAGGCCTTCCAATGCTTTGGCTTTGGGGGCTCATGATTTTATCAATTCCCTGTGATGGAGTTGCATGTCGTGTCTACTTTTATGACTCCAAGGAACACATAGAATCAACAATAGAAACAAGATAGGATGGCAACTATTGGAGCCAATGGGCCATAGATGCAAAACTAAAGTGAATATCTAAGCATGGTTAATGATCTTTTTTTTTTTGCTTCTAATTATATTTGTTTAGCTGTCAAGGGGGTGTAAGTCATGGCATAGCTCTGTATCTCTTTATTGCCTTAAGGTGGATCCTCACATGATTCTTATCTTGGTAGCAGGGGTATCTCAATGCCAAAAATTATTTAGAATCCCACTCCATGAAATGTAATGACTGCAAACTACTATCCTTTGACTTATCTCTACCATAAAAACAACCCTATTGAACATGTAGAGTGTGTAAGTCATGGCTTGGCTGTGTCTAAGAAAGTTCAGAGTTTGTTCTATCTCCATTTCAGAAATATTGTCTCAAAAATTCAAGTATATCACCATGACATGTTCCCTACCGTAGTACTGCAAACTGTTTCTTTGACCATCGTGGGACCGCGGTATACTAAACATCACTTGAAGCCTTTCACCGCACTACCGCACACCTTCATTTAAACTGTCGCGGGGCCATAGTATTCAACACTTACATAACTTAAACTCCTTATACAGCCATACCGCAAGCCTCACTTGAGGCTACCATGGGGGCACGGTGTACTATTTTCCTCTGCTCCTTACCACCATACTGCAAGCCTCACTTGAGGCCACTACAAGGGCGCGGTGTACTATTTTCCTTTTCTCCTTCTTACTGCATTACTACCAATTATTCTCTTGACTGCCACAAGACTGTGGTGAAGTATCATATGCCACTTAAATTTATACTGCCAGCCCGCCACTTCATTTTGAGACTGTTGCGGGGCTGCAGTAATCGATCTCTACATACCGCAATGTCGCAAATGCAATCTCTTCATGCTGTGAGATAGTGATAACTGCTCCCTTGTTATCCTTGGTTCCCGCACACCCACCAAGACCTTTTGAGTGACTTGTGGGACTACGGTAAGAGACAAAAACACATCAATGGTCAAAAATACAAATATCTTTCACATGGACTTGGTATGGGGTGCTTATGAATGACTCCTAGAATAATTTTAAAAGAAATATGGATCCCTAAGATGGATTTATGGAATAAAATTTACATGGATTTATGGATTTATCAAATGTTCTTTTATCAAATGTATGAAGGTATCTTTGTTGCAGGTTATTTTCCCTATATTATTTATTCTTGGTTTGAACTCCTTGATTTTATGGTTTTTTGTTAGGACCCACGGCTTTCATATGCAGGACCACCTACAAGGCACCAAAGGAGTCATATGGATCATGAGTTAGAAGTTGGTTAGTATTCATTGAGTGGTATAATGGTGGTTGAACTATCTTGGTCTATACAACTAAGAGATGTACTTGTGTGCTTTGTAGTTTGTTTGTTTAATTTTTTTATTCTTATAAAACATCATAAATAGATAGGATGATATTTTTTTGTAATGTATTCCTTCAATCACTTGTCATAGGTCCATTTGGAGGTAGCAGAGCTGGTGGAATGAAGGGTGTACCTTATCTTCTTATTTATTCAAGTAGAAATGTTGCAAGTTCCACTTCGGATCACCAAAGCCTTCACAAAAACATCTGCACAAAATTCAATAGTGAAGAATTTACGCACAAATTCTCTTTTGAATGATGTACAAAGCCTCCACCACAATATTGCACTATTGTTGGGCCTTGCGGTGATGCGGGTGATTCTCGCATCACCGCAAGGTCCAGCAACAAACTGTGTGGTGTTATAGTGGAGGATTTGTGCATCATTCAAAAGAGAATTTGTGCATAAATTCTTCTTATTGAATTTTGTGCAAAAATTTTTGTGAAGGCTTTGGTGATCCAAAGTGGAACTTGCAACTACAATATCTAATAAAAATCTACTTCCAAATATGCTTTTGATGGATGTTCATATCCTCATCCAAAGCTCCAATTCACACATAGGCAAGAAGGACGCTTTCAAAGGTTGAGGAGTTGCGCTTTACACCCACTGGTTGCATTTTCTTAAAATTTTCTAGGGACTTTTTAGAAAAACCCATTTTAAACATATCCTTTAATCATGGCATTCCATGATATCACATTTCTTTGAGGCATTTTTTGAAACAGTTTGCTTGCCTTGTCTATGCTTCCACATTTTCATGTATGTCTGGTAGGGCACTTGTAACTACAACATATGACAAAAAAATTCCTGTTGTTATGCTTTGATGGATGTCCCTTCATTATTAATGGATATCTGATGTAGTGCACATTATTATAGTGCAAGCCTATTTTTTAGATTGTTTCATTTAGCATCACCAATATCCTCCACAAGAACATTGTCCCTGTTTAAAATGATGGAAATGGTTTACATCTCTTAGAACAACTTCTCTTGCAACAATCTTGGAGATGAATTTAGATGTAGTGTGAAAATCAAAACATACTAGAAGGTTCTTAACAACTCTAATGGTTGTACCAGGGCCCATGTTTAACAAACCAAATGCAATTACTAACTTTTCACTATGTTGGCAGATAAATGATTCTTTTTTCTTCTATTCCACAGCATTAAGTAAAAGTCTTGAATCTGGAAATACCCTACTACCTTCATTTGCCAATCCAATTTCTCCAATGTTGCATAGCTCTCCCATGTTTGTGGATGTGGTCTGTCTCCTACACAAAAAAGCATGTACCATTTTATGCCCTTCAATCCAACTACATGCAGGTATCTTTTTAATTCCTCTATCTTTCATCAATCTTCCTACTATTTGAACCTCACCACACTTGCCTACTTCTACACATATGTTTTAGAGAAGAACATAAGTCGCAGCATTTTTAGGATCCAACTAAAAAAGTAGTATTGCTAGAATACTCAGCCTACATTCAAATTCTAAAATCTAGGAAATTATATATAGTAAATGGATTGATGGTTCTTTGGATAGTGAAATTATTAGCTTTCTTATAAATTAACTAAAATATCTTTTCTTCAAATATCTAAAAGGATTATTTTAATTAAAGAGGATTTTGTGGTTATTTTTGTAACAATGATTTTACCGTGCAGCTAGCTTGCTAATTCCATTCAAGATACAAGTCATCAAAGTCAAGCACATACCAAAAAGATGGTACTCTACTTCAAGCCCTCAACCTCACTTACTTTAGTATGCTTGCATGGGGATATCAAGGAAGTTGCTAAATAATTAATATATATCATTTGTTGTTTGTGAAGGAGAATCCTATGAGATCCAATATGGTGGTAGATCAATATCTGGTTTCTTAAGTAAAGATGATGTCACAGTTGGGAAACTTGTTATGAAACATCAGGTTAGTAATTTTTGGATGTTAAGGCTTCCCAGTTGGATATCAAAGATCTTTTCTCATCAACTTAATTTGGAATTTATGTATAATTAATTGATTATTTCATGGTGTAGGTCTTTACTAAGACAACACATGAACCAGGGTTGACATTTTTTTTGAATCGGTAAGGATGGTTAGAGCATCATAATATATTAGTATTAATAAAAATGGTTTTACAGATTACACAAAAGGCCCTTCCTAGCCAAAAAGATAAAATAACAGAGCATTTTAACTAAGAGCCCTGAATAGAGCTACAGATCTAAAATGCCCTTTCTAGCCAAAAAGGAAACCAAAGTTACAGCAAAGCCAAAAACTTAAAACAGAAAGAGTGGTTCACATGTTGTCCATATTTAAATCTACAACCCTAAATCCATGAACCCCCAGTTGGATTCTTTGCAAAAAGACTATGTCATCATTTGTGAAGGGAACTACTGGTGGTTGGAAATTTGACAAGAAGCTCCATGCATTGAATACTTCCTCTATCCTTTCCCTCCTGGACCCTCCAAATGCATAATTGTGAAATCGTAGTGAATTATCAAAGAGCTCTCTATTACTTGACTGCAAAATTGAAATCATCACTTGATAAACACAGTTAAAACTGGGTTTATTAATGATATCTTCATGGAGGAAGAGTCCCCCTACCAAGGCTGAGCCATCATGGATATTATAAGTAGCAAAAGCTTCAAATAGCTTGACATCTAGGACTAGATAGTCATGAACAAACATTGATGCTATCCTTTTAACCTTATCAACCTGATGAAATAAGTCCATCACAGTTGAGAGAAAATGAGATACCAGATGTGAAGCATAACTTACCTTGGATTGCAACAGAAAATCTCTATCACATACATCTATCAAAGCATCCTCCATCGGCTCTTCATCAAGCAATTTGAAGGCCCTAGCCATGAAATCTGAGTTGATGCTTTCATGCATTGGTTGTTCCTATGGTTAAACAGGTAAATGAAGTCGACAATTATGGGGATAGATAGACATTATAGATACACAGCAAGAGAAAAATAAAGAGGCAAGAACAAAATAATGACACAGATACCATGGTCTCTTGCATAAAAAGAGGATCGTACAAGCCAACATAATGAATTGAAGTCATTCAAGCAGCAGGGAAATAAAACCAAGGCAGATGAGATCCAAATGTGGATTGTATTGCTCAACTCCCAACACTCCTCTTACAGAGAATTCAATGAATATAATCAAAGAGACATGTGTGAAGTGAATAATTAACGCCAGATGCAAATCTACATAGATTGCAATCTTCAAAATGACTAAATATACTACTAGTTCACGTCAATTAATAATTAAATTCACTACATATATAGAAATCAATGAATAGTGAATAAATATGACTAAATATACTACTAGTTCACGTCAATTAATAATTAAATTCACTACATATATAGAAATCAATGAATAGTGAATAAATATGACTAAATATATGACCGGTGTTAAATCAGTGAATAAAAATGACTAAATATACTACCAAATTGATCAAAATGATGATTAAAATTAATGACTAAATACACTACCAATGGACAAAAATCAATGAATAAAATGACTAAATAAGTGACCAGGTAACAATAATCAATGACTAAATTAATGATTAAATATATCAGTGAATAAAAAATGACTAAATAAGTGACCAAATTATAGAAATCAATGACTAAATATACTACCAAATCGATCAATCAAAACAACCAATAAATGACTAAAAATGGTTTAGTCGTCAATTTGGTCATGTTATAAATGACTGGCAATAAACTACTAATGGTCACGTGACCCTGTTTGGTCATTTATAAGCAGGTTTTAGTAGTTTTTTAGTAATATATTGCTCTTTTTGTACTAGTGGCACAATGGGATTATTGGTGCTCTTATTAATGGGCGTCTTATTATAAGGAGTTGAACCGATGTTGGGGATAATCACAGAAGTCAGAAGGATATTATACTAATACATGGCATAGATCAAACCTTGATGAAGAGGAGTGGACCCATCTTTTATGCTAAATTGTCCAAAGAAGATAACAAAAAGAATGGGAAACTAATTTGATTACCATGTCTAATATGGTCTAAAAGTGGAAAATGATAACCATGCACTATAGAAAACCTACCTTCAGGGGTAAAATATTTGATAAGGTGATAGCTTACTAGTGCCCATGAAGACGGAAGAGCCATACAATCATAGCCATTTTGAAATTTGACCAATGATTCCCCTCCCTCCAAAAAGGATTCCATGAACTGCTTGTAGCTACTCTTTCCAATCCTTTGAACTTTCCTCCCATTATAGTTCATCCTGATGGTTTTACCTATTTATTCCTCAATCACAATAAATTTAAATGCACCAGGTGACCTCCCTATTACTCCAAGAATTAACAAACTGGGTGGTAAGGTTTTCATCATAACCTTTCATCACTTCAAAGAACAAAGTGACACCTCCTTTTTTAAATATGTTCCAAAGATCAGGTCATTTTTCTTCAAAGAAGTAAATGAAGTTAGCTCCACACAAAGAAGCATCCCACCCATTTTTCTATGAGCATAGGAGATAACAATATTACAGAGGAAGCAAAGGGAAATACAATGCTTGAAACCTCATCTACACACAAACCACAAATAATTAAGAATAGAATTAATTAGGATGTTCTTCTGGCCTCCTCTTGTATTCTCATCATTACACCACCTCAACTCAACTTGCAAAAAAAATATGAGCTGCATAGGGGATTACATCATTACTCGTCACCTTGTTAAAACCATTGGCTGAGAATTAAAAAAAGACCATCTTTGAAATCTTTTAAAGGTATTGAAAATGACCAAATCAGAGATGGTCATTTTCACCAAATGAATGAACCCATAAAACATGCTCATCATTAATAATGTTGTGCACAACATTAGGAAGATCTTGAGCATTAGCCCAATACTTCCAATCATTATATTGAAGACCCAAATTTGCAATTCTATCCACAACCATATTTTTGGTGGACATTCAAATTATTAAAATTTATAAGAGACATCCTAATATCTTCCACAAATTCTTTGATCCTCCAAGGGGGGTCAGTTCTATTTTGAACAAGGCCATGAATAACTTTGGAATCCCCCTCTATTTGGATATGTTGGAAACCATGGAATTGAATTCTTTTTATTCCCCACCAAAGAGCACAAGCCTCAGCTTCATTGTTAGTTTTGCACCCAATCCCCTTAGCAAAGCATTCAATCATTGTGATTTTATCATCATAGATAATACCTTGAACATTAGCTTGACTGGAACTACCCTTATAACATCCATCAAAATTGAGTTTAATCCAACCTTGAGGAGGACCTCTCCATCTGGTGTGTTTCCCAACATAAGCTTTATGTAAATCCAAATTATTGAGGTTATGAGTAATACCCCAATTTTTACTAACCCTTATTTCAAGGTAGTAGGCAATATTTTAGGCTTCCTAGTTTTAGCCACATTAACATTCTCTTGAATAGCACAACCAATAGTCTAGAACACCTTCTGAGTTTCTGAAGTAGTGTCTCTAAAAATTCTATTATTTCTCTCTTTCCATAACCCTAAGACAATGTGAAGAGGAGTTTGATCCCAAAGCTCCTTGATGGTGGGGTGATGAAAAGGGGAAGAACTAGTCTAGGGAAGCACACAAGTAGTTAAATAAGTAGCAAAGTTGCAATGGAAGAACAAGTGGTTAATAGATTCTTCAGTAGAACAACGTAAAGGACATTTATTGGGAAAATAGAAACCCCACTTAATATTATTATCAAGAGTAAGAACCCTATTGTGAGTAGCAGCCCACTAAAAGAAGTTTATCTTTGGAATAATTCTATGATTCCAAACCAAGTTCTAGTCAAAATTATTAATAGGAGAGTTAGAAATCATAGAATAATCTAAGGCAACAACAAAAATCCTAGAAGTATGAAGAGTCTATATGAGCTCATCCTCCCTGCTAAAATTGAAGAAGTTGTAGTCACCCAAGAAGGACTAAAATTGAACAGCAAGAGATTCCATCCCATTTAGTTGAGTAGAGTAATCCTAAAAACAATTCCATTGAAAGAAAGATAACCTTGAATGGTGGGGCCAAAAAGTCTTAAGAAAGGATCATTAAGCCTAGAAACTTGAGGATGGGAGAACAAGGGAGAGTTTTCCAACCAAATATCATCCCAAAAGTTCACCTTATGGCCATTTCCAACTCTCCATCTCAAACCTTGCCTAAGGATGCCCCTAATTTTCTATATGAAATGCAAAATCACCAAACCAGTAGGAAAATTGAGGCTCTGAAGAAAAAAATGATCATTATTGTTAAGGTACTTAGCCCTTATTATAGACACCCAATCCTTATCAACATTCATAAGACTCCACCCCACCTTGGCCAAGAGAGATTTATTGAAATTCTAAATCCTTCTTATACCTATCCCATCATTCCTTTTACTTTTGCATATAGTATCCTAGTTGACAAGAGCCATTAGTTTCTTATCCTCTATGTCTGTCCAAAGAAATTTCTTTTGAATTTGTTCAATTCTTTTAGCCATGACTCTAGGTATCTTAAAAAGGGATAGGTAGTAAACATGAATATTCTGCAAAAAGGCCTTAAGAAGTTGATACTTCGCATCTTGGCTAAGCAGCTTACCTTTCCAACCTTCAAAAAATTTATGAATTCTCTCAAAAATACCAAACTAGAAATTGTTAGATAGTTTCATAGTTGAGAGAGGCAGCCCAAGATAAGTGGTCGGTAGGATAGCCTTTTGACACCCCAAAATCCCAACAATCCTATTTTGAAGAGCTTCTGCAATGTTGAAGAAGTAAAACATACTCTTCGGCATATTGATTCAAAATAATTTTCCATTAATTATCTTCAATAATAGAAGAGGCCCCATAAAATATAGTATCATCAACCAATTGTTGATGTAAAGATGGAGGAAGAGAGGAAGAAACTTTAATATCAACTAGGTTGTGGGAATCAATTAACATGGAAATGTTCCTGCCTAGAACTTCAACAACCAATATAAAAAGATAAGAAGAGATAGGATCCCTTTGCCTCAATCCCCTACCACTATTGAAGAAGTCCTTGGGAATACCATTCACCAAAATAGAAAATTTTGGAGTAGAAACACATTATTTAATCAACTAAAGCATCCAAACATTAAAACTAAACTTTTAGAGAACAACAAAGAGGAAAGACCAATATACCCTATCATAAGCTTTTGAAATGTCCAATTAAAGAACCATACCTAATTTCATATTGTTCTCCATTGAATGTAAAATCTCATGGGTAGCCAAGACAACATCTAAAATCTACCTCCCTGGAACAAAGCCTTTTTGGTGTTGGGATATAAGGTCATGGAGAAGAGGTTGAATTCTGAACACTATAGAAAAGACCTTGTAGATAGTATTGCATAAGCTTATAGGTCTATAATTACTCAATATAGCTACATCACCTTTTTTAGGGACAAGCACAATAAAAGTGGAATTAAATTGCTTCAACAATTTACTAGATTTAAAAAAGTCCCTAGCTACCATAGTCAAGTCACCACCCACAATGTCCCAATACTCTTGAAAGAAAGAGGGGGGAAACCATCAGGACCCAAGGCTTTGAAGGCCCCAAAGAAGAAGACAGTAGCATGAACTTCCTCTACAAAAATCTCCTTAGCCATATAATTATTATCCTAATCTGACAAAATAGTAGGGATTACTTCCAAGAGCTAGTTGAGGAGAGTGAAGTTTCCCCCAAAATTTTGAAGGATATTTTTGGAAAAACCAGTGGCAACATCACCAATCTTATCATCATCATTAATTTATATCTATGTTAATATCACTACAGATTCTAAATTATCTTAACTCTAGTATTATCTAATTTAAATCTAACATTAATAGTAGAGTTAAGATATTCTAAATTAAGCCGATGATGGCATGGTTCAGTGGTTAAGTCGCTCGGTTGTAGTGGCGGCCACCAGAGTTCAAACCCCCACTAGGCCAACGAGCTCACAAGGCTTTACGCCTTCGCTGGGCCAATGAGCTCGCGGGTTTGAAGTGTTCTTCCTAGGGGATGAGGTCCCCCAATTGTGGCCTAACTGGTTCATTGCTCCAGGCAAAAGCATTTGCGTGGAGCCGGAGGGCATGTCACACTAGCGTCGTCGGTCACATTAAAAAGTTTACCAGGCGCATTAAAAAAAAAAAAAGATATTCTAAATTAAATCTTAACTCTAGTATTATCTAATTTAAATATGCTGGTAATACTTAAATAACTTTGGAAGAAAATTATCATTACAATATCTTTGAACCAAATGGTCATACAAAAGAAGGATCCTGAGAAACTACAGAGAATCTTTGAACATCGAGATGGACCATCTATTGAAGCAAGGCATTCTTAGCCTCCAAAGTAGTAACTCTAGTGCACTAAGAAGTTAGGTCTTGACTAGCATGGTAAGACAGAGCAAGAACATCAATGTGATGACCTACAAGGGTAGGTTGTTTGACATCAAACAAAAGAGCCTCTGTAGTGCATCCACTAGTGTGGACCTCCACTCATCAACAGTCCCTACAAAAAAAGAGAAAAGAAAGAAGAATTCAATCCATTTTAGATAAAAAGTATTAAAAGGAAGTTATTCTAAGAGTAGACTACTTAGTCCTCATGAGGATCTCCAAACTATGATGATGGATCTCCAATCATCATATCTTACTCTATCATCTATACAAAAGAAATCACCCAATGTCTAGGAGAAGCATCTCTTGTTGTTGCCTCCTCATCCTCATGACCTAGATCCTCTAATGTTGCCTCATCTATGTCCTCTCCAAGAATGTAGTCCTTGTTAAACTCATCCTTAGGACAATCAACCATCTTATCCTATCTATATCCTCATTGTCTCTACAGTAGTTGTGAGATCAAAAACCCTAACTTGTAAGTGTGATTCACTGAAGAGTCAAGCACTAAGAATCAATTATCTCCTAAATAGACTTGTAACAAAGGGGTATGATGAGGTAAAAATAACCTCATTTTTATCATCAACCTCGTGACCCTTTCTATGCCACCAAACTACCTTGAACTATGCTAATTTATTAATCTTATATACAATAATTATTTATTTTGGAAGAATGTTGTACAAATCTTTGTTCTTGAATTGACTTAGAGATTTCATCACTAATGATGACATGAATTTATGAAAAGATCTATGTGTTGATACAAGTTTTTGAGTATGGAAAAGTGGGAGGAATAGACATGAATGTAGATTGGAGTCAATAGCGCCAGAACAATAGGGTGTTGGAATCTTAGGAGACACATTATCAAAGACTTTAGTCTTTTATTACCATCAAACTACTTAGTAGTTATCCATCTTTTTTGTTATTTTAAAAGCACTCAAGACATTTAAAAGCTCCACTCAAAGCCTTTGTTATACTGTATTTAAAAGATAGCTAGTTTAGTTAAATTATGTTTTTTTTGTCTTGTTGAAGACTTTTTTAGTGGCATTGATGAGCCGCCCTAGTATCTAGGATTTTGGTAGTGATATAGATTATCTTGTTACTTTTCAAACAATCATGCTATGAGTAAATATAATCAAATTTTGCTCTGCATCAAAATAGTGTTATTGAGTAATGTGTATGTGACCTTGGAATTTGATCTATTAATGATGAATGTGATTTGAATCAATAAAAGATCTCTGAAGAGATGGCCACTTGAAGGATCTAGGGATAGATAAGTATTTTGATGTTTTGTGAAAGTGTTGCTTATGTTATGTTCTATGATTGTTTTGTTCTGAAGTATTTAACTTTTTGTTTTGTGTTATTATGGTAGAATGATGTTACTATTAACCTGTAGGGTATTGTGTTCAGTTTTTTTCAAGCATAGTGAAATCTTCAGTTGTAATTTTTGAAGTTCTCTGTGTTGTCTTGTAATTTCTGGAGTTCTTGAGTTGCTTTCTATAAAGAGGAATTTTAGAGCTTCTATTTAGTTCAGAAGTTCAATATTAATTTATAGTGCAAATTTGGATTTAAAGAATTTTTTGCTTTCTTAGATTAGAATGTATCTTTCAAATTCATAGTTTCAAGTTTGTATGCTTTGTAGATTAAGTTCATATGCTTTATAGGTTAGATTCAAATGCTTTGTAGACTAAGTTTGTATGCTTTCTAGTTTAAGTTTATATTATTATGACTTTCCTAAAAATCCAGAAAATCATTGCTAAGTTGAGATATCCAAACCAATTCCCTATTGCATACAGCTTTGGACACTACCTGGTTGATAAACTGGTACATTTTTAACTAAAGTGTTAGGTCTTAACAACAACTTGTAATGTTTTGGCCCCATTGTTGGGGACTTTCTTTATAGTTTTATTAGGAAAACATTTGGATACCTCTTGTTAGTAAAAACAAAAACAGTCATCGACCTTCTTTTTTTGCATGGTCAGAAAACGAGGTCCACACAGAAGATTCATAGAAAAAACCCCCCCAATAGTAGTCCCAACCAAATCTAGAGAGGTAGAAGTCTTAACCGAAGAACTTTTCCACTACGAACTGATCAAAAAGGATCAACCTAAGACTTCCCAAAACACTTCAGATACTCAGCCACCACAATAATCACTTGAGGAGGAAAACAAACCTCTCAACATAATGGCTGGTAACAATAATGACCCTTTCAATCACCAACATGGAAGGGGGAACAATCAAGATGATGATAACCCAAATCCTCATAGAGCAGCTTGAACACTCACTTATCCTATTGCTCTCAATCTATAGGAATACTCACCAATGAAAAACATTTCACCTTCTATCCTACCAACCTTTAAAGGTTTATCTTCTGAGGACCCAGACCAATTCCTTTTCAAATTTAACGTTTTGTGTTAGACATATGACTACAAAATAGATAATTAGAAACTAAAACTTTTTACCTCTACCTTGAGAGACTTTGCAATGAGATGGTTCATGGGGTTGGTTTCAGGATCAATAACTACTTGGGATGATATGGAAACTGTCTTTTTGGAAAAATATCAGAGCTACTAGATGGTCAGTGATAAGAAGGAAGAACTATTCAAATTGAGGCAAAAAGAGGATGAAAGCCTAGAAGACTTCTTGGATAGGTTCATCTTTTTAACAAAACAGTGTAGAGAAGAAACAATGAGCCCAGAAATCCTGAAGACCATATTCCTCAAGGGGCTTGATGAGGATGCTAGGAGATTCTTAGACTTGATGGGAAAAGATGACTTGTCCCAACTTGACCTCAGAGACATTACTGAGTTGAGCAAAAATTTCACTCAGACTCGTGGAGGAATCTATAAGTCTAGCCTATTAAGAGGATAAAATGAAATTCAAAAATTGTGAGAGGAAATAGAAAATCTAAAAATTGATATCCTTGTTTAGTTGAACACCACCCTAGATGGAGTACAATCCAAGACACACAATCCTTAAACCTTATCCATCTACTATCCCAGATGTCGAAATAAACATCTACTAAGGGAGTGTCCTCTGGATAAAGCTGACAGTTGCCAAATTTGTGAGAAAAATCATGCCACTAACTAGTGTGAGATACTTAATGCAATTAAAAAATCAAAGAAGAAGTCATCTCACATAGAGGAAGAGGTCAATTATGTAGGCCAAAGACGAGGAGGGAACTTCTTCTATGGTGAAAACTTAAACTCATCCTGGTGCCCTCCAAATAATTGGAATAACAATCAGCAGGTGACACCTTGGCCTCCAACACTGCCTAATTAGGGACCTTACCCTTGGGGACCACCTGAGTGGGAAAACCAGTCCTGGGAAAATCCTCAATGGGAAAATCAAACTCAACAACAATGGTACCCTCAAAATCCTACCCCATAATGGAATCAACCTTCAAACCAATTCTATCATGGTCCGTGGCAGATGTCAAACCCACAACAGAATCTACTGCCAGCTCCCCAAAATACTCAACAAAATGAGCAGGTCAATCAACCCCAACTACCAGTGCAACCTATTGGTAATCCAAATAATAACCATCAAATTGCACCAGTGTATTCCACTGAGCAAGAAAACATGGCTGGGATTAACACTATCTATTGTGGGAACTTATAGTTAAGGTAAGGAAAAATTCTCCAATAGCCTACCATTGTTGAGATCCTGGAAGACCAAAATGAGAATCCCATTGAAGGAACAAAAACAACTCCCATACCTTCAAAGAAGACCGCAGGAAATTACCAAGATAAGCCTACTAGAATTCAAGAATACTCCTTTGAAGTACCTTTGTCTTCTTCTCAACGACCTCTACATATAAATCTTTAGATTTACTACTAGAAGAAACTGTCAATAAACATTCACCAAGTCCTCTGGAGAATGACCCCAACTCAAAGAAGAGAACTCAAGCACCTTTTCTGGAGTGCCTTAAGGAGACCTCCCTGAAAAGCCCTCTAGAAATAACCTTGCCAACTAAAACTGCTTTAATATAGGAAATTAAACGGCTCCACATTGAGATTCCATTATTACAAGCAATCAAAGAGACTCTAGAACTCAACCAATTAGATAAGAAGTTGTGCATAAAAACACTAGGGAGGAAGAAAAAATAAATTGACATCTAGTACAAATCAATAGATACTTGGCTAACCTCCTAACTCGAGAAATCTCTGCCCCAAAATATGCTGACCCAGGTAGCCCACTCATAATGGTGACAATTAATGAGGTAGAAATACCTAATGCACTCATGGATTTAGGGACAACGATTAATGTCATGACTGTGGACATCATGGAAAAACTGGGGCTCATAGATTTACATTACCAACAACCATATTGCAAATGGAAAAACATTCTATAGCTATTCCCAAAGGTGTCCTAGAAAATGTCACTGTCAAATTTGACAATTGGGAATATCCAGTGGACTTCTAGGTGATCTAGTCCCACACTCCTAAGGATAGTTATCCATTGATATTAGGAAGACCTTGGTTGGCAACTGTTGCAGCCAAAATTGACTACAGAGAAAGAGGAATGACAATTTCAAATGACCTCAATAATAAACACTTGTTCCTATATCCTCCTGCTCAACCTGCTGTGAACAAGCAATTTTGGGTTAATGAATCAAATTGTTCTGATAGGCAAGAAAATCTAGCCTCACTCACAAAGGTAGTCATTAAACAACACAGTGAAGAACTAGAAGATGAACTAGAAAACAACATGTAAGGTATCACTATAGATTTGAGTGACAAAGAAATCTTGGAAGTTGAGGAAATCTTAGAACACACAACCAAAACTCACGATACCAAGTACGCACTGTTAGATTCAAGACAGACAACTAAGAGGGGGGGTGAATCAGTTGTCCCAAAACTTTCTCCTTTTAACCACTTAAAACCTTCTTGTAATTCAGCAGCATAATAATAAATCAATCATGGAAACATAATGCAACAATTCAAGAGCAGAAACACATTAACACATATGACACCAAGATTTTAACATGGAAAACCCGGTTAAGGGAAAAACCACGAGGTGACTAACTCAAGATTGTATTCTCTGTTAGAAGAATAAGAAGAACAAAATGGCACATGCCAATTAGGGCTTACTGCCCGAGTACACTACTCACAAGAGGCTCACTGCCTACAAGAGACACATTGTCTACAGAATGATAAACATTACATACTTGAACTGAAGAATAGCATCTTCACCATGCTTGAGTCAGTTCCATTTAAGCTCAATACTTCTACTCTACCTTTCGCTCTGCTCCTCTCTACCACACTCTCATCTCTGCCAAGATAGTTTTGAAATGACTTCACAACTCTTATTCATACAAGACATCAACTTTGGAATAATCATCAAAGTCGGCAAACTTTACAGAGCAAATACACAAATACAACTTGACTTATTACAAAAGACTTCATGTGGATCATCACATTGTCGGCTACACAGATCTGAGACTTCAATCTTCTTTGAGGAACATGCCATGCTTCACAGAACATCTTCAAGATCATCCACAAGATGTGTAACTCATCTGGTCAGCCAAGTTTAGGAAGAACATCATCATCTGAAAGTAATTCTTCAATTAAGAGCTCAATATTCAATGTGAACAACCAACACAAACTGGACACAATCCAGAGACATCCACAAGCTTGCCTAAATCACCAAGAACATCCACACTACTTCTGCTTACTAAAATCATTCTCTCCTTCATCTGGAACCTCAAGAACACAGTCTGTCAACACTATTATATTAGAATAGATGCTTGCGGACCTCCAAACCATGAACCAATTGAGTTTTCAATTCACATTGACTTCGTAAACACTCTACCAAATCTATAGAACAAGATATTGCATTTCCGGATCTCACTGGACCTATTTGTGTCATTCTGTCACCTTTGAACATCTGCCAGAACCGGTTTTACTTATATAGCCACAACTTCTTCAAATCTTCATGTGGACCTCTCAAATCTTTACTGGATCACCTTTAGACACATATCTACAAACCCTTTGATGCGCATCCTCTAATCTTCATCTTAGCTAGGATCTTTACTTCACTGTTCTTCTATGTTCCTGATAGGACTAATTTTCTCAATATCCACAGCATACAACTCATCCAATCCTTGTCATCAATGCAACAATAGTATGTTGACATCAATGACAACACCGGTTAGGCCCATACTTGCAACAATCTCCCCCTTTGTCATTGATGGCAACATATGATGTGAAAAATTATTTTAACGATCAAGACAAGAACTTCTTCTCACTGACTGACATAACTCCCCTATCAACAACAATCATTCACATGTCTTCTCTTCCTTTACTACTCCCCCTTTGATTAGCAACCACTTTGTTTTTCACATGTCTTATCTCCCCATTTGACATCAATGGCAAAAGCCACATAATTGCATCACTTAGAATCATACCAACTACTCCCCCTGAGTAGCAGCTTCCCATCATCAATCCGGACCACAAGATATGACTGTGAGATCCACCGAACTGATGCACATCAGTGCACCTTAATTCAGAACCAGAGGGGTAATAACCCCTAAATTCTCCCTAAGAAACTCAAAAGAGTCCTTAGGTAGAGGTTTAGTAAAAATATCTGCAATGTGATCTCACTGGACCTATTTGTGTCACTTTGTCACCTCTGAACATCTGCCAAAACTGGTTTTACTTATATAGCCACAACTTCTTCAAATCTTCATGCGGACCTCTCAAATCTTTACTCGATCACCTTTAGACACATATCTACAAACCCTTTGATGCGCATCCTCTGATCTTCATCTTAGCTACAATCTTTGCTTCACTTTCTTCACTGTTCTTCTTTGTTCCTGATAGTACTAATTTTCTCAATATCCACAGCATACAACTCATCCAATCCTTGTCATCAATGCAACAGGAGTATGTTGACATCAATGACAACACCAGTTAGGCCCATACTTGCAACAATCTCCCCCTTTGTCATTGATGGCAACATATGATGTGAAAAATAGTTTTAACGATCAAGACAAGAACTTCTCACTGACTGACACAACTCCCCCTATCAACAACAATCATTCACATGTCTTCTCTTCCTTTACTACTCCCCCTTTGATCAGCAACCACTTTTTGTTTTTCACATGTCTTTTCTCCCCGTTTGACATCAATGGCAAAGGGCACATACTTGCATCACTCAAAATCATACCAACTACTCCCCCTAAGTAGCAGCTTCCCATCATCAATCTGGACCACAAGATATGACTATGAGATCTACCAGACTGATGCACATCAATGCACCTTAATTTAGAACTGTAGGGCTAATAACCCCTAACTTCTCCCTAAGAAACTCAAAAGAGTCCTTAGGTAGAGGTTTAGTAAAAATATTTGCAATGTGATCTTTGGAGGGCACAAACTCCAATCTGACTTCACTTTTGTTCACTTGCTCTCTCAAAAAGTGAAACTTGATGGATATATGTTTTGTCTTTGAATGCAACACCAGATTTTTTGATATATTTATTGCACTTGAATTATAACAGAAGATTGTGATGGGTTCCTCATACTCCACTCTAATATCTCTTAGCATTTGCTTCATCCACAATACTTGAGTGCATCTACCTGCTGCTGCAATATATTCTGCTTCTGCAGTGGACAGAGATATTGCCTCTTATTTCTTACTCAGCCAAGAAACCAATCTTTTCCCTAAAAAGAATGCTCCACCATGGGTACTCTTGCGGTCATCCACATCTCCTGCCTAATCTGCATCTGTATATGCATAAAGAGAGAAATCATGATCTCTAGGATACCATAAACCATACTCAACTATTCCTTTCAGATATCTAAGAATCCTCTTGATTGCCATGACATGAGATTCTCTAGGATCAGCTTGGAATCTAGCAACAAGACCAACAACATTCATAATGTCAGGTCTAGTTTGAGTAAGATACAAAAGTCCTCCAATCATTGACCTGTACTTTTTCTAATCAGCATTAGGAGAGTCATCATCTTTGCTCAATTTACATCCAGTTGCCATGGGAGTATTCATTGGTTTTAAATTTCTTCAACAATTCTTTCACATATTTGGTCTGTGAAATAAAGATTCCTTTCTTTGTTTGAATGATTTGCAGACCCAAGAAGAAATTTATTTCCCCAAACATGGACATCTCAAATTCACTTTTCATTTGATTTGCAAAAGTTTTGTACATACTATCTCTTCCTCCAAAAATGATATCATCAACAAATACTTCAACAATCAAGATATTTTCATGATCAATTTTGAAGTAGAAGTTACTGTCAGCAGTACCTTTGTTGAAACCAATCTTCAAAAGATGCTTGTCTAGTCTTTCATACCAAGCTCTTGGGGCTTGTTTGAGTCCATACAGTGCTTTCTTCAACTTGCAGACCATATCACCATGATCTGATAATTGAAATCCATCTGGTTGCTCAATATATACTTCTTCTTCCAAGTCACCATTCAGGAAGGTAGACTTGACATCCATCTGATATACTTTGAAGTCCTTGAAGGCAGCAAAGGCAAGAAATAATCTGACTGCTTCAATTCTTGCCACCGGAGAAAAAGTTTCTTCAAAATCAACTCCTTCTACTTGAGAATAACCCTTGCAGACCAATCTAGCTTTGTTTCTAACTACTTCACCATATTCATTCAATTTATTCCAGAAGACCCATTTGGTTCCAATCATATTTTTGTTTCTAGGCCTAGGTACAAGATCCCATGTGTGATTTTTCTCAATTTGCATCAGCTCTTCCTTCATTGCTTTAGTCCAAATTTCATCATTGCATGCTTCACTCACAGTTTTTGGTTCAAATTTTGAAATCAGACAATACTTTTTTGAGTCTTGAGCAATCTTTCTTCTTGTTTGAACACCTTTGCTTTTATCACCTATGATCTGATCTTTAGAGTGATTCAGTCTTACATACCTGGGAGTTTTGGGAATTTCTTACACTTATGTTTCCTGAACAGGTTCATCTAAACTTATCTCTTCTTCCTGATTCTCCAGATCAGTCTAGATCTAAATTTCAGAAGGGGCTTGGACTTCTTGGACCAAAACATCATTCTGATCATCTTCATCAAATTCATAATATCTTGAGGGTTTTTCAATACCTTCATCAACCTTCACATTTGTACTTTCTATAATCTTTCTCATTCTCTTATTTTAACACCGGTATGCTTTGCTTTGAGTAGAATAACCCAAGAATATTCCTTCATCACTTCTAGCATCAAATTTACAAAGGTCTTCATCTCTTTTAATACAAAATTTGGTACCAAAGACTCTGAAATACTTCATAGTGGGAGTGATGCCAAACCAGAGTTCATAAGGGGTCTTACTAGTATTGTTTCTAATTTGTACTCGATTAAGAGTATAGACAACAGTGCTTAGAGCTTCTCTCCAGTAGATCTGAGGAACATTTTCTTCCATCATCATGGTTCTAGATGCTTCCTGGATGGTCCAGTTCTTTCTCTCCACTACTCCATTCTGCTGTGGAATCCTTGGAGCAGACAACTGTCTTTTTATCCCATGTTTCTCACAGAATTCTATGAACTCTCTAGATGTGAATTCTCCACCTCTGTCAAACCTAAGACATTTTATGTTTAATCTGGTTTCATTTTCTACCATAGCCTTGAATATTTTGAATTCTCAAGAGCCTCAGATTTCTCTTTCAGAAAAGTCACCCACATCATCCGGGAGTGGTCATCAATTAATAACATGAAGTATCTATTACCTTGCAAACTCCTGATTCTTGCTAGACCACATAGATCAGTATGTATTAAGTCTAACAATCTGGTAGAAGAATGTTCCTTACTTTTGAATGTGACTCTGCTTTGCTTACCCAACTAACATTCTTTGCACAAACTATTAGTAGGTTTCACCAGTCTTGGAAGATCTCTTATAGCCTGAGTGTTGCATATCTTGATGATATTATCAAAATTCACATGACACATTCTCATATGCCCAAACCAACTTTGATCAATTTGAACGAATAAACAACTTTTACCAGTACCAACCAAGTGGAAGATGTTACCTTTTGTTTGAGTAGCGGATGCAATCTTTGTTCCGGAACTTTCAAAGATCTTACATTTTCCATTTTTGAACTAGAAATCATAGCCTTTTTTCACCAACTGTCCAACACTGAGAAGATTGTGCTTTAGACCTTCAACATACAGTACGTTATTGGTTTTGTTCTTTCCATCAAAAGAAATAGTTCCTCAACCTATGATTCTGCCAGCAAAATTATCACCAAATTTACAACTCCTTCATATCTTTCCAAATCTATGAACTTATTTTTGTCACCTATCATATGGTGGGAGCATCCACTGTCAATGACCCAATCATCCTTTTCTTCAACTTGAGCAGCCAGAGCTCTTTCTACCATTTTGTGATTGACAGATTCATAGGGCATTAAATCTTCTTCCTTGATGGCAATAAACACCCAGTCACTTCCGGATTTGTTTCCTGTCTTTGATTCATCATCTTTTACTCCTTCATCATCATCATCTTCATGAACATAGTAACATTTCTTTTGGAATCTTAATCTGTTAGGATTTGCCCTTGAAAATCTTTCCGGACACCTTGAGGAAAAATGACCAATCTTATTGCAGTTGAAACATTTGAAGGGCAATTTTCCTTCATACTTACCAGATCCTCTTAGCAGTCTTTTTTCAAGTTGAGTAGCTTCTGCTTCATCTTCTTCCAAATTTTTTCTTGTTTTTTCATACCATGATAGTTTCTTTGAGGAGTTCTCTCCCAGATCAAACTTTTGTTTGCCTTTTACAGAGGCACTAGCTTTGAATGCAGATTCAGTCTTGGGGGGGCATCTCAAAATTTGACCAATTTAAATGCAGCTAATTTTCCAACCAATTGATCTCTTGTGATATTTGAAAAAGATCCAAATTCTTCAATAGCAGCAACCTTGTATTTGTAAGAAGGAGGTAGGGATTTGAGAACTTTGGCAACAATCTCATCTTCATCTAAGATTCCACCAGCACACCTAATGCCACAAACAAGCTCATTTACTTTTGGCATAAATGTAGTGATATTTTCATCTTCACTCATCTTCAGGTTTTCAAATTTTCCTTTCAAACTCTATAGCTTGGCACATTTAACATACTTGTCTACTTCATGCAAAAGTTCTAGTTTTTACCAAATCTCATATACAGTTTGTAGATCTATAACATTTGTCAACTCTGAATGAGATAAGGCACTTAGTAGAGCTTCTTTGGCGCAAAGATTATTTTCAGCATCTCTAATTTCATCTACAGTTCTTGGGCCATTCTGAGGAGGAACATACTTCTTTGAAGCCATGATCCAGTATTGCATTCCCATACATTGCAAGTGACATTCCATGCGGCTTTCCCAAAGAGTGTAATTGGTTCCGTCAAACCTCGGACTATCCTTCTTGTAAGAAGACATCTTGGATCTCCTCAAGCAGTTAAGCTCTTTTAGAGGAACTTATCTCTCATACCAATTATTAGATTTAAGACAGACAATTGAGAGGGGGGGTGAATCAATTGTCCCACTATTAGCTCTCATACCAATTATTAGATTCAAGACAGAAACTTGATTAAGCAAAAAACCCATGGGGTGACTAACCCAAGATTGTATTCTCTCTTAAAAGAATAAGAAGAACAAAATGGCACATGCCAATTAGGGCTCACTGCCCAAGCACACTGCTCACAAGAGGCCCACTGCATACAAGAGACACATTGTCTATAGAATGATAAATATTACATACTTAAACTGAAGAATGGCATCTTCACCATGCTTGAGTCAGTTCCATTTAAGCTCAATACTTCTGATCTGCCTTTCGCTCTACTCCTCTCTACCACACTCTCATCTCCACCAAGATACTTTTGAAATGACTTCATAACTCTTATTTATACAAGACATTGACTTTGGAATAATCATCAAAGTCAACAAACTTTACAGAGGAAATACACAAATACAACTTGACTTATTACAAAAGATTTCATGCGGATCATCACACTGTCGACTACACAGATCTAAGACTTCAATCTTCTTTGAGGAACAAACCATGCTTCGTAGAACATCTTAAAGATCATCTGTAAGATGTGTACCTCATCCGGTCGGCCAAGTTTAGGAAGAACATCATCATCTGGAAGTAATTCTTCAATTACGAGCTCAATCTTCAATGCTGACCACTAGCACAAACTGAACACAATCCAGAGACCTCCACAAGCTTGCCTGAATCACCAAGAACATCCACACTACTTCTGCTTACTAAAATCATTCTCTCCTTCATCTGGAACCTCAAGAACGTAGTCTGTCAACACTGTCATATTGGAATAGATGCTTGCGGACCTCCAGACCATGAACCAATTGAGTTGTCAATTCACATTGACTTCCTAAACACTCTACCAGATCCACAAAACAAGATATTGTATTTCTGGATCTCACCGGACCTATTTGTGTCACTCTATCACCTCTGAACATCTACCAGAACCAGTTTTACTTATATAGCAACAACTTCTTCAAATCTTCATGTGGATCTCTCAAATCTTTACTGGATCACCTTTAGACACATATCTACAAACCCTTTGATGTGTATCCTCTGATCTTCATCTTAGCTGGGATATTTGCTTCACTGTCTTCACTGTTCTTCTCTGTTCCTAATAAGACTAATTTTATCAATATCCTCAACGTACAGCTCATCCAATCCTTGTCATCAATGCAACAAGAGTATGTTGACATCAATGACAACACTGGTTAGGCCCATACTTGCAACACACACATAGTAGCAACCAGACATCCTTCATAGCACTTCCTTATCCTTAATATCATTCCAAAGACTAATCACTTCTTTAAGGATATTGCCAGATTTCATAAAATCATACTGCATAGTTGTCTACTCAACACATTAATGAGAGAAGTTCACACTATCATCTCCAACTATCCAGGAACCAAAACTATCATGTTATTACTAGGGAAAACTTTAAATATCAATAGTTGGTTAACAAAAGCATATGAGCTCAAGCAATTTGATGTATTGGTGAATAGATCTAAAGCTTTTGCTTGGGACTACACAGATATGAGAGGAATACATCCTAGTGTTTGTACTCACCACATCTACACTAAAGATGTCAGACCAGTTCGTTAGCCACAATGTAGACCTAATCCTGCTCTTAAAGACATTGTCAAAACAAAAATTCAAAAACTCCTACAAGTGGGATTTATCTATCCTATCTCTGACAACAAGTGGGTCTTGCCTTTGGTGGTTGTTCCAAAGAAAAATGGGAAATGGAGAGTGTGCGTAGATTATAGAGGACTCAATAAAGCAACCTATAGAGACTACCTTCCACTACCCTTCATAGACCGAGTCTTGGATAACTTAGCAGGGAGAAAGTATTTCTCATTTCTAGATGGATTCAGTGAATATAATCAGATACAAGTAGCAATGGAGGACCATGACAAAACAACTTTCACCTATCCTTGGGGAATGTTTGCATATGGAGTCCTTCCCTTTGAATTATGTAATGCCCCTACAACATTTTAGAGGGTTGTTCTGGAAATCTTTGCTAAACTTGTAAATGATTGTGTGGAAGTCTATATGGATGACTTCATTGTATATGGCTCTACTTTTGAGGAAGCACTTAAAACTTGGACAGAGTATTGCAGTGATGTGAATACCATCAGTTATCCTTGAGTCATGAGAAGTGTAATAATAGTAGAACAAGGGATAATGCTTAGACACCACATCGCAGCCGAGGGGATAATGGTGGATCCTAAAAAATTGAAGTGATACAATAGCTAGAGACCCCAAAAAATCAAACTGATGTTAGAAGCTTCTTGGGCCATGCTGGATACTATCGAAGGTTCATAAAAAACTTCAGCAAAATCACAGCTCCTATGTTTGCCCTTCTTCAGAAGGTGTGGAATTAACCTGGACAACGGAATGTCAAACATCGTTTGACATCATTAAAGAAAAACTCACTTCTGCTCCAGTATTACGAGGACCTAACTAGAACCTTCCCTTCCATATTTATGTAGATGCATCCAATGATGTGATTGGAGCAGTTTTAGGCCAAGAAGAAGAGAATGGAGGGAAGTATGCTATATATTTCATAAGTAAGAATTTGACTCCCACTAAAATAAACTACACCACTACAGAGAAAGAATTCTTAGCTGTGGCTCATGCAATCAACAAATTTTAACATTACATTACATGTTACAAGGTAACTGCTTTTACAGCCCATTCAACCATTAAGTACCTAATGAACAAACATGTAGTGAATGGAAGGATAATAGATGGTTATTACTTCTCCAGGAGTTCAATGTAACCATTGCTGACAAGGTTGGGAAGTTTAACATAGTAGAAAATTTTTTATCCCAAATCAAATAGGACAATGGAGACTGTGCCCCTGTTCAAGATGAATTTCCAAATGAAAACTTATTTGCCATCTCCATTAAAACAAATTGGTCTAAAAACATAGACAACTATTTAGCTACCTTTGAGTTTCCACCAAATTTTACATCGAAACAAAACATAAACCTCGTGGGAGAAAGTGATCAGTTCAAATGGATCAATGATATGTTGTTCAAGAGTGGCCCTGATCTAGTTTTACGTCGTTGCATCAGATCAGATGAAACATTTAGTAGAATGAGAGCATGCCCTGATGACCCCTCTGACAACCATTATTTAGCAAAAAGAACCTCCCACAAAATCTTAGGTGCAAGCTACTATTGGCCCTCCATTCACAAGGATGTAAAAAATATGTTCGCCATTGTGACAAATGTCAATGTGTAGGGAGACCTACAACATCTAGTGAGATGCATCTTCAACCATAGATAGTTTTTCAACCTTTTAAAAAATGGAGACTAGATTTCATAGGGCCCATAGATCCACCTTCACAAGGTAAAAAATGCATCCTGGTCTATACTAACTACCAAACCAAATGGGCAAAAGTTCAAGCACTAAAAGTTTCTAGGGAAGAACAAGTAGGATTTGCCCTTGAAAATCTTTCTGGACACCTTGAGGAAAAATGACCAATCTTATTGCAGTTGAAACATTTGAAGGGCAATTTTCCTTCATACTTACCAGATCCTCTTGGCAGACTTTTTGCAATAAGGGCTTCAAGTTGAGTAGCCTTTGCTTCATCTTCTTCCAAATATTTTCTTGTTTTTTCATACCATGATAGTTTCTTTGAGGAGTTCTCTCCTGGATCAAACTTTTGGTTACCTTTTATAGAGGTACTAGCTTTCAATGCAGATTCAGTCTTGGGGGGGCATCTCCAAACTCGGCCAATTCAAATGAAGCTAATTTTCCAACCAATTGATCTCTTGTGATATTTGAAAAAGATATGAATTCTTCAATAGTAGAAACCTTGTATTTGTAAGGAGGTAGGGATCTGAGATCTTTGGCAACAATCTCATCTTCATCCAAGATTCCACCAGCACACCTAATGCCACAAAAAAGCTCATTTACTTTTGGCATAAATGTAGTGATATTTTCATCTTCACTCATCTTCAAGTTTTCAAATTTTCCTTTCAAACTCTGTAGCTTGGCACATTTAACATACTTGTCTCCTTCATGCAGAAGTTCCAATTTTTCCCAAATCTCATATGCAGTTTGTAGATCTATAATATTTGTCAGCTCTTAATCAAATAAGGCACTTTTCAGAGCTTCTTTGGCCCGAAGATTGTTATCAACATCTCTAATTTCGTCTACAGTTCTTGGACCATTCTGAGGAGGAACATACTTCTTTGAAGCCATGATCCAATATTGAATTCCCATACATTGCAAGTGACATTCCATGCGGCTTTTCCAAAGAGTGTAATTGGTTTCATCAAACATCGGACTATCCTTCTTGTAGGAAGACATCCTGGATCTCCTCAAGCAGTTAAGCTCTTTTAGAGGAACTTAGCTTTGATACCAATTGTTAGATTCAAGACAAACAACTGAGAGGGGGGGTGAATCATTTGTCCCAAAACTTTCTCCTTTAACAACTTAAAACCTTCTTGTAATTCAGCAGCATAATAATAAATCAATCATGGAAACATAATGCAACAATTCAAGAGTAGAAAAACACATTAACACATATGACACCAAGATTTTAACGTGGAAAACCTGGTTAAGGGAAAAACCACAGGGTGACTAACCCAAGATTGTATTCTCTATTAAAAGAATAAGAAGAACAAAATGGCACATGCCAATTAGGGCTCACTGCCTGAGCACACTGCTCACAAGAGGCCCACTGCCTATAAGAGACACACTATCTACAGAATGATAAATATTACATAATTGAAATGAAGAATAGCATCTTCACCATGCTTGAGTCGGTTCCATTTAATCTCAATACTTCTGCTCTGCTCCTCTCTACCACACTCTCATTTCTGCCAAGATACTTTTGAAATGACTTCATAACTCTTATTTATACAAGACATCGACTTTGGAATAATCATCAAAGTCGGCAAACTTTATAGAGCAAATACACAAATACAACTTGACTTATTACAAAAGACTTCATCCAGATCATCACACTATCAGCTACATAGATCTAAGACTTCAATCTTCTTTGAGGAACATGCCACGCTTCACAGAACATCTTCAAGATCATCCGCAAGATGTGTAACTCATCTGGTCAGCCAAGTTTAGGAAGAACATCATCATCCAGAAATAATTCTTCAATTATGAGGTCAATCTTCAATAGGGACCACAAACACAAACTGGACACAATCCAGAGACCTCCACAACCTTGCCTAAATCACCAAGAACATCCACACTACTACTTACTGAAATCATTCTCTCCTTCATCCAGAACCTCAAGAACACAATCTGTCAACACTGTCATATTGGAATAGATGCTTGCAGACCTCCAGACCACGAACCAATTGAGTTGTCAATTCACATTGACTTTGTAAGCACTCTACCAAATCTATAGAACAAGATATTGCATTTCTAGATCTCACCGGACCTATTTGTGTCACTCTGTGACCTCTAAACATCTGCCAAAACCAGTTTTACTTATATAGCCACAACTTCTTCAAATCTTCATGCGGACCTCTCAAATCTTTCCTGGATCACCTTTAGACACATATTTACAAACCCTTTGATGCACATCCTCTTATCTTCATCTTAGTTTGGATCTTTGCTTCACTATCTTCACTATTCTTCTCTCTTCCTGATAGGACTAATTTTCTCAATATCCTCAACATACAACTCATCCAATCATTGTCATCAATGCAACAGGAGTATGTTGACATCAATGACAACACCAGTTAGGCCCATACTTACAACAATCTCCCCCTTTGTCATTGATGGAAACATATGATGTGAAAAATTGTTTTAACCATCAAGACAAGAACTTCTTCTCAGTGACTGACATAACTCCCCCTATCAACAACAATCATTCACATGTCTTCTCCTATTTTACTGCTCCCCCTTTGATCAGCAACCACTTTTTGTTTTTCACGTGTCTTCTCTCCCCCTTTGACATCAATGGAAAAGGCCGCATACTTGCATCACTTAGAATCATACCAACTGCTCCCCATGAGTAGCAGCTTCCCATCATCAATCCGAACCTAAGGATATGACTATGAGATGCACCGGACTGATGCACATCAGTGCACCTTAATTCAGAACCAGAGGGGTAATAACCCCTAACTTCTCCCTAAGAAACTCAAAAGAGTTCTTAGGTAGAGGTTTAGTAAAAATATCTGCAATCTGATCTTTGGAGGGCACAAACTCCAATCTGACTTCATTTTTGTTCACTTTCTCTCTCAAAAAGTGAAACTTGATGGATATATGTTTTGTCTTTGAATGAAACACCAAATTTTTTGATATATTTATTGCACTTGAATTATCACAGAAGATTGTGATGGGTTCCTCATACTCCACTCTGATGCCTGTTAGCATTTTCTTCATCCACAATACTTGAGTGCAACTACCTGCTACTGCAATATATTCTTCTGCAGTGGACAGAGATATTGCCTCTTGTTTCTTTCTCAACCAAGAAACCAATCTTTTCCCTAAAAAGAATGCTCCACCACGGGTACTCTTCCGGTCATCCACATCTCCTGCCCAATCCGCATCTATATATGCATGAAGAGAGAAATCATGATCTCTATGATACCATAAACCATACTCAAAGGTTCCTTTCAGATATCTAAGAATCCTCTTGATTTTCATGACATGAGATTCTCTAGGATCAGCTTGGAATCTAGCAACAAGACCAACAGCATTCATAATGTCAGGTCTAGTTTGAGTAAGATACAAAAGTTCTCCAATCATTGACTTGTACTTTTTCTGATCAGCCTTAGGAGAGTCATCATCTTTGCTCAATTTGCATCTAGTTTCCATGGGAGTATTCATTGGTTTTGAGTCTTCCATCCCAAATTTCTTCAACAATTCTTTCACATATTTGGTCTATGAAATAAAGATTCCTTTCTTCGTTTGAATGATTTACAGACCCAAGAAGAAATTCAATTCCCCAAACATGGACATCTCAAATTCACTTTTCATTTGATTTGCAAAAGTTTTGCACATACTATCTCTTCCTCCAAAAATGATATCATCAACAAATACTTCAACAATCAATATATTTTCATGATCAATTTTGAAGTACAAGTTACTGTCAGCAGTACCTTTGTTGAAACCAATCTTCAAAAGATGATTGTCCAGTCTTTCATACCAAGCTCTTGGGGCTTGTTTGAGTCCATACAGTGCTTTCTTCAAATTGCAGACCATATCCCCATGATCAGATAATTGAAATCCATCTTGTTTCTCAATATATACTTCTTCTTCCAAGTCACCATTCAGGAAGGCGGACTTGACATCCATCTGATATACTTTGAATTCCTTGAAGGCAGTAAAGGCAAAAAATAATCTGACTGCTTCAATTCTTGCCATCATAGCAAAAGTTTCTTTAAAATCAACTCCTTCTACTTGAGAATAACCCTTGCAGACCAATCTGGCTTTGTTTCTGACTACTTCACCATCTTCATTCAGTTTATTCCGGAAGACCCATTTGGTTCCAATCACATTTTTGTTTCTAGGCCTGGGAACAAGATCCCAAGTGTGATTTTTCTCAATTTGCATTAGCTCTTCCTTCATTGCTTTAGTCCAAATTTCATCATTGCATGCTTCACTCACAGTTTTTGGTTCAAACTTTGAAATCAGACAATACTTTTATGAGTCTTGAGCAATATTTCTTCTTGTTTGAACACCTTTGCTTTTATCACCTATGATCTGATCTTCAGAGTGATTCAGTCTTACATACCTGGGAATTTTGGGAATTTCTTGCACTTTTGTTTCTTGAACAAGTTCATCCAAACTTATCTCTTCTTCCTGATTCTGCAGATCAGTCTGGATCTAAATTTTAGAAGGGGCTTGGACTTCTTGGACCAAAACATCATTCTAATCATCTTCATCATATTCATAAAACCTTGAGGGTTTTTCAATACCTTCACATTTGTACTTTCTATAATCTTTCTCAATCTCTTGTTATAACACTGGTATTCTTTGCTTTGAGTAGAATAACCCAAGAATATTCCTTCATCACTTCTAACATCAAATTTGCCAAGGTCTTCATCTCTTTTAATATAACATTTGATACCAAAGACTCTGAAATACTTCATAGTGGGAGTGATGCCAAACCAGAGTTCATAAGGGGTCTTACCAGTATTGCTTCTGATTTGTACTCAATTAAGAGTATAGATAGCAGTGCTTACAACTTCTCTCTAGTAGATCTGAGGAACATTTGCTTCCATCATCATTGTTCTAGATGCTTCTTGGATGGTCTAGTTATTTCTCTCCACTATTCCATTCTGATGTGGAGTCCTTGGAGCAGACAACTGTCTTTTTATCCCATGTTTCTCATAGAATTTTATGAACTCTCTGAATGTGAATTCTCCACCTCTGTCAGACCTAAGACATTTTATGTTTAATCCGGTTTCATTTTCTACCATAGCCTTGAATATTTTGAATTTCTCAAGAGCCTCAGATTTCTCTTTCAGAAAAGTCACCCACATCATCCGGGAGTGGTCATCAATTAATAACATGAAGTATCTATCACCTTGCAAACTCCTTATTCTTGCCAGACCACATAGATCATTATGTATTAAGTCTAACAATCTGCTAGAAGACTATTCCTTACTTTTGAATGTGACTCTGCTCTGCTTACCCAACTGACATTCTTTGCACAAACTATTAGTGTAGTGCCCCCTCGTCATTAGCTTGTGATAGCAGTGGTTTTGCATTGCTCTCTGTCAAATTGGTGACAGTTGTTAGTCGTTCATTGCATTGATTCAGTCTGAGACAGTTGATTAGTAGGTCATGATTTATGTTATTTTGATGAACTATGTTTGACTGGTATAATTAGACAGGTATTATGAGTTTATGATGACACTACTGCTATTTTAGTTATGATGCAAATTAATATCATCATGTGTTATTTGAATTGTGGTGGTTGAATTCAGATAAAAGTTGTTATGATATTGTTTCAAGAGGAGAGACGGTGTAGTACTACTCACTTCGAGTACCCTACTACATCGTGATTCTCTGACTCTCTGTGTGTGTTGGCATATATGTGTTTGATTTTATACAACCAATTGCTCAGATGCAGGCTGCAGGTACCGAACCTTGACTCCACCTGATATAGCAGGTTCGAGCAGGTTCTTACACCAATGGGTATTAATAATGGGAGATAATGTGAGGTCTATTCAACTAGGTCAGTCCTTGTCTTCTGTTGTTGTCTCGAGTCATGGTCTTGCCTTGTTATGTTGGGTATCTCGTGTTGTGATGTATAGTCGAGTCGTGTTAATAATGTTTATTTGTGGTTGGAAAAATACTTTTATGATCTATTATTAACTAATAATGCTTCTATTATGATTATTACATAATATTTGATAGAAATTTAATTAATAATTTTAATAGTAATAATAGATAAATTATAAATATTTAATATCATATTAAATGAGTAAATATCCTTTGTTAGATACTATTTTATATTGTATTTATAAGTTTAATTTTATTAATAGTGAGTTGTCATATGAGTGGTTATAAATTATAAGATTGGAAGAATCTTTCTGGTGGTGGAAAATTTAATGAAATTTAATGTATTTAATTTTTGAGGAAGTGGATTCCAGTAACGGGAGAGTTATGGGATGGAAATTATGGTTTTGGCTATTTTTATGATAGTAGGAATATTTGAAGGGATCATGGAAAATTTTAGGGGAGAGACAACATTGGGAAAAGGAAAAATTTTATAGTGTTGAAGGAAATCTCGTATCTTCGGCCTCTGTACATAGCGGATCATCTATTTGGGAGTTGCTATAACAGGTGCCTCTGAACCTATTCTTCATTTCTTAATTTGATTTGTGTGGATATTGTTTCAGGCATAAATTGTTTCTTTATCTCTATTTGTTAATATCTGAGTAAAAGGAATTTTAGTCAACCCAATCTTGAAGGAATTGAATCTTGTTGTTCTCTGTGGAAGTAATCCTTGTTCTTCATTGTGATTTGAAATCTGCAATAAGAAATACCCTTGTGGTTGATATGAACTAAAATATCTCTCTCCCTTATGAGTTATCTACATTTTCCGTGCTCACCTGAGTCTAATGTTTCAACCGTAACTCCTAAACCCTTTCGAATTTGAGAAAACTGCCTGCGTTACTACTCAATATGGGCCATTCTGCACAAAACCCATGTCCCAGAATTTTGAGATTCATCTTCATATGTGTGCAGTTTGAGACAGAAGTTGACTGCTTGGAAACTACTGAAAAAAATATGGGTTTGACTTTATCTGTTTTAAATCTGCATTTTGATCATTCCATAGAAGCATTGAACCTCAGATTTAAATCTGCATTTTGATCATTACATAGAAGCATTGAACCCCAGTTTTAAATCTGCATTTTGATAGTTCCATAGAAGCATTGAACCTCATATTTAAATTTGCATTTTGATCATTCCATAGAAGCATTGAACCTCAGTTTTAAATCTGCATTTTGATCATTCCATAGAAGCATTGAACCTCAGATTTAAATTTGCATTTCAATCATTACATAGAAGCATTGAACCTCAGTTTTAAATCCGCATTTCAATCATTACATAGAAGCATTGAACCTCAGTTTTAAATCTGCATTTTGATCATTCCATAGAAGCATTGAACCTCAGTTTTAAATCTGCATTTCGATCATTCCATAGAAGCATTGAACCTCAGTTTTAAATCTGCATTTTGATCATTCCATAGAAGCATTGAACCTCAATTTTAAATCTGTATTTTGATCATTCCATAGAAGCATTGAACCTCAGTTTTAAATCTGCATTTTGATCATGCTATGGAGGCATCTAGTCTCAGTTTAAACCTGCATGTTAGCAATATTATCAAATCTTTGTGCCATCCACTCATTAAATTTGCCTCTGCATGACAATCCATTCTTTTATTTCCTCTGCTTGTGAATGGTATTATACCATAATCTCTATACACTTGTTGGGTGTGAATCTCTGTATATAATCTTAATATCATTCTACGAACATAAACTTGTAGATAGAAAAATATTTCTTCTTGCCAGGCAATAATTAGATTTGTATAATGGTAGATGCCTTTGTGAATATTCAGTTATGTTTTAAAATCATCATTTGAGGCATCTCCATTTTAGCTTAAAAGCTTGATTGCTTAAGAAAAGTTGCCTTTTCTCTTAACCTACATAGAATTAGGAAGGGTAACATTCTATTGTATTTTCCTTACTTTCTTATAAGGGAGTGGAAACTAGTTTAGAGAGAAAATAGAAATATAGTATGTTATCTTAATACACACACACACACACACACACACACACACACATATATATACACACACACATACATACATACACATACATACATACACATACATACATACACATACATACATATATGTATATACATATACATATATGTATATACATATACATATATTTCCTTATCTTTTAAGAGATTTCTCTCGTTATTATGGAATGTTAATTTGTTTAGTAAATTAATGAAATAAGGTTTTAATTTAGTAAGTTGTTAGAGAGAGAGAGTTGTGGAAATTATGAAGAATACTTAGGGAAGATGTTTTTAGAAATTTGGTTAAACTTATTAGATAAAAGAATTTGGAGATATTTTATTATTTAAATTTAATTTCTTTTATTATTTAATTGAGTAATGTTAGGGTAACTATTTATTATTCATTAGGTATTGTATTTAATTTTATTTATTTATTTTATCCAAAGTACAATATAGAAATGAATTCAATATTGTGTTTATTTTATTTCATAGTTATTTATGTTATCTGAAATAAGTTAAAATCTCTTAAGTGATGCATAGTAGTATTATCCTTGGTACTCAAGTATTGCTAAGTTCTTGAAATTACATTGTTCATTTGGGTATACAACCTAATGGTGTGTTTTGCTAGATATGGTTAATTATTAGATAAAAGTTATGCTTGGGATATAAGTATATTTGTTGTAGGTGTTTTATGTCAATCGGAGTTTATTTATTTAGTGAATTTGTGGCAGTTGGAAAAGGTAATGGAAGTTGTGTGTATAGGGAAGTCGTAGATTCATGAAGTCATAGTTGGTTATATATGAATGGAAGTTTTTGCTCTTGGTAACAAAGATATGCATTTCAGTAGGAAATGGGAGACGATATATTATTAGATAGGAAATTAAATTGGAAGTTGGTTTTCTTAGAGAATTTGTTACATATGGATAGTGTGAAATTTATAATCATTTATAGTGTTTTTGATTTGAAATGATATTTGGTAAAAAGGTCAGTTGGGCATCTATGCCTATAGGAAATTGTATAGGTTTATAATGGTTGTTTTATAATGTTTGTAATTGAAGTTGTGATTCGTATAATGGTTTTGGCACGTGATCGTTCTTGTGAAATAGGAATGTAATTTTAAGAAAATCTATTTATGAATGATGTTGTAGAGCTTGTAGTTTAAGCCTGTAAGGGTATATATAAAAGTTTAAATTAGTAGATTGTGGTAAATAGTCTATTGCGATAGTAAATTATGCTTTTAAAGATATTTATCCTATTTTCATGAATGTGCTCGTAGAGTTAGTAGATTGGAAGGTGCTTATTGAAGAAATATTTATGTTATAGTTGTTTTGATTTTGTTTGTAATTGTTTTAACGTCAGAGAAAGATTTTGCTTATTGTAAATAAAGTTCTTATAGATGTTTATTTAGAAATGATAAGTGGCAGATCTTAAATGGTAAGTTAAATTAATTAGGGTTGTAACGATTTGAAAATTGTAGTAGGGCAGTTAGTAGATGGCATGTAAAGGAAATTACGAGTACTGTTGTGGTTCTACAATTGGTAATTGTTAGGAAATGGACTTAAGGGAATGTATTTACTTTTAGTTGTCTTTGGAAATTGTAGAAGTAATTCGTAGTAATGTTCTTGATTCTTGAGGTAACAATATTGTGCTTCGGGTATTAATTACCTTGTTGAATATTAATCTTTTGGTCAGGCTTGTAATATTCTATTTCGTGCTTTGTGAATAGAGGATATCATCGTATATGTAGTTTCTTCATTTTAGATACTTTTATTTTGGAAATCAAGGAATTGTGTTTTGTTATATTAAGGGTAATTAGAGTGTCTTTGAATTGGGATTGATTTATTAATGGAATTATTTTATGAGCTTTCTTTGACCTTTGTTTAAGTAAGGATGTTCAGTTTATGGTTCACCATTCTTGCCCTATTAACTCCTAAAGTTTTGAAGTCTTGCTATTTGTGATAACTTGATGTAAGTTGATTTCTTTATTGAATCTGGAGTCCTTTGAAACTCTTACTCGATCTCCTCCTTGGTCATAGCTTATGTTTGTATTGGAGTATTATGTTACCTTGGGGTGGAGCTTGGTCTATGTTGGTTTGTTGTGAAGTAGGAATCTTGTGTGATGTCATGGCCGCTTGTTGTCTATGTGGAAGTGTTGACCTTGTCTGATTATGGTTTCTTTATCTTTGGTTGGACCTAACTCCAGAGGTGAGGTGTCTTGATCATTGGTCTAGATAGTGGCATGTCAATGTAATGGGATATCTGGATTTTCATATCTTGTAATGAATGAGAATGGTCTCTTGAATATAGTTCTTGGTTTCTTGATGGTATTGCTTCAAATTTTGATGGGTTTCTTTGGACTTATTGTTGTGGCCTAGTGAATGGTGTAAGTTATGGCTCAGATCAGATTGGTGATTATTACCTGTATGTGTGGTATGTATGTTTGATCAGAGAACGCTAAGGGAGTGGCTTTCATGGTGGGGCCGGTGCCTAGTGAGGGGTCGCCTGGGTAACCCCATGGAAGTTGTAAGCATGTGAAAAACTTAATAACTTAATCAAGAGGGTTGGGGTATTAAAACACTTAACAAGATAAGTAAGAGACCTCACCCATGCCTTGAGTGCTCTCACAGGCTAAGGATGGGATGAGAAGGCCTGGTTGGCAAGGCCGACCTCCTTGTCTCCATGAGAGGACCTGTCAGCTCCGCATGTGTCACCCTATGGGGCCGACGCCTAGAGAGAGGCTGCTAGGGTAACCATAGATGGGGGCCGGCTTCTGGGGATAGATAGCCTGGGTAACCCATGTTAGGACCATGCGATGACACTCTCCTTACGCAGTTCTGTTGTTTCTTGGTAGTACCTCTGGAGTGATGTCTTGTCTTGTGCAGCTTTGATGATATGGTCAGTTGTGTCAAGTCAGTTAACGTTCTTTTATTTTTAGATGTTATTTCTTGGCTTAGTGGAATCCTCGTCGTTATCTCCTAGCTCAGAGGGGTGGACCTCAGGGTTCCACATGGTTGGGTGGTAAGAGCCATCCATTAGTTTTTTTTTGGAGATGCAGTTCAAGTTCTGCGCAGAGGTGTTCTAGTTCCAGTTTGCTTCCTACCTTCGGTGGCGTTGTATACTTTCTTATGCATTCTTTTGTAAACCGATAAGATCGATCTTGTAATCTTGTAATCTTGTAATCTTGTACTAAGACCTTGATAAATTAACTATCTTGCTAATGTAAAAGTTGATTTGATTTATAGCAGTAGTAAAATGGTTATCACTTGTGTGGTTTATACTTTATATTCTCTAATGCAGTTATGTTTCCCTAGAGGAGTTAGAAGTGCACTTTTCTTCATGTTGTGTATTATGATATCTTTGGTTACTCCTATTGCATTTACTTGCTTAAAAAAAAATTAGTTCTGTAATTTTGTACTTTTAGCCTTGCACTCTAGGGTTGCATGACAGGGCATTACAATTAGTAGGTTTCACCAGTCTTGGAAGATCTCTTACAGCCTGAGTGTTGCTTATCTTAATGATATTATCAAAATTCACATGACACATTCTCCTATGCCAAAACCAACTCTGATCAATTTGAACGAATAAACAACTTTTGCCAGTACCAACCAAGTGGAAGATGTTACATTTTATTTGAGTACCGGATGCAATCTCTATTCTGGAATTTTCAAAGATCTTACATTTTTTATTTTTGAACTAGAGATCATAGCCTTTGTCCACCAACTGTCCAACACTGAGAAGATTGTGCTTCAGACCTTCAACATACAGTACATTATTGGTTTTATTCTTTCCATCAAAAGAAATAGTTCCACTACCTCTGATTCTGCCTGCAGAATTATCACCAAATTTTATAACTCCTCCTTCATATCTTTCCAAATTTATGAACTTATTTTTGTCACCTGTCATATGGTGGGAGCATCCACTGTCAATGACCCAATCTTCTTTTTCTTCAACTTGAGCAGCCAGAGTTCTTTCTACCATTTTGTGATTGACAGATTCAGAGGGCATTGGATCTTCTTCCTTGATGGAAATAAACACCCAGTCACTTCTAGATTTGTTTCCTATCTCTGATTCATCATCTATTACTCCTTCATCATCATCATCTTCATGAACATAGTAACATTTCTTTTGGAATCTTGATCTGTTAGGATTTGCACTTGAAAATCTTTCCAGACACCTTGAGGCAAAATGACCAATCTTATTGTAGTTGAAACATTTGAAGGGCAATTTTCCTTCATACTTACCAGATCCTCTTGGCAGTCTTTTTGCAATAAGGGCTTCAAGTTGAGCAGCTTCTGCTTCATCTTCTTCCAAATATTTTCTTGCTTTTTCATACTATGATAGTTTCTTTGAGGAGTTCTCTCCTGGATTAAACTTTTGTTTGCCTTTTACAGAGGCACTAGCTTTGAATGCATATTTAGTCTTGGGGGGACATCTCCAAACTCGGCCAAATCAAATGCAACTAATTTTCCAAACAATTGATCTCTTGTGATATTTGAATAAGATCTAAATTCTTCAATAGCAGTAACCTTGTATTTGTAAGGAGGTAGGGATCTAAGAACTTTGGTAACAATCTCATCTTCATCCAAGATTCCACCAGCACACCTAATGCCACAAACAAGCTCATTTACTTTTGGCATAAATGTAGTGATATTTTCATCTTCACTCATCTTCAGGTTTTTGAATTTTCCTTTCAGACTCTATAGCTTGGCACATTTAACATACTTGTCTCCTTCATACAAAAGTTCTAGTTTTTCCCAAATCTCATATGCAATTTGTAGATCTATAACATTTGTCAGCTCTAAATTAGATAAGGCACTTAGTAGAGCTTCTTTGGCCTGAAGATTATTTTCGGCATCTCTGATTTCCTCTACATTTCTCAGACCATTCTGAGGAGGAACATACTTATTTGAAGCCATGATCCAATATTGCATTCCCATACATTTCAAGTGACATTCCATGCGGCTTTTCCAAAGAGTGTAATTGGATCTGTCAAACCTTGGACTATCCTTCTTGTAGGAAGACATCCTAGATCTCCTCAAGCAGTTAAGCTCTTTTAGAGGAATGTAGCTCTCATACCAATTGTTAGATTCAAGAAAGACAACTAAGAGGGGGGGTGAATCAGTTGTCCTAAAACTTTCTCCTTTTAACCACTTAAAACCTTCTTGTAATTCAACAGCATAATAATAAATCAATCATGGAAACATAATGCCACAATTCAAGAGCAAAAACACATTAACACATATGACACCAAGATTTTAACGTGGAAAACCTAGTTAAGGAAAAAACCACAGGGTGAATAAGCCAAGATTGTATTCTCTATTAAAAGAATAAGAAGAACAAAATGGCACACGCCAATTAGGGCTCACTACCTGAGCACACTGCTCACAAGAGGCCCACTGCCTACAAGAGACACACTATCTACAGAATGATCAATATTACATACTTGAACTGAAGAATAGCATCTTCACCATGCTTGAGTCAATTCCATTTAAGCTCAATACTTCTACTTTGCCTTTCACTCTGCTTCTCTCTACCACACTCTCATCTCCACCAAGATACTTTTGAAATGACTTCATAACTCTTATTTATACAATGTGGATCATCACACTATCGGCTACACAGATCTGAGACTTCAATCTTCTTTGAGGAACACACCATGCTTCGTAGAACATCTTCAAGATCATCTTCAAGATGTGTAACTCGTCCGGTCGGCCAAGTTTAGGAAGAACATCATCATCCCGAAGTAATTCTTCAATTACGAGCTCAATCTTCAATGCAGACCACCAACATGAACTGGACACAATCTAGAGACCTCCACAAGCTTGCCTAAATCACCAAGAACATCCACACTACTTCTGCTTATTGAAATCATTCTCTCCTTCATCTAGAACCTCAAGAACATAATTTGTCAACACTGTCATATTGGAATAGATGCTTGTAGATCTCTAGACCACAAACCAATTGAGTTGTCAATTCACATTGACTTCCTAAACACTCTACCAAATCTGTAGAAAAAGATATTGCATTTCCAGATCTCACCGGACCTATTTGTGTCACTTTGTCACCTCTGAACATTTGCCAGAACCGGTTTTACTTATATAGCCACAACTTCTTCAAATCCTCATGCAGACCTCTCAAATCCTTATTGGATCACCTTTAGACACATATCTACAAACCCTTTGATGCACATCCTCTGATCTTCATCTTAGCTGGGATCTTTGCTTCACTGTTCTTCTCTCTTCCTGATAGGACTAATTTTCTCAATATCCTCAGCATACAACTCATCCAATCCTTGTCATCAATGCAATAGGAGTATGTTGACATCAATGACAACACCGGTTAGGTCCATACTTGCAAAAATCTCCCCTTTTATCATTGATGGCAACATATGATGTGAAAAATTATTTTAACCATCAAGACAAGAACTTCTTCTCACTGACTGACATAACTCCCCCTATCAACAACAATCATTCACATGTTTTCTCTTCCTTTACTACTTCACCTTTGATCAGTAACCACTTTTTATTTTTCACATGTCTTCTGTCCCCCTTTGACATCAATGGCAAGGGGCACATACTTGCATCACTCATAATCATACCAACTATTCCCCCTGAGTAGTAACTTCCCATCATCAATCTAGGCCACAAGATATGACTGTGAGATCCACTAGACTGATGCACATCAGTGCACCTTAATTTAGAACTGCAGGGGTAATAACCCCTAACTTCTCCCTAAGAAACTCAAAAGAGTCCTTAGGTAGAGGTTTCGTAAAAATATCTGCAATCTAATCTTTGAAGGGCACAAACTCCAATCTGATTTCATTTTTGTTCACTTGGTCTCTCAAAAAGTGAAACTTGATGGATATATGTTTTGTCTTTGAATGCAACACCAGAATTTTTGATATATTTATTACACTTGAATTATCATAGAAGATTGTGATGGGTTCCTCATACTCTACTCTTATGTCCCTTAGCATTTGCTTCATCCACAATACTTGAGTGCAACTACCTGCTGCTATAATATATTCTACTTTTGCAGTGGACAGAGATATTGCCTCTTGTTTCTTGCTCAGCCAAGAAACCAATATTTTCCCTAAAATGAATACTACACCACTGGTACTCTTCCGGTAATCCACATCTCCTATCCAATCCGCATTTGTATATGCATGAAGAGAGAAATCATGATCTCTAGGATACCATAAACCATACTCAACTATTCCTTTCAGATATCTAAGAATCCTCTTGATTTTTATGACATGAGATTCTCTAGGATCAGCTTGGAATCTAGCAACAAGACCAACAACATTCATAATGTCAGGTCTAGTTTGAGTAAGATACAAAAGTCCTCCAATCATTGACTTGTACTTTTTCTAATCAGCCTTAGGAGAGTCATCATCTTTGCTCAATTTACATACAGTTGCCATGGGAGTATTCATTAGTTTTGAGTCTTCCATCCCAAATTTCTTCAACAATTCTTTCACATATTTGGTCTGTGAAATAAAGATTCCTTTCTTTGTTTGAATGATTTGCAGACCTAAGAAGAAATTTATTTCCCCAAACATGGACATCTCAAATTCACTTTTCATTTGATTTGCAAAAGTTTTGCACATACTATCTCTTCCTCCAAAAATGATATCATCAACAAATACTTCAATAATCAATAAATTTTCATAATCAATTTTGAAGTACAAGTTACTATCAGTAGTACCTTTGTTGAAACCAATCTTCAAAAGATGCTTGTCCAGTCTTTCATACCAAGCTCTTGGGGCTTGTTTGAGTCCATAGAGTGTTTTCTTCAACTTGCAGACCATATCACCATGATCAGATAATTGAAATCCATCTAGTTGCTCAATATATACTTCTTCTTGCAAGTCACCATTCAGGAAGGCGGACATGACATCCATCTGATATACTTTGAATTTCTTGAAGGCAACGAAGGCAAGAAATAATCTGACTGCTTCAATTCTTGCCAACGGAGCAGAAGTTTCTTCAAAATCAACTCCTTCTACTTGAGAATAACCCTTGCAGACCAATCTGGCTTTGTTTCTGACTACTTCACCATATTCAATCAGTTTATTCCAGAAGACCCATTTGATTCCAATCACATTTTTGTTTCTAGGCTTGGGAACAAGATCCCAAGTGTGATTTTTCTCAATTTGCATCAGCTCTTCCTTCATTGCTTTTGTCCAACTTTCATCATTGCACGCTTCACTCACAGTTTTTGGTTCAGACTTTGAAATCAAACAATACTTTTCTGAGTCTTGAGCAATCTTTCTTCTTGTTTGAACACCTTTGCTTTTATCACCTATGATCCGATCTTCAGAGTGATTAAGTCTTACATACCTGGGAGTTTTGGGAATTTCTTGCACTTATGTTTCTTGAACAGGTTCATCCAAACTTATCTCTTCTTCCTGATTCTCTGGATCAGTCTGGATCTAAATTTTAGAAGGGGCTTGGAATTCTTGGACCAAAACATCATTCTGATCATCTTCATCATATTCATAAAACCTTGAGGGTTTTTCAATACCTTCATCAACCTTCACATTTGTACTTTCTATAATCTTTCTCAATCTCTTGTTATAACACCAGTATGCTTTGCTTTGAGTAGAATAACCCAAAAATATTCCTTCATCACTTCTAGCATCAAATTTGCCAAGGGCTTCATCTCTTTTAATATAACATTTGCTACCAAAGACTGAAATACTTCATAGTGGGAGTGATTGCAAACCAGAGTTCATAAAGGGTCTTACCAGTATTGCTTCTGATTTGTACTCGATTAAGAGTATAGACAGCAGTGCTTACAGCTTCTCTCTAGTAGATCTCAGGAACATTTGCTTCCATCATCATGGTTCTAGATGCTTCCTGGATGGTCCAGTTGCTTCTATCCACTACTCCATTCTGCTATGGAATCCTTAGAGAAAACAACTATCTTTTTATCCCATGTTTCTCACAGAATTCTATGAACTCTTCGGATGTGAATTCTCCACCTCTGTTAGACCTAAGACATTTTATGTTTAATTTGGTTTCATTTTCTACCATAGCCTTGAATATTTTGAATTTCTCAAGAGCCTCAGATTTCTCTTTCAGAAAAGTCACCCACATCATCCGGGAGTGGTCATCAATTAATAACATGAAGTATCTATCACCTTGCAAACTCCTGATTCTTGCCGGACCACATAGATCAGTATGTATTAAGTCCAACAATCTGGTAGAAGACTATTCCTTACTTTTGAATGTGACTCTACTCTACTTACCCAACTGACATTCTTTGCACAAACTATTAGTAGGTTTCACCATTCTTGGAAGATCTCTTACAGCCTGAGTGTTGCTTATCTTGATGATATTATCAAAATTCACATGCCACAGTCTCCTATGCCACAACCAACTCTGATCAATTTGAACGAATAAATAACTTTTTCCAGTACCAACCAAGTGGAAGATGTTACCTTTTATTTGACTACCGGATGCAATCTCTGTTCAGGAACTTTCAAAGATCTTACATTTTCCATTTTTGAACTGGAGATCATAGCCTTTGTCCCCCAACTGTCCAACACTGAGAAGATTGTGCTTCAGACCTTCAACATGCAGTACATTATTGGTTTTGTTCTTTCCATCAAAAGAAATAGGTCCTCTACCTCTGATTCTCCTAGTAGAATTATCACCAAATTCTATAACTCTTCCTTCATATCTTTCCAAATCTATGAACTTATTTTTGTCACCTGTCATATGGTGGGAGCATCCACTGTCAATGACCCAATCATCTTTTTCTTCAACTTGAGCAGCCAGAGCTCTTTCTACCATTTTGTGATTGTTAGATTTAGAGGGCATTAGATCTTCTTCCTTGATGGCAATAAACACCCAGTCACTTCCGGATTTGTTTCCTCTCTTTGATTCATCATCTGTTACTCTTTCATCATCATCATCATCTTTATGAACATAGTAACATTTCTTTTGGAATCTTGATCTATTAGGATTTGCCCTTGAAAATCTTTCTGGACACCTTGAGGAAAAATGACCAATCTTATTGCAGTTGAAACATTTGAAGGGCAATTTTCCTTCATACTTACCGGATCCTCTTGGCAGTCTTTTTGCAATAATGGCTTCAAGTTGAGCAGCTTCTACTTCATCTTCTTCCAAATCTTTTCTTGCTTTTTTATACCATGATAGTTTCTTTGAGGAGTTCTCTCCCGGATCAAACTTTTGTTTGCCTTTTACAAAGGCACTAGCTTTGAATGCAGATTTAGTCTTGGGGGGGCATCTCCAAACTCAGCCAATTCAAATGTAGCTAATTTTACAACCAATTGATCTCTTGTGATATTTGAAAAAGATCTAAATTCTTCAATAGCAGTAACCTTGTATTTGTAAGAAGGAGGTAGGGATCTGAGAACTTTGGCAACAATCTCATCTTCATCTAAGATTCCACCAGCACACCTAATGCCACAAACAAGCTCATTTACTTTTCGCATAAATGTAGTGATATTTTCATCTTCAGGTCTTCAAATTTTCCTTTCAAACTCTGTAGCTTGGCACATTTAACATACTTGTCTCCTTCATGCAGAAGTTCTAGTTTTTCCCAAATCTCATATGCAGTTTGTAGATCTATAACATATGTTAGCTCTGAATCAGATAAGGCACTTAGTAGAGCTTCTTTGGCCCGAAGATTATTTTCAACATCTCTGATTTCATCTACAGTTCTCGGACCATTCTGAGGAGGAACATACTTCTTTGAAGCCATGATCCAATATTGCATTCCCATATATTGCAAGTGACATTCCATGCGGCTTTCCCAAAGAGTGTAATTGGTTTCGTCAAACCTCGGACTATCCTTCTTGTAGGAAGACATCCTAGATCTCCTCAAGCAGTGAAGCTCTTTTATAGGAACTTAGCTCTGATACCAATTGTTAGATTCAAGATAGACAACTGAGAGGGGGGGTGAATCAGTTATCCCAAAACTTTCTCCTTTTAACCACTTAAAACCTTCTTGTAATTCAGCAGCATAATAATAAATCAATCATGGAAACATAATGCAAAAATTCAAGAGCAGAAACACATTAACACATATGACACCAAGATTTTAATGTGGAAAACCCAGTTAAAGGAAAAACCATGTGGTGACTCACCAAAGATTGTATTCTCTATTAAAAGAATAAGAAGAACAAAATGTCACTTGCCAATTAGGGTTCACTGCCCAAGCACACTGCATACAAGAGACACATTGTCTACAGAATGATAAATATTACATACTTAAACTGAAGAATAGCATCTTCACCATGCTTGAGTCAGTTCCATTTAAGCTCAATACTTCTGATCTGCCTTTTGCTCTACTCCTCTCTACCACACTCTCATCTCCGCCAAGATACCTTTGAAATGACTTCATAACTCTTATTTATACAAGACATCGACTTTGGAATAATCATCAAAGTCAACAAACTTTACAGAGCAAATACACAAATACAACTTGACTTATTACAAAAGATTTCATGCGGACCATCACATTGTCAACTACATAGATCTAAGACTTCAATCTTCTTTGAGGAACACGCCATGCTTCGTAGAACATCTTCAAGATCATCCGCAAGATGTGTACCTCATCCGGTCGGCCAAGTTTAGGAAGAACATCATCATCTGGAAGTAATTCTTCAATTACGAGCTCAATCTTCAATGCGGACCACCAACACAAACTGGACACAACCAGAGACCTCCACAAGCTTGCCTGAATCACCAAGAACATCCACACTACTTCTGCTTACTGAAATCATTCTCTCCTTCATCTGGAACCTCAAGAACGCAGTCTATCAACACTGTCATATTTGAATAGATGCTTGCGGACCTCCAAACCACGAACCAATTGAGTTGTCAATTCACATTGACTTCCTAAACACTCTACCAAATCCGTAGAACAAGATATTGCATTTCTGGATCTCACCAGACCTATTTGTGTCACTCTGTCACCTCTAAACATCTGTCAAAACCAGTTTTACTTATATAGCCACAACTTCTTCAAATCTTCATGCGGACCTCTCAAATCTTTACTAGATCACCTTTAGACACATATCTACAAACCATTTGATGTGCATCCTCTGATCTTCATTTTAGCTGGGATCTTTGTTTCACTGTCTTCACTGTTCTTCTTTGTTCCTAATAGGACTAATTTTCTCAATATCCTCAGCATACAACTCATCCAATCCTTGTCATCAATGCAACAGGAGTATGTTGACATCAATGACAACACCGGTTAGGCCCATACTTGCAACACGCACATAGTGGCAACTAGACATCCTTCACAGCACTTCCTTATCCTCAATATCATTCCAAAGACTAATCACTTCTTTGAGGATATTGCCAGATTTCATAAAATCATACTGCATAGTTGTCTACTCAACACATTAATGAGAGAAGTTCACACTATCATCTCCAACTCCCCAGGAACCAAAACTATCATGTTATTACCAGTTAAAACTTGAAATATCAATGGTTGGTTAACAAAAGCAGATGAGCTCAAGCAATTTGACGTATTGGTGAATAGATCTAAAGCTTTTGCTTGGGACTACACAGATATGAGAGGAATACATCCTAGTGTTTGTACTCACCACATCTACGCTGAAGATGTCAGACCAGTTCATTAGCCACAATGTAGACCTAATCCTGCTCTCAGAGACATTGTCAAAACAAAAATTCAAAAACTCCTACAAGTGGGATTTATCTATCCTATCTTTGACAGCAAGTGGGTCTCACCTTTGGTGGTTGTTCCAAAGAAAAATAGGAAATGGAGAGTGTGCGTAGATTATAGAGGACTCAATAAAGCAACCTATAGAGACTACTTTCCACTACCCTTCATAGACGGAGTCTTGGATAACTTAGCAGGGAGAAAGTATTTCTCATTTCTAGATGGATTCAGTGGATATAATCAGATACAAGTAGCAATGGAGGACCATGACAAAACAACTTTCACCTATCCTTGGGGAATGTTTGCATATGGAGTCCTTCCCTTTGAATTATGTAATGCCCCTACAACATTTTAGAGGGTTGTTCTGGAAATCTTTGCTAAACTTGTAAATGATTGTGTGGAAGTCTATATGGATGACTTCATTGTATATGGCTCTACTTTTGAGGAAGCACTTAAAACTTGGATAGAGTATTGCAGTGATGTGAATACCATCAGTTATCCTTGAGTCATGAGAAGTGTAATAATAGTAGAACAAGGGATAATGCTTAGACACCACATCGCAGCCGAGGGGATAATGGTGGATCCTAAAAAATTGAAGTGATACAATAGCTAGAGACCCCAAAAAATCAAACTGATGTTAGAAGCTTCTTGGGCCATGCTGGATACTATCGAAGGTTCATAAAAAACTTCAGCAAAATCATAGCTCCTATGTTTGCCCTTCTTCAGAAGGATGTGGAATTTACCTGAACAACGGAATGTCAAACATCGTTTGACATCATTAAAGAAAAACTCACTTCTGCTCTAGTATTACAAGGACCTAACTAGAACCTTCCCTTCCATATTTATGTAGATGCATCCAATGATGTGATTGGAGCAGTTTTAGGCCAAGAAGATGAGAATGGAGGGAAGTATGCTATATATTTCATAAGATTTTGACTCCCACTAAAATAAACTACACCACTACAGAGAAAGAATTCTTAGCTATGGCTCGTGCAATCAACAATTTTAACATTACATTACATGGTACAAGGTAACTACTTTTACAAACCATTCAGCCTTTAAGTACCTAATGAACAAACATGTAGTGAGTGGAAGGATAATCAGATGGTTATTACTTCTCCAAGAGTTCAATGTAACCATTGTTGACAAGGTCGGGAAGTTTAACATAGTAGAAGAATTTTTATCCCGAATCAAATAGGACAATGGAGACTGTACCCCTATTCAAGATGAATTTCCAAATGAAAACTTATTCGCCATCTCCATTAAAACAACTTGGTTTGAAAACATAGCCAACTATTTAGCCACCTTTGAGTTTCCACCAAATTTTACATCGAAACAAAACAAACACCTCATTAGAGAAAGTGCTCAGTTCAAATTGATCAACGATATGTTGTTCAAGAGTGGCCCTGATCTAGTTTTACATCGCTGCATCAAATTAGATGAAACATATAGTATAATGAGAGCATGCCATGATGACCCCTCTAACAACCATTATTTAGCAAAAAGAACCTCCCACAAAATCTTAGGTGCAAGCTACTATTGGCCCTCCATGCACAAGGATGTGAAAAATATGTTCGCCACTGTGACGAATGTCAACATGTAGGGAGACCTACAACATCCAGCAAGATGCCTCTTCAACCACAAATAGTTTTTGAACCTTTTGAAAAATGGAGAGTAGATTTCGTAGGGCCCATAGATCCTCCTTAACAAGGTAAAAAATGCATCCTGGTCTATACTGACTACCAAACCAAATGGGCAAAAGTTCAAGCACTGAAAGTTTCTAGGGAAGAACAAGTAGCAGTTTCCTTTATAACAAAATCTTCCTCAAATTTGGAGCTCCTAGATCAATTGTCACATATCAAGGACTGCAATTTATGTCTAAAGTTCTGTTGGGATTCATTTACCATTTCCAAGTAAGTCATAAGAAATCATCCCCTTACCACCCACAAGCAAATGGTCAAGTGGAAGTAACTAATAGAGAACTTGAAAACATCCTAACAAAAATAATTTCATCAGGAAGGAAAGATTGGGCTAGGAAACTGCACGAAACAGTTTGGGCTTATAACACAACTTGGAAATCAACCACCAGTCTTACTCCCTATGAATTGGTTTTTAGAAAGAAACCTCTTCTACCCATTGAATTTGAATTACAAACGTTGAGAACAACAATGGAAGTAGGTTTGGACGTTGATCGAGCCCAGGTTGAACAAGTCCTACAACTTAGTGAACTACATAAACTCCGCCTAGATTCCATTCACCAGACTGAGTTGGTTCAACAACAACGAAAGGCTTGGCATGACAAGCATATAAAAGAAAGGGAATTCCACAACAGTGATTGGGAATTGTTGTTTGACTCTAGATATAAAGATCAAAAAGGTAAACTTCAAACTCATTCATTGGGACCATATGAAATTTTTGAAGTGTTTCCAAATGGAGCAGTGCAGCTTAAACCCATAGATGGTGATACTTGAACACTTCTAGTCAATGGTCATAGATTGTGGATTTACCACAAACATATAAACAAAGAGGAATTTACAAAGATGGTAGAGATGTAAGGAGAGAACCAATGTATCAACTTTTCCTTAGAAGGGGATACATAAATTTTAAAAAAAGTGTGTATTAATTTTTGAGTATTTGTCTAAATTGTTGTGTACCTATCTAAGCTAGCTATCCAAATTTTAGTATTGTTTTTCTAGAATTTTGCCTTAGAATAGTGCTAAGTTTTAGTAGCATTTTCACCGATTCTCCGAAACTCCATTCCTATTCATGCTAAGTTTCGGTAGCATTTTCACTGATGCTCCAGAAATTCATTCCTATTCATGCTAAGTTTCAGAAGCATTTTCATCAATGCTCCCGAAGTTTGTTCCTGCATTCCGGCAGGATCTTTCAACGATGCTCTAAAACTTTGTTCTTGCATTCTGGTAGCATATTTTCAGTGATGCTCTAGAACTTTGTTCCTACCTTCCAGTGGCATCCTTTAGCGATGCTCTAGAACTTTGTTCCTACATTCCAATGGCATGTTTCAGCGATGCTCTAGAACTTTGTTCCTACGTTCCGGCGGCATCTTTCAATGATGCTCTAGAACTTTGTTCCTACATTCTGACGGCATCTTTTCAGCGATGCTCCAAAACTTTGTTCCTATGTTGTGGAAACTTCTTTTAGTGATTATCTAGAACTTTCTTCCTGCATTTCAGTGGGATCTTTCAGCGATGCTCTGGAACTTTGTTCCTACGTTCCGGTAGCATCTTTTAGCGATGCTCTGGAACTTTGTTCTTGCATTCTGGCAGCATCTTTCAACAATGCTCTAGAACTTTGTTCCTACATTCCGGTGACATCTTTTCAGCGATGCTTCAGAACTTTGTTCTTGCATTCCAGTGGTATCTTTTAGCAATGCTCTGGAACTTTGTTCCTACATTCTAGTGGCATCTTTCAGTAATGCTCTGAAACTTTGTTCCTATGTTCCAACGACATCTTTTAGTGATGCTCTGAAACTTTGTACTTCATTCTGGTAGAATCTCTCTCCAGTACTCTGGAACTTCTTCTCCTTGTTTCTATTATGTTTGTTTTGATAGCATTCCATCCCGATTCTCCAGAACTTGTGGCCCCTTGCAAATACTTTAAAATTTTCAAAACCTATCCATTCATATCATTTCTGCCATCCAACTCTTCCATACCAAAGAATTTATTCAAACGAATTCTTTATGTTACCACCCTCTCTCATAATAAGTAAAAATTATTATGACCACTTAAATTCATAATAATTAAACACTCTAGCCATGTCATCAACATCATTAATAAATCCACCAAAACCTTTTTGCTATCCCATCCAAAGCTTCACATTAATGATCTAAAAGATCATAAATGTGACCATTATGTTAGCAAAGGTGAAGTGAATTCAAATCAATTTAGGGACGTAAGGTACGTACATGTTATTTCTTAATTAAGCAATAGATTGTAAATAGGATTTAATAAATTGGTACACATTTACCCCTCTTTCCAAAATTAGAAATCTATGGGACCTATACTTCGACTAGAGCAAATGACAGTGCACTAACTCCACATCATACAAGGTAATAATGAGCACAACATCTAGGTTGGCATGTTGAGTTGAAAGATATCACATCATTTGATCATTCAGTTTAGTAAGCTTAATAGTTGGTCACCTTCGTCGTCATAACAGTTTAGTGAAGAATTCAATAAGAATTAGCAGAGGAATTAAAATGGGGGCAAACCAGAAATCAGAACCTAATTCTCCAAAGAAGTTGTTGGCCCTATAGAACATTTCAGAACTATTTCAAAAGGCAGCGTGGTTGGAGTTTGTAAAAAATTTGAGGGGTACAATTTGGAGCTAGTCAAGGAGTTTGTCTAGAATTTTTTAGATGGGTATTCCATAGTGCGAGGCCAGAAATTCAAGGTGAGTTGTCAAATCATTTCTAATATTTCTAGTATTAAAATGAAGGGATAAACATAGAAGAATTGTAAAATCCCTCAAATCCATCACAAAAGTATAACAAAGTAAAATGAAGTATAATTCACTTAAATACAACATCACAAAAAATGAAAGTAAAATGATGTAATAATCCACTTAATTACAATATTTAATCATAAACAATAACTTCATCAAGAAGAATCAATAGAGTCAATAAATCTTCACAAAGAAAATTTCATCGATATAAATCAAATAAGTCTTTAAATCTTACATATTCACTTGCCAAATCTAGGTAATAAGCACTATGAATCAAAATAGAAAAACCCTTTAGCAACATGCCTTAATACATCCAAAAAGGTACAATTACAAGTACATCAATGAATAAAATCAACACTCTCCAGATGCATGAACCAAGTGGTCCACCACCTGCAAACCGAGAGACGGGAACATGGCTCAAGTGCTTTTCCACCCAACCATGAAGTATTTACACTTCCCCAGATCCCTTCATGAAATGAAGGAAACCTAGCCCTGACGAAATGTCTAGCTACCTGGAAACAACTAGCAGGAGGGAACACCCGATGCAACTCTGATGTCTAAATGTGCAAGTCTATGTAATGAAATGCAGATCATCTCACAATAGGCATGTGACAGAGATATATATAATGTGCTAGACAATGAAACATCTATTTCAATGTTGAATCTCGATTAGATCTAAACCTTTAATAAGTAATTTGGTCAATTTCTGAAAAGAGGAAAAATCATCTCTGATATATCCACATTGGCATCCTACCTAGAAAGCAACCCAATACATTCCTATCTACCTCTTTCCCAAAGAAGCAATAAAGGAATAAAATAAAGGAAATAAATTGAAAATCACTTATGACCACCTCTAATCCCTTTCCAACATTAATAAAGAAAGAACAATTTTCGATCAAGCAGAAATGAAGATCACCATGAATCCTTTTTAAAAGCAATAATCTGATTATATTCTCAATCATATTTCCATGGTTTAAATAAATTGTTGAAACTAATGATTTACTTCACAACCAAATATTGTTTCATAATCCAAGCAATCAAATAAAATGATGGTGTTTGACTACTCCACACTCATACAATAAGGTTTCATACATACTTGTGTCAACTTTTATTTCTATCTTTCCTCTAGATCAAGTAAACAAGTAATAGAATAGAACAATCAATGTTTCCCTATAAATCATTTCAAATTCCTTTTTAATAAAACATCAATCAGGAAATATAAGCTATGAATAAATCCACTAATTCAGTCATTCACTTCTTTCAATAATAATCAATTTAATTCCCAATTCTGCCTTCCTGTCATTTTTGTGATAGGAGGTTTATAAAACACCTTTAAATAATTAAAACAGTCTTCCTGTCACTTCTACGACAGGAAGTTAATTTAAACATAATAAACACTTCAAACAGACTTCCTATCGCTATGGCAACAGGAATTGCTACAAAAACCAAAACAGCGAATAGGAACAAGTAATTCATTTGAATGGCATGCTAAAGAATAAGACTTTTAATCTATCGACTTGATTTTTCCAATATGTTGTTTAATCGGTTTAACAGTTTTGTTATCTTTTATTTTTATCTAGCCATAGTCCAACATTATTGTTGTCTAACTTTGGAAGTCTACTATTCAATCATACAGAGGTCATTTTCTGTCTACTGTTATCTCAGCTAATGCATAAATGCAAAATATAGTCATAAGATAAGTTTACCAAAACAACAGAAAGCTTATTTCAAGAGGTTCATTTATCTAACATAGAGGAGGTCAATTTATGTAAACTAATGTTCATTTCAGCTAATATGAAATCAAAATACAGTCATGATCTTTTACCAGCATGCAATAAAATACAGTCATAAGTGTTGCAAGTATGAGGTGAGCCAGTGTTGTCATTGATGTCAACATACTCATATTGCATTGACAAGAAGGATTTGATGAGCTGTGTGCTGAGGATATTGGGAAAATTAGCCTCAGTCAGGAACAGTGAAGAACAGTGATGAGAAGAAGGTAAATGTACTGTATAGGATGAGAACCGGAGGATGCGGATTAAAGGGTTAGTAGATATGAGTCTTGAGATGCTACAGATAAGATTTCAGAGGTCCGCATGAAGATCTGAAGGAGTTGTGGCTGCCGGTATAGAACCGGGTCCGGCAAGTATCCGGAGGTGATAGAGGATCACAAAAAGGTCCGGTGAGGTCCGGAATTGTATCATCCTAATCTGCGGATCGGACTGAGTGTTTGGGATGTCCTTGTGATGTGTCATCCTGATTTGTGTATGATTTGGAGGTCCGGAAGTACCTCTTGCATTATGACAGTGGCGACAGACTGTGTTCTTGAAGTTCCGGATGAGGAAGACAAGAGATCCCAGTAAGTAGAAGAAGTGCGGATGTATCCGGACATTCAGACAGGCTTGTGAAGGTTCTTGGATCATGTTTAGGTTGTGTTGTTGGTCCGCATTGATGATAGAGCCCGGAACTGAAGTTATTCTTCCGGATGAAGTTCTTGCTCTGTTTAGCCGACCGGATGAGTTGTTCATCCTGCGAATGTTCTTGTGATGGCCGACCGGATGTGTTATTCATCTTGCGGATGCTCCTATGGTTGTTTGCCGACTTAGATGTTTGTTCCTAAGTCGATGTCTTGTATAAATAACGGTTTGTGAGTTCATTTCGAGGTGTGGTGTGAGGATGAGTATGATATAGCGAAGAAACGTGCGAAAGGCAGAGCAGAGATTGTTGGGCTTAATTGGAACTGATCCGGACATGATAGAGATGTCATTCTCCAGTTCAAGACTGTGATTTTTATCACTTTGTAGACAGTGTGTCTCCTTGTAGGCAGTGGGCCTCTTTGTGAGCAGTGTGCTCGGGCAGTGAGCCCTTATTGGCATGTGCCATTCATTTTTCTTTATTCTTCTAACAGAGAATAATTCTTGGGTTAATCACCCCGTGGTTTTTCCCTTAACCGGGTTTTCCACGTCAAAATCTTGGTGTTCAATGTGTTGATGCTTATCTGCTCTTGTGTTTATGTATTATGCTTCCATGGATGATTATTTGATATGCTGCTAACTAACAACAGAGAGTTAAGTGTTTGAATGACAAGAAGTTTTATACAACTGATTCACCCCCCCCCTCTCAGTTGTATGCCCTAGATCCAACAATTGGTATCAGAGCTAAGTTCATCTGATAGGAGCTTAACCGCTTGAGGAGATCCAGGATGTCGTCATACAAGAAGGATAGTCCGAAGTTCGATGGAACCAACTTCACTCTCTGGAAAGGTCGCATGAAGTGTCACTTGGAATGTATGGGAAAAGCATACTTGGCTATGATTTCAAAACCATATATACCTCCACAAGGTGGTCCGACAACTCTGAATGAAATCACAGAAGCTGAAAACAATCTGCGGACCAAGGAAGCCCTTCTAAGCGCATTGAATGACTCAGATCTCTTGAATGTCATTGACCTACCAACTGCATATGAGATCCTAACTAAACTGGAACTTCTGTATGAAGGAGATGAGTTTGTCAAAAGTGCAAGGTTGCAAAGTCTGAAAGGGAAATTTGAAAGATTGAAAATGAGAGATGATGAAAACATCACTACCTTTATGCCAAGAGTAAATGAGCTGGTATGTGGAATCAGAAATGCTGGTGGAACTTTAGATGAAAATGAGATTGTCTGCAAAATCCTAAGATCCCTTCCTGCTGCCTACAAAATCAAAGTTGCTGCCATTGATGAATTCAGAGCCCACACAACTGTCACAAGAGAACAACTGGCTGGCAAACTAGCTGCATTTGAAATGACCGAGTTTGGAGATGATCCTCCCAAGACTGAATCTGCTTTCAAAGCCAGTGCCTATGTGAAAGGCAAACAGAGATTTGATCCGGGTGAAAACTCATCAAGGAAAATGTCATGGTATGACCAAGCAAGAAGAGACATGGAAGAAGAAGAAGCAGAAACAGCTCAACTTGAAGCCCTCATTGCAAAAAGACTGCCAAGAGGATCTGGTAAGTATGAAGGAAAACTACCCTTTAAGTGTTTCAACTGCAATAAGATTGGTCATTTTGCCTCAAGATGTCCGGAGAGATCTGCAAGATCTAATACTCACAGACAAAGGTTTCAAAAGAATTGCTATTATGTTCATGAAGAAGATGACAATGAAGGAGTAACAGATGATGAATCAGAACTAGGAAGCAAATCCAGAAATGAGTGGGTGTTTGTAGCCATCAAGGAAGAAGATTCAATACTTTCTGAATCTGTCAATCACAAAGTTGTTGAGAAAGCCTTGGCTGCTCAAGTGGAAGAAAAGGATGATTGGGTTATTGACAGTGGATGTTCTCACCATATGACTGGTGACAAGAATAAGTTCTTAGACTTGGAAAGATATGAAGGAGGAATGGTAAAGTTTGGTGACAATTCTGCTGGCAGAATCAGAGGTAGGGGAACTATTTCCTTTGATGGTAAGAGCAAAACAGGTAATGTACTGTATGTTGAAGGATTGAAGCACAATCTTCTCAGTGTTGGTCAGTTAGTGGACAAAGGCCATGATCTCCGGTTCAAGAATGGAAAATGCAGAATCTTTACAAGCTCCGGAACTGAAATTGCATCCGGTACTCAGACAAAAGGTAATATCTTTCATCTGGTTGGTTCAAATAAAAGTTGTTTGTTTGTTCAAATTGATCAGAGTTGGTTATGGCATAGAAGAATGTGTCATGTAAATTTTGATAACATCATCAAGATAAGCAATACTCAGGCTGTGAGAGATCTTCCAAAATTGATGAAACCTACAAATAGTGTGTGTAAAGAATGTCAGTTAGGTAAACAAAGCAGAGTCTCTTTCAAAAGCAAAGATCAGTCTTCTACCGGATTGTTGGAATTAGTACATACTGATCTATGTGGTCCGACAAGAATCAAGAGTCTGCAAGGTGATAGATATTTCATGTTGTTAATTGATGATCATTCCCGGATGATGTGGGTTACCTTTCTAAAAGAAAAATCAGAAGCTTTTGAGAAGTTCAAAATCTTCAAAGCTATGGTGGAGAATCAAACCGGATTGAAACTAAAGTGTCTAAGGTCTGATAGAGGTGGTGAATTTACATCTGGTGAATTCATTGACTTTTGTGAGAAACAGGGTATAAGGAGACAGTTGTCTGCTCCTAAGACTCCACAGCAGAATGGAGTAGTTGAGAGAAAGAACCGGACCATCCAGGAAGCTGCTAGGACAATGATGTTGGAAGCAAATGTTCCTCAAATGTTTTGGAAAGAAGCTATCAGCACTGCAGTTTACACTCTCAATCGAGTTCAAATCAGAAACAACACCGGTAAGACCCCCTATGAACTCTGGTTTGGCATCACTCCTACTGTGAAATATTTCAGAGTATTTGGTAGCAAGTGTTATATTAAAAGAGATGAAGATCTAGGAAAGTTTGATACTAGAAGTGATGAAGGAATTTTCTTGGGCTACTCCACTCAAAGCAAAGCATACCGGTGTTACAATAAGAGATTGAGAAAGATGATAGAAAGCACCAATGTAAAGGTCAATGAAGGAATTGAGAAGCCTTCAAGATTTTATGAGTTTGATGAAGATGACCAAGACAGTGTTCAAGGACCTCAATCCTCTCCGATGAGACAGAGTCAGCCTGATCCGGTAAATCAGGAAGAAGAGATAGGTTTGAATGAACCTGATCAAGAAACAGCAGTGCTGGATACTCCCAAAATTCCAAGGTATGTAAGACTGAATCACTCTGAAGATCAGATTATAGGTGACAGAAGCAAAGGTGTACAAACTAGAAGGAATATTGCTCAAAATCAGAATGAATGTTGTCTGATTTCAAAGATTGAACCTAAAACAATAAATGAAGCCTGCAATGATGAAAACTGGACCAAAGCAATGGAAGATGAATTGATGCAAATTGAGAAAAATCATACTTGGGATCTTGTTCCCAGACCTAGAGACAGGAATGTAATTGGAACCAAGTGGGTCTTCCGGAACAAACTAAATGAAGCTGGTGAAGTAATCAGAAACAAAGCTAGATTGGTCTGCAAAGGCTACTCTCAAATAGAAGGAATTGACTTTGAAGAGACTTTTTCTCCGGTAGCAAGAATTGAAGCAGTCAGATTACTTCTTGCATTTGCTGCCTTCAAAGACTTCAAGGTATATCAGATGGATGTCAAGTCTGCCTTCCTAAATGGTGATCTGGAAGAAGAAGTCTACATTGAACAACCGGATGGATTTCAATTGTCTGATAATAATGATATGGTCTGCAAGTTGAAGAAAGCCTTGTATGGATTAAAGCAAGCCCCAAGAGCATGGTATGAAAGGTTGGATAAGCATCTTGTGCAGATTGGATTCAACAAAGGTACTGCTGACAGTAACTTATATTTCAAAATTGATCATGAAAACATTCTGATTGTTGAAGTGTTTGTGGATGACATCATTTTTGGAGGAAGAGATAGTATGTGCAAAACTTTTGCAAATCAGATGAAAAGTGAGTTTGAAATGTCTATGCTTGGTGAAATGAATTTCTTCTTGGGTCTGCAAATTACTTAAACAAAAGAAGGGATCTTCATTTCTCAGACCAAATATGTGAAAGAATTGTTAAAGAAATTTGGTATGGAAGACTCAAAGCCTATGAACACTCCTATGGCAACCGGATGTAAGTTAAGCAAAGATGATGATTCTCCAAAGGCAGATCAGACAAAGTATAGATCAATGATTGGTGGATTGTTCTATCTCACTCAAACTAGACCAGATATAATGCAGGCTGTTGGTCTTGTGGCAAGATTCCAGGCTGATCCTAGAGAATCTCATGTTATAGCAATCAAAAGAATTTTTAGATACTTGAAAGGAACAGTTGAGTATGGTCTATGGTACCCTAGAGATCCGGACTTCTCTCTTCATGCTTACACAGATGCAGATTGGGCAGGAGATGTGGATGACCGGAAGAGCACTAGTGGTGGAGCATTCTTTTTGGGGAAGAGATTGGTTTCTTGGCTAAGCAAGAAACAAGATGCAATATCTCTGTCTACAACTGAAGCAGAATACATTGCAGCAGCAGGTAGTTGCACTCAAATCTTATGGATGAAGCAGATGCTAAGAGACATCAAAGTTGAATATGAGAAGCCTATCACAATTTTCTGTGATAATTCAAGTGCAATTAATATCTCCAAGAATCCGGTATTGCATTCTAAGACTAAGCACATATCTATTAAATTTCACTTTTTGAGAGAACAAGTAAACAAGGAAGAAGTCAGATTGGAGTATGTTCCCTCCAAGGATCAGATTGCAGATATCTTTACAAAACCTCTTCCCAAAGACTCTTTTGAATATCTCCGGGAGAAGTTAGGGGTCATGGCCCCTCCGGTGATGAACTAAGATGCACTGATGTGCATCAGTCCGGTGGCTATCACAGTCATATCTTGTGATCCGGACTAATGGGGAGCTGCAACTAAGGGGGAGCAGCTGGTATGATTCTGATGCATGAGAATTGCAAGTATGAGCCCTTTGCCATTGATGTCAAAGGGGGAGAGAAGACATGTGAAAAACAAGTGGTTGATGATCAAAGGGGGAGCAGTAAAGGAAGAGAAGACATATGAAAAGTTGAAGTTCTTGTCTTAATGGTTTTTCACATCATATGTTGCCATCAATGACAAAGGGGGAGATTGTTGCAAGTATGAGGTGAGCCAGTGTTGTCATTGATGTCAACATACTCATATTGCATTGACAAGAAGGATTTGATGAGCTGTGTGCTGAGGATATTGGGAAAATTAGCCTCAGTCAGGAATAGTGAAGAACAGTGATGAGAAGAAGGTAAATGTACTGTATAGGATGAGAACCGGAGGATGCGGATTAAAGGGTTAGTAGATATGAGTCTTGAGATGCTACAGATAAGATTTCAGAGGTCCGCATGAAGATTTGAAGGAGTTGTGGCTGCCGGTATAGAACCGGGTCCGGCAAGTATCCGGAGGTGACAGAGGATCACAAAAAGGTCCGGTGAGGTCCGGAATTGTATCATCCTAATCTGCGGATTGGACTGAGTGTTTGGGATGTCCTTGTGATGTGTCATCCTGATTTGTGTATGATTTGGAGGTCCGGAAGTACCTCTTGCATTATGACAGTGGCGACAGACTGTGTTCTTGAAGTTCCGGATGAGGAAGACAAGAGATCCCAGTAAGTAGAAGAAGTGCGGATGTATCCGGACATTCAGACAGGCTTGTGAAGGTTCTTGGATCATGTTTAGGTTGTGTTGTTGGTCCGCATTGATGATAGAGCCCGGAACTGAAGTTATTCTTCCGGATGAAGTTCTTGCTCTGTTTAGCCGACCGGATGAGTTGTTCATCCTGCGAATGTTCTTGTGATGGCCGACCGGATGTGTTATTCATCTTGCGGATGCTCCTATGGTTGTTTGCCGACTTAGATGTTTGTTCCTAAGTCGATGTCTTGTATAAATAACGGTTTGTGAGTTCATTTCGAGGTGTGGTGTGAGGATGAGTATGATATAGCGAAGAAACGTGTGAAAGGCAGAGCAGAGATTGTTGGGCTTAATTGGAACTGATCCGGACATGATAGAGATGTCATTCTCCAGTTCAAGACTGTGATTTTTATCACTTTGTAGACAGTGTGTCTCCTTGTAGGCAGTGGGCCTCTTTGTGAGCAGTGTGCTCGGGCAGTGAGCCCTTATTGGCATGTGCCATTCATTTTTCTTTATTCTTCTAATAGAGAATAATTCTTGGGTTAATCACCCCGTGGTTTTTCCCTTAACCGGGTTTTCCACGTCAAAATCTTGGTGTTCAATGTGTTGATGCTTATCTGCTCTTGTGTTTATGTATTATGCTTCCATGGATGATTATTTGATATGCTGCTAACTAACAACAGAGAGTTAAGTGTTTGAATGACAAGAAGTTTTATACAACTGATTCACCCCCCCCCTCTCAGTTGTATGCCCTAGATCCAACAATAAGATCATGCTACAGGAACCTACAATTTTGTCTAAGTTTGATCTCAGCCATCATACAGAGAAGAAATGTGAGTTGAATCATTTTATTAGTCATTTAACTGCGATCTATTTTCGGCATAGAGGTTCCAAATCAAACTGGAAAACTAGATCTGTGAATATAAGGAACTAAAACTATGTTTTATCAAACAGAGAATCGACACCATGAAAACTAGAAGGTAAGGGTGATAGTAAGAAGAGATCAATCCAAATGGATCACCCAACATAGTCTAAATAGCCTGGAGAAGTCGACGACCGGGAAGAACCAATGCTCATGTGCAATAAAAGAGAAAGAACAGCCAGCAAATAAGCTAAGGTAAGCGGCCAAATAAGATCGATGGCCAGGCAGGGAGAATCAGCCAAAGAAGGAAGATCGGCCGGCCACAACATGGTAGGATCTTAAACAATTCAAGTGACCATTCACATCAGAAGAGAATTTATTTAAACCAGTCACAGCCAACTGAATTTAAAACATTTAACAACCAAATAAAAACCTGGAAGAGGAGGCGACAGTGAAGAGGAATAGATGATGCGGATTTGTTCTCCTGTCACTCAGTAAAACTCTAAAGGTCTCAGCTACAAGTCCTTGGTTCTTCTCTTCCAAATCGTAGCCCTCTCTGCATTTCGTGGTCCCCTTTTGTGATTGATCTACCTTGTTTTAATCCCCAATTACCTCTCTCTAAAATTGGCAATCAGCCAATTAGACTTTTCTAACTTCCAGTTCCAACTCTCTCTTTGCATGAAAATATAATATTTAAAAACTCATATATTTCTATTAAAAAAACAATAATAGCAACTTATTATAATATTTTCTGTCGCATGGGAGACCGGATAAATTAAATTAATCTTTTAATTCAAATCTAAATATAATAATAATTTATTTCATATTTGTTTAACTTATATTTCTTCTATTTAAACTTAAACAATAATCTATTTATTATTCTTACTATCGCATGTGCGATAGGAATAACTATTTAATTCAATAATCAATACAATAATACTATTTTTGCATTTAAACTATCGTTATGCACAAAACTAATCTAATAATCAATTAAAGAAATGCATTACACTTTTGCATAATAATATCAAATTTAATCTATTATTTAATTACGGGGAACATATTGTCTTCCAAACATCTATAAATAATATATTATTATTTAATTTAAACTACAAACTTATTTATTCTCATTCAAATATAAAACACCATTTAACTATGATTCGAAAGCAAATAACCACACATTAATGCAATTAAATCCATTTCATTATGCATATGCAACTAAGTGATGTGTGTGATTGCATCAAGGTAACCCATCCATTAGCTCTTGCCAAGTGGCTAGAACATTTCTACCTCAGCCATGCTCTTGTCTTCGAAGAGTATCTACATCCAATTACACTCACTAGACGTCAATAGGTTAGTATCTCAAAACATAGCCGAAGCAAATCACTGCATTAATATTCCATATTAAAAATAATTTCCAAATTTCATCAATTAACTCATAATGATTACATCCACGTAAGTAAAATTATTTAAAGTAAAATCAATCATGATAATTGTTCATTAATCTAGAATAATTATATTGTCCATAAAAATGAGACGTGACAAGAATCAACAAATGTTTCCTATTAGAAAATGCTAGAACTCTTTTTAAGGGAAGGGGAGCCTCAGCCCCAGCTAGTCACAGGTCCTAGGGATCAAAACAAGGGTATTCAGAGGATGTCGATTGCAGAGCCCTGGAAAATTATGGTCACATGAATTATCAAATATTTAACATGTGACGGCCAGTGTGTCGCCATTGTAGGGCCTCCCTTTCACCTACTTATTCAATTGTGCCACGACGCTAAGAAACCTGAACTCTAAATCAACCTCCCTACTTTCTTGTATAATTCCATCATTCATATGGTAGAAAGGTATAAGGTTGGGTCAGGACCTTTGAAGCAGCATGGCCTAATCACATTAAATTGCAAATATCAATTACTGAAGAAGAGAAAAATAGATAAGAGGTGGCAGAAATTCCTTAGCAAATTTGAAACCCCAGCATCTGCAGAACACTTTGAGAGGGGGGAATCTTCTGGTATGGCCATAGAAAACCCTAGGGAACCTTCCCTTGAACCCCAGCAACATAGAGGGGCTCTTAAGGATGAGGCTCTAAAATATGCACCAAACCCTTTGGAAACTGGTGATCCTCCTAGGACATATAATGTTTGAGAGACTTCATAAAAATGAGAAGAGGTGGAATTTATTTATTCCAAAGATGAACAAGAAATTGGCCTACCTAGGGCAAGGAAACAGTGGCCTAAAGAAAAATTACAGAGACCCTCTCCTCCAAGGAGAAGTAAAAGGCTAGCTGCGGACATAAGTTGTTCTGCTACATTCGAACATCTACCTATTCCAAAAAGAAAAAGGTAGGATAGATAGTCAAATATAAGTGAAACCCTGGGGAAAAATGACACTCAAGAGTTTAAAAAAGAAACTGATCCACTTGAGAAAGAAAAAGAGGAGGTAGATAAATAGAACCTAGCTAATACAAATATAGAAGGAACTAAAGAACAAGAATAAAATCCTATGGAGATGGTCTTAATGACTAAACAACCACTACATAAAAATGAGCCTAAAACAATTCTGCCAAAGAAACATCCACCTCCATTAGATAATATAGATGAAACATGGAAAGACCTTGTAGGCGAAGTTAATGAAGGAAATATATTTGACTAGAATACAAAGATTTTTAAGTCACCTCTTTCAACAAATGTAGAAAATGAAAAGTACAATCAGATGGAATCTGAGTTGAATAGATTGAGAGAAGAAGTTGTACAGTTAAGAGATAAGTTACAGCATAGTGATGAGCATATTTGTGTCCAGAAGCAGAGCATTGATGAAAAAGAATAATTGATACCGCAAAGGGATCAAAAGGTAAGAGATTTGGAAGCTAAACTAAAATAGAAAGATTAACCTATTGAATACTTGCAGTCCCAATTAAAATAGGTTGGGGAGAAAAACTAGGAAAACTCATCAGTGCTATCTAATAAAGATGTACAACTAAAGAAATTGACTGATAATTTTGTAGTGTTTCTTCAAGCTTTTGTGGAAAGACAAGAAAAACATAAACAAGAGCTTAATGCATCCCTTAGCCAAATAGTGGAATTAGAGCAAGAATTACAAGAAATGAATACCAAACTAGTCATGGAGTCTAAGGAAATACAAACTAAGCCAACAAAGATGGAATGGTTCCAGGTGCACATTCCTCCCTTGCTAAGAAAATGGATGGAAAGCTATTACTTTTTGAGGCAGGCTAGAATAGAGAATACTCATCTTAAGAAGGAGTTAGTACTATTGAAAGAATCCTATGATAGATTGTACCAAGCAAAAAAGAAGCATGAAAAATAGAAGAGTTATTATTGGCTTGTAGAAAACCATCCAGGTTGTATTCAATGTTCCTCAATGAGAAGGCATTAAGATGGAAGTTCCTTAGAATCTCTTTTAATCTACCTCATGACCCAGATGATAAGCAATTCTTGGAGAAATTTAAAATGTCACCCCCTACTCAACAAAATCTGCTTTGTGAATTCTTTGTGCATAATTTTTTGTTGGAAAAATATAATGATTTCTTTATCAACCTCTTTGTAGGAGAGGTACAACTCAGAGCCTTTTTGTCTAACTTGCAAAATCAGCTTAATCAGTAGGACAAAACTAGGGAGTATCTATAGGTAGAGAGGATAGTAGTACTCCTCATGAGGCACCCATATCACAAACCCTTTGCTTTCAAAACCCATTTTAGAAGAATTAAGAAGTATGAGGCCATGCAAGAAAAATACAATGAAAGTTTAAGAATCTGTTTTGAGGTTTTCAAAATAAGTAGGCCAAACTTAATAGATAGGGCATGGAGTGCATGTGAGGACTGGTATACCCCTCTACCAATGTACCTAAAAAAAAGAGAAATGATCTCTCCAACTAACCTCAAGTGGTCATATAAGAGGGCAGAAGCCTTGATAGAAATATTATAGCAGATTAAGACTAAGTGGATATGCATGAGGTACAAACATCCTTTGATTATTCAACCCCCACCTACAGTCTTGGTTACTTTAGAGAAGGACCTAAGAGATCTTCAAGCATGGAAAATGAGAGTGAAATTGCATAAGGGTTTTCTTAAATATCATGATCATCAGGATCCTGAAGTAAGGGACATGTATGACCTCAGTTCATTGTTTGATGAACTCAATAGGAAGAGAGAAGCAGAGAAATAGAGGATCCACTCACATCAAAGAGCAAGAGGACCTATTCAACCTTAGATAGGGGAGAGTGATGAGGTAAAAATAACCCCATTTTTATCATCAACCTCTTGACCCTTTCTATGCCACCAAACTACCTTGAACTATGCCAATTTATTAATCTTATATGTAATAATTATTTATTTTGGAAGAATGTTGTACAAATCTTTGTTCTTGAATTGACTAGATTTTGTCGCTAATGCTAACATGATTTTGTGAAAAGATCTGTGTGTTGATACAGGTTTTTGAGTATTGCAAAGTGGGAGGAATAGACATGAATACGGACTAGAGTCAATAGCACCAGAACAATAGGGTGCTAGAATTTTAGGAGACAGATTATCAAAGACTTCAATCTTTTATTACCATCTGACCACTTAGTAGTTATCCATCTTTTGTATTATTTTAAAATCACTCAAGACATTTAATAGATCCACTCAAAGCCTTTGTTATACCATATTTAAAATACAACTAGTTTAGTTAAATTCTATTTTTATCTTGTTGAAAACTTTTTCAGTGGCATTGATGAGTCGCCCTAGTATATAGGATTTTGGTATTGATATAGATTATCTTGTTACTTTTCAAACAATCATGCTATGAATGAATAGAATCAGATTTTGCTCTGCATCAAAATAGCGTTATTGAGTAATGTGTATGCAAACTAGAATTTGAGTTGTTAATGATGAATGTGATTTGAATCAATAAAAGATCTCCGGAGAGCTGACCACTCGAAGGAACTAGGGATAGATAAGTATTTTGATGTTTCATGAAAGTGTTGTTTATGTTTTGTTCTATGATTGTTTTGTCCTGAAGTATATAACTTTCTATTTTGTGTTATCATGGTAGAATGATGTTAATGTTAACCTGCAGGGTATTGTGTTCAATTGTTTTCAAGCATAGTGAAATCTTCAGTTGTAATTTCTAAAGTTCTCTGTGTTGTCTTGTAATTTCTGGAGTTTTGGAGTTGCTTTCTATAAAAAGGATTTTTGGAGCTTCTGTTTAGTTTAGAAGTTCAATATTAATTTATAGTACAAATTTGGATTTAAAGAATTTCCTACTTTCTTAGATTAGAATGTATCTTTCAAATTCATAGTTTCAAGTTCGTGTGCTTTTTAGATTAAGTTCATATGCTTTATAGGTTAGATTCAAATGCTTTGTAGACTAAGTTTGTATGCTTTCTAGTTTAAGTTCATATTGTCATAACTTTCCTAAAAATACAGAAAATCATTGCTAGGTTGAGATATCCAAACCAATTCCCTATTGCATACAGCCTTGGACACTACCCAATCAACAAATTGATACATTTTCAACTAAAGTGTTAGGTCTTAACAACAACATGCCAGGGCACTTGGGGAAAGTCATCCAAAATCTCTCCACTAAACTATTGAGGCACTCGTGCAGTAGGATGCTCCTTTTTCATGCCATTCTAATCCATCAAGTGGACAACACCTCAAGAATAGATCCAAGCAACTCTATCACCTAGCCACAATCCCTCTATCTCTCTATAAGGATCTACAATAGTGTCCTCATCTATCAAATGGCCATTGCTCATGTAGTCACATCAAAAGAACCCATCCTACCCCATCATATAACTCTAGGAAGTGTTAGATCCAAAGGGAGCATCTTGGGTTGAAATAGAATGATGTGCTCGTCAATATACGACATGATAAGAGAAGGCTAGCTAAAAGATAAATTTCCCCATTGTGCTATTTGATACAAGTCTTAATAGACCAAGGCTAATATACCAATGCCCGATGCAAAGACTATGCCTCACTCTAATCACAGTATGATTATTGCCCAACACCACCAAACCATAAGCATATTCTTGCTTGTCAATAAGCATGAAGCAATTAGACCTATCAAGACCTTCTTTAGGGGCAAAATGTCAAGTTCAAGAATGGAAGTAAGCTGTACAACATGATGATCTCCAAGATGGGTTGCTCCCATCACTGCAACCCAAGTGCACCTCTCTCGCTCTAACTCACTCTCAAAAGGTATAAGTGATTCCCCTCTAACAAGAACCACAAGGATGCAGTAGACATCATTCAAAGTGATGGTCCAATCTCCAACAACGAAAGGAAATTGGAAAGTATTTAGATCTACATCCCAATATGTAAGAATGTCACAATAGATATGCAAAGAAGAATGAACAATTGAAATGCAAGCAATCTTAGAAAGGCGTGTCCTATTGAAAGAATAGCATGGTCAACGTCAACCAGACCCTCTAGATCTAACTGAGACTAGGCCTTATCACGTGTAGTGTTCCATCAAATATAGGTGTCCTACAAAAGAGAAAATGCCAAGATAGACCTTTGTAAACTAGAAAACCCTAAAAATCATAAAACTTTTAGAAAACCCCTAAAAATTGATGTGACAAGAAAAATTGACACAATTAAACCCAATACTCATAAATTATAGGTGTGTCCTTTTATATTTTCATTTATTTATTTTAAGCCAATTATATATTAGATTAACACTTGAATCAGTTTGTATATTAAGTCCAAATGTGAGACAACAACAATAGGTAAGGCTATTCTTTGGGAACAATACCTACCTTTCATGTAGACTACTGTCCCTAAGGGGGGAAATATAGTAGGTGCAAAAATAGCATTAGTACAATATGGTGGTCCTATGATGAGATGGTAGTCATAGCTCATTACACTCAAAGGTGTGATTTTACCCCTCCCCATAGTTTCAAGTCTTGATGACTTCCACTTTTATTTTTTCATCTTTTGTCCCTCTTATTTGTTGGGAATTAAGGTGTCTCAACCTTGTAAATTCCTTGCATTTATTATTATAATGTAATTTATTTACTTAGCCTATGTTGTAATTTTGTTGCACATCCTATTTTGTCATCTAGTGTTAAGTGGCACGATGAGTTGTCACTCCACTTGTAAGGTGACTAGGATGGTCAACTCACTCCATGTGGAGATAGGCATTCCTTTTGTGTGGTAGAGGTTTTCTGCCATGTGTCGTCATCTTGACTGAAACGGTTATGACAAATTCCTATGACAGAATCTATGATATGTAAGAATCAGAAATAGAAACTTCTATGATAGGTGAAGACATGTGTCACAAGACATCTTGGAAGAAGGCATCTTTGGGTGCCCCAAGGAGGGTTATGTCATGTTGCAAGAGAATATGCTATTTATAGTCTGTGTATGATAGATTCTCTTATAGTTGTAAGTTATGACAGCTATGACAGATTCTATGACAGCCGGTTGGTGCGTAAGAGCATCGGTCATTGCCCAAATTGGAAATAGGCGACCATATTGGGATGGGGTGATATGACAAGTGTCATGACCATGCTACAATGTTGGACAAGTGTCCCTAGGTGTGGCTTTTGGGCCATGAGGCCAAGTTGGACACCCATTCCAAGATATGTTTAGTTTTGCCTTGAAAACTTCAATATATGCAGGTGCTTGGAGAGGAGATGTAGGAGGTGATTAACAGGTGTTGTTATGCTGACAGTTTGTCTTCAGATACGAGTGTCGAAGACTCTTGAGATCTTGCATTGCAAGTTTATTATAAACCATTACAATTTTGATAATACATTGTGCAGGTTTTGGAGTGTGGGGTTTTTTACCCAATAAGGGTTTTCCCCACGTATATCTTGTGTCTCTCTTCTTCTGTCTTACATTCTTATGTGGTGCATTGCTGCAATATCTCTGTTGTTGTATTAAACATTCTGTAATTGTAAAGGTTAAAATGAATTTGCACTCTTCTCTCCTCATTAGATTAGTGTAGGAAGCGATTTCCACAAACCTTGCTTCCTTTCATTATTTTATCTTTCATTCAACCTCTTTTTCTTTTCATGTTGCCTAGTTGACCCCTCATTTTTTCCTATTTAGGGTCACCCTGGTGTACTTGTTTCACCCCTCAGGGTCGCCCTTAGTGTTCCTATGTCACCTGGGTGACCCTGACTAGCAAAAGGGGTGACCCTATCATTTTTAAATCCATGTTTCATTTCATCTTTTGTCTTTTCTACTTAATTTTTAGCCTAATTTATTAACTCGCATTTTCCATGCCAACTTACTCCTTTAGTCAATTTATTTCTAATATGAACTTATGATTGAAATTTATCTCCTTAATTTTTTTGAATTATCTCTTTAATTCTCTTATTTATCTCTTTGACTATTCATAGATTATTTCCATTTTCTTCTTGTGTTGCGCTTTCTTTTTTTTATCTTATCTCTTTTCACATTCCCTTCCATTTTTACCTATAAATACTTCTATTCTCTTCATTATTTTTCATACTCAAATGTTTGAGTCCTCTTGTCATTTTGAAGTTGCATCACAAGCTTCTTGCAAGCTTCTACACAGGCCTTGAGCCTTTTTCTTTCTGGTATTTAGTTTTAGTTATTCTGTAATCTTCTTAGCTTCTTCACAGGCCTTGAGCCTTTTGCTTATTTTTTCTAATTTAGATATATGCTTGGATGCCTTCACTTTTTTTCAAGTGCTCTCACAAAGCTTCTCAATTTCTTCTAGCTTCTTGCAAGCTTCTATGTAGGCCTTGAGCCTTTTTCTTTTTCTTCTTAGATTAGCTATATTCTAGGAAATATATCTCTATAAACCTTAGCACAACAAAACTTCTCATATAGGTCTTGAGCCTCCTTCACTTTTTTATCCTCTTTTACTTTATAGTCATGTGTTCTCTTAACATGTGTTCTTTCATTTGCTAGTTCTTATTTTTTATTTGATTCCCATCTCTTGGTGCTTCTATTCCAAATCAAACACGTTTAATCATTTCTGCACTTGTTTACTCTGCGCATAAAATAAAGTGAGTGGAATTTAGAGGTTATGATATTTTATCAAGATTCAACTCCATAATTTTTAAGTGGAACTTATTTCATTAGGTCATTCATTCTACTACTATTCCAAATCAAACACGTTTAATCATTTCTGCACTTGTTTACTCTGCGCATAAAATTTTGTTTATCAGGTCAAATCTAGGTAGGTCTGCGCATAAAAAGTTGAATGGAGATTATTAACAAGAAGAAATTCAATGTATTAGAATTTATAGCTGATAATGACGCGAGTCCTTTTGTTTCGGTTTTCAAAGCTGATAATGACTTGTGTCAAAGAGCAAATCCAATCGTAACTTGTGCTCCGCGTTTGTTCTTTTCACGTGCACCAGATGGGCGTCGGTATCGTGCTTGGACCATTCGCAACTCTTCACCCTTGCCTTGCCTATAAACATATCCATTCGCACAACGTCACACAGATATCCATCTCTTGATTTCGCATAGCTATTCATAACATTCCATAGATTAACTCAATTTCATAAAACCATGGTTTTTCATGTGCACCAAAGGTCAGCATGCTCTTGCATGCGCTTCTCGACTTTGGCCTATCTCTTGGAAGGAATACTGAAACTTCAGCTCTTAAACTTGGAAGCAACCCTGAAACTTCAGGTCTTGCTCTTGCACGCCCATAAAAGCATGCACAACCTCTTGCATAGCAATGCATTGCATTGCTACTGATAGCCAACCAGAGGCAGCGGATTCACCCTCCAATGGCCATGGTGAAAACTCTCCTTACTTTGATGGCTGGAAAGCGTACGACGGAAATCCTTATCATCCTCAAAATAACCCATCTGGAATTATTCAAATGGGCTTAGCAGAAAATCAGGTGCCTATTTCGTTGGATTGAGTAACGCTACCAAAATACTCGTCTCTCTCTTTACCAAACCTATAAAATAATGCCATTGCTTTTTTCAATGTTTTGCAGCTTTCCTTCGATTTAATAGAAAACTGGCTAAGAGAACACCCAGAGTCTTCCATTTGCACGCAGGAGGGCATTTCCAGCTTTAAGGAGACTGCGAACTATCAAGATTATCATGGCCTCCCCTCGTTCAGAGAGGTAGAAATTATCAGCAGCAAACTCTACCATTCTACTTAAATCTCAAAAATTCAACCATTAACAAGTAGATATATAGTGTATTAAATTATCATCAATAAGTTTGACTCAAAAATTATTTCTATAATAATGGAGTTTATTAACCATTTATGGTGGACGTTTAATGCAGGCTATTGCATTATTTATGGAGGAAGTGGGAGGAAGAAGAGCCAAATTTGATAAAGATAGAATAGTCCTCACTGCAGGAGCGACTGCAACTCATGAGGTTCTAACATTTTGTGTGGCGAATCCAGGAGAGGCTTTCCTTGTTCCATCCCCATATTATCCTGGGTAACTAAAACTTATCTTTTACCTGCTTTTGAAATCTCCACATAAAAACATTCAAAACTCACTCGCTATATGTGGCGTTACATTTTCAATTGATAGAATCAAGATATAAATCTAATGTATGTAAATGTTGACAAGCAGTTTTGACAGAGATCTAAAGTGGCAGACTGGAGTAGAGCTGATAGCAGTAGAGTGCAGCAGTTCCAACAATTTTCAGGTGACAATGAGCGCACTTGAAGAAGCGTACAGGCAGGCAAAGTGTGGAAACATAAGAGTGAAGGGCGTTTTGATAACAAATCCGTCCAACCCGCTGGGCACCACAATGGATGAGCAGACACTGAGAAGCATTGTACGTTTTACAAGAGAGAAGAAGATTCATCTGATCTGCGATGAGATCTATGTGGGGTCAGTGTTTTTCGGTCCAAGGTTCATGAGCGTCGCAGAGGTGGTGCAACTACAGAGTGAGAGGGAGCATGAGCATGTTCACATCATTTACAACCTGTCAAAGGACATGGGACTGCCTGGATTCAGAGTGGGAGTCATCTATTCGTATAACAACATGGTTACTACGGCAGCTCGCAAAATGTCAAGTTTCTGCATGGTTTCTTCACAGATGCAGTACTTGATGGGTGTGATGTTGAGTGACAGGGCATTTGTGAGAGAATATATTGGAGAGAATAAAAAGAGGTTGCGAGAGGCACATAGCATGTTTGTTCAGGTACTGCACGAGGCGGGCATTGAGTGTTTGGCCAACAACAATGCTGGGCTTTTCTGTTGGGTAGACCTCCGCCATCTTCTCCATAAATGATGCAGAGGTTCTTGGTAAGGTTGTACTAGTTCTCTCAACTTCTTTCAAAAGGTTTACAAGGTGTTTGTGTTTACAAGCCTCACAAGGCTATTACAGGAACCCACTTGGCCTAGGATCACCCTCTGGTGCCATCCATTTAGGCTACTCACCACTTACCTTGGGGAGTCAGAACTCCACCCAACTCAGGAACACAATCCACCTTCAAGAACACAACACAACCATTACCAATAACTCTACCAACATAGGTAATCCTACACCTATCTTGTGATCAGCTTGGGCAAAGGTCTCTGATCAATAAACTACCATTCTACTCCCAAACACAACAGGGGATAGCAAATTGCATTGTGACTGTTTTAAGACAGCAGTCAATAGTATTTAATATTGTAACATACACAAGGAGTAAATCTACAATACCCTTCCAGGACTTAAAATGACCATCAAGGCTTAATGCCCACTCAACATTTGATGTGAGAAAACCACTAACTTCTTGTGTGCAGGCCCATACAGTGTTTAAAAAGATAGAGGACGGCAAATAATAGGATGACTGCCCTATGACAGTCTTGAAGTTTCCATTGATTCTTATCTCCTGCAAGAAGACTCCAAGCTACAGAAAACTACTCCAATAAAGACCACAACACACATGCAACCAATAGAATAGTTCCTTGCTGTTTTTACACTCACCACCGTACTGTACTGTCATAAAAAAGTACGGCAGAATTGCTATTTTTAATTAAACAAGGTTAAAGATTGGGTTTCCTTGCAAACAAACAGATAAATGACACTATATTAGTCATATACTGATCTTTTATAACCTTCATTGGTTGGTGCAAGAACCAAACACAAACTTTGAAATGTTTTAACTTTTATCAGCCCTGCAGGCCGTACTACACCACGTACAAGACAGCAAACAGTCTTTTTTCTGTTATATATTGGTGATTGTCTTCCAAGGGTTGTCTAGCTTAAAATGTTGGACAAAAGATGTAACAAGGATTCTCATCAGGAGTGTAGGACTCCTATGCAGACCTGTATCCCTCTTAAAACCAAAAATTACACTCAATCTTACCAACACTATGACTGTTTCTTATTTATTTGCTGTCCCAAAATCTTTTTTTTCACTAACTAGTCATTGTTTGACTAGATAGAGACATGCCAATCATTGAGAAAGAAGGAGAACAACTTATCTAACAACAAGAACATACAAACTAATCTAAATTCCTCCATCCCTTCACAAGATGACTGTTAACCTTCAGAAGACAGAGGAACAAAACTCCATTTTGCCTCAGAACCCCAGACAAAAGAGGTTTTGATACAATCTTTATAAACAGGAAAAGATCAAACCACTCCAATAGTTTCAAAAACTCCAAAATACCTGCAAATGGGAGCCACAACACAGAACTTAAAACATTACAAGAGAATTTCTTCATAAACAGCCGTACTTGGCCGTACCAAGGCTGTTTTTAACAGCAAAAACAGAAAAAACAGTCTTTTCTTCTTTAAAACTCCTTCTTGCTTTTATATATTTGGCATGTTTTTTAACAATTGGAATATATAGGAAGTCCTTAAAAAACTCTTCCTCTTTCCTTGACCGTACAACTGCCTAGGAAGGCAGAAAATCAGATTTAAAAACGCAGTTTTTTAAATAAAACAAAAAGTTTCTAAAAAATGGAAAAACCTATAAAATAGGTCTTTCAAATCTTCTAGTGGACTAGTCAAAACAAGTAGACTAAGTCCTTATTACATCACATCAAAAATGGCTTCTAAGCCCTTAGACAAAACCAAAAATTAACAAGGTCATGAAAATATAATATTTGAAAAAATAGTTGTAAATTGAAGCTCCTGCACCATACTCCCCCTGTGGGAAAAACTCAAGTCCCTTGAGTTGCCAATTGTTGAAGTGTCATGCCATGCTTCAGAATATCTGCTTCAGTCATCCAGGTGGCCTCTGAGTTAGGGAGATCCTTCCACTTCACTAAGTAGTCCTTATAGACACCCCTCCGAGTCTTCTTGATAACTTTGGAATCCAGAATGCACTCCAACTGTAAAGGTTTGCTTGGAGGCAAATCCTTGATCCAATTAGCATCTTCAAGCACCACATCTGATCCACTTTCATCTGGCAATGGAGGTCTGAAAGGAAAAAGATCACAAACATTGAAAATAGGAGAGATACCCAGGCCATCTGGTAGTTCAATCTCATAGGCATTTGGACCGAATTTGTGCACTATCCTGCAAGGTCCAATCTTCTTCATCAGGAGTTTAGTTGGTTGACCCTTTGGCAACCTCTCTTTCCTCAGATATGCCATGACTAAGTCACCAACTTGGAACTGTACTTCTCTTTTCTTCAAATCTGCCTTTTCTTTGTACTTTGTGACTGATTTTTCTAGTTGCAACTTGACTTGATCATGAACTGTTTTCATGGAGGCAGCAAACTCTTCACCAAGTGCACTCCTTCTATCCCAACCTTGGAGATCCTTCAGCTCAAGTGGCCCTCTTGGATGAAAACCATAAACTATCTCAAAAGGACTTTTACCAGTGCTCCTATTCTTTGAATCATTGTAGGCATATTCAGCCTGACTAATAACCAAGTCCCATGCCAAACCATGCTACTTTGTAAGGCACCTTAGAAGGTTTCCAAGAGACCTATTAACCACCTCAGTCTGACCATCAGTTTGTGGATGGTAGGCTGATGAAAAAGACAACTGTGTGCCCAGCTTCTTCCACAAGGTCCTCCAGAAGTGACCTACAAACTTAGAATCCCTGTCAGTTACAATGGACAATGGTAAACCATGTATCCTTACTACCTCTTTGAAAAATAGACCTGCAACATGAGATGCATCATTTGTGCATTTACATGGCACAAAATGAGCCATCTTGCTAAACCTATCAACAATGACAAACACACTATCCATCCCTCTAGCTGTCCTGGGTAACCCAAGCACAAAATCCATGCTGATACTTTCCCAAGGTCTGTTGGGAATGGGCAGAGGCTGGTATAGACCTGCATTTGAAGACACACCTTTGGCTCTTTGACAGATTGCACAGCTAGCCACATATTTTCTCACATCTGATTGCACCTTTGGCCAAAAATAGAACCTTGTGACTTGTTCCAGTGTCTTGTCCAAGCCAAAATGTCCTCCTAAAGAACCATTATGCTTCTCCTTGATAATGTTGTCCCGCATAGAGCACTTAGGGACACACAACAAATTGCCCTTAAACAAGAGGCCTTCCTGCAAAACAAAATCTGAATACTCTCCATGGAATGTGTTAGCCAAGTTCACACAAACATCATAAGCCTCTTTGAAATCAGAATCTTCTTTATACAGCTCTTTTAAACAGTCAATACCCATGCTTTCTAACTGAATTTCCTAAACAAGAAGCAACCTCCTACTCAATGCATCAGCTACCTTATTAGAGACACCTTTTTTGTGCTTAATTGTGAAAGTATACACTTGTAACTGTTCCATCCATTTAACATGTCTATGGTTCAATTTTTCTTGACTGTTAAGAAAACTTAAAGCATGATTGTCAGTAAACACAATAAATTCCTTGGGTAGCAAATAATGTCGCCACTTCTTAAGAGCTTGCACCATTGCATAGAGTTCTAAGTCATAGGTAGAATACCTTTGCTTGGCTTCATTCAACTTTTCTAAAAAGAATGCCACTGGATGTCCTTCTTGGCTAAGAACAGCACCAATAGCTTGCTGACTTGCATCACACTCAACAACAAATACCTTATCAAAATCAGGGAGTACTAAGGTAGGTAACTCAGCCACCTTTATTTTCAACAACTCAAAACTATCATCAGCCTCCTGTGTCCACTGGAATTTACATTTGACTCCACCCTTGATGGTGTTGAGGATGGGAGCACTAATGTGATTGAAACCTCTGATAAACTTCCTATAGAAAGTCGCCAATCCATGGAAACTTCTCACATCTCCCACTGTTTTTGGGGTAGGCCAATTGAGAATAGCCTCAACCTTAGAGGGGTCCATCTTCAAACAACCATTAGAAATGACAAATCCCAAGTATACAAGTTCAGTTTTCATGAACTCACATTTGTCTAAGTTGATCATCAACTTGTGCTCATGCAGCTTCTCCAACACCTGACCAACATGCTTCACATGGTCTTCCCTTGTCCTGCTGAAGATTAGTATGTCATCAAGATAAACAATAACAAATTTACCAATGAATTCAACTAATACCTCATTCATCAGGCGCATAAATGTACTTGGCGCATTGCTAAGACCAAATGGCATAACAAGCCATTCATAAAGACCTTCATTGGTGTTGAAAGCAGTTTTCCATTCATCTCCCTGTCTGATCCGGATTTGATGATATCTAGATTTCAAATCAATCTTTGAGTAATAGCATGATCCTCCCAGGTAATCCAAGAGATCTTCAATCCTTGGCATTGGAAATCTGTATCTTATGGTGATCTTGTTTATTGCCCTGGAATCTGTGCATAGCCTCCACTTTCCATCCTTCTTAGGAGCCAGTACACTTGGAACTGCACAGGGACTTAGACTCTTCCTAATCAGCCCTTTCTCCAGGAGATCTTGAATTTGCCTTGCCACCTCTTCATTTTGCTGTGGAGTCAGCTTGTATGCAGCCTTGTTAGGCAATGTAGCACCAGGTATTAAGTCAATTTGATGACTAATATCCCTCATGGGTGGTAAGGTGTTGGGAACTTCCTCTACCACAAGGTCTTGATACTTGTCTAGAAGTTGCTGTACTTCCAATGGAATCTCCTTCTGTTTCTATTCTTGCTGATCTGATCCACTCTTGGGCTTCATGACCAAGGCATACCCTTGGTTGTCATTCTCCTTCAAGATATTTAGGAATTCATTTCCATTCACCAACATGACACTGCTGTTATTTTCCTTTCCCCTGGGCTGCTCCAACAAAGGATCCATTTTGAATGGCCTTCCATTCTTGGTGATGACATAAGTGTTCTTCTCACCATCATGCTGAGCTTTCACATCATACTGCCAGGGACGACCAAGGAGCAGGTGACATGCATCCATGGGAATGATTTCACATAGTACTTTGTCCTTGTAGTCACCAATTGCAAATTCAACCCAAGCTTGTTCCTCCACCATGAAACTTTGGTTCTTGTTCAACCAAGAAATCTTGTGAGGACTGATATGAGGTAGCCTCTTCAATTTGCACTTCTCAACCATCTCAGTGGATACCACATTCTCAGTAGACCCTAAATCCACTATGATTTTGCAAAGCTTCCCATAGGCTAGACCTTGGGTTCTGAAAAGGTTCTTTCTCTGAGGAGGTTCTTGCTTCAATGGCATCTTCAACATAGATCTTTTTATCATCATACTCTCTCCATCTAGAATAGGTGCAGCACTTCCCATCGATGGACTCACATTTTCACAGTCATCATCTTTCACCAACTGATTTCTCTTCCCACTATCATGGGAGCTGCTGGCTTTCCCTAGACATTTGTTCATTGTATGGCCAACTTGGTTGCCGCCATAACATCTTCCAGTGAAGACTCCTGGTCCTCTACCACCTCCACCATTTCTGCCTCTACCATTATGATTTCTACCACCTCTGAAACCTCCTCTATGCTCTGTTGCTGATTGTGTTTCTTGTTGGCTGTTATTTTCAGTTTTGTTGAACTGACCACGGCCAAAATTGCCTCTACCTCTTTGATTTCTGCCACCTCTACCTCTGGCACTTTGATCACCCTTCCTTCTTAGCTTTTCCTCAGCTCTGGAGGCCAACAGGAAACATTCATCCACTGTCTTTGGTAACACCAAACTTATCTCATCTTGCAGATTGTATTTCAGTCCATTCAGGTACCTAGCCACCATCCCTTTTTCATCTTCATTATGATTTGCCCTCATACTGAGTCTATGAAATTCTTCTGTGTAGGCAGCCACATCCATATCTTTTTGTCTCAAATTCTGAAATCTCCTTATGATTTGAATCTCATAGTCACGTGGCATGAACTTGCTTCTGAGCATAGCCACCATTCTACTCCATTTAGTGATGGGACTCTTCCCAATCTTCTCCCTCTCATTCTGCATATAGTTCCACCACACAAGTGCAGAACCTCTTAGCCTTGTCTTGGCAAATTTGACCTTTTTGCTGTCATTGAACTCCTTGTAATCAAAGAAGTTGCACATAGCCTCTATCCAGTCAGTGAGAACATCTCCATCCAACTTGCCATGGAAGGTAGGCACCTCCATCTTAGGATCACCACTGTCACCATGAGCACCCTTAAGTGCATTCAAGAAGGCTTTCTGATCTGCAGACATATCCTGCTCCTGAGGATCCTCTTCTGCCTCTGTTTCTTCATTTGTGTCTGAAGAACTTCCCTCTTCTTTATTCTTGCCCTTAGACTTCTTCTCTTCCTGCAATTTTGCTTCTTGCAGTCTTGCTTCAACCATCTCTTCCACCAACTTCTTGATGGCATCTTGACTCATTGTCTTGGGAGGCATTGTACTAGCCTCTGTTTCAATTTCCTCTTCTGACATACACTTTCTTCCAATCAGAATATTGGCTCTGATACCAATATGATGCAGAGGTTCTTGGTAAGGTTGTACTAGTTCTCTCAACTTCTTTCAAAAGGTTTACAAGGTGTTTGTGTTTACAAGCCTCACAAGGCTATTACAGGAACCCACTTGGCCTAGGATCACCCTCTGGTGCCATCCATTTAGGCTACTCACCACTTACCTTGGGGAGTCAGAACTCCACCCAACTCAGGAACACAATCCACCTTCAAGAACACAACACAACCATTACCAATAACTCTACCAACATAGGTAATCCTACACCTATCTTGTGATCAGCTTGGGCAAAGGTCTCTGATCAATAAACTACCATTCTACTCCCAAACACAACAGGGGACAGCAAATTGCATTGTGACTGTTTTAAGACAGCAGTCAATAGTATTTAATATTGTAACATACACAAGGAGTAAATCTACAATACCCTTCCAGGACTTAAAATGACCATCAAGGCTTAATGTCCACTCAACATTTGATGTGAGAAAACCACTAACTTCTTGTGTGCAGGCCCATACAGTGTTTAAAAAGATAGAGGACAGCAAATAATAGGATGACTGCCCTATGACAGTCTTGAAGTTTCCATTGATTCTTATCTCCTGCAAGAAGACTCCAAGCTACAGAAAACTACTCCAATAAAGACCACAACACACATGCAACCAATAGAATAGTTCCTTGCTATTTTTACACTCACCACCGTACTGTACTGTCATAAAAAAGTACGGCAGAATTGCTGTTTTTAATTAAACAAGGTTAAAGATTGGGTTTCCTTGCAAACAAACAGATAAATGACACTATATTAGTCATATACTGATCTTTTATAACCTTCATTGGTTGGTGCAAGAACCAAACACAAACTTTGAAATGTTTTAACTTTTATCAGCCCTGCAGGCCGTACTACACCACGTACAAGACAGCAAACAGTCTTTTTTCTGTTATATATTGGTGATTGTCTTCCAAGGGTTGTCTAGCTTAAAATGTTGGACAAAAGATGTAACAAGGATTCTCATCAGGAGTGTAGGACTCCTATGCAGACCTGTATCCCTCTTAAAACCAAAAATTACACTCAATCTTACCAACACTATGACTGTTTCTTATTTATTTGCTGTCCCAAAATCTTTTTTTTTCACTAACTAGTCACTGTTTGACTAGATAGAGACATGCCAATCATTGAGAAAGAAGGAGAACAACTTATCTAACAACAAGAACATACAAACTAATCTAAATTCCTCCATCCCTTCACAAGATGACTGTTCACCTTCAGAAGACAGAGGAACAAAACTCCATTTTGCCTCAGAACCCCAGACAAAAGAGGTTTTGATACAATCTTTATAAACAGGAAAAGATCAAACCACTCCAATAGTTTCAAAAACTCCAAAATACCTGCAAATGGGAGCCACAACACAGAACTTAAAACATTACAAGAGAATTTCTTCACAAACAGCCGTACTTGGCCGTACCAAGGCTGTTTTTAACAGCAAAAATAGAAAAAACAGTCTTTTCTTCTTTAAAACTCCTTCTTGCTTTTATATATTTGGCATGTTTTTTAACAATTGGAATATATAGGAAGTCCTTAAAAAACTCTTCCTCTTTCCTTGACCGTACAACTGCCTAGGAAGGCAGAAAATCAGATTTAAAAACGCAGTTTTTTAAATAAAACAAAAAGTTTCTAAAAAATGGAAAAACCTATAAAATAGGTCTTTCAAATCTTCTAGTGGACTAGTCAAAACAAGTAGAATAAGTCCTTATTACATCACATCAAAAATGGCTTCTAAGCCCTTAGACAAAACCAAAAATTAACAAGGTCATGAAAATATAATATTTGAAAAAATAGTTGTAAATTGAAGCTCCTGCACCAATAAAGAATCAGAGCTTGAGCTTTGGAAGATAATCATCAATGAGGTTGGACTGAATGTATCACCTGGGTTGTCATGCCATTGCAAAGAGGATGGATGGTTTAGGTTCTGCTTTGCTAACATGACCTCGACAACCATGCAAGAATCACTCTCCAGACTTAAGCATTTTACAGAAAGGAGGAGCAAGATGCCCAAGTCCATGTCCATGCCTCGAACATTTTGTATAGCTTGTCCTCATCACAATCTCTTCCTCTCTATTGATAGACCTCACGCAATGAACTTGAGATGCCTCGATAGCCCTCGCACCCCAATCACATCCATGTGATATCCAAATACTTTCTTTCTTCACCACCATTTAGCTCACCTCTTCATTTTGTTTATAGGCTTTCTTTTTGAAACTCAATTCTTTATTCTTTATTCTTGATTCCTGGCAGCCAGTTATAACATTTTACCTCACACATTAAAGGATTTATAAAAAGTGACGAAATAAGTGACAAAAGGAGCCACTCTTGATTGCTCCAATTTGAGCACATGATTGGAAAGAACATGTATGCCTGATGAAGGGATGGTCCTTATAGTGGATAATAGGTTTGAGTTGAGTATTTATACTCAATCCTTCTTCTTTTTATGCATTTGTAATGCCTCCTTAAAACTAGATTACTTTATTTTTTGAAAGTGTCAATTAAATCACAATTACATAACCATCAATTTTCCATATAATTTTTTATTAGGTCTTTTATCTTCTTTATAATTGTTTAGATTGTTTTATAATTGTTAAGACTAATAAAGACCTTGTAGCTTAGTTCAATCATTACCTCACTAATCCTATTATTGTATGGAATTGATCCTATGTCAAGACCTTTTCTACAGTCAATATATCACTTGAAATTTTTAACTTTTGATCCCTCTATCAACATTAGGATATATTCAATCCTGTAAGCTAAGAATCAAAGATTACAATATAGTGGCCCTCATGTGTTTGTGTGCCAGCATTGATATAAAATCATAGAACATCTCAACAACACTTTTAAGATTTTCAACTTGTAAATCTCCTTTGAAGAAATACCTTAGGAAAATTATTCCAACTTTCAACTAAGCAAAAAACAACATTATCTTAGTCACATAATTTAGGGATGTGGCATGGTGCAATATGAGCCCAACCTAGGATCACCACCTAGCCGCAAACCCTAGGCTAAATAGTTTAATACCACCCTTACCATGCAATAATAGAAAGATCACAATGATAACATAATTCTCACATATATGTGTCACACATAAATAATCTAGAGTATTAGAAAGATCACAATGATAGCATAACTCTCATATTTATGCATCATACATAGACAATCTAGAGTATTGTTGAACCTCTTACCGGTTCATCTGTGACCATTCACATATATTTAATATATTTAATACAAAAGTATAATTATTTTCTTTATCCTTATGAGAGACATACATCAATTACTTCCACTAGATACCATAAAGTATAATCTACAAGCTAAGAGTGTTTAAACAAATAAGACTAATTTATCTTACTTTCTGTTATAGTAGTAAGCATACTCTATTTTCACTTGTCTTCCAATGTATTGAGCAATAGATATCCTAAGAAAATCTATTATTTTTTTAATGATTATTAATGAAATCATAAGAAATTTAATATTAGGTATAGTTAGTCTTCATAGCTAGGTCATAATCAAGCTATCATGACATATGTTTCTCATTGTACATATAATTAAATACAATAGTATCTTCTTGTTATAACAAATGAAATAATCATCATTTATTTATTTTCACTAAGGAAGAATCCAAACCTTCAAAATAACTCATAAAGTACCCTTAATTTAGTTAATATAATAATGAAGTCAAATCAAGATATACTAATTAACTACAGACATAGATTGCTTTTCTACAATCAAGATTTCACTTGAAATTTTTAACATTACATCGATCCCTCTATCAACATTAGGGTATATTCCATCATGTAAGCTAAGACTTATTATCCTTCCTTTTACACAAATCAAAGATTACAATATAGTGGCCCTCATATGCCTATGTGCCAGCACTGATATAAAATCATAGTTTCTCAAAAACACTTTTAAGATTTTCAACTTGTAAATCTCCTTCGAAGAAAAACCTTAGGAAAATTATTCCAACTTTCAACTAAGAAAAAAACATCATTATCTTAGCCATGTAATTTAGGGATGTGGCATGGTGCAATATGAGCCCAACCTATTATCACCACCTAGCCCCAAACCTTGGGCTAAATAGTTTAATACCACCCTTATCGTGTAATATTAGAAAGATCACAATGATAGCATAACTCTCATATTTATGCATCATACATAGACAATCTAGAGTATTGTTGAACCTCTTACCTGTTCATCTGTGACCATTCACATATATTTAATATATTTAATACAAAAGTATAATTATTTTCTTTATCCTTATGAGACATACATCAATTACTTCAACTAGATATCATAAAGTATAATCTACAAGCTAAGAGTGTTTAAACAAATAAGACTAATTTATCTTACTTTCTGTTATAGTAGTAAGCATACTCTATTTTCACATGTCTTCCAATGTATTGAGCAATAGATATCCTAAGAAAATATATTATCTTTTTTATGATTATTAATGAAATCGTAAGAAATTTAATATTAGGTATAGTTAGTCTTCATAGCTAGGTCATAATCAAGCTATCATGACATGTGTTTCTCATTGTACATATAATTGAATACAATAGTATCTTCTTGTTATAACAAATGAAATAATCTTCATTTATTTATTTTCACTAAGGAAGAATCTGGAAACCTTCAAAATAACTCATAAAGTACCCATAATTAAGTTAATATAATAATGAAGTCAAATCAAGATATCTACTAATTAACTATAGACATATTACTTTTCTACAATCAAGATTTCACTTGAAATTTTTAACATTACATTGATCCCTCTATCAACATTAGGGTATATTCAATCCTACAAGCTAATAATCAAATATTACAATATAGTGGCCCTCATGTGTCTATGTGCCAACACTGATATAAATTCATAGTTTCTCAACAACACTTTTAAGATTTTCAACTTGTAAATCTCCTTTGAAGAAAAACCTCAGGAAAATGGGTGAGTGCAAGATCATCATGGGCCAAACAATACCCCTAAGTGGCAACGAAAATGCTAAAAGAAAACCTAAATAACTTGACATAAAAAAATGAATGAGTTATATACACAATCTAAAAATAAAGTAGTAATAAAAGTTATAGGAAATTGAAGTAATTTATGGACTACTACTTTTTTAAAATTAGTGAACTATGAATATTGGATATTTCAATGAGGCACTACTAAATTTTTTAGAAAACCCTAAAAATTAGGTGTTATTCTCGCCAACCTAAGTATGAGAAAAATAAAATATTTTTCCTCAAGATTTGCATCTAAGTAAAGGAAAGATGAGTGGATGTGATGCGTATTTTGTTATATTTATTTAATAAATAAATAATTATTTATGATTGTTTTACTTTAACTTTCCAAAAATATTCAAAATAATTATTTGGCCAACCTAACTTGGTCAAAAAACATGAAATTTAAAACTTATTTTTTAACCTATAGCCAATAAAGCCTAGAATGTGGCACATCTTTTGAATTTAAAAAAGGAAAAATATTTTGAAAGTTATGAATGTTTTTCAATATGTATATCTATCAAGAAATTAGACATAATGTATGTAGAAAATTAGTAATAATTACCTATTAAAATCATAATGAGGCATATATTATATTTTTAGAATCTTCATAGTTTTCTCTATAAACCTTTTTGTTTTATTAAATTTATTTACGAAAAAGTCTTTCAATTTCAAGGATGAAGTCATGGCAAATTTCAGGATGACACTAAATGGGTGATTTTGCAAGTTTGTTTGGAAAGTTTTAGACTCTGACTTTCCTAAATCAAAGGTAATCCCAAGGAGTGTTTTTAGGAAATCCATATTTGAGCTAGAAGTATTAATACTTTTTTCATCCAAATCTAAATATAAGTCTAAATGTTAGCACTTTGTCATCTAGTAAGATTTTTTTCCATTGCTACTATTTAGCCCATCATGATCTTGCACTCCCCCAAATTCTAAATTTTAACTAAGCAAAAACAACATTATCTTAATCACATTTGTGGATGTGTCATGGTGCAATATGAGCCCAACCTAGGATCATTGCCTAGTGCCCAATGCTAGGCTAAATAGTTTAATACCACCCTTACCACAATACTAAAAAGATCACAATGATAAGCTTGGCCCTTTTGGTAGTAAGCTCAGTGTGGGGATTCCATGTATTTCTACATAGCTGGTTATTTGTGGAAGGTATGTTGAGAAGGATGCCATCCTTTCTCTATCCCTTCCCTAGGCTTGGACGTTGGAGTGGGAGGTGGAGCTATTGGCAATGGAGAGGGGGTATGAATGTTGAGATATGCTAGAGGATCTGATCCCAGGGTTGTGCATTGTTGTTGTCTGAGGATTAGGAGTTGGTGGGGTTTTTGGAAGTCTTGTCGGGGGTGACTTATGTTGAGGTGTCATTGGAAGAGTTGGAGGTGGTTTTGATGGAGCTACTATAGGGGGTCCTGATGGTCTTTCAGGGAGGCCTGGATGGCTTTGGTCTCCACTATTGGTTGAAGTATATTGACATTGTGTGGGTGTGTTGGAGTGGTTTTTCGACGTAGTTGTTGGAGTCGTTGGCTACTTGATGTGTTGGTTTCCCTGTGTATGCGAGGAGATCGTGAATGTGATTCTGGACTTGATCTTCGAGAAGGATCTGAGACCCACATGTAAGTGCTTCTTCATCCCTTCATTGGTGTGGAAGAGCATATTTGGGAGTGAAGTGGTGACGGGTGAGGAGAATGGTGCCGATGGAGATGCTTGTAATGGAGAAGACCCGGATGTTTGAAGTCACAAGGCACTAGAGTCACCATTAAAGGTAATGGTCATTGCATTGATATCATCACTGAAGCTTGAAGGGGATTTGGTAGAGGTCCCTTCCCAGGTGATGGGGTTGGTGTTGTTAAAGTTTTGGGAGAACTTTTGGATCCAGTAGAGGTCCTGATATTGTAGAGTTGTCAGCGATGATGGAAATATCAGAGTTGACTAATTTTCCTAGTTGAAAGTCCAGTCTTGACCGTGATGATGTAGTTGTTTGGGGCCATGGTGGTGTTTCTGGCATTGGCTAGTTTAGTGGTAGCAACTTTGGTGGTTTTGCAGGAGATGGCAATGGCCCTAGTACGGATGTTGGTATTGGTTGTGGCCTAGGTGGTGATGTTGGTGTTGGTGGTATTGAGAGAGACCTTGGGTTGTGGATGCATCTTTAGTGGTGGGGTTGAGTAGTGGAAGCAACCTTGGTGGTGGATATGGTGGCAGCTTTTGGCTAGGGGTGCTACTGGAAGCACTGGTGGCTACGGATTTAGCATTAGCATGGAGATTTTTCAAATCTCAGCATTCATGAGTACGGACATATTCCCCTTGATAGTCATGTATGTGATGGTTTTGTGTCCTTTCTGACCCTAATGGGTAGATCTTCTTGCAGATCTTATAGGGAGTTCTTGCCACGGTGGTTAGCAGATATTATTTGGGGGCAACTTATTTATGTATTTCACATTAAAATCATGTGTGGCTACTCAGGCTAGTTAGTAGCCATTTTGGGAATGTCTTTTGGTTGTTTTAGTGGTTAGTAATTATGTCATATCATCCTCCTTGTGGATCCTCGCTCCTAGTCGTCTGCATGTTTTCAATTTTTTTGTCACTTCCTGCTTGTCTACGATGTAATTCTATGGGACGTTGTGCTTTTTTGCCCTTTCTAGGCCCCCCTTTGTACTTCCACTTTGGACTATTAATATATCGTGTATGGGTGCTCTACACCTTTTTCCAAAAAAATAAAAATAATGAATAATGCTTAGTGACAATGTTTAGATTCAGTTGAACCTAGGGTGAACCCTCACACTCTAGGATTATGCATTTCCTTAGTATGCATTTATTACACAACACAACATACTCGATACTATGCACCCTATAAGACTTCATAAAACTAAGATGTAAGTAAATAAGGACTAAGGTATCATTGTTACATTATTACAAGTTGTTAGAATACAGATTTGTCACTTAACTCTATATTTTCACACCCACACAAATGACAACTGTGCTACTAGTTGAGTCCAATTGCAATGATATTTGCAATGACTCTCTGCTTGTTTTACAAGGCACAACTACCTTTGAAAGATCTTAAATGAATAAAAGCTATGTGTTCTTTTAACCATAAAGTAGAAAAGGTGGTGCTTGTAAATAGAAAGCAATAAAGGCAATGAATCTCAATAAACTACTAATGAATTAGGAAGCACAAAGACTTCATATAACCACAATCATAAACTTATATTCTTCACAACATAATCACTACTGCAACCATTCATCGAAAGAAAAACAATTCACAGTAATGAGCTTTAATAAAAATTTCCAACTACTCCAATATAAAACTACAATCTAAGAAGCTGATAGACATTCAACATAAGAAGAATATGCATTCATCCACCATAACACAAAGTTTACGATCTTAGAATTCAATTTCTCAGGCTTCCATTCATATACTAAAGATAACTGAAAAATAGAACAACATGAAAAAGATGACCTATCAAAAACACAAAGTTTGCCAAAAGACCCTCATTGCATCAACATGCTTAGTATATATAGCCTCATCCCAAATAACTGTCTTTTTAAAATAATAATGGCTTCTTGAAGACAACCAATTTAAAATAATAAGTCTTTGCAAATAACATTTTTAGATCATATTAAATGAAAATAACATAAACACAAGAAATGCCATCACGTGGCAACATTCTAGTCCTCCTCATGAATTGTTTCATCTCCCTTGTCCTATTCGCCAGCATTTGCTGAGTCCACCTATGCTCTAAGTCTTGCCTTGTAGCTCCTATACCTAGAAATGATGGGAGTTAAAACTTTGCCATTTAGACTAATGGTAATATGTACCAAAAGTTTCCATTTACTTATTGTCCTCTCCACATCAACTAGTCTCCTATTGACATCATCAATTTTTGTCTTGAAAGTTCTGACTTGTAAATTGCAATATTCCCAAGGTTTCCCAATGACTCACCATTAACAGTATCAACACCAACAATTTATTCACTGAGTGTCTTTTTAAAGCCCTATTTTACCTCTTTCACATCCATTCTCCACTTTCAACTAGGATATCCACCTCTAAAATGGTACAATTTTTCCCAGGTGATGTCTACAAGGTCAACAAGGTACTAATTGTGAATCATGCAAGATGACCTTAGAAGTTCTAGGTTCTCCTCTATGATACTCTCCCTTCAGGAAGAGGTTGTGGTGAATCTTGTTGTACTCAGACATCAAATTGTAGTTAGTCCACAACAACTGATAACATATATAACCATGCAATATATACAATCAAGTTATGCTATTATAACATAAAATATATATATCAACACATTCTTAACAATACAGATAAACTAGTCATCTAGATGGTTTAGAAAGTATCATATGTCAACAACATAACATCACATATGTCTGTACAAACTCTATAATAAGCACCACTGTGTCATGTAACAAAATGGGCTATGACATCCCTTCCCTCTAGGATTAGTCATCATCCTGATGATATCCAAGATGTATAAAGCAAAACTAGAAAAGATGAGGAAAGAGTTGTTGCATCTCTACAACATCTTCCCAAGTAGCACTGTCTACAGAGAACTAGTCCCATTGCACCTTGCACTAGACTACTTCTTTGTTGCGCAACTTAAGACTGTACTACTCAAGGATTCACAGGGGCTGTACCTGCATCACCATTGAATCCTGAACATGCAAAGCCTACCAATCCAAAATGTGAGTGGCATCAGGATGGTAAGGTTTTAGCAAAGAAACATGAAAAACATCATGCAACTAAAAGAGAGATGGTGGTAAGGCCAATATATAAGCTACATGATTTATCACATCCAAAACATTGAAGGGTCCCACATATCTAGGAGACAGCTTGGCTGATTTGTCAAAAGAGATGGAACTTTTATGCGGTTTTACCCTGAGGAACACTTTGTCCCCTACCACAAATTAATGAAAACTCATATTTTATCAGTGAACTCTTCTATATCAGAAGCTTCTTTCAGTCTTCATGTGATCAATTTCATTTGCTCATCCATTTCTTTGAGCATTTCAGGGCCAACCATTACCTTGTCTTCTATTCTGTCCCAACTGATAGGGGTGAGACATTTCCTGCCATAAAGGGATTCAAAAGGAGCCATTCCTAATGAAGATTGGTGAGAATTGTTGTAGGCAATTTCAACCAATGGGAGATATTCCTCCCATTTTCTCTGTTGGTCCATACAGTACATTCAGAGCAAATCTTCAATAGTTTGATTAACTTGCTCAGTTTACCCATTCGTTTGCGGATGGTATGCTAACATAAAATTAAGATGAGTACCCAATGTAGCATGGAGAGTTTTCCAAAATCTAGATGTCATCCTAACATCTCGGTCGAAAATAATGGTTTCAGATACCCCATGAAGTCTGAATATTTGTTGCACAAATCTCTTGGCGAAAGTTAATGATCCATCTGTCAAATTCCCAGGTATAAAATGGGCTACCTTAGTTAATTTGTCAATCACAGCCAGAATTACATCATGTTTGGATTTGGAAATGGGTAACCCTTGTATGAAGTCCATACTAATTACCTACCACTTTTGTTCTAGTATATCATGCAGATACAAATATCCTATTGCGTGAACATGCGCAACCTTTACCCGCTGACATTCTAGGCATCTGGCCACATACTCAATCACTTCTCTTTTCATACTAGGCCTGAAGTATAATGGTTTTAAGTCATCTATAAGCTTTTTTACTCCGGGGTGACCTGAATAAGGAGCATTGTGAGCTTCCTCAAGAATTTTAGATCTCAAATCACCATGTCTTGGTGTACACATCCTGTTATGAAATCGAATCAAACCATCTTTCTCGAGCTTGCATCCTTCAAACTGATGGTAAAAAGTATCCTTTTCTAAAGATGATCTAACCTTCACATAATTCTCATCATTCTAAAGTTGTTCTATTACTTTCTCTTTGAAAGTAGAGTAAAAAGTTGCAATTGCCATAATGTGTCTTCTTTGACTTAAAGCATCACCTACTCTATTTTCTTTTCCTTTGATATAATCAATATCAAAGTCATACTCACTTAGAAATTCAAGCCATCTTCTCTGACGGGCATTTAAATTTGGTTGGGTGAAAATGTACTTAAGTCCTAAGTGGTTGGTCTTCAACTCAAAAGGTTTACCAATTAAATAGTGCCTCCACATTTGTAGGGCATGCACTATCGTAGCCAATTCCAGATCATGAGGTGCATAATTAACCTCATAAGTCTTCAACTTCTAAGAATTGTATGCCACAACTTGGCCATTTTGCATAAGAACCCCGCCTAAACCATGTCTTGATGCATCTGTTATAATTGAGAATCTCCCATTCGAATCTGGTACAATGAGAATAGGAGTGGTGGTGAGTTTATGTTTCAAAACTTGAAAGGATTGTTCACATTTGTTTGTCCATTCAAACTTCTTCCCCTTTTTTTGAAGGGTAGTGATAGGATTTACTATTTTAGAGAACTCTTCAACAAATCTTCTATAATATCCTGCTAAGCCCATAAAGCTATGGACTTTCTGAATGTTTGAGGGGTTTGGCCATTCTATTATGGTTTTGATCTTAGCTAGGTCGACCGATATTCCTTTTGCTGAAATGATGTGACCCAAGTATTGCACTTTCTTCTGGTAGAAGGAGCATTTAGACCATTTCCCAAATAAACGATGTTTCCTTAAATGTTGGAGCACTATTTTAAAATGTTGTTCATGTTCCCCTTCATTCTTGGAGTAGATGAGGATATCATCAATGAAAACTATGACAAAATCATCTAGGCAATCTCTAAATACACTATTCATCAAATTTATAAAGGTTGTAGGTGCATTGGTAAGGTCAAATGGGAGAACAATAAACTTGTAATGTCCATAACGAGTCCTGAAAGCAATTTTGTGTATATCTTCCTCCTTGATCCTTAACTAATGGTATCCTGATCTTAAATCAAGTTTTGAGAGCATAGTTGCACCTCTCATTTGCTTAAAGAGCTCACAAATTCTTGGCAAAGGATACCTATTTTTAATAATCACCTTGTTGATCATTCTATAGTCAATACACATTTGGAGGGTACCATCCTTCTTCTTCACAAAGAGTACAGGTGCTCCCCAACGTGACACACTTGATTGAATCAAACCCTTGTCAAGCAATTCTTGCAATTGAACTTTCATCTCATACAATTCGGAAGTAGTCATTTTATAGGGGGCTTTTGATTGAGGTTTGGTACCAGGTAGAAGGTCAATGGAGAATTCAAATTCCCTCCTTGATGGTAATCTAGGTAACTCTTCTAGAAACACATCTTGTAATTCTTGAAGTATTGGAAAATCGTCAATGGATGGATCTTTTCCTTCTCCCAAATCCTCTATGTGAATAGCATATAGAGTGCATCTCTTCCTTTGAGCTCTCTTTACTTGCATTGTAGAGATCTGTCTAAGGCATATGCCCCTTTGAATGCCACACACTTTGGTTGGGTTTCTAGAATTTCATCTCTACAAGTTACTATCTTCTCAAAGCAATTTACTATGGTTTTGTGTTGAGTTAACCAATTTATTCTTAGGATCACATCATATGATCCCAAATGAACCACATAAAGGTTAACTTGAGTTACAAAACTTGGCAATGTTGATTCACTATAGGCTACACATTGGTCTACCTTTCTCTCATCTCGGTTACCATATATCACTGTCCAGGAATTGGCCGTGAAAGTAGCCTTCCTAGGTAATCTTTCTACTACTCTAGGATCAATGAAGCATTCAATAGCACCAGTATCTATAAGCACATTAATTGAAAAGCCATAGATCATACCTGTCAACTCAATAGGAGTGGCTTGGTAATTGGCTTGTCTATTATGTACTGCCACATGGATGCAGTGTTGGAAGGGTAATTGTTGCCGATTCCCTTCTGTTATTTCAAATGTCCTCTGAGGGCATTTATTAGCATAGTGTTCACCCCTGTAGTTAAAACATCCACCTCTTAGTCCTCCTTTGGGTCCTGAAATAAATTTCCTTTGTCACTTTTATCATTTGCCCCTTCACTGAAAGTTTTGGGTTTAGCATAAGGTTTACTTTGCTTACCCCCTTTTGTAAACTTATTCTTATTTTTCTTGTCCCCAAACTAATTGCCCCTTTGATTCTTCTATTTGGGAGAATTCGCAGGAGGCTAATTCTAATAACTCTTCCCTTTCTCTTTGTTTTCCCTTCTAAATTCTACAACACTATGAAGCTTTTGCTCTTGTTTTATTGCCTTTTCAAAGGCTTCATACATGGCATGTGGGCCATGAAGATCCACCTTTGAACCAATTTGGGGTTTTAACCCCAAAATAACCTTCCTTACATGGAAGCATTCATCCTGTCAAAGGGGGACATATTTGAGAAGTTGAATAAACTTCTCCCAGTATTGAGTCATCGAAAGATCTCCTTGTCTCAAATTTTGGAACTCATTCATCTTCTTGTCAAAGTAGTGTTGTGGAAGCCATCACTTCTAAAATAGGGATAGGAAAATATCCCATGTCAAATTCTTAGATGAAAGATGTTTCTGCATCTTAGCATTATCCAACCAGGTGGTTGCTTCCCTTTTTAACTAAAAGGATGCCCAAACTGCTTTGGTTTCCTTGGAGAGGTTATGCATCGCATCTCAAAATACCTTTCCATTTCCACTATCCATGCTTTAGCACCATCCCCTACAACTTTGCCATCAAATTTGGGTGGTGGGATTTTCTTTAAATCCTTGGGGCCAATTCTATCTCAATTTTGGCCCTTTTGCTTCCTAGTGTGGATTCAATTTCATATTGGATCTGTTTAGATTGGTTCCCTTTATTTAATGAGGTTTCCTGTTGCTCGTCCACTTGGGCATGGACCTAGTAGCCCTAACTTCATGTTCTAGGGCATTCATTCTAGCCCTAGTATCTGTCAACATATAGCCAAAATTTGGTCTATTTTGTTTTCTTGAACCCTCTCATCCTTGGGTTCATTCTGATTTGCACTTTAAGATGGTTCCATTATGTGCTTTCAATGACAATTCCTAAAAGTTTATGAGTTGCATTAGAAGCAAGCATACACAAAAAGGCTCCAGAGTTTAAACCATAGCTTTGATACCACATGTAACATCAATCCAAAGTAACCATATATCATATATCAACTTAATACTACATTAAGCATCATGAGCATTAATATACCATTTGATCTCTATGTCAAGGTAGGTTTAGCATGTTATGTTATCATCTAGCATTAAAAAATATCTAGTTAATAAGGGGCCTCTATAGATGGATTTCCACAAGCACTATGACATGGTTTGAAAATATTATAGAAAAACACCCGAATAGTCCATTGAGAGGTCATTCTTTCTAATAATATTCCAAATGAAACATGCTTAATCATATACTTTCGCGGAGAGCAACCTCCATTGGCCATGGTGAAAACTCTCCTTACTTTGATGGTTGGAAAGCGTATGACAAAAATCCTTATCATCCTCAAAACAACCCATCTGGAAGTATTCAAATGGGCTTAGCAGAAAATCAGGTGCCTATTTCGTTGGATGCTACCAAAATACTTGTGTCTCTCTTTACCAAACCTATTAAATAATCCCATTGCATTTTAGCCGATAGGCTATTTAGTAGGAGAACCATTACCGGAGAATCTTTTTTCCGGTGTTTGATCACCGTTTTTGTTCGGCGCTCGGGGATGTAATTCGTAACTTTTAACAATGACAGGCTGACAGAGGAAAACGCAGTCCTTAGTTGGCAATAGAGCATTCAGTTGCCTTCCATTATCCACGTCATCCAAAATGATCCAATCTTGACTCGTGGTTGCAGAGACGATAGACAGTTGAACATGGCATTCATTAAGGTGGCTCAAATTTCAAAACATGTAAAGTGTAGATTCATTCCAGAGAACTAGGAGTGCATATGTACACCTTCCCGTACAATAGTTTGAAAGCAAACTTGAGCCCGCTGGTACTCAGACCCTCAAATCAGAAAAGCAAACATTACTAGGAAAATTGCAGAAATAGGTATACGTCGTATCACATTATAGATTTTTGATCTCTGGGTATTTCACACCCAAAAGAAAGAAACTTTACATATCTTTGATAATCTTCAAGTACAAAATGCTAGTGTTACTATTTGGAGAAGTTCACTATGCGACAAATCAATCTTTTTTAGAAGAAAGACCTTATATAAATGCTTTGCAATGGTTGGAAGGAATTGGGTTCTCAAACCTTACGAATTTCTGAATGAAACACTGTCAATATAGGAGGTACTATTAGTTATGAGTCCCTTGGTAAGTTGTGAGACCCAACTGAGGATCTTCCTCGCAGCACTGGATTCTTTTCTTCACCAAGCAAAATATGGAAATCTGTTTGATTAGCCTTACACAATTTATTGGGAAACTACCCAAGGCCAAATATGGAAATCTATTTGAAGCCAACATCATTGTCAAAAGGAATGAATACAACAGGTCTGTTTAGGATTTTGGAAAAATCCTTACAGAGTTCTAGCCTAAAAATTTCATATATAATTTACCTCTGGTAAAAGTTATGTTTGATGCTTTTGTGACCAGATTTCTTCCAGTGGCATCCATCATCTATAATGTCTATTTCGCTCCTTGTTTTGAGAGTAATTGTGTCGGGCTGAGTGCTTCTCTGAGTCTGCGTTGGGTTTCCTGAAGCTTTGGAAGGATGAGGATTTCCTATTATACAACTCTGTTGCCGGCGTGGTTTTACCCGCACACCCATTCCCACGATCCCCACAATTTGAACATTGTGCTCATTCATGACAGATTCAAGTCTATTTCTTTCAAAATCCAGTACTATATTCAAAATATTCTTCAATAACAACATCCCCTTGTTTCTAAAAATGTGCAATGGATATTGAAGAAACATCGAAAGGGAGAAGAGAGGCGGAGGAGGAAGCAGCAGATACAGAGGACGACACAACCTCCTCAAAAGGATTTCCAATCTGGATAGATGAAGAGAAGGTAGTTGCCATGGAATTGATCCAACCGCACACAATGAGCACTCCAAATGCAAAGGCTAGGAAAGCAGAAGAATCTGTGAGCAAATGAGCAAACAAATGTCTCTCGAGGATGAGATGAACTTTACGTGCGAAGTATTTGTATTAAAATTCTAAGAACCCAGGTCTCTGTAAAAAGCGTATTGATTTGAGAGAATAATCATTCAGGGGCCACAAGCCCACTTGTTTAGAGTTTATACAGACTTTATTGAAAGTGTATTGACAACAAAATATGAAGCATTATCAAACTATCCTAAATGTTTATAAGTGGGACCATGCATAGGTTATGGATGTGAACATTCCCAATGTTCAATCAAGCTCATGACTCAATAAATTGAAAGAAGTTTCAAATATTGTAGTTAAGGTGGGTTTTAAAAGGATCTTGACTTAAATAAGGATTATCTTTATAATACATTTCATCAAGCAAAATGATCTTAACACAATTGAAGGTGGAAGGTGTGTGAAATTCAATAGAAGAAAGACTTGATGAAATGATTAATTCAATTTAAAATTTTGATCTGATGATATAAGAATAGGATGATTGTTACATTGATGATGGATCTCAGTGGAGGCTCAATAATTATTAAATTGTTTATTTTATATCTTTATTAAAATTTTGTATGGTATTTGGTGATATAGTTGGTGAGAATTATATTGTGTTTTGTTTCTTTCTTTATTCACCCAACATTTAAATTTTTAAAAGTTGATAACTCTAAGCCAAAAAAAAATAGATTATTTATACAACTTTGAGACATTGTAAGATATTGTTATCCCTGCCAACAGAAAAAAAGAGTTTTATAGCTTTTTCCCGTGGGAATGAAGAACAAATACAACAACCACATTAAGCATAGCCGCAAATTATAGTTGAGCCTACATCAAATATAAGAGATCGTTTTGTCCAAACGTAATGTGACCACATTGTTTGCATATGGGATGTACATGGTTTATTAGATGAACTGTAGCAAAATGCTTGTACTGCAATTTATTTGGCTTCTTTCTTGCTATATTTATGTTTTGTGACTTGTATAATGAGTTATTTTAATATTACTTTAATACTCTCAAACATTTACACAAATTATATCTAAAAGCAATTTCAAATTAAAATATATTCCATAGTAAAATGTTTGAGACAATGTTGTGTCGCTACCTCAATGTAGAATACTACTATATCTCTTCTTTCTTCCCCCACAAACAACCTATCGGCAAATCGTTGCACACAAAATTTGTGCAACTGCTAGTTTAAATGTTTTGCATCTTTCCTTCGATTTAATAGAAAAGTGGCTAAGAGAGCACCTAGAGTCTTCCATTTGCATGCATGAGGGCATTTCCATCTTTAAGAAGATTTCCAACTATCAAGATTATCATGGCAACCCTGTGTTCAAAGAGGTACAAATTATCAACAACAAATTCTACCATTCTACTTAAATGTCAAAAGTTCAACCATTAAAAGTAATGACAAGTAGATAGTGTATTAAGTTATCTAAACTTAAAATATAGATCAACAAGTTTGACTCAAAAAATACTTTTATAATAATGGAGTTTATTAATCATGGTGGACTGTTAAAGCAGGTTATTGCATTATTTATGGAGGAAGTGGGAGGAAGAAGACAGAAATTTGATAAATATAGAATAGTCCTCACTGTAGGAGGGACTGCGGCTCATGAAGTTCTAACATTTTCAGTGGCGAATCCAAAAGAAGCTTTCCTTGTTCCATCTCCATATTATCCTGGGTAACTAAAACTTATCTTTTACTAAGAATCTAGTGCTTTTGGAATCTCCACGTAAAAATATTCAAAACTCATTGGCTATATGTGGCGTCACTTTTTTAATTGATTGAAATCTAATGTATGTAAATGTTGACAAATAGTTTTGATAGAGATCTAAAGTGGCAGATAGGAGTAGAGCTGATAGCAGTAGAGTGCAGTAGTTCCAACAATTTTCAGGTGATAGTGAGCGCACTTGAAGAAGCATACAGATGGGCAAAGTGTGGAAAGATAAGAGTGAAGGGTGTTCTGATAATAAATCTGTCCAACCCATTGGGCACCACAATGGATGAGAAGACATTGAGGAGCATTGTACATTTTACAAGAGAGAAGAAGATTCATCTAATCTGTGTTGACATCTATGTAGGGTTAATGTTTTCTGGTCCAAGGTTCATGAGCATTGTAGAGGTGGTGCGAGAACAAAGTGAGAGGGGGTACAAGAATGTTCACATCATTTACAGCCTATCAAAGGACATGGGACTACTTGGATTCAAAGTGGGAGTTATCTATTCGTATAACAACACGGTTGTTACGGCATCTTGCAGAATGTCGAGTTTCTGCATGGTTTCTTCACAGACGTAGTACTTGATGGGTGCGATGTTGAGTGATAGGGCATTTGTGAGAGAATATATTCAAGAGAATAAAAAGAGGCTGTGAGAGGCACATAGCATGTTTGTCCAGAGATTGTGTGAGGTAGACATTGAGTGTTTGGCCAACGGCAATGCTAGGCTTTTCTGTTGGGTAGACCTCTGCCATCTTCTCCACAAAGAATTAGAGCTTGCACTTTGGAAGACAATCATCAACGAGATTGGATTGGATGTATCACTTGGATCCTCATGCCATTGCAAAGAGGATGGATGGTTTAGGTTCTGCTTTGCTAACATGACCCCAGCCACCATGAAAGAGTCACTCTCTAGAATTAAGTGTTTTACAGAAAGGAAGAGCAAGATGTCCTTGCCACTATGTGAACAAAGATCTACAATCTTTTCCTTAATCCCTTGAATGTTTTGTACAGCTCATCCTAATCACTATCCCTTCCTCTCTATTGATAGACCTCAAACAACGAACTGGAGCTACCTCAACAACCCTCACACCCCAATCGCATCCATGTGATATCCAATTACTTTCTTTCTTCACCACCATTTATTCATTATAGGAAAGTTGTTTCTTTATTCTTGATTCTTGGCAGGTAGTTATAACATTTTAGACAGCTCTACCAGCTATGTACATGAGGCCAGTTATATCTGGGGATGTCCTGCTAAAATTTATTAAAGGGTTGTATTTGTGGCCTGTACTACTAAATTTAGTTAAGCTTATATCATATATGTCTTGGAGTAGCTCCAAGATACTCCTCTTTCATATAGAAGACAATTATTGCCTTCCAAAGTGTGTTAGTAGATTCTTAGGGATATACTTCCATAATATAGTTGTGATCAAAATAAGTGTTTCCACCACTAGTTTATGCACTGTAAATAATTAATTAATAATATAAGATTTAGATTTTAGAGTTTAAACTTAAATAATAAATATATTATTGAATTAATGGAATTTAAATAAATTAAATTTGATATTTAGATTGAAATGTTGATGGAAGATACTACAATAGATGTCGGGAGTTGATTCGTTAATGTGTAGAAAAATAGAGCCTTGTCAAATAAATGCTTCATAATATGTAAACTATATTTATCTTACTCTTGTTCAGATCGTACTTGTGAAACTAAACACTGTGCCTACAAAAGTGAATCTAATGTACGGAAGTCAACCTCACTTGTAGAAGTGAATTGGTAGAAAATTGATGACTATTGTGGATGCACCTTGAGTATTGTACTTATGTTTGAAGTGGGGTGGTTGACACCATTTAAGAATTTGAGCATAGACAAGTATTTGTTCTTCTTTGGTCAAGCCCCTAGGAAGACTAATCTAACTACAATAAAAAAATATCAAAGACAATAGGAAACTATGCAGTATGCCTATGATGATGATGCAAGTTGATAATGCAATTAGGATGCTCTATGATGCTGTTATATAAATGGTTTCCTCTTCTAGGGCCTAGGTATAAGGCATGCATTCAAATTAATTCCATAGGCATTTAAAACAGACATTGACTACAACTTAATTGAAACTTGTCTTCAAAAATAGAAAAAGTAAAAGGGAGAAGGATAAGAGATTCCCTCTAAGTGGAAAGTGGTAGAACATCACAATGTAGGAGCATCCTCAATTCACTACGAATCCTATATCAACCAATAATATTTTTTAATTTCCTTCTAGCTCGCTTGGACATTAATTTTGCACTTTCTCTAGTTTCATTCTTTAGACCGCAAGATGACAATGTGTTAATGCAAAGGTTGGACACACCATGAGTCTCATAGAAGAATTTCTAGCTAGGACCATTTCCTCACCATCTTGGGAACTTTAATATATTTAATACTGTAGAAACTAGGAACATTAAGTGAATGTGAGTATCAATTCAAGCCACCCGAGATGAACAGGAGCATGCTCAATCTACAAGAAACCAAGTATTTCAAAGCAATATGAATGCAAAATAAATGGAATGATGAATTAGCTTACAAGATGTAGTGCATATAGGGCATAATCAACTAAGAATAGTTGAGCCAATAATAGGAAAAGTTCACTAAGAATAGTGGTGCTCCAAGAATAGGAAAAGCAACCACTTAACTTAGTTAAGCTAATCTAGGCATGCCAAATATAGCTCAAGGCTAAACATAGATTGATGTGCACACCTAAGTAAGCTTAATATACACCAACACCCCCCCTTAAGCATAGCATAGGTGGGCTAAATGAAGATGGGTCCTGACAACTAGGCTTGATCAAGTACCCATGTACAGTGCAATCTCTCATAAAAATAGAGAAATGGAGAAAACCACATAGGAAAAAACTCCCCTCCAAAAAGAGAGAAAAAAATAAAAGAAGAGGACTAGGAAGCCTCCTCGAAGATGATAAATATGCACCAAGCCTAAATCCATGTCGCTCTAACTATGATGATGCAGATAGCTCCCCCCATAGGATAGAGAAAGAGACTATGTAGCCCCACCACAATGAAGTAGCCCCTATGCCAAAAGAGAATGCTTGTGTATGAATGCTAAAAATGATCCATTTGTGGAAAATGGAATTTCTACCCTTAGGAAGAAACAACTCCAATAATGAATGTTGAAGTAACTTTTGTTATATGGAGCCTAATAAGACTCGGAGGTTAAATTTTCCCCACTTTTGTCGGTGTGGTTTCCCCCCAAAGTATTTAACGGGGGAGTACAAGGGGGTAGAGCCCCTCGTGGGGCCTAGGGGGCTTATCCCCCTGGTGGGGACCCAAGGGCGGAGCCCACAATGGGGGCCCCACGGAGGTTACTAGGGGCAGTGCCCCCAAAGAAAAAATAGCCTATTATTTTATAAATGTGTCAACAACTATTTTCCTATTGACCGACATATAAAAACTCCATTTTTGTAACCAACATAAGTCTTGATAAAAAGGCTAAGGGTTAGGGTTTCAATGGATATTGTGTTGTAGCATATTGTAGCAGTATTGAGTTGCATAAGATTGCTGGTTGTAATTGGTTCTATTTATTGGATAATAATATAGGACTCTTTATTGGTGGATATAACTCGAGTTTGGGTGAACCACGTTAAAATTGTCTCTCACTGTTTTATTTCTATTTATTTTTCATTCCTCTGTTTAATCTTTATTTGCATTTAATTGACATCTTTTGCATGCTTTTCCTAATAGTAGCTCCAACTCAAAGAAGCAAGGTGAGGTGGTAAGTCTCATGATGATCCCTATCTCAGAACATTGCTCAAATGTCTCCATACTAATGTCGAAACAAGTCACAAACAAATCAGGAGGCTCAAGCCTAACTGAAACAAGTGACCTCTCAAAATCATGTGTAAGATGATGAAGAGCAAGATCCAAAGAAATGATGTATGGATGTGGAATGTCGATGCATGCCATATGGCTACAATGCAAATCCCATGAGATGTCTTATGAAGAATCATTGGAAGCCCATGGTGAAGCCTCTTTGAACTCTATAGTAGTAGAAGGTGCAAGATAACTATCATCAAAGAGAAAGACAAGATCCTCCAAAGTGTCATCAAGATCTGAAATGTGAGACCCTACAAACAACAAGAGATGTTTGGTAGAAGTGTGTCCCAATCGGACATAAGACCCTACTATAAATAATTATTGGAAGCTCTCAGAGAAGCAACTTAGAACTTTGAAGCAAAGATATAGAAAGCATGTGCCCTATAATGTGATGATGTATGTGGACCATCATCTGGATTCTGTACCCAATTACCTGCACTCTGAAGTGATTATCTAGCCCAAAGAGAGTTGAATGTGGGTGAGTCAGGTGTTGAATCCTCATCCTCTAAAATGAATCTAGAGATGGATGGAGATGACACCCCATCACTATCCTTGCTGTCAGAACTAGAAGAAGAAGAAAAATCTATCTCGGGAATCTATTATGGATGGTCAGAAGGAGAAATATAGAGGTAAAGTTTGAGAAGGTGTATAACCTAGCATGGTGATCTACCCTTCCCAAAGCCACTAAGTTGTTGCTATGTAACTCTCTGATTTCAACTAAATCTGGATTAAACTCAACTCGCATGCCCTTCCCTATGTGAGAAATATGATACACTGATGGGAGATTAGTTAAAAGTGAAGGTACAGTTAGAGCATTTGTGAATGTTCCACCTTCAACTTCAACAAAACCTCTCCCTGCAACTGCTATTAGTGTGTCATTACCCAAGGTGATGCTAGACATGTTATAAGGCTCTATGGAAGAAATCTCAACTTGTGAAGAAGCCATATGGTGTGAATCACAAGAGTTAATAATCCAAGATGGAGCTAATGAAGATGGTACCACAACTAGTGCCTTGCCCTTAAGTTTCTATTTTCTTTTTTCCTTTGTCTTAGAAGTTTCTTGGGTTGATGAGTCTCTTTGAAAGATTTAGGGACCCCTATATTATGCTTTTTAAGAAGATGAGTGAGGTGGTCTATTTGTTTATTCATACATATGTGCTCATCATGCCCAAGTTTCTTACAATAGGCACACTTGACTTTTTCTTTCTTAGATTTCCCTTGATTTGAAGAAGATTCTGTGTTGACCTCAAATCTTTGTTCCTTCTTGATGTCCTTCTATTTTTATTCTTCTCCCCTTTGTTATTTGAAGCATTATGTTATTTGAAGACTTTGTTCTGGTTGATTTTATTGAGGGACTACTCTTGTTAATGTTATATCCATAGAGCATGAAAGACTTGTTGATGCAAGGGAGTCCAATACAAGGCTCCATCATACTTCAAAAGCTCCGCAAGTTAGTTAAACTCGTCTTGCATGTAGATCTTCACTTCAGGACATTCTTGAATACTCTGCAAAATTTGGAACAATTCAAAAGGTGTTTGTAGTTCTCTTTGTTCATCTAGAGGAACAAAGCTTATGCTTGTTTTTCTATTTGGTTCCAACCACATATCCATTGAATACCCTATGTACTTCTCATTAAATTAAAAAATGATAGGATCTTTAGCTCCTATGGTCACTCACATCTTATACTCCTTTTAGAATTCTACTTCAGTCTCCTCATCTTTGTCTAGGAGTCTTTCTACCATTTATATCTCCACTAAGGGTGCTTCTAAATCATCCACATCATTTGATTGTATTGAGGCCAAGGCAAAGGGTTTCTCATGGCTTTGAGGGGCTAGGAAGGCTTTAGGTGAACCTTCTGGAACATTCCTTGACTCATTGTCTATCAAGTTTTCTTCTTGATCATGATTTTTTACCTCTGTAGGCAGTGTTAATGTTGTGTAAGAGTCTTCCAAAGATGAAAGTGGTGCATACGAATCACTTCTCTCTTGTGTTTCTGATATGTGTGTCTCACTAGACATCATTTCCTTTGGTGGTGTTAAAGGAGTATAACTTTCAGAAGAATCCTCCTTAGGATCTGAGAAGGCATGTGGGTCTACTTCGTTTAAGTCTGGCAATGTCTTTGTTTCAATTCAGGCCACTTTGTTCAATGGGGTTTTTCTCCTATGCACAGGAAAACATGATTAACTTGCTCATATTTTGGAGATACATTGATGGTGAGAATCTTTAGAAGAAATTGTACAGGTCCATCTTGTTAGTGTAAATAGTGTCATTATCTAACTAGTTTAGATATCACTTCTTTGAAGGTTTAACCTATTCACACATAGGCTTAAGTTTACTTAGTCTTTTATTAGTTTGTCTCATTTCGACATGTGTACTCACACATGTCAGACACCTATTTCCTTTTGATTTGCCACTTGCCCTCACACATTTCATGTGAGTTAGACAAGTGTTTCATGCTTGTAGGGGTAGTCAGTAGTTCAGTCCTACCTTCCTACCTCCTTCTCCTTACCTATTTATGCAAGGATTCTCATTGTATTTTACACACTCCCATTGTATATGATAGATATGCTCTTGTGCTCTATTTTTCACTTGTGGAGGGTTATTCTATTTGTGCTTTCTAATCTTGGCTACTCCAACACATCTTTCTCCAACCACTCCATGATTTTTATTGTAGGTTCTTTGGGAGCCATTTCCTTTTGTTTTGATGATTCTCTTTTCTTAGAGGTTCTTGTTTCCAAATTGTTGATAGTTTTTGTAGGTTTTTCTATTCTTTTAATTTGTATTGAGGTGTGGTATCTAGGAAAAAAATCTTGTTTGTTGGCAACTTGTAATCTATTGGGATCCCTATCTTTTTGTTTGCATCAGTCTTAACCATGCTTAAGGGTTATGGGTCCCCTTTTGTGACATAAACTTTTCTGAGGTGCAAGAATCTGACCTCTTGGAATAATGTGGAAGGGACGACCTTCATTAGGTGTATCTATGATCTTTTGAGTAGTAAATTGTATTTGTTGTTATATGGAGCCTAATTAGACTCGAAGGTTAAATTTACCCCACTTTTATTGGTGTAGTTTCCCCCCAAATTATTTAACGAGGTCAAGGGGCAGTGCCCCTTGTGGGGGTTTGGGGGCAGTGCCCCCAAGACAGGGTCAAGGGGCAGTGCCCCTGGCACACTCCCTGTTGTGATACAGGGTGGGGTTGAGGGGCAATGCCCCTAAAACCTCCAACGATTTTTTTATTATTTATTAAGGCGTTGGGAGTTATTTTTCTATTGGCCGACATAAAAAACCCTATTTTTTGTAACTAACATAAGGCTTGATAAAAGCGGCTAAGGGTTAGGGTTTTCATTGATGTATTGTAGCATTTTGCAGTGGTATTGAGTTGCAAGGATTGCTAGTTGTAATCGGTTTTGGTTTACTAGATAATAATATTGGACTCTCTATTGGTGAATGTAGCCTGAGTTTGGGTGAACCACGTTAAAAATTGTCTCACTGTTATTATTTATGTATATTTTCCATTCCTCTAGTTAATCTTTATTTGCATTTATTGATATCTTCTACATGCAAACCCTAACAGTATCTAGTATTCTTGTCAATGACATATAATGTTGTAGGAATCATTTTTTGCTCTAACAAAACATGTAATGTAATCTTTCCTATTGTGTCGATGACTTTCAAGTTATTGTATCCTCTTAGAGTGTGAACTATGTTCACAGCAGCCCCATCTTTGATTAAAATCCTTTTTATGAACATATCATAGATCCATACTTACAAGTAAAGAGCGGGATCTCCAATCTTGGTTAGATCTACCTCAGGAGGCATTTGCTCAAGACCAAAGAAAAATCCCAAGTCTTTTAGCTTAGCATTGGGTAGATCTACATCTAATTCATTCTAGTTTATTTGTTCACTAGGAAGAGTAGTAATTTGGTCTAGATACCTTAATCCTATTGTCTTTAGAAGGGTTAAACGATGAGACATAATTTTTTAGAAGATCTATGAGCATTTAATATGCAAGCATATGTCTTCTTCAAATCCTCAATCAATTCATAAGGTCCAATTGGAGCAAGGATTGGTTCCACAACTAACACTACTCCCTCATGAGTTTCTTCTTTTTGTTCATTGTTGAGTTCATTTCCTTCATCATGTAAAACTTTGACTAGTCCTAACATCCTAGTTTCCCCCTTTGGCCCTAATTGGATGGGAATGTTCATTTTAGTTGTTCTTGCAGAACTAGTCATTGCATCTTGGTTGTTTGTTTTAGTGTTTCTATGAGAGGGAAAAAGATTTTGGAAGATCTTCATGTCTACATTTTGTGGAGTAATGGGAGCTTGTGTTTATCTTGGATCTTTGTTATTATGTGGCATGACCTCTTGTGGATTCAGTAACATTTCAATAAATAAATGATGCTGGTCCTCTAGTAACCTTTCTATGAATCTATTATATTCCCTGCATGATTCAGTCCTATGCCCCTAGTCCTATGAAATGAATAGAAGTAATTATACTCATAAGGAGGTCATTCATAGCTATTGTCATTTTGATTCCACGTTTGATGATTATCCTTAGGATAATAGTTATTATTTCAAGGTTGATCAATTGCATTGACATTTGGAGGATGGTAATCCCTCCCATTATAATCTTCTCTAACTTTGTTCTTGATCAGGGGTTGATCTGTTACCCCATTTATTGTAGCATTTCTATTATTCTTGATTATCTTTATGGTGGAGATGTTTCTTCCACCATTATCTCATATTATTCTTCCATTCACACCATAAGTTTTGCGGCCACTATCAATTGTGGCTTGATCGGTCCTTAAAGCACTTTCTAGAGTCTTTTCATACAATTTATATGGCATTTTTTGTAGCTCCTCTCGAGTAACCCTATTGAGGGCATGTAAGAAGAGGTTGCATAATTCATGATGGTCCATGTTTGGGGCACTTGGGGATGAGTAGAGAACATATCTCCATCTCATGACAAAGTGTGCCACTAATTCATTTGATTCTTGTTTCATAGTCAAGAACTCGCGAATCCTTGTTTTAACAAGTTTGTTCATGTCAAAAGCCATGACACACTCTCCTATGAGCTATCGAAATGAGTGAATAGAAGCTTCAGGAAGGCAATAGTACTAGTCCAAGGCAATCCCTTCTAACATTTTGGAAAAATTTTGACAACCACCCCATCCTAAGAGAGGAGTTCCCTTACTGCCATAGTGTATGCCTTTATATGTGAATTAGGATCTCCTTCTCCCTTGAACTTTGGAAACTTGGGAAGGGGACATGGCAACATTATGTTTCTTATGGTGTGGTCAAGTGGTTCTTTCAAGTACTCAAGGTATGTTCCTAGAAAAGAAATTTAAGATTGTGGGGTTGATAACATTAACCCCATATGTCGACTTTGATATGTAAGTGTTGTAGTTTGATTTGGTTTCAAATGGTTTGCTAATTTTGCATAACTTGATTCCCATTTGGGAAAATGTCATTACTTCCATTTTGAGAGTAGAAGTTGAGGTAGGGGGGTTCTGAGATGCCCCTTGGGCCTTGCTCTACCTTGTTGTCATCAAACCTTACTCTCTTGCCTTAAATAAATCATTCCTCTTCGAGAGTCCTAATTCTCTGGACTAGCATTGCAATAAAGTTAGCAAGTGTTGCAACTCTTTGTGTCTAGTCATTTCTCAGAATTTCACCTCATGTGTTTTCCATTTGTTCTCATTGTTTCTCTTGAAGAGTGACTCGCAAGGCCTCTTGATTGTTCTTGGCTTCCAGTAAATGTCTCTCCAAGTGTCTTACCTCATGATCTAGATGGATATTTGATTACTTGTCGATGGTTGATCTACTTGATGAATATTTGATCTCACTTGTACTCTATGGGGTCTAGGTTGAATTGTTGAGTTTTGTTCCCATGTAGGGTTGTTGAATGTTAACGAGTGCTTAGTTTCTCTTTTGTCGCATTCAAAATTAGAGTCTTCATAATTGTAACCATTTGAGATGGGTTCCATTAGATTAGGAGGTGCAAACTTATTGAAAGAGGGAGTTTCAAGTTCCCTTGAAGGAAGATTCCCTAAGTGTAGTTTTGGTTTCATCATATTTGGGGGTGCCGTGGACACCTCAGAATAAATGGAATGACCGAAATGAAAGATAAAGAAGATGAACAAAATGAGAGCAAAAATGGAAATGAATGCAAAAGTGAACATGAATGGAAATGACACATGAAGTGAAACTTGCATTGTTTAATGGTGACACAAAAATCTCTACAAAAAATATTTTCTCTTCACGTTAGGTTCACCAAAATATGTACTCTTCAAAATGTGACACAGGCACAACTGTGGATGAGTGAATTCTAATGCAGCACATGGACCCTCTCCTAGCTTGTGGCGACCTCCAAATCATTCTCGCTCTTGTGGAAAAAGCCAATCAAGCGAAGGCGGGACCCAGGGATTGTTCTGTTCACTTGGGAGAAAAATCTCACAAAGAGCAGCTGACCTGATTAGGGGCCTATTGTTGTTTTGCCTTGTTCTTTCTATGGCAGTTGTTGTTGAGATGACTATATGACCTGAAGGGTCACTTGTGATTTGTCTCCCATTGGGGTTTCTTTGATTCCAATGTTTAGATGGATCTTGATTTTCTTCGTTTATGTTCCTAGCACCTTGTAACCTAGCCTCGTGGTCCTAGAGGCATTGTTGAATTTGTATATCTTGTTCTACAACTCTAATGCCATGTTATTTCTCTTGTGTGAGTTGTGGTCTTGGGTTTATTTCCTCTAGTTCTTTTAGAATTGCTTTGAACCACTCTCCTCCAAGTCCTAGGTAGATTTGTAGAGAGTTGGTATGCTTTGACTTTCCTTGACCAAGATTGACCTAGGGTTGACTATTGATTACTTTGAATGTTTACCTTGTGCTATTATCAAGTGTTTGTGTCTAGCGTGAATGTGACTACCTCGTGATGAGATCAAGGGTTTGAACGCTTTGAGTTTTTCCTAATATTTTTGGTTTTTTGTGTTTTTGTGTTTTTGTGTATGAAATGCAAGCTATATTTTTGTATTTTTATTGAATAAATAAAATAATTCTGTATGAATGCACTCTATAATGAAGTATATCTAATGCAATGCTATTCTATGTTTTTGTATTTTTGATGATTTTGTAATCTAATCTAGGAAAGAAAGAAAATATCTAACTAATGAAAGCAAATGAATTAATCTATAAAAAATAAATACTCTTTAACCTATTGCAATGAAATGAAAGAAAACTATGAATTCCTATCAAGAGAAAATAACAAATTACTTTCCTCAAGAGAAAATTTTTATTATCTAATTACTACAAAAACATGAAAAGGAAATTGGAATTGCTTGGTGCACGAGCTTTGCACTATCCTCATGAATCCTTTTGTATGGAAACCTCCTTGTCCTCTTGTAGTAGTAGGGTCCTCCTCTTGGCGGCAATTGGGAAGGGAAAGGAAAAGAATGTTCTTTTGGAAACTTTTGAATTGAGCTCAATGTGAGCTAAGAGAATTATGGATTGAGAATTGGTGAGCATAATGACACTATGAAGCCTTTGAAGGCTTTGGAAAAATAACAACAATAAATAGAAGGTACCTACGGCCTGCAACATGCATATGCATGCTAGTTGGAGAGCAAAATCCAAGCAAAAGATGGATTGCAATAATGAATTTGCCTCCTCTAATGCTTGGAGGAGGGGGTTATTTATAGGTTGAGAGAGAACATGAAGGGTGAGGATGATTGAGGAGTTAACTCCCTTGATTAGAGAATTAACTTGCTTGATTGATCAGTCAGACTCAATTGATTTGCTTGTGAGCTCAATTGATTTAAGAGTGATTTAAGCTTGAAATCTTATCACTCATGGAGGAATGGTTGTTAGGAGAAGTTAAAATAGATCACGTGAGCTAAACTTGGTTGATTGGGAGTGTTGAATGAGTTAATTATGGCCTCCTCTATGTTTAGCTCAAACTGCATGCAAACTAGGCAAAAATAGAGTCTTTTTGGGCTCAAATAGAAGGTGAAACTCATGTTCAAAATTTGCAAGGATCACCATTGGGTCAGCCCTTTTACTAGGCTAGCTCACCTAGGGTGACCCTGTGGTGACCCATAAAGGATGGTACTTAGGTGAAGTTTATTAGTTGTGTATGCTTAATGAAAGTTTGAAAAAGTGATTTGGCATAAGAGTCAAGTTATAGGATAAGGTAGGGTCGCCTGGGGAGATCTAGCCATTAACAAGGGGCAATCCTAAAGGAGGAAATATGGGTAAAAACTAAGTCATGGGTTTGGTCTATTAGGCTATCTAGAGGCTTGCTAGGGTTAGAGACCTTCAAGACAGGGTGTCAAAAGGTGGAATTCACATAAAAAGATGAAAACTAAGCATGTAGGAAAGGAAAAGAATGTGACAAAAGAAGAATTGACAAAGGGGAAAATAAGAATGGTTAGGAAATTAAAAAATTGACAAGGGAAAAACCAAACAGTTCACATGTCACCAAGAGGAGTACTACAAAGAAGATGTTTTTATTCACACTTCTATGTACATGATTAGGATTATTCATCATCATGGGGTCCTCATGTAAGCCTGTGCATGTTTTTAGTGCTTATAGAGGCAAGCTCTACAAAAAAATGTGGATTGGAGTCTACACAATGACAACATCTGTTATCTATTGCCCCTTTTTATTATAGAAGAAACAATGTAACCCAACTTTTCCTTCTTCTTCTTATTCTTCTTCTTTTTGTGCATCTTGCATCACTACGTCTATATGCTCTTCCAAATATTCCATTTCAATATCCATATTCTGTGCATCTTGCATCACCACGTCTATATGCTCCTCCACATATTTCATTTCAATATCCATATTGGTAGGAATACATGTAATAGCTATGGAGAATTATGAAGTTGATCTGCTTTGGGAGTGTTGACTTTTTCCCAGACTGGATGCTTATTCCCAGATTTCCCTACAAAGTAGCCATCAGTGATCAACAGGATCTCTGAGCCAGGGGGTCAACAGTATAGGAGATAGACTCTATATTTTATCTCCTCTTCTTCTTCAGGCTCTGCAAGACCTAGGGGGGTATTCCCTACTCAACATCCATGAGGATATGCATGCAAGGCTGGGATGCTGACAGAAAGCAGATTGTCCTCCTGTAAGTAGACCAAAACTGAAAGATAAGGGCAAAGGGGCTAGCTTTGGGCCTATTTGCAGTTGTAGACAGAGGACTGAGGATCCTAAACTAACTCTAATGTCCTAATGTTGGTTTTAGATTTTGCTTTGGAGTTTAAGTGTGGATGCAAAGCTGGATATGGTTATAACACAAAATAAAGCATGATTGGTGCCTATCCAGGGCCTGGAGTCAATAGACATACACCTGTAAATGATCAGCATAAACAACTAAAACTAGATTTCAAGGGGATCTATATGATACCTACCTTACAGGCATCTCCCAATACAAAGTGTTAGGTTATCTCTACTTATGGTATCCCTACTGCAGTATATCCCTCCCAATGTTCAACCTGAAAACAGTTTAATCTACCCCTTGAATAGAAGTTAAAAGATCAGACATTCAACACAGGAATTCTATGCTCTAGAATCTAAACATTACCAAACATCCAGATTCAGAAGAAGGATACATGCAATACTGGAGATAGAATTAACACAACACATGCCAAACAGCATTTCTCATATAAATTTAATCATGAAATCAGTGGGTTCATGCCGAAAACAAACAACAAGAGATACATAAACTCACAGGTAAGCTGTACAGAGCAACCAGATCAGCTTGTTATGCATTACAGAGCCAAAATCATCAACTTTCAACAACAACAAATGAACAACACAACCTGCTTATAACAACCAGGTAGGTGCTCAGCAATTAATTACATTGTTGACCAAAATTTTGCCAGATACACAGTATCATGAAAATGGCGCTCAAACACAACCGGATTGGCGCCCAAACATGAATGCAGCAGGTAGGGGAGGAGACAGGAAGATATCTCGAGCCCTGCGCCACTGTCCGCTGATTGACACCTCCAGTCGGGTACAAGATCGACCCACGCCATCGCCCACACCTCTGCAACAATCGCCATTAATGGCGCACCAACCCGCGGCCTTGGGAAAATCATCAAACAGTCGATCGCAAGCTTTTCCCGCCGAGACTCATCATCATGATATTTCGAATATGCAGGATCACATTATCCCACATGCACCCCGCAGCAACCTCCTTTGCACTTTATATACTAGGTCATGAGCATATATCATGTCGGTACTTTTGCTCCCGACGACACCAGTATAGACTTCATCATCATCATCCTCCAGCAGCATGATATCCTGTTGTTCGAAATATCACCCTGACGTCATCATGATATCGCAATATAACCTTCATGATAATCGGCACAACCTGATCCTTCGGAGGAACATCCTCCTGCTGAGCTTATAACAAAAGTCTGGCCGATGAACATCCTGATGACGTCATCATCATATCCTGCTGACGTCATCATCATGTTTACAAATATCAGGAGGTCTCTTCAAGATGATCAGTGTTAGAAATATGACCCCCGCGGACCTTCATGACGTCATCATCATATTAACATCATCATGATATTCGGAAGACAACCGGATATTTGGAAATATCCTCCTGATGTTCAAATATCAGGTTGCACTGTAGCTCCTCTATGAGATCGGGGCGATAACTGAATATGATGATGCTGCTTGAAAGGATCACCCTCAATAGATAACGTGCGAAGCTAGCAGGCGGATATCTCCTTGATATCAACATCATCATGATGTTCGAACAAACATATATCCGGGTGATATGAAAATATCACCCCCTCCTTCGCGAATATCATGATGCAGATAGGCAGAAAGAAAAATATCACCCTGATATACGGATGACGTCAGCATCATCAGGATGAGAAACAAAGAACAAGAAGTGATACAACCTCATCAGGATGATATTGACTAAGATCATCCTGACGTTCCAAAATATGATGACCCTAGTGAATATCGGGTCGCAATTACAACTCTTCAACAACATCATCAGGATGACGTTAACCAAGATCACCCGATGATAAAAATATCACCCCGGTGAAATATCATGAAGGCAGAAAATATGATGACCTCCACAAGCAGCAGGATGATAACTGGAAATATGATGATGATGAACACGACCCTTAGGAAAAAACAAGTTAGGTCGAGCAATTCAAAGAATAAGCAACATCATCATCATGCTCGCGCAAGGTGATAAATGGAAGATCACCGGAGACTTTGAAACATCACCCTCGCAAGCAGATCAGGGTGCACCGTAGCTCGGCAACATCATCATGATAAAAACCAAACATCACCCGACAGTTGAAATATGATGATGACGATGGAAAACCCAGTCGACGAAGAACATGATGATGCAGATCATCATCGAAGACAAGATGATGATGATGACCTCCTCCTCAGGAAAACATGATGATGCAGTTGAAAAATGCTGAGGAGGTCCAACACTTAGAAAAAATGGGCAAGAAGATAAAGGCTTCAAATGAAGAAACCTCCTGATCATGACAAATCAACCCCTGGTCGAAATGAGTGTCAACAGTGGCTCCGAATGAGGACGTGCAGGTGAAAACCTGCAGCGAGAACCAGATCTCCGGGCAGACCTGACAAAAAGCCAAAAAACGCGAGCTGTACAAGGCATTTACACTACATACATATTTTACAAATGTGCACAGCAACCAGATATTCATGTAAAATATAACTTAAGGAATTGGCCATGCACAGGCAATTCCAGAATTTCACCATCTAGGGCCTGGAGGAAATAAGAATCCTCCCCATGAGTATTGCAAACCTGATATGGGCCCATCCATAAGGGCTGAAATTTGCCATGTTTACCCTTTTCCTGATCTTTAGCATTCCAAATAAGCACCAGATCATTAACTTGAAACTTCCTTTTTGTAGCTCTCCTGTCAAACTGATATTTCACATCCTGTTGTCTTTTGAGATTGATCTGGTGGGCTCTCTTCCTGTCTTCATCCAATGCAACCAGCTGATTCACCCTTTCTGTCATGGGGTCTTCAATGTCCTCATCATACTCTTGAATGAATCTGTAAACTGGTAGGAGATTGTTTATGGGCAGTCTAGCTGATGTACCATATACCAGCTCAAAAGGTGACTTCCCAATAGCCCTTTTCACAGTCACTCTGTCAGCCCATACTGCTAAATTCAACTTTGAGTCCCAAGCTCTCTTGTTCTTGTCCAGTATCCTCTTGACAATTTTCATGATGATATACTCCGGTCAGGCAGATTCCTGTACCATTCTCTTGCCTCATCTATTAAGGATTGCATGAATGACTTCATGAAAACATCCTCATGCTCAACCTCAAAATTGTCCATGACATTTTGGAAGGCCTTTAGATGATCTTCTCCTGACACTGTATTGTTTCCTGAAAACTTAGGCACTTGCAGCCTCAGATGCTTATCAATGGGGTTAGGATACCCAGGAATACCATCAAACACCAGCTGCCTGAATCTATCTAGCTGCATAGGCTGTCTGTTTGGCTGATTAACATTAACATTTCTGTTTGCATTTTGGTTTCCTGCATGGTTCAGTGGTATCCTAGCATCATTCACATTTTGTCTGTCATCATGATGCTGATGTTGCATTTCATATCTTTGCTGATGTCTTTGCATATTTGCATTTTCTAAGGTAGGAACTGAATTATTTTGGGCAGTTCTCAAGGCTTGCACTTTCTGCTGTATATCATCTCTGATTTTCATGGCTTGTAAGTATTCTAGTTCTGCTCTTAGGCTTTTGATTTCTTCTGCCAATTGTTCATCCTTAGGTCTGGAGGTAGATGGTCTCATACCATTTGGGTCATCATCTTCATCATCCCTTAGGGACTCTGCCTCTTCAAACCTCTCACTTGGGTCTAGAAAAGGGCGTTCTTGGAACACCTCTGACCTCATTCTCATACTACCACCCTGTTGCCTCTCATATGCACCTTGGATATCAGCTTCTGCACTTGAAAAATAAGGAGCATGATGTCCTGATGGCCTAGGGTTATCTTGTACCTCATCACTTTTTCTGGGGGAGCTCTCATGACTAGCTGAGACAGTTCCCTTTCTTCTATACATCATTCTTTTTGTTAATGGTAACTCTTCAAATAGAGGATTTTGTTGGGATCTTCTCCCCTGCATATAATTTTACTTTTGACCGGTTGGGAGATTACTTCGGAGTCGCCACCTATTGCTAGGAACTGTTTTCTTCTGAAAACCAGGGTTCTTCCACAAGGTTCCCTAGGGTGTTTTCTTCTGTTGCTGACTCAGATGGGTCACATATATATCACTGGAGATGATTAGATAGTCTTTTACTTCTCAGTCCCCAGCGGAGTCGCCAATTTCTGTTGACTTTTTCCCAGACTGGATGCTTATTCCTAGATTTCCCTACAAAGTAGCCATCAGTGATCAACAGGATCTCTGAGCCAGGGGGTCAACAGTATAGGAGATAGACTCTATATTTTATCTCCTCTTCTTCTTCAGGCTCTGCAAGACCTAGGGGGGTATTCCCTACTCAACATCCATGAGGATATGCATGCAAGGCTGGGATGCTGACAGAAAGCAGATTGTCCTCCTGTAAGTAGACCAAAACTGAAAGATAAGGGCAAAGGGGCTAGCTTTGGGCCTATTTGCAGTTGTAGACAGAGGACTGAGGATCCTAAACTAACTCTAATGTCCTAATGTTGGTTTTAGATTTTGCTTTGGAGTTTAAGTGTGGATGCAAAGCTGGATATGGTTATAACACAAAACAAAGCATGATTGGTGCCTATCCAGGGCCTGGAGTCAATAGACATACACCTGTAAATGATCAGCATAAACAACTAAAACTAGATTTCAAGGGGATCTATATGATACCTGCCTTACAGGCATCTCCCAATACAAAGTGTTAGGTTATCTCTACTTATGGTATCCCTACTGCAGTATATCCCTCCCAATGTTCAACCTGAAAACAGTTTAATCTACCCCTTGAATAGAAGTTAAAAGATCAGACATTCAACACAGGAATTCTATGCTCTAGAATCTAAACATTACCAAACATCCAGATTCAGAAGAAGGATACATGCAATACTGGAGACAGAATTAACACAACACATGCCAAACAGCATTTCTCATATAAATTTAATCATGAAATCAGTGGGTTCATGCCGAAAACAAACAACAAGAGATACATAAACTCACAGGTAAGCTGTACAGAGCAACTAGATCAGCTTGTTATGCATTACAGAGCCAAAATCATCAACTTTCAACAACAACAAATGAACAACACAACCTGCTTATAACAACCAGGTAGGTGCTCAGCAATTAATTACATTGTTGACCAAAATTTCGCCAGATACACAGTATCATGAAAATGGCGCTCAAACACAACCGGATTGGCGCCCAAACATGAATGCAGCAGGTAGGGGAGGAGACAGGAAGATATCTCGAGCCCTGCGCCACTGTCCGCTGATTGACACCTCCAGTCGGGTACAAGATCGACCCACGCCATCGCCCACACCTCTGCAACAATCGCCATTAATGGCGCACCAACCCGCGGCCTTGGGAAAATCATCAAACAGTCGATCGCAAGCTTTTCCCGCTGAGACTCATCATCATGATATTTCGAATATGCAGGATCACATTATCCCACATGCACCCCGCAGCAACCTCCTTTGCACTTTATATACTAGGTCATGAGCATATATCATGTCGGTACTTTTGCTCCCGACGACACCAGTATAGACTTCATCATCATCATCCTCCAGCAGCATGATATCCTGTTGTTCGAAATATCACCCTGACGTCATCATGATATCGCAATATAACCTTCATGATAATCGGCACAACCTGATCCTTCGGAGGAACATCCTCCTGCTGAGCTTATAACAAAAGTCTGGCCGATGAACATCCTGATGACGTCATCATCATATCCTGCTGACGTCATCATCATGTTTACAAATATCAGGAGGTCTCTTCAAGATGATCAGTGTTAGAAATATGACCCCCGCGGACCTTCATGACGTCATCATCATATTAACATCATCATGATATTCGGAAGACAACCGGATATTTGGAAATATCCTCCTGATGTTCAAATATCAGGTTGCACTGTAGCTCCTCTATGAGATCGGGGCGATAACTGAATATGATGATGCTGCTTGAAAGGATCACCCTCAATAGATAACGCGCGAAGCTAGCAGGCGGATATCTCCTTGATATCAACATCATCATGATGTTCGAACAAACATATATCCGGGTGATATGAAAATATCACCCCCTCCTTCGCGAATATCATGATGCAGATAGGCAGAAAGAAAAATATCACCCTGATATACGGATGACGTCAGCATCATCAGGATGAGAAACAAAGAACAAGAAGTGATACAACCTCATCAGGATGATATTGACTAAGATCATCCTGACGTTCCAAAATATGATGACCCTAGTGAATATCGGGTCGCAATTACAACTCTTCAACAACATCATCAGGATGACGTTAACCAAGATCACCCGATGATAAAAATATCACCCCGGCGAAATATCATGAAGGCAGAAAATATGATGACCTCCACAAGCAGCAGGATGATAACTGGAAATATGATGATGATGAACACGACCCTTAGGAAAAAACAAGTTAGGTCGAGCAATTCAAAGAATAAGCAACATCATCATCATGCTCGCGCAAGGTGATAAATGGAAGATCACCGGAGACTTTGAAACATCACCCTCGCAAGCAGATCAGGGTGCACCGTAGCTCGGCAACATCATCATGATAAAAACCAAACATCACCCGACAGTTGAAATATGATGATGACGATGGAAAACCCAGTCGACGAAGAACATGATGATGCAGATCATCATCGAAGACAAGATGATGATGATGACCTCCTCCTCAGGAAAACATGATGATGCAGTTGAAAAATGCTGAGGAGGTCCAACACTTAGAAAAAATGGGCAAGAAGATAAAGGCTTCAAATGAAGAAACCTCCTGATCATGACAAATCAACCCCTGGTCGAAATGAGTGTCAACAGGGAGCTCTTACAAGAAACAATTGCAAGCAATACAAGGGGTTTTCTAATTTACTAAACATGGAGTTTTCAATCCACCTTGAACATGACTACAGTTGCTAGATCCTAATTTCCATTCAATTCGCATTTCTTAGTGCTTTTATTTTACTAAGCATAAATTTAAAAGTGTTATTTGATTATTGAAAAAAATAGATTTAGTAAGTAGGATTAAGCATGGGCTATAAATTGAAAGTAAGTTAACATCTTAAACACATCTAAGATACATTTACTTTCATTTCATGTTCTTTGAATGAATTTGGTTCCAAGTGGACACCCCTTAGTCTTGTTCGTGTACTTAAGCAATGAGACATTAAAGTTTGACAAAGTTCAAGTACATGCTCAAGTTATTCATGAACATTATGACATAACTTAACAAAGCTGAATTATCATTGGAACAACATGGTATTTATTGACTTAAAAAATATCTAGTTGATTAGGGGCCTCTATAGATGAATTTCCACAAGCACTATGACACGGTTTGAAAATATTATAAAAAAAACACCCAAATGGTCCATTGGGAGGTCATTCTTGCTAATACTATTCCAAATCAAACATGCTTAATCATATACTTTCTCCAAAGTCAAATCCACTTAACTTTCTACTCCATAAAAATTTAATGGATGGAGATTATTCTAGGTAAGTCTGCGCCTTTCAGAGCCAAATCCCTATTCAACAGAAAGAAATTCAATGAATTAGAATTTATACGTGATAATTTCAGTTTTTCAAAGCTGATATATTGACTTGTATAACTTGTGCTCAAATATGTTTGTGTTTGTTGTTTCACGTGCACCAGATGGTCATGAGTATTGACTTGAGCAAATCCTACCCTAACTTGCCTCCAATATGTCTGCGTTTGTTCTTTCACGTGCACCCGATTGGCAGCCGCAACGTGGGTATTGTTTTGCAACTCTGAAATTCAGCTCTTCACCTGCTCTCACCCTTGCCTTGCCTATAAAAATAGACACAATGTCACACGGATATCCATCTCTTGCATAGCACAGCTACTGATAACAGCAAGGCAGAGGATTAACTCAATTTGATAAAACCATGCAACTTTCCCGGAGAGCAACCTCCAATGGCCATGGTGAAGACTCTCCTTACTTTGATGGCTGGAAAGCGTACGACACAAATCCTTATCATCCTCATAACAACCCATCTGGAATTATTCAAATGGGCTTAGCAGAAAACCAGGTGCCTATTTCGTTGGATGCTACCAAAATACTTGTTTCTCTCTTTACCAAACCTATAAAATAATCCCATTGCTTTTTTAAATGTTTGCAGCTTTCGTTCGATTTGATAGAAAAGTGGCTAAGAGAACACCCAGAGTCTTCCATTTGCACGCAGGAGGGCATTTCCAGTTTTAAGGAGATTGCCGACTATCAAGATTATCATGGCCTCCCCGCGTTCAGAGAGGTAGAAATTATCAGCAGCAAATTCTACCATTCTACTTAAATGTCAAAAATTCAACCATTAAAAGTAATGACAAGTAGATAGTGTATTAAATTATGTTATTTAATCAAACTTAAAATATAGTTCAACAAGTTTGACTCAAAAATTATTTTTATAATAATGGAGTTTATTAATCAATTATGGTGGATGGTTAATGCAGGCTATTGCATTATTTATGGAGGAAGTGGGAGGAAGAAGAGCCAAATTTGATAAAGATAGAATAGTCCTCACCGTAGGAGTGACTGGGGCTCATGAGGTTCTAACATTTTGTGTGGCAAATCTAGGAGAAGCTTTCCTTGTTCCATCTCCATATTATCCTGGGTAACTAAAACTTATCCTTTACTAAGAATCTAATGCTTTTCGAATCTCCACGTAAAAATATTCAAAACTCACTCGCTATGTGATGTTACATTTTCAATTGATTGAATCAAGATATAAATCTAATGTATGTAAATGTTGACAAGCAATTTTGATAGAGATCTAAAGTGGCGGACAAGAGTAGAGTTGCTAGCAGTAGACTGTAGTAGTTCCAACAATTTTCAGGTGACAATGAGTGCACTTGAAGAAGCATACATATAGGTGGAGTGTGGAAAGATAAAAGTGAAGGGCATTCTGATAACAAATCCATCCAACCCACTAGGCACCACAATGGATGAGCAGACACTAAGAAGCATTGTAGATTTTACGAGAGAGAAGAAGATTCATCTGATCTGTGATGAGATCTATGCAGTCAGTGTTTTCTGGTCCAAGGTTCATGAGCATTGCAAAGGTGGTGCAACTACAAAGTGAGAGGAAGTGCAAGCATGTTCACATCATTTACAGCCTATCAAAGGACATGGGACTACCTAGATTTAGAGTGGGAGTCATCTATTCGTATAACAGCATGGTTGCTACGACGGCTTGTAGAATGTTGAGTTTCTACATGGTTTCTTCACAGACGTAGTACTTGATGGGTGCGATGTTGAGTGACAGAGCATTTATGAGAGAATATATTCAAGAGAATAAAAAGAGGTTGCCAGAGGCACATAGCATGTTTGTCTAGGGATTGCGTGAGGCAGGCATTGAGTGTTTGGCCAATAGGAATGCTGGGATTTTCTGTTGGGTAGACCTCTGCCATCTTCTCCACAAAGAATCGGAGCTTACGCTTTGGAAGACAATCATCAACGAGATTGGATTGAATGTATCAACCAGGTCCTCATACCATTGCAGAGAGGATGGATGCTTTAGGTTCTGCTTTGCTAACATGACCCCAACCACCATGCAAGAGGCACTCTCTAGAATTAAGCGTTTTACAGAAAGAAGGAGCAATAATTAAGCATTTTAAATTGCAATTACATAACCATCAACTTTCCACATAATATAGGTTATTAGGTCTTTTATCTTCTTTATCATTGTTTAGATTGCTTCATAGTTGTTAAGACCAGTAAAGACCTTGTAGCTTAGTTCAATAATTACCTCACTAATTCTATTAATGTATGGACTTGGTCCTATGTCAATACCTTATGTCTAATAGTCATTCTTAGTTTTGTGCTTATGTTTCAAGTTAGTCATACTTGTGGCCATGTCATTTTTGTTTCACTAGCATTAAATCATGTCATTCTATGATTCACATCTTATTTTAACATATTTTAGAGAAACCCTAGACAATGTCCAATAGTCTCATGGCCTTTAGATAATAATTTATAGGTCACCCTTATGCATAATTTATATTATTAATTGTTCAATAAGTTGTTTACATCCTCATAATTTATCATTGTTTGGACATGGCACATACATTTCCCAAGATTAAAATAGGATCTACAAAATAGATCTTTAAATACGCTTAGGTTTTCTAGTTTACCAACCTTCAACATGTGTTACAATGTTCCATGTATAAGTTCAATCCTAAATATTATCCATTCAAGACTTAAAAGAGGTCTTCTTTTCTTTATCATATGCTAAGAATTATTAGCTTGAATACTTTAATATATTTAATAAAAGTAAATTTATATTTCTTTATCCTTACGAGACATACATCAATTACTTCCACTATATACCATAAGGTATAATCTACAAGCTAAGAGTGTTTAAATGAATAAGATTGATTTATCTTACTTTCTATTATAGTAGTTGCCATACTCTATTTGTGCATGTCTTCCAATGTAGTGAGCAATAGATATCATATGCAAATCTACTAATTTTCTTATGATTATTGATGAAATTGTAAGAAATTTAATATTAGGTATAATGAGTAGATTTATAGCTAGGTCATAATCAAGCTATCAAGATATGTTTCTCATTACATCTAACTAACTACAATAGTGTATTCTTGTTTTAAAAAATATAATAATCTTCATTTATATATTTTTAGTAAGGAATAATTCAAACCTTCACAATAACTCATAAGGTGCCCTTAATTAAGTTAATACAGTCATGAATCAAATAAGGATATCTACTAATTAACCATAGACATAGATTACTTTTGTACAATCAAGATATCACTTCAATTTTTTTTACTTTAATACATTGATCCCTCTATCAAAATTAGGGTATGTTCAATCCTATAAGATAAGACTTATTATGGTTCCTTTTACTCAAATCAAAGATTACAATATATTGACCCTCATGTTTTTGTGTGCTAGTGATATAAATTCATAGCTTCCCGACAACACTTAAGATTTTCAACTTGTAAATCACCTTTGAAGAAAAACGTCAACAAAATTCCAACTTTCAAATAAGCAAAAAACAACATTATCTTAATCACATTTAGGGATGTGGCATGGTACAATATGAGCACAACCTAGGTTCACTTCCTATCCCCTAGTTACCCTAGGTGGAATAGTTTAATACCACCCTTACCACAATACTAGAAAGATCACAATGATAACACAACTCTCACATTTACACATCATACATAGACAATCTAGAGTATTGTTGAACCTCTTAGGTTCATCTATGGCCATTCACCTTAAGGATAATAAATGATGCTTAGTGTCAATGTTCAGATTCAGTTGAACCTAGGGTAAACCCTCACACTCTAGGGTTGTGCATTTCCTTAAAATGAATTTAGAATACAACACAACATACTCAATACTGTGAACCCTATAAAACTTCATAAAACTAATATGTAAGTAAATAAGGACAAAGGTATCATTGTTACATTATTACAAGGCACTAAATTCATATGATACCCTTCCTACATAGGTACAAATAGATAACAGAAAGAAGTGACTACCCCACCACTAATACAATTAAACAAGGGCTAATTCTAACTAATATGATCTTACAACAAAATTTCATACACATGAAATTTTCAGTCCACATATGTGCATCTCAATGATTAATAATTTAGAGTAAGAATCAAAATATCTTCATAAATAATCCTCAACTCCTAAAGTAATGTTCATCATTCTAACTTAATGTCACGAGTTTACTTTGTAATGATAGTCTTGAACCTTGCTAATAGTAACACAATCATCATATGCTCAAAGTTAACGAAACATAACAATTTAAATAGACTAAAATATAGAATCTATATCAAATTATAGCAATGGAAAGAATATATAAACCCAACAACTCCATCCCCTTCCTTAGCCATGTTAGCTTATCATTATAGGAAATAACATATAGATCAAATCCCCATAACATCAGTCCCTAGGATCCCTGGCGTGGGGTGTGTCATATGAAATGGAAGGGGTGAGGTCTTGTGGGATATTTCTAGGAAGTTTCCAAATGGAACAAACAATGAATATGAGTTCCAGGCAATGTTAACAGGTCTAAATCTCTGCAAGAAGAAAAATCTATCCAATATAGCCATGGAGGGGGATTCATAGATTTGTATAAATGCTATCTGCAATTGGAAAATCATAAATTAGAAACTTAAAAATATTGCTTCATCCATTTGGGCAATTATGGTTAGCCTTCAAGATATTACTATTCAACATTGTTACTAAGAGGCAAACACAACGATGGATAGATTGGAAAATATTACATGCGATCAGACTGAACTAGAAATCATTTCAACAAACCTAGATAAATGGGAATTTTTTCCATTAGTATAGCGATAAGTACTCACGAATGGACAAAAGGATGTTAAGAATTAATAGAGATTTGTGACAGACCTGGATGTTCCTTGGTGATCGGAATGCATTCTTTCTATCTGATTAACACTCAGATGAATGGAGAAGTGACCGAATGGAGGCAGCCTCATGAGCACTATGGATACATTAAATCCATGTGTCATGCCTCATCATGGAGCATTCGAATACGTTTTCGATTGAGCACTTGTAGTGAAGGATGGAGGTAGATTACAAAGAAATAATATAGAGACATTTAATTTTATTTAAGCAACTACGTAGATCTCCTTTCTCCAACGCACATAGAGAGAGCATGTGAGGTTTCTCAAGGTCTACAATTTTTGATGCACTGGAAGAGGCCATGAAACTAATGTATTAGCTACATGCTCTTATTAAAGAGCCATGCTGCTTGTATTTTCTGTTCTCGGTTTTAATGAAAGGGAGATATCCCCACTAGTAGCAACTTATCTATAAAAGAAATTCCATAACATCAACAATAGATTTGAGGTTAAAGGAGAACACACAAAGGAGGGAACTTTCCTATGTAACCTTCCATCCTCAAAAAAATCTACTGAACCATATTGATGAACAATAAATCTATCCAAGCAAATAAGCCAGAAACCCCAAGTATTATATTTTGTCTAGCCATTAGGCTTTACCACTCATGGCTCAAACTAATAAGATTGGAAAATCACATATACAAGAAGGAATCAGGGTTTAGACCTAAGCTTAACTAGGAGATACCCAACTTTAAATTTTTTTCATTACTAAGACACAATCACTACCTTCTTGTTTAGCCAATCATAAATAAATTGTAGGAATTTAACCATGGTGCAGTCGTGACCAGGGGGTCCTATCAAGCCACCTCATCACACAGCCAAATCAAAACACATCCAAGTTTCTGATACCAATCTGATCCAAGTTGCAACTCACACTCACACATGCTCGCATTAAACTATTGAATTGATGATTCAATCCTATGCTCAACATCTGTATTCTTCACATTCTCAGACTTACTGTCAAAATAGTGATTGGAACCATAACATATAACAAAATGATAGGAAGTTCAGAAATTACTCTCATCCCAATCACGTGACCGACAACCATTCCCAATGCCATCCCACATTTACTAAGTGACAGGAATCAATAAAGATAACAACTTAATTTCAATGCTTGGAACATCCAATCAATAACTCACATTTGTATGCATGTGACTGGAACTACTTTCAATCATTCAACAATTAATACATAGACACCAACATAAACAAATACAAATTATTCCCTTTTGGAGAGGATTCTCTACTCTAGTGCACCATATTTTTCTTAAATTTGTTAAATAAATTTTATCATACTTTTTAAAATTTCCAATCAGCCTTATGTTTGATTATAATGACCTACTTGTAGTAAATTTAAAAAAATAAAATAAAATATTAAAAATATATTTTTGAATTCTATTCTCTAAGAACTAGTATTTTTTAGATTTTGTTAAAAATATTTCCAATTTGAGAAAACATAAGTGAAAGATAGGTTTTGACAATGTTTTATAAACAAGGAGGCTAAATTTCCATGTCTATTTCTATCTAGGTATGTTTGGCAAAAAATGGTTTTACAAAAACCTTTTCTATTGTAAAGGTTTTGGCTGAAATGTATTTAGTCGAATATGTCTCATTACAATACATGCATAGTATTTTATAAGAAAACTATTTTTTTGTCAAATATAGTATTTTAAACAATGTTTCTCACTTAAATTTTAATAATGTCCAAACAATTTCAACACACAATAACAATTCTAACAATTATCGTCATTTTACTATGGAGATGCTTTATAGGTATGATTTTTTTTAATTCCTATTGATGTGTATAGAAACACAATGTTCATTTGATTTGTATAGAAACACAATGTTCATTTTTGTTGTTTTAGATGAAAATTTTTAAAAACATATTTTAACTATGTGGGCATTTATTTTGCTTTTCAGTTTCCCCCTCTCTTCTTAAACCTCCTCTATAGTGCACTAAATACAATATTCAACAAGATTACTTTCATAACTTGGGAAGTGACACCCTAGAGGTATATTTGAGGACTATAGAGGTAATAAGGAGATTACATAAACCACCGATGATGGCATGGTTCGGTGGTTAAGTCACTCGGTTGTAGTGGTGGCCACCAAAGTTCAAACCCCTGCTGGGCCAATGAGCTCGCAAGGCTTTACACCTTCGCTGGGCCAATGAGCTCGCGGGTTTGAAGTGTTCTTCCTAGGGGATTAGGTCCCCCTGTTGTGGCCTCACCAGTTCATTGCTCCAGGCAAAAGCATTCGTGTGGAGCCAGAGGGCGTGTCGCACCAACGTTGCCGGTCATGTTAAAAGTTTACCAGGTGCATTATCTTTTAAAAAAAAAGGAGATTACATAAACCTTTTCTTGTAGTTATTTTTTCTTGGAATTCTCCTTTCTCTTCTTAAATTAATATTTTAAATTTTCATATTTGAAGCTATTGATTTTTCCAATCCTTATAATTTCCAAAGCATTGTTGGTATTAGGAGTCTCCATCAGGTGATGACTATTGGACATAGTAAGCCATTCGATATTCCAGTGAGGGAAAATCATACTTTTGTGTCATTTACATTAACGGTGATGTAAATAATCTACAATGTGAGAATATTACTGATGGATATATTCCATAGTAGGAAATGAAGCAAATTCTTTTAATGCCTCCTGAAGAAGATAATGACAAATGTCAATGATCCTTTTTATTTAGTCAACTATGAATAGGTGTTTGATCTAGTTGTTGTAGGTAAATTAAACATATTGATTATTGTAGTGGGATAATGGTGTTATCTAGCAAGTGATATCTCTTGGAATTGAACCCAACCTATGTATTTTTGTAGGAGATGTTTTTCTCCTAGTTGCAAATATTGATGATATAGAAATCATAGAATATTATTCACTTGGATCCACACAACCAAAATACAATTTGACACAATCTATGATAAATGGTGATGGATAAGAGAATCCCACTAGATCTATTGTTATTGAAAGAACTTGTCACTAAAAAATAAAGATAGATAAAATTGGCATTACATTTGATAACTATATTCCTAGATAGGAGGTTATACACTATAGCCACTTTGTTGTAGAAACATGATTAAATTTGGAAACTTTACGAAAAATTAGATGTGGCCAACAAAATAGAGGTTGAGTATTGAAGACCATGAGAAGATTTTAGAGATAATTAAAAATAGAGAGGACCCAAATTATATATACCAAGACCAAGTTAATGGATGTACTCTACACACTTTATGTATCATTCAAAGAGATATTTCAATCATTTATATTATACATACATTTCAAATTGAGTGTATTTTTAATAGTTTACATTTGAAGTGTATTTACACCATGTGTTGAGATATCTTTATAGTATCTTGAAATGAGTTCACTAATTTATTTATTACTTTTATTTTGATAATGTGTTTGGATAATAGATAATTAAAGATTGTAAATTAAATTATCTATCTATGTAAATTGATATTAGTTTTTGATTATTAAAAAGGGGTAAAAACAAGTTTTGAAGGGGCCCTGGAAACCCTTTACATTAGCAAAACATCAATGGAACCACAATTAACCCACACCAAACCCCAAATATAGAAAAAAGAAAGAACAAAATAGAAAAAAACAACACACAAAGCAGACTACAAATCCTTCAAGGTTGATCCAGGTGTCATAGTTTTATTTTAAAATCCCTATGTTTCCTATTTTAAGAAAACATTTATATAGACATTCCCACCTTTTAAGCTAAGACTTCAATTAATATGTGGACAAAAGCACTATGTTAGTTGTAATATGTTTTAATGAATGCTTGTGTCTTAAAGTGGTTATTCTCAAATATGATGTGGTATGTTATTTTGTTTATGATGTTCTTAGAGTAGAGATTTTTCTACGAGACTAACTCCTTCCTGCAGCAACTAAGAGTGATAACCTACAACCAAAACTCTAGCATTCCTATAGCCAAAATACCAGCTTCTTGGAGTGAAAGGACCAACTTCCTGCAACCAAAGGACCAACTTCATAGAGCAAATCCTGTGGTCACCTATAACTGTCCAACAACAATTAACTCCTCTACATATAAGGATGAATTTAATAAATAACAAGACAAGGTGTTTAACAAATGGAAAAATGTCTAGCCTTGAGCAAGGAATATGGAAGGATTAAATGGGTCTAATTATTTGTTCTCATGTTCCTTAAATGACTTTCTTATACCACGCACAAATTAAGGAGTCCTAGTAGGAATGTTCCTCTTTGATTTTTTTTAAGTTTAATTTCCTACTTTGGTTTCTTTTTCCAAAAATAAGAACCCTTCCCTCATATGATGGGAAGTGGCTAACTAGTCATAGGTTTCCATGAATGTATGAACTCATGCTAGATGTTTATATATTGTTTTGATCTAGCATATCTAGGAACAATTAGATTGTCTCCATGCATGTACTAGATTTTGGCAGATAATAAGAAAAAAGAGTTTTCCATCATGACAATTTTACTTTACTCTTTGAATTTGGCAAATTGATTGATATACTTATTTGATTAGTAGTTGAGAAAGGAGAAGAGAAGGGCATAGTCAATCCAAGTAAGGGCCCACTTGAGGTGGACTGCAACTAAAACTTTATTCTATTAGCTCATTAGATTCTTGTGATCAAAACTAGATTTGTTTGTTATTATTCGGTTTCAGTTAGTAAGTTAATAATGTTTATTATTCTAGAGAGTTTATGGGTGCTAATCCCAAAAAGTGTATGACAATAAATGTTTGGTTTGGGATCTCCTATTTCCTCATCTATCTCATTTCAAAACTATACTATTTTTTCTTCATCATCTTCTTCCTCAGTTGACCCTTCAATGTAGAACAATTTATTTTCTGCACATTTATGTCCTCTACTATATTTTCTTCATAGTAAAAACATAACCCTTTTGCATTTTTCTTTCTTAATTTGTTGAGGAATCAATCTAGTGGTTTGAGTAAATTGTTTTACCTATCTAAATCACATCTAGAGTACCTCTTTATCATCCTCCAACCTCTTACTACCTTCTAATTTGCAACAAACTTTAAGACATGCATGCTTTCTCTTAACTTGTGCCCTTTCATTTGCTAGTTCCTAGTTTCTAAATATTTGATTCCCATCTCTTAGTACTTTTATTTTACCAAGTATAAATTTAAAAGTGTTATTTGATTATTGAAAAATAGATTTAGTAAGTAAGATTAAGCATGCACTATAAATTGAAAGTAAGTCATCCTCTCAAACATATCTAATATACATTTACTTTCATTTCATGTGCTTTGTAATGTCCCAAAAAGATTGATTAGCAAATTTAATCCAAATCTCCACAATTTCACTTATGAAATTATTTGCGTAATAGAAATGTGAATGGGAAACTATTACCAATCTAAAAAAATGTACCACACATTATCTTCAGTAATGAGTCACATCCTTGTGAGAACTAGTTAACATTTGCTAAGGTCTTCATTATGCATATGCTATGCAATCTACAATTAATAGCGTACAGGTGTAGTAATCCTACTAGATATTCAACCTAAATTAGACATTCATCTACCCCTCTCTAAAGGTTCAATCGACTATTAATAACTACCCCTTTTAAAATTCAAGAAGCAACAACCTCTTTTTGCAATGATTCAACACTCCAAAGAAAACTGAAATTGTTCTGCAAGGTTACTAATTTAGGCACCCTTTTAAAGGAATTGTTTCAATTGTTGCACTTGGTTATGATTCTATTTTGGAAGGGTTGCACCATTATCCATAGAGAAAATCATTGGCTATGCCAACATTATATTCTCACACCTCACTAAAAATGTCTTACTAGAATGGGCAGCTAGATTACTATCAACACAAAATATAGACCAAAATAAAGATTTGAAATGTAATTTTAAAACCTTGATCTATATTAAATGCAATGTCCAATAAAGAGAGAAACTGAAAATATAAAATGACAAGCTAAAATGTCACCAAAATTTTGATTCCTCTTGCACCATAAAGGTAGATTTTCTCAAAATGATTGAAATGTGCTTGCTCGAACTAGCAACGTGACATTGTTCGGTGATGAATTCCTTGAAATGGGCTCCCAAAGGGTCAATTTATAGACCTTTAGAAAGGATGATCAATGGTGAGGATTTAATGCCAAATGGACGATTAGGATTGAATTGGTTGGGTATTTATGGGATCAAGGGTGTAGGATAATTAGGATTTATAAAATATTTTTTGGATTTTTGAGAGATGGTTATGAGATAGTTATAAGATGGGTGGATGATAAGTAACGAAATTTTTAATTTCTTTAATTCATTTTTTCGTAGTTGAGAGGGATTTGATTAAATAAATTAATTAAATAAAGTGTGGGGAAGGGGATTTTAGGAATTAGGAAAATGATTTAGGATTTAGGGATAATGAGGAATAACTAAGGAAAATAGGATAAATGGTGGTATGATTAAGATCATGTCTTGAAATAGGGATAATTAGGATAATATGATAAATTAGGATAATGAGGGGATAATTTGATCAAGATTAGGGGATTTAGGATGGTTTAGGGATAATTTGGGTGATTTAGAGAATCAGGATGTGGTTGTGAGCGAATTAGGTCCTGGTATGATTTTAGGTTTCTACATTTTTTCCCTCTTTGAGACAATGTTGCAATTGAAAGAAGCAATCTTGTTTCAAAGAGGAATTAAATATAGATGGAAGAATGAAAAGGATGTGGCTTATAAAAAAGAGGATGGGTTGGTGCCCCCTTGAGAGGAATAGGTGGGTGCAAAGGACACAGGTAGGCTCTCGAGATGGATGGAAAGGAAGGATGATGCTAGGGGAGTAGATACGAATGATGGAGAAAAGGATTGTCATGTTGAGTTGGTGTGAGCAACTTGATGTTTGATATAGGACTTGATATTTTGCATTTTGATATAAAGACCATGGTGATGATGTGTCAAATGCATAAAGGATTGAAGTCACAAGCAAGCATATGCCTATGGCACCAGATATGAAAGACCATGATGATGTTTTGGCAGGTATGATGCAAGGACCGATACAGATGCAAGATAAGACAATAACACACAGAGGCAAAGTAAGAAAGCATGCACAAAATGATTAAAAAAAAACAAACACAATGTTTTCCATGGTCAAGCTGAAAATCAATGATTTAATTGATGATGATTATGATGATAGTATTGTTGATGTGGGAATGATATATCCTAAGAACAACATGAGGATTGTGTTGTTGATGTGGGAATGATATATCCACATAACAACATGTGGATTGGGAATGATATATCCGGATGATGATGATAGATAGATAGATTGGATTAAGATGATTATGATTTTGTAGCAAGGTTGGGAACAAGATTGATGGATGCTTTAGGATGATAGAGTAGATTTCTCCGCAAGATTTGTATGGATTAGAATTGCTTGTAATGGATTAACTGATTTAGGATTACTTGGTGGATTAACTACTTTAGGATTTCTTAGGATAAGTGTATTGGATGGATACATTAGATAGCATTGTATTAGATTTCTATGAAGGATTGGATTGGCTTCTAATTGATTGCATTAGATGGGAGTGTATTGGATTGCTTTAGGATAAAGATTGGGATTATTGCATTGGATTGTATGGATTGTTTTGGATCACATGGATTGATTTTGGATAGGATATGTGGGATTGTACTTTATAGATCTACTATTAGAGAGGATGTTTTTTTTCATATGATAACTAGTGACAAGGGAGCACCAAGTCTAAAAACAAGGATGGGAGATAAGTCAATTTAGGCTAATGAGCTTGATGGATTAGATGGATGGTTTAAGGGATTGGTGATAGTGGATGAAAAGGAAGATCAATGATAGATGGATGGGTGAAGGGATTACTGAAAGGAAGATGGATAGTAAATGGATGGAAGGGTGCAAGATGTGACCTCCAAGGACTATTTTGCAAAGGAATAACATGCTCCTACTTTGCAAATGTCATTCAAGATGTTGGACTAAAGAGATATAGTGTATGGAATAAGTGATAACAAGATGATTAGGAGATTTATTGTAAAAAGATTTTCTATGTCAAGCACTTATCAAACACTAGTAGAAAATAGAAATAAATGACTAAAAAGACTACCAAAAATTGGTCATGTGACCATTAGTAGTTTATTTCTGGTCATTTATCTCATGACCAAATTTATGACTAAACAAATTTTAGTCATTAATTTGGTAGTATATTTAGTCATCAATTTGGTAGTATATTTAGTCATTAATTTAGTCATTGATTGTTGTTAACTAGTCATTGTAATCATTAATTATCATCAATTGGTAGTATATTTAGTCATTTGTATTAACTAATTTCCATCCATTGGTAGTATATTTGGTCATTTTAATCATTATTTTTTTGTCAACTAGTCATATATTTAGTAATTAATTTAGTCATTGATTGTTGTTAACTGGTCATTTATTTAGTCATGGTAGTCATTTTTATTTACTGGTTTCCATTAATTGGTAGTAAATTTAGTCATGATATGAATAATTTATTAAATACCATAAGTTTTATAATGCAGAAAAAACATATTAGTAAATTTGAATTAAAATATAAAAGCAAATAAAAAAATTACATATACGAACAAGCTACAACATGCTAGAATCAAAAGATTGATTCAACATCATGATAAAGAAAGGTAATCTACAATAAAAAATATAATGCAAATATATATATATATATATATATCAAGTTATAAGATATCAAAATTGTCTAAGACTATATATAAATTTAATAAAAAATGTCAAAGTTGTTTAAGAGATTCCAACTCTTTCAAATACACCATGAAAATTAAGATCCCTAAACAACACATTCAAAATACTGCATAAAGTAGTGGACCAAGATGTCTAACAACTAGTATATGATAAACATCAACTATGCCATTTTTTGCAAATATTCTAGTGGCCACCATGTGAAGGTTCCTTCTTTCTCTTTCAGATAGACAACTCCATCTATTTTGTCTTCATAAGCAAGGGGTATGTTACTTGTGACCTTTAAAATATTTACATTTGCATCCCCTATTCCTTTCAAGTTGACTCCATGTACAATAGATAGTGAGTGAATCTGCCCAATGCCCACGGCAACACCATCAAATGGATCCAACACCCTAACTTTATCCTCTTCTTGGAGTTTATCAATACATTTTTGCAAAAAAAAAAAAAATACATATTATATTGAAATACATAATAATTATTACATAGGTAATGATTACCCTTATTTACATAATAAAACAACCATTACTTATGTTGGAACAAAATTTTAAAACCCTAAAATTTTGTTAATTCCCACCATTATTCCAAATAAACTATTCTAATGTCTCACCTGTTAGGACCTCTCAAAAATTTTGCACATTTTCATCCTACTTGATCTTTTCACTTGTATATGACCATTCTTAATAGACTGTCATGCCAAAATTGTATGCCATTTATTTCCCAAGGTCACATAACATGGTCATTTTGAGGACAGTTATTCTTAATTTTTTTGTGATTTTGCTATTTATCACAATCTCACAAGTCATCCTCATTGTCTTTGAGATAGTGCGGGAACTAGAGCAACAAGAATCATGTATACCGCACTCTCGTTGGAAACATACAAGTTGTTCACGGCATGGCAGTAGGAAGGGCTCGGTCAACCATGTATGGAAAATTTGTAATTGATGTTAAAGCTATGTTTGATAAAAGATGGAAGGACCATCAGACTAGTCTGCTCCAAATTCAGGAATTCAAATGGCCCAGTGACCTTGCAGTCTATAGGTGGGAGCAGACATACTTAACAGATTGATGTGTAGCTATAGGTTCAGGTGCAGAAGGAGCAACGAACAGTTTTGCTGGCGTCAACATGGAGAACAATGACAAAATTTTGACCACTTTTTTTGCGATAATAGACAGGGGCACATCATACTTAACAAATATTGTAACATGGAGATGAGCACCTTGCTAGGCCTAAGGTCTCGGGTGCTCTATGATGACTAACAGATTTAGATCTTGGTTAACTTGCTTATGTCTTTAGTTTCTCTTTATTAAACATGTTTAGTTACAAGAGGATGCGATTTATGAACAGTTGTGTTGGTTCAGACCTGAATCTTGTTGCTTCCCATATTTATAAGGGAAACCAAGGCCTAGCCAATCACCATCTTTCAGCAAGACAATTTATATATTCCAATATTATCTGTTCAATCATATTTCAGATTCAAGACATTACACGTCTAGGGTGTTGCCACAATAATGGGTTACACTTTCTGGGACATCCTGATTTTTGTTGAAATCACATATTTTTATAAAATATAATGATTTAGGCCTTGAAAGGTTCCATTTAAAGGATTGTAATTGAATAGGGTTTGATCAAACCCCCTTAGACCAAACCCCCTTGGATAGAACCCCACTAGTTTTATACCATACGTGTCATGGAGCCTCCTCTACACCTATCAAAATGCTGATAAAAAACCACTTTTGATTTACCTTTTGGGGGATCAAATGAATTCATTTAAAATTATATGTTTTGTAAGTATGTATTCCTTATTATAAGCTTCACAAAAAGTATAATTTTAAATATATTTAATTTGATTATTATATTCATTTTTTATTTCTTGTGAATGTAGGTTTTTAATGAACATCAAGGTCTCTATTTCATACATACGAAAAAATAGGAAAATATAGAAAAAAATTCTAAAAAATACATGTCCTCTAGGTATTAATGTCCTTATTCCAACAAAAAAAAAATTGAATTCCAATACATACAAAAAAAGTTATGCTTTACATTGTACACCTATGTCTAAATTGTAATTGGTTTGACTTCAAAATTAAATTAAAATAAAAATATTCAATAAAACATTATGAAACCAAATGCATCCTCTAGATATCATAGTTAAAAATCTAAATTAAAAAAATTAGAATTTTATCCTTCATAGGAAAAAAGTTATGTTTTACACAGCACATGCCACTCTTTAATAATGATGTTTACTGTTAGAAACTAGTTATTGAAGAAGATGGAAAAGGAAATATAATTTGATTCCAAAAAATTTTAAAAATATATATTTAGAATCTACAGACAAAATGTGACAAATCATTAGTTTACATCATCTTCAAATTCCTCATGGTTTAGCAACTATAGGTGTCTAAAAGTGAAGATTTTTTTCAAAATGTTCATTTCAATGTCAACTTTGGCCAAAAAGTGTAACCCACTATTGTGGGATCACCCTCTATGATAATTTAATATTATAATGGGCAATGATGGTTAAATTTGTGGATATGTGTGGTGTTCTAATTTTCTATTAATATTCAAGTTCATAAGTTGTTTGATTGTCTCCATATTGGCTATTTCTAGTTATTCAAATCAATAGATTTATCAAGGCACATTTGTTGTCATTGTGTAGATGCTTTTAATTGGTTTCTATTAGACGTTGATGTAATTCCCTTTAAGTGACTTACATTTATTGGTCTCTCTCTAAAGTTAAATCCTTTAAAGTAAATCATACTGGTGAGTTTTCCTTGAAATAGAATTAAATCCTCTTAGGCAATCACAGTAACTTGAAGGAGTCAACTAGATCGTAAAAAAGAATCAGATAACTTAACAATCTTGCACATTCACATAAGGTGTGAATATTTAAAAGGAGTGCCAAATAATAAGAGTTAAGCCAAATAATTCTTCACACATCATATAACTCTTGACCCCATTACCCAATAGCATTAGGCACTGGTCATAACCATTTTACAAACAATTCCCTTACACTCCATAATTCTATTTACACATTCAGAAATCTCACACATACACAGTAGAAGCAATTCTCCTAGCTACTTCACACCCATTTGCCACTATGAAGGTTATACAAGTCTGCACCAATAGTCAAGGTATACCCACCTAGGTCTAGTAGAGCCTAAAGTGAAGAGGGTTTTAACCATATTAGCCTTGTGTTAGTTAGCCAAAAGCATCAAGAGAAATTGGAAACCTCTTAGGGTTAACGACTTGCATTTTTGTGACCTAACAACTTAATTGAATAGTACTTACTTGCATGTGTGTGTTAAAACAACAATGACTACCATGAAAGACATAAAAACAATAAATAACACTCACCTCGATTCCAACACCACTACTACTACTCTGAATATAATATAGATTATTGTCAAGACGTTCAATATAATCACTATCATCATTGTCCTCAAGTTGTGTAGCTTTGTAGAGAGCTCTATTGACAGGGTCTTTTTCTTTTTGTTCTGCTTTCATATAATTTCTCTGCATGTGGTTTAATCATCATGCAAAAATTAATATAAGTCAAGTAAAGAATGCAAAAACTATAATTTTTGTTCAAAATAACATTTTTCTTCCACTCTTAAATGAATAAGTCAAGGTATGTTGTGAGATTCTTCCTTTATTGTAAGCAATAGATTCCAGTTTATAGGAGGATTCTTATAGTCATGAGCATAAGATTTTCAACAAGAAGGGACAGTCCCAGTCCTTCTTATAACAAGGAAGATAGTAAAAGTTGTAATGTATGGCAGTCCATATCTCTGGCTTAGGATAGTCCATAGCATGGAAGGTATAGGAGAAGATAAACAGATGCAATAGCTAGTAGGGTTTCACCAAACAAAGAGATGAGATAAAGGCAATGTCAAAACCATTAGACAGTGACCAAGAACCCTTGGAATGATAGCAACAAAGCAGATATGACAGCCTTGACTTTAGGATCAATGATTAAGAGCTTTACTAAGACATACTCAAGGTGATTATCTAGAATGATAGAGTTAAATTCCATAATGTAGCATAGGAGCATGTCATAAACATGACAAGGTCAACAATAATGAAGTGAATACTCAAGCAAAATGGTAAGTATAAGCTAGGGGCAGCAATATTGTGTAATGACATTCATTTTCAATGGACAGTCCCATAGAATTCATCATAAGAACATTTTAAGCATGAAGAATGACAAAACATTGGAACAGATAACTGACAACAACTATTATATTAACTCAACTTCAGCACAACTATGACTGTGTTGCACATTCTTGTCCACTCGTTCATCATGATCACTATCAATTTCGGTAGCTCTGTTGACATCAAGGCATTTTTGTTTTCATGATGCTTTGATAAAATTGCTCTGCATGTGGTTTAACTGTTAGTAGGATCAACCATCATTATAGTGAAAGAGCAATATTTATATCATAAAATAGAGAAGATCAGCAGGATCAACCTTGAAAAGATAGAGAAGATGCAAATAAGATCACAATAATAGTCTTAAGAAAGAAGCACAGTGCATCCTTTAGCATGAAAGAAGTTATCCACTGTCATAATCACTAACACAAATTATCAAGGATTTTAAACTTTCTAAGTAGCACTCATAAAGATACTGCACAAGCAAAAGGATGTATTATAAGATCAGGTGTGAAGAGGCCCTTATAGTAGTCATAAGGGTTGTCACAAATCAAATTTTGAATTCTAAATTTGAAAACTAAACATAAAATGTATATTCATTTAAAAATACAAATAATAAACAATTTAACAATGGATTACACTTTAAAAAAATTGAGGATAAGATTTACAAATCCACTAAAAAGTGGAGGATGCATTATCATTAAAATAAAAGAGTGGAGGATGCATTATCATTAAAAAAAAAAAAAGAAGAGTGGAGGATGGATTTTTCTATAAATTACCTAGAATTGTGAGGAAGAAGGCACTCATCTCCGTTTTGGGGAGTACTGGAGAAATCTGTATGAGCTCTCTCCTTCATTATTTTGTTTTGTTTCTCTTAAATGACTAGTTCTTGAATTTTTGTTAAAAGATTTTAGTTTGTAATTGATATGTTGCAATTTAGCATTTGTGTTGAAGTTTTTATGAAAGTTAGATAGTAGCTATGGTTGATATACACCCCCCCTTAATCTGCCCCAGCTCTCTGGCATAGCCCTCAGCCTCCTACCATCCATACCCTATTCCATACTTTGTTTTAAAGCCCATGCAGGCATAGACAAGAGGACGTTAGCAAGTATAGTGGAATTTGCCTTTACACCTGTGAGCTTCATTTGTTTAAAGGTTTCTAATCCCTTTTCAACAAATCCAGTTTGTGCGATCCTACAATCATTGCATTTCTTTAGGCATTTTGTCAAATAGTTTACTCACCTCATATGCACATCTATCCCTTATGGTTTGATGGATGTCCATTCCCTATTCCAAGGCTCCGGTCTGGGCATAGCTAAAGAGGATGCCGTCAAAGGTTGAGAAGTCTGGCTTCACACTCACTAGTTGCTTTTGCTTAAAAGTTTCTAAGGTCTTTTCAATGAACTCATATTCCATCAGCGCAGCCCCAAGATCATCGCATTCCACTAGATGATATTTCTTTGAGGCATTCTACCAAACAATTGGTGTTCCTTGTCTGTGTTGCCTCCTATTCCATCAGCGCATTTCCAACTAACCAAACCCTTTTCATTATTTTGTAATCACACTATACCTTGTTCTAAGCGCTGGATTTGCAAGAAATGGCATACGGTTCTAAGTGTTAACTAAATCATGGTAGGAAGCCGGTTGAATATGAAGTGCATCTTAGGAAACTAAAATAGCATCTATGATGTGCTCAAATACTATTATTGGAAAATGTTTAGGTAATTAATTTACATGACACTCAAATGCATTGGAATCATAAATTTACTAAGCTCCGTCAAGCTGAGTTTAAAACAAATAATTTATTAAATTTATCTCAATCTTGTTTTTAATCATTGCAATCCTTGAGACAATCTTTCTTTGAGGGATTTTGTCAAATAGTTTGCATGCCGTGTCTAGATCTCCCTTCCATTATGCTTTGACGGATGTTTGTACCCTGTTCCAAAGCTCCCATTTTCACACAAGTTGGAGTCTGCTGGCAAAGGTTGTAGAGTTTCGGTTATAACTGATAATTAATTTTTCTTGGAAATTTTTTTAAAAAGCCTTTTCAACAAATCTATGAATTGTAGAATCCCACAATCTTGCATTCCATAAATTGACATTTCTTTAAGACATTTTGTCAAAACAATTGACGTGCCCTGTCTATTCTTCCACATTTTGTACACTGTCTGGAGAAATTTCTCCCTTCTTTGCAAATCTCTCCAAACTGAACTTTCTTCAACTATAGAATACAGACATGGTCACTATTGTTGGAATTTTATATGATTGGGCAGAGAATGTAGAAGGTAAATATGTCTGATTCTAAGCCAATTTTTATTTAGATTAGATGTTGAATCTTTTAAAATATAGTCCCAATAGGAATAAAAGTGATATGACATATTTAGCTTTCTTTGGTTGTAATCTCCATAAAAATAAGACTATAACTATTGTTCGAACCACTATAATTCTGCAAATTAAATTTTCAGTAATTCTTATGAGCACATGTAACATAGATGCATAGCCCTATAATGGAATTGCCTTATAAAAATATTTTTAATTAGACTATTAAGTGGGAAAATAAATCAACTCATTTGACACACAAGTCTTAGTAGGATAATAAATAGATGTTGTTACTTATAGAAATATGAATTTGTAGTCAAAATAAATATGGCCATAATTAATTTGTAATATTAAAACATTAAGCTTTATTAATTATAAACGGACTTAGATAATAGATTAACTTTGCTTTTCTATTCCCTCATTTCTCGAACAAACAACCATATGCTTAAGCATTGTTATAGACCAATAAATAAATAAATAAATGTTATCTTAATATGAATGCTCCCTTAGGTAAGAATACACTAAATTTACTTAAATCAACAATAAGGAAAACCAGAGTATATAAACTAACTTGTCTCTTAAGCTTAATGTTTCAAACAAAGGTCTTCCCAATGGATGAATACAATAAAAAAACATGAAATTTTTGTATAAGTACCTTATAGATCAATGAAACCCTATTACTCATTACTATCAATAATAGTGTTACCTACGTCAACCCTAACTATTTAAGTAGATTATGTATTACGACAAAGTGGAGGATAGAGCCCCCCTTATATGAGTTTATGTTTCCTTCGGTAACAATGAAAGAAGTATAATGTGTAATAAGGATATCTTAATGAACAATAATGAACTAATTTCCTTGAGGAATAGATTTCAACATAAAGGGTTGGGTCAATATTTAGCAGAAGCCTAAATGGAGAATCAAGGATGGATTGCAATAATTCTTTAAACAATCATTTTGAAAACAATTTTTCCTAATCTCAAAATGTGATCGAAGAATTCTCATTTGACCTAGAAGTCAACATTATTTACCAATGGAGTTGAGTTAAATTCGTGTTGGATATCTTATCCTGTCATGATTACAAGCCTTAATTTGGTTCTAATTGTACACATAAGATGCAAGGAAATGATCTAGTATCCTACTCTTGGAACAAAAATTAATTTGATATGTGATTATACATCATTGTTTTACCTTGAATAAAGATCACTGATGTACGGCAAATTAACTATCATATCACCTTGAAAACAGAATGATTTAAGTATCTTTTCTAATTTATGTATGTGATTAACATAATTGAATTAGTATCTTCTGAAATTATGTTTACAATTGTTTGAATGTTGTTACTTTACTCTTCCTTATGTATTTATGAATAGATCAAAACATCTAGCTATATTCTTTACATGCAAGCAAAAAAGTTTAATTCTTCTCATTTCCTTATAAGCTATCATATAAGTTTTCTTTTCATCTAAATAGGTAAACCTTGTAAATAAACGTCCAAACTCAAACAATTGCAGTGTTCGGTATTTACAGTACCTCTGGGTCACGTTTACGGGTAATGCCGTCACGTCGAACCAAGTACCTCGCGCCTAACATAGCTGCAACAACGACATCTGGGCACCATCCCTCTAAATCATCGGGGAGTAATAAGGAACATGTCTAAGTTAAATCCGCAAGAAGGGAAAATCTCCTCGGATACCTGACTAAAAAGATTAAGAAAAAGAAAAAGGTGAGACTATCAAAAATTGTTGTAGGACGATCAACAGGAAGACCTCATCGAGAAAATATGCGTGATAGGTAAATTATTCACACTTGAAAACTTAAATGCCAAACACCCCCGGGAGGTGTGTTTGCAATACTAGTTTCTTAGGAATTTTGTCTCTGTATCACTTGAGTGAATGGGCAGTTGGCGAAGAACTGTGTACCAACCACAATTACATAAAACATAGTGCAAGACAGAACTACATGTTCACATTCGTCGTGTAGATCGCATCTGTAGAGGGCCTTGATCCTGTGGATACAGGGTATGTAGGCAGTCTAGATGGTGAAGGATGCCCCAGTACTCAGGTCCCTTGAATATAGGGTACTCTTTAATAATCAACTTCATAATCTTGATCTCTAGTTAAAAGGTTATCTAGGTAACTTAAGAAACTCTCCTAGTACTCAGAAGAATCCCCAGGGTGGATTACTTGTACCTGGCTTTGCCGTAAACTGAGGTGAGTACAAGTTGATGTTATGTGTTCCCTAGTCGACATCCTCAGTACAATGTCTGGGCAGACTGTGGTCCCCAGGAAGTGAATCATGAACCTATATTGGCCCCGAGGGAGTCAGAAGTCTCTAGCCAAAGCATAATGATTCCTGTCCTGTTTAGCCCAGTTGGTTGTTGTGTTTACTTATCCCGTATTGGATAGAGTCTTGGTCCATTTGACCACCAGGCCGTTTTGCCACCATTTGTTCTACCCCGTTTTGGGTAGTGATAAGGTCTGTTAGACCTGGTTCCGTATGAATCTATTTACCCAAAGGATAGAAGAGCCTGGGTTGGCTTAAGAATGTTCTGTTTTGAACATATGGCCCATTTTAGCTGAAGTTTTTCCTGAGTACTCAATGAAAGTCTTGATATATCTCATAAGAACTTGTTAATAAAGTAAATTTTTTGAAAATTCGAGTTTGGATCAAGCGGGTCCTTACATGTGGTATCAGAGTATGGTTCAAACACTCAGCCTGGAGGCCTACAAACTCAAAATCGATAATAATTAGTATTCAAGATAAGAATTGTGATAGATTTAATTTGCATGTTGTAAACCAAAAATTGTAGCAAGTGGTAAATCACCTCTCTCCTTGTTTTAGAATTAAATGGCGAGAACCTGAAATCTGTGAGATTTGCATGGAGAGGAACCGGTCAACCAAGAACCAGTTGAAAACCCAAATGCGGGTATAGAAGCAATTATTCAATTGTTGACAGAACAGAGAGAAAAGTTGGAAAACCTTGAGAAAACTGTACAAGACTTGAAGACTAGACAGGGGACTATAGAAAACATTCTAGAACCTGAAGGTGAACATCAAGGTACGAAAGTACACATTGCTCAAACAACTAATGAGCTAGAGGTTCCTAGGCCTCAACAGGAAATTACCACTCTAGATATCTCACAAGACCTCAAGAAGATAACTCCTCCTAAATTTGACGATAAACATGTGGGGGATTCTGCAGAAGGATGGCTAATCGAAATGGAGAAATATTTTGAACTAAGAAACTACTCAGAAAACATCAAGGTGACCTGGGGAGCCTATCAGTTAGAAGGAGAAGTTTCTAGTTGGTGGATAAACATAAAAGAACAATATTGTTATTCAAAAGAAAACCTGACTTGGAGGCAGTTTGTGAGCCACTTCCGTGAGAGATGGCTTCCACAACTATTTTATGATGAGAAGATGACTGAGTTTCTGAATCTTAGAAAAGGAAATCTCATAGTCCAACAGTATTGGCATAGATTTGTGAAACTACTGAAATATGTTCCTATCTATCAAAAGGATGAAAGGTCTCAGGCAAGGAAGTTTCTTTTGTGGTTGAATACCGATATTGGGGCAGAAGTGGATATGTTTGCCCCTGAGAACATGAATCAAGTCTTGGAGAAGGCACTCAAATAGGAAAAGAAATTATAGGCACTATTGGTGGCAAAGCAAAACTTTCAGGACAAACAATTTGCCTTCAAAAGGAAACTAGATAATAAAGACAACAGAGGAGGTCAGAAGAACAAGAGGAGAGACTGGGGTAGAATAGAATCCACTAGTAATCAGGATCATAGGAACAATTACAATAGTAATGTCAGGAGGAATGATGGGAATGCACCACCCCAAATTTCTAATGGACCCCCTGGTGGATGCTTTATTTGTGGAGGCAATCATTATGCAAGGGATTGTTCAAAAAGGAATGGGCACAATCAACCACAGCAACCTCGGCAACATCAAATACATGCTTCCGTTAGAAATCAAAAAACTCGTCATCAAAATGTACCTATGGAGACAAGAGGTATGCTTTTTGGTAAACCCATAACTAATTTGATAGATAGTGGTTCCTCCGAGAATTTTATTTCCCGAGAATTGGTAAGAAAAATGTCCTTGCAAACTAAGAATATGGAATCATCATGGACGGTTTAGTATGGGGACAAGGCTATACGAAAAGTGAACAAGTACATAGGAGGAGCCCTCATTAAGTTTCCTGAATTAGAAACCAAAGTTGACTTATATGTTGCACCCCTAGGAGCCTATGATGTCATAATCAGAATAAGTTGGCTAATGAGTCATAAGGCTAACATAGATTGCTATAACAAAGTGGTGGAGTGTGTAGATGATAAGGGGTGTAGAGTTAGGATCCAAGGAATTTACAAACCTATATCAGTAGGGACCATTTCTGCTATGCAACTAAAGAGGGCAAGACGAAAACAAGGAAATTAGATATTCTTAGTATCTTTAGATGAGAAGGGAGAAGAGAAAGAAGGCCCTACCTTTGAAAATGGTTTGTTCCTTTGGGATTACAAGGATGTGTTTCCTGAAGAGCTACCCAGATTACCTCCTAAAAGGGAATTCAATTTTTCAATTGATATACTTCCTGGAACCGCAACTACATCTAAAGCCCCATATAGGATGAACACCACAGAACTCCAAGAATTGAAAATACAGTTGCAAGAATTGCTAGAGAAAGGGTTGATAAGGCCTAGTGTATCACCTTGGGGAGCACCAGTCATATTTGTAAAGAAGAAGGATGGGACACTAAGGTTGTGAATTGACTACAGAATGTTGAATAAGGCCACTGTGAGGAATAGGTATCCCTTGCCTCATATTGATGATCTATTTGATCAAATAAGGGAGCCTCAGTGTTCTCCAAAATTGACATCCGCTCAGACTATCACCAATTAAGGATAAAAGAAGAGGACATCCCAAAGATAGCATTTAGGATTAGGTATGACACCCTTTGAAGCTCTTTATGGGAGACCTTGTCGAACACCATTAAGTTGGGATAAATTGGAAGATAGGATACTAGTTGGCCCTGAAAAGTTAAAAGATATGGACAACCAAGTGCAACTTATTCGAGAGAGCTTGAAGGAACCCTCGGACCGCCAGAAAAGTTATGTAGATAAGAATAGGACACCCAGAAGATTTCAAGTTGGTGAAAAGGTGTTCCTAAGAGTCTGACCTCATAAAAGTTCCATCTCTTTTGAAAGGAAGTCAAAGCTAGCCCCTCGCTATGTCGGGCCTTTTGAAGTACTTGAGGAAATCAATCACATAGCTTTCTGCTTGGCTTTACCTCTGGCACTAAGCCGCATTCATGACGTGTTCCATGTATCCTTGTTAAAAAAGTATATACCTGACCCTAAGCATATTCTTAATTAGAATGCCCTGCAAGTGGAAGAACCAGGTACAATAACAATAGAGCCATGCAGAATCATCAAGAGGCACCAGTCCCAGCTCCACAATAGGACAATGGACTAATCTAAAGTCTAGTGGGACTAGTACTCACTTGAGAATGCTACATGGGAAGACACTGTGGAAATGCAACAGCTCTATCTGCATTTATTTTGAATAAACTCTAGTTATTTATTAACTCGACAAACTTCAAATCTTGCTTAAGGATAATGATGTTGATATAGATAGTTATGCTCAAATAATACACCTTGTTATCTTTATCTATGTTAAACTATTTTTTGAAATATGGACTTTAAAAGTAGATATTCTGATATGGATTTATATGTATATGTTTTGATCTTATTTCTAACATGCATTGGGACGATGCATAAATTTAGGGGAGAAGGATGTCACAACTCAATTTTTGAATTCTAAATTTGAAAACTAAACATAAAATGTATATTCATTTAAAAATACAAATAATAAACAATTTAACAATGGATTACACTTAAAAAAAATTGAGGATAAGATTTACAAATCCACTAAAAAGTGGAGGATGCATTATCATTAAAATAAAAGAGTGGAGGATGCATTATCATTAAAAAAAAAAAAGAGTGGAGGATGGATTTTTCTATAAATTACCTAGAATTGTGAGGAAGAAGGCACTCATCTCTATTTTGGGGAGTGCTGGAGAAATCTGTATGAGCTCTCTCCTTCATTATTTTGTTTTGTTTCTCTTAAATGACTAGTTCTTGAATTTTTGTTAAAAGATTTTAGTTTGTAATTGATATGTTGCAATTTAGCATTTGTGTTGAAGTTTTTATGAAAGTTAGATAGTGGCTATGGTTGATATACACCCCCCCTTAATCTACCCCACCTCTCTGGCATAGCCCTCAGCCTCCTACCGTCCATACCCTATTCCATACTCTGTTTTAAAGCCCATGCAGGCACAGATAGGAGGATGTTAGCAAGTATCGTGGAATTTGCCTTTACACCTGTGAGCTTCATTTGTTTAAAGGTTTCTAATCCCTTTTCAACAAATCCAGTTTGTGCGATCCTACAATCATTGTATTTCTTTAGGCATTTTGTCAAACAGTTTACTCACCTCATATGCACATCTGTCCCTTATGGTTTGATGGATGTCCATTCCCTATTCCAAGGCTCCGGTATGGGCATAGCTATAGAGGATGCTGTCAAAGGTTGAGAAGTCTGGCTTCACACTCACTAGTTGCTTTTGCTTAAAAGTTTCTAAGGTCTTTTCAATGAACTCATATTCCATCAGCGCAGACCCAAGATCATCGCATTCCACTAGATGATATTTCTTTGAGGCATTCTGCCATACAGTTGGCGTGCCTTGTTTGTGCTACCTCCTATTCCATCAGTGCATTTCCAACTAACCAAACCCTTTTCATTATTTTGTAATCGCACTATACCCTAGTCTAAGCACTGGATTTGCAGGAAATGGCATACGGTTCTAGGTGTTAACTAAATCATGGTAGGAAGCCGGTTGAATATGAAGTGCATCTTAGGAAACTAAAATAGCATCTATGATGTGCTCAAATACTATTATTGGAAAATGTTTAGGTAATTAATTTACATGACACTCAAATGCATTGGAATCATAAATTTACTAAGCTCCGTCAAGCTGAGTTTAAAACAAATAATTTATTAAATTTATCTCAATCTTGTTTTTAATCATTGCAATCCCTGAGACAATCTTTCTTTGAGGGATTTTGTCAAACAGTTTGCATGCCATGTCTGGATCCCCCTTCCATTATGCTTTGATGGATGTTTGTGCCTTGTTCCAAAGCTCCCATTTTCACACAAGTTGGAGTCTGCTGGCAAAGGTTGTAGAGTTTTGGTTTTAACTGATAATTAATTTTTCTTGGAAATTTTTTTAAAAAGCCTTTTCAACAAATCTGTGAATTGTAGAACTCCACAATCTTGCATTCCATAAATTGACATTTCTTTAAGACATTTTGTCAAAACAATTGATGTGCCTTGTCTATTCTTCCACATTTTGTACGTTGTCTAGAGAAATTCCTCCCTTCTTTGCAAATCTCTCTAAGCTGAACTTTCTTCAACTATAGAATACAAACATGGTCACTGTTGTTGGAATTTTATATGATTGGGCAGAAGAATGTAGAAGGTAAATATGTCTAATTCTAAGCCAATTTTTATTTAGATTAGATGTTGAATATTTTAAAATATAGTCCCAATAGGAATAAAAGTGATATGACATATTTAGCTTTCTTTGGTTGTAATCTCCATAAAAATAAGACTATAACTATTGTTTGAACCACTATAATTCTGTAAATTAAATTTTTAGTAATTCTTATGAGCACATGTAACATAGATGCATAGCCCTATAATGGAATTGCCTTGTAAAAATATTTTTATTTAGACTATTAAGTGGGAAAATAAATCAACTCATTTGACACACAAGTCTTAGTAGGATAATAAATAGATGTCGTTACTTATAGAAATATGAATTTGTAGTCAAAATAAATATGGGCATAATTAATTTGTAATATTAAAACATTAAGCTTTAATAATTATAAACAGACTTAGATAATAGATTAACTTTGCTTTTCTATTCCCTCATTTCTCGAACAAACAACCATATGCTTAAGTATTGTTATAGACCAATAAATAAATAAAAAAATGTTATCTTAATATGAATGCTCCCTTAGGTAAGAATACACTAAATTTACTTAAATCAACAATAAGGAAAACCAGAGTATATAAGCTAACTTGTCTCTTAAGCCTAATGTTTCAAACAAAGGTCTTCCCAATGGATGAATACAATAAACAAACATGAAATTTCTGTATAAGTACCTTATAGATCAACGAAACCCTATTACTCATTACTATCAATAATAGTGTTACCTATGTCAACCCTAACTATTTAAGTAGATTATGTATTACGACAAAGTGGAGGATAGAGCCCCCCTTATATGAGTTTATGTTTCCTTTGGTAACAATGAAAGAAGTATAATGTGTAATAAGGATATCTTAATGAACAATAATGAACTAATTTCCTTGAGGAATAGATTTCAACATAAAGGGTTGGGTCAATATTTAGCAGAAGCCTAAATGGAGAATCAAGGATGGATTGCAATAATTCTTTAAACAATCATTTTGAAAACAATTTTTCCTAATCTCAAAATGTGATCAAAGAATCCTCATTTGACCTAGAAGTCAACATTATTTACCAATGGAGTTGAGTTAAATTCATGTTGGATATCTTATCCTGTCATGATTACAAGCCTTAATTTGGTTCTAATTGTACACATAAGATGCAAGGAAATGATCTAGTATCCCACTCTTGGAACAAAGATTAATTTAATATGTGATTATACATCATTGTTTTACCTTGAATAAAGATCACTGATATACGGCAAATTAACTATCATATCACCTTGAAAACAAAATGATTTAAGTATCTTTTCTAATTTATGAATGTGATTAACGTAATTGAATTAGTATCTTCTGAAATTATGTTTACAATTGTTTGAATGTTGTTACTTTAGTCTTCCTTATGTATTTATGAATAGATCAAAACATCTAGCCGTATTCTTTACATGCAAGCAAAAAAGTTTAATTCTTCTCATTTCCTTATAAGCTATTGTATAAGTTTTCTTTTCATCTAAATAGGTAAACCTTTTAAATAAATGTCCAAACTCAAACAATCGTAGTGTTTGGTATTTACGGTACCTCTAGGTCACGTTTACGGGTAATGCCGTCACGTTGAACCAAGTACCTCGCACCTAACATAGCTGCAATAATGATGTCTGGGCATCGTCCCTCTAAATCGTTGGGGAGTAATAAGGAACATGTCTAAGTTAAATCCGCGGGAAGGGAAAATCTCCTCGGATACTTGACTAAAAAGATTAAGAAAAAGAAAAAGGTGAGACTATCAAAAATTGTTTTAGGACGATCAAGGGGAAGACCTCATCAGGGAAATATGCATGATAGGTAAATTGTTCACACTTGAAGACTTAAATGCCAAACACCCCCGGGAGGTGTGTTTGCAATACTAGTTTCTTAGGAATTTCGTCTCTGTATCACTTGAGTGAATGGGCAGTTGGTGAAGAACTGTGTACCAACCACAGTTACATAAAACATAGTGCAAGACAGAACTACATGTTCACATTCATCGTGTAGATCACATCTGTAGAGGGCCTTGATCCCATGGATACAGGGTATGTAGGCAGTCTGGACGGCGAAGGATGCCCCAGTACTCAGGTCCCTCGGATATAGGGTACTCTTTAATAATCAACTTCATAATCTTGATCTCTAGTTAAAAGGTTATCTAGGTAACTTAAGAAACTCTCCTAGTACTCAGAAGAATCCCTGGGGTGGATTACTTGTACCTGGCTTTGCCGTAAACTGAGGTGAGTACAAGTTGATGTTATGTGTTCCCTGATCGACATCCTTAGTATAGTGTCTGTGCAGATTGTGGTCCCCAGGAAGTGACTCATGAACCTATATTGGTCCCGAGGGAGTCAGAAGTCTCTAGCCATAGCATAATGATTCCTGTCCTATTTAGCCCGATTGGCTGTTGTGTTTACTTATCCCATATTGGATAGAGTCTTGGTCCCTTTGACCACTAGGCCATTTTGCCACCATTTGTTCTACCTTGTTTCGGGTAGCGATAAGGTCCATTAGAGCTAGTTCCGTATGAACCTATTTGCCCAAAGGATAGAAGAGCCCGGGTTGGCTTAAGAATGTTCCATTTTGAACATATGGCTTGTTTTGGCTGAAGTTTTTCCTGAGTACTTAATGAAAGTCTTGATATATCTCATAAGAACTTGTTAATAAAGTAAAATTTTTGAAAATTTGAGTTTGGATCAAGCAGGTCCTTACAAGGGTAGAATAGGAGCATTCATAGAAGGTTGCAGACACCAATGAGTCAAAGTCAAGGTTTACAAGAGACCAGGGACTGCTACAGTGATACTATCATTTTGCAATCAAAGTCTTTTGATTGGCTGTGGTAGTAATAACAGGGTATATGAGGTTGGGTCACATATCTTTGTTGGAGGTATGTATAATCCTGCTTAAAGGCCATACTTTTGCTAAATGTAATTGAAGGAGGATGATAATCAAACACTTCATTAAGGAGAGGAGAACCTTGTCAGATCCAGAGAGGTCACAGGTCCTCTATGTTGATCAACAGAGCAAGTATTATGATTTGTCACATCTTCCTAATTATGTTTCTTATGTTTAGTTAGTTAAGTTTATGAAAAGACACATCTCTTGTAAAAGGTTTGAAGCTTGTTGCTTCCTATATAAGAAGGGAAACCAAGGCCTAGTATTGGGGGACCATCATCATATATTTTCTTTTGTTGATTAAGCACAATCGAGTTGATTAAGCACAATCACTTTTGTTCCCTCTTTCTTGTATTTTCTTGTCTTGTGTATGTACTTGCATATAATATTTTCAAACATTGTATATGTTGTATTTTCAATAGAAATTTGACAAATGAATAGTCATAATATTTTGCTGGGGATAATTCAAAAGTTTTGAATGTGAACGGTCTTAAGCTTGTTGCTTTCTTCATTTTCTATAAGAAGGAAACCAAGACTATGGGTAAGGGGTAATGTAGGTTGAATAGTGATATTTTGATAGTTGAACTCTGGGAGAAAGAATCATTTTGTGAAGCTTTTTCTGAAACAATCAATGGAAACAAAGCTTTGAGTTTGGTGCCCAATTTTCTGATTATTCAATTATTGTGATTAATGTGAATGGTTATAATTTGCTCAGGTTGTCTCCAACTTAGAATATCTTTATTATTCAAACTAGTTTTATGTTTCTAATTTATCAGAGTAATTTCCTTATTTTGTGTGGTTGATTAATTGGGTCTTCTTGGGAAGATTAAAATTTCCCTCTTAAAAGATCACAATAATAAAGAGGTTTCTTTTGGATGTCTGAAGTAGAACCTAGTAAATTGTAGTATTGCACGTTTCTTTTGGTTATGTAAGTAGAACAGTGAGATAATTCATGATAACGCATTTATGTAAAGCATCAATGCTAAGGTTATAATGGCTAGAATTGTAGTATTACACGTTGATGGTAGGTTCATTCTTTGTTTATAGTATCCAAGAGCTATGATAACTATTGAAGTATCCAAAAAATGCAATCACAAGGAAGTATAACAAAAACATGGTACAAGTTTACCCAATAACAAGCACACAAAATGAAAGGATAGTGTAATAGAGACTCTTACCTCATATGCATCCATAATATTATGGTCATTCCATGCAAAAACTATAGGCTTAACGGAGGAAGCCAACTGCAACACTTTCTCAGTGAGACCGTGTAAGCAACTCATTATATGTTGGTACCCTTCATTTGACTTGACATGATCTACAGAGGCTCTTACTGGGCGTCTAACAGATGGCTATGAAATCTTTGTTGTCAAACTAGATTTCCACTTCATACTACTGTTAGATTTACTAAGATCTTGTCATGCCCGCATCTGCCATGTGGTCACGACACACTAACATGCGTGTCATGCCCACATTTGACATGTGGTCATGACACGAACCACGAAAAACTTTTCTCCCTAAGCCTAAAAACCACCTTGCACACACTTGCGTGCTCGGTGGCAATACGCCTGAGGCGTAAACATGACAACATATTAGATGAAGTGAAGGCTGTCAAGAGAGTGTGCGACACAAAGTGTGTTGCTTCTAGGGTTAGACTATTTTAAGTCAGAACCCTAGTTTCCTAGTTGAAGCTAGTATCACTGACTCAAACCCTAACTAATCTAAGATTGATAAGGTGAAGTTATATGATGGCAAAAATGGACGCGTGATTGAAATGGAATGATGGAATAAAACCCATTAAAATAATACTAAATTTAAACCCTAGAATTTTAGGAAGATTCCAGCGGCATAGCGCGTTTCGATAGATGCATACTTTTAAAATAAAATTGCCACCACGGAAAATTTGATTTGGTTAAACTTAAGATCAAATTTCGGAACAAAATAATGAAATATTAAGATAATCGCTCTGCCGAGGTCGAATAAATCGACTTAGCATAAAGAAATAAAAATTAGAAACCAGGGTAGTAATAAACGGTGAGACGTCCATTAAATCCGAAGAGAGTTGATTCTGTTATTTAATAATGTTCCAGCATTATATTTAATCTCTAACCCGAATAATTAAATGGATAGGATAAGAGGGCTTAATTAACTCATCTGGTAAAATAATAATGAATTAGGTCAATAGTTTAAAACGATTCAATCCCTGCCAAGACTCAAAAAGAGAGTCAATAATTCCACTAAAGTGAATTTAACGTCAAAGGATAAAATCAATTTACAAGACAACCAAAATTTCAATTACAACAATTATCCTATTTAAATTTGCATACAACATATAGGTCTCCCAAAAGTTAAGTTGAATCAATATAAGGAATTAGAGGAAAAGAGGTTATAAAAGAAATTTAAAATAAAACAAATCCTTTTTCTCACAAATCCCTCTCAAATAAATTTTAAAAGATTATTATTCTCTAAAAATAGAAACCCTAAACTAATTTAACACTAAGCAATGAAAACCCTATACAGAACTCTATTATTTCCTCTTCTCCATATTTGCCTTAATCTCTCTTTGTTTTGCTTTTGTCTCTTCTTCTTTTTTTGGTGTACTCATTTTGCCCTAATCTCTATTGTTATGCCCTTTTTGTCTTCTCATTTACAAGCCTAGGGTTTGTGGAGGCCAAGGGTGGCTCTCACGGAGGTTGCATAATGGAGTTTCTGTGTAAATTTTCTATGTGCCTCCCTCTATTTTGACAGGGTATCATATTTTATTGTTTCTCTTTATTCTTTTGTTTTTTTTTTATTTTTTTATTTTATATTATATGATATTTGAAAAGAATACTGGTTCGAACTTGCAAGGGGCGACAACGACCAACTAGTGGAGGCGGAGAGTGAAGGGCAGAGGTTTTTTTTTAATGGACCTTGTGGTGGCTCCGCCAGTGTCTATGGTGGCGGAGGCGAGAGAGGCTGCGGTGGAGGAGTGTCGTGGTCACCAATGGTGGGCAGAGGTATGACGGAAGGGTGCTGTGGTTGTGTGAGGAGTGGAAGGTGGAGTGGAGGTAGTGAGGGGCCGCGGAGGGCATACTCTACGGATCGCGGGAGGCAGGGTGTATGGGAGGTGTCGGTGGTATTCGCGGGCGGCGCACTGTGTGCTTGGGGTTAAGGGGTCGGCGGTGGTGTGTGAGCTGTGTCCACGGGGATGGGGTGTGGGGGAGGCGGTGCCTCCACCCACACCCATGGGTGTGGGTGGAGGCACCGCCTCCCCCACACCCCTCTTAGTTTTTTGTGGTATGGGACTGTGGCCAGCGCCACAGTCCTCTCTCTTAGTTTTTTTTTGTTTTTTTTAATTAATTAATTTATTTTTATTAAAGGATACTTAACCCTATTCTGTTACCTCAAATACTAATGTTGTTATATATTATCTTTTTTGTCTCTAATACTATATATATATGAGGCTAATATATATTTTAATACAGGCAATAAACTCAATATTTTTAATTCATCCACATTTTGTTTGTCTATAACAGGGTATATACACTTTGTCAAATAAACAACAACATGTTTAATATGTAAAAAAAAAATTGTTTTTGTTTAACATAATTATTTTCATTTGGATATAACAAGACAGAAATACAAGTATATGTTTGGAGCAAAATATTTGACACATAAGCATATCCTCTTTCCCCTAATTTCAGCAACACATAGATATAGTTTTCCATTGCACAATCAAAAATTACTTTAACCCCCCCTTTTTTTAACTCATATAAATAGAGGTATATAAATTTTGTTTCCTTTCTGAGAATGGCCTAATGGCAGAATATGCATCTTCACATAAAAATGTTGACAACAACTAGATGTTTAATAACTATTATGTGTAACAACCTGAAATTTATATTCCTAAGATCACTCTTTCCTTCATGCATTATATTTGAACAACCTTTGATGCATATTCACATAATTTTTTTTTTTGCAAAGAAAAGTAATGACAGCATCTATTCATATGAACTCCTAATGCATCAACAGAAAACCAATTTCTGACTTTCTTATATACATTTGTTTGCAATAAAATTAATGTATAACTAGGGAGCTCTTTTTTTTTTTTCCTTTCTTTTAGCTACAATAAAAGTAACCCCAACTATATAACTCATGCCCTTTTTTTTTAAGGGAACAATAAACTAGGTTTACTTATATTTTCCATGCATTTCATAAACTTCATAACTTCACAAAAAGATAGTAAGTAGACAACTTGAGTGTAAGGACAGAAGGTTTACATATGCTCCATTTTCCATTTGAAGGGATAGAAAAGTATTTATGTTTATTTTTCATACAAGTATTTTCACAGAGCTAACTTCGTAATAAGGATATAAACTAGTTTACACTCATAAACAGGAGGTTACATTGGTTATTCATTTACAGCCAACTTCATGGCAAATAACATAGTAGCTTCTTACAAAAGTTATAGTACAATAAGCCAAAACAACCATGGCTCTATCAGCCAACACCAGAGACTATATGAGCACCAAATGATCTCCAAAACATCTCATCTCTTCTCTTAATGACCTATAGCTATACACAACAATAAGACAACAAAAAGACCAGCCACTAAGAAAGGAAAGCTCTCCTCCCTACCGTAGACCCACAAGTGGGTCACTCCCGAGCTAGGGAGGTAGGGGTTCACACAGGTGTATCAATCCACAACAGAATCAAACACATCCACTCAAAAACAACCCCAAGGCTTAACACAATACTCAACTCATGTAAATGAGTTTGGTGAGGGTAGGGAATGGACCCCTCAACTTCAAAGGGCTCCCCAAATGATAGTAAGAAAACAAAACTCTTCTAATGGCCTCAAGCCAAAATCCCCAAAACACCACACACCACCAAAATCACAACAAAATACATGGCACTCTTGCCATTCAGATATCTCTTCCTCCAACAATAATAAGCTCTCAAGGCATAAACACAAACCGTGGGAGAGACCTCAAGGAGGTTCCTTTCCCCTACCCATACAAGTTGAGCATTACCTCCATTGGAGGTGCTCTCACCATTACACCCAACCCAACATCAAATGCAAAACATCACAATGCAACAATCTTACAACCAAAATTCAAACATGGAACATCATATAAGCAAAACAAGAAGCAAGTTAAGAGGCCTACCTTCAAGGCCTGGGCAATGGAAGTAGAAGTTGGTGAAGAGCTCCAAGCCTTCCCAAGCCTTCCAACTTTCAGAATTTTTCTCCAACCTCCTCTAACTCCTCCCAACTAGAAAGGAAAAATTAAAATTTTGCAAGAAGTCCCAAATTGCAAGGAAAAAATACTAGAAAAGAAGAACCCCCACTCCTCTACAAGAGGAGCTATTATAGGCCATCCACTTGGCCTTGAGGGAATGAGAAGGTGACATTTGTCACCATCTCTTCCCTCCTCCAGAGCCACTTGTAAGAGTGAGAAGGTAGGAGGATTACAAATGTCCTCCTCTCACTCCACCTCCATCTCCACCTCATCCACTTGTGCTTCCACACAAGTGGGAGGGGGACAAATGGTGAGTTGGATTCCCACTCACACCTCAAGAAGACAATGGTCTTGAGTGGTGCTCCCACTCACTTGGGAGTTTGGGAGGACTCTTGGAGACCTCCCAAGTCTTCCTTGGGAATGATTCCTAAAACTTAGGGATGGGAGATGAGTTCTTCCCAAGGCAAGGCCCATCCCCCATCTTCCCTCTTTCCAAATTCGTCACTTTTACTCAACCATGGTTTAGGGTGACCTAAGGTGAGTCAAAACTAGGGTTAGGTGGTCCAAGTTGACCCTAGACTCATGGTGGACCACCTAGGGTAACTTTTGGGACCCTAGGGTTCATGAAAAGGGTTAAAAATCCACATTTAAATGGCCCAACAAAAAAAAAAATACCAAGTGGCATAAAATTTTACAACACTTAATATTAATCAAAAATAAGAAAAAGAAAGGGTACTAAGGCTAAAATAATTAAAATTAAACCAAGCACAATAAATCATCATTCAATTACACATGTGATTCTTATCCCTCTTGGGAATGGATCGGCTTATAGGGAATAACATGGTGTGAATCCTACCTCCGATTTCCCGTGGCTAGGGAATCTAAAACCTGCATATCTTGATCAAGTGTCAATCCTGTCATGAAAAGTCATAGCTGAAGCAACTGAAATTAACTTCACGCAATTGAAATAAACATCAATACATACTCCAAATTGAACTGCATTTTCCATCACATGTCAAATAGTTTGCATCACAAAATAACTATAATCTCATAACAAAATAACATCTAATATAAATTCCATACATCGAACCACAACATATCATTCAATATGACCAAATCAAAATCACATGTATCAAATCAGTGAGATACAACATCAAGTCTGCGTAATGAAACAAAGTCACTAAGGTCTGATAGTGTCATCCACTGAATAGCATAATGATCAAAATATGGGAGGTAAAATAATCGGCCTCACATCCTCTCCCCCTAAGACTGAACTTCCTCCTGGAAGTCGTCAAAAAGGTGAGGATAGAGTGCCCTCAAACTAGCTGCATCCTCCCAAGTCACTGTGACCTTGTCATATCAATCCCACTGGACCCTAACCTGGTCCAACTCTTGACCTCGAAGGCCCAGTATCCGATGAGCCAGCACCAACTGCTCGTTTGCCTCTACTTGTAAAGCACTCTAGTCTAGTACGTGAGATATATTAGATATATATCGTCTCAAAATAGAAACATGAAAAACATTGTGGATATGTGACAGGCTAGGTGGCAATGCTAGACGATAGGCAACTAGTCCTATCCGCTCCAAAATCTCAAAGGGTCCTACGAACCATGGTGCAAGCTTAGAGCCCTTTCCATAACAGATTGGACTCTTGTGTGGTCGCACTCTAAGGAATACCCTGTCACCCACTGAGAAGCTCTGATCTATCCTCTTAGCATCAGCATACTTTTTCTGCCTATCCTGTGCCTCATGCAACCTCTATCTAATCACTGTGACCTATTGCTCCATGTCCTGAACTATCTCTGGACCAATGGCGACTCTGTCCTCTATCCGATCCCAACTCAATGGTGTCCTGCATGGTCTGCCGTATAAAGCCTGAAAGGGAGGCATACCTAACGAGCTGTGATGCCCATTATTGTAGGCAAAATCAACTAGATAAAGATACTCCTCCCATCTAGACTGATGGTCCATAACATACATCTGCAGCATGTCCTCTAATACCTGATTCACCCACTCTATCTGTCCATATGTCTTGGGATGATAAGCAGAGCTAAAATTGAGCTGTGTGCCCAATGCCTGCTGGAAGGCTCTCCAGAATGTTGAAGTGAACACTGGATCTCTGTCTGAGATGATGCGACGGGGTACTCCATGTAGTCTCACAATATCATCCAAGAATACCTTCGCCACAGCTGGCGCATTGTACGTCGTGTGTATAGGAGAAAAATGAGCCACCTTGGTCAACTTGTCGACTGTCACCATGATGGCATCATGGCGATGTGAAGACATAGGAAGACCAACAATAAAATCCATGGAAATGGTGTCCCATTTCCACTCAAGTATATCATGTGGGTAAAGGAGACCTGCTAGATGCTAATGCTCGGCCTTGACCCTCTGGCACTCAAGGCAACAAGCAACAAACTCTGCTATAGCTCATCTCATACCCGCCCAATAGTACAGCTGTTGAAGATCGGCATGCATCTTCTTCACCCCTGGATGTGCCGCATATGGTGCTCTATGAGCCTCTGATAGTACTACAATACGTAGGTCACCTATGTGGGGTACATAGATGCGCTGTCGATGACGAAGTAAACCATCTGTGTCAAGTGTATACCCTGCAAACTTGCCCACAAGGGCCTTCTGTGAACTGATCTCCTATTGCACCTCAAGAAACCATCCATCCTCTAGCAGATGCTGTAAAATGCGATCCCTCAAGTCCACTCGCCAAGTCAAGGTCAAGAGCTCGTGGCGCCTCTGACTCAATGTGTCAGCAACCACATTCTCCTTCCCTTTGATGTAGTGGACATCAAAGTCATACTCGCATAGGAACTCCATCCAACACCGCTGACGGGCATTCAGATTCAGCTGTGTAAAGATATACTTGAGGCTGTAATGATTGGAATGGAGCTCAAAGCGACGGCCCAACAAGAAATGTCTCCAACGAACTAGAGCATGAACCACTGCTGCTAACTCCAAGTCATGCGTGGGGCAGTTCAGCTCATGAGTCTTGAGCTTTCGTGACTCATACGCGATCACTCTACCACCCTGCATAAGTACAGCTCCCAATCCCTCAAGTGATGCATCTGTGCAAACCATGAAATCTGCTGCAGGATCAAGAACTGTTAAAATAGGAGCGCTGGTAAGATGCTCCTTGAGGACCCTGAAGGCCCTCTCACACTGCTCAATCCAAAGAAAGCTCTTCCCTTTCTGCTGGAGGGAAGTGATGGGGTGCGCAATCCGAGAAAAGCCCTCAACAAAACGACGGTAATAACCAGTTAACCCCATGAAACTCCTGACCTCTATCACACTGGTGGGTGCTGGCCAATCCCTGATAGCCCTGATCTTCGATGGATCTACTGAGATTCCATTGCCGGAAAGGATATGCCCAGATACTGAACCTCTATCCTAAAAAATGCACACTTCGCCAAATTCCCATAAAGCTTCTGCTCTCACAAACACTGTAGAACCTGACAAAGGTGCTCCTCATGCTCCTCCTTGGTCCGTGAGTAGATCAAAATGTCATCGAGGAAAATGATCACGAACCAATCTAGATAGGTATGGAACACCCCATTCATGAGACTCATGAACACTGCAGGGGCGTTTGTCAAGCCAAAGGGAACCACTGTGAACTCATAGTGTCCATAACAAGTCCGGAAGGTAGTCTTATGGATGTCTACCTCTACGATACATAACTGATGATACCTAGACTTCAAGTCTATCTTAGAGAACACTCTGGCTCCCTGCATCTGGTCAAAAAGGTCATCAATCTTGGGCAAAGGATAATGGTTCTTCAACGTCACCTTATTCAACTGCCTGTAGTCCATACACAAACGAAGAGACCCATCCTTCTTCACGAAGATGATAGGAGCGCCCCAAGGTGAAACGCTCGGTTGGATGTGCCCCGTCTTGAGCAAGTCCTCCAACTGTAACTTGAGCTCAGTGAGCTCATGTGTAGTCATCTTGTAGGGTGCACAAGACACTGGCTTGGCACCCTGCACTAAGTCTATGTGAAAGTCTACCTCATGTCGGGGAGGCATCCCTGATAACTTCGCTAGAAATACATCGGCAAACTCTCTAAGGATGGGATGATCATCTAAGGAAGCCTCTAGCTCGTCATCTAATCTGTCGCTCATTGTGATGGCAAACATTTGACATCCCTTCCGCATGCAGTGCTTAAGCTGCTGAGTGGATATCATACGCACTGCGGTGGGTTTCTGCATGCCCACAATCTCAACTGATGTGCCGTGATCATCTAAACAGCTGATCGCCTTTCGGCAACAATCTAGCTTGGCTTGATGAGCCGCAAGCCAATCCATACCCAACACCACATCATAGGATCCTAATGTCATGACTCTAAGGTCACATACTGTAGTGAAGGGTCCCAAAGCAATCTCACAGTCATGGACTAAGGCATCTACTATCAGTTTGGCTCCTAAAGCCAACTCGACTACCCACCTATCACCCTACCTAGAGGCCACTAGCCTGTAACGCTCCACTAACGATGGAGATATAAATGAATCAGTAACACCAGAGTCAAAGAGAATAGAAATGGGGCTACCCCCAGTCATACCTAACGTCTCAATCACTGATGCCTAAAAATCTACCTGGCAGTTATCTACCACTGCAAACATACGGTGGGATCTACCCACATCACCCACTGTCTGCTCAGATCCTCCTACACGAGGCTGTCCCCTTGCTGCAAAACCTTGTGGACACTCTCTAGCTAGGTGTCCAACTCCACCACAAACATAACAAGGGCCCCTAACCTGTACTTGTACAGTCTGAGTCCTACCCGACTACTACTACCCTGATCTGCCAGTAGACCCCTGTGAACCCCTATAAGACTGCTGCGACCTCGTGGGTCCTGCAGGTGGTCCCTACTATCTCTGATCTCTGCATGGGCCATGCTACTGCCAACCTCTATTATGTCCCCCCTGTGACCTCTGATGTGTCCTAACTCTCTGCTGCTGCTGTGACTGTTGCTGCTGTGCAGGCCTAGGAGGTAATGATGCTGAACTGAATCCTCCTTTATGAGGTGGCTGTGATGGTCTACAAAAATTCTACTGATGCTGCTGCTATCCCCGATCCTAAAACTAAGGGCGGGAACTCTGCCCTCATCCCTGAATCTCCTCAGCGATGTATGCCTTCTCGGCAGCATCACTCAAAGTTTGGGGGCCTACCATCCGAACAGGCCCTGCTATACTATGATTAAGTCCTCTAATAAACTTATGCACTAAGAGTTTCTCATCATGGAGATACTCCGCATATCTAGATAGCTCTGTAAACCTAGCCTCATACTAAGCCACTGAAAATCCCCTCTACTAAAGGTCATGGAACTCATCTATACGACGCTGTCTGTAATGGTTTGATAAGTAGTGTGTGTTGAAGCACTCAATGAAGGTCTCCCATGTGAGGGTGTCTAAAGAAAGGTGGCGCTTGCACTCCTCAGTGTGCCACCAGGTAGTTACTATATCCCACAATAAGCGTACTGCCACCTGGGCCTTCGTGTTTCCCTCGTAAGGATGCAACACGAAGCACCTGTCTAAACTAATAAGCCAGGCCTCTGCCTCAGCTCCCTCTGTGGTCCCGATGAATGTAGGAGGGTTCAACCTCAATATGTCCCTAATGGGATATCCTCTATCTCTGTACCCCCTGATAGGCTCATCTGCATGATAATCATAAGGCCTATGACCCAAGTGTTCTACATGCACTGTCTCGTCCTGCCTAGCCTGATGTGGGGGCTCGTGCTACAGGCCCTGTTGGCCAAACCAACCTCCTCTATCTCTGGCAGCTCAACGTAAGGCTCCACACGTGGTTCCCCTCGTGGCTCTACGCGGGGCTCCACACGTGGCTTGATATGAGACTTAGCTCGTGGCTCCACGCGTGGCTCCTCTCACGGATCCTCATGGGGCTCGACATGTGGCTCAACGCGTAGCTCAACTACAGCTGGTGGGAGCCTATCCAAGATTGCTTGTAAGGCCTATAATATCTATGGACCAATATCTGGTGAGGTCAGTGGTGCCTACGGTACCTAAGGAACTGCCTGTGGCTATAGGAGTGGCTATACCTGTGGATCTGGCTGACCCGGTCCCACAACTGATGAATTAGTGCGTACCTCTGGGGGTGGAGTGTGGTAGGTCTGTGCTCACTGAACTCATCTAGATGGCATCCTACAAAATGAGGTAGCCACAAGTCAATCATGGTTGCGGAAACAATAATGTGCCCTAAACAAGCCCAGTCTTTTAAAAACCTAGGCTCTGATACCAAATGTCATGCCTGCATCTCCCATGCGGTCATGACACACTAACATGCGTGTCATGCCCACATTTGACATGTGGTCATGACACAAACCACAAAAAACTTTTCTCCCTAACCCTAAAAACCACCTCGCACGCGCTTGCGTGCTCGGTGGCAATGCACCTGAGGCATAAACATGACAACATATTAGATGAAGTGAAGGTTGTCAAGGGAGTATGCAACATGAAGTGTGTCACTTCTAGGGTTAGACTATTTTAAGTCAGAACCCTAGTTTCCTAGGTGAAGGTAGTATCACCGACTTGAACCCTAACTAATCTCATATCAATAAGGTGAAGTTATATGATGGCAAAAATGGATGCGTGATTGAAATGGAATGATGGAATAAAACCCATTAAAATAATACTAAATTTAAACCCTAGAATGTTAGGAAGATTCCAGCGGCATAGCGCGTTTCAATAGACGCATACTTTTAAAATAAAATTGCCACCACGGAAAATTTGATTTGGTTAAACTTAAGATCAAATTTCAGAATAGAATAATGAAATATTAAGATAACCGCTCTGCCGAGGTTGAATAAATCGACTTAGCATAAAGAAATAAAAATTAGAAACTAGGGTAGTAATAAACGGCGAGATGTCCATTAAATCTGAAGAGAGTTGATTCCATTATTTAATTATGTTCTAGCATTATATTTAATCTCTAATCCGAATAATGAAATGGATAGGATAAGCGGGTTTAATTAACTCATCTGGTAAAATAATAATGAATTAGGTCAATAGTTTAAAACGATTCAATCCCCGCCAAGACTCAAAAAGAGAGTCAATAATACCACTAAAGTGAATTTAACGTCAAAGGATAAAATCAATTTACAAGACAACCAGAATTTCAATTACAACAATTATCCTATTTAAATTTGCATAAAACATATAGGTCTCCCAAGAGTTAAGTTGAATCAATATAAGGAATTAGAGGAAAAGAGGTTATAAAAGAAATTTAAAATAAAACAAATCCTTTTTCTCACAAATCCCTCTCAAATAAATTTTAAAAGATTATTATTCTCTAAAAATAGAAACCCTAAACTAATTTAACACTGAGCAATGAAAACCCTATACAGAACTCTATTATTTCCTCTTCTCCATATTTGCCCTAATCTCTCTTTGTTTTGCTTTTATCTTTTCTTCTTTTTTTATGTGTACTCATTTTGCCCTAATCTCTATTGTTATGCCCTTTTTGTCTTCTCATTTACAGGCCTAGCATTTGTGGAGGCCAAGGGTGGCTCTCACGGAGGTTGCATAATGGAGTTTCTGTGTAAATTTTCTATGTGCCTCTCTCTATTTTGACAGGGTATCATATTTTATTGTTTCTCTTTATTCTTTTGTTTTTATTTTATTTTATTTTATATTATATGAAATTTGAAAAGAATACTGGTTCGAACTTGCAAGGGGCGACAGCGACCAACTGGTGGAGGTGGAGAGTGAAGGGCGGAGGTTTTTTTTTTAATGGACCTTGTGGTGGCTCCACCGGTGTCTGCGGTGGCGGAGGCGAGAGAGGCTACGGCGGAGGAGTGTCATGGTCACCGGTGGTGGGCAGAGGTATGGTGGAAGGGTGTTGTGGTTGTGTGGGGAGTGGAAGGTGGAGCGAAGGTAGTGAGGGGCCACGGAGGGTGTACTCTGCGGATCGCGGGAGGTAGGGTGTATGGGAGGTGTCAGTGGTATTCGCAGGCGGCGCGCTGTGTGTTTGGGGTTAAGGGGTCGGCGGTGGTGTGTGAGCTATGTCCACGGGGATGGGGTGTGGTGGAGGCACCACCTCCCCCACACCCCTCTTAGTTTTCTGTGGTATGGGACTATGGCCAGTGCCACAGTCCTCTCTCTTAGTTTTTTTTGTTTTTTTTTTAATTAATTTATTTATTTTTATTATAGGATACTTAACCGTATTCTATTACCTCAAATACTAATGTTGTTATATATTATTTTTTTTGTCTCTAATACTATATATATATATATATGAGGCTAATATATATTTTAATACAGGGAATAAACTCAATATTTTTAATTCATCCACATTTTGTTTGTCTATAACAGGGTATATACACTTTGTCAAATAAACAACAACATGTTTAATATGTAAAAAAAAATTATTTTTGTTTAACATAATTATTTTCATTTGGACATAACAAGATAGAAATACAAGTATATGTTTGGAGCAAAATATTTGACACATAAGCATATCCTCTTTCTCCTAATTTCAGCAACACATAGATATAGGTTTCCATTGCACAATCAGAAACTACTTTAACCCCCCCCTTTTTTTTACTCATATAAACAGAGGTATATAAATTTTGTTTCCTTTCTGAGAATGGCCTAATGGCAGAATATGCATCTTCACATAAAAATGTTAACAGCAACTAGATGTTTAATAACTATTATGTGTAACAACCTGAAATTTATATTCCTAAGATCACTCTTTCCTTCATGCATTATATTTGAGCAACCTTTGATGCATATTCACATTTTTTTTTTGCAAAAAAAAGTAATGACAACATCTATTCTTATGAACTCCTAGTGCATCAATAGAAAACCAATTTCTGACTTTCTTATATACATTTGTTTGCAATAAAATTAATGTACAACTAGGGAGCTCTTTTTTTTTTTTTCCTTTCTTTTAGCTACAATAAAAGTAACCCCAACTATATAACTCATGCCTTTTTTTTAAGGGAACAATAAACTAGATTTACTTATATTTTCCATGCATTTCATAAACTTCATAACTTCACAAAAAGATAGTAAGTAGACAACTTGAGTGTAAGGACAGAAGGTTTACACATGCTCCATTTTCCATTTGAAGGGACAGAAAAGTATTTATGTTTATTTTCCATACAATTATCTTCACAGAGCTAACTTCATAATAAGGATATAAACTAGTTTACACTCATAAACAGGAGGTTACATTGGTTATTCATTTATCGCTGACTTCATGCCAAATAACATAGTAGCTTCTTACAAAAGTTACAGTACAACAAGCAAAACAACCATGGCTCTATCAGCCAACACCAGAGACTATATGAGCACCAAATGATCTCCAAAACATCTCATCTCTTCTCTTAATGACCTACAGCTATACACAACAACAAGACAACAAAAAGACCAACCACTAAGAAATGAAAGCTCTCCTCCCTACCGCAGACCCGCAAGTGGGTCACCCCTGAGCTAGGGAGGTAGGGGTTCACATAGCTGTATCAATCCACGACAGAATCAAACACATCCACTCAAAAACAACCCCAAGGCTTAACACAATACTCAACTCATGTAAATGAGTTTAGTTAGGGTAGGGAATGGACCCCTCAACTTCAAAGGGCTCCCCAAATAATAGTAAGAAAACAAAACTCTTCTAATGGCCTCAAGCCAAAATCCCCAAAACACCACACACCACCAAAATCACAACAAAATACATGGCACTCTTGCCATTCAGATATCTCCTCCTCCAACAATAATAAGACCTCAAGGCATAAACACAAACTGTGGGAGAGACCTCAAGGAGGTTCCTTTCCCCTACCCATACAAGTTGAGCATTACCTCCATTGGAGGTGCTCTCACCATTACACCCAACCCAACATCAAATGCAAAACATCACAATGCAACAATCTTACAACCAAAATTCAAACGTGGAACATCATATAAGCAAAACAAGAAGCAAGTTAAGAGGCCTACCTTCAAGGCCTAGACAATGGAAGTAGTAGTTGGTGAAGAGCTCCAAGCCTTCCCAAGCCTTCCAACTTTCAGAATTTTTCTCCAACCTCCTCTAACTCCTCCTAACTAGAATGGAAAAATTAAAATTTTGCAATAAGTCCCAAATTGCAAGGAAAAAAGACTAGAAAAGAAGAACCCCCACTCCTCTACAAGAGGAGCTATTATAGGCCATCCACTTGGCCTTGAGGGAATGAGGAGGTGACATTTGTCACCATCTATTCCCTCCTCCAAAGCCACTTGTAAGAGTGAGAAAGTAGGAGGATGACAAATGTCCTCCTCTCACTCCACCTCCATCTCCACCTCATCCACTTGTGCTTCCACACAAGTGGGAGAGGGACAAATGGTGAGTTGGATTCCCACTCACACCTCAAGAAGACAATGGTCTTGAGTGGTGCTCCCACTCACTTGGGAGTTTGGGAGGACTCATGGAGACCTCCCAAGTCTTCCTTGGGAATGATTCCCAAAACTTAGGGATGGGAGATGAGTTCTTCCCAAGGCAAGGCCCATCCCCCATCTTCCCTCTTTCCAAATTCGTCACTTTTACTCAACCATGGTTTAGGGTGACCTAAGGTGAGTCAAAACTAGGGTTAGGTGGTCCAAGTTGGCCCTAGACTCATGGTGGACCACCTAGGGTAACTTTTGGGACCCTAGGGTTCATGAAAAGGGTTAAAAATCCACATTTAAATGGCCCAAAAAAATAAAAAATAAAAATACCAGGTGGCATAAAATTTTACAACACTTAATATTAATCAAAAATAAGAAAAAGAAAGGGTACTAAGGCTAAAATAATTAAAATTAAACCAAGCACAATAAATCATCATTCAATTACACATGTGATCCTTATCCCTCTTGGGAATGGATCGGCTTACAGGGAATAACATGGTGTGAATCCTACCTCTGATTTCCCATGGCTAGGGAATGTAAAACCTGCACATCTCAATCAAGTGTCAGTCCTGTCATGAAAAGTCATAGCCGAAGCAAATGAAATTAAATTCACGCAATCAAAATAAACATTAATACATACTCCAAATTAAACTGTATTTTCCATCACAAAATAACTAGAATCTCATAACAAAATAACATCTAATATAAATCCCATACATCAAACCACAACATATCATTCAATATGACCGAATCAAAATCACATGTATCAAATTAGTGAGATACAACATCAAGTCTGCATAATGAAACAAAGTCACTAAGGTCTGATAGTGTCATCTACTGAATAACATAATGATCAAAATATGGGAGGTAAAATAATCGGCCTCACAGATCTAGTGCTGCCATATAATTGACAATATCTTCCACACCTGCTTCTCTATTACTATTTTCCACCTAAAATACAATGTCAATATCAACATATAGTTAGTTCAATAAAAAATAAAAATAAATAACCAACGTAAATTAAACCAAAAAGCCATACACTTACTCCAAGTTTGTCCATTTTGGCCTACAACCTGCCTCAACCAAATGTATATCTAGCTGTCACATTATCTCTTGCCCTCTTTCCTTCATAACTCTTTGTCAAATATTCTTCAGAACACATATTTTCTTTCAATGCATCCCACTGTTTGGGAGATAGAGTGGATTGTAACCTGTCTTTTCCCTCCAAGATTGTTTTTCTACAATTGTATCTAAAATTGTTCATCAAAAGTCTCATCTTTTGCTTGTAATATCTTCTAGAGATTTATCCACTAGTAGTCTCAAAAGCATTTTCCATTTTTTGTATAACATTTTCTACACTTCGTGGATCTTAATCTGCAAAATTTGATTTGCAAATATCCAAATGGGCCCTACATCTTACACCCAACTCAGAGGCCCACCTTGCAGCATTTTTCCCAATGGGCTCACCATCTCTCGATACCTCAACCAAGAATTGCTTCTTGCCTTCTAATTTTCTTTCTTTTGAATTCCTCTCTGTAGATCTGTATAAATCTTGACTCAATCTTTTTCTTTTGACAAAAGCAAGCACATCTTATATTAAACCACTACCAATATTTTTGGCTAATCCACTAGTTCCATCAAAAGTTGTATGATGTAGGAGCATCCAATGGTGTAAGGGCAATCTTGCATCACCCAAAAAGAAGTTGATTCAAAATCATTGCATTTGTTTTTATTTCTTTCCATAATTAGTGTTTCTGGTTCCATAATCTCTTGAATATTGATGTATGACTTTGAGTTTTTCCAAATTGCAAAAAATAGCAAACTGCCAGTTTTGGAAAGTTTAACTGCCACTTTAGGAAAGTTTGCATTTGGGCACGGATGGAAGTGAAAATTTACAAGAAGCTTTGTAACAGTAATATAAGACCTTTGGCCAAGGAATTAGACAAAGATCATTTGTGAGCTGAAAGATATTAAAGTTTTTGTTTTCTGAAAAGTCCTAAAAATTTTTGAAACAAGATATGAGGCATTAAAACATCCCATAAGTTGATAAGGGCGTAGTTTGGTGGTTAAGTCACTCGGTTATAGTGGCGGCCACCAGAATTCAAACCCTCACTAGGCCAACGAGCTCATGGATTTGAAGTGTTCTTTCTAGGGGATGAGGTCCCTCGTGTTGTGGCCTCACTAGTTCATTGCTTCGGGCAAAAGCATTCACGTGGAGCTGGAGGACGTGTCACACCAGCGCCGCCGGTCATGTTAAAAAGTTTACCATGCCCATTATCTTTAAAAAAACATCTCATAACATCCCAAAAAGTTGATGGAAATCCATTAATGCATTTCTGACATGATAGTTCACATTGTGAGCTTTCTGGTGCTTAAAATGGTTCATCAATCAGACACTCGGATCAAAAGTTATGCTTCCCAGAAGTTGACCTACTTTTGGAAGGAGTTGCAAATTTTGAAATAGCCGGAGGCCACCAAAAAGTGTTATTTATGACTATTTTTGGGAACCATGGCAGTAGTAGAGATAAGGGGGAAGGTGTAGAGTCAAGAGAGGCAGGAAAATAGAAACCCTAGCTAATTTGGGGTTACAGAAGGTAGAAGATTCCAAAGCTTGGTGATGTGTAGTTGTAGTGTGTTGTAGCCTGTGGAGGATTGATTCCTCTGATTGTAATTGAGCTTCTATAATGTAATGAGTTGTCCAAATCAATAAAGAAATATTCTATTTACTAAGTGTCATTCTGTTGTTGTGTGTTTTATGATTTACCCACTTCATGAAGTGGTATCAGAGCAAGGGTTCATGAGTGTGTAGACAGATCGCTGACCGTGAGGCAGTTTGCACCAAGACCTAAGGTTGTGGGTTTGCTACAAAGATCAAGATGCCTCCATGAAGAAATTATATTGGGAAGAATGCTTTGATGGATGAGGGTTTTAGAGCCCTACAAAGGCAAATCGATGCATTGCAAGAGGAGCTACGAAGAGGGTTTGAGCTGAAAACAAGAGAAGAAAGTGAAGATGAAGCTGAAGAAGAGCTATCTGAGGAAGAACAAGAAGCTATAGGAGATCCTGCAGAAGTTAGGTTGTTGAGGGCCATTTTGAAGATCGGACAGAGGCTTAGGATCGAAGTTTCTACTTATTATGGAGACTTAAATCCAAAACAACTTATTGATTGGATCAATGACATGGAGGAGTATTTTGAGTATGAAGATGTGGACCTAGATTGGGTCAAGTTTGCAAAGACAAAGTTGAAGGGGCATGCTACTATTTAATGGAAGGAGGTCTAGTTGGAGAGAAATAGAAGAGGAAAAGGAAAGATTACCAGATGGGATTGAATGGTGGAGAAACTGAAGAAGCAGTTCATTGTTGTGGACTATGAGATAGAGTTTCTAAAGAAGCTGTAAGGATTGAAGCAAGGTAACAAGTCTGTCAAGGAGTATACAAAAGAGTTTTATAAGATTACCATCAAGATAGGCCATACAGAGGCCAAGAAGGAGAAGGTAGCTCATTACATTAATGGGTTGAGATCAAGTATTCAAAAGGAGATGAGCTTGGTCAAAATGACCACCATAGAAGATGCATACCAGTTTTCCTTGAAGGTGGAAGAGAAGCTAAATAAAATATTCGATAGAAAGCAAAGGGGAAGAGGTCAAGGTGGAAGGACTGGTGGAAGACCCTATGGAGGCTGAAATGAAGATCAAAAGAAAAGTGAATAAGCTTACACCAATTGAAATTAGAGAGGAGATAATGCCTACCACCCTCGTGATGAGAATAATGGTGAGCAAAGAGGAAGAGGAAGAGGCAGACCTGGGAAAGGACCTAGAAGAGGAGGTTTCAGAGGAATTTGTTTCCAATGTGGCGAAGAAGGACATCGAGCATACGAGTGTCCACAACATCAAGGAAGGATGAATAGAAGACTTGAAGGTAAAGCACTAGTTGCACATGTAGATGAAGATGAGTAATCTGAGCATTCTGAAGATGCTGGAAAGGGAGAAACCCTAGTTGTCAGAAGAACTTTGTTGAATGGGGAGAAAGAACCCAATCAGAGGAAGAGTTTATTCTGCACAAGGTGCAAATGTGAAGGTAAGTGTTGTGATATTATTATTGATAGTGGAAGCATTGACAATCTTGTTTCAGAGCAAATGGTTGACAAGTCAAAGTTGACAAGAAGAAAGCATCCACATCCATATTGGATTGCATGGTTGCAGAAGGACCATAGAGATTTGGTCAATGAGCAGTGTTTAGTTAAGTTCAAAATTGGTGACTACCATGATGAGGTGATGTGTGACATCATACATATGGATGCATGTCATATGTTATTGGGGAGGCTATGGAAGTATGATAGGAGCGTTGTCCATGATGGCCGTGTAGACACATATTCCCTAACAAAGGATGGAGTTTGTCATAAGTTGAAGCCCTTGAAGGAGGTGGAAGAAAAAGTATGTAGTACTACCAGAATTTGCTTGGTAGATGGTAGAAATATTTTGGAGGGTATGAAGCATGAGCATCATTGCTTTGCATTGATTCCTAAGATTAGTCAAGAGAAATGTGAAGATGTACCAACAAAAGTTGCAGATATGTTGGAAGAATTTTAGGACATTGTCTCTAATAATGTACCAGAAGGTTTACCATTAGTGAGGAATATAAGTCATCAAATAGATTTGATACTAGGAGCTAATTTGTCAAATAAGGCAGCCCACCGAATGACCCCTACAGAGAATGAAGAGCTGAATAGAAAAGTTCATGATTTGTTGAGGAAAGGACTGACAAGGGAGAGCCTAAGTCCATGTGCGGGACCTACAATACTAGCACCAAAGAAAGATAGAGACTGGAGAATGTGCACAGATTCTCAGGCCATCAATAAGATCACAATAAAGTACATATTTCCATTACCGAGAATGGATGACATAATGGATCGTTTGAGTGGAGCCAAGTACTTCATGAAGATTGACATGAAGAGTGGGTATCACTAGATCTATATCAGAGAAGGATATGAATGGAAGACAACCTTCAAGACAAAGGAAGGTTTGTATGAGTGGTTAGTCATGCCATTTGGGCTAACCAATGCACCGAGCACATTCATGCAGCTCATGAATGAGGTATTGAAAGAATTTTTGGGAAGTTTTGTTATTGTTTATTTGGATGATATTTTAATTTTTAGTAAGACTTGGTATGAACATCTGATGCATATCAAAAGAGTTTTAGAGAAGCTGAGGGGGGAGAAGTTGTTGATTAATCTAAAAAAATATAGTTTTGCAAAGAAGGAGTTGGTATACCTAGGATTTGTTGACTCAGAGGAAGGTCTTAAGATGGACCCAGAGAAGGTGAGAGTTGTCCTTGAATGGCCACCAAGGAGTGCCATAGAGGTATGATCTTTTCATGGTTTGGCAAGTTTTTACAGAAAGTTTATTAGAAATTTTAGTAGCATTTGTGCACCTCTAACGGAGATAATGAGAGGGGATAAAAAAGAGTTTAAATGGACTAAAGGAGTAGACAAAAGCTTTGATACATTGAAGTAGAAAGTTATAGAGCAACCTATTTTGGTAATTCCAGATTTTAATAAGGTATTTTAGGTAGATTGTGATGCTAGTGGTAGTGTTATAAGAGTTGTTTTGAGTCACGAAGGTAAACCCATTGCCTATTCTAGTGAGAAGCTTAATGATGCCAAGAAAAAGTATTCTATTTATGATCAAGATTTTCATGTAATAGTTTAGGCTTTGAAGAAATGGATACATTATTTATTTCCAAAAGAGTTTGTTTTATATACTGATCATCAGGCTTTGCAGTATCTTAATAGTCAAGGAAAGTTAAATCAGTGGCACTTAAAATGGGTTGAGTTTTTATACAGTTATACTTTTGTTTTGAAGCACAAGAGTGGGAAGTCCAATAGAGTTACAGATGCCTTGAGCAGAAGGCAAAATTTAGTGACAGAAATAAAGATAGAGGTTGTTGGGTTTGATGAGCTCAAAAGTTTATATCCTAAAGATCTAGATTTTACAGAGGCTTGGAAAGCTTGTTTGGAACCTGTTACTTTGGATAGGACAAAATGGTTGGATTTCATAATCCAGGATGGCATGCTATTTAGAGGAACCTAGTTGTGCATTCCGAGGAGTTCCATGAGAGAGAACCTGATTAAGGAGAAGCATAGTGGGGGATTAGCTAGATGCTTTGGTTGAGATAAGACTATTGCTATTGTTGGTGAGAATTATTATTGGCCACAGTTGTAGCAGGATGTGAGGAAATTTATGCAGAGTTGCAGAGTATGTCAAATGGCAAAAGAAGCAAGTCAAAATATAGGTCTATATCAACCACTACCTATACTAGAGAAGACATGGGATGATATTAGTATGGATTTTGTTCTTGGTGTACCAAGGACACAGAGAGGACATGATTCCATTTTTGTGGTGGTGGACAAATTCGTGAAGATGGCACATTTCATTCCTTGCAAGAAGATTAATAATGATGTTCATATTACTAAGTTATTTTTAGGGAGGTGGTGAGATTACACAATCTACCAAAGAGCATAGTTTCAAATCGAGATACCAAGTTTGTTGGTTATTTCTAGACAACATTATGGAAGAAGTTAAAGACATATTTGAAGTTCAGTTATGCGCACCATCCACAGACCGATGGGTAGACAGAAGTGATAAATAGGAGTTTGGGTAACCTACTACGATTCTTAGTAGGAGATAAGCCCAAGGGATGGGATTTGATTTTACCATTGGTAGAATTTGGTTACAACAATTCTATCAATAGGAGTACTGGTAAATCACCATTCTAGATTGTATATGGCAATAGTCCAAGAAATTCTTCAGAGTTAAGGAAGATGGACAAGGGAGAAAAGACAAGTGCTAAAGTTGAAGACTTTGCAGAACACTTGAAGAATTTGCATGAAGAGGTGAGAAAGAACATTAATAAGATGAATATTAAGTACAAGGCTAAGGCAGGTAAGAAGAGGAGATATAAGGAGTTCTAGGTAGGAGATGAAGTCATGGTTCACTTGAGAAAAGAAAGGTTCCCAATTGGAACATACAATAAGCTAAAAATGAAGAAATTTGGACCATGCAGGATTCTGAAGAAACATGATTCAGGAAATGCATATGAGGTAGAGTTGCCGAGTGAGATCAATATTTCTCCTATGTTTAACATTGCTGATTTAACATAATATTATGAAGGTGGCACAGAGGATGGACCAACACAAGAACAATGGAGTATTCTGGCATCTACTTCAACGGAGGAGATAGAAGAGATCTTGGATAGCCATGTGGGAAGAAGTACTCAAAATAGGCAATATGAAAAATATCTGGTGAAATGAAAAGGGAGGCCTGTTGAATATTCTTCTTGGTTGTCGAAGGCAGAGGTTGACCGTTTGGGTTTTCCTCCAACAAACACCTGAGACATAACAGGGTCACTTCTCAAATTACCCTAGGTGTCTAATACAAGAGCATCCAATGGTGTAAGGGCAATCTTGCATCACCCAAAAAGAAGTTGATTCAAAATCATTGCATTTGTTTTCATTTCTTTCCATAATTAGTGTTTCTGGTTCCATAATCTCTTGAATAATGATGTAGGACTTTCAATTTTTCCAAACTGCTAAAAATAGCAAACTACCAGTTTTGGAAAGTTTAACTACCATTTTAGGAAAGTTTGTATTTGGGCACAGATGGAAGTGAAAATTTACAGGAAGCTTCATAATTGAAATATAAGACCTTTGGCGAAGGAATTAGACAAAGATCATTTGTGAGCTAAAAGATATTAAAGTTTTTGTTTTCTGAAAAGCCCTTGAAAATTTTTGAAATGAGATATGAGGCACTAAAACATCCCATAATGTCCTAAAAAGTTGATGGAAATCTATTTATGAATTTCCTACATGATAGTTCACATCACAAGATTTCTGATGCTTAAAACAGTTCATCAATTGGACACTTGGATCAAAAGTTATGCTTCCCAGAAGTTCACCTACTTTTGGAGGGAGTTGCAAATTTTGAAATTTAGCTGGAGGCCACCAAAAAGTGCTATTTATGACTATTTTTGGGAACACTGGGCAGTAGTAGAGATAAGGGGGAAGTTGTAGAGTCAAGAGAGGTGGGAAAATAGAAACCCTAACTGATTTGGGGTTATAGAAGATAGAAGATACCAGAGCCTAGTGATGTGTAGTTGTAGTGTGTTACAACCTATGGAGGATTGATTCCTCTGATTGTAATTGAGCTTCTATAATGTAATGAGTTGTCCAAATCAATAAATAAATATTCTATTTTTTGAGTGCCATTATGTTGTGTGTTTTATGATTTACCCCCTTCATCATTGTAGCAGGCACATCAGATGCAAGTGGTCTCTCTTCATGACTTTCATTAACCAGAACTTCATCATCCTTGGCCACATCAAGTGTGTCATGAGTAGGTAGATCAGTACTGGTCTCTGTAGATTTCACTTCAAATACATCCTTTAATCTTGAATAAATCATCTATAGACTTATTGTTCCTTTGCTCTCATTATTTTCAATAATCTCTCTTAGACTCTATGCTAAGAGATCATCATGAAATTATACATCACCATGTGCTATATTAGGCTGCACATCACCATGTGTTATATCAGGCTGCACATGACTATGTGTTATATCAGGCTACACATCATCATAGCTGTTATTTTCACCAACTACATTTGTACTTGAATCCCAACTGCGTTGGCTTCTACGAGTTGGTGGCATTGTATCTTTACTTTCCTTTTTTTTTCTCTCTGCATTTTCTTTTGTGCTTTTTTTCTTTCCTATAAAAAAAATATCATATTGTCTTATATACATAAACATCTTGCCTATAAAATTTCATAAACACAATTAAACAAATAATATACTACTTAGTGGATTTACAACTTGCCTGTTTGTCAAACCAAGATGTGATAAATATTCACTATTCTTTGCCACACGTTCTCTACGAAAGTGCTCATAATCTGTCAATGGAACTTTAACAATATGATCACTATCATCTAAATTGTGCCTCAAAGTCTTTTTCCTCATTTCCTAAAGTCCAAATAAACAATAATATATAAATCAGCAACTTGAATCAGTAAAACAAGAGTGGAATATAAACAAAGCCATTATTTTTAGTCAACTAGAGCATATAAACAAATACAGTCATAGTATATAAGGATTTCATTTCCATTTGAATGATACAGTATATAAGGACAGTTCCCATATGAAATACATTCACAGAGCATATAAGATGCATTCTTAGAAATTATAGGAGACAGTCAATGACAAGTGACATGACATAGGATGATAGCATATAAGATGCATTATATGGAGGAGCAAAAATTTAGTAAGTAAATGTGGCACACAGATTGAAACCCAAAGGAAACTCTATTTGTTTATCCTTCTATTTGAGAAGAAACTAATTGCCTTTTTGATAGTGTGAATCATCATTATTTCTACTTATTTAATCCTCATTATTTCTACTTATAAAATCCTCATTATTTCTACTTATATAATTCTACAGAAATTTTGAACACACAAATGTAAGTAAACAAAAATAGTCTTTAAAAATGAGTAATTTATTTTTGGAACAAATATAGCTAGTTATATGCATGACTTGTAACAAGACAAGCACTAGAAAAACAACAAAAAGTAGAGCTCAACACAAGAGATTACCCTGAAAAACCCAAAGTGGAAGAAATTCCTGTACACTAATTCCCTTTCTTATCTTTCTACTTCTCTACTACATTTTACAAGCTTGCTATTTTCTTGATACCTTCAATGACATGAAACAACATAACAACAGTACCATAACATTTTCAATGTTGTGTAATTGTTAAAAAGTAGTTCTTTTGCCAATTAAATCTATGTGACATATATTTTTCTGCAAAAGGTACCTATAGTTCACATATGACCCTAGCATATTCATAATTACATCAAATACAACAATAATCATCATTTATGTATAAAAACATATTCATATTGCATTCATATAGCATTCATGGTATTATTAAAAAGGGTCTCAAGACATAGTAGGTTTATTAACCATTATAGCTTTGAAATAGGTATTAGTAACAAGGTCCATGTCCTTAAAACATAAAACAAAGTCTTAAAACAGCGTAAAAGTCTTAAATAAAAGTTCATAAAATAGGGCTCATCACTAATCATCTGCACTGCCAGCAAGATCAGAATCCTGATCACTCATGTCTGCATCTACTTGATTTTCTTCCTCATCCTCATATGTGTCATACAATACATTATCTCTCCCAATCTCTTTGTTGGTAATCAAAATATCTTCTCCAAACTCTCCATCATCATCTTCATCCACTTCTTCAAATGTTTTTTGTAAATTAATATATTGCCCATCAGGTATTATATCAACAACTTCCATGAATTTTTGTTTCAAATGAGACTCTGTTTGAATGACATACGACCATTCTGGGCTTCGTACATCATCAATTAGAAATGATTGGTTAATTTTAAAAGGGAAAACATAGGGCTCATCCCTCTCTAATAAAAATTGTCTTGTATTTGCACGTACAAATCCATACTCATCAAAATGTATTGCGGATGGTCGGATCCACTTACATTTTAATAATATAGGACTGTTTTCACCAAAATCCACTTGAATAAATTCTTGGATGAATCCAGCATATAATTTCTTCTCAGTTTCATGAAGAAATTTAGCACTTACAACACAATCACAATTTGTCTTTCCTTTTTCTTTTTCCTACACTCTTAAATGGCTACCATAGCCCACATTCCACTAAAACGCATAGCCCATAAATGTGGAGGTTGTGAAATCTCACTTTCCTCCATTGTTATATCTCAACCTTCTTCTTTTGCATCACTAATTCCATTAGCAATCCATTCTTCAAATTTTGGAAAAGAATCACCTCCAACCAAATCATGATGTCTGTGCTTTTGAGGCCTATGTTGCATCCAACTTTGATTCTCTTCTTCATATTTTCTACATAGAATATTAATGTGCAAATAGTAAGATTAATAATATAAATGTGTAAATGCAATTAAGATTAATAATATAAATGTATAAATAAATAATTGTGTAAATTTTTTAACTTGTGCCACTTATCGAATGAAGATGTGTTTTGAAGAATAAAGGCATGTATCACACTTCTTTCTTGATGTGATAGCTTGAAGCAACATCCATTGCCTTCTAATACTTCACCTACAACTCTCTCATCTTCATCATCATCCTATACACGTTGATTGACACTTTTAAAATCCTTCATATATTCTGTGCAAAATCCAATGGCATGTTGTATTGAATATCCCTCAGACATACTTCCTTCTGGTTTTTCCCTAGTACGAACAATTTTTTTCAAAACCTTCATATATCATTCTATCGGATACATCCATCTCATTCTTACTAGACCACAATGCTCTAGTTCATATTCTAGATGTATCAAAAGATGCATAGAAATGTTAAAGATTGTTGTTGGAAATTTCCATTCCAATAGACAAAGGACTTCAACAACCTCCTCCCTCAAACAATCAAATTTTGATGGATCTAATACATGCGAACTCATTCTCTTTAATATTAGGCCCAACCTTATAATTTCCAATCTTGGCCCCTTGGCCAAACCTAATATATTTACCACAATAGGTAAAATATTCTTGATTATAACATGATAGTCATGGGTCTTTAGGCCTCTTAATCTATTAATGTTAGTTTAGCTTCTGATAGTACTACTTACATATCCAGTGGGAAAGTGAGTCTGAGATATCAACTATAATAATTGTGCATGTTGTTCCTTTGTCCAGACATAAGGACACTGGGTTTTCTATATTTTGCATCATCATATTTTTCAACCCAAAGATTTTGATGAATCTTTAGTTCTCAAAAGTCTTCATGTGATGAAATAGTATCAAAAGCACCAAAAAAAAGTTTCTATAATAACATAGGCTATATTTTTCTTAATATGCAGAAAGTCAACAGTATGCCTAATGGCTATATCCTTAAAGTATGGCAACTTATAGAATATGCATAACTATTTTACACCACTTTCATTACATGGATCATATCTACTACTAGCAATCCCACCATTTTCAATAAATGACATTCTTTTTTGTCTATTCTCAATAATGTAATCACCCGTTATTAGGAAAGGTGCTTCACAATTCTCTTCTTGACCATTGAAATGTTTTTTTTGTCGATGATATGGATGACCCACTTTAAGTTAAGCACAATGTCCACAATAAATACACTTACACAAACTTCTTGAGTACATAGCAAAATCCTTAAAGTTGCAAGTAGGACAACCATGGTATCCATGAACAATGAGACTAGACAATGTACCATATGCAAGAAGATCATGAATCATAACCAATACGGAATCTCTTAAAGTGAATTTGATTGAATGACCATCACTTAAAGATTGAATTGCTTCAATTCCTTTCCATAATTCCATTAGATCATCATATAATGGCTCTAGATAGGCATCTATTGTATCTGAAGTCACACTTTTCTTTTCTAGTATAATCAATGATAACATTAAGAAAAATAATCTAGTTGCTAACCATGGAGGCAAGTTAAAATTTATTAAAAACACTGGCCAAGTTGACCATTTAGTACTTTTATCTAAGAATGGGTTCACCCCATCTAGAGCCAAACCCAACCTTATATTACGAGGATCTTGAGAAATATTAGGTCATCTATTATCAAATTTCATCCATGTCTTAGACTCAAGCACATCTCGTTGTTTTCCATCAATGCTCTTATTTTGGGCATGCCACTGCATAAGTTTAGTAATGTCTCTGCACCCATACATTTGGAGTAATCATGGGATTATCAAAAAGTGGCAAAGAACCTTTCTAGGAACCACAGCTAATTTCAACCCTTCTCTATACCTTGCTTCATGAAATTTCAAACATTCACTCTTACTTGCAAGATTTTTGTGAAATAATACACAACCATTAACACATGTGTGGATGTTTTCATACCCCAAGCCGAGCTTACTAATCTACTTTTACATTGACTTTGTTTTGTTGGCAATGTGGAGTTAGATGGTAACAATGAACTTAATAATGTCAATAATTGATCTACACTCTCATTTGTCCAACCATGTACCACTTGCAAGTTAAGAATTTGAAGGATTGTTGTCAAATGACTTAACTTGCAATTAGCATATATAGGCTTTAAAGCATCCTCCATTGACTTGGCCCAATCATCATTTAGACCCTCATTCAACATTCTTTCAACTTCAAACCCTTTGTCTAACATTTCTACCTCTTCATCTATGTTTGGTGCCACTTCATCTATGTTTGTTGCCTCTTCATCTCTCACAGTCTACAATTCTATCATATCTTCATAATAATTGTCAGCCTAAGGGCTTATACCACTATGCCCATGTCTTATCATATGTCGATAAATCACATTTCTTTTTTTCACCTTTCCACCAAGATAGTCATTACATGGACATGGATATTTTTCTATGTCCCTCTCATTGGCTACTCTCTCATCATATGCATGATATTGATCTGTAGTCAACCTTCGACGCTAATCCATCTATAATATTGTGCATTCTAGTATTAATTTAGTATAATAAGCTATCATATGCCTAGAAGGCCTTTAAATATAAAATCTTAAAAGGTAACCTTCAATCATGCATATTGTTAAGCTAGGATAACCTTTCCTTCACTTTGGGCTAGTCATCATGTAGGGAGATCATGCAGAGTAGAGGTGTGGTTTTATTTGAGTTCAAGGATCAGATAAGGATCAACTTCACAAATACTGAAGATAACATTTTCTTGAGTTTTCAAGCTTCAATCATGAAAATATCTCCTGGGGGGTGCCCACAAGCAGCTTCCCCAAATATCATGAAAATATCAATTCACTTAGGGCAATGAGGGTTTTGAATTACATTTGAATTTGCTATAGAGTGCGTCCCCAAATTTGACTTTGCTGCAGAGGGCCTTGTTGACTTCAAATTCATTACAACAAACTACGAATTCCTTGCCCGCCTTTTCAAAAGTATCCAAGTCCTCTCCAAATAAGATTTATCACCCATGCAAGTAGCTACTAATGAGTTCTAGGTAGCACCCATGAAATACATCTTTTTACCTCTCTTTTTCTCCTTTCTAATTCCATCTTCTTGATGACTGGACCCGAATAGGCTAGCAAGATTGTTCTAAATAATGATTAATAGGAGATGAATTACTTAAGATCGTGATTTTTGATTAAAAGACTAATGTGAATGGTATTGATGGAAATATGCAGAAAAACTTCTCTTTTTGAATCAATAGGTGAAGATATTCAGGTTGGTAAATTTGTGCATCTTCGGAGGTAGTCCTAATGACCTTCAGAGACAATATTAGAATACCATGGCATTAGAAGTTTTGGAGTAAAGAGGAAAAGCATCTCAGGAGCTAGACTGAAGTCTAGAGCATCTCCGGAGCCAAGCAAGAAGGCCACAATTATATCTCTAGAGCTACAGACAAAGTATCTCCAAAGCTGTAGATAGAGACATATGTTTCTGGTGCCTCTTCAGAGTAGAGCAGATTTCCAGCAAAGCTGTCAGTCAGGCACTTTCAGTGGTGATCGTGATACCCCTAATATTACTCAAATCATTACCTAAGTGATTAAGATCCATCTATAGTTAACAGCTGAGAGGTTTTATCTCTTTTAAGTTTTTGTATGAGTTACTGATCAAACTAATTTAATATCCATATTTTTAGGGCCTCGTTGCCCAAATGTATCAAGACTAAAACTTAGATTCAGAGTGGACTTCTGTTCCACTCAATCTATTTCTATTGCATGGTTATTTTCCATAGTTAGACAACTAGTATAATAAAGAGATGGATGTCATCTCATAGAAGAATTGGTAGATAAGATAAGTGATATCTCATCACTAATTTTATATATACTTACAATAGAAGCAAGAAAAACAAGTGATTATTTTCCTTCTAATTTCTATAATCTCATTTCTAATATTAAAGCAAAGTTGATGGGATTGGACTAAATTGAGTTGTGATATCATTCTCTTGTGTTGATTCTTTACTTTAGTCTTCAGCCCTAAGGGTGTGGAGTAAGGGCCCACTCTCACCACCAAGGCAGAAGGCTAGTATTGTTGTTGTTTTGTTGTTTTAGATTTTGCTTTACAGAATATTTACTATTTTCATAGATAGATGCATGTTGCAGTTTATAGATTTGCTTTAAGTAATTCACTGTTCAATTCTATTTTCAGCATTCTTTGAATTCATTTAATAAGCAGATAGATCAATCTCTTTAAATCAGTAAACTTCATTAGAATTAGCTAGAGAAAATTGGTAACTATAGGATTCCTAATTGTAGTTAGCCAAGGATAGAGCCCTAGATTTGGCATCTGAAATATGATTAAATGATGAGGTACAATGACCCTTGTCATTTTTGGCACCGTTGCCAGGGAAATTGTGTTAATTAGGGAAACTTAGCTAAATAGTTTTGGGTTAGATCTATATGGTTAGAGCTAGGGATTCAAAAGGAAGATACATAAAACAAACACCCCATCAACAAACTATAGGAGAAAGCAGTGGGGTGGCACAAGATCTTGTTGAAGAAAGAAACCTAGAACCTACCTTGGAAGTTGCACCTCAAATCAATAATCCCTTAGATCCTCCAAATCTTCCACTCACTGATTATATCCAAGAATTACAACTAAAATTCCAGGCAGATCCTTTGATAGAACCTAATTTCCTAGAACCTCAGAGAGAAGAACTAGTACTGAACATGGATGATAATAATGATAATCATGAAGAGGAGGAAAATCAGGCTGTAAGAACCTTCTCATATCCCATTGTTCTGGCTGCTGGAGACAATGCTCCTATGAAAAATATTTCACCAGCACACTTGCCAAATTTTAGAGGTCTTTCTTCTGAGAATCCAGATCAGTTTTTGTTTGAATTCAAAGTGGTATGCCAAACTTATGATTATGGATCCGATAACTAAAAACTCAAACTATTCCCTTCATCCCTGAAAGATTCTGCAATGAGATGGTTTATGGGTTTACCCCAGAACTCTATCCATTCTTGGGATCAAATGTAAATAGAGTTTTTAGGAAAATATCAAGATTACTGTAGAGTCAGTAATAAAAATGAGGAGTTGTTTAAAATTAAACAAGGAGAGGAAGAGACCTTAGAGGACTATGTGGACAGGTTTAACTTCACCTTGAGAAGGTATGGCAACCCAGTAAATCACTCTTTGACCAGAACCCTATTTGTAAAAGGATTGGATAAAGAATCAAAATAGGCACTGGACCTGATGGGAAAAGGAAATATCAATAAAATGGATATACCTGCCATAGAAGAACTCTGCAGGAACTATTCTAGAACCCAAGATGGATTGAGATCATCCAAAACCTTCAAAGGGAAGAGTGAAATAGGATAGTTAATGGAAGAGATTGCAAACCTAAAAACAAATATTTTGGTCCAGCTAAATACTGTATTTGATGGGATTTAGGAAAAAACTAGAACAACTGATCAAAATAGAACAATTGAACCACTCTCCATCTATTGTCCTAGGTGTAGAAACAAGCATCTGTTGAGAGAATGCCCTTTAGATAAATTAGAGATTTGTTAGATCTATGACAAGGAACATCCTAAAAGTTAATGCAATCAACTTCCAGCCTTAAAAAGGTTGAGTAAGAAGAATGTCATCATAGATGAAGAATTGAACTGTGGGACAAAAATAGGCTAGAAATTTCCCTTATAATCAATATCCAAACCAGCCTTCTTACAGGAGTCCTTCTAATTGGGGAAATAATCAATGGAATCCAACTTGGCATGGGCCTCAGAATAATCCTCCTTGGGGATAGTAGGATTGGCCAAATCAACATTGGTAAAACCAGAATTGGAAAAATTAGCACTGGGGGAATCAATAGTGGTCACCACAGTTTGGATAACAAGACATGCAACCTCAATGGGGTTCTCAACAGGGATATAATCAACAATACTAGGGATGACCTAGGCATTTCCAACCTCAACAACAAGCATTACTAACTAGACCCTCCAACACACAAGATCAATCATAAAATGAGCCAGTTAACCAACCACCCTTACCAGCTCAACCTATACCAAATCCAGAAAATAAATAGGGAGTAGTTGTTTACATGACAGAGCAAGAAAACATGGCTGGTATTAATGTTATATATCCAAATAATCTCTAGCTGCATTCTGGGAAAGCATTCCCAAGACCATCTCCTCCAACTATAGTTGAAGTAACCAATGATGAGGAACCTGAAGATTCATCCACTCAACTCCTAGAGGAGATTACTACCAAAAAAGTGCTAAAAGAATCATCCTTGGATAACTCTAGAGTTCCTCCTAAAAGTCTGACTCCAGAGAACATTCCTGAACACACTTCTGATAAAAGCTCTGGAGATGCTCCGAAGATGGAAAAACTAGCACCATACCCAGAACGACTCAAAAAACATGTTCCCCAGAAAAAGATCTTACAAAAACAAGTCCAATCTAACCTAGAATCAAAACTTTTACAAGAAATCAGGCAAATGAGCATTGAAATTCCATTCCTCCAAGCAATCAGAGATGTACCAGAACTGAATCAATTCATTAAACAGCATTGTGTCAAGACACGGGGCAGGAAGAAAAACTTTCCTTCTACAATCCAGGTGGAAGGGAAAGTAGTAGATCTATTGATGGGAGAAATGCTCTGCCCAAAATATGGAGACCCTAGAAATCCTATCATAACTATTTTCATCTCAGGGGTAGAAATTTCAAATGTTTTGGTTGATTTGGGAGCAGAAATTAATGTGATGACAATTCATACAATGGACAAATTAGCCCTAATAGGTATCCAATCCATGACTACAATCCTTCAATTTGTTGACCAATTAGTAGCTATTCTGAAAGGGGTAATTACTGATGTTCCAGTTGTGATAGAATCATGGGAATTTCCAGTAGACTTCCTAATATTAGAACTGAGAAACTAGAGAAATGCTTATCCACTGATATTAGGAAGACCATGGCTAGCTACAGCAACAACATCTATTGATTGCCAAACTGGGGATATGGTCATTTCTAATGGGATAGATTTGAAGAAAATATCTTTGTATCCTCTAGCTAAACCATTAATACATTATACAGGAAGAGTATGGGTGGATGAACCAGATAATATGGACAACAGTGCCTCAATAGCTATGGTAACCATCAAGGAACATTTGGGAGAGTTGGAAGAAGAAATCTACTATGACACAACAGAAGACATTACGCACATCCTAATCAATGAGGATGTGATGGAGCTTGCCCAAGATACTAGGAGAGAACTTCTCACTTCTAGTCATTGTACCCTAGCAAATATCATTCCTTGTGGGGAGACCTTTTACAGAGACTTAGCCATGTTCCACATGTTGCTTCCACATTCTTGTCCCCTCAATACCATGACTCCAGTGTATGGATTAACTACGTCCATGGATCAAATCACAAAATAGGTCATGATTTTACTAGGGAAAACACTTAATATCAATACTCAGTTGACAACAAATCAGGAAGAAAAACTTATCCAACTTCTGATTTCCCATTCAATAGTTTTTCTTGGGAATAACAAGATATGAAGGCCATCCCTCCTAAGATCTGTACCCATCATTGATGCAGAGTGCCAGCAGAAGCGGATGAAGATTGACTATATCTTCCCTATCGGTAAGAGATCCTCCAGTGTTTCGCCGAAGTCAAGGATGTCTTCTCTATCGGAAAGACATGAACTATCGGCCGCTTCTTATTCTTTTGTCCCGATGGCCAAGTTCTCACCGATACTGTCGGGTACATCAGCCAGACCTTCCGCTTCGGTAAGACTCCGGTTCGTGGCCCCGATGGTTCATCTCATTCCGACGAGCCCTTTGTCGCTGAGACTTCTTGAACTCCTCCCGATGAACTTCTTTCGGCGGGACTCTAACGGTCACCATGACTTTTTTGGCTTCCCCCGACAAGGTTCCTCACACTGATACTCTTTATCGGTGATACTCCGAGGATGTCTCACCGATCAGTGAAACGGTATACTGTCGGCTAAGTATCTTTTCCTTAGCCCGATATCGTTTCTCTCACTGATGCGAACAACAATGGTATGTGTCTCCGACACTATACCAATCTTCGGTAAGACGGAGAGTATTTCACGCCGATGCTAGTTTTATCGGTTAGACATAGTCTATCGGTGGCCCTTCAAAAAGCTATTCCGACACTTGATCTCACGCCGACAGACTCCCAACTGTTAGGTGACGCCGAACTCGGATTCCTTTCGACAGAACAATGGAATTTGGCCGCTTCATATATCAACCCTTGATCACTTGTATTAGTCTGATCCCCAAATGACACCATTCGCCTTACATCAATTTCCCGACTAGCCACATGACGATGTCTAGTCGAACTTGACTGAGTTCGCTGGCTTCCTGGGTAAGAATTCAAAAACAACAAACGTGAAAAGTCTTTCCCCCATCACACTGATACTATACAGGGCTTCAGTGGATAGAGGAAAGGGCCTCCATGTATGAATCAAAACCCTACTCCTAGGTTACGAACCAGCCACTGTGGAACCGTGGGTTTTACACCGTCTGCACACTACAGAGTCACTATGGATTGACAGATAGCATCTGGTTAGGGTTCCAATTGCAAAATCAGGATAAAGATATCAAATCACTAAGAACAACCAAGAAAATCAACACAGATCATACCCAGAACTCTCTTTTTTTTCAGTTATCAAAAAGAACTTGTAATACACACTTCTCTCTCTTTCCGCCCATGTGACATACAACCTACCTCTAAAGAAGATGTAGAGACAGCAATTATCCCCGCCAACCGTGCAAACTAATTTTCAAATCAGTTAGCCGTTGGGTTACCCTTCATACAAGCAAATCACTTGTTTGCCTTGCACAATTACATTCATGGGACCAAATTGACCCTTATTACAAAATGAAATGGCTTAAGAGCCTTATGAGAAAACAAAAGAAAAGATAACCCGGCACTACAGAGAATGTGCTTCTGCACCATACTCCCCCTGCAGGAAAAACTCAAGTCCCTTGAGTTGCTAACTGCTGAAGTGTCTTCCCATGCTTTAAAATATCTGCTTCACTCATCCAGGTTGCCTCTGAATCAGGAAGATCCTGCCACTTGACCAAGTAGTCTTTGTATACCCCTTTTCTTGTCTTCTTGACAATTTTGGAATCCAAAATGCATTCCAATTGCAAAGGCTTACTTGGAGGTAAATCTCTGATCCAGTCTTCATCTTCAATCATAGCATCTGAGCCATCTTCAGCATGTAATGGAGGGCTAAAAGGGAACAGGTCTGCAACATTGAAAATGGGAGAGATACCAAGGCCAGATGGTAATTCTATCTCATATGCATTTGGACCAAATTTATGCACTACCTTACAAGGTCCTATCTTCTTCATCAACAATTTGGTTGATTGCCCCTTAGGTAATCTTTCCTTTCTGAGGTAGGCCATCACCAAATCTCCTACCTTGAAGTGTACCTCCCTTCGCTTCAGATCTGCCCTAGCCTTGTACTTGGAGACAGTTTTCTCCAACTGAAGCTTGACCTGATCATGTACTATTTTCATAGTAGCAGCAAAGTCTTCTCCTAGAGCACTCCTTTTATCCCATCCTTGGAGGTCTTTGAGTTCAAGTGGTCCTCTTGGGTGGAAACCATAAACTATTTCAAAAGGGCTTTTCCCAGTACTTCTGTTTCTTGAATCATTATAAGCATATTCAGCTTGACTGATCACTAAATCCCATGCCAATCCATGCTGTTTGGTAAGGCATCTCAAAAGGTTTCCCAAGGACCTATTAACAACCTCAGTCTGACCATCAGTCTGGGGATGGTAGGCTGATGAGAAAGACAACTGTGTGCCCAATTTTCTCCATAGGGTCCTCCAAAAATGACCAACAAATTTGGAGTCTCTATCAGTAACAATTGATAGGGGTAAACCATGAATTCTGACCACCTCTCTGAAAAAGAGACCAGCAATATGAGATGCATCATTTGTGCACTTGCATGGCACAAAATGAGCCATCTTACTGAACCTATCCACAATGACAAAAACACTGTCTACACCCCTTGCTGTCCTAGGAAGACCAAGCACAAAGTCCATACTAATGCTTTCCCAAGGTCTGGTGGGAATGAGCAGTGGTTGGTACAAACCAGCATTAGAAGACATACCTTTGGCCTTTTGACATATGGTACAGCTCGCAACATATCTCCTTACATCTGTCTGTACCTTTGGCCAATAATAGAACCTGGTGACTTGTTCCAAAGTCTTGTCCAACCCAAAATGTCCTCCTAAGGCTCCATTGTGCTTCTCCTTGATGATATTGTCCCTCATTGAACATTTAGGAACACACAACAAACTACCTTTAAATAGGAGTCCTTCTTGCAGCACAAAATCAGAATACTCACCATGAAAAGTGTTAGCCAAACTTGCACACACTTCATAGGCAGCCTTGAAATCTGCATCATCCTTGTACAACTCCTTCAGACATTCTAGACCCATATGTTCCATTTGTACTTCCTGTATGACCAGTACCCTTCTACTCAAAGCATCTGCCACTTTGTTGGCAACACCTTTCTTATGCTTAATAGTGAAGGTATAGGCCTGCAATTGTTCCATCCACTTGACGTGCCTATGATTCAACTTTTCTTGACTATTTAGGAAGCTAAGAGCATGATTGTCAGTAAAAACAATGAACTCTTTTGGAAGTAAATAATGTCTCCATTTTTTTAGAGCTTGCACCATTGCATACAACTCTAGGTCATAGGTAGAATACCTCTGTTTGGCCTCATTCAACTTCTCTGAAAAGAATGCTACTAGATGTCCTTCCTGACTAAGAACATCACCTATAGCCTGTTGGCTTGCATCACATTCCACAACAAATACTTTGTCAAAATCAGGGAGTACCAACGTAGGTAACTCAGCCACTTTCTGTTTCAACAGTTCAAAACTATCATCTGCTTGTTTTGTCCATTGAAATTTACAATTCACTCCACCCTTGATGGTATTGAGAATAGGAGCACTTATGTGACTGAACCCTTTAATGAACTTCCTGTAAAAAGTTGCCAAACCATGAAAACTTCTTACATCTCCTACTGTCTTAGGAGTAGGCCAATTGAGAATAGCCTCAACTTTTGTAGGATCCATTTTCAAACAGCCATTGGAAATCACAAATCCAAGATACACTAGTTCAGTTTTCATAAAATCACATTTATCCAAGTTGATCATCAACTTACTCTCATGCAATTTCTTTAACACCTGTCCAAGATGCTTCACATGCTCTTCTTTGGTCCTGCTGAAAATCAATATGTCATCAAGATAAACAATAACAAATTTTCCAATAAATTCTACAAGTACCTCATTCATCAACTGCATGAATGTGCTTGGAGCATTACTGAGTCCAAATGGCATAACAAGCCACTCATAGAGACCTTCATTTGTTTTGAAAGCAGTCTTCCATTCATCTCCCTGCCTTATTCTGATTTGGTGATAACCAGATTTCAAATCAATCTTAGAATAGTAACATGAACCACCAAGATAGTCCAACAGATCCTCAATTCTTGGCATAGGAAATCTATACCTTATGGTGATCTTATTGATAGCCCTTGAATCTGTGCATAATCTCCATTTGCCATCTTTCTTAGGAGCAAGTACACTAGGGACTGCACATGGACTAAGACTTTTCCTAATCAAACCTTTCTCCAAAAGTTCTTGAATCTGTCTACCTACTTCTTCATTCTGTTGTGGTGTCAATTTGTAGGCAGCTTTGTTGGGTAATGTGGCTCCAGGAATCAAGTCAATCTGATGACTTATGTCCCTCATAGGTGGTAAGGAGTTAGGAGTATCCTCTACCACAAGATCTTGGTACTTATCCAGTAATTGTTGCACTTCCAATGGAATCTCCCTCTGTTGTTTGCTTTGCTGATTGGATACAGGCTTCATCATCAGTGCATACCCTTGGGTATCCCTCTCCTTCATGAGTTGTAGGAACTCTTTGCCACTCACTAACATGACACTGTTGTCATTGCTCTTCTCTCCAACCTGCTCTGGTAAGGGATCCATCTGAAACTTCTTACCATTCTTGGTGATCATATATGTATTCTTTTCACCATCATGATGTGCCTTCACATCATACTGCCAAGGTCGTCCAAGAAGAAGGTGACAAGCATCCATAGGAATAATTTCACATAGCACCTTATCCCTATAATCACCTAGTTCAAACTCTACCCAAGTTTGTTCTTCCACCAAATAGTTCTGATTCTTATTCAACCAAGATATTTTGTGAGGATTAAGATGGGGTAATCTTTTCAGTCTACACTTTTCTACCATTTCAATAGACACTACATTTTCAGTAGAACCTGAATCAACAATGATTTTACAGAGCTTACCATATGCTATTCCTTGGGTTCTGAAGAGATTCTTCCTTTGTAGGGGCTCCTGCTTCAATGGCATCTTCACGAGGGTCCTCTTAATCATCATGTTCTCTCCTTCAAGCACTGGTGCAGCACTACCAATTGGTGAGTTTACACTTTGACAATCATCCTCCTGCAATAGTTGGTTCCTTCTCCCACCATCATGAGAGCTAGATGCCTTCTCAGGGCACTTACTTGCAGTGTGGCCTACTTGATTGTAGTTGTAACATCTTCCAGTGAAGACTCCACGTCCTCTGCTTGCACCACCACCTCTTCCTCTGCCATTAGGTCTTCTCCAACCTCTGAAACCACCACCTTTTTGTTCTGTATCAGAACGTGATTCTTGTTGACTTGAACTTTCACCTTTGTTTGGCTGTCCTCTGCCAAAATTACCTCTTCCTCTATTGTTCCTGCCACCTCTTCCTCTGTTATTTTGATCACCTCTCCTTTTCAGTTTATCCTCTGCCCTAGAGGCTAACTGAAAACATTCATCCACAGTCTTGGGAACCATCATACTGAACTCATCCTGTATATTATACCTCAGACCATCCAGGTATCTGGCCACCATCTCTTTTTCTTCTTCTCTGTGATTGGCCCTCATGCTCAATCTATGGAATTCTTCAGTGTATGTAGCCACGTCCATATCTTTCTGCCTAAGATGATTAAACTTTCTGATAGTCTGCAGATCATAATCACATGGTAGAAATTTGGCTCTCAGCATGGCCACCATTCTGCTCCACTTTCTCCCTTTCACATTGAGTGTAGTTCCACCAAACCAATGCAGAACCTCTCAGTCTGGTCTTCACAAACTTTACTTTCTTACTGTCACTATACTCTTTGAAGTCAAAGTAATTACTTATGGCTTCAATCCAATCCACAAGAGTATCTCCATCCAGTTTCCCATTGAATGTGGGAACATCCATTTTTGGATCACCACTATCTCCATGACCCTTGAGTGCGTTCAGAAATGCCTTTTGATCAGTAGTCATACCTTCTCCTTGAGGATTCTCCCCAGTTTCTCCTTCTTCGTCCTCTTCTGACTCAGAAGTGCTTCCATCCTTCTCTTTGGATCTTTCTTCCTTCAGTCTCTCTTCGAGCATTTCTTCCACCATCTTCTGGATGGCTGCTTTGCTCATCGTCTTGGGAGGCATTGTGCTAGCCTCTGTTTCTATCTCCAATTCTTCGTCTGACATACACGGCTGTGATTCAGAATATTAGCTCTGATACCAATTTGATGCAGAGTGCCAGCAGAAGCGGATGAAGATTGACTATATCTTCCCTATCGGCAAGAGATCCTCCAGTGTTTCGCCAAAGTCAAGGATGTCTTCTCTATCGGAAAGACATGAACTATCGGCCGCTCCTTATTCTTTTGTCCCGATGGCCAAGTTCTCACCGATACTGTCGGGTACATCAGCCAGACCTTCCGCTTCGGTAAGACTCCGGTTCGTGGCCCTGATGGTTCATCTCATTCCGACGAGTCCTTTGTCGCTGAGACTTCTTGAACTCCTCCCGATGAACTTCTTTCGGTGGGACTCTAACGGTCGCCGTGACTTTTTCGGCTTCCCTCGACAAGGTTCCTCACGCTGATACTCTTTATTGGTGATACTCCGAGGATGTCTCACCGATCGGTGAAACGGTATACTGTCGGCTAAGTATCTTTTCCTTAGCCTGATATCGTTTCTCTCACCGATGTGAACAACAATGGTATGTGTCTCCGACACTATACCAATCTTCGATAAGACGGAGAGTATTTCATGCCGATGCCAGTTTCATCGGTTAGACATAATCTATCGGTGGCCCTTCAAAAAGCTATTCCGACACTTGATCTCACGCCGACAGACTCCCAACTATTAGGTGACGCCGAACTTAGATTCCTTTCGATAGAACAATGGAATTTGGCCGCTTTATATATCAACCCTCGATCACTTGTATCAGTCTGATCCCCAAATGACACCATTCGCCTTACATCAATTTCCCGACTAGCCACATGACGATGTCTAGTCAAACTTGACTGAGTTCGCTGGCTTCCTAGGTAAGAATTCAAAAACAACAAACGTGAAAAGTCTTTCCCCCATCACACTGATACTATACAGGGCTTCAGTGGACAGAGGAAAGGGCCTCCATGTATGAATCAAAACCCTACTCCTAGGTTACGAACCAGCCACTGTGGAACCGTGGGTTTTACACTGTCTGCACACTACAGAGTCACTATGGATTGACAGATAGCATCCGGTTAGGGTTCCAATTGCAAAATCAGGATAAAGATATCAAATCACTAAGAACAACCAAGAAAATCAACACAAATCATACCCAGAACTCTCTTTTTTTTCAGTTATCAAAAAGAACTTGTTGTAATACACACTTCTCTCTCTTTCCGCCCGTGTGACATACAACCTACCTCTAAAGAAGATGTAGAGACAGCAGTTATCCCCACCAACCATGCAAACTAATTTTCAAATCAGTTAGCCGTTGGGTTACCCTTCATACGAGCAAATCACTTGTTTGCCTTGCACAATTACATTCATGGGACCAAATTGACCCTTATTACAAAATGAAATGGCTTAAGAGCCTTATGAGAAAACAAAAGAAAAGATAACCTGGAACTACAGAGAATGTGCTTCTACACCAATCATATATACACTAAGGATATCAAACCTATCAGACAACCCTAGAGGAGATTAAATCCTGATTTAAAAGACATTGTTAAGACTGAAATAGAAAAATTACTGCAAGCAGGGTTTATATACCTAATTTTAGATAGTCAATGGGTCTCACCCCTAGTCATAGTGCTTAAAAAGAATGGGAAATGGAGGGTGTGTATTGACTATAGGGAGCCAAACAAAGCTACAAAAAAGGACTACTTTCCCTTACCATTCAATGACCAAGTGTTGGACAACCTTGCTGGGAGAAAGTATTTTTCTTTCCTAGATGGATTCAATGGGTATAACCAAATCTAAGTAGCACCTGAAAGATCATGACAAAACCACTTTCACCTACTCTTGGGGAACTTTTGCTTACAAAGTTCTTCCATTTAGACTATGTAATGCCCCAGCTACATTTTAGAGGCTTGTTTTAGCCATTTTTGCTGAATTAGCTAATGAGTGCATGGAGATCTATATGGATGAATTTACTATGTATGGGGACAATTTTGAAGAAGCTCTCACAAACCTTGAGAAAGTACTAAAATGCTGTGAGAAAAATCAATTATCCCTGAGCCATGAAAAGTGCTTCATGATGGTGGAAGAAGGAATTGTATTGGGACACCACATTTTAGGAAATGGGATCAAATTAGATCAAAACAAGATAGAAGTGATCAGACAGTTGCCTTCACCCAAAAATTAGATAGATGTTAGAATTTTTCTGGGTCATGCAGGCTACTATAGGAAATTCATAGAAAATTTCAGCAGAACAGCTGCCCCCCTATTTACTCTGCTTAGCAAAGACACATAATTTCTATGGACAGCAGATTGTCAATCAGCATTTAAAACCCTAAAAGAGAAGCTTATTGTCACACCTATTTTGGGATGACCTAATTAGACTTTACCATTTCACATACAAACTGATGCTTCAAATGAGTCCATTGGGGCAGTTTTAGGACAAAAGGAGGAAGGAGAGAGTATGCATGCCATTATTACATCAGCAAAAACCTTACCTCTCCAGAAAGAAATTACACCACAACTGAAAAAGAATTCTTCGAAGTCATCTATGCTATAAACAAATTCAGGCATTATATCACTGGATATAAAATATTTGTACATACTAATCATGCAGCCATCAAGTACCTAATGAATAAGCCAATAGTAGGTGCAAGGATCATTAGGTGGTTATTACTATTACAGGAGTTTGACATTACCATAGTTGATAATCTAGGCAAGTTTAATTTGGTCATTGATTTTTTGTCAAGATTGCATACATGAGGAGAAAACTAGCCAGTGGAGGACAGGTTCCCAGATGAACATCATTTTGCTATCTCCTCTATTGTACCTTGGTTCACTGACATAGCTAATCTTTAAGCCATAGGCTTGTATCCATCCCATTTTACCTCAAAACATATAAAATGCTTAGTTAAGGAAAGCTTATCTTACAAATGGTTAAATGGGTTGCTATTTAAATGTGGTCCTAATTTCATTTTACGCAGGTGTTTAAAAGATGATGAAATTTTTGATGTGTTGAGAGCATGTCATGATGAACCATCTGGTGGACATTAGTCTTCCCATAGAACTATCCATAAGATCCTAGGAGCTAGTTACTACTGGCCCTCTCTTCATAAGGATACTAAAAAGTATGTACAGTAGTGTGACCAGTGCCAAAGGATGGGACAGCTAACCTTCACCTAGGAAATGTTACTGCATCCTCAAGTAATGATGCAGCCATTTGAACAGTGGGGTCTAGACTTTGTGGGACCAATTTCTCCACCATCTCAGGCAAGGAGTATATCATAGTATGCAGAGACTATGTGACTAAATGGGTTGAGTTTCAAGCATTGCAATTTGCACAAGAAGAGAAAGTTGTTGATTTCCTTTATAATAAAATTTTCTTGAGATTTGGGGCCCCAAGATCCATAGTTTTAGACAAAGGACCTCAGTTTACTTCATAGGTAATCAGAGCATTCACAGATTTATATCAAGTCAAGAACAGAAAATCTTCACCTTACCATCCTCAAGCCAATGGGAAGGTAGAGGTGACTAATAGGGAACTTGAGAGTATTCTGAGAAGGACAGTGGAAATGAATAGAAATGATTGGGCTAATAGATTATCTAAAGCAGTTTGGGCTTACAATACCACTTGGAAGTCCACAATAAAGTTCTCACCATATGAATTAGTTTATGGGAAAAAGCCTATTCTGTTTATAGAATTTGAACTCCAGACACTTAAAACAGCATTGGATATTGGTCTACCATTGTCCATAGCCCAATAGAATAGAATTCTTCAGCTCAATGAGTTGGATGAGATCTGGACAGAGGCCATTCAGCAAATAGAACTGGTTTAGTATCAAAGGAAGCAATGGCATGACCAACACATCAAGAGGAGGACATTTCAACAAGGTGATTGGGTTCTTCTTTATGATTCTAAATTTAAAGAGTTCAAAGGAAAACTACAGACTCACTGGATGGGTCCTTATCAAATAAAGGAAGTTTTTGAAAATGGAACAGTATTGTTGGAACCTATTGATGGAAGCACAAAAATATTCTTAGTAAATGGCCACCAAATTAGACTCTATAAAAAGCCATCCACTAAAGAAGAGTTCCTCAAAGATTTATGTTTTGATACAGGTGACACCTCCTCTGTCACAATTTTGGACTAGTTGAAAAAAAAAAGAAGGTTGAAAACTAGCAAATGGTGGCCTTCTGAAAAAAAAGAGAAGGTTGAAAACCAGCAAATGGCGGCCTTCTGAAAAAAAAGAAAAAAAAATAGAGGAAGATGGAAAACCAATAAATGGTTGTCTTTCTCGACCAAGGGAGTTGAAAACTAGCAAATGGCAGTTTCCTTCTTCATGCCAGATAAAAATAATCAAGCTATGGAGATGGTCAGGGGCCAGGAGTTACTCAAACATACCTCCAACTCTCACAAACTAGGAGCACCTCTAGTGCTTCACCGACTAGGAGCACCTCCGGCACTCACAAACTAGGAGTACCTCTGGCACTCCACCAATAAAAAGTTATTCACAACCATAATAAGTGGCAGGGGACCCACCTCTCCAAGCAATAAAGTAGAGATGTCATCCGATGAGGTCATCATGACTCATCCTCCACTTTATCGCAGGAACAAAGATGAAGTCAACATGCATCTCGAGAGATATCAATTCTCTCGTTTGCATGGGTACTTACAAAGACTGCACTGGCGTCACTTTGGATACATGGATTCTCGAACCACTCAGTGGGAATGATTGCAAATTGCATGACAATAAAGATGATTGATGTCATTTCAAGCCATAACAAGCTGCTCAGGTGCCACATTGCATCCAGTCTCATTAATGTCGTAGCATCTCAGCCAAGTACATCATGCCTCATCATTAAGAATGGTTCAGGTAATTCTCTCTTAATTAAGCATTAATTAGCAACTGTCTTGTCATTTCTATTTTTGGGTGCTGTCATTATGACACGTCCTCCTGCCATCATTTTCCTTCCCAAATTCATGCATGCCGCCATCTTTACTGAACTGCCACCATGCCTACGGAGTGTCCCATCACTCTGCTTCAATTATGATCACATAAGTACTCTAACAGATTTTAATTTCTTTTTCCATAAGCCTAAGTCGTTCAACAAGTTGACATAATAATCCTCATTCAAAACTACAACATACCCTGAAGAACAAAGTCAGCTGAAATAGTTCTCTGAAGCCTATGGAGTGAGGAAGAAAAAGACACGGAGGATAGGAAAATAATTTTAAAATGGGGGTTAAGAAGAAATCAAAGCCAGAAACTGCTACAACAGACATTCTGAGGAATGCAGGATGGTTGGAATTTCTAGAAAAGTTCGAAGGGTTTCAAGAAGATATTGTTGATGAGTTCCTAAGAAACCTAAGGGACAATCAGACAATTGTAAGGGGAGTTCAAATCAATCTCTCTGCAACCACTATCAGTCATATTTCTAGGTTGCCTGAACAAGGTGAGAGGTTCTATCATCTGAAAACTTTATATGCTGATTTGATTAGGAATTTCTCTATTGAAGGTGAACCTGCAATACAATTGCATTTAAATAAAAATGAGGTTAAAAGAATTCTTAGGTCCTCACTTCCAAACCCTTGGCAATCTGTAGCTACATGGCTGATGAAATATTTCACATGTGATGGTCAATTTCCCTTAGTTTTTGGACCAATAATGGAAATGTTGATTTTTCTGAGGCATGGGAATGGACACCCTAAATTCAGCATAAATATTCCCAACTTTCTATACTCTACCATTAAGGCAACTGCAGAAAAATATCAACAAAACAAGGGTCCTATGAAACATCATGGCCTCATTTTTCTAATAGTTAAACACCACTTTCTGTCTCAAGCTAACAGGGAAGAATTATGGCAAACATTTCTTAAACAAAATCCCCAGGACAAAGAGCTAGAGATGGCACAAGAAGAGGGCGAGGGTTCCTCTACCCAGCAAGAAGAAGAGACAGAACCTTCAACCTCCTATCTAGCTGTTGAAAAAGGAAAGAAGTCCTCACTGGAGGTGACTTCATCTGCTACCCATGTCTTTGATAGGAAGAAGAAAGGCAAAGAAGTTAAAGAGCCTTCTCTTGAGCAAACTCCATACATGACTCGCTCAACCAGGAGGAAGATGACTCTAGCTGAAGAATCTTCTCCTAAGGGACTAATAGGGGAGAGGTCAAGGCAGAAAACAAAGAGAATCCTAAAGAAAGCTGACTCTAGAATACACAATTGGGCAGAAGAAGCATCTCATGATTCCGATGAGATCCCTCTAGTAAGGAAGAAAAGACAGAGAGAAGTTCCCTAGAACCATCTGTCCATCTAGGTTCAAGTCCAACTTCAGAACAATCTCCTGCTCTGGAGATAGAACACAGGCAAACTTTTACTATTTCCTTAGATTCTAAGGATGAGATACCTGCTCCGAAAGCACCTGTCCCACCTATGCTATGGAGAAGCAAAAGAAAAAGGTAGCTCTCCCAAACTGAGAAAGATACTTCTCTCCTAGCTGAAGTGCTTCTGGGTTTCAGAACTTCTGAGGAGAAAGCTGGGCCTTCATCAGTACCAGCAAAAATAGAGAAAACCCAAGAAGAACCTCAGGATAGGGAGGCTGCAGGGAAAGATCAAACGGAGCAATTGTGTATAGCTAACAATGTAGGACAGATGGCTATAGAAGACCCTGGTGTGCAGTAAATAGAAGAAGAAATAAAAACTTTCTCTCACCCCTCTGATCAAGAGGATATTGAGATTTCAAAAGAGCAGCAAATGTTGGAAGAAATTGATAATCTAAAAAGATTACTTTGGGGAAAAATTAGATTATCACTGATCTCAAGAAGGTCAGAATGGAGATAGAGATGGAGCAAAAATAGGGAATTAAAAAACTGCAAACAGAGCTCTAGAGCAAAGACCAAATAATTCAAGAGAGGGAAGCAGAACTGGGAGCTCAGAAGACTGAGATAGCTAAATCATGAAGGAAAAGGAGATAGAGGTAGTACAAAGTATTTCTGATCTTACCAAGGCTAGATATAATGGCCTCATAGTAATTGCAACATAAATTGATAAAGTACAGAGCCAAGATAAACAATTGACTTGGGCTACATATGCATAAGACTATAGCTTGACTGACAGGCTACTCCACCAGAATAAGTCCAGATTGTGAGAAGTGGGAGGACCTGCTAAACCTTAGGTATGGGGGGATGATGAGTGTTAGGTAGCACCCATGAAATACATCTTTTTACCTCTCTTTTTCTCCTTTCTAATTCCATCTTCTTGATGAATGCACCTGAATAGGCTAGCAAGATTGTTCTAAATAATGATTAATAAGAGATGAATTACTTAATATTGTGATTTTTGATTAAAGGACTAATGTGCATGGTATTGATGGAAATATGCAGAAAAAATTCTCTTTTTGAATCAACAGGTGTAGATATTCAGGTTGGCAATTTTGTGCATCTCTGGAGGTAGTCCTAATGACCTCCGGAGACAATATCAGAATACAACAGCATCAAAAGTTTTGGAGTAAAGAGGAAAACAATCTCAAGAGCTAGACTTAAGTCTAGAGCATCTCTAGAGCTGAGCAAGAAGGCGACAATTATATCTTCAAAGCTACATATAGAGACATATGTCTCCAGTGCCTCTTTAGAGCAAAGCAGATTTCCAGCACAACTGTCAGTCAGGCACTTTCAGTGGTGATCGTGATACCCCTGATATTACTCAAATCATCACGTGAGTGATTAAAGGCCATCTATAGTTAACTGCTGAGAGTTTTTATCTCTTTTAAGTTTTTGCATGAGTTACTGATCAAACTGATTTAATATCCATATTTTCAGGGCCTCGCTGCCTAAATGTATTAAGACTAAAACTTAGATTCAGAGTGGACTTCTATTCCACTCAATCTATTTTTATTGCATGTTTATTTTCCGTAGTTAGATAGCTAGTATAATAAAGAGATGGATGTCATCTCATAGAAGAATTGGTAGATAAGATAAGTGATATCTCATCACTAATTTTATATATACTGACAGCAGAAGCAAGAAAAACAAGCGATTATTTTCCTTCTAATTTCTATAATCTCATTTTTGATATTAATGCAAAGTTGATGGGATTGGATTGAATTGAGTTGTGATATCATTCTCTTGTGCAGATTCTTTACTTTAGTCTTTAGCCCTAAGAGTGTGGAGCAAGGGCCCACTCTCACCACCAAGGTAGAAGGCTAGTACTATTGTTGTTTTGTTGTTTCAAATTTTGCTTTACAGAATATTTACTGTTTTCATAGATAGATGCATGTTGCAGTTTATAGATTTGCTTTAAGTAATTCACTATTCAATTCTATTTTCAGTATTCTTTGAATTCATTTAATAAGCAGATAGATCAATCTCTTTAAATCAGTAAACATCATTAGAATTAGCTAGAGAAAACTGGTAACTATAGGATTCCTAATTGTAGATAGCCAAGGACACAGCCTTGGATTTGACATCTGAAATATGATTAAATGATGAGGTACAATGACCCTTGTTAGCTGCTACACTTATATGCACCAAATACACTTTTTTAGGTGCACACATCAGATAGAGTAAGTGCTTCAATACATGTCCATGAGAATAACAAACATCAACAACAATTCAATTTCATTCCCATGCTGACAATTATACATTTTACAAGTTGTCTAACTTAGAAATATAGACAAGCTATGTAAACCAATAGATAAATAGCATTTTGAAGAAATACTAAACAATTTATCAAGATTACACTTTAAACCCCCAATTAAATAACTATTGTGATGAAGTATTCATAGCAGCAAATCACTTGCCAAAATCATAGGCAAAGTCACCAAATAAAAGACTCAAGATGTCAACCATTTCAAATGACAATCATGACAATAGGAAAAACAGCATAGAGAATATAGTCATGCCTTTGATTGCAAAGGAGGGGGCAGATATTATAGTCTGTAGCAACATTGAAAAGATGAAAATAAAAAATCCATGAAGCCAAACACTTTTGTCAAAATACAAACACTTACCTAATTAGTTAACTAATCCTTGAAGGTTTTATCAGGCATAGATAGTCATTATATAGATGCTAAAACAGTGACACAAGTGCCTTTGAAAGTGATGACGGTCATGTCATCAAACTAATAGTGAAATCAGTCATCAAAAAGAGTAATGCACAACACCACAAAAGAAAAGAGGAGATCACTATCCATTCAAAGAGATAGCCTAATCATAGTCACCAAAGTGGGCTACAACAACAGAGAAAAAATAGTGGAATATTGATAGTCTTTTTGCATCCAAATGTGAATTATGTGAAAACTATGTCATATATCAATAACAAAAGTAATAGAGATGATTTTTTACAGTCAAAAGCTATGAATAGAATCTGTTAGACCAAAAATTTTAAAACCCTAAAATTTAGCAATTTCTTGCCATCATTCTAAATAAACCATCTTTTTTAATTTTTCACTTAGCTTAAAAAACATGCCCATTTTGCATTGACTACATATCGCTTATACCGTTAAATAAAAAACACCTCTATGCCCCTAAGTTCCATCCAGTATCGATAAGACAAGACTGTGTTGGAAAGACTCATTTTTGGGTCTCTTCGATAATCTGAAGACATAAGGGGACAAAAAACTTAATTGACAAAGAGACTAGTTCATCGAAGAGACCAAGGAATATTGAGGTGAGTCATTTTGGGGTCTCCTCGACTTCCAAAACACATTGCAAAACATATCGAGAAGACTAGGGCATATCGGCATGACACCAAAATATGTCACGTCGATCAGACGAGAAACTATAAAATAGTTTGAAAAGGGATTTTGGGATGTCGAAGTGACATAGTTTCTAGTCTCATAGATGAGCCAACACTATAAAATACTTTGAGGTGACATTGTAACATTAAAGAGAAGGTATTTTCAGTCTCTTTGGAAAGGCGAAAGAAATAAGATGAGTGACATTTAAGATCTAAGTGAACATCAATAAGTCTTACCCTAGATAAAGTATTCAAGGAGACTTCATGACATTGGAGAGACACCATTTCGAGTCACACCAAACTTCTGAAAGAAATAAAGAAGCATAAAAATAAAATGAGATATTAAGGATCACTGTCCCAAGAAAAATGACAAGACATCTTGGTGGTGATCAAACGACTCCTGTTCAAAAAAAAAATGTCCCTTTGATAATGGGAAAACTATTGTAAGACACCATTAATGCATCAGAACAAAATATAATGATTGTAAATATTCAAAATATTGCAAAAAAATAATCACAGGGAGCGGGAGCAAAGTGCAGTGGTTATAGCAATTCAAAGCCAAAGGAGATAAGAAAGTACTTCTAAATTGGCTCATTCAAATTCATATTTGCAGAATTGAGGTTTCTTTTCATAAAGAATAAAACATGGAAGAAAAATTTGAAAACCCTAAAGGTAAAAGACAAAAATTAGGGGAGAGGTATTTAAACCAAGATTTGTTAGACTAGTGCATGAGGTTAGGGCAAAAATCTAGAAGAAATGCTCAACTAAATCCTCATGCTGAAAAATTGGATGATACATACAAAAATGTGGGAGATATATGGACCCCAATCAAAGGATATGACCTCTTCATCTATCATTATAGGAAGATGAATCAACACAAGCACGTTTCTAGTCTGTGGATACTGAATTTGGGCAAATTGGTAGTATCAAATGTATTTGTCAATATGCAATTGATGAAAATTTTGGCACAAAAATACAATCCTCAAACTTCTATGATTGAATTAAATGAAGGATTTAGTTTTCTCCCTATCACTAGGGATTACATAGCAATGGTGTTTAAGCTAGATTCTAGTTTTGATGTAAAATTTAGAATCAAGAATCTATTGACTGAATACTGTAACATGAACAATAGTTACAAAAGGTGGAGGTTGTTAGACTTAGGGCATACAACTGAGAGGGGGGGTGAATTAGTTGTATAAAACTTTCTTCAATAAAACATTTAAATCTTCTTAGTGATTAGCAGTATATTAATAATGAACCATAATGCATTCAAATCAAGAGTAGAAACACATCAACATATAAGACACCAAGATTTTGACATGGAAAACCTGGTTAAGGGAAAAACCACAAGGTGATTAACCCAAGATTTTGACGTGGAAAACTTGGTTAAGGGAAAAACCACAAGGTGATTAACCCAAGATTGTATTCTCTGTTAGAAGAATAGAAAGAACAAATGGCACATGCCAATTAGGGCTCACTACCCGAGCACACTGCTCACAAGAGGGTCACTGCCTACAAGAGACACACTATCTATAAAGAGATAATTATCACATACATGAACTGGAGAATAGCATCTTCACCATGCTTGAATCAGTTCCATTTAAGCCCAATACTTCTGCTCTGCCTTTTCTCTCTCCTCCTCGCTATAACACACTCATCACCACAAGGCCAACTTCAAACTAACTTTGCAATCCCTTATTTATACAAGGCATCAACTTAGGAATGATCATCTAAGTCAGCAAACATTCATAAGATTATCCGCTAGATGGATAACTCATCTGGTTGGCCTGTCTCAAGAAGAACATCATCATTCAGAGGTTATTCTTCAATTACGAGCTCCAACTCCAATGCGGACCATCAATACGGGTTGGACATGATCCAAAGACCTTCACAAGAAATCCTGACTCACCAAGAACATCCGCACTTTATCTGTTTACTGAAAATCATCTCTCCTTCATCCAGAACCTCAAGAACACAGTCTATCATCACTGTCATAGAAGAATACATGCTTTCAAACCTTCAAACCATGAACCAATCTATATAACACTCCTCTAAGACTTCCTCAACACTTCCTCAAATCCGTAGAATGGGAAAATGTATTTCCAGATCTCACCGGACCTATCTGTGTTATTTTGTTACCTCTGAATACCTGCCAGAACCGGTTCTACTTGAGCGGCCATAACTTCTTTAGGTCTTCATGCAGACCTCTGAAATCTCTACTGGACTATCTTAGGATACATATCTACAAACCCTTTAATCCATATCCTTTGATCCTCATCCTATCATTGACTTTTACCTTACTGTCATCACTGTTCTTCACTGTTCCTGATTGAGACTAATTTTCTCAATATCCTTAGCTCACAGCTCATCCAATCCTTATAATTAATGCAACAAGAGTATGTTGACATCAATGACAACACCGGACCGGTTAGACCCATACTTGCAACAATCTCCCCCTTTGTTATTGATGGAAACATATGTTGTGAAAAACCATCAAGACAAGAACTTTTCCTTACTATCACAACTCCCCTTATTAGCAACAACCATTCACATGTCTTCTCTCCCTTTACTACTCCCCCTTTGATCAGCAACTACTTGTTTTTCAAAACATGTCTTCTCTCCCCTTTGAAATCAATGGCAAAGGGTACATACTTTCTATTCCACCATCTCAGAACTATACCTGGTACTCCCCCTAAGTAGCAGCTCCCCAACATCAATCTAGATCACAAGATGTGACTGAGATACCCACCGGACTGATGCACAATAGTGCACCTTAGTTCATCACCGGAGGGGCAATAACCCCTAACTTCTCCCTGAGATACTCAAAAGAGTCCTTAGGTAGAGGTTTATTAAAGATGTCTACAATCTGATTCTTTGAAGGCACAAACTCCAATCTGACTTCATTCTTGTTCACTTGTTCTCTCAAAAAGTGAAACTTGATGGATATGTGTTTAGTCTTTGAATGCAGTATCAGATTCTTAGATATATTTATGGCACTTGAATTATCACAGAAGATTGTGATGGGTTCTTCATACTCCACTTTGATATCTCTTAGCATCTGCTTCATCCATAAAACTTGAGTGCAACTACCTGTTGCTGCAATATATTCTGGTTCAGTTGTAGATAGAGATATTGCCTCTTATTTCTTGCTTAGCCAAGAAACCAATCTTTTTCCCAAAAAGAATGCTCCACCACTGGTACTTTTCTGGTTATCCACATCTCCTGCCCAATCAGCATTTGTATATGCATGAAGAGAGAAATCATGATCTCTAGGATACCACGACCATACTCAACCGTCCCTTTTAGATATCTAAAAATCCTCTTGATTTCCATGACATGGGATTCTCTAGGATTAGCTTGGAATCTAGCAACAAGACCAACAACTTGCATAATATCTGGTCTAGTTTGAGTGAGATACAACAATCCTCCAATCATTGATCTATACTTTGTCTGGTCTGCCTTAGGAGAGTCATCATCTTTTCTCAACTTACATCTGGTTGCCATGGGAGTATTCATTGGCTTTGAATCTTCCATCCCAAATTTCCTCAACAATTCTTTCACATATTTGGTCTGAGAAATGAAGATTCCTTTCTTTGTTTGAGTAATTTGCAGACCCAAGAAGAAATTCATTTCACCAAGCATAGACATCTCAAACTCACTTTTCATTTGATTTGGAAAGGTTTTACACATACTATCTGTTCCTCCAAAGATGGTATCATCAACAAATACTTCAACAATCAAGATGTTTTCATGATCAATTTTGAAATATAAGTTACTGTCAGCAGTACCTTTGTTGAAACCAATCTTCAAAAGATGCTTGTCCAATCTTTCATACCAAGCTCTTGGGGCTTGCTTTAATCCATATAGTGCCTTCTTCAACTTGCATACCATATCACCATGATCAGATAATTGAAATCCATCTGGTTGCTCTATATAAACTTCTTCTTCCAAGTCATCGTTTAGAAAGGCAGACTTGACATCCATCTGATATACCTTGAAATCCTTGTAAGCAGCAAAAGCAAGAAATAATCTGACTACTTCAATTCTTGCTACTAGAGCAAAAGTTTCTTCAAAATCAATTCCTTCTATTTGAGAGTAGCCTTTGCAGACCGATCTAGCTTTATTTCTGATTACTTCACCAACTTCATTTAGTTTGTTCTGGAAGTCCCATTTGGTTCCAATCACATTCTTGTTTCTAGGTCTGGGAACAAGATCCCAAGTGTGATTTTTCTCTATTTGCACCAGCTCTTCCTCCATTGCTTTAGTCCAGTTTTCATCATTGTAGGCTTCATTCACTGTCTTGGGTTCAATCTTTGAAATCAAACAATACTTTTCTGAATCTTGAGCAATTCTCCTTCTTGTTAGTACTCCTTTGCTTTTATCACCTATGATCTGATCTTTAGAATGGTTGAGTCTTACATACCTGTGAACTTTAGGAATTTCTTGCACTTCTGATTCTTGATCAGGCTCATTAAGACTCATTTCTTCTTCCTAGTTTATTGGATTAGCTTGAATCTGACTAACAGATGAGGCTTGGGCTTCTTGAGTCAGAACACCATTTTGATCATCTTCATCATATTCATAAAACCTTGAGAGTTTCTCAATTCCCTCATCAACCTTCACATTTGTACTTTCTATCATCTTTCTCAGTCTTTTGTTATAACACTGGTATGCTTTGCTTTGAGTAGAGTAACCCAACAATATTCCTTCATCACTTCTAGCATCAAAATTTCCTAGATCTTCATCTCTTTTAATGTAACATTTGCTACCAAAAACTCTGAAATACCTCACAATAGGAGTGATGCCAAACCAAATTTCATAAGGAGTCTTACCAGTATTGCTTCTGATTTGAACTCGATTGAGAGTATAGACTACAGTGCTGACAGCTTCTCTCCAATAGATGTGAGGAACATTTGCTTCCATCATCATGGTCCTAGATGCTTCCTATATGGTCCAGTTCTTTCTTTCCACTACTCCATTCTGCTGTGGAGTCCTAGGAGCAGACAACTGTCTCTTTATTCCATGTTTCTCATAGAATTCTATGAACTCATCGGATGTGAATTCTCCACCTCTATCAGACCTCAGACATTTCAATTTCAATCCGGCTTCATTTTCTCCCATAGCCATGAATATTTTGAATTTCTCAAAAGCTTCTATTTTTCTTTCAGAAAGATTACCCACATCATCCGGGAATAGTCATCAATTAGTAACATGAAGTATCTATCACCTTGCATACTCCTGATTCTTGCCAGGCCACAAAGGTCACTATGAACTAAGTCCAATAACCTGGTAGAAGATAGTTCCTTACTCTTGAATGTGATTCTACTCAGCTTGCCTAACTGACATTCTTTGCACAGGCTATTTGTAGGTTTCACCAATTTTGGAAGATCTCTTACAACCTAAGTATTGCTTATCTTGATGATATTATCAAAATTCACATGACACATTCTCCTATGCCATAACCAACTCTGATCAAATTGAGCAAATAAGCAACTATTATCAGTGCCAACCAAGTGGAAGATATTACCTTTAGTTTGGGTACCAGATGCAATCTCTATTCCTGAGCTTTCAAAGATCTTGCATTCTCCATTCTTGAATTGGAGATCATAGCCTTTGTCTACCAACTATCCAACACTGAGAAGATTGTGCTTCAAGCCTTCAACATATAGAACATGACCGGTTTTTTTCCTTCCATCAAAAGAAATAGTTCCTCTTCCTCTGATTCTACCAGCAGAATTATCACCAAACTTCACCACCCCTCCTTCATACCTTTCCAAATCTATGAACTTATTTTTGTCACCTATCATATGGTGAGAGCAGCCACTGTCAATGACCCAATCATCCTTTTCTTTAACTTGGGCAGCCAAAGCTCTTTCTACAACTTTATGATTGATAGATACAGAGGATATGGGTTCTTCTTCCTTGATGGCAATAAACACCCATTCACTTCCAGATTTGTTTCCTGTCTCTGATTCATCATCTGTTACTCCTTCATTATCATCTTCTTCATAAACATAGTAACAATTCTTTTGGAACCTTGATCTGTTAGGATTTTGCCTTGAAAATATTTTTGGACATCTTGAGGCAAAATGACCAATCTTATTGCAGTTAAAACAATTAAAAGGCAATTTTCCTTCATACTTACTAGATCCTCTTGGCAGTCTCTTTGCAATGAGGGCTTCAAGTTGAGCAGTTTCTACTTCTTCTTCTTCCATGTCTTTTCTTTCTTTTTCATACCATGACAGTTTCCTTGATGAGTTCTCTCCCAGATCAAACCTTTGTTTACCTTTTACAAAGGCACTTTCAAATGCAGCCAATTTGCTAGCCAATTGATCTCTTGTGATAGTTGTATGGGCTCTAAATTCATCAATGGAAGCAACCTTGATTTTGTAAGAAGCAGGAAGGAATCTCAGAATTTTGCCAACAATCTCATTTTCATCCAAGACTCCACCAGCATTTCTAATTCCACAAACAAGCTCATTTACTCTTGGCATAAAAGAAGTAATATTTTCATCATCTCTCAACTTCAAGTTTTCAAAATTTCCTTTCAGACTCTGTAACCTTACACATTTAACATACTGGTCTCCTTCATGCAAAAGTTCCAATTTTTTCCAAATTTCAAAAGCAGTTGGTAGGTCAATAACATTTGAGAGCTCTAAATCAGATAATGCACTTAGAAGAGCTTCTATAGTCAGCAGATTGTTTTCAACATCTGTGATTTTATTTTGAGCTTTTGGACCACCCTGTGGAGGTAAATACTGTGTTGTAACCATGGTCTAGTATGCCATACCCATGCATTGCAAGTGACACTTCATGCGACCTTTCCAAAGATTAAAATTTGTTCCACCAAACTTTGGGCTATCCTTTTTGTAGGACGACATCCTGGATCTCCTCAAGCGGTTAAGCTCTTTTAGAGGTGTTGGTGCTCATTTTGACTTAGAAGTTGATTCTTAATGTTTAGAGGGTTTCTTCATTTAAAACCTATATCTTCTTGCCCATCGGCATGACCTCGCAGGCTTCTTGGCGATCAAGTTGGTGGTAGGGAGGTGTTCATCGGTGTAACGCTCTTCATCGACAAAGTAATTTTATGCTAGACTGACAGGGGGAGGTCTGGCCGATAGGGGAATTAATGTTCGGCATGTCGGGGTGACTTTTGTGTTGTTCTCACCGATGGAGATTTGCCATCGGCATGATGGGGGCTATCGGGGAAGATGGCGAGGGGTTCACTGATGGAGTGGTGTCTGGCCGATGGTATCATCGGCATGTGTTTGGCCAATGGAAGGATGAGGCCATGGTTCATCGGCATGATGGCAGGTGTTGGTGTAGGTTTGAGATGTTTGCCCGACAATTTTGGTCTGGCCGATGATGGAGTTGCGATGTAGGCATTGGTGAGACTTGGTGGGTTGGCGAGAGGTTTTCTGGATGCTCCGATGGTGGTGGTCTGGCCGACGGAGGCTTGCAGAGGTGGAGTATGTAGTTTTGCATTGGTGAGACTAGTATGGTCGGTAGGAGAATTATGGAGTTGGCCGATGGTTTGTATCACAGCGATGGGTATTTGGCGAAGGGTTGTGTGTCAAGCGTGGCAAAACGCTCGACACTTATCATGTGTGTGACCATGTTTATGAACTACTGATGTGATCTCCTCACCATGCATGTGGGATTATTCCCCTGTATATTTTCAAACTTTGAGCGAAGCATGTTTTGGCGGGAATTTCTTTTTGAACGCTGCGGTGTTTTTCCTGGTGGTTGCAGGTGGTTGAGACTCTTAATAGCGACAGTGCAGGGGTGTGGGCGATGGTACAAATAGTGAAGTTTCCTGATCATGGATGAAGACTCTCAGATGACGGCGCATGGCTCGAGGCCCCTCTTTGTCTACTGCATTAATATCTTCTGAGTGCCATTCCTTGGTGGGATCTGTATCTGGCAGATTTTTGTAAAAACCATGTAATTAATGTTGAGTATGCTTCTCTGGCTGTTATAAGGAGGAAGTGTTACTCATTTTTAGGTTGTTGAAAGTTCAATATCTGGCTCTATAACACAATACAGTTTGTTTTGGTTGCTCTGTACAGTTAAACCTGTGAGTTTATGTATCTCTTGTTGTATGTTTTTGCATGAATCCACTAATTTCATGGTTAATTTTATATGAGAAATGCTATGTTGGCATGTGTTTTGTTAATTCTGTCTCCAGTATTGCATGTATCTTTCTTCTGAGTCTGGATATTTAAGGAATGTTTGAGACTCTAGAACATAGAATTCCTGTGTTGAATGTCTAATCTTTTAACTTCTGCTCAAGGGGTAGATTAAACTATTTTCAGATTGAATATTGGGAAGGGTACACTGCAGTAGGGATGCCATAAGTATAGATAGCTTAACACTCTGTATTTGGAGATATCTGTAAGGCAGGTATCATATGTGTCCCCCTGAAATCCAGTTTTAGCTATTCATGCATATCATTCATAGGTGTATGTCTACTGACTCCAGGCCCTGGATAGGCACCAATCTTGCTTTGTGTTTGTGTTACAACCATGTCCAGCTTTGCATCCAAACTCAAAATCAAACTCTAAAACAACCATTAGGATAGTAGAAATAGTTTTAGGATCCAAGTCCTCTGTCTACAACTGCAAATAGGCCCAAAGCTAGCTCCTTTGCTCTTATCTTTCAGTTTTGGTCTACTTACAAGAGGACTCATCTGCTTTCTGTCAGCATCCCAGCTTAGGTTTTGCAGAGCCTGAAGAAGAAGAGGAGATAAAATATAGAGTCTATCTCCTACACTGTTGGCCCCTAGCCCAGAGATCCTGTTGATCATTGATGGCTACCTTGTAGGGAAATCTAGGAATAAGCATCCAGTCTGGGAAAAAACCAACAAGAGGAACTTAGCTCTGATACTAATTGTTAGACTTAGGGCATACAACTAAGAGGGGGGGTGAATCAATTGTATAAAACTTTCTTCAATAAAACACTTAAATCTTCTTAGTGATTAGCAGTATATTAATAATGAACCATAATCCATTCAAATCAAGAGCAGAAACACATCAACATATAAGACACCAAGATTTTAATGTGGAAAACCCGGTTAAGGGAAAAACCACAGGGTGATTAACCCAAGATTGTATTCTCTATTAGAAGAATAGAAAGAACAAATGGCACATGCCAATTAAGGCTCACTGCCCCAGCACACTACTCACAAGAGGCTCACTGCCTACAAGAGACACACTGTCTATAAAGAGATAAATATCACATACATGAACTGGAGAATAGCATCTTCACCATGCTTGAATTAGTTCCATTTAAGCCCAATACTTCTGCTCTGCCTTTTCATTCTCCTCCTTGCTATAACACACTCATCACCACAAGGACAATTTCAAACTGACTTCGCAATCCCTTATTTATACAAGGCATCAACTTAGGTATGATCATCTAAGTCGGCAAACATTCATAAGATTATCCACTAGATGGATAACTCATCCGGTTGGCCTGTCTCAAGAAGAACATCATCATTCAGAGGTTATTCTTTAATTGCGGGCTCCAACTCCAATGCGGACCATCAATACGGGTTGGACACGATCCAAAGACCTTCACAAGAAATCTTGACTCACCAAGAACATCTGCACTTTATCTGTTTACTAAAAATCATCTCTCCTTCATCTGGAACCTCAAGAACACAGTCTGTCATCACTGTCACAGAAGAATACATGCTTCCGGACCTTCAAACCATGGACCAATCTATATAACACTCCTCTGAGACTTCCTCAACACTTCCTCAAATCCACAGAATGGGAAAATGTATTTTCAGATCTCACTGGACCTATCTGTGTTATTATGTTACCTCTGAATACCTGCTAGAACCGGTTCTACTTGAGCGGCCATAACTTCTTTAGGTCTTCATGCGGACCTCTGAAATCTCTACTGAACTATCTTAAGATACATATCTACAAACCCTTTAATCTGCATCCTCTAATCCTCATCCTATCATTGACTTTTACCTTATTGTCATCACTATTCTTCATTGTTCCTGATTGAGACTAATTTTCTCAATATCCTCAGCTCACAGCTCATCCAATCCTTATCATTAATACAACAGGAGTATGTTGACATCAATGACAACACTAGTTAGACCCATACTTGCAATAGAGGTTACCCTTACACAGACCTCATGATGAAGGTAATAAACTCAGAGTATTGTCAGGGGTTTAAGACCCTCCCTATTCCATAGAATTATTTGAGGATTATTTCAAGTACACATACTACTTTGTGTGCCAATTACTTGGTATTGAAGCCTCTATGTTTATGGAAATTACACCTATGGCTTTAACTGCTGATATCCAAAGACAAAATGGACAATATTTTGATTATGTTGAATATATCGCACATGACATACACAATGAATTGGTCTCAATAAAGAATGGAGGAACTAAATTTAGGCACTATTCTCTGTTTATGCATTTAATTTTATATGGACAAAATATGTGTCTGTGGGACACATGTCTAAGGATAAGAGATCTGGATCAAGATGGAAACATCAAATCTGTACACATGTGGACTGCTATCTAGGATAGCAGATGTGATAGGTCTCACTATCTATATTTTGAAGAATATTTTGTCAAACCCCTGTACAAATTATTTGGTCACCCATGCAATTACAATTTATCAGCAGATGTACAAAGATTTCTGAGACCTAAAGATAAAGATGGAAAGATCAGTCATAATTGGGGTGATTGGTATGCATACCATGTTTGTACCAAGATAAGAGTCTTTGGGTATGAAGGGCCACCTTTCTTACTGCCAAAAACATGTCTAGATCACAATGCTTACCTAGAGATTGTAAAACAAATAGCCTCTTCCAATTTCTTACATTTGAAGAAACATAATAAATAATCATTGATGCCTGGTACCTTATGCTTTGGAGATTTCACAATTCTTGCTAAAAAGAGATACCAGTTGATTGATCAGAAGTTGGAACAGTTTAGATTGCCTTTTGGAAATGCCATGGAAAATTTTGACCCAGAACATTTTATAAATAAAGTTAAGACAAATCAAAAGTTGAGAAAATATCACCATGTGTTTTTTATAGATAATGACTTGATAAAAAACACTGATGAAGACATTGCAAATGAAAGAAGAAGTTTATATCATAAAATTATGCTTTTTGAGGCCTAGAGGATGGCAGATAATCCTAGTTACAAAGGTGCTTTCATGGAAGTTGATGATCCTATTAAAAAGATAGAAATGTTGATTTCACATGCTTCTAAACTTACTCAGGGTGTTCCTCCTCAGGTCTTTGATAGAAAAGGAAAATAAATCAAGGAGATACATGCTGAATATGAAACCCCCTTGTGTCATCTTTCACCCCAAACCACACTAGCTATGAGTTTCTCTGTGGATATGAATATAGCAAGAGAAGAAGAATTTGAGGATGAAGAGGATTGGGTGCAAAGCTCTGATCCTGTCATTAAAGGATATGAACCTCCTATGGATAGGGAAGGGGTCACAATAGAAGCCTTAGATGAATTATCAGAAGATGTTAGACATTTAGCCAACAAAAGATTCATTTTAGACAATGATTTTATTAAAACACCTGAATTTAAATCCTTTTTGTATGAATACAAAGGCAAACAAGCTAGGGAGAAGATGAAAGACATTTCTTCTAAAATTCAAGATGAAGTATTACAAGAGCTTCAAAAGGAGATTGACAAAGAAATAGAGACTATGACTCCTCATAAGGGAAGAATGCTGCTCCAAGAAGGAGGGGTAATGTTAGTTCCCAGATGGGACATGACCTCAACCATAGTTTTAATACATTTAAGAGAAATCAAGATAAAAGGTTGCAATTGAGCATGGAAGCACTGGATAAGATCAGGATAGGATCAGGATATGATCCTGACAAAAGAACATTGTTGTTGTGGGAGTTATACCCTCCCAACAAAAGACCTCAAGTCATTGAAGATCCTGATAAAGTATTGGGCCATCTTATGATACACAGGGTTGAAGACACAGACCCAATGGAAACAACTAACTTGAATGTCAATGTTGCTAGGTTTACTAAGGCCCAAATTGAGAAATTAATCAAAAATAATAATACCTATATGGTAGAAAATGCAATGTTGAGACAAGAGCTTGCAACCCATAAGGACAAGTTACTGGCATCTTCCAGTAGTCATAATCCCTATCAAGAACTAGATAAGAAGGTAATGGAAGCCATAGCTAATATGAATTACTGGAAAGTGAAGGCTGAGAAATTTTAGAAGAGAAATGACAAATTAGAGAATGACATAAAAGTCATTAAATATCAAATGGCTTCTGAACTGATAAAAAGAAGATTCGAAGAGATGATGAAACATGGTGGTTTGGTATGGGACCTATATAAAAGAACTCATAATGCATATTAGGAACATAAAATATTGTATCTTAGATTGTTTGAAAAGAAAGAATAACTAAAAGTTGTAGCCAATGAGAAATCATGTAAGAAATGCAATGAACTGATCATCAAACATGAAAGGTTCAATACCATATTGACAGAGGATCTTGTTGATTTTGATCTATAGGGAGATGTGGCATTTCCTAATTTCTTCAATGATGAGGGTAATATAAAGATAAAGGTTTATGGAAAGATGAATTGAGTCAATTATTGCCCACATCCTTGAAGAAGGTAAATGATCAAGATAAAGTAATAAATAATACACATGAGCAGTTGAATAAGATCTTCAAACTAGAATCTTCCATGGAAGACATAATTTCTATAGATACCTATGTGTCTCAGGAATACATAGATCACATTACCAAGGTGAACCTACTTATTTCCAGAACAATATGAAAGGAAGCTTGAAGAAACAAATAAAAGTTTTGAAAATTTTTGCATGGGCATAGCACATACAGTAGATACTACATCATGGAGAGGAGCACCTTGCCATACCTATGGTCACATGTACTCTATGTTGATTAACGGATCCAAATCATTGTTGATTTACATAAGCCTTTAGTTTATATTTCTTAATCATATGTTAGTTGTAAATGAGTGCAATTTATGAAGAGTTGTAACGGTTCAGGCCTAAAGCTTGTTTGCTTCTCATATTTATATGAGAAACCAAGGCCTAGCTCAAAGGATTCATTCAGCAAGACAATTATATATATCAAATATTGTTCTCTTCAAGTTCATTTCAAGTAAAAGATACTGCTATGATAATTTAATATTATAATGGGCAAGGATGGATGAAATTGTGGATATGTCTATGGTGTTCTAATTTTATGTGGATATCAAAGTTTACAAGTTGTTTGACTATCTCCATCTTGACTATTTCCAATTATTTTAGTCATTAGATTTATCAAGGCACACCTGTTGTCATTGTGTGGATACTTTTAGATTGGTTTCTTTTAGAAGTTGATGTAATTCCTTCTGAGTGGTTTATGTTTACTAGTCTCTACTTGAGTTAAATCCTTTACAGTAAATCATATTAGTGGGGTTTCCTTCAAATAGAATTAAATCCTTTCAGGCAAACACAATAATTTGAAAAGAGTCAACTAGATCTTAAAGAAGAGTCTAGTAACTAACAATCTTCCACATTCATTAAAGCATATATTAGAATCATGCTTTGGTCCTTATCAATATCAAAGTTGAGGAGGCTTGATGATGGGGTACAATAGCAAGGATATATGATTATGATGGATTAGGATGATATGTGGGAGATAGGATGGGATAGATGAGACAACTTGCCTCTAAGCGCAAAGATCATCAACAATCGATTTACACATGATGCTTGTGAATGGGTTTTCATCATGGTAATTATCCAAGGCACCATAAAATGGTTTTCACCAAATTTGGATGAATGACTTCTCTTTACTATTTTGAATTTTTTTTTGCTTTTTTTGCTTTTTGCTCTTTTTTAGTTTGAATGTTTTTATTTTTTATTTGCTATGCTAATTGGATAACACTAATAACTTGATACTAAAAGAATCTTCAATGTCCTTGAATGTTAGCTGATGTAGATGCAATTGTCATAACATGCCAGTAGTGACTTACTTAAAGTAGTTGCTTTGTCAAGATTAAAGTGCTCTTGTACAATCCTTAGATGTTTGTGTGATCTTCGTCGATACCTAAGTTGGCCTTATTTGAATATTTACATTTTGATAGGGAGCCATCATAGCCCTTATGGTGAAGTGTTCTTACCACACCATGACGGATTTGGGAGTTAGAATTTTTGGATTTTAGACGTCATCTTGTATTTGGATGAGGGATATTAGATGTAGAATTAGGTGATCATGATGTTTTTGGTTTGGGTGGATAGGGTGGTGATGTGCATTGGTTTGGCATATTTTGACTCGCCAAACTTGAAATGGTGGATTATGAAATGAGGGTTTGGAATTATGAAGTTTGGATGTGGAATTAGGATGGTGATTAGGACCAACATTCTTGTACAAATTGTAAGGTGGTGGGTAGCTATTATATGCAAGGTGAATCTTTTGATTTTTATAGCCTATTGTATTTAGATATAAATTGCTTCATTTGATTTGCTTGGTTTTGGATAATTTGTTACATTTGATTTACTTGGTCCATTTTATTTTGGGAGCCATATTGCTTGTATATGCTTTCCTCAATTTTTGACTTCATATGCTTTTGATGTTTGATTTGAATATTTTACTTTGTATGCTCTATGATTTTGTTGGACTTGATCGAGGGGTGGAAAATGCGGAGGATAAAGTTTGTTGGTAGAGATGGTGGAAGTGGAAGAGTTCTTGACATCAAGATTAGTGCAAGGGCTATGAATATTTCGTATCTCAATGCTCTTATTGGATGAGGTTGCCTCAGTCATCATGGAAGTATCACTAACACCATTAAATTTCATAGATAATTCTTCACCAATTCTTTGACAATGTTTGATGTTGATTGGGATAGGTTCTAGGATGCCTTGTTCATAAAGGCCCAAACCTTTTCTATGGTAATCCATACTTTTTCATATCTTGTTTGTGATGGGATATTTGTCATCATTGAAAGTGTTGGAATAAGGTGCCATTAACCTTGTAAATTCTAATATTGTATTTGTCCAATTTATTATTTGTTATTTGTAATTACCCATAAGGGAATGAGGTAGTCTCATTGATAGTGGTAATTTCAGAGTTACTAGCAGAAGTTATGGAGTAATATTTATTGTTGGTAAATGTAAAACTCAGAGGCAAATGAGGGTAGGCATTCCACTTGAGGAATCTACTATTTTTATCTTGTATGACAACTTGTCATAATGTGGTGTAAGTGGATTTATGGCAGCTGCAAGTTGTCATAAGATTTCATGCATGTATGATGCATGCGACACCCATTATTAGTTGTGGTTGCTATTATTAGTCCCAGGCACCTAAATTGGGAAGATTTATTGTTGGTGGTATCTATGACGCATCATAAGATGCTTTTACATGCTATTCTTGGATGTAGGCACCCAACCTTGCATGGGTGAGTTATTACCACTTGGTGGTTGCATGTATGACACCATTGAATGCTTGCATGTGGGGTTATTGGAGGAGAGAGAAAGTGGATGCCTAGAATGGAGGGAAAACTCTTCTATAAATATTTACCATTGTATTTGTTGCTATAATATAGATTTTAGGTACTCAAGTGCTGTTAGAATGTTGTCAAGTTGAAGATTGGTGGAGAGAGTTGTTGAGTTGTTGTATTGTACAATCTTTTATAGATTAATACAAGCTTGTACCTTTTTTCTAGTGGATTTTTTTACTTACAAGGATTTTCTCCATGTAAGCAATATGTTGTGTGTTCAGTTTTCTATTTTGATATTTTGTGTTGCATACTTTCTAATGCATGTTACAATCTCCATTGATAATACACAGTTAAAGATTGCAGAAATTATATTTGAATCAAATTTCTGTTGCGTAGTTGTGCTTTCATTTCTAACATTTGGTATCAGAGCATGGCCAACTTTGACTCTTGAATGGTAGTGTGGAAGCTATAGCTTCAGTGGGAGATTTGGTTGTGTTTGTTTTGCAGATCTTGAGTTGATATTATGGCTAGATCCATCGTTGCATCAACCTCTCATTTGGACATTGAGAAGTTCAACGGAATGGGGTATGAATTGTGGAAGCTGAAATGGAGGACTTGTTGGAGGAAAGAAACCAATGGTTGGTTGTTCAAAAAGAGAAGAAACCCAATGATGTCTCTCTAGATGAGTAGGATAGACTGGATAAGAAGGCACAGGGAACCATTCATTTATGTCTTTCAGACTCTGTCTTGTTGAATGTTGCAAAGGCAGAGATCGCACATAAATTGTGGAATCAGTTGGGTGAGATCTACCAAGCCAAAAGTATGGTAAATAAACTCTACCTAAAATAAAAATTGTTTTCCATGAAAATGAGAGAGGGTGATTCAATTGCAGAGAATTTAAACTCTTTTAATTTGTTGTTGAGTTAGCTTGATTCAGTAGATGTTGATGTTAGTGAGGAAGATAAATGTATCTTACTTCTTTGTTCTTTACTTGAGTCTTGGGAGAATGTTATCCTAGCTATCACTACTAACCTCACAGATCCCAAGTTGGATGCCCTTGTTTTAGTTCTGTTGTCATAGGAATTGAGGAAGAAGAGTTCAGATAGTTCAAGGGATGCTCTCAGTGTCAGGGGAAGGTCTAGGGAAAGAGGACCGAAAGGAGATTAGAAAGGTGCTAAGGACAAGTCTAAGGGTAGATCTAAGACTCTTGGGAAGAAGAATAGAGTTAAGTGTTGGAACTACGGTAAAAGGGGACATGTGAAGGAGTGTAGGAACCCAAAGAAATAGTGGGAGAGTGCTTTGGTTAAGTCCTCAAATGCAAGTGAAGATGTTTTACTTTCTGCATGTAATGTTGTTTCTAATGATCACTGGTTGGTTGACTCAGGATGCTTGTTTCATATGACCCTGCATAAGGAATGGTTCTCCACTTATGAAGAATATGATGGAAGTAATGTGTACCTTGGGGACAACTCTGCATATTTGATAGTTGGTGAGAGGGAACTTGGTGGTAGCGAAGGGGAAGAGATTGGGAAACCTACTCAAGCTTGAAGCTACTATAGTTTGTAATGCCTTCTATGTATCTGAGGCCAGTACTAAAAATACATGTATGTTGTGGCACTGTAGATTGGGCCACACTAGTAATAATGTTTTGAAAACTATTAAGAATAAAGATTTGTTGGACGATTTCTCTTATTCTGATGAGCACTTTGATTTCTATGAGCATTGTATTTTTGGTAAACAAAACAAAAAATCATTTCCTTTAGGAAAAAATAGAGCAAAAGAGAAGTTAGAAATTATTCATGCAGACGTGTTTGGACCCGTGGATAATGAATCTATTAGAAAATCTTGTTATTTTGTTACCTTCATTGATGATGTGTCCAGATTTACTTGGATTTATTTTATGAAACATAAATCTGAAGTTTTCACTAAGTTTAAGGAATTTAAAGTCTTAGTAGAGAACCAATCAGATTTGAAGATAAAAATATTAAGATCTGACAATGGAGGGCAATATTGCTCTAAGGAATTTGATGAGTTTTGCAAGCATGTAGGTATTATAAGACAAAAGACAACTCCATATACACCACAATAGAATGGTGTTGCAGAAAGGATGAACCAAACAATCATGGAAAGGGCTAGAAGTATGCTGAGTGATGCACAGTTGGATAAATACTTTTGGGTAGAGGTTGTGTGTACTGCTTGCTACTTGATTAATAGATCTCCTTGTAAGGATATTGATTCGACACCTTATGAAGTGTGGCTAGGTAAGAAACCTTCTGTTTCACATTTAAGGGTTTTTTGTTGTGAGGCCTTTGTTCATGTGCCTAAGGAAAAGCATTCTAAGTTGGATCCTGTTACCCCTTCTTTGTATTTCTAAGTCTCATTTATCTCCATTGTTCATTCTTGTTGTACTCTAGGTTTCTAAGTCCCAAGGGTTATGAATTTGCACCATTGTGCCTCAGAAAAATCTTTGAAATCGCGGATACTATAAGTTTCTTAACCTAGTTGCTATTCCCCTAAAATTTCTAACCATATTGCTAGGTTTTGGAGTTTCAAAACCCCGCAATCCTGCGACTTCACATTCTTTGTGTTATGTTTCATAGCCCACCTGGTTCCCTCTTGTTATCATCGTGTCATAGGTTTTCTAAACTTTATAACCCCCAACTTAAGGTTTTGAAGTTTTCATTTCTCATGATTCAGCGACGGTTAAGTGATGGACCAGAAACCAAGGTAATTAATGATCATTTAAAGCACTGTATGCCACCAGTGTGAGATGTCCTTTAGTGAATTTTTGGAAAATGAGCAAATCCTTGGGTTAATTTCTCAAGGCACGGAAATGGTACCACGTCGGCCTAACATTTAAAAGCATGAAAGGGCCACTATAACTGCACATCATTTCACTCTTTGTGGCAAAATTGTCTAAGTGTTCTGCTTGCTTTCCTTCTCTTCTAAATTGTTATTTCTATGATACCCTATCGTCATCCTTGGTACTTGGTCACTATAATGAAATTCAAATTTCAGGGTGTCTCCTCCCACTCTAGAATTGAGAGCAATTTGTCTAAAGTGAAAGACACTAAACTTGGACACACAGACTTGGCAGAATTCTAGTCTCATATGCATCGAGAAGATAGGTCACCATTCGCAGAGAAAATTCTACAGAGCAGATTGGCTCATGTAGCAAGTTTCCTTGTTTTAGTGTGTTGTGAAGATTTAATTGTTGCATGCACGAAGAGATATGACACCGAGACTTTGAAGATCAAGACTAAGGAAGGGGTGGTGGTCGCGAGGATTGATTCTGAGTCTATCTCTTGTGCATTGAAAATTCCAAGACAGGAGAAATATGAAAATATGTTTATAGGCCTAGGTGCAGAATTCTTCAAGGAGAATGAAGACTAGTACAGAAATTCTATTGCACACAACTGGCTAAAGTCAGAGAAAAGAGGTAAGTCTCAGCTACCCCCTACACTTAAAAGAGCACATTTTAAGGATGAAATTTTAGATATTATCACTCTATTGCCCGAGGTGGTGGGTAGTGAAGATGCTAGCTCTTTTGAATTTTGGATGTGTCGCTTTATATTACTGATATGTAGTGAGAGTCATTTTATAAGCTGAAATGATAAGCTATCACTTGAATGAGCAATTGTTGAAGTTTCAAGAGACCTCTACATTTCACATGTGCTCTTATTTGGTATATGTTCAAGCCAGTTGAGAGGTTGTCTGGGCTAGGTTGAGGCCTCATGGGTCTTTAACCCTAGATACACCTGTGTATGCTTATTTTCCTCAATTTACAAAAGATACTGGGATGAAAGATTTTCGTCGAGTTAATGATGCCTTTTTAATGTTTTTAATGAGAAAGTTGAACTATAATTCTGAAATGAGGATTTCCCCTGAGGCTGCATCTCTGGTTATGCAATTTGGGAGTTTTTGTATTCAATTTGATAGGTTCACCTACCTAAAACTAGGGGTTTATGAGTTAGCCCCAACCAAGTTGCCTCAGTACCCTAATGACTATATTGTCTTTTTGGAAGTTTGTAGACAAATGACTGTTGTAAATGTCAAATACCAGAATATGAGAAAGAAAGGCTACACATTTCCATTGTCTTTATCAATTTATTCTTGTAAAAATAAAGATGCTACTAAAGGAGACGAGCACACATTGGCAGAATTTAATCTTCACTCTTTATCTTTGAGGCAACACTTTGACAGCGAGAACTACGTAATGTAGAACTTTTATGGCTCTCGCTCTTTTGAGCATCATTCGAGCCTAGAAGACTTCTGGGAGGATTGTGTGGATGACCGTGAATTTTTTAGAAGAATCTACATGAGACTTACCATAAGTTAAATCTAGGCTTTTGGTTTACCAATTTATATTCCAGAAAAAGCTAAGGAGGACTTTGAAGTAATAGATGTGGAATACCAAAATCTGCTGTCAAAACCCCTTCCCCATATAAATTGGTTTGAGAAGGAGGTTGTGGATATAAATGTTTGTTCTACACCAGTGATTAAGAGGACTGAAGATTGGCTGATTGGTAAATGGCGTCGACATGCTGGTTCACCTCATGAATTAGGTAGTTCAAGGGCTACTATACAAAAAATGGTGCAGAATTTTGTTGTGTAGAGTTCCACATGGCCACATGACATGCCATAATCTATTTCTAATTCATAGCCAGGAGGTGCTAGTGAGAGGCCCAATGATGCCCTCAAATTGAAATCAGTGTGTGAATCAGATAGTCCTCTTGTGAGGAAAAGAAATGTTTAAACAGTGGCAGTGAACCCCGACCCCATTTTTTATTCAATTGTTAATGATAGCTCTTTTCCCACCTTTCTTGATGTATCCTCTTCTCTTGATAATGAAGAAATTCCTATTACTTCCCCATTGGAAGATAGAAATAAATCTATGTCTGATAATGTAAATACTACTATGGTGACTTCCTCTCCTAGCTGGCTGAAAAAGGTGGTAGAGAAAAAGAAGAAAAATGTTCCCACCGCGGCCAAAGAAATTGATACTATTGCTATGCTTCTACAAGGGACCTCAAAGCCTAAGAAGGTTAGGAGAATGTCCAGGATGATAAATGATGCTAATTCTGGCCACCAGGTATTGGAAATTGCTGACCCCGTAAAAGATTTGGATGAAAATGATATAACTGAGGTAGATTATAAAATAAGTCATATTGACTTGGGCCCTTCCACTCTTGAGGGGGAGTCATACCATGCAAATTATTCTGTCAATGTTTTGATTAAAAGGGCCAAGGAAGAAAGGAAAGAAAATATAAAACTCCAATCTCAAATCTTGTCTTTGAGCCAATTCATCTAGTCAATAGTGACACCTTCTCCTCAAGAAGCTCTTAACTCAGAGGTCATTGGGATCGATGCAAATACTGTTAAGCAAATTAAAAAGAGTCAGAATTTTGCTAGGGCTATCAATGAGTGGGTTGAAAAATTATCTTGTGACATTTTATTTTTCTTGACTAAAATGATACAAAGCTATTCTCTTATACATAATAAAATAAAATAATTGATCAATGAGCTTCAACAAGTAAGAAAGGAACAGGGAAGTACTTATGTTCTTTCAAGGGAGGTTGCTGAGTTAGCAGCCTTAGATTCCATAACACTCGCAAAGGAAAATCTGGCTAGCAACCCCCGTGAAATTGATTTGCCCTGGGTTGACTCATTAGACTCGAAGCTCAATATGTATGACAATCTTATCGATGAGACCAACAAGCTCTGTAAGAATACCTAGATCTAATGATTGGTATTCAAAGAGATTGTAATGTACTTGAAATAAATATTTTGGATGACTTCGAAGAAAACCTACATGATCCCAAGGATATCAACAAAGAAGTCAAAGACATGCTTTGTAGTGAGCTTGCTAATCCTGAGACTGTTTCTGGTGAATCACTGAGCAAATTAGGCTTTAAGCAAGTCTATCTTAATGGTTATAGAAACAGGGATGAGATGATCCAAGAGACCATGGTGGGAGTAGCTAAGAACTTGGCCAAATTTAGAACCAGATTGTAGAACACTACTGTTTCAGGGAGTAAAAGTATTACTTCTATCATCACAAAGTATCGTGAGTACAAGCTGAGGTTGAAGGTGTGAGAGAAGATGGTGGAAGATCAAGTGGTGGAGAGTGTTGAAGATCCTAAAGAAGATGAAGGGGTGGCAAGTTAAGTTTATTTCTTTTATGTTTTTCAAGTTATCTAGCTCAAATCTTTTAAAGACTTTATTTTTAGAAAAGAAATGGTTGTCCTCAAGAAACCGTTCCTCTTTCAAAGACAATTATTATTTTATGCTTCTAAATATGTAATTGGGAACAATGGAAAAATCTTTCTTGTTGGGAAAACTTTGTTTTTTTCAATTTAGTTAGATATCTCGTATGTTTGTTTGATTTCAATCTACTTCAATAAATAGAAAAGATACACAGTTGGAATTGTCCAGGCTTATATGATCTTTGTATTATAATGTTTGGGCTATCATTCTGCTTATGTTGAATGTCATATTTGTGGTTATCTTTCTTTATGTTGGAGAATTTAGTTGGTGATTTCATTGTTGTGGATATCTATCTTTAAATGGATATGTTATGGTGATAATGATTCAAATTCTTCTTATTTTGATTATTATTATTCGAAGTCTTTGAGCTTCTATGAGTATTAGTTCATTTATTCGTATGAAAATCTCCTTTCAAATCTTTCTAGTTAAAATCATTTCCTTTCTTTTCTTTCTAGTTAAAAGCATCATAGATTTTTGATTCATTGAACATTAACCGAAGGTAGCTGCCACCTTGTAAAATAAGTAGAAAGTTAGTTATAAAATATTATTATCACTAACTCAACGGTGGTTACATTTGTCATTTGTTTGGGTGAAAGAATATAGAGTTAAATGGCAAATCTATAAACCAATAGATTTTTGGTGACTCTACTGGGGACTTATAATTGTTAAGTATGTATTGTGAGCTGCTCTGATGGTTCTTCAGAGACATAACACTCCTATTCTTCAACCCAATGTTGATTGGCTTATAGGTGATCAGGAAGATATCATTACTGGATTAAGGTTGCTTGCTTAGCAACATAGAAGGACTAACTTGCAATACCATTAGGTTAACGAAGTGTTAGAAGAAGAAGAAATTGGTGTAATTGTGAGGAGAACGCCAAGCATTTTGAAAATGCTCAAGAAGTTGTTTTTGTTGAGGCTATTGTACATGTACCATGAAGAGAAAGAGTGTTTCCAATCCTAGCACCTCCTAACAATAGGCATAGAAACTAGGGGTTTAATAAGAGGAACCAGTTAAACAATCAACAAAATCTTCCACGAGATAATCAATAAGTGAAGTTGGTGACTCTGTTTTTATTAATTTTTATTGTCTAAATCTGGCTTCTAAAAGATATACTAGGGGAGATAGAAAGACGGGGATCTTCGATGAAGATTTTGCATTTTTATAGTCCATCAGCTTTTCTTCCTTCCCACCTAATAGAAAGGTTAGGTCTGTTAGTAGACCCTCATCCCCTCCACCTAGTCAATAACCCTCCAAGTACTTCATCCACATCTTGTCAAGCTCTCCTTTTACACAGAGTTACCCTCCCCTTGCAAGTAAATTTCCCCATACAAAATTTGCTGATCATGGCCCATGCTCCACCCGTTCCATGGGGAGCCGCCATAGGCCCACTCAATCTTGGAGCCCAATTACATGATTTACCTAAGGGGTTAGGGAAAATTATACCTAAATTTAGAGGAGATGGGAAAGTCACCTCAGAAGAACACATGCAAGTTTTTTTTGTTGCCTCTTCTATCCTTGATGTACAACATGAAGATGTAGCTGTGAGACTTTTTGTAGAATCCCCAACTAATGCTACCACTAATTGGTTTTATCATCTTCCTAATGGCTCTATTAATGGTTGGAATGCCTTAAAAACAAAGTTTGAAAGTAGATTCAAATCTGTCGAGAATGAACAAACTCTGGTTACGTAGTTAGCCATAATGAAAAAAGAGATACAGGAGCTAATAAGGGAATTTGTTGCCAGATTTAACAAGCTATACAATAGAATTCTTGAGAACATGAGGCCTAAGGATGATCTGTTAAAATGTTTCTTTATTAATACCCTTCCACCAGATGTTAGTTTTACTATCAAAAGAGAAGGGGCAACTGATGTAAATGTAGCCCAAGAGAGGGCCATATCCATAGAAGACAATTTGATCATAGTAGGGAAATGGAAAAAGGAATTGCAGACTGGTAAACCTTCTGGTGTGAATTCTACTAACCCAGTTATATAAAGATTGGCCAATGACATAATCACCATAAAGAGGCAAATGCCAAAGGGATAGTTTTAGCCACCTTACCAAGACTACCAAGGAAGGATTATGGCAATCAAGGTGGTCATAACAAAACTTTACCTTTAATTGGACCCGCACAAAGGCTAGCTATTGAGAACACTTCCTCTACTAGTAAAGGTAACATGATGTGCAATTTTCATTTGACTATAGATCATGATGGGTCCACTTGCCTGGAGATGGTTCAATGCATGCAAATGCTTTCTACAAATGAACAAGCCGAAGTGCCATATGTAGAAGAACTTGGCCCATCTTATGATGCAATTGTTAATTTCTTTGAGTATGAATCAGATGCTGAAGCAAGAGAAGATGTTTATGCAAAGATTGATCCTAACTGTACAGTCTTCACTAGAGGACAACAGGCCCAGAAAGGAGTAGACTCTAAAGGACAAACGAGTGGTTCATCTTTCACTCCAAAGTACCTTCTATCTAGGCAATCTACTTCCAATCCTAAGAAACCTGACAACACTGCTTCCAAGAATGTGTTTGCAGAGGTACCATCCGTTCCTTCCCCTGATACTATTGTTACTAGTTCATTTGATATAATTGAGTCATATAAGAATACCCAAATTCAGATCTCCCAAGCTGAGTATCTTAGACTCAACCCATCTGAGCTAGACTAAGTAGTGAAATATATTAGACAGGAACCCTCCCCATCTCAAAGTAATTCTCAAGTGTCTAATGAGGTTAAGACACCTATTGATGAACAAGTTTCCCATAATCTATATGAAAAAGAATCAAGACAGTAAGATCCTAATCTATATGAAAAAGAATCAAGACAGCAAGATCCTTTCTCTAAGCCAGAACCATTTTGTGTCTCTTTACATAGCTGGTTTTAGATTGAGTAATTGTGTAATTGACTCTGGTGCTTCCGATAATGTAATGCCTGTTGAAGTGGTTGGAGCTTTAGGGTTGTCTTATACTCCTTCCCATGGTAAATATTTTTCAATGGATGGCTCACAAGTTCCAATTTTGGGACAAATAACAGACGCACAAGTTTCTTTAGCTGCTTTCCCCCAAAAAAGATTAAAGTTAACTATCCTTGTTGCTGATATCCCTACCAGTTATGGCATGCTTCTGAGTAAGATTTTTTGTAGAGACTTGGGAGGGGAGATACAAATGGATTGGTCTCATGCTTTAATACCACTAGAGGGAAAGAAAGTACACCTTAATCTAGAGTCTAAGGCCAAGTTCACAATATTAAAGTCTAGAGATCCTAGGGCAGATATCATATTTGTTGAGATTGGACCAGGCACTTATATGTGTACTTAAATAGAAGAAGAATGTTCAAGCCTTATTAGCCCTGATTTACAAAATGAGTTATGGACACTAGAATTTGATGGAAGTTGTTCCCACACTGGCTCTAGAGTAGGAGTTGTTCTAATCTCTCCAGATGGTTATATTTTTCCCTTTGCTTACAAACTAGAATTTGAGAACACCAACAATACTGCTGAATATAAGGCTCTTCTACTTGGCTTAGCCTTAGCTAAGGAAAGGGGCATAAAACAATTGAGAGCTAGAGGGGATGTAGAGTTGATAGTTAAGTAGGTCAGGAAACAATACTATGTAAAGAATGGTAGACTGAGACATTATAGAAATAGAGTTTGGGATTGTGTTGAAGATTTTTATGCTTTTTCTATTGAAGCAATGCCTAGAGACCTTAACACAAGCACTGATTCATTGGCTGTTTCCGCATCCTTATTATTACCTCATCTTGATTTTAAGGATATAAACCTTATAGGATTGAATTAATATATCGCCCCAGTGTCCCTGATAATGTAAACCATTGGCAAGTGTTTGATAGTGACAGGAAAATTATTTCATTTCTTGAGAAGGCTAAAGCTTTTGCTAACATTTTCTTTGAAGGAAGTGATAATGTGAGCAATGATTTTACGGATGGATATGTAAATGCACATGGGGAAGAGAAGACTGAAATGATTCAATTGAGGGGAAACAAAATACCTAAGGGTTTGGTTTCTTTGGAAGATTTGTTCAATAGACATGATCAGTACTTGAAATGAAAGAATAAGGTTAATATTGAATCATCTGCTGATTATGACCATGTCAATATTGGCATAGATGAAGATCCTAAAGTAGTGTGTATAAGGAAATGTTGCTCTCCCCAAGAAAAAGAAAGATTGATTTCTTTGTTGATAAAATACAAAGATATTTTTGCATGGTGTTATGCTGACTTGAAGAAGTTTAGGAATGGAGAATTACAACATAGGATACCTTTGAAGCCTGGCACTGTACCTTATAGGAAAAAATAATGAACTTATAACCCAAAAGTGGCAGAGGCCATCTTCAATGAGATATATAAGATGTTGAAAGCTAAGATTATCTATCCAATCCATCATTCTACATGGGTAGGAAACATAGTTCCTATCAGGAAGAAAAATGCAGAGATAAGGATTTGTGTTGACTTTAGAAACCTAAACCAAGCTTCATTAAAGGACAATTACCCGCTACCTGTTACGAATCATATTCTGCAGACTGTTGCAGGTTCTGAAATGATGTCAATGTTAGATGGTTTCTTTGGTTATAATCAAATTGAAGTGGCTCCAAAAGATCAACATAAAATTGGTGTCTTTGCTTACAATAGAATGCCATTTGGTCTCATCAATGCAGGTGCTACTTTTCAGTAGGCTATGGATCTCTTATTTGGGGATTTGAAAAATAAAATCATTGTGGTGTATCTAGATGACTTGACATTTTTCTTGAGGAAAAGAGAACATCATATACATGATTTGGAAGCTGTATTACAATGTTGTAGAGAACAAGGGATCTCATTAAAACCCAAGAAATCTATTTTTATTGTTACAAAAGGTAAGCTTTTGGGACACATTGTCTCAAAAGATGGGATTAAGGTTGATCCTGAAAGGGTGAAAGAAATCATGCAATTGGGGTTGCCCGCGAATAAGGATAGCACCAATCTTTCTTTGGCCAGGTGAACTTCCTAAGGAGATTTGTACCTAAGTTTGCTGAGTTGACAAGGCCCATAGCTGAAATGATGAAGAACCACCCAGTTTTCAAGTGGAGCAGCAAAGGAAAGAAGGCATTTGAGGATATAAAAATTGCCATAGCAAATTCACCTAAACTAGTATGTCCTGATTTCAATAAAGACTTCATTATATACTGTTATGCATCATAACACACTTTATCAACCATTTTTAAGCAGAAAAATGAGCAAGGCATTGAAGCCCCTATTTCATTTATGAGTACCCCTCTCAAAAGCTATGAGCTTAAGTACACACCACTTGAAAAACATGCTTATGTTGTTGTCAGAGATTTGAAAAGTTTTCGGTTCTATATTCTACATTCACATACCATGGTTTTTGTTCCTAAAATTGTTGTTAAAAGTATCCTTACACAGCAAGAAATTGGATGTAACAAATGGGGGACTTGGATAACAAAGGTTCAGAAATATGATGTAGACATTAGATCTACTAGTCTAGTAAGGGGTAAGGGTCTATGTAAATTGATTACAGAAAATAAAATCATTGACGAAGAGCAACTACCCCTGGTTCTTTTTACTAGTATGATTGATGAGTGGTTTTCAAATGTCTCATACTTTTTAACTTATGGTGATTGCCCTACTCACTTATCAGCCAAAGAAAAAAAGGAACCTAAAACTGAAGTCCAGTAAGTATGTTCTTTGGGAAGGAAATTTATATAAGAAAGGGGTAGATGGGATATTTCTTAGGTGTGTTGACAAGGAACAACAAAGGAGACTTCTGAAAGCCTTCCATGATGAAGCTTGTGGTGGACATTTTTCTGCCTCTATGATAGGTTTTAAGATCCTAAGACAGTGTTTTTATTGGCCAGGTATGTTTAGGTATGCTCAGGAATGGGTATCTAAATGTGAAAAATGTTTAAAGTTCACTAGTCGTCCTCATCTAGCAGCACTGCCTTTGAAACCTGTGGTGATTGATGAGTTGTTCCAACAATGGGGCCTAGATTTTATTGGTCCTGTCAATCCTTGTTAGCATGCATTGTTTAGCATATTACATTGTTTAGTAATGACAGTTTGGTGCAATGGCTGGTGCATAACTGTGGCTGGTGCATAACTGTTTCCACAACTATTTTATCATAGTATTTAACTGTGTATTTTGTACCTGCATGATCATCAAATAAACACTATCTTCTCTAATTTTCTGCATATGGTATTAGAGCATGTAAAATTTATAGAAAGTGCGATGTGAGGCATCTAGAAGTCTGTTGAAGCATAAGGCATGAGCCTAAAGATAACTGTGGGTAGTGTGCTAAGCCAGTCTCTCCTTGTGTCTTGCATATACCTATCTCAGGCCCAAAAGACACTGGAAGATAACAATTGAATCCTCATGGGACATGAACAAGGCACTGAAGAGAATAGTAGATAGTTTGAAACTTATTGCAGGCTAGATTTAGTGAAGTGTAGGAGATTGCGTAGAGGAATAGAGTCGTTTAGGAGGAATAGAGTTGTTTAGAACACTGCATATGCTTTGTGTGAAGAATTGATGTTGCTGAGAATATGAACATGTGAAGAAGCAATTCAAAACAACATGGGATTCTATTTCTATCTAGTGTTGCCATGCATTTGGAGGTTTAGAAGGCCATAACAATATGGAGGTATCCTTAACTGATGGTGCTTTATTTTATTTCAAACCTGTTTGCCGTGCATAAAATAAGTATGATCTCACTGAATTCCGTTATTAATCTGGTGTAAATTTCTAAGGCACAGTGTTTTATCTTTAAAGTATATTCAATGTATTGATTTCAAAGTGCCAGTATTCTTTTGCTTGCCCATAAGATTATTATTCAAGCATTGTCCTCCTTGGTATACTGGAATACTAGTGGTTGCCTAGAGTAAAGTGGAAATCACAAGGATGGAATTTGTTATTATTGGATAAAATGTGGAAACCAGCATGAAGAAAATACCATAATTTATGAAAATTCAAATTTAAATTTGTTTGAAGAACATTATTGGTGTTGCACAAAGATCCAACCACTCAATAAAATCTAAAGTTGTTTTAGTTGAAAAAAGAACATTCTATGTGATTGTGGAAATACAAAGCAAGGCGTGACTTTCTGTTATAGCAGATACAAACTGGTTTTCTTCATTTTATCATCAATCTCATTCATACTTAGCGAGAGGATGCAAATTAAGTCATGATCTGATTAGCATACAAAGAAAGCAAAAGTGCTATTGAGTCATGGTGTTGTTGATTCCAGACAACGCAAGAAGTCAAGTGTAAAAGTGGCTACCAATTCAAATTTGTACTCCTGAATGCAATCATATCAGCAGGTTAGTTAGTGCATGAGATTTACAAAGAAATTTTACTTTGGAGTAATAAGGATTGGAGGTATATGAGTCCATCATTGATCGAAATTGATATCATTTTTTTTTAACATTTGAAAATGGTCACACATTATGTTTGTGGTTTCGATGCCATCCATGATAGAAATCTGAGAGACTTGCATGCTTGTGCTATTGAAGAGTCTAATGCAAATGGATAGAGTGTAACCACATCATATTGGAGGCAGATGGCATCGGAGGATGGAGGATTTACCATCATCTCAAGTTAGCTTCTCACTTTGAGATGATACTTTGCATGAGAAGCATTTTTGGTTTTGGTTGTTTTGTTTTTCTTTGTTGATGCTAATAGAGCTAATAGATTTGAAGAATGTATGTTTTGTGAAGATTTTGTTTTGGAGACAGGTTTGGGGTTTGGTGTTGAGCTCAATATGGATTATTGTCCAGTGAGCTTCAAAGAGTATATGATCTTGAATTATACCCTTTCACGGTCACTAGACAACATGGCAGAGATTTGTCGTATCTCTTAAGGTCCATTGTCGAATAATTCAAGACTCTGTGATTTGAGAGCTTGGGACTAAAAAGCTCAAGAACATAGCTCGAAGCTACGCCTTTCCGAGGGTAGACGAGATAGCATGATGGAGCCTCACTTGGTTTAGGATTTGTTCTTTGGGGGAAGATCTTCTACAAAATATGTATTCATATTATGTAATCAGCTTTGTTGAGTTTTTTTAGCATTCAGGGGGGTACCTTGATACTATTGTAGAAACAATGTAATAAAGGGGGGAATGTTAGCATGAATTGTTTAGCATATTACATTATTTAATAATGATAGTTTGGTACAATGGCTGGTGCATAACTGTGGCTAGTGCATAACTGTTTCCACAACTGTTTCACCACAGTATTTAACTGTGTATTTTGTACCTACATGATCATCAAATAAACACTATCTTCTCTAATTTTCTGCAATCCTAACTCAAGTGCCAGACACACACACATCCTTACTGCCACAGACTATTTTACCGAATGGGTAGAAGCCATCCCAGTGAGACAAACTACCTCAGAAGTTGTGTGCAATTTCTTGAAAGAGAATATTATAGTAAGATTCAGTATCCCAAAAAAGATAATCACAAACAATGTTAGCTCTTTTTCATCTTCTAAGATTACTCTTTTCTATTATGAATATGGTATCAGTTTGGGACATTCATCTGATTATTATCCTCAAGGCAATGGGCAAGCCGAGTCTAGCAATAAAAATTTAATCTCTATCATCAAGAAACTAGAAGATGAAGGGCAAAGAGGATGGCCTAAGAAGTTATATGATGCTCTTTGGGTAGATAGGATCACATATAAAAGATCTATAGGCATGTCTCCTTTCCAGCTTATTTACGGCATTAATAGTACTATTCCTATTTCTTTGGAGCTTTCAACATTAAATTTACAATAGAAAATGAGGAATTTTAGTCTGCACTAGAAAGAGAATCATGTATCTAAATAAGTTGGAAGAAGAAGAAGGAATGGTTGTGGACAAAATTACCAGACACCAACAGATAGTCAAGAAAATCTTTGATAAAAGAGCTAGGCAAAGAAAATTTGTGGTTGGAGATTCTGTGCTTCTCTGGTATAGAAGGAAAGAACCAAAAGGTGCACATAAAAAGTTTGATTCATCATGGAAAGGTCCCTTTCTGATTAGGTAGGTTGTTGGTGATAATTCTTTCCTATTGAAATATCCAGATGGTACTCCTTTGCCTCTTTCCTATAATGGGCAAGATTTGAAATTGTTCAACTGGTAGCAATCTTGAGTCTTCATCTTATACCATAGTTTCTTTCTGTCTTCTTTGTTTTTGTTACTTTTCCCTCTGTTGCCCAATGAATAAGGCTTTGTGTCATGTTGTTCAGGATTCTCTGTGTCCCATTGGTCCTTGTCCCTACTCAAAGCCAGTTGTTACCCCTTCTTTTTATTTCTAAGTCTCATTCGTCTCTATTGTTCATTCTTGTGGTACTCTAGGTTTCTAAGTCCCAAGGGTTACGAATTTCCACCATTGTGCCTTATAAAAATCTTTGAAATCATGGATACTATAAGTTTCTTAACCTAGTCGCTAGTCCCCTAAAATTTCTAACCATATCGCTAGGTTCTGGAGTTTCGAAACCCCGCGATCCTGCTACTTCACATTCTTTGTGTTATGTTTTGTAGCCCACTTGGTTCCCTCTTGTTATTGCTGTGTCGCAGGTTTTCCAAACTTTATAACCCACAACTTAAGGTTTTGAATTTTTCATTTCTCGCGATTCAGTGATGGTTAAGTGATGGATCAGAAAACAAGGCAATTAATGATCATTTAAAGCATTGTACACCACCGATGTGAGATGTCCTTTAGCAAATTTTTAGAAAATGAACAAATCCTTGGGTTAATTTCTCAATGCAAAGAAATGGTCCCACGTTGGCCTAACATTTAAAAGCATGAAAGGGGCACTATAACTGCACATCATTTCACTCTTTGTGGCAAAATTGTCTAAGTGTTCTTCTTGCTTTCCTTCTCTTCTAAATTGTTATTTCTATGATACCATGTCATCATCTCTAGTACCTGGTCGCTATAATGAAATTCAAATTTTAGGGTGTCTTCTCCCACTCTGGAATTGAGAGCAATTGGTCTAAAGTGAAAGACACTGAACTTGGAAACATAGACTTGGCAGAATTCTAGTCTCGTCTGCAGTGGGAAGATAGGTCACCATTCGCAAAGAAAATTCTACAGAGCAGTTTGGCTAATGCAACAGGTTTCCCTATTTCAGTGTGTTGTGAAGCTTTAATTGTTGCATGCATGGAGAGATACGACCTTGAGACTTTGGAGATCAAGACTAAGGAAGGGGTTATGGTCGCGAGGCTTTATTCTGAGTCTATCTCTCATGCATTGAAAATTCCAAGACAGGAGAAATACGAAAATATGTCTGTAGCCCTAGGTGCATAATTCTTCAAGGAGAATGAAGACTGGTGCAAAAATTCTATTGCACACAACTGGCTAAAGTCAGAGAAAAGAGGTAAGTCTTAGCTACCCCCTACACTTAAAAGAACACATTTTAAGGACAAAATTTTAGATATTATCACTCTGTTGCACCCGGTGGTGGGTAGTGAAGATGATAGCTCTTTTAAAATTTGGATGTGTCACTTTATATTACTGATATGTTGTGAGAGTCAATTTATTGATTGGGCTGAAATGATAAGCTATCACTTGAATGAGCAATTGTTGAAGTTTCAAGAGACCTCTACATTTCACATGTGCTCTTATTTGGTATATGTTCTAGCTAGTCAAGAAGTTGTCTAGGCTGGGTTGAGGCCTTGTGGGTCTTTAACCCCAGATACACCTGTGTGTGTATGAGGAAAATTGACTATGATAAACTAAATAAATCAAAAACCCAATAACATAAAGAGAACCGATCTAAATAAAATCTATTAATAATAAATCAATGAAACATGAAAGCTTTTACCGGTATTTGTATTGTTCCCTTTGGATGAATGTGGATTGCTCAATAGTATTGCAAAACCATGGTTGCAACAAGCAAGTAGTGTGCTCAAAGATCAATGTTAAGAGATCGTGAAGTTGCTCAATCGATGTGATGTATGCTCAAAGTGCTATTAAGTATGCCTAAGAATAAGTGATCGAAGAGGCTTAATGAAGGAGATGAGGGTGGTTTATATAGGTTTCAAGGAAGATCGATCAACGGTCTAGATAATTCAAAAGAATCAATGGAGGAGAACAGCTGAGGAACGTGCAACGAATAAGAAGAAGACAAGTGTCACACAAAAGCTATTTTATTTGAGTTAATCACTTTCTTTTCTAGAGATAAGACATGCTTTTCATAAATTAGAAAGCTTTTTTTCTAATTTAAGAGAAATTGATAAAAACAAGGTTGAGTGAATAGATAACTCAACTTAAGATTTGCTTTGCATGATTTGAGAGAAATTAAATAATAAATTATTTAATTGTGTGTGCATGGAGAAGAAAGCTTATTTTTAGAAGATTTGAAAAATATTTGAAGAATTTGAAGATAAGAAAGCAAATTAAATAAATAGATTTATTTAATTGTTGTGCATGATTTGGAAGAATAAATAACATATTTGATTTATTTTATTTTTAGAGATTGAGAGGATTTAAATAAATTTGATTTGATTTATTCAAATTTGGAAGAATGAATTTGATTTAATTAAATAATTGGGAATTATTTAATTGTTTGGATAAGAGGGAATTTGTGATGAATTAATTAAATAATGGGATTTATTTAATTAATAGAGACGTGAGATTTGGAAATAAGATAATTATCTAAGGATAAATGTGGATTGCTCAATAGTATTGTAAAACCATGGTTGCAACAAGCAAGTAGTGTGCTCAAAGATCAATGTTAAGAGATCGTGAAGTTGCTCAATCGATGCGATGTATGCTCAAAACGCTGTTAAGTATGCCTGAGAATAAGTGATCGAAGAGGCTTAATGAAGGAGATGAGGGGGGTTTATATAGGTTTCAAGGAAGATCGATCAACAGTCCAGATAATTCAGAAGAATCAACAAAGGAGAACAGTTGAGGAACGTGCAATGAATAAGAAGAAGACAAGTGACACAAAAGCTATTTTATTTGAGTTAATCACTTTCTTTTCTAAAGATAAGACATGCTTTTCATAAATTAGAAAGTTTTTTTTTCTAATTTAAGAGAAATTGATAAAAATAAGGTTGAGTGAATAGATAACTCAACTTAAGATTTGCTTTTGCATGATTTGAGAGAAATTAAATAATAAATTATTTAATTGTGTGTGCATGGAGAAGAAAGCTTATTTTTAGAAGATTTGAAAGATATTTGAAGAATTTGAAGATAAGAAAGCAAATTAAATAAATAGATTTATTTAATTGTTGTGCATGATTTGGAAGAATAAATAAAATATTTGATTTATTTTATTTTTGGAGATTGAGAGGATTTAAATAAATTTAATTTGATTTATTCAAATTTGGAAGAATGAATTTGATTTAAATAAATAATTGAGAATTATTTAATTGTGGAAGAATAATAGAGGAATTTGATTTAATTAATTAAATAAAGAGAATTTATTCAATTAATGTCAAATTTTAGGAGTTTTGGAAGAATTTGATGAAATTAATTAAATAATTAGATTATTTAATTAACGTTGTAATGCAGGTGATTAGAAGAATTAGATGAAATGAAAGTCGTGTGATGACATGGTCATTTTAGGGTGTCTACATTTTACCCCTCTTTAGTGCAATGCAGTTTATAGCATTGCATCAAAGAAAATGATTGTTGAAGACATGATACAATTTTTGATGCCCCAGTGTAGGTAGTTGCCCCAGCACATGCCCCCTCGAGCGGGAAGATAGGGAAGCGATAGAATTATTAGGTTGACGCTCGACTAGAAGATTGTGTGGGACGAGGTTAGAAGGAAAAGTAGCAGGGGTTGGGAAGGCAGAAGAAAGATGGAGGGATGCTATAAATAGGTCCCATGGGGACCACAATCCTCATTTACACACTAGGAGCTTCTAAATTTAGAGCGTAGAGCCTCCAAACTTAGGGTGAGAGAGTTGAGTGGAAGGAGTTGACAGCAAGAAGAGATGTCGATTCCAGCGCACAAGCATCGGGCTGAGCTTGTGCGGACATACGGGAGGCCAACAGGAGCTCCAGCAGTGGTAAGTGTCCAAAAACCCCATTTTAATTTGATGTTTTAGGGTGGTTTAGGGCTAGGCTTAAGAAGGTCAATTAGGTAAGCCAAAAGCACTTTAGGATAAAAAGGCGCTATTGGTAGAAGGTTTAGGCACTTTTGGCAGGAAGGTATAGCACTTTTGGCAAAATAGAGCGCTATTGGCTTTTGGGGTTAGCGTAGCAGCGCAGTTGGTAGGGTGCTACAGCGCACTTGGTAGAGCAGTGAGGCGCGGTTGGTGGGGAAGCAATGCGCGGTTGGAAGGGATGAACAAAATCATGGCACCCTTGGTAGCGCAGTGAGGCATGGTTGGCAGCATGGAGCAGTGCACTTGTAAAACAAGTCACCTTTGGGGTAATATAGTGCAGCGCTTCTGCATAAGCAATAAGGCGTAGTTGGTAAGACAAGGCAGCACACTTGTGCACAACAAGGTGCTTTTGGTTTAGGCTAGAAGAGTGCAAGAGACTAGGGTTGACCAAAGGGTTGACTACCCTAGTTGGAGAAGAGAAGAGTTGTTCTTAGGGTAGAAGTTGGTAGGACTATAGAGGAATGGTTAAACTGACTGACAAGTGGTTGCTTGGATGTAGAGGATTATGCCGCCTTTCATGTCGAGAGAGCGACACCACCCTATAGCACATGAGGTAGTACAGCTGATGTGGGAGGAGGACGCGTTCCTAGAGCATGCGGGATTATGGCATGTGGCACACTTGACACACATTAGGGCGAATCTTGCCCTATTGACAGCAGTTGTGGAGAGATTTCGCAGTGAGATAGGCTCGTTTCACTTTCCAATAGGGGAGGTGACAGTGACGCTAGAGAATGTGTATCGCATCCTCAGGATTCAGATAGATGGAGAGAGAGTGGACTTTGAACTAGCGCAGGGTGAGGCAGGCTTGGTAGAGGTCTTCTTCACAGATGACCTACAGATAGACGACAGGGAGATTTGGTGGGCAGATGTCCCACGACTCTGTGACAGGATCAGATGGATAGGTTCTTCACTGGTTGGCGGCTTCCTATGCCCAGACAGGTGATCTAGAGGACTATCTGTGGGATGGGGCACAGTACTATTGGGGATGTTCACACATGGGACACAGTATGCATGGGGTCCTTGTGTGTTGGGATAGCTATATCGAGACATGCATGACTACGTGTACAGGAGGGGCCAGAGTCTCTTTGCAGGGGTGACTTTGCTACAGGTGTGGGTGTGGGAGCATATCCCAATGATCAGACCCATGACAGAGTGCCACCGAAACAGGGGAGAGCCATACGCATTCCTATATGAGGGAGTGATTACACATCAGAGGCTGGGATCTATTAGCCATTGGAGGCGGCAGATTGATGAGATGGACCTATTTCTGTGGAGGCCATGGTTACTATGAGAGGAGTGGGAGGACGAGCATGAGCAGCTGATGTACTGTAGACAAGCTCGGTATCTGTTTGGGAGACAGACAGACACTATTGAGAGACACATGCCAGAGTGGGTACTTAGACAGTTTGGGTTGCCACAGGGACTGCCAGTGGGGGAAGCGACACATGCTAGGACACAACGGGAGGTTGGGGACTAGGATGCAGAGATTCCAGTAGCGACAGCATTGGCAGAGGTACAGGGACTTGTTCCCGTGAGATGGGATTGGGATATAGGATTGGCAGATCTAGGTACACTGCCAGAGTATGACAGGTACTGGCAGACACATAGACCAGTGAGATTGACGACACTAGGTGTGGTAGGGGCAGTGGGGGAGGTACTAGTCCCAGGTGCAGAGGCCAAGATCAAACAACAAGCTAGAGCAAGCAGATGTGGAGATGGCAGAGGAGGGGGATCCGGTCGTAGAGACTAATTTGTAGAGGACTGAGAGGTTGTTATAGGAGGAGATAGCCTAGAGGACTCGATTAGAGCTCTGGATGGTACAGTTGAGAAGGGACAGGGATGCAGCAAGGGTCAAGGTGAGACAGGCCGAGGCCTTAGCATAGGTGCAGACACAGGTAGCAGCAGCAGCATAGATAGCCCTGGCACACGCACAGGCACAGCTACAGATCCAGGCATAGGCATTGGTACAGGTACAAGTACAGGCGCCAGCTGCACCCGCAGTAGATGATGAGCAGCTAGCCCAGGTGACAAGGGAGAGAGACACAGAGGTACAGCTACGGATGACAGCAGAGGCCACACTCCATAGAGTGAGGCAAAAGAGAGATGAGGCACGCCGTGCACTGGGTGCCGATCAGAGGACCCTATATAGTGAGCTCGTCTGGGTGCAGGGAGAGCTAGTATCAGCAAGCAGAGAGGCAGAGTACTATAGGGTGCTTTACACAGGTGTGGTGCCAGTGGTGCAGCAAGAGCTGAGCTATAGAGATAGGAGCAAGTCTGGAGCATCAAGTTCTCATAGGATAGGGCAGTCATTGTCCTCAGTGAGAGGACCATTTGTGCCACTAGGGGGAGGAGGAGCAGTAGGGGGACCTGCACCGAGCACAGGTGGAGGACAGGGGCCACAGTAGGAGGGCAGCTTGACCCACTAGAGCATGTATATTTGTATATTGTATCATTTTGGATAGATGCCTGCATGCATCCTGATGTATAATTTGTGGGCTCTTGATAGCCTTGATGTACTATATTGATGTATATGTGGACTATTGATGTAGACACATACATTTTGTATTTTATGATGACCTTTACCTGAGACATATGATGATCTATTCAGCTTACTGTTGTTCATGCTTTGTATAAATGCACTTCTTGATGTCATGGATGCGATGATATGTATGTATGATTATGGATTTATGTGATGATGTATATTGCATATATGATGCTTATAAATGTATGATGAGAGAGAATTATGATGACATAGATGTTATGACTAGTGATATCTAACATGTGGGTTTTGCAGATAGTACCAAAGAGAAGAAAAGGAGGAGATGGAAGACAGAGACTATTGATCGATCCTTGCAATGAAAACGATATAAGGGTTGTGTGAATGGATGAATAATGAGCTTGTTGCAATGGTTTCACATTTGTATATAAAGAACAATCCTTATTTTCGATATGGCACGTGGATTGTTTACCACCAAGGTATAAAAGACCCAGGTGCAGGGATATTCGAGTGCATGGATGTTAACTCTGCAAGCAAGCGGTTTGAACTTAGATCCTTTTAGACATAATATGACCTTATTGGTACATGTGAATGAGCCATAGTCTTGAACATAAAATAAACTACAATACATGTAAATGCAAGAAGAATTATTAATATGTAAGATGATAGGTCGTAACACACACAAGATAAATAGAATGCTAAGAAAGATGCTAAAGATCATTCCTCAAACACGGCACACAAAAGCAATGACTATGCCCCCAATCCATACTACATCGCAACATACCAAGATTATAGATAAATCAAGGTAGCCTTGAATAGGTAAAGGATAAGGAACAAAAGATAAACCATAACACAAATTGACTGACTTACAAAGTAAACATACAGCGAACATATTCTCTTGTCAAAGAGGTTGCTCAGGATAGATTGGATAGGAAAGATAACAGCCTTATCATAGGAACTCTGTGTCCATTAAAGGGGGCTATCTACCTGAAAAGACAATATCTTGCTACTGGAAATGCTACATGTCACAAGAGATGCGTGTGTTGGTCTCGACAATGGAACACTCTACACAAGACAAGCCTATTGATCTAGGGCTTTGGTTAAGTAGGACTTAGCTGATGTTGGCAATCGATATGTAGGACAGTAGATGACTCTGGAAGTAGGCCTCTTTGCTTCAGGTTTGCTAAGGACTTTTTCTTTGAAAGGATGCGCTAGCTTACTGCTTGAGTTAGTCAAGTCAAGGTGAATGGATGTTGACAAACGGAAGACCAGAAAGGTGACATGCTAATGGATTGGGGTGGGTGGAGAATGATGGATCATGTGTGCTTGAGTACTAGATACATCCTTTGTATTCCAGACTGCCTACATACCCTGTATCCACGGGATCAATGCACATTATGATGAAAGATGAAAATGATAAAATATGTAGTTCTGGATAGAGTGATGAGATGGGTCAAGGTGAAAGGGGGAGATCTTATGTACCTGAGTACTGGATACTTCCTTCATATTCCAGACTACCTACATATCCATATCCATGGGATCAAGGTACTTTAAGATTGAGAAGATGATAATATGTAGTTCTGGTGGTTGCGATGATGTAGGAAATGTGTTGAGAAGATAATATCCTTATCGTAGTAGCAATGTGTCCGTTAAAGAGTGTTATCTGTGGAAAGGAGAAAAGATTGAAGAGCGCATTGTGAACCATGAACAAGGAACCACTCCTAGACCTAAGTTAAGGAAAGAGTTGCCCCCATTCCGGTAGAGGAATTTGCATGGGTGACCGATGGAGAAGACATAGAAAGTGGTGACCTAGGACAAGACAGTGCAAACTATTGACACAGATCAAGACATGGAATGATGACGAGAGACATTGACAAATTTCCAAGCTATACTAGATAAGGAGATGGAAATGCAAACAAAGTCAATGGTTTTATTATGGATGGATGCATGAAGCTTGTGGAATGAACAAGACTCGATAGATGATGGATGCTAACTCTACACATAGTGCCTATTTGCTAGGTTTTCACTATGGTACTTATCCAAGGCGCCTGTTTACCAGGTTTTCACCAGAGGACGAATTTTTTTGGATTTTTTTTTGTGTTTTTGTGGAATACTCTGAGGATTAGGCATAAAACTTCTTGAGATGGACACTGTTAAGTGGCTCATTGGGAGGAATGCCGTCAGGTGTAGCTAAAATATAAGCTCCTGATCCATATGCTGTTGTGATAATAAAGGGACCTAACCAGTTAGGCTCAAACTTGGCCTTCTTTTCTCGATCTGCTTGATTTCTCTTATTCTCTTTGAAGACAAGATCACCAACTTGAAACCGTCTTTCTTTGATCTTTTTGTTGTAATTATGCCAGAGGCGGTTTTGATAGACATGGAGATGATTGAGCGCTGCAAGGCGCCTCTCATCTAGTGGTTCAAGCTTAGCTAATCTGGAAGTGCGATACTCTTCTCTGCCGATCAAGTCCTGCATGGATACTTTGAGGGATGGGATCTCGACCTCTATAGGTAGGATGGCTTCAGAGCCATAGACCAAGGCATAGGGTGTGGCACCAGTTGGTGTTCTGATACTAGTATGGTAGGCCCATAGGGTGGGATTGAGTTGCAGGTGCCAATCACGACCAGCTTCATTAACCATTTTCTTGAGGATTTTGAGAATGGTTTTATTAGAAGCCTCAACTTGGCCGTTACTCTGCGGATAGTAGGGAGTTGAAAAGCGATGTTGGATATTGTATTGTATGCATAGGGCACGAACATCTTGGTTCTTGAATGGTCTCCCATTATCAGTGACAATGGCTTGGGGAATACCATACTGGCATATGAGGTAGTTAAAGATAAACTTGGCTATTTTCTTACTGGTAATATAGGTCATGGGAATGGCTTCCACCCACTTCGTGAAGTACTCAGTAGTGGTAATAATGAATTTGTGGCCATTGGATGAGGATGGGTGGATTTGTCCTATGAGGTCAAGACCCCATTGAGAAAAAGGCCAAGGAGTTGTCACAGGTTGTAATTCATGAGCTGGTGCATGAATCAAATCTCCACGCTACTGGCATTGTAGACACTTCTTAGCAAACTGTGCAGCATCTTGCTCTATTGTGGGCCAATAATAACCTATTCTAAGTAACTTCTTTGCGAGATTAGGACTAGTAGAATGTGCGCCACAGACACCTTCGTGTATGTCTCGTAAGGTAGCTTCGGCTTCTTCCGCGTTAAGACATCATAAGAGGATACCATCGAGACTCCAGCGATATAGTGTATCACCTAGAATGGTGTAATGGGAGGATCGACGGATAAAGGTTTTGCATTGGGTGGATGATAGGTCAAGGGGAAAGGTATTGTGTTTAAGGTATTCATAGATATCTTCATACCATGGAGAATTGGGACCAACAAGTTCGCAGATCATTTTAGTAATGGGAACATTGACGGCTAGTATCAACAATTGCTCAATCAAGAATTCGCATTTCTGTGTATTAGCAGGCATGTCAATCAGTGACCCGACAAAAGCCATAGAATCTGCAGCTTTGTTATGCTCTCTTGGAATTTGCTCAAATGTGATGCTAGAAAAATGTGGTTTGTAGGCATCCATTAGTTGCTTGTAGGGGACCAACTTTTCATCTTTTGTTTGGTACTCGTCTGTGACTTGGTGAATGACTAGTTGTGAGTCTCCATATACCTGTAATTCTATGATGTCCCATTGAACTGTTGTATCGAGACCTATGAGGAGTGCTTCATACTCGGCGATGTTGGTGCAAGGGAATGCAAGCCGATATGACTTTGGAATATAGTCATTTTGAGGTGTGATGAATAAGATGCCGGCCCCTGATCCATGCTGTGTGTAGAAACCATCAAAGTACAACTTCCACATTATTGAGTTGGAAAGAGTGAAGATATTTTCATCCAAAAAGTCTACTACCATAGAGTGTGTATCAGTCATGGGTGCTTCTGCTAGGGCTTGTCCCTTGATTGCTTTGCGATCCGTATACTCAATGTCAAACTCACTAAGGATCATGACCCATTTAGCTAGTCTGCCTATAAGAGCTGCTTTTACTAGTAGATATTTTAATGGATCAATTTTGGCGATAAGATTTGTGTGTTGGTTTAACATGTAATGCTGCAACTTTTGGGAAGCGAACACGACTGCTAAACAAGCTCTTTCCATCGGTGAATAATTGAGCTCATATCCCACCAAGGTTCTACTGATATAATAAATTGCATGCTCTTTTCCTATTTCATCATGTTGTGCTAGCAAGGTCCCTAGGGCGGAAGTTGTAGTGGAGATGTATAATATCAAAGGTTTATCAGCCATTGGTGGTACCAATACAGGAGGTGTAGCTAGATACTCTTTAAGTTGATCAAATGCTCCTTGACACTTATCGTCCCATCAAAATGAGACATCCTTTCGGAGTAAGTGTTGAAATGGTTGACATTTATTTGCTAGCTATGAGATGAAATGCCTAATGGATTGCAACCTTCCCTAAAGGCTCCTTAATGCTTTGAGGTTCTTTGGTGGAGGTATCTCCACTATAGCCTTTACTTTTGTTGGGTCTACTTTGATGCCTCTACGAAATACAATGTATCCTAACAACTTCCCTGATGTTACACCAAAGACACACTTCTTTGGATTGAGTCTTACTTGGTATTTCTTGAGCCTGTCAAAGATCTGTCCTAGAACTTGTATGTGATCTACCCTAGAAGATTTAGCTAGTATGTCATCAACATAGTCCTCCATGATATGATGAAAGAGATCGTGGACTATCACCGTCATTGCTCTTTGATAGGTTACCCTTGCATTCTTTAGACCAAACGGCATGACACACCAACAATAGTTACCCCAAGGACAAGTAAAAGTTATTTTATGTTGATCTTCTTCTGCTATTCTTATCTGATTGTAGCCTGAGAATCCATCCATGAGAGAGAGCATTTCATGACCTGCTGTCAAGTCTACTATAATATCAATGTTCGATAATGGAAAGTCATCTTTGGGACATGCTTTATTAAGATCTCTAAAATCATTGCACATGCGGATGCGCCCATTGGGTTTAGACACAGGTACAATGTTTGATACCTAGTCTAAATAATCAATAGGTCAGATGAACTTTGCATCTAACAGCTTCTGTATTTCCACTTTTACTAAGAGAGCTATCTGTGGGTGCATCTTCCTCAGCTTTTGCTTGACTGGTTTAACTTTTGGATCCACTGTGAGATAGTGAACTACTAGCTTAGGGTCTAACCCTAGCATATCAGCATAGGTCCACACAAAGTTGATGGTTCTCTGTAAGAAGAATTTGTTAAGATTCCTGTGCTCTGTTTTTGATAGTGATGCTGCTAGGAATGTGGTCTTTGGATTTTGCTCTATGCCAAGGTTTATCTCTATAGAATCTTCCGCTAGGAGAGCTGACTTCTCTTGATACTTAGATGGTAGGGGAAGGTCAAATCCTCCATCCTCAGGTGCCACAGTTGGGTTTTCACCTTTGGATATGTCCTTTGTTTTTACTATTTTGTGATCAGGAGGTGCCACAGTGTGGTTTTCACCTAGAGATCTTTCTTTATTTTTAATTTTGCGACTGGAGGATTTGGCATTCTCACCAAAATAAGTTGTTGGCTCTAGTTTCATTACAAAACCTACTTTATGATCGCCAAGAGAGATACCTTCCCAAAGTCCCATGAACTCAGCGAGAGCTTCGTCATTCTGAAATACATCTATAATGGGGGACCCTTGTTGGTCCCAATCGATAAGTTCAGGGTAGACAAGTGTGACATTCTGGGTGTTTGTGGTGGAGGTTAAGGATATGGAGGATAGCATAAAAATGGAGGATTCTACAAATAGGTTGGTCATATGGAGGGAAGAGTCATCGATGATATCCTCAGTAGACGTCGAATCAGCGGGAAAAGTTTCAGCCACCTCGTCAAGGATATACTCAATGTCCAAGGCGCGCGGTACCTTCTTACCAAATCCTAATCCCTTCTTGTCTAGTTTCTTTGTCACAATAATGGGTTCCATAGTTCCTTGATTCTATTTCCTAAGGCCACCTTTGCCTTTATAGCCCATGTGTTTGACTATCCTTAAGCCATTACCATATTGCTTAGTTGGTATTATGACTGGTTCTTTCTCTTTATAGAGCCAAGAAGAAATGTCCTCAATAGTTTCCTCCTCCAATAACCATCCCTATTGGAATTGGGTTAGAAATGCTGGGGGAGGAATAGCTACTTTTTTGGTTACTTTGGCAATGGGTGGTTGGCCGTAAGATTTTGGAGATAAAGGCATCCGCCCTACACAACAAGATTTTGAGATATCATAAGTTCCAAAGCCTATATCACAGATGTGCACTTTGATTTTAGGAATAGGATTAGGTTCACTTGTAGAGGCTTGTGTCAGAGTTTCAGGATCAACATATAGTGGGGATTCAAGGGCTTTTACATTGTCAGGCACTTGGTTGCAATTCTTATAACTGCCTTGCAAGACATGGCAGAATTCAAAAGGATTGGGGTCTCCTGGGATAGTGATCTCCGTACCATTGTATGCAAATTTTAGAGACTGATGGTACATGGAAGGAACAACTTTCATTGCATGGATCCATGGACGGCCTAGGATAATGTTGTAAGGTAGCTCAATATCAAGGACTTGACACCTAGTTTCAAGCATGACAGGACCCAGTTGTATAGGCAAGTGGATTATACCTTCTGAATGGCATTCAGCGTCATCATATCCCTTGATCGTAATACTTTGATTAGTGTTGACATGATCCTCAAAGTATCCCAATTGCTTAAGTAACTTTAAAGAATAGATGTTGAGACCAGCACCACCATCTATGAGTATACGTTTGATTTTGCACTTATGGATGAGAACTTCAATATGAGGGGCATCATTGTGACACAGATCATGGGATGGGAGGTCCTTTTTAGAAAAGACCACATTGTAGGGTGAAGCAATGTTACCTACTATAGCTTGGAAATCCGCGACCGCTATGTTGTTAGGAACCGAAGACTCTTGGAGGGCTTTTTCTAGCACTACTCTATGTGCAGGTGATGACCATAGAAGGTCCAAGATAGAGATCTATGCTGGCATTTTCCCTAGATGTTCGACAAGATTATAATCAAATTGAGCCAGAAGACTGGGTGTAGGACCACGAATGATGACACGACCACGCAAGTTGTAATAGCACAATCCTTAGATTTGCCTTTGATTGTGAGGGTAGACACTCGACTCTCTTCAAAATGACCTACAATGGAATCAAAGGAAGTGGAAGCATGATTGATACCTTTACCTCTATCCTGTGGAGGAGGTGGACCATGATGAGGAAATGGTTCCTTGTACATGTTGAGGTCTTTGTTTGTGTGCTGAGTTGGTGAATCATCTTGTAGAGATATTTGATTGCCTTCAATGAGATTTTGGATTAGGTGCTTGAGCTTCATGCACGATGCGGTTCTATGCCCTTTGCTCCTATGGAATTCATAATATTCATTTTCTCTATACCGTGCAGTTTTGTAAATAGGTTCACCATACGGGGGAGCATCAGGTAAGGTGATGAGGCCTTTGTGTAAAATCTTTTGTAGGACAGATTCTATGGGCTCTCCTAAGGGAGTGAATTGACGCCATGGAGGGTAATCTTGTTGAGGCCGCTCTTGTTGTTGTTGTTGTTGGTTTTGATAGGGTAGCCATTGTTGTTGCTGTTGTTGAGGTGGAGCTTGACTTGGTTTGGAAAGCTGCAGCAGCGTTTGCAAAGTTTGGACATGTTTAGAATTGACCACCCCATCGTTGACCACGTTTTTGTTTTTGTTCCAATATTTGGGTTTATCGCTCGATTGTTGATGAGGAGCATTGTCTTTCATTTCTTTGAAGATTTTGACTACACCTTTAGTAATGAGGGCCTTTTCAATGTTGATTCCCTTGTATGTGATTTCATCGAAGGTTGTAGCACTAAGGATTTGCAAATGGAAACCTAACTCTTGGTTGAGGTTCTGCACAAATATGCTAACCAGTTGTTTCTCTGGAATCTTGAAAGGGAATTTGCTAGCCATTTGTCTCCATCTTTGAAGGAAAGAAATGAAAGTTTCACCATTTTTCTATTTATTGTTTCATAGATCAGTCATGGAGATCTTGTGCTCTGCGTTGTAAGAAAAATGGGTGGCAAATTTCTCTACTAGTTTGTTAAAAGACTTGATACCCGTAGGTAAGTGTGAGAACCATTCTATAGCTTGACCTCCAAGACTGTGAGGAAAGAGACGCATAAGATATGTGTCATTATGTGAGACCTCGAAGCAAGCAAGATAGAATTCCCTAAGATGGTCTTTTGGGTCACCTTTTCCTTTGTATTTATCAAATTTAGGAATAGTGAAATTTTGAGGAAAAGGGATCATGGGTAATGACCGATCAAAAGGATAAGGACACACTTCTTCTAAAGAGAAGGTCTTCTTGGTGTGGCCAAACGTAAGATCAGATAGCTGTTGTTGAACTTCCATGATTTTTAGCTCCATCGCTGTGGGAGGGGTTGGAAACATCTCCTATTGTCCTAGAAGTGGTTGTTGCTTCCCATACAGAAGATTGTAGTGTAAGCCATGAGCATTGGTATTATAAGGGTCGTAAGAGTGGTTGGGGTCATACGCGTTGTATGTTGGATTCAGATTGGGTTGGAATTGGATGTTTTAATTTGGAAGAGGTGGAGGTGGCGCTAGGTAAGAATGTTGGCTTTGTGATGGTTGAAGAAAAGAATTGGGTGGAGGAAAGCTAAAGTGCGTTGGATTAGGTTGCGATGGCTGCACATAGCTTTGGGAAACTTGACGTTGGGGAAGTTGAGGGTGACTAGGCAATGTGTGAAAGAAATTTAGCGCTGATGAACGTAGTGGAGGAGGGACGTAGGTAGAAGTGATTTGCGATGGTTGATTGAGGATGAGTGTAGAAGAATTTTGTGGTGGGGATTGCATGACTCTAATTGGTTGAGAGACATGAAGGTTTGATGATATGGGAGGTGGTATGTGTTGAGACCCTTGTTGCATGGCTACATAGTTGTTCCCCAGATTGTAATTTGGTGGGAAACCTATTCGTGAAGGAGTAACCAAAATTCTACTTGCGGTTGGTGTGGACACTTTAGGAGTGTGTTGTATATTTGATCAAGCTAAGGTGGCTTTCTTAGCTAGCTCCGCTTGACGTTGGAGATTTTCTTGTTGATTTTTGTAGATCTCCATAGGAGTCAGAAGCAGTTTAATGGCCCTCTTTCCTGTTGGGTTTTGAATAAGGGGATTCTTATATTGTACCATTGTTTTCCCTTGTGAGCCTTGTTTGGGTAAATGCGTGGTCACTGTTAACATGGTTTGGACCACCTTTATGGCACTTAGGGTGTTGTTTGTCTCCTTGAGAGTGGATAAATCAAAATCTTTAGGTAACTTGTCTCCTTGCTCTGCTAGCAAGCGAAAGAAATGATCTTGGTTCTCGCTAAGGATTTTGTCAAAGGCAGCCACGACTCTAGGTTCTTATATGATATCATCAAGATCTTGCCCATCTTCTTGAGAGGATTAACCCGTTTCAAAGTGTCGCTCTTCTTGAGATGGGGCTAGATCTGTAGTATAACCATGTGGGACAAAATCTGAAGGCATGCTAGTGGTATAGTGAGGTGTGCTTACCAAAGGGACCTGACCTTCTTGAGGTGTGACTTGATCAATAGTATATCCTTGTGGCACAAAATCCAGAGGCAAGCCAGTGGTATAGTGAGGTGTACTTACCAAAGGGACCCTACCCTCATGAGGAGTGCTAGGGTGGTCAAGGTGCGGCACATTGGGAGAATTGGTAGATCTTTCCGTGGGTGTTCTAGGAGTAACCTTGGGAGTAATGTTGAGACGGCCTAATTGTGGTGTGTGAGGAGGTGATTTACGCTTCCTAGGGACAACTTGCTTGGATTTCATAGTTTGCTAAAGCCTAGTGGTAACCATGGAATACACTAGGATAAGAGGTAATGCTGGTATTTTGCTTGTGTTTTGAGAAAGACAAACTCTGATGCACAAATAACTGGACCAAAGGTGCTATACTGTTTGACCAGAGGCACAGGATTGTGCAACCAAAAGTGTGTTACTGTAATACCAAAGGCGATGGACTGAGATACCAAAGGTGAGGTACTGCTATACCAAAGGTAAGCTACGGTGACCAAAAGTGAGCTACTGTACCACCAAGGGCGAGCTGCTGTAATACCAGAGGCACTGAAGTAGTGTCTGATATTTTTAAAGGCAATTTTGATAGATTTGGTTATGGTTCTGATTGGATTTGTCTTTGGCAAGAGAAAACACAGAAAATAAGTGGTCAAAAAAAAGGACTGACACAACAGATAGTGTATGTTTGAGGCTTACAAAAAAGCCCAATGTTTCCACAGGTATAAGACAATTGCAATCAATAATAAGCACTTTTTATCCCTAGAGACAAGGTTTCATTGCAGTAGATCAGCTCACAGCTTAATACTCTGTCGATAAAAATATCATTCCATGAAGGTGTCAGATATTTTGTATCTTTGTGAGAGATGATAGGTAGAGATATCTCACCCTCCCCTTGGAAAGCTCAAGTAGGTCACAAGAGCTTTATGGCCAAGGGAATACTATCTCTTCTCAAGGGAACCAATGGTGAGTATCTTAAGGGCTTAAATCGATTCCCCTTGTATTGATGATTACCACAACGTTCAGAGGTAGATCAGGTAGTCTCTATGTATAATGGTTCTTAGTAAATTTGAGGGATCAATGCCTTACGAACAATGTGACAAGCTACTAAAAGCTTTAACCAATCCTACTAAGAGTATCAAACACTTCGCTCAATGTGAAAATCATTTCCACAAAGAGCTAGTACACCTCTTTTCAGTTTGGCACCACAAGGTAAGGCTGACGTCGGTTAGGACTTGGCTTTCGCCTTATCCCTCTTATATAGTGGTTCAAAGGAAATGAAATGCAATCCAAAAGCAAGCCCTTCTAAAGGAAGTACTGAAATGTAAGAGCAAGCACATCAAACAAAGGTTCAATTGTCCCGTTATAAGAAAAATGAGGTGCAACTAAATTAGGCACACACAAGTTTGTAGTTGTTAATTGTCCCTTTATGAAATTGAAGTGTTTGGCATTCATGTCCATTGTCCCTTAGAAAATTGAGGTGTTTTCACATACATGTCCATTGTCCCTTAAGAAAAGAAGTATGTTCCTAAAACTTAGATTGCCGAAATGATTTATTCAATTATCCCTTAAAAAGGCAATATGTTTCTAAGACTTAGTGAGATAAATCAAGATTTCTTCAATGCTCATCTTGCATGAACATATTAGAAAAAAAAATTTGCTCTGTGTGAGTGATAAGAAGCTGCAACAAGTGAATTACTACCACAAAAACTCACAAGTTAGCAAAAATAAATCAATTTGACCAAAAGCGAGTTACTGTCTTACCAAAAGTGACTTACTATGATACCAATAGTGCCGCACTATGCTTCCAAACGCGCGGTGATGCAAACCAAAAGTGACTCACTGTGCTATCAGAAGCACTGAATCAGAGCCAGAAGCATGGTACTGTGCTACTGAAAGTGTTGTAATGTGTAACCAAATGCGCTGCATGAGACTCAGATCCAAAAAAAGTTTATGCTTTGTCAAAATAACTAGGTTTAGATAGGATTTTATGATTGATCTAATGTTCTGAGAAGTAATATCTGCTAGATCTGTATCCTAAAATCAATCAAACTCAAAAAGGTGTCGCAAATAGATAGGTTAACTCAAATATTGAAATAACCCCTAAATAAGTCAACTTAGGAAGTATTAAAAAGACAGTTTGAAAGACAAATAAAATAGCTTGTCAGACAAATCAAAGATATGTATATGAATTAAACCCTGTAAAAACACCAACCAATGTCAGAAAAATCTATTTTGTCGAAAGCGCTTAACGATACTACCAAAAGCGCCGGTCTGTGTTACCAAAAGCACTTCTCTGTGTTACCAGAAGCACCGTAGTATCGCCTGAGGGCGCTATACTGTGCCTCCAAGAGTGCTTAAGGATACTACCAAAAGCACTTTTTTGTGTTTTTTGCGTTGTTCCGTACTGTAACTTCAAAAAAATCAATTTCTTAAAGAAAAAGAGGGATTAGTGGGTCCCATTGGGTGTGCCAGAATGTGTATGAGGAAAATTGACTATGATAAACTAAACAAATAAAAAACCCAATAACATAAGAGAACCGATCTAAATAAAAGCCATTAATAATAAATCAATGAAACATGAAAGCTTTTACCAAGATTTATATTGTTCCCTTTGGATAAATGTGGATTGCTCAATAGTATTGCAAAACCATGGTTGCAACAAGCAAGTAGTGTGCTCAAAGATCAATGTTAAGAGATCGTGAAGTTGCTCAATCAATACGATGTATGCTCAAAGCGCTGTTAAGTATGCCTCAGAATAAGTGATCGAAGAGGCTTAATGAAGGAGATGAGTGGGGTTTATATAGGTTTCAAGGAAGATCGATCAATGGTCCAGATAATTCAGAAGAATCAACAGAGGAGAACAGTTGAGGAACATGCAACGAATAAGAAGAAGACAAGTGTCACACAAAAGTTGTTTTCTTTGAGTTAATCACTTTCTTTTCTAAAGATAAGACATGTTTTTCATAAATTCGAAAGTTTTTTTTCTAATTTAAGAGAAATTGATAAAAACAAGGTTGAGTGAATAGATAACTCAACTTAAGATTTGCTTTTGCATGATTTGAGAGAAATTAAATAATAAATTATTTAATTGTGTGTGCATGGAGAAGAAAGCTTATTTTTAGAAGATTTGAAAGATATTTAAAGAATTTGAAGATAAGAAAGCAAATTAAATAAATAGATTTATTTAATTGTTGTGCATGATTTGGAAAAATAAATAAAATATTTGATTTATTTTATTTTTGGAGATTGAGAGGATTTAAATAAATTTGATTTGATTTATTCAAATTTGGAAGAATGAATTTGATTTAATTAAATAATTGGGAATTATTTAATTGTTTGGATGAGAGGGAATTTGTGATAAATTAATTAAATAATGGGATTTATTTAATTAATGGAGACTTGAGATTTGGAAAGAAGATAATTATCTAATTAAATAATTAAAATTATTTAATTGTGGAAGAATAATAGAGGAATTTGATTTAATTAATTAAATAAAGAGAATTTATTCAATTAATGTCAAATTTTAGGAGTTTTGGAAGAATTTGATGAAATTAATTAAATAATTAGATTATTTAATTAACGTTGTAATGCAAGTGATTACAAGAATTAGATGAAATACAAGTCATGCGATGACATGGTCATTTTAGGGTGTCTACACTGTGTATGCTTATTTTCCTCAGTTTACAAAAGATGTTGGGATGAAAGATTTTCGTCGAGTTAATGATTCATTTTTAATGTTTTTGGTGAGAAAGTTGAACTGTAATTCTAAAATGAGGATTTCCCTGAGGCTGCATCTCTGGTTATGCAATTTGGGAGTTTTATATTCAATTTGATAGGTTCACCTACCTGAGACTGGGGGGTTATGAGTTAGCCCCAACCAAGTTGCCTCAGTACCCTAATGACTATATTGTCTTTTTGGAAGTTTGTAGACAAATGACTGCTGTAAATGTCAAATACCAGAATATGAGAAAGAAAGGCTACACATTTCCATTGTCTTTATCAGGTTATTTTTGTAAAAATAAAGATGTCGGTAAAGGAGTCGAGCATGCATTGGCAGAATTTAATCTTCACTCTTTATCTTTGAGGCAACACTTTGACAGCAAGAACTATGTAAAGCAGAACTTTTATGGCTTTAGCTCTTATGAGCATCGTTCGAGCCTAGAAGACTTCTAGGAGGATTGTGTGGATGACTGTGAAGTTGTAAGAAGAAGCTACATGAGACTTACCATAAGTCAAATCTGGGATTTTGGTTTACCCATTTATATTCTAGAAAAAGTTGAGGAGGATCTAAAGTAATGGATGTAGAATACCAAAATCTGTTATTAAAACCCCTTCCCCATATAAATAGGTCTGAGAAGGAGGTTGTGGATATAAATGTTCATTCTGCACCAGTGATTAAGAGGACTGAAGATTGGTTGATTGGTAAATAGTGTGGACATGCCAATTCACCTCATGAATCAGGTAGTTCAAGGGCTACTAGAGAAAAAATAGTGCAGAATTCTTTCATGCAGAGTTCCACATGGCCACATGACATGTCATAATCTATTTCTAATTCATAGTCAGGAGGTGATTGTGAGAGGCGCAATGATGCCCTCAAATTGAAATCAGTATGTGAATTAGATAGTCCTCTTGTGAGGAAAAGAAATGTTTAGACAGTGGCAATGAACCCCAACCCCATTTTTGATTCAATTGTTAATGATAGCTCTTTTCCCACTTTTCTTGATGTATCCTCTTCTCCTAATAATGAAGAAATTCTTGTTGTTTCCCCATTGGAAGATAGAAATAAATCTATGTCTAACAATGTAAAAACTACTGTGGTGACTTCCTCTCCTAGCTGGCTGAAATAGGTGGTAGAGAAAAAGAAGAAAACTGTTCCCACCATGGCCAAAGAAATTGGTACTGTTGCTATGCTTTTGCAAGGGACTTCAAAGCCTAAGAAGGCTAGGAGAATGTCCAGGATGATAAATGATGCTACTTCTGGCCACTAGGTATTAGAAATTATTGACCCCATAAAAGATTTGGATGAAAATGATATAAATGAGGTAGATTATAAAATAAGTCATATTGACTTGGGCCCTTCCACTCTTGATTGGGAGTCATACCATGCAAATTATTCTGTCAATGTTTTGATTAAAAGGGCCAAAGAAGAAAGGAAAGAAAATATAAAAATCCAATCTCAAATCTTGTCTTTGAGCCAATTCATCTGGTCAATAGTGACACCTTCTCCTCAAGAAGCTCTTAACTCAAAGGTCATTGGGATCAATGCAAATATTGTTAAGCAAATTAAAAAGAGTCAGAATTTTGTTAGGGCTATCAATGAGTGGGTTGAAAAATTATCTTGTGATATTTTTTTTTTTGACTAAAATGATACAAAGCTATTCTCTTATACACAATAAAAGAAAAGAATTTATCAATGAGCTTCAACAAGTAAGAAAGGAACTTAAGGAAGGCTTTTCCTCAGGGGTTAGGCAGTCAGGGAGGATTGCGGGAAAACTTGCTTCCAAGGCCAAACTTATTGATTATTTTGAGAGCGCATCTGATGAGTCCACCCAGGGTGATGAGGCTAAGGTTATGGATGTGCAGGAGATTTCTGAGGATGCTGATGGTAAGCATGGGAATAAAGAGGTGGAGGCTACTGGTGGGGATGCTAGTGATTCTGTGGGTAATGCTGGCGAAGTGGGAAACATGTTCGTGGAGGAAGCTGATGATGAAACGGAGACCGATGCTGGTTATGGGACTAACATTGTTGTTCTGAGGGGCCATGTTGAGAAGCTGGAATAGACTTTTTCCACTATGCTCAAGCATACTATTTTACTTAATATTTCTGTGTTGCAGGATCTTGGGGCTACCGTTGTTGTTGACACTGATCAGAACTCTAAAAATTTGGATGACTTCATTGAATCCATGGTTAAACAAGGAGAGAATCTTCCTCCTTAGTTCTTGTTTCTTTTATGCTGGTGATACTCTATTACTTCATATATACTATCTTTAGTCTGGTGTTACTGTCTATGTTGTTTATGCTGGGTAAGCAATTTATGCTGTAACAGTTTTGAGGCTCTTTTGTGCTGATGCCTCTGGGGTTTCTTTTTGCTATTTTGTAAGGGTTCGGCCCCTCGTTTTAGCCGCCTTATATTATCAAAAACAAGTAAGAAAGGAAAAGGGAAGTACTTATGTGTTTTTGAGGGAGGTTGCTGAGTTAGCAGCCTTAGATTCCACAACACTCACAAAGGAAAATCTGGCTAGCGACCCCTGTGAAATTGATTTGTCCTGGGTTGACTCATTGGACTCGAAGCTCAATATGTATGACAATCTTATCGATGAGACCAACAAGGCTCTGCAAGAATACCTAGATCTAATGCTTGGTATTCAGAGAGATTGTAATGCACTTGAAATAAATATTTTGGATGACTTCAGAGAAAACCTATGTGATCCCAAGGATATCAACAAAGAAGTCAAAGACATGCTTTGTAGTGAGCTTTCTGATCCTGAGCCTATTTCTGGTGAATCGTTGAGCAAATTGGGCTTTAAGCAAGTTGATCTTAATGGTTATAGAAATAAGGATGAGATGATCCAAGAGACCATGGTGGGAGTAGCTAAGAACTTGGCCAAATTCAAAACCAAATTGCAGAACACTACTGTTCCAGGGAGCAAAAGTATTGATGCTATCATCACAAAGTATCGTGAGTACAAGCTGAGGTTGAAGGTGTGAGAGAAGATGGCGGAAGATTAAATGGTGGAGAGTGTTGAAGATCCTAAAGAAGATGAAGGGGTGGTGAATAAAGTTTATTTCTTTTATGCTTTTCAAGTTATCTGGCTCAAAACTTTTAAAGACTTTATTTTTAAAAAAAGAAACGGTTGTCCTCAAGAAACCATTCCTCTTTCAAAGATAGTTATTATTTTATGCCTATAAATATGTAATTGGGAACATGGAAGCATCTTTCTAGTTGGGCAAACTTTGTTTTTCTCAATTTAGTTAGATATCTCATATGTTTGTTTGATTTCAATCTACTTCAATAAATAGAAAAGATACATAGTTGGAATTGTCCATGCTTATATGATCTTTGTATTATAATGTTTGGGCTATCATTCTGCTTATGTTGAATGTCATATTTGTGGTTATCTTTCTTTATGTTGGAGAATTTAGTTGGTGATTTCATTGCTGTGGATATCTATCTTTGAATGGATATGTTATGGTGATAATGATTCAAATTCTTCTTATTTCAATTATTATTATTTGAAGTCTTTGAGCTTCTATGAGTATTAGTTCATTTATTCGTATGAAAATCTCCTTTCAAAGCTTTCTGGTTAAAAGTGTTTCCTTTCTTTGCTTTTTGGTTAAAAGCATCATATATTTTTGATTTGTTGAACATCAACTGAAGGTAGCTACCACCTTGTAAAATAAGCAGAGAGTTAGTTATAAAATATTATTATTATGGATTCAACCATGATTACATTTGTCATTTGTTTGGGTGAAAGAATATAGAGTTAAATGGAAAATCTGCAAGCAGCAGATTCAAAAGTTGAAAAGTGTACATTCATTGGATATGGTGATAATATTAAAGGTTATAAGCTTTGGAATCCACTAACCCATAAGATTATCTATTCTAGAGATGTTATTTTCAGGGAACTTAGAGCTACTCCTCAACCTGAGCAACCAAAAGAAAAAGATGAAAAGGTAAAGAGAGTGCATTGGAATTATTCTAGTAGATAGCATTAGAATTATGCGAAAAGGGTACTTAAATATCTTGCAGGTACTCTTGACTATTGTTTGGTTTACTCTGGTATTGATAGTGTTGATAAATCTTTAGACATACATAGTTTTGTTGATTTAGATTGGGTAGGTAACTTGGATAGTCAAAGGTTCACTAGTTTCTATGTATTTACTCTATTTGGAGGAGCAGTGAGTTGGATGAGTAAGAGGCAGCTCATAGTTTCTTTGGCCACTACAGAAGTAGAGTATATGGCTGCTACCCATGTCTCTAAGGAGGTAGTTTAGTTAAGGAGAATGTGTATAGGTATTGGATTTAATTGCATGATCATTCAAATTGGTTGTGATAGCCAAAGTGCTATCTATTTGGCTAAGAATCCTATGTATCATGCTCGGACTAAGCATGTTGATGTTCAATATCACTTTGTTTGAGAGTTGGTTGTGAATGGACAGATTGAGCTAAAGAAGATAGACACTTAGGAGAATGTTGCAGATTCATTGACCAAGCCTGTGAGCACAAAAAGGTTTGTATGGTGCAGAGAGGCCATAGGCCTTGTTTCTAGTGCCTGATTATATTTTATTTGATTTCCTATGGATTGATTTACAATGCATAATGTCAAGTGGGAGAATGTTGGAATAAGGTACCATTAACCTTGTAAATTCTCATATTGTATTTATCCCATTTATTTGTTTGTTATTTGTAATTTCCCATAAGAGAATGCGGTAGTCTCATTGACAGTGGTAATTTCAGAGTTACCCGCAGAAGTTACAGAGTAACATTTACTGTTGGAAAATGTAAAACTCAAAGGTAAATGAGGGTAGGTGTTCCCCTTGAGGAATCTACTATTTTTAGCTTGTATGATTGTTACCAATTTTTCTCTATAGCCCAAATTGGTCAAGCTGGAGTACATTCAGTTCAATTTAGATGAGGAAGTTTATAACATTTGCCTGTTATCTTTTTTTCATAGCTGGAGTGCTTGAAGGATTTAGTGATGATGCATTGTTATAACAGAGAGAAAAAAAGGATTTAGTTAATCATTCATTGCATTGCAGATTTTGCTTGAGAGATAAGTTGTTTCATTTTATTACAATGATTATTCAATTTTACAAATGAGATACACAAATGGAATAAGCATTACATTGAATGAAAATATAATAGATCAAGTGTCCCACACAAGCCATGGGAATAGCTGAGTCAATAGATAATAGAGAGTATACTATGCATCTAAAAAACTAAAGAAAAGAAGTAAATAGGATAGAGCATATCTATCATTGCCTATTTAGGATCTTGGTTGAGTTAATTCTTGTTGCAGCTACTCCTTTTCTCTCGACCCTTAATGAACCTGCAGGAGAAGTGAAGATTTTGTTAGAGCTCAAGATATGGAATATCCAATGAACTTCATCAGGCAGAAACATAATACACTATTTGTGATTTATTGAATCAGATACAAATCATCCATCGACACGAGGAATAGAAAATGAAACATCATTAAGCTTCACTATTTTAATCTAATATGTTTGTTTCCTGTGCAAGTATAGAAGAAGTCATGTTGTTGTTTAAAGACCATTTTAGCACATGGTACAAAGTGGGCTCCCACAAGGGTTGAGCCCAACATGTTGCCCCTGAACCCAAGGGGATTGAAGCAGGAATACTACATTAGTTCAGTGCATGAGCTTCAAGCTCAATGCCCACCTATGATTGACAATTCAGGGTAATTTGAAGTGAGAACCCCTGGTGAGCATTGAGCTCATTCCAGGCAGCTCAAAAAGGACATTGTCGATATTATAATTTTGTTATATCTTTTTACTGTCACACCATCATTTGTTGTATTTAAAGTATGAAGAATAGTCCATATATTAGACAGGACAGTCAAGAATCATATCAATGTCAACTGAAAGGTACTCCTATCAAGAGATTACAACCAAGGAAGCATTATGGAGCATACCAATTATATATGGAAAGAGTGAACAAACTGTTACAGTGACTGATGCAGGACTTATCAAATGATATAGAGTCATATGAGCATGGAACTTCAATGACATATGGAACCTCCAAGAGATCATATGTTATAGATGTTGCTATAGGAGGTAGTATGTGGGGAAATGCTATTCACAAAAGGATTTTACCTTAGCCAAGTGAAATAAAAGAGTTATTGTCTTTGAACATGACATATCTTACCATGAGCTATATTAGCCTCATGACATGTATGCCATTGAGTAGCAACAATTGTAAGAAATGAACATTTTCATTATACAGGAAGAGACAGTCAAACTGATATAATAACAAATCTAACTCAGAAATACACATGATACATAGAAAAATTCATGCCTCAGCTAGTAGAGTGAAGGAGCCTCCACCATCCAATATGGTATGTATATATTTACATTTGATATGATACAGTGAACTAGATGCCAAGTATGTGTGCCATAAGACAGATCTAATTGAAACATTCAGATTATATACATATCAAATGTAAACAGAAATACTAATCATCAAATGGAGTATGTACAGATATATGGTTGTATGAGATTAAGACAGCCTCTACAGGAAGTACAAAAAGGGGACATGTGTATTGTGGTTACAAAGTGCAATTGGAGTAGCAAGGAAATGAACCATTGTTTTTATATTGATTTCATTAAGTATTACTTTTGCAAGCAAAAGGAGCAAAATGAATCAAGTTTCTCTGCATATAGTGAAAATGAAGAGTTTTTTTGAACTCATGAAAGCAGTATTTTGGCATTTACAAAGTGAAAGAACAATGTGATTTCATACTGAAAATGAATGGAGAATGTCATTTTGTGCCAACAAGGTAGCGACCAAGAATACATTTTCCTTCACAAAGGACAAAACCCATATAAATTTGCATATTGTAACCACAGATATAGATGGAAATCAGGGTTTTATGTATGTGTATATTACGGAGCCAAATACTTCTACAAAGGTAAAATATAAGACATTTTTCAGTCACGGTATAGGATAATGATGTTATATTTCATATATTTAAACTGGAAAAAATTTGGTTCATATTCTTGAGATCTGCTGCCTAGGAGTGTGTGACCTGCAAACCCTTGTCATATTTTGCATGCACAAGTTTCAGATACAACATAGATAATAAGTTATAAACTTATTTGCATAGGAAATACATCTACAAAAGAAGATCGAGGGTTTGAACCCTAGGGTTTGATAATACCCAGAAAATGATGAAAACACAATAATGAAGCCGCGGCCTAGTGTTCAGAAGATGATCAAAAGACCATTTTTATGTCAGAAGGTAGTCACGGCTAGGGATGGTCGAACCCACTTTGGGGTTTTACACAAAAGTTACAATCAATAGAATCATGAAAGATTTCAACTTCACACAAGCATGCTCAAAAATATGTGCCATTACCATGGCCATGGAGTTCTCTAAATTTTCTAGAAAGTCAAGGCATGAGTTTAAACAGAAACATCTATTTTGTTCATTATGGACTCGAATGGAGCATTTTTTGCAGATGATAATGAAAATACAGAGGTTCGAATGATGGAGGTTTACCAAGTTTTGCCATTGCAAAAGAACCCATTTGAAATCAAACTAAAAGCTTTGATAATATTCCCAGTGACGACCTCAAATATGTTTGCCAGTATATACACAGAGGAAGGTAACAACATTAAAACAAAAGAAATGCTCAGAGATTTGGCCATATCCATGGCCTGTAAGGCCGAAATGTTTCAAAGAACGAAAAGAATGTCAGATTTGTGATGAAATTGAACTCACCTTCAAGTTCCCTGTAGAGATCTTCACCAAAGGTGCTTCACAATAGAAGAAAATATGAGGAAATATTCAAGAGTCCAGTGTTCCAGTCAAATCCCAGTCAGTTGTGGTGGCCATGAGTACACACAGAGGGAATAACATTGAAAATCAAAACATGGAGTACATTAGAGGTTATCATGGCCGTGGCCAGAGGGTTGGAAAGACTGCAATAAATGAAGGAAATGGTTCGATATGTGTCACCAAGGATATTACCTTCATCTTCCTACATGAATCTTCATAGCAAATGCCTTGTGACAACAAAATGGAGGATTTTTGTGCTCCAAACCCTAGCCATGGTGGTGGCGGTATGCAGAGCTATGTTTCAAATGCTCAAAGGTGAAATTGATCCTGAGATCATAGGGTTCGAAGAGTTTTGTGTGTTAGGGTTTCATTTAGTCCTAACTCCAATATAATTTTGTCACATCAATTTCTATTTTTCAGCTTCGACTAATGCCCATCGTGGTGTTATGTTCACTTTGCCATGCCTAGAGGACTATTTGACCACCTTTGAAGGTGAAGATGAATATATTTTCATGATGCCTTTAAAATGTAGATTGAGTGGAGGTTGAGCCCTAGGGGCTTTTAATTTTTCAAAACCTAATATGCCCTTAGGAATTTTTCGCAAGCTAGAAAGACAACCCTCATAGGCTTTCATTTTTTGCAAAACCATAGATTATGCCATGATATATTTTTATGATTTTTATAGAAAATCATATATCCATCAATTGTAATATACTTGGCACGTGTAAAATCAAAGCCTTATATTGTTTTTTTTTTTTTGTGAAAGATCAAATCAAGACAAATTAGGAAATAAAAACTGTGAATCATTGTAAAATGATATTTAAAGCAATGTGTTTATAAATTGCTCTCAAATATTCATTATTTATGTAGTTAAAGCAAACAATATCTTTCTTCTTGAGCTTGGTTTCTTTTGGGAAGATATGGACAAAATAGAGTTTTTGTTTGGGTAGACAAAGCATATTTTTTGGTGGGACCACCTTGGAGGGATTTTTGGTAGTTTCTTTCTTCAATTTGGAGACAGTTTAGTGGCAGTTTTTAAGGCATTTTTATGGAGCTTGAAAATGGATTAGGATAACTATTTTTAGGAGCTTTTTCCCAGCTTTTCCAAAGGGATCATTCTTTAGGCATATATTGGAGAAAGCTAGCTCTTTCTAGGTAGTTGATATCATTGGTTTTTCTCTCTTGAGCACAGTCAGAGAGTTTGTAAACAATTTTGACTCAATTTTATCAGACTTTCATGTACTCCTTTCAGTTGAATACAACAAAGCAGTCCTATTTCACTTCTTTTGGCTGCATAGTTACAATATTTATTTGATGCCTCATTGTGATAATAAATATTTTATCCTTTGTTGTGTCTCATTACTAGAAACTGCATGCAAATAATTCATATGATCCTAGTTATATGTTGTGTTCAAATTGAACTTTCATATAAATTATTTTTGGATTGTATGTTCCAGGTGAGGTTGTGAGAGTTCATGTTTAAGGAGCTATTTGTGAGTGAATGTATTGAGATAGGTTAGAAATCAGGAGCATATTCTGTTTAAGTTTAAATTCTATTTCAGTTCATCCTCTCACCTTTTCCCTCTACAAAATCATTTAGATTAGAAAAAATTATTAGGAGAACCAGCTCACTCTGGAGGTTCACTCTGAGTTTAGGCAACCCACAGGCCTAGGCGTGTTCCCATGTGTCAATAGATAGCTAAGTCCATAGCTTAGCATAGGGTGTATATCTGATTGATAACAATGATAACTTGTCATAATGTGGTGTAAGTGGATTTATGGCAGTTGCAAGTTGTCATAAGATTCCATGCATGTATGACACATGTGACACCCATTATTAGTTTCGGTTACTATTATTAGTCCTAGGCACCCATATTGGGAAGATTTATTGTTGGTGGTATCTATGATGTGTCATAAGATGCTTTTACATGCTATTCTTGGCCCTGGGTGCCCAACCTTGCATGGGTGAGTTATTGCCACTTGGTGGTTGCATGTATGACACCATTTAATGATTGCATGTGGGGTTATTGGAGGAGAGAGAAAATTGATGCCTAGAATGGAGGGAAAACTCTTCTATAAATATTTTCTATTGTATTTGTTGTTGTAATATAGATTTTAGGTACTTAGGTGCTGCCAGAATGCTGTCAAGTTGAAGATTGGTGGAGAGAGTTGTTGAGTTCTTGTATTGTACAATCTTGTACAGATTAATACAAGCTTGTGCCTCTTTCCTAGTGGATTTTTTTACCTGCAAGGGTTTTCTCCACGTAAACATTGTGTTGTGTGTTCAATTTTCTGTTTTGATGTTTTGTGTTGCATAGTTTCTTTTGCATGTTACAATCTCCATTGATAATACACATTTAAAGATTGCAGAAATTATATTTGAATTAGATTTCCATTGAGTAGTTGTGCTTTCATTTCTAACAGAAATATGATGCTAACGCCTCGATATGTTGTCCAAAATAGTCAAAATTTGTGATTTTACCTTATTTTAGTCATATCTTATTTTGGCTTTCTTTCTCATGGACATCATAAAGTTGGATGAGGGGATTGACTTGGTGTTCTTGATCATAGATAGATTCTTATCATAGATAGGTGTGCTATGGGTATCTTGATCTTGGATAACTTGGATAACTTGATCTTGAGTAGGTTGGATAATTTGATCTTGATTTGGTTGAGTACATGTTTGATCCTACTTTACATTAGATTCTTAACATAGCTTTTAAGTTTGGATGAACATGGAGGTTTCTTGGATAGACTTGATAGGATTTAGATCATCAAAAACATGTTTGCATATGGATTTGGATTTAAACTCATGGTAAGAGACTCTTGAATAAGTTTGATAGGGTTGGAGTTATCGACAACATAATTGTGTAATGGATTTGGATTTAAACTTGGAATAAGAGACTCTTTAATAGGCTTGATAGGCATTGATTTACATGATAATATTTCATTGTTAACATGAATGGAACTAATAGACTCTTGGATAATTGGATGGACATAGGATTGCATGATGGTGTTGGATAGATAGGCATGATGCTAGGAGGATCTTTTTTATGCTTAATAGGCTTAGGATTGACAATATCTTCACATGATGTCACCTGATCATGGATGGGTATGTTATTTGGCTTTAGATTGCATGGGGCTATTTGTTGGATAGGCATGCTACCATATGACTCTTAGATAGGCTTGGAGTAGGTACACTCATTGTCTTGGAGTTTTCTAGTTTGATATTCTTCCTTTTCTAATAGTCTTTGGATAACCTCTTTCATACCTAAATTGGTTTGATTGAGGTGATTAGTTTGATGGGATAGATTCAATGTGTGGGATTCATCAAGTTCAATCTTAGATGTTGAAGGGTGTAGAAGGGTTGGTGGGAGATCTAATAAATGATGGACTATAGTGTAAGAACCACTTTAATAAGCTTGAATAAAATAATACTATTCTAACAAAATAGCACATAAAAAGAGAAGAAATAAAATTTTCCCATGAATATTACAACTCATGAAAAATACTTTCATCAATATAATCAAATAAGATTCAATACATCAGCTAATCAAATAGCTTAATAAATAAGATTATGCCTTTACAATATCTATCCATATAGGCTCATACAAAAGAGCATCACACCAAACAATGTCTTCGATACCATACCATATCTTTGACACTGAATCTATTAGAGAGAGAGAGCATTGAATCAAGGTGATTTACCACCGAGCCATAAGGCACATGCCTCCCTAGTATTACTTCTAAATGGAGAAGCCTCACCCTTCATGAGAGGTCTATCAAACTGAAGCTAGCATGCGTGAAGGAATCTGGTGTAGCATGATATATCTATCATCTATATAGCATATGTCAAATGCATATACTAAACTAATATCATGATATGGAAATAAGAAAATAAAACATCAAATAGTATCTATTACTAATATGACTGACAAGCTTTGCCCATAGCATCTTTTTCAGTTGTGTTTGGCTAGATAGGTTCAAGAAGGAACCTACCCTTCTTTGTTGCTCCATATTCAACACACATCCATGCTCTTTCTCTAACTCAACATACAGAAATACAGGAATACATTCACAACTTATGAAATCAACGTTGTGTATAAGGTCACATGAAAGGTCAATTACTTAAGCATTAAATCATACATCTGTTCAAGGAAGCATTCAAATATTTGAAGAGAAAACAACAACATGCAGTTGAAAACATAACCATACAAATGTATCAACCTCCAAAATACATTCATGAAAATATGATATTCTAAAAGTCAAGTCATAGATTGATAATTTCACAAAATTGTTCAAAACTAAAAAGCATAACTAGGCATGCAGTCCATTCACAATAAAAAGGAATTAAACACACATGAAATCCAGAGCATGATAACGTATGTTGACAAAATATCACAGAAGGATTTGATCATCGTAAACACACAACACATAATAGATTTGTAAACAAATGTAGAAATGTAGCATTGATGAACAATAAAAGAATTATACAAACTTATTGATTGAAACAATCACTAGTGTAAAGAAAATCCCTATTTTCTCAGTATCTTCCTTATTTTTTATTTCTTCACGACACTTGACACTTCCTAATCTAAGTACATTGAAATGTTTACTATTTTTTTCTTCTAGAACCCCCCCTTTTTTTCCCTTGCTTCATTCTTCTTGCTTTTCCCTTAATTCTCCTCTATCTTTTCTACATACTTGTTTTACAAATCAATATCGCCAAAAAATTACACCTTGAACCAAACATGAAAACTCTTTATAACCATATTGAAGAAAATAAATCAATAACCAAATCCCCCTCCAAGAATGCATGTTCAAAATAATAAAGAAAAGAAAGAGCAATCAATTTTCATAACTCCACTCACCCAAATAAATAATGTTATGATTCTTGTTGTGGAGTTCAAAAGGATTTTCGAGTTGTCTTCCCCCAACTCAATGCAATTTGAATATCGTATAATGAAGTCTTCATGCCAGCTAAATTTGTTATCTGTATGAAAAGATAATCAGTGAAATCCTCTAAAGCTTATAAGAAGTAGCCAGTGGTGATCATGGGGCAGCGGTTTCTACGCTAGGCACCATATTAACATCTGGCTCTTCCTTTCTATCATGATAATCAGACCCTCAATCATAGGCATTAGTCACTACCTAGTTTATCTTAAGCATTTAATTCAAAAAGCTCGTCAAATTAGGAATCTCCCGTCGGCAGCCCACCCGGTCGATACCTTTTTGAACAGCCTGTTTTGCCATTTATGGTCGTCATTTCCCTATCGACATTAAATCTTTTGTCGATCATAAAATCCTATTGCACATCTGTTCGCAGAAGTAACCATTACCACAGATCTTAGTCAATGCATTTGTAGTCGAGTGTTAGTCCATTGGTCGAGTGCTATGCTAAAGGACCCATACGTACGGAGAATAGCGACTGTTATGCTGAAGGACCCATACAGTCGACTGTATTCCTTTAATATTTTAACTTAACAGTTGGCATTCGTTATTCAACTTCAGGGTTAAGGGTGTAATAGTCGGCATTTAGCGTATAGAGTCGACATTTTGGGGTTTAGTGTTTGGTGTTAAAGGTTAAAAGTTTTAAATATCAACATAACACTATAATCACATGAGTAGGCACATGTGACCCAAAAGTCAAATAAGTGAAACCAGTCAATCCTTGTCTTCTCATACATGCCAAAGGAAGTGATTTTTTTTTTTCTTTTTGCCATAGTAGAGGTATACGACATCGGATTTTTGTAAACAAACACTCGTCGGAAAGGCAACAGGACAAACTTCGCAATTGTATAGCTTTCATCAGGTAATTTCATTGTTTTATTAGTCATTTTCTTAGTCAAACATCAGCTTCATTAAAAAACTTGAACTGAGCATAACATGAGCAAAACACATCCTTTTTCGACAATTTTTTTAAAAAAGTGCATAGAATTTCATAAACTTTCTATTTTTGTAGTTTATTTTGATGTATCAGATCACTATTTATAGGTTATTATCAGATCATATCTTTTGACCTAATCATCTTTTGGTAGCTAACATTTATCTATGCAGCCTGTTAAAACACATGTCAAAGAACGGAGAAAACAAACTACTAACATATCTTTTGCAGCCTTGATCGGTCCAAGACATAAACAATTTTCTTACCAAAGTAGGCACATTTAGTTTTGGTGCTTTAAAATGAAAAATTTGTTTGCAATGTGTCGGCTTTTCATTTCTTAGGCTTGCTTGCTTTGATTGTGTGTAACCTGACTTAGCAATGAGAGTATCCTCTCCCCCCACCTATCCAATGGATTTGGGGTGCAAGAGAAATCATTGCTAACTCTAGAGGGCTTGTCTTCCCATTGTGAGAAGGGGCATGACCCAAGCAGAAATAAGCTAAAGCCAAACCCTTCCAAGCCGCTATATAAATAAGGCGTTTGTGCCGAACGTTGCAAACGTCAAGTGTTGTTGCGCTATATTGACGAATGTTTCCCCCAAACCCTACTGAGCGTAACCTCGGCAGGCTAGGAAGCCTCCATTAATGGAGCAAATTGCTGCATGTATAGCCACCCGAATGGGAGCCCTTACTACAAACTCTGTTTAGCAGCAAAAAAACCCTCTATTTGTTGGCGTAGCAGGTCAGACCTCTAAAGTCGTCCCACACTTTCATGGCTCTTAGCAGAGATAGAAAAGTACCTTAAGATCTACGTGTCTTTAGGACTTGGAACCTGGTGTGCTTGAGAAGTGAGTGCATTGTAAGGGGGAGCCTGTGCCCCAAGTTCCTGGAGCTATCCACTTTGAAGAGGTGCGGTTGGAGAAATCCAAGTGGGAACCCAACAGGTATAGTCATGTCCAGCCTAGGTGGTAAATTTTTGTGAATGGCTTGTGCATGAGTGTTTGCTATCTTGTTTTCTTGCCATAAAATTAACAAAAAGCTGTCAAAAACAAACTCCCTATCACGAGACAATTTCATCTTAATCACTTCATCCTAATCACTTCCCTATCAACTTTATCCTTTCATATCCAAATCATATCTTGATCACTCCACATCCTCATACCATAATCTACCACTTGTAAGCATAGAAATGACATTCCCTAACAAGACCTATGACAATGATACTTATGGCACCAATAAAATGCTTGATAGACTTGAGTGGTTGTATAGAAAGGAACAAGTCCCTACGCCACCACAACATCACCAATGTGCACAATATCAAGTCCATGCCACATCATCGTACCTCACTTCTTCCAATACCAACTACCAATCCTATCAGTGGTCTCCACAACAAGACTATTAAACACCGTTGATAGACCTAAGTCCACCTTTGCAACAAGACCTAATATCCTTTGATACTCATGATACCTTTGACAAGGGAGAAACCAATCTAGAGTCTCCTTCATTATCCAATCACATGCCAACACATGAGCCAATTGGCCCTATCCCAACACCACCATGTCTTCCCAATCCTAGTCCATTGGTCATCAACCTTCATCACCTTCATCCCCATGTTCCATTAACCTTTCATTAAAGGATTCCATGGAGGTACTTTTGGAAACATTGGTCCAAGAAAATTGAGCTACCACCGATAACACCTTTTGATGAAATCTACTTTAAACCCCATTAGTATAAAGATAATGAATTATGTGCATACCATAGGTGTAATGGCCATCCCATATCCACTTGTACACAATTTAAAAGATTGATCAAGAACCTAGAAGGTTGTGGTAAGATTGGGTTAGATAAAACCAATCCATCTAATCCCCTTATCCTTCCATCTAGCCCAAGTCCTAGCCCATCTAATGCCATTATCCATCTCACAAGCCCTAATCCAATTAGCCTTCTACCTAATCCCAATCATGAGCCTTCAGCTTCCATCAACCCTCCACCTACAAAGGATGTGATTCAAGGACTACTAGTAAGGAATAAACAATCCCCACGTCAAGCACCCATCAATGAGCATACCAAAGAACCTTTAAATGCCATGTCCACTTCTTCAATCTCATCATGCGACCCACAAGCCATCAAGCATGTACAAGAGTCTCCTACCTCCACTTTCATGAAACCACAAGAACTATGTCAAGAGTATACTCCTAAGCATGTGGAAACATCAACCCCTCAACCAAGTCAAGATCAAAGCATCTCCAAGTTCAAACTATCCATGACCTATATATTTTATGTGATCAAGCTATTAGCTATGATCATGACCCTATTCATGAGAAAATGTATCCCATTCATAGCCAAATTAATCCTATTTATGCTCACATTTGTGATCAAGATTCTATATGTGATCATGAAAACCATGGTGACCATCTTAGCTAAACTCATGAAAACCATGATGATCCTCTTAGCCAAACTTTATGCAATTCATGATCAAAAGCTTATTATTCCACCTACCCATAATCCCCAAACATCCACTTGTCATGATGAGATAAGTGCCTCCCAAGCACCCATTGAAGATCAAACAAACACCTTGGATCATAATGAACACAAGCAAAATCTTAATGATCCTCCATCATCCACCATCGACCTCATTTCAAATCCACCATCATATCCTATTGGTCTATCCACCTTTATCAATGAGTGTTCCTCCCTAGGAACACAACGGCCATTATCCTCCACTTCGCATTCTCCATCCAATAAGGAACTCATGTCTAGTGTCCAACATGCACATAGTCCCATTGTCAACCACATCCTCTGAAACATGAATTATCAAGGTAAAGGTATAGCCCTTCTTGAACAAGGTATTTGGAGCCAATCCATGTTAAGGTCCCTCCTCCATGCTCTTGGATACACACCTCAAGATCAACAATCTAAAGATGTTGGTACCTTCTCCATTCATCCTAAGTCCACCACTTTCCATCACAAACCCCATCACATTCCCAAAACATATGTTTCCATTCCACCTCCATCATCCTACAAATCACAAAAGCATGTGACCGTACACCTTTCACCAACAACTTTGCCTCTATTACTTCAAACTCCTAATATCCCTCCATCGAATCTACCTCCACTACTTCTAACACTTATCCATCCATCCGTAAATATTCTAAAAATACTAATCATGGCCAACAAATGCACATATTGTCTAAACAAGGAGCTTCCACCAACCCCCTTACCACCATGCCCATGGGATTCCAAAGCAAAAATTTGGATACTCTACCTATAAAGTAAAAAATCCTAAGGGTCTCCATGCCTTAGGACACAAAAGCAAAGAATCAAAGAAAAATCCATCTCAAAAGCTGCATACAGCCACACACCTCAAAAAAAAATGAAAAAGGTGTGGGTCCGCAAGCAACAAGTAATTACCTCAAAAGCTACACAAAAGCTACATATATTCAAACCCATAAATTAAAAAGAAAAGTCAAAAACTAAAATGGTATGGTACCTATGTAAAAATCAAGCAATTCAAATGAGGCATCCACCTCTCAAAAATCCCAACCATCCACTTCCACCTCACATTCCCACTCCATTCAAGAATGTCATATTCCATCCCACATGAAGAGAAAAAATACTAAGTCCATGTGGGTCCCTAAATGCCTAAATTGACCATCTTCTAAGCGAACAACACCATTGCTTCGTACCCCACCATCCCATCAAAAGATTCAATGTTGATCATGGTGTATGCAACCATTAGTCATGGTTCCCTTCCATCCCATGACATTCCCACATACCTCCATCTCCCCATCCTTCATCAATTATCCTACATATCTTCCTCATCACTTCCCTATGGTCCATGCTTTTGCATAAGCCTTCCATATGTCTTCCATCCATAAGTCTTACATAATCCATATCATAATCCACTATCCTTCCATCCATAATCCATATCATAATCCTCCATTGCACCTTTCATAATCCACTATCTACATACCACATCCATCTTTCATGGAATCTCCCTTACCAACATCTATGAGCACACTTGACATGGTCCATGCGACGACATCCATCTAGCGGGACTACCACCTTTCATTGGCACTAGACACTTGAGTCCCTTTCATCCACATCCACCAACCTTATCCAAATATCCCATCAAAAAGTCAAAAAAGTCAAAAAAAAAAAAAAGTAAAGAGAAATCCCTTCGTCCAACGGTGAAAACCTAGTAAACAAGTGCCTTGGATAAGTACCATGATGAAAACCTGGCAAACAAGCGTCATGTGTAGATTGATCTTCTATGTCACCTACACTTGGGGGCACATTGTCTCATCCACCATATCATTTTCAACCTATCTTACCATACCATCCTACCATCCTTATCCATTCCACATACATACACCTATCCCATTACATTCATTCATCCTTCCTTCCTCATCTTGATCTTGACAAAGATTGGGGACAAAATGTTGAAATAGGCTTTGGAAAAACTCTTGATATACCTCCATCCTTTCCATTCAACCAATCCTACATAAGCCTTGTCATGAAAAATCCTAAGTATTACACCTAGAATGGGGCATATTATTCCTATGTGACATAGCCTTTGGATATCACATCCTTGCTCTCTTATGCATACATCCATTCATCCCTTATCGGCCATCCTTTCACCCATCTTCTATCCATCTATCCTACCTCCATCATCCTTGCACCTAGACTTGGTTTTCTCCCTTGTCATTGGTAATTCACGTAAAGGCTATCAAAATTGTAAATCCGTTGACATTCAAAACATCCCAAAAATACAAAAAAAATAAAATAAAATGTCTTGAAAAAATCCAAGAAATCATAAAAAGTCTTGAAAAAATCCAAAAAAATCATATAATGTCCTGAAACAATACAAAAAAATCACATGTCAAAAATACAAAAAAAAAACAAATATCCAACAAAAATACAAGCAATGAAATCAAATCAATCTCATAAATTCTTTCAATCAATCAAATCATTTCTTCTAAATCCATCAAATCAATTCTTTAGTCAATTCAATCATCATTCATCAAATCACTTTCTTCTAATCAATCAAATCAATCATTTCCTCCAATCATTAAATCAAATCAATCACTTCATCCAATCATCAAATCAAATCAATCACTTCATCTAATCATCAACTCCATCAAAACAAATCTAATCAAATCATCAAAATCAATCCCAATCAAATCCAATCATCAAAATTAATCCATCCAAAATTCCAATCAATCCAATTAATCAATGAAAATAACATCAATCTATCCACTTTCATCATCACCATCATAAACACACAAAATCAAAACTACATCTCATCTCTATCATTAAGTGCCTTGATCCCGTGGACACGGGTATGTAGGTATTCTGGAGTATGAAGGAAATACCCAGATTCAGGCACAAGGCGATACCTTTATTTCATCTTTCGCCCTTCTTCTGATCATCCTCTTCTTCTTTCTTCTTCCTTTATCTATCTCCGACATCATCAATAAACACAAAATTAGAACTACATCTCATCTTTATCATTACATGCCTTGATCCTGTGGACAGGGTATGTATGCACTCTGGAGTATGAAGGAGGTACCTAGATTTAGGCACAAAGCGATACTCCTCCTCTATCTTCCTTTATTCTTTTTTGATCATCATCATCTTCATCCATCATCTCATCATCTCTTTCATCTTCCGTCTTCTTCCATTTAACTATTTGAAATAGATAACAAACTATGCACGCCTCGGTAGCTCAAGCACTTAACAAATTGTGGCTAAACTAAAGACATTTGTTTGCATGCCTTAAGACAACATTTGCTAAATCACTCCAACATCTTAGCCTTCAACATGATATATCTTTCCTTTCAATGAGGCGCTATCCAAATCCATCCAAGAGCACCCTAATTTGGCAAGAGAGCATGATGGTTGTGTCTTTTGTTTTATCTTTTGATTTATATTTTGTCCCTTTCTAATACCTAGTCAAGACTGCCTTGATCAATCATATCTTGGTATGTTGTGATGAAGTATGGACTGAGGCATGGTCATTTGCTTTCGTATGTTGTGTTTGTGGGATGATCTTATTCTCCTACTATGTTTAGTGGAAATAAATTCAAACTTTTGTTTGCAGAGTCAAAGTCCATCTTTACAACTAATATTCATATCTCGTATCTTGACAAAATTGTATTAGTCTGTAGCGCATGTAATGCCCCTCCATTTCTCATCTTGGATGTGCAGATGGTCTGGCTAAGGAGCATAAAGATGAAGGTAAAATAATAGGAATATTTAGGGTATGTTAGACAGTTGATGTACATTATAAGATGTTGGTAGATGCTACATTCATATTGATGACATTCCTAATTATTCTCATGTGTGGTTTCATATGACAGTAGTATGTTTTATTGATAATCTTTGTTGCGACACTGATAATTTATATGCTCTGACATTGTTTTACATTCAGGTGATTATGATGTTGATCTTACTATGATTGTCATATGTTAGAATTGATTTTTATGCGACTGATTCTATATCATAGGATGTTATGTTGTGATGTTTTGTGGATTAATCTTATTATGTGTATCATGAGATTATTTGATGATGGTTCTTATTTAGTCATTCAGTAACTAATTGCTATGTGTGTTATGATTACGTGTTTAATGTGTTGGTGAAAGGGACAATTTCGTATTACTCATGCGTGAGTACCCTGCTGCGCTGCGATTCCCTTTCCACGGTGTATTTGACTATATGATTATATATATGTATATTTGTTTGACTATTTGGTTGCTGCAAGATGCAGGTACCAGGCATTGACTCCACTTAAATTGATAGGTTTGAGCATGCCTTAAACCCAATGGAAACTATTGAATGGAGATAACATATGGTCCCCTAGTTAGCCATCATCCTTGAAAAGGATGAGTATCCAGTTTTGCACCCAGTCAGTGTTGTTTGTATGGGCGTGATAGTCAGTCATTGTTGTTGTGGTCATGCTTTTCGATCGTGCATAGTGTTAGGTATTGATTGGCATTTGGGTTATTTTGTTTGGAATTGTTTGATTAATGTTTTAGTTAATTGCTTCATTAAAATAAAATTATTATGTCAAGAGGGCACTTTGATAAATAAATATAGATGCTTTTATGTAAATTATAGTTGTGGGGAAATATGTATTATTATGTCTGAAAAAGATTTTCTTTCTTTATTATTATTGTCTTGAGTAATTATTTTCTATTTTGGCCACTTGGAAGAAGTGGCAGTTACACACCTCAAGAGGGAATCTTAGAAATAATTGTTTCTTTTGAGTAAGAGACTAATTTTAGAAAAGTAGAAAGAAGTTCTATTTTTGTTTGGTTAAAATAGCAAATTGTAAAAAAGTAATAAAGGAGAATCTTCTGGAAGAAATTATGGGGTGGTTATGCATGCTAAACTTTATTTTGAAATCTTAAGACATAACTTGGGGAAGGAGCGTGCATTTCAAAAGGGAGAATTTATTTTATGTTTTGGGGATCTCTCTCTCAGGAAGTTTTCATTTTTCTTTTGGCATCGTAAACCATAGCTTCCAGAAGAAAAGACTTGGAGAAAATAGATGCGAGATGGAAAATTTTGTGAAGATGTGATAGAAGCAATATTCCAGGTATGGGCTGAGATATGAAACTGATTTATTGTTGCATTAGATTTAGTGAAATATTCTGTGAATTATCTTCTACATATTCTAAACCTAGTCTGTTGCGTTAGCCATAACTTTATTTTATGAACTGGGTTCCTCTAAAATTTTTATATATGGTGCAAGACCTAATGTTCTAAATCATATCCAAAAATTAGCCATACCCCATTTATCATTTTGGAAATATGAATATTTTGTGACTATCTACCTCTCACCCATTTCGTCGCTATTTTAGTAGTCTGTTGCATTAGCCATAACTTTGGTTTTACGAACTGGGTTCCTCTATAATTTTTATATATGGTGCACGACCTAATTTTATAAATCATATCCAAAAATTAGACATACCCAGTTTGTCGTTTTGAAGATATGAATATTTTGTGATTGTCTACCTCTCACCTATTTCGTCTTTGTTTTAGTAGTCTGTTGCATTAGCCATAACTTTAGTTTTACGAACTGGGTTCCTCTAAAATTTTAATATGGTACACGACCTAGTTTTCTAAATCATATACAAAAATTAGCCATACCCAGTTTGTCATTTTTGGAGATATGAATATTTTGTGACTATCTACCTCTCACTCATTTCGTCTCTGTTAAAACAGTTAGTTGCGTCACCAATAACTCTATATTTTCAAACTGGGTTTCTCTAAAAAAATTTCAACAAATTTATTTTGTGCATATCTTATGATCATTACTTTCCATCATATGACTCTCTTTGAGGTATTCTACCAATCAGTCTGCATACCCTATCTATGCTTTCACATTTTTCATTGCTAGTAGCTTCTAAAGCATTCTCAACAAATTCATTTTGTGTTGATCCTGCAATCGCTGATATCCATGAGATGTTGTCCCTTTGAGGTGTTTATCAAAAAAAAACATTACCTAAGCAATTCCAACAATTATATCTTCCTATCTATGCTACCGTAGGTGAATATGCTTTCAATTATAAATAACTCTACTTATTTTCGTTGTTTGTTAGGTTATAAGAAGGCTATTAAATCTATATAGAATAGAAGTAGAAGAATTCAATTTCGATAGAGTGAATGTATAAATTTAATTTAATTTGATATTGATTTAATTATGATTTATTAGTAGAAATATGATTTAAGTAAGTTTGGAATTAGGTTTGTAAACAATGTATTTAAGATTTGATTTATAAGTTTGTTTTATAAATTAGTTGATTACGAGTGGAACTGTATAAGGTAAATAGAACTTGTGTAAGTTGTATCAGTGGTTGTAATAGGGTCATGTTGTCAAGGTTTGGTTTTCCTAAGGCATAGATTAGTATGTCTTGTTTTCATGTGTATACGATGTTGTAAGTGAATTTTGATGTGATAATAATGTCCTTTAGGGATGTGGTGGCTCATTAGTTGTATAGAGCATGTTTATAACTTGTGCTTAAGAAATGTCACATTCTTATTAACCTTGTTGAGAAGAAGTTTGTATTATATTTATGTCTTGAACTCAATCAACCCTTCTTATTCCTAGACTTGGCATGTTAGCAGGTTAGAATGTTTTGTATTGGTTTATTCCGTTAATACTAGTGTTGGGTAAGGGATTTTAACAAGCTTGGTAATCATTATGAGGTGTAGACACCTCTAGAAGAACTATGTATTAGGTATGATCATTTTGGTATTCAGAGGAACAATGTAGTAGTGGTTTATAGAAGATTGATCAAGTTGACACTTAAGTTTTTTCATAGCAACCTAAGCTTCTCTCTTCCTATTCATGTGTTGAACGGAATTTGGTAAAACCTAGAAAAAAAATTATTCTTTTACTATGCCCTCTTAGCGTTCACTCTTGAGTTTCTTTATCCATGATACTTCTACTTGGTTTGAACCATCATTTAACTGTATAATAATCCTATCTTATGCATGTGGTTAAAAGTGAGGTAAATTTGATGAAAATGTTAGATCTATAGGAATGTTTTGTTGTTTTGTTCTTCTTTCCTCTCAAGCTATCCTTAGAACAAGGTTATTTTATTGTAGCTTTGGGTTTTGTATCTTGGGATTCAAACTAGTGTAAGAGATTTATAGCAGGGGCTTTTAGTCTTGCTTATATAGTTATATTTAATAGTATTTACAAAATTGTCCTGATTATTAATTAAATCTACATTAGTGTAAATAGTGTAAATAATTGTTGTGTTTAATTTGTATGCCTTAGGGTTATTTGCATATTGTTCACAATCATTTTAAATTAAATAAAATTAAAATAAGTCTTGAGAATTATTAGTTAAAATAATGATACTCGTGGACACTTATATCTTATGATCATATTATAACTGCTACTGGTGATTAGAAAGTTATAGTTCTATATTGATGAGATAGATTCACTTTATAATTGTTAGATGATTGATCATGATTAGATTAATGTTACATTCTTTAAGACCCATAATTAGTGCATCATATCATATGTTGCATTTGTGGTATTGTATTTGAAATATTGATGAAGGATCGTAGTTTATGTTGCACATTTGAGAGTGAATGTGATGCATGACTTATTGCAAGTATGGGCCTAACCGGTGTTGTCATTGATGTCAACATACCCCTGTTGCATTGATGTCAAGGATTGGATGAGCTGTGTGTTGAGGATATTGAGAAAATTGTCAGGAAAGCACAGGTGCGAAAAATAGCTTCCCTAATGTTAATTCTAAGGGGATAATGCAAACAGGTAACTTTCAAAACAAAATAATCAGATAAATACACCAGAGAAACAAAATAGACAACATAGACAACACAGACTCCAGTATTACGTGGGAAAACCCTTTCGGGTAAAAAACCCACCACCATAGTAGAACAATCTTTATTACAGTAAAACTGAATATACAATAAAGATCTCCTGTTCCTATTTCAGGTATCAATGCTATAGCAATTATACAAAAGCCATTTTTTTCATCTGCACATCTACAGAAAAAATTGTATAATTCGAATAGTATCATCATCTACACACGACACCTACAGATCTACATTTCTATTTCCAGTCATTAAGAGAAAAACTGTTACACTCTTTTTCCCTAACTGATCGATCATAATTCTCTGACATCCCTGCCTTTCAACCATTGCAATGGCTTACATTCTCGTGAGATCATTAATCCCACATGCACCAGGTCATGTATACTATTTCGATTTATAACCACAAATGATCAATATGACTATCGTCGGCAATTTTGTTGCCGATGATGACAGTCAAAGACTCATCAGGATAACCTTCATCATTGGCAAACTGATCATCACTTACTCTGACTAATCCTTGTCCCACTGACGCCAATGCAATGCCTTCATCGGAGTGACCTCTGTCTATCAGCCCAAAGACTTTAAGCTACACCGATAGATGTTCTCTTGCCGATCATTAGAAGAAACCACCATCGATGAAACCGTTCCCATCGGAAGGACTCCACAAAGCTCGACCGATAGAAGTTCTTACGCCGATAGACACATGTCATCGATGGAAACATTGCACATCGGTCAAAGATTTCAAACTCCTGCTGATAGTGTTTCTCACATCGATGTCAAACACCATCGGGATGACAGATAGCATCGAAGGGACTTCAGAAGGCTGAGCTGACAATAGTTCTCACACTGATATATCCATATCGGTGAAACCTTACATATCACCCAATGGCTTCTCACTCCCACCGATAGTGATCTGTCAACCGATAAAGAACATTTGAATATATGAGGTTCCAAACAATAATATGAGACATTAATCTCTTCAATCTCCCACTTGTCGAAGATATTACTACTACCTCTTAGGTCTCATTCAATTACTGAGAACTATGGGCCCGCAAACCCATTTCATCTGAACACCATTTGAACTTGGCCATACTCATCGGTTTTGTTAAGGCATTAGCAACATTTTCCAAAGTGTCAACCTTTTCCAGCTTGACCTTCCTGTCTTCCACCATATCACGAACAAAGTGATATTGGACATCAATATGTTTTGTCCTAGAATGAAACATAGGATTTTTCGCCAAACATATAGCACTTTGACTGTCACAATGTATTTGTATCTGCCCTGCATTAAAACCAACGTCAGAACACAACCTCTTCAACCAAACGGCTTCTTGGCATGCATGAGTAGCTGCCATGTACTTTGCTTCTGTTGTGGACAAAGCGACTACAGCCTACTGCTTACTCATCCAACTGATAGCACCACCATTTTACATGAATACATATCCATTGGTGGATCTTCTACTGTCAATATCCCCTGCCCAATCAGAATCCACATATCCCTAAATGCTAATAGATCTCTGTGACCCAACTGAGTTTCCATGATAGCAAATAGCATAGTCAGAAGTTCCCTTCAAATACCTCATAACTCTTTTCACAGCATCCCAATGTGATCTTCCTGGATTTGCCATAAACTAGCTCATAACTCCCACTGCTTGGGCAATGTTTGGTCTAGTACAGACCATTGCATACATTAAACTACCAACAACACTTGTGTAAGGCACTCTTTTCATGTCATCAAATTCATACAAAGATTCTGGACAATCTTCAATAGATAATTTCGTTCCCTGCAAAACTAGAACAACTAACTGTTTAGAATTAGACATGAAACTTATCAAGAACATTTGTGATATACTTGCTCTGGCTGAGCCAAATCTTTCTCTTAGATCTATCCCTTTTGATTTCCATTCCCAGAATGTACTTCGCTACCCCCAGATTCTTCATTTTAAATTTCAAGGACAACTGAGATTTTAATTCTGAGATCATTCCCTTATCATTACCAATGAATAATATGTCATCCACATATAGTGCAATTATAAGTATCCGATCACCTTCAGTTTTATAATAGACACAATGATCAGATTAGATCTCACATACCCCAAGGATAAAACATACGTATCAAATTTTTGATACCACATTCTGGGAGATTGCTTCAAACCATAAAGAGACTTTTTTAAGTTTACATACCAGATGTCTTTACCTTTTACCATAAAATGCTTTAGCTGGGACATAAATTTCTTCTTCAAGGTCCCCATGAAGAAATGTTGTCGTCACATCCATTTACTCAATTTCAAAATCATATGCTGCTGCAAGTGACAAAAGAAATCTAATGGATGTCAGCTTAGCTACAGGAGAAAAGATCTCTCCATAATCAATACCTTCCTTTTGGGAATACCCCTTAGCAACCAGTCTTGCCTTATACTTATCAACACTACCATCTGGACTATATTTCTTTTTAAATACCCACTTACAGCCCATAGGTTTTCTACCTTTAGGCAAGGGCACCAGATCCCAGGTTCCATTTTTCTCCAACGATGACATTTCGCTATCCATGGCTTCCAACCAAGAATCTGAATCAGGTAAACTAATGGCTTCTTTTATAGTCCTAGGTTCATTAGTATCAGTAAGTAAAGCATAGGCACAACTTGAATCAAGTACTAAAAATCCATACCTATCTAGTTGTCTTCTTTCACGTGTAGATCGCCTCAATGGTTGAGGTGCAGGTTCAAGTTCTTGCTCTGGATCTGAATCTTCAAAGCTATTTGAACTCACATCTAAACCATTGACACTTGGTGCTTGTTGTTCCTCTTTTACAGGGGTCAGAGGAATAGTAACAACACTCTTTTCTTTCTTCTTTTCTGTCTTCTCCGGCAGAGGATCAATAACCAAAGTTTTCAGCTCTCTAAAAATTACATTCCTGCTGTAAATTACTTTTTCAGTTTCAAGATTCCAAAGCTTGTTTCCTTTAACATCGACTCCATAGCCAATAAAGATACATTTGACTGCCTTATAATCCAACTTAGACCTTTTACCCTCAGGAATATGAGCATATGCCTCACAGCCAAAGACACGAAGATGTCTTAGAGAGGGCTTCTTTCTAGAACACACTTCCATAGGCGTCTTATCAACCAATGCCGAAGTATGAGAACGATTCAACAAGTAACAAGCTGTAGCAACTGCTTCAGCCCAGAACCTTTGTTCAAGACCAGCATAACTCAACATACTTCTTGCTTTCTCCATCAGTGACTGATTCAACCTTTCAGCAACTCCAATTTGCTATGGAGTATAAGGTGTAGTTTTGTGCCTTTTTATACCATGATTTACACAATACTTATCAAAATCTGCATTGCAATATTCACCACCGTTATCTGTTCTCAAGCATTTTATTTTTCTACCAGTCTAATTTTCCACAAGACTTTTAAATTCTTTAAACCAACTGAACACTTCTGATTTATTTTTCAAAAAATATACAAAAGCCCTCCTTGAATAATCATCAATAAATGATACGTAGTATCTTGATTTAGATAAAGAAAGAACATCAACTGGACCAAAAACATCAGAATGTACATAGTCCAGAACACCGGAAGATTTATGAGAACTGGAGTAAAAAGAAACACGGTACTGTTTTCCATATATACAATGTTCGCAGAAATCGAACTCCAGATTACAATCAGTCAGTCCATCTACCAGGGTTTTGTTCTTCAAGGTTTTTAAACCTTTTTCACCTATGTGACCAAGTCTATGATGCCAGAGCATTGTTTTCTTTGCAGGAAGTTTAACTTCCATAGAGTTTGCATCATGTGTTACAATAGTAGCTTTTTTAGATTTTACAAAGACACTATTACAACACACTAGTTTAGCATCTAACCTATACAGAGTTCCAATGTGTTCACCCTTTGCCAATACAATAGACCCTCTAGTCATTTTACAGGCACCATTCACAAAAGTAACTTGCACACCAACATCATTAAGCTTACTAACAGAAAGTAAATTTTGAGCCAGACCTTGTATGTGTAAAACTCCATTCATTCCCTTTATTCTACCATCCAGGAATTGGATTCTGACTCTTCCTCGACCAACAATTTCTAGTGTCGAATCACTTGCCAGGAACACCTTCCCACTAGCATACGGTTCATACTTAGTGAACCATTCTCTGTGAGATGTCATATGAAAAGACGCTCCTAAATCCACCAGCCATACATCTTCAGATGCAGGCGTTGCCAAGGCAGTAATGAAAGCATCAGCATCACTCTGAGAAGAATCATTGTTAGAACAGTTCTTCTTCTTCTTCTTTTTCTCCTCTTTGCAGTCTCTTCTGATGTGTCCTTTCTACCCACAATTCCAGCACTTCACCTTGGACTTTGTGCCAGGAGATTTTGATTTCCCCTCTGATTTGGACTTAGACTTGTTGTCCTTCTTCTTGCCTCTTTCCTTTGATCTACCTCGAACAGACAGAGCCTCTTTGGCCGTCTGAGAAGATTTCCTCCGCATCTCTTTAGATAATAATGAGGTAACAACCGCTTCAATTGTAAACGTGGTTGTTGTACTTCCAATAGCCATCACAAGATGATTCCAAGAGTTGGGTAAGGAACACAATAGAAGCATACAATGATCTTCCTCTTCTATTTTTACACCTACAGACGTCAATTGTGCAAGAATCAGATTAAATGTGTTCAGATGGTCTGCTAAAGATGCATCTTCATCCATCTTCAAAGAATACAACTTCTTTCTGAGGAATAATTTATTCACCAAGGACTTGCCCTGGCAAATATCTCCCAACTTCTTCCACAGATCTTTGGCTGACTTCTCTTCATGAATGTTCAATAGAACAAAATCTGCAAGACTTAATCTTATCAGTCCTCTGGCTTTTCTGTCAGCTAGGTCCCAATCTTCTTGTTTCATGCTTGTAGGTTTAACCCCAGACACAGCAATCCAAAGATCTTTGTCGACCAGCAAATCTTCATCCTTAATCTTCCACAACTCAAAGTTTGTGCCATTGAATTTTTCAATGTCTATTTTTCCTAATGTACTTGCCATCTTATTTAATAGAATAGACCTCTACAGAACTCCCACTCACTGAACTAACACAAAAAACCCAACCTACCAACAAGGATAACACAACAGGCCAGGCTCTGATACCACTTGTCAGGAAAGCACAGGTGTAGAAAATAGCTTCGCTAATTTAATTCTAAGGGGATAATACAGACAGGTAAATTTCAAAACAAAATAATCAAATAAATACACCAGAGAAACAAAATAGACAACATAGACAACACAAACTCCAGTATTACATGGGAAAACCCTTTCGAGTAAAAAACCCACCACCATAGTAGAACAATCTTTATTACAGTAAAACTAAATATACAATAAAGATCTCCCATTCCTATTTCAGGTATCGATGCTTGTTGGTAAACAGATTTTGCACTATAACATATGGATTATTATATTGACTCTTTGCCCAGAAACACACATAGTGAAAATAAGTACCAACAGTTGGTAAAGTTGTAGTTTTTCTATCAACTTACCTCTGCGTGTAGAGGGGCAGCTCCCTCGTTTGATAAATTATAGGTTTAAAGGATATTTGAGAATGAAATGCAATTAAATAAAGGTTTGGAAGATGAAGACAATGGGCTTACGAACATTGACTCATCTCGCATGCATAAAGTTCAACAATCCCACCAAGACAATATAAGAATACTTCTTAAACTGTTAAAGTGAGTGTAGTATTAGAAAGAAGAAATGATTCAGGAGATATTGAACATATGTTGAGACATTATCTAGTAATCAATTCCTTCAAGACTAGTTGTTATTCCACATTGCAGATGCAAAATTATGTAAAGAAAACATCATCCATCAACATAAGAGGAACAAATAATGTTAAGAAGATATTTGAGATCACACAATCCAAAATGCCTCTTATTTCTCCACACTGAATTGTACAACTCTATTCCTTATAACATCCTTATAAATGTGAAAACCCAAAAAGTCCCTATTACAAACACCAAGCCTTGTATATATAGACTTGTCTTAGTAACCAACTTTATAACTACCTTATAACTACTTCCCGTAACTACCCAAAATATTTTTATGAAAATAGAGGTGCACTTTAATTAACCTTTATATAATGTTTCAAAAGTCCCTAAAATAATAAAATGCACTTTTTACCTTAATTACAAAAGAGTGACATAAAGTCACTTTCATAGAAAGAGAACTAAAACCTATCATTTATAAACTTTGAAAAGTAGACCAATAAGATGGATCTCTCAAGAAACCATCAGGTTTTGTCCTCACCATGTTTGACACCATCTGAAGATGTTTCTGCTGCTACAAACTGCTGTGAAGGGAAAGTAGACTTTGTTTTGTATACTCTGAACATCCTGACTGCTATAGCTATAAGTTTATTTTTGGGAACAATTACTCCTTTCATGCGAAGCTTCCATTCTGATTGATCTTTATGGACATCATTCAAATTATGTCGATAAATTGATATGTGATCAACGCCAGAATTGACAGCAACAAAGATGAGATTCAATTTATCCATAAGTCAATTGAAAACCTGTTTGTTGAATAATCCTGTGTTAATCATGTCTTCAAAGTTTCTTTTGATAGCTTGGGCTTCCAAAACTGAAAATTTATCTATCTCAATTACATTAGGATTGATTGCCAATAAATCAGCCCAAATATTCTTCTTCACCTGCTCACAAATTTCCAAGAGCTTTACTTGGGCTGCCAACACTTGTCTTATATTAGATAGTTTCCATTCAACTGAACATAGCCAAGAACTAGATTTGTTTTCTTCAATGTTTGGAAAGACTTTTTCAGCAAGTAAAATCTCATTATCAATTTTGATCATCTCACTGAGATCTTTGGATATTCCCTGCCATAACAATTCCTTTTTTGGATACCTCTCATTTCATTATCAATCTCTTCCCTCTTTATTTCTGCTTCATCAAATAGACTCCTTGCCTGCTCAAAGAAACTAAATGCTTTTGATTTCATATGTTCAACCCATTTTCAGTCACCTTTCCATACAACTGATATTTACTGACACTCTCAATAATTTCTTTTTCAACATTATTTTCAAGAGAGAAATTAGTGGAGGTAGAGGAAGTATCAAGAGGCAAAGTAGATGTATCTATGATGGCTTTGAGATAGGATGTCAAAACTTGCACCTATTGCTTTAGTTGATCTTTCATGTGTCTTTCTTTCTCTGTTCTTTTTATTAACTGGGCAGTCGATACTTGAAAGTTTTGCATGTCACCCTCATATGTAGATGGACCAAGATCTATTTTAGTGATATTAAAATCACTTTCTATAGCCTCATTCAAATTCTTTTCTGAAACAGGTTGTGCAACCTCAACATAGGCATTGCCTGATGAAGAATCCACTGCCATCCTTGATGCAACCTTGATCTTTTTAGATTTGGGAGACTTTTGCAGTAAATTAGAGACTGTATCAAAATCAAGCATGATTAATTGAGCATTGTTTCTTTTTCTTGACAGATTTTGCTGCAACTAGGAAGAAGAAGAATTATGTGAGGATTCTGGAGTATTTGTGGAAAGAGGTACCATGTTTGAGGGAGGAATATGCTCACTGAATATGTTCATAGGTGGCGGGAGTGAAAAATTGTAATGCATGAGGTGAACAAGGTGTTTCATGAGAAGGAGAAACAACAAGGAGTAAAGGAGAGACATTCAAATGCTCAACATTTTGATGGATTACTTCAGGACTTGTAGACTTGTTTACTTCAACTATTTCCTGTATGGGAGGCAATGCATTATCCTTCATTTTTGTTTTCCCTCTTTTCTATTTTTCATCATTTTCACAGATGCTCTTAGTACCCTTTCTTCTTGATGGATCTTCTTCGTCATCTCCTCCTTGAGTACTCTTATGGGAACCACTTCTTAAAGATGGATAATGAGAATGAAAAGAAGAAGAAGAAGAAGAATGCTTATCTTTTCTACTTGATGATAAAGCATTATTACTTGTCGATTTAGTAGTTGTTGCCTTAGTAGCCTTTTTCTTTACCCAAGCTTTAGTCTTTTGAATGACATGTGCAGTCTTTATACTCAAATCTTTGATCTCCTCATTAGCCCAATTGATAGGTGGTAAAGACTATGTTTCAATTTTATCAAAATACACAGGATCAATTAATTCTTAGCCATCTTCCTCAATTCCATCTGTATTGCAATCTAGTTTGAATTCTTTGATCTATGGAATGGTCATCCTCATCCAATCTCGTTTACGTACCTCATAATCATTTTCACAATCTTCCCAAAAGTCTTCAAGTTCTGGAAAGTGATAGTATCCTGCACCAAGCCGTAGATTATCTCTGACATATCCTTTGCTATCAAAAGGGAATCTCATAGTATAGGCATACAAGCTAATTTTTATCAAAGATCTCTCTATGTTTTAAGCATCTATGGAAGATTTGCAGCTGTAGTGACTAAGGCCAATGGGAAATGGGACTCCAGGTTTCCTCTTGTCTTTGCATTTCCTGTTTAGTGAACCAATTTGCCTGCATAGTTCTATCAATATCATCTTGTCATCTACATATCTAGGTAACTTATATGGATATCCATCAAACCCGCCAACTCTCAGATAGGTGAATCTAGGATATTGGATGAAGTAACTCCCATATATTTTGATTAAACTAGAAACTTCTGGTGATATCCAGAGTGCAGTGTTACCTTGAAGTTCTCTTACTGTTAACATTGTGAAGGCATCATTTACCCTACGGTAGTGTTTATAACTTTCTTCTAGTTGTAATTGAGGGTAATGATTATAGATCTGTGTCATGTTATCATAAGTTCCTTTGGTAGCAAGACCTGGCCATGATTTCATGCAGGAAATTGCATAAAATAAGTAAGAGGACATGTAGAAATGTTCATTCAATTCAAAATTTGTCAACTAATAATGCAAATTGTCACTAATAATGTTGCCCCAATCAATAAATTGATTTCTTGCACAAATAACATTTACGAAAAGGAACATCCACATTTTAAAATTGGCTTCTTTTTCATCTCCCATTACTCTATGGAGTAGAACAATCATATTAGAGATATCTTCTATGAAACATGATCTGTGAAGGATTTTAGGCAACTGTGATTTTCCTCCTTTAGGTGTATGTAACCAATGTTTTGCAATGGTGTTGAGACACTGATGTTTTCTTTCACTGAAATATTGATGAGCAAGCTTCTTGTCTATGTTCACAAACTGATCCCTGACAGGTAACCTGAAAGCAATACTAATCGAAACACTATCTAACCTGACAATTAGTTTGCCATCAACGGTTCTGATCTCTTTGGTTTCCAGTTTGTAATGCTTCATACATTCTAAAACCAAGTCTGTGCATTGGACTGCCACGGGAAAACCAACTGCTTGGGTTAATCCACTGTCAAACAACTTCTGAGTCATCAATGATCTATTCTCTTGTTTCATTGTCTCCCAAAAATCTGTCAAGCTGATGTGCCCCAAAGAGGTATCTGATATTTCTGGAAGTGTGGATTCAAGGACTGAGAGAAACTCAAACCCTTGATATCTGTATTTCATGATTAACTATTTGCCACAATTCGTGAAGACTTCTTGTGTTTATTCTCTTTCAAAGTTTTCTGGAGTATTTTAGGAAATCTTGTTTGATAATTTGCAATGTGTTGTAATGAGATTTCAAGAGAGGAAATGAAAAATGCATTATTCAAACAAGAAGGCAGTAGGTGGCTGTACCCGGGCATCTGCATGGAGTAATCATCACTGCATTGTAAGAGAACTATATTCGTCTGCAATATTTGATCTGACAGTTGATAGGCCTTCTGTGTGACTATTCAAGAAGTTATTAGTATCTGTATTTCTACATTTCTGCATAGACTTACAACCTTTTGTATGAAAAATGAACCAATCTGTGAAACAATTCATGTGTATTGACTTATGAGTTCACATTTTTCATTTATGTCTGTTGGCACTTGCACTAGCTTAGAGGTCATCGAAACTACCTTCAATGATTCCATATCTCCATCAGACATTACTTCCCTTTTCTGAAGTATTTCATTTTGGCACTAGCAGTTATATGCTCCATTCTTTAGCGGAAAGGCTCCGAGTTTACGCTAGTTGAAAACACTATATAATGCAGAACCTTACACTGAACTTTTCATTTGGCATGCAACTTTATAGGCTTGCATGAAGGTTTTTGTTGGTGGGTGCCGATGTCTACTTTAGAGTCTACTGATCATTTAGTCTTTTAAGCTTTTCTTTCGGTAATGAAAAATGATAACATTCCTGAATCAACGTGTCATGACAGTCCATTGACAGAAAGTTCATTGTTTTATCATTTTAATCACATAGTTTTCTTCAATCTGTTGACTAAAAGGCCACTTTGTTCAGCATGTAATTGTTCATATGAGGTAGAACTCATGAGGTATTTTTATGGTTGTCGACATTCGATGATTATTGCATGATTGTAGGAAAATGTGTGTCCACCTTTTTCTTTATTTCTGTCCGGTAGTTAAAGAAATTGTTGTATTTTTAAAAAGTGAAAGTGAATTTCACTTAGGCTTCACTCGAGTACACTTTAATCCTTGGATGACATTTGAAGGAGAATAACGTGCTCAAAAAAAAAGGAAAAACAACTTTAATTCTTGGTTGCATGTAAATTTGTGGACACACAACCGGGGCACGTAAAAGTTTATGTAAAAATGGGAAAGCATGGATGCAACCACAAGTGAGTGAAAACTTTATTATCTCCCCGAATGCATGCCATCGGTTAAAATGAAAGTGTACAACTTAGGAAGACTCACAAGTTGCGCATATTTAGCAAAAAGTGGAAATTGGCGCGAGTTTGGCAAGGATCAAAAGCAAATGCAAGATGGACTTGGTGAGAAGCAAAAATTAACGTGGACTTAGCCAAAATGGAAAATAGACGCAAAGTAAAATATTACTAAGCCATGAGTTTTGCCTTGGGATAAAAATTGGTTTTGATGCTTTAAAGGAGAGAAAATGAGACGAGGAAAGACTATGATAACAAATTATGATTTAAAAGTATGCAACGCAACCCTAAATGAATTGAAAAGAAAAATATGACTTCACACTAAGGATTAATTCTTGCAAGAAGGTTTTATACTTTGAATAGATGGATTGGGGCAAACAATGCTATAGCAATTATACAAAAGCCATTTTTTTCATCTGCACATCTATAGAAAAAATTGTATAATTCGAATAGCATCATCATCTACACACGACACCTACAGATCTGCATTTCTATTTCCAGTCATCAAGAGCAAAACCGTTACACTCTTTTGCCCTAACTGATTGATCATAATTCTCTGGCGTCGCTGCCTTTCAACCGTCACAACGGTTTACATTCTCATGAGATCATTAATCCCACATGCATCAAGTCGCATATAGTATTCTAGTTTATAACCACAAATGATCAATATGACTATCGTCGGCAATTTTGTTGCCGACGATGACAGTCAAAGACTCATCGGGATAACCTTCATCATCGGCGAACTGATCATCACTTACTCCAACTGATCCTTGTCCCACCAATGCCAACGCAATTCCTTCATCGGAGTGATCTCTGTCCATCAGCCTGAAGACTTTAAGTTGCACCGATAGATGTTCTCTTGCCGATCATTAGAAGAAACTGCCATCGGTGAAACCTTCCCATCGGAAGGACTCCACAAAGCTTGACTGATAGAAGTTCTTACGCCGATAGACACATGTCATCGATGGAAACATTGCACATCGGTCAAAGATTTCAAACTCCCGCTGATAGTGGTTCTCACATTGATGTCAAACACCATCGGGATGACAGCATCAGAGGGACTTCAAAAGGCTGAGCTGACAATAGTTCTCACACCGATATATCCATATCAGTGAAACCTTGCATATCACCCAATGGCTTCTCACTCCCGTTGATAGTGATCTATCAACCCGATAAAGAACATTTGAATATATGAGGTTCCAAACAATAATATGAGACATTAATCTCTTCAAAAATTAGTGCTATCAGAAATAGTGAAGATAGTGAAGCTCTATGAAGTGAAGATCCTAGCTAGATGAAGATTAGAGAATGCGCATAAAAGAGTTTGTAGATATGTGTCTAAAGATGATCCAATCAAGATTTGAGAGGTCTGCATGAAGATTTAGAGAAGTTATGGCCATATGAGTAAAACTAGTTCTGGCAGTTGTTCAGAGGTGACAGAGTGACACAAATAGGTCCAGTCAGATCTAGAAATGCAATATCTTGTTCTGCAGATTTGGTGGAATGTTTAGGAAGCCAATGTGAATTGACAACTCAATTAGTTTGTGGTCTAGAGGTCTGCAAGTATTTATTCTAATGTGACAGTGATGACAGACTGTGTTCTTGAGGTTCCAGATGAAGATGCAAATGATTTCAGTAAACAGAAGTGGTGTGGATGTTCTTAGTGATTCAGGAAAGCTTGTGGGGGTCTCTAAATTGTGTCCAGTTCGTGTTGGTGGTCCACATTGAAGGTTCATCTCGTAATTGAAGATTTACTCTCGAGTGATGGTGTTCTTCCTAATCATGGCCGACCGGATGTTTTACACATCTTGCGAATGATCTTGAAGATGTTCTGAGAAGCATGGTGTGTTCCTCAAAGAAGATTGAAGTCCCAGATATGTGTGGTTGATAGTGTGGTGATACACATGAAGTCTTTGTAATAAATCAAGTTGTATTTTTGTAATTGCTCTATAATAAAATAAAGTATGTTGTGCCGACTTTGATGATTATCCCAAATTCAATGTCTTGTATAAATAAGATTTGTGAAGTCATTTCAAAGTATCCTTGGCAGTGATGAAAAAGTGGTAGAGACGAGAAGAGCAAAAAGCAAAGCAGAAGTGTTGAGCTTAAATGGAACTATCTCAAGCATGGTGAAAATGTTAATCTCCAGTTCAAGTATGTAATATTTATATTATTCTATAGACAATGTGTCTCCTATAGGCAATGGGCCTCTTGTGAGCAGTGTGTTCAGGTAGTGAGCCCTAATTGGCAAGTGCCATTTTGTTCTTCTTATTCTTTTAATAGAGAATACAATCTTGGGTTAGTCACCCTGTGGTTTTTTCCTTAACCAGGTTTTCCACGTTAAAATCTTGGTGTCATATGTGTTAATGTGTTTATGCTCTTGAGTTATTGCATTGTGCTTCCATGATTGAATCATTATTATACTGTAGAAATATAAGAAGGATTTAAGTGTTTAAATAAAAGAAAGTTTTTGTGACAACTGATTCACCCCCCTCTCAGTTGTCTGTCTTAAAACCAACAATTGGTATCAGAGCTAAGTTCCTCTAAAAGAGCTTAACTACTTGAGGAGATCCAAGATGTCTTCCTACAAAAAGGATAGTCCGAGGTTTGATGGAATAAACTACACTCTTTAGAAAAGCTGCATGGAATGTCACTTGAAATGTATGGGATTTCAATATTGGACCATGACTATAAAGAAGCATATTCCTCCAAAGAATGGTCTAACAACTACAAATGAAATTAGAGATGTTGAAGATAATCTTCAATCTAAAGAAGCCTTACTAAGTGCCTTATCTGATTCAGAGCTAACAAATGTTATGGATTTAAAAATTGCATATGAAATTTGGTCAAAGCTAGCACTTTTGCATGAAGGAGACAAATATGTTAAATGTGCCAAGCTACAAAGTCTGAACAGAAAATTTGAAAACCTGAAGATGAATGAAGAGGAGAATATCACTACATTTATGCCAAAAGGAAATGAGCTTGTTTGTGGCATTAGATGTGCTGGTGGAACCTTGGATGAAGATGAGATTGTCACCAAAGTTCTCAGATCCTTACCTCCTACTTACAAACACAAGGTTGCTGCTATTGAGGAATTCAGATCTTTATCAAATATCACAAGGGATCAATTGGTTGGGAAATTAGTTGTATTTGAATTGGTTGAGTTTGGAGATGCACCTCCCAAGACTGAATTTGCATTCAAAGCTAGTGCCTATGTAAAAGGCAAACAAATGTATGATCCAGGAGAAAATTCCTCAAAGAAATTATCATGGTATGAAAAAGAAAGAAAAGATCTAGAAGAAGATGAGGTAGAAGCTACTCAACTTGAAGCCCTTATTGCAAAAAGACTGCCAAGAGGATCTAGTAAGTATGAAGGAAAATTACCCTTCAAATGTTTCAACTGCAACAAGATTGGTCACTTTGCCTCAAGGTGTCTGAAAAGATTTTCAAGGACAAATCCAAATAGATCAAGATTCCAAAAGAAATGTTACTATGTTCATGAAGATGATGATGAAGGAGTAACAAATGATGAATCAGAGACAAGAAACAAATCTGGAAGTGACTGGTTGTTTATTGCCATCAAGGAAGAAGATCCAATGCCCATTAAATCTATCAATCATAAACTAATAGAAAGAGCTCTGGCTGCTCAAGTTGAAGAAAAGGATGAATGGGTCATTGAAAATAGATTCTCCCACCATATGACTGGTGATAAAAATAAGTTCATAGATCTAGAAAGATATGAAGGAGGAGTTGTAAAATTTGGTGATAATTCTATTGGCAAAATCAGAGGTAGAGGAACTATTTCTTTTGATGGAAAGAACAAAACCAGTGATGTACTGTATGTTGAAGGTTTGAAGCATAATCTTCTCAGTGTTGGGCAGTTGGTGGACAAAGGCTATGATCTCTGATTCAAAAATGGAAAATGTAAGATCCTTGAAAAATCTAGAACATAAATTGCATTAGGTACTCAAACAAAAGGTAACGTCTTCCACTTGGTTGGTACTGGTAAAAGTTGTTTATTTGTTCAAATTGATTAGAGTTGGTTGTGGCATAGGAGAATGTGTCATGTAAATTTTGATAATATCATCAAGATAAGCAACACTCAGGCTATAAGAGATCTTCCAAGACTGGTGAAACCTACTAACAGTTTGTGCAAAGAATGTCAGTTGGGTAAGCAGAGCATAGTCACATTTAAAAGTAAGGAACAATCTTCTACCAGATTGTTAGACTTAGTACACACTAATCTATGTGGACCGGCAAGAATTAGGAGTTTGCAAGGTGATAGATATTTCATGTTACTGATTGATGACCACTCTAGGATGATGTGGGTGACTTTCCTAAAAGAGAAATCTGAAGCTCTTGAGAAGTTTAAAATATTCAATGCTATGGTAGAAATGAAATTGGGTTAAACATAAAATGTCTTAGGTCTGATAGAGGTGGTGAATTCACATCCAGAGAGTTCAAAGAATTCTGTGAGAAACATGGGATAAAGAGACAGTTATCTACTCCAAGGACTCCACAATAGAATGGAGTGGTGGAAAGAAAGAACCGGACAATCTAGGAAGCATCTAAAACTATGATGATGGAAGCAAATGTCCCTAAGATCTACTGGAGAGAAGCCATAAGCACTGCTATCTATACTCTTAATCGAGTACAAATCAAAAGCAATAGTGGTAAGACCCCTTATGAAATCTGGTTTGGCATCACTCCTACTGTGAAGTATTTCAGTCTTTGGTAGTAAATGTTACATTAAAAGAGATGAATACCTTGGCAAATTTGATGCTAGAAGTGATGAAGGAATATTCTTGGGTTACTCTACTCAAAGTAAAGCATACCGGTGTTATAACAAGAGATTAAGAAAGATTGTAGAAAGTAGAAATGTGAAGGTCGATGAAGGCATTGAAAATCCCTCAAGGTTTTATGAGTATGAAGCAGATGATCAGAATGATGATCTGGTCCAAGAAGATCTAGCCCCTTCTATAGTTCAGATTCAGACTGATCTGGAGAATCCTGAAATACAGGAAGAAGAGATAAGTTTGAATGAAACTGTCCAAGAAATAGAAGTGCAAGAAATTCCCAAAACTCCCAGGTATGTAAGACTGAATCATTCTGAAGACTAGATCATAGGTGATTCAAGCAAAGGTGTTCAAACAAGAAGAAAGATTGCTCAAGATTTAGAGAAGTATTCTTTGATTTCAAAGATTGAACCAAAAACAGTAAGTGAAGCATGCAATGATGAAAGTTAGGCCAAAGCAATGGAGGAAGAGTTGATGTAGATTGAGAAAAATCACACTTGGGATCTTGTTCCCAGACCTAGAAACAAAAATGTGATTAGGACCAAGTGGGTCTTCTAGAATAAACTGAATGAAGATGGTGAAGTAGTCAGAAACAAAGCCAGATTGGTCTGTAAGGGTTATTCTCAAGTAGAAGGAGTTGACTTTGAAGAAACTTTTGCCCTGGTGGCAAGAATTGAAGCAATCAGATTATTTCTTGCTTTTGCTACCTTCAAGGATTTCAAAGTATATCGGATGGATGTCAATTTTGCCTTCCTGAATGGTGACTTGGAAGAAGAAGTATACATTGAGCAACCAAATGGATTTCAATTGTCTAATCATGGTGATATGGTTTGCAAGTTGAAGAAAGCATTGTATGGACTCAAACGAGCCCCAAGGGCCTGGTATGAAAGATTGGATAAACATATTTTGAAGATTGGTTTCAACAAAGGTACTGCTGACAGTAACTTGTACTTCAAGATTGATCATGAAAATATCTTGATTGTTGAAGTATTTGTTGATGACATCATTTTTGGAGGAAGAGATAGTATGTGCAAGACTTTTGCAAATCAAATGAAAAGTGAATTTGAGATGTCTATGTTTGGGGAAATGAATTTCTTCTTGGGTCTACAAATCACTTAAACAAAGAAAGGAATCTTCATATCACAGACCAAATATGTGAAAGAATTGTTGAAGAAATTTGGAATGGAAGATTCAAATCCAATGAATACTCCCGTGGCAACCGGGTGTAAACTGAGCAAAGATGATAAATCTCCTAAGGCTGATCAGAAAAAAGTATAGGTCAATGATTGGAGGACTATTGTATCTTACTCAAACTAGACCTGACATTATGAATGTTGTTGGTCTTGTTGCCAGATTCCAAGCTGATCCTAGAGAATCTCACATCATGGCAATCAAGAGAATTCTCAGATATCTAAAGGAACAGTTGAGTATGGTTTATGGTATCCTAGGGATCATGATTTCTCTCTTAACGCATATACAGATGCTGATTGGGTAGGAGATGTGGATGACTGGAAGAGTACCAGTGGTGGTGCATTCTTTTTGGGGAAAAGATTGGTTTCTTGGCTGAGCAAGAAACAAGAGGTAATATCTCTGTCCACTGCAGAAGTAGAATATATTGTAGTAGCTGGTAGTTGCACTAAAGTATTGTGGATGAAGCAAATGCTAAGAGACATCAGAGTGGAGTATGAGGAACCTATCACAATCTTTTGTGATAACTCAAGTGTAATAAATATATCAAAAAATCCGGTGTTGCATTCAAAGAAAAAACATATATCCATCAAGTTTCACTTTTTGAGAGAGCAGGTGAACAAGAATGAAGTTAGATTAGAGTTTGTGCCCTCAAAGGATCAGATTGCAAACATTTTTACTAAACCTCTACCTACGGACTCTTTTGAGGATCTCAGGGAGAAGTTAGGGGTTATTACCCCTCCGGCTCTGAATTAAGGTGCACTGATGTGCATCAGTCCAGTGGATCTCACAGTCATATCTTATGGTTTGGATTGATGATAGGAAGCTGCCACTCAGGGGAAGTAGTCTGTATGATTCTGAAGTATTGATGCAAGTATGTGCCCTTTGCTGTAATGCCCCTCGCCTTTTCGTTTATGATAGATGTTGGTCTCATGATTCCTATGACAATCCTAGTACCGATGATAGTCCTTTAGTGCATGTTTTCAGTTTTGAGACACTTTGATTTCTATGCTATGGTTGATGTTTTCTTTGATATTGCTAGACACTTGATTATCATACGAACTAGATATGGATTATGTTAGATGATGCTTGATCTCTTGTACCTTGTGCATTCTTAGTTGATGGACATATTATGGTTTGATGTTAATTTCAGTTTAATATGATCATGATTTCATATTAATGTTACTTTATGTTTAAGGTATTGTTGATCATGATTATGATGTATGTCTAGGATTGGATGCAGTTATTTATTTGATGAGTTACTGAACGGAACAGTGTGGCATTACTTGTGTCCAAGTACCCTGCCACGCTGCGACTTCCGTTCATTATGTTTATGATAACATATATATATGTACAACCCTGTTGTTTCGATGCAGTATGCAGGTACCAGGCATTGACTCCACCTGGACTAGCAGGTCTGAGCGTGCCCTAGCCGATGGATTCGTGGAACAGAGTTAACATGGGGTTCCTGGTCTTTTGTGTCGGTTGCCTGTTTGCCTCCGTCATTGTGGTCTTGTCTTGTCTTCCAATCTTGCTTGTCAGTCAAGTTTAGTGCCACCACGAGGTTTAACAAGGTCAGAGTTGCCTGTGTTACGTCAGTGTTTTGATGCTTTCGAATATAATTACTTGACTAGGAATATAATTATGTTAAATAAATATTAAAGGTTTCAATAAGAATTAAATAATGTAGAAAATATAATTATTTAATACTATGTGAATTAATAAATAAATTATATTGCCTAATTTGTGAGTGTTATAAATGTTTAAACGGTATATGGCAATGTTCATAAATTTCATTAATGCATAGATTGATATAATGTAAATTGTGTTTATTAAAATACATGTTAATATTAGATTTATAAGATAATAATTTTGCCGTGGTTTATTGGTCTATTCTAAGGTTTTAAAATATATATATATATATATATATATATATATATATATATATATATATATATATATATATATATATTTTGGGGAGGAGTTGGGAACAGGGTTTTTAGTTAGGGTTTGTGCTTCATATTTCATATCAGCACCTACAGGTTTAAAATCAGTTAGGGTTTCAATGAAGCTTTCATGTTCAGCTAGGGTTTGAAGATATCTTGCATATTTGAAGGCATACATATTCAGATTCGAAGGCATTTGGAGTAGGATTTCACTATTTGTATTCATGGCCATGTTGTGTTGATGATTCTACATGTTTTGGAGGTTTCATTGTTGGTGAAATCAATCGTTTTGTATTCAAAATTTCATGTCAGTCTGCTGTAATTTTATATCAGACCTTAGATCTGAGTGTTTCTAGCCACAACTTGATGTGGGCTTGCCATATTTTCATCATAGGATCATAGCGCTTCAATTTGACATCAGTTGGCTAGGGTTTGGAGGAGATCTGCCTTGAAGATCGCTGGAGGGAGTGCAGACGGAAATCAAAAGAATCGCCTTCAAAGGATTCTGTAAAACAGTTCACGTGCCTTGTCTATGTTCCCACATTTTGTTACCCGTCCAGGAGAGCACTGGGTGTCTTGGGTCGAGCCCTGAGAATTTGGTCCTCGGTCGCTTATCAATATGGCTATTTTAAACCCTAGAAAATCTTTGCAAGAAAGTTCGTATTGCAATGGCCACTACTTCTTTTGTCAACAAAAATTATGTTTTTACAGTCTCAATATGCGAAACATCTCAGGTTCAGGACCCCAATGCACGCTCAAAAACACCCTTTTCCTCGAACGTTCGAAAGGCTTCCAACCTTCTTCGGCATTGCAAAATCTTTGATCATCAGACAGAAGCAGCTTTACGGAGGCTAGGGTTTCCATTTTCTCTTGGTTTAATCAGTTAAATGCTATGCATTTCTGGAATGTCCAAGAAAGGCTTAGATGAATTTAGACGGATGAAAAACACTGCCTGTAAAAAGCCTGCACTTCTTCATGGTGGATGTTGCTCCATTGACCTCTCGTGGATCTCAGCAATACTGCGCGCCAACTGTACCAGAGCTCACTCAACAGATGCGGGATTCTGAAAACAAAACAATCACCTTCTGATGATTCGATCCAAGGCTTTGGAGGAAATCGTCCTTCAAATGGAAAAGGTATTTGCATCGCTTCTTTGTCTCCTAGTACAAAAGCTAAAACCTGTTTGCTATAATTTCTTTACGTCTGCAAAAGAAAACTGGAACCCCTTTACATTCGCCTGCCTCCCACTGGCACTTGAGCGCTTGAGAGCTGCCTGTGCTTAGACTATCGGGGTCGATTGGTGTTCACTCAATCTCAGAGATTTCTGGCCGATGGCACCTTGTGTGATGCTTTCTGTTCTATGCTGTTCCATGCTATTTATGCGTAATCATTTGGTTCTGCATTCATTGACAGAGGTAGGAGCTAGACGTATAGCCACAAGTGACAAAGCCCTGACCATAGAACCCTATGAATCTAACAGAAACCTAAATGCTCAGCAAGAAACGTCAAATTTAAACCATTGCTTCAACTAAACCTCATAGGCCTTAGAAAGATGCGACCCACCTGCACTAGCTTGTAGGGCTGTTTTGTCACCTACCACAGCAGCAGACCGCTCCAAACAAAACTCTCAGCTATTTGTTTGACATTCTTGCACCATACGAACTTACCTAGCTTCAACGATTACACTCAGCTCCTTAGAAACGTCATTAGCCTGGAGCTTTTCATTGCAGAGGTAAACGTTGCCACATACCACATTTTTTTCTTCCTTCTTGCTGGGCATTTCTGAGGTGTGCCTACATATCTCTGGTTTTGATTGGCTTGGAAGTTGCCGTTCTTGCCTCTGCCAGTGCGCTGCCCTCCCTCATGCTGCTTTTGGAACGTTGCCTTTGTAGTTTTAGAAATGGATGTCCGTATTTTCGCCTAGGACTGGCAGGAATAGTGAGTCGTCAGTAAACTCCAGTTGTGGATTCCTTAAACAGTGGTAGGATTGTGCAGTGATATCTAGTCTGATTGTTCCATATTTTCCTGCCAATGGTTCGCCTGGGAGTAGCTGCTTTTGCAACGTTTAAACAATCTTTTGGTGCTCAGCTTAGATTGTCCATGTCAAGCCATAAAATCGTAGTATATGCAGATTTTTGATGCTCTGAAGTCCCACATCGTAGGTGTATAACAAGATGCAGGGATGTCTGTGACACTTTCCAGGGGAACGTTAGTAGCCGTGTCTTCAGTATTTTCAGTTATTTTAATTCCTTAAATAAGAAACCTTGTGTTTAGTTGAAATACTGGTAGTAGACAGCCGGCTGTGGGAACAAGGCGTATTGTACGCCTCTCTTTAACTACGATAATGCTAAATTGTCCAGCATGTTATCCGCCTACTAAAACGGAGAGAATCGGCATCGCACCCAATCTCAAACTCTTATCTCACCTGCATCTCATCGTGGCAGCTTACCATTAGATTTGTCAATTCAAATGGACCCACACCAATGTTTCATGATCGTAACGTTTTAGTGTTATAAACCTTTTAATACGATGTTTTCATTAGTTGAAATCCTTTAAAGTTAAATGGGATTATTGCATTCTAGTGGTTTATTATGGTTTCTTTATATAGAAAACTCCGCGAGAAACGAACTTAGAGTCACCTTGCAATTATTGAGTTACTCAATCTTCATCGCAGATAATTATGAGATGCCTTAGGATAACGACACTTGTGGCTTGCAAATCGGCTAGATAATTGCGTAATTAATAGTTTCATGTTGCTATTTAATGTTCTGGTAAATCCATTCGTAACGAGTTTACAACCATGTTTTCATATTAAATGCTCTTCCTTGCTATTAGGGTAGAGTAATGTTGATATTGATTTTGGATGGGAATTAAACGGCAAGTAGATTTATTCAATTTACACTATCGATATTATAGTTTTGCAAATTGATAAGCGGTGATAATTCTACCCTCGTTTTCTAATTAATCTAAGTCAATAGTAAGGAATCGTAATGTAAATTTGGAATTGGTTCTTTCTTGTTTTCAAGGATATAATCGAGAATGCACTATGTTAAATAAATATATTATTATTATGTTAAAGTCTTCCTTGTGAATAAATATAGAATTTTGTTATCATTATTATCATTTTATTATTATTATTAGTATTATTTATCTCTCATACGGAAAAATTTGCATATCGTTATATGTCTTTTAATTACCCGGGTGCAGTTATTTAAACCTTGTATGAGGTTATTAAATATATGTTTATTATGTAGTGAAGATTTCCATTTCAAGTCAGTTCTGGTCAAATGTTAATTATATGAATCCGTCAGTGAATTTGTTATGTTCTCCTTGTAAAAGTTATTAATTAAGTTGATATTAAGAGTTGCTAAGATAAAGGGTGTATGTGAACTCAGTTACATCAAGAAAACAAGTTTGATCATATGTTTGATTGATTGGTCTTAATGAGACTCCTTGTGCAAGTTAATAGAGTGTTTTGGTTCCAGAGGCCTAGGTTGTAATTTTGCGTTCATGCGCATAGTATCTTGTGAATGCATTTTGGGGTAATGATTAAGTTCTTCATGAGTGTTGCAATCATTATTTGTCTAAGTTGTCGAACTATTGTGATGGTCAAGACAATGGGGTCATACCGTCATCGGTATGGAAGAGATCTCCCAAGTATTACTCCGTTTGGAAACCTTAAATTATGTATTGGGACTTTGCCTTATGTGTTGCCATAATTGCAAGAAGGTCAATGCCTTGCAATGTGCTTACCTAGACCTGTTGTTTGGTCTTGAACCCATACTGTCGAGCTCTTCTTGTAAGTTGTGGTCCCCTATGGTGTTGAGCTTGTTTTAATTCCTTTTTATGGTTGAGATATTGGAGCAAGAGGACCTATGCCTTGCTCGAGTGATTCATTGTATTGTGATTGGTTGCAAGATGGTTGATGCCTTGCACCGTTATGTATATTTTCTGTTATGATGACAGTGTCATGTGTTGCCTCTGGAAGTAATGTTGTGTTGTTGTGAGATTGGCTAGTGATGTTGGAGTCTTGTGATGTTCTTAATCCACTGTCTGCCTGACCGTTGTTCTTGTGGGGCCCTCATGTTAACTCCTAGCTCGGGGGGTGGACCTCAGGGTTCCACATGGTTGGGTGGAAAGAGCTAGATCCATTGGTTTTCTCCCTTGCTATTTGTTCGTGAGCGAGGAGGATTCACCTTGTGTGCCAGACATCAGACCTTGTACCTATTTTGAAGATCGTTCCTGTGCTCATGCATTAGCCTTGTGTATTTATTGTATCTCATTGTTTATATTCAGTTGTAATCAGGATTGTCGATAATGTAAATCTCATGTTGATGTACTCAATTGTATAAACTTGGTAAAAGTGCATGTATTCTTATCCAAATTGTTTTTCTAAGTTATGGCATGGAATGGAAATGTTTATGACTAATCATTATTGCCATAGAGTTGTATGAATTGCCGATGCTAGTTAGCAATGCATGTAATGATGTTGTTTATTGTTAAGTAGTGCATCCTTGACGCCTTGGGAGACAAGTTGTTAACTAATGATGTGTTTGATCTGCTAAACCTCACTTGTTGTTCTATTTATAAAAGAAAATATTTCCGCTTTGCTTGCTGATAAGTGTTGTCTATCAAGGTGTTCATGGACGGGGCACTACAAATCTATTCTGCTTCAGTGGAAGTTATTTGTATTTATTTCAGCAGTGTAATGGTTATGGCTTCTGTAGTTTTATTTCCTATTATTAATGCAGTTATGTTGCCCTAGAGTGGTTAGAAGAGTAAGTTCATGCAATGTGTTATGTCTGGTTTCTACTTTACACTATCATGCTTTCAAAAAAAAAAATTAGTTCTGTAACTTTTGCACTTTTAATCTAGCACTCTGGGGTTACATGACGGGGCATTACATTTGCCATTGATGTCAAAGGGGGAGAGAAGACATGAAAAAAAAAAGTTGTTGCTAATCAAAGGGGGAGGAGCAAAGAAAGAGAAGACATATGAATGAATGATTGTTGTTGATAGGGGGAGCTATGTTAGTTAGTGAGGAGAAGTTCTTATTTTGATGGTTAAAACAGTTTTTCACATCATATGTTGCCATCAATGACAAAGGGGGAGATTGTTGCAAGTATGGGCCTAACCGGTGTTGTCATTGATGTCAACATACTCCTATTGCATTGATGTCAAGGATTGGATGAGCTGTGTGCTGAGGATATTGAGAAAATTAGTCCTATCAGAAATAGTGAAGACAATGAAGCTCTATAAAGTGAAGATCCCATCTAGATGAAGATCAGAGAATGCACATCAAAGGGTTTGTAGATATGTGTCTAAAGATGATCCAGTCAAGATTTGAGAGGTCCACATGAAGATTTGGAGAAGTTATGGCAATATGAGTAAAACTGGTTCTGGCAGCTATTTAGAGGTGACAGAGTGACACAAATAGGTCTGGTGAGATCCAGAAATGCAATATCTTGTTCTGTAGATTTGGTGGAATGTTTAGGAAGCCAATGTGAATTGGCAACTCAATTGGTTCATGGTCTAGAGGTCCGTAAGCATTTATTCTAATGTGACAGTGATGACATACTATGTTCTTGAGGTTCTGGATGAAGATGCGAATGATTTTAGTAAGCAGGAGTGGTGTGGATGTTCTTGGTGATTCAGGCAAGCTTGTGGTGGTCTCTAGATTGTGTCCAGTTCATGTTGGTGGTCCGCATTGAAGATTGAGCTCATAATTGAAGATTTACTCTTGGGTGATGGTGTTCTTCCTAATCATTGCCAAGCGGATGTTTTACACATCTTGTGAATGATCTTGAAGATGTTCTGGGAAGCATGGCATATTCCTCAAAGAAGATTGAAGTCCCAGATATGTGTGTCCGACAGTGTGGTGATACGCATGAAGTCTTTATAACAAATCAAGTTGTATTTTTGTAACTGCTCTATAATAAAATAAAGTATGTTGTGCCAACTTTGATGATTATCCCAAAGTTGATGTCTTGTATAAATAAGATTTGTGAAGTCATTTCAAATTATCCTTGGCAGAGATCAAAAAGTGGTAGAGAGGAGAAGAGCAAAAAGTAGATCAGAAGTGTTGAGCTTAAATGGAACTATCTCAAGCATGGTGAAGATGCTAATCTCATGTTCAAGTATGTAATATTTATATTATTCTGTAGACAGTGTGTCTCTTGTAGGTAGTGGGCCTCTTGTGCGTAGTGTACTCAGGCAGTGAGCCCTAATTGGCAAGTGCCATTTTGTTCTTCTTATTCTCTTAACAGAGAATACAATCTTGGGTTAGTCACCCTATGGTTTTTTCCTTAACCAGGTTTTCCACATTAAAATCTTGGTGTCATATGTGTTAATGTGTTTCTGCTCTTGAGTTATTGCATTGTGCTTCCATGATTGAATTATTATTATACTGTAGAAATATAAGAAGGATTTAAGTGTTTAAAGAAAAGAAAGTTTTTGTGACAACTGATTCACCCCCCCTCTCAGTTGTCTGTCCTAAAACCAACATGACTATTGTGTTTAGTGGTGTCAGGTGTTTGTGTCATTTGGGAAAGATGATTCCAGCAGCCGAGGAGGATATGATTATGTGGGAGTTGGGTATGTGTGCATCATGTGAGTCAAGTAAATTGCTATTCTGGAATGTTTCCTCCTATTCATGTTGGTATGATACATGTGCAAGATGGATAATGCCTTGCTCAATGTACCTATTCATGTGGTTATGATGATTATGCAAGATGGGTAATGCCTTGCTCTGTGTAATGTGAAATGATGTATATTTTGTGTTGTAAACACATCATGATGAGAAATGTGATAGTTCATGCTTGGTTTATGTTTTGGGCTTGGTGAATCTTGATGCAGTCAAGGGGGAGTGGCTTTCAATGTGGGGTCAGTGCCCAAAATGGCTTGTCAGGGTAACCCATTGGAAGTTGTTAATCTAGTGATAAATTAATAATAAATTTAGAGGGTTGGATAGTTTTCACACTAATTAAGATAATTGGATGCCTCACCCACGCCTGTAGTGCTCATTCAGACTAAGGATGGGATGAGAAGGCTGTGGTTGGCAAAATCAACTTCCTTGTCCTCACAAAAGGAATGTTGGTTCTGCATGTGTCACCCTATGGGGTTGGCGTCTAGTAAGAGACTGCCAGGATAACCATAGATGGGGGGTCGGCGCCAAGTGAAAGACTGTTAGGGTAACCCATGGATGGGGGCTAGCGTCTAGCTATAGACTGTCAGGGTAACCCATGGATGGGGGCTAGCGTCTAGCTAGAGACTGTTAGGGTAACCCATGTTAGGACCATGCAATGACACTCATCCCTACTGCAGCTTAGTATTCCCTAATTGTACTTTCCTCTTTCATTGTGTATTTTCCCCTAGAAGTGTTGTTTGAGTTGCTTGTGGTGTTCATATCGACTAGTGTTGTATTGGAGTCATGTGTTGTCCTTGCACCTGTTAGCCTATTGACTTCTTGTCTGATTGCTTAGTAGGACCTTATTGCTATCTTCAAGCACTGGGGGTGGACCTTAGGGTTCCACATGGTCAGGTGGTTGTGCTTTTATCTCCATTGGTTTCCCTTGCTATTGTTCGTGTGTGAGAAGGATGTACCTTGTGTGGCAGACTTCAAATCTTGTTCTAGCTTAAGGAGACAGACACTTATGATCATGTTCCAGTCTTGTATATCAGTTGAATCATGTAATGTTATCTTGATGTATGTACTCCAATGTAATATGGATAGTAATATTGTAAACAATGTAATGTTGTACTCTCTTGTAAAGGAACTTTTATTATGTACTTGTGATCCTATGTGTAGGATCTTGATGCTTACTTATCTGATGATATAATATGGAATTGTATGTGTTTATTCATCTGATGCAATTAGACTTAGAATGAACTGTGGTTGTTATTTAATTCATAATGTTGGTTAGATTTTGTTTTAGTTTGTTAGTAATGCAGCCATGGAACCCTAGAGGGTAAAGATTAATTTAAATGTTATGAATAAATATATAATTGTTGTTATTTCTTTCATTTGGACAAAAAATATTTGTCATTTTTGTAAGTTTGGTTGTGTTATCCTCTGGGTTCCTTGGCGGGGCGTTACAATGCATTGGATACTCGACACCTTGGTCTTTATACCTTGGGGCATAATATGTAGTGCTATATCAAACATAAGGATTGAAAATCTCTAATTTTACATGCAACCATCTGAAGTTGCCTTTCACCATCCATTCTTCACCTATTTGATCAACGGTTTCATCATCATTCTTTTGATCATCATTCTCTTGATCTTTATCATCATCATCATCTTCATCCTACAAAACAAGTGTGTTAGACATAAGTCACCCTAGTCCTTTTCTTCTGCACCAAACCCTAATTCTTCTATACCATCCTAAATTGACCCCATCCAAACCCTGTTTTCTTCTCGTTAACCCTAGCTTTTCATCCTTCTGTCATCTTATCGTGAGTCAACCTAGCCTTTTTGGGTAGTCTGGTTCTCCTCTTGAGGGGGCATCATCCACTAGTTTCACTGGGGTAACGCATGTTTATCCAATGCATCATATCTTCTTTGAAACAATGCCCTAAAGGACATTGTCTCAAAGAGGGGCAAAATGTAGACACCCAAAATTGACCCATTTCATTCTTTATGCATTAAACTCAAATTGCATCCCATACCTTCATGTCGTCTAACACAAATCCCATTTTCTTCTATATCTCCATAATTAATTAAATAAATTTTACTTATTTAATTAACTTTCTTATTTCTTCTATTTCACATTAATAATTAAATAATCTTAAATTATTTAAGTATGTCACTTTTCTTCTAAAAAATAAATAAAATCTATATTTTATTTGTTTGCCCATCATACAAATAAATTAAATAAATTTTAATTTATTTAATTTATGCTTTTATCTCTCCAACACAAATAATCAATTAAATAAACATATTTATTTAATTTATTATCCACTTTCCGACTTTCTATTATCATTATCTAAATAATAAATTAAATAAACTTATTTATTTAATTTATTTACCCACCTTCTATTTTCCTCTAAATGTGCACATGACTTTCAAATTGGCAACAAATCAAAAAGCAAGATATGGGAAACTTTCAAAATAGAAAAATCCTTTATCTCCACCAAAAAGATAGAAATATTTTATTTTTGAAAAGGCAATCTTATCTCTAATGAGAAACTTTCCTGAAATCTCTAAATATATACCTTTTTCAAGGACACTTGTCACATGCACATTCATCCATGCCTTTGAACCATCAATCTTTCCTTTTATTCCTCACCGTTGATCAAAAATCACATTTGTCTATAAATAAGCCCACAACCAAGCCATTTGTAGGCATTGAATTTTATCTCCTTACACTGTCAAAATCACTTTGAAACCTTTGCATCAATCTTATTATATCCTCTATCTATCCTTCATCTATCTACCATTCTTCTTTCATCAAATCTTCATCCTATAATCATTATGTTGTGAACGTGAGCGATCAACATTCAACCATTTGAGCAAATCTAACATGCATTCATCATTTGAGGTATTCGAAAAGATTTGGGTAACAGGTATTGCATTTAATTGTTTTATCTTTATATTTTGTCCAAATTTTCTCATCTACAAAAACATTCTAATTTTAGACTCGTACACTAATCCATAAGATTCCCTCATTAAATTTTATAACTACCTGTTGTGGCCAAAATAGAATGTTTGCATTAAAAGAATCTTTTTTTCAAAGAGATATGCAATATCTAATTAATTCGAAAAGGACAAATAATAATATTGCAACTAAATAATTTAGTTTAACCTATTTCTTTCAAAATGATTATACATAATAAATGTGATTAATTTCACACACACACATTCATGCTAATGCAATTTAATCTGCATGAAAACTATGTGGTGTGTGCAGATTCACTTCACCACATTTCACCTTTGGTCAGCTAAATGCCCCTACCTCGATGATACTCTCTCTCCATCAAGAGAGTGTTCCTGTCACACAAGTTGAAATTAGTCAACAATCATTTAAATAATAATATTAAAATTCATAATTAATTATTGAAAATAAGGGTTGTGACATATAGGGATTGGTGGATTGAGAGGTATTGGACTAATGGATTAAGATTAGTAGTGTTCTAAGAAGGATATTGTGATGGAGGAAGTGAAGTGAAAGAGTTTGATAGGTTAGGATTTGATGGATGAGGGATTTTGTGGGTAAATGGATTAGGATCAGGGTTAGCTATGCATGGGTTTTGAGTTTCAGGGTGATGATTTGGTGGAAGTTTGGCTCCTATGTTGGTAAGATACTTAACCAAGGCCTTTTTGGTATGAAATATAGTCTCGATGATAGCCATAGCATCCATACTTTGCAATAAGGGGTGATGAGATAATGGGGTGTAACCTTGTTTAGTGTGGAGAGGACTATTAGGGTTGTTAGGATATTCATTAATCCTCTCATTATTGGGATATTTATCTTGATTGACATGGCTATCAACATCATTAGGATAGTCTACAAGACTCTCATCATCATCAACAAAAGTATATTTAGGTGGGGGGCTTGCCTTGATAGTGATTTTGGGCTTCACATTGGCTTTACTAATGGTTGTATGACTCAATGTTCTACCTTGCATGATAAAGATCTTAGACCAAGGATCAATGGTGGAAATGACAAAGGATAACAAGGTGTTTGGATGTAACCAAGAGTTGGGCTAAGTTAGATTTGGCAAGCTTGGCACAAGACTATGATTTGGCAAAAGGATGAGTTTGAAGGAGACTTGAGTTGAAATGCTAAGGTTGATTAGATGAGGATAATATTTGATGGGGATGAGAGAATGACTTGATGTAGGATAAATGTTTGATTTGGATCAAAGGGTATCTAAAACTGAAACTTAAATTTCAAGACCTTGAATGGATTCAAAGATGAAGAGGATATCTATACTTAAGATAGGAAAGCTCATAAGTAAGACAAGATGGATCAGATAGCTAGACTTAAGATAGGTTAGTTTGTTAAGTAAGCTAGATTAGATATTAGTAATAGAATTTAGGTCTTGGTTACAATTTTGAGTTTTGATATAGGAGGTGGTGATTTGGTATGACTTGGGATGGACTTGGAAAGAGATTAAGATGATGGATTCAAGACAAAGCAATTTATGCAATTATGACAAGGATGATGGATTTGAGATGAATTCAACCTTTTGCTAAGGGATGTGGTCAGTGTGCTCTCTTCAAAGTGGAATGTTTAGATTTGGCCACAAGTCTAAGGTTTGGATGTTTGTAAGATTGACTAGGGATGAATTGGAAATAATATTCAATAAACACATGTTGGTTTATGTGATGGATGTAGGGATAATCACTCATTTCACACAAGAAGACACATCAAGCACATGGACAATCCTATATTAATCAGGTGGGTGTGTCAATCCTTGTGGGCTCACAGATATACTATCTATCTAGTGATGGATAGCTAGTGAATGCAAGGTCATATACCACCTATGAACCCTTGCCTTGGAGGTAAAATGCCTTGCCCAAGGTGAGTTCTATCTCTCACTATGAAAGTATGCATGCGTAACTTCTCCTTTTCATAGTGATGCACCATAGGGAAGGATGGCTGAAGGGTCTTAAACTAGGATTGAACATGTCTAAGGGATGTTCTCGATATACACTAGGTACTTTGAGGCTCAAGTCCATGAATAAAGGGCCTGTTTACATGCATGAGACTAGGAGGGTCTCTCATATTCTTGTCACCTCACAAGTCTTGGCAGATTGAGCGTCTTGGGGCTCTTCTTAGACACAAATATGGCTCATTTTTTAGGTATAGCTTTCACTCCCACCATTTATATACCCTACCAAAATATGTGCTTGAGGTCATGCTTTTGGATCTCCAAGATCACTTCATAGCGTGAGGAGAGATCATACACACTTAGACTCTTGGGATAACACAAAACAAAAATAGAATTTGAACATGATTTTTTATCTCTAAGATTGCTTTGCAGTAGGAGGAGAAAACATACACACTATAAAAATTATCAAACACAACAAACAAGTTAATTCCCTTTAGATAAAAAAAATATGTCTAATTTAGTGAATTGATAGTCTTTGACATGCGAGGCTACAAAAAATAGATTAGTAGTTTACAAAAAAATTATCTTTGACTAATGTAAAGTTGGAGGAAGAGTGTTAGTGTAAAACAAGAAATCCTGTAAAAACTAAAAAAGCAAGAATTCTTGGTTTTTCTATGTAGTTTAAAAAAATTGCTAAATTTTGTTTCTGTATGTAAAAATTATGATTATTCAAAGTTTGCAATGAAGGTTTGACATTGGAGAGATATACCCAAGAATCTACAAAGAATTTGTAAAAATGACTTGCACCACTATGAAGAGCTGTAACGCTCTGCCATAGAACTCCAGAGAACAACACAACTATGCTATACAAATAGGACATTTTTTTTTAAATGATAGAGGTAACAAAGTATTGTTAAACATATCTATACATATCATTAAACTAAGCATTATCGTCTAGGGTTCCATGGTTGCATTACTTACCAAACTAATAACAAGATCTAAACATACATCATAAATTACTTACAACCATAATTCATCCTAAATCTATTGTATCAAATGAATGAACACATACATTTCCATGTTATAACATCGGATGAGTAATCATCAAGATCATGTAACTAGAACTACAAGTACATTTACAATTTCCCTTACATGGGGGTACATGATTTCATTATTTACACTATCACTTTCCTGATTACATTGGAATGCATACATAATGATTTAGCTGATACACAGGGCTAGTACATGAGCATAAACAACTGTCTCCTAAAACTAGCACAAGATCTAGAATCTATCTCATGAGATACATCCTTCTCACACATGAACAATAGCCAAGGAAAACCAATGGAGGTAAAACACATCCACCTGACCATGTGGAACCCTAAGGTCCACTCCCTGTGCTAAGAGATAACATAAGGTCCCACTACAACAAACAATCAGGTAGACAATAGACTATAAGGAACAAGGACTACACATGACTCCGACAACACATGTCAATATCACAAGCAACTCAACATCACTTCCAGAGGCTTGCAATCACATAATGAATAGGGAGTACAAAACTAGAGAATGCTAGGCTGCAATAGGGAGAGTGCCATTGCATGGTCTTGACATGGATTACCCTGACAATCTCTCACTAGACGTCGACCCCCATCTATGGTTACCCTGGCATTCTCTCTCTAGACACTGGCTCCACAGGGTGACACATGCAGAACCAACAATCCTTTCGAGAGGACAAGGAAGTTGATTTTTCCAACTAGGCCTTCTCATCTCATCCTTGGTATGAACTAGCACTATAGGCATGAGTGAGGAATCCAATTATCTTGTTTAATGTGGAATCTACCCTTTCCCTCTAATTCATTTTAGGTTATCACTTAGTTACCAGTTGACTTTCAATGGGTTACCCTGGCTAGCCACTTTGGGCCCCAGCCCCACATTGAAAGCCACTCCCCTACCTACATCTAGAAAACCCTATCCATCAAGCATAGCAACTATCATCATAACAACAAGGATACATGAACAATGCAAGTCATTAACCTTCTTGTATATCAACTTAATCACAAGGATAATTTCACAATACATTGCCCATAGCTTCCAAATGAAGCAATCCATAACCAACATACTCCTTTTACATTTACCGATGTCTCCCCATTTACAAAATCCAATATGGTATTTTAATGCATGTTCAATACAAGTAATGAACCACTACATCCATGAAGGACTTCATTCCACATCATGATACATTTACAACATAGCATATACATGAAGTTAAGACATAATAACCTATGCCTCTGGAAACTTAATCTTGATGACTTACACATAATCCTATTACGACCAATGATCTATCTCATACAGTTTTCACTTACATAATGAAATTTAACTCGCATTACCTATCTTCTGAGAACAATACTTATAAATCAAATTCCAAATACAATGCTTATAAATTCAATACAAATCTATCAATAAATTCCAACTTAACAAATCCATTGTAATGGAATTGATTAAATTTCATCAACATTACTATATATATTCATATCGATTCTCATATAATCATATTAATCAAATACATAAAGTATGATACATTTCTTAATCCTCATCCTTTTTTAATATATATATAGCTCGATAAATCATTTAATCCTTTCAAATCAATTCAGATAATCTAATATCTTAACCATAATACTTAATTTATAGTTGACAGCTTGGGATGACAACTATTACATTCTACAATAATAATAATAATAAATACCATGGATCATTAGATAGAAAATATGTGTCATCCAATGACCAGTTAATATATGTTGTTATATTACATAAACAGAATTTACTATTACTACATGAATTTGCGTCAAATGTAATAACTTTTTGTAGTAATATTTTAATAATTTTACTACCTGACAAATCTATTTTTTTAAACATTTTATATGAAGCGATTCAATTGAAAGTGATAAATAGCCCATAGAGATATACTTTACATTCATTTCCTATAGTAAATATAACAAAATGGATTTAGGGTTTAGGGATTGAGGAATAATAGCCAAAATGACTTGTGAACGGACATGCAACCAGACATGGGAAGGCTCAGAATGTCCAAAATTTACAAATATATTTTAATTTAAATTGACTAAATTTTAGATTTTAATGTCCATTAACCAGAAATATAATTTATTCAGACCTTAATGCACTTTAACTTATTCTAAATAAAACACACAAATGGAATGCTATCCTCATTACATGCATGAGATGTGTTGAGAATATAGATTATGATAGGTGCATGAAGAATGAACAGAAGAGAGGATGAATTTGTTTAGACACTGACAAGCTTCATCTCCTAAGCAGATTTGTTGAAAAGGCTTTAGAAACTTCCAAACAAATGCAATGTAAAAGCAGAGATGGGGCACACGAACTGTAGGATAGAATGCCTCAAAGGATGTCATCCCAAGAATGCAATGATTGCAGAAACACACAAAATGGATCTGTAGAAAAGGTTTTAGAAAACTTTTAGGCAAAGACGATTAGCAGATTTAAAACTAGCCTCTGCAACTTTTGCCACATCCTCCCAATCTAAGCATGTACCCAGCAGGTTTAGTGGACGAGAGTTGTATATATTTCAATCACATTTGAAACACTTATCGCATTACACCTACAGTGATCATTATGTGCATAATGTTCACCTTCTTGCCTGGGTGATCTTGTAGACACGTACCCTAAACTTTGCATTAAAATGCCAGTATAAAAAGAAACAACAGTGATTAAGTGGTTGTTTGACTGACGCCACCAGGGAATATCGCTTAGGATGTAATGTTTGAGGGATCTGCAGAAAAGGTATTGCTAAGGCTATGAAGCCTTTAAGTGAATGCAAGTAATAGGTGTAATCTAATTTCCACTACCTTTGGCCGCAGACTCCCTGTGTGTATGAAGATGTAAGGTTTGGAACAGGTTTGGACATATCAATCTTCATGCTGCCACAATAATGGGTTACACTTTCTGGGACATCCTGATTTTTGCTGATATCACATATTTTTAGAAAATATAATGATTTAAACCTTTAAAGGTTCCATTTAAAGGATTTTAATTGAAGAGGGCTTGATCAAACCCCCTTAGATTCAAACCCCCTTGGATAGAACCCCGCTAGTTTTAAACCATACCTATAATGGAGTCTCCTCTACACCTATCAAAATGCTGATAAAAAACCACTTTTGATTTACCTTTTGGGGGATCAAATGAATTCATTTAAAATTTATGTTTTATAAGTATGTAGTCCTTATTATAAGCTTCCCAAAAAGTATAATTTTAAATATATTTAATTTGATTATTATATTTATTTTTTATTTCTTGTGAATGTGGGTTTTTCACCGAGCATCAAGTTCTCTGTTCTACACACATGGAAAATTAGTAAATTAGTAAAAAAATTCTAAAAAATATCTATGCCCTAGGTATTGATGTCTTTGTTTCAACCAAAAAAGAAAACTTGAATTTTGATACATACAGAAAAAGTTATGTTTTATGGAATACACCTATGTCTAAATTATAATTGGTTTGATTTCAAAACTTAATTAAAAATATATATTCAACAAAACATTATGAAACCAAATGCATGCCCTATATATCAGTGTTACCAATCTAAATTCAAAAGAATCATAATTTTATCCTTTGTAGAAAAAAATCATGTGCTATAGAATACACATCACTTTAAAAAAATGTTGTTTACTATTAAAAACTAGTTATCAAAGGGGACATAAAATTTTTTACAATTTAACTCCAAATTTTTAAAAATATATATATTTAGAATCTACAAACAAAATCTCACAAATCACTAGTTCACATCATCTCCAAATTCCTAACAGTTTAATGGATATATGTGTCAAAAAGTGAAGATTTAGTTCAAAATGCTAATTTCAATGTCAAGTTTGGCCAAAAAGTGTAACCCATTATTTTGGGATGACATCGGTGAAGGATAGAGGAATTCGTCAGATATATGCAAAATGTGGAAGTAAGGACAAAACACATGAACTATTGATAAAATGCCTCAGAGAATATCATCTTATTGAATGCAATGATTGTTGGATATGCACTAAATGAATATCAAACAAATACAATTGCCAGATTTCAGGGATGCACAAAATGGATTTGTTGAAAGGGTTATGAAACTTTTAAGCATACGCAATTTGGCAGAGATAAAACTAGACCCCAAAACCTTTGCCAGCATGATGCAGTGCCGATTTGGGTGATGGACAATACACCAAAGCCTAAAGATTTATGTCAGATATTTTATAGTTGGAAATGCTCAGGTAGACGGGTATGACATCCATCAAGCAGGAAGGATAGAAGGAAATCAATTAGATGTTATAGTTGCAACGGCCCTATTAGACATATATGCAAAATGTAGGAACACGCACAAGGCACATGATATGGTTTGCAAATGTCGCAACAGAATGCAATTCCTTGAAATGCAATGATTGCAGGAAACTCACAGAATGGAGCTATTAAAAAGCTATAGAATTTGTAAATGAATGCATGGAATGAAGCTCGATCTACAATATCAAGATTTCTAATAGTATACAGTAATGCAGATCGGGAATTATCCAGAGGACTAAATCATTATAAAGATGATAGAAAACACAATGCAATAATGGATTTATTGAAGAGGATTCAAAAGAAATTTGAGTTAGAATATAGAAATCAAAGGAACCTAGGTCCAAACACTAGACTAGCTGAGGGATTGATGTTGCTCCTAGATTCTATCCTGCAACTCCGCCTCCTCCAAAACTAATCCCCAATCCATTCTCCAAATTTGATTTTTAGAGAGAGAGAGATCCTCCCCCTTCCTTCCAAATCCTTCCTCCACCTTTTTAGGAGGCTCCACACAAATTCCCATTCCTGTGAATTACATTAATTTCCTATTTTATTGAATTTATAACAAAGCAACCTATAATCTCATTTACAACCATGAAATTTTTATTTTATTTATTTTTAATATTTACTATATATATTTATTTTATTATATTCTATAATTTATTTATAACTTTATTTTTATAACCATTGAGCCAACAATATATTTGTTTATGCATTTTATTTTATTTTTTATTTTTATTAATTTTATCAATTACAAACCAATTAAATTGTTTATAATTGATAAACAAGTCTTAATAGTTTTTTTCTCAAATTTATTTACATTTGATTATTTATTTGCATTAATTTATCAAATGTGTCCACTTGACTTAATAGTTTTATTTTAATGTAGCATAAACCAAATCAAACAATTACAACCTATTTAATCCAATGTTGAATGATACCTAACCACTTTACATGATCGACAAGCACGACCACGACAACAGAGACAGACTATCATACCCATACTAACGACACCGACTGGGTACGATACTGAATACTCATCCTCTTCAAGGGTGATGGCAACTAGGGACCTTATGTTAACTCTGTTCAACAAATTTCCATTGGCTAAGGCATGCTCAGACCTGTTAATTCAGGTGGAGTCGATGCCTGATACCTACAACCTACAGCAAACAACATGATTGAACATGTAGATATATGTAATCACACAATCATACACACCATGAAAGGAAATTGCAGCGTAGCAGGGTACTCACACATGAGTAATATGACACTGTTCCTTTCACAGAACATATCAAACAAGTAACTACATTAGGAATCACAATCAGTTACTAAACAATCAAATAGAACAATCAGTTACGTAATGATCAATACGAGCAATCACTTGTAATAGCATCACACCCATGATTAGATAACACATAAAGCACAAAATTAATCCACAACATCTTGTATGTCCATAAACTAGTCATAGCATAAACATAAACACCAGTAATTAAAGCATCACCAAATGTCATCATAGAAGTAGTGTTGGAGTCCAAGACAACATTGAGAGGGGGGGTGAATCAGTGTTGTGTAAAATTTTACAAATTTTTGCACCTTTTAAAATACAAGACAAAGAGAGATGAGGACATCAATAATTTGTTAAACATTTATATACAAGTATGAATTAACACAAGACATGAGACTAAGACACAAAAGATTATATGAGAGGAAAACCCTCCTGGGGTAGAAAAACCTCTCAAAATTGCCTCACTAGCTTATTCAAAACCTCACTGGTTACAAATAGGTCTCACTGACCAAGGAAGCTTCACTAGCTTTACAAAATACCTCACTAGCACATAAAGAGGTCTCACTAACCATACAAGCCTCACTGGCACATAAAGCCTCACTGACAAATATAACCACCATCAAAACAATACAAGTAATAAAGAGGGTTTCTCTATTTTAATACAAGCCCCTGAATCTGCAATCATACTCAATTCAATCTTCATATTTCTTTGCAACCATACTGCACTTCATTCTCTCAAAAATCAATTCACTTGATTTAGATTATCTGCACAATTAATTGCATATTGTCTTCATGGTTCAATCTGTAAGTTCTCTGCATAATGTCTTCATCCTTCTTCGATTCAATCCTACAAAAATATGATCTCATACACAATATCATGATTCTTCATCTGTACTTCCTCTTCAAAAGCATTTTCACAAACATGTCTTCACTGCATACTAGTTCTCACATAAATTCCATTTGCAATACCATTATATAAAAACCTAAAAGTCCTTTCACATTCTTCTCCTTTGCAAAAATCATCTTCAAAAATTCACTCACCTGCAAAAATAAGATCAAATATATTTCTTCTCTATATGACCATTATTCATGAAGAATAATATAAAATTCCCCTATTTTGGATATTTTCAAATCTTCTACAAAAACCCTTGATATTCTTCTCTGCATATTCATCTTCACCTACAAAAAATAAAACCATTCACATTCTTATTCAATTTCCCTTTCATAAAAATTTCATCTCCTTTCATCTTCTCTGCAATTTTCATCTTCATTAAGTTGAATGTCTTCAATAATATATTTTTCAATCTACAAAAATCATCTACATGAAGTCTTTTCATTTTCCTCTCTGCATTCATCTTCTCTCTTTTAATAATAAAGAATATAAAAGACTTCCATGTTCCATATTCCTTCAATTTCCCTTCAAAAAAAATTCTCTCCAAAACACTTCAATTACATCTTCTGCAAATAACTTCAAAATAAATCAATCTACCTTTTGAGTAAATGAAAATCTCTTTCACATTCATTTCCATCTTCAAGAAAATAAAAAATAGAAGGCATTAAAGCAAAATTAAATCTCTACAAAATCTCTTCTCAAAAAATATTAAAAATTCTCCTTCTTTATCTCTTCAATGCCTAAAGATAGATTTTGAATAAGAAAGAAATCTTCATAAAAAGCTTCTAAAAAGAATGTTTTTTAATCGGGCAACAATAATCTTCCAAAACTGCCTTAAAAAGAGTCTAATAATAGACTAAAAAAACTTTCCAAAGCAGTTACATATAGTGACATCCACTCACCCGTCAAAGTCAAAAGTATCAAGGAGAAAATCAAATTTGAATAGTGACCATTGTTAGAGTTGTTCGCGAGCTCTTAACTTTAAATTACAACCATTGATATAACATTTCTGCCTAATGAGAAGTATGGAGACCGATGCAGGCGGTGAACTAGGTGAAGGGGCCGATGGATGAATGTTTAAAAAACCCTTTACAAGGTCACTTTAAGTGACAGTGACCTGCAATAACAGGTCAATCTTAAAATATAACAAAAAGTGCATGAAGTGTAAATGGGTGGGAAATAGATATTAGGAGGTATTAGAGTTTAGAATAGGCATTTAGAACTTTAACCTAATTTTTAGGTTTTTCTCCTCAAATGCTTCACTTACACATGAATAAGTGAATAACTCAAATGATTTTACAACAATGTTTTGACACTATGTATTTTGACATATGCAGACCTTGATACACAAGAAGACCTCTAAGTGAAATGTGATGATGATTTGAAGCATGATGTCCTCCAGGATGATGACTTTCTTGCAAACCAAACTATTCATTCTGCCATACTACACACTTTAACCATTCCAACATGTTATCAAACCAGAGTGAGTTGCATACCAAGACACATCTAATAACATATCCATTAAACCCAATATTGAAATCATCATGAAGACATACTTGAACATGAAGATGACTAACTCTATGAAACAAACTCTTGTCAGTTCCACTGCATCTCAGGGACTGTAAAGCTTGTCAACATACATAAAGTACACAAAGATCATTATTACTCAACTTGTAGCAACATATCAATTCTGCATGAATAACAACCTCTGCATAATGTAGCCATCAACCTCTTGAATCAACCAATCACTACTATTATCCTTGTATGAAGCAACACTTGACTTGGACACTGAAGAGTATCAATATCTTATGTGAGCATCAACAATTGATGTGATCAAATTGATCAAACAAGTCCTGTCATAAACACCAAACATCAAGAACATGAATATCCATCCTGAGACAAGTATGAAGATATCCTGATCAAATGAACACATCTTGTCATATGAAGAAAGATCACCATATCTGCATCATCATCAACTCAACACCTTTTTGACATCAATGACAATCAATCTCCATCAAGTAGGTCTATCATCAACTAAGTATCATCATAACAGTGAGTCTACCATCAACAACATGTCATAATGTCTAGTCCTAGTAGAATAGCTATCAGTCTGATAGAAGAAAAATGAGGGGCACTACATCCTTCCCCCTAGAACCAGGCTTACTCCTGGAAGCCTATAGACAAGTATGGATATAACTCTCACATATGAGATGCATTCTCCCAGGTAGTTGAAGCTTCATCATTAGGATCCCACTGGATCCTTACCTACTCCACGTCTCTGCCCCTGAGGGCGAGTCCTCCTATGCTACAAAATACCTACGAGCTCCAAAGCCAGCTACCCGTTCTCTACCTGTAAAGCATTCGAGTCAAGAACATGAGAAATATCTGGATAATGAGAATGGAAACATGAAATACATCATGGATACATGAAAGACTGGGTGGCAAAGCAAGATGGTACGCAACAGGACCGATCCTCTCCAAAACTTTGAACGGCCCAACAAAGCGTGATGCAAGCTTGGAGCCTTTTTTGTAACGGATCAGACTCTTTCACGGATGCACCACAAGAACACCCGGTCTCCAACCAGAACTAATGATCAACCCTATGGGCATCTGCATATTTCTTTTGCCTATCCTGTGTTGCCACCAGATGCTCTCTAATATGATCAACCTGCTGCTCCATCTCCTGGAGCATCTCTAGTCCTAGGAGAATTCTATCCTCAAGATGATCTCAACTCAGTGGGGTCTGACAAGGACGACCATATAAAGCCTAAAAAGGAGACATACGAATAGAATTGTGATACCCATTATTGTACGCAAACTCCACCAAATACAAATAATCCTCCCAACGAGTCTGCTGATCCATGATATACATCCTGAGCATATCTTTGAGGACCTAATTAACCCTCTTGGTCTACCCATCAGTTTCTGGATGGTACGCCAAACTAAAGTTCAACTGATTCCCTAATACATGTTGTAAGGATTCCAAAGAGCTAAAGTGAACATTGGATCCCTATCAGAGATGATTTTACGAGGAATCCCATGCAATCTAACTATATCCTCCATGAAAATTCTAGCCACAGAAGAAGCATTATATGAAGACCAAATAGGATAAAAGTGTGCTACCTTAGTCAACCTGTCCATAGTGACCATAATGGCATCATGATGACAAGAGGATACAGGCAAATTGACTATAAAGTCCATTGATATAATGTCCCATTTCCATTCTAGAACAAGATGTAGCTGAAGGAGACCTACGGGGTGCTAATGTTCTACCTTAACCCTCTGACACTCTAGACACCTCGAGACAAAATCAGCAATATCCCTCTTCATTCTGGCCTAAAAATACAACTGATGAAGGTCTGCATGCATCTTTTTGACACCTAGATGAGTTGAATAGGGTGCCTGATGTGCCTCCAACATAATTAAAGTATGAAGACCCTCTGAAGAAGGAACATAGATGTGACCCAAGTACTGCAAGAGACCATCCAACTCAAGAGAGTAACCAACAAATCTACCCTCCAAGGGTCTACCTGACTCAACCTCTGCCTTTACTTCTTGATACCAACTATTGGTAGGAAGTGCTGCAAGAATCTGACCCCTCAAATCTACTCCAAGTGTGACTGTTGAAAGCTAATGTCTTCGCCGACTAAGAGCATCTACCACAATATTCTCATTACCTTGAATATACTTCACCTCAAAATCGTACTCACAGAGGAACTCCATCCACCGCCTCTGCCTGGCATTCAAGTTTGGTTGCATGAATATGTACTGTAAACTATGGTGATCACTATACAGCTCAAACCGGTGCCCCAACAAAAAATACCTCCATCTCACCAAGGCATGCATGACAGTGGCTAACTCCAAATCATGCGTTGGATAGTTCAATTTGTGATCCTTGAGTTTGTGAGACTCATAGGCTATCACACGACCATCCTGCATCAAAACTACTCCTAGACCCTCCAAAGATGCATCAATACACACAACGAAATCTCTAGTAGGATCGAGAACTGCCAAAATGGGTGCACTAGGTAACCGCTCCTTGAGAGTCTAAAAGGCTTCTTGACACTGTTCTGACCAAACAAACTTCTTTCCTTTCCTCTAAAGAGAAGTGATAGGGTGAGCTATCCTCAAAAAATCTTGGACAAACCATCGATAATAGCCTGCTAAACCCATGAAACTACGAACATCTAAAATATTAGTGGGCGTAGGCCAATCCATGATGACTTGGATCTTCGAAGGATCCATGGGGATGCCCTTATTAGAAATAACATGCCCCAAATATCTTACCTCTATCTGAAAGAATTCACACTTTTCCAAATTTGCATATAGTTGATTCTGTCTTAAACACTACAAGACCTGTCATAAATGCTCCTCATGCTCCTCCATAATCCTCGAATAGATCAATATGTCATCCAAGAACACAAGGACAAATCTGTCGAGGTAGGTACAAAATACACCATTCATCGGGCTCATAAACATAGAAGGTGCATTCATCAACCCAAATGGAACAACAATGAACTCATAGTGCCCATAGCAAGTGCGAAATGTTGTCTTATGAATGTCTGCCTCAAAGATGTGCAACTGATGATACCTCGACTTAAGGTCTATCTTTGAAAACACCTTAGCCCCCTTAATTTGATCAAAAAGATCATCAATCTGCGACAAGGGATATCTATTCTTCATAGTCACCTTATTCAGCTACCCATAGTCGATACACAACTAAAGTGGTTTGTCCTTTTTCTTCACAAAAATGATAGGTGCTCCCCAAGGAGAGACACTAGGACAAATGAACCCCTTTGCTAACATCTCCTCTAACTACAACCGAAGCTCCTTAAGTTCCTAAGTGGTCATCCGATACGGAGCTCTTGAGATGGGTTCTGCTCTAGGAACAAGGTCTATCTTGAAGTCAATGTCACGCTTAGGTGGCATTCCCAGAATCTCACTAGGAAAGACATCTACATATTCCTTAAGGATAGGATGATCATCAAGGGACACCTCTCGACTCTCCCCTAACTCTAAATCGTTAACCGTCATGGCAAACAACTGACAACCTTGACGCACACATCTCCTCAATTGCATGGCAAATATCATACATAAGGAGATGGGTCTCTAAATGCTAACTACTTCTACCTCACTGCCAAAATCATCCAAACACCATATTGACTTGCATCAGAAATCTAACACTGCTCGATGGGCATCCAACCAATCCATACCCAACACTATATCATAAGATCCTAGGGGTATGATGCAGAGATCCACTATGGTAAATAGAGGACCAATCCTCAAACCACAACCATACACGAGGGATCCTACCACTATTCTATCTCCAGAGGCCAATTTGACCTACCAACTAACATCCTGCTTTGCTACCACCAATCCACAACACTCCACTAAAGAAGGGGAAATGAAAGAATCAAAAGCACCAGAGTCAAATAAGATGGAAATACTAATACCTTGAAACACACCTATAGTCTCCACAATGGTGCCTTGATGCTCTTCTTGGCAGTTATCTACTACTACAAATACCCTATGAGACCTGTCTACATCACCCACGGTCGGCTCTGAGGCTACTGGCCTCTAACTAAATCCTGTAGTGTTCTTCCATGGACACTACCAGGAAATATGTCCTTGCTGACCGCAAGAGAAACATCCTGTACCTCTACCATATCCTCTGCCACCTACAGGTGCATTGGACTACTGAAAACTACCCCTACTAGTAACTACATACTGTGTGCTCTGAGCTGGCTGATCAGAACGATAACGCTTGTTTTGCATGCAACTCTGATCTTTCTTAGACTAAAACCTACTACCCTACAAAGACTAAGAATTCTTTGGTTTTGTCTGGGAATACTATTGATGCTGTTGTTGCTGTCGTCCCTTAGTGGGCGTATGATGGCTCCTCAAGGAACCCACTGCCTGAGATTGACTACCTCAAGAACTAAAGCCTGTTGGAGGCGTAATACCAATCTGCACACCTATATGACCCCCTAGAGCCATGGTCAAATTCTCCTCAACCAGTTGAGCCTTCTCAACTTCCACCTCCATGGTCTTTAGCTCGAAGACATAGACTCCTCCACTAATACGGGAATTCAAGCCCCCAATGAAGTGCTGAACCAACATGGCCTCATCATTACCAATGCCTACGTACTACTTAAGCCCATAGAACCTGCACTCATACTGCTCCACTATCATAGCCATTTGCCTCAACCCATTAAACTCATCTTCACGTCTCTACATCCAATGCTCTGACAGAAATCGAGCTTTGAACCTTTCTAGAAACAATTCCCAAGAAACTGTACCAATATCCAAATGTAACTTTTGTTCCTCCAAACACCACCAGGTAGAAGCAAAGCCTCTAAGGTGCATAATGGCACATCTCGCCTTGGTGTTACTACCATATAGATGAATGGCAAAACACCTGTCTAGATCTATCAGCCAAGTCTCTGCCTCCAAGCCACCACCAGAACTATCAAAAGTGGGAGGACGTGCCCTCATGAGGTCTCTCATGTGACCTGCTAGAATAGATTCCTGCTTCATTATCAGATCTCTCTCCTCCTAGGAGACCTTTCTCTTTCCCTCTCCTTCGACTGATCAACCTCTTATCTAAGACCTAGGCGAGCAAGGACCTCCTTAAGCAAATGACGCAACTAAGCTCCCTCTGTCTGACCCTGATTCTCTAGATTCTCACCCCTGCCTTCCTAAGCACTCTCATGAGGGGAACTAGGAGGAGGGCTATTGTCACCACCTCTCCTGCATCCCCTACCTCGTCCTCAACCTCGACCTCGTCCTCGACCTTGACCTCGTCCTCTAGGCATCTTCCTACATAAACACCGCCAAAGGACAACCTCAGGTTGTTAGGTGAGGATTACAAAAGAATATAATCTTGAAAGTTTAAGAAATTAGGACAACGTAATAGGTTCATATAGAACCAGAGTACCCAGTGTTAGAACTTAGCTCCGATACCAGATGTAACACCCCGCCATAGAACTCCAGAGAAAAACACAACTATGCTATACAAAAAGGACAATTTTTTTGTTTAAATGATAGAGATAACAAAGTATTGTTAAACATATCTATACATATCATTAAACTAAGCATTATCCTCTAGGGTTCCATGGCTTCATTACTTACCAAACCAATAACAAGATCTAAACATACATCATAAATTACTTACAACCATAATTCATCCTAAATCTATTGTATCAAATGAATGAACACATACATTTCCATGTTATAACATCGGATAAGTAATCATCAAGATCATGTAACTAAAACTACAAGTACACTTACAATTTTGTTTACATGGGGGTACATCATTTCATTATCCACACTATCACTTTCTTGATTACATTGGATTACATACATAATGATTTAACTGATACATAGGGATAGTACATGAGAATAAACAACTGTCTCCTCAAACCAGCACAAGATCTGGAATCTGTCTCACGAGATACATCCTTCTCGTACATGAACAATGGCCAAGGAAAACCAATGGAGGTAAAGCACATCCACCTAATTATGTGGAACCCTAAGGTCCACCCCCTATGCTAGGAGATAACATAAGGTCCCACTACAACAAACAATCAGGTAGACAATAGACTATAAGGAACAAGGACTACACATGACTCCAACAACATAGGTCAATATCACAAGAAACTCAATAGCACTTCCAGAGGCAATCGCACAATGAATGGGGAGTACAAAACTAGAGAATGCTAGGCTGCAGTAGGGAGAGTGTCATCGCATGGTCCTAACATGGGTTACCCTAACATTATCTCACTAGACGTCGGCCCCCATCTATGATTACCCTGGCAATCTCTCTCTAGACACCAGCCCCATATGGTGACACATGTGGAACCAACATTCCTTTCGTAAGGACAAGGAAGTTGATTTTGCCAACCAGGCCTTCTCATCTCATCCTTAGTCTGAACTAGCACTACAGGCATGAGTGAGGAATCCAATTATCTTGTTTAATGTGGAATCTACCCTTTCCTCCTAATTCATTTTAGGTTGTCACTTAGTTACCAACTTTCAATGGGTTACCCTGGCTAGTCACTTTGGGCCCCGACCCCACATTGAAAGTGACTCCTCTACCTCCATCTAGAAAACCCTATCCATCAAGCATAGCAACTATCATCATAACAACAAGGATACATGAACAATGTAAGGCATTAACCTTCTTGCATATCAACTTAATCACAATGACAATTTCACAATACATTGCCCATAGCTTCCAAATGAAGCAATCCATAAACAACATACTCCTTTTACGTTTACCGATGTCTCCCCATTTACAAAATCCAACACGGTATTTTAATGCATGTTCAATACAATTATTGAACCACTACATCCATGAAGGACTTCATTCCACATCATGATACATTTACAACATAGCATATGCATGAAGTCAAGACATAATAACTTATGCCTCTGGAAACTTAATCTTGACGACTTACACATAATCCTATTACAACCAATGATCTATCTGATACAGTTTTTACTTACATAATGAAATTTAACTCGCATTACCTATCTTCTGAGAGCAATACTTATAAATCAAATTCCAAATACAATGCTTATAAATTCAATACAAATCTATCAATTAAATTCCAACTTAACAAATCCATTGTAATGGAATTGATTAAATTTCATCGACATTACTATATATATTCTTATTGATTCTCATTTAATCATATTAATCAAATATATAAAATATGATGCATTTCTTAATCCTAATCCTTTTTTAATATATATATATATATAGCTCAATAAATCATTTAATCATTTCAAATCAATTTCGATAATCTAATATCTTAACCATAATACTTAATTTATAGTTGACAACTTGGGATGACAATTATTATGTTCTGAAATAAAAGTAATAATAATAATAATAATAATAAACACCATGGATAATTAGATAGCAAATATTTTTCATCCAATGACCAGTTAATATATGTCATTATATTACATAAACAGAATTTACTATTACTACATGAATTTCCATCAAATGTAATAACTTTCTATAGTAATGTTTTAATAATTTTACTACCTGACAAATCTAATTTTTTAAACATTTTATATGAAGCGATTCAATTGAAAGTGATAAATAGCCCATAGAGATATACTTTACATTCATTTCCTACAATAAATATAACAAAATGGATTTAGGGTTTAGGGATTGAGGAATAATAGCCGAAATGACTTGTGAATGAAAATGCAACCAGACATGGGAAGGCTGAGAATGTCCAAAATTTACAAATATATTTTAATTTAAATTGACTAAATTTTAGATTTTAATGTCCATTAACCAGAAATATAATTTATTTAGGCCTTAATGCAATTTATCTTATTCTAAATGAAATGCATAAATGGAATGCTATCCTCATTACATACATGAGGTGTTGAGAATATAGATTATGATAGGCGCATGAAGAATGAACGGAAGAGAGGATGAATTTGTTTACACACTGACAAGCTTCATCTCCTAAGCGGATTTGTTGAAAAGGATTTAGAAACTTTCAAACAAATGCAATGTGAAAGTAGAGACAGGGCATGTGAACCATAGGATAGAATGCCTCAAAGGATGTCGTCCCAGGAATGCAATGATTGCAGAAATGCACAAAATGGGTATGTAGAAAAGGTTTTAGAAAACTTTCAAGCAAAGGCGATTGGCAGATTTAAAACTAGCCTATAAAACTTTTGCCACATCCTCCTAGTCTGAGCGCATGCCCAACAGGTTTAGTGGACGAGAGTTGTATATATTTCAATCACATTTGAAACACTTATAGCATTACACCTACAGTGATCATTATATGCACAAGGTTGACCTTCCTGCCTGGGCGATCTTGTAGACACCCTAAACTTTTTATTAAAATGCCAGTATAAAAAGAAATAGTAGTGATTAAGTGGTTGTTTGACCGACGCCACTAGGGAATAATCGCTTAGGATGCAATGTTTGAGGGATTTGCACAAAAGGTATTGCTAAGGCTACGAAGCCTTTAAGTGAATGCAAGTAACAAGTGTAATCTAATTTCCACTACCTTTGGCCACATACTCCCTGTGCGTGCCAAGATGGAAGCTTTGGAATAGGTTTGGACATCCATCGGTGAAGGATAGAGGAATTCGTCAGATGTATGCAAAATGTGGAAGGACAAAACACATGAACTATTGATAAAATGCCTCAGAGAATATCGTCTTATTGAATGCAATGATTGCTGGATATGCACTAAACGAATATCAAACAAATACAATTGCCAGATTTCAGGGACGCACAAAATGGATTTGTTGAAAGGGTTATGAAACTTTTTAGCATATGCAATTTGACAGAGGAAAAACCAAACCTTGAATTCTTTGCCAGCATGATGCAGTGTTGATTTGGGTGATGGACAATACACCAAAGCCTAAAGATTTATGTCAGATATTTTATAGTTGGAAATACTTAGGTAGAAGGGTATGGCATCAATCAAGCAGGAAGGATAGAAAGAAATCGATTAGATGTTGTAGTTGCAACGACCCTGTTAGACATATATGCGAAATGTAGGAACACGCACAAGGCACATGATATGGTTTGCAGATGTCTCAACGGAATGCAATTCCTTGAAATGCAATGATTGCAGCAAACTCACAGAATGGAGGTACTAAAAAGCTATAGAATTTTCAAATGAATGCAGGGAATGAAGGCTGATCTGCAGTATCAAGATCTCTAATCGTATACAGTAATGCAGATCGGGAATTATCTAGAGGACTAAATCGTTATAAAGACAACAGAAAATGTAATGCACTAATGGATTTATTGAAGAGGATTTGAAAGAAAACTGAGTTAGAATACAGAAATTGAAGGAACATGGATCCAAATGCTAGACTAGCTGAGGGGTTGATGTTGCTCCCAGATTCTATCCTGCAGCTCCTGCCTCCTCCAAAACCGATCCCCAATCCATTCTCCAAATTTGTTTTTTAGAGAGAGAGAGATCCTCCCCCTTCCAAATCCTTCCTCCACTTTTTTAGGAGGTTCCACACAAATTCCCATTCCCGTGAATGACATTAATTTCCTATTTTATTAAATCTATAACAAAGCAACCTATAATCTCATTTACATCCATGAAATTTTTATTTTATTTATTTTTAATATTTACTATATATATATATATATATATTTTATTATATATTACAATTTATTTATAACTTTATTTTTATAACCTTTGAGCCAACAATATATTTGATTATGCATTTTATTTTATTAATTTTATCAATTACAAACCAATTAAATTGTTTATAATTGATAAACAACTCTTAATAGTTTTTTTATCAAATTTATTTACATTCAATTATTTATTTGCATTAATTTATCAAATGTGTCCACTTGACTTAATAGTTTTATTTTAATATATCATAAACCAAATCAAACAATTACAACCTATTTAATCTAATGTTGAATGATATATGACCGCTTTATATGATTGACAAGTACGACCACGACAATGGAGACAGACTGTCATACCCATACTGACGACATCGATTGGGTACAAAATTGAATACTCATCCTCTTCAAAGGTGATGGCAACTAGGGACCTTAAGTTAACTTCATTCAACAAATTTCCATTGGTTAAGGCACGCTCAGACCTGTTAATTCAGGTGGAGTCAATGCCTGATACCTGCACCCTGTAGCAAACAACATAGTTGAACATGTAGATATATATAATCACACAATCATACACACCATAAAAGGAAATCGCAGTGTAGTAGGGTACTCACGCATGAGTAATGCGACATTGTTCCTTTCACAGAACATATCAAACAAGTAACTACATTACGAATCACAATTAGTTACTAAACAATCAAATAGAACAATCATTTACATAACGATCAATATGAGCAATCACCTATAATAACATCAGACCCATGATTAGATAACACATAAAGACATAATTAATCCACAACATCTTATATGTCCATAAACCAGTCATAGCATAAACGTAAACACCAATAATTAAAGCATCACCAAATGTTATCATAGCAGTAGGTCTATCATCAACTAAGTATCATTATAACAGTGAGTCTACCATCAACAACATGTCACAATGTCTAGTCCTAGTAGAATAGCTATTAGTTTGACATAAAGTAAAATGAGGGGCACTACAAGAGCTCTAAAATGAATTTATGATGCATGTACACAATCATGAAAATCTGATAAAAAAAATGAGAAAGTTATGCTTGTTTGAGTAAAAGTTGTTGTTTTGAACTATTAAGGGCTAAAGGGGTCACTCCTGGTTGTTAACTCTGTCACTAGTGGTTAAGGTTCTCTTGGTCACATGTGGGGGTGGTTAACTATCTGGATGTTACAAGTTAGTGCTAGCTCCTAGTCATCCATATGACTACAGTTGACAATCAGAAATCAAAACAGAGACAAAAATAGAGATTGGAGACTAATACAAGACTGTATTATTCAATGAACAGTTGGTTGCTTTTTGCTGCTCCAAGAAACAGTGCCTAAACCTATGTTGAATGCATAACCACTTGTGGATCTTTGATCATCTGGATCACCTGCCCAGTCAAAATCTGAATAACCTGTTAACTCAACATTCAGATGGTTAGTATATTCAATACCAAAGTTAACGGTTCCCTGTAGGTACTGAATAACTCTCTTTGCTGCTTTCCAATGAGTCTCAAGAGGTTTAGCCATGAATTTGCTAAGTATGCTGATTGAATATGCAGTATCCGGTCTTGTTGTGGTTAAGTAGTTCAAACTTCCAACCATTTGCCTATACAAAGTGCCATATACTTATGTTGTACCATCATCAATAGAAAACTTAAAATTCTATTCTAATGGAGTTGATACTGCTTTACAACCTTGCATTTTAACCTTTGTATCAATTTCTTCGTATACTTACTTTGAGTAATCAAAGTCTTTCCATCTTCTCTCCATACTTCAATTCCTAAACAATAATGCATTTGTCCAAGATCCTTCATTTCAAATTCCTATGATAGATCTCTTTTAATTTCATCAATCAAGCCACAACACTTCCTCTTATGATTAAGTCATCAACATATAATGAAATCAAAACAACATTCCCATGCTCATATTTCTTTATGCACAAATTTGGATCATTCTTACTTTTGATAAACCCTTGTTGGAAGAAGAAGTTATAAATTTTCATATGCCCTAACCTTGGTGCTTGTTTAAGACCATACAATGCTTTCTTTAACCTACATACAAGATCTTCTTGTCCCTTCTTTACAAAACCTTTTGGTTGTACAAGATAAATGTCTTCTTTTAAATCACCATTTAAAAATGCTGACTTCACATCCATTTAATGTAGAACCCAATTATACTTAGTAGCAAGTACAATCATGAGTCTAATGGTATTCATTTTAACTACAGGTGCAAATGTATCTTCATAATATATTCCTTCCTTATGTGAATAACCTTTTGCAACCAATCTAGCTTTGAATTTATCAATACTACCATCAACATTAAACTTTGTTTTGAACAACCATTTAGAACCTATAGGAATTCTATTTGCAAGTAATTCAATTAGTTCCCAAGTGTCATTTTTCATGATTGAAACATATTCTTCTTGTAGCATAGCATTCATCCATTCTTCATGATTTTTAGCTCTTTAAAATTATGAGGTTCATCTACACTCATTACTTGAGCCATTAAAGCATAGTCATTATACCTAATTAGCATCTTGATTTGCCTCATTGATCTTCTTAATATTTCACTACTAGATGGAGTAACTTCACTTTGCCTTGTCTCAAGCCCACTTTCATCATGAGTTTGTTGATCTGTACTCTCAATGCCTTCTTCAAGAAGCTCCCATGAAACAATACTTTCTTCCTTTTCTTCCTCTTGAATATAATCTACATGTTCATGAAAGATAACATCTTTGCTAGCAAACACTTTGTGAGTAGTAGGATTATACATTTTGTAGGCCTTATGATCAACACAATGACCAATGAAAATACACTTGATTAATTTTGCATCAAGTTTCCTCCTATTTTCTTTTGGAATATGACAAAATACCTTACATCCAAAAATTCTCAAATGACTTACAATAGGCTTAGTACCAGTGAGGGCCTCATAAGGGGTTATCTTTTCTAGGTACTTGGTAGGTCTTCTATTCAACAAATATACAACTATACTAACTACTTCAACCCAAAATTATTAGGGAGATTCTTTCCTTTGAGCATACTCCTAGCACACTCAACAATTGATCTATTTTTCCTTTCAGCCACACCATTTTGTTTTGGATTATGAGGAATTGTGTATTGTTTGATAATTCCATTTTCTTTACAATACTTCACAAAAATTTATGAATGTATTCCCACCCTTGATCTGATCTTAAAATCTCATGAGCTGTTTGTTTTTCCACCATATTTCTAAACTCTTTGAAGCATTAAAAAACTTCACTCTTATGTTTTAAGAAATAAAACCATGTGTATCTAGTGCAATCATCAACAAATATGAGAAAATAATAAGCACCCCAAGTGACTTGGTTTGCATAAGACCACACACATCTGCATGTACTAATTCAAAAATATTTCTATGCCTTTTATCTATCCTTTGTGGAAATTGATTCCTACAGTTGTTTACCCAATGCACAACCATCACAATTAACATGTTCATTCTTACAAATTGGAAGACCTTGCACCATTTTTTTTCTTTGTAGAGAAATAAGATCTCTAAAATTTAGGTGACCATACCTCATGTGCCATAGTTCTTCTATTGACACACATGTAGATGTCATTGCTTGATGAAATTCTAGAACTACATCAAGTTTATACAATCCTCTTGTTCGGATTCCTTCAGCTATCACATTATAATGATCTTCATATCCTTTACTTTGCAACCTATGTTTAAGAGTTCAACTTTTAAACCTTGATTAGTAATGGCTGACTGAAATTAAATTCTTGTTAATTCTTGGCACATACTTTACATTTGAAAGTTGCTTTACATTTCCATTAGGCAAAAGTATACGTATATCACCATAACCTTTAATGTCATGAGATGTATCACCACTTAAATAGATCTTGCTACCATCATTTTTCTCATGAAAATCTTTAAAGCAATCTCTATGACAGGACATATGAATTCATGCCCCTAAATCTATAAACCAAGCATTACTATCATCTATATGAGCAGAAAGAGTAGCATTTGAAATAAACAACTTAAGATTATGGAGGTCATCTTGTATCTCATCATCACCATTCACAAAGTTGCCTTCATATTTATTATGTTTGGACTCATTATATTTTCCACAATTCCATTTTTCTTTACATTGGAATTTGACTTAGATGATGCTCCATGTTGATACCTTTTATCATTTTGATACATTTTATTATCAAATTTACCTCCTTTATACTTTGTCCATGGCTTTCCTTTGGATGGCTTCTTATCTTTGGCCATCAAAGTTGAATCTGCAGTTTAGAGTCTACTATCCATATGCTTCTTCCTTTGTTCTTCTTGTAGAAGGATACCTACTAAATTGTCAAAAGAAGGTGCATTTTCCCTTGCAGCTAAGATAGTGATAAATACTTGATAGTCACTTAACATACCATACAAAGTAACAGTGACTAAATCACTACTTGAAACTGTTTCACCAATGTCAGCTAATTTATCTCTTAATTCCTTAACTTTGGACAAGTAATCACTAATACTTTCATTTGCTTCCATTTTGATTGAAGTAATTTGCTCTTTATAAACATAATTCTATTTGTGTTTGTAAATTGATACAAACCTTTCAGAGCAGTCCACATACCAACAGAGGTAGTGATATCTCGAATATGAGGGATAATGGAGTCCTTCACAAACATACGTAAGAGAATCTTAGCTTTGCATTTTCTGTTCTCCCAATCTTTAACAACATTTGCAGGTATAGTAGGTTTGGCCTCCGTACCATTTACAATGGTACGCACATTGTACCCTTCTATTAAGTTTTGCATCTTAAACTTCCAATTAACATAATTTGTGCCATGTAGCTTATTTGATTCAGATAGATATGAGCCTGTCATATTTGCCATTTTAAAGAGACAAAAAAATATAAACACACAGCTTTTACAAATACCCCTTAGCACAATTTACAGCTCACTTGATTGCTCAAATTCCACCAGGGTAATAAAACTGGCAAAATAGAGAATATATTACCAGTATCACAGACAGTGCCAACCTCTAATTTGTTGGTCTTATATTTGAATAGATGAGGCTGCTCCCCACAGACCTCAGATGAACGCCTTACTGCAATAATGGCTTCAATCCGCTTCACATAGAAGTTGCTCTCTTTGGAGAGCCTCCTCAAACACATCACTTGACACTAAATTAGCAACAACTCTCTTTGTAGATTCTGCAGCGCCTAGCTCCCTTAGATTACACTTTTTTTTGTTTTTGGCTGCATGGACATTACAATGACAGTAGCTTCTATACTCAAATTTCCAGCAGAGGTCTACGGACTGACCCAGAGATGAAAGACCTTCCTTTAACATAGCTCTGATACCAAATCAGAAATCAAAACACAAACACAAACAGAGATTTTCTATAACTGTTTGTGACACCACTCCAACTCTATGCATAATTCAGTTATGAATTATTCTAACATTGACCACAGAGATAGTCTTTAAATTTAAATAGCAAGATGTAGAGATTGGGAGCTAGTGGTTAAAGTCAAAGGGCAGTTAAAACAAATGTTTAGAAAAATGTTTAATGTCACGGTTATAAGCTTAGCTGCGGTTACCATTTGTCTAAAATGTCATTGACCATTTAACGCCACAGTCAATGTGAAAGATTTAAGCAAATGCTAATAGTTATGCAAATCTTGACGCAGCTAAGACTAGCACCTACATTTTAGGTCATAGTTAGCGGTAAATAGTTAGTGCTAACCATTATTACAATATTCAATCAAATGTTAAGGCCAATGTTCAAAACTTACAAAACTATATCTGATGTGAAATCTTAACCACAGACTACCAAAAGAATATGAGCTCTCTTTCATAGCAACCTTTGAATAGTCTCCAACTGACATCAACCACGTTAGATTTGACTTTCTCTAACAATCAAAATCTTTGAAAAGCCTGGCAGGATTGTGTTTATACAGAGTAAGCGTGGAATATTGATGCCCCAGAAGAAAACAGCGTAGCCTCTTCATAAGCCCTTTAAACATCGCAGAGGCCTGCAACTCTTCCCATCTGCCTTATTTTGTCTTACTTATGACTGACGGAATGCTATCGAAAAGGTTAAGATTTAAGTTTTTATTTATTTATAAATGCCAACACAAGAATAAAAGCAGGTTGTAGCCACAAACGAACATAATCTACTCGATGGGAAATACAAACCCTAAGCAGACAGTATCTTCTCTTTCATTTTTTTTAGAATAAATTCACTTTACAAATATTTAGTTTATAGTCTTTGCTGGAGTTTTCTACAGATGTTAAGATCATGACTCACATTATCTATTTGCTCAGACAGATAAATAGTATTTATTTTAATAATAAAGAATAATAAGGGTGATTCTTTTGTTTTAAGTTTACTGTAATACCCGCTCACTTGAAATTTTGTAGTTCCATGTGCTTCCTTGAATGATTTCCTTTCAATTTTTTTTTTAAAGTATTTGCATCAGTTGTTTAAAATTTCATCCTATCGATCAATTCATTGTAAATTTCTACAACTACTATTTTATGTATTATAGACTTAAATATCATCCACTTTAATGGTCAAACACTCAATAGTAATTTTACGCCTCATCCATATTAAAAAGTGGTAAATATTTATCCTATTTTAATTGGCTAAAATTAACATTTAACTGTTGAAGTGGATGATGTTTAAGAATAGCCTTAACTGATAGGCTATCTGTGGGGGAATCAAAGTTGACTGAAAATTTCAGATTGCCGGATTTGTTCGATAATCCAGCAGTCAGAAAAGACTAGGTCACCATTTTTTGTTTTTCTGTCAACTCCAAAAAAAGAGACAGGCTTTCTCTGCAAAACCGAAATCTCGAGAACAAATTCCTTTCTGGTGTGATGTTATCACAGACCCTGTAAGAACAGGGCCAAATTATATGACATAACAATAATAATCAACAAGGATTAACAGGATAAAAACATAACAGAAATAAACAGGGAAGAACAAGGCAAAACACAGTTAGATAACTCAGAAAATTAACCTGCATTTTTCTAAGGAATTTTGGTTTTAAGGATAAAATTTCGCCTGAAATTTTCAGGGTGAGTTGTTCATGCCAGAACTAGAAAACAATTGGAGCATATGAAGACCGAAAGGAGACGGGATGGAGAATTTATATGAGCCTGAGGTGTTGGTGCCTGAATTGACAATGCTTTTCCTTGCAAATGGAGATATTGTCCAAGCTGGTGTGTTATTTGCAAGAAAGAGCTGCCATTTTTTCCATTTAGGGTTGTGCACTTGTAATGGTCTTTCCTCGTACATCCTTTTTAATCCCTTGTCAATTTCATTTTTCAATTATATTTTTATTTTTATTTGGTAAGGTTTATCATGAGCATAATCATATCAAATTAATGATTATTTTCATTTTTCAATTATATTTTTATTTTTATTTGGTAAGGTTTATCATGAGCATAATCATATCAAATTAATGATTATTTTTTAAGTAGTAATAAATTTTGGCCATTCGCAGGCACTTAACTATGTTTCAAATATGAGGCATACATACCCTACCCCCTACAAGATTTGAACGTGTGACCTCTCTTCCAAAAGGGCAAGCTTTTCACCAACAGGCCAACTCAGGGTGTATAAAATTGTTATACTATATATTAATTTAATACTTCCCAATGCACAATTACAGTTTTTCTAAAATTTAAAATTGTTTTAAAAAATATACAAAACAAGAAAAGGAGGAAAGGTGGCGGTCAGAGTTAGAAAGTTTCCCCACGGCCAAGATTTCTTTCATTTTATAGTCCACCAAATATTTAGGTGCATTATATTTAAAAAAATATATCTAAAATACGCATATCTCTTTTCTATAGTTTATTTGAAAAAGAAATTGGCAAAAAAAACCAAAAAGAAATTGGGAAAAATAAAAGATAAAAACTAAAAAACAAATTGAAAAAAATAAAAAATAAAAACAAAAAAATTTGAAAATAAAAAAATCACAAAAACTAAAAATCAAAAAAGAAATTTAAAATAATAAAACCACAAAAACTATGGAACCAAAAAAGAAATTGCACAAGAATTTTTTTCCAATGAATCTTATTTATATGAATTTATTTATTTAAATATTTTATGATTTTTGTTTAAGAATCTAAATGTTTATGGGAATCTGAATCTTTCAACCCTTACTGTGAGTGTAGAACGCCTCTCGACGTAATTACATATTCTTCTAAAAAGATTCAAAATATTTCTAAATTTTTGTTTAGAAATGACCGATCAGCCTGGCGTGTAATAAATCTCCTAGTGATTTTTTTAAAAAAAAAGTGAAGCTGCACATGTTGTTCATGCACGAGCTTTCCTTAGAATTCCGCCACGCTATGCTGGACCACAGGGAGCCCCTCCACCTCCAAATCCACTCGCACCTACTGCCGATCATATCAAATTGAGATTTCAGATGAGCTGAAAGGGAGCGTGAATAGAAAATAAAGGAATCGCCAAAAGGTATTTGCATCAGTTTGTTTCTTCAGTCCAAAAAATAAAATATGTTTGATCCTATTTCATTAAGCATACAGAAACTGAAACCCCATTACTGCGATTTTATCCAAAGGGAAAATGAAAGGGAATACTGCCATTTCACTAAGCATAGGAAAACTGAAACCCGCTTACTGCCATTTTATTGAAAGGGAAAAAGAAAGGGAGGACAGTTGAAAGCAACTCATGGTGAGCATATCAAATTGCAAGATTTGAGGTGACCTGAAGGGAGACGTCATTTGCTCTCATGTTTTTCTGAAATCTACTTCCTGTAAATTTTTCATTTTCTTTTCCCCTCCATGTAATTGGGTTTGAAGCTCATTAGAAATGAATAGTGGGTGATTATAATGTCTTCAATTTCAGACTCTATGCAAACACAGATCGAGGTAAGTATATTTATACTCAGAGGGCATACAATTCAATTCCCTTGAGCAATTGAATTCATTGTGTATATCTAATTTTAGTTTTTAAATCATAAGATTTGATAGTGGAAAATTTTGAATAGGTAATAAACTCCTGAATATAGAGTTCATCTTTTAGGGTTCACCACGAAAACGTTGATGTTTGAAGGACAACCCACAACCAGGTAACCAATTTTAAAAATATCAAACGTGTTCTTAAGAAAACCTGTAAAATGTAACACTGAAATTAAATAACTCTTGCAAAAGGAAAGTCACATTAAATTACTCCATTTTTCATCAAAGGTTATTTTTCATCAATTTCATAAATCCCAAAACTCCATTATTGCTTATGCTTTACCATGATTATTTTTTACGCTTTAGACTTCATTGAGAAGAAACGAAGTATGATTAATCTTTATAGTGTAATTCAAAAAATAATAAAAACTTACACCTTAAATAGAGACAAGTAAATTTTTTTTGTCATTTTGATAGGTTGTAGAAAAATCAAGCCCATAAAACGTAAGAAGTAACACGTAATAATAAAGGATAAGAAATAACACGTAAGAAGTAACACGTAATAATAAAGGATAAGAAATAACCAAAAAAATTGTATTATCTAATAAAAACTAAGAAATAGTGGATCTGTTCAATTTTTCCTTTAGCTATTTATTCTACTTATTCATTACAATATTTTGAAATGTGATTGTTGCAGCTTACATGCCCCAACGCTGGACTATTAACACCTTCAAGCACTAGCCAAGAGAATTCAAAAGAATCATAATTATTATTTTATGTTTAACAATATTTCTGCCATAGGGGACTTTCAAAGTAAATCGTGAACTAACAAAATACTGAGTGGAAGCAAACTTTACCTGTTAATCATGTACTTGCTATCTGAGTGGATTGTCATTGCTGTTGGTAGAAAAACAGGGGATGGGCAGAATGTTGATCTGTAAATACAATGCTACACCAGAAATGAACAGCATAAACAAATGCAAACACACAGGAAACCAAACACAGAAGAGACAACAATATATTTTATATATATATTTCCTTCAACTAGAATACATTCAAAACTTCATCCACATTACAATATAGAGATGCTGCTCTGTTTTCTTACTCTGCCCCAAACTCTGGAGCTGCACAATAAAACAAGTCTGGCGCTGCTGTCCAAAATCTCCGTAGCTGTTAGTGTCTCTGTTGCTGCTACAAACAAAAACCTTCTATCCTTTCTGCTATTCACCTTCTGCTGTTCTCTTCAGGAACATTCTCATTCCTCTGCTACTGCAGGTTCTTCTCTTCTGTCCACTTTTTGTCTTCTTACTTTTCCCTCTCTTTTTGTCTCTTCTACATACCCAGCAAAATGGGTGCTCAACCATTTCAAATTCAAATGCACCTACCAAAAATGAATGCTGGCAGGCCAACGGTGCTGGGGGAGGATGCGGGAGATCCCCAGGTCTGACGCGGGGGTAGTCAGCATTAATTGAGCTGACGAGGATTAAATTCCAACACTCCCCCTTAATCTGACGTCAGACGTCAAACATCACTCTTCATTCCAGAAATGATCTCCAGAGATATATATTTGCCTTTGCCTTTCCGGAGCAGATCTCCGGAGCTCTTTCTGCTATGCTGCAACATCTCCGGAGCTGCCCTCTACATCTCTGGAGCTCCCTGTCTGCATCTCCGGAGCTGACTTCCTATTTCAGCATCTCCGGAGCTGACTCTCTGCAACTCCAGAGTTCCTTTTCTGCATCTCCGAAGCATCTCCGGAGCTGCACATACATTCCAGAGTTGAATCTCTGGAGTTTTCCTGCTGTCTTTTCGGATCTGAATCTCCAGAGTTGTCTTCTTTGTAGGACTGCACACCTCCGTAGCTGTCCTCTTTCCGGGGTTGCACACCTCCGGAGCTGTCAACAATGCCAAGCCTATCCCTTATGCGTTCAAATGAATCTTTCGGCAATGCTTTTGTGAAAATGTCAGCGAGCTGCTGCTCGGATCTGCAATACTGCAACTCAATCTCTCCTCGTTCTACCAACTCCCTAATGAAGTGATAACGGATCTCAATGTGTTTTCTTTGTCCGTGGAAGACTGGATTCTTTGTCAGGGCTATTGATGAAACGTTGTCACAATGAATGGTCGTACCATCTTCTTGCTGCTCATACAAGTCTGCAAGGATTCTTCTCAGCCAAATAGCCTGACAAGTTGCTGTATTTGCTGCAATATACTCAGCTTCTGCTATAGAGAGAGAGAGACAATGGGCTGCTTCTTGGATGCCCATGATATCACGCCTGAACCCATGTGAAATACATAGCCGGATGTGCTCTTCCGGTCATCAACATTTCCTGCCCAATCACTGTCTGTGAAACTAGCCAACTTAAACTCATCAGAAACATCATACAAAATGCCATAACCTATTGTGCCATTGACATACCTTAGGATCCTCTTTCCTGCTTGCCAATGTGTGTCCTTAGGCTTCTCCATGAACCTAGAAATCAGGCTTACAGCATACATCAAATCAGGCCTAGTTGCTGTCAAGTACATGAGGCTTCCAACCATACTCTTGTAGAGGGTTGGGTTTACTTCCCTGCTGCTGTCCTCTTTACTCAACTTCAGACCTGTGGCTATTGGTGTAGGGGTAGGTTTACTATTCCATCTTAAACGTTTTCACAATCTGTTTGGCATAGTTAGTTTGCAAAATAAATATGCCATGCTCTATTTGCTTGACCTCAATGCCAAGGAAAAACTTTAGCAGACCTAAGTCTGTCATCTCAAACTCATTCTTCATTGCCTCTTTGAAATCAGCAATGAAAATATCACTATTTCTAGTAAAAATCAGATCATCTACATACAAAACAACAATCAAAATTTTACCTTCAGCTGCTTTGATGTAAAGAGTGGGCTCACTGCTGCTTTTGCTAAAGCCATTGCTTAACAAATATGAGTCAATCCTGCTGTACCATGCCCTAGGAGCTTGTTTCAGCCCATAGAGGGCTTTCCAGAGCCTGTATACTTTGTCTTCTTGCCCTGGGACTTCATAGCCAGGTGGCTGCTCCACATACACTTCCTCTTTCAGCACTCCATTCAAGAAGGTTGACTTTACATCCATCTGAAACACCTTCCATCTGTGTTGCGCTGCTATTGCAATGACTACCCAAACTGTTTTCAACCTTGCAACTGGTGCATAGGTCTCATCATAATCTCTTCCAAGTTGTTGTTTGTACCCTTTGACAACCAGCCTTGCCTTATGTCTTTCTATCTTTCCTTCAGCAGTAGACTTGGTCTTATAGACCCACTTAATTCCAATCACTTGTTTACCCTTGGGTAAATCAGTTAGCTGCCATGTGTCATTCCTCACTATGGCATCCAATTCTTTATCCATGGCCTCACACCATTTCTGTTCTTTCACAGCTTCTTCAAAGTAGATTGGATCACTAGAAGAAAATAATGCAAAATTCAAATCTTCATTACTATCATAAATCTCCTTCACACTCTTTGTCCTTCGTGGGATCATTGATGCGAGTGTGGGATCTGAATTGCCTCCGGAGCTGCGGCTGTTCTGACCTCCGGAGATGCAGTTGTGACAACCTCCGGAGTTGCTGCTGTGACCTCCAAAGCTGCAGTTCTGATGACCTCCGGAGCTGCTGCACTGACCTCTGGAGCTGCTGTTATAACGTCCTCCAGAGCTACTGTTCTCCGGAGTTGCAGACCTGCGAAGCTACTGATCTCTGGAGCTGTAATGCTGCTGTCTACCTCCGGAGCTACTGTACTGAGCATCTCCGGAGCTGCTGTGCTGAGCATCTCCAGAGCTGCTATTTTCTAGTGCTCTACGGTAGTTTCTCCTCGAGCTGCTGCTCTCCGTAGCTCCTGCGGAGTTGCTGTCCTCCGGAGCTTCTTCATCTTCAAGGGGTATTGTGACTAAAATACCCGTGGTGCTATCCACCATTCCATCCCATGCTTCATTCTCTATAAACTCAACATCCCTGCTGATCACAAGCTTTTTGGTGATGGGATTAAACAATCTGTAGGCTTGTGATTCTTCACTATAACCTGTGAAGATACATTTCTCACCTTTATCATCAAATTTCTGCCTCTTCTCTTTAGGCACGAATGCATATGCCACACACCTGAAAATTCTTAAGTGCTCAACTATCCATTTGTTGTTTGTCCACGCCTCTTATGGAATCTGATCACGTACGGCCTTTGTAGGACACCTATTCAATAGGTAGACCGTTGTTGCTATAGCTTCACCCCAATAATCATTTGACAGTCCCTTTTCCTTCAGCATGCTTGCTGCCATCTCTATGATGGTTCTATTTTTCTGTTTAGCTACTCCATTTTGTTGTGGAGTATACTTTGTTGTGAACTATTTATGAATGCCTTCATACTTGCAGAAATTTAGAAATTGTTTGGAGATATACTCTCCTCTTCTATCTATTCTTAGGGCCTTGATATGCCAGCCGCTTTGCTTTTCAGCCAATGCCTTAAACTCCTTGAACTTCTCAAAAGCCTCTGATTTATTTTTCAAGAAATAAATCCATATTTTTCTGCTGTAATCATCAATGAAGGTCATAAAATATACATTCCCACCTAATGTGGGAGTTTTCATAGGGCCACATAAATCTGAATGCACCAACTCCAATGGTGCTCTTGCCCTTCTAGAATACCCTGATTGAAAGGGTTGTCTATGCTGCTTTCCTAAAATGCAGTTTTCACATTTGCCATCGGCCTCTACAATATTCGGTAGCCCTCTAACCATGCCTTTCCTAGACAATAAACTTAAACCAGAAAAACTTAAGTGCCCATACCTCAAATGCCACAATTTGGATGGGTCTTTGATGACTGTCTTAAACGTTGTTTGCTGTCCCACTGCTGTGAGCACCAAAGATAGTGCAGAAAACTGCGCTAGAGATAGCGTCGGTGTTAGCGCCGGAGATGGTGCCGGAGTCAGTGACAGAGGAAACATTCTGTTTCTCGTCATCTACACTGCTGCAATGACCTTCTTGCTGCCTCCTCTATCAAATATGGTGCACCCTCCATTTTCCATCAGGATTCTATAACCATTTTGGACCATCTGTCCAATGCTCAATAGGTTATGCTTTATGCCAGGGGCATAATAGACATCATGGATTTGCATTTTCTCGCCTTGCTTGCTGAGGACTATTATGATGCCTCTTCCTATGACAGGAACCTTTTGACTGTTCCCCATCATGATTTCAGACTTGACATTTCTGTCAATGGAGGCAAACAAGTTTTCATTACCACTCATGTGGTTGCTACACCCACTGTCCAAATACCAGACTTCAGGGCTGCTCTTCTCAGTATGGTTGCACACAATAAATACCTTGGACTGTTTCTCATTTTTAGCCCTATTCTTATTTGCTACATTAGCATTTTGGCCTCCATGGTCTTGCTGTTTCTTTCTACACTCACTAGCATAATGACTGAATTTATGACAGTAATAGCATTGAATATTACTTTTGTCATACCTCTGATTAGAGCTGCTATTCTTCTTCATTCCTTGATAGTTTGGTTGTGAGCTGCTTGCCTCTTCTTGGCTGTTTGAAACTCCTCTTCCGGAGTTGCTTCTTCCTCTACCTCTTTGACCTTTACCTCTGCTGTTCCTTCCTCTTCCCCGACCTCTTGCATTGGTCTGAGCCTTGAAGGCTTGCTCAAGGGAAGGAGCGGATCTATTCAACTGCTGCTCATGGCTTTGTAGAGAGCCCATCAACTCATCCACTGTCATCTTAGACAGATCCTTTGTCTCTTCGATAGTTATGACTATAGGGTCAAATCTGGAAGGTAGACACCTTAGGATTTTTTCAACAATCCTTTGTTCATCCATGGTTTCTCCATTTATCCTCAACTGATTCAACATGGTAGAAACCTTGGTGTGAAAGTCTGAAATAGACTCACTCTCCTTCATCTGTAGCATCTCAAAATCTCTTCTAAACAGCTGGAGCTTGACTGACCTCACTTTGTCAATTCCCTTGTAGCTGTTCTGCAAAATCTCCCAAGCCTATTTTGAATAGTTTGCTGCTGCAATGCAGGGGAAAATAGCCTCTGTCAAGGCTGCCTCAACTAGACTGAGGGCTTTAGCATCTTTCATCCTAGTTTCCTTCAACTGGTTTCTTTGAGCATTCGTAAGGGCTACATAGACTACTGGGTCTGTGATGTCTGTGAACCCATTAGTGACCAGCTCCCATAGGTCATTCGCAACCAGAATAGTCTTCATCTTCTTAGACCAAATATCATAGTTCTGCCCATCAAAAGTAGGTGGTTGTTGCCATCCTTTGTTGTCCCCACCTGCCATGAATGCCTAAACAAACTAGGGCTTATAGAATACCCACACAAACTTGACTGCCCAGAAAAACAGGGCTCTGATACCACTTGTTGGCAGAAAAATAGGGGATGCGCAGAATGCTGATCTGTAAATACAATGCTACACCAGAAATGAATAGTATAAACAAATGCAAACACACAGGAAACCAAACACAGAAGAGACAGCAATATATTATATATATATATTTCCTTCAACTAGAATACATTCAAAACTTCATCCACATTACAATACAAAGATGCTGCTCTGTTTTCTTACTCTGCCCCAAACTCTGGAGCTACACAATAAAACAAGTCTGGAGCTGCTGTTCAGAATCTCCGTAGCTATCAGTGTCTCTGTTGCTGCTACACACAAAAACCTTCTATCCTTTCTGCTGTTCACCTTCTGCTGTTCTCTTCAGGAACATTCTCATTCCTCTGCTGCTGTGGGTTCTTCTCTTCCGTCCACTTTTTGTCTTCTTACTTTTCCCTCTCTTTTTGTCTCTTCTACACACCCAACAAAATGGGTGCTCAACCATTTCAAATTTAAATGCACCTACCAGAAATGAATGCTGGCAGGCCAACGGTGTTGGGGGAGGATGCGGGAGATCCCCAGGTCTGACGCGGGGGCAGTCAGCATTAATTGAGCTGACAAGGATTAAATTCCAACAATTGCTAAGGAGTTACATATATATGCAAACACATTCTCGGTCATAGGAATATGTTGGAAGAATTTAATCTTCCATCAGATCATTTATTGCACCCTGCCCTCACGTCAGACTTGGGATCTCCTCAAATCTGCACCCCAGCACCATTGGCCTGCTAGCATTCAATTTAGGTAGGTAAGTTTGAATTTGAAATGAGTTTGAGCACCCATTTTTTGGGCATGAATAAATGAGACAAAAGAGAGGGAAAACAGTTGACCGTAAGGATATGAGTAAGAGAAGCCTGCAGCAGCAGAAGAAAAAGATAGAGAGAATAGAACCTGCACACAGCAGAAGGGAATGTTCCAGTAGAGAACAAGTGAATAGCAGAAAGAAAACAACAGTAGAAGAATATTGCAGCAGTGAGAAGGGAATGTGCAGTAGCACAGAAATTTGTTTTGTGGAAGCTCCAGTGATTGGGCAAAACAGAAAAATAGAACAGCAGCTCTGCATTAGTTTTGTAAGAGGTTTTGAATGTAATTTTGAAAGAGAGAATATATAATATTTATTGCTGTCATTTGTGTTTTATCTCTCTTCTCTATTTGTGTTTCTGTGTGTTTGTTTTTGTTGTCCTTCTATTGCTATAGCATTGTTTTCAGAACAACAGTCTATCTCCCCTACCCTGCCAACAAGTGGTATCAGAGCCCTATTTCTTTGGGATATTAAAAACTTTTTGTGGGTGTTCTTATATAAGCCCTAGTTTGTCTAGGCATCATCAACCTTCTCAGATTTGAGAAGCATGACAAGTGGGGACAGCAAAAGATGGCAACAGCCACCTACATTTGATGGGCAGAATTATGATATTTGGGCTAAGAAGATGAAGACTATTCTAGTTGCTAATGACCTATGGGATTTGGTCATTAATGGGTTCATAGACACCACAGACCCCGTAGCTTATGCAGCCCTAACTAATACTCAAAGAAACCAGTTGAAGGAAACAAGAATGAAGAATGCAAAAGCCCTCAGTCTAATTAAGGTAGCCTTGACAGAGGCTATTTTCCCCCGCATTGCAGCAGCAAACTACTCAAAACAGGCATGAGAAATATTGCAGAACAGCTATAAGGGAACTGATAAAGTGAGACCAGTCAAACTCCAGCTGTTTAGAAGAGATTTTGAGACCCTACAGATGGAGAGTGAGTCTATTTCAGACTTTCACACTAGAGTTTCTACCATGCTAAATCAGCTAAGGATAAAAGGAGAAACCATGGATGAACAAAGGATTGTTGAAAAAATCCTAAGGAGTCTACTTTCTAGATTTGACCCTACTGTTATAACCATTGAGGAGACTAAGGATCTATCCAAGATGACAGTGGATGAGTTGATGGGCTCTCTACAAAGCCATGAGCAGCGGTTGAATAGATCTGCTCCTTCCCTTGAGCAAGCATTCAAGGCTCAAACCAATGCAAGAGATAGGGGAAGAGGAAGAAATAGTAGAGGTAGAGGAAGAAGCAACTCTGGAAGAGGAGTTTCAAATAGCCAAGAAAAGGCAAGCAACTCACAGCCAAGCTATCAAGAAAAGAAGAAGAACAACAGTTCTAATCAGAGGTATGACAAAAGTAATGTTCAATGTTATTACTGTCATAAGTTTGGTCATTATGCTAGTGAGTGTAGAAAGAAACAACGTGATCATGGAAGCCAAAATGCTAATGTAGAAAATGAGAACAAGGCTGAAAATGAAAAACAGTCAAATATTTTTATTGTTTGCAACCCTGAAAGGAGTAGTGATGAAGTATGGTATCTAGACAGCGGTTGAAGCAACCACATGAGTGGAAATAAAAACTTATTTGCCTCCATAGATAGCAACATCAAGACTAAAATAAAAATGGGAAACAATGAGCAAGTTCCCGTTATGGGAAAAGGTACAGTCAACATTTAGTCCAAGAATGGTGAAAGGAGGAAGATTTAGGATGTATATTATGTCCCAGGCATAAAACATAACCTATTGAGCATTGGACAGATGGTCCAAAATGGTTATAAAATCCTGATGGAAAATGGAGAGTGCATAATATTTTATAAAGGAGGCAGTAAGAAAGTGATTGCAGCAATGCAGATGACAAGAAACAGAATGTTTCCTCTTAAGATACACATAGAGTCTCCGGCACCATCTCCGACGCTATCTCTGTCACAGTTTCCAGCACTATCTCTGGCGCTCACAGCAGTGGGACAACAAATAGCCTTTAGGACAGTCATCAAAGACCCATCCAAATTGTGGCATTTGAGGTATGGGCACTTAAGTTTTTCTGGTTTGAGTTTATTGTCCAAGAAAGGCATGGTTAGAGGGCTACCTAACATTGTAGAGTCCGATGGAAAATGTGAAGCCTGCATTTTAGGAAAGCAGCACATGCAGTGCTTTCAATCGGGGCATTCTAGAAGGGCAAGAGCACCATTGGAGTTGGTGCATTCAGATTTATGTGGCCCCATGAAGACCCCCACATTAGGTGGGAATGTATATTTCATGACCTTCATTGATTATTACAGTAGAAAAATCTAGGTTTATTTTTTGAAGAATAAATTTGAAGCATTTGAGAAGTTTAAGGAGTTTAAGGCCTTGGTTGAGAAGCAAAGTGGCCACAATATCAAAGCCCTAAGAATAGATAGAGGAGGAGAGTATATCTCTAAATAATTTCTGAATTTCTTCAAGTATGAAGGCATACAAAAATAGTTTACAACTAGGTATACTCCATAGCAAAATGGAGTGGCTGAAAGGAAAAATAGAACCATTCAAGAGATGACAGTAAGCATGCTAAAATCAAAAGGACTATCACATGATTTTTAGGGTGAGGCTGTAGCAACAGTGGTTTACCTATTGAACAGGTGTTCTACAAAGGTCGTTCGTGATAGAATTCCACAAGAGGTGTGGACAAACAACAAATAGAGTGTTGAACACCTAAGAATCTTCAGGTGTGTGGCATATGCATTCGTGCCTAAAGAAAAGAGGTAGAAATTTGATGATAGAGGTGAAAAAGATATTTTCATAGGCTATAGTGAAGAGTTAAAAGCCTATAGACTGTATAATCCCATCACCAAAAAGGTTGTGATCAGCAGGGATGTTGAGTTCATTGAGAATGAAGCATGGGATGGAATGGTGGACAGCACCATGGGTATTTTAGTCACAATACCCCTTGAAGATGAAGAAGCTCCGGAGGATAGCAAATCTAGAGGAACTACGGAGAGAAGCAGTTCAGGGAGAAATTACCGTAGAGCATTAGAGAACAATAGCAGCTCCAGAGGTGTTCAACAAAGTAGCTTTGGAGGTGGATAGTAGTACTGTAGCTCCAGAGATCAGCAGCTCCAGAGGTCTACAACTCCAAAGATCTGTAGCTCTAGAGTTCAACAGAGCAGCAGCTTCGGAGGCCAGTAGTATAGTAGCTTTGGAGGTCAGAACAGCAACAGCTTCGGAGGTAATTCAGACCCCACAATTGCATCATTGATGCCATGGAGGACAAGGAGTGTGAAGGAGATTTATGACAGCACAAGGTATGCTGATGATGATGAGAATTTGAATTTTGCATTATTTTCTTACAGTGATCCAATCCACTTTGAAGAAGCTGTGAAAGAAGAGAAATGGTGTAAGGCCATGGATGAAGAGTTGGATGCCATAGAGAGGAATGACAAATGGCAGGTAACTGATTTACTTAAGGGTAAACAAGTGATTGGAGTTAAATGGGTCTATAAGACCAAGTCTACTACTGAAGGAAAGATTGAAAGACATAAGGCAAGGCTAGTTGTCAAAGGGTACAAACAATAGCTTGGAAGAGATTATGATGAGACATATATACCAGTTGCAAGGCTGGAAATAGTTTGGGCAGTCATAGCAATAGCAGCCCAACACAAGTGGAAGGTGTTTTAAATGGATGTAAAGTCAGCCTTCTTGAATGGAGTTCTGAAAGAGGAAGTGTATGTGGAGCAGCTACCTGGCTATGAAGTCCCAAGGCAAGAGGACAAAGTATATAGGCTCTGGAAAGCCCTCTATGGGCTGAAAAAAGCACCTAGGGCATGGTACAGCAGGATTGACTCATATTTAGTGAGTAATGGCTTTAGCAAAAGCAACAATGAGCCCACTCTTTACATCAAAGTAGCTGAAGGTAATATTTTGATTATTGTTTTGTATGTAGATGATCTAATTTTTACTGGCAATAGTGATCTTTTCATTGCTGATTTCAAAGAGGCAATGAAGAATGAGTTTGAGATGACAGACTTAGGTCTACTAAAGTATTTTCTTGGCATTGAGGTCAAGAAAACAGAGCATAGTATATTTATTTTGCAAACTAACTATGCCAAACAGATTGTGAAGAGATTTAAAATGGAGAATAGTAAACCTGCCCCTACACCAACAGCTACAGGTCTGAAATTGAGTAAAGAGGACAACAGCAAAGAAGTAAACCCAACCCAACCCTCTATAAGAGCATGGTTGGAAGCCTCATGTACTTGACAGCCACTAGGCCTGATTTGATGTATGTTGTAAGCATGATTTCTAGGTTCATGGAGAAGCCTAAGGACACACATTGGCAAGCAGGAAAGAGGATCCTGAGGTATGTGAATGGCACAATAGGTTTTGGCAGCTTGTATGATGTTTCTAATGAGTTTAAGTTGGCTGGTTTCACGGATAGTGATTGGGCAGGAAATGTAGATGACTAGAAGAGCACATCCTGCTGTGTATTTCACATGGGTTCAGGCATGATATCATGAGCATCCAAGAAGCAGCCCATTGTTTCTCTCTCTATAGCAGAAGCTGAGTATATTACAGCAGCATGTCAGGCTATTTGGTTGAGAAGGATCCTTGCAGACTTGAATGAGTAGCAAGAAGATGGTACAACCATTCATTGTGATAATGTTTCATCAATAGCCCTGACAAAGAATCTAGTTTTCCATGGATGAAGCAAGCACATTGAGATCCATTATCATTTCATAAGGGAGTTGGTAGAATGAGGAGAGATTGTGTTACAGTATTACAGATCTGAGCAGTAGCTCACTGACATTTTTACAAAGGCATTGCCAAAAGATTCTTTTGATTGCCTAAGGGATAGGCTAGGCATTGTTGACAACTTCGGAGGTATGCAGCCTCGGAAAGAGGATAGCTCCGGAGGTTCAGATCTGAAAAGACAACAGGAAAGCTCCAGAGGTTCAACCCTGGAAGGTATGTGTAGCTCCGGAGGTGCTCTGGAGATGCAGAAATAGAACTCCGAAGATGCAGGAAGTCAGCTCTAGAGATGCAGACAGAGTGCTCTGGAGATGCAGAAAAGACCTTTGGAGGTGATCCAGAATGACAGAAACAGCTCCGGAGATCTACTCCAAAAAGGCAAATGCAAAGGTATAACTCTGGAGATCAGTTCTGGAAAAAAAATTGTTGAATGACATTTGACTTCAGATTAAGGGGGAGTGTTGGAAGAATTTAATCTTCCATCAGACCATTTATTGCACCCTGCCCCCGTGTTAGACTTGGGATCTCCTCAAATCTACACCCCAGCACTGTTGGCCTGCCAACATTCAATTTAGGTAGGTAAGTTTGAATTTGAAATGAGTTTGAGCGCCCATTTTTTGGGCATGAGTAAATGAGACAAAAGAGAGGCAAAATAGTTGACCGTAAGGATGTGAGTGAGAGAAGCCTGCAGCAGCAGAAGAAAAAGACAGAGAGAATAGAACCTGCACACAACAAAAGGGAATGTTCCAGTAGAGAACAAGTGAACAGAAGAAGAATATTGCAGTAGTGAGAAGGGAATGTGTAGCAGCACAGAAATTTGTTTTGTGGAAGCTCCAGTGATTGGGCAAAATAGAAAAATAGAGCAGCAGCTCTGCATAAGTTTTGTAAGAGGTTTTGAATGTAATTTTGAAAGAGAGAATATATAATATATATTGCTGTCATTTGTGTTTTATCTCTCTTCTCTATTTGTGTTTCTGTGTATTTGTTTTATGCTGTCCATATTGTTGTAGCAATCTCTTGGACAACCATCTTATCCCCATGCCTGTCAATAGAATAAGCTTTGAAATTTCGATCAGTTTTCTTCACCATCAATCTATATATTTTTTTAAACCATTAGTGAATTGGTTTTGTATGCAACTATGCTCCTTTTATTTTACCTCAACATCTGAAGGCTGCTTTTATCCACGACTCATTTATTCAATTGTCCATCATTTGCTTGATTTTGTTTAATATATACATTTAGCTTACTCTATGTTTACCTAATATTATTGTCCAGAACCAAAAATAATCTCCTGTGGCTAAATGGAAATATTTTTTTTTAACTTTCATTCAGAGTTCATTTCTTTGTTTGTCTATCATTTCTTTGATTTTGTCTAGTACTTATTTCACTTTGGTTCTGATTGTAGATGTCACATGTACATTACTCTAAAAAGCTTACAACATAGATTACTTTACAAAGATTCACTTTCTTAGTATGCAGTGTTTATAACAAACATTTGTTAAAGAATGTTTATGCCACAATGTTGTTACCAAATGTTTTGATTTATTACTCTCTTCTCTCTCTAGGAACATAATACAAAGCTCAACCACTAATGGCCCTCTAGAAGATGTATCGATTGTTGAACTAGAAAACCGTAAGAAAAAAGAAGCAGACCACTTATACTATATCCGTCATAAGGACCAAATATGACTGTTGAAGTAGATAATGTTTAAGAATAGCCTTAGCCAATAAGCTATCTGTAGGGGAATCAAAGTTGGCCAAAAATTTCAAATTGCCAGATTTGTTCAATAACCAGCAATCAAAAACGGCTCGGTTACCATTTTTTGTTTTTTCGTCAGCTCCAAAAAAAGACAAGCTTTCTCCGTAAAACTAAAATCTAGAGAACAAATTCTTTTCTGGTGTGATGTTAGCACAGACCCCACTTCTTGCACTATTCCACTGAAATAGACCTCGTTGGAATAATAGGGTCATTCCACTGGACCGAAGCCCTAGGGTTTAGTTCTAAAAATCCTTTGAAAATTAACTTGCATTTTTCTAAGGAGTTTTGTCTTAAGGATAAAATTTCACCCAAAGTTTTCAACGTGAGTTGTTCATGCCAGAACCAGAAAATAATTGGAGCATATGAAGATCGAAAGGCTAAGAAAGAAGACGGGATGGGGAATTTATATGGGCCTGAGGTGTTGGTGCCTGAATTGACAATACTTTTCCTTGCAAATGGAGATAATGTTGCAAAGTTACCTGCAAAGGATTCTGTGAATCAGTTTGTTCAGGTTTTGATATTTGTAAGAATGTGCATTAGCTTGCTGTAAGTTGGTGTTTTTTTTAAAATGCACCTGGTAAAATTTTTAACTTGACCAGTGATGTTGGCGCGACATGCCCTCTAGCTCCACAGTAACGCTTTTGCCCACTTCAAACCCACGAGTTCGTTGGCCCAACAAAGGTGTAAAGCCTGCAAGCTCATTGGCCCAACGGGGGCTTGAACTTTAGTGGCCACCACTATAACAGAGCGACTTAACCACTGAACCACGCCCTTAATGACACCAAGTTGGTATGTTATTTGCAAGAAAGAGCTGTCATTTTTTCCATTCAAGGTTGTGCACTTGTAATGGTCTTTCCTGGTACATCCTTTTAATCTCTTGTCAATTTCATTTTTCAATTATATTTTTATTTTTAACACACTTCCCAAGAAATAACTGCCAGAATTTCTTTTTCCCACTGTTCTAGTGTAAACAAAACAAAAAATCAGACAGCAATGCAGTTACCATCCTCCTCCCATTATAATATGTATTTAAAAAATTTAAAGAAAAAATTAAGAGAGGATAGGACTTCACAGTTTATTCAGATGTATGGGAACATGAAAAAAATGGAATGATTAAGGTTTTGTAAGGTTTATCATGAGCATAACCATATCAAATTAATGATTATTTTTAAGTAGTGATAAATTGCATTATTTCTTTTATATAAAATTGTATAATGTTAAATTAATTTAAGTAGTAATAAATTGCAATATTTCTTTTATATGAAATTTTATAATCTTAAATTCATTTCAACACATAATACCTTTAAATACATTTTGGCCATTCCTCTTTAGTTCTCTAGACACAGCATGTGTCTTTGACATTCAAAAATATTGTTGCAATAGGTGTACCTAATTGATTTTTAATTAATCATTGAATCCCCAAAAAAAAAATCTAATTTATCCTATATTTCATTGCCTGGAGACACTTGTTGATCAAAAAAATGCACTATAAGATTTCAATATTTAGCCGATAAGATATTATGTAGGAGACTAACTACGAGAGCATCTTTTTTCTGGCAGTTCAATCCACTGATTTTGTCCAATAATCTGGCTGCTCGATCAGCGGATAATGTTCCATATTCCGATTGCCATCGGCTAATAATGGGTGTGGTGATAGACAAACAAAACATAACTCTTTTTATTTTCTTAAGAGAAAAAATTGTTATACTATATATTAATTCAATACTTCCCAATGCACAATTACAAGTTTTCTAAAATTTAAAATTGTTTTAAAAGTATACAAAACGAGAAAAGGTGGCAGTTAGAATTAGAAAGTTTCCCCATGGCCAAGATTTCTTTCATTTTTTTAATAAAAAAAGGTGGGGAAACCACCCATACATATATTGATATAGTCCAAAATATAAAAGTTCATACAAACTTAAACCAAGAAATATCATCTGGTTATAAAGTAGAAATATATACAAAACGGACCCAAAAAACCCAAAATAGAGATTAACCTAGCACCAAACCCAGCCCATAAACTAACCCGAATTTGGATCATGTTCTTCCTCCGGCGGGGGAAGAGGAAAGGGCATTGCATGAATGGATGTACCGACGCACGTGGTGGACCTAGTGCTCTATCCGGAGCATGTGAACATAGAAAACGAATAGCATTGAACATTTCTTTGGCCCTCTGTGCAACACCACTCACCAACTGGAATCTGTGAGCATTCAGGTGAATATTGAATTTGTTGTAGCAATCCAATCTAAGTCCCTGTTGTAGCCCTGCATATACACAAGCTGCATGGTTGGAAGCACAGAGGTACTCCCTATCAAATACTCCTCTGATGAGTGCATCACCTTCATCAAAATTGTAAACAGCCACCGCTCTCCTCCATTTAGAGGAACTGAGAAAAGGAGGTTTGATGAAGGTAGAACCTACTGCAAAGGAGTACGCCTGCTCTTGGGTTAAGTCAAATACATTCGACACGAAAGTCACCACCATCTCAAATGCTTTGACCTGTCGATTGGCTAGCTGAAATAGGTAGTAGCCTAGTACACACCTAATCGCAAATTTGATCACATCACAATCAAGCTAAAAAACCTGTGCTAGGTGAATAGAATTCACAGCTCCATGGAAGGTGGGTTCACCTTCCACTTATGGAAGGAAAATCCTCTGATTGGCTATCCACATCACCATGCCAGCCATCAAACTACCCAGAAGAAGATAGGTCACTTGCAACACCGCCGAGGAGAGGAGTCGTCTACAACACCACCAAAATAAACTTGTACTCTGCAAAAATGACAGCAGATGGGAATGAAAGAATGTAAGATGTAGTCGACATTAAGAGAGGGGGATGAAAATCCCAAGGTTGCCAATCCCTACAAATCACAACCATTAGTAGTGGGTTTCGTGCATGCTGCCAACCCATATCACTTAATGGAGATATATCCAACAGCCAAGAAATGTACTTTCCTCTGCATAAGAAATTAATTCTCACTCTATAGTGAAGATCGAAATCTATTTTCACACACCAACTTAATTAATCCAACTAAGAGTGCCACCCTATGGAAATTGTGAAGAGGGTAAACTGTCCCATCCTTCCTTAAATACCAAGCATACATGGGTAAGTGCACAAAGATGAGGGACCAAAATGGGGTCTTAAGTTGCCACTTTTTTTCTAAATTCAGGAAATATTGACGTTGGATGAGAAATTAAAGATAGCTACACTCAAAATTTGAAGATGGAACGAAAACAAGAGTTGTAGTGCTCTGAATCTAGTTTTCTAAACTACTACTTTTTTCTAGAAATGATTGAGATTAAGGGATTCAAAATGGGGGAGCACACAAATTGGTCCTATCTTTCTCAAAAAAACATAACATAGCATCTGGTGTGCTCCCCGTAAAATGTTAACTGTTTTTTAGTATTTCAATAATCGCTCAAGTGAGAAATTAGGTAACACCATGTAGTTTATCCCTGATTTTTCTAATAATTTTTTAATGAATAATTGATTTTTTAGTAATTTTTAAAGTGGACACATCCTCAAAAATAGAAATTTGAGCATGCTCCCCCCTAAAATGTTTGAAAACTAATCGAAAATAGATTTTTTTTAAATTCATGTAGAATGGAGTCTAGTTTCTAAAAATATAACTTATTTCATTTTTTTATGAATGGTTAAAAAAACAAGTTAAAAATACTAGACATTGGTTTTTGACAAAAACTACACACACTTACAAAAGAAATTCAAGATGAAACACTAAACATACTCAAAATGTGAAAAAAATTATATGGTTAGCTAATAGAGAGCTTAAGATTATGGTGGTATTTTTTTTGAGTTTTCATTGAAAAAAGTGCCATCCTGATGGGGAGCACGCTCCAGATTATCTCTAGATTTTGCTAAAAATTGATAAAAACACGTCAAACAAAGCACATCATAACGTGAGCACATTATAACGCGCTCGCGTTATGATGAGCATAACTAGAAATACATATGCCAATTGCATTTTCTTGAAAGTTTCTAAAGCCTTTTCAACAAATCCATTTTTTGCATATCTTGCAATCATTGCATTCCATTATAGAACATCTCTTTGAGGTGTTACGTCTTACAATTGACATGCCTTGTCTATGCTTCCACACTTTACATACATGTCTACAAGGGCAGTTGCAATTCATATCATCTCTCTCTCTCTCTATTTCTCTCTTGTCTCTATGTCCTACCCTTTCTTTGAGTCTCTGCTTCCCTCCCCTCTCTACCTCCCACATTCTCTCTCACTCTCTTCTTCCCTCCCCTATCTACCTTCTACTATCTCTCTCACTCTCTACTTCCCTCTCCTATCTACCTCCTACCCTCTTTCTGAGTCTTTGCTTCCCTTGCCTCTCTACATCCTACCTTCTCTCTCACTCTCTTCTCCCCCTCCCTCTCTACCTCTTACCATCTCTCTCTTTCTACTTCCCTCCCCTATCTACCTCCTACCCTCTCTCTTAGTCTCTTCTTCCCTCCCCTATCTACCTCCTACCCTCTCTCTTTTCTTCCTTGCCCTGTCTACCTCCTACAGTCCTCTCCCACTCTCTACTTCCATCCTGTCTCTACCTCCTATCCTCTCTCTCACTCTCTACTTCCCTCCCCTCTCTACCTCTCCTCCTCATTCTTCCCATCCAAAGAAATTTCATAAATTATCTTGTTTCCATTTTTTTGAATCCCAATTTATATCATCATCCATCTTTACATGTCCTATTTTTCTTACATTTCCATGTTCTTTGTCGACAAGGGAGAGCAAGAGGGAGGAAAAGGGAGAGAGGATGGAGATGGAGGGGAGAGAAACCTGGGAGAGATACCTAGTGATAGGGGGGGGGGGGAGAGAGAGAGAGAGAGAGAGAGAGTCCTAGTTTTCTTGTTTTGGAGAGAGAGAGAGGGTGGGTCGGGCTTATGAGTTTAGGATTGCTTAAGTTTAGGGTTTAGGGGTTTAGGGCTACTTAGGTTTATGGTTTATGGTTTAAGGGTTAGGATTTAGGGGCATTATTTAGGGTTTAGGGGTTTTGGGAGAGAGAGAGAGGTTTAAAGTTGCTCGGGTTTAGGGTCATTATTTAGGGTTTATGAGCTTAGGGTTTCTTAGACCTTTAGGGGAATTATTTATGGTTTATGATTTTAAGGTTGCTCAAGTTTAGGGTTTAGGGTTTTGAGTTAGGGTTTAGGGGAATTATAAATATGGTTTAGGGGTTTACGGTTGCTTAGGTTTATGGTTTAGGGTTTAGAGGTTAGGGTGTAGGTGTAAGGGATTTAGGGTTGCTCAGGTTTAGGGTAAATAGGGGTTAGGGTTTAGAGAGAGAGAAAGAGTGAGGGGATCGATAGATATTGGGAGAGATCTAGGGAGGTATAGGTTTAGAGTTGCTTCTAGGGTTTATGGTTCAGAGGTTTGGGGTTTAGGGTTGCTCAGTTTTAGGGTTTAGGGGCATTATTTAGGGTAACTTAAGGTTTATGTTTTAGGGATTAGGGGTTAAGGTTTAGAGGTTTAGGTTAGGGTTTAGAGAGAGAGGACCGATAGGGAGATATAGAGGAGACCGAGGGGAGACATAGGGAGATAGAGGGTGAGGGACATGGCTAGAGACATAGGCATAGAGATTGAGAGGTAGAGGGATGATAGAGACAAGGAGATAGGGTTTAGGGTTGATCAGATTTAGGGTTGATCAGGTTTAGGGTTTAGGGGTTAGGAGTTTAGAGAGGGAGAGATATGGAGATAGAGGGTGAGGGACATGGCCAGAGACATAGCCAGAGAGATTGAGAGGTAGAGAGATGATAGAGACAAGGAGATATGGGTTTAGGGTTGATCAAGTTTAGAGTTCAGGGGTTAGGAGTTTAGAGAGGGAGAGATAGGGAGATAGAGGGTGATGGACATAGACAAAGACATAGGCAGAGAGATTGAGAGGTAGAGGGATGATAGAGACAAGGAGATAAGGGTTTAGAGTTGAGCAGGTTTAGGGTTGATCAGGTTTAGGGTTTATGGTTGGTATATATGATGTATAGAATGGTGTAAATGACTAACATATTGGCGCTTATGCTGTTCTGATGGCTCCTATGTCTGGCAGAGGGTAGAATGACACCTGTGACTCGTTAGGTGTAGAATGATGTTTGTGATTGATAGGTAGGTGCTACTAAGGAGCATATTGGCACATACGATATACAAAATGGTGCAAATGACTAATAGATTGGCACTATGATCTTCTAATGGCTACTGGTGAGGTGTTTGTTTGATTTTGATTTTTTTTGGGATCGTTTGAGATGGAGCTTAGACTGATTTGGGATGGAATTGGGATGAAATGGATTGGTTTAGGGATGATGAGAGGTGAAAAGGACTAGATTAGGAATGATTTGGGAATGATTAGAATGGTTTTAGGGATAGTCTAAAGTGGTTTAGTGTTGATTAGGGAATGATTAGAATGATTTAGGAATAGTTTAGGGATGGTGTCTGAGATGAAATCCAAGTTGATTGGAAAATGATTAGGGATGAATTTAAATTGATTTGGATGTGATTTGGGATGGTGTGAAGTGGTTTAGGGCTGATTAGAAGTGGTTTAGGGATGATTAGAGATGAAAATGAATGGATTAAGGATGTTTTGGGATTGATTAGGAATGAATTTGGTTGGAATTAAAGCTTAATGTTTCATGTTTTCACGTTATAGAGATTGGGAGAGATAGGGAGATAGAGGTTTAGGGTTGCTTCCAGGTTTTATGGTTTAGGGACCTTAGGGGTTTTGGGGTTTAGGGTTGCTCATTTTTAGGTTTTAGGGGTTAGGGGTTAGGGTTTAGGGTTTAGGGTTTAGGGGTTAGGGGTTAAGGTTTAGAGGTTTAGGTTTATGGTTTTGGTAGAGAGGCGAATAGGGAGATATAGAGGAGACTGAGCCTGGGAGAGATATCTCTATCTCCTCTATCCCTCTCTCTAACTATACCTACCTTTGCTTCCAGGTTTTATGGTTTAGGGACCTTAGGGGTTTAGGGGTTTAGGGTTAGGGGCATTATTAAGGGTTTAGGGTTTATGGTTTAGAGGTTTAGGTTTATGGTTTAGGTAGAGGGGAGAATAGGGGTCCCTATCTCTATCTCTCTAGACATATGGATCCCTATCTTTTAATCTATCCCTCGCTACCTCTCTCTCCTCCTCTTTATCTCTCTCCCCATCCTTCTACCTCTTGAAATCTCTCTTCCTATGTCTCTAGACATCTCTTGATCTCTTTCCCTATCGAGCTATCTATCCTCATAACCCCATCTCTTAATATACCCCTCTCTACCTCTCTCTCTGTATTTCCCTATCTATCTCTCCCTTGCTAGATCTATCTCCCTATATCTCCCCTCTCTATATATATGTATCTCTATCTTTCTCCCTCCATAGACCCCTTTCTCTATCTCGATCCCCATCTCTCCCTTTCCCCATCTCTATATCCACCTATCCTCTCTATCTCAATGTCCCTCGCTATCTTTCCATGTCTCCCAATCCCTCTTTATATATAGGATAGAGAAATGAAGAGAGAGAGAGAGAGAGAGAGAGACACTCTCATGTAGATACAAGGTTACCTTTATGTTATCATGCTTCCCATAATGCTATCGCATTATTGGAAGCATGGAAAACGGTAAAAAAGCATGTGGGATCCGTGTTTCAGACCCCACATGAATGTTATTCCTGCTTTTCACGAGTATATCAGACAGAAAAATGCTTTTCATGTTGGTTGACTAATTGAGAATCATTTTTTTATGAATCCATCACCTTTTTTTGTTTTTTCAATGTAGAAGAAGTGATTTTTCATGTTTTTGGAGAAAATTTGATTATTTAAACTAAAACTTTCATGTTTCATGTGTGATTTTGTTTCAAAACTAATTACCATTGATATATATATTGAATTTGATGATATATTTTTGTTTTTTACATAAATTTTACTAATCCTATTCTAGAATTATATAGAATTCATAATCAAACTTGAGAAAAAAAAGAATTTGAGGATTTTGAAGCCATCTTTTGGATAATTGGTCAACTGCAATATCAAATTCTAAGGTATGTTCAATTTTAATTCACATAAATATGTTCGTATGTTCTTTATGTCTTTAAATGTATTTATGTCTTTTTATTTTTTATGTTCTTTATGTTCTTGACATATATGGGTCTAGGTATATAGTTAGATCAGTCAAGGAGACTCTAAATTCTTTATGTTTCCACCTTTTTTCCACCCTTCATGCCTTTATTTCACCTATTTTTAGCTATACAAGATAAAAACATTATCAAATACTTAATAAAATAATTTTAGTGAACAATTGTTTGTCATACTCATATTCGAGTGTATACATGGAGCCAAAATTGATTTTGGAAGACTCTTAATTTTTGCCTTAGGATGACATAAGATGATTCAAAGGGAGTTACAAGGAGATAAAACACTAAAAAGGAGGTTTTCATGAGTGTAGGACAGTCATGTAAGTCTATATAACAGTCCACTATCATAGTCTATATATAACCCTGCTGCCATGTATGATCCTCCTTACATTTGAAGGTCATTTTACAATGCTATGAAAGTTATAATTTATTACAAAGTGGTCCTTCATATTGCATCTATGTACAATGAAATTCATACATTTATACACTGTTTACAATGAATATGTAAAGAGTTATCTTCCTACAGCTATGCACATGCTACAACTGAGATAAGAGTTTGTGCACATTACAATAATGAAAACCATCACTGTTATGCTACAACATGCTACAAGTCATATATGTTACATGCTACAACATTTATGTTACTATGGAACACAAATGTGCATGCTTACAACACCCAAAACATGTCATCACTAGCTCTTACATTCTCTATTTTCCTTGTTCTTTCTTGACCTCCAAGTGGCCATACTTCTCATACTCACCCATAGTGAGTGAAACGTACTACTTTCTTGCTCTACAAGTGAAAAAATTGAACACAACTCAATCCATAGGAAAAACTTGGAGTGCTAATGAAATGCCTCCACAAATGAAAGTGACTCACACTTATCTCCTTTGCAAATCAAGTAAATACTCTATCCAAGTAGATCATTACATAATAACATCATTGAATGTTGGTGTAGACTCATGTGAAAGTTGTTCTCTCTTTGAATTTGATGTTTTAGTGTGCTTCTTTTTCCTTTGTGGTTGCTTACTCTTGTGTTTGTCATTTGGGTGAATCTCTAGATGAAGCTTCCAACACTTGTCATAACAATATCCTCCAACCTTGAAATAAGACCAATAGTTGTTAGCTTTGTACATACTCAAATCAACTTATTTGTTATCTTCTTTAAGTTTTTTTTGGCCTTTCTCTTCCCTTAGTTTTGGAGAGTTACTTATTTTTCCATCCTTGCTATGGAAAATATGCTCTTTAGTGGTGTTTGCTTTTTGCATCATTCTACAATTTACTACTTCAGCTTTCTACTTCTTCAAACTTTCCATAGACCCCTAAACTCAGTAAACAATGCTTATTCAAGTTGCCAAACTCCCAAATCCACACTCACATTCAATTTGCATGATCATTTATGATGCAGACACAAGAAGGAATTCAAAGCATTGATACCATATTTCACAAATCAACTCAACCATAAACCAAAATCTTGCAATGGCCCAACTAGGTGCTTAAGGGCATCATAAAGTATTTAGACACCCATTATGGAGTATAACAACATATCAAAAGATTTCATGCCCTTGTTTTAGGAAAAATGTGAGTTCTATGACTGACCCTCTCTAGAAATAGGCCTAATTTGGTCCAATTAACAAAGCAAGTATCCTAGGATCATTCAATAACCACTCCAAACCCCAAAACAATAGATCTATATGTCACAAAACTTCAAATTCCACCATTGGTTAGTATAGACATGCTCATCTAGGGTTGGTTAGTATAGCCATGCTCATCTAGGGTGCAAACTAGAAAACCCTTCATTTCTTCACAAATAAGGGGGTTTTAATGAAAATCTCATATCCACTCCAACCCAGAACAAACTAACACTTGATTCACCTTTAAATAGGCCTGCATATGCTATAAGAACACATATTTGTCCAGGTTGCATTCAAATTCACAAACAACCACTATTTAGCCACCCTTTCCACTTGGAAAATGCATGAAAATAGGGTATAATGAGTTACAACAGAAAAATAGGGTATAACTTCTTATTTCTTCCTCCAAGTTTGTCCTCCTCTCTTCTATTCAAACTAGATTCAAGTGTATATGTGTGTTCAAATGCATACTCCATGACTTATGTATGTTCAAGTTATCTTGATATGAGGTGTCTTATTCAGAAGTTTGTAAAACCTTGTTATTCATTTTGACTGTGCTATTCATTGTCATTATAAAATTTCTAATGATCATTGTCTTATTCTTCATGCTTGTAGAAATCATCATCATGCCGAGGAAACGAGCATTGTAGAGCAATTTGAATCAAATCAAATCTCTACATGCTTACCATAGAAGTGATACCCACTCAAACTGCTATTGTGAAACTTTGAAAAATAGATGAACATAGTTGTGTTCAAAAATAGGGAGAGAATCTCAAAAAAATCGCCACCCAAGGCATGAAGCTCAATGAAAGCCATTGAGACTACAACTACTAAAAAATTACTTCAATGCTTTTAGCAAAGCACATATCATTAGCCTTTGCAAGGCTTGAAGAATGCTACAACCAATTTTTTTTGGTTTGTTTTGTTTCAGATGGGAAAGTTAAGTACTCAAGAATTTCTATAAGTCTTGAGCTCAAGTATTGTTTTAAACCTTAAGCTCAAGCTTTCCTACAAAACCTCAAAGCTGACATGACTAATATGTTTTCTTATGAGCACATTTATAGTTGAAGTGCAGTGTGCTTGAACCTCTCTACATTAATCATAATATGCGGACTACTTAAACTCTTTTCATGTAGTTTGTATGTGTAAGATACATATTAGATGTTAATTCTGCAAACAAAAAATATTGTTTTGACAAATTGATTCTAACATAACCCTTAAAAATTATCTTTAAGTAATAGAATAGACATATTAGTAAACTAATTTTTAATTTCAACTTCATTTTGAAAAACCCCTATTTGTTCCTATAACAGAAAAATTTTAAAATGTATTCCACTAAACCATTTTAAAAGTTACCTTTCTACATACTTGTCTGGAGGGAACTATAAGCTACAAATTTCACCACTCTTTTATGTTGGTTGTACCTATTCAGCTTTCATATGCAATTATGTATTATGATTTTTATTTCCTATCCTAATTTATATTAACCTTGAGTATTAGTTGAGAAAAACCTTCCTTTTATAAATATAAATGGTTTTAACTTTTATGGACCCTTATCACATGAAAATGATGTTTAACTAATTCATACCACCTCAAATCAAACCAACCTAAGTGTAAGTTGTTATTATAAGGCAATTTGTCAAAGGACTTAATGTAGGGGAAATTAAAAGTATATGGTTGGATTTTTCAATGAGAAATAACTTGATACAAGCTAACTAAAACATTAACATGCATTGTCTTCCCTTTGACATTTGTTGGTTGAGCACATTTATGAGTCCATGTAATTAGATACAAAGTACCACGGTTATGATTAGGACAAACAGTCTAAAAAATAAACCCCTTAGGGTCTATTTGGTTAGATGAATTTAGTGGAATAAATATTTTTTAGGTTTTTATTTTAAGTTGAGTGAGGTTGATGATTTGTACACATAATAAAAGATACATAATATATTAGGTTGTTTATCCTCCCAACAAAAAAATATGAGAGAAAAAACATATTAGGTTGATGATTTGTTCTTTTCTTCAATAGTTGACTTTTGATGGGACCTATTGACTTAACATTAAAGGTTATATTGTTCATTTAAACTTTGCAAAGTTCTATAATTATTTTCTCAAAAAGTTAACTTAGCCTAACAAATTTAAATTTTGTTTTTGAGATGACTTATATTATTCAACATTAAATGATTATTGTGGCATTTAATCATTATTCATACATATGCATACTCATATTTAAATATAAAATTTAAAATAAGGTTTGTTTTTAAAGTTATAACCAAGTCAGTCAATTTGGTTCATAAGCTTAGTCACAAATTTTATTTTCAAATATTCCACTCCTAAAGTTATTTTTTCCAAAATTTAATGATGAGTGTTTCAAATATTTTTAGTTAAGCAATTATGATCATATATTTATAAACAATCTTACTTGGTAGCATCTATCCAACATACTAGAGGAACTTATGTCGTAGATGGGTATATGCATGGTTAGATGCTGCCATACAAATGTCCTTTATTATTTCAATTCTACCCAAATTTTCTTATTGTATGAGATAATGTACATATGCTTCAATTCCTCGAACACCTTTCACATTTGGAAATAGAAGGCAACTTAAATTCAACATAGTATTTAATTTCAACCTTCTTTGATACATAATAGATTTTAATATATCCAATGCAATAAATGTTAAGATATCCAACATTCATTGAAGTTATTTTCTTATTGTGTTTCCTCTATTCTTCTCTATGTTTTTCCAATGTTCTTCACAATTTGTAGGTATTTTTGAGTGAAAGAAATTGGCAGGGAAATTGTGATGGCATTACAGGGCACTAAAAATTAGGGATGGTGATTCTTCTTCAAAGTGGAATTCAAATAAGTGATAGAAAACTTAAGGAGCATTATAAAACCTTGTAGAACAATCTAAATCAAATTAAATCTTTGCATCCTCACCATGTGACAAGGGTCATTGTACCTTATCATTTAATCATATTTCTTTTGTCAAATCTAAGGCTGTGTCCTTGGCTATCTGTAATTAGGAATCCTATAGTTTCCAGTCTTATCTAACTAACTCTAATGACTCCTACTGATTTAAAGGAACTGATCTATCTACCATTATGAAATGAATTCCAAGAATATTAAAAACATAACTGAGCAGTAAATTACTTAAAACAAATCTTATAAACTGAAACATGCATCTATCTATGAAAATAGTAAATATCTTTTAAAGCAAAATCTAAAACAACAAATAATAACAGTACTAGCCTTCTGCCTTAGTGGTGAGAGTGGGCCCTTGCTCCAGACCCTTAGGGCTAAAGACTAAAGTAAAGAATCAACACAAGAGAATGATATCACAACTTAATTCAGTCCAATTCCATCAGCTTTGTATTTCGTAAAATATTAATATCAAGATGAGATTACAGAAATCAGAAGGAAAATAATCGCTATATCTTTTATGCTTCTTCTGTAAGTATATATAAAATTAGTGATGGATATCACTTATCCTATCTACTAGTTCTTTTATGAGATGACATCCATCTCTTTATTATACTAGTTTTCTTAACTATGGAAAATAACCATGCAATGAAAATAGATTGAGTGGAACAAAAGTCCACTCTAAATCTAAGTTTTAGTCTTAATACATTTGGGCAGCGAGGCCCTAAAAATATGGATATTAAATCAGTTTTATCAGTAACTCATGCAAAAACTTAAAAGAGATAAAAACTCTCAGTAGTTAACTATAGATGGCCCTTAATCACTCAGGTGATGATTTGACTAATATTAGGGGTATCACGATCACCGCTGAAAGTGTCTGACTGACAATTGTGCTAGAAATCTGCTCTACTCTAAAGAGGTGCTGGAGATGTATGTCTCTATCTGTAGCTCTGGAGATGTAATTGTGGCCTTCTTGCTTAGCTCTGAAGATGCTCCAGACTCCAGTACAACTCCTGAGATGCTTTTCCTCTTTACTCCAAAACTTCTGATGCCATGGTATTCTGATATTGTCTCTGGAGGTCATTAGGACTACCTCCAGAGATGCATAAAATTGCCAACCTGAACATCTGCACCTACTGATTCAAAAAGAGAAGTTTTTTTGCATATTTCCATCAATCCCATGCACATTAGTCCTTTAATCAAAAATCATGATCTTAAGTAATTCATCTCCTATTAATCATTATTTAGAAAAATCTTGCTAGCCTATTCAGGTGCAGACATCAAGAAGATGGGATCAGAAAGGAGAAAAAGAGAGGTAAAAAGATGTATTTCATGGGTGCTACCTGGCACTCATCATCCCCCCCATACCTAAGGTTTAGCAGGTCCTCCTACTTATCATAATTTAGACTTATTCCAGTGGAGTAGCCTATCAGTCAAGTTGTAGTCTTGTGCATAGGTAGTCTAAATGGTGCGGTTGGTATTACTATTTCCCTTGTACTAATCAACCTACTTCAACCACTCCTACAACTTATCATCTTCCATTTTCTCAGCCCAGACAGGTAGTGGATCAATTATGAGAGGGGGTCTGAAACGCCCACCTATCCACTCTTGTTTATGTTTATCCATCATTTTGGATATTAACCTTACCTTCCTCATAAATAACCTTAAGTTAGCAGGGGTTACCACTTCTCTCATTTTTTTCTCTGAAGTCAGAATATTCCACCTTTTCTTTGCTATTGCAAGCATTGGATTAGTTGAATAAAAAGACCAAAATCAATGGAGCACTCTTGCAGATTTTTTAGATACAATGGCAAAATTTTGTTCTGACTTTCAGGGTGATAGACATATGCCCTGAATTGGACCTCAAAACCTTGAGGGTTTGGACACTCCTTTCTGATGAAAAGATTTGTTTTTGTATCCTTCTTGAGGTGAGCCTCCATCTGCTCATTCCAAATCTGATAATTCCTCATCATTGACATGAATGCTTTGTGTGATCAATGAGAACAAAATGAAGATTTAAATACAAATCAAATGCAAAACAAATGATTATACCTTCATAATGACTCACAAATCCAAGAGAGGGAAGGAGTTGGGCCCGATAGCTCCTCAGATTTTACCCAAGACTAGAATGTATGTGGATTGCTCAAATGCTCAACACAATGTAGATGAAGGATTTAGACTTAGATGGACATTGAGATGGGGATGAGGGATAATTTTGGCATTATGATGGTATGATGAGGAGATTGTGGAGTGATTTTGGCAAAGGTTGGATGCAAGAAGAAGTCCCTCTAAATGGCTTAGAGAAGGGTCTCATTTATAGAGTTTTGGAATTGAGGATGGAGGGTGAGGATCAAAAGATGAGATCAAGGGCTAGGAATAAAAGTAAATCTTTTATTCATTTTGGGGAAAAAGAGGTGATAAATGAGGTATGGGTGTGAAGGAATATTTATGAATTAATGATTCATATGGGGAATGGCAAATTAAAAATTTATTTGGGGATAAGAGGTGATAAATGAGGTATGGGGGTGGTAAGGGGTTTGTAAGAGAAGTAAATGTGATGTGTGATATGTTTCAATTTTCTATTTGGAGGATGTGGGGAAGGGTGTTAAACTCGGTTTGACCACCCAAATGAGAGGTTAGGATTAATTAACATAGGTTTTGTTTAATTAATCCTAGGGCTAGGATGAGGTAGGCTAGGGTAGGGTAGGGTAGGTCAATTAGTAGGCTAGGTTAATTAGATAAGAATGATTTATCTAATTAATAGGGATTAGGGAGATGGACAAAATAGCCAAATAAATATTAGAAATATTTATTTAATAGATGAGGATAGTGTTGTAAGGTCTAGTGATAAATTAAATGAACTAATTGATCACAAGAGATAGACAGATGGTTAGGGATTAATTGAATTTATTCAATTAAAAGGAGGGATATATTGGTTTGCAGAGCAAGTCAATTTTAGGTATCTACATTTGCCCCTCTTTGAGATGGTGTTGCGGCTAAGTAACACCTTTTCAAAGAAGTTAAAACATAGAGTTGGATTGGATAGAAAAAAGATTTTGGCTTAGAAGAATAGGGTAAGGTTTGGGGATAATTGGTAAGGGTGATGCCCCCTCGAGAGGATAGCTGGGTTGCAAGAACACGGTTGTGCTCTCGAAATGGATGGAACAGATTAGTAGAAGTGGTTGGAGGATAAGGGGCGAGATGAAAGTGTGATAATGGTGGGAGATTGATTGGTGGATGATCATTGTGTTGAAAATGATTTAGAGCAATCCTAGGTTTGATATAGCAAAGTGGATATTTTCACCAAGGTATAGAAGACCAGGGTGATGATGTTTATCCAACATTTGCATGGACTAGACACACAAACAAAGGGATGATCCCATGCATGCCCAATATAGTACAACCTTGTCTCGACAAGGGAAGGGGACTCATAGCATAAGCCCTTAATACACAAAAGGTATGATGAACCTTAGATGCACAAGGAGATCAATATGCTAGAACCGACCCTATGATCAACAAGATATGAATACTAGCTTGGAGTAATGAAACCAACCCACAAGCACATCATACAAAAGAAAGACTATGCCCCATTCTAGATGTTTTCACCACATACCATGATATAGTGAGATCAAGGTAGCTTTGATGTGATCTTCGAATAGGACAAAAGATAAAAATCAAAAAATGAAAAGAGAAACGAACCAAACAAGTAGCCATTGTATCTCTTGCCAAGATGGATAATGATTTGATAGATTCTGCCTATTGTAGGAAAGATATATCCTAAGGCAGGAATTGATAGATGACTGGATCATGCTAAGTTGATGTTGTAAGATTGGCTCAAGATATGATGGTGACAAGTTGTGGTTGATGCTGATTTGATAGTTGATGATTTTTTGTTAAGGGGTGATGCTTTGATAGGTAATGTGATGCTTAGATCTAGTGTAAGCTCATTAAGGATAGATGGGTGCATCTTAGGTACCTGAGTACTGGAAACATCCTTCGTATTCCAACCTTCCTGCATACCCTGTATCCACAGGATCAAGGCACATTAAGATGCGGGTGATGATGATATGTAGTTCTGATTTGAAATGATGATGTGGGATGATGATAGATGTGATGATGTTGGAAAATGATGTGATGTTGATGGAGCAGTGTTGATTTTGTGATGGATATATTTTGGGATTTTTTGATTTTTTGATTTTTTTTTATTTTTAGATTTTTTATTATTTTTGGATATTTTGATTTTTTTATTTTTTTTATTTTTTGATTTTTTGGATTTTTGTGATTTTTGTATTGTTTTTGGAATTTTTGATTTTTTAAAAAGGGAATGGTTTATTATGAGATGGTTGCATTGGATTTCGTGTGGATAGCCTTTTCACTACATACCAATGACAAGGGAACACCAAGTCTAGAGGTGAAAGTGATGGGGTTGGATAGAGGGATTGGTGATGAAAGATGATGGATAGTTGATTCATGATAGATGAATGGACAAGTGATAGGGATGCATGTTAGATAGATGGAAGATAGGGATGAGGGATAGGATAGGTATGCATGATATATGGGTGGGGGGTTTTAGGATTTTCTCCAAGGGCTAGGTTGCAAGGAATCATATGCCCCAATGCTTAGAATTTTGCATGATGGGTTCATGTTTGAATGGATGGACTTTACAGTAGATGAATGGAGGATATACTTGGAAAGGAAGTATGCCAAGAGGTCTCCAAAGCATGTTGTTGATATTTTACCCCTTGTCTTTATCAAGATCTAAGGTGGGAGATGGTAAAAGCAAGATATAATGGATATGATGGATGGGAAATGATAGGATAAATAGGGGGGTAGTGGATAGGAATATGATAGGATAAGGATACATGGATAGGATATGTAAAAGGATGTTATGGATGTGGACGAAGGATATGGTTTTGCCCCCAAGTGTAGGGATATAAAATGGATGGAGAAGGGATTACACATGATGCCCACAAGGGGTTTTCATCATGGTACTTGCCCAAGGTGCCATAAGGAGTGGTTTTCACCATTGGATGGATTTTTTCTCTTTACTATTTTCTTGATTTTTTGATTTTTTTGCTTTTTTGATGGAATGGGGACTCTAGCGTCTGTTTCCATAGCACGGAGAAGATGGTCCCATGTTGGATAACATTTTGGATGATGATTGTATAGATGTTGGTAGATAGGAAAAGATGGAATGTATGGTGGGTAGTGGATTATGATGTGGATTATGCAGATTATGATGTGGATTATGCAAAAGCATGGACCATAGGAATGTGATGGGGAAGATATGTAGGATAGTGAACGAAATATGGAGAGATGGGGGTATGTGGGAATGTTAAGTGGTGGAGGGGAACCAAGACCAACAGTTGCACACACCGTGATGTATTTGGAAGCTTGTACTTTGGGTGTGGAGTTGGGAGCAATGGGGATCGGGATGGGGGATTTTTGGATGGTCAATTTGGGGTTTTAGGGACCCAAATAGACTTAGAATTTGGGGGATTTTTAGATGCTGAGTAGGATGTTTGGGATTGTGGGGTAGATTGGGATGTGGATGCCTCATTAGAGTTTGTTGCTTTTTGTTTAGGGACCCACACCAGTTTTGTTTTTACTTTTTCTTGTGATGGTGTGGGCTTTGATAGCCTTTTGGATTTTTGATTTTGCTTGGAAGGGATAACATCTTTAGGCTTTTGTGTTTTATGCATTGAGGCATTCAAATTATTAGTTTTGAATCCCATGAAATTGGGGGAAGATTCATGTTTGAAAGATGTGTGCTTTTGTTGGTCTTGATTGGGAATTTTAGGGGGTTTATGGGTGAAGGGGTAAAAAGTGGATTTTTGGATAAATGGATGAGGGGATTTGAGGATAGGGATGTTGGGAGTTGGTAGGATAGGAGGTAAATTGGATTTAATAGGAATATTTGGAGTTGGAAGTAGTGGAGGTAAATTTGATGGAGGAAGATGAATGGTCACATGCTTTTGCAAATGATAGGATGATGGAGGAGGGATGGCTACATATGCTTTGGGGGTGCGATGAGATGCACCATGTTTGGGATTGGATGAATAGATTTTGGAAGGTGGGTGGATGGTATCAACATGTTTATATTGTTTGTCTTGGGGTGTATAGCAAAGGCCATGCGAAGATGGATGGAATGTGGTGTGGATGGGCTCCAAAATGCCTTGTTCGTGAAGGCCTAAGCCTTTGCCTTGATAGTTCATATGTTGGAGCATGCGACATGCAATGGGATGTTTGGTGCTTTGGAAACAAGACGTGAGTCCATTATTTGTTGGAGAAAAATAGGTGGTGGATGGAAGTTGTTCACCTCTTACAAGGGAGTCACCATGGATGAAAGTGCTTTGTCCAAGTGGATAGGAGGATGGATTTGGGATGGGGTTGGTGGATGGAGGTGAAGGATTCATGGGGGATGGTAAAGGGGTGGTAGAAGAAGGTGTGAGATCAATAAGTTGACCAATAGATGGGAGGGGATCGGGGATGGGATTAGATGGGATGGTTATATCTTGATTAGGAGAAGGGGTTGATGTTTCAACATGCTTTGGATTTGATTCTTGACATAGCTCCTGTGGTTGGATAGAAGTGGGAGTGACTTGGATAGATATGATGGGTGCTTGGATGGATGTGATAGGTGCTTGACTTATGGATTCTTGAACATGGTTACATGATGGTTCTTGACATATGATAGGGGATTGTTCAAGAGGTTTAGTGGGTGTTGGATTGCATGAGGGTGTTTGATTCCTTGCTAATAGCCAATGGATGGCATCCTTCATGAGTGTATGGGTTGAAGAACAATATAATGGATGGATAATGATGGTGGTTGGTGTGGGATTAGGATTGGGATTGGATAGGGGGTGATGGGATTATGTAGTGATGGTTCTTGGATGGGTTCAAGGATAGGTGTTGGACTAGATGGTGGTGTTGCAGGGGTGGAGGATTTGGGGGATTCCATTTCTTTGCTTGGTGATGTTCTTTGGAGGAAATCCCACAAGGATTCTTTGGATGTCGTGGGTGTAGGACTTGGAAGATTTGATGGTGGATTAGGTGGTGGATGTGTGATAGGGATTGGTGGATTGGGAGATGCATAGGGTGATGGATTAAGATTGGAGGAACATTGTGTTGGGGGGGTTGGGATTGATGGATTAAGGTTGATAAGGTTGGGGGGATATTGTGATGGGAGGGTTGGAGGATGGGGATTGGGGAATTGGGGATTTGCTTGGGGAAATGGTTGTTGATATAAGGTTTGGATTTCAGAAATAAGGTGTGCTAGATTGGTGTTCCCTTGATCAAAGTTATCATGACAAAGGTTGGGGGATGGATAAGTTGGACGTATTGGTTGATTGGATAGGTATGATGGCATGGATGTGTAAGGGGATGAAGATTGATATGAGGGGAAAGGTTGATATGATGGAAGTTGGTATGAGGTTGAAGGTTGATATGAGGATGATGGAGTGGATATGTAAGATGTAGGTTGGTATGAAGGTTGAAAGAATGAAGATTGGTATGATGTGGATGGGGATGATGTGTAGGGTATTTGTTGATATGATGAAGGTTGGGTAGGGGCTTGGGATTCTCCAATGATGAGGTGTGCTAAGGGCATATCGATAATGTCATTTTTGCATTTTTCCTTAGCATTAGGATCCATGTTCTCATAGACTTTTGTAAGTCTTTGTAAATGTTGCATTGCTTCATAAGGATCCATTTTGTGGGAGGGATATGAGATGAAATGGAGGACAATGGATGATTGTGATGTTGGGAATCAAATTTCAAGACCTTAGGTTGATTCAATTTGCTTCAAAGTATGATTCTCTACACTTAAGGTGGACTAATGACACTTAAGTGATAGAGTTGATTTGGGTTGATTGGATTTGATGATCAATTAAGGTCTTGATTTTTGATTGGGTTGATTTGGATTTGGAGTTTGATAATGATGTTGGGGGACTTGGATGTTGATTGGGATCAATGTTGATATGATGTGGTGATGGCTTGGATATGATTAGGGTTTGATATGGAATGATTAGGGATGATTAGGATAATGGTTAGGATGATGTTTATAGAATGAGGATGAAGGATGGAGATGTGACTAGGATGTGCTTAGGGATGATTGTGATTGAGGTTGATTTGACAATAATGGAGATAATGATGTTGTGTGATGATTAGAATGATGTTGTTTGGATAATAATTTGGATAGAATGATGATGATTTGATTGTGTAGAGTGACAAGGATATGATTAGGATTGATTTAAGATGACTTGGATGTGATTAGGAATGAGGTGGTTAAGAATGGGTGATTAGGATGAGTGTGATTAGATTTGAATGTGATGAATGACTTGTCTTTATGTGTTTGATGTTTAGCTTGATTTGGCAATGTTCAATGAAATGATCACACATGTACAATCATGAATCACTCACACAAGACACATAAGCAATTTTGGATTTTAAAAATGAAATGTAATGATGACTAAACAGGCACATGTGGAAGACACATCAACATGCCCTAATGCCTAGTTTGAAATAGGGTATGGCCAATTAGGTTTGGGCAATGTTTATATGAGGTTGACTAGGGATTGAAAGTGGAATCCTATCACATAGCCGGGAGAAAGGGGTAATCCACCCTTCACCTTCATTTCCCAAAGGTAGAAAGTTCTTTGGGGCTTAGCCAAGAGTGACAAGATTCTGATTTCAATGAGGGTGTCTTTCGATTCAGCCTCGGATGAGGTCGTCCCTAGGGGTGATGAAATCCCCTAGCAGGCCTCCTAGGAAAGGGTAAACAAAAGTGAATCAAGTGAGGTGTTTTTGATCTCCAAGGTCACCTTGCAGTGTGAGGAGAGAGCATACACACACACTTGATTCACGCTCGCACTTGGTTAATTGACCCTTAGAAAATCAAAATGTGTGAAAAACACGTCAATCAATGATTCTTTTTAGCCCAATTTCAAGATGTGATTGAAGACACTGGTTGATTTTATGCCCAATTTCAATGATGTGTGATCAAACAATATTCATTTTAGAAGCCCAAATCAAAATGTGTATGCAAACAATGATTTGTTTTATGTCCCAAATTGAAGTGTGTTTGCAAACAATGATTATGAAGAAATGAGAAATAGAATGAATGCACCTAATTATTTTGTCGTCCAAGCTACTGTATATATTGATCTCGATGTTGTTCCAGCCCCGAATGATCACCTGCAAGTCACAAAATTGAAAACGAAGCAAGTAGACTAGCATAGGAGATTGTTATGTGAAAATCAAGAATCTGATAAAATCTGATGAAAAACAAACTGATATAGAAAAAAGAAGTGCATAAACAGATTCTAGATGAAATTCTATGCAATTTGAAAAAACAATTTGCTGAAAAAGGATCAAATTTGCAAAAGATATGAGCATTTGAAGTTATCATGCATGTTTGACTTTGACTGTGAAAAAAAGTGGTCAAAATGGTACAATCACCTGAAAATTCCTTCACCATTATGTAGTTCACCTTGTCAGCTTTTTGGCAAGTCTTTGTTTATGAATTTTTGACTCCGTATGTGAAAGTTGTGAGCGAGAGAAAAAAAATGCCTATTTAGGCATGTAGGAGGCACAAGGCAGGTTTGACAGTGTTAATTAACCGCTAGTAGTCTGAGAGACGATGGTCACATGCGAGTGTTAAATCATCCTGCGGTTAGCTTAGGTGGTTAAGATGGTTAGATCCCTCGGTCACCCATATGACTGGAGTAGTTGTTAATGCAAAAACAAAAAGGGGAAGGGCGCTATAGCTAGCCCCTGTTTGTGTGAATAAGCTCTAGGGTACAAGCGAAGAGCTAGGGCCGATAGCTTTAATCCCTTAGACTTAGGGCCCGCAGTTTCTCAAAACTTAGGGCTGCAAACTGTTAGGGCTTTAAGTTCTTAGCCTGCAAAGACGTCGACGAGCGGACAGTGAGTGGTATAAGTCTAACAGCGACCAGGATGAAATGTGGACTGGGAGACAAAGGTCGCTGTTAGGTTTTGAATCTAGTGCCTGGCCTTCGAAGTGGTTAAGGGATGTGGAGCGGCGCAAACTAGGGTGAGTGGTGGTGGCAATTGGGGATCCCGACGGAGGGCAGTGGTGGTAAGGGTTTTAGGAGATGTCAGAAGTGGGGTTGTTAGTAAGCGGTGACAGAGATAGGATGGATGAGTGAAGACCAGGGATCGGGAGTGGCAACCTCAATGAAACAAGGGATGCAAACTAGCGGCAAAGGTAAGGTTTAGGGTTTGGAGATATAAGCGGCAGGGAGAGGGGCTCGAGCGGTGGTTTGGTGGTGTAGGGAGGTATAAGGGTTTTTTTTTTTCCTAGTGGCGACTGTGCAGGTCGGGGTGGAGTTTGAAGGGTTGGCAGTGGGGGGTTCCAACTAGTGGGGATGGTTTTGTAGAGGCCGCGATTGGGTTCCAACTGGTGGCGATTGTTTTGCAAAGGCAGCAACTGGGTTCTGGACTGGTGGCGACGGGTTTGTAGAGGTGGGGACTGGGTTCTGGGCTGGTGGCGACCGGGAGGTGAAGTTTTCTGCACAGTTGGAGCCAGCGGCGACGACGGGGTGTCTGGGGTGTCGACCGGGAGGTGAAGCGGTGGCAGGTTTTACACCACTGACCTGCAAAACAAATACATTAACCCTGCAAAACAACTGACTTGCAACACAAAACCACCGATTACAGAAAAAAGACCATGCACAGCTTAGTAGAGCAGGGGGTCATGGATCTGTATGGTACGGCCTATGGCCCTAAGAAATTTTCAAAAATTTTCAAAATTTTCAGTCACCCAATATAGGCAAGTTTACTGTCAAAAAACTTAGAAACAGCATCCTGATCGTGATGGTGAGGTCAGTTTTTGCCTAGGACACAACCTGTAACAGTTTATCACCAAAACTTGCAAAACTTCACAAAAATGAGGGTTAGAAAATGAAGATTTTGACAACAAAACCTTCACAAAGCGATGATTAGATCCAAGATCAGGTGTGCCAATGTGATCAATGAGAACAAAATGAAGATTTAAATACAAATCAAATGCAAAACAAATGATTATACCTTCATAATGACTCACAAATCCAAGAGAGGGAAGGAGTTGGGCACGATAGCTCCTCAGATTTTACCCAAGACTAGAATGTATGTGGCTTGCTCAAATGCTCAACACAATGTAGATGAAGGATTTAGACTTAGATGGACATTGAGATGGGGATGAGGGATAATTTTGGCATTATGATGGTATGATGAGGAGATTGTGGAGTGATTTTGGCAGAGGTTGGATGCAAGAAGAAGTCCCTCTAAATGGCTTAGAGAAGGGTCTCATTTATAGAGTTTTGGAAATGAGGATGGAGGGTGAGGATCAAAAGATGAGATCAAGGGCTAGGAATAAAAGTAAATCTTTTATTCATTTTGGGGAAAAAGAGGTGATAAATGAGGTATGGGTGTGAATGAATATTTATGAATTAAAGATTCATATGGGGAATGACAAATGAATTAAAAATTCATTTGGGGATAAGAGGTGATAAATGAGGTATGGGGGTGGTAAGGGGTTTGTAAGAGAAGTAAATGTGATGTGTGATATGTTTCAATTTTTTATTTGGAGGATGTGGGGAAGGGTGTTAAACTAGGTTTGACCACCCAAATGAGAGGTTAGGATTAATTAACATAGGTTTTGTTTAATTAATCCTAGGGCTAGGATGAGGTAGGCTAGGGTAGGGTAGGGTAGGTCAATTAGTAGGCTATATTAATTAGATAAGAATGATTTATCTAATTAATAGGGATTAGGGAGATGGACAAAATAGCCAAATAAATATTAGAAATATTTATTTAATAGATGAGGATAGTGTTGTAAGGTCTAGTGATAAATTAAATGAATTAATTGATCACAAGGGATAGACAGATGGTTAGGGATTAATTGAATTTATTCAATTAATAGGAGGGATAAATTGGTTTGCAGAGCAAGTCAATTTTAGGTGTCTACACTTTGAGCTGGCAATCCCCTACAAAATAATTAAGAATGAAGGTCATGTCGTCAACACAAAAACCATGTAGATTTAATTCACACAGGAAATTTTTGTCTTCATCAGAGCTCCTTGTATATGCTTCCATGAACCCCTCTGTTGTCTCTATATTCTCAGTTAGATCAGACAGGATTAAAGATAACTTCCTCTACATGACTCTTTCCTATAAAAACATAGCATAACTGGCACTTGGAGGCCTGCAAGATAGAATTTCAAAAGAAATGGAGGCCATCTGAATGACTTTTTCCTCCAGAGTTTCTACTATTTTTGTCATGGCAGTAACTTCCCTCTGTAATTGCAGCATAGGCTTAGAAGCCTCATATTCTCTACATCTCCTTTCCCAGTGGAATAGGGCCCTAGGAATATCAATGGGGATTGGACCCACATAGGGATCTGTCTGTACCTCATGTTCATTGGTTGCCCTTGGGCCAGCTAACTCATGAATATATTCCTCTTGATCATCTATTTTGTTGTTGGCCCAAGTCAATTATTTATCTTGGCTCTGTACTTTCTCAATTAATGCTACAATTATTATGAGGCCATTGTCTCTAGCCTTGGTAAGATTAGAAATACTTTGTACTACATCTATCTCCTTTCCCTTCATGATTTGAGTTGTTTCAGTCTTCTGAGCTTCCAATTCTGCTTCCTTCTCCTGAATTATCTGGTTTTTTCTTTGGAGTTCTGTTTGCAGTTTTTCAATTATCTATTTTTTCTCCATCTCTATCTCCATTTTGACCTTCTTGAGGTCAGTGATAATATGATTTTTCCCCCAAAGTAATCTTTTTAGATTATCAAATTCTTCCAACATTTGCTGCTCTTTTGAAATCTCAATATCCTCTTGATCAGAGGGGTGAGAGAAATTTCCTATTTCTTCTTTTGTTTGTTGCACATCAGGATTTTCCATAGCCATCTGTCCTACACTGTCAGTTGCACCCAATTGCTCTGTTTCATCTTTCCCTGCAGCCTCCAAGTCCTGAGGTTCTTCTTGGGTTTTCTCTATTTCTGTTGGCACTGATGAAGGCCTAGCTTTTTCCTCAGAAGTTCTGAAACCCAGAAGCACTTCAGCTAGGAGAGCAGTATCTTTCTCATTTTGGGAAAGTTGCCTTTTCCTTTTGCTTCTCCATAGCATAGGTGGGGCAGGTGCCTCCGGAGTAGGTATCTCATCCTCAGAATCAAAGGAAATAGTAAAGGTATACATGTGTTCTATCTCCTAAGCAGGAGGTTGTTCTAGAGTTGGACTTGAACCTAGATGGACAGATGGTTCTAGGGAAACTTCTCTCTGTCTTTTCTTTCTCACTAGAGGGATCTCATCAAAATCATGAGATGCTTCTTCATCCCAATAGTGTATTCTAGAGTCATCTTTCTTTGGGGTTCTCTTTGCTTGTTGCCCTGACCTCTCCCCTATTAGTCCCTTAGGAGAAGATTCCTTAGCCAGAGTCATCTTCCTCCTTGCTAAACGAGTCATGTATGGAGTTTGCTCAAGAGTAGGATCTTTAACTTCTTTGCCTTTCTTATTCCTAGCAGAAATAGGGGTAGCAGATGAAGTTGCCTCCAGTGAGGACTTTTTACCTTTTTAAATAGCTAGAGAGGAGGTTGAAGGTTCTGTCTCTTCTTCTTGCTGGGTAGAGGAACCCTCACCCTCTTCCTATGCCCTCTTTGGCTCTTTGTCCTAGGTATTTTGTTCAAGAAATGTTTTCCATAATTCTTCCCCATCAGCTTGAGACAGAAAGTGGTGTTTAACTATCAAAAAAATGAGGTCATGATGTTTCATAGCACCCTTGTTTTGTTGATATGTTTCTGCAATTTCCCTAATGGTAGAGTATAAAAAGTTGGGGATGTTTATGCTGAATTTAGGGTGTCCATTCCCATGCCTCAGAAAAATCAACATTTTCATTATTGGTCCTAAAACTAAGGAAAATTGACCATCACATGTGAATATTTCATCAACCATGTAGCTACAGATTGCCAAGGGTTTGGAAGTGAGGACCTAAGAATTCCTTTAACCTCATTTATATTTAAATGCAATTGTATTGCAGGTTCACCTTCAACAGAGAAATTCCTAATCAAATCAGCATATAAAGTTTTTAGATGATAGAACCTCTCACCTTGTTCAAGCAACCCAAAAATATGACTGATAGTGGTTGCAGAGAGATTGATTTGAACTCCCCTTACAACTGTCTGATTATCCCTCAGGTTTCTTAGGAACTCATCAATGATAGCTTCTTGAAATCCTTCAAACTTTTCCAGAAACTCCAACCATCCTACATTCCTCACAATGTCTGCTGCAGCATCATCTTGCAAAAGACCTATAACACTTTCTGACTCTGATTTTTTCTTAACCCCTATTTCTAAATTCTTTTCCTATCCTTTGTGCTTACAATTCTTCCTCAGTCTGTAGGCTCTAGAGAACTGTATCAACTCACTTTGTTCTTTAGGGTATTTTGCAGTCTTGAAGGAGGATTATTATGTCAATTCGTTTAACGGCTTAGGCTTATGGAAAAAGAACTTGAAATCGGTTAGAGTACTTATGCAGTCATAATTGAAGCAGAGTGATAGGACACTCCGTAGGCATGGTGATAGTACATCAAAGATGGCAGCATGCATGAATTTGGGAAAGAAATTAATGGCAGGAGGACGTGTCATAATGACGGCACCCCAAAATAGAAATGACAAGACAGTTGCTAATTAATGCTTAATTAAGAGAGAATTACCTAAACCATTCTTAATGATGAGGGTGCGATATACTTGGCTGAGATGCTGCAGCATTGATGAGACTGGACATGACATGGCACCTGAGCAGCTTTTTATGGCTTGGAATGACATCAATCATATTTATTGTCATGCAACCTGCAATCATTCCTATTGAGTGGTTCGAGAATCCATGTATCCAAGTGACATCAGCTTAGTCCTTGTGATGCAGAGGCATCCACACTATAACCTTCGCATATAGCATGGATGTCTGCAGACCAACCTCATCATCATCATCTTCGCCATCATCATCATATTCCGCTTTATACTGTCAGCATCATCATCATGTTTCCTAAAACCAACAGCATCATCATATTTCAGACACTCGCAATTGTCCTCCTGCCGACTACTGTTCACCTCCTCCGCCTTCCTTCTAACATCATCATCATGATGTTCAGTGGGCGCAAACATCCTCCGGTTGCACTGTTCATCGGGCACCGAACTCCATCGTCATCATCATGACCTTCAACACTGTCTTCGTCAGCAGGATATTCAAATATCCGGTTGTTCAAATATCCTGATGACGACCACCTTCAGCAGCTTACCTTCGATGCTCCGCTAGCCGATGACACAAGCAACAGCATCATGATCTACTTTATCCGGTTCTCTTCGAAACCTCCTGATGATGTTAACACAACTTCCTGCCACGGACTTCTGCCGATACCTTAGCACTTAACGACGGCAGGATAAACTCGCATAAGGGGATATCTCAATATCCTGATGACGATGACGTCATATCCTGATGACGATGACGTCACCCAATATCCTGATGACCTCTTCAACACTTAGCCAAAAAAACACAAACTTTCTCTCCCGCATCTACTCACGATACGCGGATGATGGACTCTTCCGAAAGATGATCCTGATGCCGATACGCTCCTCCTCGGCTCCTCCTGCTGATGATCACCCCAACGCACTTGCACTTCATGCAATCGACAACATCATGCCGATCTCCTTTACTTATCCGGATGACGATGTCTGAACTGTCTGCAGGATATTCACCAAGATATCCTGATGATGCCGTCTTAACAGACTTCTTCACTTAGCGAAATCTCACTTCGCCGACCCTCCAGGGATGACCCGATCCAACCTCAGGGTGATCTTCCAACTCAATCAGCTCGACCTAGCACATGAGGATGCTAGGCTTCTCAACATCTGTCGACCGCGATCCTGCACACCTGCATGCAAACAAAACACAAACTACAATCTACCCTACTGTACATTACCATTCCACCGATCAGATGAGTCAACCGGTGGAATGGATCAGGAAATCCATGAAGCCACCCAAACCAGCAATCGATAATACAAAGGGGATCAGACAGGAAATGAAACAGGATCTTTATTGATTCAAAGATGCAATACAATATGATGTTCCTCACACAGAACACTCAACCTCCTCTGCTTGACGCAACACTATACTGCCGATCGATGATCTACAATCAACCGATCTCATGCTTATAAAGATTTCCCTACGAGTACTACTGACCCAACTCCAAGCGGCTGGGAACTCTCCAGGCGGCTGGGAGATCCAACCGAACATACATCATGACAGCTGTTATAACTAACTAGCTAAAATAGCAAAAGCCTGGTCAGCATGATCTTATCATGATCAGCGTGACCTTATTACATGCAATTGGTCTTAACAGACCTTCTTGGAAACACAAACAAGACCTAAACTACTAACTGCCTCATGAAGGCCAGCTGTTAGGTAGGTGCTCCTGCACCACCTTGTAGGTACCTGTGCAAACGAGAGCAATGATTTCACTCGAGATGCGTGTTGACTTCATCTTTGTTTCTACCATAAAGTGGAGGAGGAGTCATGATGACCTCATCGAATGACATCTCTACTTTATTTCCTAGAGAGGTGGGTCCCCTCCCACTTATTATGGTTGTGAATAACTCTTTATTGGTGGAGCGTCGGAGGTGCTCCTAGTCGGTGAAGTGCCAGAGGTGCTCCTAGTTTGTGAGCACCGAAGGTGTGTTTGAGTAACTCCCAACACCTGATCACCTCCATAGCTTGATTATTCTTATCTGGCATGAAGAAGGGAACTGCCATTTGCTGGTTTTCAATCCCCTTGGTCGAGAAAGATAGCCATTTACTGGTTTTCCATCTTCCTTAATTTTTTTTTTTAAAGAAGGCCTCCATTTGCTAGTTTTCAACTCTCTCTCTCTCTCTCTCTCTCTCTCTCTCTCTCTCTCTCTCTCAAGAAGGCTACCATTTGCTAGTTTTCAACCTTCTTTTTTTTTAAACTAGTCCAAAACTGTGATAGAGGAAGTATCCCCTGTATCAAAACACAAATCTTTGATGAACTCTTCTTTAGTGGATGACCTTTTATAGAGTCTGACTTGGTGGCCATTTACTAAAAAGGTGTCTATGCTTGCATCAATAGGTTCCAACAGTATTGTTCTATTTTCAAAAACTTCATTTATCTGATAAGGACCCATCCAATGAGTTTGTAGTTTTCCTTTAAACTCCTTGAATTTAGAATCATAAAGAAGTTGGTGCCTGAATTGACTGTCAGTTTCTGAGCAATTTTCACGCAGGCACCCTCCCAAAAAATCCAAAAAAGTTCTAAGTTTTGGGGCCCCTCAGTGTTTTTTAGCATCTGCATCTCAGTTCTTGAGGAAGGGGCCATCATGTTTTCTCCATCAGCATGAGTTTGTTTTTGTGTCTTCAAACTTTCGGGTTGAACTTGAACCCTTTTTCTCAAAGTTCATCGATTCAATGGGTTCGTGGGGTTGCTTTTATGTTGCTGACTGAGTTGGTATCGGCGTTGAACTTCTCGGTTGAACCTTTCTTTTGAACCTAACTGTTGAACCGGTTCAGAGGTTCATTGGTTCAACCCGTCAGAGGGGGAAGTGGGAGGCTGATATGTTATCACAGGAGTTGTTATGTCGGTGAAAGATTTCTTGAGTGCTCCAATTGTTTTGGTATGGCCAATGGATGTCCATCGGCGTGTGTTTGGCTATCGGCGAAGAAAATTTTTGGGCCACCGATGTAAGGTGTTTGGCCGATGGGGTCTGGCTGATGGAGGAGCAGTATGTAGCTGGCGAAGGGGTCGTCGGCGTGACCTTTGAGATCGGCAGGAAACTTTTTGGATGCCCCGATGGTGTGTGTCACACCGACGGAGGGAAGGATGCCAGGGTCTATCGGCGTGAGTTGTATTGTCGGGTGAACTGTGGAATGGTTGGCCGATAGACTATTCTCTAGCCGATGAAAGGGAGTGTAGTGTAGCAGTCGGTGAGAGGTTTTTCAAGTTGGCCGATGGTAGTGGTCTTGGTGATGGGTTTGGAGAAGGAGCGTGCGTCAAGCGCGGCAAAAGTGCTCGACACTTAGTATATTGGTGGCCATGTTTTTAAAATGTTAAAGGAGTCTCTGCACTATGCATATGGGATTAATCTCCCTACATTATTTGAACTTGCGAAGAAGCGTTTTGGCAGGAAATTCCTTTTTGAATGTTGCGATAGTTTTCAAGTGGCCGCGGGTGGTTGAGCCATCAATGGCAACTGTAGCAGGGGTATGGGCAATGGTACACATGATCAGGTTGCTCGATTTCTGGATAGAGACTCCCGGATGGTGGCGCAAGGCTCGAGGCCTCCCCTATCAACTCTCCTGCCTACTGCATTGATGACTTATAAGCACCATTTCTCATCGAATGTATCTGGTGGATTTTTTGTAAAAACCATGTAATTTATTGTTGTGGGTACACTTTCTGGCTGATATAAGCAGACTGTGTGACCCATTTTGAGGTTGTTGAAGCCTGGGGCATTTTTGTGTAAATAATGAAGAACAGCGCATGATCTTGGTTGTTTTATCCCATTTTGGAGTTTATGTGTTGTAGCATGAGTGTATTTTGCACATATTTCAGTTTCAGTGTTGATTTTATATGAGAAATGCTTCATTACATGTGTTTATCTGCTTGTCTCCATTTGCTGCATGTTATTTTCCTTCTTCTGAATCTGGTTGCTAAGGGTTTCTCAGATTCTAGGATATGGTTTTCTGTATCACATGTTTGATCTCTAACTTCCATTCAAGGAGTGGATTAAATTGTTTTAGGTTGAGCATGGGGAAGGTTGCATGTCAGCAGGGAATCTATAAGTAGAGGCAGCTAGATGCCCTTTCTTGGGTGATGTTTGTAAGGCAAGCATCAAGTCCAACCCCCCGAAACTTGAGTGAAAGTTGCAAACCATCTGTTGTATATGTCTAGTTGACTCCTTGCCCAATGGATAGGCACCAGTCTGCTTCTGAGTCAGTAGTTATGAGCCAAAACTCCTTGTCTTGCATCTAGGACATTATGTCCACCCATCTCATCACTTCCACCTATTAGTTGTAGGAGTAGGATTAGGATCCCTACGTACTCTCATACTCAACCAGACATATATGTCCAAGAATGTTGCCCACCTTGTGATCTGTCATGAAGATCTTGGTCCATACATGAGAGTATTCTGCCTGTTGTTGTCAAGTTAGATCTTTCTATCTTTGAGCTAGTCAAGGTTACATCTTGAGTTATAGGGACACCCCCCTTGGTGCGGCAGAACCAGAAGTGAAGGGGAGGAGCTCACGCAACCTCCTGTATTCAGTTGGCTGAATCTACATGTGCATTAGAACTGGCAAACCCTAATGCTGATTCAGAAGAAAAACCAGCAAGAAGAACCCAATCACCTTGTTGAAATGTCCTCCTCTTGATCTGTTGGTCATGCCATTGCTTCCTTTGATACTGAACCAGTTTTGTTTGCTAAATGGCCTCTGTCTGGATCTCATCCAACTCATTGAGCTAAAGAATTCTGTTCTGTTGGGATATGGACAATGGTAGACCAATATCCAATACAGTTTTAAGTGTCTGGAATTCAAATTCTATAGACAAAATAGGCTTTTTCCCATAAACTAATTCATATGGTGAGAACTTTGTTGTGGACTTCCAAGTGGTATTGTAAGCCCAAACTACTTTAGGTAATCTATTATCCCAATCTTTTCTATTCGTTGCCACTGTCCTGGTCAAAATATTCTCAAGTTCCATGTTAGTCACCTCTACCTGCCCATTGGCTTGAGGATGGTAAGGTGAAGATTTTCTGTGATTGACTTGATATAGATCTGTGAATGCTCTGATTACCTGTGAAGTAAATTGAGGTCCTCTATCTGAAACTATGGATCTTGGGGCTCCAAACCTCAAGAAAATTTTATTATAAAGGAAATCAACAACTTTCTCTTCTCGTGCAAATTGCAATGCTTGAATCTCATCCCATTTAGTTATATAGTCTTTGCATACTAGGATATACTACTTGCCTAATGATGGTGGAGAAACTGGTCCCACAAAGTCTAGACACCACTATTCAAATGGCTCCATCATTACTTGAGGATGCAGTAACAAATCCTGGGTGAAGGTTGGATGTCCCATCCTTTGGCACTAGTCACACTGCTACACATACTTCTTAGTATCCTTATGAATAGAGGGCCAATAGTAATTAGCTCCTAGGATCTTGTGGATAGTTCTGTGGGAAGAATAATGCCCACCAGATGGTTCATCATAACATGCTCTCAACACATCAAAAATTTCATCAGCTTTTAAACACTTGCATAAAATGAATTTAGGACCACATTTAAATAGCAACCCATTTAACCATTTGTAAGATAAGCTTTCCTTAACTAAGCATTTTTTTTGTTTTGAGGTAAAATGGGACAGATACAAGCCTGTAGCTAAAAGATTAGCTATATCAGCAAACCAAGGTACGGTAGAGGAGATAGCAAAAAGATGTTCATTTGGGAACCTATCCTCCACTGGCTGGTTTTCTCCTCCTGTATGCAATCTTGACAAAAAATGAGCAACCAAATTAAACTTGCCTTGATTATCAACTATGGTAATATCAAATTCCTACAATAGAAATAACCACCTAATGATCCTTGCACCCACTACTAGTTATTCATTAGGTACTTGATGGCTGCATGATCACTATGTACAAATATTCTATATCCAGTGATATAATGCCTGAATTTGTTTATAGCATAGATGACTGCCAAGAATTCTTTTTCAGTTGTGTTGTAATTTCTTTTTGCAGAGGTAAGGTTTTTGCTGATGTAATAAATGGCATGCATACTCTCTCCTTCCTCCTTTTGTCCTAAAACTGCCCCAATGGACTCATTTGAAGCATCAATTTGTGTGTGAAATGGTAAAGTCCAATTAGGTCCTCTCAAAACAGGTGTGATAGTAAGCGTCTCTTTTAGGGTTTCAAATGCTTATTGATAGTCTTCTATCCATAGAAATTTTGTCTTTGTTAAGCAGAGTAAATAGGGGGGGCAGCTCTTCTACTAAAATTTTCTATGAATCTCCTATAGTAGCCTGCATGACCCAGAAAACTTCTAACATCTATTTGATTTTTGGGTGAAGGTAACTGTCTGATCACTTCTATCTTGTTTTGATACACTTTGATCCCATTTGCTGAAATATGGTGTCCCAATACAATTCCTTCCTCCACCATCATTAAGCACTTTTCATGGCTCAGGGATAATTGATTTTTCTCACATGTCAGTACTTCCTCAAGGTTTGTGAGAGCTTCTTCAAAGTTGTCCCCATACACAGTAAAGTCATCATATAGACCTCCATGCACTCATTAGCTAATTTAGCAAAAATAGCTAAAACGAGCCTCTGAAATGTAGCTGGGGCATTACATAGTCCAAATGGAAGGACTTTGTAAGAAAAAGTTCCCCAAGAGTAGGTGAAAGTGGTTTTGTCCTGATCTTCAGGTGCTACTTGGATTTGGTTATACCCACTGAACCCATCTAGAAAAGAAAAATACTTTCTCCCAGCAAGGTTGTCTAGCACTTGGTCAATGAATGGTAAGGGAAAGTAGTCTTTTTTTGTAGCTTTGTTTAGCTCCTTATATTCAATACACGCCGTCTATTTCCCATTCCTTGTAGGCACTATGACTAGGGGTGAGACCCATTGACTATCTGAGATTGGATATATAAACCCTGCTTGCAGTAATTTTTCTATTTCAATCTTAACAATGTCTTTTAAAGCAGGATTCAATCTCCTCTAGGGTTGTCTGACAGGTTTGATATCCTCAGTGTATATATGATGGGTACAGATCTCAAGAGGGATGCCCTTCATATCTTGGTATTACCAAGCAAAAGCTACTGAATGGGAAATTAGAAGTTGGATAAGTTTTTCTTCTTGATTTGCGGTCAACTGAGTATTGATATTAAGTGTTTTCCTTGGTAAAATCATGACCTATTTTGTGATTTGATCCATGGACGTAGTTAATCCATACACTGGAGTCATGGTATTGAGGGGACAAGAATGTGGAAGCAAAATAAGTGGAACATGGCTAAGTCTCTGTAAAAGGTCTCCCCACAAGGAATGATATTTGCTAGGGTACAATGAGTAGAAGTGAGAAGTTCTCTCCTAAAATCTTGGGCAAGGTCCATCACATCCTCATTGATTAGGATGTGGGTAATGTTTTCTGTTGTATCATAGTAGATTTCTTCTTCCAACTCTCCCAAATGTTCCTTGATGGTTACCATAGCTACTAAGGCACTGTTGTCCATGTTATCTGGCTCATCCTCCCATACTCTTCCTGTATAATGTATTGATGGTTTAGCTAGAGGATATAGAGATATTTTCTTCAAATCTATCCCATTAGAAATGACCATATCCCTAGTTCGACAATCAATAGATGTTGCTATTGTAGCTAGCCATGGTCTTCCTAATATCAATGGATAAGCATTAATCTAGTTTCTCGGTTATAATATCAGGAAGTCTACTAGAAATTCCCATGATTCTATTACAACTAGAACATCAGTAATTACTCCTTTCAGAATAGCTACTGACTGGTCAGCAAGTTGAAGGATTGTGGTTGTGGATTGGATTCCTGTTAGGGCTAATTTGTCCATTGTATGAACTGTCATCACATTAATCGGTGCTCCCAAATCAACCAAAACATTTGAAATTTCTACCCCCGAGATGAAAATAGTTATGATAGGATTTCTAGGGTCTTCATATTTTGGGAGGAGCATTTCTCCCATCAATAGATCTACTACTTTCCCTTCCACCTAGATTGTAGAAGGAAAGTTTTTATTGCTACCCTATGTTTTGACACAATGTTGTTTAATGAATTGATTCAATTTTGACACATCTCTGATTGCTTGGAAGAGTGGAATTTCAATGTTTAGTTGCCTAATTTCTTGTAGAAGTTTTGATTCCAGGTTAGATTGGACTTGTTTTTGTAAGATCTTTTTCTAGGGAACATGTTGTTTGAGCCGTTCTGGGTATGGTGCTAGTTTCTCTATCTTCGGAGCATCTCCGGAGCCTTTATCAGAAGTCTGTTCAAGAATGTTCTCTGGAGTCAGCCTTTTAGGAGGAACTCTGGAGTTATCCAAGGATGATTCTTTTAGCACTTTTTCGGTAGTAATCTCCTCTGGGAGTTGAGTGGATGAATCTTCAAGTTCCTCATCATTGGTTACTTCAACTATAGTTGGAGGAGATGGTCTTGGGAATGCTTTCCCAGAACGTAGCTCAAGATTATTTAGATATATAGCATTAATACTAGCCATGTTTTCATGCTCTATCATGTAAACAACTGCTCCCTATTTATTTTGTGGATTTGGTATAGGTTGAGCTGGTAAGGGTAGTTGGCTAACTGGCTAATTTTGTGACTGACCTTGTGTATTGGAGGGTCTAGTTAGTAATGCTTTTTGTTGAGGTTGGAAATGCCTAGGTTGTCCCTGGTATTGTTGATTATATCCCTATTGAGGACCCCATTGAGGTTGCATGTTTTGTGACCCAAATTGTGGTGGCCATTGTTGATTCCCCCAGGGCTGATTTTTTGCCAATTTTAGTTTTGCCAATGTTGATTTGGCCAATCCTACTGTCCCCAAAGAGGATTATTTTGAGGCCCATGCCATGTTGGATTCCATTGATTATTTCCCCAATTAGAAGGACCCCTGTAAGAAGGCTGATTTGGATACTGATTAGAAGGGAAATTTCCAGCATGTTTTTGTCCCACATAGTTCAATTATTCTTCCATGATGGAATTCTTCTTACTCAACCTTTTTAAGGCTTGAAGTTGACTACATTGACTGGTAGGATGTTCCCTGTCACAGATTTGATAAATCTCTTATTTGTCTAAAGAGAATTCTCTCAACAGATGCTTGTTTCTACACCGAGGACAATAGATGGAGAGTGGTTCAGTTGTTCTATTTTGATCAGTTGTTCTAGTTTTTGCCTGAATCCCATCCAATGTGGTATTTAGCTAGACCAAAATATATGTTTTCAGATTTACAATCTCTTCCATTAACTATCCTATTTCATTCTTCCCTTTGAAGGTTTTGGATGATCTCACTCCATCTTGGCTTCTAGAATAGTTCCTGCAGAGTTCTTCTATAGCAGGTATATCCATTGTGTTGATATTTCCTTTTCTCATTAGATCCAATGCATGTTTTGATTCTTTATCCAATCCTTTTACAAATAGGGTTCTAGCCAAAGAGTGATTTACTAGGTTACCATACCTTCTTAAGGTGAAGTTCAACATGTCCACATAGTCCTCTAAGGTCTCTTCCTCTCCTTGTTTAATTTTGAATAATTCCTCCTTTTTATTACTGACTCTATAGTAATCTTGGTATTTTCCTAAAAAATCTATTTCCGTCTGATCCCAAGAATGGATAGAGTTCTGGGGTAAACCCATAAACCATCTCATTGCAGAATCTTTCAGGGTTGAAGGAAATAGTTTGAGTTTTTGGTTATCTGATCCATGATCATAAGTTTGGCATACCACTTTGAATTCAAACAAAAACTGATCTAGATCCTTAGAAGAAACACCTCTAAAATTTAGCAAGTGTGCTGGTGAAATATTATACATAGGAGCATTATCTCTAGTAGCCAGAACAATGGGATATGAGAAGGTTCTTAGAGCCTAATTTTTCTCCTCTTCATGATTATCATGATTATCATCCATGTCTAGTACTGGTTCTTCTCTCTAAGGTTCTAGGAAATTAGGTTCTATTAAAGGATCTACCTGGAACTTTTGTTGTAATTCTTGGATATAATCAATGAGTGGAAGATTTGGAGGATTTAAGAGATTATTGATTTGAGGTGCAGCTTCCAAGGTAGGTTCTAGGTTTCTTTCTTCAACAAGATCTTGTGCCACCCCACTGCTTTCTCCTATAGTTTGTTGATGGGGTGTTTGTTTTATGTATCTTCCTTTTGAATCTCTAGCTCTAACCATACAGATCTAACCTAAAACTGTTTAGCTAAGTTTTCCTAATTAACACATCCCTGGCAATGGCACCAAAAATGACAAGGGTCGTTGTACCTTATCATTTAATCATATTTCTTTTGTCAAATCCAGGCCTGTGTCCTTGGCTATCTGCAATTAGGAATCCTATAGTTTCCAGTCTTATCTAACTAACTCTAATGACTCCTACTGATTTAACGGAACTGATCTATCTACCATTATGAAATGAATTCCAAGAATATTAAAAACAGAACTGAGCAGTAAATTACTTAAAACAAATCTTATAAACTAAAACATGCATCTATCTATGAAAATAATAAATATCTTTTAAAGCAATAACTAAAACAACAAAACAACAACAGTCTAGCCTTCTGCCTTGGTGGTGAGAGTGAACCCTTACTCCACACCCTTAGGGATGAAGACTAAAGTAAAGAATCAGCACAAGAGAATGATATCACAACTTAGTTCAGTCTAATTCCATCAGCTTTGTATTTCACTATATCTTTCCTGCTCCCTCTGTAAGTATATATAAAATTAGTGATGAGATATCACTTATCCTATCTACCAGTTCTTCTATGAGATGACATCCATCTCTTTATTATACTAGTTCTCTTAGCTATGGAAAATAACCATGCAATGAAAATATATTGAGTGGAATAGAAGTCCACTCTAAATCTAAGTTTTAGTCTTAATACATTTGGGTAGCGAGGCCCTGAAAATATGGATATTAAATCAGTTTTATCAGTAACTCATGTAAAAACTTAAAAGAGATAAAAACTCTCAGCAGTTAACTATAGATGGCCCTTAATCGCTCAGGTGATGATTTGAGTAATATCAAGGGTATCATGATCACCACTGAAAGTGTCTGACCGACAACTATGCTGGAAATCTATTTTGCTCTAAAGAGGCACTGGAGATATATGTCTTTGTCTGCAGCTCTAGAGATGTAATTGTGGCCTTCTTGCTCAGCTCCAAAGATGCTTCGTACTTTAGTCCAGCTCCTGAGATGCTTTTCCTCTGTACTCCAAAACTTCTAATGCCGTGGTATTCTGATATTGTCTCTGAAGGTCATTAGGACTACCTCCGGAGATGCACAAAATTGCCAAACCGAACATATGCACCTGCTAATTCAAAAAGAGAAGTTTTTCTGCATATTTCCATCAATCCCATGCACATTAGTCCTCTAATCAAAAATCATGATCTTAATTAATTCATCTCCTATTAATCATTATTTAGAACAATATTGCTAGCCTATCCGGGTGCAAACATTAAGAAGATGGGATCAAAAAGGAGAAAAAGAGAGGTAAAAAGATGTATTTCATGGGTGCTACCTGACACTCATCACTATGGAAGTGATACACATTCAAACTACTATTGTGAAACTTCAAAAAATAGATGAACAAAGTTGTGTTACTCCAAAAAATAGGGACAAAATCTTTAAAAAATCACCACACAAGGCATGAAGCTCAATGGGTAAAAGCACAAAGTTGTGTCACACTTTCGGCCAACTAAACAATTTTGGGCGAGTCAGTTTTGCCCCCAAATAATTTTGCCTAAATCCATGAAGCCATTGTGTGGCAAGCTATTTTTGGGCGAGACTATCTAGGGGCAAGATAGTTTCGCCAGAAATTATACTGTTAAAAACAAAAAAAAGAAGAAATTGCCACATTTCACAGCACCGATTTTTCTGACAGTGACAGCAAGGTAGGGTTTGAAGTTCTTTCATGCGAAGCACTTCCCCACCACCTTTTGCAATAGTCTCGTCAATAGATATGCCAACTTCACCTTGGCATGCAAATTTTTTGTCAAACATTTTGTATGGCACCATGTAAATATCTTCACCTTGGTATTTTTTGTTAAAGATTTTGTAGGGTTTTTTCTATTAAAGATTTTGTATGGCATGATTGAAATAAACCTACACCTTATATGATTGAAATTCTTCTTTACTGTATTTTGTGCATAAGTTTTTATCAAGGTTGTGGTGATGGAAAATTAATCACAATTTGAAACCATTCAAGAAAGAATTTATGCATAAGTTATTGGAAAGGTTGTGGTGATCAGAAGTAGCAAGTGGCTGATGGCTATAACCATGATCATTTGAAATAGCCATCTCTTTTCATCTATGTATTCCTATATTTTTTACAGTTTGTCCCATATAAATTTTCACAGTTTGTCCAAAATCTCTCCTTTCATATGATACAGTCTTTTTCAAATCAAGTGCTATAGCAATGCAGGACATGCATTTTTATCCCTTGTAAGGTTATCCATTCAAATTTACCCATCAAATGCTAGGGAATAACATGGTTAAAGAAGGAAACAACATAAACTAATGATCTGTAAACTTAAGACCAATGTCCCAAATTATATCTTCTCTGACACTAGATCTACCCTTTATCACTGTCACTGTCCCTTTTCAACAGTCTCATCACCAGGTATGCCATCTTCACCTTGGCATGCAAATTTTCTATCAAACATTTTGTATGGCACCATGTATATATCTTCACCTTGGTATTTTCTATCAAAGATTTTGTATGGCAGGATGTATGGCATGATTGAAATAAACCTGCACCTTATATGATTGAAATTCTTCTTTACTGTATTTTGTGCATAAGTTTTTATCAAGGTTGTGGTGATGGAAAATTAATCACAATTTGAAACCATTCAATAAATAATTTGTGCATAAGTTATTGAAAAGGTTGTGGTGATTAGAAGTAGCAAGTGGCTGATGGCTATAACCATGATCATTTGAAAAATACAAACTCCTTTAGGTCATTGCAATGATCAATGAACATGAATCTCAATAGATCTCAGTAAGTTAGTAGAGCCACAGATCTCAATAAGTTAGTAGAGCCACGCCTACCTCATACCATGATGGAATAGCAAACTACATGAAACTTCAAATCTCATTCACATAATGCAAGCTACAAAAATATTAATCACATTTAGAAATCTCTCACGAGAGAATTTTTCTTTATTGAATGTCAGACTGTCTTTTCCTTGTCAATTTGATTAAGCCCCTCTTTTAAGACATTCTCTATAGCTTCAATGTTTATAATTCAAGAGTACAAGGTGTTTGTTCTACTCAGACTTTGGTTGTTTCTCTTACTCAATCTCACATGTAGGAAGATGCTTGTGATACTACTACTACTTAATGCAGGATAAAGTAACGAAACTTAGGACTCTTCCATAGTATTAAACAAAAGGTATTGATGATTCTATCCCTCAATATTCTTTGGTTCCATAACAACACATAATGACTCCATCCTATGATGGCAAGGTATACATTATTTTCTTCTTTTGTCACTTTCTTAACTCGTGCATTTTTTCTTCACTATTATGCAAAGTTTAAACAATTTTGATAGTCCTTACAAGGTTTTCTATGGTCTTAGAACTATCTTAAAATAGCACACTATCTCTACTTGGATTTTTATATAAAGTAACAGTCTAGCATTGTCATCTTGCAAGACTCCTTCTCTTCATGCATTTATGATTGACTTTGTCTATGAGTCCCTTGCTATCTCTGAAGATTGTATGCCTCTATTTTCAGTCTTTTCAAAATCTCTCCTTTCATATGATACAGTCTTTTCAAAATTTTAGTTGTATTTTATAGGTAAAATGTTTAAATATAGCTATAAAACTGTCAAATTTCAGTTGTATTTTATAGCTAAAATGTTTAAATATAGCTATACAACTATGTTGTTTCCTAGCATTGGGTGGGAGTCAGTTCACACATAATACAGGTCAAATCAAGTGCTACAGCAATGCAGGACATTCACTTTTATCCCTTGTAAGGTTATCCATTCAAATTTGCCCATCAAATGCTAGGGAATAACATGGTTAAAGAAGGAAACAACATACACTAGATATATATGACTCCAACCAAGGCTTAAATTTGACATTTGTATAGCTATATTTAAACATTTTAGCTATAAAATACAACTGAAATTTTGAAAAGACTATATCATATGAAAGGAGAGATTTTGGCCAAACTGTCAAAATTTATATATAAGATTATGATATAGGTATATGGTTGTCATGTCAATATGTTTTACATGCTACATGTGAGTTTAAATTTGGATTTTCTACATGCATTCCTAGTTTTATTTTTTATGGTTGATTCAGTTTAAATATTTATGTATTTGCAAGCATCTAAGGTGCAGGTTTATTTGAGAAGCATGTGTACATTTATATCATGGATTTTTTAAATATGTATGTAGTAGTTGGAAAATTTATATGCAGATTTATTTACATCATGACATACAATATGTTTGACAGAAAATTTAATTATCATACTGTAGATAAGTTTAGGTCCACATGGATGACCAATCTTCACATAAATCACATCAGTCAGGTCAACCTGACGGTGGTGATAATTCTACATTATATGCTGACACCATTTAGAGGTTTCAAAGAGCTTTGGATGAACTGAATAGTACTATTCACAATACACAAAACCTGTCAGGTAGAGATAGGTTGGTTAGGATTAGGGATGAGATAACATGTATGATCCAAGTTGTTCGATCATACAATCCCTATGATGACATTAGTGTTGACAAGTTTTATGCATCACTTTCTCAGAGTGTTGTCGGTGTGGAGAAATGGCCATCTATTTCTAAGCTGGTTTCAGTAGAAAATGTTCTTAGCATGTTCCTTTCTTATAGGGAAAAAGAGAGAGTGAGAGGCTATTCTCCCACCAAGTGTGTGGATGCAGTTGTCGATCCTTTCATCTATCCTAGGTTTTTGGTAACTCATCACCAATGGCCAAACAATGATGAGTTGCCATTGTATTATTGCAAACAATTACATGTAGAGTTCCATTTAGATTTATCTGTCGATTATACATCTTTCCCTAAACATGCTGGTCAGGGGAAAGGGAGGTTTGCAGAGAGACCTGAGTATAGAAGACAAGATGCACCACCTCTTCAGAACAAGAGGTCCTTAGTTGGCCCAAATCTTTTGGTTCTTTCAAAACATGTGGAACTAGTAAATGTCGCCCAACCATCATTGACCCCCTCGAGATGCATGTTTTTTGAGAGCATGGTGACTATTGCCACTGAGGTTGATTAGTTGTCATCTGATCATATTGGCAGGTATTTGTTACGCCCGAGGATTGACATTCTATCCACTGAGGCCACATCGACCAGCTATTCAGATCAGTACATTCATGCTGATATACCATCGCCACATGATATGGTACATATTAGTGGAGAGAGTGCTTTGCAAAATATGATTAGATACCTGGCTAGTGATTTATTAGATTCATACCAGTTCATCAGTGATCAGCATGGGATCCCACTTGATGCTATATCCTCACATCTCGAGTGATATTTTGGTAGACAGAGGAGGCATAGTGAGTCAGGTTCATAGGGTTTGGGGGGACACTAGGATGTTCTAGTTGGTCCTACAGGCTCCGCCCCTCTGAATGTTCCAGTTGGTCCTGAGATTGAGGTTACTGTACATGTTATGGGAGGTGAGTATAGCAGGCTTCTTTTCGGCACTGAGAGTACACCATCTACACATGTATCATTAAATCTCCATGATTCTGACATCAGTGGGATTGGGAGAGCCTTTGCTGGTGTAGCTGAGGTACAATTTATTTTAAAATTATAATATAAATTCATAAATTATATATTTAAAAACTATAAGTTCAATTTTAAATAAAATCACATACATCAAGAATCTTTGACTCTTGATTGCAATCTTAAATGTACATGTGTATTAGACTTGTGCTACTATTTTACAACCTTGATATGGAGATTTGCATCATGTTGGCAATCCTAGTCATCATCATGAGGTATTTACAAACCATGTCTATATATCACATGTACATATAAGTTTGATTTAAGTGTACAAGTTTTCTAACTAAATACACATATATGCTTATATATTGTAAATTCAACACATTTCATATATATAGGTTGTAGGATCCAGTCATGCTTCTATTGAGACTCCTCTACATGATGTAGACCGTGTATGTCAGGTAATAATTTAGATTTGTCAAGTATTGTTTATTTATTTAAAATCAAAACATATATATAATTTGAAAATTTTATGGTGTTTCATGTGCAGACCCAGACCCACAACTCAGCACAGCGCTCGGGTCACAGATCGGTCGATGGCTCTAATCAGGGATAGGGATGTCATAGCTCGAGACATAGCTCAAGACACAGTGAGGTTCAATCCACTCATAGGGTGAGACATAATTTATGAGTTGTTATTATGATTCTTGGATGTTTTATATATTTACAGTATGTTACATGACTTACATGTTATATTATATTTTATCTAGATGTATTTGAGTCACATGTTTTATATTTGGACATTATACATGTATACACTTATGTTTTATATCTTAGAGATATTCTTATTATGAGTCACATGCTTTATATTTGGACATTATATGTATACAATTATGTTTTATATCTTAGATTATGATTTACATGCTTTATATTAATTATTTAGACATTTGGATTAATTATCTTGGTACACCTTGCCACCTGCACAGCAGCAACAATAACTAACTAAATATACACTAAAAATCAAAGCATAAAAGAGAGGAATTTTGATAGATGTTGTAGTTGCAACCTAATTATTTGGACATTTAGATTAATTATCTTGGTACATCTTGCCATCTGCATAGTAGAAACAAGAACTAACTAAATATACATTGAAAATCAAAGCATAAAGATTGAATTTAAAATAATATTACATTTAAAGATTGAATTTAAAATAACATTACATTTTTATAAATGAATAAAAGAAAATGCTAAATACACATTTTCAATTATAAAGATTGAATTTAAAATAATATTACATTTTTATAAATGAATAAAAGAAAATTGTCACTTCATGGGTTTATTGGAAGTTAATAAGTTCTAATACAAATTATTAAAATTGAAAAGCACTCTCTATATTTACTCTATTTTATTTTGGAATCCAAAGATCCTTTAAATAAAAAAAATATTGAAACATATCTCTACACATTGACAGTAATAAAAATACATTTTCAACAACCACCACCAATTTAAACTATAAATTACTTTACATTGAAAACCTTCACAACTAATTCTTAAGTTTCCATAAAAATCTGCATCCATTTGTATTTATTTTATTCTAGTGTCATCTTAAGTAGATGCACCTTATGTTGGAACTGGGCTTGTTTAAGAATCCATCTAATAACGAAGATTAAGTAATTGCATACTATAATTGAACAACTTTGGATTTTGATATAAGCATGTCATAACAAGCATGATTTTGCATGTTTGCCATAAATTTTCTAAAGTTCGAAGTAAGTTGTTCCATATAACATTAGGTAGACAAGTTTGACTTCTAAAAATACATTGATAGTGCTCCCTTGTAATAGCCATTCAATAAGATGTTATCTCGTGCTCAATCGCCTAGAACTAGGTAGAGTTGAAATAAAAGGTTCATGGGTGTCTCTTCTATTATTCTTATAGAAGTTTGCATTCTTAATAAAATTGTTGAGCATTACTAATGACAAAGAGCCTACTTACAATGATGGAAGAGATGGATAATATTTTCTTCACATTTATAATAGAAATATAATATTAATAAGGTTTGATTTTTATTTTTAAATTATTAAGTTGTCTTTGTGAGTTGTTTGTTTTGATTTAATAATGAAACTAAAAGAAATCTTTGGCCACATATATTGTGTGAATGATCTCTTTCAACATATAAAGTGTGAAGATATGCTTGTCTTATTGTGTAACCAATTGTCAAAAGAATCTCAAACATAATTAGTATTGACAATAAGATTTAATCATATAACTTCTACTTCTAATTAAATTTTCTACTTGTAAAACCTTCAAAAGCATTACTTGCATGCTCTCATTATATACTAGGAAATATTGCTCTTGTCAAACAATAGGGATTATTACTAGCATCACATCATTTTTCATGTGTAATTGTTACCTCCAAACCCTAGGGATTATTAGAAAAATATGATATTCTTCATCTTCCATTTTTTTGCTTAAGGGGAGATTTCAATTTGTTAGCTTCTAATCCAATCATTAGAGATATAATACAAGCATGGATCTCCTTGCCAAGAATAACTAGGAAATGATCCATTATGTACCTCATTGTTTAGTCTAGATAGGCTATCGTAAGGTTTGTATTGATTCCCACACTTTTGGTCTAGCAAAATTTGCATTCATGACATAGTTTTAAGAATAGATCAATTCATGGAATTTGATGCTACCAAGTTCTTGATTTATAGGACATCTGGAACATAACTTTAGCTTGTGTATTACATAACATTTCATACTGTTACACAAGACATAAGTTGGTAGTACATTTCCTTACATAATTTGCATTGTAGTGACTAAACTTTTAAATCATTCATATTGCCTTGTTGTGAAGCACTATTTGCATCATACAACCATAAGACACATTTCATGTGGAAATTATTAACTTTCAATAAAGGTGCATTATTGGTAGTCCATTTTTATATAACAAGAAAAATCATTTTCTTAAACAAATAGGCACATTAAAGATAAAGGTGTTTTCAAAATGTTGAAATTTAACTAGAACTAATGGAAATACAAAGTCCTCTAGTTCATGTATATAACATCAACAAAAGAGAAATAATTTTATAATTTATCCATGCAGTTTATTATTTGAAAGATCTAGTGACTCTAATTGCTCTAATGTACCTGTTTGTTAAGTTTGAGACCCCTACATGATAAGAATACAAAAAAAGAGCTTCCCTTAGCTTCGAGAAATATTTGTTCTATACTAACAAGGCCAACCACATGAAGGTGGAAGCTCAGTGGCCTTACCTAAGACCTAAGACACCTAAGACACGTAGACACCTAAGACATTTAAGACACCTAGACACCCAAAACACCTAAGACACCTAAGACACATAGACACTAAGACATTTAAGACACCTCAAACAGTTGCGACACCTAAGACATTTAAGACACCTAAGACACCTAAGACACCTAGACACCTAAGACATTTAAGACACCTAGACACCTAAAACACCTAAGACACTTAAGACATAGGTAGACACCTAAGACACCTAAAACACCTAAGATACTTAAGACACAGGTAGACACCTTTAAGACACCTAAAACACCTAAGAAATTGTAAGACCTAAGACACCTCTAAAACACCTAAGAATTAAGACCTAGATCTTTAAGACACCTAAGAAACTTAAAAGACATACAGTAAGACACCTAGAGACCTAGACAACTAAGACACCTAGACACCTAAGACGCCTAACACATTTAAGACACCTAGACACCTAAAACACCTAAGACACCTAAGACACCTAGACACCTAAAACACCTAAGACACCTAAGACATTTAAGACACCTAAGACACCTAAAACACCTAAGATACTTACTTGACACAGGTAGACACCTTTAAGACACCTAAAACACCTAAGAAACTGTAAGACCTAAGACACCTCTAGACACCTAAGACATCTAAGACTATCTATATATAGTTTAGAGATCATACCTGCACAACATGAAATTCAATTTTATAAATTGAAATGGACTTATATAGGCATAGACCTCATACTGGATGTATCGATTGCTTCAACTCACTCTTCAATAATGTAGTTAGAGCTCTTGGTAGATATAATCTGGATCTTCTCTATTTTTTATTATCTCTAAAATCTTTTCATGATCTTCAATAGACAACCTCCATTTTTGTTGGCCACATCCTCTTTTTTGTAATGTTTCCAAACTTAATCTTGTTGCTAAAACTAGGTGAGTGTAGTGTAGAACCTTTTGTCCTAGCATATATTTAATAAATATAATACCATTTTTATCTATCTTTACTTGTTGATAATAGGTGCCTTCAACAACAACTGATTCAATGGGATATGATTGTCCATCACAATTTGTCATTGATTTTAACCATTTTGATTTTACTTTTGTGCATCTTAGTACATAGTAATCTACACCTTCTATATTGTCAGGATCTGCAGCCACAGCAAAAATATCTCCTGTACACACCACAAGTAAACATATAAATGTACATTTGAGTTGAACTTGATGTAAATCAAATGTTCAAAACTTTATTACAATCTCAAATATAAATCAATTATATAACTTACCTATAACAACTAAATCTGATACATGTTTGTAATCAACTAAATATATAGGATCATATACATCTACAATGTCACTATCTTCAAAAGGATGACTTGATACTATTTGTTTCATTTCCCATTGTGAAACATATCCATCCCTTACATTTGGACATTGTAGAATATTTCATTTGTTCTCAATGAAATCAACACAAAAACAAGATTTTTCTCTCACTTGAATATCAAGAGGCTTGCTATGTCCTGTAGTCATAACTTGATGCAAACTTCTAACACCATTAATAGCTTGACAATTATATGGATTTGATCAATCAATATTTGCACATATGAACAAATTCTTGAGCATCTCAATTAAAACTATTTAAATTTGAAATTAAATCACATGCACACGTACTTAATTAAATATTAAAGTTTTCAAATAACATAAATTCAATTAACATACCTTTAACTTCCCAAAAGTAGCGTTTGTTGTATATTGAGTCATGGGTAGCAAAATGGCTTTTGCACCAATCAACAATTTGACTTGCATTTCGTATGGTGTTACCTGCAATTTCATGTTGGTGTTCAGTGCCCAGGTAAGAGGTTTAAGAATTTTAAAAAGTTCACATGTACATCCAACTAAACTACAATACACATATTTATCATTACATAGAAGTATTCAACAATTTTAAATTATTTTGTAAATTTTGTATCTAGTACATATATATTACCTGCAAGTTCATATTGGCGAAGTGCACGTTTTACACATGCTCCTACTCCATCATGCTCTCCTTTTCCATGTCCACTCTCAAAAAAATTCCACAAAAACTTTATGCCAAATTTAGCATGCTATTGCATTAACCAATTAAATGCATTTGCATACTTAAATTGTCCTGTATAAATAGTTATATATAAACAACGATTTGAAAACCAAAAATTAGTTAAAAAATCAAATCTTAAAATTAAATATAAATTTGTAAATTAAAAATTAAAAATTAAAAAAAAATAATAAAATCAACACTTACCAGCACATCCATCAGACCAAATCCAGTGTTGTGATGCAGCAATGCCACGTTGTCCCAAATCTTCAAAAAACATTTGAAAGCAATGTGCTACATAGCTTCTATCATGACCCGTATCATCACTGATATAAAAGTGAACCTCCTTGATGATAATTTGTTCATCTTCAGTACTCTCTACCTCATCTACAAATAACTCAGCATGTCTATAGCAAACTTGTACAAAGAATGCGACTTGCTCTGAATGATAATATTGACTTTGAATCTCAGTTTGAGGACTAAATGTATAATTTTTAGAAAAATATACAACAGAGAGAATACAACCCAATGGAAAACAATTCTTTGAGTCATGAAATTGCTTAGCCTTCCATCTTGCACCATGACAATGTTGGATATGTGGGTATACAATGTTACGAAATTTATTCATAAACTCGTTGCAGGGCAATTCACTCTCTCTCAGAATAATTTTTCTAGATTCAACTCCTGACTTTGTTGAGTATTTCTCATATTCAAATCTCTTCCAAACAACTAACATTGAATGATCAATATTCTCAAATGGTAAAAATTTCATCAAATTTCCACAATCCACACATATATTTTTTATACACCATACATTGAATTCATTTGAATCTTCTATTTTTTCACATAAGATAGACTTCACAAATTGTGTTGTACTTCCAGGGATGGCTACATTTGGATTAACTATTGTCATAAGTTTTTTATATGACTATAGGTGTAGATCAAATTCAACATAATTTTGACAACAACAAGTTTCACGTACTTTATTTATACGTACAAAACTTTGTTGTAAATTCTCAAACATCCTTTGAGAAATCTTCACTTGTGAAAATTCTTGCTTGAATGCTTCAAAAAATTAACTTTGTGTTGTATCTATAAAATGATTTCGATGAGAAATTTTTTTACCATCTTCTTTTTTTATTTGTATAGTGTCCCTTCTATTGGAAGAAACATGGGAGTTATCGGTCCAATATCCAATTACTTTTTGTTTTACATCTTCTAAAATTCTCTCTTCGAGGGACTCGACAAATATTTACCCAATTATTTTCAATATTTTCATCTAATCTATTTCTCTTATTGATATATCTTTGAACAGTTCTCCTAGATACATTTACTAATCGGGCAATTGCTTTAACTTGTCTTCTATGTAATAATTTCTTACTAGAAATTACAGTCATCAATGCTCTATGTGCAGCACTTAAATCAGAACTTCGACTCTTGGTTTGAATAGAATCCAATGTTGTTTGCAATTTTTCAATTACTGTCTGATTTACTAAATTTGAAGATTTTTTCTTGTTATCAACTCCTAACAACTCCAAAATGGGGGTCATTTCTTTTCACCTAAATAACTTTGCACATAATTGTGCTCTTCCAATTAGAGATTTATCTTCAAAAAACTCATCCCAAAATCTTTTAGAGTACAATTTTATTGTGCTTTCAGGTAACATATGTTCATGTGAAATGTTTTTGAAAAGAACATCCTCATCCATCTCCATAAGATTTTCCATTCCATGCAAAAAAATGTCTATCACTATGTTGGCCTTGTTTTCAACTTGTCAAAATTTAAACTTTTTGCACATCAAAACCTTCCGTCAAGTCATCTTTTCGGTTACAATTTGCGATGTTATGCGTGTCAATCATGTCAGTAACTTGTTATCAAGACTTCATACTTTGTCTTGTTCACTCAATATTATCCCAAGTCAAAATTTACATTGCATCAGCTTAGAAATATTATTCCTCGCATCCACCTTCTCTTTCCGCTAAGTTTGAGTCTACTTTCATTTTTCACTAAGCGAGAGTCTACTTTTGATTTGTCGTAAGTTGATGTTCACTTTCACTTTTGGCTAAGTGAAAACCCGTGTTGGATGCACTTTCACTTTTCACTAAGCGTGAATAAAAGGTCACTTTTAGTTTTCACGAAGTGGAAGTCTTTTGAAACATTACTTTCACTTTTGGTAAACCTGTAGCTAAGACGTAATTTTGCAAAGAAAGAGTTCACTTTCACTTTGGGCGAACTTCTTTCAAAAACAAGATTTTGAGAAATCCTCACTGGAGTTTACTTTTACATTTGGCTAACCGAGACAAAAGTCACGGCTTTTCAAAAGAATAATACTCCACTTCTATTTGTAGAAAAATAGAAGCCTGCTCTTCCATGTCCACCGAATTCTCCCTGAATCAAGAAAATAATTTTAAACCACTTTCTTTTTCTCGCATGCAATATAGAACGTGATGACTGGCAGTTGAAGAGTCCCTTTGCATTGGTTAGAAAGCACATTTCTCTCCCACAAGCAATGCCATGCATTTTAAAAAAGGGGGTATAAACGTGGATTCTAAAACAGTTATAAATAGTTAGAAATGGAACGGGAGCATGGATAAGTTAGGTGAATGGTTTTCAAAACACACCAAACTTGATTTTACGCCGTTATTACAATTTACATCTCAGAAATAAGAGTTTTTCTGAAGTAGATACACTTTGTTGTCTCAAGCAACTCCATGAACTACGAATGTCTACCAGATATAATGTTACAAATGCAAAATGATGAAGTGTAGGTAAGGCATATGAACTTTTTGTTAAATCACCTCAGAATGATACTTGGACTTATGGCACGGAATGAATGGAAACGCACACAAACTATTTGACAGAATGCTTCAAAGCAGATGCCATCTCATAAAATGCAATTGTTGCAAGATATTGAAAAATTAGTTTATTGAAAACGTTTCAGAATCTACTCAATCAAATACAACTGGTGGATGTAATGCCAGACTCCACAAAATTTGGAGATATAGACCCATGTTCTACAATCTTTACTAGTGTCCTCCCAGCCAGTGAGATTCTTGTTGTTCATTATAGCCTCAGCCGCTCTGGTGAAATGGATATGCGCAAAATGACTATATTAAAAAGGCCATAAAATCTTTCAAATAAATGCAATTGTCGGTTATAAAACCAACTCCATAACTTTTCTGGCATCCTCTCAGCCTGTGCAAACCTTTAACAAATGCCTTAAAGAAACGTGATTTCCTAGCATGCCGAGGAAAATGGTTTCATAGTATGCCTTAAAGAAACGCCATATCTTGGACTGCCAGATCTCACGACCCTTGCCAACATTCTCCCAGTTCAGCGAATGTAATGATTGCATGATATATAGAAAATAAGATTCAATGAAAAAGGTTTTAGCAAATCTGGGGCAAATGTAACTGGCAGGTGTAAAGCCAAATTCCACAGCTCTACGTAGCAGTGAAGTTTTCATAAAGCACGTAGCTTGCTTGACAAATTACATCAAAGAAATGTGGTCTCATTGAATACAATAACTGTGGGATAAATACACTAAATGGATTTGTTGAAAAGTCCTGAGAAACTTTCTAATGGCAGTTACAAAATTGAATTCCACATCCTTTGCCAGCATTCTCATGGTAAGGCACATTCTCTTATGCATAGGATGGCTCAAGCATTCATCATGCATTGATAAAGTATTGTGATTTCAAGACTATCGTTCTCAATGAAATATTGTACTCTATGGGGCATCAGCACTCAAGATTTCAAGCCTGTTGAGACATGGCCAATAGTGGAGGTAGTGATCCCAGAGATACAGCATGCAACTGGCAGAACCATGGGCTAAGATGGGTAAGCGCTTCAAATGTGGTTGGTGTTTACAAGTGATTGAGCTTTCTTGGATGTGGCTTGATCTGTGATAGACAGTTTATGGTTGTATTTGAATTCTACTTCTAACATGCACACTTCCTACGATCATGATAGTTTGTTAGTGTTTTAAAATTGTTTTTTAATTCTTTCTTGTAACAAACTCCCTTTTGACCAGACCGATGGTTTAACGGGCTCCTTGTTCAGTTGATGCCAAAATGGGAGTTTTCAAACAACAAAGCGGATATTTGTCAGATGTTGTAGTTGCCAGTTCCCAAACGCACATGTATGCAAAATGCCAAAGGTTAATGAAGGCACGAAAATTGTTTTACACAATGCCTCAAAGAAATGTCGTCTCTTGGACTACAATGATTGCAGGATATGTATAAAATGGATTAGTTAAGAGAACTTAGAACCTTCGAGTAAATGCACTTGGCCAGCATGTATTAGATTTGTTTGAGCAGTTTTTTTGAAATTGTTGAAGAAAGTGTAATGGGCAGTTATAAAACCAAATCTACAATCTCTTCCAGCATTCACGCAGCTTGCAAGAAAAACCTTAAATATCATTTACCATTTTTTTTGTTGTGAATGAGGTGTAAAATTGCTATTGATTGTTTGACCATTGAAATGGATGATATTTTAACCAATGTCAAGATGTATCAAAAGAGATTGTTATCTCATAGACTTCCACGACCACAAGGAATTCACAAAAAGGGTTCGATGAACAGGCTTTAGAAGATTTCAAGTGAATACATTTGGTGGGCTCATTGTGTAAGGATGTAGTTTTATGGAATTCTATGATTGTTAAAAAATTGGACATTGCAATGATGTAGAGGAATTGTTTATTACCTTCAGTAGGGAGGCAAGAAGCCTAATTCTGTCACTGTAGTGAGTATTCTCCTAGCTATTACTCACTTATCAAATTCGGGACAGGGAAAAGAGATCCATGCCTATGTAATGAGAAATGAATTTGAGTGTGATGTTATTATTGAGAATGACCTCATATAGATGCCAAATGTGAGAATATTCAGGTTGCAAAACAAGATTATGGAAAGATATTGCAGTAGTCATGGACTATGATGATTATGGACTATGGAATGCATGGGCAAAACTAATGCATCTTTGAGTTCTAAGGTAGTGGAGAATAGTAGTGTGATGGATCAAAGAACATAACCAGGTAACAAGATTGCTTGGTAGAAGCCTTCAAGTTATGCAATGGAAAGAAAAGGTGTTACTCCAACTCTTATAACCTACTCTACTCATAAATGCAGTATCTACAAAGAAGCCTATTTGGAAGAAGACACGGTGCCTGCAAATTCTCTTCCTCAAATCTTAAATACACAAATGGATTCGTTTGATTCACTAAATACTATTCTTTAACAACAAGTGGAAGAATATGAGTGGAACTATAGTGACAGTTATAATTCTCTTTTTAATGAATGCTATTATAATCCAGTGTTTGATGCAAGGATCCCTAGAGGATATTTTGAGAACTTATCTATCTCACCCACCAAGCTCAAGTAGTTCAATATGAATGAGATACTTAATGTTGTAGGAACCTTGAATGATGAGTCCTCCTTTGCATTGATGTTCCAAGGTGTAGAAGATTCTTGCATTGGTAATGCTAAGCACAAAAATGAAGGGCTGAGTATAAATTAGAATGAAAATAATGGAGAGAAATATGCAGATACTTTAGCAAATAATATTGATTTTGGTGAAGTTGATCTTTCTTGTTAATAACAACAATGGGAAGAAGCACGTGCATGGTTTTCTTGCAAAAGAAATCTAATGGTAGAGAGGCATCAAGGGGAGGCAAAATCACATGTGAATGTACATTTCTAAGAGGGGGTAGGAAGGATGAAGTTCAAGTAGGAAAATATGCAGCATTATTCAGTCTATGACTATTGTGTTGGTGTTGTCATGGAAGACATGCTATTTTCACAGTTCATGGACACGGGAGTCTAAGATTCAGGCATTCAAGATTTGGCAAGGTTTAGTTGTCAAGATGAAGCGAACAGAAATGGAGAATAACTTGGCCAAATACACAACTTGAAAGTCACATGTTCTAATTACCTTTTTGTAAAAGTGACTTATGTCACTTATTGTAACTAAAAGTTAGAAAATGAACTTTATTTTGAGAAAGTGATATAAAATATAACCAAAAATAAAGTTCATGATCCTATCATATTTCAAAGAAGGTAGTTATTAGGTAGTTGAGGTAGTTACAAAGTGGTTACAAGGTAGTTACTGGGGGCAAGCCTATAAATACAAGGCTATTTCTAATGTAAAAGTAGAGGGAACTCTTTAGAGAGAACTTTTGCAAGGGGAACTTATGAATAAACTTTTTGGAACATTTTTGGTTTTACACATTGTATAGTTTACATTTGGAATTGTATAATTTTGAAAAGATAATGAAAAATGTATTTCAGTTTGTATGTTCTTGATGTATTTCTGAGTTATGATTACTAGTTTCTCATATGTCAAATTGGTGATCTTTCTATGTATTTGTGTAAATCAAAGTTATCCATTGAAGCATGCAATTAGGGTGATGAAGCAAAATCTTGTCTCGGTATCCTGATTTGAAAGTGTTTAGATAAATTATCTCTGCGTATGTTGAGATTTGCCATCTTTCTTCATCCTTGTTGCATATATGTGTGTGTGTGTGTGTGTGTGTGTGTGTGTGTGTGTATCATGAGATTCATCATGGAGTTTAGGAAAATGGTTTCTAGCTTTGTGGTGAGACCCCTTCGTACTTTTCAATAAGATTGTGAAACTCCTGTTGGTTTTCATACGTCTACCACGAGGGTTTCTACATACTCATTTCTTCTAATTATTTTACGTTTCTTCATTTTTGTACTTTCTGGATAAAAGTACACAAAAACCATAAATACCCCCATCCTATGAGGGAGCTGCCCCTCTCAAATGCAAAGGAAGATCATTGCTCTATCACGATCTCTCCAACTGTTGGGACAATTTAGTCACTGCTCAAAGGGCAATGAGTCATTTTTAAAGGTTATTTCTTGGTGACAAATTTGTTTACCAACACACTACTACCAATTTCATCTTGTACTTGTTCATTAACATGCCCTTCAACTTGTTCATCAATAATGTCAGTGGGTTGTTCTTGACTAGATGTTCCTACAGTTTTTTCAACTCTTTTTCGATCATACAACTTTAATCTATTTCTTTTATTCCCCATCACAAATTGCTTGATTTAATTCACCTACAAACACATATATATCCTAATAACACATGAAGTTTAATTTCTACATGGTAAAATGAGTTACAAATAAGTTGGGAATCATGTTACATACTTGAAAATTTGTAACCTTTCTTACCAAAAAACTCCTTTTGTGTGGTTTCTCCAAATGCTTGAATTGAAAAAAAATTTTAAAATAATTTTTAGCCTCTATTGCGGAAAATTCTGCTTCTTCTTTTATCTCCTTGATGCTTGAATTGAGTTAAAACACAAAAAATAAACCCCTATATATATAATTAAGTTTAAAAAATTCTTTAAAAAAAAAATTGCCGACCGGCGGTGGTTGCTGAATTTTAATAATTTCGGGTGAAATGATTTCTCCCCCAAATCATTCTTTTCGCCTGAAATTATCTATGTGGCAGTCCACTTGGCAGCCACCTCATCATTTTTTCTGGTTTTCTAAAATTCTCAACTTCAACTGAATATTTCATCAATCAAAATGAATTATTTTATTTTTAAAAAAATACCCTTTTGTAGAGCTCTGAATCTAGAATCCAAATATGTCTTTTTTTTAATATTTTGATTCGTTTTAATATGTTTTTTTAAAATTATTACAAGTAGGTTGCTAAAATCAGAGATGACATTGATTAGAAATTAAAAAAATATATCAAAACACATCCATTTTTTTTCAAAATTATATGGTTCACTAGAGGAAAGAGTCCTCTCCAAAAGGGTATAATTGGTTTTGTGAAAATAATAAAAAAATTATACAAAAGTTGACGTGGAATGAAAACAATCAGATTCTGTAAAGTTTGACTTTAAAACAATATTACGAAGAAAATATGTATTGAAAACTAATTTTTTTCCTCCATTAACTAGATATTGAACTCATCTATTTGGGAAAAAAAAATAGGGAAAAATAAGATTGTTTGCTCTCTTTTTTTTACGTGGACTCAAAGTCACTTTTTCCTGAAATTTTTAGCAATTCAAAATTTGCTTTTAAAGTTATAAAAAAATGTCAATAATTTTTAAATTTTTTTAAAAAAATTACAAGCATAAAATTCATCAAGAGATCTATATTTCATTAGTTTACATCATTTTGAAATTCAAAACATAAATGCCACTTTTATGAGGTCAAAGTTCAGAAATTTTTTTGTTGTTGGTCGATTCCTTTATAAAGTGTGACAGGTTTGTGCTTTTACCCCAATGAATCCATTAAGACTGCAACTACTAAAAAATTGCTTCAATGCTTTTAGCCAGTGATTTTTTAGTGGCGAATCTTCAACAATTTGCGAATAGTTCATATCCGAAAATTTGTATTTGGCGATTATTGCAACCGACGAGGGCCAAATCGCTCAAATTTTATGAATTATCGGTCAAATGCATTTCAATTCGCCACCAATTTATTTTATGAGGCATTTGTAACTAATATTTTCAACACGGTAACCTACACGTTTCTAACGGTGATTCACTGGAATTTTAGAGTCATGTTTTAATTTGCCCACATATTTGCCAATCGTATTACAAAGTTCACTGTGTATGACGACCCATTTCGCCAACACCATTATAACTCCATGCTAATTCAAGGTCCATAATTGCCTTGAAAATTACAACATATATGTTTGATCAAGATCCAATTCGCCCAACATTTATATGCATCATTTTACAATCACGTAGTATTCACCAAATTTTTACTACACCGTTTAAAAATCTCACGAAATTCACCAAATATAGATTGATATAAATACAATTGAAACTTTGATTAATATTTTACACATTTTGTTCTACTTTGAGATCTCAATTCAGATCATAGGCAAGTTACAACTACAGGGATTAGCGAGTTAGTGAAAGCTTAAAGGTAAGTGATCATTTGAATTTCTTTACAATGTTATAAGATTATTTATCTCTTTGTCAATTTTACTTCATTCATATAGATGATATTGAGTAGGGAGACATCTAGGGCTCAAGGATCTATATTCTATGATTCCTTAAACAAAAAGACATTTTTTTGCAGCTTTTTTTTTGTGAGAGATGTTGAGCAGGAACAAGTTTGTTGAAAGCAGTAAAGGGAGGCCATCAAAATGTGGAAACATAATGTCATACTTTGGCAATGTTTGTGGTCCAGTAGATGGAGCTACAACATGAACACTTGTACCATATATTGACAAACAAGGCAATACCTCAGAGGAAGATTCAAATGAGTTAATTAACTCAGATCAGGATGCTAATGCCACAGATGATGTTCTAGGGGATACCCAAGGTAGCTGAAATAAGTTCATTGACTTGGATGCCAATGCCGCAGATGATGTTCCAGGTGGTACCCAAGGTATCCAAAATAAATTTGTAGACACCCAAAAATGACCAAGTCATCACATCACTTGCATTTCGTCTAATCTGTCTAATCACCTGCATTTAGCGTTAATTAAATAATCTAATTATTTAATTAGTTTCATCTATTTCTTCTAAATCACATACTTTCACCATTAATTAAACAAATCTTCTTTATTTAATTAATTGTCCTCTTTCAAATTTTAAGTCTCCATTAATTAAATAAATCTAATTATTTAATTAATTCATCTAATTCTATCTTATCTATAATTAAATAATTTTGTATTATTTAATTAAATCAATTGTTCTTCTAAAATTAAATAAATCATGCAAATTTATTTAAATTATCTCAATCCTCTAAAAATAAATAAAATCAAGTATTTTATTTATAGTCCTCTGTTCCTCTATCATGCACAAACAATTAAATAAATTTATTTATTTAATTTCAGTTATTTTCCAATTCCTCTTAAAATATTTTGTTAACTCATGTGCACATCAGTCTTATTTTTAGAACTCTAAAAAAGGCAAAATTACAAGTTGAGTTATATATTTAATCAATCTTGTTTTCATCATATCTTAATAAAAATATCCTTATGGATTGACACATGTCGTGTGCACATTCATCATGGTTATTTTTTTATCTCCTCCATTAATTATTCTGAATTATTTAGACTATTGATTGATCTTGATTGAAACCTATATAAACCCCCCCATCTCCTTCACAAGTCATTTTCGATCACTTATTCTCAGGCATCTTTTACAATGCTTTGAGCATACATCGCATCGTTGAGCAACTTACGATCTTTTGACATTGGTGCTCAAAGATCAATGTCAAAAGATCATAAGTTGCTCAATGAAGCGATGTATGCACAAAGCGCTGTAAAGGATGCCTGAGAATATGTATGATTTCATTAAAATCGCTAAAAATAAGCATAGGCTAAAAATAAAGACACATATTGAGATCTATTTTTCTTGAAATCCGTATACTTTCTGCAAAAAATAAAAGATATCCAGATAAGATTTCAATGTTTTCGACAAAACTTAGAAATCGTTTGAGCCAAGGTTACATCGTTTGAATTCTCAACGCCTATTCTCTCAAACTAGTGAACAAGGATCTTCAGATTTTCTACATTCTGATTGCACTTTTTCGTACCTAGCTTCCAAAAAATTAATTTTTTTCTTAAAAAAAAGCAAGGTTAGTGGATCCCATCGAGTGTGCCAAAATATGTATGAGGAAAATCGAGAGGTTGAATGATAAAATCAAAGTAATGATAATAACAACTCAATAACCTATAATATAAAGAGATCGATCTAAATAAAAAGTCAATATCAATGAATAAATCAAATAAAACAAGAAAGACTTCACCTAGATTGTATTGTTCTCTTTGTAGATATGTAGAATGCTCAATAATGTTGCAAAACCATGTTTGCAACAAGCGGATGTAGGGATATTCGTGCTCAAAAGATCGATGTCAAAAGATCGTAAGGTGCTTAATGATGCGATGTATGCTTAAAGCATTGTAAAGGATGCCTGAGAATAAGTAATCGAAGAGGATTTGCTATGAAGATGAGGGGGGTTTATATAAGTTTCAAACATGATCAATCAATGGATGAAATAAATCCATAGAATGAATGGTTGAGATAAATCAAATAACTCATGTTGAATGTGCACACGACATGTGTTACTTCAAAAAAGTATTTTTATTAAGATAATTATTTTTTTGATAAAGATAGATTTGACTTCATAAATTAGAATGTTTTTTTTTTCTAATTCATGAGTTGATGAAAACAAGATAAACTAAGTCAATTAACTTAACTTTAGATTTGTTTTTTAAAATTCTAAAAATAAGACTCATTGTGCACATGAGTTAACATGATATTTTTAGAGGAATTAGAAGATAATTGAAATTAAATAAATAAATTTATTTAATTGATTGTGTATGATAGAGGAATAGATAAGATTATAAATAAAATAATTGATTTTATTTATTTTTAGAAGATTGAGATAATTTAAATAAATTTTTATGATTTATTTAAATTTGGAAAAATAATTTAATTTAATTATATAATGTAAATTATTTAATTGTAGATGAGAGAGATTTGTGATAAATTAATTAAATAATTAGATTTATTTAATTAATATGGATTTGAAATTTGAAAAGGATAATGATTTAATTAAATAATTAAAATTATTTAATTTTGGAAGAAAAAAATTGATTTTGCTGAAATTAATTAAATAAAGATGATTTATTTAATTAATGTTGAATTTTAGAGTTTTAGAAGAATTTGATGATTTTAATTAAATAATTAGATTATTTAATTAACGTTGAAATCTAGGTGATTAGACAGATTAGATGAAAATGCAAGTGATTCAAAGACCTGGTCATTTTAGGGTGTCTACACCTGTCACGTCAACAACTACCACTGTGTCTGCCTTGTCAGCATGTTGATGTCATCATTGTACTATCTGTAGGAGTCAAGGACAACACTGAGAGGGGGGGTGAATCAGTGTTGTGTGAAATTTCTAATCTTTTTACAAATTTTAACTTGCAGAGTACAAGGAGAGAGAGCTATCATTGATTTCTCACATACATGTAAACATAACTGAGAATGAAAAACAAAAACTCATGAGTAAAACATATATCCACAGAGAGAAGATCAAGACACAAGAATTGCACGAGTGGAAAACCCTCCAGGGGTAGAAAAACCACTCCAGAATTGCCTCACTGGCTTAACTGAAAAACATGCCTCACTGGCAATACAAATTGTATCTAGGAGCACCAACTCCTTATGGAGCACCAACTCCAATACTAAATAGAAGCACCCACTTCCTACACTACTGGCAAATAATTAGGTCTCGCTGACCTACAAGCCTCACTGGCTAAAACAAGGCCTCACTGGTAAACCAATCCCCATCATCAAAACATAAAATAAGGTGTGCAATAAATGATTGTAACACAATCTGATTTGCACCATTTCATAACATTCCTATCTGAATTTGTATATCTCTGTTCAATTACATACAACCTGATTTACATTGCAATTGCATATTTTCTTTCTGATAATCTTGTCAATCTATGTATCTGTATTTGATACTGTCAGTTCATCATCAATCTGCACAACATCACTCACACTACTTTTGTATGTTTCATCTCTGTCTATATATATGAAGCTTCATCAATGTTCCTCTTGTAATTTCTCTTCAAAGCAAAATAACCCCTCATATTCTTAGATCTGAAGAAAAAGATTTATCCTTTTATGATTGAGACCTTTCAATTTCCTTTTCTTCAACTCCCCTGCAAATAAAAACTCTTCATCTCCACAAATCCTTTTCTTAAAGAAAATTAAAAAATAATCACAAAATATTTCACCAATCTCTTCATATCCACCGTGTTTATAACCTGCAAGAAATCCTGAACCAAACAAATTACATCTCTGCAAAATACAATTAATTCTTTTCAAGGCCATTCTCTGAAACATCTGTATAAGACTTTTCACATTATGAGTCTTCAATTTTCCCAAATTCTCTTTTATAAAAATTTCATCTAAAAAAAATAAACCTTGACCTTTCATTTCAATTCTCTTCAATTTCCTGATCATTTGCCATTTTTAAGATCTCACACAAAAAAAATATTTTTTTTAATCTACAAAAATATCTTCTTTACACAAATATCTTTCATATTCTTGAAACCTTCAATCTATTCATTTTCCTTCAATCTTTTGATCTTCCCTGCACAATCTATCATAAAAAATCTTCAAATAAAACACAACACCATTCATCTTCCTCTTGCTCTGCAAAAAAAATTCATTTCTCTGCCCAAAAAAAAACTTCAATGACAATATGTCAATATCCCAAAAAAAAAACTCTCTTCTTTCTTTGAATCTCCAATTTTACTCAAGTCACAAAAATCTCTCTTTAAAAAAGATTTCCTTTTAAAAAAAAATAACTTCCAGTCCTATATGAGAAGAGACTCATTAAATTTAGAAAAATAATCTATAAAAATCTGCCATTAATCTCCCACCAATAAACTAGGTGATGAAAAACAATTTCCCAAACGAATGTGAATAAATCCTCCATTTTTCATAAAGCATATTTAATGCTTTTTAAATTCCAAATATAACCAATGCTTTTTAAAACATATAACTCCTTCATAAAAATCGGGCTCTTCAAAAAAAATTAGACTTGTTTTTGTTTTTATTAGTAAGGCATAATTTGTGCCTACTTATATGCATTAGAAAAGATGCTTCTTTTCTTTAAGACTAAAACTTATGAGTAGCCTTAAAAAATATGACCGATGCAAGAAAAGGCATAAAGCATTTTTATGGAAATCGGGCTCCTTATCATATATACTATACTCCCAAAATAATTCGATGCCTTTTCTCAAATGAAAGAATATCTATATTTTTAAAACTTTATTTTGGTTTCCTTAAAACATGGTTTATGAAACATGCTTATATAATCCTCACCACCGGTATTGCTAGGAGAAAGGGGCCGATCCCCTATGAGTTTAATGCACATAAATAAGGACTGATTTTTATGTCATAAATGGCCCATTTTAAATACTTTCTATCGGCCTTTTTAAATAAAACAAATTCTCCACTAAAAGTCTTGAATTATAAATAAATGGAGATCTTTTTATAAGAGCATTCAATGCCTTTATTTAAATTCATTACCTTGACCACCGGTGACAATACATATGAACTATTATAACTCCTGAGATCACCTATAATGAAACCAATCTTTGATCCAACCTTATTGCAGAGAATGCCAAACAAAAAAAATGCAATCATACACCTAGATATCAAATCATGATGAAGACTACTTTGTTCCACTGCATATCATGTCATCTGTATCAACCATACTAAACAAGATGTGATGGAAAGAACACACAAGATGATGTACTCTTGTTCCTCCTGTTCAACAACAATTCATAAACACTTTGAATTATCTTGATCAACACAAGTTATCAAGATAATGAATTCCATCACCTGATAATCAACACACCACATGAACACCTGATTGATGTTCCTGATAGAGTGAAAGATCCTGCAAAACCTATGTAACCTCTTTGGATGAAATTATGACAAATTTATGTCTTGATATCTTCTTTGAACATCCTGCATCAACAATGCTTGAACTTCTTGAAATGACTAACACAAACAAATATGAACCTCCTGAAACACTCTGCATCCCTCAAACATTCTCGAAACCATCTCTAAACAAGAAACAACTCAGTGAAGACACATTGTGCTCTTGAGAACATATTATCAATATGAACACACTAAAGCAACACACATCCTATCATGAAGCAACAACTCTGAACCATCAATACCTTTTTGACATCAATGACAACCTGACTCCATCAATCTCCCCCTTTGTCATTGATGGCAAAACTCCATGAAGCAATTTTTCTTTCTCCCCCTTTTTGACATCTGATGACAAAGACTAATATCTCCCCCTGAGAACAATAACTCATATAGATTATCAGCAAGAGACTAGCAAAGTATGCTGATATCAATCAATTCTCATTTCTTGAATCACAAGCACTATTACTCACCTTATCATCCTTCATACCAACCAAGAAATGAAATACCACTTAAGGCACTGATTATTTTTGCAATTTGCTGTCCAAAACTTTTCTTGAGAACTTTGAGCTCTTTCCATGTTCATCTGCATATTGAACAACCATAAAAACCTCTGAGAGCAACAAGACATCAAACAATCATGTAAGGCATATCAAACCAAACACCAAACCACTGTTACAAGCTGCCCATAGACTGCACTATACCACTTCTAATCACAACACAAATTTGTAGATTAAGATGAAAAACTGACATCAATGAGATCCTCTGATTACTTCCTTTAACAAACTCCTGAAACACTGCTACGCTTCTTGACTTAGCCCTGAAGTAAACCATCCAATTATTGACATCAAACCATCCATGCTAAGAAAAAAAACATAGCACCATAAAACACCTTTTGACATCACAATCAACTTTATGAACCTTTTGCAACCACAATGTCAAATCTGATATCACATCTGAAATAAACTTCAATCAACATTTTCAAAAACACTTTGGATTGCAATACCATAACAATTCACCATTTGTAATCATTAACATGATCAAGATCATTTGTCAAACAATTTGTGCATTTAAACTCCTGAAACATCTTTTCAATATCTTGAAAGTATAATAGGCCAAAGAACACCTGAAACACTGTCACATACTAAACATCAACATTGTTAGCAACATTATTATCAACTATTTCAAAGTATGGCAAGACAGACAAGATCATCATATCAAATGATCTCCTTCTTGAAACTTCTTGGGGTTAACTGATAGAACATTTGATACCTCCCCCTTACTTCATGCTATGTTATGCAACAGATGAAATGACTTGTGCAAGATGCACAAGCTTAGATTCTGGCTTCTCTTTACTTTCTTTCTGCTTCCAAATTTTCACAGGTGCTTTCTCCCTCCAAACTTTTTCTTTCCATTTCAACTTTTTCAAATCAGGTGAAGCATACATTTTGCAACTCTGTGCTTTGTGTCCAAGAGTGTTGCAATTATAACAAACTATGTCAAAATCATAATCAAATGAATGATAGTACCTTTGAGTACTCATATTAAACTTCCATGCAGGATCATACTTTCTATTCATTTTGCAGTTTCTTTGAATGTGACCAACCTTATTGTACTTGTAACAAACAATATTAGTATTCCTTCTACAATTAACTGATTTGTGTCCAAATTGATTACAAGTATAACAATAACCATTAAAAGAATAGTTATACCTGTACATGTATGCTTGTCTTATAGCAGCAGGTTTTCTGAAATTCCTTCTTTGATTGTGCACAAATTCATCTCTGGTTTTCTGTTCTGTTTCACTCTTCCTTTTACCTTCTCTGGTAGCAACATGACGACTTAAATCAATTTTCCTTCTAGGAGTCTCTTTAGTTTTTGAACATTCTCCTTCTTCAAAACCAAGTCCAAAAGTATCTCCATATAGTTTTTGTTTACCAAGCATCTCTTGTAGCTTGCTTGTGCTTTCTTCAAATTCCTTATACTTCTTAAGACCATCATACTCTTTTCTTAGATTGATAATTTCACCTTCCAGTTTTAGATTCTCAATCCTTGAAACTTCAAGGTTAGAAATTGAGACATCAGCTATCCTCTTAGCTTCAACAATTTCTGATTTCAAACTGACAATCAATTTATTTGATTCACTTGCTTGATTCTTCAAATCTACAATTAGGTTTCTAGCATCTTCAAGATCTGTAAGAGATTTATCTTTTAAATCTCTTTCTTGCTGCAACTGCATCATTAATTTATTGTTCTCCTTCTTATAATTCTTGAGCTCACTCAAAGCATATATGAGCTCACCTTCCAAATCAGTCTCACAATCTTGTTCATTATAATCCTGATCATCATCACTCTTATCATCATCACTTGTGATGCTAGCTTCTTCTGAATTTGATTGGGATTGAACTTCAGCTCCTTCATTTGAAAGTCTCTTTTCATTGCTACTTTCTTCACACACAAGAGTGTCCCCTTCTTTATCATTATCTTGATAAATCCTTTTCAATCTCCTCCACATATCTTGAGCTGTAACACAATCCATAACTTTACAAATAACATCATTAGACAAAGCAGATAATATAGCCTTCTTTGCAATATCATCATATTCAAGAACTTCTTTGTTATTTACAGAATTACAATTTTCAACTGACATTAAAACATCATATCCTAAGGAGGATAAATATACTTGCATTCTAACATACCAAACTGAAAAATTTGAACCATCAAACTGAGGAACATCTAAAACCTTTTCTTCTAAGATAATATCAGACTCAACATGGAGAACATCTTTATCAACATCTGGATTTGATATGAATGATGTCTTTTTACCAGAATGAATCTTAACATTTCTCATGTTCTTATTTCTCCTGCACTTACCCATTGAACTCCACACACACCACACACAGGACCTACCCAAGCTGATTAAGCTGCAAGAGGGAACCTGGCTCTGATACCAATTGTAGGAGTCAAGGACAACACTGAGAGGGGGGGTGAATCAGTGTTGTGTGAAATTTCTAATCTTTTTACAAATTTTAACTTGCAGAGTACAAGGAGAGAGAGCTATCATTGATTTCTCACATACATGTAAACATAACTGAGAATGAAAAACAAAAACTCATGAGTAAAACATATATCCACAGAGAGAAGATCAAGACACAAGAATTGCACGAGTGGAAAACCCTCCAGGGGTAGAAAAACCACTCCAGAATTGCCTCACTGGCTTAACTGAAAAACATGCCTCACTGGCAATACAAATTGTATCTAGGAGCACCAACTCCTTATGGAGCACCAACTCCAATACTAAATAGAAGCACCCACTTCCTACACTACTGGCAAATAATTAGGTCTCGCTGACCTACAAGCCTCACTGGCTAAAACAAGGCCTCACTGGTAAACCAATCCCCATCATCAAAACATAAAATAAGGTGTGCAATAAATGATTGTAACACAATCTGATTTGCACCATTTCATAACATTCCTATCTGAATTTGTATATCTCTGTTCAATTACATACAACCTGATTTACATTGCAATTGCATATTTTCTTTCTGATAATCTTGTCAATCTATGTATATGTATTTGATACTGTCAGTTCATCATCAATCTGCACAACATCACTCACACTACTTTTGTATGTTTCATCTCTGTCTATATATATGAAGCTTCATCAATATTCCTCTTGTAATTTCTCTTCAAAGCAAAATAACCCCTCATATTCTTAGATCTGAAGAAAAAGATTTATCCTTTTATGATTGAGACCTTTCAATTTCCTTTTCTTCAACTCCCCTGCAAATAAAAACTCTTCATCTCCACAAATCCTTTTCTTAAAGAAAATTAAAAAATAATCACAAAATATTTCACCAATCTCTTCATATCCACCGTGTTTATAACCTGCAAGAAATCATGAACCAAACAAATTACATCTCTGCAAAATACAATTAATTCTTTTCAAGGCCATTCTCTGAAACATCTGTATAAGACTTTTCACATTATGAGTCTTCAATTTTCCCAAATTCTCTTTTATAAAAATTTCATCTAAAAAAAATAAACCTTGACCTTTCATTTCAATTCTCTTCAATTTCCTGATCATTTGCCATTTTTAAGATCTCACACAAAAAAAATATTTTTTTTTAATCTACAAAAATATCTTCTTTACACAAATATCTTTCATATTCTTGAAACCTTCAATCTATTCATTTTCCTTCAATCTTTTGATCTTCCCTGCACAATCTATCATAAAAAATCTTCAAATAAAACACAACACCATTCATCTTCCTCTTGCTCTGCAAAAAAAATTCATTTCTCTGCCCAAAAAAAAAACTTCAATGACAATATGTCAATATCCCAAAAAAAAAACTCTCTTCTTTCTTTGAATCTCCAATTTTACTCAAGTCACAAAAATCTCTCTTTAAAAAAGATTTCCTTTTAAAAAAAAATAACTTCCAGTCCTATATGAGAAGAGACTCATTAAATTTAGAAAAATAATCTATAAAAATCTGCCATTAATCTCCCACCAATAAACTAGGTGATGAAAAACAATTTCCCAAACGAATGTGAATAAATCCTCCATTTTTCATAAAGCATATTTAATGCTTTTTAAATTCCAAATATAACCAATGCTTTTTAAAACATATAACTCCTTCATAAAAATCGGGCTCTTCAAAAAAAATTAGACTTGTTTTTGTTTTTATTAGTAAGGCATAATTTGTGCCTACTTATATGCATTAGAAAAGATGCTTCTTTTCTTTAAGACTAAAACTTATGAGTAGCCTTAAAAAATATGACCGATGCAAGAAAAGGCATAAAGCATTTTTATGGAAATCGGGCTCCTTATCATATATACTATACTCCCAAAATAATTCGATGCCTTTTCTCAAATGAAAGAATATCTATATTTTTAAAACTTTATTTTGGTTTCCTTAAAACATGGTTTATGAAACATGCTTATATAATCCTCACCACCGGTATTGCTAGGAGAAAGGGGCCGATCCCCTATGAGTTTAATGCACATAAATAAGGACTGATTTTTATGTCATAAATGGCCCATTTTAAATACTTTCTATCGGCCTTTTTAAATAAAACAAATTCTCCACTAAAAGTCTTGAATTATAAATAAATGGAGATCTTTTTATAAGAGCATTCAATGCCTTTATTTAAATTCATTACCTTGACCACCGGTGACAATACATATGAACTATTATAACTCCTGAGATCACCTATAATGAAACCAATCTTTGATCCAACCTTATTGCAGAGAATGCCAAACAAAAAAAATGCAATCATACACCTAGATATCAAATCATGATGAAGACTACTTTGTTCCACTGCATATCATGTCATCTGTATCAACCATACTAAACAAGATGTGATGGAAAGAACACACAAGATGATGTACTCTTGTTCCTCCTGTTCAACAACAATTCATAAACACTTTGAATTATCTTGATCAACACAAGTTATCAAGATAATGAATTCCATCACCTGATAATCAACACACCACATGAACACCTGATTGATGTTCCTGATAGAGTGAAAGATCCTGCAAAACCTATGTAACCTCTTTGGATGAAATTATGACAAATTTATGTCTTGATATCTTCTTTGAACATCCTGCATCAACAATGCTTGAACTTCTTGAAATGACTAACACAAACAAATATGAACCTCCTGAAACACTCTGCATCCCTCAAACATTCTCGAAACCATCTCTAAACAAGAAACAACTCAGTGAAGACACATTGTGCTCTTGAGAACATATTATCAATATGAACACACTAAAGCAACACACATCCTATCATGAAGCAACAACTCTGAACCATCAATACCTTTTTGACATCAATGACAACCTGACTCCATCACTATCTAGTCAGCATGGTTAACCCTCAACTTTGATTGGCCATATCTTGCTCTATGAGCTCCGATCGAGGCAAAACGAGCGGCGTCGAAATCGTGACGATGAGCTTTTTGACTTAGTATCATTTTTGCATGGATTTGAGACAATCAATTTTTCACCTTTTTGAACCCCTGATTCACCTGTTTGACCGAACCTTTGACTGCACATAACTTCTACACACGAACTCCTTTTGAGCCCGTTCAAGTTGCGTTAAGATCATGTCAGCAACCTCTTTCCAATGATGCCGATTCTGTCATGTTCTCAAACTGTAAAAATTTTTGATCTTTTGAATCCATCTGGATCATTCCTCCCCACTTGGGATTCAAACCGCTCAACCCCCTTTTATAAGGATTCGTTTCTATTATCATTCTTTAAATAGAAAGAAGGCCCGTACATGTAGCAAAGAAAACCGCTTGGTATATTAGTGGAGAATGAAAATAACAAGCAGGAGGTCAGAGGTTCGACCCCCACAAACCAATCTTCTAACAATCACACCACCACATGTGCCAAGTGGCACCTAATCATTAGGCCACGTGGCATTACCTCATTCATCCGTCAGTGACATGTGTCACGCTGGATTGGTCCACATCATTAGACCTACCACGTCATCTATTGACTCAGATGTCACCATCTGCCATCTATCAACCTATGGACCTGCCATGTCAACAACTGCCACTGTGTCTGCCATGTCAACATGTTGACGTCATCATTGTATTGTCTAATCAGCACGGTCAACCCTCAACTTTGACCGGCCATATCTTGCCCTTACGAGCTCTAATCGAGGTGAAACCAGCGGCGTCAGAATCATGACGATGAGGTCTTCGACTTGGCATTATTTTTGCTTGGATTTGAGACAATCAATTTTTCACCTCTTTGAATGCCTGACTCACCTGTTTGACCAAACCTTTGACTGCACATAACTTCTGCATACAAACTCCTTTTGAGCCCGTTCAAGTTGCGTCAGGATCATGTCAACGAACTCCTCTTTCCAATGATGTTGATTCCGTCAGGTTCTAAGACTAAAAAATTATTAGTTCTTTTGTATCCACCTGAATCATTCTTCCCCACTCAGGGTTCAAACCACCTGACCCCATTTTATAGGGATTTGTTTCTATTATCATTCATTAAATAGAAAGGAGGCCCATATCTGTAACAAAGAAAGCCGCTTAGTATATTGGAGAAGAGTGAAAAAAGCAAGCAAGAGGTCAAGGGTTCAACCCCCACAAACAAACCTTTTAATAATCAAACCGCCACATGTACCATGTGGTACCCAATCATTGGGCCACATGGCATTACCACATTCATCCGTCAGTAACACGTGTCACGCTAGATTGGTCCAAATCTTTAGACCTGCCACATCATTTGCTCACTCAGATGCCGCCATCTGCCACGTGTCAAACTTTGGATCTGTCACGTCAACAACTACACTTTATCTGCCATGTCAACATGCTGACGTCATCATTGTACTATCTAGTCAGCATTCCTCAACTTTGACCAACCATATCTTGCTCATACGAGCTCTAATCGAGGCAAAACGAGTAGCGTTAGAATCATAGCAATGAGCTCTTCGACTTGGCATCATTTTTGCTTAGATTTGAGACAATTAATTTTTCACCTTTTCGAACCCTAATTCACCTGTTTGACCGAATCTTTGACTACACATAACATCTGCATACAAACTCCTTTTAAGCCCATTCAAGTTACATTATGATCGTGTGAGCGACCTCTTTCCAATGATTTGATTCCGTCAGGTTCTGAGACAGCAAGATTTTTAAGTCTTCTGGATCCACCTAGATCATTCCTCCCCATTGGGGGTTCAAACCACTGGACCCCTTTTTATATGGATTTGTTTCTATTATCATTCTTTAAATAGAAAGGAGGTCTATATATGTAGCAATGAAAGTCGCTTAGTACATTGGTGGAGAATGAAAATAGGAAGCAGGAGGTCAGGGGTTTGACCCCCACAAACCAACCTTTTAACAAGTAAATCGCCACATGTGCCACGTGGCACCCAATCATTGGGCCACATAGCATTCGCTCACTCGTCTGTCAGCAACACGTGTCATGCTAGATTGGTCCACATCTTCAGACCTGCCACGCCATCTGTTGAGTCAGATGTTGCCATCTGCCACGTCTCAACATCTGGACGTGCCACACCAACAACTGTCACTCTGTCTGCGATGCCAGCATGATGATGTCATCATTTTACTGTCTACTCAGCATGGTCAACCCTCAACTTTGACCAGCCATATCTTGCTCGTAGGAGCTCCGATCAAGGTGAAACGAGTGGCGTCAGAATCGTGACGACGCGCTCTTCGACTTGGTATCATTTTTGCTTAGATTTGAGATAATTAAATTTTCACCTTTTTCAATGCATGATTCACCTGTTTGACCGAACCTTTGACTGCACATAACTTATGCATACGAACTCCTTTTGAGCCCGTTCAAGTTGCGTCAGGATCCTGTCAGTGACCTCTTTTCAATGACGCTGATTCCGTAAGGTTCTGAGACTACAAAATTTTTAGGTCTTCTGGATCTATTTAAATCATTCCTTCCCACTGGAGGTTCAAACCATCCGACCCCCTTTTATAGGGATTCGTTTCTATTATCATTATATAAATAGAAAGGAAGCCTATATATGTAGCAAATAAAGTTGCTTGGTATATTGGTGGAGAGTGAAAATAGCAAGGTTCAACCCCACAAACCAACCTTTTAACAATCAAACCACCACATGTGCCACGAGACACCCAATCATTAGGCCACATGGCATTACCGCATTTGTCCGTCAGTGACACGTGTCACCTTGGATTGGTCCACATCTTCAGACAAGCCACGTCATCTGCTGACTTAGATGCCTTCTTCTGCCACATGTCAACCTCTGGACCTACCACGTCAACAACTGCCACTCTATCTACCATGTCAGCATGCTGATGTCATCATTGTACTATCTAGTCGACATGTAGCAAAGAAAGCCGCTTGGTATATTGGTGGAGAGTGAAAATAGCAAGCAGGAGGTCAGGGGTTAGACCCCCAAAAACCAACCTTTTAACAATCAAACCCCCACATGTGCCATGTGGCACCAAATCATTGGGCCATGTGGCATTACTTCATTCTTCCGTCAGTGACACATGTCACGTTGGACTGGTCCACATCTTCAGACCTGCCACATCATTTGCTGACTTAGATGTCGCCATCTGCTAGGTGTCAAACTCTGTACCTGCCATGTTAACAACTGCCACTGTGTCTGGCATGTCAGTATGTTGACATCATCATTGTACTGTCTAGTTAGTATGGTCAACCCTCAACTTTGACCAGCCATATCTTGCTCGTATGAGCTCCGATCGAGGTGAAACGAGTGGCGTCGAAATAGTGATGACGAGCTCTTTGACTTGGCATCATTTTTGCTTGGATTTGAGACAATCAATTTTTCACCTTTTTGAACACTTGATTCACCTATTTGACCGAACTTTTGACTGCACATAACTTCTGCATATGAACTCCTTATAAGCCCATTCAAGTTGCGTTAGGATCGTGTCAGCAACCTCTTTCTAATGATGTTGATTCTGTCATGTTCTCAGACTGCAAAAATTTTCAGCCTTCTGGATCCCCCTAGATAATTCCTCCCCACTTGGGATTCAAACCACTCAACCCACTTTTATAGGGATTCGTTTCTGTTATCATTCTTTAAATAGAAAGGAGGCCCATATATGTAGCAAAAAAAGTCGCTTGGTATATTGGTGGAGAGTGAAAATAGGAAGCAGGAGGTCAGGGGTTCGACCCCCATAAACCAATCTTTTAACAATCAAACCGCCACATGTGCCACATGGCACCCAATCATTGGGCCATATGGCATTACCTCATTCATCCGTTAGTGACATGTGTCACGTTGGATTGGTCCACATCATCAAACCTGCCATTTCATCTGCTAACTTAGATGATGCCATCTGCCATGTGTCAACTTCTGGATCTGCGACGTCAACAACTACCACTATGTCTGTCAAGTTAGCATGCTGACGTCATCATTGTATTATCTAGTCAGCATCGTCAACCCTCAACTTTAACTGGCCATATCTTTCTCATACGAGCTCTAATCGAGGCGAAATGAGTGGCGTTGGAATCGTGGCGACGAGCGCTTCGACTTGGCATCGTTTTTGCTTGGATTTGAGACAATCAATTTTTCACCTTTTTGAACACCTGATTCACCTGTTTGACAAAATTTTTGACTACACACAACTTCTGCATACGACCTCCTTTTGAGCCCGTTCAAGTTACGTCAGGATCGTGTCAGCGACCTCTTTCCAATGATGCTAATTCTGTCAGGTTCTAAGACTACAAAATTTTTAGTTCTTCTTTATCCACCTGGATCATTCCTCCCCACTAGGGGTTCAAACAACCCGACCCCCTTTTATAGGGATTCGTTTCTATTATCATTCATTAAATAGAAAGGAGGCCCATATATCTAGCAGAGAAAGCCGCTTGGTATATTAGTGGAGAGTGAAAAAAGCAAGCAGGAGGTCGGGGGTTCGACCCCCACAAACCCACCTTTTAACAATCAAACTGCGACATGTGCCACGTGGCACCAAATCACTGGGCCACGTGGCATTACCTCATTCGTCTATTAGTGACATGTGTCATGCTGGATTGGTTCACATCTTCAGACCTGCCACGTCATCTACCGACTCAGATGCCGCCATCTGTCACGTGTCAAACTCTGGATCTACCATGTCAACAACTGCCACTGTGTTTGCCATTTCAGCATGTTGATGTCATCATTGTACTATCTAGTTAGTATGGTCAACCCTCAACTTTGACCAACCATATCTTGCTCGTACAAGCTCTGATCCAGGCAAAATGAGTGGCGTCAGAATCGTGGTGACGAACTCTTCGACTTGGCATCATTTTTGCTTGGATTTGAGACAATCAATTTTTCACTTTTTCAAACGACTGATTCGTTTGTTTTACCAAACCTTTCACTACACATAACTTCTGCATACGAACTCCTTTTGAGCCCGTTCAAGTTGTGTTAGGATCGTGTCAATGACCTCTTTCCAATGATGCTAATTCCGTCGGGTTATGAGACTGCAAGATTTTTAGGTCTTCTAGATCCACCTAGATCATTCCTCCCTGCTAGGGATTCAAACCACCTGACCCCCTTTTATAAGGATTTGTTTCTATTATCATTCTTTAAATAGAAAGGAGGCACGTATCTGTAGCAATGAAAGTCGCTTGGTATATTGGTGGAGAGTGAAAATAAGAACCAGGAGGTCAGGAGTTTGACCCCCACAAACTAACCTTTTAACAAGGAAATTGCCACATGTACCACGTGGCACCCAATCATTGGGCCATGTGGCATTCACTCATTCGTTCATTAGTGACACATGTCACGCTGGATTGGTCCACATCTTCAGACCTGCCACGTCATCTGTTGAGTCAGATGCCACCATCTGCTACGTGTCAACATTTGAACCTGCCACGACAACAATTGCCACTATGTTTGCTATGTTAGCGTAATGACATCATCATTGTACTGTCTAGTTAGCATGGTCAACCCTCAACTTTGACTGGCCATATCTTGCTCATACAAGCTCCGATCAAGGTGAAACGAGCGGCATCAGAATCGTGGTGAGGAGCTCTTCGACTTGGCATCATTTTTTTTAGATTTGAGACAATAAATGTTTCACCTTTTTAAACGCATGATTCGCCTATTTGACCAAACCTTTGACTGCACATAACATCTGCATATGAACTCCTTTTGAGCCCGTTCAAGATGCGTCAGGATCGTACCAGCAACCTCTTTCCAATGATGCTAATTTTGTCAAGTTCTGAGACTTCAAAATTTTTAGGTCTTCTGGATCCATTTAGATCATTCCTTCTCACTAGGGGTTCAAACCAGTTGACCCCTTTTATAGGGATTCATTTCTATTATCATTTTTTAAATAGAAAGGAAGCTCATATATGTAGCAAAGAAAGCCACTTGGTATATTGGTGGAGAGTGAAAATAGCAAGGTTCAACCACACAAATGAACCTTTTAACAATCAAACCGCCACATGTGCCACATGGCACCCAATCATTAGGCCACATGGCATTACCTCATTCGTCCGTCAGTGACACGTGTCACACTAGATTGGTCCACATCTTCAGACTCAGATGCCGCCATCTGCTAACTCAGATGCCGCCATCTGCTATGTGTCAATCTCTAGACCTACTACGTCAACAATTGCCACTGTGTCTACCATGTCAGCATACTCATGTCATCATTGTACTGTCTAGTTGACATGGTCAACCTTCAACTTTGACTGGCCATATATTGCGCGTATGAGCTCTGATCGAGGCGAAATGAGTGGTGTTGAAATCGTGGCGATGAGCTCTTTGACTTGGTATCATTTTTACTTCGATTTGAGACAATCAATTTTTCACCCTTTCAAACGCCTTATTCCCCTGTTTGATAGAACCTTTGACTGCACATAACTTCTGCATACGAACTCCTTTTGAGCCCATTCAAGTTGCCTCAGGATTGTGTTAGTGACCTCTTTCCAATGATGTTGATTCTGTTAGGTTTTGAGACTGAAAAATTTTTAGTTCTTTTGTATGCATCTAGATCATTATTCCCCACTAGGGGTTCTAACCACCTGACACCCTTTTATAGGGATTCATTTCTATTATCATTCTTTAAATAGAAAGGAGGCCTGTATATGTAGAAATAAAAGCCACCTGGTATATTGGTGGAGATTGAAAATAGCAAGCAGGAGATCAGGTGTTTGACCCCCAGAAACCAACCTTTTAACAATCAAACTGCCACATGTGCCACGTGGCAGCCAATCATTGGGCCACATGGCATTACCCATTCTTCCGTCAGTAATAGGTGTCACGTTGAATTGGTCCACATCTTCAGACCTGCCACGTCACTTGTTGATTCAGATGCCGCCATCTGCCACGTGTCAAACTCTAAACCTGCCACGTCAACAACTGCCACTGTGTCTGCTATGTCAATATGCTAATGTCATCATTGTATTATCTAGTCAGCATGGTCAACCCTAACTTTGACCGGCCATATCTTGCTTGTATGAGCTCTGATTGAGGCGAAACGAGCGGTGTCAAAATCATGACGACGAGCTCTTCGACTTGGCATCATTTTTGCTTGGATTTGAGACAATCAATTTTTCACCTTTTTGAATGCATAATTCACCTGTTTGACCGAACCTTTGACTACACATAACTTATCCATACAAACTCTTTTTAAGCCTGTTCAAATTACATTAGGATTGTGTCAGCAACCTCTTTCCAATGATGTTGATTCTGTCATGTTCTTAGACTGCAAAATTTTTCAGTCTTCTAGATCCACCTGGATCATTCTTCCCCATTTGGGGTTCAAACCACCTGAGTCCATTTTATAGGAATTCGTTTCTATTATAATTCTTTAAATAGAAATGAGGCCCATATATGTAGCAAAGTAAGCCACTTGGTATATTGGTGGAGAGTGAAAATAGCAAGCAGGAGGTCAGGGGTTCGACCCCCACAAACAAATCTTTTAACAATCAAACCGCCACATGTGCTGACTTGGTCCACATCATTAGACCTACCACATCATCTGTTGACTCAGATGCCGCCATCTGCCATGTGTCAACCTCTAGACCTGCCATGTCAACAACTACCACTGTGTCTGCCATGTCAGCATGTTAAGGTCATCATTTATTGTCAAGTCAGCATGGTCAACTATCAACTTTGACCGGCCATATCTTGCTTGTATAAGCTCCGATCAAGGCGAAACGAGCGGCATCAGAATCGTGGCAACGAGCTCTTCAACTTCGCATCATTTTTGCTTGGATTTGAAACAATCAATTTTTCACCTTTTTGAATGCTTGTTTCAACTATTTCACCAAACCTTTGACTGTACATAACTTATGCATACGAACTCCTTTTGAGACCGTTCAAGTTGCGTCAAAATCGTGTCAGCGGCCTCTTTCCAATGATGTTGATTCCGTCAGTTTCTAAGACTGTAAAATTTTTAGTTCTTCTATATCCACCTAGATCATTCCTCCCCACTGGGGGTTCAAACCACCCGACCCTCTTTTTATAGGGATTCGTTTTTATTATCATTCATTAAATAGAAAGGAGGCCTGTATATGTAGCAAAGAAAGCAGCTTGGTATATTTGTGGAGAGTGAAAATAGCAAGGTTTGACCCCACAAACCAACCTTTTAACACTCAAACCGCCACATGTGCCATGTGGCACACAATCATTAGGCCACATGGCATTATGTCATTCCTTTGTCAGTGACACATGTCACACTAGATTTGTCCACATCTTCAGACCTACCACGTCATCTGCTGACTTAGATCCCGCCATCAGCTACGTGTCAACCTCTGGACCTACCACGTTAACAACTGCCACTATGTCTGCCATGTCAGAATGCTAATTTCATCATTGTACTGTCTAGTCGAACTCCTTTATGAACGCCTAGTTCCCCTGTTTGAGCAAACCTTTGACTGCACATAACTTCTGCATACGAACTCCTTTTGAGCCCATTCAAATTGCGTCAAGATCATGTCAGCGACCTCTTTCCAATGATGTTGATTTCGTCAAGTTCTCAAACTGCAAAATTTTTAGTTCTTTTGTATCCATCTGGATCATTATTCCTCACTGGGGGTTCAAACCACCCGACCCCCTTTTATAGGGATTTATTCTATTCTCATTCTTTAAATAGAAAGGAGTCCCATATATGTAGCAAAGAAAGCGGCTTGGTATATTGGTGGAGAATGAAAATAGCAAGCAGGAGGTCAGGGGTTTGACCCCCACAAACCAACCTTTTAACAATCAAACCACAACATATACCACGTCACACCCAATCATTTGGGCACGTAGCATTACCTCATTCTTCCATCAGTCACATGTGTCACGCTGGATTGGTCCACATCTTCAGACCTGCCACATCATCTGCTAACTCAGATGCTGCCATCTGCCATGTGTCAAACTCTAGACCTACCACGTCAACAACTACCACTATGTCTGACATGTCAGCATGTTGATGTCATCATTGTATTGTCTAGTCAGCATGGTCAACCCTCAACTTTGACTGGTCATATCTTGCTTATATGAGCTTTGATCGAGGCAAAACAAGCAGCGTCGAAATCGTGACGACGAGCTCTTCGACTTAGTATAATTTTTGCATTGAATTGAGACAATCAATTTTTCACCTTTTTGAATGCCTAATTCGCCTGATTGACCAAACCTTTGACTGCACATAACTTCTGCATACGAACTTCTTTCGAGCCTGTTCAAGTTGCATTAGGATCGTATCAGTAACCTCTTTCCAATGATGTTGATTCCATCATTATCTCAGAATGCAAAATTTTTTGGTCCTCTGGATCCACCTAGATCATTCCTCCCCACTTGTGGTTCAAACCACCCGACCCCCTTTTATAGAGATTCATTTCTATTATCATTCCTTAAATAGAAAGGAGGCCCGCATATGTAGCAAAGAAAGCAACTTGGTATATTGGTGGAGAGTGAAAAAAGTAAGCAGGAGGTCAGGGGTTCGACCCCCACAAACCAATCTTTTAACAAAAAAACTGCCACATGTGCCACGTGGCATCCAATTATTGGGCCACATTGCATTACCTCATTCATCCGTCAGTGACACGTGTCATGCTGGATTGGTCTACATCTTCAGACCTGCCATGTCATCTGTTGACTTAGATGCCGCCATCTACCACATGTCAACATATGGACTTGCCACGCCAACAACTACCAATGTGTCTGGCATGTCACCATGATGACGTCATCATTGTACTGTCTAGTCAGTATGGTCAACCCTCAACTTTGACCGGCCATATGTTGCTCGTATGAGCTCCGATCAAAGTGAAATGAGCAGCGTCAGAATCGTGGCGACGAGCTCTTCGGCTTGGCATCATTTTTGCTTCAATTTAAGACAATAAATTTTTCACCTTTTGAATGCATGATTCACCTGTTTGACAGAACCTTTGATTGCACATAACTTCTACATACGAACTCCTTTTGAGCCTGTTCAAATTTCATCAGGATCGTGCCAGCGACCTCTTTCCAATGACATTAATTCCGTTAGGTTATGAGATTGCAAAAAATTTAGTTCTTCTCGATCCATTTAGATCATTCCTTCCTATTGGGGGTTCAAACCACCTGACCCCCTTTTATAGGGATTCGTTTCTATTATCATTCTTTAAATAGAAAGGAAGCTTGTATATGTAGCAAAGAAAGTTGCTTGGTATTTTGGTGGAGCGTGAAAATAGCAAGGTACGACCCCATAAACCAAACTTTTAATAATTAATTCGCCACATGTGCCACATGGCACCCAATCATTAGGCCACATGGCATTACCTCATTCGTCCATCATTGACTCGTGTCACACTAGATTGGTCCACATATTCAGACCTTCCACGTCATCTGTTGATTCAGATGCCACCATCTGCCATATGTCAACATATGGACTTACCACATCAACAACTGCCACTGTATCTACCATGTCAGCATGCTGATGTCATCATTGACCGGCCATATCTTGCTCGTACGAGCTCCGATCAAGGTGAAACAAGCAGCGTCGAAATCATGGCGACAAGCTCTTCGACTTGGCATTATTTTTACTTGGATTTGAGAAAAACAAATTTTTACCTTTTTGAATGCATGATTCCCCTGTTTGATCAAAACTTTGACTACAAATAACTTCTACATACGAACTGCTTTTGAGCCCATTCAAGTTGCGTCAGGATCGTGTCAGCGACCTCTTTCCAATGATGTAAATTCTGTCATGTTCTAAGACTACAAAATTTTTACTTCTTCTGTATCCATTTGGATCATTATTCCCCACTAGGGGTTCAAACCACACGACCCCCTTTTATAGGGATTTGTTTCTATTATCATTCTCTAAATAGAAAGGAGGCCTGTATATGTAGGAAAGAAAGTCGCTTGGTATATTGGTGGAGAGTGAAAATAGCAAGCTGGAGGTCAAGGGTTCGACCCCCACAAACAAACCTTTTAACAATCAAACCACGACATCTGCCACGTGGCACCCAATCATTGGGCCACATGGCATTACCTCATTCTTCCATCAGTGACATGTGTCACGCTGGATTGGTCCACATCTTCAGACCTGCCACGTCATCTGCTAACTCAGATGCCGCCATCTGCCACGTGTCAAACTCTGGACCAACCACATCAACAACTGCCATTGTGTCTGCCATGTCAGCATGCTAATGTCATCATTGTACTGTCTAGTTAGCATGATCAACCCTCAACTTTGACCAGCCATATCTTGCTCGTATGAGTTCCGATCAAGGTGAAACGAGCGGCGTCAAAATCATGATGACGAGCTCTTCGCCTTGGCATCATTTTTGTTTGGATTTGAGACAATCAATTTTTCACCTTTTTGAACGCCTGATTCACCTGTTTGACTAAACCTTTGACTGCACATAACTTCTGTATATGAACTCCTTTTGAGCCCATTCAAGTTACCTTAGGATCGTGTCAGCAACCTTTTTCCAATGATATTGATTTTGTCATATTCTCAGACTGCAAAATTTTTTCGTCTTCTGGATCCACTTGGATCATTCCTCCCCACTTGGGGTTCAAACCACCCAACCCCCCTTTATAGGTATTCATTTCTATTATCATTCTTTAAATAGAAAGGAGGCCCGTATATGTAGCAAAGAAAGCCGCTTGGTATATTGGTGGAGAGTGAAAATAACAAGTAGGAGGTCAGGGGTTTGACCCCCACAAACCAATCTTTTAACAATCAAACTGCCACATGTGCCACATGGCACCCAATCATTGGGCCACATGGCATTACCTCATTCATCCGTCAATGACACGTGCCACGCTGGATTGGTCCACATCACTAAACCTGACACATCATCTGTTGACCTACGATGTCAACAACTGCCACTATGTATGCCATGTCAGCATGCTGACGTCATCATTGTATTGTCTAGTCAGCATGGTCAACCCTCAATTTTGACTGACCATATCTTGCTCATACGAGCTTTGATCAAGGCGAAACAAGCGGCGTCAAAATCATGGCGACAAGCTCTTCGACTTGGCATCATTTTTTGTTGGATTTGAGACAATCAATTTTTCACATTTTTCAAACCTTGATTCACCTGTTTGACCAAACCTTTGACTGCACATAACTTCTGTATACGAACTCCTTTTGAGCCCATTCAAGTTGCGTCAGGATCATGTCAAAGACCTCTTTGCAAAATTTTTAGTTCTTATGTTCCACCTGGATCATTCCTCCCCACTTGGGGTTCAAACCACCAGACCCCCTTTTATAGGGATTCATTTCTATTATCATTCATTAAATAGAAAAGAGGCCTGTATATGTAGCAAAGAAAGCTGCTTTGTATATTGGTGGAGAATGAAAAAAACAAGCAGGTGGTCAGGGGTTCGACACCCACAAACCAACCTTTTTCAATCAAACCGTGACATGTGCCACATGGTAGCCAATCATTGGGCCATGTGGCATTACCTCATTCATTCGTTAGTGACATGTGTCATGCTTGATTGGACCACATCAACAATTGCCACTGTGTCTGCCATGTTAGCATGCTGACTTCATTATTGTACTATTTAGTTGGCATGGTCAAGCCTCAACTTTGACTAGCCATATCTTGCTTGTATGAGCTCTGATCGAGGCGAAACGAGCGGCGTCAGAATCGTGGTAACGAGCTTTTCGACTTGGCATGATTTTTTCTTGGATTTGAGACAATCAATTTTTTACCTTTTCCAATGCCTGATTTGCATGTTTGACCAAACCTTTGACTGGACATAACTTCTACATATGAACTCCTTTTGAGCCCGTTTAAGTTGCGTTAGGATCGTGTCAGCGACCTCTTTCCAATGATGTTGATTCCGTCAGGTTCTCAGACTGCAAGATTTTTAGGTCTTCTGTATCCACCTAGATCATTCCTCCCTACTGGGGGTTCAAACCACCAAACCCCCTTTTATAGGGATTTGTTTATATTATCATTCTTTAAATAGAAAGGAGGCTCATATATGTAGCAATGAAAACTACTTGGTATATTGGTGGTCAGTGACACGTGTCACGTTAGATTGGTCCACATCTTCAGACTTGCTATATCATCTGTTGAGTCAGATGCCGCCATCTACCACGTGTCAATATCTGCACCTGCTATGCCAACAACTGCCACAGTGTCTGCCATGTCAGCATAATGACATCATCATTGTACTATCTAGTCAGCATGGTCAACCCTCACCTTTGACCGGCCATATCTTGCTCGTATGAGCTCGGATCAAAGTGAAACGAGCGGCGTCAGAATCATGGTGACGAGCTCTTCGACTTGGCAATATTTTTGCTTCTATTTGAGACAATATGTTTTTCACCCTTTTGAACACATGATTCACTTGTTTGACTGAACCTTTCACTGCACATAACTTCAGCATACGAACTCCTTTTGAGCTCGTTCAAGTTGCGTCAGGATTGTGTCAGTGACCTCTTTCCAATGACGCTGATTCCTTTAGGTTCTGAGACTGCAAAATTTTTAGGTCTTCTGCATCCATTTAGATCATTCCTTCCTACTAGAGGTGCAAACCACCTGAACCCCTTTTATAGGGATTCGTTTCTATTATCATAATTTAAATAGAAAGGAATATGTAACAAAGAAAGCCGCTTGGTATATTGGTGGAGAGTGAAAATAGCAAGGTTTGACCCTACAAACCAACCTTTTAACAATCAAACTACCACATCTATGACGTGGCACCCAATCATTAGGACACATGGCATTACCTCATTCATCTGTCAGTGAAACGTGTCACACTGGATTGGTCCGCATCTTCAGACTTGTCACGTCATCTGCTGACTCAAATTCTATCATCTGCCACGTGTCAACCTCTGGACCTACTACATCAACAACTACCACTGTGTCTGCCATGTTAGCATACTGATGTCATCATTGTACTATCTAGTCAACATGGTCAACCCTCAACTTTGACCAGTTATATCTTGCTCGTACGAGCTCTGACCTAGGCGAAACAAGCGGCGTCAAAATTGTGGCAACGAGCTCTTCGACTTGGCATCACTTTTTATTGGTTTCAAGATAATCAATTTTTCACCTTTTTGAATGTCTAATTCACCTGTTTGACCAAACCTTTGAATGCACATAACTTCTACATATGAACTCCTTTTGAGCCCATTCAAGTTGTGTCAGGATTGTGTCAGCGACCTTTTCCAATGATGCTGATTCAATCAGGTTCTGAGACTACAAAAATTTTAATTCTTCTGTATCCATCTAGATCATTATACCCCACTAGGGGTTCAAACCACCTGACCCCCTTTTATAGGGATTTGTTTCTATTATCATTCTTTAAATAGAACGAAGGCCCGTATATGTAGCAAAGAAAGCCGCTTGGTATATTGGTGGAGAGTGAAAATAACACGTAGGAGGTCAGGGGTTCGACCCCCACAAACCAAACTTTTAACAATTAAACCACCACATATGCCACGTGTCATCCAATCATTGGGCCACGTGGTATTACCTCATTCACCCGTCAATGACACGTGTCACACTAGATTGGTCCACATCATCAGACCTGCCACGTCATCTACTGACTCAGATACTGCCATCTGCCATGTGTCAACCTCTGCGCCTGCCATGTCAACAACTACCACTGTGTCTGCCATGTCAGCATGCTAACATCATCATTGTATTGTATAGTCAGCATGCTCAACCATCAACTTTGACCGGCCATATCTTGTTCGTATGAGCTCCGATTGAGGCGAATGAAGCGGCGTTTGAATCATGGCGACGAACTCTTCGACTTAGCTTCATTTTTGCTTGGATTTGAGATAGTCAATTTTTCACATTTTTGAACGCCTTCACCTATTTGACCGATCCTTTGAATGCACATAACATCTGCATACAAACTCCTTTTGATCCCATTCAAGTTGCATTAGGATTGTTTCAGCAACCTCTTTCTAATGATGCTAATTGCGTCAGGATTGTTTAAGTGACCTCTTTATAATGATGATGATTCTATCAGGTTCTAATACTGCAAAAAATTTAGTTCTTCTATATCCACCTGGATCATTCCTCCCACTAGGGGTTCAAACCACCCAACCCCCTTTTATAGGGATTTGTTTCTACTATCATTCATTAAATAGAAAGGAGGCCCGTATATATCACAAAGAACACTAATTGGTATATTGGTGGAGAGTGAAAAAAGCAAGCAGGAGGTCAGGGGTTCAACCCCCCAAAACTAACTTTTTAACAATCAAACTGCCACATGTGCCATGTGGCCTCATTCGTCCATCAGTGACACATGTCACATTGGATTAGACCACATCTTCAGACCTACCACGGCATCTGCTGACTTAGATGTTGCCATCTGCCACGTGTCAAACTCTGGATTTGCTACGTCAACAACCGCCACTGTGTCTGCAATGTCAGCATCCTGACGTCATCATTGTACTATCTAGTCGACATGGTTAACCCTCAACTTTGACCAACCATATCTTGCTCGTACAAGCTCTGATATACGAACCTTTCACTACACATAACTTCTGCATATGAACTCCTTTTGAGCCCATTCAAGTTGCGTTAGGATCATGTTAGCGACCTCTTTCCAATGATGCTGATTCCATTAGGTTATGAGACGATAAGTTTTTTAGGTCTTCTGAATCCACCTAAATCATTCCTCCCCACTGGGGGTTCAAACCACCTAACCCCCTTTTATAGGGATTTGTTTCAATTATCATTCCTTAAATAGAAAGGAGGCCTGTATATGTAGCAATTAAAGTCACTTAGTATATTGGTGAAGACTCAAAATAGGACGCATGAGGTCAGGGGTTCGACCCCCACAAACCAACCTTTTAACAAGCAAATCACCACATGTGCCACGTGGCACCCAATCATTGGGCCACGTGGCATTCGTTCATTCCTCTGTCAGTAACACATGTCACATTGGATTGGTCCACATCTTCAAACCTACCACATCATCTATTGAGTCAGATGCCACCATCTGCCATGTGTTAACATTTGGACCTATCACGCCAACAACTACCACTATGTCTCCCATGTCAGCATGATGACATCATCGTTGTACTGTCTAGTCAGCATGGTCAACCCTCAACTTTGACTAGCCATATCTTGCTTGTACGAGCTTCGACCAAGGCGAAACGAGCGACGTCGAAATCATGGCGACGAGCTCTTTGGCTTGGCATCATTTTAGTTTAGATTTGGGACAATAATTTTTTTACCTTTTTGAAGGCATGATTCACCTGTTTGACTGAACCTTTGACTACACATAACTTCTACATCTGAACTCCTTTTGAGCCCGTTCATGTTGCGCCAGGATCGTGCTAGTGAACTTTTTCCAATGATGCTGATTCCGTTAGGTTCTGAGACAATAAAATTGTTAGGTCTTTTGGATCCATTTAGATCATTCCTTCCCACTGGGGGTTCAAACCACCCCACCCCCTTTTATAGGGATTTGTTTCTATTATCATTCTTTAAATAGAATGGAAGCCTGTATATGTAGCAAAGAAAGTCGCTTGATATATTGGTGGAGAGTGAAAATTGCAAGGTTTGACCCAACAAATCAACCTTTTAACAATCAAACCGCCACATGTGCCACGTGGCACCTAATTATTAGGCGACATGGCATTACCTCATTCGTCCATCAGTGACACATGTCACACTGGATTGCTCCACATCTTTAGACCTGCCACGTCATCCACTAACTCAGATGCTGCCATTTGCCATGTGTCAACTTCTAGACCTACCACGTCAACGACTGCTACTGTGTCTGCCATGTCAGCATGTTGATGTCATCATTGTATTGTCTAGTTGACATGGTCAACCCTCAACTTTTCCCGCCATATCTTACTCGTACGAGCTTCGATCGAGGCGAAATGAGTGGAGTTGAAATCGTGGCGACGAGCTCTTCGCCTTGGCATCATTTTTTCTTGGATTTGAGAAAATTAATTTTTCACCTTTTTCAATGCCTAATTCACATGTTTGACCGAACCTTTGACTACACATAAATTCTGCATATGAACTCCTTTTGAGCCCATTCAAGTTGCGTCAGGATCGTGTCAGCGACCTCTTTCCAATGATGTTCATTCCGTCAGGTTTTGAGACTGCAAAATTTTTACTTCTTCTGTATCCATCTAGATCATTATTCCCCACTGGGGGTTCAAACCACCCAACCCCCTTTTATAGGGATTTGTTTCTATTATCATTCTTTAAATAGAAAGGAGGCATGTATATGTAGCAAAGAAAGCCGCTAGGTATATTGGTGGAGAGTGAAAATAGCAAGTAGAAGGTCAGGGGTTCGACCCCCACAAACCAACCTTTTAACAATCAAACCACCACATGTGCCACGTGGCACCCAATCATGGGCAACGTGGCATTACCTCATTCTTCTGTCAGTGACACGTGTCACGCTGGATTGGTCCACATCTTCAAACCTGCCACATCATCTGTTGACTTAGATGCTACCATTTCCCACGTGTAAAACTTTGGACCTACCATGTCCACAACTGCCACTATGCCTCCCATGTCAGCATGATGATGTCATCATTGTACTGTCTAGTCAGCATGGTCAACTCTTAACTTTGACCGGCCATATCTTGCTTGTATGAGCTCCGATCAAAGTGAAACGAGCAGCATCAAAATCATGATGATGAGCTCTTCAAGTTGGCGTCATTTTTTCCTTGGATTTGAGAAAATTAATTTTTACCTTTTTGAACGCCTAATTTGCCTATTTGACCGAACCTTTGACTATACATAACTTCTGCATACGAACTCCTTTTGAGCCCATTCAAGTTGCATTAGGATCATGTCAGCAACCTCTTTCCAATTATGATGATTCCATCATGTTCTCAGACTGCAAAAAAATTTGATCTTTTGGATCCACCTGGATCATTCCTCCCCACTTGGGGTTCAAACCACCTGACCATTTTTTATATGGATTCGTTTCTATTATCATTCTTTAAATAGAAAGGAGGCCTGTATATGTAGCAAAGAAAACTGCTTGGTATATTGGTGGAGAGTGAAAATAGCAAGCAGGAGATTAGGGGTTCGACCCCCACAAACTAATCTTTTAACAATTAAACTGCCACATGTGCCACATGGCACCCAATCATTGGGCCACGTGGCATTACCTCATTCATCCTTCAGTGACACGTTCCATGCTAGATTGGTCCATATCATAAGACCTGAAACGTCATCTATTGACTAAAATGCCGCGATCTACCATGTGTCAACCTCTGGACCTACTATGTCAACAACTACCACTATGTTTGCCATGTCAGCATGCTAGCGTCATCATTGTATTGTCTAGTCATCATGGTCAACCCTCAATTTTTCCCGTCCATATCTTGCTCGTACGAGCTCCAATCGAGGCAAAACGAGCGGCGTCAGAATCATGGCGATGAGCTCTTCGACTTAGCATCATTTTTGCTTGGATTTGAGACAATCAATTTTTCACCTTTTTGAATACCTGATTTGCCTGTTTGACTGAACCTTTGATTGCACATAACTTATGCATACGAATGCATTTTGAGCCCATTCAAGTTGTGTTAGGATCATGTCAGTGAACTCTTTCCAATGATGTTGATTCTGTCAGGTTCTAAGACTGCAAAATTTTTAGTTCTTCTGTATCCACCTGGATCATTCCTCCCCACTAGGGGTTCAAACCACCTAACCTCCTTTTATAGGGATTCGTTTCTATTATCATTCATTAAATACAAAAGAGGCACATATATGTAGCCATGAAAACCACTTGTTATATTGGTGGAAAGTGAAAAAAGAAAGTAGGAGGTCAGGGGTTCGACCCCCACAAACCAACCTTTTAACAATCAAATGACATGTACCACGTGGCATGGTTGGGCTTAAACAACACACCCTAAGCTTTGTCTTTCTTGGGTGGGGCTCGCTTAACCCATCCAGCCTTTAACCCCTCAGGTAACTACTACCAGTCGATGTCAAGTGCGAAAGTTTGGTCAATGTCAACGGTTTAATCAAACAGTTTAGGGGCACCTTTGAATTCACTGCCACTCCCGTTGCTTTCCTGTTTTGTTTCCTGCCCATAGCAGAGGTCCCGCCCAAATGTTCCCACCTAGACCATTTCCGTCCACCCTTTGAGATTGACTAGTATATAAACATATTAATATTCATTTGATCGTATCAACAGACAATTGCACTAGGCTACCAGCAACCGTAGCTTGATCGAGGACATTGTATTGACATTTTAATTAGACAATGTTCTTTCTTTTGGATTATAATAGGTCAAAATCAGACCATTTTCTTTCTTTTGGATTATGTTTTGATCAGACACTGTATATTAAGCAAACTATATTCGTAACTTTGCATGTAGCGATTTGGTTATCAACTAATGTATTTATATCCTCTGGTTATATCCATTTTGGCATGACAAGGAGGATGTTAGTGAGGATTATGAATCAGTTTTCACCTATCTATTGCTTTTTATGATTTTAATACAAATTCTTTATAATTTTCATAGGTCAAAAGGTATTTCACCAATGGAAATGTGGTAGAGAAGTTGAAGCTTCCAGCACCGTTTACAAAAGTTGATGATATTCCTACTTCCCAATGCATTTACTTTGACAATCATTGTTGAGGAGAGTAATAATCATTGTTGATTTCACTTTGACAATCATTGCCCACATTGACATTGGATATCCTTGGGATCTTTACAACTAATCTTGATGACAGGGATAATTACAATAATTAGATGTAAAATGTTTCAAATGGTTATCAAACATGTCTAGAATTTCTACCAAGTGTGTTATATAATGTGTGGACATTTTCTAATCAAATGCTAACATTTTTGTTTTTCTGCTAGATGAATATCAATTGGTCTCTCATCATGGACGAAGTTGTTCGACACCCCCTAGTGGAAAGTTTTCCTTCAAAGACCTTTCATGGGAGACATATATTCTTCAAGACTCATGGTTATTTTCAGCTTGGATTGAGATTGATAGATTGGATGAATTTATCAAGGGAGAGAGTTCAAGTGAATCCTTCCCAACCTTCTTTCATAAGAGTCATTCGAAGAAACCCCCTCTTGATTCTGATGTAAAAACCAAGATTAATAGCTTTTTGGAATACAACATGTAAGAATAATTAGTTAACTACAAATGTTCATACTCAATTATAAATTGCAAGAGTGATAGAATCATTGATTAACTACATATGTTAATAGTTTGAAGATTCTTTATGATTTTCAAAGGTATTGGTGTGCATATGGACCAAAGGACTTTAGGAAAAAAGATGCAAAACCTTTTGATCCTTCTTTAGTGCCCAAATCAAGAAAGGGTAGTAGACCTGGTCGCAAACATATACAATGTGGTTGTACCTGCCATTTTAGCACACAAGTCATGGTTCGTAAGCCAAACCATGTATTAGTATGGTTCGTAAGCCAAGCCATTTTTGGGAACAAGGTCCTTCTTTGCTCCATATATTATCAAACAATTGCATGGATGGGTAAAGTCATTGTTGTTGCTTGGCATGCTTGCAGATGTAGTACATAAAAAAATAAGAAAATGGTGCATGAGAAGATGACCATGTTTGAGGGTCAATCTTCTAGGGATGATTTTCTTACCATGGATGATATTGCAAACATTGATCGTAAAATTAAGACATCAAGCTACATGTTTGATGGTAATTATGCTATTTCAGTGTAATAATGGGTTTTGACAAAACCCAACAAGTGGTCTGCACATCAGGAGTACAATGCCACTAATGTCGATGGAGATGAGCAAATCCCATTTATTTTGGGAACTCAATTACTAGAGCAACTTGATTGGATGCTTGAATATCTACACAACAACATATTGGCCATGGATTCTACATTTGGTACAAATGCAATGAAAGTATGTTGTTCATTCCTTGATAGAGTTGAATTAAAAATGTTTATGTTCAAATAAAACATAGTATTAATACATTGTACCCTATGTCTTATAATAGTTTCAATTGTATACAATAGTTGCATTCGACTCGAAGCATACAGGGGTGCCTGTAGCATGGGTAATTATGTCTAGGTCTTGTGCATATGATATTGTATATTGGATGCGCATTCTTATCCAATGGGTTCACTTGAAGAATATTGAGTGGAGACTAAATGCATTCATGGTGGATGATGCAGGTGCTAAGATCAAAGCTATTAGGTGTTTCATCTTTCATTAAAACCTTGTATTTTTGTAAATATTTCAATATTATCCCATGGAAGAATATTATATACTAAGTAAAAGTATTCATGATGCAGAGAAGTGTTTCAGTGTGATGTATATCTATGCTCCTGGCATGTCAGACGTGCATGGCTAAAGAACTTGATCACAAAGGTTAAGGATAATGCAGCCAGGTGAGAGATGTTTGATAGACTTGGATATATCATGCATCATTCAATAGACAAGGATTCTGCAAGGAATGAGGTTCACATGTTTATTGAAGACTTTAAAGATACTCAACCCTTGTTTGTCGAATATTTTAAGGAATGGTAGTTTGATAGATTGAGTATGTGGGCTAGATGTTGCCATACACTAGAGCATGTAGGCTAGGAGACAAATGGTGCCATAGAGTCCTATCACTCACACCTAAAGAGATGATTCTTGAAGACAATCGAGCATGCTGCAAATCATCGTGTGATTGGTTAGTACATCAACTAACAACATATGTTTATGTCTATTATTGGTGGACACAAGTTAGCAAGAAACATGGTTTCTATAGGAACTTTGGTATTGAGAAGATTGAAAACACATCTTGGGTTTGAGCCTTGCAAATTCTAGATAGCCATGTTACGTTCAATGACACTAATGATCGCATAGCATGGGTGACAAGTGAAAGTAATCCTTGTTTTTTATATGAGGTGTATAGTTCCTCACCTGATCTATGTATGTGCTCTTGCAACATTTCAATACAAGGATACATGTGTAAGCATGTTATCAAGGTGAACTTGATGAGGGAGAGACAACATCTATCTATCTAACAGCTTGCATGTAGAACTTGATAATCTTGTTGGTATAGTTGCATCTATAGAAGAAGGATGTGCTACCAGTGTCTCAAATCATTTGGTAATTGACAAATATGATTTATTTTGCTCTATTGGCATATCATTCTTTGCAAAACATGTGTTTAAAATGCATCACAATGTCAATGTAGGAAACAATTGATGAATTTGATGGGATTGGAGGTAATAAAAATTGCCAAGACTTGGAGGATTATTGTGTGCATATGCAGGTTATGTTATAACCACATTTTGCTCATTCCAATTCTTGTTAGTTTCATTCATAATTTCTAAAACATGTCTATTTTTTTTTGTAGACCATTGACAATAGAGATGGATATGCAGAGATAGAAATGAAGTTGCAGATAAACAAGATTCGGGGAATTTTGACTAGCACATCTAATTTGGAAACACTTACTTTCATTGATAAGTATTTAGAGGACTTGTCAAACAAGGTCAAAAGTAGACACACCTCATCCCAGCCCAGATTAGACTATCCAAGTGTGCATCCATTTCACCCTGTACAAGATGGATTTGGTCACACTCTTCGTCGATAAAGAGACTTGATCAAGTGCATGAATGTGAGGAGAAGGTTGAGTATCTCCAACAAAAGACCTATATTTCCACAAATGCCATGAAATCCCAAGCATTGAAATTGGTTTGATGATCTCAATAGGGCAAGAAAACGAGACAAGGATCATACTCAATCCAATGAATTTAGTTTTGACATGGTTGATGACACAGGGTTTGCAAGCATGCAAGATAATGTAGAAAATACACAAGATTTTATTGAAAACACATAGGATAGTGTCATCACACTTTTTAGGTAGGTTCTTTCTAAAGGCATGCTATCATGTGTAACTAGCTCATTATGTAGACAAACTAAATTTTTGAACCCTAACCTTGTTAGCATATCTTATATTGAGATGGTCCTGAAGAGATTATGTATAGAGTTAAATTACATAAAATGCATAAAATAAGCAACTATGTATCAATCAATGAAACATTTTTATATTTAGTACTTGGTTTAAAATGTATGTTTTGTTCATGTTGGCCCTATGTGTTTAAAGCCTCTCACAATATTTCAAGATGTATTTTTTGCATTAGTGCTTTGTTGTGGATCTCTATATACTTGGTGACCATTAATCCTCTCAAACCAATGATTCATTGATTTATTACTCCATTTTCATGGTGCAATCTTATGGTTTCATGTGTAGTTGTATGCAGTCCTATAGATCTCCTAAGTGCTATGATCTTTGGTTTGTCTTGCATCAAGCATTAGATTTATTTAGATCCAACAAATCATAAAACTGAATGCTTTCTTTAAACTCTAGCAAATCCTTGAGGTGTGATGACCATTGAACTCTTTGACACCACTTTTAATCATCCAATCATGTGATGGATTTACAAATGTTGTTGTAATAGTGTTGATGGGTATGGCAGTGTTTTTAGTTATGTGTGGCAAATGCTTCAACCTTAGACTATAATCTTTGCACTTATTTATCTAAATTGAAATGTTTGCATATTCATGTGCCATCAACCAATGTCAAACACATGTCTAAGCTTCTATGGTAACATGTTTCGCTATGTTCAACCCCTTGATATGTATGTCTTAGAATACATCATTTTCAAAATGAGAGTGTTGAGTGTAAAGTTGAATGCATGTATACATACATGTCTTGAAAGTAGATATGAAACTCTAATTCTAATATCAAAATATTTCATGTGGAGAAAGGACATGATGAGTAGAATTTACATTACAATCTCTTTGTGAGAATTCATTTTAATAGCATCTCTCCATGTGTCATAATAACCAAAGTACTAGGTAAAAAAAATGTATATGTATATTTCCTACTACAACATGTGACATAAATCCTCTATCCTTTATCCTTTGATGGACATCCATACCCTATTCAAAACCTTCCTTTTTGGAATAGGCAAGGAGGATGCTAGCAAAGGTTGTGGAGTCCCACTTTACACCTGCCAATTGTATTTGCTTGAAAGTTTCTAAACCCTTTTCAACAAATCCATTTTGTGTTTATCTTGCAATCAGGGCATTCCATGAGAACAAATTTCTTTGAGGAATTATGTCAGATAGTTCATGTGACTTGTCTATGCTTCCATTGTATGGATATCTTGCCATCATGACATTCCATGAGATGACATCTCTTTGAGGCATTCTGTCAAACACTTCACGTGCCTCATGTATGCTTCCACATTTTGCATACATTTACAACATTTGACAAATTCTTGTATCCTTTATCATGTGATGGATTTCCATACCCTGCTCGAAACCTTCCATTTTGGCACAGGCAAGGAGGATGTTGGCAAAGGTTGTGGAGTTTGTCTTTATACATGCCAATTGTATTTGCTTGAAAGTTTCTAAAGCCTTTTCAACAAATCCATTTTGTGCATATCTTGCAATCAGGGCATTCCATGAGAACACATTTCTTTGAGGCATTCTGTTAGATAGTTCATGTGCGTTGTCTATGCTTCGACATTTTGGATATATTGCCATCATGGCATTCCTTGAGATGACATTTCTTTGAGGCAGTCTGTCAAACAGTTCAATTGCCTTGTCTATGCTTCCACATTTTGCATACATGTCTACCTGGGCAGTTACAACCACAACATTTGACAAAATTCTTTTATTCTTTATCATGTGATGGATGTCCATACCCTGTTCGAAACCTCCCATTTTGGCACAAACAGGGAGGATGCTAGAAAAGGTTATGGAGTTTGGATTTACACCTGCTAATTACATTTTCTTAGGTTCTAAAGCCTTTTCAACAAATCCATTTTGTGCATATCTTGCAATGAAGGCATTCCATGAGAACACATTTCTTTGAAGAATTCTGTCAAATAGTTCACATGCCTTGTCTATGCTTCAACATTTGGGATATCTTGCTATTATGGTATTCCATGAGATGACATCTCTTTGAGGCATTCTGCCAAACAGTTCATATGCCTTGTCTATGATTCCACATTTTGCATACATGTCTACTTGGGTAATTACAGCCACAACATTTGACAAAATTCTTTAATCCTTTATCATGCGATAGCATACCCTATTCAAAACCTCCATTTTAAAACATGTAGGGAGGATGTTAGGAAAGGTTGCAGAGTTTGGATTTACACCTGCCAATTGCATTTTCTTGAAAGTTTCTAAAGCCTTTTCAACAAACCCATTTTGTGAATATACTGCAGTCATAGCATTCCATGAGACCACATTTATTTGAGGCATCTGGTCAAACTGTTCAGGTCCCTTATCTATGCTTCCGCATTTCGTACACATGTCTACCAGGGCAGTTACAGTTACAACATCTAACAATATTCCTCTATCCTTTATCCTGTGATGGATGCCCATACCCTGTTCCAAAGCTCCATTTTTGGCATAGGCAGGGAGGATGTTGGCAAAGGTTGTGGAGTCTAGATTTACACCTGCCAATTGCATTTGCTTGAAAGTTTCTAAAGCCTTTTCAACAAACCCATTTTGTGCATATACTGCAGTCATAGCATTCCATGCGACCACATTTCTTTGAGGCATCTGGTCAAATAGTTCAGGTCCCTTGTCTATGCTTCCACATTTTGCATACATGTCTACCAGGGCAATTATAGTTACAGTTACAAGTTTGTTGTGGATGGGTGTAACTGTGTACATGGATTGATTCCATCACTCCATTATCAACAGTGATAACTTAGCACCTTAAGTTACTGCTTTATTCTTTTACCAAGAAAAAAACTAAATAGGTTTCACAATAATGTCAAGAAAAGTGTGGTGTTCCAAAAAAATCCCAAACACAAAAGCATTCTAGAAAATGTTTGAACTTTTGAGGTAAAGCCTACAATAAATTGAGTAATATTTATGGAGGGGAAGGGCATTATTGTTGTATCCTACTCACTCTCAATTGGTAAATCAATTTTATCTTTTCTTAAAACAAAAAAGTAAAGTTCAGCAATTATTGGTTCATGTTATAATGTTCTTGTATTTGATATTGTCAATGTAATGCTTCTTCAGCAGGTCCCTTGTTTATGCTTTCACATTTTGCATACATGTCTACCAAGGTAGTTACAGTTACAACATCTAACAATATTCCTCCATCCTTTATCTTTTGATGGATGCCCATACCCTGTTCCAAAGCTCCCTTTTTGGCACAGGCAGGGAGGATACTGGCAATGGTTGTGAGAGTCTAGCTTTACACCTGCCAATTGCATTTGCTTGAAAAATTTTAAATCCTTTTCAACAAACGCATTTTGTGCATATCCTGCAATCGCAGTATTCCATGAGACCACGCTTCTTTGAGGCATCCGATCAAACAGTACATGTGCCTTGTCTATGCTTCCACATTTTTATAGCTATAATAGCTACTATGTTTGAATCCTTTATCTTGGATGTCCATACCCTGTTTGAAACCTCCCATTTTTGCATAGGTTGGGAGTGCGCTGCAAAAGCAAGCCTTAAAGGATGGAGCCCTGTTTGTTGCATATGGTGAAATAGGGCGACTGCCTCGTGAGGACATCAATGTCTTCTAAGTGGATTTGAAATGAAACCGGCGGGCGTGGATATGAAATGAAACCAACGGGAGTGGATTTGAATTGAAACTGGCGGCAGTTAGTTTAATAAGCTACTAAAACTGCTAACTGTGGTAGTTGTTTTATTAAGCTGCCAAAAGCCGCTGACATCGACAAAACTTCTGCACATGACATCGACTGGCAGAAGTTACCTAAGGGTTAAGAGGCTGGACGGGTTAAGCGGACCCCACCCAATCAAGTCAAAGCTTAGGGTGTGTTGTTTAAGCCCAGCCACATGGCACCCAATCATTGGGCCACGTGGCATTACCTCATTCGTCCGTCAATGACACGTGTCATGCTGGATTGGTCCACATCTTCAGACCTGCCACGTCATCTGCTGATTCAGATGACGCCATCTGTCATGTGTCAAACTCTAGATCTGCCACATCAACAACTGCCACTGTGTCTTCCATGTCAGTATGCTGACATCATCACTGTACTATCTAGTCGGCATGGTCAACCCTCAACTTTGACCAGCCATATCTTTCTCGTATGAGCTCCGATTGAGGCGAAACGAGCGGCGTCAGAATCATGTGATGAGCTCTTCGACTTGGCATCATTTTTACTCAGATTTGACACAATCAAATTTTCACCTTTTTGAGTGTCTAATTCACCTGTTTGACCAAACCTTTGACTACACATAACTTCTGCATTCGAACACCTTTTGAGCCTGTTCAAGTTGCGTTAGGATCATGTCAGTGACTTCTTTCCAATGATGTTGATTCCATCAGGTTCTGAGACTGCAAGATTTTTAGGTCTTCTGGATCCACCTAGATCATTCCTCCCCACTGGGGGTCCAAACCACATGACCCCCTTTTATATGGATTTGTTTCTATTATCATTCTTTAAATAGAAAGGAGGCCCGTATATGTAGCAATGAAAGACGCTTGGTATATTGGTGGAGAGTGAAATAGGAAGCAGGAAGTTAGGGGTTTGACCCCCACAAACTAACATTTTAACAAGCAAATCAATACATGTGCCACGTGGCACCTAATCATTGGGCCTCATGGCATTCGCTCATTTGTCCGTCAGTGACACATGTCAAGCTGGATTGGTCCACATCTTGAGACCTGCCACGTCATCTGTTGAGTCAGATGCCACCATCTGCCACGTGTCAACATCTAGACCTGCCACGCCAACAACTGCCACTGTGTCTGCCATGTCAGCATGATGACATCATCATTGTACTATCTAGTCAACATGGTCAACCCTCAACTTTAACCGGCCATATCTTGCTCGTACGAGCTCCGATCAAGGTGAAACGAATGGTGTCAGAATCGTGGCGACAAGCTCTTCAACTTGGTATCATTTTTTTGGATTTGAGACAATAAATTTTTCACCTTTTTGAATGCATGATTCACCTGTTTGACCGAACCTTTGACTGCACATTCCTTCTGCATACGAAATCCTTTTGAGCCCGTTCAAGTTGCATAAGGCTCGTGCCAACGACCTCTTTCCAATGATGTTGATTCCATCAGGTTCTAAGACTGCAAAATTTTTAGGTCTTCTGGATCCATTTAAATCATTCCTTCCTATTAGGGGTTCAAACCACCTGACCCCCTTTTATAGGGATTCATTTCTATTATCATTCTTTAAATAGAAAGGAAGCCCATATATGCAGTAAAGAAAGTCGCTTGGTATATTGGTGGAGAGTGAAAATAGCAAGGTTCGAGCCCACAAACCAAACTTTTAACAATCAAACCGCCACATATGTGGCACCCAATCATTAGGCAACATGGCATTACCTCATTCGTGCATCAGTGACACCTGTCACACTAGATTGGTCCACATCTTTAGACCTGCCACGTCATTGCTGACTCAGATGCCGCCATCTGCCACGTGTCAACCTCTAGACCTACCACGTCAACAACTACCATTGTGTCTGTCATGTCAACATGCTCATGTCATCATTGTATAGTCTAGTCGACATGGTCAACCCTCAACTTTGACCGGCCATATCTTGCTTGTACGAGCTCTGATTGAGCTGAAACAAACGACGTCAAAATCGTGGTGATGACCTCTTCGACTTGGCATCATTTTTTCTTATATTTGAGACAATCAATTTTTCACCTTTTTGAATGTCTGATTCAACTATTTGACCGAGCCTTTGATTGAACATAACTTCTGCATACGAACTCATTTTGAGCCCATTCAAGTTGTGTCAGGATCGTGCCAGCAACCTCTTTCCAAAGATACCGATTCTGTCAGGTTTTGAGACTGCAAAATTTTTAGTTCTTTTGTATCCATCTAGATCATTATTCTCCATTGGGGGTTCAAACCATCTGACCTCCTTTTATAGGGATTCATTTCTATTATCATTCTTTAAATAGAAAGGAGGCCCGTATATGTAGCAATGAAAGTTGCCTTGTATATTGGTGGAGAGTAAAAATAGCAAGCAGGAGGTCAGGGGTTCGACCCCCACAAACCAACATTTTAACAATCAAACCACCACATGTACCACATGGTACCCAATCATTGGGCCACGTGGCATTACCTCATTCCTCCATCAGTGACACGTGTCACACTGGATTGGTCCACATCTTCAGACCTGCCACATCATCTGCTGACTTAGATGTCGCCATCTGCGATGTGTCAAACTCTAGACCTGGCACGTCAACAACTACCACTATGTTTGCCATGTCAGCATGTTGACGTCATCATTGTATTGTCTAATCCGCATGGTCAACCCTCAACTTTCACCGGCCATATCTTGCTCGTATGAGCTCCGATCGAGGTGAAACAAGCGGCGTCGAAATCATGACGATGAACTCTTCAACTTGGCACCATTTTTGCTTGGATTTGAGACAATTAATTTTTAACCTTTTTGAAAGTCTGATTTGCCCATTTGACCGAACCTTTGATTGCACATAACTTCTGCATACGAACTCTTTTTGAGCCCGTTCAAGTTGCGTTAGGATCGTGTCAGCAACCTCTTTCCAATGATGTTGATTCCATCATGTTATCAAACTCTAAAATTTTTTGGTCTTTTGCATCCACTTGAATCATTCCTCCCCACTTGGGGTTCAAACCATCTGACCCCCTTCTATAGGCATTCGTTTCTATTATCATTCATTAAATAGAAATGAGGCCCGTATATGTTGCAAAGAAAGCCACTTGGTATATTGGTGGAGAGTGAAAATAGAAAGCAGGAGGTTAGGGGTTCGACCCCCACAAACTAATCTTTTAACAATTAAACTGCTACATGTGCCACATGGCACCCAATCATTGGGCCACGTAGCATTACCTCATTCATCTGTCAGTGACACGTGTCACGTTGGATTGGTCCACATCATCAGACTTGCCACATCATCTACTAACTTAGATGCCGCCATATGCCATGTGTCAACCTCTGAACCTGCCACGTCAACAACTACCACTGTGTGTGCCATGTCAGCATGCTCACGTCATCATTGTATTGTCCAGTCACCATGGTCAACCCTCAACTTTGACCGGCCATATCTTGCTCGTACGAGCTCCAATTGAGGCGAAACGAGTGGTGTCAGAATTGTGGCGACAAGTTCTTCGACTTGGCATCATTTTTTTGGATTTGAGACAATCAATTTTTTAACTTTTTGAACGCCTGATTCGCTTGTTTGACCAAACTTTTGACTGTGCATAACTTCTACATATGAACTCTTTTTGATCACATTCAAGTTGTGTCAGGATCATGTCAGCGACCTCTCTCCAATGATGTTGATTTCGTCAATTTCTAAGACTGCAAAATTTTTAGTTCTTTTGTATCCCCCTGGATCATTCCTCCCCACTAGGGGTTCAAATGACCCAACCCCATTTTATAGGGATTCGTTTCTATTATCATTCATTAAATAGAAAGGAGGCTCATATATTTAGCAAAGAAAGTGGCTTGGTATATTGGTGGAGAGTCAAAAAAGAAAGCAGGAGGTCAGGGGTTCGACCCCCACAAACCAACCTTTTAACAATCAAACTACCACATGTGCCATGTGGCACCCAATCATTGGGCAATGTGGCATTACCTCATTCATCCATTAGTGACACATGTCACATTGGATTGGTCCACATCTTCAGACCTGCCATGTCATCTGTTGACTCATATGCCGCCATCTACCACGTGTCAAACTCATGATCTGCCATGTCAACAACTGCTAGTTTATCTGCATGCTGACGTCATCATTGTACTATCTAGTCAGCATGGTCAACCCTCAACTTTGACCAACCATATCTTGCTCATATTAACTTTGATCGACGTGAAACGTGCGGCGTTAGAATCGTAGTGACGGGCTCATCAGCTTCGACTTGGCGTCAGAACATTTGACAGCACATAACTTCTGCATACGAACTCCTTTTGAGCCCGTTTAAGTTGCGTTATGATCATGTCCACGACCTCTTTCCAATGATGCTGATTCCTTCAGGTTCTGAGACTATGAGATTTTTAGGTCTTCTAGATCCACTTAAATCATTCCTCCCCACTCGGGGTTCAAACCACCTGACCCCCTTTTATAGAGATTTGTTTCTATTATCATTTTTTAAATAGAAAGGAGGCCTGTATATGTAGCAATGAAAGCCGCTTGGTATATTGGTGGAGAGTGAAAATAGGAAGTAAGAGGTTAGCGGTTCAATGCCCACAAACCAACCTTTTAACAAGCAAATCACCATATGTACCATATGGCACCCAATCATTTGGCCATGTGGCATTCACTCATTCATTCATCAGTGACATGTGTCACGCTAGATTGGTCCACATCTTCAGACCTACCATGTCATATGTTGAGTCAGATGCTGCCATCTGCCATGTGTCAACATTTGGACTTGCCATGCCAACAACTGCCTCTGTGTCTACCATGTCAGCATGATGACATCATCATTGTACTGTCTAGTTAGCATGGTCAACCCTAAAATTTAACTGGCCATATCTTGCTCATACGAGCTTCGATCAAGGCAAAATGAGCGGCGTCGAAATCATGGTGACGAGCTCTTCGACTTAACATCATTTTTTCATGGATTTGAGACAATAAATTTTTCACCTTTTTAAATGCACGATTCCCTATTTTATCGAACCTTTGACTGCACATAACTTCTACATACAAACTCCTTTTGACCCCATTCAAGTTGCGTCAGGATCACACCAGTGACCTCTTTCCAATGAATCTAATTCTATTAGATTCTAAAACTACAAAATTTTTAGGTCTTCTTGATCCATTTAGATCATTCGTTCACACTAGGGGTTCAAACCACCTGACCCCCTTTTATAGGCATTCGTTTCTATTATAATTCTTTAAATAGAAAGGAAGCCCATATATGTAGCGAATCAAGACGCTTGGTATATTGGTGGAGAGTGAAAATAGCAAGGTTCGACCCGACAAACCAACCTTTTAACAGTCAAACTGCCACATGTACCACGTGGCGCCCAATCATTTGGCCACGTGGCATTACCTCATTCTTCCATCAGTTACACATGTCACAATGGATTGGTCCACAATCTTCAAACCTGCCACGTCATCTGTTGACTCAGATGCCGCCATCTACCACATGTCAAACTCTAGACCTGCCACATCAACAACTGCCATTGTTTCTGCCATGTTAGCATGCTGACATCATCATTGTACTGTCTAGTCAGTAGGGTCAACCCTCAACTTTGACTAGCCATATTTTGCTTGTATGAGCTCCGATCGAGGCAAAATGAGCAGCGTCGAAATCGTGAGGACAAGCTCTTTGACTTGGCATCTTTTTTTTTCTTACATTTTGAGACAATCAATTTTTCACCTTTTTGAACACGTGATTCCCCTGTTTGACCGAACATTTGACTGCACATAAGTTTTAAATACGAACTCCTTTTGAGCCCATTCAAGTTGTGTTAGGATCGTGTCAGCGACCTCTTTGCAATGATGTTGATTCTCTCATGTTCTCAGACTGCAAAATTTTTTAGTTTTTTGGATCCACCTGGATCATTCCTCCCTAATGAGGGTTCAAACCACCCGACCCCCTTTTATAGGGATTCAGTTCTATTATCATTCTTTGAATAGAAAGGAGGCCTGTATATGTAGCAAAGAAAGTCGCTTGGTATATTGGAGAGTGAAAATAGCATGTAGGAAGTCAGGGGTTCGACACCCACAAACCAATCTTTTAACAATCAAATTGCCACATGTGCCACATGGCACCCAATAATTAGGCCATGTGGCATTACCTCATTCATCCATCAATGACACATGTCACACTAGATTAGTCCACATCATCCAACCTGCCACGTCAACGGCTGACTCTGATGATGCCATCTGGCATGTGTCAACCTCTGGACTAGCCACGTCAATAATGTTGCAGGTATGGGCCTAACCGGTGTTGTCATTGATGTCAACATACTCATGCTGCATTAATGAGAAGGATTGGATGAGCAGAGAGGAGCAATGGAGACAGTGAAGTGGAGATCCCAGCTAAGATATAGATCAGAGGTTGCGGTTCAAAGGGTTTGTAGATATGAGTCTTGAGATGATCTAGTCAAGTTTTCAGAGGTCCGCATGAAGATCTGAAGAAGTTATGGCCGCTTAAGTAGAACCGGCTCTGGCAAGTGTTCAGAGGTGACAGAGTGACATAGATAGGTCTGGTGAGATCTGGTAATGTACTATCCCATTCTGCAGATTTGAGGGAGTGTTAAGGACGTCCGTGTGAAGTGTCAACTCGATTGGTTCATGGTTTGAAGGTCTGGAAGAATCTATTCCTTTGGGACAGTAATGACATACTGTGTTCTTAAAGCTCTAGATGAAGGAGAGGAGAATTCCAGCGAGTAAATGAAGTGTGTATGTTCTCAAGTGATTCCAGAAATGTTGTGGTGATCCTTGGATCGTATCCAATTCATGTTGGTGGTCCGCATTGAAGTTAGAGTGCGCATTTGAAGAATAACCATTAGATGTTGGTGTTCTTCCTAAGACTGGCCGACCGGATGTATTACACGTCTTGCGGATGATCTTGTAGATGTTTGCCGACTTAGATGATTATTCCTAAGTCGATGCCTTGTATAAATAAGGGATTATGAAGTCTTTCAAAAGCGTGTCTTGCAGTGATGAGTGTGTGGTAGGGAGGAGGAGTGCAAAAGGTAGAGCAGAAGTATTAGGCTTAAATGGAACTGATTCAAGCATGGTGAAGATGCTATTCTCCAGTTCATGAAGGTGATACTTATTTCTTTGTAGACAGTGTGTCTCTTGTAGGCAGTGAGCCTCTTGTGAGCAATGTGTTCAGGCAGTGAGCCCTAATTGGCATGTGCCATTTTGTTCTTTCTATTCTTCTAACAGATAATACATTCTTGGGTTAATCACCCCATGGTTTTTCCCTTAACTAGGTTTTCCACATCAAAATCTTGGTGTCTTATGTGTTGATGAGTTTCTGCTTTTTGATTTGAATGCATTATGTTTCATGTTTAATATACTGCTAATCACCAAGAAAATTTAAGTGTGTAAATTAGAGAAAGTTTTGCACAACTGATTCACCCACCCCCTCTCAGTTGTGTGCCATAAGTCTAACAATTGGTATTAGAGCCAGGTTCCTCTAAAAGGTGCTTAACCGCTTGAGGAGATCCAGGATGTCATCTTACAAGAAGGATAGTCCAAAGTTTGATGGAACCAACTTTGCTCTTTGGAAAGGTCACATGAAAAGTCACTTGCAGTGTATAGGAATGGCGTACTGGTCCATGGTTACAAAACTATATGTACCTCCATAGGGTGGTCCGACAACCCTAAATGAAATCACAGATGCTGAAAACAATCTGCAGACCAAAGAGGCTCTTCTAAGCGCATTATCTGACTCAGAGCTCTCAAATGTTATTGACCTGCCAACTGCCTTTGAGATTTGGAATAAACTAGAACTTTTGCATGAAGGAGACTAGTATGTTAAATGTGCAAGGTTACAGAGTCCAAAAGGGAAATTTGAAAAACTAAAGATGAGAGATGATGAAAATATTACCACTTTTATGCCAAGAGTGAATGAGCTAGTTTGTGGAATTAGAAATGCCGGTGGAGTCTTGGATGAAAATAAGATTGTTGGTAAAATTCTCAGATCCCTTCTTGCTTCTTACAAAATCAAGGCTGCTGCCATTGAAGAATTCAGAGCCCATACAACTGTCACAAGAGATCAATTGGCTGGGAAATTGGCTACATTTGAAATGACAGATTTTGGAGATGACCCCCCCAAGACTGAATCTGCATTCAAAGCTAGCGCCTCTATTAAAGGTAAATAAAGGTTTGATCCGGGAGAGAATTCTTCAAGGAAATTATCATGGTATGAAAAAGCAAGAAAAGATCTGGAAGAAGAAGAAGTAGAAACTGCTCAACTTGAAGCCCTTATTGCAAAGAGGCTGCCAAGAGGATCTGGTAAGTATGAAGGAAAATTACCTTTTAAGTGTTTTAATTGCAATAAGATTGGTCATTTTGCCTCAAGGTGTCCGAAAATATTTTCAAGGAAAAATCCTAACAAGCCAAGGTTCCAAAAGAACTGTTACTATGTACATGAAGATAATGATAATGAAGGAGTAACAGATGATGAATCAGAGATAGGAAACAAATCCGGAAATGAATGGGTGTTCATTGCCATCAAGGAAGAAGATCCAATGTCCTCTATATCTTGCAATCTTAAGACTATGGAAAAAGTTTTGGCTGCCCAAATTGAAGAGAAGGATGATTGGGTCATTGACAGTGGATGGTCTTACCATATGACAGGTGACAAAAATAAGTTTGTAGATTTGGAGAGGTATGAAGGAGGAGTGGTAAAGTTTGGTGATAATTCTACTGGTAGAATCAAAGGAAGAGGAACTATTTCTTTTGATGGAAGAAACAAAACTGGTAATGTACTGTATGTTGAAGGTTTGAAGCACAATCTTCTCAATGTTGGACAGTTGGTGGACAAAGGCTATGATCTCCGATTCAATGATGGAAAATGCAAAATCTTTGAAAGTTTCAGAACAGAGATTGCATCTGGTACTCAAACTAAAGGTAATATCTTCCATTTGGTTGGTACTGGTAAAATCTTCTTATTTGTTCAAGTTGATCAAAGTTGGTTATGGCATAGAAGGATGTGTCATGTGAATTTTCATAATATCATCAAGATAAGAAATACTCAGGTTGTAAGAGATCTTCCAAAATTGGTCAAACCTACTAACAGCTTGTGCAAGGAATGTCAGTTGGGTAAGCTGAGCAGAGTCATATTCAAATGTAAGGAACTGTCTTCTACTAGATTATTGGACTTAGTTCACACTGATCTTTGTGGTCCGGCAAGAACCAAGAATAGTCAAGGTGATAGATACTTCATGCTGCTAATTGATGACTATTCCCAGATGATGTGGGTAACCTTTCTAAAGGAGAAATTAGAAGCTCTTGAGAAATTCAAAATATTCAAGGCTATGGTAGAGAATGAAATAGGATTAAAGTTGAAATGTCTGAGGTCTGCTAGAGGTGGAGAATTCACATCCGGTGAGTTCATAGAGTTCTGTGAGAAACATGGAATTAAGAGACAGTTGTCTGCTCATAGGACTCCACAGCAGAATGGAGTAGTGGAGAGAAAAAACTAGACCATCCAGGAAGCATCTAGGACCATGATGATGGAAGCAAATGTTCCTCAGATCTATTGGAGAGAAGCTGTCAACACTGCAGTCTATACTCTCAATCGAGTTCAAATCAGAAGCAATACCAATAAGACCCCTTATGAACTCTGGTTTGGCATTACTCCCACTGTAAGATATTTCAGAGTCTTTGGTAGCAAATGTTACATCAAAAGAGATGAAGATCTAGGCAAGTTTGATGCTAAAAGTGATGAAGGAATATTCTTGGGTTACTCTACTCAAAGCAAAGCATACCGGTGTTATAACAAGAGACTAGAAAAGATGATAGAAAGTACAAATGTGAAGGTTGATGAGGGAATAGAGAAACCCTTAATGTTTTATGAATATGATGAAGATGATTAGAATGGTGTTCTGGTTCAAGGAGTTCAATCCTCTTCTGAAAGTCAGATTCAAACTAATCCAGTAAATCAAGAAGAAGAGATAGGTCTCAATGAGCCTGATCAAGAAGCAGAAGTGCAAGAAACTCCCAAAGTTCCAAGGTATGTAAGACTGAACCACTCTGAAGATCAGATCATAGGTGACAAAAGCAAAGGTGTGCAAACTAGAAGGAAAATTGCTCAAAATTCAAATGAATATTGTTTGATTTCAAAGATTGAACCTAAGACAATAAATGAAGCCTGCAATGATGAAAACTGGACCAAAGCAATGGAGGAAGAGTTGATGCAAATTGAGAAAAATCACACTTGGGATCTTGTTCCCAAACCTAGAAACAAGAATGTGATTGGAACCAAATGGGTCTTCTGAAACAAACTAAATGAAGTTGGTGAAGTAATTAGAAATAAAGCCAGATTGGTCTGCAAAGGCTACTCTCAAATAGAAGGAATTGATTTTGAAGAAACTTTTGCTCCGGTGGCAAGAATTGAAGCAGTCATATTATTTCTTGCATTTGCTGCCTTCAAGGATTTCAAGGTGTATCAGATGGATGTCAAGTCTGCTTTCTTGAATGGTGACTTAGAAGAAGAAGTGTACATTGAACAACCGGATGGATTTCAATTATCTGAGCATGGTGATATGGTCTGCAAGTTCAAGAAGGCACTGTATGGACTAAAGCAAGCCCCAAGAGCCTAGTATGAAAGATTGGACAAACATCTTTTGAAGATTAGTTTCAACAAAGGTACTACTGACAATAACTTATATTTCAAAATTGATCATAAAAACATCTTGATTGTTGAAGTATTTGTTGATGATATCATCTTTGAAGGAAGAGACAGTATGTGTAAAACTTTTGCAAATCAAATGAAAAGTGAGTTTGAGATGTTAATGCTTGGTGAAATGAATTTCTTCTTGGGTCTGCAAATTACTCAAACAAAGAAAGGAATCTTTATTTCTCAAACCAAATATGTGAAAGAATTGTTGAGGAAATTTGGAATGGAAGATTCAAAGCCAATGAATACTCCCATGGCAACTAGATGTAAGTTGAGCAAAGATGATGACTCTCCTAAGGCAGACCAGACAAAGTACAAATCAATGATTGGAGGATTGTTGTATCTCACTCAAACTAGACCAGATATAATGTAGGTTGTTGGTCTTGTTGCGAGATTCCAGGCTGATCCTAGAGAATCTCATGTCATGGCAATCAAAAAGATTTTTAGGTATCTAAAAGGAACAGTTGAGTATGGTTTGTGGTATCCTAGAGATCCTGATTTCTCTCTTCATGCATATACAGATGCAGATTGGGTAGGAGATGTGGATGACCAGAAGAGTACCAGTGGTGGAGCATTCTTTTTGGGAAAGACATTGGTTTCTTGGCTAAGCAAGAAACAAGAGGCAATATCCCTATCTACAACTGAAGTAAAATACATTGCAGCAGCAGGTAGTTGCACTCAAGTTTTATGGATGAAGCAGATGCTAAGAGATATTAAAGTAGAGTATGAGGAGCCTATCACAATCTTCTATGATAATTCAAGTGCTATAAATATATCTAAGAATCTGGTGCTGCATTCTAAGACTAAGCATATATCTATCAAGTTTCACTTTTTGAGAGAGTAAGTGAACAAGAATGAAGTCAGACTGGAGTTTGTGCCCTCCAAGAATCAGATTGCAGATATCTTTACTAAACCTCTACCTAAGGACTCTTTTGAGTATCTGAGGGAGAAGTTAGGGGTTATTGCCCCTTCGGTGATGAACTAAGGTGCACTGAGGTGCATCAGTCCGGTGGATATCACAGTCATATCTTGTGATCCAAATTGATGAGAGCTACTACTGAGGGGGAGCAGCAGGTATGATTCTATAGTGTTGGAATTGCAAGTATGAGCCCTTTGCCATTGATGTCAAAGGGGGAGAGAAGACATGTGAAAAACAAGTGGTTGATGATCAAAGGGGGAGTAGTAAAGGAAAAGAAGACATGTGAATTGTTGTTGCTAATAGGGGGAGTAGTGACAGTAAGGAGAAGTTTTTGTCTTGATGGTTTTTCACATCATATGTTGCCATCAATGACAAAGGGGGAGATTGTTGCAAGTATGGGCCTAACCGGTGTTGTCATTGTTGTCAACATACTCATGTTGCATTAATGAGAAGGATTGGACGAGTAGAGAGGAGCAATGGAGACAGTGAAGTGGAGATCCTAGCTAAGATACAAATCAGAGGTTACGGTTCAAAGGGTTTGTAGATATGAGTCTTGAGATGATCTAGTCAATTTTTCATAGCTCCGCATGAAGATCTGAAGAAGTTATGGCCACCCAAGTAGAACCAGCTCTAGCAGGTGTTCAGAGGTGACAGAGTGACATAGATAGGTCCGGTGAGATCTGGTAATACACTATCCCATTCTGTGAATATGAGGGAGTGTTGAGGACGTCCGTGTGAAGTGTCAACTTGATTGGTTCGTGGTTTGAAGGTCCGGAAGAACCTATTCCTTTGGGACAGTAATGACATACTGTGTTCTTAAAGCTCTGAATGAAGGAGAGGAGAATTCCAGTGAGTAAATGAAGTGTGGATGTTCTCAAGTGATTTGGGAAAGGTTGTGGTGATCCTTGGATCGTATCTAGTTCATGTTGGTGGTCTGCATTGAAGTTAGAGTGCGCATTTGAAGAATAACCACTGGATGTTGGTGTTCTTCCTAAGACTGGCCGACTGGATGTATTACACATCTTGCAGATGATCTTGTAGATGTTTGCTGACTTAGATGATTATTCCTAAGTTGATGCCTTGTATAAATAAGGGATTGTGAAGTCTTTCAAAAGCATGTCTTGCAGTGATGAGTGTGTGGTAGCGAGGAGGAGTGCGAAAGGCAGAGCAGAAGTATTGGGCTTAAATGGAACTAATTCAAGCATGGTGAAGATGCTATTCTCCAATTCATGAAGGTGATACTTATTTCTTTGTAGACAGTGTGTCTCTTGTAGGCAGTGAGCCTCTTGTGAGCAGTGTGCTCAAGCAGTGAGCCCTAATTGGCATGTGCCATTTAGTTCTTTCTATTCTTCTAACAGATAATACATTCTTGGGTTAATCACCCCATGGTTTTTCCCTTAACCGGGTTTTCCACGTCAAAATCTTAGTGTCTTATGTGTTGATGAGTTTCTGCTTTTTGATTCGAATGCATTATGTTTCATGTTTAATATACTACTAATCACCAAGAAAATTTAAGTGTGTAAATTAGAGAAAGTTTTGCACAACTGATTCACCCCCCCCTCTCAGTTGTGTGCCATAAGTCTAACAATTGGTATCAGAGCCAGGTTCCTCTAAACGGAGCTTAACCGCTTGAGGAGATCCAGGATGTCGTCTTACAAGAAGGATAGTCCAAAGTTTGATGGAACCAACTTTGCTCTTTGGAAAGGTCGCATGAAATGTCACTTGCAGTGTATGGGAATGGCGTACTGGTCCATGGTTACAAAACTATATGTACCTCCATAGGGTGGTCCGACAACCCTAAATGAAATCACAGATGCTGAAAACAATCTACGGACCAAAGAGGCTCTTCTAAGCGCATTATCTGACTCAGAGCTATCAAATGTTATTGACCTACCAATTGCCTTTGAGATTTGGAATAAACTAGAACTTTTGCATGGAGGAGACCAGTATGTTAAATGTGCAAGGTTACAGAGTCTAAAAGGGAAATTTGAAAAACTAAAGATGAGAGATGATGAAAATATTACCACTTTTATGCCAAGAGTGAATGAGCTGGTTTGTGGAATTAGAAATGTTGGTGGAGTCTTGGATGAAAATGAGATTGTTGGTAAAATTCTTAGATCCCTTCCTACTTCTTACAAAATCAAGGCTGCTGCCATTGAAGAATTTAGAGCCCATACAACTGTCACAAGAGATCAATTGGCTGGGAAATTGGCTACATTTGAAATGACAGAGTTTGGAGATGACCCCCCCCAAGACTGAATCTGCATTCAAAGCTAGTGCCTCTGTTAAAGATAAACAAAGGTTTGATCTGGGAGAGAATTCTTCAAGGAAATTGTCATGGTATGAAAAAGCAAGAAAAGATCTGGAAGAAGAAGAAGTAGAAACTGCTCAACTTGAAGCCCTTATTGCAAAGAGGCTGCCAAGAGGATGCGGTAAGTATGAAGGAAAATTACCTTTTAAGTGTTTTAACTGCAATAAGATTGGTCATTTTGCCTCAAGGTGTCTGGAAAGATTTTCAAGGCAAAATCCTAACAAGCTAAGGTTCCAAAAGAACTGTTACTATGTACATGAAGATGATGATAATGAAGGAGTAACAGATAATGAATCAGAGATAGGAAACAAATCCAGAAATGAATGGGTGTTCATTGCCATCAAGGAAGAAGATTCAATGTCCTCTGTATCTGTCAATCTTAAGAATGTAGAAAGAGCTCTGGCTGTCCAAATTGAAGAGAAGGATGATTGGGTCATTGACAGTGGATGCTCTCACCATATGACAGGTGACAAAAATAAGTTTGTAGATTTGGAGAGGTATGAAGGAGGAGTGGTAAAGTTTGGTGACAATTCTGCTGGTAGAATCAGAGGAAGAGGAACTATTTCTTTTGATGGAAGAAACAAAACTGGTAATGTACTGTATGTTGAAGGTTTGAAGCACAATCTTCTCAGTGTTGGATAGTTGGTGGACAAAGGCTATGATCTCTGATTCAAGGATGGAAAATGCAAAATCTTTGAAAGTTCCGGAACAGAGATTGCATCCGGTACTCAAACTAAAGGTAATATCTTCCATTTAGTTGGTACTAGTAAAAGTTGCTTATTTGTTCAAGTTGATCAGAGTTGGTTATGGCATAGAAGGATGTGTCATGTGAATTTTGATACTGATGTTGATTCTGTCAAGTTCTTGGACTGCAAGATTTCATCAGGTTCTTAAACTGCAAGATTTTTAGGTCTTCTCGATCCACCTAAATCATTCCCCCCCACTAGGGGTTCAAACCACTCGACCACCTTTTATAGGGATTTGTTTCTATTATCATTCTTTAAATAGAAAGGAGGCCCATATATGTAGTTATGAAAGCCGCTTGGTATATTGGTGGAGAGTGAAAATAGGAACCATGAAGTCAGAGGTTCGACCCCCACAAACCAACCTTTTAACAAGCAAATCGCCCCCATGTGCCACGTGGCACCCAATCATTCAGCCACGTGGCATTCGCTCATTCGTCTGTTAGTGACATGTGTCACGCTAGATTGGTCCACATCTTTAGACCTGTCACGTCATCTATTGAGTCAGAAGCTGTCATCTGCCACGTATCAACATCTAGACCTGCCACGCCAATAACTACCACTATGTCTTCCATGTCAGCATGATGACTTCTTCATTGTACTGTCTAGTCAGCATGGTCAACCCTCAACTTTGACCAGCCATATCTTGCTCGTATGAGCTTTGATCAAGGCGAAACGAGAGGTGTTGGAATCCTGGTGACAAACTCTTAGACTTGGCATCATTTTTGCTTAGATTTGAGACAATAAATTTTTCACCTTTTTCAACGCATGATTCACCTGTTTGACCGAACCTTTGACTGCACATAACTTCTGCATACTAACTCCTTTTCAGCCCATTCAAGTTGCATCAGGATCGTGCCAGCGACCTCTTTCTAATGACGATGATTCTGTCAGGTTCTGAGACTACAAAAATTTGATCATTCCTTCCAACTAGAGGTTCAAACCACCTGACCCCATTTTATAGGGATTCGTTTCTATTATCATTCTTTAAATAGAAAGGAAGCCCATATATGTAGCAAAGAAAGCCACTTGGTATATTGGTGGAGAGTGAAAATAGCAACGTTCGACCCTACAAACCAACCTTTTAACAATCAAACAGCCACATGTGCCACGAGGCACACAATCATTAGGCCACATGGCATTACTTCATTCGTCTATCAGTGACACGTGTCACGCTAGATTGGTCCACATCTTCAAACCTGCCACATCATCTACTGACTCAAATGCTGCCATCTGCCATGTGTAAACCTCTAGACCTACCACGTCAAAAACTGCCACTGTGTCTGCCATGTCAGTATGTTGATGTCATCATTATACTGTCTAGTTGACATGGTCAACCTTCAACTTTGACTGGCCATTTATTGCTCGTACAAGCTCTGATTGAAGCGAAACAAGCGGCATCAAAATCGTGGCGAGGAGCTCTTCGACTTGGCATCATTTTTACTTGGATTTTAGATAATCAAATTTTCACCTTTTTGAACACGCGATTCACTTGTTGGCTGAACCTTTGACTGCACATAACTTCTGCATATGAACTCATTTTGAGCCCGTTCCAGTCACTTTAAGATCGTGTCAACAACCGCATTCCAATGATGATTCCGTCATGTTCTCAGACTATAAAATTTTTCAGTCTTCTAGATCCACCTAGATCATTCCTCCCCACTTGGGGTTCAAACCACCCGACCCCCTTTTATAGGGATTCGTTTCTATTATGATTCTTTAAATAGAAAGGAGGCTCGTATATGTAGCAAAGAAAGCCTCTTGGTATATTGGAGGAGAGTGAAATAGTAAGCAGGAGGTCAAGGGTTTGACCCCCACAAACCAATCTTTTAACAATCAAACTGCCACATGTGCCACGTGGCACCCAATCAATTGGCCACGTGGCATTACCTCATTCATCTGTCAGTGACATGTGTCACATAGATTGATCCACATCATTAGACCCGCCATATCATCTACTGACTCAGATGCCACCATCTGCCATGTGTCAACCTCTGGACCTGCCACATCAACAACTACCACTGTGTCCGCCATGTCAGCATGTTGACATCATCATTGTATTGTCTAGTCTAAATGGTCAACCCTCAACTTTGACCGGCCATATCTTGCTTGTATGAGCTCCGATCAAGGCAAAACGAGCAGCGTCGAAATTGTGGCGACGCGATCTTCGACTTGGCATCATTTTTGCTTAGATTTGAGACAATCAAATTTTCACCTTTTTGAACGCTTGATTCCCCTGTTTGACCAAACATTTGACTACACATAACTTCTGCATACGAACTCCTTTTGAGCCCATTCAAGTTGCATCAGCATCATGTCAGCGACCTCTTTCCAATGATGCTAATTCCATTAGGTTCTAAGACTGCAAGTTTTTTAGTTCTTCTGTATCCACCTAGATCATTCCTCCCCACTAAGGGTTCAAACCACCTGACCCCCTTTTATAAGGATTCATTTATATTATCATTCATTAAATGGAAATGAGGCTCGTATATGTAGCAAGGAAACCCTCTTGGTATATTGATGGAGAGTGAAAAAAGCAAGCAGGAGATTTGGGGTTTTACCCCCACAAAACAACCTTTTAACAATCAAACCGCCACATGTGCCATGAGGCGCCTAATCATTGGACCACATGGCATTACCTCATTCATCCATCAGTGACACGTGTCATGCTAGATTGATCCACATCTTCAGACCTGCCAGGTCATCTGCTGACTCAGATGTCACCATCTACCATGTGTGAAACTCTGGATTTGCCACGTCAACAACTGCCACTGTCTCTACCATGTCAGCACAGTGACGTCATCATTGTAATATCTAGTCAGCATGGTCAACCCTCAACTTTGACCAGCCATATCTTGCTCGTACGAGCTCTGGTCAAGGTGAAACAAGTGGCGTCAGAATCGTGGTGATGAGCTCTTTGACTTGGCATCATTTTTGTTCAGATTTGAGACAATCAATTTTTTACCTTTCGAATGCCAGATTTGCCTGTTAGAGCAAACATTTGACTGCACATAACTTCTGCATACGAGCTCCTTTCGAACCCGTTCACGTTGTGTTAGGATTGTGTCAGTGACCTGTTTCCAATGACGCTAATTCCGTTAGATTCTGAGACTGCAAAATTTTTAGGTCTTTTGGATCCTTCTAGATCATTCCTCCCCACTGGGGGCTTAAACCACCCGACCCCGTTTTATAGGGATTTGTTTCTATTATCATTCTTTAAATAGAAAGGAGGACCGTATATGTAGCAATGAAAGCCGCTTGGTATATTGGTGGAGAGTGAAAATACGAAGTAGGAAGTCAGGGGTTCGACCCCCACAAACTAACATTTTAACAAGCAAATCGCCACATGTGCCACGTGGCACTCAATCATTGGGCCACGTGGCATTCACTTATTCATTTGTCAGTGACACATGTCACGTTGGATTGGTCCACATCTTCAGACCTGTCACGTCATCTTTTGAGTCAGATGCCACCATCTGCCATGTGTCAACATCTGGACCTGTGACGGCAACAACTACCACTGTGTCTGCCATGTCAGCATGATAACCTCATCATTGTATTGTTTAGTCAGCATGGTCAACCCTCAATTTTGACCAGCCATATCTTGCTCATATTAGCTCTGATCAAAGTGAAACGAGCGGTGTCGAAATTGTGGCGATGAGCTCTTCGACTTCACATCATTTTTGCTTGGATTTCAAACAATAATATTTTCACCTTTTTGAATGCATGATTCACCTATTTGACTAAACCTTTGACTGCACATAACTACTGCATACGAACTCCTTTTAAGCCCGTTCAAGTTGCGTCAAGATCATGCCAACGACCTCTTTCCAATGATACTGATTCCGTCAGGTTCTAAGATTGCAAAATTTTTAGGTCTTCTTGATCCATTTAGATCATTCCTTCCCACTAGGGGTTCAAACCACCCAACCCCCTTTTACAGGGATTCGTTTCTATGATCTTTAAATAGAAAGAAAGCCCGTATATGTAGCGAAGAAAGCCACTTTGTATATTGTCGGAGAGTTAAAATAGCAAGGTTTGACCCCACAAACCAACCTTTTAACAATCAAACCGCCACATGTGCCACGTGGCACCGAATCATTAGGCCACATGGCATTACCTCATTCGTCTGTCAGTGACATGTGTCACACTGGATTGGTCCACATCTTCAGAGATGCCACATCATCTGCTGACTCGAATGGTGCCATCTGCCACATGTCAACCTCTAGACCTACCACGTCAACAATTGCCACTATGTCTGCCATGTCAGCATGCTGATGTCAACATTGTACTGTGTATTCGACATGGTCAACCCTCAACTTTGACCTGCCATATCTTTCTCATATGAGCTCCGATCGAGGCGAAACGAGTAGCGTCAGAATCATGTCGATGAGCTCTTCGACTTGGCATCATTTTTGCTTGGATTTGAGACAATCAACTTTTCACCTTTTTGAACACCTGATTCCCCTATTTGACCGATCCTTTGACTGCACATAACCTCTGCATATGAACTCCTTTTGAGCCAATTCAAGGTGCCTTAGGATCATCTCAGTGACCTCTTTCGAATGATGTTGATTCCGTCAGGTTCTCAAACTACAAAATTTTTAGTTCTTTTGTATCCATCTGGATCATTATTCCCCACTGGGGGTTCCAACCACCCGACTCCCTTTTATAGGGATTCGCTTCTATTATCATTTTTTAAATAGAAAGGAGGCCCATATATGTAGCAAAGAAAGATGCTTGGTATATTGGTGGAGAGTGAAAATAGCAAGCAGGATGTCAGGGGTTCGACCCCCAAAAACCAACCTTTTAAGAATCAAACCGCCACATGAGGCATGTGGCACCCAATCATTGGGCCACGTGGCATTACCTGATTCTTCCGTTAGTGACATGTGTCATGCTAGATTGGTCAACATCTTCAAACCTGCCACGTCATCTGCTGACTCTGATGCAGTCATCTGCCACATGTCAAACTATGGACCTGCCACGTCAAAAACTGCCATCGTGTCTGCCATGTCAGTATGCTGACATCATCATTGTACTATCTAGTCAGCATGGTCAACCCTCAACTTTGACTGGCCATATCTTCGTCATATGAGATCCGATCGAGGCGAAACAAGCGTTGTCGAAATCGTGACGACGAGCTTTTCGACTTGACATCATTTTTGCTTAGATTTGAGACAATCAAATTTTCACCTTTTTGAACGCCTAATTTGCCTGTTTGACTGAACCTTTTGCTGCATACGAACTCTTTTTGAGCTTGATTACGTTGTTTTAGGATTATGTCATCAATCTTTTTCCAATGATGTTGATTCCGTCATGTTCTCAAACTGCAAAAATTTTCAATCTTCTCAATCCACCTAGATCATTCCTTCCCACTTGGGGTTCAAACCACCCGACCCCCCTTTTATAGGGATTCATTTCTATTATCATTCTTTAAATAGAAAGGAGGCCCGTATATGTAGCAAAGAAATCCGCTTAGTATATTGGTGAAGAGTGAAAATAGGAAGCAGGAGGTCAGGGGTTCGACCCCCACAAACCAATCTTTTAACAATCAAACCGCCACATGTGCCACATGGCACCCAATCCTTGGGGCACGTCGCATTACCTCATTCATCCGTCAGTGACACTTGTCACGCTGGATTGGTTCACATCATCAGACTGGCCACGTCATTTGCTGACTCAGATGCTGCCATCTGCCATGTATCAACCTCTGGACCTGCCTTGTGAATAACTGCCACTGTGTCTGCCATGTCAGCATACTGACGTCATCATTGCATTGTCTAATCAGCATGGTCAACCCTCAAATTTGACCGGGCATATCTTGCTCGTACGAGCTCCGATCGAAGCGAAACGAGTGGCATTGGAATTGTGGCGACGAGCTCTACGACTTAGTATCATTTTTGCTTGGATTTGAGACAATCAAATTTTTCATCTTTTTGAACGTCTGATTCGCCTGTTTGAGCAAACCTTTGACTACACATAATTTCTGCACATGAACTCCTTTTGAGCCCGTTCAAGTTGCGTTAGGATCATGTCAGTGACCTCTTTCTAATAGATGTTGATTCCGTCAGGTTCTAAGACTGCAAAATTTTTAGTTCTTCTATATCCACCTGGATCATTCCTCCAAACTGGGGGTTTAAACCACCCAACCCCCTTTTATAGGGATTTATTTCTATTATCATTCATTAAATAGAAAGGAGCCCATATATGTAGAAAAGAAAGATGCTTAGTAATATGGTGGAGAGTGAAAAAAGCAAGTAGGAGGCCAGGGGTTTGGCCCCCACAAACCAAGCTTTTAACAATCAAACTGCCACATGTGCCAAGTGGCACCCAATCATTTGGCCATGTCAACAACTGCCACTGTGTCTGTCATATCAGCATGTTGACATCATCATTGTACTATCTAGGCGGCATGGTCAACCCTCAAATTTGACCAACCATATCTTGCTCATACAAGCTCTGATTGAGGCGAAATGAGCGGTGTCAGAATCGTGGCGACGAGCTCTTCGACTTGGCATCATTATTTCTTGGATTTAAAAGAATCAATTTTTTACCTTTTCGAATGCCTGATTCACCTGTTTGACCAAACCTTTGACTGCAAATAAATTTTACATACGAACTCCTTTTGAGCCCGTTTATGTTGTGTTAGGATCGTATCAGCGACCTCTTTCCAATGATGTTGATTCCGTCAGGTTTTGAGACTGCAAGATTTTTAGGTCTTCTGGATCCACTTAGATCATTCCTCCCCACTGGGGGTTCAAACCACCTAACCCCCTTTTATAGGGATTTGTTTCTATTATCATTTATTAAAAAGAAAGGAGGCACATATATGTAGCAATGAAAGATGCTTGGTACAATGGTGGAGAGTGAAAATAGGAAGTAGGAGGTCAGGGGTTCGACACCCACAAACCAACTTTTTAACAAGCAAATCGCCACATGTGCCACCTGGCACCCAATCATTGGGCCACGTAGCATTCGCTCATTCGTCTATCAGTGACATGTCTCGTGCTGGATTGGTCTGCATCTTCAAACCTGCCACGTCATCTTTTGAGTCAGATGCCGCCATCTGCCTCGTATCAACATCTGGACCTGCCACGCCAACAACTGCCACTGTATCTGCCATGTCAGCATGATGACGTCATCATTGTACTGTCTAGTCAGCATGGTCAACTCTAAACTTTGATCGGCCATATCTTGCTCGTACGAGCTCTGATTGAGGTGAAATGAGTGGTGTCAGAATCGTGGCGACGAGCTCTTCGATTTGGTATCTATTTTCCTTGGATTTGAGACAATAAACTTCTCACCTTTTTAAACGCATGATTCACCTATTTAACCGAACCTTTGGCTGCACATAACTTCTACATAGGACCTCCTTTTGAGCCAATTCAAGTTGCATCAAGATCGTACCAGCAATCTCTTTCCAATGATATTGATTCCATCAGATTTTAAAACTACAAAATTTTTAGGTCTTCTAGATCCATTTAGATCATTCCTTCCCACTAGGTGTTCAAACCACCCTACCCCATTTTATAGGGATTTGTTTCTATTATCATTCTTTAAATAGAAAGGAAGCCCATATATGTAGCAAACAAAGCCGCTTGCTATATTGGTGGAGAGTGAAAATAGCAAGGTTCGATCCCACAAACCAACCTTTTAACAATCAAACCGCCACGTGGCACCCAATCATTAGGCCACATGGTATTACCTCATTCATCCGTCAGTGGCACATGTGACGCTGGATTGGTCCACATCTTCAGACCTGCCATGTCACCTGCTGACTCAGATGCCACAATCTTCCACGTGTCAACCTCTAGACCTACCACATCAACAACTGCCACTGTGTCTCTCATGTCAGTATGCTGATGTCATCATTGTATTGTCTAGTTGACATGGTCAACCCTCAACTTTAACCGGCCATATCTTGCTCGTACGAGCTCTGATTGAGGTGAAACGAGCGGCGTCGAAATCATGGTGATGAACTTTTCAACTTGGCATCATTTTTTCTTGGATTTGAGACCATCAATTTTTCACCTTTTTGAATGCCTGATTCGTTTATTTGACCGAACCTTTGACTACACATAACTTCTGCATACGATCTCCTTTTGAGCCCATTCAAGTTGCGTTAGGATCATGTCAGCGACCTTTTTCTAATGATACTGATTTCGTCAGGTTCTGAGACTACAAAATTTTTAGCTCTTTTGTATCTATTTAGATCATTATTCCCCACTAGGGTTTCAAACCACCCGACCCCTTTTTTATAGGGATTCGTTTCTATTATCATTCTTTAAATAGAAAGGAGGCCTGTATATGTAGCAAAGAAAACTGCTTGGTATATTGGTGGAGAGTGAAAATAGAAAGTAGGAGGTCAGATATTTGACCCCCACAAACCAACCTTTTAACAATGAAACCGCCACATGTACCATATGGCACCCAATCATTGGGCCATGTGGCATCACCTCATTCTTCCGTCAGTGACACGTGTCAGGCTGGATTGGTACACATCTTCAGAACTAGCACATCATCTGCTGACTCTGATGCTGCCATCTACCACTTATCAAACTCTAGATCCGCTACGTCAACAACTGCCACTGTGTCTGCCATGTCAGCATGTTGAAGTCATCATTATACTATCTAGTAGGCATGGTCAACCCTCAACTTTGACCAGCCATATCTTGCTCGTATGAGCTCTGATCGAGGCAAAATGAGTGGCGTCAGAATTGTGGTGACGAGCTCTTCAACTTCACATCATTTTTGCTTAGATTTTAGACAATCAAATTTTCACCTTTTCGAATCCCTGATTTGCATGTTTTACCGAACATTTGACTGCACATAACTTCTGCATACAAACTCCTTCTGAGCCCGTTCAAGTTGCGTTAGGATCATGTCAGTGACCTCTTTCCAATGATGTTGAATCCATCAGGTTCAACCCCCACAAACCAACCATTTAACAAGCAAATCTCCATATGTGCCACGTGGCACCCAATCATTGGGCATGTTGCATTCACTAATTCTTCCGTCAGTGACATGTGTCACGTTGGATTGGTCCACATCTTCAGACCTACCACGTAATATGTTGAGTTAGATGATGCCATCTACCATGTGTCAACATCTAGCCCTGCCATGCCAACGACTGCCATTGTGTCTACCATGTCAGCATGATGACGTCATCATTGTAATGTCTAATCAGTATGGTCAAGCCTCAATTTTGACCGGCCATATCTTGCTCGTACGAGCTCCGATCTAGGTGAAACAAGCGGCGTCAGAATCATGGCAATGAGCTCTTCGACTTGGTATCATTTTTTGGATTTGAGACAATAAATTTTTCACCTTTTTGAATACATGATTCACCTGTATAGGGATTCGTTTCTATTATCATACTTTCAATGGAAAGAAAGCCTGTATATGTAGCAAAGAAAGCCGCTTGCTATATTAGTGGAGAGTGAAAATAGCAAGGTTCAACCCCACAAACCAACCTTTTAACAATCAAACCGCCACATATGCCTTGTGGCACCCAATCATTAGGCCACATGGCATTACCTCATTCGTTTGTCAGTGACACGTGTCACGCTGGATTGGTCCACATCTTAAGACCTGTCATGTCATCTACTGACTCAGATGTTGCCATCTGCCACGTACCAAACTCTTGATCTGCCATGTCAACAACTGCAACTATGTTTGCCATGTCAGCATGTTGATATCATCATTGTACTATCTAGTCGGCATGGTCAACCCTCAACTTTGACCAGCCATATCTTGCTTGTACGAGCTTTGATCGAGGTGAAATGAGCATCATTAGAATCATACCGATGAGCTCTTTGACTTGGCATCATTTTTACTTGGATTTGAGACAATCAATTTTTCACCTTTTCGAACGCTTGATTCACCTGTTTGACTGAACCTTTGATTGCACATAACTTCTGCATACAAACTCCGTTCGAGGCCGTTCAAGTTGCGTTAGGATCGTGTCAGTGACATCTTTCCAGTGATGTTGATTTCGTCAGGTTCTGAGATTATAAGATTTTTAGGTCTTCTGGATCCACCTAGATCATTCCTCCCGACCGGGGGTTCAACCACCCGACTCCCTTTTATAGGGATTTGTTTTTATTATCATTCTTTAAATAGAAAGAAGGCCTGTATATGTAGCAATGAAAGCCGCTCGGTATATTGGTGGAGAGTGAAAATAGGGAGCAGGAGGTCAGGGGTTTGACCCCCACAAACCAACCGTTTAATAATCAAACCGCCACATGTGCCACGTGGCACCTAATCATTAGGCCACATGGCATTACCTCATTCGTCCCTAAGTGACACATGTCACGCTAGATTGGTCCACATCTTCAGATGTGCTACGTCATTTGATGATTTAGATGCTGCCATCTTCGACGTGTCAACCTCTCGACCTACCACATCAACAACTACCACTATGTCTACCATGTCAGTATGCTGATGTCATCATTATATTGTCTAGTTGACATGGTCAACCCTCAACTTTGACCAGCCATATTTTGCTCATATGAGCTCCGATCGAGGCAAAACAAGCGGCGTCGAAATCGTGGCAACGAACTCTTCGAGTTGGCATCATTTTTGCTTCGATTTGAGACAATCATTTTTCCCCTTTTTGAACACCTAATTCCCCTATTTGACCAAACCTTTGACTGCACATAACTTCTGCATACAAACTCCTTTTCATCCCACTTGAGTTGCGTCAGGATCCGTCAATGACCTCTTTCTAATGATGTTGATTCCATCAGGTTCTGAGACTACAAAATTTCTAGTTCTTTTATATCCATCTGGATCATTATTCCCAACTAGGGGTTCAAACCACCCGACCCCCTTTTATAGGGATTCGTTTTTATTATCATTCTTTAAATAGAAAGGAGGCCTGTATAGGTAGCAATGAAAGCCGCTTGGTATATTGATGTAGAGTGAAAATAGCAAGTAGGAGGTCAGGGGTTTGATGCCCACAAACCAACTTTTTATCAATCAAACTACCACATGTGCCACATGGCACCCAATCATTGGGCCATGTGGCATTACCTCGTTCGTCTATCAATGACACGTGTCACTCTGGATTGGTCCACATCTTCAAACCTGCCACATTATCTGTTGACTCAGATGCCACCATCTGCCACATGTCAAACTCTGGATTTGCCATGTCAACAACTACCAATGTGTCTGCCATGTCAACATGCTGACGTCATCATTGTACTATCTAGTCACCATGGTCAACCCTTAACTCTGACGAGCCATATCTTGCTCATACGAGCTTTGATTGAGGCAAAATGAGCAGCATCAGAATCGTGGCGATGAGCTCTTCGACTTGGCATCATTTTTGCTTGGATTTGAGATAATCAATTTTTCATCTTTTCGAATGCCTGATTCGCTTGTTTGACTAAACCTTTGACTGCACATAAATTCTGCATACGAACTCCTTTTGAGCACATTCAAGTTGCATTAAGATCATGTTAGTAACCTCTTTCCAATGATACTAATTATGTTAAGTTCTGAGATTGTAAGATTTTTAGGTGTTATGTATCCACCTAGATCATTCCTCCCCACTGGGGGTTCAAACCACCCGACCCCCTTTTATAAGGATTTGTTTCTATTATCATTCATTAAATAGAAATGAGGCCAGTATATGTAGCAATAAAAGCCACTTGGTATATTGGTGGAGAGTGAAAATAGGAAGTAGGAGGTTAGGCATTCGACCCCCACAAATGAACCTTTTAACAAGCAAGTCGCCACATGTGACACATGGCACCCAATCATTGGGCCACGTGGCAATCGCTCATTCATCCGTCAGTGACACGTGTCACGATGGATTGGTCCCATCTTCAAACTTGCCACATCATCTGTTGAGTCACATGCCACCATCTGCCACGTGTCAACATCTAGACCTACCACGCCAATAACTACCACTGTGTTTACCATGTCAGCATGATGATGTCATTATTGTACTGTCTAGTCATCATGGTCAGCCCTCAATTTTCACCAGCCAAATCTTGCTCGTACGAGCTCCGATCGAGGCGAAACGAGCGGCATCAGAATTGTGGTGTCGAGCTCTTTGACTTGGCATCATTTTTGCTTAGATTTGAGACAATAAATTTTTCATCTTTTTGAATGTATGATCCACTTACTTGACCAAACCTTTGACTGCACATAACTTCTGCATACGAACTCCTTTTGAGCCCATTCAAGTTGCGTTAGGATAGTGCCAGCAACCTCTTTACAATGATGCTGATTTCGTCAAGTTCTGAGACAACAAATTTTTTAGGTCTTATAGATCCATTTAGATGATTCCTTCCTAGTGGGGCTTCAAACCACTCGACGACCTTTTACAGGGATTCGTTTCTATTATCATTATTTAAAAAGAAAGGAAGCCTGTATATGTAGCAAAGAAATCTGCTTGGTATATTGGTGGAGAGTGAAAATAGCAAGGTTCGACCCCACAAACCAACCTTTTAACAATTAAACCACCACATGTGCCACGTGGCACCCAATCATTAGGCCACATGGCATTACCTCATTCATCCATCAGTGACATGTGTCACGCTGGATTGGTCCACATCTTTAGACCTGCCACATCATCTGCTCTCTTAGATGCTATCATCTGCCATGTGTCAAACTCTAGATCTACCATGTCGACAACTGCCACTGTGTCAAAATCGTGGCAACGAGCTCTTCGACTTGGCATCATTTTTGCTTGGATTTTAGACAATCAATTTCTCATCTTTTCGAACACCTAATTCACTTGTTTGACCAAACTTTTGACTGCACATAACTTCTGCATACGAACTCCTTTTGAGCTCATTTAAGTTGCATTAGGATCATGTCAGCGACCTCTATCCAATGATACTGATTCCGTCAGGTTTTGAGATTGCAAATTTTTGGTCTTCTAGATCCACGTACATTATTCCTCCTCACTGTGGGTTCAAACCACCCGACCCCCTTTTATAGGGATTTGTTTCTATTATCATTCTTTAAATTGAAATGAGTGCCGTATATGTAACAATGAAAGCCGCTTGGTATATTGGTGGAGAGTGAAAATAGGAAGCACGAGGTCAGGGGTTTGACCCCCACAAACTAACTTTTTAAGAAGCAAATCGCCACATGTGCCATGTGGCACCCAATCATTAGGCCACGTTGCATTCGTTCATTCATCCGTCATGACACATGTCACGCTAAATCGGTCCACATCTTTAGACCTGCCACGTCATCTATTGAGTTAGATGCAGCCATTTGTCGCGTGTCAACATCTGGACATGCCATGCCAATAACTACCGCTGTGTCTACCATGTCAATATGATGGTGTCATCATTGTACTATATAGTCAGCATTGTAAACCCTCAACTTAGATCGACCATATCTTCTCATACGAGCTCCGATCAAGGTGAAACGAGTGGCATCAAAATAGTGGCGACGAGCTCTTCGACTTGGCATTATTTTTGCTTCGATATGAGACAATAAATTTTTCAACTTTTTGAATGCATGATTCACCTGATTGACCGAACCTTTAACTGCACAACTTCTGCATACAAACTCCTTTTGAGCCCGTTTAAGATGTGCAGGATCGTACCAGCGACCTCTTTCCAATGATGCTGATTCCATCAAGTTTTGAGACTGCAAAATTTTTAGGTCTTCTGGATCCATTTAAATCATTCCTTCCCACTGTGGGTTCAAACCACCCGACCCCCTTTTATAGCGATTTCTTTTTATTATCATTCTTTAAATAGAAAGCAAGCTCGTATATGTAGCAAAGAAAGCCGCTTGGTATATTGGTGGAGAGTGAAAATACCAAGATTCGACCCCACAAACCAACCTTTTAACAATCAAACCACTACATGTACCACATGGCACCCAATTACTAGGCCACATGGCATTACCTCATTCGTCCGTCAGTGACGTGTGACGCTGGATTGGTCCACATCTTCAGACATGCCACACCATCTGCTGACTCAGATGCCGCCATCTACCACGTGTCAAGCTCTGGACCTACAACATCAACAACTGCCACTGTGTCTGCCATGTCAGCATGTTGATGTCATCATTGTACTATCCAATCGACATTGTCAACCCTCAACTTTGACCGACCATATCTTGCCCATACGAGCTCTGATCGAGGCGATACGAGCAACGTCGAAATCGTGGCAATGAGCTCTTCGACTTGGCATCATTTTTACATAAATTTGAGAAAAAACAATTTCTCACCTTTTTGAAAGCCTAATTCGCTTGTTTGACCAAACATTTGACTACACATAACTTTTGCATACGAACTCCTTTTGAGCCCATTCAAGTTGTGTCAGAATCGTGTTAGCAACCTCTTTCCAATGATGTTGATTCCATCATGTTCTCAGACTGCAAAATTTTTTGGTCTTCTGGATCCATCTGAATCATTCCTCCCCACTAGGGTTTCAAACCACGCGACCCCCTTTTATAGGGATTCATTTCTATTATCATTCTTTAAATAGAAAGGATGCCCGTATATGTAGCAAAGAAAGTCGTTTGGTATATTGGTGGAGAGTGATAATAGCAAGCAGGAGGTCAGGGATTCAACCCCCAAAAACTAATCTTTTAAAAATCAAATAGCGACATGTGCCACGTGGCACCTCATCATTGGGCCATGTGGCATTACCTCATTTATTTGTGAGTGACACCTGTTACGCTGGATTGGTCCACATTATCAAACCTACCATGTCATCTGCTAACATCAGCATTGTATTGTCTAGTCAGCCTGGTCAACCCTCAACTTTGAACGGCCATATCTTGCTCGTACGAGCTCCGATAAAGGCGAAATGAGTGGCATCGGAATCATGGCGATGAGCTCTTCGACTTGACATTATTTTTGCTTGCATTTGAGACAATCAAATTTTCACCTTTTTGAACGCCTTATTCACTTGTTTGACCAAACATTTAACTGCACATAACTTCTGCATATGAACTTCTTTTGAGCCTGTTCAAGTTGCGTCAGGATCCTGTCAGCGACCTCCTCTTTCCAATGATGTTGATTTCGTCAGGTTTTAAGTCTGCAAAATTTTTAGTTTTTTTGTATCCACCTGGAGCATTCCACCCGACTCAGGGTTCAAACCACCTGACCCCCTTTTATAAGGATTCATTTCTATTATCATTCATTAAATAGAAAGGAGGCCCGTTTATGAAGCAAAGAAAGCTGTTCGGTATATTGGTGGAGTGAAAAAGGAAAGCAGGAGGTCAGGGGTTCGACCCCCATAAACCAACCTTTTAACAATCAAACTGCCAGATGTTCCAAATCAGGGCCATGTGGCATTACCTCATTCATCTGTCAGTGACACATGTCACGCTGGATTGGTCCATATCATCAGACCTGCCACGTCATCTGCTGATGCACATGCCGCCATCTGCCACGTGTCAAACTCTAGATCTATTACATCAACAACTGCCACTATGTCTGGCATGTTAGCATGTTGATGTCATCATTGTACTATCTAGTCGGCATGGTCAACCCTTAACTTTGACCAGCCATATCTTTCTCGTACGAGCTCTAATCGAGGTGAAATGAGCGGCGTTAGAATCGTGGTGACAAACTCTTCGACTTGACATCATTTTTGCTTGGATTTGAGACAATCAATTTTTCACTTTTTCAAACACCTACTTCTGCATACGAACTCTTTTTGAGCTCATTCAAGTTGCTTTATGATCGTGTCAGCGACCTCTTTCCAATTATGTTGATTCCATCAAGTTCTGAGACTACAAGATTTTTAGGTCTTCTAGATCCACATATATCATTCCTCTCTATTGGGGATTCAAACCACCCGACCCCCTTTTATAGGGATTTGTTTCTATTATCATTCATTAAATAGAAAGGAGGCTCGTATATGTAGCAATGAAAGCTGTTTGGTTTATTGGTGGAGAGTAAAAATAGGAAGTAGAAGGTTAGGGGTTCGACCCCCACAAACCAACCTTTTAACAAGCAAATCGCCACATGTGCGACGTGGCACCCAATCATTGGGCCATGTGGCATTGGCTCATTCGTCTGTTAGTGACACGTGTCACGTTGGATTGGTCCACATCTTCAGATCTGCCACATCATCTGTTGAGTCAAATATCGCCATCTGCCACATGTCAACATCTAGACTTGCCACGCCAACAACTGCCACTTTGTTTGCCATGTCAGCATGATGATGTTATCATTGTACTGTCTAGTCAGAATGGTCAACCCTCAACTTTGACTGGCCATATCTTGCTCGTACGAGCTTTGATCAAGGCGAAACTAGCAGCGTTGGAATCGTGGCGACGAGCTCTTCAACTTGGCATCATTTTTGCTTGGATTTGAGACAATAAAATTTTCACCTTTTTGAATGCATGATTCGCCTATTTGATCGAACCTTTGAATGCACATAACTTTTGCATACGAACTCCTTTTGAGCCCATTCAAGTTATGTCAGGATCGTGCCCACGACCTCTTTCTAATGACGTTGATTCCATCAGGTTCTGAGACTGCCAATTATTTTGGTCTTCTGGATCCATTTAAATCATTCCTTCCCACTAGGGGTTCAAACCACCCAACCCCCTTTTATAGGGATTTGTTTCTATTATCATTCTTTATGTAGAAAGGAAGCCTATATATGTAGTAGAGAAAGCCACTTGGTATATTGGTGGATAGTTAAAATAGCAAGGTTCAACCTCAAAAACCAACCTTTTAACAATCAAACTGCCACATGTGCCACGTGGCACCAAAATATTAGGCCACATGGCATTACCTCATTTGTCCGTCAGTGACATGTGTCACGCTGGATTGGTCCACATCTTCAAACCTGGTATGTCATTTGATGACTCAAATGCTGCCATCTACCACATGTCAACCTTTGGACCTACCATGTCAACAACTGCCACTGTGTCTACCATGTCAGCATGCTGATGTCATCATTGTACTATCTAGTTGACATTATCAACCCTCAACTTTGACCGACCATATCTTGCTCATACGAGCTTCAATCGAAGCGAAACAAGTGGCGTCGAAACCGTGGCGACGAGGTCTTCGACTTGGCATCATTTTTTCTTGGATTTGAGACAATCAATTTTTCACTTTTTTGAACGCCCATTTCCCTTATTTGACCGAACGTTTGACTGCACATAACTTGTGCATATGAACTCTTTTTGAGCCCATTCAAGTTGCGTCAGGATCATTTCAGTGACCTCTTTCCAATGATGTTGATTCCGTCAAGTTCTCAAACTACAAAATTTTTAGTTTTTCTGTATCCATTTGAATCATTATTCCCCACTGGGGGTCTAAACCACCTAACCCCCTTTTATATGGATTTGTTTCTATTATCATTCTTTAAATAGAGAGGAGGCCCGTATATGTAGCAAATAAAGCCACTTGGTATATTGGTGGAGAGTGAACATAGCAAGCAGGAGGTTAGGGGTTTGAACCGCACAAACCTACCTTTTAACAATAAAACTTCCACATGTGCCATGTGGCACCCAGTCATTGGGCCACGTATAATTACCTCATTCTTCCGTCAGTGACATGTGTAATGTTGGATTGGTCCACATCTTCAGACCTGCCACGTCATCTGCTGACTCAGATGCCGCCATCTGCCACGTGTCAAACTCTGGGCCTGCCACGTAAACAACTGCCATTGTGTCTGCCATGTTAGCATGCTGACGTCATCATTGTACTGTCTAGTCTGCATGGTTAATCCTCAACTTTGACTGGCCATATATTGCTCGTATGAGCTCTGATCGAGGCGAAACGAGCGGCGTCGAAATCGTGATGATGAGCTCTTCGACTTGGCATCATTTTTGCTTGGATTTGACACAATCAATTTTTCAACTTTTTGAACCCTTGATTCCCCTGTTTGACCAAACATTTGACTGCACATAACTTCTGCATACAAACTCCTTTTGAGCTTGTTCAAGTTTCGTTAGAATCATGTCAACAACCTCTTTCCAATGATGTTGATTCCATCATGTTCTCAGACAGTAAAATTATTCAGTCTTCTGGATCCACTTGGATCATTCCTCCCCACTTGGGGTTCAAACCACCCAGCCCCCTTTTATAGGGATTTGTTTCTATTATCATTCTTTAAATAGAAAGGAGGCCTGAATATGTAGCAAAGAAAACCAATTGGTATATTGGAGGAGTGTGAAAATAGTAAGCAGGAGGTCAAAGGTTCGACCTCCACAAATCAATCTTTTAATAATCAAACCGCCACATGTACCACATAGCACCCAATCATTGGGCCACATGGCATTACCTCATTCATCCGTTAGTGACACTTATCACGCTGGATTGGTCCACATCATCAGACCCGCCACATTGTTTGCTGACTCAGATGCCGCCATCTATCATGTGTCAACCTCTGGACCAACCACATCAACAATTGCCACTGTGTCTGCCATGTCAGCATGCTGACGTCATCATTGTATTGTTTAGTCAGCATGGTCAATCCTCAACTTTGACCGGCCATATCTTGCTCATAAGAGCTTCGATCAAGGTGAAACAAGTGGCGTTGGAACCGTGGCGACGAAGTCTTTGACATGGCATCATTTTTGCTTTGATTTGAGACAATCTATTTTTCACCTTTTCAAACACCTGATACTGATATCCATCAGGTTCTAAAAATTCAAAATTTTTAGTTCTTCTGTATCCACCTGAATCATTCCTCCCCACTTGGGGTTCAAACCACCCGACCCCCTTTTATAAGGATTCATTTCTATTATTATTCATTAAATAGAAAGGAGGCTGGTATATGTAGCAAAGAAAGCCGCTTGGTATATTGGTGGAGAGTGAAAAAGGCAAGCAGGAGGTCAGGGGTTTGACCCCCACAAACCAACCTTTTAACAATCAAACCACCATATGTGCCACGTGGAACCCAATCATTGGGGCACATGGCATTACGTCATTCATCCGTCAGTGACAAGTCATGCTGGATTGGTCCACATCTTCAAACCTGCCATGTCATCTATTGACTCAGATGTCACCATCTGCCACGTGTAAAACTCTGGATCTATCACGTCAACAACTACCACTGTATCTGCCATGTCAGCATGCTGACATCATCATTGTACTTTCTAGTCGGCATGGTCAACCCTCAATTTTGACAGCCATATCTTTCTCGTACGGGCTCTAATTGAGGTGAAATGATCGCAATCAAAATTGTGGTGACAAACTCTTCGACTCGTATCATTTTTGCTTGGATTCGAGACAATCAATTTTTCACCTTTTCGAATGCATGATTCGCCTATTTGATTGAACCTTTGACTGCACATAACTTCTGCTTACAAACTCCTTTTGATCCCGTTCAAGTTGCGTTAGGATCGTGTTAGCAACCTCTTTCCAACAATGTTTTTGTCTGGTTCTGAAATTTTAAGATTTTTAGGTCTTCTGGATCCACCTAGATCATTCCTCCGCATTGGGGGTTCAAACCACCTGACCCCCTTTTATAAGGATTTATTTCTATTATCATTCTTTAAATAGAAAGGAGGCTCATATATGTAGCAATGAAAACCGCTTCATATATTGGTGGAGAGTAGGAGGTCAAGGGTTCGACCCCCAGAAACTGACCTTTTAACAAGCAAACGCCACATGTGCCATGTGGCACCCAATCATTGGGCCACGTGGCTCGCTCATTCGTCTGTCAGTGACACATGTCACGCTAGATTGGTGCACATCTTTAGACCTGCCACGTCATCTGTTGAGTTAGATGTTGCCATCTACCACGTGTCAACATCTGGACTTGTCATGCCAACAACTACTACTGTGTCTTCCATGTCAGTATGATGATGTCATCATTGTATTGTCTAGTCAGCATGGCCAACCCTCAATTTTGACCGGCCATATCTTGCTCGTATGAGCTCCGATCAAGGCAAAATGAGAAGTGCTGGAATTGTTTTGATGAGCTCTTTGACTTGGCATCATTTTTGCTTGGATTTGAGACAATTAATTTTTCACCTTTTTGAATGCATCATTCACCTATTTGATCAAACCTTTGACTGTACATAACTTCTGCATACGAACTCCTTTTGAGCCCGTTCAAGTTGCGTCAGGATTGTGCCAACAACCTCTTTCCAATGATGCAAAGTCTGTCAGATTCTGAAACTGCAAAATTTTTAGGTCTTCTAGATCTATTTAGATCATTCCTTCCCACTGGGAGTTCAAACCACTCGACCCCCATTTTATAGGGATTCATTTCTATTATCATTCTTTAAATAGAAAGGAAGCCCGTATATGTAGCAAAGAAAGCCGCTTGGTATATTGGTGGAAAGTGAAAATAGCAACGTTCAACCCCACAAACCAACCTTTTAAAAATCAAACTGCCACATGTGCCACATGGCACCCAATCATTAAGCCAAATGGCATTACCTCATTCGTCCGTCAGTGACACGTGTCATGCTAGATTGGTCCACATCTTCAGACTTGCCACGTCATCTGCGATGTGTCAACCTCTAGACCTACCACGTCAACAACTGCCACTGTGTCCGCCATGTAAGCATGCTGATGTAATCATTGTACTATCTAGTCGACATGGTCAACCCTCAACTTTGACCGGCGATATCTTGCTCGGACGAGCTTCGAACGAGGCGATATGAGCGGCGTCAAAATCATGGCGACGAGCTCTTCGACTTGGCATCATTTTTGCTTGGATTTGAAACAATCAATTTTTCACCTTTTTAAACTCAAGATTCACCTATTTGACTGAACCTTTGACTGTACCTAACTTCTGCATACAAACTCCTTTTGAGCCCATTTAAGTTGCGTCAAGATCATGTCAGCGACCTCTTTCCAATGATGCTGATTCCGTCAGATTCTAAGACTATAAAATTTTTAGTTCTTTTGGATCCACCTGGATCATTTCTCCCCACTTGGGGTTCAAACCACCCAACCCCCTTTTATAGGGATTCATTTCTATTATCTTTATTTTAATAGAAAGCAGTGCCGTATATGTAGCAAAGAAAGCTGATTGGTATATTGGTGAAGAGTGAAAATAGAAAGTAGGAGGTCAGGGGTTCGATCCCCACAAACCAATCTTTTAAAAATCAAACTGCCACATGTGCCATGTGGCACCCAATCATTGGGCCACGTGGCATTACCTCATCCTTCCGTCAGTGACACGTGTCATGTTGGATTGGTCCACATCATCTGCTAACTTATATGGCGCCATCTGCCACGTGTCGAACACTGGATCTGCCATGTCAACAACTATCACTGTGTCAACCATGTTAGCATGCTGATGTCATCATTGTATTATCTAGTCAGCATGGTCAACACTCAACTTTGACCGGCCATGTCCTGCTCGTACAAGCTCCGATCGAGATGAAATGAGTGTCATCGGAATCATGGCGACGAGCTCTTCGACTTGGCATATTTTTTTCTTATATTTGAGACAATCAATTTTTCACCTTTTTCAACACCTGATTCTCCTATTTGACCAAACCTTTGACTACCCATAACTTTTACATAAGAACTCCTTTTGAGCCCGTTCAAGTTGCATCAAGATCATGTCAGCAACCTCTTTCCAATGATGCTAATTCCATTTAGAGAGATTTGTTTCTATTATCATTCATTAAATAGAAAGGAGGCCTGTATATGTCGCAAAGAAAGCTGCTTGGTATATTGGTGGAGAGTGAAAAGAGCAAGTAGGAGGTCAGGGGTTCGACTCCCAAAAACTAACCTTTTAACAATCAAACCGCCACATGTGCCATGTGGCATTACCTCATTCGTCTGTCAGTGACACGTGTCATGATGGATTGGTCCAAATCTTCAGACCTCCCACATCATCTGCTAACTTAGATGCCGCCATCTACCACGTGTCAAATTCTGGATCTGCCATGTCAACAACTACCACTATGTTCGCGATGTCAGCATGCTGATGTCATCATTGTACTATCTAGTCGGCATGGTCAACCCTCAACTTTGACCAGCCATATCTTGCTCGTACGAGCTCTGATCGAGGCAAAACGAGCGGCGTCCGAATCGTGGCAATGAGCTCTTCGACTTGGCATCATTTTTGCTTGGATTTAAGACAATCAATTTTTCACCTTTTTGAATCCCTGATTCATCTATTTGACCGAACCTTTGACTGCACATAACTTCTCTATACGAACTCCTTTTGAGTCCATTCAAATTGTTTTAGGATCATCTCAGCGACCTATTTCCAATGATACAGATTCCGTCAGGTTCTGAGACTGCAAGATTTTTAGGTCTTCTAGATCCTCCTAGATCATTCCTCCCCACTGAGGGTTCAAACCACCCGACCCCCTTTTTATAGGGATTTGTTTCTATTATCATTTTTTAAATAGAAAGGAGGCCTGTATATGTAGCAATGAAAGCCGCTTGGTATATTGGTGGAGAGTTAAAATATGAAGGAGGAGGTTAGGGGTTAGACCCCCACAAACTAACCTTTTAACAAGCAAATCGCCAATGTGCCACGTGACACCCAATCATTGGGCCACGTGGCATTCGTTCATTCATCCATCAATAACACGTGTCACGCTGGATTGGTCAACATCTTCAAACTTGCCACGTCATTTGTTGAGTCAGATGCTGCCATCTGCCATGTGTCAACATCTGGACCTGCCATGCCAAGAGCTACCACTCTGTCTACCATGCCAAGAGCTGCCACTGTCTAGTTAACATGGTCAACCCTCAATTTTGACCAGCCATATCTTGCATGTACGAGCTCTGATCAAGGCAAAATGAGTGGTGTCGGAATCGTTGCGATGAGCACTTCGACTTGGCATCATTTTTTATTAGATTTGAGACAATAAATTTATCACCTTTTTGAACGCATGATTCACCAATTTGACCAAACCTTTGACTACACATAACTTCTGCATACGAACTCCTTTTGAGCTCGTTCAAGTTGCGTAAGGATCCTGCCAGTGACCTCTTTCCAATGATGCTAATTCCATCAGGTTCTGAGCCTGCAAAATTTTTAGGTCTTCTAGATCCATTTATATCATTCCTTCCTACTGGGGGTTCAAACCACCTGACCCCCTTTTATAGGGATTCGTTTCTATTATCATTCTTTAAATAGAAAGGAAGCCCGTATATGTAGCAAAAAAGCTACTTAGTATATTCGCGAAGAGTGAAAATAGCAAGGTTCGACCCCACAAACCAACCTTTTGACAATCAAACCGCCACATGTGCCACGTGGCACCCAATCATTGGGCCATGTGGCATTACCTCATTCGTCTGTTAGTGACATGTGTCACGCTGGATTAGTCCACATCTTCAGACCTACCACGTCATCTGCTGACTCAGATGACACCATCTGCCACGTGTCAAACTCTAGATCTGCCACGTCAACAACTACTACTATGTCTGCCATGTCAGCATGCTGATGTCATCATTATACTATCTAGTCAACATGCTTAACCCTCAAATTTGACAAGCCATATCTTGCTCGTATGAGCTCTGATCAAGGCGAAACAAGCAGCGTCCAAATCGTGACGACGAGGTCTTCAACTTGGCATCATTTTTTGCTAGCATTTGAGACAATCAATTTTTCACCTTTTTGAATGCCCGATTCTCCTATTTGACCGAACCTTTGACTGCATATAACTTCTGCATACGAACTCTGTTTAAGCCCGTTCAATTTGCGTCAGGATCATGTCAGTGACCTCTTTCCAATGGTGTTGATTCTGTCAGGTTCTGAGACTGTAAATATTTTAGTTCTTCTATATCCATCTAGATCATTATTCCCCACTGGGGGATCAAACCACCTAACCCCCTTTTATAGGGATTCGTTTCTATTATCATTCTTTAAATAGAAAGGAGACTCGTATATGTAGCAAAAAAAGTCGCTAGGTATATTGTTGGAGAGTGAAAATACCAAGCAGGAGGTCAGGGGTTCGACCCCCACAAACCAAACTTTTAGCAATCAAACTGCCACCTTTGGCACGTGGCACCCAATCATTGTATTGTCTAGTCAGCATGGTCAACCCTCAACTTTGACAAGCCATATCTTCCTTGTATGAGCTCCGATTGAGGCGAAAAAAGTAGCGTCGAAATCATGATGAGGAGCTCTTCGACTTGGCATCATTTTGCTTGGATTTGAGATAATCAAATTTTCACCCTTTTGAACGTTTGATTCACCTATTTGACCGAACCTTTGAATGCATATAATTTCTGCATACGAACTCCTTTTGAGCCCGTTCAAGTTGCGTTAGGATCGTGTTAGCAACCTCTTTCCAATGATGCTGATTCTATCATGTTCTTAGACTGCACAATTTTTTGGTCTTCTGAATCATTCCTCCCCACTTGGGATTCAAACCACCTGACCCCCTTTTATAGCGATTCGTTTCTATTATCATTCTTTAAACAGAAAGGAAGCTCGTCTATGTAGCAAAAAAAGTTGCTTAGTATATTGGTGAAGAGTGAAAATAGCAAGGTTCGACCCCACAAATCAACCTTTTAAGAATCAAACAGCCACATGTGCCACATGGCACCCAATCATTGGGCCACGTGGCATTACCTCATTCATCCGTTAGTGACACGTGTCACGCTGGATTGCTCCACATCTTTAGACCTACCAAGTCATCTGCTAATTCAGATGCTGCCATCTGCCATGTGTCAAACTCTGGATCTGCCACATCAACAACTACTACTGTGTCTGCCATGTCAGCATGCTGACATCATCATTGTACTGTCTAGTCAACATAGTCAACCCTCAAATTTGACAAGCCATATCTTGCTCATATGAGCTCCGATCCAGGTGAAACGAGCGGCGTCAAAATCGTGACGCTAAGCTCTTTGACGTGACATCATTTTTTGCTTGCATTTGAGATAATCAATTTTTCACCTTTTTGAACCCCTAATTCCCTTGTTTGATCGAACGTTTGACTGCATATAACTTCTGCATATGAACTCCTTTTGAGCATGTTCAAGTTGCGTCAGGATCGTGCCAGCGTCCTCTTTCCAATGATGTTGATCTTGTTAGCTTTTGAGACTGTAAAATTTTTAGTTCTTCTGTATCCATCTAGATCATTATTCCCCACTGGGGGCTCAAACCACCCGATCCCCTTTTATAGGGATTCGTTTCTATTATCATTCTTTAAATAGAAAGGAGACCCGTATATGTAGCAAAGAAAGTCACTTGGTATATTGTTGGAGAGTGAAAATAGCAAGCAGGAGGTCAGGGGTTCGACCCACACAGACCAAACTTTTGACAAGCAAACTGCCACCTGTGCCACGTGGCACCTAATCATTGGGCCATGTGGCATTACCTCATTCTTCTGTCAGTGACGTGTCACCCTGGATTGGTCCACATCTTCAGACCTGCCAGGTCATTTCCTGACTCATATGTTGTGATCTGCTACATGTTAAACTCTGGACCTACCATGTAAGAAAATTTCACTATGTCTACCATGTCAGCATGCAGACGTCATCATTGTATTGTCTAATCAGCATGGTGAACCCTCAACTTTGACAAGCCATATCTTGCTCGTATGAACTCTGATCGAGGCGAAACAAGCAGCGTCGAAATCATGACGAAAAGCTCTTCGACTTGACATCATTTTTACTTAGATTTGAGACAATCAATTTTTCACCTTTTTGAACACCTAATTCACCTATTTGACCTAAACTTTGACTGCACATAACTTCTGCATACGAACTCCTTTTGAGCCTGTTCAAGTTGCGTTAGGATTGTGTCAGCGACCTCTTTTCAATGATACTAATTCCTTCAGGTTCTGAGACTACAAAATTTTTAGGTCTTCTAGATCCACCTAGATCATTCCTCCCCACTGGGGGTTCAAAACATCTGACCCCCTTTTATAGGGATTTACTTCTATTATCATTCTTTAAATAGAAAGGAGGCCCGTATATATTGCAATGAAAGCCGCTTGGTATATTGTTGGAGAGTGAAAATAGAAAGCAGGAGGTCAGGGGTTCGACCCCCACAAACCAACCTTTTAACAATCATACCGCCACAAGTGCTACGTCGCACCCAATAATTGGTCCACGTGGCAATACCTCATTTTTCCGTCATTGACCAATGTCACGCTGGATTGATCCACATCTTCAGACCTGCCACGTCATCTGCTGACTCAGATGTCGCCATCTGCCACGTGTCAAACTCTAGACCTACCACGTTAACAACTACTACTGTGTCTACCATGTCAGCATGCTGACGTCATCATTGTACTATCTAGTTAGCATGGTCAACCCTCAACTTTGACCGGCCATATCTGTCTTTAATGAGCTCCGATCGAGGCAAAACAAGCGGCGATGAAATTGTGACGATGAGCTCTTCGACGTGGCATATTTTTTGCTTGGATTTCGGACAAACAATTTTTCACCTTTTTGAACGCCTGATTCACTTATTTGACAGAACTTTTAACTGCACATAACTTCTGCATACGAACTCCTTTTGAGCCTATTCAAGTTGTGTTAGGATCGTGTCAGCAACCTCTTTCCAATGATGCTGATTCCATCAAATTCTCAAACTACAAACTTTTTCAGTATTCTAGATCCACCTGGATCATTCCTCCCTACTTGTGGTTCAAACCAGCCGACCCCCTTTTATAGGGATTTGTTTCTATTATCATTCTTTAAATAGAAAGGAGGCCAGCATATGTAGCAAAGAAAGCCACTTGGTATATTGGTAGAGAGTGAAAATAGCAAGCAGGAGGTCAGGGGTTCGGCCCCCACAAACCAATTTTTTAACAATCAAACCACCACATGTGCCACGTGGCACCCAATCATTGGGCCATGTGGTATTACCTCATTCACTCGTCAGTGACACATGTCACGCTGGATTGGTCCACATCATCAAACCTATCACGTCAGAATCGTGGTGACAAGCTCTTCGACTTAGCATCTATTTTACTTAGATTTGAGACAATCAATTTTTTACCTTTTTGAACGCCTGATTCACCTGTTCGACCAAACCTTTGACTGCACATAAATTCTGTATACGAACTCCTTATGAGCCCGTTCAAGTTGTGTCAGGATCATGTCAGTGACCTATTTCCAATGATGCTGATTCCGTCAGGTTTTAAGACTGTAATTTTTTTAGTTCTTCTGTATCCACCTGGATCATTCCTTCCCACTAGGGGTTCAAACCACCTGACCCCCTTTTATAGGGATTCATTTCTATTATCATTCATTAAATAGAAAGGAGGCCTGTATGTGTATCAAATAAAGTCACTTGGTATATTCATGGAGAGTGAAAAAAGCAAGTAGGAGGTCAGTGGTTCGACCCCCACAAACCAACCTTTTAACAATCAAACCACCACATGTGCCACGTGGCACCCTATCATTGGGCCACATGGCATTACCTCATTCGTCCCTCAGTGACACATGTCACGTTGGATTGGTCCACATCTTCAGACTTGCCACGTCATATGCTGACTCAGATGCCGCCATTTGCCACATGTCAAACGTTAAATCTGCCACGTCAACAACTACCACTGTGTCTACCATGTCAGCATGCTGACATCATCATTGTACTATCTAGTCAGCATGGTCAACTGTCAACTTTGACAAGCCATATCTTGCTCGTACGATCTCTGATCGAGGCGAAAAGAGCAATGTCAGAAATGTGGCGATGATCTCTTCAACTTGGCATCATTTTTGCTAAGATTTGAGACAATCAATTTTTCACCTTTTCAAACTCCTAATTCACCTATTTGACCGAACCTTTGACTACATATAACTTCTGCATACGAACTCCTTTTGAGCCCATTCAAGTTGCGTTAGGATCGTGTCAGTGATCTCTTTCTAGTGATGATGATTCTGTCAGGTTCTGAGACTACAAGATTTTTAGGTCTTCTGGATCCACCTAGATGATTCCTCCCCACTAGGGGTTCAAACCACCCGACCCCCTTGTATAAAGATTTGTTTCTATTATCATTCTTTAAATAGAAAGGAGGCTCGCATATGTAGCAATGAAAGTTGCTTTGTATATTGGTGGAGAGTGAAAATAGGAAGCAGGGGGTCAGGGGTTCCACCCCAACAAACCAACCTTTTAACAAGCAAATCGCTACATGTGCCATGTGGTAACCAATCATTGGGCCACGTGGCAATCACTCATTCGTTCGTCAGTGACACGTGTCACAGTAGATTGGTCCACATCTTCAGACATGCCACATCATCTATTGAGTCAGATGCCGCCATCTGCCACCTGTCAACATCTAGACCTGCCACGCCAACAACTGCCACTGTGTTTGCTATGTCAGCATGGTGATGTCATCATTGTACTGTCTAGTCAACATGGTCAACCCTCAACTTTGATCGGCCATATCTTGCTCGTACGACCTCCAATCAAGGCGAAACGAGCGGTGTCAGAATCATGGCAACAATCTCTTCGACTTGGCTTAATTTTTTCCTAGATTTGAGAATGCAAAATTTTTAGCTCATTCCTTCCCACTATGGGTTCAAACCACCCGACCCCTTTTTATAGGGATTCGTTTCTATTATAATTTTTTAAATAGAAAGGAAGCCCATATATGTAGCAAAGAAAGTCGCTTGGTATATTGGTTGAGAGTGAAAATAGCAAGGTTTGACCCCACAAACCAACGTTTTAACAATCAAACTGTCACATGTGCCACGTGGTACCCAATCATTAGGCCACATGGCATTACCTCATTCGTCCGTCAGTGACACGTGTCACATTAGATTGGTCCACATCTTTAGACCTGCCACGTCATCTAGTCACTCACATGCCACCCTTTGCCACGTGTCAACCTCTAGACCTACCACGTAATCAAATGCCACTGTGTCTACCATGTCAGCATGCTAACGTCATCATTTAACTGTCTAGTCGACATGGTCAACCCTCAACTTTGAACAGCCATATCTTGCTCATATGAGCTCCGATCGAGGCAAAATGAGCGGCTTCGATATCATGACGACAAGCCCTTCAACTTGGCATCATTTTTGCTTGAATTTGAGATAATCAATGTTTCACATATTTGAACACCTGATTCACCGATTTGACTAAACCTTTGACTGCACATAACTTCTGCATATGAATTCCTTTTGAGCCCATTCAAGTTGCGTCAGGATTGGTCCACATCATTTGCTGACTCATCAAACCTGCCATGTCATTTGCTGATTCAGATGCCACCCTCTACCATGTGTCAACCTCTAGACCTACCACGTCAACAACTGCCATAGTGTCTACCATGTCAACATGCTGACATCATCATTGTATTATCTAGTTAACATAGTCAAACCCTCAACTTTGACTGGCCATATCTTGGTCGTACGAGCTCTGATCAAAGTGAAATGAGCGGCGTTAGAATCGTGGCAACGAGCTCTTCAACTTAGCATCATTTTTTTTGGATTTGAGATAATCAATTTTTCACCTTTTTGAATGCCTGATTCACCTGTTCTTCTATATAAACCTAGATCATTCCTCCCCACTGGGGCTTCAAACCACCCGACCCCCTTATGTAGCAAAGAAAGCTGAGTGGTATATTGGTGGAGAGTGCATAAAGCAAGCAGAAGGTCAGGGGTTTGACCCCCACTAAACAAAGTTTTAACAATCAAACCGCCACATGTGCCACGTGACACCCAATCATTGGGCCATGTGGTATTACCCCATTCGTCCATCAGTGACACGTGTCACTGGATTGGTCCACATCTTAAGACCTACCACATCATCTGCTAACTCAGATGCTGCAATCTGCAACGTGTCAAACTCTTGATCCGCCACTTCCACAACTGGTGCTGTGTCTGCCATGTCAGCATGCTGACGTGATCATTGTACTATCTAGTTGGCATGGTCAACCCTCAACTTTCACCAGCAATATCTTGCTCGTACGAGCTCTGATCGAGGTGAAACTAGTGGCGTCAGAATCGTGGCGATGAGCTCTTCGACTTGGCAACATTTTTGCTTGGATTTGAAATAATCATTTTTTTACCTTTCGAACCCTTGATTCCCTTGTTTGACTGAACCTTTGACTACACATAACTTCTGCATACGAACTCCTTTTGAGCCCGTTCAAGTTGCATTAGGATCGTGTCAGCAACCTCTTTGCAATGATGATGATTATGTCAGGTTTTGAGATTGCAAGATTTTTAGGTCTTCTAGATCCACCTAAATCACTACTCCCCACTGGGGGTTCAAACCACCTGACCCCTTTTTATAGGGATTTGTTGCTATTATCATTCTTTAAATAGAAAGAAGGCCTGTATATGTAGCATTGAAAGTCGCTTGATATATTGGTGGAGAGTGAAAATTGGAAGCAGGAGGTCAAGGGTTCGACCCCCACAAACCAACCTTTTAACAAACAAATCGCCACATGTGCCATGTGGCACCCAATCATTGGGCCATGTGGCACCCAATCATTGGGCCACGTGGCATTCGCTCATTCATCCATCAGTGACACGTGTCATGCTGGACTGGTCCACATCTTCAGACCTGCGACGTCATATGTTGAGTCAACTGCCGCCATCTACCACATGTCAACATCTGGAGCTGCCACACCAATAACTGCCACTTTGTCTACCATGTCAGCATGATGATGTCATCATTGTACAGTCTAGTTAGCATGGTTAACCCTCAACTTGGCATCATTATTTCTTTGATTTGAGACAATAATTTTTCACCTTTTTGAATGCATGATTCGCCTATTTGACTGAATCTTTGACTACACATAACTTCTGCATACGGACTCCTTTTGAGCCCGTTCAAGTTGCGTAAGGATCGTGCAAGCGACCTCTTTCCAATGACGTTGATTCCATCAGCTTCTGAGACTATAAAAGTTTTAGGTCTTCTGGATCAATTTAGATCATTCCTTCCCATTAGGGGTTCAAACCACCCGACCCCCTTTTATAGGGATTCATTTCTATTATCATTCTTTAAATAGAAAGGAAGCCCATATATGTAGCAAAGAAAGCCGCTTGGTATATTAGTCGAGAGTGAAAATAGCAAGGTTCGACCCAACAAACCAACCTTTTAACAATCAAACCGTCACATGTGCCACTTGGCACTCAATCATTAGGCCACATGCCATTACTTCATTTGTCCGTCAATGACACGTGTCACACTGGGTTGGTGCACATCTTCAGACCAGCCACGTCATCTGCTAACTCAGATGTCAGATGACGACATCTACCACATGTCAAACTCTAGACCTGCCATGTCAACAACTACCACTGTGTATGCCATGTCAGAATGCTGACGTCATCATTGTACTGTCTAGTCGACATAGTCAACCCTCAAATTTGACTGGCCATATCATACTCGTACAAGTTCTGATCGAGACGAAACGAGTGGCATCAAAATCATGGCGACGAGCTGTTCGACTTGGCATCATTTTTGCTTAGATTTGAGACAATCAATTTTCATCGTTTTTAAAGCCTGATGCACCTCTTTCACTGCACATAACTTCTGCATACAAAATCCATTTGAGCCCAATCAAGTTGCGTCAGGATCGTGTCAGTGACCTCTTTCCATTGATGTTGATTTCATCAAGTTCTAACACTGCCAAATTTTTAGTTCTTCTGTATCCACCGAAATCAATCCTCCCCACCTGGGGTTCAAACCACCCGACCCCCTTTTATAGGGATTCGTTTCTATTATCATTCATTAAATAGAAAGGAGGCTCGTATATGTACCAAAGAAAACCGCTTGGTATATTCGTGGAGAGTGAAAAAAGCAAGTAGAAGGTCAGGGGTTCGACCCCCACAAACCAACCTCTTAACAATCAAACCGCGACATGTTCCACATGGCACCCAATCATTGGGCCATGTGGCATTACCTCATTTGTCCATCAGTGACATGTGTCACGCTGGATTGGTCCACATCTTCAGACATGCCATGTCATCTATTGACTTAGATGCCGCCATCTGCCATGTGTCAAACTCTAGATCTACCATGTCAACAACTGCCATTGTGTCTACCATGTCAGCATGTTACTATCTAGTCAGCATGGTCAACCCTAAACTTTGACGAGCCATATCTTGCTCGTATGAGCTCTAATAGAGGCGAAACAAGCGGTGTGAGAATCCTGGTGACAAGCTCTTCGACTGGCATCATTTTTGCTTGGATTTGAGACAATTAATTTTTCACATTTTCGAATGCCTTATTCACATGTTTAATCAAACCTTTGACTGCATATAACTTTTGCATACGAACTCCTTTTGGGCCCAATCAAGTTGCGTTTAGCTCGTGTCAACGACCTCCTTCCAATGATGTTGATTCCGTAAGGTTCTAAGACTGCAAGATTTTTAGGTCTTCTGGATCCACCTAGATCATTCCTCCCCATTGGGGTTTCAAACCACCCGACCCCCTTTTATAGGGATTTGTCTCTATTATCATTCTTTAAATAGAAAGGAGGCCAATATATGTAGCAGTGAAAGTTGCTTGGTATATTGGTGGAGAGTGAAAATAGGAAGCAGGAGGTCAGGGGTTCGACCCCCACAAACCATCCTTTTAACAACTAAATCACCACGTGTACCACGTGGCATCGAATCATTGGGCCACGTGGTATTCACTCATTCATCCGTCAATGACACGTGTCACGCTGGATTGGTCCACATCTTCAGACCTACCACGTCATTTGTTGAGTTAGATGCCGTCATCTACCACAAGTCAACACTTGGACCTGCCACACCAACAACTACCACTGTGTTTGCCATGTCAGCATGATGACATCATCATTGTACTATCTAGTCAGCATGGTTAACCCTCAACTTTGACCGGCCGTATCTTGCTCATACAAGCTCCGATCAAGGCGAAATGAGCAGCGTTGGAATCGTGACGACAAGCTCTTTGACTTGGCATCATTTTTGCTTAGATTTGAGACAATAAAATTTTTATGTTTTTGAATGCATCATTTGCCTTTTTGACCAGACCTTTGACTGCACATAACTTCAGCATACGAACTCCTTTTGAACCCGTTTAAGTTGAGTCAGGATTGTGCTAGCAACCTCTTTCCAATGACGCTGATTCCATCAGGTTCTGAGACTGTAAATTTTTTAGGTCTTGTGGATCCATTTAAATTATTTCTTCCCATTGGCGGTTCAAACCACTCGACCCCATATTATAGGGATTCATTTCTATTATCATTCTTTAAATAGAAAGAAAGCCCGTATATGTAGCAAAGAAAGCCACTTGGTATATTACTAGAGAGTGAAAATAGCAAAGTTTGACCTCACAAACCAACCTTTTAACAAACAAACCACCACATGTGCCATGTGGCACCTAATCATTAGGCCACATGGCATTACCTCATTCGTCCATCAGTTACACGTGTCACATTGGATTGGTCCACACCTTCAGACCTGCCATGTCATCAGCTGACTCTATGCCAGCATATGCCACGTCTCAATCTCTGGACCTACCACGTTAACAATTGCCACTGCGTCTGTCATGTCAGCATGCTGATGTCATCATTGTACTATCTAGTCGTCATAGTCAGCGCTCAACTTTGACCGCCCATATCTTGCTCGTACAAGCTCCGATTCAGGTGAAACGAGTGGCGTTGAAATCGTGGCGACGAGCTCCTCGACTTGGCATCATTTTTGCTTGGATTTGAGACAATCAATTTTTCACCTTTTTGAACCCCTGATTCGCTAGTTTGACTGAACCTTTGACTCCACATAACTTCTTCATACGAACTCCTTTTGACACTACAAAATTTTTTGTTCTTCTATATCCATCTGGATCATTATTCCCCACTGGGGGTTTAAACCACTTGACCCCTTTTATAGGGATTCCTTTCTATTATCATTCTTTAAATAGAAAGGAGGCCCGTATATGTAGCAAACAAAGCCGCTTAGTACATTGCTGGAGAGTGGAAATAGCAAGCAGGAAGTCAGAGGTTCGACCCCCACAAACCAACCTTTTAACAATCAAACCACCACGTGTGCCACGTGGTACCCAATCATTGGGCCACGTGGCATTACCCCATTCTTCCGTCAGTGCCACATGTCACGCTGGATTGATGTACATCATCAGACCTACCACGTCATCTGCTGACTCAAATGTCACCATCTTCCATATGTCAACCTCTAGTCTTTCCACGTCAACAACTACCACTGTGTCTGTCATGTCAGCATGCTGACGTCATCATTGTACTGTCTAGTCAGCATGGTCAACCCTCAACTTTGACTGACCATATATTGCTCGTACGAGATCTGATCGAGGTGAAATGAGTGGCATCAGAATCCTGGCGACGAGTTCTTTAACTTGGCATCATTTTTGCTCGGATTTGACACAATTAATTTTTCACCTTTTGAATGCCTGAATCACCTGTTTGACCAAATCTTTGACTACACATAACTTCTACATATGAACTGCTTTTGGGCACGTTCAAGTTGTGTCAGAATCGTGTCAACGACCTCTTTCCAATGATGCTAATTCCGTCAGGTTCTAAGACTGCAAAATTTTGAGTTCTTCTGTATCCACCTGAGTCATTCCTCCCCATTGGGGGTTCATACCACCTGAACCCCTTTTATAGGAATTCATTTCTGTTATCATTCATTAAATAGAAAGGAGGCCCGTATATGTAGCAAAGAATGCCATTTCGTATATTGGTGGAGAGTGAAAAAAGCAAGCAGGAGGTCAGGGGTTCGACCCCCACAAACCAACCTTTTAACAATCAAACCGCCACATGTGCAATGTGGCACCCAATCATTAGGCCACGTGGCATTACCTCATTCGTCCATCAGTGACACATGTCACGCTAGATTGGTCTACATCTTCAGACCTGTCACCTCATCTACTGAATAAGATGCCGCCATCTGCCATGTGTCAAACTCTAGATCTGCCACGTCAACAACTGCCATTGTGTCTGCCATGTCAGCATGTTGATGTCATCATTGTACTATCTAGTCGGCATGGTCAACCCTCAACTTTGATAAGCCATATCTTGCTCATACGAGCTCTGATCGAGGTGAAATGAGCGGTGTCAGAATCCTGGCAACGAGCTCTTCAACTTGGCATCATTTTTTAAAATTTTTGAGACAATCAATTTTTAACCTTTTCGAACCCCTGATTCACCTGTTTGACTGAACATTTGTCTGCACATAACTTCTGCATATGAACTCCTTTTGAGCCCATTCGAGTTGCGTTAAGATCATGTCAGCGACCTTTTTCAAATGATGTTGATTCCATCAAGTTATGAGACTACAAGATTTTTAAGTCTTCTGGATCCACCTAGATCATTCCTCCCCACTGGGGGTTGAAGCCACCCGACCCCCTTTTATAGGGATTTGTTTCTATTATCATTCCTTAAATAGAAAGGAGGCCCGTCTATGTAGCAATGAAAACTGCTTGGTATATTGGTTGAGAGTGAAAATAGAAAGTAGGAGGTCAGGGGTTCGTCCTCCACAAACCAACCTTTTACAAAGCAAATCTTTACATGTGCCACATGGCACCTAATCATTGGGCCACATGGTATTCACTCATCCGTCTGTCAATTGCACGTGTCACGCTAGATTGGTCAACACCTTTAGACCTGCCACGTCATCTATTGAGTCAGATCCTACCATCTACCACGTGTCAACATCTGGACCTCCCACGTCAACAACTGCCACTATGTCTGCCATGTCAACATGATGACGTTATCATTGTACTGTCTAGTTAGCATCGTCAACCTTTAACTTTGACTAGCCATATCTTGCTCGTACAAGCTCCGATCAAGGTGAAATAAGTGGTGTCAAAATCGTGGCGACGAGCTCTTCGACTTGGCATCATTTTTGCTTTGATTTGATTCAATAAAATTTTCACCTTTTTGAATGCATGATTCTCCTATTTGACAAAACCTTTGACTGCACATAAATTCTGCATATGAATTCCTTTTGAGCCTGTTCAAGTTGCGTTAGGATCGTACCAGCAACCTCTTTCCAATGATGTTGATTCCATTGGGTTCTGAGACTACAAAAGTTTTAGGTCTTCTAGATCCATTTAGATCATTCCTTCCCACTAGGGGTTCAAACAACCTAACCCCCTTTTATAGGGATTCATTTCTATTATCATTCTTTAAATAGAAAAGAAGGTCATATATGTAGCAAAGAAAGCTGCTTGGTATATTGGTGGAGAGTGAAAATAGCAAGTTTTGACCCCACAAACCAACCTTTTAACAATCAAACCGCCACATGTGCCACGTGGCACCCAATCATTGGGCCACATGGCATTACCTCATTCATCCGACAGTGACACGTGTCACACTGGATTGGTCCACATCTTCAGACCTGCCACATCATCTACTGACTCAGATACCACCATCTTACATCTGTCAACCTCTAGATTTACCATGTCAACAACTGCCACTGTGTCTGCCATGTTAGCATGCTGATGTCATCATTAGACTGTCTAGTCAACATGGTCAACCCTCAACATTGACCGGCCATATCTTGCTCATACGAGCTTTGATCGAAATGAAATGAGTAGTGTCGAAATCATAGCGACGAGCTCCTCGACTTGGTATCATTTTTGCTTGGATTTGAGACAGTCAATTTTTCACCTTTCTGAACGCCTAATTCACCTATTTGACCGAACCTTTGACTGAACTTAACTTCTGCATACAAACTCCTTTTGAGCCCATTCAAGTTGCATCAGGATCGTGTAAGCGACCTCTTAAAAATGATGCTGATTCCGTTAGGTTCTAAGATAGCAAAGTTTTTTGTTCTTCTATATCCATCTGCATCATTATTCCCCACTAGGGGTTCAAACCACCCGACCGCCTTTTATAGGGATTCATTTCTATTATCATTCTTTAAATAGAAAGGAGGCCCGTATATGTAGCCAAAAAATCGCTTCGTATATTGGTGGAGAGTGAAAATAGCAAGGAGGTCACGGGTTCGACCCCCACAAACCAACCTTTTAACAATCAAACTGCAACATGTGCCAAGTGGCACCAAATCATTGGGCCACGTGTAATTACCCCATTCTTCCGTCAGTGACACGTGTCATGCTAGATTGGTCTACATCTTTAGACCTACCACATCATCTGCTGACTCATATGCCGCCATCTGCCATGTGTAAAACTCTGGACCTGCCATGTCAATAACTGCCACTATGTCTGCCATGTCAGCATGCTGACGACATCATTGTACTATTTAGTTAGCATGGTCAACCCTCAACTTTGATCGGCCATATCTTGCTCGTATGAGCTCCGATTGAGGTGAAATGAGCAACGTCGAAATCATGACGACCAGCTCTTCAACTTGGCATCATTTTTGCTTGGATTTGAGACAATCAATTTTTCATCTTTTTGTACCCCTGATTTGTCTGTTTGACCAAACATTTGACTGCACATAACTTCTGCATACGAACTGCTTTTGAGCCTGTTCATGTTGCGTTAGGATCGTGTCAGCAACCTCTTTCCAATGATATTGATTCTGTCATGTTCTTAGACTACAAAATTTTATGGTCTTCTAGATCCACCTGGATCATTGCTCCCCACTTGGAGTTCAAACCACCCAACCTCGTTTTATAAGGATTCATTTCTATTATTATTCTTTAAATAGAAAGGAGGCTCGTATATGTAGAAAAGAAAGTTGCTTGGTATATTGGTGGAGAGTGAAAATAGCAAGCAGGAGGTCAGGGGTTCGACCCCCACAAACTAATCTTTTAACAATCAAAACGCCACATGTGCCACATGGCACCGAATCATTTGGCCACATGGCATTACCTCATTCATCCGTCAGTGACACGTGTCACGCTGGATTGGTCTACATCATCAGACTTGCCACGTCATCTGCTGACTCAGATGCCACCATCTACCATGTGTCAACCTCTGAACCTGCCACATCAACAACTGCCATGTCAGCATGCTGACGTCATCATTGTATTGTCTAGTGAGCATGGTCAACCCTCAACTTTGACCGGCCTATATCTTGCTCGTATGAGCTACGATCAAGGCAAAACGAGCGGTGTCAGAATTGTGGCGATGAGCTCTTTGACTTGGCATCATTTTTGCTTGGATTTGAGACAATCAATTTTTCACCTTTTTGAACCCCTGATTTCCCTGTTTGACCAAACCTTTGACTGCACATAACTTCTACATACGAACTCCTTTTGAGGTTGGTCAAGTTGCATTAGGATCGTGTCAGTGACCTTTTTCCAATGATGTTGATTCTGTCAGGTTCTAAGGCTGTAAAATTTTTAGTTCTTATGTATCCACCTCGATCATTTCTCCCCACTAGGGGTTCAAATCACCCAACCCCCTTTTACAGGGATTCGTTTCTATTATCATTCATTAAATAGAAATGAGGCCCGTGTATGTAGCATAGAAAGCCACTTGGTATATTAGTGGAGAGTGAAAAAAGAAAGCAGGAGGTCAGGGGTTCGACCCCCACAAACCAACCTTTTAACAATCAAATTGCAACATGTGCCACGTGGCATTAACTCATTCATTCGTCAATGACATGTGTCACACTGGATTGGTCCACATCTTCAGACCTAACACATCATCTGCTGAATAAAATGCCACCATCTGCCACGTGTCAAACTGTAGATATGCCACGTCAACAACTGCCACTGTGTCTGCCATGTCAATATGCTAACGTCATCATTGTACTATCTAGTTGGCATGGTCAACCCTCAAATTTGACCAACCATATCTTGCTCATATGAGCTTTGATCGAGGCGAAACGAGTGGTGTCAAAATCGTGGCGACGAGCTCTTCGACTTGGCATCATTTTTGCTTAGATATGAGACAATCAATTTTTGACCTTTTCGAATGTCTGATTCCCCTATTTGATTGAAACTTTGATTGCACATTACTTCTGCATATGAAATCTTTTTGAGCCTGCTCAAGTTGCGTTAGGATCATGGTAGCGACTTCTTTCCAATGATGTTGATTCCATCAGGTTCTGAGACTGGAAGATTTTTAGGTCTTCTAGATCCACCTAGATCATTCGTTTCCACTGGGTGTTCAAACCACCCAACCCCCTTTTATAGGTATTTGTTTCTATTATCACTCTTTCAGTAGAAAGGACGCCCGTATATGTAGCAAAGAAAGCCGCTTGGTATATTGGTGGAGAGTGAAAATATGAAGTAGGAGGTCAGGGGTTCAACCCCCAAAAACCAACCTTTTAACAAGCAAATTGTGACATGTTCCACGTGGCACCTAATCATTGGGCCATGTGGCATTCGCTCATTCGTACGTCAGTGACACGTCACAATGGATTGGTCTACATCTTCAGACCTGCAACGTCATCTATTGGGTCATATGACATCATCTGCCACGTGTCAACATCTGGACCTACCACGCCAACAACTGCCACTATGTCTGCCATGTCAGTATGATGATGTCATCATTGTACTGTCTAGTCAGCATGGTCAACCCTCAACTTTGACTAGCCATATCTCACTCATACGAGCTCTGATCAAGGTGAAACGAGCGGCGTCAGAATCGTGGTGACAAGCTCTTCGAATTGGCATCATTTTTGCTTGGATTTGAGACAATAAAATTTTCACCTTTTTGAACACATGATTCACATTTTCGACCGAACCTTTGATTGCACATAACTTCTGCGTATGAACTCCTTTTGAGCACGTTCAAGTTGCGTCAAGATCGTGTCAGCAACCTCTTTCCAACGATGCTAATTCCATAAAGTTTTGAGATTGCAAAATTTTTAAGTCTTTTAAATCCATTTAGATCATTCCTTCCCACTAGGGGTTCAAACCACCCAACCCCCTTTAATAGGGATTCGTTTCTATTATCATTTTTTAAATAGAAAGGAAGCCCATATATGTAGCAAAGAAAGTCGCTTGGTATATTGGTGGAGAGTGAAAATAGCAAGGTCCGACTCCACAAACCAACCTTTTAACAATCAAAACGCCACATGTACCACGTGGCACCCAATCATTAGGCCACATGGCATTACCTCGTTCATCCATCAGTGACACGTGTCACACTGGATTGGTCCACATCTTCATACCTGCCACGTTATCTGCCAACTTAGATGCAACCATCTGCCATGTGTCAACCTTTGGACCTACCACGTCAGCAACTGCCACTGTGTCTGCCATGTCAGCATGTTGATGTCATCATTGTACTATCTAGTCGACATTGTCAACCCTCTAATTTGACTAGCCATATCTTGCTCGTGCGAACTCTGATCGAGGCGACAGGAGTGGCATCGAAATCGTGGCGACAAGCTCTTCGACTTGGCATCATATTTGCTTGGATTTGAGACAATCTATTTTTCACCTTTTTAAATGCGTAATTCCCTCGTCTCACTGAACCTTTGACTGCACATAACTTCTGCATACGAACTCCTTTTGATCCCATTCAATTTGCGTTAGGATTGTGTCTGCGACTTCTTTCCAATGATGCTGATTCCGCCAGGTTCTAAAACTACATAATTTTTAGTTCTTCTATATCCATCTAGATCATTATTCCCCAAAGGGGGTTCAAACCACCCGACCCCCTTTCATAGGGATTCATTTCTATTATCATTCTTCAAATAGAACCGAGGCCTGTATATGTAGCAAAGAAAGCTGCTTGGTATATTGGTAGATAGTGAAAAAAGTAAACAGAAGGTCAGGGGTTAGACCCCCACAAACCAACCTTTGAACAATCAAACTGCCACATGTGCCATGTGGTACCCAATCATTGGGCCACATGGCATTACCTCATTCTTCCTTTAGTGACACGTGTCATGATGGATTATCCACATCTTCAGAACTGCCATGTCATTTGCTGACTCAGATGCCGCCATCTGGCATGTTTTAAACTCTAGACCTACCACATCAACAACTGCCATTGTGTCTGCCATGTCAGCATGTTGATGTCATCATTGTACTATCTAGTCAGTAGGTCAACCCTCAACTTTGACCGACCATATCTTGCTCGTATGAGCTCCGATCGAGTCAAAACGAGCGGCGTCGAAGTCGTGACGACGAGCTTTTCGACTTGGCATCATTTTTGCTTAGATTCGAGACAATTAATTTTTCACGTTTTTGAATGCCTGACTCCCCTGTTTGATCAAACCTTTGACTACACATTACTTCTGCATACGAACTCCTTTTGAGCCCATTCAAATTGCGTCAGGATCGTGTCGACGACCTCTTTCCAATGATACTGATTCCGTCAGGTTCTGAGACTGTAAAATTTTAAGTTCTTCTGTATCCATCTAGCTCATTATTCCCCATTGGGGGTTCAAACCACCCGACCCCCTTTTATAGGGATTCGTTTCTATAATCATTCTTTAAATAGAAAGGAGGCCTGTATATGTAGCAAAGAAAGCTGCTTCATATATTCGTGGAGAGTGCAGATAGCAAACAGGAGGTTAGAGCTTAAACCCCCACAAAGTGACCTTTTAATAGTCAAACCACCACATGTGCCACGTGGCACCCAAACATTGGGCCACGTGGCATTACCTCATTCTTCCGTCAGTGACCCATGTCACACTGGATTGGTCCACATCTTCAAACTTGCCACATCATCTGCTGACTCAGGTGTCGCCATCTGCCTCGTGTCAAATTCTGGACCTACCACATCAACAACTACCACTGTGTTTGTCATGACAACATGTTGACGTCATCATTGTACTGTCTAGTCAGTATGGTCAACCCTAAACTTTGACCAGCCATATCTTGCTCTTATGAGCTCTGATCGAGGCGAAACGAGTAGCGTCGAAATATTAACAAGGAGCTCTTCGACTTGGCATCATTTTTACTTGGATTTGAGGCAATCAATTTTCACCTTTTTGAACATCTGATTCACCTGTTTGACCAAACCTTTGACTGCACATAACTTTTGCATACGAACTCCTTTTGAGCCCGTTCAAGTTGCGTTAGGATCGTGTAAGCAACCTCTTTCTAATGATGTTGATTCTGTCATGTTCTCAAACTATAAAATTCTTTAGTCTTCTGGATCCACCTAGATCATTCCTCCCCACTTGGGGTTCAAACCACCCGACCCCCTTTTATAGGGATTCATTTTTATTATCATTCTTTAAATAGAAAGGAGGCCCGTATATGTAGGAAGAAAGTTGATTGGTATATTGGTGGAGAGTGAAAATAGCAAGCAGGAGGTCAGGGGTTCGAGTCTCACAAACCAATCTTTTAACAATCAAACCACCACATGTGCCATGTGGCACCCAATCATTGGGCCACATGGCATTACCTGATCCATTCGTCAGTGACACATGTCATGCTCAATTGGTCCACATTATCACACCTGCCACGTCATCTGCTGACTCAGATACCGCCATCTGCCATGTGTCAACCTCTGGACCTGCCACATTAACAACTACCACTGTGTCTGCAATGTCAGCATGCTGACGTCATCATTGTATTTTCTAGTTAGCATGGTCAACCCTCAACTTTGACAAGCCATATCTTGCTCGTATGAGCTCCGATCGAGGTGAAACGAGCACCATTGGAATAGTGGCAACGAGCTCTTTGACTTGGCATCATTTTCACTTGGATTTGAGACAATCAATTTTTAACCTTTTTGAATGCCTGATTTACCTGTTTGACCAAACCTTTGACTGCACATAACTTCTGCATACGAATTCCTTTTGAGCCTGTTCAAATTGCGTAAGGATCATGTTAGCGAACTCTTTCCAATGATGTTGATTCCCTCAGTTTCTAAGACTGCAAATATTTTAGTTCTTCTCTATCCACCTGGATCATTCCTTCCCACTAGGGGTTCAAACCACCTGACCCCCTTTCATAGGGATTCATTTCTATTATCATTCATTAAATAGAAAGGAGGCCCTTATTTGTAGCAAATAAAGCCGCTTGGTATATTGGTGAAGAGCGGAAAAAGCAAGCAGGAGGTCAGGAGTTCGACCCCCAAAAACCACCCTTTTAATAATCAAACCACCACATGTGCCACATGGCACCCAATCATTGGGCCATGTGGCATTACCCCATTCGTCTGTCAGTGACATGTGTCACACTGGAATTGTCCACATCCTCAGACCTGCCACATTATCTGCTAACTCAGATGGCTCCATCTGCCACGTGTCAAACTCTGGATCTACCACATCAACAACTCACACTATGTTTGCCATGTCAGCATGCTGATGTCATCATTGTACTATCCAGTCAGCATGGTGAACACTCAACTTTGACCAGCCATATCTTGCTCATACAAGCTCTGATCGAGGCGAAACGAGCAGTGTTAGAATCGTGGTGACAAGCTCTTCGACTTGGTATCATTTTTTCTAGAATTTTAAACAATCAATTTTTCACCTTTTCGAACACCTGATTCGCCTGTTTGACCGAACCATTGACTGCACATAACTTTTGCATACGAACTCCTTTTGAGCCCATTGAAGTCGTATTAGGATCGTGTTAGCGACCTCTTTCCAATGATGCTGATTCCGTCAGGTTTTGAGACTGCTATATTTTTAGGTCTTTTGGATCCACCTAGATCATTCCTCCCCACTAGGGGTTCAAACCATCTGACCCCCTTTTATAGGGATTTGTTTCTATTATCATTCTTTAAATAGAAAGGAGGCCCGTATATGTAGCAATGAAAGCCGCTTGGTATATAGGTGGTGAGTGAAAATAGGAAGCAGGAGGTCAGGGGTTCGACCCCCACAAACCAACCTTATAACAAGCAAATTGCCACATGTGCCACGTGGCACCTAATTATAGGGCCATGTGGCATTCACTCATTTGTCCGTTAGTGACACATGTCACTCTAGATTGGTCCACATCTTCAAACTTGCCACATCATTTGTTGAGTCAGATGTCACCATCTGCCACGTGTCAACATCTAGACCTACGACGCCAACAACTGCCACTTTGTTTGTCATGTCAGCATGATGATGTCATCATTGTATTGTCTAGTCAGCATGGTCAACCCTCTACTTTGACCAGCCATATCGTGCTCGTACGAGCTCTTCATCTTGGCATAATTTTTTCTTTGATTTGAGACAATAAATTTTTGAACTTTTTGAACTCATGATTCGCTTCTTTGACCGAACCTTTGAATACACAACTTCTGCATATGAACTCCTTTTGTGCCCATTCAAATTGTGTCAAGATCGTGATAGCGATCTCTTTCCAATGACGCTGATTCTGTCAGGTTCTAAGACTACAAACTTTTTAGGTCTTCTAGATCCATTTAGATCATTCCTTGGCACTGGGGGTTCAAACCACCGGACCCACTTTTATAGGGGTTCGTTTCTATTATCATTCTTTAAATAGAAAGGAAGCCCGTATATGTAGTAAAGAATGCCGCTTGGTATATTGGTGGAGAGTGAAAATAGCAAGCAGGAGGTTAGGGGTTCGACCCCCAAAAACCAACCTTTTAACAATCAAACTGCTAGATGTGCCACTTGGCACCCAATCATTAGGCCACATGGCATTATGTCATTCATTCGTTAGTGACACGTGTCACACTAGATTGGTCCACATCTTCAGACCTGCCACATCATCTGTTGACTCAAATGCCACCATCTGCCATGTGCCAACCTCTAGACCTACCACATCAACAATTGCCACTGTGTCTGCCATGTCAGCATGCTGATTTCATCATTGTACTGTCTAGTCAACATGGTCAACCCTCATCTTTGACCAGCCAGATCTTGCTCCTACGAGTTTCGATCGAGGCGAAATGAGCGGCATCGAAATCGTGGCAACGAGCTCTTCAACTTGGCATCATTTTTGTTTAGATTTGATATAATCAATTTTTCACCTTTTTGAATGCCTGATTCTCCTATTTGACTGAACCTTTGACTGCACATAACATCTGCATACAAACTCTTTTTGAGCCCGTTCAAGTTGCATCAAGATCATCCCAGTGATCTCTTTCCAATTATGCTGATTCCGTCAGGTTCTGAGATTGCAAAATTTTTAGGTCTTCTGGATCCACCTGGATTATTCCTCCCCATTGTGGGTTCAAATCACCCAACTGCCTTTTATAGGGATTCGTTTCTATTATCATTCTTTAAATAGAAAGGAGGCCCGTATATGTAGCAAAGAAAGTCGCTTGGTATATTGGTGGACAATGAAAATAGCAAGCAGGAGGTCAGGGGTTTGACCCCCACAAACCAACCTTTGAAAAATCAAACCACCACATGTGCCACGTGGGACCCAATCATTAGGCCACGTGGCATTACCTCAATCGTTCGTGAGTGACACATGTCACGCTGGATTGGTCCACATCTTCAGACCTCCCACGTCATTTGCTGACTCAGATGTCGCCATCTGCCATGTGTTAAACTCTAGACTTGCCACATCAACAACTACCACTGTTTCTACCATGTCAGCATGCTGATGTCATCATTTTACTATCTAGTCAGCATGGTCAACACTCAACTTTGACCGGCCATATCTTGCTCGTATGAGCTCTGATCGAGGCAAAATGAGCAGCATCAGAATCATGGTGACGAGCTCTTCAACTTGGTATCATTGTTTCTTGGATTTGAGATAATCAAATTTTCACCTTTTTTAATGTCTAATTCATCTGTTTGACCGAATCTTTGACTACACATAACTTCTGCATACGAACTCCTTTTCAGCTCGTTCAAGTTGCATTAGGATCGTGTCAGCGACCTCTTTTCAATGATGCTAATTTCGTCAAGTTCTGAGACTACAAAATTTTTAGGTCTTTTGGATCCACCTGGATCATTCCTCCCCACTCAGGGTTTAAACCACCCAACCCCCTTTTATAGGGGTTCATTTCTATTATCATTCCTTAAACAGAAAGGAGGCTCGTATATGTAGCAAAGATTGCTCCCTAGTATATTGGTGGACAGTGAAAATAACAAGCAGAAGGTCAAGGGTTTGACCTCCACAAACCAACCTTTTAACAATCAAACTGCCACATGCACCACATGGCACCCAATCAATGGGCCTTGTGGAATTACTTCATTCATCCCTCAATGACACGTGTCACGCTGGATTGGTTTACATCTTTAGACCTGCCACATCATCTGCTAACTCAAATGCCGCCATTTGCCACATGTCAACCTCTAGACCTGCCATGCCAACAACTGCCACTGTGTCTGTCATGTCAGCATGTTGACGTCATCATTGTACTGTCTAGTCAGCATGGTGAACCCTCAACTTTCATCGTCCATATGTTGCTTGTACGAGCTCCGATCGAGGTGAAACGAGCGGCGTAAGAATCATGGCAACGAGCTCTTTGACTTGGTATCATTCTTGCTTTGATTTGAGACAATCAATTTTTTTACCTTTTTGAACACATGATTCACCTGTTTGACCGAACCTTTGACTGCACATAACTTCTACATACGAACTCTTTTTGAGCTCGTTCAAGTTGCGTTAGGATCGTGTCAGCGAGCTCTTTCCAATGATGTTGATTCCGTCAGATTCTAAGATTGCAAAATTTTTAGGTCTTCTAGATCCACCTAGATCATTCCTCCCCACTAGGGGTTCAAACCACTTGAGCCCCTTTTATAGGGATTCGTTTCTATTATCATTTTTTAAATAGAAAGGAGGCCCGTATATGTAGTAAACAAAGACGTTTTTGTATTGTTGGAGATTTGAAATAGCAGGCAGGAGGTCAAGGGTTCAACCCCCAAAAACCAACCTTTTAACAATCAAACTGCCACGTGCCACATGGGACCCAATCATTGGGCTGTGTGGCATTACTTCATTCGTCTGTCAGTGACACATGTCATGCTAGATTGGTCCACATCTTCAAACCTGCCACATCATCTTCTTACTTAGATGCTGCCATCTGCCATGTGTCAACCTCTGGATCTGCCATGTCAATAACTACCATTGTGTCTGCCATGTCAGCATGCTGATGTCATCATTGTCATTATTATTTTTGTTTGGATTTGAGACAATCAATTTTTCACCTTTTTGAACACCTAATTCACTTGTTTGACCAAACTTTTGACTGCACATAACTTCTACATACGAACTCCTTTTGAGCCCAACCAAGTTGCGTAAGGATCGTTTCAGTGACCTCTTTCTAATGATGTTGATTCTGTCAGGTTCTAAGGCAACAAAATTTTAGCTCTTCTGGATCCATCTGGATCATTCCTACCAACTAGGGGTTCAAACCACCCGACCCCCTTTTATAGGAATTCATTTCTATTATCATTCTTTAAATAGAAAGGAGGCCCGTATATGTAGCAAAGAAAGCTACTTGGTATGTTGGTGAAAAGTGAAAATAGCAAGCAAGAGGTTAGGGGTTCGACCCCCACAAACTAAACTTTTAACAATCAAACCACAACATGTGCCATGTGGCACCTAAACATTGGGCCACGTGGAATTACCTCATTTGTCCGTCAGTGACATGTGTCACGCTGGATTGGTCCACATCTTCAAACCTGCCACATCATCTGCTGACTCAGATGCCGCCATTTGCCACATGTCAACCTCTTGACCTGCCATGTCAACAACTGCCATTGTGTCTACAATGTCAACATGATGACATCATTATTGTACTATTTAGTCAGCATGGTCAACCCTCAACTTTGACCAACCATATCTTGCTCATATGAGCTCGTATCGAGGCAAAATGAGCGGCGTTGGAATCATTGCGATGAGCTCTTTGACTTGGCATTAGTTTTGCATAGATCTGAGACAATTAATTTTTCACCTTTTTTAACACCTGATTCACCTGTTTGATAGAACCTTTCACAGCACATAACTTATACATACGAACTCCTTTTGAGCCTGTTCAAGTTGCGTCAGGATCGTGTCAGCAACCTTTTTCCAGTGATGCTGATTTTGTTAGGTTTTGAGACTGCAAAATTTTTAGGTCTTTTGCATCCACCTATATCATTCCTCCACACTAGGGGTTCAAACCACCTAACCCCCTTTTATAGTGATTCATTTCTATTATCATTTTTTAAATAGAAAGGAGGCCCATATATGTAGCAAAGAAAGCCGCTTGGTATATTGGTGGAAAATGAAAATAGCAAGTAGGAGGTCAGGGGTTCGTCCTCCACAAACCAACCTTTTAACAATCAAATCGCCACATGTGCCACAAGGCACCCAATCATTGGGCCATGTGGAATTACGTCATTCGTCCATCAGTGACACATGTCACATTGGATTGGTCCACATCTTCAAACCTGCCAAGTCATCTGCTGACTCAGATGCCGACATCTGCCACGTGTCAACCTCTAGACCTGCCACACTAACAACTGCCACTATGTCTACCATGTCAGCATGCTGACGTCATCATTGTACTATCTAGTTAGCATGGTCAGCCCTCAACTTTGACCAGCCATATCTTGCTCATACGAGGTTTGATCGAGGTGAAACGAGCGGCGTTAGAATCATGGTGACGAGCTCTTCGACTTGCCATCATTTTTGCTTAGATTTGACACAATCTATTTTTCACCGTTTGAATACCTGATTTACCTGTTTAACTGAACATTTATCTACACATAACTTCTGCATACGAACTCCTTTTGAGCACGTTCTTGTTGGGTTAGAATCCTGTCATCGACCTCTTTCCAATGATGCTGATTCCGTCAGGTTCTGAGACTACAAAATTTGTACATCTTCTGGATCCCCCTGGATCATTCCTCCCTAGTAGAGGTTCAAACCATTCAACCCCCTTTTATAGGGATTTTTTTCTATTATCATTCTTTAAATAGAAAGGAGGCCCGTATACGTAGCAAAGACAGCCGCTTGGTGTATTTGTAGAGAGTGGAAATAGCAAGCAGGAGGTCAGGGGTTCAACCCCCACAAACCAACCTTTTAACAATCAAACTACCAAATGTGCCATGTGGGACCGAATCATTGGGCCACGTGGTATTACTTCATTCATCCGTCAGTGACACATGTTACGCTAGATTGGTCCACATCTTCAGACCTGCCACATCATCTTCTGACTCAGATGCCGCCATCTGCCATGTTTCAACCTCTGGACCTACCATGTCAACAACTGCCACTTTATCTGTCATGTCAGCATGTTGATGTCATCATTGTACTGTCTAGTTAGAATGGCCAACTCTCAACTTTGACCAGCCATATATTACTCATACGAGCTCAGATTGAAGTGAAACGAGCTACGTCAGAATCGTGGCGATGAGCTCTTCAACTTAGCATCATTTTTGCTTGGATTTAAGACAATCAAATTTTCACCTTTTTAAATGGTTGATTCACCTGTTTGACCGAACCTTTGACTGCACATAACTTCTACATACGAACTCCTTTTGATCGTGTAAGTGACCTCTTTCCAATGATGTTGATTACGTCAGGTTCTAAGACTACGAAATATTTAGGTCTTCTCGATCCACCTGGATCATTCCTCCCCACTAGGGGTTCAAACCACCTAACCCCATTTTATAGGGATTCGTTTCTATTATAATTCTTAAATAGAAAGGAGGCCCATATATGTAGCAACAAAAGTCGCTTGGTATATTGGGGGAGAGTGAAAATACCAAGTAGGAGATTTGGACCCCCACAAACCAACCTTTTAACAGTCAAACTGCCACATGTGCCACATGGCACCCAATCATTGGGCCATGTGGCATTAGTTCATTCATCCATCAGTGACACGTGTCATGTTGGATTGGTCAGACCTGCCATGTCAACAACTGCCACTATGTCTGCCATGTCAGCATGCTGACGTTATCATTGTACTATCTAGTTAGCATGGTTAATCCTCAATTTTGATCAACCATATCTTGCTCGTACGTGCTCGTATTGAAATGAAACAAGCAGCGTTGGAATCATGGCTACGAGCTCTTCGACTTGACATCATTTTTACTTGGAGTTGAGACAATAAATTTTTCACCTTTTTGAACACCTAATTCAACTATTTGATCGAACCTTTGACTGCACATAACTTTTGCATACGAACTCCTTTTTAGCTCGTTCAAGTTGCGTCAGGATTGTGTCAGCAACCTCTTTCCAATGATGTTGATTCTATCAGGTTCTGAGACTACAAAATTTTTAGGTCTTCTGGATCCACCTGGATCATTCCTCCCCACTAGGGGTTCAAACCACTGACCCACTTTTATAGGGATTTGTTTCAATTATCATTCTTTAAATAGAAAGGAGGCCCGTATATGTAGCAAAGAAAGTCGCTTGGTATATTGGTGGAGAGTGAAAATAGCAAGCAGGAGGTTAGGGGTTCGACCCCCACAAACCAACCTTTTAAGAATCAAACCGCCACATGTGACACATGGCAGCCAATCATTGGGCCACGTGGAATTACCTGATTCATCCATTAGTGACATGTGTCACGCTGGATTGATCCACATCTTCAGACCTGCCACATCATCTGTTGACTCAGATGCTGCCATGTGTCAACCTCTGGACCTACCATTTCAACAACTGCCACTGTGTCTGCCATGTCAGCATGTTGACAACATCAATGTGCTATCCAGTCAGCATTGTCAACCCTCATCTTTGACCGGCCATATCTTGCTCGTACGAGCTCTGGTCGAGGCAAAACTAGTAGCATCAGAATTGTGGCGACGAGCTCTTCGATTTAACATCATTTTTGCTTGGATTTGAAACAATCAATTTTCCACCTTTTTGAACACCTGATTCACTTGTTTGACTGAAGCTTGACTACACATAACTTCTACATACGAACTCTTTCAACTTGCGTCAGGATCATGTCAGTGACCTCTTTCCAATGATGTTGATTCCATTAGGTTCTGAGACTGCAAATTTTTTAGGTCTTTTGGATTCACATGTATCATTCCTCCCCACTTGGTCTTCGAACCACCCAAACCCCTTTTATAGGGATTCAATTCAATTATCATTCTTAAAATAGAAAGGAGGCCCGTATATGTAGCAAAGAAAGCCGCTTGGTAGATTGGTGGAGAGTGAAAATAGCAAACAGGAGGTTAGCGGTTTGACCCCCACAAACCAATCTTTTAACAATCTAATAGCCACATGTTCCACGTGGCACCCAATTATTCCGCCACATGGCATTACCTCATTCGTCCGTCAATGACATGTGTCACGTTGGATTGTTCCACATCTTCAGACCTGCCATATCATCTGTGGACTCAGATGCCACCATTTGTTATGTGTCAAACATTGGATCTACCATGTCAACAACTGCCAGTGTGTCTGCCATGTCAGCATGCTGATGTCATCATTGTACTGTCTAGTCAGCATGGTGAACCCTCAACTTTGACTGGCCATATTTTGCTCATACAAGCTCCGATCGAGGTGAAACGAGCGGCTCCAGAATCATTACGATGAGCTCTTTGAGTTGGCATCATTTTTGCTTGAATTTGAGAAAATTAAAATTTCACCTTTTTGAATACCTGATTCGCTTGTTTGACCGAACATTTGACTTCACATAATTTCTGCATACGAACTCCTTTTGAGCCCATTAAAGTTGCGTCAAGATCACGTTAGCGACCTCTTTTCAATGATGCTGATTCCGTTAGGTTCTGAGATTGCAAAATTTGTAGGTCTTCTAGATTCACTTGGATCATTCCTCCTCACCAAGGGTTCAAACCACTCGACCCCCTTTTATAGGTATTTGTTTCTAGTATCATTCTTAAATAGAAAGGAGGCATGTATATGTGGCAAAGAAAGCCGCTTGGTATATTGGTGGAGAGTGAAAATAGCAAGCCGGAGGTTAGGGGTTTGACCCCCACAAACTAACCTTTCAACAATCAAACCGCCACATGTGCCATTTGGCACCTAGTCATTGGGCCACATGGCATTACCTCATTCATCTGTCGGTGACACGTGTCATGCTGGATTGGTCCACATCTTCAGGCCTACCATGTCATCTTGTGACTCAGATTACACCATCTACTACATGTCAACCTCTAGACCTGCCACGTCAACAAGTGTCACTGTGTTTGCCATGCTAATGTCATCATTGTACTATCTAGTCAGCATGGTCAACCCTTAACTTTGACCAGCCATATCTTGCTCGTACGAGCTCAAACCGAGGCGGAACGAGTAGTGTCAGAAATATGACGACGATCTCCTCGACTTAGCATCATTTTTGCTTGGATTTGAGACAATCAATTTTTTATCTTTTTGAACACTAGATTTGCTTGTTTGATCGAACCTTTGATTGCACATAACTTCTACATATGAACTCTTTTTTAGCTCGATCAAGTTGCATCAGGATTGTGTCAACGACCTCTTTCCAATGATGTTGATTCTGTCAAGTTCTGAGACTGTAAAATTTTTAGGTTTTTTGGATCCACCTGGATCATTCCTCTTGGGGTTTAAAACCACCCAACCCCCTTTTATAGGGATTCGTTTCTATTATCATTCTTTAAATAGAAGGGAGGTTCGTATATATAGCAAAGAAAGCCGCTTGGTATATTGGTGGAGAGTGAAAATAGCAAGCAAGAGGTCAGAGGTTCGACCGCCACAAACCAACCTTTTAACAATCAAACTGCCACATGTGTCATGTGGGACCCAATCATTGGGCCACGTGGCATTACCTCATTTGTCCATCAGTGACATGTGTCACGCCGCATTGGTCAACCTCTAGACATGCCACCATCTTTCACATGTCAACCTCTAGACCTGCCACATCAACAACTACCCTGCCATGTCAACATGCTGACGTCATCATTGTATTGTCTAGTTAGCATGGTTAACCCTCAACTTTGACCATCCATATCTTGCTCGTACGAGCTCCAATCGAGGTGAAACATGTGGCGTTGGAATTGTGGCGACGAGCTCTTCAACTTGGCATCATTTTTGTTTGCATTTGAGACAATCAATTTTTTACCTTTTTGAATGCCTGATTCGCTTCTTTGACCGAACCTTTGACTGCACATAACTTCTGCATACGAACTCCTTTTGAGCCTATTCAAGTTATGTCAAGATCATGTCAGCGACCTCTTTCCAATGATGCTAATTACGTTATGTTCTGAGACTGTAAAATTTTTAGGTCTTTTGGATCCACTTGGATTATTCTTCCCCACTAGGGGTTCAAATCACCCGATCGCTTTTTATAGAGATTCGTTTGTATTATCATTCTTTAAGTAAAAAGGAGGCATGCATATGTAGCAAAGAAAGTTGCTTGGTATATTGGTGGAGAGTGAAAATAGCAAGAAGGAGGTCAGGGGTTTGACCCCCACAAACCAATCTTTTAAAAGTCAAACCGCCACATGTGCCACATGGGACCCAATCATTGGGCCACGCGACATTACCTCATTCATCCCTCAGTGCACATGTCACGCTGGATTGTTGCACATCTTTAGACTTGCCATGTCATTTGCTGACTCAGATGCCGTCATCTACCACGTGTCAAACTCTGGACTTGCCATGTCAACAGTTGCCACTGTTTCAGCATGGTCAACCATCAACTTTGACTAGCCATATCTTGCTCATACGAGCTCTGATCGAGGCGAAATGAGCGACATCAGAATCATGGCGATGACTTTTTTGACTTGACACCATTTTTGCTTGGATTTGAGACAATCAATTTTTTGCCATTTTAAATGAATAATTCACCTGTTTGACCGAACCTTTGACTACACATAACTTCTGCATACAAATTCCTTTTGAGCCCGTTCAAGTTGTGTTAGGACGGTGTCAACAACCTCTTTCCAATGATGCTGATTCCATCAAGTTCTTAGACTGCAAGATTTTTAGGTCTTCTGGATCCATTTAGATCATTCCTCCCCACTAGGGGTTCAAACCTCCCGACCCCCTTTTATAGGGATTTGTTTCTATTATCATTCTTTAAATAGAAAGGAAGTCCATATATGTAGCAATGAAAGCCGCTTGGTATATTAGTGGAGAGTAAAAATAGGAAGTAGGAGGTAAGGGGTTCGACCCCCACAAACTAATATTTTAACAAGCAAATGGTCACATGTGCCACATAGCACCCAATCATTAGGACACGTGGCATTCGTTCATTTGTCCGTTAGTGACATGTGTCACGTTGGATTAGTTCACATCTTCAGGACCTGCCACATCATCTATTGTGTCAGATGCCGCCATATGCCATGTGTAAACATCTGGACCTACCACGCCAAGAACTACCACTATGTCTGATATGTCAGAATGATGACGTCATCATTGTACTGTTTAGTCAGCACGGTCAATCCTCAACATTGACCAGCAATTTCTTGCTCGTACGAGCTCCAATCAAGGTGAAACGATCAGCATCAGAATTGTGGTGACGCGCTCTTCAACTTGCCATGATTTTTGCTCAGATTTGAGAGAATAAATTTTTCACCTTTTTGAACATATGATTCACCTGTTTGACCAAACCTTTGACTGCACATAACTCCTGCATACAAACTCTTTTCTAGCCTGTTCAAGTTGCATCAAGATCGTGCCAGCGACCTCTTTCCAATGATGTTGATTCCATCAAATTCTAAGACTGCAAAACTTGTAGGTCTTCTGGATCCACCTAGATTATTCCTCCCCACTAGGGGTTCAAACCACCCAACCCCCTTTTATAAGGATTCCTTTCTATTATCATTTTTTAAATAGAAAGGAGGCCTGTATATGTAGCAAAGAAAGCCGCTTGGTATATTCCTAGAGAGTGAAAATAACAAGCAGGAGGTCAGAGGTTCGACCCCCACAAACCAACCTTTTAACAATCAAACTGCCATATGTCCAACGTGGGACCCAATTATTGGGCCACGTGGCATTACCTCATTCGTTTGTCAGTGACATGTGTCACGTTGGATTGGTCCACATCTTCAAACTTGCCACATCATCTGCTGACTCAGATGATACCATCTGCCACGTGTCAACCACTGGACCTGCCACGTCAACAACTGCCACTGTGTCTGTCATGTCAGCATGCTGATGTCATCATTGTACTGTTTAGTTAGCATAGTCAACCCTCAACTTTGACCGGCCATATCTTGCTCCTACAAGCTCAGTTCGAGGCGAAACGAGCGGCGTCAGAATTGTGGCGACGAGCTCTTCGACTTAGTATCATTTTTGCTTACATTTGAGACAATCAATTTTTCACCTTTTTAAATGCCTGATTCACCTATTTGACTAAACCTTTGACTGCACAACTTCTACATACGAACTCCTTTTGAGCCCGTTCAAGTTGTGTCAAGATCGTATTAGTGACCTCTTTCCAATGGTGCTGATTCTGTCAGGTTTTGAGACTGCAAAATTTTTAGGTCTTCTAGATCCATCTAGATTATTCCTCCCCACTGGGGGTTCAAATCACTCGACCACCTTTTATAGGGATTCATTTCTATTATCATTCTTTAAATAGAAAGGAGGCCTGTATATGTAGCAAAAAACGCCGCTTGGTATATTGGTGGAGAGTGAAAATAACAAGTAGGAGGTCAGGGGTTCAACCTCCACAAACCAACCTTTTAACAATCAAACAGTGACATTTGCTACGTGGCACCCAATCATTGGGCCACATGGCATTACCTCATTCATTCGTTAGTGACACATGTCACGCTAGATTGGTCCACATCTTCAAACCTGCTATGTCATCTACTAACTCAGATGCCACCATCTGCCACATGTCAACCTCCGGATCTACAACGTTAACAATTGCCACTCTGTCTGGCATGTCAACATGCTGACATCATCATTGTACTATCTAGTGAGCATGGCCAACCCTCAACTTTGACTAGCCGTATCTTGCTCGTACGAGCTCCAATCAAAGTGAAAATAGCGGCGTCGGAATTGTGACGACGAGCTCTTTGACTTGGCATCATTTTTTCTTGGATTTGAGACAATCAATTTTCACCTTTTTGAATGCCTAATTTGCATGTTTGACTGAATCTTTGACTGCACATAACTTCGGCATACGAACTCCTTTTGAACCCGTTCAAGTTGCGTTAGGATCGTGTTAGCGACCTCTTTCCAATGATGCTGATTTCGTCAGGTTATAAGACTGCAAAATTTTTAGGTGTTCTGGATCATTCCTCCCCACTCGGGGTTCAAACCACCCAACCCCCTTTTATAGGGATTCATTTCTATTATCATTCTTTAAATAGAAAGGAGGCCCATATATGTAGAAAAGAAAGTCGCTTGGTATATTGGAGGAAAGTGAAAATAGAAAGCTGGAGGTCAAGGGTTTGACCCCCACAAACTAACCTTTTAACAATCAAACCGCCACATGTGCCACATGGCACCCAATCATTGGGCCACATAGAATTACCTCATTCGTTCGTCAGTGACATGTGTCACGCTAGATTGGTCCACATCTTCAGACCTGCCACATCATCTTCTGACTCAGATGCCACCATCTACCATGTGTCAACCTCTAAGCCTACCACGTCAACAACTGCCAATGTGTCTGTCATCTCAGCATGTTGACATCATCATTGTACCGTCTAGTTAGCATGGTCAACCCTTAACTTTGACCGGCCATATCTTGCTCGTACGAGCTCCGATCGAGGCAGAACGAGTGGCATCAAAATTGTGGCGGCGAGCTCTTTGACTTGGCATCATTTTCTCTTAGATTTGAGACAATCAATTTTTCACCATTTTGAACGCTTGATTCGCCTATTTGACTAAACTTTTGAGTGCACATAACTTCTGCATACCAACTCCTTTTGAGTCCATTCAAGTTGCATTAGGATCGTGTCAGCGACCTCTTTCCAATGATGCTGATTCCGTCAGGTTCTAAGACAACAAAAATTTTAACTATTTTGGATCCACTGGGATCATTCTTCTCCACTGGGGTTTAAACCACCCAACCCCCTTTTATAGGGATTCGTTTCTATTATCATTCTTTAAATAGAAAGGAGGCCCATGTATGTAATAAAGAAAGCTGCTTGGTATATTGGTGGAGAGTGAAAATAGCAAGCGAGAGGTGAGAGGTTTGACCTTCACAAACAAACCTTTTAACAATCAAACTACCACATGTACCACATGGCACCCAATCATTGGGCCACGTTGAATTATGTCATTCGCCCGTCAGTGACACATGTCATGCTAGATTGGTCCACATCTTCAAACCTACCATGTCATCTATTGGCTCAGATGCCACCATCTACCACATGTCAACCTCTAGACCTGCCACGTCAACAACTACCACTGTGTTAGCATGCTGACATTATCATTGTACTGTTTAGTCAGCATAGTCAACCATCAACTTTGACCGGCCATATCTTGTTCGTACGAGCTCGGATAGAGGCAAAACAAGTAGCATCGAAATTATGGCAACCAACTCTTCGACTTAGCATCATTATTTCTTGGATTTGAGACAATCAATTTTTACCTTTTTCAACACATGTTTGACTGAACCTTTGACTGCACATAACTTCTACATACGAACTCCTTTTGAGCCCATTCAAGTTGCATTAAGATCATGTCAGCGACATCTTTCCAATGATACTGATTCAGTTAGGTTCCGAGACAGCAAAATGTTTTGGTCTTTTGGATCCACCTGGATCATTCCTCCCCACTGGGGTTCAAACCACCTGACCCCCTTTTATAGGGATTGATTTCTATTATCATTATTTAAATAAAAAGGAGGCCCGTATATGTAGCAAAGAAAGCTGCTTCTTATAATTGTGGAGAGTAAAAATAGCAAACAGGAGGTCAGGGGTTCGACCCCCACGAACCAACCTTTTAACAATCAAACTGCAACATGTGTCACGTGGAACCCAATCATTGGGTCACATGGCATTACCTCATTCGTCCGTCAGTGACAAGTGTCACGCTGGATTGGTGCACATCTTTAGACCTGCCACATCATTTGCTGATTCAGATACCACCATCTGCCACGTGTCAACGTCTGGACCTACCATGTCAACAACTACCATTGTGTCTACCATGTCAGCATGCTGATGTCATCATTGTACTATCTAGTCAGCATGGTCAACCCTCAACTTTGACCAGGCATATCTTGCTTGTACGAGCTCTGATCGAGGCAAAACGAGCCGCATCAGAATCATGGCGATGAGCTCTTTGACTTGGAATCATTTTTACTTGGATTTCAGATAATCAATTTTTCACATTTTTGAACACCTCATTCACCTATTTGACTGAACCTTTGACTGCACATAACTTCTACATACGAACTCCTTTTGAGTTCGTTCAAGTTGCATCAAGATCATCTCAGCGACTTCTTTCCAATGATGCTAATTCCATCAAGTTCTGAGACTGCAAAATTTTTAGGTCTTCTAGATCCACTGGATTATTTCTCCTCACTAGGGATTCAAATCACCTGACTGCCTTTTATAGGGATTCATTTCTATTATTATTCTTTAAATAGAAAGGAGGCTCGTATATGTAGCAAAGAAAGTCACTTGGTATATTAGTGGATAGTGAAAATAGCAAGCAGGAGGTCAGGGTTTGACCCGTACAAACCAACCTTTTAACAATCAAACCGCCACATGTGCCACATGGGGCCCAATCATTAGGCCACGTGGCATTACCTCATTCATCTATTAGTGACACATGTCATGTTAGATTGGTCCACATTTTTAGACCTGCCAAGTCATCTGCTGAACCAGATGTCACCATCTGCCACGTGTCAAACTCTGGACATGCCACGTAAATGACTACCATTGTTTTTGTCATGTCAACATGCTGACGTCATAATTTTACTATCTAGTCAGCATGGTCAACTCTCAACTTTGACCGGCCATATTTTGCTCGTATGAGCTCCGATCGAGGTGAAATGAGCGGCGTCAGAATCGTGGCGACGAGCTCTTTGACTTGGCATCATTTTTGCTTTGATTTGAGACAATCAAATTTTCACCTTTTGAAATGCCTAATTTCTCTGTTTGACCGAATCTTTGACTGCACATAACTTTTGCATACGAAATCCTTTTCAACCCCGTTCAAGTTGCATTAGGATCGTGTCAGTGACCTCTTTCCAATAATGCTGATTTTGTCAGGTTCTAAGACTACAAAATTTTTAGGTCTTTTGGATCCACCTAGATCATTCCTCCCCACTCGGGGTTCAAACCACCCAACCCCCTTTTATAGGGATTCATTTCTATTATAATTCTTTAAATAGAAAGGAGGCCCATATATGTTGCAAAGAAAGCCGCCTGGTATATTGGTGGAGACTGAAAATAGCAAGTAGGAGGTCAGGGGTTTGACCCCCACAAACCAACCTTTTAACAACGAAATCGTCACATGCACCACATGGCATCCAATCAATGGGGCACGTAGAATTACCTCATTTGTCCCTCAGTGATACGTGTTACACTAAATTGGTCCACATCTTCAGACCTGCCACATCATCTGCTGACTCAGATGTTGCCATCTGCTGACTCAGATGCCGCCATCTGCCACGTGTCAACCTCTGGACCTGCCAGGCCAACAATTGCCACTGTGTCTGCCATGTCAGCATGCTGACATCATCATTGTACTATCTAGTCAGCATGGTCAACCCTCAACTTTGATCATCCATAGCTTGCTCGTACAAGCTGCGATTGAGGTGAAATGAGCAACGTAAGAATCATGGCGATGAGCTCTTCGACTTGGTATCATTTTTGCTTGGATTTGAGACAATAAATTTTTTACCAATTTGAACACCTGATTCACCTGTTTGACCGAACCTTTAACTGCACATAACTTCTACATATGAACTCCTTTTGAGCCTATCCATGTTGCGTAAGGATCGTGTCAGCGACCTCTTTCCAATGATACTGATTCTATCAGGTTCTGAGACTACAAAATTTTTAGGTCTTCTGGATCCACCTGGATCATTCCTCCCACCTAGGGGTTCAAACCACCTGAGCCCCTTTTATAGGAATTCATTTCTATTATCATTCTTTAAATAGAAAGGAGTATATGTTGGTGAAGAGTAAAAGTAGCGAGCAGGAGGTTAGGGGTTGGACCTCCATAAACCAAACTTTTAAGAATCAAACCACCACATGTGGCACGTGGGACCCAATCATTGGGCCACGTGGCATTACCTCATTCGTCCGTCAGTAATTGGATTGGTCCACATCTTCAGACCTGCCACATCATCTTCTGACTTAGATGTAGCCATATGCCACGTGTCAAGCTCTGTACTTGCCACGTCAACAACTACCACTATGTTTGCCATGTCAGCATGCTGACATCATCATTGTACTATCTAGTTAGCATGGTCAACCCTCAACTTTGACCAGCCATATCTTGCTCGTATGAGCTTGTATCGAGGTGAAATGAGCAGCGTTAGAATCGTGGCGACGAGCTCTTTGACTTGGCATCAGTTTTGCATGGATTTGAGATAATTAATTTTTCACCTTTTTGAACACCTGATTCATCTGTTTGACTAAACCTTTCACAACATATAACTTCTACATACAAATGCCTTTTGAGCCCATTCAAATTGCGTCAGGATCATGTCAGCGACCTCTTTCCAATGATGCTGATTCCGTCAGGTTTTGAGACTACAAAATTTTTAGGTCTTCTAGATCCACCTGGATCATTCCTCCCAACTAGGGGTTCGAACCACCTGAGCCCCTTTTATAGGAATTCATTTCTATTAACATTCTTTAAATAGAAAGGAGTATATGTAGCAAAGAAAGCCGCTTGGTATGTTTGTGAAGAGTGAAAATAGTGAGCAAGAGGTCAGGGGTTGGACCCCCACAAACCAACCTTTTAACAATCAAATCGCCACATGTGCCACATGGTACCCAATCATTGGGCCACGTGGAATTACCTCATTCATCCATCAGTGACACGTGTCACGCTAGATTGATCCACATCTTCAAACCTGCCAAGTCATCTATTGACTCAAATGCCGCCATCTACCACGTGTCAAACTCTGGACCTACCATACTAACAACTCCCATTGTGTCTGCCATATCAACATGCTGACGTCATCATTTTACTGTCTAGTCAGCATGGTCAACCCTCAACTTTAACAAGCCATATCTTGCTCGTACGAGGTCTGATCGAGGTGAAACGAGCGGCATTAGAATCGTGGCGATGAGCTCTTCGACTTGGCATCATTTTTTCTTAGATTTGAGACAATATATTTTTCACCTTCTTGAACGTCTGATTCACCTGTTTGACTGAACCTTTAACTACACATAACTTTTGCATACAAACTCCTTTTGATCTCGTTCAAGTTGCATCAGGATCTTGTCATTGACCTCTTTCCAATGATGTTGATTCCGTCAGGTTCTGAGATTGCAAAATTTATAGGTCTTCTAGATCCACCTGGATCATTCCTCCCCATTGGAAGTTCAAACCACTCAACCCCCTTTTATAGGGATTTGTTTCTATTATCATTGTTTAAATAGAAAGGAGGCCCGTATATGTAGCAATGAAAGCTGCTTGGTGTATTTGTGGAGAGTGGAAATAGGAAGTAGGAGGTCAGGGGTTCGACCCCCACAAACCAACATTTTAACAATTAAACTGCCACATGTGCCACATGGGACCCAATCATTGGGCCTTGTGGCATTACCTCATTCATCCGTCAGTAACACATGTCACGCTGGATTAGTCCACATCTTTAGACCTACCACATCATCTTCTAACTCAGATGCTACCATCTACCACGTTTCAACCTCTAGACTTGCTACGCCAACAACTGCCACGTCATCATTGTACTGTCTAGTCAGCATGGTCAACCCTCAACTTTGACCCGCCATATCTTGCTTGTACGAGCTCCGATCGAGGCAAAACGAGTGGCGTTGGAATCATGGCGATGAGCTCTTCGACTTGGCATTATTTTTGCTTGGATTTGAAACAATTAATTTTTCACCTTTTTAAACGCTTTATTCACCTATTTTACCGAACCTTTAACTACACATAACTTCTACATATGAACTCTTTTTGAGCCTGTTCAAATTACGTAAGAATCGTGTCAGCGACGTCTTTCCAATGATGCTGATTACGCCAAGTTCTAAGACTACAAATTTTTTTAGGTCTTCTCGATCCACCTGGATCATTCCTCCCCACTAGGGGTTCAAACCACCCAACCCCCTTTTACAGGGATTCATTTCTCTTATCATTCTTAAATAGAAAGGAGGCCCATATATGTAGCAAAGAAACTCGCTTGGTATATTGGTGGATAAAGAAAATAGCAAGTAGGAGATTAGGGGTTGGACCCCCACAAACCAACCTTTTAACAATCAAATCGCCACATGTGCGACATTGCACCCAATCATTGGGCCACGTGAAATTAGTTCATTCATCTATGAGTGACATGTGTCACGCTGGATTGGTCTACATCTTTAGACTTGCCATGTCATGAGCTGACTCAGATGCCGCCATTTGCCACGTGTCAACGTTTGGACCTGCGACGTCAACAACTTCCACTATGTCATCATTATACAAATGGTGTTGGAATCGTGGCAAGGAGCTCTTCGACTTGGCATCATTTTTACTTAGATTTGAGACAATGATTTTTTCACCTTTTTGAACACCTGATTCGACTATTTGACCGAACATTTTACTGCACATAACTTCTGCATACGAACTCCTTTTGAGCCCATTCAAGTTGCGCTAGGATCGTGTTAGTGACTTCTTTCCAATGATGTTGATTCTGTCATGTTTTGAGACTACAAAAGTTTTAGGTCTTTTGGATCCACCTTGATCATTCTTCCCCACTGGGGGTTCAAACCACCTGACCCACTTTTATAGGGATTTGTTTCAATTATCAATCTTTAAATAGAAAGGAGGCCCATATATGTAGAAAAAAAAGCCGGTTGGTATATTGGTGGAGAGTGAAAATAGCAAGCAGGAGGTCAGGGGTTCGACCCCTACAAACCAACCTTTTAAGAATCAAACCACCACATGTGACACGTGGCACCCAATCATTGGGCCACGTGGAATCACCTCATTTATCCATTAGTGACATGTGTTAAGCTTGATTGGTCCACATCTTCAGACCTGCCACATCATTTGCTGACTCAGATCCTACCACGTGTCAACCTCTGGACTTGCCACATAAAAAACTCCCACTATGTCTTCCATGTCAGCATGGTGATGTCATCATTGTACTGTCTAGTCAGCATGGTCAACCCTCAACTTTGACTGGCCATATCTTGCTCGTACGAGCTCCGATCGAGGTGAAATGAGGGGTGTCAAAATCGTGGTGACGAGCTCTTCGACTTGGCATCATTTTTGCTTGGATTTGAGACAATCAATTTTTCACCTTTTTGAATGCCTGATTTACCTGTTTGACCGAACCTTTCACTGCACATAACTTCTACATATGAACTCCTTTTGAGCCCGTTCAACTTGCGTCAGGATCGTGTCAGCGACCTCTTTCCAATAATGCCGATTCCGCTAGGTTCTGAGACTGCAAAATTTTTAGGTCTTCCAGATCCACCTGGATCATTCCTCCCCACTGGGGGTTGAAATCACCTGACCCCCATTTACAGGGATTCGTTTCTATTATCATTCATTAAATAGAGAGGAGGCCCGTATATGTAGCAAAGAAAGTCACTTGGTATATTGGTGGAGAGTGAAAATAGCAAGCAGGAGTTCAGGGGTTCAACCCCCACAAACCAACCTTTTAACAATCAAACTGCCACATGTTCCATATGGCACCCAATCATTGGGCCACGTGGAATTACCTAATTCATTCATCAATGACACATCTCATGCTCGATTCGTCCACATCTTTAGACTTGCCACCATCTGTTGACTCAGATGCCGCCATCTTGCACGTGTCAACCTTTGGACCTGCCATGTCAACAACTGCCACTGTGTCTGCCATCTCAGCACGTTGACGTCATCATTGTATTGTCTAGTCAGCATGGTCAATCCTTAACTTTGAGCCACCATATCTTGCTCGTACGAGCTTCGGTCAAGGAAAAACGAGCAGTGTTAGAATCGTGGTGACGAGCTCTTCGACATGGCATCTTTTTTGCTCAGATTTGAAATAATCAATTTTCACCTTTTTAAATGCCTAATTCATTTGTTTGACCGAACCCTTGACTGCACATAACTTCTGTATACAAACTCCTTTTGAGGTTGTTCAAGTTGCGTCAGTATCGTGTCAGCGACCTCTTTCCAATGATACCGATTCTATCAGGTTCTGAGGCTGCAAAATTTTTAGTTCTTCTAGATCCACCTAGATCATTACTCCCGACTAGGAGTTCAAACTACCCAACCCCATTTTATAGGGATTCACTTCTATTATCATTCTTTAAATAGAAAGGAGGCCCGTATATGTAGCAAAGAAAGCCGCTGGGTATATTGGTGGAGAGTGAAAATAGCAAGTAGGAGGTCAGGGGTTCAACCCCCACAAACCAACCTTTTAACAATCAAATCGCCACATGTGGCTTATGGCACCCAATCATTGGGCCACGTGCCATTACCTCATTCATCCGTTAGTGACATGTGTCAGGTTGGATTGGTCCACATCTTTAGACCTACCATGTCGTCTGCTGACTCAGATGCTGCCATCTGCCATGTGTCAAACTCTGGACCTGCAACGTCAACAACTGCCACTCTGTTTGTAATGTCAACATGCTAATGTCATCATTTTACTGTCTAGTCAGCATGGTTAACCCTCAACTTTGACCAGCCATATCTTGCTCGTACGAGCTCCGATCGAGGCGAAATGAGCAGCGTCAGAATCGTGGCAACAAGCTCTTCAACTTGGCATCATTTTTTTCTTAGATTTGAAATAATCAAATTTTCACCTTTTTGAATGCCTGATTCCCCTGTTTGACCAAACCTTTGACTGCACATAACTTCTGCATACGAACTCATTTTGAGCCCGTTCAAGTTGCGTCAGGATCGTGTCAATGACCTCTTTCCAATGATACTGATTCCACTAGGTTCTCAAACTGCTAAATTTTTAGTTCTTTTATATCCAGCTGGATCATTCCTCCCCACTGGAGGTTCAAACCACCTGACCCCCTTTTATAGGGATTCATTTCTATTATCATTCTTTAAATAGAAAGGAGGCCCATATATGTAGCAAAGAAAACTGCTTGGTATATTGGTGGAGAGTGAAAATAGTAAGCAGGAGGTCAAGGGTTTGATCCCACAAACCAACTTTTTCACAATAAAACTGCCACACATGTGCCACGTGGCACCTAATTATTGGGCCATGTGGCATTACTTCATTCATCCGTTAGTGACACGTGTCACGCTAGATTAATCCATATCTTCAAACCTGCCACGTCATCTGCTGACGTAGATGTAACCATCTGCCACGTGTCAACCTCTAGACCTATCATTTTAACAACTACCACTGTGTCTACCATGTCAGCATGTTGACATCATCAATGTATGGTCCAACTAGTATGGTTAACCCTCATCTTTGACCGACCATATCTTGCTCGTACGACTCTGATCAAGGTGAAATGAGTAGCGTTGGAATCATGGTGACGAGCTCTTCGACTTGACATCATTTTTGCTTGGATTTGAAACAATCAATTTTTCACCTTTTTAAATGCCTGATTCGCTTGTTTGACAGAAGCTTTGACTGCACATAACTTCTGCATATGAACTTTTTCAACTTGCGTCAGGATTGTGTCAGCGACCTCTTTCCAATGATGTTGATTCTGTTAGGTTCTAAGACTACAAAATTGTTAGGTCTTCTGGATTCACCTGGATCATTCCTCCCCACTGGGTGTTCAAACCACCCGAACCCCTTTTATATGGATTCGTTTCTATTATCATTCTTTAAATAGAAAGGAGGTCCTTATATGTAGCAAAGAAAGCCACTTGGTATATTGGTGTAGAGTGAAAATAGCAAGCAGGAGGTCAGGGGTTTGACCCCCACAAACCAATCTTTTAACAATCAAATAGGCACATGTTCCACGTGGCACACAATAATTGGGCCACGTGGCATTGCCTCATTCGTCCGTCAGTGACATGTGTCACATTGGATTGTTCCACATCTTCAGACCTGCCATGTCATCTGCGGACTCAGATGTCACCATCTACCACGTGTGAAACTCTAGACCTGCCATGTCAACAACTGCCATTGTGTCTGCCATGTTAGCATGCTGACGTCATCATTGTACTGTCTAGTTAGCATGGTCAACCCTCAACCTTGATTGGCCATATTTTGTTCATACGAGCTCCGATCGTGGTGAAATGAGTAGCTTCAGAATCATTGGGACGAGCTCTTCGACTTGGCATCATTTTTGCTTAGATTTGAGAAAATTAAAATTTTCCCTTTTTGAATGCCTGATTTGCCTATTCAACCGAACCTTTGACTGCACATAACTTCTGCATATGAACTCCTTTTGAGCCCGTTCAAGTTGCATCAAGATCTTGTCAGTGACGTCTTTCCAATGATGCTTATTCTGTCAGGTTCTGAGATTGCAAAATTTTTAGGTCTTCTAGATTCCCCTGAATCATTCCTCCTCACTAGGGGTTCAAACCACCTAACCCCCTTTTATAGGGATTTGTTTCAGTATCATTCTTAAATAGAAAGGAGGCCCGTATATGTAGCAAAGAAAGACGCTTGGTATATTGTTGGAGAGTGAAAACAGATAGCAGGGGGTCAGGGGTTTGAGCCCCATAAACCAACCTTTTAACAATCAAACTACCACATGTGCCATGTGGCACCTAATCATTGGGCCACGTGGCATTACCTCATTCATCTGTCGGTGACACCTGTCACGCTAGATTGGTCCACATCTTCAGGCCTACCTTATCATCTACTGACTCAGATGCTGCAATCTACCCCGTGTCAACCTCTAGACTTGCCACGTCAACAACTACCAGCATGGTCAACCCTCAACTTTGACTGGCGATATCTTGCTCGTACGAGCTTGGATCGAGGTGAAATGAGCAGTGTCAAAAATGTAGTGATGATTTCCTCAACTTGGCATCATTTTCCTTGGATTTGAGATAATATTTTTTTTATCTTTTTGAACCCCTGATTTGCTTGTTTGACCGAACCTTTTACTTCACATAACTTCTACATACGAACTCTTTTTGAGCTCGATCAAGTTGAGTCAGGATCGTGTCAGCGACCTTTTTCCAATGATGTTGATTCCACCTAGGTCATTCCTCCCCACTGGGGGTTAAAACCACCAAACCCCCTTTTATAGGGATTCATTTCTATTATCATTCTTTAAATATAAAGGAGGCTCGTATATATAGCAAAGAAAGCCGCTTGGTATATTGGTGGAGAGTGAAAATAGCAAGCAGGAGCTCAGAGGTTCGACCACCACAAACAACCTTTTAACAATCAAACTGCCAAGTGTACCACATGTGCCATGTGGGACCCAATCATTGGGCCACGTGGCATTACCTCATTCATCCATCAGTGACATGTGTCACACTAGATTGGTCCACATCTTCAGACCTACCACATCATTTGCTGACTTAGATTTTACCATCTGCCACATGTCAACCTCTAGACCTACCACATCAACAATTGCCCTACCATGTCATCATGCTGACATCATCATTGTACTGTCTAGTCAACATGGTCAACCCTCAACTTTGACCGGCCATATCTTGCTTGTACGAGCTCCGATCGAGGTGAAATGAGCAGTTCAGAATTGTGGTGATGACCTCTTTAACTTAGCATCATTTTTTGCTTGCATTTTAGACAATCAATTTTTCACCTTTTTGAATGCCTGATTCGCTTGTTTGACCAAACCTTTGACTACACATGACTTCTGCATACGAACTCCATTTGAGCCCATTCAAGTTCCTTCAAGATCGTGTCAGCGACCTCTTTCCAATGATGTTGATTCCATCAGGTTTTGATTCTGTAAAATTTTTAGGTCTTCTAGATCCACCTAGATTATTCTTCCCCACTGGGGGTTTAAATCACCTGACCTCCTTTTATAGGGATTTGTTTCTATTATCATTCTTTAAGTAGAAAGGAGGCATGTATATGTAGAAAAGAAAGCCATTTGGTATATTGGTGGAGAGTGAAATTAGCAAGCAGGAGGTTAGGGGTTCGACCCCCACAAACTAATCTTGTAGCAATCAAATCACCACATGTGCCATGTGGACCCAATCATTGGGCCACATGGCATTACCTCATTCATCTGTCAATGACACATGTCTCACTGGATTGGTCCACATCTTCAGACCTGCCACGTCATTTGCTAACTTAGATGCCGTCATCTACCACGTGTCAAACTCTAAAATTGACAAGTCAACAGCTGCCACTATTTCTGGTGTAGTGCACCTAAAAGCATTTTGATAGCAATTTTGTTGAGTTGTGGTTTTTCTTCAGTATGTTTGTAATAAGGCTTTTTAGCCATGGTTGTAAGGTCCATTTTGTATGGTCAAGAGGTTTGGGGTGACCATATAAACCTCAAATCCTTCTTAGTCCATTGGGACCCTAGTTGAGTCACTTAGGCCTAGTAGGTCTAATGATGGGTTTTTGAGTCTATTTGCTAGTTTTAGTGTTTTGGCATATTTTAGAGAGTGTGGTAGTTGTTTGGACTCCATTGGACAAGTAAAACCAATCGAGATCCTTGTGTTAGTGCAAAATGCCAAGGTTGTCAATGTGTCATAACACATTTGAGTGGTTGCAACTCACTTTAGATAGTTCAAACTATTTTTGGATGTTGCCTACTGACTTGGATTGGTTCATATTGCTATTCTCTTACTCCAAGGAGGGAGAGAAGATTTTGTATGGTGTTTTGGGCACAAAAATCAAGAAAACTGACTATTTTTCCAAGATTTCCTACTGTTGTACAGCCTATACGGATTGGTCAAGTGGATCAATGTGATTTTTCTGAAACTAGATTGAGTCAGGATTCATATGCCCCAAGTTTGAAGCCTTGAAGTGGTCGCAGTAGGAAGTTATTGCATTTTTAATTCAAACTAGTATAAAACCCTCATTCCTAGGGTTTGTCATACAAATTTGGCCCTAGAATGCATTCTAATCAGTGAAACTTCATGCCACTCGGTGAAATGCAGGCTAGGGATGTATATTCTATAATTTCAAAAGCATTTTGTTGGGAGAGATAGTCTTTGACCATTGGAGTGATGCCTTAGGTCAAGTATCCCTATGTATTTGACCAAATTTGTGCAATTTGCTGATGCAAATGACAAAATCTTGATAGGGTGAGTGAATGGATGGTGGTTTGGAGATGTTTGGGTGTGGTGGAAGTGATCCAAGTTCCTGTCCCAAGTTTGTAACCCCAACTTAGACCCTTTGCTTTGTAACCTAGACCTAAATTGATCAATTAGGCCTAGAGACCTAGTGGGTGTTTTGAGTTGCTGGAGTAGAGTTGGAACTGGAGGCTTGGTAGTCTGTTAGAGTCCCCTAAAGGGTATTCAAATCCACCATTTGTTTGCCCGGTCATTTAGGGTTTTGTCAACTTGTATAGTGAAAACTGGTTTAGGAGGGCTAGTAGTCTCACTAGGCCAAGTAAGGGTTGGAGAGTTGTGAGAAGTTGGGGATCAAACCAACTATGGGAAAGGTGTTTGCAGACCTGTCTTAAGGTGTGGAAGGAGCCTTGATGGTTGGATAATAGCCTGGACAACAAATACCTAATTTTCCATAGGAATGACCTTGGTTGGATGAATTGGTGAAGTGGGTGAGTGGGCAGAGGAGACTAAACTTTGTTGCTTCCCTTGTGCCTCTCTGCATCAGGTGGTATCAAAGCCATCAAAGAGATGGGAGATTGAGAAGAAGAGGAGGAAATTCCTCAAAAGGTGACTAATGTTGAATTGGCAAAGATAGTGAGAGAACAAGCAGCCAAGAACAAAAGGATGGAGGCTGAGATAGAAAAGTTGAAGAAGGATAAGGATAAGAAGAAGAAACCAGAGGTCATCTTAGATTCAGGTGAAGAGGATCAAGAAGAAAAAGAAGTGCCCATGGAAGAGCCACAAGGAGGCATGTCAGAAAAACAATTCCTAGATGAACTTGGAAAGTTGAGTAGGAATGACAGTAAGGTGGATTTACCTATGTTTCTTGGCAAGATGAACCCAGAGGAGTGTCTTGATTGGATAGAGGCAATGGAGAACTATTTTGAGTGTGAGGAAGTGGCAGAAAATCAGAAAGTGAGGATTGCCAAATCTAGAATGAAAGGGCCAGCCTTGAGTTGGTGGAACTTCATTCAAAATGAGAGGATAGAGGATGATAGGAACCCTATCTCTACATGGAGGAAGATGGTGCTTGAAATCAAGAAGCAATTTGTTCCTGAAGACTATGAAGTCAACTTGCACAAAAAGTTGCAAAACTTGAGACAGGAGGACATGGATGTGAGCACATACACCAAGGAGTTTCACAAGATGTCTAGCCAAAATGCCTGAGAATGAAAAGAAAAAACTTGCAAGGTATCTAAATTGTCTTAAGTTCTCCATTCAAGATGAACTAAGTCTCTTTAACCCTGAGACAGTGCATAAATGTTTTCAAATGGCATTGAGGATTGAGGACAAACAAAGAAGGAGAGGTGATTCAAACAGCAGGGGTAGAGGCAATCTAAATTTCAGAGGCAAAGGTAGATTTCAAACAAAGATAACTTTTCTAGACCCCAAAATGGCAGATCACAAGAAGGTAGTCAAGTGGCAGCTGATAGAGACAATACTGATAAGGGCCAATTTAGAGGGAGAGGTAATGGTAGAGGAAGAAGTGGAGGCAGGGGTTCCACTGTGTTCACTGGAAGGTGTTTTTCCTGCAATCAGATAGGACATCAGTCCTTTAGATGCCCAGAGAAGATGGGAAATAACTCCGCAAATCAAAAAGACATAAGGGTGCAGCTCCTTCAAGAAGATGATTGTCAAAGCAGCACCTCCTATCAAACTGCCTCTTCCAAGTCTGTAGCACTAGAGAGTGGAGAATGCATCATGTTTAACCAGTCCCTCATCATGCCTGCCACCAAGGAGCAACCCCAAGGGAACAATCTGTTTAGAACCACTTGCAAGGTGAAAGGGAAAGTCTACAAGGTAATTGTTGACTCAGGTTCTTCTGAAAATTTAGCTTCTAATGACATGGTGAATAAGTTAGGATTGCAAAGGATACCTCATCCTAACCCCTATAGGGTCTTTTGGCTAACCAAGGACCAACAAATTGTGGTGAAAGAACAATGTTGGGTTGAATTCAAGATAGGTGAATACTGTGATAGGATTCTTTGTGAGATAGTAGATATGGATGCATGCCACCTTCTTCTTGGAAGGCCTTGGCAACATGATACAAGTGCCCAACATGATGGTAAGCAAAATGTGATTCATTTGTCTAAAAATGGTAAAAATTTCACAATGACTCCTTTGATTGATGACTGTAAGGAAAAGATCATTCCTAGTTTAGTTATGTTAGTAGGTGAAAAGGAATTTTTGGCTAACCTCAAGGAGAAGAAGGTGCCATGTTTTGCAGTGGTCATCAAGCCCAAGGATGCAAATCCTAAGAAGATCAAAGTGCAGCAGCCTCTTAGGAGGATTGGACCAAAAGAAATGGAGGAACTATTGGAGAAGTTCCATGATGTGATAGCAGATGAAAGTAAGGATGCCCTTCCACCAAAGAGGGAGATTAGTCATTGCATTGATCTCATCCCTGGATCCACCCTACCAAACCAAGCAACCAATAAGCTAACCCCAGAGCAAAATGCAGAAGTGGCAAGACAAATCCAAGACTTGTTGGATAAAGGGCTTATAAGGAGTATTAGCCCATGTGCAGTACCTGCAGTACATGCACCAAAGAAGGAAGGCACATGGAGACTATGCACTGATACCAGGGCCATCAACAAGATTACTATCAGGTATAGATTTCCAATGCCTAGGATAGAAGATTTAATAGATTGTTTGGGTAGGGCTAAATATTTTACCAAGATGGATTTGAAAAGTGGTTATCACCAAATCAGGATAAGGGAGGGGGATGAGTGGAAAACAGCCTTCAAATCCAATGAAGGGCTATTTGAATGGGTTGTGATGCCTTTTGGCTTATCAAATGCACCAAGCACCTTGATGAGGTTGATGAATGAGGCGCTAAAACCTTTCCTTAATAAGTTCATTGTTGTTTATTTGGATGATATATTGGTTTTTAGTGACAGCAAGGAAGATCACATAAGACATATCCATCAAGTGCTTAGGAGGCTTCAAGAGGAGAAGTTAGGAATTAACCTTGACAAGTGTGTCTTCCTACAAGAAGAATTGACATTCTTGGGGTTTGTCATCTCTAAGGGCAACCTCAAGATGGATCCAAGAAAGGTGGAAGCCATTCTTAATTGGCCCACACCTACTACAGCCTCTGAGGTAAGAAGTCTCCATGGTTTATGTAGTTTTTATAGGAAGTTCATTAGAGGGTTTAGTGCTATTCGTGCTCCACTTGTTGACACTATAAAAGGGGGAAGGAAATGTGTATTTATGTGGACAAATGAGGCCAATCAAGCCTTTGAACTGTTAAAGAAGAAAATATCAGAACAACCGGTCCTTGTACTACCTGATTTTGACAAGGTTTTTGTTGTAGAGTGTGATGCAAGTAAGAGGGCTGTTGGGGGAGTCCTAAGTCAAGATGGGAGGCCTGTAGCCTTCTTTAGTGAGAAGTTAAATGAAGCAAAATAGAACTATTCTACCTATGACCTAGAATTATATGCAATGGTCCAATCATTGAGGAAGTGGAGACAATATTTATTACCCAAGGAGTTTATTGTCTTTACTGATAACCATGCTTTGAGCTTCCTGAATAGGTAGCAGAAGTTAAACCATAGGCATATCAAGTGGATGGAATACATCCAAGCATATACTTTCTCAATTAAACATAAGAAGGGAGTGGCCAATAAGGTAGCTGATGCCTTAAGCCGGAGGAATCTTGTTGTTCAAACCATTTAGTTGGAGAGTACAGGTATACATGCCATTAAAGATCAGTATGAAGAAGATGAAGACTTCAAGGAACCTTACCAAGCTTGCAAAGCCATGACAGGCAGGTATAATACTGATTTTTGTGATTTTCTGATACAAGATGGCTTTCTTTTCAAGGGCAGTTTATTGTGTATCCCAAGAGGGTCTGTTAGAGAGAATATCATTAAGGAAAAGCATTGTGGCAGCATGGCAGGCCACTTTGGCATTGATAAGACCCTAGACTTGGTTAGAAGAAACTACTTTTGGCCAAAGTTGCCAACTGATGTAAGAAAGTTTGTAGAAACTTGTCAAATTTGCCAAAGAGCTAAGGGGCATACATCAAATGCAAGTTTATACACTCCACTACCTATCCCTTCAAAGCCTTGGGATTCCATAAGCATGGATTTTGTACTTGGTTTGCCTAGGACCAAGAATGGATATGATAGCATTTTTGTGGTTGTTGATAGGTTCTCTAAAATGGCCCATTTCATTCCATGTAAAACCACACATGATGCCTCACATATAGCTGGTCTTTTCTTCAAGGAAATAGTCAGATTACATGGTTTGCCTTTGTCAATAATCTCTAATAGAGACCCCAAGTTCATAGGACACTTCTGGAGGACACTTTGGAAAAGACTAGGTACAAACTTGTCATTATCATCAGCCTATCATCCTCAGTTTGATGGTCAGATTGAGGTGATTAACAGGTCACTTGGCAACCTCCTAAGATGCCTAACTAAGGAGCAAAGAAATAGTTGGGATTCTGTTTTGGCTCAGGCAGAATACTCCTACAATGACACTGTGAACAGGAGTACCAGCCTGTCACCTTTTCAAATTGTTTATGGCACCCACCTAAGGGGTATTTTGGAACTCATAGAGGTTAGAGGACTAGAGAAGAGCAGTGCATTGGCTGAAGACTTTGTCCAAGTGATGAGAGATATCCATGAGCAAGTAAAAGAGAAGTTACAGTCTACCTCTGCAAAGTACAAATAGTCTGCTGACAGAAAGAGAAGGGATCTGCAGTTCTAGGAAGGGGATTTGGTCATGGTACACCTTAAAAAGGAGAGACTCCTTGCAGGTAAATAGACCAAGTTGATTATGAAGAAGATTGGGCCTTGTGAAGTTCTCAGGAAATGTGGAGAAAATGCCTACAAAATCAGACTACCCGATGGCGTTGCTTTGTCACCAATCTTCAATGTATCAGACCTCTATCCCTATAAGGGATCTGATCCTCAGACAGCTGTTGTAGAGGAACAAACTGATTAGACACTTCAAGACCTGATTCCTTCATCTCCTGATCAGATTGAATGCATTTTGGATCAAAGGATTGCTAAACAAACTAGGAGGCACGCCTATTATGAGTATTTGGTGAAGTGTCTCCATAAGCCTCAGGAAGATGCAACTTGGATGAGTAGAGAAGCCATTGAGAAGGCAGGATTTCCATTTGACAACATTCCCAACTCAAGAGACTTGAGTTCTGTTTGATAGTGGGTGTATGGTGCAGGGCACCTAAAAGCATTTTGATAGCAATTTTGTTGAGTTCTAGTTTTTGTTCAGTATGTTTGTAATAAGGCTTTTTAGCCATGGTTGTAAGGTCCATTTTGTATGGTCAAGAGGTATGGGGTGACCATATAAACCTCAAATCCTTCTTAGTCCATTGGGACCCTAGTTGAGTCACTTAGGCCTAGTAGGTCTAATGATGGGTTTTTGAGTCTATTTGCTAGTTTTAGTGTTTTGGCATATTTTAGAGTGTGGTAGTTGTTTGGACTCCATTGGACAAGTAAAACCAATCGAGATCCTTGTGTTAGTGCAAAATGCCAAGGTTGTCAATGTGTCATAACACATTTGGGCGGTTGCAACTCACTTTGGACAGTTCAAACTATTTTTGGACATTGCTTACCGACTTGGATCGGTTTATATTGCTGTTCTCTTACTCCAAGGAGGGAGAGAAGATTCTATACGGTGTTTTGGGCACAAAAATTAAGAAAACTGACTATTTTTCCAAGATTTCCTGCTGTTGTATGGCCTGTATGGATTGGTCAAGTGGATCAATGTGATGTTTTTGAAACTAGATTGAGTTAGGGTTCAAATGCCTCAAGTTTGAAGTCTTGAAGTGGTCGTAGTAGGAAGTTATTGCATTTTTAATTCAAACTGGTCTAAAACCCTCATTCCTAGGGTTTGTCATACAAATTTGGCCCTAGAATGCATTCTATCGGTGAAACTTCATGCCACTCGGTGAAATGTAGGCTAGGGATGTATATTCTATGATTTCAAAAGCATTTTGTTGGGAAAGACAGTCTTCCAGTGTTGGAGTGATGCCCTAGGTCAAGTATCCCTATGTATTTGACCAAATTTGTGCAATTTGTTGATGCAAATGACAAAATCCTGATAGGGTGAGTGAATGGATGGTGGTTTGGAGATGTTTGGGTGTGGTGGAAGTGATCCAAGTTCCTGTCCCAAGTTTATGACCCCAACTTAGACCCTTTGATTTTTAACCTAGACCTAAATTGATCAATTAGGCCAAGAGACCTAGTGGGTATTTTGAGTTGCTAGAGTAGAGTTGGAACTGGAGGCTTGGAAGTCTATTAGAGTCCCCTAAAGGGTATTCAAATCCACCATTTGTTTGCCCGGTCATTTAGGGTTTTGTCAAGTTGTATAGTGAAAACTGGTTTAGGAGGGCTAGTAGTCTCACTAGGCCAAGTAAGGGTTGGAGAGTTGTGAGAAGTTGGGGATCAAACCAACTATGCGAAAGGTGTTTGTAGACCTGTCTTAAGGTGTGGAAGGAGCCTTGAAGGTTGGATAATAGCCTGGACAACAAATACATGATTTGCCATAGGAATGACCTTGGTTGGATGAATTGGTGAAGTGGGTGAGTGGGCAGAGGAGACTAAACTTTGTTGCTTCCCTTGTGCCACTCTGCATCAATTTCTACCATGTCAGCATGTTGACGTCATCATTGTACTATCTAGTCAACATGGTCAACCCTGAACTTTAACCGGCTATATCTTACTTGTACAAGCTTCAATCAAAGTGAAACGAGCAGCGTTGAAATCGTGGCGACGAGCTCTTCGACTTGGCATCATTTTTGCTTGGATTTGAGACAATCAATTTTTTAGCTTTTTGAATGACCGATTCGCCTATTTGACCAAACCTTTGACTGCACATAACTTCTACATACGAACTCCATTTGAGCCTGTTTAAGTTGCATCAGGATTGTGTTAGCAACCTCTTTCCAATGATGCTAATTCCATCAGGTTCTGAGACTACAAAATTTTTAGGTCTTCTGGATCCACCTGGATCATTCCTCCCCACTGGAGGTTCAAACCATCCAACCCTGTTTTATAGTGATTCATTTCTATTATCATTCTTTAAATAGAAAGGAGGCCCAAATAAGTAGAAAAGAAAGACGCTTGGTATGTTGGTGGAGAGTGAAAATAGCAAGTAAGAGGTCAGCGGTTCAACACCCACAAACCAACATTTTAACAATTAAACTGCCACATGTGCCACGTGGCACCTAATCATTCGGCCACGTGGAATTAGCTCATTTGTCCGTCAGTGACGTGCCACACTGGATTGGTCCACATCTTCATACCTGCCATGTCATCTTCTGACTCAGATGCCACCATCTGCCACGTGTCAACCTCTCGACCTGGCACGTCAACAATTGCCACTCTGTCTGCCATGTCAGCATGTTGATGTCATCATTGTACTGTCTAGTCAGCATGGTCAACCCTCAACTTTGACTTACCATTTCTTGCTCATACGAGCTTCGATCGAGGCGAAACGAGTGGTGTCAGAATCAAATTTTCACCTTTTTCAATGCATGATTCGCCTATTTGACCGAACCTTTGACTGCACATAACTTCTGCATACGAACTCCTTTTGAGCTCGTTCAAGTTGCATCAGGATCATGTCAGCGACCCCTTTCCAATAATGCCGATTCCATCAGGTTCTAAGACTATAAAATTTTAAGGTTTTCTTGATCCACCTGAATAATTCCTCCCCACTGGGGGTTCATACCACTTGAGCCCCTTTTATAGGGATTCGTTTCAATTATCATTCTTAAATTGAAGGGAGGCCCGTATAGGTAGCAAAGAAAGACGCTTGGTATATTGTTGGAGAGTGAAAATAGCAAGCAAGAGGTCAGGGGTTTGACCCCAACAAACCAAGCTTTTAACAATCAAATTGCCACATGTACCACCTGGCACCTAATCATAAGGCCACATGGCATTACCTCATTCATCTGTTAGTGACACGTGTCTTGTTGGATTGGTCCACATCTTCAGACCTGCCATTTTATCAGCTGACTCAGATGCCACCATTTGTCATGTGTCAACCTCTGGACTTGCCACGTCAATAACTGCCACTTTGTCTGTCATGTCAGCATGCTGACGTCTTCATTGTACTGTCTAGTTAGCATGGTCAACCCTCAACTTTGACCGGCCATATCTTGCTCGTACAAGCTCGGATCGAGGCGAAACAAGCAGCGTAAGAATCGTGGCGATGAGCTCTTTGACTGGAAATCTTATTTGATTGGATTTGACACAATCAATTTTTCACCTTTTTGAACACCTAATTTGCCTGTTTGACCAAACCTTTGACTCCACATAATTTCTGCATACGAACTCCTTTTGAGCTCATTCAAGTTGCATCAGAATCGTGTTAACGACCTTTTTCCAATGATGTTGATTCCGTCAGGTTTTGAGATTGCAAAATGTTTAGGTCTTCTGGATCAACCTGGATCATTCCTCCCCACTAGGGGTTTAAACCACCTGATCCACTTTTATAAGGATTTGTTTCTATTATCATTCTTTAAATGGAAAGGAGGCCTGTATATGTAGCAAAGAAAGCTGCTTGGTATATTGGTGGAGAGTGAAAATAGCAAGCAGGAGGTCATGGGTTCGACCCCCACAAACCAACCTTTTAACAATCAAACCACCACTTGTGCCACATGGCACCCAATCATTGGGCCACGTGGAATTACCTCATTCATCCATTAGTGACACGTGTCATGCTGGATTGGTCCACATTTTCAGACCTGCCACATCATCTGCTGACTCAGATGATGCCACGTGTCAACCTCTGGACCTGCCACGTCAACAACTACCATGTCAGCATGCTGATGTCATCATTGTACTGTCTAGTCAACATGGTCAACTCTCAACTTTGACTCGCCAGTTCTTGCGCGTACGAGTTCCGATCGAGGTGGAACAAGGGGCGTCAGAATTGTGGCGACGAGCTCTTCGATTTGGCATCATTTTTGCTTGGATTTGAGATAATCAATTTTTCACCTTTCTGAATGCCTAATTGACCTATTTGATTGAACCTTTGACTGCACATAACTTCTACATACGAACTCCTTTTGAGTCCATTCAAGTTGCGTCAGGATCGTGTCAGTGACCTCTTTCCAATGATGCCGATTCTGTTAGGTTCTAAGACTGCAAAATTTTTAGGTCTTTCAAATGCACCTGGATCATTCCTCCTCACTGGAGGTTCAAACCATCCGACCCCCTTTTATAGGGATTCATTTCTATTATCATTCTTTAAATAGAAAGGAGGCCATATATTTAGTAAAGAAAGCAGCTTGGTATATTGGTGGAGAGTGTAAATAGCAAGTAGGAGGTCAGGGGTTCGACCCCCACAAACCAACCTTTTAACAATTAGGCCGCCACATGTGCCACATGGCACCTAATCATTGGGCCATGTGGAATTACCTCATTCGTTCGTCAGTGACACGTGTCACACTGTATTCGTCCACATCTTCAAACCTGCCATGTTATATGCTGACTCAGATGCTGTCAGCTCCCACATGTCAACCTCTAGACCTGCGACATCAACAACTGCCACTGTGTTTGTCATATCAGCATGCTAACGTCATCATTGTACTGACTAGTCAGCATGGTCAACCCTCAACTTTGACCGGCCATATCTTGCTAGTACGAGCACGTATCGAGGCAAAACGAGCGGCATGGGAATCATGGCAACTAGCTCTTCCACTTGGCGTCATTTTTGCTTGGATTTGAGACAATCAATTTTTCACCTTTTTGAACACTTGATTCGCCTGTTTGACTGAACCTTTCACAACACATAACTTCTACATACGAACTCCTTTTGAGCCCGTTCAAATTGTGTCAAGATCGTGTCAGCGACCTCTTTCCAATGATGCTGATTCCGTCAGGTTCTGAAACTGCAAAATTTTTAGGTCTTTCGGATCCACCTGGATCATTTCTCCTCACTGGGGGTTCAAACCATCCGACCCCCTTTTATAGTGATTCATTTCTATTATCATTCTTTAAATAGAAAGGAGGCCCGTATATTTAGCAAAGAAAGCCGCTTTGTATATTGGTGGAGAGTGAAAATAGCAAGTAGAAGGTCAGGGGTTCGACCCCCACAAACCAACCTTTTAACAATCAAACCGCCACATGTGTCGTATGGCACCCAATCATTGGACCACATGGAATTACTTCATTCGTCCATCAGTGACACATGTCACGTTGGAGTGGTCCACATCTTCAGACCTGCCACATCATCTGTTGACTCAGATGCCGCCATCTCCCACGTGTCAACCTCTAAACCTGTCATGCCAACAACTGCCACTGTGTCTGCCATGTCAGCATACTGACGTCATTATTGTACTGTCTAGTCAGCATGGTCAACCCTCAACTTTGACCAGGCATATCTTGCTCGTACGAGCTCCGATCGAGGTGAAACGAGCGGTGTCAGAATCGTGGCAACGAGGTCTTCGACTTGGCATCATTTTTTCTGAGATTTGAGACAATCAATTTTCACCTTTTTGAATACCTGATTCACCTATTTGACCAAACATTTGACTACACATAACTTCTGCATACGAACTCCTTTTGAGCTCGTTCAAGTTGTGTCAGGATCGTGTCAGCGACCTCTTTCCAATGATGGTAATTCTGTTAGGTTCTAAGACTGCAAAATTTTTAGGTCTTCTGGATCCACCTAGATCATTCCTCCCCACTGGGGGTTCAAACCACTCAACCTCCTTTTATAGGTATTTGTTTCTATTATCATTCTTAAATAGAAAGGAGGCACGTATATATAGCAAAGAAAGTCGCTTGGTATATTGATGGAGATTGATAATAGCGAGTAGGAGGTCAGGGGTTGGACCCCCAGAAACCAAACTTTTAAGAATCAAACCGCCACATGTGCTATGTGGGACTCAATCATTAGGCCACGTGGCATTACTTCATTCATCCGTCAGTACCACATGTCATGTTGGATTGGTCCACATCTTCAGACCTGCCACATCATCTTCTCACTCAGATGCAGCCATCTACCATGTGTCAACCTCTAGACCTACCATGTCAACAACTGCCAGTGTTTGTCATGTTAGCATGCTAACATCATCATTGTACTATCTAGTCAGCATGGTGAACCCTCAACTTTGACTGGCCATATCTTGCTCGTACAAGCTCAGATCGAGGCGAAACGAGTGGCGTCAGAATCATGACAATGAGCTCTTCGACTTGCCATCATTTTTTCTTAGATTTGAGACAATCAATTTTTAATGTTTTTGAACACCTGATTCACTTGTTTGACCGAACCTTTGACTGCACATAACTTCTACATATGAACTCCTGTTGAGCCTGTTCAAGTTGCGTAAGGATCGTGTCAGCGAACTCTTTCCAATGATGTTGATTTTGTCAGGTTCTGAAACTACAAATTTTTTAGGTCTTCTAGATCCACCTAGATCATTCCTTCCCACTAGGGGTTCAAACCACCTAACTGCCTTTTATAGGGATTCATTTCTATTATCATTCTTAAATAGAAAGGAGGCTCGTATATGTAGCGAAGAAAGTCACTTGGTATATTGGTGGAGAGTGAAAATAGCAAGTAAGAGGTTAGGGGTTGGAACCCCACAAATGAACCTTTTAACAATCAAACCGCCACATGTGCCACGTGGCACCCAATCATTGGGCTACGTGGCATTACCTCATTCATTCGTTAGTGACATGTGTCATGCTGGATTGGTCCACATCTTTAGACCTGCCATGTCATCTGCTAACTCAAATGCTGCCATCTTCCACGTGTCAACCTCTGGACCTACCATGTCAACAACTGTGACTATGTCTGCCATGTCAGCATGCTGACATCATCATTGTACTGTCTAGTCAGCATGGTCAACCCTCAACTTTGACCGACCATATCTTGCTCATACGAGCTCGTATCGAGGCAAAACGAGCAGCATCAGAATCGTGGTGACGAGCTCTTTGACTTGGCATCATTTTTGCTTAGATTTGAAACATTCAAATTTTCACCTTTTTGAACACCTAATTCACCTGTTCGATCGAACCTTTGACTGCACATAACTTCTATATACGAACTCCTTTTGAGCCCATTCAAGTTGCATCAGGATCGTGTCAGCGACCTCTTTCCAATGATGTCGATTCCATTAGGTTCTGAGACTGCAAAATTTTTAGGTCTTCTTGATCCCCCTGGATCATTCCTCCCCACCAGGGGTTCAAACCACCTAACCCACTTTTATAGGGATTTGTTTCTATTATCATTCTTTAAATAGAAAGGAAGTCCGTCTATGTAGCAAAGAAAGCCGCTTGGTATAATGGTGGAGAGTGAAAATAGCAAGCATGAGGTCAAGGGTTCGACCCCCACAAACTAACCTTTTAACAATCAAACCACCACATGTACCATGTGGCACCCAATCATTGGGCCACATGGAATTACCTCATTCGTCTGTTAGTGACACATGTCACGTTAGATTGGTCCACATCTTTAGACCTGCCACATCATCTGCTGACTTAGATACTGCCACATGTCAACCTCTGGACCTGCCACGTGTGTCATGTTAGCATGCTGGCATCATCATTTTACTATCTAGTCAGCATGGTCAACCCTCAACTTTGACCGGCCATATCTTGCTCGTACTAGCTCCGATCGAGGTGAAACGAGGGGCGTCAGAATCATGGTGATGAGCTCTTCGACTTGGCATCATTTTTGCTTAGATTTGAGACAATCTTTTTTTACCTTTTTGAAAACTTGATTTCCCTGTTTGACCAAACCTTTGATTGCACATAACTTCTACATACGAACACGTTTTGAACTTGTTCAAGTTGCTTTAAGATCGTATCAGCGACCTCTTTCTAATGATGTTGATTCTGTCAGGTTCTGAGACTGCAAAATTTTTAGGTCTTCTGAATCCACCTGGATCATTCCTCCCCACTGGGTATTCAGACCACCTGACCACGTTTTATAGGGATTCGTTTCTATTATCACTCTTTAAATAGAAAGGAGGCCCGTTTATTTAGCAAAGAAAGCCGCTTGGTATATTGGTGGAGAGTGTAAATAGCAAGCAGGAGGTCAGGGGTTCGACCCCCACAAACCAACCTTTTAACAATCAAACCACCACATGTGCCACATCGCACCCAATCATTGGGCCACGTGGAATTACCTCATTCGTCCGTCAGTGACACGTGTCACGCTAGATTCATTCACATCTTAAGACCTGCCACATCATCTACTGACTGAGATGACACCATCTATCACATGTCAACCTCTCGACCTACCATGTCAATAACTGCCACTCTATTTGCCATGTCAGCGTGCTGACATAATCATTGTACTATCTAGTGAGCATGATCAACCCTCAAGTTTGACCTTCCATATCTTGCTCATACAAGCTCTGATCGAGGCAAAACGAGTGGTGTTGGAATCGTGGCAATGAGCTCTTCGACTTGGCATCATTTTTGCTTGGATTTGAGACAATCAAATCTTGACCTTTTTGAACACCTGATTCACCTATTTGAGCGAACCTTTGACTGCACATAACTTCTGCATACGAACTCCTTTTGAGCCCGTTCAAGTTGCGTTAGGATCATGTCAGCGACCTCTTTCCAATGATGTTGATTCCGTCACGTTCTAAGACTGCAAAATTTTTAGGTCTTCTGGATCCACCTGGATCATTCCTCCCCACTGGGGGTTCAAACCACCTGACCCCCTTTTATAGGGATTTGTTTCTATTATCATTCTTTAAATAGAAAGGAGACCTGTATATGTAGCAAAGAAAGCTGCTTGATATATTGGTGCAGAGTGAAAATAGCAAGTAGGAGGTCTAAGGTTTGACTCCCACAAACCAACCTTTTAACAATCAAACTGCCACATGTGCCACGTGGGACCAAATCATTGGGCCACATGGCATTACCTCACTCATCTGTCAAGGACATGTGTCACGTTGGATTGGTCCACATCTTCAGACTTGCCACATCATCTGCTGACTCAGATGATGCCATCTACCATGTGTCAACCTCTGGACCTACCACATCAACAATGGCCATTGTGTTTGCCATGTCAGCACGCTGACATCGTCATTGTAATGTCTAGTCAGCATGGTTAACCCTCAACTTTGACTAGCCATATCTTGTTTGTACGAGCTCCAATCGAGGCAAAACGAGCGGTGTCGAAATCGTGGCGACGAGCTCTTTGACTTGGCATCATTTTAACTTGGATTTGAGACAATCAATTTTTCACCTTTTTGAACGATTGATTCACCTGTTTGACCAAACCTTTGACTACACATAACTTTTACATACGAACTCCTTTTGAGCCCATTCAAGTTGCGTCAAGATCGTGTCAGCGACCTCTTTCCAATGATGTTGATTTCGTCAGGTTCTAAGTCTACCAAATCTTTAGGTCTTCTAGATCCACCTAGATTATTCCTCCCCACTGGGGGTTCAAATCACCTGACTACCTTTTAGAGGGATTTGTTTCTATTATCATTCTTTAAGTAGAAAGGAGGCCCATATATGTAGCAAAGAAAGCCACTTGGTATATTAGTGTAGGGTGAAAATAACAAGCAAGAGGTCAGGGCTTCGACCCCCACAAACCAACCTTTTAACAATCAAACTGCCACATGTGCCACGTGGGATCCAATCATTAGGCCACATGGCATTACCTCATTCATCTGTCAATGACACATGTCACGCTGGATTAGTCCACATCTTCAGACCTGCCATGTCATCTATTGACTCATATGCCGCCATTTGTCACATGTCAACCTCTGGACCTACCACATCAACAATTGCCACTGTGTTTGCCATGTCAACATGCAGACGTCATCATTGTCCTGTCTAGTCAGCATGGTCAACCCTCAAGTTTGGTCAGCCATATCTTGCTCATACGAGCTCCGATCGAGGTGAAACAAGTGGCATTAGAATCGTGGCGACGAGCTCTTTGACTCAGCATCATTTTTTCTTGGATTTGAGACTCTTAATTTTTCACCTTTTTGAACGCCTGTTTGACCGAACCTTTGACTGCACATAACTTTTGCATATGAACCCCTTTTGAGCCTGTTTAATTTGTGTTAGGATCATGTCAGTGATCTCTTTCCAATGATGCTGATTCCGTGAAGTTCTGAGATTGGAAAATTTTTAGGTCTTCTGGATCCACCTGAATCATTCCTCCTCATTGGGGGTTCAAACCACCCGACCCCCTTTTATAGGGATTTGATTCTATTATCATTCTTAAATAGAAAGGAGGACTGCATATGTAGTAAAGAAAGCCGCATGTAGCAAAGAAAGTCACTTGGTATATTGGTGGAGAGTGAAAATAGCAAGTAGGATGTTAGGGGTTTGACCCCAACAAACCAACCTTTTAACAATCAAACCACCACATGTGCCATGTGGCACCCAATCATTGGGCCACGTGGCATTACCTCATCCATCCATCAGTGACACGTGTCACACTGGATTGGTCCACATCTTCAGACCTGCCATGTCATCTGCTGACTTAGAGGCTACCATCTACCACATATCAACCTCTGGACCTGCCACATCGACAACTGCCACTATTTCTACCATGTCAGTATGCTGACATCATCATTATACTGTCTAGTCAACATGGTCAACCCTTAACTTTGACAAGGCATATCTTGTTCGTACGAGTTCCGATCGAGGTGAAATGAGTGGCATCGAAATCGTGGCGATGAGGTCTTCGACTTGGCATCATTTTTATTCAGATTTAAGACTATCAAATTTTCACCTTTTTGAATGCCTAATTCACCTATTTGACTGATCCTTTGACTGCACATAAATTTTACATACGAACTTCTTTTGAGCCTGTTCAAGTTGCTTTAGGATCGTGTCAGCGACCTCTTTTCAATGATGCTGATTCCGTTAGGTTCTAAGATTGCAAAATTTTTATGTCTTCTAAATCCACCTAGATCATTCGTCAAACATGGCACACAAAAGCAATGACTATGCCCCCAATCTGTACTGCATCTCAACATACCAAGATTATAGATAAATCAAGGTAGTTTTGACTAGGTAATGAAAAAGGAATAAAAAAGATAAACCAAAAAGCAAATTGACTGACTTACAAAGTAAACATACAGTCAACATATTCTCTTTCCAAAGAGGTTGCTCAGGATATCTGGATCGGATAGATAACAGCCTTATTGTAGGAACGATGTGTCAGTTAAAGGGTGTTATCTTTTTAAAGGATAATGTCTGGTTTCAGGAAATGAAGACATGTCGTACAAGACATCTAGTCTGGTTTTGATCATGGAACATCCTGTATAAGACAAGTTTGTTGATCTATTGCTTAGTTTAATTTGATTGATGTAGTATATGTTGGCAATCAATATGTAGGACAACATAATGACTCTACAATTAGGTTTCTTTGCTTCAAGTTTGTTAAGAACTTTTTCTTTGAAAGGATGCGTTTGTTTGTTATTTTTCTGCTTGAGTTAGTCAAGTCGAGGTGAGTGGATTTTGATAACAGAAGATTAGAAAGGTGTAATGTCAATGGATTGAGATGGGTGAAGAATGAAGAATTATATGTGCCTGAGTACTGGATACATCCTTCATATTTCAGACTACCTACATACCCTGTATTCACATGATCAAGGTACATTACGATGAAAGATGAATTTGATAATATGTAGTTTTGGATAGAGTGATGAGTGGGTCAAGGTGCTTGAGCTTGGGGAGGTGAAATGATGATATCTTATGTACCTGAGTACTAGATACTTTCTTCGTATTCCAGACTACCTATATACCCATATCCATGGGATCAAGGTACCTTAAGATTGAGATGATATGTAGTTTTGGTTTGTGTTTGATGATGTAGGAATGATGTATTTTTGTTTGTGTTTAATGGTTGAAACATTTGGTTTGATGTGTTTTTGTTTGAAGGATTTGAAGTGTTTGCATTTTTGTTGTATTTTTGTTTGAAGGATGTGAAGTGTTTGTGAGCCACGAACAAGGATCCACTCCTAGATCTAGGTTAAGGAAAGAGTTGCCCCCATTATGGTAGAGGAAGACATAGATAACTTGACATAGGATAGTTGATGTAAGATAAGTGATAACTGACATGGGATGACGATAATGGACATTGACAAATTTCCAAGCTATTCTAGATAGGGAGATAGAAATGCAAACAAGGTCAATGGTTTTATTATGGATGGATGGATGAAGTTTGTCATGAAATGGACATGGAATGAACAAGACTTGATAGATGATGGATACTGACTCTACACATAGCACTTGTTTGCTAGGTTTTCACTATGGTACTTATCCAAGGCGCCTGTTTACCAAGTTTTCACCAAAGGATGGATTATTTTTTTCTTTTTTGTTTTTCTTTTTTGTTTTTGTTTTTTTTGTTTTTTTATTTTTTGACATGGATACTTTGAGGATTAGGAAAAGAACTTCTCGAGATGAACACTGTTAAGTGGCTCATCTAGAGGAATGCCTTCAGGTGTTTCTAAAGTATAAGACCTTAATCCATATGCTATTGTGATAATAAAGGGTCCTAACCAATTAGGCTCAAACTTGCCCTTCTTTTCTCGATCTGCTTGATTTCTCTAATTTTATTTGAGGACACGATCATCAACTTGAAACCGTCTTTCTTTGATCTTCTTGTTATAGTTACGTGGAAGTCAGTTTTGATAGACATGGAGTTGATTAAGTGCAGCAAGGCACCTCTCATCTAGTAGTTCTAGCTCAGCTAATCTAGAAGTGTGATACTCCTCTCCATTAATCAAGTGTTGTAGGGATACTTTGAGGGATGGGATCTTGACCTGTATAGGTAGGATGGCTTTAGAGCCATAGACCAAGGCATAGGGTGTTGCACCAGTTGGTGTTCTGATACAAGTGTGGTAGGCCCATAGGGTGAGATTGAGTTGCAGGTGCCAATCATGACCAGCTTCATTGATTATTTTCTTAAGGATTTTGAGAATGGTTTTGTTGGAAGCCTCTGCTTAGTCATTACTCCATGAATAGTAGGGAGTAGAAAAGTGATGTTGGATATTGTATTGGGTGCACAAGGCATGGAAATCTTGGTTCTTGAATGGTCTCCCATTATCAGTGACAATGGCTTGGGGGATACCAAACCGGTAAATGAGGTAGTTAAGGAAAACTTGGCTATTTGCTTACCGGTTATATAAGTCATGGGAATGGCTTCGACCCACTTTGTGAAGTACTCAGTGGCAGTAATGATAAATTTGTGGCCATTGGATGAGGATAGATGGATTTGTCCTATGAGGTCAAGACCCCATTGTGAAAAAGGCCATGGAGTAGTCACAGGTTGTAGTTCATGAGCTGGTGCATGAATCAAATCTCCATGTTGTTGGCATTGTAGACACTTCTTAGCAAACTGTAAAGCATCTTGTTCTATAGTAGGCCTATAATACCTTGTACGGAGTATCTTCTTAGCAAGGTTAGGACTGGTAGAATGTGTGCCATAGACACCTTTGTGTATGTCTCATAAGGTAGCATCGACTTCTGTCACGTTAAGATATTGTAAGAGGATACCATTGAGACTCCGGTGATATAGTGTATCACCTAGAATGGTGTAATGGGAGGATCGACAGATAAAGGTTTTGCGTTGGGTTGCAGATAGGTCATTGGGAAAGGTACCATTTTAAAGGTAGTCATAGATATCTTCATACCATGGGGAATTGGAACCAACAAGTTTACATATGGTTTCAGTAATTGAAGCATTAACAACTAGTATCAACAATTGCTCGATCAAGATTTCACATTCCTGTGTGTTTACAGAGATGTCTATAAGTGATCCCACAGAGGCCATAGAATCTGCAGCTTTGTTATGCTCTCTTGGAATCTGCTCAAAAGTGATGCTAGAAAAGAGTGGTTTGTAGGCATCCACTAGTTTCTTATAAGGGACTAGCTTTTCATCCTTTGTTTGGTACTCATCTGTGACTTGTCGAATGACTAGTTGTGAGTCTCCATACACTTGTAGTTCTTTGATGTCCCATTGAAAGGTTATATTTAGACCTATGAGGAGTGCTTCATACTCAGCTATATTGTTAGTGCAAGGAAATGCAAGCCGATATGACTTTGGGATATAATTATTTTGTGGTATGATAAATAGGATATCGGCCCCTGAACCATGTTGTGTGTAGGAACCATCAAAATACAACTTCCACATTACTGAGGTAGAGAGATTGAAGAGATTTTCATCTGAAAAGTCAGATACCATAGGATGTACATCTATCATGGGTGCTTCTGCTAGTTGATCTGCTAGGGATTTCCCCTTGATTGCTTTACGATCCACATACTCAATGTCAAACTCACTAAGGATCATGACCCATTTAGCTAGTCTGCCTATGAGAGTTGCTTTTGCTAGGAGATACTTTAATGGATCAATTTTTGCTATGAGATTTGTATGTTGGTTTAGCATGTAATGCTGTAACTTTTGGGAAGCGAACACTAAGGCCAAATAAGCTCTTTCCATAGGTGAATAATTGAGTTCATAACCCACCAAGGTTTGATTGATATAATAGATTGCATGCTCTTTTCCTGACTCATCATGCTATGCTAGAAGAGTCCCTAGGGCTACAGTTGTAGTTGAGATGTACAAGATCAAAGGCCTATCAACTATTGGTGGTACCAAGACTGGAGGTGTAGCTAGATACTCTTTGAGTTGATCAAATACTACTTGACATTTATCATCCTATCGAAATGAGACATCCTTTCAGAGAAAGTGTTGAAATGGTTGACATTTATCTGCTAGCTGTGAGATGAAATGCCTAATAGACTGTAACCTTCCTTGAAGGCTCCTTAATGTTATGAGGTTCTTTGGTGGAGGCAACTCCACTATAGCTTTGACTTTCACTGGATCTACTTCAATACGTTTATGAGATACAATGTATCCCAACAGGTTTCCTAAGGTTACCCCAAAGACACACTTCTTTGGATTGAGTCGTACTTGGTATTTTTCTAGTCTATCAAAGAGCTGTCCTAGAACTTGTATGTGATCTGCCTGAGAATATTTTGCTAGTATGTCATCCACATAGTCCTCCATGATATGATGAAAGAGATTGTGGAATATCACTGTCATTGTTCTTTGATAGGTTGCACCTACATTTTTAAAACCAAATGGCATGACTCACCAACAATAGGTACCCCAAGGACAAGTGAAAGTTGTTTTATGTTGATCTTCTTCTGCTATCATTATCTAATTGTAGCCAGAGAATCCATCCACGAGAGAAAGCATTTCATGACTAGTGGTCAAGTCTACTATGAGATTAATGTTTGGCAGTGGAAAGCCATCTTTGGGACATGCTTTGTTGAGATCTCTAAAGTTAGTACACATACAGATGCCCCATTTGGTTTAGACACAGGTACAATGTTTGAGACCCATTTTGGATAATTAATAGGCTTGATAAACTTTGCATCTAGTAACTTTTGTATTTCCACTTTCACCAAGAGAGCGATCTATGGGTGCATCTTTCTTAGCTTCTATTCGACTGGTTTAGCTTTTGGATCCACTGTGAGATAGTGAACTACTAGTGGAGGGTCCAACCTTGGCATATCAGCATAGGTCCATGCAAAGTTAATGGTGCACTACAAGAAGAAGTTGGTAAGATGCTTGTGCTTTTGTTCTGATAATGATTCTACAAGGAATGTTGTCTAAGGATTTTATTCTGTTCCCAGGTTTATCTCTGTAGAATCTTCCACTAGGAGAGTTGATTTCTCTTAATACTTAGATGGTAGGGGAAGGTCAAATCCTCCATCCTCAGGTGCCACAATTGGGTTTTCACCATTGGATACATCCTTTGTTTTTACTATTTTGTGATTGGGAGGTGCCACAGCGTGGTTTTTACCTAGAGATCTTTCTTTATTTTTGTTTTTGCGATTGGAGGATTTGGCATTCTCACTAAAATAAGCAGTTTGCTCTAGTTCCATTACAAAACCAACTTTATGATCACCAAGAGGGATACCATCCCGAAGTCCCATGAACTCTGCAAGAGCTTCATCATCCTGAAAAACATCTAGAATGGGGGACCCTTGTTGGTCCCAATCTATAAGTTCAGGGTAGACAAGTGTTAGACTCTGGGTGTTTGTGTTTGATGTGGAGGATACGGATGATAACATAAATATGGAGGATTCTATGAATAGGTCAGTCATATGGAGGGAAGAGTCATCGATGATATCCTCTTTAGACATTGAATTGGCGAGAAAAGTTTGTGCCACCTTGTCGAGAATACCCTCGATGTCCAAAGCGCGTGGTACCTTCCTACTGTAATCTAACCCCTTTTTGTCTAGCTTCTTTTGCACAATAATGGGTTCCATTGTTCCTTGATTATCTTTCCCAAGGCCTCCTTTGCCTTTATAGGCCATGTTTTTTACAATCCTTAGGCCACTGCCATATTGCTTGATTGGTATGGTTACTACTTCTTTCTCTTTGTAGAGCCAAGATGAGATGTCTTTAATGGTTTCCTCTGCCAATAATTTTCCCTCATTGAATAGGGTTAGAGATGTTGGAGGGGGGATTACTTCTTTCTTAGTTGCTTTAGCTATGGGCAGTTGGCCGTAGGATTTAGGGGATAGGGGCATCCACCCTACACAACAAGATTTTGAGATATCATATTCGCCAAAGCCTATATCATGGATGTCAGCTTTGATTTTAGCAAGAGGATTAGGATTAGGTTCAGCTGCAGAGACTTTTGTCAGACTTTTAGAATTGACATATAATGGGGATTCATGGGCTTTATCATTAATGGGCACTTGGTTGCAATTCTTATAACTGCCTTGCAAGACACAATAGAATTCAAAGGGATTAGGATCTCCGGGGATAGTTATCTCTGTACCATGAAATAGGAATTTGAGAGATTGATGATACATTGAGGGAACAAATTTCATGGCATGGATCCATGGGCATCCTAAGATAATGTTGTAAGGTAGCCCAATGTCAAGGACTTGGCACCTAGTTTCTAGCATGACAGGGCCCACTTGCATAAACAACTGAATAACACCTTCTGATTGGTGTTCAACATCATCATACCCCTTGATTGTAATACTTTTATTGATGTTGATATGATCCTTAGAGTATCCCAATTGTTCGACCATCTATAAGTATGTGTTTGATCTTGTGTTTATGAATGAGAACCTCAATGTGAAGGGCATCGTTGTGACATGGATCATGGGATGGGAGGTCTTTTTCATAGAAGACCACATTGTAAGGTGAGGCAATGTTACTTATTATAGCTTGGAAATCTATGACCACTATGTCTTTAGGAACCGAAGACTCTTGTAGGGCTTTTTTGAGCACATCTTTATGCGCAAGTGATGATCGTAGCAGGTCCAAAATGGAGATCTATGGAGGGGTTTTCCCTAGATGTTTTACAAGATTGTAATCAGATTGAGTTGGGAGACTTGGTGTAGGACCACGAAGGGTGACTCGTCCACGACAAGTTGTAACAGCGCAATCTGTAGATTTGCCTTTGATTGTGAGGGTAGACACCCAACTCTCTTAAAATTGACCCACAATAGAGTCATAGGAAGTTGAAGCTTTGTTAATACCTTTACCTTTATCTGGAGGTGGACCTTGACTATGGTTAGGGAATGGCTCCTTGTACATGTTGAGGTCTTTATTGGTGTTTTGAGTTGGTGGTTCATCATCAAAAGTGATTTGTTTTCTGTCGATAAGGTTTTGGATTACATGCTTGATTTTCATGCATGATGGGGTTCTCTGTCCTTTGGTCCTATGATACTCACAATATTCATTGTCTTTGTACTGTGTAGTTTTGTAAACAGGTTTGCCATATGGGGGAGCATCTGGTAAGGTGACGAGTCCATTGTGTAAAAGTTTCTGTAGAACAAACTCTATAGGCTCTCCCAAGGAAGTGAATTGACGTTGCGGAGGGTAATCTTGTTGAGGTCGCTCTTGTTGTCATTGTTGTTAGTTTTAGTTTGGTTGTTGTTGGTTTTCTTGAGGTGGAGGTTGACTTGGTTTTGATGAAAGTTGAAGGGGTGTTTTCAGTGTTTGGAATCTACCACACCATCATTGACCATGTTTTTATTTTTGTTCCAAAACTTGGGCTTATCGTTTATTTGTTGTTGAGGAGCATTGTCTTTAGTTTATTTAAAGATTTTTGCGATGCCTTTAGCGATGAGGACCTTTTCAATGTTGATGCCATTATAGGTAACTTCGTCAAAAGTTATAGCACTAAGAATTTGCAAATGGAAACCCAATACTTGATTGAGGTTTTGCACAAACATACTCACAAGCTATTTTTTAGGTATCTTGAATGGGAATTTGCTAGCCATTTGTCTCCATCTTTGAAGGAAGGAGATGAGAGTTTATCCATTTTTCTATTTATTGTTGCATAGATTGGTCATAAAGACTTCATGTTCTTTGTTGTATGAGAAATGACTGGCAAATTTTTCCGCAAGCTCGTTAAAAGATTTGATACCTGTGGGTAGGTACAAGAACCATTCTATGGCTTGACCTCCAAGACTGTGAGGAAAGAGACACATAAGATATGTGTCATTATGTGAGACCTCAAAGCAAGAGAGATAGAATTCTCTAAGATGGTCTTTTGGGTCCCCTTTTCCTTTATATTTATCAAATTTAGGAATAGTGAAATTGTGAGGAAAAGGGATCATGGGTAATGACTAATCAAATGGATAAGGACAAATGTCTTCCAAAGGGAAGGTTTTCTTGGTGCGGCCAAATGTTAAATCAACTAGTTGTTTTTTAACCTCAGCAAGTTGTAGCTCCATAGTTGTTCGAGGTGTTTGAACTAGAGGTGGTTGTTGTTGCCCATATGGGAGATCGTAGTGGAAGTCATAGGCATTGGTGTTGTAAGGGTCGTATGATTGGTTGTTTTGATTTTGGGAAGGTGGGGGTGGTGCTAGGTAAGTATGTAGGCTTTGTGATGTTTGTTGATAAGAGTTCTGTCGTTGGTATTGTGGAGGTGGTGTAAAGAAAGAATTTTTTGGAGGAAAGCTAAAGTTCGCTGGGTTTGGTTGCAGTGGTGGAACATAGCTATGGAAGTTTGGTTTTGAGAGTGTTGAGGGTTGAGATACATGTTGGTTAGGTTGAGTGTGGATGATTGTGGTGGTGGAGAAACATAAGTAGACATGTTTTGCGATGTTTGAGGTTGATTGAGATATGTGTTGAAAAAGGTTAGTATCGATTAGCATTGTGTGGAGGGACATAGGTAGATGTGTTTTGTGATGGTTGAGGTTGACTAAGATAGGGATAGGTATGATTGAGTGTGGAAGAATGTTGTGGTGGAGGGACATAGGTGGTGTTGATGTTTTGTGATGGTTGGGGTTGCATGACATTGTTTGGGTTAATGATACGGAGGGTTGATGATGTTGGGGGTGGTATTTGTTGAGACCCTTGTTGCATGGAGACATAATTGTTTCTTGGATTGTAGTTTAGGGGAAAACCATCCCGTGAAGGGGTAGACAATGTTCCAACTACGTTTGATGTGGGCGTTTGGGATATGATAGGAGGTTGTTGTGTGTTTGATTTTGCTAGAGCGGTCTGTCTTGCTAGTTCTGCTTGACAATGTAGAGTCTCTTGTAGATGTTTGTAGATCTCTATAGGAGTCCGGAGGGCTCATATGGGCCTTTCCACTGTTAGATTTTGATAAAGAGGATTCTCATATTGTGTGGCAAGAGGTGTTGGCAATCTCCCTTGTGAGCTTTGTTTGGGTATAGGAGTGGTCATAGTTGACATGGTTTGGACTGCAGTTATGGCATCATGAGTTTTGTTTGGCTCTTTGAGATAGGATAGGTCAAAATCTTGGGGTAATTTGGCTCCTTGTTCTGCTAGTAAGCAGAATAAATGATCTTCATTCTCACTAAGGAGTTTGTCAAATGCGGCTATGGCTCTAGGAGGTCTTGTCTATCTACTTGAGAGGATTTACCTTCTTTAAAGTGTCATTCTTCTTGAGATGGGACTTGAATCGAGGTATAACCGGGTGTAGAAAAATCACGAGGCATGCTGGTAGTGAATTGTGTTACATCTACCAAAGGGACATTACCTTCTTGAGGATTGTTTGGTTGGTCATGTGGCAGCCTATTTTGTGAGTTGGTTGGTTTTTCCATTGGTGTTTTTGGATTACCCTTTGGAGTCATGTTGGATTGGTGTGGTTGTGGTGTATGAGGAGATGATTTGTGCTTCCTTGGGGCAACTTGCTTGGCCTTCATAGTTTGTTTGAGTCTAGTGGTTACCATGAGATACACTAGGACAATATGTTTAATATTTTGTTGGGATTTTTTTGCTAAGGTAGTTTGAAAAAACAAATTTCTGGATCAAAGGTGTTGTACTGTGCTTCAAAGGCGCGGTACTACTATAGCAAAGGTGTGGTACTATAGTACCACAGGCACTGAGATGTAATGCCAAAGGCGCGAGACTACGATACCAGAAGCGCTAGACTGTGTCGCAAAAGCATTGGACTGCTATACCAGAGGTGATGTAATGGTGTCAGTGATGTTTAAAAAGTTAAATTTGATAGTTTTGGATTTAGATTTGGTTTGGATTTTCTTTGACAAGTGAAAACACATCAAACAAAGTGGCAAAAGGGACTGACACAACAAATAGTGTATGATCAAGGCTCATGAAAAAGCCCAATGTTTCCATAGGTATAAGACAATTTAAATAATATCAAACACTTTTTATCCCTAGAGACATGGTTTCATTGCGATAGTTCAGCCCACAACTTGAAATCTTCGTCGACTAAATGTCATTCCATATAGGTATCAGACATTTGAATATTTGTGAGAGACGATAGGTAGGGATATCTCACCCTCCCCTCGAAAAGTCACAAGTAGGTCACAAGTGCTTATGCTAGCCGAGGGAATACTATCTCTTCTCAAGGGAGGCAATGGTGAGTATCTTGGGGGCAAAACTAGCTATGCCCTTGCACTTAAATTTATTGCAACGTTCAAAGGTGAATCAAGTAGTCACTATCTAGATTGGTTCTTAGTTTCTTTCAGGGACCAACACTTTACAAGTAATGTGACAAGCTACTAAAAGCTTTGACCAATCCTACTAAGAGTATCAAACACTTTGCACAATGTGAAAATTATTTCCACAAAGTGCTTGTACACCTCTTTTTGATTTGGCACCACAAGGTAAGGCTGACATCGGCTAGGACTTGGCTTTCTCCTTATCCCTTTTATAGAGCAGTTCAAAGGAAAAATCCACTTAGGGTCATCTCTTTTGCATGAAGCGTAATCCAAAAGTAGGCCCTTCTAATGGAATAACTAAAATTGAAGTTTCAAGCACGTCAAACAAAGGTTCAATTATCCCATTATAAGAAAAATAAGGTGCAATGAGATTAGGCACACACACGATTGTAGTTGCCAATTGTCCCTTATGAAATTGAAGTGCTTTTGCATTCATGTGAATTGTCCCTTAATAAATTGAAGTATTTTTTGCATTCATGTCCATTGTCCTTTAACAAAGCAATTTGTTCCTAAGACTTAGATTGCAAAAATATGATTTGTTCAATTATCCCTTAAGAAAGTAATATGTTTCTAAGACTTAGTTTGCAAAAGATGATTGCTTAATTGTCCCTTAAGAAAGCAATATGCTTCTAAGACTTAGTGTGATAGGTTTACAATTCTTCAATGCTCATCCTACATGAACATGTTAGAAAAACCCATTTTCTCTGTTTGAGTAATAAGAGGCTGCAAAAGTTGATTAGTTCCACCAAAGACTCAATAGTTAGTAAAAAAAATAAATCAATTGACCAAAAGTGCTTAACTTGTTAGGTAAAAAATAAACAATCTAAAAAAAATATGATAATAATGATTAGGTACAATAGATTAGATATTATGATTATATTCTACATGAAATTCTATGTAATTTCAAAAAATAATTCGTGAAAATTGAATAGATTTTGCACAAGTTATGACCATTTGAAGTTTGTAAAGAAGGGTTGACTTTGACTAAGTGTACCTAACAAATCTGATAAAATTACCTCAAAATTCTTTCACCATATAAAAGTTGGGAGAAGCAGCTTTCCAATGCCATTGGTTTCATGAAAATCTGACTCCGTATACAAAAGATATGCCCAATTTTGAGAAACTACTCTGAAAAAACAAAAAAAACAAGCATGAGCTAAAAATAGGGACACGGGTTGGGATATGTTTTTCTCCAAATTTGTGCACTTCCTGCAAAAAATAAGAGATACCCAGATAGAATTTCGATGCTTCTGACAAAACTTAAAAATATTTTGAGCTAAAGTTACACAGATATCCTTGATTTCATGAAATTGCTCAAAAAACAAAAAAAAAATAAGCATAGGCTAAAAATAGGAACATAGATTTGTGATCTATTTTTCTTGAAATCCATGCACTTTCTATAAAAAGTAAGAGATACTCAGATAGAATTTTGATGTTTTTGACAAAACTCAGAAATATTTTGAGCTAAGGTTACACCTTTTGAATTCTCAACGCCTATTCTCTCAAACTAGTGAACAAGGATCTTCAGATTTTCTGCATTGTGATTGTGCTTTTCCATACCTAGCTTCCAAAAAATCAACTTTTTTTTAGAAAAAAGTAAGGTTAGTAGGTCCCACCGGGCATTCTAGAATGTGTATAGGAAAAATCGAGATGTTGAATGATAAGATCACAAAGCAATGATAATAACAACTCAATTACCCATAACATAAAGAGATCGATCTAAGTAAAAAGTTAATATCAATGAATAAATCAAATTAAAACAAGAAAGAATTCACCGAGATTGTATTATGCTTTTTGTATTAATGTAGATTGCTCAATAATGTTGTGAAACCATGTTTGCAACAAGCGGATGTAGGTTGTTTTCGTACTCAAAAGATCGATGTGCTCAACGATGCAATGTATGCTCAATTTGATGTTAAGGAATGCTTGAGAATAAATGATCGAAGATGATTTGTGAAGAAGATGAGGGGTGTTTATATAGGTTTCAATAAATATTGATCAACGGTCCAGAAAATTCAATGGAATCAATGGATGAGATACATCTAGAATTCATGATGAATGTGCACACATGTGTCACACAAAAAGATATTTTTGTTTGAGTTAATTGCTTTTTGCATAAAGATAGGATTTGATTTCATAAATTAAAATATTTTTTTCCTAATTTAAGAGTTGTTCAAAAAAACAAGATTGATTAAGTCAATTAACTCAACTTGCAATTTGCTTTTTGATAAAGATAGGGTTTGATTTCATAAATTAGAATGTTTTTTTTTCTAATTTAAGAGTTGTTGATAAAAATAAATTGATTAAGTCAATTAACAAGGTTGTGTTCGTACTCAAAATATCGATATGCTCAATGATGTGATGTATGCTCAATTCACTATTAAGGAATGCCTGAGAATAAATGATCGAAGAGGGTTTGTGAAGGAGATGAGGGGTGTTTATATAGCTTTCAATAAAGATTGATCAATGGTCCAAAAAATTTAATAGAATCAATGGATGAGTTAAATCTAGAATTCATGATGAATGTGCACATGACATGTGTCACACAAAAAACTATTTTTATTAAGATAATTGTTTCTTTTATAAAGATAGGATTTGATTTCATAAATTAGAATATTTTTTTTCTAATTTAAGAGTTGTTGATAAAAAAAATTGATTAAGTCAATTAACTCAACTTGTAATTTGCTTTTTGCATGATTTGAGATAATGTAAATAATAAATTATTTAATTTTGTGTGCATGATGAATAAGATTTATTTTTAGAGGAATTGGAAGATTTAAAAAAGAAAATTAAATAAATAAATTTTTTTAATTATTTGTGCAAGATATAAGACATAGAATAAATTTGAAGATTTAAATAAATTGATTTACTTTATTTTGGATGATGAAGGATAAATAAAATATTTGATTTTATTTATTTTTAGAGATTGAGTCAACTTAAATAAATTTGCATGATTTATTTAAATTTGGAAGAATAACTGATTTAATTAAATAATTTAGAAATTATTTAATTATGGCTAAGAGGATTTGGATGATAAATTAATTAAATAATTAATTTATTCAATTGACATGGATTTGAATTTTGGAAGAAGATAATGATTTAATTAAATAATTAAAATTATTTAAATATGGAAGAATAAAGTTGATTTTGATTTAAATTAATTAAGTACATACAATTTATTTAATTAATGTTGAATTTTGGAGTTTTAGAAGAATTTGATGATTTTGATGAAATTAATTAAATAAATAGAATTTATTCAATTAATGTTGAACTTAGGAGATTTGGAAGAATTTGATGATTTTGATGAAATTAATTAAATAATTAGATTATTTAATTAATGTTGATTTGGACAGATTTGATGAAATTGATGATTTTCATGAAAATGCAAGTGATGTGAATACATGGTCAATTTAGGGTGTCTACACCATTGAGATGGATCCGCAGAGATAAAAGAAGCTCATCGATGAAAGATCTACCACAAACAATGTCTTAGGAAATTGATCCCATGAACTCTGTGAAATGAAACCCAACGGTCCTCAAAACTGGGTCAATTCATGAATGAATCTGCACCTTTTACATTAGGAATCGTGCACATATACAGCACTTCAGACTCGCTGGAATGGAACGAAGCCTATGTGAGTTTCTAATCAGCCAAGGAAGCCCAAAAATGGCACCAGATTGAAAATGAATATGCAATGTCTCTAGAGACAAAACCCTCTGTGATCCACAGAATGTGATGCTCACCAAGGAGAGATCGTGGTGTCAAAGACACCCTACATGACCTCTGTGAAGAAAAAGTGATCTTAAAAGAACTTGATGAAAACTCTCAAACGAAAGGGGTGGTAGGATGGGAAAGCTCTGATACCATGTTGGAGCACCCAGACCTCCACTGCACACTGAATAACCTTCAAGGCTGAGAGAAGTTACACACACGAATCTATTTCATCAAGAATACAAAAAATTGCATTAAGAGATTGAGATGATAAATTACATAGTATACAAGCCTTATAAAGGCAAGAAATATGTGACGGGTGAGAAAATTACCCTACAAGAAAAAAACTAATTATCCCTATGCTAAAACTTAACACACTAACATAAACAAAATACTTATCAAAATTATAAAAAAATCTTTATTACACTGCATCTAAAATTTAACTAAATGAAAAAAAATAGGGTTAAAAAGTGGAGGCCCCTAACCTCATTTTATAAACATTTTTTTGAAAATCAAAGTATAGTGTCAAATTTATAAAAAAAATATATCCAAATTATTTAAAAAAAATCTAAACATAAATTGCACTAAAAATTCTACATTTTGTTAGTTTGCATCATTTAAAAGTTCAAAACATATATGTTAGTTTCAAGTGATTCAAGTTAAAAGTCTATACTTGTGTTGTCCATTTACTTTATAAAAAGTGTGACATAGTATTCAACTTTCACCCCCTAACAAGAGATATTCCCTCCAAGAAGAAGAGAAAGAATAGTGAAGATGGAGAGGAAGGAGTAGGTAGCCACTCCAATTAATAGCCTCCCACACTAGAGATGGATGAATATGGACAATACTTGATGTTGAAGAAGACCTGTTGACACTTGAAAAAACTAGCTCCCAACTTGCATATGTTTTCCCTAAAATCCATCAAGAAATCCCAAGTTTTATGCCTTCAATGTTGAACCTATAGATTAGAACTGATCAAAGATATCTTTCATAGGTTTTCATGTGTTTTCCTTTTTAAATACAAGGGGAAAAGCCCCAAAAAATTGGCTAAGTCCCAATATCCTAAGTGTTCCCTTGTGTTTTTCACCTTTGTCGAAGGTTAAAATTTTGGGTTTCCTCCTTCCATCATATTTTCCCTTTCGGCTCTAAAATCCTTCAAGGCTAAAATTGCCTAAGTGTTAAGTTATTGAAAAAATCATCTAAGTGTGTTAGAGGTTGGAGTCAAGGCTTCCATTCTTCCATCTTCTTCATAGAAGATAGAAGGTGGAAAGCCTGATGGCCGACCCATGACGGGTGTTAATTCTTTCTAAGGTAGGCAGGTAGCGGTCGGCGGGGTTTCTTTCTTTTTCCTTCCTTTTGATAGGAAGAAAGTGGAAGGCCTAAAGGCCGAAGTCTGATGGGAACAAAGTTCTATGTATCATGGGAGTCAGCTGGCGGAGGTTTCCTTTTCTCCCTTCTTTTTCAAAGGCGGCATATAGAAGGCTCGGGGCCCGAAGTCTATCGAGATGTTATTGTTTATATGTACAGAGGGTGGAAGGCGGGGCTTTCCTTTCCTTCCTTCTTTGGAGGAAGGAAAGAAGGAGGACCAAGGCCTGACCCTTGATGCCCTTCATATTCTATGTAATTGGGGTTGAGCGCTCTTCTCCTTCTCTTCCGATGTATAAGTTGCAAGGTGGAAGGCTCGGTCTTTGAAGTTCAATTTGTCAAAGCCCAACTTCCTGGCCTTCCTCACTCTTTCAAATGCACCAACAACTCTCAGGAATGCCATAACTATGAAGTGGGTGGCTGAAATTAATGCGTTTAATGTGATTGGTGGAGTTGGTGAGGTTTTCCCTCCCATTTCACCTTCAGATCAGATTGACTCATGCTATAAATAGAACATCTAAGATCTAAGATCTTTTCAAGGGTTGGTCGCTGAACCAATTGTCTGGTCTAGAATTGCCTAAGGAGGATTTTAGGGCATCAAATCATGCCAATTTGGTCTGTAACTGAAGGGATGTATCCAGTAGGGTGTAGGAAGGATGTGTAAAGCATATTTGTATGCATTGGTATGTCTCCATGGGAGTTTGTAATTATTTTGGCTAATGTATAATCACAGTTGTATGTTTTCCCTTGCCACATTTGCTGCCACAATTGTATCTGGGTTTTGGAGGTGTGTGACAGCACCCAAGTTAATACAAGGCTTTGTATTTTCCATTTATTTTCTACTCATGAATCATTGTAGTTCTTTCCTGGATAATTATGTCCATTACATAAAGATCCCTCTATGATATATATGAATATATGTTTAGTTCTGTCGATCCCCTACTATGTATTTTCTTTTCTCCTTGCATTCTATGACTTTGTTGCCCAATGGAGTAGGCAGTCGTCAATATTGGGGATGGATCAATCATCATTTTAATCAAACCCTTGTCCTATTAGTTGGAGTAGGAGTAGGTTTAGTTTAGGGTTTCTCATGTTGTTCATGGTTATGTTTTATAACCAGGGATAAATATGAAGTAATGCAAAACAACTCAAATCATTTGTGAATCATGAACATGTATGCTTACACTATGTATGTTGTGTATGCAAAGTTAAGTGGATTCATCTTGAGGAGTGAAATATTGCCATGTTTGGGTGTAAATACATAATGTAATGATCAGCTTAATATAGAGCCTATGCAGCTAGTTTGTCTTGACCTAGTGACAGCTTTGGGGGTCAAGTATACATTGGGTATGGCTGTGAATGTTTGTTTGTGTTCTACTTTACACCTCTAGGAATATCCCTCCTAGGTTTAGCTAAGCCTAAAGTGCAGAGGAGCCTACCCACTCTTGTAGGTTGTCCAAAATCACCCATAACTTGTTGATAAACCTTTTTTAATCACCCTAACGACACCCTTGGCCTAGGTGATTATAAAATGTTTTAGGGTTTTAGGTTGCAACTATTTTGGGAACCAACATTTTGGCGTCATTGCTGGGGACAATTTAAGGGTTCAAAGAAATTGAAGACTCTGCTGGTGAATTGAACCCAGAATCATTTCGTAGCCTTGAAGATCAGTCACACTTCAAGGAATTCCTCTTTGGAAGAGGTGGCGACTCTGTAGTCAAAGAATAGAAATTTGTTATTGTTGTACCTTGGTTGTTATTGGTGATTTGAATGCTCCATCTCAATATGCGAGTATATGCACAAAGATGAGGGACCAAAAAGTTGCCACATGATTTTTTGGTCCCATACAAGTCATAATGAGAGCGCATTATAACACACTAGCATTATGGCTCGGTATTAGCGAGATTAAAATGTGAGCACATTTCAAGCTTGGTAATAGCCATAATGCTAGCATGTTATAACACGAGTGTGTTTTACAAAAGCAAAACTCTCTCTCTCTCTCTCTCAAAACCCCTAAACTCTAATCCCAAGAAACCCTAAACCTCTATCTCCCTATCTCTATCATCCCTCTACTCTCAATCTCTCTCCCTATCTCTCTGATCATCTCACTCACTCTTTATCTCCCTATCTCTCCCTTTTGTCTCCTCTATCTCTCCCTATCTCTATCATCCCTCTATTCTCAATCTCTCTCCCTATCTCTCTGAACATCTTGCTCACTCTTTATCTCCCTATCTCTCCCTTCTGTCTCCTTTATCTCTCCCTTTCTCTTGCCTCTCTCTCCCCTATCATTCCTCTATCTCCCTATCTCTCCCCTCTATCTCTCCCTCTCCATTATCAATGAAGGAAATGAAAAAAAGGAAACTAAGACTCTCTCTCTCTCTCCTATCACCCTATCTCTCCCCACTCTCTCCCCTCCATCTCCACCCTCTCTCCCTCTTCCTCCCTCTCCCTTATCAACAAAGAAAATGGTAACAAGAAAATTAGGGCATGCAAAGAGGGATGAGGATATAAATTGGGAGGATGAAATCGAAACAAGATAAAACTAAAGTTCATTGGATGGGAAGAATGATGAGAGGAGAGGTGGAGAATAGTAAAATAGGGAAAAATTGGTGGGATCTAAAGGGAAATTGGAAACTCAAAGGAAAACTAGGAAAGCTAGGAAAAGGAAAACTAGGAGGTAGATAGGTCAAAGAGAGAGAGAGAGAGAGAGAGAGAGAGAGAGAGAGAGAGAGAGAGAGAGAGAGAGAGAGAGAGAGAGAGAGAGAGAGAGAGAGAGAGAGAGAGAGAGAGAGAGAGAGAGAGAGAGAGAGAGAGAGAGGGTAGTGGGTAGAGAGAGAGAGATGTTTTAGTTCACCATAACATGCTAGTGTTATGTGAATGCACAAAATGTAAGTGCATTATAACATGCTTGTGTTATGTGAATTCATATAATGCTAGCACATTATAATGCTAGCATGTTATGCTTTGGATTGGAAACTACCAATCCTAAGGCTTGGATTTGCCTTGGGCTTTGAACCCAAAGGCTTGGACTATGTTTAGGTCATCCAAGGACATGTTTTTCTATATTCTAACAAAAACCACATAATCCGAATTGTGCTCCCCATAAGGATTGCACTTTTTCAATAAGAAGTCAAAAAAAAATACCACTATAACCTTAATCTCTTTGTTAGCTATCCAACCATATAATTTTTTTCACGTTTTGAGTATGTTAAGAGTTTCATCTTTAATTTCTTTTTTTCATGTATCCGTTTTTTGTCATAAACTAGTGTCTAGTATTTTTGACTTTTTTTAACCGTTCATCAAAATTTCAAATAAGTTACATTTTTAGAAACTAGACTCCATTCTACATGTATTAAAAAAAATTGATTTTTGATTAGTTTTCAAAATGTTTAGGGGGGAGCACGCTCAAATTTCTATTTTTTAGGATGTGTCTACTTTGAAAATTAGTAAAAAAATAATTTTCCATGAAAAAATTATCAGAAAAATCAAGGATAAACTACATGGTATTAGCTAGTTTCTCACTGAAGTAATTTTTGAAATACTAAAAAAAGTTAACATTTTAGGGGGAGCACACTAGATGATATGTTATGTTTTTTTTGAGAAAAATAAGACCAATTTGTGTGCTCCCCCTTTTTGAACCCTTAATCTCAACCATTTTTGAAAAAAATTAGTAGTTTAGAAACTAGATTCAGAGAACTACAACTCTTGTTTTTGTTGTCTCTTCAAATTTTGAGTGTAACTATCTTCAATTTCTCATCCAACATCAATCTTTCCTAATTTCATAAAAAAATGGCATCTTAAGACCCCATTTTGGTCCCTCATTTTTATGTACTTATCCATGCAGTAGCTGGTGAAATTAAAGGTACATGGTTTTCTTCCTAATCTTTGAAATTTATTGTTCCTGTCATGCTGAAGGAACAAATTTCTATGCCTCAGTTTTTTGCCCAACATTATAGGATGTTTTAGTCATGGCCAATTGGTATGAATATGATTATCCTAGGGCTACCTTTTCATCTAAGTCTTCCCATGTCACAGACCCTAGAAATTACATTGGAGTGGATTCCCATGACCATCCTAGAAATACATATTATAGTCATGGCTCTGCATGTTATGCAAACCAAAACCTATATGTACCCTTGCAAAATCAAAATGACTTGGCAATGCAGCAATATGAAATTAATAAAACCAAATACTTGTTGGAGTCATTGTTGCAGCAAGAAGAAAAAATAGAAAATTAGATTAGGCTACTAGAGTCTAGGGTGCAGTCTAATGCATTCCCTACTGCCCCATGAAATCAAATTACTTAGTCCCCTACTCCTCTCTTAGATCCGATATATGATTAGCTAGACCTCTCATGGGTTGATTACAAAACAATGAGTATGCCAACCAAGGTCTACAAACAATTGCCCAAGTTTAATAGGTTTGATATTTGGGAAGGGGATGCACATGTTGATGTATTCTTAGAATTCATGGATGAACATCAGTTTAAGGATGAAGACATGTGGATGAGGTTCTTTGTTAGGTCCTTTCATGGAAAGGAAAGAGAATGGATCCAAAGTTTTCCAAGTTAGTCCTTTGCCTCATGGAATAAACTTGTGGCAACATTTGAAAATGAATTTGCCAAAGGTTTTGACCCTACTAATCTTGTCATAGAGCTAGAAAAAATTAAAAGACAAGAGGGAGAGTCAAGCAAGGATTTTGGTCACAAGTTTGCAGTTGCCCTTTCTAATATTCTAAATGATTTTAGGCCTAGCATTCCTGCTTGCATTAATATATTTTTTGAAGCATATGAAACTAGATTGAGTTATGTGCAGGAGGATTTCAAAATAACTAGTATGTAGCACACATATTTATCCCTAGACTCCTTGGAGAAAATGAGAGATGACTACATAAAGGGTTTATTGTCCACAAATGCATGTGTTACTAGTAATAAACATGCTAATCCAAATAGCAACAATGTGGATACAAACAATCAGATGAATGCAACAACAAATGATGATGATTGTGTAGTCAGAAGGGTATAAGTGGAAGGTGGTGCATCATATGATAGCAATGCAGATGATGAAAGCAATGTGTGCACCTACCTTCAAATGGATAACTCATCAATTGAAAGTGAAAATGATGAGACCAATGGGGACTTCCAACCAATGCTAAGGTATGTGGTTCAATGAATAATGAGGATGTTGTGTACAGGAATGAATAGTCAAATGGATCAGCTTCTGTGTCTGAGTATGAAATTTGTGCACAGGTAAATGAAATAGATAATGAGAAAGGAACTTGTTTCTTGTTTGATTTGATGCCCTCCTTTGTTCCTATTTGTGATGACGCAATTGATATTTGTCTACATGAGGTTAATGTAGAAGTGGTTGCACTTGGTGACAACCGATCAGAGATAGTTATTGGTACAACCATGGGGTTTCAGTGTGAAGAGATTGCCCTAGATTTTGAAGATGGTGATCATATGGACACATATGAGAACCTATTTATTTAGTGCAAGATATGTTATCTTCCTCATGCAGAGTGTGCTTCATCTCAGCCACAAGGAAATGGAATAAGAATGAATGAGGAAGAAGATATGTGTCAGCAATCTATTTGCAGTAGTGAGTATGAAACAACAAGTTGCTAGAATGGAAATGAAATAGAGAGATAATTGGAAGAACATGGTTCTTCATTTGAGGTGTCTCATGATCTTGATTTATGTGCTAATGTTTTGAATTGCAGCTTGAGTCATGCTTATGATTCATAAGTTGAAGGTTGTAGCAGCACATATGAAATTTTTGTTCAAGATCTTGATGGTGTTCCAAATAAATATGAATGCTTCCACTTTGATGTGGAAAATTTGTTAGCTCTTAAATGTGTTGGTGTTGCAGTTGAGGTTGAGTCCTTTGTATGGGACATTGATGTGAATGAGTGGCAAGGCATGTTCATACCTGAATTCTAATAGATGGCAGCCCAACTTGAAGATATAACTGAGTTGGAGTCTTTCCGATTTTCTCTACAAGATGAAGTGTCTTCTCTTGTGGATCAATAGTGCATTCAAGCACATTTTTCTTTGCCATGTGAATTGGAGGTGTTTTCTTTTTCCCTCAATTTGCGTGAAGAGGTCAGCAAAAGTAGTAAGGTTGCATTTGGTGATGGATATTTACTTCCATCCATGTCTTTTATTGCTAACCTAAATTCTAACTTCTCACCCCTTGTTGTTGAGAACAAACATGATGCAGTATGGAATAGGTGAAGCACCTATTTCTTATGGTTGCCATGCAATAGTAATTTCATTGGTAAGGCTAGCCTTGGCTTCATAAATATTTGTTATAGATTGGTGCATGCCGAGGGCAATTTTTAGTTGTTGCAGCTAGGCGAGAAGTACAAATTTGGTTTAAGGGAGATCAACTATTTCATTCATCTTGTCTTTGACAGATGCAAGTAGGTTCAGTTACTTGGTGTAGGTTGGACCTACAAAGTGTTTAAATTTTGAATATAGTCAACTTTCCTATTGTGCCCCCATGCTTATGACTGTATGCATTGTAAATATGTCCTATGTTTTTCCCCCTATGTATTTTTTGCCTTTTGGTCTACCTGGAGATAGTTAGTTCTTGTTGTGACATTGCTTCTCACATGTCCCTAATTAGAACCAGTGTTGACACCTGAAAAAACTAGCTCCCAACTTGCATATTTTTACCCCAAGATACATCAATAAATTCCACTTTATGCCTTCTGTGTATGAGGAAAAATTGATTAAATCTAAACTAATAAAACCAAAAACCAATCACATAAAGCGAACCAATCTAAGTAAAAGCCATTATCATAAAATCAAAGACAAATGAAAGCTCTTACCAAAACCTGTATTGTTCCCTTTTGGAGAAGTGTGGATTGCTCAATCAAGTTGCGAAACCATAGCTGCAACAAGCAAGGAGTGTGCTCAATGTGCTCAAAGATCAATGTTAAGAGATCGTAAAGTTACTCAATCGACGCGTTTTGTATGCTCAAAGCTCTGTTAAGTATGCCTGAGAATACGATCAGAGAGAGAGGTAATGAAGGAGATGAGGGGGGTTTATATAGGTTTCAATGAAGATCAATCAACGGTCTAGATAATTTAGAAGAATCAACGGAGGAGAATAGTTGAGGAACGTGCAACGAATGAGAAGAAGACAAGTGTCTTGCTTTCTTTTGCATGAGAGGAGTTATCAAAAATAGAAGAATGAGTTAAAGCAATTAACAGAATGTAATGATCAGTTAAGTGATTTAAAACAAGAAGAGATTTGTATGAGAATAAGAAGATATTTTGCTTTATTAAATATAGAAAGCTTGAGTTATTTTAGAGATAACTCAAATTTAGAAGAAAAAGTAACTTAAATAAATAATTGATTTATTTAAATTTAGAGAAGATATTTTGGAAGAAATAATTAAATAATTGGAATTATTTAATTTAGAAGATTTGAAAGCAAATTAAATAAATAAATTTATTTAATTGTTGTGCATGATTTTCGAAGAATGATTTTGATTTAATTAAATAATTAAGAATTATTTAATTATAGATAAGAGGGAATTTGTTGAATTAATTAAATAACATGATTTATTTAATTAATGTGGATTTGAAATTTGGAAGGTGACAATGATCTAATTAAATAATTAAAATTATTTAATTGTGGAAGAATATAGAGGAATTTAATTTAATTAATTAAATAAAGAGGATTTATTTAATTAATGTCGCAATTTTGTGATTTAGAAGAATTTGTTGAAATTAATTAAATAATTAGATTATTTAATTAACATTGAAATGCAGGTGATTAGATAGATTATAAAATGCAAGTGATTCGACGACACGGTCATTTTAGGGTGTCTACATTTTGCCCCTTTGATGCAATGCAGTTTATAGTGTTGCTTCAAAGAAATTAATTGTTGAAAACATGATACAATTTACTGATGCCCCAGTGTAGGTAGTTGCCCCAGCATATGCCCCCTCGAGCGGGAAGATGGGGAAGCGGTAGAAGAACTGTGTTGATGCTCGACTAGAAGATTTGTTGGAGATAGGCAAGGTTGAATAGAAGAAAGTGGAGATAGAAAAGAACATAAGAGAAAGACTGTTGATTGATCTTTGCTTCAAAACTATATAAGGCCATGGAAAAACGTGTAAATGGATGAGCTTGTTGCAATGGTTTCACAAATGTTTATAAAGAGCAATCCTTATTTTTGATATAGCACATGGATAGTTTGCCACAAGGTATAGAAGACCAAGGTGCTGTAATATCTGAGTGCGTGGACGTTGACTTTGCAAGCAAGTGGTTTGAGCTTAGATCCCTTAGACATAATATGACCTTGTTTGGAACATGTGAATAAGCCATAGTCTTGAACATAAAATAAACTTCAATACATGTAAATGTAAGAAGAATATTAATATGTAAGATGCTAGGTCTTAACACACACAAGATAAATAGAATGCTTAAAAAAAGATACTAAAGATAATTCCTCAAACACGACACACAACAAGCAATGACTATGCCCCCAATCCGTACTGCATCGCAACATACCAAGATTATAGATAAATCAAGGTAGTCTTGAATAGGTAATGGATAAAGGAACAAAAGATAAACCATAACACAAATTGACTGTCTTACAAAGTAAACATACAACCAACATATTCTCTTGCCAAAGAGGTTGCTCAGGATAGATTGAATAGGAAAGATAACAACCTTATCGTAGGAACTCTGTGTCCGTTAAAGGGTGCTATCTACCTAAAAAGACAATGTCTCGCTGTAGGAAATGCCACATGTCGTAGGAGACACGTGTGTTGGTCTCGACAATGGAACACTGCGCAGAAGACAAGCTTGTTGATCTAGGGCTTTGGTTAAGCGGGACTTAGCTGATGTTGGCAATCAGAATGCAGGATAGTAGCTGACTCTAGAAGGAAGCTGCTTTGCTTCAGGTTTGCGAAGAACTTTTTGCTTTGAAAGGATGCGCTAGCTTGATGCTTGAGTTAGTCAAGTTGAGGCGAATGGATTTTGGCAAATAGAAGACTAGAAGGATGACAATGCTAATGGATTGGAATGGGTGGAGAATGATAGATCATATGCGCCTGAGTACTAGATACAACCTTCATATTTCAGACTGCCTACATACCCTGTATCCACGAGATCAAGGCACATTACGAGGAAAGATGAAAATGATAAATATGTAGTTCTGGATAGAGTGATGAGATGGGTCAAGGTGGTGAGGGGGAGATCTTATGTACCTGAGTACTGGAAACTTCCTTCATATTCCAGACTGCCTACATACCCATATCCATGGGATCAAGGTATCTTAAGATTGAGAAGAGATAATATGTAGTTCTGGTTGGATGTGATGATGTAGAAAAAGCGTTGAGAAGATAACAGCCTTATCGTAGGAGCGATGCGTCCGTTAAAGGGTGGTACCTATGAACAATGAGAAAGAGATTGAAGTATGCATTGTGAACCATGAACAAGGAACCAATCCTAGACCTAAGTTAAGGAAAGAGTTGCCCCCATTCTAGTAGAGGAAACTATATGGGTGACTGCCTTAGAAGACACCGAAAGCTTTGACCTAGGACAAGACAGTGTTAACTGTAGACACAGATCAAGACGTGGGGTGATGATGATGGACATTGACAAATTTCCAAGCTATACTACATAGGGAGATGGAAATGCAAACAAGGTCAATGGATTTATTATGGATGGATGGAAAGTGCGCTACGAACTGGACAAGGAGTGGACAGGACTCGATAGACGATGGATGCTGACTCTACACATAGCGCCTATTTGCCAGGTTTTCACTATGGTACTTATCTAAGGCGCCTGTTTGCCAAGTTTTCACCAGAGCACGGATTTTTTAGATTTTTTGTTTTTTTACTTTTTCGTTGTTTTTTTCTTTTTCTCTTTTTTTTCTTTTTTTTTGTATTTTTTTTATTTTGTATTTTTTATTTTTTTTGGAATACTCTGAGGATCAGGCATAGAACTTCTTGAGATGGACACTGTTAAGTGGCTCATCCAGAGGAATGCTGTCAGGTGTAGCTAAAGTATAAGCTCCCGATCCATATGCTACTGTCACAATAAAGGGACCTAACCAGTTAGGCTCAAACTTGCCCTTCTTTTCTTGATCTGCTTGATTTCTCTGATTCTCCTTAAGTACAAGATCACCAACTTGAAACCATCTTTCTTTGATCTTTTTGTTGTAATTACGCTGGAGGCGGTTTTGATAGACATGGAGATGATTAAGTGCGGAGAGGCACCTCTCATCTAGTAGTTCAAGCTCAGCTAATCTGGAAGTGCGATACTCCTCTCCGCCGATCAGGTCCTGCATGGATACTCTAAGGGATGGGATCTTGACCTCTATAGGTAGGATGGCTTCAGAGCCAAAGACCAAGGCATAGGGTGTGGCACCCGTTGGTGTTCTGATACTAGTGCGGTAGGCCCATAGGGCGAGATTGAGTTGCAAGTGCCAATCACAACCAGCTTCATTGACTGTTTTCTTAAGGATTTTGAGAATGGTTTTATTGGAAGCCTCAGCTTGGCTGTTACTCTGCGGATAGTATGGAGTTGAAAAGCGATGTTGGATATTGTATTGTGTGCACAAGGCACAGACATCTTGGTTCTTGAATGGTCTCCCATTATCAGTGACAATGGCCTAGGGAATACCATACTGGCATATGAAGTAGTTTAGGATAAACTTGGCTATTTGCTTACCAGTGATATAGGTCATAGGAATGGCTTCCACCCACTTTGTCAAATACTCAGTGGCGGTAATGATAAACTTGTGGCCATTGGAGGAGGAAGGGTGGATTTGTCCTACGAGATCGAGACCCCATTGAGAAAACGGCCATGGAGTTGTCACAGGTTGTAATTCATGAGCTGGTGCGTGAATCAAATCTCCATGCTGCTAGCATTGTAGACACTTCTTAGCAAACTGTGCAGCATCTTGCTCTATTGTAGGCTAGTAATAACCTATTCTGAGTATCTTCTTAGCAAGATTAGGACTGGTAGAATGCGCACCATAGACACCTTCATGTATGTCTCGTAAGGTAGCTTTGGCTTCTTCCGCGTTAAGACATCGTAAGAGGATACCATCGAGACTCTGGCGATATAGTGTATCACCCAGAATGGTGTAACGAGAGGATCGATGGATAAAGGTTTTGTGTTGGGTGGATGATAGGTCAGGGGGAAAGGTATTGCGTTTGAGGTATTCATAGATATCTTCATACCATGGGGAATTGGGACCAACAAGTTCGCAGATGATTTCAGTAACAGGAACATCGACAGCTGGTATCAACAATTGCTTGATCAAGAATTCACACTTCTGTGTATTTGTAGGCATGTCAATCAGTGACCCTACAGAAGCCATAGAATCTGCAGCTTTGCTATGCTCTCTTGGAATTTTCTCAAATGTGATGCTAGAAAAGTGTGGTTTGTAGGCATCCACTAGTTTCTTGTAGGGGACCAACTTTTCATCCTTTATTTGGTATTCATCCGTGACTTGACGAATGACTAGCTGTGAGTCTCCATATACTTGTAATTCTGTGATGTCCCATTGAACTATTGTATTGAGACCTATAAGGAGTGCTTCATACTCGGCTATGTTGTTGGTGCAAGGGAATGCGAGTCGACATGACTTTGGAATGTAGTCATTCTAAGGTGTAACAAATAAGATGCCGGCTCCTGATCCATGCTGTGTGTAAGAACCATCAAAGTATAACTTCCACATTATGGAATTGGAAAGAGTGAAGAGATTCTCATCTGGAAAGTCTGCTACCATAGGGTGTGTGTCTTTCATAGGTGCTTCTGCTAGTTGATCTGCGAGAGCTTGTCCTTTGATTGCTTTACGATCTGTGTACTCAATGTTGAACTCATTAAGGATCATGACCCATTTAGCTAGTCTGCCTGTAAGAGCTGCTTTTGCTAGTAGATACTTCAAGGGATCAATTTTGGCTATCAGATTTGTGTGTTGGTTCAACATGTAATGCTGCAACTTTTGGGAGGTGAACACTACTGCTAAACAAGCCCTTTCCATTGGTGAATAATTGAGCTCATATCCCACCAAGGTTCTACTAATGTAATAAATTGCATGCTCCTTTCCTATGTCATCATTTTGTGCTAGTAGGGCCCCTAGGGCTGAGTTTGTGGTAGAGATGTATAATATCAACGGTCTATCCACAACTGGTGGAACCAATACAGGAGGTGTAGCTAGATACTCTTTAAGCTGATCAAATGCTACTTGACACTTGTTGTCCCATCGAAATGAGACATCCTTTCAGAGCAAGTGTTGAAATGGTTGGCATTTATTTGCTAGCTGTGATATGAAACGCCGAATGGACTGCAACCTTCCTTGAAGGCTCCTTAGTGCTTTAAGGTTCTTGGGTGGAGGCATCTCCACTATGGCCTTTACTTTCACTGGATCGACTTCGATGCCTCTACGAGATACAATGTATCCCAATAGCTTTCCTGATGTTACACCGAATACACACTTCTTTGGATTGAGTCTTACTTGGTATTTTTCAAGCCTGTCGAAGATCTGTCCTAGAACCTGTATGTGATCCGCCCTAGAAGATTAGCTAATATATCATCAACATAGTCTTCCATGATGTGATGAAACAGATCGTGGAAGATCACTATCATTGCTCTCTGATAGGTTGCTCTTGCATTCTTCAGACCAAACGGCATGACACACCAACAATAATTGCCCCAAGGACAAGTAAAGGTTGTTTTATGTTGGTCTTCTTCTGCTATCCTTATCTGATTGTAGCCAGAGAATCCATCCATGAGAGAAAGCATCTCGTGACCTACTGTCAAGTCCATTATAATGTCAATGTTGGGTAGTGGAAAGTCGTCTTTGGGACATGCCTTATTGAGATCTCTGAAATCATTACACATGCAGATGCGCCCATTAGGTTTAGACACAGGTACAATGTTTGAGACCTAATCTGAATAGGCAATTGGTCGTATAAACTTGGCATCTAGCAATTTTTGTATTTCCACCTTTACCAAGAGAGCTATCTGAGGGTGCATCTTTCTCAGCTTTTGCTTGACTGGTTTTACCTTGGGATCAACTGTGAGATAATGAACTACTAGCTTTGGGTCTAACCCTAGCATATCGGCATAGGTCCATGCAAAGTTGATGGTTCGTTGCAAGAAGAAGTTAAGATTTCTGTGCTCTTTTTCAGATAATGATGCTGCTAGGAATGTGGTCTTTGGATTTTGTTCTGTGCCAAGGTTTATCTCTGTAGAATCTTCCACTAGGAGAGCTGATTTCTCTTGATACTTAGATGGTAGGGGAAGGTCAGATCCTCCATCCTCAGGTGCCACAGTTGGGTTTTCACCTTTGGATACGTCCTTTGTTTTTACTATTTTGTGATCAGGAGGTGCCACAGTGTGGTTTTCACCTAGAGATCTTTCTTTATTTTCACTTTTGCGACTGGAGGATTTGGCATTCTCACCAAAATAAGCCGTTGGCTCTAGTTCGATTAAAAAACCTGCTTTATGATCGCCAAGAGGGATATCTTCCTGAAGTCCCATGAACTTAGCTAAAGCTTCGTCATTCTGAAGTAGATCTATAATGGGGGTCCCTTGTTGGTCCCAATCGATAAGTTCAGGGTAGACAAGCATGACATTCTGGGTGCTGGTGGTGGAAGTTAAGGATATGGAGGATAGCGTAAAAATGGAGGATTCTATGAATAGGTTGGTCATATGGAGGGATGAGTCATCAATGATATCCTCTGTAGACGTCGAATCGGCGGGAAAAGTGTCAGCTACCTCGTCGAGGATATACTCGATGTCCAAGGCATGTGGTACCTTCTTACCAAATCCTAATCCCTTCTTGTCTAGCTTCTTTGTCACCATAATGGGTTCCATAGTTCCTTGATTCTATTTCCCAAGGCCACCTTTGCCTTTATAGCCCATGTTTTTTACTATCCTTAAGCCATTGCCGTATTGCTTGACTGGTATTGTGACTGGTTCTTTCTCCTTATAGAGCCAAGAAGAGATGTCCTCAATGGTTTCCTCTTCCAATAACCATCCATGTTGGAATTGGGTTAGGAATGTTGGGGGAGGAATAGCTGCTTTTTTAGTTACTTTGGCAATGGGTGGTTGGCCGTAAGATTTTGGAGATATTAAAGGCATCCGCCCTACACAACAAGATTCTGAGATATCGTAAGTGCCAAAGCCTATATCTCGGATGCGAGCTGTGATTTTGGGGTGTGGAGTAGGTTTACTTGAAGAGGCTTGCGTCAGAGTTTCAGGATCAAAATATAGTGGGGATTCAAGGGCTTTTTCATTTTTAGGCACTTGGTTGCAATTCTTATAGCTTCCTTGCAAGACATGGTAGGATTCAAAAGGATTGGGGTCTCCTGGGATAGTTATCTCCGTACCATTGTATGGGAACTTTAGAGACTGATGGTACATGGAGGGAACAGCTTTCATTGCATGGATCACTTGACACCTAGTTTCAAGCATGACAGGGCCCAGTTGTATAGGCAAGTGAATAACACCTTCTGAATGACGTTCTGCATCATCATACCCCTTGATTGTAATACTATGATCAGTGTTGACATGATCCTCAGAGTATCCCAATTGCTTTAGTAACTTTAAAGAACAGATGTTGAGACCAGCACCACCATCTATGAGGATGCGTTTGATTTTGCACTTATGGATGAGAACTTCAATATGCAGGGCATCATTGTGACATGGATCATGGGAGGGGAGGTCTTTCTCAGAGAAGACCACATTGTAGGGCAAAGCAATGTTACCTACTATAGCTTGGAAATCCGCGACCGCTATGTTGTTAGGAATGGAAGACTCTTGGAGGGCTTTTTCTAGCACCACTCTATGTGCAGGTGATGACCGTAGAAGGTCCAAAATAGAGATCTGTGCTGGTGTTCTCCCTAGATGTTTGACAAGATTATAATCAGATTGAACCGGAAGCCTAGGTGTAGGAGCACGAATGGTGACATGACCACGACGAGTAGTAACAGCACAATCCATAGATTTGCCTTTGATCGTGAGGGTAGACACTTGACTCTCTTCAAAATGACCTACAATGGAATCGAAGGACGTGGAAGCATGATTGATACCTTTACCTCTATCCTGAGGAGGCGGTGGACCGTGATGAGGGAATGGTTCCTTGTACATGTCGAGATCCTTGTTCGTGTGTTGCACTGGTGATTCATCCTCAAAAGTGATTTGATTACCGTCGATGAGGTTTTGGATTAAGTGCTTGAGCTTCATGCACAACGCAATTCGATGCCCTTTGCTCCTATGGAACTCACAATATTCATTGTCTCTGTAATGTGCAGTTTTGTAAACAGGCTCGCCATATGGGGGAGCATCAGGTAAGGTGATGAGCCCTTTTTGCAAAGCTTACTGTAAGACCGATTCGATGGGCACTCCCAAGGGAGTGAATTGATGTCGCGGAGGGTAATCTTGTTGAGGCCACTCTTGTTGTCGTTGCTATTGGTTTGGATAAGGCTGCCTTTGTTGCTGCTGTTGTTGAGGTGGAGCTTGACTTGGTTTGGAGAGCTGCAGCGGTGTTTGCAATGTTTGGACATGTTTAGTATCGACCACCCCATCGTTGACCACGTTTTTGTTTTTGTTCCAATATTTGGGTTTATCATTCGATTGTTGATGAGGAGCACTATCTTTCGTTTCCTTAAAGATTTTGACCACACCCTTAGCAATGAGGGCCTTCTCAATATTGATTCCCTTGTATGTGATTTCGTTGAAGGTTGTAGCACTAAGAATTTGCAAATGGAAACCTAACTCTTGGTTGAGGTTTTGCACAAATATGCTAACAAGCTGTTTCTCCAGAATCTTGAAAGGGAATTTGCTAGCCATTTGTCTCCATCGTTGAAGGAAAGAAATGAAAGTTTCACCATTTTTCTGTTTATTGTTGCATAGATCAGTCATGGAAATCTCATGCTCTGTGTTGTAAGAAAAATGGGTGGCAAACTTCTCTGCTAGCTCATTGAAAGACTTGATACCCGTGTGTAAGTGTGAGAACCATTCTATTGCTTGACCTCCAAGACTGCGAGGAAAGAGATGCATAAGATATGTTTCATTATGTGAGACCTCAAAGCAAGCAAGATAGAATTCCCTAAGATGGTCTTTTGGGTCACCTTTTCCTTTGTATTTATCGAACTTGGGAATAGTGAAATTTTGAGGAAAAGGGATCATTGGTAATGACCGATCAAAAGGATAAGGACACACTTCTTCTAAAGAGAAGGTCTTTTTGGTGTGGCCAAACGTAAGATCAGATAGTTGCTGTTGAACTTCTGCGATCTTTAGCTCCATAGTCGTGGGAGGGGTTGGTAACATCTCCTGTTGTCTAAAAAGTGGTTGGTGTTGTCCATATGGAAGATTATAATGTAAGCCATGCACACTGGTGTGATAAGGGTTGTAAGATTGATTGGGATCATATGGGTTGTACGATTGGTTCAGATTGGGTTGGAATTGGAGGCTTTGATTGGGCATAGGTGGAGGTGGCGCTAAGTAAGAATGTTGGCTTTGTGACAGTTGAAGAAAAGTATTGGGTGGAGGAAAGCTAAAGTGCATTTGATTAGGTTGTGATGGCGGCACATAGCATTGGGAAGCTTGATGTTAGAAATGTTGAGAGTGGCTAGGCAATGTGTGAAAGAAATTGAGCGAGGATGAACGTTGTGGAGGAGGGACATAGGTAGAAGTGATTTGTGATGGTTGGGGTTGATTGAGGATGAGTGTAGAAAAATGTTGTGGTTGGGGTTGCTTAAGGACGAGAGTAGAAGAATGTTGTGGTTGGGGTTGCATGACTCTAATTGGTTGAGAGACATGAAGGTGTGATGATATAGGAGGTGGCATTTGTTGAGACCCTTGTTGCATGGCTACATAATTGTTCCCCAGATTGTAATTTGGTGGGAAACCTTCGCGTGATGGGGTAACCAAGATTCCACTTGCGATTGGGGTGGACACTTGAGGAGGTGGTTGCATATTCAACCGAGCTAAGGAGGCTTTCTTAACTAACTCTGCTTGACGTTGGAGAGTTTCTTGTTGGTTCTTGTAGATCTCCATAGGAGTCAGAAGCAGTGATATGGGCCTCTCTTCTGTTGGATTTTGAAAAAGGGGATTCCTATACTGCGAGCCTTGTGTAGGTAAGGGCGTAGTCACCGTGGACATGGTTTGTACCACTTGTATGGTATCTTGGGTGTTGTTGTCCTCCTTGAGAGTGGATAAATCAAAATCTTGAGGTAGTTTGGCACCTTGCTCTGCAAGCAAGTGAAAGAAATGATCTTGGTTCTCACTGAGGATTTTATCAAAGGCGGCCACGACTCTAGGCTCTTGTATGAACTCATCAAGATCTTGCCCATCTACTTGAGAGGATTGACCTATTTCAAAGTGTCGCTCTTCTTGAAATGGGACTAAATCTATAGTATAACCTTGTGGGACAAAATCTGGAGGCAAACTCGTGGTATATTGAGGTGTACTCATCAAAGGGATCCTATCCTCCTAAGGATTGCTTGGTTCGTCAATGTGCAGCATGTTTAGAGAGCTGATTGATTTTGCCGCAGGTGTACTAGGAGTAACCTTGGGAGTAATGTTGAGACGACCTAATTATGGTGTGCGAGGAGGCAACTTGTGCTTCTTAGGGACAACTTGCTTGGATTTCATAGTTTGCTGGAGCCTAGTGGTTACCATGGAAAAACACTAGGACAAGAAAGGTAATGCTGGGTTTCTATGAGATGCTTTGAGAAATGGACAAACTCTGATGCACAAAGTACTGGACCAAAAGTCCTATACTATTTTGACCAGAGGCGCAGGACTGTGCAACCAAAAGCGTGCTACTATGATGCCAAAAGTGACGGACTGACCTGCCAGAAGCGAGTTACTGCTATGCCAAAGGCGAGCTACAGTGACCAAAAGCGAGCTACTATTATACCAAGGGTGTTGAAGTAGAGTTTTGCCAGAGGCAAATTACTGCTATGCCAAAGGTGATCTACTGTACTACAAAAGGTGAGCTATTGTAATACCAAGGGCGCTGAAGTAGTGTCTGATATTTCAAAAAGGCAAAATGGATTGTTTCTGTTTCTGATTGGATTTGTTGGCAAGAGAAAACACAGCAAACAAAATTGGCACACACAAGGGACTGACACAACAGATAGTGTATATTCGAGGCTCCAAACAAGCCCAATGTTTCCACAGGTATAAGACAATTTGCAATCAATAACAAGCACTTTTTATCCCTAGAGACAAGGTTTCATTGCAGTAGATTAGCTCACAGCTTAATACTCCATTGATAAAAATATCATTCCATAAAGGTGTCGGATATTTAGTATCTTTGCGAGAGATGATAGGTAGGGATATCTCACCCTCCCCTTGGGAAGCTCAAGTAGGTCACAAGAGCTTTGTGTCCAAGAGAATACTCTCTCTTCTCAAGGGAGCCAATGGTGAGTATCTTAAGGGCTTAAATCGATTCCCCTTGCACTGATGATTACCGCAATGTTCGGAGGTAGGTCGGGTAGTCTCTATCTAAAATGGTTCTTAGTGACTTTAAGGGACCAACGCCTTACAAGCAATGCGACAAGCTACTAAAAGCTTTAACCAATCCTACTAAGAGTATCAAACACTTCGCTCAATGTGAAAATTGTTTCCACAAAGAGCTAGTACACCTCTTTTCAGTTTGGCACTACAAGGTAAGGCTGACGTCGGTTAGGACTTGGCTTTCGCCTTATCCCTCTTATATAGTGGTTCAAAGGAAAACTCCACTTAGGGTCATCCCTTTTGGATGAAGTGCAATCCAAAAGCAGGCCCTTCTAAAGGAAGTACAGAAAAGTAAGAGCAAGCACGTCAAACAAAGGTTCAATTGTCCCGTTATAAGAAAAATAAGGTGTAACTAAACTAGGGACACACGCGTTTGTAGTTGTCAATTGTCCCTTATGAAATTGAAGTGTTTGGCATTCATGTCCATTGTCCCTTAGAAAATTGAGGTGTTTTCACATACATGTCCATTGTCCCTTAAGAAAATCAGTATGTTCCTAAGACTTAGATTTGCAAAAAAAGATTTGTTCAATTATTGTTTTAAGCATGCAATGTGTTTCTAAGACTTAGAGAGATAAATCAAAAGTTCTTCAACGCTCATCCTATATGTACATGTTAAAACCCCTATTTGCTCTGTGTGAGTAATAAAAAGCTGCAACAAGTGAGTTAGTTCCACCAAAAATTCACAAGTTTAGCAAAAAACAAATCAACTTTGACCAAAAGCGTTGTAAGACAAACCAGAAACGTTGGAGAATATTACCAGAAGCATAGCCAAATAACCAGAAGTGCTGTACTGTTTATCCAGAAGCGCGATACTGTTATGCCAAAAGCGATGTCGTGTATACTGGAAGCACTGCAGGATACTACCAGAAGCGCTAAAAAAATAACCTGAAGCGCTGTACTTTGTATCCAGAAGCGCGATACTGTTATGCTGAATGCGCCGCACAGTCTCAGATCATAAAAAGATTAGCTTTTGTCAAAAGAATCAGATCAAAATGGGATTTCATGGTTGATCTACTGTTCTGAGCAATAATATCTGATAGATTTGAATCGTGAAATCTAGAAAACTCAGAAAATGTAACAACACAATGGATTAACGCAACTACCGAAGATACCCCTAAATAAATCAGCTTAGGATGTATCAAAAGCAGGTTTGCCAGACAAATACAACAGCTTGTCAGACAAATGAATAAGATATGCAATGAGAAAACCTTGCAAAAACACAAGACAACGTCAAAAACCTAATTTAGCCAAAAGCGCTTAATGATGCTGCCGAGAGCGCCATTCTGTTATACCAGAAGCACCACTCTGTGCTGCAAGAAGTGCCGCAGTGCCCCCAAGGGCACTGAACTATACCTCCAATAGCGCTTAACAATGCTGCCAAAAGTGCTTTGAGATGTCGTTTACGCTGTACCATACCGTGACTTAAAAAAATAATTTCTCAAAGAAACAAAGGGATTAGTGGGTCCCACCGGGTGTTCCAGAATGTGTATGAGGAAAAATTGATTTAATCTAAACTAAAAAAAACCAAAAACCAATCACATAAAGTGAACCAATCTAAGTAAAAGCCATTATCATAAAATCAAAGACAAATGAAAACTATTATTAAAATTTGTGTTGTTCCCTTTTGGAGAAGTGTGGATTGCTCAATCAAGTTGCAAAACCATAGCTGCAACAAGCAAGGAGTGTGCTCAATGTGCTCAAAGATCAATGTTAAGAGATCGTAAAGTTGCTCAATCGACGCGTTTTGTATGCTTAAAGCTTTGTTAAGTATGCCTGAGAATACGATCGGAGAGAGAGGTAATGAAGGAGATGAGGGGGGTTTATATAGGTTTCAATGAAGATCAATCAACGGTCTAGATAATTCAAAAGAATCAACTGAGGAGAATAGTTGAGGAACGTGCAACGAATGAGAAGAAGACAAGTGTCTTGCTTTCTTTGGCATGAGAGGAGTTATCAAGAATAGAAGAATGAGTTAAAGCAATTAACAGAATGTAATGATCAGTTAAGTGATTTAAAACAAGAAGAAGAGATTTGCATGAGAATAAGAAGATATTTTGCTTTATTAAATATAGAAAGCTTGAGTTATTTTAGAGATAACTCAAATTTAGAAGAAAAAGCAACTTAAATAAATAATTGATTTATTTAAATTTAGAGAAGATATTTTGGAAGAAATAATTAAATAATTGGAATTATTTAATTTAGAAGATTTGAAAGCAAATTAAATAAATAAATTTATTTAATTGTTGTGCATGATTTTCGAAGAATGATTTTGATTTAATTAAATAATTAAGAATTATTTAATTATAGATAAGAGGGAATTTGTTGAATTAATTAAATAACATGATTTATTTAATTAATGTGGATTTGAAATTTGGAAGGTGACAATGATCTAATTAAATAATTAAAATTATTTAATTGTGGAAGAATATAGAGGAATTTAATTTAATTAATTAAATAAAGAGGATTTATTTAATTAATGTCGCAATTTTGTGATTTAGAAGAATTTGTTGAAATTAATTAAATAATTAGATTATTTAATTAACATTGAAATGCAGGTGATTAGACAGATTATAAAATGCAAGTGATTTGATGACACGGTCATTTTAGGGTGTCTACACCTTCAATGTTGAACCTAAGATTAAAACCAATCAGAGATATCTCATAGGTTTTCATGTGTTTGCCTTTTGAAATACAAGGGAAAAAGCCCCAAAAAATTGGCTAAGTCCCAATATCCTAAGTGTTCACTTGTGTTTTTCACCTTTGTAGGAGGTTAGAGTTTCAGGCTTCCTCCTTACATCGTGCTTTCCCTTTTGGCTCTAAAATCCTCCAAGGCTAAAATTGCCTAAGTGTTAAGTTATTAAAAAATTCATCTAATTGTGTTGGAGGTTAGAGTCTGGGCTTCCATCCTTCCATATTCTTCATACAAGACAAAAGGTGGAAGGCCCGACAACTAACCCTCGATGTGTGTTAATTCTTTCTAAGGCAGACATGTAGCGGTTAGTGGGGTTTCTTTCTTTTTCCTTCCTATCGACATGAAGAAGGTGTCCAAGGCTCGAAAGCTGAAGTCCAATGGGACCAAATTTCTATGTATCATGGAGTCATGGCAGAGGTTTCCCTTTCTCCCTTCTTTTCTAAAGGTGACAGATAGAAGGCTTGGGGCCCGAAGTCTGTCGGGATGTTATTGTTTATATGTGCATAAGGTGGAAGGCAGGGCTTTCCTTTCCTTCCTTCTTTGGAGGAAGGAAAGAAGGAGGCCCGAGGCCCGACTCCTGGCACCCTTCATATTCTATGTAATCAAGGTCAGGCACTCTTCTCCTTCTCTTCTACTGTATAAGTTGCAAGGCAGAAGACCCGGGCTTCGAAGTCTGATTTGTCAGAGCCTGACTTCCTGGCTTTTCTCACTCTCTCAAACGTGCTGAAAACTCTCAAGAATACCATAACTATGAATTGGGTAGCCAAAATTAATGCTTTCAATGTGGTTGGTGGAGTTGGTGAGGTTTTCCCTCTCATTTCACCCTCAGATCGGATTGACTCATGCTATAAATAGAAGATCTAAGCTCTTTTCAAGGGGTTGTTCATTGAACCAATTATTTGGTCTAGAATCACCTAAGGAGGATTTTAGGACATCAAATCATGCCAGTCTAATCTACAAGTGAAGAGATGTATCTAGTAGACTGTAGGAAGGATGTGTAAAGTAGATCTGTATGCATTGGTATGTTTCCATGGGAATTTGTAATGATTTTGGTGAATGCATAATCATAGTTGTATGTTTTCCCTTACCACATTTTCTAGCATGATTGTAACTGGGATTTGGAGGTGTGTGAGAACACCCAAGTTAATACAAGGCTTTGTATTTGTCATTTCTTTGTTGCTCATGAATCATTGCAGTTCTTTCTTGGATTATTAAGTATGTCCATTACATAAAGATATATCTATGATATATACATGAATATATGTTTAGTTATGTTAATCCCCTACTGTGTATTTTCTTTTCTCCTTGCATTATATGACTTTGTTTCCCAATGGAGTAGGCACCAGTCCATATTGGGGATGGATCAATTATCATTTTAATCAAACCTCATCCTGATAGTTGTAGGAGTAGGAGTAGGTTTAGTTTAGGGTTTCTCATGTTGCTAATGGTTTTGTTTTATAACCAGGGATAAATCTGAAGTAATGCAAAACAACTAAAATCATTTTTAAATCATGAACATGTATGACTGCACTATGTATGTTGTGTATGCAAAGTGGATTCATCTTGAGGAGTGCAATATTTCCATGTTTGGGTCCAAATACATAATGTAGTGATCAACTTAATATAGAGGCATGTGCATCCAGTCTGTCTTGACCTAGTGACAACTTTGGGGGTCAAGTGTACATTGGGTATGGTTTTGAATGTTTGTTTATGTTCTACTCTTGCCTCTAGGAATATCTCTCCTAGGTTTAGCTGAGCTCAAAGTGCAGAGGAGCCTACACACTCCCGTAGGTTGTCCAAAATTGCCTAGAACTTGTTGATAAACCTCTTTTAATCACCTTGTCGATGCCCCCTAGCCTAGGTGAGTATAAAATGTTTGAGGGTTTTGGGTTGTAGTTATTTTTGGAGTCAACAAGATCCAATTGCACTGAACATCATTTATTCCCTTAGGTTTAGAGATATAATCATATGTATGTTGAAGCTTTTCCCACTCCAAAAAAGGATATGAGAGAAGAAACAATATTTAAATCTCTAGACATGTTCATCACTCTCCATGTTTGTGCTAAAATGTTTCAATATTTGATTAACTTATTTTTAGGTAAAAATATATGATGTGACACACATATACATATAGAAGAGGATAAAGAACACCAAGGTTTATAAATACCATCATTACATACAAATAATATGATACAATTGTACAATAGTTGTCATTGAATAGGAAACCAAGTCCTCAATAGTGTCATCCATATCCCAAAGGTGAGGTTTATCCAACATGCATGATATATCTCATAATTTTGCATCCTAATGAGGTATATTTGGTAGATATGAATGGTCCCACTAAAAATAAATGTTACAAACCTTCAAAGTAGCAACAAAGATCTCTATAGAAGTAGGCCCAGTGGAGTAATCTTTATACATTTATCTATAACCCTTATCTAAGAAAGGACTTGGTAGTTCATATGAATAAACTAATCATTCCATAACTTATTGACATCATATGTGTAGTATGAAGAGTTTAGAATGGGCATTAGGAGGAGGATGAATCTCTATAATTATTTAAGTTACACTCATGGATGTAGGGTTGGAAAGCAAACATCAAAATGAGGTTGAAATAGACCTCCAAAAAAAATTGATTCAATCCAAGAATTAAAAGGGCACTCAATGTGCTTTATGCATACTATATCCTCAAAAACAAGAAGGCATATTAGTTCACATAACCTATTATTGTTGTTTGACCATGCAACATTTTTCTTAGTATCACTTGGCTCAAGAATGATTCTATGGAGATACAGTAATAGATCATGCTAAATGCAATGGTTTTTTATTGCTTCTCTCCAACATGTATAGTTATGGTGATTCAAAGTGACAACAAAAGAATGTAAGGAAATTTAAAAAAAAACATAATGTAATCCCCAAAAAATTATAGAACTTTATGTCGATTTATTTAATACATGATACTCATAAAGGATTTTGGCACACACACTTCATATTATGCAATGAAAGGGCCCCATAGGATACACAATCAAATGGAACTTTATAATTAATGCAATTAAAATCAACCCAACCAACTACTTAAATAGGACTTCAATGATTTTATAAAATTTATGAAAACCTATAGATCTTAATAGGAACAAATTGTATCAATGGATTTCACTCAAAAAATTACACTTTCAAGAAAATTACACTCAAATTCAAGCTACTATTTGAAAGTTATTATCTTTCAAAGTTTGATACCTTCGCATGAAAGGAGGACCAAAACAATGACATGGTACTTGTGGGGTGTTGAGGTGGTAGGTATAACTTCACCATTGATATGGCACCTATGTGGTGCTGACTAGGCTACTAATGTGGCATTGATGGCATAATGTTGATCTATTAGCATTGAAAAAGTGTTAGGATTATACAAGCATGTACGCTAATAATGTATACGTGGATGGATAAATTTGTAGTACAAAGGACAAAGATACAACAAAGAATATATGTGTGTATCTATTTGGCACCATTATTAGGTGTTGCACTACAATTTGAATAATAAAGGTGAGACCTCATTATAAAGTGAAAGGAATGAAGAGTGTTTTATTAGAAAATAAATACATGCCATTTTTCAAATCATATGAACCACTAAAATAAAAGAGAAAGATTGCATTTGAGAATGTATGGAAGAGAAACTTTACTCAAAGCTTTGAAAAAATATAACCATTGGTGAAGGAATTGGCCAAAGATCACTTGTGGAATGAAAGATATTAATGTTTATGTTTCTTTAAAAACCCTTGAAAAGGTTTCAAAGTCAAATATGAGGCACTTAGAGGACCTGTACAACCTTGAAAATGGGTGAAATTAGCAGAGTGGATTCTATTAGCGTAGAGCACTTCACTAACTTTCCAACGCATCAAACAGTTCATCAATCAGACACCTGGATCAAAAGTTATGGCTCTTGGAAGTTGACCTATTTTTGGAGGGAGTTACAAATTTTTAGATTTTGGTTGGAATGCGCCAAAAAAGGGCTATTTATGACCATTTTTGGGAATCCTTTGGGTAGCAGAGAAAGGGGGGAAATATGGTGAGTCAAGAAAGGAAGGGAAAATAGAAACCCTAGCAGATTTGAAGCTACAAAAGGAAGAAGGTTCCAAAATCTAGAGGAAAGAAGTTGTAATGTGTTACACCCTGTTGAGGATTCATCCTTTGATTTGATTCTAATTTTCTTTAATGTAATGTGTTGTTAAAATTAATAAAAGAACATTCCTATTTTTTGTGTGTAATTTGTGTTATTGTGTGTTCTAGGATTGACCCCCTCATCAAAGACCCTATGCCATTCAACATGCTTAAAACATATCAAAATAATAATAAAATCAATATCTTGATCAACTATGAACTATCAACAAATAAGGTCATGATATCAGAGCCAACACCATAGATCCTACTAGTAAAACAAGATGACAAATCAAGAAAATAATGAATATGGAAATCAAGAACATTGAGAAAGGGGAATCATCAAGATGTAAATCAATAGTATCCAAAGAAATGATGGCTAAAATCATGGAATTACTTGAAAAAGATAGTCCTTTACAAACTCCCCTTGATATCCTGATGATTGTAATAACAAATGAAGAGAAGGAGAAACAACCAAAATAAATAGTTCAATCAAGCGAAGCTCCTCCGCTTATTCAATTCAAAATAATAGACTTAACAAGGATTGACCACAATGCTTTCTCTGATGCCAGTGAAAAACATGATAGAAGGGTACACTCCTTAATTCCACTTGGGGAAGGACTTTTAAGTGAGTCCTACAAATATTTAAAACCTAAAGACTCGTATGCACTGCTCACACCCTTAAGTGAGTCTTACACCTCTTTGACTCTACCAGTGCAAGTGAGCTCAAAAGATTGTCTCTATACAAACTCCATTAACAATGAATCAACTAACAATCTAGAGGTTTCATCAAGAGCTTTTAGAGCTCCTAGTAATCAACCCTTGTTAGATACCTTAGTACAATCTAGCAAAGCTTGGAAACCACCTCAGGTCCAAATAGAACTAGTTGAAAAATCATTGGATGAAGATGAAGCAAGGGAAGTTTCAAGAAAGAGAATAAATTGGTGGTAATTATTCGAGAAGAGCATCCTAAAATTATTAAATTACTCAAAATGTATATTGGATACTCAATGGAAGGACAACTCTAACCTTTGTCCCTCCTGAAGAGCATAGGGAGACTAAAACTACCTCTGAGTTATTTCAAATTCTACAATGGATTCAAGGAAGACCTAAAGTAAGATTTTATATATGGGATGAATTTTATCTTCTAACTGAGCTATTATCAAATGATGAAACCTTATATTGGACTACATCTCATCATTAAGCATACCAATGCCTATCTCTCCTAATAACAACTCAACTTGCATAAGAGGATATTCCTATAGTACAACAAGAAATACTAGTTCCTTTTAGAAATGGAGAACTAGCACTAGTACAAAAACAATAATATATGATTAAAAAAACTACTAAAAACTGCATATAAATGACTAAACATGCTCACGTGACCATTAATAGTTTATTGCCAGTCATTTATAACACGGTTTAATTGATGACTAAACCATTTTTAGTCATTTATTGGTTGTTTTGATTGATCGATTTGGTAGTATATTTAGTCATTGATTTAGTCATATATTTAGTCATATTTATTCACTGAGCTTGGTCACATTACCATTAGTAGTTTATTGCCAGTCATTTATTTTGTCACATGACCAAATTTATAATGCAACCAAATTTGTGTCAATTGCTAGTATATTTATTCACTGATTTCTGTCAACTGGTAGTATATTTAGTCATATGTTCAGTCATATTTATTCACTAATTTCTATCAATTGGTAGTATATTTAGTCTGATATTTGAGGATTTAAACATAAAACATAGAAATACACATCAATCATCAATTTCACACAATAAGACAGCCATTGAGAAGGCAAAATTGCTAAACTTTATTAAAAGAAAGGTGTTCTTACATCTTGCACAAGTCTAAAATATCTATCTTGCTTGAAAAATGCTTAGAAATAGAGTATTACAATGTTTATTTTCAGTCACAAGATTGAAAATCTGAGTTACAATGCACATAAATGACAAGAAAGAAACTTCTCCAAGTTTACAATGCTTTGCCAAAAAGTGAACTATCAGTAACTGATTCTCAACTAGCCTAACTATTGCCACAGGTCATCTAATCTGTCCCATCAGTCTAGCACTTGTCCTTCTTGACTGTAACCAAAGGAAATGCACTGTCATATGTAGTCAGGTCTGTGATAGGATCATAATGTGAAACATGGAGTAGATCAGGCTTCCTTAATGAAACATCATTGTATTCTTGTGTCTTGCACTATCATCAGCACTTCTTATGGGACATGTTTTTATTGAGTTTGAAGATATCAGTTCCTCTTAGGGCATGGAATTAGATTCTTCCTTCAATGCATCTTCAAAAGCCTCTTTATGAGTCTAAACTGTTCATTTACCCTACCTCTATTACATTGGACACTTGGTAGGCTATCATATTTAGTGTCCTTGGTCTTCACTTATTGTGGTGACTGAACTATGCATACTTTCTTTGTAGATGATTGCCCTGCAACTTTCATATACTTGCCTTTTAATGCTAACACTGCAGTCCTCTGTTCCTTTGCTCATGTCACTGAAACCATGCTTACTATGCCTGTATCCCTAGAAACCATTAACTATTACCACTCACCATGAACATCTTACCTCTTTGCACTCATTATCTCTCTGTTATAGAATAGTCACCCATAAGTATACAAAATTTAGACTTTCATTTGTAGACTATCATAGGTTTATGAAACTGTCATATTCTTGTAATTATACTACCATGTAGAATATAAGCCTCATAATAATAGCATTATTAGTGGTTGTCCTTTTTGCTATTTAAGACTTCTATAAATTTGTCTACTAGTTGCTTCCAAAGTCTTGATGAAATACTAACATCATCACCTTATGACTGTAATCTTCCTCATTGATCTTTGTGCATTGCCAACTGCCCTTCCTTTCTCAAAAATTAACACACCACCCTTGATCACAGCAGCTTAAGACTCATCTCACTTTGTCTATGGCATGAACTATGTTTCTTATCTCTTGCTCACTGTCATTTATGCTCCTTGAGTCTTCATGACTGTCTTCATGACATCTCATAGATGAAGCTCTCTCATTTATGTTCCTTGAGTCTTCATGATTGAATGTTGATCGTGTCCCATATATGAAGCTCTCTCCTTCAATGCAGCCAACAATAACCCTAGAATCTTTCCTCTTTTATATGCAACATACCATCTGATATGAACAACATGGTGCTGCCTTTTCTGCCATGAATGAAGTTGTGCCTCAATACAACCAACAAAATTACTATTAGTCTCAATTCAGAAAGAATAAAAGTGCATTGTATATTGCAATTTTACAAAAGTAAGTCCAAACATAGAAGAAAGATAAATCAATTAAAAAAATGTAGCCTTGTCAACAAATGCCTTAAGTAGAGTGTTCAACATAGGCCTAAAATAGTTTTCAGTACCAGTGAATTTCTCAACCAGATCCCCAAGATTAACTTCTATTAGCCATTCACCATATAAAGCAATGATAAAAATATGAATAAGTGAAAAATGCTTCTCAAATTCATTTAAGTGTATAGAAAGGCTCTTTTCAGCTAAACAAAATTTAACTCATCTGAAGAGAATAGGATAATAAGAAGAATTCAACAAGAATCATTAATAATTCACAACCTGAAATGTTTGATCAGAAAAATTTCTAATACCAACCAAACAAAATTTTGATCCATACCATAATAAAAAAAAATAAGCTCAACATCACTTAAATACCATCCAGCAAAGGAGAGAAGACTTTAAAGGTATAATTTAACTAGCCTCTGACAAAGCGTACTTAAAAATGACATCCTTCCCACAAAATTTTCTGTAAACCCTAGTAAAGGTTTCCAACTTGTATTCTGTGTTATTACGCTCCTTAGGATCTAGATAGATTTGAAAAATGGAAAATCACTCAGCTAGTCAAAGTTTAAGATGTACAGATATAGCTTGGAACAAGTCTAAAGAAATAGATATACAGGTTTCTTTATCACCAATCATCTTACCTTCATTATCTTGGAGCCATCAACACAGTATCTAACTCACTTGCCAACAATCTTTGCAGGATAGACAACATCTTCTAAGGTGGCCTCATGGAAAATAGTCAATGTTAGAAAAAAATGAAGTAAATATGCTATTGTTCACTGTGAATTGACAATGTAACTGGCCTTTGAATGATCTTTCTACAAACCTTAGTGGGGTCTTTACAAATATTTGCACAAGAGTAGGATAAACTTTCATAAGTTTGGCAAAGGTTAAAGTTATGCAGACCTTAACCTAGTTCATGGAGAGGTCTTCTTAAGCTTTGATGGACCTAAATAGATACCACACACTATTTTGGTACCCTTTTGATGTTCCTCTATTATCCTTTTACAAACCCCTTAAAATTTTATAAATATTTTATATAGCATCACACAATTGTAAGAAAATAGAGGTATCAATACAAAACTCTACAAGATATCGATACAGTGCTTATGATTCTTCCATCAAAGCATAAAGGATAGATAAATTTTGTTAGATGTTCTAGTGGCAACTATCCTAGTTGACATGAATACAAAATGTGGAAACATAGACAAAGCATGTGAACTGTTTGACAAAATGCCTCAAAGAAATGTGGTCTCATGGACTACAATGATTATAGGATATGCACAAATTGAATTTTTTGAGAAGACTTTAGAAACTTTCAAGCAAATGCAATTTGTAGGTGTAAAGCTAGACTCCACAACCTTTGCCAACATCCTCACTACCTGTGCCAAAATGGGAGCTTTGGAACAGGGTGTGGACATCCATCAAAGCATGAAGGATAGAGGAATTTTGTCAGATGTTGTAGTTGCAACTACCCTAGTAGACATGTATGAAAAATGTGGAACCATGGACAAGGCACATGAATTATTTGATAGAATGCCTCAAAAAAATATGGTCTTATGGACTGAAATGATTGCAGGATACACACAAATTGGATTTTTTGAAAAATCTCTAGAAACTTTCAAGCAAATTTAATTGGTAGGTGTAAAGCTAGACTGCACAACCTTTTCCAACACTTCCTTGCCTATTCCAATATGGAAGCTTTGGAACATGAATGGGCATCCATCAAAGCATAATGGATGGGGGATTTTTGTCAGATATTATAGTTGGACAGAATGCCTCAAAGAGATGTCATCTCTTGGACTGTAATTATTGTTGGATATGCACAAAATGGATTTGTTGGAAAGGCTTTACAAACTTTCAAGCAAATGCAATTGGCAGGTGTAAAGTCAAATTCCACAACCTTTGTCAGCATCCTTCCTGCCTGCGCCAAAATTGGAGCATTGGAACAAGGAATGGACATCCATAAAAAAGTAATGGATAGAGAAGTTATGTTAGATGTTGTAGTTTCAACTACCCTGGTAGACATGTATGCAAAATGTGGAAGCATTAACAAGGCATGTGAACTATTTGGTAGAATGCCTCAAAGAGATGTCATCTCATGGAATGCAATGGTTGCGGGATATGCAAAAAATGGATTTGTTGAAAAGGCTTTAGAAACTTTCAAGCAAATGCAATTAGTAGGTGTAAAGCCAAATTCGACAACCTTTGCCAACATACTCCCTGCCTGTGCCAAAATGGGAGCTTTGGAACAAGGTATGGACATCCATCAAAACATAATTGAAGGGGGGTTTTTGTCAGATAGACATGTATGCAAAATGTGGAAGTATAGATAAGGCACATGAACTATTCCAATGATGAGTTGAATTTGGTGGGTGGTGTAATTGAAAGTGTGGAGAGTTGATGTAGTCCTCCACGCTCATGTCATAGATGTGACTAGGGCTAACTACCTTCCCTGGATCCACGTGGCCCATACCGAACTCCAATGGAGTGGTCAGACGACCGTTATAACTGTCATCTGTAATAGTGTTGTTGGAATTGTCCGGTGGCTTGCACACCTGCAAGCTATTTCAACCATTGTCACAAGGTGGCGAGTAACCCCATACACCCGCAAGCTATTTCAACCATTGTCATGGGGTGGCGGGTAACCCCGCACCCCCACTCAAACTTTGCCGATCACTGCAGGTGGTGGGTGGCACCGCCAACCTGCACCTCTCCTTATGAGCCTTCACGGTAACGTTGTATAGAAGCAAACCAAGCTCGATGAAGATTTTTCATAGGGTTTTCTAGTGATTTTACATTTGCAAGACAAGGACAGCAATAAAACAATCAAAACAGACATCCTTTAAAAAGGAAAATATGTGAAGTTGCATGATAATCATCAAGAAATACATGTGTTATTGATAGTGAAGGTAGGCAGTGCAATACAAATCCATGTGACAGTCTCAGAAGTGCAAGAGAAAGGAAAAATTATAGAATAAATGTTTCCTTAAGTCACCATCACAAGACACAATCACCTTAACACAAGATAATGAGTCACAATCACTTCATACAAAGATAGTTCATGCAAAAAGGAAAATATAGGAAAATAATGGACATTGTTAGGGAGACTAATCAAAAGAGTAGAATATTCATATGAGGCCATCTCTAGGTTTGAAAACCATAGATTGAGGAAATTTTCTACCCTATATAAACCTACCTTCACTTTGTTTGACAGCTCACATATGGGTATTGAGAATTGTAATGGCAGTGAGTTGAGGTGGAGACATCGTGCACCAAGACAATGGGAAAATCACAGTCTTGAGGAGCCAAAGTATAGATCAGACTTGTGAAGAACACCCTAGCAAGGTAGAGAGTAGTAACTTTGATGACGGTCCACAATGGTTCTTTAAAGGATAGAGAATCCCAAAGACATTACATTGAATAGGGCCAATGTCCTCAATAGTACTAAAAGATTAGAGGTTTAGATGACTTAGAAGATAGTTTAGTAAAAGAAAGTTAAATCCTTTGGAATATATAGTGACATAATGATTTAAGGGCCTATATAATGGATGTAGATCTTTTTAAGGTATATCTTGCATGGAAGGGACAATATGGTAATGAGTCTCATTAACAAGAAGATAGATATCATAAAGGAAAAGTTGCAGGTCAAAGATCATGGGGAGAAATGTCATATGAGGATAGGATAATCACAAGGACAATCATGGCTTGTAAGGGAAGTCATGATGACTATAATCAAGAGTATAGGTGGGCAGTTGTCACATGAATGTACAATCACTTAAAATTTACATATCATTGTCTTTAAAGTTCATCATGCCATGTGACAACTTTAAAAGATGGTTTGAGTGCATGAATACAAGATGTGTAAAGAAATTCATAGGAAGGTGGAGTATGGTTCCTAGCATAGAGGATATCTCTTTGAAGTGTATGATTGATAGTGTTGGGTGTAGTTTTCACTTTCTTTTCTTGGAACTATGTTAATTCATGACAAGTTATCTGTGATGTTCTAAGTTTTTTGAAGCCATTAAAAGGTGTAAGATGGTAGGAGATAGCAGATCATCCCTACATAGTGATATGAAGGTGAAAGAGTTTGTAAAAGAGTAGTAACATAGACTCACTATGAGAAAGCTAGAGATATGTACAGTGAGATCATCACTATGGTGATTTTTGTAAAAGGCTTCAAGTCAATAATTCAACACAAGACTAGAGGTTTTGTTTACTGATATTGAATCTGAAGGATATAACCATCCCTTGCAACATAGGGATTTAATTTAATTTTCTAAGCAAGAGGTTTTTGGTGACAATATTCAAGAGCAGAGAAATAGTGCCATGGAGATGATAGGGATATGAAGTTGTTAAGGTCACAATAAGTGTGTAGGGATGCATGAGAAAGTGGTCTTAAACCATGAAATGAACTCAGTCAAAAGGCAGGGGAAGGACAGTCTAAAATGCATAACATGGAAGCTTATAGGCCTTTCATGAGAAATGGTATAGAAGGTAGCAAAACTATGTGTCAAAAGGACTGTGCAAGGGTAGTGATCATATAGAAATGATAAGGTTTTTTTATGCCAAAAGACAATGAATACTTAGAATGAGTCCAGTGATGAATGAGGACAAGAAGTTTGCATATGATTCATCACCATGACAGTGTCAAGTGCAAGCTACATGGACAACTCTTAGCTATACCTTGGATTATGAGAGGTTCATGAAGATATGAAAGTAGAGTTTTGAATAGGATGGTGCTCTATTAATATAGTCATGTTACAAATGGCAAAGGATTTCACCATGAAGGTCTCCTTGAGCATTCAATAGTGGTAGACCTATTAACAAAGGGAAATGAATCGTGTATAAACATTTATAAAAAGGAAAATTACAGATAATAAAAGATGGTTATAAGGCATAAAAGATGATAGTCGTTGTCAATGGATATAAGGGCAATCCATATGCAAAAGTTACTCTTTATTACTATAATAAATAGGACAAGTACCATGAAGCTAAGGGAAAAACAAGAAGTAGGGATAGTTACTATAACCAATGGACAATGACAAAATTTTATGAGGATAGTTAGCTCATACATGATAGTAAATATGAACTTAGTCATAGTTGAAGCTCGCATAAGTGGATATCAAGTAATTGCATTGAGATTGACCTCATTGAAATAGGATAGTCATGGTTATCAATATTTATAAGACATGAAAGGACAGAGCACAATTATCTTGAAGACTTTTAAACTACCATCTTCAGATATGAATGACAGTCATGAAAGATCAATCATGAAGGATTCGTGGGATGTAGTTATAGCCACATGACAATGGGTGATAAGGGAGATCTAAAACTCTTGTTTATTTAGGTAGAAAAGGATGGATAAAAAGAAAGAGAAGCTATAGTCATTATAATTTAGATGATAATTTGTGGTTCTTGACCCCTTATGTATGAAACCCAAAATTGTATACTTTCCTTGTGCATTATTTTATTCCTAGTTGCAAATTAGTTTCCTTGAGTATTTATAATAATTTCATGGTTTATTAGGAATGTTAATATGCAATATGGTTTAGTAGAGGATCATTGGTTCTTATTAGTGAATTTTCTTATGATAAAATGAAGCATTCTACATGATATTAATGAGCCTTTGTATGTCATTGCATTTATGTGAATTTTGCGTGTGTCAAGTAATTCATTCAAAATGTCTAAGTTGCAACTAGGGTTAAAAGGGACTTTATTATTATATGAGATTGTGATAAATGTAGTTTATTGAATTTAAATTAAATGTATAGTCGAAAGGAAAATATGTATTTATTAGAAAGCATAATATGCATTTTCACTTAAAGGATATTTCTAGTTTGAAAATAATTTATAATTCAATGCAAAATGAAAAAGAATATATATTGAAAAAGAAATTATTTTTGAGGTAGTCTTTTTCTTTATGCATTTTTGGAATTAAAAATTGGAGAGGAAAAGAAAGTTTGTTTTCCTTGAAACCCCTAAATTGAGTAATTGAAGATTTGGAAGAGATTTGATTGTTGATTAAGGACTTTCTTGGATGGGATTTCTTGGAAAAAAAATATTGTGCATTGGCTTGCTTGGGATTGAATTCTACCTCAAAGAATCTCCATTTTTTAAGATTGTAAATTAATGAAGTATTTTCCTTTTTACCAATGAATGTTGTTTCTTTATATGATTCCATGTTTGACAATGCTCTACCTTATGTGGATTTTCATATAGCTTTGCAGGGTATGCCTATTTTAGAGTTAGGATTGAAATTTAATTTTGTTGAGAAATTCTTGTTGTAGGTTTTCATATTTTTAAAAAATGTAAATTTTCTCAAAATAGGGTAAAACTTCTCCAAGCATTCTTGTGAAGGTGTTTTCATGGTGTTGTGTTGTTTGGGAAGTAAAGGAAAGTATCATAAATTGAATGGGTGTATTTTCAATTTTGTTGAAAAATTTAAAATAGCCTAGAAACCCTTGAAAAATGTTGGTAAAATTTATGACTCTGAAAGTGGATTTCTCTCACCTTTTTAATTAAAGGGTATAATTAATTTTTCAAGATTTGATTTTTAATTTTAGAAGAAAAAGTTGAGGTTCATTAATAGCAGAACCTTGTATTTTATGGTTCTTGGTAACTTTTGAAAACTTTCAAAAATACAAATTTAGAATTTTGAGTGTTTGAGGAGAGATTATTTTATGGCCTTATTCTTTTTAATTGGTAAATCAAATTATATAGTATTTAGATATTAGTGTGATGATGTATTGTTATGTTTTCCTTGCTATAACTATATTCTACAAAATGATAGTGTTGTCTCTTAGATTTGCACCCTTGCTGCAGTTATAAACCTTTGGTAATCTGGAGAAACATGGGATCTTTCCAAGGTTTGTGGGTCACCTATCTTTGGAAAGAACCTTCGGAGAAGGCCGACTTCCTAGCTGGTTATCACCTAAGATCTACTCAATTTGTAGAGGAAAAGGGAGAAGGAATGCTTTTGAATGAAATATAAAACTGGAAAAAAAAAACTTGAAAGTAAAGGTGATTCACCAAGTTGAATAAAAGAAACCCTCACAGTATTGAGAAGATGCACAACATGACCAGATATAGCAAGTAGACATACATAGATTCAAATGATTCTAGCAGAGGTGAGAAGCAAAATGGTTGAGAGGAACAAAAATGTTCACAGACAACCATATACAAATTCACACTGAACTAAAAATTAGTAAAAGAGGTAAAAATAACTTGCATATATTCAATAAGAAGGCATAGTTACAATAGAGGAAAGTTTTGTTTGGAAATAGAAAGACTGAATGCTAAAAATTTTCCAACCTTTTTTACATCTCTCTCCTATGCATATATAGCATTTTCATATGACCTAAGTCGGTTACAATAAGTTCACCCCATGGGCTGCATCAGGAAAAATATCTGTATCTGAAGGGACGTCCATCTGCAAGAATTCATGGTGTAAAAATATCTGGAATAGGGGCAGATGGAAGATATTTTGGGCATTGAATGAGAGAAGCTCCATCGTCTATCTTTAACAATGAATATATGAAATATATGAAACAAGGCAGTTGAGAGATATCTCTGGTCATCAACACGTGCTGCTGAACATCTACCTGCAGCAATGAATGTAACAAATATCTGCATCTTGCCCAAAAATGGTTGCTGAAACATCTAGTAGCCAAAACATGCAAATCTAGATCAAAATTGAAAGTGAGAATTTTCCCCTCAAAAGCCCACCAAATGAAAGAGGAGGCAAAAACAAGCATTTTTTCCTTTTGTAGCATGTAGAAATTCATCAGGATGTGCAAGATATTCGCGGTCAAAGTTGTGGTCAACTGCCTGTGTATATCGCTTTGCATCTGCAACCTAAATCGGCATCTGAAAGACCCTTTGAATCTATGCTGCATCAGCATTTAAATCGGCCTTTGAAGTGCCTTTGTATATGCATTTGAATATGCATGCGCCTGCATACAAACGCGGGTCTTCATCTTTTGAATCGGCCTTTCTATATCGCAATTGTACATCGGCACATGCAATCGCATGTACATTCATTCTTGCGGACCTCAAATAATTATCCGCTGTACTCAATTCCACAGTCGGGTCTAGTTTGTATGTACCCCTTTGCATATTGCCTTTGTATATCACATATAAAATGTGCTTCTCTATATACAAACTGCGGACCTCAAAAAGATTATCAGCTGCATTTGATTCTTCAGTTGCGTCCAGGTTGTATGTCGCCATTGTATCTTTGCCTTGTATATCTCATATACAATGTGAATATACAAGCAAAACATACCTACAATCGGACCTCTACCTTTATCAACCAGAATGCATATTCATTTCGGGTCCGAGCTTTGCATCTCAGGATTGCATATTCCTTGTATGTTCGATTGTATGTGCAAACATACAATTGTATATACATACAATTGGTGGACCCCACCCTTTGTATCTTTTCCTTGCATATCGTAAATGTACATTCAACTTTGAATCCTACTGATGTATCTTTACATTGCATATGACCCTTGTATCTGTGAATGTATATTGCCCTTTGTATGTTGGCACATACATGCATCTTTACTTTGTATCTTAGATTTGCCTTTGTATGTGAACTTGTATGTCCCCCTTGTATGTCGGCCTTGTATGTCGGCCTTGTCTGACTTTGCCTTTGTATATGCATCGGGCATTGTATCTTTCGCCTTGTATCTTTTCTTCTTGTATCCTTGTATGTTGCCTTTGTATGTCGGCCTTGTATGTTTTCTTTGCATCTCCCCCTTGTATATTTTCCTTTGTATGTGCGATTGCATGTTTAAACATACAATGCGAACATACATTCATACCTGCATTCCACCCCTTTCATATGCCCTTTGTATATGGTACCTTGTATCTCGCCAATGTACATTTACGTTGCATATATGAACATACAATGGCGAATGTACATGCGAACATACATTCAAAAATGCATATACAAATACTAAGTATAAAATTGAGATTTATCTACGATGGAAAGCACTTGAAGACAAACGGTTTCTGGGTTTTTCTAGGTTTTTAGCAAAGATTCTCAAGGTGAGATTTTTTGGGATTTTTGACAAGGCATAGCATAAATATTTGAAGGATTTAAGCCTTGTAGGGTCATTTCTAAAGGATTTTCAAGGAAAATACAAGGTGAACTATTTCACTCTGCACAGAGGAAAATAGGTCAACAGATAGTTTTAGCATGAGATTAAGATTGAGTAATAATATGGTTTTGGAGAAGTCTTCCTTCTTTCCCCATTTCTATTGTAATGAAATGGGTAGTGTTGATGGATAGATAAGAACAATGTTATTGAATTTAAAGTGATGATATTTCACAGGTCTAGTCTATTTTATTCTCCTTTGTTTGCAATCCAAGTTGAATCGTGTATCCATAGTATTTTATGCATCAAATGGTGTTGTGAGAAACATTGTGACCCTTATGTGGATTTTGGTACAACTTCTTTTTTGAGACCCTTGTATGTGTGTGAGATAGCCTTGCTTGTAGTGCATCCATGATCTTCTATCTCCATATCTCGTGGGTTGCCTAGAGTGGAATAGGAATCTATTATGCTCGTCAATTGTAATATGGTAGGGTGGTAGGTATATCCTTCATTGGTATCCTTTTTGAAGATCTCTCAAGAGCTGGAAGTGTTCCTAGTTTAGTATCTTGTTTAGTTTGCAAATTTATGCCTTGTATATTAAATAAAGGTTGTAACCATTGTATTTAAATTTGTATTTGATCTTGAAATATGCCTATCCTTGTATTCATTGAATGAAGGCTTGAAATTGTGATCATTATTATATTTTGTACTTTGGTAGAAATGCATGTGTTAGAAGGTAATTTTGAGCATCGTAGATGTACTAGTCATGAGTTTTGGATAATATGTAAAAGTGATATTATATTGGATGGATGTGTTGTACTTGTTATTTCAAAACTAATGGTGTGGTTGGTGTAAACTGAAATCTTATTAAATCGTAAAGTTACAATCAAATTAATATGTTGGTGTAGCAAGATTGATAGTTTCTTCTCATGCATTGAATAGTTGAAATTGCTCTTAATTGGAAAGAATGAATATAGTTACTTTAAACTTTGAGTTTTGTTGTTAAAAAAATATAATGAACATCATTGTATCATGTCATTTCTTAGCTATTTTTCATAGAAATATGTGCTCTTAATTGTGTTTTAGTAGCATGGTAGAGTAGGCTTGTTGTCCATGTGAAGAAGAGTAATTATTGCTCAGTTTTTGAAATGATGATTCATAGTGTTTTGATTCAATGTTTTTTATGCTTATGGATTCCATATCCCATTAGTGTGAGTTGCTTTCATATAGTGTTGTGTGCACGTTAGTTATAGGACATTTGGTGTTTCTATTGTTTGGTTTGTATTATTGGTAATGTATGGGGATTAATTCTTTTGCCTTGGTAAGTGTGTTGGATGTTTAGAGATAATTATGTAAGTAGGATTGTAGATGATCCCATTGACATCCTTAATATAAAATTTAGAACCTCTAGGAACCTTATTGTTCATTTGAGGCCTTGTGATCTACTCAAAATCACTTGTTTTTCTCAAGATTGATTCTTCTATTGAAAAGGGTGATTATATGATATCCAAGGGTGATCTCAACTAGTAACATAGGAAAATCTATCTAGTACAAGTGATCCTAAGATAGTTGGTAGTTGTTGACTATTTATGAAAAATTTTCCTAAACTAATGGTGTTCCTTAGGCTCTGTCATCTTGGTTTGATGGTATATTTTGTACTTTGATACTTATCCTTAATTTTGTGTTGGGTTTGTTCCTCAAGAGGAAACAAACAACATCTTGCAAGGCTAGATGGATATAGTGACTCCCCCTACCATTTGACCTCCTAGTTTGACATTCCTCATGGTTTGGATGTTGTTTCCACATTGTTTTGGATGTGTGGCTGTGTCATGGATTGTTAGGATGAATGAAACAATCCTCATGTCTCCTTGGCCCAAGTAATGGAGGAATTTTCTCATTCTATCCTTGCCCATTCATGAGAGATGTGGTTAGTGGTCTTATAAACTATCATCATAGTTAGAGGTAACTCTGCGCTCTCACATGGTCATCATGGTGATGTCTGTTGGGGTTTTTCTCTGAATCGGCAGAGGGTTTGCCAGTTCCAATGCACAGGAAGATTCAGCCAACAAATACAGGAGGTTGCGTGAGCTGCCTCCCCTTCAATTCTAGTTCTACCGCACCAAGGGGGGTATCCCTATAGCTAAAAATTTAACTTTGACTCACCCAATGACAGAAAGGTTTAGGTTTACAACAACAGGCAGAATACTCTCATGTATGGACCAAGATTTTCATGATAAATCGCAAGTTTGGCAATGTTCTTGGACATATCTAACTGGTTAGGAATGAGAGTATGCAGGGGTCCTATTTCTACTCCTACAAACTAAAAGGTTGCAGGTTTGAAAGGATTTGTATTTATGTTTTGGATGCAAGACAAGGGGTTTTGGATCATAACTACTACACAAGGGCAGACCAGTGCCTATCTCAGGGCAAGGAGTCAACTAGACATATACAAGTGAATGATTTGCACTGGCATTCAAGTTTCAAGGGGTCAAATCGGTGCTTGCCTTACAAACACCACCCAAGAGTGAGTATTTAGAAATCTCTACTTACAAATATCCCTGCTGCCATACATTCTTCCTCATACTTAATCTAAAATAGTTTAATCCACTCCTTGAATGGAAGTTAGAGATCAAGCATGCAATACAGCAAATCTGTATCCTAGAATCTTAGTAACCCTTAGCAACCAGATTCAAAAGAAGGGATGGATACAACAAATGGAGAGAAACAACTAAACACATGCAACAAAGCATTTTTCATATAAAAATGACATGAAACTGAACATATGTGCAATGTGCATTCAAATGCAACTCATAAACTCACAAAAGAGATAGAAAAACCAAGAAATGCTCTGTTTTCGTTATTTCCTCCAAAAAATTGCCCAAGTCTTCAACAACCTCAAATGAGTAACATAGTTTGCCCTTTATAGCAAGAATTTGCACTCAGCATTCAATTACAGGGTCATCTCAAAATGCACTAGATACAGCGCACCATCAAAATGGTGCCCAAAACATTCAATGCAACCATAAGAAGAAGAGGAGAGGGCAGGTGGGTTTGGGATGTGAGCCGCCGACTAAAGATTTTCGCCCTTAATCGAGTAGTTGACCTGTCAATCAAGACCATGCCTCTGCAAATGTTTCCATTAATGGCCAACCTACCCGCAGCTTCTGGAAATACAACGGCTGCATGCTTTGCAATTCTTCTCGCCTGAAATGCGACTGCAGACACACAAGAAATCCTTCACTTTTTGAAAGTTTAAAATAGGCCATCGATTTCCCTCTTCCCGCTGAGATCTACGGCTTCAAATCACACATCCACCATGAAAATCTACATCCGCACCATCAAAAAGTCTTCGACCAGTGAGATCGCACCACATAGGCACCCTTTTTTCATCGTTGACTTTTCTATCTTTCATTTTACCTTTTTCTCCTTCAAATCTCTTGTATATGCAGTTGTATATACATACAACTACCCTTGGACACGTGGCAGCATCTGATTGGATCACCATCACTGAGCACTTGCACCTCCATCAGCCGTCGGAAAGACCCTGGAAGTGTCTGCCGATATGCATTGTCCTGCCGACGAGCCATTGTATCCATTCTTGCTTTTGAAATTGTATATGCAATTGTATATACATACAATCACCACATACAAGGGCGGACTCCAAATCACCATGAATTAATTTGAAATCACATTCGGGTCCGGGCTTTGTATCTACCCGTTGTATGTCAAACATACAACACAATATACATGCAACCTTTACATACAAGCGCAGAATATACCGGGAATTTGTGATGGAATCTTTGATGTACATCCACTTTTCATGCCCAGAATTGTACCCGAATATCACATACAAACCCGATATGCATACAACGATGCATACAACCATTTTTTCCACTTTTTCTGAAGCCAATTGAATTTTATTTTGGGTTTGCCAATGTACATCTACACTTGTACATACAAAGACACATACAAGCGGCCATATACAAAGATACATGCATAAAAATGTGAAGGCCGACAGACTTAGAATTTTTTTGAAGGTTCACAATGAAAATGCCTACGAATTTTTAGCTCGAAACCTTAACTCTAGGTGCAGACACCAACATTTTCTCTATCTGGGGATGCATACCTCTTGCAGGCATGGAAAGAACTCCAGATTCTCTGGAATATAGACCGAGTTTTATATCCATTGGGCACAGAGTCAAACACTGCACCGACCTGCATCACAAATCACACTTTTAAAAAAAAATACTTGGTGGCCCAGGGCCACCAAAAAGGAAAAACCAGAATTTTCCTCTGTCAAATGTCTTATTCTCTTTTGATTTCTTCGAATGAAGACTAAAAATAATTTGTTGTTTGCAACACCCAGCGTTGCAATTGATCGTGTTGTTGTTTCTTTCTTCTCTAAGAAATCCATGACTAGATTTATAAACATCTACCATTCTCAGTAGTAGACTGTCATGATCATATGAGTCACCAGTGTCACTTGTGAAAATATCAGACTCATATGAAATAAATGAATCCACATCAGAATTTTGCCCTTCTTCAAAAAATAAGAGCTCCTCTGTATCAAAAATACAATATTCAGGCAAAAGCAACATTTCATAATCATAATCATTTTTATAAGCATTCAGATATTCATCATCATTGTGCTCAACAGTTTTATCGTTAAGGTCCACCTGGAATACCTCAAGAGAAGGCACAAAGAACTCAGAGTGCAACCCTTCACTGAAAGCTTTGTAGTCACCCCTACAACCAACACTATCCCCATCTATATCAGCATGAACATCTACAACTTGTCCATTCACATCTGAATAGTGACCCTATTTTTCCTCTTCACCAATGCACTGATAATCAACAGCAAAAGTTTCAACCTCTGCACTGTAAAGGTGGTCATAATCTTCAAGGAAACACTCAAACTCAGCATCCATATATATTCCATCATCTGAAAGGCTCACACATGAGTCTGAATGCTGACAGTCACTAACATATTCACTGTCATCCCTTGAAACAACATCTTTTGTATTCAGAGTGAAGCTCTGCATATCTGCTTTGTACAAATAATCAGGAATAATTAGGATATACCTATTACTGCAAGACACAACTTCATGTATATCTTTGATTTCATCATTTGAAATGCATTTTGCATCTATAGGCTTCTCTTCTAGAGGCTAATAACAATCTTTGTCTTCACCATTATTGGATGTACTCACATTTTTGACAACATCTTCTTCATGTTTATGCATCACATCATAACTGCACCCATTGTTTTGAAATATATTTCCCTTTGCAAAATCATCTCTCAATGAACACACTGGGAAAGCTGAAATATATTCACTTTGAAAACTATTTTGAAAGCTTGCAGTCATGAAACCTACTAGCATTCCATATCTCTGATTATTTTCAATATCCATAGAAAATTTGTAGGCCTGGTGAAGTGTATCTGGTTCTTTATCTCTCAATAAATAACTCATTTCTTCATCAAATGCAGCCAAATAAATTACCAAGCACAATGCATCATTGGGTCTCATATATTCAGGAATCTACTTGAGCAACTTAATAAATCTAAGATTAAAGGCTGGAACTAGTTCCTCATCTTCCTTTTGGATGTTCATGAAATGTATGATCAATGAGGCCAAATCAAATCTTTCACCAAACTGCTCTAGGAATGCAACTTCTAAATCTACCCATGAAGAAACTGAACACACAGGCAGGTCTGCAAACTAGACCCTAGCATCATCCTCTAATGACTAAACAAAAAGTCTCATTACTACATCTTCAGCCTCTACCTCATAATTTTTTATTAAATTACAAAAATTTTGTAGATCTGTTTGTTTGCAGATTCAGAATTTGATCCACTATATTCCGGCAAACATTTTCTAATCTTATTGGAAATAACATTTGGGTAACCACTTATTCCTCTGAAATTTAGGGCTTTGTATTTTTCAATAAAAAATGGCCTTCTTGGAGAGCACAACCAAGACTGCTGCTCTAGACTCATTATTTTTTGAATCAAAAGATGAATACCTAGAAATATGTTGTAGCTTTGATAGGTTCAATCAACAGAGTCGCCTCCCCAGCAGAGTCACCACTTGGTCATTCTTTGGTATTGTTGCAACAACTTCACTGGAAACTAGATTTTCTAGCCTTTAAATTGTTCGACTCTATCCCCAGCGGAGTCACCACTTTGTTGGGGTTTTTCTCTGAATCAGCAGAGGGTTTGCCAGTTCCAATGCACAGGCAGATTTGGCCAACAAATATAGGAGGTTGTGTGAGCTGCCTCCCCTTCACTTTTGGTTCTGTCACACCAAGGGGGGTATCCCTATAGCTAAAGATTTAACTTTAACTTACTCAATGACAGAATGGTTTAGCTTTACAACAACAAGCAGAATACTCTTATGTATGGACCAAGCTTTTCACGATAAATCACAAGTTTGGCAATGTTCTTGGACATATCTAACTGGTTAGGAATGAGAGTATGTAGGGGTCCTATTTCTACTCCTACAAACTAATAGGTTGCAGATTTGAAAGGATTTGTATTTATGTTTTGGATGCAAGACAAGGGGTTTTGGATCATAACTACTACACAAGGGCAGACCAATGCCTATCTCAGGGCAAGGAGTCAACTAGACATATACAAGTGAATGATTTGCATTGGCATTCAAGTTTCAAGGGGTCAGATTGGTGCTTGCCTTACAAACACCACCTAAGAGTGCGTATTTAGCAATCTCTACTTACAAATATCCCTACTACCATACATTCTTCCTCACACTTAACCTAAAATAGTTTAATCCACTCCTTAAATGGAAGTTAGAGATCAAGCATGCAATACAACAAATCTGTATCCTAGAATCTTAGTAACCCTTAGCAACCAGATTCAAAAGAAGGGATGGATACAACAAATGGAGAGAAACAACTAAACACATGCAACAAAGCATTTTTCATATAAAAATGACATGAAACTAAACATATGTGCAACATGCATTCAAATGCAACTCATAAACTCACGAAAGAGATAGAACAGCCAAGAAATGCTCTGTTTTCGTTATTTCCTCCAAAAAATTGCCCAAGTCTTCAACAACCTCAAATGAGTAACACAGTTTGCCCTTTATATCAAGAATGTGCACTCAGCATTCAATTATAGGGTCATCTCAAAATGCTGCCAGATACAGCGCACCATCAAAATGGCACCCAAAACATTCAATGCAGCCGTAAGAAGAAGAGGAGAGGGCAGGTGGGTTCAGGATGTGAGCCGCCCACTGAAGATTTTTGTCCTTAATCGGGTAGTTGACCTGTCAATTAAGACCATGCCTCTTCAAATTTTGCCATTAATGGCCAACCTACTCACAGCTTCTAGAAATACAACGGCTGCATACTTTGCAATTCTTCCTAGCTGAAATGCAACTTCAGACACATAGGAAATCCTTCACTTCCTGAAAGTTTAAAATAGGCCATCGATTTCCCTCTTCCCGCTGAGATCTATGGCTTCAAATCACACATCCACCATGAAAATCCACATTGGCACCATCGAAAAGTCTTCCACCAGTGAGATCACGCCACGTAGGTGCCCTTTTTTCATCGTTGGCTTTTCCATCTTCCATTTTACCTTTTTCTCCTTCAAATCTCTTGTATATGCAGTTGTATATACATACAACTGCCCTTGGACATGTGACAGCATCTGATTGGATCACCATCGCTGAACACTTGCACCTCCATCAGCCATCGGAAAGACCCTGGAAGTGTCAGCCGATATGCATTTTCCTGCCGATGAGCCATTGTATCCATTCTTGCTTTTGAAATTGTATGTGCAATTATATATACATACAATCACCACATACAAGGGAGGACCCCAAATCACCACGAATCAATTTGAAATCGCATTCGGTATGTCAAACATACAACACAATATACATGCAACCTTTACATACAAGCGCGGAATATACCGAGAATCTACGATGGAATCTTTGATGTACATTCACTTTTCATGCCTGAAATTGCACCCGAATATCACATACAAACCTGATATGCATACAACGATGCATACAACCATTTTTTCCACTTTTTCTGAAGCCGATTGAATTTTATTTTGGGTCTGCCAATGTACATCTGCACTTGTACATACAAAGACACATACAAGTAGCCATATACAAAGATACATGCATAAAAATGTGAAGGCCGACTGACTTAGAATTTTTTTGAAGGTTTACAATGAAAATACCTGTGGATTTTTAGCTCGAAACCTTAACTCCAGGTGCAGGCACCAACAATGTCATCATGTGATGCAGGAGCATCCTTTGGGTGCATATGGTAGATGTTTACTTTTGGTTTGATTTAGTTTGGTTTGTATAAATAAGGTAATTTTTTACCACCTTGGATCCTTTGGAGTCATCTGGGATCCTTTTTGATGTTTGGGTCAAATGTTGTCAAAGTTGCAAAAAGTGTCATTATTGTTAACAAAAAGTACATCAACTTTACAATATTGGTTAGAGGGAGTTAGTAGTCAGTTGGGAAGTTATCAATGATTTTAATTCAATGTAAAAGACATGAATACATGCCAACCAAGGTAGAAGGAGAGTTTTGAATGAGAAACACTTCATTTTTGCACACTTTTACTTGCATTTTTATGTGAAAATAGACTGAAAACTATATTGTACGGACTGCTATGGAATGGTATGGACCTACAATTGATTGGAAAAGTTGAATAATGTTTTTATCTTTCAAATTATTTTGGTCTGAGTGAATTTCATTGTGTTTTGAAGAAGTTATGGCCATTTTAGTGTTGATACTTGCAGATTTTTACTGAAAATACAACAAAGAACATATTGATATGGCCTTGTATAGAATATTTTTAGGTCTATGATGTTGTGGAATGATAATTTAATGTATTAAGGTTCAAATTAAATTGGTTTGACGTGATTTTATTAAGTTTTACTCAAGTTATGGTAAATTCACTACTAGTTGCCTTGTTTCAAAACTAGGGTTTCTAGCGAGTGTAATAAATTCATAACTTTTATTTTAACCATGGAAAAATTATGAAGCTTGGTGAAATCCTTCTTAATGCTATTGTCCAGGTACCCATTAAAGTAAATTGCACCAAACAATTGTATGTGAAAGTTATGCTAACCTGTATATGTTCTTTTACAACAAAACAATCATAAAATCCTAGTTCCATGAGGGCTTAATGCAAAGTTTGATCATGAATGTGTAATGGATCAATCTTATGTGTTGTAAGAGGTCTGAACAATCTAAGTTTTCCATGTTCCTTGTTGTTTTTCCATTAGTTGAGTGTCATTAGGTTTCAGGATCAAAGTGCCAAATTGTACTAGGATGCAACAAACATTGCTTGTAATGGGTCATTGCGAGAAATGTGTCAAGTGATTTGTGTTTGAGTTCTTCCTCTGCATAATTTTTTGTATTAGAGCCTAAAGATCTAGGCAAGGGAAGTTTTGGAAGTTTGTGCATTGCATTTGACATGTTGAAGTGAAGAACCTGGATGCCAAAATACTAGGTAGTGAGGAAAAGGAAAGAAAACCTAGGAGAGGTATTAGAAGAAGAATACAAGAAAAGAGAAGAGATATAAAGATGCAGTAGCAAACTCACAAGGAGAAGATGAAAATCAATAAAATAAGATTAGATGAAGAGTTTGATAGAAGAATGGCAAGGTTTAGAAAAAGTATTAAAAATATAGTACAACAATGTCTTCAGGAAGCATACCAAGGATCTGTTGGGCATTGGCCAATACATAAGAAAGTGAAATCACCCGTAAAGATGATTATTCACAAAAGGAGAAAGCAAAATATGGTTACTTTGAAAAGAGAAGATGAAACAAAGGAAGAAGAGACATTCATTGACATGGGCATGAATAAAGATCAAGATTGTCTTCAATAAAGTGTAGAAATCATGGAAGAGCAATGTTCTCAAGTAGACACAAATGCAAAGGTACATCGGCAAGAGATACATCAAAGAAACCAGCAGGTTGGTGATGATCAGATAGTTGACAAGAAGATGGGTATAGCTGAGATCAAGGAAGAAACAAGACAACAAGCACCAAGAGATAGTGAAGAGGTAAATTGGCCTCATGGTTTTTATCTAATGCATGTTGATAATGTTTGTATATGTGTAGACCAAGGAGAGAATGATGAGGATGAAGACATGGATAGCAGTAAGGTGGCATATGAAAGTGATAGACTATTGGAGTCTTGCAGTTGAGAAGAAGATCCTCAGGAGGAGGTATAAAAAGCAAGCACAGAACAAAAGAGTGACGACCAAGAATCATGGAGTAGATCAAACCAAGCATGGGAAGGATCAAGGGGAGGCTAGAGAATAGCTAAGAATATGGCATAATTGGAAGAAGTGAAAGAAACGTCGACCATCATTTGAGATGGAACTCAAATTTCTTTTTCCTGAGGAGTATGATGCAGGAGCATCCTTTGGGTGCATATGGTAGATGTTTAATTTTGGTTTGATTTAGTTTGGTTTGTATCAATAAGGTTATTTTTGACCACCTTGGATCCTTTGGAGTCATTTGGGATCCTTTTTGATGTTTGGGTCAAATGTTGTCAAAGTTGCAAAATTGTCATTATTGTTAACAAAAAGTGCATCAACTTTACAATATTGGTTAGAGGGAGTTAGTAGTCAGTTGGGAAGTTATCAATGATATTAATTCAATGTAAAAGACATGAATGCACACCAACCAAGGTAGAAGGAGTGTTTTGAATGAGAAACACTTCATTTTTGCACACTTTTACTTGCATTTTTCTGTGAAAATAGACTAAAAATTGTATTGTATGGACTGGTACAAAATGGTATGGACCTAAAATTGATTGGAAAAGTTGAATAATGTTTTTATCTTTCAAATGATTTTGGTTTGAGTGAATTTCATTATGTTTTGAAGAAGTTATGGTTGTTTTAGTTTGATAGTTGCAGATTTTTACTGAAAAGACAACAAAGAACAGATTGGCACGGCCTTGTATGAAATATTTTCAGGTATGTGATGGCATGGAATGATAATGTAATGTATTAAGGTTCAAATTAAATTGTTTTGGCACATGATTTCATTAATTTTTGCTCAAGTTATGGCAAATTTACTACTAATTGCCCTATTTCAGAACTAGGGTTTCCAACAAGTGTAATAAATTCATAGCTTTTATTTTAACCATGGAAAAATTATGAAACTTGGTGAAATGCTTCTTAAGGCCATTGTCCAGATACCCATTAGAGGAATGTGTACAAAACAACTGTATGTGAAAGTTATGCTAACATGTATATGTTGCAAGAAAATAGTCATAAAACCCTAGTTCCATGAGGGCTTAATGCAAAGTTTGATCATGAATGTGTGATGGATCAATGATATGTGTTGTAAGAGGTCTAAAAAAATCAAGTTTTCCATGTTCCTTGTTATTTTTCCATTTGTTGAGTGTCATTTGGTTTCAAGATCAAGGTGTCAAATTGTACTAGGATGCAACAAACATTGCTTGTAATGGGTCATTGTGAGAAATGTGTCAAGTGATTTGTGCTTGAGTTCTTCCTCTGTAGCACCATGTGATAGAGTTAAGTTTTCTACTTGTGTAGTAATGATTCATGCATTAACATCATGTTCCTTTAGTTTTGTTACATCATGCCACAACATCTCTAGTGCGTAGGTGTGCATTGTGACATGTTATAATTGTATGACAACAAATTTGTTCATCAATTAATTAAATGTTAATATCTTAGGTGAAATCTTGGGGAATTACAAGTACTTGAATATCCACATGGAAACAAATAAGAACATTTCCTAACATAAGACCAACAAACTCAAACATTTAAGCATAACCACCATAATAACAAAAATAATAACAAATTGAAACAAATTTATTTCCACCAATAAGGTAAATAAAGGCAATAATTTTAACAATAAATTTAACACACCCATAACTAATTTGAGAACACTTGAATAAATCACACAAGAGATATTTCCTCAATAAAAGGAATACCAAATCCTCATAATAAGTCTTATAAAGGAATACAAAGATGCTTCTAGAAAGGAAGATTAAAGAAATGTCTAGAAGGAAAGCACATGGAAGTTTTAGAAATGTACAAAACAACTAAACATTATAGTATTCTACTATATAATAACTAATCAAATATTATTTCTAAAGTAGATACTAAGACTTATTAATAAGAGTGATATGAAAACAAGTATCAAAATTTTGTGGCTATGATAATCACACACAAAGATAAAATAATCTCTATTGGCCCTCACAAGTAAATATAAATGTAACAAGCCAACTCTTGTTAATCCAAAATTAACCAACTTAATCATCATTAAGTGTAAAATCATGATTAGCATAATCAAAGTGAAACAAATAATAATCAATATGATAATCAAAATCGATATGCATATCCTTTCTAGACACATCAAAACTAAAAATTTACAATCATGTCAAAGATATCATATTAGTGATTTACTTTCACTATACATTTACAATGTTCTACTCATAGCATCAATGATAAATTATACATAATGATGACTATCAAGTCATATAAGAGAATGTACTATATATAGAACTTTGACATCTGTCTTCATCAATCTCAGCTAGTCTTCTTCTTGGAAAGGAGAGCATCACCCAAGTGCTTTTCCTCCAACCACAGACTGGCGGTCCCCCACACAACTTCCTACCTGGAAGCGGCCCTACCCTTCACAAAGGGAATAGATGTAAGGAACCAATTAGTTTTCCATCTGAGTATCTAGTGTTGTGTCCTTCACAATACTTCACAGTCATACAACTATAGATCCACTCTAACTATGTATGACACTACTAGAAGCATTATGTCATCAGGAGCACAGTGAACTGACTAATGCATGCAAAGATGGATGCATTACTTTGGTCAAATATTTATATACATGACGTTTCACAATGAACGTAGTTGAATGTTCACATATCTTGACTCGACTTAGAAGTTGTCTCATCCTATCGTGTTCAATTTTGACCCTCCTAGGTCATAGTAGAAAAGTTGGGTTTATTTCACCCTAAGTCCATCTTCCTTGGACTTTTGACTCTGGTTTCTAGGAGTGCATATACTGATTATTTTTTTGTTTGTGATATAGGGAACCTCTGACTCCATGTCACCCTATTCCCATTTTTCTTTACCTTCAATTGCATGTTCATAGTTTCCAATTTCAAAAGACCATTCTCAGTCTAAGTTTTTCTATGGTTACTTGTGTTCAAGGTTTTCACCGATTCCATATTGAATATACAACTTGTCAATGTAGGCTAATAGTCATCAATATTAGGTCCACCATTTGTCAAAACAATTCAAATGGGTTCTTGAAACCCTTAGCCTCATCCATGAAGCTTTGACATATCAAAAGAGACATATACATAATATGTCCTTTACAACAGAGTTATCACACTCGTTTTAAATTATTTCCTACATGGAAATGATAGTAATAATGAATCGGGATTTACTCATTGATATGCAAAATCTGACATGCACTCAATGTAGCCTTAAGCAAGGTTTATCAATAATAAACTAGTTTTATACCATGGCAAGACAAGTCTTGCTACTCTTTTTAAATCACAAATAGCTTACACCTGAAGGAATAGTATTAACTTTCATAAACATAAGGTGTACCTTTTTCCTTATAAGTGCCTTGATTGTCTTATAGTTTAAACACTGTCAAAGACAAGGTTAACAAGAATATCTCATTGTTCAAGTGTGTGGCCATTGATCTTCTTTTAAACTGTGTTACCTTTCCTTGAGGCACTAGCTATCATTCTAATGATAGGCTTAGGATTTGGTATTGCAAGGCTCACAACCTGCTCAAAGGTAATTATTTGTGGTTATGGCATTCAGCCTACCAAGAAAGCAATCATAACACAGTGTTTATAAAAAAAATGATACTTGTTCTCAGCCTTATTGACTTTGAGAACTTGAGACTGTTATGACAGTAATCATAGATATTCATCCTTTTGGCCTCAACATAATAACCAAAGAATATAGTTCTTAAGATAAATTAAATCACATTCTTTTTAACTCTTTGGCCTCGAGGGCCGTAATGTGGTTATACACATTATTATCATCGAAAGGGAATACATGATCAACCTACGACCACTGTAATTATCATATATTATCATACGAATGCTCTACATTCTACAAAGAAAATATGACTGTATTAACAGTCTTACCTCAGGAAATAGTTTGTAACTGAGTTATGTCCAGCCGAGGTCTACTATTCGCTTTCCTTCATAGCTCACAAACAATGCAGAGCTACTCTGTAGCTTCCTCCTTCCGATCTCTCTCTTCCCAAATAGATAACTAATGACAACAACAAAGCATAATCCCCTCGAAAAGGTTAGATATACTTTGCATGTTAAACTCCCACCACCCCACGAAATCTACCACCTTCAAAGTGGGGTGTGGGTTTTTCCCTGGTGGGCATCTTGTCACCTGCAGGTAAAGACTCCAAGATAACCAAAAATTACTTCCCATTCAGAAGTTAAGACACTTATTCGAGCTTGCAATAAGCTCTACCACCGTTACCACTGTTAGACTTAGGGCACACAACTAAGAGGGGGGTGAATCAGTTGTGCAAAACTTTCTCCAATTTACACACTTAAATCCTCTTAGTGATTAGCAGTATATTAAACATAAAACATAATGCATTCAAATCAAAAAGCAAAAACTCATCAACACATAAGACACCAAGATTTTGACGTGGAAAACCCGGTTAAGGGAAAAACCATGGGGTGATTAACCCAAGAATGTATTCTCTATTAGAAGAATAGAAAGAACAAAATGGCACTTGCCAATTAGGGCTCACTGCCCGAGCACACTGCTCACAAGAGGCTCACTGCCTACAAGAGACACACTGTCTACAAAGAATTAAGTATCAACTTCATGAACTGGAGAATAGCATCTTCACCATGCTTGAATCAGTTCCATTAAGCTCAATACTTCTGCTCTGCCTTTCACTCTCCTCTTCACTACCACATTCTCATCTCCACACAAAAAGGCGATATCAGACTGACTTTGCAATCCCTTATTTATACAAGGCATCAACTTAAGAATGATCATCTAAGTTGGCAAACATTCATAAGATCATCTGATAGATGCATAACTCATCCGGTTGGCCTGTCTCAAGAAGAACACCATCATATAGAAGTTACTCTTCAATTGCGGGCTCCAACTTCAATGCAGACCACCAACACGAACTGGACACGATCCAAAGACCACCACAAGCTCTTCTGAATCACCAAGAACATCCACACTTCATCTGCTTACTGGAATCCTTCTCTCCTCCATCCAGAACCTCAAGAACATAGTCTGTCATTACTGTCACAAAGGAATAGGTTCTTCCAGACCTTCAAACCACGAACCAATCGACTTGACACTTCACCAAGATGTCCTCAACACTTCCTCAAATCTGTAGAATGGGATAATGCATTTCCATATCTCACCGGACCTATCTGTGTCACTCTGTCACCTCCGAACACCTGCCAGAGCCGGTTCTCCTTGAGTGGCCATAACTTCTTCAGATCTTCATGCGGACCTCTAAAAACTTGACTGGATCAACTCAAGACTCATATCTACAAACCCTTTGAACCATAACCTATGATCTGTATCTTAGCTAGGATCTCCACTTCACTGTCTCCATTGCTCTTCTCTGCTCATCCAATCTTTCTCATCAATGCAACATGAGTATGTTGACATCAATGACAACACCGGTTAGGCCCATACTTGCAACAATCTCCCCCTTTGTCATTGATGGCAACATATGATGTGAAAAACCATCAAGACAAGAACTTTTCCTTACAGTCACAACTCCCCCTATCAGTAACAACCATTCACATGTCTTCCTTCCTTTACTACTCCCCCTTTGATCATCAACCACTTATTTTTCACATGTCTTCTCTCCCCCTTTGACATCAATAGCAAAGGGCTTATACTTGCAACTCCAATACTTCATAATCACACCCGCTGCTCCCCTTGAGTAGCAGCTCCCATCAATCCGGATCATAAGATATGACTGTGACATCCATCGGACTGATGCACCTCAGTGCACCTTAGTTCATCACCAGAGGGGCAATAACCCCTAACTTCTCCCTAAGATACTCAAAAGAGTCCTTAGGTAGAGGTTTAGTAAAGATATCTGCAATCTAATCCTTGGAGGGCACAAACTCCAATCTGACTTCATTCTTGTTCACTTGCTCTCTCAAAAAGTGAAACTTGATAGATATATGCTTAGTCTTAGAATGCAACACCAGATTCTTAGATATATTTATTGCACTTGAATTATCACAGAAGATTGTGATAGGCTCCTCATACTCTACTTTAATATCTCTTAGCATCTACTTCATCCATAAAACTTGAGTGCAACTACCTACTGCTACTATGTATTCTACTTTAGTTGTAGATAGGGATATTACCTCTTGTTTCTTGCTTAGCCAAGAAACCAATCTCTTTCCCAAAAAGAAAGCTCCACCACTGGTACTCTTTCGGTCATCCACATCTCCTACCCAATCAGCATCTGTATATGCATGAAGAGAGAAATTATGATCTCTAGGATACCACAGACCATACTCAACTGTCCCTTTTAGATATCTAAAGATCCTCTTGATTGCCATGACATGGGATTCTCTAGGATCAACTTGGAATCTAGCAATAAGACCAACAGCTTGCATAATATCTAGTCTAGTTTGAGTGAGATATAATAATCCTCCAATCATTGATCTGTACTTTGTCTGGTCTACCTTAGGAGAGTCATCATCTTTGCTCAACTTACATCTGGTTTCCATGGGAGTATTCATTGGTTTTGAATCTTCCATCCCAAATTTCTTCAACAGTTATTTCACATATTTGGTCTGAGAAATGAAGATTTCTTTCTTTGTTTGAGTAATTTGTAGACCCAAGAAGAAATTCATTTCACCAAGCATAGACATCTCAAACTCACTTTTCATTTGATTTGCAAAAGTTTTACACATACTATCTCTTCCTCCAAAGATGATATCATCAACAAATACTTCAACAATCAAGATGTTTTCATGATCAATTTTGAAATATAAGTTACTGTCAGCAGTACCTTTGTTGAAACCAATCTTCAAAAGATGGTTGTCCAATCTTTCATACCAGGCTCTTAGGGCTTGCTTTAATCCATACAGTGCCTTCTTCAACTTGCAGACCATATCACCATGATCAGACAACTGAAATCCATCCGGTTGCTCTATATACACTTCTTCTTCCAAGTCACCATTTATAAAGGCAGACTCGACATCCATCTGATATACCTTGAAATCCTTGAAGGCAGCAAAGGCAAGGAATAATCTGACTGCTTCAATTCTTACCACCGAAGCAAACGTTTCTTCAAAATCAATTCCTTCTATTTGAGAGTAGCCCTTGCAGACCAATCTAGCTTTATTTCTGATTACTTCACCAACTTCATTTAGTTTGTTCTGGAAGACCCATTTGGTTCCAATCACATTCTTGTTTCTAGGTCTGGGAACAAGATCCCAAGTGTGATTTTTCTCAATTTACATCAACTCTTCCTCCATTGCTTTGGTCCAGTTTTCATCATTGCGGGCTTCATTTATTGTCTTAGGTTCAATCTTTGATATCAGACAATATTCATCTAAATTTTGAGCAATTTTCCTTCTGGTTTGCACACCTTTGCTTTTGTAACCTATGATCTGATCTTCAGAGTGGTTCAGTCTTACATACCTTGGAACTTTGGGAGTTTCTTGCACTTCTTCTTCTTGATCAGGCTCATTCAGACCTATCCCTTCTTCCTGATTTACCAGATCAGTTTGAATCTGACTTTCAGAAGAGGATTGAACTCCTTGAACCAGAACACCATTCTGATCATCTTCATCATATTCATGAAACCTTGAGGGTTTCTCTATTCCCTCATCAACCTTCACATTTGTACTTTCTATCATCTTTCTTAGTCTCTTGTTATAACACCGGTATGCTTTACTTTGAGTATAGTAACCCAAGAATATTCCTTTATCACTTCTAGCATCAAACTTGCCTAGATCTTCATCTCTTTTGATGTAACATTTGCTACCAAAGACTCTAAAATATCTTATAGTAGGAGTAATGCCAAACCAAAGTTCATAAGGGGTCTTACCGATATTGCTTCTGATTTGGACTCGATTGAGAGTATAGACTGCAGTGCTGACAGCTTCTCTCCAATAGATCTGAGGAACATTTGCTTCCATCATCATGGTCCTAGATGCTTCTTGGATGGTCTGGTTCTTTCTCTCCACTACTCCATTCTACTGTGGAGTCCTGGGAGTAGACAACTGTCTCTTAATTCCATGTTTCTCATAGAACTCTATGAACTCATCAAATGTGAATTCTCCACCTCTATCAGACCTCAGACATTTCAAATTTAATCCTGTTTCATTCTCTACCATAGCCTTGAATATTTTGAATTTCTCAAGAGCTTCTGATTTCTCCTTTAGAAAGGTTACCCCCATCATCCGGGAATAGTCATCAATTAGCAGCATGAAGTATCTATCACCTTGAAGACTCCTGGTTCTTGCCAGACCACAAAGATCAGTGTGAACTAAGTCTAATAATCTGGTAGAAGACAGTTCCTTGCTTTTGAATGTGACTCTACTCAGCTTACCCAACTGACATTCCTTGTACAAGCTGTTAGTAGGTTTCACCAATTTTGGAAGATCTATTACAGCCTAAGTATTGCTTATCTTGATGATATTATCAAAATTTACATGACACATCCTTCTATGCCATAACCAACTCTGATCAACTTGAACAAATAAGCAGTTTTTACCAGTACCAACCAAGTGGAAGATATTACCTTTAGTTTGAGTACCGGATGCAATCTTTGTTCCAAAACTTTCAAAGATTTTGCATTTTCCATCCTTGAATCAGAGATCATAGCCTTTGTCCACCAACTATCCAACACTGAGAAGATTGTGCTTCAAACCTTCAACATATAGTACATTACCAGTTTTGTTTCTTCCATCAAAAGAAACAGTTCCTTTTCCTCTGATTCTACCAGCAGAATTTTCACCAAACTTTACCACTCTTCCTTCATATCTTTCCAAATCTACAAACTTATTTTTGTCACTTGTCATATGGTGAGAGCATCCACTGTCAATGACCCAATCATCCTTCTCTTCAATTTGGGTAGCCAGAGCTCTTTCCACAGTCTTAAGATTGACAGATACAGAGGACATTGGATCTTCTTCCTTGATGGCAATGAACACCCATTAATTTTTGGATTTGTTTCCTATCTCTGATTCATCTTCTTTTACTCCTTCATTATCATCATCTTCATGTACATAGTAACAGTTCTTTTGGAACCTTGGCTTGTTAGGATTTTGCCTTGAAAATCTTTCCGGACACCTTGAGGCAAAATGACCAATCTTATTGCAGTTAAAACACTTAAAAGGTAATTTTCCTTCATACTTACCGGATCCTCTTAGCAGCCTCTTTGCAATAAGGGCTTCAAGTTAAGTAGTTTCTACTTCTTCTTCTTCTAGATCTTTTCTTGCTTTTTCATACCATGACAATTTCCTTGAAGAATTCTCTTCCCAATCAAACCCTTGTTTACCTTTAACAGAGGCATTGGCTTTGAATGCAGATTCAGTCTTAGCGGGGTCATCTCCAAACTCTATCATTTCAAATGTAGCCAATTTCCCAGCCAATTGATCTCTTGTGACAGTTGTATGGGCTCTGAATTCTTCAATGGCAACAGCCTTGATTTTGTAAGAAGCAAGAAGGGATCTGAGAATTTTACCAACAATCTCATTTTCATCCAAGACTCCACTAGCATTTCTAATTCCGCAAACCAGCTCATTCACTCTTGGCATAAAAGTGGTAATATTTTCATCATCTCTCATCTTTAGTTTTTCAAATTTCCCTTTTAGACTCTGTAACCTTGCACATTTAACATACTGGTCTCCTTCATGCAAAAGTTCCAGTTTATTCCAAATCTCAAAGGCAGTTGCTAGGTCAATAACATTTGAGAGCTCTGAGTCAGATAATGTGCTTAGAAGAGCCTCTTTGGTCTGCAGATTGTTTTGAGCATTTGTGATTTCATTTAGGGTTGTCGGACCACCTTGTGGAGGTACATACGCTTTTGTAACCATGGACTAGTACGCCATTCCCATACACTGCAAGTGACATTTCATGCGACCTTTCCAAAGAGCAAATTTGGTTCCATCAAACTTCAGACTATCCTTCTTGTAAGATGACATCCTAGATCTCCTCAAGCGGTTAAGCTCCTTTTAGAGGAAATTGGCTCTGATACCAATTGTTAGACTTAGGGCACACAACTAAGAGGGGGGGTGAATCAGTTGTGCAAAACTTTCTCCAATTTACACACTTAAATCCTCTTAGTGATTAGCAGTATATTAAACATAAAACATAATTCATTCAAATCAAAAAGCAAAAACTCATCAACACATAAGACACCAAGATTTTGACATGGAAAACCTGGTTAAGGGAAAAACCACGGGGTGATTAACCCAAGAATGTATTCTCTGTTAGAAGAATAGAAAGAACAAAATGGCATTTGCCAATTAGGGCTCACTGCCTGAGCACACTGCTCACAAGAGGCTCACTGCCTACAAGAGACACACTATCTACAAAGAATTAAGTATCACCTTCATGAACTGAAGAATAGCATCTTCACCATGCTTGAATCAGTTCCATTAAGCTCAATACTTCTGCTCTACCTTTCGCTCTCCTCTTCGCTACCACACTCTCATCTCCACACAAAAAGGTGATATCAAACTAACTTCACAATCCCTTATTTATACAAGGCATCAACTTAGGAATGATCATCTAAGTCAGTAAACATTCATAAGATCATCTGACAGATGCATAACTCATCTGGTCAGCCTGTCTCAAGAAGAACACCATCATACATAAGTTACTCTTCAATTGTGATCTCCAACTTCAATGTGGACCACCAACACAAACTGGAAATGATCCAAAGACCACCACAAGCTCTTTTGAATCACCAAGAACATCCGCACTTCATCTGCTTACTGGAATCCTTCTCTCCTCCATCCAGAACCTCAAGAACATAGTCTGTCATTACTGTCACAAAGGAATAGGTTCTTCCAGACCTTCAAACCATGAACCAATCAACTTGACACTTCACCAAGATGTCCTCAACACTTCCTCAAATCTGCAACATGGGATAATGCATTTCTAGATCTCACCGGACCTATCTATGTCACTCTGTCACCTCTGAACACCTGCCAGAGCCAGTTCTACTTGAGCGGCCATAACTTCTTCAGATCTTCATGCAGACCTCTAAAAACTTGACTGGATCATCTCAAGACTCATATCTACAAACCCTTTGAACTGCAACCTATGATCTGTATCTTACCTGGGATCTCCACTTCACTGTCTCCATTGCTCTTCTCTGCTCATCCAATCCTTCTCATCAATGCAACATGAGTATGTTGACATCAATGACAACACCGATTAGGCCCATACTTGCAACAACCACTCCCTCCACTCATCATGGATAGTGGTATGGTTGGTGACATAATATAAAAGCTTACACCACAAAGTGCTCGACCACTTAAAGACATAGACATGTATCACATACTATCATTTATAATGAAATGATACTATAGGGATTCAAATAATCTAGGGTATTAGCTAGATATGTTATCATCATAAAGGTGGTAACATAATCATGCGATTATTGGGTTGAGTCTTACTCCCTCAATTTGCTATAATAGACTTAGATAAGATAGTAAAACAATAAACACAAGGGATAATAAAGAAATAGATACATAAACTTAGGGAAACTCAACACCACACAAGATTACTATTGACTACAAGAATGTTCTAAGAACACTGGTTAGTCAATTTGACATATTAACATCGAACCCTTACTTTGACTTTACCGACTATAGTCGAATCGAAATTAATTTCCAAGGATAAAAAGACTTATACTCACCCTGACTTATTCAGTCCATGAATAGTCAATTTGATACTCAGATGGCATTCTGATCTTTTCCAAACATCTATTTCCTTCTCCTCAGACTCTCCTTTCATTTTTGAAGGAAGATTTCTTTTCCTAGTTACACTAACAACCATATAACCATGATCATTATATCATCATTTAATTCATAAATCACTATAATAAAATAATCTTAACAATATATAATATCATGTCTTATATAATCATCAATCAATGTCCCTGAAATCAATAATTCCACTTGATATTTTCCACAAACATCAAATCATTAATCTAAAATTAACCATCCTATTAACCACATCAAAGCATGATTAATCATTTTGTTTACCACATAAAAGTGAGATTAAGCCTAATCATAAGTTGGGGATGTAACAATAAAACTCCTCAATAACTAAAAGAAATGTTCATAATTCTCAAAATTAAACAATTATTACATGTAGAGATATGTGTTTCAAGTGTTTCATTCCATATTTACTACTATGTAGAGCTCCATCTTTTAGGTATTGCATTACACATTATTACTATGCAAAGGTCCATCTTTTAGGTGTTGCATTACACATTTACTACTATGCATAGCTCCATGTCCCAAGGGTTGCATTCCACATGTTTACTACCATGCATAGCTCAATGTTTTAGGTGTTACATTTCATATAGTTTTTCTTTGTTAATTTGTGGTACTCACTCTTTTAGATGTTGTAAACATTATTCATTATTACACGGTTTCATTTCAATAGAATAAATCTAACATATAAGACATTAGTCATAACCAAAATTTCACATTGCAAGATCACATCTTGATTCCCTCATTATACTCACACAAGTAGACTCATTAATACTTGTTCATAAAATATACTCAAATGGGTCAATAATAATGCTCCATAATGCCCTACACTATGTTGAAACATTAGTGTGGTATAGCACCATATTGTATACATCCATGTTGGAACATGTGTACATTACAAAAACCAATAATATCCCAATGAGTGAATAATATTAATTATCCATCATTCATTGCACTATGTCAAAATATTAGTATGAAACAACATCATATCCAATAAATCCATGTCAAAACATGTGTATGGTATGGAAACCAAAATAAAATGTAAGAAATTCACATATCATAGAGTTCTCTAATATCTATCATCATACATAAGGAGGAATACAATTGGGGACCTCCATCTAACCTTGACAATCACTTCCTCCAATGCAACAGTTTCTCTTTATCATGCCATTATCAACACTATGCAATATGATAAGCATACACTATTAATAGCACAACATAAGATATAACTCTTACAAGAACTTTAAGTACACCGCATTCCTATGAATTCCATGCATATAATCAACATATTAACTCTTTTGAATAATCAATATACATCTTTCACTATGAAAGTACATAATGCCTCATTCAATTACATTAATATATCTTTTCAAATTAAAGGTTTCATGATAGCACTATAACAATAGCTATCCTAAAGAAATCAAGATGACACAAAGGGTCATTCAATCACTTACACGTAGCAAGAATTCTTCTTGTTATCATTGGGAATTGTACCCATATGCAAGACTAGAAAAGTTCTGCAATTCCGTGTAACATGGGTCTAATTTTAGGTTGTGGGTGCCCTATAGTGAAATTAGACCTCCAGATTGTGGGCTGGTTCCCTTCAAATGTTCTACTGGAATGTATGTATTGTGTTTTGGGAAAAAGGAAGAAAGAAACTATATGAAATAAAAGTTGTAAAATTCGGTGATGCACCTGAGTTAGAGAATAATATGCAATTTGGCTCACAATATAACTCAGAAATCTTACTTTCACACAATCCAATCTTGGCATAAAAATCACAAAAGTGATTCTAAGGAAGGCTTGAAAATAGGCTTTCTATGAAGGAAATGGTTTTTCACAACACAAAAGGACTACTTTCGGTTAACACAACCTAAGACCTCTGATGATTATATGCTTAATGTTGCAAGCAAGAAAGTGAGACAATAATTTTAAAGGTTTAATGGTTAAACACAGCAAAATTTCATCAAATCACTTCAAATAATTAGCACTAAATGGAAAGGTAACTTATTTGATCTCAAAGAAACAAAGGAAACACTGCAAAGAAGACAAAAATAGAACCTGTAACCTGCCGATCTCTTAATAAAATTGTAAAAATGAGCTGTAAAATTCTCCAATCTGTCTGAATCAAAATGAGCATCAAGAACTAGAAAAACAAATTTTTTCTTTACAATATATAGGTTTTCTCTCTCAAAGAGACATGTAAAATATGAACCTATAGATAACTGCCTCTAAAAATAATCTCTCACAAGCAACCTCCAAAATCCTCAAAAATAGGGTCTAAAACTACCACAAATTGAGCAAAAATAGCTCCAATTTGGGCCTCTCCATATGCTTGACCAAAAAGTTGACCAAGAATCCTAAAACTACTCCTAAAATCATGCAAAAACCTCCTAGGTGGCTTAGTTAACTCAACTAATCAATTTGCATGATTTGCTTTTAGCAAAATTGATTGTGAGTAAATAATAAAGTAATTAAAATAATTACTCTATTGTTAGTTACAATTTGTTCAAATTTGACTTTACAATTTGTGAAAAATAATAAAGTAATTTGTAAAATATTACTTTATTATTTATTAACAATTAATTTGTTTGTAAAATCATGCATGATGAGAAGAAAAAATAACACTCCTTATCTCTCCAATTTACAGTTGCCTAATTTGCATGATTTGAGCACAAATAGGACTTAGAAGAAAATAAAAATCCCCTTATACCTCCATGTGGGAAAAACCCCTAGTTTACATGATACATATTCATTAAGGCAAAATTTTACCCTTATCACTCCACATGCACTAAGGAGAAAATACTAATCCTCTCTGCAAGATAAAAACCTTAAGTCATCCTATCCATTATATATCTTCATGCACAAAACAATATACATTAATATCCTTATGATTCCTTTTGATGCCTTAGTGCATACACATATCTTTATATCTTGAGGTCACCTTATATCTCCATGTGCAATTTTAATATCAAGAAAACCTTATAACTCCATGCGTCAAACATTACACCATTACATATGCTCACCTTGTCTGCCACCTTGTAAACCTACTCTGTCTTCATGCATATCATGTCCTAATACAATGCTCCTTTGACCATACATAATAAAGAAGGATCTCTAACCTTTGAATGTTTGCAAAAAATGACAAAGAATCTTCTACTAGGCATGAGTTTCATATGAGGCAGCTTTGACCATGTCATTTAGTCGACCACAAAGGAATTAAATGAATCGTAAGGCATGAAGCCTTGCCTACTCATAGTACTGACCCTTTTGACTTTATAAAAATCAAGTGTGACAATGTTTGTCGGCCCCTCCAAGTCATGATGACTAGGAAATCTCAAGACTAAAGTCTTGACCATGGGCAAAAAATTGAGAGAAAGAACCATCGAACAAAATAGGAAATAACCCTAAAAGTTGTCTTCATTTTTTTATTTGGCATTCTCCCTCATTCACTCTACAACTGCATTCTATAGGTTAGGGTTTGAAGGACTCAAGCATATCTCTCTGGCTTTTTATTCTCCCTCTGGCCTTCTCTTGGTCGAATCTTCAGAATTTTGCATGCAAGAAAGAAGGTAAACATTTGTTTTGAGTATACTGGCATCTTTGTTGGTTTCTGCAGCTTCTTTCTCCTTTCATGGTTGCGGCTTCCATGCTCAGTGTTATCTTAATACATTACACATTCTTTAACAAAATTCTTTTTGTCTCTGCATCTTTATTCTTTGTAATTGTAACCTATTTTTGAGAGCTTGATACAAAAATGAGGCCGTGGATAAGTGCTTCTTCATGATAGGAAAACAAGGTAAACATTTGTTTCGTGTCTCTCCTGTAGCTTCATTTGTCTCACTGTAACTAAAGAATGACGAGGGTCTTCTAAGATTTATTGAAATGGGTATTACATTTTCTTGCAGAAAATGATAGATCTCTTTCAGTTGTGCCTACATACATCTCTTTTTCATCCTTTATTTGACTATCGGTGCAAAATCTTTAAGGGTTTTTTGATTTTATGACAAGGGTTTATTCTTTTATGCTCATACAAAACCTTCATTTGTTATGGCTATGCTCCATCTGTATGTAGACACAAAAAAAATGAAAAACTGATGAGGGCTTCTAAATATGAAACAAGGGTTTCAATTTTCTTTGCATCTTATAATTGTCACGGCCACCTTCCTGCAATATTTATTGTGTTCTCTTTCCGAATGTATATAGAAAAGAAACAAGGGTTTTAACTATTTGCATATGGGTATTCTATTTTTAGCATGAAAACATCTTTTCCTAGCATAGCTATGGTAGTAGATACATTTATCACTTTCTTTTGGCTGTAAGTGCAAGATGGTACTAGGGTTTGAAATTTTCTGACAAGGGTTTATTCTTTTCTGCACAAAAAGGCCTTCTTCTAGCATGGCTATGGTATTAGCTCCATCTTATGGCACTCATTTTGACTGTATACAGAAAAGAAACAAGGGCTTTACCTATTTGCATATGGGTATTACATTTTTAACATAAAAATGCTCTCCTGCTCATAGCCATGACATCTCTTCTCTGTATAGTAACTCTTTTTCTTTCTTCTCTCTTTTGTATCATATATCAACTGTATAAACACTCTGAGACAAGGGTTCTAAAAATATGAGAAAGTTTGACATTTCTGTGCAATGAAGGTTCTCTTGTAGCTATTCATGACACTTCTTTACTAATTCAAGACTTTGTAAGTTTTTCAAAAAACATAACAAAAGTTTGATATCTCTGGACTCTTTTTGTCTGATTTCTAGCAATGACTTGTCATTTTGTCTATAATTTTATCACTGCTAAATGCTTCTATCAAACAGTTTGTCTTGATCATTCTTTATACCTCTTGTGACTTAACACTTTCTGCATCTTCAGGCACAATCTGTATCTACTTTTGATTCTTAACTCACAATGCTTTTGGTGTATACTCCTTTTTATTGTGACTGTCATAGTCAGATGATGATGATGCATTTATCTTAACTGTCTTCAACTGTAGCTCTAAGGCATCATATGATAACAAGATTTTGACACTCAAAAAGTATGATTATTTTTTCTTTATCTCCACCTGTAACTTAAAATTTTGATACTCTTGTAGTGCACATTTTGTCAAAAACACCTGTCAACTGTTCATTCTCACTTGTCCTGCTCAAGGAACTTAATTGGCACATTCTCTTGTATCATTCACTTAATTCATACTATAAAGCATGTCTTATCAAGCATTGTTGTTCTGATACTTCTATTTGGCATTGTTATCTTAATGTATATCCTGAAAAGGGCATTATAGAAGCAATACTATCATGAACATGTCTTAATGACAGTTTATAATCTTGTGACATGTAAACCTATACTTCAACTGAGTCTGCTCAGTGACATCTTATGACAGTCTTGTCCTCTATTTCAACTGATTATTTTCTTAACACAAGTCTGTTCTTGTAATGTTGTTATCTGATTTACTTATGACAGTTAAGACAATGATCCATTCATCTAATTCTTCATTACATTTTGTATGTTCTATGACCTCTTAATTCTGATCTTTCAATGTTTGACCTATTTGGATGACTGTAGCATGAAATATGACAGCAATAAGGCATTCTAATGATAGTAGCAATAAAGAAAAGTACCTTTTCATTTCTGCATTTCTATATTATGTATATTGACAAGTTGATTCTGAAACATTGATCTCTTTGTGATCTGTAATGAGACAAATTGAATATATCTGATCTAATTCAATCAATCTGTTATCAAAGTGAACATAGTTTATAGGAACAACTGCTCCCTTTATCTTTATCATGATGACTCACTCCTCTGCAACTTGATTTTATGATGCATGATATATCTTAAATGATGCATCCTGTCTTTCATTTTGATATCCTTTTCAAATGAATAAAAAAGGGAAACATGATGGGCTCAACCCTTGTGAGAGCCACATTTTCTCCACATGTTTTAATGTCTTCAAATTAGCAACAATGCTTGTCCTATACCTGCACAGTGACCAAACAAGTTAGCATAAAAATATACCTGATAGTATTGATTGATCCTCTTCGTGGTTTCTTCCTGATTTGTGTCACTTATCGGATCTGATATCTCATATGAATTCATGATGTGATAAGTAGATGTTTCTATTTGATAAAAGCATGTGATAACTTTAAACATTAGGAGCACTAACAGGGTTGTCCCCAAAATTTCGCAGGTTCAACTGATGATGGAGCTGAATAGCTTGCATGTCTACAATTGCTCAGTCTAGTTACTCCCATGGCTTGTGTGGGACACATTTGAACACTTCCTTTAAACATGATCAGTTAATTTCTCTTATGCATATGATGTATATGTATTTCCTTTTCAATCAATGCATGAGATAAAGTAACGGATACTTGAATGTATGTTCAAAACATGACATGAAATAATAGTTTAATACAAATATCTTTCTTTCTTTTATTCAAAACTGATTAACTAAATAATCAATCTAACTTATAACTCCTGAAAGATAACATGATGCAAGAAGAACTGCATTTCTTGAATGACTGGTACCTTGGCAATCCTGTTCTCTTGTCATGATAACTCATTAGTCTTGATTAGACTAATGGGCTATCCTGTCAACTGAATCTCCTTCTCTGCTCTTGTCAAGATATCAACCAGTTCAATAAATGCATAACCTTGAAATTTTCTTTTTTCCTTCTGAACAATTACACTTAGGTCCAACTAATTTTAAGTGTGAACAAAAAATTAGTAACATTTCTAGTGACCTCTCAGAGGTGTTTGCCTACTAAACAGTTTAAAACCAGTAGTGTTTGCAATTCCATTGGGCATAGAGTCTTTTCTACCATGAACTTAAAGAATTTTTGCAACTCACACTAACTGAACACAATAGCAGCAACAAACTAAAAACTGAAACTAAACTGATTTGCTTAAAACAAAATCAGCAACATGTGCAAAAGCACTTCTTGAAAACAAAACAACAATAACTTGAAACTAAATGTGCAGAAGCACTTATTTGCAGCATAAGGTTGCCTTATTGGTAGCATAACTTGAGGTGAATCCCATTGAATAGGATTGGCAACACCTCACCATCTAATTTAGCAAGCTGGAATGCATTGTGTTGCTTGCATTTTGTTATTATGTATGGTCCATCCCACATTGCATCAAACTTTGTATGTTGTTCTAGTCTACTCTTTAACTCATTCCATTTGAAAACTAGGTCTCCTTCTCTATAAGCTCTTGGTATTGCCCTTTTATCAAATGTCCTTTTGATTTGGGCCTGGTGTGCTTCTAATGTTTTCAAGGCCTCTTCCCTAATTTCTTCAAGTTCAATCAGCTGTGCAAGCCTAATTTCCATTGGTTTGTTGTTCTTCAAGTAACTCTAGCTTTTTTTTGTAACTAAGTGTTGGCAACTCCACTGTTATTGGTAACTTGGCTTCCTTTCCATATGTAAGCACATAGGGTGAATTACCTGTTGATCTTTTGGGTGTAATCCTATCAGCCCATAATGCTAACTTTAGCTTATCATGTCAAGACCTCTGATTCTCATCAACTATTTTCTTTATGATTTTAATCAGATTTGTGTTAGTTGATTCAACCTGTCCATTACATTCAGGGTAATAATTTGATGAAGTATTCATAAATATGTTGTTTTTGATAGACCAATCAAATATTCTTAATCCAATAAATGCTAAAACATTATCTAAAATAATTGAGTCAGGGGTTCCAAACTTGGACACTAGATCTTGATAAAAATTTAGGACTGATGTTTCGTTAGCATCTTTCAAAGCAACTACTTCAGTCCATTTAGTAAAATAATTAGTAGCAGTCAAAATCCACTTGTGTCCTTGGTTTGAAGGTGGATTGATAGGACCAATGAAGTCCAATCCCCACTTGCCAAATGGTTGTTCTACTTGAATTGGATGCAAAGGCATTGCTGCCAATCTTTATTTACCTGCAAAAACTGAACACTTTAGACATTTCTTTACCCATTCATGAGTGTCTTTGAACATGTCAGGATATTAGTAACCAACTCTCATAATTTTTAGAGCCATTGTTCTAGCTGCAAAATGACCTCCAGAAGGTCCATCATGAAATTCTTCTAGAATTTTTTGAGTTTGATTTGGCTGTACACATCTTAGCAAAACATTATTAAAGTCCTTTTTGTATAGAACCCCATCAATTACAGCATAAGGAATTGCCTATAATCTGTAATATCTTCTTTTAGATTTGTCCAAGCCTTGTGGACAATCACCAATGTGCAGATAATGGATCATATCATGCACCCAACTTGTAGGGGGGTCTAGGACAACAGTTGTTTCATCGTTTTGAAGCACTGTCTCAGCCTCTCCTTTAAGTTCTTTGCTGTATTTGTCATTTTCTACAAGTTGTTCACATAGTCCTTTGCCTCAGACCAGCTTGGTGACCTTAATTTGTATGTCATATTCCATGACCTTGGTTATCCAACCTACTCTCTTATCACTTAAATCCTTACTGAGCAAAAATTATTTCACTATGGGGTGAGCAACCATTAACTAAATTCTATTATTTGACAGCATATGTTTGAACTTCTTTAAGCTCCCGATAACAACTAATACATACTTTTCAACAAAAGAATATCTTACCTCATAGTCATGAAGAACTTGGCTGAAAAATGCCATAGGCTATTCCATTCCTTCATTGTTCTGCTAACAAAGCATAGCTAATATAGTATTCACACTGCCAAATGCATATAAAATGAAGTCTTTATCAAAATTTGGATTTATCAGAGTGGGAGCAGCAGCAAGTGCCTCCTTTATTTCTTCAAAGCTCTACTTTCCTTCTTTGGTCCAGCTGAAAGGAATATTCTTCTTCAGCATTGCTATAAGAGGTTGTAAAAGTGATGCTATGTTAGGAATAAACCTTCTTACAAAGTTAATTCTTCCTAGAAAGCTCTATAAGCCTTTCTTGTGTGTAGGAAGAGGCAATGTCAATATTGCAGTATGTCTTTCAAGATCAATTGATATTCTATCTTTAGATACTATGTGTCCCAATAGTTTGCCTTCATGAATAGAGAAAATACTCTTCTTTGGGTTTAGTGATACCCCAAATTCTCTACATCTTTAAAAGATTAGTCTTAAATGATGAAAATAATTTTCAACTTTTTTAGAAAAAATAGTCACATCATCTAAGTATACAAGCACAAATTTATTAATCAGACCTTGAAAGGCCATGTCCATTGCTCTTTGAAATGTTGCACCTGCATTTGATAAGCCAAATGACATCTTTCTGTATGCTAGTGTGCCTGATTTTGTAGTAAAAGCTATCTTATACTGATCTTCTTCTTTTACAAGAATTTGGTTATAACCTGAATAACTATCTAATAAAGAGAATCTTTCTGCTCCAGAAACAACCTACAATATCTGTTCCATAGATGGTAAAGGATAATGATCCTTTAAAGATGCTTTGTTTAAATCGCGAAAATCAACACATAATCTGATTTCTCCATTCTTCTTTCTAACAAGAACTAAGTTAGAAACCCATGAAGTATGTTTGATAGGAAAAATGATATTACCTTCAATGAGTTTATTGAGTTATGTCTTCATAAGCACTTCCAACTTAGAATTTGGTGGCCTTTGCTTCTGTCTGACAAGTTTTGCCTTGGGTTCAAGCTATATTGTGTGTTGAGCCAACTCTGGGTTGAAACCTTTCAGATCTCCATATTGCCATGCAAATATGTCACTAAACTCTTGACAAAGCTGGACAAATGCTTGTTGCTCCTCTTTTGTACATATCTTTCCCAGCTTGAGTAACTTTCCTTTAAAGATCTCAATGGGCTCATAATGCTCTTGCTTTACTAATAATTTGGCCTTATCTTTTCTTACCTGGTCATCAATATTAAAGATAGATTCCAAGGTCACTAAGCCCTTGGGTAGCTTGTTTGATCTTAACTGAAGTATTTGATCATCATATTGCTGTACAAATTTTTGTTGATTACCTGCAGAAAATTTAGCCTCTTCCATTAAGAAATTTACAATTTGTTCATAACTATCAAACACTTGCCAACTGACATTATTATCTGGGACTGATGGTCTAATAGCAACTTTGACATATAAAGGAAAGTGAATATTTTTTATTTCAGCAGGAATATCATATTCAGCTCCTATGGCATATAATCTATCGGCTTGCTTGTTATCAGTTCTAGATACAGATATCAAATTAAATGCATCAAATTCTTCTATCATGTCCCAAACTCTATGCTTATACAATTTTAGCAAGTCATTTTTTGTAGCAGCAAGGTTTCTGACTTGTTTAACCACTAACTCACTGTCTCCAAAAACTTTTAAACACTTGATTTTTCTTTTTTCTTTCCCATTCTAGTCCATGAACTAAAGCCTCATATTCAGTTGAGTTGTTAGAACAGCTGAAAGAAAATCTGAAAGATGAATAATATTTCTCACCTATAGGAGAAACTATAATAGCCCCTCCTCTAGCTCCTATCTTGCTTCTAGAACCATCAAAATAAAGTTCCCAAAGATTATTCTCAGATTTAATAGTTTGTTGTTTCTCTTCTTTAATCAAATTTGGAATAACTATATTATTCTCTTGAATCATGTACACACCAAGGCCTATCTCATCCATTTGCTCAAATGAATCTGTTTCATGATTCTCTGTTGCCCATTAATCTAAAACCATATCTGGAATTCCCTCTAGAGGTGTATTTGGGTCTTGGATAGGAATCAGATCATCTTGATAAAAAATGGAAAGGTTGGCATTTATGGAACTGGGTCTGTAAGGTTCCCGGTGATCTTTGGCTAATGGCTCAGATTTGATTGTAACCTTGGTTCCATATCTAGTTCTGAAGAATAAATGTGTCCAATCAGATGACAAATATCCTCCTAACCTTGTTGTAAAATCTCTGGATAAGCAAATAGCAAAGATAGGTGGCAAATCAATGACATAAATGTCCTGATATATAACAAAGTTTGGATAGGCATGCAAAGTAAGGTCTAAATTTTTTAACATTCCAACTGTACTCACTTCAGTTCCATCCATTTGTACAACACCTCTAACAACAGGCTCATATTTCAGACCTAACTTATCAGCTAGTTGTTTTGGCATAACTGAGCTGTTGGCTCCTGAATCTAACATGCAATTATGTACTAGATAGTAACCTACAATCAAGGTGACATAAAATGGTGGAGGTTTGCCTACTAGTTTAGGCTGTTCTACACTTTTTTCTGCCTCATTTGTAATCATAATTTGAGGTTGATGTGTTTTTTGTACTTCATTTGACAAAGGTAACAGAGATAATGCACTTTCTAAAAAATCCTTTTGTCCTGGAATGTGCAAAGCATCTAAAATAGACATGCTTACTATTGCCTTTTTCATATGATCCAAGATATTGAAAGCAAGACCACTAACCTTTTGTTGTACTTTTGGGACAGCAACCTCTGGTTGGTCTTTAGTTGGCTGTTTATTTTCTACAGTTGGCTGCCTTGACAAAATATGCAAATCTTTTGATGTAGAAGCTTGATTCTGTTCATTCTGAGTTGTAGAAACTGTACTTTTACCTTTATCAGCTTGCTCATTTACATTTACAGCTTGCTGTTTACCAGTATCAGATTGTTGATTTGCAATTCCAGCCTGTTGTTGCAAGTCAACAACTCTCTTTTTTGATCTTGTGTTTGCTGCAATATTAGTAAATGATTGATTTTGACTTGGCAACTAATTTACACCACAAAATTCATTAGCCTGCCAATTCATTAAAGCTACATCAGGATTAACATAATGAGTCTGAATATCCAGCCAGTTGTTTACATCACTTGCTGAATTTTTAGCAGTAGCATAATTATTCTGTACCATCAAAGCTTGACTTACTATCCCATTTGGGCAAGTGGCTTGATTATGAGGCTGATTACAGGGATAACACCATGCATAATCATGAACCATGTTATTTTGTATAGGCACTATCTCTTTTTATGTACTAACAACATTTGGGTTATACTGCTAATTTGGCCTATTGTTGTAATTTCTCCTTTGACCTTGATAATCTGCCTGATAACCAAGTCTATTTGCTTGGTAAGGGGCTGCTTGGTAAGATCTATTATTTTGGTTTGTTTAAATTTTCAAACTTACTAGGTCATTGCTCATAGTCTGCAATATTTTTGCTATACTTTGCTGGTTTTCTTTCAACTCTTGAAACTCATAATGAATGGGATCTGTACTATTCTTTACATTTGCTTGATAACCAAAAGATGGTATTGATGAAATATGTGGGGTTAAAATTGGAATTAAAGGCTATATATCTAGAAAAATTAGCATTAGAGGCCTAGGTGCTATTTTACCAACTTGTATTAAACTGTTTTCTTCTCTTATTGCAATATCGAAAGCAGCAGATAAAGTTACCCCTCCCATAGATTGTATCATAACAGTAATATTAAAATTTAATGCCCTCAAATAATACAAAAAAGCATGCTCTGGTGATGGTTTCACTATTTCAGGGATTCTATTCCATGTTTTCTAAAATATGAAATTAAAATCTATCATTTGCTCTGTTGGTTTTTTCCCAGACTGGATGCTTATTCCCAGATTTCCCTACAAGGTAGCCATCAATGATCAACAGGATCTCTGGGCCAGGGGCCAACAGTGTAGGAGATAGACTCTATATTTTATCTCCTCTTCTTCTTCAGGCTCTGCAAAACCTAGGGGAGTATTCCCTACTCAACATCCATGAGGATATACATACAAGGCTGGGATGCTGACAGAAAGCAGATAAGTCCTCCTGTAAGTAGACCAAAATTGTAGGATAAGAGCAAAGGGGCTAGCTTTGGGCCTATTTGCAGTTGTAGACAGAGGACTGAGGATCCTAAAACTAATTCTAATGTCCTAATGGTTGTTTTAGATTTTGATTTTGATTTTAAGTTTGGATGCAGAGCTGGACATGGTTGTAATACAAACACAAAGCAAGATTGGTGCCTATCCAGGGCCTGGAGTCAGTAGACATACACCTGTGAATGATATGCATGAACAACTAAAACTGGATTTCAGGGGGATATATATGATACCTGCCTTACAGATATCCCCCAATACAAAGTATTAAGCTATCTATACTTATGGCATCCCTACTGCAGTATACCCTTCCGAATGTTCAATATGAAAATAGTTTAATCTACCCCTTGAGCAGAAGTTAAAAGATCAGACATTCAACACAGGAATTCTATGTTCTAGAGTCTCAAACATTGCTTAAATATCCAAACTCAGAAGAAAGATACATGCAATACTAGAGATAGAATTAACAAAACACATGCTAACATAGCATTTCTCATATAGAATTAACCATGAAATCAGTGGATTCATGCAAAAATGTACAACAAGAGATACATAAACTCACAGGTTTAACTGTATAGAGCAACCAAAACGAACTGTATTGTGTTACAGAGCCAAATATTCAACTTTCAACAAACAAAAAAATGAGTAACACTTCCTGCTTATAACAGCCAGAGAAGCATACTCAGCATTAATTACATGGGCTTGACAAAAATCTGCCAGATACAGTCCTACCAAGGAATGGCGCTCAGAAGATATTAATGCAGCAGACAAAGGGGGGGCCTCGAGCCATGCGCTGCCATCTGAGAGTCTTCTTCCATGATCAGGCGACTTCACTGTTTGTACCGTCGCCCACACCCCCTGCACTGTTGCCATTGATGGCTCAACTACCCGCAACCACCAGGAAAAACACCGTAGCATTCAAAAAGAAATTCCCGCCAAAACATGCTTCTTCGCAGGTCGAAATTACATAGGGGAATAATCCCACATGCATGGTGAAGAGATCACTTTATTAGTCCATAAACATGGTTGCACACATACTAAGTGTCGAGCGCTTTTGCCGCACTCGACACACAAGCCTTCGCCCAAGAGCCCATCGCCGTGACACAAGCCATCAGTGAACACCCAAATTCTCCTGTCGACCTCAAAAGTTACGTCGACGCCTACATTACATTCCTTTGTCGGTAAGACCAACACTATCAGCCAACCTGAAAATCCTCCTGCCGACACCCTTAGTCACACCGACAAACACCTCCCGAAAGCCTCTAACTTCTACATCGGCCAGAGAAGAACCATTGGCCAGCTCCACAAATCTCCTGTCGACCTCAAAGGTTACGCCAACGCCTATTTCAGATTCTTCCGTCGGCCAGAAATGAACCATCGGGCAAGTAAGAAACCTCACTGCCGATATAATAACTCCCACCGATGGCCCTACGGGCCTCATCCCTCCGTCGGCCAAACACATGCCAATGATACCATCGGCCAGACACCACTCCATCGGTGAACCCTTCGCCATCATACCCGATAGCCTCCATCATGCCGATGGAAAATCTCCATCGGTGAGAACAACACAAAAGTCACCCCAACATGCCAAACATTAATTCCCCTTCGGCCAGACCTCCCCCTGTCGGTCTAGCATAAAATTACCTCGCCGATGAAGAGTGATACACCAATGAACACCTCCCTACCACCAACCTGATCACCAAGAAGCCTGCGAAGTCATGCCAATGGGCAAGAAGATATAGGTTTTAAATGAAGAAACCCTCTAAACATTAAGAATCAACTTCTAAGTCAAAATGAGCACCAACACTGGCTCCGAATGGGGACGTGCAGGTGAAAACCTGCAGCGAGAACCAGATCTCCGAGCAGACCAGGCAAAAAGCCAAAAAAGCACGAACTGTACAGAATATTTACACTATATATATATTTTTACAAATGTGCACAAGGATAGGCCATCTATGCAAAATAAAACTTAAGGAATTGGCCATGCACAGGCAATTCCAGAACTTCACCATCTAGGGCCTGGAGGAAATAAGAGTCCTCCCCATGAGTGCTGCAAATCTGATATGGGCCCATCCATAAGGGTTCAAATTTACCATGCTTACGCTTGTCCTGATTTTTTGCATTCCAGATGAGTACCAGATCATTGACTTGAAACTTCCTTTTTGTAGCTCTCCTATCAAATTGATATTTCATATCTTGTTGTCTCTTGAGGTTAATCTGGTGTGCTTTCCTTCTATTCTCATCCAATGCAACCAGTTGATTCACTCTTTCTGTCATGGAGTCTTCAATCTCCTCATCATTCTCCTGGATGAATCTGTAAACTGGTAGGAGATTGTTTATGGGCAACCTGGCTAATGCACCATACACTAGCTCAAAGGGTGACATTCCAATAGCCTTTTTTACTGTCACTCTGTCAGTCCATATTGCTAACTTTAATTTTGAGTCCCAAGCTCTCTTGTTCTTGTCTAGCATCCTCTTGATAATTTTCATGATGCTCTTATTGCTTGATTCTGCTTGACCATTTCCTTGTGGGTGGTATGGTGATGCATATGATAGATTGATCCCATATTTGTTGCAAAAATTAACAAATTCACCTGATCTGAAGCACATAGCATTATCAGTGACTATCTTGAATGGTACTCCAAACCTGATGATAACATTTTCCAGTATGAAATCTGTCACCACCTTACTTGTAGCTCTCTTAGTTGGAATGGCCTCAATCCATTTGGTAAAGTAATCAGTTGCCACTAAAATCCAACTGTGTCCCCCACTTGACTTGTCTGCAATTTCCCCTATGAAGTCAATTCCCCATTACTAAAATGGAGCATCCACAGTTACAGTTCTGAGGGGTAAAGCACCATCATATCTCAATTTTCCTGAGAATCTTTGGCAAGGGTCACACTTCCTTACTAACCTTTGTGCATCTGAAAAGAGAGTGGGCCACCAATATCCTGCTCTGAGAGTCTTATGAGCTATTGTTTGAGCAGTATAATGTCCACCACACAATCCTTTATGCATATTAATCAAAACATTGTTAGCCACATCTTCATCCACACATCTCAGCAGCACACCATCAGGGTTTTTCCAGTATAGCTCACCTTGAACAATAACATACCTGATTGCATGTAACTTTAAAGTCCTCTTTTAACTGTCACTGAAATGGGAAGGACAATTCAGATTTTGCAAGTAGTAGATAATATCCTTGTACCATTCAGATCTTGATACATTTACACTCTCATTTTGGACTGCATTAACTTGGCATGCTTCCAAGTTTGACTGTGCCATCATCTTGGCTAATCCTTGTCCTCTTACCAACCTGGTAATTTGTATGTCTATGTTGAACTCTTGCAGTTTGTTTATTCATCTGCACCTTCTTCCAGTCACCTCCTGTTGAGTGAATATATCTTTGACTGCTGCATGGGGTACATATGCAATTATATGTGATCCTACCAGGTATGGTGTAAAACTTTTGATGGCTCTAACTAATGCATATGCCTATTTTTCCATAATATCATACTTCAACTCAGAAGCCTGCAAGGACATACTAAAGAAAGCTATGGGCTGTTCAAAACCATCTTCATTTTTCTGTAGCAAACATGCAGCAATAGTGTGAAAGGAAGCAAATGAAAATACTTGGAATGGCCTAGAAAAATTAGGAGATTTAAGAACAGGGGCCATCTTGATTGCCTCTTTGATACTCTGAAATGATTCTATTGCTTCACTTTCCCAGTTGACAGTTGCATCCTTCTTCATCATCTTAGAAATGTTCCTTGTAGTTTCTGCAAAGTTGGGAACAAATCTCCTAACAAAATTTATCTGTCCAAAGAAGGACTAAACCCCTTTTACAGTTTTTGGCATTTGAATTCTGTCGATAGCAGCCACTCTCTCTGGATCTATCCTAACTCCATCCTTGGAAACAATGTGCCCTAGGAGTTTTCCTTCAACCACCCCAAAAGCACACTTCTTTGGATTTAAAGAAATGCCATACTCTAGTGCTCTTATGAAAATATGCTCTAGATGCAAACAATGATGCTCTTCTTTCTTTGAATAAGCAGTCAGATCATCTTGATATACAGCCAGGATTGAATCAATCAACCCTGCAAAAGCAACATCCATTGCTCTTTGAAATGTAGCACCTGCATTTGTTAGTCCGAAGGGCATTCTAACATACACATAAGTTCCCCATGGAGTGGTGAAGGCAGTCTTATACTGTTCTGATTCCTTTACCTTCACCTGATTATAACCTGAAAATCCATCCATCATGGATAAGAGTTCACAACCAGTCACTCTCTGCAACAGAGCTTCCATATTAGGCAGTGGATAGTTATCCTTTAAAGAGGATACATTCAAGTTCCTGAAATCAACACAAAGCCTAATATCACCATTCTTTTTTCTGACTGGGACAAGGTTAGACACCCAAGTTGAATGTCTGATTGGCACAATTATTCCAGCTTCCCTAAGCTTTTTAAGCTCTTCTTGCATCTTTGGGGCTAAGGTAGGATTAATAGGTCTTTGCCTTTGTCTAAATGGCTTAGCTCCAGGCTTCAATGGGATCTCATGCTGGAATAGATCTTCCCTATAGGCTTTTAGGTCCTCATACGACCAAGCAAAAACATGTTTATACCTTCTCAGTAATGCAATCAGCATACTCCTAATGTGTGGTTTGAGCTGCTTACCAATATATACCTTCTTAGGGGCCTGAGATGTTCCCAAATTTATCTCTTCTAAATCTTCCTTATTTGTGGGAGATGTCCTTGTGACCAATTTGTCTCTACTGTCAAAAGCTCTTTCCAAAGCTACTAACCCTCTAGGGATTTTATTAGTCTTCAATTGAATTATCTCTTTTCCCACAAGAGTTTCTTTTCCATCTATAATTTCTACAAAAGCTTGGAAATCAATTTCTTGATTCTCATATTCATCTATGCAGTGCAAAAATTTTAACAAATCCCTATCATCATTAAACACTTGCCAACTGCATATATTTTCTGGTACTGCAGGCCTGATTTTAACTTCTACATTTATAACATCTGACAGAGTGATGTCATCTGGCCTTATTGCAACATTAGCTAAGAAATCAGCCATAACATTCTTTGATCTCTCTACCCAGCCTATTGAAAATGCATCAAAAAGTTCAATGGTATCCCAAACAGCATGCTTATATTGTTTCAATCTTTTGTTTTTTGAAGCATATCTATCTCTAATTTGGGATACAATCAACTCAGAATCCCCAAATACTCTTAGCATTTTGATTCCATGTTTGAGAGCTATATTTAGGCCTAAGATTAAAGCCTCATATTCTGCAATGTTGTTTGTGCAAACAAACCTCAGCAAGAAAGAAAATTTGAGGAGCTTACCAGTTGGAGACAGGAAAACAACTCCAGCTCCAGAGCCTTCTTTTGCACAAGCTCCATAAAAATACATGGTCCATAAACCTTGCTGGTCCAGCTCTTTAATGCAGACATTTTTCTCTTTATCTTCTCTATCATCTGAGACAACCTTGAAGTTATCACAGTCAGTGTTTACAAAGCATATCTGTTCCTCTGCTTCTTGGTCTTCCACTGTCTCTGATGATCTTTGTTCTCTAATTAACTTAACATCCCTGCCATTCATTGGAATCATGGCATATGACAGGTCCAGCTGCATACTTCCACCAATTAGTGCTGCCCATCTTCTTGACAGCAACATACCATACTATGGCTTGATGTCAACCACTGTTATATTCATTTTATATCTTTTCTCAGGAAATGCTGCCAGTTTGAAATCTACATCCTTCATGATTCCAATAACTGGTACCTCTCTGGCATCCATAGCATAACATTTTCCACATGCCTTGTCGATTTTCAATCCAGCTTGTTGCATGATGGCCAAAGGCATGACATTTGTAGATGCTCCAGAGTCAAGCATATAATTTCTGATTATTTTTCCATTTATAACCAAGGATACATAAAATGGTTCCACTTGTGAAGGACACTTTGTCATAGTCACTCCTAAATAGACTTCAGGAGCCTCATCTTCCTCATTACACATGACATGCTTCTCACCCTGGATCTGAACATTTTGTTTAGTTTGAAAAGGCACCCCTGAAATTAGGGATATTGTCCTATTCTTGATCTCTTCAACCTTCATCAGTTCCATAAGTGGAACAGAGACTTTTACCTGGGAGAGGACTTGATCTATATCAAATGAAGCATAATATTGTATAACAGTTGTAGCTTGCTCCACGGTCTTACTCTTATCCTGAACTGATTTAGCTTTTACTTTCATAGTTCCTTGATCATCATTCTTGTCTTGGAAATCTTTATCTTGATCTTCAGCTTGAGGGATTCTATTTTCTGGTCCTTGAGATTCATGACCCGTTCTATGTCTAAAATTTTGTTTATTATTAACCCACTGCCTCTTTTGTGGTTCAGTTCCTTTATGACCATGCACTGGCTGACCTGTAGAAACATCTTCTAGTTGACGCAAGCTACTTATCTGAGCTTTACCTCTGAGATTGTAGTTACTCTTGACTTGGGCAACTACTGCAGCTGTGAAGGCCCTAATTTCCTCATCAGAAGGTCGTTGTAAGTTACTCAGAAAATTGTGTGAGCTCTGAGCATACACATAGCTCTCTTCATTACCTTCATCATAAAATTCCTGTTGACAGGCCTGAATTCCATTATCTGTACTCTCATCAGCATCATAAATGGGGTATCCATTGTTTGTGGACATCATATTAACATCATCATCTTGCACATAATGTGGCTCATTGCATTCATTACAAGATGTAGCATTATCACACAAGGACTGAGCAATCATACACTGTGACTATGAATGTGGCATCTAACAAATTATACACCACGGAGTATCATCAACAATATTTACAGCTTTCTTTAGAGGATCAGGAGTTTCTTTGACATGTTGAGTCCTCTGATTTGTGCTGTTATGTGGGAATATAGGCTTACCATTATGCCAATTGGTATTATACGGCATGTCATGCAATGATGGCCTCTTTTCCTGCCTTTGATAGACTTGCCTATCAGGACCTATCCCTTTTTCACTTCTAGCTAGTCTGTAACTGAGGTCCTTAACAACATTTGCCAATTTGTCTATCTTATCTTCAGGGGTAGATGTATTACCTTGAGTGTTCTGAGGCTTGTTTGGATTCTACAGAATTTTCACATCATCCCTTCTGTTAGTCTTGCCTGATGCTTTCCTATTGTTCTCAATGTTTACTGCAATTCTGAAAGCATCCCTGATAGTAGCAGGACTTTTATCTCTTAATCCATATGCAGTTTTTGCATCAAAAGCATTGATATACAATATTATGCACATTGGTTCATTTGGCCTCATGTGATGTGGCAATTTGTTTAACACTTTAGTAAATCTTGCATTAAAATCTACAACCTGCTCATTTGACCCTTTAGTGATACTGGTAAACTCATTTACAAAAAAGCTAGGGTTAGTTTTGTCGCCATATTGCTCCTTAAATACCCTTTTAAAATCATCCCATGATGAAATACTCCTGTCAGGCAGATTCTTGTACCATTCTCTTGCCTCATCTACTAAAGATTGCATGAATGACTTCATGAAAACATCCTCATGTTCAACCTCAAAGTTATCCATGACATTTTGAAAAGCTTTTAGATGATCTTCTCCTGACACAGTGTTGTTTCCTGGAAATTTAGGCACCTACAGCCTCAGATGCTTGTCAATGGGTTTAGGATACCCAGGAATACCATCAAATACCAGCTGCCTGAATCTATCTAACTGCATGGGCTGTCTGTCAAACTGATTAACATTGATATTTCTATTTGCATTCTGGTTTCTTACATTGTTCAGTGGTATCCTAGCACCATTCACATTTTGTCTTTCATCATTATGCTGATGTTGCACTTCATTTCTTTGTTGATGTCTCTGCACATTTGCATTCTCAAGGGTAGGAATTGAATCATTTTGGGCAGTCCTTAAAGCTTGCACTTTCTGCCTCATGTCATCTCTGATTTTCATGGCTTGCAGATACTCTAATTCTGCTCTCAGATTTCTGATTTCTTTAGCTAACTGTTCTTCCTTAGGCATGGAGGTAGATGGTCTCATACCATTCTGGTCATCATCTTCATCATCCTTCAGAGACTCTGCCTCTTCAAATCTATCACTAGGGTCTAGAAATGGGCGTTCTTGGAACACTTCTGACCTCATTCTCATGCTACCACCCTGTTGCCTCTCATATGCACCCTGAATATCAGCTTCTACATTTGAAAAGTAAGGCACATGTTGTCCTGATGGCCTAGGGTTGTCTTGCATATCATCATTTTTTCTGGGGGAACCCTCATGACTGACTGAGACAGCTCCCTTTCTTCTATACATCATTCTTCTTGTTACTGGTAACTCTTCAAATTAAGGATTTTGTTGGGATCTTCTCCCCTGCATATAAGTTTTACTTTGACCGGTTGGGAGATTACTTTGGAGTCACCACCTATTACTAGGAACTAGGAACTGTTTTCTTTTTGTAAACTAGGGTTCTTTCACAAATTCCCCAGCAGAGTCGCCAATTTTTCTTGGTGACTCGGATGGGTCACAAATATATCATTTTTTTTATCAGTTTTCCCCAGCGGAGTCACCAATTTCTATTGGTGACTCGGATGGGTCACAAGATATAACACTTTTTCATCAATTTTTCCCTAGCAGAGTCACCAATTTCTGTTGGTGACTCAGATGGGTCACAAATATATCATTTTTTTATCAGTCCTCCCCAACGGAGTCGCCAATTTCTGTTGGTTTTTTCCCAGACTGGATGCTTATTCCCAGATTTCCCTATAAGGTAGCCATCAATGATCAACAGGATCTCTGGGCCAGGGGCCAACAGTGTAGGAGATAGACTCTATATTTTATCTCCTCTTCTTCTTCAGGCTCTACAAAACCTAGGGGGTATTCCCTACTCAACATCCATGAGGATATACATACAAGGCTGGGATGCTGACAGAAAGCAGATAAGTCCTCCTGTAAGTAGACCAAAACTGTAGGATAAGAGCAAAGGGGCTAGCTTTGGGCCTATTTGCAGTTGTAGATAGAGGATTGAGGATCCTAAAACTAATTCTAATGTCCTAATGGTTGTTTTAGATTTTGATTTTGATTTTAAGTTTCGATGCAGAGCTGGACATTGTTGTAATACAAACACAAAGCAAGATTGGTGCCTATCCAGGGCCTGGAGTCAGTAGACATACACCTGTGAATGATATGCATGAACAACTAAAACTAGATTTCAGGGGGATATATATGATACCTACCTTACAGATATCTCCCAATACAGAGTATTAAGCTATCTATACTTATGGCATCCCTACTGCAGTATACACTTCCCAATGTTCAATCTGAAAACAGTTTAATCTACCCCTTGAGCAGAAGTTAAAAGATCAGACATTCAACACAGGAATTCTATGTTCTAGAGTCTCAAACATTGCTTAAATATCCAGACTCAGAAGAAAGATACATGCAATACTGGAGACAGAATTAACAAAACACATGCTAACATAGCATTTCTCATATAGAATTAACCATGAAATCAGTGGATTCATGCAAAAACATACAACAAGAGATACATAAACTCACAGGTTTAACTGTACAGAGCAACCAAAACGAACTGTATTGTGTTACAGAGCCAAATATTCAACTTTCAACAACCAAAAAAATGAGTAACACTTCCTGCTTATAACAGCCAGAGAAGCATACTCAGCATTAATTACATGGCCTTGACAAAAATCTGCCAGATACAGTCCTACCAAGGAATGGCGCTCAGAAGATATTAATGCAGCAGACAAAGGGGGGGCCTCGAGCCATGCACCGCCATCTGAGAGTCTTCATCCACGATCAGGTGACTTCACTATTTATACCATCGCCCACAACCCCTGCACTATCACCATTGATGGCTCAACTACCCGCAACCACCAGGAAAAACACCGCAGCATTCAAAAAGAAATTCCTGCCAAAACATGCTTCTTCGCAAGTTGAAATTACATAGGGGAATAATCCCACATGCACGGTGAAGAGATCACTTTATTAGTTCATAAACATGGTTGCACACATACTAAGTGTTGAGCGCTTTTGTCGCGCTCGACACACAAGCCTTTGCCCAAGAGCCCATCGCCGTGACACAAGCCATCGGTGAACACCCAAATTCTCCTGTCGATCTCAAAAGTTACGCTGACACCTACATTACATTCCTTTGTCAGTAAGACCAACACTATCAGCCAACCTGAAAATCCTCCCGCCGACACCCTTAGTCACACCGACAAACACCTCCCGAAAGCCTCTAACTTCTACATCGGCCAGAGAAGAACCATCGGCCAACACCACAAATCTCCTGCCGACCTCAAAGGTTACGCCGACACCTATTTCACATTCCTCCGTCGGCCAGAAATGAACCATCGGGCAAGCAAGAAACCTCACTGCCAATATAATAACTCCCACCGATGGCCCTACGGGCCTCATCCCTCCGTCAGCCAAACACACACTGATGATACCATCGGCCAGACACCACTCCATCGGTGAACCCCTCGCCGTCATACCCGATAGCCTCCATCATGCCGATGGCAAATCTCCATCGGTGAGAACAACACAAAAGTCACCCTGACATGCCGAACATCAATTCCCCTATCGGCCAGACCTCCCCCTGTCGGTCTAGCATAAAATTACCTCGCCGATGAAGAGCGATACACCGATGAACACCTCCCTACCACCAACTTGATTGCCAAGAAGCCTGTGAAGTCATGCCGATGGGCAAGAAGATATAGGTTTTAAATGAAGAAACCCTCTAAACATTAAGAATCAACTTCTAAGTCAAAATGAGCACCAACATGCTCTTTTGGAGCCCTCTTAATAGTAGTCATTTGTTTAACTAATGATAAATGATTAGATTTATCCTGAAATTGCCTTTTCAAAGCAGCACCTAACTCATCCCAAGATCTAATTGAATTAACTCTTAAGCCTCTAAACCATTGAAGAGCTTTACCTTTTAGTGATGTTGCCAATAGCCTAATTGCAATGTTCTATTTGGTAATGTGGTGAACAGAACACAAAGAAGCCACATCTCTGATATGTGCAATAGGTGTAGTCCCATCTTCTCCTATGAAACTTGGTAAACTCTTCAATGCAGCCATTGGTATGTCATCATGCTAATTCAGATTCAAAGGGTTGCCTCCATTAAATGAAACAAAAGGCTGATTTCGAGGTGGTGGTGGATTTCTTCCACCTCCTCCACCTTTGGCTCCTCCGGGAGGTGGTAATGCTCCTCTAGCTCCTTCAGGTGGAATAGGTCCTCCTCCTCCTCCTCCTCCTCTGGCTAAAGACATTGGAGTAGGTAGAACTTGAGCTGGTGTTTAGACTAAAACTACTTGAAATATTTCTTGTAACACAGGTTCTTCTTCCGTAAACTCAAGAAGAAGAGGTTCCTCTTGAAAAACAAGAATCTACCCTCTTGGGCTTGCTAGTGGAGAACTATGAAATTCTGATAATGAGCTTGCAAATAACAAATTCTGGTGTGAAGCAAACTTTGGATGTGTACTTGGCAGATCTGAAACAACTAATAAATCTGTTGTGTTAAAATTTTGAGGTGGTGGTGGATTTCTTCCACCTCCTCCACCTTCGGCTCCTCCGGGAGGTGGTAATACTCCTCCAGCTCCTCCACCAGGTGGAATAGGTCCTCCTCCTCCTCCTCCTCCGGCTAGAGACATTGGAGTAGGTAGAACTTGAGCTAGTGTTTGGACTGAAACTACTTGAAATATTTCTTGTAACATAGGTTCTTCCGTAAACTCAAGAAGAAGAGGTTTCTCTTGAAAAACAAGAATTTGCTCTCTTGGGCTTGCTAGTGGAGAACTATGAAATTCTAATGATGAGCTTGCAAATAATGAATTCTGGTGTGAAGCAAACTCTGGATGTCTACTTGGCAGATCTGAAACAACTGATAAATCTGGTGTGTTGAATTCTTTATCTTCTTTTATTCTCCTCTTTGGTGGAGATAATTGCTTATGCTTCTTCTTAGAATCTTTACTTGACCTTGTTTGATATTTTTTCATAGGCTACAAGATCTGATCTATAAAACCAAACTATTACAATCGCCAAGTACTTGATAATGAACCTCTAAAAGGCTGGAATTCTATTGTTCATACCAAAACAACAAAAGAAAATAAGTTCTTTTGAACTGAGAATCAGTTCAAAGTCCCACCGGGCATGCCCAAAAACTGTTATCAATGGGAATTGCACCCGTATGCAAGACTAAAAAATTCTGCAATTCCGTGTAACATGGGACTAATTTCAGGTTGTGGGTGCCCTATAGTGAAATTAGACCTCCAGATTGTGGGTTGGTTCCCTTAAATTGTTCTACTGGAATGTATGTATTATGTTTTGGGAAAAAGGAAGAAAGAAACTATATGAAATAAAAGTTGTAAAATTTGGTGATGCACCTGAGTTGGATAATAATATGCAATTTGGCTCACAATATAACTCAGAAATCTTACTTTCACATAATCCAATCTTGGCATAAAAATCACAAAAGTGATTCTAAGGAAGGCTTGAAAATAGGCTTTCTATGAAGGAAATGGTTTTTCACAACACAAAAGGACTACTTTCGGTTAACACAACCTAAGACCTCTGATGATTATATGCTTAATGTTGCAAGCAAGAAAGTGAGACAATAATTTTAAAGGTTTAATGGTTAAACACAGCAAAATTTCATCAAATCACTTCAAATAATTAGCACTAAATGGAAAGGTAACTTATTTGATCTCAAAGAAACAAAGGAAACACTGCAAAGAAGACAAAAATAGAACCTGTAACCTGCCGATCTCTCAATAAAACTATAAAAATGAGTTACAAAATTCTCCAATCTGTCTGAATCAAAATGAGAATCAAGAACTAGCAAAAATAAATTTTTTCTTTACAATATATAGGTTTTCTCTCTCAAAGAGGCATGCAAAATATGAACCTGCAGATAACTGCCTCTAAAAATAATCTCTCACAGACAACCTCCAAAATCCTCAAAAATAGGGTCTAAAACTGCCACAAATTGAGCAAAAATAGCTCCAATTTGGGCCTCTCCATATGCTTGACCAAAAATTTGACCAAGAATCCTAAAAAATACTCCTAAAATCATGCAAAATCCTCCTAGGTGGCCTAGTTAACTCAACTAATCAATTTGCATGATTTGCTTTTAGAAAAATTGATTGTGAGTAAATAATAAAGTAATTAAATAATTACTCTATTGTTAGTTACAATTTGTTCAAATTTGACTTTACAATATGTGAAAAATAATAAAGTAATTTGTAAAATATTACTTTATTATTTATTAACAATTAATTTGTTTGTAAAATCATGCATGATGAGAAGAAAAAATAACACTCCTTATCTCTCCAATTTACAGTTGCCTAATTTGCATGATTTGAGTACAAATAGAACTTAGAAGAAAATAAAAATCCCCTTATACCTCCATGTGGGAAAAACCCCTAGTTTGCATGATACATATTCATTAAGGCAAAATTTTACCCTTATCACTCCACATGCACTAAGGAGAAAATACTAATCCTCTCTCTGCAAGATAAAAACCTTAAGTCATCCTATGCATTATATATCTTCATGCACAAAAAAATATACATTAATATCCTTATGACTCCCTTTGATGCCTTAGTGCATACAAATATCTTTATATCTTGAGGTCACCTTATATCTCCATGTGCAATTTTAATATCAAGAAAACCTTATAACTCCATGCATCAAACATTACACCATTACATATGCTCACCTTGTCTGCCACCTTGTAAACCTACTCTGTCTTCTTGCATATCATGTCCTAATACAATGCTCCTTTGACCTTGTCGGCCACCATGCATAATAAAGAAGGATCCCTGACCTTTGAATGTTTGCAAAAAATGATAAAGAATCTTCGACTAGGCATGAGTTTCATATGAGGCATCTTCGACCATGTCATTTAGTCAAACACAAAGGAATTAAATGAATCATAAGGCATGAAGCCTTACCTTCTCATAATACTGACCCTTTTGACTTTATAAAAATCAAGTGCGACAATGTTTGTCGGCCCCTCCAAATCATGATAACTAGGAAATCTCAAGACTAAAGTCTTGACCACGGGCATTTTGGATAAGGTAATTGATTTTTTTCTTTTGTTAGGCAAAAAATCTAGAGAAAGAACCATCGAACAAAACAAGAAATAACGCTAAAATTTGTCTTCATTTTTTCATTTGGCATTCTCCCTCATTCGCTCTGCAACTGCATTCTGTTGGTTAGGGTTTGAAGGACTCAAGCATATCTCTCTAGCTTTTTATTCTCCCTCTAGTCTTCTCTTGGTCGAATCTTCAGAATTTTGCATGCAAGAAAGAAGGTAAACATTTGTTTTGAGTATACTGGCATCTTTGTTGGTTTTTGTAGCTTCTTTCTCCTTTCATGGCCGCGGCTTCCATGCTCAGTGTTATCTTAATACATTACACATTCTTTAACAAAATTCTTTTTGTCTCTGCATCTTTATTCTCTGTAACTGTAACTTGTTTTTTAGAGCTTGATACTAAAATGAGGCCGTGGATAAGTGCTTCTTCATGCTAGGAAAACAAGGTAAACATTTGTTTCTTGTCTCTCCTGTAGCTTCATTTGTCTCACTATAACTGAAGAATGACGACTGTCTTCTAAGATTTATTGAAATGGGTATTGCATTTTCTTGCAGAAAATGATATATCTCTTTCAGTTGTGCCTATATACATCTCTTTTTCATCCTTTATTTGACTACCGGTGCAAAATCTTTAAGGGTTTTTTGATTTTATGACAAGGGTTTATTCTTTTTTGCTCATACAAAGCCTTCATTTGTTATGGCTATGCTCCATCTGTATGTAGACACAAAAAAATGAAAAACTGATGAGGGCTTCTAATTATGAAACAAGGGTTTCAATTTTCTTTGCATCTTATAACTGTCATGGCCACCTTCCTGCAATATTTACTGTGTTCTCTTTTCGAATGTATACAGAAAAGAAACAAGGGTTTTAACTATTTGCAGATGGGTATTCTATTTTTAGCATGAAAAAGTCTTTTCGTGGCACGACTATGGTAGTAGATACATTTATCACTTTCTTTTGGCTGTAAGTGTAAGATGGCACTAGGGTTTGAAATTTTCTAACAAGGGTTTATTCTTTTATGCATAAAAAGGCCTTCTTCTAGCACAGCTATGGAATTAGCTCCATCTTATGGCACTCATTTCGACTGTATACAGAAAAGAAACAAGGGCTTTACCTATTTGCATATGGGTATTACATTTTTAACATAAAAATGCTCTCCTGCTCATGGTCATGACATCTCTTCTCTATATAGCAACTCTTTTGCTTTCTTCTCTCTTCTGTATCATATATCGACTGTATAAACACTCTGAGACAAGGGTTCTAAAAATATGAGAAAGTTTAACATTTCTGTGCAATGAAGGTTCTCTTGTAGCTGTTCATGACACTTCTTTACTAATTCAACACTTTGTAAGTTTTTCAAAAAACATAACAAAAGTTTGATATCTCTACACTCTTTTTGTTTGATTTCTAGCAATGACTTGTCATTTCTTCTATAATTTTATCACTGCTAAATTCTTATGTCAAACAATTTGTCTTGATCATTCTTTATACCTCCTGTGACTTAACACTTTCTGCATCTTCAGGCACAGTCTGTATCTGCTTTTGATTCTTAAATTGCAATGCTTTTGGTGTATACTCCTTTTTATTGTGACTATCATAGTCAGATGATGATGATGCATTTATCTTATCTGTCTTCAACTATAGCTCCAAGGCATCATATGATAACAAGATTTTGACACTCAAAAAGTATGATTGTTGTTTCTTTATCTCCACCTGTAACTTAAAACTTTGATACTCCTGTAGCACACATTCTGTCAAAAACTCCTGTCAACTGTTCATTCTCACTTGTCCTGCTCAAGGAACTTAATCAGCACATTCTCTTGTATAATTCACTTAATTGATACTATAAAGCATGTCTTATCAATCATTGTTGTTTTGATACTTCTATTTGGCATTGTTATCTTAATGTATGTCTTGAAAAGGGTATTATAGTAGCAATATTATTATGAACATGTCTTAATGACAATTTGTAATCTTGTGATATGTAAACCTATACTTCAACTGGGTCTGCTCAGTGACTACTTATGACATTCTTGTCCTCTATTTCAACTGATTCTTTTCTTAACACAAGTCTGTTCTTGTAATGTTGTTAGCTGATTTACTTATGACAGTCAAGACAAAGATCCATTCATCTAATTCTTCATTACATTTTGTATGTTCCATGACCTCTTAATGTATGATCTTTCAATGTTTGACCTATTTGGATCACTGTAGCATGAAATATGACAGTAGTAAGGCATTCCAATGATAGTAGAAATAAATAAAAGTACCTTTTCATTTCTGCATTTCTGTATTCTATATATTGACAAGTTGATTCTGAAACATTGATCTCTTTGTGATCTGTAATGAGACAAATTGAATATGTCTGATCTGATTCAATCAATCTTGTATCAGATTGAACATAGTTTATAGGAACAACTGCTCGCTTTATCTTTATCATGATGACTCACTCCTTTGCAAGTTGATTTTATTATGCATGATATATCTTAAATGATGCATCCTATCTTTCATTTTGATATCCTTTTCAAATGAATAAAAAAGGGAAACATGTTGGGCTCAACCCTTGTGGAAGCCACATTTTCTCCACATTTTTTAATGTCTTCAAACCAGCAACAATACTTGTCCTATACCTACACAGTGAACAAACAAGTTAGCATAAAAATATACCTGATAGTATCGATTGATCCTCTTCATGGTTTCTTCTTGATTTGTGTCACTTATCTGATCTGATCTCTCATATGAATGCATGATGTGATAAGTAGATGTTTTTGTTTGATAAAAGCATGTGATAACTTTAAACATCCAGAGCACTAACAGGGTTGTCCCCAAAATTTTGCAGGTTCAACTGATGATGGAGCTGAAGTAAAGACTGAAAACTAAAGACTTGAAGGCCAGCATCAAAAAATAACCTTCTTGCTCAGGCAGTGATGGATGTTTCATTTTATCATGTGTTCATTTCTTTTCCTTTTATCAAATAGATGCATAGTTTGCATGTCTGCAATTGCTCAGTCTAGTTACTCCCACGGCTTGTGTGGGACACATTTGAACACTTCCTTTAAACATGATCAGTTAATTTCTCTTATGCATATGATGTATATGTATTTCCTTTTCAATCAATGCATGAGATAAAGTAACAGATACTTGAATGTATGTTCAAAACATGACATGAAATAATAGTTTAATACAAATATCTTTCTTTCTTTTATTCAAAACTGATTAACTGAATAATCAATCTAACTTATAACTCCTGAAAGATAACATGATGCAAGAACAACTGTATTTCTTGAATGACTGGTACCTTGGCAATCCTGTTCTCTTGTCATGATAACTCATTAGTCTTGATTAGACTAATGGGCTATCCTATCAATTGAATCTCCTTCTCTGCTCTTGTCAAGATATCAACCAGTTCAATAAATGCATAACCTTGAAATTTTCTTTTTTCCTTTTGGACAATTACACTTAGGTCCAACTAATTTTAAGTGTGAACAAAAAATTAGGAACACTTCTCAAGCACTCAAGACATCAAGAAGGTTCATCACACATGTGAGACAATGACTAGAAAAATAAGGGTCTTTAACAATTCTCACAAATGATATATTCCTTCAACATGCAACCATAAAAAACATACCTAGGGACAACTACATGCTTCATGCAAACAAATGATGCCAAGACAACCCAACATACAGACACACACAACAAATCTCTTGGTGCTGCAACCTAAGGCTCTAATACCAAATGTAATGTTCAAATTTTACTTAAAGAATTAATAGGTAAAAACTTGGCCAACAAAAACTTTGAATTAATAATCGCCACATGAACATGTCACAATGCACTTGTACACACCAAGGATGTCATGACATATGACAACAATGTTGCAAGTATGTGCCTAATCGGTGTTGTCATTGATGTCAACATATCTGTGTTGTCATTGGTGTCAATTGTGCTCTTGTTTTAATGCTTTCTTGTAATGAGTTAGATGCTTTGTATTGGCTTATATAAGTGTTGTAGATAATGAGTAAGTGAACTTGATATTGAGTTTCCAAGTGCTTTTGAGAAAAATTGCTCCTCTGGTGGAAATAGTGTATAGAAGAGTATCTTTGTTTACAATAGAATAGTCCAGTAGATTGCTCTAAATTTCTTGTAGAATGAGTAACTGTGTCTACATATTGGAAGTTGTTTAGAGGCATGTCTAAAGATGTTATGTTCCAAGTTTGAGCCTCTGGTATGAAGATTTGAGTGAGCTATGATCACTAGAGTGAAAACTACTTTTTCTGAGTATTCACTGGTGACAGGGAAAATGTATTTTACTCTGTATTCCTCCGCATTGAAGTATTATGATCTGCGGTTCATGATTTAAGTCAAAAATAATGATAATTGCCTTCAACTCCAATGGTTCATGATTTAGTGGTCCACAAGCTATCCTTTCTTTATGACAGTAGCTAGCAGTGTTGTTCTTGTGCTCCAGTTTGAAGAATCTTCTTGACAGAGTGGTTAGAGATCGTGCAGTTGTTCCTAGTGATTACAATGTGCTTGTGGATGTCTCTTGATCATGCTCCTACGTTTGGATTGGTCCACAAAGAGAAGTTTGGATCGTGGATGAAGACTGTTCTTAGAAGACATAATGTTAACACCAGTCTTGGCCGACTTGGTTGTTTTCATTACTTGCGGAGATATATTGAAGATTGTGGAAGTGTGTCATGAAGTGGAAGATTGCATTTGAGTCCTAGCTAAGGCATAACATGATCCACATACATCTTTACCTTAGAAAATTTTGTTTAGGTCCAAACCTATTTCTATGTATGTTTGTAATGCTAACCTTAGAGATTGTTCCAATGGTTGATGAATGTAATGTTGACCTTAATGTACATTCCAAGGTTGATGAATTGTATAAAAGCATGTAATGTAGTTGCGAAAAAGATGTCCAAGTGTGAAAATGAAAAGATAAGTGTGAAGGTGTAAGAAGAGCAAAGCAGAGGAGATATACTATGCTTCAATGGAACTTAACACAGGCATGAGGTAGATGCTATCAAATCAGTTCACCAATCTTTGGCAGTGAGCCACCCCTTGGCAGTGAGCGGATCTTGGTAGTGAGCCCTAACATTTGTAGTGAGCATTTTGGGCAGTGAGCACTAAGGTAGTGAGCCTCTAATTTTCAATATTGCTATAACTTATTTATATCTATGGGCTAACACCCACCGTGGTTTTTCCCTTATAGGGTTTTCCATCTAAAAATTGTGATGTCTCATGTGTTATTGTCTTAAGCTTCCTGTTTCATGCTTTCATAGTTAATCTAATAATAGTGATTAAGAATTTAATGTGTTGATATTCATACGTGGTTAAAGTTTTGTGACAACTGATTCACCCCTCTCCTCAGTTGTCCTGTGCATTTCAACAAACAATGCGCAAATGCATAGGTGAAAGATTTTAACCATCACGAGACAACTCATTGTGAATTTCACAGATAAGATCTCACTCAATACTAGTGGCCAAGTAATCTACCCACCACTTAGAGATGCAAATCAAGGAAACTAAAGTAACAAGGAATAGTTCATTCTTTGATTACTTCTTTTAAGTGTAAATGAAGAAATATATAAACTAAACAACATCATATTATAGGAATAAATCTTTGCTCAAGTCATTGTTTAATTCCATTAATTCTTTAATTACAACACAAACAATTACAAAGGAAAGAAAGGCTAAAAAAAAAATTGTTGTAAACACCAAGAACAAATTCTTAAAACCATTACAACATCCCAAATAGAGTTAAGGCATCATGAGAGATTTTTGACTATACATAGAAGTTGGTCACAATGTGCTTTTCAAGGCAATATTTGCATAACAAGGCTTAAATACATTTCTATTGAAACAAGAATACTAAAAATTCATTTTGGGAATTAATCACACAAAAAGGAGGCCAATTTTTTAGAAAACCAACCTAAAAAGATTTAGTAGAAAACTCAAATCACAAGATGCTTCTACAAATGCTAGGATGCCTCTGTAAAACTCCAAAATAAAGGAAAACATGGTTTCTAGAAATAAAAAGTTGCATAAGGATACCTAATATGATTCCCTATTCTTCCAAATTAACACATGTCAGAATTGAGCATAATATGGTAAAAAATCATCACTTGAAATTTTTCAAGACCTAGGAATGTCTCTTCATATTGCAAAGCTCCAAATTTCAAAACATGACCTAAAACCTATAAGTAGAATTTACAAGAAATAGGGATGTCCTATGGACCTACTCTATAGTCTGTTGGATCATAATTTTAAAAAACTATGAGAACCAACCCTCAAAATGTAAATTAATGACTCAATTTTAACATCGTCTTTCTCTCTTCATGTAAATACCATAAAGCAAAAATGAATTCAATTTCAACATAATTTTGCTCCAATAAATAGTACAATTGTGAGAGATAACTCATAACATCAAGTCTAAATACATAATTGAATTCACAAGATCAATAAATACACTTTTTCATTTTTCTCAACTATAAATTGCATAAGTGGAAATAAATGAAACAAAGAACTTTTCCAAGCTGCCAAATAGATTTTTCATTTCTCCTTCTATAAACCAATGATGGAGAGTCTACCTCCCAATCATGTGGAACCCAAACGTCCCCACTTGACTATACAGATGAGTTCATAAATTATGAAACACACACATTGATCACACAAGATTAACAACATACAAGAACACATATAAACATGCATTTCTCAACATAAATTGGAGATACAATCATCCAATTTACATAAGGAGTTCATAAAATAGACTAGGATATGGAGTGTCAATCACACCTATCAATTCTAAAAACAAACTATAAACCAAATTCCCAAAATGGCTCTTGGGAAAGGTAAAGAGGACACACAAACAAGAAATAAGTAGGTCATATTCCTTAGCTTCCCATTACTATTCCATTTGATAAGTACACATAAAAATAAACCCTTCAAATAATTTAATAATAAAAAATTTAACTTTTTCAAATTTCCTTTGAGAGTCCACAAAATACACAAGACCTCCATTAATGGAGTCTTAAGATTTTTCTTTCACTTGAACAATAGAAATACATGTAACACTCATTTTGAAGACACAAGAAATTTAAAAAAATAGATTTCATTATTCTAAAGCAATAAAAATCAAATAATCATATGTAACAAGATAAATGCTTTAACCTTTCACAAACTAAGAATCCATGGGTTTGGTGAATCTTCAATCTCAAGAGTAAACCAAGCCACTCCAAAGAATCCAATCCTTTTGCCAAACACAAGCCTCTTTCAAAATCTTCAAGAACTCTTTCTAGGTTTTGAAAATAAATTTTGTAAACTCTCTTTCAATCTCAAAGATTGTGTAACTCTCTACAAATGAAACTATTTTCCAATATGTAAGCAAACCTTACTTTGAAATAACTTCTTTTCTTTTCACACTCCACAAGTTCAAAAGATAATGTTTAATTTCAAAATCTAATATGCTATGACCTCCTATTTGCCAAACAAGTTACCACCTTTTTAACTAAGTTACAAACACTCCTAACATATATCTCTATAAAACCTAAGATATTTTTTCAATTATAACATAAAACTTATCTTTTTTAATACTCATAATTTCACTATTCTAAATTCAATTGAGTCAATTTTTTATGGATGAAAACACGGCCTAAGAAGCCAAACCCATTATATAATTGATATCAAAAATAATACAGATGGATTGGTCCAAAGTGGGCCAAAAGATGTAGTCTATATAATACAGAGGGGTTGCCCCATAGAGGGACAAAATATAGTCTATTACAGTGTTGTAGCTCAAGATAGAGAACTAGTTCCTATACAACCTAAGAGTATTACTTTTCGATCTCTAATATATTACAAGAGTGATTGTGTGATTGTCATATTCTTTCTATAGACTTCAAAACCTGTGAAACAAAGAAGATTTCTCTCTTTAAAATAAAATATACATGTTTGTCATTTCAAAAGACATCAAACATTTCAACATGATTAGCTAGAGGATACGTAGCAAAATATATATTGTTTATTATTCCTATTGAACACAAATTGAAAATGTTTTATTTTTATTTTTATAGTCCACTATTGCAGCATAATATGCAGTACAATAGCATCTATACAACATGCACTTATCACATGAAATAATTATATCCATCGCTAAGCATACTCATTGGAGCAAGAACATTATACAGAAGAGTTGGTGGATCTTCAAGGTGTGCTTTTATGGTTACCATACGAACTTTGAAATGCATAAAATTGATCCATGAGAATAAAATACATTTTACTTTGGATATTATTACATTCATACCCCAAACAAGTTCCATATCAAATTAAAAATGTCTATACTCTTCAACAGTCAAATAGTTAATAGCAATTATTAAAATGTCTATTTATAACTATATCTAAAAAATTTAAATGTCTAATAGTAACCCCTAAAGCATTTTTTTGGGTGGTTTAATCAAGTTGCACAAGGAAAGTGTAGCAAGATACCAAGGTGATGTAACAAGATGAAGGAAAATGAGAAGCATGAATTAACACCATCATGTATAACATCATTGTACCTTTCTTCACGAGCATGGTTTTCACTATTTATTTTGTTTAAAAATACAACTGTCCTGTTCATAACATCATTGTCCCTTTCTTCACAAACATTGTTTGCATTGGTATTCTATTCACTATTTATTTTGTTAAAAATGTATTTAATTCTTCCTTCTAGAGGTGACATTTTGAAGTGGATTCATGACCATATTTGTCAACTAATGTATGTTAAAGGTAGATCCAATTTTTCCAAAGAGAGAGAAATGCTGGAGTGAACCAGTACACAATTAGATTATAGCTTGAAAGGCAACATGGCCAAACAAACAGAACAGGGGAAAAGAATAACTAAAAGAGCACCAGGAAAACTGAGAATCAGCAAATTAAGCTGCATCATCATGAATCAGATCTACTAATCTACTTAACTCCTCCCGTTGCTTGATCTCTTCTCCATGTAAAGTTTGATCTTTCTGAAATTGATTGCCAAGGGCCCAGTTGGATCAGGATTACCCAAAATCCTTGAATAGGCTTGGTCCAAGAGAGACCCTTAGTTAACATTATCTTATAGCTTTTCTGTTGCTGGCGGTCCTGCAGACAAGTTTTAAAAAGCCTTTGTTGTTAAGAAACCAAACGCTGCCGTCAATTGAGGGAGCAACAGATTTGCAGATAGAATTGCAGCAAATAGTTGGATAGCCTATATATTTTAATAATTCAATCACTCTTGTTTGCTGTAGAAGGCAAAATAAATAAATCTTATATTGTTGTAGATATCTTAATAGTTCAATCATTTTTGGTTAACCTAGATATCTTGTAGTTTTTAATGTGTTCTTGTAGTTTTTACATCTTAAGCTACGAGAGGATAAAACGTCTGCAATGAATATCCACACGACAGGAAGAAAACAAGGGTGATGAGACAAGCATGTTGAAAACAAAACAAGGAGAATGAATGGATGGAAAGATTAAAAAGATGTTACTGAAGAAAAAGTTCAACAATGAAAATAACAGGAAAAATTATGGCGTTCAACACATACAACAATTATTTAAAGAAGGATAACGAATAACATGTAATAACAATTTATCTGGGCCCAATTCCTTGACAGAAGACTTGATCTTGCCTGAATATATTGTATCCCTGCCGGGGGTTGGTGATATTTGTATCGGCGATTCAGATGCATAAAGGAGTTTGATCTTTTCAAAATACAAGGAGAGATAAAAGAGTCAATTTTGGCACATGTGTGAGCTGCAGCATGCAACTGGCCTTGTACGAAGAAGAGATTTTTTCTTTGCCAGCGCAGGGACATATTAGTGAAAATGACTGTTCTCTCAGCATCACAAAACTGTACAATGCACATATTCAGTTGTCAACATTAGGGACTTACAGTCATAACATCTGAGCGGTCACGAAGATGCTACCAGCCGTATTGTCAGTAAAAGCAGTTTTCAGCAATTTGGGAGAGGAAAGGCAGAGTTAACAGAAGATTTTGTTCCCCGGTGGGCAATTGAGAGCAAAATATTCTGCAATATTTGGCACGAAATTCCACAAGGGAAGCCAAAGAAGTAGAGAAGAGAAGTGAGTGAATGAATGAATGTAAGTTTTTAATGACGTCCATGAGACCAAGTAGTCTATGGAACCCGGAAGCAAAACCAACTGCCTAAAACAAAAGCACCAACTGAAACCTCAACAGTTACTTTGATTGTCTCCTATTTCTTTGCTGATCTTGGTTCTTCTACTATGGATTTTGATCAAGTAATCTATCAGTTTTGCTATCTTGTCTTCTTCAAACAAGGCCATTAAAGATCCAACTTTTAAAATATCTGTATATTTGAGTCGGATGTCCTCATATGCCTTACACTCTATGATGTAATGTCTTTCTGTCTCTAGAAACGGCAAATCCTATCCACCCAATCGTCTTTGGGTGTTTTCCACCTTCTTGTTTTACACCTAAGATGGTGCGAACTAGTTCTTAGTTGGGCTATTAGCATTTTAGCTTTCAACTTTATGTCCGCTCTCATATAGTGCTTTGTGAACTTGTTCTTAGTTGGGCTATTAGCATTTTAGCATTCAACTTTATGTCCGTTCTCATATAGTGCTTTTGCTTGTGGTCACATGTGGGATAAAAGTGTTTGACATAATATGATGGCTTTGACTTTCCGTCTTACTTACCTTTTGATTTCCACGCTTGTGTTTGGGCACTCCTACATGTCAATGCCCTATTTATTCATCCACTTGACATTTTGCTTCATCCATGTGCTTTTCCTTCTAGCTAATTTTTTCTTTGCAATTTTGGGTCAGCAGTGTCCCTCCATGTTCTCAATTCTCTTCAAATATCCTAATAGCCGAATTAGTGTCGCCGCTTCAACTGGGAAGGCTCCAGCTTTGGCTAAGACGATCTCATATGGGATCATGTTTTTTTATCTTGAAATTGCTTGTAACTAGGTGCTTATGTAATATGTCAAATTGCCTCCATTTTGAAGCCAATGTGTTGCTAACCCAAACTTCGCAACCATAAATTACCATAGGCATAACAAGTAGTGCACATAAATTCTTCTTTGTTTTCCAATTCCATAACTCAACTGATCAACATTTATTTGGAAGCATGTAATGAGCTTTCCATCTCCTTTGTATTCTTTTTGTCCTACAAGTCTCCCAATTGAGATTGTTGCCGAAATCCAATCCCATATACTCATGTTTATTTACCCCCTAAGTGAGATTCAATTGCCACCTAATTTATATTTGACATTTCATAAAGTCGTTATTACGCTTAGGTTGGGTCACCATTGGCCCAAAATGGCAGTAGAAAAAAATTAGATAGGAAAAAAAAAGCACATGGATGAAACAAAATAACAAGTTGATAAATAAGTGAGATATTAGCATGAAAGAGCGTCCAAACACTAATGGGGAAATCAAAAGGTAGGTATGAGAAAGTCAAGGTAATCATGTGGACAAGGCAACTTGAGAGGAAAAGATAATAGTAGACATGATCTTTCCACAGTCCATGATATATAGAATGAAGCTTTTGGAGAAAACTGTGTGTAGCTTATTTGGATCGACGTTTCGGATCACATTCCGTGATCCATCATCAGGAAGAAAAGAAAAGAATATGTGAGTTACAATTGCAGAGATGAACAACTTAAAAAGGAAAAGAGAGGTGGGGGGGGGGGGCACGGAGTACTAGGCTAGTTAAATGATTAAAGAGAGTAATCAAAGATAAAAAAGAAATAAAGGATTACAACTAAAGATAGGAAGGAATTAAAAATGTAATCAAATAAATATTTGATAAATTTAAAAATACCAGTTTATATATATAAACATATAAAAAACAACAATATAAAAATATATAAATATATAACAATATAAATGTATATAAACACATAAATACATCTCAATAAAAACATATAAATATATATCCATATAAATGAATATAAATATCTAAATACAGCTCAATGTAAATATATATAAATATATAACAATAAATATGTATGTATAAATATATATAAAAACATAAATATTAGTATGTATAAATAAATACGAATAGATATAATTATTCAAGTATATAAACATATATAATTATATATACACAAAAGGCCTATATATCTATAATTATATATATGTAAACATTAGGCTTAAATAATTATATATAAACAAATAAATATATCTCAATATAAATATATATAAACATATAGATTCATATAAATAATTATAAATAACTAACTACAACTTAATATAAATATATATAAACATATAAATATATATCAATATATTTGTATGTATAAATACAAAAATATTAGTATATATAAAAATATAGGAATAGATATAAGTAAGAAAGAATATAAGTATATATATAAGTATATATATATATATATATATATATATATATATATATATATATATATATATATATATAAACTTGTAACTAGTTGTATCTAAATACATGCATATAAGAAACAAAAAGAAAACCAGAGAAGATCACATAAGAGAGAGAAGACTAGGGTGAAAAATAATAAGGGGAGCTACGAACCAAAATAAGAGCTAAGAAAGATAGCACAAAAAATAACAAGAAACGTCACCATATATATGAAAATATAAGTTGTATATGTATATATGATTATATATATATAAGAATGAATGTATCATATATAAATATACACAAATAATAAGAACACATAATAAAAATAAGCTAGAGGGTATATGAATATAAGAGTACGTATTAGTATATTATAAATATATAAAGATGGTTCATATATATATATATATATAAAAGTATCTATGTCAAAAAACATAAGCATAAGGAGAAACAATAAAAGCATACACATATATATGTATCAACATGTAAGAATACAAGAGAGGAGCTAGAAATACAAGAGCAAAAATTAACGAGGGAGAGAGGAAAGAAAAAGGAAAGCAAAGGTGACGAAAAGGTAAAAAGGAGTCAAGGAGGATAAAGGGAGCAAAAGAGAAAAGCAATAAGAGTTAGAAGAGGGCGAGGGAACATGAGGAAGGGGAAGGGGACAAGTGGGAGGGAAAAGAGAGAAGGGGAAGACTAGGGGAAGGAGGTGGGGGAGGGTTGACAAAGGTCTGCAACATCCTGTCCTTCCTCGGCGATGATTCTCCAGCTCTGTTCTGTTCCCCAACATTCACATTCTTAAACTCCAGGTATGTCAGTTCTGCCTGTAGCTTCCTTGTCGAATAGTTCTATCATTAATGACTTTGATTCTCTCTATCTTCCTCTAAATCTGTCACCCTCTCATCTCCCTCTATCCTCGCCATCGGGCAGTGTGCCTCTCAGATCGATGGACTTTCTTTCAAACGTCTCCCTATCCAAGGTTGACCCTTAGCCCACGCTAACCCTCACCATTAATAACAACCTCCACACATCATCCCCTTCTCCTGCCTTCTCATTAATCTCCCCTTTAGACCCTATGACCAGCCCCCTCACTCTTCCTCCCGTAGCCGGTTGCCATGTCAACCCTTCTACATCGTCTCTAGGCTCTATCTCCCCCCTTCTCACGTGCCATGAACCGCTCTCTAAGAACAATCACATCTACCAACTCTTGTCCCTTCATTCTTCTGACTCCTCGTCTGAAAAAACTTGTTTTTCGTCAGACCACCCCTACTCCCCATACCAACTCGTCTACTATCCTCCACAAATGGGAAGAAAAACTTGGACCATCAACCTGTCCAACCTTAACGTGGAGCCCCTCGCCATTAATTTTCTAAGGAGAGGCTTTGGCTTGCCATTACCCCAACCTCCATTCCAAAAATTAATTTCCTCATTGAAATTGAAAATGTCATCCATTCTTTACTTGATAACGTAGCTAACGAAGTTAGACAAGATTGTGTTGTCGCCCTCAGACACACCAAGCCCCCTAAGTGTAACGTTCCCAAACAAGAGCTTCTTGCTTTCAAGAGACTTACTCACAACCAAGATATTGTTATCATCAAAGTGGATAAGGGGAACGCCACTGTTATCATGAGCAAACATGACTATATCACAAAAATGTTGGACCATCTTAACAATAGTGGTAGCTACAAAATCCTTCCCCATAATCTAATTTCTAAAATATTGAAGCAAGTAAGAATAGCCATCTCTAATTCTTATTTTGATGACTGCACCAAAAAACGTCTCATGCCCAATAAAGAAATTACACCACACATATATGGTGTGCCCAAAATTCACAAGACCAACATTCCTTTGAGACTGATTCATGTTGACACTACCTTTTCACCCACTTATAGACTGGTTGCCTACTTAGCCAAGTTAATTTCTCCTCTTATCGATAAGTCCTCTTCCTTCATTAAGGACTCAACCCATTTTGTTGACTTCATCAAAGACAAGAAAGTTAATGATCTAAGGACATTTTAGTCAGCTTTGATGTTGTCTCCCTCTTCACCAAAGTCCCTCTTCAAGACTCCATCTTACTTGTCAGGCAGAAAACCAATGCAAAAATTGCTTCCCTTGTTGAATTGTACCTAAAATCCATGTTCTTCACCTTCCAAGATGTGGTTTATGAGCAATTTGATGGAGTCACCATGGGTTCCTCTCTTTCCCCAGTCATTGCCAACCTTTACATGGAGCACTTTGAAGAACTGGCTCTTAACTCTTTCCCACTGAAACCACCCTAGTGGAAGTGCTATGTGGATGACACCAACATATGTTGGCCACATGGTCGTGAACAACTTGATCTATTCCACAACAACCTTAACAACATTTCCCCTTGCATAAAATTCATCAAGGAACTTGAAACTAATAACCAACTACCCTTCCTTAATGTCCTTCTCTTGAGAAAAATTGATGGTTCCCTTCGCCATCGTGTCTTCAGAAAATCCACCCATACTAACCTCTATCTTCACACTTCTTCCCACCACCACCCTTCCCACAAGGCTAGTGTCCTTAAAACCTTAGCGACTAGGGCTTTCCACATTTGTGATTGTGATCACTTGAACCAAGAGTTGTCCTACCTAACCAAAATTTTCAAACTAAACGGATACCATAACAAGAATATCAAGAGAGCTTTTAAGCAAGCTCAATCTCGCATCAACCCTAAACCTGACAAAAATGACTCTGAGGTTATGTTTGGTGCCACCCTTCCGTTCATTGAAGGTATCTCTAACAAGATCGCTAGAATCCTTTGCAAGAAAGGGCTCAAATGTGCATTCAAACCTCTTTCCACCATTAGAAACCTTATCCCATCAACTAAAGATTCCAGTGACATTCTCCTTAACTCAGGCATCTATAAAATTGATTGCTCTTGTGGTACCCCTTACATTGGTGAGACTAGTAGATCTATCTGTATGAGAATCAAAGAACACTGCGCAGATATCAGACATGAAAGAGTCTCAAAATCAGCCTTGGTAGAACACTTCTCTTACACCAAACACCACATTCGTCTTGAGGATACCCAAGTCCTAGCCAAAGAAGATAACTTCTTCAAAAGAAAACTTAAAGAGGCTATTTTCATCAGAAACAACCCTACCAACCTAAATAGGGACGAGGGATGGAACTTGAACCATACCTGGCATCCCATCTTAAATCCCCTCTAGACCTAACCCCTAGTCTCCCTTTGCCTCTCCTTTCTTTTTTCTTATGTTTTCTCTACCTATTTCCTCGTCCTTCACTTTCTCCCTATTCTTCCCCTTCTCCTCCTCCCTCTTTCCTTTCTCAGTGCCTCTCCTCTAACCCTCCTAATCTCTCACTGTACCTTTGTCAACCCTCCCCCACCTCCTTCCCCCGGTCTTCCCCTTCTCTCTTTTCCCTCCCACTTGTCCCCTTCCCCTTCCTCATGTTCCCTCGCCCTCTTCTAACTCTTATAACTTTTCTCTTTTGCTCCCTTTATCCTCCTTGACTCCTTTTTACCTTTTTGTCACCTTTGCTTTCCTTTTTCCTTCTTCTCTCCCTCGTTAATTTTTGCTCTTGTATTTCTAGCTCCTCTCTTGTATTCTTACGTGTTGATACATATATATGTGTATGCTTTTATTATTTATCCTTATGCTTATGTTTTTTGACATAGATACTTCTATATATATATATATATATATATGAACCATCTTATATATATTTATAATATACTAATACGTACTCTTATATTCGTATACCCTCTAGCTTATTTTTATTATGCATATATATATATATGGTGATGTTTCTTATTGTTTTTCATGCTATCTTTCTTAGCTCTTGTTTTGGTTCGTAGTTCTCCTTATTATTTTTCACTCTAGTCTTCTGTCTCTTATGTGATCTTCTCTGGTTTTCTTTTTGTTTCTTATATGCATGTATTTAGATACTAACTAGTTACAAGTATATATATATATATACTTATATTCTTTCTTACTTATATCTATTCCTATATTTTTATATATACTAATATTTTTGTATTTATACATACAAATATATTGATATATATTTATATGTTTATATATATTTATATTAAGTTGTAGTTAGTTATTTATATGGATCTATATGTTTATATATATTTATTTGTTTATATATAATTATTTAAGCCTAATATTTACATATATATATATATATATAATTATAGATATATACGCCTTTTGTGTATATATATAATTATATATGTTTATATACTTGAATAATTATATCTATGCCTATTTATTTATATATATACTAATATTTATGTTTTTATATATATTTATACCTACATATATATTGTTATATATTTATATGTTTATATATATTTACATTGAGTTGTATTTAGATATTTATATTCATTTATATGGATATATATTTATATGTTTTTATTGAGATGTATTTATGTGTTTATATACATTTATATTGTTATATATTTATATACTTATATATTGTTGTTATATATATATATAAACTAGCATTTTTAAATTTATCAAATATTTATTTGATTACATTTTTAATTCCTTCTTGTCTTTAGTTGTAATCCTTTATTTCCTTTTTATCTTTGATTACTCTCTCTTTAATCATTTATCTAGCCTAGTATTATGTGCCCCCCACCTCTCTCTTCCTTTTTAAGTTGTTCATCTCTTCAATTGTAACTCATATATTCTCTTCTTTTCTTCTTGATGATGGATCACAGAGTATGATCTGAAATGTTGATCCAAATAAGCTACACATAGTTTTCTCCAAAAGTTTCATTCAGGAAAAGATAATACTATGTCAAGCATTTCAATCCTTCATTTAACCACGACAAAAGAATTATATAGGAGAGGAAATAAAATGGAAAGCAAAAATGTTAATAGATCAACTAAGGACTAATTCACACCAGTTTAGATGTGAGACCAAAAGGTGGACAACACCTAAAGAAAAGTGAGCAGATAGAATATGTTGTTTTTGGACTTTGGGGTTAGTGCAAATGGAATGGCACTACATCATGGAATGTCTAGTTTACAAGGATATTTGAGTCAATTATATTGCTATTTTGAATGTGGGCTCCTTGATTACCCTATTTAAAGAGGAAAGGATTAAAAAAATACATATTATTTGATCAAAATGCACAGCAAAGATCCAAAAGGATAAAACTAGAAACCAAGGCACCGTACTTGGCTACTTCGCTATCATCTTTATTATCATCTGCTAATAGTGAAGAGGACCAATCAATTTTGAAGAAATTTATACCATGTTGAGCAAATCTTTGCTTTAATCAACAAAGGGGAGGATACACAAGAGCAATAACTAATGAATCCAAAACATTTTTTAGCCCCTGTCTAAAATGCTAAAATATTGCCTATAAAGGCAACTTGCCTCTTCTTAGCCAACAACCTAATGTTAGTATCCATTGCTGCAATGCAAAAATAAGAGGTGGCAAGAATTGTGAGAATTTGGCATATGTAATTCATGTGGAACTTCCTAAAAATCTTGTCAAACCATAATTGCCAAAGATATCACTGGTACTTGAAAGGGCTAGAAACATTAAGTCTTGCATGCTCAGAGATCCCCCTATTGATGTTTGTGTAGCTACGGGAGGTTAAGATCTGTATAGGCATTGGATGAAGGGGAGCGACCCTACCACAAAGGCACCTCCTCCGATAATACATATGCAAGATCAAATCAAGGATGAGGTATGAATAACAGATCAAGCAAGAGAGAAATATACAATAGTATATTTGATCTAGGAAAACTAACATGGTATCAGAGCAGGTTTGAGAAAATCTTATAGATTTGGCTAATTTGATCAGATTTGGTTAAAATAATTTGTGGGATATCAGTAAGGCCAAAGCTATGACAGAAGCATAGGAACAATGCCACCTATGTTCTCATCTGGAAATTAAAATTAATCATCCTCTACGAGTGAAGAGGTAAAGTCACATTCTGAAACCATCTCCAACACTGGTTCTCCCTACCCATGCCATTAGAACAAAATCACCATTGTGATAGAAGAGATGCTAAAGTTTAAGTGCCATCTCTGAGAAAAGATCAAATACAAACTGTGGCCAAGAGAATTTGAATGTGGCTATTGGGGTCAGCCAAATTTGTACTGTTGAAGTTGAATCCCAAACAATGAGGTAAATCGACCATTCCCAAATCGCAGAAGGCTTCAACTACCCATTTGAGGTTTTGTTAAAGAAGATCTTGTGAGATCTTGCTAATAGAAAGTTCAGCCACAGTGATATCCATCGAGAATGAACAGGGTGTGTCTACTAGATTAAAAATTATTAGATCATGAACCTTGTTTGTGAATTGAATGTCACAGAGTTGTATAATGCTTGTCATAGAATCCCAAAGAGTGTGAAGAGATCAAACAAGGCTTTTACATTTTTGTCAACATCAATCACCACAATTCATTTCTGTAGATCGAGGACATCAGCATGAAGAACTCGCACTTAGTGAGGATGGTGGCAATGTCCTCTGGATGGTGGAAGGGTGGGTCAGTGAAACCATTATTGTCCAGGGTCTTCTGCAGCATGTTGCTTGAATTGAGTCTACAGAGATCTTAGAACAAGATGTCGATATCCTTAAAATGTCTAATGCTCACAGAGGTCTGGATGTTAGGTCTAGAAGTTTCTTCACGAAAGGGATAATGTGCTAGATATGTTGAAGTTAAAAATTCGTGAAGAAGCTCTGAGAACCTATCTATTCACTTATTCCTCATGTTATGGTTCCCTAAGCTTAGATCAGCTTACAACTATGTTTGAGATTTTTGAAGCACAAGTACATAGCATAGTGAGTAAGATGATGATAGCAGAAGAACTTCATGCAAGTTGGGACTGTCAATTGGTGACATTTTTTGATGACATGAGTAACAATCTTAGTAAATTGAACCTACAGTGAAGCACTATGCTCGCAAGGTTGACATTCTCAGAAATGTTGGATGCTTCAAGGAAGCCTTGACTTTATCAGAAAGATGCAATTAGAAGATCTTTCTTCTGTGTGGGGGATTTTGCTTGGTGCTTGCAAAATTCACTGAAACTAGAGAAAGTATGCCTAAATGTTTGAACTCATAGAGGAGTCACAAGTAGATCTTCTAAGAGAATTGGAGTCTGGATCAAGTGGATCAGCAAGAAATATATCTTTGACAAAGATAAGTCAAAGAAAGGATCTTACAAGGGGTTGTGAAGTCTGGAACTCACAACTAAAAGGGAGTTTGACAAACCAACAAAGGCAACCTTGGACGAGGAGGTCAAGAGATTGATGCTAGTACTTGGAACTTTAGAGGGAGTCAATCATCATGAAGATTCCTTGTTAATGCATTTCTCTTTGTGAGAGAGATTTGAGGTGCAAGCCCTTGTTAATGAGTTCTTCTCTGTGAGAGAAGTTCAAGGTGAAATCCCTTGATAATGAGTTCTTCTCTGTGAGAGAAGTTCGAGGTGAAATACCTTGATAATGAGTTCTTCTCTGTGAGAGAAGTTTGAGGTGAAATCCCTTGATAATGAGTTCTTCTCAGTAAGAGAAGTTTGAGGTGAAATCCCTTGATTCCACCCTCTAGGAGAGCCATGGTGGATGTCATGTGTGTGACTCCATGACAACATCACATGAGAGAGTTCATGATGATTTTTTTTGTACTTGTGTTTCACCCTCTAGGAGAGCTATGGTGAAAGTCATGTTGAGGTGACAACATCACGCAAGTGATGAACACTTGTACATACCATACATGGTTGTAGCATTATGGTTGATATCATATTGAGGTGATATCTGATATCACAATGAGGTGGTATCTTTCTTTTTCACCCTCTGGGAGTAGCCATGGTGAATGTCACAATAAGGTGACGACATCACATTGAGTGACTCCGTGATGGGCATTTGTGCACTTGTTTTCTTCCACTCATGGGAGTAGCCATGGTGGACATCATGTTGAGTGACTCCATGATGATATCACGTTGAGTGACTCCGTGATGAACTCTTTTCCACACATGGGAGTAGCCATGGTGGATGTCATGTTGAGAGAATCCATGACAAGATATGATACCCTTGAGTAGGACTCAAGGAAGACTTTTCTATACCTCCCTAGCTAAGAGGGAGTGTTGATGTTTGTATAGCTATGGGAGGTTAAGATCTGTATAGGCATTGGATGAAGGGGTGTGACCCTACCACAAAGGCACCTCCTCCCATAATACATATGCAAGATCAAATCAAGGATGAGGTATGAACAACAGATCAAGAAAGAGAGAAATATACAATAGTATATTTGATCTGGGAAAACTAACACCCCCAGCCAATTTTATCATTAATGATTGATCAAAGTTGCATAGTAACATGAAACAAGATCATTATCAAAGGATGTAGGATGACGAATATTGAACGTGCCATAAATAAGAAAATCTATTGATTATATCAAATTCTTAGCTAATGGCATCCCATGACGTCGGTGAATTTTTAACAATCTTGCATACTTGCTTGTCAATCGCACAATTGGCTAGGAAATCTATCCCCTCGATTTCCCAGAAATGTAATTGATTTTAAAATTTGACAAGGAATCTAGGAGTGACCAAATCTGCATTAGGATGTTGTTTAATTTTGAAGAAGGTGATCCCCTCTTGTAGATGGTGTTTACAATTATCATTGAATCCTCTTCAATCTAAACTTTCTTAACGTCATATAGAACACAAGCCTGTAGTCGGAGTAATGGTGCCTCTGCTTCTACTTCATTGTTTGTTCCATCCTTGAGTTTCTTGGAAGTGGCACCCCTGAGTCTTCCATCATGATCATGAATCAGACAACCTTCTTTTGAAGGACCTAGATTTCCCCTAGAATTGCCATCAAAATTTAACTTATTGCATTCATTGGGCAGCGAGATCCATTTCAATCCATCCCTGGGATTGGATACAAAATCAACTCTAGAAGCCTCATTAATGGGGGGACCTTAAGCCCCTTCTGTCTTTTACAAATCTCATTGTCCTAACAATTGAAAGATCTATTTGTTAAAGATTGAAAGATAACTTTGTTGTTCACCATTTTCTCAATTGCATTCTCGAGTTTATTCAAGAATAGATCCTTCGTCGTCTCTTTATCTTGAAATATACACTTGTTTCTTTCTTTCCATATTTCCCAAACTACAATGGAGGTGTTGATGATCCATATACTAGACAAGGTTTCATATCTTTGAATAATTAGCTAAGATGAAAAGAGTTGTAGCACATCACTAGGGAGTGCACTAGACCACCCAAGTCTAGCACAAAGCCACCTTCAACATCTTGTTGCAAAGGGGTACCCTACCATGAGATGGTCCATTGTCTCTTCCTCACATTTACGCATCACGCATCTTAATGGACCATTGAAGCCAAGTCTTCAAAATCTATTTGTCATTATAATTCTCTTCTAGATGGTTGCCCAAGCAATGGTCCCCTACCTTCAGCAGGCAACATTTATTCCAACAAAGATATATAGGCCAGTCCATCTTTTGTGTTGATGCTTCCTCAATTATATAATCTACCTTTGCTAGGTAATTTCCTAACTTATCCCAACACTGTTGGAAAATATCCAGAGTCTCTAAAATAAAACTCTCCTAGTTGAGAGTTCCTTATTGAGAATGGAGATTAGTTCCTTCTAAATGTCCAAGATCTCAAAATCTTTCCATTTCCATTCTACTACTCCATTCACTTCATGTAGATACAAGTAATCTATGAGCTTGGATCCCCACGCATTTGTGGCGATTCACATGACCTCGACCATATCTATGACATCCTTCATATCTAGGTAACAATTCCATGAATCATCTTATAATAAAGTAGATCTACCATCTCTTATCTCCCAAGTACTGTGCTTAGTGATTAGTCTTCTACATGACATAAGGATGTTCCTCTAACTGGGTTGGCAATAAAATAGAATCCTTGAGGGCTCTTATGAATATAAGTACTTGTGCTAAAGAATCTTAGCCCATTCAATATGAGGTTTTGTGTACATGCCCCATATTAGCTTCGCACCTAGGGCCTTATTTTGGATATTCCAACTTATTAACACTGCACCACCAACATCTTTTAGTTTACAAATTGTGTTCAAAGCAATCAAAGGAAGCTTTTTACCTTCTAAGTTTCCCTTCCAAAAGAAGAAGTGCATATTATGATTAAGATTCTCCATTGTACTATGTGGCTTATTTAGACATGACTTGTGGAAGATTAGTATTGTTGAAATAATCCTTTTAACATTAGGATTCTACCAGCCATAAACAACAACTTTCCTATCTAGGATCTCATTTTATTTGTGCAGGTGTTAATAAGAGGTTCCCATAGAGAGGTTTTGCATTTCCCTTTAAATAGAGTAACTCCTAAATATTTACTCAAGAGGTTGCTAACCTTAAAACCTAGAACATTTGCAATCTCTCTTTGTTTCTTCAAACCAGTGTTGAAAAATAATTTTATAATTTTGATAGGTTAATGATTTAACCAGAAGCTTTCTTGAATATGTTTCCAACACTGCTTTTATTGTCTTCACCTATTTCGCCATAGAAACTCCAAATAGAAGGGTGTCATGTTTGCAAACTATTGGTGGGAGATGGGGGAACACCCTAGGAAATGTTTATGCCTTTCCAACCATTAGCACGTGAGGGATTAATGGTTCTCTTAAGGGCCTTGGCCATAATAACAAAAAGGAAAGGGGAGATTGAATCACCATGTCTCAATCCCCTCAAGGGCTCAAAAAAACTACAAGGACTCATGTTTACCAGCACTGAGTATCTTGGAGTGAATATGTAGTAGAAGATCCAATCCCACCATCTTTCCCTGAAGCTAAAGCTTTCTTCATTTTACTCACTTTATTTCCAATTGAATTATATCATTCTCAAAGCTCCTAAAAATCTTCCACATACATAGAAGATCATTATGCATATTAGAAAATTATACACACTTTATTGGTTTAATCATAGAGGTTTCCTAATCACAAATGATTATAATAGATGGTTCCAGGGGTATATAACATCACACATCTTATTACCCCTCACAGAGCAAGACAAATACACACAACACAAAAAAACATATGGGTAAGCCTCAATACTCTCTCCCCCACACTCTCACCATTTACTCTCTATTTTCAATCTTTACACATTACAATATATTACATACCTAAATAAGATTGATTAGTTATTAATTGTCTCTCTTTGTGTATAAACATTCTTATCACCCTGGATTCGTCCATTATCATCTCTCTATTATCATTCTATATGTTTAATATATAGACATTAAATATTTATTTTATATAATACTAGTAGGTAAATGACAAGAGTTATCATGTAACATGTAGTTTGCATGATTACTTTATGACATTCCCTTGAACTCCAAACCTATGGGTTGATTAATATTTTTAGACTCTGACTAAAAACTTTTCTAACTTGTGGCCCATTTTTTAGTTTTTCACCAAACAAAAAATTAAAAAATCACAAAATAAAAAGAAAAATAGGAAAACATTTAAATTTTAAATCAAAACTTTAAAGGGATAATTTATTTGGAAGGTGGGTGAGTATTTATATATTAATAAAGACGTTTAAATCAAGAGATATAAATTGTACTAGGGAAATAAATTTTTTTAACTAATAGAATAATTATCTTAATTATTTGTATATTAAAATTAAAAAAAGTATAAATGATAATGATATGTGTGTGTACACACAAAAAGATAGATGTATATTAAAGAATATTGTCTTAATTAGGGTATCTTGCTCTTCAAAGGATGAGGGAAAATGGTGAGATAATGTCAACATAAATTTTAATTTTAATTTAACTCAAGAGATTAACTTTAAAAAATATTATAAGAATGTTGGTTTGCAGAAGGGAAATAAACATGAAATCTCATTATGAGAACTAAATTGCAAGATGAAGGTGAAATTAAATTAATTAAATAAGTAATTGAAAAAAAAATATGGAGAAAGATGGAGAGATTTTACACATTCATAAGGTCCACAATCAATGTCTTCTAAAAAAAAATATAAGAGTTTGAAAGAAGACAAAGACTTTGTGAAGATGAGAAAATTGATATGTCAATAAATAAACTCTCTTTCTTGTAGCATTGGGATTTTGATGCTACTAAATTAGTTCAAATAAATAGATTGGTATCAAGTGGTTGATTTGTGCCAAAATAATTATCAACATAAAGTTATTGAGAGTATCAATTATCAACCAAATCCACCTTTTTTTTTGAAAAAAAAAATGTCAATTAGCACAATCTAAAGAAACTATTGAACCTTAACAACACCCTTCCTATTACAAAAGATTCTTCCTTTGACCAAAATATTTTATAGTTTCTTTAAATCCTAATTATCAAAAATATGCAAAAGAAACTTTTACAATTCATGTCAACAATATTCAAGTAAATATGACATTTAAGTCTTAGTTCACAAAGATACTCAATACTTTTCAATATTGATCTTGGAAGGGTCAAGCTTAATTTTATGAATTGCTAGACTAGATATCTATCAATCATTTTAGTTATATTGTATTCTCACACTACTTCGAGCTCAAAGCCTTTCCCACACAAGAAGGCTTGTAATAAGCTTAATTAACCATTATTAAATATTAATTGTGCTACTAAGAGACATTATTTATCACCTTAAAACTAGACACCTATCGAATGTGCCTTTTAATTTGCATATAAATACCCTCTCACCTTATTCATTCATTCTCACTTATCCATTATTATATTCTTGTTCTATATTGTAGATATTACATATTTTCTCTTATATGTCTATGTGACACATTCTTTTTAGCCACTTGATCCGTCTTTTATGAGTTTCAACCATCATAACTGATTGACATTAGTAAGTGCTTGGTTTCATGAGTCCTACATTTTATTTCACATTATCCCTTATGTAAGGCCCATTTATTTTGGCAACTTATGTCTCACTCACTGTACCCTATTTTATACTTTGATATTATTTTAGATTTATATGATGATACTCAAATAGTTGTTATGTTAGTTAAATTTATTAATTTCATACATGTTACTTAGTAGTATTTAATTTATACTATAGTACATCTTTTCCCTATATAGTTACTAATTATTCATATGAAATTAAATTTTGTTTTTTATTCTAGTATAAGTTTTGAATTTGATTCATTCAAAATGTTAAAATTTGAGCTAAATGTGAATAGTGATTTTTTCCCCAAAAAATTGACATGGACTAATATTGTGAGTTACATGATTGTGAATAAGGTGATTTAATCATATTTATTTATGAGTTTAAATTATATCTATGATGATGGGTTATGATTTATTTACATGTTAGTTGATTTCGTATGGACGTGTGAATAATGTAACTACTAGTATTTTGCTTCAACTACATATTCCATGATGAGATTCAATATGCACATTAATTATAAAGGTTAGTATCTAGATTGAACCACAAGAGTGTCAATGAATTATTAGGAACCTTAATTACCTTCCCACTTCACATTGTGAAGTAATGAGATTGACTATATTTTCCCAGTGAAGCCAAAATATCTTAGTTATGTTCAACTAAAACCCCATAGCAAACCATCTTGTTATTCCTAGTAGTTTTACTTCATTAGTGTGTTATTATTTTGATGCAACTGTTAGTATGAATGAATTTTATGATTTCAATTTGGTTCTAAAAGTTGAAAGGATTTTGTGTTTAGGGGTATTTTAAGAGGTTAGGAAAAGCTCATTTTTGTTTTATTTTAATACTTTTGGGACCCCAATTCAAGTACCTATAGGTAGGGTACTTGGATAAGGGTGTTGAAGTGTCTTTGGAGGTTTTGGGTACCATTTAGACCCTTGAAAAGAGTTGCATTTAATTTTTAGGTATGGAAAGCTTGAGTGAAAAATCTCAAGTCAACCTTCTTGCATATTCTAATGGTGGGACACGAGGAGTGCACTCCACTCAACCATACTTGGACATAGAGAGCCCATGTGGGTTCACATGGATGGTATGGGCTTCATTTAATTTTTGTAAGAGGGTTGTTTCTTGGGTAAATGGGATGCCATGTGTCTCCATCCTATTGGATGATGGGGAGTGACATGGCAATCTCTTTTAAATTCTCTCTTAGCTTGGAAACGGATTGATCCTTCATTTTAAGAGAATCCATATGAGATTTTTGGTGAATTTGAGAGCTTTTAGAGTTCTTGGATTTAAATGGAGCCTTATCTATGTTGAGAAGAATCTTGGAAAGAAAAAGAGGAGGTTCTTCAATCATGTTCAAGTTTACTTTGAGGGTTAGGATTCTCCTTTAGTTCTTTGTTTTATTTTACATAATGGACAAATTTATATATGAGAAAATGAGTATTTGAAATGTTGGTTGCAATTTGAAGGTGCAATATTTTAGAAACAAGATGTTTCCATAGCCCATTGTTGATGAATTGTAATGCTTCTCGAAGAAATTGTGTGAACTTTTTTAAATCAACATTTCAAATCACACTTTGCAATTCATCATCAAGAAGAGGATGGATTTAAGAGTTAGATTGTAGAGCTAGTTGTTTAAAAAGAGAGGTAAGGGAAGAGTGGAAACCAATAACTAAGAAGAAATAAATAAAAATATTAAAAACATAGAGGAAGAACGATATAAAGGAAAAGACAAGGAATCAGGATAATGTGAAACCACAAAAATAAAATAGAAACAACAAAAAATAAACAAAGGATTGAGCAACGAGTTAGAAAACAAAGGTTAGAAATAATTACTATAATCAATAATAATTTTATATTAATGATAATCATAATATTGTTCAAGAAAATAAATAATAATTTCATACTTAATGATACAATTAATAACGATAAATAATAATAATATTTCATTTTATATTAATGATAAAATATTTGGATAATTATAATATTGATTATAATTAATATAATCAATATATAATATTAGTTCTATTAACATTAGATATAATATTATCATTAATTATTATCAAATAAGTTGAGGACAATGTATAGGAAAGAGCAAGACAAGAAGAATGGGTGTTGAAAAATGATAATGGTAGGGAAGAATATTGATTATAATAATAGAATACTTTTATCATTAATATAAAATGAAATATTATTATTATTTTTATCATTGTTGAGTTTATAATGTGTTAGCATGAAATTATTATTCATTTTCATCAATATTTTATTTTTCTTGGTAAATGCGGTCTAGGGGACCACCCTTTCATTAAAATATATTGATTAAAAATTACATATTTGATGTCTAGGCAACATCAAAATTCTAAACAATTAGTCAAACAAGGGATATAAACAAAATGCCCCTATGAATAATTATAAAACTTTGTTTATATAGCTAGCTATAGGGCTTGATTTCCAAAATGCCCAATAGATATTATAGTGGACATAGCATAACATACTATAATAGGATAGTGTAAAATGCATGACACAGATACCAATGATTAGTCTTCTTTGTCATCAAAGCTTTCAATCAGAAGTGAAACCATCCTGTCAATGTCATGTTTCTCTATTATTTCAATCGTCATCTTGAAGAAGTTAATTGCCTTCTTTGCCTTTTGTTTCCTACTAATGAGCCTCTCATTTAGGGATCACTATGATAACAAATGGTTTCTATGTTAAGGTGGGGGGTTGTTAGATGGCATAGCACTCCCATTAATGGCTAGACTAACCTTATGATTTGCCACTAGAAGGAGATCCTCCAAACTCCCTAAAACATTCTTCTTAACTAGTGCAATTGCTAGAGCCTGAACCATGTCAACCTCCTCACCCAAATCTAACATGACCACAATGAACATTTATGAGATGTCAATATTAACCATATATCGATGTTTTTCAACCAAGAACTCTTTTCCTAAAGCCCATTAGATTACATACAAGAGCAGCCCAAACTTCCTTTTAAAAACCTTCTTTAGTCTCAAGTTGGATATGAGGCCCAAAAATGCCATTTGTCGACTTTGGAATATCAACCTCACATTGGTGTCCATGGTGTTTGAGTCAAAGGGAAACCACAAAATGGGATGTGGTTTGATTTTCTTCAATTTAATTCCTTTGTCACCTACCAAGACATTATTTCATTTGAGCAATCATTAATAGGGCTCTTCATTTAGCTCATTCTAGATAGGAGGATCTTGGATGCCTCGAATCAAATTTGTCCCAACATTAATTTGATGTACTGTAGGTTGAAGCCAAGTATCCCACAATGATGAGTGGCAATGTGGTTAGGTTTTGAAGTTTAAAAATTTGATTAAATCTTCCAGTCATTACTATGCTTGCTTACTCACCTAGCCTCATTAATTTCAATTACAAAGTTGGTGATATGTTCAATAGTGCAGTTAGCCTCTCTACATGTGTGTTGTGTAGTAAATGAGTCCAAAGAGTCTAATATTAGACTTCAATCTACATTAGTATATTATTAATTTTCCAAATTTTAACTCTTTGTTTGTAATTGCATTTACTATGTTCATCGAGTCACCCTCAATTTCTATGTTTTTAACCCAAGTTGGTGGCAAATTTGGAGACTGAACACCAAGGCATGGGCCTTCACCTCATTATTTGTTCCATATTTGATTTTTAAAGAGGTAAAAGTGATCAGCAACCCTTTTGAGTCTAACAATACACTGCCTTAGACTGACCGCGATTCCCTGTTGAAGCTCTATCAAAGTTCATTTTGGCCCAACCTTGGGGAGGTGACATCCACTTGATTTAATTTCTTAGCCTCAGATCTTGGAATTGACTCCAGTCACCCCATGAATAGGGGGCTCTTAAACCAGTCCATTTGCAAGAGATTTCACTATCCCTAGTTGAAAAGGATCTATTTCTATTTGGTTGATTTAACATTATGTTGTTACCCACCTTAGTAATGGCCCCTTCTAATTTGATGAGAAAAGATTCCAAAGTCAACGTGGTTTTTTGGAATGTTCTTTTATTTATTTCTTTCCAAAGCTCCTAGATTAGTAAGGAAGGGCTTAGGAGCCAAAGACAAGCAAAGATCAACTATATTTGTAAGGTTGGCCATGATATGAATAGTTCCTTGATGTCATTTGGAAGTGTCAAGTTCCAACCCAGTCTTGCTAGCAAAAGGATAGCTCAACAAAAGATGGTTCACATTTTATTGATCTTGCTTGCACGTAACACATCTTGAAGATCCTTGGTATCACATCCTTTTGAATCTATTTGTAGTTAAGATCTTCTTTTGACATGCTACCCATGCAAAAGCACCTACTTTTAGAAGGCAAAATTTGTGCCAATAGAGGATAGTCAACCATTATTTGTTTTCATCATGATTGTTAGCCATCATGTATCCCAATCCGACTAAGTACTCCCTAGATTTTCTACAATTATAGTTTATTCTATCCTCATCCTCAAATATAAATATTTGTCTTTGTTGCACTAAGCCCCCAAAAAAAATTGTTGTTCTTCCGAGATACCTAGATCCTTGGGGTCCTTCCACTACCATTCAGTAATCTCCCCAAACTCTTTTACAATAAGGAAGTCTACAACCTTGGTTCCCTACATCTCCATAGATCTCTATTGTACCAGAAGAGTGTCTGGATTTTAATTCAAAGCAAGATGGTCATTCCTAGAGTCCACCCAAAAACTAGATGAAAGCCCATTTTTTATTTCCCAAGTAAGGTGGTTGGTAATTATCTTCCTACAAGAAAGGAGAAAGTTCCATAAGCCAAATCCCTTTAGAGGATATTAAGTTGTTAATATTCTTTTTCAGTCTTTAGAATCCAAATATTTGTTTTGAAGGATTTTAACCCACTTGATATGTAGGTTTTTGTATAGTTCCAAATGAGCTCGACACCTAACGCTTGGTTTTGAGTGGCCAATCTTCTAATTCCAATCCCACCATCTTCCTTCAATTTGCATACCTTGACCCATGACACCAACGAAATTTTCTTTTCATCTAATATCCTTTCCAAAGGAAAATTTTCATTTTCTTTTCTAGTCTTTGAATGATATTAGATGATGTTTTTAGGTAGGACATTAAGTAAATTCGTATTGCAGATATAACAACTTTTAGCATTAACATTTTGCCTACAAGAGATAATCATTTTCCATTTTAGTCTACCATTTTATTTGAGCATGATTCAAGTAGTGGATTCCAAATGTGTTCTCTTCCATAAATTTTGAAAATTAGAATGCCCAATTATTTCCTTAGAAAGAAACCAATTCTATATCCCAACTTTTTGTCAATTTCTAACTATTTTTGTGTTCAAGTGTTGAAGAAGAAAATATTAGATTTAGTAGTATTCACTTCTTGGACTAAGTAAATTGAATAGTTTGACAAAGTCTTCTTAATTGTACTTGATTACTTAACCAAGGAATTCTTGAACAACATTGTGTATCTACAAATTGGAGATGGGTTATGTGTTTGACATTGTCTATAATCTTGAGACCATTCCAACTGCCCAAAATCAAGTGTAGTTCTAATCATTCTACCTAAAGCCTCAGCCATGATAATGAAGAGGAATGGAGATAGGGGATCATCTTGTCTAAGCCCTCTAGAGATGATGAAAAACATTGAGGAGATCTATTCACTAGGATGGAGATTCTTGAACCAGAGATATAACTAAAGATGCATTCCAACCATTCTTGGAAAAAGACAAATATTTGCATAATCTTGAGCAGAAACCTTCAGTCAACCCTATCATATGCCTTAATGTCTAATTTGATTAGAATTCCACTGGATTTCATTTCACTAATGGAGTGAATGGCTTCATGTGCCACAATAACTCTATCCATGATGGATCTTCCATGGACAAAACCACTATGTTCCTCAAAAATAATCTATGGTAAAATTAGTTTTAATGTTTTAATCATTGCTTTGGAGATAATTTTGTAAAGGGTGTTACAAAGTGAAATGGGTCTATAATCATCAGAAGATTCCACATTACTCTTTTTGTAGATGAGGGCAATGAATGTGTTATTTATATCCTTCAAAATAGAACTTTTCTTCATTGATTCTTTTGTAACTTCCCAAACCTCCTTCCCAACAATATGCTAGTATTTTTTGAAAAAGCTTGTAGGAAAGCCATCAAGGCTAGGGGATTTATTAGGTGACATTTTCCAAACTACAAGCTTGATCTCCTCCTAAGTGAAAGGATTCATAAACATTTTGTTTTGTGTTTCCCCCAAGATTTTTGGAATGGAGCTCAAAAGTGTTCTATGCATATTGACAAGGTGTCATTATACCTCATCATTTAATCTGTTTTCATATGTCAAAAACCAGGGCTATGTCCATGGCTGTTTGCAACTAGGGATTCTTTAGTTACCAGTTTATAGCTAATCCTAATAGTTTCTATAATTTGAAAAGATTAATCTATCTACTTGCTGAATAATTTTAATGAGTGCTGGAAAAATAGGATAAAATAGGAAAGTTACTCAAAGAAATCTTAAAACAGTAATATGCATTTATCTATTAAAAGCAGTAAATACTTGCATAATAAAAAGCTGAAACAATAAAATAGTGGTACTAGCCTCCTGCCTTAGTGGTGAGAGTGGGCCCTTGCTCCACACCCTTGGGGCTGAAGGCTACAGTAAGAAATCAGCACAGAAGAAGATCACAACTAGATTCAATCCAATTCATTCACTCTGCATTCATGAAAATATTGCTTAACACAGAACTAAGATCTCTGAGAGTCAGAATAATTCAATTATTGTATATCTCCCCTACTATTTCTGAGAGTATATATATATATAAATGAGTGATGATATATCACTAAACTTATCTACCAGTTCTTCTATGAGATGACACCCATCTCTTTATTGTACTTAACTGTATAACTATGAAAAATAATCATGCAAGAAGGGGTAGACTTGAGTGGAACAGAAGTCCACTCAGAAGTCTAAGTTTGAGTCTTAATACACTTGGGCATCGAGGCCCTGAAAATAAGGATATTGGATCAGTTCCATTCGTAACTCATGCAAAAACTTTGAAAAGATAAAACTCCAGTAGTTTAACTAAAGTTGACCCTTCACCACTCAGGTGATGATTTGAGTGAAATGAGGGGTATTAAGATCACTGCTGAGAGTGCCTAGTCGACAGCTATGTTGGAAATATGCCCTGCTCTCAGGAGGCGCCGGAGATAACTGTTCCTGTCTGCAGCTCTGGAGATACTCTAGACTCTTGCAGAGCTCCGGAGAGGCATTCCTCATTTCTTCAAAACTTTAGGTGTCATGGTACTTTGGTATTGTCTCCGGAGATCATTGAAGACTATCTCCGGAGATGCACAAAATTGTTGTTCCTAGCATCTACACCTATTGATTCAAAAAGAGAGAAGTTTCTACATTTTTCCATCAATTCCACGCACATTAGTCACTCAATCAAAAATTATAATCTTAAGTAATCTATCTCAATTAGTCATAAAATAGAACGATCTTGCTAGCTTATTTGGGTGCAGACATTAGGAAAGATGGACTTAGGAAGGAGAAAAAGAGAGGCAAAAAGATGTATTTCATGAGTGCAACTTGGCACTCATCATCCCCCCCATACCTAAAGTTTGGCAGGTCCTCCTGCATCTCACATCCTGGATTTATTTTGGCAAAACAGCTTGTCAGTCAGGCTATAATCTTAAACATAGGTGGTCCAAGTTGTCCTGTTGATATTACCATTGCCTCTGTACTGATCAACCTGCTTCATCCAGTCCTGCAATTTGTCATCTTCCATCTATTTTGCCCAGACAGGGAGTGGTTCAATTATTAGAGGAGGCCTGAACCATCCACCTATCCATTCCTACTTATATTTATCCATCAGTTTGGATATCAACTTTGCCTTTCTCATGAATAATCTCAAGTTTGCAGGGGTGACCACCTCTCTCAGTTTCTGCTTTGGGGTCAAAATATTTCATCTCTTCTTTGCTACAGCAAGTACTGGATTTGCTGAATTGATCATGAAAAGACCAAAATCGATGGAGCAGTCCTGCAAACTTTTCAGGTATAATGGCAAAAGTTTGTTCGTATTATCAGGATGATAGATAAGGCATCTAAATTGAATCATGAAAGCATTAGGATTGGGACATTCCTTCCTGATGAAAAGCTCTATTTTTAAATCTTTCTGAAGATGATCTTCCATCCTTTCATTCCAGATCTGGTGATTCCTCATTAGGGACATGAATGCCTTAAGCTGGCATTCCCCCACAAAATGATTAAGAATGAAGGTTATGTCATTAACATAGAATCTATGCAGGTATAATTCACATAGGAAGTTTTTGTCCTCATCATTACTTCGTGTATAAGTTGTCATGAATCCTTCAGCTGTCTCTGTATCTTCAACCGGGTCAGAAAGGACTAAAGAGAGTTTCCTTTGCAGTACCCTTTCCTGTAAGAACATTGAATAGCTGGCACTTGGAGGCCTACAGGGTAGAAGTTCTGAAGAAAGGGAGGCCATTTTGATGACTTTGCCTTCTAGAGTTGCTATCCTCTTTGTTTTGGTAGTGACTACCCTTTGTATCTGCAACATAGGCTTGGAAGCTTCATATTCTCTACACCTCCTCTCCCAATGAAATAGGGCTTTGGGAATGTCAATGGGGATTGGACCCACATAGGCATCTACTTGTATTTCTTGCTCATTGGTTGCCCTTGGGCCAGCCAATTCTTGAATATATTCTTCCTATTCATCCAGTCTGTTATTGGCCCAAGTTAGCTGTCTATCCTGGCTTTGTACTTTCTCAATCAGTGTTGCCATTATTGTGAGGCTATTGTCTCTAGCCATGGTGAGCTCAGAAACACTCTGTGTTGCTTCTTTCTCTTTTTCTTCCACCATTTTGGCTACCTCACTTTTCTGTGCCTCCAACTCTGCCTCTTTCTCCTGGATGATCTTATCCTTGCTTTGGAGTTCTGTTTGGAGATTTGCAATGGTTTGTTTTTGCTCCATCTCCACCTCTACTCTAACCTTCTTGAGGTCAGTAATAATCAAATTCTTTTCCCAAAGCAATCTCTTTAAATTTTTAATTTCTTCCATTAATTGTTCTTTTAGAATTTCTACATTCTCTTGATCAGAGGGATGAGAGAGGGTTTCTGCTTCTGCTTCTGTTTCTATGGCTGTTGGCTGATCATTAAGGTTTTTCATGGCCAGCTGCCCTGCTCTGCCCACTGTATCCATTTGCCCTGTTTCTTCTTCTTTAGACTGCCTGTCCTGAGAATCCTCTTGGGGTTCCTTTCCTTCTACTGGCACCGATGAAGGCCCAGCCTTATCCTCACATGTTCTCAATTCTAGGAGTACCTCAGCGAGTAGGACAATATCTTTTTCAACTTGTGAGAGTTGTCTCTTCCTTTTGCTTCTCCGGAGCAAAGTTGGGGTAGGTGCCTCCGGAGCAGGTCTCTCTTCCTCAGAATCTGAGGAAATAGTAAAGGTTTGTATGTTTTCTATCTCTAGAGCACATGGTGGTTCTAAAACTGGGCTTGACTCTAGATGAATAGATGGTGCTGGAGAAATTTCTCTTTGTTTCTTCTTCCTGACCAAAGGGATCTCATCTGAATCATGGGATGGTTCTTCAGCCCACCAAGTTTCCTCTATTCCCTGTCCTGACCTTCATTTTGTTAATTCCTTAGGGCAAGATTCCTCAGTTAGAGTCATCTTTCTCCTAACTGACCGAGTCATATATAGGGTTTGTGTAGAAGTAGGTTCTGTAATTTGTTTGCCTTTCCCCTTTTTGTCAGGAACAAGGGCTATAGATGAAGTGGCCTCCTGTGAGGGTAACTTCCCTTTGTTAATAGCTGTGGAGGAGGCTGAAGACTCAATTTCCTTATCTTGGTGAGAAGGAGAACTCTCACCTCCTGGATGTGCCATCTCTAGTTCTCTGACCTGGGGGCTCTGCTCAAGAAAGTTTTTCCATAATTCTTCCCCATTGGCCTGAGATAGGAAGTGGTGCTTGACTGCCAGAAAGATGAGGCCATGATGCTTCATGGGTCCCTTATTCTACTGATATTTCTCTGCAGTTGCCCTGATGGCAGAATATAGGAAATTGGGGATATTTATGATATACTCAGGGTGTGCATTCCCATGTCTTAAATAGATCAGCATTTTCATGATTAGCCCTAAAACTAGAGAAAATTGACCATCACAAGTAAAGTATTTCATTAACCATGTGGCAAGAGATGCCCAAGGGTTTGGGAGTGTGGATCTCAGAATTCCTTTGACTTCATTTTTATTCAAATGCAATTGAATAGCAAGTTCACCACGAACAGAGAAATTTTTAATCAAATCAGTGTATAAGGTTTTCAAGTGGTAAAACCTCACCTTGTTCGAGAAGTCCAGAAATGTGGTTGATAGTGGCTGAGGAGAAATTGATTTGTACTCCTCTAATAGTTGTCTGGTTATCCCTTAAATTCCTAAGGAATTCTTCCACAACATCTTCCTGAAACCCTTCAATTTTTTCTAGGAAGTCTAACCATCCTACAACTCTTAGAATGTTTCCTGCAGCTGCATCCCACAGAAGACCCGCAGTACTTTCTGGCTCAGACTTCTTCTTGACTCCCATTGCTGAATTTGCTCCACCTTCTGTGCTTATATCTGACCTTCTCAATATGCAGTCTATCCTTTCCTCCTATCTTAGTAGGCTCCGGATTACTGTTCAAATTGCTTTGTAGACTCCGAAGGGTTGTTCAATTGCTCTATGGGCTCCGGAGGACTGTTCAATTGCTCTATTGTTTGTTGAATTCTAGAAGTTTGAATGGTTAGGATGTTTCTATGTTTTGGCTTATGCAAGATTTGTAGACTAGATAGGTTACTGAGGCAGTCATAAATGTAACAAACTGACAGGGCACTCCGGAGGTAAGGTGGTAGTACAACATAGCTGGTGGCATGCGCAAATTTGGGAAAGGAGATGATGGTGGGAGGATGTGTCATCATGGTGGAACCCAAAGCAGAAAGACAAGACAGTTACTAATAATGATTAATTAAAGATAGAGTTACCTGGATCAGTTTTAATGATGAGGGTGATGTACATGGTAGAGATGCTGCGTCATTTTGGAGACTGTACGCGTCGTGGCAATTGAGCAGTGGCTTGAGATGATGCCCACCATCCCATTTGTACATGACCTGTAATCATTGCACTAAGTGGTTCAAGAATCCACGCTCCTTAGGTGATGTCAATGCCAGCTTGTGAACACTCCTGCAAATGATTATTATGCTAAATTAATTTATTCTTTGTGAAAAAGTAGAGGATGAGTCATGATGACCTCATCATGTGATGTGTCTACTTTACCCCCTGGAGAGGTGGGTCCCCTCCCTTATTATTGAGACTAACGGCATTATTGACAGAGCGCCGGAGGTGCTCCTAGTTGGAGAAGCGCCGGAGGTGCATTTGACGAACTCCTGGCAACTGATCATCTCCGGAGCTCAACTATTTCAGCTGTCCTGAAGAAGGGAACCACGATTTACTGGTTTTCAACTCCCATGGCCGAGAAAGATAGCCATTTGCTAGTTTTCCATCTTTCTCATTTTTTTTTTAATTTTTATATTTTTTTTTAGAAGGCAACCATTATTGGTTTTCAACCTTCCTTTTTTTTTAGAAGGCAGCCATTGCTGGTTTTCAACCTTCTTTTTTTTTAATTTATTTATTTCTATCCAACACTATGACAGAGGAGGTATCCCCTGTATCAAAACACAAATTATTTAGAAACTCCTCTTTAGTAGATGGTCTTTTGTAGACCCTGATTCGGTGACCATTTACTAGAAAGGTATCCGTGCTTCCATCAATAGGTTGCAATAATACAGTCCCATTTTCAAACACTTCCTGTATTTGATACGGACCCAGCCAGTGAGTTTGTAATTTCCCCCTAAACTCCTTGAATTTAGAATCGTAGAGAAGAACCCAATCACATTGTTGAAATGTCCTCTCTTGATGTGTTGGTCATGCCATTGCTTCCTCTGATACTGAACCAGTTCTGCTTGCTGAATGGCCTCTGTCCGAATTTCATCCAACTCATTGAGCTGAAGAATTCTATTCTGCTAGGTTATAGACAATGGTAGACCAACATCTAATACAATTTTAAGTGTCTGGAGTTCAAATTCTATAGACAGTATAGGCTTTTTCCCATAAACCAATTCATATGGTGAGAACTTTGTTGTGGACTTCCAAGTGGTATTGTAAGCCCAAACTACTTCAGGTAATCTACTAGCCCAATCTTTTTTGTTCATTGCTACTGTCCTTGTCAGAATATTCTCAAGTTCCCTATTAGTCACTTCCACCTGTCCATTTGCTTGAGGATGGTAAGGTGAAGATTTTATGTGCTTGACTTGATATAAATCTATGAATGCCTTGATTACTTGTGAAGTAAACTGAGGTCCTTTGTTTGAAACTATTGATCGGGGGGCTCCAAATCTTAAGAAAATTTTATTGTAAAGGAAATCAACAACCTTTTCTTCTCTTGCGAACTATAATGCTTGAACCTCAGCCCACTTAGTAACATAGTCTGTGCATACTAGAATGTACTCCTTGCCTGATGATGGTGGTGAAATTGGTCCCACAAAGTCTAGACCCCACTGCTCAAATGGTTCCATCATGACTTGAGGATGTAGTAACATCTCCTGGGTAAAGGTTGGCTATCCCATCCTTTGGCACTGGTCACAGTGCTACACATACTTCTTTGTATCTTTATGAAGAGAGGGCTAGTAGTAGCCAGCTCCAAGGATCTTGTGGACTATCCGGTGGAAAGAGTAATGACCACCAGATGGTTCATCATGACATGCTCTCAATACATCAAAAGTCTCATCAGCCTGTAAACACCTGCGTAGAATGAAATCAGGACCACATTTAAATAGTAAACCATTCAACCATTTGTATGATAAACTTTCCTTAACTAAACGTTTTCTTTGTTTGGAAGTAAAATGGGATGGATACAAGCCTGTAGCTAAAAGATTAGCTATGTCAGCAAACCAAGGTGCAGTAGAGGATATAGCAAAAAGATGTTCATCTAGGAACTTGTCCTCCACTGGTTGGTTTTCTCCTCTTGTATGCAATCTTGATAGAAAATCAGCAACCAAATTAAACTTTCCTAGATTATCAACTATGGTAATATCAAATTCCTACAATAACAATAACCACCTGATGATCCTTGCACCTACTACTGGTTTATTCATTAGGTACTTGATGGCTACATGATCAGTGTGTACAAATATCTTATATCCAGTGATATAGTGCCTGAATTTGTTTATAGCAAAGATGACTGCTAGAAATTCTTTTTCAGTTGTGGTGTAATTTCTTTTTGCAAAGGTAAGGTTTTTGCAAATGTAATAGATGGCATGCATACTTTCTCCTTCCTCCTTTTGTCCTAAAACTGTCCCAATGGACTCATTTGAAGCATCAGTCTGTATGTGAAATGGTAAAGTCCAATTAGGTCCTCTTAGAATTGGTGTGACAGTAAGCTTCTCTTTCAAGGTTTCAAATGTTGATTGACATTCTTCTGTCCACAGAAATTATGTGTCTTTGTTAAGCAGGGTAAACAGGGGACAGCTATTCTGCTGAAATTTTCTATGAACCTCCTATAATAGCCTACATGACCCAGAAAACTTCTAATGTCTGTCTGATTTTTGGGTGAAGGCAACTATGTGATTACTTCTATCTTGTTTTGATCCACTTTGATCCCTTTCTCTGAAATATGGTGTCCCAAAACAATTCCTTCCTCCACCATCATAAAGCACTTTTCATGGCTAAGGGACAATTGATTTTTCTCACAGCATTCTAGTACTTTTTCAAGGTTTGTGAGAGCTTCCTCAAAATTATCCCCATACATAGTAAAGTCATCCATGTAGACCTCCATGCATTCATTAGCTAGTTCAGCAAAAATAGCTAGAACCAGTCTCTGAAATGTAGCTGGGGCATTGCATAGCCCAAAGGGAAGAACTTTGTAAGCAAATGTTCCCTAGGAGCATGTGAAGGTGGTTTTGTCTTGGTCTTTAGGTGCTACTTGAATTTGACTATACCCATTGAATCCATTTAGAAAAGAAAAATACTTTCTCCCAGCAAGGTTATCCAGAACTTGGTCAATGAATGGTAAGGAAAAGTAGTCCTTTTTTGTGGCCTTGTTGAGTTCTCTATAATCAATACACACCCTCCATTTCCCATTCTTTTTAGGCACAATGACAAGGGGTGAGACCAATTGACTATCTGAGATTGGATATATAAACCCTGCTTGAAGTAATTTTTCTATTTCAGTTTTGACAATGTCCTTTAAAGTAGGATTCAATCTTCTTTGTGGCTGCCTGACAGGTTTAATATCCTCAATGTATATATGATGGGTACAGATCTTAGGAGGTATGCCTTTCATATATTGGTATTCCCAAGCAAAAGATGTTGAATGGGAAACCAGAAGTTGGATAAGTTTTTCTTCCTGATTTGTTGTTAACTAAGTATTGATATTAAGTGTTTTCCCTAGTAGAATCATGACCTATTTTGTGATTTTATCCATAGATGTAGTTAATCCATACATTGGAGTCATGGTATTGAGAGGACAAGAATGTGGAAGCAACATGTGGAAAGTGGATAAGTCCCTGTAAAAGGTTTCCCTACAAGGAATGATGTTGGCAAGGGTACAATGAGAAGAAGTAAGAAGTTCTCTTTGAGAATCTTGGGCGAGTTCCATCACATCCTTATTGATTAGGATGCAAGTGAAGTCTTCTATTGTATCATAGTATACTTCTTCTTCTAACTCTCCCAGATGTTCTTTGATGGTTACCATAGCTACTGAGGCACTGTTGTCATTGTTCTCTGGTTCATCCACCCATACTCTTCCTGTATAATGTACTGATGGTTTAGCTGGAGGATACAAAGATATTTTCTTTAGATCTATCCCATTAGAAATGACCATATCTCCAGTTCGACAATCAATAGATGCTATTGTTGTAGCCAGCCATGGTCCTCCTAAAATCAATGGATAAGCATTTCTCTGGTTTCTCGATTCTAGTATCAAGAAGTCCACTAGAAATTCCCATGAATCTATCACAACTGGTACATCGGTGATTACTCCTTTTGGAACAGCTACTGACTGGTCAGCCAGTTGGAGAATTGTAGTTGTGGATTGGATACCTGATAGAGCTAATTTGTCCATTGTGTGAACTGTCATCACATTAATTGCTGCTCCCAAATCAACCAGAACATTTGAAATTTCTACTCCTGAGATGAAAATAGTTATGACAGGGTTTCTAGGGTCTCCATATTTTGGAAGGAGAATTTCTCCCATCAATAGATCCACTACTTTTCCTTCCACCTGTATTGTGGAGGGAAAGTTTTTCTTTCTGCCCTGCGTCTTGATACAATGTTGTTTAATTAACTGATTTAGTTTTGGGACATCTCTGATTTCCTGGAGGAGAGGAATTTCAATGTTTAGTTGCTTGATTTCTCGTAAAAGTTCTGATACCAGGTTGGTTTGGAATTGTTTTTGTAAGATCTTTTTCTGGGGAACATTCTGTTTAAGCTGTTCTGGGTATGCTGCTAGTTTTTCCATCTCCAGAGCATCTCCAGAGCTCTTGTCAGAATTGTGTTTAGGAACGTTCTCCAGAGTTGGTCTTTTAGGAGCAACTCCAAAGTTGTCCAAGGATGATTCCTTTAGCACTCTTTCATTATTAATCTCCTCTGGGGGTTGAGTGGATGGATTTTTAGGTTCCTCATCATTGGTTATTTCAACTATAGTTGGAGGAGATGGTCTTGGGAATGCTTTCCCAAAATGCAGCTAGAGATTATTTGAATATATAGCATTAATTCCAGCCGGATTTTCTTGCTCTGTCATGTAGACAGCTGCTCCCTATTTATTCCGTGGGTTTGGTATAAGCTGAGCTGGTAAAGGTGGTTGACTAACTGGTTCATTTTGTGTTTGACCTTGGGTGTTGGAGGGTCCAGTTAGTAAAGCCTGCTATTGAGGTTGGAAACACCTAGGTTGTCCCTGGTATTATTGATTGTATCCCTGTTGAGAACCCCATTGAGTTTGCACGTTTTGTGATCCAAACTATGGTGGCCATTATTGATTTCCCCAAGGCTGGTTTTACCAATTTTGGTTTTGCTAGTTTTGGTTTTGCCAATGTTGACTTGGCCACTCCTGCTGTCCCCAAGGAGGATTATTTTGAGGCCCATGCCAAGCTAGATTCCACTAATTATTTCCCCAATTAGAAGGACCCCTATAAGAAGGCCGGTTTGGCTATTGATTATAAGGGAAATTTCTAGTTTGTTTTTGTCCCACATAGTTCAACTCCTCTTCTATTACAACATTCTTTTTCCTTAATCTTTTTAAGGTTGGAAGTTGACTACACTGACTGGTAGGATGTTCCCTATCATAGATCTGACAAATCTCTGATTTGTCCAAAGGGCATTCTCTCAACAGATGTTTGTTTCTACACCTAGGACAATAGATGGAGAGTGGTTCAGTTGCTCTATTTTGATCAGTTGTTCTGGTTTTTGTTTGAATCCCATCCAATGTGGTATTTAATTGGACCAGAATGTCTATTTTTAGATTTGCAATCTCCTCCATCAACTGTCCTATTTCATTCTTCCCTTTAAAGGTTTTGGATGACCTCACTCCATTTTGGGTTCTGGAATAGTTCTTGCAGAGTTCTTCTATATCAGGTATTTCTATTTTGTTAATGTTCCCTTTTCCCATTAGGTCCAGTGCCTATTTTGATTCTTTATCCAATCCTTTTATAAACAGGGTTCTGGCCAAGGAGTGATCCACTGGATTGCCATACCTTCTCAAGGCAAAATTAAACCTATTCACATAGTCCTCTAAAGATTCTTCCTCCCCTTGCCTAATTTTAAACAATTCTTCATTTTTATCACTGAATCTGCAATAATCTTGGTATTTTTCCAAAAACTCTGTTTCCATTTGATCCCAAGAATGGATAGAATTCTGGGGTAAACCCATAAACCATCTCATCACAAAATCTTTCAGTGTTGAAGGGAACAATTTGAGTTTCTGGTTATCTGATCCATAATTATAAGTTTGGCAGACTACTTTGAACTCAAACAAGAACTGATCTGGATCCTCAGAAGGAAGTCCTCTAAAATTTGGTAGGTGTGCTGGTGAGATATTCTTCATAGGAGCATTGTCTCCAGTAGCCAAAACAATAGGATATGAGAAGGTTCTTGGAGCTTGATTTTCTTCTTCCTCATGATTATCATTTTCCATGTTTAGTACTGGTTCTTCTCCTTGAGGCTCTAGGAAATTAGGTTCTATTAAAGGGTCTGCCTTAAACTTTTGTTGTAATTCCTTGATATAATTGGCAAGTGGAATATCTGGAGGATCTAAGGGATTGTTATTTTGAGGTGTAGGTTCCAGATTAGGCTCTGTGTTTCTCTCCTCAACAAGATTTTATACCACCCCACTGCTTTCCCCTATGGTTTGTTGTTGGGGTGTCTGCTTAATATATCTTCCTTTTAGATCTCTAGCTCTAAACATACAGATCTATCCTAAAAACTACTTTAACTTAGTTTCCCTAATTAACAAAAAGTTATCCCCAGCAATGGCGCCAAAAATGACAAGGTGTCGTTATACATCATCATTTAATCTGTTTTTAGATGTCAAAAACTAGGGCTATGTCCACGGCTGTCTACAACTAGGGATTTTTTAGTTACCAGTTTATAGCTAATCCTAACAGTTTCTATAATTTGAAAAGATTAATCTATCTACTTGCTGAATAATTTTAATGAGTGCTAGAAAAATAGGATAAAACAGGAAAGTTACTCAAAGCAATCTTAAAACAGTAACATGCATTTATCTATTAAAAGCAGTAAATACTTGCATAATAAAAAGTTGAAACAATAAAACAGTGGTACTAGCCTCCTGCCTTAGTGGTGAGAGTGGGCCCTTGCTCCACACCCTTGGGGCTGAAGGCTATAGTAAGAAATCAGCACAGAAGAAGATCACAACTAGATTCAATCCAATTCATTCACTCTGCATTCATGAAAATATTGCTTAACACAAAACTGAGATCTCCGAGAGTCAGAATAATTCAATTATTGTATATCTCCCCTACTATTTCTGAGAGTGTATATATATATAAATGAGTGATGATATATCACTGAACTTATCTACCAGTTCTTCTATGAGATGACACCCATCTCTTTATTGTACTTAACTGTATAACTCTGAAAAATAATCATGCAAGAAGGGGTAGACTTGAGTGGAACAGAAGTCCACTCAAAAGTCTAAGTTTGAGTCTTAATACACTTGGGCATCGAGGCTCTGAAAATAAGGATATTGGATCAGTTCCATTAGACTCATGCAAAAACTTTGAAAAGATAAAACTCGAGCAGTTTAACTAAAGTTGACCCTTCACCACTAAGGTGATGATTTGAGTGAAATGAGGGGTATTAAGATCACTGCTGAGAGTGCCTGGTCAGCAGCTATGCTGGAAATATGCCCTGCTCTCAGGAGGCACTGGAGATAACTGTTACTATCTGCAGCTCTAGAGATACTCTAGACTCTCGCAAAGCTCCAGAGAGGCATTCCTCATTTCTTCAAAACTTCAGGTGTCATGGTACTTTGGTATTGTCTCCAGAGATCATTGAAGACTATCTCCAGAGATGCACAAAATTGTTGTTCTTGGCATCTACACCTATTGATTCAAAAAGAGACAAGTTTCTCCATTTTTCTATCAATTCCATGCACATTAGTCACTCAATCAGAAATTATAATCTTAAGTAATCTATCTCAATTAATCATAAAATAGAATGATCTTGCTAGCTTATTTGGGTGCAAACATTAGGAAATATGGACTTAGGAAGGAGAAAAAGAGAGGCAAAAAGATATATTTCATGAGTGCAACTTTGCACTCATCACATATTTAGGTTGGAGCCCTCCATATTATTTAGTAAGTTTTGAAAGAAGGTAATCACTTCATTGTCAATTTCCTTGGGGATGCAAGTCTTGGAGCTATCAGACTTCATAATGTTGTTTATTTTGTTACAAGTTCTTCGTACCTTAGTCAAATTATGGAAGAATTTAGTATTCCTATTTCTCGCTTGGATCCAAGTTTCTCTGAATTTTTGTCTCTAATATATCTCCTCTTTCTCTTATAATTTAGCATGATCTCTCATAAGATGCTTCTTCTTCAAAAATTCTTCCCAATCCATCCTGTGAATAAAATTCCTTTCATTCAAGAGAGCCAATTCTACCTCCACCCTTTCTTTTTCTTTGAAAATGTTTTTAAAATTCCCCCTATTCCATTACTTAATACAATTCTTAATATATCTATTTTTTAAATGACAGACATTCTAGATCCATTTTCCTTAGGCGCCTCATTCCACCAAGTTTCAATGCATGACAAAAAGCATGAATCCCTAAACCACACGTTTTCAAACTTGAAGGGACATCGAGGTGGGGGTGCTCTTCAAAAATGGTCAAAAGTAGTGGGTAATAGTCTGATCCAAAGACAACAAAAATATTACAAGTTCATAACCACTCGTTATTGCATAGAAACCTATCCAATCTTTTAGTAATGTTGGAGAATCCCAATCTTCTATTGGTCCAAGTTTGTTGTCTACTTTTGGGGATAATATTCTATAGGTTATTATTGTTTACAAATTCTCCAAAGTTAATATGAGATCTATTTGCAGAGTTTTTTCCACCATATTTATCTAAATTAGATAGTATGGAATTGAAGTCCCCCCAATTATTACAACATTTGGGAAAAGAGACTCAAGAGTGTATGTTAATTGTTCCCATATCATCCTTTTTTGTATGTAATTCACCAAACCATAAACATTTATAAGATAAAACTAATGTACTATGGAATGGCTAAAGAAATTACATACCTACCAATTGGTATTAGTAGTAATCACTTCGAGGTTGGTTCTAGCAAGGTTCCATATCACACTGAGGCCCCTGGGGGCACCCTTGGCCTAAACAAATTCTCCTTTCCAATAAGACCATCTCTTCATGATTTTTCTAATCTCATGGCTACTTAATTTCGTTTCCTAAAGAAGAAAGATGTATGCTCTTGTTGTTTCTATCTAACGCTTGGTTAAGCATCATTTGTTATGGGCATTCAAGCCCCTAACATTCCATGTGGCAATCTTCATTGGTCGTTGGGAAGGGGGACTCCCTTCCCAAAGCTCAGCATTATATTTTTTATTTTCATTTGGTCATCAATAAACCCATACTTTCTCTTAATTCCTTATTATTTTCGCTCCATTTGATTTCTTCAATCCATAGTTTGGCTTACCCTTCTTTGATTCAATTTGGCTTATCATTCATTCCTCTATGGAGAATAGCTTAGCTTCACTATCTGATCCTTCCTCCTCAATATCAAGGTTTGGAAAGTTAGAACTATTGAAACCCTTCTCTAGGTCATTTTGGTCCACCCACTCCTGGTTGATGATGCCAAATAAATCCAATGCAATTTCAAAATTAGTCTTGGTCTTGCCCTTAGGGAGACAAAATCCGAGGATGCCAATTCTCATTATTCCCTCCCCACCATTAGGAGTTGAAGGTTTCTTGGGAAGATTGGGTGGAATAGGCTCATGCAACACATTTCTCTTAGGTTCCATCTCATTTCTATTGGGTGTATTCACATATTTACCCTTGCATCCCTCTAGGCAATAACCATACCTAGCGCAGAAGTTGCAAAACATTGAAAAACCCTCCAATTCCACCTTTTGAGACCATGTCCTAGCCTTCAAGTTGATTTCAATTGATATGGTAATATGGTTAGCCAGGTCTATATAAATGCAAGTACGTATATACATACCAGGTTGTTTCTCTAGGGTGGCATAGTCCACACTAATGAAGGATCCTAGAAAATTTTTCAATATCTACAAGAGTTGGCTCATTCCAATATTCAATAGGCAAGTTGTAGAGACAAATCCACATTGGGGTGGTTGAAATGACATGTTTTAAAGGATCTAAGTTAGGGATCCAATCCTTAAAGTAAAACCCTACACCCTCTGTCATCCAAGGATTTTCATCAATATTATGATTATCATTAATATCAATTTATTATTGATTATATTAATTATTTCCTTTTTTTTCTTTAATTGGTTGCTCAATCTTTGTTTAATTTTTTTATTTCCATTTTATTTTTGTTGTTTCACATTATGTTTCCTCCTGTATTGTTCTTTTTCTTTATGTTTTTAATGTTTTATTTGTCTCTGAACTTAATTCTTTGTTTCTGTTCTTCCCTCACCTCTTTATTTTTAAATAGCTAGCTCTGCAATCTAATTCTCAAATTCATCCTCTTCCTGATCCTAGAAGCATTTCAATTCATGTACAATATTTTGGTATATAAAGTCTTTCCAAATTGTAAAATGTGTAAAATGAACAAGAGTTCTTATTTTTGAATGGGAGAGTGTAATCGTCACCTCCTTGTTCTCCTTGTTTCCTTTTGGTGTTGTGTATATGTTTCTCCCTTAGCTTCAACTCTCTCTTTGGAATGAGGGCAAGCTAATGTATTAGGTGTTGAGAGGCACAAAAATCTCTCTATGGGAAGCACCTCTTTCTCTATATGTTTGGTTATTATTGAATAACTAAAGGATTTTGTTGTTATATTATGGATTTGGAGAGATATAATGTGTTAGGTGAAATGAATATGTTGTGGAAAGGATTTATGGTGGTTTTGTGTATTTTGATAGCATGTGAAGATGATTGTAGGAATTTTGATGGGTTAGAGACCCAAAATAATACTTATCTCCTAGGTTTGAGACCCAAATTTATGTTTTCCTATGGTTATGATCCCTTTTGGACCCCCTATTGTTATAAACCAAAGGGTTGGTTTTTTGTGTGAATCCATCCTTCCTTGAGATTGTTTTTGTGTGTTGGCTAAATCCTTGAAAATGCTTGTTTATATATAAACTAGTTACTTGGTTATCATTTCGCATTGTTCTTTGGGGCTTGTGGAGCTTGGAGCATGTTTTGGGACTATAAAGTGTTTTTGAGAGAAAATTTAGAACTTGCACATTGTGTACTTTTCTATAAATTAAAACTATAAGTGAAAGAGCCTTTTAAAAAATGTAATGTGTTTCTCCAATTGAAGAAGAATGAGTTATTGCCTCTTTCAGAGCACATAATCATGTAAATCTTAGGAAAATATATATTGTAAATTTAGTATTTTTAGAAAATAACATTTTAAGAAAAAAACATTTCTCGAGATTGCTCAAATTAAATATGAAATTATGATGTGCAAAATATTTAAATTTATTTTTTAACTCATACTTAAATAGTTTTATTTATGTGGCACTAAAACTCCACATTGTATTTTTTTCTTTTCCATGTCAATCGCTTCTCTCACTCTACTAGATTCATTTCTTTTACCATGCTCATTAGGGTTTATTATATTCATATGTTTAAACTTCCATTCTATTAGAAACTATCTTCAAACTTTTTATTATCTTTTCTTTTGTCTTCTTAATAATCGTGGTTTTTATTTTAGACTTTGCTTTATTTAAGTGATTTTAGTATTTAGTATGAGAATCATATTTTAGTTGAACCATTTTTTATAATATTTTAATATATATTATTTTTAATTATTTAAATTTATTTTTATGAAAAATAAGTGAAGATGATCGAAAAGTGTGAAAAAAGGTGATGTAAGTGAGGTTGGTGAAACAAAGAATGCAAGTAGAGATCCACAGAGAGCACATAGCTCCAAAGGAGGCAATTTTCATGTGCACACACATGGCATGTCCCCTATCCAACCTTTAGCGGGGGATAATGATGAATGTCAAAATCTGGGGAGGATTCTTAACAAGGAAAACAAGAGATTGGATAAGGAAAAGAAGGTTGAGGAGACTAGGACTAAAAATTAGCAAAATTTTGGTCTTCAATGTTAACATCGAGGTGGATAGGGAAGTGTTGAGCTTAGGTATTCTGGATAACTTTCTAAATTTGAATGTTGAGAAATAGAAGAAGAATGCAGTCATCACCAAATTCATTGGTATTTGGCCCACAATGGACAGGTTCAAACAATGGATCTCCCATAAATGGCTATGCTCCCTTCCAGAGGTAACCTTTCTTCTGCTAGGGTTTTTTCAAGTCATTTTCTAATCTGAATTTGAGAGAAACAATATTCTTAAAGGCGGTCCTTGGTTAATGGGGAACATAGGTCCATATAATCTAGCTTAGACCCCAGATTTTGATCCACATGTTGAATTGATCTAGGATACCCCACTTTGGATAAGATTAAATATAAGTTGCCACATGAATTATGGTCCAAAGAGGTTTTCAAATTAATTGGTGACACCTTGGGAATCTATGTATGTAGTTCAAATGCTACTTTGGGTAAACAATTGGCCTCTTATGTCAGAATTTGTCTCAAGATGAACTTAAGCAAGCCAATTAGACATGTTATAAAGTTGATCTCCATCCTGGGGGAATGGCACCAAGAATTGGATTATGAATGTCTCCCTATTAGATGTTTCATATGTTGGAAGATTGGACACATAGCTAGAAACTACTCCAATCATAAAGAAGGAAAAAAATAAAGAAGTGGAGCATAGAAAGGAGGTTGAGGCTAAGATTAACCCTTCCTTTCCTTCTAAAGATAAGGTGACCCATGGGGAAAGGGATGCCCTCCTTGAAATCCAAGTGCTCAAAGAGGTTGAGAACATGGTGCCCAAAGTACAGAAGCTAGAACAAGGAGAAATTGTGGAATCAGGCCCACTGAGAAAGAAGAAAGAGTAAGGAGAACTCAAATATATTGAAAGCAATGAAGATTCTTCCAAGGACTCGTTGGAAGATAAAGAGAATGTAGCTAAATGGAGTGTGGCTACTAGGTGTGGCAGAAGAATGGGGGTAAGAATATATAGCAACTTGGTGGATACAGGAGGATACAATGCAAAAGGGAGGAAGATGAAGGCAAGCAAAGCTAAATAGAAGGCATTGGAGGATTTGAAAAATGGTACCCAAGCATCCATGAGGAATTTTGTCAAAATAGGAGGTGAACACCTCCCTGCCAACAAGAAGTCATGAAAGTGGTTAGCATCATTTTCTCAAATGACTTATTGAAGCATAGGTTTCAGGCATTCTTTTGATACAAGAAATCAAGATGGAAGGTAAATGTTTTTTGGATTTTCTTCCCTATCTTTAGAAGGGCAGGGATGGAAAGATAGTGGATGTCAAAGGTACTACAGGGGGACTGGCTATACTATAGAATAGGAACTTGTTCTCTAGCACTCTCATATTCCAATCACACTTTTTACTACCTATGAAATTTAAGGCGCTCCAAGAGAATGATATCTTTATGATCACCAATGTTCCTAGCCCTAATTTGGAAGTAGATCAGATTAATATGTGGGAGGAGTTAAAGGCTTTCAAAGAAGTGGAAAAGGGAGATAATTGGATCCTAGGAGGGGATTTCAATGCTATGCTAAGTTCAAATGAAAAGAAGGGTGGAAGTAAGGCAATGAATTATGGTTCTCTATTCTTTAGAGACTTCTGTGGGGCCCTTTTTCTGGTTAACATTTCCCCCAAATTTATTTGGTACACATGGAACAATAGACACGCTAGGGAGGAAAACATCCTCTATAGATTGGACAAATTTATTGTGAATTTGGAATGGATGTTGGACCCTATCTTCTTCTACTCAAAATTCATCCAATTTAGAGGATCAAATCACCGGTCGATGGGATTGGTCATGCATAGAAGTAAGAGACCCTTAGGCCCCCCTGCAAGATGAAGGCTTTTTGGTATGAACACCCAGATTTTTTCAAGGCACTGGAGGAGCGGTGGAAGGTGGACATTAGGGGTTTTAAGAGGTATAAACTTCACAAGAAATTAGTTGAGACTAGATCAAAGTGAAAGGATGGAACAAGGAAATCATGGGCAACCTCTTTGCCAAGAAGAATCTTGTGGAAGTGGAGTTGCAATCTATTGAGGCCAAAATTTCAAAGTTAGGTTTTTTGAGTTAAGAGCTATAGAGAACAAATTAATGGAAGAGGTTTTTTGGTAGCAAAAATCAAGGGTGAAATGGCTCAAGGAGGGGGATTGAAACATAAAGTTATTTCATCTCTTCACCAATATTAGAAGACAAATCAATAAGATTGTGAGCATTCATCTCTCCTCGGGGAATTTATTGGAGGATGTGGAAGTAATACAAAAAGAAGGCTTGAAATTATTCCAAGAGATATTGAATTACACCCTTGAAGAAGAATTGAATGCTCAAGAGATGATGTTGAAAGACATTCCTAAGCTAGTCAATAAAACTCAAAATGAAGAACTGATGAAACTTTTCTCTTTGGAGGAGATTAAACAGGCCACCTTCTCACTTAGGGCAAGGAAGGCTCTGGGACTAGATGAGTTTCACACAAAATTCTTCCAAACTTTCTAGAGTGTGGTAGGAGAGGATGTGTGGATGGCAGCAAAGGAATATAGGACTAAAAAAGCTATGTTGAGGGTGTTGGAATTCCACCTTTCTAGCACTCATTCCTAAGAACAAGGACCCAAAATTCTTTGATGAATTTAGGCTTATTGCACTGTGTAATACCCTATACAAAATTGTTACCAAAACCATGACAACAAGACTCAAGAAATGCATGGAGGGATGCATCTTTGAGGAATAGAGTAGAATCTTAAAGAGCAAACAAATTTTGGATGGATATATTAATGCTAATGAAACTATACACTCCATAAAGCATAAGAAGAAAGAGGGTATGATCATTAAATTAGATATGAATAAGGTATACAATAGAATCTCTTGGGACTTTTTGATCAAAGCTATGAGAAAGTTTGGGTTCTGTAAAGATTGGTGCAAATGGATCTACAACTGCATATCCTATTTTTCTTATGCCTTACTCATCAATGGCTCCTCCATTGAATTCTTCGATGCTCAACATGGTTTAAGGCAAGGTGATCCCCTCTCCCCCTTCTTATTCCTAATTGTTGCAGACATGCTTTGCAGGGCATTAAAGAATGAAGTTGCAAAAGGAAATTTGAGAGGACTCCAAGTGTCTAGAGGAATAAAGAATACCACCCATTTATAGTTTGTGGATGACACACTCCTTTTTGGTTAAACCAATGCCAAAGAAGCAAGAGTTATTAAGAATATTTTGCTCCAAAATGAGAAGACAGTGGGACAAAGAGTCAACTCTAATAAATCTAGGATTTTCTTTCTTAAAGATCATTGTCTAGAAAGTCTTGAGGTATAGAGAGAATCTTTAATTTTTTGGTCAAAAAGCTCCCTAGTTAGTATTTGGGGATGCCATTTGTAGACAAGAGAACTATGGAGATTGAATGGAAAGTTGTTATTGATAGAATGCAAGGCAAGATGGCCTCCTAGAAAGGGAGATGGTTATCCTTAGTAAGTAGAATTACTTTGATCAAATCCTCTCTAGCTTCTATTTTAATTTATGTAATGTCAATGTTCCAAATCCCTAGAAAAGCGACCTTTGCTTTGGAGTCCTCTCAACATAGCTTCCTATGGTGAAACAATGACTCTAATCACAAGTAAAGCTTGGTCAAATGGGACGAAGTTTACATGCCCAAAAAAGAGGGGGGATTGGGGTTCACGCATTACAAGATGAATAAGGTGTTAGGATCCAAATTGTCTTAGAGAATATATGAGGAAAAGGATAGGTTATGGAGCAGGGTGTTGCAATTGAAGTACCTAGGGAATGGGATGAACAATCTATTTTGTCCGCGGACATCCTTCTACTTGGATCCAACATTTGGAATTTTATTAGAAGTTACTATAAACTTATTGGCCCAAATATTAGATGGAGACTGGGTAGAGGAGATAAAATTGACTTTTGGTAGGATTGTTGGTTGGAGGACTCCATCCTAGTGAAAATTCAACAATTTCATCCTCTTGCCTCACTTTGAAGATAAAATTGGTAGTTTGGTTTAAGGAATATTGATCTAAGATTGGGGACACCTTCACATGGAAGATACTATCTCCCCCTTTTCTCGAGTTGGTTGAAGCATGCTCAACCCTTCAAGCAAAGCTAGCCAACTGGCCCATCTCTCCTTCTGACAAGGAGGATACTAGGTTTGGAGTGGGCATGGAAGTGGTTGAGTTTCAGTAAGTGCTACCTATTTACATTTTAGATCAAAGGTGGTCCCTCCACCCTTCCCTAGCAACAAGATATAGATACACAAATGCTTTCCTAAGGGAACTGCCTTTTTATGGGTAGCCTATAAGAGGCAAAATTTAACTTGGGATCAACTTCAAACACTTAGTAAGGTAGGTTCTTCTATGTGCATGATGTGTAGAAGAAATGTTGAAGACAACGACTACATCTTTTTACACTATGATTTTGCTTTATAGTCATGGCATTGGTTTCTAGATAGATGGGGGTTGGTATGGGCCATTCCATCCAATATCTCTTGCCCTCTTACTAGTGGTCTATGAAGATAAAAAATTCAGGGGTTGAAACTTATATGGGACCATTTCCTAGCAATGGTGATATGGAATGTATGGTTGGAGAGAGAGAACAATCTTTCAGGACAAGGAGAGATTACTGGAAAGGATATGGGATCAAGTGGAATCGGCCATTCTGGAGATTGGAGATAGTTTTAAGGAAGATGATTGGTATATTCCAAAGAAGAAGAAGGGTTGGGTAGAGGCCTGGCCTTGGTTTAGATGGTTAAATGGTTTGAGGGGGCTATCTTCAGCAAGGACCTACAATATGCCTAGCAATGTCTTGATCCTAGTTGGATGAACTCATTTTCAACGGGGTAGCGAAGGGCGATCTAGGAAAAACCAAGGGGAGGAGTATTAAAAATGGAGTTCCATCCGTATGAATTGAAAGTGGATTCAAACAATATGGTTGAATCCCAAGCCATGCTATGGGGGATGATGATAGCTAGAGAAAAAGGTTGTAGGAAGCTGTGGGTGGAAGATGATTCTAAATTCATTATAGGTGCCATGAAAGGAGGGAAGACTGAAAACTGGAAAGTAGAAGTGTTGTTTGTAGAATCCAAAAAGGTGGCAAACTAGTTTGAAGAAATTTGATACAACCATATTGGAAGAAATGGTAATGCAGTTGTTGATTGGGTAGCTAACAAAGGTGTTAATTTGAGATCTAGAGAGGGAGATTCTAAGGTGTGTTGGTGGGGTAGCTTCCCATAAGACGATCTATCTTTGATTAAGAATGATCTTAGGGGAATAATTGCTTGATAATGGGGGAAGTTAGAATCATAATTGTTTCCAAGCATGGAAAGTCAATGAAATGAGGTGATAGTACCTTGAGGCTCCAGATTACTTGGCTAGGTGCGGGAATATCAAATAGCCTCCAATTGTTTTGCATATAGTAGGCATTGTCTCTTTAGGGATCACTTCATCATCTAGTGTGAAGGGTGGGTCTGGTAAGAAGGGAGGGAGATATAAGGGCAAAACTAAAATGGAGGAAAATTTGTTGAAGAAGAGGAAGAGAAGGGTGTCAGGGGAAGAAATGGTGGTAGAATTTATGGCATATGTGGGCAATGAAATCAATAACCCTAAACTCAGGCATTAGGTGGTATGCATCTAGGACTTAGCGAAGGAGATGGATGGTGCTCTGTGTGTCGGTATCAGGCTTGCCATGGAAAAAATGTTGCTAGATTTTGGTTATATGCAAGGATGCTAGAACATGTTTGATGCAACTAAAGAACTCATATCTAATTCATGACGACATTGAGGATGTCATCCACCAGGATGAGGTATATTTTAGGTTATTCTGGAACACCTCCATGCTTCGAAATGGTGTCAACAATGCTTGCAAAGGACAGTGGAGGAATTAGTGAAAGGTATGAAGCTTGTGCTTCTGAAGTAGGCTATCCTTGCATTCTTAGACTATTGTGACAGCAAGGGTTTGGATGATGTAGAAGAGGTGGCTCCTACTAGTATGGATGTTCCGTGTGAAAAATGTAAGGCTTTTCACAAGGGTGGCTTGGGGCTTGAATAATTTGTCCTGACCCCCATATGCTATATAGACTTTTCTCATAGTTTTACAATACATTTTATTAGTGTGATGTGGGTTTGTAGGTATTTGGCTATGGGTTTTTTTGGTAGTTTTGGGTAAGGGTTATCGTTGGATATGACTTTCTAATTATAAGCAATAGATACAAACTTGCTAGCAGTATGTTGGTTTGATTTCTCGTCAAATCTGGATAATGTGGGTACTATCTGGTTTGTCTCTGGTAGATTGCTAGTTTTTTTTTATGGTTCTTAGATCCTAAACCATGTTTATAATTTTTTAAAAAATTATGAGATATATGTTTTAAGAAATGTAATACAATTTTATGTTATTATTATACTATATTGTATTTTATATTAAGTATAATATATTATTTTTATATATAATAATAATAGATGTTAAAAAGAATTATGTAACTCATAAATGTTTTGTAATGTGATTTTAAATAAAATTATAATTATATTTAATTTTTATTTTTTCTTGGAATTTATATATTTTGCATCTGTAAAGTGATATAGAAATAAATAAAGTAAAATAGTTATATGTTTATTTTCTTTGTCGTTATCATCTTCATTTGGTATTACAGTAGCACAATAGTAGTTCCACAATAGTCCTATAATCATCCTACAACAAACCTGCAATTGTCCTATAATGCCTGCAATAGACTCGTTGTCTTGGGGCAAACCTACAATCATCCTACAACAAAATCATAGTAGTCCAACATCAGACCTATAATTGTTCTACAACATAGGGTGTGTCACCTGGGGATGTGTGCTACATGTCCTCTACCATTTTCATTTTATCTCTTTCCCTTCCTATGCAATCATTGACAACTTTCTTCCATACCTATTTGGTATTAGGTGGTGTTGTGCATAATGACAACACCACATTATGTGCTCATTGCATTATATTTGCACAGTGCTTTAGGTTTCATAAAAAAAAGTTGGTTGTGTTTTATAGAATTTCATCTATGTTTTTTTTGTGAATTGGGAGTGGCGCCTTTCTTAAATATCTTTCTACACTTCATTCTAAAATATTTGTTTTCTTTGTGTCAACTTATAACACTATAAAAAGTCAATTGTTAGAGCTTCACCTAAGTATACTCAATTAAAAATTCAACGATAAATCTACAAGAGTTTGTGTCTAACTCTCCTCTCTTCCAGCCCCCTTAAAGAACATCTTGAAATGATTCTCCAAGTCAACTTTCAAATGTGCAACATTTATTTTCCTTTGGGCGTTAGATATCCAAGGTCATGACAACATAACTAAATGTTATGACAATTTGAGTGTAAGTTATAACCAATTAGAGTTAATGCAACACATAAATAAATCACTACTGTAGTATGGAAGAATGCATTTGAACTCCCTTCCATCTATATCCATCCATAGTCCTAGATCATGCTATATATCATTATAAATTTACAATATTTAAAAAAAAATTGCTAAACAATTTTTAAAATTTTGCTTTAATGAAAGTAATTTTAAAAACTTAAAAACCTCTCTATTTGGTAAAGAATAGCTACTCTATCTACAACAAAATGCAAATGAAAAGAAGAAATGGAATATCTAAACCAAATAAAATATGTTCTCATTTGAAAAAAATTATTCCAAGATCAACTACTAAAGGATTGAATCATAATGCAAACCATACAATAAAGACCCATGCACTTGAGTGAAAAAAAAAAAACACATTGCTTTATGTTATGCATGACATTTAGAAGAGAATAAGATAAATTAGATAAAATGTGCAATCACCTGAAAAAAAGGCTTTTCAAGAGAATCTCAAGAAGTAGGAAGAGAGGAATTGACACAAATACAAAGTGGATACAATCATTTCTTTGTCAACATTTAAAGTGTGTCCCTAGTATCCTTGTTTCCCATTTAGTGGGGTAAAGTGGGCAAAAAGTGCTAAAGAATTACATTTGAAATTTAACACACACACACACACGTATGTACATGTATGCATATATATGTATATGTATGTATATATTGTGTGTATGTATATGTATACATGTGTATACATATACATACACACAATATATACATACATATACATATATATGCATACGTATGTATACATATGTAAACATACACACACACACATATTCAATGGGGCAAAAATAAGTGTAGGAAATGGCATCTATGGGAACTATATTATACATTAGTTTAAGAGTATTTAATACTCAAATGAAAATTATTCTTTACTACCATCATAGATCGCAAAGTCATATAGACCAATAATGTTGGTCTCATTTCTTATATTTTTAGGGAAAGACATATTCGATAGATATAAGTAACAAGACACAATCAATCACTAAGAAGCCCAAGCTCTTTTACAAGATTAGAAAGAAATAATCTAATATTTAAGCAAAGAAGAAAATGAAGGTTAAGTTACATTATACACATCTTTGTCTAAAAATAGTAAAAGCAAGTATGAACAACCACAACCAAAAGGGGATGTAGAGCCTACAAAATCCCAGTTATCAAGAATAATAAACTAATCCTCACAAGAATCTCCACCACCATTGCTAATAAGTAAGAAATTATCTTTAAATTCTTAAAACATTTATATAATTTGTAAGAAAATTATAAAATGGTGAGTTGCATTCACAATGATAAGCCACGTTCATATTGAGTAACACTAAAAGAAGGTACCTCCCAAATTTGTGATATGGGAGTCATTGTAGCAAGATTGACATCCCAAGGGGGTTGTAGCATGTATAGACAATTATTTTGAGCTAAGAGATGTAGTTATGGCAACTCACATTGGGAAGGTAGGTACAAGCAAAGGATCATCAACATCAAAATATATAACCATGAATAAAACTCACTTGAGGCCAATTGCTTCAAGGACATGATAGACTCTCAAACAAATATATTTTGTAAGAATCACTTGAGAATGATATGTTGATACTCAAACGAATCTAATTTGTTAAAACAACATACTCCAAAAGGGGTTTTCATATTCATTTTCCATGTGTAAAAGGATAGGTAGGCAACTTCACCATCATATAACAAAGGTAAACATCAATAATCTTATATAAAGATGTATTAACATCCTTATGAGCCTCCCATATTAGATGGGTGAGAAAAGGAATGATATTATCTTCTCTACAAATTTCATCTTGGCTTGAACAATGGGAATGAGGAGAATAGCATATTGCACAAGAAGATCAACACACCTATAGCACCACAAAAGAATATTGACAAGTTGCGGTTCAGGTTAGCTACCATCACACAAAGAAGCTTACCAAGGGAAAAGAGGAAGCAATCCTTCTACAAGTCATGAGAAACTAAGCTTTAGCAAAGCCAAAACTTAATATTTTATCTACAAAATTGATAATCACAATTTTATTTACAAAATCATGATTTAATCCCAATTTCATATGAAATTTAAAAGAAATCTATATATATTACAATGTCCTATAATTTCTCAAAATTTTCATTGATTAAATCCCTCAATAATTGAAAAATATTTATCTTTTGATTTGCCAAGTCAATCCTAAGAAAGATTTTTGCTACTAACAAGAAAATTTCATAACATCCTCTATTATATTTAACTTGTTTATTGTTCTTTAATTACTCCATCAACAATTCAATTTTACTAATCTCACTATTGGTTTGAGTTTTTATATTCTACATGTTATTTCCAACAAGTCAATTGCAAAAAAAAAAAAATTACAAATCAACAATAGCCATTCAAATTAGAATTTGTTTTCTCATAGAACACTCTCAATACAAACTAAAAATCATTTAAACAATCATCCAAGTCGAGAATAAGAGAGCCAAAAGAATTACAAGATGTTAAGAATAAGTATCGTCAATAAAAGAACTACAAAAAAATGGGGACAACTATCGCTTACAAAGTTAAAAAGAAAAACAAAAAATAGAAACAAAAGCAATGTTACACGTCATTCATGTGTAACCCAAAACTCTTAGACGTGTCATGTACTTCTCAGTTTGAATCGAAGTTTTCACTCTGGTGGGTATGATCTTCATCTTCATCTTCATCTTTATCTTTAACCTCAGATTGATAGCCATTCTTGTGGTCTTTAATGTCTGCTCCTCCTGCAACATGAGAGGCATTCAACTTCATTTTCATAAAAACAGAGTTGAAATCAATAGATTAAAATCAGGATTGACAGACGTCTAATCGGTATCAACTTTGAAGTAGGCGATAACAAGCATTAAAAATCTAAAATAAATATTTAATGCCAAAACCCTAGCTTAAAACTTCGAATGCATCACAAGCAGCTTTTTCGCAATGTCAAACGTTTCATGTTGTTCGCATACATATAACAAATGCTAAAGTATTTTTGTTAAGAGTTGTGGAGAATGAATGAATGAAAGATTTTAATAACGTCCACAAGACCAGGCTGTTTAAGGGACCCAGAACACCACAACATCTGAGATTTGAACTTAACAAGACCACCACTTTAGAACTGGACCAGATCCCAATTGACCGAATATATAAAGTTAAACCTACAGAACTGTTGAGACATAGACCAGCTAGGACTCGAACCTAGGACCTTCCATTCGCTGCTAGAGTGCTCCACCACTAAGCTACTAGCCCCTCTTGGACTAGTCAATCGTCGGTTCAGGTGTGGCTTATTTCCAACACCAACATCCCCCCTTAAGCCACACCTCTCGTGTGCTTGGGGTTCCTACCCTGGGCGTGGCTCTGATACCATGTTGAGACATAGACCAGCTAGGACTCGAACCTAGGACCTTCCATTCGCTGTTAGAGTGCTCCACCACTGAGCTACTAGCCCCTCTTGGACCAGTCAATCGTCGGTTTAGGTGTGGCTTATTTCCAACACCAACATCCCCCCTTAAGCCACACCTCTCGTGTGCTTGGGGCTCCTACCCTGGGCGTGGCTCTGATACCATGTTGAGACATGGACTAGCTAAGACTCGAACTTAGGACCTTCCATTCGCTGCTGGAGTGATCTGCCACTGAGCTACTAGCCCCTCTTGGACCAGTCCATCGTCGGTTCAGTTGTGGCTTATTTCCAACACCAACAAGAACTCCATTTAGGCTATGAGCCAAGCTGTGCAATTGCATACTGAAACCAACTCACAACGTTCATGCATAGATAGTCATGTTTCATGCAACACTTTTAAATGGTCTTTACTAGTAGATTATATAGATTTCCTTGGAGATTAATCCAACAAAATGCCGAATAAAAATCACATTTCATTACATATAAAGTAATCCACAATACGGAGATCATAATTCCAATACATGCTATTAGTCAATGCTGATAAATCTCAGAAAAATAACAAAACCAGAATAACATTTTGACTACCTCTAGATCATTTGCCACGCACTGGGACTGAAAGCCATCAAACGAAATAAGTGTACAAGAATCATAGGCTTAGAAAATTTTCTCCTAACAGGAAAATTCTAATAGAAAAGTTAATTAGTTTGTGGACCAGAATCCTAACATGTTAAACCTACCAGAAATAATACTCAACAGCCAAAAGCAAACTCAGAATATCTTCCAGTATAAATGAATAAATGTATCCAATATGCTATCAAGGAATATAATTGTAATCATATGATGAAAGTTCAAACATATATTGCATATACGGTAGCAAAAATGGGGGAAAATGGAAAAAAAAATGATGTTAGTATTTTCCAGCCGCTCAAACAGAAAGAGCCATTCTTTTTAAATTTCCTAAACTAAAAGCAAGTATTGACATTACACCAAATTTAATGTAATACACTTTGAAAACCCGTAAAATTTGAATTATACTACAAACTTATAACATATGAACATGGCTCCTATGATACACCAACTTAAGCCCCGTACGACATTGTCTAGCATAAAAATGCAAATGCTTCCAGATTTCTTTTTGGATATACAATACTCAAAAATGTGTACTGAACTGTTAAATCTAAACAAGCACAGGTAAAATTTTCTGGGTTATTGGGCATTTAAGAAAAGTTCAGACTGTCTAGACTCCACACTGTGGACAATATAATGTGAAGCACTAGTTTCTGCAGACGATCACGAACCTTCTTTTTTGTTATTCAGCTTAAAAAATTAAAAAAATCCTTATTCCTATTAACAGTTTTATCTAATGTCTCAATTTAACACAGGTTAAATTAATGTATTATTTGTTAAACTTTTCATGGATCAGTTAGGAGTCAAATCTAGGACCTTCCATTTGCTGCTGAGGTGCTTTACCACTAAGCTAAACTTTTCATGGATCAGCTAGTAGTCAAACCTAAGACCTTCCATTTTATGCTGGGATGCTCCACACTATGGACAATATAATGTGAAGCACTAGTTTGTACATACTGCAGACGGTCAAGAACCTTCTTTTTTGTTATTCAGCTTAAAAAAATTTTAAAATCCCTATTCCTATTAACAGTTTTAGCTAATGTCTCAATTTAACACAGGCTAAATTAATGTATTATTTGTTAAACTTTTCATGGATCAGCTAGGAGTCAAACCTAGGACCTTCCATTTGCTGCTGGGGTGCTTTACCACTAAGCTAAACTTTTCATGGATCAGCTAGTAGTCAAACCTAGGACCTTCCATTTTATGCTGGGATGCTCTACCACTGATCTAATGGCCCTCTTGGTGACTGGTCCATCTTTGAATCAGTTGTGGCTCATTTTCCAACACCCCCCTTGAGCCACATTGTAGGTGCTCAGGGATCCTAGCTTGGCCTGGCTCTGCTGACCTGGGCTCTGATACCATGTTAAACTTTTCATGGACCAGCTAGGAGTCAAACCTAGGACCTCCCATTTGCTGCTCAGGTGCTCTACCACCGAGCTACCAGCCCTCTTGGTGACCATCGGGTGTGGCTCATTTTCCAACACTATTTACATAAACAAGGCCCAGCAAACAAAACATCCAATAGGATAACACATCAATCACTAGCACAATTCACCATATTGATATAAGTTATAACCCTTCTTTACCAGCAATTCTTTCCAATATTGTAATTGCAAGCTAATTAAACATGGGAAAATATTGCCATCACTAAAGGTCAAAATCTCTGCAAAATAACATCTCATCTCTTTCATCCTCACTTTATGTGTGTGTGTTTCTAAGGTTAATGTCCAAACCCCAATTCAATCATAACCTCCAAAAAACAAAGCCCACAGATAGTCAATGAAAAACCACCTATCTCCAAAGGTGCAAATCCTGTCAATAGACACTAACTGAGAAAATAATTATCCCTAAAAAAAAACTGGAATTCTCGAGAGCAGGTTCCATTTGAGATTAGAAGGATATGCAAAAATACCCACAATACAGTATAGATCACTCTTGAAATTCCGAATTATTTTCATAAACACAGAGCAAAGAACACAGCTGCAAACTGAAACTATTTAATCAACCCACCTGCCATTGTTGACTCGGCATTACGTCTCATCTGAGCTTCAGATTTGGCCTGTATCCTATCCATTGGGCGTGAAGGCATTATGTTCAACACCTGAATCTGCTGGGCAAAACTATGGCTGTCGGTATTTTTATCACTGTCGCCTTTTAGGCCTGCCCTAGAGTTACCAAATGCTTCAGTTTTTGACTGTAAAGCAGCTCGAGGTGGTGGCAACTCTGGGATAGGCGCTGACATAGTGCCAGTGGAAATCTCACCATTTACATCCCGTGCAATGTTTTTTATGTCATCAACTACAAAAGTACCAACTACTACCTGAAAGTAAAAATCAGTATGTGATAAAAATATATTGCCTGGGGAGGAAGTAACCTGTATTAGCATAAGCTTAAAAAGAGCTACTAAAGTACCATTACCTGTACAGTACTTGCAGCCATAAGACAATCTGGCACTGCACCACCCATAATAATCCCATCTGGCCCAGCAAAACAAACACTAAGGCCACCAACAGGCTTTTCTCCAACTTCAGTACTTAGAAAAGAGCCAGACAAAGAATGAATTTCATATGGTCCCTGGAAAATGGTAGCAACAAGAATTATATCTGTATTTAAAAAAAGGTTGTATTGTCAAATATGCATTGGTCTTGATCAGGCCTACATCTTATCAATTGTGTTTTAAACTACACGAAAGGAAGTGTACAGACAAACCTGATAAAGGTAACACCTGAGAGACACAATGGCCACATTATGACATAATTAAACATCATTAACATTATTTATGACATCATGGATCACATCTCTGTTTCAATTCAAAATTCAAGAGAAAGAAAAAGCACATCAAGTAAAGAAGATTGCAAAAAAATCACAACTTTAACAATGACATAATACATGGTTGTGACTAAATCTGCAATGCGTTTTGAACTGAACTTCCTTTGAGCAGCAAGATACTCACAATTGAGACATACAAATATGAAGAGATTTTAAAGAAAAAGAATCGGATCAATAATGTCATTTCTATGAACTCAGATCCCATTCACATAACCATAAAAACTTACAAACAAGGATAGAATTGAAAAAGCAACCAACTGGATTTTAAATTTCAACCAACTATTCAGAAAATTCTCCAAATTATTGTACGAAATCCTCTCTGGCAAATTATCTAGGTTCCAATATACATAAAAAATGCTACTTGATTTTAACTTGCAACTTCATGCTATACAGCATGATTTTAGTTTTAAAAACAATATATATTTCAAAAATGAGAAATAAAGAAATAATGATTGATAAATTCTGTATAGCCTTGAAATGTCCAGAAAACGTTTCAGATCTGGAATAGCTTAAATTAGTTATTCAATAAAGTGTATGAGTTGAATGTGACTAGACTGACATATGATGCAGAGTAATTTTCTAGCATTATATATATATATAGAACATGTTCACACATTGGTATGGAGAAATCAAAAACCACTGGTGCCCAGCATTCACTATTTAACAACACTGTGGACTTTACACAGTTTAACCAAGCTTGGATTATTGAATCCGTTTAAGCATTTTGCCTCAATGTCAAGGAGTCTATTCAGGAAGAAATTAAACCGTTCATTGGTGATTTAGCCACTGTTAAAAGACCACTTCACCTCTCACGTGCAAGCAGAAGCCTTCTTAAATTGGGTCTCCCTCTAATGCCCCTCCTAACAAATTTCTAAAAGACCCTGCTCTTAGCCAGGAGTTTTGTGCTCTTAGGAAGTGGAAGACATAAAAATTGTGGTAATGCAGCAGCAATCCAGCTTGAATTCATAAGAACAGATCTATCCCCCCGAGGACCCACCCTCTTGAAAAAGGCTCCAAATTATAAAGATTTTAAAAAAGATGTTATTGTTATTACATGGGTCAAACTTTTGGGTGCTTGTACAACATCAGCAGCAAATGATCACATGCCTGGGAGACTCTCTACAACCTTAACCTTGAATTGCTAACAAATGCTTTTATGGACGACCACACGTAGGATCAAGGCCAATGGCTAGTGGCAGATGCAGATGAGAAACTGATGGTCGATATTAAACGAAGAGAAGGATATAAGAGCTTTACAACAGACCCTGCAAATATGGACTTTATTTAATTTCAGGATTTTATTTTCTGTTTATGTAAGCTGCATGTGGCAAAGGATATGCCCTCAAGGGCCAATGTTTATCTTTGTTTTTAAGACTTGAAATTTTAATTCGTTCATGTGTTCTCATTTTTTCAGTTACATTCATGAGCCTAGCAATTGCACTTTAGTGTGCAATGGGTATAGCAAAGAGGTCTTAAAGGTGAATTACCAGGTCCTCAAATGATGTTTTGCACTCAGTGTAGCTTCCCATGGACACATGTCATCTTTAGATTGTTGGCCCAAAACTGTTGACTGAAAGTTGTTCACTTTGAGTTTAGGCACCAAGTGGTTACATTCATTTGTGTAACCGCTTTTACATTCATTTAGAGATACTTACTTGCAAAGGAAATGCAAATTGTTTAAGAAAGTTATCCTAGTTTAAAAGATGCTTGGACAATTCCTTTCGGAAGATAGAAAGAGCTTTTCTTAAAAGATATTTCTTTTTCCTGATCCTAGGCTTGTGGCATTTTCATCCATCCTTCCTTGCTCAATGTTTCCCTGTAGATCTTTAGGTGGTCTTTTTCCTTTTATCCATTTGGCTTTTTCCTCGGATAAGGGATTAGTAACTTTTCTACTACTTATATTCTAGTGGTTGGTGCCTCTTCATTTTGTCTTTACCGGATTATCCTCTCCTTTTAGATCATGTTGTTTGGTGCCCTTTTGGAGCCCTTTTATACCTAGTGGGAATTTCTTTTTTCCTTCCCTCCTCCGTGGTTGTCTTGGCTTATTCACCCAATGGCATTTTTCCTTCGCCTCTGATTTGATTGCATCACTTGCCTTTGGTCTTTTTTGGATTGCTTCAAGCATTTGACATGTTGGTTTTTGCATTGATTAATTTGTGTCTCCTTGCCAACCTTCCTCCTCTTGCTGGCACATTTATCTTTGTCGGTTTCTTCAACCTTCTTTTCATTTTTTTGGTGTCTTGCATGATGGTTGACCTCCATTGGCAATTTCCCTACCTCAACTGGCCTCTCCTCTACTACATTTGAATCTCAATGCCATTCCTCTAGCTCCTCCTGCTTCTAGTTAAGCCACAACATTTTATCCACATTGCTGATACCAAGAATAATACGCTACCTCCAAGGTGTATATGGACCAGCCTTCTTCCAATTATGTTTCAGCTGCAAATGACATTGGCTCTTCTCCAAAGCACAAAAGTAAACATAAGGCTAATTTTCATGATCATTATCTGAGCAAGAAAAGTAATGTTGCTCGTGGCCATGTTGATATCTTTGGTGCTACTCCATCAAGCAGCTCTATCCTAGTTCAAATCAGAAATTCTCAAATGGAGGCTTCTCCTCGCATCCTAACCATTCTTCAAGAAATTAATTCTAACCATAGTTCCACGGGGGTTCATCCCCCCTAAAATGGGCAAGTTTCCTGAACAGGACCATTTTGGGGATGTGGAGACAAGGATGAAATGTCCCCCCACCACCACCAACAAGCCAGGGTGTCCCCGAGACACCTCTGCAAAGCAAGGGAAGTCTCTGGGATGTCCCCCCTATTGGGAATGTTGGGGGATGCCCCAACATCCCTGAGAGAATTGAGGGACTCAAATATCTTGAGGACACTGGGAAGTTCCTGCAACCTGGGTAGCATAAATTTCTTTTTTATAGAACATTTTAAAAAAAAAAAGTTTCTGTCATGATAACGATTTTGATTTGTGTCAAAGCTTTGAACAGAGAAACAATGTGATGGCATGTACGAATGGTTGACCTTGGAAGAAAGAAGGAATATTTACACAGTATTGGAGGCAAAATAGACTATTAAAACAATTATTGCTTTTGTTTACTCGGACGAACACTCTCTTATCTTAAATTTAGGAGGCTGGTACAACTCAGGCTTAGTAGAGAGTGGAGGAAGTGGTGGGGGTGGATGTTATCAAGTTTTCGAAGATGTTTGTGAGTTTTTGCTGATTGTTGTTAGGAGTTTATTAAAACACCGTAGAAAATAAATAAAAAGATTCAAGAATGACATTATTCATGTCTTCAACTATGCAGCCTTCATCATTTAGACCAATCAAATTCCCTAGCTTCACCTTTAGTTCTCTAAAGAATGAGGATTTGGTTTCGAAGAAAACATAGTGATAAAACTTCGAAAAATGGATGACGGTTTGTGTGGCCTTGAAGGCCTTAATTTGGGCTTGGTGACTAGGGCTATGCCCCTCAACCACACCCTATATCGCAACATGGAACACACTAGGGGCGCTGCCCCCAAACCCCACTAGGTGCTCTCCCCACAAATCTCCACAAGGGGTGCTGCCCCCAGGCCCCATTGCGATCTCTACCCCAAAACCCCCATGAGCTCCTCGACCCCACTCTTGTTTTTAAAAAAGCAAAAAATAAAATTTGTTTTGGGCCCATGTTTTGTGTGTGTATGTGTGTAGATATGTATATATTTGCATTGCTAGTCACTGTCCTCCTACCATCCCCAAATTTGAAACTCCCTAGAACAATGATTCTAATTGGTTGAATTTCTATCATGAGTGCAAACAAGAAAGAGCTGTCTTCCAAAACCTCAACATTCATGACTTGCTAGATAACAAAAATAATCACCTCTTCCAAATTCAGCACTAGGCAGAATGAAGAAGGCAGTTACTTAAAGATCATTCGAATACCCTAAACGCTATCAACACAAATGTGGGTGATATAGAGGATGTTTGAGAAATTCTTTGTATCCTAGTCAATGAGCTAAGAAGCTTGGAAAGACAGATCCATCACTGTATCTTTCATTAAAACCAGCAAGTCTGAAACAATGCTCACAGTCTTGAGGTTAAATCAGACAATGAATTTGATGAAAGTATGTAATCTTCCCTCTTCTAGCTCTTACGTGATCTTCTCTGGATGCTTGTGTTTCTTTTCTGATGTTTTCTTGTAATAATGGCATTTATGCCTCTTTGATATAATAAAATTATAATAATTTTATCAAATAAATAAATAAAGAAACCCTACATTTATCAATAATAGAAAATAATACAAAATATTTGCATGAAGCTACAAGAAATAACTTTTGAGCACACTGGCATTGTGGTGGCTGTGTGGACCCTCCTTTTGTTAACAATCACGTAGCCTTTGATATAAATCTTAAGCCATCACATGGCACCTAAGCCACATGAAGCACCCATTTTAGTTCAGCTTTTTTTTTCTAATCAGTGTAAACATTACATGTGTCTGGACCTCAAAAAAATAAAAAATAGGCAAATTAGTTGTCATTGAAAACAAAACAATGTAGCAAAGTTTACAAAAACAACATCATGTGAATCTCCTATGCATTTGCTTGCTAGATATTTAAAGCTTGCTATAATTTTGAGCTTTGAGGGATCTTTCTATAAAGAGAAAACAGAGAAATAGAATCCTGTAGGTTTATAGGCCTCTGATTTTTCCACCATTAGAAACTCAATCCACTGTCGGATTCAGTGCATCCTTGCCTTTGAGCATGATTATTATTCGGGTATTGAATCATTATAGTGTTTTGATTTTTTCCTATCTTTAGATTTGACTGTGTGGTGAATAAAATACCACCTGCAGTTGGCAGCTCACCACTTTTTTCCAGGTCTAGGGTCCCTTGACCCTAGCTATCTTAAGAAAAAAGTTGAAAGTAAAAAAAACAAAATCAAGCATGGTATCAAACCTTTACCTCAAATATTCTTTTATTAAGAGTCATGTTTGCAATTGCACCTTTAGCAGAGAGCACACACACTACCCCAGGTCCATATTGCGAAAAAGCCAATAGTTTCTCAAACACATCCTGCATGCCATATATCATGTCATAACAATTACCATATCAGGCATTCTCCAAGTTAACAATACCTAGAAAGTTCTTAATGATATGACTGGAAAGGATTTCCTAAGGAATAATAAGAATCAATATCATTTTAGTAATAAAATGTGCCAAAGAACACCTATTTTAGCAAAACAACATAAACAGTAGAGGTTAAGTATGTTACACCATTCACATTGATGATATAAGATAAAGATACGAAGGACAAATTTTATTTTATTTTAAAAAAATATCCAGTTTAGATTAAGCCATAGGATAGAATAAAATTATGTTCATGAGATAAGATTAAACAATTAAGTATTTAGTTTCAAATATTCTAAAAATGAATAATTATTCAAGTTTTCAAAGTTTATCATAACCTAAAACCCAAAGCTATATACACAAACAATTAAATAACCTCATCACATAAAAAACTAAAGCTAAAAATTAATAATGTATAAAGTTTATGAAGTAAGATTTTGTTTCCAAGCATTAAGGCTGATAGTGTTGGGCACGTGTATGAAGCCCACATGCAACGGCCACACAGCGATTGATTCCTTGTAACCGCCACCTCTGTGTCTTCAGATTCTCTCTATCTTCTCGTTCTGCACAATGCCTTTCTTGGCATGTAACTGCTTCCATTCTGATCGTTTATGATTCCAGATGGAAGTCAGTTGGTAGAGGGGTTAGAGAGTGAAGTCTAGAGCATGAAAAAGGTGAGACGTTGCTGTGCTGCAAGAATATACAGTGATGTATGGGATACTCTGTAAAATGGAGTGAGAGAGAGATGTATTGTTGATAATAAGATCACCCTTCATTGTGGATGTAGCCAACATTGGCGAACCACGTTAAAATGGTCTCATTGTTCTGTGTGCTCTGTCATTTCTTTTTCATTCTGAGTCTTGTTTAGTTCTTGCTGTTTTTATTCAGTTCTGTTATTCTGTTTTTAGTTTTTACAATTGGTATTAGAGCTTGTGTGTAGCTCGGTCTAGGAGACTGTAAAATTTTTTTTGGAACCTGCACAGCAATCAGAATGGATGACTCGGAGAAATGGAAAATAGAAAAGTTTACAGGCCAAAACTTTGGTCTTTGGAAAGTGCACATGGAGTCTCTTCTCATCAAACAGGACTTGTCTCTCGTCTTACAGGGGAAAGCCAAAGGACAAGGTACTATGACGGATGAAGACTGGGAAAAACTGGATTCAAAAGCGAAGGAAACAATATTTCTCTCATTGTCAAGCAATGTTTTATTTAATGTCTCAAATGAGATCAATACGAAAGCGCTTTGGGAAAAGCTCTCTAGTATGTATGTGATTGCTTTGGCGTCAAATAAGGTTTTTATTATGAAGAAATTATATAACCTGAAAATGAGAGAAGGTGGGGTGATGTCCAACCATCTGAATGAGTTTAACACCTTAGTCTCTCAATTAGCTTCGGTGAGCATCAAATTAGATCCTGAGATTAAAGTGATTCTGCTGTTGTGTTCCTTACCACATAGCTGGGAAAGTGTTGTCATGGCTGTGAGCACTTCTGTAGCAGCCAAGAGTACATTGGTTTTCGATGAAGTTGCAGCTACTCTTCTTAGCGAAGACATGAGAAGGAAACATCAGGAACCTTCAGCCGGTGATGCTCTAACAGCTGTCAGTATAAACAATAGGGGAAGAAGCAATGAAAGAGGTAGATACAACAACCGGAGAAGGTCACAATCTGGTCCACGATCGAAGTCTAGGGGCAGAACCGGTTCGTGTTGGTTTTGTGGAAAACCTGGACACAATAAGAAAAATTGCTAGAACTATAAGAAAGCTCAAGGCAACGTGAGCACAAATAATCAAGCAAACACTGCAAGTGATGGTGTTTTGGTCCTATCAGCAAGTGATACAAATGTAGATTCGTGGGTCCTTGATTCCGGCGCCTCTTTTCATGCCACTTCATGCCGTTAAGCTTTCACAAATTTTCAAGAAGGCACATTCGGTAAGGTATTTTTGGGTGACAATAAAGAATGTGACATTTTAGGAAAAGGAGATGTAATATTAAATCAGAAAAATGGTGACAAACTAACTTTGACAGATGTTAGATATGTGCCTCTGTTAAAAAGAAATTTAATCTCTGTCAGTCAGCTTATAGCCAATGGATGCAATGTTAAATTTTCTCTTGACTCATGGAAAATTACAAAAGGGATTTTAGTAATGGCAAGAGGAAAGAAGCAAGGTAATCTATACATTCTAGACTATTTTGGTGAAGTGGGAGCTGCCTTGCCAGCTATGGACAGTGGGTCTGAAATATGGCACAAACGGCTCGGTCATATGAGCCAAAAAGGTCTTCAAGTTATGCTTCAGCGCAATCAGCTTCCAGGCCTCAACTCCATCGATTTAGAATTTTGTGAACATTGCCTTTATGGCAAACAGTGCCGGACCAGTTTCGTGAGAACGGGGCATGACAAGAAAACCACTCCATTGGAACTTGTTCATTCCGATGTATTCAGTCCAACTCAGGTAACTTCTTTCGGTGGAGCAAATTATTTTGTCACATTTTTAGATGACTGCACTCGCAAAATCTGGATTTATATGTTAAACAGAAAATCTAAAGTTTTTTCAAAATTTAAGATTTTTAAAGCTTCAGTTGAAAACCAGATTGGGCATAAAATTAAATGCCTACTAACAGACAATGGTGGAGAATATTGCTCTTCGGAGTTTGATTCTTTTTGTGCAGACCATGGTATTCGACGGATCAAAACCGTCCCTTATACACCTCAGGAAAACTGTGCAGCTGAAAGGCTTAATCGCACAATCCTTGAGCGAGCTCGATGTATGCTCTCCAATGCCGGATTGGGAAAAGAGTTTTGGGCAGAGGCATGTAACACTGCTGTGTATTTAATCAATCGAGCCCCTTCGTCCAGGCTGGATTTTGACATACCTGAGGAGACATGGCTTGGCAAACGAATTTCCTATCAGCATTTGCGGGTGTTTGGCTGTGCCGCTTTTGTTCACATTCCAAAAGAGCAAAGAACGAAGTTGGATTTCAAGTCAAAAAGGTGTGTTTTTCTCGGCTATGGTGAAGATCAGTTTGGCTTTCGTCTTTGGGATCCTGTTGCAAAGACTATAATTCGTAGCCGTGATGTTGTGTTTAATGAGGAGGAGTTTCCAGGCTTGCAACCTTGCAATTCACCTGTGCCGGAATATATTGATGTGGATTTGTTCAATAATGGTAAGGTCAGGCAATCCACCATTTCATTCTCTCAGCCACTTGTTACAACTATACATTCTTATTTGTCCGGAGCTCCTATTACTTCAACTGCTTTGCCTTCGGTTGGGTGCACACTTCCCACCCAGTCTCCTAGTGGTATACCTTGCATTGTTGCTACGCAGCCACCAAGTAGTCTTTCGTTGCCCTCCACTAGTGTTCAACTATCCTCATCAACTGCTATGCAGCCCTTGATACAAACTACGCTGCCTTCCTTACCTGAAGCGCAGCCTTCACATATTCAAACGCTGACTTCAACTCCAGCGTTGACTTCCCAAATGCCCATGCAGCATCCCAATTCCCACTTGTTGCCATCAGCACATTCTATGCTGACTTCCAAGATATCACCGCAGCCACTATTTGGACCATCGCTGCCCTCCAACGACCAAAGGCTGCCTCATTTGCTGAATCGCTGTTTCCTAAACAGCCAACGCAGCCTTTGCTGCCTTTAGAAATTCGTTTGCAGCCTTCAACACCTCTTATGCTGCCTTCTCACCCCTCAGCGCAGCCTCCTCCATTTGCAACGCTGCCCCCAACGTAGCCATCTTCCCTGCCTACGCAGCATATGCAAAGTTCTACACAGCAACTACACAAAACGTTGCCTCAAGAAGAGATGTCAGTCAATATTCATTCTAATCTCTTTCAAACTGATAAGCCATCAGTGCCAGTTACAGGACAGAGCACTCTAAGTGCATCCAACAGTATGCAGAGACAGGGGAGCTTGCCACAGATCCCTCTACAATCAGAGGTTGATGACAATCAGAACTTACTCCAGAGACTAAATCTTGACTCAAACATACAGCCAGAGCAAGGTCAGACATTGAGGAGGTCTACTCGTGAGAAGCGGAGACCGGCAAAATACGATGACTATGAGTTATTGCTCTCTGATTATGCAGAGCCGACAACTTATAAACAAGCCTACAAGCATGAAAATGCACAGAACTGGATGGCTGCCATAAACGAAGAGATGGAGTCGTTGAGTGTTAATCAAACCTGGGATTTGGTTCCTCTTCCACCAAATCGAAAGCCTCTTAAGACCAAATGGATTTATCGCTTGAAAGACAAAGACGGAGGAAATAAAAGATACAGGGCCAGATTAGTCGTCAAGGGGTTTGATCAACAAAAAGGTATTGATTTTTCTGAAATCTTTTCTCCAGTTGTTAGAATGGACACCATTCGTGCTATCTTGGGTTTAGTTGCCATTTGGGATTTAGAACTCGAGCAACTCGATATGAAAATAGCGTTTTTACACGGAGACATTGATGAGGATTTATACATGGAGCAGCCTGAAGGCTTTGCTCAACCAGGTAAGGAGCATTTATTTTGCAAGTTGAAGCGGAGTTTGTATGGGCTGAAGCAAGCTCCAAGACAATGGTATTTAAAATTTGACTGCTTCATGACTGATAACCACTTTATTCGGTGCGAATCAGATCCTTGTGTTTACTACAAGAGGCTCAATACTGGTGAGTTTGTCATACTATTGCTCTATGTTGACGATATGTTAGTAGCTGGTACTAGTATTCAGATTATTGCTCAGCTGAAGCAACAGTTGGCTCTTCGTTTTGCCATGAAAGATCTCGGACCAGCCAAAAGAATACTTGGGATGCACATATTCAAAAACAGAAATAAAAGAGAACTCAGGCTGTCCCAAGCAAGCTACATTGCCAAAGTGTTGGACAGATTTAATTTGTCTCATGCTAAACCAGTCTCTACTCCTTTGGCTGATCACTTCCGCTTATCTTCAGCTATGTGTCCGAAAAATCAGGAAGAAGAAGAACATATGAGGTCTATTCCCTATACCTCTGCAGTCGGTAGTCTCATGTATGCAATGGTGTGTACTCGTCCAGACATAGCACAAGCTGTTGCTGTTGTGAGTAGATTCATGAGTAATCCGAGCAAACTTCACTGGCAGGCAGTTCAGTGGATTCTTCGGTATTTGAAAGGTACTTCACATTTCTGTTTATGTTTTGGAGGTACTGACTTTCAGCTCCGTGGTTATGTAGATTCTGATATGGCCAGAGATTTAGACAAACGCCGGTCTACCACTGGTTATGTTTTTACATTTGCCGGGGCAGCCATTACTTGGGTCTCTCGTTTGCAACAAACTGTAGCTCTGTCATCAACAGAGGCTGAATACATAGCGCTCTCGGAAGGAGCCAAAGAAATGATATGGCTTGAGCGTTTGTTGACAGACCTAGGCTGTCCAAAATCTGTATTTCCATTATTTTGTGATAGCCAAAGTGCTATACACTTGTCAAGAAATTCAGCGTTCCACAGTCGAACAAAGCATATTGACCTTCGATACCATTTTATCCACCATCTTATTGACGAAGGCAAGTTGCAGGTCACAAAGATTGACACTAAGGTTAATCCAGCGGATGCATTAACAAAGATTATTCCTCGAGAGAAGTTCGAATTCTGCAGATCTTCTCTCAGTCTTGTTCCTCTGTGACACTAACCTTCTCGAAGGGATCTCTCTCTGCGCAGCTACATTGCCGTTCCCATTGGTCTTCAAGTGGGAGATTGTTGGGCACGTGTATGAAGCCCACATGTAACGGCCACACAGCGATTGATTCCTTGTAACCGGCACCTCTGTGTCTTCAGATTCTCTGTATCTTCTCGTTCTGCACAATGCCTTTCTTGGCATGTAACTGCTTCCATTCTGATGGTTTATGATTCCAGATGGAAGTCAGTTGGTAGAGGGGTTAGAGAGTGAAGTCTAGAGCATGAAAAAGGTGAGACACTGCTATGCTGCAAGAATATATAGTGATGTATGGGATACTCTATAAAATGGAGTGAGAGAGAGATGTATTGTTGATAATAAGATCACCCTTCGTTGTGGATGTAGCCAACATTGGCGAACCACGTTAAAATGGTCTCATTGTTCTGTGTGCGCTGTCATTTCTTTTTCGTTCTGAGTCTTGTTTAGTTCTTGCTATTTTTATTCGGTTCTGTTATTCTGTTTTTAGTTTTTACAGATAGTGTGGGTGGGCTCCAAATAAAACTTCATGGGAAAAAATATTTAATAAAGAATAATGGAGAGAGATTTAAAGAAAATAATTTCATTGAATTCCAAGAGAAGTACATCGCACCTAAAGCCCAAACACTTCTCCCTTTTGAGATAGTTAATATGCATAAACAAAATATTCAATTAGAAAATTAACAATAGAAGATTAATAACATATAAATAAACTCTCTATTAATGGGTTAAGAGAAAAAATGAAAGAAAAAATGTAGTATGGAAGTCAACCCCAAAAGGTTTTGCTAAGCTCAATTTTGACAGAGCATCAAAAGGCAATCCTGGGTTGGCTAGTGCAGTTGTTATCATAAGAGATGATCACAACTCCTTTAGGCAAGGGAAAGCCATATATTTGGGTCCCTGCAAAAATAATATGGTGGAATATGAAGCACTAATTCTTGGTTTAGCCCTTGCTAAGTCAATGGAGGTGTAGAAGCTAAAAGTGGAAGGTGACTCACTTGTGGTGACTAATGGCCTTCATAATGGAGCATGTGCAAACTAGAAATTAAAAAGCCTCCTTGTGGAAGCTTTGCAGATCAGTCAGACCTTTTATAAGCTTATCATTTTTCAGTTTTATAGGGAAGCCAATGGGGCAGTTGATCTTTTAGCCAATTATGGTATTGACCACTTCCCTCAAAATCAATTCAGCACCTCACCAGATTCATGGTGTGGCTTGTGTAACCTCATATCATTTAAACCTCCCTTAGCTAAGAACCCTTGTCCACAATCCCCACATACTATCATCACCCACTTATGTCATTATATCATTGGTCATATCATCGCAGTCAATATTCTTTTATGATGATGACTTTGATTTAGCTTCCCATGAAGAGATTTTATTGCCATGTAGGTGAGTGTGCTTTAAATTCATGGTCCGCATCTGGAATCTTGTGTGGCTTTTTGTGTTTTGTTGTGTTGCTGGTTCGGTGCAGCATGTGGTTCCCTAGTTCAATCACTAGTTTGTGTTCATTATTACACCGCATACTATAGTGCATTGGCAAGCTAAGTCTTCCAAAAGGGACCCATTTCATAGAGGCTTGAGTATCAAATAAATGCCTAAGCAACAATTTTAGTAGTGTAGGGAATTGGTAGCCATGGAATTTATCAAAGAATTGCTTGGTGAGGATGGAATCAGCAAAGGAGGTTTGCCATGGTTGTAGGCCTGCATCAGGGCAAATTTTGTTGTCAAACTCTTGATGGCAATCCCCAACAAGGCACTAAGGGGCTAGCTTCTCCGACTGTTTCTGCTGGAGATACATACCAAGGAATTTGTTTTCCCAAGGCTGCCATATTGAGTGGGAATTTGTTTGCCCAAGACTAATGTTTGTTTACTGAGGAAAGAAACTGTAATAGTATTTCATGAGCTTCGAGAAGTGAGTGCATACTGTAAGGATTTGGGTAAAGTTGTTGAGAACCTGCACATAATGGCCTCCTAGAGGTTTCCAGTACAGTAACAATGCCAAAGCTCACTCAAGGGAAAGTGGTACCATCCAAACTCCACCAGGAGATGTTCAAGGTTGTTAAGCTTCCTCCTCTCGCCTTAAATCACATGAATCTGCTGGATGGATGGGGACAATGGGAGGCTATGGAAGTGGCCCTGCATGAAACAGAGGGTTGGGGGAAGTGGCCAGTGGTAGTGTTGGTCCCTGTATGCAGAGATATGTAGTGTCTTTTGATGATGTCTAGTTTTTGCATAGAGTTGTAGGCAGGATGAGAAATCTGCACCTTTTTTGTATAAATTGTACGAAAATCTGGCCTAGAATCTGTCTGTTTTTGTTTAGAGGCCTACAATTGTATGAAAACATGGCTGTTATAAGTATTAGTTCAGTTTTTGAACTGACAGGTATATTGATATGCAATACTTTATATGAATATAGCTTATATCATGTACTGAAAATATTATCAGGCGAGGGCCCCAATAGAAACCTCTTTATTTAATTAGAAAGGAAAACATAAAAATAAACTTTTACAATAGATTACACCAATTATAAGCAGGGCTTCCACAATCTTAGATGAGGAGCTCTTGAAGACTAAGTTGACTAGGGGAATATGTTGTTTTAAGATGTATGGGAGACCTTACTAAGGGAAGAAAATGGGTTCAATCCAGACAAGGATTACAGAACACAACACAGACATTTGTCTCAGCAGCATTTGCGGAGCATGATATACCAAGAGATCTATCTAAAGAGTGACTACTAGGTTTGAATCTGATTAAAATAGGTGAGGTATAGAAACAATTGATATTGTGCACATCCATGTTGACATGTTATACAGAATAATTTGATCTCTAGCATCAGAGTAAAAGAAAAATCTGAAGAGTAATTCATAAAAAAAAAATTACAAGCCTAAACATGCAATGACAATTTCATAAACTTTTTTTTTGAAAATGAGATCTAAAACCAAACAAATAACTGTTTCAAACAAATATAACACCCAATTGTAACAGACAAATAAAAAAGCACATACTTCCCCTGTTGCAATCTGCACAATGTGGGTGGTAAATCCCCGTCCAGCACTTCCTGTAAGAAAAAGCAATTTCTAACTGAGAAAATGGAATGCATGTTGAAAGGCATAAGCTAGAAAGCTTCATAAAATTCACAAATGCTACAGAAGCACTCAGACCCAAAGACACATTAAAACATTATAACATCAACTTTGAAGCATACAATTGCTCAGACATATATAAAGCTGGCAATCTCTTATCAGAATGATAAAAACAGTCAAAAAAACATCAATTCAACAAACATTACATCATCAAATACTACAAGAAGATTCAACAAGTTTCCCGCAAGAAAGCAACATTTATAATCAAGACTATAGCAGGATGAATAAGATAATTAAAAAGTTCAGTGTGGTAGAGATCTGCATCCATGTTGAATTTGAGTGCATTAATTTTGTTAAGCAGGTACTCGTTGTCTAGGTCAATGGGCTGCAACATCATATGTGGAAAACATGTGGACAGTGGACTGATCTACAAATCTTAATGATTTGAAAAATACACAAATTTAATTCCATAAAGATTAAATTAGAAACCAGATAAAGATTTAGCATGTAACTGCCTCAGACTATAAACTAAATCGAATTCTTTGTTTAACCACTTACTTGAGGATAAATTTATTGAGAAGATGCCAACACAATCAGTAAATAAGTGTGGACTGAGGAAAAGCTAAAGAGAATGCACAATGTATATTAGCCAACTTAGCCTTGGTCACTCTACCAAGGCCCCTGTCTGAACACAGTATACAAGTCACTTAAAAACTAAAACTGAAATTCAACTTGAGAAAAACAAGCAATTACCAATAGGTCAAAAGAATCCTGAAGTGCATTATATAAGAAAGTGCTTTACTTTGCGTCAACTTTAAGTTTTAGCTTGTATTACAAGGTCTAACATAATAGAGCCCAAAGATGAATTTCATATTAAACTGTGTAGAATAAGTAATAAGATTCAAGTTGAATATGCAAAATGGCTGATCTGATATCATATGTAAGGCTTGCAGAATTTATAGAAGTTAACTATCCATCGCAAAATACAGACCAAAACATAACAAGCCAGCCTGGAAACAATGGCGGCACTAGGGGCATGCCCTGGGCTTAAATCTTGATCGAAAGACTAATGTAAAATTAGAAAAAATAAAAAAGCACGGTCCTATTCAGGCGCTTAGCTATTTTTTTTAACAAAATTTCTAGTAGATTTTTTGGAGGACTAGTTTTATATTTTGAGCAACTACCAAACTAATTTATTTATTTTTATATTAAATTTCTGAAAAGAAATGTAAAAAGTAGCACATGTCAAATTTGTGGTAAAACAATTTTTCACCCAACAAAACTTTCAAATCCTTAACTATAACTAATTCACCATTTTTTAGAAACAAAACTTTCAAATCCTTAATCATAACTAATTCACCATTTTTTTTAGAAAATTCCAAATTATACACAGTACTAATTAAAAACTACAGAAAACCATGTAATTAGAAATTTATACCCTTTTAAGTTGAGCAAAGCGAAAAGAAAAAGATGGAAAGGGTTAAAATCATACCGAGAGCTGTCATTTGAGCTTTCTTTGCTGCTCGTTCCAGTTTCTTGGAGATCTTTGGCGGCTCGGGAAGATCGTTCCCATATCTTCTGGGCCTCCCTCTTTTCTTCTTCGAAACTTGCTCTTTGCTCTCCCTTAATGTTTGTTGAGGAGGCAGATGAGAAGGAAAGGAAGCAGCAGCAGAACCAGAGCCAGAGGCAGAGGCAGAGACATTGCCACCTCCATTTCCCCCATGTGAATACAGTAAATTTGCATTGCCAATGGGGAAAGGATTGGGTCGGATAGGCGCAGGGATTGCAAAGCCTTCATTAGAGTTCGGAAAAATATCGGTAACAGAGATATGAGATTTGTAGTACTTAGTGTTAGAACTGAGATATCCTCTTTGGTTGTGGAAGGAAAAAATATTCTGAGGATGAGAATGAGAATGAGGAGCTCCAAAGACTCTCACATCCTTAGAGCTCAAATCCCCGCCTTCATTCATTTGTCTGTCTTTCTCTTGTACCTTGATTCTTAACTATTGTTTTCCTTATTAATGTAAATCCAATTAAATATTTGTAAGAATGGCAATCCAAGTGGTAGGTAAGATTCAGATAATGAGAACAATTGTTATAGCTCAAAGCAGAGCAAACGTTCGAAATGCTGGGCAAAGCAATGGCCGGAGCTCCAACCGTTTCCCACAGTGAAAACGTTCGGTTGCAAGATTTGAAGATTTAAAGGTTTCCCGACAAAAGCTTTCGCATTAAACTAAGCATAAAGTAAGAATTGAAAAAGGAAAAATAAGAAAAACACAGTTAAAAGGCAGAGAAGGACGATCCGCCATAAATAAACGGGCTTTTTTTATAAATAGATGATGTGGATGTGGAAAATGCATGGTTTAGTTATGTCTCATCTTGCATGCTTTCCGTACAACTCCCACCACTTCATGAACTACGTTCCCCGTTTATTTAGGATAGAGGGGATCAATTTTTATAATACCTTGTGAGTATATAATTTTTTTATTAAAATATTGAGAGTTAGTAACAAAATTTCAAAGACCCATAGAGGTATCATTATGGAGGAGCTTATATTTTGATCAAAACCCAATAAGCAGTGAGGATGAGCCTATATTGTGATCAAAACCAAATAAGCTGTAGGAAAAATATCATGAAAAATATCATTCCCTAGGGACCTAGCTTTTAATTAAAACAACTATTATTTTGTTGTATATAAATAATTTTTTTGAAAGTTACTATTTTAAAATGGAATAAGTCATAATATTTTGTCAATATATAAATAAAAAATTTAGGAGATCAAAATTTTAAAAAGAGTGGTAATATTTTGTGAGAGGATTAAAATTTTGAGAGTTACCAAGAAAAATTCAAAAACTAAAGAGTGATAATATTTGGTCAATATATAAATATATTATATTTTGGGGATCAAAATTTGGAGAGTTATTAAGAAAATTTCACACCTAACTTTTGATTAAAATGAAACTATTATATTTATATTTTAAAAAATATATCTATTTTGCATTTTCCATAGTTTTTTGTGATTTCTAGCTTTTGATTAAAATGAAACTAGTATATTTATATTTTAAATTCTCCTCAATTTCTTTTTTGATTTTGATTTTGATTTTTGAGTTTTTCAATTTCTTTTTTGGCTCTATAGTTTTTGCGATTTTCTGGTAATTTTTTATTTTTGGTAGTTTCGTTTTTGGTTTTTGTGATTTTTTGGTAATTTTTTATTTTTCCCAATTTCCTTTTTGGTTTTTGTGATCTTCTCCACTTTTATGTCTTAATTTTTAATTTTTTTGGCTATATATTTACAAGAAAATGAGTGCTCTCATCTCCACTACTACAATCACATATGACCCTAATAAGTTGTGATATTTTAGAGATCATTTTAAAACAGAATAAGCCATATTATTTTATCAATATCTAAATAAATATATATATTTGAGTTTGAGGGTTACTAAGAAAATTTCAAAGATTGGGAGAGATAGAGGCCCTATTTTCTGAGTTCAAAATTTCCAGAGTTATTAAGAAAATTTCATGACTAAGCCCTACTATTTTGTGTATATATATATATATATATATGGGGATCAAAATGTTGAGAGTTGCCAAGAAAATTGAGAGATATCATTTGATTGAAACAACTAAAGATAGGGTATGCTAATTTAGTTTAGAACTATTTAATAATTATTTTTATTTATTTACATTGGTCCTTTATTTTCTTTATTTTAATAATTAAAAATTATTGAAAAAACAATAAATAGTTATGTATATAATAAATAATATACTATATAAATAAATTAGTAAGTAAATTTTTGAAATAATTATTTATTTTTATTTAAGAATTATTTTATTTTAAACCTTATTTACTTTTCAATAATAATATAATAAATTATAAAAATAAAATGAAAAACATTTGTTGATGCAGTTTTGTCTAATTTTATTTACTTTATACTCTACAAGAGTAGATGTGTGTACATTTTTATTGCCCCAATTTAAATTGACATCTACTAACCTGTCACAAGGTAAAGTATTTAAAGTTAAACTATATAAAGTATTTAAAATAATTTAAACTATAGAGGAATCCCATCACCTCCCATATTCCAAGAGAGAATATGGGGAAGGCTTGCACGATCACATTTCCTCGCTGGAGAGAACAGTGGCATATGGTGATGAAAATGGAGATAATTTTGTTGATGGGGCGAAGCATTTAATTATAAGTGTTCATGTTGTGCAAGTGAAGGTTTGGAATGTAAGAAGCTCCCAATGGAAATGTGTACTTTTGCAATGTCATCCGGAATTCGTTGTGTGCTTGAGAAGAAATACTCCTCCACATCACCCCAATAGGAATGCCAAGTTATAATTTCACTTAAAAGCCCATGTAATCAAATTGAGATTTAGTTAGAAACCAAAGAGAATCATATTAGCAACAAGTATCAAAAAGGGTTTTAATTTTTTTTAAATAATGGAATTCTCTTTAATCATAATTTATCATTAGAAAAGCGGGTCAGTTATTCACTTCCATTTTTTCAATTTCAAGAGAATTACAGATTTATGTGATTGTTATTCAAATAAATAAAATTTATGCGAGTTTAGTTATTAAGTTTGTGATAATGTGGATTTGCAGTGCAGTTCTCTGGTGTCATGGCAGAGAAGATGATGGAATGGATAGAGAGCGAAGAGTGCCTGGAGTCTTGTGATTTGCAGAGAATCAACACCAATTATCTACCTTTCAATTTAATGACCTTGATATGGATAGAGGTTTAGTTGGTGGGTTACTTTGAATTCTAGAGGAATGTAGAGCTTGACCCAGAATTGAGACTCTACCCAGGAGGAAAGTACTTTGAAATTGGTAGAGATTAAGCATGTTCACCTTGCAATGATGGCCTTCCTTATATTTGGACTTCAGGCATTGTACACCAATAAGAGCCCTCTAATGCTCTTCTTTGAGCTCTTGGGGAAGAAATAAGTCTCCTCTTTAGTTGTAGAAATGTATCAATGTAAGGGCAACAAGGAGTGAATTAGGATTCAAGTCTCATTTCATTCAATTCATTGTCATGGTTTAATTTAGCTTTATCGACTTTACTTAGTTGATTTTTTTATTAACCTGGATTATACTCTGTTCTAAAAATTTTAATTTATGTTTCATATGCTTGCTTAATAAATTGCATATGGACATGAATCTATGTTGGTACTAGCTGCCAAGTAAGCCATTGATGAAAGTTTTCACCTATGCACAACACAAGAGCTCCCATTTTAAAAAAATTGAACACTTCCTGCCTGGGTAATTGGATATCCATTATTATTCACCTGGGTGTTCATTATTCACTTGTACCCTACTTAGCCACAAGAGCTCTCATTTCAAATATCCATTATTATTTTCCTACATGGGTAATAGGGTGTCCATTATTATTGACCTGGGTATCCATTATTCTTTCGTACCCTCTTTAGCTATAAGAGCTCTCATTTTAAAAATTCTAAGAGGATCTAGGATCCACAAGCTTCAATTTGCTTCAAGTTTAGCCTATGTACAAGAGCTCCCATTTAAAGTTTATAATACTTGAAACCACAACTTGCCTATCTATTTGAGTGTATATTGTTCACTCGTGCTCCATTTAGCCTGTGCACAAGAGCTCCCATTTAAAAGTTTGGAGTACTTGAAACCACATCTTTATCTATCTGGGTGTCTATTATTCACTTGTGTTCCATTTAGCCTGTGCACAAAAGCTCCCATTTAAAAACTTTGGAGTACTTGAAACCACAACTTGCCTATCTATCTGAGTGTCTATTATTCACTTGTGCTATGTTTAGCTTGTGCACAAGAGCTTCCCATTTAAAAAGTTTAGAGTACTTAAAACCACAACTTTCATGACCTAAATATCCTGAGTATCCATTATTCACCTATGCCCTGTTTAAGCCTGTGGGTAAGAGCTCTCATTTAAAAAGTTTGGATACCTCACACAATGACCTTCAGCTCTCATTCAAAAAGTTTGAATACCTCACACCATAACCTTCAATTTGCCTACTGCCTGATATTCATTATTCCAAAATTAAATGGTACTTGTTTGAGTATCCATTTTTCACCTATACCTTGTTTTGCCTCACTTAAATGAATATCTAGAACCCATAACCTTACTCAGAAAAACTAAACAATACTTTCCTGGGTATCTATTACTCACATGTGCATCGTTTCACCTGCACACAAGACCTAGAACTCACCCCAGCATCCATTATTCCCTTCTGTGAACTCTCAATAAAAAAATTAAAGGGCAATTTTCAATTTGTTTTTCAGACAAACACCAATATTTGTAAATGCCTTGTCAATTTTCTTTAGACCAAACTTGAAATCAGAACTCCCAATTGTTGAAGCTCCTCTACACAACAATCTAAACAATCTACTATCTAATGTGTATCCTTCACATGAACAAAATTTAATAACTTCCAATGAATTCAACTCAAACTTAATGAGAATGATTTACCTCTCCCTAACTTAGCTTCAACAACTTTGTTGTACGACCTCCACAGCTTCAGGGACCTTCAACAAATTTTCATGCTACATAATTTTTTAATAATATTTTATGGATTCAAAAATTCATATTATACCAGTAATAAATCTATAATTTTCTTTCCTATTAAAAAAGATAATGAGTTTACATTTAAAATTACTTAAGTGTTAAGAATTTTTTATCTACTACATGGAAGCACATGCATCAGTGTTTAACACAATTCATGGAAAGCACATGCAGTGCCAACATTTGCCACTTGATGAGGAAGCCTTTTACAATCTTAACTATTTCATAAATTTATTTTATCTTCTAATTGCATTCTAGCATATATGGAAACATTTGCCACTTGATGAGGAAGCCTTTTACAATCTTAACTATTTCATAAATTTATTTTATCTTCTAATTACATTCTAGCATATATGGAGAGGATTCAGTAGATGAGTGAGTGTGTGTCAATAGTTGTTATGGTATCTTACTATTTATTAAAATAATTATTGGTTGAAAATATATATTGATAGGTGCAACCATTAAGATAAGGTAGTGCAAGATAAATAAATAAATTGCAACCATAATACTTTAATGATAATAAATAAATAAATTGCATGTTCAAAAAAGTATTATAAGACTATTATCATTCAAATTCAATCATAATAGAGGTAGCAATATCAATATTTATTATGTTGTCATTTGATTCATCTTTTTGAGCTTGAAGCAAGATAAAAGTTACCATTTAAAAACATCTAAATTTCAATAATTTGTATTTTATAAAAATAGTGAGACCAAATAAAAATAGCTTTCAAAGAAATTGCTCCACAAAAAGGCACTAAAAAAGTAGGACCATTACAAGTACTTAGTAAAATGTAAGCAAGAGGATCTCATTGGATTTTATTCCTTTTATCCATTTTTAAATGAATAATTAAATGTTTTTTATTCATAATAAAATAGATTCTCAACAAAATATTCAAAAATTAATATAGATAGTTAATTATTATTATTTTATTCATTTTGTATGATCACTATTAAAGAGAAAATATAATATAAATCTAACTAGAAATACTAACATATAATAGATTTAGGGTTAGGGTTATGCACACAAGCAAAACATGATAATGTAAATGAAGTTGGATTGTGAAGGAAACATATATACCACTATGAGGATATCCATGAGTTTGAATATGTTGAGGAACAAGATTACATTAAAGTGTTAGAGAGAGGGGAACAAAGAAGTGGAGAGACAAAAGTGGGGAGGGACAAGAAGTGGAGAGAAGTGGGGACAGAAAAGAAGTGGAGAGACAGAAGTGGGGAGGGATGTGGGGCGAGAGAGAGAGGGGGAATAGAGAAAGAGGGGGATTAGAATTAGGGTTAGAATTAGTGTTACAGTTAGAATTAGGGTTAGGGTTAAGGATATACTTAGGGTTACTAATAAATTATAGTTAGGGGGGAATAGAGAAAGAGGGATAGAGCTAGAGATAAGAGATAAGAAAAGAGAGATAAAAGAGAGGAAGAGAGAGACAAAAGCTAAGGAAGAGAGAAAGACAAAGAGAGAGGGAGGGAGGAAGAAAGCAAGAGAGATATAGAGAGTGAAAAAGATAGAGATATAGATAGGAGACAAAGAGGTAAAGAGAGATAATTAGAGAAAATATATATAACCAAAAAATATATGGTTAATATTAGGGTTACAATTACAATTAGGGTTAGGGTTAGGGATAGAATTAGGGTCAAGGATAGAATTAGAGTCAGGGTTATAATTAGGGAAAATATTTATAGCCAAAAAAATAGTTTAGACTTGGAATTACAATTGGGGTTAAGGATAAATGTTTGATTAGGGTTAGAATTAGGGTTATAAATAAAAATAGGGTCAATGTTAGAATTAGGTTTAAGGTTATAATTAGAATTAGGGTAAGGATTAGAATTACCTGGTTAGGGCTATAATTAGGGTTACAATTAGGCTTTCAATTAGAATTAAGGTTAGGGTTAGGGATAGAATTAGGGATAGCATTACAATCAAGGTCAAAATTAGGGTTATAGATATAATTAGGGTAAGGTTTGGAAATTTAGTTAGGGTTAGGGGTTATAAAATGATAATTATGGTTAGGGTTTAAAATAAGTAATGTTAGGCTATAAAATGATCATTAGGGTTGGGGTTTAAAATAAGTAGGGTTTAAAATAATTATGATTTAAAATATAGAGAGCTATAGATAGTTAATTAATATAATTATTTTATTTATTTTGTATGATCACTATTAAAGAGAAGCTATAATATAAATCTAACTAGAAATACTAGCATATAATAGATTTAGGGTTAGGTTTATGTGCACAAGCAAAACATGATAATGTAAATGAATACGGATTGTGAAGGAAATATATATACCAACTTATATATACCACTATGATCTTATCCATGAGTTTGAATGGGTTGAGGAACAATATTACATTCAAGTGTTAGAGAGAGAGGAACAAAGAAGTGGAGACAGAAGTGAGGAGGGACAAGAAGTGGAGAGAAGTGGGGAGGGATAAGAAGTGGAGAGATAGAAGTGGGGAGGGACATGGGGTGAGAGAGAGGGGGGAATAGAGAAAGAGGGGGATTAGAATTAGGGTTAGAATTAGTGTTACAGTTAGAACTAGGGTTAATGTTATAATTAGAACTAGGGTTAGGGTTAAGGATATAATTAAGGTTATTGATAAATTATGCTTAGGAATAGAATTAGAGTTAGGGGGAATAGAGAAAGAGCGATAGAACTAGAGATAAGAGATAGGGAAAGAGAGATAAAAAGAAAGGAAGAGAGAGATAAAGACAAAGGAAGAGAGAGAGAAAGACAAAGAGAGAGGGAGGGAGGGAGAAAACATGAGAGATATAGAGAATGCAAAATATAGAGATATAGATAGGAGAGAAAGAGGCAAAAAGAGATAATTAGAGTAAATATATATAACCAAAAAACATATGGTTAAGATTAGGGTTACAATTACAATTAAGGTTAGGTTCAAGGATAGAATTAGGGTTAGGGATAGAATTAGAGTCAGGGTTACAATTACCAAAAATATTTATAACCAAAAAAATGGGTTAGACTTGGAATTACAGTTGCGGTTAGGGATAAAATTATGATTAGGGTTAGAATTAGGGTTATAGATAAAAATAGGGTCAATGTTAGAATTAGGTTTAGGGTTATAATTAGAATTAGGGTTAGGGTCAATGTTACAATTAGTGTTAGGGTTACAAGTACAATTAGGGTTAGGGTTAGGAATAGAATTAGGGTGAGGGATAGAATTAAACTTAGTGTTACAACTAGGGTAAATATTTTTAACCAAAAAAATTGTTAGGGTTAGAGTTAGAATTATAGTTGGGGCTATGGATAAAATTATGATTCAGGTTAGAATTAGGGTTAGGGTTAGGGTTACGATTAGAATTAGGGTTACAATTAAGAAAAATATATATAACCAAAAAAGTTAGCTAAGTATGTGCAAGGAAATAAATAACCAAAAAAGTTAGGATTAAAATTAGGATTTCAATTAGAATTAAGATTAGGGTTAGGGATAGAATTAGGGATAGCATTACAATCAAGGTAAACATTAGGGTTATAGATATAATTAGGGTAAGGTTTGGAAATTTAGTTAGGTTAGGGGTTATAAAATGATAATTATGGTTAGGGTTTAAAATCAGTAGGGTTAGGGATAGAATTAGGGATAGCATTACAATTAGGGTAAAAATTAGGGTTATAGATATAATTAGGGTAAGGTTTAGAAATTTAGTTAGGGTGAGGGGTTATAAAATGATCATTAGGGTAAGAGTTTAAAATAAATAGAGTTTAATTAATTAGGGTTTAAAATAATTATGATTTAAAATAACTAGGGTTTATAATAATCATGATTTAAAATATAGAGTTATAGATAGTTAATTATTATTAGTTTATTTATTTTGTATGATCACTATTAAAGAGAAATTATAATATAAAACTAACTAGAAATACTAGCATATAATAGATTTAGGGTTATGGTTATGTGCACAAGCAAAACATGATAATGTAAATGAACTTGGATTGTGAAGTAAATATATATACCAATATATATATACCACTATGAGGATAGCCATGAGTTTGAAAAGGTTGAGGAACAAGACCACATTAAAGTGTTAGAGAGAGGGGAACAAAGAAGTGGAAAGATAGAAGTGGGGAGGGACAAGAAGTGGAGAGACAAAAGTGGGGAGGGATGTGGGGCGAGAGAGAGAGAGAGGGATAGAGAAAGAAGGGGGATTAGAATTAGGGTTATATATAATAATATCATATTATATTGTATATTATTATATATAATATAATAATATATAATATTATAATAATAGTATAACTAGCTTATATATTAAGTAATAGTATATATAAAATATGCCTAATCGAGGTCCCTAAAACACTTTTTTTGATAAATTGATAATATTATATAGGCGCCTCGAGAAGGACATCTCTCGATGTATTTTATATATATTATTATTTAATATATATAAGCTAGTTAAGGGTATACAATGGCAGCAAGGGCTTGAGTGTAATGACGTGAGCATGTTAACAAAAACTCTTACCTTTTACCTTAAAATTTGACAACCATTTACATGATCAATATATTAAAAATATAGTGAACATATATATTTTAAAAAATTAAAAATATAAAATAATTCTTAAATAAAATAACTCTTAAGTACATAATAATAGTCCACAAATTTTATGATTTTATTAATTATATTTATATATAATTAATTTTTTTTAATTTTATTAGATTGATTATTTTATTATTTTATTAATTATATATTTTATAAAGGATGAAAAGAATATAGACTCTAGAAAAAAGTAAGAAATCATTTAAAAGTTGTTATGAGCCAAATGATAGTATTTTCTTTGTTACAATTTGTTTTGTTTTCATTTAAAATTATTTTATTTTATTTTTTATTCTCTCTACTACATATTTCTTAAACATAATAAAAAATTTAAAATACATTTGAATTATATTATATTATATTATAATATTATTTAAGATTATAATAATATATTTTTTTGATTCGTAAGAGTTTTTTTTTGATACGTAAGAGGTGAGATTTGAATTGAAGTCAGAATTTAGCCTGGCCCGCACCAGGTGAGATCACAGAAGAGGGATCTCATCCCCATGGATACAAAGATACACATGAATAAAACATCCATATAAACCCATGCTAAAAATCTACCTACATGGTTATGTCCTTACAATCTGAACCTAGAACTCCCTAAGGTAAAAGGCTAAAAAACTACCAAAACATAAAATGCACAAAGGCCCAAGGGCAACCATCCAAGGGCAGCAAGGAAAAATAAAGTCTTGGCAAGTTGCTCACTAAGATTTGATGTCGAGACTTCTTATAGAGAGTAATTTATTTCTGCACTCCATTAGCTTGAAGGTAGCATCCTCCTTTTTTTGTGCTTTGAGCTGTTCCTCTACCCCCCATATATTTGTTTCTCTAAGGTTGAAATGGTGGAGAACCAAAACTGTGAGTCGTTACAACCAACCTTTCTTTGCCTATTAATTTGTTTCTTATTCCTAACTATTTGCCAATTATCTTCCCCATCCCCACCAATAGGATCATTTGTAGCATGTGAAGGAGCCTGAGAGTGAGAAAATCCATCCATTGTTGTTTGATCACCCTCATTCGCTAATGTAGATTTTGAGTGATTGACTGAAGGAGCATCAACACTACCCTCATCACAATTAGGGCCACAAGATTCGATCATAGGAGGCAACTTTGGATCATAATCAGAAGCTATAGAAGGCTCACAAAGCTTCTCCTCATTCTTTGAGATGATATCATTTTTTGATGAGCCATAACTTTTGGGAGATATTGAGACAGAATAGTGCTTGGGAGAGGCATCTTTCCACCAGGACACCTCCCATTTTTCTTGAGTTTTCACCTTCAGGCAATCTGCTGCAACGTGACCAATTTTGTAACATCTTCTGCATCTAAAAATTAAACCTTCATAGTTCAAAGTTTGCAACCATCTATTACCATTTGCATTTACCATGATTTCTGCTGGGAGGGCTTTAGAGGTGTCCACCTCAACTAGAATCCTTGAAAAGGTTGTGTGAATGAAATTCTTTGAATTTGTGTCTGTGCTGATAAAATTACCAAGAGAATTACCAATTGTTGTAAAGCATGACTCAAACCAAAAGTGCAGGGGAAGATTAGGGAGGCGAACCCAAATCGGTATAACAACAAAGGATTCGATGGCTGGATCAAAGTTTGGTTGCCATGATTTAATAAGTAGAGTGTTTTAACCCCACAACCATGTGTGATTGAGAATGGCATTTTTGTCTTGTTTGCTGTCAAAAGCTACTATGAAAAACCTTTTGTGCTGGGGTAAATTTCCAAGGTTTTTTCCATAAGGGGACCCCATGCTTTTGAAATCCATTCATGTAATATAGGGAGGCTAGGCCAAAAATGACTGAACCTACCAATCAGCCCATTCTCTAATTTTTTTTTCATTTTCATGCATTTCCTTTAACAAATTGTTGCTAAAATTTACTTCCAGAGGTTTGTCTAAGCATTGAACCGACCTCTTACTAGATGTACCTAAATTTGTGGATTTGAAAAGGTCCTTGGTGAGACAGACCTGGATCTACGGTTTTCCAAAGAAGTGCCCACCACAGAAGAATTTACTAGTCGCCCATCGATGCTCTGCCCATATTTAACCATCTCTGCAAAGGAGGGCACAAAAATGGAACTGTCTTCCGAGGAAAAGATCTTGGAAGGTCGTGGAAAAAAGCCAGGTGAGCATGAATCATTACCAAACCTAGCCCGACCTCCAGAGTTATCAGAGGAAGGTGCCACAGGGAATAAGCCCTTACCATCGTTATTCGCAGAAGCGCCCTTATTGCATCCATCATCCAAGGAAGCTAAAGTAGATGAATCTCCCTCATCTTGAAAATCACCATCAACCCCGAGAACCCTTGCCTCCCCTACAGTCAAAGCCCTAGCAATCAGAAGTTTTGTAGACCTAAAATCTTTCAGCAACGACATCCTTTTTAAGAAGGCGTTTGATTCGTAAGAGATATTGTATTATATTGAAAATTCAAAAAAGTTTTACATCTTGTCTTTTGTCTATTTGGTAGAGAGAAACCCAAACTATAACTGACAAGCTTCTATGATCAACCCTATTTCACTAATCCTAAACCAACTATAAGCTATATAAATTTCTTCAAAATGGCCACACAAGATCATAACAGCCTTTAGTCTTTCCTAAAATGTACTAATCAAGCTTTCCTATTAAAAATTGAAATCCCTAACCCTAAGACACTTATCCCTCCATCCAAGGCCATTACAAAAAACTAAAAATCATATATGACAACTTAATTCAGACATCATCATGCTCTTGGAGGTAGTAGTTGAACTCTGCAACCCATGCAAATTCTTCCACAGGAACCAACTATAGCATTTTCTTAAGGAAATTGATGCCTACTAGAGCCTTCTCCCGGTGCATTAGTAGATCTGCACCCCTGAGATCAAGAATGAAGGGGTAATAATTCACAATTTCTCCTGGTATGTTCAAATGCTTCATATTGTGGGGTCAAGGCACCCCTGCTCCCAGTGTAGCAGCCGCCAACACTTTAACAAGGCCTTCCAATAGGTCAACTTTAATCATTCTTTGGGTAATGGAATTCACTTCTGCTTTTGGGATGTTTAGGTCTAACAAACATGCCACAAACCTTGAAGCAATATCTGTGTCAACTCTGTAACACTCCCCCTCTTCCAAAAAAGCCCTACCCAGGATTAGCTTAGTGGATTCTACCAACAAAGAGTTGTTTTCCAATAGAACCCTCTTTAAGTGTTGCTTGGTTACCTTCCCCAAAAAAGCCATCTGCCTCATTTTGCTAACTAAGTGGATCGGGGTGTCCATTTCTTCATAGATCACACTCTCAACAAACAAATATAAAATGGACTTCGACGATTCTTTCATTTTGTCCAAGGAAAAGAAATTTATAATCGTGAAATGATCTATTGTAGTTCTTTTGCGAGCACTTATTGAGAAAATGTCATCCACTTCTAATTATAATGCTTCATGTGGTGATAGCCAAATCCATCCCTTAGCCTAATTCATATTTTTTCACTCCCCTTAAGTTTTGACATTTAATTATTAATCCACCATGGAATGTCTTATCTCCTTGTTTACATATTTGAAAAATGATTACCCTAGGTTCCATCAACTTATCCCACCATGCTCGACAGAGATGTTAATCATTGATAGGGATGCTTTCTCTCGCTCTTCAATGTTTCTCAACTGAAAGATTGCATGATTATCATATCATTTACTACCATGTTGGAGACTACTTTCCCTACTCAAGTTACCTTGAAATATTTTATCTTTTTCTTTTTCAATTAGTTTTCCACAACTTCTATGTGGAAAACTATATATCTACCATGCCATTGTGATTTTGATATATATATATAGAGTTAAAGGTATAATTTGATTGTTGATCCAAAGAATAACATTTTCTAGTGCCCCCTATGAAGTTCCCCATTTCATCTGCTTAATTTGACTCGAGAGACCCATATTCTTTCATATTAACTCCATTTGCTCCCAAGTTAGCTAATGTGTCTACTTCCATGTTCCCTTCCTGATATATATGGTTGACCATAAAAAATTTGAGTCCCTCCAACTGCTTAGTGACCACCTCCAATATGATCCTTGAGTCAATTTGGTATTTGACTAGCTTTGATTGCATTTATTACTAGTGTAGAGTCTCCTTCTATTATCACTTGATCTAAATTCAACTCTTGGCAAAAATAGATTCCTTGCAACAATGCCTAGAGTTTAGCTGCATTGTTGGTCCCAATAGGAAGGGCCTTGGTCAATTTTCCTATCACTTTCCTATTCCAATCCCTTATAATACAACCTGCTCTAGATGGGCCCGGATTACCCCTAGCAGCTCCATCAAAATTTAATTTGAACCACCCAACCTCTGGAGCTTTCCATTCCACATTCTTCCTAGTATCCTTCACTTTATTCCCTCCTTCACCCAATAAGGGAGGAACTTTTAGCTTGTACCATGCTTTCCTCATTAAAGCATCCCATTATGTGAAATTAGCATTTCTCTGGTTTTGACCATTTATCTTATTGTTCACCACTTCCACAATGGCAACTTCCAACTTATTCAGAGTAAATATATCAACATTTCTTTGTCTTGAAAAATCCTTCTATTCCTTTCTTTCCATACCTCCCAAATCAATAAGGATGGACTAACCATCCATAGACTACAGAACAATGCTGAATTATTTAACATTGGCCAAGCTTGAAATAAGATGAGAATATCTTCTGACAAAGCACTTTTCCAAGCTAACTTGGCACAAAGCCATTTCCACCATTCTTGAGTAAAGGGGCAATTAACAAGCAAATGGTTTCCTAATTCCTTTGCTTTTTTCCCTAGAAAATCCCATCTTCATGAATCTGTCCACTGTCAAAATCCTTTTCTGGATGGCTACCCAAGCAAATGTTCCTGCCTTGGGTAAACAATTTTTGTTCTAGAATAAGTTACCTGGTATTTGACAATCTAAGATTCCACTGCTTTCATCAAAACTCTATATCCATCCTTGACATTATAATCACCATTTTTTGCTCCATTCCATCTTAGACAGTCCCTCCTTTCTTTAATGAAATAACTCTCTCATGCAATGCTGATTCAAATTTAGAGGCCATCTCATTTGAGAAGCCTAACCTTCTCACATCTTTCCATTTCCATTGTGTGATCCCATCAATACAGCTCTCAAATAGATAATCTCTTACATGAGATCCCCATCTTTGCTTTGTTTCAACCCTGACTTGATCCAATTCACTTCTTCTAGCCAATCTTAGGAACCCCCCATATATCTTCCTAAAATAAGGTAGTCCTTCCATGCTTAATATCACAAGTTAGGATATTCGAGACTAGATCTCTACAGTTTCTCATAAAAATCCATAATCTTGACCCTAGGGGGAGGGTTTATTGACTTGAAAATACTTATATCCCCTGGATCTAAGTATTTTGCTTTTATTATCTTTACCCATTGTAATTCTTGATTTGCATAAATCTTCCAGCTTTGTTCCAAGTGCCTTGTTCTGAAAAAGCAAGTTTTTCAATCCCACTCCATCCTCCTTGTTTTCCTTGATTTTTTTAAAAATTGAAATCAGAAATTCACCAATATAAAGAAAGTAGGGACCATAAAGGCTCCCTAGGAAAAGCAAGACCACCAAAACACCCAACCATGACACAAAACCACCTCAACATCAACAACAACCCACCTCATCTGGCCATGTCCTCTAATATAATCCTCTATAAAACTTGGCAGTAATCTGGGGTTAACTTCTCCCATCCCTCCATCTGCCAATCACCAGCATGCTCAGAAGCCCACTTGGCCAAACAATCAACAACCCTATTCCATTCCTGAGGAATGTGGGTGAAAGATACTACCTCCAACATGGAACACAACTACAAAATATTCCAAACAACTAACACAAGTTGCCAATTAACCCCTTCTAGATCTTTCTCATTCAATAGATTAACAATGATCTGAGAATTTGATTCACAAATAATCTTACGCCAGACAAGATCACATGCACACTCAATAGACCAAAGAATCACCAACCCCTCCATAAGGTTATTGGTTTGATGCCCTTTATGAATGGAGAAAAAGAAAATAACTAAGACAGAACAGTCTCTCCCAGCTACATCAATCCCAGCAGGCCCATGATCACCTCTAGATGAGCCATCAATGTTGATCTTCAAAACATCCACCAGAGGAGGAGACCAACTCCCAACCCTCTGAACCTTCTTTTTAGCATGCCTACCTCTTCACACACAAAATGAGTCGGAGGTCAATCCCCGGAGACCCAATCTGTTTACAATCTCATCATCACTCCTTTCTAAAGGAAAAACCACTTCACATTTAGCTTCCATAGTCACCTAGACCATACCAACAATTCTTTGCCAAACCTGTTGAGTCATCATCTTATTCCCATGAAAACTCCTACGATTCCTTTCCAGCTAGATTTTCCAAAGGATGACGGCAGAGCCAATGCACCACATAATCTGGGGGAAGGAGGTATGTGTAGGAGGTTTCCCCAAGATGCTCCAAAACTCAACAAGAGAAGAGGCATGAACATAAGGATGTTTCCAACTATCCCACCAAAAATGCCAAATAAGCATAGAAAAAGGGCAACAGAAGAACAAGTGAGAAGCATCCTCCTCACTGCTCCCGTAAAGAACACAAACAGGACCCTAGAATCCACACTTCTGAAGATTATCCCAAGTCAAACATTTGTTCCAAGTTAAGGTCCACAAGAAGCAATTACATTTAGGCAAAGAGAACTTATTCCAAACACTTTTCCACCAAGGGATTTCTAGCCCCCCATACTTTTGAGCAATCAACTCCTTGTACCCACTAGCCACCATGAAAACTCCCTTAGGATCTAGACTCCAAACCAAAATATCCCTATCCCGAAGAGAGATGTACTGTCTATTTGCCAAAATATTATGAAGCTTAGCACAATCCTCCTCCGAGCTAGCCATAGGCCATTCACTAGGAGCCTTCCACCTAGACACCTCCATATGCCCATAGAAGTAAGAAGTCTTAAAATTAATCACCCTAGACCAACCAGCCTCCAAGAAATGCTGACAAAGATCCTGAAGATTGGGATACCTACTCATAATAGGGGAAAACCCATCCCAAGAGTCAAACCAAAAAAGAGCCTCAGAACCCCTATTGCATAACCAAAACAATCCCTCCTTGATTAGCTTAGCACCTTTTTTAAGCATGTCCCAAATCACAGAACCTTTCCCCACAGATGGATACCAGGAAACCTCTTCCTTCGGTATCCCTCTTAGATATTTGTGAGATATAATCCTCACCCAAACATGATCCTATTCCACACACCATCTCCCATAAATCTTGGTTGACAACACCAACCCAACCAGAGTCAAAAGCTGCAACCTAAGACCACCAAACTGTTTCAGCCTACACACAATATCCCACTTCACAAGGCTCCACTTAGAAGACAACAAGCTGTAGGCCCATAAAAATTGTCTTTCCAAAGAATCCAACTCTTTAATAAAATGAATCGGAGCTACTTGGATCATACACCTATAGTTAGGGAGAGCTTGCACGACTAACTTAAGAAGCTAAACCTTGCTAGTGAAAGAAAGCCAACTATGAGTCCAATGACTCACCTTTGAATGAAACTTGTCAAGAATATTCTGTCAAGAGCCCCTAGGGAGGGTGCCAGAAGAGATAGGAATGCCAAGATAAGTCAAAGGCAAAGAACCAATCTGAAACCTCAAAATACAAGCAATCCTTTGTTGAATGAGCCTTGGAGTATTAAAGAAAAATGGAAGATTTATCCTCATTAATCACCTACCCAGAAGTAGTCAGATAAATGTCCAAAGCCTTATGCAAATTAGTGGCCTCTCTGACCTTGGCCATGCCCATCAAAGAAGTATCATCAACAAATTGTAGGTGTGACTGATGTGGTAAACCGTTGCCCCAAACCCAGCCTTAGATAAGACCCAATGCCACATTGCTCTTAAGTAGTCTCCCCAAGCCTTCAGCCAAAAGAATAAATAAATAGGGAGAAAGAGGATCCCCTTGTCGAAGACCTCTGGAAGCCCCAAATAAGGAAGGTGGCTCACCATTTATCAAAACCAAAAAAGAAGTGGTTGTGACACAACTCATAACCCACATAACCCACTCCTCAGTAAAACCAAAAGCCAAAAGAACTTTGTGCAAGAAGGACCAATTAACTCTATCATAAGCTTTTGCCATATCTGGCTTGATGAACATTGCTTTTTCTTTAGAGATCGCCATGGAGTGAGTTATTTCAGTGGCAATGACTACCCCATCCAAGATTTTCCTATCAGCCATGAAGCCTCCCTGTTCCTCAGAAACATGCTTGTTGAGCCACTTCTTCAACCTCTCAGCAATCAACTTGGAAAGAATTTTATAAACCACATTGCAAAGAGAAGTAGGCCAAAAGAAACTTAGCTGATCCACTCCATCAGTCTTAGAGATGAGAACACGAAAGGTATAAATCATATCCCTCAACATCTTCTTATTCCTCTCAAATTCATGAACCACCTCTAATAAATCAAGATTTATAATGTCACAAAATTCCTGAAAGAATTCGATTGCAAAGCCATCCAGACCAGGAGCATTTCCTCTCTTCATTTAGAAGACAGTAGCCTCCAATTCCTCCATAGAAATATAACCCAAGAGGTGCTCATTAATTTCCATAGTAACCAAAGAATGGATGCATGACAAAACAAGATTTTCTTCTGCTAGCACATCCTGAGATTCCTCCCTTAACAAGGAGGCAAAGTGTTGCGAAGCCCCTTTGGAAATATCCCTCAAAGAGATTAGATGCTTGCCCCTACCATTCACAAGAAAAGGAATCAAATTACCATGTATCCTGGCCTTCACATAGTTGAAGAAGAAGGTAGTATTTTTGTCCTCCTCATGTAACTAATCAACCTGAGCCTTTTGTTTCCAATAGATATCTTCACGCAACTCACACTCCTCTAGATCCTTCAAATCCCTCACCTCTATTTGAGAGAATCCTCAGTAAGACCAAACTCCCTAATCTCACGAGTAATAGCATCTAGATCAGCCTGAGCAACAATCTTAGCATGGAAGATGTTACCAAAATGTTGCCTATTCCACCTTTTGAGCTAGTACTTCACATATTGCAACTGTTTGGCAAAAGAATACATAGTAGTGCCAAAAGTAGCTCTCCCCAAACTCCACCATTCAACAACATGATCTTGTAGAGAGGGATCTCACAACCACATAAGATGAAACTTGAACGAGGGCGATCGAGAAGCATGAGTTAAGGAAGAAGAGAATTTAATAGGCCAGTGATCTGAACCCCTCCAGTCCAGGATTTTAGAACAAGTAGACCAAGATCCACCAATCCATAAACAAGAGACCAAAAACTTATCAAGCCTCTCCGTGATACAATCCTCCCCTAGTCTCCTATTGTTCGAAGTAAACTGGTCATTACTAGGCTTAATGTCCACAAGATTCAAGGCAGAAAATATTATCACAGGGAAGAAAAGCAGAAGGCTCCAACTCAAAATTCCGTCCCTCTTTTCATCCAAATTAGTAATGGCATTAAAATCACCTACAATAATCCAAGGATAAGGAGGAACAAGGCTCTACATAAATTGGATGTGAGACCACAAATGCTCCTTACTAGGCAAATTAGAAGGAGCATAGATATTAGAGAGAAGAATTGTTTCCCTAGTTTCTAAGCTCGAAGCAATTGCAGAAATAGAAGACTTCCAGGATATCCACCAAAGAGGGAAAATCTTCAATGGATTCCATAAATAGGCCACACCCCCATTTTTACCTTGGGCACCAATGCACTGGCATTGACCTCGCCCCCAAAGTTTAGGAATCAAACCACACATATTCTCAACAGATAACTTTGTTTCCTATATGAAAAGCACATAAGGAGAATGAATTCTCACCAAATCATGAACAAATTTTTATCAAGGGCCACTGTTCAAGCCCCTTACATTCCATGAGAGGATAATCATTTTTGAGGGTTGGAAAAATGAGAGTGAAGAGTCTTAATAGATCCTGACTCCACCAATGTCTCCCCCATCATCTTGATTTTCTCTAAGTCCTTTCTCCCAACCTTGGAAGACTTCTTAGCAACTCCTTTTTTAAGATTTTTCTGGTGAATCCCCAAAGAAGGAGAGGCCTTGTTTCCTTTATCCGAATCAGACCCCACCTTCACTAAAGGATAAGAGATCTCCACCCCATTCTTCTCCATAATAGTGTGGGCCTCAGGAACCCCTAAGTCCACTAGACTAAGATCGGTGTCCATTTGCATAGCCCCAACATCCTGTGTAATCTAGAGATTGTCAGAAATATTGCCTTCCTAAACCGTCTCCAAGACACCTTGATCCAGAGCCATCAAACTCAGATGCACCTCCTACTAACTAAGATCATCTAGTACATCAAATCTATTAAAAGTGTGCCCTTCTTGTCACTCCTTGAAAGTCCTCTTCTGTCCTTGATTCCTATTACAAGCCTTAACAGGAGTGAATCCCTTTGTACCTACAACATCACTAGGAATGGAAGCCTTGCCTTTGTCAACCTTAGGAGGGCTATGAGGAGGAAGAGACTTAGAAGACTTGGACCTGGGACATCTTTGCTGCAAATGTCCATATTCATGACATAGACGTAAGCAGAATGGTAAAGTCTCATAATCAAGTTGTTGCATCCATGAAGACATCCCCACATGAATTTCTAAAGAATCTGGCAGAGGGTTACTCAAATCAATCTCTACACAAATGCAAGCAAAAGCCATTACCTTTCTATCCTGCATTTGCTAAGAAGGATCCACTAGTTTCCCCAGAAGCAAAGCCACCATTTGTAAGATGTCATTGTGCCAATACTCAACTGGGAATCAAGGAAGATGTACCCACACCAAAGCACAATTTAGGAGCTCCTCTGAAAGACTAAAAATAGTGTGCTAGGGATTGATTTGAATAAACCAATCTGGTTGTGAAAATAGGGTCCTCCTTCGAAAGCCCAATTGTGATCAGCCATGTAATTGAAGACTACCATAAAGTAGCTATTTGCCAATAACATCACTTCCATTTCTCCCTCTGGAGACCAAGTCCGTTGCATCCATGACTCCAAGAAAGGAAGCGAAATACACATTCCCATAAATTTGCAAATCAAAGCATGATTTGAGAAATATTCAACATCCTCAGCAATTGATTTTGGTTGAATCACCAGAACAGGCCTCTCCTTGCTCCTTTCCAAGCAACCATTAATTTTTAGGATTCGAGGGCCTCTAAATGGAGTACACCCTCCCACCCATGAGTCATTAAACATTAGAATGTTCTCAGCACCCCTCTTTGAGAGAGGAGGCAACTTTACTCCAAAAGCAACATGAAAATCTAGTGAGGGTTTAACCCCTGATGCTTCACCTGACTCCATCGCAGAAAGAAAGAGAGGAGACAAAACAAAACCCTTATGTCTCCTTGTACCCTAAACCAAACACCAACCTTGCACCAAAAAAAAAAACCCATAGAAAAGACCATCCTTAGACACACATAGAAATCCCACCATGCCCAGATGGTACCCCCAAACTCGAATAAAAAACCCCCTGAAGCTTCACCGGAAAAAACCAACCCCAATCTCACCTCTAATCAAGCATGCACTAAAAACCAGTCACATGCAAGCCGCCACTAGACCATGGCCGCGGACCTGCTCGCCAAACTCTCGTGTAGCTCCCATTTTTCCTAGCCTATTTTCCTTGCATATGTTATCCCACTTGATCAGAGGGTATTTATTCTGATCATTGTTCCCTTGCCAAAAAAACCTTCTCATTTTTTGGTTTATCTTATTGCTTACCTTAGCTAGCATTGATAAATAGGACATCATGTATATAGGTAATGCTGAGATCACTGCTTTTAACTTTGTTATCCTTCCTGCCCATGAGAGCCATTTGCCTTTCCATGTAGCTAACTTGTTATCTACTCTTGAAGACAAAGAATCCCAGAGTTTACCTAATTGCAATCCAACTGCTAGAGGAAGGCCCAAGTATTTGCATGGTAACTTTCCTTTTTTGAAGTTTAACACTCTCAGAATCTAGTTTTCTAATCTTTGATTTGTAAAGAAGAACACACCTGATTGCTCCTTATTAACCTCTTTCCCCGAATCCGTTGAGTAGTCATCCAAGATTCTTTTGAAATTTTGTGCTTCCCTGATTTGAGCAGCCCCAAACAACATTATGTCATCAACAAATTGTTGATGTGTTATAGCAGGCAAATCCCTAGTCACTTGAACTCCTTTCACCTTCCCTTTCATTGAAGCTTTGCTAATTGATCTTCCCATGGCTTTTGCCATTATGATAAATAGGAAAGGAGATGGTGGATCTCCTTGCCTTAAGCCTCTTGAAGCCCCAAAGAAGCCTTCCGAAGAACCATTTATTAGAATAGAGAATATTGGGCTGGCCACACAATTGAAGATCCAATCCAACCAACTCTTATTGAATCCAAATGCCTCCATCACTTTGAACAAGAATCTCCAATCTACCTTGTCATATGCTTTTATAATGTCTAGTTTTATTAGCATGTTCTATTTTCTTAGTGTTTGTGTGGAATGTATAGCCTCTTGAGCTAATATTATTCCGTCTAGAATTGATCTTCTTGGAACAAACCCTATTTGTTCTTCTGAGATTATATCTAGGAGAATCTTTTTTATTCTATTTACTATAGTTTTGGCCATGATTTTGTATAATGTGTTACAAAGGGCTATTGGTCTAAATTCGTCCAAAGAGCATGGCTTTTCTTTTTTTTGGTATAAGGGCTATGAATGTGTTGTTTATTTCCTTTAATACTTTAACTGTCCTTCTTGAATCCTCTATTGCTTTAGTTACTTCACCTCCTATAAAGTCCTTGGTTTTTTGGAAGAATACAACCTGGAATCCATCCGGTCCAAGGGCCTTGTTTGGATGAAGTTGGAATAGAGCTTCTTTGATTTCATCCTCTGTGAACCTCTCCAAAAACAACTTATTCTGACCCTTTGTCACTAATTTTGGAATATTTACCAATATTTGTTGTTGTTCCAACCTCCTTGATCCGTTCCAGTTGTTAAGCAGGTTTTGAAAAAATCTTATTGCTTCAACAATAATTTCCTCTATTTTCTCTATCTTTCTACCATCCGTTGTCTTGATACTTGAAATTATGTTGGCTTCCCTCCTGGGTTTTGTTGCATTATGAAAATATTTCGTGTTTTGGTCTCCATCTCTAATCCATAACTCTCAAGACTTCTATCTCCAATATATTTCCTCTTTTGCTAAAATATCCTCTTGTCTGCTTAACAACTCTTTTTCCATCTTGTATTTTGTGTCATTCATACCTTTTGCTAACACTTCCTCATTTAGTTTCTTCTATTGCTCTTCAATTTTCTTTTTCTTCTCAAAGATAATTTTGAAGTTACTCTTGTTCCATTTTTTCAATTGTTGCTTCACTATTTTCAGTTTTGTTGCTATGATAAACATCTTTGATCCTTCTATTTGCACTTCACCCCACCACTTCTAGATTAGAGACATTAAAAGCTTTCATCTCTAAACCACATTTTTTCAAATTTAAAAGGGGCATTGGATTGGCTTTCTTTCCCCCTTAATATCTAATTGAATTGGGTAGTGGTATGAGCTTGATATTATCAAAATATTACTTTCAAAGGTGATTGGAAAGGAGCCTAGATCTCCCCTAAAAGAAATATATCCAATTTCTCTACTATATTACAAAAACTAGTTCTTCTAATTGTCAAGGTATATATTCCATTTCTAATGTGTATCTCCATGAGGGAATTTCTTTCTACAAATGTTTCAAAGTCTATTTGTGATTGAAGTTTTCCAATTTATCCCTCCCCTTTTGTCTGTCGTTCTCAAGATTGTGTTGAAATCCCCCCAAGATGCAAAAGTCTGGTGCCAAATTATTGTACTTGGATTCTAACTCCCTCCATAATTCTCTTTTTTGTAGGCATGAAGAAGGACCATAAATATTGAAAAGAAAAAAATATAGATCAGATGTAACACTTCTCACCTTACAAGCCATCCAATGTTTGGTCGAATCTACTTTTTCCAGCACCATTTTTTGTTTTTTCCAGATCATCTGTAACATCCACATTCTAAAAACATAGTAAAACTAAAAATTTACCATAGAGTAAATCAACAAGGTAAAAATGAGATAGAGCAAATTTTTTTTTTATTTAAAATATAATCAAGTAACTACAATTACAAGATTTCTCTTTACAAAATACAATAAATTATAGTCTTTCTTAATTACAATATTTGCAAAAGTAAATCAATTACATATACAAATTTTGGAATAATTACTACTTCTGAATGTCTGACATATTTATCACAAGCCCTGGCATGTTTTCTGCTTGGAGAGAATCTTTCCAATGATTGATGTAGGAGCATCCAGTGGTGTAAGGGCAATCTTGCATCACCCAAAAAAAAGATGTGTTTCAAAATTGTTGATGTTCTTTCCATTTATTTTCAAAATTTATGGTTCTGGTTCCATAATCGCTTGAATAATGATGTAGAACTTTTAGTTTTTCGAAACTACTATAAATAGCAACATGCTATTTTTAGAAACTTTGTATTTGGGCACGATTTGAAGTGAAAATTTACAAGAAGTTACATAACAAAAATATAAGACCTTTGGCAAAGGAATCACGCAAATATTATTTGCGAGCTAAAAGATATTAAAGTTTCCATTTCCTGAAAAACACCTGAAAATTATTCAAACTCAGGTTTGAGGCACTAAATAGCCCCGTACGGGCCTAAAAATGGCCGGAACCAACAAAGCAGGTTCTTAGCGCCTAAAGCACTCCGTGATATTTTCAATGCATAAAATGGTTCATCAATCAGACACCTGGATCAAAAGTTATGGCTCCCAGAAGTTGACCTATTTTTGGAGGGAGATGCAAATTTTGAAATTAGGTTGTTGACTGCCAAAAAGGCTATTAATAACCATTTTTGGGAACCCTGGGTAGTAGTAGAGTTAAGGGGGGAAGTGTAGAGTCAAGAATAGGTGGGAAAATAGAAACCCTAGCTGATTTGGGGTTACAAAAGATAGATGATTCTAGAGTCTGGGAACATGAAGCTATAATGTGTTGTCGCCTGTGGAGGGTTGATTCCTCTGATTGTATTTGAGCTTCTGTAATGTAATAAGTTGTCCAAATCAATAAAAAAAGTTATATTTTCTGTGTGCAATTTTTGTTGTTGTGTGTTTTATGATTTACCCCCTTCATCAATGATTTACCTCCATCCACAAATTGGTAGTCTCCCACACATCTTCCACATAGGAAGTGGCCCTTCCCTTCACGAGGAATATAGACCATATGTGACCAGTGGTAATTTGCCTTTCCTGAGTACATAGTGTTGTATCCTACACAACTCTATCAACCATACAACCCTAGATACCCTCTAGCTAAGAATGATTTCTGATAGGTTGTGTAATCTAGATATAGTGAACTGACAATGCATGTAGAAAACAAATGCATTACTTTGGCCAAAGTTTCAATATAAATAGATGTTTGCAATGAACATAGTCATAATGTTCACCCACCCCAACTCGACTTGGATACTGTCATATTCTTGCAATTTATCCTCACCAACTATGTTTAACTATATGGTCTTGACAACTTCAATATTTTAGTCTTCCTGACCTAGACAAATTTACAAACACTACCTATATTCCATAGACCTTATTGATTACCTTTCTTTATGAGGATTCTCATTGCATCATTGCAATACCCGAGATGCAAACTTATCGACACTTAAAGATCTTAAGTCGATTCATTATCAACTAAGATGGTTACCTTTCCCAGATTAAGCATCATAGTCTAGGAAATTATTTCCTTTCTTACAAGTAAGAATAAATAAACATAGTTAGGGTACTTGTCCTTACATTCACATTCTATGTAATGATCACAATAATTTAATATAAATAATTACCTTATTTGGGTCAAGTTAAGGTTTAACTAAAGAGTTTTATCTAACTCCAATCTAGTCTTTCTAACTTAGGTGGATTCTCTAGGCACTATCATTACTCCATAGACCTTATGGAATGACTATCTAATCTTGGGTATCTCTTTGCTTCTTTGTAATATTTGAGATTCATCGCTTATCGATAAGCAATAGCTAAGAGAAATTGTGACGAAAAAGGTATAATAAACTTTATGGTTGACTAACCATTTAATAGTACCTCTTGTATGCTTGCAAAACCCAAGGCTTATGAATTATATCTCAAGTCGACTTGTAACCAAACAAATAGGTTTCTCTACCTAAGGTTAAACATTATCGACTAATAACAAATCACTTTTCAATAAGATAAATATGAACATTTATTATTTAGGGTTCTCGGCCCTTTAATGTCTACCCCCATAAAATAACTAAAACGGGTTATAACCATAAAGGTGTCATCAAATAATCTTTAACCCTTCTAGGTTAAACTAGGGTTTTATTTTACCCTCGAATAATCCATTATATCAAAATAACCCTATCTCATAACTTCAAGACTAAGGTTTATAAACGACCTTTGGTTTAACTCAACCAAGGTTAAGAATACTATGGTTTTGTAATAGATAATAACTCCTATACAAAAGGAATATGAATACTTTCAACTTACCTTCACGTGATGTCATTGACCATCACTTCTTATACACTCATATATGATTCTATGCAAAGTCATTTCTAGATAGGCTTAGTCTATTTCAACATAATGGTTTACTATTATGCTATACTCATCAAGATTAATAGAATAGACATCAAAGATGGGCCTACGACATTTATCCCATTTTCCAAACTATCCCTAGTTCTTCTACCACTCAATAGGTTTTACCATAGTTATCATAGATCACCAAGAATCTAAGTTCTTTGGATAAGGAAACGTTTTTAACAAATGTATAGAAATTAACCCTAGAATGGTTTCAAAATGATAATTTCACCATTTAATACTTTAACCCGTATTACTCATAACTAGTAAGTTTTTCCTATCATATAGCATTTGTGCTAATTCAATAGAACTCTATTTCATGATTAACTTATATCTATGTCATCGACTAGCCTCATTTGAAACTCACTCATTGAGGTGATTGGTTTTCATGACTCTTGATAACTACGTTATCCTTCTTCAAGTATGTGATAATAGAAGTCATTTGGTTCTCCATACTATATTTTGACAAATATCACAGTTTTAAACAATAAGCACAGGGTTAGTCTTGTAAGATAATGAAATAGGTTTCATTTAATACATGCATTGGCATTGTTAGACTAAGTCGACGCTCACGGGTTAATACTAAGATATCATAATAGTCATATAATGACTCCATAACCTTTTAAACATAGTCAAATCTCTCCTTGTTTGAATAAAAGTAATGAACTTAAGAAATAAGTTACTCTGCATATTCAATTGCTCTTCATAAGGTGATATAGAAGACTTAACAATCATACAAATAATCATTGCCTTTTGAATGCATAAATTGTAGAAGTGTTTACTTGACAGCGGCAGTTTACTGAGATGTGTTGGCAAATAGAAAAACTTTTGTGTTCATCCCAGAAAATCATGTTCTCACCTTTCTCTAACTTCTTTTCCCACTGCCCACTACAAGTTCTCTACTTCTAATGACAAAGACTCTACAAAAATAACATGTCCACCAAAGATGCGCCATTGACTAGCTGAGTCGTGGATTTAAGGGCTCAAACAAACTCATAATGAGTTGTCCCAACTATTCGCTCCCACTTCTTTGCAGTTAAAAACACATTCAATACAAAACGGTTTGTTTCATGATTCGACTTCAACAACCAACTATAAAAATGCAATCAACAACATATGTCAATGATGTAAACATCATTTGAGGAGATCAACGAATGTGGTTGGATTAACCACCACTCCTCTTCTAAGAGGCTGCCAACACACTTAAACCATCTTTGAGTAATTAATAAACACAAGGAGTGATTTGATCCATCATGCATTTACAATGAAGGCACTCCATAATATATGCCTATGTCTTCTCAAGAGTAAGCATTATTAATTATCATGAGGTATTATCCTCATTCGATGCATATATTATACTTATTTGATTATATCAAATATGGTTTACATAACATCATCTCTATTTGATAGTTATGATTTAATCAATAGAAAATAGTAGTAAAACAAGGTTTACGGATAATGTGAATGGGTTGAACTTGTCTCCCCTTCACCATCCTTCGTTAAAATCACATCGACTTGATGAGATCGTCATTTGACATTAAACATCGATAATAAAACACTAAGTGACTTAATAATAATAACATAACCATTTTACGACAATGATGTAACTTTTACGTTAAATGTAAATGGTCATAATTCTTACTCAGACAATGTCGTTTACATTTCAAACAACTATGTCAACACACAACGACTTGACTAGAATAGATTTGAAAGATATAGACTACCTATTGATTGGGTTCAAAAGTAAACTGACAAGACAAGACTTACCTCTTATGACACTTGTTCACATTTTTGTTAAACACTCATACTCATTTTGGAAAATAATCACTCGTAACCCGAGGTCTATATCTCTCTCCTCGAAAGATATTCTCTCTCTCTCTCTCTCTCTCTCTTTTCTCCAAGAGTTGTCTGAAAACCTATAATCTTGTATCAAACTTGTAATCAACAAATTATGATCAGTGCATCATTATTCAAATAATAAACCAAATCTCATAATGCAATATTAAATTGACAATAACATATTCATTTCCATAATTCTATAAATGACATTCAATATAATCTATGTCTTTCCTTGACATTAATCTAAACATCAAAATAGATTTACTTATTTCCAAGTAAAAGTAAAAAGTGTAGCAAGACAAAAATTAGGGATGTAACATTGTCAGCAATCCTCCTAAAGCTCCTTCCGTATTGACTACCTCCATTTTCCACATCCTTAACTTTGATATAAGTTGCTCCACTTCCTCCTCTTGTAATTTGGATTCTTGGATTAGAAGAATATCTGCCTGTGACACCTCCATTTGGTGTCTAACTAGGCACCTTTTGTTATGGGCATTTAAGCCCCTAACATTCCAAGAAATTATTCTCATTATCCCTCAGAAGGGGTTTCCCCCTTCCATGGTTAAAGCATTTCATTTGTTACATCCCCAACTTATGATTAGACTTAATCTCACTTTTATGTGGTAAATAGGACAATTAATCTTAGATTAATGATTTGATGTTTGTGGAAAATATCAAATGAAATCATTGATTACATAGATATTGATTTACGTTTATATTAAGCGTGAGATTACTTATTGCTAAGAGTATTTTATTATAATGATTTATAAATTAAATGATGATACACTGATCATGATTATCTGGTTGTGAGTGTAACTAGGAAAATAATCTTCCTTTGAGGATGGAAGGAGAGTATCACCGGGAAAGAAGGAACTAGATGTTTGGAGCATATCATAATGCCATCTAAGTATCGAATTGATTATTCGTGAACTAAGTAAGTCAAGGTGAGTATAAGTATTTTTATCCTTGCAAGTTGATTTCGATTCGACTATAGTTGGTAAAGTCACGTTAAGGTCTCTCGATGTTATTTACATCAGATCGACTAAGTGATGTTCTTAGAACATCCTCGTAGTCAATAGTAAGCTTGTGTGATGTTGAGTTTTCCTTTATTTACTTAACTTTCCTTTATCAAACCTTGTGTTTATCATTTAAACATTTTATCTAAGTCTAATATAGCAAATTGGAAGAGTAAGACTCGACCCCATAATCGCATGGTTATGTTACCACCTTTACGATGATAACATAGCTAGGTAATACCCTAGAATATTCCATATCCCTATAGTATCATTGCTTTATTAATGATAGTATGTGAGACATGTCTATGTATTTAAGTGATCGAGCACTTGGTGATGTAAGATTTCATATTATGTCACCAACCGTACCACTATCCACAATGAGTGGAGGGAGTGGAAACTGTGGTAGAGATGCCATAAGATCAAACAATTGTCTTGGCTTCTGAGTGGGAAGCAGTTTTTGGTTATTTTTAGAGTCTTTGGTAGTGGGTGGCAAGATGCCCACTAGATTAGAACCCATAACCCACATTAAAGGTGGTGGTTATCATGGAAGGTGGTGGGTTGGCATGCAAGAAAGAGCCTTTTCGAATGAAAGGGTTTTGTTTTTTATTATTGTTTTTGTGATGTTTTTGTAAAGTATCAGTTATCTTATCTGAGGAGAGCTGGGAGGGAAAGCTACAGAGAGAGTAGCAATTCATTGTTGGGAGCCTGCAAGGAGAAGCGAGTAGTGGATCCTATAGCTGCTCTCAGTTGGATATAATGTAAACACTATACACTTTTGAGATAAGACTATTATCACAGTCATATTCTTTTGTGGAATACAGTAGCATTCAAGTGTTATCATATGATATAGTCGTAGGCAGACCATGTTAACCTTTTTGAAGATTTTCATATGTGAATAACTTTGTTAAAGCCTTCGAGGCCAAAGAGATAAAGAAGGTGTTACAGTCTATCTAAAGAACTGTATTCATTGTTTAATATGTTGAGGTTGAAAGGCCACATATCTATGATTACTGTTGTAACAGTCTCATGTCTTGAAGCTGATAAGGCTGAGAATAAGTGACATTTGTTTATAAGCACTGTGTTATGATTGCATTCATGGTAGGCTGAATGCCATAACCTCAAATGATTATTATCGATCAGACTGTGAGCCTTGTAATACCAAATCCTAAGCCTATCATCAGGCTGATAGCTGGTGCCTTAAGGAGAGGTAACACAGTTTAAAATAAGGTCAATGGCCATACATTTGAATATTGAAATATTCTATTAACCTTATCTTTGACATTTTTTAAACTACAAGACAGTCGAGACATTTATAAGGAAAAATGCACTCCTCATGTTTATGATAGTTAATACTATACCTTCGGGTGTAGGCTATTGTGATTTAAAAGAGTAACAAGGTTGTCTTGCCATGGTATAAAGCTAGTTTATTATTGTTAAACCTTGCTTAAGGTTGCATTGAGTGTATGCCGACATTTGCATGTTAATGAGTAAACCCCGATTTATTATTACTATTATTTCCATGAAGGAAAGAACTGAAAAATGAGTGTGATAACTTTGTAGTAGAGTACATATTATGTATATGTCTCTTTTGTTATGACAAGATTTGTGGATGAAGCTAAGGGTTTCAAGAACCCATTTGAATTGTTTTGATAAATGGACAACTAATGGCCTATATTGGCAAGTCATATGATTGATATGAATTTGATGAAAACCTTGAACACAAGTAACCATAGAAAAACTTATACAGAGGATGGTCTTTTAAGATTTGGAAACTATGAACATGAAATTGAAAGTAAAGAAAAATGGGCTATGTACTCTTGGAGACCAAAGTCAAAAGTCCAAGAAAGATGGATTGAGGGTGAACTAAACCTAACTTTTCTACTATGACCTAGTAGCATCGAAATTGAACATTGTAGGATGAGACAACTTCTAAGTCAAGTCGAGGTGTGTGAAAATTTAACTAAGTTCATTGCGAAATGTCATGTATATAAATCTTTGGCCAAAGTAATGCATCTGTCTCTACATGCATTAGTCGGTTCATTGTGCTCGAGATGGCACAATGCTTCCAGTAGTGTCATACATAGTTATACTGGATCTATAGTTGTATAATCGTAAAGTATTGTGAAGGACACAACACCAGATACTCAATGGCAAACCAATCGGTTCCTTATATCTATTCCCTTCGTGAAGAGTAGGGTCACTTCTAGGTAGGAAGTTGTGTGGGGGACCACTAGTTTGTGGTTGGAGGAAAAGCTCTCGAGTAATGCTCTCCTTTCCAAGAAGAAGACTAGCTGAGGCTTAAGAAGACAGATGCCAAAGTTCTAGATACTGTACATTACCTTATACGACTTAATAGTCATCATTATGTATAATTTATCATTGATGTCATGAGCAAAACATTGTAAATGTATAGTGAAAGTAAATCACTAATATGCTATCTTTGGCATAATTGTAAATTTCAGTTTTGATGTGTCCAGAAAAGATATGCATATCAATTTTGATTATCATATTGATTATTGTTTGTTTCTTTTTTATTATGCTAATCATGATTTTAGACTTAATTATGATTAAGTTGCTTAATTTTGGATTAACAAGAGTTGGCTTGTTACATATGGTATTAGAGAGCTACCGGGTTCAATACATGGACCTATGAGCTCACTACATGAAATTATTTTTCCTCTCTCCAACATTAACGGTTGCTAATGTTTGGATGTTCTTATGCCAGAATGGTAAGAATAAGAATGACATCTAGAAAGAAGGTAACATGAAATGAACGCTATCTTAAGGCCTTGAGGGAGAAAGCTTCAAGAATGAAATGCCTTGAACAAACTATTTTCTTGGTAGGCACATGGTTGGTTAATGATGAAACCTTTCCTAATGCTATTAAATGCATTAAGTAGGAGATGAGGAAAGCAGTTAGGATTACTAATCCTATCTCTAAAAATGAATCAGTGAAACCCTATGCACCTAAAGAACCAATCTTGGAAAGTGATCTTAAGAATCCTAATGTTACTCCAGAGGTTGTGAATGAGTACTTGCAAGTATGTCCACCTCCTAAAACTAATTTGATAAATCCCAAAAATGAGAAATGAACTTGGATGGATATCCTAATCAGATAATGACTTGCAATAGCAAGATGTAAACAAAAATTTTGTAACTATGGTTGGATTATATGTAATCCATGGAAAACTATAATGTATTTTGAAATTTTGGCAAATCTTTCCTTTCTTGTTAAAGATTACTTGAGTGAGATTGAATTTACATTTATGAATGAATTCAATGGTATGAAAAACTAATTGAATGATCAATCTACAAACTTTGGGAGAAGTAGATTGCAACATGATTTAGACAAGAACCAATATGGGAGATAGCTAAGAAGAAGGACAACCTTTAGGCCACTTCAAATCTAAACTCAACTAGATCCTTGCTATGCTCCAAGAGATGAGAGCGAGAATTGGAACTCTCAAGTAGGAGGTCAAGCGTCAACATGGGGGTGATGATGAGGCACGTCATGAGGACACCACCCAAAGTGAATGCGGAGATAATAACTCTGAGGCTAGACATGAAGAGGATAGAAGAAGCCATGTGGCTTTGGAATTATCCTGAGATATGAAAAAAGTTACACCTCCCAAGTTTGATGGGTCTGTAAGTGGAGATGCCATGGAGGCATGGATTTCAAAGATGGAAAAATACTTTGAAATAAGAAATTATACTGAAATCACCAAAGTGGTATGGGCAGCATACTAGTTGGTGGGTGAAGCATCGACATGGTGGATGAATAAGAAAATGGAGTTAGGCTTGAGGTCTACAAGTTTAACTTGGGACAAGTTTGTGGAACTCTTTAGGCAAAGATGGTTACCTTAGCTATATTATGACTTATAGATTTTCAAAATCTGAAACAGGGTGATTTAACTATGAATAAATACTAGGAAAAGTTCACTCGCCTACTCAAGTATGTTTCACAATATCAACAGGATGAAAGGTTTCGCATCCGAAAGTTTATTATGGGATTGAACACTTAGATTGGGGGAGAAGTTGATGTGCATGGTCCCACCTCAATGGACCAAGTTTATAAAAAAACTATTAACCAAGAACAAAAATTGAAAGCTATGTCTGCTTACAGGGAAAGGAACCACAAAAGGTATAATTGGTCCCAATCCTCCCAACCTTTTAAGAAAAAGGGGAAAAAGTAGGATTTTCTGAGAAAATTGATAAAGGGTCCAAGAATAAGCAAAATGAATTCAAAGGGGAAAAGAAAGGTAATAATAATTCCAAGAAAAATGGAGATAATTCTGGGAAGCCTAATGAGAGGCAAGGGCCCGTGGGAGGATGTTATACATGTGGCGGAGATCATTATGCCAACAAGTGTCCTAACAAGACACAGGGAACATAGCCATGAGGAAATCCTTTAGCCTTTCAGTAGGTGACATTTCAACAATGCATACATGTAGCCTTGGATAATAGGTAAGATGAATATTAAATCACTCCCATTGAAACTACATGTATTTTATTTGGTTTCTCAATTTTAGTTTTGATAGATACTGGTGCTACATAATGTTTTGTTTCCCCAAAAGTTTTAAACAAAATTTCTAGAAAAGTTGGATACATGGCAAACACTTGGTCAGTTGAATATGCAAATCAAACCAAAGCTTAGGTAGAGCAATGCTTTCTTGAGGCCAAGGTTGAACTTCCAAGTTTCTCCACTGAGGTGGACCTTTATATAGCCCCATTAGGCTCATATGATGTTATCCTTGGGATAAACTGGTATTGGAGACACCTAGCTAAGGTGGATTGTTATGCCAAAACAATAGAATGTCTAGATGACCTAGGGAACAAAGTTTTTGTAAAAAGAAACCGTAGTAAGGTCAAACTAAGACAAATTTCAACCCTACAAATGAAAAGAGCTCAAAGAAAAGGATGCCATCTTTTTTATTTCAAAATGGAGGAACTAAATAGTTTTGAGGAAACTAATTTTCAAGATGACTTAATTTTTTATGAATCTCAGAAATTTAAAGGAGTTGAGAAGAGGGAGTCTATAGATCAGAAGAGATCATATATGGATAGGTGCCCTTTTCTTAGAGATTTTGAGGATGTATTTCCAAATGAGCTACTGGGATTACCTCCTAAAAGAGATTTTGACTTCTCTATAGATATAATTCTAGGATCGGAACCTATATCTAAAGCTCCATATAGAATGATTACAATTGAGTTAATGGAGCTAAAGGCTCAATTGCAAGAATTTTTGGATAAAGGACTGATAAGGCCCAACGTGTCACCCTGGTGAGCACCAGTAATATTTGTGAAAAAGAAAGATGGTACATTGCGGTTATGCACATATTACCATATGTTAAATAAGGCAACAATAAAGAACAAATACCCATTGCTCCACATTGATGATCTTTTCGATCGAATGAGAGGAGCAACTGTGTTTTATAAGATCGATCTTCGATCTGGGTATAATCAATTGAAATTAAAGGATGAGGATATCCACACAGAACAAGGTATGAGCATTAGGAGTTCATTGTCCTACCCTTTGGATTAATAAACTCACTTGCAACATTTATGAACTTAATGAATAGTGTATTCAGAGACTATTTGGACAAGTTTGTCCTAGTTTTTCTCAATGACATCCTAATCTACTCTAAGAATGAGGAAGAACACCTTCAACATTTAAGGATTGTTCTTTAGAGGTTGAGAGAGCATAAACTGTATGGTAAGCTCTCCAAGTGTACTTTCTTTCAAAAGGAAGTGTAATATTTGGGCCATATAATTTTAGCTAATGGAATAGCTATGGATCCAACCAAGATTAAAGCCATATTGGAATGGCTAGCACCAAGGAATGTACATGAGGTCTGAAGTTTCATGGGTCTAGCAGGGTCCTACAGGAAATTTGTGATTTTTTTTTCAAAAAATGCTTATCCTAGATTACTTCTTTGCAGAGAAAAGGCAAGAGGTTTGAGTGGTCAGACAAGTGCCAGGAGGCATTTGACAACCTGAAGGAAAGGTTGACTACAACACATATCTTGAAAGTACCTAACCCAGAAGGTCAATTTGTAGTCATTACCAATGCCTTAGGGGAAGACTTAGGTGGTGTGCTAGTCCAAGATGGACAAGTTATTGCATATGAATCTAGGAAACTGAAAACTTATGAACAAAACTATGCCCCACACGATCTAGAATTGGCAGTAGTAATTCATGTACTGCAAATGTGGAGACATTACTTGCTTGGGAAACCCTTTGAACTCAAAGCAGACCACCAAGGGCTTAAATATCTATTCACTCAACCATATTTAAATGCTTGCCAAAGAAGATGGTTAGAGTTAATCTCATTTTATGATTTTGATATTAAATATATTCAAGGTAAGGAAAACCGAGTAGCTGATGCCTTAAGTAGGAGAATACATATCTCCTCAATGATCTCCATACATTCTAATTTTAAGAATCGGGTGTTACAAAAGCCTAAGGGAGATGAGTTTTATGAGCAGGTAAAATAGGCCCTTTTGGAGAATCCCTATAATTCAAAATATGATGGATTTTACCTTGAACCAGCTGGGTTATTGAGGTATAAAGGAAGGATGTATGTTCTGAACTCTGAGGAGTTAAGGAATATGGTGTGGAAAGAGGTTCATTCTGCATCTTATTCTGGACATTGTGGAGTAACAAAGTTACTAGCTGATGTGAAACCATTATACTTCTGGAGGGGAATGAAGAGGGATGCTACGAGATTTGTACCTGCATGTCTAGAATGTCGGAGGGTGAAGGCAAAACACCATCACCCAGCAGGACTATTATACCCTCAAAAAAATCATAGAATGGAAGTGGTAAATCATTAGCATGGATTTTATGGAAGGACTTCCTATGTCAAGGAACATGCATAATGCTATTCTGTTCATGGTGGATAGACTCACCAAAGCGACACATTTTATACCTGGGAATTTAACAGATGGGGCACCTGTCATAGCCTACAAATTTGTGCAAGAAATTTTTAGATTGCACCATATTCCTGAGAAGATTAGCTCAGATAGGGATGCCTGTATGACATCAAGGTTTTGGTGAACCTTGTTTTCCTCACTTGGAACCCAATTGAATATAAGCTATGCTTATCATCCCGAGATGGATGGCCAAACTGAAAGGGTAAACTAACTGCTGGAAGATTTAATGAGAATGTATTGCATGGATCAACAATACAAATGGGAAGATTGTCTTCCTCTGGTGGAATTTGCCTATAATAATTCCTATCATTCTACACTCAAGATGGCTCCATTTAAAGCATTATATGGAAGAAAGTGTTGAACCCCTATAAGTTGGGATAAGCTAGAAGATAGGGTTATCCTTGGTCTAGAAATGCTGTCAGAAATGGAAGAGCAAGTCCATCTGATTAAGAAAAGGCTAGCAGAAGCCAATGATAGGCAGAAAAGTTATGCGGATACTAAATGCATTACAAGGCATTTCTCAGTGGAAGAAAAAGTCCTAAGGGTCAAACACCAAAAGATCTCTATTAAGTTTGGATAGACATCCAAATTGGCTCCTAGATATGTGGGTCCTTTCGAAGTTCTCAAAGAGGTCAACCCAGTCGCATACAAGGTTGCTCTACCACCAGCTCTTGCCATGATGCTTAATGTTTTCTATTTTTCCTATTTGAAAAAGTTTATTTCAGGAGATAATCATATCCCTATTCTTGATTGGAATGTTATACAGGTGAAGGACCCAAGGGTGGTAGTGATCGATCCCATCAAGGTGCTCGAAACATGTAAGCTACACTTATGTAACAAAGAGGTAACCCAATGTAAGGTCCAATAGGACCGATATGATGAAGAAAATGCCACCTGGGAGAACTATGAGGATATTTATGCAAGATTTCCCCATCTCTTTTGAAACTTTTGAAGACATTAAATCATCAGAAACGATGATTCTTATGGGCAAGATATGTTACATCCCCAACTTATGATTAGACTTAATCTCACTTTTATGTGGTCAACATGATAAGTAATCTTAGATTAATGATTTGATGTTTGTGGAAAATATCAAGTGAAATAATTGATTACATAGATATTGATTTACGTTTATATTAAGCATGAGATTACTCATTGCTAAGATTATTTTATCATAATGATTTATGAATTAAATGATGATACACTGATCATGATTATCCAGTTGTGAGTGTAACTAGGAAAACAATCTTCCTTCGAGGATGGAAGGAGAATATCACCAGGGAAGAAGGAACTAGATAGTCAGAACATATTAGATTGCCATCTGAGTATCAAATTGATTATTTGTGAACTAAGTAAGTTAGGGTGAGTATAAGTCTTTATCCTTGCAAGTCAATTTCAATTTGACTATAGTCAGTAAAGTTGTGTTAGGGTCTCTCAATGTTATTTACGTCAAATCGACTAAAAGATGTTCTTAGAACATCCTCATAGTTAATAGTAAGCTTGTGTGATCTCAAGTTTTCCTTTGTTTACTTAACTTTCCTTTATTAAACCTTGTTTTTATCATTTAAACATCTTATCTAAGTCTAATATAGTGAATTGGGGGAGTTAGACTTGACCCCATAATCACATGGTTATGTTACCACCTTTACGATGATAACATAGCTAGGTAATAGCCTAGATTATTTGATATCCCTATAGTATCATTTCTTTATTTATGATAGTATGTGAGACATGTCTATGTCTTTAAGTGGTCGAGCACTTGGTGATGTAAGCTTTCATATTATGTCACCAATCGTACCACTATCCATGATGAGTGGAGGGAGTGGTAATGGTGGTAGAGTTGCCATAAGCTTGAACAATTGTCTTGGCTTCCGAGTGAGAAGTAGTTTTTAGTTATTTTTAGAGTTTTTGGCCGTGGGTAGCAAGATGCCCACTATATTAGAACCCACACCCCACGTTAAAGGTGGTGGTTATCATGGAAGGTGGTGGGTTGGCATGCAAGAAAGAGACTTTTCAAACGAGAGGGTTTGATTTTTTATTATTGTTTTTGTGATGTTTTTGTTGAGTATCAGTTATCTTATTTGAGGAGAGCTAGGAAGGAAAGATACATAGAGAGTAGTACTTCATTGGTGGGAACTTGTGAGGAGAACAAAGCAGTGAATCCTACAGCTACTCTCGACTGGATATAACGTAAACACTATACACTTTTGAGGTAAGACTGTTATCACTGCCATATTCTTCATGAAATGCAATAGCATTCAAGTGTTAGCATATGATATAGTCATAGGCCAACCATGTTAACCTTTTCAAAGATTTTCATATGTGAATAAATTTGTTAAAGCCTTTGAGGCCGGAGATTTAAAAGGTGTTATAGTCTATCTAAAGAATTGTACTCATTGGTTAATATGTTGAGGCCGAAAGGCCAAATATCTATGATTACTGTTGTAACAGTCTCAAGTCTCAAAGTAGATAAGGCTGAGAATAAGTAACATTTGTTTATAAGCACTGTGTTATGATTGCATTCATGGTAGGCTAAATGCCATAACCTCAAATGATTATCATCAAATAGGCTATAAGCCTTGTAATACAAAATTCTGAGCCTATCATTAGGCCGATAGCTAGTGCCTCAAGGAGATGTAACATAGTTTAAAAGAAGGTTGATGGCCATACATTTGAACATTGAGATATTCTCTTAACCTTGTCTTTGACAGTTTTTAAACTACAAGACAGTTGAGACATTTATAAGGAAAAAGGTACTCCTCATGTTTATGAAAGTTAATGCTATACCTTCGAGTGTAGGCTGTTGTGATTTAAAATAGTAACAAGGTTGTCTTGCCATGGTATAAAGCTAGCTTATTATTATTAAACCTTTCTTAAGGCTACATTGAGTGCATGCTGACATTTGCATGTTAATGAGTAAACCTGATTTAATATTACTATTATTTCCATGAAGAAAAGAATTGAAAACAAGTGTGATAACTTTGTAGTAGAGTACGTATTATGTATATGTCTCTTTTGTTATGGTAAGCTTTGTGGATGAAGCTAAGGGTTTCAAGAACCCATTTGAATTGTTTTGACAAATGAATGACTAATGGCCTATATTGATCGATATGAATTCGATGAAAACCTTGAACACAAGTACCCATAGAAAAACTTATACCGAGGATGGTCTTTTGAGATTTGGAAACTATGAACATGAAATTGAAAGTAAAGAGAAATGGGAAAAGAATGATGTGGAGTCACAAGTTCCCTATTCCATAGACAACTAATAATCACTATATGTACTCCTGGAGACCAGAGTCAAAAGTCTAAGAAAGATGGACTGAGGGTGAATTAAACCCAACTTTTCTACTATGACCTAGGAGGGTCAAAATTGAACACTGTAGGATGAGAAAACTTCTAAGTCAAGTCGAGGTGTGTGAACATTCAACTATGTTCATTGTAAAATGTCATGTATATAAATCTTTGGCCAAAGTAATGCATTTGTATCTATATGCATTAGTTGTTTCACTGTGCTCCAGATGGCACAATGCTTCCAGTAGTGTCATACATAATTAGAATTGATCTATAGTTGTATGACCGTGAAGTATTGTGAAGGACACAACAACAGATACTCAGATGGAAAACCAATCGGTTCCTTATATCTATTCCTAAGGCCGCTTCCAGGTAGGAAGTTTTGTGGGCGACTACTGACATGTGGTTGGAGGAAAAGCTCTCGGGTGATGCTCTCCTTTCCAAGCAGAAGACTAGCCAAGGCTTAAGAAGACAGATGTCAAAGTTCTAGATACAATACATTACCTTATATGACTTGATAGTCATCATTATGTATCATTTATCATTGATGCTATGAGCAAAACATTGTAAATGTATATTGAAAGTAAATCACTAATATGATATCTTTGGCATAATTGTAAATTTCAGTTTTGATGTGTCTAGAAAAGATATGCATATCGATTTTGATTATCATATTGATTATTGTTTGTTTCTTTTTTATTATGCTAATCATGATTTTAGATTTAATGATGATTAAGTTGGTTAATTTTGGATTAACAAGAGTTGGCTTGTTACATTGTTGATCTTCTTCTGCCCTATTGCTTCTCCATCTAATTTCCTCTTTTCCTAATTTGGGATCCTTCCTCTTTTTTTGTTATTTCCATGGTTTGGGGATTTCCTGCATGGCTTGCTTTGTGATATGCCTAAAATTATGTGAAGCCTATCTATTTCACTCCCTTATTTTTCTTATTCCATATTTACAGTTGATGACATTTAGACATTTGGGACTATTGATTTCTGATATGCATATTCTATGGACTCTATTCCCTTATTTGGATTGGCCATATTTAGTATGTTGTGATGTGACTATATCCTAATTTTTGATTTCACTGATTATTACTAGACATGTGATTTACATTTTGATGATATTAGAGATGATAGTTGTGAAATTATTAAATGGTATTGTTATGCAATTTTGATCTTGAGATAGTGATTAGAAATGCAGTTATAAATCTTAATTATGATGCTATGTGATTTTAATAATGTTGTAAATGATTATACGATATCATGAGTGTATGCATTTCCTTGCTTCGGCTATGATATATAAGTTGGATTAATCTGTTTGTTTAAGTGCGCAGGTGATTTTCTAGGTCACAAAAAATTAGAGATTGATCCCACACCTAATGTGATTCCCATGTTAGACTGATCTATTCCCAAGAGGGACAAAGATCATGTGTGATTGTATGATGCTTTTGTAAATGTCTGCATTTTATTATTTGGCTTAGATTTCACCTCTTTTTTATTGTTTATTGAAGTGTTGTAAAAATATGTGATTTAATATACACCACTTGGTGTCTTTTATTTTGGTGGCCATTTTATGTGATTTTCTACTTCCTAAAGTGTTTATTATAGGATAAAATTAATCCTAGGTGGTACCCCTAGGGTCTAGGGCCCATTTGAGTATACCAAACCCTAGGGTTACCTCTGTCTAGTCACTTTAACTTTAGCCTAAAGTAAAGTGACGAAATTCAAATGTGAATTGGAGTGGAGGATGAGTCATGCCTTGAAACATGACCCATTCCCCTTTCCAAGGCATGAATTCCCATCATCTTGAAGACTTGGGGAGTCTTCAAGACCCCCAAGTGTGTGGAACCATCCTCCAATGCTCATCTTGGAGTGAATGTGCTTCTTTTAGAGAATAAGGTGATGACATGTGTCATCCCTTATCCTCTTGGAGCCCATTTTGAGAGATGCCACCTCTCCACATTTTCTCTCACACATGTGTGATAGCACATGTGGAGAGGGTGAGGTTTGAATGGATGGAAGGGTGACACATGTCACCTCCACATTCCATATTCCTTGCAAGTGTCTTGGGAACACGAAGGAGAAGGTGACATGTGTCACCTTCTCATTCCTCAAGGCTTTGGAATGCAGCCTATATTATTTCCTCTTTGTGAGAGGAAAGCGGTTCTTTCATTTTCTTGTTTTGGCTATCTTTGGAGGTATTTTTGGTGAGTGAGAGAGTTGGAGATCTTGGAAGGAGGCTTGACGGAGAAGGTTGGAAAGCTCTTCTACAACCCTTTTCCATTATTGGGCTTTTTAAGGTAAGCCTCAAGGCATTGAGCCTTTCTCATGCATTTTACTTTTATTGTGTGATTGAAATTGCTTGTGTTTTACATTTTGTTGTTGTGTCCATTCATGTGAGGGGTGGGAGAAGACTGAACCTCCTTGAGGTCGCCCTCTTTGTATTGGCATATTGTGGAGTTGAGGGCATTTTGGTGAAGTTTTGGTGGTTATTTTTATAGCATGAGTGCCTTGGTGTGATATATTTCATGGAGGAGATTTTAGGCTTGAGGCCTTGTTTTTGAGTATTATAATTTTCATAGAGGTATTTTTAGGCTTGAGGTCTTGCTTTGGAATCATGAGTTTTTGGTTGTAGGAGTGAACATCTTGAGTACAGTGATGTCCACTCTCCTACCCCCTCAAATCCATTTTTATGGATTTTGTGTTGTTCAAGCCTTATGGGTCTTCTTCTTGTTTGTATGTGATTGCCTTGTTGTGTTGTGGTATGAGACCCGTGTGAAGATCGACCTCCAAGCTAGGGGGTGACCCACTTTCAGGTCTATGGAAGGGTGGAGACCTTTTTGGTGGCTTGGAAGTTTCTCCATTGTTTTGGTTTTTGCAGGCTTGTGTTGAGAGACCTTTGGAGTGGAGTATATCTTGTTATGTTCTTCATGGGTTATGTATCTTTTATGGCTGTTTGAGAGCCATGGCCTTTTGGCCTTGTATTATTGTTTGGGAAAGGGGAACTCTCTATGTTTATGTTATGAAAGAAAAAGAAAAAAAAGAAGAATGTAATCTATGTAATCTTATTATTTTATTCTAATGAAGTTGTTCTCATGTTTTAAAAGAAAAAAAATTGTTGTTTAGTTTTATGTTGTGGTGAGAAAGAAAATATATGCATGTTAATGTTATGTTGTAAAAGAGGAAATTATTATTAAGTGGTTGTGGAATTTAGACTATGAAAAGAATGTTATAGTTGAAAAATTCTAGCTATGAGTTGTTCATTAGTCTGATTTTTCCTTTATAATTGTTGAAAAGAAAAAAAAAGGAAAAGAAAGGTTGTATTTATATAATTGTCCTTTAATCATTTCTGTGTAAAAGGATTTTATTCTTACTGTTAGTGTTTAAAAAATCTGAGTATATATATATATATGTATGTATGTATGTATATATATACCTATGTATATATATATATATATATGTATATACATATATATATATATATATATGTATATACATATATATATACATATATATATATGTATATATGTATATACATATATATATATATGTATATACATATATATATATATGTATATACATATATATATCTATATATATATATATACATATCTATATATATGTATGTATACATATCTATCTATCTATCTATCTATCTATATATATATATATATATAAACTCACACTTGATATTTTTCCATTAAGTAAATTGTTGTACCTGAATGTAAGATTTTATAAATAATAGCAGTAGATTATTTTTATATACAAACCTGCTATTATATATAACTGAATGGAGATTATTTTTATTTAAAACTATGTGTGTATATATATATATATTTAAGCACATTGGAAAATCAAAGTTAAAACAAACATTACAAACTGACATGGAAAACCTAGCGGCGACTAGTAGGCCGCTGTGTTTTTTTAAGTGTTAACTATGGAGTGAAGGGTAGGTGAAAGCCTGGCCACCGCTCCTTGTGGGCTTTGATTCTATATGGAGGGGTGGGGGATGGATCCCCCACCCACTCCCCACCATATGGTGGGGGTGGGTGAGAGATCCCCCCCACCAAACCTTTTCCCTAAAGACTTTTGTTGGCCTCAATAAACAATACGATGCCAATCTGTACGTCCCGTCAGCCGTCCTTAGATCCATTCGGCCCTTGGCTGTTGAAATTTCTATGTTTTTTTTAACTTATAGTTTGCATTATATATATATACTCCTAAAAAAGGGGGGCTTAGACAATAATAAAAGAAAATATAGATTTGTATATTCATTATGTATACCTCTATTAGAGGTCTCCCATGGCTATCCAAAATGTAGAAACCTGCAACAAAATGAAAGAGAAAAGAATAGAGAGAAGAAGAAGAAAAGAATGAAGAAAGAAGAGAAACTAGGGTTAGAATAGGGAAATAAGAGAATAAGAGAGGATTAGGGTTAGGGCAATGGGAAAGGTTAATATTTTATTTGGGGAAAATTATTAGGGTTGAGGGGAAAAGGAATTTTAAATTAGTGGAGATTTCATGCACGTGAGTTCTTTCTCCCTTCACCCCTTTTGCTTTTGACTTTTATTTGATTCTTCTATCCTTTGGAATAAATTGGTAGAGGGATTTAATTTTATCTTTTTTTTTTTAATCTAGACTTGATATTCCTAGGTAAGTTTATTTATATTTTGAAAGAAAAATATGAGTGGGGTAGATTTTAATATAACTATGTTTTTAAATTCGCCTAAGGGTAATAAGTTTTATTGTGGGTGTATTGAGATGATAATTAAAACATTTATAGGGAACTTTAGTAAAAATTTAGTAATGGCATTTGAGATTTATTTAGATGTGGGTTTTAAATAATTTTTATTATCTCATTGGTGTAGCTTAGTTTAATTTATTCTAAGTATTTTAGCTAAGGTATTTATACATAGACATTTTTTGGAGAAGTGAATATTTAATCAAGCATAATTTAATTTCTAATTAAATTTAACTTTTTGGAAGGCTTGTAGTAGGAATTTAGTTTTAAAATAGATCCCATGAACACCCAAGAGGCGTTATGCTACCAGATTTTTCTAGAATCTCAGTAGAGTTGAATACATGATTATTTTTGCATTGGTGATAATTTCATGTGATTAGATTAATTATCTCTATTCTAGTTCCTAGGTTTTGATTGTGACAAATGTCAAAATCACACCAATCATTTAGGAAGACTTAGGGTTTGGATCAAATCAACTCTAACCCTAATGCCCACGCCCCTCGCGTCACATAACCCCCTAGTTAGCTATCATCACACAGGGGATTGTGTAGGTATTCACATTTCCCTAAGGTTGGACTGACATGTTTACGCCTCATGCATATTGCCACCAAGTGCGCTGATGCATGCGAGGGGATTTCTAGGGATACGTGGAAATTTTTTTGATATTTCATGTCATGACCACATGACAAATGTGGACATTACACGTGTGTTGCATGTCGTGACCACATGGGAAATGTGGGCATGACAAATTCCCCCTCCTCTTGGCATGATGTGACATTTTTCATATCCTTTATGTAGAGAAAGCCTTCTCCTGCCTCCCAATTGTTTTCCTCTTGCCCTAGCCCCTACTTTGCAGCCCATTCCTCATCCAAACTTTTTGTTTTGAGGTTTTCTACCTCCATCCCTTCCTTACTTCCCTTGCCATCTGCACAAGTTTGCTTCCTACTTTTATTATGGAATTAATGTCTTCTTCCTTGAAAGTGTTACCTAGTAGAGTGATGACCTCCAATAGTTTTTCCTATAAATCTTCCTTATGTACTACCTCTTCCTCTCTTTGATGGTTTGCTTCTTAATCAATCTTTTTATCATCAACTTCATTCACTTGGGGGTTTGTAGCCGGTTGAGATGGGATCTCTTTTCCCTCAGCACACTCTGTCCTATTCAAATATTTTTTCAGCAGTAAGCCTTTCCACCTCAGACCTATCTATTTCTCTCTTTTTTATCTACCCTCTAAAGCCCAAAACCCTAATTTTCTAACCTTTTGTGTTTGGGTCATATACCAGGCTTTGTTTTCAATTTCCCTACTTTGTTATTATTTCGATCTCTTTCCAATGTGTGCTATTTGGTTTGTTTCTACACATACCTCACATATGTCTCACCTCCATTAGGGATTTCTCTTTCTTCTGCACAGATAAAGTTTTCCAATTGATTTCCTATTTCTTTTATTGCTTTGGGCTCCCAAAATTCAATCGAGAGATTGGGAAGTTTTATCCAATCCTAAATTTTATCCATGTTATGCTTGAATGGGTCAATGTTTGCTTCCCAATTTATTATGTAAAATCCAAAACCATCCATTATCTAAATGCTGTTTTGAATTTCTTGTTTGATTTCTTGTGTAGGGCAGATTACAAAAAAGAACCCATTTACCAGTAATTTAAATTGTAACCCTTTCCCCCAACAATTCATCCACTAATTCATCAAAAATTTCCAATTCAGATTTCTTCCAAACCATTTAATCAAATGTCCATACCTTTCTAAATTTTGTCTAATTGGGTGTATTATTTTATCTTCGATCACCATGGATTTGGTGTGTGATCATCTAAATGGTTCTTTTATTTCCTCGATTCGGTTACTTCTCCAAGTCTCTCCTTGTCGCCTGCTTTGCATGCCTATCCTTCCTTTTGGGATGAAGTTTCCAACTCTCTGATCTTTGCCTATTGGGACGACGTTCACTCCTGACACAGCTGAAGGCATTGATCTAAATTATACTAGGCTTCTTTCTACTTTCCATTTGTTGTTTATCCAAAACCCATTTCCCTTACCCTTAAAACAATCTAGATATCTATGAATTCTAGGATAGAACCCTTGTTTTCTCTCATACCTCAGCCTCCAATTCTAATCTTTCTACCATGTCCATATTCCATCACATTCTCTCAATTTCCCATCGCACCATTCTTCTCTTGCCGCTTGAATCTTGATTTGTTCCATTGGGAAGGCTCTCTCCACCTCTACTGCCCAGTCTTCCCCTGTTACTCTCACTCCTTTGCCTGCTCCCACCATTTTTTGCTGAATGCACTCTTTATTAATATTATAACAATATTATTATAATATTATAACAATATTATTATAATATTATAATAATATTATTATAATAATGAGAGAAGAAGAAAGAGAACAACAAAGGATACAACAAAATGAGGTTGTCATAGAAAGATATCATAAACGTAGAGCAAATATAACACTTGAAGAATTGGAATTACAAAATTGACAACAACCAAATATGATAAAAAAAGTCATCCACAAACATATCAACAACTCAATGTCCTTGAAAGAGAAGAAAGACAAGAACCTAATGGGTCAAATGCTAATATTAATTTTAATGTTGAAGATCAAAATTCAAGATCAATAGATTTTGTACTTGAAACACCAGAAAATGCACTTGGACTGGACATGAATCTATTTGTTCAAAGTAATGTACTAAATGTGTAATTTGTGTATTCATATCAACATTAAAAACTAATGGTGTGGAATGTTTATAAATTAATGTCAATGTTATAACTTTATAGTTTTAAGTATTTGTTTTCAAATATTATGTAGGTATGGCTCCACCTAGGTTGAATGTTGAATATGACGAGGAACCAAGACATGATGAGGAACAAAGAAAACACCAAAGGGAATATCAAAGAGTATATTAGAGGGAATATTGAAGATTTCAATGCCAAGTTATGAGAGATACAGAAAGACAAGAACCTAATCAGTTAAATTCCAATATTGATTTCAATGTTGAAGATGAAAATTCAAGATCAATAGATTTTGTACTTGAAAGACCAAAAAATGTACCAAATCCTAATGGGATGCTTCACACTGATTTCAATACTTTTAAAATGCATTTTCGAAATGGAATAGATAGTTTTGTTTCAACAAACATGTGCTATATTTGTCAAGAATGTTACTTTGGAATAAGGATTTTTTGGACACCTCAAGGTCCTATATGAAATAGGCATCAACAAGAAAGGCTATAATCAATTTTTAGGATCAAATAATATGGATCTTGGCCCACAACCACAAGAGTTTGCACACTTGACACAGGTAGAAGAAATGTTGATAGCACGTGTCAATCCAATCCTACAAGTGACACATGCAACTGGTGGACAATATAAATACAAGGGACACACAATAAGTTTTCCACAAGATGTAAAAGAAATTTCAAAGGTTTTGCCACATGGAATAAAAGATTTTCCAATCATTATTGTTTGAAGGAGGGATCAACGCGGCACAAATTATATCTTTACAATTAATAGAGTGTGGGTATATAAGGCACTTAAATATAAAACTGAACATGACAAGTTCTACTCTGATGTTTAAATTGATGAAAATACTCTCAGTGGTCTCTCACCAAACTCAAATCAAAATATCTTTAACCAACTAAATTTAGTGCATATGGAGTTTGATTTTGATGCAAATGAAGTTATATTTGTGGGCCCATTAATGGAGATGGATGAAGGAAATATCTTTGATCAGACAACATCAATGGCTTCCAAACCACCTAATTTCTGAAGAAAGATGGAATTAATCCATGCATGGGTGAATAACCCTGATGCAGATCCAAGGGCATTAATGGATTGGCCAACAATTGGTTCATCTTGTATAAATGAATATGTGACATTAGTCTTACTTGATATGGGATTTCTAACATTATTTCCTAATGGTAGATGTGATTGACTAGAACCACACATTAGACGAGTACATCTACATGAATTTGTCAAACATCTATTTCAGTATAGGGATCACCGTTTTGGTCGAAACCCATGATTTAGATATTATGTGATGAACAAGATCATGAGACTACATGCACTAAATTCATTTGTAGTGTTTGTCAAAAGAAATCTTCAAGATATGCAAATCACCATCAATGAGCTATGTGAACATATGGAAAATATGCCCCAATCCCCCATTTAGCTGATCATTTGATGAGGTTTCGAACAACCTTAAGGGGTACAAGATCATATCGGGAAAAATATCATCCAGAGTTAATTGACATGCATCAACAAATTGGTTCACCAACAATATTCTTCACTTTGAGTGCAACAGATATGTACTAGCCTGATTTGCATGCACTCATGCTTGGAACACCACTAATTGATGCAAGAGAAGTCCAAAAATGGAGGTAACAAAATGTTATTGATTATCCTCATATAGTTGCATAGTACTGTACTTGTGACATACAGTTTTTAGAAAACAAATTCTAGAAAAAGGAATGAAAGTAAAAGATTACTAGTCTAGATATGAATGGAAACATAGATGTTCACCACATGTGCATGGATTCACATGACTAGATGGAGCATCAAATATGGATAATCTTGATTGGAAAAATGAGTAGCAACAAAAAAGTGCAGAGAAATATTTCCATTCTATTATTCATGCATGGAATCCCAGAGAAGATCCGCATCAATGAAACATACAGGTATGTTATCAATCCTTTATAAATCAATATTTTATATATTATTATTGTCACTAAAGTATGCAACATTGGATGATCTCACTGCTGACAACCAATTACCTTGATGATAACCTAACTACCTTGTGAAACATGGGATGATCTCACTGAGTGTGGGCTCAGATAGGTTGAGATCAACCTCCAGGGAGGGCTGGTTCCCTTGGATTTTATCACCTAGAAACTAGACTACTTACTATTGTTTGCTAAGAAAAGAGTGAGGAAAATACATAGAATGAACCTAATCTAGCTAGAAAGGTGATGCACCAAAACTAAAATGACTCGTTTTTGTTGTTTTAACACACAAATCTCTAATAAAATCACTGTTTATTGCACAACTCTAAGTTTTATACCCTATGCATTAGTGTTTTGTGAGATGGTAATTTCTATATGCATTTTATTTAGAAGGAAATCAGGTAATTTCACAACTCAGCAGCTGCATCATGCACTACACAACTGACAACCTACATAAAATTTATGTTTTTTGCCTATAGGTGTTTGAAAGAGACATAAATCAAATGTTTTTTGCATAAAACATAGTGAAATACATTCATCATCTATTTAACACACAATAGAAAAACATCTCATGATGGCAAAAATAATGATTTATTGGAAAAATAGGTGTTCTTACATCAAAATTGGTCTAAAATTATCTTGTATTGCTTGAGAATGTAGTACAAAATAAGTTTGTTTCAATACTAAGATTGATGAAAAATTGAGTTACAATGCTATTTCTTGGCTTCTAGAGCTCCAAAACATGAAATAACTACTAGAAAAGAAAGCCTAAGGGTTCTATATCTCATCACAAACAATGGAGAGAATATAGGAACTAGAAAAAACTAAGTTACAAGGCATAAAAAAATAGCTAACCAACGTTGGACACCCAAGTGACTTCAAGTTTGACTTGTTCTTCAAAAATTATTTTCTTGACTTCTTCAGCTCCTTGAAATTCTCTAGCTGCATGAAAATTGGAAGTGGTTGGGATGTGCAACTAGGAAGGTGGAACTTCTCCTTGAAAGACTCCAACAGATGTCTTGTTTCTCCTAGATGCTTGGATGCTGCTCCAACTGCCTTGACTCCTTTCAAACCTCACTTGCATGATAATAGGGTATGTGGTCTTGATGTGTTTGATGTGATTTGGACTCCTTGAAGGGTGTAGGGAGATGAGTTTGACCCTTCCAAGACCTACAACCATTTACAAACTGCTCCTTTATGACCATTCTTTCACTTGGTCTAGCCTTTTCTGTATGGGTCCATCACTTACAAGGTATTTGACATGGTCATCTGGGCTTGGGAACATGATTAGACTGATTATTTGAACCTTTGGAATAACGAACAAGCAACAAATTTCTTACCGATCTTGTGAAAATGAAACACAATGTGTATTTCAACTTTGTTGAAAAACACACCATGTTATTCATCAAAGTTGAAAACTATATTGTTCTAAAGATTTTGGTTTGATTAAAACTCATGATGTCCCTATGGCATATGAGACCTAACCCATAGATGTTTCCAATACCCTATCAATGTCTAGACAATGCTTGTCAATGTGTTGCTCTTCAACTGCCAATGTCTTCTTCTCCAACCTTCATCCTTCTTTGTCTCTCTATTTAGATTCATAGGTATATGGTATCTTCATTCTAGACTACTGTGTATTCTTTAAACAATTTTGTGAAAAACAATGACAGTTCTATTGGCACTCCCTAGTAACTTGTAACAAGATTTTCATGGTTGACAGGCCACAACTAACTGTTGATAGTCGTCTTCATGTAAATGCTAACCTATATGATTGTCTCCATCCCTATCATTATTTGCATCTCAATATTCATAAACCTACAACTTATCCTAACAACTTCAAAATCCATGCATGATATTCTTTTCACTAAGGTTCTACAATTTCTCACAACCCTGCTCCATCTTCTTGCATACTGTAACTCTATTTTACCAAACTCCAATGTCTATAGGACTGCTATTGCTCCTGATGCAATAATACATCATCTTATACCTTTCAATAAACCTCATATCACTAGACATTCCTATACCTTTGGCTATCACCATTGTAATACAAAAACATATGGCTTAACTTAGCACAAGAACATTCCTATCCTTCCTTCATTTCCCTGCATTCTATTAGAAGGTTTCATAGGGATCTACCAATCTGTCTTCATCCTATAGATCCTATGTAGATTATACCTTGAGACTTTCATACATTTCAACCAAGTCATTCAGATCTTTGCATACATTTTCATTACATCCCCTTTTCATGTTTATTCTGTTAATGTCTCCTTCTTGGCTCTTAGTGCTCTATGTGTTGCCATGAAGGCTTGCATCCTATCACTGCTCCTTTAGTTCTTCTTAGATCTTAGTCTTTTCCATTATCTTGGTAGTGTTTTCCTCTACTCTGTGAATGGAGCAACAAGGAATCGTAGTGTAACATACCAGATGATTTTTTTATTATTTTGAGCTAGTGATGCTCATGACTCAAATGTGCAGTAGCTCTCCTTGAGCTCACACTACACTTTGCCATCCCTAGCATGACTGTTATGCAATGATCACATCTGGCCTTTATCAATATGTGATTTCCCTGAGCTAAATAATTCTCCAAATCGTAGGAAAGCATAAAAGAGTTTGTCACTGTAAACATCCTCCCTTTAGTGAATGGTAAAAATCCATGCAATTACCTTTGTGTACCTAGATAAAGAGTTTGCCCTACCCAAATGGGATTGGCTCAAAGGACAATTGTGTATATTAATAGATTGAAAGATTCCATCAGAGGACATGTAAAAGATGTGAACACTATATATATATATATCAGACAAGTTACTGACTTGTTTGAAAGTATTATGGTGTTACAGCCTCCCATCACGACATATCATAGGTTGAGGTGGGTTGTGACTACAATAAGATCACTTCCTAATGACCCTTTCCTTCATGATTGCTACCTACAATCCTTCCACTATCTGTCTTCATCACTATTATGCCTAGTCCTTCATGGCTACTACCTATAACTACCCACATGACTATTAGTTTTTGACCTCTATGGATGAAGATCACTACTCTGATACAAACTACTGCCCATTGTTCTTCATCATGCTTCTAATGACCATGCAATGGTCCTCTTCTTCTTATTATAAAGATCTCAAGCATTTAACCAAAGCCCTAAAAGCTAATCAAAACCCTAAGAGCATGCTTACTCTACAAACACTTTATTAACCTACATTATCTCTTCACTTGATAGGATTCTCATGAACAACATAGTGTAAGGAAGCTAAGGTAGTGGAACAACTTCCTACACTAATCTTGAGAAGAGGATAATGCATAACTTTACATATGTTTAACAATTACATAAACTTAAACAAAAATAAACATAGATATCATGCATACAACACAATGATTTATGTGGGGAAAACCCTTTCGGGAGAAAAACCCCACACTCCAAAATCCACCCAATATATTATTCAGAAATCACAAAGATTCCAATATACTTAGAGAGAAAGCTTCTCATAGGAGTATCTGTTGCAAGTATGGGCCTAACCGGTGTTGTCATTGATGTCAACATACTCCTGTTGCATTGATGTCAAGGATTGGATGAGTTGTGTGCTGAGGATATTGAGAAAATTAGCCCTATCAGAAATAGAGGACAGTGAAGATAGTGAAGTTCATTGAAGCAAAGATCCCAGTCAGTTAAAGATCAGATTATGTGCATTAAAGGGTTTGCAGATATATGTCAGAAGGTGCTCCAGTTGAGATTTCAGAGATCCACATGAAGATTTGGAGAAGTTATGGCCATATGAGTAAAACTAGTTTTGGCAGCTATTCAGAGGTGACAAAGTGGCACAAATAGGTCTAGTGAGATCTGGAAATGCAATATATTGTTTTGCGGATCTGGTGGCATGTTTAGGAAGATAATGTGAATTGACAACTCAAATGGTTTGTGGTTTGGAGGTCCACAAGCAATCCTTCTAATGTGACAGTGATGACCGACTGTGTTCTTAAGGTTTTGGATGAAGATGTGAATGATTACAGTAAGCAGAAGTGGTGTGGATGTTCTTGGTGATTCAAGCAAGCTTGTGGGGGTCTCTAGATTATGTCCAGTTTGTGTTGGTAGTCCGCATTGAAGATTGAGCTCATAATTGAAGATTTACCTTCAGGTGATGGTGTTCTCCCTAATCTTGGCTGACCGGATGATTTGCATATGTTGCAGATGATCTTGAAGATGTTTTGCAAAGCATGGTGTGTTCCTCAAAGAAGATTGAAGTCCCAGATATGTGTGATCGACAATGTAGTGATGCGCATGAAGTTTTTGTAGCAAGTCAAGTTATATTTTTGTAATTACTTTGTAATAAAATAAAGTATGTGTTGTGCTGACTTTGATGATCATTCCAAAGTTGATGTCATGTATAAATAAGATTTTTGAAGTCATTTAAAAGTATCAGTTGTCGTGATGAGAAAATGGTAGAGAAGAGGAGTGAAAAGTAGAGTAGAGGTGTTGAGCATAAATGGAACTATCTCAAGCATAGTGAAGATGCTAATCTCTAGTTCAGGTATGTAATATTTATATTCTTCTATAGATAGTGTGTCTCCTATAGGTAGTGAGCCTCTTGTGAGCAGTGTGCTCAGGCAGTGAGCCCTAATTGGCAAGTGCCATTTTATTCTTCTTATTTTTTTAATAGAGAATACAATCTTGGGTTAGTCACCCCGTGGTTTTCCCTTAACCGGGTTTTCCACATTAAAAATCTTGGTGTTATATGTGTTGAATGTGTTTCTGCTCTTGAGTTATTGCATTATGCTTCCATGATTGAATCTTTATTATGCTGCTGAAATATAAGAAGGTTTTAAGTAATTAAGGAACAAAATTTTGGTGACAACTGATTCACCCCCCTCTCAGTTGTCTGTCCTAAAACCAACAATTGGTATCAGAGCTAAGTTCCTCTAGAAGAATCTTAACCGCTTGAGGAGATCCAGGATGTCTTCCTACAAGAAGGATAGTCCAAGGTTTGATGGAACAAACTACACTCTTTGGAAAAACCGCATGGAATGTCACTTGCAATGCATGGGAGAGCAGTATTGGAACATGAATACAAATGAATATATTCACCCAAAGAATGGTCCAACAACTCTAGATGAATTTAGAAATGCTGAAAATAATCTTCAAGCTAAAGAAGCCTTAATAAGTGCCTTGTTTGATACTGAGCTGACAAATGGTATGGGATTAAAGTCTGCTTATGAAATTTGGTCAAAACTAGAAGTTCTACATGAAGGAGACAAATATATTAAATGTGCCAAGCTACAAAGTCTGAAAGGAAAGTTTGAAAACCTAAAGATGAGTGAAGATGAGAATATCACTACATTTATGCCAAAGGTAAATGAGCTTGTTTGTGGCAATAGATGTGTTGTTGGAACATTGGATGAAGATGAGATTGTTGCCAAAGTTCTCAGATCCTTACCTCCTGCTTACAAACACAAGGTTGCTGCTATTGAAGAATTCAAGTCATTAACAAATATTATAAGGGATCAATTGGTTGTGAAGATAGCTGCATTTGAATTGGCTGAGTTTGGAGATGCATTCCCCAAGACTAAATTTGCATTCAAACCTAGTGCCTCTATAAAAGGTAAACAAAGACATGACCCAAGAGAAAGTTCCTCAAAGAAATTAACATGGTATGATAAAGCAAGAAAAGATCTAGAAGAAGATGAATCAGAAGCTACATAAATTAAATCCCTTATTGCAAAAAGACTGCCAAGAGGATCCAGTAAGTATGAAGGAAAATTGCCTTTCAAATGTTTCAACTGCAACAAGATTGGTCATTTTACCTCAAGATGTCTGGAAAGATTTTCAAGGCCAAACCCTAATAGATCAAGATTCCAAAAGAAGTGTTACTGTGTTCAAGAAGATGATGATGAAGGATGATGAATTTGAGGTAGGAAACAAATCTGGAAGTGACTGGGTGTTTATTGCCATCAAGGAAGATCCAATGCCTATTGAATCTGTCAATCATAAAATGGTAGAAAGGGCTCTGGCTGCTCAGGTTAAAGAAAAGGATGAATGGATCATTGATAGTGGATGCTCTCACCATATGACTGGTGACAAGAATAAGTTCATAAACCTAGAAAGATATGAAGGTGGAGTTCTAAAGTTTGGAGATAACTCTACTGGAAGAATTAGAGGCAGAGGAACCATTTCTTTTGATGGAAAGAACAAAACTAGTGATTTCTATATGTTTAAGGTTTGAAGCATAATCTTCTCAGTATTGGACAGTTGGTGGACAAAGGCTATGATCTCTGATTCAAAAATGGAAAATGTAAGATCTTTGAAAGCTCTAGAACTGAGATTGCATTTGGTACATAGACAAAAGGTAACATCATCCACTTGGTTGGTACTGGCAAAAATTGTTTATTTGTTCAAATTGATCAGAGTTGGTTGTGACATAGGAGAATGTGTCATGTAAATTTTGATAATATCATCAAGATAAGAAATACTTAGGTTGTAAGAGATCTTCCAAGACTGGTGAAACCTACTAACAGTTTGTGCAAAGAATGTCAGTTGGGTAAGCAGAACAGAGTCACATTTAAAAGTAAGGAACAATCTTCAAATGGGTTCTTAGACTTGATGCACACTGATCTCTGTGGTCTGACAAGAATTAGAAGTCTGCAAGGAGATAGGTATTTCATGTTGCTGATCGATGACTACTCCCGGATGATGTGGGTAACCTTCTTAAAAGAGAAATTTGAAGCACTTGAGAAATTCAAAATATTCAAGGCTATGGTAGAGAATGAAACTAGCATAAACATAAAGTGCCTTAGGTCTGATAGAGGTGGAGAATTCACATTTGGAGAGTTCATAACATTATGTGAGAATCATGGTATAAAGAGACAGTTATCTACTCCAAGGACTCCTCAGTAGAATGGAGTAGTGGAGAGAAAGAACAGGACCATCCAGGAAGCATCTAGGACCATGATGATGGAATCAAATGTTCCTCAGATCTATTGGAGTAAAACTGAAAGCACTGCTTTCTATACTCTCAATCAGGTACAAATCAGAGGCAATACTGGTAAGACCCCTTATGAACTCTGGTTTGGCATCACTCCTATTGTGAAGTATTTCAGAGTCTTTGGTAGCAAATGCTACATCAAAAGAGATGAAGACCTTGGCAAGTTTGATGCTAGGAGTGATGAAGAAATATTCTTGGGTTATTCTACTCAAAGCAAAGCTTACCTGTGTTATAACAAGAGATTAAGAAAGATTATAGAAATTACAAATGTGAAGGTTGATGAAGGTGTGGAAAATCCCTCAAGATTCTATGAGTATGAAGCAGATGACCAAAATGATATCTTAGATCAAGGAGAACAAGTCCAAACTCTAGTTCAAATTCAGACTAATCCAAAGAATCCAGAAATACAAGAAGAAGAGACTGGCTTGAATGAACCTGTCCAAGAATTAGAAGTGCAAAAGAATTTCAAAACTCCCAGGTATGTAAGACTAAATCATTCTGAAGACCAAATCATAAGAGATAAAAGAAAATGTGTTCAAACAAGAAGAAATATTGCTCAAGACTTAGTGAAGTATTGTCTGATTTCAAAAATTGAACCAAAAATAGTAAGTGAAGCATGAAATGATGAAAGTAAGGTTAAAGCTATGAAGGAGGAATTGATGCAGATCGAAAAGCATCACACTTGGGATCTTGTTCTCAGACCTAAAGACAAAAATGTGATTAGGACTAAGTGGATCTTCTGGAATAAACTGAATGAAGAAGGTGAGGTAGTAAGAAACAAAGCTAGATTGGTCTGTAAGGTTTATTCTCAAGTAGGAGTTGACTTTGAAGAAACTTTTGCTTCAATAGCAAGGATTGAAATAGTCAGATTATTTCTTGCCTTTGCTGCCTTCAAAGATTTCAAGGTATATCAGATGGATGTCAAGTCTATTGCCTTAATGGTGATTTGGAAGAAGTGTACATTGAGCAACCAGATGGATTTCAATTATCTGATCATGAAGATATGGTCTGCAAGCTAAAGAAGGCATTGTATGGACTCAAACAAGCCCCAAGAGCCTGGTATGAAAGATTGGACAAACATCTTTTGAAGATTGATTTCAACAAAGGTACTGCTGATAGTAATCTATATTTTAAGATTGATCATGAAAATATCTTGATTGGTCAAGTATTTGTTGATGATATCATTTTTGGAGGAAAAGATAGTATGTACAAGACTTTTGCAAATCAAATGAAAAGTGAATTTGAGATGTCTATGTTTGGGGAAATGAATTTCTTCTTGGGTCTACAAATCATTCAAACAAAAAAAGGAATCTTCATATCACAGACCAAATATGTGAAAGAATTGTTGAAGAAATTTGGGATGGAAGATTCAAAGCCAATGAATACTCCCATGGCAACCAGATGCAAGCTAAGTAAAGATGATGAATATCTTAAGGCTGATCAGAAAAAGTATAGGTGAATGATTGGTGCACTACTCTATCTTACTCAAACTAGACCTGACATTATGAATGTTGTTGGTCTTGTTGCTAGATTCCAAGCTAATCCTAGAGAGTCTCATGTCATGGCAATCAAGAGAATTCTCAGATATCTGAAGGGAACAGTTGAGTATGGTTTATGGTATCCTAAGGATCATGATTTCTCTCTTCATGCATATATAGATGTTGATTGGGCAGGAGATGTGGATGACCAGAAGAGTACTAGTGGCGGTGCATTCTTTTTGGGGAAAAGATTGGTTTCTTGGCTAAGCAAGAAACAAGAGGCAATATCTCTATCCACTGCAAAAGTAGAGTATATTGCAGCAGCAAGCAGTTGCACTCAAGTACTGTGGATGAAGCAAATGTTAAGAGACATTAGAATAGAATATGATGAACCTATCACAATCTTCTGTGACAACTCAAGTGCAATAAACATATCAAAAAATATGGTGTTGCATTCAAAACAAAACATATATCCATCAAGTTCCACTTTTTGAGAGAGCAGGTGAACAAGAATGAAGTCAGATTCGAATTTGTACCCTCAAAGGATTAGATTGCAGACATTTTTACCAAACCTCTACCTAAGGACACTTTTGAGTATCTTAGGGAGAAGTTAGGGGTTATTACCCCTCTAGTTCTAAATTAAGGTGTATTGATGTGCATCAGTCTGGTGGATCCCACAAGTCATATCTTGTGATCTAGATTGATGTTAGGAGGATGCTACTCAGGGGGAGCAGTCAAGTATGACAAGTGGTTGCAAGTATGTGTCCTTTGACATTGATGTCAAAGGGGGAGAGAAGACATGTGAAAAACAAAATATGAAAAACAAAAGTGGTTACTGATCAAAGGGGGAGCAGTAAAGAAAGAAAAGATATGTGAATGGTTGATGTTGATAGGGGGAGCTATGTCTGTCAGTGAGGAGAAGTTCTTGTCTTGATGGTTAAAACAATTTTTCACATCATATGTTGCCATCAATGACAAAGGGGGAGATTGTTGCAAGTATGGGCCTAACTGGTGTTGTCATTGATGTCAACATACTCCTATTGCATTGATGTCAAGTATTGGATGAGCTGTGTGCTGAGGATATTGAGAAAATTAGCCCTATCAAAAATAGAGAAGGACAGTGAAGACGGTGAAGTTCTATGAAGTAAAGATCCCAGTCAGTTGAAGATCAGGGTATGCGCATCAAAGGGTTTGTAGATATATGTCTGAAGGTGCTCTAGCCAAGATTTCAAAGATCTGCATGAATATTTGGAGAAGTTATGGCCATATGCGTAAAACTAGTTTTGGCAGCTATTCAGAGGTGACAAAGTGGCACAAATAGGTCCGGTGAGATCCAGAAATGCAATATCTTATTTTGCGGATTTGGTGGCATGTTTGGGAAGCTAATGTGAATTGACAACTCAATTGGTTCGTGGTTTGGAGGTCCACAAGCAATCCTTCTAATGTGACAGTGATGACCAATTGTATTCTTGAGGTTCCGGATGAAGATGCCAATGATTACAGTAAGCATAAGTGGTTCGAATGTTCTTGGTCATTCAAGCAAGATTGTGGGGGTCTCTAGATTGTGTCTAGTTCGTGTTGGCGGTCCGTATTGAAGATTGAGCTCATAATTGAATATTTACCTTCAGGTGATGATGTTCTCCCTAATCTTAGCTAACCAAATGATTTGCACATGTTGTGGATGATCTTAAATATGTTTTGTGAAGCATGACATGTTCCTCAAAGAAGATTGAAGTCCTAGATATGTGTGGCCGACAGTGTAGTGATGTACATGAAGTTTTTGTAACAAGTCAAGTTGTATTTTTATAATTGCTCTATAATAAAATAAAGTATGTGTTGTGCTGACTTTGATGATCATTCCAAAGTTGATGTCATGTATAAATAAGATTTTTGAAGTCATTTAAAAGTATTGGTTGTCGTGATGAGAAAGTAGTAGAGAAGAGGAGAAAAAAGTAGAGCAGAGGTGTTGAGCTTAAATGGAACTGTCTCAAGCATAGTGAAGATGCTAATCTCCAATTCAAGTATGTAATATTTATATTCTTTTGTAGACAGTGTGTCTCCTGTAGGCAGTGGGCCTCTTGTGAGCAATGTGCTCGGGCAGTGAGCCCTAATTGGCAAGTGCCATTTTATTCTTCTTATTCTTTTAACAAAGAATACAATCTTGTGTTAGTCACCCCATGTTTTTTCCCTTAACTGGGTTTCCCACGTTAAAATCCTTGGTGTTATATGTGTTGAATGTGTTTCTACTCTTGAGTTATTGCATTATGCTTCCATGATTAAATCTTTGTTATGCTGCTAAAATATAAGAAGGTTTTAAGTAATTAAGGAACATAATTTTTGTGACAACTGATTCACCCCCCTCTCAGTTGTTTATCCTAAAACCAACAGTATCACCACCAGAGATTCAGAGACAACATAACTGCTATCAGACTCTCAGAATACATCATGATACCATAGTTGTAATACAACACCCTCATAAAATAGGGTTACCTTCTAGGGCAAGACAAGCCAAGAAAATATCTACCATCATATCTAAAACCTAATAATGAATGGTCTAGATTTACAATATATCATTAATTTAATGTATGCCAGACATTTAACAATTTTTTGTTAACAAAAAAATGTTAACACGCATCCCACTCCACCCCATGCTCCCATTGTATGTTACACCTATTGTTGTAACTAGGAAATATATATATATCCTATCAACAATAAACCTTATATAATTGCAAGGTTGAGACACATTTTCCCAACAAATCTCCCACTTGTCAGACACCTTGAAAGAGCAATGGGAGGGAGTAAACATCGTCTCTTAATTGCTAGGGGCTAAAAGGCCCATAGTCTCTAAACACCATCTAAACTTTTTTGTGCTCATAGGATTAGTTAAAAATCAACAACATTCATCAAAGTCTCTACCTTAACCAACTTCACCCTACCATATTTGACCATATCTCTAGCAAAATGATATTGTACAACAATGTGCTTGGTCTTGGCATGAAATGTTAGGTTCTTAGCTAGACAAATCGCACCTGACTGTTGCAATAAATTGTCACTGCACCTTGTTTTATTCCAATAGCTGAATGCAATCTCTTAAGCCAAATGCCTTCTTTGCAAGCATGAGTAATTGCCATATACTTAGCTTCAATAGTGGACAAAGCAACCACAACATGTTACTTACTCATCCAACTAATTGCACCACCAAATAAAGTAAACACATAAGCACTGGTGGATCGTCTACTATCAATATCACCTGCCTAGTTTGAATCCACATAACCATGAATATTAAGGGAAATATCATCTTCATTCAAATTACTATGATAACACAAGGAATACTTTGAGGTACCACACAAATATCTGAAGACTCTTTTAACTGCATCCCAATGAACTCTACTAGGATTAGACATATATCTGGAAAGAACTCCCATTGCTTGGGCAATGTTTGGTCTGTTAGATCTAGGGCACACAACTGAGAGGGGGGGTGAATCAGTTGTACAAAAACTTGCTTCTACTTCAAACACTTGATTCTTCTTTGTTAGTTAACAGCATATCAATTAACCATTCATGAAAGCATAAAGCATAAACACCGGAGCAGATAAACATCAACACATTAGACACCAAGATTTTTGATGTGGAAAACCCAGTTAAGGGAAAAACCACAGGGTGATTAACCCAAGGATTATTCTCTGTTAGAAGAATAAGAAAAATGAATGGCACATGCCAATTAGGGCTCACTGCCCGAGCACACTGCTCACAAGGAGGCACACTGCCTACAAGAGACACACTATCTACAAGATCATAAGTATCACAAACTTGAACTGGAGAATGACATCTTTACCATGTCTAGATTAGTTCCATTTAAGCCCGAGACACACCTGCTCTGCCTTTCGCTCTTTTGCTATACCACACTCATCCGCTCCACAACACACATCGAAATGAATTCACAAACCTTTATTTATACAAGGCATCGACTTAGGAACAATCATCTAAGTCAGAAATCATCCACAAGAACATTCGCAAGATGAATAACTCATCCGGTCGGCCAGTCTGAACAAGAACATCTTCATTCGGAAGAACTCATCCGGTCGGCTAGCAAGAACATCTCCATCCGGAAGAATATCTCCAATTTTGGGGTCTAACACTAATGCGGACCAACAACACAACCTCAACATGATCCAAGAACCTTCACAGGCTTGCCTGAATGACCAGGTACATCCGCACTTCCTCTACTTATTAGAATCTCTTCTCTTCTTCATCCGGAACTTCAAAAACACAGTCTACCGCCACGGTCATACTAAAAAAGGTGCTTTCGGATCTCCAAACTAAGTACCAATCGAGATGACACATCACAAGGGCATACCAAACACTCTGTCCAATCTGTAGAATAGGATAATGCACTTCCAGATCTCACCAGACCTTTTTGTAACACTCTGTCACTCTAGAGCATCTCCTGGAACTGGTTCTACTTGATTGATCACAACTTCTTCATATCTTCATGCGGACCTCTGCAATCTTAACTGGAACATCTCAAGACTCATATCTACAAACCCTTTAATCCGCACCCTTTGATCCTCAACCTATTGAGTAGTTTTGCCTTCTTCTCATCACTATTCTTCACTGTTCCTGATTGAGACTGATTTCCTCAATAACCTCAGCACACAGCTCATCTGATCCTTCTTATCAATGCAATATGAGTATGTTGGCATCAATGACAACACTAGTTAACCTCATACTTGCAACAATCTCCCCTTTTGTCATTGATGGCAACATATGATGTGAAAAACCATCAAGACAAGAACTTCTCCTTTCTGTCACAGCTCCCCCTATCAGCAAGAACTCTTCACATGTCTTCTCTTTCTTTTACTGCTTTCCCTTTGATCAACAACTTGTTTTTCACATTTCTTCTCTCCCCCTTTGACATCAATGGCAAAGGGCTCATACTTGCAATTCTAACACATCAGAATCATACCAGCTGCTCCCCCTTAGTAGCAGCTCCCCATCATCAATCTGGATCACAAGATATGACTCTGATATCCACCAGACTAATGCACATCAGTGCATCCTAGTTCATCACTGGAGGGGCCATGACCCCTAACTTCTCCCGGAGATACTCAAAAGAGTCCTTGGGAAGAGGTTTAGTAAAAATATCTGCAATCTGATCCTTGGAGGGTACATACTCCAATCTAACTTCATCCTTGTTCACTTGCTCTCTCAGAAAGTGAAACTTGATAGATATGTGCTTGGTCTTAGAATGCAACACCGGATTCTTAGAAATATTTATTGCACTTGAATTATCACAGAAAATTGTGATAGGCTCCTCATATTCTACTTTAATGTCTCTTAACATCTTCTTCATCCATAAGATTTGAGTGCAACTACCTGCTGCTGCAATGTATTCTGCTTCAGTTGTAGATAGAGATATTGCCTCTTGTTTCTTGCTTAGCCAAGAAACCAACCTTTTTCCCAAAAAGAATGCTCCTCCACTTGTACTCTTCTGGTCATCCACATCTCCTGCCCAATCTGCATCTGTATATGCATGAAGAGAGAAATCATGATCTCTAGGATACCATAGACCATACTCAACTGTCCCCTTTAGATATCTAAAAATCCTCTTGATTGCCATAACATGAGATTCTCTAGGATCCGCCTAAAATCTTGCCACAAGACCAACAGCCTGCATTATATCTGGTCTAGTCTAAGTGAGATACAATAGTCCTCTAATCATTGACCTATACTTGGTCTAATTTGTCTTAGGAGAGTCATCATCTTTGCTCAACTTACATCTGGTTGCCATGGGAGTGTTCATTGGCTTTGAATCTTCCATTCTGAATTTCCTCAACAATTCTTTCACATATTTGGTCTGAGAGATAAAGATGCCTTTCTTTGTCTGAGTAATTTGTAGACCCAAGAAGAAATTCATTTCACCAAGCATTGACATTTCAAACTCACTTTTCATTTGATTTGCAAAGGTTTTACACATACTATCTCTTCCTCCAAAGATGATATCATCAATGAATACTTCAACAATCAAGATGTTTTCATTATCTATTTGAAAATATAAATTACTATCAGTAGTACCTTTGTTGAAACCAATCTGCACAAGATGCTTATCCAACCTTTCATACCATGCTCTTGGGGCTTGCTTCAATCCATACAGTACTTTCAACTTGCAGACCATATCATCATGATCAGACAATTGAAATCCATCCGGTTGTTCAATGTATACTTCTTCTTCCAAATCACCATTTAGGAAGGCAGACTTGACATCCATCTGATATACCTTGAAGTCTTTGAAGGCAACAAATGCAAGTAATAATCTAACTGCTTCAATTCTTGCCACCGGAGCAAAGGTTTCTTCAAAATCAATTCCTTCTATTTGAGAGTAGCCTTTGCAGACCAATCTGGCTTTGTTTCTGATTACTTCACCAACTTCATTTAGTTTGTTTTGGAAGACCCATTTGGTTCCAATCACATTCTTGTTTCTAGGTCTGGGAACAAGATCCCAAGTATGATTTTTCTCAATTTGCATCAACTCTTCCTCCATTGCTTTGGTCCAGTTTTCATCATTGCAAGCTTCATTAATTGTCTTAGGTTCAATCTTTGAAATCAGACAGTATTCATTTGAATTTTGAGCAATTCTCCTCCTTGTTTGTACCCCTTTACTTTTGTCACCTATGATCTGATCTTCAGAATGGTTTAGAGTTACATACCTTGGAACTTTGGGAGTTTCTTGCACTACTGTTTCTTGATCAGGCTCATTCAGACAAACCTCTTCTTCCTGATTTACCGGATCAGTCTAAATCTGAATTTCAGAGGAGGATTGAGTTCCTTGCACTAGAGAGTCATTCTGATCATCTTCATCATATTCATAAAACCTTGAGGGCTTCTCAATTCCTTCATCAACCTTCACATTTGTACTTTCTATCATCTTTCTCAATCTCTTATTGTAACACCGGTATGCTTTGCTTTGAGTGGAGTAACCCAAGAAAATTCCTTCATCACTTCTAGCATTAAACTTTCCTAGATCTTCATCTCTTTTGATGTAACATTTGCTACCAAATACTCTGAAATATCTCACAGTAGGAGTTATACCAAACCAAAGTTTATAAGGAGTCTTACCAGTATTGCTTCTGATTGAGAGTATAGACTGCATTGCTGACAGCTTCTCTCCAAAACATCTGAGGAACATTTGCTTCCATCATTATTATCCTAGATGCTTCCTAGATGGTCCGGTTCTTTCTCTCAACTACTCCATTCTACTGTGGAGTCCTAGGAGTAGACAACTGTCTATTTATACCATGCTTCTCACAAAAGTCAATGAATTCACCAGATGTGAATTCACCACCTCTATCAGACCTCAGACATTTCATTTTCAATCCGGTTTGATTCTCTACCATAGCTTTGAAGATTTTGAACTTCTCAAGGGCTTCTAATTTTTCTTTTAGGAAGGTAACCCACATCATCCGGGAATGGTCATCAATTAGTAACATGAAATATCTATCACCTTGCATACTCTTGATTCTTGTCAGACCACATAGATTAGTATGAACTAATTCCAATAATCTGGTAGAGGACTGATCCTTGCTTTTGAAAGAGACTCTACTCTGTTTTCCTAGCTGACATTCTTTGCACAAACTGTTTGTAGGTTTCACCAATTTTGGAAGATCTCTTATAGCCTGAGTATTGCTTATCTTGATGATGTTATCAAAATTTACATGACACATCCTTCTATGCCATAACCAGCTCTGATCAACTTGAACAAACAAACAACTTTTATCAGAACCAACTAGATGGAAGATATTACCTTTTGTTTGAGTACCGGATGCAATTTCAGTTCTGAAACTTTCAAAGATCCTGCATCTTCCATTCTTGAACTGGAGATCATAACCTTTGTCTACCAACTGACCAACGCTGAGAAGATTGTGCTTCAATCCTTCAACATATAGTACATTACTGGTTTTGCTCTTTCCATCAAAAGAAATAGTTCCCCTACCTCTGATTCTACTAGTAGAATTATCACCAAACTTTACCATTCCTCCTTCATACCTTTCCAAATCTAAGAACTTGTTCTTGTCACCTGTCATATGGTGAGAACATCCACTATCAATAACCCAATCATCCTTTACTTCAACTTGGGCAGCCAAAGCTCTTTCTACAACCTTATGATTGACAGATTCAGAGGATATTGGATCTTCTTCCTTGATGACAATAAACACCCATTCATTTCTGAATCTATTTCCTATTTCTAATTCATCATCTGTTACACCTTCATTATCATCTTCTTCATGAACATAATAACAGTTCTTTTGGAACCTTTATCTGTTAGAATTTGACCTTGCAGATCTTTCCGGACATCTTGAAGCAAAATGACCAATTTTATTGTAGTTGAAGCACTTAAAGGGTAATTTTCCTTCATACTTATCGGATCCTCTTGGCAGTCTCTTTGCAATGAGGGCTTCAAGTTGAGCGGTTTCAACTTCTTCCTCTTCCATGTCTTTCCTTGCTTGATCATACCATGACAGCTTCCTTGAAGAGTTCTCTCCCGGATCAAATCTTTGTTTGCCTTTCACATAGGCACTGGCTTTGAATGTAGATTCAGTCTTGGGGTGATCATCTCCAAACTCGGTCATTTCAAATGCAGCCAGTTTGCCAGCCAATTATTCTCTTGTGATAGCTATATGGGCTCTAAATTCATCAATGACAGCAACCTGGATTTTGTAGGCAGTAGGAAGGGATTTGAGAATTTTGCAAACAATCTCATTTTCATCCAGAATTGCACCAGTATTCCTGATTCCACACACCAACTCATTTACTCTTGGCATAAAGGTAGTGATATTTTCATCATCTCTCATCTTCAATCTTTCAAATTTCCTTTTGAGACTTTGCAACCTTACACTCTTAACAAACTCATCTCCTTCATGCAGAAGTTCTAGTTTAACCCAGATCTCATATGCAGTTGGTAGGTCAATAACATTTGAGAGTTCTAAGTCAGTCAATGCGCTTAGAAGAGCTTCTTTGGTCCACAGATTATTTTCAGTATTTGTGATTTCCTTCAGAGTTGTCGGACCACCCTGTGGAGGTACATATGCTTTTGTGACCATGGACAAGTATGCTTTTCCCATACACTCCAAGTGACATTTCATGCGACCTTTCTAGAGTGAGAAGTTGGTTCCATCGAACTTCAGACTATCCTTCTTGTATGACGACATCCTGGATCTCCTCAAGCGGTTAAGCTCCTTTTTAGAGGAACTTAGCTCTGATACCAATTGTTAGATCTAGGGCACACAACTGAGAGGGGGGTGAATTAGTTGTATAAAAACTTGCTTCTACTTCAAACACTTGATTCTTCTTTGTTAGTTAACAGCATATCAATTAACCATTCATGAAAGCATAAAGCATAAACACCGGAGCAGATAAACATCAACACATTAGACACCAATATTTTTGACGTGGAAAACCTGGTTAAGGGAAAAACCACAGGGTGATTAACCCAAGGATTATTCTCTATTAGAAGAATAAGAAAAATGAATGGCACATGCCAATTAGGGCTCATTGCCAGAGCACACTGCTCACAAGGAGGCACACTGCCTATAAGAGACACACTATCTACAAGATCATAAGTATCACAAACTTGAACTGGAGAATGACATCTTTACCATGTCTAGATCAGTTCCATTTAAGCCCGTGACACACCTGCTCTACCTTTCGCTCTTTCGCTATACCACACTCATCCGTTCCACAACACACATCGAAATGAATTCACAAACCTTTATTTATACAAGGCATCGACTTAGGAATAATCATCTAAGTTGGCAATCATCCACAATAACATTCACAAGATGAATAACTCATCTGGTCGGCTAGTCTGAACAAGAACATCTTCATCTAGAAGAACTCATCCGGTCAGCCAGGAAGAACATCTCCATCTGGAAGAATATCTCTAATTTTGGGCTCTAACACTAATGCAGACCAACAACACAACCTCAACATGATCCAAGAACCTTCACAGGCTTGCCTGAATGATCAGGTACATCCACACTTCCTCTACTTATTAGAACCTCTTCCCTTCTTCATCCAGAACTTCAAGAACACAGTCTACCGCCACGGTCATACTGAAAAAGGTGCTTCCGGATCTCCAAACTAAGTACCAATCAAGATGACGCATCACAAGGACATCCCAAACACTCTGTCCAATCCGCATAATAGGATAATGCACTTCTGGATCTCACCGGACCTTTTTGTAACACTCTATCACTCCGGAGCATCTCCCGAAACTGGTTCTACTTGATTGATCACAACTTCTTCATATCTTCATGCAGACCTCTGAAATCTTAACTGGAACATCTCAAGACTCATATCTACAAACCCTTTAATCCACACCCTCTGATCCTCAACCTATTGAGTACTTTTGCCTTCTTCTCATCACTGTTCTTCACTGTTCTTGATTGAGACTGATTTCCTCAATAACCTTAGCACACAGCTCATCCAATCCTTCTTATCAATGCAATATGAGTATGTTGACATCAATGACAACACTGGATAACCTCATACTTGCAACATGGTCTAGTACAAACCATAGCATACATAAAATTTCCAACTGTACTTTGGTAAGGCACACTGCTCATCTCTTCCATCTTTGATGGAGATGTTGGAAAATCTAAAATAGATAACTTTGTTCCAACCGAAAAGGGTACACATAATGGTATCTAGTCCTGCATGTTAAACCTTTGTAAAATTGAATTGACATACTTACTTTGGCCAAGCCATAGCTTTTTGTTCACTCTATCTCTTCTAATTTCAATCCCAAGAATGTGTCTAGCTGCACCAAGGTCTTTCATTTCAAATTTGGCAGCAAGTTGGGATTTCAGTTCTGAAATCATACCTTTCCCTTTACCAATAAATAACATATTATCAACATATAATGCAATAAACATGATACAATCACCATCATTTTTATAATAAATGCAATGATTTAATTTAGAATGCTCAAATCCCAAACTCAACACATATGTATCAAATTTCTGGTACCACATCCTAGGGCTTTGTTTTAGGCCATACAAAGATTTCTTCAATTTGCAAACCAAATTACCTTTACCTTTCACCATGTAGTGCTCTGGTTGTGTCATATAAATATCCTCCTCCAAGTCACCATTAAGGAAAGCAATTTTCACATCCATTTGCTCAACCTCTAAATCATAAGCAACAATAATAGAAAGCAAAAATCTAATGGATGCCATTTTTGTAACAAGAGAAAATATCTCAACATAATCAAAACCCTCAACTTGAGAGTAACCTTTCGCAACCAACCTTGCTTTGTACTTCTCAACACCTCCATCTAAACCAATCTTTTTCTTGAACACCCATTTGCAACCAACATGTTTTGTCCTTTAGGTAATGGTACAATATCCCATGTATCATTATTTTTTAAAGATGTCATTTCTTCATCCATAGCAATCTTCTAGGATTCTACATCATTCATACCTAATGCCTCTTCTACATATTTGGGTTCATCCTTATTAGTATTCAAAGAAAAAATACATCTCTAATCATCAGATGAATACCTTTCAGGTGGTTGTCTATGCCTTGTAGACCTATGAACAAGCTGAGTTGGAGGTTCTTCCTCCTCTTCTAAAGATTCAAAGCTAGATGAGCTCTCCTCAACTTCTTCTCTATCCATGGGCCTCGATTCAACTTTCTTAGGTGTAGAAGGAAAATGAATCACATCTTCCTATTTACTTTGTTATAGCTACAATGTAATAGAAGAAGGCTTAGTTTCTCTAAAAATAACACTTATACTATATATTACCTTCTGTGCAACAGGATCCCAAAGCTTGTATCCTTTCACACCATAACTGTATCCAATGAAGATACATTTCACAGCCTTGTTCTCCAGCTTTGTTCGCTTCTCTTTTGGTACATGTGCATATTCCTCACAACTAAAAACTCTAAGATCTCTTAATAAAGGCTTGTGACCCGACCAGGCCTAGATATAGGTGTCTTATCAACAAGAGCTGATGTAGGAGACCTGTTAATCAGGTAATAGGTAGTGGCAATAGCTTCATCCCAAAACCTTTGTTCTAGACCAGCACCACTCAACATACATCTAGCCTTCTCCACCAGTGGCTTGTTCATTCTTTCTGCAACTCCATTCTACTATAGAGAATACAAAGTTGTGTTTTATCTATGAATACCACAATCTTTACAAATTCTATCAAACACATTAGAGCAAAATTCACAGCCATTATCAGTCCTCAAACATTTTATTTTCTTTCTAGTCTACAACTCAACCATTGCTTTAAATTCTTTAAATCAACTAAAAACTTTAGATTTACTCTTTAGAAAGTATACCCATGCCCTTCTACTATAGTCATCAATAAATGAAATATAATATGTGGATTTTCCAATTGAAGGAACATATATAGGACCAAACACATCAAAATGAATAAGATCCAATACACCACAAGATTTATGAGATCTCGAGTAAAACTAAACCCAGTTATGTTTTACATAAATGCAATGCTCAGAGAGATCAAACTCAAGATTACAATTAGACAACCCTTAAACAAAGTTTTTATTTTTCAAGGTCCTTAGACCCTTTTATCCAATGTGGCCAAGTCTCTGGTGCCATAACATTATTTTCTCTATAGGTAACTTTGATTCTAAGAAAGAGCACCCTTAGGTAACCAAAATCTATGACCATCTACTGAAGATGAAACCATCACCTCTTCCACAGACTTGATTTTCACAAAAGTACTATTGCATTCAATAGTGCTTGCATCAAGCTTATATAATGTGCCATAGCTAAAACCTCTAGGAATCACCATAACACCTCTAACCATCTTGCATCTTGCATCAGAAAATACTACCTGCACACCTGCATCTATTAGTTTGCTCATAGATAACAAATTTCATGCTAATCCAGGGATATGCTACACACCATTAATCCTTTTTATTTAGCCATCCGAAAACTTGATTCTAACTTTACCAAGGCCAATAATATTTAAATACGAATCATCACCCAAGTACACCTTACCTCCATCAAATTCTTCATATTCAAAAAACCAATCTCTATTAAAGGTCATATGGAAAGATGCACCTAAGTCAATTAACCATGCACCATTACCTACACGAGTTGCCAAAGCTGCAATGAATGCATCAACATCTTCCTTCTCAGACTCAGAATCAGAATTGAATCTCTTCTTTTTCTTCTTCTTTCCTTCTTTGCATTCCTTATGAATATGTCTAGGCTTACTGCAGTTCCAAGAAACAACTTTGGAATTTCTAGGAGACTTGGATATCACCTTGGACTTAGATTTATCATGCTTCTCTTTCTTCTTCCCTTTTTTCTTAGGTCTTCCACGAACATTTAGGGCCTCCTTGGAATTGATGGATACCTTCCTCCTCATTCTATTTAGAAAGAAAAGAACCCACCATATCTTTAGTCTTCAATATAATAGAAGTACTCCCAATAGCCATAACAAGAGAATCCTACGAATTAGGCAAAGAACAAAGCAATATTTGACATTTCTCCTCCTCGTCCATTTTGACACCAACTAATGCCAATTGAGCCACCAACATATTGAATGCTTCCATGTGGTTTGTAATTCGTCCACCCTCTTCCATTCTCAAGGAATACAATTTCTTCCTCTAGAAAATCTTGTTCACTAAAGATTTGCCTTGATACATCTCACCAAGCTTCTTCCATAGTTTCTGTGCAAAGGTCTCTTCATGGACATTGATTAAAGCAGAGTCTTTGAAACACAATCTAATTAGACCCTTGGCTTTATGGTCCGTAACATCATATTGAGTAGCCAAAGTAGGATCTGCAAGACTTGAAACCTTCTCATCAACAACATCCCACAGATCTTGATCTATCAACAGATCCTCCATCTTCAACTTCCACATTTCAAAATTATTTCTAGAAAATTTATCCACCTTTATTCTCCCTGATGAACTTGCTATCTTAAAATTCCTACAACAAGATCACAAAGTGTCTTCTACACAAGCTCCCACTCAAATATGGATTAGTTCTAAAAACCTAACAACCCAAACTGAAACCAAAGGTGATTAGGCTCTAATACCACTTGTAAGGAAGCTAAGATAGTGGAAGAACTTCATACACTAATCTTGAGAGGAGGATAATGCAAAACTTTACAGATCTTTAATAGTTACAGAAATGTAAACATAAATAAACATAGATATTATGCATACCACAACACAATGATTTACGTGGGGAAAACCCTTTTGAGAGACAAACCCCACACTCTAAAAGACACCCAATATATTATTTAAAAATCATAAAGATTACAATATACTTGCAGAGAAATCTTCCCATAGGAGTATCACCACCAGAAATCTAGAGACAACACAACTGCTATTAGACTCTCAGAATACATCACGATAGTGTAGCCATAATACAACACCCTCATAAAATAGGGTTACCTTGTAGGGCAAGACAAGCCAACAAAATATCCACCATCAGATCTAAAACCTGATAATGAACGATCTAGATTTACAATATATCATTAATTTAATGTATGTCATCCATTTGATAGTTTTTTGTTAAAAAAAAATGTTAACACACATCCCACTCCACCCCATGCTCCCATTGTATATTACACCTATCGGTGTAAAGAAGAAATATATATATCCTATAAACAATAAACTTATATAATTGCAAGGTTGAGACACATTTCCCAACACATAGGACCTTAAAAACTATTCAAACTTGCACGCTAATGGTATTGTTAACCCTTGATGATGGGGTAAACCCCTTTATGGTTGTTTGGCAGACTTCTCATGATATGGACCTATTTGGAGGTCTCCAAAATTCATATCTCATCATCCTTAAACTCTGCACTTCTGAGTGGTATAGAAACATATACATGGTAGATTTTGTTGAAACTATTCATAACCTATGGATACTCTATATTGGAGCTTACCTAGTTTGATAGACCTTTGGAATCTTGAATGGCCTGCTCACTATCCTTGTGTCCCATTTGAGATACCTACTCTTCTTTGTTTATCTACACATGATCTTTGTCATATTGACACTAATGTAGGAGCATCTAGTGGTGTAAGGGTAATCTTGCATTACCCAAAAAGATGTTGCTTCAAAATCATTACAGTTGTTTTCATTTCTTTCCATAATTAGTATTTGTGGTTCCATAATCTCTTGAATAATGATGTAGGACTTTTACTTTTTCCAAAACTGCTAAAAATAGCAAACTGCCAGTTTTGGAAAGTTTTCCTGCCATTTTAGGAAAGTTTGCATTTGGGCACGGATTGAAGCAAAAACTTGCAGAAATCATCATAATGGAAATATAAGACCTTTGGCAAAGGAATTAGGTAAAGATTATTTGTGAGCTGAAAGATATTAAAGTTTTTGTTTTCTGAAAAGCCCCTAAAAATTTCCAAAATGAGATATGAGGCACTAAAACATCCCATAACATCTTGAAAAGTTGACAAAAATCTGTTTATAGATTTCTTGCGTGATAGTTCACATCGTGAACTTTCTAGTGCTTAAAACGGTTCGTCAATCGGACACCCAGATCAAAAGTTATGCTTCCTGGAAGTTGACCTACTTTTGGAGGGAGTTACAAATTTTAAAATTTAGCTAGGGGCCACCAAAAAGTGCTATTTATGACTATTTTGGGAACCCTAGATAGTAGTAGGGTTAAGGGAGGAAAGTGTAGAGTCAAAAATAGGTGAGAAAATAGAAACCCTAGCTGATTTGGGGTTATAGAAGGTAGAAGATTCTGGAGCCTGGTGAGGTGTAGTTGTAGTGTGTCGTAGCTTGTGGAGGATTGATACCTCTGATTGTAATTGAGCTTATGTAATGTAATAAGTTGTCTAAATCAATAAAGAAATATTCTATTTTCTGTGTGCCATTTCTATTGTGTTTTTTATGATTTACCCCATTCATCAAGTGGTATTGGAGCCAGGTTCCTAAGTGTGTAGACAGATCACCGACTGTGAGGCAATTTGTACTAGGACCTGAGGTTGTGGGTTTGCTACAGAGATCAAGATGCCTCCATGAAGAAATCATATTGGAAGGAATGCTTTGACAAAAGAGGGTTTTAGAGCCCCACAAAGGCAAATCGATCCATTGCAAGAGGAGCTACAAATAGGGTTTGAGCCGAGAACAAGAGAAGAAAGTGAAGATGAAGTTGAAGAAGAGCTATCTGAGGAAGAACAAGAAGCTACAGGAGATCCTGCAGAAGTTAGGTTGTTGAGGGCCATTTCAAAGATAGGAAAGAGGCCCAAGATCAAAATTTCTACATATTCTAGAGATTTAAATCTAGAACAGCTTATTGATTGGATCAATGACATGGAGGAGTATTTCAAGTATGAAGATGTGGAGGACCTAGATCGGTCAAGTTTGCAAAAACAAAATTGGAGGGCCATGCCAGTATTTGGTGGAAGGAGGTCCGGTTAGAGAGGAATAGAAGAGAAAAAGGAAAGATCACCAGATGGGATCATATGGTGGAGAAATTGAAGAAGCAGTTCATTCTTGTGGACTATGAGATAGAGTTGTTGAAGAAGCTGCAAGGATTGAAGCAAGGAAACAAGTTTGTTAAGGAGTATACAGAAGAGTTTTATAAGATTACTATCAGAACCAGTCATGTAGAGGCCAACAAGGAGAAGGTAGCCCATTACATTAATGGGTTTAGGCCAAGTATTCAAGAGGAGCTGAGCCTGGTCAGAATGACCACCATAGAAGATGCATACTAGTTTTCCCTGAAGGTGGAAGAGAAGCTGAATAAAAGATTTGACAACAAGCAAAGGGGAAGAGGTCAAGGCAGAAGGACTGGTGGAAGACCCTATGGGGGCCGAAATAAAGATTCAAAGAAAAGTGAAGAAGCCGACACCAGTCAAAATCAAAGAGGAGATAATACCTACTGACCTTGTGACCAGAACAATGGTGAGCAAAGAGGAAGAGGAAGAGGCAAACTTGGGCAAGGACCTAGAAGAGAAGGTTTCAGAGGAACTTGCTTCCAATGTGGAGAAGAAGGACATTGAGCATATGAGTGTCCATGACATCAAGGAAGGACAAATAGAAGACCTGAGGGTAATGCACAAGTTGCACATGTAGATGAAGATGCGTAGTCTGAGCATTCTGAAGATGCTAAAAGGGGAGAAACCCTATTTGTCAGAAGAACTTTGCTGAATGAGGAGAAAGAACAAAATTAGAGGAAGAGTTTATTCCACACAAGGTGTAAATGTGAAGGTAAGTGTTGTGATAGTATTATTGGTAGTGGAAGCACTAACAATCTTGTTTCATAGGAGATGGTTGACAAGTTGAAGTTGACAAGAAGAAAGCATCCACATCCATATCGGATTGCATGGTTGCAAAAGGACCACAGAGCTTTAGTCAATGAGCAGTGTTTAGTGAAGTTCAAGATTGGAGACTACCATGATGAGGTACTGTGTGATATCATACCAATGGATGCATGTCATATGCTGTTGGGGAGGCTGTGGTAGTATGATAGGAGCGCTATCCATGATGGCCATGCAAACACATATTCCCTAACAAAGGATAGAGTTCATCATAAATTGAAGCCCTTGAAGGAGGTGGAAGAAAAGGTATGTAGTACTGCGAGAATTTTCTTGGTAGATGGTAGAAACTTTTTGGAGGATATGGAGCATGAGCATCATTGCTTTGCATTGATTTCTAAGATTAGTCAAGAGAAATGTGAAAATGTACCAGCAGAAGTCTCATATTTGTTAGAAGAATTTCAGGATATTATCTTTGATAATGTACCAAAAGGTTTACCACCAGTGAGGAAAATGAGTCACCAAATGGATTTGATACTAGAAGCTAGTTTGCCGAATAAGGCAGCCCACAGAATGACTCTTGTAGAGAGTGAAGAGCTAAACAGACAAGTTCAAGAGCTGTTAAGGAAGGGACTAATAAGGGAGAGCCTAAGTCCATGTGTGGTACCTGCAGTACTAGCACCAAAGAAAGATGGAGAATGGAGAATGTGTATAGATTCTCGGGCCATCAATAAAATCAAAATCAAGTACAGATTTCCATTTCCTAGAATGGATGACATAATGGATTGTTTGAGTGGAGCCAAGTACTTCACTAAGATTAATCTAAAGAGTGGGTATCACTAGAGTTGAATCAAAGAAGGAGATGAATGGAAGATAGCCTTCAAGAGAAAGGAGGGTTTGTATGAGTGGTTAGTCATGCCATTTGGGCTAACCAATGCACCGAGCACATTCATGCGGCTCATGAACGAGGTACTAAATTTTTTTTGAGAAGTTTTGTTATTTTTTATTTAGATGACATTTTAATTTTCAGTAAGACTTGGGATGAGCATTTGATGCATATCAGAAGAATTTTAGAGAAGCTGAGGGAGAAGCAGTTGTTGATTAATCTGAAGAAATGTAGTTTTGAAAAGAAGGAGTTGGTATACCTGGGATTTGTTGTCTCAGAGGAAGGTCTTAAGATGGACCCAGAGAAGGTGAGAGCTATCATTGAATGGCCTACACCAAGGAGTGCCACAGAGGTAAGATCTTTTCATGGTTTGGCAAGTTTTTACAGAAAGTTTATCAGGAATTTTAGTAGCATTTGTGCACCCTAACTGAGACAATGAGAGGGGATAGAAAAGAGTTTAAATGGACTAAAGGAGCAAATAAAAGCTTTGATACGTTGACGTAGAAAGTCACAGAGCAACCTATTTTGGCACTTCCAGATTTCAATAAGGTATTTTAGGTAGATTGTGATGCTAGTGGCAGTGCTATAGGAGCTATTTTGAGCCAAGAAGGTAAGCCCATTGCCTATTTTAGTGAGAAGCTTAATGATCCATAGAAAAAGTATTTTGTTTATGATCAGGAATTTTAGGCTAGAGTTCAGGCTTTGAAGAAATGGAGACGTTATCTGTTGCCAAAAGAGTCTGTTTTATATACTGATCATCAGGCTTTATAGTATCTTAATAGCTAAGGAAAGATGAATCAAAGGCACTTAAAATGGGTTGAGTTTTTGCAGAGTTATACCTTTGTTTTGAAGCATAGGAGTGGGAAGTCCAACAAAGTTGCAGATGCCTTGAGCAGATGCCTTGAGCAGAAGGTAAAATTTGTTTACAAAAATGAAGATAGAGGTTGTTGGGTTCGATGAGCTCAAAAGTTTGTATCTTGAAGATCCAGATTTTGTAGAGGCTTGGAAAGCTTGTTTGGAACCTATTACTTTAGACAGGACAAAATGGTTGGATTTCATAATGGGTCAGTGCAAGAAGTTGGGTCCACCTTTTGGCCAAAAAGTGGAAGTGTTTTCCCTGATTTTCAAAATTTGTCACATTTGACCTAAACATTTAAGGCACTTAAAGATTGAATCTTGAAAAAAAGTTAGTAATACGAAATGTTCTACTCAAAGTCTAGTTTCCAAATATGCAATTTATTTTAATACCCAGATGATAGAAATTGATTTTCAATAGGCATTTCTAAAAACCACTATTTAAAAGTCATTTTTTTTTACCATACCATGCACATGTACGACCAACATAATTTGACCTAAATAAAAGTATTTTTTTAAATCCTTTTGGGGAAAGATGTGTAGTATAGTGAAGTTTGATGAGGATATTTTTTTATAATTTTTTTCCAAATATATTTTTTTAAATTTTTTATTGGCCCTAATTACTGTTTTCGAAAACCCTCATGTACAACCAACATAATTTGAGCAAAACTAATCATAAAATAATTTTTTTTTCATTGTGTAAAGAATGATGTGTAGATTGATGGCATATAATTTTTTTTCAAAAAAAATTATAAATTAAAAGTTATTAAAAAAATACAAACACCTGTCATTTCAAGTTTTTGGACCAGTTTGCTCATAAATTAAATAATAAATAGAAAAAGAAGTCCAATAAAAAAAATTACATATTTGAAAACTAGACATTGTCATCTATAATGGGTTTTAATTTTATAAAAAAATTTAGAAAAAAAATGTCATCAGCCATGTTGGGACAGGAAAATTTAAATTTTTTTCTTATTTTCATACCCACTTGTGTTTGACCAAACTAAAAAATATTTCACCCAAAATTAGAATAACAACTGATATATCCCATAAAAGCCTATGACTTTTATCACAAAATAATGTAAAAGGCCTCAATTTCTTAATATCGGCAAGACCTCCCTTTTGTTATACCAATCCATGCTCTACAAAAAATTGGTTGAAATGGCTATAAACATGAGAATAAGGATTAGGTAGAATATTTTGGGAAACATCAATGGAGAAAGTGGCACCGATGACCTTTCATCGGAGAGAGAACACATGGTCACGCTGATCGGTATAAGGAAAGACTATCGGAGAATACTCTGAAAGCCTTCCCGATAGTGTAAGTCATACCAATGGAGGAGTTCGGTAGGACTCTCATCGATCATCCAATGGAACGGAGGAAATTAATGATCATCGACAGGAGATGAACATCAGAGTGAAAAAATAAGGAGTCTCCAACATTCTAATGTCTCAACGATCAACGAAACTGTTTCGGCATAAGTCCTGCCGATATGTGTGGGAAATAAGAACCATCGGTGAAAGTGAATGAATCGGAACAAAGCTTGCAAGTTTGGCTGAAGCAATACTCACAATGATGTCGGTGACATGTTGTGAAGGTCTCTCCGATCCAAGTACAAAAGGCTATCGGGGAAACAACCATGATCGGGTAACTCGAAATATGTTATCTCGATGACATAACTTATCCTGATGACAATGATGGTCACATTCATTGACGAGGCTCTCCCCGATAGTCATATCGGAGACAATTAGGAGATTGGGGAAGAATGTTATTCACACAGTGATGAAGAAAGTCATGCCAATGGCAACCATGTCCACTTCAACATCGGGTAAAGCTTGGAAATATCTTGCCAATACAAATTCACAAATGAAATATGACGTCGAGGAGACAATTGAAGGGTTACAACAATTGATCCATGAACAAATGTTCGCACCATAAGAAGATATTAAAATCACCTTGACATTATGAAAATCATGTCGATGAGAGAAGTTATGACGATGTGACATTTCACAACGATCAAGAAAATTAAAATGCTTGAACAATTAATTGCAGATGATGCAAAAATCCTCTGGGATACCATTTGAAATCATTACAATTAAGTTTGAAAGAATTATTAGAGAGGAGCCTATAAGTGGAGACTTGGAGGAGAAAACAAGGTAATACGATCAAAGCCTCCGATAACAGGTACCCATATACTAACTTCTATGCAGTAGCTTACAATTTGAATTTGCTGTCCAAAACTAAGATGGAAACCCTGGGGAAAAGAAAGGGCAGAAAACCACAAGGTGATACCAGTAAACCTAAAAAACAAAAAATTGACAAAACCCCTGAGGAGAAAACAAAAGAAAGGAAACTAAACCAAGACTTAATTGATCAACTACTTGGATCAACTCCCAAAGCCCGAAGGTCTGCACAACTTAGGGCAGAAGTGGAGAAACTAGAAGACAAGTGTAAATACATAGGAAATGTTTGGACTCCAATTAGAGGTTATGAATTGTTTAAATTCCACTACAATAGAAGATTCATGAATTTTCTAGCATCTAACCCATGGCACCTGAACTTAGATAAATTGGTTGTTCCTGATGTGTTTCTAAATGCAGAACTCCTCCAACTTTTGGCTAGGCAGTATAATCCAAGCCTCAAGGTCATATGCAACCCACAGGTGGAGCCTATTATACATTTATCTAAGAATGCCATTTTTGAGTTTTTTGACTTGGATGATTTATGTATTGTCCCCATAGTTTATGAGGATTTGGATAAAGAGTACTAGAGAATGGATACTACATATAATGGATGGAGGTTGCCTATTCACAGGCCTAGGGCAGAGGGAGAAATGGTGCCTCTCAGTGAGAATGATGGCCCTCCTTTTCATGTGTCATTATTTGAACCCTACATACAATACACCTACTACTATGTGGGTCAACTCCTAGGATCAAAGGTACCTGATTTCATGACAATTCCTCTGATGGTCATAGCTATAGACATCTAGTGCCACAATGCTAGGTAGTTTGATTATGCTACCTATGTTTTTAATAGAATTGATTCTGGTTTGACCATAATAAAGAACAATGCCCCATCAGTTTCCTTTGAACATTACTCGCTTCTCATGCACATGGTGCTCTATTATGGCTAGGAAGTGGGGTTATGGCCAAATGAATTCAAAATTGTTCCAGTAGACCAGAGGGGGCAAAAGTCACCCATGCAGATGTGGACCAGAATATGGGATAGTAGATATGCCCATTCTAGCTATGTGTAATTTGAAGAATATTGTGTGAAAGTGTTATATAGATATTTCAATCATCCCTGTGAGCATTCGTTATCAAATGAAATAAAGAGGTTTCTTAGACCTAAAGATTTTGGTGGTCCTCCTACTGTTACTCACAATTGGGGAGACTTGTATTGTTTTGAAGATGCTACCATGATCAGAGTTTATGGTTTTGAGGACACCCCTTTTATATTGCCTAATATTGTTCCTAATAGAATTGCCTTCTTAGAAATAGTTAGGCAAATGCATTGTTCTAATGTGATGCATTTGAGCTTCCATGACAAACAGTCTTTTATGCCTAGTACTCTGTGTTTTGGAGATTTCACTGTGGTATCCAAGGAGGGTTATAGTCTCATTATGGATAAACTGATGCACTACAATATGAGGTGTGCTAAGGTAAGGAAATGGTTTGATCTTGAGGGTTTTATTGACCTTACTCGGAGAAAACAAAACCTTAGTGGATACACACATGTCCCTTATCGACATGATGATGTCATCAGGAATTTGGAAGAGATTGAAGTTGAACTAGTGGTTGAGAAATATAATAGGGACTTGGATGAAAAGAGGAAACAACTGGCAGAGGTAGAGTTGTTATCTTCTGGTGATGAAGAACCTGTAGAACAAGAGGAGCCACATCAATAGACAACAAGAATGTCCAAATGAAAGATTCAACAATATTAGTTTCCTGGTATAGCACATCATGAGGAGGGGTTTGCGTATGAAGACCCAAGACAAATAGCATACGATTCTTTTATTTCAGATGATAAATTTATTCATTCTAAAGAATTCAAATCATTTTTTATATAAATGCAAAGGGAAAGAAATCAGGGAGTCAGTTCATGATATCTCTGCCAACAATGAAAGACAGTTACTTGATATGTTGAAGACAACAGTGGATAGTGAATTGCAAGATATGACCCCTAGTAAGGGTAGACAGCTGCTCAAAGAAGCAGGGTGATGATCTTTCCTGGTCTTGATTTGAATTTTTCTCTAGTATTTGATAGTTTTCTGCATAATATAGATGATAAATACAAGCTCACTCTAGAAGGTGTCACTGAAGTATATATGGGCACCAAATATAATAATGATGAAAATTCATTAATGATATGGGCCCTGTATCCTCCCCACAAAAAGACAACCATTATAGACACTGTGAAGACTTTCAGCCATCTCATGACTTTGAAGGCAGGGGAGATTGACCCCTTGATCACTGCATACATTGGCATTAATGTTGCAAAGTTGAATAAGGCATAGGCTCAGATGTTAATCAAAGAAAGAGATGCATACAAACTGAGCTGTGAGAGATTAACCAAAGAAAATGACTATTTGAAAGATGTTGTTAAGAGCACCTTTGGGGGATCAGTAAAGAGACTAACTTAGGGTGAAAGCTCATAGAGCATCCAATCACCATCCATCGACCAGATAGCTCAAATCCAGATTGATACACTAGCCACAGTACTTTAGAACAAGCATACTAACATGATGCATTGGATGAACCAATTTTGGGATAATTATTCTCAAAATTATAAAGCAATCCAAGAGCATGAGAGGCTTGACAAAAGGCTGCAGGAGAAACTAAATGAGACACAGAGTAAAGATACTTCTAACATTACAGGTACCTCCAGTGCAAAAGAATTGATCAAGCAACATCAAAAGTGTTATGACCAACTTAAGAATGATGCCAAAGAATGTGTTGAAGCCTCAAAAGTAGGAGTGCCTACGTTGTTCAAGAGTGATAAAGAATTAAAGAGCAAAGAGGAATGGAGCAGAGACTGTCAAGTGATATTACATGAAGCCTTAGAAGCTCTTAAGGACAAAGACTCTACATCCAGGGAAGCTTGCAAGCATTTGGAGAAGATGGTTACGATGGATGTGATCACAAGAAATGCTATTGAATTTACTGATTCACATCGCAGCCAGGAGTACTTAGATCATATAGCTCAGCTATACTTGTGGTTAAATAGAGCTTAAAGCATTGTTATTTTATTGTTATGTTAATCATGTTGATTCCCAAAAGACTTCTTTGAAGAGTTATGTCTCTTCATAAGTATTCCTATATAAGTTGAACATATGATGCTAAAATAAGGATCAACAGTAGAATATAATACATAAAGTTTACAATGTTTCCCAAAGACCATGTTGCAAGTATATTATTGAAGAAGTAAATTGAAGTTCTCTGATTCTGTGGTTTTATTCTGGCATCAATTGTTTGTTAAAATTACTCAATTGTATGGTTGTCTCCATTTCAGTATTTCCTTGTTATTCAAATTAATATATCAAGTATATAGTTAATTTGTCAATGCACATTTGTTGTATTTGTGTGATTGAATTAATTGGTTTCCATTAGAGGAATTAAAAATCCTCTTGATCAATCACAGTAACCTGGAAGTGTTAAGTTTGGATTACTAAGAAGAACCATATAATTAGGATTGCCATTCTATCTCCAAGTTAATATTATCTGTTATTCTTGCATATTTCATTCAATTGGTTCCTTCAAGAAAGGATTAAATTACCTTCTGGTGAATAACAAGAATTCTGATTATATTGGTTGGATTATTAAGAAGAGCTTGTTAGTCATTTCCTTGCACGTTTATACAAGTTATAAACTAAAATATTGTGCCAAATAGTTAGTTACTGCCCACTATAAGCCACTAGTATTAGTCTTCCATTTGACTCTGTTTACCCAACAAGGCACTGGTCTTATTTCAACTCATCATTTGAAAACCCCATTTATTATTAAAGCATAGTCATAAAATCCACCTTGATATTGCTTATATAATTTATACCAACCACTCATCATATATTAGATATAGAATTAGTTAGGAAGCTTTCATCTATTCTGCACCATTTGCCACTGTAGGTAGATTCATTTACTTAGTCACAACATTTACACTTCGTTTGCTTTAATTTCCAAGGTTCACTTGCCTAGGTGTAGTAGGACCTAAAGTGTAGGGAGTCATCAAACCCTAAAGGTTGATTCCGTCATGTTAGTTCAAAAACATTGCTAATCTAAGCATAGAGCCTAGCATCCTCTTAGGATTAGTAACCTGCATTTTTGAGACCTAACAAGCCATATAGGTAAACTCAGTCTTTTCTCTTGTTCTGTTCTTAGAAAAAAACTTGTAGGTCCAAAGCAAGGTGTTGGCTTACCATGCCTTTCCCAAGCCTAATCTTTTAGGAACGTGTTGGTTCTTTCTCTCTGAATTAGCATTAGGGTTTGCCAGTTCTAATGCATAGGCAGATTCAGCCAACTAATACAAGAGGTTGTGTGAGCTACCTCCCCTTCACTTCTGGTTCTACCACACCAACGGGGGTATCCCTATAGCTAAAAATTTAACCTTGACTTGCCCAATGACAGAAAGATTTAGCTTTACAACAATAGGCAGAATACTCTCATGTTTGGACCAAGATATGCATGATAGATCACAAGGCTGGCAACATTCTTGGACATATCTAATTAGTTGAGGATGAGAGTATACAGGGGTCCTATTCCTACTCCTACAACTAACTGGTTAGAATTATGAAATGGTTTGTATTTAAGTTTTGGATGTAAGACATGGGGTTTTGGATCATAACTACTACACAGGGAGTAGACTGGTGCCTATCTCAGGGTAAGGAGTCAACTAGACGTATATAAGTGAATGGTTTGCACTGGCATTCAAGTTTCAAGGGGTTAGGACTAGTATTTTCCTTACAAACACCACCCAAGATTGAGTATTTAGCTGTAGTTGCCTCTACTTACAAATATCCCTACTGATAAACATTCTTCTCCATACTTAACCTAAAATAGTTTAATCCACTCTTTGAATGGAAGTCACAGATCAAGCATGCAATACAGAAAGTCTATATTCTAGAATCTGAGAAACCCTTAGCAACTAGATTCAAAAGAAGCTATGCATACAACAAATGGAGAAAAGCAACAAAACACATGCAACACTGCATTTTTCATATAAAACAACAATGAAATTGAAAATTTGTGCAACATGCATTTGAAATGCAACTCATAAACTCCAAAATGAGATAGAACAACCAAGAAAGGCTTTGTTCTTCATTATTTTTCCCAAAAAAATGCCCAAGTCTTCAACAACCTAAATGAGTAACACAGTTTTTCTCTTATAGCAAGACTGTGTACTCAGCAATAATTACAAGGCAATTCAAAATTTTGCCCGATACATTGCACCAAGATTGGTGCCCAAAACATTGAATGCAGATAAGGGACAAAGAGGAAAGAGCAAGTGGACTCGGGAGATGCACCACCATTGGAGATTTTCCTCTTAAAGATAGTGGTTGGCTTGTCATTCATCAAGCAATGCCTCTGCAAACCTGCCATTAATGCCAACCAACCTGCAGGATGCAGCAGCTACGTTCCTTGAACTTCCTTCCCACCTAGAATGCAACTGCGGACGTAGGAAGTCCTTCGCTAAAAGTTTGAATCATGTCCGCCGATTCCTTCCTCTTCTCTGAGATCTACAGCCTCAAATCACTTTGAAAAGTCATCGGCCAATGGAAACGTGCCACGTAGGCACCTTTTTTCCATCGCTGACTTATGCCTCTCCATTTTGCCATTTCACCTTTTTTACCTTTGTATATGCAAATGCATATACATACAACTGCCTGATGCTCATTCAAAACCTTGTATATGCAAAAGCATATACATTCAACCACTTACATACAAGGTGGACTCCAAATCTTCATAAAATAATTTGAAACTGCAATCGGGTCTGGGCCTTGCATCTTCCCCTTGCATATATTTCCTTGTATATTACATATACAAATGCAATATACAACCACAGATTCTAGTTGATCTATCAATCGGATTGAAATTACCTTTGAAATCCAGCATGTATCTCTCCCTTTGCATCTCGCATTGTATATCGGATATACAACATGCCATATACAACCCGCGGACCCCAGTCGTTTATCTGCTACAACATACTTTCCTTTTGCGTCTGGGTTGCATCTCTTTCTCTTTGTATATGGGCCTTGTATATCGCATATACAATACGAATATACAAGTAGAACATACATTCAATCGGACTTCTACCTTTATCAACTAGAATGTATATCTTTTCAGGTTTGGGCCTTGCATATTAGGAATGTATATCGCACTTGTATGTTTCCTTATGCATCCGCGATGTACAACCCGATATACATTCCACTTTACATATCCGCGGGCCCCACCATTTGTATATCAACCTTTCGTTACTTTTACCTTGTACACGTGACTTGTATATTTGAGATACAATCGCCTTTGTATGTGCATCGGGCCCCACCTTTTGCATGTACAGTTGCCTTTGTATCTACCTGATGTTCATTTTGCTTTGTATGTCTCCATTGTAGATCGAATGTATATGCGAACATACAACATAAAATATACACGCAAACCTTGTGATATAACCGTGGGCTCGAACATCATTTTAACCTGATTGGAATATTTTTTGAGATCCGCCACTTGTATATATCCGTTGTAAATGCAAATATACAACAACAACATACAAACCTTAACATACAAGCGCAAAATCTAACCTGGAATATTTGATGCACATACAAGCCCGATATGCATACAAAAATGCATACAACCATTTTTTGCACCTTTTTTGAAGCTGATTGACTTCTTCTTCGGGCCCGCCACTGTACAATTGCACTTGTTCATTCAAATGTACATACAAACAACAATGTAAATACAGGGATACATGCATGAAAATGGAGGCTGATAGACTTAGCAATTTTTCTGGTTTTTTTGTGAAGGGGCCTACAAGTTTAAATGCCTAAAACCTGAATGTTTATGCAGGCACCAACATTGGCTCTGTCTGGGGACACATGCCTCTTGCAGTCATGGCGAGAACCATAGATCTCTGGGATGCAGATGAGTCCCTATCCATTGGACAACAGAGTCAAACATTGCACCAACCTGCATCACAAATACACTTTTTTAAATTTTACTTGGTGGCCCAGGGCCACCAAAAAGAAAAAACCAGTATTTTCCTTTGTCAAATACCCTGTTTTCATCTACATTCACTAGATCAAGCTTGAAGATTCTGCCATTGTCTTCCCACAGACAAACCTTGTCATTTGCATATCCAAACATCTCATTGATCTTGCTTTTGTCAACCCTATGCAAACAACTATCAACATCAAGCAACATGTGAATGTCATATTCATCAAACAATGCATTCTCATATGATATACAACACTTATTATCATTTGTATCAGCAATATGCATTGTAAAATGATCTCCCAGCTGGACTGAAAACATAAAACACTCATAGTCCATCATATAGCTAGGATCATTAGGCCTTATTTTATCATAAGCTGGCATATCAAAGAAGAAGAAGCTTTCACATTCACATTTATGCACATCATGCAAACAATTATTAGCTACACCAAATTGGAAAGGATCAGACTCAAGCACATCTTTGCAGCAATCTTCATGATATATGTTGGTCTCTCTTTCATCAGGATGAAAAACAAAATCCTCCTCAATAATAGTGCCTTGATTTTCACCATACTCAAATAGATCCTCCTTAGCGTATGTATCAAAAAGGGTTGAACCAGGTGTTACAATTTCATTACAGTATGCCACTGGTTCATGGGCAGCCAAACATGCATTTTCATTACCAATGAATTCCTTGTGTGGAGGAGTATTAGCCTTTGTGTCACAAACAAAACTATAATGAAATAAAGAACAATCATGCTTAGTACTATTGCTTGTTCCAATGTCTGATTGCTCTTCATCATCTCCATGTGCTTGAATAAAAGGCAATGGTTCAAACATGGGATTGCTCCTCTGTTTTCTTATTTCTTCTCTATCTTGTGCACAATACTCACAATCATCTCCACAAACCCATTCAAATAAGCATTCATTGCTGTCCATAACCTCATCATTATTTTTAAAACCAGATATCTCAACCTTGGAATGGGAGTCATCATTGCTCCTCTTGTTGGCATCCTTCACTATTGAATAATCTAGTAGAGCATTGTTATCAGCATTATGTTCAAACATAGCATCATTGTTAACTTCTATCTTTTCATTTTCACATTTATCTTCAAATGATGCCATGATCACTTGGTCATTTGTAACTACACAATTGTTATTCACACCGATGCCTGTGGACATGGAATTCTATATGTGCATACTCCTAATTTTTTCTGTATTTTCTAAAAACTTGTATGCCATCTGCATACTTGTTATCTGGAATTCCCTCAACATTGCACTAGAGCCCTTTTCAAAAGCTTCAAAATACATACTAATATAGGCTAGAGTATCAGGTCTAAAGTCTTCAGGGATTTGTGAAAGGGCAACTGCAAATCTATGACTGAAATCAATACTGGGCTCTTCATCTTGTCTTCTAATTTCCATTAATCTTGCAACAGGATCAATAGATTCTCTTACAAATTCCTGTCTAAAATAGTCAACAAGTTCATTCCAATAGGCAAAGGATCCCTTAGGAAAGCTCAAATACCAATCTCTAGCTCTAGCACCAAAGGATCTAACAAAAAACCTCATCCACATATCCTCATCTCTAAATGAGTGTTTCTCTATAAAGTTATGAAAGTTTTGGATATGTGCACCCCCATCACACACACTGTGTCCACTAAATCTAGGCATCTGATTATAAATCTGAGCATGCATACTTTCAACTTCATAATCAACCCATGACAAATCTAATTGGTCATACAAAGGATCAAAAGGGCTGACAAGAGGTTTAACATTCTGACTGGCAGACATAACAGGGTTACTATTTAACTGAGCTTGCCAAGCCTCTAAGGATATCAACCTATTCTTTATCTATTCAATTTTTTTACACAACATTTTATCCCCCTCTTGGCTGAGTATGAGTGAATACATACTTGGATTCATATAAATTTCACTTTCAGACATTTTATGTCTTCCTAATACCTAAGGCTTCCCCTTGACATTTAAATTACACAATAAGACAACAAATACAAGTGGGAATAAACTATGTACCTTTTCTCATCTAGATGCTGAAGTCTTGAACAGAAGATTTTTTTATCACAACATACATCAACCTTTCATGTGTACTAAGAACTTTTTTGGAGAGTCGCCACCTCTCCAAAGAGGATAAAATTTTCAAACAACTAAAAGCTCATCAAAGAACAAATATTTTTCTGAGTTCATTCCACTAGTAGAGCACCATTATTCACATGAAAGATCTAGATATCAACTCCCCAGTAGAGTCGCCATCTGCTGTTGGTGACTTAGATGGGCCAAAAATTCACCAAGGATGAAAAGATAACACTCACTTCATGTTCCCCAGTAGAGTTGCCACTTTTGTTGGTGACTTGGATGGGCAAAAAGACAACACCTTCAAAATAACTCCCTAACAGAGTCGCCAAATTTGTTGGTTCTTTGTCTCTGAATCAGCATTAGGGTTTGCCAGTTCCAATGCACAGGTAGATTCAGCCAACTAATACAGGAGGTTGTGTGAGCTGCCTCCCCTCCACTTCTAGTTCTGCCACACCAAGGGGGGTATCCCTATAGCTAAAGATTTAACCTTGACTCATCCAATGACAGAAAGATTTAACTTTACAACAACAGGCAAAATACTCTCATGTTTGGACCAAGATATGCATGATAGATCACAAGGCTGGTAACATTCTTGGACATATCTAACTGGTTGAGGATGAGAGTATGTAGGGGTCCTATTCCTACTCCTACAACTAATTGGTTGGAATTATGAAATGGTTTGTATTTAAGTTTTGGATGTAAGACATGGGGTTTTGGATAATAACTACTACACAGGGAGTAGACTGGTGCCTATCTCAAGGCAAGGAGTCAACTAGACATATACAAGTGAAAGGTTTGCACTGGCATTCATGTTTCAAGGGGTTAGGACTGGTATTTGCCTTACAAACACCACCCAAGACTGAGTATTTAGCTGCCTCTACTTACAAATATCCCTACTGATAAACATTCTTCTCCATACTTAACCTAAAATAGTTTAATCCACTCTTTGAATGGAAGTCACAGATCAAGCATGCAATACAGAAAGTCTATATTCTAGAATCTGAGAAACCCTTAGCAACCAGATTCAGAAGAAGCTATGCATACAACAAATGGAGACAAGCAACGAAACACATGCAACACTGCATTTTTCATATAAAACAACAATGAAACTAAAAATTTGTGCAACATGCATTTGAAATGCAACTCATAAACTCCAAAAATGAGATAGAACAACCAAGAAAGGCTTTGTTATTCATTATTTTTCCCAAAAAAATGCCCAAGTCTTCAACAACCTAAATGAGTAACACAGTTTGCCTCTTATAGCAAGACTGCATACTTAGCAATAATTATAAGGTAATTCAAAATTCTACCTGATACATTGCACCAAGAATAGCGCCCAAATCATTGAATGCAGATGAGGGACAAAGAGGAAAGAGCAGGTGGACTCGAGAGATGTGCCACCATTGGAGATTTTCCTCTTAAAGATAGTGGTTAGCTTGTCATTCATCGAGCAATGCCTCTGCAAACCTGCCATTAATGCCAACCAAACCGCGGGATGCAGCAGCTGCGTTCCTTGAACTTCCTTCTCGCTTGGAATGCAACTGCGGATGCAGGAAATCCTTCACTAAAAGTTTGAATCATGTCCACTGATTCCTTCCTCTTCTCTGAGATCTACAGCCTCAAATCACTTTGAAAAGTCATCAGCCAATGGAAACATGCCACGTAGGCACCTTTTTTCCATCACCAACTTATGCATCTCCATTTTGCCATTTCGCCTTTTTTGCCTTTGTATATGCAAATGCTTATACATACAACTACCTGATGCTCATTCAAAACCTTGTATATGCAAAAGCATGTACATTCAACCACTTACATACAAGGTGGACCCCAAATCTTCATAAAACAATTTGAAACTGCAATCAGGTCTGGGCCTTGCATCTTCCCCTTGCATATATTTCCTTGTATATTACATATACAAATGCAATATACAACCGCGGATTCCAGTTGATCTATCAATCAGAATGAAATTACCTTTGAAATCTAACATGTATCTCTCCCTTTGCATCTCATGTTGTATATTAGATATACAACATGCCATATACAACCCGCGGATCCCAGTCGTTTATCTGCTACAACATACTTTCCTTTCGCATCTGGGTTGCATCTCTTTCTCTTTGTATATGGGCCTTGTATGCCTTGTATATCACATATAAAATGTGAATATACAAGCAGAACATACATTCAATCAGACTTCTACCTTTATCAACTAGAATGTATATCTTTTTGGGTCTGGGCCTTGCATATTAGGAATGTATATCACACTTGTATGTTTCCTTATGCATTCGTGATGTACAACCTGATATACATTCCACTTTGCATATCCACGGGTCCCACCATTTGTATATCGGCCTTTCGTTACTTTTACCTTGTACATGTGACTTGTATATTTGAGATACAATCACCTTTGTATGTGCATCGGGCCCCACCTTTTGCATGTGTAGTTGCTTTTGTATCTACCCGATGTTCATTCTACTTTGTATGTCTCCATTGTAGATCGAATGCATATGTGAACATACAACATAAAATATACATGCAAACCTTGTGATACAACCGCGGGCCTGACCATCATTTTAACCCGATTGGAATATTTTTTGAGATCTACCACTTGTATATATCTGTTGTATATGCAAATATACAACAACATACAAACCTTAACATACAAGTGCAGAATCTAACCTGGAATATTCGATGCACATACAAGCCCGATATGCATACAGAAATGCATACAACCATTCTTTGCACCTTTTTTGAAATCGATTGACTTCTTCTTCGGGCCCGCCACTGTACAACTGCACTTGTTCATTCAAATGTACATACAAATAGCAATGTATATACAAGGATACATGCATGAAAATGGAGGCCGATAGACTTAGCAATTTTTTTGGTTTTTTTGTGAAGGGGCCTGTAGATTTAAATGCCTGAAACCTGAATGTTTATGCAGGCACCAACAGAATGGATACCCATTCTAAAATGGGTATGCATTATGAATGGGTACTCGTTCCTTTTGTGTGGGAAAAAAAAGCGCGCATGATTTTTTTTCAAATTTAAATATCTACATAGAAATGGGTACCCGTTCCTAAACGGGTACCCATTTAGGATCGGGCACCCATTCCTAAATGGGTACCTGTTTCTGTCAGGATTTTTTTTTGCCCATGACTTCCCCTCTATGTGGACCCAACTTCTTGCACTTACCCTGATCCAAGATGGCATGTTGTTTAGAGGAAGCCAGTTGTGCATTCCAAGGAGTTCCATGAGAGAGAACCTAATTAAGGAGAAGCATAGTGGAGGATTGGCTGGACACTTTGGTCGAGATAAGACCATTGCTATTGTTGGTGAAAATTATTATTGGCCATAGTTGTAGTAGGATGTGAGGAAAATTATGTAGAGTTGTAGAGTGTGTCAGATGGCAAAAGGAACAAGTCAGAATATAGGGCTATATCAGCCATTACCTGTACCAGAGAAGCCATGGGATGATATTAGTATCGATTTTGTTCTTAGTTTACCAAGGACATAGAGAGGACATGATTCCATTTTTGTGGTGGTGGATAGATTCTCAAAGATCTAACATTTCATTCCTTGCAAGAAGACTAATGATGTTGTTCATATTGCTGAATTATTTTTCAAGGAGGTGGTGAGATTACACGGTCTACCAAAGAACATAGGTTCATATCGAGATACCAAGTTTGTTAGTTATTTCTAGAGGACATTGTGGAAGAAGTTAAAGACTGATTTGAAGTTTAGTTCTGCACACCATCCACAAACTGATGGGTAGACAGAAGTGGTGAATAGGATTTTGGGTAACCTGATATGATGCTTAGTAGGAGATAAGCCTAAGGGATGGGATTTGATTTTACCACAGGCAGAATTTGCTTACAACAATTCTATCAATAGGAGTACTGGTAAATCACCATTCCAAATTGTATATGGCAATAGTCCAAGAAGTGCTTCTGAGTTAAGGAAGCTGGACAAAGGAGAAAAGATAAGTACTGAAGCTGAAGACTTTGTAGAACATATGAAGAATTTGCATGAAGAGGTGAGGAAGCACATTAATAAGATGAATATTCAGTACAAGGATAAGGTAGATCAAAAGAGGAGATATAATGAGTTCCATGTAGGAGATGAAGTCATGGTTCACTTGAGAAAAGAAAGGTTTCCAATTGGAACATACAATAAGTTGAAAATGAAGAAATTTGGACCGTGCAGAATCATGAAGAAGCATGATTCAGGAAATGCATATGAGGTAGAGGTACTGAGTGGGATCAATATTTCCCCTATGTTCAACATTGCTGATTTAACAAAATATCGTGAGGGTGGCACAGATGATGAACCAACAGAAGAACAGTGGAGTATTCTGGCATCTACTTCAAGGAAAGAGATAGAAGAGATCTTGGATAGTCATGTGGGAAGGAGTACTCGGAACAAGCAATATGAAGAATATCTGGTGAAATGGAATGGAAGGCCTATTGAAGATTCTTCTTGGCTGTCGAATGCAGAGGTTGACTGTTTGGGTTTTCCTCAAACAAACACTTGAGATGTGACAGGGTCACCTCTCAAATTACCCTGGGTGTTTGATGTAGGAGCATCCAATGGTGTAAGGGTAATCTTGCATCGCCCAAAAAGATGTTGCTTCAAAATCATTATAATTGTTTTCATTTCTTTCCATAATTAGTATTTTTGGTTCCATAATCTCCTGAATAATGATGTAGGACTTTCAGTTTTTCCAAAACTACTAAAAATAGAAAACTACCAGTTTTGGAAAGTTTTCCTGCCATTTTAGGAAAGTTTGCATTTGGGCACGGATTGAAGCAAAAACTTGCAAAAAGATTCATAACGGAAATATAAGACCTTTGGTGAAGGAATCAAACAAAAATCATTTGTGAGCTGAAAGATATTAAAGTTTTTGTTTTCCAAAAAGCCCCTGAAAATTTTTGAAACGAGATATGAGGCACTAAAACATCCCATAACGTCCTGAAAAGTTGACATAAATCTGTTTACAGATTTCTAGTACAATAGTTCACATCATGATATTTCTAGCACGATAGTTCACATCACAAGCTTTCCAGCGCTTAAAACAGTTTGTCAATCAGACACCTAGATCAAAAGTTATGCTTCCCAGAAGTTGACCTACTTTTGGAGGGAGTTACAAAATTTGAAATTTAGCTAGAGGCTGGCAAAAAGTGCTATTTATGACTATTTTGGGAACCCTATACAGTAGTAGAGTTAAGGGGGGAATGTGTAGAGTCAAGAATAGGTGGGAAAATAGAAATCCTAGCTGATTTGAGGTTACAAAAGGCAAAAGATTCCAGAGCCTAGCGAGGTGTAGTTGTAGTGTGTTGCAGCCTGTGGAGGATTGATACCTTTGATTATAATTGAGCTTTTGTAATGTAATAAGTTGTCCAAATCAATAAAGAAATATTCTATTTTCTATGTGCCATTTCTATTGTGTGTTTTATGATTTACCCCCTTCATCAGACACTCTTAATAAGCTCCTTATGATGGACAAATGTGGAATACTTAAGGCCTACAATCTTGTGAGGAAACTTCAATACTATGTAGCTTGTAATATCTTTACAACATTTGAAAGGCTTTTAACATTCTTTCACAACTCCAAACAAAATTTTCTTTCTCTAGGGTTTATGTAGTCTTTTGGGACAAGAAAACAATAGGCCATGCAAAGGCTTGGCATAGTTTTTACCCATAAGGACTCGCATTGCTCAGAGATACTAATATCAACTTGTAGAGGCTCTTGTATACCATGGACTTCTCTTTATCTTAATGCCTTTGTTAACTGTACTTGCATGCTTTATAGGTTTTTCATCCTTGTATTCCTTCTCTGCTGTATAGATTGTGGTAGGATTTCGTAGACTTTCAACACTTGCAACCTTGAGCAGAACCTTCATGATTTTGTACACATTTTTCTCTCCATATCAGATACATCTCCACACTGTATCATTTAGTTTGAAAAGTCTACTATAGATCTGTCATGCATAAATGCTACCTTCTTGATGCTATTTGGGTGCACAAGAATGATATATATGAAACATAGAAACCATTCCTCTTTCCTTCTATGTGCAATGCATGAGAAAATGGAGTTGTTTCTATGGTAGGAACCTGCAACCAACTAATTAAGAAAACCTAAATGTTATAAAAGAAAAAGGAAACCCTAACTCAATGTAGACCAAAACACATAAACATGACTATAACCTTTCTTTGGTTTAACAAGACACTTCCCTCCATCATGATGTACGTGGCATTTTTGTCAGAAATAAGGTTTTGGACATGAAAACATGGATTTTTTTACCTTTGACTCTACAAACACTTTATTTTCCTGCATGTATGCAACGTGGAACATGCTTTTGGATGTGGTGGAGATTTAGCCTTTGATATCACATATCAACGACATAGATGACAAAAGTGACTTTTCTTTAACAACATAAGGTTTTAGGAAACAACTTCAAACGTTTTTTCTATGCCATCTAAGCAATACAACATATGAATTTGAATGATTAAGAGTTCTTCTTGATACATGTATGCAAACTTAATTTCACTTTCATTATTATAAGTAAAACCAAGGATTGAAAAAAATCACTTTATAATGCTAAAATGCTTCACAATATAACCTATCAAGAAGAGCAATGACTTAACACAACCTGAAACTTCACAACTAGTGGGCATAGGCTCATTAAAACCTTAGGACACTCATGCTTTCTTATTTGGGCCAAAGAGTACAAATGAGTAACAATTTTATAAGAAAAATATGTTTCAATGTAACTAATAAATTCATACATCTTTTAAATCATAGATATTGTAAAATTTTGTCCAGTATCGATGTCTTCGAAATACAAGGCAACTTACAGAAGTACATATGGGACATGACTATGAAGAGATTTTAAATTGTGTAGAACAACATACAATGTGTAGAGGGTGCATGTCTACACAAGAAAAGAGGACAAAGGGTTTGTAGGTAAGATTTAAAATCTTCCCAATTATTATTTACAAATTCAATATAATATGAGTACAGAGAAATAAAAAAGTGTTATTATTAATTATAGGTATAATGCTCCATGACCATTAAATCTTGAGGGATCAAAATTATATGAAGACTCAAAGACAGGTGAAAATAAATTTGAACTGGCAAGAAATGATGATAGATTAAATACACACAATCACTATATACTACAATTATGGAGAGAAAACATAGATTGGCAACCTATTCTTTCCAAACATGTTGTAATCAAGTACATTGTCAAGTATGCAGCTAAAATAGTAAAGAGTTCAGAAACTTATTATCAAATGTTGATGTGGCTTGCAAACATTGAAAACCCTGATGATTTAGCATCAAAAGCATACATAAGGTTTCTTACTAAAACAATTATAGAAAGAGACATTGGGGCACAAGAAATATGTTGCATGCTATTGGAATTTCCATTAGTAGAGAGCAGTAGAATTTTTTTCAATTTGAATGTTTCATGTGAGGTGTTCAAACCTATAGCTAGAAAAGATGAAGATGACTATGAAGAACATACACAATCTTTCATTGATGGATATAAGAATAGGTGCATTGCATGGAAGCTGTTTTGCTTATTGAAGTAGCTAGACCATGGATATAATCCAAAGTGAAGAAGAGATAAAAAATGGGAGGTAAGGGGAATGAAAACTATCATGAGAGTGTTTCCAAGGTTTATATCTATTCCTCAACGTCAATCAAATAAATGGGTTGATTTTTGCTAGTCTGAATTGTTACTTTATAAGTCATTTAGTCATATAGAAAGATATATTGATCTTCATAATGATGCAATAGTATCAAATTGGGAGTCATTCAATTATAATCCTTGGCATGTGGAAAGAAGAAATAGTACAGAAGGTGTTGAAAATAGCAGTGATTCTGAAATTCAAGATAATCAACCTCTTCAAGGAAACACAATAGAGAATGAATGGGAAATCATATCAAGGCTACATTGTAATCAGATTATGGAAGTTTCTAAAATAGATATGTTGGGAAGAAGAGATATTGATAGACAAACATCATGGTCTAATGAATATCAAGATGAACAGTACACAAATGAAGCAATAAAATTCATAAGCACCATGAAAGATAATGGATTTCTCATATGGGATGATATAACATAAAATATTGATTATGCAAAATTGGGTACCAAACATAGAAAAAAAATTGATATAATCATGACACATTATCATGGATCTCAAAATGAATTGCCATTATTCATGATAGTTCAAGGAACAATAGGAACTGGAAAATCATATCTAATTGGTGCTATCAGTCAAGCTCTTCGAAATATAACATTCCCAGGTTGTAATCCATGATGAGTTTATGTTTTGTCTTATTTCTCTTTCTTTAAGTGCATGCTTCCTAAGACATTCCCAGAGTTTTATATATTGACTGTCTATAATCATCCTTAAGACATTGAAAGCATGAAGATTGGTATATAATATGTTTTTAATTAATTATGTGTGAATTGATGATTGCTCATGAAATATGATAGTACTTTATGTTAATTTTAGTAGTTGTGATGTATAGATATCATGTGATGGAATAACCCCCCATGCAACAAGCACATGGCTACATTTCATGAAGACCACTTGGCAGCCTGTAACAAAGGATGTGTTGACATCCACAATAGATAGTACAAGTACCCACAGCCAAAGAAAGAAGACTCTGAATTGATTGGAATGAGTTAGCTATAAATCTCCACTATTTGATAGTTATCCTTCAACAATTTATGCAGTCATAAATAATGAAGGAACATCAGATCATGCTCCATGTTTTATTTACTTTTTTTATTATTTTTCATAATGACTAAAGAGAATTAGAGTAGGACTGTGTCATCTACATTCTCTTTATGGCAGTTTAGTTTCCTATTCCTAATTTGTTTTGTAATAAAGTCCTGTAGTGCCCCTCCATTTTCACTTTGGTTGTGCAGGAAGTCTAGCTAAGGAACCTAAATCAAAAGAAAAATTAAAAGTGGTTTTTTATCAAAATTTTGATAGATGTAGAGGAGACTCCATTATAGGTATGGTTTAAAACTACTGGGGTTCTATCCAAGGGGGTTTGAATCTAAAGGGGTTTGATCAAACCCTCTTCAATTAAAATCCTTTAAATGGAACCTTTCAAGGCTTAAATCATTATATTTTCTAAAAATATGTGATTTCAGCAAAAATCAGGATGTCCCAGAAAGTATAACCCATTATTGTGGAAGCACCTATTGATGAAGATGGAACATGAGCTTCTATTAGTACTTTCATGGGTATGATGCATATTGTTATGTTATTATTATTATGCAAAGATTTATTTGGATAGTCAGGTGATGCAGTAGAATGTTGTTAGGATAGATGGAAAGGGCAGCATCATACCATTGAACGTATGGGGGACATACAGGAATGAGATATGAATGTTAGAGTTCATTTCCAAGTGCTTTGGCTATTAAGAATTTGTGCTCTAATTGGTATGCTTGAGTGAATAGGTACTAGGTTACATCTCCACCTGAATTGGCAGGTCTAAGCGTACCTTAAAACCTAATGGATCGGTTGATCGGAGATAGCACTTGGTCCCCAACCCTAGCCATTATCCTTAAAAGGATGAGTATCAAATTTTGCACCCAGTTAGTTTTGTCATTATGGTTGTGATAGTTAGTCATTGTTGTTGTGGCCATGCTTTTCGATCATGCATAGTGGTCAGTTATTGTTTGGTATTTGGATTATTAGGTTGTAATTGTTTGATTAATGTTTGATAAATGACTTCTAGTTTATAGCTCATAATTGGAATAAGGTAGGTAACTTACCTATTCAAGAGATTGGATTGCAAAAATGACAGTGAACAACAGAAATAACCTCCTCCAATAATTAAATGCTAGTACTCCACCATCTAGGATGGAAAACAATGAACAATTGATAAAACTAGGGTTCAAGAACTCGGATAGCTTCCTTGAGAAGCTTCACGTTAACCCAAAACATTTACTAAATGCATAAGGCAACATTAATGGCACATATTACACTGCTAATACCCTCCATACTTATTATTAATGTAAATTAAACTTCATTATAAATAATTGTCATACTACCTGAAATCCTATTAAGATCCAAGTTAATGATCAATGTTACATAGACTCTTCTTAATGATTTCCATGTCAACTAGAGTCAAAACTAACTACCTAAATATATTAAAGTGGGGACAAATCATCATAATATAAACTGACTATAGCATTAGGTTTTTAATATTTAAAGAACTTCTTTTCAAAATGCCTACCAATAAGTTTCACAAAGATCTAAATTTCAACAAGACTAATACACCTAAGTTTGAGAACTATAAACATATTTGTCACCATGCCATTTAGGAACTTCTAACACTCTATTTGCTTATATATACTCATCCTCAAACCATAGCACTTATATAAAAAATGAAAGTCTCAAGTATTATGTCTTAATAAAGACTTTTTTGTTATTCAATAGTAACTATGTTAGAATATTTGAATGTTTACCAAAATCTATGAACTATGAGAATGCAAATCTATAACAAAATAGATTGGCAGGCTTCAACTTGATTTGTAATATGGAATTGCAAGTTACAATGAGATACTAATAAGATTTCTGCTATTACATCAGAGATCATTGACTTTAATTACAATTTCTTAGGTTTGAATTCCAATGAAAACTATGAATGAGAAACAACTCAGAGATTATTGTATTAAAACCAGACCCTCATATTGTTCAAGGACATCATCAAAATCATGGGATATGATAAGTATGTCTTGTTGTCATAAATTGGGAGATTCACATACATTGTATACATACCAATGTGTCTAGGGATACGAGGGGCCCAAACAAATAAAGGCAAATAGAGCTGTTAGGCTAGAAAGTCACATTTAGATGATTGCTTGACATTGGCATTGGGCTTGGGATCCACTTGACAGCCCTGCATTTGGGTTGTTTGATCTCTTGTGGTTGAGAAATGATGAGACTAATTATAGTAGGGCATCACCATTGCCGAGATTTAGTGACATGAGACGGAAGCCGCTGGAGGATCTAGAACCTGGCCACTATCAATTGCCAAACCAACAGTATCATCACCGACTTCTTGCGGAGCTGGCGTCGGTGGTTTGATCCCTAGGAGAGATGCCTTTACTAGTGGTTGCAGGGGCTTCCATTTTTCTTCGCAGCTCCCATGCCCTTGCAAGATCAATATATTACTTTTCTGGGATCTCTTAAGCAGCATGGTCGACATGAACCCACAATGCAGTGCTTTATTAAAAAGGAGAAAGAAACATCAACATATTACTTGTATCTTGGGTTTATGCCAACCATAATGGATAAATGGAAGTTTATTTTGGTTGCAAGAAGGTTTAGACATTCTACTAGCGTTGAATGCATAATCTCCCTTGATGTTGATGATTTGTTCCAAGGAGGTAATGCGTAGGTAGGAAAATGAGGTATGTAGTTAAATCAGTCAGTGATTTTTATATTAGCTATCTGCTACATATGATATATTTGCATGTATGTTTTGAATCTAATTGATTAGGATGTGTGATAGGTAAAAAATTAGGTTAATAAGATCAAGCATAGCCATGAAAACCTAACCCTACCATCATCAAAGAATCTAATCTAAATGAAATCAAAGAATAATGCAATTCAAGCACAACATCACCTAGATTGTGTGATTCCTTGTTTATGATGTGGATTGCTTCTTCAACAATGAACAATTATAAAGATAAAAGCTACCATGATAGATGAATGATGATAAAAGCTCAATGGATGCTATGGATGCTCAAATGCTCAATATGCTCAAGATGATAATGTAGACGCTATATGAATGCTGGATAGATGGAGTATGGAATGAGAGAGTGTTTATATAGAAATCAACCAAAATCAATCAACAGTAGAGATTCAGAGGCTATGTGAATGGCTAAGATTAAAAGATAGGCATAGGTGAATGTGAAGATGACAAGTGGCAGAAAGATAGGGCTTATGTGTGCTTGTGTACATAAAAAGTACTACATGTGAAAGATATTAAATAAAAGGATGTAGTACCACTTATCTTTTTAAATGAAAGAGGCACACATGTCGGCTCATGAGATAAATGATAAGATAAATTAATTAAATAAATACAATTTATTTAATTAATTGGAAAGTGGGTTTATGAAAGGAATCTTTAATTAAATAAATAAGATTTATTTAATTAAAAATAGAAGAATGAAGATAATTAAATAATTGAAGATTGTTTAATTATAGTTTAGAAGAAATAGCTAATGAATTAACTAAATAAATATAAATTTATTTAATTAATAGAAGAAATATGTATGTTAGGGATATTGCTCAAGTGTGTTAGACAAATGTAGATGTGTGATAATGCGATATTTGAATGTTAATGATAATGAGTCAATTTTGGGTGTCTACATTTTGCCCCTCTTTGATACAATGTTTGATAGAGCATTGTGTCAAAGAAGATACGATATTCCTTCGATAAACAAAGTTATGCCCCAGTGTAACTGGCAGGTGATGCCCCCTCAAGAGGTAAGCCAGGCTAACCAAGAAGGGTTGGCTTGGATCCTAATAGATGAAAGGCTAGAAACAAGGTTGACACGAAGAAAATAGGGGTTGGGTGGGAACAAATGGGATGAAGCAGATGAAAATAGGCTTGGGCATAGAAGAATTAGGGTTTGGATAGGGCTATAAGTAGGTTCTTCAATGGAAAATAGGCTCATTTGTGCTCAGAAAGCTATAGAGATCTAGAGCTCCTTAGAGGTGGTGTGCAACGAGAGTTGGAGAGCTATCAGGATGGTGATTCCACACAGAGATCATCATGCTAAGAGAGTGAGGACACATGGGTGACCAGAGGGATCAGATGTACCAGTATGTATCAAAAATTTTGCTAAAAGCATGATTTTGATAGGCTAGAAGCGTCATAAATGTACACACTTCACCATAAGTGACTAAGTCTTAGGATAGGCAGTTCATGTCGCTTGCATAGGAAGATAGGTCGCTTAGGGTAGTTTAGATCACTTATAGGCATGGCTTGGTCACTTTTGGAAAAACTAGGTCGCTTCCAGTCAGCTAATAAAGATACAGGCTAAATGCGCATATAGATAGAAATAGATTGCTTATGGGTAAACAATAGGCACATATAGAGGTGAAGCTCGCATAGAAAGGATAAGTGCTCGCATATGGTAGATAGCTTGCTTATAGGCTAAGGTGAAGCACATGTGGAGTTTAGCTCGCATGTAGTCCAATAGTGAGTGCATATGTAGAATAGATCACTTATGAACAAGATAGAAATGCTTATGGTAAAATAGGTCACTTTTGATCAACAGATAGGCACATACGGAAAACTGAACTGCTTATGGTAGATAGAGGCTAGGAGAGCAATAAACAGTCAAATTTTGATAACAGTTAAGTAGCGCAAGGGACTGACATGATGAATAGAATGATGCAGGACATACTACCACCTTTGTTATCATGGGAGCCACATCCTAGAGATTTGTGATTGGTGCGATTATTGGATGCAGAGGAGTGGCTAGTGTTAGAGATCCTTGGATTAGAGCATGTGTCGAGATTGGAGCTGGTGTAGGCACATCGAGGACTGATGATGGCGATGGTGGAGCAATGGATGAGCGAGCATAGTGCTTTCTTGTTACTGATAGGAGAGGCTACGATCACGTTGGAGGATGTGTTTCAGATTCTGTGAATTCTGATAGATGGAGACTGAGTTGATTATGATCCTGATTTGGGTCCAGCTGCGTTCAAGAGATTATTCAGGACACCAGAAATTAGAGTAGAGGACTCAGAGATCCTGATGGATGTAGACACTTGTATATTGACATACATGTATATATATGGTGGAGTATTGTTGATCGATATAATGTTGTAATGGATGCACTATTGGTATTATGATGGTCATGCATGTTGTATTTATTTGGCATGGATTATGTATGGATGTTTATGCAAATGACATGTATGGAAATGGTATGATAATGCAAATATGTAAATGATTATGATATGAATGGACTTATGCATATAGATAGATGGTAATGAGATGACATATGATGGACTTATGTATGTCTAACACTCTTGTTTGGCAGGATATGAGATATGGAGAAAGGACGATGGAAAAGGATTGATCTTGGTTGAGGACTATATAGGTGAATGATAGATGGATAGATGAGATGATGGTCAACTTTTTAAGTAATTGCTCAAAAATGAAAAAGAAATGCAATCCTTATGTTTGATATAGCATGTGAATGTTATGCACCAGGGTATAGAAGACCAAGGTGTCAAGATATCCAATGTGGAACTAGCATGCTACAATCTTGTCTAAACAGATGAGGTCAAGATGTTGAGCCAACATGCACAAGAAATGAATAACAACTAGTGTTGTGAGATGGACTTTGACACTACAAGTAATGGTTTGAGCTTATCTCCACTACACATAATGATAGCTTGCTGGTTATATGTATAGAGTTAGTCTTGACATAGAATAGTCTCAAGTGCATAAGAGACTATTTAGCTTCTCAGCTGCTAGAGATATTGATATGTAAGATGCTAATCCTAACACGTACAAGATACCAATACACATAGGAAGAGAATAAGATCATTCCACAAACATGGCATACGAAAGCAATATGACCATGCCCCATTCCTTACTTTGTCACAACATACCAAGATATAAATAGATCAAGGCAGTCTTGATTAGGCATAGAAAAGGGACAAAAGATAAATCAAAAGATAAAACAAAAGATACTGTCATCACATTCTCTTGCCAAATTTAGGTGCTCTTAGATGGGTAAGCTGGCACCTTGTTGAGAGGAAAGTTGCATCCTATTGAATGCTAAAGATGTTGATAAACTGCTATAGCAAATGTTGGCTTAAGACATGCAGACAAATAGCTTCTGGCTTATTCTTGTTTGGTTGAATTGCTTGAGCTTTCAGTATACACATAGTTTGCTTCCTGCGTGAGCTGATCAAAGAGAAGAAGATGGAAGATGAGAGAAGATGAAGATGGGGTGGATCATCTGTGCTTGCGTACTAGAAACTTCCTTTGTATTCCAGACTGCCTACATACCTTGTATCCAAGGGATCAAAGCACATTTACGATGAAGATGAGACATGATGAATATGTAGTTCTAGGTTTTATTGATGATATAAGTGATGAAAGATAGAAGAATGTGAGATGAAAGATTAAAGGATGATTAGAAGAAAGATGAAATATGGATGATGAAAAGAAGGGGCTATCGTCTTAGCCTGAATTAGAGTGCTTCCTTCGCATCTCTGATTGCCTACATACCCTGTATCCACGGGATCAAGGCTTTAATAATAGAACTGGGATGTAGTTCTTTCTTATTACGCTAGACGAATGATGTGGAAAGAATAACGTGATTGCTTAAATGTTTGCATTGGTGATGTCTTACAATTGTTGGATGTTAGATGAGCATGAAATGGTTGCAAAGATATGAAGCCTGATTGCAAAATGTTTTGCCACATTTGTTGTTGGATGAGTGCTATGGTTGAAGTTGAAATCTTGTTGTGTTATGAGCTAAAGTGTTTGATGTGTTATGAGCTAGAGATAGCAGTACCCACTTCCAAATAAGACTCAACAAGATGCCCCCAGTGCAGGATGAGGTTTATTATGAAGGAGCGACAATGGAAAAGGCATGCAGTCAAGATGCTAAGATGCCAAAGATATATTTATCGCAACAATGTCTCAAGTATGATAGCTAGCATTGACAAAGACAAAGGTGGAAAAGGCTATGTATTGTGATGATATGTGGATTATGATATGGATTATGTTGGATAGGATGCTGAAGTATGGTAGAATGAGTGATGATCAAATAAACCAAGCAGACAATGGAAGCTGGTCACTACACATAGCGCCTATTTGCCAGGTTTTCACTATGGTACTTATCCAAGGTGCCTATTTTACCAAGTTTTCACAAGAGGATGAATTATTTATCTTATACTATTTTTTTGTTATCCAAAGCACCACAAAATGGTTTTCACTGTTGGATGGATTTTTATTTTTTTATTTTTTATTTTTTTGGGATAGCTGAGATTTAAGGATAAAACTTCTTGAGATGAACGCTGTTGACTGGTTCATCCAAGGGAATGCCTTTAGGTGTTGAGAGAGTGTATGCACTTAATCCATAAATTGTTGTGATGATGAAAGGACCAAGCCAATTTGGTTCAAACTTGCCCTGTTTCTCATGGTGTTGTTGATTCTTTTAATTTTCTTTAAGGATAAGATCTCCAACTTGAAATTGGTGTTCTCTAATTTTTTTGTTATAGCTGTGACGTAGACGATTCTGATAGACTTGGAGATGGTTGAGTGCTGTAAGACACCATTCATCTAGAAGCTCAAGATCATGGAGTCTGGATACTTGATATTCTTCCTCTGAGATGGTATGTTGTAAGGATACTCATAGTGAGGTGATCTCAACCTCAATAGGTAAAATAGCTTCAGTACCATACACAAGAGCATAAGGTGTGGCTCCATTGGGAGTTCTGATACTTGTTCTATATGCCCATAATGCAGGATGGAGTTGTCGATGCCAATCCTGACTAGCTTCATTGATTATCTTTTTAAGGATTTTGATAATTGTTTTATTAGAAGCTTCAGCTTGGCCATTGCTCTGAGGATAGTATGGAGTAGAGAATCGATGTTGGATATGAAACTTGTTGCAAAGATCTCTAACTTCTTGATCCTTGAAGGGACAACCATTATCAGTGACAATAGCTTGAGGAACCCCATAACGGAAAATGATAAAGTGTAGAATAAACTTAGATATTTGCTTGCCTATGATATAAGTCATTGGTATGGCTTCCACTCACTTTGTGAAGTATTATGTGGCAATGATAATGAACTTATGACCATTTGATGAAGTAGGATGGATTTTACCTATGAGATCAAGTCCCCACTGCGAAAAAGGCCATGGAGTAGTGATAGGTTGAAGCTCATATGCTGGTGCATGTATTAAATCTCCATGTTTTTGACATTGTAGACATCTCTTTGTAAATTGTTGTGCATCTTTTTCCATGGTTGGCCAATAGTATCCTGCTCGTAGAATTTTCTTAACAAGGCCAGGGCCAGCGAAATGTGAGCCGCAGACACCTTCATGTACATCACGTAAGGCCACTTTTTCTTCCTCAGAATCAAGACACCTAAGAAGGATACCATCAAGACTCTGACGATAGAGGGTGTCTCCTAGGATAGTGTAACAAGAGGCTCAGGGGATAAAGGTTTTGCGTTGGTTGTTAGATAGTTGAAGTGGAAAGGTTTGATTATGGAGATACTCGTATAAATCCTCGTACTATGGCGAATTGGGACCAATAATGTCACATATAAGCTTAGACTGTGGAGCTTCAAATGCTGGAATCAAAAGTTGTTCGACCAAAAAATCACATTTATGTGTATTAGATGGCATGTCTAGAAGAGACCCAATCATAGCCATAGCATCTGCTGCTCTATTTTGTAGTCTTGGGATTTGTTCAAAAGTAATATTGTTAAAGTACCTTTTAAAATCATCAACCATTAGCTTGTATGGAAGAAGCTTCTCATCTTTTATTTGATATTTGTCTAAGACCTATTTGATAACTAGCCGAGAATCACCAAAGACTTGTAATTATTTGATAGCCCATTGTACTACCATGCTCAATCCTGTGATTAAAGCTTCATACTCTGCTATGTTATTGGTACATGGAAATGCAATTATGCATGATTTGGGTATACAATCTCCTTGAGGGGTAACAAACAAGATGCCTGCTCCTGATCCATGTTATGTATATGATCCATCAAAATATAGTTGCCATCGTGTTGGAGAAGTTAAATTGAACAATCCTTCATCAGGAAATTTTGGATATATTGGATGGATATCTATGATGGGTGCTGCAGCTAATTGATCAGCAATGACTTGTCCTTTGATGGCTTTTTGATCCACATATTGTATGTCAAATTCACTTAAGATCATGACCCACTTTGCTAATCTTCCCATGAGAATTGCTTTAGAAAGAAGATATTTGAGTGGATCAACATTTGATATGAGCTTGGTTGTTTGGTTCAGTATATAGTGTCGTAACTTTTGGGAAACAAACACTAATGCTAAACATGCTTTGTCCATAGATGAATAATTGAGTTCATATCCCACAAGAGTTCTACTAATGTAATAGATGGCTTGTTCTTTTCCTGAATCATCATGTTAAGCTAGAAGGGCACCCAATACTGTTGTTGTTGATGATATGTAGAGCAATAGTGGGCGGTTGAGCACAGGAGGTACTGACACAGGAGGTGTTGCTAGATATTCCTTTACTTTATCAAATTCTTGTTGACACTTTTCATCCCACTTAAAAGGTTCACCCTTACATAGAAGATGTTGAAAAGGATGACATTTATTTGCTAGTTGTGAGATAAATTTGCAGATGGACTGTAACCTGCCTTGTAAACTGCGAAGCTGCTTGAGATTTATTAGCGAAGGCATTTCCATGATAGCTTTTACTTTAGGTGGGTCCACTTCTATCCCTCATTGAGACACAATGTATCCCAACAATTTTCTAGATGTTACACCAAATACACATTTATTTGGGTTCAGTCTGACTTGATACTTTTCTAATCAATCAAAGATTTGTGCTAATACCTGTAGATGTCCTTCTCTTGTCTTAGATTTTCCCAGGATGTCATCAACATAGTCTTCCATGATTGTATGAACAAGGTCATGAAAGATAACTGTCATGGCTCGTTGATAAGTAGCTCCAGCATTCTTGAGACCAAAAGGCATTACAACCCAGCAATATGTGCCCCATGGACAAATAAAAGATGTTTCATCTTGATCTTCCTCTGCTATTCTGATTTGATTCTACCCTGAAAATCCATCCATCAAAGATAACATTTCATGTCCGGCTGTAAGATCTACAATGTTGTCTATGCTTGGTAATGGAAAATCATCCTTAGGACATGCTTTATTAAGATCTCTGAAATCTGTGCAACAACGAACTTGTCCATTAGGTTTTGCTATAGGTACCAAATTTGAAACCCATTCTGGATAATCAATAGGCTTTATGAACTTTGCTTCTAACAGTTTTTGAATCTATGTCTTGACCAATAAAGCTACCTGTGGATGCATTTTGTGCAATTTTTGTTTGACAAGTTTTGCATTAGGAGATACTGCTAGATGATATACCACAAGTGATGGATCTAGACCTGGCATGTTAGCATAAGTCCATGCAAAATTTATAGCTCTTCTAAGAAAAAATGATGTGAAGTTTCTTCTTTCTTGCTCTAATAGTGATGCTGCCAAAAAAGTGATCTTTGGATTCTGCTCTGTACCCAAGTTCATGTCTTGTGATTGTTCAACTAGCAGTGTTGATTTCTCATGATAATCAGTGGTAACAAGAAGATCAAATCCCTCATCCTCAGGCACCTCAGAGAGGTTTTCACCTTCGGATATGTCCTTTATTTTTACTTTTTCACAGTCAAGAGGTGCCTTTCAATTTTCACCTAGTGACCTATTTTGTTTGATTTTGTTTATTTCACTTTTGCAACAGAAGGATTTGATACTTTTGCCAAAATATGCTAGTTTAGGTAAGTCTATCATGAAACCTGCTTTGTGATCAACCAATGGAATGCCTTGTAGTAAGCCCATGAATTCTGCAATAGCTTCATCATTTTCAAATGTATCTAATATCAATGCCCCCTATTGGTCCCAATCGACGAGGTCGGGATATACGAGTGAAAGGTTAATGGAGGAATTGTTATGGCTAGAGGAGGCTACGGAGATCATGAAGATGGAGTGTTCTTGGAAAAGGTTGGTAATATGAAAGGGGGAGTCATCAATGGTATCTAAATTAGAAGTCTCTACCGAGGAAGGTCCAGCGTTAGTATTGGAAATACATTTAATGTCCTTGAGTCGCGGTACCTCCAGCTGATAACCAAGGCCTTGCTTATTAAACTTCTTAGACACAATAATGGGTTCAAGAGGTCCTTGTTCCTGTGATCCCAATCCACCATGTCCTTTGTAACCCATGTTCTTTATGATGCGGAACCCATTGTTGTATCTCTCTACTTCCAGTTGGACTTGGTCATTTTCATCAAAGAATATCCAAGAGTCTATATCATCAATGTCCTCATCATCCAGGAATCTGCCTTTAAGGAATACGGTAGGTGGAGCTTTGATGACAGTGGGGGCTGAAGTTGATTTGGATGTGGAAGGTTTACCATAGGATTTAGGAGATAATGGAAGGGTTCCTACACAACAAGATTCTTGCAGTGTGTATTCACCAGGGCCATGTTTGGTGTACTTGATAGGGAGATTGGAAGGGGTTTTACTAGATTATGGCTTAAGTAGGTCAGATGGATCTATATAGGATGAAGACGGATATGCCTCGGTGTTGATAGGAATGCAGTTTGGACTCTGATATTTATCTTGGAAAGCATGAAAAATTTCAAATGGATTGGGATCAGCTTGGATAGTAACTTCAACACCGTTGTGTGGGAATTTAAGGCATTGATGGTATGTGGAAGGAACTACCTTGAGGGCATGTATCCATGGATGACCAAGGATGATGTTATAAGGAAGGTTGATATCAAGGACCTAACAATGGGTTTCTGTGGTGATCGGCCCAACTTGGATAGGCAAGAAAATGATTCCTTCAGTATCTCTCTCAGCATCATCATATGCTCTGATAGTAATAACCTTGGAGGTGTCAACATATTTCTTAGAATATCCCAGTTGTTTTATCAATTTCAAAGAACATATATTAAGACCAGCTCCATCATGTACCAAGATTCATTTGATACGGGGTTGTTTGACAAACACTTCAATGTGGAGGGCTTTGTTGTGTAAGGGATGGATGGATGGCTAAAGATCTTTGTCAAAAAAGGTTAAATGACAAGGGGTTGCAATGCTAGCAACCATAGATTGGAATTGTGAGATATCAATATCATTGGGCACTGAAGATTCTTGTAGAGCTTTGTCAAGGATAGGTTTATGAGTAGGGGATATGCGAAGCAACTCAAGAATGGATATGTGCGCAGGTGTTTTGCCAAGGTGATCCAAGATATTATAGTTAGGAAATGGTTAGGGAGGATGAACAGGTGCTCCTTGAATAGTGACTCAACCTCTTCAAGTGATTACAACACAATCAGGTGCTTTACCTTGGATAGTAATGGTAGAAATGCGAGCATGGTCAATGCGGCCAACGGTAGACGAGTCATAGGTATACTGAATGGCATTTCCAGCATGAGGGTTACTTGTTTTGTCATGAGATGGAAGCGGATTCTTGAAAGTCTCTAGATCATAGTTCGATGTTGATTGTTGTGCAGGTTGAGTTGTTGAAGGTGTAACTTTGATTAAACCTTGATCGATGCAATCTTGGATGATGTGTTTTAAGTGCATACAACCATTTGTTTTGTGTCCTTTAACTCTATGGAAATCGCAATACTCATTTCTTTGTACCAAGGAGCTTTGAAGAGCAGTTCACCATTGGGTGGTGCATTCAGTAAGATGATATCACCCGCTTGGAGAAGCTTTTGAAAGATAACTTCCATGGGTTTCGATAATGGTGTAAATTATCGACGTGGATTAGAAGTTTGGCGTTGTCGCATTCAATGAAAAGGTTACGTTGTTGTAGAAGCAGCTTGGATATTGATGGGAGTTTTCGTAGCTTGGGGGTGTTCTTTGCATCTACAACACCATCGTTGACAATATTATTATTCTTGTTCCAAAAGCGAGACTTATCATTGGAGTTTTGAGGATAATCTTTATTATCGCGAAAGATCTTGATAGTTCCTTTAGCAATTAAAGGTCATTCAATGATGGTTCCTTTGGAAACATGTTCATCAAAGGTGTTAGCACTTTGCAATTTTAATTGGAATGATAGCTCGGGATGAAGATTTTGAACAAAGATATCAAGCTATTGTTTCTCAAGGATTTCCCATGATAATTTTCTAGCCATATTATGCCATCATTGAGTAAATGAAGAAAAGGCTTCACCATTACGTTGTTTATTGTTGACCAGGTCGTTCATGTTTATTTCATGGTCAATGTTGAAAGCGAAGTGAGATTGAAACTTATTGGCTAACTCTGAAAAAGACTTAATTCCTAGAGGTAAATGAGAGAACCATTCAAGAGCTTGTCCTGCTAAGCTTTAAGGAAATAGTCTTCTGGATTTCCTTTTCCTTTGTACTTGTCAAATTGTGGAATTTCAAAGTGTGGTGGAAAATGTATCATATGAAGTGACTTCTCAAATGGATAAGCGCATATGTTGTCTAGAGAAAATGTCTTCTTGCCTTGTCCTACCGCTTGGTTAATCATTTGTTGAACATCTAATGAAGATAATTGTTGTTGTTGCAAAGGGGTGAAAGATGGTATGGTGTATATTGCGGTTGATGTTGTGGGATATATGGAGCCATGACTATTTGTTGAGGTTGCGTACTCACAATATACGTCAAAGGATTTGGATGTGACACATATGTAGTTGAGGATTATTGTCCTGGAGGCACAAGTGGTGGTTGAGTATATTGGGATGAATGGGCACCAAGATTTTGCATCACCTATGAAGTGGAAGATGGATTGACATTAGTTAATGGTTGGGAAGTGGAGTTGGATTTGTGACATGGTAAGTGATGGAAGGATTGGTAGATGTGAAAGAAGGATGGACACTTGGGTTTGTATTTTGGACATGGGGATTGGTATGTGTCATGTGTTGGGTGACAATAGGCAAGCCTTGGGTAGCATAAGATGGATTGATGGTGTATGAAGGATTAGAAGAGTATGATGGAATGGATGTAAGTTTCTCAACATAAGTGACTGTAGAGATAGGATTAGCTTGAGAAACAATAGGAGGGTCACTCATATCAATAAGACTAACATTAGGATTATATGGTGTAGTGGAAGGATTAGTAGAGATGGTAGAAAGCGTATTAGCAGTTGGTATATGGGATATGGTGGATTGTGATGGTTGTGAAGCTTGGACTATTGGTGTTGTTGGTATAGTTTGGGAGGCTTGCACACTATGAGACATGGGGATAGCTTGTGATGTTTGGAGCATTTGTGCTTAGACCACATGGACAGCTTGTGTTACTTGAGGCATGGAAATGGTCATGGTAGGATGAGAAGTATGTTGAGGAACATGGAAAGGTGGAAGGTTAAGATTCTGTGACATGAGAGGGAGAACATTAGTTGGTATGATCAAAGGTTCTAAAGTGTGCTCTGAGCATGGTAGATCGAACGAAGTAACAATAGGAAATGAAAGATATGTGGTAGAAGATGGAGCTTGTGATATGGTGGGGGATGGTGTAACTATAGTGGATCGTCCTTTTGCAACAACAACGAGAGTGTTTGGATCATGTTCTCTAATAGCAGATATGTCAAAATCTCTTGGTAATTTAGTGCCCATGCAAGAAAGTTGCAAGAAGTAGTGATTAGGCTCAGATAGAACAAGTCTCTCAACTTGATCCCACACATGGGTGTCCTAAAATTCTAATAAGTCTTCTTGGGATTGTTCTTCAAAAGTCTCCAAAGTTGTTGGAGGTTGCACTTGTTGTGAGGATGATTCTCCAAGGGTATACCCATGAGGTGTAAACATATGAGGAGGCATACCAATCGTGAATTGAGTTGTGTCCTTAACAGGTGTTGATCTAAGTTGTATCTCAACTTGCAATTTGGCTTCCATTTCATCTCTATATTTAGCTTCCATTTTAGCTCTATATTGACTCCTAGTTTGAGGCATGATGTTGATGTTGAAGACTGAAGCTTCACTTGTCAAAGTTTTGAGACCCAAAAGAGGATGGTTTGCTGATTGGTTGACTGGTTGGTTGGTTGCTTTGTCTTGGTTTGCTTGGTTGGTTGGTTTGCTGTTGGCTAGTTTTGCTTTGGTTGATGTGTTGTTTTTCTTGGTTTGTTGATTTGTTGTTGGTTGGTTTTCCCTAGTGAATAGCTCACACACTCAAGGGAAAAGTTGTTTGCTAAAGGTTGCTATGTTGTTGATGTTTGCTGAGGCTAAAGCTGATGTTTTGCTAATGGATCAAAATGATTGGTTTGATGTTTGGTTTGCTAGTTTGGGATCTCAAAAAGATGAAAAGATGATGAAATGCAATTGATTGGTAAGCTCAAAATAAGGAGACAAAGTCCAAGTATCTATTAATGATCAGAGATAGGTCTAAAAGCTAATGCTAAAGCTGAGCAAGCTGGATTTATGGCTAATTCGACTAAGTCACTAAGCTTTGCTGGTATTAGACCACAGGTGACAAGTGATAGCTCATATGCGACTCAGAGAATGCTAAAGGTGACTGGTAATAGCTTGAATGTGGACTGGTTTAGGTTCTGAAGTAGGTTACAGTGTTGATCAGAGGCGATCCAAATGTTCAGAGGTGATAACTATTAGCTCAAAAGTGATTTACTACTGATTGGAAGTGATTCAGGTTAAGCTAAAGGCGTAAGATTGTTGTTTAAAGGTGACTTGATTTAGAGTAGAGGCAACTGGCTATTGTTTAGATACGAGCTGATTCAGATAAGAGGCAACTGACTATTGTTCAGGTGTGACTCTATTTATGCAAAAAGTGATTAATTGCTGTTCAAAGGCAATTTAGTTCAGGCAAAAAGCAAATAACTATGGCCTAAAAGTGATTCTATAATCTGTATATGGGTAGTTTAGGCTTAAAAGTGACTGTGTCTATTAGGAAAGATGTTTGATTTGTGATTTTTGACAAGAAAATAGTAATTGCAGTCACTCACACTCACAACAATCACAAACTTGTACAACCTAGGCTAGGAAAGGACTGTATTTGTTGAATCCCCTGGCCGTGCTTATTCAAAGTAGATAGCTTCAAGATCTTGGTAGCGCCGGCTCTCCTCCACAGCACTCACATCTCATGCATACCAAGATCTAGGTTTCCTTAAAGGCCTATCCCTCACCAAACCTTAGGATTGTCCCTGCTATCTCTTCTAAGAACCATGTGAATCGGGGCCTCTTCAAAGGTCCCACCTTTTGCATCAACAAATAGAGGGTTTTTGGCTACTACACAAATTTGCTAATAAGGGCATCCGTTTGGGTGGCTATACATGCAACAACTCTATTCTCCATTGTGGAGTCTCCCAACCTTCAAGGGTTACGCCTTGGAGAGTTTTGGGGGAGGTCGACTGTTGGTATAACACAACAACACCCATTGTTTGTGGCTTTCGACACAAACACTTTTCTTATATAGCGGCTCGGAAAGACTTGGCTTTAGCCCATTACCGCTTGGGTCGTATCCCTTCTCACACAGGGAAGGCAAGCCCTCTAAAGATAATAACAAGTTCTCATACACCCAAGATCCATTTGATAGGCAAGGGGAGAGGATACTTTTGTTATTAAATTTGGGTTACAATCAATCACATGCAAACAATAAAAAAAGATAAATCAAGCACAGAGCAAGCAATGATTCATTTTAAGCACCAAGCCCAAATGTTCCTAATTTAGTGAAAAACCACAAGTTTGATAACCTATCTTTCTTGGACAAATCGATAAGATGCTGCACAAATACCCAATTAGTAGCTAAGAAAACAAACTACCAATTAATAGAGTAAAAGCGCACAGTTTACCAGAGGCAATTTACTGTCTATTAGAAGCGACCTCTATTTTTGTCATAGGTGAACTACTACAGATCAAAAGCAATTTTGAAAACACCAGATGCGGATTGTTGAAGTTTAGAAGCGATACGAAAAAGCATGTGGTGACCGATTAAGGCTCATAAGTGACTTGGATCTACAACAGAGACAATATGCAACAAAAGCCCTAATTCTGCAAAAAGTGATTCAATTATCTAAAAGCGGCCACTGTAAGATCAAAAGTGATTAGGTTAAATGCAAAGGCGACCCCTGTTAGTCTAAAAATGATGCAAAATAAATAAAAAGTGATCACTATCCACTTATAAGCAATCCAGGAATGGCTAAAGGCGACAGATTTCAGTGCAGAAGCGACACGGGTATGCAGACAGCGACAGGTTTTTTTCTCAAAAATGGCTAGAACTTGTCGTAAGCGCTCAAAAAATCTGATCTTCATAAAAAACAACTTCAAACAACAAAGTTAATCAAGGATGTGAGTCTCACCGGGCATGCCAAAATGTGATAGGTAAAAAATCAGGTTAATAAGATCAAGCATAGCCATGAAAACCTAACCCTACCATCATCAAAGAATCTAATCTAAATGAAATCAAAGAATAATACAATTCAAGCACAACATCACCTAGATTGTGTGATTCCTTGTTTATGATGTGGATTGCTTCTTCAACAATGAACAATTATGAAGATAAAAGCTACCATGATAGATGAATGATGATAAAAGCTCAATGGATGCTATGGATGCTCAAATGCTCAAGATTATAATGTAGATGCTATATGAATGCTGGATAGATGTAGTATGGAATGAGAGGGTGTTTATATAGAACTCAACCAAAATCAATCAACGGTAGAGATTTAAAGGCTATGTGAATGGCTAAGATTGAAAGATAGGCATAGGTGAATGTGAAGATGACAAGTGGCAGGAAGATAGGGCTTATGTGTGCTTGTGTACATAAAAGGTACTACATGTGAAAGATATTAAATAAAAGGATGTAGTACCACTTATCTTTTTAAATGAAAGAAGCACACATGTCGGCTCATGAGATAAATGATAAGATAAATTAATTAAATAAATACAATTTATTTAATTAATTGGAAAGTGGGTTTATGAAAGGAATCTTTAATTAAATAAATAAGATTTATTTAATTAAAAATAGAAGAATGAAGATAATTAAATAATTGAAGATTGTTTAATTATAGTTTAGAAGAAATAGCTAATGAATTAATTAAATAAATATAAATTTATTTAATTAATACAAGAAATATGTATGTTAGGGATATTGCTCAAGTGTGTTAGACAAATGCAAATGTGTGATAATGCGATATTTGAATGTTAATGATACTGAGTCAATTTTGGGTGTCTACAGGATGCATTCAATACATGAAGATGATATTGATTGGAATTCCCTTCATTAATACTATAGATCTGATGTTGTGCACATTATTATATTGTAAATCTATGTTTTTATTTTGATTGTTTCATTTAGCATTGCCAATAATCTCCACTAGAAAATTGTCCCTGTATAAAATGATGGATATGGTTCACATCTCTCACGACTGACTTCATCTTCCAAGCCAATTTCCCCAACTTTGCATAAAACTCCTATGCCTATAGATGTGATCTGTCTACTACATGAAAAGTGTGTACCATTTAATGGCATGAAATCCAATTGAACACAGAGATCTTATTAATTCCTCTATTTTTCATCAATTCTCCTTACCATTTGAAACTCACCACACCAGCCCATTTCTGCATAGATGTTTGAGAAAAGAACATAAATTGTGCAATCAAAAAGTAGTGTTGCTGTAAATACTCCTAAGCTGATATTGATATGTGATCTATAGGCACCAAGAAAACACATCAATACAACCAGCACAGATTTAACAGGTATTGCAATGATAAAGTTTAGGGTGTCTTCAAGATAGCCCACATGGGCAAGAAGGTCAACCATGCACACATAATGATTAACTATAGGTATAATGAGATAAGGGTTACAAATGTGATTAAAGTGTGTACAACTCTCAATTACTAAACTTTCAAAATCCATTTCGTACATATCCTGAAACATTGAGGCACCCTGTCACCTAGTGCATATGAGCATTATAGTGCTCAGTAATGTCTCATGCCCTAGACATTTAAGTCAAAAAATGTCTAACTCATTGGCTATACCTGTCAGCACATGAGAGTACTATAGTGCTCAGCATTGTCTCACATCGTATAACATTCACGCCAGAAATCTCTTAACTCATCAATTGTTTCTATCAACGTATTCCTCGAACCCTCCAGTCGTGTTTGCTTGAAAGTGTCTAAGTTTATTGGATTCATTTTGTGAATATCTTTCAATTGTTACAGGTTATTATTCCATCTTTGAATGCATGTTTTTGCTGAGTACTTTCGCCTTGTCTTTCTATCTTCATTTCACTTACATGTCAACCAAGGCATTTCAACTCTATCTTTTTTGTTTCTAGTGCAAGCCTATTTTTATTTCATATTGTTACTTTTAGTGTTACCACCCCACAATGGTTTTGATCCTCATCGATTTCTTTGTAAGGTTTAAACTAGAAACTTCTTTTGATGCATATATCCTCATCAATTATTTTGCAACAATTAATTTAGAAACTTTACTTATTTCATTAATTCTATTCCATAATCTTGGCTTAAAAGTAGCATAAATCTTGAGAGCACATTAGTTATTAATTGGTCTACAAACTGGCGCTAAAGAACTAGATATTCCTGTCATTTCTTTATGGCTTTAAATTAACCTTTGATTGTTGAAGTGGATGATATTTAAGAATAGCTGTGACATAATTGATCTAACACTTACCAATTAGTTAATCAAAAGTTTAAGTCTTTATTTATAGTTCATTTCATGAGAGGACACCTTTGAAAGAGACATTGTATGAAATAGTTCATGAGCTTTGTCCATGACTCCATGCTTCCATAATGTCATTAGGTGTCAATGATTGTTTTACTATATATATAGTATTGGTCAATATCTTATATCATCATTTTAGCATAGCCTATAATGAGATTTTGATTATTTTCTTAAGGGTTTTGGAATGTTTTTCTACTAATGTCATATTATAGACATAATCATGTGATTATTTGAGTCTCATGAATTATTGTAATGTATTAGAAAACTTTGGTCATATTCTTTAAATATCTAAACCATAACTCGGTTCGGCATTTAAAATGCCTTGTTCACTTTATTACTTATATTTATATATAGCAATGTTCTCGTTTGCGAAAGTCTTTTATTCATACTTCAGTTTTATGTAGTGATTCCTTGAAAGGTTGTTAATATCAAGAGTGAGAAGCTATATTTGTTGTCTCATTATCTTGTGTGTCGATATCAAATATGTTTATTTATTTATTTTGCGGGACTAGTGTTTAAATCTAGTTATGCAAAAAGAATTGTGTAAATAAATTAGGTGGATTGATTTTTTCTGTAAGTAGATAGGTCATTCAAATTAAATGATTCAGAGTAAATAGTAAATGATTTGGTTTACTCTTGTAACTAATTAGTAAATAAGTAATTCTTATCTTATAAAATATTCAAGAGTTGTTAGTAAGATTGTTACGTGATTTAATTAATTAGAATATTGTTACTATTGTTATTTTCAATTATAATTATTTGGGGTAAATAATCTTTTAATTGAATTATGGGGTTTAGTGAAAATGAGTGTTTGGAATAATGCCGTATTATTGGGGTTATCTGTAAAGTTATGGTACTATGATTAATTATTATATTTAATAATGTGCCTTGCTAGTTGGATTAAGGTTTATGTAATTACTAAACATGGGTGTCAAATGTGTGAAGTATGTTGGGAAGTGTGTTTATTATGTTGGTTTCCAGAGGCCTAGGAGGGGGGGTTATATGATGTGTGGATGGTCCTTATAATTGTTTTACTTTGGAGTTATATTTCCTCCTTCTGTTGTGTGAGTGTCTTTGGAAGTAAAGTAAGTGTTGTAAGAGAGGTTGGTGTGGTCAGCAAAGTTGGGTTGAAGCCATGTATAATCATTGTTATGTTAGCTTGTTACTTTTCTAACTATCTGTTAGATGTGAGACCTAGTGTTATCTCCTAGCACGAGGGGTGGACCTCAGGGTTCCACATGGTTGGGTGGTTGGTGCTATTTCTCTATTGGGTACTCTTATTGCCTGTTTGTGTGCGGGAAGATTGCTCATTGCTTTGTGGACTCCAGTTCTTGTTCCAGTTATGGTAACATCCTACCAGGTAATTACATAATGGATAGTATCTCATCTTGCATCTCTTGGTATAATCTGATGTAATCTCTCCATGTATTAAGGGAAAGCAATGTTGTAAATATTGTAATGATGTAATAACTATTGATGATTTTGTCTTGTAAAAATATTGTTAGGTAATGTATCATTAGGTAGAAAATGATTTGTAGTATTTGGTTATCAAACTAGTATCCTTAATTATTCATGAGAGTTTCTAGTAATCTTGATCTTAGCTTTATGAGTAGCACAGTCGGGGAATCTTAGGGGACCTAGGTTTAGTTTATTATGTTATGTTATACGATCAATTGTTATTTGTTCTAATAAAAAAAATTGTTCTAATAATTTGACCTAGTTTAGAGATGTCTTCTAGGATTCCTTGGCGAGGCATTTGAAATATGATAGTACTTTACGTTAATTTTAGTAGTTTTAATGTATAGATATCATGTGATGGACTAACCCCCCATGCAACAAGCACATGGCTACATTTCATGAAGACCACTTGGCATCTTGCAACAAAGGATGTGTTTACATCCATAGCAGATAGTACAAGTACCCGCAACCAAAGGAAGAAGACTCTGAATTGATTGGAATGAGTTAGCTATAAATCTCCACTCTTTGACAATTATCCTTCAACAATTGATGCAGTCATAAATAACGAAGGAATATCAGATCGTGCTCCATGTTCTATTTCCATTTTTTATTGTTTTTCATAATGACTAAAGAGAGTTACAGTAGGACTATGTCATCTACATTCTCTTTATGGCAGTTTAGTTTCCTATTCCTAGTTTGCTTTGTAATAAAGTTCTCTTCTATGTTGTTAGAGAATGGATGGTTATGGTATTATTGCTTAGTAGTTTTGTTCAAATAGGAGAAGTTTGATCTTGTCTATATGGATTGTTAGATTTTGTATATGGTATAGAGGTTTGATAGAGATTGTGTTATTAGAATTGTTATTATATTTTTCCTTCAACATTCAATAAAGGAACGCATGTTTTTAGTTTAGTCAGTGGTTATAGAGATATATTAGAGATCTAGTTAGATTCTATGGGATCACAATCACTAAAGTAAGGACCACTTGAGATAACTGTGTCTCTCCTATATGTTCATGTGTTTTAGTTTATGTTATATGTTTATGTGTATGTGATTAATGCATGTTGTAATGAGTTTATGTTATATGGATTAGCTAGATCTTGATAATCTATGTTGTTGAGTCAAGGTGATCACTGATTAACTATTAGTTGATCCCTTATTTGGAATTACATAAGACCATTTGATTTACAACCAACTAAATAGCATTAGTTATTTCTTATCAGCATTGCTTACTCATAGTACTTGTCAATCCTTTCAAATAGAGTTTGTTTTCTTTTCAATTAGTTTATTCCTCTACACAACCCCTAGATTTAGATTACAATTTAAGAATCCACAACTGTACACATAGTATGGGAACCATCCAAGAAGAATACGATTCCCTAGTTTGACAATTTAAATGTAACACATTATAGCCAGTAGGTTGCTTAATATAAGATCTGTTGGTCTATTGAGTTGTGTGCATGCCCTTTTTGCATCAATGTATTGGTTAATAATAGAGTTCAACAGTCCACTTCTATTACTTGCACCAATAGGAGTTGCAAATTTCAATATTGGAACCTCAACAATCTATTTAGTACTCTGAATCCCAATCACAAATTTTGCTCAATTAGAAGGAACAAGACTCACAAGTTTCCAAGAGGAGTTTTGACACATAAAATACATTTTGATTGATGAAATGAGCTTCATTAGAGAAAATTTTCTTGAGAAGGTGGACTCTCAACTTCGTCAGGTGTTCCCTAAAAATGCAAACATGAGTTTTGTAGGTATCTGTATGTTTTTGATGAAGATATGCATTTTTTTCTTATTTTAAAACATATACTTGATTATTATAAAATATAAGAAATAATAGTACACACTAATGAAGGCCATCATTTTCCAATACTTTACAGGTGTATCTATGATTCTGGTTGGAGATTTAGGATAATTACCTCCTGTTAATGATAAACCATTATATGACGGTAACAAACATGGTAAATTTTTATGGGAAGAATTCAAAACTGTTGTTACTTTGGATAAAATATTTAGACAAGAAGGAGAAAGCATTGAACAACAAAGGTTTCTTCAACTTCTGACAAATCTAAGAGATGCAAATCCAACTTATCATTTTCCATCCTACCATACCATTTCCATACCACCTTACCATCCTTATCCATTACACCCATATACCTATCACATTGAATCCATTCATCCCCCCTTCTTTATTTTGATCTTGATAAAGATATATGGGAAAAATGTTTACAAATGCTTTGAATATCTCTTGATATACCTCATCCCTTCCAAACAATCCTATCATCATCCTCTTTTCACAAGCTTTGTCATGTAAAATCCTAAGTATTGTACCTAGAATGGGGCATGTTGTTCTTATGTAACATAGTCTTTGGAGATCACATCCTTTTTCTCTCACACATACATCCATTCAATCCACCTATGATGAGTCTTCCATCCCATTTACTATCACACACCCTTTTATCTATCCATCCAATCCCACTTTCATCCTTGCACCTAGACTTGGTTTTCCCTTGTCATTGGTAACTAGCATGAAGAATATTCAAAATTGTAACCCATTGACATCCCAAAACATTCAAAAATACAAAAAAAATTGAAACATTTCAAAAATCCAAAAAAATCAAATATTTTCAAAAAAACCAAAAAAATCACATCATTTCAAAAATACAAAAGAATCAAAACATTTCAAAATCCAAAAAAATCAAAACATTTTCAAAATACAAAAAAAACAAATATCCAACAAAAATCCAAGAAATAAAATTAATTCATCAAATCATTCCTTCAAATCAAATCAATTCTCCAAGTCATTCTTCAAATTCAAATCAAACCAATCTAATTCCTCAATCAAATCAAATCACCTCATCCAATCATCAAATCAAGTGAATAAATTCATTCCAAATCAAACCATCAAACCACCCAAATTCATCAAATCACTCCTTCCATCAAAACAAATCATTTCTTCACATCAATTCACTCAAATATTCAAATCAATTCAATCCAATCATGTTCAAATCAAGTACATTCAATCAATCAAATCACTCCTTCGATTCTTCAAGTTCATTCAATCAAATCAATCCTCATCAAATCAAATCAACTCAATCAAGTACATTCAATTCGTCAAATCAAACCAAACCAATTCATTCCAAACCAAATCAATTCTTCAAATCATCCAACCAAATCATCAATTCAATTCATTCTAATCCAAATCAATTCTTCAAATCATCCAATCAAATCATCAATTCAATTCTTCAAATCTATCAAGTCAATCCTCATCCAATCAATTCATCAATTCTTCCAATTCCTCAATCACATCCAATCAAAATTAATTCATCATCTAATTCATCAAATCAATTCATCCAATCAATTCTCAAATCAACTCATTCCAACCAAATCAATTCAATCCATCAACTCAATCAAATCAAGCAATTCATCAAGTCACCAATCAATTCCATCAAAAATCAAATTGTCAAATCAAATCACCAAATCAAAATTCCAAGCAATGATCCAAATGCAAATCAATCCTTTATCCATACCAATCAAGTTAATCAATCAAGTCAAATTATCCAATTGCATCCTTTGGTCTTGATCCTAATCTTGTCATAAACCAAATCAATCAATCAATCATATCAATTGTCTTATATAGGATGTTGCATTTTCAAAACTAGACTAGGCATCTTATACGACATGTTTTATTTTGTGAAACCAGACACCATTATAATTACCAATCAATCATCAATCAATCAATCATTGGTTTATATCTTGACAGGGCAATACCTTGTTTGTTTTTGAATCATTTGTGCATGCTTGCTTTCTTGCTTGTGTGTGTTTTCATTTTATCTTCCATTTGAATCAATCCTTGTCCTTCTAGCTAATATTCATATCTTGTGTATGTTGGAATAGATTTTTGCATTAATCTTTGCATCTAAGGTCATATCATATCTTTTGTGCATTAGGACTTTAATGCTCTAAGTTTACTTCATCATATGTTTAGACAAGATTGTATTATGCTGGGTCCCCAAGACACATCATCACCTTGGTCCTTATACCTTGGTGCATTATGTCTAGTGCTACATCAAACTTCATGGTTTCTGACTTTCATTACAGCATAATGTATCATTCATTTCTTCTATTCATTCCCTTACCTTTCTCCCTTGACCAATCCCTTCCATTTCGAGAGCCTATCTGTGTTTGTCCAACCTGCCTATCCTCTCGAGGGGGCATCATCATCCTATCCTTTTCATCTATCCATACCTTAGCTTCTTTGAAATGATGTTACTTCTCTTAGTCACAACATTCACAACATCATCTCAAAGAGGGGCAAGATGTAGATACTTAAAATTGTCCATGTCTTGCAACATCACCTTGTCCATACATTACTAGAGACATCATATGACATTTTGTCCTAATCTCATTCCTAATCAAATTTATCCCACTAGCCAATTAATTAAATAAATCCTATTTATTTAATTAATTTACCTCTCTCATTTTCCAACTAATACAAATAAAATATTTGAATTAGTCCTCATCTTTCACCACAATCCAACACATGTCCCATACTACATTTTTTATTTAATGCCTTCACATGTCCAACTAATTTAAATAATCTTATTATTTAAATTAGGCCAGCCCTATAAAATCCGCACACTTGTCAGATGACTACAACTCATTGTGGCTAGTGGGAAACCCTATTTGATCTCAATCATCCACATTGTTCAATTCAACATTCAATCCTAGCCATTCATTCAAATCACCCCTTTCCTATAAATCAACCCTCACCAAAGCCATTTAGGGGATCCATTCTTCAAGTAGCCTCATGTTGTCAAATTTCCTCTAGAATCATTCTCATTCATCTTTCACTCCATTGTTATGCTGTTGAAACAGTGATTAATCAACATTCATCCTTTGATATTTTGCATTCCTATGCAAGATTGAGAAGAGCAATGGAGGAGAGCCAAGCTTAGCATAGAGATTTGGTTTTGGTTTGCTTTGTCATTTGGGTTTCTATGTCTATTTTGTGCTCCATTGTGTTGTTAGGGTTTAATGATTGTTGTTTGTGATTCATATCTCTAATTTTCCCCTAATACAAGCATAGATGCACCAACCAATGATGAATTTGATAACAATATTCATTTGTTTGCCACAAATGATAATGTGCATAGTCACAAAAAATATATTCTCATTGAGGCATCCTATTGCACATAGTATTGCAACAAGAGTGGATAGTGTGACTGCACTAGAAGCATGTTAGAGTGATGAAATTGATATGGAGTTATTACTTGCTAAGGATGAAAGGGTCATGTTTGTTATGTGACTTTTTCTCTAGAATGGAAAAGAAAGATATTTATGAATAAACCTCTAAAATTATAAGTGGATAAAGTTTATTTACCCTTTATAATTAAAAGGAAGATGGAAAATAAAGGATATTATGATCCTTTTGGTTAAAATGGAGATAAGTAAAGAATAATTATGAAAACCCCTTTAAAAAGAGAGGAGTTATTATGTTTATTAAACTATTACTAATGACAACCTTTGTGAAAGAGTGTGATGGTTAAAAATCACCCCTTAAAGGGTTATATAAGGCATTTGTGTGAGACTTGGAATGGGCAGGAAGCATCACTCAAAGAAAGAAGATAGAGAACACTCAAGGAAGATAGGAAAGAAATGCAAGAAATCACGAAGGAGAAGGATTATAGATTTGATAGGCAATGAGCATTGGAGTAGGGGCACACATAGTGTGTCCAACTCAGGGTACAAAGTACACCTAGGATTGTCTTGGCCAGGGATTGTATGTGCACTTGTGTTAAGCATGTTTTGTTAAACATGGCTTTGGAGCACTTGTGTGTGTTTGTGTTTTCTGAAAAAGAGTTGAATGCTTGGGAAACACATGGTTGGTTCTTAATAAGAACTAGATTCCTCCTAGAAGTGCTCACTTGCTGAAAGGGGGTTGAACCTGTGATCCATTCTCCGAAGTGACATTTGGAAGAGCTTTTAGGATCCAAAAGATATAGATTTATTCCTTTGTATGATGGAAATTAATGAAGTATTGAACTTATTGTTAATAAGAAATATTGATAGATTTTGATGTTAATATGATTATGTGATTATGTTATCTAATTTGTTTTGTTAATGATTTACTTAAGAGTTCTTATTAAATTATCACCTATAGTAATTTATATTTGTTATTACATCTATTTTAACATCATTGAATATATTATTCTATCTTAACTCTAAATATTAACCATAACAAATCTGTTGTAATTAATTAAATACATAGGGGGAAAAGTAGCATTACATTTGGTATCAGAGCCTGTTCTAGGGCATTCAGTATTATCAATAACCAATTTACATTATAAAATCAGAATCAACATACGTAACTTAGAAAAAATACAATAATGGTTAATCACTAAAAAGTATAGCAATAAGACAACATCCAAACTATATTGGAATATAACAAGAAACATATCCTAGACACATTGTGTCCATATCAATTTCAAATACATCAATATTTTCCAAGTTTCATAGATATAGGGATTAAATTATAACATCTTTTTCAATCAATTTTGTTAAGGCTATATAAGCTCTAAACAATCTTGTGCCAGTAAAAGCCTTCCTTGTTATGACTTATTGTTATGAGATCATTTGTTAGTATTGTGCCCTCAATTGTACTAAGGCTTATGGATAATTCTCCAATTGTTTACTTTCCCTCTTATAACTTGCAATTATGAAATCGATTGTTAGCTTCTTTATCTCATCACTTGACCTATAGCTAATTTTTTCAAAAAATTAATGCATATTATTTATTAAAATATAAACAATTTTTTTAAAAAGTCACCTTTTAAAATATCCATTTTTTTCTATCTATCACTCTAAATACTTAAATACTTTAAAAATAATATTTTTGCATATTCTCTAACCATTTGTACTTAAATAAATTTTGTCTTAGTTTTTGAAATCTCAAACATACATAACCATTTGTCAACCCAATTTCATTTTGAAAAGACGAGTTTCTCTCGTGGAAAGGATACTTGATATGACTATTTCTTTTAACAATATTTACACCAAAGGCATTCCCTTTGGCAAACAAAATCCTGTCTTGGTGAATCCATGGTCCGCAATTGCTTACAGACGTGCAAGACGATTGAAAGCGTTTTGGCCATCTAATTTCCCATCGCCACTTTTTATCTGGGAGGCTATTTCGCTATTTTTCATCACTGTTATTTCCACTATTTTTTCCTTCATTTCGTCATGTTTTTATCTCGGGGGTCTACAATTTGCACCTCACTATGATGCTTTATTCCTTCCCCGATATATCTTTATTTTTATAAAGATAAAATGTCACTTCGAGACTCTCGCTAGGAGATAGTTGCCCTAGTCAAGTGGCTGTGAGGGTCTTATGTCTCCTGTTCAATTTTTTTAATTTTTATTAATATAATTTTTTTTTAAAAACTTTCCTTAAATTCAAGTTTTTAAAGATTTCATTAAGATAAAATAATTCAATTTTTTTTTAATGATAATTTTTTTGGCTTATACGTAATATCTAAATAATATTTTTATATAATGTTATATTTATTTGTTTATTAAATTATATATATATATATATATAGTATTATTATACGATAAGTATATAAATTTTTTATTACATGGTATGAATAAATTCTGTTAAATTAAGTGAGACCTTATATTTATCTTTAATTTTTGTTTGACCTAATTTAAATTTGTAAAATTTAATATCGTTGAATCATTTGTCTATTTTGATAACTTACTATATCAAAAATTACACATCAATCAAGTATCACTTGATTAAATAAAACTCATGCAGTTCTCAATTGTTACTTGACTTTCCCACTACAATGCATAGCCAAGTGTCACTTGACCAAAATTAACATCTTACATTGTATCAAGTGTCACTTAATTAGGAACATATACTCCATGCATGAATCAAGTGTCACTTGGTCATCATGAATATCAATGTATCAAGTGTTACCTGATTAACATGGACCTCTGGTGGTAGTAAGATATATCATGCCTTCCTAAAATTTATGGTTTCTTTGTCATTGCATCAGGTGTTATTTGACCAATAGTGAACTCTAGATGTAGTAAGACATATCATGTCTTCTTGCATCTCATTTTCTTTTGCACCCCTTTCCTAGATGCTTGACAAGGAAATTTCACTCCCTTTTGAAAAATATTTCTATTTTTTCATAGATAATGTTACCAAGAATTTACCACCTCTGAGAACACGGCAGTTCCAAAGCCAACGTGTTGCTTTCATGACTTTTTCCCAGTCTAGTTTCCTTTATTTTTCATCTTAATTTAAAAATAAAATATGTTAATAATTAAAGCATCTTGAAAGCCTTCCACAAAATGTATTGGGAATGTAAAAAAAATTTGTTTTTGGTAAAAGTGGTAGCGAGAGTCAAATAGGATGAGTTTTTTTAGATTTGAATTTTTTTAAAAATACATGTGACATATTTGAATATATGTAAATGTTAAAGTGGATCAATTTGTAGAGGGGAAAAGTGGATATTTTGTAAACAATGTTAACATTTAATTTGGGTTCGTTAGGTGTAAAACACTAAAAATATAGATATCATTCATTTATTTGATCATTTTAGCCTCCATTCATCCATAAAACTCACATTTCATCCATTTCTACATTTTGGATGTGATCACCAGATTTAATTTCTTATTTCCTACCAATTTAAGTTAATTTAATTCCAAAATACAATCATTACCCATCAATTTGTGTGCCAAGTCCTCTAAATTGGGATCTAAGTTATCATATTCAAGGATGTGTCCTAGGACCATAGTTTCATAACTCAAATAATTAAAATCATCATTTGATCAAAGAGGAAAGAATCAAAACATTGTAAATCCTAGGTCTGTATCATTATATGAAAGGATTTAATGTTACTAAATGTTGGTGTTTGTTATTATTTATATATGTTATTAATAGGATTATATAATTAATAGTTTCATTTACTTGCTTGTGGTTACCATGATCATTTTACCTTCTATGTTAATCCTAAAATTTGAATAGGTAATTGTCATTCAAAAACTTCTTGACAGGTAGGGTTCACCATCAATCTTTGAAGTGATCATTTTGTAGAACAAATCTCCTCCTTCAAATGTTTTCACCATAATTATAATAATTGTGAATTCCATTGCTTCCAAAAAGCACTTCAATATTATTTTCTAGCACATTTTTTATATTATGAATGAACATTAGCTTTTATGTATATTCATAAACTTCATTAAATATTTATATTTTAATTAGTATAGGTAATATTAAATTAAATATTTGGATATCTCAATAACATTTTAAATTACATGGTAAGTCAAGTGCTATAAGGTACTGGGAAGAACTAGTCAAAGCTTCTCAAGAACTCTTTAAATTATGTGGAAAGAAGATGGCTATGGATAGAAGAAGGGAGGAAAAGGAGCTTTAGGTAGAGCTTTTGGACATTGAAAGTAGGTTGCAGGGGTCTCCCTTTGATGATAACTTGATCAATAAACTAGGTGTCACTAAGAGTAGGCTTAGATGTTTTGAAGTACACAGGGCTCAAGGAGCCAAAACTAGAGCCCGATTGAACTGGATTAAAGATGGTGACAGAGGATCTAAGTACTTCTTTGATATATTAAGAGCTAAGTTCAAGCAAGAGCATATTGAATCTATTATTGAAAATGGTACCACTTACTCTGATTTGGATGAGATTAAGGAAATCTTTAGAGATTACTATGAGAACCCTTTTAAGGTAGAAGATAGTAAGACTGAATGTGTTGAAGCTCAAAAGCTATGTTTCCTTATCTATCCAAAGAAAATAGATGAGGTAATGGCTAAAAATCTTAAGCAAGATGTTTCAAAGGAAGAAGTTAAAAAGGCTATTCTTTCAATGAGTAATGGTAAGTCCCCTAGCATTGATGGGCTTTCTGTTGAATTTTATAAATCTAATTTAGATTGGGTGGTGGATGATCTAGTTGAAGTTTATCATGAGGCCATTAGAGTTGGCACATTGGGAAAATAAATCAATAGAGGCCTCATTAAACTACTTTCCAAAGGGGGAGATAAGTCTAATTTGAGGAATTGGAGACCTATTTCCTTGCTTAATGTCTCCTACAAAATTATAGCTAAAGGTTTTAGCTAGAAGGTTAGTAGATATTCTACCTTCTATAATTAATGTAACTCAGACATGTTTTATCAAGGGAAGGTATATTTTGGAGAACTTACTCACCAGTTGGGAAGCACTTCATTGGGTGAAGGAATTAGGTTAGAATGCGGGTATTCTCTTGTTAGATTTTGAAAAGGCCTATGATAGAGAGGGATGGTCTTTCATTTTAATTGTTCTTAAGGCTTTTGGTTTTCCTTAGGAATTTTTGAGAATGGTTGAGATGCTTTTTTGTGATTCCTCTACACAAATTGAAATTAATGGGTCTCCTACTTCCTCTTTCTCAATGGGGAGATCAATTAGGCAAGGTTGCCCATTAGATCTTGCCTTGTTTGTCATTGCATCAGAAGCCTTATTTTATATGCTGAGAATAGATAATATCCTTGGTAGTGTTAGAGGAATTGTATTATTGGATGGTAACTCCCTATTAAACATGCAGTTTGCAGATGATACTGCATTATATCCTATCTTGGAAAAAGAAAATTTAGAGAACTTGAAAATCAAGCTGAATAAATTTTGTTGTGCCTTTGGAGCAAAAGTTTCATTCAATAAATCAATCCTTCTTGGTTGGTCTGATGATCCTCCTAGCTGGATTGGGGAGGGGGATTAGCAATGGGGGGCCCCAAAAAAGATGGTTAGGTTTTTAGGAATTCCTTTTGCCATTGATCCCTCTCTTAAGAACATGTGGGAATGGCTTTTTGCCAAAATTGAAGTCAAACTAAAAAGATGGAATAGGCAAGTGCTCTCTGTGGTAGGGAGATTCCAGGTTTGTCAAAAGATATTATCTGCCTATACTATTTTCTATGCTTCCATGTGGCTTTTCTCTAATATGCAAATTGATAGTATTCAAAAAGTGATAAGGTCTTTTCTTTGGTCAGATGGTAATGGAAAAAATAAGAAGCACTATGTAAATTGGAAATGGTGTTGTGTTAGCAGGGAATTTGGGGGCTTGGGACTGAAGGACTTAAAGCTTCAAGGTATGGCATTAGTGGCAAAATGGATTTTGGGTTCCATGGAAGGGGATGAGCCTTGGAAAGTCCTTGTGAGAAATAATATCAGGTTGGCTCATCCTAGGAAAGCTTGGAGTTGGGGTAATTTGCATCCTTTTGACAGTCTTTTTGGGGGCTTCAAGGTTAAACCTTTTAGGTTAGTGATTTTTGGGTCTATCTGGAAGGGGTGGGAGAGTGTTAAAAGTTTAATCTCCTTGTCTGGTGTGAATTTCCATTTGAAATAGTGGGGGGGTATTGTTATATTTGGTGGTATCTGATGTATAAAGATAAACCTTTGGCTCAGATTCAAGGTTGTCCTGGTTTGAAATGACATAAATTGGGATTGTCTACTTTAAAAGATGTGTTTCCTAATAATGGCATTAAAAGTTGGGAAGATCTTAAATTTGAATTTGGGCTAAGAGATAGCCAAAAGAGGACTTACTCTATTCTTCTTGCAGCTATTTCAAATAATCCTATTCAATCCCTTCTGTTAAATGAGGAGGATTGGTTGGAAAAGCTGCAATGGAAGGATGGGGTTAAAGTGAAAAGGTGTGAACCTAAAAGGATTAATAAGTTGTTTACAATCACAGATGAAATTTTGAGCATTGTCTCAAAGCATGGAATCTAAATGTTGTCTCTAGAAATATAGCTGTTGCCTTTAGGAAATGTTGGGCCAAACCCCTGGAACCTAAAAAGGGGTGTTTCAGATGGTTACTTTATTAAAAAAGCTACCTATTGGTCATAATAGCTATGTTTGTTCTATATGTAATGTAGTTGAAACTTGTGAGCATATTTTCTTTGAATGTTCTTTTGCCTATCAAGTTTGGAATCTTTTTATGGGTCATGTGTCATATTGGTCTTTGAGCAATGATAAATGCAAATTAGATGTTCTATTTGGCTCTAGATCTCTAGACTTAATGTTAAATCTAATGATTTTTTGCTTGTTGTAACAATAGGAATTTTATGGATCTTCGTGGAAGAAAAGAAACGACGACCATTTCTAAGCAAGAGAAGAGGTCTTACTAAGTTTGATTTAAAACTCACACTTGCTGACTCTTTTTTACAGGTTATTCTTTCTTTGGATAATAAGTTTGAGAATCTCCTAAATATTTTAGATCAAGGGTCTTTCGAGACCATCGATAAGGAGTTCAATTAGTTTGAAGTTAAACATCAAAACTTAGATAAAGCTTTTAAGAACTTTAACATGGAAATGGAAGATTTGCAAATTAGGTTCAGTAACCTGCAGTCTACCAAGTCTAGCCTGCACCAAGAATATGAAGCTTCTCAAAGCATTTGTAGTCCTCATGTCAGACAGTTGGATAGCTCTCAAGTAGTCCCTCCTGGTGAGATGGGGATCTTGAATAGTGCTAAATCTGGGTGCTCAATTTTGGACAGTGGCGATACAGTTCCAATGTTAGAAGTTGAATTGTCTAAATCTTTTTATGATATGTAGTGTTCTGAGAAATTTATGGATGGAGATATCAGACCAAAGGTGGTTTAAATTTAGATATAGAGTTTTGTTGTTTTTGCAAACTAGTACTTATTGTATACTTTAGTATAATCATGGAGATATTGTAAATGTGGCTTCCTTAGCCACAAATATTGTACTTAAACTACTTCAATTTTGGTAATATGAATGATATATCTTTAATCCAAAAAAATAACATTTTAAATTGCAATTTTTTAAAAAGTTTTGAGGGAGAATGAAATCCTTTTTACATACCTAAATCAAAGGTAAATAAATAAATTTCTTTTAGATAAAAGAGTTGGGATAATAAATATTTTGAAATAATTATTTTGGAAAATTAAATGAATAAATAATGATATTTAGTTAAAAATTCAATGGAGTTATGCTATTATTCTTGAGGGACAACAAGGTACTTTTATGTTATGATGGTGTGCATAAAAACCAAAACACTCCCTACATATATATAGAAAAATCTAAAAATTAAAATTAAATTTTTAAAAAGTAACATATAGGTATATAATATTTACTACATTTTTTCAAAGTAAAAACAAAATTAAAAAATTACTAAAATAATAAATAGAAATTTTTTCAAAGTAAAATAAAAATCTAATCTACATACTAAGATATTTTTCAAATAAAAAAGTAAACATTATATTATTAATAAAATAAAACTAGCATAGATATCTTAAATACATCAATATCGAGAGAGAGAGAGAGAGAGAGAGAGAGAGAGAGAGAGAGAGAGAGAGAGAGAGAGAGAGAGAGAGAGAGAGAGAGAGAGAGAGAGAGAGAGAGAGAGAGAGATTCTTCTAATGGGTTTCATAGTAATCCTTTTCTAAATCTAAGTGTTTTCTTTTATCAAATTTGATTTCTTGCACATCCTCTAGGCTTTCATTCAATCCTTTTAAAAGAAAACCATGGTTAGCATGACTAATCAAACTAATAACCCTAGGATTGTAATTGGCAACATCCAAGTCTAAAATTAGTCCCATGCTGATTGTGCAAATAAATTTGCTCCGTATAATGAAAATAATGTTCATACGAGTCTACAATTGGAAAAAACCCTATATTAAAGATCAAGCCATGATACTTTTACAATGTAAAAAATGGAGCTTGGCATGGGCTAGTTCAGATCATCTAGCTCCACTAAAGCCTCATGACATGGTGCTTTTCATGCCAACAATCCAATGATAAAGAAAAGAGAGAGTGACGTTCAATCGGTTGTTACATGCCAATGATCCAAAGATGGCATGAGCTATTTTGAGAGATCAACGACTAACATTTTACTAGAGCAATGCAAATAGAGACTACACACCAAATATGAAATCATATTTATTTGAAGTAGGTACTAAGAAAAACATGATGATCTTGAAATCCATTCAGATTATGCAAATTAATAGGGTTATATTTATAAAATTTTATAAATATATCTTCATAGAGAGTACACACCAAACATGAAATCTCACTTATTTGAAGTACATACTAAGAAAAACACATGTCATTTGATTAAGGATCCGATAATTGACCTTTAAGACCTTTTTGGCTAACCTATTGCATATATTGAATTTCAAGAGCAAATGTGTTGACTCTTCTTTCCATTTTGTAGATAGGGCCTCTTAATTTTGGCACCCATATGTAACTCTTTTATTCTTGTACATGTAATATATGATGCATGAATTTGAATAATAATAAAATAAAGAAAAAAATTGTCAAAAGAACCAGTTGGATCTACTTTCATAACCACTTCTTGCTTGAGATTTACTTTTATATCAATAATTTGTAATCTATGTAGATCATGTATATCCTAAACAAATAACGCTTCTTCCAATACAATTTGTTAAGACATCAATAAACTAGAATTAATCATGCTAAAAACTATGAACATTTCATCTTAGTACAAAATAACATCCCATCTCTACCATCACAAAATCATATTAGTATCATAATGTATTTGAAGATAAAGAAATAGAGATAATTATAAATATTTTAAGAGCAAGAAATAATTATAAAGGTTACATACATGTGTAGTTATATAAACAATTTTTTGACTACAAGATTAATGCAAACTTTGCAACAAGAAACCATAGTTTTGATGGCTTTTCAATACAAATTAGGTCAATCTTAAGGAACCTAGGAATTTATGATTATAAATGTCCATAGGCCAAAACTCAAGGTATATTAAATACTTGTTTTTAGTAGCCTCTTCAATTTGGATGGGAACTTGGCTATGAAAAAATGAATTTATAATCTATTGAATTCTAAATTAGTACAAAATAAAGGTTTCATTATTCTATCTTGAGTTACACTTGAATGCATTGCGTGCCTTACATAATTCACAATCCATGAAAATTCATATAAAATAGTGGAATGCTTCCCCTCTAGCCCATCCCTTGTGTTCCTATTGTTTATTGTCAGATTATTATAGGCGCTTCCACCTATTATCAGATCAAAACCTTCAATTGAATTAATCATTTCATCAAATCTTTCTTTTGTCAAATTGTGCACATCTTTCACCTTAATCAATTTACCCTTTTTATGTGTTTTTCCACCCAAATTTTGAGGATAAGCTTGTTTTATTTACAATTTTTTATAAATACAACATAATTTAGTGGTATATCCAAATGACGCAAAGAAAATTTTGCACCCCCAGTTCTAGAGAACAAAGAAAGGATATCAATCCCCTTTACATAGATAGGCTTCAAAACAGAAAGATGGTATCCTATAATGAATAAATCAAAGTGATACAATTTTCCTTTTCTTCCATTTTTACATCTATGGAAGCTAATTGACTCACTACTAGATGAAACACATTTAAATGTTTGGTTACCAAGTCTCCTTCATGTATCTTTAAAGAATACAAATTTGTTTTCAAAAACAACTTATTTACAAGACACTTAGTTTGATATAATTCAATTTAATTTTATATCATAAACTCTTAGTAATGTTTTGAACTAAAACATTCATTGAGACTAAACACACAACCTAATAGTAGATCTATTTTTTCTATCCAAATTTTCCATTCATCTTAATCCATTTTTTATGGTAGAAAATTAAATGCAACAATTATTATGAGCCACTAATATGTCTCCACTAAAAGATCTTCAACCTTCAATTTCCACAACTTAAAGTTTTACCTATTGGACATCTCAATCTCAATTGTCAAGGTGTTGCCCATGAATTTTGATTTTCAAATGTTATTTCAAATAGAAATGTATCCCTTTCTTCATGGGATCAATCCAAACAAAACTTTGATACCAAATGTTAGTTTTACAATGTTTATTCCTGAATTAGGAATAATGGAAAATAATAAAATTTGTTGATCTAAAACACATGTAACCTTAATCAAACATAGAACAATAAGTGAAGAATATAGAGAAGATATTGTGACATATATACTTGGGAAAACCCTTCTAAGTAAGAGACCCACCACAAAAAGTAAACCTTAATATATTAGTGAAACATGTCATTTACTTAAGAACTTGATAATTCGCCTTTAAGACCTCTTTACTGTACGCATTGCACACTCAAGTGTAGCTATCTCTAACAATAGCAACATCCTATCTCTAAGCTTCATTCATTCATACATGGCACAACCAATACAATTAGAAACAATGTCACTTATTGAAGTGCGTAAAAAATTAACATTTGTAGCAACTAACTCAAAAGTCAAACAAATGGAAAGAATGCTTAACACCAAGTCTATCACACAATGAAACAATTTTTCCACTATATGTTATGTAATTAAGCTTTGTGTTGTCTCCTTCATGCATCTTTAAAGAATACAAATTTATTTTCAAATATAACTTATTTACAAGACACTTAGTTTGATATAATGCAATAATTTTATCTCATAAACTCTTAGCAAAGTTTCAACTAAAAAAATTCATGAAGATTGAATTGGAAAGACACAACCTAATGGTAAATGTTAAAATAATTATTCATACAAAGGTTATGCATGTAGCCATGTTTTCTTCTTGAATCCGAAAAGTACTTTCAATCCAAAAATTTTAGTTACCCTTTCACATACTATTCACATATTCAAAGTAAAAGTATGGTGGGCCTTTCTCAAACTCTTTAAACTTCCACTACCGACCCACGAGGTGATATGGAACTCCAAATCAAACCAATCCTTTAACATGCTTTGGTAAATGAAAATTTATATCTTTATTTTCTATGTACAAACATTTGGAAGACATACTTTCTTTGAACTTTATCTTCTGAAATGGTTTCTTGTGATGGATTTTATAGTAATTGTTTTCTAAATCTTAGTGCTTTCTTTTATGAAACTTGTTTTTTTTCAATCCTTTAGGATTTCATTCAATCCTTCCAAAAGGAAACCATGGTTAGCATGACTAATTAAACTAATAACCCTATGATTGTAATTAGCAACATCTAAGCCTGTAATTAGTCCCATGTTGATTGTGCAAAGAAATTTGCTCCATATTTATCAAAATAATGTCTATAATTTTCAATGCTTGTTTTGGGTAGCCCCTTCAATTTGGACAAGAACTTGGCTAAGAAAAATGAGGAGTTCAAATAATCTATTGAAGTCTAGATTAGTACAAAATGAAGGTTTCATTATTCTATCAAGTTACACTTGAATGCATTGATCTCGATTTTTGCTCACTAACCCTCAATCCTCTAGTAGTACTCTAAACAGGGTTTTTCAATATAGCTTTCAGAGAAGACTTCAAACCTAGAACTTGATCACCATTCTAGATACCCTTTATGTTTCTTATCAACATATCTAGATTGCAAGTATAGGTGTTTTGCAACACAAGACCCAAAACTTGACTGTACCGTTTAGCATTAGGCCAATTAGGACAACAAATGGGCTTTTTCTGACATAACTTGTAGGAAACAACTCAAACCAATGAACTAAAAAATGATTTGGATACCCATTATTCTCTTACACAATATACTTCAAATGCAGATGGGGTTGTTTTGTAACACAAGGGTTAAAATAGGAGTGTTATGCTACAATTTAGGTCTAATTAGGCTTGTTTGAATGGCTCACAACTAGGTTTTCAAAACCCCAACCTCAAACCTCCATGAAAATATCTCAGAAATGTCACAAATAGCCTACCTAAATATTTTCCACCTCTTCAAATCCTAACTCTTATGCATCTTCTATGGCCAAAACATGAGATTTTCATACCAGTCTTTAGTAATTTAGCTCTAAAACATTCAAATCTCAATGAAATTCAATGGGACAAAGTGAAATAGAAAGTAGACTCAATTCCACATCACCTCAAATTGCTTTTACATTTCCACTTGACCATACAAGGCCATACAATTCACTACAACAACAAAAATATAGTGGTAAATGTATAAAATAGAGTCTTTATTTATGTTCAATCTTTAAAATCACCACCAACCGCTTGTATTTGACTTTTTCAAGGTGTATTTAACATTTTAAAAACCATACCCAACCATTTACAACTAACTTTTGAATCCTAACTATTCAACTTCCTTCATTTACAAAAGGTGACTCTTCATATTCCCATTTTTTTTGCATTTTTGCAACAAAAACAATATTTACAAAATTGAATAACTTGATCCCATAACCCACCTAACAAGGACTCAAATACATGAACATGGTCTTAAATGACCTTATTACATCAAAATGATTTAACAACATCAAATACTAGCACTTGACCAATTTTTGCATGAAGGCTTAGGTGCCCTACACCACCTGACCATGCAAAAAGAGAGGTTTGGTGACTATTTTTGGGTGTTTACTACAAGAGGTCTCCAAGCATTTCCCTAATAACACTTAGAAAAGAATCAAGTGTCCCTGGCAATGGCACCAAAAAGTGATAAGCTGTCGTGAGGTCCTAACACTTTAGTTGAAAAATATCAGTTGATTGACCAGGGTAGTGCCTGAGGCCGTATGCAATAGGGAGTATTGTTTGGATGTCTCATTTAGAAACAATTTTCTAGTTTCTTTAAAAGACTTAAACATCATATTAAACTAAAAAGTAGTTATATTCTACTCTAGAAAGCATTTGAACTCTATACTAAAAAGCATATAAATTCTATACTAGAAAGCATATAAACTCTATACTAGAAAGCATATAAACTCTATGCTAGAAATTCCTACATGCAACTTTAATCTGATCTTGAACGGTGACAAATTCTATACTGCACACACATTCTAACTTCCAACTATTAGTAAATAGTAGTTAAACGAAAGCAGATGCTCTAGAAATATTTAAGCAAACAGAGCTCTAAGAATTAACATCTTAAACAACACACCTTGTAGGTTTACAATAGAAAACTAAACATAAAATAAATCTAGCTGAAACGAAACATCCACAAAAATAGAAATACTTATCTACTCTACAATCCCGCGAGTGGCCAACTCTTGGGAGAAATTTGTCTTTAACTTAGATTACATTCAATCATTTCCACAGCAACATGGTAACTCCATTCATATCTTCATAACTCAAAAGAAAATACCCAGAACAACACTATTTGCATTCATGGAAAATTGTAGAACATAGCTCTTTGATTATATTCCTCACACACACACACACACACACACACACACACACACACACACACACACACACACACACATATTCTTGGGAGAAATTTGTCTTTAACTTAGATTACATTCAATCATTTCCACAGCAACATGGTAACTCCATTCATATCTTCATAACTCAAAAGAAAATACCCAGAACAACACTATTTGCATTCATGGAAAATTGTAGAACATAGCTCTTTGATTATATTCCTCACATATATATATATATATATCCATGTTTTGAGCAACCAACTAAAAACTAAACTATTATGAACTCCTATATTTCAAATGGTAGTAAATTGCCATTTGAAAAAGTCTTATAATAGAAAAATAGATTTTTTAACTATTGATGTCTTTAAAACATATAAAAGGCTCTGAGTGGAGCCATAATGTCTTGGTTAACCAATAGAAATAAACAAAACTAAAAAGAGTCTTCAATTAATGCATGTCTAAAATTTATGGTGCCCTCAACTTCTGGCGCACTTGACCTCATCTACATGAAGTCCACTCCTCTCATAGGCCATGCATTAACCCTGCACAATTATTCAACTCCACATACCATTATATCAACATTAAGAGCTAATTTCAATCAATTTAAGAAATAAAGATTTGTACAACAATTTATTAAAAATAGAGAAATATTGCTTATAAAAACAAACAAATTGGTAAGGCTAGGGTGATTGGGCAATGCAAAAAGGGTTATTTGTTTTATCAAAAGAATGAGGTTGTTTATACCTCATCATCCTCCCATTCCTAACCTTGAGCAGGTCCTCCTGCTCTCTAATGAATCCTCTACCTTTCTATATCTCTTTTCCTATTTAACTCATCAAACTTTGAACTGAGGTCTTACATTTCTTCTGCCTCCTCATTAATATGGTCAGGGTATTTTAGAAAGCCTTTGTTTAGTTTGATTCTCATCTGCCAGGTATATAAGTCTATAGGATCTTGTTTTGTAACCACTAAGACTGTAGGGGGTGGCTATAAAAGTAGTGGAGGCCTATAACACATTGCTATCCACTTAGTTTTAAGCTGTTGTAGAATCTCTGTCAATGCCTCAGCTCTTTTGTATGACCATCTAAGGTTGGTAGGGGAAATTATTTCCCTCCTTTTCAAATACATAGGTAGAGGGGTATATCTTTCTTCACAAGCACTCCAAGCTCTATCAATTAATGGCAGTCCATTAACTTTGAAGTCTTCAAAACATATCCTAATACTTTCATTGTATTTCTCTTTCATATGCTCATAGCTCTTAACTCTTCGAAATTGGGCTTTAAAAGCAAAAGGATTCAGATTAGGGTATCTCACTTGTAATCCCACAGTCCTCTCTACATGGAGATATTCCCTAGTTTTTTCTTGCCATTGAATCTAATTTTGCATGTTTGACATAAATACCCTTAATTGCACTTCCCCCACAAACAAAATGATGAAGAAATCATTATGTTTTTCAAGAAACAAATCATGAATGAAAAACTCACATAACAAATTTTTCTACACAGGAGATGCTTCTTTAAATGCTCCTAAGAACTACTAATCATTTGGGTCATGTGGCAAGTTGCATGGGATTCTCAAGAGCTTTCATCTCAATAGCTACTCATTAAGGAACATGGAATACAATCTGGATGGTTTCCTAAAGGCTAGTAATAGTTCTCCATTTTTACATGCATCTGTTTTAGCCTGATACAATCTATCATAAGACTCCTTTAACAATACCATTTCCTTCTTAAGTCTAGAATTTTCAGCCCCAGATTGTCTTAGGAAATAACATTGCTCCATCCATTTGGTCAACATGGGAAGAATGTGGACTTGAAACCATTCCATCTTAGTTGGCTCAGTTTGAACCTCCTTTGATTCCATAGTTGGCCTAATATGAACTTCTTGTAAATCCTATTCCAATTCAACAGTTCTACTCACAACTTTATTTAGCTCCAATTTTTGTTTTTCCTGCTCCTCTACAAATTTTTTCAAACGCTGTTCCAAATTGAAGGTTAAATTCTTAAGTTGTTTATCCTTTTCAGATAGTCTGACCAAACAATGCTTATCTATTTCTTCAATTTGTTGCAATTGGGACCGCAATTCTCTAATGGTTCGATTCCTCTATTCCAGAAGCTCTATCTATTTCTCTATCTCTTGTTGTTGTCTATTTAACTATTTATCATTCAGTTGTATTTTATTTTTCAGCTGCATAATTTCTTCTTTTAATTCCTATGTTTCAGGTGTCATATACTCATTTTTGTTATCCTGTTAAATGATTTGGGGGGAAACCACACCGATAAAAGTAGGGAAAATTTAACCTCTGAGTCTGATTAGGTTCCATATAACAACCCCAACCCTAATTCTAACCCTAACCCTATTTCTGACCTATATTTAAAATATATATCTAAAGTACACCGAGAGATATCCTTCTCAAGGCACCTATTATAAATATATCTAAATTCTGATATAATTTAATAATAATATAAATTTAATTTTTTTTTGCTAGTTGAATACAACGTTAGGGCGCCTGAACCCATATAAAGGAAAATAACCAAAAAAGTAACTTCAGGATGCTCAAAACTGAGGGCCAATTTCCAAAAAACCATAGCTTTTATAATGCTTGCTTTTACATACATACAAACATATACGATTACTGACCGCAAAAATCTATCCTTCTACCTTCAAAAACTACTATAATATTCACATTAAAATACAAAAATCAACCTCCATTTCCAACTCATCCGGTGCCATTTCCACCTACTCAGCATCCATAGACTCTATCTCCATCATTGAATTAGCCTCCCCAACACCAGTCAATTGTTTCATTAAATCCACACCTTCTCGAGCTGCACTCCTGGCACTTTCAATGTCCACATCCACAACAGGTATCACAAAAGGTATCCATGGCCCACTGTAATGTGGCATAATTTTTGGCCAATAACCTCTTCCCCATCGCATGCCAATGCTTGGTATGGCAAGCTCTAATGCTTCTTTTAGTCCAATCCTCCATTCAGGTTTGATGAGAGTGAAGGCCAAAGCCCTCACAAACTCCTTTGATTCCCTCAAGCTCAGTAACACTCCTACGAACATCGCTGTCAAATATGAATTGACCCTATACTTATTATCTGCAGTAAGGAATGACTCTCCTAGTATTGCACGAATGACATCCAAACCCAATGAAGATTTCATCTTAAACACTTTCATCAATCACTAGTTCAATATCAGTCCTAGGAAAGCCATTTGGTGCTTGCCGGCCAACAATGGCATTGTTGCCTCCATCTTTGATGCCAAATGCAGGATCAATCCACTTTGAGAGGACGGGAAATGAGAAGGATAAACTCTTTGACATCCGCATCCCCCTTAAAAGTCCATCCAATTACTCTTTTACCAATCTTACACACTTCACCTGACACCTCCAAGTTGAGTCACCCCTATGGAATAAATGAAGCCAGGCGGAAACAACCCCTCACATGAGTGGGCTATCACTCTTCCAACCTCCAGCTGCCAGCCTTACAAGATCCATCAACCAAGGGAATATCCTTTGTCACCATACCAAATTCATTACCTCATCTCCACCTCACCAGCTACTCTAGCCTCCTCCTTAACAAGGTTCTCCAACTTTGGCGTCACTAAATTCAAATCCTCAAAGGAATGAGAGATTAAAATGTCACTACTAGAATCAAGGGCCACATTTGCCAACATATCTACAACCTTGTTTGCCTCCCTAAAAACATGAGATACCTTGAAGTCCTGAAACTTGGCAAGAAGATCCAATCCTCTGACCAAAAGGTTGTTTAGTTTCTAGCTCAGAGTGCTTCCATTTTGGTTCGCTCTTACCGCTATCTGGGAGTCCCCTTCCACATGAATTCTACTTATCCCAGCTGCAATACCCAACTGTAGACCCAAAATGAGTGCCTGAAACTCCGCCCCATTATTGGAGAGAGCCTAACTTCTTCATTTCCATACCAACCATAGTCCCTACCTCATTCTGAATGATGCAACCTGCCAAGGCCCTCTCCAGGTTTCCCCTTGTAACCCCATCAAAATTGAGCTTAAACCATCCATCCTTTGGAAATTCCCACTTAGCCGATTCTCAACCATTCTTCGTCTTATCCCAAGGAACCCCATTAATGGAGGAATATAAATTTTATTATTATTTAATTATAATAATATAATTTAATAATAATAAAATATACAATATAATATCATAATAATATAATATAATATAATATAATATAATATAATATAATATAATAATATTAGTGAATGGGGTTGTGGTTGAATGGCATAGGCCAAATGGTTCTCACAATGGAGATCCATGTTCGAATCCCCCAAGTAACATGTAGTTTCTATGTGGCTTCTAAGTGGATATGTTGATGGGGAGGAGGTCCCCCTTGTGACCTCCAATGATTATGAATCAAATAATAATAATAATAATATTATAATATATAATATAATAATATAATATAATATATTATATTAGAGTTAGGGTTAGAATTACAATTAGAAATAGGGTTATGGTTGGGGTCACAATTATAGTTAGGGTTTTCAATAGGGTTAGAATTAGAGTTAGGGTTAGCATTAGTGTTAGGATTAAGATTAGGGTTATGGTTACAAATACAATTAGGGTTTGAATTAGGGTTTGGATTAAGGTTAGGGTTGTATTAGAGTTAGGGCAAGACCTGGGGTTATAATTATGATTAGAATTAGGGTAGGTTTATGGTTAGAATAAGGGTTAGAGCTAGAATTAGGGTTAGCAATATTGTTAGAATTAAGGTTAGGGTTAGCATTATAGTTACAATTTGGATTTGAATTATAAGTCAGGGCTAAATTTAGGGTTAGGGTTCAGGTTGAAGTTAGAATTACTGTTAAAAATATGGTTAGGGTTAACATTACTATTAGGGTGAGGGTAAGGGTTAGGTTTTAGATTCAAGTTACAATTAGGGTTAAGGTTAGGTTTCAAATTAAAGTTAGAATTGGGGTTAGAAATATGGTTAAGGTTAGGGATATGATTAGGGTTAGGGTTATGTTTAGAATCATAATTAGGGTTACAATAAGGATTAGTGTTAGGGTTCTGGCTAGAATTAGGATTACAATTAATATTATAGTTAGGTCTTGAATTAGGGTTAGAATTAGGGATTAAATATAACACCCAATTGTAATAGAGAAATTAAAAAGGCACATACTTCCCTTTTTGCAATCTACACAATGTGGGTGGTGAATCCCCGTCAAGCACTTCCTATAAGAAAAGCAATTTCTAACTGAGGAAATGAAATGCATGTTGAAAGGCATAAGCTAGAAAGCCTCATAAAATTCACAAATGCTACAGAAGCACTAAAATCCAAAGACACATTTCTACATTATAACATCAACTTTGAAGCATACAATTGCTTAGATATATATAAAGCTAGCAATCTCTTATCAGAATGATAGAAATAATAAAAAACATCAATTCAACAAGCATTACACATAAAATACTACAAAAAGATTCAACAAGTTTCTTGCAAGAAAGAAACATTTATAATCAAGACTATAGTAGGATGAATAAGATAATTAAAAAGTTCAGTGTGGTAGAGATCTGCATCCATGTTGAATTTGAGTGCATTAATTTTATTAAGCAGTTACTTGTTGTCTAGGTCAATGGACTACAACATCATATGTGGAAAACATGTGGACTAATCTACCTAAACAAACATGGATGCACAAATCTTAATGATTTAAAAAATACACAAGTTTAATTCCATAAAGATTAAATTAGAAACTAGATAAAGATTTAGCATGTAACTGCCTCAGACTATAAACTACATCTGAGAATAAATTTATTGAGAAGATGCCAACACAATCAATAAATAGTGTGAGGAAAAGATAAAGAGAGTGCACAATGTATATTAGCCAACTTAGCCTTGGTCACCCTACCAAGGCCCTTGTCTGAACACAGTATACAAGTCACTTAAAAACTAAAACTAAAATTCAACTTGAGAAAAACAAGCAATTACCAATAGGTTAACAGAATCTTGAAGTGCCTTATATAAGAAAGTGCTATACTTTGCGTTAACTTTAAGTTTTAGACTGTATTACAACATCTAACATAATAGAGCTGAAAGATGAATTTCATATTAAACTGTGTAGCATAAGTAATAAGATTTAAGTTGAATATGCAAAACGGCTGATCTAATATCATATGTAAGGCTTGCAGAATTTATTGAAGTTAACTATCCATTGCAAAATAGAGACCAAAACATAACATGCCAGCTTGGAAACAATGGGGGCACTAGGGGCATGCCTTGGGCTTAAATCTTGATCAAAAGACTAAATTTTATGTAAAAATGTAAAATTAGAAAAAATAAACACGCTGCCAGGCCTATTCAGCAGCTTAGCTATTTTTTTAACAAAATTTTTAGTAGATTTTTTTGGAGAAGTTTTATATTTTGACCAAACTAATTTTTTTTTTTTTAATATTAAATTTCTGAAAAGAAATGTAAAAAGTAGCACATGTCAAATTTGTAGTTAAACAGTTACTGCATAATTTTACCTAACAAAACTTTCAAATCCTTAACTATAACTAATTGACCATTTTTTAGAAAATTCCAAATTATACATAGTTACATAGTACTAATTAAAAACTATAGAAAACCATGTAATTAGAAATTTATACCCTTTTAAGTTGAGAAAAGCGAAAAGAAAAATATGTACAGGGTTAAAATCATACCGAGAGCTGTCATTTGAGCTTTCTTCGCTGTTCGTTCGAGTTTCTTGGAGTTCTTTGGCAACTCGGGAAGATCGTTCAAAGTCTTCATTCAAGTTTGGAAAAACATCCGCAACAGAGTGAGATTTGTAGTACTTCGTGTTAGAATTGAGATATCCTCTTTGGTTGTGGAAAGAAAAAATATTCTAAGAATGAGGAGCTCCAAAGACTCTCACTTCCTTAGTGCTCAAATCCCTGCCTTCACTCATTCATCTATTTTTCTCTTGTATCTTAACTATTGTTTTCCTTATTAATGTAAATCTGATTAAATATTTGTAAGAGTGACAATCCAAGTGGTACGTAAGATTCAATTGTTATAGCTGAAAGCAGAGCATGGAGAGAAAACATTTGGAATGCTGGGCAAGGCAATGGCTGGGGCTCCAACCGTTTCCCACAGTGAAAACATTTGATTGCAAGATTTGAAGATTTAAAGGTTTCCCAACAATAGATTTCTCATTAAACTAAGCATAAAGTATGAATTGAAAAAGGAAAAATAAGATAAACACACTGGTAACAGTGGCGTTAAAAGTCTAGAAAAGGATGATCCACAATAAATAAACAGGCCTTTTATACATAGAGGATGTGGATGTGGAAAATGCATGGTTTAGTTGTGTCTCATCTTGCATGCTTTCTGTACAACTCCCACCACTTGCATGAACTACGTTCCCCATTTATTTAGGATAGAGGGGATCGATTTTTATAATACCTTGTTAGTATATAATTTTTTTTTTATTAAAATATTGAGAGTTACTAAGAAAAATTCAAAGACACATAGAGGTATTATAAGCTAGGAAAATTTCAATCATTCTCGAACAGGGCTTAAATTTGACAGTTGTATAGTTGTATAGCTGTATTTAGGCATTTTTACTGTAAAATACAATCAAATTTTTAAAAAGACTGTATCATATGAAAGGAGAGATTTTGGACAAACTGTTAAAATTTATATAAGATTATGCGGATATATATATTTGGTTTTTATATAATCTACTTATACTAAGGTATGTCATAGTATTTTAAAGGCAGTATTGAATAGATAACTGTCATAAAAAATTGCTTGACAGGCAAGGTCGACTGTCAAATTTAAGCCCTCTCGAGGCACCTAGCTTTTGATTCAAATAGAAGACGCAGAGAGATGCCATTTTAAAATGGAATAAGCAGTAATATTTTGTTAAAGACATGGATAGATGTCATTTTAATAAGAGTGGTAATATTTTGTCAATATATAAACAAGTGCCACTAGTGGCAAGTACATGCCTTGTAGTGTTGTAATAATAATATGTGTTTTGTAGTTGATTTTTTTTTCTTAGATTAAATATTTGTTTAATATTGATGTGGAACTGATTTATTGGTAAATACTCTTCATGATTTGATTAGTTGATTTTGAGTTGATTTAATATTTGTTTGGTTAGCATAGACTACAATAGAGTTTGCATTGGAGAATGTTAGACAATGTGAATTTTAGTCTAATATTACAAATTCTTGAGTCTCTTTTTCATTTATTATAGCATTTTATTACTTGCTATTAATCTTGAACTATATGGAATAATTATGTCATGAAAAAATATGTGAGAAAAAAAAATGGGATAACTATATTATGAAGTAAGTTTTGACTTACAGTGTTGGGAGGGAATGATGGCGACGATGGCTGCAGATCTCTGTTGCGCAAGCTAGGGGAAACCCTAGTCACGCTGCTTCATTCTTTTTTGTGTCTCTGTGCAGGTAGGATCAGAGGGGACAGTTTGTTGGAGCTTAAGCCTAGGGTGGGGGAGGTTGCTTTGCAAGGTACCGTGTTTTGGTTGCAGTATCTTTCTATTTGCATTGCCCTCTTTTGGCTTCGAGGAGGGGTTTCTCTGTGCAGTGGGAAATTTTTTGATCTTCTTTATTCTACAAGCATTTGTGCTCAAGGGCTTGGGGATTGTGGATCCCTTTTTCTGGCTTTACACATTAGTTCTTCCGGCTGAGTTTTCAATATGGAGAAAGGTGGTGTAGCCCCAATTTTGGAGATCTCTAAAGACATGGATATGGCAGATTCATCTCCCTCTTTACATGCAAGGACTTTGGAGCACCTGAGGAAATGTCTGGCTAGCGTGGGTTCTACTTTTGTGAGTGGATTACCTAGACTCAAGAAAGTAAATGGTTGTCTAGAGAGAAGTCAAGAGCATCTTGTCTTGATGATCCAACCAGATTTGATCTCAGAGGATGTTGAGTACTTGAGCAATCATGCTCTAATTTGCAAGTTTGTGGGCCTTCACGTTTTGTTGCCAGCTCTAGAATCTTGGACTTGGAGGGTTTGGAACCCCAAAGGAGATATGGAGTTAATGATGGCTGCGAACAATTACTTCTTCATTGTGTTTACGTGCATGGTAGGTAGAAATAGGGCTTTTGAGGGTGGTCCTTATTTCTTCAATCAGGTTGGGCTTTTCATTAAACCCTGGCATGTGGGGTTCAACTCGGTTGAGGATCTCCCTACAAAGGTCCCTGTTTGGGTTTGCCTTCCTAGGCTCCCACTCGAGTTTTGGAGGAATCAGATTTTGCATATGATTTCTTTATTGCTTGATAAGCCAGTTGGCTTGGGTCAGCAAACTTTGGACTGAAAGGTAATTTCTTTTACCCGTATTTGTGTGGAAATTGATTTAAATAACCCTTTGCTAGATTATGTAGAAATTTGTCTTGGATCCTCTTCTTGGATCTAGCATCTTGACTTCGAAACCCTTCCTTTTAGATGTTGTCTTTATCATGAGTATGGGCACCTACAAAGGAAATACCCTTGGTTCTCTTAGGTGTTGAGTGTAGCCAATGCTTCTTCTAATTCTAGCCCTAAGAAGGATAAAGGGAAGGTGCCTTTAGTTGATGGGGATGCAAATAAGGAGGGATTTATTCTAGTTAAGGCTTGAAATAGGGGGAGAGGTCTGAAGAGAACCCTCAAGGACAAACAAACTGATGGGGTCTTTAATCAGTTTGATGCTTTGGGGGACTAAATTCAGGAGAAGGGAGTTCCAGTGGAGCTATCGTTTGGGGTTGGATCCATGAGAGCAACCTTGCCGGAAGACAGATAAATGGATAGTCAGGATTTGCCTTTGGTGGATGTGCAGGAGGGTCCGCTAGCTACATAATTATCCCCCGACTGTCGATTGGTCTTGAATCAGATGGGGCTTTATTTATAAAATATGTCAGTGATTCAGCTGATCCAGTTCCTTCACATGTGAAGGAGGCTTTGGACTTGGGTAAAGGCAGTGGATCCATGTGTACCTTGGGTCTTCAGCTAAAGACCCTTAAAAAGGGACCTCCAGAGAAATTGACCAAGGTGGGTCACATGAAGGACCATGAGAAGGCTAAACTAATTGGGGAGAATCTTGTGGATGCTGGGTTGGTGAAGACCATTGACTCTCATTTCTCCTAGCCTCATAAATGATAGTTATTTCATGGAATGTAAGGGGTATGAATAACATCCATAGATAAAAGGCTATTCGTGAGATGATTGGTACTCATTCTCTTGATATTGTCTTTCTTCAGGAAACTAAGTTGACTATGGATGGGTTGTTGAATAGAGCTCTTGGTATCTAGGCATGTGGTTTGTGTCAGTGTATAGGGGCTCATGGTAGTTCTGGTGGTGTAGCCTATTTTTAGAATCTGAGGAAGGTTGTTCCTCTTTGGTGGATCTCAAGACGCTCTTCTATTTCTTTGGCTGCCTCTAGCTTAGACTCTAGTGAAATCTCTTTTTACTAATGTTTATGCTCCTACTGATCATCTGGGTAAATCACAGCTTTGGTCTCATGTACAGTATGTTTGGTCACTTGCTCCCTTGCTTCCCTGGATTGTGGCAGGTGACTTCAACATTGTTAATTGCTTGGAAGAAAAAAGAGGTGGCATTGCTAAGCTTGACCCTTATGCTTATCTCCTAAGGGATAACATAAAGCTTCTACATTTGATTGATGTGAAGCCGAGTAATGGTATCTTCATTTGGAGTAATAGAAGATATGGTGAAGGTGCTATTTTTGAGCGACTGGACATATTTGTAGTCTCATGTTATTAGATTAGGGATAGGTGGAATACCACCTCAAAGATTTTGGAATGGAAGGGTTTAGACCACTGGTCGATTAAATTTTCAGCAGTGCCCTTCAATGCTCCAAGGAACCCTTCTTTTAAGTTTCAACCCATGTGGTTGAGAGGCCCATCTCTCCAGGACTTAATGGGTGATTGGTGGCATAAAGGGAGGCTGACTCACGGAAGGGCTATGTACACTTTTGCCAAAAGACTACAGTATGTGAATACAAGCTCAAGAAGTGGAATAGGTAGTGCTTTGGCAATCTACACCATAATAAAATGACATCTCAGGCTCAATTGGACATCATTACCCACCAAATTTGGGATCAAGGTCTTACTGAAGATTTGAGTAGGGAGGAGAGTATAGCATCTAAGGAGTTGAAGGAATGGGAGTTGCAGGAGGAGATTTTCTGGAAACAAAAATCTCGTATTGATTGGCTACAAGGAGATAGGAATACTACCTTTTTTCACAACTCAATTAAAGCCCAAAGGAATGGTAATCTTATTACCTCTCTTGTGTCTCTAGAGGGAACTCAACTCTCTTCACTGGGTGAGATTTCTAGTGAGGCTTCTTGATTCTTTTTAGCTCTATTTACAGAAGACTCTCCTCCTGCTAGAGAAGATGAAATTTGTATTCTTGACTATATTCCCTTGCTAGTTTCTAATGAGATGAATGCAGCCCTCATGCTTCCTATCTCACTGTGGTAATTGGAGATGGTGGTCTTCCAAATGAAGAAAGGTAAAGCTCTAGGCCCTGATGGTTTTCCTATAGAATTCTTCCAGGAGTTCTGGGAAATTATCAAGTTGGATCTTTTAGAGGTGGTGTAGGAGTCTCAAGGAAATAAGAAAATGTTAAGGGCCTTGAACTCTACTTTTCTGGCTCTTATCCCTAAAAAGGAAGGTGCTAATTGTCTAGACCAAGTTAGGCCCATTTCTCTCTGTAATGTGATCTACAAAATTATTATCAAATTGATTGCAAAAGGCTTAAGCCTTGGCTCAGCTCATTGATTTTAGAGGAACAAGAGGGATTTGTTGTTGGTAGACAAATTCTATCTAATGGGGTTGTAATAGCTATTGAGGTCATTCATTCCATGGTGACTTCTAAGGAAAAAGCCATGTTCATCAAGCTTGATATGGAAAAAGCTTATGATAAGGTCAAATGGGTCTTATTGTAGAAAGTTCTTTTGGCTTTTGGATTTGGTAGGGAGTGGGTGGATTGGGTGATAATTTGTGTGACCTCTACTTCCTTTTTGGCTCTTATCAATGGGGAGCCTTTTGAGTTATTCAGAGCATCTAGAGGCCTCCGTCAATAGGATCTCTTATCTCCTTATCTGTTCATTATTATGGCGGAAGGATTGGGTAGATTTCTCAAGTCACAAGTTAGATAAGGGCTGATTTAAGGATGGAGTTGGAGTAATAGCCTACCTCCTCACTCTCATCTTCAGTTTGCGGATGATATTGCCTTGATGGGCTTGGCCAGAATTAATGAAGCTGTGAATTTAAGGAAAACTTTGGATACCTATTTAGCTACCTCTGGGAAAAACACTAATGAGGATAAGTCTTCTATCTTCTTCTTCAATACCCCTCAGCTTATCCAAAGCAGGATTGCTTGGATCCTTTATTTTCAGATTGGTTCTCTTTCTTTGAATTATCTTGGGATTCCCATTGTTGTGGGGTCTCAATGCAGGGAGATATGGCATGATATTCTAGATAAGTTCCATAGGAGGGTAAGTCATTGGACTTATAGATGACTCTCATTGGTTAGGTGGGTGACGCTTTTGAAGTCAGTGGTTCAAGCTCTCCTTATTTATAGGTGATTTGTGCAAGTTTCTCCTACAAGTTTCATTAAGGAGTTTGATGCCCTTACCTGACAATTTCTTTGGGCAGGCAATTTGTCCTTCTCGAAGTGGAGTCTGGCTAAATGGGAATCTATTTGTAGGTTGAAGTAGGAGGGAGGCCTTGAGCTCAAGCCTACAGGGCTGAATGATCAGGTCTTAGCTACCAAATTGTATTGGAGATGGTGTACTTGCCAAGATTAGGATTGGGCTCGAATTCTCACTCACAAGTACCTTCGGGGGGTGGACCCCTTTGATGTGCCCCAGTATAGATTTTTGGGGAAGGGATCTATGATTTAGGATACCCTCAAAAGAGGGGGAAATCTTATCAAGGATGGCCTTTTCTGGATTTGTAATGGTGGCTTTGAGGCTCTTTTTTGGTATGAGTCTTGGGATGGTCATCCCCTATATTAACTATGTTCCCTCATTTGCTTACCCTTTGCAACAGTTTGCTTAAAGCCAGGTGGAGCAAGGTGGCAAACTTCAAGTCTATTCAGGTGTTAGGTTAGGTGGAGGTAATGCATTGGAAAGAACCTCATGAGTGGCTGTCAGGTGGTAGTGAAGAGGATTGACAGGAGCTTGCTAGAATTTTGGTCGGGAGAATGTGTAACTCTCTCAAAGGGAGGGATGTCCTGGCATGGGGCCCTAATCCAAAAGGAAAATTCTCGGTTGCCTCAGGTTACTTAGAGTTGGACAGAAAGTTGTACATGTAGGTTGGTGTTCCTTGGTGGAAAAAGGTTTGGAATAAATTTTCCTGGCCCAAGTGTAATTTCTTTGCTTGGCTAGTTGTCCAAAACAGGTGCCTTACCTAGGAGAATTTAAGGAAGAGAGGCTTCCATGGTCCTATTTGTGTGCTTTGCCACATCGGTGAAGAATGTGTCTCACATCTCTTCTTCCAGTGCCCTTTCTCTTAAGTGCTTTGGCACCTTTGGTGGGGGTGTGGAATCATGCTTGTGTTCATGCCACTTGGTTTAATTATGGGAAAATATGGGTAGGACTCTAGCTCAGACCTCATTTCTCTAGACTGTTTGGACTATTGGGCCTACTTTTATTATTTGGCACCTTTGGATAGAAAGGAATAGGAGGCTTTTTTAGGATGTGAGGCTGGGGGTGGTTCAATTATGGCAAAAGATTTGTAGCAGAATCTAGTCCTGAGACTACTTCAGCAAAATGTGATCTCTCAGTCAATGTGGATCCTAATGACTTGGCTATTATTAGGAACCTGAATTTAGTGGATAATGGTTTGGGTTTCTCTACTGATAGATGGCCTCAACTGGCCAAACAAAAGCTTCAGCTGGAAGGTCATTAGTCCCCTCCCCCCCATGGAGTTCTGAAGACTAATACTGACGGGTCTTCTAGAGGGAATCCTGGACATGCAGGGATTGGGGGTATTGGCAGAGATAGTGTGGGGGATGTTGTGTTTTTCTTCTCAACTTATAAAGGGTTCCATAGTAACAATTTTAGGGAAGCCCTTGCTATTATTAGTGCTATTGAATAGGGTTGTTCCCTTGGTTGGAAAAACATCATCTGTGAATCTTATTCATAGATTGTGGTAGATATGCTATTGGAGCAGAGGGTGGATGGAGCTAATTGGCAGTTGGCCATAGTGGTTAAGTAGATATTGGATCTTTGTTGCTCTTTGGATTATGTTTCCTTTTTCCATATTCCTCGTGAGTGGAATAGAGTGGCAGATTGTTTGGCCAAGTGGGCCTTAGAGCACTTGGAGAGATGGGATGTTAGGGATTGGGATCTTCTGTCACTAGAGTATACTCTAGTTTTAGAAAAGTTAATTACTGAGGACAGAAATAGGTAGGTGGATTTCTTGGGGTTCTTGGTGGGACTCTTGTTGGTTCTTTGTGGGCCTCGGGCCTTTTGCTTTGTATTCCTTCTTTGTTGATCAATAAATTTTTACCCCCTCTTATAAAAAAAGTATATTATGGAGTCTATCACCCAATGTTGGAAAAGGAACACAATAATGTACACCTGCTAGAGCTTTTAGTAAAATGTTTTACTTGTTATTCAAATAGTTTTTAAATGTAAAAAATTAATATCATTGTTATATTAAAATTTAAGAGATAATAATAGAATTGTAATTTAAGAAACAATTAGCATATAGTTTTTAAATGTAAAAAAAATTAATTAGTTCTTAAATTTTAATATAACAATATAAATTTTATTGATATTAATAATTTATAAGAAAAAATAATTTGTGAGAAAAATATTTGATTATATTTTATATCATTAAAAATATTTGATTATATTATGTAATATTTTTTAAATAATTATATCAACTACACAATATTTCAATAATTATATTTAAATATAAAACATGACATAACTACATTTATTAAATATTAATATGAATATTATATTAATATGAATATTACAAAATATATTATATTAATAATTAGATAATATAATATTTCAATATTTAATATATATACACAAATATATATTAATATTTCATTTTATTATAATATAACATAAATATAAGTATAATGATAATTCTACTAATTTGTATAATCAATAATTTAATATACATTCTATTATTAATATATGATTATGTAATATTTTTAAAAAATAATTATATCAACTACACAATATTTCAATAATTTTATTTAAATATAAAATATGACATAACTACATTTTTTAACTACTAAAAAGATTAACTATTAATATGAATATTACACAATATATTATATTAATAATTAGTTCAGTATAATATTTCAATATTTAATATTTATACACAAATACATATTAATATTTCATTATATATATAGTGCTTGGTAAACTTTTTAATGTGACCGGTGACGCTGGTGCGACACGCCCGCCCTCTGGCTCCATGGTAACGCTTTTGCCCAAAGCTATGAACTGGTGAGGCCACAACACAGGGGACCTCATCCCCAAGTAAGAACACTTCAAACCCGCGAGCTCGTTGGCCCAGCGAAGGTGTAAAGCCTGCAAGGTCATTGGCCCAGCGGCAGTTTGAACTCTAGTGGCCGCCACTACAACTGAATGACTTAACCACCAAACCATGCCCTTAATGACACATTTTACTATAATATAACATAAATATAAATATAATGATAATTCTACTAATTTGTATAATCAATAATTTAATATACATTCTATTATTAATATATGATTAATTATTTGGTTTCATTAATATTTAAAATATTAGATTTATAAATAATATATACAATGAATCAATATGAATATTATATTAATATAGATATTAAATTTTTTTATAATATTTACATAGAGGTAAAGGAAAAAATATTATTTGTTTAACATTAAAAAAGTATTTGTTTAATAATCAAATTCCTAGAAGAGTTTAGTCACTCATAAATTAATTTAAACAAGTTAATCTTGCCAGCTACCTCCCACTGTATTTTCCTTGATTTTAGTGTGTTTGTTTTACTATCTTGCCTGTGACAAGCCCACTTGTATGCTATCCATACAAGTGGGCTAAAAATAAATTTTTTAATCAAAACATAAGACAATAGGATTTTGAAATAACAAATTCTCAATTAATTTTGTACCTATGGCTCATTTAAGGAACACTATTTTAAAGTGGTATGATTGTAGCTACACTCTAGTCATCAATATTCCCTAAAAAACATGTATTGACAAGTTAGGGTTTTGGACAATGTTTAGAACATAACTCCACAAATATAGCAACCATAAATAAGTCACACCCATAAGGTATATACTAGGAATAGCATACTCCAATAAACTGAAATATACTAATGTAAGTAATGCAAAAGCTAGGCCTCACATCCTCCCCCTCTTAATAGTAGGCTTCCTCCTAGAAGCCCTCAAAAAGGTGAGGGTATAAGGTCCTCATCTGAGTAGAATCCTCCCAAGTGGCTGTAGACTCATCGAGGTGGTCCAATAGAACTCTAACATGGTCCAACACTCATCCTCGAAGGGCCAAGGTTCATCGATCCAAAATACGTATGGGCTCCAGTAACAACTACTCATCCTGCGTCACCTGTAGAGCATCCCAATCTAGAACATGAGATAAATCTGGGATGTATTTTCTAAGAATAGAAACATGGAAAACATCATGAATATGAGATAGGCTGGGTGGCAATGCTAAGTAGTAGGCAACTAGGTCAATCTTCTCAAGGATCTCAAAAGGGCCTACAAAATGAGGTGCTAACTTGGAGCTTTTACCATAACAAATCGAGCTCTTATGAGGGCAAATTCTCAAAAACACCTTATCTCCTACTTGAAAGGTCCTATCCACCCTCTTGGCATCAGCATATTACTTTTCCCTATCTTGAGCTATCTGCAATTAGTCTCGAATCTAGGCCACCTGTAACTCCATCTCTTGGACTAAATTAGGGCCCACCGCAACTCTATCCTCAAGATGATCCCAACTCAAGGGTGTTCTGCAAGGCCTACCATACAACACCTCAAATGAAGCAATACCCAAAGAGCTATGGTGTTCATTATTATAAGCAAACTCCACTAAATGTAGGTAGTCTTACCATTTGGATTGTTGATCCATAACATACATCCTCAACATGTCCTCTAAAACCCGATTCACCCTCTCTATTTGCCCATCTGTCTCGGGGTGATACACTGTATTGAAGTTAAGCTGTATGCCTAGAGTTTGCTGAAGAGATCTCTAGAAAGATGAGGTAAAAATTGGATCCCTATTAGAAATAATCTTCCGAGGAATATCATGAAGTCTCACCATATCATTAAGAAAGACTCTTGCTATTGAAGCTGCATTATATGATGACCTCATAGGTGAAAAGTGTGCTACCTTGGTCATCTTATCAACAGTGACCATAATGGCATCGTGCCTCCGAGTTGACATTGGGAGACCTACTATAAAATTCATCGATACAACATCCCATTTCCACTTAGGAATGGCATGAGGGTATAACATCCCTGCTGGGTGTTGGTGTTCAGCCTTAACCCTCTAACACTCAAGGCATCGTGCAAAAAAATCAACTATATCCTTCCACATTCCATCCCAAAAGTATAATTTTTGAAGATCTGTGTGCATCTTTTTGACTCTGGGTGGGTTGCATAAGGAGCTGTGAACCTTTGATAAAATATCTGATCTCAAATCCCCAAAGGAGGAATATAGATATGTCTACAATGCCTCAGTAAGCTATTTGCATCCAACAAATATCCCTCAAACTTGGCCTTAAAGCACCCATGAAGTTGGAACTCTTGTGATGCCTATATGTACTAAGGATCCTGAGGCAAAAGATCTAAAATACGTCCTCACAAACTAGTTTGCAACACCAAAGAGGACACTCCATGTCTCCTTCTACTCAAAATAGTATTTCTGAAAAAATTTAAATATTAATATGAATATTATAGTAATATGATATTACACAATATATTATATTAATAATTAGATTAGTATAATATTTCAATATTTAATATTTAAACACAAATATATATTAATATTTCATTTTACTATAATATAACATAAATATAAATATAATGATAATTCTACTAATTTGTATAATCAATAATTTAATATACATTCTATTATTAATATATGATTAAGTCTTAATAAGTAAAATAAGTCTTTATGATGCAGGAGCATCCCTAGTTCAAGAGCAATCTTGCATCAACTAAAAAAACATTTGCATTTCAGTTTGTTTGCAGTTCAGTTTGTTTCCTTTCATTTTCCAGTTCAGTTCAGACAGTTCAGTCAGTAGCAGTTTCTTTATTTTGGTCGGCATTCTACCGCATATATATACACTTTAGACCTTGCAGAGCTAGACTTAGCATCTAGAAACATTCATTCACAACATATCTGAATCTTAAAAGATTTGGTTAAGGTACCAAAAAGATATTGCTATCAGAAGATCAATTATTTTCTCATAATAGAGCATCCTGACAGTCTCAGACAATCAGCTAAAGGAGAAGACTTGCAGAGCATTTCCTGACTTGTGAAGCCTAATGACACATCATTCATTGATCTTTGGTTCGTGTCCAACCTTCCCTAAGATCTTCTCATCATTCCATTCATTTGCGGAAGATTTCTATTCATTTAGGTCTGACCTATCCATGTACACACGTTACAACTCTTCATTAGAGTTTGTGATCTTCCTTGGCCGACGCAGAGGAATCTTTTGTACCAAAGATGATATATATTGATGTAATAGATCCATAGGAAAGAAGTTCATGATATAGAGATAGTTGATAGTTTAGATTTTGTGCAAAGGAGCTTCAAAGCTATATCTTGTGCATATTTTGATATTTTGTAATCAGGCCTGTGAGCCCTAATTGTAAGCCTGCATGTTGCTGGACGATTTGTATTTGAATTCTATCATATACTGAATGAATGAATCTGCATTTGCTTTATATCTTTGAATTGTTTCCGTTGTGTTTACTTTAGCTACACGGTCTGGGCTATTCTTTCAGTGAACCCTCCTACCATGATTGCACCACTTTAGTAGCTGGAGATGGGATGATGAGTAAGGGGAGCTACAGGGGTTTGGAAGCCTGCAGCCTGTAATAGGTCATGGCTTCTTCTTCTTCCTTTTCTGATTGACTGTGTCTACATGTGTGTGGGGTGACATATGGAGGCGCATATTTCTGGTGGGGGGTGCTTGTATACTTTCAGAGGGGTTTGATTCTTTTTTCTTCTGTGTTTTGCTTTTTCTATGGAGCTGCTTTAGTGTTTGTTTTCACTTTCCCCGGTGATCTAGTTATTGAGGCTGGGGTTTTTCTTTCTTTTTCATGGAGCTACATGCATTGGTGGAGAAGTCTGATCTAGGTTCTTCTGTTCCTGGAGGAAGTCAGAGCTTTGCAAATTTGGGTAACCCTAGCGAGGGTTTGACAAGGAATGGTGGTGTCCAGCTACATAGAGTAAATGGGTGTTTGAAGAGATCACAGGAATAGCCGGTGCTTGTGATACAACTAGACTTTGTGGCAGAAGACATGGAGTACTACAACAAGCATGTGTTGATTTACAAGTTCATGGGGATGTGGGCTTTGCTCTCCTTTCTTGATTCATGGGTTCGCAAGACCTAGAACCCTAATGGGGATTTTGATATTATGTTGGTGACTAACAATTTCTTCATGGTGGACTTTTCTTGTATTGCTGACAGAAATCAGGCTTTTGAAGGCGAGTCGTACTTCTACAACCAGGTGGGCCTATTCATTAAACCTTGGCATGTGGGTTTCTACTCTACTAAGGAGCTCCCTTCTCAAATTTTGGTTTGGGTTTGCCTCCCTCACTTGCCCCTAGAATGCGAGCGAAGTGATATATTACAGATGATTTCTCTCTTGCTTGGTAAGCCTATTGGGCCCTCTCAACAAACCTTGAATAAAAGGGTTCTTTCCTTTGCTTGAGTGTGCATAGAAATTGATTTAAATAACCCATTTCCAGATTCGGTGGAAATAAGCATTGGGGCAACTTCTTGGACCCAACAATTGCATTATGAGGCATTACCTTTTCATTGTCGGTTATGTCATGAATATGGCCACCTGTAGTGGAAGTGCCCCAAAGCTATTTCGGTTGCTGGTATGGCTAATGCTTCTCATCAGCCTACCTCCAAGGTGGACAAAGGTAAGGCCCCCATGTAGGGGGTGGAGGTGGGTAAGGATGGTTTTGTTCCTGTTAAGCCTTGTAACATGAATAGAAGACAAAAGAGGACCCTTAAAGATAGGCAAGAAGAGGAAACCCTCAATAGGTTTGAAGTGTTAGAGGACTTGGTTCAAGAGGAAGGTGTTCCCTTTGAAATGCAAGTAGCCAATAGTACTATTGTTGAGAAGTTCCTGGTCGATCAGCCAAATACTTTTTCTAGCCAGACCCCAGCAGGGGGTCAATTAGCTTAGATGGACACAGATCTCCCTTCCTCAGGACCTGAGCTTAGGGGAATTGGCTTGACAATAAGCACTATTATGGTTCCTGATACCCCTGGTTCTGGGATCATCATTGAGAAGGTTGTTGGGTACTCTGGTAAAGGCAAGTCTCCTTCTCCTATTTTGGGCCTCCAACAAAACCCCCCAAAAAGGGGGCTCCTGAGAAGCCTCTTAAAGTACATAGGAAGAAGGATTAGGAAAAGGTAAAGCTGATTGGAGAGACATTGGTTGAGTTTGGCTCAGTGAGGACTATTGATTCTCACTTTTCCCAGCCCCAATGATGATTGTGATATCTTGGAATGTTAGGGGTATGAATAACATCCCTAGACAAAAGGCTATTCATGAGTTGATTCGTGTTCACTCTCCTAACTTGGTTTTCCTCCAGGAGACTAAGTTGTCTATTGAAGGTATGTTGAATTTGGCTCCTAAAATTTAGGGTAGAGGTCTCTATCAATGTGTGGGGGCACAGGGAAGCTCAGGGGGACTTGCTTGTATATGGGATCTGCATAGAGTTTTTCCTCTCTAGTGGCTTTTTGGCAGGTGCTCTATATATATTGTTGCTTCTAGTCTAGAGTCTAGTGAGAAAATTCTTCTTTATAATATTTATGGTCCTACAGATCTCCCTAGTAAGGCTCATTTGTGGTTTCATATTAGATACTTGCATTCTTTGGAGCCCTTTCTCCCTTGGATTCTTGTAGGTTATTTTAATGTTGTCTCGTCTCTGGAAAAGGGGTGGGATTACCTGCCTAGATCCTTCCTTGGATCCCTTGAGGGACAATGTGGCTTGTATAAATTTGTTGGATATCAAACCCATGAATGGGTTATTTACTTGGAACAATGGACTGGTGATGATGCTATTTCTGAAAGGTTAGACAGGTTTCTAGTGTCCAATTTTTGGGTTGGTGTCAAATGGAGGACTAGCTCTGAGATTTTGTATTGGCGGGGCTCGAATCACTGGCCGATCAAATTCTCCACTTGCCTATCTAGATTCTCTAAAAATAGTCCTTTAAATTTCAACTTATGTGGATTTGTGATGAGTTTCTTCATGATTTGATCCCAAGATGGTGGAGGGTTGGGAAGCCTGCTTTTGGCACTACTATGTACTCCTTTTCTAAAAGACTCCAGTATGTCAGATATATGCTGAAATGATGGAACAAACACCATTTCAGCAATGTTTTCAAAGATAAAAGGGTTGTACAAGAGCACTTGGACACCATTACTCGATAGATCCAGGCTTAGGGATCATCTGAGGAGTTGAGTATGCTGGAAGCTGCAGTTGTGACGGATGTGGAGGAATGGAGCTTCGTGAGAAATTTTTTTGGAAGCAAAAATCTCATATTGATTGGATTAAAGAAGGGGACATGAATACTTCTTTCTTTCACAATTTGGTTAAGGATAGAAGGCAGGGAAATATCATTTCATCTCTCAAGTCCCTAGATAGTGACCCTCTTCTTTCCTCTAGTGAGATTTCAAAAGAGTCTGTACGGTTCTTCTCTGCTCTCTTCTTTGATGATTCCCCTCCTTCCAGTGAGGAAGAAGCTAAAATTTTGGCTTGCATTCCTCCCTTGGTGGTTGGTGAAATGAATGAGTCCCTTCTCAAGTTGATCTCTCTACTAGAGTTAGAGAATATTGTGTTTTAGATGAGGAAAGGTAAATCTCCTGGTCCTGATGGGTTCCCAATTGAGTTCTTTCAAGAGTTCTGGGAGGTTATAAAGTTTGATCTTCTTGAGGTTGTTTAGGAATCTCAAAATAATAAGCAAATGCTAAAAACCTTGAATGCCACCTTCTTGGCTCTCATCTATAAGTGGGAGGGGGCTAATTCTTTGGATCTCTTCAGGCCTATTGCCCTTTGTAATGTGGTGTACAAAATAATCACCAAGCTAATTTTTGAATGCCTAAAGTCATGGTTAAATACATTGGTTTCTAAGGAACAGGGTGAATTTGTGGCTGGTAGGCAGATTCTGGATGGTGTGGTTATTGGAGCTGAGACTGTTCACTCAATGGCTTCCTCCAAGGAGAAGGTTGTGTTCATTAAGCTAGATATGGCATAAGCTTATGATAGTGTCAAATGGGATTTTCTAACCAAGATTTTGAGAGATTTTGGGTTTGACAGTGCCTAGATTGAATGGGTTATGAGCTGTGTCATGTCTACCTCCTTTTCTGCGATCATCAATGGAGAGCCTTTTGAACTCTTTGGGGCTTCTAGGGGCCTTCGACAAGGGGATCCTTTATCCCCATATTTATTTATTTTGATGGCTGAAGGGCTTGGGAGATTCTTGAAATATCGTGTGGAGCTTGGTCTTGTTCAGGATTGGTGATGAGACAATAACATTCCCCCCAATCCCATCTTTAGTTTTTGGATGATACGGTATTAATGGGTCTCGCCATAGTGGATGAAATGGTCAATCTCAGGAAGGTCTTGGACTGTTATTTGGCTACCTCAAGGCAAAGCATAAATGAAGGCAAGTCTTTTATTTATTTATTTAATACTCCTAACCTTATTCAATAGAGAATTGTAGGTGTCCTTAGGTTTTAGATTGGCTCACTTCCTTTTGTTTACCTTGGCATTCCTTTAGCTGTTCTCAAAAAAAGGTAAGTCATTGGACTTGTAGGTAGCTTTCTACTATAGGAAGAGTGACTCTTTTGAAGTATGTGGTACAGGCTCTCCTATTGTATAGGTGTTTTGTGTTATCTGCCCTTGCCAGCTTTGTGAAAGACTTTGAGAGTCTTTGTTGATAGTTTTTGTGGTTTAGTAATCTACTTTTGAGGAAGTGGAGTTTAGTCAAGTGAGATGCTGTGTGTCAGCTGAAGCAGGAGGGTGGTTTGGGCTTGCGTCTGACTGATTTGAATGGGTAAGCTTTGGCAGCTAAACTCTATTGGAGATGGTGTTCTCAGTAGCAACAAACTTGGGCTAAGATCCTCACCTCAAAATACCTCAGGTACGTGGATTGTGTGGATGTGCCTAGATATAGCCTAATGGGTAAGGGATCTATGGTTTGGAATACCCTCAAGAGGGGAGCCAAGTTGATTAAACAAGGATTGTTCTAGATTTGCAACATCAGTTCAGAGGCTCTCTTCTGGTTTAATTCCTGGGATGGGCATCCTCCTATTATGTCTACACAACCTCACTTGCAAGACCTATGTAGGTAGTTTTTGGAAGCTGGTTGGACTTATGTGATGGATTTTAAATCCCCTCAAGCTCTAGGTCAGGCTATGGTGTACAGGTGGAAGGACCTGCATTAGTGGCCGTCAGGGGGATTGGTGGAGGACCGTCGGGAGTTGGCTACCATCTTGGCTAGTAGGGTTTGTAGCTCTCTATTGGAGAGGGATGTTATGGCCTAGGGAGGTGATCAGAAAGGCAAATTCATGGTTGCCTCTGGTTATCAAGTTCTTGATGAGCAGATGTTTGGGTGTACGGGGGTCCCCTGGTGGAAGCAAATCTGGAATAATTTCTCTTGGCCCAAGTGTAATTTATTTTCTTGGCTGGTGATTTATAATAGATGTCTGACATGGGAGAATCTTTGGAAGTGGGGCTTTCAAGGACCCTCTATGTGTGTAATGTGCTCTAATAGCGATGAGAACATTTCTCATCTCTTCTTCCAATGCTCTTTTGTTAGGGTGATCTAGCATTTTTGGTGGGAAGTCTAGAGGCAACCGTGTAGGCTTGAATCATCTTTAGAGGACTTCTAAAGCAGGTTGGGGAGTTCTCCAGCTAAAACTTCCTTCCTCCACACTACTTGGACTTTGGTCCCAGCTTCATCATTTGGCATATTTGGCTAGAGTGTAATCGCAGGATTTTCTTGGATAAGAAACTTCAGGTACAATAGGTTTGGATGAGAATCTTGAGAGGTCTTCAGGAGACTTTGGTAGCCAGGTGTGATCTCTTGGCCCCTGTGGACCCTGAAGATATGGGAATTGTTTAGAGTCTGGGGCTTTCTGTTTGTGCCAAGGGGGGGACTGGGCCTAGTTTGGGTTGATGTGCTAGAGGGAAGGTTCAAAGAGATGGTCATTAGATACCTCCACCTTTGGAGGTACTAAAGATCAATACTAATGGTTCCTCTAGAGGTAATCTGAGTAACACTGGTGTTGGAGGCATTGGTAGGGACTGCTCAGGAGTGGTTGTGTTCTTCTTCTCAGAGTATCGTGGCCAACACTCTAACAATTTGATGGAGGCATTGGCTATTCTCTTGGTTTTGAAAAGGGCTTGTGCCCTTGGATGGAGAAGGATAATTTGTGAGTCAGATTCTCAGATTGTGGTAAACTTATTGAATAAGCAACAATTGGAGGATGTAAATTGGCAGTTGGCTAGGGTGGTTAGACAAATTATCTCTCTGGGTAAGGTCCTGGATTCTATCACCTTCTGCCATATCCCTAGGGAGTGGAATAAGGTGGTTGATGGTTTGGCTAAATTGGATTTTGAACGGATGGGAAATTGGAAAGTGGGTGACTAGAGCTATCTCCTTGAGGGCCTTGCTTAGGAGCTTGAGGACTTGGTTATGGAAGACATGAGATGTGTTTTGTGTGTTTCTTGATGTCTTTGATTTTGGCTAGTGATCCCTGGCGGGGGGATTGTAATTTCTGACTTTGTACTGCTTTCTTGAATCAATAAAGTTTTTACCCTCTTTTTATTAAAAAATATATGATTAATTATATGGTTTCATTAATATTTAAAATATCATATTTATAAAAAATATATACAATGAATCAATATGAATATTATATTAATATAGATATTAGAATTTCTGTTATAATATTTGCATAGAGGTAAAGAAAACAATAATATTTGTTTAACATTAAAAAAATTATTTGTTTAATAATCAAATTACTGGGAAGAGTTTAGTCACTCAGAAATTAATTTAAACAAGTTAATCTTACTAGCTACCTCCCACCTCCCACCATATTTTCCTTGATTTTAGTGTGTTTGTTTTACTCAAAATAGTATTTCCCCAAAATCAGTCCTTAAGAGCTCAAATTTTGAGCCAATCACAATAGATAAATGGCTTTCCAAATATTTTTTGTTAAAATTTTCTCATGTAGAGGAAAAAATTAAAAATTGTTTAACATGAAAAAGAATACTCTGTTTTGATTGGTTTACTTAGATAGATTAATCACTAGATAAAAAAAAAATCATTGCAATAGTACTGCAAAGGTAGATACTAATAAATATATATTTTGGGGAATCCAAATTTTGAGAGTTATAAGAAAACTTCAAAGACGTGGAGAGATAGAAACAGTGATAATATTTTGTCAATATATAAATAAATATATATTTTGGGAGATCAAAATTTTGAGAGTTACTAAGAAAATTTCAAAGATGTGGAGAGAGAGGTGCCTAGCTTTTGCTTAAAATGAAATAAGTTGTGATATTTTAGAGATCATTTTAAAATAGAATAAGCGATACTATTTTGTCAATATATATATATATATATATATTTGGGTTTGAGTGTTACTAAGAAAGTTTCAAAGATGGGGAGAGATAGAGGCACTATTTTTTTGGGGATCAAAATTTTGAGAGTTAAGAAATTTTGAAAAACATGGAGAGATCATTTTAAAAGAGACTAAGTGGTACTATTTTGTCAATATATAAATAAATATATATTTTTGGGGATCAAAATGTTGAGAGATGATAAGAAAATTGATGCTTTATCTAGACAATTCTTATGGGCTGGAAATTTAGAATCTTCGAAGTGGAGTTTGGTCAAGTGGGATTTTGTTTGTAGGCCGAAGCCAGAAGAGGGTCTTGGTCTTAGACTTGCCAATCTTACGGCTCAGGCCTTGGCTGCTAAATTGTACTGGCAATGGTGTACTTGTCAGGATCAAGATTGGGCCAAGATTCTTAACTTGAAAATATTTTGGGGGCGTGGAGAATATTAATGTTCCAAGATTCAGCCTCTCTGGTAAGGGATCTATGATTTGGAGTACTCTTAAAAGGGGAGCCAATTTAATTAAGCAGGGGCTCTTTTGGATTTGTAACAGGGGGTCTGAGGCCTTGTTTTGGTTTGACTCTTGGGATGGGTACCCACCTATCGTGTCTATGTACCCACATTTATAGTCCCTATGTGATATCTTCCTTGATGCGGGGTGGTGTCGTGTGGAGCATTTTAAATCTGTTTAGCGTGTGGGTCAAGTGGAGGTTTGTAGATGGAAGGATATGTCTGAGTGGCCACCGGGGGGGTTATTGGTGGATCAGGAGGAGTTAGCTAGGATTCTTGATGGTAGAATTTGTAGTTCTCTAGAGGAGAGAGATTTCCTTGCCTGGAATCCTAATCTGAAAGGTGTGTATTCAATTACTTCTGGATATCGGGTGTTAGATAGGCAAAAGTTTGGCATGAAGAACTCTCCCTGGTGGAAGTTTGTGTGGAATAAATTTGGATGGCCAAAATGTAATTACTTCCTTTGGTTGGTTGCTCAGAATCACTGTCTCACCTGGGATAACCTGCAGAAAAGGGGCTTTCAAGGTCCTTCTATCTATTTCCTTTACAATGGTGGGTAGGAGTGTCAGGCCCATTTATTCTTTTAGTGTCCTCTTGCCCATCAGATTTGACATCATTGTTGGGGTGCTTAGAAATAGGCTTGTGTTCATGCTTCTTCTTTGGTTGATTTTTGGAGCAGTTTGGGCAGGCCCCCAGCTAAGGGTTTCTTTTTGCAAATGGCTTGGAATATTGGTCCTTTTATTTTGTGGCAGTTGTGGCTGGAAAGAAATCAAAGGATTTTTTAGGGGAGGAAGTTGGAGGTTCAGCAGATGTGGCAGAGAATTCTTAGTATGCTTCAGGAGACTTTAGTGGCTAAATGTGATCTCTCTACTAAGTTGGATATTGGGGAGTTGTAGGTGGTGCATAGTTTGAGATTAGTTGTTGGAGGCTTTGGCTTTTCTTGGTTCAGGAAAAGGAGCCTTTCTAAAAGTAAGGTTCAAAGAGAGGGCAAGTGGTCACCTCCAACTCCAAGAATCTTTAAGATTAATACTGATGGCTCTTCCAATGGGAATCCTAGCCATGTTGGGATTCAGGGATTAGGAAGGGATAGCTTTGGTGCTATCCTCTTTTTCTTTTCTTCTTATAAGGGGCATCAGACTAATAACTTTATGGAGGCTCTAGCTATTCTCAGTGCTTTGGAACAAGGATGTGCTCTGGGATGGTGTAGGGTTATTTATGAGTTTGATTCTCAGATTGAGGTTAATCTGTTGAATGAGTAGGTGATGGTTGGTATGCATTGGCAGTCGGTGTCGGTGGTTCATCAGATTCTTCGATTGAGTCGCTCAATGGACTTTGTTTGTTTTGTCCATGTTCCTAGGGAATGGAACTGTGTGGCAGATTGCTTGGCTAAGTGGGCTTCAGAGCATGTGGGAGATTGGAATGTTAGTAGTTGGGATCAATTGTCCCATGATGGGGTTCATCATTTAGAAAATTTGATCTCTGCGGATATGGATGCTTAGTTGTGGTCCCTGCTTGGGACTTTAGGGTTGGGAGGTTCCCCTAGCTCTAGTTTGGTTAGTTGTGGTGCTAGTGATCCTTTTTAGTTCTCTATTGTCTCTTGGAGCAGTTGCCCTTCTGATTTTGTACTTGCACTTTCTTGATTAATAAATTTTTACCCCTCTTTTGAAAAAAATATGCTAATTTAGTTTGGAACTATTTAAAAATTATTTTTATTTATTTACATTGATTCTTCTTTATTTACTTTATTTTAGTAATTAAAAATTATTGAAAAAAATAATAAATAGTTATATATATAATAAATAATATATTTTATAAATAAATTAGTAAGTAAATTTTTGAAATAATTATTTATTTTTATTTAAGAACTATTTTATTTTAAACATTATTTACTTTTCAATTTAATACAATAAATTATAAAAAAATAATTGAAAAACATTTGTTGATGCAGTTTTGTCTAATTTTATTTACTCAAAGAGTTATTTTATTAGGTATACAATGGCATGTTAACAAAAACTCTTACCTTTTACCTTAAATTTGACAACCATTTAAATCAAAGTATTAAAAATATAACCAATATATATATTTAAAAAACTAAAACTATAAAATAATTAACTTAATAAAACAAAACAAAATAAAATAACACTTAAGTAATAATAGTCCTCAAATTTTATGATTTTATTAATTATATTTATATATTTTTAAATTTTATTATATTAATTATTTTAGTATTTTATTAATTATTAATTATATATTTTATAAAGGATGAAAATAATATAGACTCTAGAAAAAAGTAGGAAAATGTTTTAAAGTTAGGAGAGAAATGATAGTATTTTTTGTGTTACAATTTGTTTTGTTTTCATTTAAGAATTATTTTATTTATTAGTATTAGTACCTGCCTTCGGCTGGTACTATTGCAATGAGTTCAACTTATCTCGTTATTAATCTATTGATTGCAAACCAATCAAAAGATAGGATTATTTTTTTTGTTGGACAAATTTGATTTAAATTTGTACTTTTTCTATGTGAACATGATAAATTTTTAACAAAAAATTATTTAGAAATGATTTATCTGTATTGTCATTGGCTGAAAAAAAATGACCTCTTCTCTGCGGATTGTCGGGTTTGTCGGGAGAGTGCAACAAAAAACTATAAATGCGGAGAGAATTTTGATTTGAAGGGAGTACGTGGCAAGTAAACAAATTATGAACACAAATTTTGTCTCCCACTAGTTAAGTCATGCCTAAATGGATGGCGATTAATTTTTTGCTTCATTAGCTAAAAGTAATATAATTTTAATTTAGTTTTTAGTTTTCTACAGATTTTATTTTATGTAATTAGATTATTTATTTTATTTAGTCAATACTTTAAAATCTATAGTAAACTTACAATATTTTAATGCATTTTAAATTATAAAAGTATTAGTATTATTACTATACATTAGGGTTCTACCCATAAATAACCTAATTTGACTAAAATATTTCTTAACTATTTCATTTGATCTTAACCACTGATGTCTAATTAAATGGAGCTAAACTACATACTTTTATTAAATGAATGCACCCAAAATTATTACTAAACCACAATATTACATTAATTAAAATCATGTTGTCTAAAAGTACTTACTATTATTACTTAAATAAAAAATTAAGTGACCAAGACAAAATACTGTAGTGATGTAAATATGAATATGTTTTTGTTATTATATTATGTAATTATTCTTCAAACTTACAATATTTTAATGCATTTTAAATTGTAATAGTATTCAATATTATTACATTTTAATATCTTAGGCAGACATTTCAAATCTATCCACACTGTTATTATATTATGTAATTATTTTTCAAACATACAATATTTTAATGCATTTTAAATTGTAATGGTATTCAATATTATTATTAAGACATTTCAACACTCTTCAAAAATTAAATTTTCAATTATTGGAATGCAATTTGTCTATACAACCAATACCTAATCAACAAAAAAATTACAACTAAACAAATACTATATACAACCAATAACTAATCAACAAAAAAATTACAACTAAACAAATACTATAATAACAACACTACAAAGCAGGTACTGGCCACTACGTGACAATTGTTTTTATTTCTCTCTACTACATATTTTTTAGACACAATAAAAAATTTATAATACATTTGAACAATAAGAATAAATGAACCATAAGAGTAAGAGTAAAACAAGAAGATAAAATATGGTGAGTACCTGCCTTGTAGTGTTGTAATTATAGTTAATAATATTAATTATATTATTAATAATTATTATAACACTTGATATATTATCTTAATTAATATTATAGTATTATATTAATTGATATAGTATTTGCCTTAATTTTCTTCTTAGAATAAATATTTGTTGTATAGATAAATTGGATTCTAATAATGTTAAACAAATAATTTTTTAAAGCCAATATAAATATTATAACAAAATTGTAATATTTATAGTATAATTTATTATTTTTTTTATTTAAATATTAATGAAATAATATAATTAATTATTAATTGATTATAAACAATGTTTATATTATAAATATGATAGTAATATATTTATATTATTAGACAAAGCAGAATGCATTAGAAAAGGGATGTGATTCGAGGACATTGTTGCCAGGAGTGTTAATGCAGGTAATGATGAGTTGTGGGGATAGTACCAAGGAAATCATCCCATAGTACATGATTCAAGATTGACATCATTGCCACCTACGAGAGCTAGCCTGGATTTGCAGTCATTCTTTGCTCTGTCAAATAATGCTAGTATATGGTGCCATTCTGAGCAGAGTTGCTTTTGGCTCGATGTAATTAGCAATGGGAGACAGGATGATTCCCATTTTGAAAAATCTCTGCAAGCCTAGATGTTGGATGAACTGATGTAAAACTTTTTATATTAATATAAATATCGCAGCCCTAGGCTCCTGTTGACAAATAAAAAAAATTATATTATTACATTATTCTAATATTATAATATTTGTATATAGTATTATATTATATTTTTGTTTTTATTATATTGTTATATTATATTATATTTATGTTTATTATTATATTATTATAATATTATAATATCAATTAAGATAATATATGAAGAAGTGTTAATAATGGATATTAATAATATTATTAATATTATAACTATAAACAATAAGGATTTTCTACCTTTGACAAAAAGTAATTTTGAAGTTTAGGTAATGAAGTAAAAAATTAAATTCTAAAAAACTAGTAATTTTTCACATTCAAAACTTAACTCGTGGGAGGTAAGATTAATGTTCATACTTTGTTTACTTACTACATCCTCCCCTCAAACCAAAGAGCTCATTTTTTTGAGCCAATCACAATAGAGATAAATCATTTTTCAATGAATTTTAGGAAAAGTTCAAATTGGTTTACTGTTAATAGATTAATAACTATATAAGCCTCAGTTAATGCAATAGTACTGCCAAACGCATACCTTTGTTGACCATGTCTAATGTCCATTCAAGTAGAGGGGGAAAACAATGAAACTAATATAGAAGAAGATAAATAAATAAATAAAAGTTGCTATTACTTGACTAGATTTACCTTGGTTCACCATGCCTAACCCATTCAGGTAAAGAGGAAAAACAATGAAAACAATATAAAATGAGGTAAAAAAAAATGTAGGAAAATGATTTAGAGTTATGAATTTACCGGTTCCATAATATGCAATGCTTAATCTAACCTTCTATAAATAATAGTAGCAACATTGCATGACTTCATAAATTTATCTTGCATGAAAAAACCAAAAAAAATGGCTGCATAGTGATGTCCTTAGCAATTAAGCTTCTCCTTATCCATTAAACTTCTCTCCCCAATTCAATTTGCTCTGATCTCCTTAATGCCACTATAACATAATTAATAACAATTTTCATTTATTAAAGAGTTATTTTACTTTATTTATTTAAGAGTTAATTTAATTTAATTTTATTTACTTAATAATTATTTTCTAGTTTTTAGTTTATTTTGAAATATATATAGTCTGTGTTTTAGTTTTTATTTTTATTATTTTTTATGTCTGTTCTTTAATAAGTTTTGTTAATATGCTCATGCCATTACATTCCACCCTTCCACTCCCTACCACTAAAACTAATCTTCTCAATGTAATTATGTTAGAATATATATTTTATGATGGTGTTTATTTAGGATAGAGGGATTTAATTTATTATATAAAATATTTATTATTGTTGTGTCACATTAGGATATATCTTCTCTATAAGTTATCTATTTAGAATAGAGGGGTTGAATTTATTAGTTCCTACGGTAGGCAGGATTACTAATGCATTTGTTCGATGCAATTATTTCAAGTTATTAAGCCAATAGTGATGTAGGAATTCAAATAGTCATTGCAAAAATCATATTTTTGTTTTTTCAAATTTCAAACAAATGATTCAAATATGAGACTTTTATTAAAAAAGCAATACATATCGCTGGAAAGTTGTCAGACACCAGTCCGGATTTCCTCTTTCTGATGTTGACCATTCTTTTTTCAATCAATTTTATTTTTTGTCAGTTCACATTTGCCAGCATACAAATAGCCTGTGCTAAAATGGTAGTTTTGGAAGAGGGTTTGGACATCCATCAAAGCATAAAAGAGAGGAATTTTGACAGATTTTGTAGGTACACATGTATGCAAAATGTGGAAGCATAGAGAAGACCCATGAACTGTTTGACAAAATGCCTCAAAGAATTGTGGTTTCATGGAATGCAATGGCTGCAGGATATGCACAAAATAGATTTGTTGAAAAAGCTTTAGAAAATTTCAAGCAAATGCAAATGATAGGTGTAAAGCCAGACTCCACAAACCCTTGCCAACATCCTCCCTACCTGTTCCAAAATGGGAACACTGGAACATGGTATGGACCTCTATCAAAGCATAATGAAACAGGGATTTTTGTCTGATACTGATACTGTAGTTGGAAATACTCTAGTAGACATGTATGCAAAATGTGGAAGCATAGAAAAATCTCGTGAACTATTTCACAGAATGCCTCAAAGAGATGTAATCTTTGAGGCCTACTTTTACCTCACTTGTATTATTTTGCTTATGGTACTCCTTCGATGGATTTATTATGGTCTAGTGTATTTTGGGGATTGTTGATCCCACACTTGGACCTTATTACCTTATCTTATACTGGATTAGATAGACAGTTTTTGCTTTATGGTTGGATAGATGGCATGTTAGATTTCCATTCAATGATATGTTATTATATGATAGGATGTCATTTGATGCTGTTGATATGTGCATAGATGTTGAGACTGATGTTATCTCTTACCTTATGTGATCCTGATTTATACTTACGAGTAATGGATGTTTTAAGAGACACTATGTTATCTTGGATTATGTTTTAAGAGACACTATGTGATCCTATCTCTTGAGGTGTTGTACAAATGTATTGTTGAGTTTGCACTAATTTTAAGTGCTATATGTTTGAAGCCATTTTTATGTGATTTTATGTGTTTCTAAGGGTTCCTAATGGTCAAACATTAACCCTAGGTCATACCCCTAGGGTCTAGGACCATTTCTAGCTTATTTAAACTTGATTTGGACCTTGTATGGTCACCCAAACTTGACCCTGAGGTCAAGTGACGAGTTTGGGGAGTGTGAGGGTGGTTGGAAGGTCACCATCCCACTTAACCCCAACCTCACCCACTTGGGTAAGGTTACCCTTGCTTCTCATGCTTTAGAAGCTTCTCCCATGTGTGAACCTCTTCCCCATGCTCTCACACATGTGTGAGAGCACTTGTGGGGAAGAGTGTAGCTTAGATGAATGAGGAGGTGACAAGTGTCACCTCCCCATTCATAAGAAGCTTCCCTTGTGTGCTCACATTCCCCTATGCTCTCTCACATGTGTGAGAGCACTTATGGGAGAATGTGTAGCTTTGTGGAATAGGGAGGTGACAAGTGTCACCTCCACATTCATGTGGGGTTGTGAGAAGGGTTATGTGGATGGAGGAGAAGGTGACAAGTTTCACCTTCTCATCCATTAGGGTTTGAGAGCCTTGTCTTTATATCTCCCTCATTTTGATGAGACGGGTGTTCTTCTTTTTATTTCTTTTGGGAATTTTTGGTCTTGTGATGGGAGAGAGAAGGACTTGGAGATTTTGGGAGAACTTGTGGAAGCTCTTCACCAAAACTCACTCCATTATTGAATCTTTGAAGCATTTCTCAAGTTTTGAACCATTTTCTTTTGTTTACTATTGCTATGTGAGTATGCATGTTTTATGTTATGTTATTTTTGGTTTTATGTGTTGAGGGTTTTATGGGTTGTTTGGGTGAACTCTCCTTATGAGAGAGTTCACCTTAGTGTTGGGTGAGAGAGGATGAGAACCTTCTCGGTTCCCCCTCTTGGTTATGGTATTTGTTTTGTTGCCAAGGGCCTTATTTTGGAGTTTGGAGAAGTTTGAGTTGCCATGGTTTTTTGTGATTTGTGAAGAATGGCAAGATGCCAAATGATTTAAGAGGATTTTGTGTTAAGAGTGTGGGTCTCCTTGAGTAAAGTGAGTCTACTCTCTCACCCTTTTCAAATTCATCTCTAAGGTGGATTAGTTTTGTGATAAGCCTTGGGTTGGGTGTTGTTGTGCATGAAATGAGTGATTGGTTGTTGTGGATTGAACCTTGGATGCTTGGAAGACCTCCAAGCTTGGGGGTGGCCTATTTTAGGCCTAGGTTGGGAGGTGAGCTTCCCATGAGTATGGATACCTTTTGTTGTTTATCTTGTTGTAGGTTCACTTGAAGGCTTGGAGGAGTTGGCTTGTGGAGAAAACATGAGTTTAGTGTTTTAAGCTTTGTTGTAAAAGGGAGTGCATAGAGATGCCTCACCTTCATTTTGAGTTTGTAATAGTTTTGTTCATTTTAAGAGTTGAGCTCTTAAGGGATTTGGATACCTTGAATTCTTTGTAAAAATTGTTATTATCATGAATAAATAAGTTATCCAGTTTGCTTTATTTCATTTGTGCAAGAAAAAAAAATCTCTCTCTTTCTATCTCACTTTCTCTATATGTTAATCTTGTTTTTACTCTTAAGAAAATGAGGAATAGTTGTAGAAAGTAAAGTAGTCAAATAAGCCATTCTTTGTGAAATATTAAATATTTTACCTTAATGCTTATAAAGAAGAGAAAAAAATAATTAATTCATGCATATGTTAGTTAATTGTGTAAAGTCCTATTATTTTTATATATTGTGCTCATTTTTTTATGTGTGTTTACTTGTTAAGTAACTATGTGATAGAGAAATTTTAATAGAGAAAAGCTATATATATATATATATATACTTTGTAAAAAAATTTGGATTCTCTTTATTCCTCTGTGAAATTTTTTTTAAAAAAATAGAGAGTTGCATAAATGAATAAATTCAAAATAATATATATTAGGTTCTAGTTCTTGTTTTACAAAATATAGATTTAAACCAGAATAGAAAACTATAGAAGAAAAATAAATTAGACAATGTAGAAGGATTGAAAATGAGGAAATGAGCAACATGTAGAAAATAAGAAAATAAAACTATTCAGAAAACTATAAACTAACTCCTTGCTTGGATGATACCTCCCACTTGGGGAGGTACCATCCATGCACTTGCTCCTCAAAACCTGCATTACCAACCAAAGAACATTAGCATTTGAATGAGCAAATGAAAGGAGTATAGAGCTTTTATAAAAGAAACTTAGGGTTTGGTGCCCTAGTTTGATTAAAGAGTATTTAGTCCTAACCTAGATTAGTGATAGAAAAACCCACTTGGGAGAGTTGACCCCTTTTTGCTTTTTGAATGTAAGTGACTTATTTTTTAATTTAATTTGTTAAATGTATTATGGTTGTGCACTCTAGTAGAGGATTAATTAATTTAATCCTTATGATTTTAGACTTTGGGTTATTTCAAACTATTGTCATAAGTGAAGGTAAACTTTGTGGAGTATTTTTATTTTATTGAAATTATTGTTTAAGGGAAAATTAGTGATAAAAGGGGAATTATGTCTTTTAGTTTATTTTAAATTTAAGTTAAAAAAGATTTATATAGATCTCATAATTTAATTCGTTAGTGACTTTATTATGCTTGTTAGTATTTGTTTATTAGATAATTACCTTACGAAATGCTTGGGATGGGAATATTGTCGAAATAAAGCATTTAATTTTTATTTAAATTTGATTAAAGGGTTAGGTGGGGATTTTTATTTAATTCAATTTTGTATCCTCCTATAGTTGATGAGGTGGTGTTATGATGCCAAAATCACTATAAGAGGTTTCCTATTTTCATTTTACATCGTTATGCTGGCAAAATTTTCCTAGACTATGTGTGGTTTATATTTGCTTATTATTAGCTTAATATTCCCTACCTTATGTGATTAGAGTGGTTTGAATGGATTTCAAACTTTATTCGAAATCAACCCACCTCATTAGGGTTTATCCAAGGTGGAATTCTATGTTGGATTCCAACCCTCTCAATGTTGCATTTCACAATGTAAACCCCCTAGAGCCTAACATCGTAGGGTTACGATTGGAGATCATATTAACTTGAACTTGATTGACTTCCCCGCCTATGGGCATTGTGCATGACATCGGTTGTAGAGTCAACTACGTATTGAGCTTGTGTCACTAAGCGTGCATGTTGTGTGCAAGGGGGTTTTGTGGTGTCGAGGGAAATTTTTTTGATATTTCGTGTCATGACCACATGACAATTGTGATCTTGACATGTGGTTATCATGTCATAACCACATGGTGAATGTGGGCATGACATTGGTATCAGAGCCCATGTTTAAACACTGGGCATTGAGGGCACATTACTTTATTCCATATTTATGTTAATTTTGTTTTAATTTTAGACACCATTTCCATGTAGGATGCCACCTAGATCTAGGAGAGGGCACTCATGTGCTAGTGGGTCTGGAGAAGCCAGCTCGGGAGCTGATCCACTAGCTGAGAACCATAATCAAGATCTACCACTCACACCTGACCTAGGTCCCTAGATCCCTCAAGTTCTTTAGGCAGTGTTAGCATGATTGCCTCCAGTTGTGGACCAGTCACATGTAGAGATTCCAACCACTATAGCCAAGGATTGTGCATCAGCTCATTGAGAGCACAACAGGAGTCCACCGCACCATGAGGAGCGTGAGGCAGGGATTGGGGTAGAGCATATTCCACCCTATCCTTTTGTTTATGGACCACGAGACGAGGTGGATGCACTCGTTTGAGGTCACCAAGACCATGGAGACCCTATCCAGGATTTGCTTAGGTTTAATCCACCTACCTTCATGGGTACATCAGAGGGAGCTGAGGCTAAGGCATTGCTCATCAGCCTTGACAGGTGCTTTGCGTTGCATCCCTATGGGAGCAACACAAAGGCATGAGTAGTAGTACATCTTTTGCGAGACGTGGTAGTGACATGGTGGCACACAAAGGAACACAAACATCATCTTTCTTTAGAAAATCTTTCATGGGACACTTTTTTAGAGCGCTATAATGCACGTTACCTATCAGAGAATTACAGACAGTGCCGCATTGATGAATTCCATGATTTGCAGCAGAGAGGTTCCATAGTTGTACAGTATGAGTGCAAATTTGTGGAGCTATCCGGTTATGCCGAGTATGTTTAGGACGAGAAGCTACTTGTGAGTCATTTCATTAGAGGATTGAATCCTCACATAGTAGGACCAGTTCGCATAGCGGACCCATGGACTATGAGTGAGGTTGTCGAGAAGGCGCTCATTGCAGAGGAGGTGCATGGATGGGGCCAGGGGTCACATTTGTAATTTCAGGACCGTAGCCATCAACAGGATCAAGGTTTTCATAGACCCCAGCCTCCTAATCAAGGCAGGTTTAGATCAACATCTTTACCACCTTGACCTCCATAGTAGTAGTAGCTATAGTAGCAGCAGAGGTCATGACCACATCAAAGGGGATAGGGTGGTCCTAATCAAGGATGGTAGTCGCAGGGTCTGCAGAGAGACCAACAACAGCAGGAGCCGCTAGATCACATCAATCCTTTTGGGGATCTCAGGGCAGTACAATTCAACCTAGAGCACAGCAGTCCAATCGGACTCAGTCAGTACATGTTCAGACATATGGGCCTTGCTATGTTTGTGGTGGCATTGGGCACTTGGCTAGGGAGTGCCCACATGGTTTCACCGCTGAAGGACAACGAGCTAGTGGTTCTAAGGCTATAGTTGGAGATATGGGTCGATCTCACTAAGTCTTTGCAATAGTTGATAACTGCCAAGCTGACTTTTAAGCCTCTGTTATAGAGACTCCAGGTACTATTGGGGTTATACCCATCACTATATTATTTGACTCAAGAGCCATACACTCCTTTATTTCTCCATTGTTAGTGGAGCATTGCAGGTTGGTGGCCTCTAAGTAGGATGTTAGGTGGGAGGTTGAGTTAGCTATAGGGGCCAGGATGGTCGTAGATGCAGTGGTCAGAGATTGCAAGATTTCACTTAGTGCCTTCATGATAGTTGTGGATCTTAGGGTTATACCCTTAGGGTCTTAAGGTGTGGTGCTAGGCATGGATTGGATTGCGGCTCATAGAGCCAATCTAGATTGTCATTGAAAGGTGATAGGTTGCCTCGATGATCACGGCACAACAACAAAGATAGTTAGCGTACATAAGCCCACAATAGTTTGTTTGATATCTGCTAAACAACTTAAACGCTGTATGTGGAAGGGTTGTCAGATGTTCACAATCACAGTTAGTGATAGACTGGAGGATGAGCCTAAGGCTATGCTTGGTGATCACCCCATCCTTGGGAGTTCACAGATGTGTTTCCTCCCGAGCTCCCAGGGATGCCACCTTGTAGAGAGGTTGATTTTCATATAGACCTTGTACCAGGTGCTGAGCCAGTGTCTCGTGCACCTTACAAAATGACCACACATGAGCTCACAGAGCTCAAGCTTCAGCTAAAGGAGTTGCTAGAGAAGGGGCACATCCAACCTAGTGTCTCTCCATGAGGTGCACCAGTCATCTTCATGAGGAAGAAGGATGGGTCTCTTCGGCTATGCATGGATTATAGGTAGCTTAACAAGGTGATGGTGAAGAACTGTTATCCTTTGCCTAGGATTGACAACTTGTTCAACCAGATGCAGGGAGCCAGGGTGTTCTCTAAGATTGACTTGAAGTACGGATACCATCAGCTACACATCATAGAGGCAGATATCCATAAGACTGCATTTTAGACTCATTATGGTCACTATGAATTCACCGTGGTGCCCTTTGGTTTGACGAACGCCCCTGCAGTGTTCATGACTCTCATGAATGGTGTGTTTCACACATACCTTGATTGGTTTGTGATTATATTCCTTGATGACATTTTGATTTACTTATGGACTAAGGAGGAGCATGAGGAGCACCTTCACCAGGTACTACAGTGTTTGAGGGAGTAGCAGCCTTATGGCAACCTAGAGAAGTGTGCCTTCTTTAGGTCAAAGGTGCAGTATTTGGGTCACATTCTATTTGGTGATGGTATCTCCGTAGATCCATCAAATATTAGAGCTATCAAGGATTGGGTAGCAAATACTAGTATCACAAAGGTTCGAAGCTTCATGGGGCTAGCAAGGTATTACCGTAGATTTGTTGAGGGCTTCTCCCAGATAGCACACCCCATCACTTCCCTTCAGCAGAAAGGGAAGAGTTTCTTATGGATAGAGTAGTGCAAGAGGGCCTTTGGGGTCCTCAAGGAGTGTCTCACTAGCACTCCTATCTTAGCAATACCAGATCCAGCATCAAACTTTATGGTTTGTACAGATGCATCTTTAGAGGGATTAGGAGTAGTGTTGATGCAGGATGGTTGAGTGATCACGTATGAGTTGCAAAAGCTCAAGACCCATGAGATGAACTACCTGACACATGATTTGGAGTTAGCAGCGGTAGTTCATGCTCTTGTTTAATGGAGACACTTCCTCTTAGTACATCGTTTCAAGTTACACTCTGACCACCATAGTCTTTAGTACATCTTCACATAGCTGAATCTAAACGTCCGCCAATGGTGTTGGATGGAGTGTCTTTGTGAGTACAACTTTGATGTGCATTACATCAAAGGGAAGGATAACATGGTTTCTGATGCCTTGAGTTGGAGGCACCACGAGATCCTGACCTTGACCTTGAGTGTTGACTTGAGAGGGCGCATCTTGTAGTACCTACCAGTAGATGAGTGGTTTCTAGAGGTTTAGCAGGAGTTGCAGTCTCAGAGGGCCCTTAAGGGCAAGTTTGCAAAGTATTCTCTTGAGGCGGATGGTCTTCTTCGACATTGTTAGCGTATCTATGTTCCCCTTGCAGGTAATCTTAGATCATTGGTTTTATCTGAGGCTCATAGAGCACCTTATGCAGTACATCTAGGAGTGAAAAAGATGCATGCAGATTTGAGGCAGTTCTAACATTGGGCAGGTATGAGGCAAGATATTGCAGAGTTTTTTGCTCATTGCCTTGAGTGCCAGAGGGTGAAGGCTGAGCATCAACATCCAACTGGTTTACTTTACCGGCACAAGATACCGGAGTGGAAATGGGATACCATTTCCATGGATTTCATTGTTGGTCTACCTTTGTTAGCTTGCCTCTATGATGCCATCATGGTGACAGTTGACAAGTTGACCAAGGTAGCCCACTTTTCACCTGTATGCATGATGTACAATGCACTAGCAGTGGTGAGGGTTTTATTGAATGACATAGTGAGACTTCATGGTGTACCTTGTCATATCATATTTGACAGAGATTTAGTGTTCACTTTAGCCTTTTGGAGGGCTTTGTAGTAGGTATTGGGCACTCAGCTCCACTTCAGTTTAGCTTATCATCCTAAGACAAATGGATAGACTAAGAGGGTGAATTAGGTGTTAGAGGACATGCTTCACATGTATGTTATGGATCACTAGTCTAGATGGGAGGACTACCTATATCTGGTTGAGTTTGCCTACAATAATGGGCATCACAGCTCATTAGGTATGCCTCCCTGTCAGGCCTTGTATGATAGGCCATGCAGGACTCCCTTGATTTGGGACCATATAGAGGACAAAGTGGCTATTGAACCAGAGTTAGTGCAAGATATGGAGTAGCAAGTCACTTTGATCAGGTAGAGGTTGTAGGAGGCACATGATCACTAGAAGAAGTATGCTGATGCCAAGAGATTGGATTAGAGCTTCTCTATGGGTGACAAGATGTTCTTGAGAGTGCGGCTGCATAAGAGTCTAATCCGTTATGGAAAGGGCTCTAAGTTCACACCTCATTTTGTTGGACCTTTTGAGATCTTGGAGTGGATAGGACCCGTAGCTTACCATCTTTCCTTGCCACCTAGTCTGTCACGCATCCACGATGTGTTTTACATTTCTGTATTGAGACGTTATATTTCTGACATGACACATGTTTTGGACTGGGATACCTTATAGGTAGAGTCAGACGGGTAGCTAGATTTTGAGCTAATTCGCATCTTGGCTCATCAGACACTAGGCCTTCGAGGCTAAGAACTGGACCAGGTCAGAGTTTAGTGGGACCATTATGATGAGGTCTCAGCTACATGGGAGGACACAGCTAGTTTGAGGGCACTCTATCCCCACCTCTTTGCTGACTTCCAGGAGGAAGTATAGTCTTAGGGGGGGAGGATGTGAGGCCCACTTTTACCTCACCTGTATTATTTTGCTTATGGTACTCTTTCGATGGATTTATTATGGTCGTGTATTTTAGGGACTGTTGATCCTGCACTTGGACCTTGTTACCTTATATTATATTGGATTAGATAGATGGTTTGTGTTTTATGGTTGGATATATAGCATGTTAGATTTCCATTCGATGATATGTTATTATATGCTAGGATGTCATTTGATGCTATTGATATGTGCATAGATGTTGAGACTGATGTTATCTCTTACCTTATGTGATCCTGATTTATACTTACGAGTAATGGATGTTTTGAGAGACACTATGTTATCTTGGATTATCTTGATTTTGTATATTGCAATCATGTGTGTGTAATGTATGTTTTTCATTTGCTTCGGCTATTATATCATGTATTATTGACGTGTTCTTAGAAGTGTGCAGGTTACTTTTCCATACCCATGGAAATTCAGAGGTCAGACAACAACCATATGTTATCCCCTGTCCAGCTGACCCAGTCCTAAGTAGGACTAAAGTCACATGTGTTTGAGAATGTTGATATTTTTTGTAAATAATTTATGACATTTTTTTAGTTCATGTCTTTTCAATTTATCTCTTGAGGTGTTGTACAAATGTATTGTTGAGTTTGCACTAATTTTAAGTGCTAAATGTTTGAAGCCATTTTTATGTGATTCTATGTGTTTCTAAGGGTTCCTAATGGTCAAATATTGAGCCTAGGTCATACCCCTAGGTTTAGGACCATTTTTAGCTTATTTAAACTTGATTTGGACCTTGTAGGGTCACCCAAACTCGACCCTGAGGTCAAGTAACGAGTTTGGAAAGTGTGAGGGTGGTTGGAAGGTCACCATCCCACTTAACCCCAACCTCACCCACTTGGGCAAGGTTACCCTTGCTTCTCATGCTTTATAAGCTTCTCCCATGTGTGAACCTTTTCCCCATGCTCTCACATGTGTGAGAGCACTTGTGGGGAAGAGTGTAGCTTAGATGAATGAGGAGGTGACAAGTGTCACCTTCCCATTCATAAGAAGCTTCCATTATGTGCTCACATTCCCTATTCTCTCACACGTGTGAGAGCACTTATGGGAGAATGTGTAGCTTTGTGGAATGGGAAGGTGACAAGTGTCACCCCCACATTCATGTGGGGTTGTGATAAGGGTTATGTGGATGGAGGAGAAGGTGACAAGTGTCACATTCTCATCCATCAGGGTTTGAGAACCTTATCTTTAAATCTCCCTCATTTTGATGAGAGGGGTGTTCTTCTTTTCATTTCTTTTGGGAATTTTTGGTCTTGTGTTGGGAGAGAGAAGGACTTGGAGATTTTTGGAGAACTTGTGGAATCTCTTCACCAAAACTCACTCCATTATTGAAGCTTTCAGGTATTTCTCAAGTTTTGAACCATTTTCTTTTGTTGACTATTGCTATGTGAGTATGCATGTTTTATGTTATGTTATTTTTGGTCTTATGTGTTGAGGGTTTTATGGGTTGTTTGGGTGAACTCTCCTTATGAGAGAGTTCACCTTAGTGTTGGGTGAGAGAGGATGAGAAACTCCTCAGTTCCCCCTCTTGGTTATGGTATTTGTTTTGTGGCCAAGGGCCTTATTTTGGAGTTTGGAGAAGTTTGAGTTATGGCATGAGTGCCATGGTTTTTTGTGATTTGTGAAGAATGGCAAGAGGCCAAATGATTCAAGAGAATTTTGTGTTAAGAGTGTGGGTCTCCTTGAGTAGAGTGAGTCCACTCTCTCACCCTTTTCAAATCCATCTCTAAGGTGAATTAGTTTTGTGATAAGCCTTGGGTTGGGTGTTGTTGTGCATGGAATGAGTGATTGGTTGTTGTGGATTGAACCTTGTTGTTATTCATACACAAGAAGAATTTATCTCTTGTAGTTGATCCCAGATCATGTACCAGTTTGAGGAGACAGTTATTTGTGATTATATTCTAGTTCTGTATATTAGTTGAATCATGTACTATAATGTATGTATTCCAATGTATTTCGGAAAGTGATATTGTTAACATTGTAATGATGTACCCTCATGTAAAGGAAATTGTATATGTACTTGAAATCCTGTATTCATGGTCTTGATGTCTACCTTTCTGATGATACAATATGGAAATGTATGTGTTTAGTCAATTCATTTGATACAATACATTTAGAATGAATTATTGTTGTTAGTTAATTCATAGTGTTGATCCTGTTAACAGTTTGTTAAGCAATGCAGCCATGGAACCTTAGAGGATAATGCTCAATGTAATGATATGTATAGATATGTTTAGCATTACTTGTTACTTCTAACATTTAAAAAAAAAATTGTCCTGTTGGTATATCATAGTGGTGTTGTTCTCTGAGGTTCCTAGGTGGGGCATTACACAAGGGGGTTTTATGGTGTCAAGGGAAATTTTTCTGATATTTTGTGTCATGACCACATGACAATTGTGGTCATGACATGTGGTTATCATGTTATAACCACATGGCGAATGTGGGCATGGCATAATCTCATGGAATGCAATGATTGCAGGATATTCACAAAATGGATTTGTTGAAAGGGCTTTCAAAACTTTCAAGCAAATGTAATTGGTAGGTCTAAAGCCAAATTCTACAACCTTTGGCCAAAATAGGATCTTTACAACAGGGTATAGAAATCTATCAAAGCATAAAGGATAGAGAAATTTTATCAGATGTTGTAGTGGCAACTGCCCTAGTAGACATGTATGCAAATGTGGAAACATAGAGAAGACCCATGAACTATTTGATAAAATGCCTCAAGGAACTGTGGTTTCATGGAATGCAATGGCTACAGGATATGCACAAAATGGATTTGTTGAAAAACCTTTAGAAATTTTCACCTGCCCAAAATGTACACATAGTTGAAACTTGTAACTAACATCATTTCCACTTTTTACCATGAATCTAAAAACCATCATAGTCATAGTCCCAATGATGCAGTGTATTTACTCATAAGAAAACTTTATAAACTCTCTTTACCCTTAAAAATAAAAGTAAGATAACTATTTATTACAATGAAATGTAAAATTGTTATTAATTAACTAACTGTTAAAAAATGACATTTAAATAAAATAATCAAAACACTTACAGAATTACATTGCCTAGCCAAACACAGAGTAGAGAATAAACTCCAAGCAAAGCAGAAGGCAAGGCAACTTAGTGAAATGTGAGTAGAAATGAAATGGAAAAAATTATATACCATTGTCAATTTTGTGTGTAGACTTGTGGGTAGAAAAGATGGTTTCTTCCTGTTTCGTGGCCATAATGTCTGCAGTTGATTTTTACATTAAATATTTCTGCTCTTCCATTCTCTTCCACAATTTAGAACAGCCTTATTTGACACCTCAATGGATTGTTCTCCACCATTGAATACTTGTCACTTAAATAGAATCAATGCTTTATAGTGTTTACACACTTGCATATATAAATTAGATTTCACAAAAACTGAAGAGAGAAATGATTTTTTTAAAGACGTGTCATCATATATACAACTACCACCACCACTAAGATCATGAAAAACCTGTGTTGCACAATCATTTAACCAACCTGTTGTAAAATTTGTCAAAGTTACTCTCACCCATAGCTTTTTATCTGATATTTGTTTCCCTACATCGAATCCTACAAGTATATTTGCATCATAACATGAACTTGCACTTGTCTTTATATTATTATTAGTAGAATTAAACAAAATAATACTATGTACTAATTGTCATCAATAGGATACAACAAAAGAACACTAAACACACGACATCTTGGAAAATGCAATATATAGTCCAATACTAACACCCTTACTTAAAAGACAAAAGTGTTTTCTAAGAATGCATTTACCAGAGGCTAAAAAGCTATGAATACATTTAGGGAAATTATTGTTTTTCTATAGAACTAGGTTGACAACTAGGACCTTAATAAGTTATACTATTTAAGTCCTATCCACCTTGCAAATCTCTACCATTTGATAAACTAAAGGTTTGAAACTTCAGAGTAGCTCTAAACAACTCCCTAGTATATCATTTCCTCATTTTCACAATCTCCTTTCCAAATAACCCATTTATTGCTCATGCACAACATAAACAATAAATGCTCAAAGAACAAAAACTATACATTAGCCTTTCCTGGATACATTTCAGGTAGAAAAACCCAAAATGCACATACAACAAGCTTACACATGGACAAAATGATAGGCAAAAAATTTAAACATGTAATGTCATAAAGTGCAGTTGAAAATGGTACGTGTCCCTCATTTCTACAATGGGTGTTAATCAAAGTACATGTTACAATTAGCTGCACTGAATTTGGTACCATTTTTGCAGCTTCCTCTCCATCTAGATGGGATAGGCCCAAAAGTTGTCTCGTGGAAGCTTGCAGCTTCAGGCCACAGACCTAACATCAATTTAGCTATTATTATTAATTCACAATTGAAGTTTTGCTGAAATATAAGCCTAAGGATGAGAAGAGGATCAGTTTGCCTAGTTCCAAGTTAGCAATAATGACCTCTTTTCCAAATCCTACTTTTCTCCAGAGAGATTAAGATTGGATTTCTTCAGTCTGCACTTCTGGATCTCCATATCCTAAACCAAGGAATTCCTATGAGAGAGTTGTGTGCAACCTTCATTCTCTATTAACAAATATAGATAATACTCTTGGGAGCTCTAGCACCACCATTACATTCTATTAGGAAACTCAAAAATAGAGGGCTTTCCTCAAGGAGAAATTTTAATGATTCTCAAAGGCGTAACTCTATAATTTCACAACTCTTGAAGCTAACCTCGATGACTCTTTCATTCAATATTCAAGGAAGAAAAGTGGTGGACTGGATAGTAAATTAGTTGAAGTGGTAGTAGCATGTTCTTCTTCCAAATGAGTAGCAAAAAGATTTGCACCGGTGTTGACAGATCACACCAGGTAGTAAAGACGTGCCCACCAACCAACTTTGAATGCAAGAGAACTCTATTGAGAGATGTCAATAAGTGGCATTGCCAATTATATATGCCTACAATTTGATTTAATTTTTTAATTCATCTTAGCTAATTATATGTGCAAGGAAGGCAAACTTTAAAAAAATAATTTAATTTTTATCTTGCTTCTTTTCTATTGGTTAGGTACTTACTTTTATTTTTTGATGGACAATGACATGTACAACTTAGAAAGATTGAATATACTATGGCATGCATGGCTAAAGTTGACATTAAAGATGGATTGTTTGCTTTTAAATTAATAGAACCTTGCTACATATCAAACAATAAAACGTGGGCACCCTTGGCATGCACTTAGCTTCATAATGCAAAGTGTAGTGTGTGAGTGCCTTGTTTAGAAAAGAATATACTAATGGGTTCAAATTATTTTATTATATCTCCAAAAAATAAATGGTCAAAGTGATCAAGAACCATTGATGGGACTCAAAAAGAGTGCTAGCACAATGAATAAATATGGTGTGTGAGTGTACAAGTGTTTTTTTCTACAAACTACTTTGATTTCAAGAGATTAATATGCTCTTTGATCTAACTCCAAAATAGATGCAATTTTGGTTCAATCTATCATCTAATTATACATTGACATATTCAACAAATACAATCTAGAACAATGATGAATTGCTTGTAGGTCACAACTTCAGGAATGTCCATTCCTCTTATGAAAGGTTGCTAAATACCAGCTTATAATACCCATAGTTTGAAATTCAATGACATGAACTCTCAAAGTAATTGATCAAGCACATTGTGAGAAGCTAAAGAGATCAGTCTCATGTTTTCTGTTACCTTGCTGATTTTTCAAGGGAGAACGACCACACAAGCACGGGAAACTAGGTGACAAATAGACTAATGGATCTAGTATGAATTCATAAGAGCACAATGATGTCAGAATGAAATCACATGGACAAAATTATTGACAAAACCATTTACCATCCAGATCAATTGATCAAATAAGTGAATCATATGAAGAAAATTGTTGACAGAGTATAGACTGCAAGCCACAACTTAATATGCATTCCCCATCTCCATAATATTATTCTTTGATCCCCATATATTATTCTTCTACTCCCATATCTGACAATTTCTCATCCATAATTTAGCTTCCTTTTCAGCAGGAACCTGACACAATGTGTCTCTTCTTATATAAATAAAACATGACCACATTTTATATAAAGCAAACGTGACTACTTGTATGAACAACATTAGGATATATCTTTTCTATAACCAATTTATTTAAGACAAAGAGTTCAAACATATTATATAAAACAAAATATTCTCATTTCTTCCCTTTTATTTCTCCTCATTGGTCGTATAAAAATTCCATTCACATACGAAATAAGATTTTAATTAAAATATTTACCATTCACATGTTACATTAATATATGCATTACATGCTTCAAAATATTGTAAGGATAAAATAGACTAGTATAGATATTTTAAATAAATCTACTTTAAAAAAAGTCCATAGATATGAATTTGAAGTTATTTTATTTACTTTGAGTTATTTTATTTTACATCATAACTATTTTATTTACTATATAATGTATACATAAATTTTATTGTAAAAAATATAGTTTAATTATAAAATTTTATTTATGCTTGTTATTTGGATTTATATTATGGTTATTATTAACTAGTATATTTATATTTAAAAACATATTTCTACAGTACACCGATATATATCTTGCAATTTGTTGGCATTTATAAATTACTTGTAGTTAGAATTTTTGATATGCTCACATGAGTTAATTTAAAGAGAATGGGTAAGTGCAAGAAGATGGGGGGCCAAAAAGGGGTCTTAAGTGGCCACTTTTTTTTTTCTAAAATCAGGAAATACTAGCCTTGGATGAGAAATTGAGCATAGTTACACTCAAAATTTGGAGATGCAACCAAAACAATGTTTGTAGTGCTCCGAGTCTACTTTCTAAACTACTATTTTTTTTTTAAAATGGCATAGATTAAGGGGTTCAAAAGAGGGAGCCACAGAAATTGGTGTTGTTTCTGTCAAAAAAACATAACATAGCATGTTTTGTGGCTCCCTCAAAAGGTCAACTTTTTTTAAGTATTTTTAAAATCGCTTCAGTGAGAAATTAGCTAATAGCATGTAGTTTATGCCCAATTTTTTTGATAATTTTTTGATGAATATTTGATTTTTTACTAATTTTCAAAGTGGACACATCCTAAAAAATAGAATTTTGGCCGTGCTACCCCTATAAATTTTGAAAACTAATTGAAAATTATTTTTTTCTTTTTTTAATACTTGTAGAATGGAGTCTAGTTTCTAAATATGTTTTTGCCCAAAAAGACCAAACAATGGTTTTTGCCCAAAAACGGACACACAAACAAAAGAAATTAAAGATGAAAGGCTTAACATTGTTAAAATGTGAAAAAAATCACATCGTCAAATAGCTAAGAGAAAGCCTAAGATTACCCAGGTGTTTGATTTGTTTGACCTTGAAACACGTGCAAATCTGAGGGTTAGCACGAACAAAATTATGTGAAATCTTGAAGAATATGGAAAAAACACATCTGTTACTGTTCAAAAGGCACTCCAAGCCTTTGGGTTGGAAACCCAAAGCAAATCCCAAGCCCAAGGCTTGGGATTCCCAAAGCAAGACATAACGCGAGCGCGGTATAATGCGCTCACGTTATGTTTTGCTTTGCATTTTCCTTTTCTGCAAGTCTGTTGTTTGTCATGTTTGACATAACGCGAGTGCGTTATAATGCGCTCGCGTTATGATTCCCTTAAATTTTTTTACGTTCAAGGCTATTAATCATGTATGTATGTATGTATGCCTATATGTATGTATGTATGTATGTATCTATGTATGCCTATATGTATGTATGTATAGTGTCGAAGGTAGACATGGGAGTGAGCTAGATAGGGGAGGAGAGGGGTGGATAAGGATTGAGTGATTACGGTTTAAGGTTGAGGATTGAGCGCTTAGGGATAGGATTTAGAGTTTAGTGATAAGGGATTAGAGTTTAGGACCTTGAGGGATTAGGGTTTAGGGTTGAGGCTTTAGGGATAGCGTTTAGGGTTAAAGGTCAAGGGATAAGGTTTATGGTAGGGTGTTGAGGGTAGAGGGTTTAGGGACAAGGTTTAGGGTTGAAAGTTTAGGGTTGAGGGATTAGGCTTTAAGGTATAGTTTAGTAGTTCTTGTGGATAGAGCTAGTAAACAATGGGAGATTATTTGCCAGTTTCATAACAATATACCTTCCCTAAGTGCGGGGTGGACAGAAAGAAACATAAATGTACCCCAATGCAAATCCTTTCTCATAATGATCATCCTTCTAATTTCAACTATTAATTACTCACTGTGGATGCACCATACGCAAAGATTTTCTCATAGGGTTTAAGGTATAGTGTCGAGGGTTGAGGGTTTATTGATAGTGTTTAGGGTTGAGGGTTGAGGGATTAGGTTTTAGGGTTGATGGATTAGGGTTTAAGGTATAGTGTTGAGGGTTGAGGGTTTAGGGTTGACGGATTAGGGTTTAGGGTTGACAAATTAGCATTTAATGTCGAGGGTAGAGGGATTAGGGATAGGGTTTAGGGTTGAAGGTTTAAGGATTGAGGGTTGAGGCTTTAGGGATGAGGGTTTAAGGCTTAAGATATAGTGTCAAGTGTTGAGGGTGTAGGGATAGGGTTTAAGTTTTAAGGGTTAAGGGTTGAGGGATAGGGATTAGGGTTTAAGGTATAGTGTTGAGGGTTGGTAGTTTAGGGATAGGGTTTAGGTTTGAGGGATTAGGGTTTAGGGTTGATGAATTAGGGTTTAATGTTGAGAGTTGAGGGTTGAGGTTAAGGGATAGGGTTAACGGTCAAGGGATTAGGGTTAAATAAGTGTGTCAAGGGTAGAGGAATTAGGGATAGGGTTTAGGGTTGAAGGTTTAATGATTTAGGGTTGAGGCTTTAGGGATGAGGATTAAGGGATTAGGGTTTGACGTTGAGGGTTGAGTACATTGAGGTTCGAGGGTTAAGGGTTTCAGGATAGGGTTGAGGGTCGAGGGATTAGGGTTAAGGGATAGGGTTGGAGGTTTTAGGGATAAGGGATTAGGGTTTAAGGTATAGTATCGAGCCCGTTGAGGGTCTAGGAATAGGGATAGCATTTAGGGTTTAGGGATGAGGGACTAGAGTTGAGAGATGACGGATTAGGGTTGAGGGATTAGGGTTCAAGGATAAGGTTTAGGGTTGAGGGTTGAGGGATTAGGGTTTAAGGTATAGTGTTGAGGGTTTAGAGATAGGGTTTAGGGTTGAGGGATTAGAGTGAAGGGTTGAGGGATTAGGATTTGACGTTGAGGGTTGAGGCTTTAGGGTTTAGGGATAGGGTTGAGGGTCAAGGGATCAGAGTTAAGGGTTGAGGGATTAGGGTTTGACATTGAGGGTTGAGGGTTGAGGTTCGAGAGTCAAGGTTTTAGGGACATGGTTGAGGTTGAGGGATTAGGGTTAATGTAGAGTGTGGAGGGTATAAGGATTGGGGATAGGGTTAGAGGGTTTAGGGATAAGGGATTAGGGTTTAAGGTATAGTATCGAGTCTATTGAGGGTTTAGGAATAGGGATAGCATTTAGGGTTTAGGGATGAGGGATTAGAGTTGAGGGATGATGGATTAGGGTTGAGGGTTGATGGATTAGGGTTTAGGGATAAGGTTTAGGGTTGAGGGTTGAGGGATTAGGGTTTAAGGTATAGTGTTGAGGGTTTAGGGATAGGGTTTAGGGTTGAGGGATTAGAGTGAAGGGTTGAGGGATTAGGATTTTACATTAAGGGTTGAGGGTTTAGGGATAGGGTTGAGGGTCGAGGGATCAGAGTTAAGGGTTGAGGATTAGGGTTTGGCATTGAGGGTTGAGGGTTGAGGTTCGAGGGTCAAGGGTTTAGGGATAGGGTTGAGGGTCGAGGGATTAGGGTTAAAGTAGCTCGTGTGGAGGGTATAAGGATTAGGGATATGGTTGGAGGGTTTAGGGATAAGGGATTAGGGTTTAAGGTATAGTATTGAGTCTGTTGAGGGTTTAGGAATAGGGATAGCATTTAGGGTTTAGGGATGAGGGATTAGAGTTGAGGGATGACGGGTTAGGGTTGAGGGTTGAGGGATTAGGGTTTAAGGTATAGTGTTGAGGGTTTAGGGATAGGGTTTAGGGTTGAGGAATTAGAGTGAAGGGTTGAGGGATTAGGATTTTACATTGAGGGTTGAGGGTTTAGGGTTTAGGGATAGGGTTGAGGGTTGAGGGATTAGAGTTAAGGGTTGAGGGATTAGGGTTTGGCATTGAGGGTTGAGGGTTGAGGTTCAAGGGTCAAGGGTTTAGGGATAGGGTTGAGGGTCAAGGGATTAGGGTTAAAGTAGCTCATGTGGAGGGTATAAGGATTAGGGACAGGGTTGGAGGGTTTAGGGATAAGGGATTAGGGTTTAAGGTATAGTATCGAGTATGTTGAGGGTTTAGGAATAGGGATAGCATTTAGGGTTTAGGGATGAGGGATTAGAGTTGAGGGATGATGGATTAGGGTTGAGAGTTGAGGGATCAGGGTTTAGGGATGAGGTTTAGGGTTGAGGGATTAGGGTTTAAGGTATAGTGTTGAGGGTTTACGGATAGGGTTTAGGGTTGAGGGATTAGAGTGAAGGGTTGAGGGATTAGGATTTTACATTGAGGGTTGAGGGTTTAGGGTTTATGGATAGGGTTGAGGGTCGAGGGATCAAAGTTAAGGGTTGAGGGATTAGGGTTTAGCATTGAGGGTTGAGGGTTGATGTTCGAGGGTCAAGGGTTTAGGGATAGGGTTGAGGGTCGAGGGATTAGGGTTAAAGTATCTTGTGTGGAGGGTATAAGGATTAGGGATAGGGTTGGAGGGTTTAGGGTTAAGGGATTAGGGTTTAAGGTATAGTATCGAGTCTATTGAGGGTTTAGGAATAGGGATAGCATTTAGGGTTTAGGGATGAAGGATTAGAGTTCAGGGATGACAGATTAGGGTTGAGGGTTGAGGGATTAGGGTTTAGGGATGAGGTTTAGGGTTGAGGGTTGAGGGATTAGAGTTTAAGGTATAGTGTTGAGGGTTTAGGGATATGGTTTAGGGTTGAGGGATTAGAGTGAAGGGTGTATGGATTAGGATTTTACATTGAGAGTTGAGGGTTTAGGGTTTAGGGATAGGGTTGAGGGTTAAGGGATCGGAGTTAAGGGTTGAGGGATTAGGGTTTGGCGTTGAGGGTTGAGGGTTGAGGTTTGAGGGTCAAGGGTTTAGGGATAGGGTTGAGGGTTGAGGGATTAGGGTTAAAGTAGAGTGTATAGGGTGTAAGGATTAGGGATAGGGTTGGATGGTTTAGGGATAAGGGATTAGGGTTTAAGGTATAGTATTGAGTCTGTTGAGGGTTTAGGAATAGGCATAGCATTTAGAGTTTATGGATGAGGAATTAGAGTTGAGGGATGACAGATTAGGGGTGAGGGTTGAGGGATTAGGGTTTAGGGATAAGGTTTAGGGTTGAGGGTTGAGGGATTAGGGTTTAAGGTATAGTGTTGATGGTTTAGGGATAGGGTTTAGGGTTGAGGGATTAGAGTGAAGGGTTGAGGGATTAGGATTTTGCATTGAGGGTTGAGGGTTTAGGGATAGGGTTTAGGGATAGGGCAGGAAACAGGAAAAGTTCTCTCTCAAAAACCTTGTGGTCATTCAAGTCTGAAGGGGAAGGTTTGGAAAAAGATGTGATCAATGCAAAGGATGTGATCAATCTATAGCAACACAAAACGCGAGCGCGTTATAATGTGCTCGTGTTTTGTGTTGCTATAGAAATGCTAAAAAAGTGTTGACCCCTATGATCCAGGCCCACATGCTCTATTTTCATACTGATTCTGCACGTGCTCCAACAAAAAAGAAGTGCTTTCATGCTGTTGGGAAGTTCACATGCACATTTGACACATTGTACCACCTTTGCATGATCTTTCCACCACCTTTTCTGCTTTACCAACTTGAGAAGGAGGAAATAACATAGTTTTCACACTAAGTTTGATGCAAGAAGAAAAAAACACTACATAATTGGGTACTCTCTCCATTTGAATCTTCATTTTTTAGGTATGTCAAGTCTTTACATGCATGTTCTTTACAATTTCCTTATTTCGGATTGAATTACTTTATCATGCTTTATCATACATGTTTAAAATAGACACATTCCCAATCAAGAAAGCAGCGTACAATCTCACATGATGCCATGTATATTTTCTACACTTGGGCTCTTTATTAATTATGTGTAATAAACAGACCTTAACATACGATGATGTCAAACTATACAAGAATAAATCCTTACAACATAATAAAAATACAATCCCACTATTATCTTGTATTCATTTCTTAGGAACTAATATTGGTCTCTTTATCATGATACAGACAAATGCTCTGTCATGCCAAGGAAACGATCAAGAATTAAACCAAGACAGGAAGAGATAGAAGCTAAGAATGCAAAGAAAGCAGTGGCTATGAGGGAACTTCATGAGAAGAGGAAATTGGACACGATAAATGAAGACATACCAATTGAAGAGGAACCACAACAATCACAAAGAGATATGGTATTGGCGGCACAAAGAGAACGAATGAAAAAACTTCGTGGTATGAGAGATTTGAATACCATAGTTGGAGACACGTCCTCTACCACAAGTCAACATGTAGGGACACCATCTACCACATCTCAAGTTGAGAGTACATCATCACTCACATGTGATGAAGGAGGTACGCCATCGTTCCCACCTCAACCTCAAGGTATGTCATCTATTCCATCTTCGATCGAAGGTATGCCATCTAACCCATCTCATTTAAATATTAGTGAAATTCCTAATGTTGAGATGAATTTACCTAACTTAACACCACCTAGAATTTTGCATAGAAAGCCAAAGTATTTGATTGATATTGATGAGAATATTTTGTAGCCAATGGAAGGTAAGATTCCAAAACGCACTTGTAGAAGATATGCTAATAAAATTTGGAGATTATTCTTTGAAAATTTAAATGAGACTGCAAGATGTCAACTATTCGTTGAAATGATGTGAAGTATAAAGTATAGGTCTATCATGAAGATTCTTGGGTTGAGAACATTAGAGGCTTCAAGTGAAAAATCTATTGTCAAGAATCTAATGAGTGCATATGAGAGTGTGGGTAACACTTCACGCACAAAAGATAGTAATGCAACACAGCGTGTGATTACATTGACTATAGTAAGTAGTCAAACGAGGAAAGATTGTCTCATTAGAAAGACGAGTCAACAATTGAGAATTAATAGGAAAACTTTATCAAGAGCCATTGGAAGATGCCAAAGAATTGAGGACACTAGTGCCAATGAATTATGGACATTCTTGGGGAGACTACCATGAAAAGATAAACCAATTGTTGAAGCATTGAGATCACTAATTGAAGACTTTTGGAAGAATTACACAAGGGTATCTCTGAATCAAAGGGATGTGGTAAGAAGGAGAATCAGTAGTCAGAACCGCGAGCCACATCCAAAGAATTTTTTGGATGAGACTCAAACACAATTTTATGGTAAATTTCTAGAGAAGTATCCTCAAATTAAAATTTGTCAAAGATAGTTTGAAATGCTAAAAGCTTTCTATGTTAACATATTAAATTTTCTAACCATTTTGATGCTTATAGGTCTATATGTTTAGATATGCATACTAACAATGATTTGCAGGGTTGTGCCATATGTGCCCCACCAACATCTTCAAGAGACTTCATATCAAGAATTTTATGTGAAAGAGAGGAAGGTCAAATATTCTACAAGAAATTATGCTTGGATGGCACATGTCATCGTTGCAGTGGCTTGCAACATTTACCAATATGTGAACATATGGAAAGAACACATGCAGCTGGAAATGAACTAGTAGAGTTTGGCAAGTATAAAATAGTGGCATACAATACAAAAGATGGTAAAGAAGCAAAGAGGTGTGAATTGGTTATTGAAAAGATTCCAGTGTATCAGTTTATGCCTATATTTCGTGACAACATAGTGTATGAGTATGCAAGACATGCCCATAGAGCTCGATGGTTGGACTTGCAATTCAAGTTATGCAAGGACACATTTCCGGTTGGTAGCATTGTTTCATTCGTTGACTTTGCAGAGAACTACAGTCTATAGCCACATCCTATAGACATACAACAAAGGAACACAATAAAAAGTCATTCCCCTATGGCTGGTGAAGAGAATAGATCACGAGCAACCTTTGATCTTCTAGGGGATGGAGACGTGCATGTTGGTGGTCTACTATGAACCCGAGGGCTACTCCTCCTATTTAGTTCTTCCTGCATCTTTAGCTATTACAATAAAAAGTATAGACATTAATATATAGAAATTACATGTTATAAAAAATGAAACATTTAACAAAATAATCACTTACCGCTAACATATAGTCTGTCTCCTCACTTGCCTTAGTAGTAGGAATAGGCCTTGGTGATGTCATGTCCTATAGAAACCATCCAGATAGAAATTAAACTTCAAATCAATAATATTTTGATTTTTCAAAAATAGACAACTATAACAATGAATGTAAATTGAAATTTACTAATCTGCCTCATACCCCTATCAATGCCATGGAGCTATGAATCGTAGAGGCCACACCATGCTCCATTGTCCTCTGAACATGGGGAGGTGTCTCTGCAACCTGCATCATCTGGAAATAAAACAACATTATTCAATTATGAAAACTATAATAGTGATGCAAATCATGGCTCCTAACATACACACACGTTCATCTAAACATGGAAGTACACACAATAAAGCACACAAGTCACATACAAAAATCTAGTAAGTACAATTCATTCATTAAACTATTTATTTTATTACCTCCGTAAAGCTTTGAAGTCCACCACCGCTGGCAAGTGTTACCGTGAAATCTACAATATTAACCTATTCAACATCCAAAATCAGATATTAGAATACCATTCATATAACGATGCTATTCACATGTAATATTTATAATTGTTTACTAGTTACATACCCCGACAGTAGATGATCTAGTGTAAAATCCAGGTGGCGAACCATTGAAAACTGCATCGATGCTATGACCCTAAAATTTCATTAAAATCATCAATTTAAATTAGTTAATCTTGCATTTCAAAACTGAAATTTAATAAATTAAATTCAATAAACTTGCTAATATTTACCTGAGTATCAAGGCTGGAAGTCTCACTCAGGAGGGTATCTGTCATCACCATCTACTCAGCTACAGATGTAGCCTATGCACCTGCGTCCTAACTATCCATGGGGTCATAACCACAGGCTGACCCACAAGCCTGACAAGCATGGGGTGGGACCCTACTCCTCGCACTATCTCCCAACCCACTCTGTGCTACAAGACTGGCATGCTCTATGATGCTCTGGGTCAAGGCACTAATGGATTGAAGTGTATCGACCTCAACACTCTCCTTCACAATGGAAGGGATAGAAACATGCTCATGGGCTGGTCTACTGATTACACATCTCACTATCTGCTGTGGGTCAAGACATGCCCCTGGTCTATCTTGTGCTGACCCCCCACCTCTACCCTGGAAGTCCCGCATATCAAAATAGTTTGGCACTTTATTGAGCACAAACTCGCAGTAGAGTTTCCTCAAAAAGTATTGCGGGACCTCATTATTATTGCATGGAGGATGGTCAAAAACTATCCACCACCTCTACCCAAAATTGTCCCTTATCGCTTGGTTGTTGCACCAATGGATAGGGAACCTCTTGCATGTAATGGATAGAGGTTGATTTGTTTGTGGGTTTGTAAAAATCAAACACAAGTCTAATTTTGTGATTTGTAATTTTTTCACATCTTGGTATGATAGCTTGTCTGCATAATAATCTCTAAACTCTCTCCTCTTATCCGTCCAGCTAGTTATTTGCTTGCTAATTGAATCTAATATAGATTCAAGAGATTCAGCAAGCATGGACCTATGCAAGGTTGAAGTGGAAGGATCTTTCAACCTTGCAATTATATCTTCAATTTCTTTTTTGTTGTTTTCAATTTGCCCCATTATATTTTCTTGTGTTCCAGGGGCATGTTGAGGAATGGATGGAGGAGGTTGTTCCACAGGTATTTCCTCCTCAGGATTTTGTGGATTTTGAGGAGGAGGAGGAGGGGGTGCATTAACATTTCCTGACAATTAACGAAATATACATAAAAAAACAACTCAAACCTACCTATTTCTAGAAGCAAATTCAAACAAAAAAACAAATAAAACTCACTCCTTTGGTGTGCTCGACCTCGTGGCGGCATTTTGGTGACGAATTAGCAAGATTTTGGTGTCGAACTGTCTTTTCCAAAACGCAAGCGCACTTCTTAGGGTTTGCAAGCTACGGGGATAGAGGAGAAAAACTAAAATGAAATGAAATGATATTCTTTTTCTTTATTTATAATAGTTAATAATGTACTCGCGTTATAACACGAGCGTGTTATGTATGATTTTTTTTTAAAACCATTTTGCCACTTTTTGGCCCCCCATCTTTTTGTACTTACCCGAATATGCTTCAAGACTTTTCATATTCTTCAAGCGTAATAAAGATTTCATTCCATAACTGCCCAAGTTTTTCTATGTTTCTATCCATTTGGCTTCCATGAATTTTTTTTTTTGTTTAACTTGATAAAGATTTCACTCCATAACTGCCCAAGTTTTTCTATTTTTCTATCCATTTGGCTTCCATGAATTTATTTATTTACACATTTTATGAATTTTGTTTACATGGAATCTGAATCTTTCAGCCCTTGCTATGAGTGTAGAATGTCTCTCGGCATAAATATTAATATTTTGACATGTAAATGGCTATCAAATTTTTGATAAAAGGTAAGAGTGTTTGTTAACATGCTCATGCCATTATACTCCACCCCTTATAGTCATTGTAGAATGTCCCTCGACATTAATAAATGATACCTATTTAAACTTAAGGGCTCTTTTAATCTAGAATCTAAACTTGATAATGAGCCTACTAAAGCATTTAATACATTTTTAAATTCTAAACTAAAGAAGGAAAAGAAATTGCTTGTAGAAAAATATTAGAGATAAAGGTTGGAAGATGATTAGTCCTTTTGATAGTAGAGATTGTTTGTTGTTTTGTTCTAGTTCTAATTGTGCTAGAAGAGGAACTAGCATCAAGAATCTACATCATATTCTCTGCTCCTCTACCTCTATCTTTAGGAAACCATCAAGCACAATCCTATCATTTCTAGCATGGTAGTATTTGTACTCATGGTAGTGTCCTGCTATAGAAACATCATATATGGTCATGGGTTAGTCCTCTACAACTTGTCACCTACAATGAAAATTTGATACTTAGATAAGGTAGTATCTATATGTATGATAAATTGGCACATGTATCTTCTTAGTATCAGTCCATAGCAAGCTATAACATAAGAGTAGAGGCAAATACCAATATCCTTAGTTGGGCATCTGGATTGATTTGTGTTTGATCTATACTAGGTTATCCTAATCTAAGGAATGCTTTTGGATTCTCTATAAATGTGTATGTGTGTTTGATGTGTTTGATGTGTTTTACTAGAAAATATGATTCAAACTATAAATAATAATTTAATTTATACAATGTGGGAAATAAAATATTTAACTATAAATAGTAACTATTGCATTGCTAAAAATAAACCAATGATTGATAACATAATGTTTTTTTTGGTCTTTGTATGATTTTTTGAATGATATGTAGATAGCTTTGTAGTTTGTAGACATAGAGATGTAATTTATAAAATGCAACTATTAATGGTGGTGCAGTCATGGTAGGAGGGTTCACAGAATGAATTGTCTAGACCATGTAGCAAGAGTAAAAATAACAGAAACAACTCAAAGAAATGGAACAAATGCAGATGTAGTCATTCAATATATCAAAAAATTCAAAATAGAGATCCACCGGCAACATGCAGGCTTACAATTAGGGCTCACGGGCCTTATTACATACATGCACAAGATAAAGCTTTGAAGCTCCTTCGCACCAAAATCTAAACTATCAAATCTTTCTTATATGAATAGCTACTTTCCTAAGGATCTGTTACATCTTTATATATCATTTCCGAACCAATAAATTCCTCTGCATTGGCCAAGGAAGGTTACTAACTCCAATGAAGAGTTGTAACATGTTCATAGTTAGGATAGACCTAAATGCATAGACCACTTCCTCAAATGAATGGAACAACATGTGGACCCTTGGGGAAGGTTGGTCATAAACCATAGGACATTGACTGATGTGTCATTGAGATTTGCAAGTCAAGGAATGATCCGCAAGTCTTCTCCTTTAGGAACTGTTAGGATGCTTTCTACTAAGAAAATAATTGATCTTCTAATAGCAATATCTTTCTGGTAACTGATCCAAATGCTCTAAATTCTTGATATGATGTAGATGCTAAGTCCAGATCCGCAAGATGTGAAATTCCAAAACTGGACCACAAGCTAAAAACTGCTACTGACTGAACTGAACTGGAAAATGAAAGAACCGAATGCAAACAAACTAAAATGCAAATGTTTTTGGTTAATGCAAGATTACTCTTGAACCAGGGATGCTCCAGTATCAAGCATCCAGGGTTATTGAAAAAGTGAGTCCCTCACTTTGCTGGGGCTAGCGGAGAACCAAGACGGTCCACCTCAGCCTACGAAATCCATGATGAATCTTCTTTCGATCTGCCTTTCCACTTCACAAGATATTCTTTGTATTGTCTTCCTCTAGTGTTGCATCCAACTCTGCTGTCCAAAATATCTTCTATCTGTTCTGGTGCTTGTTGTGGTAACTGCTTCTTCAAGTCTTCTTCCATGCTGTCACTAAACTCTATTTCATGATGCTGATAAAGATCTAAAATATTGAAAATAGGTGATATACCCAATGTCTCTGGTAACTTTACTTCATATGCATTTCCTGAATCAAATTTCCTGAGTACCCTACAAGGTCCAAACTTCTTCATCTTCAACTTGTTATAAGTCCCAACTAGAAATCTTTCTTTTCTCAAGTACACCATTACTTCATCTCCAACTTCAAATTTCTTATGTGTTCTCTTCTCATCTGCTTTCTCTTTATACTTACTATTCATGTCCTCCAAATGATTCTTCACCTGATTATGCACTGTCTTCATAAGATCTACAAATTCTTCTGCTTCTGCACTCCTCTTTTCTTCTGTACTGATATCTCTTAATTTTGTAACTCCTCTAGGATTCACTCCAGTAACAATCTCAAAAGGTGTTCTTCCAGTACTCCTATTCATCGAATTATTGTATGCAAACTCTACTTGTGAAAGAATCAAATCCCAACTTCCTGTCTTCTCTCCAACCAAACATCTCAACAAGTTTCCCAAACTCCTATTCACAACCTTTGTTTGTCCATCTATCTGTGGATGAAAAGTAGAACTAAACTTCAAATCTATCTTCATCTTCTTCCAAAGTGTCTTTTAGAAGTATCCAACAAAATTTGTATCCCTGTCTGAAACTATACTCTTAGGTAACCCGTGCAATCTCACAATCTCCTTGAAAAATAGGCTAGCTACATGCACTGCATCAATTGTCTTCTTGCAAGGTATGAAATGAGCCATCTTTTAAAATATATCAACCACTACAAATATTGAATCATGTCCTCTCTGTGTCTTATGCAATCCCATTACAAAATCCATGCTTATGTCTTCCTAGGATCTCTTCAAAACTATCAAAGGTTTATACAATCCAATGTTCTGACTACTCCCTTTTGCAACTTGACAAACTCTAAAAATCTGCACAAATCTCTAAACATCCTTATGTATCTAAGGCCAAAAGTAATTTTCTCTTACCAAAGCCACTATCTTATCAATGCCAAAATGTCTTGCCAATCCACCACCATGCTTCTTCTTGATCAAATTGTCCTTCATTGAACTTCTAGGTATGCACAACTAACTTCCTTTGAACAACATATCTTCTTGAATGAAATAGTCCAACCACTTACTCCTAGCTGTTACAACAGGTTCCTTATAGGATTTCCAAGGTTCTACAAAATTAGTGTCTCCCTCATACATGTTCTTAAATTCATCAAAACCCAACACTTCAACTCTCATCTCTATCAACAAGTTTCTTCTTCTACTTAAGACATCAGCAACTTTGTTTGATTTTCCACTCCTATGCTTCAACACAAAAGTATAACTCTGCATGAACTCCACCCATCTCATATGTCTCTTATTCAACTTACCTTGACTGTTCAAATATTGTAAAGCTTGATGATTTGTATACAACACAAACTCCTTAGGCAACAAGTAATGTCTCCACTTCTTCAAGGCTTGAATTATGACATAGAACTCTTGATCATAAACTGAATATCTTTTCCTTACATCATTCAACTTCTCACTTAAATATGCTACAGGTCTACCTTCTTGACTTAACACTACTCCAATTGCACTTCCACTAGCATCACAATCAACTTGAAATACCTTATTGAAATCTAATAATGCTAAAATAGGTTGCTCTGTCACTTTCTGCGTCAATAACTCAAAACTTTTATCTACTCCTGATGTCCACTTAAAATCTTTTTTGTCACCTCTCATTGTCTCTGTCATAGGGTTACAAACTAAAATGAAATTTCTAATGAACTTTTGATAGAAACTAGCTAATCCATGAAATGATCTAACCTCTCCAATGCTCTCTGGTGTAGGCCATTCAATAATTGATCTCACTTTCTCAGGGTCCATCTTCAATCCTTCCGTAGAAATCACAAATCCGAATTATACTAACTCTTCATGAAACTACACTTCTTGATGTTTATCAGCAATTTCTCTTCTCTCAACCTCTGAAAAACCTGTCTAATATGCCACAAATGTTCTTCTTTTGTCTTACTGAAAATTAAAATATCATCCAAATGTACAATCACAAACTTACCCAAGAATTTCTTCAAGACTTCATTCATCAACCTCATGAAAGTACTCGGTGCATTTGTCAATCCAAAGGGCATCACTAACCACTCATACAATCCTTTATTTGTCTTAAAAGCAATCTTCCATTCATCACCTTCTCTAATTCTAATCTGATGGTATCCACTTTTCAAGTCTATCTTTGTGAAATATCTTGCTCCACTCAAACAATCCATGATATCATCCATCCTAGGTAAAGGAAATCTATACTTAACTGTGATCTTGTTTATTTCTTTGGAATCAATACACATTCTCCATTTCCCATCCTTCTTTAGTGCTAACACTGCAGGTACTACACAAGGACTCAAACTTTTTCTAATCAAACCTTTCCTCAACAACTCTTGTATCTATCTATTCAATTCTTCATTCTCTATCAGTGTCATCTGGTGTGCTACTTTGTTAAGCAAACTTTCTCCTGGTATAAGATCCATGTGATGACTAATACTCCTTATAGGTGGCAATCCTTCAAGTACATTATCTAATATGATGTCTTCATACTCTGTCAGCAACTCTCTTATCTCCTCCGATTTAGTTTCTTTCTTCACTACTTCAGGCTTCTTAGGAATCAAGGCATAGCACATACTTTCCTATCTCAAACCATCCAAAAATTACCTTCCATCTACCAAACAGATTCTAGCATTCCCACATACCACATCTTTAGGATCATCTTCCAACGGAATCAAAGTAATTCTTTTCCCATTTTTTGTTATAGTATATGTATTCTTTCTCCCATCATGCATAGCTTTTCTATCATACTGCCAAGGTCTACCCAACAAGATATGACAAACATCCATAGGCATAATATCACACAAGACTTCATCATGATAAGATCCAATATGAAATTTTACCAAACACTATTCACTCACCAATACCTTGTGCTCATCCTAAATCCATGCTATCTGATAGGGCTTAGGGTGTTTCAATATTTCCAACTTTAGCTTAGTCACCATCTCCTCTGAAACTAGGTTATCTGAACTACCACTATCAATTACAACTTTACAACACTTACCTCCAGATTTGCATCTAGTTCTGAACAGACTTTTCCTCTGTGGTGGTTCCTCATTTGCCTCTGTTTGAAATAGTTCTCTCCTCATCACCAAGGATTCTCCTTTATCAGGTTTACCAATAGAACTAGGTAATCCAACAGGTTCTTCTTCAACATAGGCTGCTCTTCCACTATTCTCTATCTTCTTGCTTGTACTACCCTGATTACATTCAAATGCTCTATGTCCTTCACCTCCACACTTGAAACAAGTACCTCTAAATGTCTTCTTATCAAATCCTCTTCCTTCTCTTTTGTATCCTTCATTTCAATATGCACTAGGGTTTCCTCTTTGGTAAAAATTTCTGTCATCTCTCTAGTAAGCATTGTTATCTCTGTCATCCTTTTTCAACGGGCTGTCAAACTTGTTCTACTCTGCAAATGATCTATCATATCTGGAAAATGTTTTACCTCTCTAAAATTTACCTCCTCTGCCTCTCTGTCTTTGATCATGTCTCTTATTCAACTTCTCTTCAACTTTCACGGCAAACTAGTATGCTTCTTCTAAAGATGTCATCCTCACCAAGCTTAGTTCTTGAATGTTCAATCTCAATCCATTGATATATCTTGCCACTTTCTCCTTTCTTGCTTCACTATGTCCTATCCTTATGATCATCTTATGAAATTCTTTAGTGTACTCCTTCACATATTTCTCCTTTTGTCTCAGGTTCTGCAATCTTTTCAACAATTCCAACTCATAGTCAATAGGTATGAACTAATTCTTCAACTTTATCACCATCCAGTCCCACTTTGTAATCTTTTCTTTTCCTCTTTTTTTCTTTCCAACTAAACTTCTTTCCACCATATAGCAGCATGTCCTTTCAACTTTGTCTTTGTAAATTTAACCTTCTTTGGATCTTCAATTTCCTCATATTCAAAGTATTCTTCCATATCATTTATCTAATCAATCAACTCTTTTGAATTCAAATTACTAGTGTAGTTCAAAACATCAACTCTAGGTCTCTTTCCAATCTTTGAAATAGCTTGCAACATCTTTATTTGATCTGATTCTTCTTCTTCAGTGCCTTCTAGGGTTTCACTAGTTTGTTCAGCAGATTGAAATTCTTCCTCATCGTCACTTTCAACATTAGGTCTAGGTGTCAATCCTCTTCACCTATCTTCTTCAACAACATCCAAATGAATTCACATTGTTCTCATCAATTCCATCATCTCATCCATTCTATTAGCCATTGTACCAATAGGAGGAACTCTTCGTGGTGACATCTTCCTAGGATCAAGTGCAAACTACCTCAGGTTCGGCGATCAGGTTACAAGCGACAAGTACCTCTCAATCGATGATTAGTTGCACACAAGTAACCTACCTTAGATCGGTGATCTACTCACAACAAGATCTTATAGAATTCCTTCACTTAATTTTCTCTCCAAGATTTGAACTTTCGCTCTGATACCACTTGGTGCGGTCACAGTAGGAGGGTTCACAGAATGAACTGTCTGGACCATGTAGCAAAAGTAAAAACAACGGAAACAACTCAAAGAAATGGAACAAATGTAGATTCAATCATTTAGTGTATCAAAGAATTCAAAATAGAGATCTGTCGACAACATGCAGGCTTACAATTAGGGCTCACAGGCCTAATTACATACATGCACAAGATAAAGCTTTGAAGCTCCTTCACACCAAAATCTAAACTATCAGAACTTTCTTATGTGAATAGCTTCTTTCCTAAGGATCTATTACATCTTTATATATCATTTTCAGACCAATAGATTCCTCTGCGTCGGCTAAGGAAGGTTACTAACTCCAATGAAGAGTTGTAACGTGTTCATAGATAGGTCAGACCTAAATGCATAGAACACTTCCTCAAATGAATGGAACAACATGCGGACCCTTGGGGAAGGTTGGCCATGAACCATAGGACATTGACTGATGTGTCATTGAGATCTGCAAGTCAAGGAATGATCCACAAGCCTTCCCCTTTAGGAACTGTTAGGATGCTTTGTACTGAGAAAATAGTTGATCTTCTGATACTGACATCTTTCTGGTAATTGATCCAAATGCTCTGAATTATTGATATGATGTAGATGCTAAGTCCAGATCCACAAGATGTGAAATGCCAAAACCAGACCACAAGCTGAAAACTGCTACTGATTGAACTGCCTAAATTGAACTAGAAAATGAAAGAACTGAAATGCAAAGATACTGAAATGCAAATGTTTTTGGTTGATGCAAGATTACTCTTGAACCAGGGATGCTCCTGCATCAAATGGTTTTCTTGTTTTTATGCAATTCTCTTAAATGTGAATACAAATGATTTCTAATATAACTTTTAGAAAGAAGATATAGTTTTTGCATGATAATTTATAAATTTACAAAATGTAATGTTTAATGTTGGTTAAGTGTAGTTTTCTTTATGAAGTTTTCTTTATGCTCATTGTTGGATGCTAAATGTGTTTATATGTTCTATAAATGTATAATTATGTTCACTAGTATGATAATCTTTGAATGTAAAATTGTTGTTCTAAATGAGTGGTTTCAAGTGTAAAGATGCAATTTTGAGTGATTGTTTCTTGGTTGCAACATGCAATTTTTAATATAAATGTTTCACTTAAATGTGAAGTGCATGTTGGTTTACTTCTTTTGGACTGAGAAAAAGTACACTTTTTAGCTATTCATATGGATGCAAGATTTTATGAATGCAATATAATGTATTTTATATGATTCATTTTTCTTCCATTTTTTTTGTTTACTAAAGCATGTTTTAATAATTAATTTATCCTTATATGAGTATTTTTTTAACTAAATGCATCTCTATATGGCTTTTCCTTCTTCATTTTTTTGGGTAATTATCCTAGATATTCTATACACTTTTGTAAATACTTCTTTTTCTACTCTTTTAGATGTAAGGATTGTGGATTTAATGCAAGCTTTGATTGAAAAATAAAATTGATCTATTACAAACAAAATTGTATAAGAGAATGAAGAGTATGGGTATGGGTAATGAGCAAACCCAACTCAAACCTCTCGAATCCTCAAAGCAAAGTGCACAAAACAAATTCTTAATCTTTAATTTTTCTATAGTAAATGGGCTAATTTAAAAATTAAACAAATTAATCTAGATCTAACTAATTCTAATCTAGAAATAAAAACTAATAGTTAATCTAGAAAATATTACCTACAATCTAAGTTAACATTCTTAAAATTGAAATGCAAATCCTGACCTTTAGCAACATGCTTCAAGTCCTTAGTATCAACACATCAGTTTGAATCCTTTGTGAATAATTGACTATGGCATGTCTCTAGGACTAAATGGGATGAGAAATTGGAATCTAACACATTGATATTGGTGAAAATTTAGCTCATTGTTGTTGTAATGAAAAGTAAGTAGAGTCTAAACTACTTCTCCAAAGCTTTCCCACATCAAATGAAGGCCAAGAAGGGATACTTTGTAAGGGAATGCAAACAAGATGAAAGACCAAAAACGTCAAATATATAATGACATTTTTAGGAAGGAGAGAAAATTCACATTTGGCATAATCCCTATGTACTTTCTTATAAGACTATCACTTTTCAATGGAATAGCAATTTTGTAATTATTGTAGTTGATACAAAAACTGTAAAAGACCATGATAATTTTAAATTCATTGTGGTGGTTTCATAAACATCACAAAAACTATAAAAACCAAAACTTAGAAGGAGTTAGAATAATGTTAAGGGATTGAGAGGGACTACACGACACACTGAAAGGTCCTAGGAGGTTTGACTTAAATAGGATTTGTCATAGAGACCAAAGTCATATATCACTTTTTATGCCATGTGGGCTATCAAGAGTTTTTGATAATCATCAAACTCAAGATATCAAGTCATACAGTGTTGGGTGCTTACAAATTTGTCCCCTCAAAATAGGTGTGTTGCATGTTAGGAAATGTATCTCAACCTTGCATCCTAATGTTAAGAACACCAAAAAAAAAATTAGGCTTTGTATGGTCAATTTTTACCCTAAAACATGTTGCAATCAGCCTTGCGACCTTTTGTTGTTGAAGTTTACTTTGAGATCTTCAATTTTAAAAAATGGGATCAATCAACTTCAAGGATCAAAAGTTATGATCCCTAGAAGTAAGGCCTCCCACATCAAAAAGGTGAGAGCATCTATGACGTATAAGAGAAATGTAAGAGGGAGTTACACTTGTTGACCAACTTATGATGCATGTTATGACACATCATAAGACATATTTGAATGGAGATAATGGAGCCTAAATGGAGCACCCAATTTGGGGAGTGAATCATTATGATGTTATGATAGCTTATGATAGGTGTAAGGAATATCTTATTTTTAGACTATGGATTCATCTTGGGATTTGGGTGTTAGATTTTAACTAGGGATTTGGGCACCACATTTTGAGTGGTTTTAGCTCATGGTTTTCTAATTACCATTTGATGGTCTCATGTACAATTTCTCTTATTTATTGGGTGCTTGAGATGGAGATTTGATAGTTTAGTTTAGCAGGTATTATTATGTTGTTGAAATATATTTAGCTCTATATGTTGGTATAATCTCTTGTGAAAGCTTGAGCCTAAATTTGTGTTGTTGATAATACAATCAATTCAAGATTAGAGGCTAGTTTTTTCCCCAAAAGGATTTTCCCAAGGTATATGTTTTGTTATGGTTGCATGTTTATTCTTTCTGTGTTTAAAACTATATATATTTTCTATTTACGTGGTACATCTATCATCTTATGTTAATTGTAGAAGTTCTATCTAGCTTCCTTTCATTGCATTGCTTAGGAAGTACCATGTTCAAAAATGAGGTGAGGAGTTGGGCCTTTTGCTCGTTTTACATAATCTTATTTGTGAAATCTTGTTTCCCATTGTCTCATAATGTATTTAGAAAAATTAAACACAACGCATAATTAAGTGAAGCATATTGGAACTTTGAGAAAAAAATTAAACTAACTTGAGGGATGAGAAGACTTACCATTTTCATGAGGTTTAGTACACTATTTATTTTGCCTTGTTGTCCAACATTTGTCATACTCACTATCTAGAACCTACAATTAGAAGAAATGGGATCAAATATAGTATATTTTAAGCAAAAATATTTTTCAAATTGATAAAAGGGGGACTCATCATTTCATGAGGTTTACCACACTTTTTTCTTTGCATGTTGTTACACACCTATAAAAGGGTCACATTTTCCTAATTTTAAGGGGGTAATAAAAGAAAATCATCCTTCTACATTGTTCATTTGTACCTTGCACACTTGCTATTTTTAAAGGTCTAGCCAATGAGGGACCAAAATGAGAAAAAAATGGTCATCAAAGAGAGAATGTGATAACAATTATAGAGATAGTAGCCATTTAGGGAGGTGAGTAGGCATAGGTGTGTTTCAACCAAAACCCTCTTTTTTGAAAAATTTAAAATTGAGTGGAATGTCACCTGGGGGTGACATATTTAGGCATGAGCAAAGTCAAAAAGTTCATAGGAATGGGTAGGTTAAGACTTAACAATTTATATTTTTAAATTTTATTATTTTTGTAGTTTTAGGGAGATTTTTTGGATAGGGTGTCACAACCAACAAAACCACTATTTCGTGAATTGTTAAGGTAGTTGATGAAACTATTACAATGGTAACAAATCAACATTAATAGTTACAAAATTGCAATGGAGGTAAAAAAACCACCACAATGGTTACATGACATACTACCTACTAAAAATAGGTAGTTCCATAAGTAGTTCAAAAAATGGGCCATTTTTGTATCATGAAATTGACTTTTTGGGTTTTTTTAGGTGCTTACATTAGATGGAGAAAATTCAAAGAGCAAGGTTTGCTACCCTAGGTTCTAGACTACTTAACCCCAAGGTGATTATGATTGTAGAGTGTATTATCTTGATGAGTGTAGTTCCCCTCCATTCTCATCGTTGATGTGCAGGTGTCCATGTAAAGGAGCATGAAAATAAAGGTAAAATAATAGAATTAATTAGGGTTTGTTTGACAGTTGATGTGGTACGTTATATGATGTTGGTAGATGCTACATTCATGTTGGTGACATTCCTAATTATCCTCATGTGGTTTCATATGACAGTTAGAATGTCTTATTGATAATCTTTGTTGTGTCAAGTGCTGATATTTACTTGAGTTATGCATATGATATGACAACTTTATGGACTTAATTGATTAAGGGGATCAATCTTATTATGTGCATCACACAATTATATGATGATGTTTCTTTCTAGTTTATCAGCTATAGATTATTATGTGAAATGTAGTTACTTGCTTGATATGTCTTGTGAAAGGAACAGTGTCGCATTACTCATGCGTGAGTACCCTGCTACACTGTGATTTCCTTTCATGGTGTGTACGTTTGAATGATTATATAAATATGCATGTTCAACCGTGTTGTTTGCTGTAGGCTGCAAGTACCAAGCATCGATTCCACCTAAATTGACAGGTCTAAGCATGCCTTAAAACCCAATGGAAATTGTTGAACAGAGATAACGTAAGGTTCCCTAGCTTTGTCACCATCCTTGAAAAGGATGAGTAACCATCTTGTATCATGTCAGTAAGGTCAGTTGGGTATGATTGTAAGTCTCTGTGTCTGATCATGTGATGTCATCTGGTATTGTTCAGCATGTGGTTTATTAGGTTGTAATTATTTGATTAATGCTTTGGTTAACTGCTTCATTAGAATAAAATTATTAGCCTAGAGGGTATTTTGACATTTATGAGAGGTCTTATATAGTAAATACTAAAATAGATAAAATTAGAAAGAAATCTCTATCTGGTAGGAAATTAAATGAATTATTTTTTAGAGAAGAAATTAAGGTAGAAATGAAGGCCATTCTGGAGGAGTGCAATGTGCACTTAAATCTTTTTGTGAGGGTTTTAAAGAGTAACTAGTGGCAGTTACCAATTCAACGGCAGTCATACTGGGCATGGATGCCTATTAGTGCAGTTAAATCTTATCCTATCCGTAGTCTTCTTTGATCTGGGAGGCATTTTCTCCATTTACGAGCGACAGTCTTTGTTATGGCTGAGCGATTATTTTAAAGCAAGAAAATTTAGCCTGGAATGGAGGGCATAAGAATGGATTCATAAGGGAGTATTAGGGATGGATACATATAACCTACATCATGTTCATGGTTCAAGAGATACTATAGACTATGTACTTTGGTGTCAAATCTTATCATGTGAACAACTAAACCAGGTATGTTTTATTTTCTTGTGAAATGATGTTTGTACAATGGAGGGATTTTAGAAGATTGGTAATCTTTGTATAGTTTAATGATCTCTCTTTTTCAACAACATTATATATACATAACATATAGGTGTATTGACTTATTCATTTTGTGCATACTCTGCCATCATGGTGCATCATAAGATGACTCATACTTGAGATCATTGTATTTGACATAGCCAGTGAGCTCTACAAGTTGCTATTTCTGTGATCAGCCCAGTTGTATGCTTGTATTTTGTTAATGCCTGTATTTCATGTTAATTATCCCCACAATATATTCTCCATGATGCCAATTCACTGGTTTATCCTTGCAGAAACTTAACGTCAATCACAAGGGTCATCCTAGTTAGGCCGACGCCTCTATGTTGTATCCATGATATTACCAACTCATGAGCCAAATGTTTCAAGCTTCCAATGATCTTTTCTAACCATTTTGTGCCTTTGTAATGTAGTCATGTAAATATAAATGTTTTGATTTTTTTAATCAAAACTAATTACATGTTCAAAGTGGTCTTTGTGCTTAGAAATTGACCCTTATTTTTGTTCTTTTAACTGTTTGCATGTATATATATAGCTATTACTTGGATATATGGTAAGCAATATTCAACCTACCATCACCACTAAGATCATAAAAAAACCTGTGTTGCACAATCTTTTTACCAACCTGTTGTAAAAGTTGTCAAAGTCGCTCTCACCTGTAACTTTTATTTGATATTTGTTTCAGCCACCATTACTTATTAGGCCTTGATGGTTATAGTGATAGTAGAAATGCTAATTGAAGTATTATAAGTTGTTTTAACAATTTTATTTGAGAACTTATTAAACGTTCTTCCCCACCATTTCTTTTTATTGACAACCAAGCTACCACAAAGGTCATCCATGTGTGCATAGAAATCAATTGTAGCTGTAAAGCATAAGGGTTACTCATGCAATTGAAGTTTGGACAACTCTCATCGCAGATTTTGGAGAGCATCCTTGCAAAATCTATATTGTGCATACCCTATAATCTTTGTAATCTGTAAGATGTCATGTCTTCAAGGCATTCTGTCAAGCAATCTGTGTGCTTTGTCTATGATTCCTCATTTTACACACATGTCTTCTAGAGCTTTTGCAACCATAATTTTTGATAGATTTCCCCATTCGTTATGCTCCTTCATTATTTTGAAATCATCTAAGTGCACAGGCCTTCTTTCTTTCAGATTGCTATATTTAGCATCATCAGTAATCTCAAAATAACGTCTCTATTCAATGTTTAAATAGTTTCTATCTCTCACTACTTTTCTCTCATGCTAATCTAGGCAATCAATGCATACTCAAGGTATAACCCTTCCCCTATGCATCCAACATTAACTAAATATATTGAATCTGGAATGCCTAGCTAGTTCCAACGCAAGCCAATTATTTAGATTGCTTTATTTAGCATTGCAAATAACCTCTTCTATCCTTTATCCTTTGATGGAAGCTGATACCCCTATCCCTAAGCTTCCAACAGAGGTAGAGAGGTCACTTTTAAATTTATAGATATGCCTGAAGATTTCTACGGCCATTATAGAGAAAAGATGGCATTTGCAGTAGGAAACCAAATGTGAAACTTGCCATAGCTTTTGGCTTGAATGTCTCTTTGTATTTTAACTGTTCAACTACTAACTTCTAGTGATCCCTTGGTTTCTATTCTAGCTACTAACAGACCTGCTTATTTCATGGTGTTTCATTGCTTAAGTTCTCATAATGTAATTTAGAGATAATGAAGATAGGACATTAAAACTTGGGATGGCGATAACATGGTATATTTTATTAATTAAAATATTGCTTGCTAGGTAAATAAATACATTAACTACTCTTTATTGACCTTTGTAGTCATTGGCATCAAATAACAATTTATGAGTATAAAGTGGTTCCCAAATGCCATAAAGGGCACTAGCATAGGTCAAATCAAGACTCCATGTTCGACAGTGGCAACATAGTTAAACTAGAAAGAAAGGTAGAAATTGTTATCAGTAGTGATAGTGTCATCTTGTGATAAGTTCCTTGGGTTTTAGTCGAAAAGCATATGCATCATCCTTAAAAGTACAAGATACTAGTCTAGTCTTAGAAAGAAGTAGGTTAATTTAGTTTTCTTAGGTGAATGATAGAGAGTTAGGAATCATTAAGATAATGTTTTTAGATTATGTATTTTGTAAAATGAAGTATAGAATTTTTAAATAATTGTTAGGATAAAATAATAGTATTGTGCTAGGTAAAATTGTGTTGTAGAGTTCTATTTGTTTTTATTAAATGATATACTTATTTAAACGCAAATGTGTATTATAATTTGATTATATTGTTAGTGAAGTTATTGAAAGTATAAGAAATTAGATGAATAGAGTCAACAAATTGATTGAGAATAAATTTCGTAGAATTATTGTGGAATGTAATATCAGCTTGGCCTCTTGTGCCTATGATGACCTAGGACATGGTAGGTACCTTTTCTTGGACCATTAGGAATCTTATCTCTCAATCTTATGCATGTAAAAACTCCTCTTTTAGTATGAAATTCATAATCTTCCACAAAATGGTTTATCCTTCGATGGTGTATAAATTACTTCTTGTCAATAAATGTAAGTATTTATTAACTAGATTCGAGTTGATTTGAGTTTAGAAAGAATTTGAAATACTTTAAAAGTAAAAGACATTATAGATCTAAGATAGTCTTTAGTAAACCAAGGTGTGTATTACATCTTTTGAATGTTTGGAAATTTGGCTAGATGATTTGTTTATGGAATAAGACTATTGTTATGGTCTGTTTAAACTTGTTTATCAAATTAAAAGAATGATCATTATTGTTGGCTTCAAGATTAAACCTTGTATGATGTGTGAATACTTGCTTCTTTATGTTGCTACTTTTAAATCTGTAAGATACCTTTCTTTCCATGAAACCACAATGTTTTAATGGTGTCAAGTGTTGTTGAAGTTGTTTCCAGAGGCCTAGGAAGATGTGATTGTGTAAGGGCTGGCTATGTGTGCAACATGTGAGTTGAATGAAATGCATTCTTGTAATATTGTATCCTATACATGTTGGGATAATACATGTGCAAGATGGTTTGTGCCTTTCTTAGTGTACTTATTCATGTGTTTATGATGATCATGCAAGATGGGAATGCCTTGCTCTATGAAATGAGGTATATTTGGAGATATGTGATAGTTCATGCTTGGGTTATGTTTTGGGCAAACTATATAAGAAGTGGTCCTAGTGGTTATGTTTTGTATGCAAGAAGGGAAATACCTTGCATTATTCATATTTATTTTTGTTGTTATGAGGATAATTGTCTTGTTGATAGGGTTTTCTAGATGCAAATAGGGAAGTGGCTTTCAATTTGGGGCTAGGACCCAAAGTGGCTAGCCAAGATTACCAATTGGAATTTTTTAATCCAGTGATAACTTAATAATAAATTTAGAGAGTTGGGTAGTTTCCACACTCAATAAGATAATTGGATGCCTCACCCATGCCTATAGTGCTCGTTCAGGCTAAGGATGGGATGAGAAGGCCATGGTTGGCAAGATCAACTTCCTTGTCCTCATGAAAGGAATGTTGGTTCCACATGTGTCACCCTATGGGGCTGGTGTCTAGTGAGAGGCTGCCAGGATAACCATAGATGGGGGATGCCATCTGAATGACCAAGGTAACCCATGGATGGGGGTCGATGTCTGATGAGAGACTGCCAAGATAACCCATGTTAGGACCATGTGATGACACTCTTCCCTACTGCAACCTAGCATTTCCTAAGTGTGTTTTCCCCATTTACTGTGTGATTACCTCTGGAAGTGTTGTTGAGTTACTTATGATATTAATCTATGTTGTCTTGGAGTCTTGTGTAGTCCTTGCACTTGTTATCCTATTGTCTTCTTGCCTATTTTCTTTGTGGGATCTTAGTATTATCTCCTAGCATGGGGGGTGGAACTCAGGGTTCCACATGGTTGGGTGGATGTGCTTATTCTCCATTGGTTTTTCCCTTGCCATTGTACGTGTACATGAAGGATGTATCTTGTGTGACAAATTCTAGATCTTGTACCAGTTATGGAGATAGTGATTTATGCTCATGTACTAGTCATGTGTATCAGTCAAAACATAATGTATGTAATCCAATGTAATCAAGAAGATGATAGGGTAAACAATGTAATGATGTACTCATGTGTATGGAAAAATTGTATACGTACTTGATCTTGATGATTATGTATCTGATGTTAAGATATGGATATGTATGATGTTATTCATTTAATGCAATAGATTTAGAATGAATTATTGATGTTAGTTAATTCATGATGTATGTTAGATCTTGTTAATCGATTTGTTAGTAATACAACCATGGAACCTTAGAGGACTGATGTTAGTTTTAATGATATGTGTGGATATGATTTACATTACTTATTATTTCTTTTGATAAAAAAAAAATTCCTATTTGTGTAGCATAGTTATGTTGTTCTCTGGGTTCCTTGGCAAGGCATTACAATGAGGATACTGTAGAACCTCTAGTCCTTCCATCTAGTAGGATTTTGTGTAACTTTTTGACATACTAGGATGTTAACTAGAACACCTTCTAGTTTATTTTGATTCAAGGGGAGTGGACTATCACACTTCTAGATGTTTATAAGATATTGGGGGTAATAATATAGAATGAGTAGTTTTAATTGATCCATGTGACCACAAGGAGGCCCTAAATTGGGCCACATTTTTAGAGGCTTGGATGGAGATGATATAGGTGCCAAGTTTGGCACCTATCTCAAGTTAATGGAACATGCTTCCAATCTTACTTTGAACAAGGCCATTATGGGTATCATTACCACTAGGTATGTTGGTGACAAGGGGGAATATATGCTTCTCTATATATAGTCATGCTTTGATCATTAGGAAGATTAAGTAGCATGGAAAGACTTGTACAATTGGGCCATGGACATACTAGCCCACACATACTATGATCTTTATTTAATAACTATATTAGGAGCTTGGCCATTGAGCTTCGCATCAATGGTGATGAACTAGATTCTAGAGAACTTTATTCTTTACAAATAAGATATGGTATTTATAATGTGGTAGTGTCCCATGTAGCTAAGTGGATTGTTTATCCTAGGTTTGGACAAGGGATGCATAGAGTTGGCACACTAACTATGAATAATGTGATTATGGATCCCTATAGGGAAATGGTAGGCTCATGGATTGGAGATGATGTGGTGGTAAGGGCTTGTCAAACTACCTTAATTCTGATAAACATACATAAATAGGTAGAGATACACCCCATGGGTAGATTCCTGTAGCAATTTGGGAGATACTTTGTTGTTGATCTATCCCTAATGGACACTATCTATAGAGGGAGTTGCAAAACATGAGCAATGGTGATGAGATTACTAAAGTGAACCCCCTTAACACTTATGGTCCTAGTCATTGGTATTTGGAGAGGAGTTCCCAAACTTTACCTCCTTTGCAATAACTTATTCTATAAGCCCACAAAGCTAGGTAAAGTTGTACATGTTAATCATGTTTTAAATACAAAACTATTCTAACTAATATGCACTTAAGTGTTTTATTTGTTGATTCAACTTATTCATTAACTTGTGGATAATAAACTAAAATAAAGGTACGAATGATGTGAAACTTTTCATATGACTCTTGCATCTCTAGGTTCTTGAAAGATGAGGTTTTATTTTTAATAATGACTTGAGGTATATCGAACCTACAAATGATCTAATTTAAGAAAACTTGGTTATGACTAACTTAGAAATGGAGGTCAAAGGCATTTCCTCTACCCATATAATGAAATACTCAATAGAAATTATGATGTGGTTATGTGCATTAGAGGAGGAAGGGAAGATCTATCTAATTAGATTCAATCCCCAAGTGGAGAATATACAAAGAGTGATAATGGATTGAAGTTATTAAGTAGGTGAGTGGATGTCATTAGTTAAATTTGACACTTTACACCTTTTGTTATAAACTCTATCATGTCATTCTCAAGATATGGCCAAAAATATCCTAAACAAAGGGTCTCTCATGTGGTAGCATGACCACCAAAATAACATCCATGTATACTTTTATGGCATTCTTCTAAGAAAGGTTGTACTCATCTTGATCAACACACTAAACTACGACCCCATCAAAGGTTTTCTAATAGGAAACATCACCAAGTATGACATTTTTAGTTTCTAAAATAAAAGTGCTTTCTTTGTTGACATGTACCACCCTCAAGATATGACTATTCCACTAAGAATTTAATGATGTTGAGACATACCATGGTGTTGGAATGTTGGTGAGGACTCATTTGAAGACACAAAATAATCAAGGAAATCATAATTCAAAGGATCATTTTCAAGAGTTTATACTAACCAATTGATAATAACTTGTCCCTTAATGGAATTTTAATTAATGTACATCAATTTGAACTTACTAATAAGAGTGATAGAGAACTTGGCTCTTTTTGATAACATATGTTGGGACAAAAAGGTGTGCAAAGGTTCAAACTTGATTATTATGTTTGTCCCTTGATTTAGAATATAATGGCACAAGTTTTTGGTAGAAAAGGCATAGCCAAGCACTCCTTGGATTGAGTGTAGTTTCTTCATAATCTAAGAGAGTGTGGCTAATGAAAGAAATGACCCATTATTTTCCATCATCATTCTCCTAGGTCAATATACAAGCTATCAAGACATTATTTGTCCTCAAGTATATGATTAAAGGGTAGCCTTGCTTTGGAAGAATGAGCATGGGAGGAGAAAGAAGGAGTTTCTTAATGACATTGAAAGCCTCTTGGCAATGATGAATCTAAGTAAGATCACTCTTTTTTCTCAACAAATCATTAATGAGGTAGAATGCATAAGTGGGTTTGAGAATGAAACATAATGGATCCCAACTTGCCAAGGAAGGATATAAATTCATGCTTATTCATAGGAGGAAGTAAATCACAATGTATTTTGTCTTTGTTAGGTCAACATCTATCCCCCCTTCATGAGATAATTCAACCTAGGAGCTTGTCGTAAGTGAATTTGAAGATGAATTTCTCAAGGTTCAACCTAACCTTACATACTCTCTCATTGTAGTTCCTACATATAAGTACAATGTTTCTTTGCATTTAGTTTCCTAAATTAGCTTTAATTTAAATGTTTTATCATTCCTAATTGTTATAATTAATTCACTAGGTTGATTTATGCTTTATTTGTGTGCATTATTCAATTAGCCTAGATTAAAATTCGGGAAAGTTTATTTTCCTTTACATATTTGGTGAGATTTCTCACTCTTATAGCCCTTAGGGTTTGACCTTAGGGATATACTTTCACTTCTTTTAGAATATACCAAATCTAATACAATTTTACTTTTAACATTTATTTCAAATTTCCTAGGGGTTGATCCATTTCACCTTCTGTTATGAAGTAAAAAAGTGGACACATGTCTTTTACCTCCTTGTTTAGCTCCTAGGTCCCCATGAATACATTATACATTCTAAATATTCATCCTGATGCAAAATTTTTAAGAGACACTGTGTGGCTTCATTATTGTTGTCATTGATGGAAACAAAGCTTATCCCACACATCCACAACACATAATAGGTCTTTACCAGAAGTTAGATTGAAGAGTGTTTTGGTCCAGTGAGCAAGAACAGAGCATGCAGCAAGGTTTGACAATCAGGTCTGGATCTCTCAGAGGATGTATCTCAGCAAAGTATAGACTTGGGGAAGTCAAGAAGAGTACCATGACTGCTACATTCTAGAGATTGAGCCTCTGGTGATGAAAGAGTGAAAAGATATGAGCATCTAAGTTTTGGGTTCCTGATAGGTAGAGTAGACTTAGGAAGAACTGACCGACAGAGCATCAAACCTTAATTCGGATGAGAAATTGATGGTGATCAAGCTTCTTGAGGAATCATTCATGGTTGTCCAACATGATTGATGACTTATATGTCTATATTTTTGATACGCATCACATGTTAAGCATGGATTCAGTCGACAGACTAGTATTTAGTAAATATCTTGAGTATTCCGGTTGCCAACTAGAATTGTGTTGAAATCCTTGGTGTGGATATATATACCAGATGGATTTCGGTATGAAGGTGTGTTGTGGATGATATATGTGCAACAAAAGGTAGAGAGAAGTGTGGAAGCAGTAATACAAGTCTGGTATGTGACAGAATAGTAGCACTAAAACAGAGGAAGTATGAAGTGCAGTAGATCAGTATATTGAGCCTAACCAGAACTGAACCTCAGTATATGTGGATGCCTCTCTTTAGTTCAAACATCTGGTTACATTCTATTTCCTTGTAGACAATGAGTCTCTTGTAGGCAGTGTGCTCGAGCAGTGAGCCTAATTGGCAAGTGCCATTTTGTAGTTCTTATTCTTTTAACAGAGAATACAATCTTGGGTTAGTCACCCCACAGTTTTTCCCTTAATAGGGTTTTCCACATCAAAATCATTGTGTTATTTGTATTGATTTTATTTCTGCTCTCATGGTTATGCATGTTTATATGTTTTGATGCTGAACTAATTGTTAAAGAAGAATAAAAAGTTAAATTATTTAAGATAATTGATTCACCCCCCCTCTCAGTTATTTACCTTGTTTCCAAAAATTGGTATCAGAGCTAAGTTCCTCCAAACAGAGCCTAACAGCTTGAGGAAGATCTGGGAATCTCAATGGATATGTATGGTATGAGGGAACAACTTCAGTCTACACTAGATGATCTTGAGCAATCTCACTCTAAAGTCAATAACCTAAGGGAAAGACTCAAACAAGCTGATGATTTCATAAATGAACTAAAAGAAAAACTAAGCATCTCTGTGAAAAAGAGAAAGGAACTACTTCAACAATTAGCAAGTCAAAGTGAAGCCAATGATACTAATGAAGATCTCAATGAGAAAAATAAGTTATGTGAGAAGCTATCAAAAGAGGTCATTATGGTGAGACATGAAATGGAATTAGGGGTTATGAAATTCACCCAAGAAATTGAAGAGAAAAGAAAAATTGAAGATAATCTAAAACAATCTCTCAAGGAGAAGTTAGAAGACTGCCACAAAATGGATAGAATAATCAAGCATCTGGAATCTAATCTTGAAGAAGCTAGAGATAATGAAGAACAACTTGAGAATCAGATAGACACTCTTAAAAAGGATCTTCAAACAACAAATGAATAAAAAGAGAAATTCAAGATAAGCTCTGCTCAACTTGAAGTTCTTCTTGAAAGCCAAAAGAGGGGAGATGACAAGCATGGCTTGGGGTATGAGAAAGGTGAAAGCTCTAGATCTGGTCAGAAGAAATCTGGATCAGGAAATCTAAGGAATAGACCTAGAAGACCTCCGGTAAGGCAACCAAATGCTCAAAGATATCCATCCTTCAATGGATACTGCTACAATTGTAATAACTTCGGTTATAAAGCAAATCAATGTAGAAGAAGAATGAATCAGACTAATTCATCCTTCTCCGGACAATGTTTTAACTGCAAAAGGTATGGTCACAAATCTCATGAATGTAGAAATATGCAAATAAACAATTCATTTAATGGTAGATGCTTTGCATGAAATAGAAGGGGACATATGGTTAATCAATGTAGATCAATAGGATACCATTCAAATATGCAAAGAAAAGTTGTTTGCTACAATTGCAATAGATCTGACCATATTGCCAAATTTTGAAGAAGTAAGAATCAAGACAAAAAGGGTCTGGTGCATCATTACCAGAATCAAGACACAGGAAAAGGAAAAGTGAATGCAGATGAAGTTCAAAGGGAGATGAACAAGATTTGGGTGAAGAGAAGTATAGAAAATGTTGGGGATGGATCTGTATTAGAATCTGGTGCTGATATTCCTTCCAGAAATTAAATAGATGAGCTCTGGCTTAGGAGGAGTCTCAAAGGAAAATAAATTCTACCAGCCAGTCAATTGGTGCCTAAAATTGGCACATGGAAAGTTGTGGATTAAAGGATTTTCATAGAAACATCTAAATAACCCTTGGTAAAAATATGAAAGATCCACAAGGATTTTGAAGAGGTTAATCATCCAAGATTAATCAGGTTTGATAGTCATTTGGTAAAAGAAGGATTCTCACAGTTAGATCCAGTATGATTCAAAATTGAAATATCTTGATCCGTCAATAAATGGAATGATTGGAGAAAGGGAGATACATTGTCAATTATCACCAAGAATAATTCTAAGTGCAACTCAATGATTCAGAAGGATCTCTCTCAGAACAAGGTCAGAACAAGGAAACCAGAATAACTTAAGGTGTGCATTTATTGCAATATGAAATTAGGTTTTGCGCAGAAATATAAGGGTTCTTTTGTTCATCATTTTACACATTTGCATTCAAGAAGAAGAAGGAAAGAGCTCTACAACAAGATTGCTTCAACCCTCTCAAGCATCAACTGCAGAATCCGATTCAACCAACAATCTTTTCTGGCTCATATCATGAACCCTAGAAGCATAAAAAGGTATTTCCATTCTTGACTATCTCTCTCTAAATATTTTGCAAGATGGCTACTCCAAATGTTGTTAAGATCACTGATAGGCTGCGCCCAAGTTCAAGAAACATCCTTACAAATCCCTAGAAGTTGATCCCTTAGGCGCATTCTCTAGTATTTTGCATGGGGTTCTGCATGTAGAAGATGTTAGGGTATACATACACACCAATATTGAGGAATTTAGGGAATCCAAATTAATGGATATCTATCAAAAGCAATTAATAGATGAAACATTTGAACTTAAACCTCAATACAAGGCCATCCGGGATAAGCATTTTGGACATTGCATCCACTTTCCCTATTTTGCAGAGGATGAATGGGTCTGGTATGTTCTGAGAAGAATACATGACAACTTCATGTGGTTGATGAGGCCATTTAAGATCACAAAAGTTGCCATTAAGGTAGTAACCAGATTGCACTCATCCGATGGGTTGCCTGCTCTCAAATTAGTCAAAAACCAAACTGTAAGTGAGGCTACTGGATTAAAATTTGACAAAAGAGCAATGACAATTAAGGATATCACAGATCTAGATATCAAATTTACTTCTATGATAATTGGTTATAAAATATATCACTCCAGCAAGGAGAATTCTATGTCCAGAAGAACAATATACACTGCTTATCAGATGCTAAGAGAAAATGTTGATTATGATCTATGTGATATTCTCCTAAACCAACTATTAGAAAATTTGTAGAAAATAAAGAAGGATAAGAAGAATTCATTTAAGTACGGTGGCTTGATACTATGTCTCTTCTTTTACTATATGAATGAGCTACCCGGATCCAGTGGTTGGGTACAGAAAAATGACAGACCGGTTGCCATACAAATTAGAGATTATATGTATGGGCTTGGTGATGCCAAGGATCAAAGTATAGCACTCTAAGGTTACTTCAAAAACTTCCAAAGTATGATGCAGGCTAGAGAAAGGATTCCACAAACAATAGTTGAAACATACAAAGATACAATGTGTTTCATGGTAGACACTGATCAATGCCTAATGGAGGCAATGGAGCCCAGGATAGTCTGGATTATGCCAATGGGCTATGAGGTAGATGAGAAAATCTTGGAGCTGCATATCTAACACCTCCTGAGTCAACCTAAGGACCTTAAGGCAGAAAGGTTTGGAACCTTTCAAGAATTGAGTGTGAAAATTCATGTTGAACAAAGACAACCAGAGATGAAAAGAAAAGTGAGAAGGGAAGTAGAGGAAGTTGCCAAAAGATATGACATTTCAAAAGAGATAGTTGATGCAAATAGAGAAAAATTAGAAAGAGTTGAGAAGGAGAGACAAGAAGCAAAAAAAGAAAGTAATCCAGTACAAGCCCCCTCCCAGACCAGATCCTCCAAGAGCTCTACACTTGCCACCTTCAAGAGCCCAAAAGCCTCAAAACCAAAAGCCAAGACATCTGGAAAGGGAGAGAAGAGAATGAAGACAAAGGCCACAAGGTCATACATAAGCCAAAAGGATGATGAAGAAACAGAATCTGATGAAGAAGTTAAGAAAATGAGGAAGAAGAAGAAAACATCTAGGGAATCCTCTACCAGTCAAAACAAGGAAGAAGAGGCAGAAGAATTTGTTGAAAGGCCTACTCTCTCCATTGATGATGTCATCAAGGTAGTTACTATGGATGGGAATCTGCAACCAATGACATAATTCTATGATGAGTATAATGACACAGACAAAAGGATCTTGGAAGAAGCTATAGTTAAGTACTTAAATATATATAATAAAGCATTCATTGAAATCATCTCTCTAATCCCCAAGAGTTTAGAGAAAGTACTTGAACTCAGAAAAGACAATGATAAGGAAAAGGATTTAGAGATCTGGGAACAGATAGCTATTCAGCTCTATCCTTCCATCACTCTAAAACAAATGAGCATGATCTTCAAGGATTGCAAGGATGAGTTCTGGAGCAAAGCTAGAATGAACAAGCTTATGCTCGGAGAGACTGATTAGGTGGCAAAAGAGACTGATGACATCCTCTGAAATGCATATAAAAGATTCAATATTCCTATTATAGAGAACATAAGTGATGAACCTTCTACCATGGATGTCGAAGGATTAAGTGCATCAAAGGAAGATTCTATTGAGAAAATTGTAAAAGAGTCAAAGGAGATAGGTGAGGAGAAAACTAAGGACTTGGATTCCTCTATTTTGGAAGAGGAAGTCCATGAAGAAGTAAACATCTCTCTTCAAAATCCCCCACCAGACTCTAGAACTGAAGGAGAAGCAAGAAAAGAGGAGAAAGCAAGTCAAGAAGAGGAGAAAAAGGGAAGAGAAGAAGAACAAACAGAGAAGATCTCTGATGACAGCTATGAGGCTACAAAAGGAAAGAAGTCTCTGGCAAGAGACACTGCAGAAGCAGTGAAGAATTTCTTGACCAAGGAATTAATGGAGATAGATGAACCAGAACTATTTCATGGACCACTCAATTTTGACTCCCTCTCTCTGGTCCAAACAATGAAGGTAGCATCTTTTGCTCAAGCTAAAGAAAAAGAAAAGCTGCTGAAGTCTCACATGGAAGACTGTGAGCTAATAGAGATTGCATCTAGTGTGCTAGAGAAAATCATGTCATCCTTCCAAAAGGATCTTTCAACCTCCTCATTTGGTAATCTAAAATCTCTTGTTAATTATGTTAGCACACATTTTGATTCTTTGGAGAAATCAGCAAAAGAGAAAGTCTGGAAAGACTTTTTGGGTAAGAGATTCTTTGAAGTACAGGGGCTCATAGCAAATGATAGGAGAAATTTGAATATTGGAATAAAGAGCCTAGAAAATGCTCTTAAAGATGGCAGAGAATTATATAAATTTTGTTTATCTTGGTCCACAGTGACAACAGACATTCCAAAGAAGGTGGAAGAACAAGAGGGTAAACTATCAAGTTTATCCCAGAGTTTTGATCCTCTCAATCTAATACAAATTAGAAGCAATACCGGTAAGACTCCTTATGAACTTTGGTTTGGCATCACTCCTATTGTGAGGTATTTCAGAGTCTTTGGTAGCAAATGTTACATTAAAAGAGATGAAAATCTAGGAAAATTTGATGCTAGAAGTGATGAAGGAATATTCTTGGGTTATTCTACTCAAAGCAAAGCATACCGGTGTTATAACAAGAGATTGAGGAAGATTGTAGAAAGTACAAATGCGAAGGTTGATGAAGGTATTGAAAAACCCTCAAGGTTTTATGAATATGATGAAGATGATCAGAATGATGTTTTTGTTCAAGAAGTTCAAGCCCCCTCTGAAACTCACATTCAGATTGATATGGTGAATTAGGAAGAAGAGACAAGTTTGAATGAACCTGTTCAAGAATCAGAGGTGCAAGAAACTCCCAAAGTTCCTACATATGTTAGACTGAATCACTCTGAAGATCAGATCATAGTTGTAAAAGAAAAGGTGTACAAACAAGAAGAAGGATTGCTCAAGATTCTGAAGAATATTGTCTGATTTCAAAAATTGAACCTAAGATAGTAAATGAAGCTTGCAATGATGAAAACTAGACTAAAGCAATGGAAGAAGAGCTTATGCAAATTGAGAAAAATCACACTTGGGATCTTGTTCCCAGACCTAAAAATAAGAACGTGATTGGAACCAAATGGGTCTTCTAGAATAAACTGAATGAAGATGGTGAAATAGTTAAAAACTAAGCCAGATTGGTCTGCAAGGGTTATTCTCAAGTAGAAGGAGTTGATTTTAAAGAAACTTTTGCTCTGGTGGCAAGAATTGAAGCAGTCAGACTATTTCTTATTTTTGCTGCCTTCAAAGATTTCAAAGTATATCAGATGGATGTCAAGTCTGCCTTCCTAAATGGTGACTTGGAAGAAGTTTACATTGAGCAACTGGATGGATTTCAATTGTCTGATCATGGTGATATGGTCTACAAGTTGAAGAAAGCTTTGTATGGACTCAAGCAAGCTCCAAGAGCCTGGTATGAAAGATTGGATAAGCATCTTCTGAAGATTAGTTTCAACAAAGGTACTGATGACAGTAATTTGTATTTCAAAATTGATCATGAAAATATCTTGATTGTTGAAGTGTTTGTTGATGATATCATTTTTGGAGGAAGAGATACTATGTGCAAAACTTTTGCAAATCAAATGAAATGTGAATTTGAGATGTCCATGTTTTGTGAAATTAATTTCTTCTTGGGTCTGCAAATCACTCAAATAAAGAAAGGAATCTTCATTTCTCAGACCAAATATGTGAAAGAATTGTGGAAGAAATTTTGGATGGAAGACTCAAAACCAATGAATACTCCCATGGAAACTGGATGTAAATTGAGCAAAGATGATGACTCTCCTAAGGCTGATCAGAAAAAGTACAGGTCAATGATTGGAGGACTATTATATCTCACTCAAACTAGACCTGACATTATGAATGTTGTTGGTCTTGTTGCTAGATTCCAAGCTGATCCTAGAGAATCTCATGTCATGGCAATCAAGAGGATTTTTAGATATCTAAAAGGGACAGTTGAGTATGGATTGTGGTATCCCAGAGATTATGATTTTTCTCTTCATGCATATACAAATGCAGATTGGGCAGGAGATGTGGATGATCAGAAAAGTACCAGTGGTGGAGCATTCTTTTTAGGGAAGAGATTGGTTTCTTGGCTAAGCAAGAAACAAGAGGCAATATCTATGTCCACTACAGAAGCATAATATATTGCAGTAGTAGGTAGTTGCACTCAAGTATTGTGGATGATGTAAATGCTAAGAGATATCAGAGTGGAGTATGAAGAACCTATCACAATCTTCTGTGATAATTCAAGTGCAATTAACATATCAAAAAATCCGGTTTTACATTCAAAGACTAAACATATATCCATCAAGTTTCATTTTTTGAGAGAGCAAGTGAACAAGAATGAAGTCAGATTGGAGTTTATGCCTTCCAAAGATCAGATTGCAGATATCTTTACTAAACCTCTACCTAAGGACTCTTTTGAGTATCTCAGGGAGAAGTTAAGGGTTATTACCCCTCTAGTTCTGAATTAAGGTGCACTGATGTGCATCAGTCTGGTGGATCTCACAGTCATATCTTGTGATCCAAATTGATGTTTGGGAAGCTGCCACTCAAGGGGAGCAGTTGGTATGATTATGAAGTGATGCAACTATGTGCCCTTTACCATTGATGTCAAAGGGGGAGAGAAGACATGTGAAAAACAAGTCATTGCTGATCAAAGGGGGAGTAGTAAAGAAAGAGAAGACATGTGAATGGTGGTTGTTGATAGGGGGAGTTGTGTCAGTAAGAAGTTCTTGTCTTGATGGTTAAAATAGTTTTTCACATCATATGTTGCCATCAATGACAAAGGGGGAGATTTTTGCAAGTATGGGCCTAACCGGTGTTGTCATTGATGTCAACATACTCCTGTTGCATTGATGATAAGGATTGGATGAGTTGTATGCTGAGGATATTGAGTAAATTAGTCCTAATCAAGAATAGAGAAGAACACTAAAGACAGTGAGGTAAAGATCCCAACTAAGATGAAGATCAAAGGTTGTGCTTCAAAGGGTTTGTAGATATGTGTCTTGAGATGATTTAGTAAAGATTTCAGAGGTCCACATGAAGATCTGAAGAAGTTATGGCCACTTAAGTAAAACCAATTTTGGCAGGTGTTCAGAGGTGACAGAGTGATATAGATAGGTCCGGTGAGATCCAGAAATGAAGTATCCTATTCTGTGGATTTGGTGGAGTGTTTAGGAAGTCAATGGGAATTGACAACTCAATTGGTTCATGGTCTGGAGGTTTGCAAGTAGCTTTTCTAATATGACAGTGATGACAGACTGTGTTCTTGAGGTTCCAGATGAAGGAGAGAATGTTTTTAGTAAGTAGAAGTAGTGTGGATATTTTTGGTGATTCAAGCAAGCTTGTGGAGATCTTTGGATTGTGTCCAGTTCGTGTTGGTGGTCTGCATTGAAGATTGAGCTCGTAATTGAAGAATTACTTCCGGTTGATGGTGTTCTTCCCAAGTCAGGCCGACTGGATGAGTTATACATCCTATGGATGATCTTGATGATTGAAATCTCAGATCTGTGTGACCGATAGTGTGTTGATCCACGTGAAGTCTTTTTGTAACAAGTCATGTTGTATATATGTATTTTCTCTGTAATGTATGCTAACTTGGATGATTATTCCTAAGTCGATGTCTTGTATAAATAAGGAGTTGTAAAGTCATTTCAAGTGTGTATCTTGTGGAGATGAGAGTGTGGTAGAGAGGAGCAGAGTGAAAGGCAGAGTAGAAGTATTGAGCCTAAATGGAACTGACTCAAGCATGGTGAAGATGCTATTCTTCAGTTCAAGTATGTGATACTTATTATTCTATAGACAATGTGTCTCTTGTAGGCAGTGGGCTCTTGTGAGCAGTGTGCTTGAGCAGTGAGCCCTAATTGGCATGTGCCATTTTGTTCTTTCTATTCTTCTAACAGAGAATACATTCTTCAGTTAGTCACCCCACGGTTTTTCCCTTAACCAGGTTTTCCATGTCAAAATCTTGGTGTCATATGTGTTAATGTGTTTCTGCTCTTGAATTTTTACATTAGGTTTCTATAATTGATTTATTATTATGCTACTGAATTAAGAAAATGATTTAAGTGATTAAATTGCAAGAAATTTTTTGACAACTGATTCACCCCCCCTCTTAGTTGTCTGCCCTAAATCTAACATTATCTTCTTCTTATCTGCCGGTTACAGGTGCAAGATCTGAGAAATGAAGGTATAGGAATGTAAAGCCTCACAATTCAAGTCAAATCATTTAAACCAACTCAAAAATAAATGAAGTAAATAATCCACTTAAATACAGCATCGCAATAACCAAAATACAAAAGAAGTAAATAATCCTCTTAGATACAACTTTCAAAGATAAAAGATGCAATTGATCCGCTTAATTACAATATCTCAATAAAAGATAATCTTATAAATATGAATCTCAATGTCATTAAATCTTACATATTCGTGTGCTTAATCTAGGTAACAAGCACTATAAAATAATATACATAAATCCTTTGGCAACATTCCATAATACATCTAAATAGGTACAAGAAACAAGTACATCAATAATGAATAAATTAACACACTCTCTAGCTGCACGAACAAAGTGGTTCACCACTTGCAAACTGATAGATAGGAACATGGCTCAGGTGCTTTTCCACCGAACCATGAAGTATTTATACTTCCCCAGATTCCTTCCTGAAATGAAGGAAACCTAGCCTTGCATGAAATGTCTAGCTACCTGGTGACAACTGCAGGAGGGAACACTCGATGCAACCCTAATGTCTGAATGTGCAATTCTAAGTAATGAAAAGCAAATTGTCTCACAACAAGATGTGGCAGAGATATCAATAAATAAGTTTTATAGACAATAAACATCTATTTCAATGTCATTTCGATTAGATTTAATCATTTCAAGTAAATTGGTCAATTCTTGAAAAGAGGAAAAGCCATCTCTGATAAATCCACATTCGGCATCGCAATCTCGAAAGTAACCCAGTACATTCCTAGATAAAAACTACTTCTTTCCCTAAGAAGCAAGAAAATTAAGTAAAGAATTGAAAGTACAAGTTTTCAATCAATCCAATTTCCCTTTTTCCCAAATATCAATTACGAAATAGAATACATATATACTTTCAAGCAAAGAGTCATCTTTCGATCATACAATTGAAATCATAATGTCATTAATTTAATATAGTTTCTAATCTTGAAATTCAGTCACCATGTCATCAATAACAGTCATTCTAAAACATTAATTACCGTACTGTCATTTTTGTGACAGGAGGTTCCAAAAATAGTCTATAAGTTTGTTTAATTTACATAAATCTCAAATCCATAGTTCAATCATATTACCTAATAAATATTCAAGGAAATTGTTTTCAGCAATTAGAGATAGGTACTGTTTCAATTCAATTAGATAATTAAAAAAAAGGGTTCACGATTCAACCAAAAAGAACTTACTGCCAAAACTGTGATAGGAAGCCTAAAAATAGTCAAACAGTCTTCCTATCGCATCTACGACAGGAACTATTGCAATTTAAAAACAAAGAAAAAAGAATAGAGATACTATTTAATTTAGTTTTCTATCATAAATATCAACATTTAGTTTCTGTATTTGAAGGAATAAAAATAGAATAGTTTGCCTAATATCTCTAATCTCATTCAATATAATGTTCCAAATAAGTTTTCCTAATATAGCTACAAGAAATTACAAATCTTAGACAGTCATAAAAGATAGCTACAGGATCTGACTTCTCAATCTATAGAGTCATCAATGAATTGACTACAGTCAAGTATTACTATAAAAGAAGCTACAGGAAATAATAGTTTCTTTTTATTTTCAAGAGGTTTCATTCATCAAGAAGAGGTTGATTTCTATTCTAAACTACTTTCAGCCAACATACAAGAAAATCAGTCATACAGTGCTTATCAATGAGAATCCTAATAGCGATCTGCAGGTTGTAATAGTTTTCAATCAGTTTTATCAAAATGAAATTAAATGTTATCATCTCTGTCTTAGATAGTGATTAGATTCAAGAAATATGACGGCCCTGACAAGGAATTGGCCAAGAAAAGATACAGGCGGCCAAAGAAAACTGCTACCATGAAGAAAAACAAAACAAACAGCCTAATGATTATGAAGGTTGACGTCCAAGTAAGGAGAATGGGTCAGACAAGACAAAATTTTGATTGAAACATAGCATTTCACGCTTGAAAACTTATATTTTTCAGATTAAAAACCATGATTATTGATAACTGGGAGGGGGGGTGAATCAGTTATCTTAATTAATTTAACTTTCTGTTCTTCTTAATAACTAGTGCAACATCAAAACAAATAAGCATCCATAACCATGAAAGCAGAAACAAAATCAATACACATAACACAGTGATTTTGACATGGAAAACTCTGTTAAGGGAAAAACCACGGGGTGACTAACCTAAGATTGTATTCTCTGTTAAAAGAATAGAAGTACAAAATGGCACTTACCAATTAGGGCTCACTGCCCAAGCACACTGCTCACAAGAGGCTCACTGCCTACAAGAGACTTACTGTCTACAAGATACAAGATACTTGAACTGATGAGAAGCATCCACATATGCTGAGGTTCAGTTCCGGTTAGGCTCAATACACTGATCTACTGCACTTCATTCTTCCTCTTCTTTGGTGCTATTGTCCTGTCACATACTGGACCTGTATTACTACTTCCACACTGATCTCTGCTTTTCTTTGCACTATACCACACACACACACACTTCTTCTCATCGAAATCCATCTAGTATATATATCTGCACAAAGGATTTCAACATCTTTCTAGTCGGCATCTGGAATACTCAATATTTTCCCAAACTCTGGTCTGTTGGCTAAATCCTTGCTTACCAAGTGATACGTATCAAAGAGATGCTTATAGAAGTCATCAAACATGTTGACCAATCATGAATGATCCCTTAAGAAACTTGATTACCATCAATATCTCATCTGGATTAAGGTCTGATGCTCTACCGGTCAGTTCTTCCTCAGTCTACTCTACCAAACAGGAACCCAACACTTAGGCGCTCATATCTCTTCACTCTTTCATCACCGGAGGCTCAATCTCTAGAATGTATCAGTCAAGGTACACCTCTTAACTTCCCCAAGTCCTCACTTTGTTGAGATACTTCCTCTGAGAGATACGGACCTAATTGTCAAACCTTGCTGCATGCTCTGTTCTTGGTCACCAGACCAAAATACTCTTCAATCTGACTTCCGATATAGACACACCATGTCCTACAGATGTGTGGGATGGACTTTGTTGCTATCAACGACAACACTTATGAAGCCACACAGTGTCTCTTGCCAACAATGATTTCAATACGCACGAACATGAGATAAAAACCTGGATAAAGTCATCGATTTGATGAAGGATTTTTGCAGTTTGCAGTCATTGCCTTCCTTTCCTCCTTGTCGCCAAGGAAATCAAGTTGTCTCCTCTGCAATCGTGGGTGTCTCCTCAGCTAAGCGATCTACCCTTTTTTTATTAAATTTCCCTCACACTTATTTTTAGCAATCAGAATTTAGGTTTTAAAAACTAAAGTTATATTTCAATTTGCATGATATTTCCACCAATAGAATTTGAGAAGAAAGTTATTTAAAACAAATAAATAATATCTTCTTTTACAACTTAATGTCATATGGGTGATAGTAATAAATATAATTCTTTTGTTTACTTGTCTAAATATAATAACACTATTTTTAATATTATTTAAACTATTTTTCTAAAATACTATTATTCTGATAATTCAAGAAGTAATAAAATAATACAAGAGTACACACATATTTTAATATAATATAATTATTTAAATTTATTTCACATATTGTCTTCCAAACATCTTATAAATAAGATTTTATTATTTATTTAACTAACACACAATACATCATTTGAATATATTTTGAAAAAGATATTAAATTAAAGTAATCACATCGTGCATTTGAAAATAATTAAAAATCACTCATTAATGAAATCAAAGCCATTCAATAATGCATATACAACTATGTGATGTGTGTGATTGCATCAGGGTAATCTATCCATCAGTTCTTGTCAAGTGGCTAGAACATCTCTACCTCAACCATGCTCTCGTCTTTGATGAGTACCTACATCCATTTGCACTCAACTCGACATCAATAGGTTAGTGTCTCCAAAACATAGCCGAAGCAAATCATTGCATCAATATTCAATATTTAAAACAATTTCCAATTTTCATCAATATAACTCATAATAATTACCTCCACATATGCAAAAGTACTTAAAGTAAAATCGGTCACCATAATTGTTCACTAAACTAGAATGATCATATTGTTCATAAAAATGAGACGTGACAAGGAAGACTGAGCAAGGATCAGGGTTCAAGATCTGACAACATTTTGGGAATATTCCTCTGCACAAGACTTGGGTGCTAGAGCCCTAGTCTTTCTACCTTTTTCAGACTTTAGATCTGACACCAGGGCAATCTCTGTAGCATTTCTCTAGTTTACAGTTTCTAAAGATTTGAACTTCCAATACTTGGGTGTGTTACAAGTATGTGATATCTAGTGTTGTCATTGATGTCAACATGCTTCTATTATCATTGTTGCCAACTTTGTCTTCTATTATTGCTGATTGTTGCTTGATTGAGTTGTCATGTTAAAGTGGTTTGAATGCCTTAGAGAGGTGTTGATGATGTTAGCTTATTGTTCATGTTGCTGAGTTTCCAAGTGCTTTTGAGAAAATTTTCTCTCCAAGAGGAAACAGTGTGTTGTAGAATATTTTGGCTTGCAGGATACTATTTGAGTTTTTACTCTACATTTCTTCTGTGTTGAAGACTGGAGTATGAGATTTGGATATGTTTTAGAGAAGTGTTTAAAGATGCTAAATCCAAATTTTGGTGCTTTAGATCACTGTGTAGTAGAAGTTATGTTCACCAATTTGAAGACTGTATTTGACAAAGTTTCTAGGTTCTACAGAGGTGTCTGGGAGAAAGTATTTTTCTCTACATTTCTTTGCAGAGTGGTTTCAGGTGATGCATTTCTAGACTTATGTTTATAAGGTCCTTAGGTATCTTCATTCCAAAGGATTTGTGATTTGGTGCTCTGGAAAGTAAGTTATTGAGTAGCCGAGGTTAGCAGTGTTGATTGTAAGTTGTCTTCAAGTGAGATTTGTTGTCTTCAAGTGAAACTTGTTGTAGCTGGACTTGTTGGCTTCCAAGTGATTTTATGTTGTTTATGGATGTCTCTAGATCATGTTAAAGGCTTGTGCTTGGTCCACAAGCTATGATTGAGTTCTTGGAAGCACATGTTTAAGTATTCTTGGTGCTTGCACAAGTTTGGCTGACTTGGGTGCTAACACTCTTTGCAGATGTGCTTCGTGGATTGTAGAAGTGTTTTGAAGCATGTGAAGATGTATTTTGGTCTGAGCTAAGCTGTGAAGTGTTCTCCCTTCATTCATTTGCTCCACAAGTTTGTTTAGGTCTAGACCTAATTTGAATTATGTATGTTTACTGACCTTGGAGACTACTCCAAAGGTTATATATTGTATTGCCGACCTTGATGTATGTTCAAAGATTGATGATTGGTATAAATAAATGTAATGAATCCGTGTGTAGTGAGAGTGGATGCGAAGATGCGAAGATGAAAGTGTTTATGTTGTGAGGCATCAATGGTGATATGTATTGCGCTTCATTGGAACTAAACTTAGGCATTGGGTAGATGATATCATATCAGTTCATGGAAGTGAGACACCCCTCTTGGAAGTGAGCCACCCCTTGGTAGTGATCCACCCCTTTGGTAGTGAGCTTATTGTAGTGAACATTCTTTTGGGCAGTGAGCTTGTTTTGTTATTCGGTATTGTTACTACATTATATTCCGAGCTAACACTCACCATTGGTTTTCTCTTTTTAGGGTTCTCCACATAAAAATTTGGTGTTCATGTGTGTGTGGTGTTGATGTGTTTAAGTTTTGATTCTACATTTCATGTTTAATCTTCATAATAGATTAAGGGGTTAAAGTAAGTAAATGTGAATGTGATTTTTAATTAAGAGAATTTAAAGTTTTGATACAACTGATTCATCCCCCCTCTCAATTGTCTTATGCCTTCAATAATTGGTATCAGAGTGAGGGTTCCTTGGAAGAAATCCTAATAGATTAAGGTAAATCTGGAATGGTGTACAAGAAAGACATTCCTTAGTTTGATGGAATCGACTATGCCTTCTGGAAGGTACAAATGCAAAGTTATCTAATCTCTCTTGGTTACAATGTGTGGAGAATGGTTAAAGTTAAATATACTATACCTAAATATGATCCGGTGACTACAAGTGAAATAAGTGATTATGAGACTAATGGGAAGTCTAGAAATGACCTATTAAATGGTCTATCTAATATTGAAATGGAAAAACTATTGGATTTGGAATCTTCTCATGAGACCTGGGAAAAATTAAAGAGTATCTATGAAGGTGATGAATTTGTTAAGAAAGCCAAGATGCAAAACTTGAAATCCAAATATGAAACTATACGAATGTCTGAAGATGAGAACATAACAATCTATATGCAAAAGGTTGATGAAGTTGTCAATGGCATCAAAGGTATTGGTAGAACTCTAACCGATGAAGAAGTTGTGAACAAAATACTTAGAACACTTCCCAAATAGATTATAGTCATAGTGTCTACCATTAAAGAATTGTTAGATGCAAGAAAGCTTTCAAAAGATCAATTGCTTGGAAAATTGATTGCCTTTGAGATGAGATAATTTGGGACTACTGAGGGTCTTGTGAAAATTGAGATTGCTTTCAAAGCCAAATCAAAAAAGATTGTTAGATCAGATAAGTATGTTTTGGAATCATATGAGGAAGACTTTGATGAGATTGAGACAAACTTTGTAAACATAATGAAAAAGGGAACTAGAATGTTTAGAGGTAAGCCACCTTTTAAATGCTTCAGTTGTGGTAAGATTGGCCATTATGCTTCAAGATGTCCTGATAGAAATTTAAAGATCAATAACAAAGAAGGTAGAGGTAAGATGGTAAGGAAAAGTTACTATGTTAAAGATGATGAAGGTGTAACTGATGATGAATCTGATCTTGAAGATGGTAATGCTAGTGAATGCTTGTTTATTGCTATAAAAGAAGAACCTATTTTTTCTAACCTTGCAAGTTGTGTGAAGGAAGTGTTGCAAATATGTGCTTAAGTAGTGTTGCCATTGATGTCAACATATTCCTATTGTCATTGGTGTCAACTGTATCCTAATTTGCTGCCTATATAGAAGAATGGATTGTTGAGGATATTGAGAAAATTAATAAGGATCAATTTATATGGACCTCATGGCTATGTAGAGGTTTGTCTGAAGAAGCTCTAGTTAAGATTTGAGAGGTTTGCATTAAGATCTGAAGAAGTTATGGCCATATGAGTAGAACCAGTTCCTGCAATATTTAGAAGAGATAGAGTAATAGAAAGGAGGTCCAGATTGTCTTGGATATGTCAAATGATATTTGTAGATCTGGAGGCAGGTTTGGGAAGTCAGTGTGTATCATCCATTCAAGTGGTTCATGGTTTGGAGGTCCACAAGCAATCTTTGTAATGTGACAGTCATGGCAGATAGTGTTCTTGAGGTTCCGGAGGAAGATGCAAGTGATTTGGATGATTTGGAGGAGTGCGGATGTTTTTGTTGAATTCAATGTGCTTGTGGAAGTCTCTGGATCGTGTGACTACTATGTTGGAGGTCTGTATTGAAGTTTGAGCTTGATAATGAAGATTTTCTTCTTGGTGTTGCTATTCTTCCTAGTCTTGACCGACCGGTTGATTCAAGCATGTTGCAGATGATCTAAGAGCAATTCTATGAAGTGTGGTGTGTTGATCAAGGAAGATTTGAGTCCCAGTTATGTTTGGCCGATAGCTTAGTGATTCATATTAAGTCAGATGTTTGTAGTGCCGACCTTGATGTTCATTCCAAGGTTGATGAAGTGTATAAATACTTGTTGATGAGTTGTGGAAAATTATCCTTGTGTGAAAACAATATAATCTGAAGAAAGGATCAAAAGGCAGAGCAGATCAGAGAAGTAGAAGAACAAGAGCTATTTTGATGAAGAGTTAGAAAAGAAGTTTTTGGGGCAAAGCAAAAGTTTTGTGAGCATTTAATGAAACTGAACCAAGCATGAAGTAGATGTTATTTCTCAGTTAATTCTTTCTATTCTAAATAAATTTTGTAGGTAGTGAGCCTCTCTTTTGAGCAGTGAGCTCTGGGTAGTGCACCCGAAGTCATGTGCCTTCTATTTTTCTAAAGTACTTTTAACAGGGTACAAAATCTTTGTGGGTTAACCCCCAGCTTGGTTTTTCCCTTAACCAAGTTTCCATGTCAAAATCTCAGTGTCAATTGTGTTGCTTATGTTTCTTCTCATATGTTGTTGATCTATGCTTTAATGTTTACATCATTAATCTGATAGTAAGTTAATAAAGAAGGTTAAAAGCAGAAAAAGTTTATTTTGTGTGACAACTGATTCACCCCCCTCTCAGTTTTCCAATCTAATTCCAACAGGAAGTTCGGAAGGGGAGAAAGAGATGTCTACATTTCATTCTAGAAAATAAAAGGATGAATGGGTCATTGACAACTAATGTTCAAATCACATGACAAGAGATAAGAGTAAGTTTGTCAAATTGGAAAATTATGGTGGAGGACTAGTTAGATTTGGTGATGATGCAATTGGTAAGATTTGTGGAAAAGGGTCAATTACCTTTGATGGATAACATAATACAGGTGATGTTATTTATGTCAAAGGCTTAAAGCACAATCTTCTAAGTGTTGGATAGATGTGTGAGAAATGATACAATCTGATGTTTAAGGATAATGGATGTGAGATAAGGAAAAGCTCTGAAACTGTAATTGCTGATGGTAAGAAGACTCATGGTAATGTTTATCATTTGAAAGGTACTGATAATTGTTGTTTGTTGTCTTAGACAAATGAAATCTGGTTATGGCATAGGATAATTTATCATATTAACTTTGATAATCTGGTGAGAATAAGCTCAGTCCAAGCTATAAGAGACTTGCCTAAGATTGTGAAGCCTACTAATGCCATATGCAAAGAATGTCAGTTTGGGAAGCAAACAAAGATAAGTTTCAAGAGCAAGGAACAATCCTCTACTAATATGTTGGAGTTGGTGCATATAGACCTTTGTGGTCCTACAAGAACAAGAAGTCTACAAGGAGACATGTATTGCATGCTTCTTATTGATGATTATTCAAGAATGACTTGGGTTACTTTCCTTAAAGAAAAACCAAAATCCCTAGACAAGTTCAAGGCATTTAAAGAAATGGTTGAAAATGAAATGGATTTGAGGATCAAATGTCTGAGATTTGACAGAGGTGGTGAGTTTACTTCAAATGAATTCAATATTTTTTGTGAAGAACATGGGATAAAGAGAAAATTGTCTACCCCCATAACTCCTCGACAAAATGGAGTAGTTGAAAGGAAGAATAGAATAGTTCAAGAAGCTGCTCGAATAATGATCAAAGAAATTAATCTTTCAGATGTTTATTGGAAAGAAGCTATTCATACTATTGTCTACATTCAAAACAGAGTGCAAGTCAAAGCAAATGGAACAAAGACACCTTATGAGTTGTGGTATGGAAGAACTCCTACTGTCCAGTATTTCAAAGTTTTTGGAAGAAAACGCTATATAAGAAGAGATGAAGAGTTGGGAAAGTTTGATGCTAGATGTGATGAAGGCATATTCATTGGGTACTCCACTAAGAGCAAAGTCTACTGGTGCTACAACAAAAGGTTGAAGAAGATTACTGAAAGAGCAAATGTGAAGGTAGATGAAGATATTTAGAAGAACTCAAAGCCTGATGGATATGAGTTAGATGAGTCTGCTGATATAGAAGCATTTGAAGAAGTCAAAGACAATGAAGTTCAAAGTGAGGAAGAAGAAACTCCAGAAAGAGTTCCTAAAACCACCAAGTATGTGCAAAAGAATCACTCAGAGGATCAAATCATTGGTGAAAAAAACAAAGGAGTTCTGACAAGAAGAAGAATTGTAGAAGAACAGGTAAATCTTTGTTTAATTTCAAAGGTTGAACCTAATACTATCTCTAAATCATGTAAGGATGAATATTAGGTCAAGGCAATGGAAGAAGAATTGATGCAAATTGAAAAGAACAAGACTTGGGAACTTGTCCCTAGGCCTGCAGATAAGAATCTGATTGGAACAAAGTGGGTTTTCAGAAATAATTTGAATGAGAATGGAGAAGTGGAAAGAAACAAAGCAAGACTTGTATGCAAAGGCTACTCAGAAGTGGAAGGAATAGACTCAAGGAAACTTTTGCTCTAGTAGCTGAACTAGAAGCTATTAGGTTATTTTTGTCTTATGCAGAACATAAGGACTTCAAAGAATATTAGATGGATGTAAAGTCTGCCTTTCTTAATGGTGAGTTGGAAGAGGAAGTATATATAGAGAAACCAGATGGATTTTAGTTATCAGACAATCCAAACATGGTATGCAAATTGAAGAGGGCATTGTATGGACTAAAGCAAGCACCTAGAGCTTGGTATGCTAGATTGGACAAGTTTTTGTTGCAGCAGGGATTCAGTAAAGGGTCTGGAAATAGTAATTTGTACATCAAGGTATGCAAATATCAAATCCTGATTATTGAGGTCTATGTATATGATATAATCTTTGGTGGAAACGAAGGTATGTGTAAGAGCTTTGTGCATGAGATGGAAAAGGAATTTGAGATGTCAATGTGTGGTGAGATGAATTTCTTTCTTGGATTGCAAATTAATCAAACAGATAAGGGTATTTTCATTTCACAATCAAAGTATGTCAATGAATTATTGAAGAAGTTTGGAATGGAAGAATCTAAACCAATTTGTACTCCCATGTCAACTAGTTTCAAGCTGAGCAAAGATGATGCATCTCCTAAGGTTGATTAGAGAAAATATAGATCAATGATTGGAGGATTGGTATACCTATCTTCTACCAAATCAGATATCATGCATGCAGTCTATCTTGTGGCAAGATTTCAAGAAGATCCTCAAGAGTCACATGTCATAGTAGTAAAGAGAATATTCAAGTATTTGAAGGGCATTCCAAATCATGGTTTATGGTATCCAAAGAATAATGATTTCAACCTAAGTGCCTACACAGATGCAAATTATAGGAAAAGTACAAGTGGTGGTGTGTTCTTTCTTGGAGACAGAGTTGTGTCATGGCAAAGTAAGAAGTAGGATTCAGTATCATTATCTACTGCAGAGGCAAAGTACATTGCAACAGCATCATGTTGCACACAAGTGTTATGGATGAGACAAACTCTAAAGGATATCCAAGTTGAGTATGAGGATCCAATTCCTATTTTCTGTGATAATACTAGTGCCATTAACATTCAAATAACCTTGTGATGCATTCAAGGACAAAGTATATTTCTATTAGGTATCACTTTCTAAGAGAGAATGTTGCAGAGAAAGAAGTGAAGTTTGAGTATGTGCCTACAAAAGATCAAATTGCTGACATCTTCACCAAGGCTCTTCCTAAGGATACATTTGAGTATCTCCGGGAGAAGTTAGTGGTTATTTCCCATCCTTTGTTGAACTAGATGCCTAAGGAAGTGCATCCATCTAGTATGATTTAGGAGTCATTTATTTTCTGGACTGATGATGAAGGCTAGCTCTTAGGGGGAGTAGATAGTAACTTTGAAGAATGTTGCAGTCAGAGGAAGGCATTCAGAGTAGCTAAGGTCAGTGCAAGTATGTGTTGTATCATATTCAGGGGGAGAAGGCTTGAAGAAGGTGTGTCACCCTTTGCCATTGATGTCAATGGGGGAGAGAGTTCATGTGAAAAACAAAGAGAGAGAAAGATGTATAAAAGAAATGGGGAGAATGAGATTAGTGCAGAATTGTGTCATGATGGTTTTTCACAATATATGTTTCCATCAATGACAAAGGGGGAGATTTTTGCAAGTATGTGCTATCTGGTGTTGTCATTGATGTCAACATGCTTCTATTGTCATTGGTCTCAACTGTGCCTTCTGTTATTGTTGATTGTTTCTTGATTGAGTTTTCAAATTAAAGTGATTTGAATGCCTTAGAAAGGTGTTGATGATGTTATCTTATTGTTCATGTTGCTGATTTTCCAAGTGCTTTTGAGAAAATTTGCTCTCCAAGAGGAAATAGTGTGTTGTAGAGTATTCTGGCTTGTAGGATACTGTTTAAGTTTTTGCTTTGCATTTTTTCTATGTTGAAGACCAGAGTATGAGATTTTTATATGTTTTAGAGAAGTGTTTGAAGATGCTAAATCTAGAATTTGGTGGTCTAGATTGCTGTGTAGTAGAAGTTATGTTCACCAATTTGAAGATTGTATTTGACAAAGTTTCTGATTTGTGCAGAGGTGTCTAGGAGAAAGTATTTTGCTCCGCATTTCTCTGTAGAGTGGTTTTAGGTGATGTGGTTCTAGACTTATGTTTATAAGGCCCTTATCTTCATTACAAAGGATTTGTGATTTGGTGCTCTGAAAAGTTAGTTATTGAGTAGCAGAGCTTAGCAGTGTTAATTGTAAGTTGTCTTCAAGTGAGATTTGTTGTCTTCACGTGAAACTTGTTGTAGGTGGACTTGTTGGCTCCCAAGTGATTTTATGTTATTCGTGGATGTCTCTAGACCATGTTAAAGGCTTGTTCTTGGTCCGTAAGCTATGATTGATTTCTTGGAAGTGTGTGTAAGTATTCTTGGTGTTTGCACAAGTTTGGATGACTTGGGTGCTAACACTCTTTGGCGATGTGTTTCACAGATTGTCAAAGCGTATTGAAGCATGTGAAGATGTATTTGGATTTGAGCTAAGCTATAAAGTGTTTTCCCTTCATTCATTTTCTCCACAAGTTTGTTTAGGTCTAGACCTAATTTGAATTGTGTGTGTTTGCTAACCTTGGAGACTGCTCCAAAGGTTGTAGATTGTATTTCCAACCTTGATGTATGTTCCAAGATTGATGATTGGTATAAATAAATATAATGAATCTGTGTGTAGTGAGAGTGGATGTGAAGATGAAAGTGTTTGTGTTGTGAGGTAGCGATGGTGATATGTATTGCGCTTCATTGGAACTAAACTTGGGCATGCAAAAGATGCTATCATATCAGTTCATGGTAGTGAGCCACCCCTTTGGTAGTGAACCTATTGTAGTGAGCATTCTTTTGGGCAGTGAGCCTCTTTTGTTATTTGGTATTGTTACTATATTATATTGTGAGCTAACACTCACCATGATTTTTCCCTTTTTAGCATTTTCTACGTAAAAATTTGGTGTTCATGTGTGTGTGGTGTTAATGTGTTTAAGTTTTGATTCTGCATTTCATGTTTAATCTTCATAATAGATTAAGGGGTTAAAGTAAGTGAATGTGAATGTGATTTTTTATTAAGAGAATTTAAATTTTTGATATATTTGATTTACCCCCCCTCTTAGTTGTCTTGTGCCTTCAATAGGGTGCCCTCAAAATAGTCCTCTGACATCTTAGCTTTTGGGACATAGGTTCCATAATCTTCCTAATCGTCCTTGTATAATTGGTTTTTGGAGATTTGTTGTACATCTTCTATTATAATCAGATTATCATAGAACTAGGGTTTTGTGCATAATTGACCTAGGGTTTGATAAAAAGGCTTGATTAAATTTGATATTTCCATAACACTCTTGAGTACAAGATCTGTAGCTGAGTCCACCTCCATTTGGTAGTGATTTGGCTTGGTCTTTTCCTTGAATGCTATTGTGAAAGAGGGTTTGATCTAGTGTGCATGCTAGCTTTCATCATTCATATTTTTCATATATTACACAAGTTTCATATGCTTATTATACCTTGATTAGGGTTTGAATATTGCATAGTGACATGTATTTTGTCCAACCCTCCCCCCACCTTTGGATAATCTACCCTCATGGATCCTTTTAGGTCTTATTTTTTGACTAATCTCCATGTACATATCTTAGATTTTGATCATTTCCTATCTTTTATTACACATCATCCTTCAATCCTTGATACTCTAATGACATTTTATGATATGGATGGGGATGCATTCTCAATGTATATGCCTTTCCCTCTTCTATTAAGTTGGTTATTGCTCATCCTTTCACTTTAGAAACACTCACTTCACTTGTTTGTGAATCTCATATTGATCATACTTCACCCATGAATTGTGATATTAATGAGCATATACCTAATGAGGCATTACCATGAGTTAGTAATACATCTAGTGTAAGGATTCTTGATTATGTTACACCGAATATACCTATACATGCCATTTCTTTACCTTATGAAAATATTCCTTATACATGTCATTAGGATTCTATGCATATGACTTATTATTCATTAGGTGTTTCATCGCATACTAAGCCAAAGACTATTCCTACATTTCATACCTTACTTATACCAAAGGTAATTCTATGAATAGGAATACCAATATGAAGTATAATGAACATGCTCAATTTAATAATACCCCCTCCATAATGTCTCTTTGGGATTTTATGTGCTCCTCAATCACAAAAAAATATTAAGGAAGATATTCACATACATTATTATTTTATCTAACATTACTCGAAAGGAGTTACCCTCAATATTGCAACATATGCTTCAAGGTGAAACCAAATTTTATTTACACTCCATGAGTTACCTACCCCTAAAGTAATCAAAGAACATAAGCATTATACATTATGGTTAGATATGGAGATATTAGAGTTAAAAGAGCCTTAACGGATAATGGATCTAGATTGAACATTTGTAGTAAGAACTTTATAGATGTGATCCAAAATTGGCTACTCTAATCTCCCAAAATATGATGTTATATAGTTAAAGGGTTTTGAAATTTGTGATATAGGAATCTCTTTGTTGTGTTACATTACTTATCACTTTAAGACTTATTACACATAACATAGTATTCCATGTGATACCTAGAGCCTCAGTGTATAACAATATTTTAGGGGGTCCTTTCATGTAGTCATGATAGAAGGATCTAATGGAGGACTATCTGATTGTGTAGAAAACTTAGAATACAAACACACAAAATAAGAAACATAGTAAGATTGATACAAGTTTACCTTGGGAAAACCCTCAAAGAGGGAAAACCCAACCTCTAAAAGATTCCACATATTATTATTAATTCTCAAACAAGTTACAATCTATTGCAACAATGTATAATTTAGGACACAACCTAATGACAACTAAAACATATGATTTCCTTATCTTCAAACTCCATCCTAAACCTTCATACTCGTGCTTACACTTGCACCTCCAATTTCTATTGTAAAAATTCTCTTTTGCTTCCCCAATGATCCCAAATTATCGTGGAAACAAATATTTATATCAATTTCCAACCTCCTTAATGATTTGTGTTGGCTACAAGATGGCACAAAGTTTAATATTCCTTGAAACATGTAGTCGGGTAGTGTGATGCTAATTTCTCAATCCAAAACAAAATAGTGAAAAAGAAAATTGTGTGGTGCCTGTTGTTTTCTTCCATGGGTCCAATAAGTCTTCACATGTCTTCCTTAATTATTGCAAACTTCAAGTTCTCTAGCACAAAAGAAACACTGCAACTATGATAGTTTGCTAGTCTAATATAGATTCGCAAATGCAAATAAGTAGTTACATGATTCCAATTCTCCTCAAACATGGAAATGACCTCCATATACTTCACTAGAATGTTATAAAAATTGTAAGACTCAAATGCAAAATATAGCATAATGTAATGACTTCTACAACTGACTAGTGAATTAAAACTACAAATTGACAAACCAAGTGAATGATGGTGATGCAAGATTACCCTATTTTCCCCCAAGAATGCTCCTACATTAGACACCCTGGATAAATTGAAAAGTGAGTTCCTCACTTTCTAGTGACTAGAGGGAAACCAAGTTAGTTTACCTTAGCCCTAAAAATCTAGCTAGAATCTTCCTCTAGCCTTCCTCTCTATTTTACCAAGTATTTCTTATATTTCCTATTCTTGGTACTTTTCTTGATTCTACAATCTATTATTTCCTCAATCTCTTCTTTTGGTTGTGAAAGTATGGGGTTTTGTCTAAAATCTTTAACATTGCTTCCTTCTGAGTTCCCCTCATGATACTGATATAAGCCTACAATATTGAATACTGGATATATACCCAATCCTTGCGGTAGCTCTATCTCATATACATTTCCTGAGTCAAAATTTCTTATAAATTTGTAAGGATCAAAGTTCTTCATTTTTAGATTGCTATATGTTTTGACTAGAAATCTCTCCTTTCTAAGGTATACCATGATTTCATCTCCTATTGTAAAGTCTTTGTACCTTCTAGTTTTGTCGGTCTCTTTTTTGTACTTGTCATCATCATCTCCAAGTGATTTCTTACCTCTTCATGCACCTTCTTCATGTGTTTAGCAAACTATTCTACCTTTACACTCGTCTTGTCTTCTTTACTAATGTCTCTTAGTTTTGATACATTCTTTGGACTGTTGCCATTCACAATCTAGAAGGGTGTCTTTCTAGTACTCTTAAATTTACTAAATTATTGTATTCAAATTTTGTGTGTAATAAAATGATGTCCTAATTCCCCACCTTTTATCTAAACAAGCATCTTGTAAGTTACCCAAGATCCTATTCACTACTTCTATTTTCCCATTAGTCTATAGATGGTATGTTGAGCTGAATTTTAAGATTTTTTCATCTTCTTCCATAAATTCCTCCAAAAGTATCCCACAAACTTAGTGCCTCTATCTAAAACTATGCTCTTTGGTAGATCATGCAATCTTACCACCTCACTAAAAAATAAATCTACTATGTGTACGACATTATTGTTTTTCCTACATGGAATGAAGTGCACCATCTTGGAAAACCTATCTACTACTACCATGATTGCATTATTTCCCCTTTGTGTCCTTGGAACCACTAATACAAAATCCATACTTATGTCCTCCCATGGCTTCTGTGACATCATTAGTGGTTGGTATAGACCAAAATTCTGACTGTTTCCTTTAGCAACTTGGCAAGTCCTACAACCTTGAACAAATTTCCTCACATCCTTGCATATTTGTAGCTAAAAATAGTTCTCATTAATCAAGGAAATAGGTTAGTGCAAGAAATTGGGTCCACTTTTTGGCTAAAAAGTGGAAGTGTTTTCCCTAAAAATTAAAATTTCTCCGAGTTGGAGTCAAAATTTGAAGCACTTACACATATGAAATGTCTAGTAATATGAAATATAGTATTTTGAATCTAGTTTTCAAATATGTAATTTATTCTAATACTCAGATGATACAAAATAATTTTTTATAGGCTTGAACAAAAACTATTTTTTAAAAGTCACTTTTTTAGGACCATACCATGCACGTGTACAACCAACATAATTTGACCTAAATAAAAGTATTTTTCTAAATCCTTTTGGAGAAAGATGTGTAGTATAGTGAAGTTTGATGAGGATATTCTTTTATATTTCTTTTCCAAATATTTTTTTATTAATTTTTTATTGGCCCTAATTGTTGTTTTTGAAAACCCCTCATGTATGACCAACATAATTTGAGCAAAACTAATCATAAAATGATTTTTTTTCATTGTGTAAAGAATGGTGTGTAGATTGATGACATATAATTTTAAAAAAATCTTTAAAAATTAAAAGTTATTAAAAAAATGCAAACACCTATCATTTCAAGTTTTTGGACTAGTTTGCTCATAAATTAATTAATAAATAGAAAACAAGTTGAATTAAAAAAATCACATATTTGAAAACTACACGTTGTCATCTATAATGGGGTTTAATTTTGTAGAAAAATTTAGAAAAAAATGTCGTTAGCCATATAGGTAAAATTAGTCTTTCCTCTTTCTTTGAACATAGACTTGTACTCGCAGGTCCAAGGCTAGAGGTTGGCTACCTATGCATTTCCCAAGACTATGCTTTTAGGAATGGGTACCCATTCTAAAATAGGTACCCGTTATGAATGAGTACCCATTCTAAAATAGGTATCCCTTCCTTTTTTGTGGGAATAATAAGCACACAAGGATTTTTTTTAAATTCAAACACATGTTTAGAAATGGACACCTATTTAGGCTCAGGTACCCATTCCTAAATGGGAACTTGTTCCTAAGAGGGCACCCGTTTAGGCTTGGGCGCTCGTTCCTAAACGGGTACCCATTACTGTCAGGATTTTTTATTTCCCCGCAACTTCCCCTATATGTGGACCCAACTTCTTGCGGGAACCCAAACTATCTTATCTATTCCAAAATGTCTAGCCAACCTTCTCCAATGCTTCTCTTTGATTAAATTCCCTCTTATAGAGCTCCTGGGTATATACAATTCATTTTCCTTGAATAACATCTCATTCTGAATCAAGTAATCCAACCACTTACTTCTATCTATACTCACCAACTTTTTGCATTCCTTCCATGCTTTTGTATAATCAAGATCAATCTCATACAAATATTTTAACTCCTCAAAACCAACTACTTCTACCATCATTTCAGTTAACAAACTATATCTTCTACTTAATGCATTAGGAACCTTGTTTGACTTACCACTCCCATGTTTTAGCATGAAAGTCTTAACTCTGCATGAATTCTACCCACCACATATGTCTCTAATTTAACTTACCTTGATTTTTCAAGTACTACAGTGCCTGACGATCAATGTACAACACAAATTCTCTAGGTAACAAATAATGTCTCCACTTTTTTAGCACTTGTATTATGGCATAGAACTCTTGGTCATAAATTGAATATAGCCTCTTGGCATCATTCAATGTTTTACTAAAATAGTCTACCGATCTTTCTTCTTGGCTCAATCCTACCCTAATTGCATTCCCACTTGTCTCATAGTATACTTATAATAACTTATTGAAATCTACTTAGGCCAACATTGGCTATTCTAGTACTTTCTTCTTCAACAACTTAAAGATCCTATCAGCCCTTATAGGCAATTTAAATTCCCTCTTGTCTCCCCTCATTGTCTCAGTTAGGGGTGCATAAGTACTACTAAAGTTTCTGATGAACTTTCTATAAAAATTGGCCAATCCATGAAAATATCTTACCTCCACAATGGATTTGACTTTCTTTGGATCCATCTTCAAACCTTTAGCTGAGATCACAAATCCTAGATATACTAGCTCTTCCTTCATGAAAGTATACTTTTTCTAATTGACTTTATTCTCTCAACCTTTATAGTACTAGTTAGATATGATCTATGTGTTCTCCTTTGGTCTTACTAAAAATTATGTCTTCCTTGAAATAAACTTTTACAAACTTACCAAGAATTTCTTTAATACCTCATTCATAAATCACATAAATATGCTTGGCACATTGGTCAATTTGAAGGGCATAACAAACTACTCATACAACCCCTCATTAATATTGAAAGTAGTCTTCTATTCATCCCCTTCCCTTATCTTGATTTGGTGGTAGTCACTCTTAAAATCAATCTTGGTGAAGTACTTTGCTCCATTTAGACAATCCATGATGTCATCCATCCTTGGGAATGATAACTTATATATTAGAGTGATCTTATTGATTTCTATGGAGTTTGTACACATCCTCCACTCACCATCCTTCTTGGGTGCTAGTACTATAGGTACCACACATAGGTTCAAAAACTCTTAGATCAAGCCCTTCCTTAAAAATTCTTGTACCTACCTATTTAGCTCCTCATCCTCTATTACTATCATTCTATGCGATGCTTTATTCAATAAACTAGCTGCTAGAATCAAATCCATGTGGTGATTGATACTCCTTACTGGTGGCACTTCTAACATATTATCATATATGATATCCTTGTATTCTTCCAGCAATTCTAAAATTTCCTACAATGCTTCCTCATCACTTGTGGTAGTACTTCATATACAACATTTCACACCTTGGGAATTAGTGCAAAACAAATGTTCTCTTTCCTCAATCCATCCAAAAACTTCCTTCCATCTACTAAGCATATCCTAGCATTGCTACAAACTTGATCTTCTCAATCCTTTAGCAGTATTACCCTGTGTCTTCCGTCATTCCTATTTATAGTATACATGTTTTCTCTCCCATCATGTATAGTTTTGTAGTCAAACTCCATGTCCTCCCCAACTATAGGTGACACATATCCATTGGCATTACATTATACATGACTTCGTCATGATAACCTCCTATTTTGAATCTTGCCCAACATTGCTTGTTGACCATTACCTTATGTTCTCTCTATAACCAAGCAATTAAGTAAGGATTTGGAATTTTAATTTTTCAACGATTTCTTCTGATACCAAGTTATTTTTACTTTTTCTATCAATGATCACCTTGCAACACTTTCCTCCTACTTTGCATCTAGTTTTGAACAAGTTCTTCCTCTACACCAATTCTCCCTCGGGGTGCTCTATCAAATCCCTTCTCATCATTAGTGATTCTTCATATTCAGGGTCATCTAATTTGTAGTATTTCTAAGGTTCCTCTTCCACAAACCTAGCACCATTCCCTGACCACTTGTCTTGGTCTTGAGAACATTCAAACACTCTATGTCCTTCTTCTCTACACTTGAAGCATGTTTCCTAAAGACCCTCTTCTCATTTATTCTATATCACTCTCTTTCTCTTTAGTATCCATTTCTATGGTATGTATCTCCTTCTTCTTTGTCTTTGTGGTAGTAGTTATAGTCTTCCTAGCCTTTGTGGTAAGTGTCATGACTTCTTTCTTTGTTGCAGTATGCACCATTACCTTTACAATAGAAATTATCAATTCTACTATCTCCTTAGTAGGGTCTCCAATCACCACATTGAGATCTCTCTCTATGGTCTTTCCTTCCTTCCTCTCTATTGGTTCCCAAACCTCCTATCTAACTTGTCTTCTACCTTGATTACAAATTGGTATGCTTCATGTAAAAGCCCTCAAACCATCACAAAAGTAAATAAATTAAATAATCCATTTAAATTACAACATCGCATTAAAGAAAATAAAATGAGGTAATTAATCTGCTTAATTACAAGTAAAAAGATAAGTCTCATAAATAAGATTCAATAAAGTCAATAAATCTTCACAAAAGAAAAAACTCATAAATAAGAATCCATAAGAATCATTAAATCTTGCAAAAGATAATCTCATCAATATAAATCAAATAAAGTCATTAAATCTTACAATTCACGTGCTCATCCCAGGTAAAAGCACTATAAAATCATATACAAAGTCCATGGCATTCATGCCATAATACATCCAAATGATCATGCACAGCAAGAATAAATAAATCAATATGCTCATCAGTCGCATGAACCAAGTGGTCCTCCACATGTGAGCCAAGAGATAGGAACATGGCCCAGGTGCTTTTCCACCCAACCATGAAGTAATTACACTTCCATGGATCCCTTCATGAAATGAAGGAAACCCAGCCCTGCATGAAATGTCTAGCTACTTGGAAACAACTGGCAGGAGGGAAAACTCGATGTAACCCTGATGTTTGAATGTGTAATTTTAAATAATGAAATGTAGATTGTCTCACAATAGAATGTGGCTGAGATATATATAAATAAGTTTGCTAGACAAAATAAACATCTATTTTAATGTCAGCTCATTTAGATATGTTGTTCTCAAAATCAGCTATGCTCATTTTTGTAGACAACCCCTACGAAACTTATCCGTTTCATAATCTACACTCTAAGTTCACAAATCGAGACAAGATTCTCTTGGTCCCATGTGAAGTCATTTGGCATCCTAAACTAGTTTGTGACATTCCCTTGAATCGATTCCTCAAAGTTTGTGCAAATCGATTAAGTCGAAAACTGACCAAAATGTTAATTTTGATCATTTTGGGGGTGTTAGTGAAATTTTGGATCTGAATGTGTCAGAGCGGTCAAATTTGCCGTTGTTACATATTTTGAGTCTTTGCTTGTGTAAAGTTGGCACTTTTTGCCGCTTTTACATGGTTTTTCTTTTTCACATGCTCAAGCGACACTTTTTTCCGCCATTACATGTTCTTGGTCATAAAGCATGTGTAATGTCGGGGGTTTTTACCACTTTTACATTTTTGTAAAGCACGTGTCATGTCAGTTGAAATCACCATTTGAGCAAGATCTCCAAGATCTTGAACTTCAAGTGGCATTAATGGCCACTCGTGCTAAGCATTAAGGGCTTGTTTTTAAGCTTTTAAATGTGTTATTTCATTGTTTTTTCTTGTCATTTCTTTTGTCAAAGTTTCCTAGTTGATTCCCTGACCCTTCTCAAAACCACTCGACCATGGTGATGGAGGATTCAAATAGATTTCAAATTCACCACCATCAAGCTTAGGGTTTTGAACTCGACAGGTAAGTCATTCAACTGTTTTCGACTTCTACAGTTTCATTTATTGATCGGTATTTGTATTGTTTTGAATTCATCGTTTGTTTTTGAAAAGGCCTTTTGTAATACGTTATGTTTCAGATTGATATTGTTGTTTTTGCTTGGTCTTTTGTGTTGAACCCTTGTTCTTCCATACGTTTGTGCCCTAGATTATTACTAGTGAGTCCAATCGGCGAAAACTACCAACCATTGTTCGTGCCCTAGGTTTTAAGTTGATCTGTGTCGTCGGTGGTTTGTCCCGACCAAAAACCAAAACTATTCTTCAATGTTTTCAAACGTCAGAGATTATTACTGTTCGAAGCCCTTTCCATAAATTTGTGATAAGATACTAAATTGGTAAAAAACACCACCTAAGCATTTGATGTGATATCACTGAGTGTATGGGTGGCAAATTTTGCTGCCCTTACACAAAGAAGACCTTGTAGTACCATATGCAGTATCAGTATTTTTTTCCACCTGGACACTCGCAATTCCCTGTATCAACTGCAATGTCAGCATTTTTTGCCGATCAAACATCAAACCTACAATTTCCTCATTACCTACAGCGTCAACATTTTTTGCCGCTCCAACATATAACCAGTTTTCCTGTAATATGCAATAGTGGTGAATTTTACAACTGATGCATGTGCACAATATCCCTCACATGCAAGGGTGGAAAATTTTGCCACCCATGCAAATATTCTCTCAAAATTTCCTAACTCTGGGATATTTTCAATTTTGCCTTTCCGAGCCTGCTTTCCTCCATTCTTCGGCTTGCTCACACTCTAGTCCTTTCAAGCGCGTCTCCATAGTCGTGATCATCGACATGCAATTTTCCCATATTACCAGTATTTCCCCTAATTACATGATCATGACTTTTTTGTTGCAGTTTCTTCTGTGGATCCTCTATCTTCATCGACATCCTTCTGGTGATAGCTCATTTAGATGATTGAGTTGTCTCCGAAGAAGTTGAAAGTGATGAAGTACAAATATCAAGGTGTTTTTCCAATCACCTCAGTTACTTCTAATGTCGATGACATTAGAGATACAGAGATTGGCCATGTGGACATGGCTGAATTTGTGGAGAGAACCAAGTCAAATAATCCCAGCTTTGCAATGAAGAAGATAATTGATAGTAACATTCATTTGGTGTCATCCTTCCTGGTGGTAGCTCACAACACAGAATTTGTCCTTCAGTGTGCTCAATTTTACAATAGAGATAGTAGGGTTGTGGTGGATGCAAGTGGCAATGTGATAATCAGACTAGATCCTGAGTTCATTGATAAGGTGTTTATGTGCCCTCCTGCAACAGAAGTGATAAAGCTAGATTTTGCTGAAGCACAAAAAGAGTATGACAAAAATCCTGAGAAGGCAAAGAAGGTGATTAATACTAAATGGCTCAAAACTTCAAGATCAAACTTGTTTAGGTGGCCATAGAGTTTTCCTAGAAGTGACTTTATAGTAGAGGTTGGTGATCTGATTATGCTTCTCAGTAGGATAAGAGGATTCGCTTCTTCTTCACTGTTTCATGAATGGATGTATCCTTTCATCAAGGTAATACTCCAAGGCAAACAAACCATCTTCTGGGGTGAACAAATCAGCAATGCTCTACACGAGCAATTGACAAAGGTATCTACTACTTTCAAGTTTTACATGACTTCTTATCTAGTGTATATAGCAGCCTCAATGAGAATCTTTCCAGGTCTAACATCAGAAGGAGATAGAAGGGTAATCCTTGTGTATCAATACTACTCTCAATTGACATTGAAGGGTTCTATTCATCATTTCAGGAGAGTAAATGATGCTTTCTTTGCAGTATTCTTGTGTCTTTTTGACCCCTAACTAGAACAAAGAAGAGTGTCAGATGAGGCTTGGACAGTGGTAAATGATTTTGGATGCGTGTTCTTACAATTTCCTTCTTTCTCATACCTGAGGGTTGGCTTTTACCAAGGTCATCCTTATATGCTGCCAAGGTTCCCCTTAGACAAACTGGTCTTAATGGAGTTATGCAGACAAATGATCATCGTGCATAATAAACAAATGGAGCTCAAGAAGCCTGGTTTCAGGTTTCCAGTTGAAATTGGCAAGTATTCAGTATTAACTGCTGCGAAGGCTAGGGCCATGGAAACTAAGATACAACTTGTAACTATGAAGCAATTCAAGAGAAGACCAAAGTTTGACTACAGGGGTGTGAAAGACAAAATCAAGAGGAAAACCCAATTCCATGAACCTATGGTTGAAGATGTTTGGTTGATTTAAGAATAGAAGAAGATGTCAGGAAGTTGGACTATAACAGGTTATCTCTTGAGCAGATTGAATATCTAGGAGTTGCTGATATTCCTGAGGATCTAGTGGATGATGGAGAATTGGTCGATGATAGATATAACATTGAACAGGTTGCTAACACTCCTCTCCCTCCAATCCAATGGTCTCAAATAGAGTTGACCTCTTTGAGGAAACGATTTGAGCCTATATTGGCAAACACCAATAATTAGCTAGTAGATAAAGGAATTACTCTGAAAGAATTTCTTAGAGGATCAGAGACTGAGATCCAAGAACAAATAGGTAAAAAGGTAGAGAATAGGACGAAGAACAAAAGTGATGTTCCCTCTTCTTCCAAGACACATAAGCCTAGAATCAAGTTTGTGATAAAGAAATCAAAGACTGTGGAAAAAGAGTTTGAAATAGAAGATATGGAAGTAGAGAAATAGAACACTGAGGAGCCAACCACTAAAGAAATGGAGGTTGAAGATAGGCATACAGACCAACAAGAAGAGGAAGCTTTGTCTCCACAGGAGAATGTATAAAAATAAATGGGAGTCTCATCTCCTTTGCCCAACACACCTATTGCAGTTCCTTTGTCTGCTTCTCCCATTGATATTCCCTCTTCTGAATCTCCCTCACCTTCCAAAACTATTTTTGACAATCCTCAAAATACTTTTGAAGATGTTCTGCATTCCACAGAGTCAATTCCTATCTTGTCTTCTTCATCTTTTGATATTGAGGATACTTCCATATTTGATCACTTTGTAATGAATACTGAGCAAGTCTCTAATGTAAATGTAACAGGTGCAGTTTTCACTAACACTCCACCTATTGTTTCCACTACCAGTGCAAGTGCAGTTCCAGTGACACCAACAATGGGAACAGATTCTAATGTGAGTACTTCTCTGCTTCCACCTTGGTTGTCAGCTTATACACCAAAAAGGAAGAAACAAGCCATCTCCCCAGATGACTTTGATTTTAGCAAGTTGGTGCCTGCAAAAGCCAAGACCCTGAAGACGCCAAAGATTCTTTCAAGAATGCTTGAGGACAAGGGAAATAAATTTCTAGAGATCGCAAAACCTCCATAGGATGCAACCATGGAAAATTTTGATATGAATGATTACTCTATCTCTAGAGTTGAATTAGGCAAGATAACTCATGAAAGTGTTGAGAATGATATGCAATTAGCAATGGACATCCTGATTCAGAAATTTGACAGGGAGAAAGAAATGAAAGATCACTACAAAGCAATGGTTGAACATTTGACTGTAGTGGTAAGGAAAATCACTTTGAATTTAGAAGCAGTAACTCTTGAGGTCATTTTTGTAGAGGACCCTATTATCCAGAAAGCAGAAAAAACTCATCTCAAGGGAAGAGTACATAAAGAATATCTGGAAAGGATGTGCACCCAAGGAATCTCTTTGCTTATGGAGCTATCTAAGAAGACAGATAAAATGAGGAAAATAAGAGCAGAACTTGATGATCTCATTGATGTTATTTCTCAAGATATTGAGCACATAGAAAAGAATCATGATAAATGGGTGGAGATAAGAAAACTGAAAATAAGCACTCTAATATCAATTGGTGCCATTCCTAATAGGGATTCTTATATAGAAACTATAGAGGCATTGACATATAGGAGTCGTGTGCTTAAAGATTTGATCAATGACCTTGAAACTACAAGGAAACTCAGTGAACAAAGTGATGTCAATCTTTTGCATAAATTGGAGGAGCTACCTTGCAAGCTTGTATCACAAGATAACCAATTTCTCTCTGCAGACAAAATGATTCAAGAATTTGAAGATATGTTCCAGAAAGAGTTTGAGGATAAAACATTTTCAATGGCCTCTGTGGACAATATTCTAGACAATTAGTTAACTTTGGATAATCTGAAAGCCAAGTTAACTAGTCATGCAAAATCAGTCACCATAGTAAGAGATGCCATAGTGAGAGTCAAGCTGATTTTCAGGAACACAGTTAGTCCAGATAGTATCGGGATGCAAGCAATTTTCACTATGTATGATGGTCACATGAGGAAAGATGGCAATACAAGTTGAAGTAGTTTTTCCCTTAGTTTATTTTCCATTTTTTAGATGTACTTTTAAAACAATTTTGGACATATTTACATGTACTTTTTCCATATGTAATTACATGTAAAAACATAGGAAGTCCCAAGACAATAAGGACTCCTATTTTTGAATAAGTCAAAGTAGTTAGGTTTTTCCTAAATTTTCTCAAGGCCTCTCCCTATAAATAAAGAGGGCCTCTATTGTAATTATCTATCTTTTAGTTATTGAAGCAGAACTCTGCCAAATTGAAGAGCATTTTAACACTTTGTATTCAAATTGTAAATCAAATTTTCTCAAGTGAATAAGAAAGCAAGTGATCGTTCAAACTTTGTGTTGAAATAACTTGTGGTGTATTGGAAATTGTTCTTATGTCCTTTTCCTAATACGATCTTATTTGTTTGATCAAACAGTAGTGTGAGTGAGAATAATCTGGGAGATGTTCTAAGGTTGATTGTGAAGACTTTATTCTACAACAATTATCTTTAGTTTGTGATTTAGTGTTTTAAAGTGAAAGATATTGGAAAGGCTTTGAACTACTATTATCTTTTGTGATCATATATTTTGTTGTAGTTTTCGGTGAAGACTTTGGGCTGCACCTCATTCTACTGGGTTCTAAGTTATAAATCAACAAAAGAAGCAATGATAGACTTTGTGCTCTCATGGGTTTATTGGTTATTCAATTTGTATCAAGAAAGTGTTCTTTTATTTTGTAAACATCATTTCTAAAAAAAGAGAAATGGATGATATGGTCTCACCCCTGAATTAGTATTTAGTTTAAATTAGTTTATGATAGTTAATAGGGAACCTCCCCTTGCTAAGAGGAGAAATTTATCTCATTACACTATGGTCAATATAACCATTTTGCCTTTAGTTAGTTGAAGACAAAATATTCACCCAACAGTTTTTGGCGACTCTACTGGGAAAGGAACGTGCAACTTGAAGCCTCACGCTCCGAGTTGAAGCATTTTCAGTTCTTTTTCCATTTGTTGCAAAATTTTGTTGAGTATACTACATTTTGGTAGATTCACGGTATACAAGAAGCAACAGAGCTCAAAGTATTATTGATCTTGTATTTGAATTGATGTAGAAAAATAATTTTGGTCTTTTTCCTCCACAACCTTGACTTTAGTGAACCAGGAGTTTTCCTCCCACTAACGCCAAGTCTCGAATACCAGGTGAAGCTTCTAGTTCTTGTGCTAGTAGAATTTTGTCTATTCATACTCCACAAAGGTTTGTTATCTCGCCTTTTAATTAGTGTATCATGGCAGCTCAAGGCCCTTGGGGTAATACTTTTGCTCCTCTAAATTTAACCCCACCATTGCATGAACTACCTCGTAGTTCAAGAAAGAATTTTCCCAAGTTCTATGGTGACGGGAAAGTTCACCCTGATGAACACATTACAGCCTTCTGCATAGCCTATGGTGTGATAGGTTTTGAGCATGAAGATGTAGCAGTAAGGATTTTTGTGGAAACACTGCAAGGTGCTGCTGCAGATTGGTTTTATCATCTTCAAGCTCAGACTATAACCAATTGGAACACTCTCAAGACCAAGTTTGAGGCTAGGTTCAAACCTACAGAAGATGTCCATGCCTTATTGGCTTAGCTTACACAAATGAAGAAAGAGCCTCATGAACCTATGCAGGACTTCATCACTAAGTTTAATAAGTTGAGAAATAGGATTCTTGCAACCGCTCAGCCAACAACGGAGAATCTTAAGTGTTTCTTTATTAATACTCAACTTCCCGAAGTGAGTTTTCAATTAAGGCGGGTTGGCCTTGCAGATCTTCCTGTAGCTCAGATTTTGGCTACTGAAGTCGAAGATGATCTTATCCTTGCTGGTAAGATAAGAAGAGATTCTAATAGAAATAAAGGTTCCTCTTCTACTAAGAATTCTTCCACAAGCACCAAGGACCCTATGGTGCAAAAGTTAGCAAATGAATTGCTAGCTCTGAAAAAGCAAATGTCCCAAGGTATGTCTGCCCCTCCTTCTTATCAGGATATACCAAGGAGGACATTTCCCAATAATTCATATCAAGGCAACGCTGCTAAAAATCAAGGGCAACCCAATTTCTTCCACCTACACAGGGGAAGCTTGCCATTGAAGCAGCACTGGTCAACTCAGCAGTTGGCTATTATGAAGCTAAACATGATCATTCTTTCCAACACGAGTTGGACCAGGAGAATGATGCTAATCTCTTTGCAGAAGGAGAAGAAGAATTAGTTGGTGACTCTACCATCGGCTTTCTGAATTACCAAGATGAAGTTGAAAAAGTAGGAGAAGTGTATGATGGAGCATATGCTACTTTCACTAGGTCCCAAAATCAGTCAACTTAGCAAGTTGATAAGGGAAGAGCAAGAGAAGAACCTCAACCAATGATCTCAATTGCTAAACAGGGAACTCAGCTACCTTTCCAATTAAAGGACCCAGTGGGCAATAAGCAAGTAAGTACATCTAACAATCCTATATATTTTGCTTCTGTCCCTCAGACCAGTACTACCCCTAATAAAAATCAAAATGATGGATTTCCTTCCTCTGTTTCTAGTTCATTCCAGTTATTTGATATAATAGATCATGCTAGGAAGACTAAAATCCAAGTGTCTGAAGTTGAGTATTTACAAGCTAATCCTGAACAGTTTGATAGGTTAGCTAAATACGTCAAAAACAAGACCATCCCTATAGGACAAGATTTTCCAAAAGTTGCCCATGATTCCTTAAAGAAAAAATCTACCCAAAATAATCTTGTCACTACTCCCCTTGTTGCCTCTAGAAAAATAAAACCTTTCTATGTTTCTCTATTGGTAAATGGTCACAAGTTGAGCAACTGCATAATAGATTCTAGAGCCTCTGATAATGTTATCCCTGCCAAGGTAGTAGACTCCCTTGGCCTCACCTTAACTAAGACTTTTGGGAGATGTTTCTTCATGGAAAATAAGCAAGTACCACTTTTGGGTCAAATCAAAGATGCCCAATTTGCATTTGCAGCCTTTCCAGACAAAAGGATTAAGATGACAGTCCTAGTAGCTAATGTTCAAGCTTCCTATGGCATTCTGCTTGGGTGTAATTTTTGCAAGGATGTAGGTGGGGAGTTGAACATGGATCTATCTAAAGCAAGGATATCTATTAAAGGCGTCATGCAAAAGTTGCTTCTTGAGAAGGAGGCAAAATATATTGTTACCCAAATGGCAAATCCCAAAACTCAAATTTTGTTTGAGTCCTCAGGAATGGGTAATTATTTCCTGTCCACTGAAGATGTTTCTAGTTAATCAGGTGATAGCTTAGATAATTCAGATGGAGAATCAAAAGAGTTTTCAAATGAAAGTTCAAGTGAAGGTATAATAATGCCAGATTCTTCCCTCACTGATGAAGAGGAAATCATCTGATCAACGAAATTCCAAAAAATCAAAAATGAGGTCTGGGTTTTAGAATTTGATGGCAGTTGTTCCTCTACTAGTTCTAGAGCTGGAGTTGTTTTGATATCCCCACAAGGTGATATCTTCCCTTTTTCATACAAGTTGCAATTCGACAATACCAATAACACCGCCGAATATGAGTCATTGTTGCTCGGATTGGAAGCTGCTCATGCTAGGGGTGTTAAAATTCTTCATGTTCAAGGAGATGCCAAATTAATTGTTTGTCAAGTGAGAAATTTGTATCAAACCAAAAATGAAAGATTGAGACACTATCGCAACCATGTATGGGATTGCATTGAAGGTTTTGATGCTTTCAATATCTCTGCGGTACCAAGAGAGTTTAATGATCGTGCAGATTCATTAGTTGTCTTCGCCACTCTCATGGTTCCTCATAAAGATTTCAAAGGAAACAAGTACACTATTGAGCTAGTCTTCCGACCAAGTGTACCTGATAATGCTGGCCATTGGCAGGTGTTCAATGGTGATAACCAAATCATTGCTTTCTTAGAAAAGATGGATAGCTTTGATGAGCTCTATTTTGAAGGTAGTGAATCTCCACCACGGGAATACATTTCTGAAATAGATTCACAAACTGGTGAAGAGTTTCTTCAACTGAAAGGGAATAAGATTCCAAAAGGTTTGGTTTCCCTTGAAAATCTATTTGATAAGCATGACAGATATATCAAGCAACAACAACAACTTGATTCAAGTTCCTCTATGGAATTTGAGCAAGTAAATTTGAGTTCGGAGGCAAATCCCAAAATGGTCAACATTGGGAAATGTTGCACTGTCGATGAGAAGTTCAAATTCATTACACTGCTTCACCATTACATTGATGTCTTGGCATATTCTTATGATGACCTAAAGTCCTTCAGGCCTAAGGAAATTTAGCATGAAATTCCCCTCAAAGCTAGGTCATTGCCTCACAAGCAGAAACAAAGGCAATACAACCCCAAAATATCAGGTACTATCCTTTCTGAGATTTAGAAGATGTTGAATGCAAGGATAATTTTTCCAATTCATCATTCCACCTGGATCACGAACATAGTTCCTGTAAGGAAGAAGAATGGAGAAATCTGTATCTGTGTTGATTTTAGGAATCTCAACCAATCTTCTCTAAAGGATAACTACCCCCTACCCATCATGGACCAAGTGTTGCAAATACTAACTAGTTCAGAAATGTTGTCTATGCTAGACATTTTTTTAGGATATAATCAAGTGGAGGTCAATGAAGCAGATTAGTATAAAACTGCTTTTACTACACCTTGGGGCACATTTGCATATCGCAGGATGCCTTTTGGTCTGATCAATGCTGGCACCACATTCCAGAGAGCAATAGACCTTGCCTTCAGAGATGAGATGGGGAAGTTCATTGTGGTGTATCTTGATGACTTGACTATTTTCTCCAAACACCGTCATGATCATGTACACCATTTATGACAAGTGTTGGAATGATGTCAGCAAAACGGTATCTCTCTCAACCCTAAGAAGTTAATTTTTGGGGTTACAGAAGGTAAACTTATCAATCACATTGTATCCTGAGAAGGCACTAAAATTAACTTAGAAAGAGTCAAATCTATTCAAAGTCTTACTCTGCCTACTAGTAAGACTGCAGTTCATTCTTTCTTCAGAAAGGTGAATTTTCTGTGAAGGTTCATTCCTGAATTAGTAAAGAAAACCTGTCACATCGTCAACATGATGAAGGGTAAGGCTACTTTCCGTTGGACTATGGAAGGCAAAGCAGCATTTGAGGATATCAAGAGGGCCATTGCTCATGCTCCAGTTCTTGTTTATCCTGACTATACCAAAGATTTCGTAATATACAGTTATGCTTCTGAACATACACTTTCAGCCATTCTTGTTCAACAGAATGAAAAAGGTGTGGAATGCCCCATATCATTTATGAGTTGTCCTCTCAAAGCTCATGAGTTGAAATATCTGAATATGGAGAAGCATGCTTATGCCATGGTCAAGGCGGTAAAGCATTTCCAGTTCTATATCCTGAATTCACATACTATTATTTTGGTGCCTGACACAACAGTAAAGTCGGAGTTTGGAACCAAAAGAGGTAATTGGATTGCTAAGATCCAAGAGTTTGATCTTGCTATCAAACCTACTAAGCTTGTGCTTGGAAGAGGTTTGTGTCAATTGATTGCTGATAATGTACCAAAGGAGACAGGGGACAGAGAAGAAGAAGTTGAAGATACACCAACTATTCTTTTTGTCACTACTACTAATGAGTGGTATTCAAATATTGCTCATTTTCTTCCCTATGATGAGTGTCCTTCACATCTATCTTATAAGGAGAAAATAATCATTAAGTTGAAGGCAGCTAACTATGTCCTATGGGATAATGGTTTGTACAAAAGAAGCCTTGATGGAGTATTTCTCCGTTGCGTGGATAAAGCATAACAAAGTAGACTTCTAGAGTCTTTCCACAATCTGGATTGTGGACATTTTTTTGCACTTGTGATGGCTCACAAGATTCTACGAGCTAGATACTATTCACCCACACTGTTTCAAGACGCGTACAATTGGGTGCGTAGGTGTGAGTTGTGTCAACAGTTTGTTGGGAAACCTAAGTTGGCCGCACTACCTCTCAAGCTGATGGTGATTGAAGAACCTTTTCAACAATGGGGCATCGATTTCATTGGCGCTGTGAACCCAACCATCAAGTGTGGGACACAACTATGTTCTCACCGTGATAGATTATTTTACCAAGTGGGTGGAAGCCATCCCAGTTAAGCATGCTACTTCTGAAGTGGTATGTATTTTCCTTAAGGAAAACATTATTTCCTGGTTTGGAGTTCCAAACAAGATTGTAGCAGATAATGCTACTTGTTTCTCTTCCCACGAGATTACTGACTTTTGCTATGAGTATGGGATCATTCTTTCCCATTCTTCAGACTACTATCTGCAAGGAAATGGTCAGGCTGAATCAAGTAATAAAAATCAGGTTACTATTATCAAGAAACTGGTGGATGAAAATTAGAGAACCTGGCATAAAGTGTTGTTTGATGCTTTATGGGCAGACAAGATTACCCCCAAAAGGGCAATAGGTATGTCACCATTTCAACTTCTGTATGGTTTGAATGCGGAGATACCAATTACCTTGGAGTTGCCAGCACTAAAGTTGGCAAAGGCAGTGGAAGATAGAACTTTTGATAGTTCTATTGATAAAAGAATTATGTATCTAGCTAAACTTGAGGAGTAGTGAACTATGGTAGTGGACCATATCACTGAACATCAAAGTCAAGTAAAGAAACTCTTTGACAAGAAAGCAAGGACTCGTGAGTTTCAAATTGGAGATCAAGTCTTGTTGTGGGACAAGAGGAGGGAACCAAAAGGAATGCATGGGAAGTTTGATTCCTTGTGGAGATGTCTATTCACCATTTATCAGTTTTGTGGTGAAAATAGCTTCTTACTGGAGTATCTGGATCGAACACCATTCTTTCTACCTCACAGTGGACAACATCTAAAGCACTTCAATCCTTGAAGTAGCAGATAAGTTCATTTGTACATTTGGATAGTTTTGTGTTTTTATTTTTGTGATTTTGTTTAGTCTTTTGTGTCTTTTTCTTTTTAGCTTGACTCTATAGCCCAATGGCATGGATGAAGGCACTTAGAGATTAGATTCTCCTCCCTCTGATCATTTCAAAGTTTGATTGATGGAAGTTCCTCGGTTAGAGCCAGCTGTTGTTCTCAAAATCAGCTAGGCTTGTTTTTGTAGACAACCCCTATGAAACTTATCTGTTTCGTAATCTATACTCTAAGTTTGCAAATCAAGACAAGATTCTCTTGGTCCACTGTGAAGTTGTTTGGCATCCTAAACTAGTTTGCGACATTCCCTCGAATCGATTCCTCGAAGTTTGTGCAAATCGATTAAGTCGTAAACTGACCAAAATGTTAATTTTGATCATTTTGGGGGTGTTAGTGAAATTTTGAATCTGAATATGTCAGAGCAGTCAAATTCACTACTGTTACATATTTTGAGTGTTTGCTTGTGTAAAGTCGGCACTTTTTGCCACTTTTACATGGTTTTTCTTTTTCACATGCTCAAGCGGCACTTTTTACCGCCATTACATGTTCTCGGTCATAAAGCATGTGTAATGTCAGGGGTTTTTACTACTTTTGCATTTTGGTAAAGCACGTGTCATGTCAGTCAAAATCACCACCTGAGCAAGATCTCCAAGATCTCAAACTTCAAGTGGCATTAATGGCCACTTGTGCTAAGCATTAAGGGCTTGTTTTTAAGCTTTTAAATGTGTTATTTCATTGTTTTTTCTTGTCATTTCTTTTGTCAAAGTTTCCTAGTTGATTCCCTGACCCTTCTCAAAATTTCTCGACCATGGTAATGGAGGATTCAAATAGATTTTAAATTCACCGCCATCAAGCTTAGGGTTTTGAACTCGATAGGTAAGTCATTTAACTATTTTCAACTTCTAGGGTTTCGTTTATTGATCAATATCTGTATTGTTTTGAATTCATCATTTGTTTTTGAAAAGGCCTTTTGTAATACGTTATGTTTCAGATTGATATTGTCATTTTTGTTTGGTCTTTTGTGTTGAACCCTTGTTCTTCCATACGTTTGTGCCCTAGATTATTACTAGTGAGTCCAATCGGCAAAAATCGCCAACCATTGTTCGTGCCCTAGGTTTTAAGTTGATGTGTGTCATCAGTGATTTGTCTCAACCAAAAACCAAAACCATTCTTCAATGTTTTCAAACGTTAGAGATTATTACCATTCGAAGCCCTTTCCATAAATTTGTGATAAGATGCTAAATCAGTAAAAAACACTGCCTAAGCATTCACTGTGATATCACTGAGTGTATGGGTGGTGAATTTCGCCGCCCTTACACAAAGAAGACCTTGAAGCACCATATGCAGTATCATCATTTTTTGCCACCTGGACACTCACAATTCCCCGTATCAATTGCAATGTCGACATTTTTTTCCAATTAAACATCAAACCTGTAATTTCCTTACCTGCAGTGTCGGCATTTTTTGTCGCTCCAACATATAACCATTTTTCCTGTAATATGCAATAGCAGAGAATTTTACCGCCGATGCACGTGCACAATATCCCTCACATGAAGGGCGACAAATTTTGCCGCCCATGCAAACATTCTCTCAAATTTTCCTAACTCTGGGATATTTTCAATTTTGCCTTTCCGAGCCTGCTTTCCTTCATTCTTGGACCTGCTCGCACTATAGTCCTTTCAAGCGCATCTCCATAGTCGTGATCATTGACATGCAATTTTCCTAGATTACCAGTATTTCCCCTAATTGCATGATCATGACTTTTTTGTTGCAGTTTCTTCTACGGATACTCTATCTTCATCGACATCCTTCTAGTGATAGCTCATTCAGATGACTGAGTTGTCTCCGAAGAAGTTGAAAGTGATGAAGTACAAATATCAAGGTATTTTTCTAATCACCTCAATTACTTCTAATGTCGATGACATTAGAGATACAGAGATTGGCCATGTGGACATGGCTAAATTTGTGGAGAGAACCAAGTCAAATAATCCTAGCTCTGTAATGAAGAAGATAATTGATAGTAACATTCATTTGGTGTCGTCCTTCCTGGTGGTAGCTCACAACACAGAATTTGTCCTTCAGTGTGCTTAATTTTACAATAGAGATACTAGGGTTATGGTGGATGCAAGTGGCAATGTGATAATCAGACTACATCCTGAGTTCATTGATAAGGTGTTTATGTGCCCTCCTGCAATAGAAGTGATAAAGCTAGATTTTGCTGAAGCACAAAAAGAGTATAACAAAAATCCTGAGAAGGCAAAGAGGGTGATTAATACTAAATGGCTCAAAACTTCAAGATCAAACTTGTCTAGGTGGCCACAGAGTTTTCCTAGAAGTGACTTATAGAAGAGGTTGGTGATCTGATTACTCTTCTCAGTAGGATAAGAGTATCGGCTTCTTCTTCATTGTTTCATGAATGGATGTATCCTTTCATCAAGGTAATACTCCAAGGCAAACAAGCCATCTTCTGGGCTGAACAAATCAGCAATGCTCTACACGAGCAATTGACAAAGTTATCTACTAGTTTCAAGTTTTACATGACTTCTAATCTAGTGTATATAGTAGCCTCAATGAGAATCTTTCCAGGTCTAACATCAGAAGGAGATAGGAGGGTAATCCCTGTGTATCAATACTACTCTCAATTGACATTGAAGGGTTCTATTCATCATTTCAGGAGAGTAAATGATGCTTTCTTTGCAGTATTCTTGTGTCTTTTTGACCCCCAACTAAAACAAAGAAGAGTGTTAGATGAGGCTTGGATAGTGGTAAATGATTTTGGATGCATGTTCTTACAATTTCCTTCTTTCTCATACCTGAGGGTTAGATTTTACCAAGGTCATCCTTATATGCTGCCAAGGTTCCCCTCAGACAAACTGGTCTTAATGGAGTTATGCAAACAAATGATCATCATGCATAATAAACAAATGGAGCTCAAGAAGCCAGGTTTCAGGTTTCCAGTTGAAAATGGTAGGTATTCAGTATTAACTGCTGCGAAGGCTAGGGCCATGGAAGCTGAGATGCAACTTGTAACTATGAAGCAATTCAAGAGAAGACCAAAGTTTGACTACAGGAGTGTGAAAGACAAAATCAAGAGGAAAACCCGATTCCATGAACCTATGGTTGAAGATGTTTTGGTAGATTTGAGAATAGAAGAAGATGTCAGGAAGTTGGACTACAACAGGTTATCTCTTGAGTAGATTGAATATCTGAGACATGCTGATATTCTTGAGGATCTAGTGGATGATGGAGAATTCGTCGATGACAGATATAACATTGAACAGGTTGCTAACACTCCTCTCCCTCCAATCCAATGGTCTCAAAAAGAGTTGACCTCTTTGAGGAAATGATTTGAGCCTACATTGGAAAACACCAATAATTGGCTAGCAGATAAAGGAATTACTCTGAAAGAATTTATTATAGGATCAGAAACTGAGATCCAAGAGCAAACAGGTAAAAAGGTGGAGAATAGGATGAAGAACAAAAGTGATGTTCCCTCTTCTTCCAAGACACATAAGCCTAGAATCAAGTTTGTGACAAAGAAAGTAAAGACTGTGGAAAAAGAGTCTGAAATAGAAGATATGGAAGTAGAGAAACAGAACACTGAGGAGCCAGCAACTGAAGAAATGGAGGTTGAAGATAGGCCTACAGATCAACAAGAAGAGGAAGTTTTGTCTCCATAGGAGAATGTACAAAAAGAAATGGGAGTCTCATCTCCTTTGCCCAACACACCTATTGCAGTTCCTTTGTCTATTTCTCCCATTGATATTCCCTCTTCTGAATCTCCCTCACCTTCCAAAACTATTTTTGACAATCCTCAAAATACTTTTGAAGATGTTCTGCATTCCACAGAGTCAATTCCTATCTTGTCTTCTTCATCTTTTGATATTGAGGATACTTCCATATTTGATCACTTTGTAATGAATACTGAGCAAGTCTCTAATGTAAATGTAACAGGTGCAGTTTTCACTAACACTCCACCTATTGTTTCCACTACCAGTGCAAGTGCAGTTCTGGTGACACCAACAATGGGAACAGATTCTAATGTGAGTACTTCTCTGCTTCCACCTTGGTTGTCAGCTTATACACCAAAAAGGAAGAAACAAGCCATATCCCCAGATGAATTTGATTTTAGTAAGCTGGTGCCTGCAAAAGCCAAGACCCCAAAGAAGCCAAAGGTTCTTTCAAGAATTCTTGAGGACAAGGGACATAAATTTTTGGAGATTGCAAAACCTTCATAGGATGCAACCATGGAAAATTTTGATATGAATGATTACTCTATCTCTAGAGTCGAATTAGGCAAGATAACTCATGAAAGTGCCAAGAATGATATGCAATCAGTAATGGACATCCTGATTCATAAATTTGATAGGGAGAAAGAAACGAAAGATCACTACAAAGCAATGGTTGAACAATTGACTGCAATGGTAAGGAAAATCACTTTGAATTCAGAAGTAGTAACTCCTGAGGCTGTTTCTATAGAGGACCCTATTATCTAGAAAGGAGAAAAGACTCATCTCAAGGGAAGAGTACTTGAAGAATATTTAGAATGGATGTGCACCCAAGGAATCTCTCTGCTTACGGAGCTATCTGAGAAGACAGATAAAATGAAGAAAATAAGAGCAGAACTTGATGATCTCATTGATGTTATTTCTCAACATATTGAGCGTATAGAAAAGAGTCATGACAAATGGGTGGAGATGAGAAAAATGAAAATAAGCACTCTAATATCAATTGGTGCCATTCCTAATAGGGATTCTTATACATAAACTAAAGAGGCATTGACATATAGGAGCCGTGTGCTTAAAGATTTGATCAATGACCTTGAAACTGCAAGGAAACTAGGTGAACAAAGTTATGTCAGTCTTTTGCATAAATTGGAGGAGCTACCTTGCAAGCTCGTATCACAAGATAACCAATTTCTCTTTGCAAAAGAAATGATTCAGGAATTTGAAGATATGTTCTAGAAAGGATTTGAGGATAAAATATTTTCAATGGCCTCTATGGACAATATTCTGGACAATCAGTTAACTTTGGATAATCTGAAAACCAAGTTAACTAGTCATGCAAAATCAGTCACCACAGTAAGAGATGCCATAGTGAGAGCCAAGATGATTTTCAGGAACACGGTTAGTCTAGATAGTATCGGGATGCAAGCAGCTTTCACTATGTATGATGGTCACATGAAGAAAGATGGCAATACAAGTTGAAGCAGTTTTTCCCTTAGTTTATTTTCCATTTTTTAGATGTACTTTTAAAGCAATTTTGGACATATTTACATGTACTTTTTCCATATGTAATTACATGTAAAAACATAGGAAGTCCCAAGACAATAAGGACTCCTATTTTTGAATAAGTCAAAGTAGTTAGGTTTTTCCTAAATTTTCTCAAGGCCTCTCCCTATAAATAAAGAGGGCCTCTATTGTAATTATCTATCTTTTAGTTATTGAAGCGAAACTCTGCCAAATTGAAGAGCATTTTGAGACTTTGTATTCAAATTGTAAATCAAATTTTCTCAAGTGAATAAGAAAGCAAGTGATCATTCAAACTTTGTGTTGAAATAACTTGTGGTGTATTGGAAATTGTTCTTATGTCCTTTTCCTAATACAATCTTATCTATTTGATCAAATAGTAGTGTGAGTGAGAATAATCTGGGAGATGTTCTAAAGTTGATTGTGGAGACTTTGTGCTACAAGAATTATCTTTAGTTTGTGATTTAGTGTTTTAAAGTGAAAGATATTGGAAAGGCTTTGAACTACTATTATCTTTTGTGATCATATATTTTGTTGTAGTTTTCGGTGAAGACTTTGGGCTACACCTCATTCTACTGGGTTCTAAGTTATAAATCAACAAAAGAAGCAACGATAGACTTTGTCTTGTCATGGGTTTCTTGGCTATTCAATTTGTATCAAGAAAGTGTTCTTTTATTTTGTAAACATCATTTCTGAAAAAAGAGAAATGGATGATATGGTCTCACCCCTGAATCAGTATTTAGTTTAAATTAGTTATGATAGGTAATAAGGAACCTCCCCTTGTTGAGAGGAGAGATTTATCTCATTACACTATGGTCGATATAACCATTTTGCCTTCAGTTAGTTGAAGACAAAATATTCACCCAACAAGATCTAAACCTTTAAACATAGTAACCTGGTTCAATTCCTAAAAAGAGGAAAAGCCATATCTGATAATCCACATTCGACATCCTAGACCAAAAAGTAACCCAAACACATTCCTAGATAAAAATCTACCTTCTTTCCCCAAATAAACAAGTAAATAAATAAATCAATGAATAAATAAATTCAAAATCACCTATGACCATTTTTAATCCCTTGCCCATGCATCAATCACGAAAACACACTTTCGAAGCATTAATCCATCATTTGATTTGCACAAAATGTATCTTATAAATCTACTAAAATTGATTTAATTACCAAGCCACATTTCATTCACTCTAACATATTCATTCTATAATAAATTTTCTAAGTCATTATTTCATTTAATTTCCATAATATATTAAGTCTCCTAAATCATTCAAATCAAGTATTTCAATTCTCTTCAATAAGTTTTAATAAGACAATGATATTTATATCTCAGAATTTGCTTTATCACACTAACATATCAAGAAAAGATAATTTCAACATATAATCTATTCATTTTAATATTCACAAAATAATAGTTTTTCTAAATAATTTAACAGTCTTACTATCATATCTATGACAAGAACTTGAGAAAACAAATAAATAGTCTTCCATCGCAACTGCGACAAGAACTGTAACAGAAATAAATATAAGAACAGAGTTTGTAATTTTTACCGTCATTTTTTAAAATAACATTTTTAACAACAAATCAAGAAAGGAAAGTAAGCTATAGGAATCCCTTATTTTCATCTAAGTTTAAGAGTTTGTTTTCACACATAAAAAGGTCATTTCCTACTAATAGAGAACTGATTTCTAACAACATATAGAAAGATTTCAGCGGTATTACTAATGTCTAACAAAGAATAATTTAACTGTGTCTGGAAATTTAACTATGGTTTCCAACAGTAAACAATAACAAGAAAGAGGCAATTTTCATATCATAAAACCAACAATCAACAAAAGACAAAGATTAGGTATAACAGGTCGATCCTATACACTACGTTGTATTTGGATAGATTGGCTACAATTTATAAGATTTCATTATTTACCATGGAGTAATTTTACAATCTACCAGGAACTTGGCCAACTATGGTTCCAACGGATATATCAAGATCAAGAAAAGAAGGCGTTTTACTTAGCAATAAGCAAGAAAAGCATAGACAAGAAAAGGAAATAGCAGCTTGATGCAATATCAGTGTCGTAGTTAAAGATTGGTGGCAGGAAAGAATTAATGGTAGGTCAATTCTGATTTTAATGAGTTAACAATGCTTCTATTCACCAGTTGACACTAGGAAGAGAGAGAATAACAACAAATAGAGGCAAGGATCTGGTGCTAGGAATAGTGTTAAGGTGAGTTGTTTAGCAGGTTGACTCAGGTCAAATATAGACCACAAAGGAATCATAACACAGGTCAATTTTCTATGCTTAAGCAACCATAAACAGTCATTAATAGACTACATGCATAAAAAGGAAAATACCCAATCTTTTCAAGTTGAAGGATGAAGGATGATTTGTCTGGTCACCCCTACTTCTGACTCCCAATCGCTGCTCCTAAATGTTTTTAGGCATTGCGCAGAAAACACTTCCATCCACCTTTCTTTGCTGCTCAAACAGTCGCTTTAGGATAATTATCTCTGCCTTCAATGCTCATAATAACCTATAGAAAAATAATCCTTTGTACTGCAAAAATTGTGGGTGTTCTTCTCTTTGTTGAGCTCCCTTTCTTTTATCAAAAATCCCTCTTATTTTTAGTGTCCCAGATTTAGGTTTAAAGATTGCAGATTATATTTAGTATGCATGTGAATTGTCTCTTCAAAAAGCTCTCAAATTTCTATTTTATTTAAAATAACAACTTAAATTAGCTTATTGTTGCATGCATGATAGTAAGTTGATTTTAATTCTCTTTATTAAAAATCCTAAATATAATAATACTATTATTAATATAATTTTAATTTTATTAAGACACAATTATCAAGAAGTGAAATAATAAAGTAATATATATATCCATATATGTCCATTATAATTTAATATAATTGTTTAAATTTAATTTAAATATTGTCTTCCAAACATCCATATATGAATATCCACTATTTAAAAATACAATACACCATTTAAAATATAATTCAAAAAGACATTAATTTTTATACTCAAATCATGCATTCAAAAAGGATTTGCTTAACAATTAAAAGCACAATAATTTTCTAAATATCAAATCATCAATCATAATTATTAACCACCCAACGATGCATAAAAATAAGCCATTCAAAATGCAATATGAGTCTATGTGAGTGTGTGATTGCATCAGGGTTAACCATCCCATCAATTCTTGCCAAGTCGCTAGAACACCTCTACCTTAGCCATGTTCTCATCTTTGATGAGTACTTGCATTGATTTGCACTCAACTCGATGTCAATAGGTTAGTTCCCAAAAACATAGCCGAAGAAAAACATCGTAATCATATTGATAATATTTAATATTTAAATCAACTTTCTAATTTATGTGAATATAACATCATGATAATTACCTTCTCACATGTGGAACTTACTTGAAGTAAAACAATCATGGTAAATGTTCACTAATCTAGAATAATGACATAGTCCATAAAAATGAGGCGTGACACTTCCTCTATGGTGGTATATCTAACTAGGCTAAGTTCATCTTGAATACTTTCTCTCAACCCATTGATATATCTTGCAACCTATCTCATTATGTCATGTTCTGATAATTAGTTTATGAAATTTTTCAATGTACTCTTTCACAATCCTATCCCTTTGCCTCAAGCTGTGTAGTTTCTTTAGTAGTTCTAGTTCATAGTCCATTGGTATGAATTGTATTTTTAATTTTGTAATCATCATATTCCATTTTATTATCCTTTCCTTTGCATTCCTATTTATTTCTAGATGTACCTCTTTCCACCAAATAACATATCCCTTTATATTAGTTTTTTGCAAACCTACCCCTCTCTAGGTCTTCCATCTCCTCATACTTAAAATACTCATCCAACTCATTTATCCAATTGATTAGTTCTTTTGGATTTAGGATCCTATAGTAAATTGGAACTTCCATTCTAGGTCTCTTACAAATTTTGGAAATGGACTTTAACACCTTCACCTACTTTGAATCTTCTTCCTGGTCTTCTTGATCTTGTACATCATCCTTGGTATCTTCCTCTACATTTCTTTTATCACCCTCCTTTGGGATTTGGCCCCTTTTTTTGTCTTCCTCTAAGGCTTTCTACTAAATTATATTCTCCTTTACCTCCTTCAAGAATTCATCCAATTCTAGCTATGTTGGTAATATCTTGAACTCTTCGCAGTAACTTCTTCTTGGATCTACTACAAACTACCTATGATAAGTAGTCCACCTACAATCACCCTTGCAACTACCTCTCATTCGGTGATTTATTGACAAAATTCTTGTAGGTCACTTCAGTTCAATAGTCAGTTCATAAGTAGAACCCATGGAACAACTACTTACCTCCCACAAGATCTAAACCTTATGCTCTGATACCACTTGATGTAGTCATAGTAGGAGGCTCCAATGAAGGACTATCCAAGCAACTCATAATACAAACATGTAAAATAAAAAACATAGTAATATTGACACAAGTTTATCTTGGGAAAACCATCAAAGAGGGAAAGAAACAACCTCTAAAAGATTCTACATATTATTAATTCTCAAACAAGTTACAATTTGCCACAATGGTGTACAAGTTAGGATGCAACCCAGTGATAACTAAAACATACAATTTCTTTATCTTCAAACTTCATCCTAAACCTTCATACTTGCACTTATGCTTGAACCTCTAATTTATGTTAGAAAAATACTCTCTTGCTTCCTTGATGACCCAAAATGATCATGGTAACCAAAATATATCAATCTTCAACCTCCTTAATGATCTCCATCAGCTACAAGGTGTCACAAATCTCAATAATCCCTAAAACATATAGTCAACTAGTGTAATACTAATTTCTTGATACAAACCAAATCAATAGAAAATAAAATTGTGCAGTGCCCAATGTTTTTTCCCATGGGTCTAATAAGTCTTCACATGCCTTCCTTAATTATCACAAACTTCAAATTCTCTCGCATCCAAATAAACTCTACAACTATGATAGTCTGCTAGTCTGATATAGATTCACAAACCCAAATAAATTATTACATGAATCTAATTCTCAAACATGGAGATGACCTCCATAAACTTTGCTAGAACATTATACAAAAACTACAAAACTCAAATGCAAAATGCAACATAATGCAATTACTTCTACAACTGATTGGTGAATTAAAACTACAAATTAACAAACCAAGTGAATGTTGTTGATGTAGGATTGCCTTGTTTTCCACCAAGGATGCTCCTACATCATCCTTAGATTCACAATATGTGATATTTCATCTATACTTCACCATAATCTCAAGTTCATCCTTAAAAACAAGATATGTGTAGTTGTAGTTAATGGCAACCCATATAAATTTTTCCATATCATTGAAAAAGATAAAACCCTAATATCTTCCACCACATTAATTACACTCATGGCACCATTAAGAACTTCTACCAATATGTCCACACATCATGCTAAACTTGAGGATGATTTGGGTTCTTTTGACTTCATTTTGTTGGGTAACAAGGAACATAAAGTCAAACATGGTGATTATCCCAAATAATAATGTTCCTCCTTTGACCATAGATCTTGATATACATGATAAATCACCTTTAGATTCTCAATCAAATGAACATTCTAATGAAGGTGGTATTTCTCATGTATCTAGAACTAGCCATTATCTAAATATAGCTTATCCTCCTCCAAATTGGCTAGTCAATATAGCAAATGATATTTTTATCAATGCCTAAAATGTATAGGCATACTTAGCAAGTCAAATGATGATTTGATGGCATAGTGCATGATCCAAATGGCATGAAAATGACTTTATCCTTTCTAATGATAACGAATGTCATGTCTAAAAATCTCATCAGACACCTCTTTACCCTTTGTTTCATGCTTTCTAGTCTCTTGTTTTACCTTCATGCTTTGTTTCCCTTTAAAATTTGTATTTTCTCTTTAAGTTACAAAATTACCCCTATTCATTTGAATTGCCTAGGTGATTGTGGAACTGCTAAAAGTAATCTTGAAATTGCCCTGATGATTCTATTACTTATAAGATAGGTAATTCTATAAATTAAAGTTATGCATGCATTCATCTTAGCACTATTTTTGGCATTTGAACTCTTATTTATCTAATCTTAGATTGTACCCTATAGTGTTGAACTCTAATTCTCTTTCATCAACCATGGATTTGAATGTATTAATAGATGAGTTTTTCTTATTTTAGGGCTCTTCTCTTAAGGAAATTTTTGAATTTTTCCCAACATATGTTTCTATTTAAACACCACCAACAACTTAGTTTTGTTTGGCCATTACTTTTTGAGAGAGGTACCATTTTCTTTGAGTTGTCCATAACTCCCATAGTAACATTGTTGCAATTTTCCACTACCATATAGCATCAAGGCTCTTGTTTAGTCATAGCTCTAGTAGGTTCTTAATAATTATCTCCCAAGCTCCTCATACAAGAATAGTCCTTTGTCTTCAGTATTCTTTTGCATTATTTTCTTTATTTCTCCCACCACCACAAAGAGACCCCTTTAGTAGAGAGGAGGAACATGAAGGCAAAGATAGGTTCTTGAAGGTATTATTGCCACACAATCAACATTCTCTAGCATCTTCAATCATCAACTCCTAGGTGCATGTCAATTCTTTTGTTATGTTTGTTTTCATTAGAATAGTTTAATTACATAGATTGGATATAATAAATAGGCTTTTAATTTGCTCTAGATGTGTAGCATTCTACTACAATTTTTAGATCTAGTATAGAAATTAAAATAGTCAATTTATTTTATTAGATTAGTTTAATTTGTTTTGAAATTTATTATTCTACAACAACATACATCTTTGGAAAACCAACAAACTTGAGAAAAAAACATCCAAGTAAACACTTTTCTTCAAGCAAGTAATTATTGGACCACTTCAAAAAACTAGTGATCACAAAACAAGAAGAAACAAGAATTCATTTTACAAAACCATACAAAAATCAACAAAATATATTGTTTATTTTCATTTTGTAAAAGAAACTCTAGATAAAAAGGAAAGTGAAAGGAAAATTCATATTGGTTTGTTATCCATTGATTTTTAAAATCATTGTTCAAAGGATGTTTTAAAAAAAAGGAAGAGAGGAATAGAAATGGTTGAATTTTATGTTAATTCATTCAAGTATTTATTTAAATCAACTTTATTTGCATATAAATCATTCAAAAAAGAAAAAAAAGAAAAATAATAGTTACATTCGTTCAAGCCTTAATAGTCATTATTAGATAGCATGTTAGTTATTTGCACATTAAAGAATACCAGAACATAGGTTAATCTCTTTTTTTTTCATTTATTATCATTTATTTCAACCTTTAATTTAGTTTATAATATTAATTCTATAAACATTCAACACAAACAAACAAAACAAGAAAACAATCACATAATAGTTTAGTTCATTGCACATTTGAGCCAAGTTCTCTAAAACTTAGTCTTAACATCTACACACTTAACATGCAAGTAAACTTCCAACTATCAATAAAACAAAAAATTAATGAAATAAACTCAACACCTATTTGTAAATTAAAGTCAACAAATCATACAACTAGAATTCCTAAAGTTTTTTTTTTATCCATGTACCTTCTTTACGTTAGCCATATTTAACATATTATGCTCATGCATACAGGTGTTAAATAATATTGGGTTGAAACTACTCTTCAAGAACTAAGGGAAGAACAAGCGAGAGCCATATAACCCCATGACTAAAATGACCATCTACTATCCATTGAATTAAAATAACTTGAGGCATTATTTTAGGCAAAGACCCATAGCCTCAATACCCTCCTAGAAAATATTCAATACGAAATTGGTGTAGGAGCACCTAGACATATAGTGAAATTTTGATTTTTTGAGCTCAAATATTGAGCCTAAGTGCAATTTTGGTTTGTAAATGGTGTAATAAGCCCACTAAGGGCATGTTCTAATAGTGGTAGGAGTGGAAATAGGATTATGCCTTGTTTTTAGGCATTGCTGCAGTTAATGTAAGGCTAATTTTAGCCATGTCCTTGCTTTCCCATGATGGAAAAGAGATGTACAAGGATTTTTATGCTGGTAGAGGCTTTAGGGAGGGAATAGACATTCGAATGTATGAAGGAGAATGTTGGGAGAAGAAAATAATACAGAAATACCCTGTTTTGCTAAACTTTCTCTATTTTTTCTCTATTTTTAGTCTCTTGTACGACACTATACGACCCTTTCAAGCATTCTCATGATCTGAATGTGGTAGTGTGATGTTCTATCATTGACTTAGAGCTAGTTTGGTGTAGATTCATTGATCTAAGGAGAAGTTAGAGGCCAATTTCTGAAAACTATCTTAAACCCTGAACTAGGGTTTTGAGGATTAAAAAAGTGATGTTCTAGTCATTCCACCCATTGTATTAACCTGGAACTCAGTGGAATGACTTGTCTCATGCTAGGATAGTTGTTTTTTTTGGATTTGAAGGCTGAGAGTCTAGTTGTGAGAGTTGGGAATGAAGCCTAGGGCAGGAAAATACATTTTCTTTATGTGAAAAAGAGGAACCAAAGAGGGGATTTTGAAATATATCAATCTAAATACTTGCATGATGGTTTTGTGAGCATGTACAGACATATTATAAGGTGTTTGTAGCATTGACCAAGGTGGGGAAGGCCTGAAACATGGATTTCCAATAAAACCTAGCGTATTTTGCCTTAAAATGAGGGTTTCTTACTTTGCTATCTAAATGCTCTTGGTTCTTGAAATTAAGTGTGGATTTGGGAGTTTGGGGACCTATCTAAAGATTGTTTACTAGAGTTAGGGGTCTGTGGAAAGTTTAAAGGCAAGTATCTTTGTAAATTAGGCCTAATTAGCCTATTTTAGACATCGTAACAATCTATTTTTGAGGCACCTTGTCTAAAGGAGTCTATACTAAGTTTGAGATATGTTATAAAAATTGATAATTGGTATCCAAATCACTACTTAAGTTTTTGTTTTGAGTCTATTCATGGAAATTAGGATTGAAAAACCTCTTGAGTAGGGCTACAAGGCTAGGAGTCTAATTATGAAGGAAGTACCCTCAATCCTTGGTCTTGGTGGAAGGTGAGGATTTGGTTTTGTTGGGTTTGGGTCTTCATGGAGAAATAACGCCATAGATGCCCTTAGTTGAGTTGGGAATAGTGAAACCCTTATTGGTGCATTGTGAAGTTGGTTATGTGAAGCTAGAGAGAGAGCTGGTGCATGAAGCCCATTGTTGTGAAATATGGAGTCTTGAGACTAGAACCATCCCTTGCTACTAATCAGAAATCAACACAATACACATTGCCACAAACACTATAATATCCCTTTTTAGGATATTCTTGATTTCTTTACATGCATACAATAATAACTACTAGAAAAGGACATCAAAAATATTAAAGATCAATAAATTAAGATAATATTGAGTTCATAGAATCATTCATATTAAATTCATCTATCATAGCATAATTAATAATGAGATCAATACTTCATAACATAAATAATGAGATCAATTCATCATAGCATAATTAATATTTGGTTCAGTCCATCATAACATAATACCTCAAGTCAATCACATAGTGAACACTTTAGGAACTCTTGCAAGTAGCAATATTGAAAGGGGTCAATCCACCTAACAATATTGCCAAGAACATGAAAGGGGTCTAACAAGGGTCATTATACCTTGGCATTTAATCATATTTTATGTGTCAAATCGAGGGCTATGTCCATGGCAGTTTGTAATAGAAACTTAACAATCAAAAGTCCTTAACTAATCTATTGAATTGATCTTTCCTAATTAATCAAACTCACGCTTCTAACTACTTACTTTGAAGGAAACCTAATCTAAGAATTAAAATAGTACTTTACTGGAATGATCTATCTAATTACAAAAAGATGAATATTCATTAAAGAAGAAACAATAATGAATTAACAGGAATTGATATATTCTATGAAAACATGAAAGACTAGATTTAATAAATCTGAAATAACATGATAAAGCAAGGAATAATACTAGCCTCCTATCTCTTAGTGGGAGTGGGCCCTTACTCCACACCTTCAGAGCTGAAGGCTAAACAAAGATTTTAGAACAAAAGTATAATAGAACTGCTTTCCTTAATCCATTCTATCCAAAGTAGAGTATATTAAAAAAGTATATGTTTCTGCTAAATCTGAATTACATAAAAACCAACTAAAAGCTATCTCCTATTCTATTGCCTCCATCAATTTATATCAATTTGTTATCGATATCATATTTCTAGAGTTAGTCATCTTTTCTCTCAGTTCAAATTAAGATACAAAAGATATTTTATTCTAGAACTTAAACATGTAATTGCCTCTATAAAAGTATAATCATGTAGAACTTAAAAAGACTTAAGTGACACTAAAGGTATCCTTAAATCTAGAGTTTGAATTTTAACAAAATAGGTTGTGGAGGCCCTAATAAAAAGGGATTTAACTTTTTAAAAATAGCGAACTAGTAGAAGTCTTCTAACTCATGCAAAACCAAATAGCAAGTGTATTGTATCCCCTCGAACCACTGGAGTTATCTTCATAGACACCCTAGCCTTGATGTGCGAAACTTCATAGATTTACAATAGTTCTAGAGACTTTAGTAGTGAAGCAGCTCTAGAGACTACTACAAGGCTTGTTAGGACATAGCTCTAGAGGTCTTCATGATCACCAACCTTTCCTGTCCTGCTGGTTCAACTCAAGAGAATCTCCAACCATGCTAGAAAATGTTGGAGTGTTGTGTAGTGTCTCTCCTACTCAACTCTAGAGATAATTAGGATCATCTCCGGAGTCTCCCAAAACTATTCTTCACTTAAGAGATAGATACCTGTGAAACAAAAAGAGATAATTCTGCATAATTCTATCAGTTTCACTTCAAACATGGGTCCTTTCATTATAATAGTAACTTAAGCATTTCATCTTTTATTATCATAATTAAACAAGTCTTCATAGCTTCTATAGTGCAATTAACAAGACAAGTAGTGCATGATAATGGGAAAAAAGGAGCAAAAAGGTATGTTTGGATGAGTCCTACCTATCACTCATCATCCCCCCGAGCTTGAGCGTTTGCAAGTCCTCTTACACTATTCACAACATGGATTTATTGAGCTTGTACAACCTATATGAGATGTTGTACTCCTGTTCATAGGTTGACCACGTTGTGATGTTTGTATTGGCATTTCCCTCTGAATTGGTCAATCTATTTTAACCATTCTTGAAACCTAGTATCTTCCAGATATTCAACCCACATGGGCAGGGGTTCAATAATTAGGGGTGGCCTGAAGCATCCCCCTATCCATTCTTGTTGATGTTTGTCTATCAGTTTGACTATATCCCTTGCCTTCTTCATGAACCATTTAAGGTTGGCTGGGGATACTATGTCCCTCGTTTTCTAATCTTGGGTGAGGGTATTCCACCTCTTCTTACACATTACCACAATCTAATCAATTGATGTGTGCACAAATAATCCAAATTTTATAACACACTCATGTAGGTGCTACTGGTACAGGGACCAAATTTTTGCTTTTGGGGAATAGATTGTTCCTCTGAAATGGATTTCAAAAGCCATTGAGTTTGGGCAGTCTCTTTTGAGGAATAGGATTGCTCTTTCTACCTTTTCTATATAGGCCTCCATTCTCTCATTCCATATTTGATGGTTCTTCATCAATGACATGAATTCTCTTAGCTGACACTCTCCTACAAAAAGATTGAATAAGAATGTGTGATCTTAAATAAAGAAATTTTGTAAATATAGTTCACAAAGGAAGTTCTTTTCTTCATCCTTGCTCTACATATATACTATGAGGAAATCATTCCCATCTTGTATGTTTTTAGTTAGGTCAGAGAGAACCAATGAAAGCTTCCTCTAAAGGACCCGTTCTTGTAAAAACATTGCATAATTTCCATTGGGGGGTCTACGTGCAAGTATCTCTAATGATAGAATGGCCACTGTCATGACCTTCTCTTCTAGGGTCTTTACTTTGTCATCCATCACAATGATTGACCTCTGTAATTGCATCATGACAATTGTACCTTCCAATTCTCGGCACCTTTCCCAATTGAACAATGCCCTAGGGACATCCAAATGGAATGTCCTTAAAGAGACATTTGTTTGTGTGCTCTGATCATTGGTATGAACTGGGACAACCAATTCCTAGATCAACTCTACTGGATCATCAATTTTATTGTTGGCCTTCATCAGTTCCTAGGCCTAATTGTGCAATTTTTCAATTAGGATTAAGATCAGGATGATACTGTTATCTCTAGCCTTGACAACATTAGAGGTGTGGATATCTCTTTGTGTTATCTCTACATCATTTTTCTTAACCTCAGCCTCTTTTGCCTCAATGACCTTCCCTTTCTCCTCCATTTACTTCTTCTAGTCACTAATTTCTTGGTCTTTAGCTAACTCATTTTCTTGCATGACCTTTTTAAGGTCTATGATAATCAATTTTTTACCCTATAGCATTCTTTTCAGATTATCAATTTTCTCCATCAACCGATGCTCTCTTGAGATCTCAATATCTTTCTAGTTAGAGGAATGGGAGTAGCTATCTATTTCTAACCCCTCTTCCATGTTTGTAGCCTATGCCCAATATCCCCTTGTTCTTCAACATCACCCTACTCTTTTTGTTCATCTACCCCTTCCATCTATGTGGCTTCCCCCTGTTCTTCTATCTCTTTGTCTTTAGCAGACTCTGGGGCATGTGATGGCCCAACCTATTCCTGAGGAGAGGTCATGGAGGTTCTAAAACTAAAAAGTACCTTAGCAAGGAGTGTAGTGTCCCTCTCTGCTTGAGTTGGTTGTCTCTTCTATTGGCTTCTCTAGAGAACTCGCTTTGCTTGTGTCTCTGATGCTAGTGTTTCTTCCTTCAAATTAGAAGAAATAGTATGTGGCTCACTAGGTGTTACCTCTGGTGCTTTAGTAGTTTGAGGAATAGGGATCTCCAGAGTGCTCTCCTCAGTCACCCTCCCCCTTTGTCTCCTCAAAAAGGGAAGAGTGTCTGTATCCTCTTTCTTCTTTTTGTGTTTATGGGGTTTGGGAGTTTCTGTAGGCTCCTCTACTACTTCTTCCTCACTTAGTTTCTTTTTATGTTTCTAAGGTTTTGGAGTCTTTGTAGGCTCCTATGATTTTTCTTCTTCACTTACAATACCTCTCTTTTTTTTACTAGGGTAGACTCCTCAGCCACAGTTAATTTTCTTTTTGGTTTACAGGATGTTTTTTGGGACTATTCCTTAGGTGTGGCTTCTACATGCCTAGGTGCAACAAATGATTCCCCCATAATTTCCTTTCCCTTTTTCTTCCTCTCAGTAGATGGGGAAGAGGTGGATGGAGTTGGCCTCTCTTCTTCTATCTCCTAAGTGGAGGGAGGTGATTCTACTGTTGTTTTCTTTCCCTTTTTCTTAGGCCTATTGGTATCATCCAAAAATGCTTTCCATAAGGCCTTCCCTCCTCTCTTGGAGATAAAGTGATGTTTGACAATTAGATAAATGAGGCCATGGTGCTTTAGAAGACCCTTCCCCTACTAGTACTTTTTTGCTAATGTTGTGATTGCAGAATATAGGAAGTTGGACAAATTGATTTTATACTCAGGGTGTGTATGTCCATGCCTCAAGAGAATTAGCATTTTCATGATGGGTCCTAACACTAGTGAGAATTGGCCATCACATGTGAAATACATGATCAGCCACATGGCCAAGGATTGACATGGATTAGGAAGGGTGGTTCTAACTATTCTCTTCACCTCTCCCTTATTCATGTGTGTTTGAATTTCAAGATCATTATATATGAAGAATTTTTTTATCAAATCAGAGTATAGGGTTTTCAAATGATAGAACCTCTCACCTTCTTTTGGTAGGTTGGGATATTCTATTGATGATGGTGGTATAAATAGAGATAGTTACCCCTTGTACTTGTGTCTGGTTATTCTGCAAGTTGGAGAGGAATTCTTCGATGATGTCTTTTTGATAGCCCTTAAATTTATCCAAGAATTTGATCCATCCAATAGCCCTTAAGACATCAACAGATGCTTGGTCTTGAAGTGGTCCTTCTGGTGTCTCCATCTCTGATTTCTTTTTAACCCCCATGCTACACTTTGATGATGATTTACTCCTTTTTCTCTTCTTATTGCTTCGCAAACCCTTAGTTTTAACTACTCTTCTTTGAACCTTTTTCACAAAATGATCTTAATCTTTGGAGCTCTCTTTCTCTTTTTTTTTAACTTTGGAGTTGAATTTTTATTTTTTTCTCTACTGATGACTACTGAATTGGTTGAGAGGGGTTATGGTTTTCAAATTTAGAATGATGGTTTAACAAGTATGCAGAGGGGTTATGTCACTCTGAAGCTGTAGAGATGATGTGTCAGGTGGGCAGTTAGGGCAACATACATTGGATTGAATTGGGAATAATGGTAGAGTATGGGAGTCCAGAAAAATTGCATACAATAGAAACTGAAAAGACTTGTCATAATTAGCTAACTTAAGATAAATACCTAGATTACTATTTGTAATGATTGGATGGCATGCTTAGGTTTTTGTGCTACTACATCTGTGAGATATGATGTGGTCCTTCCTTCATGTGTAGCCTTTAAGGTTACTTGTCATGATGTCTATGGAACGTGGAATGTTTGGCTCCTTGCTGAGTTGATGGTCGATGGGACTGCTCTATCATCAGTGCATGGTGTTAGCAAATAATGCAAAGATAGGGTTGTTGGCAAGAGACACTACTCAGGTATAGACTTGTATGTTGTCATTGATGGCAACAAGGCTTAGAAGTTTCATCATCATGAAAAGAAGACATTTCTTTAGAAGGACTTATTGGATTTCAGGTCTGGTTGACAAAAAAAGGCTAAGTATGGGCATATAAAGAGTAGACGATAGTGATGCAGAGATATCCACACTATAACCTTGACATACAGCATGGATGTCTGCAACCCTCCATCATCATCATCATCATCATGTTTTCCTTAACACTATCAGCATCATCATATTTACTCTGCCGACCGATATCCTCCTGATGACAAGTCTTTGCCCTTTCGCATGTCAACAGCATCATCACGTTCGACTATCGGCAGCATCATCATATTCGGCAAGCGCGAACATCCTCCTGACGTCCACTGTTCACCTTACTACCGCCAACCTCTTTCTTCACTATCTTCAGCATCATGATGTTCAACATCATGTTAGTCAGCAGGATATGGAACATCCGGTTCCTCCCATATATCCTGATGATGACCCTCAACTCCACGCACCGTCCCTTCGATGCTTATGTCACCCCGATATCCTGATGACGATGATGTCACTTGCAGCTCCTCAATATCCTGCTGCTCCGCAATATCCTGATGACGTATATCCTGATGATCATGACGTCATATGCAACTCCTACTGCTGTCGGCCAAACTTAAACTTTTTCGGCCCGCGATCAACCTGATCTTCTACCTTATGCCGATACGCTCCTCCTCGGCAACTCCTGATGATGATCACCCTGATGCTCATTCACTTCATGCAATCGATAGCATCATGCTCATCTCCATCTACCCGGATGACGCCCGAAGCGACTGCAGGATATACGCAGAAATATCCTGATGATGCCGTTTTGACGAACTTCCAGCCTTAGCAAATTTTCAATTCGCCGATCCTCCTGGGATGACCCGATCCACTTTCAGGGTGATCTTCCAAACTCTAACTATCAGCTCGACCTAGCACATACCCATGCTAGGGTCCTCAACACCTCTCGACGGTGATCCTGCAAACAGACATGCAAACAAACAAACTAAATCCTACCCTACTGTACATAACCATTCCACCGATTCAAGGAATCAACCAGTGGAATGGATCAGCGAATCCATGAAACCACCAAAACCAGCAAATCGATTAAACAATGGAGTCCAACCAGAAAATGAACACAATAGGATCTCTTATTCGATTTCAAAAGATGCAATACAATGATCAGTTTCTCTCTCTGTCTCACTCTGTGCAACCTAACTCGATGTAATACTATGTTATCTCTAAAACCAACCGATCCTCATGCATTTATAGGATCTCCTGCAAGTACTACTGACCCGACTCCAAGCGGCTGGGAAATCTCTCCAGGCGGCTGGGAGATCCAACCGGACCTACAGCATGACAATTGTCTTAACAAACTATCTAAAAATAGTAAAGCATGGTCAGCATGACCTTATTACATGCATTGGTCTTATCAGACCTTCTTGAAAACATTAACAAGACTCAAAACTAACTAACTGCCTCATGGAGGCCAGCTGTCAGGTAGGTGCTCCTGCACCATACTCCCCAACAGAAAAGAACTCATGTCCCATGAGTTTGGGTTGTGGAAGTCCTCCACCTTTGCACTTTGTCATGTCAGTGTTTTGACCTGTGCCAGCTTTGTCCTTTGCTGACTCTTGGCTGCTCCAAGACTTCTGAACTGTAACTTGCCTTCTTGCAAGTAAATCCTCATGCCTGTCAATGTAGGCCTTTCTCACACATACCTTGTGTTTGTCAGGTTGTCTGACCAGAACCTCTGTCTGAACTGCCTCTGGAACTTCTGCAATGTTCCATCCTATCTTCCTGTCAACCTTTATAGGACAAACAATAGTCCCAACTATGACAACATCCTTGTCATTCCTCTCAACTGGTTTCTGTTTGCAAACCTGTTTTTGCACCTGCTGCTGACCTCTGTCAATCAAAACTAAAACTGTCTTCAACCTGTTGTCCTTAACAACTTCTTTCTCTGCAGTGTCCTCAACTGCCTTTATGCCTACTCCTATAGGCATCTGCACAAACTCCTTCTTTCCCACTAAAATGATTTTGGCTGCCCCCTGTGCTGCAGCATCTGCCTGCAATGGCATCAACATAATAGTCTTCCCATCTTTCTTGATGGTGTAGGTATTAGCATACCCATCATACAGTACCCTTCTATCAAATTGCCATGGTCTACCCAACAGTAAGTGACAACATTCCATGGGCAAAATGTCACACAAAACTCTATCATGATATGCTCCAATCTGAAAATCCACATATGCCTATTCATAGACAAAAAGTGATTGACTATCACTCACCCAAGATGCCTTGTAAGGGTGTTGATGTGGAATCCTGTCCAAATTCAATTTATCCACCATTTCCTGAGATACCATGTTGTCTGTTGAACCAGTATCAATGACAACCTTACATACTTTACCTTTGCTCTTGCATGTGGTCTTGAAAAGAGCTCTTCTTTGCATCATGTCCTTTGATGCCTGCAAACTAATTCTCCTTAGCATCAATGCTTCTCCATCCTCAGGATATGCATAATTGTCAGGCTCCCTATCTCTTTGATAAGTGTTTGAACTCTGTACACTTTGCTCTACTTTCTCTTCTTGCACAAGTTGTACTCTCTTGTCATTTGCTCTATCATTTCTGGATGATGAACCCTTGTTTTCTGGACATTTGAAAGATGGATGACCAAACTCACCACAGGTGTAACACTTTCCTGAAAATGTAGTAGAACCTCTACCACCTCCAAATCTTCCTCTATTACCTTTCCATCCACCTCTGAAATTAGACTGTCCCTGTCCTTTACCAGTGTCTTCTTGACCCTCATTGGTTTGCCTTTGTGTAGGGGCTGCTCCTCTTCCCCTCATATTGTTTCCTCTTCCTCTCATGGACTTATCTTGTGTCCTATTCATCTTTTCTTCAATCCTGATTGCCATTTGGTAACAATCCTCCACATTCTTAGGGTTAGCTAAAACTAACTCATCCTGTATGTTCAATCTCAAACCAGCCAAGTACCTAGCCACCTTTTCTACCTCATTCTCATGATGACCAGATCTCATACTCAACTTATAAAACTCCTCAGTATATTCCTTCACATCCATTTCCTTCTGCCTTAAAATTTGCAGCTTCTTAAACATCTGAATTTCATAATCCCTTGGCAAGAATTTACCTTTTATCCTTGCTACCATCTTATCCCATGAAGTGATCTTTGACTTCCCTTGTTTCCTTCTCTCAGATTGTACATAATCCCACCAAACCAAAGCATGACCTCCTAACTTGGTCTTTGCAATCTTTACCTTCTGATCCTCAGCAACATCTTCACATTCAAAGTGATTATCAAGTGCAGCAATCCAATCCAGTAACTCATCTTCATTCAAACTTCCATTATACTTGGAAACATCAACCTTTACCTTAGGTTTATCACTCTGCACTGCCTTTAACAGTTTTGCAAGTCTCTGGTCTTCAGCATCTAGATCTTCAGCTACCTCTTCATACTCTTCAACAGTATCTTCATCTTCTTCAGACTCACTGTCTTCCACTTCCCTCTTTTTGTTCTTTTCCAGGGCTACAAGCCTGGCTTGAAGTGCTTCAACAAGCTCCTTCATCTTTCTCATCTCTTTGGCATGTTTTTCCTTCATCTCCTGCAAAAAAAGGCTTAGAAGTTTCATCATCATGAAAAGAAGACATTTCTTTAGGACTTATTGGATTTCAGGTCTGGTTGACAAAAAAAGGCTAAGTATGGGCATATAAAGAGTAGACGATAGTAAGTGGGTCAGTATGCCTCCGCAGATCATGATCTAGTAATGTGGTTCAGGAATGATGTTAGTAATTTCTTGATGATGTTATGCTCTAGAGATTAAGTCCTAACTTTCTCCAGAAGTCATTTGGAAGAATTATCTAAGTCCGGGTGAACAGAGGTATAGTAGAGAACAGTGAACATGGCACATTGTAATGGTCTGCATTCCTCCACAGGAGAGCATTTTGTTATGCAGTTTTGAGGTGTTGTAAACACTTATATGAAGTGTCTAATTCCAGAGTTGGGAGATCTGAAGTCCACTAGAAAGATTGTTGCAAGCTGCTTAGTATCAGCATAGTGTTTGACAGAGACAGAGTCTGAGTTCTAATGGTCTGCATTTCTCCGCAAGATGATATCATCCCTTACCATTTTGAGGGTAAGTTTGGGAATGTATGAAGAGTCCTTGATATGATTTTGGAGGTGTTTTGAAATCTACAGTAAAAGTTGTAAGTCAGCAGATGAACCTGTTAAGCATGTTCTTAAGGAACAGGATGATTGGTGTAATAAATCATTGTACGAAGAAGAAATAGTGTTTGAAGGATCTATGTAAGTGATTGAATAATTAGAGCCAACCTATATGAACACATTTGACCGAAGATTTGGGTCCGTACAACATATAATGCATTGGATTAAGCTGATAAGCTACATCTTTCTATGTACACATTTCATTTCCTAGATGCCGACCTGATTGTGGATCAAATCATGATGTGGATATATAAAGGTAATGAATTTCAGTCATGATTGTGGTGATGAGGATGTGATTGATGCAAGCATACAAATAGCAGAGTAGAGTTATAAGATCAGCAGTGATAAAGACTTGGGATTCAGAATTCAGTTGCTAAATGACTACACCCCAGCATAGTGATAGATGCTTATGCAGTATTTAGTTTTCATGAGCAATTTGATTTGTACTTGGTAGTGAGCCTCCATCAGGGTTTAAGAGCCCTCGTGGTTTAATATCCCTTAGTGTAATCTTGCTAGGTTTAGGGTTGAGGCAGTGACCCTGGTAAACCTAGTTGTACTTCATAGCAATGAGCCAACATGTTCCAGGCCCGTGAAGTGACCAAGCCTAAACATCATTAAGTGTAAAGATTCCAAAATATATATTTAAGAGCTAATCCTCTCCCTAGTTTTTCCCATTTTGGGTTTTCCACGTAAAAATCTTGGTGTCTATGTGTCATGTTTTTATGGTTGCTGTTCATATGCATGTTATGCCTTTGCTTAATTAATTATGGAAAATGGTTGAAATTTAATGTGCATCAAAAGATTGTTAGAACACTGATTCACCCCCCCTCTTAGTGTTCTTGACCTTCAACAATTGGTATCAAAGCCAAGTTCCTTGGAAAAAGTCTAACGGCTTAAGGAAGATCTGGGATAGTGCAATCATGGCAACAAGAAGACTTGAAAATTATGAAAGCAACAAGAAACTAGAAGCAACTCTTATGGATCTTGAAAATTCTAAAGTAGAAGTTAAGGATTTGAAAGAAAATTTGCAACAAGCAAATGAATGCATCTCAAAGCTAAAAGAGCAAGTCGAGAAATTCAAAGAAGTTAATGATCAATTGATATCAGCAAATGAAGCCCTGAATGAATTGGAAGTAGAAGTTATAGAAAGAACAAGAGTAGAAGATGATCTGAATCTAATTGTGAAAAACAGATCAGAAGATTGTGTAAAACTTGAAAAAGAAATTGTAAGTCTAAAAATAGATCTAGAAAAGGCCACAAGCTTTGAAGAAAAATTCAAGATAAGTACTGCAAAGCCTGATGAAATGATTGCTAGCCAGAAGAGTACTGATGATAAGTAAGGATTGGGATTTGAGAAAGGGGAAAGTTCAAAATCTAGTCAAGCAAACATTGAATTAAAGCAAAATAGAGGAAACTAGTTCAGAAATCAGAGAAGAAGACCTAGAAGACCTCCAGTCAGACAACCAAATGCTCAAAGATACCCATCTTTCAATGGTTATTGTAATTCATGTAATAAGTTTGGTCATAAGGCTACTTAGTGTAGGAGCAAAATAAATCAAAAGTTTCCATCATTTTCTAGTCGGTGTTTAAATTGGAAGAAAATTGGTCATAGAGCAAATGAATGTAGAAATTAGATCAAGAAAAATTTCAACAATGGATTCTTCAAAGGTAAATGCTTCACTTGCAATAAAATTGGTCATAGAGCAGTTGTGTGCAGAAGTAAAGTGAGTCAGAATTCTATTAGGTGCAATGCATGCTATAAAATAGGACACAAATCAAATGAATATAGAAGTTAGGTAAGAGATGTTTTTCAAAATATGAGGAACAATCAATCATTAATGGAAAGTGTTTTGTATGCAATAGATTTGGACATATAGCTAATCAATGTAGATCAAATCCAATCAATAAAAGGAATCAAGGTCAAAAGAATGTGTTGTGCTTCAATTGCAAAAAATTTGGTCATGATACAAAATTTTGTAGAAGCAAGAGTGCAAAGAGAAATTACTATGACGAAGAAAGAAAAATAGAGTAGAGGAATGATAAGGGAAAAGAAAAGATTGATTTGGTTGAAATCATGAAGGAAATGGATAAGATCTGGGTCAAGAAAGAAGTAATCAAAGAAGAGGATAGATCCGCACCAGAATCTGATGTAGATACTTCCTACGGGACGCAAATTGGAAGCTTTGGCTCAAGGGGAACAATGTTGAAAATTCAAAACCCCTAGCCAAAAAGTGGGTGCCAGAATCAGGAATGAAGGTGTATGATGGAATCTAATTTGACAAAGCTCTTAAAAGAAAAATTGGGAGAAAAAGGGTCAATGTGGCATATTGTGGAGCAATCCTAATCGATTATGTTCTACAGTGAAGGGTTTTGACAGTTTTTTAGGAGTAAGCATTTAATGACAACTAGGTCAAGCTGCACAGAGGATAAAAGGAAACTTGTTTGGTTTCAAAATCACTTTACACTTGAAGCTATCAAGTATTCAGAGAGATTGGAGCAAACTTTGATTAACAGCAACCAAGATTTGAAGAGCTTAGAGATTTCTAGAAAAAGGAAACCCTTATTTGGCGAAACAAGGTACTTTCGTTCAAAACCCTACTTGTGAATTTGTTAAAATTCTAAGATGGCATCACTGCAAGTTGTTGATATCACTGAGCAACCTTGACCAAATTTCAAGAAACACCCATTCAAATTGATCGAAGTTGATCAGTTGGGCACATTCTCAAATATTCCTCACGGAGTCATGCATGTAGAGGATGTTAGGGAATATATTCATGTTGCCCTAGAAGAATTTGGTGATAACATGTTTACTGATCTCTACACGAAACACTTGACTAATGAGAATCTCGATCTGAAGAATGAATATTAGGCATTGAAAAAGAAAATTTATTTAGTACTTGGATTTCCCAACATTTATGGAGGATGAATGGGTCTAGTATGTGTTAAGTAGGATTCATGATGAATTCATATGCCTTGAGAGACCTTTCAAGATTACAAAATATGCTATTAGGGCAGTCACGGGATTATGTTCTACCAGATTAGTACCACTATTGAAAGTCATGAAGAATGATATAGTAATGGTAGCTACCAGAGTAAAATTTGATAAGAGAGCCTTGACAATAAATGATTTTGAGGATCATGCTGTGAGATTTGCCTCAATGGTGTTAGGATACAAAGTTTATTTTACCAACCAAGAAAACTCTGTTTTAGGCATGGCCATATACAAAACCTCTCAAATGATTAAGGAAAATACTATGACATCTATGAATTGCTCCGACAGCAATTAATGAATAACTTGAATAAGACAAAAGAAGGTAAATATTCCTTCAAATTTGGCACACTGATCATGTCTCTATTTTTCTATTTTATGCAAGAGTTGCCTAGTATGAAGAACCTATTCTGGACCAATGATAAACCTGTTGCAGTCCAAATTAGAAATTTATTGAGTAGCATAGGCACCATTGATGTACAGAATATAGCCCTATGGGGTTATTTCAAGAACTTCCAAAGATCAATGTAAGCCAGAGAAAGAATTCCCAAAATAGTTGTTGAAAAATACAAGGATACAATCTACTTCATTGTGACAAAAGATCACTGTTTGATGGAGGCCGTTGAGCCCAGAACCATCTAGGTTATGCATATGGGATATGAGGTAAATGGAGCTATACTGGAAAATTATGTCGAATATATGCTAAGTAAACCCAGAGATCCCAAGGAAGAAAGATTTGGGACTTATAAGGAATTACATGCTAAAATTCATGTTGAGGTAAGAAAACCTAAAATCTCTAGGAAAATGAGGAAAGTGGTAGAAGAAATTGCCATAAAAATGGATTCACAAAAGAAGAAGTGGCAAAGGCAAGGGAAAAGGCACAGTCTTTTAAGGAAATAGAAGAAAAGAGAAAAGGTGAATCGTGTGGAGGTCCACAAGAACCCAAAAGTGAGCCAGAAAGGCTAGAAAAGTCAAAAATAAAAACTAGAGCCTCCACTTCTGTAGAAGCCACATCCACTCCATCTGGTTCCACACCATCTACAAATATAGAAACACCTACCACCAGTTCCAAAAGAAAGAAGACTAAGGCCAAGATAATGCATGTAAGTATAGCTATTGATGAAGAAGCTACAGAGTTAGATGAAGAAGTAAAGAAGATGAAGACTGAGGCCACATGAACTAGAAAAAAGAAACCCTCTGGTAAGAGTAGATCTAGAAAAAGGTTAAAGCAAGATGAGCCTCAGATAGAGGAAGCAACTATAAGCCTTGAAGATGTTCTCAAAGTTATAATAGTTGATGTTGTTCAGTTGTATGATGAATACAATGATCCAAATAAGAGGATCATTGAGATTGTTGTTGTAGAATATCTAAACATCTACAATAAGGCTCTGATTGAAATCATTATTAATCTTCCACACAGCCTGGGTAACATAATGAGCACAAGAAAAGAAACATCTATGGCAAACAATGTTGAGCTGAGAGAATACTCATTGATATGATTATGTCTAGAAATTAAAAATACTTTTAGAACCAAGAGAAGAATGAACTCATTGATGTTGGGAGAAATTGATAAGGTGGTCAAAGAAATAGAGGAGATCACTTTGGCTACATTGAAGAAAAATAATATTCCTACCATCTATGACAATGAAGATACAAATGTTGGAAATGACACATCTATTTTGGGAGCTAGTATCGATCAAGGCTTGGAGCAAACTAATAAAAATCCTCCAGTAAAAGATAGAGTATCAGAAGAGAAAAAGGAAGAATCTGATCAAACCCCTGCTGCCAATGATCAAGACATAGCTGAAAAGGATAAAATTGAAACAAGTCTAGAAAGCAAGGAGAAAATTGATGAGCAGATCAAAGTTGATAATCAAGAACTTGATCAAGCTGAGAAAAACCCTACATCGGAGAAAAACTTAGATCAACAAGAAAATATGGACATGAATCCTCCGAAACAGAGTCAGGAAGAAAAATTTGAGAAAGCAAGAGACATTGTAGATGTCTCAGTTGGTTTTGGCAAATAGCAAGTTGCAAATGAGTCTGAACTCCTTCAAGGACCAATCAACTTGGCCTTATTATCACCTGTACAGAAAATCAAGCTAGTAGCTATTGTTCATGCCAAGGCACAGGAAGAAATGCTGAAATATCATGACCAAGACAGTAAATTGATCAATGATGCATCCAGTGTTCTGGAAAAGATGATGCCATTTGTTCAAAAGGACACCTCACTGTCTTCTGCTGATCATCTCAAAGGGCTATTAGACTCTGTAAGTACACATTTTGAGTCTTTTGAAAAATCTATAGAAGCAAAAGTTAGGAAAGAGTTCGTTGAAAAGAGATTGATTGAGTTAAAGGCTATGTTAACAAAAGATAAAACTACATTAGAAAATGTGATAAAAGGTATACAAAGTGCCATTGAAGAAGCCTGTAAAGTTTATAAATTTTCTCTATCTTGGCCAAAAATTACAAAGGAATTAGAAGATAAAACCAAAGTGTTGGAACTCAAACTGCTTAATATCTCTAAGACATATAATCTAGCAGTTGAGTCAATAAATGCCAAATAAGATCTAGTTGCAAGCATTCATAGTGATTTAAGCACTCTGGTGAAGAAAAGGGAAGAAATCAGAGATAGGTTGTGCCAGCTAAGGAGACTGATAAGTCCAAAAATTAACTCCATGACCAATTTGGCAGATGAAGCCATGAAATCACTCTCACTAGTTGATACACCATCAGATGTGCAAAGGGAAGAGAAGCTAGTTTTTCTGATGAATAGCCATGTCCATATCCTAGAAAGTGCAAGGAAGAGATGGAACAAAGAGATAGCTCTAACAAAGACTATCTATAGTGACATTTTGCCTTCAATAACAAATTAAGATGAAGATTATACTTGTAAATATGCGGCAAAGTACATAAATTTTTGAAATTTTGACAAATTTTTGGTTTCGGATCACACCCTTTGCCATTGATGTCAAAGGGGGAGAAGAAGATTAATGAAAAGTGAGGTAAACATCTTAGGGAGAGTAGGAGAATGAAGTATATATAGTAAGAGAGAGAAGTCAAGCATTTTTCACTAAGTGTTGCCATCAATGCTAAAGGGGGAGATTGTTGGCAAGAGACACTGCTCAGATATAGACTTGTATATTGTCATTAATGGAAACAAGGCTTAGAAGTTTCATCAGCATGAAAAGAAGACATTTCTCTGGAAGGACTTGTTGGATTTTAGGTATAGTTGACAAAAAGGGCTAAATATGGGCATATACAGAGTAGAGGACAGTAAGTGGGTCAGTATGCCTCCACAGATGATGATCTGGTAATACAGTTTAGGAATGATGTTAGTAATTTCTTGATGATACTATGCTCCAAAGATTAAGTCCTGACTTCCTCCAGAAGTCATTTGGAATAATTATCTACGTCTGGGTGAATAGAGTTATAACAGAGAACAATGAACATGGCACATTGTAATGGTCCACGTTCCTCCGCAGGCGAGCATTTTGTTATGCAGTTTTGAGGTGTTGTAAAAACTTATATGAAGTGTCTAATTCTAGAGTTGGGAGATCTGAAGTCCATTGGAAATATAGTTGCAAGCTGCTAAGTATTGGCATAGTGTTTGACAGAGTTTGACAAAGACAGAGTCTAAGTTCTGATGGTTTGCATTTCTCCGCAAGATGATATCATGCCTTGTGGTTCTGAGGGTAAGTTTGGGAATGTATGAAGAGTCCTTGATATGATTTTGGAGGTGTTTTGAGATCTGCAGTAAAAGTTGTAAGTCATCAGATGAACCTGTTAAACATGTTCTTAAGGAACATGCCGACTGGTATGATAAATCATTGTATGAAGAAGAAATAGTGTTTGAAGGATCTATGTAAGTGATTGAATGATTAGAGCCAACCTATATGAACATGTTTGACTGAAGATTTGGGTCCACACAACATATAGTACATTGGATTAAGCTGACAAGCTACATCTTTCTATGTAAATGTTTCATTTCCTAGATGCCAACCTAATTGTGGATCAAATCATGATGCAGATATATAAAGGTGATGAATTTTAGTTGTGAGTGCAGTGATGAGGATGTGATTGATGTGTGCATACAAATAGCAGAGAAGTGTTAGAAGATCAACAGTGATGAAGACTTGGGATTCAAAATTCAGTTGCTAAATGACTGCACCCTGGCATAGTGACAGATGCTTATGTAGTATTCATTTTTCATGAGAAATTTGATTTGTACTTGGAAGTGAGCCTCCATTAGGGTTTAACAACCCTCAGGGTTTAACAACCCTTATTGTAATCTTTCTAGGTTTAGGGTTGAGGTAGTGAGCCAGCATGTTCCAGACCCATGGAGTGACTAAGCTTGAACATCATTAAGTGTAAAGAATCCAATATATATATTTGAGAGCTAATCCTCTCCATGGTTTTTCTCATTTTGGGTTTTCCACGTAAAAATTTTGGTGTCTATGTGTCATGTTTTTATGGTTGTTGTTCATATGCATGTTATGCCTTTGCTTAATTAATTATGGAAAATGGTTGAAAGTTAATGTGCATCAAAATATTGTTAGAACACTGATTCACCCCCCCTTAGTGTTCCTGAGCTTTAGTAAGGGCTAGCCAATGGTTGAGTGCAATGAGTGTTCGTGACCTAGCCTCCTTTTTGAAAGTAAAGTGTGTGAAGTCATGATGACTTCATCACCTTTTTGATGCCCTTTCTTAACATTTGGAGAGGGAGGTTCTAGAGGTTAGAAATCCTCTCTATCTACTAAAGCACTAGACGTGCTCCTAGTTGGCTCCGGAGATGCTCCTGATTAGCTCCAAGAGTGATTCTGGTCAATTCTTGCAAGAAAAAAGAACCACCATTTGCTAGTTTTTAGTTCCCTAGGTGAGGAAGATTGCCATTTGACCAGTTTTCAGTCTCCCTCCTTTATTTTTTTCTTCTTTTTTTTTAGACGGGCCACTGTATTACTAGTTTTCAACCCTTCTTTTTATTTTATTTATTTTTAATTATATATATATATATAGAATCTTTTCAATTTGTGCATGAGTGTGACCTCTGTCACATAGCACAAATCCTTGATAAATTCCTCTTTTGTGGCTGGCCGTTGGTAGAGGAGAATCCTCTGACCATTCACTAAAAATGTGTTTTCCCCTCCATAAATGGGTGCCAACTGGACTATTCCATTATCATAAACTTCTTTGATTTGGTAAGTTCCCATCCAATGGGTTTGCAATTTTCCCTTGAACTCCTTGAACTTAGAATCATATAAGAGAACCTAGTCTCCTTGCTGAAATGTCCTCTTCTTGATGTGTTGGTCATGCCACTACTTTCTCTGAAGCTAAATGAGTTTTGTCTACTATATAGCCTCCATCCTAATTTCATCCAATTCATTGAGTTAAAGAATCTGATCTTGTTGTGCTATAGATAATGGAAGTCCAATATCTAATGAGGTTCTGAGTGTTTGTAATTCAAGCTCTATTGACAGTATTGGTTTCTTCCCGTAGACAAGTTCATAAAGTGAGAATTTTGTTGTTGACTTCCATGTGGTGTTGTAAGCCCATACTGCTTCATGTAATCTGTTGACCCAACCTTTTCTATTCATTGTTACTGTCCTTGTCAAGATATTTTCCAACTCTTTGTTTGTTACCTCCACCTACCCATTTGCTTCAGGATGAGAGGGTGAAGACTTCCTATACTTGACCTGATACAAATCTGTGAAATCTTTTATCACTTGAGAGGTAAATTGTGCACCTCTATCTAAAACTATTGCTCTTGGGGCTCCAAATCTTAGGAATATTCTGCAGGAAATCAACAACTTTTTCTTCTTTGGAAAATTGTAATGCTTGGACTTCTGCCCACTTGGTCACATAATCAATGCATACTAAAATGTATTCTTTCCCTACAGATGTTGGAGAGATGGGTCCCACAAAATCTAGGCCCCATTGCTCAAATGGTTCTAAAACCACTTGGGGTTGAAGTGCCAATTCCTGTGTGAAAGTTGGTTGACCCATCCTTTGGCATTGATCACATTGTTTCACATACCTCTTCATATCTTTGTGGAGAGATGACCAATAATAACCATCTCCAAGGATCTTATGGATTGTCCTCTATGAGGAGAAATGTCCTATGGGTTCATCATGGCATGCCCTTAATACATCAAAGATTTTATCAACTCTTAAACACCTATGCAACACAAAGTTAGGGCCACATTTGAACATCAAACCATTCAACCATTTATAAGACAAACTTTCCTTTACTAATCTCTTTTTTTGTTTATGTTATATGTGAAAATGAAGATAAGAGTTGAAATGTAATTAAGATAAATTCAATCAAACCCTCCTTTCACATACACATTCAAGGGCATAAACCGAGTTAAGTCACTACTATTGCAAGATCTCTCAGGTACAAATTTGGTGTCACTATGAAATGATAAGGAAAGATAGAATGTATTGATGAATTTGTCAAACCCTAGTTCAATTAATCCTTAAACCCTAATTATATGAAATCATAATTAGATGAACGAAATACAACAAATGATCACATAGTGAGGCACTAAATATAGGTTAGAAACATACCAAGATTCATATTTTTAGAGGCAAAAACTTTGGGGACAAGGGGGCGGGCACCCTAGTTTGATAAGGCAACTTTTCTACATATCTATAATAATGATCTATATCAGACTGCAACTTGCTTCAAAGTTTCTAGAAATGCCAAAATGGAGGACTTTGGGGTGAGTACCCTAGTCTAGTAGGGAATATTCTCTGCACTTTTCCTTAGATCCTAAATCTTTATCTTCTACTCTACTTCTCTACAACTCCACTTCGTCAAATCTTGCACCTATAACCTACAATCACAAAGAGAGGGGTTTGGGGGTTGTGGTGTTTAGGAGCTTGCATCGGTCAAGCCTTAGAATGGCATTCAAGCCTTCCAATACTATCGTTAGATAGAGTGCGTGTCTTGGGTGGATAAAGGCCAAATACAATGATAAGATAAATTGATTGAAACACAAATAGATGTCACCTTAGAGGTGAAACCCTCACGAAGATGAAGAGCCTTCAAATCATGAGGAAATGAGTTGATGAAGCCAAATCTACAACAAACACATACAAACACAACATAATTATGCTCTGCAACACAATGAATGCCTTGGATGCTCTTTGCTTAATAATAATAAATTAGCTTTAATCAACTAGGACTGAAATGAAGTCATAAACCTATTCAAATATGCATTCTCACTAAACTTTTGTAATTCAAATTGAAAAGGCCGACAAAGGGCAACCTTTTTAAAGGTCCTATGCTGACATCCAAAATTTAGGTCCTGACAAATCAACCTAGACTTGGGCGCGGGTGCCCAAGTCCCAAGGCATGATTTGAGTCTTGATTAAGCATTAAAGTGGACCCCTAGGCCCCATTTAACATGGGTTTTAGGGGAAATTTCTTCAGGATAAGTTTTAAACATGAATAATGAAATTAAGGGGACCTAGGAGCTAAACTAGGAGGTAAAAAGTCATAGGGAAAATTTTTACGACATAACAGTTTAGAAGTGAAATCAGAAGGAAACAAGCCTATAGCCAATACATTTGCTATATCAGAAAACCAAGGTGTACTGGAAGAAACAACAAATAAATGTTTATTTAGGAACCTATCTTCCACTGGCTGGTCCTCTCCACCTACATGCAACCATGACAAAATATCAACAACCAAATTCAATTTTCCTAGGTTATCTATAATAGTGATATCAAATTCTTGCAATAGTAATAGCTATTTGATGATTCTTATAGTTACTACAGGTTTGTTTATTAAATATTTAATGGCTTCATGATTAGTATGTACAAATATTTTATATCCTATGATGTAGTGTTTGAACTTGTTGATGACATAGATGATAGCCAGGAATTCTTTCTCATTTGTTATGTAGTTTTTCTCAATAGGGGTGAAGTTTTTACTTATGTATTAGATCGCATGCATGCCTTCCCCTTCTTCTTTTTGTCCTAAGACTACTCCTATTGATTCATTTGATGCATCAGTTTGGATGTGGAATGGTAGATTCCAATTAGGTCCTCTCAAAATAGGTGTGACTATGAGTTTTTCTTTGATGGTCTCAAATGCTATTTGGTAATCCTCTGTCCAATGAAATTCAATGTCCTTAGTTACCATGGAAAACATTAGGACAATTATCTTGATGAATTTTTTTATGAAACTCCTAACAACAATTTGGTTTTTAGGTGGAGGCAATATTTTTGTCACTTCTACCTTGTTTGGATCTACCTTGATTCCTTTTGCTAATATATGATTCCTAAGGACAATTCCTTATTCCGCCATCATAAAACATTTCTCATGGCTTAAGGACAATAGATTTTTCTCATAAAATTGGAACACTTTTTCTAGATTCTTGAGGGCTTCAAAGGTATTCCCATAAACAGTAAAGTCGTCCATGTAGACCTCCATACACTCATTAGCTAGTTCAACAAAAATGGCTAAAACAACCCTTTGAAAGGTAGCTGGAGCATTACACAGGCCAAATGGAAGGACTCTGTATGCAAAAGTTCCCCATGAGCATGTGAAGGTAGTCTCGTCTTGGTCTTTTAGTGCCACTTGGATTTGATTATATCCACTAAACCCATCTAGAAATGAAAAGTATTTTTTCCCTGCTAGGTTGTCTAATACTTGGTCAATAAATGGCAAGGGAAAATAATCCTTTTTTTTTGCCTTGTTTAGCTCCCTATAATCAATGGATACCCTCCATTTCCCATTCTTTTTGGGAACTATAACCAAGGGTGAAACCCACTGGCTATCTGAGATAGGATAAATGAATCCAGCTTGTAAACATTTTTCTATCTTAGTTTTTACAATATCCTTGAGTGCAGGGTTTAATCTTCTTTGGGGCTATCTAACAGCCTTAACATCTTCTATATATATGTGATGGGTGCAAATTTTAGGAGCTATGCCCTTCATGTCTTTATATATTTCCAAGAAAAATCTTTTGAATGGGAGATAAGAAGATCAAGAAGTGCTCCTTGTTGTTGTGTTGTCAACTGAGTATTGATGTTTAGTGTTTTCCCAGGTAAGACCATGATTTGCTTTGTAATCTGTTCCATGGATGTTCCTACTCCATATTCTGGACTCATGGTGTTGAGAGGGTAAGAATGTGGGAGTAGTAAATGAAAAGTGGATAGGTCTATGTAGAAAGTTTCTCCACAAGGAATGATATTAGCAATGTTACAATGGGCAACAATAATAAGTTCTTTCCTTAAGTCTTGAGCTAAGTCCATTGTGTCTTTTTCAATGAGGATGTGAATTATATCTGGGTCATCCCACAATAATGGGTTACACTTTTTGGCCAAACTTGACATTGAAATCAACATTTTGAACTAAATCTTCACTTTTTGACACCTATAGCCGCTAAACTATTAGGAATTTGAAGAGGATACAAAATAGTGATTTGTGATATTTTGTTTGTAGATTCTAAATATATATTTTTTAAAAATTTGGAGTTAAATTGTATTTTTTTTTGCATCTCCTTTGATAACTAGTTTTTAATAGTAAACAACATTTTTTTAAAGTGATAGCACATAACTTTTTTTCTACAAAGGATAAAATTATGATTCTTTTGAATTTAGATTGGTAACACTGATATATAGGGCATGCATTTGGTTTTATAATGTTTTGTTGAATATTTTTTTTAATTAAGTTTTGAAGTCAAACCAATTATAATTTAGACATAGGCATATTTCGTAAAACATAACTTTTTCTGTATGTATTGAAATTCATTTTTTTTGTTGAAACAAGGACATCAATACCTAGGGCATAGATATTTTTCAAAAAAAAATCCACTAATTTACTATTTTCCATGTGTGTAGAATAGAGAACTTGATGTTCGGTGAAAAACCTACATTCACAAGAAATAAAAAATAAATATAATAATCAAATTAAATATATTTAAAACTATACTTTTTGGGAAGCTTATAATAAGGACTACATACTTACAAAACATAAATTTTACATAAATTCATTTGATCCCCCAAAAGGTAAATCAAAAGTGGCTTTTTATCAACATTTTGATAGGTGTAGAGGAGACTCCATTATAGGTATGGTTTAAAACTAGTGGGGTTCTATCCAAGTGGGTTTGAATCTAAGGGGGTTTGATCAAACCCTCTTTAATTAAAATCCTTTAAATGGAACCTTTCAAGGCTTAAATCATTATATTTTCTAAAAATATGTGATTTCAGCAAAAATCAAGATGTCCCAGAAAGTGTAACCCATTATTGTGGCAGCACCCATCTTCAGAGGTATCTAATTTATCTCCTCTTCCAATTCCCCTAAGTGTTATATGGTGGTAACCATAGCTAAGGAAGCATTGTTTTCCATGTTATTGGGCTCATCTACACACACTTTCCCTAAATAATGTATGGATGGATTAGCTGGTGGATACAAGGAAATTGTTTTCATATCTATGCCATTGGATATGACCATATCCCCAGTTCTATAGTCAATAGATGCTGCTGCTGTAGCCAGCCATGGTCTACTTAAAATTAGAGGATACACATTCCTTTGGTTCCTTGGATCCAAGATCAAAAAATCAACTGGGAATTCCCATGATTCCACAATAGATCAGATATTATTCAACACCCCTTTTGGAATTGCCATTGATTGATTAGCCAATTGTAAAATTGTGGAAGTGGCCTGAATGCTTGTAAGAGCCAATTTATCCAAGGTGTGAAGTGTCATGACATTTATTCCTACTCCTAAGTCAACCAAAACATTGGATATATCTACTCCCAAGATGTGTACTGTGATGACAGGGTTCCTAGGGTCCCCATACTTTGGGAGGAGCATTTCCCCCACTAGAAGATCCACCACTTTCCCTTCCACCTGAATGGTGGTAGGAAAGTTTTTCTTCCTACCCTGAGTCTTAACACAATTTTGTTGGTAAATTGATTTAGTTCAAGAACATCTCTAATTGTCTAGAGGAGTGGAATTTCAATATTTAGTTGTCTGATTTGTTGAAGCAGTTCGGATTCAATGGTGGGTTGGATTGGTTTTTGTAGAACTATTTTTTGGGAAAAATGTTGTTTGAGCTGTTTTGGGTATGGTGCTTGCTTTCCAGTCTTTGGAGCAACTCTAGAGTATGGTTTGGAAGTAACTCCAGAGGTGATCTTTAGAGCTATTCTTTTAGGAGGAACTCTGGAGCTACCTAAGGGTTTTTCTTGTGGCACTTTCTCAATTGTAATCTTCTCCCGAGGTTGATGGGATGGATTTTCAAGTTCCATTTCATATGTAATTTCAACACTAAGGGGGGAGATGGTCTTGGAAGAGCTTTCCCAAAATGTAGCTGGAGGTTATTCAAATGAATAGCATTTATACTATCCATGTTTTCCTACTCAGTCATATATATAGTTGCTCCTTGTTTATTGCGTGGGTTTGCTATAGGTTGAGTTAGTATGGGTGGTTGACTAACTAGCTCCTTTTGAGACTTTTCTTGTGTGTTTTTTGGTCCATTTAGAAGTGATTGTTGTTGGTTTGGGAAGAATCTAGGTTGGCCTTGGAATTGCTAATTATAGTTCTGTTGAGGACCACACTAAGGTTGCATATTTTGTGGTCCAAATTGTGATGGAAATTGCTTTGGCCATTATTGATTGATCCAAGGTTGGTTTGGCCATTGCTGGTTTTTCTATTACTGGCTTGACCAGTCTTGTGGTACCCATGGAGGAACATTTTTAGGTCCATGCCATGATGAATTCCATTAATTATTTCCCCAATTTGAAGGGCCCTTATAAGAATCCTGAGATGGATATTGGTTATAAAGGAAATGACCAACTTGTTTTTGTCCTACATAGTTCAACTCCTCTTCTATTTCAACATTCTTTTTAGTTAGCCTTTTCAAAGTTGGGAGTTGGTCACAATGGCTAGTAGGGTGCTCTTTATCACAAATCTAGAAGATCTCAGATTTATCCAATGCGCATTCTCTCAAAAGGTGTTTATTTTTGCACCTAGGGAAGTAAATTGATAGGGGTTCGCTGGTTCTATTTTTTTTCTTGAATCCCATCTAAGGTGGTATTCAGTTGGACTAGGATGTCTATCTTTAGGTTCGTAAACTCTTCTATCAATTGTCCTATATAATCCTCCCCTTTGAGAGACCTTGGTGCTCTTACTCCATATTGTGTCCTAGAATAGTTTCTAAATATTTCCTCATTTGTAGGCATGTCCATCTTGTTGATATTCCCCCTTCCCATCAGATCTAGTGCTTGCTTTGATTCCTTATCTAACCCTCTTATGAACAAGGTTTTGGCCAAATTGTGTGCTATAGATTTCCATACCTTCTAAGGGAAAAAATAAATCTATCCAAGTAGTCTTCTAAGCTCCCCTCTTCTTTCTTCTTAGTTCTAAACAACTCTTCTTTTCTGTCACTAATTCTGCAATAGTCTTGGTATCTATCCAAGAACTTTGTTTCCATTTGCTCCCATGAGCATATAGAATTTGGGGCCAAGCCCATGAACCATCTCATGGCAGAATCCTTCAGTGTAGATGGGAAAAGATTGAGCTTTTGGTTGTCAGATCCATAGTCATATGTTTGACATAAGACTTTAAACTCAAAGAGGAACGAATCTGGATCCTCAAAAGGAATTCCCTTGAATGTTGGAAGATTTGAGGGGGAAATATTTTTCATAGGTACATTTTACCTAGGGTTGAGGACTATGGGATATGAAAAGGTTCTTTCATTCTCTTGTAGAGGGTCTGCTTGATCATGGTTTCCCCCTATGGTTATTGGATCTCTTTGTGATGTTTCTTCTTCGCAAAATTTAGATTGAGTTTCTTGTAAAGTGGATCATCTTAGGAGATCTGTTTGAGGGCTTGTGGGAATATCTAATTGTTTTGTGATTTCCAAGGTAGGTGTTAAATGTTCTTCCTTTTCAACAAGATCTTGTCCTACCCCATTGCTTTCACATATAGGTTGTGGTTGGGGTGTCTGTTTGATATATCTACCCCTTTGGTCTCTAGGTCTAACCATACAGAATTGATCTAATCCTAATTGGCACTATTAACTAGAGTTGCTATTAACACAGAGGTCCCCAACAATGGTGCCAAAAATGACAAGGGTCATTGTACCTTGGCATTCAATCATATTTCATGTGTCAAATCTAGGGCTGTGTCCATGGCAGCCTGCAATAGAAACTTGACAATCAACAGTCCTTAACTAATCTACTGAATTGAACTTTCCTAATTAATCAAACTCATGCTTCTAACTACTTTCTTTGAATGAAACCTAATCTAAGAAATGAAATAGTACTTTTCTACAATGATCTATCTGATTACCAAAAGTTGAATATTCATTAAAACATAACAAGATTGAATTAACAGGAATTGATCTATTCTATGAAAATAGGAAAGACTACATTTAAGAAATCTGAAATAACATAATAAAGCAAGGAATAATACTAGCCTCCTATCTGTTGGTGGGAGTGGACCCTTGCTCCACACCTTCAGAACTGAAGGCTAAATAGACTTCAAAACAAAAGTATAACAGAACCACTTTCCTTAATCCAGTCTATCCAAAACAGATTATATTCAAAAAGTATATGTTTTTGCTAAATCTAAATTACATAAAAACCAGGTAAAAACTATCTCCTCTTCTGCTACCTCCATCAATATATATCAATTTGTTGTCGATATCATATTTTTAGAGTTAACCATCTTTTCTCTCAGTTCAAGTTGAGATACAAAAGATATTTTATTCTAGAACTTAAAAATGCAACTGCCTCTATAAAAGTAAATCATGCAGAACTTAAAAAGACTTAAGTGACATTGAAAGTGTCCTTAAATCTAGCATTTGACTTTTAACAAAATAGACTATGGAGGTCCTGATAAAAAGGGATTTATATTTTTAAAAATAGTGAACTACTAAAAGTCTTCTAACTCATGCAAAATCCAATAGCAATTGTATTGTGTCCCCTCGAACCACTGTAGTTATCTTTTCAGACACCCTAGCCTTGATGTGAGAAACTACTTAGCTTTACAACATCTCTGAAGACTCTGGAAGTGAAGTAGCTCCGGAGACTCTATGCAGTTAACAAGGCTTGTTAGGATACAACTCTGGATGTCTTCATGATCACCAACCTTTCCTATCCTACTGCTTCGACTCTGGAGAACCTCCAACCATGCTGGAAAATGTTGGAGTGTTGTGTAGTGTCTCTCCTGCTCAACTCTGGAGATAATTACGATCATCTCTAGAGTCTCCTAAAACTGTTCTTCACTTGAGAGATAGATACTTGTGAAACAAAAAGAGACATTTCTGCATAATTCTGTCAGTTTCACTTCAAACATGGGTCCTTTCATTATAACAATAACTTCAACATTTTATCTTTTATTACCATAATTAAACAAGACTTCACAACTTCTATAGTGTAATTAACATGAAAAGTAGTACATGATAATAGGAAAAATAGAGAAAAAATGTATGTCTGGATGAGTGCTACTTGCCACTCATTAGGGTCAGTCCACCTAACATCTCCTAGTTCACCTTGGAGGCACACCCTTCTTGATCAAGCTCAAGAGGCACACCCTACTTGATTAGGCTTAAGAACACGGTAGAGCCACACCCCTAAAACCATGCATGGTAGGGCCACACACCCTCACTACTTGGTTGACTTGATGAGAGCATGAGGGAGGGCACACTCCATCCACTCACCCCTTGTGAACTCAGAAGGGCCATCCTTCCTACCTGCAAACATTTCCTTACCTTTAATATGGGTTGCCTAGGAATTGGTTAGCTGATTGGTATTGTTATCAATCAGATATGCACCCAATGCTAAGCTTACAAAAGACTTAGCTATTTGTTGACACATGGAAACACTCACGGGTTGTGGGTGACCTATAGTGAGAATGAATCTCCAGAGTGAGCTGGTTCTCCTTATGAATTTTCTAAACTATTGACTTGTTTGAGAAAAGGGAAGAGGAATAGCTAAAATGAAATTCTATTTTTTATCTAAAGATGATCCTAAAATCTAAAAATTTAACCACAAATAAATCTCAAGCCTATAACCTGCTCATTTTCACCTAAGTCTAACAATCCAAAAGTACTTCGTATGAAGGTTTAACTTAAACACAACACACAACCTGGATTAGATGGGCCATAGCTGCACAGATTTCAATAACATTAAGACATAATCAGAGGATTAGACATCATAATCACAGTGAAAACATCAAATCAAAGTTATAAAGGAGGCAACAAATCTGAAACAGGAATGCTTTGCTATATTGAAATGAAAGGAGGACATCTAACTCTAAAAAATATGAGTCAAGATCAGTTTTACAAACTCTCTGCCTGTGCTCAAGAGAGAAGAAACAAGGATATCAACTGACTGAGAAAAAACTAAGTTTTTCTCCTATAAATGCCTCTAAGAGATCTCTCCAAAAAAGCTCCTAAAAATAGATGAAAGAAATCCATTTTTGAGCTCCTCAGAAAATCCAAAAATAAAGCTTCCAAATCACCACCAATCTGTATATGAAAGCTGCCAAAATTTCCTTCAAGGTAGACCCCACCAAAACACTACTTTGCCTGCTCAGAAAAACTCAATTTTTGTCTTCATCTACGTCAAAATAAAGCAAATCAAGGAAGGAATATTTGATTTGTTTTATTAGCTTTAATTGCATAAAATAGTTTTGATTTTAAAGCAATTTATAAATTATTGCTTTAAAACAAACTTTACAATGCTTGTAGTTTTAATTTATACCCCTATTCGATTTGATTTTTTTGCAAAAAATAAATGCACATGGCTTATAATTTCGCCAAGTAGTTACAATAAATATCAATTGATTTTTCTATAAAAATCATAATAAATATCAAGGGCATAATATGTTGTTTTTGTAAAAAATAAAATGAAAAGGCCTTTAAGCCTACTCTCCTTCATGTCTGCAAAATTAAAGGGCATAAGATCTACACACAAAAGTGATAATGTGCTTTAATGCATGAACTCCTAGGCATGGTGATCAAACATGGTTTTAAAGTGTCAAATGAATAGAGGGAACCCTTGAGGCTTGACCTCACACTAATTCTTAGGACTTAGGCATTATACCATAGTCACTTAACACCACGAAGGCATTAATTTGTGTCTCAAAAATGAAATGAATGTGATAAAATTGATCATTTTGAATTAGGGCATAAAAGGGAACCCTAGAACAAAACTCATCTTCAACCCTACTTTTTCGCATCCTTTCACTTTTGCAACTTCTATGGAATGGGCCCTATAGCCGACAGAAACCTTAGGGTTTCACCTTGAGAATCTTCAAACCTTTAGCATTATGACCATGATTTCTATTAGATTTATTGCAGATTTCAAAGGGTAAGACTCTATCTTAGGCATATGTGACTTACATTTTTAATTTCCTTTCAATTTCTAAAATAGAAAGGCTTCTACAACCACGATCTCTGCATATCTGATGGTTTTGTTTGTGTTCATTGCTTCACTATCATTTTTGTTACTCTCAGGCAGCTATGACTGCATCTTTTCAAGTTCCATTTGAGAGAGAAATGAAACAAAAAGGAAGAATCTTTCAGCTCTGCATCTTGACAAGGTGAGTTTCATTTTTTTTACCCATACACTGCTTGAACTTTAAACATATCTCAGTTGCTCCATTGCTTCCATGACCTTCTGTAGCTTTAGTGGGTTAAAACCCTCAGCCATGTTCTCCATTCTCCTGTAGGTGAACTTATTGAATGTAAAACGACACGGGTTTTGAACTTCTTAAGGAAACATTGTATATTCGGCTACAGCCAGCATAATAATATCTTTGTGCAATCTATTTGTAGCTCGAATCTTCTTAGGGTTCTGTGTTCCTTGTGATATTGAATGGAAAAAGAACTCATTTCCTTTTAAATTTGTAGGTTTATTTGAATTTGTCAATGGGGTTTTATAAGAAAATGTATGGAAATATTTCCTCTCTGTGGCTCATTCATCAGATGCCACAGCTCCATATGCATATCTTTGAGCATTCTTTCTAAGTGTCTTTCTTCTTCTGTGGTAGCGGCTATACAAATATTGTTTGGTATTCTAGAAATAAACATGGCTCAACCTATGATGATGAAATCTTAAATCTGGAAGTGTATAAAATCTTGTATGGCTCTTGAAACTTGTGAAACAAAGCATTTCCTTACATTTCTTTCATCATAGAAAATGTACCTCACTTCAAGCCGTGGGCTCCTCTTATGATATCTGGGCATTATCTCTTTTGTTGCATACCTATATATCATTTGAGATGTTTGCTCTATAATCATATGATGCTGTCTTCTTTTGCATCTTCCCTTAGATATGCATCTTCAGATATTTTCTTCTTTCCTGTAGTTCAAAGGCTTCATAACTGTGTTTGATCATTGCATGGCTGTCTTCATAGAAACTCCTCATGTCCTATAGATGGTCATGGACACTTGAACATTTCTATCATTGTAGCTTACCATGATGTCATAAAGGCATAAACATCTATCTTTTGTATCTTCCTACCTTGCTGTCTCAAAATCAGGTTGTATACTATGCATGACACAATAGCATATTTAAACTTTGGCAAAGGCACCATTCTGATCTATTATCTGGTATATACTTGCTCAACCCATGATGGATATGGGTTGTAACCCTTTATTTCATATTGGACTTAATGAAATATCTTTTCTTAACTGAACAGTGTATATACACAAGAGACATGAATACTTACGTTTCTGTAATCAACTTGCATTTCAATGAAACATGGCAAATGTTTGATGAGCTACCTTCATGTTGTTGGCTGTCCTTTACCAGATGAAACACTGTTGATACACATTTGGTTATGCACTTGAAAGTTTCTTATATTGGTATTGTATTCCATCTGTCCTTTCTATAGGAAGGCATTTTTCCTTTATTGTAGAATGGCCAAATGAGATACATGATGATTGTATCAATTGACTGTTCTTTTGCTACATGACAAAGATATTCATTTGTCACTCCATAGAAGCTGATATACTTTGACAATGTCCATTTGATCTACAATATATGATGCAATCTGCACTCTATTTCATCGTTGTGGTTGTCTTAGCCATTCCATATATGCATCTGTGATACCCATGATGAACAGAGGTGAACATACAATTGCTTCTTGAAAAGAAAATGAAATATTTGTTGTTCCAAATTGTCTTTGTTGTTCCACTTTTAGTGATAATGTTTATTTTACTTCATGTAGCTTGGGGCAATATGCATCTATGTGTACCTTGCAATTGTATCATTATGGCTGCCCTTGTACACTCTTTAGTTTTCTCCACCATGCATATATCTGATATTTATTTCTGATGCTATGATGTGGCTAAATCAATCATAAATCCTTGAAAGATGTTATCCATTGGCAACTATTTGACATACAAATGTTGGAAATGTACTTGATGTTCTTAATGCCTTTGCTGCATACAAATACCATGAAAGATACATAGATGAAATCCCTGTGAATTCTATTTCCTCAATGTCAGTTGAAGCAATGATGACAACTATTTTTATGCATTAAATGTTATCCTAGATGAGTTCAGTTCATCCTAATGGTTTCATTTCATTTCTTGAACTGTAATCATGAGTGTGTTCAGAACTAGAAACCAATGCATCTGATTTCTTTGATACTCCTTGAGTTTAGTTATCCAATTTAGGCAATGTGAATAATGATCTTTCCTTTTCATTCCATCCCTTTTGAGATTAAGGGTAGCATGTTGGGCTCAACCCTTGTGGGAGCCTCATTTTACACCACATGCTGATATGTCTTCAATTAGCTACTTGACTTATCCTATACTGGCGCATGAAATAAACAGATTAGATAAAAAATAATGAAGTTCAATGATTGTTTCCTTTCAGTTCCTCTTGCATGTGAATGATGTTCATTTGATTAATGCATTATAGGCAATGTGTTATGCCTCTTCTGATAGGACATAGAGAACTCATAACCAGAGCTCTAACAGGACCTTTCCAATTTTTTGTAGGTTCTTATCCAAGATCAGGAGCAGGAACAAGATGGCAACCTTGGAGATTGAAGACTTTACAAGGAAATGATGGCTATGACTTTCTCTCCCTTATCTTTAGATGCGTAGCATTTTTCCTATATTTGCCTTTGTTCAACTATTCCCGCGGCTTGTGTGGGACATTGGATCTATCATTATTTCTTTCAATGCAATGTTTATCCTTTTATGTATCTCATTTGTAAATGGATAATCATTGTAGTGAATGAAATACTTATCTCTCCTATGAATGTTATATAATGCAATGAATGATCTAAAAATCTTTTCTTTCCTTAAACAACTGAACTGCAATATCACTGAAACACAATCAACTATGCAAATAATTTATAACAGAAGAATGTTAACCTTCACTCTAAAAATGAATTTGTTACACCAACTCTACCAGTTTGAGCTGTAAGTGAAAAATGGTAACATTTATGGTGACTTCTACTATATGCTTGCCTACTAAGCATTGGATCAGTTGCCTTGAATATCCATTGGGCATTGAGTCATACTCTACTCTTCTCAAACTCAGGAAACATGAAAATTCATCTCTCCAACCAGTTCAAACAGTAATAGAAAATTGGAAACAAACTAAACTAAAAGCAAACTAACATGCCTTGATGGCCAACAGAAATGTGCAACAACACTTAGGGAAACAAAAATATTGAAAAGAAATGTGCATGAAGCACTTATTATCTGCAACACTATTCTACTATAATACAAAGGTAGTACTTATCCTCAGAGGCAATGTTTGAGGTGGATCCCATTTACTGGGATAGAAAACACCTCTCCACTTAACTTGGATAGCTGAAATGCATTATTTTCTTTGCACTCTGTGATTACATAAGACCCATCCCAAATTTCATCAAACTTGGAATGCTTTCCAGGTTTGCTTCTCAATTCATTCCATTTGAAAACCAAATCACCAACAATGAAGCTTCTCGGTCTTGCCCTTTTGTCAAAGGAATTCTTCATCTAAGGTTGATGTATATCAAGATTCCTTAAGGCTTCTTTCCTAGTTTCTTCTAATTCCATAAGTTGAGCTAGCCTGACTACTAAAGGCTGCTCCTCTAGCAGCTCAAGTTCTTTGATGAAAGTCAAAGTTGGCAATTCAACTGAAATAGGCAATCTAGCCTCCTTACCATAAGTAAGCACATATGGAGAACAACCAGTATCTCTCTTGGGTGTAATTCTATTAGCCCAAAGAGCTAACTTCAACTTCTCATGCCATGTTCTTTGGTTGTCTTCAACAGTCTTTTTGATGATGTTTATCAGATTCTTATTGGTCGATTCAACCTGCCCATTACCCTGTGGGTAATAGTTAGAAGAAATATTTGAAAATATGTTATTTTTGAAAGACCAATCTAAAATTCTCAAACCAATAAAAGCCAAACCATTGTCAGAGATAATTGAATCTAGTGTACCAAACCTTGATACCAAAATCCTGATAGAAACTTAAAACAATAGATCCATTTGCTTCTTTTAAAGTAACAACCTCAGTCTGCTTGGTGTAATAGTCTATCATAGTCCAGATCCACTTGTGGCCTACACTTGAAGGTGGGTTTATTGGTCCTATGAAATCCAGACCCCATTTTGCAAATGGTTGTTCAACTTTGATAGGATCTATAGCTAAGGCTACAAGCCTTTGCTTACCTGTGAATAATGAGCATTTTTCACATCTTCTTACCCAAGCAAATGAATCTTTAAACAAGTTAGGCCAGTAATAACTAGCCTGCATTATCTTCAAGGTAGTTGTCCTAGCTGTAAAGTGGCCTCCTAAAGGTCCATTGTGAAATTCCTCTAACAACTTATCAACTTGAACTGGCTCAATACATCTTAGAAATACACCATTAACATCTCTCCTATACAAAATACCATCAATGATAGCATAAGGAGTAGCTTGCAACCTGAAATACCTTCTTCCTGCCCTATCCAAACCCTTAGGGCATTGACCAGTTTACAGATAGTACATCATCTGCTTCACCTAGCTATTTATAGAAGCTGGTACATCAGCTGGTATACTATTATTTAGTACTATTTATGTGTTCTCTTCATGTTCTTGACTGTGCTCTTCACTTTAGGCAAGCTTCTCGCATAAGCCTTTACTGCTAATCAGCTTAGTTACTTTGATAGCAACATCAAACTCCATAACCTTGGTTATCCAACTAGCCCTCTTATCATTTATATCTCTGTTAAGTAAAAAACTCTTGACATTAGGGTGAGCAACCATTAAATGAATTATGTTATTGGACATCATGTGTCTAAATTTCTTGAGGCTTCTAACAACAAAAACATGCTTCTCAACAAATGAATACTCTACCTCATAGTCATGCAGTACCTGGCTGAAAAATACCACTAGCTGTTCCAAGCCTTCATCATTTTGCTGGCATAACATTGCTGAGATGGTGTCAGTACCTCCAAAAGCATATAAAATAAAACCCCTCTCATAATTAGGATTAATGAGGGTAGGGGCAGCTACGATGGCTTCTTTGATCTACTCGAAGCTTCCTTTTCCTTCCTTAGTCTAGCTGAATAGCACATTCTTCTTTAACATGGCAGTGAGGGGTTGTAAAAAAGTTGCAATTTTTAGAATAAATCTTCTGACGAAATTAATTCTGCCAAGAAAGCTTTGCAAACCTTTCTTATGTGCAGGCAACAGTAAATCTAGAATAGCTAAAACTCTCTCAGGGTCAATAGAAATACCTTGTTTTGAAACAATATAGCCAAGAAGTTTACCTTCATGGACTGAAAATGTGTACTTCTATGGTTTCAATGAAACTCCAAACTCTCTGCACCTCTGAAAAATCTACTTTAAGTGGCCAAAGTTATCATTAGAATCTTTTGAAAAAATTGTTATGTCATCTAAATACACCAGCACTATTCTCTTCATAAGGCCATGGAAGGCCATATCCATTGCCCTCTAGAAGGTTGCCCCTACAACCGAATGGCATCTTCCTGTATGCCATGGTACCCCACTTAGTTGTGAATGTAGTTTTATATTGGTCTTCCTCCTTGACCAGAATCTGGTTGTAACCTAAGTAACCATCTAATAAGGAATATCTATTAGAACCAAAAACATTTTGCAATATTTGTTCCATTGAAGGAAGAGGGTAATGGTCTTTCAATGAAGCCTAATTCAGATCACGGAAATCGACACAAAGTTGAATCTCTCCATTCTTTTTTTTGACTGGTACTAAGTTGGAGACCCAGGATGTATGTTTGATTGGAAATATTATGCTGCTCTCAATCAACTTGTTTAATGCAGCTTTCATTAAATGCTCAAGTTTTAGATTAAGGGGTCTTTGTTTCTACCTAACAGGTTTGGCATTAGGCTCTAATTCAATGGTGTGTTGGGCTAAACTAGGATCAAACCCCCTTAAGTCTTTATACGCCCATGCAAAAACATCAGAAAATTCTTGACATAACTAAACAAAAGACAGTTGCTCTTCTTCAGTACATACCTTTCCCAATTTTAGCAGTTTATCCTTGAATATCTCCATTGCCTCATAGTACTCCTGTTTCACTGTCATGTTGCACTTGTCCTTTCTAAACTGATCATCTAAATTAAACACTAATTCTAGTGTCACTAGTCCTTTGGGCAGCTTGTTAGATTTCAAATGTACAATCTGATCCTCAAATTGCTTCTGGTACTTATGTTGATTATCAGCTACAAATTCAACTTCTACACTCAAAAAACTTAAGATTTGCTCATCACTATCAAATACTTGCCAGGAAACACTATTGTCAGGTACAAAAGGTTTGACAACTATTTTTACATATGGATGTACCTCAATGTTATGAATCTGATCAAGAATCTCAAACTGAGATCCTAAGGCAGCCAGCTTATCTGCATACTTATTTTGACTTCTGGGAATTGAAAGTAAATTAAAAGCATCAAAATTTTCAATTAAGTCCCAAACTTGATGCTTGTACCTTTTGAGAAAGTCATTCTTAGTAACATTCAGATTCCTAACTTGATTAATGATCAATTCAGAATCACCATAAACTTGGATAGATTTGATACCTTTTTTCTAGGCCCATTCCAAACCATGAATCAAGGCCTCATATTTAGCTACATTATTTGTGCAGCTGAAAGTGAACCTTAATGCTATATATTACTTGTCTCCTTTAGGTGAAATCAACATATTCCCTCCACTCGCTCCTATTTTGTTCCTTGATCTGTCAAAGTATAGCTTCCAAAGCTGATCTTCTTGTTGTTTCAACTGACTTTGGTCCTTAATTAGATTAGGAATCACTACATCAAGTTCCTATATCATATAAATGCCTAATCCTACCTCATCAGTGTGACGAAAAGGGTCATCTTCATGATCTTTAGCTGCCCATTCATCTAAATTTATATCCTCTATAGGTGCATTGGGATTTGGGCTCATGGATTGATCCTGTTGCCTATGGGTGATGTAGAGGTTAGCATTTATTGGGCTGGGAATAGAGGGCTCAACATAATCCTTTGCAAGTGGTTCAGATTGTATGGTTACTTTTGTACCATATCTTGTTCTAAAAAACAAGTGGGACCAATCGGAAGATAAAAACCCACCCAATTTGGCAGTAAACTCCCTAGAAAGACATATAGCAAAGCTAGGTGGTAGATCAATGATATAAATGTCCCAATGGATTAAAAAATTAGGACAAGCATGTAGTCTAAGTGGTAGATTTTTGATTACTCCTACTCCTTTTGCAAGGGGCTCATAAACCAATCCTAATGAATCATCTAGACTCTTGGGCATGACATAACTGCTTGCTCCAGAATCTATCATGCAATTATGAACAAGCTTGTCACCAATAATCAGACTTAGGTAGAAAGGAGGAGGTTTTACCTTGTTTGTTGGCTATCCTATAATGCCCACTCAAGAAATTATCAATAAATAACAATAATTTAATACAATATTCAGAAATAATAAAATTTACAGGGAAAAATTTTCTTCTTTTAAATAAATATCATCCAAATATACAAATTAAACTTCTTCATATTCAAATATACATAATTTCAATAATTGTGTTAAGATCATCCTTCCGCAATGTGAAAAGATACTTTCTCAATTCAGGAAACATGCACAACAAATAGACTTGGATCTGCACATTCATTATAAACATTAGATCCACCAAAATCTATCATAAAACATTTCAAATAGAATAAATATCATAAATGACAAGTCTAAGGTCCTAGGGGCCAACCTAATGTCTCATGGGCTCATCTTTGATGGCCTTGCCTACATATGCGTAGCGCAAAGACTTCGTAGTTCGGGTAAACTTGTCTTGTAAATATAATGTTGAATTAGATTAAAAAAAACAAATAAGGGAATCCAATCACTTTAATGCAATTAAACATGCTTTTCCTAAAGATAACATACTTGATTTTATCATTAGTCATTAAGAATTTACACTCCTTTTCCAAAACTCATTTTGAAATGTCCCTATGAATCTTAAGTCATCTATCTACTCATAAAATTGATTTTTTTAAACCATGAACATCTATGAAAGGATAAAGATATAAAGCCATTTTGCATGATCTAAAAACATACATATGATAGACATAACTCCAAACATTCCTATTATTCATAAGTATATCCAAAAACAAATAGTAAAAGCATATTCTTACAATATTTATACAGATAGAATTATTTTAATAATACTAGATGATTTTTCTTTTTCCACAACACACACATTTGGAGCAAGCAAGATCACAAGTTTGGTAACTTTGATTTATAAAAAGAACATATTTCTTATTCAAACATACTTAATTCCATCTTTTCTAATCATTTGTTTAGAACACACTCCTAGGGGAGATAAAACTTCAACCAAAAAGTTGATAACCTACAATCAGTTTAAACCAAGAATCTATTTCCTTAATTTGGTCTATGTTGTTTATTCAATAAACTAACCTTACCCAATCAAAAACTTTCACTTTTATTCCTTTTACACTAATGAGGATTAACATTTAAGCAAGATCATGCATTAGATCTAGACACTAATATTTCTATAGTACAAAATTAAAGAAGAGTTCTATCCTTTCATAAGATTGAGAAATAGATCCATAATGATCTCTGAAGTGGTACCTACCAAGTCCTAGGTCATCGCACATTACGACAAAGCATAAGAGCCCATGTTTGATCTAATACACTGCAACGTTGCTATAATTATATTACTATATTTTTATTTATTTTTATTAATAACATTTATCAATTCATTTAGCTTCTCCATAAGTTTTGTACTATTTCCTAACCATTTCAACTTACCATTGATCACTACACTATTATCCAAAAAGGTACCAGTCTACCATTATACAAAATTCTTCCAAAAATACTAAAGTCAATGAATGATGTAATTCACTTTAATCCATAAATAACATAACTATGACATAACTAAGACATTAAGAACTAATTTTGATATAACCCACAACTTCATTTCTACAACTTATTTTGATATAATACCCTGGATGAAGAAGATTCACACTATATCTATTGCATTTATATCACACTATATCTATTGCATTTATATATTAACGAATACAATTTCTTTCAATTTCTTTTAACATTACTTTTTGATACAAAGAATATCTACTCATTTCTATTAACATTACTTTTTGATACAAAGAATATCTACTCATTTCTATATTAACAAAATTTAAATACATGATTCCTTTTAAATCAAGATATAATAGCTTAACTATATTATTTTAATACTAAGTATATTACTTTTTATTCTAATAAAATATTTCCTAATTCTAATGATTTAGCTGCCATATTCATAAATTTTTATATGAGCCATATAAAGCTAAGTAACTAAAACCAAAATTCATTTATTTTAACACTTTCTTTTTCTTTAAAAAAATTAAATTAAATTAAAATCTAAAACCAAAATTCATTTTATTCAAAGATAAACAAAACTATAAAAACATATTCTTTAAATTTTAGTTTGTAAATAGAAGATTCTTAAAGAATAAAAGGAAACTATTCTTTCTTTAAAGAGATATCCTTTTTCTTTAAAAGAAACTACTAACGTATGTTTACAACCTTAAAATATGAATCATAAACCATAAGCATATGAATATCTGTGCTTAATAATGATTCAGACATCAGACAGCGTAGAAAGATTTTTTTTTTAAATAAGAAAACTTCTTTCTTTTTAAGCAATCACCACAACAGAGTAATAATCCACACTGACACTATTGTAACCCAAACACAATTATGGAATTTCCTGTGACAAACCAACTCCATCATAATTATATAGTTTTAAAGATAAAAAAGGAAGTTGCAGCGTCCATGATAACAGAACGGTGATCTATTATAAAATTTACCTCCTATAAAGCACTTACCCAAAATAGATAAGATCAAAACCTAACTCAAGAACATACTAAACGTTTAGATGGATTATCTATCACTAAAAATTTACTAGAACCCAAAAGAAAGTTAGCAGTTTAGATCGACAATAAAACATCGATATGTAGATGTAGATATATTCTACTCACTGTGATTTATGAGGAATGGAATAAAATTTGTGTTCATAAATTACTTCTAGAAACTCATTTTAAAAGAGCAAGGCCAATACCCACAAATTTCAAGAGAATCTATTAGCATGAGTAAAATTAGACTCCGCTACATGTGCCAGCATCCACCTTACCTGTGCCAAACTGGGAGTTGTAGAATGCCATAATGGAAGGCAGATTTTTAATCAGATGTAACAGCTGGAAATGATCAACATGCATGCAAGAAGTGGAAGCATAAACAAGGCAAGAGTAACAAATGAGTTTGCTAAAGAAAAATATTAGAATCTTTTAAGCGAATCATCTGTCAAGGAACGAGATCCCGCATCCTTTGCCAGTATCTATCGCGCCTATGCATAACAAAGATGGGTGTATGCTCAAATGGCATCACAAACCTTCAGGAAAATAATAAGCAAGTGAAATGCCAAGAACAAATACACAACACCTTCAGAGGAGAATGTGTTGTCACATACCTCGGTAAGCATTTGGATTTCCTTGCTATACTCCATCACGGTCCACGGATTGTGAAAACAAATACCACAGCAGATGTAAGGAAGACTCCTCAATCCTTTATCCGCATCGTGAATACCTTCCCGGTTCCAATCTCTACCACCTCCCCTACATCTTGAATATGTGCCAATAAATAAAATTGGAAATTACCAACCTCCCACCATTCCACTAACTCTCTTTCTTGTAACGTGCAGGATAACTCTTTCACTTCAAATTTTGTCACCCAGATTTTCCTAATCTAAAAATAGGTTAAAATAATTCTACAACATAAATAATAATTTCTAATATAATATGAAATCTATTAATTACATTAAAAAAATGATTAGGCCTTACATGTCCACTCTTGATTTCTCAACTGTGGGCAAGTACAACTTTGGCCTTCCCTTGATTAGAACACTCAGAAATAGAAAGTTCAGCCAATGCCTCTTCTAGCAAATTCTTTTGGCCAGGAATACGCAATGCATCCATAACTGACATACTCACTATAGCTTTCTTAAAATGATCTACTATGTTGAAAGAAACAGGGGTTACCTTTTGCTATCATTTCATAGCAACAACATTGTTCTGCCTTTGTGAAGGCTATGATTGTACTTTGGACTGATCCTTTCCTGGTACAGTTTGATCCCTTTGCAAAATTTGCACTTTTTGCTGTGATAAAGGGGCAGCTTGTGACGAAAAAGTTTGAAATTTATCTCTCGTAGGTTGCTACCACTATAGCTTGCTGGTTAAGATCTGCAGCCCTCTGTTTTGACCTTGTGTTGGCTGAAACAGGTATATTTTGTTGATTTTGGCTTTGAGGGTAATTACACCACAAAAATCAGAATCTTGCTAGTTCAAGGCCACATCAACATTATTTTGTTGAGTTGAAACTTCACCAGAGACACCTTCCAAACTTGCATAACTGTTCTGCACCATAAGTGCCTGATTTCTTACACCATTCGTGCATGCAGCTTGATTATGGGGTCGGTGACATGGATAACACCAGTCACTATCTTAAGCTAAGTTGTTCTAAGTGGGCACAAGCTCCTTCGAGGTGCTGGCATCATTTGGATTGTAAGATTGGAATGGTCGAGGGTTGTAATTTCTTCTTTGACCCTGAGGATCAACTTGGAAAGGTTGCCTATTCTACTGATTAGGCTGATACAAGGCTTGGTAAGGCCTATACTCTTAACCAAACTACTTCTTGATATTAACAAATTCATTGCCAAAGGTCTTGCCCATGGATTGAATCATTCCTTTCAACTCTTGGATTTCTTGGAGGTGAGCTGGGGGATGGTTTTCTTGGATTGTAGGTTGATGGGTTATTGTTGGAATAGGTGGGACAACAGCTAAAGGAGGCACTGCTATTGTCATAGATGGCTAGATTTCTGGGAAAATGGGTAAGGGAGGCCTTATGACTATCTTCCCTGCTTGGATAAGGTAGTTTTCTACTCTAACAACAATCTCAAAAGAATCTGGAAGGGTGGTTCCTCCCATAGACTAGATTATTACATAAATTTCACTATTCAAAGCTTTAAGATAAAACAAAAATGCATGCCTTGGCAGGGGTTTTACCATTGTGGGAATCCTATCCCAGGTTCTCTAAAATTAGTAATTGAAATCTGCCATGTGTTCGTGGGGTGCCCTTTTAATGGTGCTCAACTGCTCCAGCAATGAGAGATGATTAGATTTGTCTTCAAAATGCTAGTCCAATCCATCTCCCAGTAGATCCCATGATGTTATTGAATTTTTAGCAAGTCCTCTGAACCATTGTAAGGCTTTACCTTTCAATGATGTAGCCAAGAGTCTGATTGCTACATTTTCCTGAGTGACACTATGTATGGAACAAAGAGTTTCCACATCCTAAATGTGCTCAGCAGCTGTAGTATGGTCTTCTCTGGTGAAATATGGCTGTCCTTTAAGGGCTGTAACTGGAATATCATCACGCTAAGCAAGTTGCAATAGGTTGCCTCTGTTAAAGGGGGCAAATGCGTACTGCCTAGCCATTATGGGTATTTGAACTATCAGCACCAGACTTCTGCTTCTTCATGTTGAAGTTGGAGGTGTTGATTTTGATATCCTCGCTAAATCAGTTGTTTTGCTTATTGATCTACCTCTTCTTCTTAGTGGAGATAGCTGTAAATATTCAAATGGATCGGAACTAGATCTAGTTTTCATAAGCTGGTAACACTAATCTACATGCAAGACCAAAGAAAATGAGTTACCAGGTATATTGTAAAAGCCTCCAAAGGCTGGAATGCTGCTGCATATACTAGAACAATAGTTGTGAGGGTAAAAAACTTCTCTAAAATCACTTTTAGAGTCCCACTGAGTTTGCCAAAAATTGTTATCAATCAGATATGCACCCTATGCTAAGCTTACAGAAGACTTAGCTATCTATTGACACATGAAAACACTCTTAGGTTGTGGATGACCTATAGTGAGAACGAATCTCCAGAGTGAGCTGGTTCTCCTTATGATTTTTCTAAACTATTGACTTGTCTGAGAAAAAAGAAGAGGAATAGCTGAAATGAAATTCTATTTTTTTATCTAAAGATGATCCTAAAATCTAAAAATTTACCCACAAACAACTCTCAAGCCTATAACCTTCTCAGTTTCACCTAAGTCCAACAATCCAAAAGTACTTTGTATGAAAGTTTAACTTAAACACAACACACAACCTGGATTAGATGGGCAATAGTTGCACAGATTTCAATAACATTGAGACATAATCAGAGGATTAGACATCATAATCACATTGAAAACATCAAATCAAAGTTATAAATGAGGCAACAAATATGAAACATGAATGCTTTGTTATATTGAAATGAAAGGAGTACATCTAACTCTGAAAAATATGAGTGAAGAGCAGTTTTACAAACTCTCTGCCTGTGCTTAAGAGAGAAGAAACAAGGATATCAATTGACTGAGAAAAAACTAAGTTTTTCTCCTATAAATGCGTCCAAGAGATCTCTCCAAAAAAGCTCCTAAAAATAGAGGAAAGAAATCCATTTTCAAGCTTCTCAGAAAAACCAAAAATAAAGCTTCCAAATCACCACCAATTTGTATATGAAAGCTGCCAAAATCTCCCTCAAGGTAGACCCCACCAAAAAACTACTTTGCCTGCTCAGAAAAACTCAATTTTTGTCTTCATCTGCCTCAAAATAAAGCAAATCAAGGAAGGAATATTTGATTTGTTTTATTATCTTTAACCGCATAAAATAGTTTTGATTTTAAAACAATTTATAAATTATTGCTTTAAAACAAACTTTACAATGCTTGTAGTTTTAATTTATACCCCTATTCAATTTGATTTTTTTGCAAAAAATAAATGCACATGGCTTATAATTTTGCCAAGTAGTTACAATAAATATCAACTGATTTTTCTATAAAAAATCATAAAAAAAATCAAGGGCATAATATGGTGTTTTTGCAAAAAATAAATGAAAAGGCCTTTAAGTCTACTCTCCTTCATGTCTTCAAAACTCAAGGGCATAAGATCTACATGCAAAAGTGACAATGTGCTTTAATGCATGAACTCCTAGGCATGGTGATCAAACATGGTTTTAAAGTGTCAAATGAATAGAGGGAACCCTTGAGGCTCGACCTCACACTAATTCTTAGGACTTAGGCATTATACTATAGTCACTTAACACCACGAAGGCATTAATTTGTGTCTCAAAAATGAAATGAATGTGATAAAATTGATCATTTCGAATTAGGGCATTAAAGGGAATCCTAGAACAAAACCCATCTTCAACCCTACTTTTGTGCATTATTTCACTTTTGCAACTTCTATGGAATGGGCTCTACAGCCAACATGAAACCCCTTCTGGCATTCTAAGCATGATTTCTATTGGATTTCTTGTAGATTTCGAAGGGTAAGACTCTATCTTAGGCATATGTGACTTACATTTTCAATTTCTGAGATAGAAAGGCTTCTACAGCCGTGGTCTCTGCATATCTAATGGTTTTGTTTGTGTTCATTGCTTCACTATCATTTTTGTTACTCTTGGGCTGCCATGACTACATCTTTTCAAGCTCCATTTGAGAGAGAAATGAAACAAAAAGGAAGAATCTTTCAGCTCTGCATCATTTGACAAGGTGAGTTTCATTTTTTTTACCCATACACTACTTGAACTTTAAACATATCTCAGTTGCTCCATTGTTTCCATGACCTTTTGTAGATTTAGTGGGTTAAAACCCGCAGCCATGTTCTCCATTCTCCTGTAGGTGAACTTAGTCAATGTAAAATGAAATGGGTTTTGAACTTCTTGAGGAAACATTGTATATTCAGCTACGGCTAGCATAATGACATCTCTATGCAATCTTTTTGTAGCTCGAATCTTCTTAGGGTTCTATGTTCCTTGTGATATTGAATGGAAAAAGAACTAATTTCCTTTCAAATCTGTAGGTTTGTTTGAATTTGTCAATGGGGTTTTATAGGAAAATGTATGGGAATATTTCTTCTCTATGGCTCATTCCTCAGAGGCTGTAGCTCCATATGCATATCTTTGAGCATTCTTTCTAAGTGTCTTTATTCTTCTGTAGCAGTGGCTATACAAACATTGTTTTCTATTCTGGAAATAAACATGGCTCAACCTATGATGATGAAACCCTATATCTGGCAGTGTATAAAATCTTGTATGCCTCTTGAAACTTGTGAAACGAAGCATTTCCTTGCATTTCTTCCATCACAGAAAATGTGCCTCACTTCAGGCCGCGGGCTCCTCTTATGACATCTGAGCATTATCTCTTTTGTTGCATATCTATATATCATTTGAGATGTTTGCTCTGTAATCATATGATGCAGTTTTCTTTTGCATCTTCCCTTAGATATGCATCTTTAGATATTTTCTTCTTTCCTGTAGTTAAAAGGCTTCATAATTGTGCTTGATCATTGCATGGCTATCTTCATAGAAACTCCTCATGTCCTGTAGATGGTCATGGACACTTGAACATTTCTATCACTATAGCTTATCATGATGTCATAAAGGCATAAATATGTTGTATCTTTTGTATCTTCCTACCTTGTTGTCTCAAAATCAGGCTATATACTATGCATGACACAATAACATATTTAATCTTTGGCAAAGGCACCATTCTAATCGGTTATCTGGTATATACTTTCTCAACCCATGATGGATATGGGCTGTAACTCTTTATTTCATACTAGACTTAATGAAATATCTTTGCTTAATTGAACAGTGTATATACACAAGAGACATGAATACTTATCTTTTTGTAATCAACTTGCATTTCAATGACACATGGCAAATGTTTGATGAGCTACCTTCCTATAGCTGTAGCAAAGTATTGATATGGCTACCTTCATGTTGTTGGTTGTCCTTTACCAGATGAAACACTATTGATACACATTTGGTTATGCACTTGAAAGCTTCTTATATTGGTAGTGTATTCCATATGTCCTTTCTATAGGAAGGCACTTTTCCTTTACTGTAGCATGGTCAAATGAGATACATGATGATTGTATCAATTGGCTATTCTTTTGCTACATGACAAAGATATTCATTAGCTACTCCATAGAAGCTGATATACTTTGACAATGTCCATTTGATCTGCAATATATGATGCAATCTACATTCTATTTCATCATTGTGGCAATCTTAGCCATTCCATATATGCATATGTGATACCCATGATGAACAAAGGTGAACATACAATTGCTTCTTGAAAAGAAAATAAAATATTTGTTGTTCCAAATTGTCTCTGTTGTTCCACTTTTAGTGATAATGTTTATTTTACTTTATGTAGCTTGGGGCAATATGCATCGGTGTGTACCTTGCAATTGTATCATTATGGTTTCCCTTGTGCACTCTTCAGTTTGCTCCACCATGCATATATCTGATATTTATTTTTGATGCTATGGTGTGGCTAAAGCAATCATAAATCTCTGAAAGATGTTATCCACTGGCAACTATTTGACATACAAATGTTGGAAATGTATTTGATGTTCTTAATGCCTTTGCTGCAAACAAATGCCATGAAAGATACATAGATGAAATACTTGTGAATTATATTTCCTCAATGGCAGTTGAAGCAATGATGACAGTTGTTTTTATGCATTAAATGCTATCCTAGATGAGTTCAGTTCATCCTAATGGCTTCACTTCATTTCTTGGACTGCAATCATGAGTGTGTTTGGAACTAGAAACCAATGCATCTGATTGCTTTGATACTCCTTGAGTTTAGTTATCCAATTTAGGCAATGTGAATAATGATCTTTCATTTTCATTCCATCCCTTTTGAGATTAAGGGCAGCATGTTGGGCTCAACCCTTGTGGGAGCCTTATTTTACATCACATGTTGATATGTCTTCAATTAGCTACTTGACTTATCCTATACCTGCACATGAAACAAATAGATTAGATAAAAAATAATGAAGTTCAATGATTGTTTCCTTTCAGTTCCTCTTGCATGTGAATGATGTTCATTTGATCAGTGCATTATAGGCAATGTGTTATGCCTCTTCTAATAGGACATAGAGAACTCATAACTGGAGCTCTAACATGACCTTTTCCAATTTTTTGTAGGTTCTTATCGAAGATCAGGAGCAGGAACAAGATGTCAACCTTGGAGATTGAAGACTTTACAAGGCAATGATGGCTATGACTTTCTGTCCCTTATCTTTAGATGCATAGCATTTTTCCTATATTTGCATTTGTTCAGCTATTCCCACAGCTTGTGTTGGACATTTGATCTATCATTATTTATTTCAATGCAATGTTATCCTTTTATGTATCTCATTTGTAAATGAATAATCATTGTAGTGAATGAAATACTTATCTCTCCTATGAATGTTCTGTAATGCAATGAATGATCTAAAAATCTTTTCTTTCCTTGAGCAACTGAACTGTAATATCACTGAAACACAATCAACTATGCCAATAACTTATAACAGAAGAATGTTAACCTTCACTCTAAAAATGAATTTGTTGCACTAGCTCTACCAATTTAAACTATAAAGTATAAAGTACCTCTTGATGGATTTCAAGTTCAGTTCAAGGATTACAATTTATCCTTCTTTGTTGTTAACACTTGTTGTATAGCATATATATATATGACTTGATATATTTCATTTTGCTTGATTCTTATATGACTTCCTTCCAATGAAGAGAGCTTTCTTTGATTGCTAATTGTACCTTAGATATTCGTTGGTTTGATCATAGAATGATAGAATGATAGAATAATAGAAGGATATAATAATTGAATAATATATTAATCGAATGAGAGGGTGATAGAGTTCTAGAATGATATAATGGATGCTATATATATTATCTCTACTAATATCAATTATTGTACATAAATCAATGCTGATACATTCCTTGCAAATTTATCTCCATCTTAGATATATTCTGTTGTTACTCACTTGATGATGATCAAAGCACTCTTTATGATTGTTGTCCTTCAATGACAATGATTGATATTCTTCACAAATAGTCATTGCTATTCTTCACCCCTAAATATAAGATATTACTCCTCACATATATTACTGCTCTAAAATATGCTATGAATAGAATGACAGAATTATATAATGATAGGATTAAGGAATGATAGAATGATGGAATGGCTGCAATAAATAATTTTCTAGTGCACATTTCTTATATATTTAACTCTTTATTTGTAATAGATGATTATATCTCTTGATTCCCTTTTTCTCAATCACTTCATTGATTCTTATATTTCTCCATTGATTGATGTTTCAAATCAGACTTGACTGATTATCTTTTCCTTCCTTATTTCTATCTCATGGAATGTCTCCCTTTATATATCTTCTTCTTGGAAAGAGTCACAACCTTTCATAGAGTGGTTGTTCTTTGAAAGAGTCGCAACTCTTAATATACATCTACTGTAATATTTATTTGGAATATTTCATATTCTTTATTTATTTCTTCTTTCATGGATGGATGATAAGTTTATGCTTGAGTGAGGCTTGAATGATTTATGCTTGGAAAATGAATGATCTCTTACCCAAGAAATGATCTTCCTTATATTCCTTTTTTCTTCAATGGACATAACTTTTTACATGCCCTTTGACCTTTATCACAACTTAAACTTCAATTATTTTATAATTATATTATATTTATATTTTATATTTTGATATTTTAATTTATTCTTATATTTTTATTTTAATCCCATTTCAAAAATGGGACATTACAAACACCCATGTTATACTTGTCACAACCACACCTCTATAAAGGTCACCCTCTAGATGCTCCCCTATTTCACTTGCTTTTGTCACATGAGTAGGAGTGATATGTCCATACACAAGCCACATGTGTGCAATGCATGTGATCACCATTTTCAATTTATGCATAATTATGGTGAGTTAGATTTGGAGTGTACATATTTTAGTGAACTTGACATGAAGAATAAATCTTTTTGGGATGCGTTATATCACCTTTCTCTCCATTCTATTCCATCCTCTCTATCTTCCTCTATCTTCACCCATTTATTCTTCAGTACCTACAGTACCCCCAAATATGTCGATATAAACAACAAACCAAGGGTAAGTCCCTTCTACTAATCCAATCACCCTGTCATGCCCACATTTTCCATGTGGTCACAACACACATCACACGTGTCATAGCCACATCTGTCATGTGGTCATGACATGAAATATCAAAAAATTTCTCACGCTTCCCTAAAAACCCCCTCGCATGCGTAAGCATGCTCGGTGGTGTTCGTTCAAGGCGAAAACACTACAGTTGTCGGCGGGGTACAAGTACAATTGCATGCAACCAGACGCAAGCAGACCAACAAGGGGGTCTCTACGACGCCGTTAACGTCACTGCTAGGTTTAAAATATCAGGGATCCTAAATCTAAATCTCGGCAAATTTCGACAGCATAACGTCTTACGGCGTAAGTGGGAATTACTCAACACTATATTACACACGTGGTTCACTGATAGATTAACAACTTCCCACGACACCTTGTTCCGACTAAACCGACTCGTGATCTCCCTATTTAGTCATTTTTCAGCAAGGCACGGTTGTCTGTCTCCTCTTTTGCTTCCTGAAACATACTCCTCCTTCGACTTAGCATTCTCAACAAGGCGGTTCGTTTGCTCTCTCTTCCCTTTTCTCTGGGTCTTAATTTTGATTGTATTTTTATCACGCTTACCTTAACTATTTCTCTAATAATTTAGTTTGTTTATATTTCAGTCTCTCTCTCTTTCGTTTTCTATGCTTTCTTTATGTTTATCCGGTCCTTTCTTCATATTTTACATCAATCAGGGTTATCACTGTATCTTTTGTTGATATTAAACCTAACTTTCAGATGGTCCAGGTCACATAGGCTGGTTTACTACTTCGCTGGACTGGGTCTCCTAGTCTTCTCCAATCTAGGTTTCTCCTCTTCGTTTGTATTAATTAAACTTGTTCCTAAGCAAATTTTGGCAGGAGGGTCCATCAACTTAGTTCTCTTATCCCATGTGGGAAATGCCATGCATTTTCTCCTCTATGTTTTCCAATGTTACTTTTTCTTCTTCTGACTCTCTTACAGGTTTACTTATATGGACGTTTACTACAGTTGAGATTAAAATGGCCTCACATGGAATGTCTGTGATGGCTTCTTAAGTTTATTTCCAGTGATCTTTTAAGCAAGGTGACGTGTAATTTTCCTCTTCATTTTCTGGGTTATTGAATCGCGTTGATAGATGAAACTTCCGAGAAACTCTTCCCGGAGTAATACAGTATATTCCTTTATGCTCTCGTTAAATTATAATTTTATTTTCTCTTATTAACGTTAAGAGAAAACGGCCTCTCTGAAAGTCGTAATCATTTTAAAAAAATTATAAATATGTAACGATATATTTATATGTATATATATAAGATCGTATATATATAAACATACATATACTCAATTACATTTCTCCTATTTAAAATTACTGTTGTTATAATTGTTGCAAGTATGAGGTAAACCAGTGTTGTCATTGATGTCAACATACTCATATTGCTTTGACAAGAAGGATTCAATGAGCAGTGTGCTGAGGATATTGAGAAAATTAGCCTCAGTTAGGAACAGTAAAGAACAGTGATGAGAAGAAGGCAAATGTACTGTATAGGATGCGAACCGGAGGATGCGGATTAAAGGGTTTGTAGATATGAGTCTTGAGATGCTTCAGTTAAGATTTCAGAGCTCCGCATGAAGATCTGAAGGAGTTGTGGCTGTCGGTGTAGAACCAGTTCCGGCAAGTATTCAGAGGTGACAGAGGATCACAAAAAGGTCCGGTGAGGTCTGGAACTATATAATCCTAATCTACGGATTGGAAGGAGTCTTTGGGATGTCCTTATGATGTGCCATCTCGAGTTGTGTATAATTTGGAGGTCCGGAAGTACCTCCTGCATTATGACAGTGGCGACAGACAATGTTCTTGAAGTTCCAGATAAGGAGGATAAGAGATTTCAGTAAGTAAAGGAAATGCGGACGTACCTAGTCATTCAGGCAGGCTTGTGAAGGTTCTTGGATCATGTTGAGGTTGTGTTGTTGGTCCGCATTGATAGTAGAGCCCGGAATTGAAGATATTCTTCCGGATGAAGTTCTTGCTCTGTTTAGCCGACCGGATGAGTTGTTCATCCTGCGAATGTTCTTGTGGTGGCCAACTGGATGTGTTATTCATCTTGCGGATACTCTTATGGTTGTTTGCCGACTTAGATGTTTGTTCCTAAGTCAATGTCTTGTATAAATAATGGTTTGTGAGTTCATTTCGAAGTGTGGATTGTGTGGATGAGTGTGGCATAGCGAAGAGAAGTGCGAAAGGCATAGCAGAGGTTTTTGGGCTTAAATGGAACTGATCCGGACATGGTAGAGATGTCATTCTCCAGTTCAAGATTGTGATTCTTATCACTTTGTAGACAGTGTGTCTCCTTGTAGGTAGTGGGCCTCTTTGTGAGCAGTGTGCTCGGGCAGTGAGCCCTAATTGGCAAGTGCCATTCTTTTTCTTATTCTCCTAACAGAGAATAATCCTTGGGTTAATCACCCTGTGGTTTTTCCCTTAACCGGGTTTTCCACGTCAAAATCTTGGTGTTCAATGTGTTGATGTTTATCTGCTCTTGTGTTTATGTATTATGCTTTCATGGATGATTAATTGATATGCTGTTAACTAACAACGAAGAATCAAGTGTTTGAAAGAACAAGAAGTTTTATACAACTGATTCACCCCCCCTCTCAGTTGTATGCCTTAAATCCAACAATTGGTATTAGAGCCAAGTTCCTCTGAAAGAAGCTTAACCGCTTGAGGAGATCTAGGATGTCGTCATACAAAAAGGATAGTCCGAAGTTCGATGGAACCAATTTTACTCTCTGGAAGGGTCGCATGAAATGTCACCTGGAATGTATGGGAAAAGCATACTTGGCCATGGTTTCAAAACCATATGTACCTCCACAAGGTGGTCCGACAACTCTGAATGAAATCACAGAAGCTGAAAATAATCTGCGGACCAAGGAAGCTCTTCTAAGCGCATTGAATGACTCAGATCTCTCAAATGTTATTGACCTACCAACTGCATATGAGATCCTGACTAAACTGGAACTTCTGTATGAAGGAGATGAGTTTGTCAAAAGTGCAAGGTTGCAAAGTCTGAAAGGGAAATTCGAAAGATTGAAGATGAGGGATGATGAAAACATCACTACTTTTATGCCAAGAGTGAATGAACTAGTGTGTGGAATTAGAAATGCTGGTGGAACTCTGGATGAAAATGAGATCATTTGTAAAATCCTTAGATCCCTTCCTGCTGCCTACAAAATCAAGGTTGCTGCAATTGATGAATTCAGAGCCCACACAACTGTCACAAGAGAACAACTGGCTGGCAAACTAGCTGCATTTGAAATGATCGAGTTTGGAGATGATCCTCCCAAGACTGAATCTGCTTTCAAAGCCAGTACCTATGTGAAAGGCAAACAGAGATTTGATCCGGGAGAAAACTCATCAAGGAAGATGTCATGGTATGATCAAGCAAGAAGAGACATGGAAGAAGAAGAAGCAGAAACAGCTCAACTTGAAGCCCTCATTGCAAAGAGACTGCCAAGAGGATCTGGTAAGTATGAAGGAAAACTACCCTTTAAGTGTTTCAACTGCAATAAGATTGGTCATTTTGCTTCAAGATGTCCGGAAAGATCTACAAGGTCTAATACTAACAGACAAAGGTTTCAAAAGAACTACTATTATGTTCATGAAGAAGATGACAATGAAGGAGTAACAGATGATGAATCCGAACTAGGAAGCAAATCCAGAAATGAATGGGTGTTTATTGCCATCAAGGAAGAAGATTCAATATCCTCTGAATCTGTCAATCACAAGGTTGTGGAAAGAGCTTTGGTTGCTCAAGTGGAAGAAAAGGATGATTGGGTTATTGATAGTGGGTGTTCTCACCATATGACTGGTGACAAGAATAAGTTCTTAGATTTGGAAAGGTATGAAGGAGGAATGGTAAAGTTTGGTGACAATTCTGCTGGCAGAATCAGAGGTAGGGGAACTATTTCCTTTGATGGAAAGAGCAAAACAGGTAATGTACTATATGTTGAAGGATTGAAGCACAATCTTCTCAGTGTTGGTCAGTTAGTGGACAAAGGCTATGATCTCCGGTTCAAGAATAGAAAATGCAGAATCTTTACAAGCTCCAGAACTGAAATTGCATCCGGTGCTCAAACAAAAGGTAATATCTTTCATCTGGTTGGTTCAAACAAAAGTTGTCTATTTGCTCAAGTTGATCAGAGTTGGTTATGGCATAGAAGAATGTGTCATGTGAATTTTGATAACATCATCAAGATAAGCAATATTTAGGCTGTAAGAGACCTTCCAAAATTGGTGAAACCTACAAATAGTTTGTGCAAAGAATGTCAGCTAGGTAAACAGAGCAGAGTCTCTTTCAAAAGCAAAGATCAGTCCTCTACCGGATTGTTGGAATTAGTACATACTGATCTCTGTGGTCTGACAAGAATCAAGAGTCTGCAAGGTGATAGATATTTCATGTTGTTAATTGATGACCATTCCCGGATGATGTGGGTTACCTTCCTAAAAGAGAAATCAGAAGCCCTTGAAAAGTTCAAAATCTTCAAAGCTATGGTAGAGAATCAAACCGGATTGAAACTTAAATGTCTAAGGTCTGATAGAGGTGGTGAATTTACATCTGGTGAGTTCATTGACTTTTGTGAGAAGCAAGGTATAAGGAGACAATTGTCTGCTCCTAGGACTCCACAGCAGAATGGAGTAGTTGAAAGAAAGAACCGGACCATCCAGGAAGCTGCCAGGACAATGATGTTGGAAGCAAATGTTCCTCAGATGTTCTGGAAAGAAGCTATCAGCACTGCAGTCTACACTCTAAATCGAGTTCAAATCAGAAACAATACTGGTAAGACCCCCTACGAACTCTGGTTTGGCATCACTCCTACTGTGAAATATTTCAGAGTATTTGGTAGCAAGTGTTATATCAAAAGAGATGAAGATCTAGGAAATTTTGATGCTAGAAGTGATGAAGGAATTTTCTTGGGTTACTCCACTCAAAGCAAAGCATACCGGTGTTACAATAAGAGACTGAGGAAGATGATAGAAAGCACTAATGTGAAAGTTGATGAAGGAATTGAGAAGCCCTCAAGATTTTATGAATTTGATGAAGATGACCAAGACGGTGTTCAGATTCAAGGAACTCAATCCTCTCCGGTAAGACAGGGTCAGCCTGATCCGGTAAATCAGGAAGAAGAGATAGGTTTGAATGAGCCTGATCAAGAAGCAGCAGTGCAGGATACTCCCAAAATTCCTAGGTATGTAACACTAAACCACTCTCAAGATCAGATCATAGGTGACAGAAGCAAAGGTGTGCAAACTAGAAGGAATGTTGCTCAAAATCAGGATGAATGTTGTCTGATTTCAAAGATTGAACCTAAAACAGTAAATGAAGCCTGCAATGATAAAAACTGGACTAAAGCAATGAAAGATGAATTAATGCAAATTGAGAAAAACATACTTGGGATCTTGTTCCCAGACCTAGAGACAGGAATGTGATTGGAACCAAATGGGTCTTTCGGAACAAACTGAATGAAGCTGGTGAAGTTATCAGAAACAAAGCTAGATTGGTCTGCAAAGGCTACTCTCAAATAGAAGGAATTGATTTTGAAGAGACCTTTGCTCCGGTGGCAAGAATTGAAGTAGTCAAATTATTTCTTGCATTTGCTGCCTTCAAAGACTTCAAGGTATATCAGATGGATGTCAAGTCTGCTTTCCTAAATGGTGATCTGGAAGAAGAAGTTTACATTGAACAACCAGATGGATTTCAATTGTCTGATAATGATGATATGGTCTGCAAGTTGAAGAAAGCATTGTATGGACTAAAGCAAGCCCCAAGAGCATGGTATGAAAGGTTGGATAAGCATCTTGTGCAGATTGGATTCAACAAAGGTACTGCTGACAGTAACTTATATTTCAAAATTGTTCATGAAAACATTTTGATTGTTGAAGTGTTTGTGGATGATATCATTTTTGGAGGAAGAGATAGTATGTGCAAAACTTTTGCAAATCAGATGAAAAGTGAGTTTGAAATGTCCATGCTTGGTGAAATGAATTTCTTCTTGGGTCTGCAAATTACTCAAACAAAGAAAGGAATCTTCATCTCTCAGACCAAATATGTGAAAGAATTGTTGAGGAAATTTGGTATGGAAGATGCAAAGCCAATGAACACTCCCATGGCAACCGGATGTAAGTTGAGCAAAGATGATGACTCCCCAAAGGCAGATTAGACAAAGTATAGATCAATGATTGGTGGATTGTTGTATCTCACTCAGACTAGACCAGATATAATGCAGGCTGTTGGTCTTGTGGCAAGATTCCAGGCTGATCCTAAAGAATCTCATGTTATGGCAATCAAAAGAATTTTTAGGTACCTGAAAGGAACAGTTGAGTATGGTCTATGGTACCCTAGAGATCCAGATTTCTCTCTTCATGCTTACACAGATGCAGATTGGGCAGGAGATGTGGATGACTGGAAGAGCACTAGTGGTGGAGCATTCTTTTTGGGGAAGAGATTGGTTTCTTGGCTAAGCAAGAAACAAGATGCAATATCTCTGTCTACAACTAAAGCAGAATACATTACAGTAGCAGGTAGTTGCACTCAAATCTTATGGATGAAGCAGATGCTAAGAGACATTAAAGTTGAATATGAGAAGCCTATCACAATTTTCTGTGATAATTCAAGTGCAATTAATATTTCTAAGAATCCGGTATTGCATTCTAAGACTAAGCACATATCTATCAAGTTTCACTTTTTGAGAGAACAAGTGAACAAGGAAGAAGTCAGATTGGAGTATGTTCCCTCAAAGGATCAGATTGCAGATATCTTTACTAAACCTCTTCCCAAGGACTCTTTTGAATATCTCCGGGAGAAGTTAGGGGTCATGGCCCCTCCGGTGATGAACTAAGATGCACTGATGTGCATCAGTCCGGTGGATATCACAGTCATATCTTGTGATACGGATTGATGATGGAGAGCTGCTACTAAGGGGGAGCAGCTGGTATGATTCTGATGTGTTAAAATTGCAAGTATGAGCCCTTTGCCATTGATGTCAAAGGGGGAGAGAAGACATATGAAAAACAAGTAGCTGATGATCAAAAGGGGAGCAGTAAATGAGGAGAAGACATGTTGCTGATAGGGGGAGAAGTGACAGAAAGGAGAAGTTTCTTGTCTTGATGGTTTTTCACATCATATGTTGCCATCAATGACAAAGGGGGAGATTTTTGCAAGTATGAGGTAAACCAGTGTTGTCATTGATGTCAACATACTCATATTGCTTTGACAAGAAGGATTCAATGAGCAGTGTGCTGAGGATATTGAGAAAATTAGCCTCAGTCAGGAACAGTAAAGAACAGTGATGAGAAGAAGGCAAATGTACTGTATAGGATGTGAACTGGAGGATGCAGATTAAAGGGTTTGTAGATATGAGTCTTGAGATGCTTCAGTTAAGATTTCAGAGGTCCGCATGAAGATCTGAAGGAGTTGTGGCTGTCGGTGTAGAACTGGTTCTGGCAAGTATTCAGAGGTGACAGAGGATCACAAAAAGGTCCGGTGAGGTCCGGAACTATATAATCCTAATCTGCGGATTGGAAGGAGTCTTTGGGATGTCCTTGTGATGTGCCATCTCGAGTTGTGTATAATTTGGAGGTCCGGAAGTACCTCCTGCATTATGACAGTGGCGACAGACAGTGTTCTTGAAGTTTCAGATAAGGAGGATAAGAGATTTCAGTAAGTAAAGGAAATGTGGACGTACCTGGTCATTCAGGCAGGCTTGTGAAGGTTCTTGGATCATGTTGAGGTTGTGTTGTTGGTCCGCATTGATAGTAGAGCCCGAAATTGAAGATATTCTTCCGGATGAAGTTCTTGCTCTGTTTAGCCGACCGGATGAGTTGTTCATCCTGTGAATGTTCTTGTGGTGGCCAACCGGATGTGTTATTCATCTTGCGGATACTCTTATGGTTGTTTGCCGACTTAGATGTTTGTTCCTAAGTCGATGTCTTGTATAAATAACGGTTTGTGAGTTCATTTCGAAGTGTGGATTGTGTGGATGAGTGTGGCATAGCGAAGAGAAGTGCGAAAGGCAGAGCAGAGGTTTTTGGGCTTAAATGGAACTGATCCAGACATGGTAGAGATGTCATTCTCCAGTTCAAGATTGTGATTCTTATCACTTTGTAGACAGTGTGTCTCCTTGTAGGCAGTGGGCCTCTTTGTGAGCAGTGTGCTCGGGCAGTGAGCCCTAATTGGCAAGTGCCATTCTTTTTCTTATTCTTCTAACAGAGAATAATCCTTGGGTTAATCACCCCGTGGTTTTTCCTTTAACCGGGTTTTCCACATCAAAATCTTGGTGTTCAATGTGTTGATGTTTATCTGCTCTTGTGTTTATGTATTATGCTTTCATGGATGATTAATTGATATGCTGTTAACTAACAACGAAGAATCAAGTGTTTGAAAGAACAAGAAGTTTTATACAACTGATTCACCCCCCCTCTCAGTTGTATGCCTTAAATCCAACAATAATTACTGTTGTTTATTATAATTACTAATATTGCAATTATTAAGTTATCTTAATAAGTTACCTTTCTATTAAACTAGTATTAATCTTCTATTTATTTATTTTTTTATATAATATAATTATATATATATATACAATTATATACCATAGTTGTTATTAATAAGAGGTTCTCTACTTTATAAAATAAAAGCCAACCATGGAAAATAACATAAATCCTTTGGTTGTTTTGTTCAACACATAAAATAGGGTTTTAAACCCTAAATACACATTATTGAGAAGGAAGTTTATATTGTATGCAAGGGAGGAAGAGGCATGGTGGCGGAGGCTGCAATGGACAGTGGTGGGTAGAGGCAGGCTCAGCCAAAGCAGAGAGGACCACGTTGAAGCTCGCGGGGAGCACAGATGGTGGCGGGGCTGGAGGCTCCGCGGAGGTCGCAGTGCGAAGGGCGCGGCGGGGACAGCGTGGCAGCGGAGTTTTGAGCTCCGCAGGGTGTAAAGGCAGGGGGATGTGGGGAGGGGCAGAGCCCCACCCACATCCCACGATGTGGGGTGTGGGTGGGGTTCCGCCCCTCCCCACACCTCAATACATAAAAAGACACTGCGGTGGGGATTCACTCCCCACCACCCACCATAAAATGTTTTCGACTGTGTTTTAACACACAGCGACCTCAAGTTTCGCTCCACGAATTTCTATTTCGAATTTTCATGAGTTTAATTTGCATCATTAATATTTAATGTTAGATATATAACAATTATTATATATATATATATATATATATATATATATTTCAGTTTCATAGTATCACTTCATCTTCTCAAACTCAACAATATATTCAGTTTCTATTTTAATGATAATTAAATAACAATTATTATATATATATATTTTATTTTCATAATAGCACTTCATTTTCTCAAATTAAACCATTTATTCAGTTTCTTATATTCTGTAAAATGATCATATAAGAAATGCAATAAAGACTATATATATATATATATATATATACACTTAAGAAATGAAGTTTTAATCAGTTTATTTCTGCAATTAATAAATGTCCATTTCAACTCTTGGACAACAGAAGTAAATATATAATAGACTTTCTCTAAACTTCACAAAATAACTGAAAACATTATTTATGAAGAAGAAACTTAAACATTTAAAACTGTCTTTTCCATTATAACAATGAACTATAAAACTGCCCTTTCAACTAATTAATCCAATTTATCCTTATAATTACAAACCAGCTCAGATTTGATTGTAAATAAGTAAAGATCTCTTCCTTTCACTAACACATTTAATACAGTAAGACTTTCTTTTAACTTCAAACTTTCCATATGAAATTCAAGGTAAATAATTACATCATACACAATACAATAAGAACAACTATTTCACTACCCTTAACAAGATGAAAGATAAGGATTTCCTTCTCCCAACCAACTTACAAAAGAAGTTATGTAACAACTAAGTAACAGTCACTCCCAATAACAAGACCAGGGAGGTTATTTCCTTCACTCCCAGGGTGACAATAAATTACAACAATATCAAGAGAGGTGCTCTCTCTTCAACTCTTATGTAATGAACATGATCTAATTCTCATGACAAAGAAGAATAAACTGTTTCTTCATAAATATAACTTCTCCAAATCCAACCAAAAGCTCCAAGAGGAAACCTGCGTATCAAAGACAAACAAAGAAGAAAACACCACTCATCTAGCTCTCCTCCCTTCCGTAGACCCGTAAGAGGGTCACCCCCGAGCTAGGGAGACCATACTCACACCTGGGTAACTCAAGCACTCCACTTCACAACAGGGACAACAACAAACCCAAAGCACACAAACACCCGTGGGTAAATTACACAACACGGAAACTCAACTACAGTGAGTTTCATAAGGGGCAGGAGAGTGGACACACTCGACTCCAGAGTGTCACCCTTACAGATATTTTAACCAACACAATTTCTCTTGGCCTCAAACCAAGTTTGATCACAAATTTTTTTAAGAAATCTGTATTTGACTCTTAAGTCAAAGATACAGTCACAGATACATGCCCTCAAGGCTTTCAACATCCCAAAATAAGGAAACAGGTATGCACCCGAGGAGGATCTCTCCTCCCCTACCCCAAACTTGATGAGCATTTCTCCCAAGTGGGAGAAGCTCTGTCAAACAACCCGACAACAAACCCCCACAGAAAACAACTCTAAAAAAAACACAAACAAATAAGCATCTTTCACACACTTTACATACACATTCAGATATACGAAAGAAAGGTAAACATCAAACCAACCTTACAAAGCCCTCCTAGAATGAAACTGTTGCAGAGCTCCACTGAGTTCTCTCCCAACCTTAGCCAACAACTCCTCTCTCTTTTCTCTCCCCAAGCTAACTTTCCTATTCTCTGGCAATAATAATAAAACTCTCCCCAAAATTCAACTAACTCCCTCCCATCCCAAAATTGGAAACAAATAACCCAAATTTTTTTCAGTTTAGAGGAATGGGGAGGTGACACTTGTCACCTCCTCACTCTTCCCCAAAACCACTATTCTGTCCTAGTGGCTTATGTCACTCACCCATCCCTAGAGTACTCCTTATCCCTCTCCTCATGTCATTTCTCTTACGCATGGGAGAAATAAAAGGAGTTAAAGGAGGAAAAGACAGGTGACCCATGCCTCTTCTTCCCTCCTTCACATGGATGGCCCCACAACACATGGGGGAATCTCACTAATGGAGAAGGTGACTTCAAGTCAATCCTTCAATAATGGATGGGTTTGTAGTCATCTCTTACCTTGGGGAATGAAGAGGGATGGGTTGGGTGTTGGTACAACCCATCTTGTCCCCTCCATACCTCCAATTTTCGCCACTTAACTTTAGGGGGAAGTTAAGATGACTAGATGGAGGTTACTCAAGGGTTACCCATGCCAAATGGGCCCCTGGACCCATGGGGTATAACCCAGGGTCAACTTTAACCCATCCAGGACACCCATGGTCAAGGTAAAGCACATGAAAAGGCCTCAAAGATTTAAATAAAATAAAGAAATTCAAATTCAAACTTTTTACAACACAAATCATAAAATATTGTTACAAGAGAGTAACCAAACCCACTCGACCATACGAAAGACCACATTACAACATCACATCAAACACAAAAAGATCTTGGTTCCTCGTGGAACCAGATCGGCTTAATAGGGAATAACAATAACAAGGTGCGGAATGATCTCCGAAATCTGTGGTTCGATTAGTAAACCCTGCACACTAAATTACAAGATCAGTATCCACATATAATCATCATAGCCGAAGCAACTTAAAAACATGTATTATCATGACATAGTTCTAATTATCATAAATGAAATCATATCACAATTTTCCATCATCACCTAATTAACTTTTCTGAAATGTAAACTTATCCAAACATCACCCAATTAGTTTTTCCGAAATCATAATAAAGTTTAACAGTTTGACAATTTCTGGGAACTGCTATCCCACAAATATAAAAAGTAACAATAACAGTAATATAAATAGTCATAACAATAGAAGTAAAAAGGGCGGTCCTCACATCCTCTCCCCCTAAGACGGTACTTCCTCCTGGAAGTCGTCAAAAAGGTGAGGATATAGGGTCTTCAGTCTCTCTGCATCTTCCCATGTTGCAGTGACTTCATCGTATAGGTCCCACTGGACTCTAACCTGGTCCAGCTCTTGACCTCGAAGGGCTAGCGTCCGATGAGCCAATATGCGAATTGGCTCCAACGCCAGCTGTCTGTCTGCCTCTACCTGAAGAGCACTCCAATCCAACACGTGAGATAAGTCAGAAATATATTGATGTAAAACTGATACATGAAATACATCGTGGATACGTGACAGGCTAGGTGGCAAGGCTAGACGATAGGCTACTAGTCCTATCCGCTCCAAGATTTTGAAAGGTCCTACAAATCGAGGTGCGAGCTTAGAGCCCTTCCCGTAACGGATTGGACTCTTGTGCGGTCGCACTCTCAAAAATACTCTTTCCCCCACAGAGAAGCTTCGGTCTGTCCTCTTAGCATCGGCATACTTCTTCTGCCTGTCCTGTGCTTCCTGAAGTCTCTGTCTAATCTGTCTGACCTGTTGTTCCATATTCTGAACTATTTCTGGACCGATGACCGTTCTGTCCTCTATCCGATCCCAACTCAAAGGTGTTCTGCATGGTCTGCCATATAACGCCTGGAAAGGAGGCATACCCAACAAGCTATGATGCCCATTATTGTAGGTGAACTCAACTAGATATAGGTACTCCTCCCATCTAGACTGATGGTCCATCACATACATGCGAAGCATGTCTTCTAACACCTGGTTAACTCTCTCTGTTTGTCCGTCGGTTTCCGGATGATAGGCTGAACTGAAGTTGAGCTGTGTGCCCAACGCCTGATGTAAGGCTCTCCAGAACGATGAAGTAAATACGGAGTCTCTGTCAGATATAATGCGGCGAGGTACCCCATGAAGTCTAACAATCTAATCAAGAAACACCTTTGCCACTGATGGTGCATTGTATGTTGTGCATATTGGTGAAAAATGCGCCACTTTGGTCAGCTTGTCAATTGTCACCATAATAGCATCATGGCAACGTGATGACATAGGTAGACCAACGATAAAATCCATCGAAATGGTGTCCCATTTCCATTCAGGTATCTTGTGAGGGTACAACAGTCCCGCTGGATGCTGATGTTCGGCCTTGACCCTCTGACATTCTAGGCAACGAGCAATGAAATCGGCAATGTCACGCCTCATCCCAGCCCAATGATAAAGCTGTCGTAAGTCAGCATGCATCTTCTTCACTCCTGGGTGTGCTGCATAGGGTGCTCTATGAGCCTCTGATAGGATTATTGTATGAAGATTACCCGCATGGGGTACATAGATGCGCTGTCGATGTCGAAGCATACCATTAGACTCAAGGGTATATCCTGTAAATTTGCCCTCAAGGGCCTTCTGATTTAGTATTGCCTGCTGCACCTCAAGAAACCACTCGTCTTCCGGTAGATGCTGTAAGATGTGATCTTTCAAGTCCACCTTCAAGGTCAGGGTCAGGATCTCGTGGCGTCTTCGACTCAAAGCATCAGCGACCACGTTCTCCTTCCCTTTGATGTAGTGGACATCGAAGTCGTATTCGCATAGGAATTCCATCCAACGCCGTTGGTGGGCGTTCAAATTTGGCTGTGTAAAAATATACTGCAAACTATGATGATCCGAATGGAGTTCAAAGCGTCGACCTAGGAGAAAGTGTCTCCAGCGGATCAAAGCATGAACAACTGCTGCGAGCTCTAAGTCGTGAGTAGGATAGTTTAACTCATGTGTCTTTAGTTTCTGCAATTCGTATGCGATTGCTCTACCACCCTGCATAAGCACGGCTCCCAAACCTTCTAATGATGCATCTGTGCAAACTACAAAATCCTCTGTAGGATCTGGAACCGCTAAAATAGGAGCACTGGTAAGATGCTCCTTGAGGACTCCAAAGGCCTTTTCACATTGCTCGGTCCAAATGAAACCCTTCCCTTTTCGCTGAAGGGAAGTAATGGGATGTGCTATCCTGGAGAAGCCCTCGACAAACCGATGATAATATCCGGCTAACCCCATAAAGCTTATGACCTCTGTCACGTTGGTGGGTGCCGGCCAGTCCTGAATTGCTCTGATTTTAGATGGATCTACGGAGATGCCATCGCCTGATAAAATGTGTCCCAAATACTGCACCTCTGTCCTGAAGAAGGCACACTTCGCCAAGTTGCCATAAAGCTGCTGCTCTCGTAATTACTGCAAAACTTGACGCAAGTGCTCCACATGCTCCTCCTCAGTCCGTGAATAAATCAAAATGTCATCTAGAAATATTATCACGAACCGATTTAGGTAAGTACGGAACACCCCATTCATGAGGCTCATGAACACTGCAGGAGCGTTCGTCAACCCAAAGGGTACCACTGTGAATTCGTAATGGCCATATCTGGTTCAAAAAGTAGTTTTATGAATATCTGTCTCCGTGATGCGCAATTGGTGATACCCAGATTTTAGATCAATTTTCGAGAACACTCTGGCTCCCTGCATCTGATCAAAAAGGTCGTCAATCCTAGGCAGAGGATAACGGTTCTTCACCGTCACCTTGTTGAACTGCCTGTAGTCCATACATAAACGAAGAGACCCATCCTTCTTCTTCACGAAGATAACCAGTGCGCCCCATGGCGAAACGCTAGGTCAGATGTGCCCCTTCTCAAGTAATTCCTCTAATTGTAGTTTAAGTTCGGTGAGTTCGTGTGTAGTCATCCTATAGGGTGCACGGGATATCGGTTCTGCACCCGGCACTAAGTCGATGTGGAAGTCCACTTCTCTGCGTGGAGGCATACCTGGCAATTCTGGCGGAAATACATCGGCAAACTCTCTAAGGATAGGGTGATCATCTAAAGTAGCCTCAGGTTCATCCTCTGCTCTATCACTGACCGTGATGGCAAACATCTGACATCCCTTCCGCATACAGTGCTTAAGCTGCTGAGCGGATATCATACGAACAGCCGTGGGCATTCGAATGCCCACTATCTCAACCAGTGAACCATGATCGTCTAAATAGCTAATCATCCTCTGGCGACAATCTAGCTTGGCTCTATGTGCTGCGAGCAAATCCATACCCAGAACTACACCGTAAGATCCTAATGGCATAATCCTAAGGTCACATGTTGTGGTGAATGATCCCAATGTGATCTCACAGTCTTTAACCAAGGTATCTACTGACATCCTGGCCCCTGAGGCCAACTCAACTTCCCACCTAATGTCTTGCCTAGAAGCCACTAGCCTGCAACGCTCCACTAACGATGTAGACAAAAAGGAGTCAGTAGCTCCTGAGTCGAAAAGGATCAAGATGGGGAAGTCTCCAATCGTACCTGCTGCCTCGATGACAGAAGCTTGGAAGTCGGCCTGGCGGTTATCAACCGCTGCAAACATGTGGTGGGATCTGCCCACGTCACCTACGGTCTGCTCAGATCCTCCTGATCGGGGCTATCCCCCTGCTGTAAATCCATGCGGGCACTCTAGCCAGATGCCCTGCCCCACCACACACATAACATGGTCCTCTAACCTGTAACTGCCCTGACTGTGTTCTGCCTGATTGTTGTTGCCCAGTCTGTCTAGTGGATGCTTGTGAGCCTCTGTAAGACTGCTGGGACCTCGCGGGTCCTGCCGATGAACCCTGTTGTCTCTGATCTCTACGTGGACCCTACTGCTGCCATCCACGGTTCTGTCCTCCCTGACCCCTCTGTTGGAATTTAGATTTTTGCTGATGTTGCTGCTGCTGTGGAGGCCTAGGAGGTAATGAGGAAGAGTTATATCCTCCTTTCTATGTTGTGTTTTGAGGCCTTCGAAAGTTTTGCTATTGCTGGGGATTACGTTCCTGGTACTGCGGGCGTGAATTCTACCCTCGTCCTTGAATTTCCTCTGATATAAGGGCCTTTTCAACAGCCTCGCTCATGGTCTGGGGATTTGCCATACGAACAGGTCCTGCTATCTCGTGATTCAGCCCTCTGATGAATTTGTGTATTAAGATTTTCTCATCATGGAGGTACTCCGCGTAATGAGAAAGCTCAATGAATCAACTCTCATACTGAGTAACAGTGAGTCCCCTCTGCTGTAAATCATGGAACTCATCGATCCTGCGCTGTCTGTAATGGTCTGACAAATATCGCGCATTAAAGCGCTCTATGAAGATGTCCCATGTGAGTGTATCCACGGAAAGTCGGCGCTTGCACTCCTCTGTGCGCCACCAGGTAGCTGCTGCATCCCTAAGAAGATGGACTGCCACTCGTGCTTTCGTGTTGCTTCCATATGGTTGCAATGCGAAACACTTGTCTAAACTAATCAGCCAAGCCTCGGCCATAGCTCCCTCTATAGCACCTACAAAAGTGGGTGGGTTGAGCCTAAGTAGATCTCTGATGGGGTCCCCTCTGTCTCTAAGTCTCACAACTGGCTCTTCCACACCATCCTCATACAATCCATGATGAACCTGTTCTGCCCTCTGGATCTCATCTCGTCTCAAAGGTCTCGGAGGACTCCTGCTCTGTGCATGGGAAGCTGACCCTACCTCCTCTACTATTGTGTCAGGAATCTCAACGAAAGGCTCCACACGTGGCACCTCTAGTGGATCAACGCGGGGCTCCCCACGTGGCTCAATACGTGACTCGGCACGTGGCTCCCTACGTGGCTCCTCTCACAGATCAACACGAGGCTCTACACGTGGCTCAGGAATCACTAGCGGTAACCTGTCTAACATAGCCTGTAGTGCCTGTAAGATCTGTGGACCTATATCCAATATTGGTGTCGCATGTGGTACTAGTGGTGCTTGTGGTTCAGGTGGTGTAGGTGGTGCTGCTGTAACTACGGGTGCTAGTCCCTCGGCTGAGGAATCGGTGTGCACCTTGACAGACACTGTGTGGCATGACCGCGCTCATCAAATACGGGGAGGCATCCTACAAAACAAGGTAGAAACTAATTAGCCAAAGTTGCGGAATAATAACGTGCCCAATTACGCCCAGTGTTTAAACCTGGCTCTGATACCAAATGTCATGCCCACATTTTCCATGTGGTCACAACACACATCACATGTGTCATAGCCACATCTGTCATGTGGTCATGACACAAAATATCAAAAATTTTCTCACGCTTCCCTAAAAACCCCCTTGCATGCGTAAGCATGCTCGGTGGTGTTCGTTCAAGGCGAAAACACTACAGTTGTCGGCGGGGTACAAGTACAATTGCATGCAACCAGACGCAAGCAGACCAACAAGGGGGTCTCTACGACGCCGTTAACGTCACTGCTAGGTTTAAAATATCAGGGATCCTAAATCTAAATCTCGGCAAATTCTGACAGCATAACGCCTTACGGCGTAAGTGGGAATTACTCAACACTATATTACGCACGTGGTTCACTGATAGATTAACAACTTCCCACGACGCCTTGTTCTGACTAAACTGACTCGTGATCTCCCTATTTAGTCATTTTTCAGCAAGGCACGGTTGTCTGTCTCCTCTCTTGCTTCCTGAAACATACTCCTCCTTCGACTTAGCATTCTCAACAAGCCGGTTCGTTTGCTCTCTCTTCCCTTTTCTCTGGGTCTTAATTTTGATTGTATTTTTATTGCACTTACCTTAACTATTTCTCTGATAATTTAGTTTGTTTATATTTCGGTCTCTCTCTCTTTCATTTTCTATGCTTTCTTTATGTTTATCCGGTCATTTCTTCATATTTTACATCAATCAGGGTTATCACTGTATCTTTTGTTGATATTAAACCTAACTTCCAGATGGTCCAGGTCACATAGGCTGGTTTACTACTTCGCTGGACTGGGTCTCCTAGTCTTCTCCGATCTAGGTTTCTCCTCTTCGTTTGTATTAATTAAACTTGTTCCTAAGCAAATTTTGGCAGGAGGGTCCATCAACTTAGTTCTCTTATCCCATGTGGGAAATGCCGCGCATTTTCTCCTCTGTGTTTTCCAATGTTACTTTTTCTTCTTCTGACTCTCTTACAGGTTTACTTATATGGACGTTTACTACAGTTGAGATTAAAATTGCCTCACATGGAATGTCTGTGATGGCTTCTTAAGTTTATTTCCAGTGATCTTTTAAGCAAGGTGACGTGTAATTTTCCTCTTCATTTTCTGGGTTATTGAATCACGTTGATAGATGAAACTTCTGAGAAACTCTTCCCGGAGTAATACAGTATATTCCTTTATGCTCTCGTTAAATTATAATTTTATTTTCTCTTATTAACATTAAGAGAAAACGGCCTCTCTGAAAGTCGTAATCATTTAAAAAAATTATAAATATGTAACGATATATTTATATGTATATATATATATAAGATCGTATATATATATAAACATACATATACTCAATTACATTTCTCCTATTTAAAATTACTGTTGTTATAATTACTGTTGTTTATTATAATTACTAATATTGCAATTATTAAGTTATCTTAATAAGTTACCTTTCTATTAAACTAGTATTAATCTTCTATTTGTTTTTTTTTTATATAATATAATTATATATATATATATATACAATTATATACCATAGTTGTTATTAATAAGAGGTTCTCCACTTTATAAAATAAAAGCCAACCATGGAAAATAACATAAATCCTTTGGTTGTTTTGTTCAACACATAAAATAGGGTTTTAAACCCTAAATACACATTATTGAGAAGGAAGTTTATATTGTATGCAGGGGAGGAAGAGGCATGGCGGCGGAGGCTGCAATGGACAGTGGTGGGCAGAGGTAGGCTTGGCCAAAGCAGAGAGGACCACGTTGAAGGTTGTGGGGAGCACAGATGGTGGCAGGGCTGGAGGCTCCGCAGAGGTCGCAGTGCGAAGGGCGCGGCGGGGACAGCGTGGCAGCGGAGTTTTGAGCTCCGCGGGGTGTAAAGGCAGGGGGATGTGGGGAGGGGCGGAGCCCCACCCACATCCCACGATGTGGGGTGTGGGTGGGGCTCCACCCCTCCCCACACCTCAATACATAAAAAGACACTGCGGTGGGGATTCACTCCCCACCGCCCACCATAAAATGTTTTTGACTGTGTTTTAACACACAGCAACCTCAAGTTTCGCTCCGCGAATTTCTATTTCAAATTTTCATGAGTTTAATTTGCATCATTAATATTTAATGTTAGATATATAACAATTATTATATATATATATATATTTATATATATTTCAGTTTCATAGTATCACTTCATCTTCTCAAACTCAACAATATATTCAGTTTCTGTTTTAATGATAATTAAATAACAATTATTATATATATATATATATTTTATTTTCATAATACCACTTCATTTTCTCAAATTAAACCATTTATTCAGTTTCTTATATTCTGTAAAATGATCATATAAGAAATGCAATAAAGACTATATATATATATATATATATATATATATATATATATATATATATATATATATATATATATATATATATATATATATATATATACACACACACTTAAGAAATGAAGTTTTAATCAGTTTATTTCTGTAATTAATAAATGTCCATTTCAACTCTTGGACAACAGAAGTAAATATATAATAGACTTTCTCTAAACTTCACAAAATAACTGAAAACATTATTTATGAAGAAGAAACTTAAACATTTAAAACTGTCTTTTCCATTATAACAATGAACTATAAAACTGACCTTTCAACTAATTAATCCAATCTATCCTTATAATTACAAACCAGCTCAGATTTGATTGTAAATAAGTAAAGATCTCTTCCTTTCACTAACACATTTAATACAGTAAGACTTTCTTTTTAACTTCAAACTTTCCATATGAAATTCAAGGTAAATAATTACATCATACACAATACAATAAGAACAACTATTTCACTACCCTTAACAAGATGAAAGATAAGGATTTCCTTCTCCCAACCAACTTACAAAAGAAGTTATGTAACAACTAAGTAACAGTCACTCCTAATAACAAGACCAGGGAGGTTATTTCCTTCACTCCCAGGGTGACAATAAATTACAACAATATCAAGAGAGGTGCTCTCTCTTCAACTCTTATGTAATGAACATGATCTAATTCTCATGACAAAGAAGAATAAACTGTTTCTTCATAAATATAACTTCTCCAAATCCAACCAGAAGCTCCAAGAGGAAACCTGCGTATCAAAGACAAACAAAGAAGAAAACACCACTCATCTTGCTCTCCTCCCTTCCATAGACCCGCAAGAGGGTCACCCCCGAGCTAGAGAGACCATACTCACACCTGGGTAACTCAAGCACTCCACTTCACAATAGGGACAACAACAAACCTAAAGCACACAAACACCCGTGGGTAAATTACACAACACGGAAACTCAACTACAGTGAGTTTCATAAGGGGCAGGAGAGTGGACACACTTGACTCCAGAGTGTCACCCTTACAGATATTTTAACCAACACAATTTCTCTTCGCCTCAAACCAAGTTTGATCACAAATTTTTTTAAGAAATCTGTATTTGACTCTCAAGTCAAAGATACAGTCACAGATACATGCCCTCAAGGCTTTCAACATCCCAAAAGAAAGAAACAGGTATGCACCCAAGGAGGATCTCTCCTCCCCTACCCCAAACTTGATGAGCATTTCTCCCAAGTGGGAGAAGCTCTGTCAAACAACCCGACAACAAACCCCCACAGAAAACAACTCAAAAAAACACAAACAAATAAGCATCTTTCACACACTTTACAGACACATTCAGATATACGAAAGAAAGGTAAACATCAAACCAACCTTACAAAGCCCTCCTGGAATGAAACTGTTGCAGAGCTCCACTGAGTTCTCTTCCAACCTTAGCCAACAACTCCTCTCTCTCTTTTCTCTCCTCCAAGCTAACTTTCCTATTCTCTGGCAATAATAATAAAACTCTCCCCAAAATTCAACTAACTCCCTCCCATCCCAAAATTAGAAACAAATAACCCAAATTCTTTTCAGTTTAGAGGAATGGGGAGGTGACACTTGTCACCTCCTCACTCTTCCCCAAAACCACTATTCTGTCCTGGTGGCTTATGTCACTCACCCATCCCTAGAGTACTCCTTATCCCTCTCCTCATTTCATTTCTCTTACGCATGGGAGAAATAAAAGGAGTTAAAGGAGGAAAAGACAGGTGACCCATGCCTCTTCTTCCCTCCTTCACATGGATGGCCCCACAACACATGGGGGAATCTCACTAATGGAGAAGGTGACTTCAAGTCAATCCTTCAATAATGGATGGGTTTGTAGTCATCTCTTACCTTGGGGAATGAAGAGGGATGGGTTGGGTGTTGGTACAACCCATCTTGTCCCCTCCATACCTCTAATTTTCGCCACTTAACTTCAGGGGGAAGTTAAGATGACTAGATGGAGGTTACTCAAGGGTTACCCATGCCAAATGGGCCCCTGGACCCATGGGGTATAACCCAGGGTCAACTTTAACCCATCCAGGACACCCATGGTCAAGGTAAAGCACATGAAAAGGCCTCAAAGATTTAAATAAAATAAAGAAATTCAAATTCAAACTTTTTACAACACAAATCATAAAATATTGTTACAAGAGAGTAACCAAACCCACTCGACCATACGAAAGACCACATTACAACATCACATCAAACACAGAAAGATCTTGGTTCCTCGTGGAACCAGATTGGCTTAACAAGGAATAACAATAACAAGGTGCGGAATGATCTCCGAAATCTGTGGTTCGATTAGTAAACCCTGCACACTAAATTACAAGATCAGTATCCACATATAATCATCATAGCTGAAGCAACTTAAAAACATGTATTATCATGACATAGTTCTAATTATCATAAATGAAATCATATCACAATTTTCCATCATCACCTAATTAACTTTTCTGAAATGTAAACTTATCAAAACATCACCCAATTAGTTTTTCCGAAATCATAATAAAGTTTAACAGTTTGACAATTTCCGGGAACTGCTATCCCACAAATATAAAAAGTAACAATAATAGTAATATAAATAGTCATAACAACAGAAGTAAAAAGGGTGGTCCTCACACACCCTTTCCTTTGATCATTATATACCACTAGATCCTCTAGCTCCTCTAACAACAAAGTACGGCTATGAAGATACCAAATCTGAAGATTCTCATCAAGAGCTAGAATAGAACATGAAACACAATCAAGAATATAGTATGTTTGATAACCTCACATGGGGGTCATATTGAGGAATGGTTCTTCAATAATATAACTTATGTTTGATAACCTCACATGGGGGTCATATTGAGGAATGATCCTTCAATCAAACCCAAACCAATCAAAGGCTCAATGTGTGTTGGTTCAATCTAAGATTCATAAGAAAGACCTAGCTTCATGGTCTACCATCCACATCAATAATGGAATGGGTCATCTTGAAAAGGACTTAGAAATCATATGAAATGTCTTGAGGGACCGTTAATGTGACTCATTAGAATGACAAACCCTCCTCACAACACATGTAACTAGAAAATCAACTCAAGATAAAGACAAATGGGGCAACTCAACGCCCACCACATGAACCATGTCAACACAATCAACAAAACTTACCTCATGGGGATAGAGCACAAGATATTAATTAGACAAATACATAAAACCCCAAAGGATCTCATTGCCACCTTGGTTCAGAGAACTAGAGCACTTGAGATTGGGGGTACTGAGAAACCATTTGATGCTAACAAATGTGAGACCATGTTCTTTGAGGCAATGATACCATGTGAATCCTTTCATAACCACCAAAAATAATCCTAACCAATGGGTTTCTTAACTACCCCTATATTTAAATTTATACTCTTTAAACATTAGTAATGAGCCTTTTTACCTCTTCCATCTTCATCATACAATGCAACCAACACATTCTAACCTAATAGGATTCATCCCAACCAAGCCTAGAATTATATATCCCCATCTTCATTTTAGTTGATTAATCTAACACACCTAAACTATGCAAATCATTTTGGACTCTAACAACCCTACTAAAACCTTCAACCATAATCAAACTATCAAACACCTACACCAGGACACATCTTGAAGGGACCACCTCCCCCTATACATGATCACTTTTTCAAGGCTTACCTAGAATATTTGAAGGAACCATTAGATCATATAATAAAAAATGTTATTCTACCAAGGCCCCTCCCAATCTTCCTAAATTCAAGGTAGAGGGAGATCCAAATTCCCATATCATGGCATATGCAACCACTTTATGATAACTAATTCCATGGGATGCAATAGTCACAGACATTTTTCCTAAGACCCAAGAAGGAATCACCTAGATTAGTATTATCAACTGCTTAAAGGACCAATACACTCCTAACAACTCATTGATGAGTTTATCATAGCATTTGATATGAACAAGCTAGTACATATAGGAATTTAAGATTTCTTAAGTGTTAAATAAGATAATAACAAATTGGTAGATCACTTTATAACATGATAGAGATATGTTCTCTAATTATCAAGAAGCATGTCACACATGGATGACAAGGAACAATGTGGTCTCTTCTTGTATACCTTAAATAGGGACATACAAGAGGAAGTCCAAAAACTCCCTTAAAAACCCTATAAAGAGGATTTGGAAAGTGTCTTAAGAATTGATCAAATCATAATCAATATCAAAACAACATATGGTGCTAACAAATGATTGGTCACTCAGAACCAAAATACAAACAACAACTATTATGTGCCTAAAATCTTGAAAAGCAATAGAAATTCCATAATGGATGGAGTCACAAGCACTCCACCCATAAAGAACAATGGTGGTGGTAAAAAAATCATAACTACAATAGAAACAACTATAATGGAAACAATAGCTACCTAAATCAGGTGAATCAAAACATACACACAATGATAAACACTATCAACTATCTTCCCTCAAATGACTACTTTTAGAAAAAAACAATTATCAGCAGAGTGACAACTAACCATAGAGGAACTACAACTTTGAAGATAACTAATATGATCCTTATCAAAGACACATGGATGAGGGTACTGATAAATTTTGTTCTTTCCACAAGGTTAATGGACACAATATACAGAAATGTTGAGATTACAATCAATTCATCTCTAAACTTCCCAAGGAACAATGTCTCTTTATTGACATGTTTCTTAACCCTCAAGACATTCCAACAATGGTAACTTCCATGGGCCCATGGTCCCTCAAATTATAAACCTAAGGATCTACCAAGACCCATTTCCCTTGTTGCAAGTATGTATAATCGGTGTTGTCATTGATGTCGACAAGCTTGTGTTGTCATTGGAGTCAACTGTGTGGGTAAGAAATGGTGCAAGAGTATGAGTAGTTAGAGTTGAGTAGATATTGTCTCTGATGATGAGGTTGGTTGAGCAGAGATAAGGTTGATGTAATGGTATAAGTTGTGTAGTTGAGTTGCTTTGCTGAAGATGATTTGGTTACTTTGAAGAGGTGCTAAAGATGTCAAGAATGTGTTTCTCTTGGTTGGTTTCCAAGTGTTTTTGAGAAAATTTGATTAATAGAGGAAACAATGTGTTGAAGTGGCATTTTGGTTTACAGAGTAGTGTTCTAGTTTTACTCCACATTTCCTCTATGTTAAAGATCTGTCTTTGCAGTTTGGATATGTTATTAAGAGATGTTATATTCCAAATTTGGTACTTTGGTTCATTGTGTAGAGGAAGTTGTGTTCACCAGTGTGTGGACTACATTTATGAGTGCTGCAAAGGTGTCTAGGAGAAATGTCTTTTCTCTGCATTTCTCTGCAAAGAGGTTTTAGGTCTTGTGGTTCTAGAATTGTGCTTATAAGGTTTATACATTTCTTCTGTTGAAGTTTTTCGTGGGTTGGTGCTATAGAAGTCAATTTCTAGATATAAAATGCATGATTGAGATAGTTAAGCATACTAGATAAACATGATAAGGTTGTGCGGCAGGTGAAAGTTGTTGTGGAGGAATTTGTTGGATTTCAGGATGTTCATGGAATACTCTAGATTATGTTGAAGCCTTGCATGTGGTCTGCAAGTCATCTTTGGGTTTGAGGAAGCGTTTACTTAAAAGTTCATGTGTTAACACAGGTTTGGTTGACCTTGGGTGTTCACACTATTTGTAGAGGTGCTTCGGTGATTGTGAAAGTGTGAAGTGGTGTGCTTGGATGAATTTAGGTCTGAGGTAGTCAATTTTGGCTTGTATGCTCATTCCTTTTTGGTGCAGAGACCACCATAGTCAATTTTGGCTTGTATGCTCACTAGGAGCCTTAAATTTTGGATTTTATGCTCATTATGAGCCTAGGTGGAGTTATGTATTAGTCTATTATTGTAATAAGGTCTGAGTCAGACCACTCTCTCTATTCTAGATGTCAATCTGGTAGTGGAACTCCAAATAGCATGTGCTATGTTTAGAAAAAATAGCCATAAGGTTAAAATTAGTGAAATTAGTGGGAAATTAGTAATCCTTTTTTCCTTTTGGATAGAAAAAGAATCTTGCATGATGGCAAGAGATGAATTTTCATTGTATTTATCTCTTGGAACTTGTGAATAGAGGGAGATTGAAGTTTGAGGGAAGAAAATAATAGAGAAGACTTTTTTTGGTACTTTTTTCCTATGTAATCCGCTGCTCTTGTGTGTGGTACTTGCCCGTACAGCCATTTCAAGGGCTATCACATTTTGGATGTTGTAAATGCATGTTTTACCTTTCACTTAAACCATATTAGGTGCCTTGACATTGTAGGAGAAGAGAGAACAATTCGTTGTCCCAGTTTTGTTGTTTTGAAGAGGGTTTGGTAGGGTTTTAGGAGTTTGATGGGGTTTTGACCCAAATCATTGAGTTAGAGCCCCAAAATGGATTTGTTGGGTCTATATATCTGTATTATACAATGGTTTTTGTGTGCAGGTGCAACAGAGCAGTCCAAAACAAGTTTTGAGGAAGATTTGGCTTGATATCTCTACGTATTAAGCCATTGGTGATAGCTAGAGGAAGATTTAGTTAGAAAAGTAGTTTTAAATGCCCATAGAGGTCCAAAACCTATTTAATCCATCTATTTTCAATCCATACTAAGTTCTAGAATTGGTTAGGAATTTCTGGGTCATCTTGGTAGGGTACTTCCTTTGTAAACCTAGGGTTAATTACCCCTTGGAACAACAGGTACAGTTATTTTTAGAGGCTTGTGTTCCAAAACAAAGTACCCTAGATGTCAAGTATGTTATATAGGGCCTTAATGGGTATCTAAAGAGATAAATAGTTCTAGGATTTGTTTGGAAAGTTTTGGAGTTAAGCCCTCTAAATCGCATTTCTAGGGCTACAAGGAAAATAGATCATTTGTGAAGGAAAGATTGGAAGGACAACTTGCCAGGTAAATTTTGTTGGGTTAAACTAATTCTTGGGTTAGAGTTAGTAGATTAACCATTAGTGGTCTTTAGTACATGGTTTTGTGCTAGTTGTATTGGTCTATGGTTTTGGAGCTCATGGTTTTGAGCCTATGGTTTTGCATGTATGGAAGTCTATATAATGGCTTGGTGACTCCATTGTATGTGTGGCTGGTTGATGCCTCCAAGCTCAGCTGGGTTGGGGCTGAGGGTTAATATGAAGATCTTCATTGTTGGTCATTCCCTAGTTTGGGGTTTTCAGTGTTGTGATTGTGTTCTTGTTGCATGTTTGATTTGAGTTTCTGTTGTGCATTCTGAATACTTGGCTGTGTATGTTTCTAACAATTGGTATCAGAGCTTGAGTTGCAAGCCCCAGCGTTCATGTCTACAGAGGAGTAATGCAGCTCACAATGTGTGGAGATGAGGTAACATTTATTTTTTGATCTGGTATTCTTGTTGAAACAGAAGGTTTGAGCATGTGCCTCAGTGCTCTAGTTCCCGAAAGAAGGTTGAGCAGGTCTATGCAAGATTGGTTGTGGTTACTGCTGTAGGCATGTTGCCTAGTAGCCAAGGCTAGATGTAGCAAGAACAAGATTGTAATGGAGTTGTATGTAAAATTTAATACATGTATTTGGGTTGATGGCTGTAAGACCTGGTATGGCTTGCTCAATCCCTGAAAGGAAAGTCCTAGTAAGAGAGGAGTTCTCCTAGGTGGTAAGGGGGGCTTAGAGTCATGTGGATTCCTAGTTTGATGTTGATCTCAGTGATAGAGAGGGAATTGCACTTGGTGCTTGTGGAAGGGGGATTTGGTCAAGACCAAGTTTAAAGGGGTGATTGTTGGGTTAAACTAATTCTTGGGTTAGAGTTAGTAGATTAACCATTAGTGGTCTTTGGCACATGGTTTTGTGCTAGTTGTATTGGTCCATGGTTTTGGAGCTCATGGTTTTGAGCCTATGGTTTTGCATGTATGGAAGTCTATATAATGGCTTGGTGACTCCATTGTATGTGTGGCTGGTTGAAGCCTCCAGGCTCAGCTAGGTTGGGGCTGAGGGTTAATATGAAGATCTTCATTGCTGGTCATTCCCCAGTTTGGGGTTTTTAGTGTTGTGATTGTGTTCTTGTTGCATGCTTGATTTGAGTTTCTGCTATGCATTCTGAATTCTTGGCTGTGTAGGAATTTCTGGGTCATCTTGGTAGGGTACTTCCTTTGTAAACCTAGGGCTAATTACCCCTTGGAACAGCATGTATAGTCATTTTTAGAGGCTTGTGTTCCAAAACAAAGTACCCTAGATGTCAAGTATGTTATATAGGGCCTTAATGGGTATCTAAAAAGATAAATAGTTCTAGGAGTTGTTTGGAAAGTTTTGGAGTTAAGCCCTCTAAACCGCATTTCTAGGGCTACAAGGAAAATAGATCATTTGTGAAGGAAAGATTGGAAGGACAACTTGCCAGGTAAATTTATGAGTTTGAAAAGCCTCCATTGGTCAAATGAACATGTATCATGCCCTCCCCAAATGCTGACAGTCATCACATGTGTCCAAACCAAGTTGGGTTCAAGAATGGAGGTTGTAGGTGTCTTGATGTGCAAGTTTGTTGTCCCTCTTTCCAAGATCAGTCACTCATGTTTGTGAGACTTGATAAGTGTTCCCCTATTTTGTATCAAGTGGTATCAGAGCACAAGTTCTAATTGGGAAAGAGTGAAGAAGAAGGAGTACAAGATGCCTCCTAAGAATAGTCCAGTCCTCACTAAAGAAGTGAGATTGATGAAGGAATCTCAAGGAGTCCTAACCAAACTTGCAGCCATTGAAGCAAACTTGAGAAGAGGTGGGGTCATTGAGGAAGACAATGACCAGGAGTGTGAGGGTGAGAATGTAGACCCTCAAGAGGGATCCAGTGAGACAGAGATGGATCTAGATGCAAAAAGGTTTATGAAGATGCTGTAGACTGTGAAAGGAGAAAGCACTGATGTCAAGATGGAGTTGCCCATGTATGAGGGTAAGATGAATAGTGAGGAGGTACTAGATTGGATTGATTTGTTAGATAACTACTTTGAGTACAAAGAGATGCTTGAAGAGAAGAAAGTCAAACTGGCAAAGACCAAGTTGAAGGGAGCAACACTGACATGGTGGAACTATGTTCAGTCAGAAAGAATAAGACAAGGAAAAACCAAAATCAGTTCATGGGATCAGATGGTGTCCAAGGTGAAGGGTCAATTCCTTCCAAAAGATTATGCCATTCAAACCTTCAGAAGGTTGCAGAACTTGAAACATAAAGAGATGGATGTAATGGCCTACACAGAGGAGTTTCATAAGCTCAGTATGAGAACTGGCCATAATGAGGATGAAGTTGAGAAGATTGCTAGATACATGAATGAGCTTGGGTTCAATATCCAAGATGAAATAAGTCTCACTACACCCAGGAATGTGGAAGAATGCTTCTAGTTGGCAGTAAGAGTCGAGGAGAAGATCAAGAGGAAACAAGAACAAAATGGAAGGGGTAGAGGAAAGAACTTCAGAGGAAGAGGAAACTTTGGTGGAAGAGGACAAAAGCAGTAAGGAGAAACAAATGACAACAACAAGGAGAACCATGAACCAAGAGGAGAGTCAAGTGACAACTTCAGAGGAAGGAGATCAAATAGTAGAGGCAGGTTTGGAGGCCATGGTAGAGGGTCAAGCACCTTCACAGGAAAATGCTACAATTGTAATCAAGTTGGACATCCTACATTCAAATGTCTAGACAAACAAACATTGAGTTCACATGGAGGTGATAGAAGAGTCCACATAGTGCAAGAGGAGGACCAAGAGAGTGTAAACTCACATCCTATGCATGCAAGCCTAGAGGCAAGAGAATCCTTAATGATAAGAAGGACATTGTTGAAGGTACCATCAGCCAAAGAGACCCCATAGAGAAAGGCCTTGTTCAGAACACTCTACAAAGCACAAGGAAAGGTATGTAAGGTGATTGTTGATTCTGGTTCTACTAACAATCTTGTGTCTCTGGAAATGGTAGAAAATTTGAAGATAAAGAAGATTCCTCACTCTACACCCTACAAGGTATCATGGCTCAATAAGGGTTAGCAAGTACTTGTGAATGAACAAGCTTGGGTGGACTTCAACATGGGTGGCTACAAGGACAAGATCTTGTGTGATATCATCCCTATGGATGTATGCCATCTGCTCTTAGGTAGACCATGGCAATTTGACCGAAAGACCAAACATGATGGAGAAGAGAAGACATACATGATTGTGAAGGATGGAGTGACCTACAATATTACACCCATAAAAGAAGATGGTGTAGAAATCCATGAAGGACCAAGCATGATGATGGTGAAAGAAAAAGAGTTTTTGAAGACACTAAAAGAAGAAGAGGTAGGATATTGCTACGCCCTTAATATTGGTGTACATAGGGTTATGAATAGTTGGCTTATGGCTATTTTAACTCCTAATTAAGTCATGTTATCATTATTATATTATTATTTAGTCAGATAGGTTAGCCTAGGTGTTATATAGGGGTGTGTCTATTCATCCTATACATAATTAGGTATATATAGGAGGATGTGAGTCTTATTTCATCATCATATTGTGAAGTGTGTTCTCATTGGAGATATTTGGAGGTTTCTGATGCAGGAGCATCTAGTGATGTAAGGGCAATCTTACATCACCCAAAAAGAAGTTAATTCAAAATCATTGTATTTATTTTCATTTCTTTCCATAATTAGTGTTTCTGGTCGCATAATATCCAAAATAATGATGTAGGACTTTCAGTTTTTCCAAAACTGCTAAAAATAGCAACCTGCCTGTTTTGGAAAGTCTACCTGCTATTTTTGGAAAGTTTGCAATTGGGTACAGATTGAAGTGAAAACTTGTAGAAAGTTACTAAATAGAAATATAAGACCTTTGGCAAAGGAATCAGGCAAAGATCATTTGTGAGCTGAAAAATATTAAAGTTTTTGTTTTCTGAAAAGCCCCTAAAAATTTTTGAAACGAGATATGAGGCACTAAAACTTCCCTAAACATCTTGAAAAGGTGATGGAAATCTATTTATAGATTTCTAGCATGATAGCTCACATCGTGAGCTTTCCGACACCGAAAATGGTTCGTCAATCGGACACTCGGATCAAAAGTTATGCTTCCCAGAAGTTTACCTACTTTTATAGGGAGTTGTAAATTTTAAAATTTAGCTAGAGGCCACCAAAAAGTGTTATTTATGGCTATTTTGGGGACCCTGGGCAGTAGTAGACTTAAGGGGGCTAGTGTAGAGTCAAGAATAGGTGGGAAAATAGAAACCCTAGCTGATTTGGGGGTTACAAAAGGTGAAAGATTCCATAGCCTGGTGATGGTAGCTGTAGTGTGTTGCAGCCTGTGGAGGACTGATTCCTCTGATTGTAATTAAGCTTCTGTAATGTAATAAGTTGCCCAAATCAATAAAAGAAAGTTCTATTCTCTGTGTTCAATTTATGTTATTGTGTGTTTTATGATTTACCCCCTTCATCAAGTGGTATCAGAGCAAGGGTTCTTGAGTGTGTAGACAGATCGCCGACCGTGAGGCAGTTTGCACCAGGACCTGAGGTTGTGGGTTTGCTGCGGAGACCGGGATGCCTCCACGAAGAAATCGTGTTGGGAGGAATGCTTTGATAGAAGAGGGTTTTAGATCTAGCTATGAAGAGGGTTTGAGCTGACAATAAGAGACGAAAGCGAAGATGAAGCTAAAGAAGAGCTATCTGAGGAAGAACAAGAAGCTGCCGGAGATCCTGCAGAAGTTAGGTTGTTGAGGGCTATTTTGAAGATCGGAAAGAGGCCCAGGATCAAGGTTTCTACATATTCTGGGGATTTGAACCCAGAACAACTTATTGATTAGATCAATGACATGGAGGAGTATTTCGAGTATGAAGATGTGGAGGACCCAGATCGGGTCAAATTTGCAAAAACAAAGTTGAAGGGCCATGCCAATATTTGGTGGAAGGAGGTCCAACTAGAGAGGAATAGAAGAGGAAAAGGAAAGATCACCAGATGGGATTGGATGTTGGAGAAACTAAAGAAGCAGTTCATTCCTATGGATTATGAGATGGAGTTACTGAAGAAGTTGCAAGGACTAAAGCAAGGTAACAAGTCTATTAAGGAGTATACAGAAGATTTTTATAAGATCACTATCAGGACAGGCCATGGAGAGGCCAACAAGGAGAAGGTGGCCCGATACATTAATGGGTTAAGGCTGAGTATTCAAGAGGAGCTGAGCCTAGTCAGAATGACCACCATAGAAGATGCATACCAGTTTTCCCTGAAGGTGGAAGAGAAGCTGAATAAAAGATTTAACAATAAGCAAAGGGGAAGAGGTCAAGGTGGAAGGACTGGTGAGAGGCCCTATGGAGGCCATAATGAAGATCAAAAGAAAAGTGAAGAAGCTGGCACTAGTCAAAATCAGAGAGGGGATAACGCCTACTGCCCTCGTGACCAGAAAAATGGTGAGCAAAGAGGAAGAGGAAGAGGTAGACCTGGGCAAGGACCCCAAAGAGGAGGTTTTAGAGGAACCTATTTCCAATGTGGGGTAGAAGGGCAATGAGCATACGAGTGTCTGCAACATCAAGGAAGGACAAATAGAAGACCTGAAGGCAATGCACGAGTTGCACATGTAGATGAAGATGCACATTCTGAGCATTCTGAAGATGCTGAAAGGGGAGAAACCCTAGTTGTTAGAAGAACCTTGCTTAATGAGGAGAAAGAACCCAATCAGAGGAAGAGTTTATTCCACACAAGGTGCAAATGTGAAGGTAAGTGTTGTGATATTATTATTGACAGTGGAAGCACTGATAATCTTGTTTCAGAGGAAATGGTTGACAAGTTGAAGTTAACAAGAAGAAAGCATCTGCATCCATATCAGATTGTATGGTTGCAGAAGGACCATAGAGCTTTGGTTAATGAGCAGTGTTTAGTGAACTTCAAGATTGGTGATTACCATGATGAGGTGTTGTGTGATATCATACCGATGGATGCATGTCATATGCTATTGGGGAGGCCGTGGCAGTATGATAGGAGTGTTGTCCATGATGGCCGTTCAAACACATATTCCCTAACAAAGGATGGAGTTCGTCATAAGTTGAAGCCCTTGAAGGAGGTGGAAGAAAAGGTATATAGTACTGCTAGAATTTGCCTGGTAGATGGCAGGAATTTTTTGGAGGGTATGAAGCATGAGCGTCATTCCTTTGCATTGATTCCTAAGATTAGTCAAGAGAACTGTGAAGATGTACCAGTAGAAGTTTCAGATATGTTGGAAGAGTTCCAAGACATTATCTTTGATAATGTACCAGAAGGTTTGCCACCAGTAAGGAAGATAAGTCATCAAATGGATTTGATACTAGGATCCAGTTTGCCAAACAAGGCAGTGTTGTGTGGTTACACAACACGCCCCATTTTGACTTGGCAAAACAGGGACCCAACTTCTTTTGGCTTGGTTTGTTTTTTTTGCTTTCTGGCGGTTTGGTAAAAATCAGTCAAGTGCATCATCACGTTGAGTCAGGATGAGGTAAGTCCCCAATATGAGGTTAGGTTGTCAAAATTCATATTTCGTATCTGTGACCTCATATTCTGAAAGAACATTAAATTTCATGCAGGTTTGCCTTTTACATCACCCTGATATTCATCAGGATGTGAGAGTTATGAACAGTCAAAGTCTTGGTCAAACCTGATATTCGCAAGAGGGGAGATCATATTTTATAATCTGAGTCATGTTGTTTAAAGATCATCATCATATTCGAGCATCCCTTGATATATCCTGCAGCTCAAATATCCGGACATCAACTTTAAATGGTAGTAAGTCTTCCCTGTCAAGCGATCTTTTGTATCGCGAACATCATGTTTTGGAAAGTAACCCGATATTTGTTAATATCATCCTGACACGAAATATCACCCTTAACAGATATCCTGATGACATCATCTGAATATGATAAACGAAGAAACAAACATCCTGATGACATCATCATCATATTTACATTTCGACAGGATATTTTGTAAACATGATCATGTTCGCCCAATGTGATGATGACGTCATGTGACATGGCCAATACAAAGAACAAATATCATGATGACGTCATCCTGATATTCAGAAAGGATTGCAAGTAAGTTTGTCTCGTCATCATCATTTTTTGAAACATCACCCGATAAACCGAAATATCCTCCTGATGTGCTAAAACGTAAACAAAGGGTGCATTGTCACCCGAATCTTGTCGCGATAATAATTTCAATGCTAGGGAGGATGATATCGAAACTCAACCCGATATTTGTGAATATCATCCTGCCCTCATGATATCTCGTCATATGGATATCCCCCCGCTCCCTTTGCCGCCATTATCATTAAATGCGCACGGATATGGTAGGTGATTCCCGCCGACCCCGGAACCCAATGAAACATCTGGCGAGATCCTGAGTTTTTGCACGAATGATCAAAGATTGCAATCTAACTTGTCAGAGTGCCCTAAATTTACCCTAACTGCGAGGTTAAAAGGTAATTCAACCGCCATTGTTACGTTTACCTGCGTAAAATTGTTTTACAGAGCACTAGCCTCCATATCCGCATAACAGCTACCGTTGTGCAATTCGAGCTCACAGATAGAAGGAAGGAAGTGATCAGCAGTTGAATTAAGAGCGTCTTGACGATATACTGGTATTAAGGAAAATCTGCATAACCAGGTAAGTGAACTGAAACCCTCATCATGTTTTTTCTAAATGATGTTGTAAGTTCTGGTTATGTATCCATATAAGTAAGTAGTGTGAAATTGATGCAATAGGCATGATATTTGCAATATGTATGCATGCATATCCCTGTTGTGAGAAGAAATGTTGTTAATTGCAGGTACCCATGGCTGAAAAACGCTTAGTCAAGAGTCAGGAGGAATTCAGCAGGCCTATGTTCTCTTCCCAGAGAGGGGTTCTGTTCAAATATGGAGCAATTACAGACACCCATCAGGGGATTACCAACCTGGAAGCCTGGTCAGCCAAGCTAAATGATGGACAAGACAAGAGTCCGGTATTAGACGCAGTGTTTGTATCGGGTATGTGGAACGCTGCTGGCTTCCCATACTCCATGGAGTCTCCAAAGCTTGTCATTGAGTGCGCCCGGAATTATAACCCTCAGACAAGGCAGGTGGTGAAGCATGGGAGAGTGTATGCAGACCTATCCATCAAAGGTCTCTCCCGAACATTTGGACTGCCAATGGGCAGTAAGGTAAAGAGTGTAGACTTGAAGAAGTCTGAAAGAGAATACAAGGCCAACAAGAAGGCAGCCAGAAAGAACATGTATGCTTGGCGGGCCGAGAACAACACATACAATGCAGCGACCAAGCTCCCCATGCACATGTTCAAGTTTGACTTCAATGAGGAGTATCAGTACATGATTGCCCTTCTGAACAGGGTGACTGGCCAGTCTGATACTGGTGAATTTAGAGATTGGATGTACGGCATAATAATGATGTGTCTGTATGCAGACATCAAGACACTGTGGGGCCAAATAATAAGCGATGCTCTGCATGAGCAGCTGATGAACCTGGGAGGTTCAGATTGTGCATTCTACATGACCTCTTATATCGTGTATTCTTGTGCTTATAGGGGCACTTTTGATGCCCTGGTGACAGATGGAAAGCTCACGGGCACAAATGCAGCATATATCTGGGATCATCATCCCCAGCTGCAAAGAACCAACTATATCAAAGATTACAAACTGGTCAATGATGCATTCTCTATGCATCTGGTAAGGACCATGGAAGATGACAGAACTAAAAGACTGAGCATGGAGGCTCAAGGGGCAGTATACATGCATGGGGCATGGTACATACAATTTGCCACCTTTTCTTATATCAGGATAGAAGGTTTTGAAGGACATCCCCTGATGCTGCCAAGATTATCCTACGGATGCAGTAGTGTTAATGGAATTTATCAGGCAGGGCTCCACCATGATACAGATGTATAAGAATGCCAAGAAGCTGCCACCAATTTTGTTCCCAGTCAGCATCGGCAACTACATGTGCCCTGACTCTGACAATATAAAGAAGGTGATGGTCACCCTGAACAAGATGAATCTACAGCCTTTTCCAATAACCAAACCATATGATCCTTACGGCATAATACAGAAGATTCTAGGAAAGCCTATTCACCAGAGGCACCTAGAGGATTTTTGGGCTGACTGCGAAGATGAGGCAGAGGTGAGGAGGAGGAGGTATCAGAGGTTGACTCTGAACCAGATTAGGACATTTGACTGCATCTCCCTTCCTCAACAGCTAAAGAATGATGATGGCAGGATAATGGTGGATGAGTATGAGCAGAACAAGATTTACAATGATACCATCTCTGCACCTGACCTCACCATGCAGGAGGATATGTCCTTAGACCCATTCCTTGCCAGAACCCTACACTTGACCCAAGCTTGGGTAGATGCACAGGTAGAGGCATTGAAGAAGAAGGGTGTTGCCATCACGGTGGACAACAAGAAGAAGGGGCAGGACATCCCTGCAGATGAATATGACGACTTCCTGCTGGAGAAGAGGAAGACTAAGGGAGAGAGGATCCCTCCACCACAGCAGCCTAGCAAAAGGGCCCCAAGGGGCAAGAAGGTGGAAAAGGGACCCAAAGGGGTCATAATCGAAAGAGAAGTATTCACAACGGAGGAGGCAGCCAAATCAAGATCAGAATCAGATTCTCCTCCAAAGCCCAAGAAAACCAAGACAGCAGAGGCTAGAATCACAGAGACCCAGGAAGTGGGTCAGTCATCCAAACAACCAGGCAAGGATATCCTCATGGAGGAGGAGCTTGAAGAAGAAGAGGAGGAAGCTCCACTAATAATAAGAAGAAAGAGGAGAGCTCCACAGGTGTTGGTTCCCACCACACCTAAGAAACCAAAAACCTCCATGAGAGGTGAGATAAGTCAACCCCCAGCACAATTACAAGGGGCAGGTAGTGAAGTGCTGAAGGAACTTCAGCATAACGTTCCACTTCCTACCATTGTCAAGTTCAAAACTGAACTAGCTGAAGAACAACAAAAGGAAACCTCCCAGACACAAGCGGAAGGGCATGTCTCGCTAGACGAGACAATAAACTTGTCTGATGATGAGGTGGTGTAGGATGTGGCTGCACAAGAAATGGAAACACTGGCTGCTGGTACCGGCATGACTCCTCACAAGCCTCCATCTATTCAATCAGTGCTTGAGGAGATGAAACAAGCAAAGGAAGAGCCAGAAAAGAGCCCAGAGCAGGTAGCTCAAGACATAGGGCTGGACACACTGATCACTGAGGTGACAAGTCCTGTGGTGGTGGATTTAATAGAGAAAAAGGATGCAAGTCCTGAACAACCAGCAGGATCACCTGACAAGGGCCACCTAACAGAGGAGATAGAGATGGCAGAATCTGAAGGCCATGCTATTGAATCAGGCCAACAAAGCCCACAGGATACATTAGCAGGACCTGCTATAGTAGAGGTCCAAGAAGCAAAGGCTGATGAGGAAAAAGCAGCAATAGAAGATCCTGTTGCTAAGACACAAGAGGTGGATAGTGCAGGAACAGAACAGATGCCGTTACTTCAAGCAGACCTCACAGCATCCGGAACGGTGGACATGCCACTAGGAACAGAGAAACCAAGGGAGGATGATCAACCTCCACAAGGGGAAGAACTGGGAACAGGTGAAATAATAATGGAGAAAGATCATGATCATCATGATCTACATACAGGTACACCGCAGGGTTCCCCACACCGAGAAGATGCTCCCCCGGGAAAGGAAGTTCCTCAACAGGAGGAGGCACCACAGGATCAGTAGCAAGGCGAGCATCAAGAGGGAGAAAAGGAAAAATCACCATCTCCACAACACTTGTTGATAGAAACGGGAGATAAGGGTGAACAACACCATGATGCCAAAAAACATGATCAGGTGCCTCCATGGTTAGAAAAAGAGGTAAATGTTGAGGAAGAGATTGAAATTCAAGAGTTCGACGTCTCCACCCTGTTCTCCGCGGATATAATGAAGCCCAGGAGGAAGGCCAGAATGACATCGGCCATCAAGAGAGATCCGGCAACAGGGAAAAGGACCACACAAATTGTTGTACCTGCGGTGGAGAAGGAGAAGGGCAAAATCACTGTGGATGAATTCCAGATAAGCACAGTAGATTTGGGTTTTGCCAATGAGGAGCAGGAAGGTCAGGAGGGAAAGGAAATCATAGACTCTCTAATAAAGAAAGTGAAAAGAGAGAAGGAGAAAAATAAGCAACATAAAGAGCACATTGCTCAGTTGCATGCATACATTAAAGGCTTAACCAATCCTGATGGTACTACAAGTGAAGCTGCAGTCCCATTGACTGCCATTTCTCAGGAGGAAGTCAATAAATTGGACCTCATGAAACATGAGGCTTCCATAATAAGGAAATCGATGTCATCCACATTGGATGATGCTATAGAAATAATGAGGACTTCTTTGAAGAGGTGGAGCATATTAAGTGACTCCAAAACCAAGGTGGACAAATTACAGATGCAGACCGGGAAAAGGTCTTATAAACTGGAGAAAGTCCTCAGCCTGTTGGGAGAAATAAGGAAGATAAACCCACAACTGCTTATCAGTAAGCAGGTATTGAATAATAATACTGCATTATTAATAGACAACTGGTACAAGGATGTGCAGTTTGAATATGGGGTCCTCAAGAGATGCAATAATAAGCTAAGGGAGATCAGCATGAAGTTGTGGGACTTAATGGGCATTGAGGCAGATATGCTAGAAACACTAGAAGGCAAAGTAGAGGGGAAAATAGAGAATCAAGATGAAGACTCTGCCCTTAAGGCTTTGCGCAGCAACTTCCAAATGGAAGCAGATGGTCCACTCATCCACTTGACAGAACAAGTGATAAATAAAATAATGAGAATCAAGGTCAAGATGGAGACCTACAATGAGACATTGTAGGACAGGGAAAATAAGCTGGATAACAACAGGGATAAGTATGAGGCACACAAGCACGCCATTATCAAGGCAAAGACTCAAGATGGCGGAGGAATAGATCAGGTTGTGCAGTCATATGAACAGATTCAGAGCAGCATGCAACCCCATATGCAGCAGCATCATCATCAGGATAGCGAAGGTTTAGGAAGCGATGCACATGATGATGACCCGCATGAATCAGCTGAAGAGCATGATGGAGATACATCATGAAGGGGAATATTTTGCATAGGTAATATAGATAGTTGCCAACTGGCAACTTGTGCCTTTTTTGTGTGAATTGACAAGTCATGGAATGATGACCGCTGATTTGTATTGATGAATCAAGACCTTTGATCTTTTGTAACTACCTCCTCACCTTATTCTATAAAAGGTGGTGGAGTGCCTTGTTGTAGAGATTCGAAACTTAATTGAAATCTGTTTGCTGAAATATTCAGGGCTCATTTCAAAGCTGCTGTATATGTACATGTCTTTTGCATACTTAATGGAAGAGAAGAGTATTTTGATTACAAACCTTCGCAAATCTTGAGTAATCTGTGTTTGAATTCTGGATATATGCTTTGATTTGTTGCGTCCCTTGGAGTGCTCATCATGTTGCATGTATTATTTTCATTCATTATCCTCTGAAGTTTGCATCAACTGTATCTAGCTGTGGAATGTCCTGGTGAACATATGGTTTGATTTCTTCTCCTCATGACAGTATCAAGCATGTATGTGGATCAAAAGCTAAAGGTTCAACTTAATTAGAAGTATTTCCTTTTAATTTCTTTCAATTTCAGAGCATTTCACTGTCGCAATTGCAAATAACTGCTAATCTTAAGCAAATAACACAAAATATGCAGACATCTCATAGATAATAGTAAATATTTAGCATATTTGAACACTAAGCATACACAATTGAAAATATCATGCAAAGATTGAGGTATTTTACTTCTTTTCATCAAATAACTGCATAATTTGACTTCTCTGTAAGGAATTTCTGCAGGAACGTCATGATGATGGTACATTTTCACATAAGGCCCCAAAATGGAAACAGCAATTCACATTAACTACTGAGTAACGTCAGTCGATTAAGACCTAATCACCGGAGACTTGGGATCATGAATTCTCTAAATTCACTGTATCTTTCAAGATGAATAAAGGTTAATGTGTACTTTTATTCTATGTTTGTTTGTGACTAACATCATAACCAACATAAATTGGCGCTAGAAGGAGGGCCTAGTCCAGAAAACCACGCTCATCATCATTATTTTTAGGTTTGATGACGCATAGAGTAAGGTAACCTCAGATCGCCTGTGAATTTCAGTAAATTACGTAAATATTTACTGTGAGAAGTTTGTACGTGTTCATTCTATGTAAAGATTTCCAGATCTCACGTAAATATTGCAAGCTTTACAGTAGACCTTTCTGACTTCACTAAATATTGGCCAAAGATACGTAAATTTGTTCAAATTTTGAAGAATTTAGGCCTTAAGCACTTTAGATCTCGTGCTACGGGTCATGATACCCCAATATCCTATCATATTTATAGTATCTTCACAAATATTTCATAAATATCCAGTCTGATTTGCCATCTGACTGCAAATATCACCTCATCCGGTGGAATCCAGCCAATATTTGCAAAGTTTCAGCCAATTTGCCTCCAAATCGAGAAATCCTAGCTCACAGGATAAATACCAGGTCTAGACCTAGTGAAATTTTTGAAGAATTGCCTGTTAGAGGTTTCAGACCTAGAACTGTAGACATTCATCATACTCCAGGGTCTAGTGCGTCTAGAGCTTCTCCAGAACCTCCTCCTGTAACTCTTGTTGGTTTGCAAATACCTTCCAGTATATCCGCGACACCTCCTATTCAACCTCAAGGTGTGCCTTTAGTTCAACCTCAGCCAATTGCACCACCAGCTCAACCTCCTCAGGTTACAATGTCTTTCTTTGCAGCAGAGTCACCTTTGACTTTTATTGCATATCATGAGTTACCAAAGAATCCAGACAAACTTTGTCCAAAATATCATCCTTATCAAGATGCTGATGATCATATCAGGACATTTAAAGAGGCTTGCTGCAGAGCCAGAATAGAGCATCAGGACGTGGTGTGCAGATTATTTCCTTTTTCCTTAGGGGAAGAGGCTTATAATTGGTTCATCAGTCTGGGCCAATCCTCTGTTGGTTTATGGGCTGTCTTAGAGAAAGCCTTTCTTGACAGGTTCAAGGTCCCTATTGATCCATCTATGAATTACCATATGTTTGCTACAATCAAAAGATTTGAGAATGAGCCTATTGCTAATTTCAATGCTAGGTTCCAGAAAATGTTGTCCAAGCTAGTTGCCCCATATGTAGTAGCTGATGCTGCTGCTAGGAGTATCTATTATTCAGCCCTGGATCCATTAACTTCCATGTTCATCAGGAGAACACATCCAGAGATCACTACATTGACAGGAGCTTTTCAAGAAGCTATCAAGGTAAATTAGCAGTTGATACCTGCTCCTACTCCGAATATAGTATTCCCTACTTTGCCTCGCATGCAGTCACAATATCCTGCACAGTATCCTGCACCGTATCCTCCACAATATCCTGCACAATATCCAAATGGAGCAGTGATACCTCCAGCAGTCATGCCTGCACCTTTGCAAGTACCTCCATTGAGCATTATGCCTCCTCCTAATGGAAATGGCCAATCATTGCAATATCCTGCACATGCTCAGACACCTCAGGGTACCGATTTATCTAACAGTAACCATGGATCTTCTTTTTTCAAGCCTCAGACCGAAAATATAGTGGCCAAAGCCCAAGAGGAAAAGGAAGAAATCAAAGAAATTTCTGCTCAATTGAGAAAACTCACCACCGAAGTAACACATTTGAGAAATCAAGGGTTTTATGCACAGTCAGGTCAGAATAGAAATTATTCCAATGATAGACCAAACTACCCTGACAGAGGATATAACAACAGTAATTTCAACAATAATGGTGGAAACAACAATAATCCACCTAGACAGCCCAGAATATGGAACTCCAGGCCAAATAACGGTTCATTACCATCACCCCTAGATAATCAGCCTCCGGGTGAAGCTAAACAGACTACTAGAGTCAATCTTGCTGAGGCAGCCCTTACCAATTGGTGTAGGATCCACAATACCAATGCACATGCAGAATTAGATTGCCCACAATTTAGGATTGCTGCCAGCATCTTTCAGACTGAAGTGTCCAACACTTCTGGAAATCCACCTCAGGTAGAAGGAAATGAGATAGTTCCTTGTGGATATGATTCAGCTTTTGTGCTAGAAACGTACACTAATCAGCCTCATCCGAGTTATGATCAGACCTGTGAGGAATCTACTTTAACTTTCGAAACGAATTATGTTTTTCCTTTTGAGGATGAAAATGAACCTGCAAGAGAGCATGAGGAAGTACATGCATACCAACAGCAATATCCTAGTAAGCACAATTATAACCTGAGAAGTAATGCCAATAGACCTACTGGTCCGTTGACATCATCTTTACCTCCAAACAACTTCAATACACCTCCTGATCCTAAGGCTAACAATAACCCTGGGTTCCCTAAGGTGAATGCTCAGTACTTGTCACCTCAAAACACCATATCAAAGGTCGTAAATGCACCTCAGGAGTCTGACAAGTTAGTCAGCTATTTGGCTGATGAAATGAAGAAAATCAAGATCAGCCTGTCCTTATCGGAGTTACTGAAAACTCCTGCCATCAAAAAGGCATTCATGAAGTCACTAGATGATCCTGCTCCTAAAGAGGATAGTCATCTTTCAAGTCAATCCAATGGCGAAGACCATGCTGCTAAGGATAATATTATCAAGCCTAAAGTGTCATCTACAGTCCAAGCCGCTGAGACCTCCCACATGACCTTGTATAGAGATAAAACTGAATCACCTCCGTTTCTCCTCACCATAAGAATGTTCAGCAAAAACTTGCACAACTGTCTGGTGGATTCCGGAGCCTCAACGAATGTTATGCCTTTGTCAATATGCAATGCATTAGGACTGCATCCTGCTAAATCCTTAAAGAAGGTCACTCAACTGGACAAGACAGAAGTAAGTGTAGTAGGAGAATTAACTCACATTCACATGCAGTTAGCGTCTGATCCTAGGATCCAGTATTACATTGACATTCAGGTAGTTGACATACCTGATACATATGGGATGTTGCTTAGCCGAGATTGGTCCAAAACGCTTAATGGATATATGTCCATAGATTTCAGTCACATGTGGTTACCATGGAAGGGTATACCTAATCAAATCAGGATTGATGCTGAACCTAGGATGAAACATATGATCACAGAGTACAACAAAACAAATGAGATCATGTATGTAAACGTAGAGCCTAGAGTTTATTGCATCAGGCCGCAGACTGTTAAAATAGAAGAGATCTTGATGCTTGATGTTCATCATCATCATGATGATGATTATCATGAGGACGGGTCAGTTATAGAATTTAATAATGATCCTGATAATGAAAATGAAATGAATCACTTCAGAGATTTTGAGATGCATTTATCTATTCAGGTAGAGCGTTGTCAATTATTAAATATACCTACTAGTGATATTTTGATTGATGGATGGTGCAGATTACATGGCGAAGCACACTCAGAAAAGACTTGTGAACCATGCTTAGACATGATGATACTGGAGCAGACGTATAGTGAGGCATCATCATCATATTCCGAGGTGAGTGTTACATCTGATGATGATGACGATACTAATTCTTATCTATCTTCTGCAGGAACAGAAGAGTCGACAAATCATGATAGAGATCCTATCCTGAAAATAGAAGAAATCATGGTGTCCGATCAGATGAATGACGTGACAAAAGAAAAGATCACCCCTGGTAGCGATTGCTTCATGGAACCAGATTATGAGTTGTCTGATGAAGACAAAGGTAGTGACCTGACGAAGTTCGAAGAATTTCTGGTAAAAGAAATAGAGAAGATGACACGACAGCATAAATCTCCCCACGAGGTGTTAATTAAAGGTTGGTGTAGGCTGCATAAGGCACCTCACTCTGAAACAACTTGCTCACTATGTTTACACATTTTGAAGAAGCATGCAGCTGTGGATCCTAAACATCATGCTCCTGCTGAGATGGGAGAAAAAATAGAAAAGCCATCAGGCTCGCAAGAAGAGGGAAAGAAGAAACTTAAGGATGATGATGTCCCTAAGATAAAATGGATATCAGGCGGAGCAGCAGCTAGAGCTGCCAAGAGAAAAGAAAGTTCAACTAAATGTCCTGCTGAAGATAAACCTTGGATCCTGAGGTTTGATGGATCCAAGTCTAAGCAAGGTGCTGGGGTAGGAATAGATCTCATTGATCCATCAGGAAAATCCTATTTAGCAGCTTACAGACTACAGTTCCCCTGTACTAACAATGTCGCAGAGTATGAAGCTCTGATTCATGGAATGTTGTTTGCTCATAAGAAAAAAGTGAAGATCCTGCATGTCTTTGGGGATTCAGAACTAGTTGTGAGGCAAGTAAGAGGAATTTACTCCTGTAACTACAGAAAACTATCAAATTACAGACATCGAGTGTGGGACCTGATTGAAGACTTTGATGCCTTTAATATCATTCACGTACCAAGAGAACAGAACCAGAGGGCAGATGCACTCGCCCAGGCCGCCAGTACGTTGGAACCGCTGTCTATATCTGGTCTAAAGAGATTTTCAGTAGAATTGGTGTCAGTGCCTTCAGTACCTGACATTGTGACTAATCTCTAGGTGTTTGATGACTAATCTTGGACTTTATATCAAACAGAGACATATTTGAGGCTCAGATTATAGATGAGAATGGTATGGAAGATCATGTCTGGGAAGAAGATGAGATATTAGAGTTGCCTAGCAACAGAATTCCCAAAGGTATGATTGAATTAGAAAGGGCTTTTGATCTAGATAATATGCTTAAACATAAGGACCTGCCCAAGGCAGATGGAGGTCAATATTCACAAGTGAATATTGGACAAGCTGATGACAAGAGAAACGTCTTATTGGGTAAAGTATGTACACCAGGAGAGTTAGAAGGAATAACTCAGGCCCTTAAAGATTACATACATGTGATTGCATGGACTTATGATGAGCTAAAGACATATGACACTCCTGTCATAACTCATACTATACCTCTCAAGCCAGATGCAAAACCTTTCAGACAGAAGCAGAGGCCAGTCAATGCTCTGCTTGAACCAATCATCCTTGAAGAAGTCAAGAAATTGTTAAATGCCCGGATAATATTTCCTGTAAGGCACTCCACTTGGGTGGCAAATCTTGTGCCAGTTAGAAAGAAGAATGGAGACATCAGGTTATGTGTAGATTTCAGGAACCTGAACAGAGCATCAGAAAAGGATAATTATCCTTTGCCCTCCTTGGATGAAGTTCTACAGATTGTAAATGGAGCCAAAATGATGTCCTTCTTGGACGGTTTTTCAGGATACAACCAAGTGATGGTTGATAAAATTGACAAATTGAAAACTGCCTTCACCACAAAGTGGGGGATATTTGCATATAGATGTATGCCATTTGGACTCATAAATGCTGGAGCTACATTCCAGCGAGCAATGGACATAGCCTTCAGAGGCTTAATAGGAAAGTGTATAGTCATCTACATGGATGACCTGACAGTTTTCTCTAAGGAAAGGGGAAATCATGTTGCTGATCTCAGAAGTGTACTGAAGAAATGTGAAGAGTACGGAATATCTTTGAATCCTAAGAAGTGCATATTCGGAGTCACAACAGGAAAATTACTAGGCCACCTGATCACAGAAGATGGAATTATCATCGATCCTGACAGGGTGGAGTCTATTATGAAGTTACAACTTCCAGGAAGCAAAAAGGAACTTAAGTCCTACTTTGGTAAGATAAATTTTGTGAGGAAGTTCATCACCGACTTTGCTGAAATTGTCAGACCACTAAATGCCATGTTGAAAAAGGATGCACAAATTGAGTGGACACCAGAAGCCAAGGCTGCTTTTGAAGATATAAAGAAGGCCATTTCAGATGCTCCTGTCCTCATTAGTCTAGATTATACAAGAGATTTCTACATCTACTTGTGTATATGGAAAAATGAATTAAATCTAAACTAAATAAAACCAAAGAACCCAATAACATAAAGGAAACGAATCTAAGTAAAAGCCATAAATCACAAATCAAAGACACATGAAAGCTCTTACCAAAACCTGTATTGTTCCCTTTTGGAGATATGTGGATTGCTCAATGTAGTTGCAAAGCCATAGCTGCAACAAGCAAGTGTAGTGCTCAAGAGATCAATGTCAAATGATCGTAAGGTTGCTCAATCGACGCGTTGTGTATGCTCGAAGCTCTGTTAAGTATGCCTGAGAATACGATCGAAGAGAGAGACTAAATGAAGGAGATGAGGGGGGTTTATATAAGTTTCAAGGAAAATCGATCAACAGTCCAGATAATTCAGAAGAATCAATGGAGGAGATAAGTTGAGGAATGTGCAACGAATGAGAAGAAGACATGTGTCTTGCTTGCTTTTGCATGAGAGGAGTTATCAAGAATAGAAGAATGAGTTAACTGAAGAGATAAATCAATTAAAAGAATAAAGCAATCAGTTAAGTGATTTAAAACAAGAAGAAGGGATTTGCATGAGAAAAGAAGATATTTTGCTTTATTAAATATAGAAATATTTAATTGATGAGCAAGAAAGCTTTAGTTATATTAGAGATAACTCGAATTAGAAGAAAAAGCAACTTAAATAAATAATTGATTTATTTAAATTTAGAGAAGATATTTTGGAAGAAATAATTAAATAATTAGAATTATTTAATTTAGAAGATTTAAAAGCAAATTAAATAAATAAATTTATTTAATTGTTGTGCATGATTTTGGAAGAATGATTTTTGATTTAATTAAATAATTTAAGAATTATTTAATTTTAGATAAGAGGGAATTTGTGAATTAATTAAATAATTGGATATATTTAATTAATGTGGACTTGATTTTTGGAAAGAGGATAATGATCTAATTAAATAATTAAAATTATTTAATTGTGGAAGAATATAGAGGAATTTAATTTAATTAATTAAATAAAGAGGATTTATTTAATTAATGTTGAATTTAGGAGATTTAGAAGAATTTGATGATAATTAATTAAATAATTAGATTATTTAATTAATGTTGAAATGCAGGTGATTAGGAAGATAATGGAATGTCAGTGATTTGACGACACGGTCATTTTAGGGTGTCTACATTTTGCCCCTCTTTGATGCAATGCAGCATGTAGCGTTGCGTCAAAGAAAATGATTGTTGAAGATGTAATACAATTTTTGATGCCCCAGTGTAGGTAGTTGCCCCAGCGTAGCTAGCGTAGGGTGCCCCCTCGAGAGGAAAGATAGGGAAGCGACAGAAGAACTGTGTTGACACTCGACTAGAAGATTTGTTGGAGATAGGCGAGGTTGGGTTGATGATAGATAGAAGAAAGGAGATATGAGAGAACATAAGAGAAAGACTGTTGATCGATTAATGTTGGAAAACTATATAAGGCCATGGATGAATGGATGGGTAGATGGATGAGCTTGTTGCAACGGTTTCACAAATATTTAAAAAGAGCAATCCTTATTTTTGATATAGCACGTGGATAGTTTGCCACCAAGGTATAAAAGACCAAGGTGCAGTAATATCTGAGTGCGTGGACGTTGACTCTGCAAGCAAGCGGTTTGAACTTAGATCCCCTTAGACATAATATAACCTTGTTGGAACATGTGAATAAGCCATAGTCTTGAACATAAAATAAAATTCAATACATGTAAATGCAAGAAGAATTATTAATATGTAAGATGCTAGGTCGTAACACACACAAGATAAATAGAATGCCAAGAAAGATACTAAAGATCATTCCTCAAACACAGCACACGAAAACAATGACTATGCCCCCATTCCGTACTGCATCGCAACATACCAAGATTATAGATAAATCAAGGTAGTCTTGAATAGGTATTGGAAAAGGAACAAAAAATAAACCATAACACAAATTGACTGACTTTACAAAGTAAACATATAGCCAACATATTCTCTTGCCAAAGAGGTTTGCTCAGGATAGATTGGATAGGAAAGATAACAGCCTTATCATAGGAACTCTGTGTCCGTTAAAGGGGGCTATCTACCTAAAAAGACAATGTCTCACTTGCAGGAAATGCCACATGTTGCAGGAGACGCGTGTGTTGGTCTCGACAATGGAACACTTCGTAGAAGACAAGCTTGTTGATCTAGGGCTTGGTTAAGCGGTACTTAGCTGATGTTGGCAATCGGTATGCAGGATAGTAGATGACTCTGGAAGAAAGCCTCTTTGCTTTAAGTTTGTGAAGGACTACTGCTTTGAAAGGATGTGCTAGCTTGCTGCTTGAGTTAGTCAAGTTGAGGCGAATGGATTTTGACAAACGGAAGACTAGAAGGATGGAATGCTAATGGATTGGGACGGGTGGAGAATGATGGATCGTGTGTGCCTGAGTACTGGATACATCCTTCGTATTCCAGACTGCCTACATACCCTGTATCCACGGGATCAAGGCACACGACGATGGAAGGTGAACGTGATAAATATGTAGTTCTGGATAGAGTGATGAATGGGTCAAGGTGAAAGGGGGAGATCTTATGTACCTGAGTACTGGAAACGTCCTTCGTATTCCAGACTGCCTACATACCCATATCCATGGGATCAAGGTACCTTAAGACTAGGAAGAGATGATATGTAGTTCTGGTTAGTGTGATGATGTGGGACAAGAGCGGAGAAGAGGTGATCTTATGTACCTGAGTACTAGAAACGTCCTTCGTATTCCAGACTGCCTACATACCCATATCCATGGGATCAAGGTACTTTAAGATTGCGAAGATGAAAGTATGTAGTTCTGGTTGGAGGTGATGATGTGGGAAAAGAGCGGAGAAGAGGTGATCTTATGTACCTGAGTACTGGATACTTCCTTCGTAATCCAGACTGCCTACATACCCATATCCATGGGATCAAGGTATCTTAAGATTGAGAAGATGATAATATGTAGTTCTGGTTATTGTGATGATGTAGAACAAGTGTTGAGAAGATAACCACCTTATCGCAGGAGCGAAGTGTCCGTTAAAGGGTGTTACCTGTGGAAATGAGACAAGATTGAAGTATGCGCTGCGAACCACGAACAAGGAACCAATCCTAGACTAAAGCTAAGGAAAGAGTTGCCCCCATTCTGGTAGAGGAAACTGTAGGTGTGACCGCCGAAGAAGACACAAAAAGACTTGACCTAGGACAAGACAGTGTTAACTGTAGACACAGATCAAGACGTGGGATGACGATGAGGGACACTGACAAATTTCCAAGCTATACTAGATAGGGAGATGGAAATGCAAACAAAGTCAATGGTTTTATTATGGATGGATGGATGAAGCAGGTGACGAACTGGACAAGGAGTGGACAGGACTCGATAGACGATGGATGCTGACTCTACGCATAGCGCCTGTTTGCCAGGTTTTCACTATGGTACTTATCCAAGGTGCCTGTTTGCTAGGTTTTCACCAGAGGATGGATGTTTTTGTATTTTTGATTTTTGTATTTTTTTGATTTTTTTGACTTTTTTGACTTTTTTGATTTATTTTGATTTTTTTTTTTTTTTGTGGGAATACTCTGAGGATCAGGCATAGAACTTCTTGAGATGGACACTGTTAAGTGGCTCATCTAGAGGAATGCCGTCAGGTGTAGCTAAAGTATAAGCTCCCGAGCCATATGCTGCTGTGACAATGAAGGGACCTAACCAGTTAGGCTCAAACTTGCCCTTCTTCTCTCGATCTGCTTGATTTCTCTGATTCTCCTTAAGTACAAGATCACCAACTTGAAACCGTCTTTCTTTGATCTTTTTGTTGTAATTACGCCGGAGGCGGTTCTGAAAGACATGGAGATGATTAAGTGCGGCAAGGCGCCTCTCATCTAGTAGTTCAAGCTCAGCTAATCTGGAAGTGCGATACTCATCTCCGTCGATCAGGTCCTGCATGGATACTCTGAGGGATGGGATCTCGACCTCTATAGGTAGGATGGCTTCAAAGCCAAAGACCAAGGCATATGGTGTGGCACCAGTTGGTGTTCTGATACTAGTGTGGTAGGCCCATAGGGCGGGATTAAGTTGCAAGTGCCAATCACGACCAGCTTCATTGACTGTTTTCTTGAGGATTTTGAGAATGGTTTTATTGGAAGCCTCAGCTTGGTCGTTACTCTGTGGATAGTAGGGAGTTGAAAAGCGATGTTGGATATTGTATTGTATGCATAAGGCACGAACCTCTTGGTTCTTGAATGGTCTCCCATTATCAGTGACAATGGCTTGGGGAATACCATACCGGCATATGAGGTAGTTTAGGATAAACTTGGCTATTTGCTTACCGGTGATATAGGTCATAGGAATGGCTTCCACCCACTTCGTGAAATACTCAGTGGCGGTAATGATAAACTTGTGCCCATTGGAGGAGGAAGGGTGGATTTGTCCTACGAGGTCGAGACCCCATTGAGAAAAAGGCCACGGAGTAGTCACAGGTTGTAACTCATGAGCGGGTGCGTGAATCAAATCTCCATGCTGCTGACATTGTAGACACTTCTTAGCAAACTGTGTGGCATCTTGCTCTATTGTAGGCCAGTAATAACCTGTTCTGAGTATCTTCTTAGCAAGATTAGGACCAGTAGAATGTGCGCCACAAACACCTTCGTGTATGTCTCGTAAGGTAGCTTCGGCTTCTTCCGCGTTAAGACATCGTAAGAGGATACCATCGAGACTCCGGCAATATAGTGTATCACCCAGAATGATGTAACGAGAGGATCGACGGACAAAGGTTTTACGTTGAGTGGATGATAGGTCAGGGGGAAAGGTTTTGTTCTTGAGGTATTCATAGATATCTTCGTACCATGGGGAATTGGGACCAACAAGTTCGCAGATGATTTCAGTAACAGGAACATCGACGGCTGGTATCAACAATTGCTCGATCAAGAATTCACATTTCTGTGTATTTGTAGGCATGTCAATTAGTGACCCTACAGAAGCCATAGAATCTGCAGCTTTGTTATGTTCTCTTGGAATTTGCTCAAATGTGATGGTAGAAAAATGTGGTTTATAGGCATCCACTAGTTGTTTATAGGGGACCAACTTTTCATCCTTTGTTTGGTATTCATCTGTGACTTGGCGAATGACTAGCTGTGAGTCTCCATATACTTGTAATTCTGTGATGTCCCATTGAACTGCTGTATTGAGACCTATGAGGAGTGCTTCATACTCAGCTATGTTGTTGGTGCAAGGGAATGCTAGCCGATATGACTTTGGAATGTAGTCATTCTGAGGTGTAACAAATAAGATGCCTGCTCCTGAGCCATGCTGTGTGTAAGAGCCGTCAAAGTATAACTTCCACATTATGGAGTTAGCAAGAGTGAATAGATTCTCATCAGGAAAGTCTGCGACCATAGGATGTGTATCTTTCATAGGTGCTTCTGCTAGTTGATCCGCGAGGGCTTGTCCTTTAATTGCTTTACGATCGGTGTACTCAATGTCGAACGCACTAAGGATCATAACCCATTTAGCTAGTCTGCCTGTGAGAGCTACTTTTGCTAGTAGATACTTCAAGGGATCAATCTTGGCTATCAGATTTGTGTGTTGGTTCAGCATGTAATGCCGCATCTTTTGGGAGGCGAACACTACTGCTAAACAAGCCCTTTCCATTGGGGAATAATTGAGCTCATATCCCACCAAGGTTCTACTGATGTAATAAATTGCATGCTCCTTTCCTGTGTCATCATTCTGTGCTAGCAGAGCCCCTAGGGCTGAGTTTGTAGTGGAGATGTACAATATCAAAGGTTTGTCCGCAACTGGTGGAACCAATACAGGAGGTGTAGCTAGATACTCCTTAAGTTGATCAAACGCTGCCTGACACTTGTTGTCCCATCGAAATGAGACATCCTTTCGGAGTAAGTGTTGAAAGGGTTGACATTTATCTGCTAGCTGTGATATGAAACGCCTGATGGACTGTAACCTTCCTTGGAGGCTCCTTAATGCTTTAAGGTTCTTTGGTGGAGGCATCTCCACTATAGCTTTTACTTTTGCTGGATCTACTTCGATGCCCCTACGAGATACTATGTATCCCAACAGCTTCCCTGACGTGACACCGAAGACACACTTCTTAGGATTAAGTCTTACTTGGTATTTTTCAAGCCTGTCGAAGATCTGTCCTAGGACTTGTATATGTTCTGCTCTAGAAGATTTAGCCAATATATCATCCATATAGTCTTCCATGATGTGATGAAATAGATCGTGGAAGATCACTGTCATAGCTCGCTGATAGGTTGCTCCTGTATTCTTCAGACCAAACGGCATAACACACCAACAGTAATTGCCCCAAGGACATGTAAAGGTTGTTTTGTGTTGATCCTCCTCAGCTATTCTAATCTGGTTGTAGCCTGAGAATCCATCCATAAGAGAAAGCATCTCGTGACCTGCTGTCAAGTCCACTATAATGTCAATGTTTGGTAGTGGAAAATCATCTTTGGGACATGCCTTATTGAGATCTCTGAAATCATTACACATGCGGATGCGCCCATTAGGTTTAGACACAGGTACAATGTTTGAGACCCAATCTGAATAGTCGATAGGTCGTATGAATTTTGCGTCTAATAGCTTTTGTACCTCCACCTTCACTAAGAGAGCTATCTGTGGGTGCATCTTTCTCAACTTCTGTTTGACTGGTTTCACCTTGGGATCAACTGTGAGATAATGAACTACCAGCTTAGGGTCTAGCCCTGGCATATCTGCATAGGTCCATGCAAAGTTGATGGTTCGTTGTAAGAAGAAGCTGTTAAGATTTCTGTGCTCTGTGTCAGATAATGATGCCGCTAGGAATGTTGTCTTTGGATTTTGTTCTGTACCTAGGTTGATCTCTGTAGAATCTTCCACTAGTAGAGCTGATTTCTCTTGATACTTAGAAGGTAAGGGAAGGTCAAATCCTCCATCCTCAGGTGCCACAGTTGGGTTTTCACCTTTGGATACGTCCTTTATTTTTACTATTTTATGATCAGGAGGTGCCACAGTGTGGTTTTCACCTAGAGATCTTTCTTTATTTGCACTTTTGCGACTAGAGGATTTGGCATTCTCACCAAAGTAAGCCATGGGCTCTAGTTCCATTACAAAACCTGCCTTGTGATCGCCAAGAGGGATACCTTCCCGAAGTCCCATGAACTCAGCTAAAGCTTCGTCATTCTGAAATACATCTATAACGGGGGCCCCTTGTTGGTCCCAATCGATAAGTTCAGGGTAGACAAGCGTGACATTCTGGGTGCTGGTGGTGGAAGTTAAGGATACGGAGGATAGTGTAAAAATGGAGGATTCTGCGAATAGATTGGTCATGTGGAGGGAAGAGTCATCAGTGATATCCTCTGTAGATGTCGAATCGGTGGGAAACTTGTCAGCTACCTCGTCGAGGATATACTCGATGTCCGAGGCGCGTGGTACCTTCTTACCAAATCCTAATCCTTTCTTGTCTAGCTTCTTTGTTACCACAATGGGCTCCATAGTGCCTTGATTCTGTTTCCCAAGGCCACCTTTGCCTTTATAGCCCATGTTTTTCACTATCCTTAAGCCATTGCCATACTGCTTGACTGGTATCGTGACTGGTTCTTTCTCCTTGTAGAGCCAAGAAGAGATGTCCTCAATTATTTTCTTTGACGCAACGCTACATGCTGCATTGCATCAAAGAGGGGCAAAATGTAGACACCCTAAAATGACCGTGTCGTCAAATCAGTGACATTCCATTATCTTCCTAATCACCTGCATTTCAACATTAATTAAATAATCTAATTATTTAATTAATTATCATCAAATTCTTCTAAATCTCCTAAATTCAACATTAATTAAATAAATCCTCTTTATTTAATTAATTAAATTAAATTCCTCTATATTCTTCCACAATTAAATAATTTTAATTATTTAATTAGATCATTATCCTCTTTCCAAAAATCAAGTCCACATTAATTAAATATATCCAATTATTTAATTAATTCACAAATTCCCTCTTATCTAAAATTAAATAATTCTTAAATTATTTAATTAAATAAAAAATTATTCTTCCAAAATCATGCACAACAATTAAATAAATTTATTTATTTAATTTGCTTTTAAATCTTCTAAATTAAATAATTCTAATTATTTAATTATTTCTTCCAAAATATCTTCTCTAAATTTAAATAAATCAATTATTTATTTAAGTTGCTTTTTCTTCTAATTCGAGTTATCTCTAATATAACTCAAGCTTTCTTGCTCATCAATTAAATATTTCTATATTTAATAAAGCAAAATATCTTCTTTTCTCATGCAAATCCCTTCTTCTTGTTTTAAATCACTTAACTGATTGCTTTATTCTTTTAATTGATTTATCTCTTCAGTTAACTCATTCTTCTATTCTTGATAACTCCTCTCATGCAAAAGCAAGCAAGACACATGTCTTCTTCTCATTCGTTGCACATTCCTCAACTTATCTTCTCCATTGATTCTTCTAAATTATCTGGACCGTTGATCGATTTTCCTTGAAACCTATATAAACCCCCCTCATCTCCTTCATTACCTCGCTCTCTCTTCGATTTTATTCTCAGGCATACTTGACAGCGCTTTGAGCATACAACGATTCGATTGAGCACCTTTAAGATCTTTTGACATTGATCTTCTTGAGCCACTTACGATCTTTTGACATAGATCTTCTTGAGCCACTTTACGATCTTTTAACATTGATCTTGGCACAACTTCACGATCTTTTGACATTGATCTCTTGAGCACACTATTTGCTTGTTGCAGCTATGGTTTCGCAACTTCATTGAGCAATTCTACATTCAATCCAAAGGAAACAACACAAATTTCGGTAAAAAGTCTTTATTGCATTGATTATTTGTCATGGCTTTTATTTAAATTCGTTTTCTTTATGTTATTGGATTTTTGGTTTTTATTAGTTTAGATTTAATCTATTTTTCCATATACACATTCAGTTTCCTCTTCCAATAACCGTCTCAAGAAGATGGGGTTTGATCTACGATATAACCTTGTGGGACAAAATCTGGAGGCAAGCCTGTGGTATACTGCGGTGCATTTATCAAAGGGGTTCTATCCTCATGAGGATTGCTTAGTTCATCTATGTGCGGCATGTTTGGAGAATTGATTGGTCTTGCCGCGGGTGTACTAGGAGTCACTTTGGGAGTAACGTTGAGACGACCTGATTGTGGTGTGCGAGGGGGTGACTTGTGCTTCTTAGGGACAACTTGCCTAGACTTCATAGTTTGCTGTAGCCTAGTGGTGACCATGGGATACACTTAGGACACAATGTAATGCTGGGAATCTGTGAGATGCTTTGAAGAAACAGACAAACTCTGATGCACAAAGTACTGGACCAAAGGCGCTATACTGTTTGACCAGAGGCGCAGGACTGTGCTACCAAAAGCGTGCTACTATGGGCCAGAGGCGACGGACTGAGCTGCCAATAGCGAGTTACTGCTATGCCAAAGGTGAGCTACAGTGACCAAAAGCGAGCTACTGTTATACCAAGGGCGCTGAAGTAGAGTTTTGCCAGAGGCGGGTTACTGCTGACCAAAGGCGATCTACTGTATTACCAAAGGCGAGCTGCTGTAATACCAGGGGCGCTGAAGTAGTGTCTAATATTTTTCAAAGGCAAGATTTTTCTGTTTCTGATTGGATTGGTTTGGCAAGAGAAAACACAGCAAACAAGTGGTCAAAAAAAGGCACAAGGACTGACACAACAGATAGTGTATGTTCAAGGCTCCAAACAAGCCCAATGTTTCCACAGGTCAAATACAGTTGCAATCAATAACAAGCACTTTTTATCCCTAGAGACAAGGTTTCATTGCAGTAGATCAGCTCACAGCTTAATACTCCGTCGATAAAAATATCATTCCATAAAGGTGTCGGATATTTAGTATCTTTGCGAGAGACGATAGGTAGGGATATCTCACCCTCCCCTTGGAAAGCTCAAGTAGGTCACAAGAGCTTTATGTCCGAGGGAATACTATCTCTTCTCAAGGGAGCCAATGGTGAGTGTCTTAAGGGTTTAAATCGATTTCCCTTGCACTGATGATTATCGCAATGTTCGGAGGTAGGTCAGGTAGTCTCTATCTAAATTGGTTCTTAGTGACTTTGAGGGACCAATGCCTTACGAGCAATGCGACAAGCTACTAAAAGCTTTAACCAATCCTACTAAGAGTTTCAAACACTTCGCTCAATGTGAAAATCATTTCCACAAAGGGCTAGTACACCTCTTTTCAGTTTGGCATCACAAGGTAAGGCTGACGTCGGTTAGGACTTGGCTTTCGCCTTATCCCTTTTATATAGCGGTTCAAAGGAAAACTCCGCTTAGGGTCGTCCCTTTTGGATGAAGCGCAATCCAAAAGCAGGCCCTTCTAAAGGAAGTACAAAAAATGTAAAATCAAGCACGTCAAACAATGGTTCAATTGTCCCGTTATAAGAAAAATAAGGTGCAACTAATTTAGGCACACACACAGTTGTAGTTGTAAATTGTCCCTTATGAAATGAAGTGTTTGGCATTCATGTCCATTGTCCCTTAGAAAATTGAGGTGTTTGTCCATACATGTCCATTGTCCCTTAAGAAAAGCAGTATGTTCCTAAGACTTAGATTGCAAGAAAAGATTTGTTCAATTATCCTTTTAAGCATGCAATGTGTTTCTAAGACTTAGTGAGATAGATCAAGAGGTCTTCAATGCTCGTCCTGCATGAACATGTTAAAAACACCTATTTGCTCTGTATGAGTAATAAGAAGCTGCAACAAGTGATATTAGGTCCACACAAACTCAAAAGTTAGCAAGTGCTTGAAGTCAGAGATTGAGAATAGGCCAATGAGTGGTCTTAAAAAATAAATCTCAAAAAATCTTTTGAAAAGATATTACCACTGTGTAGAGGACAGAAAAATACTAACTTTCAAAAAAAACATCACCTGAATCCGAGTCCGTTTGTGAAAGTTATGAAGCTTGAAAAGTAAAAAAACTGTGACGAGACAAAGACAGCAGTGAGAAAATTAATTTTCTGAAAAATCAGAGAATCTTGAGAAAAAACTAATTTCACCACGATGTAGATCACGAAATTCTAGCCTATTTCAAAAAAAAAAGCACTGAAATACGTGTCCGTATGACCAAGATAATGAGGTTTGAAAATCGCCTATTCATTTAAAAAGCTCATTGAAGAGGGGTCTGTCTTAGCCCCCTGTGACTGGCTCCTGGTCACTGATGTGACCTGCTGCTGGGCTGAAGGTGCTTTATTTTTTTTCAAAAAATAAAAAGAAAAAAGAAAAAAGATTCTCTTTACTTTGTTTTACTTTTTAAAAGAAATAAAAACTAAAAACACTTCATTTTTTATTTGTTTTTTTTTTTTTTTTTTTTTGGTTTTTGTTTTTGCTTTTTTATTTTTGGATTTTTTTTGCTTTTTCTTTTTGCTTTTTTTTTTTTTTTGATTTTTTTTTTACCGTACCTCACAGTGATTGTATGGCCTCGGGTTGCGTGCCAGAGGTGAAAAAATTTTACCTTCACCGAAATAGGTCAAATTTTATATTTTTCTTCGTCCCTCGACCCTTCCGAACACAACCGTGACCTCCGTTTTTGCCCAGCAAGCTTCCTTTAAATTTTTTTTTTTTTCGAATCTCTCCAAAAAAAGAGTTAAAAAACCTGTGAAATCAAACTAAAAATTCCACAAATTTGATATTAAATCAGGACCAATGGGTCCCCCCGGGCGTGCCAGAATGTGTATATGGAAAAATGGATTAAATCTAAACTAATAAAAACTAAAAATCCAATAACATAAAGAAAACAAATTTAAATAAAAGCCATGACAAATAATCAATGCAATAAAGACTTTTTACCGAAATTTGTGTTGTTTCCTTTGGATTGAATGTAGAATTGCTCAATGTAGTTGCAAAGCCATAGCTGCAACAAGCAAGTGTAGTGCTCAAGAGATCAATGTCAAATGATCGTAAGGTTGCTCAATCGACGCGTTGTGTATGCTCGAAGCTCTGTTAAGTATGCCTGAGAATACGATCGAAGAGAGAGACTAAATGAAGGAGATGAGGGGGGTTTATATAGGTTTCAAGGAAAATCGATCAACGGTCCAGATAATTCAGAAGAATCAATGGAGGAGATAAGTTGAGGAATGTGCAACGAATGAGAAGAAGACATGTGTCTTGCTTGCTTTTGCATGAGAGGAGTTATCAAGAATAGAAGAATGAGTTAACTGAAGAGATAAATCAATTAAAAGAATAAAGCAATCAGTTAAGTGATTTAAAACAAGAAGAAGGGATTTGCATGAGAAAAGAAGATATTTTGCTTTATTAAATATAGAAATATTTAATTGATGAGCAAGAAAGCTTGAGTTATATTAGAGATAACTCGAATTAGAAGAAAAAGCAACTTAAATAAATAATTGATTTATTTAAATTTAGAGAAGATATTTTGGAAGAAATAATTAAATAATTAGAATTATTTAATTTAGAAGATTTAAAAGCAAATTAAATAAATAAATTTATTTAATTGTTGTGCATGATTTTGGAAGAATGATTTTTGATTTAATTAAATAATTTAAGAATTATTTAATTTTAGATAAGAGGGAATTTGTGAATTAATTAAATAATTGGATATATTTAATTAATGTGGACTTGATTTTTGGAAAGAGGATAATGATCTAATTAAATAATTAAAATTATTTAATTGTGGAAGAATATAGAGGAATTTAATTTAATTAATTAAATAAAGATGATTTATTTAATTAATGTTGAATTTAGGAGATTTAGAAGAATTTGATGATAATTAATTAAATAATTAGATTATTTAATTAATGTTGAAATGCAGGTGATTAGGAAGATAATGGAATGTCAGTGATTTGACGACACGGTCATTTTAGGGTGTCTACACTACTCATTTGCCTCAGAACATACTTCTGCAGCAGTGTTAACTCAAAGAAATGAAGAGAAAGAAGAGAAACCAATTGCTTTCATGAGCTGTCCTTTCAGGGATGCTGAATTGAGATATGTAGATGTTGAGAGACAGGCACTTGCATTAGTCAGAGCAGTAAAGAAATTCAGACATTATATACTGAGAAGCAACGTGATTGCTGTGGTACTAGATGCAGCAGTGAAGATGCTGCTGATGCAGAGTGAACCTGGTGAAAAAAGAGCCAAATGGATTACTGTATTACAAGAGTATGATATGGAGATCACACCAATGAAGCTGGTAAGAGGACAAGCTTTGAGCCAGATGATATCTGAAACGGATCCAAACATCATCAGTCAACAGTATGTGATCAATGAGAAAGACAATAGAGAATGGTATTCAGACATCAGGCACATCCTGATCACTGGAAGATGTCCTTCAAGAATGCGAGCTTCACAAAGAAGAACCTTGAAGATAAGATCCCAGAAGTATATGATGAAGGGGGGAACCTTGTTTAAGAAGAATTATGAAGGAATATACCTGAGATGCTTAGAGAAACCAGAAGCAAATAAAGTTTTGACAGAGTTACATGACAAGTTTGGAATGGCACACGGATCAACATTGGCCACAACTAATGCAATCCTCAGGGCAGGATATTACTGGCCCACCATTTTTAAAGACACAGTTGATCATGTTAAATGTTGTCATGTTTGCCAGGTTGCTGCCAACAGAGAGAAATATGCTGCGCAACCATTGCAGCCAGTAATGGAAGAGCGCCCATTTGCAAAGTGGGGCATGGATTTCATAGGACCGATCAATCCTCCGTCTTCCTCAGGCCATAGGTATGTCTTAACGATTACTGACTATTGTACTAGATGGACTGAGGCTACCAGCAGCAAAACTTGCACTGCAGATGATGTCATTAAGTTTCTGGAAAGCAACATTGTCACCAGGTATGGAACTCCTTATGCATTCGTAAGTGATAATGGTTCTGCCTTCATTTCCACCAAATTGTCAAGTTGGGCTTTTGATCATGGGATCATACTGAAGTTCTCATCCAACTAATATCCCCAGGGGAATGGATTAGCAGAATCCACCAACAAGAATTTACTGAGTATCGTAAGAAAACTGATAGAGAAAAACCCCAGGGAATGGAACTCATTTTTGAAATATGCCTTATGGGTAGACAGAACTAGAATGAAAACTGCATTAGGAAACTCACCCTTCCAACTAGTATATGGGGTAGATCCTATCCTCCCTGTAAATTTAAAAATTCCTACTCTACAGTTTGCCCAAGAATATCTAGGCATAGATAATAAGCAGGAAGTCAGGTTGCTTCAGTTGATGCACCTGGAAGAAAAACAGAGTCAAGCGATTGACCAATTTGCAAAACATCAGGCTGTTGTCAAACACTGGTTTGACAAGAGAGCGAGAATTAAAGCTTTCAGGATATCTGATTTAGTCTTGATGTGGGATAAAGCCCATGAAAAGAAAGGTGATCATGGTAAGTTTGATAGATTATGGATAGGTCCCTTTCAGATTTTTGAGATCTTAGGAGACAACACTTATAGGCTTAAGAACCTGACAGGCGAGGATGTCCCATTGCCAGTCAATGGACAATTCCTCAAACATTATTTCCAGGCCTAAATGACTTCGTGACAGTCATATGTACCATATTGTATATTTGTATAGTTGTTTGTATAGTTTCTTTGTTGTGCTTGTTTTGTTTTGCTGGTTGGGACTTTGTTCTGGTAAGTCAGGATGATGCACTTCATCACCCTAGAAAATAATTAAGTTGTTGGGATTCAAGTGATGAGAACACATTTAAACATAGGTTATGATTCATCTAAGAAGTGTTCATGATCAGGTTTGTGATGTCTTTTCATCAGGGTGCTTTTTCTTGGTCAAAGTGAATCCATCACAATGAAACACCTAACAGCCTTGGGTTTGTTGAACACAATAGTATAGGTGTTAAGTGAAAAATCTAAAGGGACTCCCTTGCTACCAATGCAATCTCCAACCTAAAGCTGCAAGTGACTATACCTTGTACAAATGAGCTGACATGATGATATCAGATATGAATTTTAAAAGAAAATCAGAAAAGAAATAAAATTAGGCCATCTAAGTAACTCTACCAGGACTATAGATGCCTGCTGGCAGTGGGGCTCTACTTAGGGAGATTGTATAGATAACCTTGCCGAGGCTATAGACGCCTGCTGGCAGCAAGGCTCTATCCAGGTTGGCTATGAGGGATGATCTCCAACTATGTAGTTTAACACCAGTTACTTACGTTTTCAACTTACTTTCAAGATGAGGATAATTAATCATATGCACACACCTGATCCTTTGTTAGCATTATCACCATGATGAAATTTTATCATTCAGAGGATCATGATGATTGTACTTAGACAGAATTAGAACACTATAGATAAATGTGATCACATCACTTGAATCATTGAAATTTATTCATTTTCTTTGGTGGCAAGTTGTTGTGTGGTTACACAACACGCCCCATTTTGACTTGGCAAAATAGGGACCCAACTTCTTTTGGCTTGGTTTGTTTTTTTTGCTTTCTGGTGGTTTGGTAAAAATCAGTCAAGTGCATCATCACGTTGAGTCAGGATGAGGTAAGTCCCCAATATGAGGTCAGGTTGTCAAAATTCATATTTCGTATCTGTGACCTCATATTCTGAAAGAACATTAAATTTCATGCAGGTTTGCCTTTTACATCACCCTGATATTCATCAGGATGTGAGAGTTATGAACAGTCAAAGTCTTGGTCAAACCTGATATTTGCAAGAGGGGAGATCATATTTTATAATCTGAGTCATGTTGTTTAAAGATCATCATCATATTCGAGCATCCCCTGATATATCCTGCGGCTCAAATATCCGGACGTCAACTTTAAATGGTAGTAAGTCTTCCCTGTCAAGCGATCTTTTGTATCGCGAACATCATGTTTTGGAAAGTAACCCGATATTTGTTAATATCATCCTGACACGAAATATCACCCTTAACAGATATCCTGATGACATCATCTGAATATGATAAACGAAGAAACAAACATCTTGATGACATCATCATCATATTTACATTTCGACAGGATATTTTGTAAACATGATCATGTTCGCCCAATGTGATGATGACGTCATGTGACATGGCCAATACAAAGAACAAATATCATGATGACATCATCCTGATATTCAGAAAGGATTGCAAGTAAGTTTGTCTCGTCATCATCATTTTTTGAACATCACCCGATAAACCAAAATATCCTCCTGATGTGCTAAAACATAAACAAAGGGTGCATTGTCACCCGAATCTTGTCGCAGTAATAATTTCAATGCTAGGCAGGATGATATCGAAACTCAACCCGATATTTGTGAATATCATCCTACCCTCATGATATCCTGTCATATGGATATCCCCCCGCTCCCTTTGCTGCCATTGTCATTAAATGCGCGCGGATATGGTAGGTGATTCCCGCCAACCCCGAAACCCAATGAAACATCTGGCGAGATCCTGAGTTTTCGCACAAATGATCAAAGATTGCAATCTAACTTGTCAGAGTGCCCTAAATTTACCCTAACTGCGAGGTTAAAAGGTAATTCAACTGCCATTGTTACGTTTACCTACGTAAAATTGTTTTACAGAGCACTAGCCTCCATATCTGCATAACAGCTACCGTTGCGCAATTCGAGCTCACAGATAGAAGGAAGGAAGTGATCAGCAGTTGAATTAAGAGCGTCTTGACGATATACTGGTATTAAGGAAAATCTGCATAACCAGGTAAGTGAACTGAAACCCTCATCATGTTGTTTCTAAATGATTTTGTAAGTTCTAGTTATGTATCCATATAAGTAAGTAGTGTGAAATTGATGCAATAGGCATGATATTTGCAATATGTATGCATGCATATCCCTGTTGTGAGAAGAAATGTTGTTAATTGCAGGTACCCATGGCTGAAAAACGCTTAGTCAAGAGTCAGGAGGAATTCAGCAGGCCTATGTTCTCTTCCCAGAGAGGGGTTCTGTTCAAATATAGAGCAATTACAGACACCCATCAGGGGATTACCAACCTGGAAGCCTGGTCAGCCAAGCTAAATGATGGACAAGACAAGAGTCCGGTATTGGACGCAATGTTTGTGTCGGGTATGTGGAACGCTGCTAGCTTCCCATACTCCATGGAGTCTCCAGAGCTCGTCATTGAGTGCGCCTGGAATTATAACCCTCAGACGAGGCAGGTGGTGAAGCATGGGAGAGTGTATGCAGACCTATCCATCAAAGGTCTCTCCCCGATATTTGGACTGCCAATGGGCAGTAAGGTAAAGAGTGTAGACTTGAAGAAGTCTGAAAGAGAATACGAGGCCAACAAGAAGGCGGCCAGAAAGAACATGTATGCTTGGCGGGCCGAGAACAGCACATACAATGCAGCGACCAAGCTCCCCGTGCACATGTTCAAGTTTGACTTCAATGAGGAGTATCAGTATGTGATTGCCCTTCTGAACAGGGTGATTGGCCAGTCTGATACTAGTGAATTTAGAGATTGGATGTACGGCATAATAATGATGTGTCTGTATGCAGACATCAAGCCACTGTGGGGCCAAATAATAAGCGATGCTCTGCATGAGCAGCTGATGAACCTGGGAGGTTCAGATTGTGCATTCTACATGACCTCTTATATCGTGTATTCTTGTGCTTATAGGGGCACTTTTGATGCCCTGGTGACAGATGGAAAGCTCACGGGCACAAATGCAGCATATATCTGGGATCATCATCCCCAGCTGCAAAGAACCAACTATATCAAAGATTACAAACTGGTCAATGATGCATTCTCTATGCATCTGGTAAGGACCATGGAAGATGACAGAACTAAAAGACTGAGCATGGAGGCTCAAGAGGCAGTATACAGGCATGGGGCATGGTACATACAATTTGCCACCTTTTCTTATATCAAGATAGAAGGTTTTGAAGGACATCCCCTGATGCTGCCAAGATATCCTACGGATGCAGTAGTGTTAATGGAATTTATCAGGCAGGGCTCCACCATGATACAGATGTATAAGGATGCCAAGAAGCTGCCACCAATTTTGTTCCCAGTCAGCATCGGCAACTACATGTGCCCTGACTCTGACAATATAAAGAAGGTGATGGTCACCCTGAACAAGATGAATCTACAGCCTTTTCCAATAACCAGACCATATGATCATTACGGCAGAATACAGAAGATTCTAGGAAAGCCTATTCACCAGAGGCACCTAGAGGATTTTTGGGCTGACTGCGAAGATGAGGCAGAGGCCAGGAGGAGGAGGTATCAGAGGTTGACTCTGAACCAAATTAGGACATTTGACTGCATCTCCCTTCCTCAATAGCTAAAGAATGATGATGGCAGGATAATAGCGGATGAGTATGAGCAGAACAAGATTTACAATGATACCATCTCTGCACCTGACCTCACCATGCAGGAGGATATGTCCTTAGACCCATTCCTTGCCAGAACCCTACACTTGACCCAAGCTTGGGTAGATGCACAGGTAGAGGCATTGAAGAAGAAGGGTGTTGCCATCACGGTGGACAACAAGAAGAAGGGGCAGGACATCCCTGCAGATGAATATGACGACTTCCTGCTGGAGAAGAGGAAGACTAAGGGAGAGAGGATCCCTCCACCACAGCAGCCTAGCAAAAGGGCCCCAAGGGGCAAGAAGGTGGAAAAGGGACCCAAAGGGGTCATAATTGAAAGGGCAGTATTCACAATGGAGGAGGCAGCCAAATCAGGATCAGAATCGGATTCTCCTCCAAAGCCCAAGAAAACCAAGACAGCAGAGGCTGGAATCACAGAGACCCAGGAAGTGGGTCAGTCATCCAAACAACCAGGCAAGGATATCCTCATGGAGGAGGAGCCTGAAGAAGAAGAGGAGGAAGCTCCACTAATAATAAGAAGAAAGAGGAGAGCTCCACAGGTGTTGGTTCCCACCACACCTAAGAAACTAAGAACCTCCATGAGAGGTGAGATAAGTCAACCCCCAGCACAATTACAAGGGGCAGGTAGTGAAGTGCTGAAGGAACTTTAGCATAACGTTCCACTTCCTACCATTGTCAAGTTCAAAACTTAACTGGCTGAAGAACAACAAAAGGAAACCTCCCAGACACAAGCGGAAGGGCATGTCTCGCTAGACGAGACAATAAACTTGTCTGATGATGAGGTGGTGCAGGATGTGGCTGCACAAGAAATGGAAACACTGGCTGCTGGTACCGGCATGACTCCTCACAAGCCTCCATCTATTCAATCAGTGCTTGAGGAGATGAAACAAGCAGAGGAAGAACCAGAAAAGAGCCCAGAGTAGGTAGCTCAGGACATAGGGCTGGACACACTGATCACTGAGGTGACAAGTCCTGTGGTGGTGGATTTAACAGAGAAAAAGGATGCAAGTCCTGAATAGCCAGCAGGATCACCTGACAAGGGCCACCTAACAGAGGAGATAGAGATGGCAGAATCTAAAGGCCATGCTATTGAATCAGGCCAACAAAGCCCACAGGATACATCAGCAGGACCTGCTATAGTAGAGGTCCAAGAAGCAAGGGCTAATGAGGAAAAAGCAGCAATAGAAGATCCTGTTGCTAAGACACAAGAGGTGGATAGTGCAGGAACAGAACAGATGCCATTACTTCAAGCAGACCTCACAGCATCCGAAACGGTGGACATGCCACCAGGAACAGAGAAACCAAGGGAGGATGATCAACCTCCATAAGGGGAAGAACTGGGAACAGGTGAAATAATAATGGAGAAAGATCATGATCATCATGATCTACATACAGGTACACCGCAGGGTTCCCCACACCGAGAAGATGCTCCCCCGGGAAAGGAAGTTCCTCAATAGGAGGAGGCACCACAGGATCAGCAGCAAGGCGAGCATCAAGAGGGAGAAAAGGAAAAATCACCATCTCCACAACACTTGTTGATAGAAACGGGAGATAAGGGTGAACAGCACCATGATGCCGAAAAACATGATCAGGTGCCTCCATGGTTAGAAAAAGAGGTAAATGTTGAGGAAGAGATTGAAATTCAAGAGTTCGACGTCTCCACCCTGTTCTCCGCGGATATAATGAAGCCCAGGAGGAAGGCTAGAATGACATCGGCCATCAAGAGAGATCCGGCGACAGGGAGAAGGACCACACAAATTGCTGTACCTGTGGTGGAGAAGGAGAAGGGCAAAATCACTGTGGATGAATTCCAGATAAGAACAGTAGATTTGGGTTTTGCCAATGAAGAGCAGGAAGGTCAGGAGGGAAATGACATCATAGACTTTCTAATAAAGAAAGTGAAAAGAGAGAAGGACAAAAATAAGCAACATAAAGAGCACATTGCTCAGTTGCATGCATACATTAAAGGCTTAACCAATCCTGATGGTACTACAAGTGATGCTGCAGTCCCATTGACTGCCATTTCTCAGGAGGAAGTAAATAAATTGGACCTCATGAAATATGAGGCTTCCGTAATAAGGAAATGGATGTCATCCACATTGGATGATGCTATAGAAATAATGAGGACTTCTTTGAAGAGGTGGAGCATATTAAGTGACTCCAAAACCAAGGTGGACAAATTGCAGATGCAGACCGGGAAAAGGTCTTATAAACTGGAGAAAGTCCTTAGCCTGTTGGGAGAAATAAGGAAGATAAACCCACAACTGCTTATCAGTAAGCAGGTATTGAATAATAATACTGCATTATTAATAGACATCTGGTACAAGGATGTGCAGTTTGAATGTGGGGTCCTCAAGAGATGGAATAATAAGCTGAGGGAGATCAGCATGAAGTTGCGGGACTTAATGGGCATTGAGGCAGATATGCTAGAAACACTAGAAGGCAAAGTAGAGGGGAAAATAGAGAATCAAGATGAAGACTCTGCCCTTAAGGCTTTGCGTAGCAACTTCAAAATGGAAGCAGATGGTCCACTCATCCACTTGACAGAAGAAGTGATAAATAAAATAATGAGAATCAAGGTCAAGATGGAGACCTACAATGAGACATTGCAGGACAGGGAAAATAAGCTGGATAACAGCAGGTATAAGTATGAGGCACACAAGCACGCCATTATCAAGGCAAAGACTCAAGATGGCGGAGGAATAGATCAGGTTGTGCAGTCATATGAACAGATCCAGAGCAGCATGCAACCCCATATGCAGCAGCATCATCATCAGGATAGCGAAGGTTTAGGAAGCGATGCACATGATGATGACCCGCATGAATCAGCTGAAGAGCATGATGGAGATACATCATGAAGGGGAATATTTTGCATAGGTAATATAGATAGTTGCCAGCTGGCAACTTGTGCCTTTTTTGTGTGAATTGACAAGTCATGGAATGATGACCGTTGATTTGTATTAATGAATCAAGACCTTTGATCTTTTGTAACGGCCTCCTCACCTTATTCTATAAAAGGTGGTGGAGTGCCTTTTTATAGAGATTCGAAACTTAATTGAAATCTGTTTGCTGAAATATTCAGGGCTCATTTCAAAGCTGATGTATATGTACATGTCTTTTGCATACTTAATGGAAGAGAAGAGTATTTTGATTACAAACCTTCGTAAATCTCGAGTAATCTGTGTTTGAATTCTAGATATATGCTTTGATTTGCTGCGTCCCTTGGAGTGCTCATCATGTTGCATGTATTGTTTTCATTCATTATCCTCTGAAGTTTGCATCAACTGTATCTAGCTGTGGAATGTCCTGGTGAACATATGGTTTGATTTCTTCTCCTCATGACAGTATCAAGCATGTATGTGGATCAAAAGATAAAGGTTCAACTTAATTAGAAGTATTTTCTTTTAATTTCTTTCAATTTCAGAGCATTTCATTGTCGCAATTGCAAATAACTGCTAATCTTAAGCAAATAACACAAAATATGCAGACATCCCGTAGATAATAGTAAATATTTAGCATATTTGAACACTAAGCATACACAATTGAAAATATCATGCAAAGATTGAGGTATTTTACTTCTTTTCATCAAATAACTGCATAATTTGACTTCTTTATAAGGAATTTCTGCAGGAACGTCATGATGATGGTACATTTTCACGTAAGGCCCCAAAATGGAAACAGTAATTCACATTAACTACTGAGTAACGTCAGTCGATTAAGACCTAATCACCGGAGACTTGGGATCATGAATTCTCTGAATTCACTATATCTTTCAAGATGAATAAAGGTTAATGTGTACTTTTATTCTATGTTTGTTTGTGACTAACATCATAACCAACAGGCAGCCCACAAAATGACCCCTGCAGAGAATGAAGAGCTGAACAGACAAGTTCAAGAGTTGTTAAGGAAGGGACTGATAAGGGAGAGCCTAAGTCCATGTGCGATACCTGCAGTACTAGCACCAAAGAAGGATGGAGAATGGAGGATGTGTACAAACATTATGGATTGTTTGAGTGGAGCCAAGTACTTCACGAAAATTAACCTAAAGAGTAGGTATCACCAGATCCATATTAGAGAAGGAGATGAATGGAAGACAGCCTTCAAGACAAAGGAAGGTTTTTATGAGTGGTTAGTCATGCCATTTGGGCTAACCAATGCACCGAGCACATTCATGCGGCTCATGAACGAGGTATTGAAAGAATTTTTGGGAAGTTTTTTTATTGTTTATTTGGATGATATTTTAATTTTTAGTAAGACTTGGGATGAGCATCTGATGCATATCAAAAGAGTTCTAGAGAAGCTTACGGAGGAGAAGTTGCTAATTAATCTAAAGAAATGTAGTTTTGCAAAGAAGGAGTTGGTATACCTGGGATTTGTAGTCTTAGAAGAAGGTCTTAAGATGGACCCAGAAAAAGTAAGGGCTATCATTGAATGGCCTACGCCAAGGAGTACAATAGAGGTAAGATTCTTTCATGGTTTGGCAAATTTTTACAGAAAGTTTATTAGGAATTTTAGTAGCATTTGTGCACCCCTAACTGAAACAATGAGAGGGGATAGAAAAGAGTTTCGATGGACTAAAGGAGCAGACAAGAGCTTTGATACATTGAAGCAGAAAGTTGTAGAGCAATCTATTTTGGCACTTCCAGATTTCAATAAGGTATTTCAGGTAGATTGTGATGCTAGTGGTAGTGGTATAGGAGTCGTTTTGAGCCAAGAAGGTAAGCCCATTGTTTATTTTAGTGAGAAGCTTAATGATGCCAAGAAAAAGTATTTTGTTTATGATCAGGAGTTTTATGCAATAGTTCAGGCTTTGAAGAAATGGAGAGATTATTTGTTGCCAAAGGAGTTTGTTTTATATACTAATCATCAGGCTTTGGAGTATCTTAATAGTCAAGGAAAGTTGAACCAAAGGCACTTAAAATGGGTTGAGTTTTTGTAGAGCTATACTTTTGTTTTGAAGCACAGGAGTGGGAAGTCCAACAGAGTTGCAGATGCCTTGAGCAGAAGGCAAAATTTGTTGACAGAAATGAAGATAGAGGTTGTTGGGTTCAATGAGCTCAAAAGTTTGTATCCTGAGGATCCAGATTTTGCAGAGGCCTGGAAAGCTTGTTTGGAACCTGTTACTTTGGACAGGACAAGATGGTTGGATTTCATAATCCAAGATGGCATGTTGTTTAGAGGAAGCTAGTTGTGCATTCCAAGGAGCTCCATGAGAGAGAACCTGATTAAGGAGAAGCATAGTGGAGGATTGGCTAGACACTTTGGTCGAGATAAAACCATTGCTATTGTTGGTGAAAATTATTATTGGCCATAGCTGCAGTAGGATGTGAGGAAGTTTGTGCAGAGTTGCAGAGTATGTTAGATGGCAAAAGGAACAAGTCAGAATACAGGGTTGTATCAACCATTACCTGTACCAGAGAAGCCATGGGATGATATTAGTATGGATTTTGTTCTTGGTTTACCAAGGACACAGAGAGGACATGATTCCATTTTTGTGGTGGTGGACAGATTCTTGAAGATGGCGCATTTTATTCCTTGCAAGAAGACTAATGATGTTGTTCATATTGCTGAATTATTTTTCAGAGAGGTGGTGCGACTACATGGTCTACCAAATAGCATAGTTTCAGATTGAGATACCAAGTTCATTAGTTATTTCTGGAGGACATTATGGAAGAAGTTGAAGACAGTTTTGAAGTTCAGTTCTACACACCATCCACAGACTAATGGACAGACTGAAGTAGTGAATAGGAGTTTGGGTAACCTGCTACGGTGCTTAGTAGGAGATAAGCCCAAGGGATGGGATTTGATTTTACCACAGGCAGAATATGCTTACAATAATTCTATCAATAGGAGTACTAGTAAATCGCCATTCTAGATTGTATATGGAAATAGTCCAAGAAATGCTTCAGAGTTAAGGAATCTAGATAAGGGAGAAAAGACAAGTGCCGAGGCTAAAGACTTTGTAGAACATCTGAAGAATTTGCATGAAAAGGTGAGAAAGCACATTACTAAGATGAATACTCAGTACAAGGCTAAGGTAGATCAAAAGAGGAGGTATAAGGAGTTCCAGGTAGGAGATGAAGTCATGGTTCACTTGAGAAAAGAAAGGTTCCCAATTGGAACATACAATAAGTTGAAAATGAAGAAATTTGGACCATGCAAAATCTTGAAGAAGCATGATTCAGGCAATGCATATGAGGTAGAGCTGCCAAATGGGATCAATATTTCCCCTATTTTCAACATTGCTGATTTATTAGAATATCATGAATGTGGAGTAGAGGATGGACCAATAGAAGTGCAGTGGAGTATTCTAGCATCTACTTCAATGGACGAGATAGAAGCGATCTTGGATAGTTGTGTGGGAAGAAGTACTCAGAACAAGCAATATGAAGAATATCTAGTAAAATGGAAAGGAAGGCCTATTGAAGATTCCTCTTGGTTATCTAAGGTAGAGGTTGACCGTTTGGGTTTCCCTCACATAAACATCTAAGATGTGACAGGGTCACTTCTCAAATTACCCTAGGTGTCTGATGCAGGAGCACCCAGTGGTGTAAGGGCAATCTTGCATCACCCAAAAAGAAATTAATTCAAAATCATTGTAGTTGTTTTCATTTCTTTCCATAATTAGTGTTTCTGGTTCCATAATATCCAAAATAATGATGTAGGACTTTCAATTTTTCCAAAACTACTAAAAATATCAACCTGCCTGTTTTGGAAAGTCTACCTGCTATTTTTAGAAAGTTTGCAGTTGGGCATGGATTGAAGCAAAAACTTGTAGAAAGTTACTAAATGGAAATATAAGACCTTTGGTGAAGGAATCAGGAAAGATCATTTGTGAGCTCAAAGATATTAAAGTTTTTGTTTTCTGAAAAGCCCCTAAAAATTTCTGAAATGAGATATGAGGCACTAAAACTTCCCTAAACATCTTGAAAAGTTGACAAAAATCTGTTTACAAATTTTTGGCGTGATAGTTCACATCGCAAGCTTTCCGATGCCTAAAACAGTTCGTCAATCGGACACCCGGATCAAAAGTTATGCTTCCTGGAATTTTACCTATTTTTATAGGGAGTTGTAAATTTTGAAATTTAGCTGGAGGCCACCAAAAAGTGTTATTTATGGCTATTTTGGGGACCCTGGGCAGTAGTAGAGTTAAGGGGGCAAGTGTAGAGTCAAGAATAGGTAGAAAAATAGAAACCCTAGCTGATTTGGGGGTTACAGAAGGTGAAAGATTCTAGAGCCTGGTGATGGTAGCTGTAGTGTCTTGTAGCCTGTGGAGAACTGATTCCTCTGATTGTAATTAAGCTTCTATAATGTAATAAGTTGCCCAGATCAATAAAAGAAAGTTCTATTCTCTGTGTTTAATTTATGTTATTGTGTGTTTTATGATTCACCCCCTTCATCAGTTTCCCCCTTGAAGTGGCCTATTATTCTCAGTTATTATCAAGTATTTGTAGAATATTTCATATTATCTTCTTCCATTGTGCAAGTTATTTCATTACAAGTGGTTTCAGAGTATGATCTTGGCACCGTAGAGGCAAGATTTTTTCTCAACATTGGAGGCGATTTTGGGAAGAGCATAACTTTCATATTTTAGTGAATTTTTTAAATATTTTTAAAGGGTTTTTGAAGACCATATCAAATAAGCTACAATCAAGATTTTAGAGGAATTGGAGCATATTGGAGCAAATTATTACAGAATTACGATTTTTACACAATTTATTTGAGATCTACATATCTCTCAAATCCTGCCAAATTGGAGTATAATTTGTATTGGGTTTTTGAAGAAATAGTAGAGGAGACTACAGTCCAGATCTTGGAGAAATTTAAGCAAAAATAAGTGAGTTATTGCAAAATTAGAGTTACCAATAAATTCACTCTCAAGGTAGCAAATTTCCTTTTTTTTTTGGGTAAGTGGTATCCTGGCTCTAGTAAGTTACAATAAAATTTTTAGAGAATTTACATTTCATTTGTGTGATTTATGTCAAAAATATTGGTTTCCATCATGACAGGGTCTGCAACAAGAGGCAAAAAGAATGCTGCCACACCGGGGAAATCCTCTGATAAGGATGGGGAAACAATAGAGGATAGTAATCCCAATGAGGAAATAAGTAAGTTCAAGGAAGAGGTTAAGAGGGATATGTGTGACCTAAGAGGAGATATATCATATATACGAAGCATGTTAAGCACCTATATGAATGAACCAAGAAAGGAGTTCTCAAGAAACCAAGGTGAAACCTTCAAGTCGGCTAATAATGACACAAATTTTAATACTACTATGGGATCCAGGAATTTTTTTCCAAAGGTGGATATGCGCAAGTTCGATGGTAAGGATCCTCTAACATGGATAAACCAAATGGAGAATTTTTTTGAAGTACATCAAATCCCATATGGACAAAAGGTCACGATGGCTTCCCTATATGTAGAACCAGATCAATTCATTTGGTATCGTTGGCTTTGTACTCATTGGAGGAAAAAGGGTCTCATCGTCTCATGGTCAATTTTTATAGAAGAACTCCAAGCACAATATATCAATAGTGTGATAGACAACTTCTTCAGCCAGCTTGCTAAACTTCAACAAACAGGATCAGTTAAGGATTATATTCAAAAATTCCAAAATCTATCCTTAAGAGTGGATACAATTACAGAGGAGAACTTGAATGATTTATTCTTGGGTGGTCTCAAGGATCACATTCAACATGAGGTACGCATGTTTAGTCCTAGCTCAGTAAATGAGTCTTTTATATTGGCATGCAGGGTAGAGGAGAAGTATTTGATTCCTAGAAAGCAAGGGGCTAATGTGACAAGAGAGAGGATATTCAACACCTTCTCTTCCTCAACCTACTAGGTTGACTCCATAGTAAATTGAGGAGAAAAGAGCAAAAGGGTTGTGTTTCAATTGTGATAGCAAATACAATTGAGGACATAAATGTAGTGAAAAGAAATTATTCTATATTGAAGGTCCAAGTAAGGAAGAAGAGGAGGAAGCCATATTAGAGGAGGATAGGGAGTCAAGTGAGGAATCACATGATTCTCAACCAATCATTTCTTGTCATGCTCTTTCAGGTTTCAGTGCACCACAAAATCTCAAGGTAGTGGGTTTCTTAAAGAAACAGAAAATAACAATGTTGATTGACTCAGGTAGTACTCATAATTTCATCAACAAAAAATTGGCAACTCATCTGAATTATTTTATATATGTAGCCCCAGAGTTTCAGGTTTTGATTGCAGATGGGGGTATAGTTAGTTGTTCAGGGAAGTGTCATAGCATTAAATTATCCATGGGAGATTATCAACTTGATACCCCAATGTATGCGATATCCATGGGTGTAGCAGATATTGTTTTGGGAGTACAATGGCTTACTCATTGGGAACAATTGAGATGAACTTCCAAGAACTATTCATAAGATTTCAATAAAATGGAAAGGTAGTGGAGCTAAGGGGGTTGAAGGTAAAATCCCCACAGATGGTAAGCTCTCATCAAATGCAAAATTTGCTTAAGAAAGGAGCGGATGGATTTGTGGCCCAGTTATGTTCATTAGAAGTCTCTCAATCTAATGCTCCTACTCATCCAGATTTACAAGCAATAATTGATCATCACTCAGTGGTTCTTAGAGATATGCCTAAAGTACTTCCTCCTAAGAGGGATCATGACCATTCCATACAAATAGTTCTAGGGAGCCAACCATCAAACATCTAGCCTTACAGGTACCCACACATACAAAAAAGTGAGATAGAAAAAATTGTTGAGGAGATGCTAGAGGCAGGAATTATTAGGCATAGCCAAAGTGCTTACTCCTCACCTGTGGTGATGGTACGTAAAAAGGATGAAAGTTGGCACATGTGTCCAAATTATAGAGTGCTCAACATGTACACCATTAAAGATAAGTTTCCTATTCCAATCATTGATGATTTGCTAGATGAATTAAATGGAGCTATGTATTTTACCAAGTTAGATATTAAATCTAGTTATCACCAAATTCGGATTAAGGAGGAAGATATTTGTAAGACAACATTTCGAACTCATGAGGGTCATTATGAATGTTGATGCCATTTAGTCTTACCAATGCACCATCTACATTCCAAAGTTTGATGAATTCCATTTTTAAGAAGTTCTTGAGAAAGTTTGTGTTAGTGTTCTTTGATGATATATTGATTTATAGCAAGACTTGGGAAGAACATTTGTAGCATGTAGATCAAGCATTACAATTACTTGAAGATCATCAACTCTATGCTAAGCCATCCAAGTGTGCTTTTGGTCTTAAGGAGGTGGAGTATTTGGGACACATAGTTTCACATGAAGGAGTAAAGGTGGACCCTAACAAAATTAAGGCTATCATGGAATGGCCTATTCGAAAAACCATTAAGAAACTGAGGGGTTTCTTGGGATTGACAGGGTACTATAGAAGATTTGTGAAGAATTATGGTTGTTTAGAAGCACCCCTCACCACTCTATTGAAGAAGGATTCTTTTCATTGGAATGAATCTGCTAATGTAGCATTTGAGAAATTGAAGGAGGCTATGTGTACAACTCCAATGCTTGCCACTCCAAACTTCACCAAGGAATTCATTGTGGAATGTGATGCTTTTGGAAATGGGATAGGAGCAGTTCTCATGCAACAAGGTCAACCAATTGCTTTTGAGAGTCGTCAATTAAAGGGTAAAAATCAGCTCAAACCTATTTATGAGAAGGAAATGGTAGCAATCCTTCACGCAGTTAAACAATGGAGGCCTTATTTAATGGGTTGACACTTCAAGGTTAAGACAGATCATGATAGCCTAAAATATTTTTTGGAACAAAGACTATCCTCTGAAGAGCAACAAAAATGGGTCACTAAGATGTTGGGATATGACTTTGAGATTGTATATAAGAAAGGGAAGGAAAATATTGTGGCCGATGTACTTTCTAGGAAGGATGAAAAAGATGAAGCCTTATTATGTGCCCTTTCAATATTACAAAAAAATTGGGTGGAAGAAGCCAAAGCAGAGTGGCAAAATGATGTTGCAACAAGTAATCTCATCCAACAATAAAAAAGTGCTCCTAGTAGTTCAGATAAGTTTTGTTTGAAGGGGGATATTCTTTGGTATAAAGAGCACTTGTATCTCTGCAAGAATTCCACTCTTAAACACAAGATTCTCATAGAGCTAATGAGTCCCCAGTTGGTGGTCATTCAGGATTTTTGAAGACATATCATTGGGTCAAGCAAGATTTTTTTCAGGAAGAGCTAAAAGGTGATGTTCAAAAATTTCTGGTGGAATGTTTGGTTTGTCAAAGAAATGAGGGGGAGACAATTAAGACACCAGGTCTCTTGCAGCCCTTATCTATTCCTAGCCAGTGTTGGGAAGAGGTATCCATAGACTTCATCACAAGGCTTCCCAAATCTAAAGGTCATAATATCATCATGGTAGTAGTTGATTGCCTCACTAAATATGCACATTTCATTGCATTATCACATCCTTTTACAGCAAGTGTAGTGGCAAACATTTTCTTGGAGAATATCTAAAAGCTACATGATACACCTAAGGTTATTGTCAATGATCATGATCCTATCTTTACTAGTCACTTTTGGAAAGATTTATTCTCATGTTTGGGTACTCAATTGACTCATAGTTCTTCATACCATCCTCAATCAGATGGGCAAACTGAGGTTGTTAATAAATGTTTGGAAGGATATCTACGTTGTTTCACTTCAGAGAAACAATCTCAATGGGTAGATTGGCTACCACTTGCAGAATGGTGGTATAACACTTCTTTTCATAGCTCATCAAAAATGTCTCCATTTTTGGCACTTTATGGATATCATCCTCCTTCCATCACATCATCATTAAAGGTGTCACCAAGAGTTCAGGCGGTAGAGGACCACTTGCTTCATCAACAACAGGTACTTTTAGGACTCAAGGAGAATTTAGCTTTGGCACAAAATCGAATGAAACAACAGGCAGACCAACATCGTAGTGAAAGAAATTTTGAAGTTGGGGATTGGGTCTTCTTGAGATTGCAACCTTATAAACAAATCTCAATGAAGCAACAAAAAAACAATAATAAGTTGTCTCCAAGATATTATGGGCCATACCAAATCATGTAAAAGATTGGTAGTGTTGCCTAAAAGCTAGAGTTTCCACCAACAACAAAGATACATCCAGTTTTTCATGTTTCTTGTTTGAAGAAAGTAATTGGGCAGAATATTCCTACTTAAACATTACTACCAGAGCTTGATGAAGAAGGAAGAATAATTTTGGAACTAGAGTGCATTCTTCAAACACGCACGAAGAAGCTAAGGAATAGAACCCTCACCCATTATCTCATCCAATGGAAGAATTTACTAGTTGAAGAGGCCACATGGGAGGATGAGGAGTTCATTCAAAAGAACCCACACTTGGTTAGCAATGAGGACAATGCTTCTTTGAAGAGGGGGGCATGCTACGCCCTTAATATTGGTGTACATAGGGTTATGAATAGTCAGCTTGTGGCTATCTTAACTCCTAATCAATTCATGTTATCATTATTATATTATTATTTAGTTAGATAGGTCGACCTAGGTGTTATATAGGGGTGTGTCTATTCATCCTATGCATAATTTGTTGCAATTATGGGCCTAACTGGTGTTGTCATTGATGTCAACATACTCCTGTTGCATTAATGATAAGGATTGGATGAGCTGTGGACTGAGGATATTGAGAAAATTAGTCTCAATCAAGAACAGTGAAGAACAATGATGACAGTAAGGTAATAGTCCAAGATAGGAAGAGGATTAGAGGATACGGATTAAAGGGTTTGCAGATATGTGTCTTAAGGTGGTCTAGTAGAGATTTCAGATGTCCACATGAAGATATGAAGAAGTTGTGGCTGCTCAAGTAAAACTGGTTCTGGTAGGTGTTTAGAGGTGACAAAGTGATACAGACAGGTCCGGTGATATCCGGAAATGAATTATCATGTTCTGCAGATTTGAGGAAGTGTTGAGGAAGTCTTTGTGAAGTGTCAACTCTATTGGTTCGTGGTTTTAAGGTCCACAAGCATCTATTCCTTTGTGACGGTAATGACAAACTGTGTTCTTAAGGTTTCAGATGAAGGAGAGAAGGATTTCAGTAAGCAAATGAAGTGTGGATGTTCTTGGGGATGTTGCAAGTATGAGGTGAACCAGTGTTGTCATTGATGTCAACATACTCATATTGCATTGACAAGAAGGATTGAATGAGCTGTGTGCTGAGGATATTGAGAAAATTAGTCTCAATCAGGAACAGTGAAGAACAATGATGAGAAGAAGGCAAAAGTACTCAATAGGTTGAGATTCAGAGGATACGGATTAAAGGGTTTGTAGATATGAGTCTTGAGATGATCCAGTTAAGATTTCAGAGGTCCACATGAAGATGTGAAGAAGTTGTGATCGATCAAGTAGAACCGGTTCCGGGAGATGCTCCGGAGTGACAAAGTGTTACAAAAAGGTCTGGTGAGATCTGGAAGTGCATTATCCTATCTTGTGAATTGGACAGAGTGTTTGGGATGTCCTTGTGATGTGTCATCTCAATTTGTTCATGGTTTGGAGGTCCAGAAGCACCTCTTGCAATATGACAGTGGCGATAGACTATGTTCTTGAAGTTCCGGATGAGGAAGAGAAGAGATTCCAGTGAGTAGAGGAAGTGCGGATGTACTTGGTCATTCAGGCAAGCTTGTGAAGGTTTTTGGATCATGTTGAGGTTGTGTTATTGGTCCGCATTAGTGGTAGAGCCCAGAATTGAAGATATTCTTCCGGATGAAGTTCTTGTTCAGACTAGCTAACCGGATGAGTTGTTCATCTTGCAAATGATCTTGTGGTGGCCGACCGGATGTGTTATTCATCTTGCGAATATTCTTGTGGTTGATTGCCGACTTGGATGATTATTCTTAAGTCGATGCCTTGTATAAATAAAGTCTTGTGAATTCATTTCAAGTGTGTGTGTTGTGGATGAGTGTGGTATAGCGGAAGAGTGAAAGGCAGAGCAAGTGTGACTCGGGCTTAAATGGAACTGATCCAGACATGGTGAAGATGTCATTCTCCAGTTCAAGTTTGTGATACTTATGATCTTATAGACAGTGTGTCTCTTGTAGGTAGTGTGCCTCCTTGTGAGCAGTGTGCTTAGGCAGTGAGCCCTAACTAGCATGTGCCATTCATTTTTCTTATTCTTCTAACAGAGAATAATCCTTGGGTTAATCACCCCGTGGTTTTTCCCTTAACCAGGTTTTCCACGTCAAAAATCTTGGTGTCTAATGTGTTGATGTTTATCTACTCTGGTGTTTATGCTTTGTGCTTTCATGAATGGTTAATTGATATACTGTGTTTGAAGTAGAAGCAAGTTTTTGTACAACTGATTCACCCCCCCTCTCAGTTGTGTGCCCTAGATCTAACAGGTGATTCAGGCAAGCTTTTGGAGGTCTTTGGACCATGTCCAGTTCATGTTGGTGGTCTGCATTAAAGTTGGAGCTCGCAATTGAAGAATAACTTCCAGTTGATGGTGTTCTTCCTGAGATTGGCTGACCGGATGAGTTACACATCCTGTAGATGTTCTTGTTGATGTTTGCCGACTTAGATGATCATTCCTAAGTTGATGTCTTGTATAAATAAGGGATTGCAAAGTCATTTCAAAGGTGTCCTTGTGGAGATGAGTGTGTGGTAGCAAGGAGGAGAGCGAAAGACAGAGCAGTAGTATTGGGCTTAAATGGAACTGATTCAAGCATGGTGAAGATGCTATTCTCTAGTTCAAGTATGTGATACTTATTTCTTTGTAGACAGTGTGTCTCTTGTAGAAAGTAGGCCTCTTGTGAGCAGTGTGCTCAGGTAGTGAGCCCTAATTGGCATGTGCCATTTGTTCTTTCTATTCTTCTAACAGAGAATACAATCTTGGGTTAATCACCCCGTGGTTTTTCCCTTGACCGGGTTTTCCACATCAAAATCTTGGTGTCTCATGTGTTAATGTGTTTCTACTCTTGATTCATTGCATTATGTTTCCATGATTGATTTATTACTATGCTACTGAATTACAAAGTGAAGTTAAGTGTTTAATTGGAAGAAAGTTTTGTACAACTGATTCACCCCCCCTCTTAGTTGTCTGCCCTAAATCTAACATAATTAGGTATATATAGGAGGATGTGAGTCTTATTTCATCATCATATTGTGAAGTGTGTTCTCATTGGAGATATTTGGAGGTTGCCCCCTCGAAGTGGCCTATTATTCTTAGTTATTATCAAGTATTTGCATAATATTTCATATTATCTTCTTCCATTGTGCAAGTTATTTCATTACAGATATGCCATCATTTGCAAACCTATATCATCCAAGGAAGAAACAGAGGTAGAAAAGATACTAGAGGACGTGCAAGTCCTATTAGACAAGTATGAAGACATAGTGGTGAAAGACCTACCAAGTTCATTGTCTCCTGTCAGAGATGTAAGCCATCACATTGATCTCATTCCTAGTGTAAGTTTGCCAAACAAGGCAACATACAAGATGACACCATAGCAAAATGAAGAGGTCAAAAATCAAATCCAAGAGCTATTGGACAAAGGACTGATCAAGGAGAGTTTGAGTCCCTGTGCTGTTCCAATTGTCCTAGCACCTAAGAAGGGTGGAGAATAGAACTTTGCATTGATTCCAGAGCCATCAACAGGATAACCATCAGGTATAGATTCCCAATACCTTAGATAGAAGATCTAATGGATAGTTTGGGTGATGCATGTTACTTTTCTAAGATAGATTTAAAGAGTGGTTATCATCAGATAAGAATAAGAGAGGGTGATGAATGAAAGACAACATTCAAGACAAATGAGGTCTTTATGAGTGGCTAGTAATGCCATTTGGGTTATCAAATGCCCCAAGTACATTCATGGGACTTATGAATGAAGTTCTCAAGCATTTCATAGTCAAGTTTGTGGTAGTCTATCTAGATGACATTCTTGTATACAACAAAACCAAAGAAGAACATTTGCAACATTTAGACATGGTGTTGAAAATATTGAATGAGGAGAAACTGATGATCAACCTCAAGAAGTGTGAATTCATGAAAGAGGAGCTTGTCTATGTTGGGTTTGTGATCTCCAAAGGTACACTAAAGATGGATCCATCCAAGGTAGAAGCCATACTCAGCTGGCCAACTCCTAGAATAGCAGTAGAGGTAAGAAGTTTCCATGATTTGGCCACATTTTATAGAAAGTTTATCAAGAATTTTAACCACATTTGTTCTCCTATTCTAGATACTATCAAAGGAGATAAGAAGAGAAAGTTTCAATGGATAGAGGAAGATGAGAAAAGCTTTGAATACTTGAAAACAAGGGTGGCTCAACAACCTATTCTTGTACTCCCTGATTTCAGCAAGGTGTTCACAATTGAATGTGATGCAAGTGGATATGCCATAGGTGCAATCCTGAGTCAAGATGGGAGACCAGTTGCATTCTTCGGTGAAAAACTCAATGAAGCCAAGAGGAAGTACTCTTCCTATGACCTTGAACTCTATGCTATGGTACAGTCACTCAAAAAGTGGAGGCACTATCTATTGCCTAAGGAGTTTATTGTCTTCACAAACAACCATGCTTTGAGTTTCTTGAACAACCAAGATAAGTTGAGTCATAGACACATGAAGTGGATGGACTATATGCAGGCCTACACATTCACCATCAAACACAAGAAAGGACAAGAAAATAAAGTTGCTGATGCTCTGAGTAGAAGGTCCATGATGGTGCAAGAGATCAAGTTGCAAAGTGTAGGTATTGATGCACTTAAAGGTATGTATGAGAATGATGAAGATTTCAGTACTATTTTTGCTATTTGAAGCCAATCCCAAGATGTTTTTCACAATGAATTTTCTAATTTTGTGGTACAAGATGGTTTACTATTCAAGGGAGCTTAGTTGTGTGTGCCAAGATGCTCCATGAGAGTAAATTTGATCAAGAAAAAACACTGTGGCAACTTGAGTGGTCATTTTGGTTATGACAAAACTTTGGAGCAGGTCAAGAGGTTTTATCACTGGCCTAGGCTGAATAATGATGTGAAGAAGTTTGTGGAGAGTTGTGTGATATGCCAGAGGGCTAAAGGATTAAGTTCTAATGTAGGTTTGTATCAACCTTTACCAATACCCAATCAACCATGGCAGTCAATCAACATGGACTTTGTTCTAGGTTTGCCCAAGACACAAAGAGATTATGACAACATTTTTGTTGTTGTAGATAGATTTAGTAAGATGACACATTTCTTTGCTTGTAAATCCACTAATGATGCCTCTCATATTGCTGGTCTATTCTTCAAGGAAATTGTAAGAATCCATGGATTGCCTTTGACAATAGTGTCTGACAGAGATTCCAAGTTCATTGGTCACTTTTGGAGAACTTTGTGGAAGAAGCTGGGAACAAATATAACTTTCAGTCCTACCTACCATCCCCAAATAGATGGGAAAATTGAGGTTGTAAATAGGTCTTTGGGAAACCTACTAAGGTGCCTAACAAAGGAGCATAATCAGTCATGGGATCTACTGCTGCCCCAAGCCAAATATGCCTACAATGACTATGTAAACAGGAGTATTGGAAGAACACCCTTTGAAGTAGTTTATGGTATGAAACCAAGAGGAATTTATGAGTTGAGAGACTTAAGGGGAGTAAACAATAGGAGTGCACAAGGAGAAGACTTTTCCACATCCATGAAGGAGATACATCACCAAGTCAGAGAAATTCTTGAAAAGGCTGATCTAAGAAGAAGAGATGTTCAATACAAAGTAGGTGACATGGTTCTGGCTCATTTGAGGAAAGAGAGACTGCCCAAGGGAAAATATACAAAGCTGATGATGAAGAAGATATGACCTTGCAAAGTGGTCCACAAGTTTGGTCAGAATGCCTATGAGATAGAACTCCCTCTTGGAGTTGCTATCTCCCCCATTTTCAATGTTGCAGACCTATATCCTTTCAAAGGATCTAATGGTGCAGATGAAGAATCTAAAGAAATTGCTGATGAGGATTGGATAAGGGATCTTCCACCTAGTTAGCCAGTGAAACTTGAAACTATTTTGGACACAATAGAGGTTAAGAGGACAAGAAACAAAGTCTATAATGAACATTTGGTGAAATGGCATGGTTTGCCAATTGAAGATGCTACATGGATGTTAGAAGAAGATATCAAACAACATGGATCCTCTATCCAAGAGCTCATTTCATCAGGAGATTGAAATCTTTTTACCCCAGTTGTATGGTGCAGAGACCACCATAGTCAATTTTGGCTTGTATGCTCACTAGGAGCCTTAAATTTTGGATTTTATGCTCATTATGAGCCTAGGTGGAGTTATGTATTAGTTTATTATTGTAATAAGGTTGGATTTAGACCACTCTCTCTATTCTAGATGTCAATCTTGTAGTGGAACTCCAAAAGCATGTGCTATATTTAGAAAAATAGTCATAAGGCTAAAATTAGTGAAATTAGTAATCCTTTTTGCCTTTTGGATAGAAAAAGAATCTTGCAAGATGGGAAGAGATGAATTTGCATTGTATTCATCTCTTGGAGCTTGTGAATAGAGGGATATTGAAGTTTTAAGGAAGAAAATAATAGAGAAGATTGTTTTTGCTATTTTTTTCTTGTGTAATCTACTGCTCTTGTGTGTGGTACTTGCCTGTACAACCATTTCAAGGGTTCTCAAATTTTGAATGTTGTAAATGAATGTTTTACCTTTCACTTAAATCATATTATGTGCCTTGACATTGCAAGAGAAGAGAGAAAAATTCGTTGTCCCAGTTTTGCTATTTTGAAGAGGGTTTGGTAGAGTTTTAGGCATTTGATGGGGTTCTGACCCAAATCATTGAGTTAGATCCCCAAAATGGATTTGTTGGATCTGTATACATGTATTATACAATGGTTTTTGTGTGTAGGTACAAGGGAGCAGTCCAAGACAAGTTTTGAGGAAGATTTGGCTTGATATCTCTATGCATTAAGCCATTAGTGATAGCTAGAGGAAGATTTAGTTAGAAAACTAGTTTGAAATTCCCATAGAGCTCCAAAACCTATTGAATCCATCTATTTTCAATCCATACTAAGTTTTGGAATTGGTTAGGAAGTTCTAGGTCATCTTGGTAGGGTACTTCCTTTATAAACCTAGGGCTAATTGCCCCTTGGAACAACAGGTACAATCATTTTTAGAGGCTTGTGTTCCAAAACAAAGTATTCTTCATGTCAAGTATGTTATATAGGGACTTAATGGGTATCTAAAAAATTAAAGATTTCTAGGAGTTGTTTGGAAATTTTTGGAGTTAAGCCCTCTGAACCGCATTCCTAGGGCTACAAGGAAAATAAGTCATTTGTGAAGGAACGGTTGGAAGGACAACCTACCAAGTAAATTTATGAGTTTGACAAGCCTCCATTGGTCAAATTAACATGTCTCATGCCCTCCCCAAATGCTGATAGTCATCACATGTGTCCAAACCAAGTTGGGTTCAAGAATGGAGGTTATAGGTGTCTTGATGTGCAAGTTTGTTGTCCCTCTTTCCAAGATCAGTCACTCATGTTTGTGAGACTTGATAAGTTTTCCCATGTTTTGCATCACTTTCCACCATGGGAATTTCTAGGTCTACACCTAATTTGAATTTTCTGGGTTAAGGTGATTTGTCAACCTTGGAGAATGCCCTCAAGGTTGAAGACAGTATAAATGAGTGTTTGTTGATAACTGAGAGGGGGGGGGGGTGAATCAGTTATCTTAAATATTTCAGCTTTCTGAACTTTCTTAATAATTAGTGTAGCATTAATTCAAACAAGCAAACATAACCATGAAATGGAAATACACATGACACAATATTTTTGACGTGGAAACCCTGTTAAGGGAGAAAACCACAAGGTGATTAACCCAAGATATTATTCTCTATTAGAAGAATAGAAATAACAATATGACACTTGCCAATTAGGGCTCACTGCCCGAGCACACTGCTCACAAGAGGCTCATTGCCTATAGGAGATACACTATCTATAAGAAAGGAAGATAACACAATGTTTGAACTGATGAGAAGCATCCACACATGCTGAGGTTCAGTTCTGGTTAAGCTCAATAGACTGATCTGCTGCACTTCATTCTTACTCTCTCGTGATGCAGCTGTACTTTCACATTCCAAACCTCTTCTACTATCTTCACTCTACTTTTCTGCTTTTCTTCACACCACACAACACATACCACACACATTCACATCTAAGTCAATCATATATATATATATCCGCACAAGTGATTTCATCACCTTTCTAGTCGGCATCTGGAACAGTCAGTAATTTCCTCAACTCTGATATGTCGACTGAATCTTTGCACACCAAGTAATGTGGGTCAAGCATATACTTGTAGAGATCATCATCATGTTGGCCAAACATAACTTATGCCTTAAAAACCTTTTCATCATCAGTAACATATCCAGAATAATGTTTGATGTTCTGCCAATCAGTTCTTGCTCTGTTCACACTATCACTTGGGAACCTGACACTCAAGTATTCATCTCTTTATCCTTTCCACACCGAAGGCTCAAACCTTGGAATCTATTAGTCAAGATACTCCTCTTGACTTCCCCAAATCTGTACTTCACTAAGATACTTCTACTGAGAGATCCGGACCTATATGTCGGACCTTACTGACTGCTCTATTCTTGCTTACCAAACCTTAACACTTCTTCAATTTGACTTCTAGTGAGGACCTATCATGTCTTGCGGATGTGTGGGATAACCTTTGTTGCCATCAATGACAACAATCATGAGTCCATATAGTGTCTCTTGCCAACAATCTCCCCCTTTGGCATTGATGGCAACACTTAGTGAAAAATGACTAAGTGTCACACTATACTCCCCCTTGGCTGATGCTCTGTCTCTATGTATATTTTTCGAGGCTCCCCCTTAGCTGGATTCCTCATTTTTCACTACTCCTCACTCCCCCTTTGACATCAATGGCAAAGAGTAGGGTCCGCACACCAAAATTTTCAAAATTTTAACTATACTTGTCCGCATAAGTACATACATATGGCATATTTACATATACTGAAGTATGTCTGCAAAAGTTATTTTCAATTGAATGAATTTTGTAGCCCAACTTTGCTTCATTCTATCCAAAATTGATATATGACCGCTCAACAGGAATGCAAACGCATCTGCTCTTTTTAGATCTATTGGATCATTGGTCCGGGCTGTGATTTGAGCTTCTTTTATAGCCTCATGCATGGCCTCTAACTTAGGGACAATTATCCATCTGAGCTCACTCAACCTACTTATTCTATTTTTCTTCTCTTTTTCAAGCTTCTTAATTTCATTTAAAACTGCAACCGTTTGACATTCTTGATTTATTATGGATGTAGTAAGTGGATCAAAATTTTGAGAAAGTTTTATCAGTTTTGTTGACTTTTTCCCAGACTGGATGCTTATTCCCAGATTTCCCTACAAGGTAGCCATCAGTGATCAACAGGATCTCTGGGCCAGGGGGCCAACAGTGTAGGAGATAGACTCTATATTTTATCTCCTCTTCTTCTTCAGGCTCTGCAAGACCTAGGGGGGTATTCCCTACTCAACATCCATGAGGATATGCATACAAGGCTGGGATGCTGACAGAAAGCAGATAGTCCTCTTGTAAGTAGACCAAAACTGAAAGATAAGAGCAAAGGGGCTAGCTTTGGGCCTATTAGCAGTTGTAGACAGAGGACTGAGGATCCTAAACTAATTCTAATGTCCTAATGTTTTGTTTTAGATTTTGATTTGGAGTTTAAGTTTGGATGCAAAGTTGGATATGGTTGTAACACAAACATAAAGCAAGATTGGTGCCTATCCAGGGCCTGGAGTCAGTAGACATACACCTGTGAATGATCAGCATGAACAGCTAAAACTAGATTTCAAGGGGATATATGTGATACCTACCTTACAGGCATCTCCCAATATAGAGTGTTAAGTTATCTCTACTTATGGTATCCCTACTGCAGTATACCCTTCCCAATGTTCAACCTGGAAATAGTTTAATCTACCCCTTGAGCAGAAGTTAAAAGATCAGACATTCAACATAGGAATTCTATGCTCTAGAATCTAAACATTACCCAAATATCCAGATTCAGAAGAAGAATACATGCAATACTGGAGACAGAATTAACACAACACATGCTAAGATAGCATTTCTCATATAAGTTTAATCATGAAATCAGTGGGTTCATGCCAAAAACATACAACAAGAGATACATAAACTCACAGGTAAGCTGTACAGAGCAACCAGATCAGCTTGTTATGAATTACAGAGCCAAAAATCTTCAACTTTCAACAACCACAAATGAGCAACACAACCTGCTTATAACAGCCAGGTAGGTGCTCAGCAATTAATTACATGGTTGACCAAAAATCCTGCCAGATACACAGTATCAGAAAGATGGCGCTCAAACATAACCAGATTGGCGCCCAAACTTGAATGCAGCAGGTAGGGGAGGAGACAGGAAGATTTCTCGAGCCCTGCGCCACTGTCCGCTGATGTACACCTTCAAACGGGTACCAGATCCGCCCACGCCATCGCCCATACCTCTGCAACAATCGCCATTGATGGCGCACCAACCCGCGGCCTCGGGAAGAACATTAATTCTGCATCGCAACCATTTCCCGCCGAGATTCATCATCATGATATTTGAAAATGCAGGATATCAATTATCCCACATGCACCCCGCAGCAACCTCCTTAACACTTTATATACTAGGTCATGAGCATATATCATGTCGGTGCTTTTGCTCCTGACGACACTAGTATAAGACTTCATCATCATCATCCTCCAGCAGCATGATATCCTGTTGCTTGAAAAATCACCCTGACGTCAGCATCATATCACAATACAATCTGCATGATAATCGCCTTCATCGGCACAACCTGATCCATCGGAGGAACATCCTCCTGCTGAGCCTATACCAAAAGTCTGGTCGATAAACATCCTGATGACGTCATCATCATATCCTGCTGACGTCATCATCATATCTGCCTACTGCGCACCTCCTTATATCCGGATGACGTCATCATCATGTTTGCAAATATCGGGGGATCTCCACAAGATGATCTATGTTAGAAATATGACCCCCCCGGACCTTGATGACGTCATCATCATATCAACATCAGGATGATATTCGGAAGACAACCGGATATTTGGAAATATCATCCTGATGCACTAACATCATGCTGCACTGTAGCTCCGCTATAAGATCAGGGCGAAATATGAATATGATGATGCTTGAAAAGATCACCCCCACTAGATAATGCACGAAGCCAGCAGGCAGATATCTCCTTGATATCAGCATCATCATGACGCTGGAACAAACATACACCCGAGTGATATGAAAATATCACCCCCTCCTTCGGAAATATCATGATGCAGATGGGCAGAGAAAAAGATATCACCCTGTTATAAGAATGACGTCAGCATCATCAGGATGACAAAACAACGAACAAGAAGTGATACAACATCATCAGGATGATATTGACTAAGATCATCCTGACGTTCAAAATATGATGACCCCAGTGAATATCGGGTCGCACTTAGAACTCTTCAACAACATCATCAGGATGATCATAACCAAGATCACCCGATGATAAAGATATCACCCCGGCGAAATATCATGAAGGCAGAAAATATGATGACCCTCGCAAGCAACACGGTGATAACTGGAAATATGATGATGATGACGACCCTTAAGAAAGAACAAGTCAGGTCGAACAACTCAAAGAATAACCCCCTCAGAATATCGGGGCAACATCATCATCATGTTTGGGCAAGGTGATAATTGGAAGATCACCGGATACTTGAAAAATCACCCCCGCAAGCAAATCAGGGTGCACTGTAGCTCATCAGCAGGATCAGGATGATATCCAAACATCACCCGATAATAAAATATGATGATGACGTTGAGAAACCAGTCGACGGAGAACATGATGATGATGACCTTCATCGAAACAAAGATGATGACGATGACCTCCTCCTCAGGAAAATATGATGCTGCAGCTGAAAAATGCTGAGGAGGTCCAACACTTAGAACATTTTTTGGATACTTAGGGAAAGTGCCTGCATGAAAATTGCTCAAAAACTGCCAGTCAATTCAGGCACTAACAGTGGCTCTGTCTGGGGACGTGCAGGTGCAAGACTGCAGCGAGAACCCCAGATCTCTGGGATGCAGACCAGTCCCTTATCCATTGGGCACAGAGTCAAATACTGCACTGACCTGCATCACCAAACACACTTGATGGCCTAAGGCCACCAAGAAAAGAAAAACATGTATCTCCCTTTGTCAAATATCTTGTTTTCATCTGCATGCACTGGGTCAAGCTTGGAGATACTACAGACATCCACCCACAAACAAATCTTGTCATCTGCATATTCAACCTTTTGATTTAGCTTGTCATTGTCAAACCTGTGCAGATAACCTTCAGCATCATGTGACATGTGGGTGCAGAATACATCAGGCAATGCATACTCAAATGGTATGGAACACAGGTTATCATCTATATCATCATCATGCATTGCAACATGATCTCCTAGCTGGACTGAAAATAGGAAACACTCAAAGTCCACCACACAACCAGGAAGATCAGGGCTCATTGTATTATATGCTGGCATATCAAAAGGAAAGCTTTCAAAATCACAATTGTGCACATCATGTACACAACAATTAGCAGCACCAGGCTGGAAAAGATCAGGCTCAGGCATCTCTCCCAAATCAGGCACATTTTCACAGTCACTTACCTGATGTATGTTGTTTCCTCTTTCATCAGGATGAGAAACAGAATCCAAGCCAAAAATAGTGTCTAGATCCTCACCATACTCAGACAGATCCTCATCACCATATGTGTCATAAATGGGTGACCCAGGTGCATCAGTTTCATCATAGTATGCCATTTGTTCATGGGCAGCAGAGCACACCTCTTCATCACCAATGGATTCACTCTGTGGAGGAGTATCAGCCTGTGTGTCATAAGCAAAACAGCCATCAAATGAAAAACAATCATGCTCTGAACTAGCACTTATTTCAATTTCTGACTGCTCTTCATGATCTCCATGTGTTTGAAAGGTAGGCAATGGGTCACACATAGGACTGCTTCTCTGTTTGCTTATATCTTCTCTGTCTTGAGTACAATACTCACAATTGTCTCCACAGGTCCATTCTAAAAATTGCTCATTGTTGTCCACAACCTCGTTATTGTCTTCATGGTCAGCTGCCTCATCATTGCAATGGGAATCCTCATTAGTCCTTTCACTGGCATCCTCAACTGGTGAACAATCCAGTTGAGCAGTATTGTTAGCATTATGTTCAAATACAGCAGTTTCAACCTCTATGCTTTTATTTTCATTTTTATCTGCACATGATGCCATAATCATTTGGTCATTTGCAGCTTCATAACCATTTCTCACACCAGGGCCTGGGGACAGGGGTTTCAGCAAGTACACATCTCTGAATTTTTCTATCTTTTCTATGAACCTGTATGCCATCTGCATACTTGTCACCTTGAAATCCCTTAGTATTGCACTAAAGCCCTCCTCAAAAGCTTCAAAGAATATACCAACACAGGCTGAGATATCAGGTCTGAAGACTTCTGGGATCTGTGAAAGGGCTATTGCAAACCTATGACTGAAATCAACACATGGCTCTTCATCTTGTTTTTTGATTCTCATCAATTCTGCAACAAGATCAGCCAGTTCTTTTGCAAATTCTTCCTTGAAACAGTCAGCAAGCTCATCCCAACAGGCAAAGGATTTCTTTGGAAAGCTCAAATACCAGTCTTTTGCTTTTGCATCAAAAGACCTAACAAAAAACCTCATCCACATATCCTCATCTCTGAAAGAACATTTTCCCATAAAACTTTGAAAATTTTGGATATGTGCATTCCCATCACATACATTGTGACCACTAAATCTAGGCATCTGACAGTATATCCTAGCAGGCATAGTTTCTACTTTACAATCCACCCATGACAAATCCAGTTGGTCATACAAAGGATCAAAAGGGCTGACAGGAGGTTTAGCTTTCTGACAGGCAGACACAACAGGGTTACTGCTTTTTATCTGGGCCTGCTCAGCCTCTAAGAATATCAACCTATTTCTTATCTCTTCTATTCCTTTATCCAACATTTTACCACTGAGTATGGGATAATTCATACTTGGATTCATAAAAATCTTACTCTTAGACATCCTTTGTCTGTCTAAGACCTAAGGCTTCCCTTGGCATCTAATCTATGCAGTAAAACAGCAAATAAAGGGGAAGGAACAAGGTACCTTTTCTCATACAGATGCAGAAAAATGAACAACACATTTCTGTCACATCACATACACCCATCTTTCATGTGCATTTGGATCTTTTTTGCAGAGTCGCCACCTCTCCAGAGAGGACAAAATTTACAGCAGCTGAAAGCTCATCAAATATGTTTCTGAGTTCATTCCACCAGCAGAGCAAAACTCCACCAGAGACTACAGGATATCACTTTACATCAACGTTCCCCAGTAGAGTCGCCAATTTCTTGGTGACTCGGATGGGCCACAAGATATAACACTTTTTCATCAATTTTCTCCCCAGCGGAGTCGCCAATTTCTGTTGACTTTTTCCCAGACTGGATGCTTATTCCCAGATTTCCCTACAAGGTAGCCATCAGTGATCAACAGGATCTCTGGGCCAGGGGGCCAACAGTGTAGGAGATAGACTCTATATTTTATCTCCTCTTCTTCTTCAGGCTCTGCAAGACCTAGGGGGGTATTCCCTACTCAACATCCATGAGGATATGCATACAAGGCTGGGATGCTGACAGAAAGCAGATAGTCCTCTTGTAAGTAGACCAAAACTGAAAGATAAGAGCAAAGGGGCTAGCTTTGGGCCTATTAGCAGTTGTAGACAGAGGACTGAGGATCCTAAACTAATTCTAATGTCCTAATGTTTTGTTTTAGATTTTGATTTGGAGTTTAAGTTTGGATGCAAAGTTGGATATGGTTGTAACACAAACACAAAGCAAGATTGGTGCCTATCCAGGGCCTGGAGTCAGTAGACATACACCTGTGAATGATCAGCATGAACAGCTAAAATTGGATTTCAAGGGGATATATGTGATACCTGCCTTACAGGCATCTCCCAATATAGAGTGTTAAGTTATCTCTACTTATGGTATCCCTACTGCAGTATACCCTTCCCAATGTTCAACCTGGAAACAGTTTAATCTACCCCTTGAGCAGAAGTTAAAAGATCAGACATTCAACATAGGAATTCTATGCTCTAGAATCTAAACATTACCCAAATATCCAGATTCAGAAGAAGAATACATGCAATACTGGAGACAGAATTAACACAACACATGCTAAGATAGCATTTCTCATATAAGTTTAATCATGAAATCAGTGGGTTCATGCCAAAAACATACAACAAGAGATACATAAACTCACATGTAAGCTGTACAGAGCAACCAGATCAGCTTGTTATGAATTACAGAGCCAAAAATCTTCAACTTTCAACAACCACAAATGAGCAACACAACCTGCTTATAACAGCCAGGTAGGTGCTCAGCAATTAATTACATGGTTGACCAAAAATCCCGCCAGATACACAGTATCAGAAAGATGGCGCTCAAACATAACCAGATTGGCGCCCAAACTTGAATGCAGCAGGTAGGGGAGGAGACAGGAAGATTTCTCGAGCCCTGCGCCACTGTCCGCTGATGTACACCTTCAATCGGGTACCAGATCCGCCCACGCCATCGCCCATACCTCTGCAACAATTGCCATTGATGGCGCACCAACCCGCGGCCTCGGGAAGAACATTAATTCTGCATCGCAACCATTTCCCGCCGAGATTCATCATCATGATATTTGAAAATGCAAGATATCAATTATCCCACATGCACCCCGCAGCAACCTCCTTAACACTTTATATACTAGGTCATGAGCATATATCATGTCGGTGCTTTTGCTCCTGACGACACTAGTATAAGACTTCATCATCATCATCCTCCAGCAGCATGATATCCTGTTGCTTGAAAAATCACCCTAACGTCAGCATCATATCACAATACAATCTGCATGATAATCGCCTTCATCGGCACAACCTGATCCATCGGAGGAACATCCTCCTGCTGAGCCTATACCAAAAGTCTGGCCGATAAACATCCTGATGACGTCATCATCATATCCTACTGACGTCATCATCATATCTGCCTACTGCGCACCTCCTTATATCCGGATGACGTCATCATCATGTTTGCAAATATCGGGGGATCTCCACAAGATGATCTATGTTAGAAATATGACCCCCCCGGACCTTGATGACGTCATCATCATATCAACATCAGGATGATATTCGGAAGACAACCGGATATTTGGAAATATCATCCTGATGCACTAACATCATGCTGCACTGTAGCTCCGCTATAAGATCAGGGCGAAATATGAATATGATGATGCTTGAAAAGATCACCCCCACTAGATAATGCACGAAGCCAGCAGGCGGATATCTCCTTGATATCAGCATCATCATGACGCTGGAACAAACATACACCCGAGTGATATGAAAATATCACCCCCTCCTTCGGAAATATCATGATGCAGATGGGCAGAGAAAAAGATATCACCCTGTTATAAGAATGACGTCAGCATCATCAGGATGACAAAACAACGAACAAGAAGTGATACAACATCATCAGGATGATATTGACTAAGATCATCCTGACGTTCAAAATATGATGACCCCAGTGAATATCGGGTCGCACTTAGAACTCTTCAACAACATCATCAGGATGATCATAACCAAGATCACCCGATGATAAAGATATCACCCCAGCGAAATATCATGAAGGCAGAAAATATGATGACCCTCGCAAGCAACACGGTGATAACTGGAAATATGATGATGATGACGACCCTTAAGAAAGAACAAGTCAGGTCAAACAACTCAAAGAATAACCCCCTCAGAATATCGGGGCAACATCATCATCATGTTTGGGCAAGGTGATAATTGGAAGATCACCGGATACTTGAAAAATCACCCCCGCAAGCAAATCAGGGCGCACTGTAGCTCATCAGCAGGATCAGGATGATATCCAAACATCACCCGATAATAAAATATGATGATGACGTTGAGAAACCAGTCGACAGAGAACATGATGATGATGACCTTCATCGAAACAAAGATGATGACGATGACCTCCTCCTCAGGAAAATATGATGCTGCAGCTGAAAAATGCTGAGGAGGTCCAACACTTAGAACATTTTTTGGATACTTAGGGAAAGTGCCTGCATGAAAATTGCTCAAAAACTGCCAGTCAATTCAGGCACTAACAAGTTTATCCTCCTGTTCTTTCATTTTCTTCTCAATCTCCACTGTTGTTTTAGACTAGGATATACAAAATTTGTATACATCACCTCCATCCTTAAGGGCATTTTCCAAACTTTTTATCCCAATACCCATAACTCTTCTGTCATTTGATATTATCCCTTGTAGCTCTAAGAATCTCTTATCCAAAAATTCTTTCCTGACCTTCTCCTCAGCTGATTTCTCTAGAGAATCAAAATGTTTGCTAACACTATTGACTAGAGTTTTGAGATTACTGGAGGAAGAGGCTGTGGGATCCTTCTAAAAAGATGGCATGATCTTTTCCAACACTTCGGATGCTACCTCTATAAGCTCACGGTCTTCCATGTGAGATTTCAGTAGTTTCTCTTTGGCCTTTGCATTTGCAAATGAAGATTTCTTCATTATTTTTACCGGAGATAGAGAGCCAAAATCTAATGGCCCTTTTAGTAATTCCAGTTCATCCATCTCATTAGTTTCTTTTGTCAAGAATTCCTTGATAGATTTTGCAGTGTCTCTTGCCGGAGATAGATTCTTCTTCTCTTCTGCAGTGTCACTTATGTTCTTTTCAGATTGACTTCCTTCTTTACTTTTCACCTCTTTTTCTTTCTCCTTTATTATTTCTTCTTCTTTAGATCTAGGGTCAACAGGGGAATCCAGAGGAGAAATGTTAGTTTGTTCATGGGCCACCTCTTCTGGAGCAGAGGATTCCAAGTCCTTAGTTGTTTCTGCACCGGTATTCATCACCTCTTCTGTCATTTTCTCAGTAGATTCTTCTGCAACACTTGTGGTCGAGGGATCAGTACCCAAGTCCTCTATAATTGGAATGTTGAATCTTTTGAATATATTCCGGAGGATCTCTTCTATCTCTTTTGCAACTTTGTCAGTCTCTCTAAGCATAAGTTGATTCATCCTTTCTTTGCTCTTGAACTCATCCTTACAATCTTTGAAGATCATATTCATTTTCTTGGGATCGATTGAAGGATATAGCTGAATTGCTATCTGTTCCCAGATTTCTAGGTCTTTGGCTTGGGCATTGTTCTTTCTTATTTCTAGTTCCTTCTCCAAGCTTTTGGGGACCAGAGATATAATTTCAATAAATGCTTTGTTGTAGATATTTAGGTACCTGACTATGGCATCTTGCAATATTTTCTGATCTGCTTCACCATAATCATCATAGAACTCAACCATTGGCTGAAGATTTCCATCCACTATGACTGATTTGATTATGTCATCAATGTGAAGAGTGGGTTTTTCAACATATTCCTGTCTTTTCTTCTTCCTCTTGACCGGTAGAGGGTTCACCGGATGTTTTCTTCTTTTACTTCATTTTCCTGATTTCTTCATCAGATTCAACTCCTCTTCATCCCTTTGACTAGCATAAGCCCTTATGGCTTTTGTCTTTGTTCTTTTCTCTCCTTTGCCGGATGATTGTGCTTCCGGTTTTGATGGCCTTGAGCTTTTGGAAGTGGTAGGTGTAGATTTCTTTGATGATCTGGTCCAGGTGGAAGATTTTGCCAGAATACTTTCCTCACTTTTCTTTTCTGCCTTTTTCTTCTCTTCCTCAGCCCTTTCCATTTTTTCCCTATTGGCATCAAGTGCCTCCTTTGAGATGCCAAAGCCTTTGGCAACATCTTCAACTTCTTTTCTCACTTTCCTCTTGATCTCTGGTCGTCTGAGTTCCACATGAATCTTTACACTTAGCTCCTCAAAGGTTCCAAATCTTTCTGCTTTGGGATCCTTGGGTTGACTAAGCATGTGTTGGACATGCAGCTCCACAAGTTTCTCATCCACCTCATACCCCATCGGCATGATCCAAACTATCCTTGGTTCCACAGCTTCCATTTGGCGCTAATTAGTTTCAACCATAAAACAAATTGTATCCTTATACTTTTCAACTAGAGATTTGGGAATTCTCTCTCTTGCTTGCATCAAATTTTAGAAGTTCTTGAAATAACCCCACAGAGCTATATTTCTTGTCTTGGCATCTCCAAACCCATGCAGATAGTCTCTGATTTGGATTGCAACAGGTCTGTCATTCTACCAAACCCAACCACTTGATCCAGGCAGCTCACTCATGAAGTAGAAAAACAGACAATATCAACCCACCATACTTCAAGGAATTTTCCTCATCCTTCTTGATCTTCTGTAGATTCTCCAATAGTTGGTTTAGAAGAAGTTCACATAGATCATAGTCAGCATTTTCTTTTAGCATTTGATAAGCTATATAAACTGCAATTCCTGGTACTAAATTTTCCCTACTGGAGTGATAAATTTTGTAACCAATTATCATGGATGTAAATTTGATATCCGGATCAGTGATATCTTCAATTGTCATAGCTCTCTTGTCAAATTTTGATCCAGTTGCATCACTCACTATCTGATTCTTGACAGATTTGAGAACGGGTATCCCACCGGATGAATGCAGACTGGTTACTACCCTAATTGCATCTTTAGTAATCTTAAATGGTCTATTCAACCATAGGAAGTTATCATGTACTCTGCTCAACACGTACCGGACCCATTCGTCTTCTTCAAAATAGGGGAAATGAATGTACTATGCAAAATGCTTATCCCGGATGGCCTTGAATTGAGGTTTGAGCTCAAAAGAATCATCTATTAACTGATTGTGATAGATATCAGCCAGCTTAGATTCCCCAAATTTTTCAATATTCGCATGAATATATGCCCTAACATCTTCTACATGCAACACACCATGCGGAACACTGGAAAAAGCTCCTAGGGGATCTACTTCCAAGGATTTGTATGGATGTTTCTTGAATTTGGGGCGAGGCCTATCAGAGATCTTCACAATATTTGGAGTACCCATCATTCAAGGATTTACAAAGAGATATTTGATAATGGAGAATACCTTTTGACTTCTGCAAATGATCTTTGATGAGCTTGAGGAATTTTGTTGCAGAGCTTCTCTTTTTGTTTCTTCTTGAATGCAGAATGAACAAATGCTTAATGAGAAAACCCTTATATGCTCTGCAAACCCTAATGTCAAGTTGCAATAAATGCTCGACCTAAGTCATTCTAGTTTGCCTTATTCGGAAGGCTTGAAGAATTGGATCAATCTTCATCTTAAACATCTTGCGGATCTTCCAAATCTTAACCATAGTTTATTTGGATGTTTCTCTTATGAACCCTTTAATCTGCAACTTGTCTTGTGCCAGTTCCAGCACCAATTGACTGGCTAGGGGAACAAGGTTTTCTTTGTGTCTCCCCCTGAGCCAGAGCTCACTTTTTAATTTCTGGAAGGAATATCAGCACCAGAGTCTAGTGCGGATCCATCCCCTACATTCTCTATACTTTTCTTCACCCAAATCTTGTTCATCTCACTTTGAACTTCATCCACATTCACTTTTTGTTTTCCCTTATCTTGATTCTGATTATGATATACTGGACCTCTTTTGTCCTGATTCTTGCTTCTACAAAATTTTGTAATATGATCGGATCTATTGCAAATTTGGAAAACAACATTTCTTTGCATATTTGATTGATATCCTTTTGATCTACATTGATTAGCCATATGACCCATTCTATTGCATGCAAAGCATCTACCATTAAATGAACTGTTTATTTGCATATTTTTGCATTCATGAGATTTGTGACCATACCTTTTGCAATTGAAACACTATCCGGAGAAGGATGTATTGGTCTGATTTATTCTCTTTCTGCACTGATTAGCTTTATGACCAAAGTTATTGCAGTTGTGGTAATATCCATTGAAGGGTGGATATCTTTGAGCATTAGGCTATCTTACCAGAGGTCTTCTAGGCCTGTTCCTTGGATTTTTTGATCTAAGATTCTTCTGACCGGATCCAGAGCTTTCTCCTTTCTCATATCCCAGACCACACTTGTCATCTACCCTCTTTTGACTTTCAAGAAGAACTTCAAGTTGAGCAGAACTTATCTTGAATTTTTCTTTATATTCATTTGTTGTTTGAAGATCCCTTTTAAGAGAGACAATTTGATCCTCAAGTTTTTCTTCATTATCTTTAGCATCTTCAAGATCAGATTCAAGATGTCTGATAATTCTATCCATCTTGTGGCAATCTTCTAATTTCTCCTTGAGAGATTGTCTTAGATCATCTTCAGTTTTTCTTTTCTCTTCAACCTCTTGGGTAAACTTCATAACTCCTGATTCTATTTCATGTCTTACCATAATGATTTCTTTTGATAACTTTTCACATAACTTGGTATTCTCCTTCAAATCTTCATTTGTATCATTGGCTTCACCTTGACTTGTCAATTGCTGAAGTAGCTCCTTTCTCTTTTTCATAGAGAGACTTAATTTGTCTTTTAGTTCTTTCATGAAATCATCCGCCTGTTTGAGTCTTTCCTTTAATTCATTGACTTCAGAGTTTGACTGCTCAAGATCATCAAGGGTAGTCTTGAGTTACTCCCTTAAACCATATACATCCATTTGAATTTCCAGATCTTCCTCAAGCTGTTAGACTCTGTTAGGAGGAACTTGGCTCTGATACCAATTGTTGATAATTGAGAGGGGGTGAATCAGTTATCTTAAATATTTTAGCTTTCTGAACTTTCTTAATAATTAGTGTAGCATCAATTCAAACAAGCAAACATAACCATGAAATGGAAATACACATGACACAATATTTTTGACATGGAAACCCTGTTAAGGGAGAAAACCACGGGGTGATTAACCCAAGATATTATTCTCTGTTAGAAGAATAGAAATAATAATATGGCACTTGCCAATTAGGGCTCACTGCCCGAGCACGCTGCTCACAAGAGGCTCACTACCTACAGGAGATACACTGTCTATAAGAAAGGAAGATAACACAATGTTTGAACTGATGAGAAGCATCCACACATGCTAAGGTTCAGTTCCGGTTAAGCTCAATAGATTGATCTACTGCACTTCATTCTTACTCTCTCTTGATGTAGCTATACTTTCACATTATGGACCTCTTCTACTATCTTCACTCTGCTTTTCTACTTTTCTTCGCACTACACAACACACACCACACACATTCACATCTAAGTCAATCATATATATATATATATATATATCCGCACAAGTGATTTCATCACCTTTCTAGTCGGCATCCGGAATAGTCAATAATTTCCTCAACTCTGATCTGTCGGCTGAATCCTTGCACACCAAGTAATGCAGGTCAAGCATATACTTGTAGAGATCATCCATCATGTCGGCCAAACATAAATTATGCCTTAAAAACCTTTTCCATCATCAATAACATATCCAGAATAATGTCTAATGTTCTGCCAGTCAGTTCTTCCTCTATTCACACTGTCACTTGGGAACTTGACACTCAAGTATTCATATCTCTTTATCCTTTCCACACCGGAGGCTCAAACCTTAGAATCTAACAGTCAAGATACTCCTCTTGAATTCCCCAAATCTGTACTTCACTGAGATACTTCTACTGAGAGATCTGGACCTGTCTGTCAGACCTTACTGACTACTCTGTTCTTGCTTACCGAACCTTAACACTTCTTCAATCTAACTTTTGGTGAGGACCTATCATGTCTTGTGGATGTGTGGGATAACCTTTGTTTCCATCAATGACAACAATCATGAGTCCATATAGTGTCTCTTGCCAACAGTGTCAAGGGATCGTGATTGAGTGTGTGCACATGATGGATGTGATGTGATTAATAGTGTGGTTGAATGTGTGTTGCAGTATAATCTTTCATGTGTTAGATTATTGGATGCAGTGAGTAGAAGGTGTCTACAATTCTTCAGTGTGACTACAAAGGTGTTGATGGTGTTGCAGTGGAATCCTCTATTGAATTGAGATAGTTTTCTCCTTATAACAATCTTTTGTATCTTCTTCTCTATTCTAGCAGTGAGCCTTTCTTTTGGGCAGTGAACCCTTTTGTAGTGAGCCTTCTGGAATTGAGCCTTTTGTAATTCGGTGTTGATACTACTTTATATTGTGGGCTAATCCTCATCTTGGTTTTCCCTTCTTGGGTTTTCCACATAAATCTAGTGTTCTCTTGTGCTTGATGTTGGTTTGATTCAGTTTCTATTATTTTCTTTCATGCTTAATCATCATAACAGTCTAACGGTTAAATGAATCTATGTAGATCGAAATGTGTGTGAGGGTTTTGAAATTTTAAGCTACAACTAATTCACCCCCCCTCTCAATTGTCTTGTGCATTCAACATCCCCCACACCAACATGGTAACAACTCAAGTCAACCCAAATCTTCCAACCATTTTGTATTTGGATCAACAACTACCTATGACCTAGAAAGATTGAGTTTCACTACCCAACTAAGCATAAAAAGGAAAATAAAAATGCTATGTTTTAATTGACCAATTTTAAGATGATGAAAGCCAAGAGCCTCAAGTAATCTAAGCATGTGAGCTACAAGGACATGTAGTTTCTATGATCCATCCTCCTCTAGAGCCCATTAGCGATTATGATCTCATGGAAGATCTCAAAATAATATTCTCCAAGATCTTGTAAATAGATCTTTTGAGAAAATTACTAGCCCATAAAGTAACTCTTTTGGAGACCATTAGATTAAAATATCTCAACCACATAAATCTACCTTCCCTAGAGTAGATTAATTAGGTTGATTTATACCTAAATCCACTGAATGTTGGGCTATAGGACCTAGGATTTTTCTTTGACCTCAAGAAAATGATCATAGAGGCTGAGTTGATGAGATAAGGAGATCATGACTTATATATACAAGTGTGTTTTTATGACACCTATATCAAACAAATCTTAGTTGATAATGAAGTTGTAGTTAATATCATCTCCTTTTCTCTTATGTAAAGAAAGAGATATGGTAAGATGAACATAACTTCATGTTGAGACACATTACAAGGATATGACAATTTAAAGGTTGCCACAATAAGAAAAATCATTCACATAGTCACCCTTGGACCTAAAGTGGTTCTCACAACCTTTTATGTCATTGGTAAAGACATAGGGTACTATCTAATATGTGGGAAACCTAGACCATAAAATGAAGGCAATTCCTTCCATGTTATTCTAGGAGATTAGGTTTCTATATTTAGGAAAGATCTATGTCACCAAAGGTAACCATAAGCAATTCAATATGCTCAAGAAAGACATGACTAAGAAGAGACGTAGGATACCTACTAACTTTAAACTTTCCACAAAGTTGGGATCTTGGAACCACGCTAAAAACAATTTGCTTAATAATAAAAGAAGATATTGGGAAAACATTAATCAAGGAGAATAGAACTTTCATGTTTGAAAAGAGGGAAATTTTAAAATAGGTTACAACTATCTCCACAAACATAATTGTGAAGATAATTAAATTTTTAGAAAGTGGTGAGCCCTTCTAATTCCCTTTTGAAGGGATGAGACAGATCTATGTAATTGATGTGTCCCTAGGTATCAACAACTTCACAAATGTAGAAGAGGATGTGTGAAAAGAACAAATTGAACTTGCCCATAAAAAGATAGTGGTAAATAAGGTTTCCCAACCATCTCCCATTAAATGAGTAACCACCATAAACCATGTTCCCCTAGAAATTATCAATAAATCCAATAGCTTTGAGAGGCTAGATCCAAGCATCTTTCTTGATTTTGATAGGGAAGAGTCCAAAAGTGAATCATGAATGGTTTTATAACCAAGGGTGAAAAATATCCCAAACCCATAAATTAATGAGGTACATTTTAAGGAAATAATGTGATGAAGATTTTTGAATGTTATTATCTCTTCTATTTTTATGAAACTCGCAATTGTATCCTTACTACAACCAAGGATGGCGTATCTATAAATAACTCCAAAACCCCACTCAATCCAAACATAAATGATGAAATTGAAAATAATCCATCACCCAAAGCTCCATTGGATTGAATTTTTCTCATGTGCCACCTCAAGTTGAAGTGGAAATGACTGAAAGATTCCTAGATGAAGATGAAGTAAGCATGGGCAAGTTCCAACAAAAAAAATGATGCGCATAACTATAAAAGCAATGACCACAATAATATTTGAACTAATTGATAAATACATTGATTATTTTATGGATTTATAATTAGAGGAGAATGAGAAGATGAGAATTAATTTCAACCTCCATAATAGACACAAGGAACCTTATACACCTTATAAAATGCATCAGTTCTTGTAGTCTATCGAGGGTTGAGAAGACATATGAAGCAAGAATAAACATGAGTTTAAATTCTTGAAGGATGTCTTTTCGAACAAAGGAGTCCCTTATTAAACTAACTTTCATTGTTAAAACTTCACATAGGAAAAATATTTAAGATCTATCCCTCCAAAGACAAGTTAAAGCAAAAGTGGAGAATCCTCCACTCAACTAATGAAAATAGGAGATCTAATGTTCAAATAACAAAGCATAAAGAACAAGAAACATAAAAGTGAGTAGAAGTTTCATATAATTTGGAAAGGTACATTCATTATCAAGGAACATGTCTGTAATGGCATATACCTTTTGTGCATCATGGGAGGTGAAGAGTTTGGTGAAACAATCGACGCTCTTCATCTGAAGAATTATTATATCTAAAATTCCAAAATTTAAAACATCAAATAAATGTACATTGAAAGAACCTAAAATATGGATTCTTTTTATGTTTTAAAGTGGTTTACGGTGTTTATTTTTTTAATTTTTTTAATAAGAATTAATTGTTTTAAAAAAATTAACACCTAAAAATAGGAGTTGAGTTTGATATGAGTCTAAACACAAATGCAAGAGTGGTATAAATAGGAATAGTCACATGCTAGTCTAGGAATTTCAAAATAGTAAAGGAGATGGAACTAATGCACTTTTTTAGATTGGGGCACATTAGAAACTGTCTAAGGAGATTACAAATCAAATTTCATTAAATTCTAAGCTCAAGAATTCACTGCAAAGTTTTGGGAGACGTCCCAAGGGAGAAGTCCGGGGTGGGGACAAGTCCTTTAGGTCCAAATGATTCCAAATTTTAAGGACTATGCAAAATATGATAATGATCACTTCTCAAAACAAAAACCTATAATTATAGTGAGTAAAAAGATGAGGTAAAATATAAAATTATGTATTAAATCATAAAAATACACTATGAGAGAAAAATAGAAATGACAAAAATTACACTTAGAATTTTGGTTGGGACACCTCAAGACTAGAATTAGGAGATCTTTTTGTGCTTATAGACCAAATTTGAGTTGATTCTAGTTTTGGACACTATCATAAGGTTCTGGGAGAAGTCCCTATGCCAAAGCCTAGGGAGAAGTCCCACCTACTTCCAAGAATATGGAGAAATCTTGCCCTATGTCTAGGATTAGGGAGAAGTCTTGTACCTCATAATTGCCTAAATGTTTTTAGAGTTAGTCATCAGTATTTCAATCACTTCTCTAAATTGGAACTAAGTCTAGTTCTTCACAAATCCTTCACAAATGACCTACAAGCATAAAAATACAATAGGGGGCACCTACAAAATAAAGGGTTAAAGGGGAAGCTACCAAATTCAACCCCTTGGTGGGAACTCAAGTAAGATTCCACATGGCATGTGACTGGGAATTTGATGACAATGCAAAATGCTACGTAGGTGCTGGTTGGGAGATGAAAAAAAGTGGTCAAATGATAATGATAACTAAAAATGTGGTACAAATGGATAAGTGACTAAGATAGGAAGGTTGCACAACTATTTTGTTTCTAAAATGATAAAATATGAAAAATTTATGTAGGGAGTACTAGCACTAGGTTATTAAAAGTTCATGATTGTGAAGGGTGAGAAACACAAGCACACAAATAGAAACCCACTAACCCAAAAATGATGTAGAACTAATGTGGACTAATATGGGGACTGATATGACTAATATATATATATATATATATGTATATATATATATATATGTATATATATATATATATATTCCACTTTGCACAAGAAGATTCTTATAGGTGAATGACTACATTCTATTGGGATCTCTGGCCCTTTGAGGCACCCTTTGTGCAAATGTGAAGAAGAAATGACATACCTCTTACTGAAGAATTGGTCCTTGTTGAAAAAGTGCTAGAATTGGTTAAGTGACAAGCTGGGATGGGTGAATTCTCACCAAGATGATCTACTAAAATTATTTCAAGGATGCCTACATCTTTACAACAATACTTTATGGTCTGGACTATGGATTAAAATCCCCTAAATACTTTTATGGCATATTTGGAAAGAGTGTAATAAGAAGATATTCAATGATAAGGAGTGCAAAGTGAAGGAATTCCTTCAAATGGTTGAAATTAGTATCAACAAATTGTTAAATGTCAAAGTTAGGGAGGTAAGGAGGCCCACCTTCACTAGTTGGAATGACAGAATTGTGAAAAACTAGCATATGCTAAAAATCCTTGCACATTTTAGCAATGATAATAACTCGGCCTCCATAGAGAAAAGAAAAAAGGCTAAATAGATGCTCCTCCAAAGAGGAAGATTGAAACTCAAATTTGGTGGGGCCTCAAGAGGTAATCCTAGGGCCTTGGGTGTAGAATACATTATTAGGGATGAGGTGGGAATCCTCATATCAGATCTTTCCAAGAACCTCAAAAATGACTCCAATAATGAGGCAGAACTAGAAGTACTTTATGAAGGTCTCAAAATGTGTGAACAAAAAGGAATTAAATGCATGTACATAGAAGGTGATTTGTTGATATATATTAATGCTATCAAAGCTAGAACCATGAAAAATTGGAAAATCCAAAAGTGGATTGAATAGATCTGGAATGTCTTAAACAAAATAGAGGATTACATCTTGGCACATGTATATAGAGAAACCAACAAAGCTTCCAACTATTTAGCTAACCAAAGTGTCAATCAGAAGGGGTAATCAAAGAGTCTATTCAAGGTGCAGATTGGAAAAAATTATACAACATAATAGAGGTAGAAAGGACCAAACCTATAGCAAATGATGGAAGCTAAATATGGAGGATAATTTCCCAAATCTATCAAAAATCTAATATCAGTGGAAAGATAATGGAAGTGATCTCGAGTTGTCATTTTCCAATACTATAGCTCACGGGTTCTATATCATTCAAAGAATGGGGATCAGAGCTTAAATTTGACAGTTGTATAGCTATATTTAGGCATTTTAGCTATAAAATACAATTGAAATTTTGAAAAGACTGTATCATATGAAAGGAGAGATTTTGGACAAACTATCAAAATTTATATAGGATTATGATGATATATATATTTGGTTTTTATATAATTTACTTATATTTATGTATGTCATAGTATTTTAAAGGCACTATTGAATAGATAACTGTCATAAAAAATTTGGTTGACAGGCAAGGTTGACTATCAAATTTAAGCCCTGATGGGGATTTACAAATGATATAGTGTATGACTATAGAATGTGAATACAAATGTCTATATGAGTATACAATGACCTAGATATGCATGTTGTTCAATGTTGAATCAGATGAGGTAGTCGAGGCCATCCAACATGTCATTAGATCACAATGTTTTGTGGGTAAACATACCCATGATGGGAAGATTTATGAATATTTTTTGAAAAATATTGTTCTAGTGATGGGAAGGAAGCGATGGGAAAAACTCCTCGTCCATAGATTTATTAAGACACCCATGCGTGACAATACCAACCACATAGTTTCTACCTTTAACAAGCAATTGGTGGAAGGATCGATGGGAGGAGTCTTCAACATCACATTGGCAAAGAAAAAAAGACACTTCTAAAGTAGTTTTCTTGTTCAAGAATGATCTAATCTACAACAATATGTAAGTTTTCAACTTCTACATTGGACACCATGAAACTATTTTGTCCCCCAACAAGTGGAGGGTGCCTTCAAAATGTATGAAGGCCTTTGCCTTCTAACGCATCTTAGGATAGGAAAGGATGTAATGTGTAAATATTGAGCTCTCTTCTTGATTTGATGAACTATTTTTTCTTTTAAATATATGGGAGTTTCCCCCTTGGTAGTATTTATGTATCAAATATATATATTTGATGAAATGCAAGCTAGGAGGTCTAAGGACTTCAATGGAGCTAGGGTAAGTAATGAGGATGAAAAGTCCAAACTAATGGAAACCAAATAAAAAAATTTGATGTAAAACACTATTGAATTGCTATATGGATTGCAACACAATGACACAAAATGATTTTGTTTGTATTTTGATAAAAATGCAAAGCTAAATGAATCAAAGAGGTCCTAGAGCTACAATGAGACTAGGGAAGGATGGGAGAAGGAAACTATGGAAAAAATGGAAATGAGGATGGATGGGGGATGGATAAGTAGGAAGACTCTATATATTAGAAGCTAAAATCATATAAAAAAATTACTTTTATAATGTAAAACCTAATCTAGCTATTGCAAAAACTCAAAATAACATACCATAGTGTGAAGATTTAGTTGTAGATGATGTTGTGGGGCTCATAATTTTTTTGAAATAGATTGAATGAAATCTGATTCTATGTAGAAATTCTCCAATCACTAAGATACACCTACTCCTTTAGGAACTCACTCAAAAAATACTCTCAAGTTGAAATTGCTACTATACTTGACCTAGTTAACATTATGCACCTTCATAGACACTACTATTAACTACTATATGCAAGGGTAGTTATTCATTGATCATTATCTCTATTTTACCCATGTCATTTTTGAGATTTATTGTACCATATTTCCATATTGGGGGCAAACAACTTTACATGCACTTTCACAATTACATAGATTACTCATATTTGTGCCTACACATGTATCTATTAATACAATTGCCTAGTTCTAATTAGATCATGACAATATTTATCCATGGAGGTCCATTTTTACCTTATTATTGGGATGGATACAGATTGCTACAATATTTCTTGTGAGCATACCATTCATTGAGCTATCTCACCATCATATTATATGGGGGGTATCACGCCTTCCCTATTTTACTATGTTCTCATGCTCTTGGAGTCACATTAGGGACACTATAACCTTCCTCACATTATTGGTTTCATGGTAATGCCTAATATCCATGCACCTAGATTTATCCCACCACTAGGGACTTATTGCCTCACCTCAACTATTGTGTGCTTGTACTCTTGGATGCCATAATAGGGGCAATGCCTAGCCTAGTGTTCCATGTATTTACATGGGTGTTTCTAACCATTAAGGGTTGCATCACCATAATCATTTTCCTATCCTAGGGGCAACATTTATATGCCTTTTGTCTTATCTCCATCCCATGTGCTTACCACACATATCATTCAAGATGTTGTATATAAATGTCACACAATCGATTCATGATAGTGATTTATGGTATGATATATATGCTTATGCTTTTCTTACATTTAAATTTCATGTATTATTTTCCCTTTCCTCTAATTCCTTGCATCCAAATGGATGCAACCAATTGAAGGGAGCATATCATTTCATGAACACTCTTTTTTTAAGTTTATAGATAGTTGTAGGAACCTATATAGAGACTCATCACCATGCCCTGATGAATCATGATCACACACCATGATAGTGCCTAATGTGTCATGTCGTCTTATGACTACCACATTGAGTAAAGCACTACTATACTTTATATATAGGGAGAATTTTTCTAATCGTACTCTCCCCCTCTCTTTCCAATAATATAATGTAGTCATGGATGGAGGGTGTAATGAAATACTTTCCAACCATGTAGCCTTAAGACAATCACTCATACTAAATGAACACCAAAACTTAATTATCAATACAAACATATTAAAATTAATTGGAACCAATGTATTAACACTCAACAATCTGAATTACATCAATAGTTTAAACTGCTAGGGCTTACAATTGTAATAGACCTCAATCTTAGATTACATTACAAATCAAACACTAAACATGAGTGCAACTCCAAATGATAAATTCCTCTAGTTGGTCTTTCTATCATATCTTTGTATTACTTTATAGGAGATAACTAGGTCCTTGAAACTCTTACTACCCTCCATTATCCTTTTTCAAATGAATTATGCCTTCGTTTATAGTGAAATCTTGGTGTAGAAGGTTTAATCCAACCAAGAACAAGTTATATTTCACCAAATTCAATGCGGCTCTAAAAATGACACCTCCTAAGACCAATAAGACCTCACATATAATTATTTTTTGGTGTAAGGATTTAAGTCATGGAGTATGTTTCATAGACCTCCTTAAGATGAAATAAAAAACCAACTCATACAATAAAACATGAAATGGAAAATAGACAATGGACATACTGTAAATGCTTTAGTTAAAATCGAGTGATGATCTAATGCCTATGTGTTACTAGATAGATGATTATGCTTGCTAGTTTGAGTGCTCAACTTATAAAAATGTCTAGAAAATCCAACTATGACAAATCATATTGAATATAAAAGAAATAAGAACACAAATAAATGAAATGGATTTTTGGTTGATGAAATATTTCTTGTAGGCTTGAGATGGATTGTTTAGCATTTTGTTGAATTTGGTTTTTGTGAGCACTGTGTGTTTGACAAACAAAGTAGAGTAATTTTTAATTCCGATAGCACTAGATCAAATAAATAATTGAAGGTTATTCACAGTGATGTTTTTGGTCCTATGAATGTTGCATCTATTGGAAAATCTTGTTATTATATTTCCTTTATCGAGGACTACTCACATTATACTTAGATTTATTCGAAGGCATAAATTTGAAGTTTTTAGCAAGTTTAAAGATTTTAAAATTCTTGTTGAAATTAGATGGATTAGAAAATAAAAGTATTATGGTCTAATAATGGAGAGGAATATTTTTCCATAGAATTTGATGGTTTTTGTAGATATGCATGTATTGTGAAGTTGAAAACAACTACACATACACCATAATAAAATGACAATGTAGAGAGGATGAATATGTCATTAATGGATATAGTCAAAATTATGTTGAGTAGTGCTTAGTTGGATTAGTGTTTTTGGGTTGAGACTGCAAGTACTAGTTATTATTTGATTAACATATTTTGTGTTCTACCTTGGTTGATAAAACACTATACAAAGTGTGGATAGATAAGCAACCCTCTAGTTTGCACATTGGAGTTTTTGGCTATGAGGCTTTTGTTCATTTACCTAAAGAAAAATGGTCTACGTTAGATTTTAAGGATAACAAATTTATTTTCATTGGTTATGGTGATAATGTTAAGGGTTATAAGCTTTGGAATCTTCTATCCTTAAAAATAGTATATTCTAGAGATGTAATTTTTAGGAAACGCAAAGTTATGTCAAAGTAGGAATAACCAAAAGAAAAAGAACAGAAAATCATGCATTTTGAATCCAATATAGGGGAATAGGAAGATGCACAGCTAGAAGAACAAATAGGTTGAACATGAGGATGTATAGGAAGAACAAGGTCAAAATTCAATGAGTTTAGAGGAAGAAAAGGAGCCTCTTACTACACCATTAAGAAGGTCCATAAGGAAACAAAAACTAATTTGTAGGTATAGCTCACCTATTTTCTTGTGTATTTTCTTTATCTTGTATTGATGATGAACCTAGATTTATGAATGAAACTATTTCTTTGAAGGAGCATGAGTCTCAGATGGAGGCCATAGAAGATAAAATGATGACCTTAGACATGTGTGAGACTTAGGATCTAGTTAGGCTACGCAAGTGAAAGAAACCCATTGGTCAAAAGTGGTTACTTATGAAAAAATTAGCGAAAATGTATAGCTAGAAAGGTACAAGGTAAGATTGGTGGGCAAAGGTTACTCCCAAGTTGAGGGAGTTAATCTTGGCAAATTTTTCTTTGTTGTAAAATAAACTTCCATTAGATTTCCACTTTCAATTGTTGTTTCTTATGATTTAGAAGTAGAGAAAATGGATGTTGAAATTATTTTCTTGCATTGGGATATTGAGGAAGAAATATATGAAATAGCCTGATGGTTTTGTAGTAAAAGGAAAGGAAAACCTGGTTTGCAAGTTGAACATTAATTGTATGGTCTAAATTAGTCACCCCAGATGTGGTATTAGAAGTTTTATGTTTTCATTGGAACTTAGCTTTATTAGAAGTGAATGTGATCATTATGTTTATTTTAAATTAATTGATGATTAGTTCCTAATCATTGTCATGTGCGTTGATAACATATTGATTTGAATAATAAGGGAATGATTAGGGACCTCAAAACCTAGTTATCTAGTTCCTTTGACATGAAGGATTTGGGGGCTACAAAATACATATTAGGTATGGAGATTAGAAGGGATTAAGGGTAAGTGCACAAAAATGGGGGACCAAAAGGGGGTCTTAAGTGGCCAAATATTTTCTAAAATTAGGAAACAAAATGTTGGATGAGAAAATGAAGAAGTTACACTCAAAATTTGAAGATGCAAAAAAAACAAGAGTCATAGTGCTCTGAATCTAGTTTCTAAACTGCTATTTTTTTTAAATGGTTGAGATTAATGGATTCAAAAAAGGGGGCCACACAAATTGGTCATATTTTTTTAAAAAAAACATAACATAGCGTTTGGTATGGCTCCCCTAAAATGTTAAGTCTTTTTAGTATTTCAAATATTGCTTTGGTGAGAAATTAGCTAACACCATGTAATTTATCCCCAATTTTTCTAATATTTTTTTCATGAATAATTGAATTTTTACTAATTGTCAAAGTGGACACATTCTGAAAAAACATAAAATTGAGCGTGCTTCCCCCTAAAAGTTTTGAAAACTAATAAAAAATACAATTTTTTTAATATGTGTAGAATGGAGTCTAGTTTCTAAAAATCTAATTTATTTGAAATTTTGATGAATGGTTAAAAAATAAAGTAAAAAATACCACACACTAGTTTTTGACAAAAGTGGATACACTAACAAAAGAAATTAAAGATGAAAACCTTAACATACTCAAAACATGAAAAAGATTATATGGTTAGAAATCTAAGAGAGAGATTTTAACATTATCATAGTATATTTTTTACTTTTCATTAAAACAAGTGCAAACCCGATGGGGAGCACGCTTAAGATTATGTAAATTTTTTATAATCTGCAAAAACACGTCTTTGGATGTTCAAAACTCAATCCAAGCCTTTGGGTTAGAATCCCAAGGCAAATCCAAGCCAAAGGATTGGAAATTACCAAAGAAAACAATAACATGAGCACATTATAACATGCTCACATTATGTGCATGCATTCACATAATGCTTGCGCATTATAATGCGCTTGCATTATTGTGAAGGAAAATCATCTCACTCTCTCTCTCTCTCTCTCTTCCTCTCCCTCTCCCTCTTCTTCTCCCTCTCTCTCCTACCCTCTCTCTCACCTCTCTACCTGCCTCCCCTCCCCCCTCTCTCTCTCACCTATCTACCTCCCTCCCCTCTCTACCTCCTACCCCCTCTCTCTCTAGTTGATTGTATAGGGTTGAGGGTCTAGCATATAGGCTTTCAGGGATAGGGTTGAGGGATAAGATTTAGGGTTGAGGGTATTGGTTATAGAGTATTTAGTAATTTAGGGACAGTGAAAGTCTTGTCATAGTAGTCATTTTAGAATTTAGACAACACTTAAAACTTTCCATGCATGAAAAAATGCGCTCACATTATAATGCGAGTGCGTTTTATGAAACCAAAAAAAAGGACAAAAGGCATGTGAAATCCATGAAGTAGACCCACATGCTCTATTATTCTCTGCTTTCTATGCATTATCAGATAAAAAATCACTTCTCATGGTGTTGACATTTACACAATCATTGTTTACGTAATCCACCACCTTTTTTTGGTTATTCAACGTAGAAGTAAATTAGACATTTTTAGATAGAATCTAATTATTTGAACTACTATTTTTATGTTTCATATTGTTTGAATGCTAATTTTCATGTATTTAGATTGAATTTCATGATATAGATTTGTGTTTTTCATAAATTTGACTAATCCTATTAGAGTTATATAGAATTCAACATTGAATATGAAGGAACTTGCCAAAAAGCTCAAATTTTTGAGGATTTTGAAGCCAAAAAAATGTAGACATAATTGTGAAATTGGGCAACTTGAATCTCAAAATATAAGGTATGTTCTTTATGTATTCATTTGCTTCACTTTATGATTATGTTAGCATGAACTCCTATTAAATATGCCAATGATATGTGGACACCTAATTTATCTCCAAATTCAACTATAAATTGTGAAGATAATAATACGAGTTTTCTTAACACAAAATGATGATCTTTGTGGTTTTCAGCTTCAACAAAATGATCCTATTATGTCATGCCCAAAAACATAAAATAAGATCCTATTGGAAATTTCTCACTAAAGCCCTAGGCATTAAAAACCTATTGCATTGATGATGCATTAAAACCCTATGACATTAAATCTAATTTATCCATTTATTGGATGTATTTCATCATCTAGGAAAAGCAAAGTACTCTTGTTTCTCAAGAGCTAACTAAGTTTGAGGAAGTCCAACCAATCACCTCTTAAATAAGAAGATTTATGTTAACTTGATAACAAGACCTTATCTTTGGCTATGGTCAAGAATAGGATAGTTTCCTCGAAGCATAAGATTTCTAGATTCATAGATAATATTCAACTAGGTGTAGGAGCAATTGAGTGTTCAAGATCCTAGAAATGTATCAAAGATACATAGACAAGATGGTTATTGCCTAATTCCTATATGGTTTGGAATGAACCAAGTGGAATAAAAAGACCATTATTGGAAGATAGAGAGAATTGAAACTTTTAAAATTCCACTATGCTAGTTAACTAGTTTGATGTTCATATTAAAAGTTTTATTATATTTTAGAATAGGAAGTTGTTCTATGAAATATAACCTCCTTTGGTATTAATTCTAGATGATTTACTGATTCATGAAGTCATGACAGTGTTGTAATTTTACTCCATAGGGCATTGTGAAAACGTTTGTATGAAAAGTCACATATTCTTTTTAAGGCCATAATGAAAAATATCTTTGTCAAGTACCATCTTTAAGTAAGAAAGCAATGTGGTAACATTTTTCATGATTGCATCTTACTTTAACCTATTTTGAAGCATACTAGAAGGATTTCTTAAAGGAAAGTAATGATCTATTGGCATAAAGTGCATAGAAAAGTGGAACAGGTCATGGAATGTATTCCCTTACAAGGTTTATGAGAAAACCATAGGGTTTAAAATGTAAAATGTTCCCAAGGGAGTATTAGTAAATCTTTCTTTTGCTAAATAGTCATTTTGACATGTACAAAGAGATGTGCATATGAAGAAGTGGATAAGAGTTCCCTAGTATCTTGTGAAGCCTTTTTTTGAAAAACATGTTAATGTGTTGTAGAGGACATGAGTATAGATGATCCTCTCATGCAGCATTTTATGATTAAAGGATTGAGTTATTACCTCTCAAGATTACTTTTCTTTGAAGAATTTTGTTAAGTAATCTACATGTACTTTACAAATTGTTTCATAACAATTATAAGGAGGATATATTTTAAGAAACTAAGTTTATCCTCATTGATAGAAAATGAATTAAATTGATTAGATCATGATGCTTGATGTTGTTAGTTAAAGTACACATCATGTTTTCTTAAAAGCATTTGCACTTGAATGATCAACTCTTGGATTATCACTAAGGCATCTAGTCAAGATGTTTAAGTCTTGAATAGGTAAACTATTCAATGAGGTAGGGAATATAGGTTTGTAAAGCAGAATGATGGGAAAAGACTTGTGTTCCAACCTAAGTTCCTTTGTATTGCTATGATATGTTCTTAAATATCATTTGAATGATGAATGTTAGTTACTTCATGAAGAAATAATGGTATGATATGTCATCTTGACTTGTAATTAGAATGTTATCCTAGCTTAATCTCAATTTGTGAAAGATTGCTAGTATATGATATGTGTATGATATCTATGTTTTGGGTTGGACTACCCTAAGAAACTATAGATTTTCAGATTTATAATCATTTATTCAATTTAATTATATGATTATTATGAGATTTGTGTATGAGATTACTTTACTCTATTGTACCAAGATGGACTAATTTATGTATGTATTGATCATGATGCATATAGAAATCATCATCATGCTAAGGAAATGAGAAATTACTCTAACACTAGAAGAGTGTGAAGCTAAGAATGCAAAGAAAAGAGAAGGAATGATGCAACTTTGTGAAAGTAGGAAATTATCAACCATAGAAGAAGACATATCACCGTTTCCAATTCAAGAGGAACATGAATCATCTAATCAAGCTAAGAGAGAGATGGAATTGGCAGCACAAAGGCACCGAATGCAAAACCTCTATTCAACAAGGAAATTAAATCTCAAAGTTGGAGGAACTCCATCTTTCACAAGTCAAGTTGAAGGTACATCATCATTCACTTCTCAAGTTGGAGGCACTCCATCTTTCACAGGTCAAGTTGAAGGTACATCATAATTCTCTTCTCAAGTTGGAGGCACACCATCATTCACATGTCAAGTTGAAGGTACATCATCATTATCTTCTCAAGTTGGAGGCACACCATCATTCACATGTCAAGTTGAAGGTGCACCATGTTCTCCATCTCAACTTCAAGGCTTTTCATTTCTTCCATCTCCAATTGAAGGTATGCCATCTATCCCATCTCAAGTAAATATTGAAGAAATTCTTAACACTGAGCCAACTTCACCATTGAAAATGCCTCCTAGAATTTTTCATAGAAAGCCTAAGTTTCTAATTGATATTGATGAGAATGTTTTGAAGCCCTTGTAGGATAAGATTCCCAAGCGTACTTGCCAAAGATATGCCAATAAGATATGGAAATTATTTTTTGAGAACTTAAATGAAACTAGAAGATGTCAACTATTTATTGAATTGATGAGAAATCTAATTAGGCCCATTATGAAGATTATTGGCCTAAGAACATTGGATGCTTCAAGTGAAAACTCAATTGTAAAGAATCTAATGAGTGCATATGAGAGTGTGGATTCCACCTCATGCACCAAGGATAGTAATGTCACATGACGTGTGATTACATTGACAATAGTAAGCCATCAAACAAAGAAAGCTCACCTCATTAGAAAGACAAGTGAAGCATTAAAAATAAGTAGAAAAACTCTAATGAGAGTCAATGGAAGGTGTCAAAGAGTTGAGGACTCAAATAACAATGAATTGTGGGCATTCTCTTAGAGACTCCCATAGAAAGATAAAGTTGTTGAAGCCTTGAGATCCCTCATTGAAGAATTTTAGAAAAATAACACAAGGGTATCTCCTAATGCAAGAGATTTTGTAAGAAGGAGAATTGGTTGTCGAAACTGTGATCCACATCCAAAGTATTTTTTGGATGTGACTCAAACACAATTTTTCAAGAAATTTCAAGAGATGTATCCTCAAATAAAAATTAGTCAAAGGTATTTTGAAATGGTAAATCCTTTTTATATCAAAATAAATCACACACACACAACTTGTTATTGTAGAGTACATATTGAGTTTTCTAATCATTATGATTGTATATCAAAAAATTTGGATTTACAAATGGAAATGATCAAACAATGAAATGCATAACCTAAACCCAAATCATTCAATACCTCAAAGATGCAAGATGAATTGTTTGATTGATCGCTTTGTTGTGTTGACTGCTCGATTTCGTAGCATAACATTGATAGGGAGATAGATGATGGATGGTTGATGGTTGATAGATGCAAGCTAGATGGATTGAAGATGATGGATGAGGGCTTGAGATGAAAATTTGGCCAAGTGAGGTTGCATGAAGAAGAATCCCTAAAAATCTCCTCTAATCTCCTCTCTAATCTCTTCCTTAATGGCTTGTAGATGGCTTGATTTATAGGCTTGGCTTGGTTCAAATGGATGGTTGAGATTGAAAGGCTACATGATTGATGTGGACGACTAGGATTGATTTGGTTATCCCACTCTTCAAGGGAGTTGTAGTCATTTGACAAGTGTAAGGAGAACGATAGGGCTTATGTGTGACCATGTACACAAATACTAAAATTAGGTCCCATTAGTTGTACATGTGAAGGATTTTAAATGAAAGTTGTATCACAACACATGATTAAGGGGAAATGGACAAGTGTCAAGGTGAGATGAAAGGTCATGTGACTTAATTCAAATAAAATATTTAAATTAGTTGGGATATAGTTGGGAAATTAATTAAATAAATAAAATTTATTTAATTAATTGGGTAGATGAATAGGATCGGATAAGATATGATGTGGAAATTAATTAAATAAATAAAATTTATTTAATTAATTAGGATGATGGGATTAAGGATAGGATTGGGAAATTAATTAAATAAATAAAATTTATTTAATTAATTGGCTAAGTGTGATTATGAGTGTGAAATTAATTAAATAAATACAATTTATTTAATTAATTGGCTAATGGATAAATGGGATTAAGAGTGGGATTTAGGACAAAATGCTACATGATGTCTAGGATAATGTTTTTGACAAGGTGTTGCAGGACATGGACAAATTTGGGTGTCTACATTTTGCCCCTCTTTGAGATGATGTTCGAGATGATAAGATTTATGATGATTAACATCATTTCAAAGAAGCTAAGGTATGGATAGAGGAAAATTATATGGGATGATGATGATGTAGGATAGGATGAGGATGCCCCCTCGAGAGGATAGGCAGGTTGGATAAACACGGGTATGCTCTCGAAAAGAAATGGCTTGGCTACAAAAGAAAGATAAGGGAATAGATAGAAGAAATGAATGATGTGTTATGCTGCAATGAATGTGAGCAACCATGATGTTTGATATAGCACTAGACATTATACACTAAGGTATAAGGACCAGGGTGACAATGTGTCTTGTGCCCCAGCATAATACAACCTTGTCTAACGTATGAGGAAGTGGACTTAGAGCATTGAAGTCCTAATGTACAAAAGGTATGATATGACCTTAGATGCAAAGGATAGTACAAAAACCTATTCCAACATACACAAGATATGAATATTACCTGGAATGATATGGATGTGATGCAAATGCAAGATAAAATGATAACACACACAAGCAAGCAAGCAAGCATGCACAAATGATTCAAAAACAAACAAGGTATTGCCCCTGTCAAGTTGTAAACCAATGATTTATTGTTTGATTGATGATGATAGTTGAGAGTATTGTCATTGCGGGGAAAGCTATATCCCTAGATCAACACAAGGTTGTTTGCTGAGTTGGTTGGTTGATTGGCTGATTGCTTTGGCTTACAACAAGGCTAGGATCAAGACCATTGATTGTGCTTGGATAACTTGGCAAGATTGATTAACTTGATTGGTATAGCTTAATGATTGACTTGCATTTGGATCATTGCTTGGATTTGATTGATGAGAAAATGATGGATGAAGATTGATGAAGGATTGATGAAAATGAATTGGAGTAAATTGAATTGATATGAATGGATGAATTGATTGAAGGAAATGGATTGATTGAATGATAGATTGATTGGAAGAAGTTGTTTATTGATGATATAGAAGATAGATGATAGAAGAAATGATGAGAGGAGAAAGAGGAAAATTGCATGTGCCTGAATCTGGTCACTTCCTTCGTACTCCAAACTGCCTACATACCCTGTACCCACAGGATCAAGGCACTTGATGATAGAAATGAGATGTAGTTCTGATGTTTTATTGATGAGATGATGAAATTGGATTGATTGGGATTAATGAAATATTACTGATGGGATGATATGTGATGGATTGAGCTACTTTTGATTTGCTGAAGTGATTTGATTTTTTTTATGGTTGGCCTGATGTGCTTTGGTTTTGATGATTGTTGTTGATTGATAGGATTTGTTTTGATGGTTGGCTTGATGTGATTTCGTTGTGATGTTTAGAATGTCCACTCAATCTAAGCATAAGCAAATGTTCTCAGTGTGCTCAAAGGATACAAAACAAACAAGGTATTGCCCTTGTCAAGTCATAAACCAATGATTGATTGTTTGATTGATAATGATAGTGTTGTCATTGCGGGGAATGATATATCCCTAGATCAACACAAGGATGTGGGAATGCTATATCCCATTGATGATGATTGATGATGATTGATTTGGCTCATGACAAGATTAGGATCAAAACTTGTTGATTTGATTGGATAATGTTCCTTGATTGATTAGCTTGCTTGATATGGATTAGTGTGACTTGGATTTAAGATAATTGCTTAGATTGAGTTAATTGATATGATTGGAAGAAGTGATTGATTGAAATGGATGAATGAATGTTATTGATAGGAAGAAGTGATGATGATGATGATGATTTGATTTTGATTGAATGTTGATGGAGTGGATTGTTTTGGATGATATGATTGGTTTTATTGCTTGGATTTTTCGTTGGATATTCAATTTTTTTGTATTTTTTTTAACATATTTTGATTTTTTTGTTTTTTTTGAATGTTTTGGGATATTTTGATTTTTTTGGATTTTTTTGAAATGTTTTGGAAAAATGCCAATGGATTTACAATTTGTGTAGCCTTTGTGCTTGATACCAATGACAAGGGAAAACCAAGTCTAGATGAAAGGATGCATGAATGGATTGATAAAAGGATGGATTAAAGTATGGGCTCATAGTAAATGGGATGGAAGGTTCATGAGAAATGGGTGGATAAAAAGGATAGGCCATATAAGGGATGGATGCATGCCTCATAATGGAGCTAGGATGTGATCTCTAAAGACTATGTTGCATCGGAAGAACTTGCCCCATTCTAGGTGGTAATGCTTAGGATTTTTACATGACAAAGTTCATGACCAAGGGGATGATAAGATTAGATTTTACATGACGCTTATGACCATAGGAGGACATGATGGATTGGTTTGAATGGGATGGATAAATGGTCAATGGATAAGACTTGGTTTGGAAAGAAGGTATGTCAAGAAATATCCAAACATGTTTCAACATTTTGCCCCTATGTCTGCATCAAAATCAAAAGGAGGAAGAATGGATAAATGGGTGCAATAGGATAGGCATGTTTATGTAATGGCTAAGGATGGTAGGATGGTATGGTAATGGTAGGACATGATAGGATGGAAGATGATATAATGGGATAGATAGTTTGGAAATGGATAGGTTGGATGAGACAATGTGCCCCCAAATGTAAGTGACATAGAAGATCAACCTACACATGACGCCTGTTTGCCAAGTTTTCATCATGGTACTTATCCAAGGCACCTGTTTACTAGGTTTTCACCATTGGATGAAGGGATTTCTCTTTACTTTTTTTTTAAAATTTTTTTTTTAGATGGGATGACAATTACACATGGTGCTTGTTTGCCAGGTTTTCACCATGGTAATGGATAGGAGGGACTCAAGTGTCTAGTGCTATGAAAGGTGATAGTGTCCCAATAGAGATGAATATCGTCGCATTGACCATGTCAAGTGTGCTCATAGATGTTGGTAAGGGACTTCATGAAAGGGAGATGGAGTAGGTAGATAGTGGATTAGGATGTGGATTATGTAGGGCTTATGGAAAAGGACGAAAAGTTTATGCAAAAGCATGGACCATAGTAAGGTGATAGGGGAGATATGTAGGATAATGAATGAAGGATGGGGAGATGGAGGTATGTGGGAATGTTGCAGAAGGGAAGGGAACCATGACCAACGGTTGCACACATCGTGATAAACATTGAAGCTTTTGATGAGATGGTGGTGTAGGAAGCAATGGAGATGTTTTCTTAGGAGATGGTTGATGAAGTGATTTAGGAACCCACATAGATTTAGTATTTTTAGTGCTTTTGTTTTGCTTGTGGGATTTTTGAAGGGAATGGAAGTTTTGGATGGAAATAGGCTCTTGGATGGATATAGGTGGTTGGGATTCTTGAGATGTGGATGAGGATGCCTCATTTGACTTGCTAGCTATCTGCTTAGGAACCCAAACCATTTTGATTTTGAGCTTTGCATTTGGAGGTAAGGGTTTGGGTAGCTTTGTGAATGTACTTTGCTTAGAAGATGGATGATTTAGAAACTTTTCACATTGATTCTCTAAGGCATGAGGGTCCTTAGGAGTTTTAGTTGGATTTTTGGCTTTATAGTTAAAGGCATCCAAATGTTTATTTTGGAATCCCATGGGTTTGGTGGAAGCGGGGTTGGTGGAATGAGTGGAAGCTTCATGTTTAGGCAATGTGTGCATTTGTTGGTCATGATTAGGGATGTAAGGATACTTATTAATGATAGGTATGTTAGGTGTTGGAAGCAATGGTGGCAAGATGGATGGAGGGATATTTTGAGTTGGTAAAAGTGAAGGCAAAGTGGATGGCGGAAGATGTATGATCACATGCTTTTGACATTTATAGGATGATGGAGATGAAATGGCAACATATGTTTTGGGTAGATGATGGGGTTTGCGATGGAAAATGGTAGATTTAGGATGCATGAAGTGATTACCAACATCTTGGCCTTGTTTACCTTGGGGTGTGTATCCAAGGCCATATGAGCATGGAGGGATCTTGACATGAATCAGCTCCAAAATACCTTGTTCATAAAGGCCTAGGCCTTTACCTTGGTAGTTCATGTTTCAGAGTATGTGATGGATTATAGGGCTTGGTGTGCTTTGAACATTAGACTTGAGTTCATTATTGGATGGAGAAGGTGAAGTGGATAAAGGTCGTTGTTGTCCTAAGGAAGAAGATTCATGGACAAAGGTGGTAAGACCAATAGGACATGATGGTGGACTTGAAGTGGAATCAATGGTGGATGTGGAAGGAGGATCATTAGGATCTTGATTAGCATTGTGTTCAATATGATCCAAGTTATTTGTTTGATCTTTTATGCTTATGTGTTCTTGAGAGGCACATGTCTCATTATGACAAGTGGATGTTTGCTCATTATGGATAGGGCTAGATGGAGAATGGAGAAGAGTAGTTGTGATATCTTGCTCATGGATGGTTATGGGATTATGGATAGGATCAAGGTGCTTTTGAATAGGTTCTTCATCATAGATATCATCTTGATCATGAGATAGATAAAGTTTGGCCAAATGGATCATCATGGTTTTCATGATCTTAGCTAGAACCTTGATCAGAAATATGAGCAAAAAGAGGATTAAGTGGGCTATAAAAGGGATAAATTTGCTCATGAATGAGGTCATGGTGATGGCTAATAGCTTGAGGGAAAACCATATGTAGGTCATAGATAGGTGGAACTTAGAGGTGCTTTGATCTTGATTAAGATTAGGGTTTAATATTTCCACATGTTTAAGATTATGCTCGTGACATACCTCTTGACTTTGGATGAAAGTGGAAGGTTCTTGAGTGGACTTGATAGACTCTTGATGGTTATCAACATGAGGGCATGATGGCTCTTGACTTAGGCTTGTGGTTGGAGACTCTTGAATAGATTTGTTGGCTTGTAGGTCACATGATGGACTTAAAGGGCTAGGTATGTTAATGGAAGGCTCTTGAAGAGGCTCAAGGATATGCAAACCACATGATGAGATTATAGGATTGGACATGACCTTTGGAAGTTCTTTGGTAGACTCATGAATTGGTGTTTGACATGGTGGTAGTTTATTCCTAGATAGTAGCCATTGGATCACATCCTTTGCAAGTGTATGTGTGGATGGGAAATATAATGGATGGATGATAAGGGTAGATGGTGTTGGATTAGGATTAGGATTAGATGGAGGGAAATTGGGATTGGATGGATTAGGATTTGGACTAGTTGGGGGTGACACATGGGATTGGGATGATGTGGCATGTTTATGGAGGCTCTGTATGTACATCTTGAAGAGGAGTGGCCTAAATATGGGGTATACATTTGTATTATGGCCTTTAATCCAATGGTATGCACAATAATCATGTTCATTGTATGGACTTCCCTCACATGGTTTGACTTCAGGAAGTTCAATGAGTTTTACTTCAAGCATTCATCATAAAATATACTCAACATTTTCATTTGGTGGAGGATTGGAGGCCCATGGTGGTAAAGGTGATGAAGGGCTTGATAAGCTAGAAGATTGACTAGGAGTACGATCACATGGTGATGTTGGGATAGGACTTGTTGGTTCATGTGATTGGATGATGGAGGGTATTCATAAGATGAATTGGCTAGGTTGGTATCTCCCTTGTCAAAGGTAATTAAGTCTTGTTGTATTAGGCTCGTATGGTTTATATACAAAGGGCCAATTGGAGTTGTATATGCTTCTTGTTGCAAAGGTGGATTTGAGATCACTTGTGCTCGTTGGGGAGGCCATTGATACTCTTGGCAGCTAGGTGTAATGGTAGGATATGTAGACAAAATATCTTGTGGTGGACTCAAAGATGCGGGCATTTGATCTTGTTAGCAAGGTTGACTTGTACTCACTTGATTTATATACAAAAGGACATTGGGACTTGGATGTTGTTCTTGTGAAATCACTTGATTGCCTTGTGGATGGGCTTGGTAGTGCATTGGAATGGTGTCATGAGGGATTGAATAAGCTTGAGGTGGATATTCATAGGTTGATGTGGCATTGACTTGGTGGATAGGTGGATTAGGTTGATAGGAAGTGGATGGATATGACATGTGGCTAGATGGGTTAGGTTGGTATGAAGTGGACGAATATGACATGTGGAAAGATGGATTAGGTTGGGAGTGAATGGTTAAGGATTGTTGTGCTTGTCAAGCTTGACTAGTGGCTAAAAGATGTTGGACTTGGGTTACGAGGTGTTGCAGATGAGGTGATTGGCTTGCTTGGGGTTGAGCTCTTTGGATGAAGAATTGTAATATTTTAATGGCATCTTGGTTTAGGGGTTGTGATCCTTGATAAATATTTTGAAGGAATCTTTGGAATTTGATTTCTGGGTCCTCTGGTGTAAACATGTTGTCACCCAAGTGTTTGTCTTAAGTCCTTTTAGCAAGTGCTTGTTTAGGGATTTGGATGATAATGTGGATTGAAATTAAGTTGGATATGATGTGTGTTGACTAGGATGAATGTTTGGATTGATTTGTTTATGTGTTTGGTGTTTAGAGCTTGATTTGGTAATGTTCAAACAAATGATTATGCATATACACACATGAATCACTCACGCAAGACACATAAGCAAGTTGACCTTGAAATTAAAATGTGATGATTATGCAAGCACACATGGAAGACATGTCAACAATCCTAATGTCTAGTCAAGTGGGTATGGCCAATTAGGTCTTAGGCTAGATTGCACAAGGTTGACTAAGGAATTGAAAGTGAAATCCTGCCACACAGCCAGGAGAAAGGGGTAACCCACCCTTCACCTTCACTTCCCAAAGGTATAAAGTTATTTAGGGCTTAGCCAAGAGTGACAAGATTTACAACTCCCAATGAGGGTGTCTTTCGACTCAGCCTCGATTGAGGTCATCCCTTAGAGTGGTGTATCTCCAAGCAGGCCTCCTAAGAAGGGTATACAAAAGTGAACCAAGTGAGCTGTCACTTGATTCACACTCACACTTGTTAATAGACCCTTTATAAAATGAAATGTGTGGAAGATAATTCAAGCACTTGTTCTTTTTAAATCCAAATCCAAGATGTGTACGAAGACACTTGTTCTTTTTAACCCAATTTTGATGATGTGATAGCAAACAATGTTCATTTTATGCCCAAAGTCCAAATGTGTGATCAAGCAAGATTGGAAGATAAGAGATGAAATGATTGCACCTAATTAATTCATAATCCAAGTCTTCTGTAGTTGATGATGCCAATGCTGCTCCAGCTCCTACAAGTCACAAAAATTAGAAAAGACCAAGTAAACTTGCACAAGAAACCATTATGCAAAAAATGAAGCATCTGATAAAAAAATTATGAAGATAATCTGATACAACTGAATAGATTGCAAAAATAGATTCTTCAAGATATTCTATGCACTTTTAAAAAAAAATTGTTGAAATTGGATCAAATTTGCTCAAGTTAAGCTCAAATGAAGTTTAAAAGAAAGTTTGATTTTAACCAAGAAAAAAATGAAGGAAAATGGTATAGTCACCTAAAAATTTCTACACCGTTGCAAAGTTCATCCTCCTAGCTTTCCAATGAGTCCTCATTTGCATGATTTTGCCTCCGTATGTGAAAGTTATGCAAGTTTAGAAAAAATAGCCTCCTTTGGCATGTAGAAGGCACAAGAGATAACCCTAACTGTTAATGTTTGACTGCTAGCTGTTTGCAAAATTTTAGTCACATGGAAATGATTTTCTCCTAGAGGTGAATGATAGTCTTTTGGTGGTAGTTGATGTGGATCTTGACAAAGTGATGTTTCCAGCTCAACTGAATCACAATGTAAAGACTGTTGAAATATATATGATTTGCTGATGCAAAAAGTGAAAACCTCCAATTGCTATTTGAGACCCATAGATCTTAATGAAGTCTACAGACAAAAGAACAAACCGTCAAAGCCTTGAAACCATTGTTCCAATAATAAACAACCTATGGTAGTGATTGTTGACCGTCAAAACTATGTTTGACTACTACTGATATTGTTTAGACCACCAGGTTTAATGTGGATTTGAGAGCATGACCACGTACTTGAGTTTCTTTGACTGTTGATTGTGACCGAGATAAGTGATTTCAAACATTGGTTTAAAGGCCACATTCTATGGTTTGAAACATGGCATAGTTTAAAGGCCGACAGTCAAGGGATATAGATTAGCGGTGGAAGGGTTTGAAATGGAAACCAAGATACAAACTGTTGTCTAAATCTTTGACCAACCAGAAACTTTAAAGTGATTGCAACTGCGACTCTACAGTAGAGGCGATGGGATGTTGAGAGTGACGCTTTCGGTGGCGATGAGGCCATAGAGGAAATGCCGACGGGGTTTGAAGCCAAAAAGAGGGGGATTTACAAAGGTGGCGGAAGATTCCAAAGGTGGCAAATGTAGTTTAGACAAAGGCAACAAGATATGTAGGTGACGATCGGGAAAAAGCCAAATGAAGGGACTGACAAGGGGTTTTCAACCAATTCAAACAAGATTTGATGGCAACATAGATTTGGTAGAGGGAAGTTTTGATTAGGTGGTTTCGTTTAGACTACGACCACAATGATAGGGATTTAATACTTTGTGCAGTTTAAAGCCTTGAAACTAGCTGTAGTTAAATGGTGACCATTGATGGCGGATTGAAAACTACCAAGGCAAAAAGATTGAAGACTATTGCTGTCGAGTACAGAGATGAACCCCTGGAAAATAGGTTGTGGTAGATGGCCGATCAAGACAAATCAACGGGTTTAGATGACGCCAGTATTGAAAAATGCTAAAGTGGTCACCAATAAATAGAAGATCCCCGATATATTAGATCTGCCACAGATTTACCAAACTATCAAAACCTACCAAAATACTGTGGAAACAAATGCCAAAAGCTGGTGGATTGCTAACTGCACAAAAGAGTTTGATTGATGTCCTCTTTTGGTCGATTTAAACATAGATTGCCAACAATAAGCTATGGCAAAGCCATCGAATGCTGCTGTCTTAAAACACCAAGTCAAAGCTTATCATCATTGTGGTTGGAGACCACCTACGAAGCTTTGTCCGATGGCCGAAAAATTTGAAGAGTTCGCCAAGGGTTTTGCAAAGATAACCGCAACAGTTTGGAGTTGAAAGACCACCGGTCAAAACTTAGGCCGAAGCCTATGAATTGCCTCACAGACTTAAAAAGACCACCTAAAGGTAACAACAAATGATGAGCATTGAAAATTTTCTGATGTGAGCTTTTAACCATGCGCCGATTAAAAGCTGCTGGTCAAAAAACACTACCATAGATACAACAAAGAACCACTGTATATTCTTAAGTTGGCCGATGATTTAGATCTCTCCATTGAATGACCTTCAGATGTTGAAAGAATTTCCCATACCAAATCAAAACTTCATTTAGATGTCAAAGCTCAAGACTTCGACTGTTGCAGGTTTAAGATTTTGACTGCTACAGATTTAAGGTTGTGACTGCTAGGATGCGACGGTCGGTATGAACAAAGTAAGGCCGTTGCTCAAGGTGGGGGCAGAAGACTGTATATCAGGTGGCGACAAGGCAAAACAAGGTCAATGAGTTGCAAGGTGATGGCAAGATTAGAGGTGTAGACTGTCGGCTATATCAAATGCTAATTAGAGAAAAGTCGAGATCACTGAGTAATGGTGTAGGCTGTTGAGTTTGCGTAAAATGGTTGCCGATTTAATAAACCTCGCTGGGAATAATGATCTTGCTAGCTTTTGGTTGATGACACCTTAGATCAGCTGATGATGACTTAGCACAGGGGTGGTAACTAAATTTGAGAGCGGTTGAAGGTGGTCGTTGAGTGACAGAGGGACGTCTACTATGGATCGGGTGAAAGAGAGACGATGGCCTAGACCCTGGGTGGTGACAATAAAACTATGAGTGGCCAACAGTGGCAGCAAAGACTCTGCAAGGGGTGGCGACTGATTCCAAAGAAGTTGCTACCTGATAGTGAGAAATTTGTAAATGGATGGTAGTAGTTTCTTTGCAGAAGGTGTCAACTGGTATATGAGTGGCAGCAAAGGGTGAAAACTAGCTGGTAGCTATGGATGACAAGGTGGCAACTAGAGATACAAGACTTCAACTAGTGATCTTAGGATGTCAATGGGCTAAATCAAGGATGGAGAAATTAAAATGGGCAACAATCAATATGGATCAAACAAAGGTCATTGTGGATTAGAAGGTGGTAAGTAAGCAATGTTATGCGCGGTGGGCTTCAAGGTTGGTACAGAGGGTTTTGACCGGGGGTAGCAGATCTGTGGTAGTGACAATGGTGGTGGTAGGAAGATTTGGAGCGATAGTCAAAGGTGATTAGGGTAGCGATGACCAGGAAAGGGAGGTATAACCCTTTGCAACCATGCACAGGAGGCTTAGGGGCTTAACCAACAAATCCCCACAATCATAGAAATAAACCTACAATGAATCAAACATTAAACCTACAAAACATGAAACCTACAATAGAACTAGAGATCAGTATGCACAGGGGTCATGGGATCTGTACAGTACGGATCAGTACCATACGGACTTGTGGCCCTAAAACAATTTTCAATTTTTTTCAAAAATTTCAGTCACCAAAACTAGGCAAATTTACAGTCAAAAAACATGGAAATGACTCCCTAATCGCATCGATGAGGTCTGTTTTCACCCAGGAGATCACCTACAAGAATTTACCCCCAAAATTTGCAAATCTTGACAAAACTAGGGTTAGAGAGAAATTTTTTACAACAAAAACCTGTAAAAATAAAAGATTGATGCTCCAAGAGATCTGAACTTCAAAAAACAACTCAAACAAGAGGGTTAATCAGAGATGTGAGTCATGTATATCAAAAAATTTGGATTTGTAAATAGAAATGATCAAACAATGAAATGCATAATCTAAACCCAAATCATTCAATACCTCAAAGATGCAAGATGAATTGTTTGATTGATCGCTTTGTTGTGTTGATTGCTCGATTTTGCAGCATAACATTGATAGGGAGATAGATGATGGATAGTTGATGGTTGATAGATGCAAGCTAGATGGATTGAAGATGATGGATGAGGGCTTGAGATGAAAATTTGGCCAAGTGAGGTTGCATGAAGAAGAATCCCTGAAAATCTCCTCTAATCCCCTCTAATCTCCTCTAATCTCCTCTCTAATCTCTTCCTTAATGGCTTGTAGATGGCTTGATTTATAGGCTTGGCTTGGTTCAAATGGATGGTTGAGATTGAAAGGCTACATGATTGATGTGGATGGCTAGGATTGATTTGGTTATCCCACTCTTCAAGGGAGTTGTAGTCATTTGACAAGTGTAAGGAGAAGGATAGGGCTTATGTGTGACCATGTACACAAATACTAAAATTAGGTCCCATTAGTTGTACATGTGAAGGATTTTAAATGAAAGTTGTATTACAACACATGATTAAGGGGAAATGGACAAGTGTCAAGGTGAGATGAAAGGTCATGTGACTTAATTCAAATAAAATATTTGAATTAGTTGGGAAATTAATTAAATAAATAAAATTTATTTAATTAATTGGGTAGATGAATAGGATGGGATAAGATATGATGTGGAAATTAATTAAATAAATAAAAATTAATTAGGATGATGAGATTAAGGATAGGATTGGGAAATTAATTAAATAAATAAAATTTATTTAATTAATTGGCTAAGTGGGATAACGATGGGATAAAGATGGAGATTTAATTAAATAAATAAATTTTATTTAATTAATTGGCTAATGGATAAATGGGATTAAGAGTGGGATTTAGGATAAAATGCTACATGATGTCTAGGATAATGTTTTTGACAAGGTGTTGCAGGACATGGACAAATTTGGGTGTCTACAATGATGTTTATAGATATATATATGTGTAGATTTGCATACTAATGATGTTTTGCAGGAGTGTAATATAAAGTGTTTATCTAGATCTTCAAGTGATTTCATATCAATCATCTTATGTCAAAGAGTGGATGGTCAATTACTCCACAAGAACTTATGCTTGGATGTCATGTGTGATCATTGTGGTGGGTTGCAACATTTGCCAATTTGTGAACATATGGAGAACACACATGCAATTGGAAATGAACTAGTAAGTTTTGGAAAATATAAGACCATGGAATATAGTCTAAAAGATGGTAAAGAAAACAAAGGTGTGAATTGGTCATTGAATAGATTCTAGTGTATTAGTTTATCTCTATTTCTTGAGAGAATATAGTTTATGAGTATGCAAGGCATACCCATAGACCTCGATGGTTGGACTTGCAATTCAAGTTATGCAGGGACACGTTTCCACTTGATACCATTGTTTTAGTTGTTGAATTTGCAAATAACTACACACTACAACCACAAAATGAATTGAAATCGTAGTATTACAACTCTACGCAGGTTTCTATATTTGTGTCTATAGCATTCATTCATGAAGATGATAGTATAGAGGATGACATGAAGATCTTGAGGGCACACATTCTACAGAGTTCATGCAAGCCTACTTTCAGATCTTCTACCGTGATTTGGCTAGCAGGAGCATATCATTTGGCCAACATATCATAGGGTCAGATAATTGTGCATCACAATTCAAGAACTCACAGAATTTCTATTGGTTGAGTAGGATGCATGTGATGAATGGTGTTCAACATATGTGGAATTTCTTTGAGATTGGGCATGAAAGGGGGAGCATGATGGTATTGGAGCATGTATCAAAAGATCATTATCATGAGAAGAGTTGAAGTATAAAGATAATGCAAAGTTGACATAAGTGAGATCTATTATCAAATGGTGTAACGCTACAATGGGTCTAGCTAATGAAGGTAAGTCTACAGTTCATAGATTTCTTTGGTTGGTTGATGATACTAACATTGCAAAATATGAGGATTGTTGTACATTGACAAGATAGAGTCAGCTACACTCTTTTAGAAGATCTAATGCAGGTTCATGGAGTATTCATACATGGCAGATGGTATACTTTTGTTCTTCATGTGCAGATCAAGCTTGGTATGAATGTTAGTCAAAGGAGTGGGTAGATGAATGGTGTACAATAAGTCTAAGCCTGATTGCCACGTATCAACTCCCGACAACACTACAACTTGTTAGGTCTCAGAAATGCAGGTTGCCAATCCTAAGGGGATGCCAAGCTCTATGTTTAGATTGGCAATGTTTCTGAACTAACTTGATGAAATCAAACTTTAAGGTTAGGTGATTTCCTTCACTTTAGGTCCTGCTACACCTAGGTGGGTAAACCTCTGGAAAATTAAAGCAGATTGAATGTGAATGCGTGGACTAACTAAATCTATCTACAATGGCACAAGATGTAGGATAGATGAAATGCTTGCTAACTTGATTTTAGGTTTAATGTCTAATGAGTGATTGGTAAGAATTGTATAAGCAATATCAAGGTAAAAGGTTTTAAGTAAAATAAGACTAGTGCCTTGTTGGGTAACAGATTCAATCTGAAGGACCAGGACTAATGGTTTCCTAATGGTAATAATTCTAGTTGTTTGGCACAGTTTTAGTTTATAGCTTGTATAAACGTGCAAGTAAATGACTGACAGACTCTTCTTGATAATCCAACCAAATAAAATCAGATATCTTATAATTCACCATAAGGTACTTTAATCCTTACTTGAAGGAACCAAGTGAAATGAATAGACAAGATTAACAGATAATATTTACTGGAGACAGAATGGCAATCTAATTGTATGGCCCTACTTAGTAATCCAAGCTTAATACTTCCAGGCTACTGTAATTAAATCAGAAGGGTTTAATTCCTCAAATGGATACCAACCTATTTAATCACACAGATACAGCAAATGTGTATTGACAGATCAAATATATACTTGATATGTTAAATCTGAATATCAAGGAAATGCAGAAATGGAGACAGCCACACAACTGAATAATCTTAACAAACAACTGATACCAAAGCAGAACCACTGAATCAGAGAACTTCAAACTTCTTCTTCAAATAAAATATGCAACATAGTCATTTTGAAACATTGTATATATGATATATCTGAATATATTCTACTGCTGATGCCCTCTCAGCATCGATTGTTTGGACTTATATAGATATTTCTATGAAGAGTCATAACTCTTCAATAAGTCTTTTGGAAACTTTAACAAACATTAACAATTATAACATAATTATGATTAGGCTCTATTTAGCCACAAGTAGACTTTTTCCAAGTAATCCAAGTAATCCTGCTCACGATGAGAATCAGTAAGGTGAACAGCACTTCTGGTAATTATGTCAAGTGTAATCATGCTCTCCAATTGTTTGCAAACTTCTTTAGATGCAGAGGCTTTGTCTTTCAGAGCTCCTGTGGCTTTGTGTAATATACTTTGACAATCCATGATCCATTCTTCCTTGCTCTTCACCTCTCCATTGTCTTTAAATATCCTGGGCACTCCTGCATTTGAGGCATCATTTCCTTCCTTAGCATCAGCTTTAAGTTTGTCATAGTAATTTTGATGCTGTTTGAGAAATGCTTTTGCATCAGAGATATCTGTACTATCAGCAGTACTTCTGTTTTGTATCTCAATCAATTTTTCTCGTATTCTCTTTTCAAGTCTTTCATGTTCTTGAACTGCTTTATGATTCTCTGAGAAGTTATCCAAAAACTGGTTTAACCATCGCACCATGTTTGCATACCTGCTCTGCAGTATTGTAACAAATGCATCCATCTGAATTTGGGTTGCCTGATCAGGGGATAACACTTGAATGCCCTATGAGCTCTCACCTTGAGTTATTCTTTTTGTGGACTGGCCAAAAGTACTTTTAACAGCATCCTTCAAGTAATCATTTTCTTTTGTCAGTCTTTCACAATTCAATTTGTATGCATCCCTTTCTTTGATCAACATTTGAGCTTGTGCTTTATTCAATTTGGCAACATTGATACCAATGTCTGCTGTAATTATAGGGTCAGTTTCCCCTGCTTTCAAAGTCATCACGTGGCCAAAAGTTTTTTCAGTATCAATGATGGCCGTCTTCTTGTGGGGAGGGTATAACGCCCATATCATCAGGGAATTTTCATCATTATTATACCTTGTTCCCATATATACTTCATTAACTCCTTTTGGAGTAAATTTATACTTATCATCTGTGTTATTTAGAAAACTGTCAAAAACCAACGCAGAATTTAAATCCAGACCAGGAAAAATCATGACCCCTGCATCCTTAAGTAACTATCTACCCTTGCTAGGTGTCATGTCTTGCATTTCTTTATCTACTGTTTCCTTCAGTGTGTCTAATAGTTGTTTTTCATTATCAGCAGAGACATCATCTACTGACTCTCTGATTTCTTTCCCTTTGTATTTATATAAAAATGATTTAAATTCTTTTGATTGAATAAATTTATCATCTGCAATGAAAGAATCATAGGCTGTCTGGCGTGGATCCTCATCAGCAGACCCCTCCTCATCATGTAGTACGACAGGAGGCTGATATTGTTGCATTTTCCTTTTGGACATCTCTACCTTTTCATCTGGTGGCTGTTCTTGCCCTATCAGTTCTTCATCCTCAGAGGATACAACCTCAACTGCTGCTAACTGCTTTTTCTTTTCATCCAAATCCCTGTTATATTTTTCTACCACCAATTCGACTTCTGCTTCTTCTAAATTTCTAATGACATCATCATGTGGATAATGTATGTGCATGTATCCACTGAGATTCTGTTTTCTTCTTGCAGAATCAATAAAACCTTCAGGGTCAAATCCTTTTCTCATCTCAGCAGTCTTCATGTTATAATGCATTAATTTATCCAGAATAAGATTGTAACCTTCTTTAGAAACTACAGTAAAATCTCCAAAACATAAAGTACTGGGCATAAATGATTGTTTGTCATGTGAACTCAAATGCATCACATTTGAACAATGCATTTGTCTGATTATCTCCAGATATGCAAGCCTGTCAGGGACAGTCTTGGGCAATATGAATGGAGCATCTTCAAAACCATAAACTCTGATCATAGTAGCATCCTCAAAACAATACCAGTCTCCCCAATTATGAGTGACAGTAGGGGGGCCACCAAAATCTTTTGGTCTGAGGAATCTTTTTATCTCAGTTGAAATTGAATATTCACAGGGGTGATTAAAATACCTATACAGTACTTTTACACAATGCTCTTCAAATTGAGCATAGCTGGAATGGCAATATCTACTTTCCCAAATTCTGGTCCACAGTTGTACAGGTATCTTTTCCCCTTTCTTATCTGCAACAACAACTTGAAACTCATTTGGCCACAACCCTACCTCCTGGCCATAATATAACACCATGTGCATAAGCATTGAGTAATTCTCAAAAGAGCATGCTGGAGCACTATTTTTTATTGCAGATAGACCAGAGTCCATTCTATTAGCAATATAGGAAGCATAATCAAATTGCCTTGCATTATGACACTGAATGTCAGAGGCTATGATCATCAGAGGAATAGTCATGAACTCAGGAACCTCTGAACCTAGGATTTGGCCTACAGAGTAATAGGTATATTGTATATATGGTTCAAATATGGCTACATGAAAGGGAGGGCCATCATTTTCAGTTAAGGGCATCACTTCTCCTTCAACCCTGGGCCTATGAATGGGTAACCTCCATCCATTGTAAGTTGTGTCCATTCTCCAATACTCCTTATCCAGATCTTCATAAATGATAGGGACAATGCATAATCATCTAAATCAAACACCTCACAAATAGCATTTTTTGACAAATGCACAATTGGTTCTCCCTGTGGGTTGCAGATGGCTCTCAGGTTTGAATTATAATGTCTGGCAAGTAACTGAAGGAGTTCCACATTCAGGAATACATTGGGTACAACCAGTTTTCCTAAATTCATGTGCCATGGGTTTGACACAGGAGCATTCCTAAACCTTCTACTGTAGTGGAATCTGAAAAGTTCATATCCCCGAATTGGGGTCCAGATATCTCCCAGGCGTTTGTGTTTATCCTCTAATTTCTCCACTTCTGCCCTGAGTTGGGCAGACCTTCTGGCCTTGGGAGTTGACCCAGGCAATTGGTCAATTAGGTCTTGGTTCAGTTTTTTTTCTTTTACTTTCTCCTCAAGGGTTTGTTCAGTTTTTTGTTTTTTGGGCTTACTGGTTTCCCCTTGTAACTTTCAGCCTTTTCCCTTCCCCGGAGCTTCCATTTTAAAACTTTGGCAGAGAATTTAAACACAGGCTATACAGTGGTTTGGTATATGTACCTGTCGTTTGGTGGCTAGAATTGGAATCCTCTTCTTTCACCTTAAGAGTTCTTCTGTATTCTCTTCTCGGATGATTTTTTGCAACTATAATGATCATAGAAATTTCGTAGCCGTTTGTATTTAATCATCTAATCAATTCAATGTTCATCGATGTGAAATGTCACATCGCCATAACTCCTCTTATCGGCGTGAATTTTGAAATGTCTCAGTGACCTTAATGTTTTTATGGCGCAAACAATCAATCGGCGTGACCCCTTATTTGTATTCCCGACGCTATGAAATGTCATATCTTCAAGTGGGCGCGACCATCGGCATGACTTCCTTCATCGCCATATGATTTAGATTTCACTCCGATGTAATAAGTCTTACCAATATGATTTGTTTATCAGGATGATTAATACTATCGGGATAACATAATTATGTTTCCCCGATTCTTGTTGTCCTACCGATAGTCGTATTACTTTAGATCGGAATGACTATTTTAATGTCTTGTCGATAGAGCATACCCATCGGAGTGAAACATACTATCGGGATAGCTTTCAAAAGATAACCCGATCCGAATCATCTCACCAATGGTTCTTTCATATTCTTTATCGGGCAGAGTATGTCAAAGTATCACCGATACCTTTTGATCGCTGTGACTTGTGAATCGGCGAGACCTAATTCCCTTGTTCCGATATGTTGAGTCATCCCGACAGATAATAGTATCGCTGTGAGTCTTGCCGAAAGCTCCCTTATCGCCAAGACATTTAGTATCAGAAACTTCCTTGTATCTTATCCCGATAGTATACTTCTTGCCGATGGTCGTTTGCTTCATTACCTCCGCAGGATGTTCGGTGAGACTCTTGCTGAAATACTTTATCGGTATGATATATACCGTCGGGGCAACTTTTAAAAGGTCATCCGATAGTTGTCTATCATACCGATCGGTATGACCACTCGCTTTTCTTGCCGATGTAAAGTCATTGGTATCACTTATTCCATCGGTGACTTCTATAAATCTCTTTCCGATCTCTATTCTCATGCCGATGGTTATTTCCAAATGATCCCTTATGTATCGGTGTAAACAACACAACATCTTGCCGATAGATTGGCCTTGATATAATTTAACACTGCCCATCCATAGACATCTTGTGAAAAAATTTTATTATGATTTTGGGATATTTTTAGGATTATGTTCAAACATGATGGAGTGAGAAAACAGTAAAATTTTAAAATTTTTACTGTCCTAACAGTGGCTCTGTCTGGGATGTATACTCTCTGTGAGTATGACAAGGATCCAGATCTTCTGGGAAAGTAGACCACATGTTTTATTTATTTGGGGGTGATGTTTTTATGAAAATGGGAAAAGGAAAGTAACAAATGATGGGGATCAGGAATGATTCCTAGACTACTGTGCATGGAATAAAATATTTTGAGAATTATTTGAGGGTTGTCCATGCATTGGCAATGCTCAATTCTCTTTGTACATGTTTATGAAAAGAACTGCTTCAAATATTGCCCATGTACAGGCAATTCCTGCTCCTCTCCTGACATATTCTATACATGGTAAGAATCATCACCTCCCTTGCCAGTGATGACGAAAGGCCCCAACCACAGGGCTTCAAATTTTCCATGTTTTCCTTTGTCCTGACATCTTGCATTCCACATCAGTACCATATCATTTATTTCAAACTTCCTATCTTTGGCCTTCTTGTCAAAGAGATATTTTACCTGTGTTTGTAGTTTAACATTCTGCCTCTGAGCTATTCTTCTTGTTTCATCAAGCTCTACCAATTGTTCTAACCTTTCCTCCATTGGTTCAGGGATATTCAAGTCTTCCTGGAGAATGAATTTATACACTGGTATAAGATTGTCCAATGGTAATCTTGCTTGTGTTCCATATACCAACTCATAAGGAGATCTCCCAATTGCCCTTTTTATAGTAATTCTATCAGCCCATACTGCCATTCTCAATTTTGAATCCCAAGCTTTCTTATTTCTATCCAGCATTCTTTTTATGATTTTCAAGAGGCTCTTATTACTTGATTCAGCTTGTCCATTGGCCTGTGGATGGTAGGGAGCAGCATAAGAAATAGTGATACCATGTGTACTGCAAAAATCTTTGAATTCATCAGATCTAAAACACATCCCATTATCTGTAATCAATCTTACTGGAGTACCAAATCTGCATATAATATTATCCATTAGAAAATTGATCACAATTTTACTTGTAGCCTGTTTGGTAGGGATTGCTTCCACCCATTTTGTAAAGTAATCAGTAGCCACTAAAATCCATCTGTGCCCTCCACTTGATTTTTCTAAGATTTCACCTATAAAATCAATACCCCATTGATAAAATGGAGCCTCAACCTGCATAGGTTTTAAGGGTAGTGCTCCTTGATATTTTAACTTGCCTGAGAACTTTTGGCATGCTTCACACTTTCTAGTGTACTGGTATGAATCATTAAAAACTTTAGGCCAATAATATCCTACCCTCAGGATTTTGTGGGCTATAGTTTTCGCTGAGAAATGACCTCCACACATGCCTTCATGCAGCTCCTTCATAATACGTTTTGACTGATATTCATCCAAGCATAATAATAGAATCCCATCTCTATTTTTCCAATAAAGATCCCCACTGATGAGTACATATTTTGAAGCTTGTAGCTTGAGTGTCCTCCTTTTGTTATCATCATATCCTTCAGGACATTTCATATGATTTAGATAATATATTATATCAGTATACCATGGAGTGTGTTCAATACTGGTACTTGCATCAACATTACATATCTAAGAGGCTTCTAGGTTACTTTTAGTCATCAATTTGGCAAGACCCTGTCCCCTTACCAAATTAGTGATTTGGATTTCAATGTTGAATTCCTGAATCCTATTGATCCACCTACATCTCCTTCCGGTGACTTCAGTTTGGACCAATACATCCTTCACTGTAGCATTAGGAACATATGCTATGATTTTAGCTCCCACCAAATATGGTCTAAAATTTTTAACTACTTTTACCAATGCATATGCTTGTTTTTCAATAATGTCATACTTCAACTCTGCATTCTGAAGGGACTTGCTGAAGAATGAGATAGGCTGTTCATATCCATCATTATTTTTCTGTAATAACACTGCTGCTACTATATGATAGGAAGCAAATGAGAAAAGTTGGAAAGGTTTACTGAAGTCAGGGGACACTAAGACTAGAGCTTACTTGATTGCCTCCTTAATATTACCAAATGCTTCTAGTGTTTCTGTTGTCCATTTTATTTCTGAGTTCTTCTTCAGCATTCTTGATATAGGACAAACAATTTCTGCAAAATTTGGTATAAATCTTCTGACAAAATTTATCTGGCCAAAAAATGATTGTATGGCTTTTACATTCTTTGGAATAGGGAGCTGATCAATTGCTTTTACCCTTTCAAGATCTATTTTAACTCCTTCCTTCGAGACTATATGGCCAAGCAATTTTCCTTCTGTCACTGCAAAATGGCATTTTTTAGGGTTCAATGATATCCCATATTCTAGGGCTTTGATAAATACTTGTTCTAAATGTGTGCAATGATCTTCGGCCCTTTTAGAATATGCTGTCAAGTCGTCTTGATATACTATCATAATCTTATTGATCAATTCAGCAAAAGCTACATCCATCGCTCTCTGGAATGTTGCTCCAGCATTAGTTAATCCAAATGGCATTCTCAAATACACATATGTTCCCCACGGAGTGGTGAATGCAGTCTTAAATTGTTCAGACTCCTTAACCTTTACCTGATTGTAACCGGAGAAACCATCCATCATTGACAATAATTCGCATCCAGTGACTTTTTGCAATATTGCCTCCATATTGGGAAGAGGATAATTATCTTTGAGGGAAGATTTATTCAAGTTTCTGAAATCCACACACAGTCTAATGTCACCATTCCTTTTCCTGACAGGTACCAAGTTTGAAACCCAGGAAGAGTGTCTAATAGGTTTGATTATAGCTCCATCCCTTAACTTTGTAAGTTCCTCTAACATTTTAGGGGCTAGTGTAGGATTAATCGGTCTCTGCTTCTGTCTGAATGGTTTAGCATCTTGCTTCAGTGGTATCTCATGTTGAAATAGATCCTCTCTATATGCTTTTAAGTCATCATATGACCAAGCAAACACATGCCTGTACTTCCTGAGCAGGTTGATAAGTCTGCTTCTGATTTTTGGGTCAAGACTTCTTCCAATATACACATTTTTTGGATTTGTTTGTGTCCCCAAATTGATTTCTTCAAGGTTACTAGGTACCACTGGTGTGTCTTTCTTTTTATACCTGTCATGGCCATTAAATGTCTTTTCTAATGCAATAAGTCCTTTGGGTATCTTATTCGTTTTCAACTGGACCACTTCTTGGCCAAAAAGGGTTTCCTTCCCATCATGTTCCTCCACAAATGCACTGAAATCAATTTCTTGATTTTCATAATAATCAGCACAATGCAAGAAATTGATTATATCAGCATCACTATCAAATACTTGCCAGTTCTGTATATTATCAGGGATGGTAGGTCTAGTTTTAAATTCAACTTCTATGATTCCTCCCAATGTGACATCATCTCTCTTTAATGCAATGTTTGCTAAAAATTCTGCCATAATGTTTTTAGACCTATCAACCCAGCTGATTGAAAAGGCATCAAATAATTCAACACTATCCCAAACCGCATTTCTGTACTGTCTTAATCTTTTATTTTTAGATAAGTATTTTTCTCTTATTTGGGAGATGACCAATTCAGAATCACCATAGACAGCCAACTTTCTTATTTTGTGTTTGGTGGCTATGTTTAGGCCAATGAGCAGGGCTTCATACTCAGCTACATTATTTGTACATTCAAATGTCAATAGGAAAGAGTATTTAAAAGTTTTACCTCCTAGCGAAATGAAAATTACTCCAGCCCAATTTCCTATTTTGCTGCATGCACCATCAAAATACATTTTCCACAACTCATTTTCTTCTTTCATAGATTCAGTGTGTATTGGGTCAGTGTTATGCAACTCTGGTGTAGTTTCTCCAACTTTGAAAACTCCCAAATCTGTGTCACAAAAGAAATTCACTTGATGCCGGTCCATTCTTTCTATGATATTGTCATACCTTGGCTCTCTGCACAATTTGATTTCCTTGTCACCCATTGGTATGGTGGCATATGATAAATCTAACTGAACATTGCCTCCTGCCATTGCAGCCCATTGCCTTGATAAAAGTATCCCATAATATGGTGGGATATCAACCACCGTAATGTCAATGTTATAAGTGGCTTCAGGATGTGAGGCAAGTCTTATTTCTACATCCTTCATGATACCAACTACTGGAATAGATCTGTTATCCATTGCATAACACTGGCCATACGTAGTATCAACCCACATTCCCAATTCTTTCATAACTGCTATAGGCATGATATTCATAGCAGCACCTGAATCAATCATGCAATTTCTGACTATCCTGTTCTTGATTACTAATGTGGTATAGAATGGGTCTACCTGCGAGGGATTTTTTGTAAGTGTGTCGCCAAGGTATACCTCAGGCATCTTGAAATTTTCCTGATGCACATTATTTGTTGTTTTTTCAAACCCTTTATGTTTTGGGTTTGGTGTATCAGAAATCATCTTGACAACTGTACTCCTATATTTATCTATTTTCATCATCTCTAGGAGTGGGACTGATATCTTCACCTGAGATACTGCATGTGCAATGTCAAAAGAATGGGTTATGATTTGGTCATTCTTTTCTGTTTTTGTGTTCTCTTTTTCTTGATTTTCTTTCATTTTACCTTTATCCCCTTTTTCCGGTTCTTTAGATGATGATTTTGTGTTATTCCCTTTGTTATTCTGATCTTTTATAAATACACTTCCAGGAGTTCCTTGCCCAACATTTGTTGTTCTATTCCTTAAGTTATAAGTGTTTCGAGCTTGAGCCACTGCAGCCACTGTGAGAGCTTCTCTCTCATCCTCAGTAGGTTTTCTCCATTGACCATATGACTTATTGTTATAACTATCTTCTTGGTCTGAGAATACCTCTTGTTCTCCCATGTTGACATGATACTTCTAGTTCCCTACATCATACTCATATCCTTCTTCTTCTGAAGAAGAATAATCTTCTGTCACCACACATGGTGTATCCTGCATCATATTGATGGTATGATTATCCCTATAGTTGTATAGCATTTCCTCTTGCTGTATGGATTTAGCTACCTCACAATATTCAGATAAATGTGGCAAATTACATACGAAACACCAAGGCTTATTTTCTGCCATGTGTGCCATGTTTCTTTTCAGGGGATCAGGAGTATCTTTTCCATATGGTTGCTTTCTGTTATTATCGATAGGTCTTCCATCCTTCCAATTTGTATTGTAGGGTATATCATGTAACCTAGGTCTATCATGTCTATGCTGACCCTCTGGTTTAGTTTGTTGAACATTTGGATTCTGAGGATTTCTATGATTATCCCTCTTACTGACCATTCCTGCAGCCTTCCTATTATTTTCAATAGTTATGGCCACTTTCTGTGCTTCGGCCAAGGTTGCAGGACACCTGTTTCTAAGTTCATACCCTGTTTTAGGGTCAAATGCTTTCATATAGATACTTAGTGCTGCCTGGTCAGATAACTTAGCCCCATGTGGTACCTTATTATGTATCTTGGAAAACTTCAAGTTGAAATCAAATACTGACTCATTTTGATACTTCTGTATACTTATTAATTCATGTAGTGCAAACTCAGGAGCATATTGGTTACCATACTGATCCTTAAACTGGTTATGGAAATCAGTTATTGAATTGATTGATGCGTCAGGCAAGCTGTTAAACCAATCTCTGGCATCTTCAGTGAGGGACATCATAAATAACCTCATTCTAATGTCTTCCCAATCCATACCAATATCCTGTACAAAAGCATTGAAACTTCTGATATGATCTTCCGCAGATATTGCATTATTTCCAGTAAACTTGGGAACCATATTTCTCCAAGTACTATCCATAGGATATGGATATAGCTGATATCCAGTTAAATCAAATTGACTGCATATATTTGCAAGGTTTTGGGGTGGGAAATTCAAAGGTGGTGGATTGGGATAATAATTGTATCCACCTGGTGGCTGATGATATGCATATTGTTGATGTTGGTTCATGTGGGGGTTTGTGTGATGATTTTGTGGTCTATAGTATTGTTGACCAGGGGGTGGGTAGGTATTTACTATGTGTTGAGATACATTATGTATGGGAGGTGGTCTAGGGTTTTGGGGAATAGTGTTCTGATGACTTCCGGAAGCATGTGAGTTTTGATCACCACTTGTATTTTGCTGTGTATTTCTTGAAATATTCCCTCTATGCGGGGGTACATATTTTGGGGGAACTGTTTTGGCTTTATTTTTCCTCTGTTGAATTTCTTGCTGCAACAACTCCCTTTCTTCCTGTATCTTGTATCTTTCAAGTTCCTTTCGGAGCATGAGTATTTCCTGTTGCTCTTCACTCATGTCCTGATTATTTATTTCTTGATGTTCTGGATTATCATTCATTCCTTGATTTGAAAATTCATACCCTATCTCTTCTCCCTGATCAAATGATATCTTGAAATCATGTTCAGCTTGGTTCCTATCAATATCCCTCATGACCTTTGCATCATGATCTCGCTGTGCTTGAGGAGTGGGTCTATACCTTGCCAAAATATCATCAGTTGCTCCACTGAGGTTCTCGTTTGAATCATGCAGAGGTGTGAATTTGTTGTGAATTGATATATTTTGTTCTGAATCATTGTCTTGGATGTCCAGATTATTATCTTGGCGGGAATGCTTTGGATTCACATTTCTTTTGGAAATGTTTCTAAGTGGTGGAGATGACTGCAAATTTCTACCTTCCATCTTGGATCTCCTACCATCCATTTAAATTCTTTATAATAGTAACTAGAGTCGCCACCTATTAAATAGGAACAGTTTATATTTTATCTGTAGGGTTCCTGTCACCAGCAGAGTTACCAACTTAAATTTGAAATGACTCTATGAAAGAAAGGATTAATTTCTAAGGTCTTTTACTAGTTCCCCAGTAGAGTCTCCAATTTGTTAGGTCTCAGAAATGCAGGTTGCCAATCCTAAGGGGATGCCAAGCTCTAAGTTTAGAATGGCAACGTTTCTGAACTAACTTGATGAAATCAAACTTTAAGGTTAGGTGATTTCCTTCACTTTAGGTCCTGCTACACCTAGGTGGGTAAACCTCTACAAAATTAAAGCAGATTGAATGTGAATGCGTGGACTAACTAAATCTATCTACAATGGCACAAGATGTAGGATAGATGAAATGCTTGCTAACTTGATTTTAGGTTTAATGTCTAATGAGTGATTGGTAAGAATTGTATAAGCAATATCAAGGTAAAAGGTTTTAAGTAAAATAAGACTAGTGCCTTGTTGGGTAACAGATTCAGTCTGAAGGACCAGGACTAATGGTTTCCTAATGGTAATAATTCTAGTTGTTTGGCACAGTTTTAGTTTATAGCTTGTATAAACGTGCAAGTAAATGACTGACAGACTCTTCTTGATAATCCAACCAAATAAAATCAGATATCTTATAATTCACCAGAAGGTACTTTAATCCTTACTTGAAGGAACCAAGTGAAATGAATAGACAAGATTAACAGATAATATTTACTGGAGACAGAATGGCAATCTAATTGTATGGCCCTACTTAGTAATCCAAGCTTAATACTTCCAGGCTACTGTAATTAAATCAGAAGGGTTTAATTCCTCAAATGGATACCAACCTATTTAATCACACAGATACAGCAAATGTGTATTGACAGATCAAATATATACTTGATATGTTAAATCTGAATATCAAGGAAATGCAGAAATGGAGACAGCCACACAACTGAATAATCTTAACAAACAACTGATACCAAAGCAGAACCACTAAATCAGAGAACTTCAAACTTCTTCTTCAAATAAAATATGCAACATAGTCATTTTGAAACATTGTATATATGATATATCTGAATATATTCTACTGCTGATGCCCTCTCAGCATCGATTGTTTGGACTTATATAGATATTTCTATGAAGAGTCATAACTCTTCAATAAGTCTTTTGGAAACTTTAACAAACATTAACAATTATAACATAATTATGATTAGGCTCTATTTAGCCACAAGTAGACTTTTGCCAAGTAATCCAAGTAATCCTGCTCACGATGAGAATCAGTAAGGTGAACAACACTTCTGGTAATTATGTCAAGTGTAATCATGCTCTCCAATTGTTTGCAAACTTCTTTAGACGCAGAGGCTTTGTCTTTCAGAGCTCCTGTGGCTTTGTGTAATATACTTTGACAATCCATGATCCATTCTTCCTTGCTCTTCACCTCTCCATTGTCTTTAAATATCCTGGGCACTCCTGCATTTGAGGCATCATTTCTTTCCTTAGCATCAGCTTTAAGTTTGTCATAGTAATTTTGATGCTGTTTGAGAAATGCTTTTGCATCAGAGATATCTGTACTATCAGCAGTACTTCTGTTTTGTATCTCAGTTAATTTTTCTCATATTCTCTTTTCAAGTCTTTCATGTTCTTGAACTGCTTTATGATTCTCTGAGAAGTTATCCAAAAACTGGTTTAACCATCGCACCATGTTTGCATACCTGCTCTGCAGTATTGTAACAAATGCATCCATCTGAATTTGGGTTGCCTGATCAGGGGATAACACTTGAATGCCCTGTGAGCTCTCACCTTGAGTTATTCTTTTTGTGGACTGGCCAAAAGTACTTTAACAACATCCTTCAAGTAATCATTTTCTTTTGTCAGTCTTTCACAATTCAATTTGTATGCATCCCTTTCTTTGATCAACATTTGAGCTTGTGCTTTATTCAATTTGGCAACATTGATACCAATGTCTGCTGTAATTATAGGGTCAGTTTCCCCTGCTTTCAAAGTCATCACGTGGCCAAAAGTTTTTTCAGTATCAATGATGGCCGTCTTCTTGTGGGGAGGGTATAACGCCCATATCATCAGGGAATTTTCATCATTATTATACCTTGTTCCCATATATACTTCATTAACTCCTTCTGGAGTAAGTTTATACTTATCATCTGTGTTATTTAGAAAACTGTGAAAAACCAAAGCAGAATTTAAATCCAGACCAGGAAAAATCATGACCCCTACATCCTTAAGTAACTGTCTACCCTTGCTAGGTGTCATGTCTTGCATTTCTTTATCTACTGTTTCCTTCAGTGTGTCTAATAGTTGTTTTTCATTATCAGCAAAGACATCATCTACTGACTCTCTGATTTCTTTCCCTTTGTATTTATATAAAAATGATTTTAATTCTTTTGATTGAATAAATTTATCATCTGCAATGAAAGAATCATAGGCTGTCTGGCGTGGATCCTCATCAGCAGACCCCTCCTCATCATGTAGTACGACAGGAGGCTGATATTGTTGCATTTTCCTTTTGGACATCTCTACCTTTTCATCTGGTGGCTGTTCTTGCCCTATCAGTTCTTCATCCTCAGAGGATACAACCTCAACTGCTGCTAACTGCTTTTTCTTTTCATCCAAATCCCTGTTATATTTTTCTACCACCAATTCGACTTCTGCTTCTTCTAAATTTCTAATGACATCATCATGTGGATAATGTATGTGCATGTATCCACTGAGATTCTATTTTCTTCTTGCAGAATCAATAAACCTTCAGGGTCAAATCCTTTTCTCATCTCAGCAGTCTTCATGTTATAATGCATTAATTTATCCAAAATAAGATTGTAACCTTCTTTAGAAACTACAGTAAAATCTCCAAAACATAAAGTACTGGGCATAAATGATTGTTTGTCATGTGAACTCAAATGCATCACATTTGAACAATGCATTTGTCTGATTATCTCCAGATATGCAAGCCTGTCAGGGACAGTCTTGGGCAATATGAATGGAGCATCTTCAAAACCATAAACTCTGATCATAGTAGCATCCTCAAAACAATACCAGTCTCCCCAATTATGAGTGACAGTAGGGGGGCCACCAAAATCTTTTGGTCTGAGGAATCTTTTTATCTCAGTTGAAATTGAATATTCACAGGGGTGATTAAAATACCTATACAGTACTTTTACACAATGCTCTTCAAATTGAGCATAGCTGGAATGGGCATATCTACTTTCCCAAATTCTGGTCCACAGTTGTATAGGTATCTTTTCCCCTTTCTTATCTGCAGCAACAACTTGAAACTCATTTGGCCACAACCCTACCTGCTGGCCATAATATAACACCATGTGCATAAGCATTGAGTAATGCTCAAAAGAGCATGCTGGAGCACTGTTTTTTATTACAGATAGACAAGAGTCCATTCTATTAGCAATATAGGAAGCATAATCAAATTGCCTTGCATTATGACACTGAATGTTAGAGGCTATGACCATCAGAGGAATAGTCATGAACTCAGGAACCTCTGAACCCAGGATTTGGCCTACAGAGTAATAGGTATATTGTATATATGGTTCAAATATGGCTACATGAAAGGGAGGGCCATCATTTTCAGTTAAGGGCATCACTTCTCCTTCAACCCTGGGCCTATGAATGGGTAACCTCCATCCATTGTAAGTTGTGTCCATTCTCCAATACTCCTTATCCAGATCTTCATAAATGATAGGGACAGTGCATAAATCATCTAAATCAAACACCTCACAAATAGCATTTTTTGACAAATGCACAATTGGTTCTCCCTGTGGGTTGCAGATGGCTCTCAGGTTTGAATTATAATGTCTGGCAAGTAACTGAAGGAGTTCCACATTCAGGAATACATTGGGTACAACCAATTTTCCTAAATTCATGTGCCATGGGTTTGACACAGGAGCATTCCTAAACCTTCTATTGTAGTGGAATCTGAAAAGTTCATATCCCTGAATTGGGGTCCAGATATCTCCCAGGCGTTTGTGTTTATCCTCTAATTTCTCCACTTCTGCCCTGAGTTGGGTAGACCTTCTGGCCTTGGGAGTTGACCCAGGCAATTGGTCAATTAGGTCTTGGTTCAGTTTTCTTTCTTTTACTTTCTCCTCAGGGGTTTGTTCAGTTTTTTGTTTTTTGGGCTTACTAGTTTCCCCTTGTAACTTTCGGCCTTTTCCCTTCCCCGGAGCTTCCATTTTAAAACTTTGGCAGAGAATTTAAACACAGGCTATACAGTGGTTTGCTATATGTACCTGTCGTTTGGTGGCTGGAATTGGAATCCTCTGCTTTCGCCTTAAGAGTTCTTCTGTATTCTCTTCTCGGACAATTTTTTGGAACTATAATGATCATAGAAATTTCATAGCCGTTTATATTTAATCATCTGATCAATTCAATGTTCATCGCTATGAAATGTCACATCGCCATAACTCCTCTTATCGGCGTGAATTTTGAAATGTCTGGGCGACCTTAATGTTTTTATGGCGCGAACAATCAATCGGCGTGACCCCTTATTTGTATTCCCGACGCTATGAAATGTCATATCTTCAAGTGGGCGCGACCATCGGCATGACTTCCTTCATCGCCATATGATTTAGATTTCACTCCAATGTAATGAGTCTTACCGATATGATTTGTTTATCGGGATGATTAATACTATCGGGATAACATAATTATGTTTCCCCGATTCTTGTTGTCCTACCGATAGTCATATTACTTTAGATCGGAATGACTATTTTAATGTCTTGCCGATAGAGCATACCCATCAGAGTGAAACATACTATCGGGATAGCTTTCAAAAGATAACCCGATCCGAATCATCTCACCGATGGTTCTTTCATATTCTTTATCGGGCAGAGTATGTCAAAGTATCACCGATACCTTTTGATCGCTGTGACTTGTGAATCGGCGAGACCTAATTCCCTTGTTCCGATATGTTGAGTCATCTCGACAGATAATAGTATCGCTGTGAGTCTTGCCGAAAGCTCCCTTATCGCCAAGACATTTAGTATCAAAAACTTCCTTGTATCTTATCCTGATAGTATACTTCTTGCCGATGGTCGTTTGCTTCATTACCTCCGCAGGATGTTCGGTGAGACTCTTGCCGAAATACTTTATCGGTATGATATATACCGTCGGGGCAACTTTTAAAAGGTCATCCGATAGTTGTCTGTCATACTAATCGGTATGACCACTCGCTTTTCTTGCTGATGTAAAGTCATCGGTATCACTTATTCCATCGGTGACTTCTATAAATCTCTTTCCGATCTCTATTCTCATGCCGATGGTTATTTCCAAATGATCCCTTATGTATCGGTGTAAACAACACAACATCTTGCCGATAGATTGGCCTTGATATAATTTAACACTGCCCATCCATAGACATCTTGTGAAAAAAATTTATTATGATTTTGGGATATTTTTAGGATTATGTTCAAACATGATGGAGTGAGAAAATAGTAAAATTTTAAAATTTTTACTGTCCTAACACAACTCACAAAGATTAAATCATCAATTGACTTTGACCATGTTTCAAATCTAGCTCAACTAGGTATTATCAGCATTCAACTTTAATAAAATTCAATCTTCCATCTTATTTTGTAATTTTTTTGTATTGTTAATTATATTCATCAAACTGAATGCACATATCAATGCAGGGCATGTTTATGTAGTTATTGTGGCTGAAGACAATGAAGAAGGAACATATTATTTTTGTGTCATTGTGTTGAGGTAAAAAATAAATTAGATGCCCCTATTATAGATGGAGAAAACATCAAGTACCCTATAGGATCTGTGGTTGTTACTGGAACATGGCTTAGAAGGTACCCAATGAAGAAGTCTGATGTGTGGTTGTTCAAGGACTTTGACACACATAGCAGGATTCTTCATTATTATTTGCAAGGTTTGTTCTTTGTTATTTGCAATTTCTATTGACTTATTGGGTTATTTATTAATCATTGATATATTATCCACATTTTCCTCTTAACATTTTCTAGCACCCACCGTGGGGCCTTGCCCTAATTTAACCCCAAAACTAAGTTTTTGTGCATTAGGTTCCGTACACAGGAGGATTCTATGCATCTGTTCATTCCTAACATGCATTTGTTCTCTATAATGATGCATCTATTCAATCAGCGCATTTACACAGTGAATCAATGCATATGTGCTCTGAATCAGCGCATTTATCCAAACAACGCATATATTATGTGATTATATGCTTTTGTACTCTATAACTACGCATCTGTTCTTTTTGTCAGGACATTTATTATTTGTAACCACGCATATACCAGATCTACGCACCTATGTTCTATTTTTGCACATCTATACTATGTAGTTGTGCATTTGTTCTAACAGTGATTTATGAGTTATTTCTTGTGATTTCGCTAATGCCAACATTTCTCGTAGGTATATTCTCAGATTGCTTCCAGGTTAGGGGCTAGTTTAGTCATATAGCTGCATTTGTTAACTCATCTTTAGATTTAATTAGTCAAAGGAAAGTAATTGGAATGTTCATGCAAATCTCATTTAGCTCTAACTAGGAGTATTGTAATTTGATCTTGTTGCATCAACAACTCAAACATAGTCCCTACTAGAAAGATATAAAATTGAACCATTGCTATCTTGCTTCTTTCAAAGTTAACAAATTGTGTGTGTGCCCAAGTAGCTTAACTCATTTAGTCTTTTTCATTTTAATTAGGGGAAAAGAACCATTGTCCTCCATGTTTTCAGAATGATAGTAGGCCTATGCTTTCCCCTTTCTTGGGTGACCAGAATGTCAAACCTATCATTTTGCATGTTTAACCTTTAGAGAGGCCTACCCTTGGATATCCTTCTGTCCAAGTGGGAACGACCTTAAGTGGTAACAAGCTAAAGCCAAGCTTTGCCTAGCCACTATAAATAAATTGTTCTTGAGGTGAAAGCTTCATGCAATGAGTGCTGGTTAGTTATACTAACAGCCAACCTCCCCCAAAACCCTCCAAGTTGCAACCCTTAAAGGCTGAGAGACTCCATAACGGAGAGTAGCATTGCCGCATGTATAACCACTCGAACGGTTGCACTTACTAATTATCCATTGTTTTAGAAGCCAAAATCCCCTATAAATTGGTACTGGAAAGTGCAATTATCACCTTCCAAAGATGCCTCACATAACAGTGAGAATTCAGTTTATATTGCCCCTACCATCCTAGGATTTGTACTTGTTTTTAGTCAAAAAAATCAAAAACCATGAAAATATTATTTGTGTTTGTTGTGTCTTCTTGCCATAGTTGAAAAAAAGCAAATTTAAAAAGATGAACTTTCAGCCAAAGAAAACCAAAAACATCAAAAAATGTGCCAAAAATATTGCAAAATCAGTCAAAAACATAGAGCTACACATTTGTCCTGCGGAGCTATGTATATACTTTGACTTTATGTGCATTTATTGTCTATTCCTACACTTTTATCCTTCACCAGAGCTGTGCATATATTTTGACTTGTTGCACATTTACCTTCTGTAACTGCGCATTTGTTGCTGCACATCTATCACAGTGAGCATTTCCTGGTCTTTTGAGAGAAAATTTTCAACCTTTCTAGATACCCATTTCAGCCTTGTTCTAGTTTCCAAGATCAGATTGACCATGCAGTCACTTCTCCCATCCCTTTTTCGCGTCATACCCTCTTTTTTGTTGAACACCTCGTCCAAAACATTCACAAAACTTCCCAAAATCAAACCAAGTGTCAAAACCAGGTTAGTACAAAGCAATCCTAGATCATATCAACCTCAAACAAACCTAGTAAGTATCCACTATCAAGGATTAATCATCATTCTCTATCAAAACTTAACTAGGGGCTTATGCAAAACTAGTCTATATCAAGTAATCAGATTCCAAACATCCTTACTTTTGGCTATCATTTTGTACCAACCATCTTGTTTGACACCATTGGTCTAAGGAAATCCTTGTTCGAACCTCATCACCACAAGTATCCCCTTCACTACAACCTCCAAGCACACCTTGTCAAAACTTCCAACCTCACACCACCCCATCCTAAATCAAATTGCATGGTCTTAACTAGATCCCCAAAAAAAAAACTTGAAATGGCGGACACATCTAACAAGATTGCCCCATCCCCTCATGACAATGATGAGGAGTTTTCTCATGAGGACATTTTAGAAGCTCAACAAAACTAAAAGAATAAAAACATAGTCAATGGTGGCATAGTTGATGCCAAAAATGTGGCTCCCAAATAGCAAATTTTCAACCTCTCAGGATCCTTAAACAATACAACACCAAGCAAACCACCATCAAGTGAACCAAGACAACTATACAGGTACAACTTTCAAAATAGACAAAAATTTACACCACTAGGGGAGTCATTAGAGTCCACTTTGAGAAAATTGTTGGCAAACAATGAGATCACCCTTCCTACCACAAGCGACTATGAACCGGTAGTAAAACCTCCCTAGTGGAAAGACACTAATTTTTGTGAGTATCATAGGGGAAAAGGACGTAAAACCAATGACTGTATTCATTCAAAAAATGTCATACAAGACTTGTTAGACCAAAATTGTGTCGGCACAAATGACCACCCAGCTAATGAATCACATGTGGTGTACACCTGCAGCAAAGAAATCACCTTGCACACACTCCTACCAAGGCCATCACCCTCACCATCTACCATTATTCTCCATCCATTGTATTGTCCATCTACCTGTACACTCATGAAGGATGTGATCCAATGGCTATTAGTAAGGAATCAACCATGCTCGTATCATAAAACATCTAACGAAGAGCCTATCAAAACAACTATCAAAGAACCTATTGAAGAGCCTATCCTTCAAGAGCCTATCACAGAGCCTCCAAACATGCCCATTGCACCAACCCCATCATTTAATCCATTACCAATAAATCCAGTTGAAGAATCTTCTATCGTGAGTCAGAGCTTCATCCCACTCTATCCTCATGTTATTAACCATCCAGAAGATATCAAGTTTATCCAAGACTCTCCCACTTCCAATTCCATTCAAGGAAATCAAGATCTATGTCAAGAGTATAATCTAAAGCATGTGGACTACACCATCAACCCACCAATCGCAGAACTTGAAGATCCAAGGTTCTTCTTTGACTTACAACAGATGCCTTCTGAGGCAGAATTAACAAAACAGGGAAACCCTGCATTATACCTGCAAGTGTGGATCTATGATACATGTATCAAATAGACCTTAATTGATGATGGGGCAATAGTTAACATAGTTCCTTTCTCCTCTTCGAGAAGATGGGCTATGGACACACTAATATCACCGCTTCATGAGATACTCTACGCGAGTATGATAATCTATAGGCCACCACCATTGGCAAGATTACCTTCCCAGTAACCTTGGGACCCAAGACCATTCCTACCATATTCTATGTCATCAACAAAGACACAGGATATAACATTATCCTAGGTAGACCATGGATACACAAGATGAAATCCGTACCCTCCACATTATTTCAAGAAGCTCGATTCCTGCATTTAGGGAAAATATATGTCACCAAGGGGGATCTGAAACCTTTCAGCATAATAAAGACCACAAACGTCGCAGAGATCAAAACTCTCAAAGACAAGCCATTAACAAAATAGAGGGAAATGGTTCCCAAGAATAAGACTATTGAGATCATGGAATTGATTGAATAAGATGAACCACCCTGATCCCCCTTTGAGGTACTCATGATTGACAACCAAGAAGCTTACAAACTCTTCCCTTGCATAGGAGAGGTACCACACAGAACTAAAGGCCTAATGTTTGAAACCACCATGTTAGATCTAAGAAATGCAGACCCACATGCTTTCTTAGATGCTGAGGATGACATATCCGAAGGTTACACACCGTTGTCACCATTACATGAGTCACGCATTCCTAACACACCAGAGGAAATAGGATCATCTAAACTAGTAATGCCTATGGAAGAGGCGCATTCTAGTGATAAAGAATCAACCAATGTCATAGGAATGCTACCTAGGATGTTCATGGTATCCAAACTATGAGAAGAACCAACCACCCCTACCTCGGTTCAATCAAATGAACTCGGTGAATGGGAAGCACCTTGGGTACAAATCAAAATTGTTGAAAGACTTCCTGATGAGGACAAAGAAAGTGAAGGCCTTTTTTCGCACAGAATGGAAGATGTGAGTGATAATCGGTGTTGACGACCCTGTTATCTTTGAACTCCCACACAGTTACATAGGATATGCCATGGACTTAAGACCGGAGCCCAATGGGAGGACGAGTATAAGCTTTCTCCCTCCTGATGAACAAAGGGAGCCACAAACTCCTCTTGAACTATTCCAATTCTTACAAAGAATCCAAGAGAGAGCTGAAATAAAAATCTACATGCAAGCACAATTCGATCTGTTGACTGAATTACTCAAATGCCAAGGAGTCCTATATTGGACCCCCTCTCAATAATGTGCATTTCAGGATTTACTGTGTCTCATAATGCAAAGGGAAACCACTGAGTTGGCATCGATAGATTTAAGTGATGAACCAAATTAGAGAATTGGTCTTGAGAAGAGGTAGCACGAAAAACAAGAAAAAGAGATGAAACAGAGTCTTTTTGGAAGACTGGAAAGGCCCCTACATGGTTAAAGAAAAAATTAGAAATGGTGCTTATCTCTTGTGCACGATGGAGGGAGAGGAATTTGGCGAAGTGGTCAATGCCTTCCACCTTAGGAAGTATTATATCTAAAAGACCAAAAAAAACAAAAAAATCATAAAAACACAAAAAAATTGTAAAACCATCAAAAAGTGTCAAAAAAATTTGCATTTTTGTATCATTCTATTCATCTTGCATACTGTCAGTGATCTACTCTTGTGCTATTTGCCTTGCAGTAAGGTGCCTTGGGTTTCCTAGATATACATCATCCTTTCAAGACCTAGAGATCCCTCATTTTCCACAATCACCATTATCCCCCTTCATTCCCAGTTATTCTAATCAAAGCCTAGCTCCTAGCTTTACACTAATCCCAGTCTTAATGAGTCAAGATTGCAGGTCTAAACAGAGTCAGTATTCAAACCTCCAGTGTTTAAAGGAAACTTACAAGTAGACCTTCCTGTTTCTTCCCTAGTAGTAGAGAAGTCCGACCTGGTTATGAAAACTTTAGGTGGTGCTCAGCCCCTTATCTCGCTTGGCCAAAAACGTCAAGAAGATCAAAACTATGAAGGAAGCAATCTAAGATACGAGTGAATAAAAAAATGAGTGATCAAAATAAGAGAGTCAAAAAGTGAAAATTGAGAGATCAAAGTCCTACATATCAAAGTTCTTGAAAGCATTCATTTCTTGAAAAAATCAAAATCCAAAAAAAAAAAGAGAAAAGTCAAGTGAGGAAAATCCAAAAAAAAGTGAAAAGCAAAAAAAGGAGAGATACAAAAAAAAGAGTGAAAGAGAGAAGATTGATGAATGTCTGTACTCTTGGGTGGAGATCAGTCTAAGCTCAAAGCCTCAAGAGTGACATTCTAATAGAGAATGAAAGGTTCAAAACACACACATGCCCTAGCTGAGCTAAACCAACAAGTCTAGTGGTCTCTAGGATCATCTTCTATCTAGGGCCCCTTGTTCTTTCCCGAATATCCTTTACCCTGGGTCTATCTTTCTTTCCATCTATGATCTAAGTCTAGCGAACATCAATAAAATTTGTTACTTGTCTAAATTGAAAGCTTGTCTGATTATTTTATCTAGATAGGGATCAGTGTTTAGCCTTTAGCAAAGCCTAGAAATTAGAAACACTCCATAATTCATTTAACTACCCACTTGAGTTTTCCCTAAATCCTATCTCATAGCCTTGAATAGATCTCTTATATCAGGACAACCCGCCATCCCCTGAATCAAAAATCATATTAAAGAGAAGTCATTTTGTTTGTTCCATATTGCATTCATTCCCAAATCATCAAACGTCTCAAAGCAATAAAGTTCAATGTCACATCTCATGACATTTGGTAGAAGTACACGTTGCCTACTATCATCTGTCATCCGTGATCTGATCATATCCATTTCGCCAATACACCTAATGATAACCTATCATGGCTTGATACTCTATCAACTTTGTCACCTTACAACCTAAGGTTTATCCAGTCTCCTATCCGTTATAATGTAGGCAAGGCCATCTTGTATCGATGCACCCCCGAGGCTCACTCCCTTCCCCATACATTCCATACCCCTTTTCACCCATCTACTGGTATATCTACATCTGCATTGTTTCCCATCACCTAGGTCCTAGGTACACCAAGTTCACCTCGAACTACATTGCCTCTATGCCGTCATGTAGGCAAGGCCATTTAGCAATGCACTCCCGAGGCACTAGGTCAGTCCCTTATGGCCCGTTTCTTCATATCAGTTGTCAGTTCATCCATAATAAATTAATCCTTTGTCTAAACTGGGGGTAAGTCCTCAGCCTAGTTATGGAATTGGATTCTTGAATGCCACATGTTCTAAGAGGACGCCAATAAGGATTGTGATACCTTTCTCTAGACAAGCAAGAGCAACAAAGTATGCTTCCAAACAAAAATCTTGACGCAAGACATCAACCTATCCAAGGCAAAGAAAACAAGTACCTAAGCACTCAAACTAATTTTATCTAAATTATGGCAAGAAGACACATCTAATGCAAGAATGTTTTGTGTTTTTTGGGAAGGTTAACTTATAGAGTCTTGATTTTTGTTACTATGTCTTTCTATGCTACTCAAGGATGTCAAAAACTAGAGAAGCTATGATGGGGGCATAATCATTTTCTTTGTCTACTATTTGTGGATTAATCTTTAGTAATGTGATAACTTTTGTCTAATGACATGATCAACAAAAGATCATCGAGGACTTCAAAGGTCTAAACATAAAAAGGGGCAATCCTTGTCGATTGAAATGCAAGAAATACTCAAGTCATCTAGATTCAATTTTGACTAGATGCTTGTATTAACTTGCTATATCAAAATCCATGTAAGCAATACTCAGGTCATCTCAGTTTAATTATACCTAGATGCTTGTATTTTCTTACAACATTTCAAAAGAGAAAAGAAACAAAAAAGTGCCCAATGATGAAACAAGCACTTCAAAATACTTGCAATATCAAGATGACATATATTCGCATCCATAATACATCCATTTTCATTTTGCATACCATCCATCAATAAAAAATTGGTTCGTAGTGTTAGTGTTTACAAAAGCTTGTGAGTCCTTCTGTTGAGTCATTCTTCTGTCAAAACTCTCATTCTGTCTCTCTTTATGTCTCCTATCAAGTCTTTTCTACATTGATTGCATACACTTGGACATATCAAAAACATAGAAATCATTTTGCATTAAGTGAAATAGTCATTAAGTTGATTAGATCATTTACATTCATGTAAGTGCATTAAGTCCTCCATGTGTCATTAGTTAGCATTTCATATTAGGGAGACAATCATTAACTTGATTTGATCATTTGCATACACATAGCTGCATAAAGTCAAAATAAAACATGACATTAACCAAATAAATTCACAAAAACATAGCCATAATCATATTGTCCATCATAGCATGTGACCTCATAGTTGCATACATAACAGTGCATTAGATCATCCATATACATTTACATTAGCATAACATAGTGTCAATAGAAAAATCAAAAACATACACAAGTACATGTAAACTGCATAATCATACATATAGCATTCACATTTGCATATTAGATCATCACAAATCATCTAAGTCTACATTTAGATCATCATTACATTAGAGTCCTAAATCATACAGAAGCATCATATCTCATTAAGCATCATAGTGTAGAATAATAAACTGTATGATCAACAAAGTGGGCATCCATATAGACATCAAAAGTAAGGTGCATCCATAAGACATCACATAATGCATGTAGATCATCAATAGCTGCATCATCGCATATAAGTATAACATAAATATGTCCAAGTGTACAATATCAAAGTCCATCATCTGTGAGTCAAGTCATAAAAGGGAAATACATACATCACAAAAATAATGATACATGTCTCAAAAAAATGTGCAAAATGAGATAAATATACATATCAGGCTATCCATGAGCCACCAAAAATGTGTATACATAGGCAAAAATTAGTACAACTATCAGTTAGCCCTGCTGGCACAGGACACTACTCCCAGCATTGCCCTCTCCACCTCCCCCTCTACCTGACCCAAACTATTGTGGGCCCATAACTGACACTCTTGAGCATGAGCCACCTACCCTCTATGAAGCCACTAATTGACTCCTGTAGCTAGGTGCCCATGATACAAACCCCTATAATACTGAGTCTGGGCCTAAGCTCTAGCAAGCTTACCTTGAACTTGTGCCATCTGAGTCTGTAGCTGGTGTACCTGAGCCTGAGCTTGTGTGACTTGAGTGACCAAGAATCTTGTAGCCCCATCAATGGCCAAGATATCTATGGTTGCATCCCTCTCAGCCATCAAGGCATGTACCCTCGCCAATGTTGTGTCTCTCTCCATAGTAAGACTAGATATCACCCCTGCATCTGCCTCCCTGCGAGACTCTATGGCTCGTAGCTATGCCCCAATCTACCTCAACTGGCCCGATAACTTAGTAACAACCCCCTCCAATGCCTACTGCCGTGGGTCAATCTGACCTGGAGCCTAGGACACATGTGGTGCAACCTGCACCTACTACTAGGCAACCTACTATTGAACTTGCACCTATTGCGGTGCCACCTGCTATGCTGCCTACTGCTGAGATGGGCCCTCCCCCACTCTCTGCCTCTATCTCTACCTACCTCCCCCTCCACCATCCCCTCCACCATATCCTCTGTCACCATCATCTCCTTTGCCACCCCCATCTCCTCGTCCTCCTCTCCCCCTCCTCCATCTCCTCCTCCTCCTACCTCCACCATCCTCCTCCTATGACTCCACCTCCTCCAAACGAGGAGCTAACTCTCCCGGTCCTGAGTATCTAGGGAACGGGTGTGTGGTAAACCAGTCCTTGTAATCACGAGTCATACCAACATCTACAATATCACACCTCATAGGCCAAGCCTAGTAGGGTATCTGCAAGAAGTCCACTCTACCCTCCTCATATGACGCAATAGGGCCCCATCGAAAGCACTCTGCATAAGTCCTAGAAAACAAGGTCTGCCCTTGTGGCTAACCCTATGGCCTCTCGAACTGCCTCAGAACCTGGCTAACAATCTGTCTCTCTAGGATGTACTGAGTCCACCCAATCAACCAACGAGTCTAAAAATAATATGGAAGCTCATCATCCTCGTCATCCCATGGCTCGCAGTCTATATAAGGTTGCCAGATAACTCCATCCATATTATCTAGCTGATACCTTCAGTACTCAAGCTTTCCTAGCTTATGTTGGGAAACTACACCTGCACAACCATATGAGTAAGGCTCCCCTCGCTGCCTAGAAAACATGCAAATCAGCTAAGTCATGACTATGTGCTCCCATAACCAAAACTATAACAAAGAGATGCCTACAGATAAGCTGGCAGCTCCGCGGTAAACCACCTGGTGCATATAATGATATAAGTGGGCTAAAACACAGACACCCCATGTAAAATGGGTGCCCTTTGTAACCATCCTCTCCTGTGTCCTACCCTAGCCAATGGGGAACCCATGAGATCGTCTATCGGGGCATACCACACCCCTGATCAATCCTACCACAATCCCCATGAAGTAGTCATAGTAGTCATAAATATCCTTCCAGGAGATCACTTAACCCCAAAGATTAGGATCATCAAAAACCCTCTAGCACTCAGCAAGCCCAGCATCTCGCTACGAGTCATACTCCACAAGCTCACCCTGGATAGGTAAGTGAAAAATCCTGTAAACATCCTCCAGTGTAATAGTCATCTCGCTGGTCAGAAGATGGAACGTCCCATCCTTGCTATGAAAGCACTCCACTGTAGCAGTCAACAAACTAAGGTTCACACGAACCTCAGGCATAAAGCAAACATGATCCAAACCCATAGTACCAAGCACCACCCGGTCAACCTCTATAAGTATGTCACGCTACAACAACGGCAAGGGAAACTGCTCCACCATAACTGTATCAAAGCAAACCTGCTCAACATCAAACTATCCTTTCACTTACTTAACATATCAAATTGATCAAAACAAGCATATCATCTCTGTCTAGATTCTATCAATCTTGAAGATCGCTTATCAATTGACGCATCGATCAAGATGCCAATTGAGTCAATTTCGCTAAGTAACTGAGTATCAAAATGCAAATACGCCGAACCAAGTTGCAAATGCGCAGTATCAAGGCAAATGCACCAATCCAAGCAAATGCACCAACCTTTTGAGCAGATGCGCAATTCTAGCACGAATGCGCAGTTTTAACTAATAGATGTGCCGAACAAACAAAAGCATAGCTACTTATCATGCATGCACAACTTCCTAATATATGCGCCGATTCACATAACAGATGCGCAGAAGTAGCATATGTGCCAATTCGTAATGCAAATGCACTGAACCACAATAGATGCGTGGTTTCAGCTAGCAAATGCGTTGAAACATGATTCAACGCATTCATTTAGGCATGTTTTCCCTAGAATTTATTAGCCTAATAAATGACCCTAGGCGAGTTTTGTCAAACTACATACTAGTGGTCCTGCCTCAGCTAGCTACCCGAACCGTCGAATGTGCTCAAAGCGGTGCTCCTCACGTGGAATATCCATATCTATATTGACTACACTAGCTCCTGTGCTCTCCTAAGCTCTGAGGGACCAATCAACAAAAGCCAAGTGTGCAAATGACTAGGATTGTGCACCCAGCTTCTATATATAGCAAGTGAACCCTAACTGGTTGTGTGGCAACCGTGACTACTTCCCAAGCCCGTTTCCTCTTGTTTCTCTGAACTGTGACCCATTTGTCTTCAAACCTAACCAATTTTTCACCTTCTTCATCATGAGATTGTCCGTTTCACATCCTTCTACCTTCTTCCCGTCCAATCTCCTGAGGGGGCATCATGTCATCATAACCTGTACCAGGGGCAAACTGGGGCACGTATCATTATCAGAAAATTGTATTCTTTGAAACAACGTGATAAAACACATTGCATCAAAGAGGGGCAAAATGTATACACCTAAAAGTGACACAACTCTGTCTAAATAAATATTTCTAATATTTATTTTAGTCTAATTCCTCTATCAATAAATAAACAAATCAATTTATTTATTTGATTCACATTCTTCCACAAAATTAAATAAATTCATTTATTTAATTAAAATCCTCCAAGTTCTTCTAAGTTAAATAATACCAAATTATTTAATTAATTCTTCCAAAATTCCTCTAAATTAAATAGTATCAAATTATTTAATTGCCTCTTCTAAATTCTAAAGTCATTCTAAATTAAATAGTGTCCAATTATTTAATTAGTTCTTCTAAACTTAACACCCTCTATATTTAAATAGATCAAAACATTTATTTAAATTATTCTTTTTCTTCTTAAAAATGGATTAACACTAAAATTAATTCATGCAAATCCATGTGCACACTTAATTAAATATTCTAATATTTAATTAATTGTTTCCTCACACATGTCCTATTTCTCCTCCAGTTCCAATTAGTTAACTAATCAATCAATTCACTTAACTGATTAGTCAATTCTATTAATTGGATAGTCTACTCAGTTAACTCAATCTATTTCTGTTAACTCCTCTAATGCATGAAAACTAGGACACTTGTCCTCTTCCTATTCGTGCACATCCTCTCAAGTTTCCTCAACTGTTGATCTTCTTATTCATTCTATATTGTTGATCTTCTCTCTCACGAGCCTATAAGTACAACCCCATTCCTCCATTTCAATCATCCATGCTTTTAGTAAACTTACTCTACAGAATTCACAGTGCGCCTTTGGCACCCAAATCCATTCCATAGCTTGCGATCACTCTTTTTATTGTATTGAAGCTCATCTTCATTACAAGAAGTATCATAGTCGTTTCTCTATTGCCATCTTGAAGAACAAAGCAAGGAAGTGCACTTTCTAAGGGCTTCATTCATACAAAAGATCGATTGAGACTAGGCAAACAATGGAATCCGTGAGGTAATAAGGTTTGCAAGGTTTGTTCTTTGTTTTAAATATTTTTTATTGCAATTTCTATTGATTTATTTGGTTTACTTTAATATAATTGATTACTACTCCAATTTTCTGATAACACTAACCTTATTGTGTCATAAAAAATTCATTTGATTAAATATGGGGGTAGACCATTGAACAAGACCTTGTGGAAGGTTCATGAGTCTGACCATGAGGCAATCCTCAACACAATAAAGAGTAGAGCACTCAGATGGTTCACTGGATTGATTGTAAATGAAAAAACTTTTTAATTTCATGCTCATTTGTAAATATATATAGCTAATTTGTATAAGTAAAATTTTATTCCTTCTCTACAATCATGTCTCTAATATCATGTATCTTATGAGATACTTATGTGAAATACTCTTATTTATGTGTATGATTATGTACAACACTCTTTTTTTATGTGTATGATTATGTACACTAACTTTCTCATGTCATTTATATGTATAGCTAATTTATATTTGTATATGTGTTTGAACATGTCTTTAATTTCAATTTTATTGATGTCATCTAGTGTGTCCTCTAATGTGTCCTATATTGATGTCCTCTAGGGTCATGTAGGGACCCTCCACAATAACCTGTCTTAGTTTTTAAAATGTTCATTCCATATGGCCGTGGAGACAATTCAAAAGTTACAAAAAGCGTCATTTGTGTTCAATGAAATGTTGTCGGTGAGAATAAATTTCATTTCATGCATTGTGTCGACAAACTGACAGCACCAACATGTTTGGGTGGGTAGGTGAATCCTAGGAAAGGTCCTATTTTACAGCTCAACTATCCTGATCGTTCCCGGCTACATTGTGCCGATGCTGTCTCTTAAGAGCCCTAAGTGCCAAAAATTGCCAAACTTTGACAGCCTGTTTCTCATAATTTATGGCACCTAGGAATGTTTCTTCTAGACCTATAGGGTCACATAGGGTCCCTTCATAATCACTTCTCTTAGTTTTTGAAATGTTCATTCCATATGGTCGTGGCGACAATATTTCAAAAGTTGCAAAAAGCTTCATTTGTGTTCAATGAAAAGTTGTCGGTGAGCATAAATTTTTTTTCATGCATCGTGGGGCCAAACTGATAGCATCAACACATTCGATTGGGTGGGTGAATGCTAGGTAAGGTCTATTTTTGTACCTCAACTATCCCAATTGTTCCTGGCTACACTGTACCGACACTTTTTCTTAAGAGCCCTAAGTGCCAAAAATTGCCAAACTTTAACAGGTTGTTTATTAGAATTTGTGGCACCTAGGAGCATTCTATCTAGACCTATAGGGTCATGTAGGGTCCCTCCACAATAACCTCTCTCAGTTTTTGAAATGTTCATTCTATATGGGCGTGGAAACAATATTTCAAAATTTACAAAAAACGTCATTTGTGTTCAATGAAAAGTTGTCGACTAGCATAAATTTCATTTCATGCATCGTAGGGCCAAACTAACAATGCCAACACATCTAGATGGGTTTGTGAATTCTAGGCAAGGTCCTGTTTCACACCTCAACTATCCCGATCGTTCCCGGCTCCACTGTGTCGACACTTTCTCTTAAGAGCCCTAAGTGCCAAAAATTGTCAAACTTTGACGGATAATTTCTCATAATTGGTGGCACCTAGGAACATTCCTTCTAGATCTATAGGTTCATGTAGGGTCCCTCCACAATAACCTCTCTTAGTTTCTAAAATGTCATTCCATTTGGTCGTGGCGAAAATATTTCAAAAGTTGCAAAAAGTGTCATTTGTGTTCAATGAAAAGTTGTCAGCGAGCATAAATTTCATTTCATGTGTCATGGGACCAAACTAATAGAGCTGACATATCTAGGTGGGTAGGTGAATGCTAGGTAAGGTCCTATTTTGCACATCAACTATCCCGATCGTTCCCGACTGCACTATGCCGACGCTTTCTCTTAAGGGCCCTAAGTGCCAAAAATTGCCAAAATTTGATGGATTGTTTCTATGAATTTGTCACACCTAGGAACATTTTTTCTAGACCTACAAGGTCATGTAGGGTCCTTCCACAATAACCTCTCTCATTTTTTGAAATGTTCATTCCATATGGTCATGGTGATAATATTTCAAAAGTTACAAAAAGCATCATTTGTGTTCAATGAAAAGTTGTCGGTGACCATAAATTTTGTTTCATGCATTGTGGGGCCAAACTGACAGTGCCAACACATCTAGATGGGTGGGTGAATGATAGGAAAGGTCTTTTTTTGCACCTCAAATATCCTGATCATTCCTAGTTGCATTGTGTCGACGCTTTCTCTTAAGAGCCCTAAGTGCCAAAAATTGACAAACTTTGACAAACTATTTCTCAAAATTATGGCACCTAGAAATGTTCCTTCTAAACCTATAGGGTGATGTAGGGTCCCACCACAATAACCTCTCTCAGTGTTTGAAATGTTCATTCCATATGGTTGTGGCAACAATATTTCAAAAATTGCAAAAAGCGTCATTTGTGTTTAATGAAAAGTTGTCAACAAGCACAAATTTTGTTTCATGCATCATATGGCCAAATTGATAGCATCAATACATTTGTGTGGGTAGGTGAATACTAGGGAAGGCCTCAGTTCAATCCACAGGTATCCCGATCCTTCTGAGCTACACTAGTACAACAAAGTCTCTTAAGAGACCTAAGTACAAAAAACTGCCAAACTATGACAGACTGGTACTCAAAATCCATGGCACCAATGACTACTCCATCTAAACCTACAACTGCATGTAGAGTCCCTCCACAATAACCTCTCTTAGTTTATATTATCTCCAAACCATTTGACTGTGGCGATGATGTATGAAATGTTGCAAAAAGCGTCATTAGCGTTCAACATAAACTTGCTAGGATCCATATTTTGCATTCTTTGTCTTGTGGGGCTGAAATGACTATACAAACACATCCAGATGGGAAGATGAACACTAAGGGAGGCCTCATTTCATTCCCCAAGTCTCCCGATCCTTCTAGGATACATTGCACTAGGAGTCTCTAAAGAGCCCAAAGAGCAAAAAGTTGAAAAAATTTCACCTGCCTTTTCTCTTGATCTATGGCACCTAAGAATATTCTATCTAGACCTAAAGGTGGATGTTAGGTCCCTTTACAATACCTTATCTTAGTTTTGGTCAACTCTAGGCCATTGGACAATGTCGACAATGTATGTAATCTTGCAAAATGCGTCATTTAAGAGTAGTGAAAAGGTGCTAACAGGCAGATTTTCTTCTTCCCACCTCGTGGGGCCTAACTAACTACACCAACACATTAGGGTGGGCGAGTGGATTTTATTGGAGGTGTAGCGTCAGAAAATGTCCCCTTGGGGGCTTTTCCCTCTTTAGGTTTAGCTCCTAAGTCTTTTGAGTACATTTAGGACATATTGCATCATAATTTAGCATCCCAATGGAATGAACCCTAGGTATCATGACAAATGGGGCCTAGGGGGACCCCTTGAGCTTAACCCTACCCAAAATAGGGGGGGAGGACTTGGGCTCTCGCGCCCTAGTCCTGCCCTATTTTGGGTCAGGCCCAAATTTTAAGTGTTAGTTTATGACCGTTATTTGGTCCCTAGGCCGACACGATAAGTTTGAATTTATGAAATCTTGGTGGGAGTGTTTGTAGTTGCATATAAAAGCATGCTTAGGCAGTCATTTGTAAAATAGATTGTGATTGTGAATGTCATGCATCCTAAAGGTGATTCAAGGCTTTCATTGTGTTGCAAACACTAGATTTATGTTGTCTGTGTGTTTATGTTTGCATATTTGAGCATCCATTGCCTTATGGAATGAAGAGCTTCTTCCTCTCATGAGATCTTCACTACAAGGTGATAGTTATTGTGTTTTTGATCATTGTTCATTTGGTTTTTGCCTCTACCTCACAAGGGCATGCACTCTCTATTTGACAAAGGTGTTTGGAAGACTTAGGTGTCCTTTCTAGGGCTTAACTAAGGCAAGCTCCTAAACACCACAACCCCCTCCCAAAGTTTTATGATTGTAGGTTACAAGTTGATGATGTAGACAAAGTGAAGTTGCAAGAGGGCATGTTGGAGTGTCAGAATTGTAGAACAACAAAAAAAAGGACACCCAAGACTTGGGTGCCCGCTCATTAATCCTTGAAGTTTTGTGGTGGAAAACCTTCAGTGCAGTAGGAATAGGTTGCAGATCTTGTCCACAGATCTTGACAAAAAGTAGGGCACTGGACTTGGGTGCCCACTCTTTAGTTCCCAACTTTTCCACCTCAAAACCCCAAAAATAGGTGCACAGTCATTTGTAATTTTATAGCTTTCTGTAGAGGCATTTTCTGTTATTCATCTGTTTATTGCCGTATTTGTATAATTAGGGTTCTGGTGGATAATTAGACATAAGAGAAGGAAAATTGATAATCAAATACCCTAATCCAAGTTTCCCTACATTTTTAAGTGACCAAGGACCTGATAGTGCTCTGCCACTCAATTCTAAGGTCCTTGAATGTATTTGGTGAAAGGAGGATTCAAACACTAAAACAAAAACAATCCAAATTTTACCCTCTACATTTTGGTGAACCCATGTTTTTATTGAATTTGACACCTTTCTGATTGTTTTGCTTCATATTTGCATTGATTCCATTCATCCATTTCATAATTCATCTTATTGCGTTGGAAAAATTACAAAAAATTTAAAAAAATTTGAAAAATTTAAAAAATTTGAAAAAAAATTGCATTCTAGGGTTTGAATTTTGACATATTTTAATTACATCTAATTAAAATTCTGATTTTTGCATTAGATCTGAAATTTATTTTCATTTAATTCATAATTTTCATATTGTATTTGAAAATTTACAAAAAAAAATTGAAAATTTTGAAAAAAAAATGGCATTTTTAGCTTGCATTTTGATTTAATTTGAATTAATTTTCACTTTAATTCAAATTTTTGCATTATATTTAAAATGCATTCATTTATTTAATTTTCATCTCATTGCATTTGAAAATTAACAAAAAATTTAAAAAATTGAAAATTTTGAAAAAAAATTAGCATTTTTTTTCTTGTATTTTGATTTAATTTGAAGTAATTTTCACTTTATTTCAAATTTTTACATTAGATTTGAAATTTATTCATTTATTTAATTTTCACCTCATTTCATTTGAAAATTTAAAAAAATTTGAATTTTTTTTGGCACTTTTGGCTCAATTTTCAAATAATTTGAATTAATTTTCATTTAATTTAATTTAATTTCTAATTTTTAAATTAGATCTCTCCTAAATTACAAAAAAAATATTTTCATCATTTTTGTAACACATTTAAAAATTTACAAAAAAATGGAAATTTTGGAAAATTAAAAAAAAAAATGGCATTTTTGGCTTGATTTTCAAATAATTTGAATTAATTTTCATTTAATTTAATTTAATTTCTGATATTTTCACTAGATCTTATTTAAATTACATAAATTCATCATTATTTATTCATTTGCATTTTTCATATTAAAATTGCTAGGGTTTGTTGGAAATTTCAAATTTTTCTTATAACCAAGTAATTCCAAAAGCTAGGGTTTGTAGTTAAAATCTTGTTTCAAATTTTACTACTCATCTTAGGCACTCATTCAAATATGATTTTGCATATAGTGTCACATATTAGTGTGTTTTTACATTCATATTTCAAAAATTTGCATTTACACATATTCAATTTCAACAAAAAACTAGCAATTTTCATTGATTTTCACTAGGTTTTGACTTATCATCACCTTAGATTTGCATCAAAAGCATGTTGTGAAGGATTTTATTGCTATATTGGACTGAAAATAGACTTATCATTTTCTGCCCCTAATAAAAATCCTTACAACACCTTTTCTTTCATATATTTGCATTGAAAAAGTACAAAAAAACAAGCATTTTAGGTGATTTTTGCATATAGTTTGCATTGATCTTTTGCATACTTTTGAGAAAGATTTTAAAATCTGATTTTGCATCTCATTATGGCCTCTTCATGTTATTCATCTCTGAAATCTTTTCATGAGTATATCCTATATTTTGAAAATTTCTCTAATTTCACTAATGAGAATCCTCATGTTCTAGAGCACATAGCTTCTGCAAGTGGTATTGATGCTTCTATATGTTCTACATATGAGCTGAAATTACTTTGTTATACACATGATTTTAATAGCTTCACACTATTCATAGGAGTATATCCTTTGATATTAAAAGATTTAACTAAATTCATCTCTAAGAATACTCATGAGAAAGATGAGAGTGAAAAGCCTTTTTCCGCCACAAAGTATGATGATGATGATGTACCTTCCCCTCATCCCATTGCTCTCCCTAGCCAAGATGTAGCATTAGTGGTTGAGAAAAGGTCTCTCACATTAAATACTTTAGGGATGGATATTGGGAGCAATCAAGAGGGAAATAATGTTAATTCAATAATTGTTAATAGACTTTGTAGCAATATTCCTAAGATGATTGTATGGGAGGCACCTAGTGCTACTTCTGGCTTAAAACTGGTGATTATAGTTCAAGGTGTTCAAAATGTGTTACAACAACCACACCACAGTATGATTGCTCACACATATAACACCTGTAATAACAAGCAAAGTAAGCAAGCACCACATGTGCCTATATCTCTTCCATGTTCTCAACCTATGCTCCCCCCACCACCTCATCTTACACATAAAAGTGGTCAAGAGTATGATCTTGTCGAACAGGTTCGTGCTACGTTGGCTAAGATCTCCCTTTGGGATTTAATATAAACATTGCCTACATACCATGGAATGCTCCAAGAAGCTTTACAGAAGGTGATTGTCCCACCTACTACTAAGCTTAATGATGTAGCAGTTGTATTCGATAGTATGCATGCAACAAAAATGGATATACTCTTTCAACCACATGAATTACCATCAATTGAAGTTTAAAACCAATATGATCCTCTTATAATATTTGTCACAATAAATAAAATGTTGGTAAAATGAGTTATGATTGACAATGGATCATCTCTTAATGTTTGTAGCACTGACCTACTACACAAAATCAAGGTTGACACATCACAAATCAAACCAAATGGCATTAGCATTCGTGGCTTTGATAATGTTGGACAACACTCATGGGCACTCTAACTCTACCTATACAAGTAGGATCTATGCTTGTGCCTATCCTGATTCATGTCATGCCTTGTTCTTTATCTTACAACATGATTCTTGGTAGACCTTGGATTAATGCATTGGGGGCAGTTCCTTCCACCTTGCATCATTCAATCAAATTTATATTCAAAGGTAAACTTCATACTATTCATGTTGATCTTGAACTAGATAACTATTTACATATTGAAATGCAAAAACCAGTTTACAATCATATGAGCTTAAACAATTCATAAAAGCCTCTAGCCACGAATGATGTTGTGAAAGATTCTATACCATCGAATGCACTCTTTGGTGATAATTGGGGCTCATTAGATTTTAATCCTTGCAGTATAGGGGAATATAAAATTAAAAGCCTTGACACATCAAAAGTGACATTGATCTCACCTAAGAAATGTTTTGAAACACCTAAGAAACCTAAAGTCCCCTTAGTAGAAAATAAAAACAATACTCTCACTTACACTACAAATTATGACACCTACGAGGCTTCACCATCTTCTAAGGAAATAACATCCCTTTATGGTTGAGGATTTAAAATCCTTTATAACAATTGTGAATATGTAGGTAAGGGATGTGGTGTAAATCAACAAGGGATTTGAGTACTTATAGAATCCGCTTCAACACATTACATAAGTGGCATTGGATATAACCCTTTTAAAGAGAAGAAAGCCTCCTATCACCCTACACTTAATGTTAATTCAACAAGATCAAAACAGCATAACAGATATCCTAGATATGTATGTTCTTAATGATGGTACCCATACAGGTAAGTATCTCTAACCCTTTACCTCTCTCGTAATGTGCTTCCCCCATGATGTGTTATGTGTTGTTTAGGCCTCCTGGGATGACCCTTGATTCTCTTGTAAGGTCCAGGATACTAGGAGACTGCCTCTATTATGACCTTCTATTTGTATCATCATTCTTCTATATTGCCTCTCTCTTTGATTTCATTGTTGTGTGTTGTGTCTTACGGACATAGCGTTGCAGTTGGTGACTTGGGGGCACCCTCCTACGTGATTGTCCCTAAGACACTTGTTTCTCCTCTTTTATTTATTATTTCCCTTCCTCTAGTGTTTCCATCTAGTGGGCGGATGATGAAAAACATTTATACTGATGCGGACCTAGTGTCCCTTTCAAGAGAAATCAAAAAAATGGACTTAGTTCCTAATATGACGATGGGGTTGTAATAAATTATCTGATGCTTGGCTAGTGGAAGCACTTGTGCTTTCCGCATAGTGAATTTGATGATAGTTTTATCTCATTTACAAACCTTAACAATACTACTGCTCTATGCACCTTTGTTTGTCTTTGAATCTAGCCTTGGTGGTACTCGATTTGGAGAGATTCGTGATATAGCCCCATGGTTTCTAAATTTGTAGTATAACCTTGGCTCTTTGTGTGGTTAATCATATGCATTGATTTTGTTGTGTATCATGATTATGTAGACACTAACATGTTTCTTGCAGGGATGTGTTTGTGGGAACATTTGGTGATCATAAAGTACATGTCACCTCCAGGGGGCATGGGCTTTGCAAAAGTCTATATTCCCTTGTGTGTTTTCTTCCTACCTTAACGTGCTTGATATCGATACATGATATCAACCACCTTAAGGTGGGGGCATATATAAGGTAACCTATCTGTTTTAGAGGCTAGTAAAGTGTGTTTGAACAATCTTGAAATCTATTGTGTATACCTCCTTTTCACTGTAAGGCATCTCCGTGATGTGGGTGGGGTTGTATACTTTTAAGCTCATACGTCCTTTTCACTATAAGGCATCTTCGTGATGCGGGTGGGGTTGTATGCCATGCTTCCTTTTCACTGTAAGGCGTCTCCATGATGCGGGTGGGGTTACATTTTCAAAAGTCCTCTGTGGAGGTGGGGAGCGGTTCTGTGACTAACTCAACCCTTAAGCATGTCTTCAGTGATTGTTGTGGTGAAGCCCAATCGTCGATGTGTGCCTGTAAAGTGCCTGAGATGGTGTTAAGCCTAGAAATAGGAACACACCATTGCTTGTCTACTGTGTTTTCTCTGTGTCTTCAAGTGTGTGTGTTGGCGTGCTTGTTTTGTTTGGAGTGTCTATTGCCCCATATGCAGTATGCATTTTGGGAGGTTTTGCGTGTCTTGTGTGTGTGTTGCCCCATATATGTAGTTTAAAGACCTATGTGATGAGTGCATCCTGCATTATGGGAGGTTTGTTTACTTTCCAGTACTTGCATCTACATTTCATATATATGAGAAAAAAGAAAAGAAAAGAAATCATGCCTGTCTTCTATGCATTAACGTGTCTTCTATGCATTTACTGTCTTCTCCGTGTTCTATGTGACTATAACTATCTTCTCCATGTTTTGCGTGCATGTTACTATTTTCTATGTGATTGGCGTGTCTTCTGCATGCTTGGCATGTTTGTTACGTTTGTAACCATACTTTAATGCATGTATAGGCCTCGTTTTTATACATACATTAAAGTGGGGGCTAAATGTAACGTCAGAAAATGTCCCCTTGGGGGCTTTTCCCTCTTTAGATTTAGCTCCCGGGTCTTTTGAGTGCATTTAGGACATCTTGCATCATAATTTGGCATCCCGATGGAATAAACCCTAGGTATCATGACAAATGTGGCCTAGGGGGACCCCTTGAGCTTAACCCTACCCAAAATAGGGGGGAGGACTTGGGCACCCATGCCCTAGTCCTGCCCTATTTTGCATCAGGCCTAAATTTTAAGTGTCAGTTTATGACTGTTATTTGGTCCTTAGGCCGACACAGTAAGTTTGAATTTACTAAATCTTGGTGGCAGTGTTTGTAGTTGCATATAAAAGCGTACTTAGGCATTCATTTGTAAACTAGATTGTGATTGTGAACTTCATGCATCCTAAAGGTGATTCAAGGCTTTCATTATGTTGCAAAGAGTAGATTTGTGTTGTCTATGTGTTTGTGTTTGCAGATTTGAGCATCTATTGCCTCATGGAATGAAGAGCTTCTTCCTCTCATGAGATCTTCACTACAAGGTGACACTTATTGTGTTTGTGATCATTGTTCATTTGGTTTTTGCCTCGGCCTCACAAGGGCATACACTCTCTATCTAACAAAGGTGTTTGGAAGACTTAAGTGTCCTTCTAGGGCTTGACTGAGGCAAGCTCCTAAACACCACAACCCCCTACCAAAGTTTTATGATTGCAGGTTACAGGTTGATGATGTAGACAAAGTGAAGTTGTAGGAGGGCATGTTGGAGTGTCAAAATTATAGAACAACAGAAAAAAGGACACCTTGGACTTGGGCGCCAGCTCATTAGTCCTCAAAGTTTTGTGGCGGAAAAACCTTTGGTGTAGCAGGAACAGGTTGCAGATCTTGTCCACAGATCCTGACAAAAAGCAGGGCACTGGACTTGGGTGCCTGCTCTTTAGTCCCCAACTTTTCTGCCTCAGAACCCTAAAAATAGGTGCACAGTCATTTGTAATTTTACAACTTTCTATAGAGGTATTTTTTGTTATTGATCAATTTATTTTCGTATTTGCATAATTAGGGTTCTGGTGGATAATTAGACATAAGAGAAGGAAAATTGATAATTAAATACCCTAATCCAAGTTTCCCTACATTTGTAAGTGACCAAGGACCTGATAGTGTTTTGCCACTCTATCCTAAGGTCCTTGAATGTAAAGGGTCAAAGGAGGATTTAAACACTAAACTAAACAATCCAAATTTTACCCTAAATAGGAGGCCTCGGTTCATTTCCTAGGTCTCCCAATCTTTCCAGGCTATGTGCACCAGGAGTCTTTGAAGAGCCCAAAGAGTAAAAATGGGATCTTTGGAATAGGGTATGGACATCCATCAAAGCATAAAGGATATGGGAATTTCGTCAGATGTTGTAGTTGCAACTACCCTAGGATACAAGTATGCAAAGTGTGGAAGCATATACAAGGGACATGAATTTTTTGACATGATTCCTCAAAGAAATGTTGTCTCATGGAATACAATGATTGCACGATATGCACAAAATGGATTTTTGATAAGGATTTAGAAACTTTCAAGCAAATGAAATTGGCAGATGTAAATCCAAATTCCACAAACTTAGGCAACATCCTTTTTGTCTATGCCCAAATGGGATCTTCAAAATAGGGTATGGACATCCATCAAAGCATAAAGGATATGGGAATTTCATCAGATGTTGTAGTTGCAACTTCCCTATGAGACATGTATGCAAAGTGTGGAAGCATAGACAAGGTACATGAACTATTTGACATGATGTGGAATGCAATGATTGCAAGATATGCACAAAATGGATTTTTTGATAAGGCTTTAGAAACTTTCAAGAAAATGTAATTGGTGGGTGTAAATCTAAATTCCACAACCTTAGCCAACATCCTCCTTGTCTATGCTCAAATGGGATCTTTGGAATAGGGTATGGACATCCATCAAAGCATAAAGGATATGGGAATTTCATCATATATTGTAGTTGCAACTTCCTTATGAGACATGTATGCAAAGTGTGGAAACATAGACAAGGCATGTAAACTATTTGACATGATGCCTCAAAGAAATGTTGTCTCATGGAATGCAATGATTGCAAGATATACACAAAATGGATTTTTTGATAAGGCTTTAGAAACTTTCAAGCAAATGCAATTGGTGGGTGTAAAGCCAAATTCCACAACCTTAGCCAACATCCTCCTTGTCTATGCCCAAATAAGATCTTCAGAATAGGGTATGAACATCCATCAAAGCATAAAGGATATGGGAATTTCATCAGACGTTGTAGTTGTAACTATCCTATGAGACATGTATACAAAGTGTGGAAGAATAGACAAGGCATATGAACCATTTGACATGATGCCTCGAAGAAATGCTATCTCATGGAATGCAATGATTGCAAGATATGTACAAAATGGTTTTTTTGATAACGCTTTAGAAACTTTCAAGAAAATGTAATTAGTGGGTGTAAAGCCAAATTCCACAACCTTAACCAACATCCTCCTTACCTATGCCAAAATGGGATCTTCAGAACAGGGTATGGACATCCATCAAAGCATAAAAGACATGGGAATTTTGATAGATGTTGTAGTTGCAACTGCTCTAGGAGACATGTATGCAAAGTGTGGAAGCATAGACAAGGCACATGAACTATTTGACATGAAGCCTCAAACAAATGTTGTCTCATGGAATGCAATGATTGCAAGATATTCAAAAAATGGATTTTTTCAAAAAGTCTTTAGAAACTTTCAAGAAAATGCAATCGGCACGTGTAAAACCAAATTCCATAACCTTTGCAAGCATCCTCCTTGCCAATGGAAAAATGGGATCTTCGGAACAGGGTATGGACAACCATAAAAGCATAAAGGATATAGGAATTTTGTCACATGTATTTGCAGCTGCCCTTGTAGACATGTATGCAAAGTGTGGAAGCATAGACAAGGTGCGTGAACTCTTTGACATGATGCCTCAAAGAAATGCACAATCTCATGGAATTCAATGATTGCAAGATATGCACAAAATGGATTTTTGAAAAGGATTTATAAAATTTCAATCAAATGCAATTGGCACATGTAAAACCAAATTCCATAACCCTTGCAAGTATCCTCCCTACCTGTGCGAAATTAGGATTTTTGGAACAAGGTATGGACAACCATCAAAGCATAAAGGATTTAGGAATTTTGTGAGATGTTGTATTTGCAACTGCCCTTGTAGACATGTATGCACAAAGTGTGGAAGCATAGACAAGGCATGTGAATTCTTTGACATGATGCTTCAAAGAAATGTTGTCTCATGGAATGCAATGATATCCACAAAATGGATTTTTTGATAAGGCTTTAAAGAGACTTTCAAGAAAATGCAATTGGCGGGTGTCAAGCCAAATTCCACAACCTTATCCAACATCCTCCTTGCCTATGCTAAAATGGGATCTTTGGAATAGGGTGTGGACAACCATCAAAGCATAAAGGATATAGGAATTTTGTCACATGTATTTGTAGATGCCCTTGTAGACATGTATGCAAAGTGTGGAAGCACAGACAAGGCACGCGAACTATTTGACATGATGCCTCAAAGAAATGCAGTCTCATGGAATGCAATGATTGCAAGATATGCACAAAATATATTTTGCAAGGATGTTGTCAAAATATTTGAATTAATCAAACCATACTTGACACATATATTGAACTATAATTGAACATAATATCAATGGAAACATTGAAGAACACACACAATATCAAAACTTTTAAGCATGATACAATATCTATCATGTAACCATAATTGATCATCATATTATATTTAATGTAAAATTTCATATACATAATGTCATGAAAATAACATATAGTGTATATATAAATCTATATATGCATGTACAAACAAAGCCATACATGCATATACAAAGATATACATCGATGAAATACAAAAGTATGTATACAAAGCCATATAGGCATGCAAAAAATGTCCCAAAATCAAATTTCCTATGAATCACTATCAAATAATCGATGACCCTTTCTTGGCCATGAAGATGGAGAATCAATTAGTGACTCATCTTCTCTCTCTCGTCGACTAGACCTCCTCGACAGAGATTTTTGAAGCTCCACCTATTAATACAATCAAACAATATCCACATTAATATAGAAAACATGAAATATATAACATGGCATATGTAATCAATCACTTACCACTAGCTGGTGATCCCTCTCAATCATTTTTGGTCTCTCCTCATCCATAGTTGTACAGGTTGGAGTTGTGACCTCCTATGAGAAGCATGAAGAAACAAAATTGAGTAAACATGAATATCATTTATGTACATTAAATGACATGAGATAAAACAAGAAATACAAAATGACATTTACATGTTACTAGCTCCTCGATCAAAGGATTTGTAGACAAAATAGCTATAGTAATGCCCACCTCCATTGATTGACGAAGATGAGGAGTCTCCATATTCAACATCTGAAAATAGAGTTCAAGGTTGTTTGACCAAAATAGATACATAACATTATTTCAATGCATAATGATTATAAATGGTAAAACTTGCCTTAGTGAAAGTGCTTCTGTGTGGAGGGGACCAAGGAAATTGTGGTAGTAGTGGTGAATCTCCCTATTCATCATCAAATTTTTACTAAATAAGATTACCATTGATATATGTACTATATTTACGATCTTGTGATAAATTACATACTTATTGACTGGACCTCCTCTCATAACCCTACACTGGACAACTAACAAATGTAGGATGAATACTTTAACCTTAGAATTTCATAGTGTAGATAATTACATACATTAATTTTGACTTATAATATACATACTCATATAATTAATTAGAAATTTCAAATACAAATATATTAAATCAAGTTGAACCTTGTAAAAATTACCTGGGAGTCAATACCAAATGTTTCCTGCAAGACTACATCTGTGAGGGCAATATAATCCAATATGGATGTGTCCATCACTAGTTGTTGCCCCTGTGCCATAGCATCCTAACACTTTGTAGCATCATCTAGATTGCCCACATGGTGAGAGTCCTGGGTCCAATAATTGCACAAATTCCCACATGAACTACAAAGATGTGAGGACCAACGATGCCTACTACTCTCACCCTCATTGGCCTAGGTAAGATCATTGCCATGCTATGCTAGAGACTAGGTGAGAGAACTCAATGAATGTAGTGTCTCCACCTCAACATTCTCCTTCAAAGTCAAAGGGAGTGAGATATATGCTAGCCTCATGAGGGGTCTAGGTACATAGTTTTGCTCTCGATGTGCCCCCTATCTATATTGGGTAGAACCACCACCTCTGCCCTAGAACTCCTAAATGTCAAAGTAATTAGGAATATGGTTGAGGGAAAACTCACAATAGAGTTTCCTCAGGAAATATTGCAACACCTCATTGTTATTACAAGGACGCTCATCAAAGACCATGTACCATCTAGCCCAAAAGTTTTGGGATATACCATCATGTACACACCAATGAATTGAGAACTATTTGTAACTCTCTTCTAGTGTTTGGCCAATTTTAGGATTGATAAAATGTGCACATAATTGAGATTTCATATTTGTTTCCTTAACTTGTTTGTAAGAAAATATATCAGCATAGTATTGTTGACTCCTCTCCCTGTAGTTATTCCATTTGGTAATTTGGTTTGTCACTGATTCAATATGAGAAATAATGACCTCTAATGACTTGACAAGGGCTCTCCTGTTCTCGATGCTTGCATTTGGATATTCAATGTTTCAATTAGGGTTTCAAGTTGTTTTTTGTTTTCTTCAATTCACCCTAAATAGTTTTCTTGTGTGTCTCTTTGATGGTTAGGACATGAAGGTGGGGGTTATGAGGGCTCTCCTTAGTTTTAGGGGGTTGTTTTGAGCCTCCTCTACTAGATTAGGGTTTTGTGGTGCAACATTGGCTAAAAATTTAAGATAAAAATGCAATCAAAACATCACAAAATTAAAAATTTCTTTTCAAATTCATAAAAAACTAACAAAACCTACCTTGTTCAGCTGCTACACTCTCTACACCTCATGCACGACATCCTTAAGAGTGGGATTGATGAGGTGGCATGGTGGAATTGTTGATTTCCCTTTGAAATTTTTGATTCCCCCTTTGTTATAATGTTCTCACAGTAGCAGAGGTGAAACATGAGGCCAAATTTTGCAAATGAGCCGCAGGTTTCACTTTTTCATCTTTTATTTGCAATTTTGCCTAACCTAGAATGTGAGCGCATTATAAAACACTTGTGTTATAGCTCCTATGGGACCAAAAAGTGGTTGTGGTCACTTTTTTGTCCCCCATCTTTGTGTATTGACCCATTAGTACATGTTCAGACTATTTTGCAATAGTTTTTTATGCAAGATTGTAAGTTAATAAGTATTCCTTTACTCGTCAGTACTAAGTTATTATTAGATCAATGTCTTAAGTCAAATGATGATTTAGAGGAAAAGTTTAATCTTCTCTATTCTAGTGCCATGGGTAGCCTAATGTATGATATGTTTGTACAAGATAGACAATGCCCAATCAATGGGAGTTCTTAGTATGTTAATTTCTAACCATGGTAGAGAGCAATAAAATTATGTGAAAATGGTTTTCAAATATATACTAGGGACTTCTCATTATTATATTTTCTATCATGGGATTGAATTTGTGGGCAAGCTACTTGATATATACAGATTTGTTGACTCTAATTGGGCTAGTGTGTAATTCCCACTAGCATATGCTATAATCCATGTATCAAACTTTCTGATGAGGTCTTGTATTGCCATGAATGTGTTCTGATTGTGTATCTTAGGTATCTATGTTGTGCTTTTGTGTTTTATCACCATTATGATGTTTTAGATTACCAACGATGTGTATTATCGATGATTTTTTATATTGGCATCTATGATCTGACTATGTATTATAGGATGTGTATGTCATGATGCCATGTTGTTATATGATTGTATTCATTTCATGTTCTGATGCTCCATTGTACTTCTTGATGAGATTCTATGTGGATTTCCATTGAGGGTTATGGATCATGTATTTTAGATTCATGTATGTGGATTTGTTTATGTTGGACTGTTTCAGTGTTTTAGTGTCACTTTTTTCACAATACATGTTATATGTGATTTGGTTATGATTATCAAGTTCAACATTATGTTTACAATGATTATTAATTTTTGCACTTTTGTTTCTAGATCATGCAACTTTTGGACGATTTTTAGTTAATGTAGTTTATTGATATTATTTCATCTATGTTATATCACATTGGGAGTTTATTATGTGCTTCAGCTGTATTGATGTTTACTAAGTGTGTAGGCATAGGTTTTAGCCCTAGTAATGATGGTTATTTGAAGATTGTTTGTTTTAGGAAGATATGTTGTGTATATCCCTCATCCCAGTTGATTAAGTGGTGGGATGTATCTTGCAAATCCTTGTGAAAACCTAGATCTAAATAAGTGTTGATTCTAGATCCATGTGTTGTGTTTAAACCCATAAAGTGATTGGATCCTTTGTGTGTGTTTATTTTTATCTTATTACATTGCATTTATTCTATTTCAAAATATTTGTCTATATTTGTGAAATATTAATATGCTTTTGTTAGAAAGATAATAAATTGTGTCTTAGTGAAAAAGGGTTATTGCATTATTTTATTTCTAGTAAAAGAAAATGAAGGAGATTTTTTTATAGAAAAACCTAGTTATAGGTCCAAGAACCGAATATAAAATGGGTTTACACCCAGAGTCCAGTGCATCATATAGTGAAAACTATCAATGAGAGCTGAATAGAAAACGCCATAAATTCTATCTTATAAGCTACCCATATCTACTTGCCATATACCCCCTAATCCTACATAACCAATCTAGAACAGAGAAACAACATTAACTAGTATATAAAAATAAGTATTAGAGGAACATGGGATGGGAAAATTACGCAAGCTCGTGCCCCTTAACATGTGTTTCATATGTTGTCATTGATGTCAAAGGAGTGGATGTCAAAGGAGTAGTGACAAGAGGTGTTGTGATGTGGAAGGCATATTATTGCATATTTTGTTAAAGGAATGATGATTAGAGGAGTAGTCAAAGGAGTGATGATCAGAGGAGTTGTGATGTGAAAGATATGGTGATGAAAGACATGAGCACGCTTTTGGATCATTATTATCTTACACAGTTGTACTTATCTTATGAAGCTCATGGACAAGTGAAAGTTGTCAAGTTAAAGGATATGCTGACATGAAGTTGTGACTTCTTATGATTGTTGCTTATGGTGTTGTGAATGCTACATTTAGTACCTCTTAATGATTAGCATTGCATGGGATTTGAAGGAAAGTGTCTAAGTGATCAAAATTGTCAAAGGTACAGAGAATTGTACTACAAAAGTTTAAGAAAATGTACCGCATTCCTCCATAAATGAAGACATGAGCCTACAAATTGGAAGTTAACCAGAAATAGCTATAAGGTATGTGTGGCTCAGATTTGAGAGAATAAGAACTACCACAAAGCTTTCCAGAGTTAGTAGAGTGAAGATAGTGATGATACAATGTTGTTGCAGTCTCAAAGGTATAAAAGAATGCTCTGCATTTCTCCACACTTGAAGATATGACCTTGTAGTTTGGAGGATAGCTAGAGATGGATAAGAGGTATGTATGATCCAAGTTTTAGAGTGTATTTAAGTTACTACAATGTTTTCCAGAGTCAGTTGAGTAAGAACAAGTCTTGTTATTGTATAAGGTTATTAGAGGTAGAACAGAAAGCCATCGCATTTCACCGCACTTTGATGTTTGGATTTCCTGTTTGAATGATAAGTTTAGATGGTCAATATGTATGCTCAGTTTAGGTTTCAAGTCTTTCTAATCACTGCAAGTGTTTTTCAATGTTCTATGTCAAGATAGGGTGACTAGACTGTGTAAGGGATACCAACACTAGTGTTTGTTTGCTTGTTCCACCAAGATAAAGCATGAAATAGAAAGAGGACTGCATGAGAACATTTTTCAAGTCATATAGTACTTATTGTGTGAACCGCTTGTTGTTATTTTTCTTCTTTGATACCACATAGGGTCTGGGGCTAATGTATGAAAGGATAAGTGTTTGCAGTGCCAACATGGTGTGTTTGAGTGAGTGGGCTATGTGTTTGGAAGTATGTGCTAGCATAGAGATGTGTACAAAGGTAAATGGGGTCCAATAGACCTCTTGGTATGAACTGCATTATGAGTTTTCACTCCCATATTGCCACTGATGATTGGGAGTCGACAAGCAAGGTCGTTATAGGTTTCATGCTACACGTTTCATTTAGGTCAATGAAGATGATGTTTTGAAGACTTGCAGAGGATATATATGAAGGATAGAAGATTATTTTAGGGTGTGGCAGTGTGTGAGAGCATGTGCAAAATAGGTGAATGATCCAAAAATGAAGTAGTAACTTGGAGGCTATGATACATAATTCACAATAGAGTTAGTAGTGAAGAAGTGTTTTAAGCTTGGAAGATAGAAAAGAAGATACAGAAGAGGTGTTAAGTGAATATCAAAGAGTTAAAGGAGATGATGATGTTGAGCTGATTGAACCATCAAAATCAGTCAAGTATTTCTGGTACAGAGGTTGGTACCTCATATAGTAAGTTTTGTAAGTGTTGTAGCACTTAGGGAGTTGGTGATTCCTTTGGGTTGGAGCCCATAAAGCTTTGTATTAGGGAGTTGGTGCTTCCTTTGGGTTGGAGCCCATAAAAATTTGTATCAGGGATCTGGTGCTTCCTTTGGGTTGGTGCCCATAAAACTCATTGTAATACTTCATTTTATTTGAGATGTTGGATTTGGATAGTAGATCTAGAAGAAACTTACTCACCGTGGTTTTCCCCATCTTGGGTTTCCATGTAAATCTGGTGTTATGTGTGTTTGTGATCTTATGATTCTTTTGGTTTAAATGTTTAGTTTGGATTGAATGCATTTAAAGGAAAGAATTTGATTAAGTATTGATTCACCCCCCTCTCAATACTTTTATGTGTTCAACAATTGGTATTAGAGCAAGGTTCCTTGGTGCATCCTAACTGCTGAAGGTAGATCTTGGATTAGAACACATGGTTGAAGAAGGATCCACATTTAACAGAGCACCTCTATTTGATGGAACTAACTACTCTTTCTAGAGTGTAAGGATAGAAGCCTTTCTTGCCTCTCCAGGGTATGATGTTTGGAGAGTTGCAATGGATACTTATCCTGATCCTACTCATCCTCTTATAGATTCAGCTAAGAAGAAGACCCATGAAAACAATGCTAAAGATAAGAATGCTATCTTAAGTGGTCTAACCAATTCAGAGTTTGTCAAGGTAATGCAGTGCAATACGACCAAGGAAATATGGGATAATCTCAAAAATCTCTATGAAGGAAATGACAAAGTAAAGCAAGCAAAATTACAAACTTACAAAGGAATTTTTGAGAATCTGAGAATGAAAGAAGAGGAAAGCATTGCTAACTATTTTCTCTGAGTAGATGAAGTTGTCAATGGAATCAGAGGGCTGGGTGAAGAAGTGAATGACTCAGTGGTTGTGAAGAAAGTTCTAATATCTCTCCCTCACAAATTTGACTCAAATGTTTTTGCTATTGAATAAGCTAAAGATCTGAACACATTTACCATGGATGATCTATTTGAGTCCCTCACTGCCTATGAGATGAGAAATGAAGTCAAAGATACATCCAAAAAGGAATCTTCTTTCAAATCTACAAAGAAAGAAGGAACATTTGGACCACACCGTGAGTCTGAGGAAGAAGAAGCAAACTTTGTGAGAACGCTAAAGAAGGGTTCAGGCAAGTATACAGGTAAGTTACCTTTCAAATATTTTAAATGTGGAAAGATTGGTCATTATGCATCTAAATGTCCTTTTGGAGAAAATGAAAATAGAAGCAAGGATTTCAAAAGGAACTACCTTTCCAAAGAAGACTACAACTCTTCAAAAGAAGCAGATTAGTACTCATCAGATGATGATAGAGAAGAATCCTTGTTCATGGCTATGGAAGTCTCTAACATTTCTGACAAGACTATTGATGAAGAAGAATGTGAAGTTGAGTTTGAAGGTGAACTTATTTATGCTCTCAGAGACTTGAAATGTGTAAGGAAATAGAACAAAGAATAAAAAGCCCAAATTGAAGCCAAGACAAATGAATGCTCAAAACTTGAGGAAGAAATCTTCTCACTCAAAAAAGAATTGGAGAAAGTATATGATTAGCTGGACGAAAATATATATTCTGGAAAAAGGCCTAGAAATCTAGATGACACTGAAGAAGAAGATCTCATTCCTATCATGTCTCAAGGAGGAAGATATGGAAGATCCCTCCATGCAAGACAAATCTTCATAAAAAGGTCCAATCATGCCTTTTTGGTTATGATTTTATCTACAATAAATATGGTCATAAGGCTATGGAATGCAAATCTACAATGAATGGAAAAAAATTTGTAAGTAGGAATCCTCTTGCTCCACTAGTAGATGTCAATGTGAAATGTCATATTTGCAACAATTTTGGACACATAGCAAGATATTGCAGAAGTGGATTATCAAAATCAAAAACTCAGATGGTAGATATTAATAAGCAAGACAAGGAGAATAACACTTCCAAAGGACATGAAACAAATATTGTGATTGAAAATTCAATGATTGTTTGAACAACATTTCATGCCCAAGGGAAAACTAACCCCTGGGTAATAGACAATGGATGTTCAAGCCACATGACAGGTGATAAGATCAAATTCATCAATCTTGTAAAGTGCAATGGTGGATCAATCAAGTTTGGTGATAATACATCTACAAAAATTTATGGAAAGGGCACCATAAGTATTGATGTTAAATCTAAAATAGAAGATGTTCTATATGTAGTAGGTCTCAAGCACAATCTTCTCAGTGTAAGTCAGATGTGCATCAACGGATACAATCTCATATTGCATGCACAAGGATGTGAAATTAGAAGAAAAAATACTAGTACACTGGTGGCAGAGGGTTCTAGGATAGAAAATAACTTGTACAACCTAAGTGGTGTTAATGGAAGTAATCATCTTCTAGGACAAACAAATGAATGCTAGTTGTGGTACAAAAGGATGGGACACATCAATTGTGACAATCTTGTGAAAATTAGCTCCATACAAGCAGTAAGTGACATGCCAAAGATTACCAAGCCTACAAGCACCTTGTGTAAACAATGTTGGATTGGGAAGAAGACAAGGGCAAGGTTCAAGACCAAGGAGTATTTTTCTACAAAGCCATTGGAATTGAATCATACTGATCTGTGTGGTCCTACCAAAATAAAGAGTCTCCAAGATGAGAGGTATTTTATGTTTCTTATTGATGATTACTCTAGGATGAGATGGGTTACATTCTTGAAAGAGAAATCAGAAGCTTTCAATAGGTTTAAGATTTTCAATTCTATTTGTTAAAAATGAAATAAATTCTAGAATCAAGTGCTTAAGGTCTAATAGAGGTGGTGAATTCACATCAAATGAGTTTGAGGAATACTATGAAGAACATGGAATAAAGAGGCACCTATCTACTGCAAGAACTCCTCAGCAAAATGGAGTAGTGGAAAGGAAGAATAGAATAGTCCAGGAGATGGAAAGAACAATGTTGAATGAAGCCTAGTTGTCTGATATATATTGGAAAGAAGTAGTCCATATTGATGTCTATATCCTCAATAGAGGTCAACTAAGAGTAACCAACACTAAGACACCATATGAGCTATGGAAAGGAAGATCTGCTTCTATCAAGTATTTGAGAATCTTTGGAAGCAAATGCTATATCAGAAGAGATAAAGAAAAATTGGGGAAGTTTGACTCAAGATATAATGAAGGAATTTTTCTTAGGTGCTCAACTAGAAGAAAAACTTATAAATGCTACAATAAAAGATTGAGGAAGATAGTTGAGAGTGAAAATGTTAGGGTTGATGAAGAGTCACATCCATTCACACGTGAGCAAGAAGATTATTGTTCAAATGAATCTACTTGCATAGAAGAAGAGGAAGAAGTTGAAGAAAAGGAAGAAACACAAGAGAAGGTCACCAAGACTCCTGCTAAGTATGTTCAGAAGAACCACTCAGAAGATCAAATAATTGGAGACAAGAATGAAGGAGTACAGACTAGAATAAGACTTGAAAAGGTGAATGAATAGGTAAAATTCTCTTTTCTATCTAATATGGAACCTAAAACTTTTACTGATGCCAGCAAGGATGAAGGATGGATCCAGGCAATATAAGAACTCAATCAGATAGAGAAAAATTAGACTTGGGAATTGGTGCCAAGACCTGTGGATAAAAATGTGATAGGCACCAAATGGGTGTTCAGAAATAAATTGAATGAAGATGGAGAAGTGGTTAGAAACAAAGAAAGGTTGGTCTGCAAGGGTTATTTACAAGTGGAAGAAATTGAATTTGAGGAGACATTTGCTCCTGTGGCAAGGATGGAAGCAATTAGGATGTTTCTTGCTTTTGTAGTTCACAAGGACTTCAAGGTATATCAAATGGATGTCAAATCTCCTTTCTTGAATGGTGACTTGGAAGAATGAATGGTTCATAAGGCACAACACTTGTTGAAGGTTTTGCAAATGGGGTAGCAAGCTAAGTGGGCTTGATCTTGGGGGAAACTCCATGGTTAAGCTCACTTGAGTTGGAGTAGTACTAGGATGGGTGACCTCCCGGGAAGTCCCAATGCTTCACCCCTGTGTGCATCACCTAGATGCAATGAGTGCTAAGTGGACCATTCATTAACATGAGAGATGGGTTCATGTGAACCACTACTCATGAAATATGGGTCATGTGTTTGACTCAAAAACTACGTAGTTAAACCTTGAAATAAAACATCATAATTTGACATGCTGCAAAAAATACCTCCTACTTATCAATTGATAAGCTAAAAGGGGCTCTATAATGAATGGTTCACAAGGCACAACACTTGCTGAAGCTTTTGCAAATGGGGTAGCAAGCTAAGTGGGCTTGATCTTGGGGGAAACTCCATGGTTAAGCATGCTTGAGTTGGAGTAGTACTAGGATGGGTGACCTCTCAGGAAGTCCCAATGCTTCACCTCTGTGTGCATCACCTAGATGCAATGAGTGCTAAGTGGACCATTCATTAACATGAGAGATGGGTTCATGTGAACCACTACTCATGAAATATGGGTCATTTGTTTGACTCAAAAACTATGCAGTTAAACCTTGAAATAAAATATCATAATTTGACATGCTGTGAAAAATACCTCCTACTTATCAAAAATACCTCCTGCGTATCGACTTAGAAGAAGCTTACATAGAGCAACCTAAAGGATTCCAGCTATTAGAAGATCAGAATATGATATACAGACTTAAAAAGGCTTTATATGGTCTCAAATAAGCCCCTAGGGCTTGGTATGCAAGATTGGATAAGTATTTACTCTAGCAAAGCTTCATGAATGTACAATAGATAGTAATCTATATATCAAATTTGAGAATGATAAAATATTAATAGTAGTATATGTTGATGATATTATCTTTGGTGGTAATGATGAAATGTGTAAGAAGTTTGTAGAGGAGATACAGAAGGAATTTAAAAAGTTCAAGATAGGTGAACTTTCATTCTTTCTTGGACTTCAAATCACACAATCAAATGAAGGTATCTTTATTTCATGAGAAAAGTATGTCAAGGAGATGTTGAAAAAGTTTAGTATAGAAGATTGCAAATGAGTGAGTACTCCTATGATAACAGATCGCCATTTAAGTAAAGATGATGAGTCACCTTAGGCTAATCAAACTTTGTCTAGGTCTATGGTTGGGGGCCTATTGTACTTAATAGCATCAAGGTCTGACATTATGCAAGTTGTCTATATGGTTGAAAGGTTTCAAGATAATCCAAAAGAAACACATGTGAAGGTAGTCAAAAGAATTTTTAGATATTTGAAGAGCACTCCAGATTATGGATTATGGTATCAAAAAGGTAATGACTTCTCCCTAACATCATACACTAATGTTGATTGGGCTAGTAGCATTGATGATAGGAGAAGTACCAGCGGTCGAGCTTTCTTTTTGGGAGATAGATTGGTCTCTTGGTTTAGTAAAAACTAGGATTTAGTTTCTTTAGTATATAGCTGCAATATCCTGTTGCACTCAAGTGTTGTAGATGAAGAAAACATTGAAGGATATCAAGGTAATGTATGATGAGCCTATTCCTATTCTATGTGGCAATTCTAGCACCATCAATGTTTCAAAGAATCTAGTGATGCACTCTAGAACCAAGAACATACCCATCAAGTATCAATTTTTAAGAGAAACGGTTGCAAATCAAGAAGTAAAATTGGAGTATCTACCTACAAAGGATCAGGTTGCAGACATCTTTACAAAACTACTTTCTAAGGATACATTTGAATATCTTAGGTAGAAGTTAGGGGTTGTTGCCCCTCCTTCTAACTAAATGTACAAATGATACATCTATCTAGGGGGAGCAGTTCAAGGTATATTTATTATCCCTGGATTGATGGTGGCTACCTCTCAGGGGGAGTAGGTAGATAAGATACTATAAAGGTGACAAGGATTATATAGACAGGGGGAGCTTGTATGTTTTTATGGTATAGAGGAAGACCACTAGCCCTTTACCCTTGATGTCAAAGGGGGAGAAAAAATTGTATATCATGTTAGTGTTGCCATCAATGACAAAGGGGGAGATTTTTTCATATGTTGTCATTGATGTCAAAGGACTGGATGTCAAAGGAGTAGTGATAAGAGTTGTTGTGATGTGGAAGGTATATTGTTGCATATGTTGTCAAAGGAATGATAATTATAGGAGCGGTCAAAGGAGTGATGATCAGAGGAGTTGTGATGTGAAAGATATGGTGATGGAAGACATGAGCATGTTGTTAGATCAGTATCATCTATACACAGTTGTACCTTATCCTCTAAAATTCATGGATAGATGAAAGTTGTCAAGTTAAAGGATATGCTAACATGAAGAAGTTGTGACTTCTTATTATTGTTTCTTATGGTGTTGTGAATGTTGCATTTAGTACCTCTTGATGAAAAGCATTGCATGGGATTTGAAGGAAAGTGTTTAAGTGGTCAAAATTGTCAGAGGCACGGGAATTGTACTATAGAAGTTCAAGAAAATGTACTGAATTCTTTTGCAAATGAAGGCATGAGCCTATAGATTGGACGTTAGCTAGAAATATCTATAAGGTATGTGTGGTTCAGATTTGAGAGCATAAGAACTAACGCAAAGCTTTCTAGAGTTATCAGAGTGAAGACAATGGTGATACAATGTTGTTGCAATCTCAAAGGTACAAAATAATGCTCCATGTTCCTCTCCACTTGAAGATATGACCTTTTGGTATGGAGGATAGCTAGAGATAGATAAGAGGTGTGATGATCCACGTTTCAAAGCATAAAAGTTACCGCAATGTTTTCCAGAGTCAACTAAGTAAGAACAAGTCTTGTTGTTGTATAAGGTTATCAGAGGTAGAACAAAAAGCCACCACATTTCACCGCACTTTGATTTTTGTCTTTGTTGTTTGAATGATAAGTTTAGATGGTCAATATGTATACTCAGTTTAGGTTTCAAGTGTTTTTGATCACTGCAAGTATGTTTTTCAATGTTCTATGTCAATACACTAGACTGTGTAAGGGATATCAGCGTTAGTGTTTATTTTCTTTCACTAGCAAGCTAAAGCTTGTAATAGAAAGAGGAGTGCATGAGAAGGTTTTTCAAGTCATATAGTGTTTATTGTGTGAATCACTTGTTGTTATTTAGCATCTCTGATACTACATAGGGTCTGGAGCTAATGTATGAACGTATAAGTGTTTGCAGTGTTGACATGGTGTATTTTAGTGAGTGTGCTATGTGTTTGGAAGTATGCCCCAGCATAAATATGTGTGAAAAGGTAAATGGGGTCTAGTATACCTTTTGGTATGAACTGAATTATGATTTTTCATTCCTACATTACTGCAGATGATTTGGGAGCTGACAAGCAAGGTCGTTACACATTTCATTTAGGCCGATGAAGTTGATGTTTTGAAGACTTGCAAAGGCTATATATGAAGGATAGAAGATTATTTCAGAGTGAGAGTGTGTGAGAGTGTGTGAGAGAATGTGTGAAATAGGTGAATGATCCAGAAATGAAGAAGTAACTCTGGAGGTTATGATGCATAATTCACAACAGAGTTAGTAGCGCGAAAGTTTTTGGGCTTAGAAGATAACAAAGAAGATAGAGAAGAGGTGTTAAGTGAATATCAAAGAGTTAAAGGAGATGATGTTGCAGAGGTGATTGAACCATCAGAATCAGTCAAGTGTTCATGTGATTATCCACCTTCTATGAGATGTCAACCATATCATCATGTGAAAGGATTGAGCATGCCACAACCAAGAGCATGGAGGTAGATGAGAGGGACTGCACCACGTCATAAACATTCCATGGCCCTCTAGTGTTAGTAGGGTCCAGGAGTAGATCCACCATGGCTACACATATTTTAACCCCAGGCTCCCTATCCACCTTATTCACAAGTTCCAAAATCCTAACCAACCAACCTCTTTGGATGGGTCTTGTATTTCTTCATCACTTGTATGTATGGATCCTATCATTGCTTCATCTCCGACAATTCTTTTCTTTCTCAATTGAACCCCCACCAACCTCTTTGATTTCACACCCTCTATCACCTTCTTCCCACCCACAAATCTACTCCCTACCACCTTTTTCATTTTCCTCCTTAGCCCCACAAACATGGGACCCTTCCCTTTTTCAACTTCTCTTTCTTCCACCAAGCCCTTCACACCCCTACCACTGTTACCACCACTGTCATAAGCCATAACTAACATAGTTCCACTAATGCTGATGCAAATGCAAATGGAGAGCATTCATGACATTGAAATGAACAAATTAGAAATGACACTGAGTTCACACGTGAGATCATAAAATCTCCATGATGAACAACAAGGAACAATGATCTAACCATTCATTTACCACACCTCGGTCATAGCGCTCCACTCTACCTCGTAATTACTAATTATCACTTTCCATATGCAACTGTTCTAGGCCATTTTCAAGAAGAAAATTAAGGAGAATTTAATTATTCTTTAGAAATAAAATATTTTGCATTAAAGAAAAAATATCTATTAATTACAAAAAGTCCTTTTGAAAATATATAAATATATAAAAAAATAGAGAAAAAGGGGAAGAAGGATAAAAAGAAAAAGAAAAAAGGAATTTTGGGGGACTTTCATTTTTGGTGCTTGAAAAACCACTCTTTCCCTCTTTTGAAAATATTTCTTTCACATTTTGAAAGGAAGTGTTTTGGGATTTATTGGATTGGGAATACCTTTGGGTGAAGATTGCATTGAAGTTGGGAAGAAATTTTTATTTCTTTCTTGCCTCTCAAGGAAAGATTCTCTATTTTGGTGGTGGCTTGCTTTTCAGATTTGGCTATAGAAATAGCCACCCAAAATCACAAGAGATAAAAGTAATTAAAAAGAGAAGATCAATATGAATGAATAATACTATTCTATTCAATAATGTAATATGCAAAAGAGATCAATTAATTGAATGATAGGATGCATATAATATATAGCCTCATAGTTTCTGAATCCAAAAAGATAAGAAAAAATAGAATCACATGAAAGAATGAATGACTTGTACGCATTTATCCTATCCTACCTAAGTAATAAAAGAAAACTACCTAAGTAACATTTTTAGGAAAAACGAAATCTAGTAAAACAACAAAAACATTTTACATTTTACAACATTGAGAATTCTAAATGGAAAGATCCATTCTTAAGGCAAGAAGAGGGAAAACCCAAGGAGGTTTGCCAGTATCTTGTTACCAATAGAAACTACAACAAATCAATTGGCTACCATACTTTTTGATAGATTGTGTAGACATCTAAAAACGACAAACCCTATACAGTCATTTTCTTGCATCCCCTATCATGATAACTTATCCCCTTTCTCGTAATCAATTAAATAAATCAATTCATTTAATTAATTTATCAATTCCCCATAGCCACTTACCCATAATTAATTAAATAATTTAAATTTTATTAATTACTCTCACCTAACCATTGTCCATAATTAATTAAATAAATATTACAATTTATTTAATTAATTATCCCATCCTTTGTCACTAACCTAATTTAATTAAATAAAGTTCATTTATTTAATTAATCCACCTAGCTTATGACTAAACCTAGGATAATTAAATGAATATCATTTATTTAATTAGTTGCCCTACCCTACATAGCCCCTATGACCAAATTAATTAAGCAAACCTCTACTTAATTGATTTGAGCCACTAATTAATCCATCTCCTAATTTCCACCAGCCATATTAATTAAGTTAATCATGTAATTAACTAACCTAATCCCTCATTATACCATCTCCCCACAATTGATTAAATAATTAACATTATTTAATTAATGGGAGTCGCATGTGTCTCTATCTCATTTTTCCTAATCTATGAAATAGCATTACATTAATTAATAAAGCTCACACATGTCTCCACCTCACCTTTCCAAATCCATGCATCTGTCAATTCTCATCCCACTCACCATAAAAATGAATTTTAAATTCATTCACATGTCTCCATATTCATAAATGCAAAGCCTTTCCAAGGTTGAATTTAAAATTCCAAAATAATAGGAGCCCTTCATCTTTGTTGATGAAATCCTAGCCCTTGATTTCACTATGGAATCTCCACCCTTGGATCTCACCTTTGAACCTCCATCATTGATCTAAAAATCCTCAAAAATCTATAGATAAGAGTTTGTCTCCTAAGCCATTAGAACACTACACAAGCTTGAGATACCATACTTATGCTCCAAAAATTCTCACATCCATAGCCAAAATTATAGCCAATTCCACATCCAATTTACATCTAAATTCCTACTTCCATTATATTGGTATTAGATTGAGCAATCCACATTGGTTCATATTGGGTAAAGTTAGCATTTTGCATTGGGTGCATGCACTTCGTCCACCTTATCAAGGAGACTTTAATGCAGGAATTTTAAAGGTATAACCCATTGTTTTTAGTTTTCTTTGTGTTTCTAACATCTACTTTCTTGTATCTTCATTTGGCAATACCGATCAACTAGCTGATGCACCTATTCAAGCTGACTATCCACTCATTGCAGAATTCCCTGATGAAATTGCATCTATAGTAAATCCAGCAACCCCATGGAAACTATATTTTGATGGATCCTACACTTATCATGGTTCAGGAGTAGGAATATCATTCATCACGCTGTAAGGTGATTGCATTCCTAAAGCCTATAGGATTGCCTTTCAGTGCACACACACAACATAGTAGAGTATGAGGCCCTTATCACAGGACTAAGAATGGTCATCCAATGGAGGATTGAGACCTTAAAGGTCTATGAAGATTCCTATCTTGTGATCAAACAGGTTAATGATGAATATCAAACCAAGGACGACAAGTTGATCGCATATAAAAGAATGGTAGATTATCTCAAGGAGTATTTTCATGAAATTCACTTTGAATGAATTCCTAGAACTAATAACAAAGATGTTGATGCCATGGCTACTATTAGATCTCTCTTAGACATACCAAATAATAGCCACAAGTGTGAATTCCTTGTCGAACAACTACTAGTACTTGCTTATGATGTTCCAGATTCAGAACTCGTGTGTGAACTTGTTGGTCCCTTGTCTCCATGGTATCAAGACATTTACCTTTACCTTCATGAAAAATCCTTGCCACCTAACCTAACCAACACCTAACTCAAAACATTCATTCATTGCTCATCCCATTATACAATCCTCAACGACACATTGTATTGAAGGAGTCTAGATGGAACCCTTCTTAGGTGCCTTAATGAGGGGGAAGCTTGAACTACCTTACAATAGGTACACAAGGGTATCTTTGGGTCACACTCTAGTGGTCCCACCATTTCCAAGAAGCTACTAACAATAGGATATTAATAGCCAACCATGAAACAAGGTGCCAAGCAGTTTTCCAAGAAATGTTTTCAATGCCAACAACATGGTGATTTGATCCATGCACCTTCTCAAGAGCTACAACCAATCACCACATATTAGTCCTTTTCACAATGGAGACTTGATCTAGTTGGAAAAATTACCCATTCATCATCCAATGGCCATAAATTCATCATTACCACCACTAAATATTTCAAAAAGTAGGTCGAAGCCATTCAACTCACTTATATCACTAGTAAACAAATATCCAAGTTTATCTTGCATTACCTCATAGGTCGCTATGGGATACCTCATGCTATTATCACAGATAATGGTATACCTTTCAAAAATCAAGAGGTATGAGCCCTTTGCCAGCAATTCAACATTCAACATCCCTTCTCCACACCCTATTACCCACAAAGTAATGGCCAAGCTGAGGCTTTAAATAAAACCATCCTTAAGATACTCAAGAAAAATTTCAATGAAGCTAGTTGTGACAGGCACCTAAATCTCAATCCTGCCCTTTAGGCTTATCGCACCAGCATCAAGACACCCACAAGAGCCACCCCATACTCCCTTGTCTTCGATTTTGAAGTTGTTTTTCTAATCAAGGTGCAGCTCCCCTCACTATGAATATCACTGTAGAATCTTATTGATGAAGAGGAATATCGAGTTTCTCAACTACATGAGTTAGAGTTGTTAGATGAAAGGTGTCTCAATGCCTTAAATCACTTGCAATTCTACCAGATCCGCCTTTTCTATAGCTACAATAAGAAAATTAAGACCAAAGAATTTGAATTAGGAGATCTTGTGCTTAAAGAAAATTAGAGGAACTAGCAAGACTGAGAGAAAAAGGGTAAATTCAAGCCTAATTGGTTGGGTCCCTTCATTATCAATGTCAATTATGGATCAGGAGCATATCAACTTGCCACACCTGAGGGCCAACCTCTCAAAGAGACAATGAATATAATCCATCTAAAGAATTTCTACACCTAGCATCAGATATCCCAAAAGAAAAAAAAATCCAAAAAAAATTACAAAAATTTGAGTGCAATAAAGTCATCCATTGGTGAAAACCACTTCGATGACATCTTGGATAAGTACCATGATGAAAACCTATATCAAGCATCATGAGTAGTGGTCTTACCTACCATCTGTTAAATTCTTGTTCATCCACTTAATCCACCATCACCTGATATTCTATTATGGCTTGAACTTGTAAACATTAAATGTCTCCATTTCCCTCCCACTATCATCCCACACTAGGGAAAAAACCCCGAGTCTAGATAAATAATTGAATCTTTGTATGCATACTATGGTTCACTATACAACTCACTTCATGTGTCCCTTGTACATACACTATCTAAGAAAATACCAAAAAATTAGAAAATCCTAAAATACCAAAAAAACTAAGCAATAAACCAACTATGCTCGAATCAAGGACAAAAGATAAACAAGCAAAAATAAACACCGCATGCAAAAACAACATACCACAACACCAATTGCACATAAGACCAAATCTCCAAACACCACATAACCATCATATCTTGTGCCAATCTTACAACATCCATCATCGCAACCTATGCCTTAGGATATATCATTCCTACAATAGGCATAGCCCAATTACATCTAATCCACACTCTTAGCAAGAGATTCAATGGATGTTAGTCGATCTATCTATTGTTATTTTGTTTTGATTTATCTTTTTGTATCCCTTCTACACCTACCCAAATACCACCTTGATTTTCCATATCTTGGTGTGTCATTGGATGGTATAGAATGGGGCAAGAGTCATTTGTTGTTGTATGTTGTGTTTGTCGGATGTTCTAATTGCTCTAGAAAGTATTCATATCTTATGTGTGTTGGAATAAATTTTTGCACAACATATTTCATTTGCATCTAAGGCTTATACCTTTTCTGCACTAGGACTACCATGCTCTAAGTATTTTTTCCCACATGTTTAGACAAGGTTGTACTATGTTGGGAATGTATAAGTACATCCTCTTGTTTGAGTGTCTAGTCCATGCAATTATTGGATATACACCATCACCTTGGTCTCCTATACTTTTGTGAAAAAATTTTTTTGGCTATATTAAAACTTAGGACTACTCTAAAACATACTAGCATAACTCCCACTCTAATCTTCCCTATCTTAACCACCCACCCATGAGAAGATCCCTATCCAAATTCATCCATAACATCCCTATCCTTGGCTTTCCATTAATGAAGATGGTGACCCAACCACTTCCCCCCATCCTAACAAATAGATCCAATAAACCCCTCCCCCCAACCAAACCTGACCTCCTTGACCAAACCAGCAGGATCCAAGGACTTATCTCAGGGGTTGATAGAAAAATCTCTCTTACTACACAATACCTAGACTAGTATGGTCTACATCCTGATTCTAAATTTGCATTCCAACCATATCACCCACCCCATTCTACCAAACCTATCCCCCCAGGCAATTTTGTTCATGTTGCTTTCTAATCATTCCCCCAAATAACCCCCATCCCCAAATCCACCTAAGTACCCCTGTCATAGGCACAAGGACACTTTGTATCATGACCTAAAATTATTTAAGGTACCACTCTCACAACCATCCATTGTATCCACTCGCATCAACACATAATCATAAACAACCAAATCCACCACATAACTGCATAACCAAATACACAAAATGAATTGTACACACATGCAAATTCAACACCACAAGTTTCCACCAATTATCTTCCACTCAGAATAATCCTAAAAACATCTACCCACATACATACACCCTCATCCACATCCAAATATATGCCTAAATAATGTTATTAATTTGAATTCACTACATAGGCATACCTTACCACCCATGCTTGGAGCTAATGTAGACTTGATTTAGTGTATGAACGTACATACATGGCTCCATCATAGTCACCATTCCACAACCCGCACAGATTGAATCTTTGTTTTATAAAGCATACCTAAATCTCATCACTTACATATCATGCATAAGAACAAAAAGGATTCAAGCTAACACCTAACCATACATCACAACATCACCATAACACACACATAAATCCCCCACAAAACAACTACAACAAACATCCATCAACCATGCACCACAAAAGCCATCAAAAGGGAACAAGCAAGTGAGCTTTATTTAGTCATGTACATCTAAGGCCTAATCAAAAAATATGTCATCCACTAAACATGTAAGAGAAATGCATTAGAATTGATTTCCTAGTAACACCCTCCGAAGATCGAACATGAGTTTAGCAACTATTTTGTTGTGTACCTCTAAATTTTACACCTCATAATACCTACATCACAACATAACCATTACATAAACATAGCATCCATACATCAAAACACATCACATAATCATAGCATGCTAATATTCATCACATTACACATCTATCAAGACTATCCATCTATTTGCCATATAAGCCTAAAGAAAGTTATTATTGGTAATTACTAGCATCTAAAATGGATAACATCATCCATCACAAAATACATAATACATTACCCATAACATAGACATATCCATGAAACATCACATAATCCATCACATATCATAATGCATAAACCATAACATAAAACATATCCATGATTCATCACATATAATCACATAGTCCATAGTCTCAATATCCATCCATAGCATAACATAGTGCATATCATTAACAACCATGACATCAATAAACCTACCCACACATCATAACCTAAACATACACATATCCATCACACATAGTCACCCAATAAACACCATGATGGGGCTAAATTTAGCAGTCACCCAAAGCACAATATGACTTGGCGGTCATCTCTATACCATCATAATTACCATAGCATATGCATAAAACCATCCATAAAACATATCTCATCATAACATCATCACCCATAAACCAAATACACTCATCCATAACATAATCATAAACATCATACATACACATCCATAATCCATAACATCCTAAAAATCCATCCATGATCCATCATTATACATACATCCATGACATAATCATAAACAACATAAATGCATCCTTACAAGAAAACCATAACATAAATGCATCACATGTCCACAAAATCATACATCATAAAATCATATCATAAATCACCATAAGCCACTCACAAAATGCTCATCATATATATCACAAAAGTAGGTCATGATATAAAATGTGCTTGAAGGCTCAATACATAAAATGTTTGGTACAAATTCCATAACAAACCACTAAGTGGTGCTATCCCTAGACTCTATTGGAGCCTATAATCTTGTTGATGAGGGCCCTGTCCCTGTAGCCTGTGCACTTGTAGCTTGTGCACCTATCTCTTGTGCTCCTGTCCCCTGAGTCCCTAATGGTGGCACTATTGGAACCTACAATGGTGGAAGCATAGCTTGAGATGGTGGCATGACCAACCTTGTAATTGAATGAGTCCTCAATCTCCCTGATCAACTAGCACCTAGCTTGCTCTGAGAACTATAGTTGGGTTGCCTTTTCTCCTCTAACACTGCTGCATGATACAATGTTTTGTAGTGTTGAGCCCTCCCTCTAGAGTCTGCCAACTCGCCATGTATCCACACAAGGTCATGCCATATGTCTGACAACCTAGCCCTTGCAATCATTTGTTGTGTTGTATCTCTCCACATGCAAAAATGTCTACTGATGCTTGGCCCTATGCTGTAGTATCCAAGCTACATATCTCTCTATGATAGCTATATCATGCTCTTGAATCACATGAGCTAGCTCTAGAGGATCCACACTGCCTCCCTAGACTTCAAATAACTCGTCTATCTATCCTCAAGCAACCCTGAGCTCCCCCTATAGCCTATCCACCTTTGAATTAGATACTACCAACTATGCCTCTATAGTATCTCTCTCCACCCTGGTGCTAGCCAGCTCTTGCATCAGAGTCTGATTCTAAACACACAGCACCGTCAGATCCACCTCCTCCTCACCACCTCCTCCCGACCTCCCTACTACTACCTCCACTCCCTAGTGAACTCATCGCCCACTGATAGCCAACCCACCTTGGCCACCTACTCCATCCCCACTATCTCCCCCATCATGCTCCTCCTCCTCCTTACTACCCTTGACCTCTACCAACTCCCCTAATGGAAGGGTTAGCCTCATAGGCTACTACTCCTCCCACCAGACATCATAGTTTGGCATCATCCTAGCATCTACCACATCTGCCCACCACTCCCATTGAAATGACACTAATCCATCGAATACATCAATAACTATTCAAGGATCAATCAGAACTCCCCATTCCTCTAGTCCCTCCCTCCTAACACGAGCAAATACAACCTCTATCTATGGCTCTCCTTGTTGCACCCTAAACTATCTCAGTACGTGCTCAGGCATATATCAATCTATAATATGCTATGTCCTCCCCATGATGTATCTACCCTATCTTGCATAGGATAGATGATCCCTGTCTCCATGCCATCTCTCACATGCTCACCAAGGCCGCCATATCACTAAGTCTAACTCATCAAAGACTTGTATCTAGTACCTCAAGACCCTCAATCGATGATGTTGTAACACTCTTGCATATAGATACACATATGGCTGCCCCATTGTCCTAACATATACACATATTGGCCATGTAATTGCTATGCTCTCCCAAGCCCACACATGGAGAAGAGTGACTCCATATCCCAGGAAAGTCCCTCATTTTTACACTACCAAGTGTATATCATAATATAAATGGGCTAACACAAAGGGCCCCCAAGCATACACATTCCCCTTCTCATATATCCTCTCCAATACAACTCCCCAGCCAACTAAGAATCCACACAACCTCCTATCTGCAAGATCCTCTAGATGTCATCTAGAGTGACTGTAATCTCCCTTGTTGGAAGAAGAAAAGCACACCAATCACTGTGCCACCTCTCTAATGCTATCATCATGGCCCTATGGGCCCCAATCTCTGGCATATATGCCAAGTGACGCAATCTGATCCGTTTCAGCACTAGCACATCCCCTAGTCCAAACCTATCCCAAAAAGACAAGGGAGGTGGCATCCTCTCCCTTGATTACAATGCAAAAAACTCCACCTGCATCCATCATGCCACTTAATTAGCCTTTTTTTTACACAAACTATGAAAAAGTGATAAGTCCCCCAGCACTGGCATCAACAAACACGTAGGCGCTAACAGAACTTGCACTTGCACTAATCCTCATGTAGATGCTAAGAAAATCCACGCTTGAGATAATTCACGTGCAAGTGCTAACCTCTCCTCCATTAGCACTAAAAGGTACAAAGGTGCTAATAGAACTTACATTTGCACTAAACCCCAGTGTAAGCGCTAAACCATCCCACACTAGCATTGATTGGCTCTTAGGTGCTATTTTCTCCTACACTAGCACCAACAGGCTTGAAAGTGCTAATCCCCTTAGCGCACTCTCCAAATGGCATGTAGGAACTACCCTACACCATGCAAGTGCTAAATCAAGATGCATGTGCTCTCATCAAAGGCGCTAAACCACCATGTCTAACTCGACATTTTTTGGCATGACAAATGTGCTACTCCTTAATGGAGGTGCTAAACTAGAGAGAAAGCACTACCTACTCTGTCTTAGGCACTACACCTGACCCGAATGTGCTATGCAAGTGCTTTAGCACATTTGTTAACCCTAACCTACCCCGCATTTAGTGCGATGGAAATACCTAAAACCCAATACACAAAGGAGGGATAGGCCACATAATGACTTGCCAGTCTCCGTAGATCACCTGTACTCCTGAATTTGTTCCACTTGATGCTTGTGTCATGGAATTATTGTTATAGCTTCCATGCTCTATCACTCTTCTCTCTCCAAATCACTCAAGCCTAGGTGTACAAATGAGGATTATGGGCCCCCCATAGCCTATTTGTAGCCTCCACCTAAGCCCTAACCTTAATTTTTCTAACCCAACCCTGATATTTCACCCATAGCTTCATACCATATCCATTTTTCCTTATTTTTCTTCTTCTAAGCCCATTTTTCATCTTGCATCCCATCTTATCTACCATTTTCTTCTTTTCAAGAGTTCACCCAGAAAATTTATTTATTTATTTATTCATCTGATCTCCCGAGGGGGCATATCCCACTCATTCCTCATTCCTCCTTTCTCTTCAGTTGGTTGGGGAAAATTTTTCTTTGACATGACATCACTCCTGTACAATCACAACATCATATCAAAGAGGGGCAAAATGTAGACACCTAAAAATGACAAACCCCATACGGGCATTTTCTTGCATCCACTGTCATGCTAACTTATGCCCTTTCCCATAATTAATTAAATAAATCAATTTATTTAATTAATTTGTCAATCCACCATAGTCACTTACCTATAATTAATTAAATAATTTAAATTTTATTAATTACTCTCACCTAACCATTGTCCATAATTAATTAAATAAATATTACAATTTATTTAATTAATTATCCCATCCTTTGTCACTAACCTATATTAATTAAATAAAGTCCATTTATTTAATTAGCTACCCTACCCTACATAGCCCCTATGACCAAATTAATTAAGTAAACCTATACTTAATTAATTTTAGCCACTAATTAATCCATCTCCTAATTTCCACCAGAAATATTAATTAAGTTAATCACTTAATTAACTAACCTAATCTCTCATTATCCCATCTCCCCACAATTGATCAAATAATTAACATTATTTAAATAATGGGAGTCACATGTGTCTCCACCTCATCTTTCCTAATCTATGAAAGAGCATTATTTAATTAATAAATCTCACACATGTCTCCACCTCACCTTTCCAAATCCATGCATTTATCACTTCTCATCCCACTCACCCATTAAAATGAATTTTAAATTCATTCACACGTCTCTATCTTCATAAATGCAAAGCCTTCCCAAAGTTGAATTTAAAATTCCAAAATAATAGGAGCCCTTCATATTTGTTGATGAAATCCTAGCCCTTGATTTCACTATGTAATCTCCACCCTTGGATCTCACCTTTGAACCTCCACCATTGATCTAAAAATCCTTAAAAATCTATAAATAAGTGCCTCTCCTAAGCCATTAAAAGTCTACACAATTTTGAGATACCATCCTTATGCTCCAAAAATTCTCACATCCATAGCCAAAATTATAGCCAATTCCACATCCAATTTACATCTAAATTCTTACTTCCATTATGTTGGTATTAGATTGAGCAATCCACATTGGTTCATATTGGGTAAAGATAGGATTTTGCATTGGGTGCTCGTACTTCCTCCACCTTATCAAGGAGACTTGAATGGAGGAGATTTAAAGGTATAACCCATTGTTTTTTGTTTTCTTTGTGTTTCTAACATCTCCTACTTTCTTGTATCTTCATATTGAATTCCCTTATTCCCTCTACTAGATAGTCCAGAAGAAGCCTCTAGGAAGAAGAAAACACAAACACCTTCATCCAAAGAAACAAAAAATGAAGAGACTCAATTTAGATCATAATGAATAATATAGAGAAGCTATGAAGATTTATTAGAAAGAAAAGACCTCAACTTTGATATGTGCCAATTACAATTATCCTCTAAAGCCCATTTAGAAAGGTAAGGCAATATGAAAAAAATAGCCTCAAAATTTGGAGTGAGGTGAAAGATTTTTTCAACAAGAGAAGCTAGCCTCCGAAAGGAATCTTGAGTACTTGCTTTTTTCAAAAGAGAAACCATGATCAAGGAGTCAAATTCATAGATAGCCTTCTTCTAACCCAAATCACAAGCTTTCTCAAGAGCCACTAGAATGGCCTAAGCTTCCATCAAATTATTGGTTCCAATCCCCATAGCATAAGAAAAAGAAATAAATATCCCATCACTAGCACGACAAACCCCTCTAATCCCAACAACACTCAAGTTTCCCTATGAAGAGACATTAGTGTTAATTTTGAAAAAAACTAATAGAAGAGGCAACCACTTACTAGTCCTCTCCACCTTTTTAGATGCCTTCAACCTAAGCTAGATTAAATTTGGGGAGTAGCTAAGGAAAAAATCTATATAAGTGACTTGAGAGAAGAGAGTCAAAATGAGAGAGGATCTCTTCAAAACAATATTTGGAAGAAATAGTTTCTTTGACTGAATCCATGATCTTCTGCCAAACTTGCACAATGGACTCTATTGACCTTGGAAGATCTGATGGTTCCTTTCTAGCTAAATGTTCCAAAGAATAAAAATAGGACCAAGATTCTAAGCAACCAAAAGGAAAGAAGCTAACATAGGAGGGCATCCCAATCTTTCCCAAAATTTAGATAAAGAAGTAGCATGAATGGGAGGCTAATTCCACCACTACCATGATTGACCCAAATGCCCAAGGAGAAGGAGCACTAGAAGAAAAGGTGAGCAATAATTTCTTCATTATTTCCACATAGAACATATTTTGAATGGCCTTTAAATCCTCTCTTTTTGATATTATCCTAGGTGAGACATTTTTTCTAACACAATAACTAAATAATGAAATTACACTTGGGCCAACTAATTTTATTCTAGATTTTGCTCCACTAGGGAATGTGATCCAGGAGCACCTGATGGACTTTATGCCTCCATGAGGCCACTTTGTAAATATTAGCTTTATGTTATGTTTGATTCATGTCAATAAGGTCATGTAAGACCATTTTAAGTCATTTGGAGTCATTTGAATCTATTATGTAATGTTTTGGAGTCAAAAGTTGCAAAAAATGTAAAAGTTGTCAAAGTTGTCAAAAAGTTGCAAAGCTAGTTTAGAAAGTTAGGAAGTAGTTTTGGGTGATGGAAATGGATGTAATATAATAAATACATCATTTAAACATGAACACAATGGTTGGAGAAGGTTGAATAAGGTTGGAGAAGGTGGGAGAGAAGTTGGAATAAAATATACCTCATTTTGCATGTTTAAATCAATGTTTTTCTGTAAACAGCGACCGTAATTCACATGGTACGGACAGATATGGATAGGTATGATCCTAAAAATGGTTTGAAAATGTGGGAATGTTAATCTACTTAATTTTATTTTTTTTGTATCAATTTTCATGGAGATTTGAATAATTTATGGAATTTTTATTGAGGGTAGGTCTGTAAAGTTTAATTTTTAGAAAATACAGTCTGAAAACACACATGGTATGACCTGGTACAGACTCATATTGAATCATATAATACATTTTTGGAAATATATTGGTTTATAGTTTACAATTATTATTTTTTCATGTTATTTCATTAAGTTTTGAGTGAGTTATGCCATTTTTGGTGAAAGCAGTTCTGTAATAGTCCTAAGGTTTGCACAGGAACAGTCTTGTTTTTGAACCTTTCCTTCCAAAGTAACCATACCCCATTTAAATATATGTTATATAAGGGCTTAATGGGTATCCAAATCAGTTTTTAGATCATGGGTTTGAGTTGTATTCTAAAACTTATGTCAAAATTACCTTATTTGCTGCTCTCATCAAAGCATAGTGGAAGTTTGTGAGAAAAAGTAGTGTTTGTTTGATTGAATCCTCCATGCTCTGCATCAGAATGTCTCTATTTACATATTTGTTGTGCTCTAAAAATTGATAACTAAGAGTCACTAAATAATCCCCTTTAGGGTCGTGACTCTAAGAAATAACATCATCTCCCTACATAGAACAATAAGGTTGATTAGCAAGAATGGAAGAAAGTGTAGCTTGAGATTCAAGCATGCCCCCTAGGCCATCTATTGGAATCCTTCCAATGTTATATCTAATAATTCCATAAATAGATAGAACTCTTAAAATAAACAAAATTTAACCACCTTTCCACCTCAAAAATTTTACTCAAGGGCTAAAGAAGGGGGAAGAAAAGAGGATCAGGTGTGAAGGTCCCAAGAATCATTCCAAAAAAGCATTCTATGACTATTTTTGATAATCTAGAAAAGACCTTCTTTGATAGTTGATACACCCTTCTTAATGGTATTTCAAACCATTGAACCCCTCCCACTCAGATCCATTTGAGGAGCATCCTCATCAACTACTCCTCCCAAATGCTTGATGTTAAGGATTCTAGCCCAAGGTTTATCTAGATGCTTGCACCATATCTAGTACAATTTGGCAACCATGGCCTGACTATTAAGATCAAACTACCTTTGGGCAAGACCACCATATGTCTTAGGTCTACAGACTTGATCCTAACTAATCAAACTCCATGTTTAGGAATCTAGATTCCTTGCCCAAAAGAATTTCCTAGAAAGAGACTCAAATTCCTTGAGAAAGCTTTTAGGGGATAATAGCACTAAGAATATTCTAATAGGAAGCACTTGCAAAATAGATTTTAACAATGACATCTATCCAACAAAAGATAACCACTGGAAATTCCAATGACTAACCCTCATTCAAAATCTATCCAAAATCCTCTTCCATTACTCTCTTTTAGGGTTGTCAGTAGATAAGAGAATTCTTATATAACCCAAAGGGAGATTCCCTTTTATGAAGGATAAAATTTGTACAATTCTTTGTTGGATAGGCATTAGAGTATTGAAGAAAAAAATGGACTTATCCTCATTAATCTATGTACTAGAAGTAGCCAAATAAATGTCTAAAGCTTTCTTAAGATTGATCACCTCAAAAATTTTAACAACCCCCATCAAAGTAGTATCATCCACAAATTGAAGATGGGATTGCAAGTCCAAATCTCAAGCCCACAATGGATGCAACAATTATCTCTTTGGTGCTTTAGCATTCTACCTAAACCATTTTGCATCAGGATGAAAAGGTAAGGATATAGAGGATCTTCTTGATGAAGTCCCCTAGAAGTAGAAAAAAGAGGGGAGAAGATTCTATTAATGAGAATAGAGAAGGAGAAACCACACAACTCATAATCCAATCAATCCACCCTAAACAAAACCTAGAAGCTAATAAAACATTCCTGAGGAGTGATCATCTAACGCCATCATAGACCTTGAACATGTTTAGCTTAATGAACATAGCTTTATCCTTAGAACTGAATAGAGAATGAATAGACTCAATAATAACAATAATATAATCAAGAACTTGACACCCTTTCACAAAACCACCCTACTCAGAGGAAATTAGAGAACCCAAAATCTACTTCAAGCATTCTATATTTTTTGTGATAATCTTGTATGTAACATTGCAAAGAGTAATAGGATGAAACAAATCAAAAGAATTAGCATCCTCTTTTTTAGGAATTAGGGTCAAGAAGGAAGAATTAATAACCTTAAGCAATTTCTTATTGGCTTGGGATTCTTGAACTACCTCCAATAGATCAAGCTTCAAAATATCCCAAAATCCTTAAAAAAATCAATATGGAAACCATTAGGCCTAGGGGATTTACCTTTCTTCATCTAAAACACCACCTTCTCTAACTCTTCAATATAAATTGGCCCCATGATAAGATTGTTCATATCCGCAGTAACCAAGGGGGAATATGGTCCAAAATGAATTATTCCTCCTCCAAAGAACTAGGACCACTTTTCATGAATAGGGAGGAGAAATGAATGACAACTTCCCTATTAATATCTTGGAAAGAGGAAATTTAATCTCCTTGATCTAAGATGAGAGATGATATAACATTTTTCTTCTCCTTTCTTTGATTGAATTATGGAAGAAAAATGTGTTCTTGTCTCCCTTCCGAAGCTAGTTGATTCTTGATTTTTGCTTCTAGAATATCTCCTCTAGAAGCTCCCATTCATTAAGCTCTTTGGAACACAAGGAATCCTCAAGAATATTCTCCTTTGTCAATCCATGTTTCTTAATTTATAAAGTGATACTATCCAAATTTTTCCTGACCCTGAGCCTTTTTCCAAAAAATATTTCCAATATGTTCCACTACTTAAGCTTGAACTTAACAAACTAAATTATCTTGAAGAAAGAATGCATAGCAGTATGAAATTAATAATTTCCTTCCAAACACCATGTGGCCATGTATTAATGAATATTAGGATCTCTGAGCCACATTAAATGAAACTTTAAAGGAGGCTTTTTAGGAAGGGAAAATAAAGAGGAAGAAAATTTGATAGGCCGATGGTATGATCCCATCCACTACAAAATGTCAAAAGAAGATACCAAATTGTCACCAAATGATGTAGAGCATGGAGGATTCAATCAAACAAACACACTTCAAACAAATGACTTTTTCTCACAAACTTCCACTATGCTTTGATGAGAGTAGCAAATAAGGTAGTTTTGACATAATTTTCATAATACAACTCAAACCCACGATCTAAAAACTTATTTGGATACCCATTAATCCCTTATATAATATATATTGAAATGGGGTATGGTTACTTTGAAAGGAAAGTTTAAAAAATAAGACTGTTCCTGTGCAAACCCTAAGACTGTTACAGAATTGCTTTCACCAAAAATAGCATAACTCACTCAAAACTTAATGAAATCACATGAAACCAAAATAATTGTAAACTAGAAACCCATATATTTCCATCCATATATTATATGCATCAATATGAGGCCGTACCATGTGTGTTTTCAGGCTCTATTTTCTAAAAATTAAATTTTACAGACCTACTCTCAATAAAAATGTCATAACTTATTCAAATCTCCATGAAAATTGATGCAAAAAAAAATAAAAATTAAGTATATTCACATGCCCATATTTTATAACCATTTTTAGAATCATACCTATCTATATCAATCCGTACCATGTGAATTACAGTCGTTGTTTACAGAAAAACATTGATTTAAACATGCAAAATGAGGTATATTTTATTCCAACTTCTCTCCCACCTTCTCCAACCTTCTCCAACCCTTGTGTTCATGTTTAAATGACATATTTATTCTATTACATCCATTTCCATCACCCAAAACTACTTCCTAAATTCCCAAACTAACTTTACAACTTTTTGACAACTTTGACAACTTTTACATTTTTTGCAACTTTTGACTCCAAAACATTACATAATGGATTTAAATGACTCCAAAAGACTTCAAATGGTCTTACATGACCTTATTGACATGACTCAAACATAACATAAAGCTAATATTTACAAAGTTGTCTCATGGAGATATAAAGTCCATCAGGTGCTCCTGCACCATACTCCCAGAGAAAAGAAAATTCAAGTCCCATTGAATGCTGGTCTGCTCCTTCCTGGTCTTCTAATTCTTCTGCAATTTGTCCTTCTTCTTTGCGATTATCCCTGGGTCCTTCTTCCTCTTTTTTTCTTATACCATTTCCTATTTAGCATCATCTCAAGTCATTATGAAATGGAAGCAAACCCACATCATCTATTATTATAGGTAAAAATTCCATATCTTGGTTTAACATCCACTAGGTTAAGAAAAGATAAGTTATCTCTAAATAGATAAGGAGATAGGTGTAGTCGACTAAATCCTATAAGTTTCTCATCAATGCTGATAATAACATTAAAATTTCCTACCAATATCTAAGGAGCAGAAGAAACCATAGAATGAACAAATCTAATATGGGAGCCTTACCTTGAAAATTAGGAGCATACACATTAGTACGTAAAATGGAGTTACTTGAATAAAAGCAAGTACCCACCAATGATAAGTAGTGTTTTATCACTATCAAACAAGAAAGAGTAAGTCAACAAGGATCCCATAAGCAAGCCATACCTCTAGTAGAACCTTGAGCCTCAATGAAATGACATTGACTACCTTTCCAAATCTTATAAGATAGGGTAACCATTTCCTCCATAAAAGCTTAGTTTCTTGAAGAAAGATGATATCAGGTTTGTGTTCTTTCATAATATCTTGAGACAAATTTTGATGATGGGTGCTACCCAAACCCTTATAATTCCATGAAATCACTATCATTTTTTGGGAATAGGGAAGTGAGTGTCTAACGTTTGAATGACACTAGATTCCACTAAAGATTCCCTATCATCTTCACCTTTTCCTAATCTTTTTTCCTCCCTACTTTGGAAATATTATTTGATCCAACCTCTTTTAGATTATTTGTTGGAGTCATAACAAAGGTGGAAACATCATCTTAAAGTCTTCATTTACACCTAGGGATTGAAGGGCTTCTGGCATAACACAATCTACACAATTTTCAACTAGAGCCTCTATCAAAATACGAGATACTATAATTAATGATAGAATCATCACTATTAGCATCCCGATGCCTATTAGATCCCTCAATATGACTATGAGAAGGAGAAACCCCTTGTTTTGATAACACTTGTATACTACTTGAGGCATTAATTTCTACTAGGTTGGATGAGGTACCAAAATTAGGAAGATCCAAATCCTAGCCAACATGAGGCTTTTCAAACAAGGTGGAATTAGGTTGTTCAAAAAATTTTAGTTCATCAAACTTGTTATTAAAGTTACCTCTTGGGATAACTTTTTCTAACAATTTCCACTCCTTCCTTTATACCGATGTTTCATAGGGATAAACCCATTTGAATTTAGCTCTTTCACATGGATTGGAGATTTTCCTTTTGCATTGAATTTAGCAACAAAATTATCTGGATAAGACTGAGGGGCTCCTGGGGCCTTCATTGGATAGTTTCTTTATAAATGTCCATATGCATGACAAGCACAACATTTGAAAGGTAGAGCCTCATAATATACTTGTTGTTGAACTCCATTATTAACCAATACATTGATGCAAAAAGTGCTTGCACACAACTCAATGGACCAACAGATCCTATATCAAGCAACCTACTAGCTATAATGTGTTACATTTAGATTGTCAAACTAGGGAATTGCATTCTTCGGGGATGATGCCCGCACTATGTGTATAGTTGAGAATTCTTGAATTGTGATCTAGGGGTTGTACATATGAATAAACTAATTGAAAAGTAAAAAAACTCTATTTGCAAGGATTGACAAGTACTATAAGTAAGAAATGTTGATAAGAAATAACCAATTCTATTCATTTGGTTGTAATCAAATGGTCTTATGTAATTCCAAATAAGAGAACAACTAATAGTTAATCGGTGATCACCTTGACTCAACAGCACAGATTATCAAGATCTAACTAATTCATATGGCATAAACTCATTACAACATGCATTAATCACATACACATAAAAATATAACATAAACTAAATGCATGAACATATAGGAGAGACGTGGTTACCTCAAGTGGTCCTTGCTTGATTGATTGTGATCCCACAAAATCTAAATAGATATGTATTGTATCTTTGAAACCATTGACTGAACTCAAAACATGTATTCCTTTATTGAATGCTAAAGAGAAAATACAATAACAATTTTGATAACACAATCTCTATCTAACCTTCTTGTTTGATATATAGAATCTAACAATCCATATAGACATGATCAAACTTCTCCTATTTGAACAAAACTATTGAGAAATAAATACCATAACTATCCATTCTCCAACAACATAGGAAGAGGACTTTATTACACAACAAACTAGGAATAGGAAACTAAACTATCATAAAGGTAATGTAGATGGCACAATCCTACTATAACTCTCTTTAGTCTTTATGAAAAACAATCAAGACTAGAAATAGAACATGGAGCATGATCTGAGATTCCTTCGTTATTCATGATTGCATCAACTATCGAAGGATAATTTTCAAAGAGTGGAGAGTTATGGATAACTCATTCCAATCAATTCAGAGTCTTCTTCCTTTGGCTATAGGTGCATGTGTTGTCTACTGTGGACATCAACACCTCCTTTTCTATGGGTTGCCAAGTGGTCTTCATGAAATGTAGCCATGTACTGGCTACATGGGGAGTTAGTCCATCACATGATATCTTTACATCACAATTACTAAAATTAACATAAAGTACCATCATGTTTCATGAATAATCATCAATTCACATATAATAAATTAACAACATATTATATACCAATCTTCATGCTTTCAATGTATTAAGGATGATTATAGACATAGTCAATATATATAAAAGTCTTGGAATGTCTTAGGAAGCATGTACTTAAAGAAAGAGAAATAAGACAAAACATAGCCTCATCACTTGTTTTATCCATTTCATATTCCCCAATCTAATCTCTAAAGAATTAGGAAATGGATTATTCAAATCAATTTCAACACAAATACATGTATAGGTTGTTACCATTCTTTTGAGCATGTGATCAGAGGGGCACAAGGGTTTCCTAAGGACATCAACTATAGATTGTAGAATATTAGGTCTCTATAATTTCATGGGAAGTTGAAGGAGGCAAATCTAGACTAGAATCTTAGAAGGGAACTCCTCCACTGAATCAAAACCCACATGCCAATGTATGATGAATAAAACAACTTGATTGTGAAATTACATAACACCCTCAAAGATTATATTCCAATAAGACATTCTTAAAAAATAATAAAGAAATACCTATTCATAGCAAGAATAATGTCCATATCACCTTTGGTTTGCCAAGTCCTTTGATCCTAGGCTTCTAAGAAAGGTAAATAGATTTTAATGCCCAGACATCTTGGATAGTAGATTTGGACATAGCACTAGAGGAAGACAATACAAAGAATATCTTGTGAAGTGGAAAGGCAAACGGAAAGAAGATTCATCATGGATTTCTCAGGCTAAGGTGGACCATCTTTGTTCTCCCCTAGCCCCAGAAAAGTGAGGGACTCACTTTTTCAAATAACCCCGGATGTTTGATGCAGGGGCATCCCTAGTTCAAGAGCAATCTTGCATCAACCAAAACATTTAGATTTTAGCTTGTTTCTAGTTCAGTTTGTTTCCTTTCATTTTCTAGTTTAGTTTAGGTAGTTTAGTCAAAAGCAGTTTCTGTATTTTGGTTCGCATTCTACTACAATTGCATTTCACATCTTACGGAGCTGGACTTAGCATCTAGATTCATTCATCTACATCATATCCAGAATTTAGAGCATTTGGATTAAGCACTAGAAATTTATTGCTATCAGAAGATTAGTTGTTTTCTCATAATAGAGTACCCTGATAGTCTCTGATAATCAGCTAAAGGAGAAGACTTGCAGAGCATTCCTTGACTAGTGAAGCTTAACGACACATCATTCTATGATCTTTGGTTCGTGGTTGACCTTCTCCAAGATCCGCACATCATTCCATTCATTTGTGGAGGAGTTCTACATGATTAGGTCCAACCTATCCGTGTACACATGTTACATCTCTTCATTGGAGTTTGTGACCTTCCTTGGCTAACACAGAGGAATCTATTGTTCTGGAGATGATATATATTGATGTAATAGATCCCTAGGAAAGCAGTTAGGAATTGATTCATAATCCTTAGTCTAGATCTTTGGGCGAAGGAACTTCAACGCTAAATCTTGAGTATTCTAATATTTTGTAATTAGGTTTATGAGTCAAATTGTAAGCCTGCATGATGCCGACCAAACTGTATTTGAATTCTATTATATACTGAATGATTGAATATGTATTTGTTTCATGTCTTTGAGTTGTTTCTGATGTGTTTACTCTTGATGCACGGCCTAGACAGTTCATTCTGTGAACCCTCCTACAACAACTGCACCAAATATGAATGAATAATACTATTCTATTTATGGATGCAATTTTTAAAAGAGATTAATTAATTGAATGATAGGATGCATATAATGTATAGATGCATAGTTTTCAAATCCAAGAGGATAAGAAAAATATGAATCCCATGAAAGAAGGAAATGTCTTTTACCCATTTATGCTATCCTACCTAAGTAATAAAAAGAAAATACTTAAGTAAAATTAATATAATAAGGTGAAATTAAATAATTACACCAACATTGCTTAGAAGAGATAATTAATTTACTTGTTGAACATGCTTATAAATATGCAATTTCTACTTTTACAAATCATTCCCAGAATAGGTGGATGGATATGCCCTCTTCAATTGTAGGAGTGAATGGGGTAGATTGCATTCTATTAGAAGTAGTTTTGATTTAATTTTATTGCTTTCAAGTTATTTTGAAAAGTGAAAAATAGAGCCAAGGTTATGTCAAAAAATTCTTAGACTCCTTTGAGTGAGAATGCTTATTTTTGTGCATTTTGGGAACCAAAGGGTATATTTAGATTTTGAAAATTTTATGTATTTTGTGAGATAAATTTTGGAATTCTTAGATGATATCATCAATGGTGAATTTAGGGGTTTTTATGGTTGTGAACTTTTTTTATGAAAACCAAAAACTTGAATTTAAACCTTGTTTGTATTTTTTATTTTGTGGGATGAAGAGTGTCATGCATCTTATGAGTTTCTCCACCTTTTGGATATGGAGATCACAAACTTTGTCCTCATTTTGTATGCCTTAACTTTTGGGCTAAGGTTGACTTTTGTTTTGTGTTTTCCAACCTTTGGATGTGGGGATCCCAAACTTGGACCTTGTTTTCCATGCCTTAATTTAGTGGGTGAATGATTCAAGGACAATGAAGTTTGACTTTATTTTTCATGCCTTGACCATAAGGGTTGTTGGGGGAAATAGCCTACGAAGCAAAAATCTTATGATAAAAACCTACTTTTACTAAAAAGAAAATTTATGCAGTTCATCCAAAAGCCCCAAATCTGATGTTGGTAGTTATGTTGAAGATAATATATATATCTTTGTAGCCTATATATATCTTTGTAACCTTGAAAGGTAAATAATTGTAATTGTAGCTGCATGAAGATTATAATTTTCTCTGAGCAATAAGAATACTGATACTTTCCCTTGTGGATGTTTCCCTAGCATATTGCTAGGGTTTTACCATGTAAATCCTTTTTTTGTTTGATGTGATCACTCATTCTATTATTTTGTTATTTTTTTGTTATCTCTATTTTCTTCATAACTAATTTGTCTTCCAATATTGTATAATTATGGAGCTTAAAGTTTATCATTAAAACCTAGGTTTTTCAACAAGGAAAAAGGTTGAGTTTGGACCTAGGATTGGATACTAAGGTTAGGAATAGAGTGGACCATGTTGCACCTTTGAGATTAGGGATGTCCTAATAAGAAGTGTCATATGGGTAACATAATGTGATAAAATGAATTAGAGATTTAAATAATTAAATGAAATTTAAACCAAGATAATTCTAATGTCATTGCTTGTGCTAAAGGCCTATTAGGGAATCATGCAAGATAATGATGAAACTCTACATCTAGTGCTTAGTAGTTTTTTTAGGTTATTTTGATTGGGTCATTAGTACTCAATGTGTCTTGTGTTTTACTACTTAAACTTTGTGGGTGTTACCACATCTTCATGTGTGTTTTGGTTGGAGGCCATGACCCTTGTTGTAGTATGTACTTGATTGAAATGTATATTATCTTGGTCTATGTGATGTCATGATTTATATCATAGTTGATATTGTATTGTGTGTGTGCATGATTACTTGATCAATCATCTCTCAGTTTAGAGGGATGCCCCTGAGGGTTCCACATGGTTGGGTGTTGTACCTCCATTGGGGCTAGCTAAATTTATGGATATACTTGGAGAGCATGTTGAGTTATTTCTTTAGTGGCATGGTGGGTCTTCTGGTATAATTATATTCCTTGAATTAATGTTTGATGCTCATCTTGTTAAGTTGTATAGATCTAATTTATCTTCCATACTTGAGGTTATTCTTGCAATGTTGCTCTCATCTTATATCTTATAACAAGAATTATTATTTACCTTGTTTCTTGAGAACCTTGTCCCTTCAGGAGGTTCTTATTTGGTGAATATAGAGACCATAGGTGCTCAAACATTTGGTCCAAGATATTTTCTCCTAGCATGAAAATCAAGGAAGTAATGCCTCGTTGAGTGAGAAATTAGAGCTTGCTAGTTTTTGACTTGTAATCTTTTTGCATTCTGGTCATGCAAATATAAGTTTCCAGTTCAAATTTGATGGAGCCTAGAGTTTGGACTTGATAGGGCATTTTTTAGGTTGTAAAATTTCATTTAGACTTCAAAGTCCAAACTATTTGTTTCCAAAGTTTAGGGTTTTTTGGATATTTTGTATAGTGTAGAATGTTGTTTAGATTTTGAAGTCTGAGTTTGAGTTGATCAAAGATCAGCCCTGAGGTAGTGTTTTTCATGATGTAAAGTAACTTCAATCAGACTTTGAATTTTGAATTTAGATTATTTCCTTCCAAACTTTGAAGCCCAAAATGTGTTTGCATTGAAGTCAGGCTTGGCCCTACTATTCGCATGTCTTGTAAAATGCTTATTAGGGGCCAAAGCCTAAGTCATTGAGGTCCAAGTAGGTAGTGAATGTTGTAGGTTGTAACCTAGAGGCTAAACTCTATGTGTGTGTTGTAGGATGTAAACTGCAACCTAATGCTAAATTTTGAGGTGTTAGTGCAAGATGTAAATTATTACTTGGGGGTCAAAGGCCAAGTTGTTAGGCTTGACTATGGAGCTGAGTGTCCAAGTTAAAATGTAATTCTAGATTGGAAGGATGAATTGCAAGGTATAATTGAAATATTGAGTTGTAAGGCCAAGTGGGAAGTTTGAGCTTTTACAAATTTCTTCCTGGAGCCCAAATCTTGCAGGAAACCCTCTCAACTCTGAACTTTATACAAAGTGGGTTTTGAAGTTCAAACCTTAGGAGGTTGGCCTTTGAATATTTGAGTCTTGGGATGACTAAGGAGTGGATCCTTGACTAAGGTGTTGGGGTTCATCCTTTGTGTTATAACATGCTCAAAATTTTATCAAAAATCCAAAATATTTGTGCCCTTTCCTAGTTTTGCCTATTAGTTATAACCAATCTAAGATATCTTAAATGGGGCCCTTTATTTGACATGTGAACTTTGTGTTGAGCCTAGTTTCCCTCTTTCTATATTTCATATGTATGCCAAAGTGCTAAATCCAAAATCTTCTAAGTTTAAGTCTTTGTCGAGCCTTTTGTGCCTTCACAAAAATTGTTGGCACTTTTACTAGTTCTCAAAACCACTCAAACGTTTGACGAAGTCTTCGTTGGTGATTTTATTAGTCATTAGAACCACTCAAGATGCTAATAAAAAGTCATCAACAAGTAAGGTGGGTTTCCAAACACTGTCGAGAGCTGACAAGGTTTTTGAAATTGACTTCGGTATTGACGATGACTTGGTTTCGGTATTTGGAAAGGCTATCACAACTCAAGTTTGGGATGACATGTAAGGATGGAATGAAGATGAAGGAAGAAAATATAGAAGAGGATGTTTCAAGGAATATTTTCCTTCATTGTCTATTTCAATAGTTGTCACAACTACCTGAACTGTCGACAAGGTCTCTGTTAGCTATTTCTATGGTTTTAATAACCTCTCAAATTGCCAACATGGTTTTGAAAACCACTAAATTCATCAAAAAGAATAGAGGATAAAAAAATGATAAGGGGGAGAAAGAGAAAAGAAATGAGGTTCTGTCAGTAATTTCCATAGGTTTGAGAACCTCACCCGATCGCTAACAAGCAAAGGGGAAGATCAAAGAAAAGAACATGGATGAGGACAAAGATGGCTTAGTTGGCTCCATCGAATATTTCAATATTTTTAGAACCACTCAAACCACCAATGAAGTATTCATCACTGATTCACTTATTTCTCAAAACCACTCCAATTGTTGACAAGGATCTAATTGAAGCTAAGATCATTGACGTGCTTAGGTTTGTGGTTCACTGAAAATTATTAATAGAGTCTGAATGAGTCTAAAAGTGTCTTTCATGGTACCCTACATTAAAACTCAAAAGACTATGGCACAAAAGACTATGTCAAGGTGGCACTCAAAGGCGAGGCTCAGATTTTAGTTGCCTAGTTGAGGACTGAGTCCCATCATCTTAGGTGTGAGACTAGGAGATGGACGTTTCCCAAGGAAGACTAGGCTGAAAGAACCTGCATTTTCTACAACAAAGGTGTGGTTGAAACTGAGTGGCATTTCATCACTGAGTGTGATGCCTATGCGGATATTAGAAGTCAATATGAAAAAAGTTGGAGGGTTGATAGCCTTAGTGTGTTATTTGAGGAGGTGTGGATTCACAGTACAGCTGGTCTATTGATCAAGCTTCATAACAAGAGATCTAACCTTGAAAAGAAAATGAAAAGGCCTTGATGGGTTTTTTTCTGAGCCCCTTAGACTGATTTGTCTCATGGATGTTATTAAAATCTTTCATTCATTCATTCAAACACCCCATCTACCTTCTTGTATGACTCATGACACCATTAATAGCCTTGTATGGACATGGTATAGTAGGTGAAGCCTTCCATACACCTAGGTACCTAGGCCACCCTTCAAGGATGCATTTTGTAAGGGCATGGGTGAATGGTTTGACTTGGCATGGGTGTAGATGTAAATTCATGGGAGAGTGATGCAAGTAGGCATGGGTGCCTACAAATTTTTTTTCATGCTAGAATCTATATCTAGGCTACAAGAACAAAATTATAATGCAATATATATAAAACATAATAAAAAGGATGTAGAAGAGGTTAGTCATTTGAACCAATTAGTGATTGTATGCTTCATGCTATTTTTAGGGCATCAAATGCTACTTGTTTGGTTTGTAAGGGAATGGAATACTTTTGTAAATCATAGGATATGTTTTAAATGAACACAATGCATTAAATGGAACGTCTCCATGGTAGTTTCTAATTATTTAGGAGGATGCTTGAACCTATTTGTTCATCCTCTCTTACCACATTTACTAGTATGAATGTAACAAAGTTTAGATAAATGTGTGACAATATTTCAATTTATTAAAAAGCTTTTGTGATGGTCTTTCCTTCTTTTTCATGTGGGTTCTTGTAGTTCTATTATAGATTATTAAATATGTTTGTTGCATGAAGTGTAAAATATTCATCATATGAAAATGAAATCTAGTTCCATTATGTTATGTTTTGTGGATGCATTTCCCTTCTTTTCTATAGTCCTTGACTCTATTTCCTAATGGTTTAGGCACCAGTCTGATTGGTGAAAGGCCAACATCTTTCAAATTTCAATCAATCTCTCTCTTGTTAGTTGTAGGAGTAGATTAGGTCCCACCATGCCTTCATGGTTCAACATTATAAACTATAATATATTATACAATTGAAATTAAATATCATTAGAGGATCATGTTGGTGTGTTCCCCCTCTTACCTGGATGTGTATGCAATGTTAAGTGGATTCATTTGTTGGGGAACAATACTATGTAGTAGTAATATTTTGGTGTTGAATAAGAGTGGTGTTTCATCTATTTGTTAGAGGTCTTGTAGGTCTATATGTGGCCAATGCTAACATGAACTGAGTGACAAATCTTAGAGTTCATAGCATATTGGGTGTGGATGCTTAAGGGCCTTGAGCATAAATTATTTATTTCTCTTTAATTATCCTATTGTAGGACCTTAGGGAACACCCACTTGGCCTTGTAGAGCCTAAAGTTGAAGGTGAGTCTACATTTCATGCCCTTACCTGATCATAATTCCTACCCATTATCTTTGACAACATATCCCTAGCCTTAGGTTTTGGTGTTGGTCTTTACAATTTGTGGAGATACATGTTTGAGCACCAAAAAAATTGGCACCATTGCTATGGATGAAAGTGTGGGTTCTAAATTGATTAAATACTTTGCTAGTGGAGAGAAACCCAAAATATTTTCTTGCCTTGGAATTTTTGCTTGCTCCAAGGTTTTCCTCATTTTATGAGGTGGTGAATCTGTTGTCCTACTTTCAATGTTCTATTGTTGGTGATTGTGCCTATTGGTGGTGTTACAAATTTTATTCCATATCTAGTGCAACAATGGATCTGGACCCTTGTTTCCTACTTAATTAATAAAAAACATGTTCTAAGTTGTTTAGAATTTGACTTAGACACAATGTGAGTGATTCAGACTCCACGCAACACATGAACCATATCCTTGCTATGGGTGACCTCCTAGTCACTCCCACTCTCATGGAAAGAGCTAGTTGAGTGGAGTTATAAATGAGGGGTTGTTTTGTTCAAGCTGGAGTAGAATGTCGCGATCATGATTAGGTTATTCATGTGATGTGTGTTTGTGTGTGTTTGATGAATGTTTTGATGGAAGTGTTCAATTTTTGCTATCATTATGATAATGATATGACCTGAGGGTCACTTCTCCTAAGTCTAGTGCAAAGACTATTTTGCTCATTCAAGATGTGAAGGCGTTCTAACCTCATTTCCTCATTTTGAATGCGTTGTATAAATTCTTGATAATCAATGATTTATTGTTGGTTTTCATTGACTTCTCTTATCTATTCTATGTCTTGTTAGATTTTAATTGGCTAAGGGAAGTTCTCTCTAATCTTGTCTAGGATGGATTTTATCCAATCTTCTCTAATGCATGGTCACATCAAATGCTAGACAAGAGGGAGAAATGTTTGTTGTGTTTATTTTGATGAATATGTTGAAGATGTTGACCTCATGATGGAATAAAGGATTGGACTTGATATTTAAAAAAATGTTTTCTAATGTTTTTGTTATTTTGATGAATGCAAAACTATATGAATGTAAAATAATTTTTTGTTCTTTTTCTCTAAATTTCAAAATGATCTAATTATCTAGGAAGGGAAAATGAATGCAACCTACATGATTTTCTTATGCAAACTAAACTATGTTTTTGGGGGTCAATTTTTGGTTTGTAATCTAATGAAATTAAAAGTTGTAACTAATCTAAATACAATGAAATGAAATTAATCTAAGAAAATAATTTAAACTAATCTAAAAAAATTAAAATACAAAAATTACTCTAAGAAATCAAATTAAATTTCCTATCAAGAGAAAAGAAAGCAATATATTACTTTCCCAAGAGGAAAGTTTGATCTAATTACTACTAAAATCTTGAAGAGCCTATATGAATCAGGTGACAGTTCTTGGTGTGAATCCTTGGAAGTCCTTTTGGTAACTATTTGTTCCTCTATAGTAGCGAGGTCCTCCTTGTGGCAACAGGGACAAAACAAACATGAAAGAAAGTGGCTATGAGCTTGGAAGCTATGCAAATTGGAAAAAGGCAATTGATTCAAGCATATGGATGATATGAAGCATGAATGTATTGAGCTATGAAGCTATGAATGAAAGAAAAAGACACACGAGGTCTTACAACAAGCATAAAAATGCTATGGAGACAACTATTTTCCAAGAAAAAAATAAGAGTACAATAATTAATTTGCCTCCCCAAATGCATAGAGGAGGGGGTATTTATAGGCTAGAAATCCACACCAAAGGTGGTGGTTATTGGGGAGTTAATAGAATTGACTGATGAGTGATTTGTCTCTGACTGGAAGTGAAAAATGGTTGGAGAGCATATCATATAAGAATAAATGGAGATAACAAAAGATTGATTGAGAGATAAGAATAGATTTATTGAGAGTTTAGAAATATTTAGGGGGAGTGGTCATTTGGTTGTGCATGAAGGAGCTCACCATCAAGAGATAAAAATGGAGCCAAAATTGGCTAAAAATATGGAAGAAAACATGTATGGAAAAGACGATAGGGTCACCTATTTTGAGAAGTGGGTTGGCCCTTAAATTAGTAGGGTAGGGCACCCCTAGAGACTTAGGTTAAGTTTTGGGGTCACCCAAGGAGACCCTAAACACAATAGGGGTGACCTAGGCATAGTGGTTTGAACAGGTGGTTTGAAAGTGGGAAAGTGGTCTTGGAAGGTTGAAAATGGTTTGCGAGGTTTGAAACAAGGAAGGACACATCAAGAAAGTGGGTCACCCCTTTTACCAAGGTAGGTTGCTCTTGGAGACCACATTTAACTTGTAGGGTCACATAGAGAGACCATGAAGTCAATAATAGTGACCTAGATAGAAAGGTTTGGACATGTAAATTGAGGGTATAGAGGACTTTGGAAGGTCAATTGAATGATCGCAAAAGAAAGAATGATGAAGAAGCCCCTAGGGAAAATGAATTTGCCCTCTTGGAAGGTGGATTGGTCATGTCGTCAGGGATGGAAAGTGACAAGAGTGGCTTGTTGACCATGGGCTAGGTGGTCAACAAAAAAATGTGCAAGACCTTAAAAGGTTAGTTTGAAGGTTAGGGAGGCTCAAACAAAGATAAAACCAAAAAAATGTGTTCCAAAGATAGAATTTACTACAAGGTCTATATATTTCATGCTTACATGTACATGATTAGGACTATAGCTCATCATTAGACTGCAATGTAGACCTATGCATCTTTTTCATACTTATAGGTTTAAGTACATGTACTTTATTCTTCTTGGTGAAAATTTGTTCTTCCCTAAGGGAGGCTTCTACTTACAAGAGATGCAATCTTGTTTCAACATATTATGAATTTGCAATCATGGCCTTTAGGTCTAAAATTTTCTCTAAAGCTACTCCTTCATATCCACATTCCAGTAGCTCAAGCCTTTAGTATTATGTTGATGAGTATGACTCCAATTGTTGTAGTGATACATGTTATTCTAGCTCTTGTAGTCCTACTCCATCTCCATTTTATTCCCAAAACCTTGTGGCATCTATAATTAACCATGATGCCATTTTGAGATAATAAAAAAAATTGAATGCCAAATCAAATTGCTTGAGTCCAAGTTATAGTCTAATGCTCATCATGCTACCACAAATTATAAGGTGATACTCATGTGAATGCATTTGCAAATTTTATGAATATCTTCCAATTTTATAGTGAGGACATATGGATGAGTTTCTTTATTATATATCTCCATGGAAGTGTACGTGTATGCTTTGGTGGCCTCCCTGCTCATCACTTCTTTACTTGGCATGATCTTTGACTGCTTTTGAGGAGAAATACTCAAGATAGACCTTGTCGTTCTTATCGATGGACTTGTAAACATCAAAAGGAAAGAGGATGGGTCTAGTAAAGATTTTAGTTATATGTTTTCTATGAAACTTTCCAAAATCCAAGTGATTATAGCCCTAACACCTCTACATGCATTAAGATTCTCTATGAGGCCTATGAGGTTGGCTTGAGCTCTATGCTAGATGAATTAAAGCTTATAGGTCTGCAACAAGTTTATGAAATGGTTGACCATATTGAAAGAATAGAGATGAATATGTGACTCTATGCTAGATGAATATAGGTATGCAACAAGTTTATGAAATGGTTGACCATATTAAAAGAAGAGATTAATATGTGTCTAGAATATTGAGTCCAAGGGTTCAAGCTAAAAAAATGCAATATGTTAGGGATGCAAAAGAAAATGTTGTGGTTGGTAAATCTTTGATGAAAGATGGGAAGGATAATATTGCATCATGGAACAACTATACTGACGGGATTGATAGTTTTTTCACTTATTTTAAAGTGGATGGGTCATTTCATGGAGAAGATAACAATGATGATCATGGCTTGTTTGATGAGCTTCCATGCTTTGTCCCTCTGGTAGGTAATGAATATGACAATGATAGTGTAGATACTCATTGTGAGATGTGAAAATAGCGGCCTAATCAACAATGAAGTAATTAGATCAATCTTTCCTCATTACACATTGGAACACAAGCGACCAAGGGCTATAAGCTTGGTTGCTATCCCTAGATAAGAGCTAAGCTACAGGTTGGTGGGGACTTTGTTCCTTGATGAAAAATGTGTTGACTAAACTATGTAAATGAGGAGACCTAATGAGAAAACTGAGTAATAGTACAGACAGTAGTAACAGAAGACATGAAATAGGAGTAGAAATGAAATAAGTGGACAGAGAGCAACTTGTCACCAGAAGTAGGGTCTGTTCGAGCAGGACACACGCGCTAGGCACCCTAGTCCTAGGGTTTTAGGGAAGATATACTTTTGTGTGAAGATCTCCATCTTTGTAACCTTCGTCTGTCCATCATTCATTGATATCAAAAACCTTCACTCTAGATTTGCATACACAAGATGAGGAAAAACTAGTTGTGCTATATAGGGGCTTGCCTTGGTCAAACCCCATGTAAGTGCTTCCACTACCACAACATCGGATAATAGATAGAGTACATGTTTGTGATGATCAGAGGTAGATAACTAATAAAGATTTCAATAATCGACTGTAATGAAATGAACTCACCATGAAATCCAAGTTGGACTTGATGTTGCAACACTAGTTGCAAACTAGGAGATGTTGGAGAAGGAAGAAGCTTCCTCAAATACCTGCAAAGGTTACTGCAATAGTAGTAATGATAATTCACAAGTAGAGAGCTTTAGAATTGTAGAGAGAGATTGTAAGTATATATCAAGTATTAATTCAAATATCACTTTGTCATCCTCCTCAAATGAGAGGGAGATAGCTACATATATATGAATCTTGATTACTTTCGAAAGAGTCATGTTAGGCTGACAAAAGGTGTATCACCCAATGTAACAAAGCTGACACAACAATTTCAAACTTTTTTCAGGGTAAAAGGTTAGACCCAAGTGTTGGGTGCCCTAGTCCCAGCTAAATCTACCCTTGAAATCTTAGCAATTAGATAGTTTATAGTTATTTCTTAATTAGGTCCTAAAGCAGGCACTTCACGAATGGAGATATACATACACATAAAAAGGAGTACTAAACCTAGTGTGAAATTGTAACTTGTAGTAACAATTTTTGACACTACATTTCTAAATTTAGCCCCCACTTTAGAGAGGGTATGAACTTATGTTCATACTCACACTAAAGTATAGAGAAGATAGATCTCTTCACTAAACATCGAAGAAGTAGAATGACACTAAGTTGAGAGGTGAGATAGCCCCAAGCCTGGGATTCTATGAGTCTACAAATGCTTAGAAAAAGAGGTTACATAGATGAAAAACACATAGCAAAGATCACACATACACATATAACACTTATCTGACAACCATGGTTAGCAAAATAATATGGTCAAATCCAAACATACACAACTAATACATGGAGAATACATGGAAAATAAAAGTATCAAGGCATGATTCTCAGGCTAGCAAGTTGTGTTATGTTAGGAATCAAACTAAAAACACATATCATGAGCCACAAGCTAGTAAAATCCATTGTTTACTAGGTGGTTGTGAATGCATGGAAAAATTAAAACATCATAGGATAGTAAGATCCGTAGATTTACTAGGTGATTTCCATTGTCAACAAGTAGCAAATGAAAGCATCATAGGCTAGTGAGATCCATAGATTTACTAGGTGCATTTCATGTCAACTATATCAAAAAATTTAGGCAAATCAAAATGTACTGTTTGTTGGGTAACTCTAGTGAAATTGCTACAAAGATAATCAAAAGGTGTTGCAATAGCACAACCATCCATGTCGTGTGTGAACAAAGTGAATCACATAGCGAAGTGTATGCTCCCACCTTAAAGTAAATGCTAACACCATCAGGGAGCAATTGCCCTTAAGGTAGAGAGTGATACATGCAAAACAGGCATGAGAGCTTTTCAGAAGCACATGCCTAAAACCTATGTTTCCAAAAGCTACATCACGACGAGGGGTTCCTCCAGGCATGATGTCAAGCATAAGGTAACCTCATACAATAGCACCAAGGGATCTACTTGACTAGATTCAATATATGAATGGTTGTATAAAGGGACACTCATTTTAGGAAATGTCATCATCCTCTAGCTAGTAGAACTATGAACATAGAGGAAGAAATATCACATGAAATCAAAGAAAATAAATTTTGGTTCAACAAAGGGGATGCTAAATCATCCAACACTCTACATCATCCCCAATAGGCATAAAATTGCATTTATGACAAATAGAAGAATGAAGATACATAAAGAGGAATGTCACAATAGATTCATTCTCTTTGTATCCTTGCACCAATGAGAGTGTCAAGGGTCATCCAAAGAGAACTAATAAATAGAATACATGTCAAGAAACACATACAGGGAATAACTTTGCATACAAGAATAACATGAATAAGATGAGGGTACCACTCTTGCGAGTCAAACTATAGCAAATCATCCCCCTCCTAATCTTTCCCATCATAAAGAGATGGCAGACAAGATGCTAGAGGGACTATAACAAGTGCGGTACAAGGAGTAGTGCCTGGTTCATGATGTGTTGAATCAACCACTAGGGAAGGATCCTCATGCATGTCCCCATAGGCCAAGTCCATCAATTTTGTTAAAATCAAGGATAACTCTAAAAGATTTTTTAGTGGTTCAGGAGTTTCCTCATAATCACTATCAAAATAAACCATAAGGGGTGATATAATAGTGCTAATAGTGGGGTTGTGAGCACTATCAATCATAGTTAAAGAAGAAATAGATGGATTCTGTAGATTCAATGGGTGCTTAAGAATTTGGAATGGCTGATATGGATAAGGCTCATGCTTACGCTTAGGTGAAGGAGGTGGAATGTCAAGGTCAATGGTGATGGGATGCAAGACATCAGGGAACACCTGGTGTTGGGTATGTTGGGGTGGAACCATTTATTATAGAGCACTACTCGAAACAACTTTGTCATTAGGTAGGTCTAAGTGAGCCTAGATGGTTGTGAATGCATGGAAAAATTAAAACATCATAGGATAGTAAGATCCGTAGATTTACTAGGTGATTTCCATTGTCAACAAGTAGCAAATGAAAGCATCATAGGCTAGTGAGATCCATAGATTTACTAGGTGCATTTCATGTCAACTATATCAAAAAATTTAGGCAAATCAAAATGTACTGTTTGTTGGGTAACTCGAGTGAAATTGCTACAAAGATAATCAAAAGGTGTTGCAATAGCACAACCATCCATGTCGTGTGTGAACAAAGTGAATCACATAGCGAAGTGTATGCTCCCACCTTAAAGTAAATGCTAACACCATCAGGGAGCAATTGCCCTTAAGGTAGAGAGTGATACATGCAAAACAGGCATGAGAGCTTTTCAGAAGCACATGCCTAAAACCTATGTTTCCAAAAGCTACATCACGACGAGGGGTTCCTCCAGGCATGATGTCAAGCATAAGGTAACCTCATACAATAGCACCAAGGGATCTACTTGACTAGATTCAATATATGAATGGTTGTATAAAGGGACACTCATTTTAGGAAATGTCATCATCCTCTAGCTAGTAGAACTATGAACATAGAGGAAGAAATATCACATGAAATCAAAGAAAATAAATTTTGGTTCAACAAAGGGGATGCTAAATCATCCAACACTCTACATCATCCCCAATAGGCATAAAATTGCATTTACGACAAATAGAAGAATGAAGATACATAAAGAGGAATGTCACAATAGATTCATTCTCTTTGTATCCTTGCACCAATGAGAGTGTCAAGGGTCATCCAAAGAGAACTAATAAATAGAATACATGTCAAGAAACACATACAGGGAATAACTTTGCATACAAGAATAACATGAATAAGATGAGGGTACCACTCTTGCGAGTCAAACTATAGCAAATCATCCCCCTCCTAATCTTTCCCATCATAAAGAGATGGCAGACAAGATGCTAGAGGGACTATAACAAGTGCGGTACAAGGAGTAGTGCCTGGTTCATGATGTGTTGAATCAACCACTAGGGAAGGATCCTCATGCATGTCCCCATAGGCCAAGTCCATCAATTTTGTTAAAATCAAGGATAACTCTAAAAGATTTTTTAGTGGTTCAGGAGTTTCCTCATAATCACTATCAAAATAAACCATAAGGGGTGATATAACAGTGCTAATAGCGGGGTTGTGAGCACAATCAATCATAGTTGAAGAAGAAATAGATGGATTCTGTAGACTCAATGGGTGCTTAAGAATTTGGAATGGCTGATATGGATAAGGCTCATGCTTACGCTTAGGTGAAGGAGGTGGAATGTCAAGGTCAATGGTGATGGGATGCAAGACATCAGGGAACACCTGGTGTTGGGTATGTTGGGGTGGAACCATTTATTATAGAGCACTACTCAAAACAACTCTATCATTAGGTAGGTCTAAGGATCAATAAATAGTTGGCTAGAACTCTTTGTAGACGGAGCTAAGGATACTTGGACCATAGGAACAATCTTTTCAACCTGCTCGGTCATAAAAGAGATGGGAAATGGCAGGTCAGAGGGTGGGGCTAAGTCAAGGGATGGTTGCATAGGAGAAGGACTAGAGGGAAGGGGTTTGACCCCTAAAGCAAGCTGGTGAGTCATAACACAATGTTGTTTCCTATGTTGCTTCACATTCTAATTTCATCTTGTATAGTTCAAAGCATTCTTAGGGAGAACCAAGGTGTTTCCCAACCTAGGTTCCAAATCTTCCTCTACTCGAGGAGCAGGAGGAGGAATGAAAGCAATCATTGAAGGTTGGGAGACAATGGGAGGAGGGTTTCATAAGGTAGGTTGTTATTCTCTCATGGCCTATGGAATAGGAGGACGTACTAAGACATCCACATACGATTGAGAAAACACAAGGAAAATCTCTTGAACCATGGATTGCTTTCCTCTAGAATCTAAAGAAGCGGGAGGAACAAAAGCAATCCTTGATAGGCAGGGAGATTTAGGCTATGTAGGGTGTTTGCCTCATGGTTTTGGGTAGGATGGAAGAGGTGGAACCTCAGAACATATACCAGACACTTGGGTTCAAGGAAGGATTCCCAATTCAGGTTGTGGTATGTTCACTTCTTGCAGAACAAGGGGATCTACTATTGCAATTGTAGAAGATCAAGGAACTTCAAGGGTAGTAGTTGAGATAGTACACAAGGAAGCACCAGTAAACAATTGAGCAATTTGATTAGCTTTGGTTTTTGATAGGAGATACATAGAAAATCATTGTGAGGGAAAACAAGCTCAAATGGTTGTGGCTAGAAGTAATCAAGTGAAAAGTTTCAATGGAGAGATAAGGGCTTGAACCCACTATGATATACAGTGTGCACCTATCCCTAAAATGGAAACTTTAGACACTTATGTATTATGGAGGGGACTACCTTCATGGAAGTGAGCCATGGATATCCCAACTTCACTTGAAATTTATTTGAGGTTGGAATGATGACCAAAGACACATCCAGGACTTTTGGTTTGACCTGGATGGAGAGGGTCAAGGCACCAAGAGTAGGTTGAGTGAACCATCATGTGCTCTAACTGAGATTTTTGATTTCTCATACTTATCTTGGTATGATTCATACACATAGAGGAACTCCTCTATAACTACATTTTCCAAGCATACAGGATCAATGAGTACTCCCCTTGTGGGTTTGTCATTAATCCTGGTGGTAATGTAGAGAGGACCTTCAGGTGCATAAATAGAGGCATCAACATGGGTAAAGGAAATGTTAGACTTAGATTCATCTGGTTCTTAGTGAGGGTAAGCATCTATCAAGGAAACTAGGTTTTCTAAGTTCTTATCTTAATGATTAGAATTTATTGAAGTAGGTACTCTATCGACAAATGGTTCCATAAGGTTAGCATGGTTAGGAAGTGGATTTGTGTAAATTCACAAGTTTTGGTTTGGTGAAGCTATGGATTTATTCCCTTTGTCATTCGCACTAACTACATGGATAACATTAGAATCAATGAGGTCTTGCACTTCATGTTTAAAACACATGCATCGCTCAGTGTCATGTCTAGGAGTTTGATGATATTGACAAAAGGCCTTTGGGTTGAAAGGAGGTAGCAGTTTGGAAGTGTTGACAAGGTGAATAGGAGAAATCTAAATGAGGTTATTGTTAAGAAGCTACAACATGATGGAATGAAGGGATTTAGAAAGCTGGGAAAACTATAGAGTCCTTGGTTTAAACTTTAGGGGGTCACAACATAAGGTGTTGCGACCGCAACATGTGATTGAATATTGTTCGAAGAATTAGAGTTGATTTTGATAAAGTTTTTGTTTTGTTTCTTGAATGATTGAAAATGTGGAGTAGTGGAATCAGACCAACTAAAGGGAGCCAACAAGGAAGAGCCCTTAATATTGACTAACTGATAGTTGGTAATCACGAAGAGTCGTGTAAAGATGTGTAAATGAAGGATATCACATTAATAAAATCTTATCACAGATGTGCGATTGTAGTTTTCCAATGAAAACCCTTTGCACATCAGCATCTAAAAAAAATATGGAATTTGAGAGAAGAGGGCTTGGTAATGCCCTATGAATTTAATCACTTTCTCCTTCATTCCTTGTTTTCAATGAACCAAATTAGTCAATATAACTTGAGGTCTGATATTGGCTTGAAATTGTTGGAAAAATTGATTGACAAGTTGTTGAAAAGAATTAATTGAATTGTTAGGTAGAGAGAATAACCAATACAAGGCCATGTCTTTTAGTGTCTAAGGGAAGAGTTTAACTAAGAGAGCATCTTCGAAGAGAAATTTGTTGTACAAAGAAGTAAAGGCTGACACATGGTTGTTAGGGTCTCCTTTTCCAAAGTATTTCTCAAAAGGGAGCTTCAAACTTATTAGGCATCAGAGTTCCAAGGATAGATAGGGATAATGTACTATGAGTGTAATAATGTGGAACGGTAGGTTGTGATTGACTTTGACTCATGGTTGATAATTGTTATTGTAAGGAATTTGACATTTTGCAAAAGTTGGTTTATGACAGGATCAATAGGTGGAGTAGCTTGTGAATGGATGAAATGCAAAGGAAATGAACTAACAAGATGATGAGACACAATGTGATTGACATTTTGGTAAGTGAATTATGGATGAGATTGGCTAACAATAGGTATGGAAACATTAGGATTAAGGCTCTGATAAGTAAATTGGAAGCCAGAGGAAGGTGGGACAGAGGTAAAGTTCCCACTTGTCACCCTAGAACTAGTGCTAGCACTATTACCAAGTTGTGTAGTGATGATGACAATGGAAGAAGTGAATATCAAAATAGAAGATTTTGACATGGGTATTGATACATGTGTCCCCATTTGGTATTGAGAGGATGCGTTATTGAGGAGATCTGCGTAGCTAGATGATGACATAATGTTATTATCCACTATGTGAGCTAGACCATGTAGAACTTCCACACCTTGTGGATCATCAAGTAGCAACTTTTGTAGATTCCCTACAAGAGGTACAACCTCCCTAGCCAAGTGTTCAGTGCCCAAGAATTGTTGGAAAATAGCCAACTCACTATCTAGCTTTTGAATTCAGGCCTCCAAAAAATGGGCTATGGAGTTCTCAGCAGCATCAAGAGAGGGTTGTGTCTCAGAGATCATTGGCAAGGTGGAGATGTGATCTAGAGATGGTTGTGTTCCAGAACTCCCTGGGATGAATAGGTTATCAAATTCAAGTTTTGATGTGGAAATACTAGATCTAGCTAATGGATGGGAGTCCATTAAGGATTAATAACTTCTTCTCATAGGTTGTTCGTATTTGAAGCACTAGGTCACAAAACTCATAAAGCAATTATTGATTTTACAAAACTCGTGTACTCTTATGAAGTGATAGAGAAGAAAGAGTAATGACAAGACAAATATGTTGATTAAGGGATATAAGAATTAGAAAATGTTGTTTATGTTTTCTTTCTATTCTAAGATAAAAATAAAAGAATTTAAGTTTTTTTTCTTTTTAAACTAAACACATAAAGTATTGTAAGATATGCAATATAAGTGTCTAATCAATTAATTAACTAATCAAACACAACAATGAGATCAAAAAATGCAAGTGTAAGATACATCAAGTTCAACAAAATGTGAGATGTCAAAAGAGGGGCCTAATCAATAATGAATTAATTAGATCAATCTTTCCTCATCACACATTGGAACACAAGCCACTAAGGTCTATATGATTGGCTACTATCCCTAGATAAGATCCAAGCTACAAGTTGGTGGGCACTTTGTTCCTTTGTTGCAATAATTAGGGATTGATGACAAATGTGTTGACTAAACTATGAAAATGAGGAGACCTAATGAGAAAACTGAGTAACAGTACAAACAATAGTAATAGAAGATAGGAAACATAAGCAAAGATGAAATAAGTAGATGGAGAGCAACCTATCACCAGAAGCAAGGCCTGTCAGAGTAGGAAATGGGTGCTAGGTGCCCTAGTCCTAGGGTTTTGGGGTAGATAAACTTTTGTGTGAAGATCTCCATCTCTATAACCTTCATCAGTCCATCGTTCATCAATATTAGAAACCTTCACTTCGGATCTACATACACAGGAGGAAAAATGGTTGTGATGTATAGGGTCTTGCCTCGGTCAAACCCCATGTAAGTGTTTCCACATGTCTACAACAGTGGATGATAGATAGAGTGCGTGTTCATGATGAATATAGGCAGATAATTGATAAAGATTACAATAATCAACTGTAATGAAATGAACTCACCATGAAACCCTAGTTGGACTTGACTTCACAATACTAGTCATAAACTAGGAGATTTTGGAGAAGGAAGAAGCTTCCTCAAATACCTGCAAAGGTTAGTGCAATAGTAGTAATGATAATTCCCAAGTAGAGAGCTTTAGAATTGTAGAGAGAGATTGTAAACATATATCAAGTATTCATTCAAATATCACTTCATCATCCTCCTCAAATGAGAGGGAGAGAGATACATATATATGAATCCTGATTACTTTTGGAATAGTCATGTTAGGCCAACAAAAGGTGTACCACCTGATGTAACAAAGCTGACACTATAATTTCAAACTTTGTTTGGGGTAAAAAGGCTAGACCTAGGCACTGGGCTCCCTAGTCTTGACTAAATCTTCCCTCAAAATCTCAACAATTAGAGAGTTTACCATTATATCTTAATTAGGTTCTAAAGTAGGCACTTCACAAACATAGATATACATACAGTGCTAAACCTAGTGTGAAATTGTAAGTGGTAACAATTTTTGACACTACAATCATATGAAGGTTGAAGTGCTTTATGCTTCACTAATTCTTAGGCCTACTCCTATTTTGATGATGACTTATACATTGATTTGTATTAGTTAGATGACTAAACAATTTCTAACATCAACAATTATGACTACCATGATGATAGCTTTCATGCTAACCAAGCTATGCATGTTGCAGAGAAAGTTCTTGTGCTGCAACACATTCTGATGCTCATGGGTGGGAGAATGATGAAGAATATAGTTTTTTGTTTGATTACAATAGTCAATATGATACCAAATTTATAGAAATGTGATTGAAATAGAGAGGTAATAGGATGTATTCAATCTATCACTTGAGGTGCCTCAATATGACTCTTATGTTGTTGATGATGATGAAGATGTGGATCAAGTTTTTGATCCAAACATAGAGTAGAACATCATGAATAATAATGATATATGCAGCCACATGCCATCCAAGGGTTTGATGTGAATACTATTGATTATGAAGCTTTCCTTTGTGATGAAGGTGTAGCTTCTACTATTGTGGGTAATGGTGATGTGGCTAAATTTGAAATATTTATTTGGTATAACATACAAGGGAAGATGATGTTGAGCTACAGTGCACTAGTGAGTGTGAAGACAAATTTGTTATAGCTCAATTTAATGACATGCCTAACTTTGAGACCTTCTAGTTTGTTTTGTAGTATGACTCTTCTCTTTGTGTTGTTCAAGGTCTAGTTCAAGTATATTTTTCTAAAATGTCTAACTTGGAGACTTTTAGTTTTTGTCTGAACTCATTTCAAAATGTCAGCAAGCCAAGTGAATGCATCTAGCATGGACAACAATAGTCTTTTCTTCCCCATTCATTTAAATTGGGTTGTAAATTTTAGTTGGCAAGAGGAAGATCTTCATTTTTAGCTTAAGCATAACCCTCTTGGTATTGGTAGTTTGCATGTGCATGCATGTAAAAGGCATCTTTTTCTACTATTGGGCAATGCATATAACTTCACCTTGAGGGGAATCAGTTCTTTCTTTAAGCTAGTCTTTGGCAGAGGTAAGAGTATGTAGTATTTTATCCATGGCCTCATGTCATGGATCTCATTTGTAGGGTCTAACCTACATGTGTTTAAAGTTTTTGTTACAACTATACTCAATGTCTTTATGCTTCCATGTCATTGGGTTGTAATGTTATTGCACATTGTCTCCTTGTGGTGTTTTGCCTTGTGCATTTTGGTTTGTTTGTTTCCCTACCCTCCTCATCCTTTTTTATTTTGATATGCTCTTGGAGATAACTAGATCATCACTATGCTTGCAAGAGACACACAACCCTAACTAAAGCCAACATTGGCACATGATAATGTTTTTGTCAAAATCTTAAGTATTTGTACCCTTTGTTCCCCTTTCTTAGTTTTTCCCATCAATTATAACTAATATGAGACATCTTAAATGGGCCTCTTTGTTCAACATGTGTACTTTCTAGTATGCCTAGTTTCAACCTTTCCATATTTTAGATGTATTTCAAAGTGATAAATCCAAAATTTTCTAAGTTTGAGTCTTTGCCAGGCCTTTTGTGCCCTCAAAAAACTAGTTGGCACTTTTACTAGTTCTTAGAATCACCGGAACCTATTGGCACCAAAATTTTCAAGCCTCATATTTGTAAAATCTTGTGAAATTCCTCAAAATTTTCCTAAGGGGTCCCTATGCCTTTACCCTGATGCATATTGTTGGACCCCTGAATTTGGCTAAGTCTGAAATCTAAGGGATCTTCCAAATTCTAGATTCTACATTTTAACTCTTAGGATTTGAAACCACTCTCAAACATCCTAACAACATATACATAAGATATAAAATTAAAGTATAAGAAGGTAAATGTCATATTTTATATCTTATGCATATACTAACCTTGCAGGTTTTTTAGTCTCACTGACACTTGAGAACTTTTCCCGAGATCCATTTTCCCCCTGCTTCCCTACTCCCTACTCCCCGCTCCTCACTCTCTTTCTCCTTCCGAAGTTCTTGGTCAAACATTTTTCTCAACTTGACCCCTCCTTTTCCCTTTGGGACTTTGAGTCTAGCTGGAACTTTTGGACTTGATTCTAAAGTTTCTCATCCCATCAAACTCTTGATCCCCACCAACAGAAGGTCTTCTAAGTTTGAAATCCTTCTGAACCCTCTGAATTTTCAAGTCAATTTTGAAGGTACAAAAAACAAATTTTTAGATAATTTTTTGAGGAAATGGCTAAGTATTTTGTGTAGTTTCAGATCAAATTTTCATTTTGGACCTTCATCACTTTTGGTTTTGGTGGGACTTCAGGCCCTGCTGACACCTTGGCACTAGTTCCTGCATGCCAAGTTCTCCCACTGTCTCACCACCCGCCAGAGGCCCAAAAACACCTAGAAATGCATGGAAACATGCCACCAACTCTCTAGACCACCATTAATGTGAAATGGGTAGTTGAAAATGAAGTTTTTATGGTAGTAGGTGGAGTTGTTGGGATTTTCCCTCCTATTTTTCCATCAGATCCGAGATGCAAAGGCTATAAATACAAGTTTGGAACTCATTTCAGGGAGATTGGTTTTTTGTGTGTAGTCTCCAGAATACATCTACAAGTACAGAAAGCTGTAGGGTAGTAATTGAAATGCTATTTTAGTTCATTAAGGAGTGCAAGCATGTGAAGTCAAAGGAGTTGATATTGTATATATGGTTTTTGTTGTAAAATGTCTCTAGGTTATTAGGTATGTACCCAAAAAGATTTCTTAGTTGGAGTTGGGTATTTTTCTTTGCCATGTTTGATGGCACAAATGTAATATTGGATCAGATGAATGTGGTAGCATTCTAAAAATATTGCAAGCTTTGAAATAATCTCTCTCATGTTATATATGGGTATGTGCAGTTATGTTTTGGATTAGTAAGTATGTTCTATTTCAAGATCTCATATTCTGTGGTGTATGCAAATACATAGCTCATTATACTTTTGGTTTCAATTTGTTGTTTTCTTAATGAACTATGACTTTGTTGCCCATAGATTTAGCACTGGCTTGGAGCCATTCCTATCAGCCTCACATCATTTTAAACAAACAAAACATTAACTAGTGGTTTAAGGGAAGAACCATTATTTCTGTGCATCCTTGACTATCAGTATAAATAGGCAATTATTTCAACTAAATATAAATGAATCTATTTCATGTGGGTCATGCATGTATAGTTACATCAGCTATATAGGGGTTTTGTGATAGCCAGTTGTTCTTGGTTCAGTGAATGTTTTTGGATCAAGATAACAAGTTGGGTTTGGCTATTCATTGGTTTTTAGTTGATCATCCTGTTTGAACTCAATACCTATAGAGGTATACCCCTGGGAATATCCCTCTAGAACCTAGCTAAGCTTGAAGTGTAGAGGAGTCTACCCACTCTTGTAAGTTTCCCAGAATTGCCCTAAACTTGTTGACAAACCTCTTTCCAATCACCTTGATGACACCCCTAGCCTAGGTGATTGTGAAATATTTTAAGGTTTTGGTTGTAGTTATTTTGGGAACCAATAGAAACTTTGAGAAAGTCTTCTTCAGTGATTCTCTCAATTCTTAAAACCTCTCAAACCACCAACAAACAAAAGGTGTTAGCAAGTATGGTAGGTTTTGAAACCATTTTTGAGAGCCAATAGGGTTTCTGAAACTGACTTGGGTGTTGATGATGACTTAGTTTCAGTGTTTAGATATTCTTGCAACTCAAGTTTGGGATGACATGAGAGGATGAAATGAAGATGAAGGAAGAAAAGAGAAAAGAGGATGTTTTAAGGAATATTTTCCTTCATCGACTATTTCGATGGTTGTCACAATCACCCAAACTATTTTTGTGGTTTTGATAACCTCTCAAATCGTCAATGTGGTTCTAAATACCACTCAATTTGTTGACAAGCATAGAGGATAAAAAAGGATAAGGGGGGAGAAAGAAAAAACAAATGAGACTCCGTCGATGATTTTCATAGGTTTGAGAAGCTCACCTAATCACCGATAAGCAAAGGGCAAGATCAGAGAAAGGAACATGGATGAGGACAAAGATGACTTAGTTATCACCATTAGCTATTTCAATGGTTCTTAGAACCACTTGAACCACAAAGGAAGTATTCATTGGTTATTCACTTGGTTCTCAGAACCACTCTACATCAACAAGGTTCTGATTGAAGCCAAGATTGCCAATATGATTAGGTTCATGGTCCACCAAAAATTGCTAATAGAGTTTTAATGTGTTTAGAAATGTTTTTCATAGTGCCATGTGTTCAAACATCCCACCTACCTCCCCACATGGATTAGGACACCTTTAATGGCCTTGTATGGACACGGTGTAGTAGGTGAAGACTTCCCTATGCCCAGGTATCTAGTCCTCCCTTCAAGGATGCATTTTCTATAAGGGTATGGAAAAATAGTTTGACTTGGCATGGGTGTAGGTGTAGATCCATGGGGAGTAATGCAAGTGAGCATAGGCACCTACAAACTTGTTTTCCAGGCCAAAATCTACACCTAGGCTACATGAACAAAATTGCAATGTAATATAAACATGAAAAAAGATGTAAAAAAGGTTGGTCATTTGAACCAATTGGTTATTGTGTATGTTTCATGTTGTTTCTAGGGCATCAAATGCTACCTCTCTAGTTTGTTAATGAATGGAATATTTTTGTAAAGCATAAGTTGCATTTTCAATGAACATAATGCATATGTCTCCATGAAAATTTGTAATTATTCAAGAGGATGCTTGAACCTAGTTATTCATCCTCTCTTGCCACATTTTCTAGTATGAATGTAATAAAGGTTAGATAAATGTGCAATATAATTTTAATTCATTGCAAAGATTTTGTGATGGTCTTTCCTTTTGTTTCATGTGGGTTCTTGCAGTTCTATTCTAGATTATTAAATATGTTTGTTGCATGAAGTGTAAAATATACATCTATATAAATGCACATCTAGCTACATTTATGTTATGTTTTGTAAATGCATTTCCCTTCTTATTTGTAACCCTTGATTATAATGCCCAATGGAGAAATAGTCTAATTGGTGAAGGGCCAACATATTTCAAATTTTAATCAATCTCTCTCTTATTAGTTTTAGGAGTAGATTAGGTTCCACCATGCCTACATAATTCAACATTATAAATTGTAATATCTTGTACAATAGTGAAGTTGAACATCATTAGAGGATCATCCTAGGGTGTTTCCCCCTCTTACCCATGTGTATGCAATGTTAAGTGGATTCATTTGCTGGGGAACAATATTGTGTAGCAAAAATATTTTGGTGCTAGGTAGGAATGGGATTTAATCTATTTGTTGGAGGTCTTGTAGGTCTATATGTAGCCAATGCTGACATGAACTCAATGGCAACATTGGGGTTCATAGCATATTAGGTGTGGTTACTAAGGGCCTTCAGCATAAAATTGTTTATTTCTCTTTATTTTCCTATTTTAGAGACCTTAAGGAACACCCCCTTGTACTTACAAATCCTAAATCTAGAGGTGAGTTTACCCACTCACACCAATTAGTCCACTAATGCCACTATATGAGCATAAGTCCTGCCCATTACCTTTAATGACCTATCCTTGGCCTTAGGTTTTGGTGTTGGTCTTTAGGATTTGTGGAGCTACATGTCTAAGCACCAACACTTTGGACTAGGGGCCCTACCCTTCCTCTAGATCTCATAGCTAGATTTAGTAATAGTATTTTAGACTGTGGCACTATTAGTCTTCTGCTTATGTTTCCATGCATAGTGCATTTGTAATCATGTAAAGTTCATCATCGTATTATGTCATGGAGCCTTGTGCATGAAATAGTGCATTATGACTTGTTGCATGTTAGTCTTGTATCATGGAAATTTTGTTTTTCCTATTCTTAGCTATTAATGTCTTGGGAAAAAGCTTAGGGCATTACATTTGATATCAAAGTCCATGTTGTAACATTGGGAGTTTTGGGTTGTGTGTTGGGTCTTGTCTTCACCATGTACTTTTGCATTCATCTTGTGGTTGTTCCTTGGTATCTTCTCCATATGGCATTGTGATGGAGTATACCATAACTGGGGATAGTAAGAAAAATTTTATTTAGCCTCTATCTCCATCCCATGTGTGTGATGGACCCTCTTGATGCTATGAGTGCTATCATTGAACTTATCTTGAAAAGGTAGATGTGTTAATGTTTTTGATTAAGATAAGATAGTTTTAAAAGGGAACTCTCCCTTTTACATCAAAATAGCCAACAAGACCAAGAAATGAGCCCCACGAGATGTGGGGGCATCACCCAAAAATGGCAACAAAAGGTAGAGCAAGAACAATCAGGACCAAAAGGAACAACAAAGGAATAAATGGGAACAAAGAAAACACAAAAAGAGGGTAGCTATCCTTGCTCGGCTAACATCTTCAAACTAGAGGAAACTTTCCACTCATTGGCGAAGAAGTTGACTTGATCTTCAAAGAAGGCCTCAACGGTGTCATCCATCACCAAAATACCTTTATCTTTGTTAACCTTAGCAATTCTAGCACGTGTTCTCCTAACAAGACCTTCAACCATGATTGGGCCAACCCTAATTTTTTGGAGTCTTCTTTTCTAAAGTTCATTTTCAGAATAAACAAAATAGTAGCCAAGTTTTTTATAGTGTTCTTACTGAAGGAAACTATCTCCTGTAGCTTCCTAGATATTTGTTCTTGCTCCTTATCCATGTAATTTAGCCTTTATTCAATACTCTGGCTTCCCCTACTACCCAGATAGACAACATCTGATTCCTCCAGCACAATGGTATCACGATCCTTGTTTGGCATTTTGGAGGCTTCATGACCCTTGGAATATTTGGTAATGTCATTCATCCATGCAACCAACTCCTTCAAGATATAATTTTGTAAATTAACTGCCTCCTCCACCCTGAGAACTTTGTTGGATAGATCAAGATAACCATTGCATCTGTTGTCAAACTTAAGCAAGGGGGTTTTTTCCCCTAGAGACCAAGGGTATATTAGGGACCTCCAAAATATCTTTACCTTTGTTGTTGGTAACATTAGTATTGTCCTTTCTCACCTCTGAGGGGTTTCTAGAAATAGTTATGGTTTGGGCTAGTTTAAGGGGGTGAGGGTTAGTGTTAGAGATTCTTATTTTGATAATGTTGAGCCTAGCACACCTAATGGGGACCTCCAAATTTTGGGGAATTGTGAAAGGGTTGATCTTGATAGATAAGGGAGGGTCCTCATAGGTAGAGGAAGAAAGGGGGGGTACAGTAGGGCTAGCAACAACATTTGGGCCAGCAAGGTCAAGATAAATCTTTGTCAAGTTGATAATTCTATCAAGGGAAGATCTAGTTGTGGTTTTAGCCACCTGATGCTATTGTTAGTTATGCATTGAGTGAAGCACTTTATGCTTTCTTGGTGAATGACTCATATGAAAACTTGTGGAAGGAGATGTGACCAAGTCATATGCATGGTAATTCATAAATAATGAGATGTGTTTTTTGAAAGGATAACAATAATGAATCATGTGTTTGGTTCCCATAACTATATGATTATCATTTTATTTAGTGTGCATGTGGGTGTATGACATAAAATTGCTTCTTTGAAGGAGCTACTTGTTGGGGTAGGACAAGAGTCCCCAATTATATTTCTCCTTTTGTATGATGTATAAATGTTTGTTCTTTTTTATATTGTTAATCATTTACAAATATTATGCTCAACTAAGCATCGACATGAGACCCATACAAGCTCTTGCGAGCACAACCATGAGACCAATACAAGCTCCTTTTCAACAAACACACTAGAAAACCACAAATGGAAGACCAAGAGTCACAACTTAGAAATCCACTTATTAGATGTCCCTTTGGGATTCAAACTTGGGTCTCCACAATGAGAACTCACTGCTTTAATCAATTAAGCTCAACCCCTTGGACAAACTATTTTTCTTATGGTGTTGATCATTTGAATATGCTCTTCCATGATGTGAATGTTGCATGTTATACTCTTGATCATGTGTGGATCTTATTGCAAATTATGTATATCATCATGTGGAAGAAGTGCTTGGCTTTGATATGATAGAATATTTGGGTGAAGACTTAAGTCCCTAATTTGTTTCTACTTATTATGTGCCATCATTGAAAGAGTATATTTATCATATTTTGATGTATTCTTAGTATGATGCTAGGTGATAGAACACTCCATGTCATGTTTTGTGTTATGGTGCATCACTTTGTGAGTCAAAATATTGTTGAGTTTCAATTTGATTATGGTCTAGTATGTGAAAACTAGTGCATTGGTAAGCTTGTCTAATTGCATGATTTTCTCTTGAATGTAAGATTATGGTTGGATTTAATTTATATCTTGGAAAAATTAAATTATATTTGATGTGTTAGCCCCTGGGCTACTCCTTGTCAAAGTTATGTTAAGGCCTTGCAAGACATTTGTATGTGTTTTCCCTCTCCTGCATCTTGTTCATCCTTGAAATATTTTACTTGTGTCCCCTAGGCCTATCTCATTAATCCTAGTGTGCTCCAAATCCTTAAGAATCTCTGAAAACCCCTAAATTGGCTGTGTTTATCCCTATCAGCATTTTGAACCTTGTTTGAACCTTTCAGAAGGTTCAATGGGCCCTAAAAAGCCCAAAATTACAAAAAAGGCTAAATATCAAAGGTTGTCGGCAAGTTAAACTTGCCTTTAACTTGCTAACAAAGTTCAATGGGCCATTATATCCATGAAATTCTAAAATTGTGAGGGAAGGCTGAAGTTAAAAGGATTTTGGCAAGTTCAAAGATTCTTGAACTTGTTGACAAGTTCAATGGTGTTGAGAAGCTTTGAAATGCTGATGAGGAGCAGAAGTGAATGGATTTTGTTGAGTTCAAATGTGCTTGAACTCACTAAAAATGTGATAGCATTGTTGTGTCTTGCACACATGCCCCACTTTTTGCATTAGCAAAATGGGGACCCCCTCTTTTGCATGATCTTTTGAGTGAGTTTTCTAGTCTTTTCAACATTTCAGCTTGTTATGTGAGCATTGGGTCTTGATTAATCAACTTGATTTGAGCGTAGAGTTTTTGATGGCTTCTTTCAAGGATAATTGTACCCCTTTTATTCATGTCTTAATTGGTGAGGTTACATTTTTTGGTGTCAAGGTGGGTACATGCATGTAATATTCGGTACATATGGTCATGATTAAATGGACTTCAAATTTAAAATCACTCGTCTTCATGACATTATGTATTAAAGGCTTAAGTTGCATTGATTAAGGTTCAATTCCATGCTCTTGGTTATATTGTGTCATTTAATATATTTTGGAGCATTTTATTGGTTTTATAAATCTTAATGAGGTGATGGTTCAAAGTCAAAAGTGTTATTATTTCTAGAGGTTTAAGTTGGTTAAATCCATCTTTTTGGACCTTAAAATGATTTAAACTAGTCCTAAAATCCTTCAAATAATATTTGAATACCAAAATTAAATAATCAAGGAAGGAAAATCACTTTGTTTTTAATATTATATTGTTTTTAGCTTAAATTTGATGGCATAAGAGAAAAAACAAGAAAAAGCAAAAAGCCATTAAAATGGCTATAAAATAATAATTTAAAGTTATTAATACCTCATTACAAGATCTTACACATACATGTATGGAATAATTCTATTTGCAATTATTAATTACTTTTTTTAAGTAATTTTATCAAAAAACGTGCATAGGATGAAGAAAACAACTACTTTTTCAGGGTTTAATCTCATGGGTTGCCATCATTTTTATTTTTATTTCTCTATTTCCTTGTCTGGGTTTCATGAAATCCTTGATTACATCCTCAATGTGTAGATTGTGAAGATTTTTAACAGGTTATGGACTGATTTTTGTGTGAAAGAATTTGTATTCATCCATTAAAGGACAAGGGTTTCAATTTTTTATGATTAATATTGTCATTTATCTTTCTATGTTTTTGTATACCCTTCAAATGCATCTTGGATCTGATATTTGATTATTTTTATTTGTGTTTGCAGGTCAAGATCATTAGGGGTTTCAAGTTAAAAAAAAATTCTCAAGATCTCAAAAAAATAAAAAAATAGAGAAAAAGAGTGAGATACTAATTTAATGGCTATGAGCATTTATGGAATTTTAATCAAGGGTTTTCTTTGTAGGGTTTCTGGTAAAATGTCAAGGATCTCTATTTGTTTTTCATTACATGCATAGGAAGAGTGAGTGATAAAAAAAATTCATCTCCTAGGGTTTGAAACAAATGAAGAAAATTATGTCCAAAACTGCCTTTTTGACTGTCCTAAAACAACAATGTGTATATGGTCATAAAAGCTATGGAACCTTGAGAATAACCTTGTCATTGGCCAAAGGACTTGAAGAAGAAAGTTTATAAGAATCCTATATGTAAATTCCAATCATTGTTTCACTTAAAATGATAAAAAATCAGTCCCAAAATTGAATTTTGATAACCCAAAAACCCTAGGACAGACATGATAAATTAAACTTCTAATTTTGTTTTGACCTATACAATAGATTCAAAGGCTATTTTTGAAGTGGTAGGAGGCTTGAGAAGGTAGTAAAGATGGAAAGGTTAAGAAGACACATGGAGAAAATAAGAAAATCAAGAGAAAACCTCAAATTCGTGAAGTTGCATATGTCAACAAATTTGACAAGTTGTCCTTGACTGACCCATGAGCCAATATGAATATATTTTGAGTTATAATGATTGAAATTGATTTGTTTATGAACAATTTAATGCTTGGGTTTTTTTATTGCAGGTCTAAGAAGCTAAAACATGAAGGAACAACTGGAGCCACCATGGAGGAACGAAATCTCAGAGACACCTTATTGTCCCAGCCATGGAGAAATTTCATTTTCATGCCCAAATCACTGCACCTGCAAGATGAGCCCTAGATGATGTCAAGGATGATGAATACAAACCCTAGGATCTCTTGCAACACAAAAATCAAACCTAAGCCACTGTTGTACATGCACATTTGGAGTACAAAATGGTGGAAAATGAAGAGAACCATGTCATGTAGTTGTTGCAAGATGGAATGTGCCTCCTTGTACCTGATTTGAATCCCTATTCATGAATGATGTAGCCCTCCACAAGTGCCCAGCTTGTTGTTATAGATCTAAGATGGAGATTTGAGGTGGAAAAATGAAGGAACATAAAGAATGAGGGTTTGAAATACATTTTCCATGATAGAATCAGTCACTTGTAGCTGCATACTCATAGTTGCACATGGAAAATAGACATCTATAGCCACCTATTATGCATAAAATAACTTTCTACAGCTGCCTATGCCTTTATTATGAATATTTTTCATACTACAACAACTTGTCTAGGATGTAGTTGCAAATATTTAATATTTTTTGGCTTCCAAAAGTTACTTTTTGTCATATTTGGAAAACTTAGTAACAAAAAGTAAATTAAAATATTACTTTTTGATACTAAGGGAAGATTATTGATGAAGCCACATGGGATGAAGTGGAATATTCCTTTCCACCAAAATTGACTTTTGTGTTGGAGCATCAAATGTGAGCCATTGGATTTTAGGGTAAAAAGAACTTAGTATGGAAAAGCTGATTTGAATATGTATATAGTTGAAACTCATTGTAAGAGGTTAGAATTTGTGAGAATAAGTTAGAATTGGTGAAGAAAAATTGGTTCTTGTTGGTGTTTTAGAAAAAACTCATTGAAACTCATTGGAAAGCAATTGTACTATTGGGATTTGAGGGCAAATACATAGTATTTTTTGATTTTTCATGTTACTTTCATGGTTTTATCCACACTAAGTTTAGGAATTGTTGATGTTTATCAATCTTTTGAGATTAATACAAGTTTACTTCATGGTTTCTAGTCAAGATTGTGAATGGAACTTGTTGAGATTTGTTGAACGTGTCATCATACAAAGTTTGTTTCGTGGTTTCTAAACATCAAGATGAAGTATTTATTTCATTTTCAGCTGAAAATTCATGGATATTTGATGAGTTTGCAAAGTGTTCATACCACTAGTAATTTGCTAATTGTAAATTACCTTGTGTGGCTAGCCTGAACACCTAATTTTACCATTGAAGATTGCACCTCCTTGAAACTTGATTGTTGGGTTTTCATGATCAAATCAAGGATGGTTAAAGTGTTTGCAAACTTGTCTATCCATTGTTGAGGCTGAAATGATGGAATGGGTTTAAGATTTAGTTAGGTTTCTTAGTATCTTTCTCACTTTTTTATTAAATCTAGTTAGCATAGAGTTAGAATAGGGTTTTCAAACTTGCATGTTGTTGTTATAGAGTTGATATTTTATGAATGCAAGTTGATATATTGTTGGTTATGAGCTGAAATGATAAATTTTATGGAAATATATGATTAGATCAATTCGCTTATGCATTTCTAAATCTGAAAATTGATTGTTTTTTGTGTAATTTAACCTTATTTGTTGAAGTTTGTCCAAATTTGTGTAGGCCCCTTGATTGGAATAGAAAAAGACATCATATAACTATGTTATCTTGTGAAGGCCAATACGTAGTAGTATAGACCATGGGGTAGTCATTTTCCATATCTTTGGGATTTGATTCCTTTCAAGAGAGATAAGATAATTAGTATTTTATCTAAGTTGTGTGTAAAAACACCCATCAACAAGCATGAAGAAATAATGAAGGATTTCGTCAAGTTCCATGGTTCATGAACCCATCGAAAGTACGACAAAGGTGAAAAGAAAAAGATAGAAAAAAAAAGTATGAAGGATTTCAGTGAGTTCAAAGGTGCTCAAACTCCTCAAAAATGCAAAAAAGGAGTGAAGGTTGAAGGTTATCGGCTCGTTGACAGGTTCAAGAACCTTTGAACATGTTTACAAGGTTTAATGGTACACCAAATTATTGAAAATGTGATAGGGAGGCAAAGGAGATAAAGAAAGAATAGAGAGCAAAAGACAAGGATGAAGGAAAAGAAAGAAGAGGGCTTGTCAGTGAGTTCAATAGTTCATGAACTTGTTGATTTGCTAACAAAGAAGAAAAAATAAAGGAAAAAGTTGAAGACAAAGGGTGTTGGTGAGTTCAATGGTTCTTGAACTCATTGAAACATCAATGACCAAGTTCAATAGGCCCCAAAACCTTGACAAAGCATTTCTTAGTGCTTGTAACATGTTTTAACATGATTTTTTTGCAGGTTCCTCAGTTTCAAACGCTTGTATGCCATCAAAGAAAAATTAAAATGATTTGTAGGTAGGTGGGCATTGAATGGAGTTGGTGAGGATGGTACATAGGTAGATGAGCTAGATGATTCCTACCCAAATTATAGAGTAGAAATGTGTGCTATATATTCATGAAATGCAGTGTTATTTGTGGTTGGTCTCTAAGCCAATTTCTAGGTTTGCAAGTGCCTCAGGGGATTTTAGGCATCAAACAAAGCCAATCTTGCTGAAAAATGAGGGAACACATCTAGTATAGTGTACGAAGAAAATTTAATGCACATCTATGCAGTGGTATGTCTCCATGGCCATTTGCAATGATTCAAGGGAATGTATAGTCACAACTATATATTTTCTCTCACCACACTTGTTGGTGTGAATGTAAAAGAGATTAGATAAATGTATGACAACATTTTAATGCAATACAAAGTTTTTGTGTTGAACTTTCCTTTGTTGCATATGGGTTGTTATAGTTTAGTTCTAGATTAATAAGTATGTCCACTACATAAGATGTAATCTCTAATATGTATGTAAATGCACATCTAGTTCTGTTGATGTTTTATTGGATGTATCTCCTTCCTCTTTTCTATTCATGACTCTGTTGCCCAATGGAGTAGGCACTAGTCTAGATTGGTGAAGGGCTAGAACTATCTTTTAATCATCCTTTGTCTTGGATCATAGTTGTAGGAGTAGAGTTAAAAGTAGATTAGGTCCCTCATGCTATTCATGATTCAGTGTTACACAAGGGATTAATCTTAAGAAACCTAAAATTGTCTAAATCATATGTGAATCATGTTCTTGCATGCCTCCACCTTGTAAATTGTGTAAGATAAGTTAAGTGGATTCACCTTAAGGCATATCATGTTGTTATCATTTGCTGGTGCATTTCTAGGGTGTGTTAATTATCTTAATTAGAGGTCTTATGTAGCTAGTTTGTCCTGGCCTAGTGACAAATCTAGGGGTCAAGTGTACGTTGGGTATGTCTATGATTATTTGTGTTTCATTTGATACCTCTAGTAATACCCTCCTAGGTCTAACTGAGCTTGAAGTGTAGGAGAGCATACCCACTCTCGTCAATTCGCCCTTAATCATCCTCAAACTATTGATGAGCCTTTGTTCCACTATCTTGATGACACCCTTGGCCTAGAAGGTGAAGAACATACTCTAGGGTTTTGGACCTACAATTTTGGGAACCAACATGATGGTTGGGTAAACTTATTAGAAACCCTTGTGATGATTTCCTTACAAACTATTTTATAAGAAAGTTATTTTTTAACACTAAGTAATGAATAGGAAAGAAAAACTATGTTTTGCAATCTTGTGTGAATGTGATTACCCTGTTATGAGTGTTTATGTAATATATCATGAACAACTTGCACAGGATTTGTGTATACATGGTCTTGTGATACTGGGTATCCATCCTTGGATTGTGTGCACAAATACAAGTATGGTGGAGTCATACTTGTCTGATTGCTTGGTTTTACACCTTGTTGAGACCCAACCTTGGAGTTATTGAACTCAACATGTGTGGAGTTAAGTATTGGAGTGGGAAAGTTTAGGAAGTTATGGTGTTATGTTACTATATTAGCCTAGGATGACCCTTGGTGACTATACCTTAATACATGAGAGTACCCCTACTTATCCTTATGATTGGACCCATGTGTAGTTTAGAATTATAGCCTATCTTACATTGCTATTTTGATGATTTTGTTGGCATCTGACTTGTGAGATCTTAGATATGGTTTGTGTATGAGTTATGGTCAAGACCATGATGTTGAGTGCAAGTTTGGTCTTATTTTGTATGTGATATTTTAGTTATGGATGTGTTGCATTGGGAAACTTTAGCTTTGTGATATCATTAATAGTTTTGAAAATTGTTATTGTTATAGCATGTTAGAACTTTAATTGCATGGAAGTTTGATTTATGATATGTTGGGTAATTAGAAATTTTCCTCCTACATGATTTCTATGAGTGCCTCTATAATTGGATGGCTAATCTCATTGTAAATTTCTTTTTCTGCAAGCTCATGTAAATGACTACATAGTAGGCATAACCATGAATTTCTCCCTTCCTTATTGGTGGCTTGATGTGTCATATAGAGAGGTAATGTGCAATTTTATGAATTGGGAACCATAGTTTGTTATCCATATGGCATGGTGAGTGAAGATATGATCTTTGATGAAATACTATGTTGATTGTACCTACATTTGAGTTGTTGACTTTATATAACATGCATTAAAATATGTGAGTTCTTGTGTGCATGTGGAAATGAATAGTGATTAAGAAATTCTACTATAATTGAATTTTAATTATTGGAATATTCTCTTATGACAAGAATAATGCATTTGTAGCATCTACCTTACCATGCTTTATATCCTATTGGGTAGCTATAATTTTGCTTGCATGTTCTTGTGATGGTTCCACCTTATGGTTGCTTGTTATGCTTACTAAGGAGATATAAAGAGTTATGATCTTATGTTTTATGATGTGATTGGAATTTTAGAATACTCATTCATGTAGTCCTGTTTGATCACATTCTCTTACTTGCCTTGGATTCTAGTAGTCTTAATTTAGTATAGTTTTTGGCTCCCTTTCTTGTGACTAGAAATAGTCACATAGTTCACATAAAGCATAAATTCAAGATTGTAATACTTTCTTTCAGTCATTGATGATTTTTCTATCTATTTCTAAGGACCAACATTGAGTTAATTATCTTTTTATGAGTAATGTAGTCACCAAATTCTAGATATTTGCATATCTTGTGACTTTTATGGTCATGCTTGATTTTATAGTTAAAATTGAACTCATTTATTTCCTTATTGTTGGAATTGATATTTATTTCACTTTGGTGTTATTTTAATTATCGTAGCGGCTATGCTAACATGTTTAAGTTGTTGGTCACGTATCATGCAATGGTCTTATCTACCATGTCCAAGATGGACCGTTGGTGGATTGTATAAGGGAGTGAATCACACAGAATGTAATAGTTCTTGATTCTAGTGTTTGTTAGAACTATGGTAGTGCAAATTTCTTGCACTCTTTTGGAATTTTAATGAGTGTTGTATGAAGTGTTTGAGAAAAGATATAAATTATCCTTGTATTCATGTAGACCACTTGTGTGTGAACACATAAGTTTACGTGAATGTCATGTATGTATGACAATGAGTGATTTATATTTCATTTCAAGAATGAGCTTATTTATTATTCTTATTCAATTGGATCATGTGAATGCATTATGCTTGAAATGCTTTCTTGGAATGTGTCTTGCTTGCTCTATTTTTATTTTGTCTTAGACATGTTACCATGCCCCCTAAGGTTCTAACATTAGTGGAGTGTATGATGTGTTTTAGACACAAAGACCATGTTATTAAGTAACATGAAGGCACACATCATGTTGTTTATACATGATTCCATAGCTACACAGATGCTCCAACATAATGTAGGCTATGAAGGTGTCCTAGTGAGTGTGTTAGCACATATTGTTGACCCCTTTGACATTCGTTTGGCATTGATGTCAATGTGGTCTTTTACCTTGATGCATATTTGAAAGGAATATAATGTTGGTTGATATTTAATGACATTTGGTCATCATTGTCATTCTACTAAGGTAGCTTTGTTCATCAAAGTCATACACAATGGTATTTGTGGTTTTAATATGCAATGTGATAAAAGTCATAAGTTAAGGTTGTTTTTGTTTGATGACCTACCTAGAAAGTCATGGGTGTTTAAGGAAAGATTAAAAGAATTTTATTACATTATATCCACCAGCCCCTTCTAGGGTTACCGGTTCAACAGGGTAAGGATGTATAATGTGGAAAACAAAAGAAATATCAGGTATAATGTAAAGTTAGACATTAATGAATAGAGTAGCAGACTTAGGGTTTGAAATTTGGGAACATTCATCATGATTCAAAGCTTGGAGAGCTGGAAGTTTTCAGTGACAGTTGAGGATTCACTTGTGCAGTTGGGATTTGTTAGTTATTTTTAGTTTTGAGCTAAAACCGACCAAGGTATGGCTATTTTGCACTTTACCAGATTAATGGTTGTTGTTTATCTAAGATTATTGAGCTCGGGCTTTGGTTAGATGGTGGTATGACAAGTATGAGACTTATACTCTGCAAAGAGTCATTATTATGTTTATGTTGAAAGCTTTGATGAATAATCTATTTTGAAATTGTGAAGCACTTCTTAGTGCTGGTTGTAATTGTAGATATACAGATTCTTGAGTCTCAAATGAAAATGAGATAATCAAGAAATGCTTTATATTGAAGCAGAGATTATATTCTATCTTTTTGGTTTTTGAATCATTTTGATGTGGAAATGTTTTGCAAGTGAAGCAGTTGTATTTGCTAGTGAGGCATATCTGTAACCAGTGAGGTTCCTTTGCCAGTGAGGCATGTTGTGTAGCCAGTGAGGTTTTGTCAGTGAGGCTCTGTAATTAGTGGGATTTTATTAAGCCAGTGAGGCATTTTCTTGAGTGGTTTTTTATCCCTATGAGGGTTTTCCACTTATGAAAAATAATGTGTTATGATTCTTTTGTGGTCCATGTGATGATTATGTTTCATACAATTTGGTCTTGTTGTTTTCTTTATCTACTTTGCAACATCTGAGTTTTCATGTTGTTTAAGGATCTGCTATTGGCTATCACATTTGGTTACACTTTGAAATTGAACATTCAGTGATTACAAAGAGATTATGTGTTTTGAAAAACTATTGATTTGTAGTTGATTATTGAAACACTAATTCACCCCCCCTCTCAGTGTTTCTCATACTCCAACAAGTGGTATCAGAGCCATACCCTTGCCAAAAGTTTAACCAACTTAAGGGTTTCCTGGTGGAGTACTTGCTATGGCAAATCAAGAAGGTTATTCTACTTCCAAAGCACCATTATTTGATGGTACTAGCTTTGTCTTTTGGAAATTTAGAATGTAATGTCATCTATCTTCTCTAGGCTATGAGGTTTGGCATGCAGTAGAAGATGGATACACTGCTACAACTGCACCCTCTACTCTAGATGAGAAACTGGCCTATGATAGTGATGCTAGGGCTACAAATATCATCTATTTTGGATTGTCAAATGATATCTTAGTCAAAATCATGGATTGTAAAACTGCAAAGTCTGTATGGGATAAATTATCTAGTATCTATGAGGGTGATGAAAAAGTTAAGGAGGCTAAGTTGCAAACTTTTAGAGCCAAATTTGAAGGTCTAAAGATGAATGAGGAGGAGAAGGTTGTTGATTACATTCTAAGAGTTCAATAAATAGTCAATTCAATTCATGGTCTAGGTGAAACTTTAGAAGAACAAGTTGTTGTCAAAAAGGTGCTAAGGTCACTAACACCTAGATATGAGTCCAAAGTCTCTGTTGTAGAAGAAAGGGATATAAGTAAAGTCACTTTAGATGAACTTCATGGCATCTTTATTGCCTATGAGATGAGAATCTGTAATGATAATCCCTCTAGCAAAGAAATTGCCTTTAAGTCTGTGAAAAAAGATAATGACATAAATCCTGATTTAGAAAGGGTGGATGACAGTGAATCTATCCTTGTAAGCAAATTAAAAAGTGGATCGGGTAGGTATAAAGGGAAGCTACCTTTTAAATGTTTTAATTGTGGTAAGATGGCACATTATGCTTCTCAATGCCCTAACAAAGACTTTGAAATTGATGAAGAAGATAATAGGAGACAGAGAAAGAAAAAAGAAAATAACTTTAAAAAGAAAAATATTTTCAAAAAGAAGAAAAGCATGTTCTTCAAAGATGTTGATGTAACAAACAGTGGTACAGATGCATCCATTGAAAAAGAAGAAGAAACTTTGTTTATGACAATCATTAATCCAAATCAGAATCAAAATGAAAAGGTTGTAGATTAATCTGAACTTGAGGTGGATTTTAAGGGTGAGATGAGAAGTGCTCTAGGTGAAATTAAGAAACTCAACTGATACAACAAAATCAAATTCAAAAAGACATTGAAAACCTGGTAAGTAAGGTGAATAACTCTAAAAAATAAATTGCATATATGAAACTCCAAATTGGAATTTTAGAAGTTACTAAAATGCAATTAGAGATCAAAGAAAAAGAATGCTACACTTTAGAGGCAAAAATTGTTAACTTAAGAAAAGAGCTTGATAGTTGTGATAGCAGTAACAAACTAGCAGATCTTTTAGGTAAACAAAGATACCATAAAGATAAAATTAGTCTAGGGTTTACGGAAGGCCAATGCTCACATTCCATTGAATCTCAACATGCCAATGTTACAAATGAAAAGTTTTTGAAACCATCAGTTGGAAAAAGTAGTAATCTACATTTCTTTGGCCATTACTTCTATTGTAATCAATACAGGCATAAGGCAAGTGAATGTTGTTGAAATACACAGGACAACTAAGAGGGGGAGTGAATTAGTTGTCACAAAAACTTAACTTCATAAACCATCAACAACTTAATTGCTAATAATCAGATTTAACCATGAAAGCATGAAACCATAGACTTAATCACAATCACACATTCAACATAGTAGATACCAGATTTTTGTGGAAAATCCTAAAAGGGAAAAACCATGGTGGGTGTTAGCCCACAGAAAATATATGAGTTATAACAATACCAAAAAATAGAGGCTCACTGCCCAAATTGCTCACTGCAAAGAAAGGCTCACTGCCAAAGGGTGGCTCACTGCCAGGGGGTGGGTCACTGCTAGAGGGTGGCTCAATGCCAAAAATGGTGAACTAATTAAGTAGCATCTACTCCATGCCTGGGTTCAGTTCCATTGAAGCACAATATAACTTCTTTGCTCTGCTCTTTCACACCTTCGCACTTATCTCTTCATTTTCACACACACTATCTCATTTTCACAATTACATTACAAGTATTTATACAAGTCATCAACCTTGGAATGTACTTCAAGGTCAGTAATACATTCATCAACTGTTGGAACAATCTCCAAGGTCAACATTACAAAAACATGCATAGAAATAGGTTTGGACCTAATACAGAAATTTGCTAAGGGACAAATGTAAAGATGTATGTTGATCACACCACACCTTAGCTGGGACTCAAATGCAATTCTTCATGCCACAACATGCTTCCACAATCTTCAAGGCAGCTTCATAATTAGTGTAATCAACCAAGTCAGCCAAGACTGGTGAGAACACTAGGTCTGCTAAGAACATTCTTCATCCATGATCCAATTTTTTCTTTGTAGACCAATCCAAAGGTAGGAACATGATCAGGAGACATCCACAAGCACATTGTAATCACCAGGAACAACCACACGATCTCCAACCACTCTGTCAATAAGATTCTTCAAACCAGAGCAAAAGAACAACACTGTCAACCACTGTCATAAGGAAAGGATATCTTGCAGACCACCAAATCATGAACCATTGTAGTTGAAATCACTTATCATCATTCCAGATTTAACTCTAGAACCACAGACCAAAATACTTCAATGCGGAGGAATGCAGAGCATAACACTTTCTCCCTATCACCATCAAACATACAAGAAAAGCAATTTTCACTTTGATGAACATAACTCACAAATCTTCATACCGGAGGCTCAAACTTGGAATATAATATCTTCATAGAGACTACTAGATAACTTCCAATCCGCAGACAAAGATATTCCTCCTAGAGGAAATGCGGAGCAATCTTCTAGACTATTCTTCTATATGCAATACACTATTTCCACTGCAACTCACTATTTCTATTTGAGGAGCTAATTTTCTCGATATCCTCAACATCAAGATCACTTACATAAGTAAATATAAAGAATCTTACTTATTACAAGCAAGCAACAAAATAGGAGCACAGTTGACACCAATGACAACATAGATATATTGGCATCAATGACAACACTGATTAGGCACATACTTGCAACAATCTCCCCCTTTGTCATTGATGGCAACATATGATGTGAAAAATTGAAAAGACCATCAAGACAAGATTATCCCCCTTTCTCTTTACACATCTACATTTTTTCTCCTGATTTCTCTCCCCCTTTGACATCAATGGCAAAGGGCACATACTTGCATTCTGTTGCTATGATCCAACTGAACTATTACCAACACATCTAGCTACTCCCCCTGAGAGGTAGCTCTCAAAACATCAATCCAAATCAAAGAATGAGACTTTGAACACCACTAGATTGATGCATTCTCATGCATCTTAGTTTAGGGTAGGAGGGGTAATGACCCCTAACCTTTCTCTGAGATACTCAAAAGTATCCTTAGGCAGAGGCTTGGTGAAGATATCTGTAATCTGATCCTTTGTGGACACATATTCCAACTTTACTTCATTCTCTGTCACATTTTCTCTCAGAAAGTGATACCTTATAGATATAAGCTTTGTTCTTGAATGCATCACTCGATTCTTTGAAATATTTATAGCACTTGTATTGTCACAGAAGATTGCAAACTGGTTCTTCATACACAACTCTTATGTCCTTCAAAGTCTGCTTCATACATAACACTTGAGTAAAACAACATGTTGCTACAATTTATTATGCTTCTACAGTTGACAAAGAGATTGAATCTTGTTTCTTGCTTAGCCATGAAACCAATTTGTTACCCAAAAAGAAAGCGCCTCCACTTGTACTTTTCCTATCATCAACATCTCCAACCCAATCAGCATCTGTATAAGCACTAAGAGTGAAATCATTATCCTTTGGATACCATAAGCCATTATCCAGAGTACCTTTTAAATATCTCAAGATTCTCTTTACTGCCATCATATGTGATTCTCTTGAATCTGCTTGAAATCTTGCAACAAGACAAACTGCATGCATAATATCAGGTCTAATTTGAGTTAGATAAAGTAATCCTCCAATCATGGATCTGTACTTTTTCTGATCAGTCTTAGGTGATTCATCAATTTTTCTCAATTTGCAGCCAATTGCCATGGGGGTACATACCGGTTTAGAGTCTTCCATCCCAAACTTCTTTAAAAACTCTTTCACATACTTAGACTGAGATATGAAGATTCCTTTATCTGATTGATTGATTTACAAACCCAGAAAGAAATTCATCTCACCAAACATAGACATCTCAAACTCTTTCTGCATTTCACTAGCAAATTTTATACACATACCTTCATTTCCTCCAAAGATGATATCATCAACAAAGACTTCAACAATCAATATTTGATCACCATTAATCTGGAAATAGAGATTGTGATGGGTAAAATGGGAATAATCAAATGAATAATAAAAACCCAAAACATCAATGGAATGTGTAGATAAAAAGGATTTAAACTAAGAGAGAGATACTTACAACCTTTTACCTTACGATTTCCATTGCTCACCTATTCTTTCTTAATCTTTCAGTGATGAAGATGGCCCTCAGGAAGCTTGCTTCCTTGCTTCGATTCCTCAAGATGACAAGGAGAAATTGCTAGGATACTTGTTGTGTTGAAAATGAGCTTCAACACAGAATGGATGATAGATTTGAAGTGATGTGAAAGTGGGGTACCAATGGCGTGCTATAGTTTCTACAGCATAAGTTTACTCGAAAGTTGGATATGTGAAATAGAAGAAGAGGGTTGTATTTATAGAGTTGTGTGAGAGAAGATCAATGGTGGAAAAGAAATAAGAAGATCAATGGAGTAGAATGTTTGAGAGAACATGCGCGAAAAGAAGAAGGACATGTGTCATTCAAAAAGAAGCTTTGTTGAGTTAACTATTTTCTTGATGAGGATGAGTTTTTATTTCTTAAATTAGAATATATTTTTCTAATTTAAGACCTTTGTTGATAGCTTTAAATCGATTAACTTAGCTTTTGCTTTTGCATGACAAGAAGAATTTATTTTTAGAAGATTTGAAGATTTTTTTAGAAGATAAGAAAGCATAATTAAATAAATAGATTTATTTAATTACTTGTTGATAATTTGGAAGAATAAATAAAATATTTAAATATATTTTATTTTTTGGAGATTTTATTTAAATAAATTTACATTTTATTCAAATTTAGAAGAATGGATGATTTAATTAAATAATTAAAATTATTTAATTATTTAGAAGAATAAAGTTGATATAGATGAAATTAATTAAATAAATGTAATTTATTTAATTAAATGGGAGAGAATGAATCAAATAAATAAAATAATTTATTTATTTATTGATAGAGGAATATGAAGATGAAATAAATAGTTAAAATATTTATTTAGGTAGAGTCATGTCATTTTTAGGTATATACATTTTGCCCCTCTTTGATGCAATGTGTTTTATCATGTTGTTTCAAAGAATAAGAACTTTCGACAACGATACATGCCCCAGTTTGCCCCTGGTACAAGTTTAACGACAGGATGCCCCCTCGGGAGATTGGACGGGAAGAAGGCAGAAGGTGTGAGATGGATAATCTCATGAAGAAGAAGGTGGAAAGCAGGTTAGGATGGAGAAAAATAGGACATGGTTTGAAGAAAGAGCCAAATGATACACGATGCAAGATAAAATGATAACACACACAAGCAAGTAAGCAAGTATGCACAAATGATACAAGAACAGACAAGGTATTGCCCCTATCAAGCAGTAAACCAATGTTATACTGATAACGATATACAACAGTGTTGTCATGGCGAGGAATGATGGATCCATAGATCAACACAAAGGATAGTGTTGTCATGGCGAGGAATGATATATCCCTAGATCAACATGATAGGTGTGCGAAAGACATATCCCACTGATAGTTATGATTGATTGATATGGTTTACAACAAGATTAGGATCAAGACCACTGATTGTGATTGGATAATTTGACAAGATTGATATACTTGATCGGTATGGATTAAGGATGGACTTGCATTTGGATCGCTGCTCAGGTTGACAGCTAGAACTGTTGACGAGAGATATGAAGACAGATAGAAATTTGATCGATAGAAGAAATGACTTGACAGAAGAAATCACAAGCTTTTACAAACATTGATACTCTGCATAGAATCTTTACTGCATGGGATATGGATATGGATATGGATATGAAATGCAATTGGATATGTTATGGATATGGATATGGATACGTGTCATCTTGATATTGCAAGTACTTTGCTTTCATCATTGGGCTTTATTATGTTGTAAGAAAATACAAGCATCTAGATATAATTAAACTGAGATGACTTGAGTATTACTTACATGGATTTTGATATAGCAAGTTAATGCAAACATCTAGCCAAAATTGAATCTAGATGACCTAAGTATTTCTTGCGTTTCAATAGACAAGGATTGCTTGTTTTCATGTTCAGACCTTCGAAAGTCCTCAATGATCTTTTACTGATCATGTCGTTAGACAAAAGTCGTCACATTACTAAAGTTTAATCCACAAACAGTAGACAAAGAAAATGATTATGCCCCCATCATAACATCTCTAGCTTTTGGCATCCTTGAGTAGCATAGGAAGACATAACGACAAAAATCCAAGACCTTGTAAGTTAACCTGTTCACAAAACATTCTTGCATTAGATGTGTCTTTTTGTCATAATTGATATAGAATTAGTCTGAGTGTTTTGGTACATGCTTTTCTTTTCTTTGGATAGGTTGATGTTTTGTGCCAAGATTTTTTTTTTTTGTGAAGTTTGCTTTGCTGTGCGTGCTTGTCTAGTGAAAGGTATCACAAACCTTATTGGTATCCTCTTAGAACATGTGGCATTCAAGAATCCAAATCCGTAACCAGGTCGAGGAGTTGCCCCCACTTTAGACAAAGGATCGACTTATTATGGGTGATAGGACAAACAAACATGAAGAGACGGACCATAAGGGACTAACCTAGTGCCTCGGGGGATCATTAGTAAATGGCCTTGCCTACGTGATGACGCAGAGGCAACGTAGTTCGGGGTGAACCTGATGGACCTAAGACCTAGGTGATGGCAAAGATGTAGAAATGATATGGACAATAGGACAGATGACACTCAAAGGAATAGACAGGAAAGAAGGGGAGTGGAGTGGAGTGGAGCGCATTGAGAATGGCCTTGCCTACATGATAGCTCAGAGGTGATGTAGTTTGACAACAGTTCAAAGGACTGGTTCAAGACGAATGATATGATGGACACAAGAGACATGAGGTTACAACAAATGGAGGAAGTGGTTTGTCGCAAATAGCACCTGTTTACTAAGTTTTCACCACTTGCTTTTATTTGCATGAATGCTAAAAGTATGCATGACGCCTATTTTCTAGGTTTTCATCATGGTACCTATCCCAGCCGCTTGTTTGCCAGGTTTTCACTAGAGGACAATTTTTTGTTATTTTTCTATTTTTTTTATTTTGTTTGTTTGTTTTTTATCACTTTTTCCATTTTTTTGATGAATTTTTAAGGACTCCCTTGCATTGGGGTTTTAGGTGTAGAACTTGCGAAGATAAATGATGTTGATAGGATCATCAAATAGTTCACCTTCAGATGTGGCCAATTGATATGCTTCTAACCCATAGGCTGCAATGATAACATAAGGACCCAACCAGTTAGGTTCAAACTGCCTTTCTTCTCTTGATCTTGCTGATTTCTAGGATTTTCTCTGAGGACTAGATCACCAACTTGGAATACTCAGGGTTTTACCCTGTGGTTATAGCTTCTGGACATCTGTTGTTGATAAGCTTTTAGGTGGTTAAAGGCATGTTGCCTTCTCTCTTCGAGCAGCTCTAACTCTTGAAGTCTAGATACTCTGTACTCTTCATTAGATATGAGGCCTTTTAATGAAACTCGCAAGGATGGGATCTCAACTTCAATGGGAAAGATAACTTCAGATCCATAGACCAGGGAGTATGGTGTTGCACTTGTGGGTGTGCGGATGCTTGTACAGTAGGCCCACAGCATGGGATTTAGTTGGACATGCCAATCATGACCGACATCATTAACAGTCTTTTTTAGGATTTTCAAGATGGTTTTATTTGATGCCTCTGCTTGGCCATTGCCTTGGGGGTAGTAGGGGGTTGAAAAGCAATGTTGGATATGGAATTTATCACATAGTTCCCTGACATCTTGATTTTTGAAGGGTTGTCCATTATCCATGACAATGGATGAAGGGATACCATAGTGACAAATGATGTAGTTCAAGATAAAGGAGGCAATTTGTTTGTCTGTGATATTGGCTAAGGGCATAGCTTCAATCCACTTTTTAAAGTACTCAGTGGCGGTGATTATGAATTTATGGCCAATCGATGGAGGGTGAATCTTGGCCACTAAGTCGAGTCCCCACTGACAGAAAGGCCAAGGAGTCATTAATGGCTACAGCTTCTGCACTGGTGCATGTATCAGGTTCCCATGGATTTGGCACTTTTTGTATTTTTTTACAAAATGATAGGAATCTCGTTCCACAGTTGGCCAGTAGTATCCCATGCGTATGAGTTTCTTGGCTAGGGTAGGGCCACTAGAGTGGATCCCGCATATACCGTCATGTACTTCGTTTAGGGCAGTTTGATATTCCTCACTATCGAGATATCTAAGGAGAGTACCATCGAGACCTCTACGATATAGGGTATTGGTGACAATGGCAAACTGAGATGCCTGATGGATGAAGGTTCATTTTTGGTTACTAGAGAGATCAGGTGGGAGGGTATTCTCTTTAAGATAGGCAAATATCTTTCCATAGAGGGGGGAATCAGCTCCACCAATGTGGCAAATGATATGGGATTCATGGATATCATATGCAGGATAGGACACTGGCTCTACCAAGAACTCGTAATGTGTTTGATTATCTAGAATATCGAGGAGAGGTGCAATCGTGGCCATGGCATCTGCATCTTTGTTCTCAATCCTCGATATCTACTCAAAAGAGATCTTGACAAAGTATTCTTTGAAATCATCTACCATCCATTTGTAAGGGATTAATTTCTCATCTTTTGTCTGGTAGTCATCATTTACTTGATTTATGACCAGCTGTGAATCACCATACACCTGAAGTTCTTGGATATTCCATTCAACTGCTAGCTTGATGCCAATGACTAGGGCCTCATACTCTGCCACATTGTTAGTGCAGGGAAAGAGTAATCTGTATGATTTAGGAATGGTGTTGCCACTAGGGGTGATCAACAAGATACCTGCTCTCGATCCATGCTGCATGTATGATCCATTGAAGTACATTTTCTAGATTGTTGTGGTTATGTGAAAGATAGATTTATCTGGAAATTCAAAGTTCACAGGGCTATCATCTGTTAAAGGTGCATCTGCCAGTTGATCTACAAGTACTTGGCTTTTTATTGCTTTCCTATCTACATATTCGATATCGAACTCACTGAGAAGCATGACCCATTTGGACAATCTATTTGTTAGGGCTGCTTTGTTGAGTAAATACTTGAGTGGATCAATCTTTCCTACTAATTTGATAGAATGTGACAACATGTAATGTCTCCATTTTTGTGAGGCAAAGACCACAATGAGACATGCTCTTTCAATTGGCATGTATTGCAATTCATATCCAACAAGTGTTCGGCTGATATAGTAGATTGCTTGTTCTTTCCCTTCATAATTTTGTTGTGCGAGCAGAGCTCCCAGAGCTATTGGTGTCACCAAGATATATAGTAGAAAAGGTTTGCCCTAAATCGGTGGCATCAATACATGTGGCTTCATGAGATACTCTTTTAACTACTAAAATGCCTATTCACACACATCACTCCATTTGAAAGGGATGTTCTTATGTAGAAGGTGAGAAAACGTGTGGCACTTGTCTGCCAATTGAGAAATGAACCTTTTGATAGATTGTAGTTTTCCCTGTAAGGACCTTAGCTGAGTGAGATTCTTAGGAGGCGGCATTTCCCTGATGGCCTTCACTTTAGTTAGGTCAACTTCGATTCCATTGGTGGACACTATGTATCCAAGTAGCTTACCCAAGGTAACTCCAAACAAGCACTTCTTTGGATTAAGGCACACATTAAACTGTTTTAGTCTTTTGAAGATTTTTTCTAGTACTGCGAAGTGTCCTCTTGTGAGTGATTAGCCAGAATGTCATCAACATAGTCTTCCATTATAGTGTGCATCATGTCGTGGAAGATTGTGGTCATGGCTCTCTGATATGTTGCACTAGCATTTTTCAAACCAAATGGCATGACACACCAACAATAGGTGCCCCAAGGCCATGTGAATGCAGTCTTGTGTTGGTCTTTAGGTGCAATTTTTATTTGGTTATATCTAGAAAAACCATCCATTAGTGATAGCATGGTGTGCCCTGCCATGACATCTACAATCATGTCAATGTTTGGCAGGGGGAAATCATCTTTTAGACAAGCTTTGTTCAGGTCCCTGAAGTCATTACATAGTTGGACTCTGCCATCTGGTTTAGCAACTGGTACTATGTTTGAAATCCACTTAGGATAGTCTATTGGTTTGATGAATCTAACATCTAACAATTTCTTCAGCTCTTCTTTCACCATGAGGCCCACATGTGGGTGCATCTTTCTGACTTTTTGCTTTACTGGTTTAGCTCCTAGAGCTAAAGATAAGTGATGCATTATGAGATTCAGATCTAACCCTGGCATGTCCACATATGTCCAAGCAAAGTTGATTTGTTCTCTTGAAGAATTTAGTGAATGCTGGCTTTTCTTGTGTTGTTAAAGACTGTACCATGTGAATCATTCTGGGGTTATCACCTATGCTGACATTGATTGGTTCTGCTGGTTCTATCAAGATTGAAGATCTCTCCTGATGTGTAAGATTGGGTAGAGGGTCAAGCCTTACATCCTTCGGCGCCTCAAAGAGGTTTTCACTATTGGATACATCTATATTTTTACTTTTTTCATGATCTAACACTGCCGCAGAATGATTTTCACCATTAGATCTTTCTTTCATTTTGACATTTTTGAGATTGAAAGGCTTGGCACTCTCTCCAAAATAGGCCTTGTCGTTGAGTTCTATGGCATAGCCAGCTCTGTGGTCCCCTGTGGGTATATGATCTCTAAGCTCAAGATAGTCTATGATGGCTTCATCATTCTCAAAGGTGTCTAGTTTAGGGGTAGTGCCTTGTAAGTCCCATTCTATGAGTTCGGGGTGTACCAATGGTAAGGGGTCATTGGGTTGGTCTGGTTCGACAGTATTGATGGTTAAGATACAATTGTTGTGGAGGTCATTATAAGCATGGACAAAGATTGCGATGGTACTCTCTATTAGCAGATCCGTCAAGGGGGGTATCATTCTTTCCTCACAACTTTCACTATCATTATTACGTGGGTCAGACTCTAGTGGTCTAGCCCTTGGACCTCATCTCTCATTTGCATGGGTTGGGTCATACTCGTGGACAACATCGATGCATTTTTATCACAAGATAGCTCAGAAAGGCTATCCCATTCATATTCATTGGAATCAGTATCATTCCCCAGTTGTAGTCGCTAAATTTGATCAACCAGATTACTAGCAGATGTTTCTGGTTGTTTGCCTTTATTCTTATTTTCTCTATTTGGTTCTTGATGTGTCAATGTATCCTAGCCCTGCAGTGTCTCGGGCTGTTAAGGTATGAGGTTGGATGGGTTCAGTGATACCATCTTTTCATGAGATGAGTGGACCATGTTCTTCATACCCCATTCTTTGTGGCATTTGGAATCCTTGACCATATTGTTTAGTTTGTATAGTGTGATGGTCTTGTTGTGTCGATGAACTACCTTCATCCTTGTATAACCATTGCAGGGTATCCTTTTCATCACTCTCATCTTCGAGGCTTCCCCATTTGATAAATGGACCCTTGGTAGTTTTGTTTGTTTTGGATTTTCTAGGGTAGGTCTTCCATATGATCTGGGAGATAGGGGAGTTGTGCTAAACAGAGGGATTGGGAGATTGTGTACTCACCCAAGCCCTTATCTTTGAATCTAAGGTCAGGTTGAGAAGATTTTGAAGTGGAAGCAAGTGAAGCTGGGTCAACATGAGATGAAGATGAAGTAGAGGCATGGTTATTAGGAATCACAACTTCAGGTTTAGATTGAATGGAGTTGCATTACTTAAATAGATTGGGGTCACCTTGTATGGTGATCTCTTGACCTTCATAGGGGAATTTGATACACTAATGGTATGTTGACGGTACTGCTTTCAGAGCATGTATCCATGGTCTCCCGAGAAGAATGTTATATGCTAGCTCCATATCAAGGACTTGGCATGCCACATCTTTTACTATAGGTCCCACTCTGATCGGTAAATTAACAATTCCCTTGGAAGTTCTCTCCTCCTCATCATAGGCTTTGATAGTGATTTTCTTTTTTGGATCAATAGCTTTCTCCCCAAACCCCAATGCAAGGATTAGCTTCAAGGTGCAAATATTCAAACCAGATCCTCCATCAATTAGAACTCTTTTTATCTTGTGTTTTTGGATGAAGGCTTCGATATGAAGAGAGGCATTATGAGGTTGGGTTATTGACATATCATCCTTTTCAGTGAATGATAGGGAATGAGGTGAGGTAATGTGACCTACCATGGTTTGAAACTATTCTTCGGTGAGGTTCATTGGGATGGAGGCTTCTGATAAAGCTTTATCAAGTATGGCCCTATGAGATGGAGACAGACGTAGAAGTTCCAGAATGGAGATATGTGCAAGTGTCTTGTGAAGTTGATCCAGGATACTATACTAATCGGCCAGAGTGGCGGGCGCTCCTCTAAGAGTGACTCTATTATTGCAGGTGGTAACATTACAGTGTAAGTCTTTGTTTATAGTGATCACATTGATGTGTGAATCATTTTCTGAGATGTGGTTAACAACATAGTCAAAGGTGATGTTTATGTAATTGGCATTGTTGGTTCCACTGTTGTTTTGGTTGGAAGGCCCTCCCTGCTTGTAGTTGGGAAGAGGGTCCTTGAATGCCCAATGATCATTATTAGAGGTATGTCCGTCAAGTGACACTTTGTTTTGCTCAATCAAATATTGGATAGTGTGCTTGAGCACAATGCAGTTGTTGGTTTTGTGCCTCATGTTTCGGTGGTACTCACAAAATTGTTGTCATTCAACCAAGGAGGTTTGACTTTTGGTTCATATTCCCACGCTGATGGAAGTGTTATGATCTTACTTGTGATTAACTTTTGTAGGGAAGTTTCCAATGATTCTCCCAAAGGTGTAAATTTTCTTCTAGGTTGAAAATTTGTAAACCGTGATTTAGTGTTTCTTGGTTTGTTTTGTGGGGGGTTGTTTTGAGGAGTCAATAAGTTGAAGATTGGTTGCTTTGGTGCCGCATTATTGGCATCTACCACCCCATCATTCACAATGTTTTTGTTCTTCATCTAGAATCTTGGTTTATCTACATTGGTATTGGTACTAGGAGTGTCCTTATAAAGCTTTATTTGACCCTTTGCGATTAAAGCCTTTTTGATGATTAGACCCATCTCAATGACCTTACTAAAGGAAGTAGGACATTGGATTTGTATCTGATAGCTTAGGTAGGTTTGTAGGTTATGGACAAACATTTCTAGCATTTGTTTTTCAGGCATTTGATGGGGGCACTTACTTACCAACTATCTCCATCTTTGTAGGAAGGTGGTGAAAGATTCCCCACCTTTTTGCTTGGTGTTACAAAGGTCCAAGATTGAGGTGTCATGCTCAATATTGTAGGAGCAATGCATGACAAATTTGTCCACAAGTTCGTTAAATGTTCTAATGTTAGGTGGTAGTCTAGAAAACCACTCCATGGCTTGTCCTCCTAACTTCTTGGAAATAGTCGCATAAGGTAAGTATCATTGTGTGTGACTTCAAGACAAGCAGTGTTAAATTCCCTTATGTGGTCCCTTGGATCACCCTTTCCTCGATATTTATCAAATTTTGGCACCTCAAACTTAGAGGGGAAAGGTAACATGATCAAAGTTCTATCAAAAGGATATGCTGAAATATCCTCTAGGGAATAATGCTTAGTTGATGCTCATGTTTGCATGTCTATGAATTGTTGTTGTAAAGCTTGGATCTGTTGGGTCATTAAGCTTAAGGCATCTGTAGAATCAATGGGTGCTTTACTTTTGTCTATGGGTATTTCCTTGTGTGTGCTTCCCTCAAGGTTTCTTTCCTCCTCAGGTTCTTTTAGAGCTTCTACGTCAAAATCTTTAGGGAGCTTGACTCCTAAATGTGCTAGGTGTAGAAAGAATTTGGTAGGGTCTTGGGCAAGTACCTTATCCATTATGGATTGAAATCTTTGGTTTTGCTATGTTTGGAGGACCTCTTCCATAGAAATTTCCTCATCACTTTCATGAGAGGTTGGAATAGTTTTCTCGGCCATTTCAATCTATTTTTGTTTTTGTGACCTCGTTAAGACCATGCAAGGTGACTAGAGATGGGATGGAGTGAGGTGGAAAGTTTTGAACAAGGGGTGCTAGAATGTGCCAAGATTTGAGCAAGGTTCTCCTTAGATCAATTGGTGTCAAACAAGTTGGGTGAACAAAATGATAGTCAAAGTAAGGATGATAGAAATCCATTTACTTGATGTGGACTAGTCTTGCACAAGCCACTAGTGGAGTTTTGAGAGAAAAGGATAAGTGATCCTTGATAGTGGAGACTCACTAGGTCTGTTTGAGGTTTGATGGATCAAGAATAGCTTGGTTCTTACCTTGTTTGATTTTTGGAAGAGTTTTTGCGAGATTTTGGATGACGTAGTGTGGAAAAGTAGCTATGGTGTGGAAAAAGAGGGAAATGGTTGATTTGCATGATTTTAATCAGATCTTAGAATAATTGAGACAGGTTTGAAATGGTTTCTGAAAAGTTGACAGTTTTTCTCTTGGAAGTATGGAATAGCTCACTAGATTGTATACACAACAATAAATACGTCGAAACAGAGTGCAAAAGTGCCACAGGTCAAAGCAAATGCGCTAGTCTGGCAATTTTCAAATGCGCAGCAACAGGGATCAAATGCATTGTAAGTCTAAGCAAATGCGCCACAGGTCGAAGCAAATGCGTCGTTCTAGTTTTCAGTTTGAGTTTGTAGAGTTTTTGGCACATTTTCAAAAAAAATCTATTTTTTGGTTGAAAACTTAGTCTTTTCTTGAATTTTGACTTTCAATTATGGTAAAAGACATAGCAAGTGCATATAAGTTTTCATGATTTTTATCTTTTGTTTTTTTTTGTATTTTTGGACTTTTTGACACAAGAACAAGTACAACCTAGGCTAGAAAGGACAGTATTTGTTGAATCCCCTAGCTGTGCATATTCAAAGCGTGTAGCTCCAAGATCTGGCAGCACCAGCTCCCCTCCATGACACTCACTTCTCACGCATACCAAATCTGGGTTTCCTTAGGCTCGTACCCCCACTGAACCATAGGATTGTCCCTGCTACCTCTACTAAGAATCACATGAATTGGGGCCACTTCAAAGGCTCCACCTTTTGTGTCAACAAATAGGGGTTTTTGGTATACTAAAAAAATGGCTAAGTAGTCAAGGCAACCGTTTGAGTGGTTACACGTGTGGCAACACTACTCTCCATTATGGAGTCTCCCAGCCTCCAAGGGTTACACCTTGGAGGGTTTTGGGGGAGGTTGGTTGTCGGTGTAACACAGTAGCACTCGTTGTAGGAAGCTTTCACCTCAAGCATAGTTTATTTAAAGTGGATCGGTAGGGCTTGGCTTTAGCCTATTTCCACTCAGGGTCATTCCTACTTGGACAGGTGGGCATCCAAGGGCAGGCCCCTCCAAAGGTTAAACATAAGGAATAACAAGTCTGGCGTTCTGGTCACCCAGTAAAGGGGAGAGCATAAGCCTATTGTCATTCAACAAACACAGAAGACAGTGGTTAATCCAATCCTATTTAAAAGGAAAAAAAACTAAATGTGCTATCTACTTGGGCACTCACACATTTGTTAACTTTGAAGTGTTTAAAGATAGCAATGTTCTAAACTAAGAAAGATAGAAATAATGCAAAGAGAGTAGTGGTTCAGTTACTATCCTCCTAGTTAAAGACTACGTGAGATTTGCATGCATGCATTTTTTTTACTTTTTCCCCTAATTACTCTAAGATGAATTAATTAATGTAGCTAAATGATCTATCCAACTCTTACTTATGCAAGACAAATGTTAGCATTAATCAGAAAAATCACAAAAAAGAATCCTAAAACCCTAATGAGAAATCAAATGTGCCACTTAATAGTTTGTATGCACAGAAATAGAGAGTGTAAGTGTCATTTTACAAATGTGCTAAGATAGATGTCAAAAGCACAGGAAGAAGAGACAAATGCATTAATTTAACAGATGCGTCGTGAAAATGTATGTAAGCATCATGAGGTAGGTTGCATGCGCCATAGTATCACAGGTGCCAGAACAGAATGTAAAAGCATTATCTTAGAGGATGTATGTGCCGTAGTACCACAAGTGCTAGAACAGAAGGTAAAAGTGTTGACTCAGAGGTTGTTTTGCACCAAAAGTTTGTATGCACCATAACAAGAGGTAAACGCGTCGGATCAGAGGATGTATGCACCGGATAAACCTGTCAAAAGTCTGTACAAAACCTGTATGGAACCTGTCACTAAGAAACTCAAATTTTTGGTTAGATTAGGGGAAAGACCCCCACGGTGGGCGCCACAAATGTGATGGGTAAAATGGGAATAATCAAATGAATAATAAAAACCCAAAACATCAATGGAATGTGTAGATAAAAAGGATTTAAACTAAGAGAGAGATACTTACAACCTTTTACCTTATGATTTCCATTGCTCACCTATTCTTTCTTGATCTTTCAATGATGAAGATGACCCTCAGAAAGCTTGCTTCCTTGCTTCGATTCCTCAAGATGACAAGGAGAAATGGCTAGGATACTTGTTGTGTTGAAGATGAGCTTCAACACAGAATGGATGATAGATTTGAAGTGATGTGAAAGTGGAGTGCCAATGGTGCACTATAGTTTCCGCAGCATAAGTTTACTCGAAAGTTGGATATGTGAAATAGAAGAAGAGGGTTGTATTTATAGAGTTGTGTGAGAGAAGATCAATGGTGGAAAAGAAATAAGAAGATCAACGGAGTAGAATGTTCAAGAGAACATGCGCGAATAGAAGGACATGTGTCATTCAAAAAGAAGCTTTGTTGAGTTAATTGCTCTCTTGGTGAGGATGAGTTTTTATTTCTTAAATTAGAATATATTTTTCTAATTTAAGAGCTTTGTTGATAGCTTTAAAACAGTTAACTCAACTTTTGCTTTTGCATGACAAGAAGAATTTATTTTTAGAAGATTTGAAGATTTTTTTAGAAGATAAGAAAGTATAATTAAATAAATAGATTTATTTAATTACTTGTTGATAATTTGGAAGAATAAATAAAATATTTAAATATATTTTATTTTTTGGAGATTTTATTTAAATAAATTTGTATTTTATTAGTACCTGCCTTCGGCTGGTACTATTGCAATGAGTTCAACTTATCTAGTTATTAATCTATTGATTGCAAACCAATCAAAAGATAGGATTATTTTTCTTGTCAGACAAATTTGATTTAAATTTGTACTTTTCCTATGTGAACATGATAAATTTTTAACAAAAAATTATTTAGAAATGATTTATCTGTATTGTCATTGGTTGAAAAAAAATGACCTCTTCTTTGCGGATTGTTGGTTTGTCGGGAGAGTGCAACAAAAAACTATAAATGCGGAGAGAATTTTGATTTGAAGGGAGTACGTGGCAAGTAAACAAATTATGAACACAAATTTTGTCTCCCACTAGTTAAGTCATGCCTAAATGGATGGCGATTAATATTATTTTAATTTAGTTTTTAGTGTTCTACAGATTTTATTTTATGTAATTAGATTATATTTTATTTAGTCAAAAGTTTAAAATCTATAGTATCATGAATTTAATTATATTTTTTATTTTATTCTTCAAACTTACAATATTTTAATGCATTTTAAATTATAAAAGTATTAGTATTATTACTATACATTAGGGTTCTACACATAAATAACCTAATTTCACTAAAATATTTCTTAACTATTCATTTGATCTTAACCATTGATGTCTAATTAAATGGAGCTAAACTACATACTTTTATTAAATGAATGCACCCAAAATTATTACTAAACCACAATATTACATTAATTAAAATAATTAAAATCATGTTGTTTAAAAGTACTTACTATTATTACTTAAATAAAAAATTAAGTAACTAAGATAAAATACTGTAGTGATGTAAATATGAATATGTATTTGTTATTATATTATGTAATTATTCTTCAAACTTACAATATTTTAATGCATTTTAAATTGTAATAGTATTCAATATTATTACATTTTAATATCTTAGGCAGACATTTCAAATCTATCCACATTGTTATTATATTATGTAATTATTCTTCAAACATACAATATTTTAATGCATTTTAAATTGTAATGGTATTCAATATTATTACATTTTGATATTTTAGGCAGATATTTCAAATCTATCCACACCTAGTTAGGGTTAGGGTTCTACACATTTTATTTTATGAAATTATATTATTTTTGGGATTTCAATTTCATTTAGTCAAGAGTTAAAAATCTAGGATTTCAATTTTATTTAGTCAAAAATAAAATCTACATTATCACAAAAAATATTTTGCCATGTTATTACATTTTTTATTTTATTCTTCAAACTTACAATATTTTAATGCATTTTAAATTATAAAAGTATTAGTATTATTACATTTTAAAGAAATATTTGTGTTATTTAATAGACTTTGTAAAAATTTAGTTTTATAGTTAGGAAATATTTTAGTCCTATTTTATTTTTACCAAATTAGATTGTTTTTGAGATTTCAATTTTATTTACCTAAGATATTTCAACACTCTTCAAAAATTAAATTTTCAATTATTGGAATGCAATTTGTGTATACAACTAATACCTAATCAACAAAAAAATTACAAGTAAACAAATACTATATACAACCAATAGCTAATCAACAAAAAAAATTACAACTAAACAAATACTATAATAACAACACTGCAAGGCAGGTATGGCCACTACGTGGCACTTGTTTAAATTTAGAAGAATGGATGATTTAATTAAATAATTAAAATTATTTAATTATTTAGAAGAATAAAGTTGATATAGATGAAATTAATTAAATAAATGTAATTTATTTAATTAAATGGGAGAGAATGAATCAAATAAATAAAATAATTTATTTATTTATTGATAGAGGAATATGAAGAAATAAATATTTAAAATATTTATTTAGGTAGAGTCATGTCATTTTTAGGTGTATATAGAGATTATTGTCAGCAGTACCTTTACTGAATCCTAACTGCAATAAGTACTTAACCAACCTTGCATACCAAGCTCTAGGAGCTTGCTTGAGTCAATACAATACTTTCTTCAACCTACATACCATATCACCTTGATTTGATAGTTGGAATCCTTCTGGTTGCTCAATGTAGACTTCCTCTTCTAATTCACCATTTAGGAATGCAGACTTCACATCCATCTAATACACTTTGAAATCTTTGTGAGCTGCAAATGCCAGAAACATTTTGATTGCTTCAATCCAAGCTACTGGAGAAAAATTTCTTCAAAATCTGTCTTCAATTTGAGAATATCTTTTGCAGACAAGTCTTTCTTTATTCCTTACAACTTCTCCATTTTCATTCATCTTATTCTTGAAAACCCATTTGGTTCCAATAATATTTTTATCAGTAGGTCTGGGAACTAATTCCCAAGTTTCATTCTTCTCTATCTGTATTAGTTCTTCCTCCATTGCCTTTACCCAATTTTCATCATTGTAGGCTTCATTCACAGTTTTTGGTTCAATTGTAGAGAGCAAACAGTAGTTCACTCATTCTTTTGTAGCTCTTTTCCTTGTCAGTACTCCTTTTTCTTTGTCTCCAATAATTTGATCTTCAAAGTGATTGATTCTTACATACCTGGGGGTCTTAGCAATTTTCAGAGCCTTTTCTTCTTCATCTTGGTTGTCTTCTTGTTTAACTTTTTCTTCATAAGTTATAGTAGCAGGTTCATCTGACTCATAGCCACTATGATCTGTTGTTTTTCCTTTGCCTTCATCCACCTTCACATTTTCACTCTCAACAATCTTTTTCAACCTTTTGTTGTAGCACAGGTAAGCCTTACTCTTAGTAGAGTATCTAAGGAAGATTCCTTCATCACATCTTGCATCAAATTTCCCTAGGTCTCCATCTCTTCTGATATAGCATTTGCTTCCAAAGACTTTAAAGTATCTTACTGTTGGAATTCTTCCATACCATAATTCATAGGGGGTTTTAGTACCATTACCTTTCACTTGAACTCTATTTTGAATGTAGACAATAGTATATATAGCTTCTTTCCACAAAAATTCCACCAAGCCTCCTTCCTTCATCATTGTTTTGGCAGCCTCTTGAAATATCATGTTCTTCCTTTCCACAACTCCATTTTGCTAAGGTGTCCTAGGTGTAGATAGTTGTCTCTTTATTCCTTGTTTTTCACAAAAATTGTTGAATTCGTTTGATGTGAACTCACCTCCTCTATCAGACCTCAAGCATTTGATTTTTAGTTCTATTTCATTTTCAACCATTGCCTTGAAGGATTTGAACTTCTCTAGGGCTTCATATTTGTCTCTTAGAAAAGTAACCCAAGTCATTCTAAAATAATCATCAATAAGAAAAATGAAGTACCTGTCACCTTGTAGACTTCTTATCCTTGTAGGATCACATAGATCTATATGAACTAGATCCAGCAAACTGACAAAAAATTGCTCTTTACTCTTGAAACCTGTTCTTGTCTACTTCCCCAAATGAAATTCATTGCAAATAGTATTGGTGGGTTTCACAAGTTTTGGTAAATCTCTTATAGTCTGACCTAAACTTATCTTTACCAAATTATCAAAATTTAAATGACACAACCTTCTATGCCACAACCAACTCTCATCTGCCTGGGCTAATAAATAGTAATCATTAGTTCCTCTTAATTGATAGATATTACCTCTGGTCTTCTTACTGGTAGCAATCATAGTTTCAGAGCTTTCCATGATCTTGCATCCATTGTCTTTGAATCTCAGATCATAACCTTTGTCACACATCTGACCAACACTCAAAAGATTATGCTTCAAACACTTCACATATAGGACATTGTCAATATTATGCTTTCCATCAAATGAAATAGATCTTTTTCCACAAATATTACCAGCTGCATTGTCTCCAAACCTAACCAGTCCTCCATCATATTTTTCCAAACTTACAAACTTACTTTTGTCACCAGTCATGTGTTGTGAGCATCCAATATCAATAATCCATTCATCCTTATCTTTCTCAACCTAAACAGCCAAAGCACTTTTTTCCACTGGTTTTTCTTCCTTCACATAGCTAGTAGGATTAGTAGACACATGTTCTTTAATAGCAATAAACAAGCATTCATTTGCACTAGTACTAGCATCATCAAATTCATCATCAGTCACACCTTCATCATCAAAATCTCTAACATAGTAGCATTTCTTTGGAGCTCTAGGCCTTTTCTTAAATATGTTTCTATTCCTTTCAATTCTTTTAGGACATCTGGAAGCATAATGACCTACTTTACCACATGAAAAATATTTGAAAGGTAGTTTGCTTTTGAACTTACTGGAACCTCTTTGCAATTTATCAACAAATTTAGCTTCAATTTCATCAAAGTCATCATCAGGTTCCACCTTATATTTCTCATCTCTGGAGATCTTTTTTTAAGTATTGGCTTTGAAAGAAGTTTCAACTTTTGGCAGAGCATCACCAAACTCTCTCATCTCAAAGGCTATAAGATTTCCAAGTAATTGATCTCTATCAATAGTTTTTACAGTCATTACTTCTTCAGTTGCAGCTACTTTGTGACTGTAGGACTTTGGTAGTGATCTAAGAATTTTCATCACAACTTCCTTATCACCAATAGTTCCTCCCATACCTTTTATTCCCTTGACAAGTTCATCAACCCTTTGCATGAAGGCTGTAATGTTTTCATCTTCATTCATCTTTAAACTATCATATTTTGCTTTTAGGCCCTGTAGCTTGGCTTCTTTTACAGAATCATCTCCTTCATACAGTTTCTTTTCCCAAACCTCATTTGTAGATTATAGATCCATGACTTTTATTAGCTCAGTGTCAGACAAAGCACTTAACAAGGCATCTCTAGCTTTTATATTCAACTCATATTCTTTGATTTCATCTTTAGTTGTTAAACCATTTGGAGGCATGGTATATTTTGATTCTGTAGATTTCCACACTCTATAACCAAGACAAAGGAGATGGATTTTCATTCGTACCTTCCATAGAGCATAATTTGTCCCATCAAACTGCGGTGCTTCCTTTTTAAAAGACATCTTGGATCTTCCTCAAGCTGTTAGTCTTTCTTCTGAGGAATCAACTTTGATTTGAATTGTTGAAATGCCTAGGACAACTGAAAGGGGAGGTGAATCAGTTGTCACAAAAACTTAACTTCATAAACCATCAACTACTTAATTGTTGATAATTAGATTTAACCATAAAAGCATGAAACTATAGACTTAATCACAATCACACATTCAACACAGTAGACACCAGATTTTTACGTGGAAACCCCTAAAAGGGAAAAACCATGGTGGGTGTTAGCCCATAGAAAATATATGAGTTATAACAATACTGAAAAATAGAGTCTCACTGTCTACAGGGCTCACTACCCAAATTGCTCACTGTAAAGAATGGCTCACTGCCAAGGGGTGGCTCACTATCAAAAATGGTGAACTAATTAAGTAGCATCTACTCCATGCCTAGGTTCAATTCCATTGAAGTACAATATAACTTCTTTGCTCTGCTCTTTCACACCTTCACACTTATCTCTTCATTTTCACACACATTATCTCATTTTCACAATTACATTACAAGTCTTTATACATGTCATCAACCTTGGAATGTCCATCAAGGTTGGCAATACATTCATCAACTATTGGAACAATCTCCAAGGTCGGCATTACAAAAACATACATAGAAATAGGTCTGGACCTAATACAGAAATTTGCTAAGGGACAAATGTAAAGATGTATGTTGATCACACCATGCCTTAGCTAGGACTCAAACGCAATTCTTCACACCACGACATGCTTCCAAAATCTTCAAGGTAGCTCCGCAATTAGTGTAATCAACCAAGTCAGCCAAGACTAGTGAGAACACTACGTTTGCTAAGAACATTCTTCATCCACGATCCATTTTTTTCTTTGTGGACCAATCCAAAGGTAGGAACACAATTAGGAGACATCCACAAGCACATTGTAATCACCAGAAACAACTGCACAATCTCAACCACTCTGTCAAGAAGATTCTTCAAATTGGAGCACTAGAACAACACTGTCAACCACTGTCATAAGGAAAGGATAGTTTGTGGACCACCAAATCATGAACCATTATAGTTGAAAGAACTTATCATCATTCCAAACTTAACTCTAGAACCACAAACCAAAATACTTCAATGCAAAGGAATGCAGAGCATAACACTTTCTTCCTGTCACCATCAAACATAGAGGAAAAGCAATTTTCACTATGGTGAACATAACTCACTCAAATGTTCATACCAAAGGCTCAAACTTGGAATATAACATCTTCAAATAGACTTCTAGATAACTTCCAATCCGCAGACAAAGATATTCATCCTACAAGAAATGTGAAGCAATCTTTTGGACTATTCTTCTATATGCAATACATCATTTCCACTGCAACTCACTGTTTCTACTAGAGGAGATAATTTTCTCAATATCCTCAACATCAAGATCACTTACATAAGTAAATATAAAGTATCTTACTTATTACAAGCAATCAACAAAATATGAGCACAGTTGACACCAATGACAACATAGATATGTTGGCATCAATGACAACACCGATTAGGCACATACTTGCAACAAATGTAGGGTTATGTCTAAAAGGAGCTCAAGCTCTTAGAATGAAAAACTCTTTCAGACACAATAAAATAAAACCAACACCCTTTCCAAGACAAATGCTGATAAAGCAAAGTTAATTTGGAAGCCAAAGAGGGTTGATGAAAAGATAGAAAATATGCTTGATCAAACAACCCTATATGCCAAGAAGAAAGAGTTGTGGGTTGTAGAAAGTGGATGCTCTCACCACATGACATGGGATAAAAGCAACTTTATCAAATTTGAATATTGTGATGGTGGTTTAGTGTGGTTTGGAAATGATGATTGTATTCAGATCATAGGAAAAGGTATGGTGTCTTTGGATGATAACATATCTTTGCATGAGGTGTACTATGTAGGGGGTCTCAGGCATAATCTCTTAAGTGTGACTCAGATTTGTGATTAGGGTTTTTATATTCTTTTTTATGCTCTTGGATGTGAGATTAGAAATAAAACAGGTAAAGTTGTTGCAGTAGGTTTGAGGACCAAAGGAAACATTTATAATCTACAAGAAACCAAATGCATGAGTATGGTTGATCAGTTGAGGAAGAGATTGGATGATCTTCCTCCTATTTCTCTTCACTAAATCATTTATGTGTGTTTTTCAGGGTGTGCTTCAAATATCATCTTATATCCTTGTGTTTATTGGTTACATTGTGTTTATGGTGATATCTTTGTAGTACAGTGCATTAATGGTAGTTAATAGTGTTTTTGGACTAAAGAATAGTTTATGCTTACTCATCTAAGTGGTATATTAGAAATATTTCAACGTGATGTTGTAGTGTGAAGTCTCTCATGACATATAAAGGCAGATAAAAGAGTACAGTGTTGTCTTTCCTCACATAATGAACCTAATGATCTTAGCCAGTGATTGTAAGGGGTGTGATTCTTCACTCAGTTCATGGTGTAGTTCTTGATGTTGATATTGGTGGCAAATTGTCAAAATTGTGTTCATGTTTTTTGCTTTACAGATTTGCTTCAATGCAAATCTTTATTGATGTTTGTCTTAAGAAATTCAAGATCATCTTATTGATGTTTGAAGTACACATGGAGTTTCTTGGTTTACTTTGCTAAGGTTTCTGTGTTGGTAACTATTGATAACATTGTATTTGGATTTCACAGTTGGCACTTGCTTTCAAGGTTTTGATGCATATTGGTAATATTGACACTTTGTTGTTGGTAATTTGTCGATTGGTCATTTGACAATGCCTTGGAATGCCTTGATAGTTGCTTGATATCTCAACTCTTTCTTGAGACATTGGTTCTTTGACAGTGATTTGTTGCTACATGTTGACAGCAATCTATGTTATGACAGCTACATGCTCAGATCTTTGCTCCATAGTGCTTGTTCTTACCCTAATCTACATGGTTTATGTTTTGGTGCATTGCAACTTCTTGGCTTACTAATGGTGCTTTGTTTGTCTTGAGAAGCATGACTTATCTCTATTCTTGTGCAATTTTCACTTGTACCCCTTTGACCTTTGGCATTGTTGTCAAAAGGGGGAGAATAATTCAATTGGTTGTTTGGTATAGTTGACAGTCACTTTATATGCTATGATAGTGTTTTTGTTGCTTCTTACTCGTGACAGTGGTTGGTATTGTTGGCAATGGTTGGTATTGTATTTCCTCTTGACACTCTTGATAAGCAGTGATACTTTTGATTCAGTGGTGATAATATTTTTGATGGTTGTGACAGGATGTTATGCATGCTTTATTTGACTCAATAACTGCCACTGGTTCATATGCTTCAATTGACAGTATCAGTAACTGTCATTGGTTCATATGCTTCAATTGACAGTTTGACCTATTGGACAGTATGAGCTATAGTTCATTTCATCATGTAGTATGAGCTATGATGATTTCTTTCAGGCATTTGTCAGTCTTGATGTTTCTACAGATGATATTCTTTTGAGGATAGTGATAGGATGTTTGACATCAATGCCAAAGGGGGAGTTTGTTGACCCCTTTGACATTTGTTTGGCATTGATGTCAATGTGGTCTTTTACCTTGATGCATATTTGAAAGGCATATAATGTTGGTTGATATTTAATGACATTTGGTCATCATTGTCATTCTACTTAAGGCAACTTTGTTCATCAAAGTCATACACAATGGTATTTGTGATTTTAATATGCAGTGTGATAAAAGTCATAAGTTAAGGTTGTTTTTGTTTGATGACCTACCTAGCAAGTCGTGAGTGTTTAAGGAAAGATTGAAAGCAATTTATTACATTGTATCCACCGACCCCTTCTAGGGTTACCGATTCAGTAGGGTAAGGATGTATAATGTGAAAAATAAAAGAAATATCAAGTATAATGTAAAGTTAGACATTACTGAATAGAGCACCGGACTTAGGGTTTGAAATTTGGGAATATTCATCATGATTCAAAGCTTGGAGAGCTGGAAGTTTTTGGTGACAGTTGAGGATTCACTTGTGCAGTTGGGATTTGTTAGTTATTTTCAGTTTTGAGCTAAAACTGACCAAGGTATGGTCGTTTTGTACTTTACCAGATTAATGGTTGCTATTTATCTGAGATTATTGAGCTTAGGTTTTGGTTAGATGGTGGTATGATAAGTATGATACTTATACTCTGCAAAGAGTCATTATTATGTTTATGTTGAAAGCTTTGATGAATAATCTATTTTGAAATTGTGAAGCACTTCTTAGTGCTGGTTGTAATTGCAGATATATAGATTCTTGAGTCTCAAATGAAAATGAGATAATCAAGAAATGTTTTATATTGAAGCAGAGATTATACTCTATCTTTTTGCTTTCTGAATCATTTTGATGTGAAAATGTTTTGCCAATGAGGAAGTTGTATTTTCCAGTGAGGCATATCTATAACCAGTGAGGTTCCTTTGTTAGTGAGGCATGTTGTATAGCCAGTGAGGTTTTGCTAGTGAGGCAAAAAAAGCAGCCAGTGAGGCTCTGTAATCAGTGGGATTTTATTAAGCTAGTGAGGCATTTTCCCAAGTGGTTTTTTATCCCTATGAGGGTTTTCCACTCATGAAAAATATTGTGTTATGATTCTTTTGCAGTCCATGTGATGATTATGTTTCATACAATTTGGTCTTGTTGCTTTCTTTATCTACTTTGCAACATCTGAGTTTTCATGTTGTTTAAGGATCTGCTATTGGCCATCACATTTGGTTACACGTTTGAAATTGAGCATTCAATGATTACAAAGAGATTATGTGTTTTGAAAAACTATTGAGTTGTAGTTGATTATTGAAACACTGATTCACCCCCCTCTTAGTGTTTCCCGTACTCCAACACATATTATTTATGATTTATTATAATTACTTTCTTGTTCTTATGAGTTTCTCATTTTATGAATCTAGCTATTGCAGGAGTTTCTCTTTAAGATTTTAGAGAGTTTCTTGCATGATGCTAGATGGGATGCAATTCTTGTGTGAATGATGTTGCTATGTTACTTATTCTTTGTTCTGAATGCTTGGTTATGGTCAATGATGGAGTGTCTTTTGCCTTGCCAAGATATGAATTGCTGAACATAATGTGTTGTGAAATCTTTTAGATTAGATTCTTGGAGCATTGTGTCGCATCCTACATTTTATATTTAATAAAAGGAACTAATAATCATGTTTGATTGATATTCCATGGATGTAGATGGTTAGTCTAACCCTTGAAATTGCTAGAGGGAGGGCATCATACAGGAGAGGAAGGCAAATCATGATGGTATGTGGAGGTCTTGAATCGATTGGGAGTCATCACACACTTGCACTAGCCTATATTTTGTTTGTTTGACATGTTTATAGGCACTATAGTAACTAAGTCTTTGTGATGTCCCAATATTAAGGCATTATTTAAATTAAAGATTTAAACCATGATGATAAAAAATGATAAAGTTGATTTCATGAAATGCAGTGTTTAGTCAATGATAAAGACAATCGTGTATGTATTAACATTTAATACATATATATAATGCTATTAATATTTAATAAACAATATTAAAATAATACTATTATATAAAAATAAATATAAATAAGAATTATAAATATTAATAATATAAATATTAATATTCTTATAAGGGTCGGCCATTAGTATGACCGCTACAAAATAAATAATTAATATATGCAAAAGTGGGCAGTCATATCATAAGTAGCAAATGAAATCCAACGAATATGACTAGAGCAGCGATCTAACAAGTCTTAATGGACAAGGCAAAGTATCTTATGTAAAACATGATACATAAAGGTATGATATGATTTAGTTAAGGACTACGATATACCATGAGGAGCAATCAAGTATCATTGGGTGGTGATTAAAGTTTAATAAGGTAGTGACTAATTACAAATACAATGATTACATTGGACAAAGGCAATACTTGACATGGATTAAACCAAAAGACAGATGCAGTGATTAAGGGTTATGATTTAATAAAGACCAAGACTTACATATTACTTTGGTCGACCCTTCATATATGAAGCGCCTCTAGGTAAAATAAAAATAAGTTTAGTTTATTCTGTTGATAGGGCTGACCCTATTTTGGGAGAGACACTTCTCCTCATAAAGCTGCCTTCTTGTAAAAGGTCACCTCTTTTGGTGAAGAGGGCATAACAGAGTAGATATGTTAGTTGAAAGGTGAGGAATGGGACATAAGAAGGATTATTATATCTAAAGCATAAGGGGATCAAATAAGATCTGCTAAGAAATACAAATATACAATATAGAAAAGAGAGACAACAACCTCATTATATGAACAAGTTAGATTATAAGAAATATTCTCTAAGATAAAATACATACACAGCAGTCTCATATCAAATAGGAGGAGAAAGAAATTGGGATCTCTGATATCTTTGTGAGTATAACAGTGATAGGTTAGTAGGAGATAATCAATAGTAAAGAGGAGTATATATATACTAAACAAAGAATCATTTAATAGAATATATTGTCTAGAAATCTGATCATCAGGAATAATAGCAAATTGTGGTATGTCTATCATAATCATTTTATGTTTGGTTTATATTTATGATAGGCTTTATCTAACTATGGTATGTAGATATATATTATGTGATTCATGTATATTATTCTGATAGTATGTTATATCTTACTATGATATGCAATTATATATGTGTATATCATTAGTCATGATAATAGCAGCTCTGTATATTTGCATAAATCTGAGTTATCATATATTGCTAAATATGACATAATGAGTATATTACTGATCTATATAGAACATGTGACTACAATATTAAATAATATTTATATTATCTGACTGTGGTAACCAGCCATGATGATGGAATTGAGGGCCTACGAGGAGGGGAAACGACATTGGGATCATCTTCTAAGTACACCACCCCATGGTGGATGGATGAGGCCTACCACATGTGGGCCAAGGGGGAATAAGAGGCTGCTCTTGGGCTTAGAAGGAGTGATTTTTGGGACACCCTGTTATACTTGCACCCCCAACCTCCTATCATGGTTATTAATTGAGTCATAAGAAGTAGAATGGTTTTGATAAGGGGAATGGTGATAGGATACCTCACTAGACATACCACCCCATATGGATGGCAAGAGGCCACATGGGGCCAAGATGGGCAAAGCACCCACTCTTGGGCCTAGGGTAGAGGGTTTCTTGGGCACCCTATCAAACCATTTTGCCCAGGAAGAATGAATTAGGAACCTAAAATATTTCAATATATTCATGACATGATATTTATTTCTTGTTATACATGTTTACTAATCTATTTACAGGTCTTAAACAGGTAGTTGTATCACTAATCTTACTTTCCTTGTTTTATTTACATATTCCAATGAGAGAGTCATATAATACTACCTTGTAAATATTTTCTAACTCTGTCTTGTAAGTACCCAATCAAGTTATAAACTTCCCCAAAACCAAGTTGATTAATTGAAATTGATATATTAGGGCAAATTTAGGGGTCTTCCAAATTTGGGGACATTATAGTCTTGGTGTTGTAATAAACAATTGGTAATAAATTAATTAATCATGATTCATAAATAAATAATTACATTATTTATTTATGAAGATAATTGGAACTAATCTAATTAATTACCCATTTGGAGATATTTTGAGATAAGAATTTAAAATAAAGATTTTTTAAGGTAATGGAAAGTTGCTTTATCAAATTAAATAGAAATTAAAATATTTCTAAATTTATGCAAATGAAGTATATGGATAACATTGAATAACTTTTTTTATAAGAATCAATTTGCTTTTCTAGCCATCTTTGGCATGTTTTATTTCAAGCATGTTTTAATTAGTTGTATTTTATTTTATTCTTCATTTTATTTTGAGTATTAGTTACATTGAAAGGATTAGTTGTGATAATCCAACCATATCACCATATATAAAAAGAATTCTCCATTGTTAAAAAAATGGCGAAGCACCAAAGTTGGGGAAATTTATCAACCTTCAAGGAAAATATATATTTGTTGAGAGCATTCATGGTGGCCTCAAAAAATGCATCTCCATTATAGACATCGACATTAATAGATAAAGAGACAATTGAAACCATCATATCTTTCACTATCCTCATTTTGATTACCATTCTCACTTTTCCATCTTTCATTTCTATCAAATGTTAGAGCATCATGCATGAATTGGATCTTGTTGTCACTTGGATTTGCACCTTGTGTTGGAGCGATTTAGCATTGCAACAATCTAGTGAAACATTATGATGATTTCTAGGTGTGGGACCCTGTAAGGAAATCAAACCTCCAAAGAAGGCTAGTTCCTTCCCCTAAATATACAATTCAAAGTAGGCTAAGACTAAACCTAATTTAATCACTATTGGGGAAAAATGGAAGAAGGAGAAACTGAAAGGAAAGGTGATTCACCAAGTTTGAATGTAGCTCTTAGATCAACCATGTATGCACAGAATAACAACAAATAATAGACTAGCATACATAAATCACAAATGAATTGCAGAGGTAAAAGAAACTAATTGAGATCCAGAATGAAAGAAGCATTCACAAATAAATACTCAACAGAAGTATTACACAGAGCAAAAGAATTTATGAAAAGGTAAAATCTCTTGTTTATTCTCAAAGAGGCATGGTTACAACTGAAAAGAGATGTGATTTTTAAGATGAACTGCCAACATAATACATTTGATTTCATTCTTATATAGCATTTTACATTGAGGCGCCATCAGTTACTATAATAAATTTGCCCTATGAGCCTATTAGAAGATATTTTACAAAAGGAATGTCTAAAAATATCTATTTGTTTTTTACATAAATGTAGAAAATATCTTCTCTGAAGTAGTCAAACAAATATTTGTGTTGAAACCTTGCATCCTCCTCTGCCTACAAGAATAAATGCCCAACTATAAATTCCATCTGGAGCTGGACGTTTGACTTTCAATATAGCTTGTATTCTGCCTTATCAACAAGATTTCATCATGATTAACCATGGTAGATCCTAGATTCCATCTCTTTTCCCTTCATTTTTGAAGATTAAGGAAGCCATCGGAGATCGGACCTTGGGCCTTCAGCGTTCCTCCTTCCAAAAGAGAAGGCAAAAGGAGAAAACCCTACTGCTCAAGCTCCACTATACAAAGGAAGATCACAATATCGGTGGACTTTGGGCCTCGAGCCTTCTACCTTATGCCTTCCTAGAGAAGGAAGAAGAAAGAAAGTTTGAGCCCCAAAAGTCAAAAGACTTGGCCATTTTTTGAAAGTTTTGGCAAAGTTCGAGCCTCGAGCCTTCCGTCTTCAGTCTTCCAAAGAAAGGAAGAGGGAAGAAGAAAGGTCTAAGCCCTAAAGTTTGAAACACTTAGAAATATTTTAAAGGAAAAGAAGCAGAACTCAGACCCTGAGCCTTCCTTGGTAAAAATTAATCTGGATGATGTCATGACCACGTGGTAGCTTTTTGCAGTTCTACAGCTATAGACAAAGCTTCACTAAAATACTCCATGAAATGGCATAATGCCATAGAGTATATCATGTGGCACCCATCAGGTCACTTGGATGATCAACTGTCAAACCTTGCCATGTGTCTTCTTTCCACAGTTCCACAAGCCCGTCATGGGTCCGTCATGGGTCCCCCCAAAAGGCTCAGTGGAATGGTGGAATGCCTTACACTTAGAATTATTTTCAAAGGGAAAGAGTTGAATCTTAGACTTCAGTCCTTCCACCTTTCTCCACCCAAAAGAAAAGGAAGGAAGAAAGAAATGAGGTCCAACCCCTGACATCTAATGAACCTTAAACACTTAGAGGATTTTTGTAAGGAATAAAGTTAAGTTCAGAGCTGATTAGGATGGCATGATGAAGGGGAGAACTCTAAACTCTGAAAAGGTTAAAAACACAAGGAAAACTCAAGATTTTTGGACTTAGTCAATTTGGGATGTTTTTCCTTGCATTTCTAAAGGGGAAAACACTTAGAGATTTCATGGATTTGGGCTATTTGGCTAGTGAGCAAAATAGGACAACATTTTTGTGACTTATTAGGGGTGTTTGCCTAATAAACAAAAGGGAACCAATGGCCTTAAGAATTCATTGGGCATAGAGTCAAAAGGGACTATAGTAGGCTGAAAACAACTAAACCATGCCTTTGAAACAACACCAAAAGAGAAACGAGGCCTGCATTCTCCTAATGAGAGTGCAACCTGTGCAACAACACTTAGGGAAAAGGGAAAAAATAGAAACAAACCTATCCTAAACCTAAACAGACTTAAACAAAGCCATTAACTGGTTCCTAAAAGTAACTACCCTTCCTTAATATTTTATAATGTTTCTCATGCCTGTGGGCAGTTAAAAAAGGGTGGGGAAGGGATGGACATACTGTTGATAACTGAGAGGGGGGGGTGAATCAGTTATCCTAATTATTTCTTCTTTCTAAACTTTCTTATTAATCAATGCAACATTAATTCAAACAAGCAAACATAACCATGAAATGGAAATACACATGACACAATATTTTTGACGTGGAAACCCTGTTAAGGGAGAAAACCATGAGGTGATTAACCCAAGGATTATTCTCTATTAGAAGAATAAGGAAAAACAAAATGGCACTTGCCAATTAGGGCTCACTGCCCGAGCACACTGCTCACAAGAGGCACACTGCCTACAAGAGACTCATTGTCTACAAAAAGAGTGTTATACAATACTTGAACTGATTGGGAGCATCTACAAATGCTGGAGTTCAGTTCCAATTAGGCTTAGTATACTAATCTGCTGCACTTCATCTTTCCTCTTCTTTTATGCTGCTTTCCTTTCACATACCGGATCTTCCTTACTGCTTTTACTCTTCTCTTCTGCTTTTATTTGCACATCAAAGCACAACAACACATATCACAACTAAATCCATCGTGTATATATATCCACATAAGTGATTTCATCACCTTTCTAGTCAGCACCCGGAATAGTCAATCTTTTCACAAACTCTAATCTGTCGGCTGAATCCTTGCACACCAAGTAATGCGGATCAAGCATATACTTGTAGAAGTCATTAATCATGTCGGCCAAACATAACTTATGCCTTAAGAACCTTTTCCATCATCAGTAACACATCTAGAAAATAGTCTGATGTTCTGCCAATCTGTTCTTCATCTGTTCATACTGTCACTCAGGAACTCGGTACTCAAGTATTCATATCTTTTTCCTCATCTATCACTGGAGGCTAAATCCTTGGAATCTATCACTCAAGGTAGTCCTCTTGACTTCCCCAAATCTGCACTTCACCAAGATACTTCCTCTGAGAGATCCGGACCTGTCTATTGGACCTCGCCACATGCTCTGTTCTTGTTTATCGGACCACAACATTCTTCACTCTGACTTCCGGTAGAGACACACCATGTCCTGCGGATGTGTGGGATGAACTTTGTTGCCATCAATGACAACAATCATGAATCCATATAGTGTCTCTTGCCAACACATACAAATAGATAGTGAGATTCTTCCCCAAGGAAAAAGAAAAACTCACCTATCCACTTGCATTGATTGAAAATATGGCTGTCTAGAAGTGGATAAATGGGTTGATCTATCCCTTTTTGGTTCTCAACCTCATGCTTTGAAGTAAGCATGACAGGTAGGGACTCCTTCTCATATATCTCTAGCTAGGCCATATGCTTGATAGGGTGTCCCCATAAAATGGTATGCAAGCCATTACCACTACATTCATGTTCATTCTCTAATTCGGCATCATTTTGCTGCTAGTCTGGATGTTCTAGCTCTTACGGCTCAATTGAAAGAATGATTGCCTCCTACATCTGCTCAAACTAGTCATGATTTGCCTCACTAAGAGGAGTTGATTTACTATCTAGATTTGAGTAGAAAACATCAAGCTCATCCTAGAAATGAGCTTCCTCCAAGTCCTCTGCACTTCTCAGCATAGGGTTGCCTATATACTCTTCTTTATGAGATGGGACCTCGTTGTCATATTTGGCCTCACTCTACAACAACTTGCCATCATCCTCCATGTCCTTATGTTTCTCTAGAACTATTGTTGATGTTCACATTTGGATGCCTTCTTCACATTCAATTTAACTAAGTAGCCCCTAAAAAAAATGGCACTATCCACTGGATTCTGCTCAAGTTGTCTCTGCAGCTAAAGGCTCTCCCCATACAATCTTCGCATTCCATTCTTGTTTAATTGATCAAATGCATAAGAAGAAGCTTTAAAAGAACTAAAATTCAGGGGATTCGACCCCTTATTTGAATCAACAACACTTACAGGTGTAAGAGGTTAAAACAATTCCATCTCTGTGAGCGTAGGAACAATGGACTATTCCTCCCCCTTATTTGAATCAATAGTACTCACAGGTGTAAGAGGTTCAAACAATTCCATCTCTATGAGAATAGGAACAATAGACTACTCCTCATTGGTTTCTTTCTCTTCCACCTCTACCCTTGGCTCATCCCACCAACTAGACCGGTAGACAACAGGTCCATCCTTGAAAAGAGAAATAGTGTTAGGGAAAGAGGCTTGAATATTTCCTTGAATTTCCTGGAAGTGAGAGGGTTCATGAAAAATTTGTTCCTGGGGATTGATAAACTGGCTTTGCACAGGAATAGGTTCTTGTGGAGGGAGAGAGTTTCTGAAACCTTGGAATTTGTGAATTTGAGGATGCTCTGCTACAGGCTGAATTTGTACAAAAGGGAGGGGTTGCCTGAAGCTGGGAAAGGATGGAACTGATTGGGCTATTTGCCTCATCTGTTGTTTTTGAGCTACAATCTGCATAGCAAGGTTTTTTTAAAAGCCCTTTCTTGTGCCTCCTCCATCTATTGTTGAAGATGGGCCTGATAAGCAAGATCCTCTTGCTAATTGTTATACTCTACCACTTCTTGAATTTCTTCCAACCTCCTTTGCAGGTCCATCATTATGTCCATGGGACTCATGTTATCAAAATCATAGTCCACTTGAGGCAAGTTAGGAGGGCAATCATATTGATTAGGGATGAAGTAGTTTTCTTGGGGTTGAAAATAAGCATCATTAGAATGCCAAGACTAAGCAGAGGCGGGAGGGAGGTAAGCGCCATTAGAATGTTGATATTATGTTGAAATAGGACTATACGGTATAAAACCAGAGGTATCTTGGGCCTGAAAAGGCTGATATGGAGGCCAACAGTGTTTATCTTAACAAGAGAGATGAAGGTAAGCATCATATGTGTGTTGATATTTTGAGTTTCCATAGTAGTTTGACATAATATAGCATAAAAATAGAAATCATTCAAACAATCTAGGAATAAGAGAAAATAGACCTACCCCTTTGAGAAATGGGTTCATACCAGGGAGTTTCCAGGTGATTGAAAAGATTCTAAAACAAATTTAGACTAGGAGAATCACAAAATACTTATTGTTGAAGTTCTTTGGGCACTTGGGCTATGTTCACCAGTAGATTTGATTAGTAGAGTTGCCATGGTATTGGAGAGACCGCCTTGAATGGAAAGATTTACTAAAGAGCACACCAAAACTCTTCAATGGATATTAAGGATCATCAAATGGTCCCACCAAGCATGCTAGAAATTGTTGTCCCTTGGATTTGCACCCTGTGTTGGAGCAATTTAGTGTTACAACAATCCAGTGAAACATTGGGATGATTTCCAAGTGTGGGACCCTGTAAGGAAATCAAACCTCCAGAGAAGGCTGGTTCCTTCCCCTGAATATACAATTCAAAGTAGGCTAAGACTAAACCTAATTTAATCACTATTGAGGAAAAAGGGAAGAAGGAGAAATTGAAAGGAAAGGTGATTCATCAAGTTTGAATGTAGGCTCTCAAATCAACCATGTATGCATAGAATAACAACAAACAACAAACCAACATACACAAATCACAAATGAATTGCAGAGGTAAAAGAAACTAATTGAGATCCATAAGGAAAGAAGCATTCACAAATAGATACCCAAAAGAAGTATTACACAAAGTAAAAGAATTTATGAAAAGCTAAAATCTCTTGTTTATTCTCAAAGAGGCATGGCTACAGCTGAAAGGAGATGTGATTTTTAAGATCAACTGCCAACATATAACATTTGATTTCATGTTTATATAGCATTTTACATTGAGGTGCCATCAGCTACTATAATAAATTCACCCTATGGGCCTATCAGAAGATATTTTACAAAATGAATGTCTAAAAATATCTATTTTTTTACATAAATGCAGAAAATATCTTCTCTAAAGTAGCTAAACAAATATCTGCATTGAAACCTTGCATCCTCCTCTGCCTACAACAATAAATGCCCAAATACAAATTCCATCTGGAGTTGGATGTTTAAATTTCAACCTGGCATGTATTCTACCTTATTAGCAAGATTTCATCATGATTAACCATGGTGGATCCTGGATTCTACCTCTTTTCCCTTTAGTTTTGAAGATTGCGGAAGCTGTCAGAGATTGGGCCTCAAGTCTTCAACGTTCCTCCTTCAAAAAGAGGAGAAAGGAGAAAACCCTGACCCTCAAGCTCTGCTATACAAAGGAAGATCACAATATTGGTGGACTTCATGCCTCAGACCTTTCGCCTTACGCCTTCCCAGAGAAGGAAGAAGAAAGAAAGTCTGATCCCTGAAAGTCTACAAACTTAGCTATTTTTTGAAAGTTTCAGTGGAGTTCGGGCCTCAAACCTTCTGTCTTCCAAAGAAAGGAAGAGGGAAGAAGAAAGGTCTGAGCACCGAAGTTTGAAACACTTAGAAATATTTTGAAGGAAAAGAAGTGGAACTCTGGTGCAGGGCACCTAGGCTATTTCTTAGCCAAACTCTTTTTGAATTTTTGTTTTATGGTCTCATTAATGAGAGACTAATAGGTTTTGGATTTTAAATATTGTAATAAATCCCACTAAGGGCATGACCATGTAGTGGTGGTCTTAGAAAAGGCAAATTTCCTTTTGTAGGTCTACAGTATTTCCTAGATTTTAGTACAGTCTTTTTGCTTTCATTATGAAAGGCTTTATTACCTTCTTTTTTGGGCTTTTCCATGATTGGTAAGGCATGAAATCATGGATATTTCTTGGTAGAAAGACATTGTATACCTCAAACATGTCGAGCAAGAGTGGTTGGTGAATATTGAAGGAGAAATAATACAAAAGTTTGTTGTTCCTACAATTTTAGACTATTTTTTACTATTTTGGGCCTGGTACTTGACCGTACGGTATAGTCATGGGATCTAATGCATAGGATCTAGAAGTATATTGAATAACCTTTTATTTGAGTCTAATTTGGAGTCTTGACATTAATCTTGAATCATTTTATAAACATTTTTTATGTATTTGCTGTCATACCCTAGTTTTAAGGGTTTTTGGGAAAACGATGTGTTTCTATTCCATTCCTCCTGTGTCATAAGCATAAAATAAGTAGAATGGACTTAATTAGGTTATATTTAACTAGTTATGGTGTTGCAGGGGTAGGGGACCGGTCTGGTGTGAGTTTAGGAGATGTTTGGGCTTGATATCCTCATGTATTAAGCCAATAAGCACAAGTAGAGTTGTCATTTGATGGTAAAGTGACTTGAAATGAGTGTAGACCCCCAAAACTAGAATATTTCATCCATTTACAATCCATTTCATTCCCTAGAATAGGTTAGGAAGGTTTGGAGCAAGCCTAACCTATAACTGCCCTGTGACAGGAGGCCTAATTAGGCCTATAACAGTAGAAACCGTCATTTTTTTTGTATATGTTCCAAAACAACACCCATTGCATGTCAAATATGTTGTGTAATACCTTAATGAGTATATAGAAAGCTAATTTTTTTATGTTTTTGTTGTGTTTTTTGTAAGTTATCTCCCAAAAACCTCATCATAAGGGCTACAAGCCAAAAATGCTAATTGTGAAGGAGGATAGAAAGATTGTGTTACCAAGTTTATTGGTGAGTTTCATGGGTGTCTATTCATAATTTTTATTTATTCTTAGGTGTAGTTGAGGGTTAGTCTATTTTCTAAACCATCTTCTCTTCATTTTTCCATATTTCACTCTTTGGTAACCATGGTACTTGGAGAGACAAAACTGTCATATTAGGACGTCAACTAGTAGGTCTTGTGAGTCTTCCTTATCTATTTTTGAGAGGTGTAATCAATCACTTTGAGAAGATTTATATTGCCTTGAAGGTTTTTCTCAACATTCTATGTACTTATCTCATGTTGAGTTACCTTTCCAAGCCTTGAATTGGGTATGAGAGAGAGAAGACAGCCTAAATCATGCTGCTCATGTCAAGACAACAGTCATAAGGATGGTGACATTATCCCCTCCTCTGCATCAAGTGGTATCAGAGCCTAGGACATGTTCTATTTGGGAAGGAAGAAGGAAGTTGAAGTGTGACATAGAAAAAAGTGCAAGATGCCTCCAAGGGCCAGTCTAGTCCTCACTAGAGAAGTGAGAATAATGAAGGAATCTCAAAAAGGAGTCCTAGCCAGACTTGCAGCCATTGAAGCAAACCTAAGAAGAGGTGGGGTCATTGAGGAAGATAGTAACCAATAGATTGAGGGTGAGAATGCAGGCCCTCAAGAGGGATCCAATGTGGAAGAGTGTTGATAACTAAGAGGGGGGGTGAATCAGTTATCCTAATTATTTCTTCTTTCTAAACTTTCTTATTAATCAATGCAGCATTAATTCAAACAAGCAAACATAACCATGAAATGGAGATACACATGACACAATATTTTTGATGTGGAAACCCTGTTAAGGGAGAAAACCACAGGGTGATTAACCCAAAGATTATTCTCTATTAGAAGAATAAGGAAAAACAAAATGGCACGTGCCAATTAGGGCTCACTACCCGAGCACACTGCTCACAAGAGGCACACTACCTACAAGAGACTCACTATCTACAAAAAGAGGGTTATACAATACTTGAACAGATTGGGAGCATCTACAAATGCTAGAGTTTAGTTCTGGTTAGGCTCAGTACACTGATCTGCTGCACTTCATCTTTCCTCTTCTCTAATGTTGCTTTCCTTTCACATATCGAACCTTCCTTACTGCTTATGCTCTGCTCTTCTACTTTTATTCGCACATAACTAACAACCACGACACACCTCACAACTAAATCCATCGTGTATAAATATCCGCACAAGTGATTTCATCACTTTTCTAGTCGACACCCAGAATAGTCAATCTTTTTACAAACTCTGATCTGTCAGCTGAATCCTTGCACATCAAGTAATGTGGATCAAGCATATACTTGTAGAATTCATCAATCATGTTAGCCAAACATAATTTATGCCTTAAGAACCTTTTCCATCATCAGTAACACATCTGGAAAATAGTCTGATGTTCTGTCAATCAGTTCTTCCTCTGTTCACACTATCACTCAGGAACCCGGTACTCAAGTATTCATATCTTTTTCCTCATCTATCACTGGAGGCTAAATCCTTGGAATCTATCACTTAAGGTAGTCCTCTTGACTTCCCCAAATCCACACTTCACCAAGATACTTCCTCTGATAGATCCGGACCTATCTGTTAGACCTTGCCACATGCTCTGTTCTTATTTACCAGACCACAACATTCTTCACTCTGACTTCCAGTAGAGACACACCATGTCCTGTGGATGTGTGGGATGAACTTTGTTGCCATCAATGACAACAATTATGAATCCATATAGTGTCTCTTGCCAATAGAAGAGATGGATCTAGATGATAGAAGGTTTATGAAGATGTTGCAGACTGTGAAAGGAGAGGGCACTGATGTAAAAATGGAGTTGCCCATGTATGAAGGAAAAATGAACAATGAGGAAGTATTGGATTGGATTGTTGCCTTGGATAATTACTTTGAGTACAAGGAGATGCTAGAAGTGTAGAAGGTCAAATTAGCTAAGACCAAGTTGAAGGGGCCAACATTGACATGGTGGAACTATGTTCAATCAGAAAGATTAAGGCAAGGAAAAGCCAAAATTAGTTCATGGGACCAGATGGTGTCCAAAGTGAAGAGTCAGTTTCTTCCTAAGGATTATGCAATTCAAACCTTCAGGAGATTGCAGAATTTAAAACAAAAAGACATGGATGATATAGCCTACACTGAAGAATTCCACAAGCTGACCATGAGGACAAGGCATACTGAAGATGAAGTTGAGAAAATTGCTAGGTATATCAATGGGCTTAGACTCAATATTCAGGATGAAATCAGTCTTGCCACCCCTAGAAATGTGGAAGAATGCTTCCAACTGGCAATAAGGGTAGAAGAAAAGATAAAAAGAAGACAAGATCAATAGACTAGGGGTAGAGGAAGGAGTTTTAGAGGTAGAGGGAACTTTGGTGTATGAGGACAGTCCCAGAAACAACAAGGAGAATCAAGTGGCAGCAATAAAGAGAATCAAGAACCAAGAAGTGAGTCAAGTGAAAGAGGTAGTTTTAGAGGAAGAAGATCAAATAGTAGAGGAAGATTTGGTGGCCAAGGTAGAGGATCTTGTTAGGGTTAGCTGGCAGAAGATATCAATTAAATGCAAATAAAGAGTAAACAGAGGAATGGAAATACATAGAAATAATAACAGTGAGACAAGTTTTAACGTGGTTCACCCAAACTCGGGCTACATCCACCAAACAGAGAGTCCAATATTATTATCCAATGAATGAAAATGGATTGCAACTAGCAATCCCTGCAACTCAATACCATTGCAAATGTTACAATACCATATCACTCAAAAAACCTAACCCTTAGCCGCTTTTATCAAGCCTTATGTCAGTTACAAAAATAGGGTTTTTTTATGTCGGTTACAAAAATAGGATTTTTTATGTCGGCTCTAAAAAAACTTCCTGATCAATCACCACCTACCAACAATCTCCCACTTGGAGACTAATCAAGCTCCACACCAAATAATCTCCCACTTGGAGACTGATCTTGGATGACACCGCTGCGCATGTAGCTCCCACTAGAAATAAGCACCCTCGACTTTATTGTTCTAATTTTATTGTTTCAGTCTTGAAAACCAACCGAAGCTGAAGAGGAGCTCAGCTTCTCCCTTGTCACTGCCTTTGTAAATATATCTGTTGGATTTTCATCTGTATGTATCTTTTCCAGCCTTAACTATCCATTATCCAACACTGACCGAATAAAGTGATACCTCAACTGTATGTGTTTGCTCTTTGAATGCAAGGTAGAATTCTTTGTAAGATGTATGGCACTCTGACTGTCTGTATACAAAGAACTGTTAGCCTGTTGTTTGCCCAATTCTTTCATGAAATATTGCAGCCATATCATCTCCTTTCTTACCTCTGTTGCAGCTACATATTCTGCCTTTGTGGTGGATAAAGCAACCACCTTTTGTAACCTAGAAATCCAACTCACTACTGTCCCACCTACAGTAAAGACATAACCTATAGTACTCCGCCTGGTATCAAAATCCCCTGCCAAATCTAAGTCTACATAACCTTCTAAATCAGTATTAGAACCCCCAAAACATAAGTGTTTATTGGATGTACCTCTCAAATCTCTAAGAATCCATTTTACCGCATTCCAATGCTCCAATCCGAGATGACTCATATACCTGCTAACAACTCCTACAGCATGTGCAATATCCGATCTTGTGCATACCATGGCATACATTAAACTTCCTACAGCTAAAGCATATGGTACCTTGGACATTTTCTCTTCCTCCTCTTGTGTCTTAGGACACATCTCCTTAGTCAATTTCAAATGACTAGGCAAAGGTGTGCTGACATCTTTTGCATTCTCTATATGGAATCTCTGCAACACCTTTTCAACATAAGCAGCCTGAGATAGAGTCAATTTTCTATTCTTCCTATCTCTGCAAATTTTCATACCAAGGATTTGTTTTGCTGCCCTCAAATCCTTCATATCAAATGACTGTGCTAACTGCTATTTTAACTCTCTTATGTGATCCATGTTAGACCCAGCTACAAGCATTTCATCAACATATAAACATAAAATAATGTAGCTATCATTATCCAACCTCTTAAAATAAACACAATGGTCAAAATTACACCTGCTGTAGCCTTGCTCAGCCATAAAACTATCAAATTTCAAATACCATTGCCGAGGTACTTGTTTCAGGCCATACAAACTCTTCTTCAATCTGCACACCTATTTCTCCTTACCTTTGACCTCAAATCCTTGGGGTTGTTCCATATATATCTCCTCCTCCAAATCACCATGGAGAAAGGTAGTTATCACATCTAGTTATTCCAAATGTAAATCTTCAACAGCCACAATACTTAAAACAGTACGAATAGAAGTCATCTTGACAACCGGAGAAAATATCTCATCAAAATCAATGCCATTTTTCTGTGCAAATCCTTTTACAACTAACCTAGCCTTAAATCTTTTCTTACCTCCATCTTCTTCTTTCAGCCTGTAAACCCATTTGTTTGGTAAAGCCTTTTTACCTACAGGCAACTTACATAATTTCCAAGTCTAATTTTTCAGCAAGGAGTCCATTTCTTCTTTCATAGCAAGCTCCCACTGAACCTGTGTATCCACCTGCATAGCTTCATCATACCCTTCTGGTTCACTAGCATCTGTTAACAAAATAGAATACAAAGAGGGAGAAAACCTTTCAGGAGGTCTACTTATCCTTGTTGACCATCTAACATTCACTGGAGTTTGTGGTATTTCTAGTTGCTATTGCGGAGCATGAGGAACCACTGGAACATCACTATTTGGAGTATCATCTAGCACCACATAATATTTTTCTTTCTTCTCATGCTGCTGCAACTGATCTTTGTACAATACCTTCTCATTGAATATAACATCCCTGCTTCTCACAATTTTCTGATTTTCAAAATCCCAAAGCCTATAACCAAATTCATCAATGCCATATCCAACAAAGGTACACTTTTTTGATTTTGCATCCATCTTGGTTCTATTTTCAGAATCTACATGTGCAAATGCTTCACATCCGAAGGTTTTGAGAAAAGAATAACTCACCTTCTTACCTATCCATGCTTCCTCTGGAATACCACAGCCCAAAGGAACTGAAGGACCTCTATTAATTAAATATACAGTAGTGTTGACAGCCTCTACCCACATGTTTAAACGCAGCCCAGCATGCAATCTCATGGTCCTTGCAAGCTCCATTATTGTCCTATTCATGCATTCAGCCACTCCATTTTCCTATGGAGTCCCTAGAACCATTTTCTGCCTACGAATTCCATTAAAGGAACAATAATCTTCAAATTCTTTGCTGCAATACTCACCACCATTATCAGATCTGAGACATTTTAATCTTTTACTTGTCTCATTTTCAACCAAGCTTCTCCATTTTTTAAATGTTTCAAATACATCAGATTTCTGCCTAAGGAAATAAATCCATACCTTCCTAGTTGCATCATCTATGAATGTAACATAATATTGAGAGCCACCAAAAGAAGATACTTGAGCTGGTCCCCATACATCTGTATGCACAAGCTCCAACTTTTCATTTTTCTTTTGCTTCCCTCCTTGAGAAAACTAACTCTCTTTTATTTTCCATACACACAACTTTCACAAAAATCCATATTAATACATTTCAGACCTGGTAAAACTTCCTTAGAATGAAGTACCTTCATACCTTTTTCACTCATATGCCCAAGTTGGTTATGCCACAGTGTTGTCTCAGAACCTGCAGCAACTTTTCCAGTCTCTTCCTGCAAACCTGCAGCAACTATTCCTAAACCTGTTTGTTTTTTCTCTGTAACAGCTAAAGTAGAAGGAACAGTATAACTTGTACAAAGATATAAGGTGCCTACTTTCACACCTTTTGCTACTACTAAGGCACCTTTTGAAACCTTCCAATTTTTATTAGTAAATGTAACAGTGCAACCTTGTTTAGTTAGCTGCCCTACTGAAATTAAATTCCTACTAAGCCTTGGAACATGCCTTACCTCTTGTAGTAGCCAATGATTCCCATTATGCAACTTAATCTTAATTCTTCCCTTTCCAACAATCTGACAAGTATCGTTATCTCCCAAATAAACCAACCCAAAATCCCCTTGGACATAGTCAAGAAAATAACTTCTATGGGGCGTAGCATGAAATGAGGACCCTAAATTTAAAACCCATGAATCATCAGCATTATCTAGGGAAAGAATCAAAGCATCATCTTCAGACTTATTGTTTACCACATTTGCCTCCTTATTGCCTTCTTATTTGTCTCCTTTAATTTTCTGAGACCAACAATATTTCTTTAGATGACCTAGTTTCCCACAATACCAACAATCCTTTTGTCCTCTGGATTGGGATCTTTTGTCCTTTGATTTTCCTCGTGACTTCCCACGACCTCCAAAACCTTTTCCTCTCTCCTTTGATCTGCCCCTGCTTTCTACATTCAAAACACTACCTGATGTGGATCCACCTAAGCTTTTCCTACGAATTTCCTCACTCATAATAACACCAACAACATCATCAAATTTTAGGGTATTTGAACCAAAAACAGAGTTACTAACCGCCATTACCAAACTATCACAACTTTCAGGAAATGAACATAATATCAAGAGAGCTCTAACTTCTTCATCAAATTTTACATTTATAGAAATCAATTGACTGACAATCATATTAAATTTATTTAAATGATCTGTCACAGATCCACCTTCAACCATTTTCAGATTAAACAAACACTTCATGAGAAATACCTTATTTGAGGCTAAGGGTTTTTCATACAATTTTGCCAAAGCTTTCATCAGACCATTTGTTGTCTTTCCTTCTATTATATTGAATACCATCGATGGTGCTAGGCACAACCGAATGGTTCCCAGTGCCTTTCTGTCAAGAAGATTCCAATCCTCATCAGACATTGTTGCCAGTTTCTTGGCTACTCCTTCCAATGGCATCCATAAATCCTTTTGATAGAGGTAATCCTCCATTTGCATCTTCCATAACTGATAGTTCTGCCTATTGAATTTATTGACCTTCAATTTACCCTCATCCGCCATTGCTCCCACTCAACCGTGAGACTTTCCTGCAGACGATAATCGAACACAACCTGCTCTGATACCACTTGTTAGGGTTAGCTGGTAGAAGATATCAATTAAATGCAAATAAAGAGTAAATAGAGCAATGGAAATACACAGAAATAATAACAACGAGAGACAAGTTTTAACGTGGTTCACCCAAACTTAGGCTACATCCACCAAACAGAGAGTCTAATATTATTATCTAGTAAATCAAAACTGATTACAACCAGCAATCCCTGCAACTCAATACCATTGCAAATGCTACAATACAATATCACTCAAAAAATCCTAACCCTTAGCAACTTTTATCAAGCCTTATGTCGGTTACAAAAATAGGGTTTTTTTATGTCGGTTACAAAAATAGGATTTTTTATGTCAGCTCTAAAAAAAATTTCGAGGGCTGCGGCCCCAAACCCCCACTCGGGGCCCAGTCCAGCCCCGAACCTCGACGAGGGTACATGGCTAGTGTATAGTACTTTCCTGATCAGTCACCACCTACCAACAGATCCAACACTTTCTTAGGCAAATGTTACAATTGTCATCAATTTGGACATCCTACATTCAAATGCCCAGAGAAGTAACAATCAAGTTCTCAAGGAGGTGAACAAAGAACCCAAATAGTGCATGAAGAAGACAGTGAAAGTGTCAATTCACCACTTCAACCTGTTTCTCCTGAGAGAGGTGATGTATTGATGTTAAGGAGGACACTCCTCAAGGTGCCAATAGCCAAGGAGCCTTCACAAAGGAAGTCATTGTTCAGAACAACTTGTAAGTCACATGGCAAGGTATATAAGGTAGTTGTTGATTCAAGATCTACTAATAATCTAGTCTCTTTGGAAATGGTAGAGAAGCTACATTTGAAGAAGATTCCTCATCCCACACCTTACAAGGTGTCATGGTTGAATAAGGGGCAGCAAGTCTTAGTGAATGAACAGGCATGGGTGGAATTCAACATTAGTGGTTACAAGGATAAGATCCTTTGTGACATCATCCCTATGGATGTTTGTCACCTATTGCTAGGAAGACCCTGGCAACATGACAGAAAGAGCAAGCATGATGGTCAGAAGAATATTTATGTGATAGAAAAAGATGGAGTCTCATTCTCATTAACACCCCTTCCTAAAGAAGAATCTAATAAGTAGATTTGGTCTAGCATCACGGTGGTATGAGAGAAGGAGTTTTTACAAACAATGAAAGATGAAGGGCAAGGATTTGCAGTAGTGATCAGACCTAAGACTAAGTCTGATGCAACAACAAATAAGGTTGAAGAGATACCCAGTGAAGTTTAGTCCTTGTTGGACAAGTATAAGGACATAGTGGTAGATGAGCTACCAAGTTCATTGCCTCCCATGAGAGATATCAGCCATCATATAGACCTGATCCCTAGAGCTAATTTGCCCAATAAATCTACATACAAGTTGACTCCATGATAGAATGAAGAGATCAAAACACAAGTTCAAGAGTTGTTAGATAAAGGACTCATAAAGAGAGCTTAAGTCCTTGTGCTATTCCTACTGTCTTAGTACCCAAGAAAGGTGGAGAGTGGAGGATGTGCACTGACTCCAAGTCTATAAACAAGATCACCATCAGATACAAGTTCCCAATCCAAATAATGGAGGACCTAATGGATTGCTTAGGAGGTGCATGCTACTTCTCCAAGATTGATCTCAAGAGTGGATACCACCAAATCAGGATTAGGGAAGGAGATGAATGGAAGACTACCTTCAAAACTAATGAGGGACTCTATGAATGGATGGTAATGCCTTTTGGACTCTCAAATGCTCCTAGTACATTCATGAGGTTAATGAATGAGGTCCTGAAACCTTTTATTGGGAAGTTTGTAGTTGTCTATCTAGATGATATTCTTGCATTTAGTAAGACAAAAGAGGAGCACTTGCAGCACCTTGACAAGGTTTTACAGAGGTTGAATGAGGAGAAGTTGATGATAAACCTCAAGAAGTGTGAGTTTATGAAAGAAGAACTAGTCTACCTCAGTTTTATCATCTCTAAAGGCATATTGAAGATGAATCCTTCCAAATTTGGAGCTAATCTTAACTGGCCAACTCTAAAATCAATAGGAGAGGTAAGAAGTTTTCATGGTTTGGCTACATTTTATAGGAAGTTTATCAAAAAATTTAGTCATATTTGTTCTCCTATTCTTGACACCATTAAGGGAGATAAGAAGAGAAAGTTTCAATGGACTGAAAAGGCAACAAAAAGCTTTGAATACCTCAAGTAGAGAGTGACACAATAGCCCATACTTGCTTTGCCTGACTTTGACAAAGTTTTTACAGTAGAATGTGATGCCAGTGGAGCAGCCATAGGTGTAGTCATGAGCCAAGAAGGCAGGCCAATAGCTTTCTTTAGTGAAAATCTCAATGAGGCCAAGAGGAGGTATTCTTCATATGATTTGGAGCTTTATGCATTAGGACAGTCTCTAAGGAAGTGGAGACATTACCTCTTACCCAAAGAGTTTGTAGTCTTCACAGACAATCAGGCATTAAGTTTCTTAAATAGCCAAGATAAGTTGATTCATAGGCACATCAAGTGGGTGGAGTATTTGTAGAGTTACACTTTCACAATCAAGCATAAGAAGGGCCAAGCAAGCAAGGTAGCTGATGCACTGAGTAGAAGATCATTCCTAGTGCATGAAATACAACTTCAGAGTGTTGGTTTGGAAGCACTAAAGGACATGTATGCTACTAATCCAGATTTCAAGGATGCATACTCCACTTGCCACCAATTCTAAGGTACTTTTCATGAAGAAATTTTTTATTTACTGCTACAAGGACTATTATTCAAGGGAGCTCAGTTATGCATTCCTAGATGCTCTATGAGGACAAATCTCATAAGGAAGAAGCACTATGGAAGTCTTGGAGGACACTTTGGCATAGATAAAACACTTGATTGGGTAAGAAGGTTTTATTTTTGGCCTAAGATGCATACTGATATCAAAAAATTTGTTGAGTCTTGTGGAGTTTGCCAGAGAGCCAAGGTCTCTAGTTCCAATGCAGGCTTATATCAGCCTCTTCCAATACCTAGCAGACCTTGGGAGCATCTTAGCGTGGATTTTGTGTTAGGCCTACACAAAACTCATAGGGGAGTTGATAGTGTTTTTGTAGTTGTGGACAGATTTAGCAAGATGACATACTTTATTCCTTGCAAGTGCACAAGTGATGCATCTAACATTGCAAGTCTATTTTTCAAGGAGATAGTCAGAGTACATGGACTGCCCCTCTCCATTGTTTCAAATAGAGATTCAAAGTTTATAGGCCACTTCCAGAGGACATTATGGAGGAAACTTGGAGCCAACTTGACTTTCAGCTCTACCTATCACCCACAAACAGATGGGTAGACTGAAGTAGTGAATAGATCATTGAGGAATCTACTTAGATGTCTTACAAAAGAACATGGACAACAATGGGATCTTGTCATCCCACAAGTAGAGTATGCTTACAATGAATCCATTAACAAGAGCATAGTTAAGAGCCCTTTTGAGGTAGTGTATGGATTGAATCTAAGAGGTATCTTTGAGTTAAGAGATTTGAGAGGAATAGAGAAGAGAAGTGCTGAAAGGAGAGGAGTTTGCTATGGCCATGAAAGACATCCATGATCAAGCTAGATAGCAACTCAAGAAGAGTGTTGAAACTTACAAAAAGCATGCAGACTTGAAGAGGAGGAATGTTTGGTTTAAAGTTGGAGATCTAGTACTTGCACATCTCAGAAAAGAGAGGTTACCTAAGGGCAAATACACTAAGTTATTGATGAAGAAGATTAGGCCATGCAAGGTGGTCCACAAGTTTGGTGAAAATGCATATGAGATAGACTCCCTCCTGGAGTTGCTATCTCACCAATTTTTAATATTGCTGATTTATATGCTTTCAAAGAGTCTTTGGATGCAGGTACAAGTGTTCATGAAGGTGATGATGCTGATTGGGTTAAAGATTTTCCTCCTGCTGCACCAGTCAAGCTTGAAGCCATTCTAGACACCAAGGAGGTCAAGAGAACAAGACACAAAGTTTACAATGAATATCTTGTGAAGTGGCAGGGCCTCCCTCATGAGGATGCCACTTGGATAGCAGCTGAAGACATTGAAAAACATGGCACTACAATAATTGATCTAATTTCAGGAGGGCCCTAAAATCCATTCTCCTTGGGTGTATGGTGCAGGGCACCTAGGCTATTTCCTAGCCAAACTCTTTTTGAATTTTTGTTTTATGGTCTCATTAATGAGAGACTAAGGGATTTTGGATTTTAAATATTGTAATAAATCCCACTAAGGGCATGACCATGTAGTAGTGGTCTTAGAAAAGGCAAATTTCCTTTTGTAGGTCTGCAGTTTTTCCTAGATTTTAGGACAATCTTTTTGTTTTCATTATGAAAGGCTTTATTACCTTCTTTTTTGGGCTTTTCCACGATAGGTAAGGCATGAAATCATGGATATTTATTGGTAGAAAAAAATTGTATACCTCATACATGTTGAGAAAGAGTGGTTGGGGAAGATTGAAGGAGAAATAATACAAAAGTTTGTTGTTCCTACAGTTTTAGACTTTTTTTTGCTGTTTTGGGCCTGATACTTGACGTACAGTATAGTCATGAGCTCTAATGCATAGGATCTAGAAGTATATCAAATAAACTTTCATTTGAGTCTGATTTGGAGTCTTGACATTAATCTTGAATCATTTTATAAACATTTTTGTTGTATTTGCTGCCATACCCTAGTTTTAAGGGTTTTTGGGAAAATGATGTGTTTCCATTCCATTCCTCCTGTGTCATAAGCATAAAATAAGTGGAATGGACTTAATTAGGTTAGATTTAACCATTTCTAGTGTTGCAAGAGTAGGGGACTGGTCTAGTGTGAGTTTGGGAGATGTGTGGGCTTGATATCCTCATGTATTAAGCTAATAAGCACAACTAGAGTTGTCATTTGATGGTAAAGTGACTTGAAATGAGTGTAGACCCCCAAAACTAGAATATTCCATCCATATACAATCCATTTCATGCCCTATAATAGGTTAGGAAGGTTTGGAGCAAGTCTAACCTATAACTACCCTGTGACAGGAGGCCTAATTAGGCCTATAACAGTAGAAACTGTCATTTGTTTTTGCATATGTTCCAAAACAACATCCATTGCATGTCAAATATGTTGTGTAATCCCTTAATGGGTATCTAGAAAGCTAATGTTTTCATGGGTTTGTTGTGTTTTCTGTAAGTTATCTCCCAAAAACCTCATCATAAGGGCTACAAGCCAAAAATGCTAATTGTGAAGGACAATAGAAAGATTGTGTTACCAAGTTTTTTGATGAGTTTCATGGGTGTCTATTCATCATTTTGAGTTATTCTTAGGTGCAATTGAGGGTTAGTCTATTTTCTAAACCATCTGCTCTTCATTTTTGCATATTTCACTCTTTGGCAACCATGTTACTTGGAGAGACAAAACTGTCATATTAGGACAGTCAACTAGTAGGTCTTGTGAGTCCTCCTTATCTATTTTTAAGAGGTGTAATCAATCACTTTGAGAAGATTTATATTTCCTTGAAGGTTTTGGTCAACATTCTATGCACTTATCTCATGTTGAGTTACCTTTCGAAGCCTTGAAATGGGTATAAGAGAGAGAAGACAGCCTAAATCATGCTGCTCTAGTCAAGACAATAGTCATAAGAATAGTGACATTATCCCTTGCTCTGCATAAAACTCAGACCTTGAGTATTCCTTAGCAAAATTTAATTTGGATGACGTCATAACCATGTGGCAACTTTCTGCGGTTCGACGGCTATAGACAAAGCTTCGCTGAAATGCTCCATGAAATGGTGGAATGCCACAAAGTAGACCCTGTGGCATCCATCAAGTCACATGGATGATCAACTATCAAACCTTTTCATGTGTCTTCTTTCTGCGGTTCCACAAGCCTTTCATGGGTCCCCCCAAAAGGCTCAATGGAATGGCAAAACGCCTTACACTTAGAATTATTTTCAAAGGGAAAGAGTTGGAGCTTGGACTTCGGGCCTTCTGCCTTTCTCCTTCCAAAAGAAAAGGAAGGAAGAAAGAAAGGAGGTTCGACCCTCGACATCCAACAAACTTTGAACACTTCGAGGATTTTTGTAAGGAACAAAGCAGAGTTTGGAGCCGATTAGGATGGCATGATGAAGGGGAGAACTCTGAACTCTGAAACTCCAAAAAGGTTAAAAACACAAGGAAAACTCAATATTTTTGGACTTAATCAATTTGGGATGTTTTTCCTTGCATTTATAAAGGGAAAACACTTTTTCTTAGAGATTTCATGGATTTGGGCTATTTGGCTGGTGAGAAAAATAGGACAATAGATCCTTACTTCAACTATAGAGTTACATGGAGTCTATAACTTTTGGAATTAGTTTGATGATCAAAACTAGTATCCTCTGGGTCATGTCAATGGTGGAGCAATCCAATGTGGCTTGGACAACATTCCTTTTAATATAAGAAGTGAAGGGAGTTGGAGTAGGATGCATGGCTACAACCCTTATAGAAATGGTAACCTCATACATTTATCGATCTATTCTTGGATATTATGATAATGAATCTATTGTAATAATTTCTTTGTTCTTGACATTTTATTCATATATATCAAGACACTCAACACTACTTTCCTCTTTTATTGAGTTCCTTGCCTTACTTTTATATTGTCTAGGAGGCTACACTTTTTTTATAAATCTTATTCCAATGTATATTCTTCTACACAACATCATTGGCTACTATTCATTGTACCTAAATTTTTCATATGCTTTGGAAGCTATGGAGCTTTGTGGTCGATGTTCTAAAAGATATTTCAAATTCTAAATTAAAGATTATTGAGGAAACAATGATGGCTATTTCATCCATTCTTTGGGCGACTAAGATAATCCATTCTAATCTTCAAATCTTGCTCACAAACCACCATTGATAATTAACATTAATTGATTAAAAAACTTGCATGTTCTCAATTTTTGGGGAGGCATCATTCCCTTGAATAATCCAGTGTTGTTATTCAAAACTATTTATTTATAGAGATTGCAAATTCAACCAATTCAAATTTGTCCCCCATTATTGTTAGTTTGACTCGATCAACTTACCTACCAAATCTTCCTCTCATTTTATATATTTAGCCTTTGATTTTGAGTTGACATCACTAAAAGTTTACTCTCTAGATCTAATTTTCAAAACCTTTGAGTATAATAGAAAGATTTGATCCTTTACCAGGGAGTTTAATTACATAATCGATTACACTGCTTAAAAGTTGTAGAGGTTTCTTTTTAAGAAAATCTTTAAATATATCTCGTAAAATGGTATTCCATGAGACCACATCTCCATAAGGCCATTTTGTTAATAAATTTACATGCCTAGATAGTTCCTCTACTTTTTGGCATTCAAGTCTACCTAAGTAATGTTTTGTACTATTTTTTCTTGATAAGATTTAGGACTGCAATCTAATGAGGTAATTATAGAACTCTTAGTTAAAAAGGATCATATGGAAAATTATGTGAGCCATATATATTTGCTTTGGTAAACTTAGGTTTTTATCCTGGTCTAAGTTAGAGAGACCACTTATGGGAGATCTCTTCCCACTAGTTTTACCATCGAGACCACTACAGGGGAGTCTCAGTCCCCAAGGAATTATCACCCATTCAGACTTGCAAGCTCAACGATCCAGCAAAGGCATGTAGCCTATGAGTCCACTAGCGTAGTGAAGACACATATCATGTAAGCATGGTGGCCCAGTAAAGATACATGGCCTATGATCTCAATGTCCCCACAGAGGTTTGAAACTTGGTGGCCATCACAAAAACCATGTGAACTAACCACCACATTGTACCCCTAATGGCTATATATATAAAGGAAATAAATACCATGCAATCCAATGCCTATCATGCATATTGAAGAGTCTCTTACCATAAACTCAATTCAGAATCCATCATGCAACTACATTGTTGACTAGTCAAAGCCCCAAATAATAGCATAACATTCACTCATTATCCATTATCATTTATCATTTATAAACTAGTTCTATCCTCTTATCGAATCCAAATAATCCTTTTATCATCCATCCATTCATCTATCATTCTCTAGTTGTACATTACCAACATTTTTCATTCATCTTTAATTTTCATCTCTTTTCCATTCCTCCTTTAATCACTTCTATCTATTAAATTTCAATCCCTTTTCTCCATCCAATCTTCTATCTTCATCTTTCTTTTCCATTCATCTCTTCACATCTTTACTAACTTCTTCATCCATTTCAAGAGCACACCCATGTTCTTTGAACCTGCTTTCCCTCTTAAGGGGGCATCATCATCCCTACCATCATTCCTCCTCGTCACTCCTTTGACTGGTTGGGGCATCATCATCTCTAATCTAACCATTTTCTTCCAAATCAAAATATTCTTCTAATTTAATCAAGCGCTATGTTTTATTTTTCTTTAAAATGATGTTACTTTGCAACACCCTCTCAAAGAGGGGAAAAATGTAGACAACTAAATTTGACCATATTCTAGCATCACACTAACTAACTTTCTCACATCATTGAATTAATTAAATAAATCATATTTATTTAATTAATTTAATTATTATTCTAATATTTCAACATTAATTAAATAAATTATATTTATTTAATTAATTAATCTTATGATATCGTCTTCATGATTCCTTTCTATTTTTAATTCATATCTACCCATATCCTATCATATCTCTTCTAAAATTCATTTCTATTTCTAACTCATGTGTATCTAATTAATTAAATTAATTAAATGATTCCATTAATTATCCTTTTTCAAGCCTATCTTATCCTTTTTTATTTATTTCCATTTATAACACTAATCAAATAAATTAAATATTTATTTAATTATCTAATCATCCTCATCTTATCCCTTTCGATTTTTTAACTCATGTGCAACTGTTTAAATGGAAATAAATCAAGGATTCTCATCCTTATCCCACTTTTCTCCAAAAATCTTATCTTCATCCACCTTAAAATTTTATCCTTATCTATCCACAAGAAAAAATCTATAAATTGAACATCTTATAAGCCATAATCATCACAACTTGGAATGCAATATTATGTTGTTGCAGTGAGTACCTAACATCCATTATCTCGAACCAATATATCTTTTAGGTGCAAAGTTGCAAGGAGTTGGGTGAGATTATTTTGTTTTCTCATTTTATTTATTTTCCTTAAGTTCAATAAGAGGTTGCATTTAATGTATAACAAGATTTTAATTTTCATATTTTAATCTATTGTTTGTTCTCATTTTTATTGCATACATTTTGGCACACTGAGTGGGACTTGAGTCCCTTATCTAATCCTTGAGTTTCTAGATTTTTGTAAGCTTGTTTTTGTAGGTTTAACTTATTTTCTAGGGGAGATCTAAGAGTGAAATTTTATTGGAGAAATCCTATAGAAAAATAGACATCACAAATGGGTTCGAAAGTCTCAAGACACAAAAATTCATGTATAATATGATATATTTTGGTGTAATGAAGCTTTTACAACACAATTTTTCACTTTTTAGGACATTTCTTTGGTAATCCATACATTTGTACAGGATTTTACTATTTCAACTATACTTAAATTACTACACACTTTTAATTTTGTTAAAAATTGATTTAATTTTACCCATTGTTTAAATATTTTATTTGTAGGGTCTTATCTACCTGGCTAAGGCCCCCACTCTCTTTTTAGTCTTTACAACAACACTATTGTTTCAAAATAACATAACATTTTTCCAACATATTGAATTTTTAATTTTTTATAGGCATCAAAAATATATTTTGACACACAACACTGTGGATTAGATAAAAATCTCATATTCATAATAAGTTTTCCAATGTAATCAGTCAAACGCCCTCTTTATTTTTAATCTTCAAACACACATATCTTTTACATACAGAGTGCAGATTTGACATTTTTTTTGAAATTGCATAGCAATTCATAAAGAATATTGTAATGAAATTTATTTTCCTATGTACTCACATTTATTTCTAATTTTTGTAGAAATTTAAATTTTATTTTATTTTGACAAGTTCTCCTTACAACAAATCATGGGTCTAAGACTTTAGTCTTTGAAACAATATGTTGGCAAGAGACACTGTTAGGCATGTTAAGTGTTGTCATTGATAGCAACTAAATCTATCTTACACATCTACATTGTATCATTTGATCATACCGGAAGTCAGGTTGCAGATTTGTCTAAGTCTAGATAGACAGGAACAGAGCATATGACAGGGTTCAACATTTTGGTCCGCATTTCTCCACAGGTAATCATATTGTGTTGTGGATCTAAGGGAATGTTAAGGGATGCCAGGGCTACCTAAATCTAAAGTTTTAGCCTCTAGGGATGAAGGGATTGAAAGTTACAAGCATATGAGTATCAGGATTTGGTTAGACAGTTTAGTCTGGTGAAGAACAGGCCGACTTGGTGTTTGATCCTTGTACGAATTAAGAGAAATGGTTGGTTGAGTAATTTATGAGATCTAGTGGTATTGGCCGACATGAATGGTGACTTGACTACATAGGTTTTCGTCCGCATTGATATGTGTGCATGGATTTAGCCAATAGAACAGTGATCTTGAAAAAGCTTCTAAGTTTTCTTGAGGCCAACTACAGTTGATGAAATTTTATGTTGCGTATATATATGATCAATGGGTTTGAGCGTTTTGAAGTATGGATGTACGAATATGAGGTGACAGGTACAAACTGTGGGAGTATCAAGTGCAAAGTAAAGAAGATCTAAGTTGTGGATCATGGCAGAATAATGAAACAGGGCAGTAAGAGATGAAGTGTGTGAAGTTAGTATATTGAGACTAACCAGAACTATAATCTTGCATTGTTAAATGCTATTCTTCATTCAAGCATTTCAGTAAACTCTTTGTAATTGATCTTGTAGGTAGTGAGCCTCCTTTGAGAAGTGAGCTTTGGGTAGTGTACCCAAAGGCATGTGACTTCCCATTTGTAATACTTTTAACAGAGTATAAAATCCTGTGGGTTAACCCCCACCGTGGTTTTTCCCTTAACCAGGTTTCCACATAAAAATCTTGGTGTTCATGTGTGATGATCTTGTTGTTACTGTTCTTAAGTTCATGCTTCTTTATTTTGAATGTATGTGGTAAATTAATAAAGGAACATAATAATAAGTTTTAAAGAACACTGATTCACCCCCCTCTCAATGTTCCTTAATTTCAACAATTGGTGTCAGAGCAAGGTTCCTTGGAAGAAGTTTAACAGCTTGAGGAAGATCTAGGAAGGTGGTTCAATGGGTTCATTTAGGTATCCTGATGGCATCAATGAACAACTTCAAGTTGCTTTAGAAGATCTTGATCAGTCTAGAGCAGAAGTCAAAGAACTAGAAGAGAATCTTAAAGATGCTGAGGATTTCATTGAGACTTTAAAAGAGCAACTGAGCAAATCTATGAAAAAGAGGAAGGAGCTACTTCAACAGTTAGTAAATTAAAAGGAAGACAATGGCATGGATGAGGCTCTGAAGGAGAAGACAAAGGAATGTGAGAAGCCGGCAAAAGAAGTTGTTGTCCTAAAACATGAGATGGAGTCTGGGGTGATGAGGCTAACCAAGGAAATCAAGGAAAGGAAGAAGAGTGAAGAAAACTTGAATTAGTCTCTAAAAGAAAGAATAGAAGAGTGTTGCAGAATGGACATAATAATTGGCCATCTAGAGTCTAATCTACAAGAAACTAGGTATAATGAGGAATAACTTGAAAGGCAAATTGTCATTCTCAAACATGACCTAGAAGCTGCAAATGAATACAAAGAGAAGTTCAAGATAAGCTCAGCTAAACTCAAGGTGTTGCTTGATAGTCAGAAGAGGGCAGATGATAAGCAAGGCCTAGGATATGATAAAGGTGAAAGCTCTGGATCTAGTCAAAGAAATCCTGAATCAAGGAATTAGAGAAATAGACCTAGAAGACCTCCGGTCAGATAGCCTAATGGTCAAATGTATCCATCCTTCAATGGAAATTATTTCAATTGCAATAAATTTGGTCATAGAGATACTCAGTGTAGAAGTAGAGTGAATCAAAGAGGTCCATCCTTCTCCGATCAGTGCTTCAACTGTAAAAGATCTGGTCATATTGCAAGATTCTGTAGAAGCAAGAATGATGATAGAAAAGGTCTAGTAAACAGAAACCAAAATATGCAGAGACAAGATAAAGGCAAGGGCAAAGTAGATGTGAATGAGATCCAAAATGAAATGAACAAAACATGGGTGAAGAAAAGTGTAATGAATGATGGTGATGGGTCTGTACCAGAATCCAGTGCTGATAATTCCTCTAGGAATTAAAATAGGAGCTCTAGCTTAGGTGGAGCTGCATTAAAAATCCAATTCCCCCTGCAAGTAAGTGGGTGCCTAAATCTGGCACGATGAATGAAGATAAAGAAGCCTATTTCAGATCTGTTGAAACAAATTCTAGAAGAAAAGAAGCTAATGCGATTGATTGCAGAGTAATTGAAGATTGACTGTATTCAAAAACAAGGTAACTGGATGAATTAGGGCAAAGCATTTATTACAATGGTGAATTAGGTTTTGCAGAGCATAAAAGGTCATCCACTCAACATTTGAATCACTTTGTATTTGAAGAGAATAAGGAGAAGAGCGCATGAGCTGAGATTTCAAAGATTTGGAGTGTGAAAAGTGAATTCGACAGCTAACCCTAATCCCATGGAGAAAAAGGTATTTTTCTGTGAAGCTTTGAACTTGTGATCTTTTTGAAATGGCTATTCCATTAGTTGTTGACATCACTGAAAGTCCCCAACCTAAATTCAAAAAGCATCCACACAAATCTATAGAGGTCGATCCATTAGGTGCCTTGTCTAATGTTCTACATGGAGTGTTGCACGTAGAAGATATTAGGGCTTACATTCATGCTAGCATAGATGAGTTTGGGGATTCGAAGTTACTAGATTTGTTTAAGAATCACTTGAGGGATGAGATTTATTGTCTTAAACCTGAGTATAAGGCACTGCAAGACAAACATTTCATTCAAGTTATTGGGTTCCTATCCTTCGATGAGGACAAGTGGGTCCGGTATGTACTGAGTTAGATGCATGTTGAATTTATGTGGTTGATGAAACCCTTTAAGATCACTAAGGATGCCATCAAGGCCATAACAGGATTGAACTCATTTAATGGACTGCCGATGTTAAAGTTAGTGAAGAATCAGACTATAACTAATGCTACAAGCTCAAAGTTTCATAAGAGGGCAATGACAATAAATGATATAACTGATTCAGATGTCAAATTTGCATCTATAGTGATTGGGTATAAGATATACCACTCTAGCAGGGAAAACTCAGTGTCTGGTATAGCCATTTATGCTTCTTATCAAATGTTAAAAGAAAATGGTGACTATGCTTGTATGAGCTACTACAAAACCAACTAATGGAGAATCTGGACAAGATTAAGAAGGATAAGAAGAATACATTCAAGTATGGTACGTTGGTCATGTGCTTGTTCTTTTATTTCATGAATGAGTTACCTGGGATGAAAAGCCTGTGTTGGACCAGTGACAAGCCTTTTGCCATACATATAAGAGTACTTGCACAATATTGGTGACTTCAATGCCCAAAGGATTGCTCTTTAGGGATGTTTCAAGAATTTCCAGAATATGATGCAATCAAGGGAAAGAATTCCTAAGTCTGTGGTGGAAAGTACAAGGATACAATTTGTTTCATGGTGGAAACACATCAATGCTTGATGGAAGCAGTTGAACCAAGTGTTGGTTTAGGTCTGGACAACTAAGAGGTGGGGGTGAATCAGTTGTCCCATATTTTAATCTTTTCTACCTTTAATCTTCCTTTACAACTTATAATCAAATTAATGATATAAACATTTCAACATATGAGCAGAAACATAAACAACACATTGTGATTTAATTCTCCACTGTGATTTTGCCAAGGAAATTTGGAATATTATTTTAAGGAATTTTAGCATTCAATGGGCTTGTAATTCTGATATTAGGGAAGTAATTGCCAACTTGGTCCTACCTTTTCTCATCCATGGCTTGTTGAGCTTTGGAACCAAACTCTACCCTGTCTTGGTTGGTCTTTATGGAAAGAACGTAATAACAGAATATTTAGGGATGCTGCTAGGGATACTTCTCAAGTCCTTCATTCCTTTTCTAAGATCCTCATGGAAAGTGTGACCAATTCTCACATCAAAATTGTAGAAAAACCTCTTTCTCAAGAAGAGGAGCAAATTATGACTAATTGGAGATTTCTAAACCAAATTCTGGCTCATAATAATTCCAAACACTTGCAGAGATTAAATACAAGATGGATTCCCCCGAAGCCTTATTGGCTCAAACTAAACTTTGATGGGGCATCTAAGGCGGATGGTCAGGCTAGTGGTGGTGGGATTATAAGGGATGACAAAGGGTGGATGGTTGCTACTTATGCTGGTGGGATAGGCTTTCAAAGCAATAACTATGCTGAAGCCTCTGCTCTTCTATGGGGGGTGAAATTGGTTATTTCTCTTGATATTAGGCAATTGTTTATTCAGGGGGATTCCAAACTGGTTATCAATGTTGTTAATAATGTTTCGACTTGTGGCTAGAAATTGAAAGATATCATAGTGGATATTCAGATCCTTCTGCAGTGGATTCCTAGAGTTGATATCTCTCATATTTATAGAGACGGCAATGGGGTTGTGGATGCTTTTGCTGACCTTAGCCAACAATTTTTGAATTGGCATTGTTGGTGCCAAGTTAATAACATCCCTTTAAACATAAGGGACTTAAATCAAAAGGAAATTACGTGTTAATGATGAGTCAATATACTAGGAAAGACAGTTTATTCTACCGGCCTTGTTGGAAGCTGCTGACGTGTATCTTGAAGTACGTGCTTTTTTGTACTTCTCTGCTCAATGTCATTTTTGCATTATTACTCCCTTGTGTTAAGGTGAGTTGCTTATCTGCTAATTATAGCAAATGCCTAAAATTTATGTTTGAGCATGGGATGAGTAGGTGTCAATTGGTATTTCTCAAGGAGGCTCTCATTAATGATAATGCGTGCAGATTTAACATTATCATAATTCCCTGTCAAGCGATTAATTTTACCTTTCAAAATAACTCTGTGAATTTCTAGTTTTTGGGATTCTGTGCTTTTGTCTGAAAGACTAAAATGGGTGGAGATAGGATCTGAATGGAGCCAGTTTCCTATTGTGAGTTTAAAGATAATGCTATGGTCTGGCACTACTATAAGGAAGGCAGTATCAGCCCTTATTTGGAATGACTTAATGGCTATGATGAGAATCCATCTGAGCAATTCGCTAGGTCCTGGCAGAACCGAAGAGTCACTATGGGGAGAATTGGGTTTGAGATTTATGAGAAATTTATTGCTATGGCGTCTGGCCTGTCGACTAAGGGGACCAAGCTACAAAGAAAAGCAAAAGTGGTGGACCATTCTAACCAGAAGTTATTCCTTGGGGAAGGTGAAGAACTTGTTCCTTACCAGGGAGGGTTCAAACGGGCCAAGCTGCTAGAGCCATGGGATGATATGTGTTTCCTCCTAATGAAATACTTCACTCTGGAGGGGTGTTTTACCAGGTTTTACAATTATCATCTTCCTCTTCTGAATCATTTTAGACGTAATATTCATATTAGCTTCCCATTTTATTTACTGTCTTCCCTTGAGCATTTAGTTTTTAGGGTTAAGGCTAAGTTGGCTAAGAAACCTTCCAAGAAACCCATTCCCCTACACCAAGGTCTCATCCTCTACTTATAAAATTTCCACCTTGCTCTGGAACTGTCTAAGCCTATCCAAACTCATAGCGGTGAAATGTTTGCCAACCCTGATGATGCTGCCATATCTGAAGAGCCTTACCCTTCCCCTGTTTCTCCTAAGTTGAAAGGGGTTTCTTTTTCTTTGTCTAATGAGGAGATCCCCATGGTGACTGCTACCTACACTCTGGTCTCCAAAGGTAGTGTGAAGAACAAGAAGAGGAAAATAAGGGGGGTGGAAGAGGAAACTGTGGGGTTTCTTGTGGGGACCCCTAAAAATCTTTGCAATACCCCTATGGGACTGGGTAGTAAATCTAATCTGTCTACTAAGGATACGAAGGAGGGCCTTTCCTCTAGGGTTAGGAGGTCTGGGAGGATAGCTAGAAAACTTGTGCCCAAAGCTAAACTTATAGATTATTTAGAGAGTGCATCTGAAGAGTCCACTCAGGGTGATGAGGCCAAGGTTCTGGATGTTCAGGAGATTTCAGAAGATGCTAAGGGTAAGAATGGGAATAAATCGATGGAGGTTTCTGGTGGTACTGTTGGTGATTCTGAGGATAATGCTGATGAAGGGGGAAAGATGTTTGTGGAGGAAGCTGCTGATGAAACGGAGGAAGATGTTGGTTATAGGAATGTCATTGTTGTCCTGAGGGGTCGTGTTGAGAAGCTAGAGCAATCTCTTTCCACTATGCTTAGGTGCATTGTTTTATTTAATCTTTCTGTGTTGCAGGATCTTGGGGCTACTGCTATTGTTGACAAAGAAGAGAATTTCAAAAAGTTGGATGATTTTATTGAATCCCTAGCTAAAAGATGGGAGAATCTTTCTCCTTAGTTCTAGTTTCTTTTATGCTGTTGATACTCTGCTATTTCATATATATTGTCATTAGACTGGTTATGATGTGTTTGTTGTTTATGCTGGTTAAGCAGGTTATGCTATGATTGTTTCGAAGCTCTTTTGTGCTAATGCCTCTGGGGTTCCTTTTTCTTGTTTTGTAAGGGTTCAGCCCCTTGTTTTAGCCACCTTATAATATCAAAAACATAAACAACACACTTGACACCAAGATTTTTGACGTGGAAACCCAGTGAAGGGAAAAACCATGGTGGGGGTTAACCCACAAAGATTATACTTTGTTAAAAGTATTGTAATGGGGAATGCACATGCATTCAGGCTAACTACCCAGAGCTCACTACTCAAAAGAAGGCTCATTGCCTACAGAAGGTTCACTACCTGTAGGAAGAAGATTACAATGAATTTGAACTAATATTTAGCATCTATCAATGCTAGAGTTCAATTATGGTTAAGCATAGAAAACTAACTTGACACACTTCATCCTTACTCTGCTCCTCTTACTGCTCTACTAACATCTGAACCTTTTTATCTCTACTCTTTTTCACAATTACACCATAGTCATAACACACACACACACACATCAAGATCATCCAATTCCATTAGATATATATATCTGCAACATGATCTATAATCATTTTACCAGTCAACTTCAAGAACATTTAGAACTTTGTCGAGTACTCTGCTCTGTTGGCTAGATCCATACATAATATGATATGTGGACCAAAACTTGCACTCACAAATCATCAATCATGTCAGATACCATCACTGATCATCACCAATTGCCCAATAAACAAATTCTATACATCTGGAATTAAGATCATTCACAAGGTCAGACTGTTCTTCTTTTGTTTATTCTATCAAATTGAAATCTGATACTCAGAAGCTAATAGCTTTTGAGTCCTTCATCATCGGAGGACAAAACTCTAGATTTAGAGTGTCTTGACAATGCTTACAACTACCTTAGATCTACAGTAAACCATACCTTTCCACCAGAGAGATTCAGACCAAGATATAGGACCTTATCACCTGCTTTGTTCCTAACTACCCGGACTTAGACAAATTTTGATTCGGACTTCCGGTGTGAACAAATTGTGTTAAATCTCCCCCTTTGGCATTGATGGCAACACTTAGTGAAAAATGACTAAATGTCTAATGTAGCTCCCCCTTACTCTATACACTTGTGCTTCTCTATTAGTTTCGAAGCTCCCCCTTTGCTAGATTCCTCATTTTTCACTACTCTTCAGTCCCCCTTTGACATCAATGGCAAAGGGTGGGGTCTCAAGCCAAAATTCTCTAGAAATTTAGTATTTACTGTCGCATATGTATAACTAATCATTAAGTTCTATTTACATAAAATTGAGAATGTCTGCAAAGCTAGTTTCTATTTGCACAAGTTCAGAGGCCCAGGTACTCTTCATTCCATCCAAAATTGAGATGTACCCACTCAACAAAAATGAATATGCTTCTGCCTTTGAGAGATCTGATGGATCACTAGTCTGAACTGTAGTCTGAGCTTCAGATAGGGCATTATACATTGTCTCTAACTTAGGGGCAATCAATACCTGGAGCTCACACATTCTCTTCATAATGTTGCTTTTCTCTTTAATAAGTCTCTTTATCTCATCAGTCAAGCTAATTACTTGACATTCCTAGCTTATGGGTGAAATTGTTAGAGGATCAAAATTATTGGATAGATTTGACAATTTTAGTTCTTGTTCCTTTATCTTCTTCTCAATATCCTCACTTACTTTGGGCCAAAATAGACACAATTTATATACATCACTTCCATCACTTAGAGCATTTTGAACACTCTTTATACTGATAGCAAGTATAGTCCTATCATACCCTATTAGACTCTTAATTTCTCTAAATCTCTTATCCAAAAACTCATTTCTGACTTTTGTCTCTGCAGACTTCTCAAAGGACTCAAAATGAGAATTTACAGAACTTACAAGATTTTTCAGATGTCTGGAGGGGGGATTAGATGGACTCTTCTAGTAGGAAGGCATTAACTTTTCCAAAATCCCAGTTGCAAGCCCCAGTAGCTCATTGTCCTCCATGTGGAACTTTAACATCTTTTCTCTAGCCTTTACTTGGGTGAATGATGTTATTTTCATCAATTGATTTGGAGAGAGAGCATCTGGATTGGCTAGACCTTGGAATAGTTCAGGCTCATCAAGCTCAATCATCTCTTTTTCAAGAAGACTTTTCACTGCATCTATAGTGTCTCTTGCAACATTTTCTAAACCATCCTTTTGTTCATCAAATTTCTCAGTATCTGCTTTAGGTGCTTCAACATTTGCACCATCTTCTTCTCCTTTATCTTTCTTTCCTTTTTCTTCCTCTTTCTCTGTTGTGTTCTTTGCAGAGGGACTCTTTCCTATTTGCTCACCACTTGCTACCTAATCTGGAGGGCTCTGTGAAGTAGTAATATTATCTTCTTTTCCTGGTGGGTCAGGTGGGTTAGGAGTATCTCCTATATCAACTACTTTATCCATCATTTTTGCATCATCCTGATTTACTTGTTCCACTTCCAAAATAGAGGCTTCACCCAACTCAGATTGCTACTCGATGATGTTCTCTTCTTCACCATCCGAAACTTCTTCTGTGAGTATGGGAAAATTGTGTTTTTTCAATGCTTTCAAAAGAATTTCTTGAGTTTCTTTAACAATTTCACTTGTTTCTCCAAGCATGAGTTTGTTCATTCTCTTTTTGTTTCTAAAGTCATCTTTGACTTCCTTGAATATCATATCTATTTGATTAGATGAAATCTGAGGACACAAATTTATTAACTCATGTTCCCTGATCTCCATGTCCTTGCTCTTGGCATTTTCTTTTCTCAACTCCAAAATATTTGCTAGACTTTGTGACAACTCAGAAGTTATCTCAATCAGTGCCTTGTTGTAGATGTTGAGATATCTTACAGTTGCTTCCTCCAACACCCTTTTATCCACATCACTGTATTCATCATAGAATTCAATCATGGGTTTTAGATTACCATCTATAGTGACTGACTTTATCACATCCTCCAAGGAAAGTGTGGGCTTCTCAAAATATTCCTCATATGCTTCTATCTTTTGCTTTTTACTAGCCCTTTTGCTTCTAGAGGACTTTTCTTTGGTTATTTTTGCAACTTTTGTTCTGGTGGTCTTTAGCTTGATTTCAATGTCAGAATCCATATCTTCTTCTTCTTCTCTTATGCTTTCATAGGTCCAGGATGCTTTTGTTTTCTTCCTTTTCTCCCATTTTCTAGATGATTTTGCTTTCGGTTTTGCAGTCTTGGAAGGAACAAGGGCAGCAGTAGAGCTCCTAGTAGTTCTTGAAGTGGAAGAGAGTTCCACCAGAGTACCTGTTTGTTTCTTATCTTGTTTCTCTTTCTCAGCCTTTTCAGTTCTTTCTCTTAATTTCCTCATAGCCTCCTTAGTTAGGCCCAGATTTTTAGCTAACTGTTCAACTTCTTTTCTTAACCTAAACTCAATATGCAGTTTTAAATGCAGCTTCTCATAAGTTCCAAATCTTTCAACTGTTGTGTCTTTAGGCTTGCTTAGAATATGTTGAGCATACATATTCAATATTTTTTCATCTATTTCATACCCCATGGGCATGATCCAAGCAGTTATGGGTTCCACTGCTTCCATTAGACACTGATCAGTATCAACCATGAAGCATATTTTATTTTTGTACTTCTCAACAATTGATTTAGGGATTCTTTCCCTTAAGTGCATCATACTCTAAAAATTCTTGAAGTAACCCCATATTGTAGTTTTCTACGCTTTGAAATCACCAATGCTAGGAAGATGATCTCTGATATGAATGGCAGCTGGCTCATCCTTAGTCCAGTGCACACTTTTTACCCCAGGTACCTCATTCATAAAGTAAAAGAATAGACATAGAACCAATGTACCATACTTGAAAGTTTTTTCTTATCTTTCTTGATTTTGTTTAAATTTTCAATCAGTTGATTCTGTAGTAATTCACACAAGTCATAATCAATATTTTCTTTAGCATCTTGTATGCAGCATGTATGGTTGTTCCAGAAACAGAATTTTCTCTGCTTGAGTGGTAAATCTTGTACCCAATCACCATGGAGGCAAATTTGACATCCGATTCTATAATATCATTAATGCTCATTGCCTTTCTGTCAAACTTGGCACTGGTAGCATCAGTCACTATCTAGTTTTTCATGGCTTTCAGCATGGACAATCCTCCAGTTGAGTTTAACCTAGTTACAATTCTAAGAGCATCCTTGGTAATCTTGAATGGTTTTAACAACCAAATGAATTCATCATGCATCCAACTCAAAACATATCGAACCCATTCATCCTCATCAAATGTTGGAAACCCCATAATCTGAATAAAGTGTTTATCCTATAGTACCTTATACTCAGGTTTAAGTTTGTGATTTTCATCCCTGAGTTGTTTCTCAAACAAGTCTACATACCTTGAATCTTCAAATTCATCTATGTTTGCATGAATATAAACCCTAATGTCTTCAACATGCAACACACCATAGGAAACACTTAAAAAAGCACCTAACGGGTTGACTTCTATTGATTTGTGAGGATGCTTCTTAAATTTGGGTCGAGGCCTTTTAGTAATGTTAACAACATGAGGAGTAGCCATCTCAACATATTTTAGATTCAAAGCTTTACAGAGAGGTACCTTTTTCTTTTGCAGGGTTAGGGTTGATCAATTGCTAGTTGAATTCGCTCTTTGTGCCTTAGTCTTTGGATTTGCATCTCGAATGCTCTTCTTCTTGTTTCCTCCAAATTCAAAGTGATTCAAATGAGTGACCAAGTGACCTTTTATCTTTTGCAAAACCTAATTTGGTATTGTAATAAATGTGTTGCCCTAACTATATCTGGTTACTTTGTTTTTGACAGTTTTTCATGAATCACTCCACAAGTTTTCATATCAACATCTTTTCTTCCAATATTATCTTTTATTGTACCAAATTCAGGCACCCACTTACTGACTGGGGCAATTTGATGTTCAATGCAACTCCCCCTGAGCTAGAGCTCCTGACTTAATTCTAGTGCGGACCCATCACCATTGTTTATTGTATCTTTCTTTATGCAAGTCTTGTTCATTTCACTCCGTATCTCATTCACATCAATTTTTCTTTTTCCTTTGTCTTGTTTCTGCTCATCTGGTTTTCTATTTACCAGACCTCTTCTTCCATTGTTCCTACTTCTAGAGAATCTTGCAGTATGACCAGATTTATTGCAGTTAAAGCACACAACATTTCTTTTCTTATAAACTTGATTTCCACTTAATCTACACTGATTAGCCATGTGTCCAAACCCATTGCAAACAAAACAGTAACCATTAAAAGAATTGCTAATTCCTCTATTGTTAGCATTATTCATTATCATACTTCTGCATTCATTTGATCTATGACCATACCTCTTACACTTGAAGCATTGACCGAAGGATGGATCATTTTGATTTACTCTTCTTCTACACTGAGTAGCTCTATGACCAAATTTATTGTAATTGAAACAGTTTTCATTGAATGATGGATATCTTTGAGCATTAGGCTATCTTACCGGAGGTTTTCTAGTTCTGTTTCTTTTATTCCTTGGTTGAAAATTTCTTTGTCTGGATCCGGAGCTTTCACCTTTCTCATATCTAAGATCATGCTTGTCATCATCCTTTTTCTGTTCTTCAATTAGTACTTCAAGTTTAGCTGAACTTATATTGAACTTCTCCTTATACTCATTTGCAATTTCTAGGTCATGTCTAAGAGTGATAATCTATTTCTCAATTTCTCTCTCATTGTTTCTACTTTCTTGTAGATTAGATTCTAGGAGACCAGCTATTCCATCCAATCTGCAGCATTCTTCAGTTCTCTCTTTTAGATTTTGCTTCATTTCTTCTTTAGTTTTCTTCCTATCTTCAATTTCCTTAGTTAGTCTCATCACCCTAGTTTCCATCTCATGTTTTAGGACAACAACTTATTTAGCTAACTTTTCACATTCCTTTGTCTTCTCTTTCAAGGCCGCTCTTCCAGTTGAAGAGGTTGCTCCTTTCCTTTTGCATTGGATTTGCTCAATTTTTATTTTAAAATCTCAATGAAGTTTTCAGCCTTTTTGAGGTTATCTTGTATCTCTTGGACTTCTGCCTTGGACTGTTCAAGATCATCTAGGGTGAGATTAAGTTGCCCTTGAAGGTTATATTCATCCATTTTTATTGACTTCCCAGATCTTCCTATTATCTTTGAAAGTTGCACCCTACCAATTTGCAGAAAATTGGTACTCTAGGGGAACATGGAAACACTCCTATGGCTGTGGGTCACCTAGAAACTAGAGTGAATCTCCAGAGAAGGCCGGCTTCCTAAACTTTGTATTACCTAAAACTAACTACTCCATGATCTTGACAAGGAAAAGGGTAAGAAAGATTTGCACTGAAACTGAAATTTAACTCTAAAAGGTGATACACCTAACTTAATGAGGAACATGAAAATACCATATTCAAACACTTGTTAAAATGATTGAAAGATTTCTTGCACAACATATCACTTATACTTCTACATAAATATTTCACAAGAAGGTTTATAAATGTAGAATTCTTAAGAGGAAAATAATTTCACACTTAATGGCAATGCACACTTAAACACAACTTGCAACCTACATAAGTATTTTATGCAAAAAAGGCCCTTAATCCTGAGACAAAAGCTAAGAGGAAATAAAACTTACTCCACAGATAACTCTATCAAATTAGTTGATAAGCACAAAGATGAATAAGACAAATAGCATAATCTCCAAGGCAATGATACTCAAGGCCTTCACTGTATTTCATATCAAGTAAACTGAAAAAATGAGTTACAAACTGTCAGAATTTTGAGCCAGGATTGTCAAAATCACAAGTCTCTAAAATTTGCATAATCAGAACTAGTTACAATGAGTCAACCAAAATGACTATATCTCTCAACTCCCTCCAAAAACCCACTAAAGAAGGAACTGAAACAGTTGGGGTCGGATGCAACAGAAAAAGCCCGCAAAATAGCAAGAAACTACTCTCCAAAAGGACTCTCATGTGGAAAAAGTCAAGTCATGACCAAGTCCAACATAAAGGCATCCTAAAAATGCTCCAAGTTGCTCCAAAATAGTCAAAACAACCTCCTATATTCCATGCATATGTTGGGTGACTTGCTCCAACCTCCCCTATATGCTCTCCACTTGATTAATATGCATCTCTTTTTACTTAATCATGCAAAACCAATGCCCACCATCTCCTTCTTTACAATAAATAACATTTCAAATAAAGTGATTTATAATTCAATCACTTATTTCAATATTTTACATTTAGAACAATGTACAAAAATAAAGAAAATGTCTCAACACTTGGAAACCAATACACGAGTCAATTTCACAAGTCTTGGATATTTTCAAGTGTTTGAAACTCACTAGGGCACAAAAGGCCACAAGAATACATTAATTGATTTTCAAAACTTAAAAACAAAGGTGAAAAATCACCTTTTGATGGTTGGCCTCCTTTTAGGGTAAAAACTCTAACAAGAAAAAATAATGCAAAAGTAAAAGATTGCATTTTATTTTGCATTTGAGTTTTCTCAAAACTCACTCAGCCACCAAAATAGGGTTTCAACAAAGTTCTCCTGCATTTTTATGGAGGATTCTGGACACACAGTGGCATTTTCAAGAGATTCTTGCACAAAATCCATAGGAAAAGCTCAGGGTAAGCTTTTGTTAGCATATTCAATAATTTCTCTTTCATTTTGTGAAGAAAATAATGCTCGAAGATGAGCCCATTTGCAAAAAACATGACTACATTTAATATCCTGTGTCTTATCTATTATTTCATTTCTATTTTTTGTTGACCCATTATTCATTTATTGTCATACCTTCATGCATGCTTGTTCACACCATGCACCTGGCATCTTTGCTTCATCAATGTTGCTCATACTGAATGGAATGTTCTATCTGTAACCTTTCATGAGGTCTTCTGTAGCTATAACTTCTAATGAATGACTCTTTTCCTTTATCTGTAGCTATACTTTTTGGTCTATATTTGTTGTATCCTTGTATATATATAGTATTGATTGCAATGACTGCTATATTAGAGATCCTTAAAGAGTTATACTCTTTTTCATGGTGCTACTGTTGCTCTCTAAGAGTATTGTCCCTATGACAGTCATAAAAGGATTGATCCCTTGTTGCATTATGTACCCTATCAAGGGTTTGATTCTTGCAAGATCACTGTCTGGCCTGATCCATGGTGGCTCAAGTCCCTTCAATCATTGTCCTTCTAATCACATTTCTGACATGGTTATCAAGGTTCTCCCACTAGCTACCTTCTAATATAGACATTGCCCTGACTATGGTGTTTATGACAAGCACTTCTTCATGTCAAAAAAAAAAACTATAATGATGTGAGAGGCTTCTCTTGTCTCATTCCAAACCCTTGAACAATGTTAAAACAATGTTGCACACCTTCCATAAGGTATTACCAAAATCTATATGAATTGGATGATGAATGGAGCTTCTGTCCTCTAAGAACCTCATAAACTCATAACTCCATAACCTTGCAATATCAATGGAAAAAGGTGGACAACTATCCATGCTTTATACTTATGAACAGTGCTTCAAGATGTTTTCTTTACCCTTTTAATAGCCATCTGATTGACTATCTCCATACTTGATAAATGTGAGACCTGTAGACTATCATGATGAATTCTTTTGATGTCTATGACCGTGTCTTCACATTGTTGCACCTGGAAGAGGTCAAAACTACTCTTGCTCAAGAAATTACTACCCTTGTTGTCTCACTTGGAAAGTATGACTATTTTGCTTGTCAGGAAATATTACTCATCATCCACTATAGACTATATGTATTCTTCACATCATGAGTATAAGACAGTTCTTCATGTCTCTCTACATTATGGATCTTCACATTATTGACTGTTCCTTCAAAGTTCATTCAGGTCTTTCATGACTCTTGTATATACATTATGAAATGCTTATAATCTAGGGTTTTGTAAAGTCAACCCTACAGTGTGGATAACCCTGTCATTCATATCATTTGGTCTATTGTATACATACCTCATGCTGACTACGTAGGTGATAATGAGTTTAAAATCTCTAACAGATCCCTAAATGTCTCATAACCATTACTATGAGGACTATCTCTTTCATGTTATCTTCATTGATTATTGACTGTCATCTGTAGCATGCTATGACAAACTTCATTATTGCAATCAAGGTGAATACCTCTTTACTATTTCAAGACTGAGACCTCTACATACATGTGTCTGATCAATGTTTGAGCTTTTTATGACACTTCATTGTCTCCATTTACCATCACTGTCCTTACTTTCTTCTATGCATGATTCCATAAGGTCTGACAGGTTTTCACAATTTTTAATAGATCATAGATATTTGGTGAGACATTGTGCTCTTCATAACATCCAATAGAGGTATCTTTAAGCTTCATTGCTTCTCCAATAGCTTCTTGGCTCATTCTTTATTGTCCCTGAAATGGTAAAGGCTTCTTAAGGAGTTGATAGAGTATTTCATGTGAAAAAGTCCCTTAGCACCTTGACTGTACCTTCATGACTATATCAGTGTTGTTTCACATAAGAATCTTTGTGATTCTTATAAAAGTATATGAATAGACCTAGTTGTATAAGTTGATCCTTGTTTCTAATGAATATATATGAAATCTTCTATAATGGTTATGAGCTAGGCTCAACCCTTCTGGAAGCCACATTTTCTCCACTAGTAATGTAATCTAATGAATCAAAATAGAGACATAATTACACATGTATCTGCACATGAAGCAAACTTGTTAGGAAAATAAATGCATATTTTGGATGTGTTTGATGGCTTGATTGTTCTCTAGGACATCCAAGGTTTGCATTGCTTATTTAATGCATTTGGAGATCCGTTTGTACATGTATAGGTGTTTGTTCATGCAAGGTTTGATACCTTTCATTGCTTAGAGCATTTCTCTAACACCATTGTTATTGTCAGATGCAGGAACTAGGAGCAACATGGAGCTAGGAAGGGCGTAGGCAACTTGGGGCAGCAGCAGGACAAGATGACACATCCAAAACCAGTCATTCTTAGGCAATGACTAGTCTCCCTCCTTATATGCACATTTACTTTTATTTACTTATTCCTGTACATATTTTTCTTCAATTCCATTGAATAAGTAAAGTTAGTCTCATGGCTTGTGTGAGACAATGTACATTTTACATTCAATAAAGATTAATTCTTTGTTCAGAAAAGATTTGTGTAAATCTTTCTTATGTTACATGCACTTGTATGAATGCAGTAATTTGATAAACATAATCCTTTGAATTATTTCATTTATGCACTTAAATGTAATATAGGAAAGATTAGATGAAATGTACCTTTTAAGTTTTGAATCAAAGCTCTACCTGGATAAGCTACAGTGAAATTTAGGTAACACTTCCTTAAGTTGTTAAACTTTTCAAAAGGAACCTTGCTCTGATACCAATTGTTGGTTTAGGTCCAGACAACTAAAAGGGGGGTGAATCAGTTGTCCCACATTTCAATCTTTTCTACCTTTAATCTTCCTTTACAACTTATAATCAAATTAATGATATAAGCATTTCAGCATATGAGCAGAAACATAAACAACACACTTGACACCAAGATTTTTGACATGGAAACCCGGTTAAGGAAAAAACCACGGTGGGGGTTAACCCACAAAGATTATACTCTGTTAAAAGTATTATAATGGGGAATGCACATGCATTCAAGCTCACTACCCAGAGCTCACTACTCAAAAGAAGGCTCACTGCCTACAGAAGGTTCACTACCTATAGGAAGAAGATTACAATGAATTTGAACTAATATTTAGCATCTATCAATGCTAGAGTTCAATTCTAATTAAGCATAGAAAACTGACTTGACACACTTCATCCTTACTCTACTCTTATTGCTCTGCTAATATCTAAACCTTTTTATCTCTACTCTATTTTTGCAATTACACCATAGTCACAACACACACACACACCAAAATCATCCAATTCCATCAGATATATATATCCATAACATGATCTACAATCATTTTACCAGTCAGCTTCAAGAATATTTAGAACTTTGTTGAGTACTCTACTCTGTCAGCTAGATCCATACATAATATGAGATGCGGACCAAAACTTGCACTCCCTCAAATCATCAATCATGTTGGCTACTATCACTAATCATCACCAATTGCCCAATAAACAACTTCTATACATCCAGAATTAAGATCATTCACAAGGTCGGCCTATTCTTCTTTTGTCTGTTCTGTCAAACTGAAACTCGATACTCAGAAGATAATATATTTTGAGTCCTTCATCACCAGAGCACAAAAATCTAGATTTAGAGTGTCTTGACAATGCTTACAACTACCTTAGATCCGCGTAAACCATGCATTTCCAACAGAGAGATCCAGATGAAGATATAGGACACTGTCACCTTCTTTGTTCTTAACTGCCCAGACTTAGATAAATTCTTATTCTGACTTCCGGTGTGAACAAATTGTGTAATGCAGATGATTGGGATGATCTTAGTTGCCATCAATGACAACACCTACTATGTGAAGCAGTGTCTCTTGTCAACACCAAGGACTGTATGGATCATGCCCATGGGGTATGAAGTTGATTAACAAATACTAGAAATGTACGCTCAACACCTTCTAAGAAAACCAAAAGATACCTTAGTTGAGAGATTTGGTACATATGATGAGCTTAATTTGAAACTGCATGTTGAGCTTTGAAGACCTGAAACTAAGAGAAAGGTCCAAAGGCAAGTTGAAATGTATGTAGAAAGTATTGGAATAACCAAAGAAGTTGTGAGACAAAATAGGGAAAGGATAGAGAAAGCTCAGAAGGAGAAGTAGGATAGGAAATAGGGAAGTGTTCTGGTAGAATCCTCTTCTAAGTCAAGGACTACTAGGAGTTTTGGTTCAACCTTCGGTGCATCATCTTCTCCTATTGCAAAGAAAATAAAATAAAAACCTACCGATAAGGACAGAAAAAAGACAAAAGTAATGGGCAAAAGGTCATATGTCAGTGTGGAGGAGGATGAAGAAGAAACTAGGTCAGATGGTGAGGTTAAAGAGTTGAAGGCCTCAGGCACTAAGGCTGCTAAAGTGTCCAAGGAGAAGCCCTTCGGAAGCAAAAAGCCAAGTAAAAGGCATGAGTCAAAGGCTTATGTTGAGGAGCCTACTCCTTCTATGGAAGACATCATAAAGTCAATCATTGTAGATGGAAACTTAAAGCTAATGACTGAATATTATCACAACCTTGATGATGCCAACAAGAAAGTTTCAGAGGATGGTACTTTTAAGTACTTGAATACATTCAACAAAGCACTTGTGGAAATTTTGTCAAAAATCCCTAAGAGTCTAAGAGACATTTTAGAAATGAGAAAATAAGTTGCTAAAGCAAAGGATTTGGAGCTAAGAGAACATGTGTTGTCCAGTCTATGTCTGGTAATCTCTAGGAAGGAAGTAAATCAAATTTTCAAAGAAGTTAAAGATGAATTTAGAAGCAAGAAAATGATGAATAAGCTAATGATTGGAGACATTGATGAAGTGGTCAAAGAAACAGAACAAATTCTAAAGAAAGCCCTAGACAAGAATGAGTTTTATGTGGTCATTGAAGAACCTATTGATGCTAATGATACATCCATTCTTAATGATGAAGAGTTGAAGAAATATGAGCAACAAGCTGAGGCAGATGATTTCTCTGTTCTGGAAGAGAAAATACTGAATAGAGGATATGAAGAGATGATGAAGGAAGATAATGTTAATTGTACAGAGGATACTCAAATTCCTCTGGACCAATCTGGTAAAGAAAATATAGAGATGAATATGGAAATAAATGCTCCTACTAAAGGTGATTCTGAGAAGAATAAAGAGTAGAAAGTAGGAGTTAAGGACAAGGAAGATCAAGAAGAAGAAATTGATGATGGAATTGATTCCTCCATTCTAGATGTTGAGGAATTTGATAATGCTGCTACTGAGGATACACAAAATCCTCCAGAAAAGAATGCAAAAGACATTTCTGATAAAGATAAAAAGAAGGATGCCTCTACTAATGATGTAGAGAGAGTAGAAGCAGAGAAAAAGAATGAAAATGATAAGCAAGACAATATGGTTGACTCTGGAAAGGGAGAAGATGCGGGCCCTAATGAGCATAAAATTGAAACATCATATTGGGCAAGAGACATTCTAGAAGTAGTGAAAGAAATTTTGGAGAAAGATAAACAAGTTGTAGAAGATCCATATATAATACAAGGTCCAATCAATTTCAATACTCTATCACTGGTACAAAAGATGAAGTTGGCCTCTTTTGCACAAGCTAAGGCCAGAGAAGAAGTCTTGAAGACCCATATAGAAGATAGTGAGTTCCTTGATCTTGCATTAGGCATTTTGGAGAAAATCATGCCTACATTTCAGAAGGATTCACCAACATCCCCCTCCGGTCAGTTGAAGAGTTTGATAAACTTTGTAAGTACTCATTTTGAATCTTTTGAGAAGTCAGCAAAAGATAAAGTCTGAAATGAATTTAATGAGAAAAGGTTTGTTGAATTAAAGAGAATAATTAGTTATGATAGATCAATTCCTGATACTAGTGTAAAGAGTATTCAAAATGCCCTCACTGAAGGAGGAGATGTGTACAAATTTTGTTTATCTTGGCCAAAAGTTGTAGAGGATATTAAGAAGAAAATAAAGGAGTCTGAGCAAAAATTGTCAAATGTATCTCAATCCTTTGATCCCTTGATAGTATCTACGGCGAGTCAAGAATGTCAAGTAATTAGCTTGATTGATGAAATAAAGAAACTAGTGAAAGAAAAAGAAAACATTGTGGCAAGGATGTGTGAACTCTAGGGACTGATTTCCCCTAAGTTAGAAACAATGTTCAATGCATTGATAGAAGCTCAAGATACTGCTCTGACAAGTGATCCCACTAGTCTATAGAAGGAAGAGTCACGGGCATTTTTAATCAGTGGTCATATTTCAGTTTTGGATAGCATGAAGAAAAGATGGGACAATGAATTGGCACTATTGAAAAACATTTTTGGTGATGTGTTTAAGTTCATGTAGACAAGACATAAGGATTGTTTGTATATATATGCACCCATGTACAAAGAGTTTTTGTGTGAATTTTGGTATGCAGATCTCAACCTTTGCCATTGATGTCAAAGGGGGAGTGGAAAGTAGTGAAAAATGAGGAATTCATCTAAGGGGGAGCATTGGAAATCACGTGTACATAGTAAGGGGAGTTGTTCTAACACTTAGTCATTTTTCACTAAGTGTTTCCATCAATGCCAAAGGGGGAGATTGTTGGCAAGAGACACTGTTAGGCATGTCATGTGTTGTCATTGATGGCAAATGAATCTATCTTACACATCTACATTGTATCATTTGATCATACCGGAAGTCGGGTTGCAAATTTGTCTAAGTCCGAATAGACAGGAACAGAGCATATGACAGGGTTCGGCATTTTGGTCTGCATTTCTCCACAGGTAATCATATTGTGCTGCGGTTCTAAGGGAATGTTAAGGGATGTCAAGGCTACCTAAATCCAAATTTTTAGCCTCTGGTGATGAAGGGATTGAAAGTTACAAGCATCTGAGTATCAGGTTTTGGTTAGGCAATTCAGTCCAGTGAAGAATAGGCCAACTTGGTGTTTGATCCTTGTGTGGATTAAGAGAAGTGGTTGGTTGAGTAATTTACAAGATCCAGTGGTATTGGCTGACATAAGTGGTGACTTGAATACATAGTTTTTGGTACACATTGATGTTTGTGCATGGATTCAGCCGACAGAACAGTGATCTTGAAAAATCTTCTAAGTTTTCTTGAGGCCGACTGCAGTTGATGAAATTTCATGTTACATATATATATGATCGATGGGTTCAAGTATTTTGAAGTATGGATGTGTAAATATGAGGTGACAGGTGCGAAGTGTAGGAGTATCAAGTGTGAAGCAAAGAAGATCTAAGTTGTGGATCATGGCAGAACAGTGAAACAGGGCAGTAAGAGATGAAGTGTGTGAAGTCAGTATATTGAGCCTAACCAGAACTGTATCTTGCATTGTTAGATGCTATTCTTTAGTTCAAGTATTTTAGTAAACTCTTTGTAATTTATCTTGTAGGTAGTGAGCCTCCTTTGAGCAGTGAGCTCAGGTCAGTGTGCCCAAAGGCATGTGCCTTCCCATTTGTAATACTTTTAACAGAGTATAAAATCCTGTGGGTTAACCCCCACCATGGTTTTTCCCTTAACCAAGTTTCCACTTTAAAATCCTAGTGTTCATATGTGATGATCTTTTTGTTACTATTCTTAAGTTCATGCTTCTTTCTTTTGAATGTATGTGGTAAATTAATAAAGGAACATAATAATAAGTTTTGTAGAACACTGATTCACCCCCCCTCTTAGTGTTCCTTAATTTCAACACAATTAACATATTTTTATTGCAAAATGTGTGTCCAAGAATCTTTTATAAAAAAATTAACATATTTGGTGTAGGACATTTTGTAGAAGACATTGATTATAGACATTTTCTATTTTTGTATGTTTTGTTTTCTTTTCTTGTTTTCTCACATTAGAAATTGGGATTAAAATTAACCATCACATTTGGATTTGGATTAATCAATTCACCACTATCTTTTTAGTCCTGAAGTGATATCTTGTGTATGCTCTCCTCTTGCACTTTTAGGTGATCTTGAGGATCAAAAACAAGTATCATCTTCCTAAATTTCTTTTTAGAGGGCCAACCTTGGATTTCATCACCAAGGGGATGACCTAAACTCTAGCATTTTGGTGGAGTATAAAGAGTAGGGGGAATCAAAAGACACACCTCTTAGAAGTTGAAATTTTGTCATTCATGCTAAGCCCCCAAGAACTTTATACCTTGGGGAAGTGAAGGAGAAGGGTGGTTACCTTCCTCTCCCAGCTATTTGGCATTGTTTCACTTTCATTTTGTGGACTTGGGCCTCAGCATACCTAGTGTATATCGAGGACTTCCTTAGAAGTTTGTATATCCTAGATAATACTATTGGCCATCCTTTCTTGTGGTGCATTAGATACCAGTTAGGCCTAAGAAGTTACTCAAAACATGCTTTTAAGTTGAGGTGATAGAACTAACCTTGGGTAAGGCCTTAGCCTCTGAGGTAAGGGGTGCACAGGTAGTACATGACCTTGCATTCCCTAGATATCCATCACTTGATAGTTACTAAAAACTATGGGCCCACAAGGATTGATACTCCCACTTAAATAATTTAGGCTTGTTCACATGTTTGTGTTAGGATTAAGGTTCCATCAACCTTGTAAATCCTTTGTAATTTATTATTCCTATTATTGTTTGTAAATCACCCATAAGGGATGAAAGATTTCACCAACAGCAATCTTGTTTCAGCCACATGTTTATATCCAATCCCCAATGCTAATTCATCTGCGACGGGGGCTCACAAGGGGGTTTTATCATTGTAAATCTAGACCATTCATCATTAGGTCACATATTTGACAGTTGATATTATGTCAGTTTTCTTTCCCTAGAAGACAACCCCCTTTTATAAAAATATTTGTACTACATTTTTAGCAGAGCTGAAAATAACAGGTGGCATTGGATTGAAGACTGAAGAAGGGGAAGTGCATGTATTGTAATCTCATATTTGAAGATAATACAACTTGGAGCCTCTTTTCTTGGTGGATTTTTTACCTAAAAGGGTTTTCTCCACATTACATACTATGTTATGTGTTCAATTCTTAATGCATGTTATTTATGTGTAGTGGGTTTTATTTCTTTTGCAATCTCCATTGATTCTACATTATTTAGAGGAAATTAATAAGGTTTAAATTAGATTTATGTTGTGTTGTTTTTACCTTCATTTCTAACAGTTTGAAGTGTTTTATTGTCAAAACATGTGAATTCCCCTTTTCATCCAAGCCCATTTCAACTTTTGCAAGCTTGAAAATCCTATGTCAAAACCCAAAGACAAACACATCCATTGGCTAAGGTTGAATTATTTGTAAATCCATACATCTCATCATCCTTACTCATCTCCATCATGGACCCTTGGTTCAAAAACTTTAGTATGCAAGCTAAAATCCCTATACCTCCCCCCTTGCGTGAAGCTCATACAAAACCCAAAATCACACTCAAAGGAAAGGTCATACATCCATTAGATGAAATTTCCCATCCAAAACCCAAAATCACACTCAAAGGAAAGGCCATATATCCATTAGATGAGCTTTCCAATCCATAACTCAAAATCACACTTAAAGGAAAGGACATACATCCATTATATGATCTTTCTTATCCAAAATCCAAAATCACAGTTAAAGGAAAGGCCATGCATCCATTAGATGATATCATTTATCCAAATGATGATTATGAGAGTCTTGTAGATGAAGAAGAATATATCAATGATGATGTTGAGAGCCTGGTCGATCAAGAAAGATATCCTAGTGAACCTTATGATTTATCTAGATTTGAACATGACAAGGCCTATCTACATGCCACCACCATGAGTAAATTCTCTGATAGCCTTAGTCATTCCTTAAAATAAAAACATGCTCGTACTAGCTACACCAGGAACCCAAATCAACTGTCTATAAGTCATCCTCATCCTTATGCTACCTTTGGTAAGGGAAATTAAGCTCTAGGCTTTACATCTTATGATAATCCTTCATCCTCACAATATTTGCAATCCTATCCTCTAACCTCCACCTCTTATGTTAATCATTCATCCTATCAATCCCACCACCAATCCTATCCAAACCCATACTATCGACAATCCTATCAACCATATAACCCCCCTATCCAAACCAATACTATCCCCAACCTTCTCAATCATCCACTTATCAACCTAGTCCAACCCCATCCAAGCAACCCATGAAGGATTCTATCCAACGACTCTTAGCAAAGGATAATCATCTACCTAGAAAGCATGAAGTCATTGAGCCCATATCTACCAAGCCTATCCAAAAGTCACATAGTGCTCTCCAAAAGAAAACACCACCATGCAATCCAAGGTCAAGCCAACATACAAAGATATTGTCAATCCCAAGCCTATTAAGCATGATCAAGAACCTCGTAATAACATGCCTATCCCTCTAGTACCTTCATTCAATCCAATTCCTATCAAGCCTATTGATGAGTCACTTACCATAAACTCAAGTCAAAATCCATCATGAAACTATGTTGTTGACCATTCAAAGCCTATTAATCTCATATAATAAACCTTTGTCCAAACTCAAGAGCTATGTCAAGAATCAATCTAAAGTAGGATCAAATGTGTACCCAACCAAATAAATATTGAATTATCCAAGATACACAAGATCAAACTATTCAAGTTGCACCTATCTCTGATCAAGATCCTAGAAATGATCAAGAGAACCAAGTTGATCCCCTCATCAAATTGTATATTATCCCTAATCAAGAAATCCAAACTAGTCCTATTCATCATCCAACAACATCCACTTCCCATGATGAGACACTCGGTCCCCAAGAACACATAGCAAATCAAATAATGATAGTGATCATATCACGTGTGATCATAATGAGCATAGTGGCAATCAATATCTTAACAACATAAAGCATGAATACAATCAAGTCATAATGGATCACATTGAGCATTCAAATGATCAAGGTACAATAAGAACAAATAATGATCGATGCGTGACAATGATACATAATGAGAGAACACCAATATCCTATCAACCAGGATCATCCACCTTCATTAATTTAGGCTTCCTTGTAGAGGAGATAGTAACAAATCCTAATTCTTCTTGATAGCACACCAATGGGCTATCATCATGTTTTAAAAATAGTAAGTATCCTATTGCAAACAAAATATGTAAAAGCATGGATCATCAAGGAAAAGGATTGGGCCTTCATGAGAAGGGCATCCTAGAAGATATCCCAATCCACTTCAATCATGGTCAAGGAATATGAAATCAATTATCTAAACAATCTAATGGTTTTAGTGATACTTTGGAGATCACTAAGGCAACTTTATCCAATGAAAGCATTTAGATAGGGACCATTCATAGCCCCTACAACAAGCCAGCTACCAACAATCCTTCCACCTCCACTATCAATACCATCAATCTTTATCCTCCATATCCTAAACCTATCAAGTGGGACCAACAAAATTGTAAAGCTTACAAAGAAAAAGATCCAAATCAAGAACCATATGTAAATCAATCTAAAAATCAAAAAAGATATATGAAAGCAATATGGGTCCCAAAAATGGACCAACCAAATCAAGAGAAGGAAAATGTTCAAGTCCAACAATCACTCACAATATGGAGCCACATTGAAAGATACATCATGCATATAATAGGTGTCCACTGCCTTCCAACTTGTATAAGAATGTTGGTCCTAATCACCATCCTAATCCAAAATCCAAACTTCATAATCCACCATCCCAAGTATGGTGAGTCAATAATTCTCCAATCCAATCTAAATTACCATTCCATCCACCTAAATCTCATGAATCTCAATCACTTAATTCCACATCCAACGTCATCCATCCAAATCTAAAATCACGCCTTAAATCCAAGAATTCCACATCTCAAATGCATCACATTGTGGCAGCAACACTTTATCACAAGGGCTATGATGGTACTTATTGATGGTTCATTTAACACACACATGCAACATAGGAAAGATGGGATTCAACCTGCCTCTCTTGAAACGACAACTAATCCAAAAGAGAATCAACTGCCTCCAAGGTCTCAGGAGTTGTGTGACAACTATGTTATGTAAGCACAGGGTAAATGTGGACATTTTAATAAGGGGTCTTGGTTTTCCAATAGTTGTTCAAAAATGAATAAGAATTAATCTACACTTACTGATGTTTTCAAATATAATTAAAAGATTGTAATGGAAATGAGAGAGTAAATGATATAACACTTGTATTTCCAACCTTTATATCAACACATTCATCAAAGAAATTCAATAATTGTAGTATTAAAATTAGTTTTAATAAACTCGATCATTCATACTACAGTGCAACAATCAAAGGATTCCCAAAATAAGTAATATTTGAATTATATTTGTCAACTATTGTATTTCACATGCAAATCAGAAATAGAATCCAGAATTTTAAAGCCCAGATTTTAGAATTTCTTAGATAAATACAGAAGTAAAGAATGAAGTTCAAAGCACTACACTAGATACATGTTGATAGATCCTAAGGAATTGACAGCCATCTTGTATTAATTTCTTCAAACTTGAATACAAGAAAATAAATCCAACAACGAGTACAAGAAATACGGATCTACTTCTAGAAGAACAACCTTCTCTATGCTAAAAATGCTGTAAAAATGACTAACTGCTGAAAAACTTAAAAACTCTAAGTATGGACTGATAGCCTAATTCTTCAACTTTCAAACCCTTGAACAAAATGAGTCCTTCCCTTTTATAGGCTCCTCAAAATAATAATCACAACAGTCTTAAACTACATGCAATACCTTTTGTCTTCATTTGTATCACCATTCTCATACAACTCAAAAAGTAATTCAAAAAATAGAACTAATTTTACATGTCTATTTCTAAGTTGACTTTTCAACTCAAAATACAAAAGGAAATAGAAAGTCATTCCGTAGGGCCCATTTTATAAAATAGTGGTTCCCTTTTTACGAAAGTGGATATACATGATTTTTTTGACATCAATACTATCTAAGTCTAAAAATAGACTTGGTGAGAGTTGGGTGCTTCGGTAGAAGAATGAGTCTTTTCATACTTAGAAAAATTAGACAAAATCTAGTCTACTCTATCCACCTCTGGTCCATCTAACCATTCGCATTTGAACTTAAAGATGTCAAAGCGCTAAGTAACATGTTCACACTTCCGCTCAATCTTGCTTATATCTAACACTACTAACTTAAAATTAGCTTTGGATTCTACAAATTTATCCAGTACATTCTCATCAAGACCTGGAGTTTTTAACAAGTCATCCAATTTCTTTTTGAAGACTACTTTCACTTTGTCTAATGGCTCCAATATGAACATGTCATGAGAATACATTTCTGAACCTGTAACTGCTTTGATAAAAGTCTCAAAAATTACAACATATTGAAATATGTCATGTTGTAACGTTGATAAGGGAGGACGATATTCAGCTATCTATTCAATATTATACTTGGTAATATTTATACAAAAATCAACAAAATTGGTCTCCTCATCTTGCAAAATGTCTGATTCTATCAACTCCTCCTGAGTCATTTTCCCAATTTGCTTCAGAGTTTTTAAAATCTATTCTAGCTTTATATCCTCTTTCTTTTGATTTTCAACAAAAGAATCTATCTCACTTTCTAATCTACAAGATTCTTCATAATATGGATAATATTTGTAAAAAATACTAAAAGCTTCTTCTAGAAATTTAGCAACCCATCTATCGATCACAGATGATTTTTCCTTTATAGCTTGCAAGGCATCAACCTCCTGCTTTGTCATCAAAATAGGGACATTTGGAGAAGTTGATTGCTCTAAAATGGGTGCCACAAGACCTTTCACAAATGTCCTCATTTGACTCAATTGTAATTTAAGATTATTCGTCGTCTACTTTTCGTTTTCCATCTTGGATTTTACAGTGTTGTAAGCATAATCAAATGAGGCTATCTCCTCTACTCACATTTGCTTTCCCAAATTCACTCTCGTGATTTGGTAATCTTCATCTTGAATTTCCTGGTCATCTTTATTGGCTATTAGGGTGGCTATCTCTACAATCTTTTTCCCTTGGTCATTCACTTGGAATACCAATAAAGTCTTAGGTTTCTTCCTAGGATTCTCTTTCTCTATTTCTACAATCATTTCCTAAAAATTTAGAGGCTTGATAATAACTTGTTTCCTTTTTTCCAAATTCAGGTTGAGCCAAGATGGTGCTACTAGCACTTGTAAAGGATGATCAGTCATATTTTCTATCATTTGTTGTTGTTGATCAGATTTCTCACTTTCTTTTGATTCATGTTGTTTTTCCTCTTGATGAAGTTAATCATGAGCAGTCTTACGAGACTCTATATTCTTGGAAGAATCAACTTTCTTTCCTTTCTCTGTAGCATCGATCAATTCTTGCTTCTCCTCCTGAGTCAGCACATTCTCTTATCCTAAATCTTCTCCTTCAAAGGGAATATTTTCCATTGTATCTTGACCTCTATCCACTTCCTCTTCTTTTTCCTCTTCTTTCTCTTCTTCTTCTTCCTCTTCCTTTTTAGGACTTTGTCTCCCCTCATATTGTTTCTCCTCAGTAAGCTCTTGTTCAGTCACCTCTTCATCATGGTGCTCCTATTCCACATGTTCATCTATGACCTCCTCTTGAGACTTGTCCTACTCATGTTGTTCCTATTCTGATCACTCAGTATCAAATTGTTTATTGAAGGTAGAAGTTGGAAACACTATTGTGCCAAATGTTTCTTGTGGCATTTCTATACCAACAATTTGTTCCCCTTCACTCAGATATTGACCAATCATGGCTCTTAGAGGAATAATTTGAGCACATGACTTAACTCCTAATCAATATGTTATTTTGATTTCTCCCTCTTTTACATCATAGAAGATTCAGTAAACTTTTCTTTAACAACTTTGAAAACATCTTCAGGATAGGCCGTATCAATAGAAACCCCACTCTTTGTTGTCTTAGGAGGCTTGGCCTATGTTTTTTACCTCTTTGTAGCTGGTGATCTTGAACATGAAGCCTCACCTTTACCTTGTTTCCTTTCTTTTAGAGCAGGTGGCACAAAATTTCATAGGCTTATATTCAACCAAGTCATGCTACTTTCAATGACATAAGCACTAAATTCCCTGATGGAATTCTCTTCTTTTTCTGACCAATTTATTGGATACAACACTTTCTTTTCAATAGAGTCTAAATGATACACAGGGTCCAATACCACACCATCATTAGAAACCTCCTCTAGTATGTTATCCCTTAAGCCAATTTCCCTCATTTGAAAAGTAGTAAGTCTAGTCCTTTTTTTATGTCTTACTTCAAAATCATCTTGGCAATTAGCCCAAAAATCATCCAAAGAATGTTTATGTTTAATGTCCATTGAAGGAAACAACTGATTAAGTTTGCCCATAGGGTCAAAATCATCCCTTGGCTCATATACTTTCAAATTAAGAATGTTCAACTCTTCAGCTGTTGTCTTAACTACAACAATAGAAGAACATTCATAAAAACCTAACTCAAAAGGATACTTCACTCCTAACTTTTGTTTCCCAAATAGCTTTAGGTGTACCTTGCTAATCTAGCAAGAGAATTCCATCAAAATAATCTTATCACTATAATGTCTTGGAAGCAAAAATGGTTCTCTCTTAAAACCCATTATTATGATGTATGTGGACTTGGGAAACTGGATGAACCACTGCCCCTAGGTCCTAATAAGATCCATTGCTTTTTCTGACATCCTCCAAGAAGGATCACCTATTAGTTGTAAAATGATTGCATATAAGAATGCATCATTAATCCTTTTTAAATGTTTTTCAGCTTCCTTCAAATCTAACTAGGGGTAATACTCCCAAATCTTGCTTTATCCCGGGGCTTCTCCTCTAACACCCATAGTAGTCAAACCAAGAAAATTATCTACTCTGGTAGCAAACCAAATGATGTATGATGTCATGTAGAACTTCATTATTTGTACTACAGACATAAGTTGTGCATGTATTTTATCTGAAACAATAGTTTCCTAGTCTAACCGTGTCTCTCCTTTGATGGTGAAACAGATGAATTGGAACATCCATGTTTCATAAGTTCTAGATTCTTCTCTACCAAATGTTATGCTCAGTAAAGTAATGACATTAGAAACTTCTCCCTGAAAGTTTGCTCATGTTAGCTTAGAGGGCACCTTGGAGGAAGACTTCTTTGGTTTTGATAACCAATGTTTATTTAAATACCCCTTGTTTTCAGTGACATCTTGATTATAATATCTAGTAGCTTCTGCAACTGACAACAAACTAGCTTGTGCATGTATTGGTAGGTCAAAAACCAATCTGATCATTTCAAGTTTAATGTCCAACAAGAGGTTTCCACTCGAATCAAAACACTTTCTCTCTTCGGGGTTGTAGTGGTGGGCTAGAGTCAGGATCAATTTAGGACATTGAATTGTCAATGGGAAGCTTGCCACATGTCCTAATCATGATTGTGAAATCTTCTTGGGCAATGGGGTGACAATGTCCCCAAATGTATCATGTTTGAATACTTCTAGGTCTATATGACCTAGTTCTATGTCAATGATATTCATAAGTTCACTTTTGAACTTAGAATCTTTGGGGACCCCTTAGAACTAGTATTTCATGGTTTTCGTTAGTTCTTTCTTCCCTTTCTATTTCATTTGTTTCTTTGTTTGTTGCTCAGATCCTACTTCTCCCACCTCTTGCTCAAGCTCCTCAATGGACTTGTCAGAATCAGAGATGGTTTTGGTTTCCTCACTTTGATAAGTAGAAGTCTCTTTGACTTGTAGGAGCAAGAGGGATACATAAAAATCCAACAAAATTCCAAAGGAACACTTAATTCTAAGTATTTAGAGGGTTTTTTGTGCTCTAGCGAATTCGCAGGACCAAACAAGAAATTTGGATCATGGTCCAAAAATGGAATCAAGGCCTGCCATCCTAATTGGCTCTGAATTTACAAGAACAAATCAGTTTTTAGGCTTAAACTCCTTAATGAACCAAAAATCCACTTCGGGCCTAAAGTCCCAACAAGGTTACCATGTTTAAGTTTTTTCTATTGGCGGGGCACGGGTCGGCAGAGGAAACTTGACTTTTGGAACCTTTCTACCTTATTGACCAAAAAAACTTCACGGGCCCAAAGTTTTAAAACAGTCCCCCTTACTTGGATTTACTTTCTGTACTTGGCCAGGCGCGGGGCAAAAAAGTGTTTTTGCACTTTGACAGCCTTTGGGTCAAATGACTTTCCAGGTTCAAAGTCCTGAAAGGTCTTAAGACATAGTTACTATATCACTTGTGGGGAGTGGGATGAAAGTCAAACTTTGGACCTCCCAAGGTGTTAAGGTCAAAAGACCTTTCGAGGCACAAGGTCCCGAAAGGTCCTACCACTTAGTGAAATTTGCCACTCGTGGGGAGCAGATTGAAATATGGTTTTAGGATTCTTGAGGCTTAAGGGTCAATCAGGACATGAAATCCCAATTGGACCCTCTAACTTAGGGAAATGTTACCATTTTTAGATTCGAGGCTCGAGGTTGAAAAGGGATTTCAGCTGAATTTGAACAAATTTTATAATGTTTCCAAAAATGTTTGAAATGACTATTTTACAGGTCCATTTATTTACTAAAACTCTACCACTAAACTAAACCTTAGGAAAAGCCTGAAAAATGAAAAACATGCATGCTAAACTAATTCAAAACAAACCCTAAACTAAAATAGAAAGAAACTACAACAAAAACAGAAAATAACAACAAAAACAATTAAAAAACAAAGGAGGGACACAAACCCTACATGCAACACGAAACTTAGGATAAAAGCAATGATGAACATGAAGGATGCTCCCAAATGCATGGCTACATGAGCGAATTATCCCTTTGTCAAATTTTACTTAACAAAAATACATCGCCAAATGTCTCTAAGTGCTTCAGGGCTCGTCAACAAGTGAGAGGGAGAGCAAACAAGAAACAAAAATGGTGAAGAAACAAGGCAAAACTCCTTAAATACGTCGCATAGTATGAAGGCCCAAAACCACCATTAATGCAATAGTTGGGCAGGGCACAGTGACAAAAATAGAATTTGGTCTCTGCATGAAAGATAGTCCAAAAAGCTAACTGGGCCCTGCAATCCTGACAAAACCTAAAGGGCATCAAGATGCAGAAGGAAAATGGGAAAAGGGACTAAGGGTCCAACGGACCTCAAAAACCCCAAGGTGAAAAGACTAATCAGAGCCCGAGGTCTCAATTGAACTAACAAACAAGCTCCTAGGAACTGAAATAGGTTTGAGAACCCGAAAGCTTGGGAGTGAAAGAACTCCCAGCCTTAAACAAAAGGGGCCTAAAAACACAAGTTTTAAGGCTAAAAACAATAACCCCTTAGAAAACTAAGAGACAAAAGATTATCCCAAGATCATCACAAGACAGACACACAAACGAAAATGACCAACAGGACAAAGGGGGTCCCAACTTGACAAAAAGGTGGGGGTGGTTATGCATGGCATAACAGTACCCTATCAAGATGTAGACATTTAGATAAGGTCAATTATGCTATCAATGAAGATCACACAAACATCAATAGATTATACAAGAGTGCTTTAATCCTAACAAAGCAGTTACTCCAGGAAGGTCACTACTGGCATGTTATGATGAGAGCATCTACATCGACTATATCAGATGGGAAGGGACATATGAAGAACCTTTGAATATCTAGCTATCAACACTATCCAATTAGCAAAGCAGAAAATCAAAAATACAAAAAAGTTTAAAAATATATACAAAAAAAATTCCCTAGTGAAAACCTCTCTAAGGCACTATCAAATGCAAAAAAAAATCAAAATAGTAAAGAGAAAATTATTCATCCAATGGCGAAAACCATTTCCTAGCACCTTGGATAAGTACCATGATGAAAACCCATTCATGGGTGTTGTGTAAACTAGTTGTCAATGTACCTTAGACTTGGGGACAAGTTGTCTCATCTATCCCATCCTATTCCCCTTATATCATCCCAATCCATCATATCCATATATCCTTGCCATCATTCCCATCCATCATCCCTTCTTGACTTTGATCTTGATAAGGACTGGGGCACAATCATGAAACATGCTTTGACAGAATATTGACATAGCAAATCCTTCTACAACAAATTCCCCAAACATCTTATTATGGATTATTCAGTACACTATACCCCTTATAACACATCATGAGTGGCATATCTAGAATGGGGCATGTTATTCCTTTGTGAAATAGTCCTTGGTTATCCCCTCCTGATCATGAAACATGCTTTGAAAAAATATTGACATAGAAAATCCTTCTGTAACAATTCCCCCAAACATCTTATTATGGATTATGCAGTACACTATACCCCTTATAACACATCATGAGTGGCAGATCTAAAATGGGGCATCTTATTCCTTTGTGACATAGTCCTTGGATATCCCCTTCTGAACTCATCCATCCATACATCATGATTCTCCCATCCACTATCGACAATCCCTCAATCCGTCTATCCATTATCAACAATTCCTGAATCCATCCTTTTAATCCTCTTTTCATCCTTGTCCCCAATCTTTGGTTTTCCTTTTCATTGGTATCTAGCAAAAGGCTATCCAAATGCAATCCAATGTTACTATCCCAAAGAAAAAGAAAACTAATATTTATCCAAGTGCAAGAAATTAGTGATCCATCTTAATCTAGCCAAGAAATCTAAGAAACTCATCCAAAAGCATCCATTGATTTTGTTACTAGTCTTGCTGCAAACCTGATCAACTCAAATCATCATCATCATCGGTTATATCATTCCCAATCCTCGTATTGTTCTTATCTTTAACAACACTATCTTTCATTGTTCTTATAGTCAACAATGCTATCCTCATCATCAATCAATCAACCATCAATTTTTAGCTTGACTAGGCCCAACAACTCTTGTTTGCCTTTGCATCATTTTGTGCATGCTTCTTGCTTGTTTGTTTGCATTATCATTTTGTCTTGCATCTACATCGTTCCTTGCAGCCTACCTACCACAACGATATCATGGTGCTATACGGTATAGGGTTTCTTGCGAATTTTTTTCTGAGTTAGTCCAATGTATGGCATACATCATCACCTTGGTCATTATACCCTGGTGCATAACATCTCATGCTATATTAAAATAGGTGCTCACCATGTGTTAGCATAATACTTGCATTCAAGATCATTCACTCATTATCCATTATCATTTATCCTTTATCACTTAGTTCTATCATATTATCCAATCCAAATAAATGTTTCATAATCCATCCATTCTATTGGCACTCGGTTTGCATGCCTCATATATGCACCATCTTGTCAAATTTTTCAAAATTTTCTTAATGGGTCCCTGTGCCTTTACCCTAATGCAAGTTGCAAACACTTGATTTTGGCTAAGTCTGAAATTTGAGTGATCCTCCGAATTCTAGATTCTGCATTTTAACTCCTATGGATCCAAAACCACTCTCAAACATCCTGACAATAGGTACATAAAATATAAATAAAGTATAATAAATTCAATTATGTAGCTTATACTTATATTTTATATTTTATGTATATATTGTATGTATATATTGTCTTGAACCTCTTTATTTTTTGGGCCCTTTGTTTCCTATGGGTTTTTAGGTCCTGCAAGCACTTGGGAACTTTTCCCAAGGTTCAATTTCCCTCCACTTCCCTGCTCCCCACTCTATTTATCCTTCTAAAGTTCTAGGCTAGAACATTTTTCTAGCCTGGCCCCTCCTTTTCCTTTCGGGATTTCAGGTCCCTCAAGAACCTTTCAACTTGACATTCCAAAGTTCCTTGTCCCCTTGAACTCTCAATCCCTGCCAATGCATAAGGTCTTCTAAGTCTAAAATCCTTTTGGACCCCCTAAATTTTCAAGTCGAATTTGAAGATGCAAAAAATCAAGTTTTCAAGTAATTCTTCAGAAATTGGCTAAGTATTTTATGAAGTTTCAAATCAATTTTTTCATTCGGTACCTTGGCACTAGTTTCTAGGTGCTAAGTTCTCCCATCGTCCCACCACCCACCAGAGGCCCAGAAATGGCAAAAAACACATGAAACGCACCAGCTACTTTCCAGATCACCATTAATGCAAAGTGGGTGGTTGAAATTGATGTTTTTATTACAGCAGGTGGAGTTGGGGTTTTCCCTCCCATTTTTCCATCAAATCTGAGTTGCAAGTGTTATAAATAAAAGATTTAAAATCATTTTGATGGGTTGGTTCTTTGGTGGTGGCTGGAGGCTATGCAAGTTCAGTAATGTCTCTAGGGCTCCAAATCATGCCATGTTTAGTTGCAAAGAAGTAATGGAGTAGTGATATGGATGAAATATAGTGTGCTGCAGTGATTGTACAGATAATGGCTCCATGTTTGTTTGTATGTATTTAGGGTTTTCTTCTTATCACATTTGTTGATAAATTTGTATTAGACATTTGAAAATGTGACAACATTTTAAATATATTACATGCTTTGTAATTGTCATTTATTTTCTCTATTTGAATGCATGTAGTTCATTTTGGATAACTAAGTATGTTTGAGGCATAAAATTTGCAATCTGATATATCATATCCTTAGATCAATTTTATTTGTCTTCTTTCCATTTTTCCTTTTCTATTACCTGTGACTCTGTAGCCCAGTTGGATTGGCACCGGTCTTGGCTTCATCAAACCAATGTCATACTATTTAAAACAAACAAATATTTACCAGTGGTTTAGAGGAAGAACCATCGCTCTTGTGCATATATACTTGCATGGTTTGTATCAGCTATATAGGGGTTTTGTGACAATGAGTTGTTCTTGGTTTAGTGACAGTTTTGGGATCAAGATAATGAGTCAATTTTGGTTGTTCATTAGTTTTTAGTTGTTCATCTTGTTTGAACTCAATACCTATTAAAGTATACCCCTTGAAATATCCCTTCGGTGCCTATCTGAGCTTGAAGTGTAGAGGAGCCTACCCAGTCCCGTAAGTTGGCCAAAATCACCCTTAACCTATTGGTAAACCTCTTTCAATCACCTTGATGATAATCCTGGCCTAGGTGATTGTGAAATGTTTTAGGGATTCAAGTTGTAGTTATTTTGGGAACCAACATTTTAGTACAGTTGTTGGGGATAAAATTTACTTTAGTTGTTGTTGGGATTTAGGCAGCTGGAGCATTTTCACTCCTTTGTAACAATGATCTACATTTGTGCATTTTTTTGGGTAAGTTTGGCCTCCCGTCAACATACGCCAACATTTTGGTACCATTGCTAGTGATGGATTATTTATAGGTTGGAAATAATTTAAAGAATCTACTAGTTGGAGAACCCAGAATTATTTTGTAGCCTTGAAGATTATCACACTTCAAGGGATTTCTCTTTTTTGGAAGAGGTGGCAACTCTTCTGTCAAAGAGAAAAAAGTGTTTCTACTATGTGCATGATTCAAAGAGACTACAGATGGTTAAGGTACATGTTCTTTCTTCCATCTTTGATCCATGGTTTCTTTCTCAGTAAATAAACATGTATTATTTGCTCTCCTTTCTCCCTACACAAGTGATTTGTAATCAACCATGGTTGAGTGTAATGGACAAATTTACCTTAGGGAACTTTTTTCAAATGTATCATATGATGAAATTCCTAGATACTATGATAGATTGAATGTCCATGAGTATGATGAGGATGAAGATCCATGTAGTTCATACAACCCAACACCAAATCAAAACTCACATTCAGGCATACATGCATCAATACGTGAAAACATGTTAAGGATAGATGCCCTCAATGAGATTGAAAGATAATGTGAAGAAAGGGTCAAGGCCCTACAATCAAATAAACACCCTACTATTATAGAAAAAAAAATATCTCCACCCCTATTAGTTCCACTTGATCCCATCTACAAGTAACTTGACCTATCTTGGGTCAACTGTGATAGGAAAACAATGAAACTTGAGATTTTTATATTGATGTTGAGGTATGATGAGTATAGCCTTCAAGAAGGGGATGCACATGTCAGAATATTTTATGGTTTCATGGAAGAACATTAATTTATTGATGAAGACATGTGTATGAGGTTCTTTGTTAGGCCATTATGCGAAAAGGCAAGAAACAAGTACCAAAGTTTTCTCGAATATTTATTTGCATCATGGAATGCACATGTTGTTGCATTTCAAGATGTGTTTGTATTGCATCTAGGCCTTGCTAACCTTGTCCAAGAATTAGAGGACATTAGATGGCAAGAGGGGGAGTCTGGTATGGAGCTCAACCACATATTTGTAGTTTCCCTATCCCACATCCCAGAAGATTCTAGACCTGATTCACCTGCTTGTATCGACGTGTATCTTGGAGCCTACAATATTACCTTAGGTTCAGGTTCTAAAATTCATGTCTGTAGAATATACTATTATCAAGATTAGATGATTCCAAATCCCTTAACATTATCATCATACCAATGAAAATATATTTGTTATCTTTGAAATCTAACTTAGACCATTTTATTTAGGCACAAACAAAATTCTCACAACTAAAAACTCTATGTGAATTGGAGATTTCTTACCTCTCCACACTTCATATTATGTTTTACCAACCAAATAAAAACATGAAAATCCATTAATCAAATAACTAGTACTTACAACCTTACCCCAAAAACACTAATCTAACTTTATACTAATTATCATGCCTCTAGCCTTTTTCATTAATGTCTTGTTCATCCTCTCTGCAATGATATTTTACTCTGGCATATAAAGAGTTAGTGCAAGTGATTTCTGGAAAAATTGTGTTTGCTTTTTTGTCTCAACGTTTCGGATCACACTCCATGATCCATCATCAGGAGGAAAGGAGGAGAATGCAAATGAGTTTGACTTACAGAGAGGCTTCTTAAAAAGAGAGAATAGAGGTAGGCATGGAAGACGAGGAAAGTTAGAGGAGCCTCCTAGAGGGGAGGCAAAGAGTAGACAGAAACCAAGTAAATAAATGAAAAATAAAAGAAGATAAAAAGAGAGAACCTTAAATAGTAAAGAGAAACAAATAAAACTAGAAGAAAGACAAGAATAAATATGACTCAATAAGTATATATCAGCATATAACCTTAAATAAATTAGTAAAAGCAAGTAATAAAGAAAACAAAGCTATCTATTAGGAAGCGTTAAGATTGTAACAAGGTTAGCACATGAATAAAAAGACAATCAAACGAAGAAATTAAATAAAGAAGATCCTAAGAGTAAAAAAGCTACAATAGTAAGTAAGAGGAAACGAGAGGTGGGTACAATTGAGAGAATAGAGAAAGAGGAGATGAGAGTTTGGATGAGAGTAAATGAACAGGAGGGGGGAGTAAAATAAAGAAAAGATGTAAATTCAAGAAAGGGAGAGGAAAAAGGAAAAGGAGGAAAATTTTGAAGAACGGAGAAAAAATAAATAAAAATGTAAATAAAAACCTGAGCGAGAATGAAGAGAAAGAACTGAAACGTTGAGACAAAAAAGCAAACACAGTTTTTCCAGAAATCACTTGCACTATCATCATGGACTGTGGACCAGAAATCACTTGCACTATCATCATGGACTGTGGAAATATCATGTCTACAATATAAAGAGTTGTTTTCTACCTTACAATACCTAAATGTCTACAAAATCATCAAATTTCCTAGAACAATATGTCCCTCCATTATCTAACCTTAATAATTTTTTTTTTATCCATTTGATTTTCAACAGAACTTTAAAATCTTTAAACTTGCTAAAAAAATTAGATTTATGCCTCATAAAATACATCCAAGTATAATATAAGTAGTCATCAATAAAGGAAACATAATAATGAGATTTTTAAATAGAAACAACATCAACAAGACAAATACATCACTATGACTTATTTCCATTAATCATTTTTCTTTAGTGCTACCAAAATTAAACTTTACTCTACTTTGTTTACCAAACACATAGTGCTCACAAAAAATTCTAACATCAAGATCCCTTAGCTAGCACAATATTTTCTCTAGCCAACCTGCAACCACTTTTATTAAATGTGATATGCACTCCTACATCATTCATTTTATAAATTAAAAATAATTTATGTGGTAATCCTAGAATTTGTAGCACATATATAAAATCTTTTATTTTCTAATCACTAAACACAAGTTTTACCTTCCCTTCACCAACAATCTAGTGCAAACGTTATTACTTAGGAACTAATGGTGACAAGTTGTCATCGATGTCAAAAGTATGTTCAGTTGCCTTTGTTGTTGATAGGAGTAGGAGCAGGAGACATCATCTTGTGTGTTCTTTCTATTGTTATATCACAGTTTGTGTTTATCTTGTTATCATAAGGTCAGAACAGGGTGTCAAGATCAGATGTGTTGAGCATTACAAGCAGAAGAGATCAGTACATTTGAGATGTGATCTTCATTCATGGTTTACTTGGTTCATACAATCAGTTGGAGAGATGTGTTCTTCACAATGTCATGATTTATCAGTGGACATGACATATTCTTGGTAGGCATGGTCTTCATTATTCATCAGGTTCTTGACAAGGTTGATGATATCAGTTGTTGGTATTCAAAGGTTTGCAATGTGTTGGTTTTGACAGGAGTTGTTCATGTTCATAGTAATGGTTTCATTTGGTCTTTTTTGGTGTTCATGTCCTAATCAAATCATTGTGTTCACCATGCTTCATTGGGTCCATGATGGTTATGACTTATGTGCTAAGAAGATTCATTATCAGTGTTGTACATGCAGAGGAACAAGGTTGTTTAGTTCTTGTTGTAGCTCATAACAAGATTGGAATTAATTTTTATTGAAGATATTATTTTTGTTTATAAGCTCAAGGTTTATAAAGGAGTTTATAAAGTCCTATTTTCATATCTTTCTCTGCCCTTGCAATGATAGTTATACTTTATGTTCTAATTTCACATTGACCTGTGATAGAAGGTCATTTCACTAAACATGACCTGCAGGAGGGATCTTACAACATGTGCAGCCGGCCCCTTGAGTATGATAACATGGAACACCGGTCATCGTTTAATGTGTTTGAGTGGGAATATGACTTTCAAAAGATAAACATTGAAATGTTTTAAAGGAAACAAAACAAGTTTTAAACCTGATGAAATAGAGGTCTCCATATTACTTAAGGCATTGAATTGCCTTTTTAGAGGAGTTAACAATACGTATTAAAGTTTCTAAAAAGCCGATCGCCAAGCCTTTTATGGCTTTAAGTTTTCTTTAGAAACTTTGTTTAAAATGTGATCGGCCCATACCACGTTTAGACTTTTTTAAAAATGGAGATTTTAATTTTTAAAAGAAAGCTATCAATTTCTTTTTTTTATGGTGATAAGTCTTTTTTAAAATTAGAAATTTTTAATTTATCAATTCCAAGAGATGATTTTAAGGAGATTTTTTTTGAAGGAAAATATTTATGGAGAATTGGAGATGTTTTTTCTGCAAAATGAAGAATATCTTGAGACATTGGCTAGATTGTTTTGAAGAAGTTCTTTGCAAAGAGAATGGGGTTTATTGAAGATGATAATGTGGATTTGGTTTTTGACAGAGGATAGATTGATTTGCTAGAGAATTTTTGGAGAAGGTGAAAATATATGCAAGGGAATATAAAATTGCACACAGAAGAATATCAAGGATATTTTGTTTTTGAAATTGAATATCTTTTTTAAAGAAATTTTATGCAGGAGCAAAATGATTTTTTGAAGATTTTTATTGTAGAATTTGAGGAGTTTTTGAAGACATTTTTTTCTTACAGGAATATCAAGAGATGAATTTTTTTGAAGGAACAAAATGTTTTTATTAATTATTTTGTGAGCAAGGCATTGGATGAAGATTTTAGTTTTGAAGATAATATTTACAAAGAAGAGAATATGAAAAGATTCATTTGAAGACATTGAAGAAAATATGAAGAGGATGCAAGTAAAAGAGATTTTATTTTCTCCTACAAGGCACTATTTTTTTGAAGACAAAATGTTCAGATTGAAATGAATATGAAAGGTCAATGAAATTTTGAAGAGGATTTTTGCAGATAAAAGGAATATGAAAAGATATTCAGAATTTGTATATAATGGTTTTACAAGTACATTGACGGGAGGTGTGTGTGGAACTGTATACAAAAAGAAGACATTTTCTATGACATCCTCTTGAATGATATAGATTGAATTGAATCAAGCAAGAAGACAATATGAAATTGAATATGCAGAAATAATCTGAATGAGGTGAATGAATTGTTTGAGCATCAGATGCAAGATTGGAGACATACACATGGAGAAATCACATATGGAGCTTGTTTGCAGAAGTATGTAAAAGAAAATGGTCTTGATTTGAAAATCAAACAGGAGGTATAAGGTTGTATACAATGGTGCAAATCTGATTGAACAGCAATCATGTCTTGCACACAAAGTTTGATGTTTTGTTAATAGTGATTGTGTTTGCCAATGAGGCACAGTATGCCAATGAGGCTTGTGGTCAGTGCAATGAGGATTGTGTTTTCTACCCCTGGAGGGTTTTCCACTCGTGCAATTCTTGTGTCTCGATGCATATTGATCTTCTCTCTGTGGTTGTATGTTTTACTCATGAGTTTTGTTTATGTGTTTGACAAAGTTATGTGCATATGTGTTTGACAATTCAATGATAACTTTCTCTCCTTGTGCTCTCCAAGTTAAAGTTTGTAAAAAGATTCAAAAATTCACACAACTCTGATTCACCCCCCCCTCTCAATGTTGTCCTTAACTCCTACAGGAACAACTCACCACCATCATTTACTATATATGAAAATACCACTCATTGTGAACAGTCATGTGATATGAGACATTTGAATCAATCAACCATGGGTCATCACTAGAAATATTTGCTAAAATGAACACTACATCATTTTCATCATCAGAGAATTTATCATTAGAAGAATCTTCAAAGAATTATTATTTCTACATTCCATCTTCATATGGCCCCATTTCCAACATTTTAGTCTACTCTTACCAAGGTTTTTATATTGTCCTTTTAACATAGATGTCTTCTTATCCCCAATTTCTTACCACCTTTTTCCTTGGGTCTACCCCGTACATGTAGTGCATCCTTGGAACACTCGTCCATGGATTTTTGAATCATTTCTTTATTGAGAAAACAAGCAACAAGACTATCCATCTTAAGCTTTGCGGTACCACTACGAACTACAACTATTAGGTCCTCCCAAAAATTTAGGTAAGGAGAATAATAGTAAAATACATCTATTATTTTCATCTATCTTAGCACCAGTACTTTTTAGTTAACTCAAAATAAGATTGAATGCATTTCAATGATTGGCTATAGGGTCTCCTTCCTTCATTTTTAAGGAATACAATTTTCTTTTTAAATAAAGTTTGTTTACTAGATTCTTTATTTGATAGATCTCACCAATATTTCTCCATAAATTGGATATAGTATTCTCCTCAAAGACATTTAGAAGGATGGAATCAAAAGATAGTTGTATTTTCCCTCATAGATATCACCAATCCTTCTCCATAAATTGGATATAGTATTCTCTTCAAAGACATTCAAGAGGATGGAATCAAAATATAGTCGCATTGTCCCTCAAACCTTCTAGTCCATTTTGTCCAATCTACTTAATCTACTTAGACATTTTCATAGTCTTTTCCTTCTCTATCCAATATTTTTGTTGATCTCTCTCCCCCAAGAGATCCTCCATTTTTAGTTTCTACAACTTGTTTGGATCCTTACATGTATCCTAGTTTATAGAAATTTTCTATGGTCAAGTTATTTGGTTCAAGTATAATATGGCATCTATGGAGTATTTTGAGCCCAAAAAGTGCCTTTCAAATATCTGAATTATACTTCCTACCCTTTCACACACTGAACCCCTAAGTCCTTAGGCTTATTATAGTGTGAGCCCATGAAACCCCTAGCCTATAAACCTACTTAACCTCTTGCTACAATGTTTTCACTTATGTTTGGTCCCTCTATCACTTAAGTCTTGGTGGCCCACATAATCATTTCCTTCTATTACCCTTATATTTTCTCTATGTGGGTAACTAGTCCACACTCCCTTTTACATGCAATGCCTTAACTATTTACCAGAAGTATCTCATTCCTCCACAAAAATGCAGCCACATACTCTTCTAGTCCATAGTGGTCCCTGCATGTCCTATTTATATTTCAAAAATTAATTATATTATGACATATGTCACCCTACCTCGGTACTTGTTGAGTCATTATTGTAACCTAAGGACATATAGGTGTACTTTACATGTGGCTACCTTATGTTACCATGTTTTAGCTCATGCAACACACTCTGAAGGGAGGTATCCACTCCCCACCTTAGTGTGTTGATGCATAGGCCAATGATCTGATGAGACATGGTCATTATCTATGGGTCTAATAGAGTTCCAAGTTTATATGATGGCCTATGGTGGGCCTAGAATGTTAGTGGCATTATGACACCATCCCATGTGACAGATGGAATGTCCTAAGGAACCAATAGAAGTACCACACTCAAACTTAGTGTTGGTGCCTTAACTCACAGACTGTTAAAGAATGGTCATGCATGATTATGCAGGACCATTGATCTAAACGCAAGATGGAAAATCAATGACAAAGAATGTACTAGCTTTGGAAGCCTTAACCCACCCACTGAGATGAAGGAAAATACTACACATTAGGAGAATTTATTGTTCAAATGTACACATGTTGATGGGTGTGATTTGGTGCATTACTTGAAGGATTCATTTGACTTCATACAAAAATTGGCCTTACCCTAATCACTATCTAAAACCTCTCCAAGATAGAATTGCAGAGAACTAGCACATGTGGTGGTCATGCTTGGTATAAGCACATCTCTTTGGTTCCAATTGGTTGGTGTTTCAACTATAGCAGAATTGAAAGGTGAGTTCAATTGCCTTGTTATCTCTAGTTAATTGTCTTGCAAATGTATTGCATTGTGAGTAAAGGATTATTTAGTTTCTATTAAGAGGTGAAAAAGGGGATGAATGGAATGTATGGATTTACTAGATCAAACCCTCCTTTCACTCTAACATTCAAGGACAAAGACCGAGCCAAGCCACTACAAAATGGAAGAGGGCTCAGCTACAGACCTTTGTGCTCTTGTTTGTAAAAGAAAGATAAGATTCAACCAAGCTTTTATCAAACCCTAGGCCAAGTGTGAAGGAAACTCTAGTTCTAAGATAACCAGCTTGAAACAAATGATCAACAGCAGAAATTTGGAAACCAAAAGTACAGAGAGGATCAATAAGATGTTGGAACTTGTCTCCTGAAAGCAGAGGTGTCAGAGGACAAATTTGGAAACCACCCAAGTCTAGATGTTTGGATCTTCTAGAGGTTAGAACTGATGAAATGTTGTAGATGATGCCTAAAACTCAATCTAGAAGCTTAAGGCCTTGTAGACTAGGGCAGAAACCACCCAAGTCTAGCTAGAGGGATATTCTAGACCTATTTCTGAATCCCAAAAATATAATGTTTGCACTACTTCCTTGTAGCTCTACTTTTCCCAAAACTTGTACCTGTAACCTGCAAACAAGATGATAAGAGAGGGGTTTGGGGGTTGTGGTGTTTAGGAGCTTTCCTCAGTCAATCCTTGGGTTAGCATTCAAGCTTTCCCAACACCGTTGTTAATAAGAGGGCATGCTCTTGCAAAGTAGAGGCCAAAGATAATCCAAATGATGAAATGATTCAAATATCAATGATGTCACCTTGGAGGTGAATCCCTTGGGAGGATGAAATCTCTTCAACTCACAAGGAGATGGATGATGAAGCCATATATGCAAAAAAGCATACAAATAATAACACAAAACTGCAACAAATACACAATGAATGCCTTGAATGCTCTTTGCTCCAATATCAGAAGTTCACGTTATCCATCTAGGTGTAAAATGAAGTCATAAACTCACTTATATATGCTTTCTCGCTAACATTTATGAATTTAAATCACAAAATCCAACAAGGAGAAACATTTTAGAAGGGGCCAAGCTGACATACCAAAAGTTAGCCCCGACCAATTAGGAGAGACTTGGGCAATTGGCGACCAAGTCTAGGGGCCTAAATTAGGTCAGGGATAAGTTAAAATAGGTCCCAAGGGTCCAAAAATGTCCTAGGTGCCAGGAAGTTTCCTTCGGGATGATCAATTATAATTTATAATGAAGCATAATGAAGTAAATAAGACCTAGGAGCTAAACTAGGAGGTAAAAAGGCATGTGGCCACTTTTTACTCCATAGCAGTTTCAAACATTTTTGTCTAGCTGCTAACATCACAATTTGAATTACAACCTAAAAAACATATTCATAGGAGCATGAGTTCAACCTTTCTAAGATTATGGCAAGCAATAGAAAGCCTACTCAGGACCTCTCTAAAATTTTTCCAAGGGCATGGTAATATTTTAAGAGGGCGACTGGACATGGTTCCCTAACTAACCTATTAGGAGATAGTAAAGTAGAGATGCCATGACTTTCACAAATAGAGGGAAATTGTTCAAAGCCTTTCACAATAAATCTCAATGATATATTCCTATGTGTAATGGTTGGAGTTTGATAGAGGCAAGGTTGTGGTCCATTATTTTTTTGTTGACCCTAACTTAGTTGATTGGACTACTAAGAGACACAATCCCAAGGATCATGGTATATATAAGTGTAAGGGAAACTAAATATTTACCATTTTTGATGCTTTATTTCAAAGGGTTTTCCTTCTAAACCCTCAAGCACATGCTCCATTGGATTTGAAAATGTTATTCATTGAGTATAATACAAACATGCTTAGCTACAAATCTAAGTGGTTGCTCAATTTTATAGAAAGACCTTAGAGATAGAGACCTAAGACAATTCTATATTTTGAGATAAATCCATTAGATGGGAGGAAGTTTTCTTGTTACTTCAAAGAAACCAATGAGGCAATGTGTTAGGTTATGGGAATTGATGTGGTCCATTAAATGATATCAAGGGGTACTCTGGTCTTTTCTATCCACATCCAAAGCATGCACATCAATACTCTCTATGACTATGATAGTTTCTTGACTAAGAATTTGAGAGATGATATGAAAGATATAAAGGAAAATGGACCGATGAAGCCATTCTTGTGGTATTATCTCTTGTGTCACATTTACTTGTATGTCAGTGTTGATAGTTGGGGCCCTATACTGGAGGTCTAGGTGTATTCTAATGGGAATGAGATGGGACCTAGTCAGCCTATGCAAATGTGGACTCCCCAATTAAAAAAATTGATTATGACTCCAATGTCTGTGTCTTTGAGGATTTTTTCATAGCTTCTATTCTAAGAAAATTGAGCTATAATAGGTCCAAACTCCCCCATGATTTTTATTAATTCCTCATGCCCCTAAAGACTACAAACAACCTAAGGGGTTACATAACTGGGGTGATTGGTTCCTTCATAATGGACATACTATTATTAGGGTGTTTGGATCCCCTTGTGTTCCACACAAATTGCCATCCAAGGTCCCTTCTAGACTCATATTTGGAAACCTTGTGGTAGATGTCCATTGCAAATTAGTTTCATTTTAAGCAACATAAGAGAAGAAGCATGATCTCATCCTAGGCCAAAGTTTTTGACTTTACAATAAAAGGACTTGAAGGTTATGATAAGCTAGATGACTTGATTAGAAGGTATGGCCTAGAGCTTGATAAAGCAAGATAATATGATCTTGAGGGTTACATAAGTGAATCTAAAAGATAGTTGGAAATGTCTAGTTATGAACACCAATATGATGAACATGAGGATCTTATTAGAAGTTGCAAGGATGAGAAGGAAAAGAGGGATAAAAGGATAATCTGGTTCACAATTAAGAGTGTTGAGACTAAAATGTTACAGCTTGATCCTCATAACTTCAATGGATATTACTAGCCCTATTCAGAGAATCTAGGCCTTGTTGGATAATTGGAATGACCTTTGCATAGAATTTCCCAATATTGTAGTTGACCATATCCTTGCTCCTAAATTACTCACTCAAGGAAGTGGAGCACTTGAAGCCTTCTCTTAAGGGGAACCTAACCAATGAGTGATGTTGTAGGTGCTAAATCAAAAGGTAAAGAAATACTAATAGAAGGATCCTCTGGAGTGACACAGTTAAAGCAATTGGTAATTGAGATTTTAGACTCCCTAGTGCAACTAGAAACCATAGGTGATGATGACATTGCTGACCCTGTGAGTGAAGAAATCATTAGAGATATTAGTTCCCCTAAGAACTCATGGAGAATACAAGACACTACTCTGAATTGTGTTACAATCTTAAGTGATTTAAAAGGTAATGCAATTGTTAATGATGTAAGAATCAAGGCTTGTGAGACATTTATGGAAGATGATCGATTCATCAAAGTTGATGAATTCAAAAACTTTGCGCTCAAAATAAAAACATATGCTCTGACTGACCTAAAATTCAGACAAGATTTCACTAAGGCCCTAAGTTACAATCTAGAGATAGAAGGTAGTGATTCTACGTTCAATTTCAGTTGTGAGCACATCACTCCTAAATAGGCCAAAATATTGGTATGAGAGAGTGGTTTCTTGTTGCTACTAGGATGGGATATTGCATTGGCTTTGGCCTTTGATACTTTAAGAAGAAATTCTGAGGTAGGTGATGTTTTCATTGATATTGAGCAAGCAAAGAATTTTTATTCAGGTTTTGCATTTTTCCCTAATGATATTATGTTGGAACTTTGGGTGATTACCCCTAAACATGATAATCTAGCTATCCACGAGGATCCCCAATATTTAATTAGATCCTTAATAGTAAAAAGGCTAGCTAATACCCATGCTCCTAAGGTTGTAGCCTTGACTGTGCACACTACACAACTCAATGAGGGCGTGACAAATAAATTTCAAAAGGATTATGACATGTTGTATTAGGATAACATAAGACTACACCAGGGGCTAAATGAAGGAAAAACAAAATTAGAAAGGTATATGCAGCAAATCAGGGTGATGGCTACAAGTGCCTCAATTCCTTAATTACAAATTATTCAAAGAGATGATATATCTTAGGATGAGAGGGGAATATTTGAAATATAGATTGAAATCCTCCAAGGAGAGGTGTAACATGTAGTCCATAAAGCTAGGTAAGATATTGAGGACTTTGTCTAAGGAATCTTGAGAGTCAAACTTGTTAACCTGTTAAGAGTATCTGATGATTTCTGTGAATGCCATGTCCACATGAGGAGTGCTAATGAGCATATGAATGAGGTGACTTCGAAGTTGAAATATTTTAATATGAAGTGGATTCCTTGAGCCCTGGTCACACAAATTATTTTTAAAAATACTAAGTATACCCCTGATATCCCCAAGCTCATTAGTGAAATATTTGAGATGACATGCCTTTTGGGAGAAGTGTCAGCATTCTTGAATAAGCTACAAGTGTCTTTGAAGGAAAATAAAATAGAAAATAAAAATTTAATATGCCTTGGCCTGCCAGATGTGTTAGATGCTAAAGGCCAGGTCAAAGACATTAACACATGGAAGTTTGGTTTCAAGGATTTAATTCCTTTTTGGTTAAATCCCATTCTTCGAGATGACAAGATTGACCCTCTACTAGTCAATGCCAAGGTGGACAAAGCAATAGTGCTTGAAAGTAGGATCAACAACTTCACCAAAGGGTTCAAGTTTCTATTGGATGCCATATATGACACTAGTGTGAAAAAAGTCGAAGTTATATTGGAAACTGCATAGCCATCAAATGAGGAATCTGACAATTGGACAGAGAGGTTCACATAGGAGTATTGATGACATATCAAATATTTCTAGTCCTTATTTTTATGCATCCACATACTATGGAATGTGTCAGTGCTAACTTTTTGAGTAACAGATTTTGATGCAAAGAAATGTGGCAACATTTCCCTTTGTTAAACTAAATGTTATCCCTTTTGGTATATGATTGCATATTGCCTCAAGATATGCATAAATGTCAAGCATGCAACCTTTCTTGTTTGTGTTTTATTCAAGGTCATCTCTTTCTTATCTTTTTGAAGTTTTTCTACATATATAAAAGTGATCGGCATGATTTTGTTCATTCAGTTGTTGAGTGTTTTAGCTAGGCATTGTAAAGGAGGATTTGGAAAGAGCTTTAAGATATATATGTGTGTGTGTGTGTGTGTTTCCATGTGTTCTTTTTGGCTCTCCCTTCTCTTTTGGAAGTACCAATTATTCAGTTTGTTTGAATTCTTCTAAAACTATCTCTCAAGATGACAGGCTTTGGCTAGAGTCTTGGGTTGGATTTTAGCAACCCCTTACAACCTATGGTCTGCATAATAATGTTTATCATGAGTAGACCTATGTGGAGGGAATCAATGAGTTTTTTTCTTATGGAATGTTGTCTTTCATTTCCTTACCAACAACAAGGTGGTTGATTGTCGAGCCTTAGAGGATGGGGCAAAATATTTGTAATGTCCCCTTTTTCAAGTGATCACCTAACGGAGTGGGTTAGCCTATTCTATTCTGATAGGCTAAGCTGGAAGGGCTAGGGATAACCTAATTGGTTAAATACTATATTTAACCAATAATAGTGAACCAATTCGAGATGATAAATGACTTCTCATATTTTCTAATCCTGTTAGTGAATTAAAAATAAATAAAGAAAATTACCCAAGAGGTGGGCGACCTAGGAGAGAGAAAAAAGAAATTAATAAATAATAATAATAAATTAAAGAAGAAGAGGTCGGCCATGTGAGAAGAAGAAGAAAAAATAATAAATAATAAATAATTTCCCAAGGGAGGTTGGATAAGAAGGAATAGAAAACAAAACAAAAATAAAAAGAAATTGCTAGAGGGAGGCTGGCCTTGATGAGGTCTATTTGGATGCCTATAAAAGAAGGCAAGTTGGAGGCCATTTCATCATTCAATCAAATCATTTTCATTTGGAGATTTATCTCTTTGGCTGCACTTTTTAGTTCAACATATTCTAATGACAAAAACCTTTAAGAATATTTGGTGGGTTGGACGAAAACCTAACTTATTTTGGAGGTGAATTCGTACGGAGTTCACACTAGCACTTCATTGGAGATTTTGAGGAGTTCTTGAGATTTCACACCATAGCCATCTAGGGTTTTATGTTTGAAGACATTTTTGAATATTTGTGGTATGTATAAACCTAATTTATGTCAGACTTGTATGAGCAGAAATCTGGGCAATGTTTGGCATGTTTGAGCCCATGAATTTGGTGTAATTCCAAATCAGCATATTCAGATTTGGAGCAGCAGACTTGTTTATTCAGAAATCAGATTTGTTTGTCATATATTTGGTATTTGGATGGTTGTTATACATATTTGGAATCATGGTTGATGTTATTTACATGTTTTGCATATTTATGTGAATGTTTAGCACCTATTTATTTGTTGCCCATAAGTGTTTATACTTCAGAAATAAAAATCAAAATTCAGTCCTAGGGTTTGAGCAGAAAACTAAATCAGAAGATTAGGGGAAAAATTTAGAATTCTAGGGTAGATCCTATTGGGGATATTACAGTGGTATCATAGCTTTGATCTTGCCAGCTTGTTTGGGTTATATGATTCAAAAAATGTCAAAGTTATAGCAGTGAATTTCAGCAGTGGTTTAGATAGCCAGACTTGACTCTCCTAGAAGAAATCAATATAAGTTGCTTGAATGTCTTAGAGAAGGTCAAAATGAGTAATAAGAGCTCTCCAAAGGTTCTTACAAAAGGAAGAAGATGAGGCCACAAAAATTGTTGATGAGTACTAGGGTTTACCAGATGATTTTAAGAATCAAGTTTCCTTTGATGCCTATTTGGGAATATTTGAAGATGGAAATCCAAGCAAGAGAGGTATATATAACTACATCAGAAAATTGAGAAGGGAAGAAGAAAAATTAGAAGTTATCCAAGAGATCATTGATAAAAAAGAAGAAAAGAAGAAAGAGAAGAAATAATAATTGCTTCTTTGTGATGTGTAGCCTACAGGTGATCCTAAGAAGAGCAAAAATTAGTTGAGGAGAGAAAAATGTTGCTTCACATGCCACGAAGATTGGACACCTAGTCATACATGTGGAAAAAATAAAGAAGATGAATCGTCAGGTGATGATATGGACAAAGAAGAATCACTTCATGCATCCACAAGTGAGGAGTACATGAGTCTTCATGACAATGATGAGAATGAAGGGTATATTGATATGGAGTTTGTCAAATCAACAGCTATTGATTAGCCATATGAAGGTATGAGTTCTCTGGATGATCTATTACTTGAGCATAGCATTGTCTCGCCATCTCTACATAATAGTTGCAAGGAATCAATTTGTGAGTTGGGTGACTTTGAAGGTGATATTGTTCATACATATGAAGGCAACACTAAAAATTTGTTATGTGATGAACAAAGTTACTTTGATAAAAGACCTTTAGCATGGCAAAATTTGAAGGCTCGATTTAGGGTTAAGGAAGAGGAAGTTGTGCATACACTTTGTGGATCAGAAAATAATGATAGGTATACATCAGTTGAAGAAGAGTATGTTGAATAATGTGTGGAGAAGAACATTCTTGGTAATCCAAAATCATTTGATCCAGATTTGATGAAGAACTCCACCATTCAGGGAGAACTCAATGAGTCTACTTGTGTTTTGACACCATACCATTATGATGATGATTCTTTAATTGAGCATAATTCTGCCCTAGCTACAAAACATGAATTATATGAAGAGGATTTCATGGAGGTAGCTGATTTTGAGAGGCATGATGTTGAAGGAAAACCAAAAAATTTATTATATGAAGGTGATCTTAATCATAGGCCCCATGAGTCACATCATTTGGAGAATCAATTAAAGGTCAATGAAGATATGATTGTTGCAGCCTTAACACATTTTGATAACACTCACAAGATGATTGTAGATTATTTTTAGAAGGCTCAACTTGAGAGGAGACAAAAAGAAATTGAAGGAGAACTATCTCTTGCAGATTTGTAGGTACTCAAAGAAGCTTTAGTATAAATGAAATCAAACTATTTACATCTACTTTTAGATAGAGATCATCTCTTCAAGCTTGCTGAAATATATTTTGATTCATTGAGAGGAAAAGAAGAAGTTGATAAGATTACCTCGGAGCTTAAGGTTACTAAGGATTCCTTGAAGAGTACTCACATGGCCCTTCAAGGATCAGAAAATCAGATTGATGAGCTTTGCTTAGAGATAAGCTTGGCTCACTTGTCATCATACAAATTAGAAAACTAGGCATCTATGGAAGTCACTCCTGTGGGGCAAGGATCTAATACACAAATTATGGAGATTAGGCAAATAGTTGAAGGAATTGATAAAATCCATGAGGATGAGGTATTACATAATGATTCCAACATTCCGCATACCTAGGAGAGTCAATATGTTGGGGAAGTACATCAAGAATATGAACTCTTGAGTTAGGAGGAGCAACTTTCACATGAAGGTGCAATTTTCAGCTATGGGATAGGTGTCATAATAGGTGATGTATGCATATCTTAGCATGATGCAACTTTTCCATTAGCCAATAATAATGAGTATCCAAAAAGTGAAGAAGGTGTGCATGAGATCTATGGTGACACCATCAAAAGGTATGAAGAAAATTTTATGAACAACGGTCCATTATCTTCACTTAATTATAAGATGATAGAAGTATTCCATGTTGATGACATTGGTAAGAGGTATTATCTTGTTGGTCTCCAATATTGTATGGCTAAGCATGAGAGAGTGTTTGTGGATCCAAGCTACATGCAAGGTATGACATTCCATAGTGGGTTTCCTATTCCTTGTTTCATGAGACCATCACTACTTGTGATCACATGGGAAGGACACAATGTATGCAAGATTTTGATATCATGGTTCTAGCTAAAATGTTGAGTTTGGTTGGGATACATTTTATTATAGAGTTGAATATTGAAACTAAGAGATGGCATTTAAGGAAAATAGTACATTTTGATAATGTGTGGTTTGTCATTGGCATCCCACTTTGGAGATGGTTACCAAATGATACATTCATAGTATCCCATCTAAACCTACTATTATTATTCATTAGTAACCAATGAACTAGTATCGCATACTCTAAGATTGATGAATGGGAAAGATTTCAATGTGCAGCAAGTTATGGAAGAAATATTAGAGTTGGTTCAATGATTTTCACCATACACATTGATGTTTAGTGGTTGTTCTATAAAGCTAATCATAGAATTTTAAGATTTTACATTGATGATTGCAGCTGATTGCATGGATTTGTGTGCATGGTATTATCATTACATCACTTGGAGGTTGAATGATGATGAGATCTTATCAGTTTATGACAAAAAAAGCATTCCCAGGATTATTATAGATCTTATTTTTAATGTTAACAGTGCTACCACTATTTGTACCAACAATCTAGAGGGGATATGCATAATTGGCTATGCACACATGATGAACACTTTTCAAGTCCATAGGGAACAATTTAGTTTTAGATGGTTAGTTTGTGATGGTGACTTGATAAGTGACACTTATCCTTTTATTTTTAGTTTATATGATGATGCAATAATTTGGGATCCAAGTATTTGTATGGTTGGTGGATTGCTTCACAATGATTTGTTGAATGACAATTGTATTAGAGTGGAGCAATAGAAACTTGGTGGGTTGCTTCATAATGTTTGGTTGGATGATAGTTGTATCAAAGTGGAGCAGCAAAAGGCTTAGTTTAGGTAGTTGTATACCACCTATCACATGTTGATAGGCATGTCACTTTTCAGAGCCTTATATGGATATGACACTTTTTGTCTTTTGTAGACTTAACCTTTGATGACAGTAGAGCTCCTAGAGCTAGAGAGATGATGTAGGATAGCCAAGACATCCTTAAGGAACTTAAGGATAATCTTCACCATGCTCAGAATCAGCAAAATATGTATGTAGATAGGCACAAGGTGGAGAGGGCATTTGAGGTTGGTGACTTAGTTTTCTTGTGCCTATAGCCATACAAACAATCTACACTGAAGAAGAGTAGTGCAGAAAAGATAAAACCTCGGTTCTATGGCCCCTACATGATTGTGAGGAGATTTGGAGAGGTTGCATATGAGTTGGAGTTGGCCAAGGGTAGCCAAATTCATAATGTATTTCTTGTATCTTGCCTCAAGAAGGCAATTGGGAAGCATATTACATCTTCTCCCAAGCTTCCTCCTTTGGATGAAGAGGGGAAATTGGTACGTGTTTTTAATGCTATACTGGATTTTAGGGAGCACAAATTGAGGAGTAGGATGGTCAAAGAGTATTTGATCAGATGGAGAGACTTGCCACTTGAGGATGCTACTTGGGAAGGTGAACAAATTCTGTAGCATCCAGGTTTGCAATTACTTAAGGGCAAGTAATTTTGGGAAGGGAGGACTATAATGTCCCCTTTGTTTTCTCAGTGATCACCTAACAAAGTTGATTAGCCTATTCTATTCTTGTGGGCTAAGCTAGAAGGGCTAGGGAATAACCTAATTGGTTAAATACTATATTTAACCAATTTTAGTGAGCCAATTCTAGATGAGAAATGACTTCTCATATTTTTGTAAGTCTCTCGGTGAATTAAAAATAAATAAAGAAAATTATCCAAGAGGTGGGTGGCCTAGGAGAGAGAAAAAGAAAATAAAATAAATAAGAAGAGGTTGGCCATGTAAGAAGAAGAAAAAATAATAATAAATAATTGCCCAAGCGAGGTCAGCCAAGAAGGAAGAGAAAAGAAAAAAAAAATTGCTAGAGGGAGGTAGGCCTTGATGAGGTCTATTTGGATGCCTATAAAAGAAGGCAATTTGGAGGTCATTTCATCATTCAATCAATTCATTTTCATTTCAAGATTTATCTTTTTGGTAGCACTTTTTATTTCAACATATTCCAAGGACAAAAACCCTTAAGAATATTTGGTGGGTTAGATGAAAACCTAACTCATCTTGGAGGTGAATTCATATTGAGTTCACACTAGCACTTCATTGAAGATTTTGAGGAGTTCTTGAGATTTCATGCCATATTCTTTGAAGTAGATTTGAGCACCTATTTTGGAGGGAATTGGATGGAGATTGACTAGTTTTTCTACCCTAGGTTGAGCGCCACTTCTCAAGGAGGATGACTTCATCATTTTGGAGCACCAAGCCCTAAGTGCACACCATGGAGGATTCTCCCATATAGGGTTTGATGTTTGAAGAAATTTTTGCATATTTGTGGTATGTATAAACCTAATTTTGGTTAGACTTGTATGAGCAGAAATCTGGGCAATGTTTGGTATGTTTGATCCCATGAATTTGACGTAATTCCAAATCAACACATTCAGATTTGGAGTAGCTAACTTGTTTATTCAGAAATCAAACCGGTTTGTCATATATTTGGCATTTGGATGGTTTTTATACATGGTTAGAATCATGGTTGATGTTATTTACATGTTTTTCATATTTATATGAATGTTTGGCACCTTTTTATTTGCTTCCCATAAGTGTTTATACCTAAGAAATCAAAATCAAAATTCAGTCTTAGGGTTTGAGTAGAAAACTAAATCAAAAAGTTAGGGCAAAAATTCAAAATTCTAGGGCAGATCCTATTGGGGATATTACAATATTCAATAAGACACATTGTTATTAGTATACAACATAAAATCATCATTTAATATCTACAACAACAATTAGTGCCCTGCCCCTAGTGCCCTTGTCCTTTCTCGACTTGGGAGTCCCTGTTGGGGACCTTTGTCCAAAATGGCCTATATGACATGAAAAATGATAGAATCTAAAAGAAAAAAGAAAGAATGATGACAGAAGTAAGGATTAGGACCCTACCTCAACCTCGAAGCATCTCTCTACCACTCAGGCTCAGAGCATCTCCAGTCTTCGGATCTAGTACGGATGTAAAGTCGGTATTGTCAGTCTCTTCCTCCTCCTTCTCTCCTCTACACAATGACAAGTAAGAATGAGTTGTGAAAATTGAAAACTCCCTTTACATATAGTAAATGGATGAGAATTCCTATCACTAACTGGGTGCAAAAAGTAAATAGTTTTCATCAAAAGCCTCTATCTCAGGCTGTCAAACTTGGATTTTCACACTGTTTGTTGCGTTGGAATCCTGGTTTCACCCTCCATCTTAGCTAATGTGTTGTGATTGGGTGGTGCTTGTAAAAACAACCCTCACAATTCATTTCTCATTAAATTTTCCTTGAAATTGATGCATATAAATATTCTCCTTGTTTCTCCTTTTCGGACAAAGCAAGCAGAAGTAAGGGGGGCATATATCTCCCTTGATTTCCTCCCTCATCATGTCTCATCACTCAACCCATTAGTGTTTATGACTAACACATTGGTGTGTTGGTTATAGGTTGATTTGATTTGTGATTCTCTAACAAGTGTTCCTTTGCAGGTTGTGGTTCCTAACTTTGTAGTCTTGCAAGATTAAAGACTTGGGGGCTTCTTCCTTTTCTATGACAACACTTCAACATCCTCTATAGTATCCTTTTGGGTATTTTTTTCATGAATTATGTATTTACTTTCCTTTAGTTGCATATATACGTAGTGTCATATGGCCACTAAAGTTGGTGCAAAATGTTATGTTAGAAATTATCCTCCTACATGGAATGGTACAATTTCTCATAGTTTAGCTCCTCTCCTTTGGTGTTCCTTCAACCTAGTTTATTTCAGACCTTCCTAAACCCTAATTGACCTATGTCTAACTGAAGAAATGTCATTTTTTGGGATAACTGAAGACTAAAGGTGAAAAAGAAAGTTTGGATTTGGGATTCTTGGACCCCCTTAAGGCAGACCTGCTTGGGAAATCAAGGCTTGGACTTGGGTGCTCGTGCCCTAGTCCTGCCCTATTTCCTGAGGTTTTGAATTTTGGCGAGGTGTCAACTCTCGTCATACATGCTGGGATTCCTCTTTCAAAATTTCATTTTTCGCGCAATGTCGACATCTTATTTCAAAATTTAAAATTCCTAAGGTTAGATATTTAAAGACATTTGAAAATCATTTTAACATACACAATCTATATGCAAGCTTTATGCCAAAACTCTATCAAAATTGTTATTGACGATCAAAAACTTATTGAAGTTATTTGAATTTGCTATCATGGAGACATTTGATATAGATTAGGAATCAAGATCTTGGTACTATCTTTCTCTTCCTAGGGTTTGTACACCTTTTGCATGATCAGAAGAAGGCTTGAAGCCTCCAACATCGAGCTTGGAATTCCTCCGTGGATACGACCACCTCACCTTCTTGTTCATGCAAGTCTTCATTGTTTTCATCTCCTTGAGGTGAAGTTGCATTTGTTTCATTGAGTGAAGCAAAGTGTTGATCTTTCCTTGATGCTTGAGTCATCTAGTGTTTTATATTTTTGCATACACATTTATTAGATGAACACACACATCTGCAGATCTTTATCTTTGGCTATTGTTGAGGTAGGAATACAGAAGATGGGGCTTGACTGAGGCAAGCTCCTATATAGCCACAACCTTCTTTCTCCTCCTTTTGCATGTGCAAGTTGAATTCAATGAGATCTGACAGAAAGGAGTGACTAGAAGATGGGTATTGCAAACACAATTGTCACAGAGTTTCAGATTTCAAGATTGCAAAACTTTCAAGACATTGTCACACGTGCCCTAGTCCAACTGGATATTTTCTTCAGGATTTGGAAGCCTCTGAAGGTTGTCAGATAGCTTTTACAGAAGATCCTAATAGTCAGAAACTTCTGAGACTTTGCCACTAGTGCCCTCGTCCATCAGAGCCTCTATTTTTGGGTACATTTTCTCTGTACTATGTTCCTTGCATTTTTGTACTCATTTCATCTATATCTATGTCAAAAATTTAGTTATTACAATCTGATTGGTAATTTAGGGTTTCATGCTTAGTGAAAGATACTAGCCTGTAAAAACCTAATCAAAACAACCACACATACCTAATTAGCAGAAAAAGGGAACATAGGAAATCAATAGTTTATCCCTAAACTTATTCCTTGTTTCCCTAATGTTTTAGTAGGTGAAAGTGTGGGACTTGAAGTCTTCTATCTTGATTCCCCCATTTTCACACTAAATAGCATCTAGACCTGGTTTTCCTTTGTCATTGGTATCTAGCAACAAGGCTATCCAAACTCCAATATAATGCCATCCCATAAAACAAAAATATCCAAAAATAATAAAAACATCTTAAAAATATCCAAAAACAATAAAAAATCTCAAAAATATCCAAAAAAAATGAAACAAATCTCAAAAATATCTAAAAAACAATCAAAAAAATCTCTAAAAATACAAAAATCAAATATTCAAAAAATCCAAGTAATAAACCAAATGCAAGTCATCCTTAATCCATACCAATCTAGTCAATCAATCTAGCCCACTCATCCAATCACATCCTTTGGTCTTGATCCTAATATTGTCATAAACCAAATCAATTAATCATCATCCATTAATCATCAATGGAATATATGGATCCCACAGCCTTGTGTTGATCTAGGGATATATTGTTCCCCACAATGACAACACTATCATCAAAGTCATTAATCAATTGATCGATCATTGGTTTATAACTTGACAGGGGCAATATTTTGTTTGTTTTTTTTAATCATTTGTGCATGCTTTCTTGCTTTCTTGTGTGTCATATTTTTTATCTTGCATTTTTCTCAAATCCATATCTTTCTAGCATATATTCATATATTGTGTATGTTGGAATAGCTTTTTGCATTATCCTTTGCATCTATGGTCATACCATGCCTTCTATGCATTAGAACTTTAATGCTCTAAGTATCCTTCCTCATACATCTAGACAAATTTGTATTACGCTGGGTGCACAAGACACATTGTCACCCTGGTCCTTATACCTTGGTGCATAATGTCTAGATCTATATCAAACTATAGGATTTCTCTACTCAAGTCAGCATAACTACTCCCCATATTAAATCCATCATTCTATCATCCATCCTTTTATCTTCTTCATTTTTCTCTATTTTGTTCTCCATCTTCTCTCCTTTTCTTCATATCCTTTCATTTTGAGAGCACACTCGTATTCTTCCAATTTGTCTGTCCTTTCGAGGGGGCATCATTCAACCCATTAATTAATCTACTAAGCACTTCTCCTACCTGACTAGGGCATCATCACTTCTAATTCAATCATATTGTTCTTCTAAATCAAAATATTTTTCTAGCCAACACAACACTATGTTTTAAACTTCTTTGAAATGATGTTACTTTGCAACACCATCTCAAAGAGGGGAAAAATGTAGGCACCTAAAATTGTCTCATTCCTAGATTAGACATTCATCACCCATACTTCACATTAATTAAATAATTCTTAATTATTTGATTAATTTGATCTATTGTTATGAAAATCAATCACGACATTATTCTTCCACATTAATTTAATTATTAATTATTTAATCAATCCATTTCCTAGCATTAATTAAATAATTTTACAAATATTTAATTAATCCTTCATTTCTTCTAAAATTAATTAAATAAACAAATTAATTTCTATTTTCTCCACCACAAATAAATAAAATTAATATTTTATTTATTTTCTAATATTATCCATGTGCATGAAATTAAATTATTTAATTATTTAATTTCATAGTATTCCCTCTCCTCCATAATTCACTCTCAATTAGTTTAGATAACTAATCAATCAAATTAGCTAATTAAATCAATCAAATCAGTTAACAAGTCAATTAATCTAGTTAACTAATCAATCAATTTAGTTGACTAGTCAATCAATTTAGTTAACTAAACAATCAACTCAGTCAACTCATCAATCAATTATGTTAGCTCCCCTGATTTGTGAAAGGACAAGGACACTTGTAACTCTCTCATTTGCTCACATCCTCTCAACCAATTCTAGCCATTGGTCTCTCTTGTCATTCACAACCATTGTTCTTAATTCCTAAGGGTCTATAAATGAAACATCTTTCTCAACCTCTGAGGATCTCTCATCTTCATACAACATCATGCTGCTGAAATCATTCTAGATCTTATCATCCTCATACAAAGTTATGTTGTTTAATTGAGAAATCCACATATCAACAAAGCAAGGAGCAATTCATTGGAGTTTGGGTGTAACTTCGATACGCTCAATCAGTGAGGTTGGATTTGTATGCAAGGGAAGGTAAATTTTTGTTTGATTTTCACTTTCTTTCATTTATTCTTTGCATGCAAATTTACCTAGCATAGTTGTAATCATCCCATTGATGGATTTGATGTAATCTCCACAAGTAAATCTTAAGGGGGGTGTTAGAATTTAATCTTTACTTAGGTGAACATTAATACTTGTATTTTAATACAAGTATGTTATTTAATTTTGTTTTATTATCCTCACACGTGTGAGGATAATTCTCATTCAAATTCCTCTTTGGAGGATTTTATTAGATTCCTCCTTATGAGGATTGAAACTTTGCACACACTTTATGATAGGTGGCAAATGGGAGTTGCATGCAACTCTTTTCTCACCTCTATTTATAAGGTGCCTCATTCTCACATTCATGCATGCACATTCAAGCTTGAGAATCTCTCCTCTCTCTATAATATTTTAGGCTTATTGCCATCTTTCATATTCATTGGGGGTTTTTTCTTTGTTTTTTGCCCCTTCAATCCTTGTTTCCATTGTTGAATCCTCTGATGCATGCTTCTACTTTGCTTCTTCTTGAATGGTAAAATTATTTCATTTACTTCAAACAATACTCCTGCTTGATTAGTACTTTCCTTTGTTCCTTTATTATTCTTTCACAATGTTTGGATCCTTTCATGCATCCTAGTTTGTAGAAATTTTATATGGTCTAGTTATTAGGTTCAGGTATCATATGGTGTTTGTGGAGTGTTTTGGTCCTGAGAAGTGCCTTTCAAATATTTGAATTATATTTCCCGCACTTTCACACACTAAGACCCTAATCCCTTAGACTCATTCTAGCATGAGCCTGTGAATCCCCTAGCCCATAAGCTTTCCTAACATCCCACTATGATATTTGTACTTATGTTTGGCCCCTTTGGTTACCCTTATCTTTCATTGTGTGAGTAATTGGCATGTACTCCCTTTACATGTCATGCCTTAACTATCCACCGAGAGTAGCATGTTCCTCTATAGCCCCACAACCACATATCATTCTAATCCTTGGTGGTCCCTACATGTCCCATCTATATTCCAAAGTCTAATTATGTTATGACATCTATCACCCAGCCCTGCCACCTACTAAGTCATTATCGCAACCCAAGGACATATAGGCATGTTTTACACGTGGATTCCTTATAATATTATGTTCCATCTCTTTCACTATGCTGGAAAGGGAGGGACCTACTCCCCACCTTAGTGCACCAATGTGAGACAATAATCTGATGACACATGGTCATCATTTATGGGTCCGATAGGGTTCCAAGTTATACAATGGCCAATGGTGGACCCAAAATGCTAGTGGTGATATGACAACATCCCATGTGGCAGATGGTGTGTCCTAAAAAACCAATAGCAAGATTGCTCTTGAGCTCAGTGCTTGCATCTTAGCTCATAGCTTGTTAAAGATCATCTATGCATGGTTGCATGAGACTATTGAACTAAAAGTAGTATGGTAGATGACTTTAAAGAATGTACTATCTGTTGTTATATGGAGCCTAATCAGACTCAGAGGTTAAATTTTCCCCACTTTTATCCGCACAGTTTCTCCCCAAATTATTTAACAGGGGAGCGCAGGGGGGTAGAGCCCCTCTTGTGGGGCCTGGGGGGCTTATCCCTCCGGCAGGGGCCCAGGGGCGGGGCCCATGATGGGGTTCTAGGAGCAATGCCCCCAGCGGGGGCTACTTAGGGTAGCACCCCTGAAGCAAAAATTGCCTCTTATTTTATAAAGGCATCGGGAGTTATTTTTCTATTGGCTGACATAAAAAAAACCTATTTTGTAACCGACATAAGGCTTGATAAAAGCAGCTAAGGGTTAGGGTTTCCGTTGATGTATTGTAGCATTTTGCAGCGGTATTAAGTTGCAAGGATTGCTGGTTGTAATCAGTTTGATTTACTGGATAATAATATTAGACTCTCTATTGGTGGATGTAGCCCAAGTTTGGGTGAACCACGTTAAAACTTGTCTCTCGCTGTTATTATTTTTGTGTATTTTCATTCCTCTATTTAATCTTTATTTGCATTTAATTGATATCTTCTGTCGGCTATGGGTGAACCACGTTAAAACTTGTCTCTCGCTGTTATTATTTCTGTGTATTTTCATTCCTCTATTTAATCTTTATTTTACATTTAATTGATATCTTCTGTCAGCTAACCCTAACACTATCTTTGAAAGCCTTAACCAACTTACTGATTTGAAGGAAAAAATTACACATTAGGAGCATTTATTGTTCAAATGTACACATGTTGATGGGTGTGATTTGGTGCACTACTCAAAGGATTCGCTTGACTTCATACAAAAATTAGCCTTGCCCTAATCATTATCTGAAATATCTCCAAGATGGAATTGCAAAGAACTAACACATGTTGTGGTCGTAGTTTCTATAAGTGCGTCTCTCTAGTTCTAGTTTTTCAATGTTTTAGGTATAGCAAAATTTAAAGGTGAGTTCAATTGCCCTATTATCTCTAGTTAATTGTCTTGCAAATTTCCTACATTATGAGTAAAAGGATTATTTAGTTTCAAACATTCTAGTCTGATTGTTAATGCTACAATTTGAAGTACAACCTAAAAATCATAAAATTAGAAGCCTACGTTCAATCTTTCTAAGATTACAAAAAGAAAAAGAAAATCTACCCATGATCTCTATAAAATCTTCCCATGGAAATTGAAATCTTGTACGAGGGTGACTGGCTATGGTGCCCTAACTTACCTATTAGAAGATAGTAAAGCAGAAATTAGAGATGCCATAAATTTCATAGACGAAGGGAAATTGTTCAAAGCCTTTCACAATATAGCTCAGGGGCATATTCTCATGTGTAATGGTTGGAGGTTTGATATTTCCAAGGTTTCGGTCCCTAACTATTTTGTAGACCCTAACTTAGTCGAATGGACTACTAAGAGATACAATCCCAAGAATCGTGGTATATATGACTATAAGGGAAACTAAATATTTACCATTGAAAATGCTTTATTTCAAAGGGTTTTCCTTCTAAACCCTGAAGCCCATGCTCCATTGGATTTGAAATTGTTAGGCACTAAGTATAGTAAAATAGGCTTAGCTACAAATCTAAGTCATTGCCTAATTTTGGATAGAGACCTCAGAGGCAAAGACCTAAGCCAATTCTAGGTTCTAAGATAGAGCCATTGGATAGGAGGAGGAAACCTATGAGGCAATGTGATAGGTATGAGAATTGACATGGTATGTATGATATCAAAGGGTGTTCTAGTCTTTTCTATCCACATCCAAAGTATATACATCAATACTTTATGACTATGCTAGTTTCTTGACTAAGCATTTGAGAGATGATCTAAGAGATATAAAGGAAAATAGACCGGTGAAGCCATTTAAGTGGTATTCTCTTTCTCTCTCTCTTGTGCCACATTTACTTATATGTTTGTGCTAACAATTGAGGCCCTAAAATGGAGGTCAAGGTGTATTCTAATTGGAATGAGATGGAACCTTTCCAACCTGTGTGATTGTGGACTCTCCAATTTAACAAATTTGATTCCAATTCCAACATTTATGTCTTTGAGGACTTTTTCATAGCTCTTGTTCTAAGAAAATTAAGCTACAATGAGCCCAAACTCCCCCATGATTTTTATGATTTCCTCATACCTCTAAAGAGTGAAAACAACCCTCAGGGGTTACATAATTGGGGTGATTGGTTCCTTCATAATAGACATACTATTATTAGGGTGTTTGGATCCCCTTGCATGCCACATAAATTTCTATCCAAGGTTCATGCTAGACACGTATATTTGGAAGCCTTATGGCAAATGGTCACTACAAATCATTTCCATTTTAAGAAGCATAGGAGAAGAAGCATGCTCCCATCCCAAGCCAAAGTTTTTGACTTCACAATAAAAGGAATTTAGGTTATGATAGATTGGATGACTTGATTAGAAGGTATGTCCTGGATCTTGATGAAGCAAGATAGTATAATCCTGACCTAGTTACATAAGTGAATCCAGAATATAGTTGGAAATGTTTGGTTATGAACACCAATATGTTGAACATGAGTATCTTATTAGAAGCTGCAAGGATTAGGAGGAAAAGAGGAATAGAAGGACAATCTAGTTCAGAGTCAAGAGTGTTGAGACTAAAAAGATGTAGCTTGATCCTCATAACTTCAAGGGATTCTACATGGATATTGCTAACCCTATTTAGAGAATGCAGGCCTTGTTGGATAATTGGGATGACCTTTGAATAAATTTCCCAAGATTGTAGTTGGCCAGATCCTTGCTCCTAAATTACTCGGTCAAGGAAGTGGAGAGCTTGAAGCCTCATCTTCAAGGGGAACCCAGTAGGTAAGTGATGTTGTAGGTGCTAAATCAAAAGGTAAAAAAATAATAATAGTAGGATCCTCTAGAGTTCCATAGTTAGAGAAATTGGTAATTGAGACTCCAGACTCCCTAGTGCAATTGGAAACCACAAGTAATGATGACACTATTGACCTTGTGAGTGAAGAAATCATTAGTTGTTAGTTCCTTGTAATAAGCTTCCCTAATTTTTTTGAAACAAACAACACTGAAAGATGATTATAATAATGTCTTCCACACTCTTCTAATCACCCAAATCTTGATGTGGGCAAGGTGAGAGCATGCAAGTGCTTCAGAGTTAGCATTTAAAACACAAATCCAGCAATAGAAATAACTTCCACTTATTCAGTGGACATCCACTTATGTAGTGGGTATCCACTTAATTGTGGGAATGAAACATGAAAGAAACATCCACTTATTTAGTGGGATACATGAAAGGAAACCAAGTGCACCCACTTATTCAGCAGGAACCTGAGCCATGAAAATACTGAAAAGAAATAGGCACATCCACTTATTCAGTGGGAGGCCATTACAAAGCAACTAAACAATCTATCCACACTGTTGGTAGAACCATCCAGGGGGTTACAATGAGAAATACAATAAATGTAGGAAATTGCAATGAAGTATAGTATGTTGTATCACACATAAATTAGCTCAATAAACCCCAATCTCATGGATGATGTGCTTCCCTCTGATAACTAGCTGCATATGTCAGTGATTACAATAAAACATACTCAAAATCACTTCAAAAATGATCAATACCAATTACCCATACAACTGTTTGAAGGATGCAACCAAACTGATCAGTGTTGTTGATGTATGATGGCACATGTGAGGGGCCAGACTCATAATAAAGCATGAACAAACATCATAACCTCCCCCAAAATCATACATGAAGCAATCTCCATACTTGGTGCAAACAATGAACAATATTCAGCACCTTAAACTCCAACGACCAGCAAATTAAACCTCACGCCTAGGCTACAACTGGTACGGACCTAATATAGGTACGACCTGCTCAAAACACTCTAAAATATGCATCAATCTCCCTACAATTTGGTCTGGAATGATCATTTAGTCAAGGTAGAAATTACACAAACATAAACCAAGCATCATAAACATTGTACTCTTCACAAATCAGTGTGCCAACATATCCATGGTATGGCCAACAATGAGAGAAACTAGCATATTAGAAAACTTCACCAAAAACAACTCAGAACACTCCAAGATATTCATCACTAGATTATTCTTGCCAAAATCTCCAACAAACTCAAAATACATCAAACTCCATGAAGCTCTATGTGATTCCTGGATGAAATCACCTCGAACCAGCTAGGGTGGATCTTTCACCACTAAAACTAATCTTCTCCAAGAGGGTTTTCATCCTCAAGAAGGAATGGAAGAACACACAAGTTCAATACAACAACATTTAACAATATAATATCAAGCATAAAGAGCAAAATGAGCTCTTGACTCCTTTATATAGGCACTTCTGGAGTTGCACATAAAAATGAATTATTTCTTGGAAAAATAAAATTTTCCACTCAAACTCCAATATTTCCCTTTTTCACCAACATGAGTTCTCACTTTTATGTGCCTATAAGAAAGAGTGACTTTTCCCCATTCCAATGAGCTATAACAGTTAATTCTTCCTTAAATATTCCCAAACCTTAGGTGACTTAAGTGATATCATTAATAAAATAGCTTATTTAATCACCAAATTTGCAGAAAGTCCCAAACTGAAGTAAAATGCAAACTAAACCATACCAACATACTCTGAAAGGTTTGGGATGAAATGTGATGCCATTGGGGTAACTTACTATAAATAGACAGCTTCTCCAAGAAGTTTGGAGAGCAAACCGAGAAGCTGAAAATGTTTTTGAAAGCATCATCATGACTCTAAACACCAACCGAGCTCAATGCCAACATTAACTACTCTAAAAAATTAATCCACAACCATTCCATGAACATTGGAGTTCTCTCAAATATGATGAATATCCTCCAAGGGACTAGGAACAAGCATAATGCGCACAAAAGGTCTATGTGCCAAAAAGGGAACATTACATTCCCCTAAGCACTTATGGAGAATACAAGCTACTACACTAAATGTTGTTATAGACTTAAGTGGTCTAAAAGGTAATGCAACACGGTTAATGATGTAAGAATAAAGGCTTGTGAGGGATTTATGGAAGATGATCAATTCATCAAAACTAATGAATTCAAAAACTTTGTGCTCAAAATGAAGACATATGCTCTAAGTGACTTACAAGCCAAACAAGATTTTACCAAGGCCCTAGGTTACAATCCATAGGTAGAGGGTAGTGATTTTACATTGAATATCAGTTGTGAGCACATCACTCCTGAGCAAGCTAGAAGATTGGTAAGAGAGAGTAGTTTCTTGTTGCTACCAGGATGGGATATTGCATCAACTTTGGCCTTTGATACTTTAGGAAGAAATGCATAGGCAAGTGATGTTTTCACTAATATTGAGAAAGCAAAGAAGTTTTATTCAAGTTCTACATTTTCCCTAATGAGAATACACTAGCACTTTGGGCAATTGCTCCTGAACATGATAAGGTAGCTATCCACGAGGATCCCCAAGGTTTAATTGGATCCTTAATAGTGAAAAGGGTAGCTAGCACCCCTAATCTTGAGGCTAAAACCTTGATTGTGCACACTACATAATTTAGTGAGAACGTGGTAAAGAAATTGCAAAAGGATTATGACATGTTGTCTTTGGATAACATAAGACTACACCAGGAGTTGAATGAAGAAAAAAATTAGAAAGGTATATGAAGTGAGTTAGAGCAATGGCCTCAAGTGCCTCAATTCCTCAATTACAAATTGTTCAAAGAGATCATATATCTTAGGATGAGAGGAGAACATTAAAAATTTAGATTGAAACCCTCAAAGGAGAGGTGTAGCATATAGTCCATAAAGCTAGGTAGGACATTGAGGACCTTATCAAAGGACTCCTAAGAGCTAGACTTGTCAACTTGTTAAGAGTATCTGAATATTTCTGAGAATGCCATGCACACATGAGGAGTGCTAATGAGCATATGAATGAGGTGACTCCAAAGTTGAAGGAGTAATATGAAGTGGATTCCCTAAGCCCTAGTCAAGAAAATTATTTTCAAAAATGTTATAACCCTAATAGCCCCTAGCTCATTGTTGAAATATGATGAAGGGGGTAAATCATAAAACACACAACAACAGAAATTGCACACAGAAATAGAACTTTCTTTATTGATTTGGACAACTTATTACATTAAAGAAGCTCAAATACAATCAAAGGAATCAACCCTCCACAGGTTGCAACACATTACAGCTTCCTATCTATGTGTTGGGAATTAAGGTGTCTCAACCTTTGCAAATTCCTAATGTTGTATTTATTTATCCCATGTTGAGTTAGCATAGTCAGCACCTTGTGTATATGTAGCAGGGTAAATTTTGGTGACTTTGGCAGCCGCGGTTTCCCCCTTGAATAATTAACGGGGGTTTGGGGGCAACGCCCCCAAGACAGGGTCAAGGGGCATAGCCCCTTGCAGGGTCTAGGGGCAGCACCCCTGGCATGCTCCCTGTCGTGGTACAGGGCGGGGTCGAGGGGCAGCACCCTTATGGGGGCTCGGGGGCAACGCCCCCGAAACTTCAAACGATTTTTAATTAATGACAAGTGTCGATGAGTGTCGATGAGTGTCTCTGCACGAGAGAAAGGCATCTTTGGGTGGTCAAAGGAGGTTATGACATGTAAGAGGAATGTGATCTTTTTAGTCAGTGTATGACAGATTCTCTTACAGCTGTAAGGTGCGTAAGAGCATCTATCGTAACCTATCTTGGGACCAGGCGCCCACTTCGGGATGGGATGTTGGACAAGTGTCCTTAGGCGTGGGTTTTGGGGCATGAGTCCAAGATGGACACCCATCTCTAGAAGGTTCCATATTTGCCTTGTAAACTCTATATAAATAGGTGCTTGGATGGGAGATAGATAACTTTGGTACAAGTACTGTTATGCTACCAAAATATCTCCAGATTCGACATTTGAAGACTCCTGAAAGAGCATTGGCTCTGAAACTGTAATGTAATCTGTTATTGTTTACTGTAATACATTTGAGCTGTGTTTTGGAGTGTGGAGTTTTTCACCCGTAAGGGTTTTCCCCATGTATATCTTGTCTCTGGGTAAGTGCAAGAAGATGGGGGGCCAAAAAGGGGTCTTAAGTGGCCACTTTTTTTCTGAAATCAGGAAATACTGGCCTTGGATGAGAAATTGAGCATAGTTACAGTCAAAATTTAGAGATGTAACTAAAACAATGTTCATAGTGCTCCAAGTCTACTTTCTAAACTACTATTTTGTTTTGAAAATGGCATAGATTAAGGGGTTCAAAAGAGGGAGCCACAGAAATTGGTGTTGTTTCTGTCAAAAAAAACATAACATAGCATGTTTTGTGGCTCCCTCAAAAGGTCAACTTTTTTTTGGTATTTTTAAAATCGTTTCGGTGAGAAATTAGCTAATAGCATGTAGTTTATGCCCGATTTTTCTAATAATTTTTTGATGAATATTTAATTTTTTACTAATTTTTAAAGTGGACACATCCTAAAAAATAGAATTTTGGCCGTGCTACCCCTATAAATTTTGAAAACTAATTGAAAATCATTTTTTTTTAAATATTTGTAGAATGGAGTCTAGTTTCTAAATATGTAATTTTTTTGAAATTTGAATGAATAGTTATTTTACAATGAAAAAAAGACCAAACAGTGGTTTTTGCATAAAAACGGACACACAAACAAAAGAAATTAAAGATGAAAGGCTTAACATTGTTAAAATGTGAAAAAAATCACATCGTCAAATAGCTAAGAGAAAGCCTAACATTACCCATGTGTTCGATTTGTTCAACCTTGAAACACGTGCAAATCTGAGGGTTAGCACGAATGAAATTATGTGAAATTTTGAAGAATATAGAAAAACACGTTTGTGACTGTTCATAAGGCACTCCAAGCCTTTGGGTTGGAAATCCAAAGCAAATCCCAAGCCCAAGGCTTGGGATTCCCAAAGCAAGAAATAACGCAAGCGCATTATAACGCGCTCGCGTTATGTTTCGCCTTGCATTTTTCTTTCCCGTAAGTCTATCTTTTGCCATGTTTGACATAACGCGAGCGCGTTATAACACGCTCGCGTTATGTCCCACTCAAATTTTTTTATGTTCAAGGCTATTAATCATGAGGGTTAAGGCATAAGGGATAGAGTTGGAAGGTTTACGGATAAGGGATTAGCGTTTAAGGTATAGTATCGAGCCCGTTGAGGGTCTAGGAATAGCGATAGCGTTTAAGGTTTAGGGATGAGGGATGACAGATTACGGTTAAGGGTCGAGGGATCAAAGTTAAGGGTTGAGGGATTAGGGTTTGACATTAAGGGTTGAGGGTTGAGGTTCAAGGGTCAAGGGTTTAGGGATAGGGTTTAGGGTCGAAGGATTAGGGTTAAAGTAGAGTGTGGAGGGTGTAAGGATTAGGGATAGGGTTGGAGGGTTTAGGGATAAGGGATTAGGGTTTAAGGTATAGTATCAAGTCTGTTGAGAGTTTAGGAATAGGGATAGCATTTAGGGATTCAGGATGAGGGATTATAGTTGAGGGATGATGGATTAGGGTTGAGGGTTGAGGGATTAGGGTTTAGGGATAAGGTTTAGGGTTGAGGGTTGAGGGATTAGGGTTTAAGGTATAGTGTTGAGGGTTGAGGGTTGAGGGTTTAGGATTAGGGTTTAGGGTTGACGGATTAGCATTTAATGTCGAGGTTAGGGTTAGAGTGTCGAGGGTAGAGGGATTAGGGATAGGGTTTAGGGTTGAAGGTTTAAGGATTGAGGGTTGAGGCTTTAGGGATGAGGGTTTAAGGCTTGAGATATAGTGTCAAGTGTTGAGGGTGTAGGGATAGGGTTTAAGTTTTAAGGGTTAAGGGTTGAGGGATATGTATTAGGGTTTAAGGTATAGTGTTGAGGGTCGAGGGATTAGAGTTAAGGGTTGAGGGATTAGGATTTGACGTTGAGGGTTGAGGGTTTAGGGTTTAGGGTTAGGGTTGAGAGATGAGGGATCAGAGTTAAGGGTTGAGGGAATAGGGTTTGATGTCGAGGGTTGAGGGTTGAGGTTCGAGGGTCAAGGGTTTAGGGATAGGGTTGAGGTTGAAGGGATTAGGGTTAAAGTAGAGTGTGGAGGGTGTAAGGATTACGGATAGGGTTGGAGGGTTTAGGGATAAGGGATTAGAGTTTAAGGTATAGTATCGAGTCTGTTGAGGGTTTAGGAATAGGGATAGCATTTAGGGTTTAGGGATGAGGGATTAGGGTTGAGGGTTGAGGGATTAGGGTTTAGGGATAAGGTTTAGGGTTGAGGGTTGAGGGATTAGGGTTTAAGGTATAGTGTTGAGGGTTGATGGTTTAGGGATAGGGTTTAGGTTTGAGGGATTAGGGTTTAGGGTTGATGAATTAGGGTTTAATGTTGAGAGTTGAGGGTTAAGGGTTGAGGGTTGAGGTTGAGGGATAGGTTTAATGGTCAAGGGATTAGGGTTAAATAAGAGTGTCGATGGTAGAGGGATTAGGGTTTAAGGTATAGTATCGAGCCTGTTAAGGGTCTAGGAATAGGGATAGCGTTTAGGGTTTAGGAATGAGGGATTAGAGTTGAGGGATGATGGATGACAGATTAGGGTTGAGGGTTGAGGGATTAGGGTTTAGGGACAAAGTTTAGGGTTAGGGTTTAGGGATAGGGTTTAGGGTTGAGGGATTAGAGTGAAGGGTTGAGGGATTAGAATTTGGCGTTGAGGGTTTAGGGTTTAGGATCAGGGTTGAAGGTTGAGGGATCAGAGTTAAGGGTTGAGGGATTAGGGTTTGATGTTGAGGGTTGAGGGTTGAGGTTCGAGGGTCAAGGGTTTAGGGATAGGGTTGAGGGTCGAGGAATTAGGATTACAGTAGAGTGTGGAGGGTATAAGGATTAGGGATAGGGTTGGAGGGTTTAGGGATAAGGGATTAGAGTTTAAGGTATAGTATCAAGTCTGTTGAGGGTTTAGGAATAGAGATAGCATTTAGGGTTTAGGGATGAGGGATTAGAGTTGAGGGATGAGGGATTAGGGTTGAGGGTTGAGGGATTAGGGTTTAGGGATAAGGTTGGGTTGAGGGATTAGGGTTTAAGGTATAGTGTTGAGGGTTGATGGTTTAGGGATAGGGTTTAGGTTTGAGGGATTGGGGTTTAGGGTTGATGAATTAGGGTTTAATGTTGAGAGTTGAGGGTTGAGGGTTGAGGTTGAGGGATAGGGTTAATGGTCAAGGGATTAGGGTTAAATAAGAGTGTCGATGGTAGAGGGATTAGGGTTTAAGGTATAGTATCGAGCCTGTTGAGGGTCTAGGAATAGGGATAGCGTTTAGGGTTTAGGAATGAGGGATTAGAGTTGAGGGATGACGGATGACAGATTAGGGTTGAGGGTTGAAGGATTAGGGTTTAGGGACAAGGTTTAGGGTTAGGGTTTAGGGAATAGGGTTTAAGGTATAGTGTTGAGGGTTTAGGGATAGGGTTTAGGGTTGAGGGATTAGAGTGAAGGGTTGAGGGATTAGAATTTGGCGTTGAGGGTTTAGGGTTTAGGATCAGGGTTGAAGGTTGAGGGATCAGAGTTAAGGGTTGAGGGATTAGGGTTTGATGTTGAGGGTTGAGGGTTGAGGTTCGAGGGTCAAGGGTTTAGGGATAGGGTTGAGGGTCAAGGAATTAGGATTACAGTAGAGTGTGGAGGGTATAAGGATTAGGGATAGGGTTGGAGGGTTTAGGGATAAGGGATTAGAGTTTAAGGTATAGTATCGAGTCTGTTGAGGGTTTAGGAATAGGGATAGCATTTAGGGTTTAGGGATGAGGGATTAGAGTTGAGGGATGAGGGATTAGGGTTGAGGGTTGACGGATTAGGGTTTAGGGATAAGGTTTAGGGTTGAGGGTTGAGGGATTAGGGTTTAAGGTATAGTGTTGAGGGTTGATGGTTTAGGGATAGGGTTTAGGTTTGAGGGATTAGGGTTTAGGGTTGATGAATTAGGGTTTAATGTTGAGAGTTGAGGGTTGAGGGTTGAGGGTTGAGGTTGAGGGATAGGGTTAATGGTCAAGGGATTAGGGTTAAATAAGAGTGTCGATGGTAGAGGGATTAGGGTTTAAGGTATAGTATCGAGCTTGTTGAGGGTCTAGGAATAGGGATAGCGTTTAGGGTTTAGGAATGAGGGATTAGAGTTGAGGGATGACGGATGACAGATTAGGGTTGAGGGTTGAGGGATTAGGGTTTAGGGACAAGGTTTAGGGTTAGGGTTGAGGGATTAGGGTTTAAGGTATAGTGTTGAGGGTTTAGGGATAGGGTTTAGGGTTGAGGGATTAGAGTGAAGGGTTGAGGGATTAGAATTTGGCGTTAAGGGTTTAGGGTTTAGGATTAGGGTTGAAGGTCGAGGGATCAGAGTTAAGGGTTGAGGGATTAGGGTTTGATGTTGAGGGTTGAGGGTTGAGGTTTGAGGGTCAAGGGTTTAGGGATAGGGTTGAGGGTCGAGGAATTAGGGTTAAAGTAGAGTGTGGAGGGTATAAGGATTAGGGATAGGGTTGGAGGGTTTAGGGATAAGGGATTAGAGTTTAAGGTATAGTATCGAGTCTGTTGAGGGTTTAGGAATAGGGATAGCATTTAGGGTTTAGGGATGAGGGATTAGAGTTAAGGGATGAGGGATTAGGGTTGAGGGTTGAGGGATTAGGGTTTAGGGATAAGGTTTAGGGTTGAGGGTTGAGGGATTAGGGTTTAAGGTATAGTGTTGAGGGTTGATGGTTTAGGGATAGGGTTTAGGTTTAAGGGATTAGGGTTTAGGGTTGATGAATTAGGGTTTAATGTTGAGAGTTGAGGGTTGAGGGTTGAGGGACAGGGTTAATGGTCAAGGGATTAGGGTTAAATAAGAGTGTCGATGGTAGAGGGATTAGAGTTTAAGGTATAGTATCGAGCCTGTTGAGGTTCTAGGAATAGGGATAGCGTTTAGGGTTTAGGAATGAGGGATTAGAGTTGAGGGATGATGGATGACAGATTAGGGTTGAGGGTTGAGGGATTAGGGTTTGATGTGGAGGGTTGAGGGTTTAGGGTTAGGGTTGAGAGATGAGGGATCAAAGTTAAGGGTTGAGGGATTAGGGTTTGACGTCGAGGGCTAAGGTTCGAGGGTCAAGGGTTTAGGGATAGGGTTGAGGTTGAAGGGATTAGGGTTTAAGGTATAGTGTTGAGGGTTGATGGATCAGAGTTAAGGGTTGAGGGTTGTAAGGATTAGGGATAGGGTTGGAGGGTTGACAGATTAGGATTTGACGTTGAGGGATTAGGATTTGACGTTGAGGGTTGAGGGATTAGGATTTGACATTGAGGGTTGAGAGTTTAGGGATAGGGTTGAGGGATTAGGATTTGACATTGAGGGTTGAGGGTCAAGGGATTAGAGTTGAGGGTTTAGGGATTAGGGATCTATAGCAGGACAAAACGTGAGCGCGTTATAACGCGCTCGCGTTTTGTATTTCTACTGAAACGGTAAAAAAGTGGTTACCCCCGTGATCCAGGCCCACATGCTCTATTTTCTTACTGATTCTGCGCGTGCTCTGACAAAAAAGAAGTGCTTTCATGCTATTGGGAAGTTCACATGCACATTTGACACATTGTACCACCTTTGCATGATCTTTCCACCACCTTTTCTGCTTTGCCAACTTGAGAAGGAGGAAATAACATAGTTTTCAAACCAAGTTTGATATATATCTATTCAAGTTTCAATTTTTGTAGTATTGCAATGTTAATTGTGATTCAATTTTAAGAATTTAACATTGAAAAGGAAGCAAGTGGTGAAAAACTCAAATTGTTGAGGAGTTTGATGCAAGAAGATAAAAACACTACATAATTAGGTACTCTCTCCATTCAAATCTTCATTTTTTAGGTATGTCAAGTCTTTACATGCATGTTCTTTACATTTTCCTTATTTCAAATTGAATTACTTTATCATGCTTTATCATACATGTTTAAAATAGACACATTCCCAATCGAGAAAGCAACCTACAATCTCACATGATGCCATGTATATTTTCTACACTTGGGCTCTTTAATAATTATGTGTAATAAACAAACCTTAGTTCATACCATGATGTCAAACTATACAAGAATAAATCCTTACAACATAAAAAAAATACAATCCCACTATTATCATGTATTCATTTCTTAGGAACTAATATTGGTCTCTTTATCATGCTACAGACAAATTCTCCGTCATGCCGAGGAAACGATCAAGAGTTAAACCAACACAGGAAGAGATAGAAGCTAAGAATGCAAAGAAAGAAATGGCTATGAGGGAACTTCGTGAGAAGAGGAAATTGGACACGATAAATGAAGACATACCAATTGAAGAGGAACCACAACCATCACAAAGAGATATGGTATTGGCGGCACAAAGAGAACGAATGCAAAAACTTCGTGGTACGAGAGATTTGAATACCATAGTTGGAGACACGTCCTTTACCGCAAGTCAACATGTAGGGACACCATCTACCACATCTCAAGTTGAGAGTACATCATCACTCACATGTGATGAAGGAGGTACGCCATCGTTCCCACCTCAACCTCAAGGTATGCCATTTATTCCATCTTCGATCGAAGGTATGCCATCTAACCCATCTCATTTAAATATTGATGAAATTCCTAATGTTGAGATGAATTTACCTAATTTGACACCACCTAGAATTTTGCATAGAAAGCCAAAGTATTTGATTGATATTGATGAGAATATTTTACAGCCAATGGAAGGTAAGATTCCAAAACGCACTTGTAGAAGATATGCTAATAAGATTTGGAGATTGTTCTTTGAAAAGTTAAATGAGACTGCAAGATGTCAACTATTCGTTGAAATGATGTGAAGTATAAAGTATAGGTCTATCATGAAGATTCTTGGGTTGAGAACATCAGAGGCTTCAAGTGAAAAATCTATTGTCAAGAATCTAATGAGTGCGTATGAGAGAGTGGGTAACACCTCACGCACAAAAGATAGTAATGCAACACAGCGTGTGATTACATCGACTATAGTAAGTAGTCAAATGAGGAAAGCTCGTCTCATTAGAAAGACAAGTCAAGAATTGAGAATTAATAGGAAAACTTTATCAAGAGCCGTTGGAAGACGCCAAAGAATTGAGGACACTAATGCCAATGAATTATGGGCATTCTCAGGGAGACTACCACGAAAAGATAAACCCATTGTTGAAGCATTGAGATCACTAATTGAAGACTTTTGGAAGAATTACACAAGGGTATCTCTGAATCAAAGGGATGTGGTAAGAAGGAGAATTGGTAGTCAGAACCGCGAGCCACATCCAAAGCATTTTTTGGATGAGACTCAAACACAGTTTTATGGTAAATTTCTAGAGAAGTATCCTCAAATTAAAATTTGTCAAAGATATTTTGAAATGCTAAAACCTTTCTATGTTAAGATAAATCACACACGCACTACTTGTTGTTGTAGATTACATATTAAATTTTCTAACCATTTTGATGCTTATAGGTCTATATGTTTAGATATGCATACTAACAATGATTTGTAGGGTTGTGCCATATGTGCCCCACCAACATCTTCAAGAGACTTCATATCAAGAATTTTATGTGAAAGAGAGGAAGGTCAAATATTCTACAAGAAATTATGCTTGGATGGCACATGTCATCGTTGCAGTGGCTTGCAACATTTGCCAATATGTGAATATATAGAAATAACACATGCGGTTGGAAATGAACTAGTAGAGTTTGGCAAGTATAAAACAGTGGCATACAATACAAAAGATGGTAAAGAAGCAAAGAGGTGTGAATTAGTTATTGAAAAGATTCCAGTGTATCAGTTTATGCCTATATTTCGTGACAGCATAGTGTCTGAGTATGCAAGACATGCCCATAGAGCTCGATGGTTGGACTTGCAATTCAAGTTATGCAAGGACACATTTCTGGTTGGTAGCATTGTTTCAATCGTCGACTTTGCAGAGAACTACAGTCTACAGCCACAGCGTGAGGTGCAATCACAATATTACAACTCCACACAGGTTTCTATATTTGTGCACATCACATTCATTCATGCGAATGATAGTATAGAGGATGACAGAAAGATCATAAGGGAGTATAATTTCAATATTAGTGATGATCGCACGCATTCTACGGAGTTCGTGCAAGGTTGCTTTCAGGTGTTCTACAATGATTTGGCTAGAAGGGGCATATCGTTCAGTCAGCATATCATATGGTCGGATAATTGTGCATCACAATTCAAGAACTCGCGGAATTTCTATTGGCTGAGTAGGAGGCATAATTTTACAGGTATTCAACATATGTGGAACTTTTGTGAGGCCGGGCATGGAAAGGGGGAGCATGATGGTGCAGAAGCATGTATCAAAAGAGCCATAGCACGAGAAGAGTTAAAGTATAAAGACAATGCAAAGTTGACAGATGCAAAATTGATTGTCGAGTGGTGTAATGCTTCCATGGGTCCAGGTAATAAAGGTAAGTCTTTAGTTCGTAGATTTTTTTGGTTGATAGATGATACTAACATTGCACCATATGAGGATTGTTGTACACTGACAGGATCAAATGAGATGCACTCTTTCAGAAGCTCAATTGCAGGTTCATGGAGTATCCATACACGAAAGATGTCATGCTTTTGTTCTTCCTGTACAATTCAAGTCTGGGATGAGTGCGAGTCAAAGGAGTGGGTTGACGAATGGCAGTTAAGTTATCTTAGCCCACTTGACACGTATCGACCCCTGACGGCACTGGAACTAACACAGATGGAATCGTCAGTTGACTTTGACCACATATCAGATTTAGTTCAACCAGGTAATATAGGGCACGTATATGCATCTAATTTCATCTAGTTCAACCAGGTAATGTCATCTTACTTTGTAGTGTTTCTGTAATGTTGACTAATTTCATCTAATTTGCTACACATATCAATGTAGGACACGTATATGCAGTTATTGTAGATGAAGATAATGAAGAGGGAACAGATTATTACTTATGTCATTGTGTTGAGGCCAAAAAGAAATTGGAGGCCCCTATTACAGATGGAGAAAACATCGAATACCCTACAGGATCAGTGGTTATTACTGGAACATGGCTTAGAAGGTACCCACATAAGAGTGTTAATATTTGGCTATTTCAGGACTTTGACATGCATCGAAAGATTCTTCATTACTCGAACCTTGTCGTGGCATCCAATGTTCATTTGATAAAGTATCGGGGTAGACCTTTGAACAAAATATTGTGGAAGGTGCGTGAGTCTGACCATGAAGCAATACTTGACACAATAAAGAGTAGAGCAGATCTAGATGGTTCATTGGATTAATTTGTAAGTATTCACATTGATTTTGTAAAGTTATGTTACATTGAGTTGTAAGTATGCATATTAATTTGTAAGGTTTGTCTTTTTTTATTTCCTCCTGCATGTTTTACACATATGTACAGATTTTTACATCATCATGTTATGCATTTTTGGTGTCCTGCTCCTGATGCGACCAAACTCATAACTCACCCTACTAGACACCATTTGATGATCTCTCCAACACTCTGGATCCAGGGCGCCCAATCATGATGATGACCTATATACCATTCTCCCAAGGTGCTCATAATGAATGAATGATAAGGAGCGCCTCGACCTCTATAATCAAGGTGATTTTAAGTCACTTTGAGTCATTTGGGGTCAGTTTGAGTCTTTGAGTCATGTTGCAAAAAAGTGTCAATGTTGTCAAGTTGCACAAAGCAACTTTTGCATTTTTGGTGTCCTGCTCGTGATGTGACCAAACTGACTGTTCCAATGCATTCGGATGGGTACATTTACGCTAGGCATGGTCCTGTTTTTCACCCAAACATGTCGAAACAGTCTGAGCTATATTGTACCAACGATATCCCTGAAGAGTCCAAAGTGCAAAAAGGCTGCAATCTTTGACGAGATGTTACTCAAAAATTGTGTCACTTAGAAACATTCTGTCTAAGGCAACGCTATCATGTAGAGTGCCTCTACAATAACCTCTCTCAGTTTTTTATAGCTCTGAGGCATTTACCCGTGGTGAAAGGTTTTCTGCTGCCCCAAAAATCGTCAGAAGGAGGCAGTGTGCAAAGGGGTGTAACTTTTGTCCCACTCCTGATGCGACCAAACTGACTATTCCAACGTGTCCGAATGGGTACATTTATGCTAGGCATGGTCCTATTTCTCACCCAAACATGTTGAAATAGTCAGAGCTACATTGTATCGACGATATCCCTGAAGAGTCCAAAGTGCAAAAAGGCAGCAATCTTTGACGAGATGTTACTTGAAAATCGTGTCACTTAGAAACATTCCGTCTAAGGCAACGTGATCACGTAGAGTGCCTCTACAATAACCTCTCTTGGTTTTTTATAGCTCTGAGGCATTTGCCCATGGTGAAAGGTTTTCTGCTGCCCCAAAAATTGTCAGAAGGAGGCAGTGTAAAGTTGCAAAGGGGTGTAACTTTCCTCCTGCTCCTAATGCGACCAAACTAACTGTTCCAATGCGTCCGAATGGGTACATTTATACTAGGCATGGTCCTATTTCTCACCCAAACATGTCGAAACAGTCGGAGCTACATTGTACCGACGATATCCCTGAAGAGTCCAAAGTGCAGAAAGGCAGCAATCTTTGACGAGATGTTACTTGAAAGTCGTGTCACTTAGAAACATTCTGTCTGAGGCAACGTGATCACGTAGAGTGCCTCTACAATAACCTCTCTTGGTTTTTTATAGCTCTGAGGCATTTGCCCGTGGTGAAAGGTTTTCTGCTGCCCCAAAAATCGTCAGAAGGAGGTAGTGTAAAGTTGCAAAGGGGTGTAACTTTCGTCCTACTCCTGATGCGACCAAACTGACTATTCTAACGCGTCCAAATGGGTACATTTATGCTAGGCATGGTCCTATTTCTCACCCAAACATGTCGAAACAGTCGGAGCTACATTGTACCGACGATATCCCTGAAGAGTCCAAAGTGCAAAAAGGCAGCAATCTTTGATGAGATGTTACTCGAAAACCGTGTCACTTAGAAACATTCCGTCTGAAGCAACGTGATCATGTAGAGTGCCTCTACAATAACCTCTCTCAGTTTTTTATAGCTCTGAGGCATTTGCCCGTGGTGAAAGGTTTTCTGTTGCAACAAAAATCGTCAGAAGGAGGCAGTGTAAAGTTGCAAAGGGGTGTAACTTTTGTCCTGCTCCTGATGCGACCAAACTGACTATTCCAACGCGTCTGAATGGGTACATTTATGCTAGGCATGGTCCTATTTCTCACCCAAACATGTTGAAACAGTCGGAGCTACATTGTACCGATGATATCCCTGAAGAGTCCAAAGTGCAAAAAGGCAGCAATCTTTGACGAGATGTTACTTGAAAATCGTGTCACTTAGAAACATTTCGTCTAAGGCAACGTGATCATGTAGAGTGCCTCTACAATAACCTCTCTCAGTTTTTTATAGCTCTGAGGCATTTGCCCGTGGTGAAAGGTTTTCTGTTGCCCCAAAAATCATCAGAAGGAGGCAGTGTAAAGTTGCAAAGGGGTGTAACTTTCGTCCTGCTCCTGATGCGACCAAACTGACTATTCCAACGTGTCCCAATGGGTACATTTATGCTAGGCATGGTCCTATTTTTCACCCAAACATGTCGAAACAGTTGGAGCTACATTGTACCGACGATATCCCTGAAGAGTCCAAAGTGTAAAAAGGCAGCAATTTTTGACGAGATGTTACTCGAAAACCGTGTCACTTAAAAACATTTTGTCTGAGGCAACGAGATCATGTAGAGTGCCTCTACAATAACCTCTCTCGATTTTTTATAGCTCTGAGGCATTTGCCCGTGGTGAAAGATTTTCTGCTGCCCCAAAAATCGTCAGAAGGAGGCAGTGTATTAAGTCAGGATGAAAGCCTATTCACTCTAGGCGCCTGTTTTTGACCAAATCACACATGCGCCTTGAACAACTCTGTCTTCAAGGTGCTTTTCTCTAATCTCTGTAACTCTCCAAATCCACTAAGGCGCAAATTTTACCTCTTGGGCTCAAGATATAGGTTCTTCATCCAAGGCGCTAGAATGGTCCAAAGGTGCATTTCACCTCTAACCTCACCTCTAACCTTACTTGGAGGCACTAAACCTTTTGACATTTCAAGTAACTTCAAGAGAACTATTTTTCCTTAAGGTGGTTCACTCCTTGCAATTGGATGTATGGTACTTGTAACTCATTTGATTGACTTTATAATGTTTCTTCTTCTTGTAGAGTAGATAAGGATGATATAAGCTTACTTCATGAATCGGAGTAGAAATCTCTCTTGGACTTGCTAGGTGAAAGGACTTGAACTTGAAGGACTTGAAGTTGATGAAGTGATCCTTCATGATGGCCTTTGACATTACCTTCTTGGACTGTAGATGATAACACCTTCCTTGGATAAAGTGGATAACCTCTGACCTAAACTTTGAAGCTTGATGAATCTTGAAGATTGGGTTTCCTCCTACTCCCCTTTTGGGCTCCACTCCATCAAAGGCGTATTTAGTTGTCCAAGGCGCCAACATTCACTCAGGGGCGCCCAAAGAGAAAGTTTACAACTCTAAGGCACTAAACTTTTATGCAAAAATGGTCATCATCAAAGGCGCAAAAATGGGTCTCTGGGCGCCAATCTCTACAAGACATTCCATCTCATTGCTCTCCTCCATTACAAGCGCTCACTTAACTCAATCTTGGGCGCATACCAACATCCCAACATCCAAATCACCTAGGCGCTCAAAACCTTCAAGACTCAAGGCGCATTTTATGATCAAACAAGGTATCTCCTAAACAAGGCGCTCATAGTCTCATCAGGGCGTTAATCATCATCATGAGCGCTCATATTGTTCTAGGCGCACAGTTATCTCTGGAATGCTCAAGGCGCTCAAGGCGCACATACGCTTCTCTAGGCTAGTTTACACTTATTCAAGGCACTCATTCCAAACTTACATGAACTCCTCATTACAAGACGCACAAACTAGATGATCCTAGGGCATAAGGGCGCTCAAACTAGATCTTTGCAAAAACTCCCCAACCATTCAAACTTTTAAGGCGCCAAAAGTGGTCTTTTCTACAACTTCTCTAGCCATATGCCTTGGGTGCTCAAACCTTCCTTGAACTCCAATTATTCAATCCAGGGCACTCAACTACCTCCTCAAGGCGCTCTATCTCAAGTATCATTACTCTTCTTAAAGACCTAGGCACACATTGTGGGGTATTCTACTCAACAAGACCTAGGCGCTCAATATGAAGACTCCAATTATCAAGGTTCACTTCAACTTTCAAAGGCGCATTTTGGACTCCAAAGGCGTTAGGTTAAAGCCACTAGGGCGCTAGATACCAAAGGGGGCAAGGTGTTAGAACCTCCTTTAAGATGTAAGAAAATCTCCTCAAGGCACAGCTAAAGGCGCTCCAAACCATACGAAGGCGCTAATATCCACTCTAGGAGTGTATTAAGTTAGGATGAAAGCCTATTCACTCTAGGCGCCTATTTTTGACCAAATCACACATGTGCCCAAATCACACATCACCCCATCAGATTGGGGACCCCCTCTTTTCTTGCTCAGGTGCTTTGCACAGGAGTTGTTATGTGTCATTTTGGCCAAGGTTTTCCGGAGCAGTGAAGACATTAGGAAGGGGATGATCATTTGGATAGTTTTGAATGCTTTATTTCTCCTTGTTTAAACTAGGCGCTCACTAAGGATTGGAGTAGCCTTTGCACCCTCACATCACGTTAATCGGTGTTTCAGAGGCAATCATAGTATAGGAAGATTTGCGCCTTGAAGAAGAGAGTTATCTGGTGAGCGCTTAGGAGTTCTGGCACCTAGGGGAAAGGTCTAGGTAGAGCGCCTTCAGACTTTGACAGTGAAGTGCCTTAAGGAGTTGGATGATGTTTTTGTCTAGAGTGGAGATGATGTTTTTAGTGCCTTAAGGATGATGATGGAGCGCCTTGGAGTCAGGTTAGTCTGGAGCACCTTAAGAAGGTAAAGCACTTCAAATGTAAACACAAGTGTTTTGAGCGCCCTAATGAGAAGTTGTCTTGGCACCATAAGTTGTTCAAACGAAGATATGCGCCTTGGATAGTTGCAAAGACCTAATTTAGCGCCCAAGGTTGGAAGACTCTTTGTGAGCGCCTAGTGTTTGAAATCTCTTTGTGTTTGGTGCATTAAAATGAATTTGGCACCTAAGTAGTATTGAAACACTCAACTGAGCGCCTAAAGCCCATGAGAGAAGTGATATGCGCCTTGATAGGAATATCATGGAAGATGAGTTTACTGAATGGCGCCTTGAATGACTTGGTTGATTAAGTGTTTTAGCGCCTAGATATGGGATGAATCATTGAGCGCCTTTGGTTGAGATGATGTCAGCACCTTTGAGATTATAACACCTTGGAGTCAAGTTCGAAGGAGCACCTTGAGAAGGTAAAACACTTCAAATATTTTCAAGGAATTAGAGAAGTCACTTAGTGCCTAGAAGGAATTCCAGAGCAAGAGGGTTGGAGCACCTTGAGCTTCAAGTCAGATATGCGCCTAGACCTCTACCCTTTAGCAAGTTGAAGCCCTTTGAGCCTTGACAAAGTGAGAATGCCTTATAGTGAATATGCGCCTTGGGCAAGGTTGAATACAAAGTTGAGGAGTATATCATAATGAGTAAGTGCACTGTAGGGTTAGATGATAAAGACTAGTGCCTTGAGTGTCTTGGTCAAAATTTTGACGTGAGAAGTCTTGCAAGATCAAACCCTAGAGTGCGCCTTAGAGAGAACCTATTGATCCTTTGCTTTGACAAGATTTGGGCGCCAGAATGATCCTTAATAAATGGAATGTATCTACACCAATTTTGCGCCTTTAGGGAAGTGATGGTGTCCAGATGAGTTTTGAGTCCCTTTGAGTGTTGAGATTGTTAGAGATAGGTGCCTTGATGAATGAAATACGCCTTGAAGACCATGTACGCCTAGAGAAGATAAGTGCCTAGTTGAGATAAAGAGGTGTTTCTGGTGCCTAGGGAAGAAGAGAGGTAAGTTCAGGGAGATAAGTGCGCCTAAGAGTTTTAGCGCCCTCAATCAAATTGCACCTTTTTGCCTTGGAGAATATAAGGTGAGGATTTGAGTTGAAAGTTTGAGAAAGTAGATTGAGGGCCCTGTGTTGGAGGAATCAAGTTGGATAAGCACTTGAAGAACTTGCATTAAGTGTTTTAGCGCCTTGGTATGGTTTGGAGCGCCTTGTTGAGGAGATACCCTGATTTAATCCAAGATAGAGCGCCCTAGAATTGAATATGCGCCTTGTTGGAGGAATATATGCGCCTTGTTGGAGAAAAATATGCGCCTTGAATGAGAGTTTGTGTGCCTTAACCAAGAATGATGATTGAAGTCACAATCTCATGTTTGTGCACCTAGGTCTAGAAGCAAGATTTGAGCACCTTAGGATAGGGTTTTTTACACCTTGTCTTGGAGAGTGAATTTGCGCCTTGGATGATGTTGAAGCGCCTTGGGATGAAATGCGCCCAAACTTACAGAGGGCCTTCAGTGAGGGAGTTGAAGAGAGTGCTTAGAGGAAGGATAGCCTTAAGATCAAACTAAGTACTTAGAAACCTAAGATTGGCACCTTATTTGAAGTTATACACCTATTCTGGCGCCAGAGAGTGAGTTTGAGTGTGAAGAAGTGAATGTCTGCGCCTTGAAGGGGATACAAAGGGAAGATGATGCACCTTGATGGGTTGATGATGGAAATTTGGGTTTTGGAGCTAAATGTGCGCCTTGAATCTAAATGATATTTGAGTGCTTAGAGGTAAATAGGGGCTCCCTTGAGAATTCTTTGTGCTTTAAGGAATGGATTGTGGCGCTTTGGACTAAGGTAAGTCCTGAGCACTTCCAATGATTTTAAGGAGCGCCTTGAAGGAGATAGTACCTAGAGAAGAAAAGATGTCAAGTTTTAACACCTTGGAAGAAATTTCAGATAGTGGCGCCTTCACAGGATTTTCCAAGTTGGCGCCTTGGTTTGGGATGATCATGCTAAGAAAGAAAATGCGCCTTTAGCAAGGTCACATCAAGTCCAACATGTCAATACTCTTCATCACTAACGTCATGTTGAAATTTCAAGGCATCTATCCATTCAAGTTCTCTGAGGAATATCTTGCAAGTAACTTCAAGTTCTCTGAGGAATATCAAATGAAGAATGAGTTAGCCTATTCCTCATTCCCGGAGGCTAATTCGAAATAATGAGGGAATGAATTGGCTTTTGACTAACTTAACTTTTGTTTTTTGCAGGAACAAAGTCAGAAACTTGAAATTAGTTAAGTCTGGATGCTAAACTTGACTAAGGCAGGACTCCTAGAGTCAGGGCGCACTTTCTTGCTTGCTCAATGTCAAATGTGCACCTAACCAAGAATCATGGAGCTTTGAAGCACTTTAATCACATCAACTAGGGCGCCTAAGTGCATAGAGGTACAATGAATCTTCCGGAGAACATGGATAGACAACTAAGTCTCCAACTTGAGTCTTTTAAGTGAATTGGATGATGAAGAGAGTCTAGTCATTTTGGGCGCTAGTATCAGGATGAATCATCCAAAATGGGTGCCTAGAACTAGAAGGCGCCAATGCATGAGTTCAAGGATCCTCCATTGGAACGCCTAGCCCAGATGGCTATAGATTGAAAGTTTTAAAGCTAAGTGATGTCTCTTAGGTGAATTCCTAGCCCAGGTGCATGTGTTGGGAAAAACTCTTTGGCTCTGGCGCCTAGAATTGGGAGCTTTGTAAGATGCACCAATTGATGAAACATTTCCATTTTGCGCCTAGAATAGAACTCTCTCACATAGTTGAAATTGACTTGATAGAAGGAGATAAGTCTTAAGGACTAGTTTGGCGCCTCACTTGCCTATCTCACCTTTGAAATGCGCTTTGGTTGATGATCATCATTGATGGTGCCTAGTGAAATGTAAAGCTATTTGCATCTCCAGAGGATCAAAATTGGATTAGGAGATCATCCTTGCAGTTGAGATTGACAGAGAAGTGTTAAAGGAATCACTTCAAATGGGCGCCTAAGCTAGTTGAGGCGCATATCAATTCCACTGTAACTCCAGACTGACGCTTAGGATCCAGTTATCTCCTAAGGCGCAGTTCCATTCACCCATGACCTCGCTTGGCGTCTAAAACTTGGAAACTCCTTTGGAAAGCTCCTGTTGTGCCTAGAAGATGAGTTTGGGATATCAACTTGCAAAAGGCTTAGAAACTCTTCAAAGATGTTAGGCACAATCCCATGGCATTGGAGCTCAGTTTTGGCGCCTTCAAGGAATAGCACATGAAGGAACTTGGGAGGTCAGGTGCTTGTAAAAGGGAACACCTTGGAACATCTTCCAGGGGTTGAAGTAGTAAGAAAACATCAAGTGAGTCTAGGCGCACTCCCTTGTGTGAATAGTTTAGCTCTGGCGCCTAGCCACAGAGTGAGCCAGAAGAAGTAGTTTGGACATTAGAAGATAGGCGCTCATTCTACAATGAAGCATTCCACCTTCCTAATCAACAAAGACTTGCAAGAATTGACAAAGGAAGCTAAGGCGCACCTTCTACTTGTTTCCACCTCTAGAATGCGCCTAACCTTGAAAGGGGGTTCAAAGATGTTTGTTAGACCTTTTCACTCAAGGCGCTCACCTTAGGCGCACTTTCTAAGTCCTTGTCACCTCAAGGAAACACCTAGTTTGGAAGGCGCTTGCCCTATTCTCCACTCCTTTCAATTGGCGCCTAGAACACAGAATGCATGAAAGGAGCGCCTAGACTCCAGAGGGCTCATTTGGGCGCCTAGCATTTAAAACACTTTCATAATGATGATGTTTTGGCGCCTACTCTTGGAAATAATCCAGAGCATCCATAAACTCTAATTGGCGCCTAATGTTGACAAGACGCAACTTCAGGAGGAGGTCACCTCAACTTGGCGCCCAAGTCAGAAAAACCTGTAAATCCTTCAAATATGTGCCTACCTTGTGAGGTGATGAGTTGAACATTCCAAATCTTCAAATATTGCTCAAGTAAGGAAGACATTGTAACATCAAGGCTTCAAGGCCTGTCCTTGTATTTCCATTGAATGAGTTGTACTTCATGCTATTGAAAGCATTTTCCATGTAATAAGACATTGCAAGTTGATTGAATCAAGTAACAAGACAAGTACCCAACTCTAATGTTGTTTCATTCAAATAGTTATCTTGATGTATATCTTTATGTTATTGAAGTAGTTGATGAATTGTTAGCAAGTAAAAGTGTTTAAGTAAGGAAAATTTTTTATAGAACTAGTTGGGTATCTTACACTTACACCATGCCTATCCATCAAACATCACAATGCAATCAAAATCCTAACAACATGCCCATGATCCAAGATCAAGTGCAATCATGCAAAGATATTATCAATCACAAGCCTATTAAGAATGAACTAGAGTCTTCTAGTACCATACTTTTCCATCAAACACCATCATGTAATCCATGGCCTATCAAGCCTATCAAAGAAAATGCAAACATCCTATGTAATACAATCAGACTTTAAATATTTGAAGTAGCCATCTACAAATATCCATTCAAAAGTGGATTTATAATGCAAGTATGGACGCCATCAATAAAAAAGATTTGTATTAACCAAATATCCATATACACATACATCAATATCTGTCGATATAAGTATAACATATATACAAAATAGCCATATAGGCTTACAAGAATGCCATATAGGCATACAATGTCAACTATGTACAATACAAAATATATGTCCACAAATGCCATATAGGCATACAACAGAGGAACACAATAAAAAGTCATTCCCCTCTAGCTGGTGAAGAGAATAAATCACGAGCAGCCTTTGATCTTCTAGGGGATGGAGACATGCATGTGGGTGGTCTACTACGAACCCGAGGGCTACTCCTCCTATTTAGTTCTTCCTGCACCTTTACCTGTTAAAAAAAAAAGTATAGTTATTAATATATAGAAATTACATGTTATAAAAAAATGAAACATTTAACAAAATAATCACTTACTGCTAACATATAATCTATCTCCTCGCTTGCCTCAGTAGCAGGAATAGGCCCTGGTGATGTCATGTCCTATAGAAACCATCCAGATAGAAATTAAACTTCAAATCAATAATCTTTTGATTTTTCAAAAATAGACAACTATAACAATGAATGTAAATTGAAATTTACTAATCTGCCTCATACCCCTGTCAATGCCATAGAGCTATGAATCACAGAGGCCACACCCTGCTCCATTGCCCTATGAACATGGGGAGGTGTATCCGCAGCCTGCATCATCTGGAAATAAAACAACATTATTCAATTACGAAAACTATAATAGTGATGCAAATCATGGCTCCTAACATACACACACGCTCATCTAAACATGGAAGTACACACAATAAAACACACAAATCACATACAAAAATTTAGTAAGTACAATTCATTCATTAAACTATTTATTTTATTACCTCCGTAAAGCTTTGAAGTCCACCACCGCTGGCAGGTGTTGCCATAAAATCTACAGTGTTAACCTATTCAACATCCAAAATCAGAAATTAGAATACCATTCATATAACGATGCTATTCACATGTAATATTTATAATTGTTTACTAGTTACATACCTCGACAGTAGATGATCTAGTGAAAAATGTAGGTGGAGAACCACTGAAAACTGCATCGACGCTATGACCCTGAAATTTCATTAAAATCATCAATTTAAATTAGTTAATCTTGTATTTCAAAAATAAAATTTAATAAATTAAATTCAATAAACTTGCTAATATTTACCTGAGTATCAAGGCTGAAAGTCTCACTCAGGAGGGTATCTGTCATCACCATCTGCTCAGCTGCAGATGTAGCCTGTGCACCTGTGTCCTGACTGTCCATGGGGTCATAACCACAGGCTGACCCGCAAGCCTGGCAAGTATGCGGTGGGACCCTACTCCTCGCACTATCTCCCAACCCACTCTGTGTTGCAGGATCGGCATGCTCTATGATGCTCTGGGTCAAGGCACTAATCGACCTCAGTGTATCGACCTCAACACTCTCCTTCACAATGGAAGGGATAGAAACATGCTCATGGGCTGGTCTGCTGATTACTCGTCTCACTACCCGCTATGGGTCAAGACGTGCCCCTGGTCTATCCTGTGCTGAGCCCCCACCTCTACCCTGGAAGTCCCGCATATCAAAATAGTTTGGCACTTTATTGAGGACAAACTCGGAGTAGAGTTTCCTCAAAAAGTATTGCGGGACCTCATTATTATTGCATGGAGGATGGTCAAAAACCATCCACCACCTCTGCCCGAAATTGTCCCTTATCGCTTGGTTGTTGCACCAATGGATAGGGAACCTCTTGCATGTAATGGGTGGAGGTTGATTTGTTTGTGGGTTTGTGAAAATTGAACACAAGTCTACTTTTGTAATTTGTAATTTTTTGACATCTTGGTATGACAATTTATCTGCATAGTAATCTCTAAACTCTCTCTTTTTATCGTTCCAACTAGTTATTTTCTTGCTAATTGAATTTACATTTGATAACATAGACTCAAGAGATTCGGCAAGCGTGGACCTATGCAAGGTTGAAGTGGAAGGATCTTTCAACCTTGCAATTATATCTTCAATTTGTTTTTTGTTGTTTTCAATTTCCCCCATTATATTATCTTGTGTTCCAGGGGCATGTCGAGGAATGAATGGAGGAGGTTGTTGTTCTGCAAGTATTTCTTCCTCAAAATTTTGTGGATTTTGAGGAGGAGGAGGAGGTGCATTAACATTTCCTACAATTAATAAAATATACATCAAAAATCAACAAAAACCTACCTATTTAGGAAGAAATTCAAACAAAAAAATAAAGATAACTCACCCCTTTGGCGTGCTCGACGTCGCGGCGGCATTTCAGCGATGAATCGACAACTCTTTTATGTTGAATGGCGTTTTGTAGAACGCGAGCGCGTTTTTGAAGGTTTTTAAGCCGCGGGTGGAGGAAAAACTCAGATTGCAATAAAATGACAGCGGTTTTTTTTTTATTTGTAGCACTTTATAACGCGAGTGCGTTATAACGCGCTCGCGTTATGCCTTAAATTTTTTTTAAAATTTTTTGGCCACTTTTTGGCCCCCCATCTTTTTGCACTTACCCCTCTCTTCTTCTGTATTATTTTTGGTTCTTGTGTTTTGCTGCAATATCTTATGTTAATGGTTTAACATTTCTGTAATAGTTAGGATAAAGTTGAATTTGCATAGCCCTCTCCTCATTAGATTAGTGTAGGAAGCGTTTTCCACACACCTAGCTTCCTTTCACTCTAGACTCTGGATTCATTTACCTTCTGTAACCCCAAATCAGCGAGGGTTTCTATTTTCCTACCTATTCTTGACTTTACACTTCCCCCCTTAACTCTACTACTGCCCGGGGTTCCCAAAAATGGTTATTAATAGCCTTTTTGGTGGCCAACAACCTAATTTCAAAATTTGCTTCTCCCTCCAAAAATAGGTCAACTTCCGGGAGCCATAACTTTTGATCTGGGTGTCTGATTGATGAACAGTTTTATGCGTCGAAAAGCCTGCAAAGTTCCCTACATGCTAGGAACCTACTCTACCAGTTCTGGCCATTTTCAGGCCCCTATAGGGCAGTTTAGTGCCTCAAACCTGAGTTTGAATCATTTTCAGGCATTTTTCATAAAACAAAAACTTTAATATCTTTCAGCTCGCAAATGAACTTTGCGTGATTCCTTTTCCAAAGGTCTTATTTTTTAGTTATGAAGCTTCCTATAAATTTTTTCTTCATTCCATGCCCAAATGCAAACTTTCTAAAAATAGCAGGTTGCTATCTTTAGCAGTTTAGAAAAACTAGAAGTTCTACATCATTATTCAAGCGATTATGGAACTAGAACCACAAATTTTGAAAAGAAATGGAAAGAACATCAACAATTTTGAAACACATCTTTTTTTGGGGTGATGCAAGATTGCCCTTACACCACTGGATGCTTCTACATCAAACACCCAGGGTAATTTGAGAAGTGGCCTTATCACATCTCATGTGTTTGTGTGAGGAAAACCCAAAAGGTCAACCTCTGCCTTAGACAACTAAGAAGAATCTTCAATAGGCCTTCCTTTCTATTTCACTAGATATTCTTCATATTGTCTATTCCAACTACTTCTTCCCACACGGCTATCCAAGATCTCTTCTATCTCGGTTGAAGTAGATGCTGGAATACTCCATTGATCTTCTATTGGTCCATCCTATGTTCCACCTTAATGATATTCTAATAAATCAATAATGTTGAAAATAGGGAAAATGTTGATCCCACTCGGCAGCTCTACCTCATATGCATTTCCTAAATCATGTTTCTTCAAAATTATGCATGGTCCAAATTTCTTCATTTTCAGCTTATTGTATGTTCCAATTGGGAACCTTTCTTTTCTCAAGTGAACCATGACTTCATCTCCTACCTAGAATTCTTTATATCTCCTTTTCTGATCTGCCTTAGCCATGTACTGAGTATTCATCTTATTAATGTGCTTTTTCAACTCTTCATGCAAATTCTCCATGTGTGCTGCAAAGTATTCAGCCTCGGCACTTGTCTTTTCTCCTTTGTCCAGATTTCTTAACTCTGAAGCATTTCTGGACTATTCCCATATACAATCTGGAATGGTGATTTACCAGTACTCCTATTGATAGAATTGTTGTAAGAAAATTCTACCTGTGGTAAAATCAAATCCCATCCCTTGGGCTTATCTCCTACTAAGCATCGTAGAAGGTTACCCAAACTCCTATTCACCACTTCTGTCTGTCCGTCAGTCTGTGGATGGTGTGAAAAACTTGACTTCAAATCTATTTTCAACTTCTTCCACAATGTCCTCCAAAAATAACCAACAAACTTGGTATCTCGATCTGAAACTATGCTCTTTGGTAGACCATGTAATCTCACCACCTCCCTGAAAAATAACTCTGCAATATGAACAGCATCATTAGTCTTCTTGCAAGGAATAAAATGTGCCATCTTCGAGAATCTATCCACCACCACAAAAATGGAATCATGTCCCCTCTGTGTCCTTGGTAAACAAAGAACAAAATCCATACTAATATCATCCCATGGCTTCTCTGGTATAGGTAGGGGCTGATATAGACATGTATTCTAACTTGCTCCTTTCGCCATCTAACATGGTCTACAACTCTGCACAAATTTCCTCACATCCTACTACAACTATGGCCAATAATAATTTTCACCAACAATAGCAATGGTCTTATCTCAACCAAAGTGTCTAGCCAATCCTCCACTATGCTTCTCCTTAATCAGGTTCTCTCTCATGGAACTCCTTAGAATGCACAACTGGCTTCCTCTAAACAACATGCCATCTTGGATTATGAAATCCAACCATTTTGTCATGTCCAAAGTAACAGGTTCCAAACAAGCTTCCAGGCCTCTGTAAAATCTGGATCTTCATGATACAAACTTTTGAGCTCATCAAACCCAACAACCTCTATCTTCATTTCTGTTAACAAATTTTGCCTTCTGCTCAAGACATTTGCAACTCTGTTGGACTTCCCACCCCTGTGCTTCCAAACAAAAGTATAGCTCTGCAAAAACTCAACCTAATTTAAGTGTCATTGGTTCAACTTTCCTTGACTATTAAGATACTATAAAGCCTGATGATTAGTATATAAAACAAACTCCTTTGGCAACAAATAATGTCTCCATTTCTTCAAAGCCTGAACTATTGCATAAAACTCTTGATCATAAACAGAATATTTTTTCTTGGCATCATCAAGCTTCTCACTAAAATAGGCAATGGGCTTACCTTATGTTGATTTAAGACAAACAACTAAGAGGGGGGGTGAATCAGTTGTCTAAAACTTTCTTTTCTTTAAACACTTAAATCCTTCTTGTAATTCAATAGTATAATAATAAATCAATCATGGAAGCACAATGCAATAATTCAAGAGTAGAAACACATTAACACATATGACACCAAGATTTTAACGTGAAAAACCCTGTTAAGGGAAAAACCACAGGGTGACTAACCTAAGATTGTATTCTCTATTAAAAGAATAAGAAGAACAAAATGGCACATGCCAATTAGGGCTCATTGCCCGAGCACACTGCTCACAAGAGACCCACTGCCTATAGGAGACACACTGTCTATAAAATAATAAATATTACATCCTTGAACTGGAGATTAGCATCTTCACCATGCTTGAGTCAGTTCCATTTAAGCCCAATACTTCTACTCTACTTTTCGCTCTTCTCCTCTCTACCACTTCCTCATCTCCACCGAATACTTTGAAATGACTTCATAACTATTATTTATACAAGACATCAACTTTGGGATAATCATCAAAGTCGGCACAATATATACTTTATTTTATTACAGAGAAAATACACAAATACAACTTGTCTTATTACGAAAGACTTCATACGATCACCACACTATCGGCCACGCATATCTGGGACTTCAATATTCTTTGAGGAACATGTCATGCTTCACAGAACATCTTCAAGATCATCTGCAAGATGTGCAAACCATCTGGTCAGCCATGATTAGGAAGAACATCATCACCCGAAAGTTAATCTTCAATTACAAGCTCAATCTTCAATGTGGACCACCAACACAAACTGGACACAATCTAGAGACCTCCACAAGCTTGCCTGAATCACCAAGAACATCCACACCACTTCTGCTTACTAAAATCATTCGCATCTTTATCCAGAACCTCAAAAACACATTCTGTCAATATTGTCATATTAGAATAAATGCTTGCGGACCTCCAGACCACGAACCAATTGAGTTGTCAATTCACATTAGCTTCCTAAACACTCCACCAAATCCTTAGAACATGATATTGCATTTCTGGATCTCACCAGACCTATTTGTGTCACTCTATCAACTCTAAACATCTGCCAGAACTAGTTTTACTCATCTAGCCATAACTTCTCCAAATCTTCATGCAGACCTCTCAAATCTTGACTGGATCATCTTTAGACACATATCTACAAACCCTTTGATGTGCATTCTCTAATCTTCATCTTAGCTGGGATCTTTACTTCAAAGAGCTTCACTATCTTCATTATTCTTCTCTGTTTCTGATAGGACTAATTTTCTCAATATCCTCAGCACACAGCTCATCCAATCCTTGACATCAATGCAACAGGAGTATGTTGACATCAATAACAACACTGGTTAGGTCCATACTTGCAACACCTTCTTGGCTCAAAACATCTCCTATACCACTACCACTAGCATCACAATCTACCTGAAATACCTTATTGAAATTTAAAAGTGCCAAAACAGGTTGTTCTATGACTTTCTGCTTCAATGTATCAAAGCTCTTGTCTACTCCTTTAGTCTATTTAAACTCTTTTCTATCCCCTCTCATTGTCTCAGTTAGAGGTGCACAATTGCTACTAAAATTCCTGATAAACTTTCTGTAAAAACTTGGCAAACCATGAAAAGATCTTACCTCAGAAGCACTCCTTGGTGTAGGCCATTCAATGATAGTCCTCACCTTCTCTGGGTCCATCTTAAGACCTTTTAAGACAACAAATCCCAGGTATACCAACTCCTTCTTTACAAAACTACATTTCTTTAGATTAATCAACAACTTCTCTTCCCTCAGCTTCTCTAAAACTCTTCTGATATGCATCAGATGCTCATCCCAAGTCTTACTAAAAATCAAAATATCATCTAAATAAACAATAACAAAACTTCCCAAAAATTCTTTCAGTACCTCGTTCATGAGCCACATAAATGTGCTCGGTGCATTGGTTAGCCCAAATGGCATGACTAACTACTCATACAAACCTTCCTCTATCTTGAAGGATGTCTTCCACTCATCTCCTTCTTTGATACAGATCTGGTGATACCCACATTTTAGGTCAATCTTCGTGAAGTACTTGGCTCCACTCTAACAGTCCATTATGTCATCCATTCTGGGCAATGGAAATCTGTACTTGATTGTGATCTTATTGATGGCTCGAGAGTCTGTACACATTCTCCACTCTCCATCTTTCTTTGGTGCTAGTACTATAGGTATCACACATGGACTTAGGCTCTCTCTTATCAATCCCTTCCTCAACAACTCTTGAACCTATCTATTCAACTCTTCACTCTCTGCTGGAGTCATTCTATGGGCTGCCTTATTTGGCAAACTGGCTCCTGGTATCAAATCCATTTGATGACTTATCTTCCTCACTAGTGGTAAACCTTCTGGTACATTATCAGAGATAATGTTCTAAAATTCTTCCAACGTATCTGAAACTTCTGCTGGTACATCTTCACATTTCTCTTGACTAATCTTAGGAATCAATGCAAAACAATGACGTTCATGGATTATACCCTCCAAAACTTTTCTACCATCTACCAAGCAAATTCTGGCAATACTACATACATTTTCTTCCACCTCCTTTAAGGGCTTCAATTTATGATGAACTCCATCCTTTGTTAGGGAATATGTGTTTGCACGGCCATCATGGACAGTGCTCCTATCATACTACCACAGCCTCCCCAACAACATATGACATGCGTCCATTGGTATGATATCACACAATACCTCATCATGGTAGTCTCCAATCTTAAACTTCACTAAACACTGCTCATTGACCAAAGCTCTATGGTCCTTTTGCAACCATGCAATCCAATATGGATGTAGATGCTTCCTTCTTGTCAACTTCAACTTGTCAGCCATCTCCTCTGAAACAAGATTTTTAGTGCTTCCACTGTCAATAATAATATCACAACACTTACCTTCACATTTGCACCTTGTGCGGAATAAACTCCTCCTCTAATTGGGTTCTTTCTCATCATTCAACAAGGTTCTTCTGACAACTAGAGTTTCTCCCCTTTTAGCATCTTCAGAGCGCTTAGATTGCACATCTTCATCTACATGTACAACTCGTGCATTACCTTTAGATCTTCTATTTGTCCTTCCTTGATGTTGCAGACACTCATATGCTCGATGCCCTTCTTCTCCACATTGGAAACAGGTTCCTCTGAAACCTCCTCTTCTAGGTCCTTGCCCAAGTCTGCCTCTTCCTCTTCCTCTTTGCTCACCATTGTTCTGGTCACGAGGGCGGTAGGTATTATCTCCTCTGATTTCGACTGGTGTCAGCTTCTTCACTTTTCTTTGAATCTTCATTTTATCCCCCACAGGGTCTTCCACCAGTCCTTTTGCCTTGACCTCTACCCCTTTGCTTGCTGTCAAATCTTTTATTCAACTTTTCTTCCTCCTTTAGGGAAAACTGATATGCATCTTCTATGATGGTCATTCTAACTAGGCTCTGCTCCTCTTGAATACTCAGCCTCAACCCATTAATGTAATGGGCTACCTTATCCTTGTTGGGCTCTGCATGGCCTGTCCTGATAGTAATTTTATAAAACTCTTCTGTATACTCCTTAACAGACTTGTTACCTTGCTTTAGTCCTTGCAGCTTCTTCAGTAGCTCCATCTCATAGTCCACAGGAATGAATTGCTTCTTCAGTTTCTCCACCATCCGATCCCATCTAGTGATCTTTCCTTTTCCTCTTCTATTCCTCTCTAACTGGACCTCCTTCCACCAAATACTAGCATGGTCCTTCAACTTTGTTTTTGCAAACTTGACCCGATCTGGGTCCTCCACATCTTCATACTCGAAATACTCCTCCATGTCATTGATCCAATCAATAAGCTGTTCCAGACTCAAATCTCCAGAATATGTAGAAACTTCAATCCTGGGCCTCTTTCCAATCTTTGAAATGGCCCTCAACAACCTAGCTTCTATAGGATCACTTGCAGCTTCTTGTTCTTCCTCAGATAGCTCTTCTTCAGCTTCATCTTCACTTTCCTCTCTTGTTCTTGGCTCAAACCCTCTTCGTAGCTCCTCTTGCAATGCATCGATTTGCCTTTGCAGGGATCTAAAACCCTCTTCTGTCAAAGCATTCCTTCCAATATGATTTCTTCATGGAGGCATCTTGATCTCCATAGCAAACCCACAACCTCAGGTCCTGGTGCAAATTGCCTCACGGTCGGTGATCTGTCTACACACTCAGGAACCCTTGCTCTGATACCACTTGATGAAGGGGGTAAATCATAAAACACACAATAATAGAAATTGCACATAGAAAATAGAACTTTCTTTATTGATTTGGACAACTTATTACATTACAGAAACTCAAATACAATCAGAGGAATCAACCCTCCACATGCTGCAACACATTACAGCTTCCTATCCCCAGACTCTGGATTCATCTACCTTTTGTAACCCCAAATCAGCTAAGGTTTCTATTTTCTTGCCTATTCTTGACTCTACACTTCCCCCCTTAACTCTACTACTACCCAGGGTTCCCAAAAATGATTATTAATAGCCTTTTTGGTGGCCAACAACCTAATTTTGAAATTTGCTTCTCCCTCCAAAAATAGGTCAACTTCTAGGAGCCATAACTTTTGATCTGGGTGTCTGATTGACGAACTATTTTATGCGTTGGAAAACTCATGGAGTGCTCTACACACTAAGAACTTGCTCTACCAAATTCAGCCATTTTTGGGCCCGTACAGGGCCATTTAGTGCCTTAAACCTGAGTTTCAATAATTTTCAAGCATTTTTCGGGAAATGGAAACTTTAATATCTTTCAGCTCACAAATGATATTTGTGTGATTCCTTTGCCAGATGTCTTATTTTTTAGTTATGAAGCTTCCTGTAAATTTTCACTTCATTCCATGCCCAAATGCAAACTTTCTAAAAATAATAGGTTGCTATTTTTAGCAATTTGGAAAAACTGAAAGTTCTACATCATTATTCAAGCGATTATGGAACCAGAACCACGAATTTTGAAAAGAAATGGAAAGAACATTAACAATTTTGAAACACATATTTTTTTGGGTGATGCAAGATTGCCCTTACACCACTGGATGCTCCTGCATCAAAATATTTGAGATGACACACCTTTTGGGAGAAGTGTCAGCATTCATGAATAAGCTACAAGTGTCTTTGAAGGAAAAGGAAATAGAAAATAATAATTTAATCTACCTTGGCCTTCTAGATGTGTTAGATGCCAAAGGATAGGTCAAAGACATTGATATGTGGATGTTTGGTTTTGAGGATTTAATTCCTTGTTAGTTAAATCCCATTCTTTGATATGACAAGATTAACCCTCTTCTAGTCAACAGCCAGGTAGATAAAGAAATAGTGCTTGAAAGCAAGATCGACAACTTCACCAAAGGGGTCAAGGTCCTATTGGATACTAGATATGACACTAGTGTGAACAAGATCAAATTTATATTGGAAATTGTGTGGCTACTAGATGAGGAATTTGACAGTTCGATAGAGAAGTTAACATAGGAGTACTGATGACATATCAAGTCTTTTCAGTCCTTATTTTTTTTTATCCACATACTATAGAACGTGCCATCACCTACTTTTTACAAGTAACAAATTTTGATTCAAAGAAAAGTGACAGTGTTTCCCTTTGCTATACTAAAAATTTTACCTTTTTGGGATATGATTGCAGATTTACCAAGCAAGGTATGCATCAATGTCAATCATGTAGCCTTTCTTGGTTGGGTTTTCTTCAAGGTCATCTCTTTCTAGCCTTTTTCAAGTTTTTCTATATATAGAAGTGAATGACATGGTTATATTCATTTAGTTTGTTTTTTAAACATGAAGTTTGTAAGTGTTCTAGATATCCATGGTAAGGAAGGATCTAGAAAGATCTTTAAGATCTATCTTTTTTGTATTATGTGTCCATGTGTTCTTTTTGGTTCTCCCTTCTCTTCTAGAAATACTGCTTACTCAAGCTATTTCAATTTTTTTGAAACTATTTCTCAAGATGGGAAGCTTTGGCTAGAGTCCTAGGTTGCATTTCAACAACCCCTTACAACATGTGGTCTACATAATAATGCTTATCCTAAGAAAACCTGTGTAGAGGGAATAAATGATTTTTCTCCTCATGACATGTTGTCTTTCCTTGCCTTCCTAGAAACAGAGTGGTGTATTTTCAAGCCTTAGAAGATGGGATAAAATATTCAATAAACCACATGTGCTTCATTTAAAAACCTTCTTAGCTGGGAAAATGGAAAGAAGTTTGTTGTTGTTGTTGTTGCTTCACTACATCCTTAGCCTTGATCGATGGTACATGGACTTGATGATGATGGCCTTGAAAATGGTTTTGTTGCAACCTAACAATCTTCTTTTTGGTGGTGTGCGATATTGAGTTAAGCTCAAAAGTTTAAGATAGGGGTTCATGTACTTGATTCCTCTCTAATGTCTCTCCTAGCACCCTATCACGTGCAAACTCTTCACATCAAGAAATCAAGCCCACCACAAACATTGTTATGAACACAAATTGCTTCACAACAACTTATTGTATCAAGAACTGACAAGTGTCAATCATCTAAGTGATATGAGCTTTGTCTACTTATATAAGTAGGAATTCTTCTTCTTTATTCAAGGACTTTTGCGAGGGAATTTGTATCTTGTATGGTGTAGGAACTTTCAATAGAAAATAATAGGATTTGTAGACCGATTTATAATGTTCACTGTGTGTGAGATTTTTGTGATGTGAGTTCTTGAAAATCAATGCAATGATAATTATGTGTTCGTCTTTTAGAACTATCTCCTGCTTTACTGAGTTATAATTCTATATTATTCTAAACAATGTAGTATCATAATACAATCCACTTATCCCTTTGATAGGATTCCAACAACATAGAATACCTCTAAAACAACACTATTATCAACTATCACATGCCTGCAATATATAGAAAAGTCAAAAATAAGAAACCATCAAGTGGTATCCAAAACCATGAGACAAAAAAATACAACACCCCTATGGTCATGGTCAAACATCTTAGAATATTAGCCCCTCTTACACCTCTTACACCCTTCTTACACATCATAGATTTCATAGATTCTATCATAATGGTCAAATTGACCAAGATCCCAATCCTAGGTGCTCCATGAGGACATTCAATATTTGTGTCATAAACACCAAATCAAGAAGATATTTTGTAATTTCCAATTTTTACATTTTCAATGTAACATCCCTACTCAACATCTTCTTACACAATATTCCAAATATCTCAAAGAATAAATAATAAACAAATAATGTCCTCGCCCACTCATGGGTGTCTCATTTTGCCCACTCAAATACTTTTGGAGATCATACATTATTTATTGCCCACATAATTAAATATAATTAATTAAGACTTAAGATTGCATGGTGAATGGCACCCTTTTTCCTAACAACTACAATGAGCTATTCAAAATGACTTGAATTGACACCACATATTTCTCACTTTCAATGAAAAAGCATGTGAGACTCTAACACAAATGTTTTAATCCAATGAGAACTAATCACTACTTTTAATATGATGATGGAATACCAATGGAAAAGATAGTGCATAGTGGCAAGTGAGGATTTAACCAACAAGGCATACTTTGAGATGTAAATAGTGCATTGTGTTGGGTATTTTTCCTATCTCTTATGATATAGAAAAGCCATGACATCATTATACTAACTGACACCAAGTGATATAAAAAACACATAGGCAAAAGGTTTAATTAGGATTAAGACAATTAATTAAGCTTTAACATAGGATCTGACAATGATAATTACAAGTTTAGTGCACAATACAGAGTGGGATGATAACAAAAAAGAAAAACTCTATCCTATGAAGGATTGTGTTGTTCAGTCATTGATGAGGATAGACACATGAAGAGATCACTTAAGATATAGTGACTAGAGTTTAAAAGTCAACAAAAAATAGAAGTAAAATGTAAATAACAATATTAAACCATAAAAAAGGATCCCATGGGGTTTAGAAGGTTTTTTGACATAGTGAATAAAACTTTGCGCTCAAAAAACATGTCCTAATAAAAAGTAACACAAAAATAAATGGACCTTATTAGAAGAAGGCCAACAATGGCCCTTACTTGGGGACATGCATCTTGCAAGCACAATGAGAGCCAAAATTCTTTAGGAAAGCAGACCTCATAAGATGAATTAACCATTGATAAGAGTTCAAAGACAAATAAGACACACAAACATACACTTTACCATGATTACAACAACAATCATGGTTACACAGGGAAAACACTAAAGAGCTTAGAATATACTTACAGTGGGTTGCTTAATGAATTATGAAAAGTAATACTTTAAGCATTGCCATGCAAAGGCAATTCAAAAAACTCTTCACTTATGCTTCTTAAGTAAAACATTTCAGCACCACAATAATTCTTAGTGACATATTGCCCCACCCAAAGTGCTTCAAACTTCCTATGTTTTCTTCTATCTTCTGCAATAAAATTCAACATTAAAACCATGTTACCTACTAAATTTTTTTGTTCTTTATAGTCTTATCAAATAAAAATTTGACCTCTTGAGTCTTAATGTTCTTTTCATGGGCTTTCCTTCTTTCTTCATTCAATTCCACTAATTGATTCATCATAACCTTCAAAGAATTTCCATCTCCATCACTAGAATGTTGCATTAGCTTATAAACAAGTAGCTCTAACTTCAAAGATAAGACAACATTCATTTCAAACACCAACTCAAATAGAGATTTTTCCTATAGATTTTTGGAACTCACCCTATTTGCTCATCTAGCTAGCTTGAAATTGTCATCCCATCTTTTCTTATTGAGTTCTAATGATGTTTTTATTACTTAACTCTACTTGACCATTACCTTGTGGATGATAAGGAGAAGAATATATCAGATTTATTCCATACTTGTTGCATAGCTCAATAAATTCTTTAGCCCTAAAATGCATGGATTGTCAGTCATTATTCTCTGTGATCCCAAATCTTGTAACAATGTTACTCATCACAAAGTGCCATCTTAGTTGTAGCATTTTTTGTCAAGATGACTTACACCCATTTAGTAAAGTAATCAGTGGCTACCAATATCCATCTAAAGTCATTGCTTGATCATTTTGTTATTTCTCCAATGAAGTCAATACTCCACTTTTGAAAAGGTGAATCCACAAATATTGTTCTAAGGGTTAAATCTCATGCATTCTTTAATCTCCCTAAAAATTTTTGATAAGCATCACACTTTCTAACTAATTTTGCCACATCACTAAATAATATAGGCTACCAATAACCTACTTGTATAATATTATGTGTTGTAGTTTTAGCCATAAAGTGACCTTTACATTCACCTTGATGATATTCTAGATAAACTTGCTTGGCCTCTTCTTCTTTTAGGAATTTGAGCAACATCCTTTTGGCTCTCTCCATGTGAGCTTGTCATTTATCAATTGATACTCTTTGTCTTTCAATTTAAGGGTTCTTTACAAGTTTTCATTCATGCCTAATGGACATTACATATCAACTAAGTAATAGACAATATCTTTGTACCATGAATCATCTCCTACAACACATTTTCTAGAACTTATTATAGGATTAATCACATGTGCATCAATAGCCTCTAGGTTTTTTTGTGCCATTAGTCTTGCTAATCTCTGGCCCCTTACCAACTTTCTAACCTAAATGCTTATGTCAAATTCTTGGATTTTATTATCTACCTACGCCTTCTCCCTGCCACTTCTTGTTGTGTAAAAATGTCCTTAATTGCTATGTGGTGCATATGCAACATCTTTTCACCTACTAGATATGGCCAAAAAGTCTTCATAGCTTTAATAAGGGTGTAAACTTGCTTTTCTATAATATCATACTTTAACTTAGCATTTTGAAAGGACCTACTAAAGAATGTTATAAGTTATTCAAAGCCTTCATTATTCTTTTATAATAGCAAAGCAATAATAGTGTGAAATGAGGTAAGAGAAAACAATTAGAATAGCTTGGAAAAATCACGGCTAGGTGATACTAGATCCTATTTGATTGCTTCCTTGATGTATTTGAATGATTGAGAAAGCTCCCCATCCCAATCTATAATTTGTCCCTTTTTTAGCATCCTTAAGATTGTCTTTCTTTTTTCTACAAAGTTAGGGACAAATCCCTTGACAAATTTGATCTAACCAAACAAAGAGCGAATACCATTTATAGTTTTAGACTTAGGAATCTTTTCTACTACAGCCACTCTTTTAGGATTAATTCTAACTCCACCTTTAGAAACAATGTGCCCAAGTAACTTACTCTCTTGAAATTTGAACATTTTTTTGGGTTTCAAGATATTCCATACTCCAAAAATCTTTTGAATATTCTCTCTAAATGTTCACAATGCTTGGCAAACTCCTACGAGAATGTAGATAAGTCATCTTGGTATATTGCCATTATTTCATCAATAAATCTAGGAAATCCTACATCTATTGCATGTTGAAATGTTCCCCCTACATTAGTTAATCCAAGGGGAATCCTCACATACACATATACTCCAATGGATTGTGATGTTGTCTTGTATTTCTTAGCTTCTTTAACCTTGACCTAATTATAACTTGACAAGTTTTCCATCATAGATATAAGCTTACATCCAGTTACCTTCTAGAATAAGTCCATGTTTCACAATGGATAGGTATCTTTCAGGGAAGAAATATTTAAGTTCTTGAAGTCTACATATAATTTGATATCTCCATTCTTATTTCTTACCGGTACCCATGTGGATCGCCTAATAGGTTTGACTATTCCTTCACCTCTAAGTTTGGCTAATTCTTGTTGCATCTTACAAGTTAATGTGGGACTCACTAGCCGCCACTTTTGTCTAAATGGCTTTGCTTTAGGTTTGAATGATATCTCATTTTGGAAAAGATCATCCCTATATACATTCAACTCATCATAAGACTAAACAAATACCTTCCTATACTATCTAAGCAAGGCAATGGGCATTTTTTCTCGTGGAAAGGCTTAGCCTCTTTTCAATATATACAAGCCTAGGGGCTAACTCAAGGTCTAGGCTTATCTCTTTTGATGGGTCCAAATGTTGACTTCTTTTATGCTATTTCCTATGCTTCCAGACTTTATACCTATTCTATTTCAAGATACTTCTCTAAGACATTACTACCATAATATGCTATCTTTTATATATATTTTGCAACCTTGAACTTAATATGCCAATAGGAACCGTGGTGATAATATTTGTCAAATGCATGAGTTAGACATAAGTATGTATGTATATAAATGGGATTTTGTGGATTAATTATGAAGTCTATTTTGTATGCATATGTTCTATGGATTAACCATGTGCAGCAGTAAGATGGTAGTATTAAGGAGAGGAGAATTTACAGCACATTGCAAGACAGAGCATTGAAGGAAGTCACAGTTAAGCACCCACCAAAGCTGAACGTGATCATCATGGAGGAATAAATACAAGTGAAGAAGGAGACTTGCTCTAGAATTCTAATCACAGCTTATGTGTTTTCATTTCATGAGCCATTGGATAGGAATTTTTGTTTGAGCAGGACTATGCTTCTTTTGTTTCAGTTAGAATAATAAATTGATCTCAAACCTATACCCTAATAGCTAGGGATGAATTGATGATCAAGTTAGTTGGTAGTTACATCGTACTCTCCTATTTTTGTATAAGTTAGAAGGGATGAGTTCGATGGAGAGTTAGTTAGAGGATATTTTCTTTCCAAGTTACTTTGTTTTTATAGCTACTCAATAGGTACTATGTTTTTATATAGACATGTTTTCTTGAATACAATCTGAGAAGATCTTGTTTCTGATATGAAGTAATTACAACTATGTGTTATGAGAATCTGAAGTAGATTTAGTTTCCAGATTAAGTGAGATAGTTCCCTGAGCTGGCCACTCACGGTATTAACCCTCACTTTATATTTCTTATTTATTCATGCATTTCTAGTTAAAATTGTTTCATGTTATTTTATAAAGTTGCATTGTGGAATGAGTGGAATATCTTGATTGCTATTTCTAGTAGTTGTGATTCATGAATAGAATACATATTTGAAGTCCTCCAAAGGTTAGTGTCAATTCTTTTATCATTCTATGTATTTTGAGTTAATTATGTAATTCTCTGTTGAATATAGTTATCTTCAGCTTATGCTGAGGGTACCCATAGCAACTAGATTTTTAACTATTTTTGTTGTTATTTCATTTTTGTGAACTTCAGTAAATTAATTTGATTAGAATAAGTCTGTATGAGTTAGTTTAGGATAGAAATGAGCCTTGAAGGCATATATAGTGCAGGCATCATCATAAGCTTACGCTCCTTGGTCGATAATTCAATGTAGGAATGCAATGATAGAGTGGACTTTTCAGATAGGTTTACCCCTAAATTTTGTTTAAGTCTACAACACATTAGTTTTCCTCTACATCTTCTACATCATTTTCACTGATGGGATAGTCTTTGGCCTTAAACCTATATGTGTCGTAAAATATTCTTTCAAATACTACCAATCCCTTGGGTAATGTGCTAGTCTTCAATAGGATTATCTCATTGACATATAGTGTTTCTTTCCCATCTAACAACTCTACCATGGGCTCCCAATCAATAGACTACTTGTCAAACTCCCCAACACAATTCAAGAAGTTATAAAATTGACCATCATTGTTAAATGCATGCTAGTTATAAGCATTATTTGGAATATTAGGTTTTGTTAATACTTCCAACCTATTGTACACAAATGTGAAACTCAAATCTCATCAAATTTAGTACCCAATAATACTAATGCATCATATGGCATATTTATTTCCCTCTCTACCCACTCTATTCTGAATGCATCAAATAATTCAATTGAGTCCAACAAGGCATTTTATATTGTCTAAATCTAGTGTTCTTAATCACATAAGCACCTTTCACCAAAGAAATCACCAACTCTAAATCTCCAATAACTTTAAACATTCTAGATCATGCTTTAGAGTTAAGTTCATTTCCAATGTTAAAGCTTCATTCTCTGCCATATTGTTGGTGCACTAAAATTTGAGCTTGTATGGGAATTTAAAAATCTTCTCATCAAGGAATATAAGGAAAACATTAGTCCAAAACCCTTCTTTAGAATATGCCCCATCAAAGTACATGATCCACACATCATTTTTGTAAGGATTCCTATTTTTATGAAGCACTAGTGGGTCTACAATATTTATTCCATACTACACTAGACAACAAAACAATTTGGCTCCTATCAATATATGAAACTCATTGGATACTTTGGCAAATTCTTCAACTATATATAGCATATTATTTTCCCCTAGCAACCTAACATCATTTTCATTAATGGGAATTGGTATAAAAGGAATTATTCTAAATGTTTCCAACTACAGTTTCTAATTAATTCCTTTGCTAACAACATTCCTCATTCAAGAGGATCTTGAAATTTTTAGGCCTGATTCATTCATGATTTCTACTGGCATGACACTGGTGAAACCCTTGAATCTAGCATGTATTTTTAGATCAACCATCCATTCCTTAGCAATGATAAATAAAATGACTCAATATTAGGTGGATTCCTTACTAGAGCAACCCCTAGATAAACATCAGGGTTGTCATTATCTTCAACAATAATATTTGGGATGACTGTAGGATTTAGTCTGGTTGTTTAGCTATCATATGGCTATCCCTACTGAATAAGATGGATCTATGCCTATGCTCAAGAATTCTCATTATTTTATCCAAGGATACTTGAATTTTGATTTGACTACGAACCTGTTGGGATTTTTTCTTGTTTTAGACCATAACTTGGTTTGTATGATGAACACTCTTTAAACAAAGGCTCTAGGGACAATCAAACTTTGTAGCAATAGGGAATAAAAATTGTTCACAACACTAAGAGAGGACAAGACCAACACATGAGAGAGAGCCCCTCTCTCCTTCTTCTTTGAGCTTTCCCAATCTCAAGGGGTATTCCCTATGATTCCTTTTGAAATGTATCACTATTGTTCAATGGGTATACGAGATACTTCAGGTCATAAAATCTCTTGAAAGTTTTCTCAATTTTAGACTAAGCTTTGGCGACACAATGCTGGACCCAATTTGTTGTCACTAGCCCATACTAGTTAGTCTATTAAAAAGTGCAAAGAGGATATTTATAGGTAGAATTGGAACATTGAACAGTTGTAGGGGGAAGAATGTATGCAAACTAGAATCATTCTACAAAGTTTACTTGTGTGATTATCATAAATTATTTAAATTATCACAACATGAGATGCTAAATTGGAAATCTGGGAAATTCAATGACTTATGCCTTTAGATAATTGGTACAGAGTCAAATGTAATATTTATGGCATGGGTAATTTCCCTAATACAACAACGGCTCAGGTGACCTTAAAAATATATCTCACTATATGAGATATAGGCATGTTTAAGGTGAAATTTGATATAAGAGGATTTGTTAATGTTTAGGGTTAATTTGTATGAATCCTCCTTTCACCTCAAACATTCAAGGACTTTAGGCCGAGTAGGAAATCTATTATTAGGCCTGCGATCACTTGGAATGTATGGAAAATTGGAATTGTGTAGATTTGTTGTTCAATTAAGTCCAATTATGCTCAAAACCCTAATTATGTAAATTCGAAAGCAAACGGACAAATTACGGAAAATGCTCGCACACAGAGATGTAAAATGACAATCAAAGGCATACCAGATTTCAAAGTTCAGAAAGTAGAACAGTCAGGGACTAATGAGTGGGTGCCCTAGTCCAGTGCCATGCTTTTTGTCAGGATCTAGAAACCTTGTCTGCAACCTGTTCCTGTTGTCTCAGAGATTTTCCTATTGCAGGATTTGGAGGACTAATGAGTGAGCACCTGAGTCTAGGTCCCTATTTTTTTCTTTGATCTACAATTTCAATAATCTACACTTCTCTCCTACAACTCCACTTTTTCTACTCCTGCAACCTGTAACCTACAATCACAGAAAAATGGGTTGGGGGTTGTGGTGTTTAGAGGCTTGCCTCAGTCAAGCCCCGGAGAGACATTCAAGTCTTTCAAACACTGTTGTCAGAGAAAGAGTGCATATCCCTGCAGGATAGAGGTAAAATCCAAATGATAAATGATTGAAAACACAATTGATATCACCTTATAGTGAAGATCTCATGGAAGGAAGAAGCTCTTCATGCCATGAGGAGATGGCTGCCAAATCTGCAAATACAAACATAAGAACAACACAAAGTCTACTCTACTACACACAATGAATGCCTTGAATCACTTTTACACAAGCTCATGAATTAAAATTACCATCTAGTTTACAAATGAATGCCTAAACATGCTTATATATGTAACTACAAACATTCCCGCCAAGAATTTCGTAATTGAAACTTACCGTGTCGGCATAGGACCTAAATAACGGTCACAAACCGACACTTAAAAATTGGACCTGACCTAAAATAGGGTAGGACTAGGGCGCGGACTCCCAAGCCCACCCCCTATTTTAGGTAGGATTTGTCACAAGTGCATCCCCTGAGTCCAAATTGCCATGGAACTTCAGGGTTTTCTCATCGAGAAGTCAGATTAACATGAAAAATACTCTAAATGCATAAACAGGACCCGGGAGCTAAACCTTAAGAGGGAAAAGCCCCCAAGGGGACATTTTTTGATCTAACAAGGCCCTCAGCATACTCCCCATTCATGGTTCACAACTCTACTTAGTAATCCTTCACGTAAAGAAATGATCTTTTTGTTAAGTATGAAAGACGTCACGAAAAACATAACATTTAACAAGACATCTTATAGCATTCTGCAAGTGACCAACTAGCATAACCTTAACAAGAATATATCAAACACATATTCAAGAAATTAAATCCCACAAAATCACAACTCAAAGAGATAGGAGACAATTCTGAAACATAAATAGAGCATTATCATTGTATTGAATTTAAGAACCAATATTACATAAACTTTACACAATAAACATCACAAATTACTTATGCAACCCTTTTTATTTCTTTTTGCAAGCTTTGCAGCATACAAGATACAAATTCCCTCCCAAAAGTCCTTGAACAAAGAAGAAGAAATCCTATTTATAGAAGTAGACAAGGCTCATCTTACTCGGATCATTGACATTTGTCAGTTCTTGATACAATATGTTGTTGTGAAGTAGTTTGTGTTCATAACAATCTTCATGGTGGGCCTATTTTTCCAATGTGAAGATTATGCATGTGATAGGGCACCCCTAGGAATGAAATGGGAGAAGAATCAAGTGTATGATATCCTATCTTAACCCTTTGAGCTCAACTTCACATTGTGCGCCAACCAAAAAGAAGATTGTAAAGTTGCAACAACTCTTTTTTCAAAGCCATCATCACCAAGTCCATGTAATGTCAACCAAGTACACAAGATCAAGGAAGGAGCATGAATAGGATCTACAAGATGAGGAGGAAGTGAAGCAACAACAATAGTACATTAGTTTTTAGCTTCCTAATTGAGAAGGTTTTGAAATGAAGCATGAGTGGTTTATTAAATATTCTTTCTCATCCCCTAAGACCTGACACTCCACCACACTACCACTAGGAAGGTAATGAATGACAACATGTTATCAGGGAAAGACTCATTCAGCCCCCTTGATAGGTCTACTCATGACAAACACTATTTTGCAATCCACATGTTGTAGCGGGTTGCTAAAATACAAACCAAGACTCTGGCTATAGCTTCTCATGGTGAAATACAACTTCAAAAAATTGACATAATTTGGAGAACCTATACTTCCAAAAGAAAAGGGAGAGCTAGAAGAAAGACGTGGATGACGAATATTGTGACAAGTAAAGCTTGAATCTCTTCCTAGACCCTCCCTTTCCATAACTAGCTAGAGTATACTAAGGCTTCATACTTACAACAACAAAATGAATGATAAAAACCATGTAGAACACTTCTATAAATAGTAAAACTTAAAAAAGGAAAGATGACAACACCTCGTAAAAGGCTTGAACAAAAAAGGTTGCATGTGTGACATCAATTCATACCTTGAAGAAAATCGCCAATCATATCTTCAAAAAGAAAAACTTCATTAAACAAGGAAAATCACAGTCATTGCCTTTTACATCAAATCTTTTAATAAGAAAAGCACACATTGGCATGCTCCATAGTATGTGGATGCAAACAAATAAAGACTAAAAAGGACAAAATATGTTGCTAGTAATCTATGCGAACTTTTTTGTCCAGCTGTCAAATTCCTCATTAGACAGCCACATTGTTTCCAATATAACCTTGAAATTGTTGACACATGTGTTGTATCTAACATCTAGTAAGATCTTGACCCCTTTTGTGAAACTGCCAATTCTACCTTTAAGCGTTATTATTTTGTCCACCTAGGATCTGACTAGAATAGGATTAATCTTATCATCTCGAAGAATTAGATTTAACCATAAAGGAATTAAATCCTCAAAACCATACTTCCAGGCATTAATGACATTGACATGACCTTTAGAGTCCATCACATCAGGTACGCCAAGATGAATTAAGCTCTTATTTTCCTCTTCCTTTTCCTTTAATAAAACATGTAGCTTATTTAGGAATGATGACACCTCATTCAAAAGGCATGTCATTTCAAATATCTCACTTTCATTTCCCTCTTTTCTCTTTCATTATTGCAACTTGTGATGAGATCCTCATGTTCATCATACTAGTGCTCATAACTAGATAGTTGTAACTATTTCTAGATTCATTTATGAAACTCTCAAGGTCATATGATCTTGCCTCATCAAACTTAGGGCCATATATGCCAATCAACTTTTGGTTAATTATTGCATTCTCATCCCTTGTCCTAATTCTTTCATTAATTAAAATTTGAAAATAAAGACTCTAAACCTATTTCTTTTTAGCTCTATTCATTTCACACTAATTGATCCACTAACACCCTATATTTTTAACATGTTCTTGACCTTTAGATGTTCCTCCAAAATCATTTGGTAAAGAGATAGATGACTTACCTATGGCCTTTACTTTCCACATTGTGTTTCACCTTCATTCGAGCTCAGTATCAAACCTTATATCTAGATTGTTCTTGAACACTAATCTGCATCCATCCATTTTCAAAGCTTCGTAATGGATTTAATAATAGAGTTGCCTCTCCACATATGAAGGAGAAAGGTATTTAGACAAGAACAAAGAATAACACAAAGCACACAATAAGCCTAGTTAAATTCAAAACAAAGCAAATTAATCACAACCTTAATGATTTGTCCCAATTCTTGAGAATAATTCCTATAAATCATCTATGTCCCAACAATCTTCCAGAAAACTTTGCAAAGATCTACAAAGTTTAACAAGAATTTTGCAAAAATCCTCAACAATCCAATGAAGTAAGATGCAAATATTTGAATAGTCAAAGTCTCAACAATCTTCTAGAAAACTTTGCAAAGATCTATAAAGTTTAATTAGCATTTAGCAAATCTTCAACAATCCAATGAAGTAGGATGCAAATAATGCAAATATTTGCATATGCAATTATTCAAATATGCCACAACAATAAATCTTTGTAGATATTGTCCTTTTGAATAGGAAATTATAAGGACTTTGCAAAAGTGGCACTCAAACTCCTTAAAACGTGCAAAGAATGACTTGGAATTGCAACTAGGCATATGAAAGGCAAATTTTTAAAAAATAGAGTGAATATCCATTAATATTTAAGCACAAGATAGCATGGACCTTTATTAAAAAACAATTTCATTGACAATTTTCGTAGCCAAAGAAAATTTAAAATAAATTGCAACAGATTGAAGGTATATCAATGGTGGGATGAAAATTCTTTCTCCCTGACAACTATTGGAAATATAATTGTCATTGATGTAAAGAATGTCATTGACATCATTGCTAGTCCAAGACGGATGTCATTGATGTCAAAGGAAAGATATTGATGTCAAATAAAAAGGAAAATCGTTATAGGCCAAAGGCACATAAATCGTTTCATCAAAAGGATAGCAAAGTTGGCCGACTTCATGTTATTTATGGCAGCACTCTAAGTATAATTTCTATGCAAAAATGGTTGACCTCATTCAAAATATGGCAGCGCTAGATTTGAATGAAATAAGTACACAAAATATTAATGAAGTTTCTTCATGAAGATTCATGTTATATGCTAAAGACAGAAGAATGTTTGAAATGGGAAAATTATGGTCGATCATTATGGACCAACTTTACCTTAACAAAGGTAGTGATTAAATTCATGTTTAATAAAGGTGGCCGATCCTCATAAGAAATCATGGATTAAACTTATGTTTAAATAAGTTCAACATAAAGATGGGATGTGGTTATGTTTAAAGAGTATTAACAATAAAAGGGAATTACAGTCTTAATCTCCTCCTTCGGGTTTCTTTTTAGCTTTTAGTGGGGGTTTGGGGGGGTCCCCAGGAGGAGTGGGGAGACGTGGCTTCAACACCAAGGCTTTTTGTATGATCTAGCCACGTATCTTCTACGAAGCCATTAGCTCTGCTAGTAGTGCCTTCCAAGTTGGCCTCCAAAGGCCTGCATGGGATTGTCTTCCCAGGTGAAGATCGCCAACACAGGTGGATATGCATTTACTTCACCTCCAGTAAACATTTACGTGCACCGGAGATAGATCATCACATGCATATCCTAGGTGTTTTGGCCTTCCAAGGACTTGGCATTTATTGTTCAAAGAGTCGTTCAACTGGACCTTGGCTCTCGCGGGCAAGGCAAACCTATAGGCATGGTACGATTTAGTTCCTCCCTCCTCCGGAGCGAGGGTAAGTGTCTTGTCATGTTTATTTCCGCCGGCTGGGATGGATACTTTCAGTTTTGGCCTTCTGTATGGCCTTTAAAGCCGCTACGCATGAGATTAATGCCTCTCTTTTTCTTCGTGGTTATATTATGGCCCTTGGGTTCCTGTAGGTTTTTTTATTTTCTTTGCTCGGTGTCTTCTTGCTCCAGTTGTTTAAGAAGAGTGGTGTCGGTCTGGTTTCTCTATATCATGGAAGGGGAGGTAGTGAATTTTTGTTTTCACTTCCAACCGCTAGATTGGGAGCCAGTTATCAAGGGCTCAGTGACCATCCTGGACCTACATCAAATTTTTGAATTGGATTGCATGAGCACACAATTCACGGTTAGGCATGTTTGCAACTAGCATTGGCTGGATGGTTAGCCAGAGAGGGAGGTTAGATGGTCGGACATAGTTTCCGTGTTCATTTCCAATTTACTGGACATCACCTTGGATACAAAATTTGTCCTCCCAATTGCAATGGGAATGGTGAATAAATAGCTCTTCTCTGCTCAAAGGTGGAACAATGCCCTCCATGATTATGATATTTTGGTGGGAGATGCATGGATTGGCGGCCTCTTCCCTATTTACAGATTTTGTTCTTCTCCAGACTTGGAATGTTTATACAAGGCGACGCAGAGAGGGTTGACGTGTGGGTGCATCAATGAGCTAGAATTGGCTATCAAAGGGCATACGTATTCGGTGCCTAAGAGAACCCATCTAAGGTGCAAGGAGTTGTTTAAGGCTATCTGAATTCTGAGGTCTCATGCGGCAGATATGGCTCCTCACTTTCCAAAGGATACGGATGCTATGGCCACAGTCTCGAAAGTGGACGACGAGATGGAGCCAGCTGAAGATGGTGACAATGGCGCAGAGGCTAGTGGGGTGGTAGGGCCTATAGTGCTGAGTGTTGGACCTGTGGATATGAGTGATAGCAAGGCAATGAGGTCTCTCTTGTTCTAGGGGTGCCTTCGGGGTTTTATTGTCTCTTGTTTTTTGGTGTGTTTTGTGTGGACCTAGTTTCCTTGAGGTCTTGGGATCTCTGTGGTTGCGTCGGTTATTGGTTGCATTTTGCCTGGGGGTTCTTTTCCCAGTTTTCCTTTCTGTCTCTTACTCTATAATTACAAGAGTTTTGGTGCCGGATGTCCATTTCTTGGTCGTAGTTTCTGTTAATACGTTGGTTTTTTGGGCCGGATGACCAATTCTCGGCCTTAAACTATGTATTTTCTCTGTCTTAATGCAATCTAGTGCTCACCACCTTTTTAAAATAAAAATAAAAAATAAAAAATAAAAAACAATAAAAGGGAATTACACTAAGTTAAAATCAGGTTGATTCATTTCATGGTAGCACTTATGGTTAAGGAGAATGTTAGTAATAAAAGGGACACCTCCCTTGATAAAAGATGCCTCTTCTTATAAGGTCATCCTGTAAGAGTCAATGTGACGCAGCAAGCTAGGATCACCTGCAATCAAGACAACCTTACACACAAAGATAACAGAGAAGATGCTAAAACAATGGAGAAAGATTCTATACAACTATCATGTGAAATACAATGAGAGAGCCTTGCTTATAAAGGCAAGGTGGGAGCTAGAAAGGTGGAGTGAAAGGTGAAGATATTCCTACAACATGTGACAATTAGAGGATGATAACTAATTGCACATGTGGAGGATAAAACAACTCACTCCAACTATCAACAACTCAACACATAACTAGACTCAACTAGAAACCCCTAGAAGACTCACTAAGTCAACTTAACATGTGTGAATTATGTGTTCACACCAACACCCCCCCTTAAGTGCAACTTAGCGAGTAGTTGACTAAAACAAAGATGCAATGACGGATGGGTCCCGGCTACTAGGCCATGTTAGGTACACATGTACAACAAATCTCAAGTGGATAAAAGGAGAAAACCTCATTGGACAAAACTTCTCTTCAAAAGTGAGAATGCAAAAAACAAATGAAAGATGTGATGGAAGGAGGACTCAAGACCCCCCAAGAACTACATCCAACACATATGTACAATCAATTACCCCCCATAGGAGAGCAAGTGTGAGACTATAGGTCCCCCCCAAAATGAAGTAGATCCTCTATCGATGGTGAATGTCTAAAGAAGAATCCTAAAGAGAATCCAAAGCCTGCAAACAACATTCTTCCCCTTAGGAAGAAACAGGTCCAAAGGCTGATGTCGAAGAAACTCCATCTCAAGGTATGAGGAAAGAAGCCTCATGATGTATGATGTCTCTGAAAACTGCTCAAGTGTCCATATGTCACAACCAAAAGATGTCACATAATTAGGTGTTGCATGCCTAATCAAAGAATGTGACAATCCAAGACAAGGTGAAAACTCAAGATCATCAATATCCAAAGACAAAGAAGCCTCCGAATGATGCTCAACATACTCCAACTCATTGCCAAACTGTGACAAATGAAGAGGAGTGGATGGTGCCTGCTCATCCAAAGTAGAAGAATCAACTCCTTCAAAGAGGAGATGAATGTCATCAATGATGTCCTCCAAGTCATCAAGATAGGACTCACGAAACAAGTTTTCAATACCTGTCAAGTATTCATCCCATAAACCTATATTTGGAAGACAAGCAATATCCTGCTCAACTAAAGTGGACGTAGCTATGTCAATGCCAATCTCTGTAGAAGCGGGAGAAGGAGGAAGCTCAAAACTAGTCTCAGGAACTGAAGTAGATGTAAGAACACCAAGGTTCAAGTGACCAAACTTCTCCTTACAAACATGATTCACACTTGATGCATGAGTGTGAATAAAAACCAATGGATCTACATCATCATCAGAAATGAAATAGGAGAAAGTGTACAAGTGAGATGCATGATCAGCCATCCCAATAGCAATGATATCTCTACTCTCCAAGTCTCGTATGATCAAAGAATTAGGAGTGAACTAAACTATCTTCTCTGCACCACAATGAGTAATCTGGTAGATGGAAAGGAGATTGGTTGTCAAGGAAGGTACACACAACACATTGTTGAATGTACACTCACCAACATCAATTGTTTCTTTACTAATTGCATGCATGTATGTATTGTTACCCATCAAAATAGGTGGCGAAGTACATGACTGAAATGAAGATAACATCCCCTGTGAAGATGTCATATGATGAGAATCTCTTGAATCAAGAACCCGTCTCTCTAACTATAGACTTGTTAAAGCAAAGAGTGCTTGTCCTTTTCCTTTGTCTATCCCATAAGCAATACATGTTGTCCCTATAGATGTAGATGATGGTGGTGGCGAAGAAGAAGACTTGGGTAAAACTGTTGTTGATGGAGAATACTCAATGTTATGTTTTTGAAGAATTTGTGACATCTCATCAAATTTTTGCTCATAACATTTAGTCTCATCATGACGCAATTTCTTACAATAAGAACACTTTGGCTTCTTTTTCTTATTAGACTCCTCTTTGGAAGAAGAGTTGGGGGTTTTCTTTGATTCTTTCTCTTGCTCATTAGACTTTGAATCCTTTTGTTTCTTTCCCTTATTATGTGAAGCCTTAGGATCTTTTGTGCTTTTTGTTGCAACTAGAGCCTGTTTTCTAGGTGACTTCAATGTGCCCATGTGTAGTAGCTTCACTAGTTCTCTTGTGAGTTGTGCAGTAAACTCCTCAAGTGAAGGCATAGTAAACTTACTACCAAAGGCATCTATTGTAGCATAAAAGGTAGAAACATAAACTGAATATGCAGGACCCAATTTTGCAAGAATATATAGAATCAATTGTTCATCTTCTTTCTCAAGACCACACTATTTGAGTTGCAACCTAAAAGACTTAAACTTGGTGAAGAAGTCTTCAATTTGATCAAAATCTTGAGAATTAAGTGCAATTAGCTCATTTTCCAATTTGAACCTTCTTATTTTATCTTGCTTGCGAAAGAGATTGTCTAATGTTGTCCATATCTTATTTGGTGTAGTACAAGACTCAACATGAAATCTCAGATCTGGAGAAATAGCAAGACAAAGTGTGCCAAAAGCCTCATCTCTTCTATCTAACCATTTTCTTCTCTCAGTAGCACCTGTGGGTTCAGGATCTGTGCCTAAAGTTATTCTATGTAACTTTTGTTTATACAATACAAACTCCATGTTTTTCTTCCATTCATAATAGTTATATGGAGTTAAAAGTGGAAATTGAGGCACATCCATGATGAAAAAGAGAGACAACAAGACAACAAAACCCCTTTACTATGTAAGAGAGCCCTCCCAATTTGTTGTGGCACTTTATACTTAGTGCGATTTACAATTGTCCTCAAGGGACCAAAATTGGGAAAACAATCAAAATCTCTTAAAAAAAAGATCCAAGTGAGATTACAATCACTCACAATGATGTATTATAGAAAACAAATCCTCTCAAAATAAATTTCACCCTCTCAAGTATCAAAATGCCCAAGTTATCACCCATATGCCAAAAAACTGACAAATTGAATAAAATAAACTTGGAGCTAAATCTGAAAAAAATGTATGGATGGTTGTGTAGAGCTCCTGAATACCTTTTCGATGCTGTAAGAATCGTGAAAATCAGAGTTCGTGGCAAAAAGTTATGAGCTTGAGAGCCAAAAAAGAAGATTTGTCTTCAACCTACAATAAATACTGTCAAACAGCAAAATCTATGAAAATGATTTATACCACTACGAAGTGCTCTCTATCAACTTTTCGTTGATATCTCGTTTGCCCAATTTCGACACCGTGGGCAAAAGTTGTGCAAAAAGAAAAAAAAAAGCCCTACTTTAGGGCTTTGAGGGCAAAACAAGCCCCCTTGGATGGAATATTCCCTCAGATCAGCAAAATATACCCTGAAATCTAGAAAACCAACTGTGTTGGCACAAAACTGTTTTTGACTACAGGGAACCACTGTTAGGAACAAAAAATTGTTTGCTGTCAAAACCACCGATCAAGGATGATAATAGTTTTTTGTTTGATAATAAAAAACTATAGAAAATATTAGAAGGCGATTAAAAAAATTTGTGTGGGGCCGAAGCCCACACAAGCTGGCAGGGGCGGAGCCAAAAGGCTCCCACCTAAACCACTAATGACAAATGAAGCAACCGCCTGCTGCAAACATTCACTGCTGATTGAGTGGTTTTTAACCAAGGAATATGCCAATAGGTGGAAATTTGACACCGACCCCCTGAGAATTTGATAGTAGACTGCGACCTTTCAACGCTTAAAGACCCCGACGTGTAAAGACTGCCACCTGATCAAAGGCTCCCGTCGAGATTTTTGCATTGACTGTCGAATGGAAACAAAGCTAGTCGGGAGGTTAAAGACAGATGCCAAGCTTATAAAATTTTCTGACGTGAGACCACAAAACCATCGAGGTGATCAAAGAATGTCCGCCAATATACTTGCTGCAAGAGGATTTGAAGACCACGAAATATGTATAAACTGAAGTTGACTTAGAAAAAAAACCGCCAGTATAAACGAAATGTCCACTTGTATACCGTCGTGGGCTTTACTGCTTGAATGTCGACTAATGTCGACTGTCAAAGGATGATGCCGATGCTCGTTGATGTTCAGGCGCCCACCGAGAATGTTTAAATCACAAGGATCTAAGTTTGGTTGACGATGCAAGGACCACAGTGTATGTGCAAGGACCACCGAAGATTTGACAGTGCCGATGGAATCAATTGATGGATATAGCCAGAGAACAAATCCAGTGACCAATGGATCTGTTGTAAAGCAAAACTGCTGACCGCCGGATAACAAATCAAATGCCGACCATTGAAATGAATTGTTCTATATTGATTTGGCCACCGGATCTATCGAAGTATTTGGTCAGCCGGTAGTATGAGCAAAGGCCGATGAGGTTGTCGGCTTTCAAACCGTCGACAGCAGACCTTATTGACCAATGGATCTTGGAGATGGCCATGGTACGGAAGAGGCAGACCGCTGGTTGAGAATGATATGGACCTGAAAATGTAGACTGCCAACGATTTGCAAGCCTAGATCCATCGTAGACGCTGAAGGTGATTCCTTAACCACTGAAAAATGCGACCACCGAATATACTTTGTACGCCAGATATTTATTAACCCGGATTTGATTGACCAGATTGATGACACAGGAAGGTATGCTGCTAGTGTAGATTGACCATACGGATCCGTACGACAATACGGAATCTGCAGAAGCTAACGAGGGGCAAAAAAATTTTGCCTTTTTTTTTAACTTCTCTGATTTGGGTGTTTGGACAGCTAATCTATACATATTTGGGCCTCCTGATTACAACTGTGATGTCGATTTCGCTCCAAGACACTCCTAAAACACTGCTCCCAACAAAACCTCTCCAATGAAGGAAGGAAATTGCAGATTAGGCTCTAATACCATGTAAGAGTCAATGTGACTCAGCAAGCCAGGATCACCTGCAATCAAGACAATCTTCCACACAAAGATAACAGAGAAGATGCTAAAACAATGGAGCAAGATTCTATACAATTGTCATGTGAAATACAATGAGAGAGCCTTGCTTATAAAAGCAAGGTGAGAGCTAGAAAGGTGGAGTGAAAGGTGGAGTGGAAAGTAGAGATATTCCTACAACATGTGACAATTAGAGGATGATAACTAATTGCACATGTGGAGGATAAGACAACTCACTCCAACTATCAACAACTCAACACACAACTAGACTCAACTAGAAACACCTAGAAGACTCACTAAGTCAACTTAACATGTGTGAATTATGTGTTCACACCAACACGTCCCTCCTCATAGAAATGCCTCTCTTGGGCATTTAACAAGGTATAAAAGGAACATAAAGTGGAGGATAAAAGTTCAAGCAACACAATGAGATATCATTCGAATTAAAGCAGATTTACAAGCACAATTACAAGAAGATTTGAACAAATGTAAAGCAAAAACATATGTAAAAGAAGTGCAAGCAGATTTGTCAATGAGTGCAAATGGAGAACTAAGGATATATATATATATGAAAAGAGAACGTTCAAAGAGAAGCATAGAATAATGGAGCAGATATAAGTGAGAATAAGAAATGTACGGGAATCATTTAAGGATGAGGAGTGGAGTGATGGAATGAGTGTAGTGTAGTGAATACAATAGAATTAGATATATATGGAGATCAATAATGAATGGGTGGAGCATTGAAGATATAATATATACAAGGAGAAATAAATGAAGAAAAAGATATATATAAGGAAGAAAAATCAAGAGGAAGAGTGATATCAAATAGGAGATCAAATTGACCACCATCCATTGAAGAAGCAACATCTCAAAGGTCATATTTTACAGAAGTGGTTAGTGCCTCCTAAAAGGAAGAGATTGGTGTCTTTTGCTAAGTTGGTGCTCGGTTGTGGGGATTGGTGTCTATAGTGGGTTGGTGCCTACAAATTCTATAAGTGGGGATTGGTGTCTCCAGTGGGTTGGTGCCTACAAAGAAGATTTGTAAGAGCAGTAGGTTGGTGCCTACAAAGTTTGTAAGAGAAGTTTATATAAGCAATATTTTGCCGTGGTTTTCTCTCGAAAGGGTTTCAACGTAAATCTTGTGTTCCTCGTGTGTTGCATAATTGGTATATCTTATGAGATTGCTATTGTTATGGTTGATAAGTTTTAAAAAAGACACAAAGATTGTCTTATATTGATTCACCCCCCCCTTCTCAGTATAAGTGTGTGCTCATCAATTGGTATTAGAGCGGGTTCCTTCGGAGATAGTCTAACCACTTGAAGGTAGATCTTGAAAGCACACATGGCTAGTCAAGAAGGAAAAGAAGAGATGGATTTAGAAGAAGAGAATGACGAAATAGATGGGGAAGTGGATTTGGAAGAGGAACTTGTGTGTGCGCTAAATGAAATCAAGAAACTTAGGAAGAAGGATTTGAAGCAAAAATTACAGCTTCAAGAGGATTGTGAATCTAAAGCAAAAATGTCACAAAGTCTTGAGGAGTCGGAGAAAATGATCATCAATCTGAAAATTCAAATTGAAGAGGCAAAACGAATTGAGGAAGAGGTAAGAATTCAATTAAAAGCAAAGAAGATTGTGAGAGGCGTGAGTCCAAAATTGTTTCTTTAAGAAAGGAATTGGAGCACTGAAACTCTGGATGATATTATAAATTGTCAAAGGCCAACATTCATGAAAACTAGTATTGGATATAAGGAAAATCAGATGGCCAACAAAGAAGATTCCAAAGAGCCACCAAAGAAGACAAATGAGGAAAAACCAAAGAGTTATGCTAATGCTCTCAAAAGTCCCATCAAATGTGGAAGTGGCAAGAAGAAAGATACTCAAGTTCCACAAAAAATAGGGACTACAAAAGATAACAAGGACAAATTTAGAAAATCCTTTCCTCTGAGGCAAGCGCACATGACCAAGCTTCAAAACTCTTTCTACGGTTATTGTTTTTCATGTAATCACTTTGGTCATAAAGCAAGAGATTGTAGGACTCGTGCAAGAAATTTTGGTTGGAACAAGTATAGAAGTCCTTATGGGTTCTCAAATAGGAACTATAAATCATTTGCACCTTTAGTGGATTACAATGTTGTATGCTATAAGTGCAACAACTTTGGACATACAACACACTTTTGTAGAAGTGGTTTTATGTAACTCCCCAGGCAGAACAAGAAAGTGGAAACCATGCATAAACATAAAGGAAAACCTACAAAAGTTTGGAAGAGGAAGCAAGAGCAAGAAAAGGAGAAATCTATGATTGTGCAAACTGCATTTCATGCACAAGAGGTATCACTAAGTTCATAAGGAGAAGTACGAATTCAAGGGGAGCTAATCATTGCATTATCTTTCAGCTCTATCGAGAAGCCAACTCAAAAGATGAAGTATTAGAGAAAGAGAAGATATGGTTGGAAAGAAGAGTGAAAAAGTTGATCAAGACAAAGTTGATGTCCTAAAACAGGAACACGGAAAACTTGAAGAGACTTGGATATCTATTGAAGAACCATTTTTGCAGGATGTGTTTAAAATGCATGATCAATTGTTTGGGTCTACTAATCTTGTGCAATATTTTGGAAATGCTCAGATCTTAGATGACGAGATGTTGATGCCATTATTACCTTTCCAAAAGGAATGGCTAGCTTGGAGTCTACAACAATGAGAAAAGAGAATATGAATGTTGAAGAAGATGACATGGATGTTTCCAATGATCTATTTGTGGATGGAAGAATAATGAATATCCCTTTTTTCCATTGATGTCAAAGGAGGAGAGTTGCAGAAAGGGGGAGAGTTACAGCAAGGGAAAGTTATAGGAAAAGGGAGAATGATGTTGTTGATGTCAAGAGAAAGAATTACAAAAAGGGCAAGTCTTTTTGTGAAAGCACTAAACTTCCCTTTGCCATTGATGTCAAAGGGGGAGAGATACAGAAAAGGGGAGAGCAGTACAAAAAGAGGGAGAATTATCTTCTTATAGTATTAACAGAATATTTCTTTGCAAGGTTGTCATCAATGACAAATGGGGAGATTGTTGGAAATACAATTGTCATGATTGTCAAGAATGTCATTGGTGTCGTTGCTAGTCCAAGAAAGATGTAATTGATGTCAAAGGAAAGATATTGATGTCAAAGAAAGAGGAAAATCATTATAGGCCAAAGGCCATAAAGTACGATGCAAATAAGATGCAAATAATGCAAATATTTGCATATGCAATTATTCAAATATGCCACAACAATAAATTATTTGTATACATTGTCCTAAATAGGAAATTATAAGGACTTTGCAAAGGTGGCACTCAAACTCTTTAAAACGTGCAAAGAATGACTTGGAATTGCAACAACTAGGCATATGAAAGGCAAATTTTTTAAAAAATAGAGTGAAGATCCTTTAATATTTAAGCACAAGATAGCATGGACCTTTATTAAAAAAAATTCATTGACACTTTTCATAAAGCCAAAGAAAATTTAAAATACACTGCAACAAATTGAAGGTATATCAATGGTGGGATGAAAATTCTTTCTCCCTGACAACTGTTAGAAATATAATTGTCATTGATGTCAAGAATGTCATTGATGTCATTGCTGGTCCAAGACAGATGTCATTGATGTCAAAGGAAAGATATTGATGTCAAGGAAAGAGGAAAATCATTATAGGCCAAAGGCCATAAATCATTTCATCAAAAAGATAGCAAAGTTGGCCGACTTCATGTTATTTATGGCAGCACTCTAATTATAATTCCTATGCAAAAATGGCCAACTCATTCAAGATATGGCAACACTAGATTTGAATGAAATAAGTACACATAATATTAGCGAAGGTTCTTCATGAAGATTCATGTTATATGCTAAAGGCAGAAGAATGTTCAAAATGGGAAAATTATAGAGTTGATCATTATGGGCCGACTTTACCTTAACAAATGCAGCGATTTAATTCATGTTCAATAAAGGTGGCTGATCCTCATAAGAAATTGTGGATTAAACATATGTATAAATAAGTTCAACATAAAGATGGGAAGCGGTTATGTTTAAAGAGTATTAACAATAAAAGGGAATTACACTAAGTTAAAATCAGGCCGACTCATTTCATGGTAGCACTTATGGTTAAGGAGAATGTTAGCAAATTTGTGAATGAGTGCAAATGGACAAATAAAGATATATATAGGATATGGAAAGAGATCATTCAAAGAGAAGCATGGAATAATGGAGTAGATATAAGTAAGTATAAGAAATGTACGGAAATCATTTAAGGATGAGAAGTGGACTGATGGAATGAGTGAAGTGGAGTGAATACAATAGAATGAGATATATATGGAAATCAATAATGAATGGGTGGAGCATTGAAGATATAATATATACAAGGAGAAATAAATGAAGAGAAAATATATATATATATAAGGAAGAAAATCAAGAGGAAGAGTGATATCAAATAGGAGATCGAATTGACCATCATCCCTTGAAGAAACAACATCCCGAAGGTGATATTTTGCAAAAGTGGTTGATGCTTCCTAAAAGGAAGAGATTAGTGTCTCTTGTTGAGTTGGTGCCCGGTTGTGAGGATTGGTGTTTCCAGTGGGTTGGTGCCTACAAATTCTGTAAGTGGGGATTGGTGTCTCCAGTGGGCTGGTGTCTACAAATTTTGTAAGTGGGGATTGGTGTCTCTAGTGAATTGGTGCCTATAAAGAAGATTTGTAAGAGTAGTAGGAGTAGTAGGTTGGTGCCTACAAAGTTTGTAAGAGAAGTTTATTTAAGCAATATTTTGCCAAAGGGTTTCCACATAAATCTTGTGTTCCTCTCGTGTTGCATAATTAGTAGATCTTGTGTGATTGCTATTGTTATGGTTGTTAAGTTTTAAAAAAAGACAAAAAGATTATCTTATACTGATTCACTCCCCACCCCCCTCTTAGTCTAAGCAAGTGCTCATCAACAACATCACCAATCAGTTGGTGTAGGTTGACGATCTAAGCAAGTCAACAACACAAAGAAAAAACTAACACAACTACAAATTAATCAATTGCAAAAGATTGAGCCTCAAGAATTTACAACGAATTTTCAAGGTTCTTTCTCCTAGCTACGGCACCAATCTCTTTCTTAAGGTTTAGCCTTGGAGTGATTGTTTCAATAGGCTCCCTCATTTGACTACTAAACATTTGATCTCATAATTACACTCATTTCCATTGCAATCGTTTCTAGGTGTAAGATGTGACCTAATAATTGGGAGCTTTCCCAATCCCAAATGTTAAAATACAAGTCATAGCCATATACCTTTTCAAATCTTTAGCTGCCCGTTTCCATTCTAGGTTCCTCTATAAATTCCAATTTAGGTTTCACTGGACAGTTCCATGCTGCAGAATTATTCTTTCCAAGCAACAGACTTCATGGTCATTATCGGGCTTCCACCCTATCCTCCAAATGTAAGTACATGCATTTCTGGTGGTGTAGTTGCTTCAAAATATGGAAAAAGATTATTTCCTTTCATAAAACAAATGGGTAAATTTTCTAATGACAAGAAAGGAAACATGTATGATCATTACACAATAAGATTAAGTAGCATTCACTGTAAATATACATTTCACAATTTCATGACATTGGATAATGTTATGAGCCATTAGACTCAATCTACACGTCAATTTATACAGATGTTAATAAAAACATGGTTACATTCTACTCCATTTAGCATCAGGTTAAAAACTATTTACATTGCACATATTTAAGTATGCCAAATGATTGACAGAAAATGACTAGTAATTGTGTCATGCTAATAATACTTTAATTGCTTAATTTATGGGAAATCCACATACCACTATATCTAAAGAAAATACTGTGAAACAGATTTTTACCACTGAAATTATCGTCTTGATAGCAATATTCTGGAACAAGATGTAAAACCTAGAGTGAACAAAACACTGTCTTGGAATATATGTTAACAGAAAAACATCGGAAATAAGCAAGATTCAGCTCAATATATACTTGAGAAAGAGATTATTTCGGTAATTCAAACAATCAACCCCTGCCTGCATGATAGAAACTTGGGTTGGAATGACCAGATGGTGATAATGAAGAGTAAATCCTCCATCTTTAAGTCCTCTAGTTAAAAGTCTAGTCAAATAAGATAACTGAAGCTTACATTGTGGGGCATGCAATTTAATTAACAGATTGCATGATTACCGCAATTTGATGTTCCAGGGTAAGAAACTAGTCTCAAGCCTGGGTTGCATATCAGAAATGTATGTTACTGTTTCATTTCTGTACTTTACAATTATTAATGACAAATAATTGCATGTTCAAATGATATGAAGTTTCACATCTTTCTTGCAACTTTTTATTTGCATACTGCAAGGAATTTGTGGTAGTTAATGTTTAATCCAAGTAGTGTTTCCTATCCAAGAATTCCTTGACTGGAGTTGAATCAGAAACATTAATGTTTGACAGAAGAATGCTGATCCAAAGCAAGGATGATTCCCACGTAGCCAGAAAATCAACAAGAGGCCATCCATAATTTGCTGATAAAAAATTCAAACACAAATGTAATAACTAGCACATCAAAGAGTAACGTTCGAAAACCATTCATAGCATATCAAGGAGACCCCAATATGAATAGAAAGGAAAAAAAAAAGTTGCAAAAAATTTGCCTTCACAAATGGAAATTTTCACTGGATGTTTTGTATGGCAGTAAGATCGTCTCCAAAAGCTAAGTCACTAAAATGATACTCCGTACTGTCAGTTTTGTTTGAGACAGAAAATTTTATAAAGAAAACTACTATGCATGCTAAAATTAAATATCAAGAAAGCCAGATATACGTGCTATAAAAGATTACAAGCATGAGCATTGGAACAAATCACATTTAATGCAACATTTTGCCACTTTCCCATATAACCCAGAACTAGTCAAAGGAAAACCAACTCAACTGTTGTAAGATGAAAGTAATCACATTAGTAGCTTTCATCAATGATTCAATAGCCATTCAAGCCATTTCCATTATAGGAATGCAAAGTTCCATTTCTTCCAGATCTTCTGAAATCAATTTCAGCTGCTTCATCTGTCATCTCTGTATCTTCTGAAACTAAGATTTCTGTATTCCTCATATCCTTTCTTAAAATGCTAGCAAGACTCGAAATGGCCTCTGTTTGCTGGCGTAAGAGCTGAATGTCAAATAGCAAACAGGTCAATTTTCATATTTTTCTCATCGCCGAAGAAATATTAGATTAAATATCAAATTGGCATACCTCATGCATGTCACCCAGACTTTGTTCGTCTATTTTGGCCAATCCAGGAAGCAAGGTATGTGCTCCTTCATCTTGAGATTGTACTCGAGAAATTGACATAAGAGTATAGATCCTACGCGGCAATTCTGCACCAGGTCCTTGAAGCTGCTACAATATTTAGTCTCTTAAAATAGAACATTATTCATATTCTAAAGTCCAAGAACTAATAAAATTCTAAGCATTCGTATCAGGATAAAGTCTACGGGCAAAATTATATTGCACATAAGAGAAAATAATTAAAAGCTGTCCAAACTGGAGTCTATTTCAAAGACCAAAACTCACTTGCCGACTCAGCGTACGCAATTGCACACCTAAGAAGGCTTCCTCTCTTGTGGTTGGCATACGAAATCCTTTTCCCTCTAAAGCCTCCACAATCCTCATAACCTGCTTTTTCACTAAAATGCTTAGTCAGCGCAGAAAAAAAACATACATACTTCAAAATTTTAAATTATTCAAGAGGGAAAGAAATTTGCTGTGTTGACAAAGGATCTAAGACATTGATTCCATGGCCATAGTATTTTAACCATTAAGCAAAAAATAAGCACAGAAAAAAAACATACTTTAAAATTTTAAATTATTCAAGAGGGAAAGAAATTTGTTGTGTTGACAAAGGATCTAAGACATTGATTCCATGGCCATAGTATTTTAACCATCAAGCAAAAAATAAACAAAATCTGCAATATCAAAAGTAAAAACACAATAATATAATCCATACACATACTTAAATTGAGGTCTGGAAGTATCAAAGGGAGGAACAGTAGACCGCGTGCTCATGTTTTATAGCCACTTAAATCATAACTAGGTTTTGATGAATGGCTGGAGTTAGAGATTCTCACAATCACAGATTATACTCCAGAAGTTTCATAGGGGACAGTAGCCCTCATCCTTATGTTTCATATCCGCTTTAATCAGCACTAGGATTTAGTAAATGGCCACCATAGCTTCCAAGCAAAAGCCATCTTTGGCCTATACAAAGTTTATAACCACTATGATGTGAAAAAACATGTTATATGACCACAATAGCATGCAAAAACTGTGAGCTATGACCATAGTAGTGGAAGTTTAGACTCTTCAAAATTAGAACTGGATAATAGGGAAAGTACAAAATCATCTTCTATAACCAGCGGTGGAAAACCACCGCATGTGCTATAACCTCGGTGGAAATCTATAGCATGTGCTATAACCACATTGATATAGAAAACCTTGAGCCATAACCATGTGCTATAACCAAAACATGGTAGCCGACAAAACCACAATACACTATAAACTAACCACCCAAACAATAGCGATGTTGAAGATAGTGTGCTATAACCTAACCACTCAACCCACAATAGCATACGAAAAGTGTGCTTAACCTAGCCACTCAAACCACAATAGTATCCAAAACAATGTGCTATAACCTAACCACCCAAACCACAATGGTGTATAAAATTTTAGTAGTGTACAAAACATCATGTGCTATTTGTGGCATACAAACGGTGTGTTATAACCTAACCACATTAGTTTACAAAACTGTGTTAGAGCCATATTGGTGGATAAAACAGTGTGCTAAACAACAGTGATATATAGCCTTATAGGCTTTAGGTCATCAAGACCACAATGAAGAGTTTAACATTTTGAGGGATCCAGAAATTTGCAATGGAAACGAGAGAAGGGAAATGGCAGCTGAAGAGAGAAATCAAAGTGGTAGTTTAGTTGGGAGTTCAATTGCCCTTCCAAGTTATTGGGAAAGTATGCCAAGGGTCCATTCAATAAGAAGGCCCCTTCGGCAATTTGCAACAAGAATAGATGGGAATAAAACAGTTAATTCAAGGGGGGCTTGCATATGGAAATGTCATTTTTGCCCCCTTCAATACCAGGGCAGCATTACTGAAGTGAATGCACAGCTCCTACATATATCTGGTAAAGAGATTGGGGTATGCAGTAAGTTCAGAATTGAATGAAGGGTTGATATAATCAGATTGTATAATCGTGGCATTTGCACATCCTCTGTTACCCTAGCACCAACACCTTCTAGAACTATCGATACTCAACATGTGCAAGTTCATGTTTTTGAGTTGAATGCAATAGAGCCTAAAGGGAAAAATATGACCACAAAGTTAGCTCCAAACCCACTGGTAGATATGTTCAATGTACAGGGCAAAGATGAGGTAGATGATGCCACTAGAAAAGAATTCTCTACCAATGGCAATCTATTCCATGTTGCCTTCTCTCCTTATATTAGGGAGGCCATGTCCAAGGTTTCACAAGCAAGGCATTTATATGTAGGAGCCAAAAGAGACAAAATTGAAGGCTACTATCTTCAATAAAAACTATTCCAAGATAAATGTATTGATGGAGGAAATGAAGATCACATGGGTGCAACATTATCATGAATGGGTTGACAAACAATAGACACCGCCTACTCATCAATATCAAGGTCACATGTAAGGAGAAACCCCACTTCCTCAAGGTAATTGATCGTTTGAGGAACTGCAAGAATGTGGAGTTCCAGTTTTAGATCCTCAAAAATGTCATTGTGGAGATTGGCCCTAACAATGTGGTAAAGGGTATGACAAATGCGGCATGTGTGTGTAGTGCAGTCAAGAAGTGCACCCCTTCTTGTGTGCATGCCATGAATAATACACTCAAAGACATCAACAAGATTGAGAGGATCGAATAGGTTATAGCTGACGCAAGTGCTGTGCAAATGTTTATTTGCAATCACCTCACACTATATGCACTATTTCTGTCCTCCAAGAAGGAATTCATCAAACTCCTTGAAACCAAATATGCATCCTACTTCATTCTATTGGAGAGGATGATTGAGTTGCAAGGGCTCTTGCAACTAATGATCATGACACAAGAATAGAATAAATGGGTCAAGTCCAAGATAGAGCAGCCGTTGAGGATGAAAATGCATAACCTGCGTCATATCCTCAATTGTTTGGATGATCAAATATGGGGACTCTAGCACTTCTACCCTTGGGGAGATATATGAGTGCATCAATAGCATGTTGGCTAAATGAAGGATGTTGTTTGATAGAAAGAAAGAAAGAAAGAAATTATATTAATGACCAAGAATAGGTCAATAGGAATAGAACATACATCAGTTACAATAGCGAAAATACTGAGCAAAAAGGTCCCTTAACGCTAAGCTAACAAAATAAAACAAGAAAAGCAAGAAGACGATGAAAAAATCAAACGGGGATACCAGATAAACCTAACACAGTAACCCCGAAACAAGTACAAGAGTAAATAGTTGTGTGAGGGGAGGACACCTCAAAGAGGTGGGAGTTGATGAAGACCAAAGCTAGCAATCAAGGTTGGAAGCAAATACCATTAGGTGTTTGTACCTCGCCACACATTGGAAGAGCTAATGACATAAACATCTATCACTCTAGGAGTACCAATGCAAGATCTGAAACTGCTCATTTGTGAGTATCCAAAGCTAAGGGGGCTAGGCTAGTGTAATGTCCCCATTGTCGGGTTCTCTTGCAGTACAGTTGGCACTGACCTTGTGGATGTGTGTCAACGTAATCAGAGGGGTTATTTAATGATTCCAATGAGCTTAGGTGGTTTGGAAGACTCATATGCCACTTTCCAGGGTGATTTCCGGCTTCTGGTGTGCTCTCCAAGATTGCGTCTATTTACAGTAAGTCGCCTAGTTGTGGCTCCATTTATCATTATTCTTCATCTGGATCACTCCAATGCAATCAGTTTCCGATTTTGATGCATTCCAATAGTTTCCACAAAATGGGTGTATTAATGGTTTTATTTTAATTATTTTACTAAGGTTGCCACATATTATTTAAATATTTAAAAAGCACCTTAGTGTTATAGCTTGTCGGAACCGGAATGAAATGTTTTAAATCATGGATGCATAAAACAGGGAACTTGCATGTCAAATTATCATTATTTTAATAAAAAGGTCTTTTTCGAAGCTAAAAGGGAGTTTAAACTAAAAAGTGAATTTGAAATATAAGTTTCTGGAGAGTTCAACGGAAAAGTATAAAAGGAGGTTGTGAGAGCTCATTTGGAATATGCAAATTATTATATTTTCCTCTGATGAAACCCTCGTGGTTTTAGGAGAGTGAACTTGGTTCATCTCAGCGTTCTTGAGGACGAAAACCCTCTTGGAGAAGAATAGTTGCGGTGGTGAAAGATCCACCTAGGTTATTATAGTGTGACTTATTCAAAGTTATAGTTTGTGCGGGAAAGGTTTGCTGGTAGATTTATTTAGAATCTACGCTTGTGACGAATGTTGGTCGATAATGGTATTTGTGTTGAATATCTATATTTTCCAATGCTGAATGTTTTACAAATTTATTGGAGATTTGATAAATAATAAATTTTTGGAGACTAATGTTAATTTTCCTTGAGAATAGTATGATGGATATAGTTCAATTATTTGTTGCTCCCACCTTGGTGAGTGATGGTCATTGCAGATATTTCATTGTGTTGGTATGTATATCTTTAGATGATGCTTTGATGTTTGCAGTGGGTTGGGTGTGTTGGTGTGCTCAGATTCACCCCTTTGAAACTTGGGAATTAAGTGTCGATGATGTGTTATCAGTTTGTGACCGCAGAGGCATTCCCAGGATAGCTGATTTCAGAGTTGGTTTTGTTGGCATCTTCTATACTAGCCACTTGTCAAGGATTGATCTGTCTCATTTTAGCAACATCATAAGGAGAGATGTTGAGGTTTATGTTTTTTGGTTGAGCAAGTTATCTTTCTTGTTACCTAGGATCGTGTCAAGTATAGGGATTGCAGTTATGGACCTCACTGAGATGCCTTGGCAGGAGATGTTTCATGGTATAGGTTTCAACCCTTACAGGTATTTCAGTTTGGGTTTTGATGATGGTTACTTTTGGGGGTTCCAAGAGAGGAGAGTCCTAGGAGGCAATCAATTTCCCCTAGAACCTCTCCTAATACCCAAGGCCAAAGTACTACTGGTGACAAGGAAGAACCCAGTAGTGTGAGCTTGCCCCCAAGACCTGCAATGTCAGTGAGAAGTCCTAGACCCCACCTTGTAGTTCTATGATGAGCATGTTAGGTCTATCATGCAAAGGAGGTTGAAGAAGCTGAACACTCCTTTGCACATGACTGCCTATGCACTAAATCCAAAATTGTATATGTAGAGGCGTGATAGACTCCCCTGCATAAATGACAAGGAAATAAAGAGGGGCTTCATGAAGGCTATTATGAATATGAATAGTATAGAGGAAGCTAGATTGATCTAACACAAGTGGACCAAATTTGTCAAAATCAAAGGCTACATGAGTCTAGAAAAGAGAGTTGGAAACCTTGGTGCAAGAGAACCCAATGAGTTGGAGCCAATTGTATAGGTCTCCATCATTGATACGAACACTAGCCATTTGGCTCTTGTCACATGGTTATTGTTCCTCTATTACTACGTGGAACTCGTCTACATATAGTTTCATCCATTCTATAAAAAAGAACAGGCTTACCTATAGGAAAGAGGAGAACCTTGTGGTTGTACATAGTGTAGTGGATCTCATGGATCACGAGACAATTTACTACAAGTAGAATCTAGCAGCACAATGGGATGTAGAGCCTGAGGAGCTAACACAAATCGATGAGGATCAGGCTACACATATAGGGTAGGTTGAGGTCCAGTTACAAGAACAAGATGAGTCTACCAATTCCAGCAATCAGTATGCCACAACATTTGGATCAGACAATGAGTTAAATTAGCCCTTGTATTTTGTGTGTTGTCAGTGATCATTGGATCAATTAATTGTCAATTTGTCAAACTTGTATAAATGATTAATTGCATCCTTTTTTATTGTTTTTTGTAATTATTTTTTGAAGTATTAATTTAATATATTTTTTTAATAGTTGTCCCCTTGTCATCTCCATTGTAAGGCCCACCTATGTTAGCTCTTGCCTTGTTCTGGTTTTGTGTTAATGCTTAGGCTAGAGCATGATTTAGGACTTGGTCATTAAGTGTTTAAAGGACTATCTATGTCTGGTGCTTGAGCAATGTCATGATTGTGATTATATGCTTGTATTGGTGGCATATGTTGTTATTTCTTGTTTGAACCTGTGTGACTTATTCAACTTCACTATTGTCATTAGTATATGTTGATAGTAAATTAGTTTATTGGTTCAACATTATGAGTTGATTTAATGATCAAATGTGATTTAATTAATTACAAAATCTAACATTATGCTAGATTAAAAGGTTAATATTGAGTTTTGTTTATGATATGATGTGATGGCAAGATGTGTCTGTGTATCCTGTTTGATTTTATATTCTCATTGGTTATTATTATGCAGCTTCAGCTATTGTATTGTAAAGATGCACTTGATGTTTAAAATGAGTGTGTAGGCAAATGTCAGACAAATGGTGATTAATTTGGAGACAGTCGATTTGGGTATGTTGCTTATATAACATACCCTGTTAGATTTCGAATGAGGATGTCCCCTGTGTTAAACCAGTAAACCAATCATTTGAATTGCTTACAATTCTAGATTTCCTTGATTGTGTGAAACCTGTAAAGTGGTTGTCCTATTTGTGTGTTGAGCTTAATTATGTATTGCATTTTAGTTGTTTAATTTCAGAAATAGTTTAATAGCTTTCAAAATAATTAAATGTATTAGAAAATTAAAGGAATACGTTTGGATTATTCATGCTGATTTTTCATGCTTGAGAAAAAGTCAAAATTGCATTCTAGTTGTAAAAATAAAGTGGGATTTATGCATATATTGCTTGGGTATATTTTTTACTAGTTAAAAGGGTAAAATTGATTAAGTCAAATGATATAAAGGTGTGTTTATAATATATTGCATTGGATAATGAATATTACCCATTTGTTGTTAAATAGCTTGTTAGTGGGAAATGGGGAAAAAATGTTAATTGAAAAATTGCTTTTTGGTATATAAGGAGAAGGGGCAAAAGAGTTGGGTGATCTTTTCATTTTGCATTGTTGTTTGGAATGAAATGTGGAAGAGGAAGAAGAAAAGGAATTTGGGCATTTTGGCATTCAAAACCTAGAAGCTGAATTTGAAAGGAAAAGATTGGATTGTTGCAAAGATTGTTTGGTGTGAGAGGTTTGAATAGAAGAACAACAACCTTCTTTGCCACCTATTGCTCATCTAAGGTATTTTTCTTGTATTTTATTTACAACAAACATTAAGAAATGAAATGGGATATATGAACAATCTTGTGGTGTGCAATGGGTTTGTTGTGTGCTTTGGATTGTGCCAAAGGAGAGCTTCCTTTGTGTTTGTTTTATTTTAAATTCTACAAAGGAAAGGAAGAGAAGTAATTAAAATTTGAACTTAGGGCTTCATACAAAATTTTCCAAAACCTTGAAAAAGGATGAACAGAATGCTTCTCTTATATCCTTGGTTGATTTGGAATATTTTGTAACTTTGATTTTGCAAGTTTGAGAATTTTGATTGAAAATCTTCCAAGACTCCATTATGATTCCGGGTGAATAGTAAAAAGTTTTTTTTTTTTTAAATTTAAATTTTCTCATGAGTTTGTATTTTGCAGAGATATGATTAATGAGATAGATTTGAGTCAGTCTATGATTAGGATGCAAGTGTGAAGAAAGAGGATGACTTGCACGCATTTTCTTGTATCTCAAAGGTTTGTGGGAATCTTCATGAAAATGCTTGTTGTATGTAAAAGATTGCTTTATAATCCAATTTGAATGATTGGGTGTGCTTAGATAATGCATTGTGCAAATTTTTGAAAATGTGAAAAAGCTTCAAAGGACTCCATTTATGGAGGTCTTGGAAATTGCTGGAGTCCTTATAAAAGTTTGAAAATATGACTTTTTGGAGATTTAGGACTATTGGCATGTTTTTATTTGGCAATGATATGTCAAATGCAATGGAAATTGATTGGTTTATGTTTGAGGTTTATGTATTAGTGCGTGAACCATATATTTCCCTTCCTAAGATCCAATTGTCCAAATTGGCACTCTTAGTGTGCATAGGAACTAAGAAATAGTGAGGGCATAGAGTGGCCTCTCTCCTCCCGACCTCATTGAATGCAATGAAAAGGTTACAGTATGACAATTGTCAAAGCAAGTTGTATCCAATTTGTTTTTGAGATGAGTATGTGTTTGCATTGGTGTGTGTGCTTGTCAAGCCCCATTTTTATATGGTGTGTGTGTGTGTGTGTGTGTGTGTATTTGCATTGTCTGATTTGACATCTCTTAGCCTAATGGGGTGGACCTCAGGGATCCACACAATTGGATGGTGGACTAATCACCACTAGTCATGGTTGTTGGATTGTTGAGATGCACTTGGAGGAGCTAAGATGTGCTTGGAGCAGCTTCAAATGATTTGTTCCATTTCAATGTGAGTATATGTAATTGATTTTATACTTCATAAATTTGGTTGTCTCGTACTTGAATGCATGGTTGTTTGTGTCACAACATTATTGGCACATGGGCATGCATTGTGACGGTTATGTTGCAATTGTAATGTGAAAAATTTTGTTAGCCTGTGTTTTGTCTGTTAATGTCCTAGGTGTATTCTCGGGTCACTACATCTGATATCAAAGCACACATCTTGCAACACCAAGAGCTCTGAGGTGTGTGTGCATGTGGTTGTAGTACTGATCCATTGCCTTGCATGTAGAGTTTATGTTGCCTTGGCTTGATCAAGGTCTAGTAGGTGAATACTAGTATGTTGGTTAATTTGTTCTAACGCATCATGATGCTCTTGCATATGGTATTATGATTGAATTCTATTCATGTCTAAAAAGGTTAATTCTAATTGTTGTCATTAAAAAACTTCTTAGAAAATCCTGTGTGGCAATTGGATTATGTGGTGATGTATGAGAAAGTTGCATTTTGACACTAAGTAATGAAAGGAAAGGAATTGTGTTTTGTGTTCCCTTGTGAATATGAATACCCCGCTGTTAGTGTTTATGCAATGTGTTGTGAACACCCTATACATGATTTGTGTATCCTTGAGCTTGTGACATTGAGTATCCAACCTCAAGTTGTGTGCATTGTTGCAAGTATGGTGGAGTCATACTTGTGTGATTGCTTGTTTTGCCTTGTTGAAAGCCAACCTCTGAGTTGATGACCTCAACATGTATGGAGTTAAGTAGGGGTAGTAGAACATTTAGGAAGATTATGGTGCTATGTTGCTATCTTAGCCTAGAGTGATCCTTGTCAACCATACCTTCCTTTACAAGGTACACGCCTACTCCTTATTGATAGAACCATTGAGTTGGCTCACCGTGCTAGCCTATCTTGCCTTGTTATTCCTAATGATGTTATTGCATCCCAATACATCATCTCAATTATGGTTACTTGGTACTTGAGAATGACATCAGCTTTGGGATTCATCGTGTATTTTGAGCACATGTTTGTTCTTACATTTGATTTATTATATTGTTGTTTATGGGATGTGTTATATTTGGAAGCATTGGCATTGTGATAGAGTTAGCAATTATGAATATTAATATCTTGGTAATATAATAGAATACTAATTGTTCAAAATTTGATTTAGGCTATGTGATGGCAAGTGAAACTTATAATCTCATGCTATATGCTGAAGTAGGGGTCTTAAATACTTAATGCTTAGTTTCTTGGATCATATGAGTTTGTATGCACGTAGTTGAACTTGAGACATGGACCTCTGCATACTAAATTGTCCATGTAGTTGAAACATGGATCTCTGTATAATACTGAATAATGATTAATGAAGGTGCACGTGTTATTAGTTGGACCGTGAATTACCTCCTTACTTATTGGTGACTTAATGTTAGTCACTTAGTACCATAATGTGCAATTTTGTGCAATTTTGAGGATTGTGGACATTTCTTTCAGTTATTGATGAGTTTTATAATTACTTGTTAAGGCCAGCGGTGATTATTTTATCCTTGTATGTGAATAGCTTAGCCACAAATCTTTGACATTTATTTATCTTATTGTTGGAATTGAAATGCCTTTCTTCTGGTATTCTTTGAATTTTTGTGGTGGCTAAGCTAGATCTATAAGGAACTTGCACCAAAATTCTTGCATGAAACCTGCCCCTTCTCCACACCCATATTGAAATGGTTCTAAGAGTGTCTTGTCTTTGCAACTATGACATATTAAAAATTTAACTACTATATCCTAGAGGCAGGAACCAACAGCCCTACAGTTAAATTAAGAAACTAAGATATAGAAATCATAGAATAACAAAAAGTACATAAAATACAAGAAAATTTTCCAAACAAAACAAGAAGAATACAAGAACGATAAAAATCAAGGGTTTTTAATTTTGTTCCATCTTACATTTTGAATTTAGATTATATAAGTAGAAAAGATGATGAAGAATAAAAGAGAAGGAATAAAACAAGAGAAAAAAAGAGAAAATGATTTACAATTTACATTTTGTAGATGCTTAAAAATATGTTAAAATAAAAGCCAACCTCTTCTATCAGATCCTCATATGCACAAAATTGCCACTAATCTACTTGTATTCAGCTCTTGCACAAGAAGAACTAGCCCCTTTGAACAGAAAATTGGAAAATCACAATAAGAGTCAAGTAAGTGTGAGAGAGAGTGAGGAGAATGAAAAATGTCATGGGAGAATGAAAAATGTCATGGGCAAATGAAAACAAGTTGTAAAAGCTCATTGGACTATTCTAAGGCTCAAGTTGGCTTGTTAAGATTTTATTTTTATCTTTTTTATTTAAAAGACTTTTTTCCCTTGTTTTGGGCTTTTGGGCCTCTATGTGAGCCTAGGATTCTGTCATGTCCCCTTTTTCAAAATTAAAATAATCAGGAGACCCGTAGCTTATTCCTTTATTTCCCATAGGCTAAGAAATAAAGTTAGAGAAATAATTTAATAAAAATATTTTAAGTTAGTCCTAGTAACTTTATAACATTATAAAAGGAAAACTTAAGTATTATTATTAATAAAGTAGTCTTATATAATATTTTATTAAAGTGTTTTAAGTTAACACTTTGGAGGGAAAATGAAATTCAAATTTGAAAATCCAAAAAGGAGTCTATAAAAGGAGGAGAATTGCACAAAAGACAGTATCCATTATTTATTGAAATCAAACCTTTTTATGAGAGCTTGAGCACTTGTGTTCATCTCCTAGTTCCATGGGGACGCGTCCCCCCCGTAAAATACAGCCGTCCCCACGTCTCCCCGTTTCCGAGACGGGGAGACTTCTGGGAAACGTCCCCACCATCCCCCGCCGTCCCCCCGCCGTACCCTGCCGTCCCCCGCCGTCCCCCACCGTCCCCCAGTTTTGCCGATGTATTTCTTTGAGGCATTCTGTCAAACAGTTCACGTGCTTTGTCTATGCTTCCACATTTTGCATACATGTCTATGTTAGTTGTGGAATTTGGCTTTACACCAGCCAATTGCATTTGCTTTAAAATTTCTAAAGCCTGTTCAACAAATCCATTTTGTGCATATCCTGCAATCATTGCAGTCCATGAGACCACATTTCTTTGAGGCATTCTGTCAAACAATTCATGTGCCTTGTCTATGCTTCCACATTTTGCATACATGTCTAATTTATAACTAATTTATACATCTTATAGACTTCTACAGTTATACCTCTTTTTATAACTAATTTTTCAAGTACTATATGTATTTTAGCGCACCGCTCCCCCGCCACCCCCCCCGCCGCCGCCCCCCCACCGTCCCCCGCCGTCCCCAAATTTAGGCCCCCCCCCCCGTCCCCGAACCCGAAACGCGTCCCCTGCCGTCCCCCCGTCCCCGTCCCCGAAACTCCGTGGAACTATGGTTCATCTTCTCACCCGAGGAAGAAAAACCTTTGGTGTGCGGGAATTTGGAGGACGAAAATCCTCGTCCTTTTGAAGTGATTTCATCCAAAAATCACATTGGTGCTAAAAGATGAAAGCCATTTTCAATTTGGTTAAGGAAGATTTTGGAAAAAAAATTGTGCTGAAAGATTGCAAATTCAAAGTTCCAAATTTTGTGAAAGTTTTCAAAGCATTATTGTTCTATTTGTTGTTGCAAAACAAATCTAAACAATTGTTGGAGGTTTATTGTTGTCGTACCATTATGCAAGGTACTAGACAACTCCTATGTCTACCATACAAATTGCAGGCCACAACACTATTTCTATTATGGTCATTCCAAACAGCAGGGTTGTCACACACTATTGGTTTTGACCATACCCCTTCCCTACAACACGTATGTAATGTCCCCTTTTTCGGAGTGATCACCTAATGATGTCTTGATAAGCCAATTTTCACATTTTGCTAATTTTGCAAGATAATTTGAATGTGGGAATTGATAGTTAACAACAAATTTCCACAGTCCATAATATTGTAATTCTATGTTTCAGGATTTAACTGTGTGATGGATTTTTGTCTCAACGTTTTAGATCACACTCCATGATCCATCATCAAAGAATAGAGAGCAAGAGAATAGAAATGGTAGTTTTGCAGGCAAAGCAAGCTAAATAGAAGGGAAAGGGATGGCGCGGGAACCAAGAGACCACCAGGAGAAACAACAATATAAGCAAACTTCTAGTCATACAAAAAACATACAAACACATAATTATAAAAGTTAAAATACAAACACAATGAAACACATTATATATATATATATATATATATAATGAGATATAATAATAAGTATCAAATTAATATATGTGATATAAATGAACAGCAGAGAAGCAACAAGGCAAAATAAATAAACAAATATATATATAAAATCTATATAATTCTATAATTAAAGTTATAGAACTAAATATTGTGTATATAAAGAAAGCAAAAAACCAAAAAATTGAGGACTAGAAAAAGGAAAAATTAAGCAAAAAGCAAAAAAAGGATTGTATAAATAAACACTGTAAATCTATATAGAATAACCAAAGGAAGAAGAATAATTAAAAATCAACAAGTTCATATAAACCTCCAGTAAATATGCATATAGAGAAAAACACAAGGACTAATGGTTGAAAACAAAAAAGAAGAAAGAAAAAACAAATACACACACATATAAATAAATAGGTATGACTTAACAAGAAGCATAATGGCTAAGTCCACTAGAATGGTCAGGGACACACATGGAGAGCTAAGAAGAATGAAAACAAAGCAATGAACACATTATATATATAAATAAGATATATAACTATATGTATAAAATTGATATAAGAAATTATACAACAGAAGCAGATAAAAGCATCAAGGCAAAATAAACAAATATATATATAAGAGGCTAAAAATTTGTAAGATACTATAAATATAAATGTAGAACTATATAGATTGAGGACAAAAGAAAGCAAACAATCCAAAGAATAAAGGACTAGCGAAGGTGAGATAAAGAAAAAAGTAGCATGAAACAAACCAAGGAATGGAAAAATTATACCCTCATATATCTATATAGAAAAACAAAAGGAGAGTGCAATACCAAACATAGGTTAATATAATACACAAAAATATGCATAAGGAAAACAGATGATTATAAGAAGGATAAAAATCAAAATCAAAATAAGCTAAAAAAGGACTATACAAAAATTATAATATCTAGGACCTACACCAGAACAATCAACAACACACCAAGTAAACCAAGAAGGATGAAGACAAAGAGTTAAACACACCAACTAACGAACACGCATGACTGTATGAAGAAGGGGCCGCTAGGGGGGAGAGAAGTCCATTGAAATAGGCAGGAGAGGAAGAAAGAGGAAGGATCACAAAAGGTCAAAAAAGAAGACACAGAAAGTGGGGAGGAAAGGGGAAGGATCACAAAAGGTCAAAACAGAAGACAAAGAAAAGGGGGGGGGGAGGTAAGGGGGAACGTGATCGAAAGGAAGGGGCTACAGATAAAAAGGGAGGAGAGAGAGGTGAAAGGTAAGGGGGATGGGGGAGAAAAGGGGGAACAATGAAGAGGGGAAAAAAGGAAGAAAGCAAGAGTTTAAGAAAGTGGGAATTGAGTTAACCTATTTTTGTGGTAATTTTGGTGTGGTCAACTCTAGTCAAATAAATGGCCTTGAGGAGAAGCGACCCATGGGAGGAAGAAAGGAAATAAGTTTGTGATTTCTCACCTTGAGGAGGACGACATGGCTTGAGATTAATTCATGATCCATCATGTGAAGGGGTGCGCTCTCATTTGGAAAAGGAGAAATAAGGAAACAAGAAAGTATCTCTTATGTTGAGTCGGCCTAGGAGGGATTTGAAGTTGATTTAAAATAAATCTTTAATTTGTTTTATCGCCTCACTTAGCCTAAGGTCAGCCAAGGTGAAGACAAGGTGGGTTGGCCCTCTTAAGAGAGAAAATAAATAAAATAAAAATGTTTATTTGGCCTAGGTCGGTCAGCTTGAGGAGGGCAAGGAAAAATATGTATTAATACAAGGTATTGTGAGATCATTTCATGATCATTTAGCTTATATCATTTATTTCCTTTGTGTGCAACATTGTTTGCATTATTTTCCAAGGACAAAAACCCTTGTGAAAATAAGGTGGATTGGATGAAAACCCAATCTCATCTTGAAGGTGGATTCATATGGAATTCACAATTGCACTTCATTGGAGAACTACGAAGTTTGGAGCAGAATTGCATATCAGTTGGAGCAGAAATTTTATCATCATTTGAGCAGAATTCTAATCAAGTTGGAGCAGCATTTTGTTAGGGTTTAATCCCTCCACTTTGAACGCCATATCTAAGGAAGGGCAAATCACATTTGAGGGTGGATTTTGAGCAACTTGGAGGAGTTTAGCTTTTGAAGTCTACAGCAGTTTGGAGCAAATCTGTTTGTTATCTTGGAGCAGCAGTTGATTGTCATCATAGAGCAGAATTGGACAACTTTTGGAGCAGATCTGTGCACACTCTTTTGGAACCATTTTTGTGTTTTTTGTGAGGCATGTTCTTCATTGCATACAGTTCTAAAACCCTAATTCATAGCAGCAGACCTGAGCGCCTTGGGAGCAGCATTTCATGGTGGTCTAATGTCACATGTCACTAGGGTTTAACCATAAATAGGTGCGCCAGCCATTGGAGGTGTGTGGAATATCATTTGTCATTGTTTTAGTGTGATAATACTCTTGTTGGATTAGAATTGTAATGACAGAAATGCTTGGGCATGTTTGAGCCCTAAACTTGATATAAATTGCATTCCATATATTCAGTTTGGAGCAGCAGACTTGCAGAATTGTTTGTCATATGTTTTGCCCTTGAATGGTTATCGTTGCTCATTGCAATCATAGCTAATAATATCTACTTGTTTAGCATTTTGTTGTGGATATTTGTCACATGTTTATTGGCTGTTCATGAAGTGTTCATATTCAGAAAATATATTCAGATTTCAGACTTAGGGTTAGGGCAGAAATTTGAATCAAAAGTGCAGAAATTCAAATCAGAATCTACGGTTTTGAGCAGAAAACTAAAGTGCAAAAATTAGGGCAGAATTCAAAGTATTAAAATCAGAAATCAGAATTTGGAAAGCCCAAAAATCCAAATTTTCAAGATAATACCCCATTTGGGATATTACAACATAGCAGACTCATGGAGGTCTATAGCCTTCATCCTATCACCGTCATACCAGCTCCAACCAGACCCATAGTTGTACAGCTACTATACACTTCATGTTCTCAGTCGTGTCATCTACTAGTTCTCGATCACACCATTGCTTGTGAGTAATCATTGCTGAGATTAATAAATATAGTTTTGTTGTTTATGCGTGATGTTTTGTCAATATATGTGTAAGGGTTTCTATTTTTAATTGCACCAATATTAATGAGTTTTTACATCGTTGTCATCATCTGATATGCAAGGGTTTTCAATGTTATTTATTGGTCTTTATTACTTTGTTTGATATTTTATAATTGTTCAAGTATTGCATAAAAGAGATCACAAAAAAATTCAAAGTTTATTAAAATACTAAAAAGGGACATTGCAGTGGTATCAGAGCTTTGATCTTGCCAACCTACAAGGTTAAAAAGAAGTTAGATTTTATGAGAGTGAAGAGTTACAAAATCAAGGTGAAGAAATAGAAGTAGAACAAATGGGGCAAAGAGGAAAAAGGATTCCAACAAATGAAGAAAGGGCGGAGATCCAATATAATGTCATTGTCAATATGAGCCAGAGCCAACAAAAAATGACAGATCTTATGGCACAACTATTGCAAACAATATAGAATCTGAGTACCCCAAGGCCAGTACAAACCCCTACTGGTGAAGGAAGTGCTACTACAAATAACAGAACTATGGTTGGTTCCACATCCAAGCCTTTCTGGCCTAAGTTTCTACAAAGAGAAGAACCAAACAAAGAAGAGCAAAATCAGAATGGAGATAACTTTGCAGCATATTTTGATAAATATTGAGCTCTTGGACCTAAATTTCATGCAAAAATGTCTCACCAATATATGCAACCTAAAGATGAAAAGTGGGCAAAAGAATGAGAGAAGGCAAAATACAAATCAGCTTCACAAAGATCTGCAACACAAATTGGGTAAGCTAACCATTCCTGCTTTTGATGGTTCAAACAAATGTACAGCTTGTGCTTGGTTCAGAAGTTAGATACATACTTTTCACTAAACCCTATGTACGAAGAAGAAGCTATAAAATTTGCTGCCCTGCATCTAGACGAAGTTGCACACAAGTGGTGGTACCATGGATTGGTTACCAAAAGGCACAATCTTATCAATACATATGATGATGTCAACTAGAAATTGATTGACAGGTTTGATAGGAAGGATCCTGAGATCCACTTCAAAGAGTTGGCTCCGTTGAAGCAATATAACAATGTGGACAATTATGTGGCAGAGTTCCAGAGATTATAAATGATAGTTCCTAATGTCTCTGAAAGGAGGCTTATTGTTCTTTTTATGAAGGGTTTGACTGAACCTCTCAAAGGTTGGGTGAAAGCCTTCAATCCACCATCTTTGCAAGAAGCCATTAAGAGAGCACTAAGATGGAAACCTTAGTACCTAAAAATGAATTCTACTCAACTACACCACCTTTGAGGCAGCAAAATATATCATTCCGGGAGGGGATATCTCATTAGAAAGATATGCCACAAACAAGTAAAGAAAAAACCAAGAATGAGCTTAAAAGAAAGAAATTGTGCTTCTCTTGCAAGAAGCCATGGGAGCCTCGTCACAAATGTCTTTGACAAGGTCAGGTACATTATGTAGAGGTGATATCAGATGAAGAATCAGAAATAGAGGAACCTGAACTAAAGATTGAAGGGAAAGAATCAAAACCTAAAAGAAAGGAAGACGAAGAGACTTCAAGAGACACCCTTTCCACACTTTTTGGTGCTCCCAAGTATCACCCTTTCAGAGTTTGTGGAGTTCTACATGGACAAAAACTTAGTGTTTATTGATAGTGGGGCAACCCACAACTTTATAGATGAGTGATTGGTAGCCAGAAGGGGATTGGGAACAAAGGATTTTGAAGGATTCAATGTCATTGTAGCAGATGGCTTCACCATTCCTTACACTAAGAAGATCTAACAGCTAGACATTACATTGGGTAGACACAGGGTGCGTGATGATTTATGTGTTGTGGGTCTAAGAGAGATTGACATGGTCTTAGGTGTGTAGTGGTTACATTCCCTTGGGAAATTTACTCAAAACTATCAAACCATGGAGCCGAATTCTAATCAAAGGAAGTAGTGCTCCATGGCATTGCAAATAGAGCCCTAAGAGTTGTCTCAGCAAAGAGGATGGAGAGATCTTTTCGGAGAGGACAAATAGCTTGGGCAACACAATGCTTGGTGACAACCACAACTTCGTCCACAAGAAACCCTATCATGTGGATATACAGTCTATTTTAGATGTGCATAGCATGGTCTTTAATAACATACCTCTAGGATTACCAGCTGATAGAGGATTTCGGCACCTAGTGGTACTTGAGATAAGTTATAAACCTATCATTATTACTCCTTACCGCCATCCCAAGAAGCACAAGGAGAAATAGAGAGAGAAATTAAGGAGCTCTTGGATATGGATCACATTAGACCACACTCTAGTCCTTTTGCTTCTTCTTTAGTCCTGGTTAAGAAGGATGGCACAATGAGAATGTGCATCGATTACAAGGCTCTCAACAAGAAGACAATCAAGAATTGGTGCCCCATCCCTAGGATCGATAAGTTGATAGATGAGCTTCATGGGGCAGTTACTTCTCCAAGATTGATCTCAGATTAGGGTACCATCAGATAAGGGTGAGAGGAAGATATCCTCAAAAGAACTTTCAGGTGTCATTATGGACACTAAATTTCTAGTGATGCTCTGTGGCTTGACAAATGCACCTGCTACCTTCCAATTTTGTATGAATCAGGCATTCATCAAACAATTGAGAAAATTTGTTCTAGTATTCTTTGATGACATTATTATCTATAGCAAGACTTCGGAAGACCACTTGAGGCATCTAGATGAGGTACTTGGCATTCTAGAACAGTAGTCTTTCTTTGCCAAGGCATCTAAGTGTGAGCTCGAGATGACAGAGATTTTGTACTTGGGGCATATCATTAGTGCCCAAGGTGTCTAGGTGGATCAATAGAAAATTCAAGCAATCCTAGATTGGCCTCCCCCAAAGACTTTGACACAATTGAGAGGTTTATTTGGCCTTTGCAGTGACTACAAGAGGTTTGTTAAAGGCTTCTCATAGTTGGTAGTGCCATTGACCAATTTAACAAAGAAGAGAGCTTTCTCATGGTTAAATTCAACACAACGAACTTTTGACAAGCTCAAGGAGGTAATGAGTCCATGCCTAATGTTAGTTGTTCCAAATATCTCACTTCCCTTGGTATTATAGTGTGATGCATCAAAAGAAGGGATTGGGGCAATTTTGATGGAGAATGGGCATCCCATAGCATTTGAGATTCGAAAGTTCAGAGAGACAAAAAAAGGATTCTCAATCTATGATAAGGAGATGTTGGCCATAATGCATGTCTTGGCCAAATTCAAGCAATATTTAGTTTGTGGTAGATCGATGGTTAAGACTAACTACCACCGCTTGAAATTCTTCCACAGCCAAAGAGATTTGAATGACAGACAATAGAAATGAATAAGCTTCAAACTTGTGATTTTGATATAGAGTATGTTAAGGGTAAAAACAATGTTGCAATTGATGCCCTATCCAAAAAACCAACTTTATGCTCTATGTATAGCAAAGTATGCAAAGAATGCATTGCTACTAATGTCCTTGAGGGCAAATGGCAGGATAACAGGTATAAGGTAGCAAATTATCTCATCATTTACAAGGATAAAGTCTATCTCATCCCAAAATCTAAGCTAAAGAATAAAGTCTTGAGAGCAGTTCATGATACACCCTTGGCAGGTCACCCCGGATACTTCAAGACTTATAAGCAAATCAAGGAGAGATTTTCTTGGAGAGGACTCAAGGGAGATATCCTCAAACACATTAGAGAGTGTGTTACCTGCCAGTATAATAAAACAGAGTAGTTGTTTCTAGCAGGTTTATTGTATCCCTTACCTATTCTTAGTCAAAAATGGGAGAGTATCTCTATGGATTTTATCATAGGCCTATTGAGAATTCAGCGTAAGGATTGTATATTTGTTGTAGTCGACAACCCCACTAAATATGCTCATTTCCTTACTCTATCTTCTAAGTTCAAGGCACCACAAGTGGCTGGATTGTTTTTCAAAAAAATATTCATGCTTGATGCGTTGCCCAAAAATAAAGTGAGTGACAGAGACAAGTTCCTTAGTTTGTTTTGATAGGAGCTTTTTCGTTTGTTGGGAACCGAGTTGACACCCGGTACCAATTATCACCCTCAAACAGATGGGCAAACAGTGACTGTGAGTAAGTGGATTGAGGGGTATTTGAGGAATTATGTAGTAGGGCAAAAACATGGATCAAATGGCTCTATCTGTGGGAGCATTGCTACAATACTGCACACCATTTGTCCATTGAAATGACTCCATTCATGACTTTATATGGTTATGACACTCTTAACTTTTTTGGATTTGTTCATCATAGACAGTAGAGTGCCAGGGGCCAAAGACTTGGTCAAGCAAAGCCAAGAAATTTTGGAGTAACTTAAGGAAAATCTCCAACAAGCACAAAATCACCAAAAGTTGTATGCAAATTAGCATCGCACTGAGAGGACTTTTGAGGTTAGCGACAGTTTTCTTGAGGTTACAACCTTATAGACAATCTTCTCTCAAGAGACAGAGTTGAGAAGCTCAAGCCTCACTTCTATGGGTCTTATAGGATCAGGTAAAGGATTGGGAAGGTTGCTTATGAACTTGAGTTGCCAAAACACAGCAAGATTCATAATGTATTTCATGTTTCATGCCTCAAAAGGGCACTTGGGCAGCATATTACTCCTTCAGCATAATTGCTTCCTCTACATGATGAAAGTAAGTTAATCTTGGTTCTAGAAGCCATCATTGATATCAGAGAGAAGAAATTGAGGAACAGGACCATAATAGAATATCTAGTGTGTTGGAGGAATCTCCCAATTGAAGATACTACATAGGAAGGTGCAATGATACTTGAACATCCAAATCTACAATTACTTGAGGGAGAGCAATTCTAGGAAGGGCAGACTGTCATGTCCCCTTTTCAAAATTTAAATGATCAAAAGACCCATAGCCTATTCATTGTTTTCCTGTAGGCTAAGGGATAAAGTTAGGGAAATAATTTAATAGTAATATTTTAAACTAGTCCTAGTAACTTTACTTTATAACATTATAAAAGGGCAACTTAAGTATTATTATCATTTTAATAAAGTGGGACCTAAGTAATATTTTATTAAAGTGTTTTACATGAACACTTTGGAGGGAACTTTTGGAGGGAAAAGGAAATTAAAATTAAAACAGCCAAAAAGGAGTCTATAAAAGGAGGAGAATTGCACAGAAGAAAACACCCATTTTTTATAGAAATCAAACATTTTTCTCAGAGCTTCAGCACGTGTGCTCATCTTCTCACTCGAGGACGAAAGCCCTTTGATATGAGGAAATGTGGAGGATGAAAACCCTCTTGGTTTCCAGTTGGGATTGGAGGATGAAAACCCTCTTGCCCTTTTAAGGTGATTTCATCCAGGAATCACATTGGTGCTGGAAGATTGAAGTCATTTCCAATTTCAATTTGGTTAAGGAAGATTTTTGGGAAAAAAAAATTATGTGTTTAAGGATTGCAGGTTCAAAGTTGCAAATTTTGTGAAGGTTTTAGAGCATTATTATTCTATTTGCTGTTGCACAGCAAATCTAATCAATTGTTGGAGGTTTATTGCTGTTATGCCATTCTGCAAGGTACCGTACAGTTCCAAAGTCTACCATACAAATTGCAGGCCACAGTACTATTTCTATTCTGGTTGTTCCAGAATATTTTATGATTGTTCAAGTATTGCATAAAAGAAAACACAAAAAATTCTCAGTTTATTAAAATACCAGAAAGGGACATTGCAGATTGGGAGTTGTGAGTCTACTTGGACTCGCAATTCCTGACCTTGGACACACCAAGTCAACAGTTCAAAGCTTTGACCTTGTCCAACCTGATCCATGCTCAAATTCATGAATCTAGGCCAGGAAGCACCGTCTCGAACACTCGGTTTAAGCAATAGAATATGGAGATGCATAAAGTGGGTGAAAATAAACCTAAATTAACTGCTACAAAAATTCAACAAATGTAGAACTAACATACAAATAGAATAGAAATGGCAATCCTATGTTTTTATTGGTGATGCTGATTGATGGCATTCATGGCATTAACTGAAAGCAAAACGTGAGGTTTGTTAATAGTAATACAAGAAAGAAATATGTAAATAAGCTTTAGGAAGGCACTGACCAGGAAAATAAGAAAATAAATCCTTTATTCTAGATGCCCTCTCATCTAAAAGTATCCTTTGTTGAAACTTGAACAAAGCCCACTAAGTTTCAGTACACCCAAAACTCAACCAAATTGTCGCCATTATCACTCGTAGAGAGAAGTCCTTTTAACTTGGAATTTCCCTTAGGGTTTCATAAAACACAGCAACATGTTTAGTAAGATTCCCACTGAAGATGATGACTCAAGAAATTTCACTAGAATGCCTAGGAGCTATAATAATAATAGCTGGATCTATTCTCAATATATGAATTATATTTTGCATTTAATAAGCAGCTTCCTTCTAAAGACAAGTCAGATTCTGAAGTACTACTGAAATTAATAAGATTTAACTTTTGTACTAATAAAATCCATGACAGACTGAAATGCTACAAGCCCTACACCTTCAATATATTGCAGTGGAATGCACACAATTGCAAGAGGAAAAAAATCAATATATATATTAATAAATTGGTAGAAGACAAAACGAATATCACCCTTAAAAGGCGTCGCTGCAATTCTTTTTCCTTTTGCCTCAATCTTTGAATCCAGGTCAGAGTGTCCACTTGAAAATGTCTTTCCAGCTGCAATACTCAGGTGCAGTCCATTCCTAAGGTGACTATCTAACAAAATGTTTTGTGAAAACACAAATACGTAAACATCAAATAATGAAGACATACCAGCTTAACGTTAGTTTGTGTTGTTTGGAGTCTCTGTGCATCAGCATCTATTACCTCATCTTGCATCTGCCTTGCCACATTTCAAGGCACAAAATATTCATCCACATTTTGCACTCTTCAGAATAGACAATGTTAATTGACAGAAATATACTAAAACAGACAAAGTTTTCAATAACAAAGGCCAGCATGGTTTCGATTACAGAATATATGCACAACTTACCAAACTACTGAACCTACTAAAACCCCATACAACTAATTTCAAGAATCATCAAAAGTTTCAAAACACCCTGCAGACCTACAAAGGCCACCTTTTAAAATCAGTAGTGCACATCTCAATTCTCTAGACCATTCACAAGGGTAACATCAAAAGGATTTGTCATTTTAATAAAGGGAAAAAAATTATGAACTAGAGATAGTTCATGATAAAGAAAAATCAGAAATTTATGCATAGAGGAAGATTTATCTTTGAGGTACAGATTACTGCCAAAATTCAATATTTACAAGGCAGTCTTATGCAATCTTACTTCATTCTTTGGCCAAGAGACCCCTTCAACCAAATAGTTTACACAGGGTAATATTCAGTATCCCATGAGAAACCCACAACCTATGTTGTTGGTTCAGGTTCGGAGTTTAGGTTTGGCAGTTTGCTGAAAAAAACTTCGGGTTCAGTACAGCTAGGTCCGGCCATACAATATATATATATATATATAAAATAAATATATTAATATACTTATATTATTATTTTTATATATTTTTAATATTATATATTTATATTTATATTATTTTTAATAATATTTTATATTTAATATAATATAATGTAATGTTAAATTATATTATATTAATATTAACTAGATTTTATTAAATTAAATTTTATATTTTTTATTATGATAAGCAGCAAACGAGGGTGTTGATCCCTTTAACAAAAAGCCACAGGGGCTGAGAAAGCCAAGCCACCAATAGCAGACAAACAACACACCAATAGCCGATAGTCACAAACCAGAACATAAAATCAAAACCCATAATCAAAAACAAAAAGCAAAACCAACAGAAACTAAACAAACATCTGCCCCCAATCCTCAATGAGGAATTTATACGTCTCTTCATAATTAACAAAAGTTTTTGCAACCAAACCATGCCTATTGAGCTCTAAATCCTGAAGGACAGACAAAGTAGTCGTCGATCTATGCATCAACTTTGTGCTGAAAGTAGTCAGCACCTTCATGTTGTTTTCTAGGGTAGTCATCTTAGCCTTGAGCTCCACAATCTCACAACATGTTTACATTGATCACAGTCCTTTTGAACCGGTGTAGTCTCCTTAGCCATCTTCACTTTCTCCTCATCCGACTCAAAATCCGAGGCATTTATTTCTTCAAACAAACTAGCACCCTCCTGGTACTCCTCATTTTCCGAGGTCTCCATCACCTTCTGGAAATCCACATCATCATCAGACATAGTGTCACTGGAACCCTCCACTTCAGTGAGTTTGGGGGTAAGTCGTCCCGCCAGCCTACTGGACCTTTTGATACTCGGCCTTCTGCTCTCAGAGGCCTCATTTTTGTCCTTACCAGTCTTCTCCTCCTTACCAACCTCCGTCACAACCAAACCATTATCTATGCTCTCCTAAGAGAAATCCTCCTTTGCGTTGTGTTTCTCCTTGGGTTTAACAACAGACTTCACACCATCACCTTCCTCACCCTGCATAGGATCGACTTTGGCTTTTTTGGTTTTGGAACTCTTACTGGGCTCAGCAGGACCCCTTTTAACAGTCACCCTCTCCCTATTAGTGTCCTTCGGGCCACTCTTCAAGTTACAAAGCCCAGTCGCAACCTCCTTATGTGTAGTGCCCCTCCGTTTTCATTTTGGTTGTGTCAGGTATGTTTAGCATTTGGGTTATTTAGTTTGGATTGTATGATTTATGCTTTGATTAATCATGGCATTAAAATAATATTGTTAGTTATAAAGACATTTTTGATAATTAAATAAATATAAATGCCTTATTGTAAATCTAGTTTACGGAAAATATATTATTTTAATCAGCGTAATTGCAAACTGGAGATTCTTTTAGATCATTATTATTTAGGTCCACATTTAGAAGTGGCAGTTATGCAATTTAATGAAGGGATATTTGGGAATAATATTCTTTTTCAGTTTCTAATATATGGAGTTAATTTTAGTAAATTGGAGTTAGTGGAAGTCTTTTGAGGAAAAAAAAAAAAGACTAGAAGATTGTAGAGAAGTTGGAGGCATTCGTTCGGGGGTCGAGTAGTATTAATTTTCTTCAGAACTGGAGGTTTAGGAGGGAAGGATATGGAAAGATAATTCTCAACAATGGCAAGTCAAGATTTGTCTGTTATGCCTGGGTATTCTTTCTGTGTAATGCTCAATGTAGAGGTAAGCCTAAGTTGGATTCGGTTTCTTTCAGAAAGGTATTTTAACATTAGATTGGATGCCATATCTAAGTACTACATGCATGTTATCAGATCATGTTCTTTGTCCTTGAATCTTTGGTCTACATACATGATTTCTGTTGATATGTAATGTCTTTGTTTGTAACAAATCTCTATCATTACTAGAACCCAACTAGTTGGGCATGCGTGCACTGTATCAACTTGCTTCTAGACGAGATCCGCTAAATCATACCACCACTTTGGGCATGGTTTTCTTGTTTTGTGCACTTTGTTGTAGTTTAAACTTTATTATTTTGTTTAGCGTAAATCATTTGTTTCCTCTCCCATTATTCTTCCATGGATGTCCATAGATATACCTAAGCTTCCACTTTGATGCGAGCATGGAGGATGCTGATAAAAGTTGTAAAACTTACCGATACCATTTGCAAGAAATGTTTTCAACAGATCCATTGTGTACGACCCCTACAGTCATTGCATCAACAATTTCACTTTGTTCATTTCCTGCACTCCATATGATGTCATCTCCTGGAGGCATTTCGTCAAACAGCTCGTGCCCTAGTCTACGCTTTCCATTTGTGATGTAGTTTTTGGGTTTGCGCCGCTAATGCATTTGCTTGAAATTCTCTAAAGATTGATCAATAAATCCATTTTAGTGTAAATCACAATTATTGCATTCCATGTGATGATTTCTCTCTGAAGCATTATGTCAAATAGTTCTCATGACTTGGTCCGCGCGTCTGGCAAGTTTCTTATGCCTTTGCAACTAAACCATTTTGTGTTTGTCCTGCAATCTTTGTATTTTGAAGAATAACATTCATTTGTAAATCTTGTCAATCAGTTTGCTTGATCGATTTTCTGGTGCTCATATCCAATGGCAACGAATTCCTTTAGCAGAGTATAAATGATTTGATTTGCAATTATAGAGGAGTCAATTTAATCCTTTAAATACTGTGTATGATGAATTTGTATTTCGAAACTTCCATAAAGGACATTGGCAGTGTTTTAGAAGTTTAATATTTTCATAGCATAGTAGTGTTTTAAGGAATTATAGCTTCTTTCTAAAAAAAAACATTACCGTATCTTATAATCAGCAAGAAACGAATTTCTATAACGTAAGAGTTTAATTTGTCACACTGGCTTTTGTAACACCTCTCTAGCTGGCCGATTGGAATAGCTAGACACTTCTAATTCGCTGAGTTTTGAAATGCCAAATCTGTTTACTTTTTATCCTGTAATCTTTGACTTCCATGAAACCACCATTCCTTGAGACATTCGTCAGACAAATTTTACACCATCTTTCATATAACATTATAACCCAATATTTGTAATGCCGACTGTGGTTGGTTGTGCCGCCACAGTCCGGCAATAATAAATAGCATCCTTTTATTACACATCTATGCTTAAAATCTTTTATACCATGCTAGGCGTTTCAATCTTTGTAATGGAATCTTTTTATATATTTACAGAGGTAGCAAAATGTTCTAGTTAATATACTTGTATAATAAGATTCCATGTAAAGAGTGGTTCATTTCTCTGATTTTACAAATCTATGTTACCTAAATTATAACTTATTCCTGTTCATAAATTAGTAACTGACATCAATGTATCATCATAGTATTTATTTTTAGCAAGTGGTTTTCTGATTCATTAATTTATATGACAAAATAGTGATTGTATTCTTGAGTAATTGGTTTGAAGAGCAAGATTCTTGTGTATTGTTTACCTTAGTCTATAAGGATCCTCGATTCTATGCGTCCAAACACAACTGGTTCCATGATTAGAAGTGAATCTACTTTCACCCTGTTAACCAAACCTTCAAATGTCTTAAGTCATTGGCTATCCGAAGTATTATGCATTCATTTATCAGTTCTATCTAATAAATGGGTGCGTGTGGATAAGAATGACTCTTTCATTCCAAATAAGTATGACTACCTATGGAGACATTGACTGGAACTCAATAACTTGGTATTGTTCGTGAAACCGTTAAATATGTTATGATGCTAAGTAATGTTGAGAGAGCTTACAAGTTAGTCTTTAAGGATTAGTTTGTATTATAAAATTAGTTGTTTAGTAGAATGTAGAAAAGTTGAATGTGCTTACGTTGCCTAAGAAAAGAATAGAAAATTTCTTTTGACCAAATCTTATTTTTTTAATATGTAAAAAGCCTAAAGTTGCTTTATGAGAAATGTAGATAACTAACTTTATTAATAAGTTGCCTTTTTCTATCATAATGAAGTTACTTTTCTATTAGTAGTAGTAGTTGAGATTATTATTTTTATTTGGAATAAATATTCGCTTCTTGGTTAAAAAGTAGTTATACATAAATCTTTCTATCTTTAAAAAAAAATAGATATTAAGTAAGTATGCATTGTTTATGAGATTATGTTTTATATTTTATATATAAGAAGAATATTAGGGGATAAAAGAAATATAAATATATATAATTTTTATATAAAAAATAAAATAAATTTAGTTCCATATAGTGATTAGAAGTTTTAGTCATTGAACTGCTTAGATTTATATTAAGTGATTTTGTCCTAATGGTCTTTATGTTAGTAGAATGTTTAGAAGATTAATGCTTGTTGTGGAAATAATGCAATAACAAATTTAATGAGAATCTTGTGATGTTTGATTAAGGAATGAGAATGTTGTTACTTGTCTTGCAAGCTAAACTATTGATTACTTTGTCCTTACCTAATGCATGATAAGGTTTCAGAGATAAGCTATGCTCCTAGATTATTATAATTAATAATGATTAAATCTAGTAAAATATAGTTATATAACAATCATATGTATTTATTTTGTAGAATTATTTTATCATTGTTATGAATAGTGAGATTTTAATACTTGAAATGATAAAAAGGTGATTTAGTCAGTATTTATAGATTCAAGGATAATTAAGTGCAAATATGTATATTTAAAAATGTTAAGTCAACATCTTTTTATAGAATCTATATAGAAGAAGGCAATGCTTTAATAGTTATTTTTTTATCGTCTATATTAAACATGATCGTTAAATTGAGAATATGATCCAAATTTGACCCAAGTTTTATATTCTGGTATAAATTGGTATAGATTGGATTAAGACTTGTTCTTTCTCTTCCTTAGAATTCATATATATTGTGTTTTTTTTTTCTTGCAGTTAAATATAATAAGTATTATTGAATGTAAGAAATAAGTAGTAATGCGAATTAGTTTTAAATCACAAAGGTTATATCTTAAGATAAATTTATGAATTATCTTCTTGAATACATTTATTGAAGATAGATAACAATCTTATTGAATTGTGGAGATTTGCATTCCAAAATAAAATACTTGCATCAGTATGGTTGGTTATAAGGATGCATCACTTGATGTAGTAAATGTTGAATTCCTCATAAGTCATAGAGATCATAAGTTTCTATTGCATAATGTAACCATTTTGTGGTTGAAGGCTCTAGTCCCGAACTACGATGTCTCTGCGCTACGCGTACGTAGGCAAGGCCATCATGGATGAGCCCCCGAGACATTAGGTCGGCCCCTTAGGGCCTTAGGATTGCCATTTGTGGGATTAATATTATGCGGGACTAATGTTTCTTTAAATGTGCAGTATGAGACCTTTAGCCATGCAGGACTCAGAAGCTAGGGAAGCACCTTCCCAATTGGCGTATGGATGATCATCTGGAACCAGGGTAAATGGGTATACATATGTATAATTTAAATTTGATGTATTGTATCTAACATTTCAATTATGATGAACGTGATATACTCTGTTATGAAATCTGAGCTTTACTAAGTTAAGATTTGTAAATTATATCTATCATGCAATTAGTTCCATTATTGTTATCTATCAATATTTTCAGAGATAAGCATTACAAAAAAAAAAAATGTGTGTGTATGTGTTCAATTGATGCATTAGACTTAGAACAGACCATGGTTATTTTGATTGTGTTCGTGTGTAATAAAAAGTTTTGGTATATAGTTGAATGTTGCTCAATTTTCATAATGCAGTCATGTTATCCCTAGAGATGTTAGTTAACTTGTTGAGTCAGACTATGTCATAGTTTGTTAACATTATTTCTAGAAAAAAAAAAAATATTCCACCTTTTTATTGCTTTAGTTGACTTATCTCTAGGGTTGCATGGCGGGGCATTACATTATGTGCAGAGTCGACTAAGGGCTTAAGAGTCGACAGCAGGGAGGGGTGGGCATCGAAACCTTCTAACACTTCCGTAATTGCAACAGGTGGGGGATCCTTAGCAATAGAGACATGTTTTTTCTTTTTAGTGGGAGGTGGGCACCTAAAAACCGCTAAAGGCTTGGACTTTTTACCCATAGGGGTTTCGGCATTCTCCAAGGCCGGAATTTGTTTACCTTTAGAGGAGGACCTTACCACAGGATTTGAGGGGGAATCCTCAACCAAACACGCAGTAATGGGCTTAGGTGGACAGAGTATGAGGTGAAAGTGGTAAAGACGAAGGATTAAACCTTGGTGGAGGGGGACAGCAGAGACATTAGGGTCTTTGGCCAGCGAATCCCTAGTGGCTTTCACAGTAGCCTCAAGGGATGACAATAAGTAAAACGGGAAACTAATAATGACTTTGTGACGGAAGTGATTAAGGAGAGCAAAATGGTAGTGAAAGAAACATTTGTAGCAGCCCTCTAAAGTCACATACTTCATTAAAACATAACATACCTTATCCCATGGGTTAACCAGCTCCCTCCTGTCGAAACCCCCTTGAAGTTTGGTTGGGGTTTCACCTTTCATAAAAAAGGTCTGCGTGTTATTCTTGTCCTGCACCTTGCTTTGCCTTTTTAGTTTTTTCCCTCTGCTGGACAAGCCCTTGGCTTGGGCAATAGTTTCCTCACTGACTTCGAATTGAATGCCGCCCAACTGCACACGTCGGTTCTCCCAAGAGACAGCAAATTGCACTGAAAAGCTTTCATCGTAGCCGTTCAAACATTCCATCAGTGGGGTTATACCACCTTCATAGCAAACACTCCAGAGTGTCTCATCCTTCTTAAATTCCTCACAAGATAGGCTCCGTCATAACCCTTTCACCTCCTTGGGAAATCCCTAGTGGAATTTGGTGTCATTCAGACATTAGATACTTACTTCTATACTACTAATAAATGATAGTGATATCATGGAATACTAAGTTCTTGCACAGCTCCCCTCATCAAATGGTTTTTCAAGACCTTATTCAAGAGCACAATCCTCATATCAAATTTCTTTAAGAAATGAAACTTTCTATGGAGGAAATGGCTTCTCTATCCTCTAAGATTTGGAAGAATAATAGAATGATAAACCTCTTGTCAGTAGCAAATTAGAATAATCTATTAATTCCATATTGATACCAATTTCATTCGTTCATGATAAACCAATTTCATTCATTCATGATAAAGGCTTTTGATTATTCTAAAATAAGTACAAGATCAATATTATAATCGATAGGGATTATAATATGAAACCAAATTCTGATTACCCAGATCACACTAAGCCAAAGTAAGAGCATACTCCTGAATGGACCCTCTATGACTCTAGACATGAGATCTTCTCCAAATTCCAAATGTCTCACAATGAGGCGGAGCCGTGCCTTTATAGCAATCAGATCTGAACTTTGATCTCAAAGCTATAAAATCGGATGTGAAATCCAACCATACAAAAGCGACACCTAGCAAAGCTATAGGGAAAGTAGATGCACTAAGTGAGTAGACAGTTGTTAAACAGTCTATCATGAACACTAAACTTAGTGGTGGACAAGAAGAATCACTTTTTAGAAACCATATAGTGAGAATGACCCACAAGGTGGATACGGGAATTATGCTTTTTATGACAAGGTAGCATCATGTTGTTAGATCATAACGTGGCTGACATCACGGCACTGAAAGACCCATGTGCTAATCTATTCCAAATGGTGTTGGAGGTAACAATTCAGTAGGAATGGGATCAAAAGCTCTATCCAAGTCATCATGCTTTCCCCGAAAAACATAAACAACACATGTGATCTCTTCAAGGTAAGCAATATCAATCTTAGTCCTAACAACAAGTAATGAGGTCGAAGAGCTGGTTCCATCTCATCAATTACTGCTTTTGGAAACCAATTGTAGAACAAAGGAAAATATTCCACTCAAGGAATATGATAACATCTGGGATGAGCTAAGAATTCTATCATACCCTCTGATATGGCCCAAGCAAAATTTCCATGGATATGATTGAAGAATTCATTGATGTCTGTTGGTAGAACTGTCCCTGATTGTCCAACAAAGAAATCTGCAAAATCTTCAAATTCATGATGAAGAATTGTGATGCTATTAATGAAACCATATTTAGCACATTTTAACATGTTCTTTATCTTTACGGTCCAAACCATTGGTATTAATGAAATGATGCAGATATCAAAAGAAAAACCATTTCTCACAATATAAGCAATGTTGGCTTCTGCTAATCCAAAATTAGACAAACTCTTCCTATTCCTCTGGTTCGACTATACCTTCGTCATAATGATCAGATATCAAATTTCTGAGGTTTTGAAGCCATTCATTGAGAAAGTGAACCTGGAGACTTGGTTCAAATATTTCAGGGGGTAATAGAGGTACCATCATGCTATTGCCTTCTTCATCTGAGAGTTCATAAACCTCAATTTCGTCTTCTCTAAGGAATGTATCAACTGGTTCAATCACCAAACAAGCACTTTCATTCATGACTACAAAAGCCATTTCTTTGGTGAGTGAATCTGCAAGCGGATTATTTTCTCCTTTAATCCATTCAATCTCAAAGTCATACCCAATGAATTCAAAATACCATCTTGCAATTCTCCCTTGGGCAATATCTTTGTTCGGCTTTTTCTTGAGCAAAGATCTCATTGGCTGACTGTCTGTCCTGACAATGAAATGGATTGGCTTTAGGAAGATTTTAAATTTTTTGATTCCGTTTTTGACAGCCATAATTTCTTTCTCAAAGATATGATATCCCATTTCTTTTTCTGAGAAAGTTCTAGATCTCTATCCACAATTCCTTGGTGCTTCTTCTGGAATTTCCTGTATCAACACAACTGACCAATGGGTGTCAGAAGCATCATTATATAATATCAATGGATAATCTGTGACACGAATATGGAGGGATGGTAGATGTTGGCTTTTATTTTTAACATTAATAACAGCTTCAGTAACATCTTCACTCCATTCCGATGCATCTTGTTTTAACTGATTTTGGATCAACTTTCTGTCTTCAGCTAAACCATGGTAGAAAGGTATGATATAGTTGAGGCAACCCAAAAATCTCTGCAATTGTTTATTGTTATCCATTACATCTAGAAACTCTCTAATACTGGTTAGGATATGAGATTGCAATTAAATTTTACTATTTGAAAGTGTCAAGCCTAAAAGATCTATCTTTTCAAGCCCTATTGCAATTTTCTTACCAGCTAAACAAATTCCATGCTTTTTGACTGCTATAAACAAATTTTGTAAGTGACCAAAATGTTCTTCCACATCCTTAGAAAATACTATAATATCATCTATGTAGACTGCACGGTATTCTTTAAGATGTCTAAGAGCTTGGTCCATTCATCTTTGGAAATAAGCTAGAGCAGTTTTTAAACCAAATGGCATAACATTCCATTCATACGATCCTTGTGGAACTGAAAAGGTTGTTTTATACCTATCCTGTTATTTGACTTTGATCTGCCAGAACCCTGATTTGCAATCAAATTTTGAAAATATCTTCTTTGCAACTGCTCTCCTGATCAAATCTGTGCTAAAAGGAATAATATAATTGAATGGAAGTATGAAATCGTTAAGAGGCTTGTAGTTTATAAAAAATCGCTTCTTACCTCTTTCTTTTTCTGCTCTTTTATTTACTAAAAAGGTCGGGCAAGAGAAAAGACTCTTACTTTCTCTGATAAAGTCACATTCTAAAAGTTCCTACAAATGCTCATCTATTTCTTTAACTTCAGAGGGGCTCATGAGATAAGCAGGTTCATATGGAATAACTAAATGGCATTCTAGTTTAATAGTAATCTCACATGGTTCATGATCCTGGGACCAGAACTATAAAGGATTGAGACTACAACATTCCTTTTCGAATTTGACTTGTACTTGAGCAAAATTAGGCTTAGAAGATACCTTAGTTTGTTCTGCTGGCTGCCTGACTTGCTTTTGGTGTTCTTTTTTGGCCTTTCTATCAAACTTGTAATTGACTAATTTTAGCACAAGAATTTTGATCTGCCCATCTTCATGCCTGAGAGAAACTTCATGCTTGCGGAGAACAAAAGGCTCATATTTTGTCAACATGAATCCAAGTAAAACATCACCATCTAATTCATTATATTCTATGAAGTCAATGACAAAGGTTTTTCCCATGATCTCAATATGAACATCCTGGGCATACCTTCCCATCTTGACCTTTTCTCCATTGATGGCGTAAGTAGCTAGAATTTCTAATCATGGCTTCCAAAATTGAGGTGGGATAGCATTAGTTCTTACAAAACTTCTTGAAGATCTAGAATCTAAAAATGCATCCATGGGTATTTTCTTGAATCCTGGAAAGCAGAAGTTTATTCTGATATAAGCACTATTGTTAGCCAAATACACTGCACGTGCTTTTTCTTTATCTTTAAACGTGTGATGGCTGCTGTCAGAATCAGCAGATGAACTTGAATCTTCATCAGCTTTAAACAAAACCTCTCTAATTTCTCCTACATAAACATTCAAATTTCTGATTTCTTTCTTTTGGGCTTTGAGCAATCTGTTCATTTCAGAAACATCATTTAAGAGCATATCTAATTTTTTACAAATGGTTATGCTATCAATTGAGACTGCTGATTCTTTTTTCTGATGCTTTCTCCAGGATGGTTCTATGTAACCATGTCTTGCTTGGGAGGTATTGACCTTATGAGATCCTTTTCCCAATTGTGATTGGATCTGTTCTTTCTTATGTTGCAATTCTTTAAGCTTCTGGAGATGCTTCTTAACTGCAGTCCTTCGTTCTTCTCTAGTACCAGACTCTCTATATGGATCTTTTGATTTCTCCATATCAATTTTGAATTGGACATCTTTGAGAGTCTTTTTGAGCAATGTATATTCTCAACCGGGATCAAATCAGAATAAACAATGACAAGACACCGTATGAGTCATGGAAAGGAAGGCTTGCATCGGTGAAGTATTTTAAAGTGTTTGGAAGTCCGTGTTACATAAGGAGAGATGAAGAAGATTTCGGAAAGTTTGATGCTATGTAATGTACAACCCTCAAAATTTTTTCCAAAACAATTGAACAATGATTACCAAATGTTAGCACAATTAAATTCCTCCGCACTTCTGATCACCAAGACCCCAAATCGGGCAAGGTGAGAGCATAATGTGCTTTAGATTACAATTAAAACATTGTGCAAACAAGTAGACATTCATCTGCATATGCAGGCATCCACAAACTGTGGGGATTCACCACTTTCAGTGGGTAAAGAACAAGAAAGAAATATTACAAAACCATCCACTTGTTCAGTGGGAATACTCCACTTATTCAGTGGGTGAGTAAAGATAGATAAACAATGTTTATTTACTCCACACTGGCGGTAAACCATCCAGGGGTCTTTAATGTTGTTGCATAAATGAAAGATTTCAATGTAGCAATACAAAGATGGCAAATAATACTTGAGTTATAACTTGATAAGTTACCCCTGAGTAATGAAGATCATACACTGCACAGAAGTCTCTAAAATCAGATGCCAAATGACTGAGATTTGTTGCTGTTCATTTATTGCTGCAGAAAATCAGACTGTTACCAAAGGTATGGCTGCCATGATCAGACTTAAACCCACTTTTAACAACAGAAGAAGTATCTCCTTCAAATCAGTACAAACCAATCACTAAACAATGACTACCATGCACAGCAAAATTACATTGTTCAACTGATATAAACTACTGCCCATTATTGACTTGAATCCCTTCCCGGTCGTACGCTCAGAAGGTACGGATTCATTCCCAGCATACTGAAAACTTCATCAATTCATTGCAAACCAATTCCATGGTAATCGCCTATGTATAAATAGCAAATCACAAGCAATACAGTAGTAATAACAGCCTTAAAGAATTTAATTTTTCAAAGATCCTCAGACTGCCAGTACGGCCCAGCCAAGGTACGGATCCTCATTGCATCTAAAATACAAGATAAATAACTATTGAAACTGCTTAAAGAGTGACGCCTAGGCACAATAATGACATCCCAACACCAACTTTGGCACAAAAGACTGATATTAAATTTCAAATGCAATTCGTCCAAATACACCATGTACGGCCCAGCAATGGTTCGACCACTAAGAACATTCACAATAATATAAAAACCTCAATCCAAAACAATCACTATCATATCAAAACTGCATCCCAGCAATATAGAAAGATTACAATGCAAAAACACCACAAACTATCAATCTCTATTCAGCTTCAGGAAAGCTCAAAGGCAAACTCTGTATGAGCTTGCTTCAATCTCTTCTTCAGCACAATGGTGATTCCTGTAGTGAAACCACACTCAACCTCAAGAGGGTTTTCATCCTCAAGAGCATTCCACAAGAGGGTTTTCGTATTCAAGAGAATAGGAAGAACTCGCAGGTTCATTCCGGCAACATAACAATACAAATCATCAGCCTCCCCCAACAATGAGCCCAACTCCTCTTTTTATAACTTTTTGAGAGAAATAAAATATTATTTCCTTTATCCCTTCATATTTCTCCTCAAACAATAAAAAATAATTCATTAAGTGTGCACAACTTAAAGTCACCACTTTTAATTAAAAGCTCTTTTTAGCTCCAAAGACCCCTTTATCAAAATAAATGAAATATCTGCTTCGCAAGGCCCCAAAATGATGCATCCATGATTTAAAACTTTTCTTCCTCTTTCCAACAAGCTATAACACTTAGATTTTTATTAATTATTTTCACCCCTAGGAGCTTAAGTGAAAATAATAATTAAAATAGCTCACTAAATATTAAATTTTGCGGAAAATCCCAAACGGCCTCCGAATGCAAAATAAACTAAACCAATATGCTCTGTAAGGTTTGGGATGTGCAACGATGCCTTCCAGGTGACTTTCCAAAAATAGAAAACTCCTCCAAGAATCTTGGAGAGCAAACCAGAAGCCCGATCAAACTTTACAAACCATCAAAGTTACCCAGAACATCAACTGAGCTCAAAACCAGGACAAAATTATCCATTTACAAAAGGAAAACCCAATTAACTATTCTGCAGACTGAACTAAAACCACTCCAAGAACATTGGAGTTCTTCTCAAACATGTTGGATAGCCTCCAAAAGACTAGGAACAAGCACAAATGCCCATAATAATCAATGTGCCAAAAATGGAACATTACAGTCCTCCCTGCTCAATATTGCTTGTCCTCAAGCAATTCATGCTATCCAACCAAGATACCTGCCTGATTATGGATAATATACCTGGATCCCAAATCAATCTGAAGAATGCCCTACACCACTTCTGCTGCTCTATTCTGATATATCTGTGAGCTGCACAGCTGGTATTCTGATTACACTTCTGAAACATTCTTCCAATCACATAACTATTTGGATCTCAAACATCACTAACTCCAAAAATGAAAGAGTTAGCAATCATCAATACAATCATGCAACACGAAACAACTACTGGAACCCAAAAACTGTAGTGCTCCCCCGATGAAGAACACAAATCAGCTTCATAACAAGCTGGAAACAACTCATGACAGCCATGAATCAGCTGATTCTCATTCTCTAAAAGAGCATTAGTAACTGTAACACTTGTTCCTTTCAGCTGAAAACTTTTGTCATCTTCCCATAAAAGGCTAAAAACAACAAAAAGATCAATCTCATGGCTACACAAGTCTGAAATAATCTCATGAAAATCAGATTTCAGTGATCTCAAAGTGAGATAGCAACAACAAAACTGAAATCTATTGAGAACACTAAGAAATTTAGGCCATCTACAATCAGAATAAGTCAAGGTTATGACCAAAATTTCTCTCCAATCAATCATTTTGTATGCAAATGAACATTTATGATGGCTGATTGGATGAAGGACAGCAGCTTCATGACATAAATTTGACTCCAAATTCATCCATAAAACAATCTTACCAACACCACTATCCTGCAAATAAACTCCATTATGAAAGTGAGCCATCATAGAACCGAATCCATTGCATACTTGAAACTTATGTCCATCTTCAACAACTGCTGAAAACTTCCAGTTGAAGAAGTTTTTGTACAAATGAACATCACATGAGTGCACTTCACCCGGATCCCATATCCTGTTACTGTCCTCCTCCGTGCTACTCACATCAGAATGGTTCTCATCATTCAACATGAGGAGAAGATTATCATGAGTTAACTCAAATTCCATCATAAAAAGAGTATTATCAAATAATTGGAAATTGGTTTTACCTTCATGTTCAAACAATTCATCAATTGACTCCCACTCTGCATTTGCATACTTAGGAGGCTGTCCTAAGTCAAAATCTTCTTGGAGCAAACCAAGCTCTTCAGTCTCCAGCTTGCTTTCATTGGCTCTAGCAACTCCTACTTGCTCCTTGAATTGGTGTACATCTACAAACTGACTTTCAACTTCTAAGAGAGCCATTTGGGTACTCTCTAAAAAATCCATAGTTGTTTTAAGCTTAAATATAAGCTTATCAATTTTAGCATCTCTTTCCTTCAATGCATCAAAAATTCGGTCAGCAAACTCAAGGACATGATCCCTATCAATAAGCAAGTTCAAATAATCTGATTTCAAAGTTTCCAATGCCTTCCTGACTACACACCAATCTTCAAGTGAAGATCTTTTTTCTATGCCCATTTGTCTCCTCTCAACTTGAGCTCTCCAAATGTGATCTTCAACAAACTTATGTGAGCTATCCAAATGTGTTAGAACTTGCACAACCTTATCTTCGGTGACTAACAATTGATTCTTAAAATCCAAATCAGCTGCACACAATAAATTTTCTGTCATATCGTTAGAAGAATGATCCTTGAAATCAGCTGCTTTAGAGTTATCCTCTTCATAGCTACTTTGACTACAAGAAGTAGCATCACATAAATTCAATGTTGAGCCAACCTTTGAGGCTGATCCAAATCTTCCAACAAACTCTTCATCAACATGCTCATCAACTGACTCTTCTACAAGGATACTAAGTTCTTCAAATTTCATAGGAGTTGAATCTTCTTCTTCATCACTTAGATCAAATGAAATGGCAGTCTCATAATCAAACATTGAATCATCACCAATGGCTGATTTAAAGTCTTCATCAACACATTCTTCGTCAAGGATCTTTGAAAAATCTAACTGCTCTTCTCTTTGCATGGTACAATCCCGCACATAATCAAGACTTCCATCACTAGAATGGTGGAAACGCTCTTCATTAGGTGCTGTTCTAAAATTTGTAGCAGCATCAAACTTTTTATCTTTTGTGATTTCATTGTCTCCCATGTTCTCAACGAGACACATTGCTTCAATCCTCTCAGGCTCACTTGTAAAGTCACTGGCAAGCAATCTATCGATCATCTTCATCTCCTCAAATGTAGTGGCATCTTCAGCATCTTCATCAAATGAAGGACTCGCTAAGTCCAACACTTTTGGCTCCTCGTCAAAGCAAGGCTCAGTTTCACTAAATTCTGTTGTAGACTTTTCCAATTCAGCAAACTCCTCTATGCATGTCTCGTGTTTTGTGACTTTGTCTTCATTATACAGAGGCTTAGACTCATTTCTTTCAACAAACAAGTCTTCGTCTTCACCATTTTTAGATTGCACATCATTCACAGAGGAAGAACATGTGGTGAAGGTTGCTGATTCATCTTTTATTTTCTTGCATTGGTGGTTAGGCTCCCAAGCATTTTTGCATATGAAACAAAGACTTCTTCTCCTAAGCTCATTCTTGCTGACCTCTTTCTTCCTCGAAATAAGAGGCTTCTTATTTAGTGGGCTGGAAAATGATGACTTAGAAAAATTCTTGGTGCTTGCCTTTGAAGTAGTTAACTCAGGCTTGCATAAAGACATTGTCTTCATCTCCTCTTCCTTCCTTATCTTCTGGATGTATTCTATAAATCCCTTTTTGTCAGGATTACCTTCTTTGATGATTTCCAAGAAAGCATTCCAAGGGAGTTGCTGCTTATAGTCATCTGGTAGTTCTTCATACTCATCAATAATCTTAGTGGCCTCATGATGATACTTCCTTCGATCCAATTTCTCTTGAACAACTTTTTCTAATTCATCCAGAACCTCTGTCTCACTTCTTTTCTGCATAAGAGATGCCATGATCTCTCAACACCGCTCAAAATCTTTCAACTGCCCAACTCTGAACACACATGCAAGTGCTGATCACTCACAAGCAACGCTGAAAACTGACTTGCTCAACTGAAAGATCTACAACAAATTAGCTTCCCAACAGGCTGGCAAGAACATACCAGCTCTGATACCACTGTAATGTACAACCCTCAAAATTTTTTCCAAAACAATTGAACAATGATTACCAAATGTTAGCACAATTAAATTCCTCCGCACTTCTGATCACCAAGACCCCAAATCGGGCAAGGTGAGAGCATAATGTGCTTTAGATTACAATTAAAACATTGTGCAAACAAGTAGACATTCATCTGCATATGCAGGCATCCACAAACTGTGGGGATTCACCACTTTCAGTGGGTAAAGAACAAGAAAGAAATATTACAAAACCATCCACTTGTTCAATGGGAATACTCCACTTATTCAGTGGGTGAGTAAAGATAGATAAACAATGTTTATTTACTCCACACTGGCGGTAAACCATCCAGGGGTCTTTAATGTTGTTGCATAAATGAAAGATTTCAATGTAGCAATACAAAGATGGCAAATAATACTTGAGTTATAACTTGATAAGTTACTCCTGAGTAATGAAGATCATACACTGCACAGAAGTCTCTAAAATCAGATGCCAAATGACTGAGATTTGTTGCTGTTCATTTATTGCTGCAGAAAATCAGACTGTTACCAAAGGTATGGCTGCCATGATCAGACTTAAACCCACTTTTAACAACAGAAGAAGTATCTCCTTCAAATCAGTACAAACCAATCACTAAACAATGACTACCATGCACAGCAGAATTACATTGTTCAACTGATATAAACTACTGCCCATTATTGACTTGAATCCCTTCCCGGTCGTACGCTCAGAAGGTACGGATTCATTCCCAGCATACTGAAAACTTCATCAATTCATTGCAAACCAATTCCATGGTAATCGCCTATGTATAAATAGCAAATCACAAGCAATACAGTAGTAATAACAGCCTTAAAGAATTTAATTTTTCAAAGATCCTCAGACTGCCAGTACGGCCCAGCCAAGGTATGGATCCTCATTGCATTTAAAATACAAGATAAATAACTATTGAAACTGCTTAAAGAGTGACGCCTAGGCACAATAATGACATCCCAACACCAACTTTGGCACAAAAGACTGATATTAAATTTCAAATGCAATTCGTCCAAATACACCATGTACGGCCCAGCAATGGTTCGACCACTAAGAACATTCACAATAATATAAAAACCTCAATCCAAAACAATCACTATCATATCAAAACTGCATCCCAGCAATATAGAAAGATTACAATGCAAAAACACCACAAACTATCAATCTCTATTCAGCTTCAGGAAAGCTCAAAGGCAAACTCTGTATGAGCTTGCTTCAATCTCTTCTTCAGCACAATGGTGATTCCTGTAGTGAAACCACACTCAACCTCAAGAGGGTTTTCGTCCTCAAGAGCATTCCACAAGAGGGTTTTCGTACTCAAGAGAATAGGAAGAACTCGCAGGTTCATTCCGGCAACATAACAATACAAATCATCAGCCTCCCCCAACAATGAGCCCAACTCCTCTTTTTATAACTTTTTGAGAGAAATAAAATATTATTTCCTTTATCCCTTCATATTTCTCCTCAAACAATAAAAAATAATTCATTAAGTGTGCACAACTTAAAGTCACCACTTTTAATTAAAAGCTCTTTTTAGCTCCAAAGACCCCTTTATCAAAATAAATGAAATATCTGCTTCGCAAGGCCCCAAAATGATGCATCCATGATTTAAAACTTTTCTTCCTCTTTCCAACGAGCTATAACACTTAGATTTTTATTAATTATTTTCACCCCTAGGAGCTTAAGTGAAAATAATAATTAAAATAGCTCACTAAATATTAAATTTTGCGGAAAATCCCAAACGGCCTCCGAATGCAAAATAAACTAAACCAATATGCTCTGTAAGGTTTGGGATGTGCAACGATGCCTTCCGGGTGACTTTCCAAAAATAGAAAACTCCTCCAAGAATCTTGGAGAGCAAACCAGAAGCCCGATCAAACTTTACAAACCATCAAAGTTACCCAGAACATCAACTGAGCTCAAAACCATGACAAAATTATCCATTTACAAAAGGAAAACCCAATTAACTGTTCTGCAGACTGAACTAAAACCACTCCAAGAACATTGGAGTTCTTCTCAAACATGTTGGATAGCCTCCAAAAGACTAGGAACAAGCACAAATGCCCATAATAATCAATGTGCCAAAAATGGAAAATTACATGCTAGGGCTGATGAAGGAATCTTTTTGGCTTACTCTTCAAGAAGTACAGCCTACAAGTGTTTTAACAAAGATTGCACAAAATGGTTGAGAGTGCAAATGTGAAAACTAATGAGGAAAGAAGTTGCCAAAATGAGCCACGAGAGGATGACATTCACAATGAAGGATCTTGCAAGGAAGAAGTAGAGGAAAGTGAGGATGAGGTAGTTGAGCAGAGGAGCACCAAGACACCATCCAAATTTGTTCAAAGGAATCATCCAGAAGACTTGATTATAGGAGACAAAGATGGTGAGATTAGAACAAGGAGAATGGTAAATGTTCCGGAAGATCCAAATCTTTCCTTGCTTTCGAAAATAGAACCAAAGAATTTCAAAGAAGTATGTGAAGATAAGAATTGGATAAAGGTCATGAATGAAGAGCTAAATCAAATAGAAAAGAATGAAACTTGGGAGCTTGTCCCAAGACCTAAGGACAAGAATGTTATTGGCACTAAGTGGGTTTTCCGAAACAAGCTAAACGAAGATGGTCAAGTCGTAAGAAATTAAGCAAGATTGGTGTGCAAAGGGTATGCATAGGTAGAAGGCATTGATTTTGAAAAAAAAATTGCTCATGTTTTTAGGATGGAAACCATTAGAATGTTTTTGGCTTATGCTAGTTTTAAGAACTTCAAATTCTATCAAATGGATGTCAAATCTACTTTCCTAAATGGGAATCTAGAGGAATAAGTATACATAGAGCAGCCAGAAGGGTTCTCATTGACAAAGAATAAGGATTATGTGTTCAAGTTAAAGAAAGCTTTATATGGAATGAAACAAGCACCCAGAGCATGGTACGCAAGACTAGATAAATATCTACATCAACAAGGGTTCAAGAAGGGAATTGCTGACAACAACTTGTATATCAAGACTATATATGATGATCAATTGATAGTGGCGGTATATGTGGATAATATAATATTTGGAGGTAGTGATGACAATATGTGTCAAGGGTTTTCCATGGAAATGCAAAAGGAGTTTGAAATGTCTATGCTTGGTGAGCTATCTTTTTTCCTTGGATTACAAATTTCTCAATCAAAAAAGGGAATATTCATTTCACAAACCAAGTGTATCAAGCAAATGTTGAAGAAATTCAGGATGGAGTGTAATCCTGTGAGTGCCCCCATGATAACAAGATGTAAGTTAAGCAAAGATGATGAGTCACCTAAAGAAAATCAAACACTATAGGTCAATGATTGGAAGCCTATTGTATGTGACAGCCTCAAGCCCTGATATTATGCAAGCAGTTGGGATGGTAGCAAGGTTTTAGACTACACCAAAGGAAACACATGTTCAAGCAGTTAAAAGAATATTCAAATACTTAAAAAGGGAACATTGGATTTTGGGTTAGGGTATCCAAGTGGTGAGACTTCACACTAGCAGCATATATAGATGCAGATTGGGCAAGCAGTGTGGATGATAGGAAAAGTACAAGTGGAGGAGCTTTCTTCCTTGGTAATAATCTTGTTTCATGGATGAGTAAGAAGCAAGCATGAGTTTCTCTATCAACTGCAGAGACAGAGTATATTGCAGCAGCATCTTGTTGTACTCAAGTTTTATGGATGAGGCAGACATTGAAAGATATCAAGGTAGAGTATGATCGTCCTATCACTATATTTTGTGATAACACAAGTGCAATTAATATTTTGAAGAATCCAATGATGCACTCAAGGGTAAGCATATACCTATCAAGTATCATTTTCTAAGGGAGCAGGGGGCAAATGAACAAGTGAAGTTGGAGTACATTGCTACAAAGGAACAAATTGCAAACATATTTACAAAGCCACTTCCAAAAGAGACATTTGAGTACTTAAGGCAGAAATTGGGAGTAGTATCACTCTCATCCAGTCACTAAGGAGAAGCATACATTCGGGGGGAGCTACCCACAACATCATCTTGTAGCTCCATGAAAGAGAAAGTTTAATGATAGATGGAAGTCCCTTTGCCATTGATGTCAAATAGGGAGAATTAGAGTAAGGGGGAGCAATACAGATAGGGGGAGCAATAATTTTAGTTGTCATCAATGACAAAGGGGGAGATTGTTGGAATATGTTGTCATTGATGTCAAAGGCACAGAGTAGAAATATCTGCTATACATTCCCGTTGGAGAGATGGTGAAATGGAAAGACCGATGTAAAGATATCCATATGTTTAAATTAAAGATTTAAACATGATAAATATGGATGATTATGTGAAGCCGACTCCCTTGAAGAACGATTTTTGAACAAAGAATGAAATTTGAATTTAATCTCCCAAGTGGCCGACCTCCTATTTTCTTTGGCGCCCCAAAAAAAATTTAAAAATAATGAAAAGGTAGCCGACTCCCTTAAAAGAAGCCAACTCCCTTATAGGGCCGACTCTCCCGAGTTGAGCGGCATTTAATAATAAGACAAAGGTCTTATTTAAAAGAGAAGTGGTGTGATTCATAATACATATGAGATGCGATTAAGATAGATAAAGGGCAGTGATCACATTAAAAAAGAGGTGCTGCGATTTATTTTGTGAAGAGGATGTGATTTGTTTGTGAAAGGGTGTGTGTTTAATTTATGAAGTGCTGTGATTTATTTGAAGAGGTGTGCTTTATTAAGTAACATATCTATTCATAGAGGACACCCTCCTTGAGATGATATAAAAGGTGATAGAAAGTGTGACTAGAGAGCAAAAATTTCAATGAATTATTTCTGAGTTAGAGAAGATATAAAAGAAGAGGAGCAGAATTATGAAGATCAAATCAGATTTATTTTGAGAAGGAAGTAAGAGTGAATGTTAGAGAAGATCTAAGAGAAAATATATACTTGTTTATTATCAGCTTTGTGAGGAAGATTGGTACATAATAGTGATCAGATCTGAGAAGGAAAGAAAGCATATGTGTGTGGATCTGATTTGCAAAAGAAAGAGTTATATTATTCAGAATCAAAGATAGTGATCAGATTTGGGTGAAGGAGTAAACTATATCAGCCATTGAAGGATTAATAGGTTAAAGCCTATCAAATAAGAGATTGGAGTCTCTTCCTGAGTTGGTGCTCAATTGTGGGGATTGGTGTCTCCAGTAGGTTGGTGCCTATCAAATTCTATATGTGGGGATTGGTGTCAACTATGGGTTGGTGCTCACAAAAGAAGAATTGTAAGAGAGTAGGTTGGTGCCTACAAGAAGATCAACACACACATATATATAAGCAATATTGTGCCATGGTTTTCTCCCGCAAAGGTTTCCACGTAAAATCGTGTGTTCTCTCTGTGTTCATAATTGCTAGATCGTACATCTATGATTTATTGTGATTGGTTAAAGATTGAAAAGTGAAAGTTTTAATATACTCTGATTCACCCCCCCCCTCAATATAACCGTGTGCTCATCATGAAGTTCTAGTCATACAAATTTATCTCATGACTTCCGTTACAAGTTGTACCTTTGCAACAGGTTGTATAATGTTTTGTGGGGGCGTTCGGACTTTCCAAAGAGTTTGCAGCCTTTAAGGGATTGTTTTTCTGCCCAAAACCGAGCCGTACAACTATCTTCACCAACTGAACCAATCTAGACTTGAATCGAACGATTTGCATTGAGTTTGGGGGGTGACATACAATTCTGCATGGCAGTACAGTTCTAATAACAGCCACCAATTTCCAGTTTGCAGCCTTCAAAGCAGCGATTTATTAATGTATCAATCTATCTTGATTGTGTTGGAAATGTTGTCATTGATGTCAAGAAGGTGCATGAACAAGATCGGTGTCACTAATGTCAAAAACATAAGACCGAGATTGTTGGCAAGATTGACGTCTAAAAGATTGTTGTGGAGATTGTTGGAATATGTTGTATTTGATATCAAACGTAGCAATATCATTGAATGCAAGGCATAAGATTGTCATTGATGTCAAGGAAAAATGGCCCAGTACAATAAGGGTTATCCATTACACGTTAGCATTGGAAGATTGTGGATTTGAAGGACAACTAGTAGATATGTGATTGTTTAAATTAAAGATTTAAACAATGTGGAATTGGCGCTAAGGATAAGTCTTAGATTTGAATGTAAACTTCCAAGAGGCTGACTCTGTTAAAGTGAAGATAAGGACAGTACATAAGACGATTTGAATTCATTTCTAAATCACCATGAATGAGACAATATGGAGCAATCAAGAATTAGCATATGTTATATATATAGTGATGCGATTATGGAGAAAATGTCAAGCAATTGATAAATTAAAGGTGGCCAACCAATACATAAAATAAAGTTATTAATAAGAGATGGCCAACTAGTATAAATGCAGCGATCAGATTATATGCATGGTGCGATTCCATTAGTGAAATGACAGCGACTTCCAAGGCAGCAAATTACTAGAGGAACAGCAGTTGTATGATGCGACTTATAAAGTTTATTAAGGCGGCATACGAAGAATAACGATTCAATAAGGATAAAAGGAAGAGACTAAAGGGCAGCGCCTCATATAAGACAAATTTGTCTTATGCATAAGTAAAAAGGAGGAACGATTTGTTAATGATAAAGTGATACAATATTATGAAGTAAAGAGGTGTGATTTCTATTGGTTACACAATAAGACAAACAAGTAAGGCAGCGACTCCCTTGAAAAGTTGTATCTATTATAAAAAGGCGGTGATCATTGTGAAAGGGTATGTCCTTTACCTTCATTGAAGACATATAAAAGACAAGAAGATAGGAGACTTTGAAAGCAAGAATTCATTGAATATTTTTTGAGTTTTAGAGCAGAATTAGAAAAGTGTAAGGGGCAGAAAATGAAGTGTAATTCAGATCTATACTGATTATATGTACAGCCCATGTATGAAGGATAAATGAAAATATATATATGATGAATGTATGTGACAGAATGTTGATATGAGCAGAAATTTATGTGAAGAGAACGCCATGATTATGATCAGTTTTGTGTAAAGAAGATTGTGCATAATTGTAATCAGATTTGTAAAGGAAGTGTGTGATCAAATTTGAAGGGAAGGAAGTGTGTGATCAGATTTGTGAAAGGTGTAAACAGTTTTGTGAGAGGAAGATCTTGTGGAGAAGTAAACTATATCAACCATTGAAGGATTAATAGGTTGGAGCCTCTTGTTGGGTTGGAGCTCAGTTTGTGTGGGGGTTGGAGCCTTCAGTAGGTTGGTGCCTATAATTCTATCAAGTGAGGATTGGTGTCTCCAGTGGGTTGATGCTCACAAAAGAAGAATTGTAAGAGAAGTAGGTTGGTGCCTAGGAAAGAAGATATATATATATATATAAGCAATATTGTGCCATGGTTTTCTACCGAAAGGGTTTCCACATAAAATCTTGTGTTCTTTGTGTTCTTAATTACTAGATCTTGCATATGTGTAGTTGTTGTGATCGTTAAGTTTGGAAAAAGTAAAAGATTGTGATATACTGATTCACCCACCCCCCCCCCCCCCTCTCATTATCACTAAGTGCTCATCAATTGGTATCAGAGCAGGTTCCTTCGAATATAGCCTAACCGCTAGAAGGTAAATCTTAAGAGTACATATGGGGAAAAGAAAAGGAAATACTAAGGAGAATGTTAATCAACTACCACCAATAAAAACAAATGAAAATGATGAGGTGGAACTTGGAATACACATGGCAACAGAAAAGAAAGATGATATCTTTGAAAAGGAAGATGACCTTGTGAGTGAAAGAAAAGAAAATGTTGAAATGGATTTAGAAGAAGAAAAATATGATGAAAAGGTAGATATGGAGTTAGATCTTGAAGAGAATTCATAGAAAAAAGAGGAAATGTTCAAAGCATCAAAGGAGATGAAGAATTCAAAGCTTGAATCATGCGATAGCTCCAGCAATGAATCAGATGCAAAGGAAGAAGGATCTGACATATACAAAGGTAAGTATAAATGTTTTAATTGTGGTAAAACTGATCATTGTGTTTTTTAATGTGTGCAGGTTATGTAATATCCCGAATGGGGTCTGCCCTAAAATTTTGGAATTAATTTTCTGAATTCTGCCCTAATTTTTTGCACTTTAGTTTTCTGCTCAAAACCCTAATTTCTGATTTTATTTCTGCTCTTAAATAATATAATTCCAGCAAACATAAACACATCCAAACATGGCAAATAATGATGACACATGATACCATAGAAGCAGAAATCGCGATTTCTAGTAAAAATCGTGAATCGCCAAGTTTCGCGATTTTTTGGGGATTTTTTCCAATAAATCGCAGGTCAATAATGTTTTTTCGGATTTTCCTCTGTAATCATGAAAAATCGCAGTTTTTCCTTGCCATTCGGTGACGTTTCCTGCACTGTTCATCTAGGGTTTCTTCTCATGAAAAATCGCAGTTTTTCCTGCCATTCAGTGACGTTTCATGCACTATTCGTCTAGGGTTTCTTCCATTTTTCTAAATGATTTTTAAAAAATTAAAAATTAAATGATAGATATTTTTTATTACTAGCACTTCACCCATAGGAGGTTCAACGAATACCCCGATGGGAACAACTGACGAGTTCAGAAAATTTGCTGGCGTGAATTTTTTTATGGCGTGAGGCAATTTTCTGAGCACTATAATGCTCACATATAAAAGCCTAACAGCTAATTATTATTTTTTATTATACATTATAATTAGAATTAAAATATAAAATTAATTTTTAACATTTTTTTAAATTTGTGACTTTTGTTTAAAATCTTTAACATATATAATTTTTTAAAGTGGCGTTTATTAAAAAGTTTATTTGTTTTTCTAAATGATTTAAAAAAACTAAATGATATTTTTTAAGTTTCTTTACTATTATTATTATTTATTATATATTATAATTAGAATTAAAATATATAATTAATTTTTAACATTTTTTTAAAATTTTTGAAAATTAGTTTAGAAATTTGTTTTAAATTTAAATACATATGTGAAAAACTTATTTATTTATTAATAATTATATATTATAATATTAAAATATAATTTTGATATTATTAATATATTATAATATGATATTATCTAAGTTACCGGTTCTGGTACTGATTCGGGTTCGGGTTCGCCGGTTCAGTTCGCGAGTTCGGTCAAAAAAATTTTGGGTGTGGGTTCGTTTTGGGTTCGTCCATACAAAAACATATAAAAATAAAAAATATATACATATTTGCAGTGGTAATTAAGTATATATATATTATTAATATAGATATATATTATATATAGCAGTAATTATATATATATATATATATATATAATATATATATCTAAAATAAGAAACCTATCTAATATCTATTTATATATATTATATTTTATAAATATATTATGTAGATATTTAAATATAAATAAGAAATAATAAATATATTAACATATCAACAAAAAATAAAAAATATAATTATATATTAATAGAAATATAATTATATAATATATATTAATAATTTAATATATAAGAAATATAAAAATATATAAATAGAAATATATTAATATAAATATGAATCGTTTATATATAGAAATAAAAATATATTAATCTTAATACCTAAAGACTAATATCCATTTATATAAATATAAAAAAAAATTAAAAATATTATTATACATTAATAATAAATATATATAAAAATAACTATAAATATATAAATTAGAAATATAAAAATATATAAATATAAAATTATAAAATTATAAATGTATTAATATTAATATTATTATGAATACAATATATATATTAACATGAATATAAAATACGAAAATAAAAATCATTATATTAAAAGTCTCAAATTACGAACCCACAGTCTTTTATTTTTAAACATTTTAGCTATATAGCTGTATTTAATATGCTTACCTTTGGCTTTAAAGTCTAAAGACTAAAATTACGAGTCCCTTTATTTCATTCGACGGCCATTGGACAACCATTCCACAGCATTTCCAGGCCATTCCTGGCCAACTAAACCCTACGCGGGTGCCTTTTCCAGGCTATTCGATCCAAGCCAACTAATCTTCGACGACAAAGAAACAGATTTGAGAAAAACAGATCCAAAAAAATATTAAAAAACGTCAAAAAATTGCCGCAGGTTCTGTTCACGCCAGCGAATGGAGACTGGATTCGCCTTGGGTTCTCTCGGGTTCGTCCTGGAGGAACCCACAGTCTTCTGCACGTGCCCTGGACGAATCCCCTAGCGGACCGAACCAGTATCAGGATCGAGTGCGAACCGAACCAGGACCCTGTGCCAATAGGAGGAGAACCGGTATCATAGGATATTATTAATATTTATAATATTTTATACATTAATATATTGTATTATTAATATATATATTATATTATTAATGTATAAAATATTATAAATATTATTATATTTATATATTATTATATTTATATATTATACTATTAATAGTTATATTTTATAATACTAAAAAATAATATATTCTAATATAATATTATTAATATATGATATATTATTAATACTTGTTATTCTATTATAATATATTATATATAAATATAATAATATTTATATTATTAATATACAATATATTATTAATATTTATTATTCTATTATAAATTTATAATATTTATATCATTAATTATATACATATATATATATATTTTTTGCATTTTTGTACATTTTTTGGAAATCCGATTTTTTCCTTATTTTTTCACGATTTTTTGAAAAAATCTTATACTTTTGGTTTGTCGATTTTATCTCCAAACGATTTTTGCTTCCTTGCATGATACTACAAGTTGGCATTCATCATAAGCATGAATTACTCCATGAAATACACAATGTAGGGGAACCAGAATTGCAACAACAAGCCTGATTTTCTTAATTAAACTCTGCTGCTACAAACTGAAATTCTGATCTGATTTTTACAATGGAGTCTAGGGCACAAACAAGCCAAAAAAATGCCCACAAATTCTGCACTACAAATCAGATTGATAAGTATGATTGTATACCAATTACAAGCAAAATAGATGATAATTACAAGTATCCTCTCAAGGCCGACTTCCTTATGATAATTTCTTTTATTTCATTTTATTATTTTCTTCTCCTAGGGCCGACCTCCCTCTAGGCGCCCAAGGGCATAAGAATATTTTATTTTACCTTGTCTCCCTCTTATAGGGACGACCTAATGCTAGGCGCCCAAAATATCATAAGGCTATTTCATTTAATCTTCTTATCTCCTTCTTGGCCGACCAACACAAAGAAATAACCTTACTTTATTTTTATATTATTTTTCCATCATTCCATCCTCCAAGGGCGAACCACTTAGGCACATGATAAAACATATTTTTGACCTCAAATGAAGTCGTCCACGACAAAGAAAATCATTATAAATTATTCTTATTTTCTTCCAAGGCCTTTTCCATATTTTCCTTCATTTTCCATTCTCCAAATGGGTCGCTCCACACTAGGGCAAATTATTTAATTCGTGATGACTTCATCAAAAATACCACAAAAATATGCCAATTCATCTTCCATGCTCATTTTGCCCTACAAAATTGGCTAAGTGTGGAAACTCACCAATTAGGTCATTCCTTGAGCCCTTCGGCTTAGTCTACGGGAATGGAAATAGGCTAGCCAACTCCACTACGTGATCACTCCGAATATGGGGACATTACAGGTTAAAAGCGAAGACGAAAGAAAAGATGATGAAAAAATGAATCTTGAGGAGGAACTCCATCATGCCTATAGTGAGATTAGGAAGCTTAGAAAGGAGAACCTGAAACTAAAGCTACAACTTCAAGAGAATGATGAATCTAATGTAGAGTTAGTACGAAGCCTTGAAGAATCTGAGAAGATAATAGTCGGGCTAAAATTTCAAATCAAAGAAGGATACAAGATGAAAGAGGAAGTAAGAATTCAATTAGAGAAAAAGGAAGAGAGTTCTGAAAGGTTAGAATCCAAAATAGTCTCTTTGAGAAAGGAATTGAAAAAAGCAAATGTTCAATTAAATAGGAACTTGAAAAATGAGAAGAGTACGGAAGGTGGCATTGACTATGAAGAAAGGCAAAGCTCAAATCCCAATGAATCCGAAATTGATTACTTAAGGAAAGAATTAGAGAGAACAACTACCAAGCCAAGCAGGAACCTCAAGGTTGAGAAGAGTAGCAACATCTTGGATGCTATTATAAATGGGCAAAGGTCATCATGTATAAAGGCAAGTCTTGGTTATGAAGCAAAGGAAGATCAACTTTCAAGTGAGCCACCAAAGAAAGGAAATGAGGAAAAACCAAAAGGCTATGCAGATGTTCTCAAGACTTCCATCAATTATGAGAACAACAAGAGGAAGGAAAACAATGTCCAGCAGAAATTTAATATTCCTCATAGAGACAACAAAGAAAAATTCACAAGATCATTTCCTCCAAGGCAAGCGCAAATGAACAAGTCTCAACATTCCTTTTACGGTTATTGCTATTCATGTAATAACTTTGGTCACAAAGCAATAGATCGTTGGACACATGCAAGAGAACCTGGTTGGACCAAGAATAAAAGTTCTTATAGGTTGTCAAATGAGAATTGCAATGTCATATGTTATAAATGCAACAACTTTGGTCATAAGGCGAGAGATTGTAGAACACAGGCAAGAAATGATGGTTGGAGCAAGAATAGAAGTGCTTATGAGTTTTCAAGAAAAAACTATAATTCTTTTGGTCATTTGGTGGATTAAAATGTTGTGTGCTACAAGTGCAACAACTATGGTCACATAGCATGTTTTTGTAGAAGTGGTTTTGAACACCCTAAGCAGAACAAGAAAGTGGAAGCCTTGGATAATCAAAAGAAAGAAAATACAAAAGTTTGGAGAAGGAAACAAGAGCAAGATAATGAGAGGAAGGAAGAATCTGTACTTGTGCAAACTTCACTTCATGCACAAGTGGTATCTCCAAATTCATAAGGAGAAGTACGAGTTCAGGGGGAGCTATCCATTGCATTATTTTTGCTCCATGGAGAAGACAATTCAAGATAGATCAGCTAAGGCATATTCCATATGAGCATTCCATTGTCATTGATCTAAGGGGAAGAATTATTAGAGAAAGAGAAGATATGATTGGAGAAAAGAAAGAGAGACTAAATAATGGCTAGGCATACAACAAGATTATTGAGTTATGTTCTTGGGATGATGGAGGTCAAATATATGAGATGTATAAACCATAAAAGCAAAGTATAGTTCAAAGCATGTATAACAGGACGGTTGACCAATGATGCATGGCAACATTTTTAAAAGACAAAGTACAGTGGGAATGGTGACAATATAGTCATCAAAGGCATAAGAAGTATGACACATTGAGAATGGTGAGTCTTCAAATTCAAATCAAGGATAATGAACTTTTCATAGAACATTGAAGAGGAAGGTTATAATATGAGTGACAAGCAAATAAGAAAGATCATGTATGAATGACAGAATGACACAAAGCATTTGATGACAATGTGAAAAGGGGCAGAGGTTATAGTAAAAAGATGGAGAATTATAGAAGGATTGAAAGCTACAACTCCGTGGATGAGAAAACTCAGAGATAGATGAAGATTTCTTACCATTGATATCAAAAAGAAAGTTTCAGAAAGAGAGTTATAGAATGGAAGAATGATACCATTAATGTCAAGTGGAAGCATTACAGAAAGAGGGAGATTCTTTGTGAAGAGTTGAAAGCATTTTCCATTTTGTAAGATACATAATGATGGATAGCAAAACAAGTTCCTGAAGTGTTAAACTTGAGAAGTTCATCCAAATTATTTATTTGGACAGCTATAGAGGAAGCATATCACCCAAGCGACAAAGAGACAAAGGGAGAGAATTAGAGCAAGGGGAAGCCCGAGAAAGGGGGAGCCTTACAGACAGGGGGAGCATCACAGAAAAGAGGAAGAATCATATTATGAAGGAAAGAAGTATACTAAGTGTCCCTTTGCCATTGATGTCAAAGGGGGAGAGATAGAGTAAGGGGGATCAATGCAAAAGAAGAGAATTAGGTTTGTGTTGCCATCAATGACAAAGGGAGAGATTGTTGAAAGTGTTGTCATTGATGTCAAGAAGGTGCATGAACAAGTGTAAGATCCCTGTCTTATTCTGCCCTAAATTTTCAATGTGTGGTTTGACATTTTGTCAAACACTTGTCATGCAATCTGAATTCTGAGTGTTTGATTGTTTTATGATGTTTGTTTGAATGAATTTTCAATGCCAAAACATAAACAAATGTATATAAAAGATGACCAAATGTTTGCATAAACAAATACCACTATTTTGAAACTCCAACATGCATTTATTCAAACTCAAACAGGTCTGATTACACTGATATTCAGATCTGATATGAAGGATATCAGACTGCTTAAGCTTATAGAAAGTGTCTACAAACTCTATTCGAATTAAAGATTTGAATAGACAAATATTCTACATATACCCGGTGATGATCCCTCTTGATATATATGACGAATGACTCCAATACATGGAATGATTTGCTTCATACAAACACCATAAGTCTGATATAACAGCAGCTGAGATATATGGAAGTCTGATATAGATAGTATGAGGTAGAAATGTATCCACAACTCCTCTTTAATCCCACAAACTTCTCCAAGTTGAAGCGCTATCCTTGCTTAGGTTTAATTGACCCAATAGATGATTGAAATCGAATGCCAAGGGTCTGATATGAAACTGCTGTGATCTGATCAGAGGTCTGAGATGCAACAAAACACCTCTCAAGTATGCCAAGAACCCAGCACAACGCAGTGATAGGTATATAGTTGGAGCGCCTAGGGTTTTATCCCCTTCCTCAAGGAATCGTCCCTCTAAAACATGAAGATGAACCCTCCAAATTTTGATATAAATCCCTGGTGTTTGCTGTGACTGATTTTTGCCTCCACAATGACTGATTTTACTCCTCCAAACAGGGAAGAATTCTCTTTAGTTGTACGGCTAAGACAAAGAATGAATTTCAGACTATATATGCATTCAAACCCTTCACAATTTCAACATAAAACGCTGCCGTAGCTAATGTATAACCTGCAATCAAAATCAAGAGAATTTCCAGCTCCTTGCGCCAATAACCTGCAATATACTCAATAGTAAACCCTGATTTGGATTTACCTCTCAAGGAGAGTTGGGTTTTCGTCCAACCCTTGATTTCTAGAGGTTTTCATCCCTAGAAACAATGCAAACCAAGTTGCCGACCCACAAAGAAAAAATACATAAGATATAATGCTGATTGATGATCAATTGAACTCACAATGCCTTGTATAAATACTTGGTTTCCACCTTTTTCCTCATGCTGGCTGACCAAGATAAAATAATATTATTTTATCATTTTTTTCTCTCACAAGGCCGACCTGTTTTAATCCTTATCTTGGCCGACTTAAAATATATTTTTATTTAATTTATTTTCCACTTGGCTGACCTTGAATTGATATTTTCTTTTTATTTTACTCTCCAGTATGGCCGACCAACTCAATTAGACTTGAGCGCCCAAAAATCAAATTAAAGATTTGATTTTAAATAATATTTTATTCTCCCTCCTTGAGTGCTCAAAATAAATAATAAAATATTACTATTTGATTTATTTTTTGGCCACCTTAAAACCCCAAATGGGTTGCTCACCTTCTTAGGAAATTATTTTAAAAAGTTTGACCCATCCAAAAATAATATAAAAATATATCATGTCTTTTCCCAAGTTCGCCAAGTCTAGGAAAAATAGTTGAGCCACTAAAAATCATCTTTCCATTCTCCAAGCTCAAAAAGGGGACATTACAACAAGATTGGTGTCACTAATGTCAAAGACATAAGACCGAGATTGTTGGCAAGATTGACGTCTAAAAGATCGTTGTGGAGATTGTTGGAATATGTTGCCATTGATATCAAACGTAGCAATATCATTGAATGCAAGGCATAAGATCATCATTGATGTCAAGGAAAAATGGCCTGGCACAATAAGGGTTACCCGTTACACGTTACCGTTGGAAGATTGTGGATTTGAAGGATGACTAGTAGATATGTGATTGTTCAAATTAAAGATTTAAACAATGTGGAATTCGCGCTAAGGATAAGTCTTAGATTTGAATGTAAACCTCCAAGAGGCCGACTCCGTTAAAGTGAAGATAAGGACAATACATAAGACGATTTGAATTCATTTCTAAATCATCATGAATGAGACAATATGGAGCAATCAAGAATTAGCATATGTTATATATATAGTGATGTGATTATGGAGAAAATGTCAAGCAATTGATAAATTAAAGGTGGCCAACCAATACATAAAATAAAGTTATTAATAAGAGATGGCCGACTAGTATAAATGCAGCGATCAGATTATATGTATGCTGCAATTCCACTAGTGAAATGACAGCGAATTACTAGAGGAACAGTGGTCATATGATGCGACTTATAAAGTTTATGAAGGCAGCATACTAAGAACAGCGATTCAATAAGGATAAAGGAAGAGACTAAAGGGCAGCGCCTCATATAAGACAAATTTGTCTTATGCATAAGTAAAAAGGAGGAACGATTTATTAATGATAAAGTGATACAATATTATGAAGTAAAGAGGTGCGATTTCTATTGGTTACACAATAAGACAAACAAGTAAGGCAGCGACTCCCTTGAAGAGTTGTATCTATTATAAAAAGGTGGTGATCATTGTGAAAGGGTATGTCCTTTACCTTCATTGAAGACATATAAAAGACAAGAAGATAGGACACTTTGAAAGAAAGAATTCAATGAATATTTTCCGAGTTTTAAAGCAGAATTAGAAAAAGTGTAAGGGGCAGAAAATGAAGTGTAATTCAAATCTATACTGATTATATGTACAGCCCATGTATGAAGGATAAATGAAAATATATATATATATATATATATATGACGAATGTATGTGACAATATGTTAATATGAGCAGAAATTTTTGTGAAGAGAATGCCATGATTATGATCAGTTTTGTGTAAAGAAGATTGTGCATAATTGTAATCAGATTTGTAAGGGAAGGAAGTGTTTGATCAGATTTGAAGGGAAGGAAGTGTGTGATCAGATTTGTGAAAACTGTAAACAGTTTTGTGAGAGGAAGATCTTGTGGAGAAGTAAACTATACCAGCCATTAAAGGATTAATAGGTTGGAGCCTATCAAATAGAGGTTGGAGCCTCTTGCTGGGTTGGAGCTCAGTTTATGTGGGGGTTGGAGCCTCCAGCAGATTGGTGCTTATAATTCTGTCAAGTGGGGATTGGTGTCTCCAATGGGTTGGTGCTCACAAAAGAAGAATTGTAAGAGAAGTAGGTTGGTGCCTACGAAAGAAGCTATATATATAAGCAATATTGTGTCGTGGTTTTCTCCCGAAAGGGTTTCCACGTAAAATCATGTGTTATTTGTGTTCTTAATTACTAGATCTTGCATATGTGTAGTTGTTGTGATTGTTAAGTTTGGAAAAAATAGAAGATTGTGATATACCGATTCATGCCCCCCCCAATCTCAATATCACTAGGTGCTCATCAGGTTGGTTGTACAATGTGGGGTTGCTAGCATTTCATATTGATGAGTTTTTCAGACTAACCCTTGGTTGTATATTTGATAAATTAATGATATTAATATTTCCAGCTGTGTTTTTGTTGTTAATATCAATTTATTTAATTAATTTCTGCAGTATTGCTAGTTTGTAAGCATTTGTTGGTTCTCCGCCAATCTAGTTTAGTTTAAACTCGGAAGGCTATGCCTATGCCACTAGCTCACTATCAATTCTAGTTTTTATGCTTAATTGCTTATCTGTATAAACTGGATGGTATGCCGCCAATTAGAATAGAAGTATTTTCTCTTGGACGGCAATGCCACCAAGTTTCTAGTTTATTTCCTTTCTAGTATTGCACTCATTTAGATTGTGCGACTTGCTGCTAGCTAGAGTCCCAACCACTGTATGCTCTCACCTTGCCCACATCAGTACCTTGGTGATCAGAAAGTGTGAGGGTTACGCATTTTCATCCTATATTTGTCGAAATTTCAAAAAAAAAAAAAAACAATTTGGGACATTGCACAAGGGTGGCTCTGTTGTGACCAAATCACACATCACCCCATTAGAAATAGGGACCCCCTTTTTTTGGAGCTCTGTGCTTTCAATGAGATTTTGATGATATCCCGGGTTATCTTCATCTGCCGATCCGGTAATGATTTCCTCTGCTATAATCTTTGGTTCATGATTAGGAGGCAGATGAACTTGCAGTGGTGAAGAATCTTGATCAAATCCCATCCCGATAATGAACGTTGAGATCAATCCTGAAGTATGTTTGAGACCCTGAAAAGACTAAGTCTGGAGCCTAAAATCCTGAAAAAATGGCTAAGTCTAAAATCTGGTGAATCCTCCAAATTCTAGATTTTGCATGTTAAATCCGGTGGATTCGAGACCTATCTCAAACATCCTGAAAGGTATATTGAAAAATATTTAAAGTATCTCTCAACTTATACTTAAATATATTTTTCAATATACCTTTATCCTCACGACCCTGAAAAATGCCTGACTCTTCCAGCGGATTCAAAAAGTTCATCTAGTGCGACAGGGCATCTAAGTGGTGCAAAATCATGATGAAAAAAGCACTTTCAATTACAAAACAAGATGAGGATTTCCAAATCATCATCCAATGCGCCCCTCTAAAGCGCTAGTTTGGAAAGAATAAAGGGAGATGAAAATTTTAAAGGATTTCAAGCCTTCAAGTGATGCGATTTCCACGCCTTTAAGTGATGCGCCAATTGATGCGAATTCCAGAGGATCTTAATACCTTAAACCAATGCGCTAAGTCTTGAGGATTTTCATGTGATGAAGTAATGCGCTAAGTCTTGAGGATTTCAATCAATTAAGTGATGCGCCCAAACTAAAACATCGTGGTGAAGGAAAATGAAGACTTTCAAACATCCATCCAGAGCGCTTGAATCAAGCAAGTCAATGCGAAATTTAGAGGATCTCCAATCCCTCAACTAATGCGACTTCGTGGAGGAAGATTCTAAGCGCTTGGAAGGAGGTTCATCATAAGGTTTAAATCAATTTTCAGAAGATTCTAATGTGATGGACTAGTGCGCCAAAATTTAGCAAGGAAGATCCTTTGCGCTTGATAGGAGGTAGACAAGGGAAAGAGGTTTCAACGTAAAAATCCAAAGGATTCTTAAATCCTTATCCAAGGCGAATTCTTAGAGGATTCTTTATTCCCTATCCAATGCGCCATCTACTTAAGAAATTCAAAATGCCTAACAAGCGTGCCAATGAGGAAGGGAAAGATTCAAGTGTGGAGTGCGAATTCTAAACAAGATGAAACTCACTTGTTGAAGCCATGCGAATAAATTAGGAGGATTCAAATGGGTCATCTAATGCGCCGTCCAAGAGGAGGAGGGGTTCGACTGGAAATATTATATTCTAAGCTTTGAGGCTAATTGCTAGAGGAATCTCAACACTTTATCCACTGCGACCACTTTTAATGATTGAGGAGCGGTTTATCATTGAAATTTCCTGAGGATCCAAACATGGGCAACCAATGCGCTATTTAAAGATCCTTCATCAGGAGGATTCAAATGGGTCATCTAATGCGCCAAGATGATCTTAAGACGATTTCAAAAGGAATTTAGACACTTGCAAGGCGAATTCAAAATATCTAATCATTCCGTCACCTTATAAAGGGAAGTGAGGTCGGGTATTGAAGGCGAAAACTAAAAGAAGTCATATTATTGATCTTTTGCGCCACCCTCTAGAGGACTTCACTCACTTGAAGTAATGCGCCAACATCAAGCATGATTTTGCTAAAGGTAGAAGAAGGTAAGTTCATCTAATGCATTTAAATTTTGAAGATTCCAACATAGGCAAGTGATGCGCCACTTCAAGGATCCTTTGTCTTCCAATCAATATGCCCAAACAAGGAAGAAATCAAAAGTAGCAACTGATGCGCCATACATGAGGAAGATTATAAGGTTTGTGTTTGAGATTTCAAATTAGCAATCCAAAGCGCTTAAGGAAAGGAGGAATCCAAGCATGAACTAATATACATATTATCCTTCACCCTTCAACTGGAGCGCTTAACCTAGGAGTTGTTAAAAATTTGATTCATTTTGCAAAAGTAAGAGGAATTCAAATTGCATAACCAAGGCGCTAAAACACCAGCTTGAAGAGGATTTTAGCACCTTGAAGTGATGCGCCATTCTAGTGCAAATGAAAACAAGTTCAACCAAAGCAAATTTAAAGGAGATGTGAAAGAGGTTTTAAGAAGACTTCAACATGCTCATCTAATGCGAAATGCAAGAAGAAATTCAAACACTTGATTCAACTTGATCCATTCAAACACTTAATTCAAGGAATGCAAGGAAGATCTAGAAGATGTCATCCAATGTAAAAATCAAGAGGATTTTAATTCTTTATCCAATGCGCTTTGTAGAGGAGAGTAAAAATGGAGTTGTGAAGGGAGAATTTCAGGAGGATTCATTTACCTCAAACCAATGCGCCCCTTTAAGGGAATTCGATATCAACATCCAATGTGAAGTGGTGAAGGAATTCATCATGCTAGTCCAACAAGAAGAAGATCTCCAAGCACCTATCTAGAAGCGCTCAACCTAGAAGATCGTGGAAACCCCAACTAATGCGCTTAAAGAGGAAGTTAAAGCATTTAATTATTTTATCTAATAATTCTCGAAAAATACAAAGGTTTGCATTGAAGTTTGAGTCACATTCAATAAAATCAAACAAAATTAAATGTTTTTCACTATATTAAAGAGGGTCGGCCTAGGTATTTGAGGAGTTTTTAGAGCAAGTTGTGTATTTATACCTACTATTGCTGTCATTTTTATCATTTTTAAGGAGCAGAATCACTTTGAAGGAGCAGATTTGTCTTCAAGAAGCAGCAATAAGAAGGTTTTATAAAAGTGCAGATTTGATTTTGTCAATCCAAGCAAGTGTTGGATCAGATTTCAAGGTATCAATTTAAGGCACCTTATCAAGTCAGTCTGATCTAAATATTTTCTGATCTGATTTTCTTCCTTAGATGCATTAAAATTGTTCAAGTATTGGTAAAACTTAAGAGGATAAGTGGATTTTGATAGATTCCTTGAGTCTAGATATTAATATTTCATAATTATAAAGGAGAAATCATAAATCTAATGCATTAAGGTAGCTGAAGTAGAGTCTAGATTGTGTTTGAAATTACTTATTCACGTCAAGTTTGTAGGACCATGGCAATGACTTCCAAGGAGAGACAAGCGAAGATCCGGATGGATGCGAAGGGGAAAATTCCCGAATCAAAGCTCGTTTCAAGGTGGATAAATGTAGGAGACACGAATATGGGCAATAGCAACTTAGAAGATATCAAGTCAGTCCTTGAGGAACCCAACGGAGGTAGTCTTGCTCGAGCCATCATGAGGAGTGGAGCTATTGAAGCTGCTTGTTTTCCGCCAGCTTTGCCGTGTTCAAAGATGATCATTGAATGTGTCAAGAAGTATGACGTAGATACAAGACAAATTACAGCCAAAGATGAAACAATATTAGCTTATTTGCAAAAGGAGGCAGTTGGAGAGACTTTCAACATTCCAACTAGGGAGAGGATGATCAGTATTTCGATACAACAAGGTCAGCAGGAATACAATGTTGATTCAAAGACAAAGTTGCAGGAAATAAAGAGAGAATGGATGGCCAATCCATCTATGAAGTTCAATATGAATAATCCTCCACAGTTTCACAAGTCAGATTTTCATCCTGAAATTGGATACTTAATTATGTTTCTCAATAGAATGACAAGAATGCCGCAATCTGCTACCTTTCAACCTTGGATGTACTCTTTCATCAAGTCAGTTCTCAAAGGGAAGATGATTGATTGGGCTGGGCTCATCAATCAGAGTATACATGAGCAGTTCATCAATTTTGCTAAGACCAAGACTTTTTATATGAGTTCCTATGTGGTGTACTTTCTCGCAAGAAATGAAGTCTATTCAGGTTTGACCAAAAGAGAAGTTGGAATTGGGCCTAATAAGTACTTATCGCATCAGTGTTATCCTCAGTTACACCTCAAGAGTTTAAATCATTATACAAGGTTCAATGATGCGTTTGCTATGTTCATAATGAAGAAACTAAGAGGAGAATTTCATAAAAGGTTGTCAAATGCAGCGAGAGAGTTCATTTCAGCATATGGACACTGGTATACTCAGCATGAAAGGTACACTTATATAAGGATCCAAGGGTTTACATCATATCCATACAGATTACCAAGATATCCAACCAACAGGATGGTAATGTTAGAGGTTACAAGGCAACTCCTGGAACTCATCAAGTTGCAAAAGTTGAAGAAGAAAGGAGGGATCCAATTTCCACTTCTTCTTGGACAAAATCTGGAGTGTCCATCATTGGCAGCAGCTGAATATTCTGAGATAGAGCTTCAGGCATATCATTTGCAAACTCATGGCACCAAGAGGCTTAACTTTGATCCTTTTCAGGTTTGCTGGAAATATAACAGAGAATTTAAGCATGTCAAGCAATTGGAAGACCACTGGGCCAGTGCCCAAGATGAAGATGATCTTCGAACACTTCAAAGTTCGAGACTCACCTGGGATTTAGTTAGAGCTTCCAAAGTATTCAGGATACCAGACCAGTTCACTGAAGATGATACTATGTTGATAGATGAATTTGATAAGATAAAGGATTTGCCTTATACAGTTGATTGGTCAAAAAGGGATGTGTCCGAAGAAGAATTGATAAAGCCAGTCTTGGCCATGACACAAGTATGTATAAATCAACTACTGCAAGAGATGAATGATGAAGGCCGAGTTCTTACTTACAATAAGATGGATGAAGGAGAACCCGGACAGCATAGTACACATAGTAGACCACAACACAGTGGAAATGATCAAAGTGATAATCCAGCTAGAAAAAGGAAAAGACCTAGTCAAGATCAAAGAGAATCAAGCCGGAGACCTCAAAAGAAGAATAATCTATCTACTTCATCTAATCCACAGGAAGGTGCTTCAGATGTTCAGAATCCAATACAAGAGATAGAAGTTATAGAAGAGGTTGCCTTGATTCCATCCGAGGAGATTCATTCAAGTCCAACTGTCATAATTGAGGAAAATGATGTTCTTGATCAAGATGAAGTAGGTCAAGTAGAATCTGATGAGGAAATAGCTCGTGTACAACACAGTCAAGTTCAAAGACAGCAAGATCTTTCTACTTTTCCACCTTGGTTGAGGCAAAGGATTGAGGAAAGTACAATTGTAGAAACTTATCAGCCTGCTCCAGTTGAGGAATTGCTTGTAGATGCACAGAAGAATAATCGGAAGAAGAAAGCAACAGTCTTTTCCAAAATCACTCAAGATACTGCTGGAAATAGAGAGGTACATGTAGCTGTTCCTAGAGTTGACAAGGATTTAGAAGATATAGCACCTGAGGATTACAATATGACTACTATTGGCATGGGTCCAATCACAAGGGAACAAGTAGAGGAGGAACTACAAGAGTCAGTGAATAGTGTAGGAATCATGTTAAAGCAAGAAAGAGAAGCTAGGTTAAAGGTTGAACAAGATTTTAATACATTAAAGCACTACATTCAGCAAGTCATGAAGCCTATCCAACAAAAGGAAGCTACTCCAATTCCTCCGTCTATTCTTCCACAAGAAACAGTATCCCAAGTTGAAAATATGAGGACTTCATCTCAGGTGATGAAAGGATGGATAGAAAAGACAGAAGAGAAGGCATATACTCACCTTGAAGAAATTGTGCAAGTTTATGATAGAGTCATTAATCTTAAGGATCGAGTTCAAGTTTTATTAAAACATTGTGCTGAGTTCAAACCTATCAAGGAGCAATACATGCCACAACTCAAGAGTTTAATGGAAGCTCCATTAAAGGATCTATTTCATGATAAGGTGATTGATCAGGATACTCCACATGACTTCATCACTTGGTATTTCTCCTTTCACAACAAGGGGCAACTGGTTGATAAAATGGAGGTAGACATGTCCAGAATAAGAAGTGTTCTTCTAAGAACAGAGAATCATATATACACTGCATTGACAACAATATGTAATCCTTATGGGGATGTTACTATTGAAAACACGAAGCAACAAGTTAAGGCATTCTACTTTCAGTATGATGGACTTGATGAGGGTCAGCTGGATAGCATATTCACACTTGCATTTCATCTTGGAGCGAATAAGTCCTGGATAAATGACTAGGAGAAGACACTTGGCGTCTATGAGTCAGATGTGGCAGTGGCAGAAGAATCCATTAATGCGGCGACAAGTGTACCAATGGAGGATGTTGCTCAAGTTGTGTCTAGATTCATTGCATCTCATAGTACTACTACATAAAAGGCACATGATGTGGCTTCCTTATCTTCTTGGAAAGCGTGCCTTTGTTCCCTCCTTCATTGCTTCTTTCATTTAATAAAGATAACCTCCTTCATTTAATAAAGTGAGCCTCTTTCATTTAATAAAGGAGAGTTTGTTACAACTACTTGTGATGTGGCTTGATCTGGTCCATTGGCTTGGCCGACTGATCTTGACCCTTCATTCCTTCGAGGCCTATAAAAGGGCTCCTATTGCTCTCATTTGTACGGTTGAAATTTCTGAAATTGTTGCAAGAGCTCTCTGAGATAATAAAAGATTCATTGCTTTGGTGATTCTATTTGTGTTTCCGAGTGTTGCATGGTTTAGATTTTCAAGCGAACATTAAGTTATAAGTTTTCTTTAAGTTTGTGTTAGCTAATGCAAGGTTTCTTTATTGCTTTATGGTGAAATCTATAAGTTCATACCATTTGTAGTTTGTGGCTTGCAAATTGTAGTGCATGGTTAGTCTGAACAATTGGACATCAATTTGATCTTTATGTTTGTTGAAACTTTCATGAGCATAAGTGATTTAAACATCTTGTACACCTTAGAAGATTGCACCTATCTTGTGTAGTTGTCTATCTTGGCGAAGCAGGATTTGGTTAGATTTCACCTAGAGTAGTAATCATCCTTACATCTAGGATTAGATTAGCCTTTCTAAACTTTTCATCTTTTGTCCTTTTTTACCATTTAGTTAGAATTAGAACCAAGAACATCAACTGCCAAATCATACGCCATCGTTTGCAGTACTTAGACTCTCCAATATCCACTTCCGTAATCATTGAAACCACAAGTTTACTTGAACAATTGCGTAAGTCCCTTTGTGTTTAAACAGCAAAATCATACTTAGTCACTGAGCTGTCTCTTACCAAAATCATCAGAAAGGAACCTTGGAGTCATCTTGTTTGATCACCTAGTTCAGCATGTCATGTCCCTCCATTATGTATTATTCATTCAAATCAAAGATATGAGTGATATTATAAATTAAATATATTTAATATATTTAAATAATATTTATTTAAAACAATTAACAAGATATATTATTATTATATTTATAAATAATACATATAAAAAATAATAATATATTATAAATATATCTAATAATATAAATACAAATATTCTTATATTTATCTTATATTATAATATAAATAAAAATAATATAATATAAATCATATATCATTTATTATGATATAAATGATATAATATAAATAATATAAAATAAATAATATATCATTTATTAGAATATAAATGATATAATATAAATACAAATAATATAAATAAACTATGTTAAGGGAGTTACGTATGGTTAGAACTAGTTTTACCACAGCTCATAAAAGGGAAATAAATAAAGGTTGTGGGATAGAAAGAAAAGAGGATGGGCAATAAACTAAAATCCAATATCTAAATATATTTAGATCCGTATTATATTTATATATATATTTGTGAATCATAAGTAGAAAAAATATTATAAACATATATAGGGAGAAATTATTCAAGTAAATATATTATAATAATAATAATAGTAAATGTATATTTATTCATTGCATAATATAAGGGCATTCATAATAAGGAGCACTTAACTAATACAAACAAATATCGAGTATCATCAAAGTTTAATAATATTTATTTATTAAGGGTGGTGACGGGTGGTAAATTGTATCCCCTCAAACTTATAAATATTAACCGGCCCTCTAACAAAAAAAAGGGAAAAAAGGAATAGAAAAAGGAAGGAAGGGAATAAATATTTACCGCAGACAAAAAAGGTACCTGCAGATCGTCTAAACAACAGGTAAGTATTTTAATATATTTAATTATTAAGATGTAATATATCTATATATATGTGTGTAAATATATATATTTATATAAATAAATATATATATATATACAATAATATTAATAACATATACAATAATACAATATAGAAATATTATAATATATAAGTATTAAAGAATAGGCAAAAGATAATAGAATCCAGTACGTCATATAACCTAAGATAAAAATATATATATATAATGTTAGATATGTATATAAATGATAGAATAATAAGTATATCTCTACAAAGGGATTGATTATGAGATCACCTTTAAGAAGCAATCAACATGACCTTGGAGTACCGGGCTAGGACTAGTAGCTTTCCCCTTAATCCACCTACACAACTTATTAGTATGAGACTGGTGGTCAGAAGGAATCTAGTGTCTAGCACTCAAGCTGGCAAGTCATTGCCCCTCCGAGCTAAGAGTGAAGTATTGCCGGGTGTAGCATGAAGCTCTTAGACCTAGGGTAAGAACAAAGTATTGCCGGGTGTAGCATGAAGTTCTTGACCTTATGGTTGCGTAGGACCTAGATAATATTAATGGCCTAACGGTAAGTGAACCTCGAGCTGGCTATAAGCCCCTCCGAGCCAAGAGTGAAGTACCTCCGGGTGTGAGGTGAAGCCTTGGGCCTACGGCCGTGGGTCTTGGAATCCTTAACCCACCCTCTCATATTAGGTGAGTGGTCTGATTAATGGATAGGATTACGAACGTTCTCCCCGATGTATGTCCATGACTCATGTGTGATTAATGATACAAGATAGATCATGAACCAATGATGAAAATGAATAACATATAAGTGAATATATTTTATATGAAACTTAATGTGAATATAATCTAATATGTTATAGTGTTAATGATCATATGTTGAAAGAAATGATTAAAAGATTACTAATGTTCTCTTTTACTAAGTTGAAGTTGTGTTGAATAGTGAAAATTTTCAGCTTACTAGAAGGGGACATTACACAGCATTCGAGAGGCTTTGCTCAAGAGGGAGTCAGATACTTAGTATTTCACTCTAATTGTTGACTTGTCCAAAAACAATCATCAACAGGCTCGAAGTTGGAAATGATTATACCATCCTGCATTTTTGTGGCCCTTCTTTGCATAGGTCTAGACAGCAAAGAGAGATTTGTTATGGTGTGCGTCTTCCTTGTTTGGTAGGTAATAGAAGAGGTCGGTCTGCAAATGAGATCAAGTCCTAGGTGGAGGAGGTTGTGAATACTGGTCATACATCGCCAATATCTCGAGAGAGCTAGGGGGTGGTCTAAATTTATGTTGGTCTTTGGCTTGTTTACTGGTTCTATGTTTTTGTTAGAGCTCTAGTTTTAGGTGTGGATACCGTTTAGTGTTTTAGTATCCATGTAGTTGTTTTTGGCCCATGGCCCTTCTTTGGCTTGTGGTTTTTTAGTGTATGTTAGGTGTCTAGGTTTGCTGGTTTCTGGCACCCTTTGCAGCATTTTGACAGTAGATCTATCTGAGTAAATCCTACATTCTATGTTATCATCTCTTTATGAGTAAATAGTGGAGAATGATAAAAAAGGAGTGTGATAGATAACTGACGAAAGTCGCTTGCTTTTAGTTTGCTAGCTGTCTCATAGCTGGAAGATGCTTGGAGCTGAAGAAAGAAGATTTCCCTCTAGGAAGAAAAGCAGAAATTTAAATTTGGATTTTGAGATTCATGTCATATTTCCCAGTTTGATTATTTAACACCAACTAGGAATTAGCATCTTAGCCAATAACATCTCTAAGTCTAGGGCCCGTTAACCCTAGGTACCTTCAGCAAAAGTGTCACATCCTCTTCTTTTTGAACAACGAAATGTTAGTTATGTTGTTAGTTGAGTACAACTGCTTTCATGTGAATGTGAGAATTATTCGTTGCCAGTTTGATTATTTAACACCAACTAGGAATTAGCATCTTAGCCAATAACATCTCTAAGTCTAGGGCCCGTTAACCCTAGGTACCTTCAGCAAAAGTGTCACATCCTCTTCTTTTTGAACAATGAAATGTTAGTTACGTTGTTAGTTGAGTACAACTGCTTTCATGTGAATGTGAGAATTATTCGTTGAAAAATGTGTATAGTGGTTTCCTTTTATATGCGAATATTTTCTTAATTATATGTGAAAATGGATTTATGGAAATAATATAAATTATTGTTCGTATCAAGGAAACAATTTAACCTTCATTATTTGTCGAAGTGGTTGCAAGACAAATCAGGTGACAAGGAAAAAGGGATATCAACAGGGAGAGGGTGATTACAGGAATCGAAAAACAATAATTATGTCTAAGCCTAAGTCACCGTAGCCTTGGCCAAGGCACATGTATATAAGTATAAATATATATTTCTAGTTGGTGAGAATTATTTATCTCTTATGTTTATTAAATAATTATTTAAATGTGTTTTACCTTTTGTGGAGCGCTTGGAGTGTGTGAGTTAGAGTCTTGATAGTAACTCCCCCACTCCGCCCGAGTGCAAGAAGGAATGCTCCTTCTTGCACGCGGTCGTAGTGGAGGAGCGGCCATATACATATTGGCGTTCATTCTTTCTTGGCATGCACTCACTACATTATCTCTGATAGGAAGAAGCATTCGCATGATTCCATTAAGCATTTCCTAAGAAGCATAAGCAAGGCGTCGTTTTATAGTGGCATTTAGCTGAAGTATCGCTCTATTTGCAATACCACAACTTGAATCACTCAAGTCTTGAACATTGTTTTGCATTCGTCTGAAATATTTCTCAACTCTACATTTTGTTTTCTCTGTCAAGCGGCCGTAGGAACCAGTCATATATTTCAGTTGGTTTTGCAACTGCATCTACCTCAGTCTTCATCACAAATAGTGTTATTCAGGCAAGATCATAGTCCCTTTTATCTTAGTCCGATTAATCATGCAAAGGAAAACACAGTATTTGATGATCGAAGTTATCGAATCATACTATCTTTCTTTGATCATAGTTCCGTATTTCTTGATCAATCTTCAAAAATCTGTATATGTATTTAATAAGTCTTTCGAATCTGCTGTAGCCTTGATTTTCTTGATACTTAATGAATATATATATAAACGTATAGATATATATGTCTTATATATATATATATACAAAGCTATTACATCTTCTCTTATATTATAGTTGCACTGAGATTCCTGACTGCGGTCACTAGATGAAAGGGTACTTTCTGTCTATATACTTCTGTTCTGTATTTATTATGAATCTGTAAGTTTGTCAAGTGATCATGCTTGGTATTCTTTCAAAAACCTGCAATCAAAGAAAAAGAAACATATGAATTAATAACAATGCCGAGCAAGGGTGAGTGTTGACGACACTGTAGTGTCAATTATTTACTAGAAATCCTTGGCCAAGGTTACGATGCAGAATAGGCATCCGTCAGCAATCAAGTACCAAATATTCCAGTGGTCAGAGTGATCTTTCCAGTTAGGAGGTACCTATAGGGAAAAGATCGATCAGGAGGTAAAGGTCTTGACACCAGGCTCAGAGGCATATTGTTAATTGATTCCTTGTTAGTCACCTTCGTGAAGGGTCGGGTTTCTTCAGTTGAAGAAGCACGAGAGACCAGTTGGTCTTGGTTGGGTGGTTAAAACCTTTGTTGATATCTCTTTTTCCCAAAACAATCCAGAGGAGGATCTGCAATCAAATCAGCAGGAAGCTCTTCAAGTTGTACTTTTCTTAATCTCTTTTCTTTCTTTAATATTTGAATTTCATTGAAGAAAGTTAGTTAAATTATTTTGTTACAAGTATTTTGTTACAAAGTTTATTTCAATTGAAAAGAAAGTTGTGATTCAGAACTTTATTGCATTCGATACTATTTCATATTAGTTAGTTATTCTTTCTGCTGAAATTTTGTTATTAGACAAATTACTATTTTGTTATTAGAGAGGGTGTTACATATGGTATCAGAGCTACCAAGTTCCGCACTGAACCTCGGGGCTCATCATGCTTAGAACATTGACAACAGTTATTAATGTCTCTTCAGGATGGTATTGATAAGAAAAACACCCCGGAAAAAGGTTCGAGACCCTGTATCCATTCGACTATGGAAGATCAGACTTTCTTATGATTACTCAAGTTGTTCTCCTCCAGCAAATTCAAAGACGTTAGCCGAAGCTCTGAAAAGACTTCGGAGGAAAAGGAGAAAATGGACAGTCTCTGGTAAAGAGAAGGTGAAGTCCGCCATAATTGCAGAAATTAATAAGACCAAAACCAAAGATCAAATTAAACCAGAAACATCTGAAGGAGATCGAGTTCCGACTCCTGGATATAGACTTATTCCATTTTCAGAGTTTAGTGATCAGGAGGAACCTATCACTGATAATGAAGATGATTCAGAGAACTAATCACAAAAAGTGATGATCATTTTGTATTGCAATAAATCTATCACAGGAAGTGATAGAAATTTTGTAATTATTAATAAATCTATCATAGGGAGTGATAGTCCTTTTCTATAAATAAATTGAAAAATTTAGTGTACCATTTGTAATTGATATAAGTTTCAAATGTTTTTATGCAAAGGAAGGTTCCTTAAATTCATTGGAAAACTATTAAATGACAATAACCCATAACCCGAAAACTAAGACTCTTAAATTTCTTCAGGAACTTCATTGGAATGGATTATTCCGGAAATGAGTTCAGAGAAGATCAAAATAATGGCTCCATGGGTAAATTGGATCAAATATTGAATATGATGAAAACCACTCAGGCCAGATTAGCCCACCTAGAGAGAAAGGTAGAAAGGCAATCTGAAGCTAGAGAAGAGAGATCTGAAAACCAAAGTGACCGATATGAAGATAATTCAAAAACATTAAGTTTAGGACAAAAGAGAAGCAGATTGGCCAATGAGTTAGCCAAGGATATGAAAAAGATAAAACCTCCTAAATTTGAAGGCTCTACTTCAGGAGATGCCGCGGAGGCATGGCTAACAGAAATGGAGAAGTACTTTGAACTTCGAGATTATTCTGATGACTCTAAAGCAGCATGGGCAGCTTACCAGTTGGTAGGAGAACCTGCCACATGGTGGGAAAATGCCACATGGTGGGAAAACAAAAGGGTTGAAATGGGATTGGCAGTGGCTGATGTGTCTTGGGATCAATTTGTGAAGATATTCCGCCAAAGATGGCTTCCCCAGTTATTTTATGACCAATAAATTGTTGGATTTTGAAAACCTCAAGCAGGGACCCCTAATTGTCAATGAGTACTAGGAGAAATATACCCGATTACTCAAATATGTTCCACAGTACCGACAAGATGAAAACTTTCGAGTACGAAAGTTCATAATGGGGTTAAACAATCATATTGGAGGACCAGTAGATATTTTAGCACCTCGAACTATGGATGAGGCTTATGAGAAAGTTGTTCGGCAGAAACAGAGATTAAAGATAGATGATTCCTTCAAGGACAGAAAGCACAAGGGTAAGTGGGACCAGTCTCAACAGAATTTCAAAAAGAAGGGGTACAAGAATAATCAGTTCAAAAGGAACAATAACAACCCACGAAAGGATGAAAACCTCTAATAAAAGCACTGAAAAGAAAGGACCACCCCGAGGATGTTTCAATTGTGGAGAAGAGCACTACGCAAATCAGTGTCCCTCTAAGAACCAGCAAGGACAACAACAACAGAAGCCCCTACCACCTCAACAGACCGTATTTTAGCAAAGAATTCATGCGACAATTGACAATAGACAAGCAGAGTACCAGGTTGCTCCTATAGAAACTCCAAGTATGCTTTATGGAAACCCAATAACTATTTTAATAGATACTGGAGCCACTGAATGTTTTATATCACCTAAGTTACTGGGAAGGTTCCCTAAAAGAACTGGGTTTATGGCTAAATCATGGATGGTTGAATATGCTAATCAGACGAGAGCTCGGGTAGAGCAGTCGCTGTTTGAAGCAAAGATTGAATTTCCAGACTTCACTACAGAGGTCAACCTTTACGTAGCACCTCTGGGGTCCTATGATGTGATCATTGGAATGAATTGGTTGAAAGAACATAGGGCTAAGGTCAACTGTTATGCTAAGATAGTAGAATGCATGGATGATTTAGGGAATCCGATAAAGATTCAAGGAAAGCAACCAGAGGTTAAGGTGCAACAAATTTCGACTATGCAGCTGAAAAGAAATAGAAGAAAAGGATGTAAATTGTTTGTGGTCAAGATGGAAACAGACGAAGAAGGGGCAGTGCATTTCCAGAATGGCAAAAGGAAAATGAATATTGAAGATAAGGAAGAGACCTTTACTGAAAAATACCCCTATATACGGGAATATCAAGATGTATTTCCCGAGGAACTACCTGGGTTACCACCTAGAAGAACTTTTGATTTTGCTATTGACCTTGTACCAGGGGCCGAACCTGTTTCAAAAGTACCCTACCGTATGACCACCTTAGAGCTGGTAGAGTTAAAGGAACAATTACAGGAATTACTAGATAAAGGTTTGATACAACCAAGTGTTTCACCACGGGGTGCCCCAGTGATTTTTGTTAAAAAGAAGGATGGGACTCTTCGTCTATGTATAGACTACTGAATGCTAAATAAGCTCACCATCAAGAACAAATATCCCTTACCTCGAATAGATGATCTATTTGATCAAATGAAAGGGGCTGCAGTGTTTTCAAAAATAGATTTGAGATCAGGATATCATCAACTCAGGTTAAAAGAGGAAGACATTCATAAGACGGCTTTCAAAACTAGATATGGACACTATGAGTTCACAGTTCTACCATTTGGGCTCACCAATGCCCCAGCTGCATTCATGAATTTAATGAACAGTGTTTTCAGAGATTGCCTGGATAAGTTTGTATTGGTATTTTTAGATGACATTCTTATCTACTCCAAAAATGAGGAAGAGCACCTTCAACACCTTCAAATAGTTCTTCAACGGTTAAGGGAACACAAACTATATGGGAAATTGTCCAAATGTACCTTCTTTCAGAAAGAGATACAATATCTGGGGCATATTATATCAGCTAAAGGAATTGCAGTGGACCCTGCTAAGATCAAAGCCATAGTAGATTGGCCAGTACCGAAAAATGTGCCTAAGGTTAGAAGCTTCATGGGATTAGCTAGGTACTACAAAAGGTTTGTCAGAGATTTTTCTAGAATTGCTCATCCCATTACCTCTCTTCAAAGAAAAAGAAAAAGATTTGAATGGACTGAAAAATGTCAGGAGGCGTTTGACCTATTAAACAACCACTCCAATATTTACAGTACCGGATCCTAATGGTCATTTTGTGGTTATAACAGATGCATCGGGAGAATGATTGGGCGGAGTGTTAATGCAAGAAGGAAAGGTAGTGGCTTATGAATCCCGAAAACTGAAACAATATGAGCAAAATTATGCACCCCATGATTTAGAGTTGGCAGCTATTGTTCATGCCCTGCAAATGTGGCGACATTATTTATTAGGAAAAACTTTTGAACTTAAGTCAGATCATCAAGGTTTGAAATATATATTTACACAACCCAATCTAAATTCTCGCCAGAGAAGATGGATGGAGTTAATCGCCGATTATGATTTTAAGATCAGTTACATTAAGGGCAAGGAAAACAGAGTAGCTGATGCATTGAGCCAGCGGAAGCATATAACGGCAATGGTGTCAATCAACACTGATTTTAGAAACCAGGTGATTCAAAAATTGAATGAAGATGGATATTATTTGCAAGTTCGAGAAGCTCTTCAGTCAAATCCACAAGAGCCTAAATATGAAGGTTTTCTCATTGAAGCAGATCGGCTTTTGAGATTTAAAGGTAGAATGTATATTCCAAAGTCTTCTGAGTTAAGGAAAACAATATGGAAAGAAGTACACACCGCACCATATTCAAGACACCCCGGAGTAACCAAGATGTTGGCCGATGTCAAACCATTATATTTCTGGAAAGGAATGAAAAAGGACGCAGTAAGATTTGTGGCAGGATGTTTCGAATGTCAGAAGGTCAAGGTAGAGCATCAGCATCTAGCAGGATTACTTCAGCCTCATAGCGTACCTGATTGGAAATGGCAAATTATTAGTATGGATTTTGTACAAAGTTTACCCATGACTAAGAAGAGGCACAATACCATATTGGTGGTAGTGGACAAACTCACCAAAGTGGCACATTTCATACCAGGGAATTTAACAGATGGGGCACCAATGATCGCACGAAAATTTGTGCAGGAAATTTTTCGTCTCCATGGGATACCAGAAAAGATCATATCAAATAGAGATGCCAGGATGACATCCAGATTTTGGTAGACCTTATTTTCAACCTTGGGGACTCAGTTGAATATTAGTACGGCATATCATCCCGAGACAGATGGTCAGACGGAAAGGGTAAACCAAATTTTAGAAGATCTACTTAGAATGTATTGTATGGATCAGCAATACAGGTGGGAGGAATATTTACCTTTAGTAGAATTTGCCTATAACAATTCATATCAGTCAACAATAAAAATGGCACCTTTTGAAGCACTATATGGCAGGAAATGTAGAACCCCTATAAGTTGGAATGGGTGGGAAGACAGGATCATTCTAGAACCTGAAATGCTCCAAGAAATGGAAGAGCAAGTAAGAATAATCAGGCAGAGACTGAAAGAAGCCAATGACAGGCAAAAGAGTTATGTTGATGCCAAACATGTTCCCAGACAGTTTGTAGTGGGAGAAAAAGTTCTTTTACGGGTGAAACCACAGAAAAGCTCTATAAAATTTGAAAAAGCCTCTAAGTTAGCCCCAAGATACGTGGGACCTTTTGAAGTTCTAGAAATCATCAATCTTGTGGCATACAGAATTGCTCTACCCCCCGACTCTCACTAGAATTCACAATGTATTTCATGTTTCTTATCTTAAGAAACATTATGCAGACTCTGAGCATATGATTGATTGAAAATCATTGCAGGTATGGGACCCTGGGGTGATCACAATAGAGCCACTCCGAGTACTAGAGATACGTAAGCTACACTTATGTAATCGCGAGGTGGTACAATGTAAGGTCCAATGGGACCAGTATTCAGAAGAGAATGCCACCTGGGAAGATTATGATGAGATTCATCAAAATTTTCCTTATTTATTTCCAAACAATTGAGACTGATGTAAAACTATGTTGTTAAGCTTTTATATATATTTATTGATAAATAATCATCGAGGATGATGATTCTTGAGGGGAAGAATATGTCACATCCTCTTCTTTTTGAACAATGAAATGTTAGTTATGTTGTTAGTTGAGTACAACTGCTTTCATGTGAATGTGAGAATTATTCGTTGGAAAATGTGTATAGTGGTTTCCTTTTATATGCGAATATTTTCTTAATTATATGTGAAAATGGATTTATGGAAATAATATAAATTATTGTTCGTATCAAGGAAACAATTTAACCTTCATTATTTGTCAAAGTGGTTGCAGGACAAATCAGATGACAAGGAAAAAGGGATATCAACAAGGAGAGGGTGATTACAGGAATCGAAAAACAATAATTATGTCTAAGCCTAAGTCACTGTAGCCTTGGCCAAGGCACATGTATATATATAAGTATAAATATATATTTCTAGTTGGTGAGAATTATTCATCTCTTATGTTTATTAAATAATTATTTAATTGTGTTTTACTTTTTGTGGAGCGCTTGGAGTGTGTGAGCTGGAGCCCTGATAGTAACTCCCCCACTCTGCCCGAGTGCAAGAAGGTATGCTCCTTCTTGCACGCGGTCGTAGTGGAGGAGCGGCCATATACATAGTGGTGTTCATTCTTCCTTGGCATGCATTCGCTACATTATCTCTGATAGGAAGAAGCATTCGCATGATTCCATTAAGCATTTCCTAAGAAGCATAAGCAAGGCGTTGTTTTATAGTGGCATTCAGCTGATGTATCGCTCTCTCTGCAATACCGCAACTTGAATCGCTCAAGTCTTGAACATTGTTTTGCATTTGTCTGAGATATTTCTCGACTCTACATTTTGTTTTCTCTGTCAAGCGGCCGTAGGAACCAGTCGTATATTTCAGTTGGTTTTGCAACTGCATCTACCTTAGTCTCGATCACAAATAGTGTTATTCAGGTAAGATCATAGTCCCTTTTATCTTAGTCCGATTAATCATGCAAAGGAAAACACAGTATTTGATGATCGAAGTTATCGAATCATACTATCTTTCTTTGATCATAGTTTTGTATTTCTTGATCAGTCTTCAGAAATCTGTATATGTTAAATAAGTCTTTCGAATCTGTTGTAGCCTTGATTTTCTTGATACTTAATGAATATATATATAAACATATACATTTATATATGTCATATATATATATATACAAAGCTATTACATCTGCTCTTATATTATAGTTGCACTGAGATTCCTGACTGCGGTCACTAGATGAAAGGGTACTTTCTATCTATATACTTTTGTTTTGTATTTATTATGAATCTGTAAGTTTGTCAAGTGAGTCATGCTTGGTATTCTTTCAAAAACCTGCAATCAAAGAAAAAGAAACATATGAATTAATAACAATGCCGAGCAAGGGTGAGTGCTGACGACACTGTAGTGTCAGTTATTTATTAGAAATCCTTGGCCAAGGTTACAATGCAGAATAGGCATTTGTCAGCTATCAAGTACCAGATATACCACTAGTCAGAGTGATCTTTCTAGTTAAGAGGTACCTATAGGGAAAAGATCGATCAGGGGGTATAGGTCTTGACACCAGGCTCAGAGGCATATTGTTGTTAATTGATTCCTTGTTAGTCACCCTCGTGAAGGGTCGGGTTTCTTCAATTGAAGAAGTACGGGAGACCAGTTGGTTTTGGTTGGGTGGTTAAAACTCTTGTTGATATCTCTTTTTCCCAAAACAATCCAGAGGAGGATCTGCAAACAAATCAGCAAGAAGCTATTCAAGTTGTACTTTTCTTAATCTCTTTTCTTTCTTTAATATTTGAATTTCATTGAAGAAAGTTAGTTAAATTATTTTGTTACAAGTATTTTGTTAGAAAGTTTATTTCAGCTGAAAAGAAAGTTAGTTGTGATTCAGAACTTTATTGCATTCGATACTATTTCATATTGGTTAGTTATTCTTTCTGCTGAAATTCTGTTATTAGGCAAATTACTATTTTGTTCAATTAGAGAGGGTGTTACAAAAAGCCTATATCAAATGTTCAAATGTGATAATTTCATCATATAAGTTTATGTTTCAAATCGTCCTTGTGCAAATGACAATCTCAATAAGGTGGCACTAGACAAGAAATGTATTTGGCAATGAATGGGATGACAAACTAGAAAATACAATCAGAAAGACATGAGCATGAGCAATGAGTCCTAATGAGAACACTAAAAAGCCTTGGAAGGACCTATTTATGTGATATGACCAGAGGGTGCTGCCTTATAAAACTCTTATATGATTTACAGGTGGGAAACCATACAGAATCTTAAGCACACTTCCTGCTTCAGAAAAGGGCTTGAAGAATTCAACTAGCATGATTGTATGCAGTACCGTGTGATTGTGATTCATACCAATTGACAAGAGATGTTGAATGGGAAGGAGTCTACCTTGTTTAAATCTAGGTACTCATGGCTGTACCATGTTCAAATCCAGGGTTTGGTTATGCCCTATGCTGAGGGTTCCAAAGACCTCAAATCATCACTATCAAATGCCATGGCATCTAGAATAGCAAACGGTTATTGTAAACTGGTATTCTATTTTCTAACAAGGCTAACATCATAATGGATGCTTTAAAAAACATGTTATGACGTATTAAGGTGAGTCTATCATAGCCCTCTTAAAGTTGTGCATAGGACATTCAAATCCTTGTGGGCATTAATAAAGTTGTTCCATTATATTTTGTTCCAACAAGACATGGTTTGCTTATCCTCTCAAAATCACAAGGAAAGCCAACTAAACCTGTATTTTACTTGAGAAAAACCTATATGAAGCTTCTTGCATCAACCAACAAAAGTATTTACACACTCCTTGCTAATGCTAAGTAAAGGAATAGTAGCTTCCAAACTCCTGCTGGGATCAAACACATGTGAACTTTGAGTATTTGAAATTAAAGCTAACGAATAAAAAAGTGCAACAAAACATTATTCAAAATGTTATCTGCTGACCTGATTATAAAAGAAAAGTCTTAACTTTAGCCAACATGGAATAAAAGTCTTACCTTTAACCGACGTGAAAGATCTTTGAAACCTTGAATGGATTCAGGCCACAGCCTTTCTCGATCTCCACTCTCCATGCCTTCCAGCTTATTCATGGCTTCAGCCCACATTATCTGACAAAATAATTCAATGATTGGATATGAGGCACATGTTTGAAATTCTTGTCAAAGTCAAGAGAGCTTCAGAATTCTGAACCAAAATTGAGTATAATTTGAGATAAATGGACAAGAATCAAAGTATCATGATGCCTTTAACAGAACTTACATCAGATACACCAACTGGCTTTACACGCATTGATGGATCAGTCACACTGAGCAAAAGGTGCTGTAAATGCACAAAGTTAACAAAATCTCAACATAGAGTTATACTTCCTCATCTGGTAATTTCATGATCCAATCATCCATAAGAGCTAAATAACAATCTAATTCAGCATTACACCATGCATTCAAAAGCCTAAGAAATTTTCTTTGTTGACGTTACAAAAAATGAAACAGTAAATGAATGTAAAGGTAAAAACCTTAAAACTGTATTTGTGATTCCCCGCCTCGTCTTTATATGCATCAACAATTGCCTAAACCAAAATCATTGTTTTAGTGCCAATATGTTAATTATAAATTGAAGCAAGTCCTCAGCCATGTATCCATAAAATGATTTAGGTATTATATGTGCATCTAAATCAAATAAAAAATTTCACAAGCATAACCTGGATATCCCTGTCAGGAAGAGGTATTGCCACTGGTGCAACTGGTGCCATCTGAGTTGTCAACTGACTACCGCTGAAAATGGATTGTTGAGTGTTGCCAAACATTGATGGTTCTGTTTGGCCAAAGCCAGGAGTCAATTTCTGAGTTTGCCCAAAAGCAGATGATTGTGCACCACCAAAAGGAGTCTGAGCTTGCCCAAAAGGAGCTGACTGTACTCCACCAAAAAGAGAAGCCTGTGTTTGCCCAAATGATGGGATCTGACCAAAAGATGATGCTTGTTGCGGTGTAGGCTGTCCTAAGAAAGATGGTTGTGTATGCCCAAATGCTGGAGATGATGTTGACTGACCAAAAGGTGAAGACGTGCCTCCTTGCAGACCAAAACCAGACTGGGAAGTTGAAAAGCCAAACAAGGGTTGTGAGGAGCTAGCACTAAAAGTAGAAGCTGTACTGGAGTCAAAAATTGGACTAGAAGTAGAACCAAATAATGGATTAGACCCAGGCATTGAAGAAAAACCTGCACCAAAGGCAGGAGACAAACCAGACCCAAACATGGATGGAGTTTCACTCTATACAAACATAAAGGAACCAAATATTGACAGATAAGACGGATTTAAAACTAGAATTTAACTCCAACCATGTAGTAAGCCCAAAACCCTGCAATGAAACGGAATACATATTACATGATAAAATAATTTAAAATGCCTTTGAAAGCTCACAATGAAGATTTTTTAAAATACATCATTAATAGTTAAAAATTTGACATCAGTCATCCTGATTTATTCAATAATTACATATAATGTTTAGATAGAAATAAGCTGTTGTCAATAAATGTAAACTTTAATACTTGCTAATAAATAGATAAGAGAAATGTTGTTTTTGATAAGAGTAAAGGTAGGGTTTTTGAAAGGGCCCTAACGCTTTTTTACAAAGAGAGATCAAAAGGCCAAAAAAGCCCAGCGAAACAAACAAGGAGCAATATCAAGAAATCAGCAGCACAAAGACTGCAACAAGGCAGCAACAATACAGCATCTCAGACAAAGGGACTGAGTACAACAAGCACACACAACAACTACGTAAAAGGAGCAAGGAACAACTTGGACACAGAATCAAGGTGGCTTAAAGCTGAACTGCTCAAGAGGGGACCAAAATTTCCCATTGGTTCCCTCCACAAAGACATTGTGGCCACCAACCAACCTGTCAGTACCAACATTCTTAGAAGCTGATACAACCTCAAAAGAAATCATAGGGTGAACAATCCCACTCATATCCTTCTTCCTTTTCCCTATATCCCTTTTAGGCGAAAGCCCATTGGGCGAGGGCTAGAGCTTGCAAGAGGGGCTGCGAGAGCTTACAATCTGAAGCTCCTCCCTCCTAACCATGATGCCATGAAAAGGATCCCTACAATCCATCTTAGAGATCCTTCCCCCAGAGGCGTCCCTCATAGTAGCTGGAAGAGACACTACATCATACTGTGGATGATCATGCACGAAATCATTTTTCTTTCTATTATAAAGAGACTGCCTGTTGACTATGCACCCAGAAGAGGAGTGGCCAGTGATAATGCATTTTTTTACAGATAACTGAAGTGTCCACATAAACATTGTATTGCACCCAATCCCCAAATTTGAAGGACAGTGTAATAAATGAAGGAATCACCTTACCTGCATCAGCATAAACACAGAATCTAGCAAACAACAAACATTTCCTAGAAATTGTCATAGGATCAAAAGCAATGCGCTGACCAACTGAAGAGGCAATACCTTTCAGGACCTTCTCCTCCCAATACTCCAAAGACAGGCTCAAAAGTTTCACGCTGACAGAAACTTTATTGAAGCACTACTTTGCTGGATCAAACTAGGAGCCCATCTCTTAAGGAAGTGCACACGTCATATCAAAGGACACGTAAAAATCAAAAAATAAAAATTTTAAAGCCTTTTGTATGGTGCGCACCTATACAAAGGGCAGTAAAAACAAAAAAAAATCAAAGACAATGGCATAAAGTCAAAAAGAAGAAATCGCAGATCAAAAAAAGGAAGCGGCCAGATTAGAGGATGAGTGCCCAATCAACAAGGAGAATAGCATCAATCCAAGGCAGAAAAAAGACCAAATTTGAATTACAAGTCGACATAAGATCAGCGGCCAGCACATAGATCAAAGGAGACAGGAAATATCAATCAAAAAAAGGGTCAAAGGAGTTAGCGCTAGAGATTTTCAGCTAAGACAAAGACTAAAGGAACGCCTACTCGGCAACACAAAAAACTACAATCAGTATGAGAAAAACATGTCACAACAAACAAAAAGTATACAGCAGTGGCAAAGTACGTGATGGCTGCCAAGTCTAATAATTTACCATATGTAGAGGTTGCCAACTTGGTTAGTGTTGTCATCCTACAAGCAACTTTTAGAGAAAGTCAATTTTGTTTTTGACACCGTGGGGAAAATTAGTGAAATCTCATGTGGTGGCGAAAGGTGTTTGAGGTTGTTAAAATAAAACTACTTTCTAAGATTGGGAACCTTCAAGAAGGAGGACGTTCCAATAAGTCTTGTATCCATGACTTAAAATGTCAATTATTAACATTAACGGTGGAATTACAATCTTTGCAGAGTTTCAATCAGAATTTAGATATTCATGCCACAAAGTTGCAAATGGAAAATGTTGGTTTAGAAGAGAAACCAGATGCTGCACAAAAAAAAAGGCGAATCAACAAAAAAGGATTTTAGATCAATAGAAGTGTTCGAGGAGGAATTGATAGAGGAGGATTTTTGGATTCAAAGCATCAAGTAATCGTCAAAGTTCCAAAATCTCGAAAGGTTTGCTTTGACTAGCATCGTCAAATTAGAATCAAAATTATCCAAGGCGACCTTCCAAGAAATTCTGTTTTTATCCTGCGCTAAAAAATAGTTCGTCGTCATTTTTGAAAAAAGGAGAGCATATTCAAAGTTTACAATTTTTTATCAAAGCTTGCGGTATTTTTAACTACCCACTATTTTTAGTCTTCGCTATTTTTAACCTGGAGTTGACTTGTGTTCGATCGTCATGCGAGGCATGTTAGCTTCTGATGGATAATTGTAATATTTTAATTATCAGTTGAATTGTCAGTTGCATTAGAATTAGTGGACCAAATAAATTTGTATTAAAACTTGCACATCATGCAAGTAGTTGTAGTTAGGGTAGAAGTTCAGTTAATTTTATTTATTTATTTTCATGCAATTGTATGTAAACAATATAAATAAGTGTCTTTTTGCACTTACTTGTATCAATCAATCAATTAATAAGGAAAAAGGAATGAATATAGATGAATGGTAATTCTCATGCCTGCATTATGCTGAAATTGATATTCGTTGGGTATTCAATGTTATTGTGATTTTGTTATTCGCTCAATAGAATTTATTATGCCTATCTTGCTTCTAAATATCTATTGAGATGTTTCGTTATGTGTGCTAAAGGTTAAGTTGCTTCAATGAATTTTCAAGCTTTGCATTGCAGGCGAGCTTGAAGGTGTAGCTCGTGGCTTTGTACCGAATCTTACATTCAATTTAACCATAGCATTCGTGTTTATGTGTGTCTATCCAATCTATGTGCACTTGCCTTGCTCGGTCTCTGTTTTTAACTGAACAGTGTAAATGTCTAGTTGTAGGATTTAATTTGAGTCAAAAAGCATAAAATCCTTTGCCTAGTTTTGAAAAAATGTTACAGCCTTTTATATTAAGCAAACCCAAAAAAATCACATATCTTTGTTTTATTTAGCATGAACGTGAAATCACCCCTGAGACCACTATAAAGTTTGTAAATTGCAAGTACATATTGTGCAGTTTTAGGCTAGTTTTTAATTTACAGGGAGTTTCTCCTTCTAATTTAAAGAGAGGTTCTACCGCACATCTGTTCCGTTTTGTGTCGCACTGAAAGATGTGAATTAAAAAAATGCTCACATGATCAAAACCAACATTATCGGATTAAAAAAAATATTGAGTGTGCTTGACACTTTTTGGCCCCAATGTTGGGGATAGGTGTCAAAATACAATGCTAGTTTTCTTGAACTGAGTTGGGAATTAAAGCACTACAAGGGTTAAGCAGAAAGAAGGATAGCATTCATTTTGTCTCTGCCTTTATGCAATGCTATTGTTAAAACTAAGTTATGTTAGATGCATGTATCATAGGAGAGGTAGTAGGGGACAATTTCTTCCAAAATGGACTAACATTGGTGTAGGAGCAAAATCATCTATAAGATAAAGTAAGAACACCAAAACAAGAAGTGAGGAAAAACTAATTCTCCATTTTTGAGATACCAATGGAGGAAGAATCTATCAAGCTTCTATTTTTAAGGGGCATTCAAGATTGCTTTGAAGCATTTAACTTCATGCAAGGAGGAGATGTTTTGCAGCTAAAATATGAAGAGATCTATGAACTATGTCAAAATTATTCACAACCGATGGAAAAGAAGGCCAAGGGATAAGGAGCACCTGTAATGTCCCCTTTTTCTGAGTGATAACCAAATAGGAGACGGCTAGCCTATTTTATTCTCGTAGGCTAAGTCAGAAGTACAAGGGAATAATCTATTAGTTAAATACTAAGTAATCCTAATTATTTCGAGTTATTTATATTTAACTAATTTTGCTGGACTGATTTATGATGTGAAATGACTTTTACTATTTTTGTGAGCCGCTTGGTGAAATAAAATAAATAAAAGAAAATTGCCAAGAAGGTGGGCGACCAATTTGAGGATTAAAAAATATAAAATAATTTGCTAAGGGTGGTCGGCCAAGTTGGGAGAAAATACAAATAAAATAAAATATATTTTTGCCAAGGGAGGTCGGCCATGAGGAAGTCTATTTGGATGCCTGTAAAAGAAAGTAACTTGAGGGTCATTTTCATCATTCATTCATATAATTTTCATTTGGAGATTTATCTCTTTGGCTGCAACTTTGGTTCAGCATATTCCAAGAACGAAAACCCTTAGGAATATTGGTGGGTTGGACAAAAACCTAACTCATCTTGAGGTGGATTTATCACGGAGTTCACAATTGCACTTCATTGGCATTTTGGAGAAGGATATTGAGCTACAACGGCATATCTATTTCTGCACTTTGGTAAGGAGAAACCCTAAGGCCAAATTGTGAGATTTGTGGCCAAATACAATTTGGAGAAGGAAGATCATATTCAGCTTTTAGAGCAGATTGGAGCGCCACCTTTTGGAGGGTTTTGTGTGGAGGTTGAACTAGGGTTTACCCTAGATTGGAGCGCCATTTCCCAAGAAGGGCAATTTGCATTTTGTGGAGAGATTTCATGCTTGGAGGGCTTTGGAGCCTAAACCCTAGCCGCCACCTTTCATCCTTGCATGTGCTGCCTATTTGGAGGATTTGAGGATCATTTTGGAGTTCATGGTATCAAGATCAAGTGCCAAAACAGTTCACCCTCCTAGTGTTTGAAGCATAGACATTATCTCTCATTATTTTGGGATGTATAAACCTATCTTAGGCCTGATTTGTTTGAGCAGAAATCTGGGCAATGTTTGGTATGTTTGAGTCCATGAATGTATGGTAAATTCAATTCAGAATATTCAGATTTGTAGCAGCAGTCTTCTACATTCAGAATCAGATCTATTTGTCATGTGCTTGGCATTTGGATGGTTGTCTTCCGTAGTTGGATTCATGTTTGATGTTGTCTTCATAAGCACACATGTTTGGCATGTTTATTTGAGTGTTTGGCACATATATGTTCACTGCCCATGATTATGTGTACTTCAGAAATAAAAATCAGAATTCAGATTAGGGTTTGAGCAGAAAAAGAAATTAGAAAATTAGGGCAGAAAATCAGAATTCTAGGGCAGATCCTATTAGGGATATTACACATCCATGACCCAATAGACAAAAGCTGTTGGAGGAATAACGAAAACTGAGATTGGACATCTGTTGCAAGAGATGATGATGAACATCCTCAACACTATGGCCACTCAAACAAATACACTTCAAGTAAGAAGGAAGCAAGAAGAGGCTGAAAAAGCCTTGGGTTTCTTTTGTGCTACATGTAGAAAGAAACATCTCAATGGCCATTGTCCATATAACAAAACAAGGATCCAGTCTTGAGGAGGAGAAAAAAAATACTGACTACCTACAATTAGTCCTTCTTGCAAAGGAAGATCAAGAGAACCAAACTTATTTCATTGCTCAAGGGAGGTCATGGCAACAAAGGCCTCAATATTCACATATGTCTAATGATCTGGAATTCTTTAATCCTTATTACACTAAACATATGTATCCCCTCCCATTTCTCCACAAGCATGGTTGCTTCAATGCAAAGGGCAACCAATGTCACAAGATTCTCCGTGGGTAAAGATTTTTTAGCCATACCATCAGCCCTCATCAAGCCAACAATGGCAACCTCCTAGTCAACCATGGCAACAATCTTGGGTGAGGACAATGACATGGTTGGCAACCCCAACAACCCAGCCCAAGCTTCCCTCAAAGTTTTTTGCATAATCCTCCCAATAATCCAAATCCACAATCCCAAAAAGCACCACAAATACGTGCTCAACCTGCACCAAGTCCAAATGATAAACCAACCAGCAAGTCTACAATAATGAGGTGTCAAGTTATCTCACATGTTCAATAGAATTGAGTGTGATGCACCTTCATTCTAGGAGGATACTAGAAATTCCTGCACCCCCTATAATTACAAAACCCAAGGAAGAACTCCAATGTACAAATCACCAAGACACCCCACAACTCATTCAAGTCCATTGCCAAGGGAATCCTCTCACAGCTCCCTTCCCAAAACAATTTGATTTTTTTTTTAAAAGACCTAAAATTAGAAATTGACTTTATAAGGGAATTGAAGAATGATTGTGTTGAAATATTGGTATTAATTAAAGATGTTGCAATTTACACAAAAGTAGTTCATGGGTTGTCTTAGGAAACCAGGGTGGAAACGAAAGGATCTACAAACTACAGAAGATGATGGGCACTTTGTTGATCTTTTGCTCAGCAAGGTGATGCCACATAAGAAATTTGTTCCTGGGAGTCCTGTTGTTAGTATTCACATTAGTGGCTTACCCATTAATGTCATGATGAGAAAAAATGAACCAACTCAAACTACAAGGTCTCCAACCAATTCCTACATTTTTCCAACTAGCTGATAGATTTAATGTTCAACCTGAGGGATTATCAGAGGATGTTGTTATTCCACTAGATTTGTGAGAATATCCAGCTGACTTTATGATGTTGCAACCAAAACCCAACCTCGGAGGTTATCCCCTTATCCTAGGCAGACCTTGGCTTGCCACTGTTGATGCATATGTTAGTTGTCATTTTGGAAATAACACAAAGGAATTAATTATCTATCCTCCTAAAGACCCTCCTTGACTAGAACATGAGGAGAGTCACGACACCCTTATACAACATATTCTAACAATAGATAGGACTCTTTCCTTGCATCCATTTGATCGTGATACACTAATACAAGATGTCCAGACACCATCTATACATAGACTCTTCCAAGATGATAAGGCTTCACACATTGAGAGTCCTTTTAGTTTTGTGGTCTCAACTGAGGAGTCTTTGGATCCCAATAGGGACTTCATACTTTTTCATCAATTGTTACCTCATCCATGTTATTACAATGAGTTTCTAAAAGTTGTTGAATTATCAGTACCACAAAAACAAAAAGATAATCGTAGTTTCCTTGGTCATGCAGGATATTATAAGAGATTCATACAAGACTTCAACAAAATTGTAGCTCCATTGTTCACATTGGTCTCAAAGGAAACTGAAGTTAATCGGACACTTGCATATCAATCAGAATTTGAAATTCTTAAGGAAAACCTGATTATTACACCAGTTCTTTGCAGACCTAATTGGAAGCTATCATTCCATATTTATGCTGATGCTTCTGATTTTACAGTGGATGGAGTATTCGGTAACAAGAACAGTAAGCTTACTTATGCCATTTGTTTCATTAGTAAAAATCTTTTGGATGCTGCACTTAACTATATTGTTACGAAAAAAGAGTTCCTTGCTACAATCTACGCAACCAATAAATTTCATCATTACATCACAGGCTGCCCTATTTTTGTATATATTGATCATTTTGCCATTAAGTATCTCATCAATAAACCTATTTAAAATGGTAGGATAATTTGTCGGTTGCTTTATTGCAAGAGTTTCAAATAACTATACTTGACAAACCTGGCAGATAAATTTCAAATTATTGTTGCAGATTTCCTATCTAGGATACAATCAAAGAAACAAGTAGCACCTGTGGAAGAAGTTTTTCCAAATGAACACCTATTTTTACTTTCTGCAAAAAGTCTGTGGTATGTCAATATTACTAATTTTCTTGTTGCAAGGAAATCCCCACAACACTTCTCTCCTGAATATGAGGATACCTTTTCTACACAAGACTAGATAAAGTGATGCAGAGGTGTGTTCATGAGGATGAGGTCTTTGACACTCTCCCAGCATGCCACGATGAACCATGTGGAGGGCACTTCGCAGCTAATAGGATGGCCAACAAGGTTCTACAAGAAGATTTCTTGTACACAGAGATCTTCACACAATCTTGTGTACCCAAAGAAATAGTTGCCAACAAGAGACCTCGATTCACTTTAGATCTTACCACATCCCTAGTTCAACAGTACGAGATCTAGCAGATGGAATCTACACCATACCATCCAGAGTCAAATGGACAAGTGGAGGTCACAAACAAGAAATTGGAAAACATCTTGGCCAAGGCAGTAGCATTGCTTCAAAAACATTGGGCACACTGGTTACCAAAAACTGTGAGGACATAGAAGACAACTACAAGCTTCACATTGTATGAACTTATGGTAAGAAAGTAGTGCTTCCTATTGAATTCAAAGTAAAAACACTATGAATTGCATTAGAGTTAGGAATGAATTTATCTAAGGCTCAAAAGTAACACATTGAGCACCTAAATGCCTTGGATGAAATATGTCAACCAGCTTTTTTTAACACAGAGGTCTTTCAAAAACAAAGAAGAATACGGCATATTTGTTTTTGTAAAGATAAGCAGTTTCAATCAAGTGACTGAGCTCCATTAGACTCACAATATAAAGATTCCAGGGGTAAGCTCTGAATTGAGGGGCTAGGACCCTATGAGACTGAAACCATGTTTGATAATGGAGCAATCAAGTTGCAGATAGCTGATGATGCCATATTCTCAAGGATCGTAAACGCTCGTCACCAAAGTTGTATCACAAACCCCTATCCAAGGAAGAGCTCACCAAGTCAGTACATTCTCTAGCGGACATTGCGTTAATCATTTTATCTTCATCAGATTCATAACGGTTGAGTGTTTTAAAAATAAAAACAAAAAATTAGTCTGAAAACCAATTCATGGCAAGTTAACTACAAATTAAAAAAGAGAGAGAATATATATATAATAAATAAATTCCATCTACACATACACCAATAGTGGTTGTGCAAGCCATTAGTTGTTGTGCAAGTAAGGAGTTGGTGTACATGCATATTTCCCCATGTTTTCGGCAGATGAATATTTTCAACAAACTCAAATTGCTTCTATTCTACACATTCCGAGGAGGTGGTGATGCATTTTCCAAAACGATTTCTATTGGTAAAACTAATATTAGATAAATTTTATCTTTTTCTCTTAAAAAGTCATGATGTTCTTCGATAATGTTCTAGTATGAAACTTTCATCACTTCTCCAATCTCCTACCATTCCCATCCATATAATCCCATCTTCACCCTATTAAATAAATAAATTTAAAACAAAAGACAAAAAGGGGCCTTTGACGTCCAAGGACAAACATCAACTTTCAGCAGTGGGGAGATTTATTGTCCACAAAGTTATGCAATGATGGCAATTGGAAATGATGATGTGACATGTACCATCTTTTTTTTTAATACAAGCGACATTCATCAGTTGTTGGTTAAAGTGGAACGAACTCCTTAAAATATTGTATAAGGAGCCATTTTTTACAAAAATTATTTTAAAATATTATTTTCTTTTTTAAAGGTCATCTAGTTGCAATGGGAAGAATGGACTTGTATATGGAATTTGCACAAAATTGGGGACATGATTGGAAAGGATTAAGGTTTAACTTTCAATTATTATGGTATCCTATCCCAAATTGGACTGATAGGGTTCAAGTTAATCCAATGCTAGAAACTAAAAGATGGAAAATATATTAAAGAAAGCAGGTTATTACTTTGAGACAAGAAAACCCCATTCTGAATGTTATGATTTCAAGGCAATTTGCCTCTCAAACATGACAGGCCATATGTGAGTGCACAAGGACATGCAATACCTTCAGCTGGGGGTGATGATGAGCCTCAAAAATGTATATGATTATATAACCTTTACCTATATCTAAACATGCTTTTGTCATAACCCTACTAGTAATCCTAGTTACCTTTGCCTAAATTATTTATTTAATTGTTGCTTTAAAAGTCTTTCTTAGCGGTAAAGGATTAGAGTAATTATATTCTTAGGATCAATTAATTTTGTACATAATAATTAATGCCATGTGTAGAAAATACTAATTGTTTTAGAAATAGAATAAAATAGTTTTAAAAAGTTAAATGAGTTTAGAAACATTTTATTTCATATTATCTTCCTAATTTCTAGTATGGACTCTATTGGAAGATTAATTGACCATTTTACTTTTAAGTTTATGATAATTAATATTGTGATGATTAGATAAGATTTGCATGTTTTGATATATTAAAACATTATTTTTTTATGCACCTTATGGACAAATTAAATATAAATTACCCAAAAGAAAAATAAATAAATAAATAAAAATAATAAATTAAGTTAATTTAAAAATATAGTAATTTCCTTACCAGTGGATTATCCTTATCTTGTTTTTAATATGTCAAAACATCTCTAGATTTCTTGCTAATCTGAATTATTGTTTTTTTTTTCCTTATAAAGTTAGCTCGACTGATTTGTTTAGAAAAATCAACTTGAATCTTTATAGAAACATCTTATTATTTTATTTAGAAACGTCTTATTTTGAATTATTCCTGTTTAGAAAAAATCATGAAAGTGGGGAAAGTGGAAAAAGGAATTAACTGCTTTTTCTTTTATGGATTTTCCAAAAAAGATGCTTTGTATCTTTTAAATAGGAAAGTAGATTAGAAATTTTGGGACATGGAAGGAAGGCATAGAAGAATTAGGGGAAAATGTAAAAACCCTGACTAGATCTGAACTGAAAATAACCCTGCTGTCCTGAAATTTCTGATTTGTTTTTCTCAAGTTTCGCTTAGGGTTTTGTTGTTTTGTTTTCACCAATGTGTTTGATATGATTTGTAGATGGAAAGATTGCAATATGACATTCAAACAACATGTAATGATGACTGAAATTAATTAAACCAGCTCACATACATACACAAAAACACAATAGAACATACCCGGATGAAGCTTGGCCACTTTATTGAAATGATGTTGGCTGATTACAAACAGAGATGGTCTGATTTTTGTTTCAGACTTACATATGCATGTAAATATGATCAATACACGATTCAAATCATCACCCAATGATACAACAATGATCCAATGATATCCTCTTTTGCTGGCCACTTTATAAATGATCAAATCTCATGAAGAAATGAAGCCAAACCAAAGATGAAGTGACTGATTTGAAATCTGTAGGTGCTGATGTGAAATCTGAAGCACAAACCCTAGCCAAAACAAGCTAGAAATTCCACCAAACCCTAATCAAATGATGCCAAATTGAAGCACTATGATCCTAGGATGAAAATATGACAAACCCACATCAAGCAGTGCCTGGAAATGCCCAATCTGAGGTCTGATATGAAGTTACAGCGGTCTGACATGAAATTCAGATTGCAAGATATGTGATTCCACCTCCAATGAAGCCACTAAAACATGAAATATCATCCATACAACATAGCCATGAAACCAAATAGTGAAATCAGCCTCTAATTACCTACAAATTTGAATAATAAAGCCTCCAAAATGCTTGATGTCTTCAAACCCTAGCTGAACCAATAAACTCCATTGAAACCCTAGCTGATTTGAAGCCTTTGTCTCCTTAAAAACCTGCAATATGCTTAATAATGGACTCTAGGTGAATCCACCTCTCATAGTGGGATGGGTTTTCGTCCAAACCACTCAAATCCAAGGTTTTCCGTCCTTAGATATGCTGAAACTCTATTACAGCCAAGAGAAACTCTCCAAATAGTGAAAATGTCAAATGATAGAATGATTCAATGATGCCAAATGACCTCAATTCACCTCCTTATATTTTCCTTCCCTTGGACACCCAAATAAAACATATTTTTATGACCATTGGAGTCCACCGCCATAATAAAATGATTTTTTTTTTTTTAATTCCACAACTTGGACAGCCTCATGGAAAAATAATTAAAATAATAAAATAATATTATTTTATTATTTCAACTTGGAGAGATAAAATATTAATATTTGATTTGATTTCACTTGTGGGAGAATCATATAATATTTTAATTAATAAAATATTATATTTTTGCCTTTTATTTTATTTTCCATATTTTCTAATTTTCTTTTTACTCCAATTGGGTCGCTTTTCTCCTTGGCTAATTTTTAAATCAATTTTGACTTTTCCATAATTACTACAAAAATACCAAAAGTCAATTGCCAACCTTGTTTTATCAATAAAAAATAGTTGAGCCACTAGAAAACCAACTTTCCAAATTCCAAAGGTATAGCAATATTCACTTTTCCAAGCCTCCATATGACCAAGCTCAACTAAAACACTTAAGCTCAAAATGGGGACATTACAAGTCCTCCCACCCCGAGATTGCTTGCCCTCAAGCAATCACATGTGAATGGCTGATTACTTTCACACTATACCAAGATCCCATATCCTTCTTGTATCACCATATGTACTCAACATGAAATGAGGAACATCTCTCATCATCATAACATCCATCATACTCACACATACTATCTAAAAGCTGCTGGTGCAAAAAACAACATCAATATTAAAACTGAAAATCTGATTTAAACTCATCCTAGGACTACTTCCGCTGTCATAAACTGATGCAAACTCATCATTACTCAACCTCCAAGTGTTGTAGTGACAATCCCATGCACACAAATCCCTTGGTTCATACCAAATCCAAACAAGTACAAGTGACTTCATGACACTTGTCACAAATCCCTAAAGTAGGGCAGCCCCCAACTCTATCAAGGAATCGTCAATATGATGTACCTGTAACTCCTCAAACTCTCCATGAATGATCAAGGGCTCAACCAATCTAAAACACTTCTGTCTCTTTCTTCATGTATAGGCAAAACACTAGTGGTTGATCCATTAAGTGAGTGTAGGTGTTGTCTTGCTTGGGCAGCCAACAACTTTGCCTTCCTAGCTCTTTGTACTCATCCATCACACGTCTTGAGTCTTCTTAACGTCCTCCATGGTATGATGTACAAAATCAAACTTGTGGTTGGAATCTTCAACGCACTTCATATGTTTAACACCCAAGTCATTGGTGCCAACATTGTGAGACTCTTCCACCTCATTTTCCTCATGCGAAGTGGCTGCTATCTCATGATTATGTGAGGAAATAGGACTGATGTCACATAACAGAGAATCAAACCTGTTGTTATACCTTTTCATAGTGTCTTCAACCGCCTCAAACTTCTCCTCCTTCATTGTTGCATGCTCTCCATGAGGTGCCGATCCAACATGAGTCTCCAAATGAAAATTACATGCCTCAAGGCTGATCCTATTGGCTGTCATGTCATGATAATGTGAAGATAAGGGACTGTTGTTACACATCAGAAAATCAGTCCTTACCTTTTGCCTTTCTTGCCTTCTAGGTCTTGGCTCTACCCTTGCTCTCCTTCTATCCTTCCTTAGATTCAGGTATTGATTGAAGTTTAGATGATCTTTGACCTTATCTGGAAGTGCTCTATACTCATCATAAGCAACCATTATATCATTAACAAATTCAGAAGCCATAATTCACAACCCAAATAATTATGCAACTAAGTTGATTTATAACCCACAAGATGGCAAGATCCAAGCTTTGATACCACTGTAAAAACCCTGACTAGATCTGAATAACCCTACTGTCCTTAAATTTCTGATTTGTTTTTCTCAAGTTTCGCTTAGGGTTTTGATGTTTTGTTTTCACCAATGTGTTTGATATGATTTGTAGATGGAAAGGTTGCAATATGACATTCAAACAACATGTAATGATGACTGAAATTAATTAAACCAGCTCACATACATACACAAAAACACAATAGAACATACCCGGATGAAGCTTAGCCACTTTATTGAAATGATGTTGGCTGATTACAAACAGAGATGGTCTGATTTTTGTTTCAAACTTGCATATGCATGTAAATATGATCAATACATGATTCAAATCATCACCCAATGATACAACAATGATCCAATGATATCCTCCTTTGCTGGCCGATTTATAAATGACCAAATCTCATGAAGAAATGAAACCAAACCAAAGATGAAGTGACTGATTTGAAATCTGTAGGTGCTGATATGAAATTTGAAGCACAAACCCTAGCCAAAACAAGCTAGAAATTCCACCAAACCCTAGCCAAATGATGCCAAATTGAAGCGCTATGATCCGAGGATGAAAATATGACAAACCCACATCAAGCAGTGGCTGGAAATGCCCGATTTGAGGTCTGATATGAAGTTACTGCGGTCTGATATGAAATTCAGATTGCAAGATATGTGATTTCACCTCCAATGAAGCCACTAAAACATGAAATATCATCCATACAACATAGCCATGAAACCAAATAGTGAAATCAGCCTCTAATTGCCTTCAAATCTGAATAATAAAGCCTCCAAAATGCTTGATGTCTTCAAACCCTAGCTGAACCAATAAACTCCATTGAAACCCTAGCTGATTTGAAGCCTTTGTCTCCTTAAAACCCTGCAATATACTCGATAATGGATTCTAGGTGAATCCACCTCTCATAGTGGAATGGGTTTTCGTCCAAACCACTCAAATCCAAGAGTTTTCATTCTGAGATAATACTGAAACTTTGTTACAGCCAAGAGAAATTCTCCAAATAGTGAAAATGCCAAATGATAGAATGTTCAATGATGCCAAATGACCTCAATTCACCTTCTTATATTTTCCTTCCCTTGGGCGCCCAAATAAAACATATTTTTATGACCTTTGGAGCCCACCACCATAATAAAATGATTTTATTTTATTTTCTTTTTAATTCCACAACTTGGACGACCTCATGGGAAAATAATAAAAATAATAAAATAATATTATTTTATTATTTCAAATTGGAGAGAAAATATTAATAAAATATTAATATTTTATTTTATTTCACTTGTGGGAAAATAATATAATATTTTAATTAATAAAATATTATATTTTTGCTGTTTATTTTATTTTCCATTTTTTCCCATATTTTCTAATTTTCTTTCTCCTCCAATTGGGTCGCTTTTCTCCTTGGCTAATTTTTAAATCAATTTTGACTTTTCCATAATTACTACAAAAATACCAAAAGTCAATTGCCAACTTTGTTTTATCAATAAAAAATAGTTGAGCCATTAGAAAACCAACTTTACAAATTCCAAGGGTATAGCAATATTCACTTTTCCAAAGCCTCCATACGACCAAGCTCAACTAAAACATTTAAGCTCAAAATGGGCACATTACAGAAAATCTAGTGAAAAAGCAGGAATTTGCCAAAAGAGTAGAATTGGGGAAAAAGCTCAGAGTTTTGGGTATGTAATTTTTATTAGATAATTATTTTGTTTTTGTGATATGTGATAAAAATTTTGATGGGGTTGTTGGCTTCAAACTATGAAATATAGAATATTAGTCTTTGTGCATTCAGTCATTGATTGGATATTATTCAGAGCTTGGTTTGTGTGTTCGATTTGTGTTTTGTTTTACCTGATGATAACTAATCTGATTCTTTAATCAATTTGGGATCTGCTATGCCAAGAAAATAACCATTGTTGATCTGCAACTTCTTATGAAAGATTTTTATTAGTCTTCTTTTCTTGTTAAGCTTTTAGATCGATTGGTTAGGAATGAGTAAATGGAAGAAATGGTTCACTCCTATCAATCAACTTTTCTTAATGATTCAATTCTGCTATCTAATTCTTGTGCACATATATAGAGTTTCTTTCCTTGCGCCATGACTAACCTGCATTGCACCTTCTTTCCTATCCCTGGATCTTTGGATCTTTTATTTGATTTCATTATATTTTTATGATTGGCCACAGACCTTGCGTCATTTACCTCTAATAGTGCCCTATGCCTTCTCTTTATTTTTGCTTCTTTTGATAGTTCAAGTTAGCTATGTTTATTTTGCCCATGACTAGTTAGTTTGACTTGATTTTCGATTCATTGGATTGTTCGTAAAATCTTCCTTTGGCTACGATTCTTCAAAGGCAACCGTGCTTAAACCGAACTTCACTCCTTTCGTATTGTTAAGAATATAATTTATCTATGAGATGAAAGTTCTAATATTTGTTTGTGTTTTCTTTTGGGCCTTATTTCTCCTCTTTGAAGTCTTAAATCTTTCTTCATGTATCAATACTTCTTCCTGTGGCCACATATGGTTTATTTCCAAGTGACTAGGCACTCTTTGCTCTTTTTTCTACAGTTTAGACAAATAGTTTAGCGCCATTATTGTGCTTCAAAAGATATGAATTGGAAGTTAAGAAATTGTTTTTAGTTTAGCACCATTTTTTTCTAAAAGCCAAGTTTCTCTCAAATCATTTCAATTGTAGAGTAAAATCTGCTTCTGCAATATACGATTAGTGTCTCATTCAGTCGTGTGTTCATGTCATACATGTCTATTGGTATTGTTCCCTTATCACTATGCAATTCCATAACATTCGTTTCTTAATTTTTCCATTTTCGTCCAAATTTGTTCCTTTGGCATTGAATATGAAGCTCATGCCATGCTTCCATGCTTGTTGCCACTCATGGTGGTATGAATGCCTTCATTATTCTCATCTTTTGTTGTAGACTTACACTACTTTTTCATTTGTTAATCCTTGTTAGATGTTCCTTCAGCCTTTGACTAGATGGAAGGTTTGAACTTCCTCTGCAATCAACCAAGGCCCCCTCATGCTCTAGAATTGATTTCGTTTCTTTTTCCAAAGCTCATTGAACTTCATTTTTTCACATCAAAAAGAATAGTTCTTAACGGCCACGTGTTATCCTTGAACTATAACTTTACCACTATTTTCCCTTGACACATAAATTGAAATGCAACAAATATTTCTGCACAACAGTTGCTTTATTTTGGTATCACAAATTTAGTATTGAGTATAATTAGTTTATAACATTAATGCCATTAAACCTACAATCAAGGGTTTCTTAAAAATGTATATAAAATTAATGCCATTAGGGTGTTTGTATCTATCTTGAAAACTTAATGGCAGTATGTTAAGTCCCTTAAACTCCGCCACCATTATCCTTATATTGAATGTCTGCTAAGCCTTTTTATTTCTAAGAATGTGAGTAATCCCGATAGTAGTACCCTCATAGTGTGTATTTAAAGTTTGAATAATGAATAGAGGTTTTATAGTATTGCTCTGGTGTTGTATTTAGAAGCTCAACTACACTAGAATGATATTCTTTTCTTTAGGTGATCCATATGTGTATGAGGGATAGGTAAATTGAGAGACGTTATCTTGATGGGGTTTGATAGATTAGGAAGTTGTGATGGATGGGGGATTATAGAATGATGGGTTGTTAGTTTGGTTGCATCATGCCTTATGTAGTTTATTAGTAATTAGTTATATTTCTGGATTAGAACTTTTCTTTTTAAAGATTTATAATTTTTTCCTTACTTTTATATGTATGTGGATAATGGAAGTGGTACAGATCAATATAGGATGAAATTGTCTTTTAAGCTTGTGCAAGGGAATAGAAGTTTGAGCTTACGTATGATTAACGAAATAGTTTACTAATTCGATCATTTATGCAAATGAGATTACGCATTAAATGGGAAGTAGCTCTAAATTTAGATATTAAATATGCCTCCTAGACAAGCATAGTCCAATTGTGATATTGCTATTAGGTGATTTGCTAGAGTAAGCTAGACCTCTTGACTAATTATGTGAAACCATGAGAACTTACATAAATAAATTAAGGGTGCAAAACTAAGTTACCGATTCTGGTACGGGTTCCGGTTCGGGTTCACAAGTTCAGTTCGCCGGTTCGGTCAATTTTTTTTTGGGTGTGGGTTCGTTTTGAGTTCGTCCATACAAAAACATATAAAAATTAAAAATATATACATATTTCCAATAGTAATTAAATATATATATTTAATATCCATTTATATATTAAACCCATAATTTATAAATATCTAATATCCATTTATATTAATATATATTATAATTTATAAATATATTATGTATATATTTAAATATTATATACATATAAACAATATATTTATAAATTATAATATATATATATATAAAAATATACATATAACAAATTTTGTTATGTAAAAAATATAAATATAATTATATAACAATATACAATAGACCATATATTTAAATTTAAATTAATAGACTATATATTTATATTAATAGACAATATATTTATATTTAAATTAATATATAGACTATTGTTATATATATATATATATATATATAATTATTAATTATACAAATATATTAATTTAAATATAAATATAATTATATAACAATATAAACTATTATATATATTTAAATATTGTTATATAAAAAATATAAAAATATAAAAATACATAAATATAAATATATTAATATAAATATAAATCGTTTATATAGAGTCTATATAAAAATAAAAATATATTAATATTAATAATAAATATTTAAATAATAATATCTAAATACTAATATATAATTGTCTCAAGCTGGAAGAAAGGCTTTTAAAATAATAGTCCCACGTCGAAAAAAAGTTCACGCAAAATTTTTTCCTGAACTCCTCGGTTCTTCCTATCCAAAATTCACGCCAGAATTTTTCTCTACTCTTCGGTTCTTCAATTTGGTGGGATGCTGCAACGAGCTCAATGATGGCTACGCCGCTGATGGCTATGCGCGCTCCAGAGGCGTGGGAGCCTGCGTTGTCACCTTCACTGTTGGCGGCCTCTCCGTGCTCAACGCCATTGCGGGGGCTTACAGCGATAACCTGCCGGTCATATGCTTGTATTCCGCCTCCACACTAATGCAGCTTCGCAGGGAAATTTTTAAAATTTTGCTAGAAAACGTGGTGGGTTCGCCCAGGTTTGTTTGTGACGAACCCACAGGGTCTTTGGCGAACCCTGGAGGAATCCCCACCCGAACCAAACCCGGATCCGGATCCGGTACGAATCAGACCGTGACCCTACAGAAACCCTAGGCGAACCGGTAACATAGGTGCAAAATTAGGCTCCATGTATTAATAAAACCGAACTACGATGCCTCTGCATTATTGTAATCTAGATAGCTAAACAACCACATGTCAAGCACCCCTTTTGGTGTTTGCAAATAGATGATCCTATAGGTTTCCGTCACTGTTTCACCTGAGTGGGTGACAGCTGACGAAGAACTGCCTGGGGAAACTGGACCCTAGAAAGGGTTGCGTACCCACTCATACAGTTACATATACCTAGAACAAACAGAACTACATATTCATGAGTGTGATCGAATTCTCTTGTAGCCTTGATCCCGTGAATACAGGGTATGTACGTAATCTACGCAACGAAGGACGTACCCAGTACTCAGGCCCTGAGAATATAGGATGAGAATGTAGATTAAGATCTCGATTTCTATTTTTCTCTTATGTTATATTTTAGAAAAGAAAAAATTCTCTTCTTCCGCATTAAATTAATTTGTGGGTTATTATTCTTAGTTCATGGATGGCTGGTCCTTACACTTTTACAACCTAGAAATACACTTGACTGATGTTCTTTTCCATCTATTCTATATAAATATACCCTTGAAGATATAAATATAAGTGGTGAAAAGGACTAATGAACAGGATTTGGTAAGAGTAAGTTGTTTTCTACAGTTGCATTTGTGATCTTCACAAAGAAGGAATGGAGCTGCTGCACAAGACTAGAAAACAGTTTGGAATGAAGCTTTCAATGCAATCCATGAGAGGTTGATGATTCATTGAATGCATGTGAAAGGCATATGCACCTAAGCTTGGTGAATGGTAATTGGTGATTAGGGTCTTTTACTAGCTGAGCTGATTGTGTTCCTAATGTAAGTCTTCAAGTGGTTATAGACATGGCTAGTTCCAGCATGCAAAGACTCAGGGAATGTGATGGAATGGAAGAGCCTCTAACTTTACACGTGAAAATTCAGACTCCAAACTCTCATGAAGAAGCTGAATCTTTGGGGTATTGTGGAGGGTAAAGTGACTGACCCTATATATCCATAACTTACTGCCTATGACATGAATGGTGCTTAGGCAAGAGGGTCGTCTCAAAGTCTGTAAAAGACCATTTGATCCCTCACATCACAAGGAAGTCTGCTAACAATACAGTGAAGTCTGCAAAAGAAATGTATGATTCTTTGACTACTTTATTTAAAAGTGTGAGTATATCTAGAAAGATGGCATCAAAGACTAAGTAATCCCGGTTTCAATGGGTGAATCTAACACTGTAACTAATTATCTCACGAAGATGACTGAGTTACGAAACTAGTTGTTCATCACTGGTTTTAATGTTCAAGATTGGGTGTTGTTACCCATTGCATCGAATGGCTTCTACCCTGTTTGAAAAACCTCTGTGACCAGTATCTATGCTCATGAGAAGTCACCCTCTTACAACCAATTGTGGGACATCTTTGTCCAAGAAGAAACACAAAGATTTAGCTTCAGCAAAAAATGGAAAAACCCTCATTGGGAAGATGAAGAAAGGTCCAAAGAAAGAGCATGAGAAGGGTAAGAAAGAGGAAGCCTCTTCCTCTTATCTTGGTTCAAACAAAAAGAAAATCCAAGTAACTTGTTATATATGCAAGAATAAGGGACACTATGCTTATGAATGTTAGGTGAAGAAGGGTCAAAACAAGAAAAAAGAAAATTCAAAATATGAAGTTTGTTGAGAATGCAGACATTTTGATTGAGGTAGATAAACTTGCCTCAAAACTTGAAACTGCTTTTTCTATGATTTCATCCATTTCTTCTAATGTTACTTCTAGAAAAAGTTGGTGTGAGAATAATGGAGCATTGAGACAGATGTCTCATGACAAGAGGCTATTCTTCTCGCTATTAGAAGAACAAACCAGAATTCAAGTGGCTTTAGCCTTTTAGGCAACCACACCACATATCCAGTGACTTGAGTTGGCACCATTCTATTTGGATGCCTTCAGGTGATGTTTTCCACTTGAAACATACTAGAGTTTGCAAGGTATGTACAATTGGGAAGCACTTCAAAATTCCCTTTCTACCAGTGAGTGAAGATCAATGGAAATCATTGAATTAATACATTTAGATGTATGCAGACCTCTGTCTTCTCCCTCCTTAGTAGGTAGTTTTACTCTTTACTATGTCTCTTTTATTGATGATTCTTCACGAAAATCTTGGGTTTACTTTACAAAGACTAAGGATTAAACAGTTTGCCGGGAGAGGCATCTCCTATCCCCTAGGATGCATCTCCAAGACTGGGACGAATCTCCAGGACCAAAGATAGGTATGGAGACAACTCTCATGACAAGAGACATTCCACCCACATCTCCAAAAAAGCCTAAAGGTAAAAAAAGGTTAAAATATTAACAACTCTTAAAATGTTTCAAAAAGCATTTTATGTCATTTTATTCAAAACAGCCTTTAGTCTGTAATGGCAGAAGTTCTGCAACCCTACAAAAGCATTAGTGATGGAGCACAAAGCAGTGAAGGAGCATTTGCAAAGTTTAATGAAGGAGCAGAGCAGCTTTTCCAAAATCGCAGGAGTGAGCGCTTGTTGCTCTAATGAAGGATTTTTTTTTTTTTCCCTTCCCCATGAATGCAATTTCGGTTTTTTAATTTTTTTTCTTTTGTTCAAAGTTCAAACGAATTTCTATCTCTGCCCTGAAACTCAATAGGACAAGGATAGTTAAGTAGATTTATATTAATTTTATTTTTTCAACTTTGTTTCATAATTTTTTTATTTTCTTTATTTTCTATTTTTAAAGTTTGTTTTATTAAAAAAAATAGTGTTTTATTATTCAAAGTTGTATTTACAGAGTTTTTATATGTATTTCACATTTTTTATTTTGCAGGGTTTTACTATTTATTATTTATATATTTCAAATGTTCGGCCATCAACTACCTCCCAAATTTCCTCCACATCCTTGTGAGTTGCAATGATATCAAACTTCTACTAGAATCAATTCTACAATCACAGAGATACTCAAACTGCTTCTCCTTAGTTGTTGATCTAAAAATTTCAGCAAGCTCAAAATCAACATTCTTTTCTAGAACATGCTTCTCAATAGATTCTTTCTGAAAATCAATCTGATAAGTTTCTTGAATTGGAACATCACTCTCATATTTTGAACCAACACCACCGGAATGATCCAAGTGCTTATCATACTTTGTTGAAGCTTTAGATAATTCAACAACAACAATCTGGGGACTCAAAAGATTCTTCTGACTTTCATTCTTCCAATTATCGGGCAAATCCACCTTATGTAGCATTGACTCAATCATTGGACGATTGATGGATGTGAACTGAATAGGAACAACTTTCTCACTTGTGCGTTCAACAAGTGATGCTTTCTCCTTGGCTTCATTAAGATAATTCTTTTGCTGATCTACAAACTCAGAAGTCAATAAAATAACATTTTCTACATTATATTCCACACCTTTCACCTAAATGGTGGATTCCTCCAAGGCTTGCTTTGTAAAAGTTGGTATAGAATGCTCTATACCATAGTTGAAAAACTCTGACTCGGCAAAAACTCGGCAGACCCAAAATTTTTAGAAACTCCGGACTCGGCATAAACTCGGGGAAAAACTCAGCAATAACTCGGCAAATTTATCGAACATTTAAAAATGCATAATCACAACTAAACTAGTTAAGCTAGATTAAAAATAAAGTAATATTAAAAACTAAATTACAAAATAAAATTCTAAATTACAATTTAATACTAAATTACAATCTAATTCTAAATTAAAATCTAAATATAATTAAAATGTAAGACTAAATCAAAATTTCATTCTAAATTAAATGCTAAAGTTAATACTAAATTAAAATTAAGTTCTAAATTAAAATATAAATTAAAATCTAATAAATACAAATCTAAAAAGTAAAACTAAATTAAAAGTTAAAATTTATTCTAAACTAAAATTAAAATTAAAATCTAATGTTAAATTAAAATTTAATCTAAATAAAATCTAAACTAAAAATCTAATTCTAAATTAAAATCCAAGTAAAATCTAAATTAAAATTAATACTAAATTAATTTAATTTAGATTAATTTAAATTTAATTTTCTAAATTAAATCGAAATCTACATTAAAAAACTAAATTAAAATTAAAATGAAATTTTAAATTAAAACTAAATTATTAATTTAAAACTATATTAATATCTAAAGTAGAACTAAATTTAAAAGCATACTTAAAACTAAGTTAAACCGTAAATGTATATTAAAAATTTAAAACTTCCAAAGATTAAAGACTAACGAAAGCAGAGCTATAAAATAAATGAAAGCTAAAAAAAAGTTAGCAGATCGGGAGGAATGATTGACGGGGAATGGAAGGAAATTTTTACAGTTCATCTTGTCACTGGTCATCTTGTCACTAGTCGCCGTCGTCTCGTCACTGCTCGCGCGCTAGGGTTTCGTGGAGCCGCGGGTAAGCAAAATAAAAACATTTTTTTGGTTTTATTTTAAAACTTTCCATGCCGCCGAGTTTTCAAAGTAGGGCACGCGAGTTTTTGGCGATTCAGGAGAGTTTTTAGCCAAAAAACCGCTGCGAGTTTTTGAAAAAACTCGGGCCGATTTTTTAACTCTAAAACTCGCCGCCAAAAATGACGCACGATTACTCGCGAGTCATGCACGTTTTCGGCGAGTTTTTCAACAGTGGTCTATACCATGCAAGATTTGGCCAATAATTTTATTCCATCAAAAGAAAGACCCAACATAAAAGAATAATTTTATTCCATCAAAGGATGCAAATACACAATATGTACATCAATATGAAGTTACAATGAGTAGCCTTTGGTTATATAGGCCAAGGTGAAACATAGGACAATATAAGATTATGACAAGTATCTTAATCTTATGACTTAAGACACAAAGAGATAACTATCTTTAGTGTACCCTATGTATGCCCTAAGTAAACTTAATTAGACAAGTGTGAATAGGACCTAATGTGAAACAAGTTCACACCAACATGCTTCCTTTCACTTTCTTGCAAATTTGACTTTTTTTCTTTCTCATGATCTACTATCACAATTTATGGATCCTCCATCTTCTTTTCTAGCTCTTTATCTGATTCTTTATCTAGCATCATCTCCTCTTTTCTCCAACATTTATGGCTTGGCTCCCATGATTCCTTGCATGAGAAGCAAAGATTCTCTCTTCTAAGTTCATTTTTGTTGTCATCTTTCTTTCTTGTAGTAGAACTCTTCTTCTGTTGGCTAAGAGGAAATGTGTTGATCCAAGACACTAAAGATTCTAGCTTTGGCCTTTCTTCTACCTTTAGGAATGTTTTCATGGGTTCTTGCTTCACAACATCTTCTCATGATCCTTTTTCCTTCTGGAATATTTCCTTTGGTTTTCGCTCCTTGGTAGATTCTTGAAGCTTAGGTTCTAACATTTTCATCTTCTCCATCTTTCTTCTATTTTTGTTTTCTTGGAATATTTCCAAGCATTCTCCAAAGGTAACATTGGATTTGTAACTGACAAGCTTTTGACTATATTCATCAAAAGCAAGAAGCTTGCATTCATCTCTGTCACACTGCTCTTCTAACCGTCTTCTTTGAATAGGATCTTTCTATTGTTTGTCTCTAAATGAATTTAAAGCTTTAATACTAATAGAAAATTGCTCCAATAACTAATCCTTGAAACTTGGGCTCTTCATGTGTGCTTCTTCTTTCTTCAGGAATGATTCCTTAGGCTCTTGCTCCTTGATCTCCTTAGCAAACTTATGAGATTTTGGTTCCGAATGCTCTTCTTTGAGCATCTTCACAAATTCTTTAAAGGTAAAATCAGACCTTTCATCATATGCGGGAAGCTTGTTCAGATAATTTTGAGTGATCCTTCCTCCTCTTCTTCTTGCCTCATGCTTCCTTTTTAAGTCACAAAATCCTCAGAGGGTCATTTTAGCTTGAAATCCGTGACTTGGATTATAATATTCTTCACAATCCTCATAATCAATTCTGAATTGTTGTTGCCATTCTTCATCTTTTGACTCTTGCTTCAACTCTTTTTTGCTCATTTGTTTTACCAAACTAGTGAACTACTTCAACTAATTATTCATGTTCTGCAAAGTTTGTAATAATTCTAACATAGATTCTTGAAATGTCTTCATTTTTTGTCTCCCATACTGGCATGCTTGTGATAAAAATCTGCAACAAATTGTTAACTTCCCTACAAGGTGGCTAGATCACAACTCTAATACCACTGTAATATCCCCAACTGATTTTTGTTTAGAATTTTTACAATATTGAATGATGAAAATGCAAGTCCTCACACTTTTTGATCACCCAAATCCCGATGTGGGCAAGGTGAGAGCACACGGTGTTTGGAAACACTTATCTAGATGAAAACAATGTTGGAAAAGTAAATAGGTAGCATAGCTGACCAAAGCATACAGGCAGCATAGCCAACGAAATCAACACCTCTTCGACAGACAAGTATGTGTATATGCTCAAAGCCAAACTGGCTGATTAAAAACTACAAATCTAGTCAATGCCAAAATGGCAGACTGAAAGCAGATCTAGATCAACGCCAAATTGGTAGATAATGAAATGCAAATAAAGATGTATCCAGTGGTGGACCGTCCAAGATCTTTTACAATAAAACATCGGATCCAGCAGTGAACTGTCCACGACAATTTTGCAATAATTACCAATACTACTAGTGGTAAACTAACCAAAGTTTACAAATGATCATTAGCATTAAAACTGAATTTGTACACTAAATTCGGATTTATAGCCAGCATTAAAAATATCAGAAATAATTCCAATAGTCAAGTTATGAAATGAGTCAAATACCAGAAGATAGTTGTTGTAGTTGAATCCCCTGAATGATTGATGCTAGAGTGTACAAACAACAGCAAAAATGTTCCCAAATCTCCCGAGTACCAAATGTACATTCTTCAGAAATACCCCTTGAGAAATCAGTACAAATGGCCGTAAATTATTCAAATATTATTGTTGTAGTGAATGGCTGCCCCAAAGAAGGTACAGCAGATTCCCAAACACCTCTAAAGGTTGTACGGCTGCACCATTAATTAATAAACCCTTTTTTTTTAAGTGTCGTGTTTCATATTTTTCCTTGGAAACAACAGGAACTTCCCATATGTTGCGCTCAAAACACAAGTAATAAACTTAATTTTATTTGCAAACTCCCCTTAAGTCTTGTTCAGCAGACAAGGACAAACGATGTCAGAGTTTGTCCCTGTATATGGCAGATTTGTCTTATTGAACAGCTCTCAAAGCATCCCAAAATGGGCCGCAATTCTTTTTTTTTTTAAACTTTGTTTTCCCCACGTGATGACCACCTACTAGCATATAGGACAAAACATAAGCACTTTAACTTGTATGGCACCTTTTTGATAAGAAATTTCTCAAACTAATGGTACGGCTGCTTTATGAAATTGTACGGCAGCCTTAATGCTAGGATTTGGCAACTATTACATGCTGCAATTCCTTTGAATGGCAAATTGCCTTCCTTCCATGATGTACAACCAGTTTAAGAGCTAGTAAATGGTATGGTCAAGTACAATATGGTGCAGCCTGCAACAAGGATATAATTTCTTCTCCAACAAATATAAACTGATTAAATTTGCATAGCAAATACTATCCACGTTCTCCAAATCAGAGATACACTCATACACAAAATCACACACACAAACTGATATAAATATTTATTTTGAAATACCAAAACCAAACAACTAAAAACCGAAAACCTTCACACACAGAAATCTGAAAACCACAACTCCAAAACACCAAACACCAGAACAACTGAAACTAGTAACTACAAACATTCAGCTCACTGGTGATTCCTAAATGAAACAACTCAAATGGCTAGGAGGGTTTTTGTCCTCGAAACCAAATCATGAAACGTACAGATAATCTCTAGATATAATTACTCAATTAGCTATGAGGGTTTTCGTCCCCGAAACTAATCTTGCCAAAAAGATTTTTGTCCTTAGGCAGAAGAAGATGAACAGAGTTCAATCTTTGAAACAAAGGATTTTTCAAATTTAGCAATAGCCTCTTTCTGTTCTCAAATCCTTCTTTTATACACTTTTAGGGCAGTAAAATATTATTTTCTTTTATTTTCACTTTTCCCTTCCAATAATAAAAATAAAAAATAAAGTGACTTTGAATCTTTTAATTTGATAATACTTTTAATCCCCACTTTTAACGTCACTTTTATGACCCACTTTTAAAACAACTTTTTAAGTCATCACTTTGTACTAGGCCTAGTGTTATCACTTTTGGCCCTCTTTTAAAAACACTTTATGACATTAGCCACCCTTCTTTTAAATAAATAATTGAACATAAGTTACCTTAAGAAAACAATAAAAAGTTACTTTTAGACAACTTAAGTTAATTATTTAATTATTTCCCTAGCTCGAAAAGGGGACATGACAATGAGCTAGGCCAAGCATGGTGCATGCCTCATCACTATTTGCCACATTTTTAAAAGACTTGACAGAGATTACTAGTGGCCAAACCATCTCAAGTTGGCACCTTACACAAGTGTGCCACTTCTTTATGACTTAAGAGGACTCTGAGGTAGAGTTTGACAAGGATTTAGCCACTTTTCATGTTGAGACAAAAGATTGGGCAGAGCTTGACAACACCTTAGCCAATTTCACACTTAACACTTGGGCAAAACTTTACAAGACATAAGCTAGGCAGAGATCACTGACCCTTTTGCCACTTTTCCCTGATTTTGGCAGAGAAAACCATGGCTTGGCCCTCACATTGGTGCGCCTAACTGGTTTAGAGCAGAATATGTCATGGTGTAAGCCATCTTGCCATATCTAGGCAGATGTTTCTTATGGTTTTGCCACTCTTAAAGTGTGCCAAGCTTGCTGCTTTGCCATTTAGATTTGAAGGAGGAATTTTGGGTGGAGATGGCCAATGGTTTAGCCACTTTCATTGCTAAGACAAAACTTTCCAATGGTCATGCCACTTAAAAAGTGTTCATAAGTCTACATGAATGATTTGCAAAAATTGTTGTTATCCTAACCATCCTTTCCCATTGCCTTTCATTGATGCCTTTGACACTATCTCGAACATCATCATTATTCTTTGTCATACTTGTGGCGATCACCATCATCCTACAAAAGTCGTTAGTCAAAGCACAAAGACCATGGCATGATAACCTTGCAAACTAGCCAAGGAGGCCATAAATTGAACAAGATTGACACACGAATGATGATCAATTGGACAGTATGTGGGCAAAAATGAGTACAAAAGTTGAGTTTCACATGGGTACCAACAAGGTTCTAGTCCTTTGCTACTGCAAAGTTGGGGAGAGAAGTGATGCTACCTCATTGGCTGTCAAGTCACACCTTTTGTTCTCCAAAGGGTCATTTTTCCTAGAGAAGAGAGAGATCCAGAAAATTCATCGCCAAAGGACAATTTATAAATGCAAATCTGATTTCTTGTGAAAATTTATCAAGGGTTTTTTATTGTTTGCCTAAAATTCGTCAATTTAGGGGATCAAACTTTTAGGTTGAAGTTGATGTCTATTTGGCCATCATGGAGTAGTTTGAGATTTTATCTTCCAAAGGCCATAATTTTTGTATACAACTCTGCTTGAGCTCATTTTTTAAGTGCTAGAAAGATGGTTTTGAGCTTTAAGTGGTGATATATAATTTGTTACTTATTATAATTTTTTCCTACAGTCTTGATATCTCTAAAGATGGAGGAAAATGTTCTAGAAATTTCAATGTTGTCAAGGTACAATTATCAATCTTGAATTTCTTCTATTCAGATCACTTTGAAGACCAAAGGCTTGTGGCAAATAGCATGTGGACATGAAAAAGTCCCATCTGTCAAGGATAAGAAGGATGCTTTCACACAACAAGGTTGATCAGGTCAATGGTATTGAATTGAACCAAAAAATCCTACTAACATGTTAAATAAGTTGAGAAAGCTATTCGCGACAACTGACAATTCAAGGTTCTCAAATTGAATCATGAGCTATTTACACTTGACCCATTGTCATTTGGGAGGATTGAGGACTATTTATCTCCTAGGAGAGCCCTTTTTTTCTAACTTAAGGATAGCTCTTGCTAACTTAAGGCTATCCTATGATGTGTTTCTCTCCACTTTCTTCTCAACCAACAATGTTATGAGACAAGATAGCAAGGCTATGTCTATTGATTATTGAAAAGGAAAAGTCTGCCTTGATGGGTGTACTTGGTTCAAAACAGCATAAGAAGAAGCAAAACTTTTGGAAAAGCCATGACTAAGATATGAATCAAAGGGAAAAGCAAAGAAACAATAAGAGAGAGAGAGAGAAGTGCAAGGAGTGTCCCTATTCAGCAAGTTGTGGCATACTAAGAAGAACAATGAAAAGTGTAAAATTAATGTTCTTGTAGCTCATACTTCTCATGCATTTCTTACATATTCTTCCAAATGTGAGTTTATTATGGATAGCAGTTGCACTCGTCATATGGCCAAGGATGGTAGTTTGTTTCAAAAGCTTGGCAAAGTAGACAATGTGTAATGTTCCATTTTTGGCACATTGATTATTATGTGCATTGTTGCTTGTTCGTAGTCTTGTGAAGGCTATCCGGCATGTTGGGAGAACTCCAATGTTCTTGGAGTGGCCACAGATCAGTTTTATAGAGCAATTGGTTATGGCATTGAGCTCAGTTGGTGTTCAGGATCGCAGTGATGTTTTCTGATGTTTGATCGGGCTCACGGATTGCTCTCCAAGATTCTTGGAGGAGCCGTCTATTTTTAGAAAGTCACTCGGAAGGCATCATTCATCTTCCCAATCATCATGGAGTATGTTGGTATGCTTAATTTTGCAGTTTGATGATATTTGGGATTTTCCGTAAAATCAGTTGATTTAATGAGCTAAACAATTAATAATTGCACTTAAGTTAAAAAAGGTTGGGAAGTGTTCATTTAACACTTAAGTGTTATAGCTCGTTGGAAAGGGGATAAAAAGCTTTAAATCATGGATGCATCTTTTGGGGACCTTGCGAAGCAAATATTTCCTTTATTTTGATAAAAGGGGTCTTTGGAGCTAAAAGGAGCTTTTAATTAAAATGGTGACTTTAAGTTGTGCACACATAATGAGTTATTTTTATATTGTTTGAGGAGAAATATGAAGGGATAAAGGAAATAATATTTTATTTCCCTCAAAAAGTTATAAAAGGAGGAGATGGGCTCATTGCTTGCTCATGCTTATGATTTGTATTGTTATGTTGCCGGAATGAACCTGCGAGTTCTTCCATTTCTCTTGAGGACGAAAACCCTCTTGTAGAAATTCTTCTTGAGGACGGAAACCCTCTTGGAGTAGATCGGTTTCGGTGGTGAGAGATCCACCCTATCTAAAATTGGTGTAATTTCATACAAAAATCACCATTTGCGCTGAAGACGGAGGTACTGGAGCAATCTCACACAGAGTTTGCCATCGAGCTTTCATGGAGTTGATGTATTTTGATTTTGTTTGTGATTAGTTGTAGATGATTTTTGGAGTGTTTGGGTGTAATTTCCTCGAAGTTTGAGACTGTCCTCTTGCTGGGCCGTACTCCATGGCCGTACCTGGCAGCTGAGGGCAATTTGCTAATGAAATTCATGTGGTCTTCTTTGATGATTTTGCATTGTGGAATATGTTTCTTATGTATGGATGCTCCTTTTAAGATTTGTTTGGTGAAATTTGATGCAGTATATATTATGTTCTGAGCATCCGTACTATTACATGGTCCGTACCATGACATGGTATGATTTATGTTAATATATTTAATACAGATTTTGGGGGCAGTTTTGTTATTGAAGCATCATTGTCATGTATAAATGCCTTTAATGCATACTTGTTACTTCATTCAGAGGCAAGTTTTGTAATGTATGAATTGATTTGGGGATTCTGAGCCGTACCATAGAAAGGGGGGTTTGTTAGTAGTTCATGGCAGATATTATCTTTGGATATGAATAGGAGTGTGATGGCATAAATTACTATAGCATTTACTTTATGTTTATTGCTGTTTGAAACATTTCTGGGCAGTCATCACAAGTATTTGATGATACATGTTAATGCTGAACAGTACGGACTGTAAAGAGATCATGGCACTTAAAAGGTAGTCTGTCCTTCATACATGATCACTTTAATATGCAGGGGACTTGTTAGGTTGTATGTTGAATATCTATGGAGTTTAGAAAAGATGTCTTCATATGTGTGATCAATGGTGATTCTTAGACTGAGTCATGGCAGCCATACAGTGTGATGACAGTTGATCTTCTACAGCAAGGACCTTCATTATTATGGCAATGGCTTGATTATATGATGTGTGTGCAAGCTAATGTTATGCAGGGTATAACTTCATTTGCTTTCTAGATCTTCATGGGTTATCAACACCAAGCTCTAATCATGAAGTTCTGATTAATATTGCATTAGATTTTATTGTAATCTTTCTTTATGCAAAAAACATAATAACCCCTGGATGGTTTACCACCAGTGTGGAGAAAGAACCTTTCTTATTTGCACTCAACCACTGAATAAGTGGAGTATATCCACTGGACAAGTGGATGGCTTTGTAATCTTTCCTTTCTTGTTCTTTACCCACTAAAAGTGGTGAATCCCCACATTATGTGGATGCCCGCCGCAGCGGATGAAGCATAGATTCTAGTTTGCATAGTTATTCTCTGTAGACAAATCACCGTATGCTCTCACCTTGCCTTTCCGGGATCTAGGCGATCAGAAAGTCTGAGGCATTTTAGTTGGTTTATGCATTTGATGCTAACACAGTCATATCCTTGTTCAATATTTTTGAAAAAAAATTGGGGTAGCATCTTACACAATGATAAAGTCTATCTAGCAGATCAATGACGTAGAGAAGATTCCTAGCCACAAATCCAAAGAGTGAACAATATATAAGATCTCTTGTCAAAAACTTCATACATTGTGGATCGTGAGTTGCCATCAATGAGTACGTGGCCAAGATCTTGCCAAAGTGTCTAGTGAGAGTTAGTGTGAGTGGGTAGTCTGTTAGTAAAGAGATAGATTGTTGGTAATGCTAGATAAGTCGTTTGTCATCTAATTGAGCTATTGGGTGTTGATTGTATGTTTTTGAGTGTATTGATATATGTTTTGGTTCTATGGTAGAAGATAAATGGTATCTTCATGAGGTGTTTGTACTCTTGGAAAATGTAGTGTCCCTTGCGGAACAATTAGCTCAAATCCATACAAATTTTTGTAATCACTCAAATTCTAACTCTTTCTGATCACCAAGTTCCTGATGTGGGCAAGGTGAGAGCATATGGAGATTAGAACGAGGACAATGGAATTAACTAAAGGATGTTGGCGGCAAGCCAACCAACTTACAATCTAAGCAAAAACATAGAATCGATCAAGTCAAACTGGCTGGTAGTGAATGTGAATTCCAATCAAACCAAACTAGCTGAATGCAAGCGAAATTGCATCAACACCAAAATGATGGACTAATTCACCCATTTCCAATACATGCCTTGCAAGGCGGAAAATACATTGAAAAGGAAATAAGGATCCAACAGATAAACCGACCAGGATCTATTACAATGATGTGCTTGAAATCAAACTTTTGGCAGTAAACCGTCCAGAGTATTACAATGAAAAAGGTACACAATTATTTTCAAATCCAGGTAATTTGTAAAACAGATATCCAACATTCAAAAAGAAGACATTTCGTCAAACAATTGGTAAGCAAGCTGAAAACACATAAAATAAGTACCCAAATTGAGCTAATATAATTGAGTGATGATCAAGTGTTGTAGTTGGACCATTAATCTGATAAATTGATTGCTACATACATTCCCAGCAACAAATTTATATTTGCAGCACTCTGAAATGAAAGTACAGCAACTGTATGACTTTCCAATGCAGATTTAAAACCCAGAAACAATGTTGTAACAACCCAACAATATAAACTGAAACTCTATAATTCTGTCCCTGAAGTGGTACAGACTGTACTAGAAAGTACAGCAACAAATTTGGACTGCATGGCCGTGTCATGTCCCGTTCTCGGTTTGATGTGATATTTATGTGTTCTTTTCAATTATGCAATGAAACTGATCTAAGCTAATACAAATCGTAATGTATCTGACACAGAATCTAGGAACGATAAATTATCAAGATGCAATCTTTGATGTAGAGAATTCAATACAACTCTCATACAAATGAAAGCAAGAGTATATCAGAAACTGCTGTTACAAATCTAAGACTGTGAAGTCTTCAATTATATCATTGCACACGGCTCTTATGCTAGCCAACATACACTAGTCTATGATTGTTACAGATCAGAGGAAAATGCAATGTAACATACACGTACAATGATGATTGTCATGCCAATGCAATGTCAACTAGTCTTCAATGTGGATCCAATGCCTTAGGGAATGAGTTCGCTGTCTTGATGTTGATGTCTATGGCTTAGACAACTCCTTGTAATCTCTAATGTAATGTGCTTGCACGATGAATGTGATGGATCGCGCTTGAATGAGATATATCAATGTCACGAATCCTTGATGGGGTCCGTTGACTTAGCAGCCCACACAGATCTCTTTTCCAATCTTTGCCACTCACCTTTGATGTTTGGCGTTGTCCCACGATGGCTGCTCTTGAATCCGCCACCCTTTGAACTTTCAACTCTGCAATATAGAACTCGGTGCGATGATATCTCTATAGAGTTCGGTGCTCAACTGATGTGTATTCTGATGTCTTCGCCAAGGTAGTCATTCCTTATTTTGATCCGTCACGTTATCTTCATATTACCACCTGCACACCAGTGTGATGTATGCTCCAACGACGTCAATAGTTCTCAATGAATATCAATCTTCAATTCGGCGCCTATACTATGTTCCACTCCAGCGAATGTACCACTTTAACGACTTCAACAGATTCAGCATTACAATATCTACAGTGACTTCACGATACTTTGTAATAAGCGCTCAACAAAGAAACTCCGCCACCTTTTGGCTAAGTATCTCCTCAATGCCCTTCAAATGATATACAGACCGGTATACACAGCAACGGCTTCCAATGATGCGCTCCGCTAATGAGATGATATATCTACAGATCGGCGCCAATGTGAAACTTTCCCACCATCTCAACAAGTCCGCCCAACGTGCAAATGTCTTTGATCTGCACTTAACAATGTCACAATCTACATTGCGATGTCTTCAGATTGGTGCTCAACAAAAGTTCATTCCCTTGAAACCGGCGCTTAGGAAAATAAAGCCAACGAGCCTTGATAATTTCAATCCAATCAAATCTTCAACTCAATTTTGCTGATGATGGAAATCAATCTCAAACAATAAGAATCTTCAATGAAATCTTCAAACAATAACAAGGTCTCCAACCAAAATGAATAGATGAATCAATGATGTTCAATGAATCTGCGATGAAGTGCAAGTGCGAACTCCCTACAAATTCACCTCAAGGATGACAATTGGGTTTTCGTCCAATTTCATCACTCTCTGCAAGGGTTTTCGTCCTTGGAAGATCCAGCAAACAAATTCCCAGCATAAAATGCAAATTTGGCCAGAATAATCGTGATGTCGAAAATGAGACGCCAATGCTTCTTTTATAACCAATTCAAATTAAAGATTTGAATTGCAATTTTCCCTCCAATGGGCGCTTGATCCAAAGTTGGGGCCTATTTTGAATTTCATGCTCCAATGTTGCAAGTGGGCACTCAAATAGGTCTAGACCTATTTTAATTTTTTTTATTTTATTTTTCCACACCAAGCACTCTTATTAAATAATATTAAAAATAATATTATTTAATTTATTATTTCTCCTTTGGCGCTTAATTGTTTACAACTGAATAAATTAATGCAAGTGTATTAATTTCATTTATCACTTCGCCAGAATATTCCCTTGAGTTGACGGAATAGCCTACGGGAAAGAGGATAGGCTAACTCCATTCTCCGTCGGTGATCACCCCAAAAATGGGGACATGACATGCCACTTAAATTCTGTCAAAGATGTTGCAGACTCTAAAATATTAAAGAATCATTATAAAATTACCTTCTAAAGAAGGTACAGCCCTTCCTCACATTGTACAGCACCTCTTATCAAATGTACGGCTGTCAAAATATGATAAAAATATCTTCTAAACAACTGCAGCCTCTCTAGCATATAAATCACACATCTTTTAATCTTGTACAGCCTGCAGATGAAGGAACATATGGCTGCTTCAAATACTCCAAAAAGCTATGCTTAAATCTTCAAAGAGTACTGTTGTTGCATAAGACAGGATGTCTTAGTAAATATTTAAGAGTTTATTACCTTTTTTAAAAAGGTACGGTCACTTTTTACTATACTTCAAAGCTGCTAATAAAATAGTATGGCAGCCTTTTTATGCTCTTCCACATACAATAAAACTCTAGAAACTTGTACGGAATGTTACAAGGGACAACTTAGCATAATAAAATATGATAACAACAATTAGGGAATAAATCAGCATTGTATATTGCTGTTCAAAACAGCTTCTAGACAAAAACTCTTCTCCAAAATATAGATTTTCTTCAGCAACACAGAAATCTTAACCCACTGAAAAACCCAAACATAAACCACACCAAACTACAAACTTACTGCACACAAAAAACTGGAACAAACAACACTATATTATTTTTTGTATTTTCTGAATATATATTGCACCATATAACAAACTGAAATCAGGTAAAACACAAACCCACGCTGCAATCCCAAAAACTCTCTAAAAAACCCAAAATACTGAAATCCAAATATCTGAAAACTAAAACTTCACACAAACAACATCTAGAACAAATCATTCAGCTCAAAGGAAATTCCTAAATGGAATTTCTCAAATGACTAGGAGAGTTTTTGTCCTCAAAATCATTCTTGCCAATAGGGTTTTCATCCTCGGCAAAGAAAAGATGAATAGAGTTCATTCTTAAAAATAGGGGTTTTTTGGTTTATCAAATTTGTAACCTGTTCCAATGCACAACTCTTTTTATAACTTTCCAAGGGAAAATATATTAATTTATTTTCTTTTTCTCCTATTTTCCCACTCGAACCCAAAAAGTGTCCTTTACATAATCACTTTTGTACCCCCCATGCCTATCAACACTTAAGAAAACAACTTAAGTTGCCTTTTAAAAATATTTTTTTATGACCTTTTAAATAATTAAAAATAATTCGTCTTTTAATTTATAACTGAAAGTTACTTTTTCAACAACTTAATTTTTAATTATTTAAGTATTTCCAAAGTCTCGAAAAAAAGGACATTACAACAGAGCTCTATCTATATATATATATATATTTTTTTTTTTAATTATTTAATTATTTCCAAGGTCTCGAAAAAAAGGACATTACAACAGAGCTCTATAAGTTGTAATATACTAACATACATATATATATATATATATATATATATATATATATATATATATATAAGCTTGTTGGTGAGGCTCATTACTTGTCTCTAATGGTTATGTGATATCTTGAATGTGTTATGATAGTTTTCGGACATGTTCATTAGTTTCTTGGCATGTTTAGAGCCATCTTGTTGAATTCTTGATATTTTTGCACCTTCCTTTCCCTAAGAACTTGTCTCTGTTTGTTACCACAAATAATGGGGGTTATTGGGGAGTTGTTGCACCTAAAGTGAGCTCTTAGATTTTTATCATCTAAGTGATAAGCTAGTGTGGTGACTCTTTCTCTATTGAGGAATCATGGTTTGTGCAAGAATCAAAATGTTGAGTGTTCTTAGTTACTTCCAAGTCTCGCATAGACCATGACTACTCAATAAAGAGTCACCACGCCGGCATATCAATTGGACCATAAAGATCTAAGAGCTCAATTGAGGTGCAATCGCTCCCCAAGAGCCCTATTGTGTTAACAAACAGAGACACAAGTTACTAGGGAAAGGAAGGCGCGGACATATAAAGAATTCAACAAGATCACTCTAAACATGCCAAGGGACTAATCAACATGTCCAAGAAATATTATAACACATTCAAGATATCACATAACCAGCAAATACAAGTATGAACCTCACCAACAAGCTCATTGATATATATATGGTTATCGACTTCCTAGCATCCTACTACCGGTGCCCAAGAAAACTTGGAACATGTGCTCAATTTCCAAACACCCATTGCTACCATCTATATTCTCCCTATGCATGGTGGCTAATTGTTTAGTTGGTCTCCTTTAGTTTGCCCACTTCCACCTCTTTAGCCACTATCCCATCAGTCCCCACCCTTGGTTGCATTTTGTTCCCTACTAACCTCTTGTCATCCCATGCTGCATGGCACACTCCCATTCGTGGCACACACACCTAAGATAGCGGTTAGTCCTTCCTATCTAGCTATCCACTTCAATCTTTGCCACTACCCTATGCGCCCTCCCTCCACTAGCACCTAATTCCTACCTTAGCCATATGCTATTGCTTATCGCTCCACTCACCCCCACCACATGTCGCTACAATATTAGTAGCACACTGCAGGCTAACTTCCACCCCATAACTCCATTTCACCCGCCCATCGCCAACTGTTGGATCTCCATTGTTGCATGCTCACCCTCTAATGGCCCTCTATGTGCCCGACCTTTACCGCTCCCTGTGCACCCCTCCATGCTAATGTAAGCCCAATGCAAAGTCGACTCCTTTTGGCCTATTAGTATTAGCCCGACAAACACATGGTTTCTATCTACCCTAGGTCTTGGTTTCCAATGGTTTTATGCTCTATTCATGCTTGCGGTGGTGAATCCATGACCTTTGACAGCACTCTCTACCTCTAGATGGCATGTCCATGCCTCATGATGATCCTCATGGCTATAATTGATGTTACAGGTGATGATGAGGCTGTGTGCAAGGTATGGGCAAGGGTTTCCAATTGTTCAAATGCTTCCAATAAGCATGTGGTCGCATTTAATGTATAAGATGATTTGATACAATATGGTTTGGTATTTGCTCAATGTAGAAGTCCATTTATGTTTGTTCCTACTGCTGCGAGATCTTTTCATTGTTGTCGGAGGCTTGTGTGAGCCACATGAGGTGACTAATTGTATTAAATGAAAGCCTTTTATCTCCTTGCAGGGCTAGTTCCTAGATTGTGAAGACCTATGGACTTGGTAAACCATATCCTCTTCTATCCTGAGGCATTGTTGACATGATTCAAGGATGTTTTTCGCCATCACAAGTCCTTCCCTTCCCCTACAAATAAATGTTGATCTTGACAGGTGTATGTGCTGATGTAATTCCTTGTGCCAATTGTCTATATGCCTACAAGGCAAATTGTAAGCCAAAATGCTATAAATACTAAAAAGTAATATGTTGTTGGGGTTGGTTTGTGAGCCAGTTTCCTGAAGCGATGGCCTAAAATGTATTCTTTGGCATCAATCAAAGTGTGTTACAGTGCTATAAGAGGGCTTATGCTTTAAGTTCTTTCACAATACATTTGTTGTGTATGTAGTAAGAGTCAATTTGTTTAGTAGGATTTTAAAACTGACATGAAGCCTTCATGGCGACCTTTTTCTTATTGCATGTGGGTTTCTTTTTATCAAGGATGGATTGCTAAATATGTTTGATGTGCAATATTGCCTTGTTTTTATGATATGTGCATATGTATGTTTCAAGTTATGTTACAATTCTATATGATTGCTCTTTTTCTTGCAAGTTGTAACTTTGTTGCCCACTAGAGTAGGCACCAATCTAGTTGGCTATGGATCAATCTTCTCACTCATGAAACACATATTCTTCTAGTATACTGTTAGTTTTTGCTTATCACCATAATCCAATGTTAGAAGTTTAGAACTATTACCAAACCTCAAGGAAGCTTGTAGTTAAGTCATATTCTCAAATGGTTACACTCACAAGAGTCCTACTCATTCCCACAACTCCTTGCTTTAGCAATAGATATCATTTGAGGGCCATAGCAAGACAAATATCCAAAGGGTTGTATGTGAGGATAAGGCCACAAGGTGCATATGTCTATGTAAAGCATAAGGGGATTCATCTTAAAAAATTCAAACCTGTTATATTTTCAATTGCATATGCATGCTTGTCCAATCTGCTTATTGGTGAGGTCTAGTAGGCTTGTTCCCGATTGCCATTTGGGCATGGTAATCAAAGCCTAAATGTCATTTGTTTTTTTTTTTTGATCGGTAAGTTAGGCTTAAGGGAGTCATATCCCGTAAAAAGAAAAGAATAGAAAAAGAATAGTGCATGCCCTGTAAATAGGGGTGCATAAAGACAATACAATATTCAAAAGGATCCATAGAGATCTCATTAAAGGAGAAACTATATATCATCTAACGTTGATATCCCTATAATTCTAGCCTCCCCCTCTTAACCTAGGAGCGAAGAATCATCGTGCTCTTCTCACTACCAGCTGATTTCTTCTTTCGTGTAACCATTGTCCATTGATTTTCTTCCCCTAATTGATTATTTTCCTCAAGATTGTTACATTGTGAAGGCTCCACCATCGCAGAAGTGGCCTCGTCCATTTCTACTTCTTGAGCGATCCTAGCACCAGAGTTAATGATTGAGGAACTAAAGTTTCCTTCTTGTGGTGTTGCTGCTGAAGCTGCATCAGTTTTTGAGTGAGAGCCATGAATGACAGATGAAATGGAATGGAGTCCTTTTGTTCCATCCCGAATTGTAGTTCCTACATTTTGAGGGGATTTCGTAAGAGGAGTTTCCTATTAAGCATCCTCCTAAAGGTCTGCAGGATCCTCTTTATCAACAGAGCAATGGTGGACAGCAGCATCTTTCCACCATGAAGCTTGTCCATCAGATTTGGGTTTTGTACAACTGAAGGCTATGTGACCAGTTTTGTAACATCTACAACAACGAAACGGTAAACCCTCATAATCCAAAGTCCGGTTCCAACGGCGATTAGATCTTTTTAGGCAGATATCTGCAGGAAGATTCTTGGAAGTGTCTAGATCAACCAATATGCAAGCAAATGTGGAATGGAGAAAATCTAAGGAGCCTTCATCAATCGCCAGGAACTTCCCAAGTTTGTTACCTACTGCTTCAAAACAAGAGTCAAACTAGAAATGGAGCGGACGATTGGGGAGTCGAACCCAGATAGGCATAGCAGAAAAGGATTTTGAAGTGGGGTTAAAGTCTAGGTGCCAAGGTTTGAGCATGAGCAAATGTTCATCACAAACCCATTGGTAATCACAAAGAAATGAGTTTCTATCTTGCAAATTGTCAAATGCCACAATGAAAAACCCGCGAGCACAAGGGTAAATTTGAATGTTACCTTTCAATAGAAGGCTCCATGCTTCTGTGATCCATTTGTTAAGCTCTGCAAGACTAGGCTGGAATTTAATAAATCTTCCAATTATTCTAAACTTTGTGAAATAATTTTCATTTTTAATCGCTTCCTTTTCGATCTCATCCTCCAGATCTAAGATTGGGGATTCAATGACGCAACGAAGAGCCCTAACTTTCTGAAATTCGCAGACAGGGGGATATGGCCTCTCTCGCATGGAATAAACCCTAGCCGATCCAAAAGCTCGGCCCTGTTCATTCAAAGGAAATTCATTGTTGTATTGCAAACTGGCTTCCTTTGATTCGTAAAGGCCTTTACTGGTAGCCAGCGACTTGCCTCCACCCAAATCCCATGACATGGAAGAGGAGCGATCCATCAATGTCGATCCCAAATTCCTGCGTCGTCCTTGTAGGCCACCATTCGATGGAAAATCCAGCACCTGTCGCTGGGCCTCATGAGCCACCCGCTGCCAGTTTCGAGCCCTCCAAATGCCGTTCTGGGAGTTGCCCATCTCCTGCCTAAATTCGGTGATTTTCGACAAAGGCGGCATCTTTTTATGACCAAAACAAAATCTCAATTAGATGATGCTTAAATGTTATTTGTTATTTCTCTTTAATTGTCCTATTTATAAGACCTCAAAGGATCATCCTTCTAGGTTTTGCAAAGCCTAAAGCGAAGAGGATTTACCCAATCTTAATGCTAGGCCCAAAGCTATCCATCTCTTGTTGATGAGTTTTGCCTCCATTCTTGCGTGGTCTTGTCCCCTTGTGCATGAGTAAAGATTGCTTTCTCTAGAGAAACGGGCTTGCAATTTTGAGAGCCAACAAGCATTCCATGCACAACAAAGCCACTTGTTAATCTTGAGCAATGTCAAATAGCTTTTGAAGTTGTGTTGCCATGCTAGCAATTTGCACTTCTAAGAATGGATTGGCACCAGTATGGCAACATGTTTATGGCGTCTCGTTTTGGCTCCTAAGAATGGACTGACACCAATATGGACTAGCATCGTGGAAAGTTGATGCCATATTTTAAAAAAAATTGTTCAAATACCCCAAAATCTGAAAGTAGGAAAAAATAGCTCAAAAGATTTTAAATACCTGCAAAAAATTGCCCTAGTCGCAGGCTATAAAAACTTGCTCAAAATTTGTGAAAAAAGAACTAAAAAACTGCCTGCAGAATTTGGCCAAAACCCTAGCCGCCGGATTTCAAAAACCCTAGCCGCCAATTTAAAAAATACAACCTGAAAATTTGGGATTTTTGCGTCTGAGAAGCCATGAGTTTTATTAAAACCCAGTCACGATTCTAGAAAAAAAAAATGGGCATTTTTTTTTTAACCTGTTTTCCTACATTCTTTTTAGAGGCGTGATTTTCTTATGAAAATAACCTGCGCAATTTCTTCCAGAAATCTACCGCAATTTTAATCAAAAAATTCAACACAACTTTCTTCGTTGAGGCACGATTTATCCCAAATCCTGCGCGCTACTTGTCCTCTTTTCTACCACGAATTTCCCCATTTTTTTACCGTGAATTTTCACCAAAAAATAACCTACCATTTTCCTTGAAAATAACCTATGATTTTTCTTGAAAATAGCCATCGATTTTCCTTAAAAGTAACAGGCAAAAAAAAATCAAACCTAGCCACGAATTCTTCCTGTTCCTTACTCTGATACCAAGAAGAAATTTTAACAAGGCAACCAATGTCCTAATGTTCTTCGAAGAATAATTAATTCTTTAACACTGCATCAATTACACAACAATTAAAATTCCAAATAGCGAAAGCATAAACACATACACAGATATTACACCTTCAAATCAGTTTTTAATTCTTCAAAAAACTTACAAGGAAACCTCTACAAACTATTCACAAAACAATTGCACGATATTCTATCACTGTATTTGATAGCAATTAATTTTCTTCTATCTTGTGCCTATCTTTATACTATTCAACTAAAATCTAATCTTCAAAAAGCTCCTTATCTCTCGTAGGAGATGAGTTGGAAGTTATTAGATAAGTCTAAATCATTAATATATATCTACACTTTAATAGACTTAATTAGCTAAATAAAAGATTCACTTTTTCACTTAAGTGAAACGCAAAAAGGAATAACTCGAACCTCTTCCAGCAACTTCAGCATAATGAAGGCATGAAAAAAGTCATTTTATTGATGTCCATTCACTAATACAACTAATTTCTCTAACTCTGATCTATTCTGAAAATAATGAATCCCAATCTATGTGCAAAAGCACTTATTTTTACTGTTTACAAAGCAAATGCATGAAAATAAATAAAATAGTTAACTAAACTCCTATCCTAGTTGACTATTGTTTGCATGACATGCAAACTTTATTACAATTTATTTGTTCCACTAAAACTAAATCTTAAAACCATGCAAATGTAGCTCAACTGATGTGCAAACATGCGACCTCCAATTAAATTGAAGATCAATTTGTTGCAAACTTCGACTTCATGCTCACATCCTCTTGCATGATGATCAAACAAAAAAGCCAACTCCAAGTTAATGCTAAAAATAGCACAGACTATAAATAGCTACAGCTAAAAATAGCAAGTCTTTGAATATGCTCCTCTTTGAAAATGGTAACCTGCTAAAAATGGCAAATCTATTTTTAGTTTGGGCTAAAAATAGTCCTTTAGAAAGCGGTTGTAGATCACTTTTGATAATTGTGAACAAACCCTCTGAAAAACCTTGAAAATTTATTCATTCATCTCTCCTTTGTATTGGCACGTTCAAACTCATGAAGGCGCACTTTTCTCCTTGTACAAGCGCGTGAGACTTCAATCAGGCATGCTTTTTCCTTTGGACAAGCGCATTTGGCGCAAGACAAGTGCACTTTTACACTATAACCATTCTCCTTTGTTCAGGCGTACCTATATCCTTATAGGTGCACTTTTACTCTGCCTCTGCAAGCTTCAGGCACGCCTCCATCCTTCTAGGCGTGCTTTTGCATTAGCTCAAACTTGGTGTTCAAAATCTCTTATTCTAAAGCATGGTGTCCAAGAAAGGCGCGCTTTTTTCACATGTTGAGGCGCATCTTACATTTACCAAGCGCGCTTTTGCTTTCTGTGAGCTTCCCTTCATATAGGCGTGCATAAACTCCTTCAGACGCGCTTTGAAAGTTCCAGGCGCATTTTATACTGAAAAGGCATGCCTTCTTCATTCATTTTTTATGAAGCATGTTTAAAGGCAGAGGCACGCTTTTGTTCATGATGGTTTCAAGTGCACTTGAGAACAAGTTCATGCATTTTTACCTTTAAAGACTCACTTCTTCGTTGTAGACTACAAATGTGTACCTGATGGCTTAGGTGTGCTTTAGGTCTTCATTGTCTTTAGATGCCTTTTCCTCTTAGTCTAGGCACGTTTATATCCCCTTAGGCGCGCTTCTTTTCCTTCTTTAGGCGTGAGACATCTCAAACTAGCACGCTTTTGGTCAAATTCCTCTCTAGGCACGCTTATTCACAAGGAGGCGTGCTTTTCCTCTATCAAGCGCGCCTTGTCGTCTCCAGGTGCACTTCTTCCTATGCCAACACGCTTTTCTTCTATCATGCGCACCTTGTCTCCACTAGGTGCGCTTCTCCTCTGTTAGGCACGGTTTTCCTTCATTATGCATGTGAATCACCTTTACTTACATTTTTTAATGTTTAGGTGCACCTTTTACTTGAAGGGGTGCTTTTACTTTGTTTGAACTCCCAACCTCTGCACTCAGGCGCGCCTCTAGTGAATTAAGCGTGCTTTTTGCTTGTCTTCAAAATTTGTCATCTCTTTATAGTAGCACGTCAAATATCAAACAGGGGCGCTTTTAGTCTTCAATGTCTTTAGGCACCTTCTTTACTCTGTCTTCAAGCGCATCCATTTTCCCTTTAGGCATGCTTTTCCTTGACCATGTAAAGTCCCCTTTTTGCGAGTGATCACCCATCAGAGTCAGCTAGCCTATTTTATTCCCGTGGGCTAGGTCGAAGAAGCAAGGGAATATTCTGCGTAGTTAAATCATGTATTTAACTAATTTTGTCAGGCTAATTGATGATGGGAAATGACTTTGATATTTTTGTGATGCCATGGAAAAAATAAAATAAATCAAAATAATTTATTCTTGAGGTGGACGACCTAGGGAGAGGTCAAAAAGTGATTTAATTTGTGCGCAAGAAGGTTCGCCCAAGGTGGGAAAAATTAAATTAAATTAAATTAATTAATTTGGGCACCTAGCATGAGATCAGCCCTATTTGTAATATCCCCAATGGGATCTGCCCTAAAATTCTGATTTTTATTTCTGCTCAAACCCTAATTCTGATTTCTGATTTTTATTTTCTGATTTCAAACATATTATCACAGTGAACTTACAAGTGCCCAAACATGACAAATAAACATGCCAAATGATGTTACCAATTGATATTCATATCAAATCATGAAAAACACAGGATAGGCCATCCAAATGCAACATACAAATCTGATTTTCTGTAGGTAACTTCTGCTGTTACAAATCTGAATATTCTGGACTGATTTTACAATGAATTTTTGGGCTCAAACATACCAAACATATGCCCAGATTTCTGCTCTATAAATCAGACCTAAAACTAGGTTTATACATACCAAGAATATGCAAAATAGTCTTCAATAACCAAACCTTAGATGGGTGAATTCCTCCTTGGCAAGCGCTTAGGGTTTGCTGCTCCAAAACATGCAAAATCACCCTCCAAAGATGTGCGCTCAAGTGTGCTCCAAAGTGGCCCTCCAAATTAGGGCAAAACCCTAATACAATATGCTCACAAAATGCCACAACAATGCTGCTCCAAATCTGATCTGCAAATCTGATTATGCGATGATGCTCCAAACCTCCAAATGTCTCCAATGAAGTGCAATTAGAACTCCGTCATGAGTCCTCCACAAGATGAGCTAGGGTTTCGTCCAACTCACCACATTCACAAGGGTTTTCGTCCTTGGAATGAAGCCCAACCAAAGTTGCAGCCAAAGAGAAGAATCTCCAAATGAAAATAAGATATGAATGGATGATCAAATGACTTGCAATTTACTTCCTTTTATAGCCCTCCAAAAGAACCTTATCAAGGCCGACCTCCTTAAGCAATATATTATTATTTTATTTGTTTTTTCCCTCCTCCTTAGGGCCAACCTCATGCAAGGCATGCTAGGTGCCCAAAAACACAAATAAAATATTTTATTTTATTTTTCATTCCTTTCTCCAAGTGGGGTGAACCACTTGTGGCATTAAATATTTCATTTCTTGACCTCGCACTAGGTCATCCACCTCAAGGGAATTTTATTTGGATTTATCTTATTTTTCTCCTTCAATTTGGCCAACCATCCTTTTGATATTTCTTCCATTTATTTTACTCTCTTTATTCCCCTTTTCTCTCTCCTTGGTCGCTCATCTCTAGGGCAAATTATTTTATTTATTTTGATTTCACCAATAAGATCTCAAAAATATACGAAGTCATCTCTCATCATCAATTTGCCCTAATAAATTGATTAAATATAATATTTAATCAATTAGGTCTTTCCCTTAGCCCTCCGGCTTAGCCTACGAGAATAGGATAGGCTAACCAACTCCATGAGGTGATCACTCGGAAAATGGGGACATTACACTATTGGAGGAGAAAAAAGAAAATAAAATGAATATTGTCCCAAGAGGAGGTCGACCAGATTTGGAGGGAAAAGATGGCTATAAATATAAGGTCACTTGAGATCATTTCATCATCCATTCATATCTTATTTTCTCACTGAGACTTTATCTCTTGGCTGCAACTTTTGTTGGCCTTCATTCCAAGGATGGAAACCCTTGTGAATATGGTAAGTTGGACGAAAACCTAGCTCATCTTGTGGAGGACTCATAACGGAGTTCTATTTGCACTTCATTGGAGACACTTGGAGGTTTGGAGCATCATCGCATAATCAGATTTGCAGATCATAGTTGGAGCAGCATTGTTGTGGCATTTTGTGTGCATGTTGGATTAGGGTTTTTCCCTAATTTGGAGTGCCACTTTGGACCAGACTTGAGCGCCCATTCTTGGAGGGCGATTTTGCATGTTTTGGATCAGCAAACCCTAAGCACTTGCCAAGGACGATTCACCCATCTAGGGTTTGTTTGAAGACTAATTTGCATGTTTTTTGGTATGCATAATCCTAGTTTTAGGTCTGATTTATAGAGCAGAAATCTGGGCATATGTTTGGCATGTTTGAGCCCAAGAATTCATTGTAAAATCTGTCCAGAATATTCAGATTTGTAACAGCAGAAGTTACCTACAGAAAATCAGATTTGTATGTTGCATTTGGATGCCCTATCTTGTGTTTTTCATGGTGGATTTCATGTTTGATATGAATATCAATTGGTAGCATTATTTGGCATGTTTATTTGTCATGTTTGGGCACTTGTATGTTCACTGTGATAATTTGTTTGAAATCAGAAAATAAAAATCAGAAATCAGAATTAGGGTTTGAGCAGAAATAAAAATCAGAATTTTAGGGCATATCCCATTGGGGATATTGCAAACCAAGCGCACGTGACTTCACTCTAGCACGCTTTTACTTGATCAGGTGCACATGACTTTACTCTCGCGTGCTTTTACTTGATCAAGCACGCCTTCACTCTAATAGGCGTGCCTTTACTCTGTTAGGCGCGCTTCTCCATTCGTGGACGCGCTTTTGCTCTGAGGCGTGTTTTTCCTTCATTAGGCACGTCCAACCTTCTCAAGGTGCACTCAAACACTTCAAACTCTTCGCTCTTGTCTTTATGCTAACGCACCGCACATCAGATGGGCACGCTTTTGTTCACCTAACTCATTTCTTTATTTTATAGTCTTCAAGCGCATTTATTCCCCTTTAGGCACGCTTTTCTTTGTTTAGGCACTCTTGGTGATGGTTAGGCACGCTTGTCTCTTTGTTCAGGCGCATGTGAGGTCCTGATGGTGCACCTTTGAACTGTGCTCTTGACTCCTTTGTCTAGGCACGTCTACCTCCACCTAGGCGCACTTTTGGACTGATTTTTCCCAATTTGAGCGCGTGAAGAGATTATTGAATGTGCCTTTACACTAGAAATGATGTCTTTGAACTGGTTAAGTGCTTTGATGCCTCTGCAAGGTTAGCAAAATCGACAAAATGATATACCGGAAATGACTTTTTAGAACAAGTTGAAGGCAAACAAACAAGGTTTTTTGCTTGACAAAATTGACATACAAAAGCTTTTTGTATAGGTACAACACTAGCTTCACTGATCTTCCCTCAATATATTGATATAACCTTTCCTCATGTTCCCTTGACTCCTGGCCACTGTTCACCATCTCTTCCACACACAACTGTGCCAACATCCTCCTTCCAATTTCACATAGCTCTTACAAACAAAAAAATGACCCTCAATTTTATTGCTTTCAACAACCAAATCAACCATTACTTAATCAAAAAAATTAAAATTGATGGAATAAAACTACCTCTCTACTCCTCTAGACAAGTGTAAACTCCAACAGATAACTACCCAAAACATCTCTCCATCAAATATTGACAGCTCTCATCCAAACCTCATCTAATCCTCGCAGTCCTTGCAATCTTTCCTTAGACCAAGAATATCTTCTGCCAAGATTTCTTGGTCGGCCTTGACAATAAGCAGATAACCAATCATCTATCAATTGTTGCTAGCTCAGCAAAGAAAATTTCATACTAAGGATCAATATCTCCTCCAACCAAGATCTCGGCTTTAATTTCCCATGACCAGCAGCCTCTTGAGCAAACTGGACTGCTCGATCATTGAACCATTCTTCAATCTACTCCAAAGTAATGTGATCCATTACCCATTAGCTTCATCAACAAAATCTTGACAATCAAACAATACCCAACACAATCTTGACAATTGACTAACACCCAACAAAAAATCTAGACAATCTCATGACATCAACAAGAACTCCTAGCATGATTGACTCGCATCTTTGTCTTCTAAGTCTTGTGTAAACAATGACTACTCAACGGAGAAATAGTCACTACACCTGTAATATCCCTAATCAGATCTGCCCTAAATTTCTGAATTTTATCTTTCAAACCCTAGGTCTGAAATCTGATATTTTCTGTGTCTGAATTATAAAAGATCTTAGACAGCGAATATATGTATGCAAATTGCTCAAATAAACATGGCATTCATGAACTATTATGAAGATAACATCAACAATATATTCTACCACATATTATGACCATTCCAACACAAAATACGTGACAATAAGTTCTGATTTCTGAACATGAATACTGCTGCTACAAATCAGACTTAACAGAAATGAAATTACATCAAATCTCAAGGCTCAAACATGCCCAAACATAGCCCAGATTTCTGCTGTTACAAATCAGTCCTTTATGATGATAAATAAAAGATTTCTACATACCAAAACAATGAAGAATGATGTCTAAACTCCAAACCCTAGATGGGTGATCAGATTTGACACTTGATGCTGTCCCAAACCCACGATTCCTTCAAAATGAGCTAGGGTTTCCTTCCATAAGATGGCGCTCCCTTGTAAGTGATGTTGGCAAGCAAGAATGAGGGCAGCAACTAGGATTTATGACCTTCCAAAGTCTGAAATTCTGCTCCTTGGATGGCGCTCCTCTTAGGGTACAAACCCTCATAATATTCTTCAAGTAAACCTCCAACATGAGGCTGAAAACCTGCAATCAAATCTGCTCATAAATCTCCCTTGGTGGTGGCTAGGATGACCTTCAAATGCTTCACAAACATGAACTCGCCTTCCTTAAAAACCCTAGCAGAAATCAACACAAAAACCCTCCAAAATGTGGCGCTCCCAAGGTGATCTGAAAATCTGAATATATCTTCGATCCTCCAAATTGTATTTGGCACAAATCTTCACAATTTGGCCCTAGTCTTCACAATTTGGCCCTAGGGTAACTCCTCCAAATCTGCAGAAATAGATATGTCTTTAAAGCTCAACAATCTCCAACAAATACTCAATGAAGTGCAAATGTGAACTCCGTATGAGGCCACCTCCAAGATGGAAATGGGTTTTCGTCCAATCCACCAATATTCCTAAGGGTTTGCGTCCTTGGAATACGCTGAAACAAAGTTGCAGCCAAAGAGATAAATCTCCAAATGAAAAATGGAATGAATGATGCAAATGACCTCCAAAATGCCTCTTCTTTTATAGCCATCCATAAAGACCTCATGATGGCCAACCTCCCTCTAGCAAATGTATTTTATCTTTTTTTTATTCTTTACCCTCTTGGCCGACCTCCCTTGGCAACTTATTTTATATTTTTTTATCCTCAAATTGGTCGCCCACCTTCTTAGCAGTTTTCTTTATTATATTTTATTTCACCAAGAGGCTCATAAAAATAATAGAAGTCATTCCACATCACAAATTGGTCCAGCAAAATTAGTTAAATATAAATAACCCAAAATGATTAGGATTACTTAGTATTTAACTAATAGATTATTCCCTTGCACTTCCAACTTAGCCTACAGGAATAAAATAGGCTAGCCGACTCCATTGGGTGATCACTCAGAAAAAGGGGGCATTACAACATCGGCATATCACTTAGATCATAGAGATCTAAGAGCTCACCCAAGGAGCAGCAGCTCTCTAGGAACCTCTGTTATTTGTGTTAACTAACAGAGCCACAAGTTAATGGGGAAAGGAAGGTGCAAACATAGCAAGAATTCAACGATATCACTCTAAACCCACCAAGAGACTAATCAACATATCCAAGAACTATCATAATGCATTCAAGATATCATGGTGCATAACCATCAAAGACAAGTAATGAACCTCACCAACAAGCCCATTCATATTTATTCACATGTCAATCAGTATATTACAATCCCCTCACAGAGATACCATCTTTCTACCATAGACCCAAAAGCATTTATCAAGACACCCAACAACTTACAATAACACTCAAGAGCTCGATAACGTTACAAACAGCATATCTGCCATTGCCAACAACCTATCTCTCAACTCACAAACTACCCATTAAGCCTATCTCTCAGTAGATACTTGGGCAAAATCTTGGCCATGTACTCACTCGACAACTCACAATCCACCCCCTCAAACACTTGGCCAAGGTGCCTTCCTATATATCTTTTGCCCTCTAAATTCATGTCTAAGAATCACGCTCAAGTTGTCATCCTGATTGGTTGTGCCATCTCAATGATCCCCCCATGTGTAGATACTTCATCCCCCAAATATTTACATGGATTACTTGTCAGGTAGATCACTCCCTTCAGCTCCATAGGTAGAATCTTGTCTATTTGGGCAGTTTCAATCCTTTGTGCAACCATCTCTTTAGTCTTAGTGACATCCAAACAACTCTTGTTCTTTTGCACACTCTCTAGGCCTTGGTTCTTGACCTTTTTATAGTTTGTGCATACTTTGGACTTTTGCGCAGATCAACTTGTGTGGGAACACTTCATGCCTTTGGAAATTTTCTCCGCATATCTTCCCTTGTGTCCCTTGCACAGCTTCCCATGTCAACATGCATCAACTCTTTAGTTCTTGCTAAAGTACTTATGTGGCTCAAGTCAAAATCTTCAAACTGAAAGGGAGATTTAATAATGCCAACTTTGTCAAAAGAGATCAAGTCATGATTTATAATTTTATTTTTCTTGGGTATTCAAAAGACAACATCTTTTAGTCAACAACTTAGGCATTGGATAAGGGGCTCTATCAAAGCTAGGCTCTAGAGTCTAAACTACACAAAGTATTTATGGATTCAATAATCAACTCTGTTCTCTATGTTTATTCTGGAAAAAAAACCTGGAAGCAAGAATTGTTTAATGGCAGCAGGGAACCGAGAAGCAACTCTATCATAAAAGGGCTCATTTGCAGTCTTTATCAAAAGGTTATAAACGCTGGAAGAGTTTGGGCAATGGAATATAGACAGATGATGGGTACACATCTCAATATGTCTTCTTTTATTTGACCAGAGGTGGCATCAAGCATTGTTCAATCAATTATTAAATCATTAAAGGATTGTCAATGTTGGTCTACAAATAAATGTACCAAATCAGAGTAGAACCTAAACTTACCTCCAGGTTTAAATTTGGACATGGCTTCTCAGATTCATCTTGACCAATAGTCTGCAATGTTGAATTGGTGGCTGAGTCTTTGAGAAAGCTTGAGGACCACGACCAATTTATCATTGTCCACCATATCATTGAATTTTTTCCTAAGATATGACAAGTCATAGGCATATTTGTCCAAAACCATCGGGCAAAAAAAATCCTTCATGAATGTAGGCTTCATTGCCCAGTGAGGGAAGTGCTTATGGTGGAGAACATCTCGCCTAAAATTTTCATCATACTTGACCTCAAAATTCATCCATTGGAAATTATTTCACTCCAACTATTGCCTAAGTGATTCTAAAGTGAACGTTTCTGTGCACAAGTGCAGCTGGAATGTTCAACTACCACAGGGGATAGATCAAGTACCACAGTGCTAGAGTCCTTGGCATGACAATTTCCATATTCCTTGTAAATATCTAGGACCAAACAAACTTCCATTATCAATGTGCATAGGAAAATGGCCATCCATTTTCCAGATGTTTTTAAGGAAAGTCTTGCATGCTCCCAAGTGAATCCCAATATAAAAATATTATGAAAAGCATCTCCAAAATTTTTTTTTTTCATCAATCACAAGAGCATCGGCCTCTCTCTGCTTCTCTTAAACCTTCTCTACACATTGTTAAGCCAACTTTTTAGAGACTTTAATTCCTCTTGGCCTTCCCACTGTGTACGTACATTAAGCCGGCCATAGGATTTAGTAATTGCATCACTGGAATGTCCTCCATGATTATCAAGTTTTTCACAACCTGCAAAGATTTCCTTCATGAGCCTAATATAATTTCTTTCCAAAGTTAAATTTGCCCTGCAACTTAATCTAAGCCTAGTATAATTTCCTTCACATGCCTAGTACAATTTCTTTCTTCAATACTTGCCATTTGTAATAATTATAGCCCTTGAGGATCTTTGCGTAAAATCTTGCAAGTTAGATTTCTTGAACATGTAGAGAGCTCGAAAATTATGTTAAATATGTTTTTCCCATCAATTCGTGCATTTTCACTCTCCTCGACAAGCAATTTTCATGTTTTTCAAGAGATAGCAAGGAAAGGAATTGACGAACCTTGATAATAGGAGCTTTAAATGAAGATCATTAATAGTGATCTGACAACCTTAATGCTTCAGACTTAGGTTAATGGATACACGGGCTAAAGGTGAAACGACAGAGTGAACGATTCAGTGGTGGTCCAAGGAAGCTTAACAACCTTACTTTTGGGCTTAAGCAATTAGCAAATCTGGCAAGCTCGACTAAGCATGTAAAGGTGAGAGGATAAATCAGCCTAAGGTGAAGGTGGGATCCATATCCACATGGATGGCCTTGGCAAATTGATTGAGCTAACACAGATAAAAGGGCAATTTGATTTAATCTGACAACTATTGCTCCTTCAGACTTAAGAAAATAGGCCCACAAAGGTTTAACAGCAAGCAAATGCATAAAGGATCTAATATTGACTAAATACAGTGCAACTTGATATTGCTCAACAGTGGAAATGACTTGCGGTTTGGATCTGGTGGTTTGAGACCTTTCGAGCTTAGGAAAAGTGTGTGATAGAAGTTATGGCTGAAAAGGTAAGACCAATAGGAAAATAGCACACTTATTTGGCGAAAGAAATTCATTATAAAAATGCTTTCAGTGGTATAGATCAACCCAGTCACAATCAGCACTCGCCACTGATTAAGGCTTAGAAGAGGCAGGACTGGAAAATTAACAGCCAAAGCCTGGGACCAATCAGGAATAGTAATAAATTAAGGCAGTCAAAATATAATTTGGTGAGAATTGGATGGTTAACCTATGATTGATCGGAGATGATAGCACTATCAGCATTGTTTCAGGATTAAATTCAGGCACATGTGACCCAACAGTGAAAGGATAAACAACATTTATTGTATGGAAGAATGTGTGTTTGAGAACAGATCCACACAGGTTCATTACAGATCAACAACCAATGGCCTTGTGGGCTCAACCGACTTATGCAATGCCTGTTTGAGTGTTAACAGCAAAAGGGTTAAACCAATCAAGAACCAGGTTGAGCTTTGACTTGTATCACATATAAACAATGCAAATATTTAAGGTTGACTATTGGTTGATAATATTTAGTGTAAGTGACTAATCAGGTTTATGGAACTTGTATTTTTGACATATACAGCTAGCCTGGGTCACAATTATGTGTTTGAATTATAAGTTGTGAGACCAAGGGCCAAATTATTAAGATGAACTCAACACACCCCACGCCATTGTGAGCTTCGTGAAACAGGATGCCTCAAGCTAAGGGTGAAAGGCCATAGAAAACTGTAAATACATGAAAACCGAACCTTATCCATTTGGCATGACCTCCTAGACAGTCACAGGTGTTTTACAGTATATAGAAGATTGTGAAGCACAATTCTACTCTAAAAGAACTGTGCCATTATGACCAAGATTTTTCTTTTACTACAACAAGTTCTTCCTGAGGATTCGACTGAGTAAATTTTGGAGGGTACCCTAATGTTAACATGCATTAAGTAATTGTGTGAAGCACAAGCAAAGAAACATGTGCAAAATATGGTGGGCAAAGAGGTTCTAGGAGACGCAAGTTCAAATGGAGCATGCCCCTCTGCTGCCGGTACAGCCATCCCTCACCAAACAGGATATCTCAGGGGTTCTACTCCTAATGCCTAGGGTTTGGGTTTGCCATGTTGTTGTGTGCTTGGGCTATAGCTTGATGTTTTTGGTTTAAGCTATGCATGCTCTGTTGCTAGGTATGCATGCCCATTTACACTGATAAGTAAATACTTATCTCTGTTAATGTCAAGGTGGCAGCTTTTTAAAGTGTTTGTCTGCTGCTCTGTTGATTGAATGGTACTTGAAAGCCCAAAGCCAGCTATCAATTGTCAGTTGTTAGATTAGATTGATGGAAGTGGTTGTAGAATGATTTATGAAAAGTTTATTAATATACCCAGTGCATACAATGTTTTTTATTTAAGGCATGGTGTCTATTTTTATTTTAAGGGGTCAAGACCCTGTACAACCCCTATTTTACCAATCAAACAAAAAGGCTTCCAACACCATATCTTATGTATACTATCCTCTCCCAAGATCTATTATTTCTGTTTGTGCACACACAAAGACTACAATCAAAAAGACGATGGTGAAACAAGACTGCAATAAACTCTTACAAAATTATCAAGAAGAGCACCAACATCTCAAGACCAGAAATGGTACAAATATATCTATAAGGCTACAATGTCTTGATCCTACTCCCCAAGAATTCACTCATCCTAAAGTATTGTAGGTTGACCATGTCCAAATATGACCATACAACAATCATCATTTTCTTAAGATTCAACCCCAGGTATGGCCATGCTCTCCAGAAACTACAAGGCATAAACAAATCAAATATTCATGTGCAATATGCTTTAAATAGCCTTCCCATTTCTAGAATAGTCTGTTTGAAACAATTTGCCAGTTGTGTACCAAAGAAGAAAGGATCATTGCTGCATAATGAGGTATGGAGTGAACACAGAGGCTCCTACCTAAATACATGACAGAGATGTCCAACTTCATGCCTTCATTTTATCTTCAAAAGCACTATTGTCTAAAATATAAGCTACATGGACACAGATATGAATGCAGTACTCAATACATATATTAATAATTTTTAATAAACCTTAAATGTAAAACAGCTGGCATAATACATATATTAAAAATACACACATCTACAGGTGGATGTGTAAAAAAAACTACAATAATATAAAAATCAAAATACCATTCAAATTTTGGAGATACACCTAAAACGGCATCTCCACTGATAATAAAACATTGAAATAAAGAAAATTGCAGCCCACATGTACTAATAATTGAAAAGAGAAACATTTCAAATACTAGAATCGGCTTTGAATACCGTCATTATTGCTTAGAAACATTCAACAGCAAACAACAATCCAAAACCCTTATAATATGAGCTCAAAGTTGAGAGTGATATGTGTCCCCACCTTGCCTAGGCAGTATCTGGATGCCATACATCTAGAAAACTACCTATCCAGAACATACCTCTCAAAGAGAGAAAATGAAATTAAATGATTGAAAATTTAAATTTCATCCACAAGACCCAAAGTCTATGGGGCCACAAAAGCTACAACTGTCTCAGCCATAGAGGCAGAATTCAGGAAAAGTCACAATTAAACAGGACTCGCCCCTGCTGCTGATTTTTTGCCCAAAAAACCATGAGTTTCTCCATTAAATGGGCCGATCAACAATACAGTCAAAAAATTGCAATTTATTCATGATTACATTGTGATTTTTTTGCCTATATAATTTGCCTTCTATATCATTTTTGCTCATTTCTGCAGTGAATTTTCAGATTTTTCTAAAGCAATTTTGGATGATATTTGACAGTTTGACTGCATTTGAGGGAGCAACATCAAATTCGACCAGATCAGATTACAATCTTCAGTAGCCAAATATTCCAAGTAAGGCCCTAAAAGGGTTTTTTTTAATTTATTAATTCATGTTAAACCCTACTTTGTTCTGAAGTCATTAACAGGCTAACAGCTAACCCTAAACCAAAAATAGTTTAGGATTAGCTATTAGGGATCTTTTTGAGTTTTAATATGCCCTAACTCTAACCCTAAACCCTGTAATTTTTTTCCAAGGTTTGAGTTTAGGGTTAGTTTTTTAAAATGTATGGCCTAATCCTAACCCTTAACCTTACATTTTGCAAGGTTTAGGGTTAGTGTTAGGGTTAAGTTAGATCATCGATGAAAGATGGGATTTGACAGATTCATTACACCCTACATGTCGTTGGATACTTTCGGAATCCAACATTCTTAGATGAAGAGGTGATAGAAAGCCTCTTCAAATGCATTGGGAGATTTTTCCCTGAATCATAGGATCAGTAGGCAGCCATTGCAGACTTGCCCTCATACCAGCAGAGAAAGGGATTTTTTTGCTGATGTGCTATAGAAGGCGGGACCACTTTGGAACAAGGTATTAGCAATCGATTTTTCCCTTTTTATCTCTCACAAAGTTTAAACTTTAAAGTTTGACGTTTAAGTTTAAAATACATTATGATAATAAAATGTTGATAAATGATGTGTTTTTCCAGTAGAAAAGTGGATTTTTTTTTTGCATAGATGCTGAAAACATACAATGGATGGCAATGCGCATTTTGAGCCATCCATGAAGTTCATCGGCTTGTGAGCATCCATTGAGTGTGTTTAAACCATAGTTACAAGATTTGCACAACTTGGTGAATCTTGAGTTGAACTAGTTGAAACAAGCCCCAAAGACTCGGGAACTGGGTACCCACCGAGTCTACCAAACTTGTCAAATTCGCCAAGTCTCGTCTACAAAACTCAACCATGATAGTTAGGTGGAAAACTTTTTTTAAAAGGCAAGAAAAATAAAAACACTTAAACCTAAAATGAGTAAAATGGTCTTTAACACTTCAAAATGATATACATTTCATTTGCAAGCACGGCAAGGTAAAAAACGAGAATTGAAGCTAAAAATACAATCTATTGAAACAAAAACCAACAAACATAGTTAGGGCCCTAATTATTGCTCCATAGCTTCAATGCTCACATTTTTTAAGGGTTTGGAGCTTGGTGAAAAGCAATAAAATTGTGAAAAAAGGCATGCGTCATGAAGGTTTGTGCAGTCTCAAAGGCTTTAATTAGGGCTTGGTGGTGGAGGCTCCACCCCTCAACCCCGCCCTATATCACAATAGGGAGCATGCCAAGGGCACTACCCTTAGATCTCACAAGGGGCACTACCCCAAAACCCCCACAAGGGGCACTACCCCTTGACTGCCACCCCCAGACCCTCGCTCTAAATTTAAAAAGAAAAAAAGTAAAAATCATTTTGGGCCATGCTTGATGGAAAAAGCAACTTTTTTTATTATTTCAACTTTTCCCAATTAAAACCCAAGTAATTGAATTACATTTATAATTTTGGTTTGTCAAGTCAATCCCTATCCTAAGTAATGCTCCTATGGTTGTAGCAACATTTTCAGACTTGTCCAAGGCACAAGCGCATGACCCTACATAGAGCTAGTGATGTTGGGTTGAGTGATACAAGTTCCTTGCTACCATAGTTCATGACTTGTGTGATTTTCGTTTTTAATGTAACGAATATCATAATCCATGAGAGTTGTATACTTAAAACATTTGAGAATATTTACATATTTAAAAATGTTGTTTCCTTTAACTAAAATCTACTTTTGTACTCATTTGATCGATGTATACTTGTGTATGTGATCAAAGTAGCTTCTAATTGATAAGCTTATTATGTCTTTAAAGTTGATTTATTGAAGGATGCATAGTAAAAGCTTTAAATCCTTAAAATATCTCTATATTTCAGTATTTTTCAATTTGATGAGTCTTTGTCAAGTCTGAGTGCGGAGTCCAAATCTGAATCAAAAATCAACTTGCTGAGTCCGGGTCCGAGCCAAAAATAACTTGCCGAGTCCAAGCCGAGTCCGAGTCTTGTAACTATGGTTTGAACTTTGAACACGTACACTCCAAGAAAAGCAACTATTTGACTCAGCAGCAGATGAATGATTTGGTTTTTGTCCACCACAACCTCCGCCTTCAGCTCAAAAAAAATCACAGTAAGGAAAACTTGCATTTCTAATTCTAAATTTTAATTATTATTTTGTTGCAATTTGCTATTGCTTATTTTGTATACATAACAAACTAGTGCATTCAAATTGATTATATCAGGGGGAATCAAGGATCATCATCATCAGCCAATTGACCTTGATGAGATCGATCCAGATTCGGAATGGATTGCAAATGATGAACCAGTTTTTGATGGGGAGGACCTTGCTAACTTTAAGGAGGCTGAGCTATTTGATGAAGATCAATTGAATTGATTCAGGACAGGCATGGACCCTGGAGCTTCATCATCATGACCTGCAGCCCCTATCATGCCCACATTTTAAACGTGGACATGAAAACTGAAATATCAAAAATTTTAATAACACATGACACCAAACTCACTCACGCATCAAACACGCACTTACTAACATACGCACATAACATTGTTGTATGCGCAACACACATTAGGCACGCCGCACTATGGCGGGGAAGTGAATCAAGATGCGAGGAAATGCGAAACTAGCCGTTGGCACCCCTTCGATGATGGTAGTAAACTAAGAGGGTGGGCGTCACATCTTGTGTCACCAAGAGGGGTGGTCTCCATCGAGAAATCATCCCTAGGGTTTCCTAGGTGAAAATGAGAAAAACGGTTTTGACCTAAGTCGAAACCTTAACCATAAAATTAATTAACCAACTAAATCAAACTATAATGCGGAAGCAAATAAAATTATAATCTAATCTAATCCAACATCAATAACCTAACCATTGAAATAAATTAAATTTAAAGCCTTTCAAAAATCTATAGCTTCATCATCATGACCTGCAGCCCCCTAGTGAATTATAGAAGCTAGCCCTCATTGGCTCCCTCCACTTTTTGTTACTTTGTACTTTGATTTTTGTAGTTAGTATTTGATTTTCAGGTTTGAACTTCAAAGTCGAACTATGTAATCAGTGATCTCAAAATTAATGAAAAAATCCATATTTCAAAACTCGTGGTGTACACTATTATTTCCTCCCACCCCCGCTCTCTCTGCAATTAATTTGTCTTTAAATTTTTAAATAAAAACAGAAGTTTTTTCTCTCTTTTTTGAATTTTTCTGGATTTTTTGGGTTCCCAATTAATTGAAAAAAACTTTATCTCTTGGTTTGCTGAGTAACTCCCAAGAAAGATTTTGTCTCAGCCACCAAAAAAGAGCTGAAGCTCAGTACACGTTGCTTCGTTCTGAACTTTGCATCTTTTTCTAGTGATTTGATTTATGAATACCCCTATATTCTGTTTTTGTCTCTTAAAATGGCTCCACATTGGTTCCACTCACACGTCCACACAGCTGACCCAAATGTCCCTAGAAGCTGGAGATTAAATGATAGAGGTATTATTTATGTCTGCCGTACCTGTGTTACAGAATGCACAGTCTCTCTCTTTCCATTACTCCTTGGCGTTTCCCATTTACCTATCTTACATATGAGTTTGTGTAAACCAGTCTTTTATTGAGCTTATAAATTATTAAACATCTTCTCCATCATTTCATTTTTTCCCTTATTGTTGGAAAATGAGCCACACCTATCACCAAGAGGGCCGGTAGCTCAGTGGCAGAGCACCCCAGCAGCAAATGGGAGGTCCTAGGTTAAACCCCTAGCTGGTCCATGAAAAGTTTAATGGTGTCAGAGCCCAGATCAGCACAGCCAGGCCAAGCTAGGATCCCTGAGCACCTGCAGTGTCGCTCAAGGTGGTATGTTAGAAAATGAACCACACCTGAACCAAAGATGGACCGGTAACCAAAAGGGCCAGTAGCTCAGTGATAGAGCATCCCAGCAGCAAATAGGAGGTCCCAGGTTCAACTCCTAGCTGGTCCGTGAAAAGTTTAACACTTATCTAATGGTGTTCATAAGTTGTGTTGGACTCAGTTACAGAGTGTTGTCCTTTCCTTTCAATATTCTTTGTCCACATGACTAATCTAAATTTTTATTTCAGAGTTATTGATTTATTTGTTAATATTTAGACATCCATTCAAGCCGTCCAAGAGCTCTTTTTTTTGTCTGTGTAATTATTCTTCAGGTAGCCTGGTAAGCAGATCATAGCAGCTACCTCTAAAAAAAAAAAAACATGTTTCAGCTACTGCTACTAGCATTTTGTAATAGATATTATAAGATGCACACACTTATAATCACAAGAACGTGTCCTACGGCCTCTCATTAATTAGATGACAAAAATGCAATGCAAGGAAGGCTAATGAGAATTAGAGTATAATTTGGAGTACACTTGGTGGGTCTGGAAATTGAACAAGTTGAACTGGAGCAGGAGTAATGAAGCTTAAAATATTCTTCTCCATTCCATTCAATTTCTTGTAAATAAAAGTATTTATTGATACACATAGCAATACTGTAAAACGAAATAGCAATAGCCTTACACAATTTACAAATGCGTTCGACAAGTATAAGCATTTGACCCTAAACGTTGAACACATACAAAAGCTCTAATCAACTGCATCACATTGACTGTAAAAACTTAATGTTTATTAAGCATAAGCATTTCAGGTTTAATATCATCAACAACAACAAAAGCTTCCTGCATTCAACTGCTTAGTGATAGCAAAAAAATGCATCCTAATCTATTGCAGTATAATGTAGGAATGAAGCGTAGAAAGAGAGCGCAGAGAGACATGGGGTTTACCTGAGATTGCTCTTCTGGTAGTCAACAAGACTACGCTAATATAATACGGAATTCAATTAAGAGTTTGTTTGGAAATAGCAATTATGCGAAACAGAGGGGAGCAGGTCACTTCACTTGTTACTTCAACCTAAACGCCATTGCGTGAAAAAAATATACGGCCACAGTCTTCTCATTTTTTTTCTTTTTAATACCTAGTGTAATGATGAAAAGTGTATATCTATCTTTAGTTTCACACCACATTGTGTAGGGGAGAGGTCCCATAGTGGGTCGGGTTCCTATACGTGGTATAGGAGTTGACCAAAGTGGGGCCACTAGTTGTTTTTTATTGGTCTAATTAATATTAATAACATTTTTTAAAATCGCACAAATAAGCACCAATCAATGTACACATCATATTTGTTTATTCATTACTATTTTATTATTCATATTAGGTGGCATACACAAATGATTTACAAGGATTTGCAAAACATAAATGCAATTGACATAATTTGTACACATAAACAGGTGGATCCAACATAAGATAGAATGATAATAATAGAGTTTATATTAAAAACCACAGGGTACTTTCTTCCAAGAGGACAACAAGCAATCAACCACTGCAAACTTGCTTTTTGGTTTAAAAAATATATTTTTAAACATTTAACATTATAAACTGTCCCATCAAATATCAAGCTACGTCCCAGAAAATATTCATATTTTCCAAAGTTGGAGTCCCAAGTAAAAATAATAAATGCCTAAGTGTCGCATCCAACAAGCCCATCCACTCCATTACTCCACCTGAAGTGCACTCCATCAACTCAAACATGACCAACTACTAGTCCCTTCAAAAGAATACCTACAAAAATCAACACACTCAAAAGTGTAAGGCTCACCAAACAAGTCGTCAAAACAAGAGGACATAAATTTATTACTCTAGCCCAAACAAGCATTCAACCAAATCAATCAATGCTTCCATTTAATGAGACACAATCGAAAGTTTAAGGCTCACCAATCAAGTCGTCAAGAAAACATTACAGAATTCAAAGACTTCAGACCAGATAAGCATCCAACCAAATCAATCACCTATCAAATTTAATACCAAATTCAAATTTATAGACATCCATCAAATCATTCAAATGAATCAATCCACACAAAAATGTTTGAACCAATCAAATGAGAGTACACAGATCACAAACAGTTCCTTCCTCATATTCCTACATAAACCCCAGTTTTTCTAGTTCGATTTTCCTACATCTCATACAAAAGAGTCTTGAAGGCTTTGAATTGCACACTGCTATCAACATTACTGTAAGTTCACAAAAAATGTCTATCATTATGAATGTTAAATGTATGTTGTTTTTGTTTCCCATATATGTTGTTTAGGTTTAAGGTGTATGCTTTTTAACAGTATGTTGTTTTAGTTTTAAATGTATGTTGTTTTGATTTAAATTGTATTGTTGTTTTGGTTTTAAGTGTTTTAGCTTAAATTGTATTGTTGTTTTGGTTTTAAGTGTTTTAGCTTAAATTGTTTAAACTATATTGTTGTTTAGCTTAAAGTGTGGGAAACAAAAACAATACAATTTAAACACTTTAAGCTAAACAGCAATACAGTTTAAACCAAAACAACATATATTTTAAACCAAACAGTAATACAGTGAAAACATACATATTGTTTGATGCGAGAGTGTGGGAAATAAAGGTGGCACTATGTTCACAAAATGTTGTTTTGGTTTAAATTGTATTGTTTGTTTTGGTTTAAAATGTTTTGGAAACAACCATTGAAATGGAAACTTCCCCCTGAACAGTTGAAATGGAAACAACCATCTGTGTAATCACCAAGACATTGTCATCAGCCATTTTTGCTTTGCAAGATCATAAAATGGTCTATCATTATCATTTCGCTATGCTAATGTATTTATTAGACTGAAAGACCCCTACTATTAATTATTGGAGTAGAAGATTGGAGCTTCAGGATGTGTTTCTTATTGAACAAAATGACATTAATAAGTCGAACACATTTTTAGAGATAAAATGTCCACACACAGTTTTCCACCTCATTTTGCACTTGGTTTACCATATATTTACAATGACCAAGACTTAGACAAATTTTGTCCCCTTCAAACACTATAAATAGAAATTATCCCCAAAATAGCTCATTCCAACTAGACATACCCCTCACTCCACAAACATCCCATTTCATCCGTACTCCATACATTTCAGCCACCTAGGACACTAATGTAATGAGGAATTCTCCACCTAGACACTACCAAACATGGTAGTGTCCCATACTCTAAACATTGTTTTTTCAAACCTAAACATCTGTCTTTCTCCCTAAATGAGACCACCTGGGGCATTTTACATAACTGCTACACACTTCCAGCTCCATTGTTGTACCTACATGCACCATAACTCTAGGGCCACACACCTCCAACTTATCTAATTCTTTACGTTGAAACATACTTCCTGGGTGCTATACCAAGGCAAGCTTTTGAAAGACTTTAACATTATATCAAAAAGAAGATACAAATGTTGTTTGAGAAATACCAGAATGGATACCAAAAACTTTGACATAATGACTAGATCTCTAAAGACACCACATACCCATAGTTGACAACATCCCTACCATTTATTCGCTACACACATTGCTATTACATATACTATTCCATAGACATTATATACTTTGCTTGACATTACAGAAACCCTACAAACCAATTACATATAAGTAGACTCCATTAACAGTGTGTCATAGGCACCCCTTTCCCATACAAATACTGTTAATTGTAGGCTTCTACGTCAACAAGCACAAAGGACACTTTCTCTATAGTATGAGATGATTGTGTGCATGTAAGACACTTTCATGCTTACTAGGACATTTATGCTCCCATTGACTTTTGACAATAAAATGCAAGCATAAGGTTTGGATTAATTATGTTACAGAAGTTAACCCCATTGTGATGCAATAAGAAGGAAATTAGACTGTTGCTCATATATTCATATTGCATCAAACTGTCAAACTGTAAAATCAAACATAGAACATAGAACATCACAATGTCAAACTGTAAAATCAAACATAGAACATAGGAAATCAAAATGTCAAATTGTAAAATCAAACATAGAACATAGAACATCACAATGTCAAACTATAAAATCAAACATAGAACATAGGAAATCAAAATGTCAAATTGTAAAATCAAACATAGAACATCACAAATCTTTTGTTCAGAGCATCATAGTGAACTCTCCGATTGAACTTACAAACTCAAGATACAAACTACAATTACAGAGATGAAGAAAATGGTATGACAATTGTTGTATTCTTTGTGAAATATATTATTAATATTATTAAAGTTGATTGTTTCTCTTCATTGTTATGTTATCTTGTTGTAGAGAGTTTACATTGTCAACCTCACTGCACGCATCCCCGAGTAAACATAATTGCTCTACCCGTCACATATAAGCCCAAGTAGAACCTAATAGTTAGGATGCACCACCATGTAGGCCTCTCTCCTAATCAACACAGGTTGGTGGGATGTCAGTTCAATGCTTTAGGCTCTTTGTTTCTTTAACTTTGTATTGAAAATATTCAAAAGATTCTAGATTTTAAAACTAGTGTTCAAAGGTGTTTGTTTCGATGTGCAGATGAAGAACAAAGCTCAAATGCAGACCCATCGTGGCACCAAGAGACTAAAGACAACCGTGCCTCCAGAAAAAATAGGAGTTAGATTCTCGTCGAATGAAGACACTCAAGTTGCTAACAAGAGCAGTCCTCAACCAGCTAAGCCAGTTATTCAAGTCAATGCAACTGCTAGAAGCAAGAAGGTTTCAGTTCAACAGGAGTGGATGAAAGAGGATATGAAATCAGCATTAAAAGATGTGGAGGATAATGGCATGTTGACAAGGAGTGCAGCCAAAAAGTGGGGAATCCCTACCACAACGCTCAATAACTGGTTAGGTGGTTTAACATCAACATCAAAAAAAGGTCCTCCCACAGTCTTGACAACATCTAAAGAGGGTTTAATAGTGGAATGGTGTAAAGAGATGGTTGTAGTGGGCCATGGGCTGGAGATTATTAATCACAAAGCAAAAATCACGCAAATTTTCCAAACACAACCAAACCCATTTAAGGATGGGTTGCTTGGCAAGTCATGGTGGACTAGATTTAAAGGTGCCATCCTAAATTGACATTGAAGACAGTGGAAGGCCTTGATAGAGATAGAGATCTAAACCTCAGGCCTACAGTTGTTGCTACATTATACGAGACATTGTCCAAAGCGTATGAAGCCAACCCATATGGACCACATAGAATTTGGAATTGTGACGAAACTAGAATTTAAGCTGGGATAAATGGAGCCATTGCAGGTGTTGGCCAAAAGAGGTAGCAAAAGTGTTTCATGCATCATTTCGAAGAGCAAGGAATGGCTAACAATTTTGTGTTTGTGTTAATGTTGTCGGACAGAGCATACTGAGGTTCTATCTTTTCAAAGGTAAAAAGTAGCTTAAAAATTACATTGTTAGTTGCAAACCGGGTGCTTGCATGGTTGCCTAGCCCCATGCTTGGATGACTAAAGAGTTGTTTATGAACTAGCTGCATCATTTTGCACGATCGGTTACAGGTGGTGTATCGCCAACAAATAGGCACTTGCTGATATTTGATGGCCATGAAAGCCATGTAGATGTGACAACCATCCAAGAAGCTAGGTCTTTGGGTATTGATTTGCTAACACTACTAGCGCTCACCTCACACAAATTATAGCCATTGGATGTGAGTGTATTTTCAGCATTTAAATCATACTTCAAATCAGAAAGAGCAGCGTGGCTGGCAAGGTTTCCAAACATAGAAATAACAAGAGTAGAATTGGCAGAATTGGTCAGCAAGTCATTTCATAAAGCACTCACCATTTCAAACATCACAGCTGGATTTAAAACATGTATATGGCCCCTCAATCCAAATGCTCTAATGGATGACATGCACCCTAGCAACACTTTTCAGTTTGACATGCACAATGATGCTTCTAGAGTGCATAACATCCTTAGTCTTTCCGGGGTTGATGTTTCACAAGTGGAAGTTGCGAACACATTGCTAGCAGGCCTTACAAATGTTGATTTACATCCTACAAAAACAAACACAACACGAGAGAGGAAACTATGCAGGATTCAACTCAAAGCACCTTTCATGATTCACCTGAACCTATGGTGTGGGGTCAACTGCTTGATGACATGGTTGAAAGTCAACAAGAACAAAGCCTAAATGGACTTAGCCTTTCGTCTCAGCCAAGCCAACCATCATGGTTGGTGGAGGAAGCCATGAATTTGGGAATTAATTTGCATCCCCAACAAGAAGACAACATGTTTTCCTTCCCCTCTCCACTGCCCACATTAAATGTACCTGAAATGGTACATTGCTATGTCAAGTGTGGAGAAGCTGATGGTGGAGATATTGTAGATTTGAGCCAGGATACCAAGGCAATTTGTAATGAAGTTGAACATACCATTCATGGAGATTCCAGCCAATCATTGTGTTCCCAATGCAATTCACGCATCAACAAATTCCTTAAACTGACTATTCACATTGTGAAGGAAAGACCCACGACTGTAGAGGATAGTGGAATTCGATTGAGCTGACAGTCCCAACTATTAACAATAGATGACTATATGAACCTTTTAATGCAACAAGAGAAAATGAAGAAATAGATTAAGGAGATAAAACTTTGAAAGAGACAATAGATTGAGGATTGAAAGGCAGCTCGTCTTGTTGCAAGGGAATTAAAGGATCAATCCAGATTAGAAAGAGATGTTGCACGACAAGCAAGAGAACAACAAAAAGTTTTACAAAGGTAGGAAAAGGGGAAGAAAAAGGAGCAAGAGAGGATTCAAAGGGAGCGAGATAGAAAGGAAATAGAGCTTGAAGTGGCAAGGAAGAATCTAGAGAGACAAAAAGCATTTAAGTAACCCCCTAAACCCTTTGCCAGAAAATCATGCATTGTTTAGGGAGATGATGAACATTCATGTCCCTATCTATCCTACAACTCTAACCCCATCCCATGTGAGCATCACTCAACTTCCAATTCTAACCCCATCTCATGTGACCATCACTCCACTTCCAACTTTAATCCCAACCCATGTCAGCAACACTCCATTTCCAACTCTAACCCCATCCCATGTGAGCAATACTCAATTTCTAGCCCTAACCCCATCCCATTTGAGTAGCACTCTAAGTCCACCACCAAGGGAGGAGAACATCGTTGGGATTAATTTGTCAAGTAGCCAGCCAACAACAAGCTCTATCACATCGATTCCACTTATTTTTCCACCATGGTTTGAATGAGATTGGGAGCAACCAATCATTGTACACAAACAAGTTTGAAATTGCAGTCTAGGGAGGCATTTTTTTTGTATTTTGTACTACCACAATTTGTATTTTGGCTTATATTAATGAAAGGGGATTTGAAATCTATGTTTGACATATGTCAATGATATGCATTTTGTAAATATCCAATGGTCAACATAAAACTTGTTTGAGTACAATCATATGTTGAGGGCATGATAGTGGTGCAACCTAACTTTCAAGGTCGACATGGGCTTCACATTCTTTACTATTTTAAATGGCATTTCTTCATTTGAGTAATATGCATTTATACTCAAACATGCATTCAATGAGGTGGACACCCTAAATATTTTGTTTGGAGGGGTCAACTGTTTTTTGCCATGTGGACGACGTGTCTTTTTGGCAAGGACAAATTTCTAACTGACGACCATCCATAAGGAACCCCAGTGGCAAGGAGTTGCATTGTATGTTGTGCTCAGCATGTCATGTGGCATGCGAGCATTTCACCACCTTTACTTCTCACACTCTCACATTAATAGTTCACCACTCCCTCATTCACTACTTTACTACTGCATTTACTACTCTGCAGTCCGCATTTCCCTAGGTTTTGTGCCACCACATTTCAAAGCTATGGAGCATTCAATGCTCTAGTCCTTTCCATTCATCAAACGCCTGCACCCCATTAGTGACATTGCTTATCACATATGGTCATTGTAGAGGGCACCAAAACATGGTCACTTAGGCTTTGTAGATGGCTCTGCTTTGGTGATAACTCATATGAAGTTCGACATTGTTAGGAAACTTGATAATGGTAAAGCATTTTTAGTGTTAAGCTATGTTGCAGTTATCCACAAATTAGTTTGATATGTAGACCGCAACATAGCTTAACCCAAAATGCCTTTGGGTAACCAAGTCTCCCTAATGCTACCACCTCATAGTAGCTTAGGTTTCTTCATGTTCAACTTTAGGTATTCGAATGGTTTGTTCATGTAGCCATGTTGTCTAGTAGAATATAGTCCTAGTTGATAGGATTTCCATGCATTTAGATCCAATTTTTGAAGCTGTCTTTTTCACAACTTATTCATGCTAACATATAGTTTTCCTTGACCCTTATTATAGTTGAGATGGGGAGTCTTGATAATGCTAAAGTTGTTTTAGTGTTGAGCTATGGTGCAATTATCCACAAATCAGTTTGATATGTAGACTGCGACATAGCTTAAGCCAAAATGCCTTTGGGTAACCAAGTCTCCCCAATGCAGTTTTCTAGTAGAATGCTTTGTTCATGTAAAATAGTTCTCTACTAATAGGTAGTCCTAGTTATTAGGATTTTCATGCATTTAGATCATGAGTATAGAAGTTGACCAAAGTGGGGCCAACAATTATTTTTAATTGTTTCAATTAATAGTTAAGATATTTTTGAAAAGAACATAAATATGCACCAATCAATGTACAAATCATATTTGTTTATTCATTAGTATTTTTTATTCATATTAGGTGGCATACACAAATGATTTACAAGGATTTGCAAAACATAAATGCAAATGACATGGTTTATACACATACAAAGTTGAATACATCATGGTTTTCTAGGACAATTAAGTTTGTAAAACAACTAAGTAGAAAAGTATATGAGATAGGAAATGTACAACAAAAGGAAATAATGGAGAGGTATAATGTGAGAGGCTAATTAACTTGGTTGAATGCTTGCGTGGTCTAAACTCTTAACTTTGTGTCCTCTTTTTTTGACTGCTTGTTAAAAAATTAGAAATTGGTTATAAGTTTGACAGTTGTTTGATTTTTGTCCTCTTGTTTTGACTACTTGTTTGGTGTGCCTTACACCTCTGACTATGGATGCTTCATATGTCAATCTATGTTTGTAAGTATGTGATGTTTACACACACACACACAAGTGTGTGTGTGTGTGTGTGTGTGTGTGTGTGTGTGTGACAATGTTTTATCTAGTCATGTCATAAACAGAAGGTTCGTTTGGTTTTCTAACTAGTTTATCCATGGGTATTAAAATATTTTTTATTGTTTGCAATGGGATTTTTTTCATTTTTTTGTCATATGGTTTATGCATGCAATATCTCAGTTTGGTTTTTGTTGTTTGCAATGGTATTTTTTCCATCTATTGCTGTTTGTGGTCATAAATGGAAGGTTCTTTTGATTTTATGTGTATACACACACAGATATATATGTGTGTGTGTGTGTAAATAAAGGAGATCAGACTCATCCACTAGTAAACCAATAGGAATTGTATGTGTAGATCATGTGAATTTATTCAAAATGATGAACATTTGTTGTTGTGAAATGTAATGCATGGAGAATGAAGATTGTGACTAGAGGGTGTAGATTGCTAAAGCAAGGGCATGAACAACTTAAAGAGTAAAGCATGAGCAAGGGCATGAACAACATAACAAAATATTTAGGGTGTCCACATCATCGACCAAGTGACAGAGGCAATTTTTTTAATTTTGGATGATGTGGTGCGCCAAGTGGAAGGGTCAAGTTAGGGTGACCCACTATGAAAAGAGGACATAAAGCTTGTTCCAATTAAAAATGGTGAATGTGCTAGATTGTATTATTAGGATATTGATTAGGAGATATTGTAGGACATAAAGACTAATTGCTACATGGAGTTGAGATAGAAGAAACATGTGTATGAAAATAAATGTCTTTAAAGGAGATTTACAATTATGAATATGTATGAAAAGAGGACATAAATATTATTCCAATTATTAATGGTAAAAGAGCCAGATCGTATTATTAGCATACTGATTAGGAGATATTGCAAAACATAAAGACTAATTGCTACATGGAGTTGAGATGGAAGAGGCATGTGTATGAAAATATGTCTTAAAATGAGATTTATAATTATGAATATGTACGAAAAGAGGACATAAAGCTTATTCCAATAAAAAATGGTGAATTATTAGGATATTGATTAGGAGATATTGCAAATTGAATTTTGAAGTAAACATGCTTTTACAAGGTATTCAATATGATATTAAACTAAACAATAAATGTAGTTCTAAGATTTTTTTTGCAACCATTAAAACATTTGTCAATCCATTTCTACAATTACAAATTGTAAACTAAAATTTGTAACTTAAATTAAAGAGTCATAGTGATGCTCGAACAGAATTTTGTAATTTCCAAAACCAATAAATGTGTTACAAAACACAAAAGATGGCCATTAAGTTGTGTTGATAAACACTACTCAAAAACTAGTTAAAGTGTTCCAACAAACACCCTTGAACACCAGTTTTGATATTTGGAATATTCTGAATCTCTACAGTACAAAGTTAAAGAAACAAAGATCCTTAAGCATTGAACTCGACATTCCACCACAAAATAACTTTGAACTTTCCATTAATGACCACATACAACAATAGATGGAAGAAATCCCATTGCAAACAATAAAAAAAATATACTAGCCATGGATAAACAAGAAGCCCATTTAAATACAGAACCATCATGATTACAACCACACAGAAAACAAAACAACCTTCCATTAACGACCACAAACAACAAAAGATGGAAGAAAACCCATTGCAAACAAAAAAAAAAACAATAGCCATTTATAAATAAAAACCCCATTTAAATACAGAACCCTCAAGATTACAACCACTCAAAAAACCAAAAGAACCTTCCATTTATGAGTACAAACAACAATAGATGGAAAAAATCCCAATGCAAACAATAAAAAATAATTAAATACCCATGGATAAACAATAACCCCATTTTAATACTAAATCATCATGATTAGAACCACTCAGAAAACCAAAAGAACCTTCCATTTACGAGTACAAACACCAATAGATGGAAAAATCCCATTGCAAACAATAAAAAATAATTTAATACCCATGGATATACAATAACTCCATTTTAATACTGAACCCTCATGATTACAATCACTCACAAAACCAAAAGAACCTTCCATTTACAATTACAGACAACAATAGATGGAAAAAATCTCATTGCAAACAATAAAAAATGTTTTAATACCCATGGATAAACAATAACCCCATTTTAATACCAAACCCTCATGATTACAAACAGTCAGAAAACCAAAAGTACCTTCTATTTATAATTACAGACAACAATAGATGGAAAAAATCCCATTGCAAACAATAAAAATGTTTTAATACCCATGGATAAACAATAATCCCATTTTAATACCGAACCCTCATCATTATAAACACACAGAAAACCAAAAGAACCTTCCATTTATGATTATAGACAAAAATAGATGGAAAAAATCCCATTGCAAACAATAAAAATATTTTAATACCCATGGATAAACAATAACCCCATTTTAATACCAAACCCTCATGATTATGACCAAATAGAAAACCAAAAGAACCTTCCATTTACAATTACAAATAGCAATAGATGGAAAAAAATCCCATTGCAAACAATAAAAAATAATTTAATACCCATGGATTAAAAAATAACCCAATTTTAATACTGAACCATCATGATTACAACCAAATAGAAAACGAAAAGAACCTTCCATTTATGACCACAGACAACAATCGATCGAAAAAATCCCATTGCAAACAATAAAATATATGTTAATACCTGTGTATAAACAATACCTTCCATTTACGACCACTAACAACAATAGATGGAAGAAATCCCATTGCAAACAACAAAGTCCAAACCAAGATATTGCATGCATAAACCATACGACAAAAATACTGGAAAAACTCTTTTTTTAGATCTCAATAGAGCATTGTCTTAGCAAGATAAGATATCCTTACTAGGGTCGTGTGGGAAGCTGTCATGGAACAGAGTCAAAGGAGAAATGAGTTGATCCATTTCTAAAGCTGAGCCATTTTCAACGCCTAAACAAAATACCCATGGATAAACAATAACCCCATTTTAACACCAAACCGTCATAATTATTGTTGCACATATGTTACCCAAGTTTGTCATTGATGTGGTTGTGTGGTTGTCATTGATGTCAACACTCAGTTTGGACTGTCACTGATATGCTACAATGGTGTGCTAACAGTGATGTTGCTAATGTTCATGGTTGGATGTCATGCATTGTTAAGTTGTATTTTGTATGTTTGTTTTCAGCAGAGATGATATCATGATGATATATTAAGATGGGAATTAGAAGCATTAAGATGAATGATGATATATTAAGATGGGAATTAGAAGCCATGTTGATGTTGAGAAGATGTTGCGGATGACTTGTAGCGTGTTGTATGCTCTTTCATGTTGTTCCTAAGAAAGTATGTGTTGTTACAAGGAGGCTCTGGTCTCTGGAAGTTGGTGAAGGTTTTTGTTGTAGGAAGTTGCCTCGAAAACTGGTTGGTGAAATGCTCTGCATTCCTCCACATTTGAAGATATGGTCATGCGGTTCAAAATTTAAGTTCAGTATCCTGTAAAGGTGCTAAATCCAAAGTTTCATATCATTTGCTCCTCTGTAGTGAAAGTTACAAGTGACAAAGTTTTGGTTTGTGCTCTGGCAGAGTAAAGTGATGATGAAGGCTTATTGGAATGCTTTGCATTCCTTCGTATGTGAAGATTTGCTCATGTGGTTTTGTGAACATGATCAGAGATGTTCAATGCATGCTAACTTGCAGTATTAGGTGATTTGGTGGTCCACAAGTTCAATTTTCCAAATGGTAGTGAGCTACATATAGTTCTGGATGCCTAATTGTTCTCAAAATACATGTTGAAGGTGTGTGCCACAAAGTTCTTGTTGTGTGGAGTTCAAGGAGTGTTTGGAGATGTTGTGTGGGTCATGCCGACTCATCTGGGAGAAGAAAAAGTAATGTTTAATCATCCATGAGTACTGCCAAGATTGTAATTACTGATGTGCTACAAGCTTCATGTTTTCTTGCTTAAGGGAGACCTAATTCATTGTGTGAAGTGTGTGGGTGTTATTCTATGAAGGACGTTGCTGTGAAGGATGTTTAGGATCGGGTTAAGCATGTGTTGGAATCCACAAGGCATGTTTCTCTTCTTGGCATTGTGTGTAGTTCATGTTAGGGCTTGCCCTCTACATGTTTCATGTTGTGTGATCTTTGGATGCTTATAAAATGTAATATTCTTGTTGTCTCTAGCTAACTTGTAATGTAATCAATGTAATATCATGTATATATTGTAAACCTAGTTGATCTAGTGAGGTATGATTGTGAATATGAGAATGTGAAGTGAAATATGGATGTGTAATGCATTACGATGTGCAACTGAAGGAGAAAGAGCAGAAGCAATAAGGCCTATCCTGATTCATCTTGAAGACATTTTTTAGATAGGAGGGAAGTGAAGAATGTGCCTAAATGACTACCGAAGGTAGTGAGCCAAAGGCAAAAGTTCTTAAAGGCTAAAAGCAGTGAGTTAGTAACCTACAGAGAAGACCATTGAAGAAAGTGCAGAAGTTGTCAAAGAAGAAGAGCGATCATCAAAAGAGGAGTGAAAAGGCAGAAGTGCAATCATCAAAGGAGTGAGCTTCATTGTCAGTTTTAGGCAGTAGAAGGATTGTCATGCTATAATCATTTCTGAATTTGTTCTCAGTTTAGGGAGTAGTTGCTTCCTTGGGTTGTAGCCCTAAAAAAAAGTCAGTAGGGAGTTGTAGCTTCCTTGGGAGTGTCCCTAAAATCTTTATTCAAGGAGTAGTAGCTTCCTTGGGTTGTAGCCCTAAAAAAAAGTCAACGGGGAGTAGTAACCTCCTTGGGTTGTAGCCCTACAACAAAGTTGTACTTTTTATAGCAGTGAGCTTCATATATTGTGAGTTAATCCTCATCATGGTTTTTCCCCTTTTGGGGTTTTCCACATACATATGGTCTTATGTGTTGATCTTTTATGTTGATGTTAATGTTGTGAAGTTTTAGTTTTAATTTGTTTCAAAGGATTTGAGATTTGTTTGGATATTGATTCACCCCCCTCTTAGTATCTGAGTGTGTTCAATAATTACAACCAGATAGAAAATGAAAAGAACCTTCCATTTACGACCACAGATAGCAATCGATGGAAAACATCCCATTGCAAACAATAAAATATATGTTAATACCCATGGATAAACAATAATCCTATTTGAATACCAAAGCCTAATGATTACAACCAGACAAAAAATGAAAAGAACCTTCTATTTATGACCACAAACATCAATAGATGGAAGAAATACCATTGCAAACAACAAAAACCAAACTGAGATATTGCATGCATAAACCATACGATAAAAAACTGAAAAAAACTCTTTTTTTAGCTCAATAGATCATTGTTTGGCAAGATAAGATATCCTTACTAGGGTCATGCGAGAAGTCATTATGGAACAAAGTTGAAGGAGAAACGAGCTGAGCCATCTCTAAAGTCAAGCCATCTCCAGTGTGAAAAACAACATCAATAAATGCTAAGTGACAATGTTTCGATGCCATCTGCAATGAACAAACACAACAAGCAACGTCGGTAATGGTGTGCCAACATTTGATGAATGGAAAGGATGGGAGCATTGAACGTTCCATAGCTCCAAAATGTGGTAGCACAATGCCTAGGGAAATGCAGACAGCAGAGTAGTAAATGCGGCAACAGAGTAGTGAATGAGGGAGTGGTGAACTGTTAATGCGAGAGTGTGAGAAGTAAAGGGGGCAGAATGCTCGCATGCCACATGACATGTTGAGCACAACATATGATGCAACTCCCTACCATCGGGGTTCCTTATGGCTGGTCATTGGTTGGCATTAACAAATGGTTGGAAATTTGCCCCCACCAAAAAGGCACTTCGTCCACGTGGCAAAAAATCGGTTGACCCCTCCAAACGAAATATCTAGGGAGTCCACATCATCAACTAGCTGGCAGAGGCAAAATATTTTAATTTCGGATGACATGGTGTGCCAAGTGGAGGGGTCAAGTTAGGGTGATCCACTATGCATCCCTTTCCCCTAGGTGTTTTATCATATACTTTAATATTTTTATCAGTACGTACCTTGGTAGTACTATTCCAATCAAAATCACTTAAGCATTAATTTTGTTTCTATTTTTAGATAGTTTTTTAGTTTATAATATCTTTATATTTTTATTTTAAAATATAGTTTTTATATTTTACAATAGCTTTTTTTATCTTATAATATCTTTTTAATTTTTCTTAGACATCTTAAATACACATATTTTTTACAAATTAGAATTGTAGAAATGTTTGTAAAAATATTTATCACTAATTTAATTGGCTTCTAATTTTGATTGGTTTAAAATTTTAGGTCTTATAGGCGAAAAATGTGGAGGATGAAATCATGGGTTGATTTTGTTTCTATTTTTACAATAGCTTTTTTATTAATACCTACCTTGGTAGTACTATTGTATTCAAAAATTCTAATGTAGTGATAATTGTTTTGAAATAAATAAATCATAAACAATATTTTTTTTATTGTTTTGAATTAGATAATCGAGAAGGGCGTGAACCCATAACATTAAGCCAAAAAGGTGAATAGTATGAGTTTTACAAGGAGTAAAACAAAACACAAAAAAGCATAACTAACAACAGAAAACAAAGACAGAACCAACGGCTGCCAAAAAGGCCAGCAACAGACCAGTAGCAAAAACCTTACTGCTTAGACAAATTCTTAAGGCCACTGATGGCCTACGATTGCCTATTCATAAATTACAACTTATCTTCAAAAGAGCTCTCCTGCACCTTTCTGTCCCGATCATCCAGGGAGTCATCCAGGGAGTCATTGCATATCTCCTTACTCTTGTTGTCTCTGCTTTTGGCCCTAGTCCTATAAGTAGGACCAGTAGTAGACTGCAACATATCATTACCTGAAGATGTCCCTATTTTACCTTCTCTGGCCACCTTCCTTTTTTCCATTTTTTCTTGAAACACAAACAACGTTGTGGTGGAGTTCTTGACCGTTTCTTTGCTGAAGGTCATTATTTCCTCCATGTTTTTCTTTATGCTCTCTTGATTTATCTTTATCCCATTTAATTCCTCTTCCATGTTTTCCCATTTATCAAACATCTTGGCTAGGTTCTTAACCTCCTGCCACAAATCGTCCTCATTTTCCTTTGGCCGCTCAGAGGTTTCAAGTTGAGTAACTACCTCAAGGTGCTGGATTTTTCTTTTCACATGATGCATTTGGGCAAGTTGCCACTTGAGGACTTGATTCTGAAGGTCAAGAGCTTGGTATAAAGTAGCCACCTTGTCAGCCAGTTGTTGGCAGGACTTACAATCACTCTTCTCAGTGCTATGAGTAGTCACAGAGGGGTTGCAGGGGGTGGGGGTGGACTGAACCTCCTTACGGGGAACGTCCTAAGCTCAGGGTTTAGGACTCTATTTGTCAACAGTTTCCAAAAAAAATCTTTTTCCCTTGACTTTATCCATATTACTAGTGTGGGGCAATTCAACAACTGGGGAATCTCCCTAATCTTTTCTTTTGACTTTTTTCTTCACTCCCTAAACAGGGGAATCAATCTGAATCTTCTGTTTGCCTTTGCTGGGAGCATTGGAAATTTTATTCTCAAGGCTGGACTCAGGGGGGTAGGTTACCTTGTTCTTCTTCTTGCTAGTCTAGACCAAAGTAGGATTTTCTTTTGAAATCTTTACAGGGGTAGTCTCGGCCGCTCTAACAGGGGTTATAGCAGAGGTCGAGGGTTTAGTGGCTTGAGTTTTCTTGCTGCCAAGGAAGTCATCAGGCACTTTCTCAACAAGAGGGGGATTGTAGATCCTTGGCTTAAAAGCAAGGGCAGGGGTAAGAGAAAATTCAAACTTGTATATAGCATAAATCAACCCCTGGTGGAGCGAGAGGGTTTTTTCCCTGACCAAGACCTTCTAAATAGAGTCTTCTAAAGAGGTGAATAACCAGAAGGGAAAATTAACTGGAATATTATGATGAAAATGATTGATAAGTGAAAATAGGTATGCGTGAAAACATTTGAAATGACCATCTAGAGTAACATACCTCATAAGTACCTCAGCTACTCTCTTCCACACTCTAGGTAGGTCATCCCTTCAGTAGCCATTCTGTAATCTATTCACTTTCTCACCCTCCTATAGGAACCTTTGCATGTCCTCTTGATAATTACCTTTCACCTTCTTGGGAAGGTGAATACCCTCCATTTTCAGACCAATGACCTCTGCAATGAGTTCTTCAGTCACCCTAAAGGATATTCCCTTGACATAGACAACTCCAACTTTCCATGAGATGGCAAATTCTTAAGCAAATAGAGTGTCAAATCTATTCATAGTCATGATATAAGTGGTGAATCGACCCCTCTCCAAAATCTACCAGAGGTTGATATCATTCTTGTAAATATCATGGTTCCTCGACTTTGTTTGTAGTAGATCCCCTCCCATGGTGGACAACCTAAGAGCAACAATTTCAAACACCACATGAAAGCTAACTGCAGTAATGAGGATAGATAACAAAATGCAGTGTGAAAGATTAATGCTGAGGTTGAAACTTAACTTAGCATTATTATTCTCAGTCCTTTGAATAATCTCCCTCATGTGAAAGGTCCTCTCCTTGACAGAGGTACTCATAAGCTTATATGGATTTATTTCCTTCATTATTGATAATGCCTTTGATATGATCCGGGATGTTCTCCCCTTCATTCCAGCTGATTATGTTTTCAACTTTAGTGCCAAGGTTGGCTAGGGCATCGTCAAGCCCATTCCCTTCCCTATAAATGTGACATATATCCACCTTTTCCAAAGTTGATAACTAGTTTTTACTTATATCAATAAGGTCTTTAAAGGACTAGCACAGTTTAGCTTTAGATAGAAGCATATTGATGATATTTTTAGAGTCTCCCTCCACTACTAGGTTCTTTATGCTTTTGTCGATAGCCATTTTTATACCTTGGAAAGCTATGCTGGCTTCTGCAAAATTACAAGTCTAAACTCCCAAAAAAAATTTATTGTTAAACAATGTACAAAGTGTATAAACCAATAAAAATTATTTTTTTTATTATTAAATATTTTAGAAAGTTTAGATGCAAATTTTTTAACAATTCTATTCAAAAAATTAATAATTTTTTTTAATTGGCTTCAATCATTTTGCTCATTTTTTGATTGGCCAAAAATTTTAAGGTGTTGTGGGTGGATTTTGTGGGCAGCATTTGGAAAGGCAAAAAAATATCAAAAAATGGAATCACGTTTACCCAAATTTAGGGCCCATCATAATTCTTTGCAAGCACGTTGAAGATTATGGAGATTAATCTTCTAATATTTCCATTCAATGAGTTTGTTAGTGGTAGATCTGTTAGGGTTCAGGCATATTAGAGCAATAAACATTAACAATTATATGCAGATTAAATAACCCAAATATAACAATGAAGAATAACACAAAAGAGATAAACATAAAATTTTAACATGGTTCACCCAAAATGGGCTACATCCACAAAAAGTCAGCCATCCAAAGCTTTTATTATACAGTGCAAAATAGATTAAAATCTCATGAATTCCCTCCCACAACATACATCCCAGGCGCTTATAACAAGCTTTTTGGAAGCTTCTAGAACTAGGCTTTTACAAAGTCATTTTTCTTTTGTCGGTTAACAAAAATTAACTACCGACCCCGAACTTGCAAAAAAAGGGGAAGAAATTTAGGCAAAGATACATTACTAGTCTTCATTATTTGCATGATCAGTCGCCACATACCAACAATCTCCCACTTGAAGACTGATTAGGCTCCACACCAAACAATCTCCCACTTGGAGACGGATCTTGGATGACACCATTGCACTTGCAGCTCCCACTGGATTATAGATCTAGCTAGTTTCTTATGTCCACCATTATCAGTCATGAAGGCCAATGGAAACTGATGAGGAAATTAATTTCTCCCTTGTAACAGCCTTTGTGAACATATCTGCAGGATTCTCACTTGTGTGAATTTTCTCCAGCTTCAACTGTCCATCCTGTAAAACTGACCAGATGAAGTGGTAACTCAACTGTATGTGTTTAATCTTTGAATGCAGGCATAATTCTTTGCAAGATGTATGGCACTCTGGCTATCCGTAAACAAATAACTATTATCCCGTTGTTTTCCCAATTCTTCCATGAAAGATTGCAGCCATATCATCTCCTTGCTTGCCTCTGTTGCAGCTATATACTCTACCTTTGTGGTGGATAAATCAACCACCTTTTGCAACCTTGAGATCCAACTCACCGCTATCCCACCTATAGTAAAGACATAACCTATAGTACTTTGCCTAGTATCAATATCCCCTGCCAAATCTAAGTCCACATAGCCTACTAAATCAATATTAGAGCACCCAAAACATAATTTTATTGGATGTACCTCTCAAATATTTGAGAATCTATTTTATCGCATTCCAATGCTCCAATCTGGGATTACTCATATACCCGCTTACAACTCCTACAACATGTGCAATATTTGGTCTTGTGCATACCATGGCGTACATTAAACTTCCTACAACTGAAGCATATGGTACCTTGGACATTTTGTCTTCCTCCTCTTGTGTTTTTGGACACATCTCCTTAGTCAATTTCAAATGACTAGGCAAAGGTGTGATGACAGCTTTTACATTCTGCATATGGAATATCTGCAATACGTTTTCAACATAATCAGCTTGAGATAGAGTCAATTTTCTGTTCTGCCTATCTCTACAAATTTTCATACCAAGGATTTGTTTTGCTACCCTGAAATCTTTCATAGCAAATGACTTTGGTTACTGTTGTTTTAACTCACTTATGTGATCCGTGTTAGACCCCACTACAAGCATGTCATCAACATATAAACATAAAATAATATAGTTGTCATTATCCAACCTCTTAAAATAAACACAATGGTCATAATTACACCAGATGTAGCCTTGCTCAACCATAAAATTATCAAATTTCAAGTACCATTGTCGAGGTGCTTGTTTCAAGCCATATAAACTCTTGTTCAATCTGTACACCAATTTCTCCTTACCTTTGACCTCAAATCCTTGGGGTTGTTTCATGTATATCTCCTCCTCCAAATCACCATGGAGAAAGGTAGTTTTCACATCTAGCTATTCCAAATGCAAATCTTTAGCAGCCACAATACTTAAAACAATACGAATAGAAGTCATCTTAACAATTAGAGAAAAAATCTCATGAAAATCAATGCCTTTTTTTTTCTGTGCAAATCCTTTTACAACTAACCTAGCTATAAATATGTTCTTACCTCCATCTTCCTCTTTCAACCTATAAATTCATTTGTTTGGTAAAGCCTCTTTACCTACAGGCAACTTGCATAATTCTCAAGTCTGATTTTTTAACAAGGAGTCCATTTCTTCTTCCATTGCATGCTCCCATTGAACCTTTGTATCCACTTGCATAGCTTCATCATACCCTTCTGGTTCACCAACATCTATTAACAAAATAGAATACAAAGAGGGAGAAAACCTGTCGAGAGGTCTACTTGTCCTTGTTGACCATCTAACATTCACTGGATTTTGTGCTATTTCCTGTTGCTATTGCGGAGCATGAGGAACCACTGAAAAATTACTATATGAAGTATCATCCAGCACCACACAATCCTTTTCTTTCTTCTCATGCTGCTACAACTGATCTTTGTACAACACCTTTTCATTGAATACAACATGCCTGCTTCTAACAATTTTAAGATTTTTAACATCCCAAAGCCTATAACCAAATTCATCAATACCATATCCAACGAAGATACACTTTTTTGATTTTACATCTAGCTTGGTTCTATTTTCAGAATCTACATGTGCAAATGCTTCACATCTAAAGTTTTTGAGAAAAGAATAACTCACCTTCTTACCTATCCATTCCTCTGGAATACCACAACCCAAAGGAACTGAAGGACCTCTATTAATTAAATATATAGTGGTATTGACAACCTTTGCCCACATGTTTAAAGGTAGCCCAACATGCAATCTCATGCTCCTTGCGCGCCCCATTATTGTCTTGTTCATGCACTCAACCACTCCATTTTCTTGTCGAGTCCCTAGAACCATTTTTTGCCTATGAATTCCATTAGAGGAACAAAAATCCTCAAATTCTTTGCTACAATACTCACCACCATTATTAGATCTAAGACATTTTAATCTTTTACCCATCTCATTCTCAACCAAGCTTCTCCATTTCTTAAAGGTTTCAAATACATCAGATTTCTGCCTAAGGAAATAAATCCAAATCTTCCTAGTTGCATCATCTATGAATGTAACATAATACCGAGAGCCACCGAGAGAAGATACCTGAGTTGGTCCCCATACATTTGTAAGCACAAGATCTAACTTTTCATCTTTCTTTTTCTTCCCATCCTTGTGAAAACTAACTCTCTTTTATTTGCCATACACACAATTTTACAGAAATCCATATTAATACATTTCAGACCTAGTAAAAATTTCTTAGAATGAAGTACCTTCATACCTTTTTCACTCATATATCTAAGTCTGTTATGCCATAGTGTTGTCTCATAGCCCTCAACAACTGTTTCAATCTCTACTTGTGAACCTGCAACAACTGTTCCTGAACCTGTTTGATTTTTCTCTGCAACAACTAAAGTAGAAGGAACAGTATGACATGTACAAAGATATACGGTGCCTACTTTCACACCTTTTGCTACTATTAAGGCACCTCTTGTAACCTGCCAATTTTTATCACTAAAAGTAGCAATGCAACATTCATCACCTAGCTACCTTGTTGAAACTAAATTCCTATTCAGCCTTGAAATGTGCCTTACCTCTTGTAGTAGTCAATGATTCCCATTCTGCAACTTAATCCTAATTCTTCCCTTTCCAACAATCTGATAGGGTTTGTTATCTCCCAAATAAACTAGCCCAAAATTCCCTTGGACATAATCAAGAAAATAACTTCTATGGGGCATAGCATGAAATGAGGCCCTTGAATCTAAAACCCATGAATCATCAACATTATCTAGGGAAAGAATCAAAGCATCATCTTTTGATTTATTACTTACCGCATTTGCCTCCTTATTACCTTCTTGTTTGTCTCCTTCTTTATTCTTCTAACACCAACAATCCTTTTTCAGATGACCTGGTTTCCCATAGTACCAACAATCCTTGTTTCCTCTAGATTGGGACCTATTGTCTTTTGATTTCCCTCGTGACTTCCTATGACCTCCAAAACCTTTTCCTCTCTCCTTTGATCTACCCCTGCTTTCTACATTCAAAACATTGCCTGATGTAGATCCACCTGAGATTTTCCCACGAATTTCCTCACTTAGAATAACACCAACAACATCATCAAATTTTAGTGTATTTGAACTAGAAACATAGTTACTAACTGCCATTAATAAACTATTCCAGCTTTTAGGCAAGAACATAATATCAAGAGAGCTTTAACTTCTTCATCAAAATTTACATTTATAGAATTCAATTGACTGATAACTATGTTAAACTCCTTTAAATGATCAGTAACCGATCCACCTTCTACCATCTTCATATTAAATAAATGCTTCATAAGAAATACCTTATTTGAAGTGGAAGGCTTTTCATATAACTTTGTCAATGTCTCCATCAATTTGACTGTTGTCTTTGCTTTTGAGATATTGAATACCACTGATGGTGCCAAGCACAAACGAATGCTTCTCAGTGCCTTTTTGTCCAGAAGTTCCCAATCCTCATCAATCATTGCTACCAGTTTCTTGGCTTTTCCTTCCAACGGCCTCCATAAATCCTTCTGATAGAGATAATCCTCCATTTGCATCTTCCATAACTGATAGTTCTGCCCATTGAATTTATCTACCTTCAATTTACCCTCGTCCATCATTGCTCCCACTTAACTGTGAGACTCCCACTCAACCGTGAGACCTTCCTGCAAACGATAATCAAACACAACCCGCTCTGGTACCACTTGTTAGGTTTCAGGTAGATAGGAGAAATAAACATTAACATTTATATGTAGATTAAATAACCCAAATATAACAATGAAAAATAACACAAAAGAGATCAACACAAAATTTTAACGTGGTTCACCCAAAATAGGCTACATCCACAGAAACGTAGTCATCCAAAGATTTTATTATCCAGTGCAAAACATATTACAATCTCATGAATTCCCTTCCACAACATACATCCCAGCCACTTATAACAAGCTTTTTGGAAGATTCTAGAATTAGGGTTTTACAAAGTCATTTTTCATTTGTCGATTAACAAAAATTAACTACCAACCCCGAACTTGCAAAAAAAGGGGAAATTTTTTTTTGGGGGGCTGTGCCCCTAAACCTTGGCAAGGATACGTTACGAGTGTATAGATTTTGCACCATCAGTCACCACATACCAACAAGATCAAGGTTGTATAACATGCAGAAAGAAATGTGTTCAGTTTTAATATCATCATCGCATGACTGACAAATGTAGCAACACTAAAGATTATAATTGGGATGTCATTATAGAAATGTGTGTGTAGGCCCTTGTTTGGTAAAACTCGACAAAATATAAATATCAAAAACACTTAAATTCATTAACTTGGCAAAATTCACCAAAACTAGCCAAGACTTGCCAAAACTTGGTGAAATTTGACTAGGTGAGTAAAGGGGCAAGTTTTTCGGCCTTCTTTCTGACTCACAAGTACTAGCAATTTTTGTGAGATTTGGGCGAGTTCTAAAACTATGACAATAGGATTTCCATTTTGGCTTCTACTTTTTGGGTACCTCAATAAACACTCACCCAAACTTTTTAAAGGGCACTATCAAGTTTAGTATGACATTTTACTAAGAGGCACAATATCTTTAGGGGTATGTATAACACCTAGATTCACCTATATGTGCCCCTATTCTTGTTCTATGGGGTAAGCATCTAGCCAGATGCAGGCGTGGGCATAGATAAAATAGTCTAATGGGAACTCACTGGATGAAAACATAAACATCCTATAGAGCATATGCGTAGTGAGGTTTAAACATAAGTGAATATCATGGCATTTATCTGCCCTTACGACCATACAATGGCCGAATGACAATAATTATGTTAATTTTTTTGTTTGTTTGGTAAATTTGTGAACACTCATGTTAGGTCTCAAAAACGTAGGTTGTAAACCTTAAGAGGATGTCAAGCCCTCTTAATGCTTTTGGCTAACAAAATAGGGTTGATATGATTGAAAACCCCCTTCTCTTTAGGCTCTGCCAGACCTAGGTGGGTGTACCTTGATAGCTGATGCAGATTTGCGTGACCTTAGTGATCTACTCGTAGTGGCATGTAGATGTGAGACAAATATAAGGCTGGGAGTTATTCCTATTACTAAGGTTTGAAATATGAAATTATAAACTATAAATTGATGTTTTAAAGTGAGTATGACCAGTGCCTAATTCTATTAGGTGAATGGGGTCAGGAATTGTATGATATGTGGATCTTCTTACTTGGCTTAACTCTAATTAATTGGCACTTGTAAATGTTTATACCTTATATAAACGTGGAAAAATGTTGGTTGTGAGGCTCTTCTTATCGATCCCAATGATATCTTTCCAAGTTACTGTGATTACTTGAAAGGATTTTAATTCTTACAGGCAAGAAACCAATTAAAATGATTTGTTTAAAGGACTTTTAATTTTGGATAGAAAACAATAAACAAAGATCACTTAAAAGGAATTTAATTCTCTCCTTACAAAAACCAATCAATACAATCACACAAAGGCAACAAATGGGTCTTGACAGATTAAATACACGTTCAATATACTTGATTTGAATAACATGAAAAGACCATTCTGGAGACAGCCACATAACTCATAAGCATTACTATTGACAAAGTAATTGAACACCAAAGTTTTGAACCACTGATTATATATTCTTCCCTATTGTATTACTTAAAATTCATAAGAGTTATCTTGCATTTTATCAATAACTAGAGATAACAGTATAATTAGATTGCTTGTAAATATAAAGTTATGTCTAGTAAATGATGATATTGATGATGATATAAAAATAGCATTGGTTTCCCATATATATGGGAAGCAAACAAGCTTCAGACTGAAAGAGGGTGTCACTTCATGATTCGCACCCCTTGTGATAACTAACAAACATTTAGGACATAATTAAGAAATAACAAAGACAACAGTGTGGGCGTTCACAATTTTCAGGATCTGAGTCCATTAATCAACGTGAACTCATGATCATCCCGATCTGGAAAGGTTCTCCTCTCCAATGATGTAGAGTCTTGATGCATATGTTTTTCCCACTGTTGTTTCCTCCTCTATACTTTGCTGCAAAAATTCTTGAATTAGCATTGGCAAAATTTATAAGGATCAAAAGATTCTCTAGATTTTCTAGCTTCTTTAGCTTCTTTCTTAACCATTGTCTTCCATTTTTAAATTAGTTGAGGATGTAGACATGGTTCCTATAGAGTAAAAGACTCTACATTTTGTTTCAGTGGCAGTGTATCTATGGGTTACAGTTTTGTGTCTATGGATGTTTCTAAGTATGGCTGTGAGGGTTTCTTATTGCCAGTGGATGCGGAATTCACCAAGTATCAAGCCCCAATTCAAGCCGCATTTTGTTTCTAAGTTACAACTTTAGAGTGGAGCATGCCACGTAGCGGAAATGTTTCAATATAGTTTAAAGTTTCAACGCTGCGGAAGGCGCTATGTGTCATCAGCAGAGAGACTCCCTTTAAGTTTCAGCATGAGCGCAGAAGGAGACGTGTCTTTTGTGATAGCTGCGGGACCTGCCAAGTGTCAGCTTCCACATGTTTTTTTCTATATATTTTGATGCTAAGTAAAGGATGGAGGTGGGCCACAGTTTGCATTATCAGTGATGCGGAGAGCGCACGTGGTGGATGTGGTGCCAAAGTTAAAAGATTTTTGTCCCTTTCTCCGGTGATACTTAAATGTTTCTTAAAGGATGCATAACCCAACATGTGTCAACCTCTGCGTAAGTTTCAAAGAGGTTCAAATAAAGTTCTAAGTATTGCGAAAAGCGCCACATTTCAGCTGTTGTGCGTGCAGAGTTCGCCACCTGTCCCTATTTTCCTCCTTTTGAAAGTTACCGAGAAGGAAGTAGTGGGTCCCATTTCTAATGTATCTTAAAGTTTTAGAGTCGCGGATCGTGACAGTTGTCACTTGTAGAGTTCTCCTGATCATAAAAGACACAGTTAAGTAAAGTGTTGCGGATAAAGACACGTATATGTTTCTAGTTGCTGCGGAAGCCGCCAAGTGTCATTTTCCTGTTTCTTCCCAGGAGATGAAAGATTTTCAAAGTTATGCATGCGGACACTACCATCTGTCGAGGAGTTTTATGTCTTAAGTATGCGGAAGTCGCCAAGTGTTTGTCCCTTATAAGAGGAGGTATGCCACATATGTTTTGTCATAGCCAATGGGCTTGTAGGAAGGAGTAATTGTTGCAAATTCGAAAGATCATTTCTATTAGAGACTTCCAGTTACCTCCAGTTCGGTTGGGCCGTTGGGATTCGATTGTTGCAGACAATCTAGAGTTGATCTTGGGCTATAAATATGTAACATTTGCAATGAATCAGGGAGTTCGAGTTCTTAGTTTTTGATATAGAGAAATTCATACAGTTTCTAGAGATAGTTTTCTGTCAGAGATTTAAGAGAGAAGTTTGAGACCTTTTGCTGTGACCAGTGAATATCATTTGCCTTTATTTTGTTATTCTTGAGTTAGAAAGTGAATGCAACTGTGCATGTATCTGTGCCTCTTATGTTGCTGGAAAATTAATGAGAAAAACTAAGTTCTGTGCCTTGGTTGATATTTCTTGTGTCATTGCAAATTACCTGGTTGTGAGCCTTTGATTATATTCATTTCATCTGTTTATGTTAATCATGCAGTGTTTGCTCTTTGATGTAACGAAATCTTGAGGATAGCTTCACTGTGCTTAGTTGAGAGAAACATTTTACTCAGGCGCATCGCCATAGATAGATTTGCTTTTAATTGTATCTGTAATCCTGTTTAATTCTTACCCTTTTCCCCAAAACACTTTTAAGATAGAGAAGAGCCAGCTTCTTTAAAAATCTGGAGGTTGTTTCAGGTAGCAAGTCCCACATTCCTGAAACTTCCCATGTTGGTGTTGGAACCTGCACAATTTTATACATCAACAGTTTTTGGCATGCCCGGTGGGACCATTCTTGAAGTTTCTATCAAGATTGCATGAGCCAGAAAGCCATAGGGAGTCAGAGCTATAGACCTGTAACAAGAGCTCAATTTGCTGCTAATCCAGGCATTCTTTTTCCACCACTAGTAGCTAATCCAAGGAGAAGAGTGAATCAGTTTGCAGCAGCACCAAGAGTAAATATGGGAGCACCTGTAGCCCCAAGGAATTATGCAAATTGGAACACTGACAGTCCTCTGATTCTCCCAATACCACCAGCCACTTGGGATGCTATTCCAACCAATGCTCTGAAGGCTCTGCCCAAGTTCAATGGGGAAGATTTTAAGACACCTGAAGAGCATCTACAAGATGTATCTGATGTCTGTGCAGTACATGTTATCACTCAATAGAATGTGGCTATAAGACTGTTAGTAGCTTCTTTCAAAGGAAAGGCTCTGGACTGGTATAGATCTTTAACCCCAAACACAATATCTACATGGGATCAGCTTGGTGATGCTTTCTTTGAAAGATTTAAAGAAAAGGGTGATAAATCTTCTTTGCTGCAAGAATTGATCACTATCAAAAGGGCACCACAAGAAGCCATGATTGATTTCAATTCAAGATTTCAAAAGACTTGGGAAAGAATTCCTACTATAGCAAGACCATTACCAGGTATGACTATTGTGTTTTACCTTAAATCTTTAAACTCAGATATATCAGTGATGATTTAGTCTCTTGGAGGTCAGACACTACCAGAATCTTATGAGTTGGCAGTCAAGGCTGAAAATAACTTAATAGATGCTGGAAAGTTGCCCACAAGGCCTCCTATGCCCATGTTCCAAGAAATTACCTTACCCTTGCCTCAAGAAGCTCCTAATCCTACAACCCCACCTATGTCTATGTATGCATTTCCTCAACAACCAGTTAAGGTAACTGCCCCTGTTCAATCATCTGAAATGGATGATGTCAAGAATATTTTAAGGACCTTCTCAAATGAGATAATTAACCTAAAGAGACAACAAAATCCTTATCCAAAGCCCCCTTATCAAGGTTACCAAGGAAATAGACCTCCCTTTCAGCCAAATCAATATCAAGGCCCTTAAAGGCAAGCTAATCCTCAGCCATCAAACCAGTTGGTTACAGTCCCTACACCTTTACAGACTGTTCCTCCTAATCCCAACAGGGAAATTGTTCCAGGGCAAAATGATTTTGCAGATGGCACAAATGCTTGGTGTTTTCCTTGCAACAATGCCCATATGCCCAGAGACTGCCCCAGAGGAAATTTACAGCAAAAGATAGCAAAATAGAGAGGATTAGAAGGACAATTTGCAACTTCTAACACTCCACAATATCAATCTCCTGGTGTACAAAACGCAGTCCTAGTGGCCCAAATGTAAGGAATGTCTTTACAACAGGAAGAGGAAATAGCCCCTGAACATGCTTTATTTTCATGGATTGAAGATGAAGATTCAGTGTTCTTGAATGAAGCATCTACTTCCAAGAAGCCATTGGTGCAATTAGATTACTATACCAGAGCAAAGAGGAGAATGATGGAGCAGCCTGAAGTCACTAATAATGAGATCATGGGAGCTCCTCCATTTCAAAGTCATCAAAACACAGTCTCTAGACAAGAAATGCCCCAGCCTTGGCAAAATCAAGTAGCCTCAAGACAAGTTCTAGAAAAGTCAAGGTACCCTTATTACTTAAAGGCCCAAGCATTAGGACATGTGAACGTGGTGGATCAACTTAAAAGAACTCCAACGCATGTATCAATCTGGGACATGTTAGCTATTCCTAAGCAGAAGACACTGTTGCAAGAGGCTCTGCAAGGCCAAGAAGTCCCTGAACATATTGGCGCTAAAAGAGGATCTGCTGATAAAGAAAAGCCGCAGATCAAAGATACTATACCTCTACAAACAACAGCCCTGTTGAACAATACATTTGAGGTAGGTAAATCTAAACCAGATCCCTTTTATTTGACTCTAATAGTTGGGAAGAAACTGTTGCATAATGCAATGATAGACTCTGGGGCTAGTACTACAGTAATGCCAAAGCAAATAGAAGATGCTTTGAAGATAAAATATGAACCACTTACAAGAGGGGTCATGCAGTTGGATGGGAAATATGTGCAGACAATAGGGAAAATTAAACAACTCCCATTACAATTATATACTTGCCCCAATATAATTGTAAATCAGGATGTGGTAGTCATAGATATTCCCCCTATATTTGGTCTATGCTTATCCAGAGATTTCATAGCTAAGATAGGAGATTATATGTCACTAGATTGGTCACACCTCATTCTGAGAACCAAATATGGGACAAAGATGAAAATACTATTCGAGCCATTATCAAAAGACCATATCACAAATGAACCCACCCCAAAATTAGAAGCAACCCATGCTATGCTGAATAAAGAAGAGAGAATCTTTGTTGAAGAGTTAGGTGACTGGACTAAATATGATCAATAGGAAGAGGAGAATAATCAGTTGTTAACTATGATGCAAAGTGATCCCTATGGAAATTATGACTCTATTGGTTTAGGCACTTATGTCATATTTGAAGAAGATCAAGAGATTCCTAATGTTTTAAGGAAAGAAACATCATAGACCCAAGAATCCGAAAAAGATTCATAAATCTGGGCTCTAAATTTTGATAGGGCTAGAAGTAAGAATGGAACTGGAGTAGGAGTTTGCCTCACTACCCCAAATGGTGAGAAAATTTTAAGGGCCATTCACTTTTAGTTTGCCTGTATCGATAATGATGCTGAGAATCCTTGGTGCATGGACTCATGTTGGCAAAGAAAAAGGGAGTAAAGAATCTGATAGTAAGAGGAGATTCAAAACTAGTGGTGAAACAAATCAGAGAAAAGGCAGTAGCCAAAAATGTAAGAATGAGATCCTATAGGCACAAAATTTGGGACCTAATAGATGGTTTTGAAGCTTTCAATATTGAAGTAGTTCCTAGAGCCCAAAATTCTGAGGCAGATAGAATGGCACAGATTGGTTTACAATTTGATCCAGCAACTGATCTACTAGTCAACAATGAGTCAGTCAAAGTTATAGTAAGGCCAACTATCCCAGATAATGACCAAAATTGTAAGTTTTTGACAATGACTTTCAGGTACTCTCATTCTTTCAACAGTCAGGAGAATTTGCTGATCAGTTTCAACCTAAAATTGAAAAAGCATATGGTGACCAAATTATTCAATTGAAGTCAAATAAGCTCCCTAAAGGACTGATTACCTTAGAAAACTTGTTTGAACCAGAAGATATAAGCTTGGGGAAAAAGAGATTTCAAGCAAATAAAGAAGATTATTCTAAAATTCAAGTTAGTGAAGGAAGAAAATTGAAGATTAGCGATTCTACAACCTAGCAAGAAAGGGAAAGATTAATTGATTTATGTGAAAGATATGATAGGGTGATTGCCTAGACCTATGAAGACCTCCATGGTTGTAATAGAGATATCATCCAGCACACCATAGAGCTTACTGAAGGATCTAAAACAATCAGACAGAAGCAAAGGCCAGTGAATCCTAGAATTGAACCTTTAATGGTAGATGAGTTGCAAAAGCTCTTAGAATCAAAGATTATTTTTCTAATAAAGCACTCAACCTGGGTATCAAACCTAGTGCCAGTAAGAAAAAAGAATGGTGACATAAGACTCTGTGTAGATTTTAGAGACCTGAATAGGGCATCTTTGAAAGATCATTACCCCCTGCCCTCTATGGAACAAATTTTACAGACTGTGGCTGGATCAGAGAGATTTTTCTTGTTGGATGGTTTCTCTGGGTATAATCAAATATGGTTGGCTGATGAAGACTAGCATAAGACTACATTTACTACAAAATGGGGAACATTTGCATATGCTAAAATACCTTTTGGCCTTTCAAATGCTGGAGCTACTTTTTAGAGAGCCATGGATGTAGCATTTGGGGAGCTTATAAATAAAATCATTTTGATTTATCTAGATGAACTCACTATTTTCTCTAAAAATGTTGTGGATCATTTTGACCATTTAGAGGCTGTTTTTAAGAAATGCCAAGAGTTTAGAATATCCCTGAATCCCAAGAAGTGTATCTTTGCAGTACCTCAGGGTAAACTGTTAGGGCATATAATGTCAAAGGAAGGAGTCTCTATTGATCCAGAAAGAGTCACTGCCATAATGAATCTATCTCTGCCAGTCAATAAGAAAGCAGTTCAGTCTTTCCTGGGGAAGATCAACTTTGTCGGCTAGTTCATATTTGACTTTGCAGGTCTAATTAGACCCATGACACTGTTGCTAAAGAAGGACCTAGTTTTCAAAGGAATGCAGAGGGGAGTCAGGCTTTTGAAGAGATCAAAAGAGCCATTTCAATAGCCCCAGTACTCAGAAACCCAAACTTTTCTAAGTCTTTCATAATGTATGTGTATGGAGGAGAATTCAATGTTGCTGTTGTTTTAACTCAAAAAGATGAACAACAAGGAGAGCACCCAATAGCCTTTTTCTCCAGAACTCTCAGAGAATATGAGGCTAGATATAATTTTGTAGAGAAGCAGGCATATGCCATGGTAAAAGCCCTCAAAAAATTCAGACATATGGTAACATGAAATAAGATTCTGATATTAGTGGCTCATCCTAGTGTAAGAGAATATATTATGGAGGGTGAGATCACTGAGAAAAGAGCCAATTGGATAACAAAGATCCTTGAATATGATGTGGAGGTCAGACCCACTAAGTTAGTCAGGGGCAAAGGATTGTGCCAATATATGGCTCAAGACATGGAGAGTATGATGACACAAGAAACAAAAAGAGAGGATGTATTGAAAATCCAAGAGGTTGATCAAGATTCTTGGGTCACAAACAGAATACAATTTATGAAGCACGGGATTTTCCCAAATGAGCTCTCCCATGACAAGAGAAGATATTATAGACAACAAGGGGCCCATTTTGTATTAATTGACCATATTCTTTTTAGAAGAAATGTTGATGGTATACTTTTGAGATGTATAGAAAAGGATGAAGCCCAAATAATATTACACGAGTTACACCATGGAGCCTCAGGAGGACACTTTTTAGCAAGGACCACTGCAATAAAAATAACTCAAGCAGGATATTTTTGGCCCACTTTATTTACAGATTGTTATCAACTAGTTAAAGAGTGCCAGTCTTGTCAGTTTTATACAAGGAAAAGAAGAAATGCAGCAATGCCTCTAAGCCCCATAATTGTGGATGAACCCTTTCCCCAATGGGGTCTAGATTTCATTGGTATGATCAATCTAGTGTCAAGTATGGGACACAAATGGATCCTAACTGCCACAGATTACTTTACCAGATGGAGTGAAGCAGTACCACTCAAGGAAGCAACAGAAAAGGTAATATTAGATTTTCTAGAGGGTATTACTACTTGGTTTGGTCCTCCTCGTACCATTATATTAGATAATGCTAAAGCATTTTTGGAACAAAGATATCTAAATTTGCATTAAGAAATGGGATTTACTTGAAGACTTCTTCAAACTATTACCCTCAAGGTAATGGCCTAGTGGAATCTACTAACAAGAACCTAATCAGACTCATTAAAAGGATAGGGACAAATTATCACAGAGAGTGGCACAAACTACTTAACACAGCACTGTAAGCTGATAGGATCACACCAAAGCAAGTGACAAAGATGTCTCCATATGAATTAGTGTATGGAAAACCAACAGTAATGCCACTGAGCCTAGAGATCCCTACTTTGCAGTTATTGAAATAGATAGAGATTGAAGAGAATGGTCCCATGCAAGTTAGACTTGCTGAATTACTGGAAGTACAAGAGAAAAGAGAAAAGGCACATGAGTCACTAATGAAACATCAAAAAATAATTAAAGACTCTTTTGACAAAAAGATTTCAAATCCATTTTTTGAAGTTGGCTCACTAGTATTAAAATGGGATGAGAGAGCTGCCAAGTCGGGTCGACACAACAAATTTGAATCACTATGGACTGGTCCTTACAAAATCCGTTCCTGTCAGCAACAAAATTCTTTTAAGCTTGAGACCATGGAAGGTGACCCTGAAGAGATTCCTATGAATGGGATCTATCTGAAGCATTTCAATTAAGCAGTGTCTCTTCTGTATCATAGTTAGCTAGTTTCCTTTCCTTTTATTGTTTTCCTATTTTCCCGCTTTCCTTTTCAATAAGTGTTCTGTGAACATGTGTTAGTAGTGCAAGCCCCTTCTCTTCTTGAAAATCTCGTGTTCACTAAGGTTGTTTCCAATCCCCAAAATCCTTGAAAGTACACACTTTCGCAGTTACTCCCGTAACATTTCTGACACTCCTTTCCACGTGGATTTTGAAAGATACACTAACTATTTCTTGGCGTTAATGCCATTTATAAGATGAGATGTGTCATTAAAGCCCCATTAATTAGAGTTAAATCCTAAGTGTGGCTTTCATTTGCTTCCGTATCTTTGTTGTAAATCACTGTTGCCTGTAATTCCCATCCCTAGCAAGCACCTCCTAGCTGAGTGTCACTTTTGTAACGCAGTTTTTGTCTTTTTCGGTGTCAAAGTTTCCCACATTCTCCCCGCAGAGACAGATATGGCAGAGGCACAGTCTTCTCAAGAGGGACTTGGGATCTATAAGTCAATTGACAGGCTTTTGAGCAGTAAATCATACGCCTCAGTGCTCGCACAACCCAAAAGAACCTATTCAAGAATGAGGGTCCCTGAGGTAGGGTATTCTGTCGACCCAGTGAAGGTAAAGGATTTTGCAGATGGCATCTTTGACCCGGCCCTTCAAAAATCTACCAGGACTCTTCAAGAAGGGGCACACCAGAGATGCATTCAAAAGGCGAAGAGTGGACAGTCTGAAACTTTTGGAATGAGGATTTGGACCTCACAGTTGGCACAGTTCATGGTTCCAAATGTGCACCTATGTCCCGACCCAATTGATATATGCGCGGAGTTGTTTCATGCGCCCTCAAATACCATACAACAGGGTCCTTTTATGGTGCAAATCACACCCAAAGCCATAAGAGACATGCTGGCCCTGCAACACAATCGAACGACCACATTTCCCACTATTGCTAAAATGTAAAAGACATGGGAAAATGTCAACAACCAAATCAGGTTCCTCAACTCAGAAATGCAGTTAGGGGATGAGAACACCCAGATGCCCCAGCTACCTGCAGGAAGGGCACAATTTAGCCAAGCCAGTCAAGAGGCACTGTCAATGATATCTTTCATTTTTGGGATGAAGGAAGACAATACAGTCTACGTCTGGCAAATTGCTATCCTTTTCAGATTAAAGACTATGGACAAGTCATAAGAATACCGGCTGGATTTCTCAAAATGAATTGCTTACTCCATGGCCGATAAGCTCCTCAATTTCAAAACCAAGGGAGTTTTCAGGTATTCTACTTATTTGTTCCATTTAATGTTGTATCAGAACCACATTATTTTTGCACAAAATATGCAATTGAATATGTATGACCCAGATTTTGGTCATAATAAAACTATTCCTGTGTCTGCATGGACACATGTGCTATCTGAGGCATCAGACCCTTATGAATTTTGGGAACTCTTTGTTGCCCCTGCCTTTTGCCATTTGAGTCCTGAACCTGTAGAACATAGGTTGACACAGAGCATTAGGGGTTTCATGACCAATTGCCTAATCCCATGTGATTATTTCTTTGGGGCACAAAACACTATCATTAGAGTCCATGGCTTCAATGAGGAGCCTATGCTGCTACCTAAAATTTTGACCCCTAGGATAGCATTTCTAGAAGTAACTCGGCAAGTGTCCGTGGTCGACAATGAGTTTGGCACTGAGAAGAAGAAGAAAAAGATGTATGACATCCCTTGGGTCAAAAGAAACATGGCCCTAGAAGTCAAAGATGCTGAACAGCTATTGCTAAGAAAGCTTGTTGTCCTTGGAGTCTTCATCATTGAAGACAAGTGGAGGTATGACCCAGATAGTTTTATGGCCTCTTGGGTTAAAAACAACAAGGTCTTGGCTAAAATAGTACATGAGGGTCGGCCTTTCTGGGAAGACAGGTGAAACCCTAAAGAGGACAACCCAGACCTATATGTGGAACTAATAGACTTGCCCTTTGAAGGGCTCAGGTCATGGAAGACCTTTTATGTTAAACAAAAGGAATTTGACCCTAAGTTACGGATGACCTCCGGTCTGAGAAGGGCATTAAAAAACAAAGAGTGGAAGCCAGAGAAGATTGAAGCGTATTGGAAGTATAGGCAGGAGATCTCAGAGATCACCCATTCATTTGGAAATGTTGACACTAATGAAAAATGGGAGTCAATTTGGGATGAGTGGCATCCATCTCTAGTCTCTAGCCCTGATACAAGCAGGATTCAAAAGAAGGGCGAAGAGTCTGAAGAGGAAGCTGAGTCAACTCATGCAATGCAAGGAACATGACAACTCTCATTTGCAGTTCCTATATCTTCTTGGCCCCAATCTCTCAGTACTTTAGAGAAACAAAAGGGTGTGGTGTCATCACCAACTGGAGGAACTCCAACAGCTTCAGTATCTGGGGTTTCCAGGTTTGCTCCTTTGAAACCACTAGTGTTGGTAAATGTGGCAGAGAAGGAATTAGAAGAGGACACGGGAGAAAGACCAAGGAAGCATAGGAAACTACACCTGCAGGAAGAGTCAGAAGAAGAAACAAAACCACTACTACAGCAACTACCAGCCACATCTGCTGCACCTCAGGTAAGTGTTTCTTCTCCTTTATCCCCTCTGTCTCTTTCTTCCACCTTAGGGGTGGTAATCCCAACTAGCCAAACATTTGTACCCCCTGCCACTTCTGCTGTGCCCACATCACTACTTGCCCCAATTGTCAGTCCTCAGGCCATGTCTTCATAGGCCATCTCATTGCCACTTTTTTCCCCCTCTGCTCCAAAAAGAGCCCCTCCCCAAATTTCCCCCTAGCCAACAATCATTAGCTATTCCTTATGGTTTACCTCAAGGTCATCCCTTTGCTAGGGGATACATTGCTTCTCCTCCCACTTTCCAATCTCAAGCAGATACAACAAAAAGGGCTAGAGAAGCCAGAATGGACAAAAAGAGAAAGAAAGAAAACAAAAGCTTGGCAGTGCCACACATGAGGTCACTGTTTGACCCTATTCAACATCAGTTGATAGTCACACATTTGTCCCCAAATGTGGTGAAGCCCAATGAGCAGATGCAGCCTCAGGATTTTTTAATGAATGTTGTTGCCATGGACATGTCTCTTTTCTGACCACAAGATAGGGTCGAGCTACTTAATGAAACTACATTTGCTGTTGCAACTGACTACTTGAAAGTGTCTAGGAAGTTGTAGAAAGTTGAAGATGACTTAGCTCAGGAGAAGACAAATAGTAGCAACCTTGCTAGAGAGTTGCAATCTAAGAAGGATGAAATAGAGAATCTGAATAAACAGTTGCAAAATACTATTTCATGTTAGATCCATCAAGCAACTCAGGCCCAAAATGCTTCTCTAAAAATGGAGCTAGCTCAGGAGAAGGCCGCAGTAAATGTTCTAAGGCAAGAGAAGGCCACATTGGAAAAGAAATATTAAGACAAGTTGCAACAAGCCACACAATTTTAGCAACAGTTGCTGAGTGAACAGAATGCTGCTGCTGCAATACAGGCACAACTCCTAGCTGAGCAACAAACAACAAAACAACTAACACTTGAGTTAGCTAACATGCCACAGAATGCTGGAGTTCTAAATCTGGTCAAAGAGCTATATGTTTCAGTTTGGAAATGAATCTCTGAGGAGATTGTCCAGCTAAGGCCATCATTAACATTCCTGTTAAATGCACAACAGTTCTACGAGAAAGTGGAATCTTTGGTTCAGGCCACTCTGTCTATTGTTTCTTTGAGAGTTTCTGATTCTCAACTGTTGCTAAAGAAACTATATGACACAATAGATGAAATTTTGTCAGCAACAGGGATTAGTGACAGAATGATAGTTGCAAAGAAGGTAAATGAAGTTCTAAGTTGCAACTTAGCTGCCACAAACTGCCAGGAGCTCCTAGATACTGTCAAGGAAGGAGTCAAGGATATGAAGAAACACAAAGGATTTGGTGCAACTGGGTCTTCCATCACCATTTCCAGATAATAATATTGTACTGATGATTGATGATATCAAGGCCCTGCTTTTAACAAGGCAAAATGATCAAACTATTTTTCAAGGTTTAAGTGATTCTTCATCAGTACAAGAGGTGGAAGCTATCTTGATACCAATGGCCCAGCTGGAGTTTCAATTAAAGGCCGCGGTTCAAATTTTGCAGACATTTTCTCACAAAGACATTATTAATCTTGATTTTGCCTTTCAAGATTTATAGAGTAAGCAGGGACTCTTTGATTCGAAATGGTCTGTTTACCAAACAGCTTTGCAGAATTTGTGACCCTGTGTTGTATTTTTATATACATATATTTTTGCCAAATATTGGGTTCTTTTTGAGCAGGCTCAAAAGTCCTAGGGTTCGCCAAGAACTGTAGAGTAAAAGACTACATTTTGTTTCAGTGGCAACGTATTTGCGGGTTACAGTTTTGTGTCTATGGATGTATCTAAGTATGTCTACGAGGGTTTCTTATTGCCAGTGGATGCAGAATTCGCAAAGTATCGAGCCCCAGTTCAAGACGCATTTTGTTTCTAAGTTACGACTTTAGAGCAGAGCGTACCACATAGCATAAATGTTTCAATACAGTTTAAAGTTTCAACCCTACGAAAGGCACCACATGTCATTAGCGGAGAGACTCCCTTTAAGTTTTAGCATGAGCATGAAAGGAGACATGTGTCTTTTGTGATAGCTGCAGGACCTGCCAAGTGTTCAGCTTCCACATGTTTTGTTTCTATATATTTTGATGCTAAGTAAAGGATGGAGGTGGGCCACAGTTTGCATTATCAGTGATGCAGAGAGTGCCACATGGTGGATGCGGTGCCAAAATTAAAAGCTTTTTGTCCCTTTCTCCGGTGATACTTAAATGTTTCTTAAAGGATGCAGAACCTGACATGTGTCAACCTCCGCATAAGTTTCAAAGAGGTTCAAATAAAGTTCTAAGTATTGTAAAAAGTGCCACGTTTCAGCTGTTGTGCACGCGGAGTTCACCACCTGTCCCTGTTTTCCTCCTTTTGAAAGTTACCGAGCGGTAAGTAGTGGGTCCCATTTCTAACGTATCTTAAAGTTTCAGAGCCACGGAGCGCGACAATTATCACTTGCGGAGTTCTCCTGAGCATAAAAGACACAGTTAAGTAAAGTGTTGTGGATAAAGACACGTATATGTTTCTAGTTACTGCGGAAGGCGCCAAGTGTCATTTTCTTGTTTCTTCCCAGGAGATGAAAGATTTTCAAAGTTATGCACGTGGACGCTACCATCTGTCGAGGAGTTTTAAGTCTTAAGTATGCAGAAGCTGCCAAGTGTCTGTCCCTTATAAGAGGAGGTATGCCGCATATGTTTTGTCCCAGCTAATGAGCTTGCAGGAAGGAGTAACTGTTGTAGATTCGAAAGATCTTTTCTGTTAGAGACTTCCAGTTACCTCTAGTTCGGTTGGGCCGTTGGGATTTGATTGTTGCAGACAATCTAGAGTCGATCTTGGGCTATAAATATGTAACATTTGTAATGAATTGGGGAGTTCAAGTTCTTAGTTTTTGATATAGAGAAATTCATACAATTTCCATAGATAGTTTTCTGTCAGAGATTTAAGAGAGAAGTTTGAGACCTTTTGTTGTGACCAGTGAATATCATTTGCCTTTATTTTGTTATTCTTGAGTTAGAAAGTGAATGTAACTGTGCATGTATCTGTGCCTCTTATGTTGCTAGAAAATTAATGAGAAAAACTAAGTTCTGTGCCTTGGTTGATATTTCTTGTGTCATTGCAAATTGTCTGGTTGTGAGCCTTTGATTTTATTCATTTCATCTGTTTATGTTAATCATGCAGTGTCTGGTCTTTGATGTAACTGAATCTTGAGGATATCTTCATTGTGCTTAGTTGAGAGAAACATTTTACTTAGGCGCATCACCATAGATAGATTTGATTTTAATTGTATATGTAATCCTGTTTACTTCTTACCCTTTTCCCCAAAACACTTTTAAGATAGAGAAGAGCCAGCTTCTTTAAAAATCTGGAGGTTGTTTCAGGTAGCAAGTCCCACACTCCTGAAACTTCCCATGTTGGTGTTGGAACCTACGCAATTTTATACATCAACAGTTCCTTCGACCCTTCATGATGCTCTGGAGATAAACAAATTAATTCTGGCAATATGATCAATATACTCTTAGGTTGCATAAGTACTTGTAGTAGATACCATTTCTTTCATAACAAACTCAAGAGTAAAAATCTTTTCTAATTTCTCATGTGTACTTTTCATGACTGTAGACTCATAATTTACTATATTTAGAGCCATTGGTAATAACTAGGCAAGTTCTTCCCTCCAGACATCCTATTCTCTTAGATCGCCCTCATCAACAAAAAGCTAGGAAAAGATAGATCCAATAGTTGATCAAATTCATTGAGGTCTTGTGTGAGTTCAGTGTTGAATCTCTCATGTATGTCAATTAATTCATCATATTCTTTGAGGACATGTACATTAACATCCTCCTTGGACGTTAGTTCTTCTTTCTTTTCTAGCATTCTAAGGTGCAATCTCTTATGTTCTTGATATGCAACATATGACCCTTTGTGTATTATCTACACCTTATCAACATGTGCAATCATTTTTTCAAATCTATTCTGGATCAATTCAGAGACCACCTTGTATTTAATAGTCTTTATCTCTGTCTCCAATTGATCACCCATCTTTTGGAATTGCTCTACCTTAATCTTCCAATAAGTAGCATCAGCTCTGGCCTCCACCACTCTTTTGTCAGATTCTAGGTAAGGTGAATAGCTACTTGATGATGATGGCAACCTATCCTTATAATTGGCAAATTCTTGCCTTAGTTTTTCATTCTATAACTTGTATGCTTTATTATTCCTTACCAATCGCTCAATTTGAGCCTTTGTGAATCTGGCAACATTCACATTCAAATTTGCAGTATCCATTGGGTCAATGTCCTCAAATCTTTGCACAAAAAGATGGCCAAAAGCCTTATCTGGGTAATTAATTATCAGATGACTTTTATTTGGTGGGTACAAGGCCCACATTAATAGGGTAGCATTATCTAGATCAAAGCCTAACCCATAAATAACTTTGTCTACTCCCTCAGCACTCAACTATACTTTTTTATCCTAATTTCTTCTGAAACTGTCAAAGATAACGGCTAAAGTCATATCCCATCCAGATACCAACAAGACTCCTACTTCTTCAAGCAGTGCTCTTCCCTTTTCTAGAGTTATATTCTCCATTTCTTTATCAATTTCTATTTGGAGCTTCTTCAATGCCTCAGCCTCCACTTCAGGAGTGATATTTTTCATTTTCTCCCTAGCCTATTTGCCTTTGTACTCATATAGGAAGGCTTTGAACTCAGTAGTTTTAACAAAATCATCATCTGAGACAAATCTTTTGCTTGCCATGTGTTTGATATCATCTGACAGCTCATCAGGAGCTTCCATTGTAACAAATTCTCTTTCCACAGGGGGCTTATATTTGTTAACCATAGGCTGGAATGCCTGCAAGTTTTCATCCTCATCCCCACTTTTCTCTTCTTTTTGTTCAATGTCAAAGGTAATATCAGGTGTTGGCTATGGGGATAGATGGCTGAGAGGAGCTTCATATTTAGTCTGTGTATTTCTGACGCTCTTACTTCTTTCAAAAACCCACGAAGGCACATTTTCACTCAATGTTGCCTCATTAGAAACCAATTTTTCTAATCTTGAGATAGGATCACCAATCTCAATAAAGGCCCTTTCATACACAAGATTATTTGAAACTCTCCATGATTCTGCTAGCATTACCCTATGATACTTATTTCTCCTTTCAATGGCAGATTTTTCATCAACATTCCTGATTAGATCATCATGTACAAAAAGAGTATGCTGATATCTTTTCAACTTATGACTCACTTTGACATTATTTATAAAATGCATAGGGTCAAATTTCTCCCTAGCATTCCCTTTAGGCATTCCGGAATGATCTAATTTCTTCTCAATTGCTTCATACCCCTTTTCAGAAAAAGCAGTAAAATCTCCAAAATGTAAAGTACTCGGCATAAAAGATTGTTTGTTATGATTTTTCAAATGCATAAAATCGGAAGAGGCTAATTGTCTCACAATTTCTAAATAGGCAATTCTATCAGGGAAAGTCTTTGGAAGCAAGAGTGGTGCTCCTTCATACCCAAAAACTCTATTTTTTGTGCAATCATTATAGGCATACCAATCACCCCTATTATGATTAATTTTCTTATCTTTATCCATATCCTTAGGTCTGAGAAACCTTTGTATAGCAAGTGACAAATTCTAATTACATAGATGTCCCAACAAACCATATAGTAGCTTCACAAAATACTCTTCAAAATACAAGTAGTATGATTTATCACATCTACTATCCCAGATAGTTGTCCACATTTGTATGGGTTTAATGTTTCCATCCCTATCCAAATCTCTGACCCTACTCATTCCACAGACCTATGTTCTATCCTTCATATAGAACAAGATGCATAAACAAGGAATAGTGCATGAACTTAACACCTCCCTTCTTACTTTTTGTAACAACCAAATCATTATGGAGATCATTTGCAAGATACCTAGCATTATTTGATGGTCGAGCCTCTTGGCTCTGCACATCTGTTGTCAAAACCATTGGTGCCACTTCCATGAATGTAGGGGCATCCAAGCCTAACACTTGACAGACATGATAATAAGTGTATTAAAAATATTTCTCCAATAAGTCGACAGAATATGGGGGATCTTCTACCCCAGAAAACACCTTGAGCCAATTGTTTTCATCACGAGGCCTATGAAATGGCAGCCTCCACCTCTTATAACTATTGCTCAGATTGTGATATTCATTTAGGAGGTCCCTAATCTTGAACTTCATGTCGAGACTGGTATCTAATTGAAATACCATGGATATATAATCCCTGGTGATGGGGATAAAGGCAAATCCATCTTTAAGCTCAATCATATGAGTTTGTGGATTGTATCTATCTGTCAACACTTTGAGCAATTCCACATTTACAAACACATTAGGCACCACTAATTTCCCCAAGTTTAACATCTATGGATTTGAAATAGGTTTATGTCTATACATTTTCCTATAGTGATATATAAATAGGTCATACCCTCTTATCGAGGTCCATGAGTCACCTACTCGTTTGTTCACATCTTCCAATTTTTCAGCTTGGGGGTTCAAATGGGCGTTTCTCCTGGACCTCTGTCCAGAACTTGAGCATTAGTCTATCAAATCTTGGTTCAAATGTCTCTCTTCTATTTTTTGCCTCCTTTTAATGTTTTCAGTTATGTTTTTCATGATAGAAGAGGAGAAGCTATATCTATGTGTTTATACTTCAACAAGTCTATGTATACTCTACAATTTTAAGCTTGAGCTTGGGGTACTTACCTGAATAAGCTTCTTCTGGTTACCAAATTGCTGCCCTTAGCCACTCACTGCCTTGATTTTTCTTGATTGCTTAATGATTTCCAAAATCCTCTTGGAGATTGATTTTGCTACACTCAGCTCTGGTTCATTGATGGTATCTTGTGGCAAATTTCATATTAGCGCAAGAGTAATTAATTCATTTGAATGTGAGTCATTTGATCTGTGCCAAATAGTCTTGTCAATAGCTCATCGAGATGACCCTTTTATGTTCTTATCAAAAATTTTCTCTTCCCCTGATGTTCTTTTTATTCCTTTTACTTCCTTTGGGATTTCAGAATGATCCTAGATGGCAGCATACCGATATCACGACTTCCTCCCAAAAATCCCTTTTATGAAGTCTCTTTGATATTTGCTTTTCTCCTCGATGTCTCTTTGCTTAATATATCGTTCGCCTTTTTGGAGGGACTAGGGTTTACCTCACTCCGACATCTCGGAGTCTCTTCGAAATACTCTCAATGTTCTCCTTTATTCATAAATGTTGTCGGCATATCGATGAGAATGGAAATCACGTTACTCCAATATTCTAAAGTCATCTCAAAATTATTTAGTTATCTTTTATAAATGCCATCACTTTATTGACATGACACATTTAAGTGTCATGCCAATATACATCTGTCTCTTCCATATGCTTTTGGTGTTTTCATAATATCGAAGAGACCCTTAAATGACTTACTTTGATAATCCTTAGTCTCTTCGATCTTTCAGTCCCTTCAATTTTTTGATGTTAGCTTGATATGTCGATGAGTCGTACATTCATGTCCCTTGGTGCTTTCAGATTATCAAAGAGACTCCAAAGTGAGTCTCCCCAAAATGGTGGTTTCTCACCAATATCCTTCATATTACTTATTCAAGGGACCCTACAGTAAGTCTTAGCGAAACTAAAGTGTTTTTCTGATATGACTTTTGCTTTTAGGGTGAAGGCGACAAGACATGAATTCATTAGGGTTAAGACTCTTGGTTGAATGAATATATTATTTTGAGTAGGGAAAAATGTAAAATAGTATTTTAGGGGATAATATTATGGCAGGAAGTGGATTTTTTATAAAAAATTTAGGGTTAAAATTTTGTTCCAACAACTCACACCCACTCAATGGGGAGACCATTGTCAAGTTTATGATGCCTTTACTAGGAATCTCTGTACCCTTAGGGGTATGTATTTTACTTGATTTTTACACCCATCCTCATTAACAAGGAGCATGTTCCAAGTCAGGCTTAAACTCAAGTTTCTGTCATTATATTGCTCCTTCATTACCACTGTATCCAAGCTTGGTGAACATAATTTAACTAATTTTATTTTTAATTCAGTGGGTTGGTAAGAACTCACTAAGTCACCCTCCCCCTTTGTTGAGTGCACTATCAAGTTGAGGTTCCCATTTTGCCAAGATGTCCCAACCTTTGGTCATATGTAATTTGCTAAAATTCACAAGGCATGCACCTAGCCTCAATCACAAGTAGCACGCACCCATAAAATCTTAAAACTAAGTAATTATCATAGCATTGCTTTGCCTTGTTACTAGACTATGGCCTGCTAAACAAATTATGTTAACTATATTTTGAATATGTTAATATTTTAACAATTTAAATGATATATTTAGAGGTATGGAAATCACTGTCATCAGTACCAACTGATTCATAAGTCTTAAGATTTTTTGAAACACAAAGCAGGATGGTGTTGAGGCCTATTTTAAGTGCCCCAAAGAGGATATAGAAGATCATAGGATCAAGGTGGTTCCCTGCAAAATTTTGATTGGGGAAAATGGGATATGGTCTATCATTTGCAAATAGATGCTTGGGGATGCTCCCATATACCTGAAAATGCAAACATGGAGTGCATTAGTCCATGATCCACATCTCAAGTTAGTGAGAATAACTCTTCCATACAATTAGGTTTTTTGATATAGTTATGAAGATCTATTGGCATATTATGATGTGGTCTCTACTATGTAGGCTATTTGATGGGCTCAAAAAAGGAGTTTTCATTACTCAAAGAGAAAAAAAGACCAGTACTACTGTTGTCATATCTAGTTCAGGTATATGTGGGTCCCCTGCTAATTCACGAAAACTTTAAATTGCTTTGGTGTAGAGAAAGGCTAACCATGTTGTCCCTGATGGCACTACTGGAACTTATATGTGTTGGACACACCTAAATAATGAGAGGGGGTGAATCATTATTCAAACAAATTTTAAACCCTCCAGAGCAAATTAAAACTTAAACTTTACAGCATTAATAGAAACATAAAAGATCAACACAATACACAACACCACATAACACTAGATGTACGTGGAAAACCTGAAAGGGGAAAACCACGGTGAGGATTAACTCACAATATATGAAGCTCTTTGCTATAAAAACTACAACTTTGTTTTTGGGCTACAACCCAAGGAAGCTACTACTCCCTGCAAACTTTGTTTTAGGGATTCAACCCAAGGAAGTAACTACTCCCTGAAAAAAGGTTTTCAGGTCACTCCCAAGGAAGCTACAACTCCCTACAAACTTTGTTTTAGGGCTACAACCCAAGGAAGCAACTACTGCTTGAATTGAGAACAAACTCATAAAAGATTACAACATATCAAATTCCTTCTATTGTCTGAAACTGACAATGAAGCTCACTCCTTTTAATGATTGCATCAGTTAGACACACTCTTCACTTCCCTTCTGTCACATAAATATCTTCAAGATGAATTTGAACAAGATCTGTCACTTCTTCTCTTTCTCCTTCAGTCACACATCATAATGCATTAGACATCCACATTCTGCTTCTCACATTCACACTCACAATCATACTTCACCTAGATTAACTAGGTTTACAATATATACATGATATTACATTGATTACATTATAAGTCGGCTAGAGACAAGAATATTACAATTACAAGTCAGCCAAAGATCAAACAACCATGAAACGTGTAGAGGACAAGCCCTAACATGAACTACATGCAACAACAAGAAGAGTTGTTGGGATAAGGTGCCATTAACCTTGTAAATCCCAATATTTAATTTATTCCATTTATTATATGTAATTTGTAATTATCCATGAGGAGATGTACTAGTTTCACTGGCAGGGGTAATTTCAGAGTAACCAAAGGTAATTACGGAGTGAATTTTACTGTTAGAAAATGTAAAAACTCAAAGTAAATGAGGGTAGGCATTTTCCCTTGAGGAATCTACTATATTTGGCATGTATGACAACTATCATAATGTTTGGTAAGTGAATCTATGATAGCTACAAGTTGTCATAAGATTCTATGATTCTATGACACATATGATGGATATGTTAGTTGTATATTTGCTATATTTAGCCCCAGGTGCCTATCTTGGAAATATACTCTTTTGTGGAATCTATAACGCGTCATAAGATGCTGTAAGAGGCCAGATTTATACTTGGGACCCAACTTTTGCATGGTTGTTTTTGGACAAGTGGAAGGTGCTTGTAAGATGGCATTTAATGTTTGCATGTTGGGGAATCTCATGAGAGAGAAGGTGAACACCTAGGAGGAGTTGGAAAACATTTCTATAAGTATTTTCCATGTATTTGTTGCTAGAATATAGATTTTAAGCACTCAGGTGCTGCCAGGATGCTGTCGGATTGAAGACTAAAGGAGAGATTGGTGGTGGTGTTGTATTGTACAATCTTTTGAAGATTAATACAAACATTGGGCCTCTTTCCTGTGTGGATTTCTTTACCCACAAGGGTATTCTCCACATTAAACATTGTGTCATTGTGTCTTGTGTTGAGTTCTTCATGTTTGGCATTTTCTCTGTAGTGGGTTTTATGTTTTGTTACAATATCCATTGTTAATAACACACAGTTAAAGATTGTAGAAATTTATATTGAATCAAATTTCCATTGAAGTAGTGTTGCTTTCATTTCTAACATTTGGTATCAGAGCCTGGCCAGCTTTGACTCTTGGGTGGTAGTGTGGAAGTTGTAGCTGCAGTGGGAGATTTGGTTGTGTTTGTTTTGCAGATCTTGTGTTGTTATTATGGCTGCATCCACCGTTGCATCAACCTCTCGAATGGACATTGAGAAATTCAACGGAATGGGGTATGAGTTGTGGAAGATGAAAATAGAAAATTTGTTGGAAGAAAGAAACCAATGGTTGGCTGTTCAAAAAGAGAAGAAACCTGATGATGTCTCTCCAGATTAGTGGGAAAAACTAGATAAGAAGGCATGGGGAACCATCCGTTTGTGTCTATCAGATTCTGTTCTGTTGAATGTCACAAAGGAAGAGACTGCACACAAGTTGTGGAAACGGTTGGGTGAGATCTATTAAGCCAAGAGTATGGTAAATAAACTTTACTTAAAAAGAAAATTATTTTCCTTGAAAATGAAAGAGGGTGAGTCAGTTGCAGAGCATTTAAATTCATTTAATTTATTGATGAGTCAGCTTGCTTCAGTAGATGTTGAGGTTGATGAGGAAGATAAATGTATCTTGCTTCATTGTTCTTTACCTGAGTCTTGGGAGAATGTTATCCTTTCTATCACTGCTAACCTCACAAATCTGAAGTTGGATGCCCTTGTTGCAGTTTTACTGTCACAGGAATTAAGGAAGAAGACTTCAGATAGTTAAGGGGATGCTCTCAGTGTCAGGGGAAGGTCTAAGAAAAGAGGACCAAAGGGAGATTAGAAAGGGGCTAAGGACAAGTCCAAGGGTCGGTCTAAGACTCCTAGTAAAAAGAACAGAGTTAAGTGTTGGAATTGCGGTAAAAGGGGAAATGTGACGAAGGAGTGTAGAAACCCCAAGAAACAGTGGGAGAGTGCTTCAGATAAGTCCTCGAATGTAGGTGAAGATGTTTTACTTTTTGCATGTAATGTTGTTTCTAATGATCACTGGTTGGTTGAATCAGGATACTCGTTTCATATGACCCCGCATAAGGAATGTTTCTCCACATATGAAGAATACGATGGAGGTAATATCTACCTTGGTGACAACTCTTCATATATGATTGTCGGGAAAGGCAAGGTATTGTTGTGTTTTAGTGATGGGAGGATTAAAACCCTCCCTAGTGTTTTGCATGTTCCTGGATTAGCTAGAAATCTGATTTTAGTTTCAAAGTTGAATGATTTGGGAATGCATGTGACATTTGAGAAGCATGGTTACAGATTGGTGAGAGGGAACTTGATGGTAGTGAAAGAGAAGAGATTCAGGAACTTGTTTAAGCTTGAAGCCACTATAGTTTGTAATACCTCTTATGTTTTTGAGGCTTCTAAAAACACTTGTATGTTGTGGCATCGCAGATTGGGCCACACAAGTAATAATGTATTAAAAACTATTAAGAATAAAGAATTGTTGGATGGTTTCTCTTATTCTGATGAGCACTTTGATTTTTGTGAGCATTGTGTGTTTGGTAAACAAAACATAAAATCATTTCCTTTAGGAAGCAATAGAGCAAAAGAGAAATTAGAAATTATTCATACGGATGTGTTTGGACCTGTGGATAATGAATTTATTAGAAAATATCATTAGTTTGTCACCTTCATTGATGATGTATCCAGATTTACATGGATTTATTTTATGAAACATAAATCTGAAGTTTTCACTAAGTTTAAGAAATTCAAAGTCTTAGTAGAGAACCAATCAGGTTTAAAGATAAAAATATTAAGATCTGACAATGGAGGGGAATATTCCTCTAAGGAATTTGATGAGTTTTGCAAGCATGCAGGTATAATAAGACAAAAGACAACTCCGTATACACCACAACAAAATGGTGTTGTAGAAAGGATAAATCAAACAATTATGGAAAGAGCTAGAAGTATGCTTAGTGATGCACATTTGGATAAATGCTTTTGGACAGAGGCTATGTGTATTGTTTGCTACTTGATAAACAAATCTCCTTGTAAGGCTCTTGATTTGACACCTTATGAAGTGTGGACAGGTAAGAAACCTTCTGTTTCACATTGAAAGGTTTTTGGCTGTGAGGCTTTTGTTCATGTGCCTAAGGAAAAGTGATCTAAGTTGGATCCAAAAGCTGAAAAGTGTACATTCATTGGATATGGTGATAATATCAAAGGTTATAAGCTTTGGAATCCACTAACCTGCAAGATTATCTTTTCTAGAGATGTTATTTTAAGGGAAGTTAGAGCTATTTCTAAACCTAGGCAGCCAAAAGAAAAAGAAGAAAAGGTAAAGAAGGTGTACTTTGATTTAGAGTAGCAAGATGCACCTTAGGAAGAATAGAATGATGGATTAGGGGGTGAAGAAGAAGAAGATTCGAGTAGTTCTGATGAAGATGAATCTATTGTGACAAAAGAAGTTGGTGCAGATGATCATGCAAAAGAATAAGTAGAGTCTTTTACTCCACCCTTGAGGAGATCCACAAGACAACAGAATCTAGTTGATAGGTATAGCCCACCAAATTTCCATTTGTATATGCTTTATTGAGTACTAACGATGAACCTAGATCCTACAAGGAAGCTATTTCTGCAGATGATAGCGAGTCTTGGCAGTTAGACATGCATGAGGAGATGATGGCTTTAGACTCTTGTAACACCTGGGATCTTGTTCATTTTCCCAAAGGAAGAAAGGCCATAGGTTGTAAGTGGGTCTTCAAGAAGAAGTTTAGAGCAGACGGGTCATTGGAGAAGTACAAGGCTAGACTGGTAACCAAGGGCTACTCCCAGAGAGAAGGAGTTCATTTTGGTGAGATATTCTCTCCTGTTGCTAAATTGAATTCTATTAGATTTCTCTTATCCATTGTGCAGCTTATGATTGGGAGATTGAGCAAATGGATGTTAAGACTGTGTTCTTGCATGAAGATCTTGGAGAAGAAATTTATATGCAACAGCCTACAGGTTTGAGGTAAAAGGAAAAGAACATTGGGTTTTTAGGTTAAAGAGGTCTCTTTATGCTTTGAAATAGTCCCCCAAAATGTGGTATCAAAAAATTGACTCATTTGTTTTGAAATTGGGTTTTGTTAGAAGTGAGGAGGATCACTGTGTTTACATTTATTGTGTTGATGATTCTATACTGGTTATTGCTTTGTATGTTGATGACATGTTTTTCAACAATACTAAGGGTATGATCGGTGAGCTTAAAGCCCAATGTTCAGGTGCATTTGAGATGAAGGATCTTGGTGCTGCAAGGTATATTTTGGGAATGGAGATCAGGAGGGATAGAGTTAACAGAAAGCTTTAGTTGTCACAAAGTAAGTATGTGAATACTATTTTGTAGAGGTTTAGTTTGCAGGACTGTAACCCAGTTAGAGTTCCTTTACTCATTGGTACTAAGATTTCATTAGATATGTGTCCAAAGATTGAGGATGATTTTGAGGATATGTCTAATGTGCCATATGCTACTATTGTAGGGAGTTTGATGTATGCAATGGTTTGCACTAGACCAGATATTGCCCAAGCAGTGGGAGTTTTGAGCAGATTTATGTCTAACCCTGGTAGACAATATTGGAATTATGCAGAGGGTGTTTAAATATCTTGCAGGTACTCTTGATCATTGTTTGGTTTATTCTAGTATTGATAGTGCTGATAAATCTTTGGACATACAGGGTTTTGTTGATGCAGATTGGGCAGGTGACTTGGATAGTCGAAGGTCCACTAGTGGCTATGTGTTTACTCTATTTGGAGGTGCAATGAGTTGGATGAGTAAGAGGCAACCCACATTTGCTTTGTCCACCACAGAAACATAGTATATGGCTGCTACTCATGTGTTTAAGGAGGTAGTTTGGTTGAGGAGATTGTGTACATGTATTGGATTTGATTGCAGGATAATTTAGATTGGTTGTGATAGCTAGAGTGCTATTTGTTTGGCCAAGAATCCATGTATCTTGCTCGGACTAAGCATGTTGATGTTCAGTATCACTTTATTTGAGAGTTGGTTGCAAATGGAGAGATTGAGCTAAAGAAGATAGACACTTAGGAGAATGTTGCAGATTCATTGACCAAGCCTGTGAGCACAAAGAAGTTCGTATGGTGCAGAGAGGCCATAGGCCTTGTTTCTAGTGCATGATTATTTTCTTTTGATTTCCTATGGGTTGATTTACAATGTATAATGTCAAGTGGGAGAATGTTGGGATAAGGTGCCATTAATCTTGTAAATCCCAATATTATATTTATTCCATTTATTATATGTAATTTGTAATTATCCATGAGGAGATGTACTAGTTTCACTGGCAGGGGTAATTTTGGAGTAATCAAAGGTAATTACAGAGTGACTTTTACTATTGGAAAATGTAAAAAATCAAAGTAAATGAGGGTAGGCATTATCCCTTGAGGAATCTACTATATTTGGCATGTATGACAACTGTCATAATGTTTGGTAAGTGAATCTATGACAGCTGCAAGTTGTCATAAGATTCTGTGATTCTATGATGCATATGACGGATATGTTGTATATTTGCTATATTTAGCCCCAGGTTCCCTCTCTTGGAAAGATACTCTTTTGTGGAATCTATGACGGTTATGACGCGTCATAAGATGCTGTAAGAGGCCAAATTTAGTCTTGGGCACCCAACCTTTGCATGGATATTTTTGCACAAGTGGAAGGTGCTTGTAAGATGGCATTTAATGTTTGCATATTGGGAAATCACATGAGAGAGAAGGTGAATGCCTAGGAGGAGTTGGAAAACATTTCTATAAGTATTTGCCATGTATTTGTTGCTGCAATACAAATTTTAAGTACTCAAGTGCTGCCGGAATGTTGTCTGATTGAAGACTGAAGGAGAGATTGGTGGTGTTGTATTTTACAATCTTTTGTAGATTAATACAAACATTGGGCCTCTTTCCTATGTGGAGTTTTTTACCCGCAAGGATTTTCTCCACATTAAACACTGTGTCATTGTGTCTTGTGTTGAGTTCTTCATGTTTGGCATTTTCTCTGTAGTGGGTTGTATGTTTTGTTACAATCTCCATTGTTAAAATAACATAGTTAAAGATTGTAGAAATTTATATTGAATCAAATTTCCATTGAAGTAGTGTTGCTTTCATTTCTAACAAGAGGAACACACCTTGCGAATCCCAACACATACTTAACCTGGTTTTAAACATCCTTCATCGAATAACATCTACACACTTTGCACAATTGAATTAGGTCGCCCTTAAGCAATAAAACATGAAGCTTGTAGCACATCAGTCATTACAACTTGGTAGTACTCATGAATGGATAATAATTACTTGTGCTTCTCCCAAATGAGTTGGCATGACTCATACAACATCTCCAAACACTCCTTGAACTTTGCACAACAAGGATATTGTGCTGCACACCTTCAACATACCTCAGTTGGTTAGGCAAAAGCATAACCTAGCAACACCTGCATTCTGGACCACAACCTATTCTAGAGAAACTAGAGGGAACATCACAAGATCATTAGGATTATTCTTCACCAGCCAATTCACCACCTCATACAGCAACAAGTTGGCGTAAGCCAACATACACTGAAACCAGTCACTGGGCAATACAGTCCTACACTCTGTCACTTACAACTTTCTCTACGAAGGAATAAATGATGTGAAACTTTGAATGTAGCATCTTTACAACCTTCTAAGCTTATATTTTGAACTGCATGACCATATCTTCAATGCAGACCATTTTACCAAGTAGTCTTCAAGGAAAATTCCTACAACAAAAACCTTCACCAACATCCGTAGACCAGAGCCTCCTTATAGAAACACAAACTTCCTTAGGAACAATAGGAGAGAGTATGCAACATGCTACAGACCATCATCAACATCTTCTTAGTATCAACATTAATTCTAATTCCCATCTTAATGTATCATCATGATATCATCTCTGCTAACAACAAACATACTCAACACAACTTTAATTGACATTGAACAAGGCATGACATTCAACCATGAACATCAACAACATCACTATTAGTACACCATCAACATAAGCATCAATGATAGCCCAAATTGAGTGTTGACATTAATGACAACCACAACAGTGACAACCTTAGGTAACATATGTGCAACAATCTCCCCCTTTGACATTGACAGCAACACACACCTACTCATTCCCCCCCTCTGACATCAAGGACAAAGGGCAACTACTTCTCCTCCTTAGGGCACAAACTCTCCTTTTCAAACTTCTCCCCCTTTGAAGTACATTTACTCCTTGAAGCAACTAATAGACTCCCCCTGTCAGCAACAACCACTACCTGCTCCCCCTAGAGGTAGCCAGCATAAGTCCAGGGAAAAGATATAGCATGAACTGCTCCCCCTGGATAGATGCACCAACTATGCATCTAGCAAGAAGGAGGGGTAGTTACCCCTAAATTCTACCGGAGATACTCAAATATATCCTTTACAAGAGCCTTTGTGAAAATATTTGCAATCTGATCCTTTGTTGGAACATAGACCAACTTCACTTCTTTATCTGCAACCATCTCTCTCAAAAAGTGATACCTGATTGATATATGCTTGGTTCTAGAATGCATCATTGGATTCTTGGAGATATTGATAGCACTAGTATTGTCACACGGAATAGGAATAGGCTTATCATATTGTATCTTGATATCCTTCAATGTTTGCTTCATCCACAACACTTGTGTACAACAGGATGCTACTGCAATATACTCAACCTCTATAGTTGATAAAGATACTAAATCTTGTTTCTTACTTTGCCATGAAACCAATATGATTCCTAAAATGAAAGCACCACCACTTGTACTTCTTCTATCATTAGCATAACCAGCCCAATTAGCATCAGTGTAAGCACTCAGATTAAAGTCATTACCCCTTGGATACCATAAGCCATAATCTGGAGTTCCCTTCAAATATATGAATATTCTTTTTACTACCTTCTCGTGAGTTTGCTTAGAATTAGCTTGATATCTGGAAACCAACATACTGCATGCATAATATCAGGTCTAGAAGCAGTTAGGTACAATAATCCTCCAATCATAGATCTATGAAGAGTCTGATCAACTTTAGGTGACTCATCTACCTTGCTCAAATGACAACTAGTAACCATAGGAGTACTTACTGGTTTAGAATCCTCCATACCAAAATTCTTCAACATCTCTCTAACATACTTAGCCTGAGAAACAAAGATACCATCATCTAGCTAAACAATTTGAAGCCCAAGGAAGAAAGACATCTCACCAATCATAGACATCTCAAACTCTTTCTGCATCTCTTCTACAAACCTCTTACACATATCATCATCTCCACCAAAGATATGTCATCAACATATACTACAACTATCAAAATCTTATTTCTCTCTTAATGTAAAGATTATTATTTGTAGTACCTTTCTTGAAACCTTGTTGAAGTAAGTACTTATCTAACCAAGCATACCAAGCTCTGGGAGATTGCTTGAGTCCATACAAAGCTTTCTTGAGTTTGCACACCATGTCTAGATCTTCTAATAGTTGGAAACCATCTAGTTGCTCAATGTAGACCTCTTCCTCTAAATCACCATTCAAGAATGCTAACTTGATATCCATCTGATAGACCTTGAAGTTCTTGTGAGCAACAAAGCCAAGAAACATCCTAATTGCCCTCATTTTGGATACTGGAGCAAAAGTCTCCTCAAAATCAATACCTTCAACTAGTGAATAAACCTTACACACCAATCTTGCTTTGTTCCTTACAACTTCACCATCTTCATTCAGTTTGTTCCAAAACACCCACTTTGTTCCTATAACATTTTTATCAGCTAGTCTGTGAACCAATTCCCATGTTTGATTCTTTTCTATTTGATTCAATTCTTCTTCCATTGCCTTCATCCATACATCATATTTGCTAGCATCAGAAAAGGTTTTGGGCTTTACCTTTGACAATAAACACAAATTCACTTGGTCACTTACTTTTGCAATCTTTCTCTTGGTCTACACATCTTCATTCTTATCCCCAATGATCTGATCTATTGAATGATTCCTCTGAACATACTTTGTTGGAGTCTTAGGGATCTACTTTGATTCTTGTTCCTTCTCTTCTTTCTCCTCCTCTTCTTCTTCTTCAATGTAGGGAGGTATATCACATCCGTAATCCTCTGGTTCTTTTGAGATCTGATACAAATCTTCATCTACCTTAACATTTATGCTTTCAATCATCTTTCCCAATCTCTTGTTGTAGCATCTATAAGCCTTGCTTTTGGTTGAGTAACCAAGAAAGTCCCCTTCATCACATATTGAATCAAACTTTCCAAGGTCTTCTTCATCTCTCTTGATGTAGCATTTTCTGCCAAAGATCTTGAAGTATCTGACAGTGGGAGCTCTTCCATACCATAGCTCATAAGGGGTCTTAGTGCTATTGACCCTCAATTGTACTTTGTTAAGCAGATAGACAACAATATGAACTGCTTCCTTCTAATACATATCAGGTAGATCTATACCTTTCAACATTGCCCTACCCATCTATTGCATAGTCCTATTCTTCCTCTCCACTACCCCATTCTGCTGAGGGGTCCTAGGAGCAGACAAATGTCTCCTAATACCATGGTCTTCACAAAACTTTTCAAATTCATTTGAAGTGAACTCACCTCCTCTATCAGATTTTAAGCATTTGATCTTAGCATCCATTTCATTCTCAACTATTGCTTTGAAAATTTTAAACTTATCAAAGGCTTCTGATTTTTCTCTTAAAAAAGTAACCCAAGTCATTCTAGAGTAATCATCAGTAAGTAACATGAAATACCTTTCACCTTGTTGACTTTTTGTTCTTGTAGAGCTGCATAGGTTAGTGTGAATCAGCTCTAGAGACATTGTAGAAGAATTCTCTTTGCTCTTGAAATTTGTCTTTGTTTGCTTTCCCATTTGACATTCCTTGCATAATTTGTTTGCAGGCTTGGTTATCTTAGGCATATCTCTCACTGCATGAATAGAGTTGATATTTACTATATTATCAAAGTTGATGTGTCCCAATTTCTTGTGCCACAACCAACACTCACCAGATTGAGCCAATAAACAGGTTCTTCCATTTACCTCTTTTAGATGATAGTTATCTCCATATGTCTTAATACCTTCTGCAACTAATCTTCCAGACCTTGCCTTCCTAATCTCATACCCACTGACATGAAATGTAAGATTGTATCCTTTACTACACATCTGACTGACACTGAGGAGATTATGCTTCAGCCCTTTGACATAGAGGACATCCTCAATCTTGTTATTTCCATCAATGGTTATAGCTCCCTTTCCACAAATTTGTGCTCATCACCATCAAACTTAACAGCTCCACCATTCCACTTCTTAAGGCTGATAAACTTCTCCCTGTCACCAGTCATGTGGTTAGAGCAACCATTGTCAATTACCCAAGCATTAGCTTCTTCTCTTGCATGAAAGGCAGTCCACACAACCATTGATTTTTCATTATCTTGGTTAGCCTGCAAGGTATCAAACTTTTTACATTTCCCAATATCAACCCTTTTGTCACCAACATTCAAGGTCATGCAAAGTGTTTCATCATTTGAATCATCATGATCCTCATCTTCTGAAGAATAACTGTTCTCTATGGAAGAAAGACCATTTTTGAACTTCTCTCTCTTGTTACTACCCCCTAATTCTTTAAAAGGACATTTAGAGGCAAAATGACCAACTTTCCCACAACTGAAGCATTTGAAAGGTAACTTACCTTTGTATTTGTTGGTGCCCTTCTTTAATCTTCTCACAATGTTTGCCTCTACCTCATCAAGGTCACTCTTGTCACTTGGATTTGCACCCTGTGTTGAAGCGCTTTTGCTACAACAATCTAGTGAAACATAGGAGTGATTTCCAGGCATGGGACCCTGCAAAGGAAATCAAACCTCCAGAGAAGGCTAGTTCCTTCCTCTGAATATGAAATTCAAAGTAGACTAAGACTAAACACTAGGAAAAGGGGAAGAAGAAGAAACTAAAAAGTAAAGGTGATTCACCAGGTTTGAATAAAGAATAGTGACAAAGCTAAAATGCACAAAATAACCAAATACACCTGATAAACTCACACAAATCTTGCAAATTTTAACAGAGGTAAAGAACAAAACATGATTGCAGGGAAATAAGCAACTACAAACAAACCAGTTCTAGATTACACGGAGCTAGAAAACAACATGAAAAGGTAAAATAAGCAGTATCTATTGATCAAAAGGCACGGTTACAATAGAAGAGGGTTCTATTTGGAGCACAAAAAATAAGTTTCTGTATCCAACTGTCGTTACATTGATTTTTCATGTATTTATACCATTTCATTCATTGACCTAAGTCACCTACTACATTATATTCGCCCCATGGGTCTGTCAAAATATATTTCTGCAAAGGGAATGTCTATGTATATCTGTCTTCAAAACATAAATGCATAAAATATCATGAGGATGAAGTAGTTGGGAAATATTTGCTGCCTTGAATACAAGCAACTGATTCATCCACCTACAACAATTAAATGCACAACTACCTCCAGCTGGGCTGATCTGATTATGCAATAATGACAGCTAAAGAAGATAGATCTTTCAAATGTATATTCCCACCAAAATCCTTTCATAAAGCTTTTACAACACTTTAAAATATTATATTACAAGCTTTATTTTCATTTCATTTCACTTTTCTTCAAATTTTGGCTTTTATTTTGCCTTATCGACAAAATATCTCTTTTGTGAACTTGACTTACTTCTGTCTTTTCACTTTCCCCTTCAATCGGAGAAATCACCTTTTTGTGAACTATCTATGTTTCTTCCTTTGTCGGTAATTCCAACTTTCACAAACTTCTTTACCTTAGCTTTTTTTCTTTGTTATTAGCGATTTCTTTATTTTATGAACTTTGCTTTGTTCTTACCTTTTATCTTTTGTCGGCAAAGTTCCACTTTCACAAACTTCACCTTGCCTTTGTCTTTTCTTCTTTGTCTCTTTAGTCAAAAAAATTGACTTTTGTGAACTATTCTTAGCCAGCTCTCTTTTCTCTCTCCTTTGGCCACCCCTTTCTTTATCGGCAAATCCTTGCTTTTGCAAACTTTGCTTTGTTCTCGCCTTGGTTTCTTTTCCTTTGTCAGCAAAGTTCCAATTTTTCAAACGTTGCCTTCTTCTTTCTCCTTTATCTTCTTTTATCAACGAACCTAGGAAAAATTGAACTATTGGATGAGTTTGACTTTCTTTTAGTTTCTCGATCAAGCCTTTCTTTCTTCTTCGCCTTAGTTATTTTCAAGTCTTCCTTTGGCCTCTTCCTCTATCTGTTAGCGGTCCCTTTGATTGGTGAACCAGCTGGTCGGCAAACTGGCGGGTTCATGAACTACACAATTTTCTGATAAAGACAACCTTTGGTCTTGCTTTTGCCTTAACAACTTTGAAGAATGTCTTCCCGCTTGGTCCTTTTTCCTTTGTCAGCGAATTCACCAATTGGTGAACCTTTTGGTTCACAAACTTGACATTTTTCTGATAAAGCTTCCTTTCTACTTGTTTCTTTTTCTTCCTTAGTCATTTTTTGGCTTCTTTTGAACCTTCTCTTAGTCGGCGAACTGGCAGGTTCATGAACTTGACATTTTGCTGACAAAGGCAAAAGACTAAGAAAATTTTGGGTTTTTTTAGGGGTTCAACCTTAGGGATTTTTACAAGGAAAACACCCTTACATGAAGAACATTAAGCACCTAAGGAATTTCAACAAGATTTTCAACATTTCAAGTTGGGCTATTTGACTATGGGAAGGGGAAAACAGGTCAACATTTTGGTGACCTCTCAAAGATGTTTTCCTGCTAAACAAATGAACCAGTGATCTTAAGCATCCATTAGGCATAAAGTCAAAAGGGACTATAGTAGGATGAAAACAACTAAAACCTTACCTTCAAAACTACACAAAAAGAAAAATGAGGCCTGCATTCTCCTAATGAGAGTGCAACCTGTGCAACAACACTTAGGGAAAAGGAAAAACTAAAGTAGGAACAAAACAAAAAAAATATATACAAAATCTCTAACCAACCTTAGAAGTAAGGTTTGAGATGGATCCCATTCACTGAGATTGGTAGAACTTCATCATACAGCCTTAAAAGATTGAAAGCATTGTCTTGCTTACAACTGGTGATGATATATGGGCCACTCCAGATTGCATCAAACTTAGTATGGCCTCCAGGTTTGGCTTTGTCGGCATCCCATTTCAAAACAAGACATCCTTCCTTAAAAATTTGATTGTTGGCCTTCTTATCAAAGTATTTCTTGGTCTGCTTCTAGTGTTCTTCCAATGTAATCATGGTCAACTATCTTAGTTCTTCTAACTTAGTTAATTCAACCATCCTCACAGACCTAGCATCTTCACCTTCTAACTCCAACTGTTGGGCCAATTCCAATGAAGGAAGCTTCAAAGATAAGGGCAATCTAGCCTCTTTTCCATACACAAGAACAAAAGGAGAGTTACCAATGGCTCTTTTATAGGTGATCCTATCAGCCCAAAGAGCTAGTCTGATCTTATTATGCCATTGTCTCTAATTTGTTTCCATGGTCCTCTTCAGGATTCTTATCAGGTTCTTGTTAGTAGATTCAGCTAACCCATTACCTTGGGGTAATAGTTAGATGAAGTATTCAAGAACACATTATACTTCAATGCCCAATCAGCTATCCTAAAACCAGTAAAAGCTCTTGCATTATTAGAAATGATAGTGTGGGAAGCTCCAAACCTTGTCATGATTTCTTCCAAGAAATCCATGATTATTGATTTTGTAGCCTCTTTGAGCGGGACAACTTCAACCCACTTGGTGAAGTAGTCCATTGCAGTTAAAACCCATTTATGGCTAGTACTAGATCTAGGGTTGATCATGCCAATGAAATTCAAGCCCCACTATGAGAAAGACTGATTTGCCTGAATAGGATGAAGTGGAAGGGTTGCCAATCTTTTCTTCCCAACAAAGAGAGCACACTCTTTGCATTTTCTTACCCACACATGGGCAACATTGAATAATGTGGGCCAAAAGTAACCTGTCATTGTTATCTTCATTGTTGTAGCTCTTGCAAAGAAGTTGCCTTGAGCTGGATTAGCATGAAACTCACTGAGCAATCTATCCATCTGATCTTCTTCAATGCATCTCAACAAGACTCCATCCAGATTTCTTTAAAGAGAACCACATCCACCAAAGCATAAGGAATGGACTACAACTTGAAATGTCTTCTCTTAGTTCTGTCCAATCCATAAGGATACTCACCAGTGGATAGGAACCTGGCCATGTTTGATGTCCAGGAACTTACAGCTACTGATTTAATTATAGGTTCTATTTCATTCAAGTGATAGGATGCGTTTACTTCATCCATAGTAGTTTGAGCTAACTGTTCACATAATCCTCTACCTCTAATCAACTTAGTGGCTTTGATAATAACATCATATTCTAGGATCTTAGCCACCCAGCTTGCTCTCTTTTCACTAATTTCAATTCCCATTATATAGTCTCTCACACTAGCATGAGAAACTAATATTTTGATATGGTTATTTGCCAGCATATATCTACACTTTTTCAATGCTCTCACAATGGAAAAAACTTGTTTGTCCATGGGACTATACCTGACCTCATAGTCTTTCAATTTTTGACTAAAAAAGGCTAGGGGTTGTTCAATACCTTGGTCATTTTGCTGCATTAGGACAACTGCAATGCTGCTCTCTCCTCCACGGGCATAAAGGACAAAGTCCTTCTCATAATTAGGATTCATGAGAGTAGGAGCTTGGGAAATTTATTCCTTTATTTTGTCAAAGCCACCCTTCCCTTCCTTTATCCACCTAAAACAACATCCTTTTTAAGCATTAGGGTCAGAGGTTTGACCAAACCAGCATAGTTAGGAATGAATTTCCTAACAAAATTGATCTGCCCAAGAAAAGACTATAGAGCCTTCTTATGAGTAGGCAGAGGAAGAGAAAGAAGAGCTAAAGTTCTTTATGGATCTATGGAGATCCCATCTTTGGACACTAAATGGCCCAGAAGCTTGCCCTGGAAGACAACAAAAATACACTTTTTGGGGTTGAGAGACACCCCAAACTCCCTGCATCTTTCAAAAAGCTTCTCTAGATGCTCTATGTGATTTTATCTTCTCTTAGAAAAGACTGTGATATCATCTAGATAAATCATGATGAACTTGTTGATGAATCCACTGAAAACAATGTCCATTGCCCTCTGAAAAGTGGCACCAACATTAGAGAGACCAAATGGCATTTTTACATATGCCATGGTTCCCCACTTAGTGGTGAATGTCATCTTGAATCTGTCCTCTTCTCTTACAAAAATCTAGCTATAACCAAAAGAACCATCAAGCAATGAGAACCTCTCTACGCCTGCAACAGTATGCAAGATTTGGTCCATGGATGACAGAGGGTAGTGATCTTTAAGGGAAGCTTGATTCAAATTAAAAAAATCCACACACAACATTATCTCACAATTTTTCTTCCTCATTGGCACTAATTTAACTACCCAGGTGGAATACTTGATGGGGAAAATGATTTTGGCTTGAATTAGCTTGGCAAGCTCCTTCCTCATCAAAGGCTTGATTTTGGGGTTTATAGGCCGTTGTCTTTGGAAGACAGGTTTAGCATTTGGGTCAAGGTCTATGGCATGTTGGGAAACATTAGGGTCAAAACCCTTTAGGTCCTCATAGTTCCATGCAAAAACATCACTATATTTTGAGAAAGGTGAATAAAATTTTGTTGTTTAGCATCACAACATACCTTTCCCAACAATAAATCTTTGTCCAAGGAAATAGCAACATTTTTAGTCATCCTTTTTGAACGCGATGTTATTCTTCTCGCCCTTGAATTCATCATCATGGCTGAAAATAGCCTCTAGCATGACCAAACCCTTGGGAAACTTGTTTATTTTCAATTAAATAATTTGATCACCATACCCTTCTTACAGTCTAGACTATGCAGTCAATGAGAACTCAGCTTCATTTTGGATGAAGTTTACAATCTGCTCATTACTGTCAAAAATCTGTCAGTTCACATCATTATCTGAGACTGAGGGTTTGACCACTATCTTAGCATGCTGATCTTTGAAAGAGGTCTGTGAGGGGAGAAAACTGAGCACCAACTGTGGCCAATTATTCTGCCTCAACATTTAATTTCCTTGGGATCACTTGTAGGTTGAGAGCATCAAAACTCTCAAACAGACCCCAAACTCTATGTCTATAAGCTCTTAGGAGCTGATTTTTTGTTGCACATCTTTCCCTGACTTGGTTGACCACCATCTCAGTATCTCCAAATATATCCAAATGTCTAATTATCTTCTTTTTAACAATCAACAGGAGATGTACCAATGCTTCATACTCTGCAACATTATTTATGCATGAAAAATGTAGGCAGTGAGCAAAATGTAGTTTCTTACCAGTTGGGGAGATCAGTAATACTCCTGCACCAACTCCATTTCTACTCTTTGCACCATCAACGAACATTTTCCATGGGCCATTAGAATCATCATCTGGTTTTAATATAGAAGGGACTAAAGAATTCCCCTCACGAATCATGAAGTTGCCTAACCTAGTTGTCTTAGTGGTGTCATAAGAATCAAAATCAAAGTGCTCATTTTTCCATTCATCAAGGAAAAGATCTGGGGTTGGAAGGAGTGAAGATACTATCTCAAGAGACCATGAATCATGCACTTCCTCACCCTGAATCATGCAATGAGGGTTCACCAAGCTATGATCATAATTCTCTACATGATAATTTGAAACTGTTTCAGCCTTAATGGTGAACCTTGTGCCATATCTCATCCTCAAAAGCATGTGAGACCGATTAGAAGAAAGGTATCCACCCACCTTAGTTGTGAAGTCTATTGACAAGCAAATAGCAAAGAAAGGAGGAAGATCAATGACTGAGATATCTTGACTAATAGTCAAGTTTGGACATGCATGTAAGCTCAAATCTAGTCCTCTGATCACCCCAACAGTATTGACAAAAGTACCATCCAACTACAACACACCTGATGAAACAAGGGTATATTTGATGTCTAATGCATCTGCTATCTTCTTTGGAATAATTGAAATACTAGCCCCTGAATCAATCATACAATTATGTACCAATAATTTCTCAATGATTAGAGACAAGTATAATGGGGATGGCTTATTTGTTGGACTCCCTCACTCTTCTCTTGGTTGTACAAGATTGACTAGGCCCTTTTACTTCTGGACTGGGTGGGAATTGCCTTAAGGCATCTTGAAACAAATACCTTTGAGAGGGGATTGATAAAGCCTCCCACATTGACACATTTAGATTTGTCTTTTTCATTTGTTCTACAATATTTAGGGGAAATGTAGTTTTGTGCATGGAAGGAATCCATGTTCCCCTCTTTGACTCTTCTGTAGCTTGTTTAGGTGCTTTTGGAGATGACAGAACCTCCTTTGCAATAGTAGGCCTGCTGCTCTGAGTTGAATTCGTGGCACTGGCCCCTTTTGTTTTTGGGATAGGTTCCTTTTGTAATATAACATGCATGGGTTTATCCTCCAATTTTCTCTTTTTGGATCTTGTGTTGTCTGCAACACTGCTTGTCAGCATTATCACACTGTCCATAGGTTGGTTAACAACACCAAAATCCTCAGGAGTCCAAAGCATTAAATTGGAATCAGAAGTTGTCTCATTTGGTACCTCAGGGTCACTGTTGGCTGCTTCCACCAATGATGCTTGTTGAGTGTGAAAAATTTGCACCATTAAGGCTCGTTCTTGCACCCCAAATGCACAAGTAGACTAATTGTGAGGTTGGTTACAAGGATAAAACCAATCTACCTCTTGGGCCAGATTGTTTTGAGTAGGAACTAATGGGTCTAGTTATTGTCTAGTTTTCTTATGTTTTTATGCAAATTCTTAGACATTCTCAGACATTTGTCCTATACATATTCCTACACTTTGCTATCTTTTATGTTCATTATGCAGACCTAAACCTGATTATTAAGTATATGGAAATATGGTTTTAATATGATGAATTATGCATGATTATGTGTGGGAATGTATAGATTGCAAAGGATATCTGTGCTTGATTATGGTTGTTAGTAGTGTGTGCATGTTTTGTGAACTAACTCTTGCAGCTGGAAAAGATGGACTGTAGCCCGCAGCAACTGCAAGGTGTAGCCCGTAGCCAAAGAGTTCCTAGATAGCAGGATAGGGGAAGTTCCAAGATAAATTAAACGTAGCAACTACAACATGGAGACACTTGATGAAGATAGTTATGCATTGTGATAGCATTTAATAAAGATAATTGAAGGAGAAGGATTCTGTTGTAGTTAGGAGTCTCACGTGACTGATTCAACTAGTCCATGTTCCTCTATTTTAGTAAGAAGTTCCAATTTCATTAGGACTCTTCTTTCTTTCTTTTTTAGTTATTAGTTACTTGGCATTTATCACACTCATGTATGTAGAGAGTGGTGATTTATGATTTTAGTTAAGAAACCTTGTTCCAATAAACTCCCTCGTGCCTATATGTATGGCTCGGTGGTTGAGGTAGTTTAAGTTTTAAGTTTTCAAGTTTGAAATACATTGTTCAAATCGTAGATATAGTTACACATACAATGTTTATGTTTTGATGATGAATGCATGAATAAAATATGCCAGCATAATCTTATGTGATATTGCAAGGATTGTGTAATGAATGAATTGGAATTAGTATGATTGTGTTAATATGAGCAACTAGATTTGAGTTAGATCAGTGGAGACAATCACTTGACCAAGGGCCACTCAAGGTAACTGTCCCTCACTTGATTTTCTGTATGTTACTTTGTTATAACAATCAATTCATAAATGCATTAGATTCTTCAAGATATTCTAGTTGTTTAACTTGTTCAGCTTTAGAGTGTAGAGTGTATGTTAGGAGTATATGATAAATTATCAATACCAAGTTAAAACCCTAGTGTTCATTTCTTTACAGTCATTAGTTATAGTCTTCTATTGCAAGTACCTGTAGCAAGAGTATCAACATTACTTCCTTTATCATTGTGTAGTTTGAATTATAAATACCTATATTAGGATGAGTTAGATGGTCTGAATCTTTGAAAGCACATACAGTGCTAGTGCCATCACAAGCTTACTAGCCCTGGCTGATAATTCAATGAAGGTATTTTCAAGGGTTACAGTGGACTATTCAGTTAGGTTGTTCCTCTGAATTATGTGATTGCCACCAAGTTTTGTAGACATAGCAAAGACTCTACAGGAATCAAGGCCCTAACTGGATTGATAGCTGGTATTTGTTGGATGGGTCTAACTATTTGCAAGGGCTGGGCAGGGTTATTATTTTGGTAGCTATTTGGCTAGCAACCCTGGTTCTAGTTTTGATTTCTATTGGAATTATAACCTAATTCCAGTTCTAATTTGAAGACTACCCCTAGTTATAATTTTGATGGGGTTTAGAGGCAGTTTGAATAGCTATGATATTGAATTTGTTAGTCAGATTGGTCACTAGGGTTTTGAGGTCATTCTCTTTTTGTGAAAGGGAGGATGTAGAGGCTTTAGGCTCTGGGATAGGGGCAATAATAGGTTGCTGAACCTATGAATGCAATTTTGGGAAGATAGGTACATGAGGTCTGGAAGCAATTTTCCCAGCATGTATTAAACAATTTTTGGTTCTTAAAGTCATCTCATATGCATATGGTAAAGTTTGAGCACCCATAGTTTGCATCATAACAACAATATCACAATTTAAATCTCTCAAAAAATATAAGAAAGAACCTTGTGGAGATGGTTTGAGGAGAGCTAGGAGTCTCTCCCACATCCTTTGAAATCTGAAGTTGAAATCAACCATCGTCTCGTTGGGAGCCTTCTTTATGGTTGTTAACTATTCCAACAGAGAAACATTGTCTACCCTTTCTCCAAACTACTTGTAGAGTGCTTCTCCTAGCTCATCCCAATCATGTATTGAAGCAGGGGTTAAACTCCTAAACCATTGTAGAGCTCTCCCCTTGAAGGATGAAACCATGAGCTTAACAGCCACATCTTCATCTTGAATATGGTGAACTGAACATACATTTGATTTTCTTTAATATGTTCAACAGTTGTAGTAGAACCATCACCTGTAAAGGATGAAATACTCTTTAGGGCCGAGGTAGGTATATCATTATGTGCAACCTGATCTAAAGGGCTACCTCCATTAAGGTTACAAAAGGCAAATTTCTTGCCATATTGAGAATGTTCAGATTTATTCTAGGTATGTGCAAGCCTTTTCTTGAATATTGAAACCTAACAGGAGGAGGTGTAGATTGAGCTCTTGGGTGAGGGGGAACAACACTATTATTCCTTCCTGCAGGAGACCTACATAACCTAGTTCTTCTCCTTGAAGCAGCAACAGGTAATTCAACAAATTGATAGTTATTACCTCTTGAAGAAGCTCTCATCTACACTCTAGGCATATAATGTTGGACTAATCAGAAACCAGGAGCTTATAAAGTCTCCAGGTGCATAGAATTTGTCTTCCAAACTGTAGAATACTGAGAACAACACCAATTTATTAGCTTAACTCTTCATTCAGAGTAAAGTGTTGTCCCACCGGGCATGCCAAAAACTATTGTCACTTGGATTTGGACCCTGTGTTGAAGCAATTTTGCTGCAATAATCTAGTGAAACATAGGCGTGATTTCCAGGTATGGGACCCTACAAAGGAAATCAAACCTCTAGAGAAGGTTGGTTCCTTCCTCTTAATATGAAATTTAGAGTAGACCCTAATCTAATCACCATTGGGAAAAGGGGAAGAAGAAGAAACTAAAAAGTAAGGGTGATTCACCAGGTTTGAATAAATAACACTCACAAAGCTAAAATGCACAAAATAACCAAATACAATTGATAAACTCACACAAATCTTGTAGATTTTAACAGAGGTAAAGAACATAATAGGATTGCAAGGAAATAAACATTCACAAACAAACCAGTTCTTGATTACATGGAGTTGGAAAATAACATGAAAAAGGTAAAATAAGTAGTATCTATTGATCAAAAGGCACAGTTACAGTCGAAGAGGGTTCTGTTTGGAGCACAAAAAATAAGTTTTTGTATCCAACCCTCATTACATTAATTTTTCATCTATTTATACCATTTCATTCATTGACCTAAGTCACCTACTACAATAAATTTGTCCCATGGGCATGTTAGAAGATATTTCTTCAAAGGGAATGTCTGTGTACATCTGTCTTCAAAACATAAATGTTAAAAATATCCTGAGGATGAAGTAGCGAGGAAAAATTTGTTGCCTTGAATACAAGCAACTGATTCATCCACCTACAACAATTAAATGCACAACTAACTCCAGCTGTGCTAATATGATTTTGCAATAATGGCGTAAGAAGATAGATATTTCAAATATACATTCCTACCAAACATCCTTCATAAAGATTTTACAACACTTTAAAATATTATATTACAAGCTTTATTTTCATTTTATTTCACTTTTCTTCAAATTCTGGCTTTTATTTTGCCTTATCGACAAAATCTCTCTTTTGCAAACTTGGCCTACTTCTATCTTTTCACTTTCCCCTTCAGTTGGTGAAATCACCTTTTTGCGAACTATCTCTGTTTCTTCCTTTGTCAGCAATTTCTGACTTTCGCAAACTTCTTTACCTTAGCTTCTTTTTCTTTGTTATTGGCGATTTCTTTATTTTATGAACTTTGCTTTGTTCTTACCTTTTATCTTTTGTCGGCAAAGTTCCACTTTCACAAACTTTGCCTTGCCTTTGTCTATTCTTCTTTGTCTCTTTAGTAGGTGAAAATTGACTTTTGCAAACTATTCTTAGCCGGCTCTCTTTTCTCTCTCCTTTGGCCACCCATTTCTTTGTTGGCGAATCCTTGCTTGTGTGAACTTTTCTTTGTATCACCTTGGTTTTTTTCCTTTGTCGGCAAAGTTCCACTTTTTCAAACCTTGCCTTCTTTCTCCTTTATCTTCCTTTATCGGTTATTTGCCTTATCAGCGAACCTAGGAAAAATCTAACCATTGGATGAGTTCGAGCTTTCTTTCAATTTCTTGATCAAGCCTTTCTTTCTTCTTTGCCTTATTTATATTCAAGTCTCCTTCGACCTCTTCCTCTATCTGTTGGTGGTCCCTTTGATCAGTGAACCAGTCAGTTAGCGAACCAACAAGTTCGCGAACTACACAATTTGCCAATAAAGCCAACCTTTGGTCTTTCTTTAGCCTTAACAACTTTGAAGAATGTCTTCCCGCTTGGTCCTTTTTCCTTTGTTGGTGAATTTATCGATCAACGAACCTTTTGGTTCACAAACTTGATGTTTTGTTGACAAGGCTTCATTTCTACTTATTTCTTTTTCTTCTTTAGTCACTTTTTACTTCTTTTGAACTTTCTCTTAGTCGACAAACTAGCTAGTCGGTGAACCGACAGGTTCACGAACTTGACATTTTGCCAACAAAAGCAAAAGACAGGCAAAAGACTAAGGCAAAAGACTAAGAAATTTTTGGCTTTCTTTAGGAGTTCAACCTTAGGGATTTTTGGGGATTTTTTAAAGGAAAACACCCTTACATGAAGAACATTGGGCACCTAAGGAATTTCAACAATATTTTCAACATTTTCATGCTGGGCTATTTTATTCTGGGAAGGGGAATATAGGTCAACAATCACCATCTTGATCTGTTGTTTCATCTTTTGTCTTCTTACTAAATTTGAATGATACTTCCTTCTTTGGAGCCCTTTTGTCAAATTCTCTCATTTCAAAAGTTGTGAGAGCCAAACAATTGATCTACTATATAGTGATCCAAATCCCGAGTCTCCTCAATAGCAGATACCTTATGACAATGAGATTTAGTGAGAAATCTTAGTACCTTTTTCACAATCTCATCTTCTTTCACTATTCCACCAAGACCTCTGATGCCATTAACTATTTCATCCACTCATGTATTCATCTTCTGCCATCCTCAGGGTCTCAAATTTTCTCTTGAAGATTTGCATCTTGGCTTGCTTCACTTTACTATCTCCTTCATAGATGCTGCTAAGTTTTACCTAGACATCCTTGGCAAATTTGCAACCCATTACCTTTAGAAGTTCTGAATTAGCTATCCCACTCATGATAGCATTCTTTGCCTTGTAATTGTTATCATACAACTTAACCTCATCTAAATCTATAGGATCAACCAGTAGGAGCAGTGTAACCATCCTTGACAGATTGCTAAACACCAAACCCTAGAGAAGATAGATAGTTTTCCATCCTCAGCTTCCAAAAGGAGTAATTTGTTCCATCAAACATAGGTGCCTTGTGAAATCCATTATGTGTCATCCTAGACCTTCCTCAAGTGGTTAATCTTCTTCTAAGTAACCTGGGTTTGATACCAATTGTTGGACATACCTGAATACTGAGAGGGGGGGTGAATCGGTATTCAAATAAATATTAAACTCTCTGGAGCAAATTAAAACATAAACTTTACAGAATTAATAAAAACATAAAAGATCAACACAATGCACAACACCACATCACACTGGATGTATATAGAAAACCCCAAAGGGGAAAAACCATGGTGAGGATTAACTCACAATATATGAAGCTCACTGTTATAAAGATTACAACTTTGTTTTAGGGCTACAACCCAAGGAAGCTATTACTCCCTACAGACTTTGTTTATGGATTCAACCCAAGGAAGCAACTACTCCCTAAAGAAAGGTTTTAGGGTCACTCCCAAGGAAGCTACAACTCCCTACAAACTTTGTTTTAGGGCTACAACCCAAGGAAACAACTACTCCTTGAACTAAGAATAAACTCAGAAAAAATTATAGCATGACAGTCCCTCTATTGTCTGAAACTAAAAATGAATCTCACTCCTTTTGATGATTGCATCAATTAGGCACACTCTTCACTTCCCTTCTGTCACATAAATATCTTCAAGTTGAATCCAGACATGATCTATCACTTCTGCTCTTTCTCCTTCAGTCACACATCATAATGCATTACACATCCACATTTTGCTTCTCACATTCACATTTGCAATCATACTTCACCTGGATCAACTAGGTTTACGATATATACATGATATTACATTGATTACATTATAAGTCAGCCAGAGACAACAAGAATATTACAATTACAAGTTGACCAAAGATCAAACAACCATGAAACGTGTTGGACAAGCCCTAACATGGACTACATGCAACACCAAGAAGAGGAACATGCCTTACGGATCCCAACACATGCTTAACCTAGTCCTAAACATCCTTCACAACATCATCCTTCATAGATTTCTCACAATTGAATTAGGTTGCCCTTAAGCAAGAAAACATGAAGCTTGTAGCACATCGGTCATTACAACTTGGAAGTACTCGTGAATGAATAAGCATTACTTGTGCTTCTCCCAGATGAGTCGACATGACCCACACAACATCTCCAAACACTCCTTGAAATCTGTACAACAAGGATTTTGTGCCGCACACCTTCAACATACCTTTGTTGGCCAGGCAAAAGCATAACCTAGCAACACCTACATTCTGGACCACAGCCTATTCCAGAGAAACCAGAAACCACCTTGCGGAGCAATAGGGAACATCACAAGATCATCAAGATCATTCTTCACTAGCATCTAATATATACAGAATGGATCAAAGAAGCATTGCCCAAGGATTTTATGGTCCATACAAGATGAAAACCATGAGTATCATCTAGAAAGAAAATGAACCAGCTCATCGTACAAACACAGGATGTATACCACACTCTTCCAATCAAACTTGTGCCAATTCAGAATATGATCCAACTGATGACCCACGGGTTCTGACCTATGATGCAGCAGACAATTACCCTACTAATATTTTATGATGATGTTGAAAGATGTAAGATTCTATAAGTTGTCGCATTCCTTGTTAGGTGCTGCATGTGACTCCATGGCTAAAGGGTCACTTTATCTTGATTGTTTATTAGATTTCCCTGTTAGTCTAAAGGATGGTAATCTTCAAGATGTTCTCGAATATAATTTCAAGACCATGAATCTTTACATGAAAAAACAACCTGTAGACCATTCTCTTACCTTTCTTATTCACTATAGGTTGTACAACAAGGTCCCGCCCTTGATGATAAACCCCAGAAAGGCACAAGGTCTAGAAGGTCTGTCAACCATCTGGAAATCTACTAATGATAGCAAGCAGTTAACTACACCAAAGATAGTCCATCGTAAAGATATCAAGTTGCCTGAAGAATGGGCATTAGATCTTTGGAAACAAGATGGTCAACTTGAAGAAGAAAAACAACCACAATTGAGAGGTAACTCAATTGAAGAATTAGATGATCAGGCAGTAATTAGATTCTCATCCGATAGCCAGCTTGCTCTGCGCAGCAGCCCTTCTATGAGAACAGAAAGAGTGTTTAACTATAACCAACCTAGTCCATCTGTGTCTCTGTTACCATGCACTCAGAGTGCAAGGTTCCAACCCGTAAAGGGTTTTGAAGAATTGTTTAAAATTCCTTCTGTTTCTAAGCCTAGGAGCTCCACATCTAAGCCTAGAAGCTCCACAGCTTCTGCTACTAGCTCTTCCTGCTCCCATAAATTATATTCTAAATTAGATAATGGGATGTATAAATGTGAAGATTGTTCTTTTGTTTTTAATCCTCCTAGAACAGGCCATTTCTAAATTTTTTCAGCCAAGCAAGCTATCATACCTGAACAGGATAAACCCATGAAAAGGTCAAAGATACTCCTGCAGGTCCTTGCCCTGTACCCGGTGCTATTCCTCCCTTTAGAGATTTCATGCTTTTTGACACTATGGTACTTTTAAAGTTGATTTCTAGCCTCTACACATATTTCTTGTAGCTAAAAGTCTCCAAGGTTCCAGTCAAAGCAAAATGCTAAACTAGACTAATATGTGTCTTAGGAAATCTATGTTACTTGCTGAGGATAAGAAGATCTGGCATCAGATCAAAGTAGTCAAGGCTGAAAAGGCCCATCTCAGTGCTCAAGAGAATTTCCATTCTCTTATTTCCACTCTTGAACGCTTGGAAAAGCATCTCACTGATCAGTAGATGGCCTCTGTTAACAAAGACCTCCAAGAACTCAAAGCCCAGTATAATGAGTTCAAAATTCAAGCCGAAACGTGGTGGGTCGCTCAACAACGATCTTTAGAACAACAGAGAGAACTTCTACAAAAGGTCAGAAGTGAAGTCAAATTAGATTGTGATGTGCTTGCCTCACAAATAAATTTAGCAAATATTCATACAAAGCATAATGGGCAAATAATAGATGAAGTTTATGATGAAGTTCATTCTATTGCACAGTCACAACTTCTAATAGGAGATTCCATAGTTTAGGAATCTGCAACTATACAGTCTGAACTACATCAGAAATCCATGACTATTTAGTCTATGGTTCAAATAGTTCGCTAGCAACAAATTGTAAAAACAATGAATTTCCCTTCCAGTGCTAAGGGATATCTATAGGCTCAGTATGAAGGACCCAAGTTGTCCATTGAAGTCAGAAAGCCTGTAATTGAAAAGATTTTTGATCCCTCCATAGGGAATCTGAGGGAAACCACTCCAGAGGAACGAGCAAAAGGAAAGTTCCAAATGGCTTGTGGTAATGGTTCCAATCCTAATGGATCTAACCCTATTGATCCATTCAAAAATATCCAAACTCTGAAAGTTGATACACCTCCCCTTGTTAATTTTGATAATTTTGAATATATAGAAAATACAAGAGGAATATATGCCATGTGAGCCTGGATAACCAATTATTTATCCACTAATGCTAATGATGATGAATCACAAGTGATTAAGCAGGCTCTCAATGCTATGACAGGTGTTGCACGAAGTGTCTGGGATAGACTGGATGACACTTTCAGAGAAAGCCTAATAGGCAAGGGCACAGATCAAGTTTGTGCTTAGTTGACTCATCTGTTCGTAGGATGAACATATACCAGAGAAAATTTGGCCTACAACAAGTTCATAAAAGGTAAATGCAAAGATCTCAAATATTTCAAAAATTATTGTGAGATTCAATATCAGAACTTCTACCAGTCAGGCTGTGAACAAAATCATGATTTTATGTTCACAACTTTTCTGAAAAGTTTTGGAAGTGTGATAGGAGAATTCTATCACAAGAAAGTTCTTGAGAATCTGGTAACAGAAAATATTGAGATGAAGGAACTAACCTTTCCTTAGTTAGTTCAATTCCTTACAGAAATCAATGAAGAAATCCGTGAAGAAGGAAAAACAAAGAAGGAGATAAAAAAGGTACAACCTTTACTATCCTCTTCTGTTTGCTACTAGATAATGCCTTCAAATCAGTTCCTAGAAAAAGGTAAATCTTCTTGTTATGATTGTGATAAACCAAAAAAATCCTACAGGAAGAAAAAGAAGAAATTTAGTAAGTATCCCAAGAAGAAAGGGTACTTCAGAAAAAGGGATAAGAAAAGAAAAGGTTCTAAAAATTGGAAACCTACCTGCTACATTTGCAAGGGTGAACACTTTGCAAATAAGTGCCTGGACCGACACAAGAAAAAGGGAAAAGGAAAAGTCCACACTGCAAGAGAAGCAGGTGTAGAAGATGATGAATTTGAATTCATCAACGACTACCCATTAGACTCAGAAGATATCATACTATCCAGCACAGAGTTAGAAACAGAATCAGAGTCTGAAGAATATATATCAGCTCCAGAACAAGCTCAAGTAAACTTGATGACAAAAGAGGTGCATTCTTCTGATGAAGATTCGGAAGTCTCCTTCTTCTGCAGAATGCTACGAAGGGACACCTGTGCAGAGTTGGACAAAGTAATTGAAGAAATTGTCCAAACTGAATCTCAACTCCATGATATGGACATGGGACAAGAAACATGGAAAAAGTTGATCAACAAGTTGGAACAACTTATTTTCTCTCCACACCAATTCTGGGGGCAGCAAAACAAATCCTTGGTATGAAAATTTGTAGAGATAGGATGAACAGAAAATTGACTCTATCTCAGGCTGCTTATGTTGAAAAGGTGTTGCAGAGATTCCACATGGAGAATGCAAAAGCTGTCAGCACACCTTTGCCTAGTCATTTGAAATTGACTAAGGAGATGTGTCTTAAGACACAAGAGGAGGAAGAAAAAATGTCCAAGATACCATATGCTTCAGTTGTAGGAAGTTTAATGTATGCCACGGTATGCACAAGACTGGATATTGCACATGCTGTAGGAGTCGTCAGTAGGTATATGAGTCATCCCGGATTGGAGCATTGGAATGCGGTAAAATGGATTCTCAGATATTTGAGAGGTACATCCAATAAACACTTATGTTTTGGGGGCTCTAATACTGATTTAGTAGGTTATGTAGACTTAGATTTGGTAGGGGATATTGATACCAGGTGGAGTACTACAGGTTATGTCTTTACTGTAGGTGGAACAACGCTGAGTTGGATTTCCAGGTTGCAAAAGGTGGTTGCTTTATCCACCACAGAGGCAGAATATGTAGCTGCAATAGAGACAAGCAAGGAGATGATATGGCTGCAATCTTTCATAAAAGAATTGAGCAAACAACAGGTTAACAATTATTTGTTTACGGACAGCTAGAGTGCCATACATCTTGCAAAGAATTCTGCCTTGCATTTAAAGACCAAACACATATAGTTGAGGTATCACTTCATTCGGTCGGTGTTGGATGATGGACAATTATAGTTGGAAAAGATACATACAGATGCAAATCCAGTAGATATGTTTACAAAGGCAGTGACAAGGGAGAAGCTAAGCTCCTCTTCAGCTTCGGTTGGTCTTCTAGACTGAAAATAACAAAAATAGAACAACAGAGTCCAGGGTGCTTGTTTGCAGTGGGAGCATAGGGTCAGTGGTGTTATGATCAGTCTCCAAGTGGGAGATTGTTGTTATATGGAGCCTAATCAGACTCAGAGGTTACATTTTCCCCACTTTTATCAGCGCGGTTTCCCCCCAAATTCCTATGGGGTCAAGGGGCAGCGCCCCCAAGATGGGGTCAAGGGGCACCGGGAGTTATTTTTTCATTCACCGACATAAAAAAACCCTATTTTGTAACGGATAAAAGCTTGATAAAAAGTGGCTAAGGGTTAGGGTTTTGATATATATTGTATTGTAGCATTTTGCAGTGGTATTGAGTTGCAGGGATTGCTGATTGTAATCAGTTTTATTTACTGGATAATAATATTGGACTCTCTGTTTGGTAGATGTAGCCCGAGTTTGGGTGAACCACATTAAAACTTGTCTCTCGCTATTATTATTTCTGTGTATTTCCATTCCTCTGTTCAATCTTTATTTGCATTTAATTGATATCTTCTACCGGCTAACCCTAACACCTCTTCCATAGCCACCCACTATTCACTCTATTGTAGTGTATGCTAACCAAACAAATATTAAATCAAACTCAAAATCAAGTAATTAACAATCCTATATTCCTAAGAGCATCCCCTCCCTTGCTCTCCCTCCTCCATAGCCACTCATTATTCACTCCACTATAGTGTATGCTAGCCAAACAAATATTAAATCAAACTCAAAATCAACTAATCAATTTATTAAGACTATTTACTAATAAATCATTTCCTCATCAATATTAAACAAATATTTAATCTATTAAACAAAATTCAACTACAAAACACATACTATTATTACAACACTACAAAGGCAGGTACTCACCACTAAGTGGCACTTGTTTTATAATGTCTTTATATTTTTCTTTTAAATTATAAATTTTATATTTTACAATAACTTTTTTATTTTATGTAGTTAAGGGCGTTGTTCTGTGGTTTAGTCACTCAGTTATAGTGGTAGCCACCAGAGTTCAAACCCCTGTTGGGCCAAAGAGCTCACAAGATTTGCGTCTTTGCTGGGCTAACATGCTCAGAGGATATGTGTCTTCATTGGGTTGTTGTGCTTGCATGCGAAGGCCTTCGTTGGGCTAACGAGCTTGTGGGTTTGAACCTCCAACGTTAATGTAGGCATTCATGCTAGGTGTTAATGCTAGGGGATGAGGCCCCCCTTGTTGTGGCCTCATTGGTTCATAGCTCTGGTCAAAAGCATTTAATGATCCAAAAAATAACTTTTTTATTTTATAATATCTTTTTTATTTTTCTTAAATATAGATATCTTAAATACACTTAAAGAGTTACATATTTAATAACAAATATGGTTATCTATAGTTATAAAGTTGTCTTCAATTCATTTTTAATCAAATTAATTTCAACTAAATTTAAAATTAAATGTTATATTTTAATTAAAATTATTATTTATAGTTAAGTGTTATAGTTATTAAATTTTATATTTAATAAAATATTATTATAAGATTTTTATTTCATTTGAATATTCAATATGTTTAATATATAATATTTTTTACCATCATTCAAATTATTTATCATTTAAAAATTTAATTTATTTACTTTTACAACTTGTATTGTGAAAAGTTATTTTTATTTATCTAAGAGTTGTTTTGTTAGTTGGATTTGTTTTCAATTTCAATTTTATTATTTTATAGTTTTTTTTAATCAAAACAAGCAGCTAGGGCTGCACCTTGTATATATAAAAGTATTTGAAATATGAACATTACAGAGAGCTACAGGGGATTTTAAATAATCTACCTTGCACACAAAAAACCTTCCCACCAGACATAAAAACTGATTACAGAATGATGCCCCAGCTACAAAAATGGCATCTCCATTGATGCAGAGAACAAACTATAAAACCTACCCCAACATCTTCTCTGACCTATCGACATCCAGTCTATACACATATACATACTATACTATCAAACAAAAAACCACAAGACACTAATACATTACTCCTCTTCCAAATTTACCAGGTTATCCTGCCCCTCACTGCCACTGGGATCTTCGAGCCCTTCCTCTGCAATGTAGGTTTAAAGCCATGCAGAATTGTCATCTGACACTAGCTTTAGGGTTTATTTTAGGAAATGAATTCCCCTCGCGGCAGCAACATGAAACCTTGGTAGCATGCTTGGATCATTGTAAAATACCACCAGGTACCTCTCAGGTGGCTGTCCCTACCTTTTGATTACATAGTAATCTCCAGGAAAGGGGAATTCCTCTGCCTTCCTCATAGTTGGCTAAAACATCCTCTAGACCTCCCAAAAATTTGCTCTATATCAGTTTCTTGCACAACCCCTGGTCTATCTCTTTACTCTCCCCTGCCTCCAGAATCATCGCTAAAAACATGGCTTCTATGTCAGAGTTAATCCTATGCCTATGGAAGGAGCGGAGAAAAGCCTCTCCAAGCACCATCCTAATTGCGTACAAAATTATCCCATTTTTGGTCTTAAACACTCCACTCAACCACCTCTCCGACACCACTTCCACAAATGCTACCTGCCTCATGGAACATTCAAGAATTATCAGGGTGTCCATCTCTGAGTTGAGAATGCTACCACCGATTCACAAACATCAATGCATTCATTCCATTGACCCCTCATGGGATTTAATGGCTTAGCCACCCCCATTCTCATGCTTTCCATTATTGTATGGACAAGTTTCTCACCCGAAGTCATCATGAGACATTACGGGAGTTAGTCCTAGTCGCATGCTTGGCCAACTCATTTGCCTCATCATTCGCTTCCCTATAGACATGTGAGAATTTATACTCCTTGAGTTCCCCAAGTAGTTGTGAAATAGGATTTAACCACTGCCTTAACTTCCAATTAGGGGTCCACCTTGATCTAATTGCATTAATAGTGATCAGGGAATCTTCCTCCAAATGCACTCTATTTTAATTCAAAATCCTTGCACTTAGAGCTACTTTGAACTCAACTTTGTTATTAGTTCCAATTCCCAGGGGGAATGATTTTTTGTCTAGGATTCGCCCTTCGTGATCTCTGATGATGCATCTAGCTCCACATTCTCCCAGGTTCCCTCTTGCCGCCCCATCAAAATTGACCTTATACCAACCTACATCTAGAGCCTCCCAAAGCACATTTTTTCTATCAGCCTTCACGGGACCAATCCCCAGAGCCCCATGAATAGGGGCTATCTCAAGACTAGGTCAATTCTTCTTCATGTCATTGTCCCAATTAGTGAAGCAATTAGATTTTATACTTTGATTTTTGGTCGCATTGTTGACAGTTTCTACTATATTTCTCTACAACATATCCTTGCTCAATGACTTGTCCTAAAATATTCTCCTATTTCATTCTTTCCATAACTCTTAGAGGACGATTGAAGGGGCGACAACCCAAATGTTGTGAAACATTCTGCAAGTTTTGAGTTTTGGCCACATCAGCAAAAAAGTTTTCAAATCTCTTGGCAGTGGGCTTTGCCAACCCAATTTGTTCATCACTTGGCACCAACAATCCACATTTAGTTCACACTCTACCAGCAAGTGGTCTATGTCTTATGTTACCTCTTGGCAAAGGTAACATCTGCTAGGGCCCTGTATCCCTAATTAAGATAGCCTTTCCTTGGTTAACATTCTATTTTGGAAGGCTAACCAAGTGAAAACCCCTGCCTTTGGCAAGCAATCTTTGTGCTAAAATAGATGTTTGGGCCAGTCATCCTTACCAGTTTCTACTCCTTAAACTTGTATCCCATCTTAACCAGATAATCCCCCGTGGAGGCATCACACCATCTAATTCTGTCCCTTTCCTCTGTGATGACCACATGTCTTTCTTTCAATATTCTACTTAGCTTCTCCTTTTGGTCACTCAGAGCCACAATCTCATTCAGGGGTTTCCAATCCCAGCCTCCTATCCCCCCGGAGTCTTTCCAAACCAAGTAATCTCTCACTTTTTCTCCCCATTGTTGTTCTAAGGCAATTCTTAGATCCCTCAAACTTCCATCCTATCCCAACATTTCCTTTCCATCCCACGAGTCTTCCCAGAAGGAAGCATCCCTCCCATCTTTTATTTCCCAAGATATGTGCTTAGTGATAATCTCCCTACTCTCCAACATGAAGTTCCATATTGTTGATCCTCTTGGGGGGTCCAAGGTTGTAAGGATTCACTTTGGATCTTCAGAATCTAGATATTTGTTTTGCAAAATGCGCACCCATTTCTGATCCGATTTGCTGTACATTAGCCAAACTAGTTTGGCTCCCATGGCTAAATTCATTAACTCTAACTGGCGAATACCTGCACCTCCTGCGTCCTTTGGTGAGCATACCTCTTTCCAGGCCACTAGTGGGATTTTTTGCTCGGCTGATGTTCCACTCCAAAGGAATCTCTTCATTATCCTATTTATCTCTAGAGAAACCTTGCCTGGTAGTTTGAGGCAAGACATTGAATAGACTGGGACAACTGACAAAATAACTTGGATCATCATAATTTGCCCTGCTGAGTACAACAACTTTCTTTTCCACGCTTCCATTTTTTGGCTATAGTTTGTCAATAACTCATCCCAAAGGTCCTTCTTATTCAAACCAAAGAATAAAGGGATGCCTAAGAACTTACCTAGGAGTCTTGCAGACCTCAGCCCCAAAATTTGTGCAATGTCTCTTTGGATCCCTGGCTGGACGTTAAAAAAGAACACTTCTGACTTCCTCCAATTTATCTTCTAGCCCGAAGCACTACAATATTTATCCAAGGTTTGTTTAATGTGTCTTTCCTCAGCCCTGCATGCCTTTCCCAACAACATTGTGTCATCTGCAAATTGTTGGTGAGTTACCTCATCTACCCTTGGAGCCACTTTTATCCCCTTCCAGAACCTAGCTCTCTTTTCTGCCTTGATTTTCCTTCCAAGGGCTTCTGCCATTATGATAAAAAGAAATGGAGATAACGGGTCCGTCTATCTCAAGCCCCTGTTTGTAGAGAAGTACCCCTGTGGTGCCCCGTTTACCAAAACTACAAATCTTGGGTTTGAGATGCATGCCTTCACCCATTCAATCCAATTTGGCTCAAATCCAAAGTTTTTTACCACTTTAAACAAAAAATCCATGTCTACCTTGTCATAGGCTTTCTGGATATCTAATTTGATAATCATGCTTTCACTCCCCTGCCTTCTCACTAAGTGAATTGCCTCATGGGCCACAATGATCCCTTCGAATATTGATCTTCCAAGGGCAAATCCACTCTACTCTTTTGAAATGATTTTCCCTATCACTGCCTTTAATTTGTTTGCCATGATTTTTGTGATTACCTTATAAACCATGTTACAGAGAGAGATTGGCCTATAGTCCCCCATTGATTTGGCTTCTTTTGTCTTAGGGATAAGAGCTAGGAAAGTGTGGTTTATTATCCCTAGCACTGAAGCTTCTCTGCGAGATTCTTCTACTGCCTCTGCTAGATCTTTCCCAATGATGCCCCAGAAGTGATGGTAGAAGCTTGTTGAGAACCCATCAGGCCCCTATGCCTTATCTGCATTAAGTTGGAAGGTGGCGTTCTTGACTTCTTCTTCTATCACCTTCACCCAGAGCATCTTATTATCTTCTTCTGTCAGTAGCTTCAGGATGTTGGATAAAAGTTCATCTTGAGCCTCCGGATCATGTTGGCCTTCACTATTTAGCAGATTTTGGACAAATTCCACTGCTTCCTTGTTGATGTCTTCTTTTGTATTGATTGTGGAGCCATATGCCTTTATCAATTCAGAGATTCTATTTTTGCTTCTCTTGGGTTTCGAGGAGTTGTGGAAGAATTTTGTGTTCCTGTCCCCTTCTTTTAGCCATGTTTCCCTCAATTTTTGCCGCCAGAAGATCTCCTCCCTTGCCAAAATCTTTGCATGATCCTTCTTTAACTTGTCTTCCAACATAAAGTCCTCCATCTCCATACCGGATTCAATTACTTTTGAATTCAAAAGCTCTAGTTCATTTTCTATCCTCTTTTTCTCCTGAAAGATGTCTTTGAAGTGCACCTTATTCCACTCCTTGATCTTTGACTTTACCTTTGCCAGCTTCTTCATAAAGATGAATTGTTTATGCCTTCCATTCTCCACCTCCTCCTTCAACCATTCTTTGACCAGACTCCTCAGTCCTTCATCTCTTAGCCATATTTTTTTGAATTTGAAAGGGCACCTAGTAGGGGGCTTATTAGGAAGCACCATTAATTGCACATGGTAGTGGTCTGAGCCTAACCAAGGTAAAATGATTGCTTCAAATACTACTGTTAGGTCTTCCCAATTGCCAACTAGTAGGAATCTGTCCAGCCTCTCTGCTATGTTTGAGAAACCTTTCCTTCTATTCGTCTAGGTGAACAAGCCATTCTTCGTTTCAATATCCCTTAGTAGGTTTCCTTCTATGAATTCCTTGAAGTCCTACACCTGTGTGAGTTTTGTTCTGCCCCCCTCTTTTCCTCATTGTTCTTTGTGGCATTGAATTCTCCTGCTATCACAATCTTCCTTCCTACTTCTTCCAACAAGACCGTCCTGATTTGATTCTAGACTTCCTTTTTTTTGTGGTTTCAGTCGGGCCATACACATTCATTACATAGAATTCTTTTTTGATATTCAAGATTTTCAATCTTAGGAATTACCAGGATTGACTATTTTCTAGCTCTGCTCCTGAGAGTTTCATTGGATTCCATAGTATTCCAAGACCTCCTGAGGCTCCTCTAGCTTCAACCCAAGCTCCTTCCCATTATTTTAGTGATTTTAAAAAACCTCTCCCTCCTACTTATCCAACTTTATTTATTGCAACAAGAAGAGATCTGCTTTGCTTTGGTTGATTAGGCGCTTGAGTAAGTGCCTCTTGTTAGGGGCCTTCAGGCCCCTAACATTCCATGATATTGCTCTCATTCTACCTCTGGAAGGTTCCTCACCTTCCCAGACCTCAAAGTTAACTGCCTCTGGCCCTTCACACTCCCTGCTATTTCCAATTTTTCTTTCCTAGTTTTCCTTCCCCTTTTGCCCCCCTTCCCTGTTCTGGGCACTTTGATCTTGGAGTGTGATTGGGAAATGGTTCTTTCTTCCCTGGTATAACCTTCCTCTTCAACATTTGAACCATCCTCTGACTCAAATTTAGAGAAATACTCCTCTGAGGGCACCTCTTCTTCTACCCCCACTTTGTCTTTAGTCCCTTCAAAAATGTTTGACTCACGAGCCTCTGTAACCTAATTCTCCCTTTGGTTAGCATCGGTGAGGTCCTTGACTTCTTCTACCTGGGTCTCCTTCTCCTTTTCTGGCTTCGTGTCTCCCATTCTATTTTCTGGAGGTGAAGCATTTCTTTCTTGCTCAACCTGTCCATCCTCCATTCCTCCTTCCTTGGTCCCACTAACCTGCCCCTGCTTCTCCTTTTCTTCTTTTGCTTGGAGCTTAGGGATTCTTTTCTCACTTTCTTCTTTCAAATGGGCTTCTGAAGATGTCCCTTGGTCCTCCTTCTCAGGAACCTCCTTATTTGAGTCACTTCCTGATAACTATTTAGGATTATAAAGAAAGTCCTTCTTAGACTTTTGATCTTCTTCGAAGACCTCCCTCTCCTTTCTTTCACAATCCTGAATGTTGTACCCTTTGGATCGACAGGTCAGACATAGAACCAATTCATCTTCTCTTTCCACTTTCTATCTCCAAATACCTTGTTTCATTCGGATCTCTAGTTCCTCTGGAATTAGAGGGATGGGGGTTATTCCACACAAATTCTAGTATACATATCATAGTTCCTATCTTCCAGGTCTCCATCTGCTTCCACGAAGACTCCCAACTTATTGCCAATATCCTTTAGAATGTCCCTTTCCCAATATTGTGAAGGTAAATTGTATAGCCTCAACCATACTTTGCTCAGTTCCACCGACTGTTTGTGTGGATCAAAATTTGGTTCCCAGTCTTTGATGTATAAGCTTGTCCCATCCATGAAGTAAGGGCCTGTGTTAAAAATTGATCTTTTTCTTCTTGCATCCATACATTCAATCAAGAAGAAGCTGTTTGTTAGTGATTTAATGCCAACTGCACCCCAGTTTTTTTCACACCATCTTTTCAACTTAGAAATGACTAGCCATTTCTCGCCCCTTTTTAGGAAAAAGACATTTTCCTTTAGTCTTTCTACTGATGAAATTAACATGCTTGATTCAAAGTAAAATGATACACACTTGCACTTTAGCCCACTTGTGCTCTTCTTACCTTGAGCGGCCTGCTCCAAGTTTTTGCCTTCATCATTTTGTTCTATCTTCTGGTCTTTGATCGCCTCCAAATCCTTATGGCACCATCAGTTTTCTTTCATCCTCCTTTCCCATGGTTTATTGTCCCATTCTGATCTGTGTTTAATCCTCTACCAGTTTTTCCAATGCCTTCCATACCAATTGTTTCATTGCTCGAAGAATTGCCCAACTGCCTCTTGGTCTTCTTTTTCTTTTTAACCTTGCCTATTTTGCCGCTAAACGAGCCCCTGCCTTGCCAAAGCATTCCTGTTGAATCTGCTTCTGGGGTCGCCCGCCCATTCGTGCCTTTTGTTTCATTACCACCCTAGCCATTCTTGATTTTGTCTTTGTTTGAACATTCCTTCCAATCTAGGGTTTGGTTGAGCCCCTCGCTCTCCTTGTTGTTGCCTATCTTCGAATCTATTTTCCGATCCCCACCATTCCTCTTCGGATGCTCTTGCACTGATTTGCTCCATTGGATAAGCTTCCTCTACTTCGATTGTCCACTCTCCTGTTCTGAATGTGCTTCTTCCATTGCCTGCTCTGCTTCCGTTCGCTCTGCTCCCGCTCACCATTGAAGTGAAAAAAATAATAATAAAAATTATTATTTTATAGTTTTAAATATATAATATATATTATTTTTTAATTAGAATTTAAAAAAGTTATAGCATTAACAATTATTTATTTTCAATTTTATAAAATCAATAAATTATTTATAAATTTTTAATTATTAAATTATTTGAATTTTCAAAATTAAATAATATTTTAAATATTGTACCAAATATTTCTTATTTTCATTGGCCTAATAAAATCGTCATCTATTTTTAACACATTCAAATTCCGTGAATCTCATTTTAAGATAGCTTCACCAATGTCATGTGCAATTCAAATCTTGTAGATAAAATCTATTGAAGTCTAAATTCATGTCCATGACATTCCAAAGGGTTGAACTTATAGTATTTCTAGGTATTTTCCAATACTTCTTGATATCTGCTAACTTCCAGATATGTCCACCATTTGTGAATGTAACTTCATATGGAAACTTGAATACTCCACTAAGTGGAGACCTTGTTAGCTGTTTTCCATCACTTAGTGCAACAATGAAATGAACAATAAAATGCCCCGTGAAAATTTGTATTATCAATCAATAAATATAGTCATTAGAAATTTCATAATTTATTGTTCACTTTTGTTTATGCAAGTTTTGTTTTATGTATTGATATTAAGCCATTCTATAAAAGCACTTTCACATTTGTTTCTTCCTTAATATTTAACAAATATAATTTATTCTAAGGAACAAACCCAAATTTAGCTATGCTAGTCACAATTGTGCCTAGTACGAATCAAACTTTGGGTCAAGCTCAGCCATAATAACTATAATCTTCATCGATCCAGTAAAAATTGTGATACATTCAAATTGCAAGAATCTATTGATCTTAGACTATTATATGGAACCTTCCTTTAAATCACTATGTCATGGCTCACCTAGCAACTAAACAACAAATACTACTATTACAATACTACAAAGACAAGTACTCACCACTACATGGTACTTGTTTTACATTATTTTCTGTGGGCATTTAGACTAGTGATTAGACCTATAGGTTTAATGAGTAAGTTGATAATTTTTTGATATTACATATTGAATATAAGTGATTGTAAATTATGAAAGTGCATAGAAATGGCATGGTAATCTTTAGAATTGTAGGTGATGGACCATTTTTTTCTAAATATACTTAATGTTGCATGCAAATACCACAAGGTCATTGTTATTAAGTATTATGTTGGTGGTTGTAAGCTACATCTAGTAGTTTTTCTTTGTATTAGCATATCATCCAAGCTTCAATTGCTCAAGAGAACTTATCAAGTTTGGCAAAAACTCTACTTGTTCGATTGCCTACTTGAAAACTAGTTGTGCAATCATCAATGTTTTAAGTGTAGACTACTTTGGATTGGTGAAACTCCTAAGCTTGTGTTGCTCACCCATGTCTTAGCCACCAAGCTAAGCATAAAATTCATAGAGATAAGAAAGAATAGTACTTGTTCGTGGCTAGGACCTGATGGAAATACCTAGGTTACAATTGAGTATTGAAATGAAAATCATATTCCATTAGAATCCACCTAGGTATTTTTTGATCAAAAGGCTTCATATGACCGTTGTCATTTGTAATCTACAAGTAGATATGACATGGGAATGTGTGATTAGAGTTGAAACATTTGTATGGTTGAGTTCAATATCTAAAATTTTGGGTTGAATCCTTTGTTTTCTTTCTATTAGTAGTAAGCCTTCCTCTTCAGATACAACTCTAAGATGGAATAATACAAGCCTCCCACAACTAAACTTTTCTCCTAAAGCCATTAGAATTATCATGTGTTTTTGAGTTTCAGGGGAGAAGATGTGAGAAAGGCTCTGGTTGATGATCTCTTTGAAGCTCTCTCTACAATAGGATTGAACGTATAACAAAATGATGACAAATTGTAAAAGGGAAAAGAGATTTGGTTGAACTTGGAAAGAGTTTGTCAATCCTTAGCATATTATAACCCTCTTCTCTACTCCCAAGGAATTGGTGGAACTTATTGAAGCTACTAGTTTATTTTTAATTCTTTATACAAGAAACCTTGATGTTCTCACAAGGCTACTTAAGGGAAAGTACCCATAGTTGAGTGTGTCCCAATAGTTTTGAGTGTATTTGGGCATTAAACGATTGTATTTTAATACTATCACACTATTACTTGTGACTTCAAATTTCTTAGTGTTTACTATTATTACTAGTAATCAAAATCCATGTAACATGCTTAAAGTGGCTCAAATAGTTCTCTTGTACATATGGTGTACATGCACTCCAAGTTCTTGGGAATGAATCTACACCTTACACTGTTCAAATTTTTGAGTTCCTTAATGAAAGCTAGTTCATTCAAAATTTAGGAAAGAAATGGACTTCATTAATTGCCATAACATGCAATAGAGAGATGGAACAACATGTGAACAAAACCTCCCTATGTAGTCTACCATGTTGTATTGTGATTGGCATATTTAATATGAAATGGTCAAATAAAAGAAATATCTTAGAAAATATAAAATTAGTATTTTAATTGAATTTGAGATCATAAATTAAGAACAAAATTAAAACAATCTCATTTAATATTTTTAAAGAATATTGAAGCTGAGGATGAAATTAACACCATTAAATAATATTAAAGAAGGAAATTAAATTATTATAATATTAAAAGATATTGAAGGTGTGGTTGGACCAAGTTTGATCCCATGTGACTTTGATGGACTGATTCCCCTAGCCATAGAAGCTTAATCAAAGAATAAACTTTTATTTATAAATGTATGCATATTCATCTAAGTTTGATCCCGTGTGAGTTTGATAGATTGATTCCCCTAGTCATAGCAGGTTAACTGAAGAATGACTTTTGATTAATAATTGTATGACCGAGCCAAGTTCAACCTTGTCACAACCCACCTTTGCATTCTAAATTCAAATTAGAATACTATGTCTAAATTGTAGGTATTTTATTTTCAAATAACACACATAAAAGCTAGTAAAATCAAATAATATAAATATAGTCTCTTTTAAAAACAAAATAATAGAAAAATAGTGATTTTTGTATCCCAATTTAAAATTCTAATTATATAAATGAGAAGGACACTTCTAGAAAGGTAATAAATGAGGAACATCCCCCCCCCCTCATTCTCAAGTCAAGACTCAAAGTTAATAAAATGAGATTTTTCTCCTTGAATTTATGACAATTGGAAAATTGAGAAAAAAACATTTAAGATTAACAAGTTCTTTTCCACAAAAAATGAATGACAATTTGGAAAATAGAGAGAAAGCATTTAATTAGAAGACTTGACTCAAGACTTGGATTTTCCTCCCTAAGGGTTGTAATTTTCTATAAATAGCATGAATTTTGAAGAAGGGGCACACTTATCTCTAGTTTTGGAGTGCTGGAGTAAAACTGTAAGAGCACTTCTCTCCATAGTTTTGTTCTTGAAATTGTTGTTCAAATGATTTATTGTCCTGCACTTTAAAAACCTATACAACCTGCTGTTTGTCAGTATAATTTTAATCATCTTTAGGCAAGGGAGCGACTATGAATTAGTGAGTGCATTAGAAAAAAAAGAATAATCTTGCATATAATGAGAAGGAAGTTTAATATTTGCAGCTGACTATTCCCTATGCTAGAGCAGTGATTATGACCTTGGATTGTAATTGCAATTCAATTTCATTATTGATGTGGAAGACTACTCCTTTGGATTACTTGAGGATAACATACCCATTGTGATTTCTAATATTCTCGTGGTCATCCCAATTGCTAGTTGTGGGTTACCATTAGTTGTTCCTTTAGAGTTTGATTATAACAACTGTCTAAGTCTGAGAATTAAAATTTATTTTATGCAGATTTTTTTTCAAATCTGGTCTAGTAATAAGTCTAGATTATTTGAAAATGTTCATTTATAGAAAATCTTGTTCTTGCACAATATTCCATCTTGAGACCTTAAGATTGATTGATAATAGCTAACAAACTTATGCAAATCCATTTTGTGCACATCCTGCAGACGTTGCAGTCCATGAGACAACCTTTCTTTGAGGAATTTTTTCAAACAGTTCGCATGCTTGGTCTGTCATTCCACATTTCACATACCTGTCTACCTAAGCATTTTTATTGATTCTCCCTTCCCGTTATGCTTTGACAGATGTTCATACCTTATTCCTAGCGTCCATTTTGGCACAACCTGAGGACGTTCGCAAAGACCCTGCAATCGTTGCAATCCATAAGGTGACATTTTGTGAGGGATCTTGTCAACCGGTAGATGTGCTTTCATTAGGTGGCATTCTTTGAGGGATTTTGTCAAATAGATGACGTGCCTTGTCTAAGTATCACCCCTTCCATGATGATAGAAATCCATACCCTGCTCCTAGGCGTTAGTGCACAGGTAGTGAGGATACTGGCAAAAGTTGTGGATGTTGGATTTTCCCCTGACAATTGCTTTTGCTTGAAAGTTTTTTTTTTAAAGGCATGTTGTCAAACAGTTCATACAATTGGTATACACGTGTATCAAGGCAATTACAACTACAACATCTGATGAAATTTTTAATTTCTTTATGCTCTGATGTATGTCCATGCCCTATTCTAAGGCTCCCACGTAGGTACAGACAAAGAGGATGCTGCCAAAGGTCGTGGATTTTATCTTTACACCTACCAATTTCCTCTAAAATTTTCTAACTCCTTTCCATCAAATCTATTTTGTGCAAACCTATGATTATTGCATTCCCTGAGGCAACATTTCCTTGAGGGACAAATAGTTGACGTGCACTGTCTATGCTTCCCCCTTTTCGCATGCATGCCTACCCGTTCACTTGCAATTACAACATCAGACCAAGATCCCCCTCCGTTGTGCTTTGACAGACGACCATACCCTGTTCGAAAGCTCCCATCTTCACGCAAGCTGGGATGATGTTGGCAAAGGTTGCAGAGTCTGGTTTTACACTTGCCAATTGATTTTTTTTGGCTTGAAAGTTTTTGAAACCCCTTCAATATGCCAAAATTATGTGTATTCTGCACTCATTACATTTCATGATATCATATGTCTTTGAGGCATTTGTCAAATAGTCCATGTGCGTTGTGCATGCTTACGAAGGCATTTGCAACTACAACATCTAATGAAATTTGTTGTTCCTTTATGCTTTGATGTATGTGAAAGAAGGGTTTTATTAATGTAATCAAAATTTCTATACACTTTTAATTAAATTTTAATAAAGTATTCACAAATATAAATACAAAAGAGATAATAAAGTATTTAGTTACTAAGACTAGTAGAGTTTCATTACATTATTAAAAGAATGCATACACACAATGTTCACAATAGGATTTTTATAGAATTTCTTTCTTGTAATAATCAAACTATATTTGAATTATTTTAAATTTAACTTAATTTTCTTCTATACCTAGAATTCATGCATAAGTTTAGAGATCCAAAATTCTATTACTTCTCTTAAAAGTCAACTATAAAATCTTATCCTATACAATCTATATTTACATGTTACTTAAAATATTGGTCTTCTAGAATTCTATTTTAATCTACACTTTAATATATTCTTAGTGCATATAATTACAAATTAATTTCACGTTTGAAATGAAACACAAACTTCTTACAAAAGTAATGCCAACACTTTCCCAACACAATCTTATGTTTTACTGTCAAAAACTCAACATTCAAACAAAACCAAAAACACAATACAAACTAAACCTCCTCGAAGAGTAGGTTGGAAACTTTATATGTAGTGGTTAAAATATATTGCAACATCATGCACCCCTTAATCACCAGGCTCTAAACATATTAGAATAAATTGATGCTTACTTTGGTTAGTGTAAATCAAAGCCAACACTGTTGCTTATCACCATAAATAGATTTCAACCAACTATTGTCAGTAAACTACAACATGGAAAATGTGAAATGTAAACTATGCTCATGTATTTGATTATAAAGCCTTAGAGAAACTATTGACTAGTTTTGGGTAACAAGAACCATTGTCAAATTTTACTCACAATTTTATTGACAATGGAAATAAAGTATAAATACATTTAGGAAGTTTAAAATAAAACTCTTGTTAAGAGATCTGTTGTATACAACCTTTTGGTTTCAATTTAAAAGTAGGCTTGTAATGATCATGAAAGAAATTGATGTATGACAAAATAAGTTATCTAGATTTCCTTGTTTTTATGAAAAATTGAATCTTTTACTAATATAATATCTTTTCTATTTATGTTACGTACAATTATGAATTGACAAAATTGATTAAGTATCTTCTCTAAGCAAGTGATCAAGCATCTTTACTATATATGCCTTAGAGATGTATCTTTCCTTTTTTAATTCCTTTATTAGTTATTATGCAAGATTTTCTTTTTTTAGTAGCTAGGTAAACCTTGTAAAGAAACATCCAAACTTAAACAAATCGTAGTGTTTGATTTTTATGGTACCTCTGTGTCACATTTACAGGTAATGCCATCACGTTGAACCAAGTACCTCACACCTAACATAGATGCAACAACGACGTTTGGGCACCATCCCTCTAAGTCATCAGGGAGTAATAAGGGACATGTCGAAGTTAAATCCATAGGAAGGGAAAATCTCCTCGGATACCTCATTAAAAAGATTAACTAAAAAAAGAAAGGACGAGTCTATCAAAAATAGTTGTAGGACGATTACCATGATAGAAAACTTTTTAAACTATCAATGGAAAACCTCGTTGGACAAATATGCATACTAGGTAAACTATTCACACATGATAACTTAAATGTCAAACACTCCCAGGAGGTGTGTTTGCAAACTAGTTTCTTAGGAATTCTGTCACTATATCACTCGAGTGGGTGGCAGTCGGTGAAGAACTATGTACCTAATCATAGTTGCATCAAACATAGTGCAAGATAGAACTACATATTCGCATTCCCCGTGTCAATCACATTCAGAGAGGGCCTTGATCTCATGGATACAAGGTATGTAGGCAGTCTAGATGGTGAAGGATGCCCCCAGTACTCAGCTCCCTCAGATATAGGATACTCCTTTATAATCAACTTCGTAATCTCGATCCCTAGTTTAAAGGGTTAGCTAGGTAACTAAAGAAGTCTCCTAGTACTCAAAAGAATCCCCGGGGTGGATTACTTGTACTCAACTTTGCTGAAACTGAGGTGTGTACAAGTTGATGCTATGCATCCTCTGGTTGACATCCTCAGCACAGTGCTTGGGCAGACTGTGGTCTCCAGGAAGTGACTCATGAACCCCTATTGGTCCTGAGGGAGTTAGAAGTCTAGCCAGAGCATACTGATTCCTGACCTATTAGCTTGTTTGGATGTCATGTTTACTTATCCCAGATTGGATAGAGTCTTGGTCCATTTGACCAACCAGGCCTTTTGGCCACCATTTGTTCTACCCTGTATTGGGTAGCGATAAGGTCTGTTAGATCGAGTTCCATATGAACCTATTTGCCCAAAAGATAGAAGAGCCTAGTTTGGCTTAAGAATGTTCCATTTGAACATATGTCCGTATTGGCTAAAGTTTTTCCTGAGTACCCAATCAAAGTCTTGATATATCCCATACAACTTGTTATTAAGGTAAATTTTTTGAAAATTTGAGTTTGCACCAAGAGGGTTCTTACATGTGGTATCAGAGCAGGGTTCAAACACTCGACCTGGTGACCTACTAACTTAAAAATGACAATAATTGGTATTGAGATAAGAATTGTAATAAATTTATTGCAAACCTAAAATTGTAGCAAATGGTAAATTACCTTTCTCTTTGTTTTTAGAATTAAAGGGCAAAAACTTGAAATTTGTGAGAACTGCATGGAGAGGAACCGATCAACCATGAATCAGCTGAAAACCCACCTGAGAATCCAAATGCCGGTATAGAAGTAATTATTAACTTGTTGACAAAGCAGAGAAAATTTGGAAAACCTTGAGCAAATTGTACAAGACTTGAAGGCTAGATAGGGGACAATAGAAAATATTCTGGAACCTCAAGATGAACATCAAAATGAGGAAGTACCCATAGCTCAAACAACTAATGAGCTAGAGATTCCTGTGTCTTGGCAGGAAACCACCATCTTAGATATCTCACAAGATCTTAAGAAGATAACTCCTTCAAAGTTTGATGGTAAACATGTGGGAGATGTTGCGGAAGGATGGCTCACTGAGATGTAAAAATATTTTGAGTTAAGGAACTATTCAGAGAATATCAAAGCAACCTGGGGAGCTTATCAACTGGAGGGAGAAGCTGCCAGTTGGTTGATAAACATAAAGGAATGATATTGCTATTTAAAGGAAAACCTAACTTGGAGGTAGTTTGTGACACTTCCGTGAGAGATGGCTTCCACAACTATTTTATGATGAAAAGATGACTAAGTTTCTGAATCTCAGACAAGGAAATCTCACAGTCCAATAGTATTGGGACAAATTTGTGAAGCTACTAAAATATGTTCCTATTTATCAAAAGGATGAGAGGTCTCAGGCAATGAAGTTTCTTTTAGGATTGAATACTGATATTGGGGTAGAAATGGATATGTTTGCCCCTGAGAACATGAATCAAGTCTTGGAGAAGGCACTCAAACAGAAAAAGAAATTACAGGCACTATCAGTGGCAAAGCAAAACTTTTGGGACAAGCAATTGGCCTTCAAAAGGAAACTAGACAATAGGGGCAACAGAGGAGCTCAAAAGAACAAGAGGAGAGACTAGGGTAGAACAGAAGCTGCTAATAATCAGAATCACAAGAATAATTACAATAGTAATACCAGAAGGAATGATGGGAATGCACCACCTTGAAATTCTAATGGACCCCCTAGTGGATGTTTTATGTGTGGAGGCAATCATTATGCAAGGGATTGTTCAAAAAGGAATGGGTCCAATCAACCACAACAAGCCCAACAACATCAAATACATGCTGCTGTCAGGAATCAACAAACTCGCCATCAAAATGTACGTATGGAGATAAAAGGTAAGATTTTTGGTAAATCCATTGTTATTTTAATAGATACTGGTTCCTCTGAGAATTTTATTTCCCTAGAATTGGTAAGCAAAATGTTTTTGCAAACTAAGAATATGGAATCATTATGGATGGTTTAGTATGGCAACAAGGCTACATGGAGAGTGAACAAGTACATAAGAGGAGCCCTCATTAAGTTTCTTGAACTAGAAACCAAAGTCGACTTATATGTCACACCCCTGGGAGCCTATGATGTCATAATCATAATAAGTTGGCTAACGAGTCATAAGGCTAACATAGATTGCTATAACAAGGTGATGGAGTGTGTAGATGATAAGGGGTATAAAGTTAGGATCCAAGGGATTTACAAACCTATATCAGTGGAGACCATTTCTACTATGCAACTAAAGAAGGCAAGGCAAAAACGAGGGAATTAGATATTCTTAGTATCTTCAGATGACAAGGGAGAAGAGAAAGAGGCCCCTACCTTTGAGAATAGTCTGTTCCTTTGGGACTACAAGGATGTTTTCCCTGAAGATCTACTTGGATTACCTCCTAAAAGGGAATTCAATTTTTCAATCGATATACTTCCTGGAATTGCACCTATATCGAAAGCACCATATAGGATGAACACCACAGAACTCCAAGAGTTGAAAATGCAGTTGCAAGAATTGTTGGAGAAGGGGTTGATAAGGCCTAGCGTATCAGCTTGGGGAGCACCAGCCATATTTGTAAAGAAGAGGGATGGGACACTAAGGTTGTGTATTGACTACAAAATGTTGAATAAGGCCACCGTGAGGAACATATATCCCTTGCCTCATATTGATGATCTATTTGACTAAATGAGGGGAGCATTAGTGTTCTCCAAAATTGACCTTCGCTCGAGCTATCACCAATTAAGGATAAAAGAAGAGGACATCCCAAAAACAACATTTAGGACTAGGTATGGCCACTATGAATTTACTATAGTTCCATTTGGGTTAACAAATGCTCTGGCTGCCTTTATGAATCTAATGAACAACGTGTTCCATACTTTTCTGGATAAGTTTGTGATTGTGTTTCTGGATGACATCTTAATATATTCCAAGGATGAAGAGGAACACTTAACTCATCTGTAGGTAGTCTTACAAAGGCTACAAAAGCATAAGTTGTTTGGGAAGTTATCCAAATGCTTTTTCTTTGAAAGGAGGGTTCACTATTTAGAGCATATCATTTCAACTGAGGGTATAGCAGTAGATCCTGATAAAATAAAAGCCGTCACCAAATGGCCTATTGCTACAAATGTGACTGAAGTGAGAAGTTTTATTGGGTTGGTAGGGTACTACATGATGTTTGTGAAAGACTTTTCAAGGATATCCAACCCAATCACATCTTTGCAAAAGAAGAACAAAAAGTTCATTTGGATTGAATAGTGCGATAAGGCATTTGAAGTACTAAAAGAAAGGCTAACGTCACCTCCAATTCTAAAGGTGCCTGACCCTAATGGTAACTTCACAGTAGTAACATATTCATCCATAGAAGGACTAGGAGGATTTCTTTTCCAAGAGGAAGGAGTAGTGGCTTATGAATCATAGAAACTAAAAATCCATGAAGTCAATTACGCTCACCATGACCTTGAATTGACATCCATAGTTCATGCCTTGCAAAAATGGAGACATTTCTTGTTGGGAACACCGTTTGAGCTTAAAACAGACCATCAAGGATTGAAATATATCTTCACTCAACCTCATTTGAGTATAAGACAGAGAAGGTGGTTAGATTTCCTAAGGGAGTATGATTTTGAGATTGAATATATCAAGGGGAAAGAAAATAGGGTGACCGATGCTCTCAGCAGGAGGAGACACATAATGGCCATGTCCAACTTGCACATAGACCTAAAGTAACAAGTACTCTCTAAGAAGAAACATGACCCATGGTACGCTTAGGTTAATGCATCTCTAGCTAATACCCCGGTGGAACCTAAGTATTTGGGTTATGCTTTTGATCTCAATGGGCTAATGAGGTACCAGGGAAGAATATATGTTCCTAATAATGTGGAACTAAGGGGTATGATCCTAACAGAAGCACATAGTGCTCCTTATTTAGGACATCTGGGGGTAAATAAGATGTATGCAAATTGTAAAAAATTATATTTCTGGTCAGGAATGAAAAAGGATGTGGTAGACACAGTTGCTAGATGTATGGAATGTCAGAGGGTTAAGGCAGAACATGTACATCTAATAGGACTTCTTTATCCGCATGATGTACCTTGCTATAAATAGCAAGTCATAAGTATGGATTATGTCCAAGGGCTACCGATGACATCTCATACGCATAATTGTATTTTGGTGGTGGTGGATAAACTCACTAAGGTGGCCCACTTCATACCAGGAAACCTGATAGATGATGCACATGCGGTAGCAAAAAGGTTCATAAAGGAAATTTTTAGGTTGCATGGAATCCCTGAGATAATCATCTTTGATAGAGACACAAAGTTCACTTCTAGATTTTGGACCACATTGCAGGCTGCCTTAGGAACACAGTTGAACTTCAATACAACCTACCATCCCGAGATGGATGGCCAAACAGAAAGAACCGACCAAATTTTGGAAGACCTCCTTCATATGTATTGCATGGATCAACAAATTAAATGGGAGGGATATTTGCCATTTGTTGAGTTTGCCTATAACAACTCCTTCCAAGTAGCTATAGGTATGACACCCTTCAAAGCTCTCTACTTGAGTTGGGATAAACTGTAAGATAGGATCCTGGTTGGCCTTGAGATGTTGAAAGATATGGATAACCAGGTGCAACTTATTCGATAGAGGTTGAAGGAAGCCTCGGATTGCCAGAAAAGTTATGTAGACAAGAATAGGACACCCAGAAGATTTCAAGTTAGTGAGAAGGTGTTCCTTAGAGTTTGACCTCATAAAAGTTCCATCTCTTTTGGAAGGAAGTCAAATCTAGCTCCTTGCTTTGTCAGGCCTTTTGAAGTACTTGAGGAAATCAATCCTGTAGCTTACCACTTGGCCTTACCTCCTGCACTGATCCACATTCATGATGTGTTCCATGTGTCCTTGTTAAAAAAGTATATACCTAACCCTAAGCATATTCTTAATTGGAATGCCTTGCAGGTGGAAGAACCCAGTACAATAACAATAGAGCTATGCAAAATCATCGAGAGGCACCAGTTCCAGCTCTGCAACAGGATAGTGGACCAATCTAAGGTTCAGTGGGACCAATACTCACCTGAGAATGCTACATGGGAAGACACAGTGGAAATGCAACACTTCTATCCGTACTTATTTTGAAAACTGTAGTTAATTTATAAACTCATCAAACTTTAAATTTTGCTAAAAGACAATGATGTTTAGATGATACAGACAATTATGCTTAGATGATACTCTTTGATTTCGTTATCTATGATAAACTACTTAATCTACTTATTGAAGGATGGACTTTAAAATTAGGTAAGTATACTGATGTGATGCAGAGCAGGGGTTCAAACTCAATCTAATGGAGGCGTATTTCACAACAATGTGTTTCACTCTTCTCAGTTTTCAAGGCAATCATCTTTCAAGGCAACTTTCATTCACAAGGCAACTTTTGGTTTACAAACTCACAGACCCAAACAAGGTCAATCACCACCTTCAAACTCCTCTAGAACTCTCTATTACTCAAAACAACTCAGTATCAGGACCTTCATGCATTAATCAATGACTATTTCTTTCCAAATAGTCTTCAATGCTAGTAGCCCTCCAAACATAGACTTTTTAACATATCTTGCAAGAACAACTTCAAACCCACAAAAGAACTATCATTTCAAATACCCATTAAGGTGTTCTTCAACATACCTCAAAAGCACATACCTTTGTTTTGGAACATCATCCTCTTATTTTGACTTTTATGCTATAAACACGTCTAATTAGGCTTCTTGAGACTGTTCAACCTTAACAACTTTGACATGAAACATCCAAGGGTCTCTCTTAAAATTTCAACATAGTTTTAATGGAATGAAAGACACTTCAATTAAACAACATTTCAGGGATTTCATACCCATTCAATGTAGAAGATCTCAAAATATGCTAATACTATCTTGTCTATGACTGTTACAAGTCCGCCTTAACAGGACAGTAAACAAATGGACTCAAACACTTATAGTTTCATCAAACCCTATCTAGAAAGGGATCACAATACACTTTAGCAACCTTTTCAAACAATATTACCCAAGAAGAATGCCCACTCCACAATCAAAACACTCAAACCTTTACTGATCTCTGTTATTTCCAGTTAACTACACAGAATTATAGTCCTAGGCCATCAACCATTCACATGCTAACCTTGATCTTTTGGTCTGCAACTTTAGAATATGAAAATATATGCAAAAAGGAATCATTTCACCAAAAACTAGAATTTTTCATTGATCAGAATGAGAGAAACACAAATTTGTTTACCACTATATACCCTAGTGGAGGGTTTCAGGCTGTCTAACATAAAATTACCATAACTTTTACAATATATGATGAAATTTCATGAAATCAAAACAAAAATATAGAATATTCAAAACTTCATTCATTCCAAATGGTCTCAAGCCATGATTAGGGCCGTACCATCTGTACCATGCTGTAGAATAGAGAATTATGTAGTTAAAACAGAGTTTTCCTATTGATTCCACTCCTCAACTTCAATACATCTTCATTCTCTCCATCTCTCCTCTTTTCCAATGTACACAAGTGTTTTTGTTTAAACCCTTCCCAAGCATAACCAATCGACCCCAACTGTCCAACTACCTCTTGACTCTTCATCTTCCTATTTTGCACTTTTACAATATGAAAACATTTCACAAGATTGACAATTTTTTTGCAATATTTGACATATGACTCAAAAATTACCACCTAGGCCTCAAAACCAACACAAACAAGTTCAACATGGTCTATTATACCTTATTACATGATTAAAACACCAGACTTAAACCAAAATGCCAAAGTTGCCTCATGGAGGCATGAAGTTGTCATGGTGCTCCTGCACCAAACTCCTGGCCAAAAGAAATCCCAAGCCCTCTTGGATTGAGGAAAGTAACAGGTCTTTATCCTTTGTATGCTCCTCCTTGATGTCCTCTATGCATTGCCTTTTGTCCTCTTTGAAACAACTCTAATTAGTCTTCATTTTCACTTTTGGTTTCAACTTGTCAAAGCAAGCTAGCCTTCTAACTATCTTGTCACGTGGAATCTGATTCTTCATGCTATGATGTATCCTAATCTCTACCTCAACACCTTGTCCTCCTTCTTTCATTTTGAACTTTGGTTTGTTCCTCCTCAAAATTGCTATTACAACAAGGAAGTGATAGTTGTTTTCCTTAGCCTTTTGCCTTTGCAATGCAACAATAATTTCTTCATCTTTGGTCCTCATGTCTTTTCTTAGGTTCTCTACTCCAATTACCTCTGTTTGATCAGGTCTACAAACCTTCAAAATGGCAGAGTATAACTGCCCTCTATCCTCTGTTGATACCAATAGTCAAAGCATTGTCCCAACCACAATACCATTATGCATCTTCAACACATCTTGAGTCTTCATAAGGAATTCATCCTTTCACTCTACTATGATAACATCCTCTTGTTTAGGAATGGCTGCAATGTCCATATCTCCTTCTTCATCTTCCTTTGCTTGTTCATTACCTTTTTCCATCAAAGGTTCTTTTATCTTCACATCTAGTTCTAATACTTTCATTTGTCTTCTCTTTTGCATCATCCTTTGAATAGGCCATCCAACCTTCTTCTTCATTGTCAAGTGCCAACTGAGTGCTCTTTTGAGCAACTGCTCCATCTCATCTTCCATCCTTCTTCTCATCTCTTTCAGTTGTTCCATAGCCCGCCTCAGTTCTTTTATCTCTTGGTCAAACTCCATTTGTTTTGCCCTCTCTTTTTCCTTCTTCATCTCTTTTTCCTCTTTTTTCCTTTCTCATTTCTTCTTTTGTGAACCCCCAACTTGTAGGTACCTTCTCAACAAATCCATCTTCTCTTCAAGCAAGTCCCTTTAACCTTGCTTTCTCTTGTCTTTGCCTCACCTAGTTCTCTTCTCTTTTCCTCTACCTAGTCTTTTGGCAACCAGGTTCTCTCTTCAACCTGCACAAACACAAACACACAAATACCAAACCCTCTTGCCTAGACCTTCTGATCTCTGATACCAATTGATGCAAAGTAGGAGTTCAAACTCAATATAATGGAGGCATATTTCACAACAATGGGTTTCACTCTTCTTAGTTTTCAAGGCAATCATCTTTCAAGGCAACTTTTGGTTTACAAACTCACAGACCCAAACAAGGTCAATCACCACCTTCAAACTCCTCTAGAACTCTCTATTACTTAAAACAACTCAGTATCAGGACCTTCATCCATTAATCAATGACTATTTCTTCCCAAACTGTCTTCAATGCTAGTAGCCCTCCAAACATAGACTTTTCAACATATCTTGCAAGAACAACTCCAAACCCACAAAAGAACTATCATTTCATATACCCATTAAGGTGTTCTTCAACATACCTCAAAAGCACATACCTTTGTTTTGGAACATCATCCTCTTATTTTGACTGATATGCTGTAAATGGGCCTAATTAGGCTTCTTAAGACTGTTCAACCTTAGCAACTTTGGCATGCAACATCCAAGGGTCTCTCTCAAACTTTCAACATAGTTTTAATGGCATGAAAGACACTTCAATTAAATAACCTTTCAGGGATTTCATAGCCATTCAATGTAGAAGATCTCAAAATATGCTAATACTGTCTTGTCTATGACTGTTACAAGTCCGCCTTAACAGGATAGTAAACAAATGGACTCAAACACTTATAGTTTCATCAAACCCTATCTAGAAAGGGATCAAAATACACTTTAGCAACCTTTTCAAACAATATTACCTAAGAAGAATGCCCACTCCACAATAAAAACACTCAAACCTTCACTGATCTCTGTTATTTCCAGTCCACTACACAAAATTACAGTCCTAGGGAATCAACCATTCACATGCTAACCTTGATCTTTTGGTCTGCAACTCTAGAATATGAAAATATATGCAAAAGGAATCATTTCACCAAAAACTAGAATTTTTCATCGGTCAGAATGAGAGAGACATAAATTTGTTTACCACTGTATACCCTAGTGGAGGGTTTCAAGCTATCTAACATAAAATTACCATAACTTTTACAATATGTGATGAAATTTCATGAAATCAAAACCAAAATGTAGAATATTCAAAACTCCATTCATTCCAGATGGTCTCAGGTCATGATTAGGGATGTACCATCCTTATCATGCTGTAGAACAGAGAATTATGCAGTTAAAACAAAGTTTTCTTATTGATTCCACTCCTCAACTTCAATACATCTTCATTCTCTCCATCTCTCCTCTTTTCCAATGTACACAAGTGTTTTTTTTAAAACCCTTCCCAAGCATAACCAATCGACCCCAACTGTCCAACTACCTCTTGACTCTTCATCTTCCTATTTTGCACTTTTACAATATGACAACATTTCACAAGATTGACAATTTTTTTGCAATATTTGACATATGACTCAAAAATTACCACCTAGGCCTCAAATCTGACACAAACAAGTTCAACATGGTTTATTATACCTTATTACATGATTAAAACACCAGACTTAAACCAAAATGCCAAAATTGCCTCATCAAGGCATGAAGTTGTCATGGTGCTCTTGCACCATGATGGTAAACGATGGTTATTTCTATAGACTTCTATGTATATGTTTTGACCTTATTTCTAACATGCATTGGGATGATGCATAAATTTAGGGGAGAAGGATGTCACAACCCACCTTTGAGTTCTAAATTTGAATTAGAATACTATGTCTAAATTGTAGGTATTTTATTTTCAAATAACACACATAAAAGCTAGTAAAATTAAATAATATAAATATAGTCTCTTTTAAAAACAAAATAATAGAAAAATAGTGATTTTTGTATCCCAATTTAAAACTCTAATTAAATATATGAGAAGGACATTCTAGAAAGAGCAATAAATGAGGAACATCCCCCCCTCATTCTCAAGTCAAGACTCAAAGTTAATAAAATGATATTTTTCTCCTTGAATTTATGACAATTGGAAAATAGAGAAAAAATATTTAATATTAACAAGTCCTTTTCCACAAAAATTGAATGACAATGTAACACCCCGCCAAGGGACTCAAGAGAACAACACAATTACACTGTACAAACATGACAATTTTTTTTTTTTGCAAGAAATAACAAGGTAACATTTAACATATCTATACTAAGTAATGTTCTCTGAGGGTTCCATGGCTGCATTACTGACAACTACTATCATGTTCTCTCATACGCCATGCATTGAAAGCATTAAGGAACTTTGGTAAAAGGCAACGACTGTGTCATGTAGATCGACATATGATCATAACCAAATCAAATCTACCTCATTATCTGAACAGAACCATAGTCAGAAGTACAAATAAATCTAACAGAATCAATCACATGAGATCCATTCTAACATATAACAATCATAGCAAGATCAACATCTTAATCATTGGAATGCAAAACAATGTCAAAGCCTGCATTATCAGTGTTGCAATGGAGATTATCAATAAAACACATTAACTATCATATGAAACCACACATGGATGAAACATCTATCTATATTATACAACATCAATTGTTTACCTTACCTTAATTATTTCTGTTATTACACCTTCATATTCATGCGCCTTGATTAGTTCACCTGTACATCCAAGGTGAGAACGGAGGGGCATTACATCCTGCCCCCCTAAAACATGACTTACTCTTGGAAGTCACAGACTAGGGTGGAAACATAACACATTAGTATTACAATTTGCTATTGCCAACATACGCATTCACATTAAGCAATTGTTCCCAAGACAAGCACAATCGTTCAATATAGGCATAAAAGACATCAATTCCCCACCTTTAAGGTGTATCATGTAATCTACTTATAACCAATCGCACGTATTTTGAGAATTTCATTCGATTCAAGGATCTGTGTTTACATATTATCAAGGAAAATTACATCTCATTTCTTATTTCCACCATGATTCTGACTAATTACCAAGCATTCAAGTACAATTCTCCGTAGAGTCCTCCCTTGTACACACTATTAGAGGTTCGAAATGAACATGATAGAAACAACACTTGACACAATACAGGGCTAACAAAAACAAACATTCGGAATAGTCACCATGAAAGTTTTAAAGAAGGTGAAAACCCAAGTGGGAAAATAACCAAATCTAATCTTAAGTCACAAAATGTCGGCAATTTCCAACAATAACTCAAGTATAGAGAAAAGAGTTTTGGTGACCACTCTTGTCATAAGAAATTTCAAAGAAAATAATTTCACTGTTAGCCCCTAACAACACATGAAACAACCATAAAAAATTTCAAAATAACCAAATTGCAAACAAACCCACATCACAATGTGGCGAATTTTAGCCACAAAAAGGGAATATCCACTACACAACACCTAGGACACAAGGTCTAGAATGCATTAGAGAACGTACGCCAACACATAGATAATTAGGTTATCTACATCCTCATACCTAAACAACTTTTATACAAGGATTTAAGGCAACAAAATAATTATAATTTCTACCTTTAATGCAATACAATTTCTTTATGTGAGGAAGAATAGATAATATTGCACACAAGAACATACTTAATCAAGGCTACATTTTACTTTAAGTATCACATTTATATGAGATGGGTCTAACACAAGCTCCAATTTGATCTCCTACATTTGTTTTTTTTTACATACATACACACTGATAACTTTCATAATCCACAAAAGAACTTCCACATGAAGTCATGGCCACTAAAAAAAATAGATGTCAAACTACTACTTTAAGATACCCACACACGACAATACCTCTTAACCACATGTCTTACAATGCATGATGCCTCCAAATATTCAAATCATTCCAATACTTACACAAATAATGCCATTAACATAAAGATGGTATGGTGCTTCCACACCCTAAACATAACCTCACAAAGTATGGTTACTTCACCAAACCAGGGAAGACAAACACCACTGTCCTTTTACAATACCCCACATAAAATGGGTTCAGGATATTCACTTCACTAGAGGGGCAAATTCCACTCTCCTGTTTCCATGCTCTAAAAGTAACCATGCTTCCTTCTTCTAAAGCACTAAAGACCACAAGAGGAACTGGAGGCCTCAACAATCAGTAAGCACTAGTGTTCAAGGAACACACATTGTCAGATATATCATCACATTTTTGCATAACAGACACACAAGTAGAACAAAGCATAAAGGATTTATTTCTTCTATAGTCCAGAACAAGTTTGTAAGTTTATCATCCTTCTAATACCATACTAAGGCTCTTAGGTAAGAGGTACTATTACCAACTCACCATAAGGCGAAAAAAGTTTAACCTAAAACAATGACAAGAACCAGAGATCCCAGTGTTGCAAACCTTGGCTCTGATACTAGATGTAATGCCCTGCCAAGGGACTTAAGAGAACAACACAATTACACTATACAAACATGACAATTTTTTTTTTTTTGCAAGAAATAACAAGGTAACATTTAACATATCTATTCTAAGTAATGTTCTCTCAGGGTTCCATGGCTGCATTACTGACAACTACTATCATGTTCTCTCATACGCCATGCATTGAAAGCATTAAGGAACTTTGGTAAAAGGCAATGGCTGTGTCATGTAGATCGACATATGATCATAACCAAATCAAATCTACCTCATTATCTGAACAGAACCATAGTCAGAAGTACAAATAAACCTAACAGAATCAATCACATGAGATCCATTCTAGTATATAACAATCATAGCAAGATCGACATCTTAATCATTGGAATGCAAAACAATGTCAAAGCCTACATTATCAGTGTCGCAATGGAGATAATTAATAAAACACATTAACTATCATATGAAACCACACATGGATGAAACATCTATCTATATTGTACAACATCAATTGTTTACCTTACCTTAATTATTCCTGTTATTATACCTTCATATTCATGTGCCTTGATCAGTTCACCTATACATCCAAGGTGAGAACGGAGGGGCATTACAGACAAGTTGGAAAATAGAGAGAAAACATTTAATTAGAAGACTTGACTCAAGACTTGGATTTTCCTCCCTAAGGGTTGTAATTTTCTATAAATAACATGAATTTTGAAGAAGGGGCACACTTATCTCTGGTTTTGGAGTTTTGGAGTAAAACTGTAAGAACACTTCTCTCTATAGTTTTGTTCTTGAAATTGTTGTTCAGATGATTTGTTGTCATGCTTGTTGTATTTATGAGTTATGCATATGTTTTAATTTCATTTTGATTTCATTCAAAGGAGGATTTGTGCAATAGTTTTTTTGAGGATTTTGTTGTGCTAGGACAGATGTCCATACCTTGTTCCTAAACTTCATTTGGTTGAACATTCCTAAATCATTTTCATCAAACCCATTCTGTTCAAGGTGTGTTCTAACCAGAGTACTGCAGTTGCCTCTTATATGTTTTTTGATGAGTGTGATTTCACAAATAATAACATTGCTACACTTTAAAAACCTATACAACCTGTTATTTGTCAGTATATATTTAATCATCTTTAGGCAAGGGAGCGACTATGAATCAGTGAGTGCATTAGAAAAAAAGAATAATCTTGCATATAATGAGAAGGAAGTTTAATATTTGTTGCTGACTATTCCCTATGCTAGAGTAGTGATTATGACCTTGGATTGTAATTGTAATTCAATTTCATTATTGATGTGGAAGCCTACTCCTTTGGATTACTCGAGGATAACATACCCACTGTGATTTCTAATATTCTCATGGTCATCCCAATTTCTAGTTGTGGGTTACCATTAGTTGTTCCTTTAGAGTTTGATTATAACAACTGTCTAAGTTTGAAAATTAAAATTTATTTTATGCATTTTTTTTTCAAATCTGGTCTAGTAATAAGTCCAGATTATTTAAAAATGTTCATTTATAGAAAATCTTGTTCTTGCACAATATTCCATCTTGAGACCTCAAGATTGATTGATAATAACTATCAAACTTCTGTAAATCCATTTTGTGCACGTCCTGCAGATGTTGCAGTCCATGAGACAACCTTTCTTTGAGGAATTTTGTCAAAAGTTCACATGCTTGGTCTGTCATTCCACGTTTTGTATACCTATCTACCTGAGCATTTTTATTGATTCTCCCCTCCAATTATGCTTTGACAGATGTTCATACCCTGTTCCTAGCATCCATTTTGGCACAGCCTAGAGGACGTTGGCAAAGACCCTACAATTGTTGCAGTCCATAAGGCGATATTTCATGAGGGATCTTGTCAACTAGTAGACGTGCTTTCATTAGGCAACATTCTTTGAGGGATTTTGTCAAACAGATGACGTGCCTTGTCTAAGTATCTCCCCTTCTATGATGATAGAAATCCATACCCTGCTCCCAGGCGTTAGTGCATAGGTAGTGAGTATACTGGAAAAAGTTGTGGATGTTGGATTTTCACCTGACGATTGCTTTTGCTTGAAAGTTTTTTTTTAAAAAGTAATGTTGTCAAACAGTTCGTACAATTGGTATACATGTGTATCGGGACAATTGCAACTACAACATCTGGTGAAATTTGTAATTTCTTTATGCTCTGATGTATGTCCATGCCCTATTCTAAGGCTCCCATGTAGGCACATACGGAGAGGATGCTGGCAAAGGTCATGGGTTTTATCATTACGCCTGCCAATTTCCTTTAAAAGTTTCTAACTCCTTTCCAACAAATCTATTTTGTGCAAACTTGCAATTATTCCATTCCTTGAGGTGGCATTTCCTTGAGGGATTTTATCAAATAGTTGATGTGCACTTTCTATTCTTTCCCCATTTCACATGCATGTCTGCTCGTTCACTTGCAATTACAACATCAGATCAAGATCCCCCTCCATTATGCTTTGATAGACGACTATACCCTGTTTGAAAGTGAAATCTTCACGCAGGCTGGGTTGATGTTGGAAAAGGTTGCAAAGTCTGGTTTTACACTTGCCAATTGATTTTCTTTTGGCTTGAAAGTTTTTGAAACCCCTTCAATATGCTGAAATTCTATGTATTCTATACTCATTGCATTTCATGATATCATATGTCTTTGAGGCATTTGTCAAACAGTCCATGTGCGTTGTGCATGCTTACGGGGGCATTTGCAACTACAACATCTGATTAAATTTGTTGTTCCTTTATGCTTTGATGTATGTGAAAGAAGGGTTTTATTATTGTAATCAAAATTTCTATACACTTTTAATTAAACTTGAATAAATCACAAATATAAATACAAAAGAGATAATAAAGTATTTAGTTACTAAGACTAGTAGAGTTTCATTACATTATTAAAAGAATGCATACACACAATGTTCACAATAGGATTTTTATAGAATTTCTTTCTTGTACTAATCAAACTATATTTGAATAATTTAAATTTAACTTAGTTTTCTTCTATACCTAGAATTCATGCATAAGTTTAGAGATCCAAAATTCTATTACTTCTCTTAAAAGTCAACTATAAAATCTTATCCTATACAATCTATATTTACATGTTACTTAAAATATTGGTCTTCTAGAATTCTATTTTAATCTACACTTTAATATATTCTTAGTGCATCTAATTACAAATTAATTTCACGTTTGAAATGAAACACAAACTTCTTACAAAAGTAATGCCAACACTTTCCCAACACAATCTTATGTTTTATAGTAAAAAAATCAACATTCAAACAAAACCAAAAACACAATACAAACTAACCCTCCTCGAAGAGTAGGTTGGAAACTTTATATGTAGTGGTTAAAATATATTGCAACATCATGTACACCTTAGTCACCAGGCTCTAAACATGTTAGAATAAATCGATGCTTACTTTGGTTAGTGTAAATCAAAGCCAACATTGTTGCTCATCACCAGAAATAACTTTCAACCAACTATTGTCAGTAAACTACAACATGGAAAATGTGAAATGTAAACTATGCTCATGTATTTGATTATAAACCCTTAGAGCAAGTATTGACTGGTTTTGGGTAACAAAAACCTTTGTCAAATTTTACTCACAATTTTATTGACAATGGAAATAAAGTATAAATTCATTTAGGAAGTTTAAAATAAACCTCTTGTTAAGAGATCTGTCATATTTTACACCCTTTTGGTTTCAATTTAAAAGTAAGCTTGTAATGATCATGAAAGAACTTGATGTATGACAAAATAAGTTATCTAGATTTCCTTGTTTTTACAAAAAAATGAATCTTTTATTGATAGAATATCTTTTCTATTTATGTTTCGTACAATTATGAATTAACAAAATTGATTATCTTCTCTAAGCAAGTGATCAAACATCTTTACTATATATGCCTTAGAGAAGTATCTTTCCTTTGTTAATTCCTTTATTAATTAAAATGCAAGATTTTCTTTTTTAAGTAGCTAGGTAAACCTTGTAAAGAAACGTCCAAACTCAAACAATTCACAGTGTTTGGTTTTTACAATAGCTCTATGTCACATTTACAGGTAATGCCGTTACATTGAACCAAGTACCTCACACCTAATATAGCTGTAACAACAACGTTTAGACACTGTCCCTCTAAATTGTCAGGGAGTAATTAGGGACATGTTGAAGTTAAATCTGAAGGAAGGGAAAATCTCCTAGGATACCTCATTAAAAAGATTAACTAAAAAAAGAAAGGACGAGTCTATTGAAAACAGTTGTAGGACAATTACCATGATAGAAAACTTTTTAAACTATCAAGGAAAACCTCGTCGGACAAATATACATACTAGGTAAACTATTCACACATAATAACTTAAACGTCAAACACTCTTGGGAGGTGTGTTTGCAAACTAGTTTCTTAGGAATTCTATCACTATATCACTCGAGTGGGTGGCAGTCGGCAAAGAACTGTGTACCCACTCACAGTTGCATCAAACATAGTGCAAGACAGAACTACATGTTTGCATTCCCTGTGTCGATCTCATCTGGAGAGGGCCTTCATCGTGTTGAAACAGGGTATGTAGTTAGTCTGGATGGCGAAGGATGCCCCCATTACTCAGGTCCCTCAGATATAGGATACTCCTTTATAATGAACTTCATATTCTCGATCCCTAGTTCAAAGGGTTATCTAGGTAACTAAAGATGTCTCCTAGTACTCAAAAGAATCCCTGGGGTGGATTACATGTACTCAGCTTTGTCAAAACTAAGGTGTGTACAAGTTGATGTTATGTATCCCCTGGTTGACATCCTCAGCATAGTGCTTGGGCAAACTGTGGTCTCCAGGAAGTGGCTCATGAACCTGTTTTGGTCCCGATGGAGTCAGAAGTTTCTGGCCAGAGCATAATGATTCCTAACCTATTTAGTCCGTTTGGCTGTCATGTTTACTTATCCCGGATTAGATAGAGTCTTGGTCTGTTTGACCAACCAGGCCTTTTGTCCACCATTTGTTCTACCCCATATCGGGTAGCGATAAGGTCCGTTAGACCCGGTTCCATATGAACTTGTTTGCCCAAAGGATAGAAGAGCCCGATTTGGCTTAAGAATGTTCCGTTTGAAAATATGGCCATATTGGATAAAGTTTTTCCTAAGTACCCAATCAAAGTCTTGATATATCCCATATAACTTGTTATTAAGGTAAAATTTTTGAAAATTCAAGTTTGGACCAAGCGGGTCCTTACAAACCTCATGTGACTTTGACGAACTAATTCCCCTTGTTGGCAATCTCCCCATAGGCACCCATTTACCATGGGGCACACCATTTTCATCCTTAGGAGCTTTGATTTTGACCTTGGACATGCTTCTACAAAAGCATGCACACATTTTTGTACCCTTTCCCCTAGCATTTATGACCATTAATGACCCCCTAACCTACCCCAAGGCCCTAGGATTAGTCACTCACTGGTCTACTTGCTCCATCTGGTTGCTGGTGTTGTCTGACGTGCTCGCCATGGTGTTGATGATGTGGAATAACTATGTGATCCACCATGTCTCTCTCCTTTTCTTCTCTCTGATAGGTTTGTTAAGCTTAGGTGTACAGATGACTAGGAATGGGCCCCCCGGCCACTATTTATAGGCCCCTACCCCTAGTTTTCCTACGTAGACCTACCCAACCCTCCTAATTTCCCCTGTTTTAACCTTAATCTTCTATTTTTTCTTTGTTACCACGTTTTCATCTCTTTCCCTTTCTTGTGTGAATTTTTTTCAAAAATGTTCTTTTTTTCGAAAAAAATTCTAAAGGGGGCACCCATTATCCCTTATATTCCATCGTTCATTCTTCGTTCCTACCACCAACTGGGGCATATTTTTTTTAGTTTCTTTGACATGACGCCACCTTATGGGATGCCGTATCAAAGAGGGACAAAATGTAGACACTTAAAATTCACCAACACATTCTTCATGTCACTGTACCACATTCACATAATTTCCCATCTAATCATCCAATTTCTGTTCTTCCACATTAATTAGTTAATTCATCTATCTTCATCATATTCCTCCATATTAATTAAATAATTTAAATTGTTTAATTAAATCAATTTCTCTCCACTTTAAATAAATAAATTAAAATTATTTATTTAAATATTCTATTTCCCTCTAAATAAATAAAATTTAAATATTTTATTTATTTATCCCATGTGCACATGAAATTAAATAATTTATTTATTTAATTTCCCAATTATCCTCTCTCACCATAATTTCCTCTGGTCAAATTTGTTAACAGATCAATCAACCGAGTTGGCTCATCAATTAATCCTATTAACAAATCAATCAATTTTGTTAACAAACCAATCAACCTAGTTAACGAATCAATCAATTCAGTCAACTCCTTAATCAAATCTGTTAGCCTCCATAATTCATGAGAGGACAAGGACACTTTTCCCTTTCTCATTTGCTCTCATCCCCTCAATTGATTTCAACCATTGATATGCATTTCAAAAAGTCTATAAATGAAACATATTCTCAACCATCTGATCATCTCTCATTCATGTAAACTTACGTTGTCACCATTTTGAATCATTCATGTTGGGAGATCGCAGCTATGCTGCTTGAGCTTGAGCAATCTACATACTTACTTTAGCAAGGAACGATCCATTGGAGTTTGGGTAAAATTCCAATATGCTCAATCCGTGTGGTTTATTTGTGTGGAAAGGAAGGTATATTTGTATTAATTTTTAGTTGCTTTCATTTGTATTTGCATTTCAAGTTTTCATCCATCACATGTAGGATCCCATTATCGGCACCTTGTGTACATGCGGTAAGATAAATTTTGGTGACTTTGTTAGCCATGGTTTCCCCCCAAAGTAATTAATGAGGGAGTTCAGGGGGGCAGAGTGCCATATGTTTGACAAAGAATCCTACTTTCCACGTGAGGACTAAGCATATTGATGTCCAGTACCATTTTGTTTGTGACATGGTAGAGGATGGGAAGGTGAATTTGGAGAAAGTTGACACTTTGATGAATGTTGTAGATGCCTTAACAAAACCTGTGAGCATGGAGAAGTTCAAATGGTGTTAAGTGTCTATGGGCCTTTCTGCCCCTAGTAGTTAAGTCTTGTCATTCTATTGGCTCTTGAAAGGTGTTCGACAAGTAGGAGAATGTTGGGAATTAAGGTGTCTCAACCTTTGCAAGTTCCTAATGTTGTATTTATTTATTCAACACTATGTTATAGGATCCCATAGTCAGCACCTTGTGTACATGCAGCAAGATAAATTTTGGTGACTTTGTCAGCTGTAGTTTCCCTGAAGAAAAAAATGCCCCTATATTTAATAAAGGCGTCGATAGTTATTTTGTTATTGGTTGACATGGATAAATCGACATTTGATAACTGCTAAAGAGGCTTGATAAATAAGTGGTTGGAGAATGTGAAAGGTCACATGAATGAGAATCAACATTGTGTACTCCTAAAAGAGCTTGCATTGCAAGTGTGTTGTAATAATCTTTTGATTTGATAATACATTGTGTAGGTTTTGGAGTTTGGGGTTTTTCACCCGAAAGGGTTTTCGCCATGTATATCTTATATTGTGAGTTTTGAATTTCCATTTGGATGGTGTTATTATCTTTTTGTTAATGTGTATCTTAATTTGTAACTATAAAAGTTGAAATTTGCATAAATCTTTCCTCAGTAGATCAATGTAGGAAGCGTTTTCACATACCTTGCTTCCTTTCAGATCTATCTAATTTTTGAACATCTACAGACTATAAGAAAAACAAAGGAAAACATATAGAAAAATAAATAAAAAATTTTTGGGTGATGAGGATTGCTCATGGACCCAGATGCTCATGTTGGAGTAGGTGTGTTGTACACCTTGCATAACATTGGTATTATTATATTATGTAAAATAAATATTTAATTATGGTGCATCATGTGATGTGTTTAGGCACATTAGATATTTACTTGGACGCCACTTGTAATCGTTGTATGTAACATTGGGTTAATGTAATGTCCCCTTATTGGAACAATACTAATTTTACCCTTAAAAATTCAATTACCACAAGTTTAGGGTTAGGGTTTTGGAGTTATCATGTAATTAAATCCATTTATTCACTCAACTCCATTATAGTGGGGATGATAAGACATTCCTTGGCACATGATATCTCCATGTAGTCCCTTACGGGGGGCATGGCAGATACATGTTTAGTTCCTCCATATAGGCCCTATGGGGGTTTGGCAGGATCAAGTTGTCATACAAAGCCTCCATACAGGCCCTTACGGGGGGTATGGCAGGGGTACAAATTAGACTTGCCCCCAAACAAGCCTTAGGGAGGGTATGGCAGGACTACTTGCCTCTGGTCTGTTTATCATTTCCCTCCTGTGATGGGTGGTCTTATTAAAGATAACAAAAAATATTTATATGGCCTTGAATATATATTTACTTGCAGATCTGAATCTACAGTATGTGAATATCACAGTTTGCTTTTATAATCTTCCCCAGTCCAGTGGTTCTTTATATTCCAAATGTTTGCTGCTTATTATTGATTGGATGATTGCTAATTAGTTTTATGTATAAGACTGCATAGGATCAAATGGTATGATTTATATTGCTGAGTCAATGGCATCTTGATAGATGATTATTATTGGTTGGATGAGAAGTTGCAGATTGAATAATATGGTTTATTGTATTGTTGATTTCGATGATTGATTGCTGATGATAAGATTGCTGATTAAACTCAGAACTGACGTCTGATTTTTCTTCTCTTTACTCCATTCATATCTCATCATAAACATATCAGATATATATACATGTATTTTCTCCGATCCTCCTTATTCCTCCACATTTATATTGTAGTGTTCTCCCCCTCTCCATATTTGATCAATTACCTTTTATATCTTCTCAAAAGGTAATCCTTGGTGAGTACGTACATCTCTTTGTAACTATAACCTTTTACTAATAAATTGTAGTCAAATAAGATGTAATTTCTATTTTTTTGTCCAATGAATTCACTATAGTCAAAACATATTAGCAATCATTAAAATCGCCGCACCTTCATACTTGCTGCTACATATGAATCGCTGACTTTTAATATAGGCAGCGCTTGGCATATCAAGGCCTCTTTGTATTGCTTAATATAATAATATGTTATATAATAATATTTTACTAATATCTTTCACAATAAAATAATAATATATGCAGATACAATTTATAATATAGGGGGCATGACAGTCCGCCCCACCCAAAGATTGCTTGTCCTCAAGCAATCACAATGTTTGTATATTCTAATTCAATTTCCTAGAAGAATTGTTGATAATATACTTATCTTAGTCCAATTGTCAATATTGCTCTTTTAGTTCATAATGTTGACGACATTCCATTATCTAATGTAAATTGGGGTTCATCCTGCTCTTTGACATATCTCTATGCTTGACACTAAATCTATTTTTCATATCTTGGAAAGTATCTTGGTTTATTTAGACAATATCAATTTATCCAAGGTTTAGTAGGTGAGAATGATCCTGGAATTTGTGGGTTATGGGCCCACAATAGGCTTATGAAACAACTTTGTTGTAACTTGATGAGTATCAATTTTATCTAAGTTACTCTAATCAAAAAGAAAAGAAAAAGAACTTAGAAGGAGACTCTTGAAAGAATTGATCTAATATAGAAGTGAAGTTGGTTCATAAATTTACTAGATCAATTTTGTAAGTTACAAGGTTCATCCATGTATTGTCATTATTTTTATGAGTGTAGGATAGATCATTTGGTTGTACATTTGATCTCGTTCTAAAGGGATAGAACAATTAAGCTTGATGAATATATCTTATGATAAAGTTCTAACATTTCTTTTAAGATCTTTCTCCAAATTTGTAGGTCCCTAAAGAATTTAGTTGTCTTTATTACATTCTCTCAAAACCATCCTAAGTCAAGATGATATCTCAGTGTACCTAGATCTTGAAGTTTGAAAGTAAGATAATCTTAATACACAGCCGGAGTAGGATTTTTGAGGAAACACACAGATATGCGTAATATATGACAGATATGCGATACATAAGACATGAAACATACCCCTAAATACATGTGAGGCATGAATCATACACATAAGTACATGCAATACATGAAGTATACACGTATGAAGCACGGAATATGCGAAGTGTACACACACAAATATATGTGATATATGAAGCATACCCATAAAACACAAAGCATAAATACACGTAGTACATGAAGCATACACAATGATTATATGATTAATACATGGGGTATGTAACATACACGTAATACAAAAGTATACAAAGCATGAAGCATGAACATAGTATGTAATACACAAGTATACGCACGTAAAACATATAGCATACACTTGATACACAAAGCATGAAGCATACAAAGTATTCGCAATACACAAGCATGAATCATACATGCATGTAGCACATAAAGCATGAAGCATGCATGTAATTCACACGTAATGCATGTAACATGCAAAGTATATGCACGTAATGCACATGAATACAAGTAAATCATGAAGTGTGCACTTGAACATACATAATTCATGGAGTATTTTGAACACACCTAAGTCATGTAGTATACACTTGAACATAGAAATTCATGGAGTATACACTTGAATACACTATGGAGTATACACTTGAATACACTTATACACAAATTCATGGAGTATACACTTGAATACATAGTCATAAAGTATGCACTTGAATACAAAATCATAGAGTATACACTCAAATACAAATACAAAGTCATAGAGTATATACTCAAATACATGGTTAGGGAGTATACACTTGAGTACAAAGTCATAGAGTATACAGTTGAATACAAGTATGAAGTCATAGAGTATATACTTGAATACAAATACAAAGTCATAGAGTATACACTTGAATACATAATCATACTTGAATACAAAGTCATGGAGCATACACTCGAATACATAATCATACTTGAATACAAAGTCATAGAGCATACATTCGAATACATAATCATACTTGAATACAAAGTCATAGAGCATACACTTGAATACACATAATTCACAAGGTATACACTTGAATACACTCAAATACACATAAATCACAAGGTATACCCTTGAATACACTTGAATACACATAATTCACAAGGTATACACTTGAATACACTCAAATACACATAAATCACAGGGTATACCCTTGAATACACTTGAATACACATAAGTCACAAGGTATGAATACACATAAGTTGCATTAATACATGTAAGTATACCATCGGACAACTGGGAAGGGGATTTGGTGCATCCCATACTACACCATGAACCCGTCCACCATCCCAAGGTCACCCAGTATACACATGAGCATACACAACAAGCATGAGACATACACACAAATACACAAACTATACACAGGATGGCAGAAAAGATGCTCTGATACCATTTGTAATGTCCCCTTATTGGAACAATACTAATTTTACCCTTAAAAATTCAATTACCACAAGTTTAGGGTTAGGGTTTTGGAGTTATCATGTAATTAAATCCATTTATTCACTCAACTCCATTATAGTGGGGATGCTAAGACATTCCTTGGCACATGATATCTCCATGTAGTCCCTTACGGGGGCATGGCAGATACATGTTCAGTTCCTCCATATAGGCCCTACGGGGGTTTGGCAGGATCAAGTTGTCATACAAAGCCTCCATACAGGCCCTTATGGGGGGTATGGCAGGGGTACAGATCAGACTTGCCCCCAAACAAGCCTTAGGGAGGGTATGGCAGGACTACTTGCCTCTGGTCTGTTTATCATTTCCCTCCTGTGATGGGTGTGTTGGTTTTTCTTCTGAATCAGCATTAGGGATTGCCAGTTCTAATGCACAGGCAGATTCAGCCAACTAAATACAGGAGGTTGCGTGAGCTCCTCCCCTTCACTTCTGGTTCTGCTGCACCAAGGGGGGTATCCCTATAACTCAAGATGTAACCTTGACTAGCTCAAAGATAGAAAGATCTAACTTGACAACAACAGGCAGAATACTCTCATGTATGGACCAAGATCTGCATGATAGATCACAAGGCTGGCAACATTCTTGGACATGGTGTCTGGTTGGGTATGAGAGCATGCAGGGGGTTCCTAATCCTACTCCTACAACTAACAGGTGGAAGTATGAAATGTTTTAGTTTGAATTTTGGATGCAAATCTGGACATGGTGTATAACACAAGAACACAGCATGATTGGTGCCTATCCAGGGCTTGGAGTCGGTAGACATACACCTGTGAATGATCAGCATGAATAGCTAAAACTGGATTTCAGGGGGATACACATGATATCTGCCTTACAGATATCTCCCAATGAAGAGTGTTAAGTTATCTCTACTTATGGCATCCCTACTGCAGTATACCCTTCCCAATGTTCAACCTGAAAATAGTTTAATCTGCCCCTTGAGCAGAAGTTAAAAGATCAGACATTCAACATAGGAATTCTATGCTCTAGAATCTAAACATTACACAAATATCCAGATCCAGAAGAAGAGTACATGCAATACTGGAGACAGAATTAACACAACACATGCTAAGATAGCATTACTCATATAAGATCAACCATGAAATCAGTGGATTCATGCCAAATCGCACAACAGGAGATACATAAACTCACAAGTTAAACTGTACAGAGCAACCAGATCAGCTGGTTTTGGATTACAGAGCCAAAAATCCTCAACTTTCAACAACAACAAATGAATAACACCGTCTGCATTATATAGCAGGAGGGTGTATTCAGCATTAACTACCAGGTTGACCAAAAGTCCCGCCAGATATACAGTATCATAAAAATGGCGCTCAAACATTAATGCAGCAGGTAGGGGAGGAGACAGGAAGATTTTTCGAGCCCTGCGCCACCGCCTAGGGATCCAGATCTTCAACCGGGTACTAGATCAGCCCACGCCATCGCCCATACCTCTGCAACAATCGCCATTAATGGCGCACCAACCCGCGGCCTTGGGAAGAACATCAGACAGTTAATCGCAACCATTTCCCGCCGAGATTCATCATCGTGATATTTGAAAATGCAGGATATCAATATCCCACATGCACCCCGCAGTAACCTCATTAACACTTTATATACTAGGTCATGAGCATATATCATGTCGGTGCTTTTGCTCCTGACGACACTAGTATAAGACTTCATCATCATCACCCTCCAGCAGCATGATATCCTGTTGCCCGAAATATCACCCTGACGTCATCATCATATCGCAATACAACCGCATGATAATCGCCTTCATCGGCACAACCTGATCCATCAGAGAAACATCCTCCTGCTGAGCCTATACCAAAAGTCTGGCCGATGAACATCCTGATGACATCATCATCATATCCTGCTGACATCATCATCATATCTGCCTACTGCGCACCTCCTCATATCCGGATGACGTCATCATCATGTTTGCAAATATCGGGGGACCTCCACAAGATGATCTGTGTTAGAAATATGACCCCCCCGGACCTCGATGACGTCATCATCATATTAACATCAGGATGATATTCGGAAGACAACCGGATATTTGGAAATATCATCCTGATGCACTAACATCATGCTGCACTGTAGCTCCGCTATAAGATCAGGGCGAAATATGAATATGATGATGCTTGGAAAGATCACCCCCACTAGATAATGCACGAAGCCAGCAGGCGGATATCTCCTTGATATCAGCATCATCATGACGCTGGAACAAACATACACCCGGGTGATATGAAAATATCACCCCCTCCTTCGGAAATATCATGATGCAGATAAGCAGAGAACCGGATATCACCCTGACATAAGAATGACGTCAGCATCATCAGGATGACAAAACAACGAACAAGAAGTGATACAACATCATCAGGATGATATTGACTAAGATCATCCTGACGTTCAAAATATAATGACCCCAGTGAATATCGGGTCACACTTAGAACTCTTCAACAACATCATCAGGATGATCATAACCAAGATCACCCGATGATAAAAATATCACCCCGGGCGAAATATCATGAAGGCAGAAAATATGATGACCCCCGCAAGCAACACGGTGATAACTGGAAATATGATGATGATGACGACGACCCTTAGGAAAAAACAAGTCAGGTGGAACAACTTAGAGAATAACCCCTTCAGAATATCGGGGCAACATCATCATCATGTTTGGGCAAGGTGATAAATGGAAGATCACCGGATACTTGAGAAATCACCCCCGCAAGCAAATCAGGGCGCACTGTAGCTCATCAGGATCATCAGGATAATAACCAAACATCACCCGATAGTGAAATATGATGATGACGATGAGAAATCGGTCGACGGAGAACATGATGATGCTGACCTTCATCGAAACAAACATGATGATGATGACCTCCTCCTCAAGAAAATATGATGATGCAGCTGGAAACTGCTGAGGAGGTCCAACACTTAGAACATTTTTTGGATACTTAGGGAGAGTGCCTGAATGAAAATTGCTCAAAAAACTACCAGTCAATTCAGGCACTAACAGTGGCTCTGTCTGGGGACGTGCAGGTGCAAGACTGCAGCGAGAACCCCAAATCTCTGGGATGCAGACCAGTCCCTTATCCATTGGGCACAGAGTCAAATACTGCACTGACCTGCATCACCAAACACACTTGATGGCCTAAGGCCACCAAGAAAAGAAAAACATGTATCTCCCTTTGTCAAATATCTTGTTTTCATCTGCATGCACTGGGTCAAGCTTGGAGATACTACAGACATCCACCCACAAACAAATCTTGTCATCTGCATATTCAACCTTTTGATTTAGCTTGTCATTGTCAAACCTGTGCAGATAACCTTCAGCATCATGTGACATGTGGGTGCAGAATATATCAGGCAATGCATATTCAAATGGTATGGAACACAGGTTATCATCTATATCATCATCATGCATTGCAACATGATCTCCTAGCTGGACTGAAAATATGAAACACTCAAAGTCCACCACACAACTAGGAAGATCAGGGCTCATTGTATTATATGCTGGCATATCAAAAGGAAAGCTTTCAAAATCACAATTGTGCACATCATGTACACAACAATCAGCAGCACCAGGCTGGAAAAGATCAGGCTCTGGCATCTCTCTCAAATCGGGCACATTTTCACAGTCACTTACCTGATGTATGTTGTTTCCTCTTTCATCAGGATGAGAAACAGAATCCAAGCCAAAAATAATGTCTAGATCTTCACCATACTCAGACAGATCCTCATCATCATATGTGTCATAAATGGGTGACCCAGGGGCATCAGTTTCATCATAGTATGCCATTTGTTCATGGGCAGCAGAGCACACCTCTTCATCACCAATGGATTCACTCTGTGGAGGAGTATCAGCCTGTGTGTCATAAGCAAAACAACCATCAAATAAAAAACAATCATGCTCTGAACTAGCACTTATTTCAATTTCTGACTGCTCTTCATGATCTCCATGTGTTTGAAAGGTAGGCAATGGGTCACACATAGGACTGCTTCTCTGTTTGCTTATATCTTCTCTGTCCTGAGTACAATACTCACAATTTTCTCCACAGGTCCATTCCAAAAATTGCTCATTGCTGTCCACAACCTCGTTATTGTTTTCATGGTCAGCTGCCTCATCATTGCGATGGGAATCCTCATTAGTCCTTTCACTGGCATCCTCAACTGGTGAACAATCTAGCTGAGCAGTATTGTTAGCATTATGTTCAAACACAGCAGTCTCAACCTCTATGCTTTTATTTTCATTTTTATCTGCACATGATGCCATAATCATTAGGTTATTTGCAGCTTCATAACCATTATTCACACCAAGGCCTGGGGACAGGGGTTTCAGCAGGTGCACATTTCTCATTTCTTCTACATTTTCTAAAAATTTGTATGCCATCTGCATACTTGTCACCTTGAAATCCCTCAGTAATGCACTAGAGCCCTCCTCAAAAGCTTCAAAGAATATGCCAACACAGGCTGAAATATCAGGTCTGAAACTTTCAGGGACATGTGAAAGGGCTACTGCAAACCTATGACTGAAATCAACACATGGCTCTTCATCTTGTTTTCTGATTCTCATCAATTCTGCAACAAGATCAGCCGGTTCTTTTGCAAATTCCTCCTTGAAACAGTCAGCAAGCTCATCCCAACAGGCAAAGGATTTCTTTGGAAAGCTCAAATACCAGTCTTTTGCTTTTGCATCAAAGGACCTAACAAAAAACCTCATCCACATATCCTCATCTCTGAATGAATATTTTCCCATAAAACTTTGAAAATTTTGGATATGTGCATTCCCATCACATACATTGTGACCACTAAATCTAGGCATCTGACAGTATATCCTAGCAGGCATAGTTTCTACTTTATAATCCACCCATGACAAATCCAGTTGGTCATACAAAGGATCAAAAGGGCTGACAGGAGGTTTAGCTTTCTGACAGGCAGACACAACAGGGTTACTGCTTTTTAACTGGGCCTGCTCAGCTTCTAAGAATATCAACCTATTTCTTATCTCTTCTATTCCTTTATCCAACATTTCACCACTGAGTATGGGATAATCCATACTTGGATTCATAAAAATCTTACTCTTAGACATCCTTTGTCTGTCTAAGACCTAAGGCTTCCCCTGGCATCTAACCTATGCAGTAAAACAACAAATAAAGGGGAAGTAACAAAGTACCTTTTCTCATACAGATGCAGAAATATGTACATCTTTCAACCAATAACATACATCTATCTTTCATGTGCATTTAGATCTTTTTTGCAGAGTCGCCACCTCTCCAAAGAGGACAAAATTTTCAATAGCTGAAAGCTACTTTTCCAGGTTCATTCCACCAGCAGAGCATCATTTTGTTAGTGACTCGGATGGGCCACAAGTATATCATTTTTTAGTCCCTCCCCAGCGGAGTCGCCATTTTGTTGGTTTTTCTTCTGAATCAGCATTAGGGATTGCCAGTTCTAATGCACAGGCAGATTCAGCCAACTAAATACAGGAGGTTGCGTGAGCTCCTCCCCTTCACTTCTGGTTCTGCCGCACCAAGGGGGGTATCCCTATAACTCAAGATGTAACCTTGACTAGCTCAAAGATAGAAAGATCTAACTTGACAACAACAGGCAGAATACTCTCATGTATGGACCAAGATCTGCATGATAGATCACAAGGCTGGCAACATTCTTGGACATGGTGTCTGGTTGGGTATGAGAGCATGCAGGGGGTTCCTAATCCTACTCCTACAACTAACAGGTGGAAGTATGAAATGTTTTAGTTTGAATTTTGGATGCAAAGCTGGACATGGTGTATAACACAAGAACACAGCATGATTGGTGCCTATCCAGGGCTTGGAGTCGGTAGACATACACCTGTGAATGATCAGCATGAATAGCTAAAACTGGATTTCAGGGGGATACACATGATATCTGCCTTACAGATATCTCCCAATGAAGAGTGTTAAGTTATCTCTACTTATGGCATCCCTACTGCAGTATACCCTTCCCAATGTTCAACCTGAAAACAGTTTAATCTGCCCCTTGAGCAGAAGTTAAAAGATCAGACATTCAACATAGGAATTCTATGCTCTAGAATCTAAACATTACACAAATATCCAGATCCAGAAGAAGAGTACATGCAATACTGGAGACAGAATTAACACAACACATGCTAAGATAGCATTACTCATATAAGATCAACCATGAAATCAGTGGATTCATGCCAAATCGCACAACAGGAGATACATAAACTCACAAGTTAAACTGTACAGAGCAACCAGATCAGCTGGTTTTGGATTACAGAGCCAAAAATCCTCAACTTTCAACAACAACAAATGAATAACACCGTCTGCATTATATAGCAGGAGGGTGTATTCAGCATTAACTACCAGGTTGACCAAAAGTCCCGCCAGATATACAGTATCATAAAAATGGCGCTCAAACATTAATGCAGCAGGTAGGGGAGGAGACAGGAAGATTTTTCGAGCCCTGCGCCACCGCCTAGGGATCCAGATCTTCAACCGGGTACTAGATCAGCCCACGCCATCGCCCATACCTCTGCAACAATCGCCATTAATGGCGCACCAACCCGCGGCCTTGGGAAGAACATCAGACAGTTAATCGCAACCATTTCCCGCCGAGATTCATCATCGTGATATTTGAAAATGCAGGATATCAATATCCCACATGCACCCCGCAGTAACCTCATTAACACTTTATATACTAGGTCATGAGCATATATCATGTCGGTGCTTTTGCTCCTGACGACACTAGTATAAGACTTCATCATCATCACCCTCCAGCAGCATGATATCCTGTTGCCCGAAATATCACCCTGACGTCATCATCATATCGCAATACAACCGCATGATAATCGCCTTCATCGGCACAACCTGATCCATCAGAGAAACATCCTCCTGCTGAGCCTATACCAAAAGTCTGGCCGATGAACATCCTGATGACATCATCATCATATCCTGCTGACATCATCATCATATCTGCCTACTGCGCACCTCCTCATATCCGGATGACGTCATCATCATGTTTGCAAATATCGGGGGACCTCCACAAGATGATCTGTGTTAGAAATATGACCCCCCCGGACCTCGATGACGTCATCATCATATTAACATCAGGATGATATTCGGAAGACAACCGGATATTTGGAAATATCATCCTGATGCACTAACATCATGCTGCACTGTAGCTCCGCTATAAGATCAGGGCGAAATATGAATATGATGATGCTTGGAAAGATCACCCCCACTAGATAATGCACGAAGCCAGCAGGCGGATATCTCCTTGATATCAGCATCATCATGACGCTGGAACAAACATACACCCGGGTGATATGAAAATATCACCCCCTCCTTCGGAAATATCATGATGCAGATAAGCAGAGAACCGGATATCACCCTGACATAAGAATGACGTCAGCATCATCAGGATGACAAAACAACGAACAAGAAGTGATACAACATCATCAGGATGATATTGACTAAGATCATCCTGACGTTCAAAATATAATGACCCCAGTGAATATCGGGTCACACTTAGAACTCTTCAACAACATCATCAGGATGATCATAACCAAGATCACCCGATGATAAAAATATCACCCCGGGCGAAATATCATGAAGGCAGAAAATATGATGACCCCCGCAAGCAACACGGTGATAACTGGAAATATGATGATGATGACGACGACCCTTAGGAAAAAACAAGTCAGGTGGAACAACTTAGAGAATAACCCCTTCAGAATATCGGGGCAACATCATCATCATGTTTGGGCAAGGTGATAAATGGAAGATCACCGGATACTTGAGAAATCACCCCCGCAAGCAAATCAGGGCGCACTGTAGCTCATCAGGATCATCAGGATAATAACCAAACATCACCCGATAGTGAAATATGATGATGACGATGAGAAATCGGTCGACGGAGAACATGATGATGCTGACCTTCATCGAAACAAACATGATGATGATGACCTCCTCCTCAAGAAAATATGATGATGCAGCTGGAAACTGCTGAGGAGGTCCAACACTTAGAACATTTTTTGGATACTTAGGGAGAGTGCCTGAATGAAAATTGCTCAAAAAACTACCAGTCAATTCAGGCACTAACAGTGGCTCTGTCTGGGGACGTGCAGGTGCAAGACTGCAGCGAGAACCCCAAATCTCTGGGATGCAGACCAGTCCCTTATCCATTGGGCACAGAGTCAAATACTGCACTGACCTGCATCACCAAACACACTTGATGGCCTAAGGCCACCAAGAAAAGAAAAACATGTATCTCCCTTTGTCAAATATCTTGTTTTCATCTGCATGCACTGGGTCAAGCTTGGAGATACTACAGACATCCACCCACAAACAAATCTTGTCATCTGCATATTCAACCTTTTGATTTAGCTTGTCATTGTCAAACCTGTGCAGATAACCTTCAGCATCATGTGACATGTGGGTGCAGAATATATCAGGCAATGCATATTCAAATGGTATGGAACACAGGTTATCATCTATATCATCATCATGCATTGCAACATGATCTCCTAGCTGGACTGAAAATATGAAACACTCAAAGTCCACCACACAACTAGGAAGATCAGGGCTCATTGTATTATATGCTGGCATATCAAAAGGAAAGCTTTCAAAATCACAATTGTGCACATCATGTACACAACAATCAGCAGCACCAGGCTGGAAAAGATCAGGCTCTGGCATCTCTCTCAAATCGGGCACATTTTCACAGTCACTTACCTGATGTATGTTGTTTCCTCTTTCATCAGGATGAGAAACAGAATCCAAGCCAAAAATAATGTCTAGATCTTCACCATACTCAGACAGATCCTCATCATCATATGTGTCATAAATGGGTGACCCAGGGGCATCAGTTTCATCATAGTATGCCATTTGTTCATGGGCAGCAGAGCACACCTCTTCATCACCAATGGATTCACTCTGTGGAGGAGTATCAGCCTGTGTGTCATAAGCAAAACAGCCATCAAATAAAAAACAATCATGCTCTGAACTAGCACTTATTTCAATTTCTGACTGCTCTTCATGATCTCCATGTGTTTGAAAGGTAGGCAATGGGTCACACATAGGACTGCTTCTCTGTTTGCTTATATCTTCTCTGTCCTGAGTACAATACTCACAATTTTCTCCACAGGTCCATTCCAAAAATTGCTCATTGCTGTCCACAACCTCGTTATTGTTTTCATGGTCAGCTGCCTCATCATTGCGATGGGAATCCTCATTAGTCCTTTCACTGGCATCCTCAACTGGTGAACAATCTAGCTGAGCAGTATTGTTAGCATTATGTTCAAACACAGCAGTCTCAACCTCTATGCTTTTATTTTCATTTTTATCTGCACATGATGCCATAATCATTAGGTTATTTGCAGCTTCATAACCATTATTCACACCAAGGCCTGGGGACAGGGGTTTCAGCAGGTGCACATTTCTCATTTCTTCTACATTTTCTAAAAATTTGTATGCCATCTGCATACTTGTCACCTTGAAATCCCTCAGTAATGCACTAGAGCCCTCCTCAAAAGCTTCAAAGAATATGCCAACACAGGCTGAAATATCAGGTCTGAAACTTTCAGGGACATGTGAAAGGGCTACTGCAAACCTATGACTGAAATCAACACATGGCTCTTCATCTTGTTTTCTGATTCTCATCAATTCTGCAACAAGATCAGCCGGTTCTTTTGCAAATTCCTCCTTGAAACAGTCAGCAAGCTCATCCCAACAGGCAAAGGATTTCTTTGGAAAGCTCAAATACCAGTCTTTTGCTTTTGCATCAAAGGACCTAACAAAAAACCTCATCCACATATCCTCATCTCTGAATGAATATTTTCCCATAAAACTTTGAAAATTTTGGATATGTGCATTCCCATCACATACATTGTGACCACTAAATCTAGGCATCTGACAGTATATCCTAGCAGGCATAGTTTCTACTTTATAATCCACCCATGACAAATCCAGTTGGTCATACAAAGGATCAAAAGGGCTGACAGGAGGTTTAGCTTTCTGACAGGCAGACACAACAGGGTTACTGCTTTTTAACTGGGCCTGCTCAGCTTCTAAGAATATCAACCTATTTCTTATCTCTTCTATTCCTTTATCCAACATTTCACCACTGAGTATGGGATAATCCATACTTGGATTCATAAAAATCTTACTCTTAGACATCCTTTGTCTGTCTAAGACCTAAGGCTTCCCCTGGCATCTAACCTATGCAGTAAAACAGCAAATAAAGGGGAAGTAACAAAGTACCTTTTCTCATACAGATGCAGAAATATGTACATCTTTCAACCAATAACATACATCTATCTTTCATGTGCATTTAGATCTTTTTTGCAGAGTCGCCACCTCTCCAAAGAGGACAAAATTTTCAATAGCTGAAAGCTACTTTTCCAGGTTCATTCCACCAGCAGAGCATCATTTTGTTAGTGACTCGGATGGGCCACAAGTATATCATTTTTTAGTCCCTCCCCAGCGGAGTCGCCATTTTGTTGGTTTTTCTTCTGAATCAGCATTAGGGATTGCCAGTTCTAATGCACAGGCAGATTCAGCCAACTAAATACAGGAGGTTGCGTGAGCTCCTCCCCTTCACTTCTGGTTCTGCCGCACCAAGGGGGGTATCCCTATAACTCAAGATGTAACCTTGACTAGCTCAAAGATAGAAAGATCTAACTTGACAACAACAGGCAGAATACTCTCATGTATGGACCAAGATCTGCATGATAGATCACAAGGCTGGCAACATTCTTGGACATGGTGTCTGGTTGGGTATGAGAGCATGCAGGGGGTTCCTAATCCTACTCCTACAACTAACAGGTGGAAGTATGAAATGTTTTAGTTTGAATTTTGGATGCAAAGCTGGACATGGTGTATAACACAAGAACACAGCATGATTGGTGCCTATCCAGGGCTTGGAGTCGGTAGACATACACCTGTGAATGATCAGCATGAATAGCTAAAACTGGATTTCAGGGGGATACACATGATATCTGCCTTACAGATATCTCCCAATGAAGAGTGTTAAGTTATCTCTACTTATGGCATCCCTACTGCAGTATACCCTTCCCAATGTTCAACCTGAAAATAGTTTAATCTGCCCCTTGAGCAGAAGTTAAAAGATCAGACATTCAACATAGGAATTCTATGCTCTAGAATCTAAACATTACACAAATATCCAGATCCAGAAGAAGAGTACATGCAATACTGGAGACAGAATTAACACAACACATGCTAAGATAGCATTACTCATATAAGATCAACCATGAAATCAGTGGATTCATGCCAAATCGCACAACAGGAGATACATAAACTCACAAGTTAAACTGTACAGAGCAACCAGATCAGCTGGTTTTGGATTACAGAGCCAAAAATCCTCAACTTTCAACAACAACAAATGAATAACACCGTCTGCATTATATAGCAGGAGGGTGTATTCAGCATTAACTACCAGGTTGACCAAAAGTCCCGCCAGATATACAGTATCATAAAAATGGCGCTCAAACATTAATGCAGCAGGTAGGGGAGGAGACAGGAAGATTTTTCGAGCCCTGCGCCACCGCCTAGGGATCCAGATCTTCAACCGGGTACTAGATCAGCCCACGCCATCGCCCATACCTCTGCAACAATCGCCATTAATGGCGCACCAACCCGCGGCCTTGGGAAGAACATCAGACAGTTAATCGCAACCATTTCCCGCCGAGATTCATCATCGTGATATTTGAAAATGCAGGATATCAATATCCCACATGCACCCCGCAGTAACCTCATTAACACTTTATATACTAGGTCATGAGCATATATCATGTCGGTGCTTTTGCTCCTGACGACACTAGTATAAGACTTCATCATCATCACCCTCCAGCAGCATGATATCCTGTTGCCCGAAATATCACCCTGACGTCATCATCATATCGCAATACAACCGCATGATAATCGCCTTCATCGGCACAACCTGATCCATCAGAGAAACATCCTCCTGCTGAGCCTATACCAAAAGTCTGGCCGATGAACATCCTGATGACATCATCATCATATCCTGCTGACATCATCATCATATCTGCCTACTGCGCACCTCCTCATATCCGGATGACGTCATCATCATGTTTGCAAATATCGGGGGACCTCCACAAGATGATCTGTGTTAGAAATATGACCCCCCCGGACCTCGATGACGTCATCATCATATTAACATCAGGATGATATTCGGAAGACAACCGGATATTTGGAAATATCATCCTGATGCACTAACATCATGCTGCACTGTAGCTCCGCTATAAGATCAGGGCGAAATATGAATATGATGATGCTTGGAAAGATCACCCCCACTAGATAATGCACGAAGCCAGCAGGCGGATATCTCCTTGATATCAGCATCATCATGACGCTGGAACAAACATACACCCGGGTGATATGAAAATATCACCCCCTCCTTCGGAAATATCATGATGCAGATAAGCAGAGAACCGGATATCACCCTGACATAAGAATGACGTCAGCATCATCAGGATGACAAAACAACGAACAAGAAGTGATACAACATCATCAGGATGATATTGACTAAGATCATCCTGACGTTCAAAATATAATGACCCCAGTGAATATCGGGTCACACTTAGAACTCTTCAACAACATCATCAGGATGATCATAACCAAGATCACCCGATGATAAAAATATCACCCCGGGCGAAATATCATGAAGGCAGAAAATATGATGACCCCCGCAAGCAACACGGTGATAACTGGAAATATGATGATGATGACGACGACCCTTAGGAAAAAACAAGTCAGGTGGAACAACTTAGAGAATAACCCCTTCAGAATATCGGGGCAACATCATCATCATGTTTGGGCAAGGTGATAAATGGAAGATCACCGGATACTTGAGAAATCACCCCCGCAAGCAAATCAGGGCGCACTGTAGCTCATCAGGATCATCAGGATAATAACCAAACATCACCCGATAGTGAAATATGATGATGACGATGAGAAATCGGTCGACGGAGAACATGATGATGCTGACCTTCATCGAAACAAACATGATGATGATGACCTCCTCCTCAAGAAAATATGATGATGCAGCTGGAAACTGCTGAGGAGGTCCAACACTTAGAACATTTTTTGGATACTTAGGGAGAGTGCCTGAATGAAAATTGCTCAAAAAACTACCAGTCAATTCAGGCACTAACAGTGGCTCTGTCTGGGGACGTGCAGGTGCAAGACTGCAGCGAGAACCCCAAATCTCTGGGATGCAGACCAGTCCCTTATCCATTGGGCACAGAGTCAAATACTGCACTGACCTGCATCACCAAACACACTTGATGGCCTAAGGCCACCAAGAAAAGAAAAACATGTATCTCCCTTTGTCAAATATCTTGTTTTCATCTGCATGCACTGGGTCAAGCTTGGAGATACTACAGACATCCACCCACAAACAAATCTTGTCATCTGCATATTCAACCTTTTGATTTAGCTTGTCATTGTCAAACCTGTGCAGATAACCTTCAGCATCATGTGACATGTGGGTGCAGAATATATCAGGCAATGCATATTCAAATGGTATGGAACACAGGTTATCATCTATATCATCATCATGCATTGCAACATGATCTCCTAGCTGGACTGAAAATATGAAACACTCAAAGTCCACCACACAACTAGGAAGATCAGGGCTCATTGTATTATATGCTGGCATATCAAAAGGAAAGCTTTCAAAATCACAATTGTGCACATCATGTACACAACAATCAGCAGCACCAGGCTGGAAAAGATCAGGCTCTGGCATCTCTCTCAAATCGGGCACATTTTCACAGTCACTTACCTGATGTATGTTGTTTCCTCTTTCATCAGGATGAGAAACAGAATCCAAGCCAAAAATAATGTCTAGATCTTCACCATACTCAGACAGATCCTCATCATCATATGTGTCATAAATGGGTGACCCAGGGGCATCAGTTTCATCATAGTATGCCATTTGTTCATGGGCAGCAGAGCACACCTCTTCATCACCAATGGATTCACTCTGTGGAGGAGTATCAGCCTGTGTGTCATAAGCAAAACAGCCATCAAATAAAAAACAATCATGCTCTGAACTAGCACTTATTTCAATTTCTGACTGCTCTTCATGATCTCCATGTGTTTGAAAGGTAGGCAATGGGTCACACATAGGACTGCTTCTCTGTTTGCTTATATCTTCTCTGTCCTGAGTACAATACTCACAATTTTCTCCACAGGTCCATTCCAAAAATTGCTCATTGCTGTCCACAACCTCGTTATTGTTTTCATGGTCAGCTGCCTCATCATTGCGATGGGAATCCTCATTAGTCCTTTCACTGGCATCCTCAACTGGTGAACAATCTAGCTGAGCAGTATTGTTAGCATTATGTTCAAACACAGCAGTCTCAACCTCTATGCTTTTATTTTCATTTTTATCTGCACATGATGCCATAATCATTAGGTTATTTGCAGCTTCATAACCATTATTCACACCAAGGCCTGGGGACAGGGGTTTCAGCAGGTGCACATTTCTCATTTCTTCTACATTTTCTAAAAATTTGTATGCCATCTGCATACTTGTCACCTTGAAATCCCTCAGTAATGCACTAGAGCCCTCCTCAAAAGCTTCAAAGAATATGCCAACACAGGCTGAAATATCAGGTCTGAAACTTTCAGGGACATGTGAAAGGGCTACTGCAAACCTATGACTGAAATCAACACATGGCTCTTCATCTTGTTTTCTGATTCTCATCAATTCTGCAACAAGATCAGCCGGTTCTTTTGCAAATTCCTCCTTGAAACAGTCAGCAAGCTCATCCCAACAGGCAAAGGATTTCTTTGGAAAGCTCAAATACCAGTCTTTTGCTTTTGCATCAAAGGACCTAACAAAAAACCTCATCCACATATCCTCATCTCTGAATGAATATTTTCCCATAAAACTTTGAAAATTTTGGATATGTGCATTCCCATCACATACATTGTGACCACTAAATCTAGGCATCTGACAGTATATCCTAGCAGGCATAGTTTCTACTTTATAATCCACCCATGACAAATCCAGTTGGTCATACAAAGGATCAAAAGGGCTGACAGGAGGTTTAGCTTTCTGACAGGCAGACACAACAGGGTTACTGCTTTTTAACTGGGCCTGCTCAGCTTCTAAGAATATCAACCTATTTCTTATCTCTTCTATTCCTTTATCCAACATTTCACCACTGAGTATGGGATAATCCATACTTGGATTCATAAAAATCTTACTCTTAGACATCCTTTGTCTGTCTAAGACCTAAGGCTTCCCCTGGCATCTAACCTATGCAGTAAAACAACAAATAAAGGGGAAGTAACAAAGTACCTTTTCTCATACAGATGCAGAAATATGTACATCTTTCAACCAATAACATACATCTATCTTTCATGTGCATTTAGATCTTTTTTGCAGAGTCGCCACCTCTCCAAAGAGGACAAAATTTTCAATAGCTGAAAGCTACTTTTCCAGGTTCATTCCACCAGCAGAGCATCATTTTGTTAGTGACTCGGATGGGCCACAAGTATATCATTTTTTAGTCCCTCCCCAGCGGAGTCGCCATTTTGTTGGTTTTTCTTCTGAATCAGCATTAGGGATTGCCAGTTCTAATGCACAGGCAGATTCAGCCAACTAAATACAGGAGGTTGCGTGAGCTCCTCCCCTTCACTTCTGGTTCTGCCGCACCAAGGGGGGTATCCCTATAACTCAAGATGTAACCTTGACTAGCTCAAAGATAGAAAGATCTAACTTGACAACAACAGGCAGAATACTCTCATGTATGGACCAAGATCTGCATGATAGATCACAAGGCTGGCAACATTCTTGGACATGGTGTCTGGTTGGGTATGAGAGCATGCAGGGGGTTCCTAATCCTACTCCTACAACTAACAGGTGGAAGTATGAAATGTTTTAGTTTGAATTTTGGATGCAAAGCTGGACATGGTGTATAACACAAGAACACAGCATGATTGGTGCCTATCCAGGGCTTGGAGTCGGTAGACATACACCTGTGAATGATCAGCATGAATAGCTAAAACTGGATTTCAGGGGGATACACATGATATCTGCCTTACAGATATCTCCCAATGAAGAGTGTTAAGTTATCTCTACTTATGGCATCCCTACTGCAGTATACCCTTCCCAATGTTCAACCTGAAAACAGTTTAATCTGCCCCTTGAGCAGAAGTTAAAAGATCAGACATTCAACATAGGAATTCTATGCTCTAGAATCTAAACATTACACAAATATCCAGATCCAGAAGAAGAGTACATGCAATACTGGAGACAGAATTAACACAACACATGCTAAGATAGCATTACTCATATAAGATCAACCATGAAATCAGTGGATTCATGCCAAATCGCACAACAGGAGATACATAAACTCACAAGTTAAACTGTACAGAGCAACCAGATCAGCTGGTTTTGGATTACAGAGCCAAAAATCCTCAACTTTCAACAACAACAAATGAATAACACCGTCTGCATTATATAGCAGGAGGGTGTATTCAGCATTAACTACCAGGTTGACCAAAAGTCCCGCCAGATATACAGTATCATAAAAATGGCGCTCAAACATTAATGCAGCAGGTAGGGGAGGAGACAGGAAGATTTTTCGAGCCCTGCGCCACCGCCTAGGGATCCAGATCTTCAACCGGGTACTAGATCAGCCCACGCCATCGCCCATACCTCTGCAACAATCGCCATTAATGGCGCACCAACCCGCGGCCTTGGGAAGAACATCAGACAGTTAATCGCAACCATTTCCCGCCGAGATTCATCATCGTGATATTTGAAAATGCAGGATATCAATATCCCACATGCACCCCGCAGTAACCTCATTAACACTTTATATACTAGGTCATGAGCATATATCATGTCGGTGCTTTTGCTCCTGACGACACTAGTATAAGACTTCATCATCATCACCCTCCAGCAGCATGATATCCTGTTGCCCGAAATATCACCCTGACGTCATCATCATATCGCAATACAACCGCATGATAATCGCCTTCATCGGCACAACCTGATCCATCAGAGAAACATCCTCCTGCTGAGCCTATACCAAAAGTCTGGCCGATGAACATCCTGATGACATCATCATCATATCCTGCTGACATCATCATCATATCTGCCTACTGCGCACCTCCTCATATCCGGATGACGTCATCATCATGTTTGCAAATATCGGGGGACCTCCACAAGATGATCTGTGTTAGAAATATGACCCCCCCGGACCTCGATGACGTCATCATCATATTAACATCAGGATGATATTCGGAAGACAACCGGATATTTGGAAATATCATCCTGATGCACTAACATCATGCTGCACTGTAGCTCCGCTATAAGATCAGGGCGAAATATGAATATGATGATGCTTGGAAAGATCACCCCCACTAGATAATGCACGAAGCCAGCAGGCGGATATCTCCTTGATATCAGCATCATCATGACGCTGGAACAAACATACACCCGGGTGATATGAAAATATCACCCCCTCCTTCGGAAATATCATGATGCAGATAAGCAGAGAACCGGATATCACCCTGACATAAGAATGACGTCAGCATCATCAGGATGACAAAACAACGAACAAGAAGTGATACAACATCATCAGGATGATATTGACTAAGATCATCCTGACGTTCAAAATATAATGACCCCAGTGAATATCGGGTCACACTTAGAACTCTTCAACAACATCATCAGGATGATCATAACCAAGATCACCCGATGATAAAAATATCACCCCGGGCGAAATATCATGAAGGCAGAAAATATGATGACCCCCGCAAGCAACACGGTGATAACTGGAAATATGATGATGATGACGACGACCCTTAGGAAAAAACAAGTCAGGTGGAACAACTTAGAGAATAACCCCTTCAGAATATCGGGGCAACATCATCATCATGTTTGGGCAAGGTGATAAATGGAAGATCACCGGATACTTGAGAAATCACCCCCGCAAGCAAATCAGGGCGCACTGTAGCTCATCAGGATCATCAGGATAATAACCAAACATCACCCGATAGTGAAATATGATGATGACGATGAGAAATCGGTCGACGGAGAACATGATGATGCTGACCTTCATCGAAACAAACATGATGATGATGACCTCCTCCTCAAGAAAATATGATGATGCAGCTGGAAACTGCTGAGGAGGTCCAACACTTAGAACATTTTTTGGATACTTAGGGAGAGTGCCTGAATGAAAATTGCTCAAAAAACTACCAGTCAATTCAGGCACTAACAGTGGCTCTGTCTGGGGACGTGCAGGTGCAAGACTGCAGCGAGAACCCCAAATCTCTGGGATGCAGACCAGTCCCTTATCCATTGGGCACAGAGTCAAATACTGCACTGACCTGCATCACCAAACACACTTGATGGCCTAAGGCCACCAAGAAAAGAAAAACATGTATCTCCCTTTGTCAAATATCTTGTTTTCATCTGCATGCACTGGGTCAAGCTTGGAGATACTACAGACATCCACCCACAAACAAATCTTGTCATCTGCATATTCAACCTTTTGATTTAGCTTGTCATTGTCAAACCTGTGCAGATAACCTTCAGCATCATGTGACATGTGGGTGCAGAATATATCAGGCAATGCATATTCAAATGGTATGGAACACAGGTTATCATCTATATCATCATCATGCATTGCAACATGATCTCCTAGCTGGACTGAAAATATGAAACACTCAAAGTCCACCACACAACTAGGAAGATCAGGGCTCATTGTATTATATGCTGGCATATCAAAAGGAAAGCTTTCAAAATCACAATTGTGCACATCATGTACACAACAATCAGCAGCACCAGGCTGGAAAAGATCAGGCTCTGGCATCTCTCTCAAATCGGGCACATTTTCACAGTCACTTACCTGATGTATGTTGTTTCCTCTTTCATCAGGATGAGAAACAGAATCCAAGCCAAAAATAATGTCTAGATCTTCACCATACTCAGACAGATCCTCATCATCATATGTGTCATAAATGGGTGACCCAGGGGCATCAGTTTCATCATAGTATGCCATTTGTTCATGGGCAGCAGAGCACACCTCTTCATCACCAATGGATTCACTCTGTGGAGGAGTATCAGCCTGTGTGTCATAAGCAAAACAGCCATCAAATAAAAAACAATCATGCTCTGAACTAGCACTTATTTCAATTTCTGACTGCTCTTCATGATCTCCATGTGTTTGAAAGGTAGGCAATGGGTCACACATAGGACTGCTTCTCTGTTTGCTTATATCTTCTCTGTCCTGAGTACAATACTCACAATTTTCTCCACAGGTCCATTCCAAAAATTGCTCATTGCTGTCCACAACCTCGTTATTGTTTTCATGGTCAGCTGCCTCATCATTGCGATGGGAATCCTCATTAGTCCTTTCACTGGCATCCTCAACTGGTGAACAATCTAGCTGAGCAGTATTGTTAGCATTATGTTCAAACACAGCAGTCTCAACCTCTATGCTTTTATTTTCATTTTTATCTGCACATGATGCCATAATCATTAGGTTATTTGCAGCTTCATAACCATTATTCACACCAAGGCCTGGGGACAGGGGTTTCAGCAGGTGCACATTTCTCATTTCTTCTACATTTTCTAAAAATTTGTATGCCATCTGCATACTTGTCACCTTGAAATCCCTCAGTAATGCACTAGAGCCCTCCTCAAAAGCTTCAAAGAATATGCCAACACAGGCTGAAATATCAGGTCTAAAACTTTCAGGGACATGTGAAAGGGCTACTGCAAACCTATGACTGAAATCAACACATGGCTCTTCATCTTGTTTTCTGATTCTCATCAATTCTGCAACAAGATCAGCCGGTTCTTTTGCAAATTCCTCCTTGAAACAGTCAGCAAGCTCATCCCAACAGGCAAAGGATTTCTTTGGAAAGCTCAAATACCAGTCTTTTGCTTTTGCATCAAAGGACCTAACAAAAAACCTCATCCACATATCCTCATCTCTGAATGAATATTTTCCCATAAAACTTTGAAAATTTTGGATATGTGCATTCCCATCACATACATTGTGACCACTAAATCTAGGCATCTGACAGTATATCCTAGCAGGCATAGTTTCTACTTTATAATCCACCCATGACAAATCCAGTTGGTCATACAAAGGATCAAAAGGGCTGACAGGAGGTTTAGCTTTCTGACAGGCAGACACAACAGGGTTACTGCTTTTTAACTGGGCCTGCTCAGCTTCTAAGAATATCAACCTATTTCTTATCTCTTCTATTCCTTTATCCAACATTTCACCACTGAGTATGGGATAATCCATACTTGGATTCATAAAAATCTTACTCTTAGACATCCTTTGTCTGTCTAAGACCTAAGGCTTCCCCTGGCATCTAACCTATGCAGTAAAACAGCAAATAAAGGGGAAGTAACAAAGTACCTTTTCTCATACAGATGCAGAAATATGTACATCTTTCAACCAATAACATACATCTATCTTTCATGTGCATTTAGATCTTTTTTGCAGAGTCGCCACCTCTCCAAAGAGGACAAAATTTTCAATAGCTGAAAGCTACTTTTCCAGGTTCATTCCACCAGCAGAGCATCATTTTGTTAGTGACTCGGATGGGCCACAAGTATATCATTTTTTAGTCCCTCCCCAGCGGAGTCGCCATTTTGTTGGTTTTTCTTCTGAATCAGCATTAGGGATTGCCAGTTCTAATGCACAGGCAGATTCAGCCAACTAAATACAGGAGGTTGCGTGAGCTCCTCCCCTTCACTTCTGGTTCTGCCGCACCAAGGGGGGTATCCCTATAACTCAAGATGTAACCTTGACTAGCTCAAAGATAGAAAGATCTAACTTGACAACAACAGGCAGAATACTCTCATGTATGGACCAAGATCTGCATGATAGATCACAAGGCTGGCAACATTCTTGGACATGGTGTCTGGTTGGGTATGAGAGCATGCAGGGGGTTCCTAATCCTACTCCTACAACTAACAGGTGGAAGTATGAAATGTTTTAGTTTGAATTTTGGATGCAAAGCTGGACATGGTGTATAACACAAGAACACAGCATGATTGGTGCCTATCCAGGGCTTGGAGTCGGTAGACATACACCTGTGAATGATCAGCATGAATAGCTAAAACTGGATTTCAGGGGGATACACATGATATCTGCCTTACAGATATCTCCCAATGAAGAGTGTTAAGTTATCTCTACTTATGGCATCCCTACTGCAGTATACCCTTCCCAATGTTCAACCTGAAAACAGTTTAATCTGCCCCTTGAGCAGAAGTTAAAAGATCAGACATTCAACATAGGAATTCTATGCTCTAGAATCTAAACATTACACAAATATCCAGATCCAGAAGAAGAGTACATGCAATACTGGAGACAGAATTAACACAACACATGCTAAGATAGCATTACTCATATAAGATCAACCATGAAATCAGTGGATTCATGCCAAATCGCACAACAGGAGATACATAAACTCACAAGTTAAACTGTACAGAGCAACCAGATCAGCTGGTTTTGGATTACAGAGCCAAAAATCCTCAACTTTCAACAACAACAAATGAATAACACCGTCTGCATTATATAGCAGGAGGGTGTATTCAGCATTAACTACCAGGTTGACCAAAAGTCCCGCCAGATATACAGTATCATAAAAATGGCGCTCAAACATTAATGCAGCAGGTAGGGGAGGAGACAGGAAGATTTTTCGAGCCCTGCGCCACCGCCTAGGGATCCAGATCTTCAACCGGGTACTAGATCAGCCCACGCCATCGCCCATACCTCTGCAACAATCGCCATTAATGGCGCACCAACCCGCGGCCTTGGGAAGAACATCAGACAGTTAATCGCAACCATTTCCCGCCGAGATTCATCATCGTGATATTTGAAAATGCAGGATATCAATATCCCACATGCACCCCGCAGTAACCTCATTAACACTTTATATACTAGGTCATGAGCATATTGTTGATAACTGAGAGGGGGGGGGTGAATCAGTTATCCTAATTATTTCCCTTATTGAAGTTTCTTTTTAATTGATGCAGCATAGAATCAAACACAAAAACATTAATCATGAAATAAGAAACACATGACACAGTATTTTTGACGTGGAAACCCTGTTAAGGGAGAAAACCACGGGGTGATTAACCCAAAAATTATTCTCTGTTAGAAGAATAGGAAATTACAAAAAATGGCACTTGCCAATTAGGGCTCACTGCCCGAGCACACTGCTCACAAGAGGCCCACTGCCTACAAGAAGACACACTGTCTACAAAGTGATAAGAATCACAGTCTTGAACTGATTTGAAGCATCTGCATATGCTGGAGTTCAGTTCTGGTTAGGCTCATTACACTGATCTGCTGCACTTCATCTTTCCTCTGTTCTTTATTCTGCTATCTTTCACATACCGGATCCCTTTTCTTATCTCTGCTCTGTTCTGGACTTATTCGCATATCATTTTCACGCACTCACACACTTCACAACTAAATCCATCCTCTATATATATCCGCACAAGTAATTTCATCACTTTTCTAGTCGGCATCCGGAACAGTCTAGTTTCTTACAAACTTTTGTTCTGTCGGCTGAATCCTTCCTCACCAAGCAATGCGGATCAAGCATATACTTGTAGATATCATTAATCATGTCGGCCAAACATGATTCATGCCTTCACAACCTCTGTCATCAACAGTAACACATCCGGAAAGCAGTCTGATACTCTGCCAGTCAGTTCTTCCTCTGTTTTCACTGTCTCTCAGGAATCCGGTACTCAACCATTCATATCTTTTTCCTTGTCCATCATCGGAGGCTAAATCCTTGGAATATACCACTCAAGGTAGTCCTCTTGACTTCCCCAAATCCGCACTGCACCAAGACACTTCCTCTGAGAGATCCGGACCAATCTGTCGGACCTTGCCACATGCTCTGTTCTTCTTCACCGGACCACAACATTCTTTATTCTGACTTCTGGTAGAGACACATCATGACTTGCGGATATGTGGGATGACCTTTGTTGCCATCAATGACAACAACCATGAATCCATATAGTGTCTCTTGCCAACAATCTCCCCCTTTGGCATTGATGGCAACACTTAGTGAAAAATGACTAAGTGTTTTCACTATGCTCCCCCTTTGCTGATGCTCTGTCCTTATATACAATTTTCGGAACTCCCCCTTAGTTGTATCCCTCATTTTTCACTGCTCCTCACTCCCCCTTTGACATCAATGGAAAAGGGTAGGGTCCGTACACCAAAATTTTCAAAAATTTTCTATATATAGCCGCATATTTACATACTCACATGTACTGAAGAATGTCTGCAAAGGATGTCTGCAATTTGATCATTTCTGTAGCCCAACTTTGCTTCATTCTATCCAAAATTGAAATGTGACCACTTAGCAAAAATGCAAAAGCTTCTGCCCGCTTGAGATCTGTTGGATCTTTTGTTTGGGCGGTGGTCTGAGCATCACTGATGGCCTCATGCATAGTTTCCAACTTAGGGATTATAATCCTTCTAAGTTCTCCCATCCGGTTAGTGATGTTCTTCCTTTCCTTCTCAAGATTTTTTATTTCATTCAAGACTGCAATGGTCTGACATTCTTGATTTATTATAGAGGAAGAGAGAGGATCAAAACTTTGAGATAAGCTTTGTAGCTTATCCTGTTCCTCTTTTATTTTCTTGTCAAATGCTGCTGTTGCCTTTGACCAGGATATACAAAATTTGTAGATGTCACCGCCATCCTTAAGAGCATTCTCTAAGCTCTTTATTCCAATGCTTACAATCTTCCTATCTTTAGAGATTAATTCTAATATTTCTGAAAATCTTTTATCCAAAAATTCCTTCCGAACCTTTTCTTCAGCTGATTTTTCTAGAGAATCAAAATGTGTATCAACACTGCTGACTAAGGTTTTTAGATTACCGGAAGAGGAGGCTGTCGGATCTATCTGGATTGATGGCATGATTTTTACAAGTACTCCGGAAGCAGCCTCTATCAACTCACAGTCTTCCATATGAGACTTCAGGAGCTTTTCATTTGCCTTGGCATTTGCAAATGAAGCTATCTTCATTGTTTGTACCGGAGAGAGAGAGTCAAAATCAAATGGGCCTTTTAGAAGCTCCGGTTCATCAATCTCTAAAGTTTCTTTGCTCAAAAATTGTTGAACAGTTTGTGCAGTGTCTCTTGCCGGAGACAGATGTTTCTTTTCTTCTGCAGTCTTAGAACTGTCAACCTCTTTGTCTTTCACCACTGCTTCCTTCTCCTGTAATTGCTCTTCTTCTTTGGATCCGGAGACTGTAGGGGAAACCGGAGGAGAGATGCTTGTATGCTCAGGGTCCACTTCTTCCGGAACAGAGGGTTCCAAGTCCTCAGCTGTTTCTGTACCTAGGTCCTCTACAACAGGAAGATTGAACCTTTTGAAGGCCTTCCAGAGGATCTCTTCTGTTTCTTGGGCCACTTTGTCAGTCTCACCAAGCATGAGTTGATTCATCCTGGCTTTGCTTCTGAACTCATCTTTGCAGTCCTTGAAGAGAATGTTCATTGTCTTGGGATCAATTTGAGGATATAGCTGAATAGCTATCTGCTCCCGGATCTCAAGATCTTTAGCATGAGCATTATTTTTTCTTACTTCCAATTCCTTTTCTAGGCTTTTAGGAATAAGAGATATGATTTCAATGAAAGCCTTATTATATATGTTCAGATATTTAACTGTAGCTTCCTGCAGAGTCTTTTGGTTAGCCTCACTGAAGTCATCATAGGATTCAGTCATTGGTTGAAGGTTTCCATCCACCGTGACTGACTTGATTATCCTCTCTAGAGACAGAGTGGGCTTTTCAACAGATACCTCTGCCATTTCATCCTTGTCTTGGCCTGTGGAGGGCTTACCGGATCCTTTCTTCTTCTGTTTCTTTATTTCTTTTACTCCCTCGTCTGACTCTGTTTCCTCTTCATCCTTTTGGCTTCCATAAGCCCTTGTGGCTTTTGTCTTGGATCTCTTACCGGATGCCTGGACTTCCGGTTTTGAACTTTTGGTTGTGGGAGGTGCAGATCTCTTTGATGATCTGGTCCGGGTGGGAGCTTCAACTGGAGCACTTTCTTTACTTTTCTCTTCTTCCTCAGCCTTCCTCCTCTTTTCCCGGCTGGCATCAAGTGCCTCCTTTGAGATGCCTAGGCCTTGAGCAATGTGCTCTACTTCTTTTCTCACCTTTCTTTTAATCTCAGGTTCCCTGAGTTCTACATGTATTTTTACACTCAGCTCCTCAAAGGTTCCAAACCTTTTTGCCTTAGGATCTTTGGGCTGACTTAGCATGTGTTGAACATGCAGCTCCACTATCTATTCATCCACTTCATACCCCATGGGCATGATCCAGACAGTCCTTGGCTCCACTGCCTCCATTAGGCACTGATCAGTGTCAACCATAAAGCACACTGAGTCCTTGTATTTCTCAACGAGAGACTGGGGAATTCTCTCTCTTGCTTGCATCATGCTCTGAAAGTTTTTGAAGTATCCCCATAGAGCTGTATTTCTCGCTTTTGCATCCCCAAGTCCATGCAAATAGTCTCTTATCTGGATTGCAACAGGTTTGTCATTCTGCCATACCCATCCACTTGTTCCGGGTAGCTCATTCATGAAGTAGAAGAATAGACATACAATAAGAGTACCATACTTAAAGGAATTCTTCTTATCCTTCTTGATTTTATGTATATTTTCCATTAATTGGCTTAGCAGTAGTTCGCAGAGATCATATTCTGCATTCTTTCTTAGCATTTCATAGGCAGTGTATATTGCAGTTCCGGATACAGAATTCTCCCTGCTGGAGTGATAGATCTTGTATCCTATTATCATGGATGCATATTTGATATCCGGATCTGAAATATCTTCAATGGTCATTGCCCTCTTATCAAATTTTGATCCGGTGGCCTCAGTTACAATGTTGTTCTTGACAGATTTGAGGATAGGTACCCCTCCGGAAGAGTATAGACCAGTTACTGCTCTAATTGCCTCTTTTGTGATCTTGCAGGGTCTATCTAGCCATAGAAAGTTGTCATGCATCCTGCTCAGTACATACCGGACCCATTCATCTTCTTCAAAGCAGGGGAAATGAATAAATTGCTCAAATTGTTTCTTCTGGATATCCTTATACTCTGGTTTAAGCTCAAAAGCATTGTCTATCAGTTGCTTGTGATAGAGGTCTCTCAATTTGAATTCCCCAAATTCCTCAATGCTTGCATGTATGTAAACCCTAATGTCTTCAGTATGTAAAACTCCGTGAGGAACACTAGAGAAGGCTCCTAGTGGATCTACCTCCAATGATTTGTAAGGATGTTTCTTGAATGAGGGGCGAGGTCTATCAGAGATCTTAACTATGTTTGGAGTAGCCATTCTTCAAAGATTTGCAGTGAGGTAATGAAAAACGGAGAATACCTTATGCGCCTTCGGTTTGCACGGAGTGGTTGGATTGATTTCTTTATGCAATAACTTCGGCAGGAGATCCTTGGTGTGCTTGATGAACCTTGTTGCAGAGCTCCACTTTTCGCTTCTTCTCGAGTGCAGAATGAGCAAATGACCTTTGAGAAATCCCTTAAATTGCTCCGCGAACCCTAATATCTATCTGCAATAAATGCTTCACCTACATCATTCCGGTTTGCCTTGTCTGGATAGTTTGGAGTATCCCGGATTAGTCCTGATCTGTGGATATCATCTGGATCTTTCAATCATGAATAAATCGAGGTAACATATTACAAGAACATCCCAAACACTCTGTCCAATCCGCAGAACAAGATAGTGCATTTCCGGATCTTTCCGGACCTTTTTGTAATCCTTTATCATACTGGAGCATCTCCCTGAACAGGTCTTATTTGATCGATCACAGCTTCTTCATAACTCCATGCGGACCTCTGAAAACTTGACTGAAGTATCTCAAGACTCATATCTACAAACCCTTTGATCCGCATCTTGTGCCACATCCGGCACCACTTGTTTGGCTGGGGGAACAAGATTTTCTTTGAGTCTCCTCCTGAGCCTGAGCTCACTTTTTAATTTCCGGAAGAAATATCAGCACCAGAGTCTGGTGCGGATCTAACCTCTACATTCTCTGAACTTTTCTTCACCCAAATCTTGCTCATCTGATTCCTAACCTCATCCGCATTCATCTTTTGTTTACCCTTGTCTTGATTCTGATTATACACTGGACCTCTTTTGTCCTGATTTTTGTTTCTGCAGACTTTAGCATTATGACCGGACCTATTGCAGATTTGGCAAATAACATTTCTTTGCATATTTGACTGATATCCTCTTGATCTGCATTGATTAGCCATATGACCTACTCTATTGCATGTGAAGCATCTACCTTTGAATGATTTGTTTACTTGCATAATTCTGCATTCATGGGATTTGTGTCCATACCTTTTGCAGTTGAAGCACTGTCCGGAGAAGGATGAATTAATCTGATTCATTCTCATTCTGCACTGATTAGCTTTGTGACCAAAGTGGTTGCAGCTGTGGCAGTATCCATTGAAGGATGGATATCTTTGAGCATTTGGTTGTCTTACCGGAGGTCTTCTAGGCCTGCTCCTTGGATTTTCTGATCCAAGATTCTTCTGACCGGATCCGGAGCTTTCTCCTTTCTCATATCCCAAACCATACTTGTCATCTGTCCTCTTTTGACTTCCAAGAAGAACTTCAAGTTGAGCAGAACTTATCTTGAATTTCTCTTTATATTCATTTGCTGTTTGAAGGTCTCTTTTGAGAGAGGCAATTTGATCCTCAAGTTTTCCTTCATTATCTTTGGCATCTTCAAGATCAGATTCAAGATGTCTGATAATCCTATCCATCTGGTGGCATTCTTCTGATTTTTCTTTAAGAGATTGTCTTAGATTGTCTTCAGCCTTTCTTTTTTCTTCAATCTCTTGAGTAAACTTTATAGTTCCTGATTCCATTTCATGTCTTAACATAATGACTTCTTTTGATAACTTTTCACATAACTTGGTTTGCTCAGTCAATTCTTCATTTGTATTGCTTTCTTCACTTTGTCTTGCCAACTGTTGGAGCAGCTCCTTTCTCTTTTTCATAGAGAGACTTAGTTTGTCTTTTAATTCTCTCATGAATTCATCAGCCTGTTTGAGTCTTTCCTTTAATTCACTGACTTCAGAATTTGACTGTTCAAGATCCTCAAGAGCAGTCTTGAGTTGCTCCCTTAGACCATATGCATCCATTTGAAATCCCAGATCTTCCTCAAGCTGTTAGGCTCTATTAGGAGGAACTTGGCTCTGATACCAATTGTTGATAACTGAGAGGGGGGGGTGAATCAGTTATCCTAATTATTTCCCTTATTGAAGTTTCTTTTTAATTGATGCAGCATAGAATCAAACACAAAAACATTAATCATGAAATAAGAAACACATGACACAGTATTTTTGACGTGGAAACCCTGTTAAGGGAGAAAACCACGGGGTGATTAACCCAAAAATTATTCTCTGTTAGAAGAATAGGAAATTACAAAAAATGGCACTTGCCAATTAGGGCTCACTGCCCGAGCACACTGCTCACAAGAGGCCCACTGCCTACAAGAAGACACACTGTCTACAAAGTGATAAGAATCACAGTCTTGAACTGATTTGAAGCATCTGCATATGCTGGAGTTCAGTTCCGGTTAGGCTCATTACACTGATCTGCTGCACTTCATCTTTCCTCTGTTCTTTATTCTGCTATCTTTCACATACCGGATCCCTTTTCTTATCTCTGCTCTGTTCTGGACTTATTCGCATATCATTTTCACGCACTCACACACTTCACAACTAAATCCATCCTCTATATATATCCGCACAAGTAATTTCATCACTTTTCTAGTCGGCATCCGGAACAGTCTAGTTTCTTACAAACTTTTGTTCTGTCGGCTGAATCCTTCCTCACCAAGCAATGCGGATCAAGCATATACTTGTAGATATCATTAATCATGTCGGCCAAACATGATTCATGCCTTCACAACCTCTGTCATCAACAGTAACACATCCGGAAAGCAGTCTGATACTCTGCCAGTCAGTTCTTCCTCTGTTTTCACTGTCTCTCAGGAATCCGGTACTCAACCATTCATATCTTTTTCCTTGTCCATCACCGGAGGCTAAATCCTTGGAATATACCACTCAAGGTAGTCCTCTTGACTTCCCCAAATCCGCACTGCACCAAGACACTTCCTCTGAGAGATCCGGACCAATCTGTCGGACCTTGCCACATGCTCTGTTCTTCTTCACCGGACCACAACATTCTTTATTCTGACTTCCGGTAGAGACACATCATGACTTGCGGATATGTGGGATGACCTTTGTTGCCATCAATGACAACAACCATGAATCCATATAGTGTCTCTTGCCAACACATATATCATGTCGGTGCTTTTGCTCCCGACGACACTAGTATAAGACTTCATCATCATCACCCTCCAGCAGCATGATATCTTGTTGCCCGAAATATCACCCTGACGTCATCATCATATCGCAATACAACCGCATGATAATCGCCTTCATCGGCACAACCTGATCCATCGGAGAAACTTCCTCCTGTTGAGCCTATACCAAAAGTCTGGCCGATGAACATCCTGATGACGTCATCATCATATCCTGCTGACATCATCATCATATCTGCCTATTGCGCACCTCCTCATATCCGGATGACGTCATCATCATGTTTGCAAATATCAGGGGACCTCCACAAGATGATCTGTGTTAGAAATATGACCCCCCCAGACCTCGATGACGTCATCATCATATTAACATCAGGATGATATTCGGAAGACAACCAGATATTTGGAAATATCATCCTGATGCACTAACATCATGCTGCACTGTAGCTCTGCTATAAGATCAGGGCGAAATATGAATATGATGATGCTTGGAAAGATCGCCCCCACTAGATAATGCACGAAGCCAGCAGGCGGATATCTCCTTGATATCAGCATCATCATGACGCTGGAACAAACATACACCCGGGTGATATGAAAATATCACCCCCTCCTTCAGAAATATCATGATGCAGATAAGCAGAGAACCGGATATCACCCTGACATAAGAATGACGTCAGCATCATCAGGATGACAAAACAACGAACAAGAAGTGATACAACATCATCAGGATGATATTGACTAAGATCATCCTGACGTTCAAAATATGATGACCCCAGTGAATATCGGGTCACACTTAGAACTCTTCAACAACATCATCAGGATGATCATAACCAAGATCACCCGATGATAAAAATATCACCCCGGGCGAAATATCATGAAGGCAGAAAATATGATGACCCCCGCAAGCAACACGGTGATAACTGGAAATATGATGATGATGACGACGACCCTTAGGAAAAAACAAGTCAGGTGGAACAACTTAGAGAATAACCCCTTCAGAATATCGGGGCAACATCATCATCATGTTTGGGCAAGGTGATAAATGGAAGATCACCGGATACTTGAGAAATCACCCCCGCAAGCAAATCAGGGCGCACTGTAGCTCATCAGGATCATCAGGATAATAACCAAACATCACCCGATAGTGAAATATGATGATGACGATGAGAAATCGGTCGACGGAGAACATGATGATGCTGACCTTCATCGAAACAAACATGATGATGATGACCTCCTCCTCAAGAAAATATGATGATGCAGCTGGAAACTGCTGAGGAGGTCCAACACTTAGAACATTTTTTGGATACTTAGGGAGAGTGCCTGAATGAAAATTGCTCAAAAAACTACCAGTCAATTCAGGCACTAACAGGGTGGTCTTATTAAAGATAACAAAAAATATTTATATGGCCTTGAATATATATTTACTTGCAGATCTGAATCTACAGTATGTGAATATCACAGTTTGCTTTTATAATCTTCCCCAGTCCAGTGGTTCTTTATATTCCAAATGTTTGCTGCTTATTATTGATTGGATGAATGCTAATCAGTTTTATGTATAAGATTGCATAGGATCCAATGGTATGATTTATATTGCTGAGTCAATGGCAGCTTGATAGATGATTATTATTGGTTGGATGAGAAGTTGCATATTGAATAATATGGTTTATTGTATTGTTGATTTCGATGATTGATTGCTGATGATAAGATTGCTGATTAAACTCAGAACTGACATCTGATTTTTCTTCTCTTTACTCCATTCATATCTCATCATAAACATATCAGATATATATACATGTATTTTCTCCGATCCTCCTTATTCCTCCACATTTATATTGTAGTGTTCTCCCCCTCTCCATATTTGATCAATTACCTTTTATATCTTCTCAAAAGGTAATCCTTGGTGAGTACGTACGTCTCTTTGTAACTATAATCTTTTACTAATAAATTGTAGTCAAATAACATGTAATTTCTATTTTTTTGTCCAATGAATTCACTATAGTCAAAACATATTAGCAATCACTAACATCGCTGCACCTTCATACTCGCTACTACATATGAATCGCTGACTTTTAATATAGGCAGTGCTTGGCATATTAGGGCCTCTTTGTATTGCTTAATATAATAATATTTTATATAATAATATTTTACTAATATCTTTCACAATAAAATAATAATAGATGCAGATACAATTTATAATATAGGGGGCATGACAATTAATTACTTTATTTGTAATTATTTGGGATAACTTAGTACCAATAATCAAATGTGGGGTCAATGGTTTTGTAGGCACATGGTTTTGGGGAAAATGGTATTACAATACCATATGTTGTATTTGTGTAAGCTTATGTCTATAAAAGAAAACACATAGGTAGTTGTACAGGTTGGTTGAGAGAAGGCGTATTGCCTTTGGTTGGGTTTGTAGCTTCTCTTACAGGTTGGCTATGTGAGGGTTTGAAGCATGGCATGGTATGTATGATTACATGCTTGTTCACATGGAGTGCAGGTAGAGATAGCTTGATGTTTTAGAGGTGATCTTTGCATATGTATTTGCTATTTATTGCTAAATAATACATGAGAGATGCATGCTTTTGGAGGCTGGGTTTTTACCTCTATGAGGGTTTTCCATGGCATATCTTGTGTCACCATTGATGGTATGACTGTCTATTTATTTTGCATGTGGATTTCTTGTTATGTTGCACATTTAATCTCTTATTGGGTTACTAGGAATTAGTCTATATGGCTGCATATTTCCAACATTTGGTATTAGAGCTTGGTTGCCATGATTTGGGAGGAAATCCCTATTTGATAACCCTATCTATGAGTGAATGTTTTGTGTATAATGGAATCCATGGCTTTGTAGGAAGGAATGAAGACATTTTTAGGGTCACAAGGTTGTTTGTAGACTTGGGTTGTTGCAGATATAGGGTTTGATAGAAATTTGGTTGTGGGTTTTTCATTTTTTGGGCTCTTTCTATGGAGGGTTTTGGAGGTCAGCTTTTGGAAGAAGCCTCCTAGGAAAAAGCAGACCCTACCATTGGATTCAGGAGGTCCCATAGGGGAAGAAAAACATAAAATTTGACTATATTTGGACATAGGAAAAATTTGCCCTATTTTACTCTAGATGGAATCTGTAGAAGGGAATATTCCTTCAGTACGGTGCTGTCGCAGGTCGCGTCATAAGATTCTACCCATCATAGAAGGTACAATAAAAAAATTAAAAAAAAATTCAATTTTTGATAGTTTGCAGAATAAAATATAATAAAAAAATTTATGGGGCGTCGACCCCTAGTATGGGGTCCACAGACCCCCATACCAGGGGGTCCCCTGGCTGACATGGACTGGTCGAGCCATAGGGGCTTGTCCCTTTTCAGCTAGTAAGACAACAAAATTTAAACTTGGTCTAGTGCCAGTTTGGGGGTCTTGGCCAATTCGACAGGCCCAACCTGCCCCCTTCTTGGGGGTTTAAACAAAATAAAATCATTTCAAAAACATTTTAAACACAAACAAAATTAAATCCTATTCTATAAACATTTTAAATCTATTGTTCAGACCACCACCAGCAGCGCCGCCCAAGCACTGCCGACATGCCACTACCACCGGTGAGCTACCGAGCCACCACCTAGTAGCCACCAGATTTTGCTCTATGAGCCTAGGAGGGCAGATTTTTTCCATGGGGCATAACTTTTGTCCAGCATGTCAAATTTTTGACTTCTTATAGTGAACATAAATCTCATTCTATGTACTACATAGTGGTGCCAAATATTTTTCTAGATTTTGTCATGTTGACCAGTTTTTGCTAGATGGAAGTTAGATGTTTGTTTTAAGCTTTGACCGGGCATAACAGGTGCATACGGAGTCATATTTTGGACTTCTTATAGGTGTTGGAAAGGTATTTTTGAGCACTACACAGTGGAGTAGGTTTGGAGGTGATATTTTGAGGTTTATTTAGTTTTTATCAGTTTGAGATACTTTTGGTTCCTTTGACTTTTGGTGCATTTGTGAGTCGATGGCAAATCGAATCTGGGATGATTTGGTGTTTGAGTCATTGCAAACTTACATCTTTATCTCTGATTATTCTTTGTAGATAGCATTATACATGTATTGTTGAGTTTACATGTTGCATTGTGAGATCTACAGGTTGTGTAGTGTTGTAGGTTGTATATGATTACAAGTTGCATTTATGACTTAGATGTTGGTTGTCTATGCCCATAGATGTTTTAGTGTTGATGTAAATTTTGATTTGTGGATTGGGTTAGTCACATGTTGCATTGGTTTGCTTGTCATTATGAGATATAGAGAGAGATGGTATTACCTGATACATTCATTATAAGGGACCTATGTTTTTTGACTATATGATACAATTGCGTGACTTGATGGGAGTTTGGTGTAGGTGCATTGGGTGCTAATCATGGTGTCATGGATGTTCCTTTTTGGTTGGGACTTTGGCATGACATGATTGTTTTACAGGTGTAGTTTTGGTGGTGTTGGATTGACGTTTGTTTTGTAGTTTTTATTCATCTTCTTGGTTTGGAGATTATGGTTTATTCGACCTTTTAGGATCTGTTGTCGTAACAGTGGATTTTTTGATTGTGTTGGGGCCATGGATGATATTCATGTAGGATATGGTTATCATGATGTCATGGATAGCTTGGTTATAGGTTTCAGTGGGAGCTTTTGACAGTGATGGTTTCATGGTTTTGATGATGTTACCATGTATAGCTCGGTATCATGGTTTAGTGGGAGCTTTGGTAGGATATGGTTATCTTCATGTGATTTGGAGATGTTGACATCTTGGTACCATGGAGGATTCTTGGAGTCTTTGGTTGAGGTGTTGTTTATGGTTTATCAGTTTTGATAGGTGATCCTTGCTTACACGATGGTTGGTATTGTGTCTTGGTTTACTCTTGATACTAGTTTTGAGTTTTGACATGATACAGGGTCTCTTGAGACAGGATGTGTGCATTAGTGCATGTGATCTTCCTTTAAGGAAATGATTAGATCATGATGTCATAATGTGTTCCTAGGTTATGCAGACGTGCAGTGGGAGCTTTGACTATGATCTTGATGGTTCTCTTAGTATTGGGTACATTGGTCATGTGCTTGGGAGCTTCATGATAGTGTGGTGTTGCACTTGGAGTTTAGCATGGATTGATCATGGAGGTACTCATGGATACTTGGAGACTTAAGGTGAGGCTTGAGTTCTCTTAGGATTAGAGATATGTGTTGATATTTTTACTCTTTGATGAGGATTTTAGCAGTAAGATAGAGGATCCTACACCTTGGTTGGACGTGAATCCAACATGGACATGTTGAAGAGATTGTTCTTGGAGAGAGCCTTTGAGGCTTGGTGCATCCTAGAGGAGCAATATCATCCCCACTCTTGGTCCACTCGGCTATGAATGATTTGATATGTATGCCCACCTGATTTTTAAATGCATTCTTTATTTGTATCTTATCTTCTCATGCTTGAGTCTTGAGCTATAGATTATGGTTGCAAGGACTTGTTTAAGGAGTAGATGCATGGATATGATTAGTTATCTCATTATTTTTGATCTTGAGTTGTTATGAGATCATTGTGTGTAATGGAGATGGTTAGTGGCTTTTAGGATTATTCCTACTTTGAAATGGTTATGAGTTTGATCTACCTTTTGTTTTGAGAGGATTGCATCTTGATTTGTTGGATGTTGTGGAGGCTTCTTGTTTTTCGGTTGTAAAAGAGATCATACTTTTCACAACTATAGCACATTAGTGTGGATAGAAGGACATGGTTATGATTTATTGGATCTCTCTTGATTGGTCTTCACATGACATTGGAGTTGAGATGTGTATGGATGTTTTGAGTCTCTTTGGTTTCTTTGTCTTATGATGTGGAGGATTTGGGAGAGATAGACTTCTGGAGAGTTATGTTGCAACTATTTAATTTATAGATTTTTCATATCTATGTGTGTGTTCTTTGACACTATGTGATAGAGGGTTTAGCCACATCTTATATGTGAGTGCTGTTAGTGGATCTTTGGATGCCTTGATCTATTTTTAGATTTGACATTACTCATGTAGTGGGAGTTTTAGGATGTATATGATTCCTTTGTTGGATGTTCTCATTATGCTGTAGTATGGAGGATCTTGAGGTTTTTTATCACATGCTTTGTGTTGTTACCTTGGAGGACTTCTTTATGCAGGATTGAGTATATACAAGGACTTGTTATCATTGTGATTTGAGTTGGATATGTTGATGGCATAAGGTCTACTTGTTATCTTTTGTATACCTTGGCTTGGAGGTATGATTAGTTGATGCATTAGTAACTAGCTGTGGTTGCTATTTCAGCTATGGTGATTGATTCTTGTCAGCTACTCGAGCCTATTTGTTACCTTTTGATTTGGTGCTTGTGTTTGGATATCATTGATGCAAGTTTCTTGCCTCTATGTGATAGTTTAGTGTGGCATCTCTTTGGAGAATCTTATTCTTCATGGATTGGCTAGATGGAGGATGAGGGGATTCTTGTTTGAGATGGTGGACACCTTGATTATTGTTTTAGGTATCTTGGAGCACATGGATGGTTTCCCTTAATGTTTTAAGTTTACATGTTGCTCCCTTATGCAATGTATACAAGTAGGAGAATGTTGGAGTATGTGTGTGTATACCTTGCATAACATTGGTATTATTTTATTATGTAAAATAAAAATTTAATTGTGGTGCATCATGTGATGTGTTTAGCCACATTAGATATTTACTTGGACGCCACTTGTAATCATTGTATGTAACATTGGGTTAATTACTTTATTTGTAGTTATTTGATTATTTTGGAAAACTTAGTACCATTAATCAAATGTGGGGTCAATGGTTTTGTAGACACATGGTTTTGGGAAAAATGGTATTACAATACAAACTGTTGTATTTATGTGAGCTTATGTCTATAAAAGCAAATACACAGGTAGTTGTAGAGGTTGTTGAATGTACAAGACAACTGAGAGGGGGGTGAATCAGTTGTATAAAAAACTTTAAGCCTTCACAAGCATAATCACATCCACATCAATTCACATAAACCCTAATTCTGTTATGATGATTGAACATGAAAAGCAGATAACAAAAACTTAATCACATCAACACCATGCACAAGAGAACACCAGATTTACGTGGAAAACCCGAAAAGGGAAAAACCATGGTGAGGACTAGCTCACAATATATAGTAGTATCAATACCGAATTACAAAGAGGCTCATGTTAGAAATGAAAGCAACAATACTCAATGGAAATCTAATTCAAATGTATATTTAATGATCTTTAACAGAGTATTAAAGATGGAGATTGCAACATATAATTATACCCATAATATAGAAATATACCAGAAGCAGAATGAAGCACACAACATAGTGTTTAACATTGAGAAAACCCTTGCGGGTAAAAAACTCTACCAAGAAAAGAGGCCAAGTTGTATTATCTTCACAAAAGAAGATTACAAATACATTCACTTCCTCTATCCTTCGACCTTCACTTTGACAGAACCTGAGTACCTGTAAACTGTTATGCATCTCATCTACTATGCCATGGTTTATATAGAATTTACACAACCTCAAGATGGGTGTCCACCTTGGAATCTTCACCCATACAACATTCAATGACTTCTTACAAGCTCATAACACTTGTCAAGAGTCAACAATACAACCTTGGGTGTCCATGGACAAAAATAGGCTCTTACGGGGTCATAAAAGCTGTCATACATGCACCCTACACTTGGAAAAAGATGCCCATGCAAGCTTGAATGCCTAGGGGCCAAAAATAGCCACTTACAACATCTTATGACATGCCATATGCTATCATAAATGTCATAGATTCTTATAACAACTTACAGTTATCAGAATCTCTTACACCTTCTTACAACATCTATGACATGCGTCAAAACACTAAAAATAGGTGATTCCTCCACATGTGCACTCCACTTTAACCAATTACCATTTACAATACTATATGACATCTCGTAACTACCGCTGGTAACTCTGAAACTTACCGGTACAGTAACTCCATAATTACTGTGGACAGTAAATAATTTTTGCCACTGCCAGTGAAACTAGTACATCCCTTATGGGTAATTACATATAATAAATGGAATAATACAATAATGGGATTTACAAGGTTAATGGCACCTTATCCCAACATTCTCCCACTTGACATTATACATTGTAAATCAACCCATAGGGAAAACAATTGTAAATAATCAGACACTAGAAATAAGGCCCATGGCCTCTTTGTACCACACAAACTTCTTTGTGCTCACAGGCTTGGTTAATGAATCTGTAACATTCTTCTGAGTGTTTATCTTCTTTAGCTCAATCTGTCCATTTGCAACCAACTCTCGAACAAAGTGATACTGAACATCAACATGCTTAGTTCGAGCATGATACATGGGATTCTTGGCCAAACAGATAGCACTCTGGCTATCACAACCAATCTGAATGATCCTACAATCAAATCCAATACCTGTACACAGTCTTCTAAACCAAACTGCCTCCTTAGAGACATGGGTAGAAACCATATACTCTGCTTCTATGGTGGACAAAGCAATTGTGGGTTGCCTCTTACTCATCCAACTCACTACTCCTCCAAATAGAGTAAACACATAGCCACTAGTGGACCTTTGACTATCCAAGTCACCTACCTAATCTGAATCAACAAAACCCTGTACGTCCTAAGATTTATCAACACTATCAATACCAGAGTAAACCAAACAATAATCACAAGTACTTGCAAGATACTTGAGCACCCTCTTTGCATAATTCCAATGTTGTCTACCAAGGTTAGACATAAATTTGCTCAAAACTCCCATTGCTTGGGCAATATCTAGCCTAGTGCAAACCATTGTATACATCAAACTCCCTACAAAACTAACATATGGCACATTAGAATATCCTCAAGATCATCCTTAGTATTTGGACACATATCTAATGAAAGCTTAGTACCAATGGGTAAAGGAACTCTAATTGGGTTACAGTCATGCATACTAAACCTCTGCAAAATAGTATTCACATACTTACTTTGTGATAACCAAAGCTTTTTGTTACCTTTGTCCCTTCTGATCTCTATACCTAGAATATACTTGGCAGCTCCAAGATCCTTCATGTCAAATACACATGAAAGTTGTGCTTTAAGCTCACTGATCATACCCTTAGTATTGCTGGAAAATAACATGTCATCAACATACAATGCAATAACTAGTATAGAATCATCAACACAATAAATGTAAACACAATGATCCTCCTCACTTCTAACAAAACCCAATTTCAACACAAATGAATCAAACTTTTGATACCACATTCTGGAGGACTGTTTTAAACCATAGAGAGACCTCTTTAACCTACAAACCCATTTTTCTTTTCCTTTTACCTCAAAACCTATAGGCTATTGCATATAAATTTCTTCCTTAAGATCTCCATGCAAGAACATAGTCTTAACATCCATTTGCTCAATCTCCCAATCATAAGCTACAACATTGGATAAAAGAAATCTAATAGAAGTCAATTTAGCAATAGGAGAGAATATCTCACCAAAATCAACTCCCTCTCTCTGGGAGTAGCCCTCAGCTACCAGTCTAGCCTTGTACTTCTCCAACAACCCGTTTGCTCCAAACTTCTTCTTGAAGACCCACTTACAACCTATGGCCTTTCTTCCTTGGACAAATGAACAAGATCCTAGGTGTTACAAGAATCTAAAGCCATCATCTCCTCCTACATGGCTAACTACCAAGACTAACTATTATCTAAAAGAATAGCTTCCCTGTAGGACCTAGGCCCATCGTTAGTACTTAATAAAGCAAATACACAATAGAATAATGCTGGGCTATACCTGTCAACTAAATTTCATTATCTTGTGGATCTCCTCAAGGGTGGAGTAAGAGTCTCAAATTATTCTTTTGCATGATCATCTGTACCAACTTCTTCTGTAACAATAGACTCATCTTCATTAGAACTACTCGAATCTTCTTTTTCTTCTTCACCCCCAATCCATCATTCTATTCTTCTTGAGGTGCATCTTGCTGCTCTAACTCAAAGTGCACTCTCTTTACACTTTGTTTAACATGGAGAAAACCCTTGCAAGTAAAAAACTCCACCAAGAAAAGAGGCCAAGTTGTATTATCTTCACAAAAGGAGATTACAAATACATTCACTTCCTCTATCCTTCAACCTTCACTCCAGCAGAACTTGGGTACCTGTAAACTGTTATGCCTCTCATCTATTATGCCATGGTTTATATAGAATTTACACAACCTCAAGATGGGTTTCCACCATGGAATCTTCACCCATGCAACATTCAATGACTTCTTAAAAGCTCATAACACTTGTCAAGAGTCAACAATACAACCTTGGGCGTCCATGGACAAAAATAGGCTCTTACGGGGTCATAAAAGCTGTCATACATGCATCCTACACTTGGCAAAAGATGCCCATGCAAGATTAAATGCCTAGGGGCCAAAAATAGCCACTTACAACATCTTATGATGCGTCATATGCTATCATAGATTCTTATAGCAACTTACAGTTGTCATAGAATCTCTTACACCTTCTTACAACATCTATGACACATGTCATAACACTAAAAATAGGTGATTCCTCCACATGTGCACCCCACTTTGACCAATTACCATTTACCATAGTAAATGACATCCTGTAACTACTGCTGGTAACTCTAGAACTTACTGGTACAGTAACTCCATAATTACCATGGACATTAAATAATTTTTACCACCACTGGTGAAACTAGTACATCCCTTATGGGTAATTACAAATAATAAATGGAATAATACAGTAATGGGATTTACAAGGTTAATGACACCTTATCCCAATAGCTCACTACCCAGGGCTCACTACCCAAAGAGGTGGCTCATTGCCAAGAGAGGTGGCTCACTACCAAAAGGGCTCACTACCAAATGAGGTGGCTCACTACCAAGAGAGGTGGCTCACTGCCATGAACTAATATGATAGCATCTACCACATGCCTGAGTTCAGTTCCAATGAAGCATAAGACATATCACCTTCATTGTCTCACAACACAAACATCTTCATCTTCAGATCTTCACTTCCATCATCACAAACACACGAATCCTTTTCACTTATTTATATCAATCATCAACCTTGGAGCATACATCAAGGTTGAAAATACATTCTACAACCTTTGGAACAGTCTTCAAGGTCAACAAACATACACAATTCAAATTAGGTATGGACCTAAACATTCTTGCAAAGTAGAGGAATGAAGGTAGAACATTTCATAGCTTAGTTTGAACCTAAATACATCTTCACATGCTTCAACATGCTTCCACAATCCATGAAGCACATCCACAAAGAGTAAACAACTAGGTCGACTAAAACTGGTGTTAACACCAAGATCTTTAGGTACACACTTCCAAGAACACAACCATAAATTGTGGACCAAGAAAAAGCCTTCAACATGATTTGGAGACATCTATGAATGACATAAAATCACATGGGAGCCAAAAAATCTAGCTACAACAAGTTTCACTTGAAGACAACAAATCTCACTTGAAGAGAGATTACAATCAACACCACTTAGCTCTTCTACTCAATAACTTGCTTTCCAGAGCACCAAATCACAAATCCTTTGGAATGAAGATAGCTAAGGACCTTATAAATATATGTCAAGAACCACATCACCTGAAACCACTCTGTGAAGAAATGCGGAGCAAAATACTTTCTCCCAGACACCTCTGCACAACCCAAAAACTTTGTCAATTACAGTATTCAAACTGATGAAAATAACTTCTATTGCACAGTGATTTGGACCACCAAATTCTAGATTTAGCATCTTCAAACACTTCTCTAAAACATATCCAAATATCACACTTTGATATTTGACATAGAAGAAACGCGGAGCAAAAACTCGGACAGTATCCTACAAGCCAGAATACTCTGCAACACATTGTTTCCTCTAGAGAGCAAATTTTCTCAAAAGCACTTGGAAAATCAGCAACAAGAGTACTTTACCAACATCATCAACACTTCTATAAGGCATTCAAATCACTTTAACATAATAACTCAATCAGGCAATAATCAACAATATCAGAAGACACAGTTGACACCAATGACAACCAAAGTATGTTGACATCAATGACAACACTGGTTAGCACATACTTGTAACAATCTCCTCCTTTGTCATTGATAGTAACATATGATGTGAAAAACCATCATGACACAATTCTCATTCCCTCCCTTTATTTTATACATTTTACTCTCCCTTTGTTTTTCACATGAACTCTCTCCCCCTTTAACATCAATGGCAAAGGGTGACACACCTTCAAACTTTCTCCCCTTGAATATGATATTGTACATACTTGCACTTATTCTTAACTGCTCTAAATGTTTCCTTCTGACTACAACACTCTCCAATGTCATTACCTTCTCCCCCTAAGAGGTAGCCTCCATCATCAGTCCAGAAAAGAATGACTCCTGAATCACACTGGACTGATGCACTTCCTTATGCATCTAGTTCAAAAAAGAAGGGGCAATAACCCCTAACTTCTCCTAGAGATACTCAATGTGTCCTTAGGAAGAGCTTTGGTGAATATGTCAGCAACCTAATCTTTTGTAGGCACATATTGAAGCTTCACTTCTTTCTCTACAACCTTATCCCTTAGAAAGTGATATCTGATAGAAATATGCTTTGTCCTTGAATGAATCACTGGGTTCTTTGAAATGTTAATGGCACTGGTATTATCATAGAAAATAGGAATTGGATCCTCATACTCAACTTTGATATCCTTCAGATTTTGTCTCATCCATAACACTTGTGTGGAACATGATGCTACTACAATATACTCTGCCTCAGTAGTAGATAAGGATACTAAATCTTGCTTCTTGCTTTGCCACGACACAACTCTATCTCTAAGAAAGAACACACCACCACTGTTACTTTTCCTATCATCTACACATCTGGCCCAATCTGCACCTGTGTAGGCACTTATGTTGAAGTCATTGTTCTTAGGATACCACAAACCATGATTTGGAGTTCCCTTCAAATACCTGAATATTCTCTTTACTGCCATGACATGTGACTCTCTAGGATCTGGTTGAAATCTTTCCACAAGATAGATTGCATGCATGATATCTCGTCTGGTAGCAGTTTGGTATAGTAGTCCTCCAATCATTGATCTATATTTGCTCTAATCAACCTTAGGAGATTCATCATCTTTACTCAGCTTGCAACCAATTATCATGGGAGTACAAACTGGTTTAGATTCTTCCATTCCAAACTTCTTCAACAACTCCTTGACATACTTTGATTGTGAAATGAAAATACCCTATTTTGTCTAATTAATTTGTAGTCCAAGAAAGAAGTTTATTTCACCACACATTGACATCTCAAATTCTTTTTACATTTTATCTGCAAAGTTCTTACACATACCTTCATTTCCACCAAAGATTATATAATCTACATAGACCTCAATAATCAAAATTTGATCTTTGCTTATTTTGATATACAAATTACTATTTGCAGACCCTTTATTGAATCCCTGCTACAACAAATACCTATCTAATCTGGCATAGCAAGCTCTAGGAGCTTGCTTCAGTCCATACAAAGCCTTCTTCAATCTGCATACTATGTCTAGTTTGTTTGATAATTGAAATCCATCTGATTGCTCTATATATACTTCTTCCAACTCACCATTTAGAAAAGTAGACTTTACATCCATTTGATATACCTTGAAATATTTATGTGCTACATAAGCTAGAAATAACCTAATAGCTTCCAGTCTTGCCATCAGAGCAAAAGTTTCCTCATAATCCATTCCTTCCACCTGTGAGTATCCTTTGCATACAAGTCTAGCTTTGTTTCTTACCACTTCTTCATTCTCATTCAACTTATTCTTGAAAACCCACTTTGTTCCAATCACATTCTTATCTGCAAGCCTAGGGAAAGGTTCCCAAATCTTGTTCTTTTCAATTTGCATCAGTTCTTCATTCATTACCTTGACCCAGTGTTCATCTTTACATGCTTCAGAGACAGTCTTAGGTTCAACCTTTGAAATTAAGTTGAGATTTACCTGTTCTTCTATAACTTGTCATAACTTCATTGTTTTTGTCACCAATGATTTGATCCTCTGAGTGATTCTTTTGCACATACTTGGGGGTTTTAGGAACTCTTTCTGGAGCTTCTTCTACATAAATATGAACTTCCTTATCTTTGTCTTCCTCAACTATTTCTGTATTAGCAGACTCATCTGACTCATATCCATCAGGCTCTAAGACATTCTAAATATCTTCATCTACCTTTACATTTGCACTTTCAACAATCTTCCTCAACTTTTTGTTGTAACACCGGTAAGCTTTGGTTTTAGTAGAGTACCCAAGAAATATGACTTCATCACATCTAGCATCAAATTTTCCCATCTCTTCATCTCTTCTGATATAGCATCTGCTTCCAAAAACTTTGAAATATCTAACAGTAGGAGTTCTTCCATACCACAACTCATAAGGTGTATTTGTTCCATTTGCTTTGACTTGCACTTTGTTCTGAATGTAGACAGCAGTATGAATAGATTCTTTCCAATATACTTCTGGAAGGTCAACTTCTTCGATCATTATTCTAGCAGCTTCCTGAACTATTCTATTCTTTCTTTCAACTACTCCATTTTGCTGAGGAGTTTTGGGGGCAGGCAGTTGTCTCTTTATCCGATGTTCTTCCAAAAAATATTGAATTCATTTGAAGTAAATGTTGGCAAGAGACACTATATGGATTCATGATTGTTGTCATTGATGGCAACAAAGTTCATCCCACACATCCACAGGACATGGTGTGTCTCTACCGGAAGTCAGAGTGAAGAATGTTGTGGTCCGGTAAACAAGAACAGAGCATGTGGCAAGGTCTGACAGACAGGTCCGGATCTCTCAAAGGAAGTATCTTGGTGCAGTGCAGATTTGGGGAAGTCAAGAGGACTACCTTGAGTGGTATATTCCAAGGATTTAGCCTCCAGTGATAGATGAGGAAAAAGATATGAATAGTTGAGTACCGGTTTCCTGAGTGACAGTGTGAACAGAGGAAGAACTGACTGACAGAACATCAAACTACTTTTTGGATGTGTTTCTGACAGTGGTAAAGGTTATGAAGACCTGAATTATGTTTGGCCAACATGATTAATGATTTCTACAAGTATATGCTTGATCCACATTACTTGATGTGGTATGATTCAGCCGACAGATCAGAATTAGTGAAAAGATTGACTATTCCGGGTGCCGACTAGAAAGGTAATGAAATTACTTGTGCGGATATATATACGATGGATTTAGTTGTGAGATGTGTAGAGATGTGATGTGATATGCGAATAAGAGCAAAGCAGAGCAGAAGCAGTAAGAAAGATCTGGTATGTGAAAGGAAAGCAGAATAAAGAGAAGAGGAAAGATGAAGTGTAGCAGATCAGTGTACTGAGCCTAACCGGAACTGAACTCCAGCATATGTGGATGCTTCCAATCAGTTCAAATATTGTATGTCATTCTTTTGTAGACAGTGTGTCTCCTTGTAGGCAGTGTGCCTCTTTGTGAGCAGTGTGCTCGGGCAGTGAGCCCTAATTGGCAAGTGCCATTTTGTAATTCCATATTCTTCTAACAGAGAATAATCTTTGGGTTAATCACCTCATGGTTTTCTCCCTTAACAGGGTTTCCACGTCAAAAATACTGTGTCATGTGTTTTTCATTTCATGGTAATGTTTGTTTGTTTGATTTAATGCTGCATTGATTAATAAGAAAGTCCAGAAAGAAGAAATTATTAGGATAACTGACTCACCCCCCCTCTCAGTTATCAACAATTGGTATCAGAGCCAAGTTCCTCCTAATAGAGCCTAACAGCTTGAGGAAGATCTGGGAGTCCAAATGGATGCATATGGTTTAAGGGAGCAACTCAAGACTGCCCTTGAGGATCTTGAACAGTCAAACTCTGAAGTCACTGAATTAAAGGAAAGACTCAAACATGCTGATGAATTCATGAGAGAACTAAAAGACAAATTAAATCTCTCAATGAAAAAGAGAAAGGAGCTGCTCCAGAAATTGGCAAGACAAAATGAAGAAAATGCAAATGAAGAGCTGACTAAGAAAACCAAGTTATGTGAAAAATTATCAAAAGAAGTCATTATGGTAAGACATGAAATGGAATCAGGAGTTATAAAGTTTACTCAAGAGATTGAAGAGAAAAGAAAAACTGAAGACAATCTAAGACAATCTCTCAAAGAGAAATCATAATATTGCCACCAGATGGACAGGATTATCAGACATCTTGAATCTGATCTTGAAGATGCTAAAGATAATGAAGAAAAACTTAAGAATCAAATTGTCTCTCTCAAAAGGGATCTTCAAACAACAAATGAATATAAAGAGAAATTCAAGATAAGTTCTACTCAAGTTGAAGTTCTTCTTGGAAGTCAAAAGAGGGCAGATGACAAGTGTGGTTTGGGATATGAGAAAGGAGAAAGCTCCGGATCTGATCAGAAGAATTTTAGATCAGAAAATCCAAGGAATAGGCCTAGAAGACCTCCGGTAAGACAGCCCAATGCTCAAAAATATCCATCCTTCAATGGATACTGCCACAGCTGCAATCACTTTGGTCACCAAGCTAATCAGTGCAGAAAGAGAATGAATCAGACTAATTCATCCTTCTCCGGACAGTGCTTTAACTGCAAAAGGTATGGACACAAGTCTCATGAATGCAGAAATATGCAAATGAACAAATCATTCAATGGTAGATGCTTTACGTGCAATAGAGTAGGTCATATGGCTAATCAGTGCAGATCAAGAGGTTATCAGTCAAATATGCAAAGGAATATTGTTTGCCAAATCTGTAATAGGTCCAGTCATAATGCAAAAGTCTGTAGAAGCAAGAATCAGGACAAAAGAGGTCCGGTATATAATCAGAATCAAGACAAGGGTAAACAAAAAATGAATGCAGATGAAGTTAGGAATGAGATGAACAAGATTTGGGTGAAGAAAAGTTTAGAGAATGTAGAGGTTGGATCCGCACCAGACTCTGGTGCTGATATTCCTTCCAAAAATTAAAAGGTGAGCTCTGGCTCAGGGGGAGACATAAAGATAACCCTGTTCCCCCAGCCAATCAAGTGGTGCCGGATTAGGCACAAGATGCGGAGTAAAGGGTTTGTAGATATGAGTCTTGAGATGATCCAACTAAGATTTCAGAGGTCCGCATGAAGATGAGAAGAAGTTGTGATCGATCACGTAGAACCTATTCTGGGAGATGCTCCAGAATGACAGAGGATTACAAAAAGGTCCGGAGAGATCCGGAAGTGCATTGTCTTATTCTGTGGATTGGACAGAGTGTTTGGGATGTCCCTGTGATGTATCATCTTGATTTGTTCATGGTTGGAAGATCCGCATGATGTTCATAGATCAGGACTGATCCGGTTCTTCAAGTCATTCGAATAAGGCAAACCAGAATAATGTAGGTCAAGCATTTATTGCAATCAGATATTAGGGATTGCGGAGCAATATAAGGGATTTCTCATAAATCACTTGTTCATTCTGCACTCAAGAAGAAGTGAAAAGTGGAGCTCTGCAACAAAATTCATCAAGTTTATCAAAGATCACTCATAGAAGTTATTACATCCAGAAATCAATCAAACCAACTCCGTGTAACCAAAGGCGCATAAGGTATTTTCTAGTTTCAATATCTCACTGCAAATCTTTTGAAAAATGGCTACTCTGAATATACTTAAGATCTCTGATAGACCTCGCCCCACATTCAAGAAACATCCATACAAATCTTTGGAGGTAGATCCCCTAGGAGCCTTCTCTAGTGTTCCGCATGGTGTATTGCATACAGAGGACATTAGGGTTTACATACATGCAAATATTGAAGACTTTGGAGAATCAAAATTGATGGATATCTATCACAAACAGTTGATAGACAATTCCTTTGAGATTAAACCTCAGTATAAAGCCATCTGGGATAAGCACTTTGCACAGTGCATTCATTTCCCCTGTTTTGAAGAAGATGAATGGGTCCGGTATGTACTAAGTAGAGTGCATGACAATTTCCTATGGTTGAACAAGCCTTTTAAGATCACCAAAGATGCAATTAGGGCTATAACCGGTCTGCACTCATCCGGTGGAATACCTATCCTCAAGTCTGTCAAAAATCAGACAGTTAGTGATGCAACTGGATCAAAATTTGATAAGAGAGCTATGACAATTGAAGACATCATTGAACCGGATGTCAAATTTGCATCTATGATAATTGGTTACAAGATTTATCACTCCAGTAGGGAAAATTCAGTACCGGGAACTGCAATTTACACAGCTTATCAAATGCTAAAAGAGAATGCAGACTACGATTTGTGTGAGCTTCTTCTAAACCAACTTTGTCTATTCTTTTATTACATGAACGAGCTTCCCAGATCCAGTAGATGGATATGGCAGAATGACAGACCAGTTGCCATCCAAATCAGAGATTATTTGCATGGACTTGGAGATGCCAAAGCAAGAAATACAGCCCTGTGGGAATACTTTAAAAACTTCCAGAGCATGATGCAAGCAAGAGAAAGAATTCCCCAGTCTCTTGTTGAAAAATACAAAGACTCAGTCTGCTTTATGGTTGTTACTGATCAGTGCCTAATGGAGGCAGTAGAGCCAAGGACAGTCTGGATCATGCCCATGGGGTATGAGGTTGATGAATAGATTGTGGAATTGCATGTTCAACACATGCTTAGTCAGCCCAAAGATCCAAAGGTAGAAAGGTTTGGAACCTTTGAGGAGCTGAGTGTGAAGATCCATGTGGAACTCAAAGAACCTGAGATAAAAAGGAAGGTGAGAAAAGAAGTTGAACATATTGCTCAAGGCCTAGGCATCCCAAAGGAGGCACTTGATGCCAACCGGGAAAAGAGGTGAAAGGCTGAGGAAGAGAAGAAAGAGGCAGAAAAGAAAAGCAAGAAAAGTACTCGGTGGAAACCTCAACCTGGACCAGATTATCAAAAGGATCTACACCTATCACAACCAAAAGCTCAAAAACATCAAAACCGAAAGGTTAGACATCCGGTAAAGGAGAGAAAAGATCTAAAATAAAAGCCACAAGGGCTTATACAAGTAAGAAAGATGAAGAGGAAACCGAATCAGATGAGGGGGTAAAGGAAATAAAGAAGCAAAAGAAGAAAGGATCTGGAAAACCCTCCATAGGCCAAGACAAGGAAGAAAAGGCAGACGAATTTGTTGAAAAGCCCACCCTGTCTCTAGAGAGTGTAATCAAATCAGTCACTATGGATGGAAACCTTCAACCAATGGCTAAATTCTATGATTACTACAATGAGGCTGACCAAAAGATCCTGCAGGAAGCCACAATCAAGTATCTGAACATATACAATAAGCCTTTCATTGAGATTATATCTCTAATTCCTAAAAGCCTAGAAAAGGAGTTAGAAATAAGAAAGAACAATGCCCTGGCAAAAGATCTTGAGATTCGGGAGCAGATAGCTATTCAGCTATATCCTCAAATTGATCCCAAGACAATGAACATAATATTCAAAGACTGCAAAGATGAGTTCAAGAGTAAAGCAAGGATGAATCAACTCATGATTGGTGAGACTGACAAGGTGGCCATGGAAATAGAAGAGATCCTCCGGAAGGCCTTCAAAAGGTTTAATCTTCCTGTTGTAGAGGACTTGGGTACTGATCCCTCATCCACAAGTGTTGCAGAAGAAACTTCTGAGAAAGCAACAGAAGAGATGGGCCCTGAACAAACCAATATTTCTCCTCCGATTTCCCCTACAGTCTCCAGATTTAAAGGAGAAGACACTATACAGGAGAAAGATGCAAGAGTGAAAGAAAAAGAAGTTGACAGTACCAAGGTTGTAGAGAAAGAGAAGACTCCAACAGAGAAAACCACAACTGTTAGTGGTAAGAATGTAGAAGGAGAGAAAACTCCAAAGGACAGCTCCAAGACTACAGAAGAGAAGAAACATCTGTCTCCAGCAAGAGACACTGCACAAACTATCCAAAAATTTTTGAGCAAAGAAACAATAGAGATTGATGAACCGGAGCTTCTACAAGGTCCATTCAATTTTGATTCCCTCTCTCTGGTACAGACAATGAAGATAGCTTCATTTGCAAATGCTAAGGCAAATGAAAAACTCCTAAAGTCTCATATGGAAGACTGTGAGTTGATAGAAGTTGCTTCCAGAGTGCTTGAAAAGATTATGCCATTGGTCCAGAAAGATCCCACAGCCTCCTCTTCCGGTAATCTCAAAACCTTAGTCAGCAATGTTGGTACACATTTTGATTCTCTAGAAAAATTAGCTAAAGAAAAGGTCCGGAAGGAGTTTTTGGATAAGAGATTCTCAAAGGTACTAGGATTAATCTCTCATGATAGGAGAAATATGAGTATTGGGATAAAGAGCCTAGAAAATGCTCTTAAGGATGGTGGTGACATTTACAAATTTTGTATCTCCTGGTCAAAAGCAACAATAGAAATTGAGAAGAAAATAAAAGAGGAACAAGACAAACTACTAAGTTTGTCTCAAAGTTTTGATCCTCTCTCTTCCTCCATAGTAAATCAAGAATGTCAAACTATTGCAATCACAAATGCAATAAAGAACCTTGAGAAGGAAAGGAAGAATATAATTAACCGGATGGGAGAACTTAGAAGGATTATTATCCCTAAGTTAGAAACCATGCATGAGGCCATAAGTGATGCTCAGACTACCACCCAAAAAAATGATCCGACAGATCTTAAGAGGGCAGAAGCTTTTGCGTTCTTGTTGAGTGGTCACATTTCAATTTTGGATAGAATGAAGCAAAGTTGGGCTATAGAAGTCATCCAGTTGAAGACATCCTTTGTAGACATTCTTCAGTTTATGTGAATATGTAATATACAACCAAGTATAGTAATTTTTTTGAAAATTTTGGTGTGCGGACCCTACCCTTTGCCATTGATGTCAAAGGGGGAGTGAGGAGCAGTGAAAAATGAGGAATCCAACTAAAGGGGAGCTCCGGAAAACATATATAAAGATAGAGCATTAGCCAAGGGGGAGCATAGTGTAAACACTTAGTCATTTTTCACTAAGTGTTGCCATCAATGCCAAAGGGGGAGATTGTTGACAAGAGACACTATATGGATTCATGATTGTTGTCATTGATGGCAACAAAGTTCATCCCACACATCCACAAGACATGGTGTGTCTCTACCGGAAGTCAGAGTGAAGAATGTTGTGGTCCGGTAAACAAGAACAGAGCATGTGGCAAGGTCTGACAGACAGGTCCGGATCTCTCAAAGGAAGTATCTTGGTGCAGTGTGGATTTGGGGAAGTCAAGAGGACTACCTTGAGTGGTATATTCCAAGGATTTAGCCTCCGGTGATAGATGAGGAAAAAGATATGAATAGTTGAGTACTGGTTTCCTGAGTGACAGTGTGAATAGAGGAAGAATTGACTGACAGAACATCAGACTACTTTTTGGATGTGTTTCTGACAATGGTAAAGGTTATGAAGACATGAATTATGTTTGGCCAACATGATTAATGATTTCTACAAGTATATGCTTGATCCGCATTACTTGATGTGGTAGGATTCAACCGATAGATCAGAATTAGTGAAAAGATTGACTATTCCAGGTGCCGACTAGAAAGGTGATGAAATTACTTGTGCGGATATATATACACGATGGATTTAGTTGTGAGATGTGTAGAGATGTGATGTGATATGCGAATAAGAGCAGAGCAGAGCAGAAGCAGTAAGAAAGATCCGGTATGTGAAAGGAAAGCAGAATAAAGAGAAGAGGAAAGATGAAGTGCAGCAGATCAGTGTACTGAGCCTAACCAAAACTAAACTCCAACATGTGTGGATGCTTCCAATCAGTTCAAATATTGTATGACATTCTTTTGTAGACAGTGTGTCTCCTTGTAGGCAGTGTGCCTCTTTGTGAGCAGTGTGCTCGGGCAGTGAGCCCTAATTGGCAAGTGCCATTTTGTAATTCCATATTCTTCTAACAGAGAATAATCTTTGGGTTAATCACCCCGTGGTTTTCTCCCTTAACAGGGTTTCCATGTCAAAAATACTGTCATATGTTTTTCATTTCATAGTAATGTTTGTTTGTTTGATTTAATGCTGCATTGATTAATAAGAAAGTTCAGAAAGAAGAAATTATTAGGATAACTGATTCACCCCCCCTCTCAGTTATCAACAGTAAACTCACCACCTTTGTCAGACCTCAAACACTTGATCCTCAAATCCATTTCATTTTCAACCATTGCTTTAAATGCCTTGAACTTGTCCAGGGCTTTTGATTTTTCTTTAAGAAAAGTAACCCATGTCATTCTTGAATAATCATCAATGAGTAGCATGGAATACCTGTCACCTTGTAGACTTCTTATCCTTGTAGGACCACATAAGTCTCTATGCACCAAATATAACATGCTAGTAGAAGTTTGTTCTTTGCTCTTGAAAATTGTCTTTGTTTGCTTCCCAAATTGACATTCTTTGCAAATGACATTAGCAAGCTTCACAATCTTAGGCAGGTCTCTTACAACTTGAACTGAGCTTATTCTCACCAGATTATCAAAGTTAATATGACACATTCTCCTATTTCATAACCATCTTTCATTTGTCTGAGCCAGTAAACAACAATTGTCAATACCTTTCAAGTGATAAACATTACCATGATTCTTCTTACCAGCAACAATTAGTGTTCCAGAGCTTTTCCTTATCTCACATCCATTGTCCTTAAACATTAGATTGTATCATTTGTTACACATCTTTCCAACACTTAGAAGATTATGCTTTAAGCCTTTGACATAAAGAACATCATCTGTATTATGCTTGCCATGAAAAGTAATTGACCCTTTTCCACAAATCTTACCAGTTGCATCATCACCAAATCTAACTAGTCCTCCATCATACTTTTCCAATTTAACAAACTTACTCTTATATCCTGTCATGTGATTTGAACATCCATTGTCAATGACCCATTAATCTTTTTATTTTCTAGCATGAAATGCATACATCTCTTTCTCTTCTTCCAGACTTCCTTCCTTCACACAACTTGCAAGGTTAGCAGAAACATGTTCTTCTTTTATAGCAATAAACAAGCATTCACTAGCATTACCATCTTCAAAGTCAAATTCATCATCAATTACACCTTCATCATCTTTAACATAGTAAATTTTCCTTACCATCTTACCTCTACCTTCTCTGTTCTTGATCTTCAAAGTTCTATTAGGACATCTTGAAGCATAATGGCCAATCTTACCACAATCAAAACATTTGAAAGGTAACTTACCTCTAAACTTTCCAGTTCCCTTTTTCATTCTGTTTACAAATTTTGCCTCAATCTCATCAAAGTCTTCCTCATCTGATTCCACAACACACTTATTTGATCTAACAACCTTTTATGATTTAGCTTTAAAAGCAGTCTCAACTTTTATAGGACCATCAGTAGTACCAAATTCTCTCATCTCAAAAGTAGTTAGTTTACCAAGCAATTGATCTTTTAAAAGCTTACATGTATCTAGAAATTCTTCAGTGGTAGACACTTTATAACTATAAGATTTGGGAAGTGTTCTAAGTACCTTATTCACAACTTCTTCATCAGTTAGAGTTTGACCAAGACCTTTGATGCCATTGACAACTTCATCAACCTTCTGCATATAGCTTGTTATGTTCTCATCTTGAAACATCCACATAGTTTCATATCTTGACTTCAAGTTTTGCATCTTGGATTTCTTAACAGATTTATCACCTTCATAGATACTCTTTAATTTTTTCTAGATCTCATGAACAATTTCCAAATCCAAAACTTTCACCATTTAGCATTAGATAGAGTATTCAGTAAGGCATTTCTAACTTCGCCATTTTTCTCTTAATCCCTTATCTCACTTGCAGTGTCCAGATCATCTTTAGGTATAGTGCATTTATTTTCAACCATTTTCCACACATGATAACCAAGAAAAATAAGATAACTTTGCATTCGTACCTTCTAGAATGCATAGTCATTTCCATCAAACTGAGGAATGCCTTTCTTGTGGGCCATCCTGGATATACCTTAAGCTTTTAGGATTTCTTCTAAGGAACCCTCACTTTAATACCAATTGTTGAATGCACAAGACAACTGAGACGGGGGGGGTGAATCAATTGTATCAAAAACTTTAAGCCTTCACAAGCATAATCACATCCACATCAATTCACATAAACCCTAATTCTGTTATGATAATTAAACATGAAATGCAGTTAATAGAAACTTAATCACATTAACACCATCCACAAGAGAACACCATATTTACGTGGAAAACCCTACAAGGGAAAAACCACAGTGAGGATTAGCTCATAATATATAGTAGTATCAATACTAAATTACAAAGAAGCTCACTACTAAAAGGGCTCACTGCCCAAAGAGGTGGCTCACTACCAAATGAGGTGGCTCACTACCAAGAGAGGTGGCTCACTGCCATGAACTAATATGATAGCATCTACCACATGCTTGAGTTCAGTTCCAATGAAGCACAATACATATCACCTTCATTGTCTCACAACACAAATATCTCCATCTTCACATCTTCACTTCCATCATAAAAAAAACATGAATCCTTTTCACTTATTTATAGCAATCATCAACCTTGGAACATTTCAGCAATACATTCTACAACCTTTGGAACAATCTTCAAGGTCGGCAAACATACACAATTCAAATTAGGTTTGGACCTAAACATTCTTGCGAAGTAGAGGAATGAAGGTAGAACATTTCATAGCTTAGTTTAGACCTAAATACATCTTCACATGCTTCAACATGCTTCCATAATCCACGAAGCACATCTGCAAAGAGTGTAAACAACCAGGTTGGCCAAAACTGGTGTTAACACTGAGATCTTTAGGCACACACTTCCAAGAACACAACCATAACTTGCAAAACAAGCACAAACCTTCAACATGATCTAGAGACATCCATGAACAACATAAAATCACCTAGAAGCCAACAAATCTAGCTACAACAAGTTTCACTTGAAGACAACAAATCTCACTTGAAGACAACTTACAATCAACACTACTCAACTCTGCTACTCAATAACTTACTTTATGGAGCACCAAATCACAAATCCTTTGGAATGAAGATAGCTAAGGACCTTATAAACACATGTCCTTAACCACATCACCTAAAACCACTTTGTGGAGAAATGCGGAGCAAAATACTTTCTCCCAGACACCTCTGCACAACCTAGAAACTCTATTAATTACAGTCTTCAAATTGATGAACATAACTTCTACTACACAGTGATCTGGACCACCAAATTCTAGATTTAGCATCTTTAAACACTTCTCAAAAACATATCCAAATCTCACACTCCGGTCTTCAACACAGAAGAAATTCAGAGCAAAAACTCAGACAGTATCCTGTAAGCCATAATACCCTACAACACACTGTTTCCTCTAGAGAGAAAATTTTCTCAAAAGCACTTAGAAACTCAGCAACAAGAGTGCTATACCAACATAATTAGAACTTATATAAGGCATTCAAATCACTTTAACATGACAACTCAATTGGGTAACAATCAGTAATATCAGAAGACACAGTTGACATTAATGACAACTAAAGCATGTTGACATCAATGACAACACTGGTTAGCACATACTTGCAATAGAGGTTGGTTGAGTGAAGGCTTATTAACTTTGGATGGGTTTGTAGCTTCTTTTTTAGGTTGGCTATGTGAGGGTTTGAAGCATGGCATGGGATGTATGGTTACATGCTTAATCATATGGAGTGAAGGTAGACAAAGCTTGATGTTTTAGAGGTGATCTTTACATATGTATTTGCCGTTTATTGCTGAATAATACATGAGAGATGTATTCTTTTGGAGGATAGGTTTTTCCCTCTATGAGGGTTTTCCTAGGGTATATCTTGTGTCACCATTGATGGTATGATTGTCTATTTCTTTTGCATGTGGATTTTTGGTTATTTTGCACATTTAATCTCTTATTGGGTTATGAGGAATTAGTCTATATGGCTGCATATTTCCAACAACTCTTGCATCACATTGATAATGGTTTTGGTCACAACATATGTAGTGTGGACCTTTTGAATCATATTAATGTCGATACTTATTGTATCTCTCCTACCAACCTTTCTATTTGAGGGTTTGATAACATTAGCCACCAAACTCTAGGCACAATAACCTTGCCTATCAAGTTGGTCCCTATGATATTACCCACCTAATGCATGTAATGCCTAGGTCTCTCTCCTATAATATTCTCTTAGGTATACTATGGATTCATTTGATGAGTGCATTCTCATTTATCTTACACCAATCTATAAAATTTGTCCAAGACAATAAAAAAATTACAATCAAAGCTGATCTAGATCTTATGCAATACTGTCAACAAATGGATCTAGACCATAACAATCTTTCATCTTCTACACTTTGTAAAATTATACCTTTTCCCTCACCTATGTAAATTACACCACAATCTCCTCCTCCCAATGATGTCATCAATTCCAATTCTTTTTCTAATGCATGTCTAGGTGATGATTATAGATCTTTGGAATCTACCCCCTCTTTTTAGGTGACTATAAAGTCAATCCCTCTCAATTTGACATCTCAAAAATACTTTTTGTAACATCTTCATCACAACCTACTAATACTTCTATTTCTTCTTTTGAATGATGTGATTGTACATCACACATTGATTATACTTCTAATGAGAATTCTCCATCTTTTTTGAGTTGCAATCCCATTAACAACGTGGTTTTCAAATACTTTCAAAAATTGGATATAAAGGCAATGGTTTGGGTCATAAGGAGCAAGGTTTAAAAATACCTTTAGATCCTAATCCATATTTCTCTACCAAAAGCCTTGGATACTAAACTTCTTGCCATACTAAGTCTTCATAGCATAACTTGGTTGATGTAGCTATCATTTCTGATGTCTTATCCTTCTTTACCTTTACTACATCCTGATTTAATCATGGATTCTTCTCAGTCACATAGCACATCTAGATGTCTTCTCTATTGATGAAGCTCTGGTGGAGCTTCTGGCTGTATATGTTGACTTACCTTCATATCATCATGATTAGGGATTCCCTTATTGTATAAATGTACATGTATACTTTAAGGAATCTATCATTTTGTAAGAATGAAAAGAGAACTCTACCCTATCCCAATTCACTCTAATATTAAATCTGATATATAAACTAGATTAACATTTCCTAGGATTAATCCAAATCTTACAAATATAAATTAAATATGGATGATTTCATAGAAATAAAATTTAGAAAGTAGAATAAAATATGGAACAAAACCTAATATTGAAATCTAGGAGCCTCGACCAAGGATGTCAGGGAATCATGTGGACGTCTATGCCCTGAATTGTCATCTGTATGACATAGTATGATCAAAATGGTTTGGAAGATGCAGTCTAAACTTTCCTAGTGAGCTTCTATTCTACTTATGTGATTTCACAACCAACCTACACAATAAAATTGAGGGAAAGGATCAAGCATGATATCTGGATAGACATATAAACCAAATAAACTATAAATGACGAAATCAATAGAAATGACAAATTAACCACTTGCAAAACTCTGTGTTTGACTTTCTTCAAAAGATCTACTTCTGGTAAAATTGAAAAGAAGATTGGGACTGCTAAGGAACTTGCTACGAATGGTTAAACCCCTATTTTGGTATTTTGACCTTCATGAGTAGTCAAATGATAAAGATTTTGATAAAAGTGTATGCTCCTATCCTAAGTGTGTCTAGGAACTAGGATGAGGTGATAAAATGATGCCAGGAGCACCTCCTTGGTCTATGGGGAGTAGACTAGGCCTAGTGTGCAAATAACAAGGATGGAAAATAGGAAACAAGATCAAGAAAATGGATGTGGGTTTTGCAATGGTAATAAATTCAAGGGAATTCTCAATCGAGAAGTATATTTTCACCATATATTCACTTCTAGTACTTTTTTGGAAATTCAATCAAAATATATAGGGCTCTTAGAGAGCTCAATTATTTATAAGTTAGCAAAGGAATTTTAGAGAGAAAATGAATGTGCTACTTATTGAAATGCTTAATAGAGATGAGGTTTTTCAAAAAAATGCAATAAACTTAGAGGAATCCTTGGGAGAAAATCCAACCTTTAAGACTCTCACATGATCTATTCTCTCCTTGAGTTTGAACCTATAAAATAGAATGTAGAGATAGGAGCCTGTAATAATGATCTATCCCTAGACTACCTCAAAGCTATAGTAGTAAAATGTATAGATCAAAGGTGATTGCAACTATGAATAAATGTTTAGAAACTTCTTCTTTCATGTTTCTAGTTTTTAGAATACTATTGCATTTTAATTAGAAAACTTGCCTTTTTCTATTTCTCTTAGTAACTAATGGCACTTGCTAATTTTTTGGATTCCACTAGATTTGGTTTAGGGAATCATGCTAAGAATATCTTGGCACATTCATGGGGGCATTATGACTACTAGTGATCATCATGAGGTGGCTACATGCAAATATAATGTATAGTTTGTGGGACTATACAACATGAGACACTAGCACATTACACCAACATTTGTGTGTTGCATTGTCACCTAGGAGAATGATCCCCGATTTGGCATGAGGATGTAGAAAGGTGGTGAGATTAACCTTCCAATACAGGTTTTGGAAAATATTTAATTCAAGGAAGTTAAATTAAGCTAAGCTACAAGAGGGGGTTATTAAGGTGGGTGCAAGACATAATGTGAAATTGTAGGGTATGCAATTTATGATGTTACATTTTGCCCCCACTTTAGCAGGATGATGATGCTAGATAATAAGCAAGCTAAAGTATGTAATAATGAAATGCTGAAATGAAATGAAGTATCATCATGAAAATTGATACTGTAGAGGTTTTAGATCCTTCAAGCAGAAATCAAGATGCCCCTAGTTCAAAACCTACAAAACCATAGTATTAGAATCATAGGCCATGCAAAAGTAAAATAACATGTAATTCTACCAGGTAAAGGATTAGATTCAATATAATTTACAAAACAAGTGTGTTAGTGAATCATATGACCCAATACACGGAAAAGGGAAAACATAAAAAATAGTACACACAAAATTAAAAAAACACACATATACAAGAAAACTAAAAGATAAAATTACCTTAGGGGATAGAAAAAGTAAAAACAAATGCTTTAGGGAGTAAGAAAGGTCCTATAGGGAGCAATGATAAAATGATTTATGGAGCGGTAATATTTAATGATTCTAGGAGTGGTAAAGGTGTTTCTAGGAGAAATGATAAAATGCTTCTTGGAGTGGTAAAAGTGCTTTTGGGAATAGGTTTATCAATTTGCTTGGTATGTGGTAGTGTAGCAGGGATGTCCCCAAGAAAGGACACAAAAGACATCATAGAAACAAGCAAAAATCCATGAAGAAACACTAAGGGATCTACATGCTCAAGGTTAGTATAAATATATCAAGAGTGATAATGATTAAGGGACAAGGACTAAACTATCATCATCTCCTAGGCATGTAGAACACTGAGAACATAGGAAGAATAACACATGGAAACAAAATAGAAAAAAACATTTTGGGTCAACATGGAAGAGACCTAAATGTCTTGATGGTTTATATCATCCCTAAAATATCAAAAAAATCTAGATACATTAGATAGAATAAGTTAGATACATATAGAAGATTGTCACAACATTTTCATTTCCTTTGTATCCATTTCCCTATGGGGGAAGCATGGGTACTCCAAGAGAAACTAACAAATACACACCAAGAAAGCACATGAGGATAACAAGACAATTAGACAATTAACATATATATACAAACAAATGATACAAAGGTACTACTACTCAAGGTAAAAAACTAGTAGGTCATTCTTATCCCAAATATTGATCATTATGGTGGGACAGAGGTTGACAAGCTAGCAAGACCACAACTAGAGAAATACTAGGTGATGATCCATCATCAAAACATGGAAGAATGGTTGTAGGAGCAACACCCTCCTCAGCATCCTTAGGTGAGGTAAGGGTCAACAATCTTGTAAAAATTAATGACAATGAAGGAATGTCTACATTGGTCATAGGTTCCTCAGAAGGTGTTAAAACCATCCTATCATAAAGGAGAATATTCTATTGTTGCTCAATACTAGTATCAACGACAAAGTCTATAGGAGCAACTGAGGCAAGTGGAGGAGGATCCTCCATTGAATTAGGACTAGATGAGGAAGACCCCAAATATTAAGGCAGAATGTTGGTATTTGATCTATGGAATGACAGAGTGGGGTAATACTCTTACTTCTTCTTGGGTTGTAGGTGTGGGATATCTATGTCGATCCTTGCAGGATGGAGAACATCTAGGAAAATTTGATGGTGAGAGCATTGAAATGGAACCAAAACATCTAATTTTTCTTTAGGAATAATAGAAACATTAGGAAGATTAAGTGGTGTAGAGAAGGGTGGCTAGTTTGGTGTGATAGGGATGATTGAAAGGTCATGAGGAGATGTGATAACTTGGAATTTTTGGGTATTGGAAGTGGGTCTTGGGTTGACTCATTAGAGGTGGAATCACTATCTTGAGCTCTAGCCATATTATGTAGGTGATTATTGCACACTCATACAATTTGGTTGCATCTAGTGCGGGTTGAAGGATCAGTAGGGTCTATTTGAATAGGGCACTTTTCTCTAACCATCATAGTGATGGTGGGAGGATCAAAAGTAATGACTAAAGGTTGGGTAGTTTTAGAAGTAGAAGTAGATTTTTGAAATAGTCATTCTTTTCCCCTAGCTGTGGTATAGGAATCAGGGGGTGGTACAGTCAAATGCTGGTGAGCACTATGAGGATCAGGATAGTCATCCAACATGGGTTGCTTTCCTTTTACTACCATTAAGGTAGGAGAAGGAGTGGGAGAAACTACCACTGGGTAGGTGACCTCTAGAGGGAGAATCCCGTAAAGTGTGGGATTAGGAGTGGAAGGACTAGATCTAGATGCATGGAACTCTGGGACCAACTTGACTCTCCTTGTACTGTAGGAGTGGGCCAAAAGTAATCCAGACAAAAATTTCCCCACCATTGGAGGGGTTGGAAACCACTATGGGGAACTATGTATATGACTCTATTATGTAAGAAATTTAGGCATTTATGAATTGATGAGGAGACCACCTACATCTCTGCAAGCCAAGGCTGACCTAGCAAGACTTAGAAACAATCTGATGTAGGAATGATGGAAAATAAGACATCTAGGGACTTGGGTTCCACTTGGACTAATAATGTGATTGATCCCAATGTGGGAAAGCACATACCGTCATGAGTTCTAATGGAGATATTGGATAGGTCATAGTATCCTTATGAAGCTAATTGAGATGAAGGGGCAATGTCTGGAGTCCATCAAGATTCTACAAAAATGGGAAGATGAAGGGAAATGGAAGAGAATGAAGGGACCAATAAACTTACAGAGATTTCATGCAAGACCAGAGGTTAGGACTAGATGGGAGGTGAAAAGAAAATGTTTGGTAGTCCTTGGAAAGTCTACAATTCCATAGAAACACTAGAAAATGACTAAAATCTCCCATACTTAGAACTTTTTGGATTTTTTGGAACTTCTAATATATGATAGGAACATGGGGAAGGTAATGTAAAACTCCAAGATAAAATTGACCAAGTGAAGGCCCACTTAAGGAAATCTTATATTAATTATCAGTAGTAGGTAAGACACTTCCAAGACAACAAAGAGGCAATATAAATGGGAAGTTTTCACATTCTTGGGAAGGCGCCAATAGATACATCTACACATCCTCTAGAAGCACTACCAACAACCTCTTTTGGCATGTCTTTGGGAGATGTAAGTAAAGAAACCATTGAGAAAATAAGTACATATCAAGATTATGGTAGAGTAGAAGAAACTTGTGTTGAACAAGTCAATTTGGATGGTCTCAATTTCATCAGAGTCTATAAAATTTTATGAAAGGATAGAAGAAAAGAAAAAGGGAATAATTTTTGAGATGCAAACTGCAAGCAAGGAAGATGACATTATGGCAAGCAACAATGATAGACCTCCAAGAGATCATAAAGATAGGTGTAATTATCCTAATATTATTGAATGTCTAATAAAATAGAAGAAAATGAATCACTCCAGTAGTTTAGAGGAGTGGAGTAGAAGCTATTAGTTTCAAAGTAGTCAATATTAAAATTTAAGAAACTCTTGAAGTCATGTGATCAAATAAAATCTAATATTTGAGCCAATTATTCATCATTCAATCTAGATATTCTCAAGGAGGAGGAAAGTAAAATTATTGATATCCAATCTATCAAGACGAGTTTTAAAGACATGATCTTTGAAGAACTATTTAAAAAGGAGACTCTAGATATGAATTCCATGAGGAATCTTAGCTATATATCTTCATCATTGATAGGCTACCAAAATGATATACCATTTTTCCCAGGTGACTGGAACACATCAGTGGAACCTTGGTAACATAGAAATCATGCCTCTTCAATACCATTGTACTAGGGGCCAAGTTCATAATGTTGGCAGTTAGATAGTGTAGGGTCTTGAATGCCAAATAATCCCCATAGTAGTTGGTAAAGTTTGAAGCTATGAAGGACCAAAATTCTTCTCGACAAACCTAAAGACTCATTATTATTATTGATTTATCAATTTGTAAATTAAGTCATTTATGTTGAATTAATAAAGTGAACTTCATGTTAGAACTTAATTAGAAAAAAGTTAAGTTTAATTTATTTTTTGGTTGCTAGTTGGTTATGAAAATAAAGCCTTTATATATGTAGCTCATTGTAATTAAAGGAATTTTTGATTCCCATAGATTATACAGAAGAAAAAAGGAGTATGTTAGTTCCTCTTTTAAAATTAAAAAAAAAAGACATTGTTGATTTTAAAATTAAATAAAGAAGACATTGTTGATCTATGTGCCTGCATGTGTTTAGCTTTATGCTGTAAATTTTTCTTATGTTAAATCTATCCTTTTAAGAGTTTTATTTGTTTATATGGTGAATGGATTTAATCTTATTTTATTTTATGATTTTTCATATACATCTTGGGTAGATTATTAGGTTATTTTCTGGTCTATGTGTCTAGAAACCTTAATTGTCTCCTTTCTTATGTTAGGCAACATTTCTTAGTTTAAAACCCTAGTTGCATATTTTCCTTTGAAATCAACTCTTTAAGGGAATAAATCTTTGAATTTGTTCCCCCCTTTTCTAAAATTATCTATAATTTCTCTAAGAAAAACTAGATCATTAGCCTCATATAATCTTATCTTGGGTTTCTCTCTTGGCTTTATTTTAATTTTTTTTATACCTTTCCTAATTTTTGGTTAAAAAATATCCCAAAAATATAAAACCTATCATATGAGGGAGATAACCCTCTCAAATGCAAAGGAAAATTGTGAACTCTATAACTATTTCTCCAACTATAGTAGGTAGTTTTTGCTACCCATTGGGTGAATCAAGTTTTAAAAAGGTGAAAAATTGTAGCAGCAAATATATTTATAAATAAATTGTTGGTGACTCTACTAGGTACCAAATGGCCATATCTTGTTAGGAAGTTGTCATAATTTTCTCCAAAGGAATGTCTTTATATTCTACACATATGACAATCCAACATAACATGGGGCCTATATTACAAATGAACATTAACTGGATGGAAGTAGAATAAGAAGACATTGTTGCTGATTTGCATACCCTCACCTAGAGAAATAGATGATCCAATCATCAATACCACCAAGTAGATCAAGTATTGAATGATGAAGAAGATATTGGACAAGAAATTAGGAGATAAGAATGCAGATATTTGTTTGCAGTGCAATAGCTTGTTGTGGTAGAAAATGGCCAATATTGATCTAACTTTTTATCTTGAATCACTACAAATTGATGTATATTTTTTAAATTTTGGAATGATGTAAACTAATAAAATGTAGAGTTTTTAGTGTATTTTATGTTTGTAGTTTTATTTTTAAATTAAAAGTTATTTGGATGTAGTTTTTTGTAAAATGGACATTATACGTTAGTTCTTGATAAAATGTTGAAAAATAAGGTTAATTGGGACGTTACTCTTTATATAGTAAATTTCATTTTTCCTTCAATTTTTTGTGGGGTATTCATAACTTGAAACTTTAGTGCATGGATTATTTTTTCCTCATTTTGATAAATTTATTTTTTAAATAAATTTTAAAAGTTGTGTGTAATGAAAACATAACTATTTCAATTAGATGTAACTTTTTGTCTTAAATTTTTATCCAAAATAGGAAAAAATATATCATCTCAACATGGAATCTCTCCTCTAATGCATCATATTTTTTCAAAATTTTAATAAACTTTAGTATTTTTCTTGAGAGTACAATCAACATTATATTTTGGTGTTAACACCTTGATTTACTTGCACTCTGCACCCACTTTGCATGTTTTCTCGCCCGTGTGATTCTTTGAAATTGGCTATGGCTGCGGGGGACCCCTTGCCCCCCCTCCCCTTTCCCCCTCAGTACAGGTTAGCCCTGGGAATGCCTCGAGCTGCCATTCTGAACCTGTGACCTAGGGTGATGCATCGGTTCCCAACGCATGGAAGAATGTCCTCTTGGGGGACAACGACTGTGAGAGCCCAAGGCCTGTCCCACAGCTGCTAGAGATGGAGGGTGGTTTAGCGCTCAAACTCCCTGATCTTACTATGAAAAGAATAGTTTCGTCAATGGAGTAGGCTCTTGTTGGTAAATTTTTCTCCTTTAGGCTGAATATTAATTTGGTGAGGAGATGGGTTGCTATTAAGTGGAATATGAAAGGTAGCGTTTCAGTCAGTTCCATGGCTGGGGAATGTTCCTCTTCAAGTTTACAGCTAGGGAAGATCTTTAAACGCATGGAAGAATGTCCTCTTGGGGGACAACGACTGTGAGAGCCCAAGGCCTGTCCCACAGCTGCTGGAGATGGAGGGTGGTTTAGCACTCAAACTCCTTGATCTTACTATGAAAATAATAGTTTCATCAATGGAGTAGGATCTTGTTGGTAAATTTTTCTCCTTTAGGCCGAATATTGATTTGGTGAGGAGATGGGTTGCTACTAAGTGGAATATGAAAGGTAGCGTTTCATTCAGTTCCATGGCTGGGGGGATGTTCCTCTTCAAGTATACAGCTAGGGAAGTTCTGACTTATGTTCTTGTTGGAGGACCATGGATGTATGGAAAACATAGTCTATCACTTTGCAAATGGAGGCTGGGGTTTGATGCTGTTGCTGATCTGAACAAAACTGCCCTTGTCTAGGTGAGGCTTCCAGGTCTCCCCTTGGAATACTAGGATGAGGAGGTCTTCATTTGGATAGAGAATACCTTTGGACACTTCATTGCCTTGGACAATACTACCAAGAATAAGTCCAGGTTAGTGTTTTCCCAATTTTGTGTTAGTGTAGATATAAATATATCTTTGCCTAACTCCATTACTCTTGAGTCTAAATTTGGTCAATGGACTCAACCTATTCTATATGAGAATGCCACTGTCTTTTGTCAAAATTGTAATAGGAAAGGGCACCTCAAAACTCAATGCAAAGCAAAGAAGAACTCCATTATTTTGGAAAGCCAAACTAATGGAGATGAGGAGGATTATCCTTTTAGGGGGTACATTTTTAATATCCTAAGCTCACCCCAAAAGGAGAATAAAGAAGATAAGGCAAGAGAAGAAGGCAAAGACTTTCCCCATGACATGGTGAAAGGTCCTAAAATCTCCACCCCTCAGGGTGAGGGTCTTATGTCTTCTATCATTGAGCTAGGCCAGAAGGATCAACTGCCCATGAGCCTACTGTGATGTCCCCCTCTATGCAAAGGGACTTTGAGGATGGGGAGATTCATCAAGAGGCTAATGTGAATGTTGATTTGAAATCAGGGAGTTTTGAAATGTCTAATGTGGACAATGGTAGTGAATCAATCTTTAAAAGGATTGGTAGCCCATTCAAAGGGGATGGAACTGGCGGCAAAATCCAAGACTTCACATCACCAAGAAATAAATCCCCCAGTCTAACCCATGGTGTGGGAACTAGTAAGACTGGTAAGGACCTTGATTCAGATGCTTGGACCACTACTAAAAAAAAGTAGAGGTCAAGGAAGGAAAACTGCTGATGTTGGTGTGGATCCCAAAATTGGAAGACCCACCCAAAGAGAAAATAGACAGAAGGCTGTCAACAGGGATATTGCTATGGGCAAACAAAGGACTCTAGAGATTAGCTCCAGAAAAATTCCAAGTAAATGAGGATCCTTTCATGGAATATTAGGGGGCTCAATAGCCCTCAAAAGCAGTTCCTTGTCAAGAACTGCATTTATGATAATAGAATTGATATCCTTTGATTGCAGGATGTCAAGATGAAGGCTAAAGGATTCTAGCTTATTGCCAAAGGAATCTAACCCAATGCCAAGTATTGCATTAGTGATGCCTCAGGTGCTTCAGGGGGTATTGTCACTATGTGGAATAGTAATGTTGTGAAAGGGAGTCTCATTTCTAGATGCGAGAATAGTCTGAGTGTCAAGATGGTAACCCATAATAAATCTTGGAATTTAGTCAATATTTATGCCCCTAACCAAAGAAATACTAGGAAGGAATTGTGGGATCTCCTTTTCACTCTGATTGGGAGGAATAAGGATAATTGCTATATGCTAGTTGGTGACTTCAACTCCCCTCTCTATCCTTCAGAGAAGATAGGTGGTATCTTAGGTTACACTGATAGCATGGTAGGCCTGGCCAAGTTTTTTAATAATGTGGGTCTTATGGACCTTGATGTCCAAGGGCAATGTTTACTTGGTCCAATCGAAGGAAAGATGAGAACTTGATACAAGTTAGATTGGATAGGGTCTTCCTCACCTCCAATTGGGATCATACCAGTGCCTATCTTCTAGAAGCCCTCCCAAGGTGACCTCTAACCACAACCCTATCCTATTATCTTGGAAGGACAGAGTGGTCAAGGGCCCTTTCCCCTTCAGGTTTGAGTTAATGTGGAATCAACACCTAGACTTTAGAGATTAGTTGGCTAGATGGTGGAATGTTACTATTCAAGGATCCCCCATGTATAAGTTGGCACATAAGCTAAATATTGTAAAAACAATGTCAAAGGTTTGAACATGTTTACCTTTGGCAATATATTTGAGAACAAGAGGAGCATTTTTGCCAACCTTGCTAACATTCAGCTATTGATGGCTAATGGGGAACCCTATAAAGATACGTTGCTGCAAGAGGATTCCCTAAGGAAGGAATGGAGTGATATGCTAAAAAAGGAGGAAATCTACTAGAAGCAGAAATCTAGAGTGCAATGGCTCCGGGAGGGAGATAGAAATATTACCTTCTTCCATTAATCTACCATGAGGCAAAGAAATAGGAACAATATTGTTAAGTTAATGGATGAGAGTGGATCATTGGTCTAGTTAGGTGTTCAAGTGGGGTAGGTGGCTGCCACCTATTTTTAGAAATTTCTTGTTGTTCAGGAGATATTAGAGATGCAAGATTTAATTGACATCATTCCTACCCAGCTTAATGTCAGAGATAATACTCTTCTAACCAAACCTATGACTGAACAAGAAATTCATGCTTGCCTCTTTTCTATAGGTGCTTTCAAGGCCCCTAGCCCAGATGGCTTTCCCCTGGCCTTTTTCAAGGAGTACTGGGATATTGTGGGGTAGGATGTTACCAAGGCGACTATTGACTTCTTCAAGACTAGAAAATTATTGAAACAAATTAATCATACTTTCATAGCTCTTGTTCCCAAGAAACCAAATCCTATCTATATGGGGGACTTCAGGCCAATAAGCCTTTGTAACACTATTTAGAAGATATTCTCCAAAATATTGGTTTGTAGATTACAACCTATTATGGACCACCTGATTAGTAATAGTCAAAAAGGGTTTGTTCTTGGCAGACAAATTCTGGATGCTACCATATCCACTCATGAATATATTCATTCCATGGAGAGAAACAATTTATTGGGGATGGCCTTCAAGCTAGACATATCTAAGGCTTATGACAAAGTTTCTTGGGACTTCCTATTCACAGTCCTTGAGAAAATGGGGTTTCAAGATAGAATAATGCAGCTCATCAAAACCTAAGTCACCACTATCAAGTACTCTATTATAGTTAATGGAGTCCCTAGGAGATTTTTCAATGCTGGAAGGGGTTTAAGGCAAGGTGACCCTTTGTCCCTTTACCTATTCATTCTCATGGTTGGGGTTCTTAGTAGAAGTTTTATGAATTTGTTGAGATCCTAGGAGATTAAAGGTATTAAACCTACTTCAATAGCTGACCCTGCTACCATTTAGAAGTTTGTGGATGATACTATCCTCTTTGGGGCTATCTCAGTGGTTAAATCTAGGAAATGAAAGAAGGTGCTCAAGGACTATACAGATGCTTCTGGCCATTGTATCAACTATGACAAGAGCTTGGTCTACTTTTTAAACACTACTATGGACCTTAAACATAAAATCATGGGGATCCTTGGCTGTTCAATTGGTGACCTCCCAGGTACTTACCTTGGTCTTTAGCTATTAAAGATGTTCCTCCCATATATTGTAATTCTATTCTTGAATGAATTCAAAAGAAGTTAGCTGGATGGAAAGGAAAGCTGTTGAGTCAAGATGGAAAATACCAACTTCTGAAGGCCTCCCTATAGGGAATTCCTATTTATTTCCTTTCCCTCTTCAAAATCCCCAAATAAATTGTAGAGAAGTTTGAGAGAATTCAAAGGAACTTTCTATGGACTGGGGTGGAAGAGAAAAAGTGGATTGCCTTGGTTAGCTAGACAAAGTATGTAGACTTAAATGACAAGGAGGTCTCAAGATTAGAAAGATTCACTTGATCAATAAATCCCTTTTGGCTAAGATTGGATGGAATTTTTTGAGTGGCAACAAGGACTAGGGTAACATTATGAGGGCCAAGTACCTCTCTAATAATAATATTGATGATTTCTTGCACAACATTGGTATCCCTAGGGGTTTGATGGTTTGGAACAATGTGTCAAAATGCTGAACCTTATTGCTACAAGGTATTAAGTGGAAGCTGGGAGATGGTAGAACCATCAAATTCTGGGAGGATAGCTAGCTTAAGGGCCTCCCTCCCTATAAGACTCAAAACATCCAATGACTTGTTGACAGGGTTATTGCTTACTTTGGGAGGTTGGCTATTGATTATCTTCTTTGTGGAAATAGAGGCTGGAAACAACTGTCAGACTGTTGTCAGGATCAGAATGACCTTATGCAGATTGTTGAGGAGTTACAGCTCTCTCTCCAAGGGTGCAAGATTCCTATTTTCCCTTCAAAGGATAAATTGTTGTGGGCAAAGGACAAGATGGGAGTTTTTTTGGTCAGATATGTTTACAATCTGATCCTTGAGTCTAATGATGATCCTAACCTTTGGAAAAGGGTCTGGAATCACAACCTTATTCTCAAGATCAATCACTTCTATTGGCTTTCCATACACAATAAGATCCTGACTATGGATAATCTGTGGGTTAGAGGCTTCCAAATCCCTAACCACTGTGCACTTTGCATGAAGGATGATTAAGAATCAGTCTCCCACCTACTGCGAATTGTGATTTTTCCTGGGAGGTTTGGAGTTTAGATATGCAGAATCTTGGAGTCTCTTAGAGCATGAATCTTGATCTCTCTGCTATTATAAGGTGCTGGTTGCCCCCCTTTGTTCACCCTATATGCAAAAATATATGGGCTCAGATCCCTTCTATACTGGCCTATGGAATTTGGAGGGAATGAAATAAAATGTTATTTAGAGATAAAGCCAAATCTCCTAAGGAGGTCTTCTATTTGATTGCTAAACTGCTTCAGGAAAACATCTCTAACAACACTTTGAAAGCTACTGACTATCCTCCTAGTAATTATGAAGCTAATATTATCAATCAATGGAGTGTCTCAACTCACATTTGTAGGATTGATAATTTTAAGAGGATAGCTCGTTCAACTACCAAGTGGCCTCCTCCTGTAGAAGGTTGGATGAAGCTTAATTTTGATGGGGTTGCAAAAGGCAACCCAAGTCAGGATAGTGGGTGAGGAGTCTTGAGATCTGCTAAGGGGGAGCTTGTTTCTGTCTATGCTGAAGGGCTAGGGGATAATTCCAATAATGTTACTGAGGCTATGGCCGTTCTCTAGGGTCTTAAGATGGCTCTTGCTATTGGTATTGTTGTCACATAGATTTACACCCAATGTTAAAGGCTTTTAGGGCTTCGACAATCTAGTGAAACATTGAGACGATCTCCAAGTGTGGGACCCTACATGGAGGCCGAATCTCCAGAGAGAGGCTGGTTCCTTTACTGAATGAGAAATTCAGCTAACCTAAGACTAAACCTAATCTATGCACCATTGAGGAAAAGGGGAAGAAGGATGAACTAAAAATTAAAGGGGTGATATACCAGCATTAAATAAAGAACATTCACAGAGCTAAGATGCACAAACAAAGAAATACAACTGATAAACTTACAAAGATCATAGAGACTTTAACATGGGTAAAGAATGGATTGCCAGGAATTAAACATTCACAAACAATAGCCAATTCAAAGGCTACACAGAGTTAAAAAGAATGAAAAGTAAAACAACATTTGTATTGATTGAGAGGCATAGTTACAATAGAGGAAAGTTTTGTTTGGAATACAGAAGCAGAATATCAACTATTTTCCAACCTTTTTTTACATATTACATTCATGCATATATAGCATCTGATTTCAAATGACCTAATTAGGTTACAATAAATTGCCCCATGGGCTTTGTCAGAAAATATCTTTGCCAAAAGGAATATCGGCCTACAAGAATTCATTGCAGAAATGATCTAAATACATAGGTGGCCAGAAGATATTTTGGGTCATCAATGTGAGCAACTGAATCATTCACCCATAACCATAAATGCAAAATATCTGCATTTGAGAAACTTTTACGGCACTTCAACTCAGCTCCAGATGTGTCTTGTCGGTTGAGTCTGCGTATCCTTCTTCAGTCGGCAGCCATCCTGATATCTGGATGTACATTGAGATCATGAAATTTGGATCATATTTTGAAAGAAGAATATCCCCTCAAAAGCCCACCAAGTGAAAGAGGAGGATATCCTAAGCACTTTTGCCTTTTGAATCATGTAGAAATTCCTCAAGATGAGGAGATATTCACAGTCAAAGTTATGGTCAACTGGCATCAGGATGTCCATGTGTCATCATCTCGCGGCCGTCCATAGAATCTTCTCGATGGGCAAGATTCACCTGTGACACTGTGCTATCATTAGATTATCAGCCCCACTGCTACCTTTACACGTGTCACGATTCTAGAGCTGTATATAAAGAAATGAACTATTTTCACATGAGCCCCGCGAAAACACACAAAACACCACCACGTGGCTCTCCATTCATAAATTATTTGATACTTCTGGAGAATAGGCCATGTGTCCACATTTCACAGCTGCGTAGAAGGGATATGACATCAGCTTTAGGTAGTTTGCGGGCATGCGATATCTTGATATGTACGCATCAAAATTTTCTTCACAGCAAAGAGAAAATGTCATCTGCATGGATATTAACTTAATAGCTGGGTGCTAACTTAATATCTAGATGATGTCATCATTATGGAGAACTTTGTCGAAGAGGGGATCTGGATGATGTCATCAGGACGTTAACACTGGGGGATATATCGGAGACAGAATGTTTGGATGACATCATCATAACATTCGCAAAGGTCAGGGATATTAAGTAAGGACCCAAATATTAGGGATCATCCAGATGAGGGGGATATCAAGAATTTAGCTAAGGTCCTGGATATTAAGAAATATCTAGGATGTTAGCTAAGATCTGGATGACATCATCTGGATATCCATGCCAAAAATGATAGTATGAAGATGGGAAATCCCTGTAAAGGAAGGCAATTGAAGATAAAAGGTTTCTAGGTTTTTTGCAAGGATTCTTCACATGGCTTTTTTAAGGATTTTACAAGGCAAAACTATTGGCAAGAGACACATTGGAGCTTCATGATTATTGTCATTGATGGCAACAAAGGTTAACCCACACATCCGCAGGACATGATGAGTCTCTACCGGAAGGCAGATTGCAGAGTATTGTGATCCAGTAAGCAACAACAGAGCAGTCAGTAAGGTCTGACAGATAGGTCCGGATCTCTCAGTAGAAGTATCTCAGTGAAGTGCAGATTTGGGGAATTCAAGAGGAGTATCTTGACTGACAGATTCCAGGGTTTGAACCTCCGGTGTGGAAAGGATAAAGAGATATGAATGCTTGAGTGTCAGGCTCCCAAGTGACAGTGTGAACAGAGGAAGAACTGACTGGCAGAACATCAGACATTATTCCGGATGTGTTACTGATGATGGAAAAGGTTCTTAAGGCATAAGTTATGTTTGGCCAACGTGATTGATGACTTCTACAAGTATATGCTTGATCCACATTACTTGGTGTGCAAGGATTCAGCCGATAGATCAGAGTTTGAGGAAATTATTAACTGTTCTGGATGCCGACTAGAAAGGTGATGAAATCACTTGTGCGGATATATATATATATATATATATATATAGGATTGATTTAGATGTGAATATGTGTGTGTGTAGTATTGTGTAGTGTGAAGAAAAGTAGAAGAGCAGAGTGAAGATAGTAGAAGAGGTCTAGAATGTGACAATACAACTGCATCAAGAGAGAGTAAGAATGGAGTGCAGCAGATCAGTTTACTGAGCTTAACCGGAATTGAACCTCAGCATGTGTGGATGCTTCTCATTAGTTCAAACATTGTGTTATCTTCCTTTCTTTTAGACAGTGTGTCTCCTATAGGCAGTGAGCCTCTTGTGAGCAGTGTGCTCGGGCAGTGAGCCCTAATTGGCAAGTGCCATATTATTATTTCTATTCTTCTAACAGAGAATAATATCTTGGGTTAATCACCCAGTGGTTTTCTCCCTTAATAGGGTTTCCACGTTAAAAATATTGTGTCATGTGTATTTCCATTTCATGGTTATGTTTGCTTGTTTAAATTCATGCTACACTAATTATTAAGAAAGTTCAGAAAGCTGAAATATTTAAGATAACTGATTCACCCCCCCTCTCAGTTATGAACAATTGGTATTAGAGCCAAGTTCCTCCTAACAGAGTCTAACAGCTTGAGGAAGATCTGGGAATTCAAATGGATGTATATGGTTTAAGGGAGCAACTCAAGACTGCCCTTGATGATCTTGAGCAGTCAAACTCTGAAGTCAATGAATTAAAGGAAAGACTCAAACAGGCTGATGATTTCATGAAAGAACTAAAAGACAAATTAAGTCTCTCTATGAAAAAGAGAAAGGAGCTACTTTAGCAATTGGCAAGTCAAGGTGAAGCCAATGATACAAATGAAGATCTGAAGGAGAAAACCAAGTTATGTGAAAAGTTATCAAAAGAAATCATTATGGTAAGACATGAAATGGAATCAGGAGTTATGAAGTTTACCCAAGAGGTTGAAGAGAAAAGAAAAACTAAAGATGATCTAAGATAATCTCTCAAGGAGAAATTAGAAGATTGCCACAAGATGGATAGAATTATCAGACATCTTGAATCTGATCTTGAAGATGCTAAAGATAATGAAGAAAAACTTGAGGATCAAATTGTCTCTCTTAAAAGGGATCTTCAAACAACAAATGAATATAAAGAAAAATTCAAGATAAGTTCTTCTCAACTTGAAGTTCTTCTTGAAAGTCAAAAGAGGGTAGATGACAAGTGTGGTCTGGGATATGAGAAAGGAGAAAGCTCCAGATCCGGTCAGAAGAATCTTAGATCAGAAAATCCAAGGAACAGGCCTAGAAGACCTCTGGTAAGATAGCCTAATGCTCAAAGATATCCACCCTTCAATGGATATTGCCACAACTGCAATAACTTTGGTCATAAAGCTAATTAGTGCAGAAAGAGAATAAATCAGACCAATACATCCTTCTCCAGATAGTGTTTCAACTGCAAAAGGTATGGTCACAAATCTCATGAATGCAAAAATATGCAAATAAACAATTCATTTAATGGTAGATGCTTTGCATGCAATAGAATGGGTCATATGGCTAATCAATGCAGATCAAGAGGATATCAATCAACTATGCAAAGAAATGTTGTTTGCCAAATTTGTAATAGATCCGGTCATATTGCAAAATTCTGGAGAAGCAAGAATCAGGACAAAAGAGGTCTGGTATATCATAATTAGAATCAAGATAAGAGAAAACAAAAGGTGAATGCAGATGAAGTTCAAAGTGAGATGAACAAGATTTAGGTGAAGAAAAGTATAGAGAATGTAGGGGATGGATCCGCACTAGACTCTGGTGCTGATATTCCTTTTGGAAATTAAAAAGTGAGCTCTGGCTCAGGGGGAGACACAAAGAAAACCTTGTTCCCCCAGCTAGTCAATTTTTGCCTGAAATTGGCACATAGGAAGTTGCAGATCAAAGGGTTCCTAGAGAAATATCTAAATAAGGTATGGTGAATATTTGAGACATCCGCAAAAGATTTGAAGAGTCTAATCTTTCTAGAATTGATCCAGTAAAACAGTCTTCTAGTAAAAACAGGTTCTTCACAAGTTTGGTCCGGTATGATTCTAAAATTGAGACATCTTGATCTACGGATAAATCAAATCATTTAGGAAGGTAAGAAAGCCTGTAGGAAATCACCGAGGACAACTCTAAGTATATCACTGTGATCCGGAAAGATACATATCTCAGAGTAAAGAAAACAGAGCAACTGGAACAACTTAAGTTACACATTTATTGCAATGAAGAATTAGGGTTTGCACAGAAGTATAAGGGCTCATTCGTTCGTCATTTGCACATTCACATTCAAGTAGAAGAGGAAAAGAGCTTCGCAAACAAGTCTCCTTCATCTCTCGCAAGGATCAATCGCGGAATTCAAGTCAATTGGTGATCTTTTCAGCTCATTTTGGGAACCCTAAAAGCTTAGGAGGTATTTTCCACTTTTTAAATCCATTTTTGAATCCTTTTAAGATGGACACACCAAATGTTGTAAAGAACTCTGATAGGTTGTGCCCTAAATTTAGAAAGCATCCCTATAAATCCCTAGAAGTTGATCCCCTAGGCACATTTTCAAGCATTTCGCATGGGGTTTTACACGTAGAAGATGTTAGGGCATATGTTCATGCAAACATTGAAGAATTTGGGGAATCCAAACTGGTTGATATCTATCACAAACACCTGATAGATGACTCTTTTGAGCTCAAACCTCAGTATAAAGCTATCTGGGACAAGCATTTTGCACAGTGCATTCACTTCCCCTATTTTGTAGAAGACGAATGGGTCTAGTGCATATTAAGCAGAATACATGATAACTTCATATGGTTGAATAGACCATTCAAGCTCACAAAAGATGCCATTAGGGTAGTTACCAGATTTACTCATCTGATGGGATACCTGTTCTAAAATCTGTCAAAAATCAAACGGTGACTGAGGCTACCGGATCAAAGTTTGATAAGAGGGCAATGACAATTGAGGATATCACTGATCTGGATATCAAGTTTGCATCCATGATCATCGAATACAAAATATATCACTCTAGCATGGAAAACTCAATACCTGGAACTGCAATATATACTGCCTATGAAATGTTAAGAAAGAATGTTGACTATGATCTCTGTGAGCTCCTTCTGAACCAACTTCTGGAAAATTTGCAGAAGATAAAGAAAGACAAGAAGAACTCCTTCAAATACGGTGGCTTGATACTATGTTTATTCTTCTATTATATGAATGAGCTACCCGGATCTAGTGGCTGGGTATGGCAAAATGACAGACCGGTTGCCATACAAATCAGGGATTATTTGCATGGACTTGGTGATGTTAAGGCACAGAATACAACACTCTGGGGCTATTTCAATAACTTTCAAAGTATGATGCAAGCAAGAGAGAGAATCCCCCAAGCTCTAGTTGAAAAATATAAGGATACTGTTTGCTTCATGGTAGAAACTGATCAGTGCCTTATGGAGATAGTGGAACCAAGAATAGTATGGATCATGCCGATGGGGTATGAAGTTGATGAGAAAATTGTTGAGCTACATATTGAACACATGTTAAGTCAGCCAAAAGATCCCAAGGCAGAAAGGTTTGGAACATTTGAGGAGCTAAGTGTAAAGATTCATGTGGAACTTAGACAACCAGAGATCAAGAGGAAGGTGAGAAAAGAAGTTGAAGATGTTGCAAAAGGCTTTGGCATCTCAAAGGAGGCACTTGATGCCAACAGGGAAAAGATGGAAAGGGCTGAGGAAGAGAAGAAAAAGGCAGAAAAGAAAAGTGAGGAAAGTGTTCTGGTAAAATCTTCCACCCAAACCAGATCATCAAAGAGATCTGCACCTACCACTACCAAAATCTCAAGGCCATCAAAACCGGAAGCAAAATCATTCGGCAAAGGAGAGAAAAGAACAAAGACAAAAGCCACAAGGGCTTATGCCAGTCAAAGGGATGAAGAGGAGACTGAATCTGATGAAGAAATTAGGAAAATGAAGAAACTGAAGAAAACATCCGGTGAACCCTCTACCAGACAAGAGGAAGAAGAAAAGACAGAGGAATATGTTGAAAAATCCACTCTTCACATTGATGACATAATCAAATCAGTCACAGTGGATGGAAATCTTCAGCCAATAGTTGAGTTCTATGATGATTATGGTGAAGCAGATCAGAAGATATTGCAAGATGCCACAGTTAGGTACCTAAATATCTACAACAAAGCATTTATTGAAATTATATCTCTGATCCCCAAAAGCTTGGAGAAGGAACTAGAAATAAGAAAGAACAATGCCCAAGCCAAAGACCTAGAAATCTGGGAACAGATAGCAATTCAGCTTTATCCTTCAATCGATCCCAAGAAAATGAATATGGTATTCAAAGATTGTAAGGATGAGTTCAGGAGCAAAGCAAGGATGAATCAACTTATGCTCAGAGAGACTGACAAAGTTACAAAAGAGACAGAAGAGATTCTCCGGAATGCATTCAAAAGATTCAACATTCCAATATGGTACTGACCCCTCGACCACAAGTGTTGCAGAAGAGTCTACTAAGAAAATGACAGAAGAGGTAATGAATACCGGTGCAGAAATAGCTAAGGACTTGGAATCCTCTACTCCGAAAAAGGTGGCCCATGAACAGATTAACATTTCTCCTCCGGATTCCCCTGTTGACCCTGGATCTAAAGAAGAAGAAATAATAAAGGAGAAAGAAAAAGAGGTGAAAAGTAAAGAAGGAAGTCAAGCTGAAAAGAACATAAGTGATACTGTAGAAGAGAAGAAGAATCTGTCTATGGCAAGAGACACTATAGAATCTGTCAAGGACTTCTTGACAAAAGAAACTAATGAGATGGATGAACTGAAATTACTAAAAGGGCCATTAGATTTTGACTCTCTATCTCCGGTACAAACAATGAAGATAGCTTCATTTGCAAATGCGAAGGCCAAAGAGAAACTACTGAAATCTCACATGGAAGACTGTGAGCTTCTAGAGGTAGCATCCGGAGTGTTGGAAAAGATCATGCCATCTTTTCAGAAGGATCCCACAGCCTCTTCCTCTGGTAATCTCAAAACTCTAGTCAATAGTGTTAGCAAACATTATGATTCTCTAGAGAAATTAGCTAAGGAGAAGGTCAGGAAAGAATTTTTGGATAAGAGATTCTCAGAGCTGCAAGGGATAATATCAAATGACAGAAGAGTTATGGGTATTGGGATAAAAAATTTGGAAAATGCCCTTAAGGATGGAGGTGATGTATATAAATTTTGTATATCCTGGTCTAAAACAACAGTGGAGATTGAGAAGAAAATGAAAGAACAGGAGGATAAACTGATAAAACTTTCTCAAAATTTTGATCCACTTACTACATCCATAATAAATCAAGAATGTCAAACGGTTGCAGTTTTGAATGAAATTAAGAAGCTTGAAAAAGAGAAGAAAAACAGAATCAGTAGGTTGAGTGAGCTCAGAGGGATAATTGTCCCTAAGTTAGAGGCCATGCATGAGGCCATAAAAGAAGCTCAAATCACAGCCCAGACCAATGATCCAACAGATCTAAAAAGGGCAGATGCGTTTGCATTCCTGTTGAGCGGTCATATATCAATTTTGGACAGAATGAAACAAAGTTGGGCCACAAAATTTATTCAATTGAAGACAACTTTTGCAGACATACTTCAGTATATGTAAGTATGCCATATGTATATACTTATGCAGACAAGTATAGTTAAAATTTTGAATATTTTGATGTGTGGACCCTACCCTTTGCCATTGATGTCAAAGGGGGAGTGAGGAGAAGTGAAAAATGTTGTAGCTAGCTAAGGGGGAGCTCCCGAAAATGTACATAAAGACAGAGCATCAGCTAAGGGGGAGTATAGTATAACACTTAGTCATTTTTCACTAAGTATTGCCATCAATGCGAAAGGGGGAGATTGTTGGCAAGAGACACATTGGAGCTTCATGATTGTTGTCATTGATGGAAACAAAGGTTAACCCACACATCCGCAGGACATGATGAGTCTCTACCGGAAGGCAGATTGCAGAGTATTGTGATCCGGTAAGCAAGAACAGAGCAGTCAGTAAGGTCTGACAGATAGGTCCAGATCTCTTAGTAGAAGTATCTCAATGAAGTGTAGATTTGGGGAAGTCAAGAGAAGTATCTTGACTAATAGATTCCAGGGTTTGAGCCTCCGGTGTGGAAAGGATAAAGAGATATGAATGCTTGAGTGTCGGGCTCCCAAGTGACAGTGTGAACAGAGGAAGAACTAACTGGCAGAACATTAGACATTATTCTGGATGTGTTACTGATGATGGAAAAGGTTCTTAAGGTGTAAGTTATGTTTGCTTGATGTGATTGATGACTTCTACAAGTATATGCTTGATCCACATTACTTGGTGTGCAAGGATTCAGCCGACAGATCAGAGCTTGAGGAAATTATTAACTGTTCCAGATGCCGACTAGAAAGGTGATGAAATCACTTGTGCAGATATATATAGGATTGATTTAGATGTGAATATGTGTGTGTGTAGTATTGTGTAGTGCGAAGAAAAGCAGAAGAGCAGAGTGAAGATAGTAGAAGAGGTCTAGAATGTGACAATATAGCTGCATCAAGAGAGAGTAAGAATGAAATGCAGTAGATCAGTTTACTGAGCTTAACCGGAACTGAACCTCAACATGTGTGGATGCTTCTCATCAGTTCAAACATTGTGTTATCTTCCTTTCTAGTAGACAGTGTGTCTCCTGTAGGCAGTGAGCCTCTTGTGAGCAGTGTGCTCGGGCAGTGAGCCCTAATTGGCAAGTGCCATATTATTATTTCTATTCTTCTAACAGAGAATAATATCTTGGGTTAATCACCTCGTGGTTTTCTCACTTAACAGGGTTTCCACGTCAAAAATATTGTGTCATATGTATTTCCATTTCATAGTTATGTTTGCTTGTTTGAATTCATGCTACACTAATTATTAAGAAAGTCTAGAAAGCTGAAATATTTAAGATAACTGATTCACCCCCCCTCTCAGTTATCAACAAAAACATGGAGATTCAAAAGATGAAGGCCTGCAAGGCCACATTCCAAGGGATATCCATGATATTTTCAAGGTAAACTATTTGACTTTGGATGGAGGAAAATAGGTCAACATTTTGGCGACCTCTCAAGGATGTTTGCCTGCCAAACAATTGGACTAGTGGCCTTAAGAATCCATGGGGCATAGAGTCAAAAGAGGAATGAAATAGGTCAAGACAACTGAAACCTACCTCCCAAAACACAAAAGAAGTAGCATGCATTCTCCTAATGACAATGCAGCCTGTGCAAGAGCAATTAGGGAAAGGGAAACATAAAACTAGAATAAAACCTACTCTAATCCTAAGATAACAACAAGGAAATGGCCTTAAACAAAGCCATTAATAGGCTCTTGAAAGTAACTTCCCTTTCTTAACAATTTGCAATGTTTCTCATGCATGTGGGTAGTTAAAAATAGGTGGGTAAGGGATGGGCATATAACCAACTAATGATAAACTTTCCCAAGGACAAAGAACAACTCACCTGTCCACTTGCATTGATCAGAAATGTAGCTACTTGGGAGGCCCTCTTTGATGCTCAACCTCATGCTTTGAAGTAAGCATGACAGGTAGCGTCTCCTTGTAATATTTTTCTAGCTCGGCCAAATGCCTGATAGGGCATCCCACTGAAATGGTATGTAAGCCATCATTGTTACATTTATGTTCATGCTCTGATCCTACAACTTTTGCTGGCTTGAATATTCTATATCTTGTATATCAATTAGAAATAAGGTTGCCTCCACCTTTTGATCATGATGCTCATGATTTTCTAAATTAGGCTCAAAAAATGAGCCATGCACATGCTCAATAGAGAAATCTTCCCCACTAAGACACTGATATCCATGTTGGATAATTAAGAACAAATCTTCAATTTGTTCTTGTCCATATTAAATCTCCTCATCATCATTTTCAATAAAATATGAGAGCTCCTCAAACAGGTCTGTATTATCAGCCTCTGCACCTTCTATTGTGGGAATGCTTACTTGCATCTCCTCACATGCCAGTAGCTCATAATCATGTTCACTACCTCCATGTTGTTCTAGGTTCGTTGGCATCTGCCTGCCCTCATCCTCATTTTCAATGTGGCTGGGTAGTTCATGAAATAAGGCAACATCATCCACCTCTGGATTGATCTTTGTAATTGCTTCATCCTTAATACCCTCATCACTTGATTGTAGTTCCACTAGAGTTTGTTTAAATTGTCTCTGTAGCTGAAGGTTTTCCCCGTGCACTCTTTACATTTCAACCTTGTTTGCTTGATCGGATGCATGAGAAAAAGCTTCAAAAGAACCAAAGTCTAGAGGATTCATCCCTTTATTTGAATTAATAGTACCCAACAGTACAATAGGTTTGAGCAATTCCACCACTGTGAGCATAGGAATAGGGGCTTGTGGAGGGAGAGAGTCTTTAAAACCTTGGAACTTGTGAAGTCGAGGCTGCTCTACTACAAGTTAAACTGTAGTGATAGATGAGGGGGTTTTGAAACTAGAAAGAGAGGATACAGAGGAACTCTCTTGTCTAAAGTTGAGAAAGGATGGAACTGATTGGGCTGTTTGCCTCATCTATTGCTCTTGAGCTGCAATCCTCATAGCAAGGCTTTCTTGAAAAACCCTTTCTTGTGCTTCTTGCTACTGTTGGGCTTGATAAGCAAGCTCCTCTTGTTGTTGGTTATACTCTACTGCTCTCTGAATCTCCTCCAACCTCTTTTGCAGGTCCATCATTATGTCCACGGGACTCATGTTATCAAAATCATAGTCCACTTGAGGTGGGATAGGAGGGCAATCATATTGATTAGGGATGAAGAGGTCGTCTTGGGGTTGAAAATATGTATGATTAGGCTACCAAGAAGATTGAGCAGGGATAGGTGGGAGGTAAGCATCATGAGGATGCTGATATTTTGTAGTGGCAGGGCTGTATGGCATGAAATTAGATGTGTTTGGGGCTTGGTATTATTGATATGGGGGCCAATAGCCTACGTTTGGATTAGGGGAAGGGGAATAGCCATGATTCCCATAAAAACCTAACATTTTATAGCATCTAAATGGTAGATAATCATACATCTATTTGAATTAGAGCCAAATAGGTCTGCAAGCAGAGAAAAATTGAATACATACCAAAGAGAGTTGCCAGGTGATTGAAGATGCTTCTAAAAGCACAATAGACTAGGAAAACCATTGAAATCCTCATCCTTGGAGTTCTTTAAGCACTTGGACTGGCTACACCAGTAGATTTGTTTAGTAGAGTCACCATGGTGTTTGAAGATTGCGTTGAATGGCAAGATGCACTGAAGAACACACCATCTCCTTCAATGGATGATAGAGCTCATCACGTTGTCCCACTGGGCATGCTAGAAACTATTGGCACCACGGTGGAGATTGGTATACTAGGTACTTGCAAGATGTTTTCAAGATTGCAATAGGCTAAGAATAGAACCAAACTTCTTAGCTTCAAAATTAGTCCCACTGGGCATGCCATAAATTGTTGTCACATAGATTTGCACCCAGTGTTGAAAGTTGTTAGGGCTCCAACAATCTAGTGAAACATTGAGATAACCTCAAGGTGTGGGACGCTATAGGGAGGCCAAATCTCTAGAGAGAGGCTAGTCCCTTTGCTGAATGATAAATTTAACTAACCTAAAACTAAACCTAATCTATGCACCATTGAGGAAAAGGGGAAGAAGGATGAACTAAAAATGAAAGGGGATGAGAGACCAGGTTTGAATAAAGAACATTCACAGAGCTAAGATGCACAAACAAAGAAATACAACTGATAAAATTACATAGATCATGGAGACTTTAATAGAGGTAAATAATGGATTGCCAAGAATTAAACATTCACAGACAATAGCCAATTCAAAGAATACACAAAGTTAAAAAGCATGAAAAAGTAAAAAACCATTTGTATTGATCGAGAGGCACAATTATAGCAGAGGAAAGTTCTATTTGGAATACAGAAGAATAAGATCAACTATTTTCTAACTTTTTTTACATCTTATATTTATGCATATATAGCGTCTGATTCCAAACAACCTAATTAGGTTACAATAAATTGCCCCATGGGCTCTGTCAGAAAATATCTTTGCCAAAAGGAATATTGACCTGCAAGAATTCATTGCAGAAAAGATCTAAATACATAGGTGGCCAGAAGATATTTTGGGTCATCAATGCAAGCAGCTGAATCATTCATTTGTAACCATAAATGCAAAATATCTATATTTGAGAAACTTTTATGGCACTTCAACTCAGCTCCGGATGTGTCTTGTCAGCTGAGTCTACGTATCCTTCTTCAATCGGTAGCCATCCTGATATCCAGATGTACATCTAGATCATGAAATTTGGATCATATTTTGAAAGGAGAATATCCCCTCAAAAGCTCGCAAGTGAAAGAGGAGGAAATTTGAAGCACATTTGCCTTTTGAATCATGTAGAAATTCCTCACGATGAGGGATATATTCACTGTCAAAGTTGTGGTCAACAAGCATCAGGATGTCCATGTGTCATTATCTTGTGGCCGCACATAGAATCTTCTCAGTAGGAAAGATTTGCCTATGACATTGTGCTAATGTTAGATTATCAGCCCCACTGCTGCCTTTACACGTGTCATGATTCTGGAGCTGTATATAAAGAAATGAACTATTTTCACATGAGCCTTGTGGAAACATACGAAACACCGCCACGTGGCTCTCCATTCATAAATCATTTGATCCTTCCTGAGAATAGGTCACATGTCCACATTTCACAGCTGCACATAAGGGTTATGATGTCAGCTTTAGGTAGTTTGCAGGCATGCAATATCTTGATATGCACCCATCAAATTTTTCTTCACAACAAAGAGAAAACGTCATCTGCATGGATATTAAATTAATATCTAGATGCTAACTTAATATCCAAATGACATCATAATTATGAAGAACTTTCTTGAAGAGGGGATCTAGATGATGTCATCAGGACGTTAACACTGGGGGTTATCCTGGTGGTAGCATGTCTGGATGACATCATCAGGACATTCACAAAGGTCAGGGATATTAAGTAAGGACCTGAATATTAGGAATCATTTGGATGAGGGGGATATTAGGACCTTAGCTAAGGTCTGGGTTATTAAGAAATATCTGGGATGTTAGCTAAGATCTGGATGACATCATCTGGATATCCATGCCAAAAAATGACTAAGTATGAAGATAGGAAATCCCTGCGAAGGAAGGCAAATAAAGACAAAAGGTTTCTGGGGTTTTCTGAGTTTTTTGCAAGGATTCTTCACATGGCTTTTTTAAGGATTTTGTAAGGTAGAACATGGGGATTCAAAAGATGAAGGCCTGTAGGGCCACATTCCAAGGGATATCTATGATATTTTCAAGGTGAACTATTTGACTCTAGACGGAGGAAAATAGCTCAACGGGTATTAAATTATTGGATTACACCAAGCAACTGAGAGGGGGTGAATCAGTTGTCCTAAAAATTTTAACCAATTATGATCATCAACTTATCAATTACTTATATTCAGATGTAACCCTGAAAGCATCAAATGAGAAGCTTAACACAAAAGCATAAACAACACAGGAGACACCAGATTTTTACGTGGAAAACCCTAAAAGGGAAAAATATATAAGTTATATCAATATCGAAAATAGAGGCTTATTGCTTATAGAGGTCACTGCCCAAATTGCTCACTGCAAAGAAAGGCTCACTGCCTATGGATGGCTCACTACCAAAGAAAGGCTCACTGCCAAAGAGTTGAACTGAAATAATATCATCTACTCCATGCCAAGGTTTAGTTCCATTGAAGCACAAACACCTCTGCTCTACTCTGCTACCTTACTTCGCTTCTATCTTCACATCTTCACTCTTGGATACATTTTCATGACTCAATTACAAGTGTTTATACACTTCATCAACCTTGGAATGATCATCAAGGTCAGCATTACAATCATCAACTATTAGAACAATCTCCAAGGTCGACAAACATACATTACATCATATAGGTCTGGACCTAAATAGATTTACAAAAAAAAGAAATTAATGCAGATCATGCCGTACCTTAGCAGGGACTCAAACACAATCTTTCACGCTACAACACACTATCACAATCTTCGATGCATCTCTACAAATGATGAATTTAACCAGGTCAGCCAAGACTAATGTTGACACAAGTATTCTCAAGAACACGCTTCATGCACCATTTGAATTACACCTTGCAGACCAATCTGAATGTAGGAGCATGACTAGGAGACATATACAAGCACATTATAATCACCAGGAACAACTGCATGATCTCTAATTACTTTATCAATAAGATTCTTCAAACTGAAGTACAGGAACAACACTGTCAACCACTATCATGAGTAAAAGATAGATTGCAGACCACCAAATCATGAACCATTGCATTTGAAGGCACTTAACATCACCATTGACTTGATTCTAGAACCATAGACCAAAATACTTCAATTTGGAGGAATGCAGAGCAAAACACTTTCTCCCTGTCACCACCAAGCATATAGAAAAAGCTGCTTTCACTCTTGTGAACATAACTAACTCAATTCTTCATACCAGAGGCTCAAACTTGGAATATAACATCTTTAGATAGGCTTTTAATAACTTCCAATCTATAGGCAAAGATATTTATTCTATAGGAAATGCAGAGCATTCTTCTAGACTGTTCTTTTGCATGTAATGCACTGTTTCTACTGCAACACATTTGTTATCACCGGAGGGGCTAATTTTCTCAATATCCTTAACAAAGTAAGAGCACAGTTGACACCAATGACAACACAAATATGTTGACATCAATGACAACATTGATTAGGCACATACTTGCAACAATCTCCCCCTTTTTCATTGATGGAAACATATGATGTGAAAAACTGAAAAGACCATCAAGACAAGATTCTCCCCCTTTCTCTTTACACATCTACATTCTTTCTCCCCTTGAGTTTTTCACATGATTTCTCTCCCCCTTTGACATCAATGGAAAATGGCACATACTTGCATGCTGCTACTTTGATCCTCTTGCTTTATTAGAAACATTTAGTTACTCCCCCTAAGAGGTAGCCTTCAGAACATCAATCCAGATCAAAGAATGACACTTTGAGCTCCACCGGATTGATGCATTCCTATGCATCTTAGTTCAGGACAGGAGGGGTAATGACCCCTAACTTTTCTTTGAGATACTCAAAGGTATCTTTAGGCAGAGGCTTAGTGAAAATGTCTACAATCTAATCCTTTGTGGACACATATTCCAACTTTACTTCATTCTCTGTCACCTTCTCTCTCAAAAAGTGATACCTTATTGATATATGGTTTGTTCTTGAGTGCATCACTAGATTCTTTGGAATGTTTATGGCACTTGTATTATCACAAAAGACCACTATTGGATCTTCATACACAACTCTTATATCCTTCAAAGTCTGCTTCATCCATAATACTTGAGTGCAACAACATGCTGCCGCAATATACTCTGCTTCTACAGTTGACAAAGATATTGAATCTTGTTTCTTGCTCAGCCATGAGACCAATCTATTACCCAAGAAGAAGGCACCTCAACTTGTACTCTTTCTGTCATCAACATCTTTAGCCCAATCTGCATCTGTATAAGCACTAAGAGTGAAATTATTGTCCTTTGGATACCATAAGCCATAATCTAAAGTACCTTTCAAGTACCTCAAGATTCTCTTAATTGCCATCACATGTGATTCTCTTGAATCAGCTTGAAACCTTGCAACAAGACAAATTGCATGCATAATATCAGGTCTAGTTTGAGTTAGATAAAGCAATCCTCCAATCATGGATTTGTATTTTTTCTGATCAGCCTTAGGTGATTCATTAGTTTTGCTCAACTTACAAATAGTCACCATGGGAGTACATACCGGTTTAGAGTCTTCCATCCCAAACTTCTTTAACAACTCTTTCACATACTTAGACTGAGATATGAAGATTCCTTTATCTGATTGATTAATTTGTAGACTCAAAACAAAATTCATTTCACTAAACATGGACATTTCAAATTCACTTTTCATCTCATTGGTAAACCTTATGCACATACCTTCATTTCCTCCAAAGATAATGTCATCAACAAAGACCTCAACAATCAAGATATGATCATCATTGATTTTGAAATATAGATTGCTATTTGCAGTACCTTTACTAAATCCCAATTGCAATAAATACCTGTCTAACCTTGCATACTAGGCTCTAGGAGCTTGTTTGAGTCCATATAATGCTTTCTTCAACCTTCATACCATATCACCTTGATTTGACAATTGGAATCCTTCCGGTTGCTCAATGTATACTTCCTCTTCTAACTCACCAATCAGGAAGGTAAATTTCACATCCATCTGATATACCTTAAAATCTTTGTGAGCTACAAATGCTAGAAACATTTTGATTGCTTCAATCCAAGCTATTGGGGCAAAAGTTTCTTCAAAATCTGTCCCTTCAATTTGAGAATATCCTTTGCATACAAGTATTTCTTTATTCCTTACAACGTTTCCATTTTCATTTAGCTTGTTCCTAAACACCCATTAGTTCCAATGACATTTTTGTCAGTAGGTCTAGGAACTAATTCCCAAGTTTCGTTCTTCTCTATCTACAATAGTTCTTCCTCCATTGTCTTTACCCAATTTTTATCATTGCATGCTTCATTCACAGTCTTTGGTTCAGTCTTTGAAAGCAAACAATAATTGACTTGTTCCTCTGGAGCTCTTTTCCTTGTTAGAACACCTTTATTTTTGTCACAAATAATTTGATCTTAAGAATGATTGATCTTTACATACCTGGGAGTCTTGACAATACTTTTCGGAGACTCTTCTTCATTTTGACTATCTTCTTGCTCATCTTTCTCTTCATTCAATATAGTCGCAGGTTCATCTGGTTCATAGTAATTTAGGTCTGATATCTTTTCCTTGCCTTCATTGACCTTCACATTTGCACTTTCAATAATCTTTTTGAGCCTTTTTTGTAGCACCGGTAGGCCTTACTTTTGGTAGAGTATCCAAGAAAGATTCCTTCATCACACCTTGTATCAAACTTTCTTAGATCTTCATCTCTCCTGACATAGCATTTGCTTCCAAAGACTTTGAAATATTTTATTGTAGGAATTTTTGCATACCATAATTCATAAGGAGTTTGAGTACAATTACCTTTCACTTGAACTCTGTTTTGGATGTAAACATTAGTATGAATAGCCTCTTTCCAAAATACTTCTGGTAGATCTACTTCCTTTATCATATTCCTAGCAGCCTCTTGAACTATCCTATTTTTCCTTTCCACAACTCCATTTTGCTAAGGAGTCCTAGGTGCAGACAACTGTCTCTTTATCCCATGCTCTTCATAGAAAATGTTGGATTCATTTGATGTGAACTCACCTCCTCTATCAGACCTCAAGCATTTGATCTTCAAATCTATTTCATTCTCAACCACCACCTTAAAAGATTTGAATTTCTCTAGGGCTTCTAATTTGTCTCTTAGAAAAGTAACCCAAGTCATTCTAGAATAATCATCAATAAGCAACATAAATTACCTGTCACCTTGTAGACTTCTCACCCTTGTAGGACTACAGAGATCTATATGCACTAGATCCAACAAACCGACAGAGAATTGCTCTTTGTTCTTGAAGCTTGTTCTTGTCTGCTTCCCTAACTGACATTCCTTGTAGATTGTGCTGGATGGTTTCATAAGTTTTGGTAAATCTCTCACAATTTGACCTAAACTTATCTTTACCAGATTATCAAAGTTTATATGACACATCCTTCTATGCCATAACCAACTTTCATCTGCCTGAGCCAATAAACAATAATCATTAGTTCCTCTCAATTGATAGATGTTGCCTTTTGTCTTCTTACCAGTAGCAATCACAGTTCTGGAGCTTTCCATGATCTTGCACCCATTATCTTTGAATCTTAGATCATATCTTTTGTCACACATCTGACCAACACTCAAAAGATTATGCTTCAAGCCATTCACATATAGAACATTGTCTGTATTATGCTTTCCATCAAATGAAATAGATCCTTTTCCACAAATCTTACCAGCTGCATTGTGTCCAAACTTAACCAGTCCTCTATCATACTTTTCCAAACTTACAAACTTAGTTTTGTGATCGGTCATGCGATGTGAGCATCCACTATCAATAATCCATTCATCCTTATCCTTCTTAACCTGAATAGCCAAAGCACTTTCTTCCACTAGTTTTTCTTCCTTCAAACAACTAGAAGAATTAGTAGACATATAATCTTCTTTTATAGAAATAAACATGCATTCATTTGCACTGGTACTAGCATCATCAGATTCATCATCAGTCACTTCTCATCATCAAAATCTCTAAAATAGTAACACTTCTTTGGAAGTCTAGGCCTGCTCTCATACTTTTTCTTATTTCTTTCAATTCTTTCAAGACATCTAGAAGCATAATGTCCTACTTTACCACAAGAGAAACATTTGAAAGGTAATTTACCTTTGAACTTACTGGAACCTCTTTGCAACCTATTAACAAAGTTGGCTTCAAGTTCATCAAAGTCATCATCCACTTTATATTTCTCAGCTCTGGAAATCTTTTCTGAAGTACTGGCTTTAAAAGATGATTCAACTTTTGGTAGGGCATCACCAAATTCTCTCATCTCAAAGGCTGTAGGCTTTCCAAGTAACTGATCTTTGTCAATAGTTTTCATAGTCATAAATTCTTCAATAGTAGCAACCTTGTGACTATAGGACTTTGGTAGTGATTTGAGAATCTTCATCACAACTTCCTTATCATTGAGAGTTCCTCCCATACCTTTTATTCCAGTGACAAGTTCATCAACTCTTTGCATAAAGGTTGTTATATTTTCATATTCATTCATCTTCAAACCCTCATATTTCACTTTTAGACTTTGTAGCTTAGCTTCTCTTATAGAATCATCTCCTTCATACAATTTTTTTAGCTTCTCCCATCCTCATTTGCAAATTCAAGGTCCACAACTTTTGTCAACACTAAGTCACTCAAGGAACTTAACAGAGCATCCTTTGCTTTGACATCCAATTCATATTCTTTGATATCATCCTTAGTTGTCAACCCACCTTCAAACATGACAAATTGTGACTGTGTAGCTAGCCATACTTTATAACCAAGACAGAGGAGATGGTTTTTCATTCATACCTTCCAAAGAGCATAATTTGTCCCATCAAAATGAGGAGCTTCCTTCCTATAAGACATCCTGGATCTTCCTCAAGATGCTAGGCTTTCTTCAGAGGAACTTGCTCTAATACCAATTGTTGGACTGCACTAGACAACTAAGAGGGTGGGTGAATCAGTTGTCCTAAAACTTTTAACAAATTATGATCATTAACTTATCAATTACTTATATTTAGATGTAACCATGAATGCATCAAATGAGAAGCTTAACACAAAAGCATAAACAACATAGGAGACACCAGATTTTTACGTGGAAAACCCTAAAAGGGAAAATCCACAGTCGGTGTTAGCCCACAAAAATATATAAGTTATATCAATACTGAAAATAGAGGCTCATTGCCTACAGGGCTCACTGCCCAAATTGCTCATTGCAAAGAAAGGCTCACTGCCAAAGAGTTGAACTGAGATAACAACATCTACTCCATGCCAAAGTTTAGTTCCATTGAAGCACAAACACCTCTACTTTGCTTTGCTACCTTACTTCACTTCTATCTTCACATCTTCACTCTTGGATACATTTTCATGACTTAATCACAAGTATTTATACACTTTATCAACCTTGGAATGATCATCAAGGTTAGCATCACAATCAACCATTAGAACATTCTCCAAGGTCAGCAATGTTTAGGGGAAAATTGGATTTGTTAATATTCTAATGTTTAGATATTTAAATCCTCCTTTCCACCTTACATTCAAGGATCTAGGGTCGAGTGATGAGCATTATCATACCCTTGGTCACTTGCAGATGTAGGGCAACTTGGATTAGGGAATTTAATTATTAATTTTCCTTCTCTTATGTCCAATTAACCATTAAAACCCTAATTATGTAAATACGACAACAAATTGACAAAAGACAGAAAAAGCTCTTACAGACAAGAATAAAATACCACATCACAGAATACCTATTTTTAGGGTTCCGAAGCGGAACAGTCGGGGACACTGGAGCGGGTGCCCAAGTCCAAGGTACCTACTTTTTTGTGGAATCCAGACCTCCTTCTGACACTGATCAACCCTGTAACTTCTATTTTCAGAGATTTATCTATGGAGGACACTAGAGCGAGTGCCCAAGTCTTGGAAGTGCTCCTATGTTTGACTTTTCTTCAGATCCTGAATCCTTGATGCCTGCCAATCCTTCCTACACCTTCACTTTTCCCAAATGTGACACCTATAATGTAACCTGCAATCACAAGACTTGGTTTAGGGGTTGTGGTGTTTAGAGGCTTGCCTTAGTCAAGCCCCAGAGGACACTTAAGTCTTCGAACACCATTATCAGATAAAGAGTGCATGCCCTTGTGAGGCAGAGGCAAAAACCAAAGGAATCAATGATGAAAACACAATATTATGTCACCTTGTAGTGAAGCTCTCATGGAGGAAGAGGCTCTTCATGCCATGAGGAAATTGACACTCAAATCTACAAATACCAACACACAAAACACACAAGTCTGCCCTTGCAACACAATGAAAGCCTTGAATCACCTTGAGAACACAATAGCTTGCTAATAGTCATCTAGTTTACAAATGAATGCCTAAACATGCTTATATATGCCACTATAAGCATTCTCACCAAGATTTTAAAAATCAAACTTTACCATGTCGGCAAAAGAACCAAATAACAGTCATAAACTGACACCAAAAAATTAGGGCTGTCCCAAAATAGGGCAGGACTAAGGCGTGGGCACCCAAGTCCTCCCCCCCTATTTTGGGCAGGGTACAACTCAAGGGGTCCACCTAGGTCCAATTTGCCATGGAACCTAGGTCTCATTCTATCAGGATGCCAAAATATGAAATAAAATGTCCTAAATACATGCTAAAGACCTGGGAGCTAAACCTTATGAGGGAAAAGCCCCCAAGGGGACATTTTTCGACGTTACATTTAGCCCCCACTTTGATGTATGGATAAACATAAGGCCAATACATGCATTAAAGTAAGGTCACAAACACAACAAACATGCCAAGCACGGAGAAGACACACCAATCACATAGAAGACAGTAACAGGCACGCAAAACATGGAGAAGATAGTTACAGTCACGTAGAACACAGAGAAGATAGTCAATGCATAGAAGACACATTAATGCATGGAAGACAAAAATAATATTTTTTCTTTTCTTTTTCTTATATATATGAAATACAAATGCAAGTACTGGAAAGTAAACAAACCTCCCATAATATAGGATGCACTACCTTAGGGCGTAGGTCTTTGTATATATGTGGCAACACACACGCAAGACACACAAAACCTCCCAAAATGTAGGATGCACTACTTGAAGTCGCTGGTCTCTGCATATGGGGCAACAAACACACCACACAAAACAAGCACACCAAAACACACACACTTGAAGACACAGAGAAAACACATCAGACAAGCGATGGTGTGTTCCCTATTTCTAGGCTCATCACCATCTCAGGCACATTATAGGCACACACCGATGATTGGGCTTCACCACAACAATCACTGAAAACATGCTTAAGGGTTGAGTTAGTCACAAAATTGCTCCCTGCCTCTGCAGAGGACTTTTGAAAATGACAGGATGATGCAATCTACTCCAAGAAGCACACCATCCCCGCCTCCATAGAGGGCTTAAGATAAAAAGGATATACACAATATCCTGCCTCCACAAAGGGATTACATGATTGATTGATTGATTGCAAACAAACTCAGGATGCACGATGCACTGCTCTAGGGTGCAAGTCTTTGCATTTGAGGTCAAACACATTTCTAACATCTATAATAGACAACCTACCTTATATATGCCCCCCATCTTAAGGTGGTTGACATTAGTTATCGATATCAAGCATGTTAAGATAGGAAGAAAACACACAAGGGAACATCGAATTTCACAAAGCCCATGCCACCTGGAGGTGACATGTACTTTATGATCACCAAATGTTCCCACAAACACATCCCTGCAAGAAACATGTTAGTGTCTACAACATCATGATAAACAACAACATCAATGCATATGATTAATCACACAAAGAGCCAAGGTTATACAACAAATTCAGAGTTCAAGGATAACCATGGGGCTATATCATGAAGCTCTCTGAATCGAGTACCACCAAGGCTAGATTCAAAGGCAACAAAGGTACACAGAGCAACAGTATTGTTAAGGTTTGTAAATGCGATAGAAACATCATCAAATTCACTATGCAAAAAGCACGAGTGCTTCCACTAGCCAAGCGTCGGATAAGATATACAACCCCATCATCATATTAGGAACTAAGTCCATTTTTTGATTTCTCTCGAAAGGGACACTACGTTCGCATCAGTATACATTTTTGTCGTCATCCGACTGCTAGATGGAAACACTAGAGGAAGGGAAAAAATAAATAAGAGAGGAGAAATAAGTGTCTTAGGGACAATCACGCAGGAGGGTGCCCCCAGGTCACCAACCATGACGCTATGTCCATAAGACACAACACACAACAATGAAATTAGAGAGATGCAATTTAGAAGAATGATGATACAAATAGAAGAAGGTCACAACATAGGTGGTCTCCTGGTATCCTGAACCTTACAAGAGAATCAGGGGTCATCCCAGGAGGCCTAAACAACATATAACACCTCACAGGGGAAGCACATCATGAGAGAGATAAAGGGTTAGAGATACTTACCTGTAGGGACCCTTTCAAGCTAGAAGTTGTTTATAAGCAAATCATCATCGTCATCTTCCCACTCCCTAATGTTGGAGGACAGTGGGACATATAATACCATAGCCAAATTCATATCTTACTCATCATGTTGTTCATCATTAGGATCATGTTTGTTTGGTTCAATGTTAGGATCAATGTTTTCTTGTTGAGATGTAAGGTAAGCTCGTCGCCTTGTCTTCCTCCTTTTTGCAAGTTGATGTTGTTGTATTTTATGACTCAGTTTTTGTAACATAGGGCTTTGCTTTGTTATGGATTTTTGTGTTGTAGAGGAGGAAGCACCAACATCAAAGGTCCTTTGTCTAGGTGGAATATTTTCTTGTTGAAGCTTACTATCGTACTTATTCTCTATCCTCTTAGTGATGTCCAAATGACTTGAATATTCAAACAAAGGAGGGACATTAAAGGTCTTCTTCTCCTTAGTGAAATCAAAGGTGTGTGAACAATCTAATAAAGGAAGAAGATTGGTGGGAGGATCCACAGAGGTAGGAATTTGATTATTGTTAAATGAATGCTTATTTTCTACCCATGGAATGTTCTTTGTTAAAGGGAGCTCTTCATTCACTAATGCTTTATCTTGGCTAGGGAGAGCAGTAGAATTACTAAAGCTATCCCTAGTCTTCTAATTTGAGTATTCAGTTATAGGGGAAGTAGGATAACTTATGGGATCATCATCAGTTTTTTCCTTGCTATTTATGGAGAAGAACTCAGTTAAGCTTTCTAAAATCATAGGATGTTCACTCATGAGGGTTAAAAATTGGTCAAAATCAAGATCTTTGATAAATGCATGCAAAGATACCATTGAGAAATGACATGAAGGTGCCATTAAAATGTAAGATCAGATTTTGAGAAGCTTTTCAAATTGATGCAAAAGTCAAGTGCAAAACTATATGCAAAATGGCCTTAAATGCTTGGTTTTTTGGTACTTTTTCAATGCAAATGAATGAACCAAAGGGTGCCGTAAGGATTTTGATCAAGGGAAGCAAGTTATATGTCTGATATCAGTCCAAAACAGAAATACAATCACTCTCAATACACTCTTGATGCAAATCCAAGATAATGCCATGTCAAAATATAGTGAAAATATGTCAAAATAGGCACCTTTTTCACCAAAATTTAATGCAAAAGAGCATAACAAAGGGTGTTGTGAGGAAAATTATTATGGAAAGAAAATAATATTAGTAATAATAGCAACTTGATGCAAAAATACCCAACACAACATGCTTTTAGTGCCACTTAAGGTAAAACCCTAATGAAAATATAGCAAAAATAAGCTATTTTTCACGGTTTTTCAACTCCAAGACCTAGCAAATGGGGTTTTGTAAGAGATTTTAGGAGGTACAAAAAATAATATCAATAATATCAGTCACCTCAATCCATAAAATTGATGACAACACACTTCGAGTGCAAACTAGGTCAAACCCTAGGGCCAAAATAGCCAAAATGTGTGGTTTTTCGCAAAATTTTCACTACAAGAGCCTGATAAAAGGGTGTTGTGAATATTTTTATGAGGGGAAACAAATTATTACCATGATAATAGAAAAATAATTCCAAAATACCTTTCACAACACACCTATGGTGCAAGTTTACAAAGTCGATAAGGCCAATTTTAGTGAAAATTGTTGTTTTTGAAGCCCTCGGTTTGAGATCTTGGGATAAAAATCTTATGTGAATGATTTGAAGTCTAATTTATGATGAAATTGAATTAATCTCAGATCTGAAAATCATTTTCAAGCCTTAACATGCAAAATGCCCTTGCAAATTTAATGAAAATGCATCAAAATTGCTCGTTTTTGTTGAAATTTTCTATTTAAAATGCACATATTTTAAATCTAAATGCAGATTCACACTAAAATGTAAGACTAAATCCAAATGAAAATTTTAATGATCCTATAAAATTATTATAAAAATCTGATAAAAGATTTTGCCTACTAACCCTAGATTTTTGGAATTACTAGGTTATATAAAATTGTCAAAATTTCCACAAAACCCTAGCAATTAAATCATGAAAATGCAATGCAAAATTTTGAATTTTTGAATTTTTCTGTAGTTTATATCAGATCTGATGCAAAAATCATGAATTAGAAAAATTTAGGAAGAATTGATGCAATTTAGTAAGCCAAACAATGCAACTTTTTTGTATTTTTCAAAATTTTCAATTTTTTTGAATTTTTCTCAATGCAGTGAAATGAATGACCAAATGAATGAATGAAATCAACCCAAATATGAAGACAAACACTCAGAAAGTTGCAATTTAAGTCCAAAAACATGGGTTCACCAAAATGTTTAGGGGAAAATTGGGTTTGTTAATATTCTAATGTTTAGATGTTTAAATCCTCCTTTCCACCTTACATTCAAGGATCTAGGGTAGAGTGATGAGCACTATCATACCCTAGGTCACTTGTAGATGTAGGGAAACTTGGATTAGGAAATTTAATTATTAATTTTCCTTCTCTTATGTCTAATTAACCATTAAAACCCTAATTATGCAAATACGACAACAAATTGACAAAAGACAGAAAAAGCTCTTGTAGACAGGAATAAAATACCACATCATAGAATACCTATTTTCAGGGTTCCAAAGTAGAACAATTGGGGACACTAGAGCGGGTGCCCAAGTCCAAGGTACCTTCTTTTTTGCAGAATCTATAACTCCTTCTGATACTGATCAGACTTGTAACTTCTATTTTCAAAGATCTATCTACGGAGGACACTAGAGCGAGCGCCCAAGTCCTGGAAGTGCTCCTGTGTCTGACTTTTCTTTAGATCCTAAATCCTTGATGCTTACCAATCCTTCCTACACCTTCACTTTTCCCAAATGTGACACCTGTAACCTGGAATCACAAGACTTGGTTTGGGGGTTGTGGTGTTTAGAGGCTTGCCTCAATCAAACCTTGGAGGACACTTAAGTCTCCAAACACCATTGTCAGATAAAGAGTGCATGCCCTTGTGAGGCAGAGCCAAAAACCAAAGGAATCAATTATGAAAACACAATATTATGTCACCTTGTAGTGAATCTCTCATGGAGGAAGAGGCTCTTCATGCCATGAGGAAATTGATGCTCAAATCTACAAGTACCAACACACAAAACACACAAGTCTGCCCTTGCAACACAATGAAAGCCTTGAATCACCTTGAGAACACAATAGCTTGCTAATAATCATCTACTTTACAAATGAATGCCTAAACATGCTTATATATGCCACTACAAGCATTCCTGCCAAGATTTTAAAAATTAAACTTTACTGTGTCGGAAAAGAACCAAATAACGGTCATAAACTGACACCTAGAAATTAGGGCTGCCCCAAAATAGGGCAGGACTAAGGTGTGAGCACCCAAATCCTCCCCCCTATTTTGGGTAGGGTACAGCTCAAGGGGTCCACCTAGGTCCAATTTTCCATGGAACCTAGGTCTCATTCCATCGGGATGCCAAAATATGAACTAAAATGTCCTAAATGCATGCTAAAGACCCAGGAGCTAAACCTTATGAGGGAAAAGCCCCCAAGGGGACTTTTTTTATGTTACATGCAAACATACGTTACATCATATAGGTCTAGACCTAAATAGATTTAGAAAGAAAAGAAATGAATGTAGGTCATGACATGCCTTAGCAGGGACTCAAACACAATCTTCCACACTACAACATGCTATCACAATCTTTGATGCATCTTTGTACATGATGAATTCAACCAGGTCAGCCAAGACTAATGTTGACACAAGTATTCTCAAGAACATGCTTCATGCACGATCTGAATTACACCTTGCGAACCAATTCGAATGTAGGAGCATGATCATGAGGTATCCACAAGCACATTGTAATCACCAAGAACAATTGCAGATCAATAAGATTCTTCAAACCAAAGTACAGGAACAACACTAGTAGTCATTAATTTTCCATAGTCCATGATGTATAATTGCTTCTAGATTTGACCGTCAAATCTAGAAGGAATTATACAAGAACAACACTGTCATGAGTAAAAGATAGCTTGTAGACCACAAAATCTTGATCCATTGCATTTGAAGGCACTTAACATCACCACTGACTTGATTCCAAAACCGCAGACCAAAATACTTCAATGCGGAGGAATGCGGAGCAAAACACTTTCTCCCTGTCACCACCAAGCATATAGAAAAAGCTTCTTTCACTCTAGTGAACATAACTCACTCAATTCTTTATATCAGAGGCTCAAACTTGGAATATAACATCTTCAGATAGGCTTCTAAATAAATTCCAATCCACAGGAAAAGATATTTATTCTATAGGAAATGTAGAGCATTCTTTTGGACTATTCTTCTGCATGTAATGTACTGTTTCTACTACAACACTTGTTATCACTGGAGGGGCTAATTTTCTCAATATCCTTAACAAAGTAAGAGCACAATTGACACTAATGACAACATAGATATGTTGACATCAATGACAACATCGATTAGGCATATACTTGCGACATAAATACCTCTTAATTGAAGGAGATTCCAAGATGGTTATTGATGCCATGAAGGAGAAAGCCAGGGTGGGCTGGCTGATTGTGGATATCATACTAGATATAAAGAAACTCCTTTTTGGATTTGGGGGATTTGAGGTTAAGCATATCTACAAGGAGGGCAACCAAGTGGCAGATGCCATGGCTAACATGGGAATCAACCTCTTCCCTACAAGATGCTAGAGGAATCTTAATAATCTACCTACAAATGTTAGAGCTCTCCTCCAAATGGAGGCCTAACCTTATTCTGCTTAATGACCCTTGTAAAGAGTTATTGTTTAGAATATATTTTTATATATATTCTAAATAGTAGATTCATGATTGATATTAGCCATCAGAAGAGGCAAAAAGAGATTGTCATCATCATGGTTAAGATGACGTATGATCACTCCCTAAAGATTAGGATTTGCCACATCAACAAATGTTAGATCAACTTGATCTTGTGGTAGTTGCTTAGCTGGCCCACAAGGTCATTTCAAATCCTAGCAGTGCTTATTCCAACTGATAGGCCGCACAATCTTTATTACGATTGCAATAATTATTTGATTAGTGAGGGTGATTTGAAGGACAATCTTGGGTGTTCGAGTGGCCTCAAGAGCAGTTTTAATGATGATAGCCAAATCATCATTTCTAGACATTTCTACATTAAGCAAAATTATTCCTAGATGTTGGGGTTTATTCTGTGTGATCTTTTCCTCAATATTGTGAATAATTCAGCTATGGGTGGAGACAAAGTCCAGACCAAACCCTCATCCTGTGTAGAGTTTAAGGTTGATGCCATGCTGTTTAGTATTTGTTACGAGGGGGGCATCAACCTGCTCCTGGAATGCCTTAATGGCTTTGATGAGAATCTATCGGTCTAGTTTGCTATGTCCTAGAATGAGGAATGTAAGGTTTGGGTTGGCAGTGTTTAATTTGAAGTGAGTGAAGAAACTATAGCCAGGCTACGGGTTTGAGATGTGAAGGTAAAAGGATGAAGAAACGAACTAAAGTTTAGGATCTTGAAGGAATGAAAAGTTTTTCAGAGAGGGTGAGTCACCAGTTCGTGTGCAAGGTAGTTTTGAAAGGAAGAGCCTTATCAATCCCTGGGACAAAGTCTGCTAGCTTATTATGAAATACATCACCTTGGAGGGTAGGTTTAGGTGCTATACCACTATCACTTTGCTTTATTGAATCATTTTTGTCATAAGGTGCTTTTCAATCTTCTGTTCTATCTCTTGTCATCTTTAGAGTCTTCTGTGAAGGTTTCCAAGAATATGCATGAGAGTAACCCTGCTGTTGTCATTGTCCCACTTCACCAAGGCCTGATTCTTCACCTTTTCCATTTCTACCTGGCCCTCTGCCCACCAAAGCCCATAAGAGCCTACCTAGTGGAAGAAGCTAATGACCATAACTTGGATGATAACATACCCTTGAGTATCAAGTATGGTAGCCCTTATAAAAGCAAGGCCACTAGTCCTACTGTGAAAGATCTCCCGACCCTATTGGGGCCTCCCTAAACCCTAAGGCTCTAGTTGCTGAAAACCCTGTTTCTTTCTCTCATAAGAAAAAAGGTTCCAAGACCCCACTTGATTCACAAAAGTATAACCCTACTCTTCAAGGCCCCTCTACTTCGGCTACCCCTTTGGGCAGTGCGACTGGGTCCCTCAGCCAATCCCAAAAGTGGCTGCTAAGGGTTTGTGCGATTTGAAGAATAACCCTTCCCACTTAGGCGACAAAAAGAGGAAAGGGAATTTAGGTGATCACCCTACACTCAAGAAGGTGGGGAAGAAGAAAGCCAAGATATCTACTAGTGATGAGATACCTACAGAGCCTATCAAGGACAAGGGGTTTACTGAGCTCTAGGAGCAAGGGGATGTTGTTGCTGAGAAGGAAAAGGTAAAAGAGGTTAAGGGGAGCATTGCAAGGAGGCCGAGCATTCAAAGGTCTAGCAGGTTGGCTGGTGGTAAAACTCCCATGTTGAAGATCATTGACTATTCTTCAACCTTTGATCCAGAGGATGAGGTGGAGATTAAGGAGGTCAAATTGACCCCTAATCAACCTGTGGAATAGCTTATAGAATAGGAAGGTACCAGTCTATTTGAGGAGTTAAATAACTCCTTTTATGAGACTAAAGAGGAGGACGTCGAGATCATGAAAACCCCTAGGAAAGAAGTTTCCAGTAAAAGGGATTGTGATAATTGTAATCAGTTCAAAAATGACGTGGATGATGTTAAGAATAGGTTGTTCTCTCTAGAGAATAAAATGAAGGTGCTTGCTACCATGTGCTCTAAAGTGATTCACCAGGCTGCCACTTCACTGGTATTCCTACAGGATGCTCATGATGAGAAGGTGGACAAGGATGGTAAGTCTGCTAGTAAGGAGGAACTCCTGGGTTTCCTTGTAGAGGATTAGAATGCTCTACTCAATTATTGTTATTTTCTGCTACTATTTTTGGTATTGGGTCTTTTTTGATGCTTTCATGCTAGCTAGCTGTTAGTCTGGTGTTGTTTTTCTATTCGTGGCCATTGGCCTATTTTGCTACCCCTCGGGCCTTTTGTCATAGGGTTTTGCACCCTTGTTTGCAACTTACCTGTAGACACCCTAAAATGACCATGTCTTCGAATCACTTGCATTTCGTCTAATCTATAGCATCACCTGCATTTCAACCTTAATTAAATAATCTAATTATTTAATTAATTTCATCAAATTCTTTCAAAACTTTAAAATTCAACATTAATTAAATAAATCCCCTTTATTTAATTAATTTCAGCAAAATCAACCTTATTCTTCCATTAATTAGATCATTATCCTCTTTCAAATTTCAAGTCATTAATTAAATAATTTATATTATTTAATTAAATCATTATCCTCTTTCAAATTTCAAGTCTCCATTAAATAATTTATATTATTTAATTAAATCATTATCCTCTTTCAAATTTCAAGTCTCCATTAAATAATTTATAATATTTAATTAAATCATTATCTTCTTTCCAAATCTCAAGTCTCCATTAATCATTATTTAATTAATTCATCACAATTTCTATCTTATCCAAACAATTAAATAATTCCTAATTATTTAATTAAATCAAATTCATTCTTCCAAATTTAAATAAATCAAATCAAATTTATTTAAATTCTCTCATTCTCCAAAAATAAGATAAATCAAATATTTTATTTATTCTTCCAAATCATGCACAACAATTAAATAAATCTATTTATTTAATTTGCTTTCTTATCTACAAATATCTTTCAAATCTTCTAAAAATAAGTCTTCTTCTCCATGCACACACAATTAAATAATTTATTATTTAATTTCTCTCAAATCATGCAAAAACAAATCTAAAGTTGAGTTATCTATTCACTCAACCTTATTTTTATCAATTTCTCTTAAATTAGAAAAAAACTTTCTAATTTATGAAAAGCATGTCTTATCTTTGAAAAGATAGTGTTTAACTCAAATAAAATAGCTTTTGTGTGACACTTGTCTTCTTCTTATTCGTTGCACGTTCCTCAACTGTTCTCCTCCGCTGATTCTTCTAAATTATCTGGAACGCTGATCGATCTTCCTTGAAACCTATATAAACCCCCCTCATCTCCTTCACAAATCCTCTTCGATCACTTATTCTCAGGCATACTTAACAACACTTTGAGCATACATCGCATCGATTGAGCAACTTCACGATCTCTTAACATTGATCTTTGAGCACTTTGAGCACACTACTTGCTTGTTGCAATCATGGTTTTGCAATACTATTGAGCAATCTACATTCATCCAAAGGGAACAATACAAATCTCGGTAAAAGCTTTCATGTTTTATTGATTTCTTAGTAATGGCTTTTATTTAGATCGGTTCTCTTTATATTATTTGGTTTTTGATTTATTTAGTTTTGATTTAGTCAATTTTCCTCATACACATTACCAATATCAAAAACATTATATTTTGGTGTTTATGACCTAATTTTAGTAAAAATAAAAAAGAAAATATAAACATTAATTGATTTCTTGTTAAAAAATTGCAAACTACACTTATAGATCTTTAAAAATGGTATTTTTAGTTTTTTTTAATATTATTTACATGAGTATGAGTTGTTAGGCATCAAATTTTTTAAATAATTTCATTATTTTGGTAAATTAGCCCCAAAGTGATGCTTCAAATGTATTTAGTGGACACTTCCATCTGAAAAAATTATGACCCAGATCTAATTTAGCTAGAATGAATCCAACTAGAACACACGTTTCACCAAAATTGACTTTCAAATTGAAATGCTTAAATTCATTAATGTTGATAAGTTGGCCTAAATTGTGACATATATTTGAACTTTCACCCCTACTTATAGTTGGGAAGTGGAAAAAGGAACTACATACTAGTACAAGTCTAGCCACATCTTCTACTGACCCTGTAGTACAAAAGTTGGCTAATAATTTGATTGCTTTGAAAAAGAAAATTCCATGTGTACAACAAAAATCTTTATCCCAAGATGTCCCAAGATGTCTCAAGAAGAGGTTTTTTACAACCCAACAATAAAGCACTAGGATTGCTTCCTCCAACATAAAAGGCTTGCTCAAGAAGCATCTATTATGATTTGATGCAATAATAATTCCATGCACAACTTCCACATAGATCATGATGGGGCTTTGTGTCCATAAATGAACCGATACATGAAAATGACCACTATGAATGAGGTTATTAAAGAAGAGCTCATTGGGGAGGAAATTGCTGACTACTATGGAAAGTCTACTATAAGTTTCCTTGAATGTGAATCTAATTTAGAACAAGGCAGTGATTTTTTTACTTCTATAAGTGGTCAATCATGTGTTGTATGCATGAGGAACCGACAATTATAGGCTATGAAAGATGTTGGAAATCAAAAAATTAGCTGCATGATGCTGTAAGTAGTCCCAAGTATATCTTATCCAAGAAAAAAGTATTCTCCTCAAGACCCTACTACGACATCATCCACAACTATGCCTAAATCATCAAGTGCACATGTAGCTACTCGTTTTTATTATATTGTAAATAAATTTAGTGATTCTTTTAATATTATTGAGCATTGTAAAAGTACCAAAGTTCAAATTTCCCAAGTTAAATATTTAAGGATGAATCCAAATGAGTTAGATATTCTTGTATAGTTTATAAGAAAATATTATATTCTTTGTCCTATCATTACTACCAAATTTTTTGACCAAGTAACAAAAACTAAAGTGATTGAAGAATATCCTTCTAGATTATCCTCTAACAGTAAAAAACATTCATCTAACAAGCCAAATGAAAATGCCAATCCATTTTATATTTCCCTATACATTGTTGGCTTTAGACTGAGTAATTGTATCATAGATTCTGGGGCCTCTGATAATTTGATGTCAATAAATTCTTCTAGTGCCCTTGGTCTCTCTCTCACCGAAAACTTTAGGAAATGTTTTTCAATGGATTCCAAACAAATCCCACTCATAGGATAGATTAAAGACGCACAAGTATCTCTTACAACATATACTAATAAGAGGCTAAAACTCAGTATCCTTGTGGTTGATATCCCCACCAGTTATGGAATGTTACTTAGTCATAGTTTCTGTAAAGATATTGGAACTAAAATTTAGATAGATTGGTACCATGCCTACATCCCCTTAGGTGGAAGGAAAGTTCATCTTAACCCTATGCCCAAGGCCAAGTTTACCATCCTTAAATCTAGGATCCCATATCTGAAATCCTATATGAAGAAATTGAACCCAAGATATGCTTGTTGGCAATCAGGATTGCACCCTTAGCAAAGATAAACTTTACTATCCTGTTGCAACATGGAAACACTCTTAGATTGTGGGTAATCTATGTTGAGAGTGAATCTCCAGAGTGAGCTGGTTCTCCTTATGAATTTCCTAATCTATTTGACTTGCAGGGGAAAAGGGATAGAAGGATAACTGTAAATAAAACAAATAACTTCTAAGTGATGCACCAATATTTAATTCCCTACCAGATCTTACCCACAATCAATTCATAGAAACTTAACTCTCACAACCCCATGTTTATACCCAATTCATAAATATTTCACATGAAGGCTCATCTGAACACAACATGCAACCTAAAACAGATAAAATTCTTGCATACCCATCACAAAATTTAAGACAAAACAAAGGATAAATGACTATCACAATGCAATATCAAATCAACTTTGCAAATGAATCCACAAATGGGAAGGAAAACTACTGCTCTATAGACTGAAAGGAGTAATGAGTACAAAAATCTAAAAGTACAAGTCTCTCAGTGTGAGAGGAAGACTGAAAAATGAACTCTGATCACTAAAAAATCTCTAACTCTGACTGGAACTCTAACTGATAAGATCCCCACTAACTCTGAATCTACCATATATATCTCTCCAATCTGCAAAGGAAAAAACTCAATCTGCAAATCCAAGCTCCTCCTAAAAAGCTGTCAAAAAGCTTAGATATCTGCTCCAAAATAGAAGAAAACATCTCCAAACTCATCCCCAAAGGGGTCGCCACCAAAATCTTCTTTAAAACAAGCTTTATCTGCTCAATAAAAGCTCAAATTCATCCTTATCTACTCCATTTCGCCCAGAAGAAAGCAAATCTGGAAAAGCAAGATCCTGTTTGCTTTATTTTGTTTTAACTGCATAAAATAGCTTTTATTTTAAAGCAATTTATAAATTATTGCTTTAAAAACAAAACTTTACAATATATTTGTAGTTTCAATACATATCTTGTCTCGATTTGATCTTGATTTTTGCAAAAAATAATATGATCATATATGGCATTTATTTGTCGACCCTATACACCTGTCATGAAAATTTGATTTTTCTAAAAAAAATCATAAAAATACTACCAAGGCACATATATGGTTCGTAAAATAAAGCCCCATAATGCTCTTCGCCATATGGTTCTGCAAAATCTAAGGGCATATGACCTAAGTTTTTCCTTCAAAGGGGACTAAATGATCCTTTAGGCATAAAGCCTAGGCTATGCATATGTAAATGTGATCAGAAAGCTTGTAGGCATAAAGCCCGGGCATCAAACACTCAAAAGGGACCTAAGGCATTTCGTTCTAAGTCTTGAGACTAGACAAACATAAGGTGGTCATAAAATACCATGATGGGAATTAGATAAGGCATATAAAAATGTAAATGATGTGACAAAATACCACAATTGGATTTAGGGAAAAATAAAACCCTAGTCACAAAACAAGAATGCCCTAATTTTTCAGGCCCATTTTGCATTTGACTTTTGATGAGGAGCTCTCCGCATTCAGCCACCATGGCTAGGGTTTCAGCTAAAACCCTCGATCCTTCACTATTTCTAAACAAATTGTTGATGGTTTTCGATGACTCTTCAGCAAATTGTGAAAGGTAAGGTTACTCTGCACAGATTTAACACTTTTCCTTCATCTCTAAGAAACACTATGGCTTTCAAGCCATAGCATCTGATGCATTTCCCTATGTTTTTAACTACTATTTCTTTCCTTTGCCTTGGAGCCACTGCATACATTCTATTGATGCATTATCTTGTTTCAACATTGCATCTTTTGTGTAGGCTGCCATGATTGGAAACTCGAGCCTCCCTGAAGTATTGTGAGGGCAAAACCACGGCCCTTGTTTGTATCTTCCTTTAGAAATTATGGTAAACATTTATCTTTCGACTACTGTATTGTTTTCTTCATTTCTCACATGAGCTTGGGAGACCATGAATGCACTATTTTTCATTTGTTAGAAGCAAAACATTGTATTTTAACATGCCTGCGGCCTAAACTCATTTTCCTGATGCAATTTCATTTTGTTTTATCTCTATTTCTTTATGCTCTTGGCCACAATGAGACTGGATTATGCTTTTCTAATACTGCATAATGGTGAAGCTCGTGACCAATTTGTATATTCATCTGGTGGGCTGTGGCCATGAACTCATATCTACCTATTTCTAAATATTGCTCTTTTATATGAACTTGAAATTCTCATGTGAGCTTGTCATTTTGGAAACATAAATTGGTTTGACCTGATGCTTGAGTTCTTCATGTCTGAACTGATATATACATTCTTGTTCCTAGCCGATCCCTTGTCATGACTAGGTATGCACAAATAAATGTTCATTTTCCATAAGTGACTGCTATGTCAATGATAGAACTGTTGACCCATTTGCATTTTATAATGTTGACATAGTATTCCATTTTCAGCTGTAACAACATACATATCTGTCCTAAACAGTCTTAATTTCTAATATTTGTATGAAATTTATGGCATAAGCTATCATATATGCCGTTCTTCTGTAGATGAACATGGATATTGATGTTTTTTGGATAATAGAGCCCCACATCTATAGCACTTAGCATTGCCTATGGTACTTTGGCATTGAATATGCAATTTGGATGTTTATCAAATTCTCATGGCTCAACATACCTCCTCCTTGGTTTAAACTTAGATACATTATGTTTGCTTCATTTGGTAGCTATGGCACATGATGTCTCTATGTTTTGCATTGTTCACTTTATTCCATAAGGACTGTCACTTGTCATTGAATGTGGTGATTGCCACCATGAAGGAAATATTATGGTTTTATTTCTCCTTTGTTTTTCCATACATACTGTAACAACTGCACTCATTGATGAAATAGAAAGAGCTAAAGTACATGCTAGTTTCTTTGTACCTCCTGTAGCTCACATGGTTGTGTATCTTTTGATGAGTCCTACATTAATCACTGTGGCAATTTGCTCACTCATTCCATATATAATTGGTATGCTCCATATTGAATTAGTGACATGGCTTACTTACAGGTTATCAAGCTCTTTGCATTCACTTGTTCCTTTATGAACCTCATGCTCATATAATTATATATAAATATTTTCATTTGATGACTATGGCTGCTCCAAATGCACTTACCATATGATATGTCATTGCTCAAAACAACAAGATATGTTTTAATCTTCCTCTGCTGCGCCATACATACTGCACTATGAGGTTATGTTGTTCCACTTGTACCTTTTCCTATCACTTTTCTTGTAGTATTATCTGATGTTCTGACTATCCCACTGGTCTTGCTGTTCAGATATGGCTACTTGCATTTATGACAATATAGTGGCATTGTGATAGTAAACAATAGCAATGGGTATTGTAAAGAATGTTCATACCTTTTACTCAGCTTCATGCCTCTTTAGGCAGCATTGAATAAGCTCACTGTTGCACCTCAAGAAGAGATCCTTTGTTCCAAACAGCCTTGCTTAGTTTTTGTAAAGTTGCATACTATAGTGGTGATATTCAAAGAGGTGGATGTCCTGTAGCCTCTAAATGTCCCCTCATAGCAGTTTGGTTGTTCCTTTACTTCTCAAGGCAGTCCTATCATCTTGAAGATCACTGTAGACCTGATGTCTTCAATGTTTAGGGTCACTTGTGCATTTATAAACTTGTCCCTGTTAGACCTACATGGTCTTTACATTGCCTCGACATGCCTCTCATCAGTCAATCTCAACTACCCTCAATGAAGAACTGACCTCTATGATAAATTCATGCAATCTCTTAGTAGATAGGAGATCATATAAAGGACCAACTTGTCCTTAACATAGATAATTGCTTCCCCATGACAGTGAAAGATGACTGCCCTTATCATTGGTTCCAACTTGGCAAATACTTCATCATTTATGATTGTGATATCAATCAGCTCACCATTATAGGTGATGAGAGATTTGTCTTAAAGTTAAAAATACTTCTATTCTTTCAACATACATATCATGAGTTGGGGGGCAACCTTAACAAAAACTAGATCTCTTGCATTTTCATTATGTATTAATTGCTATGGCAGATTGACTATTATCTATTGTATACTTCCATGTACTGTCATTGATCATGGCTACTCCATTACACTTGAACCACAACACTATGCTCTATGGTTATTGTTTGACTCATTGGGCAACCTTGTAAAGAGCTCAATGCTCATTGATGATTCTCACTTCAACTCACCCTGAATTGGTAATCATAGCTGGGCATTGAGCTTAGAGCTCATAGGGTGAGCTGATGTAGTATTCCATCAGTTAACATGTCTTTCTTTGCACTGTATGAGTAGTACTCCTATTCCATTCCCCTAGAAACTCAAGGGGCAGCATGCTGGGCTCAACCCTTGTGGGAGCCCACTTGACATCACATGCTGATATGTCTTCAAACAACTACATGACTTAGCCTATACCTGCACATGAAACAAATAGATTAGATAAAACAATGAAGTTCAATGATTGTTTCATTTTCATTTCCTCTGTATGTGAATGATGTATATCTAATCTAGTGCATTATAGGCAATGTGTTATGCCTCTTCTGATAGGCACATAGGAAAATCATAACCGGAGCTCTAATAGGTCTTCTCCCAATTTTTTCAGGCTCTTGTTGGAGATTAGGAGCAAGGACAGAAGGCATCCTTGGGTATCAAAGATAGTACAAGGCAATGATGGCTATGATCCTTCTCTCCTATCCTTAGATGCATAGTATATTTCTTATATTTTCACTTGTTCAGCTATTCCCACAGCTTGTGTGGGACATTTGATCTATCATCTTTTCATTCAATGCAATATTTATTTCTTTTATGTATTTCATTTGTAAAATGAATAATCATTGTAGTGAAATGAAATAACTTATATCTTATGCATCTTTCTGCAAATGAATGATGATTTGAACCTTTCCTTTTGTTTGAACAACTGAACTGTAATATCACTAAAACATTTCAACTATTTAAATAACTTATAGTAGAAAATGTTGAAACCTTCACTCTAAAAATGAACTTGCTGTACCAAAGACATAAATCATATATAAGTAAACAATATATAAATGCGAGGTTGGATTCTCCTAGTACCACATCTAACATGTTTACTACATTGTTGGCATCTAATAGAAAAACTGTTGATCTTCTTTCTTGAATGTGTAGAGCCAGGACAGATACAAAAGAATGTCAAAATACTTTCCTTAGTTCCCAATTGTCATCCACCTATATGATCGCTTCAATCATCTAGCATAAAGGTTCAAAAATCATAGTTACTAGGTTCGAAAAACTTGACTCATTCAGGAGGTTTAAGGTGCTTAGTATCATGAATTTGTCAAAGTTTTATATGTTTCATCATAACATTTACTTGCTTTATGCAACATTTTTTTCACTTGATAGTTGATTCACACATTCAAAACTCTTAGAATTGTTGTGTTTAGGGGAAAATTGGATTTATTAATGTTCTAGTGTTTTGATGTTTAAATCCTCCTTTCCACTATATATTCAAGGATCTAGGGTTGAGTGGCGAGCACTCTCATACCCTAGATCGCTTGTGAGATGTAGGGAAACTTGGATTAGGAAATTTAATTATCAATTTTCCTTCTCCTATGCTCAATTGATCATTAAAACCCTAATTATGCAAATACGGCAATAAATTGATGAATAACAGAAAAAGCTCTTGCAGATAGGAGTAAAATACCAAATTAAAAAGTACCTATTTTCAGGGCTCCGAAGCAGAATAGTCTGGGACACTGGAGCAGGCGCCCTAGTCCAAGTTACCAGTTTCTTCGCGGGATCTGGACCTTCTTCCGACACTGATCAGCCCTGTAACTTCTATTTTTGGAAATTTTCTTGCAGAGAACACTAGAGCGAGCATCCAAGTCCTAGAAATGCTCCGGTGTCCTGCTTCTCTTCAGATCCCGAATCCTTGATGCTTGCCAATCCTTCCTGCAACTTCACTTTTCCCAAATGCGACACTTGTAACCTGCAATCACAAGATTTGGTTTGGGGGTTTTGGTGTTTAGAGGCTTACCTTAGTCAAGCCCTAGAGGACACTTAAGTCTTTGAACACTATTGTCAGATAAAGAGTGCGTGCCCTTGTGAGGTAGAGGCAAAAACCAAAGGAAGCAATGATGAAAATACGATACTATGTCACCTTGTAGTGAAGCTCTCATGGGAGGAAGATGCTCTTCATTCCATGAGGAAATTGATGCTCAAATCTACAAATATCAACACACAAAACACACAAGTCTACTCTTGCAACATAATGAAAGCCTTGAATCACCTTGAGAACACTTGAACATCATAATTGCCATCTAGTTTCTAAATGAATGCCTAAGCATGCTTATCTATGCAGCTACAAGCACTCCCATGAAGATTTTAAAAATTAAAACTTACCGTGTCAGCAAAAGGACCAAATAACGGTCATAAACCAACACCCAGAAATTAGGGCTGCCCTAAAATAGGGTAGGACTAGGGCACGGGCACCCAAGTCCTCTCCCCTATTTTGGGTAGGGTACAGCTCAAGGGGTCCACCTAGGTCCAATTTGTCATGGAACCTAGGTCTCATTCCATCGGGATGCCAAAATATGAACTAAGATGTCCTAAATGCATGCTAAAGGCCTGGGAGCTAAACCTTATGAGAGAAAAGGCCTCAAGGGGACATTTTTCAATGTTACATTTAGCCCCCACTTTAATGTATGTATAAACACAAGGCCAATACATGCATTAAAGTAAGGTCGCAAACACAACAAACACACCAAGCATGGAGAAGACACACGAATCACATAGAAAATAGTAACAGGCATGTAAAACATGGAGAAGACAGTTACAGTCACATAGAACACAGAAGACAATCAATGCATTGAAGACACATTAATGCATGGAAAACATGCATGATTCTTTTTTTTTTTCATATATATGAAATGCAAATGCAAGTACATGAAAGTAAATAAACCTCCCATAATATAGGATGCACTACCCTAAGGCGCAGGTCTCTGTATATATGGGGCAACACACATGCAAGACATGCAAAACCTCCCAAAATGCATACCGCATATGGAGCTATAGACACGCCAAATAAAACAAGCACACCAAAACACACACACTTAAAGACATGGAGAAAACATGACAGACAAGTGATGGTGTGTTCCCTATTTCTAGGCTCATCACCATCTCAGGCACATTACAGGCACACACTGATGATTGGGCTTCACCTCAGCAATCATTGAAGACACACTTAAGGGTTGAGTTAGTCACATAACTGCTCCCCGCCTCTGTAGAGGACTTTTGAAAATGTAACCCCACCCACGTCATGGAGATGCCTTATAGTGAAAAGGAAGCATGGCATACCACCCACCCACGTCACAGAGACACCTTACAGTGAAAAGGAGTTATAAGCTCAAAAGTATACAACCCCACCCACATCACGGAGATGCCTTATGGTGAAAAGGAGGTATACACAATAGATAGATTGATTGATTGCAAACAAACTCAGGATGCAGGAAGTACTCATCGTACTAGCCTACACCTAAGGACAAGAATATTGCTAACATCTACAACATATAGCTTACCTTATATATGCACCCACCTTAAGGTGGTTGATATCATGCAACGATATCAAGCACGTTAAGGTAGGAATAAAACACACAAGGGAACACTAACTTTCGCAAATCCCATGCCCCCCGGAGGTGACATGTACTTTACGATCACAAAATGTTCCCACAAACACATCCTTGCAAGAAACATGTTAGTGTCTACAACATCATGATAAACAACAACATCAATGCATATGATTAACCACACAAAGAGCCAAGGTTATACAATGAATTTTTAGTTCAAGGATAACCATGGGGCTATATCACAAAGCTCTTTGAATCAAGTACTGCCAAGGCCAGATTCAAAGACAAACAAAGGTGCATAGAGTAGTAGTATTGTTAAGGTTTGTAAATGTGATAGAAACATCATCAAATTCACTACATGGAAAGCACGAGTGCTTCCACTAGCCAAGCGTTGGATAAAATATACAACCCCATCATCATATTAGGAACTAAATCCATTTTTTGATTTCTCTTGAAAGGGACACTAGGTCTACATCAGTATAAGTGTTTGTCATCATCCACCCACTAGGTGGAAACACTAGAGGAAGGGAAACAATAAATAAGAGAAGAGAAACAAGTGTCTTAGGGACAATCATGTAGGAGGGTGCCCCCAGGTCACCAACCATGACGCTATGTCCGTAAGACACAACACACAACAATGAAATTAGAGAGAGGCAATTTAGAAGAATGATGATACAAATAGAAGGTCACAACAGAGGCGGTCTCCTGGTATCCCAGACCTTACAAGAGAATCAGGGGTCATCCCAGGAGGCCTAAACAACATATAACACATCACGTGGGAAGCACATCACGAGAGAGATAAAGGGTTAGAGATACTTACCTGTAGGGTCTTCATGCTAAAAGTCATAAAAAAATCATTCTCTTTCCAATTGCAAACATAAGGTACCATTACCAAGTTTTTGTAATTATTCTTTTGTTTATTCTTAAATCCTTGTTGGTTTGACTCAATGTTAGGTGGAATGTTTGCTTGTTGAAGTTCATTATTACACATACTCACTATCCTCTTAGGTGGTGGGAGAAGTAAATTATTTTGAGTGATCTCAACATCCACCCTTGAAGGAGTTAATGTGAGAGGCTTTTCCTCATCCACTAGTGCTACATCCTTAGTGATGTCCAAATGAATTGAATAATCAAACAAAGGAGGGACATTAAAGGTCTTCTCTTCCTTAGTGAAATCCAAGGTATGTGGACAATCAACTAAAGGAAGAAGGTTGGTGGGATGATCCACAGAGGTAGGAATTTGATTATTGTTTAATGAATGCTCATATTCTACCCATGGAATTCTCTTTGTTAGAGGGACATCTTCATTCACTAATGCTTCATCTTGGCCAGGGAGAGCAGTGGAATTACTAAAGCTATCCCTAGTCTTCTCATCTAAGGTTCTTGAATGCTCTATGGAATCATTATCAACATTTTCATGAGTATTCCTAGAGATGAATTTAGTTAAATATTCTAAGATCAAAGGATATGCTCCTATGAATAGTGTGAAGCTATTAAAATCATGTGTATAACAAATTAATTGCAGCTCATATGTAGAACATATAGAAGTATCAATACCACTTGCAGAAGCTATGTGCTCTAGAACATGATGATTCTCATTAGTGAAATTAGAGAAATTTTCAAAATCTAGGATATACTCATGCAAAGATTTCAGAGATGAATAATATGAAGATTCCATAATGAGATGAAAAATCATATTTTAAGAGATTTTCAAAGTTAGTGCAAAGGACAAGTGTACAACTATAAAAATGGCCTTAAATGCTTGATTTTTTATACATTTTCCAATGCAAATGAATAAAATAGAGGGTGTTTTAAGGATTTAAGTCAAGTGTAGCAAGTTATATGTCTGATATTAGTCCAAAACGGCAAAATTATTCTTCTCAACACACTCTTGATGCGATTTCAAGTTAATGCCAAGTCAAAATATAGTGAAAATATGTCAAAATAGACACTTTTTAAACCAAAACTCGATGCAAAAGAGAATAACAAAGGGTGTTGTGAGGAAAATGATGATGGAAATAAAATAATATCAGTAATAATGGCCACTTTTTTCCAAAATACCCAACACAACACGCTTTTAGAGCCACTTAAGGTCAAATCCTAGTGAAAATATAGCAAAAATAGGCTATTTTTCATAGTTTTTCAATTCCAAGACCTAGTAAAAGGGGTGTTGTAATGAATAGCAAGAGGTAAAGAAAATAATATTAATGATATCAGTCACCTCAATCCATAAAATTGATCACAACACGCTTGGAGTGCAAAATAGGTCAAAGCCTAAGGCAAAAATAGCCAAAATGTGTAGTTTTTCACCGAATTTTCACTACAAGAGCCCATTAAAAGAGTGTTGTGAAGATTTTTATGAGTGGAATAAAATTATTACCCTAAGAAAAGAAAATTAATTCTAAAATAACTTTCACAACATGCCTATGGTGCAAGTTTATAAAGTCGATAAGGCCAAATTTAGTAAAAATTGTTGTTTTTGAAGCCCTAGGTTTGAGATCTTGGGACAAAATGCTATGCAAATTTTTTTAAGTCTTATTTATGATGGAAATTAAATACTCTTAGATCTGAAAATTATTTTCAAGCTTGAACATGCAAAATGCCCATGCAAATTTAATGAAAATGCATCAAAATTGCTAGTTTTTGTTTAAATTCTCTATGCAAAAATGCAAATATTTTAAATCTAAATGCAAATTGACACTAAAATAAAAGACTACAGACAAATTTTAATTTGAATGAGCCTCTAAAATTAGTATAAAAATCTGAGAAAAATATTTTGCCTACTAACCCTAGATTTTGGAATTACTAGGTTATATGAAAATTGTCAAAATTTCTACAAAAACCTAGCAAATTAATAATGAAAATGCAATGCAAATTTTTGAATTTTTAGATTTTTATGTAGTTTATATCAGATCTGATGCAAAAATCATGAATTAGAAAAATTTAGAAAGAATTGATGCAATTTAGTAAGCCAAACAATGCATTTTTTTTGTATTTCCCAAATTTTTCATTTTTTTGAATTTTTCTCAATGCAATAAAATGAATGACTATATGAATGAATGAAATCAATACAAATATGAAGACACACATTCAGAAAGTTTCAATTTAAGTCTAGAAACATGGGTTCACCAAAATGCTTAGGGGAAAATTGCATTTATTTATGTTCTAGTGTTTTGATGTTTAAATCCTCCTTTCCACTATACATTCAAGGATCTAGGGTCGAGTGGAGAGCACTATCATACCCTAGATCGCTTGTGAGATGTAGGGAAACTATGATTAGGGAATTTAACTATCAATTTTCCTTCTCCTACGCTCAATTGACCATTAAAAGCCTAATTATGCAAATACGGCAACAAATTGATGAATAACAGAAAAAGCTCTTGCAGACAAGAGCAAAATACCAAATCACAGAGTACCTATTTTTGGGGCTCCGAAGTGGAATAGTCGGGGACACTGGAGTGGGCACCCTAGTCCAAGGTACTAGTTTCTTATGGGATTCGGACCTCCTTCCGACACTGATCAACCCTGTAGCTTCTGTTTCTAAAAATTTATCTGCGGAGGACACTAGAATGAGTACCCAAGTCCTAGAAATGCTCTAGTGTCCTGCTTCTCTTCAAATCCTGAATCCTTGATTCCTGCCAATCCTTCCTGCAACTTCACTTTTCCCAAATGTGACACCTGTAACCTGTAATCACAAGATTTAGTTTGGGGCTTGTGATGTTTAGAGGCTTGCCTCAGTCAAGCCCTAGAGGACACTTAAGTCTTCGAACACCATTGTCAGATAAAAAGTGCATGCCCTTGTGAGGCAGAGGCAAAAACCAAAGGAATCAATGATGAAAACATGATATTATGTCACCTTGTAGTGAAGCTCTCATGGGAGGAAGATGCTCTTCATTCCATGAGGAAATTGATGCTCAAATCTGCAAATATCAACACACAAAACACACAAGTCTACTCTTGCAACACAATGAAAGCCTTGAATACCTTGAGAACACTTGAACATCACAATTGCCATCTAGTTTCTAAATGAATGCCTAAGCATGATTATAAATGCAACTACAAGCACTCCCACCAAGATTTTAAAAATCAAAACTTACTGTGTCAACAAAAGGACCAAATAACAGTCATAAATTGACACTTGGAAATTAGGGCTGCCCTAAAATAGGGCAGGACTAGGGTGCGGGCGCCCAAGTCCTCCCCCTATTTTGGGCAAGGTACAGCTCAAGGGGTCCACCTAGGTCCAATTTGTCATGGAACCTAGGTCTCATTCCATTGGGATACCAAAATATGAACTAAGATGTCCTAAATGCATGCTAAAGACCTGGGAGCTAAACCTTATGAGAGAAAAGCCCCCAAGGGGACATTTTCTGACATTACATGTTGCAACATTTTTTATCATATATTGTAGTTACGAGTGCCCTACTAGACATACATGAAAATGTGGAAGCATAGACAAGGCAAGTGAATTGATTCATAAAATGCCTCAAGGAAATTTGATATCATGGATACCCGCTCTCCTGCAAGCACTTCAAGTCATGCCTGCGGTGATGCAAGGCTTTCCCATATCACCGCAGGCATGACTTGAAGTTCTTGTGGGAGAGTGGGAGATGTGGGGCTTTCAATTGCATGACTACCAAAGAACATATGGCATTAAATAAATGGACTATATTAGGATAGTCTAGGGTGATAGAGTGAAACAATAATGGCAACGACTATCTTCAGTTTTACATATTTTTCTAGGCAAGATAAAAAGCATATGAACATACCACTCCGTAGTTATCATTCTCTAGTTATTCCCCATGTTTGTGGCTTTGGTGGGATTACACATTTTATATATTTTTGGATATTGAAATTTTGATACCCGCTCTCTCGCAAGCACTTCAAGTCATGCCTGCGGTGATGCAGGAAAGCCTCGCATCACTGCATGCATGACTTGAAGTGCTTGTAGGAGAGAGGGTATCCATGATATAACATTTCTTTGAGGTATTTTTTGAAATAGTTTGCTTGCCTTGTCTATGCTTCCAAATTTTCATGTATGTCTAGTAGGGCACTTGTAACTACAACATATGATATATGTAAGTGGTATATGAGATTCAATGGTTTTTAGGGCATTCATTTATGATATATGTTCTTGTTTCAGTCATCTTATTAGGTTATATTCTTGAAGGAGTCTCTATTGTTTTGTTGTTATTGTTTTATCAGCTCCTACATTGATTTTCCTGAATTCTACCCAAGAAGCCCTAGATGATGGTGTAGATGCATGTTAAAGGTAGATATCATAGTCATATAAGTAGGGAATAATGAAAAAATAATGGAAAAGGTAGGCAAAAAGAGTATGGGATGCTTATAAAAGAACCTAGAGGACAGAGGATAAAAGACACACAAAGATGTTCATGTTACTAAATTATGTTCACACCTAATTTAGCAAGGCCTAAATTGCAGTTGTTACAAAAGGGATAAAAGAAATTTTTTAAAGTACATGATCACTCAATCAAATGCCTGCTATCTTGGCAAGAGAATAGTAGAGAATTTTTTATCAGGATAATGTTATAGCTCAATTAGAGCTGTCAAACCATCCTGATAAGTGAAATTTTGTCTAAGGATAAGAGAACAGACATTCAAGGAATCACATGTATCTAACTGATTTTATCTTTCAGTTACGATGTTATTGAACTATTCAAGTACCACAGTTCAGTGCAAAAGAAAAGGTATTTATGAACTATCATTTCATCATCATGTTTTAAACATGTGTTTTAAATCAGATTTAGTTGTTTTATGCTATGCATTTGATTCAGAAAGAAGATATACATAAATCATTGCATAAGGTAAAATAACTGATTATATTCAAGAGAGTGTTTAAATCTGTCCCACACAAGTTGTGGGAATGACTAAACTGAGCCAATGTAATAAAGCATGTAAGCTATACATCTGAAGATAAAGTAAAGGAAAAGAACACATGAGGAAAGTGATATCCATCATTATCTTATCATGAAGGTTGACCCTCCTATCTAGCAATATTGTTGTGCCATATCTCATCAATGATCAAAGATACAAATGAAACTGCTACCATTGCATCTAAAAGAGGAGGTACAACTATAGCATTTAAGACAGGTACTTTTCCCATCTTTTTTCATGAATGAAGTGTAATATTACTAAAGAATAGATGAACACTCCTATATCATACAAAGTACAGTCATAGAGTGACAACATAAATAACCATACTATGGAGCAAAATGAGCAAGTTACATGAACCATCAAACAATTCTGTCATCATGTCATCATGAGCCCATATTCATATGAGAAGAATAACAAAGAGAGATGCCTCATATAGAGATATAGTCATACTTCAAAGAGGAGAAACAAGTATCAGAAAGAGTGAGACAATTTTAATGATCAAAACTTCAAGAAGTAATAACATTTAAGTCTCAAGGTAACACTTATAGAGCATATGAAGAAGGTGCAGGAAACTAAGAGAAGTTACAAAATGATCACTAAAGAGATCATGCAATAAAAGGTACAAGTATAGCATAAGGAGTAAAAGATATAAAGTGCAGATGTACATATGAACAACAAAAGAGAATCAAGAAAGATTAGTCTTGCTACAGGCATAAAGGGTATTGTGTGGTCGCATCATCATGAGGATGGCCATGTCTTCTATACCTTGCAATATTTATGTTTAAAAAATCCTTATTTCATCACTTTATAAGGTACAGAGGGGTGAAGAATCCATATATAGGCATATGAATACATTATCTCAACCATGAAAGATACACAAAAGATGATATTCATTTTTACAATCCTTCATTATTAAGCATGATCATAGACAGACACACAATGCCTAAATAGAGCAATAAGAAAGAGAGAAAGACCATTGTCTTTCAAAAGGTCAGCTGGCATATAAGGAGTAGTCTTGATTTGAAACAATCAAGTAACATGATACAAAGAGCTTCATGGGAACAATTTAAAGATACTAGTTGTCAGAGAAAATCACAAACGCAAGATGATAAAAAATAGTCCTCAGGTGGACCATCACCCCATGTTTTGTAAAAGAGAAATGAACCATATAGCATGTGAGCAAATCAATGAGGAGTAATAAGAATGAACAACATGAATATTATCTTTTGTTCACTTACAGAAATTGAAGACAAAGTTATGGAAAACACACAAAAAACAAAGGACTACTTCCTTTCAACCCTCTTTATTTCTATAGGAGATGAATATAAAGAGAACACTCAGAAAAGATGCAAGATATAGAGCAAGCCACAACTTATATCATGTGAGCAAATCGAAAAGGAGTTCATAGTATATCATAACATGGAACCTATCAAAGTTGTAAGAATAATGAAATCCTCATAGGGTTTATACCAAACAACTATCAAAACCCATATAAAATGCAGAAGGAGAAGTATACACAAAAGGAGAACAAAGGGTTTTGTGTGCTTTGCATTCCCACAGGAGAAGAACAAAACCCAATTCATTACTGCTACAGGAAAGTAAAAATGTTTGAAACCTTGTGTCTTTATGCCATTAGGGTCAGTATACAGATAAGATAAAGTTTTTACTTCAAACCCTAGGAGGGTTTTTGTATAAGAAGAGCTTTTCTTTTTCTTTAAAAAGACAATGTACATGTTGTATCCAACAACCATAGTAGTTTTGAGAAAAACCAACGCAGTTTACCAATTGGTGCTACATTTTTGTCAATTGGTAATATTTATGTGCAGGAAGGCTGAGAAAATAAGAGTATTCATCTCTTATTTTATCAGGAGAAGCTTCAAAGAACTAGTACAGAAGAGCCGTATCTTTCTTGTTTCCTTTTTCATGTTAAGTTTCAAGAACCATAAAAGATATCAAATGTAGATGCTACATGTATACAACGAGCATGGTTGCGGCCTGCAAGGATCTTTCTTTCAAAAAATGCCAAACTCACATAATCTTTTTTCGAAACCCTCATCATATATGCTGAGACTCAGTCAAGAATCACAAATGATGTAAGATAAAATGAAGCATTACCTTATATTGTGTTGTAGAGAGGAAGAAAGATGGCCTATAGACCTCGGGTATGTCATAGTGAGCTCTTAAGCCCCAGAAGCCAGTCGTCATGAAAATAAATACCAAGAGCATAGCATATACAGTAAGGAGAAAAGAACATGGAAGTGAATACAAAGAAAAATGCACCAGAAGTCCTCATATCCGCGACTTGTAGGCCATCTTGCATCAGAAAGCCAAATAAAAATGATTCAAACTATCAGAATGCACTCACCTTCAAGTTCTTGACAAAGATTCGAAGGAAAACCATGAAGAAACCTTTAAGAGTTGCAGAGAGAAATGAGGAAACTTCAAACCCTAAGCAAGCATGGCGGCAACTTGAGAGTGGAGCAGCAAGAATAAAAGTTAAGATGACTAGAGATTAGGGTTTTCCCTACTTTTGGTCAATTCCTTAGAACTTTCTTTTCTTTATCTTTGACTTCAATTTACAAAAAATCGTTATCAACTAATCCTTCACCGTGGTAAAGACTTAAAGTCTTAATAAAACCTAATGATTCAAATATCTCATGCCACAGGGGCCCGTGAGGGCATGATTTATTTTAAAGGGAAAGAGAACCCAGTATGCACCTTACAGTATCCTATAATTTTACTTAAACATATATTTAATAAGTCGATACAAGCACATACTACTATGCCCTTAAAGCAGAAATGGACATAGTCAATTTCCAATCACATTAACCCTTAGAGGAAAGGTAATGTAGCTTACAGATCTAAGTAAATTTTGGTAGCATAACGACATGTAAATTAACACTTTAAGAATATGAAAGAAGAAGAATAAAAGAAAGATAGACAAAAGAGAAGAGACACCAATATACGTGGGGAAAACCCTTTTGGGTAAAAAAACCCCACACTCCAAAGCATCGAACCAATGTATTAATTTGCAACAACAAACATGTTACAGTACACTTGCAGGCTCAAAGCCTTAACATGGAGATTTACATCTTGCTCCTCTAGAGGAAAAACTGACAGCATAACCCTGCATAAAACACTCCTCAATGCCTCCGTCTCAAATCCTTAATATATAGACTCATGGGAGCCCAAAATAAAACCATAATGTATTACCACGGGCCCAAATAAGATCCAAAAATACCATGGTAAAAATCCATATGACCCACATTTCCATGACATAAAATTCCAATGCCTAGGCTAAGTTTGGGCTTTCAGACTATTATTAGAATATTCCTTACACATGTAAGATGCTGTCATATGTTGTCATAGTCAACCCACCAACTTAGGTACCCAAAATATAGCATTTACCTCCTTTAGAAAGATGCCTATGACATACGTCATAAACTGTCATAATGCTAGTCAAGATTCCCAGTTCACAATTAGTAACTCCCTATAATCATGCTCTTATGCATCATAAGAATCTGTCATAAGAATCTTCTATAAATAAACCTTCCGATGACACCTTACAAATCACCACAAGATGTTGACACATGGCAAAGATGCCACCTTGGAAATCCCATGCCCCATTTTGGTGGAGCACAATTATTAAATAAAATACATTATAACAATTTCCAAATAATTACAGGAAAATAAGTAATTATAAATAAATAAATTCAGGAACTTGCAAAGGTTGAGATACCTTAATTCCCAACATTATTTTGCCTTTTTGATTTTTCTAAAGTCAAAACAAATGATGAAGAGTTAAGGCCGAGTGCCTTATATTAATTTTTGCTAAGGTATGAGGTAAAATTGAAGTCAAATAAGAATGATTTGAGGTTAGTAATGGATAATGATTATACATGGAGTGATAAGGTGCTATATATGATAAAAGATGCAAAGGCAAATGTATATGTAATGCACATAAGGAGTCATAAGGTTTCTTCATAATGTATTACATTAGGCATGAGGGCTTATTTTGTCTTGGCATCATCATTGATGCATTAATGTAATCATGTGAATGCAAAGGGAGAAATAGGTGGTTATTTTGCTTTTTAATCTTCTAAAGGGCAAATGCATTCAAATTTGTATGATTTTGCAACTAAGTAAATGTAAACAGATAATAAAGTAATGTAATTATAAATTACTTTATTATTTTGTCACAAGTTGTAAAATTAAGAAGATAAGACAAATTGTAACTCATAGTAAAGTAATCATTCAAGATTAATTTATTACTTGCTCACATATCCCAAAATCATGCAAATCTAGATGATGGAGTTAACTGAAGTCTTTTGGAGCACTTTGCATGGTTTTTTGGTCAAAATTGGAGAGTTTGGTCCACCTTTTGGTCAAAATTATAGAGGAGAGTAGTTTGGAGCTATTTTAGCTCGATTTGGGACAATTATAGCCCTTATTTTTAGGGATTTTCTTGCTTGCTCGTGGATCACTTTTGAGAGCTTATTTTTAGAGGTAGTTGACTATAGTTGACCTTTCTAGGTCTCTTGGAGAGAGCATATTATATATTGTAATAAAAACTTAGGTTTTTCTAGTTCTTTCCTTTTTTTCCTTAGATTTATAGAGATTACAGTAGGTTCTAGGTTCTATTCTTTATCTTTTTATGCAATTGTTCCTTTATTTTTTAGCTAAATCATGTGTCTACCTTTTCATTAATGCTTCTTATGTGAATGATTTGATGAGATTTTATTTTGTTTAACATCAAAACCTTTAAAATCATTGTCTCATTTGTGTTTGCATGTATTGAATAGCATTGAAATCACAGGTCTTAGGCTATGCAATTGGAGTAATTTTCTTTTATGTTGTGAAAACCCCTTTTGCCTTCAAGAAGAAAGTCATTTCCAGCCTCCCTTAGAATCATTTTTGTGATCATATTGCCAAAAGTGGATTGTGTGGATAGATTTTTTGAGATCTATTGTGAGTTAGATTTTGTTGTTTTCCATCAAAATTAGGTGCATCACCACTTTTCAGATTACAGTTTTAGTGCTTTTAGTAGATCCTTCAACGCTTTTCATATCAAAGTTATAGATCCATTGAAAATTACAAGGGAACCAACCCATAATCTTGAGTTTCAAGCTCACCATAGGTCACCCATAGCCTAAGTTTGATCCCATGTTACATAGGATTGCTGAGCTTCACGGCTTTGCATAACAGGTGCAATCCTACTCGTCAACAGTTTTTGGCACACCTGGTGGGACATTGAACTAATTTTTAGTTTAATAAATAACCTTTTCTTTCTACTATTTTCATACGAGCAATAGTAAATACAGCCTTTTGGAGGTTTTAATTCAAGTACCTGGCGATTCTTAACTTTTTAGTTTGATAGATTAGATTTTTTGCAACCTATGAGAAGGATTCGCAATAGCAGGTGCTATTTTATTTCAAGTAATTCTGGTTTTAGTTGTTTTTAAGCTTTTGAATGAGTAAGCATGTCTATCCTTCATGGGAACATGTCATATCATCCATCATATCATGAAAATGTTGCTAATCCACCATCTTATCAACCATATTAGATCAACCATGCTACTGATTTTGACCCAAATTCTATGGTTTTTCAAGCAAACCAGCATACCCAATATGTTTACCTCCCACCCACCCTTGCTCGACCTTCATATCAACATGCATATGTCTAAAATCAACCTCAAGAAATATCTTTGATATCAAATCAATTAAAACACGATCACCTCCAACAAGTTAAAGATATAAAGAATAGCATGAATGAAACAAAAAATAGATTGCTAGAAATCAATAATCAGATAAAGGAGATCAAGAGGCAGCAAGAGTATGAGTAGCAACAGGAGGAGATGGCTTATCAGGCCTACCTCTATGAGCAAGACTTGCTAACTCAGAAAAGACAATATGAAGAAGATCTTGCAAGGGAAGTTGTAGCCAAAGAGGAACAAATAAAACACTTGCTTGCACAAGCACAGAGGTATGAGGTCTAGATAGCTACATTCATTCTAGATTAGCCTATTCAAAATGAGGTTAGTAGGTATCAAATTCCAAGTTTCAAAATTTTTAATTTTTCTCAAGAGCCTGTTTGCATTCAAAATTAGTCCATTAATTCTCAGTATCACTCACATCAAGTACCTGAACCAAGTCATCACAGTTTTGAACAAACATGGCAGCCTTCTTGGACCAAATATTCTGATTATAAAATGCCAAATCTTGTTAAGGCTACCCCTCCCATACCAATCAAGATTCCAAGTTTCAATCCAACAGCTAAAGGTTCTTGCAGTCCTTATGCCACCAAATTAGAAAAATCAGATGTGGACCAAGAGGTTTTTGCTATTTTTACTGTGTCCTCAGCTGAAAATGAGCATAATACATATGTTGAAAGGTCTAACTCACATTTGATACCAAGTATTTTGCATTTCGATTCATTTGAAAATTTTTCTAATGTTGTTTAAAAGATGAATGAAAACAGAGTCTAGAGGTCACAAGGTGAACATCTTCAATTGCAAAGAAAAATTGCCCAAGTTCTGAGGGAGAATAAACTAGGTAAAGAAGAGGATTTAGTTTCTTTATTTGATCAGCTACCTACTTTTGTTGGTAATGATGAAGAAAGCATACAGGTACCCAACTTACCAGCTGATTTGAGACAACCAGAAGATATTACAGAACATGATACACTACTGGTTCATAGAGGCAAGTAGGAGATTGCTGCCTCAATTCAGTTAGAGGAGCAGTCAAGTGAACTACTAGAAGATATTCAATCTTTTCAATATAATTCTATATTTGATTGTCAAGAACCTGACTGTTCATCTTGTAGGGACCTTGCCACTTTGCTGAATTCTGGTAGTGATCAAAAGCCTAAACCAGTAAATGATGAAGACAACAAGGTAAAGCAGTTTTCTAAATTTTTTCCTTTTTCATTTGAACAATATAAGGCTAACCAGTTTGAGGACAGCAAAGAAAGTACACAGATGGAGCTTTTGGAAGAAGAGCAATGCTTGATTGAACTAACATCAGTGCCTAGTTTTACGCAGCAGAGTGATGAAATTCATCAAGATTCAGTACAAGATTATGAGTTTGATGAGATCATTTTCTCTAGTATTGTATACACCTAAAAATGACATGACTCTACTTAAATAAATATTTTAAATATTTATATCATCTTCATATTCCTCTATCAATAAATAAATAAATAATTTTATTTATTTGATTCACTTTCTCCCACTTAATTAAATAAATTACATTTATTTAATTAATTTAATCTATATCAACTTTATTCTTCTAAATAATTAAATAATTTTAATTATTTGATTAAATCATCCATTCTTCTAAATTTAAATAAAATGCAGATTTATTTAAATTAAATCTCCACAAAATAAAATATATTTGTATATTTTATCTATTCTTCAAAATTATCTACAAGTAATTAAATAAATTTATTTATTTAATTATACTTTCTTATCTTCTAAAAAATCTTCAATATCTTCTAAAAATAAATTCCTCTTGTCACGCAAAAGCAAAAGCTGAGTTAAAGCAATTTTAAAGCAACTTTGCTCTTAAATTAGAAAAATAAATTCTATTTAAGATAATAAAAATTCATCCTCATCAAGAAAGCAGTTAACTCAACAAAGCTTCTTTTTGAATGACACATGTCCTTCCATTCGCACACGTTCTCTCGAACATTCTTTTACGTTGATCTTCTCATCTCTTCTCCACCATTGATCTTCTCTCACACAAATCTATAAATACAACCCTCTTCTTTATTTGATATCCATCTATCGAGTAAACTTATGCTGCAGAAACCATAGCGCGCCATTGGCACCCCTACCATCACTTCACCTATCATCTATTCATAGTGTGTTAAAGCTCATCTTTAACACACTAAGTATCTAAGCCACTTCTCCTTGTCATCTTCAGGAATCGAAGCAAGGAAGCAAGCTTCCTGAGGACCATCTTCATCACTACAAGATCAAGAAAGAAAAGGTGAACAATGGAAGACGCAAGGTAAAAGGTTGTGAGTATCTTCTTCATTTCATTTTAAATCTCCTTTATCTTCATATTTCATTGATGTTTGGGTTTTTATTATTCATTTGATTATTCCTATTTTTACCCTTACATTTTTGGCACCCACCGTGGGGCCCTTGCCCCTAATCTAATAAAAAATCTAAGTTTTTGAGTCATAGGTTCTATACAGGCTTCTAATAGGTTCAAATTGGTGCATCTGAGCAATCTCGTGGTGCATCTACAACCTGTTATGGTGCACACAGTATTCTAGCACATATATCTTCCAAGCCGGTGCATCTACTCACTGTTCCGGTGCTTTTACAACTATGGATCATACATTACCTGTTCCGGTGCCTGCATCATCACAGCGCATACACCCTAATACACAACGCTTACGTTCCTTTTCATGACGCATATGTTAAAACTACACTTTTGTCTATTCTTCCTGTGCTTTTGACATCTGTCCTATCCCATCTGTAAAACGACGCTTATAGCCTCTGTTTCTGCGCATTTAGACTGTATAGCGGTGCATCTGATCTGTCACTGTGGTTTTTAGGATTTCTTTTGAATTTTCTGGTTAATGCTAATGTTTGTTTTGCAGGAGTAAGAGCTAGATAGATCATTTAGCTGCATTGGTTAATTCACTTAGATTAATTAAGGGAAAAAGTAAAAAAAAATGCATGCATACAAATCTCACGTAGTCTTTAACTAGGAGGACAATAACTGAACCACTGCTATCTTTGCATATTTCTATCTTCCTTAGTTTAGAATATTGCTATCTCACAAATGGAATGAACATATCTTTTAAACACTTTAAAGTTAACAAATGTGTGAGTGCCCAAGTAGATAGCACATTTAGTTTTTTCCCTTTTAACTAGGTTGGATTAATCATTGTCTTCTGTGACTGTTGAATGACAATAGGCTTATGCTCTCCCTTTTACTAGGTGACCAGAATGCTAGACTTGTTATTCCCTTTGTATAACCTTTAGAGGGGCCTACCCTTGGATGCCTGCCTGTCTAAGTGGGAATGACCTTGAGTGGAAATAGGCTAAAGCCAAGCCCTACTGATCCACTTTAAATAAACTGTGCTTGAGGCGAAAGCTTCCTGCAATGAGTGCTGCTGTGTTACACCAATGACCAACCTCCCCCAAAACCCTCCAAGGCGTAACCCTCAGAGGCTAGGAGATTCCATAATGGAGAGTAGTGCCTCTACACGTGTAACCACTCGAACAGTTGCCTTGACTACTTAGCCATTTGTTTAGTATACCAAAACCCCTATTTGTTGACGCAAAAGGTGGAGCCTTTGAAGCGACCCTGATTCATGTGATTCTTAGTAGAGGTAGTAGGGACAATCCTAAGGTTCAGTGGGGGTACGAGCCTAAGGAAACCTAGATCTGGTATGCGTGAGAAGTGAGTGCTGTGGAGGGGAGCTAGTGCTACCAGATCCTGGAGCTACATGCTTTGAATATGCACAGCCAGGGGATTCAACAAAAACTATCCTATCCAGCCTAGGTTGTACTTGTATTTGTGTTAGAAAGTCCAAAAATAAAAAAAAATAACAAAAGATAAAAATCATGAAAACTTTTATGTGTTTGCTATGTCTTTGCCATAACTGAAAATCAAAATTCTCAAAAGACCAAGTTTTCAAAACCAAAAATAGAAGTTTTTTGAAAAACGTTCCAAAAACTCTGAAAAACCAAGTTGAAAACCAGAATGACGCATTTGCTAAGACTTGCAGCACATCTAAACACTGTTGTGGCGCATTTGAAAATAACCAGATTGGCGCATTTGCTGCGACTTGTGGCACATTTACACTCTATCCTGGTGCATTTACTGCTGCACATTCAAACTAGAGAACTGTTCTGTACCTTCCAAGAGAAAAATTTTCAACTTTTCAAAAGCTCATTTCAAACCTGTCTCAATTGTTCCAAGATCTAATTAGAATTGTGCAAGTCAACCATTTCCCTCTTTTTCCACACCATAACTATTTTTCCCACACTACATCATCCAAAATCTCACAAAATTCTTCCAAAAATCAAACAAGGTTAGAACCAAGCTATTCTCGATTGCATCAAACCTCAAACAAACCTAGTGAGTCTCCACTATCAAGGATCACTTATCCTTTTCTCTCAGAACTCTACTAGTGGCTTGTGTAAGACTAGTCCACATCAAGTAAACAAATTTCTATCATCCTTAGACTACCATTTTGTACACCCAACTTGTTTGACACCAATAGATCTAAGGAGAACCTTGCTCAAATCTTGTCACATTCTAGCACCCCTTGTCAAAACTTTCAAACTCACTCCATCCCATCTCTAGTCACCTTGCATGGTCTTAAAGAGGTCACAAAAAAAAAAGATTGAAATGGCTGAGAAAACTATTCCAAACTCTCACGAAAGTGATGAGGAAATTTCTATGGAAGAGGTCCTCCAAACACAGAAATACTGACGATTTCAACACATAATGGATAAGGTACTTGCCCAAGATCCTACCAAATTCTTTCTACACCTAGCACAACTAGGAGTCAAGCTCCCTAAAGATTTTGATGTAGAAGCTCCAAAAGAACTTGAGGAAGAGAGAAATCCTGAAGGAAGCACACATTAGGAAGTACTCACAGAGAAAAGCAAAGCAACCATTGATTCTACAGATGCCTTGAGCTTAATGACCCAATAGATCCAAGCTTTACAATAACAATTCACAGACATGCAAATAGGAGCATCAACTAAACATTACTCCCTTGAGGATATTTCACCATATCCTTTTGATAGGACCTTGATCATGTTACCTTTTTCCTCAAAGTTTGAGGTGCCAAAATTTGATAAATATCGAGGAAAGGGTGATCCTAGGGACATAAGGGAATTCAACGCTGCTTGTCTTGAAGTTGCACACAATGACACTTACCTTATGTGACTGTTTCCAAGATGCTTAGGAGGACAAGCCATGGAGTGGTTTTCTAGGTTACCACCAGGCATTAGAACATTTAACGAAATTGTGGACAAATTTGTCACACAGTTCTCCTATAATATTAAGCATGACACCTCAATCTTAGATCTTTGTAACACCAAGAAAAAAGGTGGGGAATCTTTCACTGCCTTCCTACAAAGATGGAGAGAATTGGAAAGTAAGTGTCCACATCAAATGCCTGAAAAACAAATGTTGGAAATGTTTGTCCATAACTTACAAACTGACCTAAGCTATTAGATACAAATGCAATGTCCTACTTCCTTTAGCAAGGTCATTGAGATGGGTCTAATCATTGAAAAAGTTTTAATCGCCAAGAGTCAAATAAAGCTCTATAAGGACACTCCTAGTACCAATACCAACACTGACAAACCAAGATTCTAGACAAAGAACAAGAACATTGTGAACGATGGGGTGGTAGATGCCAAGAATGCGGCAGCAAAGCAACCAATCTTCAACTTATCGACTCCTCAAAACAACCCCCCGTAAAACAAACCAAGAAACACTGAATCACAATTTACAAATTTTCAACCCAGGAGAAAATTCACACCTTTGGGAGAATCATTATAAACTGCCCTATGAAAGCTTGTCACAAGTAAGATCATAACACTTCCAACGGCACAAGAATATGAACCAAAAGTCAAATCTCCTTGGTAGAACGACAACAACTTCTGTGAGTACCATCGAAATAGGGGGCACAAAACCAATGACTGCATTGCACTCAAGCACATATCCAAGATTTGATCAAGAAAAAAAAAGTGTCACTTGATAGATATACCTCTAATAATGATCACCAGACATTCAAGGATCCTCTTCCCAACTACGAGCAGGGAGGGCCTTCCAACCGAAACAACAGTGGAAATAACAATGCCAATTACACAAATGTCACCTTTGACTATGTTGTTAACCACATCTCGAAAAGTGATTCATGCATCAATGTGATCACTATAAACAAGGATCTAGATTGTAATGTTACCACCTGCAGTAACAAGGTCACTCTTAGAGGAGACTCCACCCCTCTGGCTAATCAGTACAGTATCTTGGATCAACTCCATAAGACACCTGCACATATCTCCATTCTAGAACTTCTACATCTGTCTTCGTCCCATAGGGCCATTCTTGACAAAGCTTTATCAGAAGCCTCCGTTCCAACAAACCTTGCTAAAGAATAGTTTCAAACCATGGTAGGTCACATTACCTCACCTCATTCCCTATCATTCACTGAAAAGGATGATATGTCAATAACCCAACCTCATAACGCCTCTCTTCATATCAAAGCCTTCATTCACAAACACAAGATAGAAAAGGGTCCTAATCAATGGAGGAGTTGGTATGAATATTTGCACCTTAAAGCTAATCCTTGCATTGGGGTTTGGAGAGAAAGATATAGATCCAAAAAAGAAAATCACTATCAAAGCCTACGATGAGGAGGAGAGAACTTCCAAAGGAATTGTTACTTTACCAATCAGAGTGGGACCTATAGTAAAAGATGTGGCTTGCCAAGTCCTTGATATGGAGCTAGCATATAACATTCTTCTTGGGAGACCGTGGATACACGCTCTGAAATCAGTGCCATCAACATACCATCAATGTATCAAATTCCCCTATGAAGGTCAAGAGATCACCATCCAAGGTGATCCCAATCTGTTTCAGTATTGCAACTCCATTCAATCTAAACTTGAAGTTGTGAATTTGAACAACCGTGCCTCTACTTCATCTTCGTCTTGTGTTGACCCAGCTTCACTTGCTTTCTCTTCAAAAACATGCCAACTTGACCTCAGACTCAAAGATAAGGGCTTGAGTGAGTACTCAATCTCCCAATCCCTTTGTTTAGCACAACTCCCCCTATCTCCCAGATCTTATGGGAGACCTACCTTGAGCAAACCCAAAGTAGATAAAACTACCAAAGGTCTGTTTGTCAAATGGGGAAGCCTCAAAGATGAGAGCGATGAAAAGGATATCCTACAATGGTTATACAAGGATGAAGGCAATTCATCAACACAACAAGACCATCACACTATACAAACTAAACAATATGGTCAAGGATTCCAAATGCTACAAAGAATGGGGTATGAAGGACACAGTCCACTAAGTGCAAGACAAGATGGGATCACTGAACCCATCCAACCTCATACCTTGACAGCCCAAGACACTATAGGGCTAGGATACACTGGCGCATCAAGAACCAATAGAGAAAATAAGAATAAAGGCAAACAACTAGAAACATTTTCTAGTAATCTAGTTGATCAAATTCAGCAACTACAACTAGGGAGTGAGACTGATTCCAACGAATATGAATGGGATAGCCTCTTTGATCTATCTTGTGATGAAAAAAGGTATCGACGTTGTCCACAAGTATGACCCAACCCATGCAAATGAGAGACAAGGTCCAAGGGCTAGACCACTAGAGTCCGACCCGCATAATAACGATAGTGAAAATCGTGAGGAAAGAATGATACCCCCTTGATGGATCTGCTAATGAGAGTACCATCCCAGACCTTGTCCGTGCTTTTAATGACCTCCATAACAACTTTGCCATCAAACCAGACCAACCCAATGACCCCTTACCATTGGTGCACCCTGAACTCATAGATTGGGACTTACAAGGTACTACCCCTGAGCTTGATACCTTTGAGAACAATGAAGCCATCATAGACTATCTTGAGCTTAGAGATCATATACCCATAGGGGACCACCGAGCTGGCTATGCCATAGAACTCAATGACAAGGCCTATTTTGGAGAGAGTGCCAAGCCTTTCAGTCTCAAAAATGTCAAAATGAAAGAAAGATCTAATGGTGAAAACTGTTCTGCGGTAATGTTAGATCATGAAAAAAGTAAAAATATAGATGTATCCAATGGTGAAAACCTATCTGAGGCACTGAAGGATGGAAGGCTTGACCCTCTACCCAATCTTACACATCATGAGAGATCTTCAATCTTGATAGAACCAGCAGAGTCGATCAATGTTAGCACAGTTGATAATCCTAGAATGATCCATATGGCATAGTCTCTAACTGAAGAAGAAAAATGAGCATTCACTGACTTCTTCAAGAGAAAACAAATCAACTTTTCTTGGACATATGCAGACATGCTAGGGATAGATCTGACCCTCATAATGCATCACTTATCCTTAGCTCTAGGAGCTAAACCAGTAAAGTAAAAACTCAGAAAGATGCACCCGCACATGGCCCTCATGGTGAAAGAAGAGCTAAAGAAACTGTTAGATGTCGGATTCATCAGACCAATAGACTATCCTAAGTGGGTTTCAAACATAGTAACAGTTGCCAAACCGGATGGCAGAGTCTAAATATGTAATGACTTCAAGGACTTGAACAAAGCTTGTCTGAAAGATGATTTCCCCCTACCAAACATTGACATGATTGTAGATCTCACGGTAGGGCACATCATACTATCACCAATGGATGGTTTTTCTGGATATAACCAGATAAAAGTTGCACCTGAAGACCAACACAAGAGTGCATTCACATGTCCTTGGGGCACCTATTGTTGGTGTGTCATGCCATTTGGTTTGAAAAATGCCAATGCAACATATCAGAGAGCTATGACCACAATCTTCCATGACATGATGCACACTATAAAGGAAGACTACATTGATGACATTCTAGCAAAATCACTCACAAGAGAAGGACACCTAGCAGTACTAGAAAAAATCTTTAATAGACTAGAAAAGTTTAATGTGTGCCTCAATCCAAAGAAGTGTGTGTTTGGAGTTACCTTAGGTACGCTACTGGGATACATAGTGTCTGCAAATGGAATTGAAGTTGACCCAGCTAAAGTGAAGGCCATCATGGAAATGCCACCTCCTAAGAATCTCACTCAGCGAAGGTCCCTATAGGGAAAACTACAATCTATCAAAAGGTTCATTTCTCAATTGGCAGACAAGTGCCACCAATTTTCTCACCTTCTACATAAGAAAGTCCCTTTCAAATGGAATGATTCATGTGAGCAAGCATTTCAGCAGTTAAAAGAGTATCTTATGAAGCCACCTATATTGATGCCACCGATTCAGAGTAAACCTTTGCTACTATATATCTCAGCTACACCAACAGCTCTAGGAGCTCTCCTCGCACAACAAAATTGTGACAGAAAGAACAAGCAATCTACTATATTAGTCGAACACTTGTTGGGTATGAACTGCAATACACGCCAATTAAAAGAGCATGTCTTGCTGTGGTCTTCACCTCACAAAAGTGGCGTCATTACATGTTGTCACATTCTATCAAACTAATAGCAAAAATTGATCCACTCAAGTACTTACTCAACAAGGCAGCCCTAACAGGTAGATTGTCCAAATGGGTCATGCTGCTCAGCAAATTTGACATTGAATATGTAGACAGGAAGGCAATAAAAGGCCAAGTACTTGTAGACCAACTAGCAGATGCACCTCTAAGAGATGATAGCCCTTTGAGCTTTGAATTTCCAAATGAATCTATCTTTCACATAACTACAACAACCTGGAAAATGTACCTCAATGGGTCATACACTCAGCATGGATCAGGAGCATGAATCTTGTTGATCACACCTAGTGGCGACACCATCCTTAAATCTTACATATTACTCTTTCCTTTCACTAACAACGTGGCAGAGTATGAGGCCCTTGTCATTGGTATCAAGCTAGCAGTTGAATGGAATATCAAAGAACTTCAGGTATATGGTGATTCATAGCTAGTCATAAATCAAGTAAATCATGACTACCAGACAAAAGATGAGAAATTAATCCCTTACAAATGGATGGTAGATGACTTCAAAGAATAGTTAGTCAAGATTTCTTTTGAGCAGATACCACAGATTGAGAACAAAGCTGCAGATGCAATGGCAACAATTGCATCTCTCCTCAATATTCCAGATAATCAATCATGTTACGAGTTCTTGGTAGAGCCAGTGTCCTGTCTTGCATATGACACCCCCAAATCCCATATCATTTGTGACATTGTTGGAGCTAATTCCCCCCTCTATGGAAAAATATTTTCCTATCTTAAAGAGAATACCCTCCCACCCGATCTCTCTAGTAACAAAAAATGAATCTTCATCCACCAGGCATCCTAGTATGCCATTGTCACCAATACCCTATATCACAGAGGTCTCAATGGTACTCTCCTTAGATGTCTTGATAGTGAGGAATATCAAACTACCCTGAGCAAAGTACATGACGGTATATGCGGGACCCACTCTAGTGGCCCTACCCTAGCCAAGAAACTCATACACATGGGATACTATTGGCCAACCATGGAACAAGATTCCTATCATTTTGTAAAGAAGTGCAAAAAGTGCCAAATCCATGGGAACTTGATACATGCACCAACACAGGAGCTACAACTGTTAACGACTCCTTGGCCTTTCTGTCAGTGGGGACTCAACTTAGTGGGCAAGATCCATCCTCCTTCATCAAGCAGCCATAAATTCATAATCACTACCACTGAGTACTTTACAAAGTGGATTGAAGCCGTGCCCTTAGCCAATATCATAGGCAAGCAGATTGCCTCTTTTATCTTGAACTATATCATTTGTCACTATGGTATCCCTTTGTTCATTGCCACGGATAATGGATGACCTTTCAAAAATTAGGATGTCAGGGAACTTTGTGACAAATTCCATGTCTAGCACTGCTTTTCAACCCCCTACTACCCCCAAGGCAATGGCCAGGCAGAGGCATCAAATAAAACTATCCTAAAAATTCTAAACAAGACTATTAATGATGTCGGCAGTGATTGGCATGCCCAACTAAATCCAGCGCTGTGGACATATCATACAAGCATCCATACACCCACAGCTACAACACCATACTCCTTAGTCTACGGATCTGAAGCTATCTTGCCCTTTGAAGTCGAGATCCCATCCTTGTACGTTTCGTTAAAAGGTCTCATATCTGATGAAGAGTACAGAGTAACCAGACTTCAAGAGTTAGAGCTGCTCGAAGAGAGAAGGCAATAGGCCTTTAACCACCTAAAAGCTTATCAATAATAGATGTCCTGAAGCTATAATCACAAGGTCAAAACCTAAGTATTCCAAGTTGGTGATCTTGTCCTCAGAGAAAATCCCAGAAATCAGCAAGATTGAGAGAAGAAAGGAAAGTTTGAACCCAACTGGTTAGGTCTCTATGTCATCATTGCAGCCTATGGGTCAGGGGCATATCAACTAGCTACAACTGAAGGTGAACTATTTGATGATCCTATCAATATCATGCATCTTCAGAAGTTCTACACCTAAAACCCCAATGCAAGGGAGTCCTAAAAAATTCAAAAAAATTGAAAAAGTGATAAAAAACAAACAAAAAAATAAAAAAAATGGAAAAATAACAAAAAAATCATCCTCTAGTGAAAACCTAGCAAACAGGTGCTTGGGATGGGTACCATGATTAAAACCTGGCAAACAGGCATCATGTGTACTTTTAGTTTTCGTGCAAATAAAAGCAAGTGGTGAAAACCTGGTAAACAAATGCTATCTATGACAAACCACTTCCTCCACCTGCTGTAACCTCATGTCTCTTATGTCCATCATATCATTCATCTTGAACTTGTCGAACTATGTCACCTCTGAGCTATCACGTAGGCAAAACCATTCTCAATGTGCCCCCGAGGCTCTGCTCCGCTCCACTCCACTTCTTTCCTCTCCATATCCTTCGAGTGTTGTTTGTCCTACTGTCCATACCATTTCTACACCTCTACCATCACCTAGATCTTAGGTCCATTAGGTTCACCCCGAACTACATTGCCTCTACGTCATCACATAGGCAAGGCCATTTAGCAATCATCCCCCGAGGCACTAGGTTAGTCCCTTAGGTTTTGTCTCTCCATATTTGTTTGTCATATCACCCATAATAAGTCGATCCTTTGTCTAAACTAGGGGCAACTCCTCGACCTAGTTGCAGACTTGGATTCTTGAATGCCACATGTTCTAAGAGGATACCAATAAGGATTGTGATACATTTCACCAGACGCAAGCACGCACAACAAAAATGCACTTCCAAAAAAAAATCTTGGCACAAAACATCAACTTGTCCAAAGCAAAACAAAGCACCATACCAAAACACCCAAAACAATTCTATATCAATTATGGAAAAAAGACACATCTAATGCAAGAATGTTTTGTGAACAGGATAACTTACAAAGTCTTGGATTTTTGTTATTATGTCTTCCTATGCTACTCAAGGATGCCAAAAGCTAGAGATGCTATGATAGGGGCATAATCTTTTTCTTTGTCTACTATTTGTGGATTAAACTTTAGTAATGTGACAACTTTTGTCTAATGACATGATCAACAAAAGATCATCAAGGACTTAGAAGGTCTAAACACAAAAATGGGCAATCCTTGTCTGTTGAAATGCAAGAAGTATTCAGGTCATCTAGATTCAAGTTTGACTAGATGCTTGTATCAACTTGCTATATCAAAATCCATGTAAGGAGTACTCAAGTCATCTCGGTCTAATTATACTTAGATGCTTGTATTTTCTTACAACATTTCAAAAAGAGAAAAGAAACAAAAAGTGCCCAATGATGAAAGCAAAAACTTGCAATATCAAGATGACAATCCACGTCCATCCCATATCCAAAAATCTATATCAACCATATAATAAGAAAATCCTGTAGTATATCAAATGAAAGCCTGTATTTCTTTATTTCTTCTCTTCTGCCTATCTATATCATCTCTGTGTCGATTGAGTACATTTGGACATATCAAAAACATAGCATAGGTAACATATCATATCACATGCGATAGTCATTCACATGATTTAATCATTTGCATACATAATAATTGCATTAGGTCATTCACATACAATTACATCCGCATATCATCTCAAAAATAAAAAAACATAGAGCTGCATAATCATATCAATACCATTTACATTTACATTTGCATATCAAATCATCCTAAACATCCATCTAGTATGCATCACATATACAAAGCATCATAAGATAGATTGCATCCATAACATGTGCATGTAGAACATCAATAATTGCATCATCATATAATCATCAAAACATGTCCAAATGTACAATATTTCAAAAACATCTATCCATCTCTCAGAGTCATATCATAAAATATATACAAGGTACAACAAGATGGTGATACATGTCTCAAGGCAAAATAGTACATATATAGGCTATCTCAGCCATAAAAAATGTGTACATCAAATCAAAAATTGGTAGAAGTGTCCAGGTATGGCTAACCTTGCTGTCGTGGAACACTACTCCCTGCGTTGCCCTCTCCTCTATCTCCCCTTGACTGCTGGGGGCCCCTCACTGATCCTACAAATTGAGACCCACCTGCCCTCTAAGATGCCATAGACAGGCTCTTGAAGCTAGGCGCACACTGATTCGCTGACACTACCTCGTGGTATAAACCTCTATAATACTAAGCCTGAGCCTACACTTTGGCAAGCTCACTCTGTACCTAGGCCAATTGCATCTATGCCTGCTGCACCTGTGAAACCAAAAAGCTAGAAGTACCATCTGTACCCATAGCTGCCACGACTACATCTCTCTTTGCTCTCATCACCCGCATGCTAGCCAAGGCTGTGTGTCTCTCTCTAGATATCTCTGATATCCATCCTGCATCTGCATCTCTGTGAGACTCTGCTGCTCTCAGATGGGCCCTCAGATGCCTAACCTGACTCTATTGTCCAACCATAGCCTGCTACTATAAGTCAGGCTATGAAGCCTACCCTACTTGTCCCTGTCCTTGTGCCACCTGTTGTGCTGGAACCTGTCCCTACACCTGCTACGAAGCCACCTACTGTGGTGGTGACATCTGTCTCTGTGGTACCACCTACTGTGCTGGTATTTGCACCTATCCTGCAGCCTATGGCTAGGCAACTGCCTGCTGAGCCGAAGGTCCCTCCCAAGACCTCCTCCTCTGTCTCAGTCTGCCACCTCCTCCTCCATGTACTCCATCGTCTCCCTAATCTCCTTTCCCCCTCCTCTGTCCCCCTCTCCTCTTGCCAGCTCCACCCTCATCATCTGAATCCTCCTCATCTATACGAGGATCCAACTCTCTAGGTCCTAAGTATCTAGGAAATAGATGAGCGGGGAACCACTCCTCATAGTTAGGTGTCATACCCGCATCTACTATGTCCCTCCTCATTGACCAAGCTGCATGAGGAATCTGCTGAAAGTTGGTTAAAGCCTCCTCATATGATGCCACGGGACCCCACCTGAATCTCTCTGCATGGGTCCTTGCAAATCATACCTATCCCTGTGGTCTGCCCTGCACTCTACCAGACTATCTTTGCACTCTGCTCATGATCTGTCTCTCTAATATATACCTAGTCCTGCCAATAAGCCATCGAGTTTGGAAGCAATAGGGCAACTCATCGGCCTCATCATCCCATACCTCACAGCCTAGGTATGGGCGCCAGATAACTAGATCCACGTTATCCAACGTGTGTCTCCAATACTCAAGCTTTCCCAGCTTGTGCTGGGAAATCACACCTGCATATCCATAACTATAGGGCTCACCCCTCTGCCTGTGAAAGAGACATATCATCTGTGTGGTAGCTATATGCTCCCATAACCAAAACTGCAACAAAGATACACTTGCTAACAAGCTGGCCCCTCTATGATACATGACCTGGTGCATATCCTTGTATAAGTGTGCTAGCATGCACACACCCCATGCATACTGAGTCCCATTGGTGATCATGCTCTCCAACACCCTCCCCCAGCCAATTGGGAAGCCGTGTGACCTCCTATCGGGGCATACTATGCCACCGATCAATCCTGCCACTATCCCCGGGAAGTAGTCATAGTAGTCATGAATATCCTGCCACGAAATCACTTGCTCAACCAACTCTGGGTCATCAAACACATGTCTACACTCAGCCAAGCTAGCATCATGCTGTGACTCGTACTCTACCGATTCACCCTAAATCGGGAGGTGCAAAATTTGGTACACGTCCTCTAGAGTGATCACCATCTCCCTATTGTCGGTAGATGGAATGTACCATCCTCACTATGGAATTGCCCCACTATTGCAGTCAACAACCCATGGTTCGGGCAAATCTCAGGCATGAAACAAATGTAGTGAAGACCCATAGCACCAAGAGCATCGCAGTCAATCTCTATCAACATATACCATTGCAACAATGGAAAAGGGAACTGCTCTCGTGACATAAGGGTATCCCGGATATCCTCCTGCAATCAGGCGAAGCATAGCATCAAAGAAATCCATATCCAAGCAAATTTACTCAAAGCAATCAAACTATCCTATCATTGACTTAGCATATCAAATTAATCAAAACAACATATCATCTCTTGACTAGATTCCCGACAATCTTGGAGATCACTATCAATTGACGCATTGATCCAGGTGCCAATTGGGTTAATTTCGTTAAGTCAACTGATTTTCCTAGTGCAAATGCACCGATCCAGGTGGCAAAGGCACCAATCGATATCATATGTGCCTCTTCACCGTGAATACGCCAATCCTTGACGTGTATGCACTGTTCGGGTACATGCGCCACTTCTTGTGTCATATGCGCCATTCCACAATGGATGTGCCAACTCATAGCCTAGATGCACCAAACTATCATATGTGCCATAAGATCTATCATATGCACAACTTAACAGCATATGCACCATTTCAAAGAGCATATGCACTAAACTGCAGTTCGGCGCATCTGTCCTAGCTTTTTTTCTAAGCATTTATTTCCCTAATAAATAACTTTTAGTGAGTTTAGATGAACTACATACCGGTGGTCCTACCTCAACTGGCTGATCGAACCGTCGGACTTGCTCAAACTGGTGCTCCTCACGTAGAATATGCATCTTTATGTCGACTACTCTAGCTTCCATACTCTCCTAAGTTCTCAAAGACCAATCCACTAAATACAAGTGTGCAAATGAATAGAACTTGTGGACCCAACTCCTATATATAGCAACTGAACCATAGCTGACTGTATTGTTGGGAATTAAGGTGTCTCAACCTTGGTAAGTCTCTGCATTTGTAATGTTTGTATTTATTATTAATTGCCTATGTTGTAAATAATTGAAAATTCCACTGTCATATTGTGGGATGTGGCACGGTGATGTGTCAATCCTACATGGATTATGACAAATTGGTATTTTGTCCTCACATGAGGAGATAGGCCTCCCACTTAGTGGTAGGAATATTCTGCCATGTGTCGGCATCTTTTGTGTTGTGTAAGAAATGTTTGACTGAAATGGTTATGACGGATTCCTATGACGGATCTATGACATGTAAGAGTCAAAAATAGAAGTTTGTAAGACAGGTAATGACATGTGTCATGAAGCATCTTTGAATGAGGCATATTTGGGTGCCCCAAGGTGGAATATGATGTGTTGTAAGAGAATATGCTATTTATAGCATGTGTATGACATATTCTCTTATAGTTGTAAGTTGTAACCACTATGACAAATTCTATGACGGTCGTGTTGTAAGAGCATCTGTCATAGCCCATTTTTGCAAGTGGTAACCTCTTTGGGATGGGAGCTATGGACAAGTGTCAGATACATTCTACAATGTTGACCAAGTGTCCTTAGGCGTCGGTTTTGGTCCAAGATGCCATATTGGATGCCCATTCCAAGAAAGGTCCAAAATTGCCTTGTATGATCTATTTAAACAGGTGCTTGGAGATGGATTTTATATCACAAGTTTACAGGTACTGTTATGCTACCGGATTGACTCTAGACATGAGTGTCGAAGACCAATGAAGCTTGCATTGCAAGTGTATTGTAAACATTCTTTCAGATTTGTTAATACATTGTGCAGGTTTCTGAGTGTGGGGTTTTTCACCCGATAAGGGTTTTCCCCACCGTAAATCTCTGTCTCTCTTCTTCTATCTTCTTTCTAGCTCTTGTGTTTTGCTACAATATCTTATGTTAATGGTTTAACATATTTGTAATAGTTAGGATAAATTTGAATTTGCATAGCCCTCTCCTCAATAGATTAGTGTAGGAAGCATTTCCGCACACCTAGCTTCCTTTCAGTTGGTATCAGAGCTTGATCACCTTTGGTCCTAGTTGTTGGGTAGGGGTTTTTTGAGCTAATCTTAGGTTGAGTGGGAGTCTGTGCAGAGCATTATGTATCTTATTGCAACAAGAAGATGGCAAGCACATCAAAAAGGTTTGAAGTAGAGAAGTTCAACGGCAGTAATTTCAAGCTATGGAAGCTCAAGATGGAAGACATGTTAGTTGACCGAGACCTTTAGGAAAGTGTGAAAAGAACTAAACTAGCTACAATGTCACAAGCTGACTGGGATCTCAATGATTGGAAGGCTAAGGGTCTCATAAGACTTAGTCTTGCTGATTCTATGTTGTTAATGTTGCAAGTATGGGCCTAACTGGTATTGTCATTGATGTCAACATACTTCTGTTGCATTAATGATAAGGATTGGATGAGTTATATGTTGAGGATACTGAGAAAATTAGTCTCAATAAGGAACAGTGAAGAACAGTGATGATAGCAAGGTAAAAGCTCAAGACAGGTTAAGGATCAGAGGATGTGGATTAAAGGGTTTCTATATATGAGTCTTAAGATGTTCTAGTAGAGATTTCAAGGGTTCGCATGAAGATATGAAGAAGTTGTGATCGCTCAAGTAGAACCGGTTCTGGTTGATGTTCAGAGGTGACAGAGTGTTACAGAAAGGTCCGGTGAGATCCAGAAATGCATTTTCCTGCTTTGCGGATTTGAAGGAGTGTTGGGGAAGTCCTTATTGTGTGTAATCTTGATTTGTTCCTAGTTTGAAGATCTGGAAGCATCTATTCCTTTCTGACAGCAATGGCAGACTATGTTCTTGACGTTCCGGATGAAGAAGAGAAGGATTTCAGTAAGTAGAGGAAGTGCGGATGTTCTTGGAGATTTAGGCAAGCTTGTGGAGATCCTTGGATCGAGTTTAATTCATGTTGATGATCTGCATTAGAGTTGGGACCTGGAAATGAAGAATAACTTCTAGAGAATGGTGTTCCTTCTGTGACTAGCCAACCGGATGAATTATACATCTTGCGGATGTTCTTATGAGTGTTAGCCGACTTAGATGATCATTCCTAAGTTGATGTAGCATATAAATAAGGGATTGCAAGGTCATTTCAAGTGTGGGTGTGGAAGATGAGTGTGTGGTAGCAAGGAGAAGAGCGAAAAGTAGAGCAGAAGGTTTGGGCTTAAATGGAACTGACTCAAGCATGATGAAGATGCTATTTACCATTTCAAGTATCTAATACTTATTCTTTTGTAGATAGTGAGTCTCTTGTAGGCAGTGAGCCTCTTGTGAGCAGTGTGCTTGGGTAGTGAGCCCTAATTGGCATGTGCCATTTTGTTCTTTCTATTCTTCTAACAGAGAATACATTCTTGGGTTAATCACCCCGTGGTTTTGCCCTTAACTAGGTTTTCCACGTCAAAAATCTTGGTGTCTCATGTGTTGATGTGTTTCTGCTCTTGATTTCTTACATTGTGCTTTCATAGTTGATCTTCTATTATGTTGCTAATTAACAATGTGGAGTTAAGTATTTAAAATAAGAGAAATTTTTATACAACTGATTCACCCCCCCTCTCAGTTGTGTGCCCTAAATCTAACAATTGGTATCAGAGCCAAGTTCCTCTAAAAGGAGCTTAACCACTTGAGGAGATCTAGGATGTCATCTTACAAGAAGGATAGTCTGAAGTTTGATGGAACCAACTTTGCTCTTTGGAAAGGTCACATGAAATGTCACTTACAGTGTATGGGTATGGCATACTGGTCCATGGTTACAAAACTGTATGTACCTCCATAGGGTGGTCCGACAACCCTAAATGAAATCACATATGCTAAAAATAATCTGTAGACCATAGAAGCTCTTCTAAGTGCATTATGTGACTCAAATCTCTCAAATGTTATTGAACTTCCAACTACTTTTGAGATTTGGCAAAAACTAGAACTTTTGCATGAAGGAGACTAGTATGTTAAAAGTGCAAGGTTACAGAGTCTAAAAGGGAAATTTGAAAAACTAAAGATGAGAGATGATGAAAATATTACCACTTTTATGCCAAGAGTGAATGAGTTGGTTTGTGGAATCAAAAATGCAGGTGGAATCTTGAGTGAAGATGAGATTGTTGGCAAAATTCTCAGATCTCTTCCTGCTTCCTATAAAATCAAGGCTGCTACAATTGAAGAATTTAGAGCTCACACAACTGTCACAAGAGATCAATTGGCTGGTAAATTGGCTGCTTTTGAGATGGCTAGGTTTTGAGATGATCCCCCAAAGACTGAATCTGCATTCAAAGCCAGTGCCTCTGTAAAAGGAAAACAAAGGTTTGATCTGGGAGAAAACTCTTCAAGGAAATCATCATGGTACGAAAATGAAAGAAAAGACTTGGAAGAAGAAGAAGCTGAAACTGCTCATCTTGAAGCTCTTATTAGAAAAAAACTGCCAAGAGGATCCGGTAAGTATGAGGGGAAATTGCCTTTTAAGTGTTTTAACTATAATAAGATTGGTCATTTTGCATTAAGGTGTCCGGAAAGATTTTCTAGGCCAAACACTAATAGACCAAGATTCCAGAAGAATTGTTACTATGCTCATGAAGGAGATGATGAAGGAGTAACAGATGATGAATCAGAGAAAGGAGACAAATCCAGAAGTGACTGGGTGTTTGTTGCCATCAAGGAAGAAGATCTAATGCCCTCTGAATCTATCAATCATAGAGTTGAAGAAAAAGCCTTGGCTACCCAAGTTGAAGAGAAGGATGATTGGGTCATTGATAGTGGTTGCTCTCACCATATGATAGGTGACAAAAACAAGTTCATAGATTTGGAAAGATATGAAGGAGGAGTGGTAAAGTTTGGTGATAACTCTGCTGGTAGAATCAGAGGTAGAGGAACTATCTCTTTTGATGGAAAGAACAAAACCGGTAATGTATTATATGTTGAAGGATTGAAGCACAATATTCTCAATGTTGGATAGTTGGTGGACAAAGGCTATGATCTCAAATTCAAGAATGGAAAGTGCATAATTTTTGAAAGTTCTGGAACAGAGATTGCATCTGGTACCCAAACAAAAGGTAACATCTTTCACTTGGCTGGTACTGGTAAAAGTTGTTTATTTGTTCAAGTTGATCAGAGTTGGTTATGGCATAGAAGAATGTGTCATGTGAACTTTGATAATATCATCAAGATAAGCAATACTCAGGCTGTAAGAGACCTTCCAAAATTGGTAAAACCTACAAATAGTTTGTGCAAAGAATGTCAGTTGGGAAAACAAAGTAGAATCTCATTCAAAAGCAAGGAACAATCTTCTACCGGATTATTAGACTTGGTTCATACTGACTTATGTGGTCCGGCAAGAATCAGGAGTGTGCAAGGTGATAGATACTTCATGTTGCTAATTAATGACTATTCGGATGATGTGGGTAACCTTTTTGAAAGAGAAATCAGAAGCTCTTGAGAAATTCAAAATATTCAAGGCTATGGTGGAAAATGAGACTGGATTTGAAATTGAAATGTCTAAGGTCTGATAGAGGTGGTGAATTCACGTCTGGTGATTTCATAGATTTTTGTGAGAAATATGGAATAAAGAGACAATTGTCTATTCCTAGGACACCACAGCAAAATGGAGTGGTTGAGAGAAAGAACCAGACCATCCAAGAAGCATCCAGGACCATGATGATGGAAGCAAATGTTCCCCAGATCTATTGGAGGGAAGCTGTCAGCACTACAGTCTATACTCTCAATCGAGTTCAAATTAGAAGCAATATCAGTAAGACTCCTTATGAACTTTGGTTTGGTATTACACCCATTGTAAGGTATTTTAGAGTGTTTGGTAGCAAATGTTACATCAAGAGATATGAAGATCTAGGCAAGTTTGATGCTAGAAGTGATGAAGGAATATTTTTGGGTTACTCTACTCAAAGCAAAGCATACCGGTGTTATAATAAGAGATTGAGAAAGATTATAGAAAGTACTAATGTGAAGGTTGATAAAGGAATTGAAAAACCCTCAAAGTTTTATGAGTATGACGAAGATGATCAGAATAATGGTCTGATTCAAAGTGCTCAAATCTCTTCTGAAAAACATATTGAAATTGATCCTGTAAGTCAGGAAGAAGAGATAAGATTCAATGAGCCTGATCAAGAGTTAGAAGTGCAAGAAACTCCCAAAGTTCTGAGGTATGTGAGACTAAACCATTCTAAAGACCAGATCATAGGTGACAAAAGCAAAGGTGTACAAACAAGAAGAAGAATTGCTCAATATTTAGATGAGTATTGTCTAATTTCAAAGATTGAACCTAAGACAGTAAATGAAGCCTGCAATGATGAAAACTAGACTAAGGCAATGGAGGAAGAACTGATGCAAATTGAGAAGAATCACACTTGGGATCTTGTTCCTAGACTTAGAAACAAAAATATGATTGGAACCACATGGGTCTTTCAGAACAAATTGAATGAAGCCAGTGAAGTGATCAGAAATAAGGCCAGATTAGTTTGCAAAGGTTAAACTCAAATAGAAGGAGTTGATTTTGAAGAAAATTTTGCTCCGGTGGCAAGAATTGAAGTAGTTAGATTATTTCTTGCATTTCCTGCCTTCAAAGATTTCAAAGTGTATCAGATGGATGTCAAGTCTGCCTTCCTGAATGGTGATTTGGAAGAAGAAGTGCACATTGAGCAACCAGATGGATTTCAATTGTCTGACAATGGTGATATGGTTTGTAAGTTGAAAAAGGCACTGTATGGACTGAAGCAAGCCCCAAGAGCCTGGTATGAAAGACTAGATAAACATCTCTTGAAGATTGGTTTCAACAAAGGTACTGCTGACAGTAATTTATATTTCAAAATTGATCATGAAAACATCTTAGGTGTTGAAGTGTTTGTTGATGATATCATTTTTGGAGGAAAAGATAGTTTGTGTAAAACTTTTACAAATCAAATGAAAAGTGAGTTTGAGATGTCCATGCTTGGTGAAATGAATTTCTTCTTGGGTCTGCAAATCACTCAAACAAAGAAAGGTATCTTCATTTCTCAGACCAAATATGCAAAAGAATTGTTGAAGAAATTTGGGATGGAAGACTCAAAGCCAATGAACACTCCCATGGCAACCGGATGTAAATTAAGCAAAAATGATGACTCTCCTAGGGCTAATCAGACAATGTACAGATCAATGATTGGAGGACTATTGTATCTCATTCAAACTAGACTAGACATTATGCAGGCTGTTGGTCTTGTCACAAGATTCCAGGCTGATCCTAGAGAATCTCATTTCATGGCAATCAAAAGGATTTTTAGATATCTAAAAGGGACAGTTGAGTATGGCCTGTGATATCCCAGAGATCATGATTTTTCTTTTCATGCATATACTGATGTAGATTGGGTAGGAGATGTGGATGACTAGAAGAGCACTAGTGGAGGAGCATTCTTTTTGGGGAAGAGATTGGTTTCTTGGCTAAGCAAGAAACAAGAGGCAATATCTCTGTCTACAACTGAAGCAGAATATATTGCAGCAGCAAGTGGTTGCACTCAAGTATTGTGGATGAAGCAGATGTTAAGAGATATCAAAGTGGAGTATGAGGAGCCTATCACAATTTTCTGTGATAATTCAAGTGCAATAAACATATCTAAGAATCCAGTGTTGCATTCAAAGACTAAACATATATCCATCAAGTTTCACTTCCTAAGAGAACAAGTGAACAAGAATGAAGTCAGATTGGAGTTTGCGCCTTCCAAGGATCAGATTGCAGACATCTTTACTAAACCTCTGCCTAAGGACTCTTTTGAGTATCTACGGGAGAAGTTAGGGGTTATTGCCCCGCCGGTGATGAACTAAGGTGCACTAAGGTGCATTAGTCCAGTGCATATCACAGTCACATCTTGTGGTTCAGACTGATGATGGGGAGCTGCTACTTAGGGGGAGTAGCAGATATGATTCTGAAGTGGTAGAATTGCAAGTATGTGCCCTTTGCCATTGATGTTAAAGGGGGAGAGAAGACATGTGAAAAACAAGTGGTTGCTGATCAAAGGGGGAGCAGTAATAGGAGAGAAGAGATATGAATGGTTGTTGCTGATAGGGGGAGTTGTGATAGTAAGGAAAAGTTCTTATCTTGATGGTCAAATCTATTTTTCACATCATATGTTGCCATCAATGACAAAGGGGGAGATTGTTGCAAGTATGGGCCTAACTAGTATTGTCGTTGATGTCAACATACTTCTGTTGCATTAATGATAAGGATTGGATGAGTTATATGTTGAGGATACTGAGAAAATTAGTCTCAATCAGGAACAGTGAAGAACAGTGATGATAGAAAGGTAAAAGCTCAAGATAGGTTAAGGATCAGAGGATGCGGATTAAAGAGTTTGTATATATGAGTCTTAAGATGTTCCAGTAGAGATTTTAGGGGTCTGCATGAAGATATGAAGAAGTTGTGATCGCTCAAGTAGAACCGGTTCCGGTTGATGTTCAGAGGTGACAGAGTGTTACAGAAAGGTTCGGTGAGATCCGGAAATGCATTTTCCTGTTTTGTGGATTTGAAGGAGTGTTGGGGAAGTCCTTATTGTGTGTAATCTCAATTTGTTCCTAGTCTGAAGATCTGGAAGCATCTATTCCTTTGTGACAGCAATGGCAGATTGTGTTCTTGAGGTTTTGGATGAAGAAGAGAAGGATTTCAGTAAGTAGAGGAAGTGTAGATGTTCTTGGAGATTCAGGCAAGCTTGTGGAGGTCCTTGGATCGAGTTCAGTTCATGTTGATGATCTGCATTAGAGTTGGGACCCGAAAATGAAGAATAACTTCCAGATAATGGTGTTCCTTCTGTGACTGGCTGACCGAATGAATTATACATCTTGCGAATGTTCTTATGAGTGTTAGCCGACTTAGATGATCATTCCTAAGTTGATGTAGCATATAAATAAGGGATTGCAAGGTCATTTCAAGTGTGGGTGTGGAAGATGAGTGTGTGGTAGTGAGGAGAAGAGCGAAAAGTAGAGTAGAAGGTTTGGGCTTAAATGGAACTGACTCAAGCATGATGAAGATGCTATTTACCAGTTCAAGTATGTAATACTTATTCTTTTGTAGATAGTGAGTCTCTTGTGAGCAGTGTGTTCAGGCAGTGAGCCCTAATTGGCATGTGCCATTTTGTTCTTTCTATTCTTCTAACAAAGAATACATTCTTGGGTTAATCACCCCATGGTTTTTCCCTTAACCGGGTTTTCCACGTCAAAAATCTTGGTGTCTCATGTGTTGATGTGTTTCTGCTCTTGATTTGTTACATTGTGCTTTCATGGTTGATCTTCTATTATGCTACTAATTAACAATGTAGAGTTAAATATTTAAAATAAGAGAAAGTTTTATACAATTGATTCACCCCCCCTCTCAATTGTGTGCCCTAAATCTAACAGTTAAATATCCATGAGGAGGCTACTGCAACACTCCTTTGGAAGAAGTTGGGGGATGTGTACCAAGCCAAATCCCTTGTCAATAAACTTTTCCTGAGAAAAAAGTTGTATTCTCTTCGAATGGAGGACGGAGGATCCATGGTTGAGCATATGAATGCCTTTAACATGATGGTTGCACAATTGACATCTGTCGATGTAAAGATGGAGGAGGAGGATCGGTGTATGACCCTAATTTGTTCTTTGCCAGACTCATGGGATCATCTTGTCATGGCAATCAGAAGCATCACATCCACATTCAAAATGGAAGAGGTGGTTTCTTCGCTGTTATCTGAAGAGATGCAGAGAAAGTCTTCTGAGGTAGCCAAAGAAGCCCTTGCAGTTCGTGGAAGAGCCAAGGAGAAAGGGAAGAAGAAGGACAAGAAAGCTGAGAAGGGTAGATCCAAATCCCGTGGGAGATCCAAATCTCTTGGAAAGTCCAAGGCTCTTTGTTGGAAATATGGCAAGACCAGACATTTTCATAAGGAATGCAAAGAGGAGAAGAAGAAAAAGAAGAAAGCTCCTGAATCAAATTTTGACAAATCACAAGATGACAGTGATGCCTTCATCGCAGCCCTGGCAACCCATGCATTTGATGATGTGTGGCTAATTGACTCTGGTACATCATTCCACATGACCTCGCATCAAGACTGGTTCACTCAGTATGAGGAGTTCGATGGTGGAAAGGTGTATCTAGGTGATAACTCCCATCTGAAGATCGTTGGTAGTGGAAGAGTCTCTATCTAATTCCCTGATGGTCGAGTGAAGGGGATCTCTGGGGTTATGCACATCCCAGGCTTAGCACGGAACCTACTTTTTGTAAGTAGTTTGAATGATACAGGTGTGCAGGTTGTCTTTTTGAAAGAAGGATGCAAGATGACTAAAGGATCTATGTTGCTTGCTAAGGGTACTCGGAGAGGTACTTTGTTTCAGCTAGAAGCATGCATTGTACAATGCAATATTTCTTCTGACTCAAGGAAGAGGGCAGCAATCACTTCACCCCCACCATCTGAATGAGCAGTGAAGAAATTTGTTGTTTCTAATCTTGATGGTTGTAATCATGCATTGGAAGTTAAACTTCCTGCAGAAAAGACAATGTTCTGGCATAAGAGATTTGGCAATATTGGTGAGAAGGGTCTGCGTACCCTAAAAAGTAAGAACATTGTTGAGGGGTTAGATGATTGTAATCTTGAGTTTGACTTTTGCGAACATTGTATTTATGGAAAATAAAATTGTGTGCATTTTTACTCGAGTTCTCATAAGTCTTCTGGTGTGTTGGACCTCATTCATTCTGATGTGTTTGGTCTTGTTAATGTTCCTTCATTATCAAAATCTATATACTTTGTATCTTTTATAGATGATTCCAGTAGAAGGGCATGGATTTATTTTCTCAGAAGCAAATATGAAGTCTATAGCAAGTTTAAGGAGTTTAAAGCCTTTGCTGAAAATCAGACTAGTAAAAAAGATTAAATGTTTGAGAACTGACAATGGTGGTGAGTTCTGTTCTATAGAATTCAATAAGTATTGCAAGGAACTTGGGATTGAAAGACATAAGACAACTACATACACACCGCAACAAAATGGAGTTGTAGAGAAGATGAATAGGACACTGATGGATAAGGCTAGGAGTATGCTTAGTGGAGCTGGTCTAGAACAAAAGTTTTAGGCTGAAGCTATTTCCACTGCTTGCTATCTGGTAAACAGATCTCCTACATCAGATCTTGTTGGAAAGACACCCATGGAGGTGTGGTTTGGTAGAAAGCGTTCAGTAAGGTATCTTCGTGTTTTTGGTTGTGAGGCATATGCACATGTGCCTAAGGAGAAGCGGTCAAAGTTGGAGAACAAACCTGTTAAGTGTATCTTCATCAGCTATTCTATTGGTGTGTAAGGATACAAGCTTTGGGATTTCATGGCTAAAAAAGTGTTGTATAGTAGAAGTGTCATCTTCAAAGAGCTTACAGCTTCTTCCACTGTTTTACAACTAGAAGAAAAAGAAAAGAAAGAGGATGTTGTTCAGTTTCCTCTCACCCCTGAGAAGACTGAATAGAAAGACAATGTTGGACCTGATGATGAGGAGAACTCTAGCAGCTTTGAAAGCTTAGAAGAAGAAGCTGAACCTCAACCTCATCTCTTGAGGAGGTCTACACGGATAAGGAAGCAACCTGAAAGGTTTGGTTTTACATTGCTTGATTCTAGTTGTGCTTATGCTTTGGTTACTAACAGTGATGAACCTATAACTGTACCAGAGGCTTTGGATATGAAGGATGCAGGTTCCTGGAAGGAGGCCATGGAGAAGAAATGACTTCTTTGGAAAAGAATCAAACTTGGGACTTGGTGCCTTTGCCTCCTAGATAGAAATCCGTTGGATGCATATGGGTGTTCAAGAAGAAGATTGGTACAGATGGCAGTATTGAGAAGTATACAGCCAGATTGGTTGCGAAGGGGTATTCACAAGTGGAGGGTATAGATTATGGTGAGATCTTCTCTCCCGTTGCAAAGCTGACATCCATTCGATTCCTGTTGTCTCTCGCAGTAGCTTATGACTTGGAGGTAGAACAGATGGATGTGAAGACAACTTTCCTTCACGGTGACTTGGAGGAGGAAATCTACATGTCACAACCAGAGCATTACATGGTAAAAGGTAAAGAAAATTTGGTTTGCAAACTTAAGAAGTCTTTGTATAGTTTGAAGCAATCCCCTAGGAGATGGTACTTGATGTTTGATGCCTTTGTGTTGTCAATTGGATTTGTGAGATTGAAATTAGATCACTATGTTTATTATAAGTTTGATGGTGATCGTATTCTCATTATTGCATTGTATGTTGATGATATGTTGCTCATTGGGAAGCGTAAGAATATGATTTCTGATTTTAAATCTCAATTGTCAGCTTAGTTTGAAATAAAAGATTTAGGGGCAGCTAGGTACATTCTAGGAATGGAAATCAGAAGAGACAGAACCAACAAAAAACTTTGGTTAAGTTAGAGTAAGTATGTTAAGACTGTGTTGGATAGATTCAGCATGGGAGATTGTAGACCATTGTGTGTTCCTGTTTCCTTGGGGACAAAGTTGTCTATTGAGGATTGTCCAAAATCTCCTAGTGAGGTGGAGGACATGAGCAGAGTACCTTATGCTAGTGCTGTTGGCAGTTTGATGTATGCTATGGTCTGCACAAGACCAGACATTGCCCAAGCAGTGGGAGTCCTTAGTCGATTTATGGCTAATCCTAGACGAGTTCATTGGGATGCAGTTAAGCGAGTATTCATATATCTGAGGGGTACTTCCAAGTATTCCATTTGTTATCATGGTAATGTTTCAGGACCTCCGCATTCTATTGATATTCATGGATTTGTGGATTCAGATTGGGTAGGTGACATTGACAGCAGGAGATCCACCAATGATTATGTTTTTACACTGTTTGGTGGTGCTATTAGTTGGATGAGTAAGTGACAACCTATTGTTGCTTTGTCCACAACAGAAGCTGAGTATATGGCAATAACTCATGCTTGTAAGGAAGCCATTTGGCTTAAGAGATTGTGTTCTGATATTAGTGTTGATGCAGGTCAGATCATGATCAGTTGTGACAGTCAGAGTGCAATTTGCCTTGCAAAGAATCCAACTTTCCATGCTAGAACCAAGCACATTGATGTTCAGTTTCACTTCATGAGGGAAATGGTTGAGGATGGAAAGGTAAATTTGGAGAAGGTAGATACTTTGAAGAATGTTGCAGATGCATTGACGAAACCAGTGGGCACAAAGAAGTTCAGATGGTGTTCGGAGTCTATGGGCCTCTCAGCCTATAGCGGTTAAATCCTATTTTTCTATTGGCTCTTACAAGGTGTTCGACAAGTGGGAGAATGTTGGGAATTAAGGTGTCTCAACCTTGGTAATTCTCTACATTTGTAATGTTTGTATTTATTATTAATTGCCTATGTTGTAAATAATTGGAAATTCCACTTTGTCATATTGTGGGATGTGGCACGGTGATGTATCAATCCTACATGGATTATGACAACTTGGTATTTTGTCCTCACATGAGGAGATAGGCATCCCACTTAGTGGTAGGAATATTCTACCATGTGTCGGCATCTTCTATGTTGTGTAAGGAATGTTTGACCGAAACGGTTATGACAGATTCCTATGACAGATCTATGACATGTAAGAGTCAAAAATAGAAGTTTGTAAGATAGGTAATGACATGTGTCATGAAGCATCTTTGAATGAGGCATATTTGGGCGCGCCAAGGTGGAATATGATGTGTTGTAAGAGAATATGCTATTTATAGCATGTGTATGACATATTCTCTTACAACTGTAAGTTGTAACCGCTATGAGAAATTCTATGACGATTGTAAGTGTCGTAAGAGCATATGTCATAGCCCATTTTTGAAAGTGGTGACCTCTTTGGGATGGGAGCTATGGACAAGTGTCAAACACATTCTACAATGTTGACCAAGTGTCCTTAGGCATGGGTTTTGGTCCAAGATGCCATATTGGACGCCCATTCCAAGAAAGGTCCAAAATTGCCTTATATGATCTATTTAAATAGGTGCTTGGAGATGGATTTTGTATCACAGATTTACAGGTACTGTTATGCTGTCAGATTGACTCTAGACATGAGTGTTGAAGACCATTGAAGCTTGCATTGCAAATGTATTGTAAACATTCTTTTAGATTTGTTAATACATTTTGCAGGTTTCTGAGTGTGGGGTTTTTCACCTAATAAGGGTTTTCCCCACTGTAAATCTCTGTCTCTCTTCTTCTATCTTCTTTCTGGCTCTTGTGTTTTGTTGCAATATCTCATGTTAATGGTTTAACATCGCTGTAATAGTTAGGATAAATTTGAATTTGCATAGCCCTCTCCTCAATAGATTAGTGTAGGAAGCGTTTCCGCACACCTAGCTTCCTTTCATGTATGACATTGCGACTACTTCCCATATCTGTTCCTCTAAACCATGTCCTATTTTCTCCATCCTAACCTATTCTTTCACCTTCTTCTTTGTGAGATTGTCCGTCTCACGCTTTCTACCATCTTCCCATCCAATCTCCTGTGAGGGCATCCTGTCATTAAAACTTGTACCAGGGGCAAATAGGGGCATGTATCATCGTAAAAAATTCTTATTCTTTGAAAAAACGTGATAAAACACATTGCATCAAAGAGGGGCAAAATGTATACACCTAAAAATGACATGACTCTACTTAAATAAATATTTTAAATATTTATTTCATCTTCATATTCCTCTATCAATAAATAAATAAATTATTTTATTTATTTGATTCACTTTCTCCCACTTAATTAAATAAATTACATTTATTTAATTAATTTCATCTATATCAACTTTATTCTTCTAAAATAATTAAATAATTTTAATTATTTAATTAAATCATCCATTCTTTTAAATTTAAATAAAATGCAAATTTATTTAAATTAAATCTCCACAAAATAAAATATATTTGTATATCAATCGATGACGGCATGGTTTGGTGGTTAAATCACTTGGTTGTAGCGGCAGCCACCAGAGTTCAAACCCCCGTTGGACCAACGAGCTCGCAAGGCTTTATGCCTTCACTGGGCCAACGAGCTCATAGGTTTGAAGTGTTCTTACTAGGAGATGAAGTCCCCCATGTTGTGGCCTCACCGGTTCATTGCTCTAGGCAAAAGCATTCGCGTGGAACTGAAGGGTGTGTCACACCAGCGTCACCTGTCATGTTAAAAAGTTTACCAGGCACATTATCTTTAATATATATATATATTTGTATATTTTATTTATTCTTCAAAATTAGATACAATTAATTAAATAAATTTATTTATTTAATTATGCTTTCTTATTTTCTAAAAAATCTTCAATATCTTCTAAAAATAAGTTCCTCTTATCACGCAAAAGCAAAAGCTGAGTTAAAGCAATTTTAAAGCAACTTTGCTCTTAAATTAGAAAGTTCTAATTTAAGAAAATAAAAACTCATCCTCATCAAGAAAGCAGTTAACGCAACAAAGCTTCTTTTTAAATGACACATGTCTTTCTTCCATTCGCACACGTTCTCTCAAACATTCTCTTCCGTTGATCTTCTCATTTCTTCTCCATCATTGATCTTCTCTCACACAACTCTATAAATACAACCCTCTTCTTCTTCATTTGATATCCATCTATCGAGTAAACTTATGGTGTAGAAACCATAGCGCGCCATTGGCACCCCTACCATCACTTCACCTATCATGCATTCATAGTGTGATGAAGCTCATCTTTAACACACCAAGTATCTGAGCCACTTCTCCTTGTCATCTTGAGGAATCGAAGCAAGGAAGCAAGCTCAAGAAAGAAAAGGCAAACAATGGAAGATGCAAGGTAAAAGGTTGTGAGTATCTTCTCCATTTTATTTTAAATCTCCTTTTATCTTCATATTTCATTGATGTTTGGGTTTTTATTGTTCATTTGATTATTCCCATTTTTACCCTTACAAGTATCATAGAGGATTTTTGTTCTAACATTGATAATGATCTGATGCCATGTGAATCAGCAGTATGTGATCAGCATGTTTAGGTCAAAGAAGCAAGCTTCCCTTCATTTCATTCATGTGAGCTAACTTTTCCAAATTAGGTTGAAATTGCAAGTGAAAATAGGATAGCAGATCTAAATCAAGACATCAGGAATATTAGCCAAAGGTTCATCATTGCAAGAGGGTGTCCAATCAGGGATTTAGCTGCCAGAGAGCTAAATAAGGAGACACATGTTATTGTTATACCCAAGAAGTAGATTGCAGCATTATAACATCAGAATGAGACCATTTATTCACTCCATAATAGCAGAATAAATGATCGTATTTAGATGGTGAGTGGTTTTGTTTTTATTCTTCAGAGAGTTTTGCAACATTCTACAGAGTATATTCTCATGAATCACATCTTGTCAGTAGCAAATCACCTTGCACAACATCCTTTCTTAATGAGAAAGGGAAGTTATTTTACAAAGCCAGTGAATGGGTTTGTTTGACAATGACCATGGCTGGTTAGTGTAGGGTATAGTAGATATTAGTTCAGTATTTCATTTTTGAAGAAGTACACATGCACATTTTGCTGGCCATGTCCTAAACAAGTTAGATTAGTTTGAATTTTAGTTATGTTTTGCCGCTGTAGTTTTCTATCAGTTTAAGTTGCAGAAGTTTTCAAAGTTTCAGGCAAGAAAAGACTCATATGCCCAATGGAATTGCATGTCTATTGGTTCTGTTTTGTTTAGCAAGAAAACACCCCTGAGAGTTCACAAAAAATGTTACTAAAATATGTTCACACCTAATTTAGCAAGGTCTAAATTGCAATTGTTACAAAAGGGAATTTTTTTTTTTAAAGTACATGATCACTCAGTCAAATGCCTGTTATCTTGGCAAGAGAATAGTAGAGAATCATTTATCAGAATAATGTGATAGCTCAATCAGAGCTATCAAACCATCCTGATAAGTGAAATTTTGTCTAAGGACAAAAGAATAGGCATTCAAGGAATGACAGGTATCTAACTGATTTTATCTTTTAGTTATGATGTTATTGAATTATTCAAGTACCACAGTTTAGTGTAAAAGAAAAGGTATTTATGAACTGTCATTTCATCATCATGTTTTAAACATGTGTTTGAAATCATATTTAGTTGTTTTATGCTATGCATTTGATTCAGAAAGTAGACATATATAAATCATTGCATAAGGTAAAATAACTAATTATATTCAAGAGAATGTTTAAATATGTCCCACACAAGTTGTGGGAATGACTAAACTGAGCCAGTGCAACAAAGCATGCAAGATATACATCTGAAGATAAAGTAAAGGAAAAGAACACATGAGGAAAGTGATATCCATCATTGCCTTATCATGAAGGTTGACCCTCCTATCAAGAAATCTTGTTGTGCCATATCTCATCAATGATCAAAGATACAAATGAAAGTGTTGCCATTGCATCTAAAAGAGGAGGTACAACTATAGCATTTAAGATAGGTACTTTTCCCATATTTTATCATGAATGAAGTATAATATTACTAAAGAATAGATGAACATTCCTATATCATACAAAGTATAGTCATAGAGTGACAACATGAAAAACCATACTATGGAGCAGAATGAGCAAGTTACAGGAACCATCAAACAATTTTGTCATCATGTCATCATGAGCCCATATTCATATGAGAAGAATAACAAAGAGAGATGCCTCATATAGAGATACAGTCATACTTCAAAGAGGAGCAACAAGTATAAGAAAGAGAGACAGTTTTAATGATCAAAACCTTAAGAAGTAATAACATTTAAGTCTCAAGGTAACACTTATAGAGCATATGAAGAAGGTGTAGGAAACTAAGAGAAGTTACAGAATGATCACTAAAGAGATCATGCAATAAAAGGTATAGGTATAGCATAAGGAGTAAAATATATAAAATGCAGATGTACATATGAACAACAAAAGAGAATCAAGAAAGACCAATCCTGCTACAAGCATAAAGGGTATTGTGTGGTTGCATCATCATGAGGATGGCCATGTCTTCTATACCTTGCAATATTTATGTTTAAAAAAGCCTTATTTCATCACTTTATAAGGTATAGTGGGGTGACAAATCCATAATACAGGCATATGAATACATTATCTCAACCATGAAAGATACACAAAAGATGATATTCATTTTTACAATCCTTCATTATTAAGCATGATCATATATAGGCACACAATGCTTAAATAGAGTAGTAAGAAAGAGAGAAAGACCATTGTCTTTCAAAAGGTTAGCTGTCATACAAGGAGCAGTCTTGATTTAAAATAGTCAAGTAACATGATACAAAGAGCTTCATGGGAACATTTTAAAGATACCAGTTGTTAGAGAAAATCACAAATGCAAGATGATAAAAATTAGTCCTCAGGTGGAACAACACCCCATGTTTTGTGATAGAGAAATGAACCATATAACATGTGAGCAAATCAATGAGGAGTAATAAGAATGAACAACATGAATATTATCTTTTGTTCACTTAGAGAAATTGAAGACAGAGATACATAAAAGACACAAAAAACAAAGGACTACTTCTTTCACCCCTCTTTATTGCTATAGGAGATGAATATAAAGAGAACACTTAGAAGAGATGCAAGCTATAGAGAAAGCCATAGCTTATAGCATGTGAGCAAATTGAAAATGAGTTCATAGTATTTCATAACATGGAACCTGTTAGAGTTGTAAGAATAATGAAATCCTCATAGGGTTTATACCAAACAACTGTCAAAACCCATATAAAATGTAGAAGAAGTATACACAAAAGAAGAACAAAGGGTTTTGTGTTCTTTGCATTCCCACAAGAGAAGAACAAAACCCAGTTCATTACTGCTACAAGAAAGTAAAAATGCTTGAAACCCTGTGTCTTTATGCCATTAGGGTCAGTATATAGATAAGATAAAGTTTTTACTTCAAACCCTAAGAAGGTTTCTATATAAAAAGAGCTTTTCTTTTTCTTTAAAAAGATAATGTACAGGTTGTATCCACTAGCCGTAGTAGTTTTGAGAAAAACCAGAGTAGTTTACCAGTGGGTGCTACATTTTTGTCAAAACCCTAGAATGGTAATATTTATGTGCAGGAAGGCCGAGAAAATAAGAGTATTCATCTTTTATTTTATCAGGAGAAGCTTCAAAGAACCAGTATAGAAGAGCCGTATCTTTCTTGTTTCCTTTTTCATGTTAAGTTTCAAGAACCATAAAAGATATCAAATGCAGATGCTACATGTATACAACAAGCATGGCTGTGGCCTGGAAGGATATTTCTTTCAAAAAATTCCAAACCCACATAATATTTCTTCAAAACCCTCATCATATATGCAAATACTCAGTCAAGAATCACAAATGATGCAAGATAAAATGAAGCATTACCTTATATTGTATTACAGAGAGGAAGAAAGATGGCCTACAGACCTTGAATATGTCAAAGTGAGCACTTAAGCCCCAAAAGCCAATCACCATGAAAAAAAATACCAAGAGCATAGCATATACAGTAAGGAGAAAAGAACATGGAAGTGAATACAAAGAAAAATGCACCAGAAGTCCTCATAGCCATGGCCTGTAGGCTATCTTGCATCAAAAAGTTAAATAAAAATGATTCAAACTATTAGAATGCACCCACCTTCAAGTTCCTGACAAAGATTTGAAGGAAAACCATGAAGAAACCTTCAAGAGTTGTAGAGAGAAATGAAGAAACTTCAAACCCTAAGAAAGCATGGTGGTAGCTTAAGAGAGGAGCAGTAGGAACAAAAGTGAAGATGACAAAAGATTAGGGTTTTCCCTGCTTTTGGTTGATGCCTTAGAACTTTCTTTTCTTCATCTTTGACTTCAATTTACAAAAAATCATTATCAACTAATCCTTCACCATGGTAAAGACTTAAAGTCTTAATAAAACCTAATGATTCGAATATCTCATGCCACAGGGGCCTATGAGGGCATGATTTATTTTACCTTTTTGATTTTTCTAAAGTTAAAATAAATGATGGAGAGTTAAGGCCGAGTGCCTTATATTAATTTTTGCTAAGGAATGAGGTAAAATTGAAGTCAAAGAAGAATGATTCGAGGGTAGTGATGGATAATGATTATACATGGAGTGATAAGGTGCTATATATGATAAAAGATGCAAAGGCAAATGTATATGTAATGCGCATAAGGAGTCATAATGTTACTTCATAATGTATTACATTAGGCATGAGGTCTTATTTTGTCTTGGCATCATCATTGATGCATTAATGTAATCATGTGAATGCAAAGGGAGAAATAGGTGGTTATTTTGCTTTTTAATCTTCTAAAGGGAAAATGCATTCAAATTTGCATGATTTTGCAACTAAGTAAATGCAAACAAATAATAAAGTAATGTAATTATAAATTACTTTATTATTTTGTCACAAGTTGTAAAATCAAGAAGATAAGACAAATCGTAACTCATAGTAAAGTAATCATTCAAGATTACTTTATTACTGGCTCACATATCCCAAAATCATGCAAATCTAGAGGATGGAGTTAACTAAAGTCTTTTGGAGCCCTTTGCATGGTTTTTTGGTCAAAATTAGAGAGTTTGGTCCACCTTTTGGTCAAACTTATATAGGAGAGCAGTTTGGAGCTATTTTAGCTCGATTTGGGACAATTATAGCCCTTATTTTTAGGGATTTTCTTGCTTGCTCATGGATTAGTTTTGAGAGCTTATTTTAGAGGCAATTGACTGGAGTTGACCTTTCTAGGTCTCTTGGAGAGAGCATATTATATATTGTAAGAAAAACTTAGGTTTTTCTAGTTCTTGCCTTTTTTGATCTTTACACTTTGAGAGAGAAAGAAGGTTTTGTAACTCATTTATTGCAGATTTCTAGAGATTACAATATGTTATAGGTTCTATTCTTTGTCTTTTTATGCAATTGTTCCTTTATTTTTCAGCTGAATCAAGTGTCTACCTTTTCATTAATGCTGCTTATGTTAATGAGTTGATGAGATTTTATTGTGTTTAACATCAGAACCTTTAAAATCATTGTCTCATTTGTGTTTGCATGTATTGAATAGAATTGAAATCGTAGGTCTTAGGCCATGCAATTGGAGTAATTTTCTTTCATGTTGTGAAAACCCCTTTTTCCTTCAAGAATAAAGTCATTTCCAACCTCCCTTAGAATCATTTTTGTGATCATATTACTAAAAGTGGATTGTGTGGATAGATTTTTTGAGATCGATTGTGAGTTAGATTTTTCAGTTTTCCATCAAAATTAGGTGCATCACCAATTTTCAGATTATAGTTTTAGTGCTTTTAGTAGATCCTTCAACCCTTTTCATATCAAAGTTATAGATCCATTGAAAACAACAAGGGAACCAACCCATAATCTGGAGGTTCAAGCTCACCATAGGTCACCCACAACTTGAGTTTGATCCCATGTTACACAGGATTGCTGAGCTTCACGGCTTTGCATAACGGGTGCAATCCTGCTCATCAATAGTTCATATACAATACAATGAAAAATAATGTGTAGGATAACATGAGATTGAATAGTTTCAATCCAACGTATAAACCTAAAATAAATGTCTACAAGTCATGATAATTCCTCACAAGCATGATAGTCCATGGAAAATGCAGAGGAAATGTTACTAAAGGAGTTTCTTATGACAACTCTTCAACCTATTTAGGAGGGAAGAGATGTTTGTAGAAGGTTGAAGGCTAAGATGAAGGTATAGATGACTGTCAAGTATGAATAATAGAGATAAAGTCTTAAAAAAAAGAGATAGTGATGATAGTGACAATAGCCTCTAGCTAAGAGCAATAACAATCATTATGGCCATGGTGTTAAGAGGTAAAGAGTGAAAGTGGGAAATAATGAAGAAATATTTACAAAGGACAACTAATAGACATGATTTAATATGAATATGTGATCAAGTGATCAAAATCATAATGTGAAAAGCTAATGTAAAAGATGACAATCATTATAATAAAATGATAGAGTTAATGCATTTGTGGGATCATTGCATAAAGTTTCAATTTAGAGGATTTGAAGGCATAGGCTACTTTGATTCAAGATGATGATGAAGTTCCTTCTTTGAAGGAACATCCAAGAGAATCAAAACCCAGAGGAAAACATTTTTGGGGTCAATGGGAGTAGTATCAAACTTTGACTCTTTATTGACCATTCATTCTCACAAAATGGAGTCTACTGCCCAAATTAGGAGTCTATGGCACATCAACATACAAGACTTCAAGCTATGTAGTGGGAAAAGAGAAAAAGGAGACCCCAAGCCCTAGTATAGGAGCAACAAGCAGAGAGCAAAGATTTAAGGAAATGGACTTCAAAGTAAGGCATGACACTTTCTTATAGATTCCCAAAAGGAGATCATAGCCATGACTATTCAAATAAACAATGATAGTCCATGGCATAACCATGAAGGGGGCATTGAAATTAATAATAACAGTGATAGGGTAGTATGACAGACTTTAAAAGATACATAAAGACAAGTAACTGAGAAGTTAAGAGGGCTTTTAAAACATCATAAATCTTGTCAAGGGTTCATTATCTTCAAAGCAGTATGATAAACTAATAAATATTTCCATCTCACAAAGTTTCAAATGAGGACAACCTACAAGTGTATTAAGGAGTGCATGGACAATATCTCAAGGAGATACCACATTCAATTTCAAGGTGTTAATCATGGGAAAGAGAGGTTTACATGAAGTGGGATAGTCCTTAAGAATACAGTTAGATGGTAAAGAGGATAGTCCATAAGATAATATTCAACCAAATACATAGTATGGACCTGGAGAATAGTCCTTATGGTGCATTTATATAATCACACCTATAGGTCTTATCAAAGATCATGACTTCATTAGGATATGAAAATGAGCACTAAACAATATACCTCACTATGAGCTAAGTGTGAATGACTTTAAAGACACACAAGATAGTGAGTTGCTAGTAGATAATTCATGATCAACAAGGATAGAGTTAAATAAGATGGACTGCGATAATCACAAGTGATAGTAGCCATTCATATGACAATGACAAGGGGTTTAATCACAGTCCACAAGACAGTCATAAAACAATAAATTCAAAACTCAATAGATGACAGTTCCAAGGCATTGTTAGAGTCTTCGTGAAGAACAATGTTGATGGAAGTGCTTATGACCCAGGGTAAGAATAATTCATGACAACAGGGAACTTTTAAAGAGTAGAATGCATGACCGAACCACAATGACAATGCACTATTAGAAGTTTCATGATATAGAGGATAGTAATCTTCAAGCGACAGTAGCACCAAAGGAGAGATCACAATGATAAGAAAGGCACACTGGAAGGTGAAAATTTTCTTCAAAACATATAGTTTCATTATTGATTGAGAGGGCAGTTTCATCCCAAATAAGATAGTGTTGAGGACAGTCACAAAGGTTGTCATAGTATTGTCACAAAAGACATCCTTGTAGAAGGGTAGTACTAGCTAAAAGGGACACTCAAGACAAGTGTTGAACAGATAATAATGGCAGGGGCATGCATATTCCAATGACAACATGGCAGGAGCATATACAAGATAGTGAACTGTTTGAAAAAATGCCTCAAAGAAATGTGGTCTCATGGTGAAGGAATGCTATGAAAAGCACATTGAGACCACATTTCTTTGAGGCATTTTTTTGAATAGTTCATTGCCTTGTCTCATGGTGATGGAATGCCATCACAATCCATAGCAATTTGCTTGTCATGACATTTTCTTGTAATAGCTCTCATGAGCTTGGAGATGTATCCCCTCCCTATTATATATGAACATATATGCATACTAAACCTTGCTTTACTGATCCTCTACACCCAAAGTAGCTTAAGTGTTGACTTAGTGGCAAAATTGCAATGTTCAAGATGTCAACTAACAAAATGACCATAGACAAACATTTTATCAAAACACATAAAGCTCGTATGAATTATGATATATAAAATATCAAAAAACCATAGCTAAACTCTTTTTTCTTGATTGTTTTGGAGGTTCCATTTCTTTCAGCATCATGCATAAGAGACTTTTTAATACAACTTTTAAAATAATATTTTTGAACCTTAACTAATACCATGATTTGTGAATTTATCATTTCTGATCCCCCAAATAAATATTCTCATAAAATTAAGCTTATCACATGAACATCATGAAACAAAAGAAAAATGAAAAATGAATATGATAGGGAGAGAGTGTTCAAGAGTTGAGTTACTTTACATTAGGAGGATCAAACTTGGCACTGAGGTTACTAAGTTTTGCATGAGCCTCTGCATAGTCCTTGAAAAATGTATCCTGATCAATTGCATATTTCTCAACATATACTTGTAAAAAAATCTAAAATCTAATCAACACTTTCCCTATTATTGAAAGGAAATCAACTATAGGCATCCTCTAAAACTTTATTTCAGATGCATGTTATATCCTTCACTGAGTTGAATTATCTAGTAAAATATTTCTCAATTTTTTCAAAAAGGAGAAAAAGATTTCCTACAAGACTTAAGATATTGGCTTAGAATTATTAGTATGTTATGTCAATGGAAAGATTGATTCTTTTGACATATTTCATCAATATTCTTCATCTTCTTTGAACTTGCATAAGTTGACATCAAGCTTTGTTGGAGTTCAAGATGGATTTTAAAATGCCTAGTTTTGCAAAAATAAGGGCAGGTTAAAATGGAGTATTCTTTTTGAGCGTGAAGAACTAGAAAGAAAGAAGGAAATTATATTAACCACCACAAATGACTAGAGTAGGTCCATTGGGACTCTAAAGTACAACCAGTTAAAGAATCACCTTGAATCTAGGATCTTCAAAAAGAACAATGTCAATCGGCAATACCAGAAGATCTAGGCCCCTCCTCTCTTTTATGTCCTTCACAAAATCAAGAAAAATAAATCTTTTGCTCATTCATGATCAAGGAAAATTCTAGTACATAAGGTTCAATTCAGCTCTACTCTGTACCTTGAAATAAGAATTATCAAATTTAAGCCACTCTACTGTCCATGATTGACCTCCTGGTGCCCTAGGACCATCTTTCTGCACCAAAAATAATCACATGGTTATTCAAATTATCACTTTTCTAGACTACAACACTTCAGGAAGTTCCCACATTCTTTAATTGTCTTATTATGGAACCCTATAATTAAAATTCAGGTGCCAACATGTTAACATTTGCCATATATGTTGAAACATTATACCCAAATGTCAACCTTTTTTACAAGTGTAGAAGTAAGCAAACTACCCCAATCAACCTACACCCAAAGTAATATAGTCCTTTATATTTACCTACTAAGGGTTATATCAAAATGCCCTAGGAGCATACCAAGTGGTATTAGTCTATCAGAGCATCTACTAATTTCTTGGCCTGTATTTGCCTTCCAAGGCAATAATGTGTGGCCATAATTATTTGATTTGTCAGACCTGTGGCTATCCTATTATTGAATTGTATTAGTGAAAGCCATTTCTCTATTTGTCTAACTTTGACATTATATATGGCCATTGGTTTTATTAGTAACACACAACAGGGTAAAAGCACAATAGTGTGTCACACTTTCGGCTAACTAAATAATTTCAAGCGGATTGTTTACACATGATTTATTTACACCTGGTTTAGTTACACATGAAACCATGTTGCACCTATGTGGCACCTACGTGGTTGTACGTTTCCTGGAAGAACCTTATCAGACGGTACATTTACGCCCAGTTAAGTTTTGGGTGTAACCAAAGAAAAATAAAAATAAAAAAAAGTAAAATTGTCATTTTTGCCTGGATTGATACAGTTTTGGAGTGTTCCGCCTGGAGCCCATGATCGATAGCAACCCACAGCCAGCACTGCACTGCCACTTCCAGCCAACACTGCACTACACTGTACTGGTACCTCTAGGTATTCTACTATTCCTCAACACCCACGTGCACAATTGGGATAAATAAACAATACCCACCTAGAATTGATTTGAATAAACCCTAATCACGAATGCTGGGAATGTACAATAAATCTGATAGCTTATAATTTTCACTGGCATCATAATGATAAAGTTTATGGTGTCCTCAAGATAGCCAACATGGGCAAGAAGGTCAACCATGCACACATGCTGATCAATTGTAGGTGTAATGCAATAAGGGTTACTCATATGATTGAAGCATGTGCAATGCTCATCCACTAAACTTGTAGTTCCTTGTCTATGCTTCCACATTTTCCATATAGATAGCCAATGCAGGCAAGAAGGTCAACCATGTGTTGCAAGTATGGGCCTAACCGATATTGTCATTGATGTCAACATACTCTTGTTGCATTGATGATAAGGATTGGATGAGCTGTATGCCAAAGATATTGAGAAAATTAGTCCTATCAACAGAGAAGAATAGTGAAGACAGTGAAGCAAAGATCCCAGCTAAGATGAAGATTAGAGGATGTGCTTCAAAGGGTTTGTAGATATGTGTCTTAAGATGATCTAGTAATATTTCAGAGGTCCGCATGAAGATATGAAGAAGTTACAGCCACTTAAGTAAAACCGGTTCCAGCAGGTGTTCAGAGGTGACAAAGTGACACGGATAGGTTTGGTGAGATTTGGAAATGAAATATCTTATTCTATAGATTTGGTGGAGTTTTTAGGAAGTCAATATGAATTGACAACTCAATTGGTTTGTGGTCTAGAGGTCCGCAAGCATCTTTTCTAAATATGACACTGATGATAGACTGTGTTCTTGAGGTTTCAGATGAGGGAGAGAATGTTTTTTAGTAAGTAGAAGTAGTGTGGATGTTCTTGGTGATTTAGGAAAGCTTGTGGAGGTCTTTGGATTGTGTCCAATTTGTGTTGGTGGTCTGCATTGAAGATTGAGCTCGTAATTGAAGAATTACTTCCGGATGATGATGTTCTTCCCAAGTCAGGCCGACCGGATGAGTTACACATCCTGCATATGATCTTGAAGATGTTTTGTGAAGAATGGCATGTTCCTAAAGGAAGATTGAAGTCTCAGATCTATGTGGCCAACAGTGTGTTGATCCACGTGAAGTCTTTTTGAAATTAGTCATGTTGTATTTATGTATTTTCTTTGTAATGTATGCCGACTTGGATGATCTTCCCTAAGTCGATGTCTTGTATAAATAAGCAGTTATGAAGTCATTTCAAATGCATCTTGTGGAGATGAGAGTGTGGTAGAGAGCAGAAGAGCGAAAGGCAAAGCAAAAGTATTGGGCCTAAATGGAACTGACTCAAGCATGGTGAAGATGCTATTCTCCAGTTCATGTATGTAATACTTATTATTCTGTAGACAATGTGTCTCTTGTAGGCAGTGGGCCTCTTGTGAGAAGTGTGCTTGGGCAGTGAGCCCTAATTGGCATGTGCCATTTTGTTCTTTCTATTCTTCTAGCAGAGAATACAATCTTGGGTTAGTCACCCTGTGGTTTTTCCCTTAATCGGGTTTTCCATGTCAAAATCTTGGTGTCTTATGTGTTAATGTGTTTCTTCTTTTGATTTAATGCATTATGTTTCCATGATTGATTTATTATTATGCTACTGAATTAGAAAGTGGATTTAAGTGGTTAATTGTGAGAAAGTTTTAGACAACTGATTCGCCCCCCCTCTCAGTTGTCTGTCCTAAATCTAACAATTGGTATCAGAGCTAAGTTTCTCTAAAAGGAGCTTAAACACTTGAGGAGATCCAGGATGTCCTCCTACAAGAAGGATAGTCTGAGGTTTGATGGAACCAATTTCACTCTTTGGAAAAGTCACATGGAATGTCACTTACAATGTATGGGAATGCAGTATTGGTTCATGGCATCAAAGAAGTATGAACCTCCACAGAATGGTCCACGTACTGTAGATGAAATCAGAGATGCTGAAAATAATCTGCGGACTAAGGAAGCTCTTCTAAGTGCCTTATCTGATTCAGAGCTGACAAATGTTATTGACCTAAAAACTACTCATGAGATTTGGGAAAAACTGGAACTTTTGCATGAAGGAGATAAGTGTGTTAAATGTGCCAATCTACATAGTCTGAAAGGAAAATTCAAAAACCTAAAGATGAGGGAAGATGAAAATATCACTACATTTATGCCAAGAGTAAATGAGCTTGTTTGTGGCATTAGATGTGTTAGTGGAGTCTTGGATGAAGATGAGATTGTTGGCAAAGTTCTTAGACCCCTTCTTGATTCTTACAAATACATGGTTGCTACCATTGAAGAATTTAGATCCTATTCAGGTATCACAAGAGATCAATTGGTTGGTAAATTGGCTGCATTTGAATTGACCAAGTTTGGAGATGCCCCCCCAAGACTGAATCTGCATTCAAAGCTAATGCCTCTATAAAAGGAAAACAAAGGTTTGATTCAAGAGAGAATTCTTCAAGGAAACTATCATGGTATGAAAAAGCAAGAAAAGACCTAGAAGAAGATGAAGTAGAAGCTGCTCAACTTGAAGCCCTTATTCCAAAAAGACTACCAAGAGGATCCGGTAAGTATGAAGAGAAATTGCCTTTTAAATGTTTTAACTGCAATAAGATTGGTCATTTTGCCTCAAAGTGTCTAGAAAGATTTTCAAGGGAAAACCCTAACAGATCAAGGTTCCAAAACAAATGTTACTATGTGCATGAAGATAATGATGATGAAGGAGTAACAGATGATGAATCAGAGATAGGAAACAAATCCGGAATTGACTAGGTGTTTATTGCCATCAAGGAAGAAGATCTAATGCCCTCTAAATCTGTCAATCATAAAATTGTAGAAAGAGCTCTAGCTGCCCATGTTGAAGAAAAGGATGATTGGGTCATTGATAGTGGATGCTCCCACCATATGATAGGTGAATAAAATAAGTTCATAGATTTGGAAAGGTATGAAGGAGGAGTGGTAAAATTTGGTGATAATTTTTCTGGTAGAATTAGAGGTAGAGGAACTATTTCTTTTGATGGAAAGAACAAAACTGGTAATGTACTATATGTTGAAGGCCTGAAGCACAATTTTCTTAGTGTTGGACAATTGGTGGACAAAGGCTATGATCTCCAATTCAAAAATGGAAAATACAAGATCTTTGAAAGTTCTAAAACAAAGATTGCATCTGGTACTCAAACTAAAGGTAATATCTTCCACTTGGTTGGTACTGGTAAAAGTTGCTTATTTGTTCAAATTGATCAGAGTTGGTTGTGGCATAGGAGAATGTGTCATGTGAATTTTGATAATATCATCAAGATAAGCAACACTTAGGCTGTAAGAGATCTTCCAAGACTTGTGAAACCTACTAATAGCTTGTGCAAAGAATGTCAGTTGGGTAAGCAGAGTAGAGTCACATTCAAAAGTAAGGATCAGTCTTCTACCAGATTATTAGACTTAGTTCATACTGATTTATGTGGTCTAGCAAGAATCAGAAGTGTGTAAGGTGATAGATACTTCATGCTATTAATTGATGACTACTCCCAGATGATGTGGGTAACTTTGCTAAAAGAAAAATCAGAGGCTCTTGAGAAATTCAAAATATTCAAGGCTATGGTAGAAAATGAAACCAGATTAAAATTAAAATGTCTGAGGTCTGATAGAGGTGGAGAATTCACATCCAGTGAGTTCATAGAATTCTGTGAGAAATATGGAATAAAAAGATAGTTGTCTGCTCCTAGGACTCCACAGCAGAATGGAGTAGTGGAGAGAAAGAACCGGACCATCCAAGAAGCATCTAGAACCATGATGATGGAAGCAAATGTTCCTCAAATCTATTGGAAAGAAGCTATAAGCACTGCAATCTATACTCTCAATCGAGTACAAATCAGAAGCAATACCGGTAAGACTCCTTATGAACTTTAGTTTGGCATCACTCCCGCTGTGAGGTATTTCAGAGTCTTTGGTAGCAAATGTTACATTAAAAGAGATGAAGATCTAGGAAAATTTGATGCTAGAAGTGATGAAGGAATATTCTTGGGTTATTCTACTCAAAGCAAAGCATACCAGTGTTATAAGAAAAGATTAAGGAAGATTGTGGAAAGTATAAATGTGAAGGTTGATGAAGCTATTGAAAAACCCTCAAGGTTTTATGAATATGATGAAGATGATCAAAATGATGTTTTTGTTCAAGAAGTCCAAGCTCCCTCTAAAATTTAGATTCAAACTGATCTGGTAAATCAGGAAGAAGATAAGTTTGAATGAACCTGTTCAAGAATCAGAAGTACAAGAAACTCCTAAAGTTTTCAGGTATGCAAGACTAAATCACTCTAAAGATCAAATCATAGGTGATAAAAGCAAAGGTGTACAAACAAGAAGAAGGATTTCTCAAGATTCAGAAGAGTATTGTCTGATTTCAAAGATTGAACCTAAGATAGTGAATGAAGCATGCAATGATGAAAGTTGGACTAAAGCAATGGAGGAAGAGATGATGCAAATTGAGAAAAATCACACTTGGGATCTTATTCCCAGACCTAGAAACAAGAATGTGATTGGAACCAAATGGGTCTTCCAGGACAAACTAAATGAAGTTGGTGAAGTAGTCAGAAACAAAGCTAGATTGGTCTGCAAGGGTTGCTCTCAAATAGAAGGAATTGATTTTGAAGAAACTTTTTCTCTGGTGGCCAGAATTGAAGTAGTCAGGTTATTTCTTGCCTTTGTTGCCTTCAAGGATTTCAAAGTTATCAGATGGATGTCAAGTCTTCCTTCCTGAATGGTGACTTGGAAGAAGAAGTATACATTGAGCAACCAGATGGATTTCAATTGTCTGATCATGGTGATATGGTCTGCAAGTTGAAGAAAGCACTGTATGGACTCAAGCAAGCCCCAAGAGCTTGGTATGAAAGATTGGATAAGCATCTTTTGAAGATTGGTTTCAACCAAGATATTACTGACAGTAATTTGTACTTCAAAATTGATCATGAAAATATCTTGATTGTTGAAGTGTTTGTTGATGATATCATTTTTGGAGGAAGAGATAGTATGTGCAAAACTTTTGCAAATCAAATGAAAAGTAAATTTGAGATGTCCATGCTTGGGGAAATGAATTTTTTCTTGGGTCTACAAATCATTTAAACAAAGAAAGAAATCTTCATTTCTCAGACCAAATATGTGAAAGAATTTTTGAAGAAATTTGGGATGGAAGAATCAAAACCAATGAGTACTCCCATGGCAACTAGATGTAAATTGAGAAAAGATGATGACTCTCCTAAGGCTGATCAGAAAAAGTATAGGTCAATGATTGGAGGATTTTTGTATCTCACTCAAACTAGACCTGACATTATGAATGTTGTTGGTCTTATTGCTAGATTCCAAACTGATCCTAGAGAATCTCATGTCATGGCAATCAAGAGGATTTTTAGATATCTAAAAGGGACAATTGAGTATGGTTTGTGGTATCCTATAGATCATGATTTCTCTCTCCATGTATATATAGATGCAGATTGGGCAGGAGATGTGGATGACCAGAAGAGTACTAGTGGTGGAGCATTCTTTTTGGGGAAAAGATTGGTTTCTTGGTTGAGCAAGAAAAAAGAGGCAATATCTTTGTGCACTGCAGAAGCAAAGTATATTGCAGCAATAGGTAGTTGCACTCAAGTATTGTGGATGAAGCAAATGTTAAGAGACATCAGAGTGGAGTATGGAGAACCTATCACAATCTTCTGTGATAATTCAAGTGCAATAAATATATCAAAGAATCCAGTGTTGCATTTAAAGACTAAACATATATCCATCAAGTTTCACTTTTTGAGAGAGAAAGTGAACAAGAATGAAGTCAGATTGGAATTTGTGCCTTCCAAAGATCAGATTGTAGATATTTTTACTAAACCTCTACCTAAGGACTCTTTTAAGTATCTCAGGGAGAAGTTAGGGGTTGTTATCCCTACGGTTCTGAATTAAGGTGCACTTATGTGCATCAGTCTGGTGGATCTCACAGTCATATCTTGTGGTCCAGATTGATGTTTGAGAAGTTGCTACTCAGGGGGAGCAGCTGGTATGATTCTGAAGTGATGCAAGTATGTGCCCTTTGCCATTGATGTCAAAGGGGGAGAGAAGACATGTGAAAAACAAGTGGTTTCTGATCAAAGGGGGAGTAGTAAAGAAAGAGAAGACATGTGAATGGTTGTTGTTGATAGGGGGAGTTGTGTCAGTGAGAAGAAGTTCTTGTCTTGATGGTTAAAACAATTTTTCACATCATATGTTGCCATCAATGACAAAGGGGGAGATTGTTACAAGTATGGGCCTAACTAGTGTTGTCATTGATGTCAACATACTCTTGTTGCATTAATGATAAGGATTGGATGAGATGTATGCTGAGGATATTGAGAAAATTAGTCTTATCAATAGAGAAGAACAGTGAAGACAATGAGGCAAAGATCCCAGTTAAGATGAAGATCAGAGGATGTGCTTCAAAGGGTTTGTAGATATGTGTCTTAAGATGATCTAGTATAGATTTCAGAGGTTTGCATGAAGATTTGAAGAAGTTATGGCCACTTAAGTAAAACTAGTTCCAGCAGGTGTTCAGAGGTGACAGAGTGACACAGATAGGTCCGGTGAGATCCGAAAATGAAATATCTTGTTCTACAGATTTGGTGGAGTGTTTAGGAAGTCAATGTGAATTGACAACTCAATTAGTTCATGGTCTGGAGGTCTGAAAGAATCTTTTCTAAATATGACAGTAATGATAGACTATGTTTTTGAGGTTTCAGATGAGGGAGAGAATGTTTTTCAGTAAGCAAAAGTAGTGTGGATGTTCTTGGTGATTCAAGAAAGCTTGTGGAGGTCTTTGGATTGTGTCTAGTTTGTGTTGGTGGTCTGCATTGAAGATTGAGCTTGTAATTGAAGGATTAATTCTGGATGATGATGTTCTTCCCAAGTCAGGCCAATCGGATGAGTTACACATCCTGCGGATGATCTTGAAGATGTTCTGTGAAGAATGGCATGTTCCTAAAGGAAGATTGAAGTCTCAGATCTGTGTGGCCGACAGTGTGTTGATCCACGTGAAGTCTTTTTGAAATGAGTCATGTTGTATTTATGTATTTGCTCTGTAATGTATGCCGACTTGGATGATCTTCCCTAAGTCGATGTCTTGTATAAATAAGGAGTTATGAAGTCATTTCAAATGCATCTTGTGGAGATGAGAGTGTGGTAGAGAGCAAAAGAGTGAAAGGCAGAGTAAAAGTATTGGGCCTAAATGGAACTGACTCAAGCATGGTGAAGATGCTATTCTCCAGTTCATGTATGTAATACTTATTATTCTATAGACAATGTGTCTCCTATAGGCAATGGGCCTCTTGTGAGTAGTGTGCTCGGGCAGTGATCCCTAATTGGAATGTGCCATTTTGTTCTTTCTATTCTTCTAGCAAAGAATATAATCTTGGGTTAGTCACCCTGTGGTTTTTCTCTTAACTGGGTTTTCCATGTCAAAATCTTGGTGTCTTATGTGTTAATGTGTTTCTGCTCTTGATTTAATGCATTATGTTTCCATGATTGATTTATTATTATGCTACTGAATTAGAAAGTGGATTTAAGTGGTTAATTGCAAGAAAGTTTTAGACAATTGATTCACCCCCCCTCTCAGTTGTCTGTCCTAAATCTAACACCATGCACACATACTAATTAATTATAGGTGTAATGCAATAAGGGTTAGTCATATGATTGAAGCATGTGTAGTACTCATCCACTAAACCTGCAGTTTCTTGTCTATGCTTCCACATTTTCCATACAGATAGCCAACATGGGCAAGAAGGTCAACCATGCACACATACTGATCAATTGTAGGTGTAATACAATAAGGGTTACTCATATGATTGAAGCATGTGCAGAGCTCATCCACTAAACCTTTAAGTCCTTGTATGTGCTTCCACAGTTTCCATACATGTCGACTAAAGCATTTCCAACTATAATATCTGTCAAAAATCCTAAATTCTTCAAAATTCATCAATCAAACCCTAGGACAATTTTTCCTGTCAACCTATTATTTGAAAGATCTAATACATTTAGAGTAATCAGGTTGGATAGAGAGATCATAATTTTTCCTTCCACAAAATTGTAGCTGAGATTCAAAACACTCAGTGACATATTAAGATAGTGAGTTCCTTGTGTAATTGTCACTCAAATCCACATATTTCAGTTGTAACAAATTTGATAGCTTATTTAAAGAACACTTCCCTTAAATTTATTATTTGGCAGCTTCAAATTCTGCAACTGCAGAAGTTTAGGCAGTACATTAGTAAATAAGCCTCCCAAGCCATTGTGTCCAAGATCAAGTAACTGGAGTTTAGTACAACTTGCTAGCTACTCTGGAATTGGGCCATTTAGAGAGTTGCTATTCATTTCTAGCCATGTTAAATTTGGGGCATTTGAAATAGAAGGGATTTTTCCAGTCAAGTTGTTAGTCACTGCCTCTATTTATTCATATGCTACAAAACTACTCAATTCTCCTTGTTATGATAACACTGTAATCTTCAAGGTAGAAAAATTATCTTCAATTTGTATGTGTGATAAATGACACAATGATTCAAATGTCAACACAGTCCCAATACTATATAGCTGTAGGAACTCTTCCTCGCCCAGAAATATCATCAATATCGATTGGAGACAATTGTTGTTTGGTGTTCTTCTTGATTGATGAATTATCACATAAGAGTGATCTTTTGGTAGAAGCTGCAACTAATAATAATGGTGTCAAAGGGCTGCAAATTCTATAAACTATCACACAGAAATCTATATATATCTATGCCCATGAATTACACAATTTTCAATGAAACCACAATTTCTTATTCAAAACTCACAATTGTTATTAAATATTAAAATGCAATTCATTTCAGCAGACAAGCTAGAATTATTTCCAAGCTTTATTCTTTCTTTTATAGTTAACAAAATGCCACTCAATTCATTTTTTTGCATGGTTGTGAGGTCTTTTGAAATTTCAGTTATAGAAGCTACATTATCAAAATTTGAAAGCAAACTTTATAAGATTTTTTATAGCATACCGATTAACCATATTTTCACCTAAAATCTTTGTTATGTCACTTTAATATTTTCAAAGTTATTTCACAATGTTTGCAATTGTGCCTAATATCATTACTAAGTATATTCCATGCTTGTTTAGAATTCACATTACCACTAATCCTAAGAAAGATTGTTTGGCTAAGTGCACCTTGAATTAAAAATAAAGCTTCATTGTCATTTTTTACAACCTCTTTGTATACTTGTTTTTTGTTGATCATTTAATGCATCTATATTTGTCGGTTAAGTATACCCTACTTGCAGAATATCCCCCCTAGATTTTATGTTTTTTAATTTCTATGACCTCTTTTGTTACAACTTTGAGTGTCTTTGACTGGATCAATTCTCATAAAATCTTATTGCTTCCCAAATCAACTTTCTCACAAAAAATCACCCACTTCTCTTCTCTTTGTTAGCAAATAGACTAGATGCTAACTCTTGCCTAGTTATGACTCTATTTGTTCTCATGAACAATCCACTCTTTGCTTGTACATGAATACGTCTTTCATATAATGTCTACAATTTGATCATTCTAATCTTCAACCTCATAGTATCTCCTAATGCTCTAAGAGACCAATAAAGGTTTAGAGTAACAATAAACAATAAATGATGATTTAGAAATCATCTCCAAATGACACTGTTGTCAATCAAGTATGCACCCTTGCTAAGTTCACAGAAACTTAGCTACTTGTTGAAACATGGAATCATTCTTGGATGTGGGTCTCCTATAATGAGAATTAATCTCTAGAGTGAGTTGGTTCTCTTATGATTCCTAAACTAATGACTTACAAGAGAAAAGGGATGAGAGAAATGATTGAAATAGAAAACTAACTCTAATATTTAATCTAAATGAATACTTCACTCACAAACAATCCTTCAAGCTTCAACCTTCACAACTTCATCTATGAGATTTGATCCCTAAATAATTTGTAATAAGGTTTATTTCAAACACAAATTACAACTAGGAGCAAACATGCAATCTAACAACATTGAGACATGATAAAAGACTAGAAATTGTCACAATAGGACACAAAATCAAGGCTGCAAAACACATAAGTAGATGAAATAGGAAAATTTGCTATTCTAAACTAGGAGTACAATGCATGTAGAAAACAAGTGAGCCAACTGCCTGTATACAACTATCCTGTGAATAAGAGAGAAGAAACTGGTATCAACTGATTGAGAAAAACTAAGATTTTTCTCTTATAAATGCCTCCAAAAGATCTCCTTAGAAGAAAGTTGAAAAAGCTCCTAAAAATAGACTCCAAGTCCATTTTTGATCTACTCATAAAAGCCAAAAATAAAGCTCTGGATCTACCACCAATCTAGAAAATAAACCTGCAAAACTGCCCTCTCATATGGTCCCACCATAAAACTATTTTTCTCTACTCATGAAAGCTCCAAATTTTGTCCTATATGACTCTAAATAAAACAAATCGAAAGGGAATATCTGATTTGTTTTATTAGCCTATAAGTTGCCTAAAAATAGTTAAGTTTAAAAGCAATTTATCGATGATTGCTTTAAAACTAACTTTACAATGCTATGGCAATTTTATTCTATATCCCATCTGATATGATTTTTTGCAAAAAATAAAATAATACCTGGCTCATAATTTCGTAAAGATTTTTTACAAGATATTATAATTGATTTTCTATAAAAATCATAAAAAATGGTGAACACATTACTATGTATTTTTTGCAAAAATAATTAAAGCCTTGAAGGCCAAAACCATGGCTCTAATTCAACAATTGCATGTCCATGTGTCAATTCTCTACCACCTCATCTCTATCTTTGTGCCTTGCAAAATGCCACCTCACTGCCCATACAAGTGCCATGATGTCAAATTCAACCCTTCTCATAATGTCATTACCATGCAAGATTTTCATATCTTCATTTGTTCTTTGCTTTGACCTTCCTGTGCACTTGAGATATATGAAGGAAATAAAATAATAATTAATGCATAGAGTGGGAGGTCAATGACTCTTGACCACATGCATAATCTTATGGCACTTAGACCATGTCATGAGTCGACCACATAGGAAGAAAAGATCTTGAAAAGTTTGTAAAGGCACGGGCCTTATCTGCTCATGATCATGTCCATCTTTGACTTTATAAAACAAACAACATACACTAATTTGTCAGTCTCTTCTCTTCATGATTGCTAGGCACCATCGATTACAAAGTTTTGACCATGATACCATTTGGATAAAACAATTATGTTGTTTCGCATGGTAAAAAAAAGAAAAGTGAAAACACTTATCAAACAAAATGAAGACTCAAACCCTAAAAGTTAGGCATTTTCATTCGTCATTTGCTCTTGTTATCCGCTCTATAACTCTTATGCCATCGACTTGGGGTTTGTGGTTCTCTAGTTTTTCCTCCATTCGATGGCTTTTGTGGTAAAAAATATCACCATTCTCTGAGTAAAATGTCAGGCAGAAGTATTATAGGTATGGTATGTGCAACCTTCAACTGTCATTTTTATCATTTACTATTTTCTGTGGCTGGCTGTTTCAAAATTCGTGGCTCTTTCAATCAATGCAATATTTGATATTCTTTGATTTATTTCTTTGTTTGACCTTTGCAACTGTAACAAAATGATATCTCCTCAAGGGAGGCCGCGACCAAGCTCATTTTCCTCCATGGCAACTAAATAGTGAGTTCCTTGTTCTCTCTCTGATGTGGGCTTTTTACATCATTGCATATGCAAAATAAAATGAGGGCTTCAGTTTACTCTTTTATAGAAGCTATTCTCTATCATGACAACACCTGTAGACACTCCATACCTATTTTGTTCGACTGTATCTACAAAAGAAAGAAGGTCTTTGAAGCTTTGACAAGGGTTTCACTTTTTACTATATATAATACCATTATCTGCTACGGCCTTGGCATAGAGACTTTGTTTTACCATCCTTATTTCTTTCTACTGCAAAAGATGTTAGGGTTTGAAAACTTGACATGGGTATCTTGAAAAATGAATAAGAATGGCCTTATATGTTATGACTTTAGCTTAGATTCTTCTCTACAAACTTTGTTTCACTGTATGAACCAAGAGTTTTGAAACTGAAACAAAAGTTTATCCTTTTGAGCACAAAATACTCCTCTTGTAGCATATATTGCACATGATATTCTTCTCTCATGTATTAAACATGGCACTGTATCATTTACATTTTGATAATACCTGTAGTATTTCTTCCTATCATTTATCTCTTTGCCTGATGTATCACTTTCAGCTATTCATGGACTTTGCACTTGTATGATCCTTCTGTAGTTGTGGTAGACATACTTGGAATTCATTTATCTATCATCATGCATGACAATAGTTCCTTCTTTCTATATGATGATAGATGTAACATTGTAATAGGTGGACTGTCATTGATCTCTGCAACAAGATACTTATTGATCTGCAATATATGACATCTTGTTGATACTTATGAACATTCACATACTATTGTCACTGTAGCATACTTATTTTGACGTCTTTGAACAAAATATGGTATCATTACTAGATGATGGCACCATAGCATCATTTGCATATAGTTCATGATACTTCCTCATAGCAACTTGGCTATTATATGATCTGTATATATTTATTTGAAAGTTTCAGTTGGCTTAATCTGTAACTATAGCATGACTTGATTGGTGCTCCTATAGTAGCACATGATATTGCTCCTCTATCTTATCACTGTATGCATATGCCACACATGAAATGGCATCATTCATTGGCTACTTTAGTCATGAAAACTTAATTAATGAAACCTGTAGATGATTTGACAATTCAAACTCAACGTGATACCACCTCTGATCAATAGTGCAGTCTATTTCACTGTAGCTCTAACAAGAGATGACTTGGCTACTCCATGTATCTGCTATTCATTTATCTCAGAATGTCATTTTCATGACAGTTGGAGCAATGACATCAACTGTTATATGCATTAAATATTGTTCTTTATCAGTTCAGCTCGTGTTCATGGTTGCATTTCATTCCTTTAACTGTAGTCATGATTATGTCCTGAAACAAAACTAATGCATATGATTTCTTTTATTATTCCTTCAGCTCATCATGTGAATGTGATCAATGATTTTTTCCTTTTCTATTCATCCCTTCTGAGATTAAGGGGAAGCAGCATGCTGGGCTCAACCCTTGTCGGATCCCACTTGACACCACATGCTGACTATCTTCAATTAGCTACATGACTTGTCCTATACCTACACATGAAAAAAATAGATTAGAATAAAACAATGACACTTCATGATTGTTTCTTTTGAATTCCGTCTACATATGGATGATGTTTATTTGATCAATGCACTATAATCAAAGTATTATGCCTCTTCTGATAGATAAAGGATTTTCATAACCGGAGCTTTTAATGGGACCTTTCCCACATTTTTTCAGGTACATGTTGAGATCAGGAGCAAGACAGGGGGCTACTCTAAAGATTGACAGAACAAAGCAATGATGGCTATGTCTCTCCTTCCTTATTCATTAGATGCATAGTATTTTGTTTATATCTTGCATGTGTTCAGCTATAACCCACTGTTTGTGTGGGACCTCTGATATGTCATCATTTATTTTAATGCAATGCCTATTCCTTTATGTATTCCGACTTGTAAATGAATAATCACTATATGAATGAAATACTTATCTTATTTTACCATTCTGCAATGCAATGATTGATTTGAAACTTTCTTTTCTTTCCTGAACAATTGAACTACATTTATCATTAAACATAACAACTATGCAACTTACTTATAATAGAAGTAAATCAAATCTCACTCAAAATGATAATGTTACATCTGTTCAGCTAATTTTTGAGCTATGATCAACAAATGGTAACAAACACATTGCAAAATATTTTCCAACCCTTTGTATAATGTATGCATATTCTATTTATAGAAAAGTGATAACACTGATCTCACAGATGATTGATAGTTGTCAATTCTTACTACAACCTAAAATTAGTTAGGTGGTTAGCACCATTACAAGTTCCACCTAGGACCAAACTCATTGATGACTAGGGGCTACGTATTAGAAAGAGAATCAACTCCTAACTTTATTTTGTTCTTGCAAATGAAAGAAAGTAATTGCCATGAAGACACTACTCTTTTATCCTCCCAACATGAATGAAAATAAGTGCATTAAATTTGTTTCAAGGGCCTCTATCAAAATGATGGAGTGGAATGTAGAATTCAGCACCTCTTTCCCATATATTGTAGTTCAAAGCCTTCTAAAACTTGTCTCTAGGCCCAAATCCATTACCCATACATGATATGATATGGATTTTTTTGATATCATGGTATGATAGTTCAAGGCTTCTTGGATCTAGACTTTGAACATGACCATTCACCTCCAAATATGAAGTTAGAGGGAGGAAGCATGGTCAAACCTAATATACACACACCCAATATACCACCAAATAAAACAAGACTACATACACACACTGTGAAAAATCTTAGGAAACTTAGAAACAACAAAAATCTTAGGGAGACATATCAGAGCACCTGTAATCGTTGGAGAAGAATCTTTCCAAGGAATGGACCCAGATTATCAAGGAAGATGAGGTCTACTGGAAACAAAATCCCAGGGTTCAATGGCTTAGAGAGGGGGACATGAATACCTCTTTTTTCATCAATCTACTCTAAGACACAAGAAGAGAAATACCATCAGATCACTTGGAGATGGGCAAGGGAGACTAATTGAGGAGGAGGAGGAGTTGGGTAACCTGGCAACGAAGTTCTTTGAAACCTTGCTGAGGGGGCAGCATTCAAATGTGCCTGAGGAGGACATGAATTCTCTCCTGGAGGTTATTCCTACCATTCTCTCTGAGGAGAATAACTACTTACTGATCAAACCTATTACTCTGGAGGAGGTTAGAGTGGTTGTTTTCTCCATGGGCGCCTTCAAAGCCCCGGGCCTTGATGGGTTCTCCCCGGCCTTCTTTTAGACTTTCTGGGAGATTGTTGGAAATGATGTCTTTCTGGCTGCATAGGACTTCTTCAGGACAGGGAGACTTCTACGGTAGTTGAACATCACCTTTATTGCCCTTATCCCAATGAAGAATGAAGTTAAGACTATGGCTGATTTTAGACTGATCATTCTATGTAACACAATTTACAAGGTCTTCACCAAACTTTTGGTCTTCAAGTTGCAACCCCTGCTGGATGAACTCATTGCTCCTAACCAGAAGGGCTTTATCTCAAGATGGCAGATTCTGGATGCAACAATCACCACTCATGAAATAATTCATTCTATTCAAAAGAGCAACACCCCAGGCATGATTTTCAAACTTGACATCTCAAAAGCCTATGATAGGTTCAACTGGAACTTTCTTTTAAGAGTTCTCCAAAAATTTGGATTCAGTGAAAAAACCATTAGTGTAACATCCACATTCGATTAACATAGTAAAACTAGAAGATTTACCATAAAGTAATTCAACAAGGTAAAAATGAGATAGAGAAATTTTTTCTTTTTATTCAACAAATAATCAAGTAACTACAAGTACAAGATTTCTTTTTACAAAATACAATATGTCCATATTGTCTTTTCATTTATAATGTTTACAAATGTAAAACCATTACATATACAAATTTGGCATAAATACTACATATAAATATCTAACATCTTTATCACAAGTCTTGGCATGTTTCCTACTTGGAGAGAGAGAGAGAGAGTATCTTTCTGGTGATTTACCTCCAACCACAGACCGACGGTCTCCCACACATCTTCCACATAGGAAGTGGCCCTATCCTTCACGGGGAATATAGACCTTAGGTAACTAGTGGTAATTTTCCTTTCCCGAGTACATAGTGTTGTATTCTACTCAACTCTATCAATCATACAACCCTAGATACCCTCTAGCTAACTATGATTTTCGATAGGATGAGCAATCCAAATACAGTGAACTGACAATGCATGCATAAAACAAATGCATTACTTTGGCCAAAGTTTTAATATTAGTGACGTTCATAATGAATGTAGTCATTGTGTTCACCCACCCCTACTTGACTTGGATACTGGCTTATTCTTGCAGTTTAAACTCTTACTTAACTTAATCATGAATTAGTTTAATCCATGAGTCATGATAATCATACCTTTTTACTAAAACAAGTCTATATGACATAACCATTCAATTGGTTGGTAATCGACTCTAGGGTACCCTAATACCCTTTGTTAATATGATATAACAATATAACCATATCTTATTTCTAGGAGTTCTAGATTTGCAAATAACCCTTGATTTAACCAAGGTTAAGAATACTATAGTTCTTAAATAGATAATGTCTCCTATACAAAGGAACGTAGAATAACCGTGATAATGTTTATAAACAAAACATACCCTGAGTATAAATATCCTTACAAGGTCATTCTCTAGTATACTTAGCCTATTCCATTGTGTTGGATCTCTTCATGAATAATAATGAAAAATAGTCTTAAATGGGATTCTCATAATAACCTTATTCCATTTCCCTTAGCAACTCTAAGTTACTATCTTTAGATATGACACAAAAGTTTACTAACAATTCATATGATTCTAGTTCTCTTGGTAGATAACATTATTCGTGATGCATATATATATTCTATACAATACAATATGTTAAATCGTTATAACTTCAATACTATACAGTTCAAGTTGAGAATATGAAAACAAGGTTCATTCATTCGAGAGCCTAATGTTTGGATATCTCACAATCATTCCAATGACTTGTTACAAACTTATTCTATTAGAGAACTGTTTTCAAAGCTAATAACAGTTATGATAGTCTCTTACTAAGATGGTCTCTTATCCTCTATTCACTACATTAATATGATTATTGAACTATAAACATAATAGCAAATGGTCGATGTAGCATAGTGTAACATACTACTCACTTGATTTACCAAGAATCAACCAAACGATTTGCATTCATTATCCTCATCGATCACGGAGATAGATCAACATAGTTTACTTAGAATGTTAACTACATTTTCCTATTGTTGATACATTACAATTTTTGACTGTTACACCACAAATACAGAAGGTTTAACCTTACTGGCGAACTCTTATAATTGCCCACAATACAACAATGTTCAAACTAAAGATCTATTCAATTAACTCATGATTTGCATGAACTGAGAAATACCTGACAATGGATGCACTTTAGTTGGCTGAGATATGCAAACTAGACATAGGGTCGATGCCTCTAGACTGCGTATTCCTTCTCTAAACTTCTCTCCATACGTTCGATCCTCCCTACCTCTCTATATTCTATTCTCTCTAGATTTTTAACTTAATATTCTAGAATGCTCGCTCAGCTGAGTCATTACTCATTATATCTCCCAGGCATGACTCCTTGAGAGTTGCCTTAATTATCCCTTTAACAGTAATTTGGCTGCAAATTTAATGACCTCTTAACAGTCCTTGGTGACTCAGTCTTAAACTAAAATCAATTTTTAAGCAAAAGTCCACATGTCGATTGTGGAAGGCAACCATATGGTTCATTTGGTTGGGCAGTTTGAAAACACAGTCATCCTCATAAGGATGAGGCCGACACTCAAAGAAATCTGAAACTAATCTTTTAATGATCAATACATGTGGTTCGATCCACTACTTACTATTATACAGACTCTACTAAATTTTAGCTTACGGCTCCCTCAATGCCATCGACTCATTAAGAGGTATTATCCTCTTACGATGCAAAGGCATCTATATATATTGATTACATCAATAATAATTATATTGATTACATCAATTATAATCCTCATATCTTCGCCTATTACATTAGGTCGATATAGTTTAATCAATACTAAGATATTATTAATCCATGGGATACGGATATCATGATTGGGTTGAGCTTGTCTCCCCATCATAATTCGTCGACAATAATCACTTATTAATAACTTTGATGAAAATGTCTTAACATTTAAGAATCATTTATAACACGTCAAATATCTTAATAATAGTAATAAGACAATCATTTTATGACAATAACGTTGTAATATTTACGTTAAACGTAAATAGTTATAAATCAAACTCAAACGACGTCATTAACGTTATTAACAACTAAGATGACTTAATATGACTTAGAAAGATTTGAAAACAATATCAACATATCGACTACTTGTCGATTAGGTTCAGAAGTAAACTAACAAGACAAAGCTTACCTCTTACGACACCTTGGTTCACATTTTTGTTAAACACTTATAACTCAGTTTGGAAAATAAATCACTTGTAACCCGAGGTCTATATCTCTCTCCTAGAAAGATACTTTCTCTCTCTCTTCTTTTCTTCGAGAGTTATCTGATAACTTGTAGTCCTATTTCACTTGTCATCAAACAATATGTGATTAGTACATCATTATTCAATTAATTCAACTTATAAAACAAATCTCATAATACAAATATTAAATCGATAATAACATAATCATTTCTATGATTCCAATAAATGACATTCAATAAAATCCATATTTTTCCATGCCATTAATCTAAACATCACAACAAATTTACTTATGTCCAAGTAAAAAGTAAAAGTAAAGCAAGACAAACATTGGGGATGTAACAATTAGCATTATCAAAGAATGTATATCTACAGCCAGATTCTTAGTGTTAGTTAATGGATCCCCCAAAGGTTTCTTCCCTTCTGGGAGAGGCATTAGGCAAGGTGACCCTCTATCACTGTACTTGTTCATTCTGATTGCTGAGGTTTTGGGGAGAAATGCTTGTAATCTATTAATGTAGGGGACTCTTCGTGGGATTAAACCTGCTTCAACAACCCAAAATTTGGTGACTCAACAATTTGTGGATGACACTATTCTATTTGGGTCGACATCAGTGGTGGAAGCTAGAGGAGCTCTTAAGGAATTATGAGGAAGTCTCAGGTCAGAGCATCAACTTTGAAAAAAGTCATATCTATTTCTTGAATACTCAGCAAGACCTTCAGCAGAAAATTGTAAGAATTCTGGGATGCTTGAGTGAAAGTCTCCCGGCCACTTACTTGGGCCTCCCTCTTACCACAACCAAAATTTCTATGGATTTCTAGAAGGGGCTGGTGGAAAGAATTTAGAGGAAACTAGTGGCGTGGAAGGGTGCCCTCTTGAGTCAAGTAGGGAAGTTTCAACTTCTCAAAGCTTCCCTTCAGGGGATGCCCAATTATGCACTAAGTCTCTTCAAAATCCCTAAGAATGTGGCTGATAAGATTGAACAGATCCAAAAGAAGTTCCTTTGGACTGGGGTGGAAGAGAAAAAGAGAATCGCCCTTGTGAGTTGGGAGAAAGTGTGTACGCCTAGAGGTCAAGGAGGATTGGGCCTTAGAAGAATCCATTTGATGAACAGGGCGCTTCTAGCTAAGATCGGGTGGAACCTTATCCAGGGTAGTACTGATCGGGGGGACATCATGAGGGCCAAATATCTCAATGGGGACCAAGGCAGCAATTTTTTGGTGAAGGTGAGTCTTCCCAAAGGCTCAGTTATATGGATTGGGACTATCAAATCTAGAGGTCTCATACGACAAGGCTTGAGATAGAGGATTGGGGATGGTAAGGAGGTCAATTTTTGGAAGGACCGGTGGAGATAGGACAAACCTCTGATAGAAATGGAATATGGTAAGATAGCAGGCAGGGTTAGTGAGGTGTTTGGTCACAAAGTGGCCCACTACATAAGGACCTGTGGGGGTCTCCGGAGCTGGAAGGAGATTTCTGACTATGGCCATGATAGTAGGGAGGGGTTAAAGATGGTTTAGCAATTACAGAAAGCTTTGGAAGACTACAGGTTACCACTTTTTTCCAAGAGAGACAAGATGGTTTGGGATAAGGATAAGAAGGGTTTCTTTATAGTCAAAAGTGCATATAATCTACTCTTAGACCCTGGTGAGGTGGGAGTCTGGAGAAAAATCTAGATTCCTAAACTCCTTCCTAAGATTAACTTCTTTTGGTGGACTTTAATGCACAATAAAGTCCTAACTCTGGACAATCGAAAAAAGAGAGGATTCCAAATGCCAACTAGATGTATTCTTTGTGAATTTGAGGAGTCATCAACTCATCTCTTTCTTCATTCTAGATTTACCTAGGAGGTCTGGGGGTTAACTCTCCAAAAGTTGAATTTAAATTGGTCTTTGAATGCTAGCTTTGAAATGTTGGTTGCGGAATGGAAGCACCCCTATAATCTGGTGTTACCAATCTTGAAAGAACTTTGGAACCAGATACCCCCCATTTAGTCTGGAGCTTGTGGAAGGAATGCAATAATAGAATCTTCAGGGAGAAGAGTAGAACCCCTCTGGAGGTTTTCCAATGTTTTGCCAAATTGCTGACTGAAAGCATCAACTCCTGTAAGTTTAAAGTTGCGGATAATCCCCCAGGGAGAGAAGAATAAAACATGATTAAGAATTGGAATTTGAACTCATACCAGGTGGACACTAATAAAAAATTAGCTCAGGCTAGAACCAAGTGGACTCCACCACAACAAGGGTGGTTTAAACTGAACTTTGATGGTGCGGCCAAAGGAAACTTAGGTGTTACTAGTGGTGGAGGCATCTTAAGAGCTGAAATTGGGGTTGTGTTGTTGCTTCTGCTAGGGGAATTGGCATTAAAAGAAATAATGAGCTAGAAGCCATTGCTATGTTATGTGGAATCAAGCTTGCTATCTCCATAAATATAAAAAAGCTGCATATTGAAGGAGACTCTTAGCAAATTGTTAATGCTAGCGTTGGTCTTTCTTAGATAGGGTGGAATCTAGAGGATATTATGGGAGATATCAAGATTCTTCTTAATAGATTGGAGGAGTATAAGATCACTCATATCTACAGAGAAGGAAATGTTGTGGCTGATGCCCTGGCCAACATGGGTAACGGCAAGGATGGATGGCGGTGCTGGAGAAACATCTCAAGCTTGTCTCAAGAGATTCAAAACCTTATTGAGCAAGATGGAAGGGGTTGTGAAATATAAGTGGTGCGTGGTGATGGTTGTCCTCTGGTGTCACCAGGGTGAGACGGGCTGAAGTTCTTTCCTTGAACCATTCGAATAACAATGGAAACCTCAGAGGTTGTGGGGCTAACATTTTAGATTTTTGAATCAGTTTTAGAGGGATTGTCAGAAATTTACTGAAGGATGAGGTGGTTGGGTTGTGGGTGAGTCAACGGTGCCTTATCAATAATAGTCAGAAAGGGGGGTCCATGCAGATATTGGAAATGACATTGATGATAGTACAAAGAAGGGATTGATGGGAAAGCTTGGCTGGCATACTAAGAGGCGTAAGGACATTGGTATTGGTAGAGATCCAGGGTTTGGATCATACAACTCAAAAAGGATGATGTGTGGACAAGTGGAAGGGAATCAGAGAATGGATGTGATAGCTATTTTTATGGTTCCTTATGGTTGGGTTAAGACGGTAGCTAGCATCGCTTATCTCCACACGAGGTGGTGGCTAAATACTTCCCCCGAGGAGTTGTATCTAGGTGGCAATCTTAAGGCATTTCAAAATCATAATTATACTACCATCACTCAACATTATTGCTATTTTAATGGTTTTTTTCCTAATTTCAAGTATGCTGCTTACGATCATTTCTATTTTGAACGAATCCAACCCAATTTCTTTAGCTTTTCCCAGATTGGTAAGATGGGAGGGAACATAGTAAAAATTGAACCCAGGTTGACTGAGGAATTTAAACAAGATCCTGCTGTTTGGCATATAATCGAAGAGGGAGAGGTGGTGTCTTTTCTTGAAGGAATGGTGGGTCATTTGCGAAGACTTGGGGTGAGGAAACTAGGGAGGTCAGAATTGGGAAGATTGGATTCCAAGTGTCTAAGGAAGTTGTCGAGAAGCAGAGTTGCCGACCCTGAGCACATGAATCTCTTCTTCCGCAAAGGTGAAGTTCCTGTAAAACTTCATGGAGGATTTGAGAGGGAGGAATTGCTGGAGCCATGGGGGCAAATTTGTCTCATGATAATGAAGTTTTTCACGCTGGAAGGAAGGTTTCAGGTATATTATCACTATCACTTTGCCCTATTAAATCATTTCAGGAATAAGGTTGAGATTAGCTTCCCCTTCTTTTTACTTTCTTCACTAGAAAATTCTATTAAGTCTGTTAGGGAGCTTAGGGCTAGGAATGCCAATCACCCTCTCATTCCAATTCACTAAGGCCTTATTCTGAGGTTGTATCACTTTCATCTTGCTTTATGTCTGCCCAAACAAATTCAAGTCAAGATCCTTGATGACCCACAATCGGGTTATTGTCATGGGGGTTAGGACAAAGTGAAAATTAGCATGGGGACCCCTTTAGCTATAGGTGGCCCTAGTGTGGTGGAAGGAAATCCAGTCGAGGCCCCTATTTCTGTTAAAAATGAGAAACTGAAACACATCACCTCGGTGTAGGAAAGGAAGATTGGCAAAAGAGACAGGGTGGAGGATATGGAGGGTACCTTGAAGAAGAAGCAGAAGGAAGGGAAATGTGTTGTCATGGAGGAGACTCTGGTGAAAATTGTGAAGTTGGAAACTATTCTGGAAACTAAAGGAAATAGAAAATGTGGAGAGACTGCTCTCCTGAGCATTCACCGGTCCAAAAGGATTGCTGGGAAACCACTAGTTCATTCTCTAGGGGTGCAGGGTTTTGAGGAGTCTGAGTTTGTGGAAGAGACGGTGGAAGAAGGCAGGGAGGAAACCCCTATAGATTTTGTGCATGAGGTCGAGGGCATTAGTCACTTTGCCTTGATGAATGAAAGCAGCTCTAAAGGCCAGGAGGATTTTGCTAAGGCTACTATTGGTAAGGACACTATGGGAGAGGCTGTTGATCAAGTTAGTAAGGGGAATTGTGCTCTATGTGTCAAACATGTGGAGGATATCTAGAATCTCCAGAAAAGAATGGATGCTATGCAAAAGAAATGGAAGGTTATGGCTGAATTTACGGCCAAAGCTTTGCATCGGGCTGCTTCAATCTTCATTTCCATGAAGGATCTAGATGACAAGGACAAACAAGTCCACATCGATAGCTTGGGAGACTACAAGGAGATGGTGGAGTTCCTGGTCAAGTTTGGGGTGAATAATAGCCCATAGTTTCCTATTTCTTCTATTTTTTGTTGTTTCTGTCGTCTTGTTGGTTTTTGATTAGTTGTTTTGGTCTACTATTTCTATGCTGTCAATCTGCTGTTTCTGGCATGTTAATGGCCTAATGCCCTGGGGGCTATTTTGTTAAAGGGATCTAGACCCTCATTTCTAGTTGAACTAATAAAAAATAAAGGATAAAACATAATAATTCTAAGACCCTTCCATTTCTTTTTGTTAGTATTTATTTCAATAAAATTTGCATTTTTATTCAAGATCTGTTCAATCTAACTACATTATTAGTTTGAAAATTTGAACTTGGATAGATGTATTTGAAATAGATGTATTAGATTGAATGTATTTAATTTTTAAATTTTAAATGTTTATATAGTTTTGTAAAGTTAATTTAAATGTGTAGATTGTTCATGTGTATTTAACTCTTAGATTTTAAATGTTTTTAGTTTTGTTAATTTAAATGTAAAAATTGAATGTACATATAAATTCATTAAATTATAAATTAAATGTATGTTAAATTTTTTAAAATGCAAAAATTTGCATATACATGGCATCTCATCATAGTGATGGCCATGATAGTGAGCATAATAGTGGTGATACACATAGTGTAAGTAGGAGTGGGTTATATGCTGCCACTCTTGATAGACTCAATAATGCTTTGACACATTTAGATCAGACGATCCATAATACACCTAACCTATCTATTAGAGACAGGTTGGTGGGGACTAGAGTAGAGTTTGCACGTATGATTGACATAGTCAAATCATACAATCGGTATGATGATTTGAGTATTGAGGATTTTTATGTGTCACTTGCTAGAAATGTTACTGGGACAATGAAATGGCCAGAAGTTAATAGGGTTGTTTCATTAAATATGGTGCATAGTATGTTTCCACATTATCACGGACATGACAAAGTTCAGGGCTATTTTGTCACCAGGTGTATGTAGATGTTGTTGCTGCACCACTTATATATCCTAAGTGGTTAGCAACACATCATAGATGGCCACACAATGATGAGTTGCCTTTGTATTTTTGCAAACAACTATTTGCTGCCTTTCATTTACGACTTGATGTTAATTTCACATCTATCCCAAAACATGCGGGACAAGCTTATGAGAGGTTTTTAGAGAAATTTTGACGTCTTGATCAGGATCCACCCAAAAATAAGAGGGCATTAGTGGGTCCCAACCTTTTGGTACTTTCCAAAAGGTTGAATATACGATAGTTAGCTGAGGCGGCAGTTACATCATTGAAACAACGTATTTTTGAGAGTTTAGGTTCTATTGCCAGTGACGTTGACCATTTGGCATCAGATTGCATTGGTAGATATATGTTGGTCCACGCACTAGCATAAGATCATTTGATTCGACTTCTACTAGTTATGATCCTTACATACGTGCTAACATAGTTTCACCACGTGATGTGGCGCAGACTTTTGGAGAGAGTGCTTTACACAAATTGAGTACATGTCTGGTGCAGGATCTACTTTCTATATATCAGTTTGTCAGTTCTGAGTACAACATCCCTCTCAAGACCGTGTCCACATTTGTTCGCCAGTGCAGTGATTAGTGAGCTACACATATGATTGACACAGTGCCTTCATAGAAGACTCCATCAAAACCTGATGCTGGGATTGTGCCACCTTACGCACTAGGATCATTTCATGGTCTTTTGTTTGAGGATAACATTGCGATGGCCCTCAATTCATCTGAGCTTATTGGGATTGGGAGGGTCATCCATGGAGTTACACAGGTTGCTAATGAGGAGGTACATACATTTTAAATTGTGTTTAATCTCTAGTGTAATTTAGTCTTGTGCATCATGCACATGTTGAATCTTATTTAATCAATCTTACATTAGGGACCGATGAGAGAGGTACTAGGACATGACACTGTGCATCAGACAGTGGATGCAGATGAGGTTGGATGCGAGGTATTTAGTATTTAATTATATATTTAAAATTTTTAGAACATGTGTACTTGAGATTCCATATTTTTTAATATATATTTAAATTTAATTTAATAGAGATAATTTGTATGTTTAGGGATCTACACATCACTTAGATGTTCATAGATGGATGGGATTAGATACACATGGTTCAAGATAGGGCTCGAGACGAGGATCAGTACAAGGCTCAGGATGAGGATCAATATAGGACTCAACTCATCATTCTAGTCCTGGGTTGAGTGCTCAGTCCGTTCTGCCCATAGGAGGTAGGAGTCATGATGTTGTGCATAGTTAGATGTATTCATGTGTTCTTTGTTATGTTTGCCCTAATTCTCATGTGATGTTGCAATTAGAATTGATGTTATATGGAGTTTACATGTTATATTATAGTTAGACTTGATGTTATGTTGTTGCATTTACATGTTGCAGTTAGACTTAATGTTATTTAGAAAATATATATATGATATGTTTGTATGAAGAAAATTGATTATGTTTAAATGATAAAATCAACACTATGATAATAACCAAATAAAAAACCCATAACATAAAAAAATTTATCTAAATAAAAAGCCATTATTAATAAATCAAATTAAGAAAGCTTTTACCCAGATTGTGTTGTTCTCTTTGTTCGAATGTGGATTGCTCAATAACGCTGCGAAACCATGTTTGCAACAAGCAAGTGTAGGTGCTCAAAGATCAATGTCAAAAGATTGTAAAGTGCTCAATGATGTGATGTATGCTCAAAGCGCCGTAAAGGATGCTTGAGAATAAGTGATCGAAGAGGATTTGTGAAGGAGATGAGGGGGATTTATATAGGTTTCAACAGAGATCGATCAACGGTCCAGATAATTCAAAAGAATCAACAGAGGAGATAAAACAAATAACCATGATGAATGTGCATACAACATGTGTCAATCTATAAGGATATTTTTATTAAGATATGATGAAAACAAGATTGATTGAATAGATAACTCAACTTGTAATTTGACCTTTTTTAGAGTTCTAAACATAAGACTAATTGTGCACATGAGTTAACAAGATATTTTAAGAGGAATTGGAAGATAACTGAAATTAAATAAATAAAACATGTGATTATATTTTATTTTTAGAAGATTTATTTTTTAGAGGAAAAAACAAATTAAATAAATAAATTTATTTAATTGTTTGTGTAAGATTAGAGGAATATGAAGATTATAAATAAAATACTTGATTTTATTTATTTTTAGAGAATTGAGATAATTTAAATAAATTTGCATGATTTATTTAAATTTAGAAGAACAATTGATTTAATTAAATAATGTAAATTATTTAATTGTAGATAAGAGGGAATTTGTGATGAATTAATTAAATAATTAGATTTATTTAATTGATGTGGACTTGAATTTTGGAAAGAGGACAATGATTTAAATTAAATAATAAAAATTATTTAATTTTAGAAGAATAAGGTTGATTTTGCTGAAATTAATTAAATAAAGGGGATTTATTTAATTAATGTTGAATTTTGAAGTTTTGGAAGAATTTGATGAAATTAATTAAATAATTAGATTATTTAATTAATGTTAAATGCAGGTGATTAGACAGATTAGATGAAATGCAAGTGATTCGAAGACATGGTTATTTTTGGGTGTCTACATTTTGCCCCTCCTTGATGCAATGCAGTTTATAGCGTTGCATCAAAGAAAATGATTGTTGAAGACATGATACAATTTTGATGCCCTAGTGTAGCTAGCCACCCCAGTGTATGCCCCCTTGGGAGGAAAGACAGGAAAGTGACAGAAGGACTGGCTTGACGCTAGACTAGAAGATTGTGTTAGAGATAGGTGAGGTTGGATAGATGATAGATAGAAGAAAGGAGATAGGAGAGAACATGAGAGAAAGACTGTTGATCGATCATTGCTTAAAAAAATATATAATGTCATGGAAAAATGGATGGTATAAATGGATGAGCTTGTTGCAATGGTTTCACAAATGTTTATAAAGAGTAATCCTTATTTTTGATATAGCACATGGATAGTTTGCCACCAAGGTATAAAAGACCAAGGTGCTATGATATCCAAGTGCGTGGATGTTGACTCTGCAAGCAAGCGGTTTGAACTTATATCCCTTAGACATGATATAACCTTGTACATGTGGATGAGCCATAGTCTTAAAAAATAAACTTCCATACATGTTAATGCAAGAAGAATATTAAATTTGTAAGACGCTAGGTCGTAACACACACAAGATAAATATAATGCTAAGAAAGTTGCTAAAGATCATTCCTCAAACATAGCATACAAAAGCAATGACTATGCCCCCAATCCGTACTGCATCGCAACATACCAAGATTATAGATAAATCAAGGTAGCCTTGAATAGGTAATGGACAAAGGAACAAAAGATAAACCATAAAGCAAATTGACTAACTTACAAAGTAAACATACAACCAACATGTTCTCTTGCCAAAGAGGTTGCTCATGATAGATTGGATAGGAAAGATAACAACCTTATCGTAGGAGCTATGTGTTTGTTAAAGGGTGCTATCTGTTGAAAAGATAATGTCTTGTTTCAAGAAATGCCACATGCTGTATAAGACGCATGTGTTGGTCTCGATCATGGAACATTCTGCAAAAGACAAGTTTGTTGATCTGTCACTTGGTTGAGATTGATCTAGTTGATGTTGGAAATCAATATGTAGGACAGTATATGGCTCTATAAGTAAGTTGGTTTGCATAAGATTTGTTAAGGACTTTTTCTTTGCAAGGATGCATTTGTTTGTTGTTTTGTTGCTTGAGTTAGTCAAATTGAGGTGAATGGACTTTGATAAACAAAAGACTAGAAAGATGAAATGGCAATGGATTGAGGTGGGTGAAGAATGATGAATCGTATGTGCCTGAGTACTGTATACTTCCTTCGTATTCCAGACTGCCTACATACCCTGTATCTACAGGATTAGGGCACATTACGAGGAAAGATGAAAAATGATAATATGTAGTTCTAGGTAGAGTGATGAGATGGGTCAAGGTGTTTGGAGGAGATCTTATGTACTTGAGTACTGGAAACTTGCTTCGTATTCAGACTGCCTATATACCCATATCCATGGGATCAAGGTACCTTAAGATTGAGATGAGACAATATGTAGTTCTAGTTGGTGTGATGATGTAGGAAAAGTGTTGGGAAGATAACAACCTTATCATAGGAGCGATGTGTCTGTTAAAGGGTGTTATTTATGGAAAGGAGAATGATTAAAGTGCTTTGCATTTTTGTGAAGCATTTTGCCCGAGTATGCGTGAACCAAGAACAAGGAACCACTCCTAGACCTAGGTTAAGGAAGGAATTGCCCCCATTTCGGTAGAGGAATTTTTCATGGGTGCCTGACGGATGGAGGAGACATAGAAAGTTTGACCTAGGACAAGATAATGATAACTATTGACCTAGATCAAGACGTGGGATGACGATGATGGACATTGACAAATTTCTAAGCTATTCTAGATAGGGAGATGGAAATGCAAACAAGGTAAATGGTTTTATTATGGATGGATGGATAAAGTTTGTTTGTGAAATCATCATGGAATGAAGAAGACTTGATAGATGATGGATGCTAACTCTACACATAGTTCCTGTTTGCTAGGTTTTCACATGGTACTTATCCAAGGCACCTGTTTACCAGGTTTTCACCAAAGGATGAATTATTTTGTTTTTTGTTGTTTTTTTTATTTTTTTATTTATTTATTTTTTATACTCTGAGGATCAGGCATAGAACTTCTTGAGATGAACACTATTAAGTGGCTCATCAAGAGGAATACCATCACATGTAGCTAAAGTATAAGCTCCTGATCCATATGCTGCTGTGACAATAAAGGGACCTAACTAGTTAGGCTCAAACTTGCCCTTCTTTTCTCAATCTGCTTGATTTCTCTGATTCTCTTTGAGTACAAGATCACCAACTTGAAACCGTCTTTCTTTGATCTTTTTGTTGTAATTACACCGAAGGTGGTTTTAATAGACATGGATATGATTAAGCGTGGCAAGGAGCCTTTCATCTAGTAGTTCTAGCTTAGCTAATCTAGAAGTGTGATACTCCTCTCCGCCAATCAGGTTCTACATGGATACTCTGAGGGATGGGATCTCAACCTCTATAGGTAGGATGGCTTCAGAGCCATAGACCAAGGCATATGGTGTGGCACCAGTGGGTGTTCTGATACTAGTGCAGTAGGCCCATAGGGCGGGATTGAGTTGCACATGCCAATCACGACCAGCTTCATTGACCATTTTCTTGAGGATTTTGAGAATGGTTTTGTTGGAAGCCTCGGCTTGGCCGTTACTCTGTGGATAGTAGGGAGTTGAAAAGCGATGTTGGATATTGTATTGTGTACACAAGGCATGAACATATTGGTTCTTGAATGGTCTCCCATTATCAGTGACAATGACTTGGGGAATACCATACCGGCAAATGAGTTAGTTAAGGATAAACTTGGCTCTTTGCTTACCGGTGATATAGATCATGGGAATGGCTTCAACCCACTTTGTGAAATACTCAGTGGCAGTAATGATGAACTTATGGTCATTGGATGAGGATGGGTGGATTTGTCCTATGAGGTCGAGACCCCATTGAGAAAAAGGCCATGGAGTTGTCACAGGTTGTAGTTCATGAGTTGGTATGTGAATTAAATCTCCATGCTACTAGCATTGTAGACATTTCTTAGCAAACTGTGTAGCATCCTATTCTATTGTAGGCCAGTAATACCCTATTTTGAGTATCTTCTTAGCAAGATTAGGACTGGTAGAATGTGCGCCATAGACACTTTCATGTATGTCTTGTAAGGTAGCTTCGTCTTCTTCTGTGTTAAGACATCATAAGAGGATACCATTGAGACTCTGGTGATATAATGTATCACCCAAAATGGTGTAACGGGAGGATTGTAGGATAAAGGTTTTGCGTTGGTTGGATGAGAGTTCAACAGGAAAGGTACTATTTTTAAGGTATTCATAGATATCTTCATACCATGGGGAATTGGGACCAACAAGTTTGTAGATGATTTCAGTAAATGGCACATTGACGATTGGTATTAACAACTACTCGATCAAGAATTTACATTTCTATGTATTTGTAGGCATGTTGATAAGTCACCCTACAAAAGCCATAGAATTTGTAGCCTTGTTATGCTCTCTTGGAATTTGCTCAAATGTGATACTAGAAAAGTGTGGTTTGGAGGCATCCACTAGTTTCTTGTAGGGGACCAACTTTTCATCTTTTGTTTGGTACTCATCTGTGACTTGTCGAATGACTAGTTGTGAGTCTCCATATACCTGTAATTCTGTGATGTCCCATTGAACTGCTATATTGAGACCTATGAGGAGTGCTTCATACTCGGTAATGTTGTTGGTACAAGGGAATGCAAGCTGATATGACTTTGGAATATAGTCATTTTGAGGTGTGTTAAATAAGATGCCAACCCCTGATCCATGCTATGTGTAGGAACCATCAAAGTATAATTTCCACATTATAGAGTTGGAAAGAGTGAAGAGATTCTGGTCTGAAAAGTCTGCTACCATAGGGTGTGTATCTGTCATGGGTGCTTCTACTAGTTGATCTGCTAGGGCTTGTCCCTTGATTGCTTTACGATCCATATACTCAATGTTGAACTCACTAAGTATCATGACCCATTTAGCTAGTCTGCCTGTGAGAGCTGCTTTCGCTAGTAGATACTTCAATGGATCAATTTTGGCTATGAGATTTGTATGTTGGTTTAGCATGTAATGCCACAACTTTTGGGAAGTGAACACTATTGCTAAACAAGCTCTTTCCATTAGTGAATAATTGAGTTCGTATTCCACCAAGGTTCAACTGATATAATAAATTGCACGCTCTTTTCCCGAATCATCATGTTGTGCCAGAAGGGCCCCGAGGGATGAAGTTGTAGTTGAGATGTATAATATCAAAGGTTTATCAGCAACTGGTGGTACCAAGACATGAGGTGTAGTGAGATACTCTTTGAGCTAATCAAATGCAACTTGACACTTATCGTCCCATCGAAATGAGACATCCTTTTGAAGCAAGTGTTGAAATGGTTGACATTTATCTGCTAGCTGTGAGATGAAATGCCTAATGGATTGCAACCTTCCTTGAAGGCTCCTTAATGCTTTGAGGTTCTTTGGTGGAGGCATCTCCACTATAGCCTTTACTTTTACGAGGTCTACTTCGATGCCTCTACGAGATACAATGTATCCCAACAGCTTCTTTGATGTTACACCAAAGACACACTTCTTTGGATTGAGGCGTACTTGGTATTTCTCGAGCCTGTCAAAGATCTATCCTAGAACTTGTATGTGATCTACCCTAGAAGATTTAGATAGTATATCATCCACATAGTCCTCCATGATATGATGAAAGAGATCGTGGAATATCACTGTCATTGCTCTTTGATAAGTTGCCTCTGCATTCTTGAGAGCAAACGGCATGACACACCAATAATAATTACCCCACGGACAAGTCAAAGTTGTTTTATGTTGATCTTCCTCTGCTATCTTTATCTGATTGTAGCTAGAGAATCTATCCATGAGAGAAATCATTTCATGACCTGCAGTCAAGTCTACTATGAGGTCAATGTTCAGTAATGGAAAGTCATCTTTGGGACATGCTTTGTTAAGATCTCTAAAATCATTACACATGCGGATGTGCCCATTGGGTTTAGACATAGGTACAATGTTTGAGACCCAATCTGAATAGTCAATAGGTCGGATGAACTTTACATCTAACAACTTATGCATTTCGAGATAGTGAACCACTAGCTTAGGGTCTAACCCTGACATATCAGCATAGGTCCATGCAAAGTTGATGGTTCTCTATAAGAAGAATTTTTTAAGATTCTTGTGCTCTATTTTTTATAATGATGCTACCAAGAATGTGGTCTTTGGATTTTTCTTTGTGCCAAGGTTTATCTCTGTAGAATCTTCCACTAGGAGAGATGACTTCTCTTGATACTTAGATGGTAGGGGAAGGTCAAATCCTCCATCCTCAGGTGCCACAATTGAGTTTTCACCATTCGAAACATCCTTTGTTTTTACTATTTTATGATTGGGATGTGCCACAGTATGGTTTTCACCTAGAGATCTTTCTTTATTTTTACTTTTGTGACTGGAGGATTTGGCATTCTCACCAAAATACGCTGTTGTCTCTAGTTCCATTACAAAACCTGCTTTATGATCGCCAAGAGGGATACCATCCTGGAGTCCGATGAACTCAGCTATAACTTTGTCATTCTAAAAAAAATCTATAACGGGGGCCCCTTGTTGGCCCCAATTGATAAGTTTAGGGTAGACAAGTGTTACTTTCTGGGTGTTTATGGTGGATGTTAGGGATACAGATGATAGCATAAATACAGAGGATTCTGTAAATAGGTTAGTCATATGGGGGGAAGAGTCATCGATGGTATCCTCATTAGATGTCGAATCTACGACAGAAGTTTTATTCCCCTTGTTGAGGATATCCTCGATGTCCAAGGCATGCAGTACCTTTCTACCAAATCCTAACCCCTTCTTGTCTAGTTTCTTTGTCACAATGATGGGTTCCATTGTTCCTTGATTCTGTTTCCCAAGGCCACCTTTGCCTTTATAGCCCATGTTTTTGACTATCCTTAAGCCATTGCCATATTGCTTGACTGGTATTGTGACCAGTTCTTTCTCCTTATAGAGCCGAGAAGAGATGTCTTCAATAGTTTCCTCTGCCAATAATTTTCCCTCTTGGAATTGGGTTAAAGATGCTGGGGGAGGAATAGCTACTTTTTTAGTTAGTTTGGCAATGGGTAGTTGGCCGTAAGATTTAGGTGATAGGGGCATCCACCCTACTCAACAAGATTTTGAGATATCATATGTTCCAAAGCCTATATCACAGATGTGAGCTTTGATTTCAAGAAGAGGATTAGGTTCACTTGCAGAGGCTTTTATTAGATTTTCAGGATCGACATATAGTGTGGATGTAATGGCTTTGTCATTTTTAGGCACCTAGTTGCAATTCTTATAGCTACCTTGCAAGACATGACAGAATTCAAAAGGATTAGGGTTGCATGGGATAGTTATCTCTGTACCATTGAATGGGAAATTTAGAGACTGATGGTACATTGAGGGAACATCTTTCATTGCATGGATCCATGGGCAGCCTAGGATAATGTTGTAAGGTAGCTCAATGTCAAGGATCTGGCACCTAGTTTCAAGCATGATGTGGCCCAGTTGTATAGGTAAGTGGATAAGACCTTCTGAGCGACGTTCAACATCATCATATCCCTTGATTGTAATACTTTGATCAATGTTGACATGATCCTCAAAGTATCCCAATTGCTTAAGTAACTTTAGAGAATAGATGTTGAGACCAGCACCACCATCTATGAGTATGCATTTGATTTTGCGTTTATGAATGAGAACCTCAATATGAAGGGCATCATTGTGACATGGATCATGGGATGGGAGGTCTCACATTGTAGGGTGAAGCAATGTTACCTACTATAGCTCAGAAATCTGCGACTGCTATGTTGTTAAGAACTGAAGACTCTTGGAAGGCTTTTTCTAGCACCACTTTATGTGCGGATGATGACCATAGAAGGTCCAAGATAGAGATCTGTGCTGGCGTTTTCCCTAGATGTTCAACAAGATTATAATCGGATTGAGTTGGGAGATTGGGTATAGGACCACGAATGGTGACATGATCACGACAAGTTGTAATAGCGCAATCTGTAGATATGCCTTTGATTGTGAGGGTAGACACCCGACTCTCTTCAAAACAACCCACATTGGAGTCATAGGAAGTGCAAGCATTATTGACACCTTTACCTTTATCCAGAGGAGGATGCGGACCATGGTTCAGAAATGGTTCCTTGTATATGTTGAGATCTTTATTGGTGTGGTGAGCTAGTGGTTCATCCTCAAAAGAGATTTGGTTGCCCTTGATGAGATTTTGGATTAGGTGCTTAGTTTCATACACGATGCGGTTCTGTGCCCTTTGCTCCTATGGAATTCATAGTATTCATTTTCTCTACACCGTGCAGTTTTGTTAACATGTTCACCATATGGGGGAGTATCTGGTAAGGTGAGGAGCCCTTTGTGTAAAAGCTTCTGTAGGACCGACTCTATGGGTTCTCCCAAGGGAGTGAATTGATGCCATAGAGGGTAATCTTGTTGAGGCTGCTCTTATTGTTGTCGTTGTTGGTTTTGATATGGTTGTCTTTGTTGTTGCTGCTGTTGAGGTGGAGTTTGATTCGGTTTGGAAAGTTGAAGCAGTGTTTGCAATGTTTGGACATGTTTCGAATCGACCACCCCATCATTGAACATGTTCTTATTTTTGTTCCAAAACTTTGGTTTATCGTTTGTTTATTTTTGAGGAGCATTATCTTTAGTTTCTTTGAAGATTTTGACCATGCCTTTAGCAATGAGGGACTTTTCAATGTTGATTCCCTTGTATGTAATTTCATCAAAGGTTGTAGCACTAAGAATTTGCAAATGAAAACCCAATTCTTGGTTGAGGTTGTGCACAAATATGCTAACAAGCTGCTTTCTGGGTATCTTGACTGGGAATTTGCTAGCCATTTGTCTCCATCGTTGAAGGAAAGAAATGAAAGTTTCTCCATTTTTTTATTTGTTGCTGCATAGATCAGTCATGGAGATCTCATGCTCTACGTTGTAGGAGAAATGGGTGGCAAATTTCTTTGTAAGTTCGTTAAAAGATTTGATACCCATGGGTAAGTGGGAGAACCATTCTATAGCTTGACCTCCAAGACTGCAAGGAAAGAGACGCATAAGATATGTGTCGTTATGTGAGACCTCAAAGCAAGCAAGATAGAATTCCCTGAGATGGTCTTTTGGGTCCCCTTTTCCTTTGTATTTATCAAATTTGGGAATAGTGAAATTGTGAGGAAAAGGGATCATGGGTAATGACCAATCAAAAGGATAAGGACACACTTCTTCTAAAGAGAAGGTCTTCTTGGTGTGGCGAAATGTTAGATCAGCTAGCTTTTGTTGAACTTCCATGATTTTTAGCTCCATCATTGTGGGAGGGGCTGGAAACATCTCATAGTGTCCTACAAGTGGTTGTTGATGCCCATACGGAAGATTATAGTGTAAGCCATGGGCATTGGTGTTATAAGGGTCATATGATTGGTTAGGGTCGTATGTGTTTTGATTTTGGGGAGGTGGGGGCAGCGCTAGGTAATAATGTAGGCTTTGTGATGGTTGAAGAAAAGAGTTTGGTGGTAGAAAGCTAAAGTTTGTTGGGTTAGGTTGCGGTTGCGGAACATAGCTTTGGGAAGTTTGGTTTTGGGAATGTTGAGGGTGGTTAGGAAATGTGTTGAAAAAGTTTAGCGTTGATGATCATTGTGGTGGGGGGACATAGGTAGATGTGTTTTGCGATGGTTGAGGTTGATTGAGGATGAGCATAGAAGAATGTTGTGGTTGGGGTTGCATGACCCTAGTTGGTTAAAGGATATGAAGGGTTGATGATGTTGGGGGTGGTATTTGTTGAGACCCTTGTTGCATGGCTACATAAGTGTTTCCTAGATTGTAATTTGGTGGAAAACCTTCTCGTGATGGGGTAGCCAATATTCCACTTTCGATTGGTGTGGACATTTTAGGAGTGTTTTGCATGTTTGATTTTGCTAGAGCGTCTTGTCTTGTTAATTTTGCTTGACGATGTAGAGTCTCTTGTTGGTGTTTGTAGATCTCCATAGGTGTTATTAGAGGTGATAAGGGTCTCTTTGCCATTGGTTTTTGATAAAGGGGATTCTCATATTGGGCAATAGTTTTCCCTTGTGAGCCTTGTCCGTGTAATGGGGTGGTCACAGTTGACATGGTTTGGACTGCTATTATAGTGTCTTGGGTGTTGTTAGGTTTGCTAAGATTTGATAGATCAAAATCTTTGGGTAATCTGGCTCCTTGCTCTGCTAGCAAGTGAAAGAAATGATCTTGGTTCTCACTAAGGATTTTGTCAAAGGTGGCCATGGCTCTAGGATCTTGTATGATTTCATCAAGGTCTTGTCCATCTTCTTGAGAGGATTGACCTTTTTCAAAGTGCCACTCTTTTTGAGATGGGACTTGACCGATGGTATAACCTTGTGGAACAAAATTTGGAGGCATGCCGGTGGTACAGTGAGGTGTAGTTACCAAAGGGACTCTACCTTCTTGAGATGGGACTTGGTCAATAGTATAACCTTGTGGAACAAAATCTGGAGGCATGCCAGTGGTATAGTGAGGTGTACTTACCAAAGGGGCCCTACCTTCTTGAGGTTTATTTGGTTGGTCAAGCTACGACATGTTTGGAGAGTTGGTCGATCTTTCCTTTGGTGTCTTGGGAGTAACCTTGGGAGTAATGTTGGATTGGCCTGATTGAGGTGTGTGAGGAAACTTGCCTGGTCTTCATAGTTTGCTGGAGTCTAGTGGTTACCATGGAATACACTAGGACAATATGCTGGGATTCTGCTTGTGTTTTGAAAAAGACAACAGTTTACTGGACAAAAGGCACTGTACTATTTGACCAAAGGTGCATGACTGTGCCACCAAAAGTGAGCTACTGTAATACCAAAGGTGATGGACTGAGCTGCCAAAGGTGAGGTATTTCTATACCAAAGGCGAGCTACTGTTAGACCAAAAGCGAGCTACTATTATACCAAGGGCATTGAAGTAGGTTTGCCAGAGGCAAGGTACTGTTATATCGAAGATGAGCTACTATAATACCAAAGGCGAGCTACTATTACCAGAGGTGCTGAAGTAGTGTCAGTGATGTTTATAAGGCAAATTTTGAAATATTTGGATTTGCTTTGGCAAGAGAAAACACAGCAAACAAAGTGGCAAAAAGGACTGACACAATAGATAGTGTATGTTTGAGGCTCACAAAAAAGCCCAAAGTTTCCACGGGTATAAGATAATTGCAAACAATATCAAGCACCTTTTATCCCTAGAGACAAGGTTTCATTGCAATAGATCAGCTCACAACTTAATACTTCGTCGACCAAATGTCATTCCACAAAGGTGTCAGACATTTGTATCTTTGCGAGAGACGATAGGTAGGGATATCTCACCCTCCCCTCAAAAAGCTCAAGTAGGTCACAAAAGCTTTATGGACGAGGGAATACTATCTCTTCTCAAGGGAGCCAATGGTGAGTATCTTGAGGGCTTAAATCAATTCCCCTTGCACTAATGATTACTGCAACATTCAGAGGTAGATTAGGTAGTCACTATTTAGAATGGTTCTTAGTAACATTGAGGGACCAATGCCTTACGAGCAATGTGAAAAGCTACTCAAAGATTTAACCAATCCTACTAAGAGTATCAAACACTTCACTCGATGTGAAAATCATTTCCACAAAGAGCTAGTACACCTCTTTTCAGTTTGGTACCACAAGGTAAGGCTGACGTCGGTTAGGACTTGGCTTTCGCATTATCCCTTTTATATAGAGGTTCAAAGGAAAACTCCACTTAGGGTCGTCCCATTTGGATGAAGCGCAATCCAAAAGTAGGCCCTTCTAAAGGAATAACTAAAATGTAAGAGCAAGCACGTTAAACAAAGGTTTAATTGTCCCGTTATAAGAAAAATAAGGTGCAACTAGATTAGGCACACACACAATTGTAGTTGTCAATTGTCCCTTACGAAATTGAAGTGTTTGGCATTCATGTCCATTGTCCCTTAGAAAATTAAAGTGTTTTTGCATTCATGTCCATTGTCCCTTAAAAAAAAATAATATGTTCCTAAGACTTAGATTGCCAAACTGATTTGTTCAATTGTCCCTTAAGAATAGCAATATGTTTCTAAGACTTAGTGTGATAGATCAAGATTTCTTCAATGCTCATCTTGCATGAACATGTTAGGAAAACCTATTTTCTCTATGTGAGTGATAAGAAGTTGCAACAGATCGATTAGTTCCACAAAAACTTAGAAGTTAGCAAAAATAAATCAATTTGACCAAAAGTGCTACACTGTGTTACCAAAGGTGACTTACTGTTATGCTGAAAGTGCTAAACTGTGTTGCTGGAGGTGAGTTGCTGCAGACTAGAGGTGATGCACTATGCTACCAAAAGCGCTGCTCTATGCTACCAATAGCGCGGTACTATACTACCAAAAGCATTTTACTGCCCTAGATCTAAAAAAAAGTTGTATTTTGTCAAAAAAGTTAGGTCAAAAGATAATTTCATTTTTGCATTGTAGATCTGGGATATATGGTTGATATAATCTATGCCCTGGAATAAAAACCACTCAATGGTGTTGCCAAAAATGATGGGTTAACTCAAAAATTGTAAATACTTCTAAATACATCAGCTTAGGCAGTACACAAGATAATTGAAAGGACAAATACATCAGCTTGCTAATCAATAAAGGATAGATATATGAGTAAAACCTTGCAAAATCACAAAACAATAGTAAAAACCCTATTTTTCCAAAAGCGCTTTACTGCTATGTTGACCACGCTGCACTGTGTATCCAAAAGCATACTACTACAGTACTAAAAGTGCTACAGTATTGCCTGAAGGCGCTATACTGTGCTACTGATAGCACTTTGTTGTTCTACCAATAGCGCTTTTCTATATTTTTGCACTGTTCCGTACTGTACTTAAAAAAAAACAATTTCTCAAAGAAAAAGAGGGAATAGTGGGTCCCACCGAGCGTGCCAGAATGTGTATGAGGAAAATTGATTATGTTTAAATGATAAAATCAACACTATGATAATAACCAAATCAAAAAACCATAACATAAAGAAATCTATCTAAATAAAAAGCCATTATTAATAAATCAAATTAAGAAAGATTTTACCCAGATTGTGTTGTTCTCTTTGTTCGAATGTGGATTGCTCAATAATGCTGCGAAACCATGTTTGCAACAAGCAAGTGTAGGTGCTCAAAGATCAATGTCAAAAGATCATAAAGTGCTCAATGATGTGATGTAGGCTCAGAGCGCTATAAAGGATGCTTAAGAATAAGTGATCGAAGAAGATTTGTGAAGGAGATGAGGGGGATTTATATAGGTTTCAATAGAAATCGATCAACGGTCCAGATAATTCAAAAGAATCAACAGAGGAGATAAAACAAATAACCATGATGAATGTGCACACAACATGTGTCAATCCATAAGGATATTTTTATTAAGACATGATGAAAACAAGATTGATTGAATAGATAACTCAACTTGTAATTTTGCCTTTTTTAGAGTACTAAAAATAAGATTGATTGTGCACATGAGTTAACAAGATATTTGAAGAGAAATTATAAGATAACTGAAATTAAATAAATAAATTTATTTAATTGATTTTACATGATGAAGGATAAATAAAATATGTGATTATATTTTATTTTTAGAAGATTTATTTTTTAGAGGAAAAAACAAATTAAATAAATAAATTTATTTAATTGTTTGTGCAAGATTAGAGGAATATGAAGATTATAAATAAAATACTTGATTTTATTTATTTTTAGAGTATTGAGATAATTTAAATAAATTTGCATGATTTATTTAAATTTAGAAGAACAATTGATTTAATTAAATAATGTAAATTATTTAATTGTAGATAAGAGGGAATTTGTGATGAATTAAATAAATAATTGGATTTATTTAATTGATGTGGACTTGAATTTTGGAAAGAGGATAATGATTTAATTAAATAATAAAAATTATTTAATTTTGGAAGAATAAGGTTGATTTTGCTGAAATTAATTAAATAAAGGGGATTTATTTAATTAATGTTAAATTTTAGAGTTTTGGAAGAATTTGATGAACTTAATTAAATAATTAGATTATTTAATTAACGTTAAATGCAAGTGATTAGACCGATTAGACGAAATGCAAGTGATTCGAAGACATAGTCATTTTTGGGTGTCTACAATATGTATATATGCACATTTAGATGTTTAGTTATATAGATTTGTATGGATGTTTTCCCTTGAATATATGGGTGTTAATTTGGATAAAATCAAGTTTTAACTTAAATAGTTTAAATCTGTATATATGTTAAATACTTGTAGATGCATATAAATTTACTTGTAGATGTGATGAACTATTAATGATTGAGAAATGATGTCAACACCCTAGTCATTGATAGTAATAGTTTTTATAAAATATTTGGGAATGTGAATTTAATTTAATTTATATCTATTGAATCATGTGAATTAAAATATATAGTTTTTTATAGTTTTTTTTATAATATATAGTCATGTTTATTGGATGTGTCCACTACATTGAATTTGATAGTTTTGTCACATGTTTTTATATGGCTAATAAAATTTAAGAAAACTTTGAATTAATTTGTGAAAACAATCCTATATGATGATCTAGAATTAATGTCCAACCCAATTTTTTTCTAAAACCACATCTCCATTAATTTTTTTTAAGATTTGAACCCTTGAAGCAATATGCAATTGAATATCTTAGTTCATGCATGACAAATCAAGAAAGCAACTTAACATAACCATTTGTAGAATTATCTAGTATTGGCTCTCATAAGATACAAAAGATTTAGATTTATCAAGCTATGTAAGCTGTCAACACAAGTAAAAATAAATATATTTGTTAAAATACTTTCAAAATATATTGTAAGAAATAATATATTAGGAATACTTTAATTGTTGGCAAGAGACACTGTGTGGCTTCATGAGTGTTGTCATTAATGGCAACAAAGTCCATTCCACACATCTGTAGCACATGGTATGTCTATACTAGAAGTCAGATTGAAGAGTATTTTGGTCTGGTGAGCAAGAACAGAGCATGCAGAAAGATCCAACAATCAGGTCTGGATCTCTTAGGGGATGTATCTCAGCAAAGCACAGACTTGGGGAAATCAAGAGGAGTACCATGATTGCTACATTCTAGAGATTGAGCCTCCGGTGATGAACGAGTGAAAAGATATGAGCACTTAAGTGTTGGGTTCTTGTTTGGCATAGTAGACTGAGGAAGAACTAACTGGCAAAGCATCAGACCTTAATCCAGATGAGAAATTGATGGTAATCAAGTTTCTTGAGGGATCATTCATGGTTGGCCGACATGATTGATGACTTCTATAACTATCTCTTTGATACACATCACTTAATAAGCAAGGATTCAGCTGACAAACCAGAGTTTGGGAAAATCTTGAGTATTCCGGATGCTGACTAGAAAGATGTTGAAATCCTTGGTGCGGATATATATACTAGATGGATTTCGATGTGAAGGTGTGTGTGGTGTGATAAAGTGTGTGAGAAAAGGTAGAGATAAGTGAGGAAGCTGCAATACAGGTCCGGTATGTGACAGAACAACATCATCAAATCAGAGAAAGAATGAAGTGCAGTAGATCAGTATATTGAGCCTAATCGAAACTGAACCTCAGCATATGTGGATGCTTCTCATTAGTTCAAACACCTAGTTACTTTCTATATACCTTGTAGATAGTGAGTCTCTTGTAGGTAGTGAGCCTCTTGTGAGCAGTGTGCTTGGGCAGTGAGCCCTAATTGGCAAGTGCCATTTTGTACGTCTATTCTTTTAACAGAGAATACAATCTTGGGTTAGTCACCCCATAGTTTTTCCCTTAACAGGATTTTCCACGTAAAAATCCTTGTGTTATGTGTGTTGATTTCTTTTCTGCTCTCATGTTCATGTATGCTTATATGTTTTGATACTGCACTAATTAATAAAGAAGAAAAGAAAGTCAAATAATTAAGATAATTGATTCACCCCCCCTCTCAGTTATCAACATTAATAATCCATGGGCTAACTTACGAGTGCCATATATTGCAATAATAGCACACTCAAAGAAACCTTAGAGAAATATTATAGTTTATGTTAAAGCCAACCAACCACAAACAATACACATATATGGAAATGAGATATCAAAGATAGTAAATATTTCCTAGAACATATATCTAGCATAAGGAGACCATTTAAATATGAAGTCACAATTAGATTGGATTCACAAATAACTACACCAACCTATTTGTACAAGAAATACATTTGGAAGTGGCCAAAAGCTACACAAATTTGTCATTTTTCTTACAATGTAAGCTATTATAGTGGAGGCATCAAAACCCTAATTGATATGTGAACATTTCATAGACTACAAATTATATCACATATTGTTTATAAAGCCTATTTCCTCTACCTCATTTTACTATCTTAAAATTCTCAATAAATAATACATAAAAAATGATAATTAATAAAAGATATTTAAAATAAGCTAGAATATATTTTATTAACCCAAAAATACCCTACCATGTCATATAACTTCAACCTAATATTCCATACTTTACATTAATCATTAAAATTGTTTTGTAAAGTGGAAGTTAAATAAATACACTTATATTGTGGTAGTTGTGGAGTCCTACTATAAAGGTTATTGGATTAATACAAATTTAATTGAAAGGTAAGAAGACACACCCTTAAATGCAATAAAGAAAGCAATAATCAAATTAATCTACATAGAAGAGATAAGTCCATACATATACCTAAATCTAATATAGACTACTTAAATGTAATAAAGCAAGCAACAATTGAATTAATCTAGATAAAAGAGCTAAGTCTAGGCATGTACCTAATTATAATAAATTAGAAACTAAAATAGAGATAACTAAATTAATAATGTACCTAGAATTTGGATAGGAGACTAATTTTGACTATGACACTCTAAGACATATACCTATAATCTAAGACCAAATCAAGAAACAAAAGGCAATAATGAATGGATACTTTATGGTGTTGAAAATTACTATTCATCAATCTTAACATAAAAACATATGATGAAGGCTAGGTTTTTATTATGTTTATTTTGTACTTTAATGTGATACAATTAGGAAAATGAAATTATGTATGTAATTAATTAACCACCCAATCAAAATAAATTAAGGAAATTGATGAGATAAGTCTCATCAAGGGAAAGGGATATTGTTGGATGATAGATAAGACTAGTTGGAGGAAGAAAAGGACTAGGGGCAGTGTGGGTTTCTTGATCATGAGTGATTTTGGGATCATGGATGGGAGAGGTTTTGATCTTTTGATCATGGATTGTGGTGGCTTGAGTAGTGGGATCTTTGGTAGCTTAGGTAATCTGATTTTGAGGAGATAGGATAAGTTGATCTTGACTTTGTGAGGAGAAAGGTTGATCATGCTTTGTATTTGTCTCTTGACATAGCTATTGGGCTTGGATGAGATGGGGGGCTTCTTGACAATATGATTCTACATTCCATGCTAATAGTCCTTGGATAATATTTGAAGAGGATAAGTTGGTGGGTGGATAATCAATCTTACCATAATTGATGAGCTCTTAGATCCACTTGTTATGTCTCACACAATTGGAGGTTTTATGGCCTTTTGTTCTATGGTATTGAAAATACTCATGATCCTTAAAAAAAAAAATTTAACTTGGTTTTCGTCATATGGCGTTGTCATTGGTATCTCAATGAAGTTTGTTTGGACCAATTTTTGTAAGGCTACCTTAATGGGCTCCTTTGATGGAGGGTTGGAGGAATGTGGTTATGAATGGATTGAAGAGGTTGATGAGTTAGGAGGTATGTGGGCTAATGGATTAGGATTAGGAATATTGGAGGGAGACTGTGATGGAAGGATTGAAGAGATTAATGGGTTGGGATTGGATATGGTTTGTTGAGGTGACATGGGTAAAGGTATGGTAGATGGGTATGAGGTTATGAGATTAACTTGGTAAGTGGGTTGGGGTTAGACATATGGATAGGTGAAGGTTGGATAAATTTAAGGTGTGGATAAATTGGATAGGTATGATGGCATGGTCAAATAATAAGGATGAATAATAGCTTACATTGTAAGAAAAAGGACAAATAATGTTAGTACACTCAAGAACTCCTTCAAACAATCATATGGTTCCCAAGATTTTTAGGAGGAAAATCAATCCACTAAATACCTTTTATGGGAACCATTTATGACATGGTATCAAAATTTAAAAGATGTTTATAAATCTCCTACCTTATAAACCTGATGTCACTTATAAAGTTATCATTTTATAAGTTTTTATGTCATATAATTTGTAAATAGTTATCATGTGGAAAAATGACTTTACCTTAAAAGTCCTTTGATGTCATCTTCAAATAAATCTATTTACATGTTTTTAAAGATCTAATGGTGTGTTCAAATAAAGCTATGACATGTTTTTAAAGATCTAATGGTGTGTTCAAGGCTAAATCTCCACTTTTAGAATTAGCAAACTGACTAGGTAATTCCTATATGAGATTTTCATTTTTAACTTTAATTCTAATTATTTCTAATTAAAGTTGTGAATTGTGCATGGTTAAATACTATGAAATGACATGTAAGATATTTGTTATATTACATAAGATATATCCTTTTTTACCTCTTGATCAATTCTTATAACTATTCTAATGGGCTCAAATGCTCAAAAAGTTTTGCAAGTGACCTAAAAAATGTATGTTATATAGACTTGAACAATGTATAACATGAGTATTTTTTTTTGGTTTATAATGACTTATAATATATCATTGACAAGATTGTTCAAGTCTATATAACAATTTTATGCCAATAATGCATTATCCAATACAACCCTTCAAAAGTTTAAATAAACACATTTCATATAACCTCATAAAACTCAACAAGCTAGAAACCAACATTGGCTGCGATTGATAGCTTCCAATAAGGATCACAATGTATACGAGCTACGCTATTTCAACATTGCTGAGAATGAGGCAGAAGATGAAGATTAGATTTAAGTTTTGTCAGTATTTAGGTATGAGTGATACTAATTTTTTAAACTATAAAGAGTTAGTTGCTGCAATTCTCTTATAAACATCATACATAGAAAATCATGGTTGCTACTCTAAATGAAAGAAAATAAATTACAACATTCTTAGATACATTCCAATACTTGGATATTGTCAGGGATTGGCTGCGATTGATAGCTTCCAATAAGGATCACAATGTATATGATCTACACTATTTCAACATTGCTGAGAATGAGGTAGAAGATGAAGATTAGATTTAAGTTTAGTCAGTATTTAGGTATGAGTGATACTAATTTTTAAAAGGAATTTAAAGGAAAAATATATGATCTAAAGTCACTAGGTTTTGTATTGAAAGCATATATATTCAATCTAACATGTACATTATGAATTCCACATGGAACTTGAATTTAAATACAATTGGACAAAAATAAATGACTAAGCCTTTGAAAAAAAAATTCTAAATCATGTCACATGTCCAATAAATATAGATATCTAGATAGATCTATAAAAAGTTTGAGTACATACATATATCCAGTCATATGTATGTACATATATCCAAAAAACAACTTAAATCTCCTAGTACATATAATCTGGATCCTCTCTATCTTTAATTATCTCTAAAATATTTTCATGATCTTCAATAGGCAACCTCCACTTTTGTTTGGCACTTCCTCTTTTAGGTAGAGTTTCTAAATTTTTTTTGGTTGCTATAACTAAGTGACTATAATGTAGAACCTTTTGTCCTGGCATATAATCAACAAATACAATACCATGTCTATCTATATTTATTTGTTGATAATATGTGCCTTCAATAACGATTGATCCAATGGGATACTCTTGTCCATCACCATCTGTCATCGATTCCACCAATTTGCTTTTTGGTTGCGTACATCTTAGTAGATAGTAATCTACACCTTCCACATTGTCAAGATCTGCAACAACAATGAAAATATCTCCTGTACACACGCCATGTAGAGTTTAGGAAAGTTGTAAATATATATTTTTAATATATATAAATTTAAATATATATAAATGTGCTTCAATCAAACTTACTTGTATATAGAATATATAAATCAATTTTAAGTTAATTAATTACATACACACCCGTAACAACTAAATTAGATACACGTTCATAATCAATTGAATATAGAGGATCGCAGACATCGACATTATCATTTTCTTCAAAAGGAGGCATTGATATTAATTGTTTCATTTCCCATCGTGAAACATACCCATCTCTAATATTCTCACATTCAATAATATTTGCATTATCCTCGATGCAATCAACACAAAAACATGATTTTTCTCACATTAATTACATAAGGCTTGCTACCTCCCGTTGTCATGATTTGATGCATGCTTCTAATACCATTAATTGTTTGACACTTAATAGCATTTGATCGATCAATATCTATAAATTATGTAAAACATCTAAGTGATTAATTTATATATATAAATTTAAATTTGAAAATTTAATTAAAAATCATGTGTACACACACTTTAGAATTCAAATTTAACAAATTTTGACTAGATGTACCTGTAACTTCCCAAAAATACCGTGTGTTGTATGTTGAGTTGCGAGCGGAAAAATAACTTTTGCACCATTCAACAATTTCATTTGCATTCCGTATGGCATTACCTACAAGTACACATGTTGGCAATTTATTTGTCACCTATTACTTTTAAGGTTTATTTAAGAATTTAAAATTTAAAGTTTAAATATAGATTTATTTTTTTTTTAAAATATCTCTAGATTATATATATATATATATGGTATGAACTACCTGCAAGTTCATGTTGATGAAGTGTAGGCTTCACACATGCTCCTGCTCCATCGTGCTCTCCTTTTCCATGTCCACTCTCAAAAATTCCACAAGAATTTGTGTTGCGCCTAGCATGTTGATGGCTTAACCAAAAAAAAGCTTTTGTAGACTTAAATTGTCCTATGAAGTTACAAATAATTACACTCAAACAAAATTAGCTTCAAAAAACTTAACATATTAAATATTAAAAGAGCCTAGAATCATTAGAGATAAGAGAACAAGCACAAAACAACGCAGAGGAGGAAGTCAACCGATGCATAAATCGATAGCAAAGACTGTGAGTACATATAAGCTTGAGTAACCTTGAGTTAATAGGAGTCAATCCCATAACTTAAGGTGATCTCAAGTAGAGGTGGCAAGATAAGTGGAGTGATGGAGTGAAAGACTCCTAATTGCCACACACCTAACTGAGGTGTCTTATGCCATGTGCATAAAATGAGGCTTCCAAATGAGGCTAAATGAAAGCCAAATGAAGCCAAATACAATGTGTACACTAATAACCCCCCTTAAGCACAACTTAGGTGGGTGGAAAAGATGGGTCCCGACAATGAGGCTTGATGAGGTACCCATGTACAAATAAAATTCTCATAAGTGGAGAAAAAGGAGAAAACCCAGTGGGAACAAAACTCCTCTCCAAAAGAGAAAAGATGCAAGAAATAAATGCACAAGTGAAAGAAGAAGAAACATAGAAGGATGACTCAGGACCCCCAAGAACTACTTCTATCACAAAAGTACATGAAATATTCCCCCCATAAGAGAGAAAGAGAGAAATTAGAGAGCCTCCCCATAAGATGATAGATCCTGTAGTGCTGAATGATGCTTGATGAAGAACACTGAAAGTGATCCTAAAATGTCGAACAACATGTCTTCCTTGTGGAAAAAAGAAAACTACAGAAAGGTGCATAATATCTTCCCAAGTGAGAAGAACATAAGTCTCTAAATGCTGCACATAATTCAGAGACTACAATGAAATCTCTTGAAGTTGTGGTAAAACCACAGGTGGAATCAAAATAGAATCAGGAGATGGAGGAACAACATCCTCCAAGGTGATAATAACATGACTATCATCAAAACTGTCTACCAACTCTGTAAAATGGGACTCACTAAACAAGTCTGATATGCTTGCCAAGTAGCCATCCCAATCAACTGCATCAGTAACACATATGTGTCGAGCCTGCTATCCTGAATCATGAGAAACCAAAAAAGATGGAACACTCAAAGCTGAAAAAGGAGATGAAGGAGAGAGAATATTAGTAGGTGCAGGAACCAATGAGGAGGATAGAACTCCAAGGTGCAAGCAACCAAACTAAATCTCCTTCTGAATGTTGAAGGTATCCGTGTCATCTATACTCAAACCATCATCAAAGTTGGCATAACCAAAGAAAGAAAAGGAACACACTCTAGAACCATGATCAACATGTCCTGTAGCAATGATGTCTCTACTCTATAAATCTCTGATAGTCACTGAAGTGGATGTGAAGTCAACTATTTTCCCCGTGCCACTGTGTGTGATTTGGTAAATGGAAAGGAGATTGGTGGACAAAGAGGGAACATAAAGTACATCATTAAATGTCCCTTCACCAATATCAATAGATCCTTTTCCATAAGCAGTCATATATGTGTTATTCCCCATAAGAATTGGAGGGAATGAACATGGTTCATAGGTAGAAAACAACTCCTTTGAGGCAGCTATATGGTATTAGAGCCACTAGAGATATTTTCAGGCCATAAGACAACAACAGGAGGATCATATCGACCATCAAGTCAAAATTCACAGTGATCTGATGTCTATTGAATCAATGTGAAGTGTGTGATGGAGCGTTTGTGTTGAAGCAAGAAGGGTGCTTTTTCTCTTCTGGATCGAGCTCTATTGTGTTAATATCAGTTTCAAAGCCCATTCTAGGCATCTTCACCATGAACTAGACTTTGCAGGCCCTTGGAAGCCTTTTGGCCATCACCAGTTCTGTACTCTGTGTCTTGGCATGGGAGAATCCCATTCGGGATAGCAGAGAGCAACAACGGTATCAAGGAAAGGTTTGATGTCTATGGAAAAGCTTCCGTGAGCTATGCAGAGTGATTATAGTCTCCAAACTGCCTTCCACTTTTGATGCCCCATCTGGCATGACTGTCGGCCCTCTCTGCACAAAATCTATCAACCCTATCATCTCTTTATTGTCCTTTCATTTTGTTTGATTGTAGGCATCATTCTTCAGAGGGATGTTTTCCTTTCTTGTGGTTGTAGAAGGCCACGTCTGTGTGGAAGGGGTCATATTAGACCCATCTATAGTGTGAAAGGAAGATCTAGGCCAAATTAAGGGAGGACATGGCTGATTTGTGCAATGTGAAGGCTCAATGGTAGTCTATGGGAAGGGAACTCTACCCTGTACCCAAGCAGCTAATGCCATACCCTGGATGATGCCTTATTAGTTCGCTAGTTCTGCTACACTTGAGAGGGTGGATTCCTATATATAGGATTGATTTGCCCACTCCTAGAGGAGGTTTGAGTATGGTCTCATGTGAAGGATGTCAATCTCCTCTGAAGGCCATCCAACACTAAGGGCAGTGAGTTGTTGAAAGATCATTTTGTTGTCCTGTAAAAGAGTTCACGCTAGTTAACCACCTCTAATTGGGAATCTCTCCAAGTTTTTTTTATTTTGCAAATTCTAGATCTATTTTTTTGCAAAATTAAAGGCATTTAAGTGTATGAGGGTGTGTGTATGAGGAAAAATCGATTATGAAAACTACTAACAAATCAAAAGCCCATAACATAAAGAGAACGAATCTAAATAAAAGCCATAACTAATAAATCTATGAAATATGAAAGCTTTTACCGAGATTTGTATTGTTCCCTTTGGATGAATGTGGATTGCTCAATAGTGCTGCGAAACCATGGTTGCAACAAGCAAGTAAAGTGCTCAAAGATCAATGTCAAAAGATCGTGAAGTTGCTCAATCGATGCGATGTATGCTCAAAGCACTGTTAAAGGATGCCTAAGAATAAGTGATCGAAGAGGCTTGGTGAAGGAGATGAGGGGGGGGTTTATATAGGTTTCAAAAGAGATCGATCAACGGTCTAGATAATTTAGAAGAATCAATGGAGGAGAACAGTTGAGGAACGTGCAACGAATAAGGAAAAGACATGTGTCTTGCTTTCTTTTGCATGAGAAGATTTGCTAAGAATAGAAGAATGAGTTAAAGCAATTAAAAGAATATAATAATCAGTTAAGTGATTTAAAACAAGAAGACGGGATTTGCATGAGAATAAGAAGATATTTTGCTTTATTAATATTAGGAATATTTAATTGCATGTGCAAGAAAGCTTGAGTTATATTTAGAGATAACTCAATTTAGAAGAAAAAGTAACTTAAATAAATAATTGATTTATTTAAATTTAGAGAAGATATTATTGGAAGGAAACAATTAAATAATTGGAATTATTTAATTTAGAAGATTAGCAAGCAAATTAAATAAATAAATTTATTTAATTGTTGTAAATGATTTTGGAAGAATGAATTTGATTTAATTAAAGAATTAAGAATTATTTAATTGTAGATAAGAGGGAATTTGCAATGAATTAATTAATAGAGACTTGAAATTTGGAAGAAGATAATGATCTAATTAAATAATTAAAATTATTTAATTGTGGTAGAATAATAGAGGAAAGAGAAAATCAAGTCACTGGTAGTCTAGTGTAGCGCTATTAGCAGGGTAGGTTAGTGCGGTTGGAAGGGGAAAGAGAAAATCAAGTCACTTCTGGTAGCGCAGTGAAGCATGATTGGATGGGTAGTGAGGCGCCTTTGTAAAACAAGTTGCCTTTGGGATAGGGTGGCATAGCGCGCTTGCACAAGCGGTGGGGCACGTTTGGTACCAGAGTGTAGCACCCTTGTGGAAATCAAGGTGCCTTTGGCTTGGGTAGAATAATGTAATAGGTAGGGTGGACTAAAGGGTTGACTACCCTAGTTTAGAAAAGGGGAGAAGTGGTCCTAGGGTTCTAGGCCTAGGATATATATCGGTAGGATTTTGGGGAAATGGTATAAAAAGGACTGACAAGTGTTTGCCTCGTTGCAGAGGATTATGCCACTGTTGATGTCGAGAGAGTGACACCACCCTATAGCACATGAAGTAGTACAGCTAACGTGGGAGGAGGACACGTTCCTAGAGCACGTGGGATTGTGGCATGCAGCACACTTGACACATATTAGGGTGAATCTTTCCCTAGTGACAGCAGTTGTAGAGATTTCATAGTGAGACTGGCTCATTTCACTTTCTGACAGGGGATGCGATAGTGACACTGGAGGATGTGTATCACATCCTCAGGATTCAGATAGATAGAGAGAGAGTGGACTTTGACCCAACATGAGGCGAGGCAGGCTTAGTAGAGGTATTCTGCACGGATGACCTGAGGATATATGATGAGGAGATTCAGTGGGCAGACGTCCCACGACTCTATGACAGGATCAGATGGATAGTTGCGTCATTGATTGGCAGCTTCCTATGCCTAGACAAGTGATCCAAAGGGCTATCTGTTGGATGGGGCACGATACTATCGGGTATGTTTACACATGGGACACAGTATGCTTGGGGGCTGTGTGTGCTAGGGTAGTTGTATCGAGACATGCACCACTGCATGTACAGGAGAGGCAGGAGTCTCTCAGCAGGGGTGACTCTTCTACAGGTGTGGGCATGGGAGCATATCCCCGTGATCAAACCCATAACACAGCACCATCGGGAGAGGGGAGAGCCATACGCATTCCTATATGAGGGAGTGATCACACACAGGAGGCTGGGATCTCTTAGCCACTGGAGGTAACAAATCGATGAGATGGACCTATTTGTTTGGAGGCCATGGTTGTTGGAGATAATGTTTATTATGGAATGTTCTAGAATGTTGGAGATAATGATTATTATGGAATGGTCCAGAATATGGAAACTTCCATCTCTAAGTAGAAACCTCCAGATCTTTCCTTTCTTGACACTTCTCTTAGTTATTCTAAGATATTCTAGAGATTTCCATGAATGTTATAAAAAATAGCAGCAAAGCTGCCATTGTAACTAAGCAAGATTCTAGAGATTTTCTGTGCAATAATATATTTAAGTGTTTTGGATTTGCTGCACTCTATTTTAGTTTTCTCTATTTTTTTCAATATGGTATCAGAGCAGCTTTAATCTTGGGCAACATCTGTGATTCTGTAGAGTGGAGTTCTTTTCTTGCAGGTTGAAATTTGGTTAAAGAAGAAAGAATATCAATTCCAAAAATTTGGTGAGAGATTTTCATTTATGCATTAAGTTTTGATTGAAATTTATTTTGATTCTCTTCTGAAAAAGAGAGAATAGACTCAATTGGTATTCCTTTACCTACAATTAAATTAAATGGAAAAAAATATTATGATTGGGTGTCTTGTATGTAGCTTTTTCTAACGCTTCAAAATTGCTTTGAGATTGTTATTGGTAGTGAACAAAGACTAGCAAACCCTGGAAAAGATCAAGAAGATTGGGATAAAAGAGACAAGAGGGCAGCAGCATTGATCAAGCTTACACTTTCAGAAGAAGTTTTTCTAGAAGTTTGCAATGAGAGAAGTGGAGTCAAAGTGTGGGATATTTTGGAAACTACATATGAAAATTTAGGTGATGTATGGATTCTAACTCTCACTACAAAATTATATAACATGAAATTGTCAAATTCACAAGAGCTAGTCCCTCATCTAAGCAAATTAAAGGAAAAGAGAAATGAACTTGCTTCTCTTGGAAAGGCTATAGGTGAAAAAGATTTTGTGCAAATAGTTTTACAAAGTCTCCTAGGATCTTATCAGTCATTTATAAGAGGGCTAGTTACTGCTGATAAATTAAAGAACATAAAATATGAAGAGTTATGTGCTAAATTGGTGCAAGAAGAAAAATGTCAAATCAAAGAAAGGGAGTCATTTAATGATGAAGCTTTCATAATAAGAGGGAAACAAAATTACAAAAATACACAAGAAAATCATTCAAGAGAGAAAAATTGGAAGTATGATAATAGGTATACTCCAGCCAAGGATTATCATAAAAGCAAATGGAAATGTAATTACTGTGGTAAGTTAGGTCATAAAGCAAATGAATGCTATAAGAGGATCAAAGATACAGAAAGGAAGACAAATAAGTTTACAAAAAATTTTGATTCTAAAAGTAATGCTCTCTATATTGTACTTAAAGCAAATGATTCTTATAAAGATGACTGGGTTATTGATTCTGGTGCCACACAACATATGTGTTATAATAAGGAACAATTTGCATCACTAAGAAATGATAACAATCCAGAGAAAATATATTTGGGGAATAACAGTGCTTTGGAAGTTAAATGAACTGGAAATGTTAAAGTTGATAATGGTTTGTTCAAAAATGTGAAGTTAGTTCCAGAATTGAAGATAAATCTTCTTTCTGTATCTCAAATTGCAAATCAGGGGTATAAAATAGAATTCTACAATGACAAATGTCTGATCAAGGATGTGAGTAATAACTACAAAGTGACTGCAATTGGTAAAATGGAGAATGGATTATATAAGTTTCAAGAATTTACTTCTAAATGTGGAAATGAGAATATGTGTGCTATTGCCAAATATAATGATATGAGCAGGTTATGGCATGAGCGTATGGGACATGTCAATTATCAAAGCCTCAAGCTTATGGAGAAACTATATATGGTGCATGGGCTTCCAAAAATCTCATCAAGTCACAAGGTGTGTGAAGGATGTGCTATGGGAAAGCAACATGTGGAAAGTTTCCCACAAGGTAAATCATGGAGAGCAAAGACTCCTTTACATTTGGTTCATAGTGATGTAATGGGTCCTTTCAGAACACCATCACTTGCAGGATCAAGGTATGCCCTCACCTTTATTGATGACTATACTAGAAGAATTTGGGTTTATTTTTTAAAAAAGAAGGATGAAGTGTTTGATAAGTTTAAAGAGTTTAAGGTATTGGCTGAAAATCAAAGTGGAAGATCTCTGAAGATAATAAGAACAGATAGAGGTATGGAATATATGAACAAAGTTTTTTTAGATTTTTGTAAACAACATGGTATAAAGAAGGAATCAACAGTCTCCTACTCACCCCAACAAAATGGAGTTGCAGAAAGGAAAAATAGAACTATAATAGAAATGGCTAGGTGCATGCTTCACTCTAGAAATATAGAAGTTAAATTCTGGGCTGAAGTAATTTGTACTGTAGTTTACATTTTGAATAGAACACCTACTAAGGCAGTTTTGAATATAACACCAGAAGAGGCATGGAGTGGTAGGAAGCCTACAGTATCTCATTTTAGAGTCTTTGGATGTAATGCATATGCCCACATCCCTGATGAAAAAATGAGCAAGTTAGAAAGAAAGAGTGAGAAGTGCATAATGGTTGGGTATAGTGAGGAATCAAAAGGATATAGGTTATATAATCCTAAAACAAATGAAATTTATACCAAAAGGAATATATGGTTTGATGAAGATATTGAAAGTGAACATTCTCCTGCATTATCTTACTTTTCAATATTGATTGAAGAAGATAAGTCTACTTATACTAATGCTCAAAATCAAGGTGTGCAATCTTCTGTAGGAGGAGAAGGAACACAAATTGAAGCATCAAGTGAAAGTGATGATGAAGACACATAGAAGACTAGAAGCATTCAAGAAATATACCAAGAAGGCCCTAGAAATATGTTTGCTAACTATGCTCTTATGACTAAGGTAATGCAGGTTGACACTCCAAGTACATATGAGGAAGCAAAAGGGAAAGAAGAATGGGAAGAAGCAGTGCAATATGAATACAACTCTTTGATGAAAAATGGAACTTGGGAATTGACACCTCTTCCAAAAGGTAAAAGTGTGGTCGGCTGCAAGTGGACCTACAAAGTAAAGTTCACATCAGATGGAGCTATTGAAAAATATAAAGCAAGACTAGTGGCTAAAGGCTTCTCACAAACAGAAGGTATTGATTATACTGAAACCTTTGCTACAGTTGCTAAAATGAGTTCAATTCATACAATAGTTGCTCTAGCTACAAAATTTGGTTGGAAAATTTATCAAATGGATGTAAAAAGTGCCTTTCTACATGGTGATCTTCAAGAAGAAATTTACATGCAACAACCACCTGGATTTGTTAAAAGTGGTGAAGAACATCTAGTGTGTAGATTAAAAAAATCATTATATGGTCTTAAGCAAGCCCCAAGGGTATGGTACTCCAAAATAAATAAGTACTTTATAAATGCAGGATTTAAAAGAAGTAAAGTTGATCTAGATATGTATGTAAAACATAGTGATGGTAAAGTTGTTATTATTGTATTGTATGTGGATGTCTTGATTATTATAGGGGATCACACACATAATATTGAAATAATCAAGGATCAACTCAAACAAGTTTTTGAAATAACTGATTTAGGGTTGATGCACTATTTTTTGGGTATGCAAGTATGGCAAGAAGAAGGAAGAATCATGTTGTCTCAAACCAAATATGCTCTTGATGTATTGAAAAAGTTTAATATGACTGACTGTAAAGCATCTAATACACCATGTGAAGTAGGATTAAAGTTGAGTGCTAATTCTACTCAAAAGAAGGTGGATGGAAAATTATATAGACAATTAGTTGGGAGTCTTTTGTATCTCACCATAACTAGACCAGACATTGCATACGCAGTTGGTATTGTATCCAGGTACATGTCAGATCCACACATTGAGCATTAGAAAGCAGCTAAGATAATATTAAAATATAGTAAAGGCACTTATCACCTTGGAATTGAGTACAAATATGGAGGAGAGCCAACATTAGTTGGATATATAGATTCTGATTATGCAGGTGATATTGATGATAGAAAATCAACTTTAGGGTACATGTTTCATCTTGGGTCAGGACCAATGTCTTGGAGCAACAAGAAACAAACAATAGTATCACTATCATCTACAGAAGCTGAATATGTTGGTTCATCAAAGGCATCTTAAGAAGCATTATGGCTTAGAAGACTACTTGAAGAAACACAACATCACAAGTTTGTCCAACTACTATATTCTGTGATAATCAAAGTACTATCAAGCTAGCAAAATTTCCAATTTATCATGCTAGATCAAAGCATATAGAAGTGCATCATCATTTTGTTCGTGATTTGACAGAAGATCAAGTGGTGGAGTTAAAATTTTATGGAACAGAAAATCAAATTGCTGACATCTTTACAAAAGCACTACCTGAAGTGAAATTTATCACATTTAGAGACTTGTTAAATCTCAAGGAAGTTGCTATATAATATTCTTTTGTAATTATCTTCTCCAAATAAACATTATGGGGGGGTGTTGGAGATAATGTTTATTATGGAATGTTCCAGAATGTTGGAGATAATGATTATTATGGAATGTTCCAGAATATGGAAACTTCCATCTCTAAGTAGAAACCTCCAGATCTTTCCTTTCTCGACACTTCTCTTAGTCATTCTAAGATATTCTGGAGATTTCCATGAATGTTATAAAAAATAGCAGCAAAGCTGCCATTGTAACTAAGCAAGATTCTAGAGATTTTCTGTGCAATAATATATTTAAGTGTTTTGTATTTGCTGCACTCTGTTTTAGTTTTCTCTATTTTTTTCAATAATGGTTACTTTGTGAGGAGTGGGAGGATGAGAATGAGTAGCTTATGTACTGCCGTTAGGCTTGCTACCTCTTTGGGAGACGGACATATACTATTGAGAGATACCTTCCAGAGCGAGTACTTAGACAGTTTGGGCTGCCACAGGGACTGTCAGTTGGCAAGGTGACACATGCCAGGACATAGCGGGAGGTTGGGGACTGGGATGCAGAGATTCCAGTAGCTACAACATTGGTAGAGTTGTACGGACTTGTCCCAGTGAGATGGGAGTGGGATTCAGGACTGGCAGATCCAGGGACACTACCAGAGTACAACAGGTACTGGTAGACTCACAGGCCAGTGTGATTGACTACACCCGGTGTGGCAGGGGCAATGGGGGAGGTACTAGTCCCAGGTACAGAGGCCAGGATGAGGTGATAGGCCAGAGCAATGAGACAGTAGGTAGTTGGGGAGGCCAGAAGCCAGCAGGCAGATGTGGAGATGGTGGAGGAGGGGGATCCGGTCATAGAGACCGATTTACAGCGGGCTGAGTGGCTCTTACAGGAGGAGATAGCCTGGAGGACTCGACTAGAGCTCTAGATGGTGAGACTAAGGAGAGATAGGGATGCAATGAGGGCAGAGGCAAGATAGGCTAAGGCCTTAGCACAGGGATAAACACAGGTAGCAGCAGCAGCACAAACAGCCCTGGCACACGCACAGGCACAATTACAAATCCAGGCATAGGCACAGGCATCGGTACAGGTACAGGCGCCGACTGCACCAGCAGTGGATGATGGGCAGCTAACCCAGGTGATGAGGGAGAAAGATGTAGAGGCCCAACTATGGCTAACAGTAGAGGCCACATTACATAGAGTGAGACGAGAGAGAGATGAGGCACGCTATGCACTGGGTGCCGATCAGAGGACCTTATACAGTGAGCTCGTCCGGGTGCAGGGAGAGCTTGTATCGGCAGGCAGAGAGGCTGAGTATTACAGGGGTCTCTATGTGGGTGCGGTGCCAGCGGCACAACGAGAGTCGAGCTACAGAGATAGGAGCAGGTCCAGAGCATCAGGGTCTAGCAAGACAGGGCAGTCACTGTCCTCAGTTAGAGGACCAGTTGTGGCACTAGGGGGAGGAGGACCAGTAGGGGGACCTACACTAAGCACAGGTGGAGGACAGGGGCCACAATAGGAGGGGAGCTCTACCCACTAGAGCACATACATTTGTATATTTTATCACTTTGTATCATTTTGTACCATTTTGTACTGATGCCTGCGTGCATCGTGATGTATATATTGTGGGCCCTTGATAGCCTTGATGTATATATGGACTATTTGATGTAAACACATACATTTTGTATTATGATGACCTTCACATGAGATATATGATGATCTATTCTGCTCATTGATGTTCATGCTTGTATATATGCACGTCTTTATGTCATGGATGTGATGATATGTATGTAGGATTATGGATTTATGTGATGATGTATATTGCGTATATGATGCTTATAGATGTATGATGACAGAGATGTATGATGATATAGATGCTATGACTTGTGATATCTAACATGTGGGTTTTGCAGATATGCACCAAAGAGAAGAAAAATAGAGATGCTAGACAGAGACTGTTGATCGATCATTGCAGTGAAAGTGATATAAGGGTTGTGTGAATGGATGAAGGATGAGCTTGTTGCATTGGTTTCACAATTATATATAAAGAGCAATCCTTATTTTTGATATAGCACATGGATAGTTCGCCACTAAGGTATAAAAGACCAAGGTACTGTGATATCTGAGTGCATGGACATTGACTCTGCAAGCAAGCGGTTTGAACTTAGATCCCTTAGACATAATATGACCTTGTTGGAATGTGTGAATGAGCCATAGTCTTGAACATAAAATAAACTTCAATGCATGTAAATGCAAGAAGAGTATGAAATATGTAAGATGCTACAACGTAACACACACAAGATAAATATAATGCTAAGAAAGATACTAAAGATCATTCCTCAAACACGGCACACAAAAGCAATGACTATGCCCCCAATCTGTACTGCATCGCAACATACCAAGATTATAGATAAATCAAGGTAGTCTTGAATAGGTATTGGAAAAGGAACAAAAGATAAACTATAAAGAAAATTGACTGACTTACAAAGTAAACATACAACCAACATATTCTCTTTCCAAAGAGGTTGCTTAGGATAGATTGGATAGGAAAGATAATAGCATTATTGTAGGAGCTATGTGTCCGTTAAAGGGGGCTATCTACCTAAAAAGACAATGTTGTGCTACAGGAAATGCCACATGTCGTAGGAGACGCGTGTGTTGGTCTCGACAATGGAACATTCTACAGAAGACAAGCTTGTGGATCTGGTGCTTTAGTTAAGCTAGATTTAGCTGATGTTGGCAATCAGAATAGTAGGATAGTAGATGACTCTGGAAGAAAGTCATTTTGCTTCAGGTTTGTTAAGAACTTTTGCTTTGAAAGGATGCGCTAGCTTGCTGCTTGAGTTAGTCAAGTCGAGGCGAATAGAATTTGATAAACGAAAGACTAGAAAGGTGATAGTGTTAATGGATTGAGATGGGTGGAGAATGATGAATTGTATGTGCCCGAGTATTGGATACATTCTTCTTATTCTAGACTGCCTACATACCCTATATCCACGGGATCAAGGCAGATTACAAGGAAAGATGAAAGATGATAATATGTAGTTCTACATAGAGTGATGAATGGGTCAAGGTGAAAGGAGGGGATCTTATGTACCTGAGTATTAGAAACTTCCTTCGTATTCCAGATTGCCTACATACTCATATCCATGGGATTAAGGTACCTTAAGATTTATATGAGATGATATATAGTTATGGTGGGTGTGATGATGTGGGAAAAGTGTTGAGAAGATAACAGCCTTATCATAGGAGCGATGTGTTTGTTAAAGGGTGTTATCTGTGGAAAGGAGAAAAGATTGAAGTGCTTTGCGAACCATGAACAAGGATCCATTCCTAGACCTAGGTTAAGGGAAGAGTTGCCCCCATTCTGGTAGAGGAAACTGCATAGGTGACCAATGAAGAAGACACAGAAAGCTTTGACCTAGGACAAGACAGTGTAAACTATTGACACAGGCCAAGACATGGGATGACGATGATGGACACTAACAAATTTCCAAGCTATACTAGATAGGGAGATGGAAATGCAAACAAAGTCAATGGTTTTATTATGGATGGATGGATGAAGGTTGCTTGTGAACTGGACATGGAGTGGACAAGACTCGATAGATGATGGATGCTAACTCTACACATAGCACCTGTTTTACAGGTTTTCACTATGGTACTTATCCAAGGCACCTGTTTACCAGGTTTACACCAAAGGATGGATTTTTTTGTTCTTTTTTTTTTGGGATACTCTAAGGATCAGGCATAGAACTTCTTAAGATGAACACTGTTAAGTGGCTCATCTAGAGGAATGCTGTCACATGTAGCTAAAGTATAATCTCCTGATCCATATGCTGCTGTGATAATAAAGGGACCTAACCAGTTAGGTTCAAACTTGCCCTTCTTTTCTCAATCTGCTTGATTTCTCTGATTCTCTTTGAGTACAAGATCACCAACTTGAAACTATCTTTCTTTGATCTTTTTGTTGTAATTACACCGTAGGTAGTTTTGATGGACATGGAGATGATTAAGCATGACAAGGCACCTCTCATCTAGTAGTTCTAGCTCAGCTAATCTGGAAGTGCGTTACTCCTCTCCGCCAATCAGGTTCTACATGGATACTCTGAGGGATGGGATCTCGACCTCTATAGGTAGGATGGCTTCAGAGCCATAAACCAAGGCATAAGGTGTGGCGCCAATGGGTGTTCTAATACTAGTGCGATAGGCCCATAGGGTGGGATTGAGTTGCAAGTGCCAATCACAACCAACTTCATTGACCATTTTCTTGAGGATTTTGAGGATGGTTTTATTGGAAGCCTCAGCTTGGCTGTTACTTTGCAGATAGTAGGGAGTTGAAAATTGATGTTGGATATTGTATTGTGTGTATAAGGCACAAACATCTTGGTTCTTGAATGGTCTCCCATTATCAGTGACAATGGCTTGGGGGATACCATACCAGCATATGAGGTAGTTAAGGATAAACTTGGCTATTTGTTTACTAGTGATGTAGGTCATGGGAATGGCTTCCACCCACTTCGTGAAATACTCAGTGGCAATAATGATGAATTTATGGCCATTGGAGGAGGATGGGTGGATTTGTCCTACAAGGTCAAGACCCCATTGAGAAAAAGGCCATGGAGTAGTCACAGGCTGTAGTTCATGAGCTGGTGCATGAATTAAATCTCCATGCTACTAGCATTGTAGACATTTCTTAGCAAATTGTGCAGCATCTTGTTCTATTGTAGGCCAATAGTAACATGTTCTGAGTATCTTCTTAGCGAGATTAGGACCAGTAGAATGTATGCCATAGACACCTTTGTGTATGTCTCGTAAGGTAGCTTCAACTTCTTCCGCATTAAGACATCGTAAGAGGATACCATTTAGACTCTGACGATATAATGTATCACCCAGAATGGTGTAACAGGAGGATCGACGGATAAAGGTTTTGCATTGGGTGGATGATAGGTCAGAGGGAAAGGTATTGTGTTTAAGGTATTCAGAGATGTCTTCGTACCATGGGGAATTGGGACCAACAAGTTCACAGATGATTTCAGTAACAGGAACATCGACAGCTGGTATCAATAATTGTTTGATCAAGAATTCACATTTCTGTGTATTTGCAGGCATGTCGATAAGTGACCCCACAGAAGCCATGGAATCTACAGCCTTGTTATGCTCTCTTGGAATTTACTCAAATGTGATGCTAGAGAAGTGTGGTTTGTATGCATCCACTAGTTGTTTGTAGAGAACCAACTTTTCATCTTTCGTTTGGTACTCGTCTGTGACTTGTCGAATGACTAGTTGTGAGTCTCCATATACCTGTAATTCTGTAATGTCCCATTGAACTGCTGTATTGAGACCTATGAGGAGTACTTCATACTCGGCAATGTTGGTGGTGCAAGGAAATGCAAGCCGATATGACTTGGGAATGTAGTCATTTTGAGGTGTGATAAATAAGATGCCGACCCCTGATCCATACTGTGTGTAGGAACCATCAAAATACAACTTCCACATTATGGAGTTGGAAAGAGTGAAGAGATGCTCATCAGGAAAGTCTGCTACCATAGGGTGCATATCTGTCATTGGTGCTTCTGCTAGTTGATCTACTAGGGCTTATCCCTTGATTGCTTTGCGATCCATATATTCAATGTCGAACTCACTAAGGATCATGACCCATTTAGCTAGTCTACCTGTAAGAGTTGATTTTGCTAGTAGATATTTCAAGGGATCAATTTTAGCTATAAGATTTGTGTGTTGGTTTAGCATGTAATGCCACAACTTTTGGGAAGCAAACACTACTGCTAAACAAGCTCTTTCCATTGGTGAATAATTGAGTTCATATCCCACCAAGGTCCTACTGATATAATAAATTGCATTCTCTTTTCCTATTTCATCATTTTGTGCTAGAAGGGCCCCTAGTGCTGAAGTTGTAGTTGAGATGTATAATATCAAAGGTTTATCAGCAACTGGTGGAACCAATACAGGAGGTGTAGCCAGATACTCTTTGAGCTGATCAAATGCTGCTTGACACTTATCATCCCATCGAAATGAGACATCCTTTTGAAGCAAGTGTTGAAATGGTTGACATTTATCTGCTAGCTGTGAGATGAAATGCCTAATGGACTGCAACCTTCCCTGAAGGCTCCTTAATGCTTTGAGGTTCTTTGGTGGAGGCATTTCCACTATAGCCTTTACTTTTGTGGGGTCTACTTCAATACCTCTGCGAGATACAATGTACCCCAACAGCTTCCCTGATGTTACGCCAAAGACACACTTCTTTGGATTGATGCGCACTTGATATTTCTTGCGCCTGTCAAAGATCTGTCCTAGAACCTATATGTGATCTACCCTAGAAGATTTAGCTAGTATGTCATCTACATAGTCCTCCATGATATGATGAAAGAGGTCATGGAATATCACTATCATTGCTCTCTAATAGGTTGCTCCTGCATTCTTTAGACCAAACGGCATGACACACCAACAATAATTGCCCCAAGGACAAGTAAAAGTTATTTTGTGTTGATCTTCTTCTGCTATCCTTATCTGATTGTAGCCTGAGAATCCATCCATGAGAGAAAGCATTTCATGACCTACTGTCAAGTCTACTATAATATCAATGTTTGGTAATGGAAAGTCATCTTTGGGACATGCTTTATTAAGATCTCTAAAATCATTACACATGCGGATGCGCCCATTGGGTTTAGACACAGGTACAATGTTTGATACCCAGTCTAAATAGTTAATAGGTCGGATGAACTTTGCATCTAACAACTTCTGTATTTCTACCTTTACCAAGAGAGCTATCTGTGGGTGCATCTTTCTTAGCTTTTGCTTGACTGGTTTCACTTTTGGATCAACTGTGAAATAATGAACTACTAGCTTAGGGTCTAGCCCTGGCATATCTACATAGGTCCATGCAAAGTTGATGGTTCTCTGTAGGAAGAAATTGTTAATATTTCTGTGCTCTGTTTCTAATAATGATGTTGCTAGGAATGTGGTCTTTGGATTTTGCTCTGTACCAAGGTTTATCTCTGTAGAATCTTCCACTAGAAGAGCAAACTTCTCTTGATACTTAGATGGTAGGGGAAGGTCAAATCCTCCATCCTCAGGTGCCACAGTTGGGTTTTCACCTTTGGATACGTCCTTTGTTTTTACTATTTTGTGATCAAGAGGTGCCATAGTGTGGTTTTCACCTAGAGATCTTTCTTTATTTTTACTTTTGCGACTGGAGGATTTGACATTCTCACCAAAATAAGTTGTTGGCTCTAGTTCCATTACAAAACCTGCTTTATGATTGCCAAGAGGGATACCATGCCGAAGTCCCATGAACTCAGCCAAAGCTTCATCATTCTGAAATACATCTATAATGGGGGACCCTTATTGGTCCCAACTGATAAGTTTAGGGTAGATAAGTGTTACATTTTGGGTGTTCGTGGTGGATGTTAGGGATATGGAGGATAGCATAAAAATGGAGGATTCTGCAAATAGGTTGGTCATATGGAGGGAAGAGTCATCAATGATATCCTTAGTAGATGTCAAATCAGTGGGAAAAGTTTCAGCCACCTCGTCGAGGATATACTCGATGTCCAAGGCATGTGGTACCTTTCTACCAAATCCTAATCCCTTCTTGTCTAGTTTCTTTGTCACAATGATGGGTTCCATTGTTCCTTGATTCTATTTCCCAAGGCCACCTTTGTGTTTATAGCCCATGTTTTTGACTATCCTTAAGCCATTGTCATATTGCTTGACTGGTATTGTGATTGGTTCTTTCTCCTTATAGAGCCAAGAAGAGATGTCCTCAATAGTTTCCTCTTCCAATAATTTTCCCTGTTGGAATTGGGTTAGGAATGCTGGGGGAGGAATAGTTGCTTTTTTAGTTGCTTTGGCAATGGGTGGTTGGCCATAAGATTTAGGGGACAAAGGCATCTGCCCTACACAACAAGATTTTGAGATATCATAAGTTCCAAAGCCTATATCACGGATGTGAGCTTTGATTTCAAGAAGAGGATTAGGGTTATTTGTAGAGGCTTGTGTTAGAGTTTTAGGATCAACATATAGTGGGGATTCAAGGGCTTTTTCATTTTTAGGCACTTGGTTGCAATTATTATAACTACCTTGCAAGACACGACAGAATTCAAAAGGATTAGGGTCCCCTAGGATAGTGATCTCTATACCATTGAATGAGAATTTGAGAGACTGATGGTACATGGAGGGAACAACTTTCATTTCATGGATCCATGGGCGGCCTAGGATAATGTTGTAAGGTAGCTCAATATCAAGGACTTGAAACTGAGTTTCAAGCATGATAGGGCCTAGTTGTATAGGCAAATGAATAATACCTTTATAGCCCATGTTTTTGACTATCCTTAAGTCATTGCCATATTGCTTGACTGGTATTGTGACTGGTTCTTTCTCCATATAGAGCCAAGAAGAGATGTCCTCAATAGTTTCCTCTTCTAATAATTTTCCCTGTTGGAATTGGGTTAGGAATGCTGGGGGAGGAATAGCTGCTTTTTTAGTTGCTTTGGCAATGGGTGGTTGGCAGTAAGATTTAGGGGACAAAGGCATCCACCCTACACAACAAAATTTTGAGATATCATAAGTTCCAAAGTCTATATCACAGATGTGAGCTTTGATTTCAGGAAGAGGATTAGGGTTACTTGTAGAGGCTTGCGTCAGAGTTTCAGGATCAACATATAGTGGGGATTCAAGGGCTTTTTCATTTTTAGGCACTTGGTTGCAATTCTTATAACTACCTTGCAAGACACGACATAATTCAAAAGGATTAGGGTCCCCTAGGATAGTGATCTCTGTACCATTGAATGGGAATTTGAGAGATTGATGGTACGTGGAGGGAACAACTTTCATTGCATGGATCCATGGGCAGCCTAGGATAATGTTGTAAGGCGGCTCAATATCAAGGACTTGACACCAAGTTTCAAGCATGACAAGGCCTAGTTGTATAGGCAAATGAATAATACCTTCTGAATGGCATTCAACATCATCATATCCCTTGATTGTAATACTTTGATCAGTGTTGACATGATCCTCAGAGTATCCCAATTGCTTAAGTAACTTTAAAGAACATATGTTGAGACTAGCACCACCATCTATGAGTGTGCGTTTGATTTTGCGCTTATGGATGAGAACCTCAATATGAAGGGCATCATTGTGACATGGATCATAGGATGGGAGGTCCTTTTTAGAGAAGACCACATTGTAGGGCGAAGCAATGTTACCTACTATAGCTCAGAAATCCGTGACTGCTATGTTGTTAGGAACCGAAGACTCTTGGAGGGCTTTTTCTAGCACTACTCTATGTGCAGGTGATGACCGTAGAAGGTCCAAGATAGAGATCTATGCTAGCACTATCCCTAGATGTTCGACAAGACTATAATTAGATTAAGCTGGGAGACTGGGTGTAGGACCGCGAATGGTGACACGACCATGGCAAATTGTAACAATGCAATTTGTAGATTTGCCTTTGATTGTGAGGGTAGATACTCAACTCTCTTCAAAATGACCCACAATGGAGTCAAAAGAAGTGGAAGCACAGTTGACACCTTTACCTTTATCCTACGGAGGAGGTGGACCATGATGGGGAAATGGTTCCTTGTACATGTTGAGGTCTTTGTTCATGTGTTGAGTTGGTGGATCATCTTCAAGAGAGATTTGGTTGCCTTCGATGAGATTGTTGATTAGATGCTTAAGTTTCATGCATGATGCAGTTCTGTGCCCTTTGCTCCTATGGAATTCACAATATTCATTTTCTCTGTACTATGCAGTTTTGTAAACTAGTTCGCCATACGAGGGAGCATCAGGTAAGGTGATGAGCCCTTTGTGTAAAAGCTTCTGTAGGACTGATTCGATGGGCTCTCCCAAGGGAGTGAATTGATATCGTGGAGGGTAATCTTGTCGAGGTCGCTCTTGTTGTCATTGCTGTTGGTTTTGATAAGGTTGTCTTTGTTGTTGCTATTGTTGAGGTTGACTTGTTTGGAAAGCTGAAGCGGTGTTTGCAATGTTTGGACATGTTTAGAGTCGACCACCCCATCGTTGACCACATTTTTGTTTTTGTTCCAAAATTTAGGTTTATCATTTGTTTGGTGTTGAGGAGCATTGTCTTTAGTTTCTTTGAAGATTTTGACCACACCTTTAGCAATGAGGGCCTTTTCAATGTTGATTCCCTTGTATGTGATTTCGTCAAAGGTTGTAGCACTAAGAATTTGCAAGTGGAAACCTAACTCTTGGTTGAGGTTCTGCACAAATATGCTAACAAGCTGTTTCTTAGGAATCTTGAAAGGGAATTTGCTAGCCATTTGTCTCCATCATTGAAGAAAAGAAATGAAAGTTTCTCCATTTTTCTGCTTGTTGTTGCATAGATCAGTCATGGAGATTTCATGCTCAGCATTGTAGGAGAAATGGGTGGCAAATTTCTCTGCTAGCTCGTTAAAAGATTTGATTCCCGTGGGCAAGTGTGAGAACCATTCTATAGCTTGACCTCCAAGACTGTGAGGAAAGAGACGCATAAGATACGTGTCGTTATGTGAGATCTCGAAGCAAGCAAGATAGAATTCCCTGAGATGGTCTTTTGGGTCACCTTTTCCTTTGTATTTGTCAAACTTAGGAATAGTGAAATTCTGAGGCAAAGGGATCATGGGCAATGACCGATCAAAAGGATAAGGACACACTTCCTCTAAAGAGAAGGTCTTCTTGGTGTGGCCAAATGTAAGATTAGATAGTTGTTGTTGAACTTCTGTGATTTTTAGCTCCATCGTGGTGGGAGGGGTTGGAAACATCTCTTGTTGTCCTAGAAGTGGTTGTTATTGCCCATGCAACAAATTGTAGTGTAAGCCATGCGTATTGGTGTTGTAAGGGTCGTAGGATTTGTTGGGGTCATACGCGTTGTACGTTGGGTTGAGATTGGGTTGAAATTGGACGCTTTGATTTGGAAGGGGTGGAGGTGGCACTAGGTAAGAATGTTGGCTTTGTGATGGTTGAAGGAAAGAATTTGGTGGAGGAAAGCTAAAGTTCACTGGGTTAGGTTGCGATTGTAGAACATAGCTTTGGGAAGTTAGGTTTTGGAAATGTTGAGGGTGGCTAGGCAATGTGTGAAATAAATTTAGTGATGATGAATGTAATGGAGGAGGGATATAGGTGGAAGTGTTATGCGATGGTTGAGGTTGATTGATGATGAGCGTAGAAGAATGTGGTGGTTGGGATTGCATGACCCTAATTGGTTGAGAGACATGAAGGTTTGATGATATAGGAGGTGGTATTTGTTGAGACCCTTGTTGCATGGCTACATAGTTGTTCCCCGGATTGTAATTTGGTGGGAAACCTATTCGTGATGGGGTAACCAAGATTCCACTTGTGATTGGTGTGGACACATTAGGAGTTTGTTGTATATTTGATCGAGCTAAGGTGGCTTACTTAACTAGCTCTGTTTGGCATTGAAGAGTCTCTTGTTGGTGTTTGTAGATTTCGATAGGAGTTAGAAGCGGTAATATGGCCCTCTTTCCTGTTGGGTTTTGATAAAGGGGATTCTTATATTGTGCAAGCGTTCTCCCTTGTGAGCCTTGTTTAGAAAATGGCGTGGTCACTGTTGACATGGTTTGCACTGCTTGTATGGTGTCTTGGGTGTTGTTAGGCTCACTAAGTGTGGATAGATCAAAACCTTTGGGTAATTTAGCTCCTTGCTCTGCTAGCAAGTGAAAGAAATGATCTTGGTTTTCACTAAGGATTTTGTCAAAGGTAGCTATGGCTCTAGGATCTTGTATGAATTTGTCAAGATCTTGCCCATCTTCTTGAGAGGATTGACCTATTTCAAAGTGTCACTCTTCTTGAGATGGGGCTAGATCTGTAGTATAACCTTGTGGGACAAAATCTAGAGGCAAGCCAGTGGTATAGTGAGGTGTGCTTTCCAAAGGGACCCTAGCTTCCTGAGATGGGAGTTGATCAATAGTATATCCGTGTGGGACAAAATCCAGAGGCAAGCCTGTGGTATAGTGAGGTGTACTTACCAAAGGGACCCTACCTTCTTGAGGAGTGCTAGGGTGGTCCAAATGCGGCATGCTGGGAGAGTTGGTAGATCTTTCTATAGGTGTTCTAGGAGTAACCTTGGGAGTAATATTGAGTCGACCTGATTATGGTGTGTGAGGAGGTGATTTGCGCTTCCTAGGGACAACTTGCTTGGACTTCATAGTTTGCTGGAGCCTAGTGGTTACCATGGAATACACTAGGACAAAAGGTAATGTTTTGTGTTTTGAGGAAGACAAACTCCTGATGCACAATTTGTTGGACTAGAGGTGCTATACTGTTTGACCAGAGGCACTGGACTATGCAACCAAAAGCGTGCTATTGTAATACCAAAGGTGATGGACTGAGCTACCAAAGGCAAGGTACTGGTATACCAAAGGCGAGCTATGATTACCAAAGTGAGCTATTGTACCACCAAGGGCGAGCTGCTGTAATACCAAAAGGCGCTGAAGTAGTGTCTGATGCTCAAAAAAGGCAAATTTTGATAGATTTGGTTTTGGTTTTGATTGGATTTGCTTTGGCAAGAGAAAACACAACAAACAAAGTGGTAAAAAAGAGGGACTGACACAACAGATAGTGTATGTTCGAGGCTCACAAAAAGCCCAATGTTTCCATAGGTATGAGACAATTTGCAAACAATATCAAGCACTTTTTATCCCTAAAGACAAGGTTTCATTGTAGTAGATAAGCTCACAGCTTAATACTCCATCGATAAAAATATTATTCCATAAAGGTGTTGAATATTTTGTATCTTTGCGAGAGACGATAGGTAAGGATATCTCACCCTCCCCTTGGAAAGCTCAAGTAGGTCACAAGAGCTTTATGGCCAAGGGAATACTATCTCTTCTCAAGGGAGCCAATGGTGAGTATCTTAAGGGCTTAAATTGATTCCCTTTGCATTGATGATTACTACAATGTTCGGAGGTAGATCGGGTAGTCACTATCTAGAATGGTTCTTAGTAAATTTGAGGGACCAACGCCTTATGAGCAATGCGACAAGCTACTAAAAGATTTAACCAATCCTAATAAGAGTATCAAACACTTCGTTCAATGTAAAAATCATTTCCACAAAGAGCTAGTACACCTCTTTTCAGTTTGGCACCACAAGGTAAGGCTGACGTAGGTTAGGACTTGGCTTTCGCCTTATCCCTCTTATAGAGCGGTTCAAAGGAAAACTCTGCTTAGGGTAGTCCCTTTTGGATGAAGCATAATCCAAAAGCATGCCCTTCTAGAGGAAGTACTGAAATGTAAGAGCAAGCACGTCAAACAAAGGTTCAATTGTCCCGTTATAAGAAAAATAAGGTGCAACTAGATTAGGCACACACACATTTGTAGTTGTCAATTGTCCCTTATGAAATTGAAGTGTTTGGCATTATTGTCCATTGTCCCTTAGAAAATTGAGGTGTTTTCTCATACATGTCCATTGTCCCTTAAGAAAAGCAATATGTTCCTAAGATCTAGATTGCCAAAAGTGATTTGTTCAATTGTCCCTTAAGAAGTCAATGTGTTTCTAAGACTTAGTGCAATAAATCAAGATTTCTTCAATGCTCGTTCTGCATGAATATATTAGAAAAACCTATTTGCTCTGTGTGAGTGATAAGAAACTATAACAAGTCAGTTAGTTCCACATAAACTCACAAGTTAGCCAAAACAAAACAGTTTAACCAAATGAAAGCACCGCACTGTGCTACCAGACGCGATGTGTTGCAGACCAGAAGTGACTTATTGTGCCACCAGAAGCGCTGAACCAAACCCAGAAGCACTGTATTGTGTTGCCGAAAGCGCAATATTGTATAGTCAAAAGCGCTGCACGAGACTTAGATCCAGAAAAGTTATATTTGATCAAACAACTGACTCCATATATGATTTCATGGCAGATTTTAATGTTCTGAGAAGTAATATCTGATAGATCTGTATCTTGAAATCAAGAAAACTCAAAAAGGTGTCACAAATAGATAGGTTAACTCAAGTATCAAAGATACCCCTAAATACGTCAGCTTAGGAAGTATCAAAGACAGTTGAAAGACAAATAAATCAGCTTGTCAGTCAAATCAATGATAGTTAAGTGAGTAAAAACCTTGCAAAAAACACCAAAACAAGGTCAGAAAAACTTAATTTTCCAAAAGCGCTTAGCGATACTACCAAAAGCGCCGGTCTGTGTTACCAAAAGTGTGTTACTGTGCAAGTAGAAGCGCCTCAGTATCACCCGAGGGTGCTATACTGTGTCTCCAGAAGTGCTTTAGGATACTACCAAAAGCAATTTTCTGTGTCTTTTGCGCTGTTCCGTACTGTAACTTTAAAAAAAATTAATTTCTCAAAGAAAAAGAGGGATTAGTGGGTCCCACCAGGCGTGCCAGAATGTGTATGAGAAAAAATCAATTATGAAAACTACTAACAAATCAAAATCCCATAACATAAAGAGAACAAATCTAAATAAAAGCCATAACTAATAAATCTATGAAATATGAAAACTTTTACTGAGATTTGTATTGTTCCCTTTGAATGAATGTGGATTGCTCAATAGTGCTGCGAAACCATGGTTGCAACAAGCATGTAAAGTGCTCAAAGATCAATGTCAAAAGATTGTGAAGTTGCTCAATCGATGCGATGTATGCTCAAAGTGCTATTAAAGGATGCCTGAGAATAAGTGATCAAAGAGGCTTTGTGAAGGAGATGAGGGGGGTTTATATAGGTTTCAAAAGAGATCGCTCAATGGTCCAGATAATTCAGAAGAATCAACGGAGGAGAACAGTTGAGGAACGTGCAACGAATAAGGAAAAGACATATGTCTTGCTTTCTTTTGCATGAGAAGATTTGCTAAGAATAGAAGAATGAGTTAAAACAATTAAAAGAATATAATAATTAGTTAAGTAATTTAAAATAAGAAGAATGGATTTGCATGAGAATAAGAAGATATTTTACTTTATTAAATATTAGGAATATTTAATTGCATGTGCAAGAAATCTTGAGTTATATTTAGAGATAACTCAATTTAGAAGAAAAATTAACTTAAATAAATAATTGATTTATTTAAATTTAGAGAAGATATTATTGGAAGAAAATAATTAAATAATTAGAATTATTTAATTTAGAAGATTAGCAAGCAAATTAAATAAATAAATTTATTTAATTGTTGTGCATGATTTTGGAAGAATGAATTTGATTTAATTAAATAATTAAGAATTATTTAATTGTAGATAAGAGGGAATTTGTGATGAATTAATTAATAGAGACTTGAAATTTGGAAGAAGATAATGATCTAATTAAATAATTAAAATTATTTAATTGTGGAAGAATAATAGAAGAATTTAATTTAATTAATTAAATAAAGAGAATTTATTCCATTAATGTTGCAATTATGTGATTTGAAAGAATTTGGTGATTTTGGTGAAATTAATTAAATAACTAGATTATTTAATTAATGTTTGAAATGCAGGTGATTAGACAGATTTGATGAAATACAAGTAGTGCGACGACTTGGTCATTTTAGAGTGTCTACAGGGTGAAAAGTAAAAATTGCATATCTTGCAAACAATAACTCAAAATTGAGTTCATTTTTTTGCAAATGTGCATGATTTCTTGAGACGCTTCTTTTGGACTCAAAATTGCACTATTGTTATAAAGTGCCTGTTTGAATTCTATTTTGTCCCATTTCATGCACTAGAACTATAAAGTGCCAAATCTTGGGGGGTTCATAAAAAAATAATCAAGGGGGGGTGTCTTGTGTCTTTAGCTATCCCACTTCCTTGAGAAGTACATCTTGGTTATGTACTTCATCAGAGCCTTTTTCTACATTTCTATTTACAAGCTACAAGATGGACTCTAGTATTTCTATTTCATCCTTAACACCTTTCAATTATCATGAATGGAAGTCCAAAATTTCTCTTTCACTCATGAATAAAGGCTTATATAGGGTTACAATGAATACTGAAAAAGAACCCACAACTACTAAGGATAAGGAAAAATGGTTAAACAAAAGAGATCAAGCTTTTGGTTTTTTATGTCTTAATATTTCACCTGAATTACTATTTCATGTTCAATCCTTGAAAACACCCAACAAAGTTTGGGAAGGTCTTAACAAGCTATTTGGAAAGATAGATGAATTTAGGAGTCATGAGTTGGAGAATGAACTCATAGGGCTAAGTCCAAAAGACTATACATCTCTACAAGACTTTTTTACTAAATTCAAGTCCTTAAAGATGCAACTAAAAGAAATTGCGATTGACAAAAAAGAGGATCAGTTTCTGTATTTTCCAAGTTAGGTCCTGAGTATTCTGTGTTTGTATCTACCTTCTACTCAACAAAGAGGGCTCTTGGAGCCTCATGGGCAATGCCTTCTCTTGATGACTTCATTGCTGACCTAACAAGGGAGCAAGATAAGTTGATTCAAATGGGGAATTTGAATACTAGTAAATCTCAAGCACTCATTGCAATAAATGAGAAAGATCAATCTTCAAAGAGTAAGAAATAACAAAATCAAAAGGACAAGGATTCTAAGAAAGACAACAAATCTAATGCACCATCACCTCCCTCCTCAAAAGGAAAAAGTTTTAAGGAAAGGCCCACATGTGCTTACTATCAAAAACTTGGGCATGAAGAAAGCAAATGCTTTCAAAAAGAAAAAGATGAGTTAAAGAAAATTCTTCAACAAACTCAACTTGAATTGTCCAAACTCAAATCAAGTGGTTCTTCTAATTTTACATTAACATCATCCACACATTCAGATAAAGGAAAGAATAAGGGTATGGCACTTCTTGCTTCAGCTAATCCTACATCACATAAGTGGCTTCTTGATTCAGGGGTATTAGAGCATAAAAGAACAGCACAAAACAACGCAGAGGAGGAAGTCACCCGATGCATAAATCAATAGCAAAGACTGTGAGTACATATAAGCTTGAGTAACCTTGAGTTAATGGGAGTCAATCCCATAACTTAAGGTGATCTCAAGTAGATGTGGCAAGATAAGTGGAGTGATGGAGTGAAGGACTCCTCCTAATTGCCACACACCCAGCTGAGGTGTCTTATGCCATGTGCATAAAATGAGGCTAAATGAAAGCCAAATGAAGCCAAATGCATTGTGCACACTAATAAATATATTATAAGTAATTGAACAATTTAAGTCTCAAAGTTAAAAGTAAATAAAAATTTAAAATTTAACCCTAAACAATGTACTTACCAGCACATCCATCAGACCATATCCAGTGTTGTTCTTGATTTATGCTACTCCATCTCAGGTCTTCAAAAAACATTTTCATACAATGAGCTACATAACTTCTATCATGACCCGTATCATCACTGATATAAAAGTGAACCTCTTTGATGATAATTCGATCATCTTTGCTACTTTGTATACCATCTACCTGAAACTCAACATGTCTATAGTAAACTTGCACAAAGATTGCAACTTGCTCTGAATGATAATATTGACTTTGAATCTCAGTTTGAGGACTAAATGTATAGTTCTTAGAGAAATCTACAATAGAGAGAATACAACCTGGTGGAAAGCAATTCTTTGAATCACGAAATTGCTTAGCTTGCCATCTTGCACCATGACAATGTTGGATATGTGGATATATGATATTGCAAAAATTATTCATAAATTCATTGTAAGGCAATCCACTCTCTTTGAGAACAATTTTTCTGGCTTCGACTCCTGACTTCTTAAGTATGTCTCATATTCAAATCTCTTCCAAATAACTTGCATTTCAATGTTGTCAAGTTCTTGTAATTTAAGATTCTTCAAATTTCCACAATCATTACATATATTTTTATACACTGAACATTGAATTCATCTAAATCTTCTGATTTTTCACATAAAAGAGACTTCAAAAATTGTGTTGTGCTTCTAGGGATGGCTATATTTCTATCAATTACTTCCATAGCTTTTTTATATGATTGTAGATGTAGATCAAATTCAATATGATTTCAACAACAACAAGTTTCACATACTTTATTTATATGTACAAATGATGGTCGTAGTGTCTCAAACATCCTTTGACAAATCTTCACATTTGAAAATTCTTTCTTGAATGCTTAAAAAAGTTCACTTTGTTTTGTATCTATAAAATGTTTTGGATGAGAAATTTTTGTACCATCTTCACCTATTATTTGTATAGTATCCCTTCTATTGGAAGAAACATGAGAGTAATTGGTCCAATATTCAACCACCTGTTTCTTTACATCTTCTGAAATTCTATCTTTTCAGGGAAGCCTACAAATATTTACCCAATTTTTCTCAAATTTTGCATCTATTTCATTTCTCTTTTCAATATACCTTTGAACAGTTCTCCTAGAAACATTTAGTAATCTAGAAATTTCTTGAACTTGTATTCTATGTGATAATTTCTTACTAGAAATTACAGTCATCAATGCTCTACGTGCAACAGTTGGATCACTAGCTCGACTCTTGTTATCAATACAATTCAATGCTTCTTGCAAGTTTTCAACAATTGTTTGTTTTAATGAACCTGATGACTTTTTCCTATTATCAACCCCTAACAACTCCAAAATAGGGGCCATTTCTTTTCGTCTAAATAACTTTGCAACTAACTGTGCTCTTCTATTTAGAGATTTTTCTTCAAAAAATTTATCCCATATTATTTGAGTGTAATTTTACTGTGCTTTCAAGTAACATATCTTCAGATGAAATATTATTGAAAAGAGAATCCTCATCCATCTCCATTAGATTTTCCATACCATAAAACAAATTTCTATTACTAGGTTCAGTTTGTTCTTGTACCTGTACATCACCTTGGTCATCAATATTTTCCATGGGTTGTTCTTTAGTAGATGTTCCTTCACCCACATTTCTCTTCCTCTCTTTTGTTCGATCATACTTCCTTGATCTAGTCCTTCGATATCCCATCACAAATCACACTTAAATTATAATTCACCTGCATACAAGTGTACACACATGTGTGCTTTCAATGAATGCATGTAGTTAATATTGCATAAATAGAACACTAAATTATAAATTGTTCATTTGTTAAAGCCAAAGTAAAAAAAAACATACAAATTACAAACATATCATGAGCAAATTTGGTATCATAAGCATATTTGGTATATCATGATACCTCTAATTTAAATATATCGTAATAAAAGACTTATATGATGTGAAAGAGAGAAAACATGATATATAGATTCTATGAAAAGGTATATAGCAATGAAAGGATAAGATTACAAAGGGGAAGACCTATGATTCCTTAAATGCAAGGATGTGATGTAAATAAAATCACACTATGTAATTGATTTCATTTGTTAAATACTAATGCAATTGATTTTATTTGTTAAATACTAATTTGTAACAAGGGATGGAACCCATACATGAGAAATAAATGAAAAGTAGAGAAGATAAGAGGTGCAAGGGAAAATATGATTGTGCACATACATAAAGCTAGTTTTCCCTAGATGTCTAGGATAGTATATATAATGATTTACTCATGAGGGGGGAAAGACATGATGCCTCTATTATAAAAATATATCATAATAAAAGACTTATATGATGTGAAAGAGAGAAAACATGATATGAAACAAACCTTCTTATGTTGAAATACATCTTCTTTTGTCTAAATAAGCATTCCTTTGCTGAAATTTGCCTTCTTAAATTGTATTTAATCAAATTTTCTTAGTTGAATTTTTTTTTAAAATTATATATATATCGACTCTTTTCAACCGATACTTTATCATCCGACTACGTACCGATCGATAATTTATCAGGCGATAATTTATCGGGTGATAATTTATCAGGCAATAATTTATCACTTGATAAAGTTATGCTCAAAACATAGTCAACTGTAAAGAACTCAGCTGAGTATGTCTAGTTGGCTATCTACATGGTAGCCAACTCACCTTTTTTCACAAATTTATGAAACATTGAACTTTAATAGGGTATTTCTCTTGTTAGAATGAATTTTCTGCAACAAAGAAAAATACCCTTTTGTAGAGCTCAGAGTGGAGAATCCAAATATGTAATTTTTTTCACATTTGATTAGTTTTAATATATTTTATTTTAAAAATATTGCAAGTAGGTTGTTAAAGTTAAAAAAGAGGCTAATTAGAAATTAAAAAAAATAGTAAAACATATTAATTTTTTTTAAAAATATATGGTGCACTAGATGAGAGAGTCCTCTTCAAAAGGGTATAATTTATTTTTTGAAAATCATTAACAAAATAGATAATAGTTGACGTCCCGTGAAAACTGTCAAATTCTAACAAATTTGACTTTAAAACGTTATTACGAGAAAAATATACATCAAAATTTAATTTTTTTTCCATGCACTAGATATTGAAGTTACCTATTTGGAAAAAAAAATTTAGGGAGAAATTAAGTTTGTCTTAATTTGCTTCTTGACCTCCTGTGAACGTCACTTTTTCCTGAAATTTTCAGCATTCCAAAATTTGTTATTACATTGATAAAAAAAATTGAAAACAATTTTTAAAAAAATCTGAAAAATTACATGAATAAACTTCATCAAAAGATCTATATTTCATTAGTTTACATCATTTTAAAATTCAAAACATAAAGACCACTTTTATGTGGTCGAATTTTAGATTTTTTTTTGCTGTTGGCCAATTCCTTTATAAAGTGTGACACAGGTTTGTGCTTTTACCCGACAGTTTAGTTATTTATCAAAATATTATAGCCAGTCATATGGAAATATGGCATATGGAGACAGGGGTGTCATTTTAAAATAGGATACATGAATATATGAATAATGGTGCAGGTTATATCCCATTTAAATATAAGACTCCAGAGTTGTAGGTAGAGGTACAGGGGTAGAGCTGAAGTTTCCTGGTGACTATGCTTTAGAAGATTTGTTGAAATAGATAATAACTGCCCTGGAATATTTATCCAGCAACTTCATCATCAATTTCCAATACCAGGATTGACTTTGAATGAAAAAATGCTCTAGATTTATTAGGTTGCCATGATAAAGATTAAAGCAAATACTGAGATCTATTTACAAGCCACTTAGATCATGAAGATATTAAAGATGTCACATGCAAAACCCTAGTAGATGGAGTAATGAATACAGTGCTAAAGAGGATAGTGAGTTGGGGCAGATTTAGGAGATCTCCACATTATCTAATCATAGGAAAATACATCATTTATTTAGTTTTTTAAATTAAAAGAAATCATTCTAAGCCCTATATAGGATACATTGATACTTCAAAAGCATTTGAAGGAATTTGAAATTATGCAAATATATGTCAATTAAATACCTGGATTACAAACAGTAGCACGAACAATGTAACCCTTGTTGAACAGAGCATGAATGAGATAAGCATCAATGAATCTTATGCCTCCTATCATGCACATCTCCTTACCATTCTTTGTCATTCTTTACTGAAACACTTCTCCATTTTGGTGGGCTACACCTGAAAATAAGGTTTCGACCAAGGTTTTAGAGTATGTTTATTAAAATGAAAACTCCATTTTAGCGGGCTACACCTAAAAATAAGATATCAACAAAAGTTTTAGAGTATGTTTATTAAAGTTGTAGAGTATTTTGGTGGGCTATTGATTCTTGATTCCTTAAATGATATATTCAAATGGATTGTGACTAAATAAATGACTAACTATTTAGTCATTTTTATTTGTGTGACTAAATAATTTTTTAGTCAATGACCAAATTAGTCATTTATTTACTCATTTATAGCTGAGTTGCAAAAAATTAGTAGAATTTAGTCATTTTTAGCTGTTGTGACTAAAAGTTTTAGTCACTTAGTCATTTATTTGCCAAAATTCTACTAGTGATTTGAAAACTCTTCAAACCCCTAACAACCAACAAAGATGGAGTTTCCAAGAATGGTATTGACAATTTCAAAAGTTATAAAACATTCTAAAACACTAACAAGATCATAAACTTGGATGATTTATCATTGGGAAATACTGCCAAGTTAAAATTGAAGGAAATACTAGCACATTTTTTAAGTTCATGAACCCTCCAAATTGCTAACATAGTTCAAGAAGGTCTAAAAATGTTAACAATTTAAAAGAATGCAAAGTATTTAAAGGGTCCCCTAGTTTCATTTGCAACCATGACACATTCAAACACCAACGGAGCTCCTACAAGCTTACTACTTAGTTGAACCCATGCCACTACCTCAACACACTACACTCATTAAGGGAGGTTTCCCCAACAAATTATAGTCCACATTTTGAGGTAGGTCAAGCTCATTCCTACTAAAATTATTTCAGCATTATTTCCATGTATTGCTCCACCAATTCAGCTTCCTATCATGGTACTTCCCATAAAATGCATAATCTTTTAGATTTAGACATACCATTCCATAAAACCCACCCATTATTGTTGTTACCTACCTAAAAATAAGCTACTCTCTCTACTCATCCATCAAAATTTTCTACAAGCCCTATTTTGCCTTTTTTGTATGCTATCGAAACCTCCTAAAATGAAGTATGAATATCAAGGATTTAAGCAAGTTGTCATTCTAGACAATTCATTATCAGAACTAGCAGACAACAAACTAGGACATATAAACTTGGAAGATTTTTGGAACAAGATACAACAAAATCTTAGGGATCTAATTATTGAAGTAACTTTCTCTAGTGGTCTAGCCCAAGCTACGAGGTTCCCAACATCAATTTAATGCATAGAGCTAGTCTTGGTATGTGTAAGGCAGTACAAGCTAGATACTAGAGAAATCAAGACTATAGATGACCAATTAGTGGTAAAATTGGATGGTCATTCTCCTAGCATTACCTCTAGGCTACTGTAGAGAACAAAATATGCTGAAATGGATATAGTAAATGTAGATTGGTATTGCAAAACATTGGTAAAAAGTACCCAAAATAAGCAAGTCACAATTACCCAGGAATTGTAATGATCACACTTTAATGAAGATATCTCAAACATAATTTCTCTATTGAACAAAGTAATTGGAAATGAGGAGACAAGTTATTTCCATTATTGGATGTGTCACTTTGTCATGGTAATATGCTATGGGCTAAAATCCATGGATTGGGGAAATAGATAAGCAATAATTACACAACCAACTGGTAAACTTCTAGACAAACTAGTGTTTCTACATGTCTTCCTATTTTTCTATGCAATTGCAAGATTGAAAGCATGGCATGGGTTATAAACATAGGGCTATTCACACCATGTAAATTTATGAGTTTTATCCATAATTGCAATTAGAAATCCATAATAAAATTTTTAGAAGAGTGAATGATGCCTTCACCATGTTCATAGTTAGAGAGCTTGATGGAAATGTTGGGGTAAAAATATCAATAGAGGGAGAAAATCTCATCACTTAGTATGGGAGTTACTTCATCCAATACCTCATATCTACATATATCAGAATTGGGGGTGTATGTAAGTTAAAAAATTCAATTACAAACCTTAGAGTAGAAACAAAAAGTCATACGTTCACTTACCAATAAAGAACTTTTGTTGATGATGTGGATGTTCTCTTTTGATATGATGTATGTGGATGCTTAAATGATTTTGTGCAAGATTTTAGCAACATATACCTATTCTTCATTGATCATCCCTCCTTTTGATAGAGGATGAGGATGCATTTATAAGATTGGATGGATTGGTAAGGATATGATTTCATGAAAAATTAGGATAAGGATATCCTTGATTTATTTCTAATTCACTAGTTGTACATGAGTTAATAAATAGAAATAAATCAAGAGGAAAATAAGATGAGGATGTGAGAATATAATTAAAATACTTTATTATTGATTTTGATAATTAAGTGCACATGAGTTGAAAATAGAAAGAAATCAAGAAGAAGATATGATGGAATGATTTAGCTAATTAAATAAATATTTAATTAAATTAATTAGTATTTAGAATATTTAGAAGAATGAATGAATTGATTAATTAATTAAATAATCATAAATTATTTAATTAATTCTAGGAAGTGGTAAAGAGGGATAAATTAGGTGATGTTAGGAGAATTAGGTGATGGTAGGATGAATTAGATGATGGTAGGATATGACATTAAGATACTGTCAAATTTAGGTGTTTACAAGGGGATTTGACAATCATCCATACAAATTACATTGCTATGTAAGTGATCACATCATCCTCATTGAGGTATGGAGACAAATGGGGGAAGTTAATAAAATATGAAAAGAAAGGAAGAAAGTTGGCTACCCCTTTGCCATCAACCTTAAATACTACACTTGTCAATCATCCTTTGATGCTCAAAATTTTGAGAGGTCTCTTGCAAAAGTCATGTATTTTTATGGGGAAAGATTCCCCTTTAATAGTAAGAATTATGTCAGAGATAACCTACGTCTTAGACCAAGGTAAATTCATTCACCTCAATTGAAAAATTGTGAAAATAACTTTGAAGTCAAAAGGAGAGACTGGATGAGAATGACCATAGAATTAACTAAAGATTTTAATCTAGGGTGGGAAACCATGGGCATTGATGATGATGCCTATAATATGGTGGATCCAGCTTCACCTCTACTATTTTGTTACAACCACTCATGCCCATTAATTAGGATGATAAGGAAATGCAATATATTATGGAAAGGCTAATTTTTGTTATTCAAAAGACCAAGATATGGTTGGATGAAAAAAATATTGAACATACATCTATGAGGCCACTTGCCAAGGATGGTACTCCTAGAAAACAAAGGTAAAGTGATAAGCATGATGGAGCTTTCAAAAGCTAACAATTCATAGCAGTCTACCCCATAAGGGCTAGAGTGAGTATTACTGGAGGTGGTGATGAAAAGGACCCTAAAATGGGGACAAATTTGAAAAACACTTACACAAAAGGTGATGCCAAGCCCCAAAGAAAACTTGACATAAAGAGGCCACTAGCTCCCATTGGGAAAAGCACTGAGGCTGGCTCCCAAGTACCTATGGAGACCAACTAACAACCCCTTATTCCTGATCAATGCTCCCCCTTCTTCATCTCAACTCCCTTCTCCTTTTCACCTCCACATTCTCCTTTTCATCCACCATCACCATGAAAGACTCCTCCTTCACTACCACCATATAATTTAGGGGTCAACACTTTCCCTTCCTCCACCCTTCCTCCAATCATTCTCTCTTCTTCTTTCAAACTCAAGATAAGATCTATTGTTTCTCCATAACCATGGTTAAAGGAGATGGTTTCCAAGAAGAGGAAGCATACCCAAACCATTGACCCTAGATTTTATGTCGTAACAAAGTTGCTATAGATGTCCCCTTAATTGAAGAAAGCCCAGACCACCTCAAGGTTGATGATGGACCCCTACTTTGGTGCTCAATTTCTAGAGATTTTTGAACCCACCACCAATAAAAATGAAGAAGATATTACAAAGGCTGACTACAAGGTTTCTCAAGTTGACCTTGACCCTTCAACTCATTAAGGAGATATCCATAAATTCTAGGTATTAGCTACAAAATTAGTGGAAAGAATAGAACATGGAAAAGAGATCAGAGAATAACTAGAGGAACAAGTACATATTTTGACTTATGTTAAATTTATCATTGATATATATGCATAGCCTCTAGAAGCACTACCATCAACCTCTTCTAGCATGTCTTTGGGAGATGCAAGTAAACAAACCATGGTGAAAATAAGTAAATATCAAGCTTATGGTAGGGAAATAGAATCTTGGGTTGAACAAGTCACTCTGGATGGTCTCATATTTGTTGAAGAGTTTGGAAAGTTGTATTAAAGGATAGAAGAAAAGAAAAAGGAAACAATTTCTAAGATGAATAGTGTGATCAAGGAAGAAGCCATATGACAAGTAGTGATGAGAGAGCTCCAAGAGATGGTAAAGACATACATAAATATCCTAATCTTAGAGGATATATTTAATAATGTAGAAGAAAATAAATCATTCTAGTAGTTCAAAGGAGTGGAGTGGAAGCTATTAGATTCAAACCAGTCAATAAACTCCTAAAGTTGTGATCGGATAAAATTTGATATTTGAGCCATTTGTTTATCATTTGATGTAGATATTCTCAAGGAGGATGAAACTAAAATTGTCAAATACTTTCTATCAAGAATAATTTTAAAGACATGATCTTTGAAGAACTCTTCAAAAAGGAGACTCTAGATATGAATTCCATGAGGAAGCTTAGCAATATATCTTCATCGGTGATAGGTTGCCAAAAAGATATATCAATTTTTCTCAGGCGACTATATCCAAGACATCAATGAAACCTTAGAAACTTGGAAACTAGACCTCTTCAATACCATTGTACCAAGGGCCAATTTTATAGTTCTAATAATTTTACAGTTCAGGGTCTTCAAACCCAAATTATCCTCACAACTATCAACAAAGTCTAAATCTATGGAGGACCAACTTGTTCTTCTCAACATAGCTAAAGACTCACTTTATTATTAATTTATCAAATTATAAATTAAGTCATTTATGATGACTTAATAAATTGAACTTCATGCTATAACTTAATTAGATAAAGTAAAGTTTCGTTTATTGTCATTATGTTATAATCTCAAAAGTTGATAGCTAGTTGGTTATGAAAAGAAAACCTATATATGTGGCTCATTTGTAATTAAGGAATTTTTTATTCCCATAGGTTGTACAAAAGAAAAAAATGAAAAAATGAGTCTTTGATCTCTTCTTCTAAAATTAAATAAAGACATTATTGGTCTATGTGCATGTGCCTTTATCTTTATGTTGTAAATTTTTCTTATGTTAAATCTATAGCTTTTTTAGATTTTTATCTATTCATGTGGTCAAAGAAATTAGTCCTATTCCATTTTATGATTTTTCATATGCATCTTGGGTGGAATATTGGGTTATTTTCTAATCTATGTGTCTAAAAACCTTAAGTGTATTTCTTGATTTAAAACCCTATTTTTCCTTTGAAACTAACTCTTGAAGGGAATAAATCTTTGTATTTGTTCTCCCTTTTTAAAAATTATCTATAATTTCCCTAAAAAAAACTATATTATTATCCTCATATCATCCTATCTAGGGTTTTTCTCTTGGTTTTGTTTTATGCCTTTCTTTCTTTTTGGTAAAAACATACCCTAGAAAATATAAGACCTATCATACAAGGGAGTTGCCCCTCTCAAATGCAAAGGAAAATTGTTAACCCCATAATGATTTCTCCAATTGTGGTAGGCATTTATTTTTTTCTATTGGGTTAGTTAATATTTAAAAATAAAAAAATTGTAGTAGCAAATCTTTCTACCAAAAAATACATATACTTGGCAAGTTAGCACTTGTCTCAGTCTTCAGAAATATAGAAAAAATAAGAAGCTGAGGTTCACTTACTTCAGTATTGCATTATTGAGCATCAAACATTAGAATAGTTGAGAGAAAGTTTGAAAGATAAAAGTGATGACATTCATCATCGTAGCTACACAAAGAAGGTAAGTTACCAAGTAAAATTTAATTTTTTTTTTAGAAAATTTATATAAAAATTGAGTATGACTATGTAAGATGTTATTTCTCTCAATTTCTTAATATGATAGAAAACTTATTTGTGTATGACTATGCAAGATATTATTTCTTTTGACTTCTTAACATGAAGAAATACAAGCCCTTATCAACTCGAATGTATTATGTCAAGAATTGCCAATTTGAGTTTTGCAAATGATGCATATTATTATGGATGGTGGGTCAAATTTTATAAATTGATAATTCTATGTGTGAGACACTTGAAATTAGAATCAATGCATGCAATTTCTATTGTAACACTATTGACAGTGACATGTAGAAAATCATTTTAATTTTTCTTTATTAGCCTCATTTTTGAAAGGAAGCTAGGTGTGCAAAAATTGCTTCCTACACTAGTCTAATGAGGGGAGGGCTATACAAATTCAATTTATTCCTTATCACTATAGAAACATACAACATCTAACAGAGTTACAACATCAATACACAAGAACCAGAAAGAAGACAGAAAAAGAGAGAAAGATTTACGGTGGGGAAAACCCTTATCGGGTGAAAAACCCCACACTCAGAAACTTGCACAATGTATTAAAAAATTTGAAAGTTGTTTACAATACACTTGCAATGTAAGCTTTAATGGTCTTTGACACTTGTGTCTAGAGTCAATCAGGCAGGATAACAGTACCTGTAAACTTGTGATACAAACTCCATCTCCAAGCACCTGTTTATATAAGAAATATAAAGCAATATTGCACCTATCTTGGAATGGGCGTCCAACATGGCTTCATGGACCAAAACCCATGCCTAAGGAAACTTGGTCAACATTGTAGAATGTGCCTGAAACTTGTCCACAACTCCCATTCCAAAGGGGTCACCTATTTGCAAAATGAGCTGTGACAGATGCTCTTACGACACTTACGACTGTCATAGAATCTGTCATAGTGGTTACAACTTACAGCTGTAAGAGAATCTATCATACACATGCTATAAATAGCATATTCTCTTACAACATGTCATATTCCACCTTGGGGTGTCCAAATATGCCTTATTTAAAGATGCTTCATGACACATGTCATCACCTGTCTTACAAACTTCTATTTCTGACTCTTACATGTCATAGATTCTGTCATAGGAATCCGTCATAACCGTTTTGGTCAATATTCCCTTACACAACATGGAAGATGTTGACACATGGAAAAATGCTCCTACCACAAAGTGGGATGCCTATCTCCTCATGTGAGGACAAAATTACAAGTTATCATATTCCATGTAGGGTCAACACATCACCGTGCCACATCCCACAATATGACAATATGGAATTTACAAATATTTACAACATAGGCAATTAAACAATAAATGCAAACATTACAAATGTAAGGAATTACCAAGGTTGAGACACCTTAATTCCCAACATTCTCCCACTTGTCGAACACCTTGTAAGAGCCAATAGAAAAACAAGATTTAACTGCTATAGGCCGAGAGGCCCATAGACTCCGAACACCATCTGAACTTCTCTATGCCCACTAGTTTCATCAATGCATCTACAACATTCTTCAAAGTATCTACCTTCTCCAAATTTACCTTTCCATTCTTAACCATGTCTCGCACGAAGTGAAATTGAACATCAATGTGCTTTGTTCTAGCATGGAAAGTTGGATTCTTCGCAAGGCAAATTGCACTTTGACTATCACAACTGATCGTGATCTTACCTGCATCAACACCAATATCTAAACACAATCTCTTAAGCCAAATGGATTCCTTACAAGCATGAGTTTCTTCCATATACTTAGATTCTATGGTGGACAAAGCAACAACAGGTTGTCGCTTACTCATCCAACTAATAGCACCACCAAACAGTGTGAACACATAAGCACTAGTGGATCTCCTGCTGTCAATGTCACCTACCCAATCTGAATCCACAAATCCATGAATATCAATAGAATGTGGAGGTCTTGAAACATTACCATGATAGAAAATGGAATACTTGGAAGTACCCCTCAAATATCTGAACACTCGCTTAACTACATCCCAATAACCCATCCAGGATTAGCCATAAATCGACTAAGGACTCCCACTACTTGGGCAATGTCTAGTCTTGTGCAGACCATAGCATACATCAAACTGCCAACATCACTGGCATAAGGTACTCTGCTCATGTCCTCCACCTCACTAGGAGATTTTGGATAATCCTCAACTGACAACTTTGTCCGCAAAGAAACAGGAACACACAATAGTATACAATCTACCATGCTAAACCTGTCCAACACGGTCTTCACATACTTACTCTGGCTTAACCAAAGTTTTCTATTGGTTCTGTCTCTTCTGATTTCCATTCCTAGAATGTACCTAGTTGCCCCTAAATCTTTCATTTCAAACTAAGCTGACAATTGAGATTTAAAACCAGAAATCATATTCTTACCCTTCCCAATGAGCAACATATCATCAACATACAATGCAACAATGAGAATACGATCACCATCAAACTTATAATACACACAGTGATCCAATTTTGATCTCACAAATCTAATTGACAACACAAAGGTATCAAACTTCAAGTACCATCTCCTAGGGGATTGCTCCAAACCATATAGAAACTTTTTAAGTTTGCAAGCCAAATTTTCTTTACCTTTCACCATGTAATGCTTTGGCTATGACATGTAGATTTCTTCCTCCAAGTCACCATGAAGGAAAGCTATCTTCACATCCATCTGTTCTACCTCCAAGTCATAAGCTGCTGCAAGAGACAACAAAAATTAAATGGATGTCATCTTTGCAATGGGAGAGAAGATCTCACCATAATCTATACCCTCCACTTGTGAATACCCCTTTGCAACCAATCTAGCCTTATACTTCTCAATGCTGCCATCTACACCAAATTTCTTCTTGAACAGCCATTTACACCCAACGGGTTTCTGTCCAGGAGGCAAAGGCACCAAGTCCCAAGTTTGATTCTTTACCAAAGAAGCCATTTCATCCTCCATGGCCTCCTTCCAAGAACTTGCATTTTCATGTCCATAGCCTCTGATACAGTTCTAGGTTCATAACTGTTAGTAACCAAAGCATAAGCACAACTAGAATCAAGCAATGTAAAACCAAACCTTTCAGGTTGCTTTCTTATCTGTGTAGACCTTAAGAGTTGAGGTTGAGGTTCAACTTCTTCATTTGACCTTTCAGAGCTACCAGAGCTCTCTTCATCATTAGGTCCAACATTGTCTTTCTGTTCAGTCTTCTCAGGGGTAGCAGGAAACTAAACAACATCCTCTTTCTTTACTATTTCTTCTGGCTGCAAAATAGTGGGAGAATGTGTAAGCTCTCTAAAGATGACACTTCTGCTATACAACACTTTTTCAGCCATGGGGTCCTAAAGCTTGTATCCTTTCACACTGACACCATAGCCAATGAAGATACACTTAACATCCTTGTTCTCCAACTTTGACCGCTTCTCCCTAGGCACATGTGCATATGCCTGACAACCAAAAACATGAAGATGCCTTATTAAAGGCTTTCTACTAGATCACACCTCCATGGGTGTCTTTCCAACAAGAGATGATGTAGGAGATCTGTTTACCAGATAGCAAGTAGTGGCAACAACTTCAGCCCAAAACTTTTGTTTTAGGCTAGCTCCACTAAGCATACTCCTAGCCTTCTCCATCAGTGTCCTGTTCATCCTCTCTACAACTCCATTTTGCTGCGAGGTGTATGGAGTTGTCTTTTGTCTTTCAATCCCAAGTTCCTTGCAATACTTATCAAATTCTATAGAACAGAACTCACCACCATTGTCAGTTCTCAAACATTTAATCTTTTTACCAGTTTGATTTTTAGAAAAGGCCTTAAACTCCTTAAACTTGCTATAGACTTCAAATTTGCTTCTGAGAAAATAAATCCATGTCCTTCTACTGTAATCATCTATAAAAGATATAAAGTATATAGATTTTGATAATTAAGGAACATTAACAGGACCAAACACATCAAAATGGATAAGGTCCAACACACTAGAAGACTTATGAGAGCTCGAGTAAAACTAAACACGGTTTTGTCTTCCATAAATGCAATGTTCACAAAAATTGAACTCAAGATTACAATCATCTAACCCTTCAACGAGGTTCTTATTTTTTAGGGTACGTAGACCCTTCTCACCAATGTGGCCAAATATCTTATGCCATAACATTGTCTTTTCAATAGGAAGTTTAACTTCCAATGCATGATTACAACCATCAAGACTAGAAATAACAGATTTCTTCACTGCTCATTCAGATGGTGGGGATGAAGTGACTGCTGCCCTCTTCCTTGAGTCAAAAGAACTATTGCATTATGAAATGCATGCCTCCAGCTAAAATAGAGTACCTTTCCTAGTACCCTTAGCAAACACCATAGCTCCTCTAGTCATCTTGCATCCTTCTTTCGAAAAGACAACCTGTACACCTACATCATTCAAACTACTTACAGAAAGCAAGTTTTGTGCTAAGCCTGGGATGTGCATAACCCCAGAGATCCCCTTCACTCAACCATCAGGGAATCAGATAGAGACTCTTCCATGACCAACAATCTTCAGATGAGAGTTGTCACCCTGATACACCTTTCCACCATCGAACTCCTCATACTTAGTGAGCCAATCTCGATGTGAGGTCATGTGGAATGATGCACCAGAGTCGATCAGCCACACATCATTAGATGCATGGGTTGCCAGGGCTGCGATGAAAGCATCACCGTCATCTTGTGACTTATTAGAATTTGAATTAGGAGCTTTCTTCTTCTTCTTCTTCTTCTTCTTCTTCTTCTTCTCCTCTTTGCATTCCTTTTGGAAATGCCTAGTTTTACCATGGTTCCAACAAAGAGCCTTGGACTTTCCAAGAGATTTGGATCTCCCATGGGATTTGGATCTACCCTTCTTAGCTTTCTTGTCCTTCTTCTTCCCTTTCTCCTTGGGTCTTCCACGAACTGCAAGGGCCTCTTTGGTTGTCTCAAAAGACTTTCTTCGTATCTCTTCAGACAACAACGAATAAACCACTTCTTCCATTTTGAATGTGGATGTGGTTCTTTCAATAGCCATTGCAAGATGATCCCATGAGTCAATAGAAGTCAATTGTGCAACCAGCATGTTAAAAGCATTCATATGTTCAGCAATAGATCCTTCATCCTCCATTCAAAGAGAATACAACTTCTTTCTTAGAAAAAGTTTATTAACCAGGGATTTTGCTTGATACACATCTCCTAACTTCTTCCAAAGTAGTTTTGTAGTAGTCTCTTCATGGACATTTAACAACACAAAATCAACAAGACTAAGTCTTATGAGACCCTTAGCCTTTCAATTTTTTAGATCCCACTCATCTTGTGACATTACAGCTGGTTTAGTTCCATTGACACTTTCCCAAAGGTCTTAGTCAACAAGCATGTCTTCCATCTTGAGCTTCCACAACTTGAAATTACTCCCATTGAACTTCTCCACTTCAAACTTTCCTGATGTGCTTGCCATCTCCTTGCTGCAATAGAAATCAGAATACTCTACACAAACTCCCACTCAACTTAAGATCAGCTCAAAAAACCCCTACCCAACAGCTAAGACCAAAACTGGCCAGGCTCTGATACCAACTGAAAGGAAGCTAGGTGTGCAGAAATTGCTTCCTACACTAATCTAATGAGGGGAGGGCTATACAATTTCAATTTATTCCTTATCACTACAGCAACATACAACATCTAACAAAGTTACTACAAAAATACACAAGAACCAAAAAGAAGATAGAAAAAGAGAGACAAAGATTTATGGTGGGGAAAACCCTTATTAGGGGAAAAACCCCACACCCAGAAACCTGCACAATGTATTAACAAATTTGAAAGTTGTTTACAATACACTTACAATACAAGCTTCAATGGTCTTCAACACTTGTGTCTAGAGTCAATCTGGAAGCATAACAGTACTTGTAAACATGTGATACAAACTCCATCTCCAAGCACTTGTTTATATAAGAAATACAAAGCAATATTGGACCTATCTTGGAATGGGCGTCCAACATGGCTTCATGGACCAAAACCCACACCTAAGGACACTTGGTCAACATTGTAGAATGTGCCTGACACTTGTCCACGGCTCCCATTCCAAAGGGGTTGCCTATTTCCAAAATGGGCTATGACAGATGCTCTTACGACACTTACGACAGTCATAGAATCTGTCATAGTGGTTACAATTTATAGATGTAAGAGAATCTATCATACACATGCTATAAATAATATATTCTCTTACAACATGTCATATTCCACCTTGGGGTGCCCAAATATGCCTTATTCAAAGATGCTTCATGACACATGTCAACACCTGTCTTACAAACTTCTATTTCTGACTCTTACATGTCATAGATTCTGTCATAGGAATCCATCATAACCGTTTTGGTCAACATTCCCTTACACAACATGGAAGATGCTGACACATGGAAAAATGCTCCTACCACAAAGTGGGATGCTTATCTCCTCATGTGAGGATAAAATTACAAGTTGTCATAATCCATGTAGGATCGACACATCACCGTGCCACATCCCACAATATGATAATATGGAATTTATAAATATTTACAACATAGGCAATTAAACAATAAGTGCAAACATTACAAATGTAAGGAATTACCAAGGTTGAGACACCTTAATTCCCAACAATTTTTACCCACACCTAGTGGTTTCTTGTACATATAATGCAAAGTTCTATGGAAACTCATTTATTGACATTGTGGATGACCATATAGTCAAATTTGTCATGTATAGATTGCATAATAGGTTGGTTATAGGGTATAGTGAAATATTTGTTCAACATTATGGAATAGAGGTTTGGAGGATAAGATCATGGAGAAAGAGTTCTACAACAAGTTAGAGAGAAAAGTTTTGTATTCCTGCCCCTTCAGTGGCACGAGGAAAGTAGCCCATGTTGCAGAATCCTTCCCCTTCCCCCATGGTTTCCCAACCTTTAGCTGTTTCATCTATTCATCCTCCTATCCCTGAGGTAGGGAATGGAATGGAACCCATGTTTGAAGACCCCTTGGCTCCATTAGTAGAGGCCTTGGCCCGCACTAAGTGAAATCATCTTGCGAGAGATCGCAAGAGTCACTGTCATGCTATGACTCAAGTGCATGCTCTTGATAGGAAACCTTCCTTTGAGAATCCTTCTCCTATGCAGCCTCCCTCTATTGCTGCTCCTCCTGAGCCTCTTCCTTTTTCTATCCCCACCTCTCCTTAGTTGGAGAAAGATGAACCCCACCCCACAAAGGTCCAAGTAATCTTGGCTCTATCCACTAAGGTTCCCATCTTTCTATCCATTCCTGATATGCCACCCTTTCCCAAACCCTTAGATCTCCCTCACATTAGTATTATCCCTAGCACCACCCTGATTGCTCTTGTGCCTTTCCAATGCACCTATCATTTAGTCTTTCCAGACATCCTCCGCCTTGCTACCATTGATATAGACATTCCCTTCTCACCACCTAAGCATAAACCAGAGCATTACCCCACCACACTGTTTCTCAAGCCTAAGTGCATGCCACCATCGCCGCTACCTCTTAGCCCTTCTGCATCACTTCTTCCAACTATGGAGGTTGTCCCTCCACCTATGGATCTTAGCACTCACATTGCTGTCATTAGCAATGATGAGCCACAATTAGTGCATTACTCAAATAGTGACTCCTCTGATTCCTCTCCCGTAGAGTGAATCATTAATTTGTCCCAGATGTCCCTTCATTGTTAATGATCTTCACATGATCATTGACAATTGTTGCTCCTAGTGCTCCTAAGGATCCTGCTCCTACTAGTGACCCTCCACAGTTGGTTCTAGGGGAGTCCTCTAGTACTACTCTATAGGTGGTCCCATTGTCAGCTCTTCCTCCATCCCCTTATGCTTATCAAGATTGGGACTAGGATGATTTGATGATGCCTGACCCATGAGGGTTGTACCTTCATCTCATGTGTTTTTGTGTGTTTTAATGCTTGATTGTAATGTTTTCCCCATAAGTGTGTATTTATGTTTGTTAGTTCTACCTGGAGGACCCACGATGTTGTGAAATTCTTCTATTTGTCCTTGCATTCTTCTATATGTTATCTTGTTGTTTATTGTTTATTGTTGTTTATTGTGATGATGCAAAGCATTGGAAGATTTAGCTTCCTTCCATGTTGACCCAATTTTTTTAAATTTTTATTTGTTTTCTTGTGATATTCTTCCTTTGTACTCATATTTCTACATGCTTGGGGAATGATGACAATTCACATATCTCCCTATATAGATATGTTTCCTAAATCCCTCTTCCCATTTTCTACCTTAAAATTAATTGCATATTGTTGCTTTATGAAATTATTTAAAGGTGGGGGCATACTTTCATGCTTTACACTTTTGCACACACCACTTCGATGGTACACTTTTTGTAGCATTTGCTCTTGGTAGTTTTTGTAGCTTGTGGTCCTAAGCAGACACACTTGCTTGGCTTGACCCTGCTTTTCAACTAGTCTTTTAGCATTCTTTGTGAGTCACCTAACAGCGCAGTTTTTTAGTCCTAGTGGCCAACAAGAGTTTGGTATGACTCCTATCTCTCATAGTGTGCTATCCCTAGAACCATACTTGGCATCCTTCTAGCTCTCATTGTGTGCTAGAAATGCCCCTTTTTCTTTGATTTCTTTTTCTTTTGTGTGTGTGTGTTTTGTGTTAGATTAGAATGTGTATTAGATTATATGGTCTTCTTAGTGTTTTGGCAAATCATATTCGATCTAATCCTTTTAACATAGATTATATGGATTTGACATTACCTCTTGTGTAGGTTTTATTGTCTAATACTATGGTTTTGTAGGTTCTCAGCATGGGGGCTTCACTCCTCTGCTTGAAGAACTCTCTGTGTCCTCTATAGTATCCTTTTTGAGGTAGTATTTCTGATATTATTTCCTTTTCTACTTTAGCATGCATATTCATGTAGTTGCATAAGCTTGCTAGAGTGGGGGCTAAATGTAGCATCAAAAATTGCATACCTTGCAATTTCACACTACGTTTGGTGACCACTTTAGTGCTTGCTTCTCTTTTGTGCATTTTAGGCTTACTTTTGTTTCATTTCAACCTCTGTTCCTTAATTTCATCAAATTTCATTCTAATGCTTAGTGATTCTCTTAGTTCAGAGACACTTTATAAAATCCTGAGGTAAATTCACTCAGACACTAGCACTTAGCATGAACGTCTACACACCTCACTAGCATCTTGCAAGCGTGAAATGGACAGTGAACTATTTGGGACACATTGAAGTATCTCCTGAGGCTGACAAAATTCTTGTAACACTTCTTCGACCTCGAATGACTCTTTCCTCTTGCTTGTTGACTCATATTTCCCTCTCATTCTCCAAGAATCTATTTTTTTTAATACTCTCTCTCACTCTTTTGGCTCTCTCTATTGCAACTTTTGTGAAATCTTGTGAATAGTCTTTTTCATTCATATTTGTAGAAACAATTAAGGATTTTTATGCTCTTTGGAATGGTAGCCATCTTCTTGCTGTCCAAGTTGGTAACATTATTTTGTATTGTTGAATAGTATTTCATATTTGAATCTATTTCTTAGTTTATTTTCTTAAATTCTAGTTCATGGTATAAACCACTATTCATTTTTCCTTGTGCATGTTCTAGGGTATTCTTCCCCATGGACTAGGGAAGCTACTCCTATTTTATTTCTATTTGTCACTTCTCTTAATTCCTAGACACATGTAGGATAGGAGCACACACTTTATTTTTCCACCTCGCTATTTATCATTTACTACTCATGGAGGTCGAAAGACCAAAGCAGGGGCTTGACTGAGGCAAGCTCCTTAGCATAACAACATTTTTCCTTTGTTTTAGCAACAAGTGCTTCATAGAGTGACACTCAAATGCAAGAAGGTTTTGTTGGTGTTTCTCTCTCCTTTTAATTTCATTTCATTTAATTTTATTTCACTATATATATATATATATATATAATTTCTATTTCTGGTATTATCCGAATAATTTTGGGTTATTGCCTTGCCTGTAGCTATGCTATGCAAGTATCCAAGATATGTTCTAGGTAAACACTTTTTATTTTTCTATCTTTGAGGATGCCAATGCTTAGCTCAAATGTCCTCATGACACGCTATTATCCAGGGTCTGGTAAGATTCATCTTCAGGTTCTATATTCTCTCATTCTTGTCTTTTCATTTCTATTGTTTATTTCTCAATATTTTGTTTATAGTTGTTTGTTTTCTAATATTGTAATCTCTTTCCTTCACTCTTTTAAGCATATAGTTTAGTTTGCTTCATTTCCATTAGTGTATGAAGTGGTTCTATAGACCTAGAATAGGTTTGAAACATTAGGTAACAAAATCAGAGTATAATATTAGTGAAAAGCTCCCTTGATTGATACATTCGATTGAGGAGTAGTTTTTCCTACACTACAACTGTACGAATCTTGTTCTTGTCACATTTTAAAAATTTGACCATGGATATCTTTAATTTCTCATCTAAGATCAATTTTTTCTAATTTCAAAAAAAGTTGCCACTTTTGACCCACTTTTAGTCCCCCATTTCCATACACATACCCATTAAAAGTATTTTGTATTTTGTATCTTGGGTCTTTGAATGCAAGTGAAAAGTGTCAAGTGGGAGGGCCATAAGTCTCAAGTGGTCAATGTTAAGTGATTAGGTCATGTATTATCTTGTAATGTTTCTATTATAAATGGCATTGTCCTTTTATGTTCATGATTATTGATTATGTTATTTCTTGTAATGTTCTATATTGGTTGATGTGTATGGTGTGTTTACTCTATTATTTGTGTGATAGAATTGTATGATAATTATTATATGGAAAATGACTATAGGGTGAAAGTTTAGAACTGTGCCACCTTTTTATAAAAGAAATGACCGACACAAATTCAACTTTTTAACTCGAAGCACCTAAAAGTGACATATCTTTTTTGAATTTTAAAACGACATAAAATAATTAAATGTAGGATTTTTAGTGTAGTTTATGTTTGTAATTTGTAAAAGAAAATTATTTGGATATATCTTTTTATAAAATTGAATATATAATTGAATTGTTGAAAAAAGTCAAGAAAATGAGGTTGCAAGCCTCCACTTTTAATATAATAAATTTATTTTTCCCAATTAGCTAGCTCAAATATCTAGTTCATGGAAAAAGAAACAACTATTTTTATAAATATTTATTTTTTAATCAAATTTTAAAGTCAATTTTATTAAAAATGTAACAGTTTTGATGGGCCTCCACTTTATGTCTTAACTAAATTTATTATAAACAAAAATAAATTAAACCCTTTTTTGAAAGGATTCTCTCCTCTAGTGGACCATATTTTATAAAAAAATAAAATAAAATTTAGTATACTTTTTTGAATTTTCAATTAGCCCTATGTTTGAATCTAATGACCTACTTGTAGTAAACTTAAAAAATAAATTACTTAAAAATAATTAAAATATTAAAAAATATATTTTTTCAAAATCTACACTTTTGGATCTAGCAAAAGGTATTTTTAGATTTTAGAAAATGTATGAAATGTGAGAAAATTTGGCAAGAAGATACCGGTTCTAATTTTTTTGGAAAACCATTAAAAAATTCCTCACACATCATTTCTCCTAAAACATTTTTAGGTGAAACTATTTCTACTAAAATTAGTGTATACTAATTTTTTGAAATCATGTCTATGTGTATGGTTGGATGCTAAAGAGTTTTAACCAAAAATGTTTTAGTTGAAACCCTTTTGGGTAAAAATTTTGAATGCACATAGGTGCCATGACATTCATTATTATTTTGGCCAAAAATACTTTGGGTGAATTTTTTCAAGTAAAAAAGTTTTTCCCGAAACCCCTAAGTTGACCTAAAGTGCAACATCTAGCTTTGAACTTTTGCCCTAAAACTTAAGTAAGATTAATAAGTAAGAAAAATTAACAAACCTAGATAATGTTACATGGACTATAAACTATTTATTTGACCTCTTCAAGATAAGTTGATGGTTGAGGTGGATAAAAATTTCAATGGCTAGTTCCATGAGTTAATATTAGCTCCTCCTCATAGTAGGATCCTATGACAAGTGGAAGATTAGTGGATGTGATGGATGAGATTATACACTTTTTATTAATGTTCTTGGCATGCTATCATTCATATTATAATTATACTTTGATAGATCATTGATTTGACTATAACTCATGGTATATTTTTTTAAAAACAAAGGGGTAAAAACTTTATTAGAAATTAGAAAAGAGAATTACAATAATAACCAAGGGACCCGGCCCTAGAAAACAAGGCAAAAACCCCACAGCAAAACAACATCAACTATCCCCATGTATCCTCCTATCCTCCTCCAAGAACCGGTCTAAAACTAGATGCAGCTCAAGGTTAACCTAATCCCAATCCTCAACCTTCCAATCACTATCATGCTCAGAGGCCCATTTGGCCAAGTAGTCGGCAGCACGATTCCACTCCCTCGGGATTGTTGGATTTAAGGCATACAACTGAGAGGGGGGGGGGGTGAATCAGTTGTATAAAACTTCTTGTTCTTTCAAACACTTGATTCTTCGTTGTTAGTTAACAGCATATCAATTAATCATCCATGAAAGCATAATACATAAACACAAGAGCAGATAAACATCAACACATTGAACACCAAGATTTTGACGTGGAAAACCCGGTTAAGGGAAAAACCACGGGGTGATTAACCCAAGGATTATTCTCTGTTAGAAGAATATGAAAAAGAATGGCACTTGCCAATTAGGGCTCACTGCCCGAGCACACTGCTCACAAAGAGGCCCACTGCCTACAAGGAGACACACTGTCTACAAAGTGATAAGAATCACAATCTTGAACTGGAGAATGACATCTCTACCATGTCCGGATCAGTTCCATTTAAGCCCAAAAACCTCTGCTCTGCCTTTCGCACTTCTCTTCGCTATGCCACACTCATCCACACAATCCACACTTCGAAATGAACTCACAAACCGTTATTTATACAAGACATCGACTTAGGAACAAACATCTAAGTCGGCAAACAACCATAAGAGTATCCGCAAGATGAATAACACATCCAGTCGGCCACCACAAGAACATTCGCAGGATGAACAACTCATCCGGTCAGCTAAATAGAGCAAGAACTTCATCCGGAAGAATAACTTCAATTCCGGGCTCTACTATCAGTGCAGACCAACAACACAACCTCAACATGATCCAAGAACCTTCACAAGCCTGCCTGAATGACCAGGTACATCCGCACTTTCTTTACTTACTGGAATCTCTTCTCTTCCTTATCCAGAACTTCAAGAACACTGTCTGTCGCCACTGTCATAATGCAAGAGGTACTTTCAGACCTCCAAATCATACACAACTTGAGATGGCACATCACAAGGACATCTGAAAGACTCCTTCCAATCCACAGATTAGGATTATACAGTTCCGGACCTCACTGGACCTTTTTGTGATCCTCTGTCACCTCTGAATACTTGCCGGAACCGGTTCTACACCGACAGCCATAACTCCTTCAGATCTTCATGCGGACCTCTGAAATCTTAACTGAAGCATCTCAAGACTTATATCTACAAACCCTTTAATCCGCATCCTCCGGTTCTTAACCTATACAATACATTTGCCTTCTTCTCATCACGGTTCTTCACTGTTCCTGACTGAGGCTAATTTTCTCAATATCCTCAGCACACAGCTCATCCAATCCTTCTTGTCAATGCAATATGAGTATGTTGACATCAATGACAACACTGGCTCACCTCATACTTGCAACAATCTCCCCCTTTGTCATTGATGGCAACATATGATGTGAAAAACCATCAAGACAAGAACTTCTCCTTTCTGTCACAGCTCCCCCTATCAACAACAACTTTTCACATGTCTTCTCTTCCTTTACTGCTCCCCCTTTGATCATCAACCACTTGTTTTTCACATGTCTTCTCTCCCCCTTTGACATCAATGGCAAAGAGCTCATACTTGCAATTCTCATACATTAGAATCATACCAGCTGCTCCCCCTTAGTTGCAGCTCCCCATCATCAATCCGGATCACAAGATATGACTGTGATATCTACCGGACTGATCCACATCAGTGCATCCTAGTTCATCACCGGAGGGGCCATGACCCCTAACTTCTCCCGGAGATATTCAAAAGAGTCCTTGGGAAGAGATTTAGTAAAGATATCTGTAATCTGATCCTTTGAGGGAACATACTCCAATCTGACTTCTTCCTTGTTCACTTGTTCTCTCAAAAAGTGAAACTTGATAGATATGTGCTTAGTCTAAGAATGTAATACCGGATTCTTAGAAATATTAATTGCACTTGAATTATCACAGAAAATTGTGATAGGCTCCTCATATTCAACTTTAATGTCTCTTAGCATCTGCTTCATCCATAAGATTTGAGTGCAACTACCTGCTGCTGCAATGTATTCTGCTTTAGTTGTAGACAGAGATATTGCATCTTGTTTCTTGCTTAGCCAAGAAACCAATCTCTTCCCCAAAAAGAATGCTCCACCACTAGTGCTCTTCCGGTCATCCACATCTCCTGCCCAATCTGCATCTGTGTAAGCATGAAGAGAGAAATCTGGATCTCTAGGGTACCATAGACCATACTCAACTGTTCCTTTCAGGTACCTAAAAATTCTTTTGATTGCCATAACATGAGATTCTCTAGGATCAGCCTGGAATCTTGCCACAAGACCAACAGCCTGCATTATATCTGGTCTAGTCTGAGTGAGATACAACAATCCACCAATCATTGATCTATACTTTGTCTGATCTGCCTTTGGGGAGTCATCATCTTTTCTCAACTTACATCCGGTTGCCATGGGAGTGTTCATTGGTTTTGAATCTTCCATACCATATTTCCTTAACAATTCTTTCACATATTTGGTCCGAGAAATGAAGATTCCTTTCTTTGTTTGAGTAATTTGTAGACCCAAGAAGAAATTCATTTCACCAAGCATAGACATTTCAAACTCACTTTTCATCTGATTTGCAAAAGTTTTGCACATACTATCTCTTCCTCCAAAAATGATATCATCCACAAACACTTCAACAATCAAAATGTTTTCATGAACAATTTTGAAATATAAGTTACTGTCAGCAGTACCTTTGTTGAATCCAATCTGCACAAGATGCTTATCCAACCTTTCATACCATGCTCTTGGGGCTTGCTTTAGTCCATACAATGCTTTCTTCAACTTGCAGACCATATCATCATTATCAGACAATTGAAATCCATCCGGTTGTTCAATGTAAACTTCTTCTTCTAGATCACCATTTAGGAAAGCAGACTTGACATCCATCTGATATACCTTGAAGTCTTTGAAGGCAGCAAATGCAAGAAATAATCTGACTGCTTCAATTCTTGCCACCAGAGCAAAGGTCTCTTCAAAGTCAATTCCTCTATTTGAGAGTAGCCTTTGCAGACCAATCTAGCTTTGTTTCTGATAACTTCACGAGTTTCATTCAGTTTGTTCTAGAAGACCCATTTGGTTCCAATCACATTCCTGTCTCTAGGTCTGGGAACAAGATCCCAAGTATGATTTTTCTCAATTTGCATTAATTCATCTTTCATTGCTTTAGTCCAGTTTTCATCATTGCAGGATTCATTTACTGTTTTAGGTTCAATCTTTGAAATCAGACAACATTCATCCTGATTTTGAGCAACATTCCTTCTAGTTTGCACACCTTTGCTTCTGTCACCTATGATCTGATCTTCAGAGTGGTTTAGTCTTACATACCTTGGAATTTTGGGAATATCCTGCACTGTTGCTCCTTGATCAGGTTCATTCTGACCTATTTCTTCTTCTTGATTTACTGGATCAAGTTGATTCTGACTTACCGGAGGGGATTGAGTCCCTTGAACCTGAACACCATCTTGATCATCTTCATCAAACTCATAAAATCTTGAAGGCTTCTCAATTCCTTCATCAACTTTCACATTGGTGCTTTCTATCATCTTCCTCAATCTCTTATTGTAACACCGGTATGCTTTGCTTTGAGTGGAGTAGCCCAAGAAAATTCCTTCATCACTTCTAGCATCAAACTTTCCTAGATCTTCATCTCTTTTAATATAACACTTGCTACCAAATACTCTGAAATATTTCACAGTAGGAGTGATGCCAAACCAGAGTTCATAGGGGGTTTTACCGGTGTTGTTTCTGATTTGAACTCAATTGAGAGTGTAGACTGCAGTGCTGATAGCTTCTTTCCAAAACATCTGAGGAACATTTTCTTCCAACATCATTGTCCTGGCAGCTTCCTGGATGGTCCGGTTCTTTCTTTCAACTACTCCATTCTGCTGTGGAGTCCTAGGAGCAGACAATTGTCTCCTTATACCCTGCTTCTCACAAAAGTCAATGAACTCACCAGATGTAAATTCACCACCTCTATCAGACCTTAGACACTTTAGTTTCAATCCGGTTTGATTCTCTACCATAGCTTTGAAGATTTTGAACTTCTCAAATGCTTCTAATTTTTCTTTTAGAAAGGTAACCCACATCATCCGGGAATGATCATCAATTAACAACATGAAATATCTATCACCTTGCAGACTCTTGATTCTTGTCGGACCACAGAGATCAGTATGTACTAATTCCAACAATCCGGTAGAAGACTGATCTTTGCTTTTGAAAGAGACTCTGCTCTGTTTACCTAGCTGACATTTTTTGCACAAACTATTTGTAGGTTTCACCAATTTTGGAAGGTCTCTTACAGCCTGAATATTGCTTATCTTGATGATGTTATCAAAATTCACATGACACATTCTTCTATGCCATAACCAACTCTGATCAACTTGAGCAAACAGACAACTTTTGTTTGAACCAACCAGATGAAAGATATTACCTTTTGTTTGAGCACCGGATGCAATTTCAGTTCCGGAGCTTGTAAAGATTCTGCATTTTCCATTCTTGAATCAGAGATCATAGCCTTTGTCGACTAACTGACCAACACTGAGAAGATTGTGCTTCAATCCTTCAACATATAGTACATTACCTGTTTTGCTCTTTCCATCAAAGGAAATAGTTCCCCTACCTCTGATTCTGCCAGCAGAATTGTCACCAAACTTTACCATTCCTCCTTCATACCTTTCCAAATCTAAGAACTTATTCTTGTCACCAGTCATATGGTGAGAACATCCACTATCAATAACCCAATCATCCTTTTCTTCCACTTGAGTAGCCAAAGCTCTTTCCACAACCTTGTGATTGACAGATTCAGAGGATATTGAATCTTCTTCCTTGATGGCAATAAACACCCATTCATTTCCAGATTTGCTTTCTAGTTCTGATTCATCATCTGTTACTCCTTCATTGTCATCTTCTTCATGAACATAATAGCAGTTCTTTTGAAACCTTTGTCTGTTAGTATTAGACCTTGCAGATCTTTCCGGACATCTTGAAGCAAAATGACCAATCTTATTGCAGTTGAAACACTTAAAGGGTAGTTTTCCTTCATACTTACCGGATCCTCTTGGCAGTCTCTTTGCAATGAGGGCTTCAAGTTGAGCTGTTTTTGCTTCTTCTTCTTCCATGTCTCTTCTTGCTTGATCATACCATGACATCTTCCTTGATGAGTTTTCTCCCGGATCAAATCTCTGTTTGCCTTTCACATAGGCACTGGCTTTGAAAGTAGATTCAGTCTTGGGAGGATCATCTCCAAACTCGGTCATTTCAAATGCAGCTAGTTTGCCAGCCAGTTGTTCTCTTGTAACAGTTGTGTGGGCTTTGAATTCATCAATGGCAGCAACCTTGATTTTGTAGGCAGCAGGAAGGGATCTTAGGATTTTGCAGACAATCTCATTTTCATCTAGAGTTCCACCAGCATTTCTAATTCCACATACCAGCTCATTCACTCTTGGCATAAAGGTAGTGATGTTTTCATCATCTCTCATCTTCAATCTTTCAAATTTCCCTTTCAGATTTTGCAACCTTGCACTTTTGACAAACTCATCTCCTTCATACAGAAGTTCCAGTTTAGTCAGGATCTCATATGTAGTTGGTAGGTCAATAACATTTGAGAGATCTGAATCATTCAATGCGCTTAGTAGGGCTTCCTTGGTCCGCAGATTATTTTCAGCATCTGTGATTTCATTCAGAGTTGTCGGACCACCTTGTGGAGGTACATATGGTTTTGAGACCATAGCCAAGTATGCTTTTCCCATACATTCCAAGTGACACTTCATGCGACCTTTCCAGAGAGTGAAGTTGGTTCCATCGAACTTCGGACTATCCTTCTTGTATGACGACATCCTGGATCTCCTCAAGCGGTTAAGCTCCTTTCAGAGGAACTTGGCTCTGATACCAATTGTTGGATTTAAGGCATACAACTGAGAGGGGGGGGTGAATCAGTTGTATAAAACTTCTTGTTCTTTCAAACACTTGATTCTTCGTTGTTAGTTAACAGCATATCAATTAATCATCCATGAAAGCATAATACATAAACACAAGAGCAGATAAACATCAACACATTGAACACCAAGATTTTGACGTGGAAAACTCGGTTAAGGGAAAAACCACGGGGTGATTAACCCAAGGATTATTCTCTGTTAGAAGAATAAGAAAAAGAATGGCACTTGCCAATTAGGGCTCACTGCCCGAGCACACTGCTCACAAAGAGGCCCACTGCCTACAAGGAGACACACTGTCTACAAAGTGATAAGAATCACAATCTTGAACTGGAGAATGACATCTCTACCATGTCCGGATCAGTTCCATTTAAGCCCAAAAACCTCTGCTCTGCCTTTCGCACTTCTCTTCGCTATGCCACACTCATCCACACAATCCACACTTCGAAATGAACTCACAAACCGTTATTTATACAAGACATCGACTTAGGAACAAACATCTAAGTCGGCAAACAACCATAAGAGTATCCGCAAGATGAATAACACATCCGGTCGGCCACCACAAGAACATTCGCAGGATGAACAACTCATTCGGTCGGCTAAACAGAGCAAGAACTTCATCCGGAAGAATAACTTCAATTCCGGGCTCTACTATCAGTGCGGACCAACAACACAACCTCAACATGATCCAAGAACCTTCACAAGCCTGCCTGAATGACCAGGTACATCCGCACTTTCTTTACTTACTGGAATCTCTTCTCTTCCTTATCCAGAACTTCAAGAACACTGTCTGTCGCCACTGTCATAATGCAAGAGGTACTTCCGGACCTCCAAATCATACACAACTTGAGATGGCACATCACAAGGACATCGCAAAGACTCCTTCCAATCTGCAGATTAGGATTATACAGTTCTGGACCTCACCGAACCTTTTTGTGATCCTCTGTCACCTCTGAATACTTGCCCGAACCGGTTCTACACCGACAGCCATAACTCCTTCAGATCTTCATGCGGACCTCTGAAATCTTAACTGAAGCATCTCAAGACTTATATCTACAAACCCTTTAATCCGCATCCTCTAGTTCTTAACCTATACAATACATTTACCTTCTTCTCATCACGGTTCTTCACTGTTCCTGACTGAGGCTAATTTTCTTAATATCCTCAGCACACAGCTCATCCAATCCTTCTTGTCAATGCAATATGAGTATGTTGACATCAATGACAACACTAGCTCACCTCATACTTGCAACAGGGATGTGCACAAAGGATGCTTCCTCTGTTCGAGAACTAACCTGAAGAATCTGCTGAACCACCGAAGCCAACTACCAATTTATATCAGATATCTTTCGCTCATTCAAGAGATTAATCAAAATCTGTGAATCAACTTCACATATAACCTTTCTCCATCCCAAAGCAAGGGCCCTCTCAATAGCATGAAGAATTGCTAGACCCTCCATGAAGTTAACAGTCTTCACCCCCTCATGTATAGAGAACAGAAAAATCACCGACCCAGCTGAGTCCTTGCCAACCCCACCAATTCTAGTAGGCCCAGGGTTTCCCCTAGAAGAACCATCAGTATTGATCTTTAAAAATCCATTGGGAGGAGGTAACCACCTTCCAACCCATTGAACCCTCTTTTTCCCATGCCTACAGTTCCTGGAACTGACAAAAGAAGAATGAATTTCTTGAAGACCTAGTCTAGCCACCAACTCAGCTTCACCTCTCTCCAAGGGGAAAACCACATCACATTTAGCTAAAACTGACTCCTGCACCATTCCTAGCATACGCATCCAAACTTGCCGACCCACTAACTTCTGATCACGAAAAATTTGGTGGTTTCGGTCCAGCCAAATCTACCAAAGCAGAAAGGTAGGGCCCATGAACCAAACTTCCTGCAAAAGGGAAGCCATAGAAGGAGGTCTTCCCATACTATCCCAGAATTCAACCAAAGAGCACGCATGAATACAAGGAAGCTTCCACACCTCCCACCACCAATGCCAAAGCTATACAACAAAGGGGCACCGGAAGAACAAATGCAAAGAATCCTCTTCCGCTCCCCGACACAAAACACAAATTGAAGGTCCTTGAAATCCCCGTTTACGAATGTTATCCTAGGTCAAGCACCTATTCCAAGCCAAAGTCCGAACAAAGCAGTTGCATTTAGGCCATGAGAGTTTATTCCACACCCTTTTCCACCAATGAACCTCTACCCCAGTTAGCTTCTGAGCCAATAACACTTGATAACCAGAAGCAACAGAGTAAACCCCCTTAGGATTATGGGTCCAAGCAAGAATATCCTCTTCCAGAAGAGAACTACAACTCCTACTATGAAGAATCTTATGAAGCTCAGCACTTTCTTCCGCAAGTCCAAAATCTGGCCACACTGTGGGATCCTTCCAATGAGCTACCTCTAACTGACCAAAAGAAGCAATAGACTTGAAGTCACTCACCCTAGCCTAGCCAGCCTCAAGAAATCTTTGGCACAAAGGAAGTAGGTTGGGGAACTAATAAGTAAGTGGAGGGAATCCATCCCAAGAATTTGACCAGAAGAGAGCTTCAGTTCCCTGTCTACAAATCCAAAATAAACCTTCCTTGATAAGCTTTGCACCCTTCTGAAGAGTATTCCAAATCACTGAACCTTTCCCCTCAAGAGGGTAACGAGGGAGATCTTGCCATGGAATCCCTGGGAAATACTTATGAGATAATATCCTAGCCCATGGCTGATCCTGTTCCACACACCATCTCCAAAATAGCTTAGCAGCCATAGCCACTCCTGATAATGTAGACTATCGAAGACCAAGACCACCAAATTGCTTTGGGCTGCACACAACATCCCACCTGACCAGGCTCCACTTGGAGGATGACAAACTTCCCGCCCATAAGAACTGCCTTTTAAGAGAATCCAACTCCCTTAGAACACCCATTGGAGCCACCTGAAGCATACATTTGTAGGTAGGGAGAGCCTGCACCACTGACTTGAGAAGCTGAACCTGCCCCGCAAAAGACAACCATCTGTGGGTCCAATGATTAACTTTTGCACAGAGCTTATCAATAATATTTTGCCAAGAACCCTTGGGAAGATGGTGAATAGAAATTGGGAAACCCAGATACGTCAAAGGGAGAACACCTATCTGAAACCTCAAGATATTAGCAATTCTTCTTTGAATGGGGGTTGGCGTATTGAAGAAGAATATGGAAGACTTCTCCTCATTAATCAATTGTCCTTAAGCAACAAGATATATGTCCAACACCTGCCTCAAGTTAGTAGCTTCCCTAATAGTAGCCATCCCCATCAGGGCAGTATCATCAACAAACTATAAATGAGATTGCAGAGGCAAGTCTCCACCCCATCGCCAACCCTGAATGATGCCAAGCTCCACCCTTCTTTTCAACAAATGTCCAAGGCCTTCCACAAGAAGCAGAAAAAGATACGGGGAAAGAGGATCCCCTTGGCGCAAACCCCTTGAGGCACCAAAAAGTTTAGAATGATCTCCATTTATCAAAATTGAGAACGAAATAGACGTGACACAGCTCATCACCCATTGGATCCACTCCTCACCAAAACCAAAAGAAACAAGGATCTTCTGCAAAAAAGACCATCTAACCCTGTCATAAGCCTTAGCCATATCTAGCTTAATGAACATAGCCTTCTTGTGGGAGTTGTCCATGGAGTGGATGGTCTCCGTAGCAATGACAACCCCGTCAAGAATCTGCCGACCTGCCACAAATCCACTCTGTTCCTCTGAAATCAGCACTTTAAGCCACTTCTTCAATCTCTCAGCCAATAACTTAGAAATGATTTTATAAGCCACATTGCAAAGAGAGATAGGCCAGAATTGAGATAACCTATCAGCCCCTTCACACTTGGGTATGAGAGCAAGGAAGGTGGAATTTAGAGCACGAAGCATCTATTTATTCCTCTAGGACTCAAGGACAATCGACAGAAGATCCAACTTTATGATATCCTAGAATTCCTGAAAAAATTCAATTGGGAAACCATCGGGACCAGGAGCTTTACCCTTCTTCATCTGAAACACAATCCCCTCTAGCTCATCAAGAGAGATATCTTTCATCAGATACTCATTCACCTCCCTGGAGACCAACTAAGGAATACAAGAAAGAACCTGTGCTTCCTCAACAGAGCCCCCTTGTGAATCCTCCCTAAATAAAGTAGCAAAATACTGAGATGCCTCAGCAGAGATTTCTTGAAACGAGGCAAGACGTTCACCCCTATCATTCACCAGAATAGGAATGGAATTACCATGCCTCCTGTCCTTCACAAAATTGAAGAAGAAGGCGTGTTTTTATCACCTTCCTATAACCATTCAACCCGGGCCTTTTGCTTCCAATAGATTTCTTCCCGCAATTCAAATTCCTCAACCACTTTCAAAGTCTTAGCCTCCTCCCTTAGAAGATCCTCAGAGGCCCCATTCTCACGAATCAACCGCGTAATATTATTCAACTCCTCCTGGGCAGTAGCCTTAGCATGAAAGATATTACCAAAACATCACTGATTCCACCTTTTAAGCTGATATTTGACAAACTGAAGAAGCTTGGAGAATGTATACATTGCCGTACCAAAAGTTGGTCTACTAATCAGCCACCACTTAGCCACAAGTTCATGAAGAGTAGGATCCCGTAACCACATAAGATGGAACTTGAATGAGGGAGAACGAGGCCGCCGAATAGAGATAATACTGAGCTTAATAGGCCAATGATCAAAACCTCTCCAGTCAAGAATTTCAGATCGAGTGGACCATAATTCTCCAACCCAATAATAGGAAACCAAGAATCGATCCAGCCTCTCAGCAACACAACTCTCACCAATTCTCCTATTATTCCAAGTGAAGCGACCATTACTTGGCAAAACATCAATAAGATTTAATTCAGAAATGCTATCCTTGAATAACAGAGTAGAAGGCTCCAACCTAGGAATACCACCTCTTTTCTCAGACAACTCCACAATAGCATTAAAATCGCTAGCCATAACCCACGGATGGTAAGGAGCTAAGCTACGAACAAAATGAAGATGGAACCATAGAAGTTGTTTACCCAGAAACTCAATAGGAGCATACACATTAGAGAGGAGAATACACTCACCAGTCTCATACCAAGAAGCGACTAGGGATATAGAGGATCTAGAGGACATCCACCAGAGAGGGAAAATCTTCCAAGGGTTCCAAAAGCAAGCCACCCCTCCGAAAGCACCAAGAGCCCCCATACACTGGCATTCACCATATTTCCACAACTTAGGAGCCATGGCCAACATGTTATCTACAGATAATTTAGTCTCCTGAAGAAAAAGAACATCCGGAGAATGATTCCTAACCAAATCATGAACAGTTTTTTGTCGAGGGCCACTGTTCAAGCCCCTTACATTCCATGAGAGAACAATCATTTTTGGGGGCATGAAAAATGTGAATCCAGAGTCTTGACTGACCCTAACTCCACCAAAGTTTCCCCAGTTAATTTAATCTTCTCCAAATCTTTTTTCCTTCCCAGCTTGGAAGTCCTGTCACCAACCCCTTTCTTTAGTTCATTTTGCTGAATACCCAAATGAGAGGAGGCCAAAGAGCTCTTCCCCACATCCTTACCTCCTTTCAGGGGCAATGGGGAACCACCTCCACCACTCTTCAAAGCTCCAATAGAAGATTCTTGTTCAGTCTGGACAATCAATTGTTGATCCTTATCCATCTGCCCAACCCTAATCTCTTGCACAACCTGCATGGCCTCCAATGGTGGCCCATCCTGTCCTATACCCAAAGTTCCCTGATCCAAGTTCAGCAACCCTAGATTCACTTCCTCCTGGCTGAGATCATCCAGCACCTCAAACCTATTAAAAGTTTCATCATCCTGCCTCTCCCTCAAGGTCGGCTTCTAGCCCCGATTCCTATTGCGAGCCTTGATAGGGACATAACCATCATCTCCATTACCATTACCTGGAATAGGCTCCTTACCATTATCAGCCCTAGGTGGAATACGAGAAGGCTGAGAAGGCTAAGAAGGCTGGGGCACCACAGGCTTAGCCCTAGGGCACCTACGCTGCAAGTGACCATATTCATGACAAAGACAACACTGAAAAGGTAGGGTTTCGTAATCTAGCTGTTGCACCCAAGGATATGATCCAGCACTCACTTCAACAGAATCTGGCAATGGCTTGCTTAAATCAATTTCTACACAGATACGTTCAAAAGTCATTACCTTTTTATACTGCGTCTGTTGTGAAGACCCCACAGGTTTACCAAGCATTGAAGCCACCAAATGCAACACGTCATCCCGCCAACACTCAACTGGAAACCACGGCAACTGAACCCAAACTGTGATCCGAATCAGTATTGCCTCAGTTGGGTTGAAGCCAGCATGCCATGGCTTGATAAACAAACCCACCTGGTTATAAAAATAGGGGCCACCCTCGAAGACCTTATTCTGATCTGCCATGCAATCAAAAGAGACCATAAAAAAGTTGTTCGCAAGGAGCCTAATCTCCATCTCCCCCTCCAGCATCTAAGTCCGCTGAGCCCAGGATTCCAAAAATTACAACGAGACTCTCAAACCCATGAACTTGCAATAAAAAGAGTGCCTTGAATAGTATTCAATATCATCGGCAAGCATTTTGGGATAATCAACTTTGGTCACTCTTTGCATCTTTCCAAACACCCATTAATCTTCGTTATTCAGGAACCACTAACTGATCCTAGATCATTCATCTCCATCTCTGAAGAAAATAGCATATTATCAAAAACATTCACTCCATGCGCCAAAGGCTTCGAACCAAATGCTGATTGGAAATCCAATATGGGGCTAGCCCCAGATGTTTCCCCACCTTGCATAGCAAAAAATAAGATCCCCAGCAGGCATGCAAACCCCCAGGGCACTTATGCAAGAAATAGAAAAAAGAAAAGACCCCGAGGGAAGGATCAAAACCCTTCCACCCACAAGCCACCCAAATGGCAGCAAGAAGGCCTCCAGAAAAGAGAAAACCCCACCACCACAACCCCGATAGCTTCAAAAAACCCCCCCCACAATGCAGAAGCAAGCAACACACAGAGAACGAGCTAGGGCACGGTCACCCTAGCTTGGCTTGCAGAGCACGCGAACGCCATCCTAACTCTCCAATCTTGGATTTCAATTTTAGTTAGTCCATAACTCATGGTATATTACAACTATGTTTTTGATATATTAAATAGGGAAAGAAGGGTCCTAGTCCCTTATAGAAAAAAAAGACTTCAAAAGGCTACAATAGTAGTTCAAAAGACCATATCAATAGACAAGTAGAATAGACAAAGGAGCTGCACACAAGTAACACCAAAATAACACTAAAACATCACAATGAACAACAGAACAAAAAAGCTAAACATTACCATGAAGGATAATCAAATCCCCCCATTCCTTAGTGAGGACATTTAACTTCATCTCCAAGCTAGAGCCACACCAATGTCCTCTTGAATCCCTTTAGCTTTCAACTTCTTCTTTTAATGCTCTGCTTTATCCTCAAGAACATACTTCTTCTTCTTCTTAAGCTCAAACTCTAGAAGCACAATACTAGTAGTAGAATACTACATTATATCCTTACTGAGGTTGACAATTTTGGCAATAGCATCCTCAAATTTATTTATTTTTTCTAAACTACATCAAGTCTCTCATTCAACTTGGCCCACTTAGTTTCACAATTGATGCAATTGTGCCCCTTAATACATGCACTTCCTCTCCTTATTCACCCAAATATACATGATCAGGGGTATTAGTGAAGACATTTTCCAACTCCTCTAGGGGAGAATCCTCCTCCTCACTTGAAACACTATCACTGATGTTTAATTGATAAGAGGGAATAGAATCAAAATTAGTGACAATCTACTCCATAGTTTTATTATAAAACCCTTTAGTGACTTGCATACTATCTATCTCTAGATTATTTTAATAGTACCCTTCTTAGCCTTGTTTTCACCTCCAGTTGGTTAACTTCTAGGATTTTATCAATAGCAATTTGCTTAACCTTATCAATAATAAACTCAACATTAATAGCCATATTAGATATATCCAATTTTATTTTTATACTTTTATGTTTTACCCCCTTGACCTTAGAAAGAGTAGCAACTACATTATTACCTTTGATAGAAAGACAAATTTCTTCAGAGGCTAAGGGGCTATCTTCTTCTTTTTGACTTGCACATTGAGCTTCACAACAAGGGTAACCCTAGGAGCTATAATATTATCCTTGAGATTCTTAGCTTTGAAATTATACTTGGTTGTATTGTATATGTGATGCTTAATATATATTAAGTACAAATTATTTGAGGGACTTCATTTTAGGGTTATTACAGTATCAGATTTGAAAATCAAAGATTCAACCCAAAATCTAAAGGGTGGGAGGTAGAGATGAAAGAGAAATAACACTAAAGCCCAAACCCTAAGATAAAAATAAAGCAATCATAAATACTCAGGGGTGGATCCAAACCTTAATCAGTCTTGGAATAAATGTCTAATAAAAAAACATCAAATTTGAAGCCATAGTGAAGGAGTAAATCCCAGGAAGTGATAGAAAGTTAGATTCACCATTTTGTTAGATGGAAAAATCACATAAATAATCTAGGTTAATTGAGTAATTAAAGCAATTGCATAAACAATTAACCTAGATATAAGAGTTAGGATGAATATCAAACAATTAAAATAAATGTGAAAATTAATTAAATTAAATTAGTGCAAGGGTACCTAGCTCTCATTCTAATGAGGATATCACTATACAAATGTTAGAATTTTATTCACCATGATGCTAGAATTTTAGAACTTGTAAGATGATTGCTACTGATCTAGAAATATATCTTGTGAAATGAGCTCTTTCACTTCTACAAGTGTGGAGGTGATATCTATGAGTGTGGATCTAAACTGATGTGTGGAAATAAAATTTTGATTTACAAATTTGATATGGCTAAAAACTAATGACTAAAACTTGTTCAACCCTATTCACATGTGTGCTCTAGATCTAGTAAGGAACATATAATTTTTAGAAATATCTTTAAAGGGAATATACTTAATTATGGGGGTCATGTTCTCCTTAGTCAAACACTTGAATGGACCAATTCAATGGGAGTGAACCAAGGTCAAGAACAACCAACAAACATTCAATATTCTCCTAGGATGATGATGCAATGCTAATGTAATTCTTTTTATCTATTTGTAATTAAATTCTAGATGTGTTAGCAATAGATTTTTCTCTCAATCCTAGATGATTCTTTTGAATTAGGGTTAATCTTTAAATACATCGCCCTAGCATGCAATTTGAAATAAGTTGCACTTTAGTCCATTCATAATGACTAGTAGGAGGAACATGGCCCTGACTTAAGAAATTCCATTTAAAGGTCTAAGGTTTAGATCTACAATTACAAAAACAATCTAGACCAATTTCGTGTCTGTGGTTTGAATCAAGGGGATGAATAACTAGATGTAGAGATCAAATCCAAATCAAGGGGATGAACAACTAGATGTAAAGATCGAATCCAAATTCTAGGAATAGTTGACAATAAAAACAAATTAGGATAAAGTTATTTGCCAACTTCCATCATACACCACCTTACATACTAGTCAATACATATAAAACAACCTAATCACAATATATAACATTTTTTCACCAGCTAATTTCACACAGCAGCACTACTTTTTGTTGGGCTATCCTAAAATTTTAAAAAAATAGTCAAAAACTTCTACATCAAATCATACAATTTTGTGCATCTATACGTCACCATATAATATATTGTTTTCTAGTATGACTTTGTGGAAAAAAAAAACTACTTTCTATCTATTTCTTAAATTAAAAAGTAACAACTATTATTTATAAACTTCACAAATTATAGAATAATCCTTTGGTGCCTAATACAATGGGCGCTATTGGATCCCTATTTACATATGCGCCATGATCAGGCACAGGCGTAGACAACCAGTTAATGAGTAGTGGTGCGATTCCAGCTCTATCAAAAACTTATTACCAGTTCTATTCATAATGGCAACACGACTATTATTTGATGACGAGGAGGAGATAATATTCCTTATCCTTTCACCAACACCGGACACTGTTCCATTTCAGAGCATATGTTTTTCTTTTACAGCTACACTTTGTTTAATAGTTTTGTATATCTTGCCAACCGCACAGAAGAATACCATCCACACTTGTGCACTTCAGACTAACATATTAAATTCATATTCATCCAATCTTGAATTTGGATAATCAATTTAAAAATGAGCAGAGAGCAACAATTCACTGAATGTGGAAAGGGTGGCCTAACTCAAAGAAAGTGCTCATCTGATTGGAAATCTACTATCTTCCATATGTTCTCAGCGAATCTGCCTTATCTTTATATTAGTGCAAATAAAATAAAATTGCGTTTTCTTGTACGCCTTTCTGTCTGTCATCTCAATCTTCTGAAGAAGCAAAACGAAGCAATCTTCCGCGCGCAAATGTATATTGTAGAAGTTGATAAGGAAGATTTAGACAACAAAATACTTCTATCGATGTTCGTTATCTGTTTCCTCTCGAAAGTAATACCAATGTGAATAGAAAAAAAAACTATTTCTGTCTTGTTAAAAATTAGGTTTAATGAATATGGAAAAGCAATGCAATTTAATTGTAAGGAGAAATAACCTTAAGTTTATTTTAGCTAATTATGCATGTGTAAGTATAAATCAATTCTATATTATTGTTATTGTAAGTATGGATAATTTAAATTAGATATTGAGTTAAGAAATTAAATATGGAGGAGGATTGTAGTTAGTTATATATTTGATAAACAAGAATATAATTTGGCATGACATAGATTTTGATATTTTGATATAGAAAAAAGGAGACTTTGGGTGTGTTTATTGTTTAGGATTCTATGTTAAACTATCACTATCTTCTAGATAATCTTTGCATTGATAGATTGTTTTTGCATTTGTATATCCATTTTGTAACTCATGGATATGATCTTTTTGAATGCACACCTTTACTCTATAGTCTACCTCTAAGTGTGCTCCTCTTTGAATGTTAAGGACTAACAATGCTTATAAACACCTTGGGGAGATCACTAGATCACAAGGGTAGGGTTATTCTAGGTCAATCCCTTTGATAAGACTAGCTTCAAGGTCATGGAAAAGATTGAGGACAACAATCTTCAAACATGTAGATGCCCTAGAATCACTATGTAATTTTGATTCCTTTTATAACACCAATTCAAAGTTTTCCTAGAACAATATGTGAGTGACTGATCATTGAGTTTTATGATAAATGAATGCATTTGAACATGCCTTTAAATACAAGAACATAATAATAAATCGTAGAAACATGTGTTTAGTTGACTCATAACAATTAGTGAAATGAACAAGAACGGGTCAAATTTGAATTTGAATTTTGAAATTTCAACCTTAGAATTGACCTTGGACAAAAAGATGCTAGAATCAAGGTGGTAACAAAATATATGGGAATAAGTGCATGGATAAATGGATAATTAGGGGATTGTATCAAAATATTTCTACATATGGAAAAAGTGGGGATTAATCTATGGGAGCATGTGTGAATGGGGATAAAAATGAGCATAATTTCACACAAGATTATATCATTTTTATATGTGATTATATTAAACCATTCTCTCAAAATGGGCATAAAATAATGAGAATTGACATGGGTATGCTAATTTCACCTTTACATTTTGCCTCCACTTTGAGGTGTATGTGAATTCTAGAACAATTATATATCTCAAAGTATAGCACTCACAAACATGCATGTAAAGTAAATATTTAAAAATAAAAGGATATTTGGTTCCATATAAAGTAATGGATCCCCTGGATGTTATCATGTGTGCTTTTCCTTTGGCATATGTACTCCAAGAGAGCTTGCAGAATAGAGGGAAAATATGCAATAAGTAGGTTTTGTCACACAAGTAACAATAATCACAGATGCAAGCTAAATTTTATCTGGGAGCATCACTAGATAGGCAATATCATAGCACATGACTTCATAATGGAGCATTTAATATGGAAAAAAATAGATAAATATGTTGCTAGGTGTTAGGGTAGAGAGAGTAATTACATTAATATTTTTTATTAGGTATTGGGGGTAAGAGCATGGATGGGAATGGAGTTTAGATCTAATGGATTGGAAGTTAGGTAAAAAATATAAATATAAATTTATCTCTTTAATTTTAGCTTTCACGAGGCCATAAAGAGGAATCAATTAGCTCTTTATGGAGGGATTTGATACATGTATTTGTTTAGTCTCAAGTAGATAAAATGATGAAGGTGTTTTTACACTATAGAGAAAATAAAGGTTTGATTTAAAAGGGGGATTTGACCTATGTACACCTTGTAGGACAATATATAAGGTAAATGGAAAATGACTTTCCTTGTGAGAATTCACCAAGAGGGTCTCATACATCAAACTCATGTCTCACTTGGCAATGATAAGAAAAAATCTTTACTTTTTTTAACCATTTTTAGAGGTTAATAGATACCTTATTTAAAGGATTAAAACATGATAATAATAAAGAGGAATGTTTTAGTTTTGGTGGGTATATGTTAGATCTATGAATAATTATATTTCTAGTTTCTTATGATTTGTCATAGGCATACATATTAATTCATTTTCTTGATCTAAACATGTAAAGGAAGTAAAAAATGACCATGCATTCACATCAAATAATTATCCTTTAATTTTTTTAATTATATTTTTATTCTAGGGATTGATGTTAAACTATTATGGTATAAAATGTTTTTAATGTAATTTATTTTCATAATCTCCTATTAAAATTTATTCAAGAATTTTAATTTAGAGTTAGGTGTGATAGTGTTGGAAATGAAATGTTTAATTAAACATATGAGGGATATAAAAATGTCATTAAAAAATAGATACTTAAGATATGTGGTAAAAATGAGATATTTTAATAGGAATTATGTATTAGGAGGGGGTATAAAAAATTGAATATGTATGGGTAGAAATGAAATTAGGGGTATTATTTAAGATTCCATGAGGATAAGTTTACTACATGAAACTCCTGAGGAATTTTACTATCATCAAGCATGAAATAAAGAGGAGAGAGAGTAGAGTTAAAAAATTCCACCTATATGAAAAGTGGTGATGTTCCACTTGACATGGTGGCTATGAGATGAAAAACATATTGGGCATTTCCATGTCATGTGGTAATGATCTATTTGGTCATGGTGACGAGTCTCTATACATAGGCACTTGTAACTATCTACAATCTCAATATAAGAGTGGTACCAATAGAATATCCCCCCTTCAATTGGTTGCATTAATCAAATGCAAGGAATCAAAGGAGGGGGATAGTACATGAAATGTAAATGTAAGATAATCATGGGATAAGCATGTAAGCATGTAAATTTAATGTAAAGTCATAATTGTAACAAATGTATCATGTAATAATCAATTAGACATCTCAAATAATGAGCATGATAAGGACATGGTCTAGGGATGATCACTAAGATGTGTAACTTTTACCCCAATATAGGAAAATGAAGAATGGTGATGTGGTCCTCAGTGGCTAGAAACACCAATGTAAGTACATAAGACACTAGAAAAGGCATATACCCCTAATGTCACACTAAGAGAATAGAAATATAATGGTTGAGTTTAAGGCAATAGGTCCCTAGTGGTAATGTAGATCTTGATACATGGTATAACATGTAATGTGTTAGCACTAAAAACTACACCTCCATCAGCCTAGACTTGAAACTCAATACTCATGCAAGGGGAACGAGAATAAATAAACAAAGAGACATGATTCATAATCAGATGAATGATAGTTAAGAGCCAATTGATAAGAGAGATAACCTACTCTTCCTCTTCAATATTTGCTAAACCTAGGAGGGTATAATAAAACTAGGCCTTGACTAACTATGCCCTAATGGTAGCCATGAGTAGGCCTTCTTAACCTCATTTTAAGTAGATTGAAACAAGTTTGTAATGATACAACAAATGATATAGAAAGTATACATCTCCATTCATGAATCCCCTTAACATTACAATGCATATGTGCAACTTGAAATATTTAATGTACACAACTCTCTAAATGTATTTCAAGTTTGAGCTCACAAGAGATAAGACATAGTTTTTTTTACTATTAAACTTGTGCACACTATTAGGATTGAAACAACTCTATTAAAACTAGAATAAAAAATGTGTTTTAATAATTTAGAGTGGTGGTGGAAGGACAAGTAGCAACAAATTGATGCCTTGATCATTTGGGAAATTGAGTCCAACATCAAACCTCATATACAAACATATATTTAAGATAGAATATGAGAACTAGGAATGCATTCATAAAACATAAGGTAGGTTCTATGATTAACAAAAAAATTCCTTTATATAACTAGAAGTATATATAACATTTAGTCTACTTTAAAAATCCATAACTAAACAAGATGAACCCTATATTGCATTAGAAATAATTTCACCAAATAAACTTTCATATAGTTTTACAAGTTCTTGCATGGACTGACTAACTTTTATAATACCAAACTAGCAAGTGTGGCCTCAAGAACACATATGTCATATTTATCCCTTGATTACATCTAGACAATCATGGAGACACTTGTATCATGAAGAGACTTCTACATTAAACACCTTCCCTTGACCTATGGAATCATATTGACATGAGAAAACTAAGATGAACTACCTTGATTGATACCCTAGAACCAGCTCAACCAATGAAGAACACCGAGCTACAATAGAATAGAGTCCAAAACCAACCAACCCCATTTACATATCTAAGACATGCTTATATATCATTACCATTTAGTATTAAACCTCTCAGGGATGGGAGTTAGTGACACATTAGGTTAAACATCAACATTAACATCTCTCATAGTCAACATACTACTACATGCATAAGATTTACAATTGCATCAATGAAGAAATCAGCCTTAGATCTACTTCAAGGTACATATGAACATGGAAAATCTTCTCATTAATGAAAGTGATAACTTTAGTTTGAATTATTAGCATTGTAATAGCATGCAATAAATTCATTCATTGTGTAAAATTTACCTTAAGCAATGCTTAGAGCATACTTTAGCAATAAGTGTGTGCACAATAACCACCCTAATTAGGTCACATGCATAGTTTAGAATCCTTTACTTTGTCTCTAAACATAGGTCAATGGTACTTGAAGATTATTTATATCCTTATAGGTCACCATTAGGTGCAATCATTTTGCCAAGGAGTGAAGTAAACTAAAATTCATTATTTTTCTATTGCAAGTGTGAATAATGAGAAAACCCTAAAATTAGGGCACCTCTAAGGGTATAGTCAAAATGACACTAGGTAGAGCCAACCACCACCAATAAAACCATGAGAAACCTCTTAGAGATATGAATGGCACCACCATACTGCAATCACTCCTAACTAGCCCCATGTACCACTATTGTAATATTCATTCTTGGCCATGAGCAAGAGACACCCAAAATAATGACTTGTATACACCTTTAAAATTTGCATAGGAACAATAGTTAACCTACTTGAAGATACCGTAAGATCGATGACCTTGAGTGAGTTGTCTTAGGATCAATGGTTAGCATATAGAAACCAATCCCAAGGTGCATGTTGGAGACTTTGGCCACTAAAACTAGGTTAGCCACTTGCATATAATTGATCACCACACATTTGCAATAGATAAGCCAAAGCACTCATGTATAAAAAATTCACTTAAGCCCACCACAAGGTCACCACTCGACAAGTTCATAGATACATAATGATCATGGAGTAGAAGCCACATTCCCCAAATCTTGGGCTTTCCATTGCCAAAGGTGACAAATGGCAGGTAATGACTCATTGAGTGAGATGACATAAGATACCTTAAAAACCATGCTACCATGGATAAAGATATATTAGGGCCCACTAATGTCATCATTATGAGAACACATGGTACTAAGTAGTTGGTCCAAGTATCACCTCAAGGTTGAGTTGTCCACTAGGGCCATGTGGATAAATTAGAAGCTACCATAGATATGAGAGTACCAACATGAGGCATATGCATAATGGATAAAAGGGAGGTAGTATCAAGAAAATATTATCCATTGTGATATTTTGTGCACTATCAATAGAAAGGTGACATGTAGCTAGAGAGCAAGAAGTGGGGCTTAGAAAATAGTTTACAAATTGCACATGGGGGGCCAAAGTTTGAAGATCAAACTGGGGGTAAAAGATTGGGGATAATTTCCAATATTTGCAAGGGAAAAGAATGTCCATAGTATTAGTTATTATTTCTCAAGGTTTGGGGCAAGTAGCAATTATGTAGGGAGCCAAAAATTTTGTTGATAAAGGAGGTGGAGAAGCAAGGACTACAACTTGAAACTAAAATTTCAACTAGTTAGTGCAATGTAGGTCTATAGAGTTGCAAGGAAACTTTGTAATAATTGCAATTTGAGGGATACAAATTTTGTAGGAGAAGAGGAAGTGGGAGGTGGAGGAACACATTCAATTTTCAAAAATTGTATATTTGTGCCAAAGTTTCATAATTCCACAATGTTAAGCTAATGGAGGCATTGTGTTGTTGGTATACCTCTAAAGCTTTTGTTTCAAGCGTACTTTTTCTTTTTGTAGAGAAAACAATATCTCCCACAACAAGGATGGTAATGTCTTTTTTGTCCAAGCTTATATTCTCTCAACTTTAGATAGAACAAATAATGTGTTTATTCATGCCACCATAACAAGGTTGCAGCTAGAGAAATTCTACTACCTTTCTTTCCCTCTTCTTTTTGTTGAAAATAAATGCAATTTTTTTTTTCCAAAGATTTGATAACAATTAGCATTTCCCAAAATGTAACAAATATGTAACTAATTGTGACTTCAACTATATTCTTAGGCTTGAGTTATAGGACTAGTTTCACATGGTCCATAAAAACATTCATAGTTCAATCAAATGTAGTGACTTGCCAGGCCATGTCACCCAACTATATTCTTAGGCTTGAGTTATAGGACTAGTTGGATGACATGGCCTGGCAAGTCACTACATTTGATTGAACTATGAATGTTTTTATGGACCATGTGACCACTAGAGACTTACAACTATTGCTATCTGAACTAGAATTTGTTCAAGAGGTCTTAAGTAATGTTGTGTCACAACAATTCATCTTTAGGCTATCTATGAGAACTGAAACATTTTGTTATGTTGAGAGGCTTAATGCTATTATGACAAGAGTGGAGTGTGTATACTTTGTTGAAGAGAGTCAGCTCCTCCTTGAAGAAATATATAAGTTGTCCTTTCTTGTATAGATCTTTTGATCCCCATTTTTTTATTGTTTTCATCATGTTATGGATATAGGATCTTTAATTGCATTATTGGTGTACTTTTTATGTTTCAACTTGTACTTGTACTTATGTACTCCTTATGTGCTAAAGGTTGCCATGTATCCTTCCATACTTAAATTATAATATTTAAATTTGGAGTCTTGTTTTCTTTCCATACATATGTGCTCAAATTTCCATTTAATGTTGTGTTGTGGTTTTTTATTTTTATGTTTATCTAGGTTCCACTAATGTTGGTTCTTCTATGCCCTTCCAAGTTACCTCCTCTATTCTTCTTGCATGTTTCTAACTTCCTTTGTTTCTTGTTTGTAAATTATTTTTCGGAGTGTTTATGGCATGCCCACCTATAAATGAACATCCACTTGGTGGTGGTTCATTAATGAGGGAATAGATCATTGGGTTAGAATTCTTGAACTACATTAGTTGAGAAGAGATAAAAATTGCCCCTTCTATGCAAAATGGTGGGGGATGTTGTGCTTCAAGTAACAAAGATCATAGAAATGAGATGAGGCATGGCTGTTATTGTGTGTAAAGAGATGAGATAAACAAAGCCAAGTGTGAGAAAAGGAATGCCTTGCTTTCAAATAGACCAATGAGTGTTGAGAGCCCTACTTTTCCTTCACCGGTTCATTTTTCCCCTCCATTAGCATACACACTTCCTGCACCATAGTGTATTGTGCATGGATAGATCAAATTTTGGTTATGTTCACTTGTTCAATATGCATGAAGTGTTATCTAGGAATATAGATATGTTAGTCATAGGGTTCCATTGTTTGTTGCTAGTGCCTTAAAGAGAAAAATGGAAACTATTTCTCTAAGTGGAATAATATAGATCTTGGAAGCTAGTTGTTGTGCTTGCAAGTGCTCACCTAGGTGGAAGAGATGTTGATTTCTCATGTTAATCCAATTCTAAAAGTGTTTCATGCATGGGGTAGTTATCTCAAATATAGTGAACCTTGGAGATTACTTCTACTGCCAAACACTTGACATGGTGTATTGACTAATTATCTACATCATAATTGTTAGAAGGTAGATCTTGGAACAAAAAAACTATGACTTCTATGTCAGTAAAACTCATGTTCTTGAACCATTATAGTACAAAATTGCTCATGGAAATTACTACAAAGATATCCAAACCAAGATGAATGTGTACTTTCATCTTTACCTTTAATGCCTTATGATGTATCTACCATGCTTCACCATAGCTTCTTAGATCTTCTAGAATATCTAGTTTAATTTTGTTTAGTGGGCATGAGGCTCTAAACTCTATTGAGAAATAGGTTAGTAATAACTCTTCTTTTGTGGTTGTGCTCCCACCTAAAAGGAGGGAGATGGAAGAGATCCATTCTTTCCTCCTATTGGGGCCTGGTCAAAGAAATAATTTCTTGAGTGGCCATCTATTTCATTGTCACCCATAAATGGATACAACATAGAGGGGCTATTTATAATGACATTTCTAGCTCTTTTTCCTACTGGCATTGCAATATTTTAGTATCCATACATTAGATAGGTTAAAATGCATGAATATGTTCTTCATTTGATGAGATACCATGATAATAGGTTTGGTCAGTACCCAAGATTTTTCTACTTTATTTACAATCTCATGATGTATCATTGAAGCCAGGTTACCACTGTAGTCTTAATCAAGAAGAGCTTGGATGATAGCGTACTAGGGACTATTGTTGAATTGCAACAATGGCTTCAAGACTTGCCTAATGACAAGATTTTAGACCATTTAATGTGCTTTGACTTGAGATCACATGGAACATGACCTTTTTGGACAAAATCCTAAGGTGAACATATGATCTTACAACTTGGTTTACCTACTATGTTCTTCACTTTAAGAGCAACTGATACTAAATGGCCAAACACACATTGTGTCATGCTTGGCTTGCCACCTACAGATCCATATACTACTCACCAATGGAGGGTGCAAAATGTAATTAGCAACCCACATTTAACTGTTATGTACATCCATTATAGATTAATTATTTTATGTGAGGAGGTGCTAGAGAGGATTTTGGGTGCAAATGACTACTGATATAGGTGAGCATCTTGCCAACTTTTGCCATCTTTCCCTTTTCATTCTTTTCTAATGTCTATGGTTGTTTTATTATTTGTCTATTGATAGGTATGTATGGAAACATAGAGGTTCTTCCCATATCCATGGCTTCCTTTGGATCCACTAGGCACCTAACCTTAAGAGCATTGATTGGACAAAACTAGATGTTGTGAAACATGTTGTGGAATTTATCAATAGTTATGTATCTTATTCAAACCCTTGAAATGTTGTAAGAAGAAACACAATGCTACATAGGTTCATTATGGGTGACCCTTGTTTATTAGATGCAACTAGAATCCTAGTGGCTAATGCTTTCATAGAATGTGTTGAGCTACTAAACACATGTTTGTATAAGAAATAGTCCATGTTGTCCTCTCACTACAAATCCCCTTAGGATTTGTAAATAGAATCATCTATTGTTGATATAGATAATGGAAATATTATGAAATACATTCCCACTCGTAATGATGAAAGGTTGAATATTAAAAACCTCACTATGCTTTCTATTTAGCATGTAAATATTGATTTCTAACCCATTCTTTCTCACCATGTGGTCCTCAAGTACACTACAAAATATGCTAGAAACACTAAATGTTAGTAAGAGACATATCATGATATGATCCTATGTTTTAAGAAAACTTTCTATCTCTTAGACTCAACCCTCAAATCCTTCCACTCTCTTACCCCTACTATTTAAGAAAAAAATTAACATAATACCCTTTCTACCCCTAATAGCTAGCAATATATCTATCTATTTTTTTTTTTCTAATATTGAATATCTATTATGAACTAATGTGCTATGATATTTCCTATTGAGTGATGCCTTAGGTACATTGTGGAATAATGAGATTGACTATGTTTTTTTGGTGAAGCCAAAATGTCTTACCCACATGTGACTAAGACCCTAGATATGAAACCATGTTGTGTTTCCTTGTACTTTTGTTTTAGTTCTTAATATTAATATTTAGTGTTATTTTCTAGTATGATTATTTTCATGATTTAAATTTATTAATAAAAGATGAAGCTCAAATTTTATGTTTTAGGGCTTATTTGTAAATTAAAATAAACTCATTTTTATTCTACTTAATACTTTTTGGGACCCTAACTTAAGTTCTAATGGCTAGGGTACTTAGAAAAGGGTGTTGAAGTGTTCTATAAGGCCTTTGGGTACCTATTTTACTCTTGGAAAGAGTCTCATGGTTGTGGGTGTGGATAGATTGAGTATGAGTACTCAAGTCAACCCTTCTCATTTTCCAAGAGGAAGGAAAATTTTATTATACTCCATTTTTTCATGCTTAGACATCGTGAGCCCATATGGACCTTCATATGGGAGGTATCAATTGCATTTTATTTTTGTAAGAGGGTTGTTAGCTTGGGTGAGTGGGGTGCCAAGTGGTTCCATCCCATCGTATGGAAGAAGTGGCATGAAACTCCGTTTTAAAACCCCTTTCTTGGCTTTAGAAAGGGTAATTCTTCATTTTTGAAAATGGACACTTGAGATTTTTTGTGAGAATTGGAGAGCTTGAAGATTTCTTGGATTGTATGGGCCTCTTATGTGTGAAAAGAAGAGTCTTGGAAGGAGAAGAGGTAATTTATCAATCTTTACGATTATCTTGAAAGATAGGGTTTCTTCATTAGTTATTTATTTTATTTATTTCATGTTATGTATGTTTTTGAAATGAGAAAATATGTGTTTGAAATGTTGTTTTTTATTTAAATGTGTCATGATTTTATATTTAAATAATTGACAATATTTGGGGTGGTTTTATGCATTATGATAATATGTGGAAATGATGATGGGTTAGAGACCTAGGTTAGTGTAGAAAGATGGAGGACCAAAAAGTGGCCACCATCTATAATTCTTCAAAATATGCTCACGTTTTAGAAAACATAATGTATGTGCATTATAATACCCTTGTATTATGTCTTGTACATGTTTCTCAATATAACATGCTTTTATTCCTATTTTGACCAATCAAATTCCTTTATTAGGCTTGGTACACATTTGAATTTACCAATCCTAAGGGTTGGACATTCAATTTAGGTGCCAAAGACATGTTTTAGAAAACTCATATAAAAAACACATAAATGTCAAGCATGTTCTCCATCAAGTTCATGTATTTTTTGATAAAATTCTAAAAAAAACACCGCTATGAAATAAATCTCTATTTTAGCTTTCTAACCATGCAATTTTTTAAAATCTAAATTTATTAAGGTCTTGATCTCTAACTAGTTTTAGTAGTATCTTAATTTTTTGACAAAAACCTATGCATAGCTTTTTTGTTGTCATATTTGATATACTCATCAAAATTTGAAAAAAAAATACATTTTTATATTCTAGAATCCATTCTATACTCATAAAAAATGACTTTCATTTAGTTTTCTCAAAATTAAGGGGGGAGCACACTCAATTTTATATTTTTAAGATGTGTCCACTTTGAAAATTAGTAAAAAAATCATATATTCATTAAAAAATTAGCAAAAGAATATGGAATAAACTACATGATGTTAGCTAACTTTTCACCAAAGGGATTTGTGAAATACTTAAAAAAAACTCAACATTTTAGGGGGAGCACACTTGATGCTATGGTATACTTTTCTAGCAAAAACAAGATCAATTTGTGTGCTCCCTCTATTTGAATATCTTAATCTCCACCATTTAAAAAAAAATATTGTAGTTTAGAAACTAGATTCTGAGCACTACTAATCTTTTTCTTGTCACATCTTGAAATTTTGACTATAGGTATCTTGAATTACTCATCCAAGATCAATTTTTCCTGATTTCAAAAAAAAAGTGGCCACTTTTGACCCCCCCTTTAGTCCCCCATTTCCATGCACCCAACCAAAGTTATATTTACTAATGGGTTGAGACCCAACTTTTTACTTTCCCATGGTTATGATCCCTCTTGGCTCCATATGATTTTTAACTAAAGAGTTCGTTCTATGTAAAATTTCCTTCCTTGAGTTCATTTTTATGTGTGTGTTGGCCAATACTTGAGAATGTGTGTTTATGTGTACATATATATTGGTTCCTAGATAGTCCTCTTAGCTAGGGGTTTAATGTTGCTTTGTTCCACCATATGGTAGGGAGGTTAGCATCTCCTATTGAAATTATTCTTTTGGATCTTATTTTGGAGATGTAGATTGAACTTGGAAATTTGTACACATTGTAATTTGTATATTTAGTTCCTTTTTGGTAAGCTTAAATTGAAAAATGGTTAACATGCATTGTAGTTTGAGTTTAATATTGAAATTAGATTGAGATGTTCATCTTGAAAAATAGACATTTAGTGAACCATCATTATCAATTTTTGATTAAATTTGTTTCAAAGAAGTTCATGAAATAAAAGTGAGCCCGATGTGTTGTGGAGTGATTTAAAAATGGAATAGAACTCATAGCATGGGTTATTGTGTTTTATTTTGTAAGTTAGAGTGAATTTATATTTTGGAAAAAAGAACCCTTTTCCTTGAATCTTGGATTTGATTTTCAATTGAAGGAAGAACTTAGATTGTACTCCTTGTATTTGTTTTTTGTGAAAATATGGAAGTAATGTTTTTATGAAATTTTCTATATTATGACCCCATTTTTTCAAACTATGGTAGAATCCATCATAGTGTGGTCACAACAATACCAATGTAATAGAGATCTGAGGTAGATTATGTTGGATTATTACATCTTATTAGTATATAGTTTAGACATTAAATAAATAAATTAATAGTTAGAATGTTAGTTTTATGGAAGTTATATTCTCGTAAGTAAGTTAGTTGGTTTGACACAAGAATATGTAAGGCTATAAAAGCCAATGCAAAGCAATGTAAAATGTATCCTGATTCAATAATATATTATTCTATGTTTTGATATCATTGTACAATAATGGTTTTGATCTAGTTTCCTGTGTATGTGCTCATCATTTTCAATATGGTATCAGAGCATTGAGGATTTATGTGTGCCTGTGTTTGAAGAAGAATGTATGATTTTGTGCCATAAGAATGAAATACACCAACGCGTGGATATTTCTCCAGGCATTGAATGACAGTGTTCATTTTTCTTAAGCGTATGTGTTAAAAAGGCATTGAAATCTTAATCTTCCTGGTAGCATTTGAGAAGTGTGGAGTGCATATATTATATAAAGGTGTTTCAGATCTATAGAGAAGATGTGTTCAATCAGAGGGAAAGAGAAGTTATAAAAAATAACATTATTATTATTCTTTTTAGGGTGAACCTCTCTTACAGACGTTCCTCTCTTATTGTCATCTTTCCTTGTCAAACCTAGGCTCATGCTATCTGCAACGTTGTAGCCTCCATTAGGCGCCACCATGGTTTCTTTCTATGGGTGCAATATTGTAGCACTAAAAGATTGAAAGAAGAGTAGAAGATTTGTAAAGAATTTATGATTGTTGGTTGCATGGAGACTATGGATTGATCCATTCAAGCCATAATATTAAGGTAAAAGTCTTATTTGTCCTTTGTATAAGGAAAGAAATAAAATGAATCACTTGGTATTATTTTGTTGGAGATTATATTTTCAAAGATGCTGGAAGGGTTTGTTTAGATGTTGAACTCATGTATCAAAAACAAGTTGAAATATTAGTGGATGTTGGAAAGCATTAAAATTGGTTAGTGATTCCAAGAATTGGAGTTTATAAGGAGTTCATTCCATTGTTTTTGTGTGGGCTTTGTTATTTTGGAGTTATTATTTTAAAAATAAAAATTGTATGCATTGGAGTGATAAGGAAAATAAAGGTGTGTTTTACTTTTGGAAGTATAAGGTTGATTATTGTATGGGTACATTATTGGCTGAAATGGACATCATTATTTTTTAGCATTTGAACATGGCCACACATTATGTTTGTGTTCTCGATGCCATCCATGCTATCACTAATAGAAATTTCAAGGGCTCACATGCAACATCAGGTGGATAGAGCATAAAATACATCAAATTGGAGGTAGGAGGTATCAGAGGCTAGAGGAGTTTTCATCATCTCAAGCTAGCTTCTTACTCAGAGATGATACTTTGCATGAGAATCACCAGTTTCATCTTGAGTCACTTCAAGAGTAAGGGGGCAATGGCAATGTTTGTGGATAGTTGAGTAGTCTCGATCCATAGACTTGATGAGTGGTACTTATGGATAATTGAGTGTGTCATGATCCATAGTTTTGCATGTTTGTATTTGTGAATTTTGAAGCTAGTCTCGATCCACAAATGGAGAAGAGTTACTAGTTATGGATAGTTAAGTTAGTCTCGATTCACAGTTGGTTGGTGTTTGAATTGTGAATAGTTGAGTAAGTCTTGATTCATAGCCGGTTGGTGATTTGCGTGTGAATAGTTGAGTATGTCTCAATTCACAGGTATTTTATAGGTTTGATAGTTAGGAGATGCTTTAGCGAGTTCAGTTTGGTGTTTCCTGGGTGAGTGAGGAGAATTGGTAGATAATTGAGTAAGCTCGATCCATCAAAGTTTCCAGTTCAGGGCTAATGTGTTTAGTCCTTGCAGTGTACCACCTTTTGTTCAAATTGATGTAATAAGGGGGGAATGTTGGATTATTAGTATATAGTTTCGATATTAAATAAATAAATTAATAGTTAGAATGTTAGTTTTATGGGAAGTTATATTCTTGTAAGTAAGTTAGTTGGTTTGACACGAGAATATGTAAGGCTATAAAAGCCAATACAAATCAATGTAAAATGTATCCCGATTCAATATATATTATTTTATATTTTGATATCATTGTGCAATAATGGTTTTGATCTAGTTTCTTATGTATGTGCTCACCATTTTCAATAGATTAGCAAATAAAATGTTGTTTTGAACTAAAAGTCAAATTTTAGCAGTAGCAACCTCTGTATCATGGTTGTGGCCCTTGCTCACAGAAACCTTAAGTTTTAGTTAGATACCTTGTATTCTATTTTTTTGGTGTTCTTTGATGCGTACAACATGAGTGTGTATGTTTAACATAGATCTATGTAGGTATCCTTTTTATTTTTCTTGTACATGATGCAATCGAATAAATTAAATTACTAGGGAAAGAAATGTATATATTATGTAGGTAATGAATATTCCTCACTTATGATCTCTCTCTCTCTCTCTACCTTATTTACATTGGAAAGATAAAAGGATTTAAATGATAGCTACTAATTAGAGAATGAATGTATAATGTGTTATTATTTCTCTCTCTCTCTTACTTTATCTCCTTATTGAAATGTGCATTCTTGAAAATGAAAGAGTTCATTTGGTTAGCAATGCTAATCAAATTAAACATTCCTTCTTAATCCATTTTCATCATCCACAAGCTTTTATTTCAATTCACATTATCACTTTGGGAGAACCATAACACATTATTCCACCACTATCTGACATCAACATCTATGCTTAGCAATAGATTAGGCATCATACATGGTTGCTTGTTATCTTTGACCCTTGAATTAAAGCTATTAATTAGATCTTAGGGGTTTGACCAAAAGGGAAGATCCTTTCCTAGCAAACTCCTTAAAAGTGTTTGTCAACAATGCTTGTTTTGTAGATTTAAATTCTAAGAGGTGAGGTAAATAGGTTTTATGTGACCAAAACTTTACAAGCCATTTTTGTATGCAGAGGTTGAATCCATGAGTAGGTTCACTTTTATTTGTGCGAAGTTCAATTCAATTAGTGTAAATTTGATCTAGAGTAAAATAAAGTTCAATTAGCCATCCGTTAGAGCATTCTAGAACTAGATATGATATCAGAGCCTATTTTTAGATTACTAAGAAACAATCCATAGTCAAATGTCATCAAGTTTCACATGAAGCTAAGTCCTAATCCATTTTTATCATTTTGAAAAATATGGTTACATACCAGTTATTAGTCTCAACTCTTTAATCTAAAGTTAGTTACTTATTTTAAATTTATTACTTTACCAAAAAATATTTTGAAAGATATTTTTATGTCGGCTTTTATGTCAAACCCAAATTATTTTTGCAATCTAAATTGGAGGCATGAGTCTAAATTAATACTTTTTCAACTAAGAACCAAGAATTGAGGGGTATCCATTGTGCCAAAGTTGCTCAGGGCACAATACTAACTTCATCTCTTATAATATTACTTAATCCTTGATAACTTTATTTAAAACCATTCAAGTCAAAAGCTTTTTGAAAAAAACATATTTTTATATTATTTCCATATTAAAAAATGATAATCTCACCTATAATTATATTTCTTAGTAAGTTTATTCATAACCATTCAAGCCAAAAACTTTTTGAATTTTTTTTTTGAATTATATCATTTCCATATTAAAAAAATGGTAATCTCACAACATACTACTATCGTATGGCAAATATAAATGATTGTCACTAAAAGAGATTCTAAGATTGAGTACATTGCATTTTATAACAAGACTAACGGTGTTGTGCTTGTCCACAAAACATGTTTCTTAATAAAATATGAGATCTAAGAGAATCTCCAAACTGGATTTTTTAAAATCCACGAGCTAAGATCCTTGATGTTACAAAAATTGAAAAAGAACATGCACCCAAGGGAAAGAAACGTTTATGGTGAGCACTAAAAACAAGCGATGTTTAAAAAGCAAAAGCAGGGTTAAATAAGTTTTGTCGACAGAAATGGCCTGTTCCACTACGAAAAGACGATCCCACTTCGTAATATCATCATCATGTCCACTATAATTCCAACTCATGAACGATTAGCGATTACCCAAATGTAACACCAAATTGTCGTCCCCCCCATGCGCGGCATTATTTTATTGGCAAATCCATAAAGCATTCGCCCAATTACGCCTGATTCCATTGGCCCTTACCAGGCAGTGCCACCACCATATTTTCAACCCACTAAAACAACTTGTCTATCTCCTCATAACGTACAATGTACCAGAGCTGTTAATACATATATAATGGGGGTTCCACAATGCCGTTTCCATTGCCAACTCAAATAAGAATATAAGAGCAGAAGGTCGCAGGGAATAGCGAAGTGCAAGTGTAACAGGAAAAAGGAAACAGTCGCTGTCGCGTGCGTTGTCGGCTTTCTGTTTGTTCTCCGAATATGCACGCACTTTTCAAGCTTTTAATTCCAGATGCATTCTCAGTAATTCATTCTTCAAATCGCTTACTAACCATCCAGGGATTAAAAAATTGCACTTGGGCATGAAAATCTAGTGCAAGCTGCCTATGAATACAACACAAAGAATTTGTATGTATAAAATATTGACCAAGTGTGTCATGGGTGCAAATGACTGTTACAGTGGCGTGAAATACGAAAATTCAGTTGGGTGTAGATGTTATATAATTCTTAACAGAAGAGGCAGGCTTATATTTTATAATAGTGGTCACTGTATGGTGAGCGACTAGTGCATAAAGCAGTGTTGTTCAAACTGAGAGGCATTCATTTTCATTTGGGCAAGGGAAGGGAAGGGAAGAAATGGTGAAGTTTTCGAAGCAGCTAGAGGCACAGTTAATCCCTGAGTGGAAAGGAGCCTTCGTCAATTATTGGGAGCTGAAGAAGGATATCAAGAAGATGAAGCTCATGCGTAAGAAGGCGGCGGGAAGCAGAAATGATGATGGTGATGAGCAAGGATCCATGTTTAACATTTTTGGCTACACATCTGACTCTATTGGGGATTACTTCAAGACTAGAACCAGAGCATGGATGAATAGAGGGACGGATCCCCATGTAATCCAGGTGTGGAACCCATTTTCATATAAATAAATCTTGAGATAATGTGTTGGCTTTCGTGTTTTTTTGTTTTATTATGGCATTCATTATGGTCTCATAATACCTACCATGGAAAACAACAATAACACTCTGTGCACTCTGTTTTAGAGATACTGTACCTGGTTTAGTTTCAATAATTGTTAAAAGCATATGTGAACCCTAATGCAATAGAACGTTTGCCAAACTTTAAGTATCATAAGGAAATTAAGAATCTCATTTGGAAGAGTTTAAACAGTCCACATGTTATGGTTAATTTATTGTTAGAAGCTCATCTAAACAGGCTGCACCATAATAAGTAAAGTAAGCATTTAACTGTGAGTAAGGTGTTGAGCTGTTGCTCATATGGACCAGTTAGGACACGAATCTAGAACCTTCTATTTGCTGTTGAAGTGCTCTACCAACTGAGCTACCGGCCCCTTGTGGCCAGTCCATCGTTGATCTGGGTGAGGCTTACTTCCAACACAAGGTACTAGTAATGTTTAAGCTGTGACATATCTTCTGCGGCAATACAGGCAACAGAATAACCAACAAAGGTATAAATTTCAATTGAAATCAACTATATCTACAGATTATATTACACAAAATCTTCAAGTTGAGTATAATTACCTCATAGAAAACATTTGGATCGAAATTTTGTAAAATCTTTAGGTGCCATAGTCAGTAACTCCAGCATTTACAGTTGCATCAACAGATGTAATAGCGTCCATTACAAAGATGACTACAGTGCCTAGAGGGCACAATGAACATACAACACAAAAAAAAATCCTACCTGCCTTAACCTATGATTCGTGTTGTGATAGAAATGAATGGACACATGGCAAAACCCTAGCAACCAATACTTAGTTACTCCTGAACTAGATTATTTAGCACCCATTTGTTTTTATGAATAATAGTTTCAATGTACTTCACTATTTCCTTACTCTTTTTTTTTTTAATGAGATAACGTGACTACAGAAACTGCATATGCTGCATGAATAGTGGTTCACAGGAATTCATCTCTCATGAGAATGAATGGTCCATTTAACCTTTATTGCATTGTATTTAGGTGATGTTCACACGGGTGAAGCATCGGGACTTCTCGGGAGGTCACCCATCCCAATACTACTCCGACTCAAACAATTAACCATGAAATTTCCCCAAAATCAAGCCCAGGGAACACTTAGTTGTGGCTATTTCTTTCTTTGAGTTTTGGAAAACTAATTTTTGTGTTATAATACTCCGTTTACCAGGTACGGGAGCGACGAGAAGACGTTTACGAAACAGAGTTGTTGCAGTTGCTTGAAGAAGCGGATGCGGAGGCAGCCAAGGACTTCTTTACAAGGCTGGATGCACAACTCAATAAAGTCAATCAGTTTTACAGAAGTAAGGAGACCGAGTTTCTTGAAAGGGGGGAAACCTTGAAACAACAAATGCAGATTCTCATCCAGTTCAAATCAAGTCGATCCCTTGCCAGCACTTCACCCTCTTCTACACCACTGCAAGGTGTGCCACACTCTTTATGTCGTTTGTTATTTGGAACTGTTTTTCTCCCTCCTCCATCTTATATTGCTGATGAATGTTTTAGCAGGCATGGCAATGGATTCAAATGAGGAGGGAGTGGAAGGATGTGAGGAGGAGAATGAGGATATCATAAGTGCTTTGGAAAAGAAAGGTGTCAAGTTCATTGATTCGCCACGGGGCAATCGATTGTGGAGAAACAAGAAGGAGAAAAGCAAATGCTGTTCAGTGAGGGGAAAGCACATGCACATGAACACGCACATGCGGGTGGACATTCCCGCCACCACGCCCTCGCGAACCATTTCTGCCATTACGCAGGTGGTTTGGGAAGACTTCATAATTCAATCAAACGCTGCGTCAGGGGGAGCCACGCCCATCACTAGCAAGAAAATCCAAACCGCTGAAAAGATCATACGAGGAGCTTTTGTGGAGCTCTACCGAGGCCTTGGTTTACTCAAAACCTATAGGCATTATTCCATCACTTTATTTAAATATTATATCTTTCACTTCATTTCTATTAAAAAGTAAATAGATGTCGTTTTGAGTGAATATTTACCTTTCACTATTAGATGATGTTTAAGAATAGTCCTATTCCATTGTTTAAAGTTTACCTCATGTTATAATTCTTATTTTATTATTATTTTTATCTATGCAGTTCCTTGAACATGATTGCATTTGGAAAAATATTGAAGAAGTTTGATAAGGTACACTACCAATCATCTTTTATATCTAAATTCTTTGTCTTTTTAAGAATTGTAAATGTCCCAATGTACCTCTTTATATCTATCCATAGGAAGTCTATATATGAAGCATCTTGCGACAAATATTATAAAATTCAAAAGCTTGAGGATTATTATATAAATCATTAAAAAGAAAATATATATGTTAATGCTAAATGGTTTATAGTTTGATTAGTGAGGATGGTGTGTGTTATCAAAATATAAATTCCCCAAAATTTATTTTCTAATATAAGTTCATGCTTACTATTGGCCTTTGAATATCACTATCTAAAGAGCTTTAATATAATTGAGTGTCCCATTCTAAAGCTAAATTAAATTTAATTATGTTTGGTCAACTAACAAAAGTTATTTTAAATAGATTTTATATTTTTATGTGACCTAAGACACATAAAAATCCATGTAGGCTATTATACTTTTACCTTATATTACATCTATTTTCCTTCTCATTAATGTATTCTACTATAACTTGACCTGTGAGATCAAATTTTTGATATGCTTCTATGTCATGTATCTTCCACCTAGTGAGTATATATACCTTCATAACCTAAGGTTGGGAAACATACATATACCAAAGAAGAGGAGGAATTGTGAGATCCCTTGATTTCTTGGATTAATAGCTTGTTCAATAGCACTCTCAAGTAATACTTGTTTATCACCTAATCTACCAACAAATCTTTAAAGGTCACCTAGAGCCTTGTAGTGATTAGCCAATCTAATAACACTCAGATTGAAAGAGGATAAGATAGGGTTTTATTAGACAAGGGCACCTTGTCCAAGTCCAACATCAACTACGCCCATTTCACTATCTAGGAGATCATAACAAAAAATCAACATTAGGAAGGGTAATCACTAGGACTAGACAAAGGTTCATTTGAGAACAAAATTATTTCATAGTTTGTTGAAGTGGAGGAATCAATTCATCTAAAAGGGGTTTCAATAATGCACATGTTTAGTTCTTCTACATGACAATCTATTTCTTGAGAGAACAAATAACCAAACTTAGTACTATGAAGTACTTCTCCATGAATTATGTGTTCATCAAGAATATGATAAGATGCAATTAATTTCTTGTTAGCATGTTAATAGATAAATCCTTCTGAAGATGGTCATATCTCTTAGCTTGAATTTTCATTGTGAGTTCCTTCACTTAGAGAGATGACAAGAAGAATGATTCACATAGCATCACACATCCTTGTCTTGGAAGTTTGGCATGTGGCACACACCTTTTGGAGGGTCCTTTAAATATGATATTATTTTTCCATTGCAACTTCCCTCTCAATATGTGAAAGTAGATTTGGAATACATTCACACTCACTTGCAACTTGAAATTCCACCTTCATCTTTGCAGACATGTGACTTTGGTGGAATGTCCATACCCCTTAGCCCTTGGGTCTAAGCCAAAGGAGGATGATTTAATTTCATGCACCTAATGGCTATACGATTTTAAAAGCATCAGGATGTTTATCCTCTAAAAATTTGAAATTTAGCCTTCAACTCATTTATTTCCTAAAATTCCAAACCTCCAATTGCTAAAAAGTATGAATAGAGGTAATTGTTGGAACATTTAATTTTATAATTTTGGAACAAAAAATTAGTAACATATCAAATTATTGTTGACTGAATTGATTAAAGAACAAGTCAAATTTAATTTTAAACATCACTCATATATGGAAAAGAGTATTAATATTTGAGGGCAACATATACTCACATATCTTGAAGGAACTAATAAGCTACCATAATAGTGGTGATAATAATCTTATGCACCTTTAGATATTTTATGTGAAATCTAAGATGAAATTTACATTGTATATTGATGCAATCATTTGAACATATAGATCAATGTCAAAGACAAAACTTTAGATCACAAAGCATCACTTTGAGAACAACTTTGTGTGAAAGAAACCAAACACCTTGAGAACCAAAAATAGGTGATACAAGGGATAAGACCTATATTTTCCTTCACTCCTTGCAATTGTTAAAAGAAAATATCACTTCCTCCCAATTCAATCAGTCCTCCATTCTCAACAATTCAATTATGCTTTATCAATTCATTAATTTGTTGTCTTGCTAAAAACACAATGCATCTTTAAACTAATTGTTAAGATGTAATGTGGTATTTATGCATGTATTTTTCCATAATATTCAAGATTAAAATATACATAATTTATACCATGAAGAGTGTGAAAGGAAGCTCAATTATAGAGGCCTATCAATCTTCAACAAATACATGGCACAATGTACCAACAAATTACCAAAATTTAGACACCTAAAGTACTGTGTTAAATTTATATGAGAGATGAAATAAAATCCCCACTTATAACCTCTCGTAGTACCAAAACTATTTCAAAATAAAACAAAATTGTACTAAAACAATGTTTTGTACAACACATCTTTTAAAAAAACCCAAATTTCATTAATATTAAATATTTCTTTTTCGCACATGATAGTTTGTCCTCCATTCTCCATTATATATAGGCATTAGTGTTTGGGCACTCAAAATTTCTTCCATTACGCTTTAAAATAAACGTTATGTATTTAATATTCCAACACAGTCCAAACTTTATTTTCACAGAAACCGAGTAAGGAGAAATAAAACCGAGTAGGGAGAAATAAATATTGGGTTCTTTGCATGAAATTCATATCTCAAACAAGTAAGGTAAAATATTTTAAATATTTAGATTTTATTAAAATCAATGGATAAAAATTAGCTTCTATTTTCTTGTATACAAAATGATATCTTGTTTTGAAAACAAAGACTGTAATACATCTAAGGTGTATTTGTGTGTTGTTGGGTTTTGGATATATTCCAGGTAAGCGACCAGCAAGTTGCTCCCGTCTATCTCAAAGCTGTTGAGAGGTCGTACTTCAACAGTTCTGATAAGGTATGATTGGAAATTTTGGATAAAGCATAGGGTGATAGATAGAGATAGAGATAGGAGCATCAACTATTCTTAAATATCAACCATTTCAATAGTCAAAAGTTAATTTTAGTTAATAAAAATAAGACAAAACTACTTTTTATTGTAGATGAAGTTTAAAATTACTATTAACTATTTGACCATTGAAATGAATAATATTTAAATAGAGATAAGAGACCTCATACTAGATGAAGTTTAAAATTACTATTAACTATTTGACCATTGAAATGAATAATATCTAAATAGAGATAAGAGGCTTCATACTGGAAATCAAAATTGGCAATTTAGAAAACAAATCTCATGGTAGCATATGCGCAGGTGATGAAACTTGCAGATGAGATTGAATGTATGTTCATTAAATATTTCACGGAGGATGACCGTAAAAAGGCCATGAAATTTCTTAGGCCAAAGCAAATCAAAGATTCTCACGCTGTAACATTTTTCATCGGTACGAATATCTTTGACAATTAGTAGAGCTAAGCATTGCATTTTCATTTATGTGTAAGCAAACATGATGGTGATAATTTAAACTGTGCAGGGTTGTTCACAGGATGCTTCTTAGCTTTATTTGTGGGTTATGCAATCCTGGCCCATTTGAGCGGAATGTATACAGATCCTACTCACTCTGGTTATATAGAAACTGTTTACCCAGTTTTCAGGTTGGATTTCATTTCTGTCTCGTTAAGTGGTTGCCAAATGGGCAAGTATAAATCAGATTATAAGTCTTTTGGTGTATGTGTGCATTGCATTTGCAGCATGTTTGCGTTGTTAAATCTGCATATATTCTTATATGGGTGCAACATCTTCATGTGGAGGAGCGCAAGAATCAACTATAGCTTCATATTTGAATTTTCGCCAAATACTGAGCTAAAATATAGAGACGTGTTCTTAATGTGCTCAACTCTGATGACGGTGGTGGTGGGAGCCATGGTTGCTCATCTTACACTGCGCGCCAAGGGATCCTCTCCACTTGAGACCGATGCGATTCCTGCTTTGTTATTGCTGGTATCTACATTTTTACAATTTCACTATTATGGTTAGACTAACGGTCACACTTCTGAGAATTGATCTTGTGGACTAACTGTCGCTCTGTGTCTAGGTGAAGGTGCTGGTTTGGAAAGTTCACTAACACTTGCAAGTTTTGGTGTAACAGCAAACCTGCACCTTCACCTAAACCCAGAGTGACGTTTCCACAAGATCAATTCCCAAAACTGTGACAGTTAGTCCAACAAGGTTGAGGCTCTACAATTTAATTTCCATTTGCACTAACCATATTTGTTGGAATGATTGTCAGGTTTTCGTTTCTCTGTTGTTTTGCCCTTTTAATATTGTATATAGATCTACTCGCTTTTCCTTCCTCAAGGTTATGAGGAATATCATTCTTGCACCGCTATACAAGGTATGCAGTTTTTTTTATCACCCCTAACTCTATTATTTCAGAAAGATTTTCAGAAAGAGATATAGTTCGTTGATGTATCATCATCTCTGTGCTACAGGTGGCAATGACAGACTTTTTCATGGCTGACCAACTAACGAGCCAGGTTATTTTAGCCTACCCAGTTTCATGCTAGCATTTTATTCTCAAAACAATGTCTCATTTATTAAACCTCAGCTCGATATGTTATTTCAGGTGACACTGCTACGGCATTTAGAATTCATTGCGTGCTATTACATAGGAGGAAGTTTTAGGTCGGATGATTACGGTACTTGCAGACACAATAAGACGTACAGGGAAATGGCTTATGTTGTTTCATTTCTGCCATATTATTGGCGAGCATTACAGGTCTGTTTCTCCACTCTAATGAATACAACATTTTGTTCTAAGGCTTAAACAGCCTGAGACATCTAAAATTTCAAATAAAAATCTGTCATGGGTGCCTGGTTTGCGTGTGTATAGTGTGCGAGGAGATGGGTTGAAGAAGGAGATGTAAATCATCTGGCAAATCTAGGAAAGTATGTGTCCGCCATATTTGCAGCTGGCGCAAGGTTAACATATGCGATGTATCCAAATACCTGTTGGCTTGTACTTGTTATTCTTACCTCAACTATTGCAACTATATACCAACTGTACTGGGATTTTGTTAAAGACTGGGGATTGCTTAATCCCCATTCCAAGAATCCGTGGCTAAGAGACGAACTCATTCTCAAGCACAAGACTATATACTTCGTCTCTATAGTAAGCCATTTATCTCTGTAATTTTCATTATCACGAATTCACATTTGGTGGTGGATGAGGTGTAAAATTGCTATTATTGATTAGTTGACCATTTTTTAATATTTAAATAAAGTGTATACTGATAGATATTTTGGTTTGAACACACAGGCATTAAATTTCGTACTTCGACTTGCATGGGTACAAACAATCATGCATTTGAACCTTGGGAGTTATGGCTACAGGGTAATTGATTTTGTCTTGGCATCCCTTGAGGTTCTCCGACGTGGTCATTGGAATTTCTACAGGTATACACACAGCTTTCAATTTATTAGTCTGTAGGAGTATGCAGCCAAATTCAAGGTATTAATGGATTTTGATCAAGTGTTCGTCCAGGTTGGAGAATGAGCATTTGAACAATGTGGGTAAGTATAGAGCCGTGAAGACAGTGCCCTTACCGTTCCGTGAGCTGGAAGTGGAGTGATAACGATCAGTAAACATCGGCCATTCCATCCAACCAAGCAAGACCTTGTGTTGTTAAATGTTACTGGTTTGATAATGTGACATAACCACTATTAATTGTATTTACGTACCATTTCTTTCAAGGGAAGCTCTAGAATCAAGGTATTATATTACCATAGCATTTAGATCCACGAACCTGACTAAGGGCAAATATTACATGGAAATAAAGATGAATCAACGTAACCAATGAGTTTGAATGGCCAATTACTAGTAAGGAGTTCTATGCACTCATGCTTTTCTTCTTTATTAAGGTACTAGATGAAGCTGAAGAACTAGTAAACAAACAATAAGGGACTTTAGACTACAAGGTGTATAGTGATTAAGGACTAGTGTGAAAAGCTACACTTTTATATAGGACACTTATCTCGCTAAAGAAAGAAATGAGAGTTATAAAGTTTTGGTTAGGTGTATATCTAACCAATGAATATAATATATGTTATTCTATGTCAAATATGATAATGAATGAAAATTTAAGCATGCACTACATAATAAAATAGTAAAAGTCTCTATTCAATCATAAAATTAAGGATTTTTACTTTTTTAAAATTAAAATTGTAGATCAGGGTTGCGAAATGCACTATTCATGACTTCTCGATTCCTAAATAAACAATAAAAAAAGATTTAATAAAGAAATAAAAATCCCTACAATAGATGTATTTATATAAGTTCTTTGTAAAATTCTACCATGAAATAAATATTAATGACTTCAAATCCTCAAATATATGGTGGTAAGATATAGAGATTTTACCTTATTAATCTAGATCCCCTCAAGTTTTCTCCAAAAAGGAATGTGTTAGAAGATAATCCACTAATAGAGAAAGGATTCTTAAGTTGTGTACTAATATAATGGCAAGAAGGCATCTTTTGTTTTAAGTAAATGACTCTAGTCTCATTGACAATAATGGCTATCTAGAAAGAATGTATGTGAAAAAGTAGAATAAGAAAAATACATACTAAGAAAAATTAAAAGTGGCAATGAATCATAACTATAATACATCTACAAAATTTTGTGTAGATGACTATGAGATCTAGTAGATTTGAGCAATAGTGAGATTAGATGATGGTATTCTATGAAATAAGGTTTTTTATGTGAATATATAAGGATCACAAAAAAATTAGGATAAGGTGTTAAAAGGTGAGATAGTCCTAAAATTTAGGACCATTTAGAAGAACATGAGAGAGGGTCATTAACCATGTCTTAGGACCCCAAAATCAGAAGTAGTGTCTTTACATACTTCTAAAATATATAATGAGAATTAAGTGATCCATTAAACCCTATAGATCATCAGCTAAAAATATATTCAGTTGTCAACTCTTCCTATAGGTCTTAGAACACTAATATTTCAGCTTAAATGGATGTCTTTATAGTTATAGATTTGTTATACCAACATTAAAGAACGTATAAAACAAAGATAATAACATGCAAGGGAGACACTCATTACAACTTTAACAAATGATATACCTTAGAGAAACCCTAGATGGGTGAAAGCTCTAGTAATAGAGAGAAAAATTCTCATTTCACTAGCAAAGTTGAATATAGATGTGCTGCAATGCCTCAAGGGAAATAAGGAGCCTTGATAATGTTTGAAATATAATCCTCACAACTGTAGTATATCTCTACAACTCAAGACCACATTCTTGCACATCCATACATGAAATGAACATAAAAATGAAGGAAAACACCAGAGAAAATCCTTCAATATTATCTCACATTCCTCTATCCTTCTATGGTGCCAAAATGGAAGAACAAACCTCAAAAGAGACAATTGAAACACCAAAACCCTTCAAGTTCCATGTTTTATTTTCTAAGTGATGAAATCACCACTTTCACTAGGAGGTGAAAATGTGTTTTAAAATAGATGATGAAATCATTACGTAAGAAAATTTGTCAATTTCAGTAAACTTAATTTTCTACTTGATTCTAATGCATTTAAATCACTTTGACAACTTTCCCTATTCTAGTGAACTCAATGAACTCAATGGTTCAATATCATTTAACCTAATTTTTATAACCCTATCTCCTTTTCTAGAACCATATCGCCTTCTAGTTATTCAAATACTTCCATTAAAGGAAGTACAACATCTTCCTCTTCATCCAAGATAGAATGTTCAACAAACAAAGCACGTCTACATTGATTACTAAATACATCTTCATGTAGGTAGGGAGGTATAACCAAAAGTCATTCTCTCTTTCTTGCTCAATATTATGAGAAGGACCATACCTACTAGGTTATATATTCTTATAAGGTCCTTGAATTCTAGGTCAACCCACAATACTGTGTCCCACATTTTGGCCAAAGTTAGACATTGAAATCAACATTTTAAACCAAATTTTCACTTTTTGACATCTATAGCAACTAATCCGTTAAGAATTAGAAGATGATGTGAACTGGTGATTTTTGAGATTTTGTGTGTAGATCCTAAATGTATTTTTTTAAAAAATTAAGAAATAATTTATGAATTTTTTTATGTAACTTTTTTAATAACTTATTTTGTATAGTTAACAACATTTTTAAAAAATGACGTTTAAGCCATACATCATAACTTTTTTTATAGAAAGGACAAAATTATAAATTTTTAAACATAGATTAGTAACACCAATATCTAGTGTGCAGATATTTTTTTATAATTTTTGGTTACATATTTTTATAATTAATTTTTGAAGTGATATTAATTAGAATTCAGACATAGGTTTATACCATACAATGTAACTTTATTTGTATGTATCCAAATTAACTTCTTTTTTGTTGAAACAAGGACATCAATACCTAGCGTATAGATATTTTTTAGAATTGTTTTCTCTATTTTTTATTTTTCCGCGTGTGTGGAATAGAGACTTTGATGTTTGGTGAAAAATTTATGATCACTAGAAAATAGAAAATAAATATAATAATCAAATGAAATATATTCATTATCATACTTTTTGGAGAACATATACTAAGGGCTACATACATACAAAATAGAATTTTTGAATGACTTCATTTGAACCCCCAAAAGATGAAGCAAAATTGGTTTTTTGTCAACATTTTGATAGGTGCAGAGGAGACTCCATCAAGGATTTGATTTAAGACTAGGGGTTTATTTCCAAGGGGGTTTGATCTAACCCCTTAAATTAGACCGGTTGTTGTTTGTTCTCTAAATATGCACACATTTTTCATGCTTTTAATTCTAGTTGCATTCTCAGTAATTCATTCTTTAAATTGCATTCTTAGTAATTCATTCTTCAAATCACTCACTAACCATCTAGGGATTGAAAAATTGCACTTGGGCATTAAAATCTAGTACAAGCTACCTATGAATACAACACATAGAATTTGTATGTATAAAATATTCATCAAGTGTGTCATGGGTGCAAATGACTGTTACAGTGGCATCAAATATGATAATTTAGTTGGGTGTAGATGTTATATAATTGTTAATAGAGTTGGCATGCTTATATTTTATAATAGTGGTCATTGTATGGTGAGCGATGATAGGGATTAAACAACACACCCAAAGCTTTGACTTGCTTGGGTGGGGCCCACTTAACTCATCTATTCCCTAACCCAAGGTCCGTTTACTAACTGTTATGTTGATGTCAAGTGTGGAAGTTTGGTGGATGTCTGTTTACTAATCATTACAGCATGATAAAACAACCCGCCTGATGAACAAAACTCTATTCTTGCGCAACAAATTGTTTCTGCTTGGCCAACATACAAAACCTTGTATCACATGTCGCTTTCTTTGAGACAACCATTAGGCGGGTCATAGTTTTTTATTCAGGGGACACGAGGTTGTGTTCAAATCCAAAGGCATGGAGTAGAGAGGAGAAGCCCTTCTTCTGAGCAAGGTAATTATTTTGAGGTTTTTGTTTTTTCTACTTTCATGTGTTGAAATTTTCACATGCCTTGTCTATGCATCCACATTTTGCATACATGTCTACTAGAGCATTCCCTACACCAACATATAAAAGATTCCTCTATCATTTTATCCTTTGATGGATGTTTGTCTATACCTTGTTCCTAAGCTCCCATTTTGGCACAGACAGGGAAGATGCTGGCAAAGGTTGCAGAGTTTGGCTCTACACCTGCCAATTGCATTTGCTCGAAAGTTTCTAAAGCCTTTTCAACAAGTCCATTTCGAAGCCCTAACCCACACACTATGGACAACTAAACACAAATAAGCAACTTACTCATTCAATCAAATCATCCAACATTTGCAATACAATAAGATTACTTCACACATAGGTTCAACCATTCAACACAAAAACTATCTACAAACTAAAACACTAGCAACACTAGTAACATAATGACCTACACATAATGGTGAATGATACTTTTAGCCGAATATATCTTAAATCAAAATTATTAACATAAGATAATCAATATGAGTTAGTATTTTTAAATCATTCCTAAAGTTCTAATTTGTGGAAGGTTCATTTTCTTTCAAATTCTAGATCTATCCTATTTTTCTTTAATTGCTACATCTTGTGATCTTCTAACCCTAGGATTCATAGATCTTTGATTAATTCTATCTTATGCTAAACAATTAGCCATGACCTATATACATGCACAACACATTTTTTATCGCTTTCCTTCCACAAATGAAAATGAATGCCTCTTAGTTTGAACAACACTACTTTATGTTGGCATTACATTGTTATGGTTCAGTGTTCAGTTTGGTATAGCCATATAGTTTGGTTGGTTCAGTTTCAAATAACCATATAACTGTCAACCAACTCTCTCACTATATTTACATGGATGTATTTGCACTTTTAATCATCAAATGAATAATAAAACATTTTACTCTTTCTCATTTGGTATCAGAGCATCAATAGTTATGTTCTTGTGAATAGCTTTCGGAGTTAATGCATAAGGTTGCAACGAACTTGCTCCACTACTCCCGCAGGCCTAGTCCAATGCCAAGGCATTTCAATCTACCATGAATATTTTTGTGGAGATAACATATAATCTGGTGGATGTAGGACAATGTATAGTCTAGTGGATGTAGGCAGTAGGATAGAAGGTGATGGAGTTTTGCTGAGGTGTGCAAGAAACAGTCTTGGAAGGAAGCATCAAGTTTGGAGGCCTTTGCAGGGAGATTGAAGTCATTCTCATTACTGTTGTGCTCTCTTCTGTAGTGGTTGTTGCCTAGACTGAAGTTTCTCTATCCAAGTCATTTGTAGCACTCTCCATAAGGCATTTAAACGAGGAAGACATAGTCTACAAAACTCGGCAATCAAAGAAAAGTGGATGTCTATTATCATCTTAAATTGGTATGTATTGAAGTGTGTATTTAAGTCTGAGTAAGAAGTCAATCTTTTGGAGTATTATCTAAATGGAGATTCCATTAGACAAGTATTCTGGTTTCAATTTTCATACTTGGAGAATGAAAATTCAAATGCAACTAATGAATACAAATTTATGGGCAATAGTAAGTGGAAAGGAAAAGGCACCTACAGATGCAAATGAGTTATTAGATTGGAGTAGTAGAGATGATAAAGCCAAGGCTATAATTGGTATTGCTCTTTTTGACACCGAATTGCACCATATTGATTTGGATAAATCATCAGCTGAAATTTGGCATAATCTGAATAAATTGTTTGGAGCAAAAGCCGTTAATGCAAAGTTTTCTCTAAAACTTCAATTATTTTGGTTTAAGATGGAAGATGGAATCACAATGTCAAATCATATAAGTAACTTGTAGTCTCTCATTAGACAGCTAGCAGAGGTTAAGGTTACAATAGATGATGATGATGCTAGGGCCATCCTATTAAATAGTTTGCCTTCAAAATACAACAATGTTGTTTTTACACTCAGTCAAATACCTTCACAAACTCTAGAAGGTATGATTTCTACTCTTTTATCAGAAGACAAGAGAACAACAAAAGATTCAGAAGATGATCCTCAAGAGAAAGTATTATTTTCAAGAAGCAATTACAAGAGATCAGAGAGAATCAAATGTTTTTATTGTAAGAAAAATGGTCACATAGCTTGGGATTGTAGAACTCGAGCTAGTAATGTTCTTAAAGGAAAGCTTAAAAATGAAGGAAATCTTGCTTGCATTGAAGATGATAAGGATCCACCAGATATTGAGGATGAGGATCCACCAGATGGTGCTATTAATTTCTGTGGATATGCTCTTTAAGCAGGGTCAAATTGGAGGCTGGCAGCATCAGAGGATGGAGGATTTTCCATCATCTCAAGTTAGCTTCTTGCTTTGAGATGATGCTTTGCATGAGAAGCGTTTTTGGTTTTGGTTGTTTTGTTTTTCTTTCTTGATGCTGATGGAGCTAACAGATTTGAAGAATGTATGTTTTGTGAAAATTTTATTTTGGAGACAGGTTTGGGGTTTGGTGTTGAGCTCAATATGGATTGTTGTCCAGTGAGCTTCAAAGAGTATATGATCTTGAATTATACCCTTTCGCGGTCACTAGACAACATGGTAGAGATCTGTTGTATCTCTTAGGGTCCATTGTCGAATAATTCAAGACTCTGTGATTTGAGAGCTTGGGACTAAAGAGCTCAAGAGCACAGCTCGAAGCTATGCCTTTCCAAGGGTAGACGAGACAACATGATGGAGCCTCTCTTGGTTCAGGATTTGTTCTTTGGGAGAAGATCTTCTATAAAATATGTATTCATATTATGTAATCATCTTTGTTGAGTATTTTAGCATTAAGGGGGGGTACCTTGGTATTATTGCAAGAACAATGTAATAAGGGGGGAATGTTGGCATTACATTGTTATGGTTCGGTGTTCAGTTTGATATAGCCATATAGTTTGGTTGGTTCAGTTTCAAATAACCATATAATTGTCAACCAACTCTCTCAGTATATATACATGGATGTATTTGCACTTTTAATCATTGAATGAATAATGAAACATTTTACTCTTTCTCACTTTATACACTAGTTAGCTGCACAAAGTGACATTGCTATCATTTTTCATGCAGTTGCATTCTTAGTAATTCATTCTTCAAATCACTCACTAACCGTCCAAGGATTAAAAAATTGCACTTGGGCATGAAAATCTAGTGTTGAATACAGCACATAGAATTTGTATGTATAAAATATTCACCATGGGTGCAAATGACTGTTACAGTGGTGTCAAATACCATAATTTAGTTAGGTGTAGATGCTATATAATTCTTCAGAGTTGGCAACCTTACACCCTAAGCTTTGACTTGCTTGGCTAGGCCCGCTTAACCTGTCTATTCCCTAACTCAAGGTCTGTTTATTAACTGTTACGGTCGATGTCATGTGTGGAAGTTTGGTGGATGTCCCTAAGCCCATCATTCTAATTCTCTTCTTTGGATCTCTTCTTCCTGATGATGGATCCATCATTTCTAATTCTCTTCTTTGGATCTCTTCTTCCTCATGATGGATCACAGAGTGTGATCCAAAACATTGATGAAAAACTCTCACACAGTTAAATCCAAAAGCACTCAAGAACAATAGCATGGACTGTGGAAATTTGTTGTCTATTACTATTAAACAGGTTTTTATTAAAGAATTATTGGCTGAAGAATTGAAAGTTATGGAAGATACTAAGGAAAATTCTATAGAGTGGCTCAACAATGTATTTGCTTATCTATCTAGTTTTAAGAAGGACCTTGTTGAGATGGAGAGAAAACTTGCAGAGGCTAGCAATGTATTGTAGAAATGGAGGACAAGGCTAGGGATTACAACCATTCCCACTAAGAATGTCCTTTCAATCATGGGGAAATTCAAAGTTTTGCAGACAAAGTTGAATGCATCCCAGAAGGTTGAAGATGGGACAAACAAAAAGATTCCAGATGGACAAGAAGGATCTGATGCTGCTGAAGAAGAAGATAATGAAATAGTTTCTTGATTACTCTTTGAATTCTAATTTGTTATTGGGACTGTTTATTATTTGAGAATGTTTCTCGATTAATACTTCTCATGAACTTTATTTTATCATGTATTTTTGGTTGCATAACTATTGTATGGGAAAGTTGGTTTTACTCTATAGGTGGAAAGAGGTAGAAAGGATTTTTTTTTCTTGGGGTGAAAAATTTTACTTTTAAAAATTAGATCACAGATAATCTATTCTAAAAGTAAGGGGGATATTTTGGAACAGTATATGTGGTGAATTGAATTCATAAATATTAGAGAAGGATTGTGATGTAGGGGCATTGTGTCCCTATCCAAAAAAATTTTTTTGATTAATTGTTGTTCTAAGATTTTATTTTGGTTTAATTTGTTATTAGTTGTATCAGCTCATAAAAGCAATTTTGCTTTGGTTACAAGAGGAGGTTGAGGGACATTGGTTAGTTCTGTCACCTGTCACCGAACTACCAAGAAAAGAAACTACCAAATTGGATAGGAGGAAGTCAATTGGGGAGAGGTTCCTGTCGCCATGGGAGAGGAGTTGGAAGATATGGTGTGAAGGAGTCCGAGTAGTGAAAGAGATCATGTGGGGGAGGATAAGAGACCAATTGGGATAGAGATATGTTTGAATAGAAGAGAGATAAATGAGGAGATCACCATGAGCATAGGAGAGAATGAAAAAGAGAGAGAGAACATGGGGTGTAAGCGAGGGTCATGACAGAGGAATAGTGAAAGACAAAAAGCCAGGAACTAGATTGTGTGCCCATGTCAATCATTTTCTATAAAGACTGTTAAGGTTGTATATCTGTGAAGGTGTATTCTTTGTGCTCTTGGCCGATCTGGCTAAGTTGAATAAAGTCTCTTGTTAAACAATTCTTGTATCAGGTATTTGTCCCTTAAAATCATTTGTATGATGAGTAGTTTTCAATCAGAATATATTTCATTCTGGATTAAATTCTGGTCACTGCTGAGTTCATCTCCCTATATGTGGTTCCACTTTATATTATTGTGACCTGTGTTTCCTGTCGAGTTGCCATCATATTGGTATTAGAGATTGAAAGACCTAGGAGTGGAAGTGGTTTATGCTAAGATGATTTTCTACAAACATATGTGTTGAAGTTTGAGAGGTTAATACCTGAGAAGAAGAAAGTTATAAGATAGCAAGAAGTTTAAGAAGAAGAGAAAGTCCAAGATAAGGACCTCGGTACCAAAAGATTGGGCAGAGGAAAAGGAGAGAATCCCTAGGTGAGGTATCAAGAAGCCAAGAAGAAAGATAAAAGATGTAGTAGTCTCCCATAAAAGTAAGCCTCAAACAGAAAGACCAAATGAAACTGAATTTGGGGAAGCAAAATTCAGAATGGGATGAAGAAATAGTAGCATTGAGAAAAGATTTCGAGAAGTGTAAACAGTGGCTTGAGGCAAGAAGCCAAGCATATGGTTGGTATTGTGATGAAGGGGGTAAATCACAAAACACACAACAACAGAAATTGAACACATAAAATAGAACTTTCTTTTATTGATCTGGGCAACTCATTACATTACAGAAGCTCAATTACAATTAGAGGAATCAATCCTCCATGGGCTGCAACACACTACAACTACATATCACGAGGCTCTGGAATCCTCTGCCTTTTGTAACACCCAAATCAGCTAGGTTTTTTGTTTTCCCACCTATTCTTTACTCTACGCTTGCCCTCTTAACTCTACTACTGCCCAGGGTTCCTAAAATAGTCATAAATAGCACTTTTTGGTGGTCTCCAGCTAAATTTCAAAATTTGCAACTCCCTCGAAAAGTAGGTCAATTTCCAAGAAGCATAACTTTTGATCCAGGTGTCTGATTCACGAACTGTTTTAAGCATCGGAAAGCTTGCGATGTGAAGTATCACGCCAAAAATTCGTATACTAATTTTCATCAAATTTTTGGGATGTTATGGGATGTTTTAGTGCCTCATATCTCGTTTTAGAAATTTTTAGGTGCTTTTCTGAAAACAAAAACTTTAATATCTTTCAGCTCAAAAATGATCTTTGCCTGATTCCTTCGCCAAAGGCCTTATATTTCTGTTATGTAATATTCTGCAAGTTTTCGCTTCAATCCGTGCCCAAATGCAAACTTTCCTAAAATAGCAGGTACACTTTCCAAAATAGGCAAGTTGCTATTTTTAGCAGTTTTAGAAAAACTGAAAGTCTTACATCATTATTCAAGATATTATGGAACCAGAAATACTAATTATGAAAAGAAATGAAAACAACTGTAATGATTTTGAAGCAACATCTTTTTGGGTGATGCAAGATTGCCTTTACACCACTGGATGCTCCTGCATCATATTGGTCAATGAAAAAGAATTTGAAATGGCCCATGAAGATGAAGAAAAGAGGAGGATAGAATATGGCTACCTTGAATAGAGAAGATGAATGAGGAGAGTTGCCAAGTGAGCAACGTGCACCAGAAGAGGTGAAGAAAGTTCTCATTGAGGAGAACATAAGGAAACACCAGAAAGAACGGAGAGGAGAAGTAGATGTTAAAGCAGTAGTGAAATGCAAAGAAAGGCATGGTGAAGCAATTACAAAGATGGAATTTGAAGAAGGTGGAGCAAGTGTAGAAGATTTGTGGGTACAATTTTTAGTGATAGAACAAGAGTGGATGGAGAAGGTTGCTAGTGAAGGTATGAAGACAAATGGGACAATGAAGAATGCAAAGATGAAGTTGGCCACTGAGGATAAAGAAGCTGTTGCAATGAAACATGAAGAGGTAAATTTATTGGTCTTAAATAAGGATATTGTTTCATTTTCATTTGCTATGTTGAATATTGAGAAGCGTCTTAACAAGTATGGAGGAGTATATGTAGATTTTAGTGTAGATGTTGTGGGTTGTAATGCAAATGATAAAACCAAGGATTAATTGTTGTTGATGTTGGCTATCAAAGAAGAATGGCTAAAAACGATGACTGACGAAGGTGAGAAGTTGAACATTATCGCACAGGATCAAAAGGTAAAGTTGTTGGCAAATTATGAAAATGATGTTTTATTTCCATTTGAGATGATGAAAGTTCTAGAATGTGCAGAAGAGTATAGGATAGTAAGTGTAGATTTATATAAACATGTTGATGATTTTGATGAAGTTGAAAGACAAACGTCAAGGGTGAAAGAGTTTGCAGAAGCAAATGAGGAGATCATTGTTCATATCGATTTACATGTGAATGTGCGGGCAAGGAAACTATGGCAAAAGAAGATGAAAGGTGAAGAGAAGAATAATGTACAACAATGTTGGAGAAACATGGCAGTTGTTCTAGAGTGATGTTAGAAGAAGTAGAAGAAAACAAACAATGAGGACTAATTTGAATGTTGACACCATGTGCAAGAGCACATGCTTTCTTTTGTCTCCCAGGGAGCCTGATACAAGGGCATCATGTCCCCGTCTAAAATTTTGTTTTCAATTAATTGTTGTTCTAAGATTTTATTTTGGTTTAAGTTATTACTAACTGTATCGACTTGTAAAAGCAGTTTTGCTTTGGTTACAAGAGGAGGTTGAGGGATGTTGGTTAGTTTCATCACCTGTCACCAAACTACCAAGAAAAGAAACTACCAAACTAGATAGGAGGAAGTTAATTGAGGAGAGGTTCCTATCACCACAGGAGAGGAGTTGGAAGATATGGTGTGAAGGAGTTTGAGTAGTGAAAGAGAGAATGTGGGGGAAGATCAAAGACTGATTGGGACAGAGATATGTCTGAATAGAAGAGAGATAAATGAGGAGATCACCATGAGGACAGGAAAGAATGAAAATGAGAGAGAACGTGGGGTATAAGTGAGGGTTGTGACGGAGGAACATTGAAAGATAAAAAGCTAGGAATCTGATTGTGTGCCCATGTTAATCATTTTCTATAAAGACTGTTAAGGCTGTATATCCATGAAGGTGTATTCTCTATGCTCTTGGCCAATCTAGCTAAGTTGAAGAAAGGCTCTTGTTAACCAGTTCTTGTATCATGTATTTGTCCCATAAAATCATTTGAATGATGAGTAGTTTTTCATCAGAATATATTTCATTCTAGATTAAATTCTGGTCACTGCTCAATTCCTGTCCCTGTATATGGTTCCACTTTATATTATTGTCTGTGTTTCCTATTGGGTTGCCATCAGATTGGCAGTGAGTCGATTATCTTTTGATGTTTGTTGTTTATCCTTCATATGTTGGATACATAACTTGTGGAATCTTGATATCAGCATAGTGTTGTTTGAAATATTGATAACCTGGTTTTGTATTTAAAGTCATCATCATTTGAGTGTCTCTCTTTGTATGTTGGGATTTGATGCAAAAAGTGATATTGATATCATTGTGGAAGTTATAGTTGGTTTTCCTTTCATTCTTATGTCTAGAAGAAAATCATTTTGTTTAATGAGATTTCATGGCTACAATACAGTTTGTGTTGTGGTCTAGTTAGATTTCATCTTTATATGCAATTGCCTTTCCCACTTTCTGGTTAAAAGTGCAACAAAAAACTTTCTAAATTATCATAAGGGAGATGTACCTTCTAAAACCTTTAGAGGACAATTTACAATAATAAATTGTCCAACTAATAGTAAAGTTGTTACTGCCAGCAGGGTGAGTCAAAACAATACAAGTAGTGACAAATCTGTTTGCTAACAATGTGACCAAGTCCCTAAACAAAAATATAAGAGTTGTACTTCTACCCAAATTAGAATCTACACTTCTAACTAAATCTATCAGTGTTTGCATAAAAGTGGCAAACCTATGTAAATGAGGGGAGATATGAGGATCAGTATGAATTAAATGTACTTTGGTTTGCAACATGGTTATGTTTTCAGTTATCTCTACTCTTAATCTTTTTTCATTAGTTTGAGGTAAGTTTTGAAGTGGGTTTTTCAGGCTACTCAAGTAAAGGTTCATCCAATATAAAATCATATGTACATTTATACAATCCATGATCTCAACTATAATTACAAAAAAATTAATAAATACATTTTACAAATAAATATATGGTCTCAACTGCAATTACTATATATATAACAAATGATGATAATGCTTATACATAGAAAACTTTTATACACTTGATGTCATTAGTACTGTTGGTTTCATACCTAAGGTGATGTTTACCAAGTGAACAATTTGTCATCTTTTATGATGTAACTAATTTTCTTGTTAGAAAAGATTACTACATAGTCAATTCACCTAGATTATGAGATAATCTTTTAACTAATTGTTTCAATACTAGAAAATATATCAAGATATATACTAATATTTTCAGGAATTTCTTTATGCTTTAATTATAAAGTATGTCTCCATAAATTTATCCTTAATTTTTTGTATTTATCCAAAATTGTTTTAGGTTTATTAATAAGACCATATATATGTCATACTCATCATCTAGCAACATGCATCAAATGTAGCAAATTTAACTTGTCAATAAGCTTGCTCAAATAATCTATTTTCTAATGCATTAACCAAGTAGGTAGCATCATGCATATGCATATAGGATGGAGAAATGAAAGATTGTTCTAAGAATTGCTATCAAATAAGACCGTCTTAGGTTTCCTAATAATATGTCCATCATGAAAAACATGAAGCTAATGATCAATGGGAAGAGAGACACTAAGGAAGACATTATCATTGTAAGGAAATAATTTCCACACTTATTACTAGATGTATTGCCATAAGAAGTGAATAGACATAGACATGTAAGTCACTAACATATACCGTGCACATGAGATTGACATCATAAAAAATATGTTCTGCATGTATATCGGTCATGGCTAATGGTTTAGCATAGTTCATATTGAGTAAGATAGAATTAATCAAAGATCTATGAATCCTCGGGTTAGAAGATCGCAAGATGTAGCAATTAAAGAACAATAGGATAAATCTAGAATTTGAAAGAAAATGAACCTTCCACAAATTAGAACTTTAGGAATGATTTCAAAATACTAATTCATAATGATTATCTTATGTAATAGTTTTGATTCAAGATATATTCGGCTAAAAGTATCATTCACCATTATGTGTAGGTCCTTATGTTACTAGTGTTTTAGTTTGTAGATAGTTTTTGTGTTGAATGGTTGAACCTATTTGTGAAATAATCTTATTGCATTGCAAATGTTGGATGATTTGATTGGATGGGTAAGTTTTGTATTTGTGTTTAGTTGTCCATAGTGTGTGGGCGAGGACTTGGAAATGTTCTAGCCTAAGTCTTAATGCAAACATTATGGATAGGGTCCTATTGTTGTTGATCTAAGTTTTGATTCTAATATTATAAATAAATTTATAAAACTTAACCTAGATTGAGCTCTAATGGTTAAGTTGTATAAATATATTTATATTGATTGATTTATGGAGTATACTATGATTTGAACATAGCCCTATTATTTATAGCTTATGGTCTTAAGAAATATATATATATATATATATATATTATATATATATATATATATTTCATCCTACCTATATTACCTATATTTAAACTTAAGTCTTATTTAAAATAAAAGCTAAGCAGACCTATGTCTAAATTTAACTACTATCTATGTGGATGTAGAAGATAAGGAAGCCTTAAATTGGCATTTCCACTTCACATGTTACTAATATATTGAAGAACTCTAAAATGAATAAAGACATGGCATCTAATGGCCTTAAATGAGTTTTGGCACACTTCTAACACAAGATTTAATCAAGGATAAAGCATTATTTTAACCTAGGTTTGTCCTATCATTGGCATATGTGTATTCTCAATTCATTTTTGACTTGGTCCATCTAAGAAAATGATAAAGCCATGAAAAAATTATCATGTGAATACTTATCATACAATAATGGTTGGAAACTTATTCATGGCTTGGAATTTTGGGTGGAGAAAGAGATTTAGAAATTATTGGCAATGACATTATTTTTGGTTGGGAGTAATATCATTGTTACTGAATAACGATCCTTGAATTTAGTTACCATAATGTGATGGTATAGGGAAACATTGCATTATATTTTGAAATGATCAGATTTTTTTCTATAAAAAATCTAATAATGGCCTAAAATTATTGTTTTTATGAAACAAAACATACCCTTCTCCTTCCACCATTACCAAAAAATAAAATAAGATCCCTTAGGAATCATTTTAGGACTCTTGTAGAACTTTTACTGAAATTGAATAGAGTATGCTTGTTTACTAGCATGCTCTAGAAAACCAGTAAGATACATTAGATCTATGGGATGAGTAAGCTACAAGAGATAAACTTACCAAGAAATTTTCTCACCTTATACACCATTTTAACATTGGTTAAGCAACATTGAAGCACTTTAAATCTATCTACATGTGAAATACGTAAACTATCAATTTAAATCATTCCTATAAACAGTTGTCGTGCCCTTAAAATCTTCCTATTAACATATAGCATATATGCTTTCTCAGCACTCACTGATGCTCTAACCATACAATATCATATACCCAGTTGATGCTTTATTAAAAAGGTTAATTAGCTGATAGGCTTTTATATGTGAGCATTATAGTGCTCAGAATTGTCTCACATCGTAAAAAAAGTCACGCCGACCAATATTTAAAGTCGTCAGTTGTTCCTATCGGCGTATTCCTTGAACCTCCTATGGGTGCAAGTGCTAATATATTATTTTATAAATATTTGTAACTGAAGCAATACTAAATGCCTCAGGTGCACATGGTAATACCATGACTGTAGGATATGCACAAAATGGATTTGTTGAAAAGGCTTTAGAAACTTTCAAGCAAATGCAATTGGTGGGTGTAAAGCCAAACTCTGCAACCTTTGCCAGCATCCTCCATACCTGTACGAAAATGGGAGCTTTGGAATAGGTTATAGATGGACATCCATCAAAGGATAAAATGATAGAGGAATCTCATTAGATGTTGGTGTAGGGAATACTCTGGTAGACATGTATGCAAAATGTGGACGCATAGACAAGGCATGTGAAAACATGAAAGTAGAAAAAACAAAAATGTTAAATAATTATCTTGCTTCTACTCTCTACTCCATGCCTTTAGATTCGAACACAACCTCGTGTCCCCTGAATAAAAAACTATGACCCATCTAATGATTGTCTCAAAGAAAACAACAAGTGATACAAGGTTTTGTATGTTGGCCGGGCAGAAACAATTAGTTGCGCGGGAACAGAGTTTTGTTCATTGGGCGGGTTGTTTTATCATGCTCTAACAGTTAGGGCATGTCCCCATGCTATTGCTTAGCTTATTTTGGCTAGAAATCACTACTCAATTTTTTTAGGAGACATTTGTGGAGCCAGTGACCCCATAAACTTTATTTTTCTGCTTATTTTAAGCAGTTATCTTAATTTGGAGCTTTTTATTATATAAAAAAGAAAAAAAATATATTATTTTAACTATGTTAATTTAAAAGAAAATTAAAAAAAAATGGAAGGAAATATATGCAGCCACATGGCATATTTTTCATTATGCAGTGGCTGCTTATTTCCATTCCCCCCTTTTTTCCACAGCTTATTTGTAATTCTTAAGCAGTGGCTGCTCCACAAAAATAGGAAAGATTATATATTATCCTTTTCCCACAATTATTAATTTCCATGGGGCCATTCCAACTGCTTAAATTTAAGCAGAAAATTAACTTAAGCAGCTGCATGGGGACATGGGGTTAGCAAACGGACATCCACCAAACTTCCGCACTTGGCATCGACGTAACTATTAGTAAACCGACCTTGGGTTAGGGAATAGAAGGGTTAAGTGGGCCCCACCCAAGCAAGTCAAAGCTTAGGGTGTGTTGTTTAAGCCCAGCCCGTCGCTCACCATACAGTGACCACTATAATAAAATATAAGGCTGCCTAACTCTAAAGAAATATAGCATCTACACCCAACTAAATTATGGTATTTGATGCCACTATAACAGTTATTTGTACCCATGGTGAATATTTTATACATGCAAAGTCTATGTGTTGTATTTAGCACTAGATTTTCATGCCCAAGTGCAATTTTTTAATCCCTGGACAGTTAGTGAGCAATTTGAAGAATGAATTACTAAGAATGCAACTGCATGAAAAGTGCATGGAAGGCGATAGCGATGTTGCTTTGTGCAGCTGACTAGTGCATAAAGAAGTGTTGTTCAAACTGAGGCATTCATTTTCATTTGTGCAAGGGAAGGGAAGAAATGGTGAAGTTTTGGAAGCAGCTAGAGGCATAGTTAATCCCTCAGTGGAAAGGAGCCTTTCTCAATTATTGGGAGCTGAAGAAGGATATCAAGAAGATGAGGCTCATGCATAAGAATGCAGCGGGAAGTAGAAATGATGATGGTGATGAGAAAGGATCCAGGTTTACCATGTTTGGCTACACATCTGACTCTATTGGGGATTACTTTAAGACTAGAACCAGAGCATGGATGACTAGAGGAACGGATCACCATGTAATCCAGGTGTGGAACCCATTTTCATATAAATAAATCTTGAATTAATGTGTTGGCATTCATTATGGTCTCATAATACCTACCATTAAAAACAACAATAACACTTAGTGCACTCTGTTTTAGAGATACTGTACCTTGCAACGAAACTCTCCTAGTTTAGTTTCAATAATTGTCAAAAGCATATTGTGGGCAAAGGGTCAGAGGATTTGATATAGAACAGAGCAACAAATTCAAAGAACAGAGAAAACTAAAATTTGCATACAGCAATAAAAGACAAATGAGAAAGCAAATGATTGCTGTTCACAACATAGAAAATGCACAGCAAAAAATAGACAACAACGAATTTATATTTATATATTAAAACAGGAACAATTTCAGTAGAGCTTGGCTGCTCTATTTTCTTCTTACTTCTGCAGAGCTACATTGCCCTTCTCTGTTCTCTCTCTTACAAAAATGGCAACAAAAGATATTAAAACCCAAAAGCTATGGTGGAGAGAAGAGAAGAATATAAAATTAATATTTTTACTACCCACAAAGTGTGTGAGAGTAAATAGATAGTTAAAGAAGCATCATTTCAAAATATCTTGAAATCGTCTCCAAAAAGCTTTTAATTAAATTGCCTTAAATTCAGTTACGAAGGTGAGCTAGAGAATATCAGGCAGTTGAGATTACATTTTCTAACACCCCCCTTAATCTCAACTAGCTAACAAACTTCTGGAGCATCCACCTTTATCTTCAGCATACTTCTCAAAAAGTTCTGGAGCATCCATCTTCTTCACAAAAGTTCCAGAGCATATACCTTCATTCAAAAGTTTCTAGAGCATCTGCCTTTAGTGCAGTTCTGAAACTTCCTGAAACTTCTGGAGCATCTGTCTTGAAACTTTCAGAGCATCTGTCTTCAGCATAAACACCCAAACAACTTCTCAAATATTCAAATGTATCTTTTGCCAATGGTTTAGTAAAAATATCAGAAAATTATTCTTCTGATCTACAAAACTCTAAACATATTTCTTTGTTATTCACTATTTCTCTTATAAAGTGGTATCTAGTATCTATGTGTTTGCTTCTTTTATGAAAAATATGATTTTTAGACAATACAATAGTTGAGTTATTATCACAATAAATCTTTGTTGCTTCATCTTGTTCATGCATCAACTCAGCTAGCATTCTTCTCATCCATACGGCTTGACATGCTGCTCCTGTGGCTGCCACATACTCTGCTTCTGCTGAAGAAAGTGTGACAATTGGCTGTTTCTTTCAAGCCCATGATACAACTCCTATTCTAAAATGAAAAACATAACCCGAGGTACTTTTCCTATCATCAATGCTACCAGCACAATCAGTGTCTATGTATCCAATGAGTTTGAAGTCATCTACAGCTGAATATAAAATTCCATAGTTCTTAGTTCCACATACATACCTCAATATCCTTTTTCCAACTTGCCAATGAGAGTCTTTTGGAGACTCCATGAACCTTGAGATAAGACTCACAGCATACATGATGTCAGGCCTTGTTGTAGTCAAAAACATGAGACTACCAACTAGCCTTTTAAACAATCTAGGATCAACTAATGAACCATCATCTTCTTTTCTTGACTTCAATCCTGTAATAACTGGTGTAGGTGGCTTACAATTCAGCATATTAAATCTTTTCAATACATCACTTGCATACTTTGACTAAGAAATAAAAATACCATCTGCTGATTGCTTAACTTCTATTCCCAAAAAATATTTCATAAGACCAAGATCAGTCATCTCAAACTCTTTCATCATAGCTGCCTTAAAGAAGCTTATAGAAAGATCTCCCATAAAGATCAAATCATCTACATAAAGACAAATTATCAGCATTTTACCTTTTTCATTAGACTTGATAAATAAAGTAGGCTCACTGCTGTAACTACTAAAGCCATCCTTAATTAAGTAAGAATCAATTCGACTGTACAATACTCTAGAATCTTGCTTGAGTCCATAGAGCACCTTTTTTAGCTTGTATATGACCTGCAATTTCATATCCTTTTGGCTGCTCGACATAAACTTCTTCTTCAATGAGACCATTTAAAAATGCAGATTTTACATCCATTTGAAAAACATGCCACTTCTTTTGGGCTGCAATGGCCAAAACAGTCCTTACTGTATCCAAGCGAGCTACAGGGGCAAATGCTTCATTGTAGTCAATACCAGGCTACTGAGTGAAACCTCTAGCAACCAACCTTGTCTTATGCTTCAACACATTTCCATTCATGCCATACTTTGTTTTGTAAATCCACTTTACACTTATGACATCCTTTTCTTTTGGGCGATCCACCAACTCCCAAGTATCATTTCTTTCAATAGCTTCAAACTCTTCATCCATAGCTTCAGTCCATGCTTCATTAAAAGACATTGGATCAACAACTTCTAAAAATAAAGCAAAAATAGAAAAAGAATTTGATGTTTCAACATTAAAATCGGCTTCATAGATATCTCTTAAACTCCTTGTTTTTCGCTGCAATAAGCTTGCCAATGTAGGATCCAATGAGCTGCTTCTATCAGCTGAGTTTGATGGACTTCTTAATGGTGTTATGATTGGTGTTCCTTGTGGAGTTTGTTGTGTGGGTGAAAAATTCTGATTTCTTGAAAGTCTTGCTATAGAAGAAGGTGTAGCTTGTGCTACAACTTGCATTCCATGTCCAGGAGTGGAAGGAGGTATTGCTTGAGGAATACCTTGTTGTTCTATCCCTTCATCAGTTATATCATCATGTGAATCAGCTACTACTACACTTATTATTTTTTCTACACTTCCATCCCATGCTTCATTCTCCACAAATTGCACATCCCTGCTAATTATGACTTTCCTTGTATTTGGATTAAACAACTTGTAAGCTTTTGCATCTTCCAAATAGCCAACAAAAATACATTTCTCACCTTTGTTATCCAATTTTCTTCTCAGCTTTTTAGGCACATGAGCATATGCAACGCAACGAAACACCTTGAAGTGTGCAACACTATCCTTTTTACCACTCCAAGCCTCTTGAGGAATCACATTCTTCACACTTGTAGTTGGACATCTATTTAAAATATAAACAACAATTGCTACTGCTTCAGCCCAGTATTCATTTGGTAAATGCTTTGACTTCAACATACTCCTTGCCATATCCATGATAGTTCTATTTCTTCTTTCAGCCACACCATTTTGTTGAGGTGTGTAGCGGACTGTAAATTGTTTGTGAATACCATGTTGTCTGCAAAAATTTAGAAAATCATTAGAACTATATTCACTGCCTCTATCAGTTCTTAATATTTTGATGTAGTAACCACTTTTCTTCTCTACAAGAGCCTTGAACTGCTGAAAGACTCCAAAAGCATCAGATTTATCCCTAAAAAAGTAGACCCGTGTCTTCCTTGTATAGTCATCAATAAAAGTTAGAAAATATGTGCAACCTCCAATGGGAGGAGTTTGCATTGGTCCACATATATCAGAGTGGATAATTTCAAGAGGTTTACATGCTCTTTTTGATTTTCCAATAGGGAAGGTCTCTCTATGTTGTTTACCCAAAATGTAAGCTACACATACTCTTTCCAGTTTTTTAATCAATGGCAACCCCTTAACCATATTCTTTCTATGGAACAAATTTAGACTTCCAAAGTTCAAATGGCCAAATCTCAAATGCCATAGCCAGGATTCATTCTTTACAACTGACTAAAAAGCTGTTTGCACAATTACATTATCATTTTGTTCATTTTTAGTTTTAGTTTCTACTTTTCCAGAGCAACCTTGAGAGACATTTTCAGCTTTAAATACTGCTCCAATTTGTGCTTGAGCTGCATTACATTTGATATTAGGTTTCAACCTCAATGGGAACATTCTATTTTTGTCATTTGAACCTTTGCTATCAATTGAGTACTTGGAGTTTTATCAAGAATAACACATGCATTATTTTTCATATAGATTCTATATCCTTTTTGCACTAATTGACCAATACTCATCAAATTATGCTTTAGACCAGCAACATAGAAAATGTCATGTATGACCTTTTGCTTCCCCTTTTTAGTTAGAATGTCAACAGTCCCTTTTCCCATAACATTCACTTGATTATTGTTCCCAAGAGTGACATTTAAGGTGACTGATTTATCCAAGCTAGAAAATAACTCTAAATTTCCAGACAGGTGATTGCTACAGCCAGAATCTAAATACCAAATATCATTTGGACTCTCTTGAACCATATTGCATTCAACCGGTGATTTTGTAGAAATTGATTCAGCAATCTTTGTGCATGCAATGAACATAGAATTTTTTGTAGAATTTTCTGGGGGATTTTGATTTTGTCTTCCTTGATCATGTTGTTTCTTTCTACATTCAGAAGTGTAATGACCATACTTCTTACAGTAATGACATTGAACTTGTGACTTGTCTTGTCTTTGACCAGCTAAATGATTATAAGAGTGATCATTGTTATGTCCTCTTCCACCTTGGTTTATAGGACTGCTGCTACGTCCTCTAAATGTGTTTCTTCCTCTACCCCTAGGAGTGAATCTACCTTTACCTCTTCCACGACTTATTGAAACCTGAGATGAGAAAGCATTCTCAATGGAGGTGTGTGATTTGTTCAACCTATATTCATGATTTATCAAAGAGGCATGCAATTCATCCATTGTCATTTGGGTTAAATCTTTAGTTTCCTCTATAGCAACAACTAAAGGATCAAATTTATCAGGTAGAACCCTTAACATTTTTTCAACTATTCTTGTCTCTTCTATTGTTTCCCCATGTGATTTTATTTGATTCACAAGCCCTACAACACGTGTAAAAAATGATTCCACAGAATCTGAATCTTTCATACTTATGTTCTCAAAATCTCTTCTAAGTAATTGAAGTTTTGCAGCTTTAGCTTTGTCCTTACCTTGAAAGGTTGTTTGCAGTGTATCCCATGCATTCTTTGCTTGTGTTGCTACTGCAACTCTTGGCAATATGCTTTCATGCATTGCTTGATGAATGTAGAAAAAGGTTTTTCCATCCTTCTTCCTTTGCTCTTTCAAAAGATCTTTTTCTACCTGAGTGAGTGCATTATATGCTGCTTAGTCTGCTGGTTTTGTATAACCATTCTCAACTATCTCCTAGACATCTTGAGACTTAAACATGGCTTTCATAGTTAAAGACCAATACTCATAGTTTTTGCCTGTGAAAATGGGGGTTTGCAAACTAGAAAAAGAAGCACCAGATGTGGAAGCAGATGTGGAAGCCATTGATGGCTGTCAAACAAGAAATGAGCAGACCCAGAAAAGTTGGCAGACAAAGGACTTGAACCAAAGGCTCTGATACCAGATGTGGGCAAAGGGGCAGAGGATTTGATATAAAACAGAGCATCAAATTCAAAGAACAGAGCAAACTAAAATTTGTATACAACAATAAAAGACAAATGAGAAAGCAAATGATTGCTGTTCACAACACAGAAAATGCACAGCAGAAAATAGACAACAACAAATTTATATTTATATATTAAAACAGGAACAATTTCAGCAGAGCTTCGCTGCTCTGTTTTCTTCTTACTTTTGCAGAGCTATATTGCCCTTCTCTATTCTCTCTTACAAAAATGGCAACAAAAGATATTAAAACTCAAAAGCTACGGTGGAGGGAAGAGAAGAATATAAAATTAATATTTTTACTACCCACAAAGTGTGTGAGAGTAAATAGACAGTTAAAGCAACATCATTTCAAAATCTCCCAAAATCTTCTCCAAAAAGCTTTTAATAAAATTGCCTTAAATGTAATTATAGATGTGAGCTAGAGAATATCAGGCAGTTGAGATTACATTTTCTAACACATATGTGAACCCTTATGCTTAGAACGCTTGTCAATCTCATTGATTCATATTTCGAAGGAACTCATCTCTCATCAGAATGAATGGTTCACTTAGTACTCATTGCATCTAGGTGATGCTCAGAGGGGTGAAGCATCCCGACTTCCAGGGAGATCACCCATCCCAATATTACTCGAACTCAAAGTAATACTCAAACAATTAACCATGGAGTTTCCCCGGATCAAGCCCACTAATATATTTATTAGGCGTACAAAACACTTAGTTGTGGCTATTTCTTTCCTTTGAGTTTTGAAAAACTGATTTGTGCATCATGAAACAGAGTTGTTGCAGGTGCTTGAAGAAGCGGATGCGGAGGCAGCCAAGACCTTCTTTACAAGGCTGGATGCACAACTCAATAAAGTCAATCAGTTTTACAGAAGTAAGGAGACCGAGTTTCTTGAAACGTGGGAAACCTTGAAACAACAAATGCAGATTCTCATCCAATTCAAATCAAGCCGATCCTTTGCCAGCATTTCACCCTCTTCTACACCACTCCAAGGTCTGCCCCACTCTTTACGTCGTTTGTTATTTGGAACTGTTTTTCCCTAAATTGCTGATGAGGAACGCATGAATGTTTGAGCAGGCATGGGAATGGATTCAAATGAGGAGGGAGTGGAAGGATGTGAGGATATCATAGGTGCTTTGGAAAAGAAAGGTATCAAGTTCATTGATCCGCCACGGGGCAATCGATTGTGGAGAAAGCCAAATGCTGTTCAGTGAGAGGAAAGCAGATGCGGGTGGACATTCCCGCCACCACGCCCTCGCGAACCATTTCTGCCATTACGCAGGTGGTTTGGGATGACTTCATAACTCAATCAAACTCTCCGTCGGGGGGAGCCACGCCCATCACCATCAAGAAAATCGAAACCGCTGAAAAGATCATACAAGGAGCCTTTGTGGAGCTCTACCGAGGCCTTGGTTTTCTCAAAACCTATAGGCATTACTCCATCACTTTATTTAAATATCATATGTTTTAAGGTTAAATAATCAAATAATCAAATAGTTAATAGTAATGTTATATCTCATTTCTATTAAAAACTAAATAAATGTCATTATCTTTGGGTCAAAATTTACCTTCCACTTTTTTTAAAAAAAAAATTAGCTTTCACTTTCACTATTAGATGATGTTTAAGAATAGTCCTATTCCATGGTTTAAAGTTCACCTCATGTTATAATTCTTGTATTATTATTTTTTATTTATGCAGTTCTTTGAACATGATTCCATTTGGAAAAATATTGAAGCAGTTCGGTAAGGTACACTACCAATCATCTTTTATATCTAAATGTGAAGATCTGAATGTGAAGATGTCAATTCATTCCCTATTGGCCATATCTGCTATTTGCAGTAATCCTTTCTTCTAAAAGTTATAAATCATATTTGCAAACTGTGGTAATCTGCTGGATTTTCCATACTTCATATATTCATTGCTTTGGAAGTTTCTACACAAAGTGTCTGAACTAAGCAATATCAAATGGAAGCCTTTAATGGTACAAGAAGTCTAGATCTGTGTAACAAAGGCGTCTAAACCATTTGATAAAGTGTGTTGTTGTGTAAGAAGAACGTGGAAGATATCTCCAATCTGTGTTGGGCTGATCTGATCGAGACATTCAAATGTCATTTCAAAATCTGTAAGCATTGCATACAAAATGTTTTTGGTGGGTGAAGTTTTAGGAAGTTTGTTAGAATACAGAGCTAGTTACTTTGAAGGATGAGAGTTATTGTTCAGAATCTAAAGATATATGGGCATCATAAAAACTATACTTATTAAAGGTAGTGAAACTGCTTGCTCTTGGAGATATAAGGTTTTATTAGTGTGGGAGTTTTGACATATTTTTGAATTCATGTTGTTTATGATTTCAATTTCATTTTAAGATGAGCGTCAAAATCATATCTCAAAGGTGATTATGTAAATGAGTTGGAGGAGCAATAAGGGATTTGATAAGAAGTTTGACTACTTTGTAAGAGGAGCTTATTATTTGAAACTTTTATGCATCCTAGAAACTACACTGGAGATAGTTATTTGTGTAGTCAGTGAAAGTCATAGATCATATTTTTAGTTGCATTTCAAATATTGTATTTTGGTAGACAAGATGCTTTTGTAAGGAGACATAAGGATGTTTTTGTAAGGGTGCACTATCGGTTGAATCCAACATCCAGTTTCTTATCCTTTAATATGGACACACTTGTATCAAATATTGTTTGTACTCTCGAGGCCGTGCATGTTACACCTAATAGAGCTTTCGAGGCCTTTAAACACTCATCCAAGACATCAGTTGGTTAAAGTGTAACAAGGTCATATTGGAGGCAAGCGGCATTAGAGGATGGAGGATTTTCCATCATCTCAAATTAGTTTCTCACTTTGAGATGATGCTTTGCATGAGAAACATTTTTCGTTTTGGTTGTTTGCTTTTCTTTGTTGATGTTGATGGATTTGAAGAATGTATATTTTGTGAAGATTTTGTTTTGGAGACACATTTGGGATTTGGTGTTGAGCTCAGTATGGATTGTTGTCCAGCGAGCTTCAAAGAGTATATGATCAAGAATTATACCCTTTCGTGGTCACTAGACAATGGCAGAGATTTGTCGTATCTCTTAAGGTTCATTGTTGAATAATTCAAGACTCTGTGATTTGAGAGTTTGAGACTAAAGAGTATATGATCGAGAATTATACCTTTTCACGGTCACTAGACAATGATAGAGATTTGTCGTATCTCTTAGGGTTCATTGTCGAATAATTCAACACTCTGTGATTTGAGAGTTCGAGACTAAAGAGCTCAAGAACATAGCTTGAAGCTATGCCTTTCCAAGGGTAGACGAGACAGCATGATGGAGCCCCGCTTAGTTCAGGATTTGTTCTTTGGGAGAAGATCTTCTATATTATATAATCAGCTTTGTTGAGTATTTTAACATTCAGGGGGGTTACCTTGGTACTATTGCAAGAACAATGCAATAAGGGGGGAATGTTGGCATAATAACAATAGTATTACATTATTAGTGTTTGGTATTAGTTTGTTAACTACCACCGGTTATGAGTAGTTCCTACCGCCGGTTATGAGTAGTTATGTTTGATTACATATAACCGGACTCCCCTCATAGTTTATATACATGGTTTTGTATCTGCATATCATTGAATCAATAAACAATTTAATTTACTTCATCTAGGTCATGTATCTTCCACCCAGTAAGTATATATACCTTCCTAACCTAAGGTTGGGAAAGAGACATACCAAAGAAGAGGAGGAATTGTGAGATCCCTCAGTATCTTGAATAATAGCTTGTTCAATAGCACTCTCAAATAATACTTGTTTATCACCTAATCTATTAGAAGATCTTTAAAGGTCACCTAGTGCCTTGTAGTGATTATCCAATCTAATAGCAATCTTGGAAGAGGATAGGATAAGGTTATATTGGACAAAAGCACCTTGTCCAAGTCCAACATCAACTATGCCTATTTCACTAACTAGGAGATCATAACAAAAAAATCAACATTACGAAGGGAAATCACTAGGGCTAGACAAAGGTTCATTTGAGAACAAAATTATTTCATAGTTTGTTGAAGTGGAGGAATCAATTCTTCTAGAAGGGGTTTCAATAGTGAACACATTTAGTTCTTCTACATGAGTATCTATTTCTTGAGATAACAAATAACCAAACTTAGTAATTAATGAAGTACTTCTCCATGAATTATGTGTTCATCAAGAATATGATAAGATGCAATTAATTTTTTGTTAGCATGCTAATAGATAATCCTTATGAAGATGGTCATATCTCTTAGCTTGAATTTCATTGTGAGTTGCTTAACACATAGAGAGAAAACAAGAAGAATGATTCACATAGCATCACACATCCTTGTCTTGGAAGTTTGGCATGTGGCATACACCTTTTAGAGGGTCCTTTAAATATGATATTATTTTTCCATTGCAACTTCCCTCTCAATATGTGAAAGTAGATTTGAAATAGATTTAGTTATTTTGTGTGAAGTTTGAGAGGAGATTTACATAGACTATTGATGTAATCATTTGAACATATAGATCAATGTCAAAGACAAAACTTTAGATCACAAAGCATCACTTTGAGAACAACTTTGTTTTAGAGAAATCAAACATCTTGAGAACCAAAAATAGGTGATACAAGGGGTAAGACTTATATTTTCCTTCATTCCTTGCAATTGTTGAAAGAAAATATCACTTCCTACTAAATCAATCAGTCCTTCATTCTCAATAGTTCAATTACACTCTATCAATCCATAACTTTGTTGTCTTCCTAATAACACAATGCATTCTTTCAACTAATTTTTAAGATGTAATGTGGTGTTTACGCATGTATTTTTCCATAATATGAGATTTAAATATACATATTTTATACCATGAAGAGATTGAAAGAAAGCTCAATTATAGAGGCCTATCAATCTTCAAAAAATACATGACATAATGTAACAACAAATTACCAAAATTTAGAGACTTAAAATACTCTGTTAAATTTACTTGAAAGATGAAATAAGATTCCCCAATTATAACCTCTCCTACTACCAAAACTATTTCAAAATAAAACAAAATTATACTAAAACTATGCTTTGTTCAACACATATTGTTTAAAAATCCCAAATTCATTAATATTAAATATTTCTCTTTGGCACATTCATAGTTTGTCCTCCACTCTCCACCCTGTAGTGTTTGGGCACTCAAAATTTATTCTATTAAGCTTTAGAATAAAGGTTATGTATTTTAATATTCCAACACAGTCCAAACTTTATTTTCACAAAAACCGAGTGCAGGGAGGAATAAATATTGGATTCTTTGCATGAAATTCATATCTCAAATAAGCAAGCTAAAATGTTTTAAATATTATTAGATTTTATTATAATCAATGGACAATAGTTAGCTTCTATTTTATTGTATAGAAAATGATATCTTGTTTTGAAAACAAAGACTATAATACATCTAAGGTGTATCTGTGTGTTGTTGGGTTCTGGATATATTTCAGGTAAGCGACCAGCAAGTTGCTCCCGTCTATCTCAAAGTTGTTGAGAGGTTGCACTTCAACAGTTCTGATAAGGTATGATTGGAAATTTTGGATTAAGCAAAGGGTGATAGATAGAGATAAGTGCATCAGCTATTTTTAAATATCATCCATTTCAATAAGACAATTATTTACCATTTTTTGTTGTAGATGAAGTGTAAAATTCCTATTAACTATTTAACCATTGAAATGGATGATATTTAAATAGAGATAGACGCCTCATATTAGAATTCAAATATTGGCATTCTTGAAAACAGATCTGATGGTAGCATATGTGCAGGTGGTGAAACTTGCAGATGAGATTGAATGTATGTTCATTAAATATTTCACAGAGGATGATAGTAAAAAGGCCATGAAATTTCTTAGGCCAAAGCAAATCAAAGATTCTCACGCTGTAACATTTTTCATCGGTACGAATATCTTTGACAATTAGCAGAGCTAAGCATTTTTTTTTTTTTATGTGTAAGCAAATAGGATGGTGATAATTTCAGAAACTGTGCAGGGTTGTTCACAGGATGCTTGTTAGCTTTATTTGTGGGTTATGCCATCCTGGCCCATTTGGGCAGAATGTATACAGATCCTACTCACTCTGGTTATATAGAAACTGTTTACCCAGTCTTCAGGTTGGATTTCATTTCTGTCTCTCGTTAAGTGGTTGCCAAATGAGTAAGTATAAATCAGATTATAAGTCTTTTGGTGTATGTGTGCATTGCATTTGCAGCATGTTTGCGTTGTTAATCTGCATATATTTTTATATGGGTGCAACATCTTCATGTGAAGGAGCGCAAGAATCAACTATAGCTTCATATTTGAATTTTCGCCAAATACTGAGCTAAAATACAGAGACGTGTTCTTAATGTACTCAACTCTGATGACGGTGGTGGTGGGAGCCATGGTTGCTCATCTCACACTGTGGGCCAACGGATTCTCTTCACTTGAGACCGATGCGATTCCTGCTTTGTTATTGCTGGTATCGATTTCTACAATTTCATTATTATTGTTGGATTAATCACCACACTTCTGAAAATTGATCTTTCAAGTAGATTAACTGCCACTCTTGGTTTAAGTGAAGGTATTAACTGCTACTCTTGGTTTAAGTGAAGGTATTGGTTTGGAAAGTTCACTAACACTTGCAAGTTTTGGTGTAACAACAAACCTGCACCTTCACTTAAATATAGAGTGATAATTAATCCACAAAATCAATTAAAAATGGGGCGCTTAGTCCAACAGATTGATTTAATTTGGATTTGCACCAACCAAATGTGTTGGAATGATTGGCAGGTTTTTGTTTCTTTGCTGTGTTGCCCTTTGAATATTGCATATAGATCTACTCACTTTTCCTTCCTCAAAGTTATGAGGAATATCATTCTTGCACCTCTATACAAGGTATGCAATTTTTTATCACCCCTTTGAATATTCTTGCATCGCTATACGATTTCACTGGGCTTAAACAGCACACACTAAACTTTGACTTGCTTAGGTGGCTGGTGGGCCCTCTCTCTTACTATGTTTTGTTAATGTGTCAATAAGAAAAGGGGCCCACCAGCCACCTAAGCAAGCCAAAACTTAGTGTGTGCTGTTTAAGCGCAGCGGCTTAATTTTACTATATTATTTCAGAAAGATTTTCAGAAAGAGATATAGTTGGCCGGTGTAGTATCATCATCTCTGTGCTACAGGTGGTCATGACAGACTTTTTCATGGCTGACCAACTAACGAGCCAGGTTATTTTAGCCCAGTTTCATCCTAGCATTTTATTCTCAAAATAATATCTCATTTATTAAACCTCAGCTGGATATATTATTTCAGGTGACACTGCTACGGCATTTAGAATTCATTGCGTGCTATTACATGGGAGGAAGTTTTAGATCAGATGATTACGGTAATTGCACACACAATAAGACGTACAAGGTAATGGCTTATGTTGTTTCGTTTCTGCCCTATTATTGGCGAGCATTACATGTTTGTTTCTCCACTCTAATGAATACAACATTTTGTTCTAAAATTTGAACAGCCTGAGACATCTAAAATTTCTAATAAAAATCTGTCATGGGTGCCTGGTTTGGGTGTGTACAGTGTGTGAGGAGATGGGTTGAAGAAGGAGATGCAAATCATCTAGCAAATCTAGGAAAGTATGTGTCTGCCATATTTGCAGCTGGCGCAAGGTTAACATATGCTATGTATCCAAATACCTACTGGCTTGTACTTGTTGTGAAAAATCTATTGCAGCTACTGATTATTAATTTCCTATCTTATAAGATTATTTGGCTGCCGAAAAATTAATTAATTTACAGCAAATATTAATTAATAACACAGCTGCAATTTCACGGAAAAATCATGGAGACAGAAAAATAAATGAACACAATATTTTGGACAAATTGTTCCTAGAAAAACCCCGAAGGGAAAACCAGTCAACAGATAAGAATTCTATTCAACTGCAGAAAATGAAGAGATACAAAATTGCTTGCTGGAAATTTCTTTCCTGTAAATTCCCTTCCCTCAATTGTTCCTGCTGAAATTGCTCCGGCAATATTTTCCTTCTCCGGCAATTCCACTGCTCTCCAACGCTATCACTGCGCCATTTGCTCTCACTGCAAATCAATTTGCTATTGCTGCAAATTTATTTATTTGCTATCGCTGCAAATACTTCTCGAATTTGTCTTCTCCAAATGCCCATTGATCCTCTTTTATAATCCTCTCATTGAAAACCAATGGCCATGATTTAATCTAAATCAATAGCTAGGATTAATTCGACTCTAAACCCTAATATCTAGAAGTCTCTCGAGAAATCAATTATCTAGGTATGAAGATAATTATTCCAGCTGTGTTTCCAGCCTCGTAATCACCACCCGAGACTAGAACACCTGTCCAAGCTACATTTAAAATTAACACTCCCTCTTAGCGAGGAAGGTGTTCTACATAACACCCAACTTACCTCTGAAGAAGATGAATTTTGCCTTCCCCAATGCCTTTGTCAAAATGTCTGCTACCTGCTGATCTGTAGGTATATACTGTAGCTGAACAATCCTCCGCTGTACACAATCCCTGATGAAATGATATCTGATGTCTATATGCTTAGACCTATCATGAAACACTGGATTCTCTGATAATTTGATGCAAGTCTAATTGTCACAGTGTATCACTGTAGTCTCAACCCTCTGACCAAACAAGGCTACCAGCAACTTCTGAAGCCATATAGCCTCACATGTTGCCATATTAGCTGCTATGTATTCTGCTTCTGCAGAACTCAGAGCAACAGACTTTTGCTTCTTGCTGTACGAAGAGACAACTCCTGATCCCAAACTAAAGCAGCACCCTGAAGTGCTTTTCCTGTCCACTGTACTACCTGCCCAATCTGCATCAGTATAGCCTATCAACTTGATGCCATCACCTCGAGCATATCTGATCCCATACTCGATTGTACCACGCAAATACCGTAATACATGCTTTGCCGCTATCCAATGCACTCTCTTCGTCTCAACCATGAACTAACTAAGAGAGTTTACTGCAAAGGATATATCTGGCCTAGTGTTAACCAAATACATGAGAGATCCAATCAACATCCTATATAAGGTGGGGTCTACATCCTTTTCCTTGGATGCGTCTACCTTCTTCCAATTCGTGATCATAGGTGTAGACATTGCTCTGCAATTTTGCATCTCAAACCTCTTCAAGATTTCAGTGCAGTATTTCCCTTGTCCAAGAAAAATCTCTCCATCTGTCTGCCACACTTCCATGCCTAGAAAGTAGTGCATAAGCCCCAAATCCTTCATCTCGAACTCTGCTGCAAGGTCCCTCTTGCACTCCTCTATAAGCCCCAGTGAACCTGTTAAAAACAAGTCGTCCACATATAGAACAAGAATGAGAATTTCACCCCCAACCACCAAGTAGTAGAGGTTAGCATCTGCCTCACTCTTCACAAAGCCTATTCCCTGCAAGTATCTATCGATGCGCTCATACCACGCCCTGGAAGCCTGCTTGAGTCCATACAAAGCTTTCTTCAATCTGCACACGTGGGTTTTGCTGTTGTGTGCTACAAAGCCCTCTGGTTGTTCTATGTATACCTCCTCTAACAATTCACCATTAAGAAATGTTGTCTTGACATCCATTTGATGGATTTGCCATCCCATATGTGCTGTAAGTGAGATTACAGCTTGTATAGAAGTATACCTGGCCACTGGAGTGAATGTATCATCATAGTCTATTCCCTCCTTTTGAGAGAACCCCTTGGCCACGAACCTTGCCTTGTATTTTTCGATGCTACCATCTACACCATGCTTAATCTTATAGATCCAGCGTGATCCAACCACTGCCCCATCTGTCGGTCTAGGCACAACCTCCCACACATCGTTCTGCATTATTGAGGTATATTCCTCAACCATCGCATCTTGCCACACCTGTTGCCATGCAGCGTCCTGATAGCTGGAAGGTTCACTATCTACCAACTGACTAACCAATGCCACATAGTCATTATACCTAGCTGGTTGTTTCCGCTGTCTATTACTCATCCTAGGAGCTCCCACAAACTCCTGAGTATCCTTATGTATTTGTTGAACCTCATGGTTCCTCCTGCCAACTATAGAGGATGAAATATCAAACTCCATATCTTCTTGATGCATCTCTTGGATTTGCTGTATCTGTTGCTCCATACTCTGCGAACTCTCAGCACCTAAACTTGTGCTTGTACTAGTAACTGTACTCATGCTTCGCTGCCCCTGTTCTGGTTGAACAATCCTTGGAGCTTTTGTTGGCTGCTCATTCTGATCATCTGCTGACAAATCTCTGGACCTCCTATATGCTTTGTCCTCCATGAATTTGACATCACGCCTGACAATAATCCTCCTAGTCCCTAGAATAAATATTCGATATGCCTTTGAGGTCTCACTGTACCCCACAAAGTACCCTCTCTCTGCAGTCTAATCTAATTTGGAATGTGTAGCCCGTGGAATGTGACAAAATGCCAAACTCCCAAATATCCTGAAGTGACTGACATCTGGCTTCTTCCCTGAGAATGCCTCCTCTGATGTCATCTTGCCCAATACCTTATGTGGAACTCTGTTCTGTATGTATACCGCTGTACTGCATGCCTCTGCCCATAAGTAACGTGGCATATCTTGGTCATACAACATAGCCCTTGCTGCCTCTGATATAGAATGATTCTTCCTCTCAGCAACCCCATTCTGCTATGGGTTGTAAGGAACAGTCCACTCTCTCTTGATTCCTTCCCTGGTACAGAACTCCTGGAACTCTTTCCCTTTGTACTCACCTCCATTGTCTGACCGAAGAACCTTTACCTTCCTGCCTGTCGAATTCTCCACAAGAGCTTTGAACTCCTGGAAGTGATTGAAGACCTCATCCTTGGTCTTCAAGAAGTATATCCAGGTCTTCCTGGAGAAATCATCAATAAAAGTAACAAAGTACTCATATCCTCTGAGAGATTTCGTTGACATTGGTCAACATATATCTTAATGTACTAGATCAAGAACCCCCTTGGATCTGGTGTCACTCCTTGGAAAAGCTACTTTCACAAACTTCCCTAACACACATCCCTTACATACATCATCATGCTCTGTGCTCACCTCTGGAACACCTATCACTGTCTCACGAAGCAATTTAAGTACTCCATGATGTATATGGCCCATCCTCTTATGCCATAGCTCTCCTTGATCTCTAAGATTACTGCTGCTCACTAGGGCCTTAAGAGAATCAAATTGCAACCTATAAAGTCGGCTGCCCCTAACTCCAATAACTATGGGTGATTTCCAATCCTTATGCTTGATTAAAACATGCGCCCCTCTAAAGAGTACATTGTAGCCTTTATCCTGAAGGACAGATATGGAAATTAGATTCATGCCCAAGCCTAACACATACAACACATCATGAATGGAAATAGGCTTGCCATTCTCCCTCTGAAATAGAACAGTCCCTCTCCCAACTGGATCGCACTTGGACTTGTTCCCCATCTGAATCTGGAATCTAATGTCCTCCTCCTTGTAGCTGGAGAAGTACTCCCTAACTCCTGTCATATGAAATGACGCCCCACTGTCTATATACCAAACACCCTGTGAGGTTGAGCTAGTCAGGCAAGCTATGAGTGCAAACTCATCCTCCATTCTACTAGAAAGCTCATCTACACTTGCTGAAGCTGTCGTCTGCTTCTTGCCTTTCTTTTCATTTTTCTTCCTTTATGGGCAATCGCTGACATAGTGGCCGAACTCATGACAGCCATAGCATTTGACCTTAGACAAGTCCTTCTTCTTCTCACTTTTTGGATTTGATCCTTTGCTAGACCCCTTCTTCGCTTTCCCTTTTCCTGCTAGGGCAACGTTTTCCTATTCCACCTCACTTTTCTGACTATTACTGCTGGTTCCATTGACAAGACTTAGTCTAAGCTCCTCCTGAGTGAAGTCACTCCATAGTCGATCCCAACTCGGTAAGGTGTCTCGTCCATTAATAACTTGAACAAAGACATCCCACTGCTTAGTAAACCCATTCAGGGCTATTTGTACTAGCTCATCATCTTTTGGTTTGTCTCCAACAGCTGCCAATTCATCCTTGACAAGTCTAAGTCTGGTGAGGTAACTTGTGACATCTTCTCCCTTATTCATCCGGGTATTCCTTAACTTTTCTTTGAGAATCAGCTTCCGGTTAAAGGTAGCATTCTGGTATAGATTCATAATGGCGTCCCACATCGTCTTTGCTGTATCTAACTCTGCAATATGCGGAACAATATGATCCTTAACACCGTCAAGAATCAGCCTCCTTGCCTTGGCATCTTCCTTCTTATATGCTAAGAGCTGTGTTGTATCTGTAGGTACAGGTACAACAGTGGTCACATAATCCTTGATACCATTCTCTTCCAGCAATAAAGAAATTCTGGCTTTCCAGACACCAAAATTTGAGGCTCCATCCAATCTGTCCTGATCTCTTAAACCTGCTGAGGCCATCTCAAAAGAAAATAATAATTTGAAGAGGTCATACTGGGTTTTATAAACCCTAGATTTTTTATTTATTATTTTTCCTTTCTCCCTGTGCCTGTTCTGCCCTTAGATCCGCTCTGATACCATGTGAAAAATCTATTGCAGCTACTAATTATTAATTTCCTATCTTATAAGATTATTTGGTTGCCGAAAAATTAATTAATTTACAGCAAATATTAATTAATAACACAACTGCAATTTCACGAAAAATCACGGAGACAGAAAAATAAATGAACACAATATTTTGGACAAATTGTCCCTGGAAAAACCCCGAAGGGAAAACCAGTCAGCAGATAAGAATTCTATTCAACTGTAGAAAATCAAGAGATACAAAATTGCTTGCCTCTTACTGGCAGAGCTCTGAAAATTTATTTCCTGTAAATTCCCTTCCCTCAATTGTTCTTGCTGAAATTGCTCCGGCAATATTTTCCTTCTCCGGCAATTCCACTGCTCTCCAATGCTATCACTGCGCCCTTTGCTCTCACTGCAAATCAATTTGCTATTGCTGCAAATTTATTTATTTGCTATCGCTGCAAATACTTCTCGGATCTGTCTTCTCCAAATGCCCATTGATCCTCTTTTATAATCCTCTCATTGAAAACCAATGGCCATGATTTAATCTAAATCAACGGCTAGAATTAATTAGACTCTAAACCTTAATATCTAGAAGTCTCTTGAGAAATCAATTATCTAGCTATGAAGATAATTATTCCAACTGTGTTTCCAACCTCGTAATCACCACCCGAGACTAGAACACCTGTCCAAGCTACATTTAAAATTAACACTTGTCATCCTTACCTCAACTATTGCAACAATATACCAACTGTACTGGGATTTTGTTAAAGACTGGGGATTGGTTAATCCGCATTCCAAGAATCCTTGGCTAAGAGACGAACTCATTCTCAAGCACAAGACTATATACTTCGTCTCTATAGTAAGCCATACATCTCTATAACTCTCATTGCCCTGAGGATAAATATTTACTATTTTTCATTGTGAATGATGTGTAAAATTGCAACCATTGAAATGGATGATGTTTAAGTAGAGTGCATTGATAGGTGTTTTCCTTTAAACATACAAACATTAAATTTCGTACTTCGACTTACATGGATACAAACGATCATGCATTTGAACCTGGGGAGTTATGGCTACAGGGTAATTGATTTTGTCTTGGCATCCCTTGAGGTTCTCCGACGTGGTCATTGGAATTTCTACAGGTATATACACAGCTTTCAATTTATTAGTCTGTAGAGTATGCAGCCAAATTCAAGGTATTAATGGATTTTGATCAAGTGTTCGTCCAGGTTGGAGAATGAGCATTTGAAAAATGTGGGTAAGTATAGAGCCGTGAAGACAGTGCCCTTACCGTTCCGTGAGGTGGAAGTGGAATGATGACGATCAGTAAATATCGGACCATTCCATCTAACCAAGCAAGACCTTCTGTTGTTAAATGCTACTGGTTTGATAATTGTATTTACGTACCATTTCTCTCAGGGGAAGCTCTAGAATCAAGGTATTATATTAACATAGCATTTAGATCCACGAACCTGACTAAAGGACAAATATTACATGGAAATAAAGATGAATCAACGCAACCAATGAGTTTGAATGGCCAATTACTAGTAAGGAGTTCTATGCACTCATGCTTTTCTTCTTTATTATTAAGGTACTTGATGGAGCTGAAGAACTAGTAAACAAACAATAAGGGACCATAGACTACAAGGTGTATAGTGATTAAGGACTACTCTGAAAAGCTACACTTTTATATAAGGACACTTATCTAGCTGAAAGAAAAGAAATGAGAGTTATAAAGTTTTGGTTCAGTGTATACTTAATCAATGAATATAATATATGTTACTCTATGTCAAATGTGATAATGAGTGAAAACTTAAGCATACAATACATAATAAAATAGTAAAAGTCTCTATTCAATCATAAGATTAGGAATTTTCACTTTTTTTATAAAATAAAATTGTATACTAGAGTTGCAAAATACACATTCATGACTTCTCAATTCCTAAATAAACAATAAAAAAAGATTTAATAAAGAAATATAAATCCCTTCAATAGATGTATTTATATAAGTTCTTTGTAAAAATGTACCATGAAATAAATATTAATGACTTCAAATCCTCAAATATACAAAGATAATGGTGGTAAGATTTTACCTTATTAATGTAGATCCCCTCAATTTTTCTCCAAAAAGAATGTGTTAGAAGATAATCCATTAAGAAAATAGAGAAAGGATTCTTAAGTTGTGTACTAATATGTTGGGAAGACCACATCTTTTTTTGTAAGTAAATGACTCTAGTCTCATTGACAATAATGGCCATCTAGAAAGAATGTATATGAAAAAGTAGAATAAGAAAAATATATACTAAGAAAAATTAAAAGTGGCAATAAATCATAACTATAATACATCTACAAAATTTTGTGTAGATGACTATGAGAGCTAGTAGATTTGAGCAATACTGAGATTAGATGAGGGTATTCTATGAAATAAGGTTTTTTATGTGAATATATAAGGATCACAAAAAAATTAGGATAAGGTGTTAAAAGGTGAGATAGTCCTAAAAATTCGGACCATTTAGAAGAACATGAGAGAGGGTCATTAACCACGTCTTAGGACCCCAAAATCAGAAGTAGTGTCTTTACATACTTCTAAAATATATAATGAGAATTAAGTGATCCATTATACCCTATAGATCATCACCTAAAAATTATTTAGTTGTCAACTCTTCCTATACCTTAGAACACTATTATTTTAGCTTAAATGGATGTCTTTATAGTTATACATATTGATTTATTATACCAACATTAAAGAACGTATAAAACAAAGATAATAACATGCAAGGGAGACACTCATTACAACTTTAACAAATGATATACCTTAGAGAAACCCTAGATGGGTGAAAGCTCTAGTAATAAAGAGAAAAATTCTCATTTCACTATCAAAGTTGAATATAGATGTGTTGCAATGCCTCAAGGGAAATAAAGAGCCTTGATAATGTTTGAAATATAATCCTCACAACTGTAGTATGTCTCTACAACTCAAAACTACATTCTTGCACATCCATACATGAAATGAACATTAAAATGAAGGAAAACACCAAAGAAAATCCTTCAATATTATCTTGCATTCCTCCATCCTTCTATGGTGCCAAAATGGAAGAACAAACCTCAAAAGAGACAATTGAAACACCAAAACCCTTCAAGTTCCATGTTTTATTTTCTAAGTGATGAAATCACCACTTTCACTAGGAGGTGAAAATGTGTTTTAAAATAGATGATGAAATCATTACATAAGAAAATTTGTCAATTTCAGTAAACTTAATTTTCTACTTGATTCTAATGCATTTAAATCACTTTGACAACCTTCCCTATTCTAGTCAACTCAATGAATTCAATGGTACAATATCATTTAACTTAATTCTTATAACCCTATCTCCTTCTTTTCTAGAACCATATCACCTTGTAGTTATTCAAATACTTCCATTAAAGGAAATACAACATCTTCCTCTTCATCCAAGATAGAATGTTCAATAAACAAAGTGCATCTACATTGATTACTAAATACATCTTCATGTAGGTAGGGAGGTATAACCAAAAGTCATTCTCTCTTTCTTGCTCAATATTATGGGAAGGACCATACCTACTAGGTTATATATTCTTATAAGGTCCTTGAATTATAGGTCAGCCCACAATACCGTGTCCCACTTTTTGGCCAAAGTGAGACATTGAAATCAACATTTTAAACTAAATTTTCACTTTCTGACATCTATAGCAATTAATCCGTTAAGAATTTGAAGATGATGTGAACTAGTAATTTTTGAGATTTTGTGTGTAGATCCTAAATATATATTTTTTAAAAAATTAAGAAATAATTTATGATTTTTTTATGTAACTTTTTTAATAACTTATTTTGTATAGTTAACAACATTTTTAAAAAGTGATGTTTAAGCCATAAATCATATCTTTTTTTATAGAAAGGACAAAATTATAAATTTCTAAACATAGATTAGTAACACCAATATCTAGTGTGCAGATAATTTTTTTATAATTTTTGGTTGCATATTTTTTTAATTAATTTTTGAAGTGATATTAATTATAATTCAAACATAGGTTTATACCATACAACGTAACTTTATTTGTATGTATCCAAATTAACTTCTTCTTTTTTGTTGAAACAAGGACATCAATACCTAGTGTATAGATATTTTTTAGAATTTTTTTTCTCTATTTTTTATTTTTCCGCGTGTGTGGAATAGAGACTTTGATGTTTGGTGAAAAATCTATGATCATTAGAAAATAGAAAATAAATATAATAATCAAATGAAATATATTCGTTATCATATCTTTTGGAAAACTTATACTAAGGGCTACATACATACAAAATAGAATTTTTAAATGACTTCATTTGAACCGCCAAAAGATGAAGCAAAATTAGTTTTTTGTCAGCATTTTGATAGGTGAGAAGGAGACTCCATTGAGGATTTGATTTAAGACTAGGGGGTTATTTCCAAGGGGGTTTGATCTAACCCCTTAAATTAGATCCCTTTCTGTTTGTTCTCTAAATATGCACACACTTTTCATGCTTTTAATTCCGGTTGCATTCTCAGTAATTCATTCTTCAAATCACTCACTAACCATCCAGGGATTGAAAAATTGCACTTGGGCATTAAAATCTAGTGCAAGCTACCTATGAATACAACACATAGAATTTTTACGTATAAATTATTCATCAAGTGTGTCATGGTTGCAAATGATTGTTACAGTGGCATCAAATATGGTAATTCAGTTGGGTGTAGATGTTATATAATTGTTAACAGAGTTGGCATGCTTATATTTTATAATAGTGGTCATTGTATGGTGAGCGACGACAGGGATTAAACAACACACCTTAAGCTTTGACTTGCTTGGGTGGGGCCTGCTTAACTCATCTATTCCCTAACCCAAGGTCCGTTTACTAACTATTACGTCGATGTCAAGTGTGGAAGTTTGGTGGATGTCTGTTTACTAATCGTTATAGCGTGATAAGACAACCCACCCAATGAACAAAACTCTATTCTTATGCAACAGATTGTTTTTGCCTGGCCAACATACAAAACTGATGCAAGGACTTCTGGAGGTCATAACTTTAGACTCGGATGTGGGTTTTCTACGAGATTTTACAGGTGGATGTGTTATGAGGTGGCAAGTGGTTTCCCAACCTACCTTAGTGGGTTGGACCCCATCTTGGCACTTTTTCAGGCCTTGAAACTTTCATCTTGGCCCTCAAAATGATAATTTGGTGTTTTTTTCTAGATTTTTAAAAAGTTGCTTTTGTAATAACTCGAAACTCATGTTTCAAATTTAGAATATTAGTTCATCTTTCATCCTACCTTAGTTTTAGGAAGCTTTTGGGAAAAAACTAGATTCTCAAGATATGATTGTAACATTACCTAAAATGGCAAAATCTGACAATTGTCGAAATCTGCCAAAAAAGGTAATTTTTTGATTTTTTTGTTTTCTTGGATATAAGAGAGTTTTCTCTCATTGTAGCAGCAAAGTTGATGAATAGAAGTTTTTTTATGTTCTAGCTTTCAAATCTTTGGCTCTCACATGATTAATGGCACAATTCTATTGAGTGTATGTTGTTGGCTACATCAAAAACCTTGTATCCCCTGTCATTTTCTTTGAGACAACCATTAGGAAAGTCATAGTTTTTTATTTAGGGGACACGAGGTTGTGTTCAAATCCAAAGGCATGGAGTAGAGAGGAGAAGCCTTTCTTTTGAGCAAGGTAATAATTTAAGGTTTTTGTTTTTTCTACTTTCATGTGTTGAAAACTTCACATGCCTTGTCTATGCATCCACATTTTTCATACATGTCTACCAGAGCATTCCCTACACCAACATATAACAAGATTCCCCTATCATTTTATCCTTTGATGGATGTTCGTCTATACCTTGTTCCAAAGCTCCCATTTTGGCACAGACAGGGAGGATGCTGGCAAAGGTTGCAGAGTTTGGCTCTACACCCGCCAATTGCATTTGCTTGAAAGTTTCTAAAGCCTTTTCAACAAGTCCATTTCCAAGCCCTAACCCACACACTATGGAAAACTAAACACAAATAAGCAACTTACTCATCCAATCAAATCATCCAACATTTGCAATACAATAAGATTACTTCACACATAGGTTCAACCATTCAACACAAAAACTATCTACAAACTAAAACACTAGCAACACTAGTAATATAAGGACCTACACATAATGGTGAATGATACTTTTAACCGAATATATCTTAAATTAAAATTATTAACATAAGATAATCAATATGAGTTAGTATTTTTAAATCATTCCTAAAGTTCTAATTTGTGGAAGGTTCATTTTCTTTCTAGATCTATCCTATTTTTCTTTAATTGTTACATCTTGCGATCTTCTAACCCTAGGATTCATAGATCTTTGATTAATTCTATCTTATGCTAAACGATTAGCCGTGACCTATATACATGCATAACACATTTTTTTATCGCTTTCCTTCCACAAATGAAAATGAATGCCTCTCAGTTTGAACAACACTACTTCATGCACTAGTCAGCTGCACAAAGTGACATCGCTATCGCTTTTCACGCAGTTGCATTCTCAGTAATTCATTCTTCAAATCGCTCACTAACCGTCCAGGGATTAAAAAATTGCACTTGGGCACGAAAATCTAGTGCTGAATACAGCACATAGAATTTGTATGTATAAAATATTCACCAAGTGTGTCATGGTTGCAAATGACTGTTACAGTGGCGTCAAATACCATAATTGAGGTCGGTGTAGATGCTATATAATTCTTCAGAGTTGGCAGCCTTACACCCTAAGCTTTGACTTGCTTGGGTGGGCCCGCTTAACCTGTCTATTCCGTAACTCAAGGTCCGTTTATTAACTGGTACGGTCGATGTCATGTACGGAAGTTTAGTGGATGTCCCTAAGCTGTTATAAAACAACATGGATGTATGTCCTCACGAGGCAGTGCCGCTGTTTCACCATATGCAAACCCACTGCCGCACTGCGAAACCTTGGTGGATGCGTGCAAAAGACATGGATGTATGTCGAACAGAGTATGGACATCCATAAAGGATACAAGAATTTTGTCAGCTGTTGTAGCTGTAATTGCCCTGGTAGACATGTATGAAAAATGTGGAAGCATAGACAAGGCAGGTGAACTGTTTGATCGGATGCCTCAAAGAAATGCGGTCTCATGGAATGCTATGATTGCAGGATATGCACAAAATGCGTTTGTTGAAAATACTTTAGAAACTTTCAAGCAAATGCAATTGGCAGGTGTAAATCCAGACTCCATAACCTTTGTCAGCATCCTCCTTGTCTACGCCAAAATGGGAGCTTTCGAACAGGGTAGTGGACATTCTTCACAGGATAAAGAGTAGAGGAAATTTGTCAAATGCTGTGGTTGTAACTGCCCAAGTAGACGTATCCAAAATGTGGAAGCATAGACAAGGCAATTGAAATGTTTGACAAACTGCTTCAAAGAGATTTCATCTCATGGAATGCCATGATCGCAAGATATCCAAAATATTGAAGCATAGACAAGGCATGTGAACTGTCTGACATAATGCCTCAAAGAAATGTGTTCTCATGGAATGCCCTGATTGCAGGATATGCACAAAATGGATTTGTTGAAAAGTCTATAGAAACTTTCAAGCAAATGCAATTGGCAGATGTAAAGCCAGACTCCACAACCTTTGCTAGCATCCTCCTTGCCTGTGCCAAAATGGGAGGTTTGGAATAGGGTATGGACATCCATCAAAGGATAAAGGATAGAAGATTTATTTCACATGCTGTAGTAGGAAATATACATATACATTTTTTTCACCTAGTACTTTGGTTATTATTACACATTGAGAGATGTTATTAAAATGAATTCTCACAAAGAAATTGTAATGTAGATTATTCTAATCATCGCGCCCATTCTCCGCATGAAATATTTTGATATTAGTTTCATATCTACTTTCAAGACATGTATGTATATATGCATTCAACTTTACACTCAACACTCTCATTTTGAAAATGATGTATGCTCACCCATATATATCAAGGGGCTACACATAGCGAACCATGTTATCTGAGAAGCTTAGACATATGTGTTTAATATTGGTTAATGGCACATGAATATGCAAACATTTCAATTCAAATAAATAAGTGCAAAGATTAGATATGTCTAAGGTTGAAGCATTTGCCACACAGAATTAAAAACACTGCCATGTACCCATCAACACTATTACAACAACATTTCTATATCCTTTCAAAATTGAAAATTTAGTCATGGATACATTATGTATATAGTTTTTAAACATTTGCAAAAAATATTTAATAAAATTTTTTTGTCATAAGTAAACAATTTTTAAACATTCTAGCATAGTTATCAAATTGCCTTTGATCGGTCCTTGGCCCATTTGTATTTATTCTATTCACCATTTTATCCCTCAACCAATAGGGAACACTCAATTCCTCTATACGAAGGAGGACATTCCATGGAAGAAGCCATTAATAGTTGGACAAGCAACTAGATACCCATGCATGTGCATTATGCAACATCTTTCTCACCTGCATCAAAACAATTATTATCTTTCACATTTTTACTATGCCAAAAGATATATGTTGCCACACATTTCAGAAAACCACATATATGCTACTAAACATTAACCACATATATGTTGCCAAAAGTTTTAGAATTAACTTATGGATTTTGTACTTCTAACAAAGGTTGCTGAAATTAGGTGCAAATAGTTGATTATTTCTTCAAGAAGGTTGTACATGAAAATTGTATCAAGCATATAATTAAATTAAATCTATCCTTAAATAATAACAGATAGTTATCGACAATAACATAAATTAAAAAAAACATTATATATTATGCAACTTGAGAGGATGTCAAGGTCTAATAGGATTTATCATTTTTCTATTGACCAACTATGGATGAGTCATCACAAGGTGGGCCTAGAATCATTTGTCCTATGTCTAGAAAATTATGACACAAAGGTGGGTCTAGGGAGGAGGTGAGCTAGCATAATGATTGGTGGGTGCAAGCTAAAGAATGAAAACTCACATTATCAGGGGAGAGGAGTAATGATTGGATGATTAAAAGTGGTGTCAAAGATTTCAATGGTCATCACCCCTCAAGGATTTCCCAGAGCTTAAAGAAAGCATCAAGTTTTATGAGTTGTTGGATCTAAATAAATTTGATGGTTGGTGCAAGACCAACCAAAGATAATAGTACTTAGTGCTAAGAGTTGTGCCATTGGCTCTGTCATGATGAGTTGGAAAGGAGTGGGGCCTAATATCAAACTCTATATGTGTTAGATCTATGAAGTGAGACCATGAGATCAAGCGTTGATGTGGAAGATTAAATGACTTGTACAAGACAAAGGTGATGAAAAGCATCCTACAATATAATATGATTGCATGAGCTATTGAGTGAGATGTTATCCAACAATTCGTAAGAGTGCACGAGGAGATCTATAGGACCACATAAACTACAAATGAAACCATAAAGATTGTACCATGAAAATGGAGTAATAAATCAATGAATCATTGGTTTGAGAGGACTAATGGTCACCAAGTATATAGAGAGCCACGACAAAGCACTAATACAAAAAGTACATCTTGAAATATTGTGAGAGGCTTTAAACACATAGGGCCAACATGAACAAAACTCACATTTTAAACCAAGTACTAAATATTAAAATGTTTCATAGATTGATACATAGTTTCTTATTTTATGTATTGGATGTAATTTAACTCTAGTACATTAGAAAGAAAATATCTATGGCTTTGCAAAATTGGTAGACAAAAGATAATTCATATAGCAATGATAGGTCATCAAAAAGGGCTCCAACTTATTGCTATATAATGATAATTGCATAGAAATACTAAACGTGTTTTGATAAGCTAGAGCCTCAGGTTGAAACTAGTTTAGTATTTCTATTCAATGCCTAAGTAGAGAAAGATAATATTTTGAAATTATAGTTGTCAACCCTATCTACAACCAATGCAAGAAGTAGAAACATCTGAAGAAGACATTGTAGGGATGTCACACTGAGATCTTGAAAAAAAATGGTTGAACAATAATAACACTTTAAATTCTTTTGTGAAGATTTTTCTTAGAAAACCATTAATATGCAACTTTATTCTTAGATTAATGCATACAAGAGGCAAAGGCATGACTAAATATGAGCAAAACCAAATGGAGTGTAACATAAGTTATAATGGTGACAATAACCAAATTAGAATTCATTTCTAGTAGGTTTGTGCTAATTAAATTAGCATTAAAATGTTGCATAGATTGATACATAATTGGCCTTGTTGCAAATATTGAGATTGACACACAAGAAGACAATCTACTAAGAAATATTTGTTCTTGAACATAATCTCTTGAGGACCATTTTTATTTTTGTAGACCATCTCAAAATAGGATATGCTAACAAGGTTAGGGTTCAAAATTTTAGTTTGTGTACATAATGAGCTAGTTACACATGATACCATGCCTTTAGAAAGAACCTACCAAAAAAGTGTTAAGGCATGCCACTTGTCTATGTTTCAAAGAACACATTTTTAATCCAATATTAGGCATTAAAATGTTTCATAAATTGATACATAATTGTATGTCCTATATGGATTTGATGTAATGTACCATTAGTACATCAAAAGGAAAATAACATGTCTACCTCATGAATACTTACATTTAAACTTGAATGAAAGAATATTATGCTAATAGAATTTTAAAATGTATAAATAGCATTTTTCATACTACTACTTGGTCATGATCCACTATAATAGTTTTCCATATCCTCCAATTCAACCAATTAGATATTGACCAGCATTCCAATTATGTTTTTGATAATATAAGGTGGCAAAACAAGGGGCCGAACCCTTACAAAAAGCAGACAGGCCACACAGGTAGCAAACACAAAAAGTGCCTTAAACCAGAAATATCAAAACAAATATCCCATCATAACCAGCAAAACCAGCCGCTAACTAAGATAGTAAAAATAGAGTAGTAGAGTAGCAGAGTATCATTAAAATAATAACAAGAACTAAGGAGGCAAATTCTCTCTTTACTTAACCATGGCCTTAATAATGTCATCTAAATTCCTAGCAAGATCATCATTGTTAGCATTGACAGGCACCCCCAGGTTTTTCAACACAGAAATATTTAGGAAAATAGAACTCCTGAGAACAATGGAGAGATTCTGCTCTAGCTTCTCAATGCGAGCCCTCAGACCCACCAGTTCAGGTCCCAGACTTGCATCAGTGTCCATATCATCATCAGCCTCTTCCACAAACATCTCTCCTGCTTTGTCAGCATTCCAATTATGTTTGTAACATGCAAAATAACATTATAGCATTCCAAATTCTTATAAATGGTTCTAGTACACACCTAAAAAAGTGTGATGACACTATCCTATGTTTTTTCAATAAAATCTTGTGTGTTTGCAACATTGTCTTGCATGCTTGCAAATCCTGTTTCATCAACCATGTCAAAGTTACATTCATTGGACTGAGTATGATCTTTGTCTTGTTTTCTTTCCCTATCAAGATCATCAAACCTATTTTGACACTTGGGATTTTGAGGCATTTGTGGAAACATAGATGTTTTATTGGAGATACTCGGCCTTCTCCTCACATTCATTCACTCGATCAAGTCTCTTTGTCAACAAAGAGTGTGACTGAATCCATCTTGTATAGGGTGAAATGGATGGACACTTGGATGGTCTAATCTGAGCTAGGATGAGATGTGTCTACTTTTGACCTTATTTGACAAGTCCTGTAAAATCTTATCAATGAAAGTAAGTGTTTCTATATTAGATGTCTGAGTCAAAATTCCTTGAAACTTGTTTGTTAGTCGCAACTTCATTTGTATCTTTGCATGTCCACCTCTATTGTCAATGGTCTACAAACAAAAATAGACTCGTTTCAAAAAATTATGAATCATGCTAACAAGAATTGGAATGAGAAAAATGTGGTTATAACATCACCTGCGTATGCACACAATAATCCTCCAAGAGTTGGCAATTTTCATTACCTCCAATCCCATCAAATTCATTAATTGTTTCCTACATTGACATTATGACTCATTTTAAACACATATTTTGTAAAGAGTGATATAGGTCAATAAAACAAAAAAAATCTTATTTGTCAACTACCAAATGTTTAGAGACATCGGTAGCTCATCCTTCTTCTATAGATGCAACTGTGCCAACAAGATTATCAAGGTCTACATGCAAGTTGTTAGATAGATGTTGTTTCTCCCTCATCAAGTTCACCTTGATGACATGCTTACACATATATACTTGCATTGGAAATTTGCAAGAGCACATAGATAAATCAGGTGAGGTTCATTAGACACATCATATCGAAAACAAGGATTGCTTTCAGTTGTCACCCATGCTATGCAATCATTAGTGTCATTAAACATAACATGGCTATCTAGAATTTGTGAGGCTCAAACCCAAGATGTGTTTTTAATCTTCTCAATATCAAAGTTCCTATAGAAACCATGTTTCTTGCTGACTCATGTCTACTAATAATAGACATAAACATGTGTTGATATACCAACCAATCAACACAATAATTTGTGACACATTTGACTATCTTCAAGAATCTTCTCTTCAAGTGTGATTGGTAAGAATCTATGTCACCATTTGTCTCCTAGCCTGTATGCTTTAGTGTATGGCAATGTATCTATCCCACATATCCAATCTGTCATACCATCATCCCTTAAAATATTCCACGAATGAGGATTGTGTATCTTTAAAGTCCTCAATAAACATGTGAACCCCATTCCTTGTAGAATCCTCAATATTGAACTATGAATGACATATCCCAGTCTATCAAACATCTCTCACCTGAATGCATTATCCTTGACCTTTGTGATCAAGTTCTTTAGCCATGCATGTCTAACATGCCAAGAGCATAGATATACATCACACTGAAACACTTCTCTACATCATGAATGCTTTTACTTAGTATTTAATATTATTCCATGGGACAAATTGAAATATTTACAAAAAATACACAATTTAATGAAAAATGAAACCCCTGATAGCTTTGATCTCAACACCTACATCATCCACCATGAATGCATTTAGTCTCTAATCAATATTCTTCAAGTGAACCTGTTGGAGAAGAGTGTGCATCCAATATACAATATCATATGCACAAGACCTGGACATAATAACCCATGCCATAGGCACTCCCATATGTTTCGAGCTGAATGTAAGCATTGTATATAATTGAAATTGTTATAAGGGTACAATGTATCAATACTATGTTTTATTTGAGCATAAACATTTTCAATTCAAACCTATCAAGGAATGCACAATATACCTTCATTAAATTTGTACCAAATATAGAATCCATGGCCAATATGTTGTTGTGGACATATTGAAGCATCCAGTCAAGTTTTTGTGGAAATTGAATTCCCAAAACAAATGGGATTTACCCATCTCCATTGATAGTAGTGGCATTGTACTCCTGATACGCAAACCACTTGTCGGGGTTTTCTAAAACCCATTGTTGCACTGAAAGACCATCATTGCGACCAAACATGTAGCTTGATGTCTTAATTTTATGATCAATGCTTGCAATATCATCCATGATAAGAAAACCATCCCTATAAGATTGACCCTCAAACATGGTCATCTTCTCAAGCACCATTTGCATTATGTTTTTTATGCACTACATTTGTAGGCATGCCAAGCAACAACAACGAATCTACCCATCCACGTAATTGTCATGGTCAAAAGAACAATGAGGTTATGGAAACAAGGTCCACATGTTGAACCTGGTGGTACAATACCAATACATGGTCTATATTACAACCATGACTTGTGTGCTAAAATGATAGGTACAACCATGTTGTGTATGTTTACAGTTAGGTATACTACCCTTCCCTAATTTGGGTATTGAGGAAGGATCAAAAGGTGTTGCATCTTTTTTCCTGAAGTCATTATTGATAATTGAGAGAGGGGGTGAATCAATTATCTTAATTATTTCAACTTTCTAATCTTCCTTAATAATCAAATCAAATAAGCAAACATAACCATGAAAAATGAATACACATGACACAATGATTTTGACGTGGAAAACCCTATTAAGGGAAAAACCACGGGGTGACTAACCCAAGAATGTATTCTCTATTAGAAGAATGGAAATACAAAATGGCACTTGCCAATTAGGGCTCACTGCACGAGCACACTGCTCACAAGAGGCTCACTGCCTACAATATTTATACAAGGAAACTAGATACTTGAATTGATGAGAAGCATCCACATATGCTGAAGTTCAGTTCCAATTAAGCTCAATATACTAATTTGCTGCACTTCATTCTTCCTCTTCTTGGTGTTGCTGTCCTGTCACATTCCGGACCTATCTTGCTGCTCTCACTCTGCTCTTCTAATTTTCTTCGCAAACCACAATACACCACACACACTTTTACATCCAAATCCATCTGGTATATATATCCACACCAATGAGTTCAACACCTTTCTAGTCGGCATCTAGAATAGTCAATATTTTCCCAAACTCTGATCTTGTCGGCTGAATCCTTACTTACCAAGTGATGCGTATCAGGGAGATGCTTACAGAAGTCATCAATCATGTCAGCCAATCATGAGTGATACCTCAGGAACCTTGATCACCATCAATATCTCATCTAGATTAAGGTCTGATACTCTGTTGGTCAGTTCTTCCTCTGTCAACTCTGCCAAATAGGAACCCAACACTCAAGAGTTCATATCTCCTCACTCTTCCATCACCGGAGGCTCAATCCTTGGAATCTATTAGTCAAGGTACTCCTCTTGACTTCCCCAAGTCTGCACTTTACTGAGATACTTCCTCTGAGAGATCCAGACCTGACTGTCGGAACCCTGCTACATGCTCTATTCTTGCTTACCGGACCACAACACTTCTTCAATCTGACTTCCGGTAGAGACACATCATGTCCTATGGATGTGTGGAATGGTCTTTGTTGCCATCAATGACAACACCAGTGAAGCCACATAGTGTCTCTTGCCAACAATCTACCCCTTTATGGCAACACTTAGTGAAAAATGACTGAGTGTCACACTATACTCCCCCTTGGCTAATGCTCTATTCTTATATACATTTTTCGGAACTCCCCCTTAGCTAGATTCCTCATTTTTCACTGCTCCTCACTCCCCCTTTGACATCAATGGAAAAGGGTGGGGTCCGCAAACCAAAATTTGCAAAACTCAATCTATACTTAATCTTATAAGTATATTACAGGTTATACTTACATAAACTTAAGTATGTCTGCAAAGGTATTCTTCAACTGTACAACTTCTGTCACCCAACTCTGTTTCATCCTGTCCAAAATTGAGATGTGACCACTCAACAGGAATGCAAAAGCTTCTGGCCTCTTCAGATCTGTCAGATCACTGGTCCGGACTGTGGTTTGAGCATCATTTAGGGTTTCATGCATGGCCTCTAACTTAGGGATAATTATTCCTCTAAGTTCATTCAACCTGCTTATTCTATTTTTCTTCTCCTTCTCAAGCTTCTTAATTTCATTCAAAACTGCAATAGTCTGATATTCTTGATTTATTATGGTCGTGGTAAGAGGATCAAAATTCTGAGATAGTTTTGTTAGTTTATCCTCCTGTTCTTTCACTTTCTTCTCAATCTCCACTGTTACTTTGGACCATGATAGACAAAATTTATACATTTCCCTGCCATCTTTAAGAGAATTTTCTAAGCTCTTTATCCCTATATCCATAACTCTCCTATCATTGATTATTAATCCTTGTACCTCTGATAATCTTTTTGCCAAAAACTCCTTTCAGACCTTATCTTCTGCGGACTTCTCTAAGGAATCAAAATGTGTGCTAACACTATTAGATAGAGATTTGAGATTACCGAATGAGGAGGCTGAGGGATCCTTCTAAAAAGATGGCATGATCTTTTCTAGTACACCGGATGCAATTTCTATGAGCTTGCAGTCCTCCATGTGAGACTTTAGAAGTTTTTATTTTGCCTTTGATGAAGTAAAGGAAGCTAGCTTCATGGTTTGAACCAGGGAGAGGGAGTCAAAATTGAACGGTCCTTGAAGAAGTTTCAGTTCATCAAAATCCATCATCTCCTTGGTTAAGAATTCCTCTACTGCTTCTACTGTGTCTCTTGCCGGTGACAAGGTTTTCTCACCTTCTACAGCCTTACCACTATCATCTGTGGCCTTCTCTGTTGGAGTTTTCTCTCCTTCTCTAGCCTTATTACTGCCATCTTCTTTTTCCTTCTCCTCTGTTTCTTGACTAATCTTCTCTTCTACTTTTTCTTCTTCTTTGGATCTGGAGTCTGCAGGGGAAACCAGAGGAGTGATGTTTACTTGTTCATGGACCTCCTCTTCTGGAATAGAGGAATCTAGGTCCTTATCTCTTACTTCACCTGTCTCCTTTACTTCTTCTGTCATTGTCTCAATGGATTCTTCTTCAACATCTATACCCGAAAGATCATCACCTAAATCCTCTATAACAAAAAGATTGGATCTTTTGAAAGCATTCCAGAGGATCTCTCCTATTTCTTTAGCCACTTTGTCTGTTTCTCCAAGCATAAGCTGGTTCATCCTAGCCTTGCTCTGGAACTCATCCTTGCAATCTTTGAAGATCATATCCATTTGCTTCGGAGTGATTGAAGGATATAGCTAAATAGCTATCTATTCACGGATCTCAAGATCCTTTGCCATAGCATTATTCTTCCTTATTTCTAATTCCTACTCTAGGCTTTTGGGAATAAGAGATATGATTTCAATAAAAATCCTTATTGTAGATATTCAAATACCTGACAGTGGCTTCTTGCAGGATCTTTTGGTCAGCTTCATTGTAATCATCATAGAATTTAGCCATTGGTTGAAAGTTCCCATCCATAGTAACTGATTTTATGATATCATCAATACACAGAGTAGGCTTCTCAACAAATTCTTTTGTTACTTCTTCAGTAGAGGGTTCACCGGATGTTTTCCTTTTCTTCTTCATTTTCTTTATTTCCTCATCTGATTCTGTCTCTTCTTCATCTTTTTGACTTGTGTAAGATCTTGTTGCCTTTTTCTTAGTTCTCTTCTCTCCTTTTCCAGATGTTTAAGCTTCCAGTTTTGAAGCCTTTTGACCCTTGGAAGTGGCAGGTGCAGAGCTTTTGGTTGACTTGGTCTAGGAGGGGGCTTGCATCGGAGCACTTTCTTTTTCAGATTCTTGCTTTTCTTTCTCTGCCCTTTCCATCTTTTCTCTGTTTGCATCGAGTGCCTCCTTTGAGATGCCATACCTTTTGGCAACATTCTCAACTTCTTTTCTCACTTTTCTCTTCATCTCCAGTTGCCTTAACTCCACATGAATTTTCACACTTAGCTCTTCAAAGGTTCCAAACCTTTCTGCTTTGGGATCCTTTGGCTGACTTAGCATGTGTTGAACATGCAGCTCTACAATTTTTTCATCAACTTCATACCCCATAGGCATGATCCAGATTACTCTTGGCTCCACTGCCTCCATTAGGCACTGATCAATTTCTACCATAAAGCAAACTGTATCTTTATACTTATCAACTAGAGATTGGGGGATTCTTTCTCTGGCTTGCATCATGTTCTGGAAGTTCTTGAAGTGGCCCCAGAGTGCTGTGTTTTGTGCCTTTTCATCACCAAGTCCATGCAAATAGTCTTTGATTTGAACTGCTACTGGTCTGTCATTTTGCCATATCCACCCATTAGATCTGGGTGGCTCATTCATGTAGAAGAAGAATAGATAGAGTATCAGGCCACCATATTTGAAGGAATTCTTCTTATCCTTCTTTATCTTCTACAGGTTCTCCAAAAGTTGATTTAGAAGGAGCTCACAAAGATCATAATTTGTATTTTCTCAACATTTCATAAGCAGTGTAAATTGCAGTTCCGGGTATTGAATTTTCCCTACTAGAGTGATATAACTTGTAATCGATGATCATGGAGGCAAACTTGATATCCAGATCAGTGATATCTTCAATTGTCATCGCTCTCTTGTCAAACCTTGATCTGGTAGCCTCACTCACAGTTTGATTCTTGACTGATTTGAGAATAGGTAGCCCTTCGGATGAGTGCAAACTAGTTACTACTTTAATAGCATCTTTTGTGATCTTGAATGGTTTATTTAGCCACATGAAGTTATCATGTACTCTACTCAAAACATACTTGACCCACTCATCTTCAGCAAAACAGGGGAAATGAATGTATTGCCCAAAATGTTTTTCCTGGATGGCCTTATATTGGGGTTTAAGCTCAAATGATTCATTTATCAGTTCCTTGTGATATATATCCCTCAATTTGAATTCTCTGAATTCTTCAATGTTTGTATGAATGTAAACCCTAATATCTTCTATATGCAAAACTCCATGCGAAACACTAGAAAATGCCCCTAGGGGATCTACTTCTAGGAATTTGTAGGGATGTTTCTTAAATTTGGGGCGAGGCCTATCAGTGATCTTCACAATATTCAGAGTAGCCATCTTATAAAGGATTTATAGAGAGATATTCAATAAAGGAAAATACCTCTTGCGCTTCTAGGGTTTGCGGAGTGAGCCAAATTGATTTGTTGGAAGAATCAACTTTGGTGGTTGATCTTTGAGAAATTTGAAATAGTTTGTTGCAGAGCTCCTTTTCTTTTCTTCTCGAATGCAAATGTACAAATGAAGTGTGAATGAACCCTTTTATTTCTGAGAAAACCCTAATTCCCTATTGCAATAAATGCGCAACTTAAGTTATTCTAGTTGCCAAGTTCTCCTTGTTCTGAGAAAAGTCTTTTCCAGATCACTGAGATGTACTTAGAGTTATTCTTGGTGGTTGATGACAATCTATCTTCCTTTCCCCAAACATTTGATCTATCCACAGATCAAGGTATCTCAAATTTGAATCGTACGGATCTAACTGTGAAAATCCTGTTCATACTGGATAACTGTTAAACTGGATCAATCTTGATAGATTAGACTTTTCAAATCTTCTTGCGGATCTTCCCAATCTTAACCAAGCCTTCTTATGATGTTTCTCTAAAAACCCTTTAATCTGCAACCTTTCATGTGCCAAGTTTAGGCACTTAAAGACTGGCTGGGAGAATTTGTTTTTCTTAGTGACTCCCCTTGACCCAGAGCTCATCTATTCAATTTTTGGAAGGAATATCAGCACCAGATTCTAGTGTGGATGCATCCCCAATATTCTCTGTACTTCTCTTTACCCAGATCTTGTTCATCTCTCTTTGAATCTCATCTGCACTCACTTTTCCTTTTCCTTTGTCTTGATTCTGATTATGATGTACTGGACCCCTTTTGTCTTGATTCCTACTTCTACAGAATTTGGCAATATGACCGGATCTATTGCAATTGTAGTAGACAACATTTCTTTGCATATTTGACTGATATCCTTTTGATCTACATGGATTAGCCATATGACCCATTCTATTGCATGCAAAGCATCTACCATTGAATGAATTGTTCATTTGCATATTTCTACATTCATTAGATTTGTGACCATACCTTTTGTAGTTGAAGCACTGTCTGGAGAAGGATGAATTAGTCTGATTCATTCTCTTTCTGCACTAATTTGTTCTATGACCAAAGTTATTGCAATTGTGACAATATCCATTGAAGGATGGATATCTTTGAGCATTTGGTTGTCTTATCAGAGGTCTCCTAGGCCTGTTTCTTGGATTTTCTAATAAATAATTCTTCTAATCGGATCTGGAGCTTTCACCTTTTTCATACCACAAGCCTTGCTTGTCATCTACCCTCTTTTGGCTTTGAAGAAGAACTTCAAGTTGAGCAAAGCTTATCTTGAATTTTTCTTTGTATTCATTTGTTGTTTGAAGATCCCTTTTGAGAGTGTCAATTTGATTTTCAAGTTGTTCTTCATTGTCTCTAGCTTCTTTAAGGTCAAATTCTAGATGCTTGATTATTCTATCCTTTTTGTGGCAGTCTTCTGAATTTTCCTTGAGAGATTGTCTTAGATCATCTTCAATTTTTCTTTTCTCTTCAATTTCTTGGGTGAATTTCATAACTCTTGATTCCATTTCATGTCTTACCATAATGACTTCTTTTGATAGCTTTTCACATAACTTGGTTTTCTCCTTCATATCTTCATTTGTATCATTTGCTTCACCTTGACTTGCCAATTGTTGAAGTAGTTCCTTTCTCTTTTTCATAGAGATACTTAGTTTCTCTTTTAGCTCATTTATGAAATCATCAGCCTGTTTGAGTCTTTCCTTCAAGTTGTTGACTTCGAAATGAGATTGCTCAAGATCATCTAAGGCAGACTGAAGTTGTTCCCTCATACCATACACATCCATTTGAGTTCCCTGATCTTCCTCAAGCTGTTAGGCTCTATTTGGAGGAACTTGGCTCTGATACCAAATGTTGATAACTGAGAGGGTGGGTGAATCATTTATCTTAATTATTTCAACTTTCTAATCTTCCTTAATAATCAAATCAAATAAGCAAACATAACCATGAAAAATGAATACACATGACACAATGATTTTGATGTGGAAAACCCTGTTAAGGGAAAAACAACGGGGTGACTAACCCAAGAATGTATTCTCTGTTAGAAGAATGGAAATACAAAATGACACTTGCCAATTAGGGCTCACTACCCGAGCACACTGCTCACAAGAGGCTCACTACCTACAATAGTTTACACAAGGAAACTAGATACTTGAACTGATGAGAAGCATCCACATATGCTGAAGTTCAGTTCTGATCAGGCTCAATATACTGATCTGCTGCACTTCATTCTTCCTCTTTTTGGTGCTGCTGTCCTGTCACATTCTGAATCTGTCTTACTGCTCTCACTTTGCTCTTCTGATTTTCTTTGCACACCACAATACACAACACACACTTTTAAATCCAAATCCATATGGTATATATATCCACACCAACGAGTTCAACACCTTTCTAGTCAGCATCTGGAATAGTCAATATTTTCCCAAACTCTGATCTTGTCAGCTGAATCATTGCTTACCAAGTGATGCGTATCAGGGAGATGCTTACAGAAGTCATCAATCATGTCAGCCAATCATGAGTGATACCTCAGGAACCTTGATCACCATCAATATCTCATCCGGATTAAGGTTTGATACTCTGCCGGTCAGTTCTTCCTCTGTCAATTCTACCAAACAGGAACCCAACACTCAAGAGTTCATATCTCCTCACTCTTCCATCACCGGAGGCTCAATCGTTGGAATCTATTAGTCAAGGTACTCCTCTTGACTTCCCCAAGTCTGCACTTTACTAAGATACTTCCTCTGAGAGATCTGGACCTGACTATCAGACCCTGCTGCATGCTCTGTTCTTGCTTACCAGACCACAACACTTCTTCAATCTGACTTCTGGTAGAGACACATCATGTCTTGTAGATGTGTGGAATGGTCTTTGTTGCCATCAATGACAACACTAGTGAAGCCACACAATGTCTCTTGCCAACAGTCATTTGGTCCTTACGTACACCAATAGCTATGAAAATCATAAAAAATATTCAAACTATTAACAAATATAGTTAACCAATGATTCTATCACTCTTGCACTTCATAATAATGAGTACAAACATTTGTAGTTAACTAATTATTCTTACATGTTGTATCCCAAAGAGCCATTAATCTTGGTTTTTACATTAGAATCAAGAGAGGCTTTCCTTGAATGGCTCTTATGAAAGAAGGTTGGGTAGGATTCCCTTGAACTTTCTCCCTCGATAAATTCATTCAATCTATCAACCTCAATCCAAGATGAAAATAATTGTGAGCCTTGAAGGATACATGTCTCCCATGAAAGGTCTTTGTAGGAAAACTTTCCACTAGGGGGTGTTGAATGACTTCATCCATGATGCGAGACCAACTGACATTCATCTAGTAGACAAACAAAAATGTTAGCATTTGATTATAAAATGTCCACACATGATATAACATGCTTGGTATAAATTATAGACATGTTTGATAACCATTTGAAATACGTTATGTCTAATTATTGCAATTATGTCCATTGTCAAGATTAGAGGTAAAGATTCCAAGGATATTGAATGTCAATGTGGACAATGATTGTAAAATTAAATTAACAATTATTATTAAATGTACCCACATAGAGAGCTTGGAAGTTACTTGGACCCTTCTTGGTCTGGGAGTAGTTACTTTTGAAGGAGGGAACATGGTTTGGACCATGGTTTTGAGTCTTGTTTTGACCCATGGTAATCTATTAAACCCCAAAAAGGATGGAAGGGTTGTTAAGGTACTAATTCTAGGTTAATTATAGTGGGTATGTGATAAGGATTTGGTTAATTTCAATTTGATAAATGTGACACCAAATTTGTATGAATATTAAATTTTAGTGACATCATAAAATGACTTTTCTTTCATTTGAATGTAAATTTTGACTTATGGATAGTAGCAGATATGTTCACAATAATCTAAAGGCTTCTAGAAAGCTCTAGTTGGCCATTAGGATTAGATATTTTCATGTATTTATTAGAGATGTATTTATTATTTTGGAAGGAGGTCTTTGAAGACCATGTGCTCTTCACATGGCACATGTATGATTTTGTAAGAGCCTTCAAAATGTTGCAAGAGTTTGTCTCCACTACTTACATTTGTATTTAATGGTTATGGGTTAGAGATATTTATCTTTTATTTTCTTTATTATTTCGTTTATCTCCTTGAATATGTCATTGTTGACCTTTGAATTGCTTGGGTGAAAAGGGACACTTGTCAATTTGTGATTGGTGAGGACTTGAGAGGTGAGTTGAGTTTCCTTAACCTTTGGGATAGGGTAAGGAGAGGGGTAGACACTTTTGGATTTGATTATTCAATTTCATGTTTGAGTTTAGAGAGATTAGAGAAGAGAAAAGAGAAAGTGCGTAGTTTTCTTCAGCTCTTGATTGGTGAGGACTTGAGAGGTGAGTTGAGTTTTCTTAACCTTTAGGATAGGTTAAGGAGAGGGGTAGACACTTTTGGATTTGATTATTCACTTTCATGCTTGAGTTTAGAGAGATTAGAGAAGAGAAAAAAGAAAGAGTGTAGTGTTCTTGAGCTCTTGAGAGAGATTTCTTGTCCTAAAGAATAGACCTAGAGCTAGGGAATGCATGCTTGAATTTAGAAAAGGCAAGGATTGTTCTTAAAAAAAGAATAGAATTACAATTCTTGTTTTGGAAAGATTCAGAATTTTAGAGGTAGTACCTTTATTCCCTTGCATAAATATTTTGATATTTCCTTTGTGTTGTATGATCAAATGAAATGATTCTTGCAATGAATGTGTTCATGAGTGTGTTAAAGAAATTCTTAATAGTTTCCTTTCTTTGTGCTTGGAAAGAAAGCTTTAGAATGTATTAATGGAGTTATAATGATCTATATATATATCAATTTAAGAGTATGTTGCTTGTATTTAAAAAGGATGAACCTTACATTAAAATGTGTTCAAACTCAAAAAAAAACTATTTTATTCCAAGTATGATGATTTACTTGTGTAAATGAGAGTTTGACACCTTATTGAGAGTCACCTATGAGGGTTTGATGCCTTTGACATGTTTAGGAGGCATGGAGTGTGGATTGAACCCTTAAGATTTCTCCATTAAACTCGCCAAATGGATTTGGAGGTCCTTGGTAAAAGACACTCCATGGTCTTGCTTCACCTACCTCTCCTTGTGATTCTTGAGGGTTGTACTTATGTTTTGAGAATACCCTTGCATGTATGAGTTTGTTTATGTGGCCAAATGAGTCTATTTTTTTAATGGTGTGTGCATGTTCCCATGTGTATCACTCCTAAGCAAGGTGGGGTGGACCTCATGGTTCCACATGGTCAAGAGGTAGCATTTCTCCCATTAGTTAGAAGCTTGGAGTTATGGGATCTTGGAAGAACCTTCTTCTCTTCATTTTGAATATTGTATGGAACAAGTTAAAAGAAGGTTGACATTATTTATTTGTGCTCAAAGAGTTGAAACAAAATTATTGATATATGTACTTTATGGCTTATAAAATTTATTTTGCACTGCTCCTAGGGTAGTGAAAGCAAGATGTCCTAAACCTCCCAAAAGAGATTCAATCATTGCATTCAGACATATGGTAATTGTGTGTTTCCCCAAATTGAAAATTTTGGTCCTTTCCCATTTTCCTTGTATTTTTGAGTTATCATACAAAAGTCTTGTATTATTGTTCTTCTTAGTTAGTAGTTTCTCTCTTTCTCAAACCATGCAATCTTATTGTTTTAACACCTTGTCAGCAAAATTGAAGTTTCTGAAACTAGGCTTGTTCCTTGTCCTATCGGGAAAAGTCCCCATCGGCAAACTTGTCGAAAAACAAAGTGATTCTTGAACCTTATTGACAAAAGTTCAAGTTCTCAAACCTATAGTTTCCCTGACAATCCCTTGTGTTCTCTCTTTACTTTGGTTGTCTTTTCTCCTTTCTCATGAACTCTAGTTCTTCATTCGTTAGTTAAGCTTTTCCCCAATTTTCCAATTTCCTGATAAGTTATTTTGGTTTGTCTCTTGTTGGCTACCTTTTATTTGTGCTAAGTGAAATTTTGGTTCTCAAGTTCTACTTTTCTCCAGTTCGTTGATAAGCTGATGGCTCTTGTTATCATAGGTTTGTAGCCTAACTCAATGAAGTTTGCTAATGTCATATTTTGCCAACGACATGGATACCCCTCAGTTCATGGATTGCTCCAAAAGCCGATAAAGCAGTGGAAGCTCATAGTCAAGTATATGACAGGTTCGTGATAGTAATATTTTGCCAATTAAGAGGAGATAGGGCACAAAGGCAAGGTTCGCAAGATAAAATATTTATCGATAATTGAAAGGAGGCATATGACCGGCCAAGCAGAGAGTTCGTAAAAGGTACTTTTGTCGACAATGCATAATAAAAGGAGTTCGTGATATGGAGGTGTTAATAAAGGAGTTTTGAAAAAGCACAAATTGCCAATTAAAATTTCCAAGTTTGGTAAAGTGCTCAGGTAAGTTGAAAAGGGGCATTTATTGCAAAAGGTATTAAATGTCCTAACTTTATCCCCACTACTTATAAAGCAAAGTATCTCCCCCCAATTGTCATTCTCCTATTGCTATTCGAAGAAGCATTGGGGGTTAACCATAGTTGGCTTAGCTATCTTCTTCCCATCAAGTGTCACCACCGAGGTAAGTCCTGATACCTTCTTCTCTAAAAATTGAAAGGATTGTTGTTAGCTAGCCAAGTCGGGGTTATATTTTGAAGCTTCTCCCATTGTTTATCAATTGTCAAACCCTAGTTTTATCCACTGCTTGCCATAGCTTCATTTCACCCAATCTGAGTTTACCCTGCTTAGCCTTGGTCAAAAATCCCACTCACTGGTTGCTTGGGTTAGTGAAGATGAAGGACAAATACAAGGGGTTATAATTTTTTATCATCAACAATGATTTATCGGGGATCTGAGATACAAACCTTGGGTACATTAACCTCCGCAAATTTTGGCTTCAAATGAATGCCAACCGTGGGTCTCCCATAGCCTAGAAAAGCTTTGATACCAGATTGGTACATGCTAGGGGTTTTCCTCTAGCAGTAAAATGTCTAGATTTAATAATGACATGCATTTAGAAAATTATAATGCAAATATGTGGGAGATTAGGACTGTGAGTGGTCAGGTGGTTTTGCAATTGAATGCAGATTCTATTGCTGATAGACTTGGTTTGCTTGTACATGGGGAATATGTAGATATAACTAAAGAAAAGGCCACTAACTTCTATATTGATGGGAAAAAGACATGTAAAGATACGATGGCCACTACTTGGTTAATGAAAGAGAAAAAGGGAGGGTCACAATTACCCAAGAACCTGGTTCAAGGGCATTTTAAAAATGAAATTTCATATATAATCACTCTCTTGCAAAGAGTGATAGGGAGCAAAGATTGTGATGATTTTGAAAATTGGATGTGTCAATACATTTTGGTGATATGTACAGTGAAATATTTTATTGATTGGTCTCAACTAATAAATGACCAATTGCATGAGTAGTTAGTGAACTTTCAAAACAATAAGAAGTTCCACCTATTTTCCTATTTAATTTATATATTGGCTACCATACAACCAAATTGGCTAGGATTGCAAGTAGTAGGCCCAATGAGTGCTAATACAAAATTCTATGATTATTTTCCTCAACTTCAGGAGAATGGGAATAAAGTATACAGAAAGGTGAATGATGTCTTCTTAATGCTTATGGTCAGAAGAATATGGGAGAAAATAGAGGTCAGTATTTCTACTGAAGTTGCCAACTGGGTGATGGGATTTTGTAGTTACTTTATTCAGAATGATAAATTTACATACATTAGAATTGAAGGTTTTGAATTTCCCCTCTCAAGCTACCAAAATATGCCTCAAATTATATAGTATTCCTAGAAGTGTGTAGACATGCTTACCTAGTAGGGAGAAGGTAATATGATGCAAAGAAGAAGGGGTACCCATTCCCACTGAAGTTGACTTATTATACCTGTGCTAAGCCTGAAGATGCAAAGAATGTAGATAGATTATTGAATCATTTTCATTTTCAAACCTATGGGTCAAGAAGTAATTTTGACAGCAAAGACTTTGTCAAGGACAACTTGTATTTTCCTATGTTGAGAAAACATATACCTCATTTGGAGGATTTTTGGGTTGACTGTATTGATGAATACGAAGTCAGGAGAAGGGATTGGTCAAGGTTGACACTTGATCAAATGAGAATCTATAAACTTGGCAGGTAAATTCTAGACATTGTTGACGATTATTTTGATGTCCTTGACCCTGCTTTCACTTCTGAGAATTCTAAACCATTGTCTGATGTTGATTGGGATGTGGATGAAGTCACTGATCTTAAAACTAGGACTCTTTCTATATTGAATATAAGTCAATCATGGTTGCAATCTAAGCTGAATAATGGTGGTGTAGGTTCCCCTTCTCACAAGGAGCCAGTTATGGAAGTACCAATGATTTTTGTGAGCAACCCTGATCGTGGTAACCCTTCTTTTGTCCAAGACACTACATTATAGCCTCCTCCTCTAGGACATGGTGGGATAGATGGACCCAAGAAGATAATTAAGGTTAAAAAATACCTCAACCCACAAGTGGACAAAACCTCACAGGTATCACAATAGGAGTTGTAAGATGGGCAAGATGAAGAAGATACTTCAAAGGAAGAATAGGGAAAAACACCCCCTCACACTCCTTAGGATGGCCAGTTCCAAACTCCTCCTCCTAGGTAGAAAACAACAATAGATAATGCCTCTAAGGCAGATGAGATATCTCAAAAGAACACAGGCTTATCTTCTGTGACAGCCACCCCAACATGATTGAAAATAGAAGTTGGAAATAAGATGAGATATTATCAAATCATTGATACTAAAGTTGATGTAGTGGCTAGGTTGCTCAAATTAGAACCTGCTCCCAAAAAGGCCAAAAAGTTGTCTAGGTTGATGGTGGACCCAATTTCCAAGCATAGATATGTGGAGATTATAGAGCCAATGGTTGACAAGGAAATGAAGGATATATCTGTTAATGATTTTTAGGTGAGTGTTGTAGATTTGGGACCACCCTTGATCCAAGGTGATATACATAATGCAAAATTATCAGTTGACATCTTAGCTGTTGATTAGAAGAGAAAGAAAAGGAAAATGAAGTCTTGGAACACCAAGTGGACATTCTAACTTCATATGTTAAATCCATTGTTGATACTAACTCTCAGCCCTTAGATGCTACTATTGGTGTTCCTAAAGGTTTGACTACATAAGTATTTGATCAAATCAACAAGTACAAATACCTTGGTAATGCTGTAGAAGAATGGGGTGGGAAGTTGACATTTGATGGTCTCCATTTCATTCATGATGTATTCTCTCTTTATGGTAAGTTATTTGATAAGCAGACACAAATTTTAAATGATCCAAAGGCAATCAAGAAAGAACAAGCAATGCTAAGTGTAGCTAAGAACAATTTTTCTACCATGGTGAAGATGGATTCTAGTATTCTAGTGACAGAAAAAGTCATTGAGAAACTAGAAGAAAATGAATCAAAAAAATGGCTAGATGTTGTTGATTAGAAGTTGTACATGGAACAACAATGTACAAATGACTTAAAAAGCCTAGCTAAGAACAATAAATCCTACATGCTTGATCTTTGTAGCGCTTGTGTATCTCTAGGAGTTGATCTTTGGGATGAGGCTGAATCAAATCTATTGGAACTAGACACTATTAAATAGTTCTTGAGTGCTTTTGGATTTAACTGTGTGAGATTTTTTTATCAATGTTTTAGATGACACTCCGTGATCCATCATCAGGAAGAAGAGAGCCAAAGAAGAGAATTAGAAACTCTGTGATCCATCATTTCTAATTCTCTTCTTTGGCTCTCTTCTTCCTGATGATGGATCATGGAGTGTGATCCAAAACATTGATGAAAAACACTCACACAGTTAAATCTAGAAGCACTCAAGAACAATAGCATGGATTGTGGGAATTTTTTGTCTATTACTATTAAATGGGTTTTTATTAAAGAATTGTTGGCTGAAGAATTGAAAGTTAAGGAAGATACTAAAGAAAATTCTATAGAGTGGCTCAACAATGTATCTGCTTATCTATCCAGTTTCAAGAAGGACCTTGTTGAGATGGAGAGAAAACTTGCAAAGGCTAGCAATGTATTGCAAAAGTGGAGGACAAGGCTAGGGATTACAACCATTCCCACTAAGAATGTCCTTTCAATCATGGGAAAATTCAAAGTTTTGCAAAAAAAGTTAAATGCATCCCAGAAGGTTGAAGATGGGGCAGACAAAAAGATTCCAGATGGACAAGAAGGATCTGATGCTGTTGAAGAAGAAGATAATGAAATAGTTTCTTGATTACTCTTTGAATTCTAATTTGTTATTGGGACTCTTTATTATTTGAGAATGTTTCTCAATTAATATTTCTCATGAACTTTATTTTATCATGTATTATTGGTTGCATAACTATTGTATGGGAAAGTTGGTTTTACTCTTTCCACTATATATTGTAGGTGGAAAGAGGTAGAAAGGATCTTTTTTTCTTGGGGTGAAAATTTTACTTTTTAAAAATTAGATCACAGATACTCTATTCTGAAAGTAAGGGGGATATTTTGGAACAGTATATGTGGTGAATTGAATTCATAAATATCAAAGAAGGATTGTGATGTAGGGGCATTGTGTCCCTATCCAAAATTTTGTTTTTGATTAATTGTTGTTCTAAGATTTTATTTTGGTTTAATTTGTTATTAGTTGTATCGGCTCGTAAAAGCAATTTTGCTTTGGTTACAAGAGGAGGTTTAGGGATGTTGGTTAGTTCTGTCACCTGTCACCGAACTACCAAGAAAATAAACTACCAAATTAGACAGGAGGAAGTTAATTGGGGAGAGGTTCCTATTGCCATGGGAGAGGAGTTGGAGGATATGGTGTGAAGGAGTCTGAGTAGTGAAAGAGAGAATACAGGGGAGGATCAGAGACCAATTGGGACACAGATATGTATGAATAGAAGAGGGATAAATGAGTAGATCACCATGAGCATAGGAGAGAATGAAAGAGAGAGAGATAACATGGGGTGTAAGCGAGGGTCATGATAGAGGAACAGTGAAAGACAAAAAGCTAGGAACCTGATTGTGTGCCCATGTTAATCATTTTCTGTAAACACTGTTAAGGTTGTATATCCATGAAGGTGTATTCTTTGTGCTCTTGGCTGATCTAGCTAAGTTGAATAAAGTCTCTTATTAAATAGTTCTTGTATCGGGTATTTGTCCCTTAAAATCATTTGAATGATGAGTAGTTTTTCATCAGAATATATTTCATTCTAGATTAAATTCCGGTCACTGCTGAGTTCATCTCCCTATATGTGGTTCCACTTTATATTATTGTGGCCTGTGTTTCCTTTTGGGTTGCCATCAGATTGGTATTAGCGCTTGAAAGATCTAGGAGTGGAAGTGGTTTATGCTAAGATGACTTTGTACAAACATATGTGTTGAAGTTTGAGAGGTTAATACCTGAGAAGAAGAAAGCTATAAGATAGCGAGAAGTTTAAGAAGAAGAGAAAGTCCAAGATAAGGACTTGGTTACCAAAAGATTGGGTAGAGGAAAAGGAGAGAATCCCTCGGTGAGGTATCAAGAAGCCAAGAAGAAAGATAAAAGATGTAGTAGTATCCCATAAAAGTAAGCCTCAGGCAGAAAGACCAAATGAAACTGAATGTGGGGAAGCAAAATTTAGAATGGGATGAAGAAATAGCAGCATTGAGAAAAGATTTTGAGAAGTGTAAACAGTGGCTTGAGGTGAGAAGCCAAGCATATGGTTGGTATTGGTCAATGAAAAAGAATTTGAAATGGCCCATGAAGAAAAGAGAAGGGTAGAATATGGCTGCCTTGGATAGAGAAGATGAATGAGGAGAGTTGTCAAGTGAGCAATGTGCACCGGAAGAGGTGAAGAAAGTTCTCATTGAGGAAAATGTAAGGAAACACCAGAAAGAATGGAGAGGAGAAGTAGATGTTAGAGCAGTAGTGAAATGCAAAGAAAGGCATGGTGAAGCAGTTACAAAGATGGAATTTGAAGAAGGTGGAGCAAGTGTAGAAGATTTGTGGATACAATTTTCAGTGATAGAACAAGAGTGGATGGAGAAGGTTTCTAGTGAAGGTATGAAGACAAATGGGACAACGAAGAATACAAAGATGAAGTTGGCCACTGAGGATAAAGAAGCTATTGCAATGAAACATGAAGAGGTAAATTTATTGGTCTTAAATAAGGATATTGTTTCATTTTCATTTGCTATGTTGAATATTGAGAAGCCTCTTAACAAGAATGGAGGAGTATATGTAGATTTTAGTGTAGATGTTGTGGGTTGTAATGTGAATGATAAAACCAAGGATTAATTGTTGTTGATGTTGGCTATCAAAGAAGAATGGCTGAAAACGATGACTGATGAAGGTGAGAAGTTGAACATTATAGTACAGGATCAAAAGGTAAAGTTGTTGGCAAATTGTGAAAATGATGTTTTATTTCCATTTGAGATGATAAAAGTTCCAGAATATGCAGAAGAGTATAGGATAGTAAGTGTAGATTATATAAACATGTTTATGATTTTGATGAATTTGAAAGACAAACGTCAAGGATGAAAGAGTTTGCAAAAGCAAATGAGGAGATCATTGTTCATATCGATTTACATGTGAATGTGTGGGCAAGGAAACTATGGCAAAAGAAGAGGAAAGGTGAAGAGAAGAATAATGCACAACAATGTTCGAGAAACATGGCAGTTGTTCTAGAGTGATGTTGGAAGAAGCGGAAGAAAACAAACAATGAGGAATAATTCGAATGCTGACACCATGTATAGGAGCAGATGCTTTCTTTTGTCTCCTAGGGAGCCTGATGCAGGGGCATCGTGTCCCCATCCAAAATTTTATTTTTGATTAATTGTTGTTCTAAGATTTTATTTTGGTTTAAGTTATTATTAGTTGTATCGACTCATAAAAGTAGTTTTGCTTTTGTTACAAGAGGAGGTTGAGGGACGTTGATTAGTTCCGTCACCTGTCACCAAACTACCAAGAAAAGAAACTACCAAACTAGATAGGAGGAAGTTAATTGAGGAGAGGTTCCTATCGCCACAAGAGAGGAGTTGGAAGATATGGTGTGAAGGAGTCCGAGTAGTGAAAGAGAGAATGTGGGGGAAGATCAAAGACCAATTGGGACAGAGATATGTCCGAATAGAAGAGAGATAAATGAGATCACCATGAGGACATGAGAGAATGAAAACAAGAGAGAATGTGGGGTGTAAGCGAGGTTCATGATGGAGGAACAGTGAAAGACAAAAAGCTAGGAATTTGATTGTGTGCCCATGTTCATCATTTTCTGTAAAGACTGTTAAGGCTGTATATTCGTGAAGGTGTATTCTCTATGCTCTTGGCCGATCTGGCTAAGTTGAAGAAAGGCTCTTGTTAACCAGTTCTTGTATCAGGTATTTGTCCCTTAAAATCATTTGAATGATGAGTAGTTTTTCATCAGAATATATTTCATTCTAGATTAAATTCCAGTCACTGCTGAGTTCCTATCCTTGTATGTGGTTCCACTTTATATTATTGTCTGTGTTTCCTGTCGAGTTGCCATCAAATTGGTAGTGAGTCTATTATCTTTTGATGTTTTTTGTTTATCCTTCATATGTTGGATACATAACTTGTGGAATCTCGATATCTGCATAGTGTTGTTTGAAATATTGATAACCTGATTTTGTGTTTAAAGTCATCATCATTTGAGTGTCTCTCTTCGTATGTTGGGATTTGATGCAAAAAGTGATATTGATATCATTGTGGAAGTTATAGTTGGTTTTCCTTTCACTTTGATGTCTGGAAGAAAATCATTTTGTTTAATGAGATTTCATGCCTGCAATATAGTTTGTGTTGTGGTCTAGTTAGATTTTATCTTTATATGCAATTGCCTTTCCCACTTTTTGGTTAAAAGTGCAACAAAAAGCTTTCTAAATTATCATAAGAAGGGAGATGTACCTTCTAAAACCTTTAGAGGACAATTTACATTAATAAATTGTCCAACTAATAGTAAAGTTGTTACTGCCAGCAGGGCGAGTCAAAACAATACAAGTAGTGACAAATCTGTTTGCTAACAATGTGAACAAGTCCCTAAACAAAAATATAAGAGTTGTACTTCCACCCAAATTAGAATCTATGCTTCTAACTAAATCTATCAGTGTCTGCATAAAAGTGGCAAACCTATGTAAATGAGGGGAGATATGAGGATCAGTATGAATTAAATCTATTTTGGTTTGCAACATGGTTATATTTTCAGTTATCTCTACTCTCAATCTTTGTTCATCAGTTTGAGGTAAGTTTTGAGGTGGGTTTTCAAGCTACTCAAGTAAAGGTTCATCTAATACAAAATCATATGTACATTTATACAATCCATGATCTCAACTATAATTACGAAAAAATTAATAAATACATTTTACAAATAAATATATGGTCTCAAGTGCAATTACTATATATATAACAAATGATGATAATGCTTATACATAGAAAACTTTTATACACTTGATGTCATTAGTAGTGTTGGTTTCATACCTAAGGTGATGTTTACCAAGTGAACAAGTTGTCATCTTTTATGATGTAACTAATTTTCATGTTAGAAAAGATTACTACATAGTCAATTCACCTAGATTATGAGATAATCTTTTAACTAATTGTTTCAATACTAGAAAATATATCAAGATATATACTAATATTTTCAGGAATTTCTTTATGCTTTAATTATAAAGTATGTCTCCATAAATTTATCCTTATTTTTTTGTATTTATCCAAAATTGTTTTAGGTTTATTAATAAGACCATATATATGTCATACTCATCATCTAACAACATGCATCAAATGTAGCAAATTTAACTTGTCAATAAGCTTGCTCAAATAATCTATTTTCTAACGCATTAACCAAGTAGGTAGTATCATGCATATGCATATAGGATGGAGAAATGAAATATTGTTCTAAGAATTGCTATCAAATAAGACCATCTTAGGTTTCCTAATAATATGTCCATCATGAAAAACATGAAGCTAATGATCAATGGGAAGAGAGACACTAAGGAAGACATTATCATTGTAAAGAAAAAATTTCAATACTTATTACTAGATGTATTGCCATAAGAAGTGAATAGACCTAGACATGCAAGTCACTAACATATACTGTGCACATGAGATTGAAATCATAAAAAATATGTTTTGCATGTATATCGGTCATGGCTAATGTTTTAGCATAGTTCATATTGAGTAAGATAGAATCAATCAAAGATCTATGAATCCTAGGGTTAGAAGATCGCAAGATGTAGCAATTAATGAACAATAGGATAAATCTAGAATTTGAAAGGAAATGAACCTTCCACAAATTAGAACTTTAGGAATGATTTCAAAATACTAATTCATAATGATTATCTTATGTAATAGTTTTGATTCAAGATATATTCGGCTAAAAGTATTATTCACCATTATGTGTAGGTCCTTATGTTACTAGTGTTGCTAGTGTTTTAGTTTGTAGATAGTTTTTGTGTTGAATGGTTGAACCTATGTGTGAAATAATCTTATTATATTGCAAATGTTGGATGATTTGATTGGATGGGTAAGTTTCGTATTTGTGTTTAGTTGTCCATAGTGTGTGGGTTAGGATTTGGAAATGTTCTAACCTAAGTCTTAATGCAAACATTATCGATAGGGTCCTATTGTTGTTGATCTAAGTTTTGATCCTAATATTATAAATAAATTTATAAAACTTAACCTAGTTTCAGCTCTAATGGTTAAGTTGTATAAATATATTTATATTGATTGATTTATGGAGTATACTATGATTTGAACCTAGCCCTATTATTTATAGCTTATGGTCTTAAGATATATATATATATATATATATATATATATATATATATATATATATATATATATATATATATATATATATATATATATATATATATAATCCTACCTATATTACCTATATTTAAACTTAAGTCTTAGTTAAATAAAAGCTAAGTAGACCTATGTCTAAATTTAACTAGTATCTATGTAGATGTAGAAGATAAGGAAGCCTTAAACTGGCATTTCCACTTCACATGGTACTAAAATATTGAAGAACTCTAAAACGAATAAAGACATGGCATCTAATGGCCTTAAATGAGTTTTGGCACACTTCTAACACAAGATTTAATCAAGGATAAAACATTATTTTAACCTAGGTTTGTTCTATCATTGGCATATGTGTATTCTCAATTCATTTTTGACTTGGTCCATCTAAGAAAATGGTAAAGCCATGCAAAAATTATCATGTGAATACTTATTTATTCATGGCTTGGAATTTTGGGCGGAGAAAGAGATTTTGAAATTATTGGCAATGACATTATTTTTGGTTGGGAGTTATATCATTGTTACTGAATAATGATCCTTGAATTTAGTTACCATAATGTGATGGTATAGGGAAACATTGCATTATATTTTGAAATGATCAGATTTTTTTCTATAACAAATCTAATAGTGGCCTAAAATTATTGTTTTTATGAAACAAAACATACCCTTCTTCTTCCACCATTACCAAAAAATAAAACAAGATCTCTTTCGAATCATTTTAGGACTCTTGTAGAACTTTACTGAAATTGAATAGAGTACGCTTGTTTACTAGCATGCTCTAGAAAACCAGTAAGATACATTAGATCTATGGGATGAGTAAGCTACAAGAGATGAACTTACCAAGAAATTTTCTCACCTTATACACCGTTTTAACATTGGTTAAGCAACATTGAAGCACTTTAAATCTATCTACATGTGAAATACATAAACTATCAATTTAAATCATTCCTATAAGCAGCTGTTGTGCCCTTAAAATCCTCCTATTAACATATAGCATATATGCTCTCTCAGTACTCATTGATTCTCTAACCATACAATATCATATACCTAGTTGATACTCTATTAACAAGGTTAATTAGCCGATAGGCTTTTATATGTGAGCATTATAGTGCTCAGAATTGTCTCACATCGTAAAAAAAATTCACGCCGACAAATATTTTAAAGTCGTCGGTTGTTCCTATCGGCGTATTCCTTGAACCTCCTATGGGTGCAAGTGCTAGTATATTATTTTATAAATATTTGTAACTGAAGCAATACTGAATGCCTCAGGGGCATGTGGTAATGCCATGACAATAGGATATGCACAAAATGGATTTGTTGAAAAGGCTTTAGAAACTTTGAAGCAAATGCAATTGGTTGGTGTAAAGCCAAACTCCGTAACCTTTGCCAGCATCCCCCCTACCTATGCCAAAATGGGAGCTTTGGAACAGGTTATAGACGGACATCCATCAAAGGATAAAATGATAGAGGAATCTTGTTAGATGTTGGTGTAGAGAATGCTCTGGTAGACATGTATGCAAAATGTGGACGCATAGACAAGGCATGTGAAAACACGAAAGCAGAAAAAACAAAAACGTTAAATAATTATCTTGCTTCTCCTCTCTACTCCATGCCTTTGGATTCGAACACAACCTCGTGTCCCCTGAATAAAAAACTATGACCCGTCTAATGATTGTCTCAAAGAAAACGACAGGTGATACAAGGTTTTGTATATTGGCTAGGCAGAAACAATTAGTTGAGCAGGAACAGAGTTTTGTTCATTGGGCGGGTTGTTTTATCATGCTCTAACAGTTAGGGCATGCCCCCATGCTCCTGCTTAGCTTATTTTGGCTAGCAATCACTGCTCAATTTTTTTAGGAGACATTTGTGGAGCCAGTGACCCCATAAACTTTATTTTTCTGCTTATTTTAATAAGTTATCTTAATTTGGAGCTCTTTATTATATAAAAAAGCAAAAAATATATTATTTTAACTGTGTTAATCTAAAAGATTTTTTTTTTTTTTTAAAAAGGGAAAGAAATATATGCAGCGACATGGCATATTTTTCATTATGCAGTGGCTACTTATTTCCAACCGCCCCTTTTTTCCACAACTTATTTGTAATTCTTAAGCAGTGGCTGCTCCACAAAAATAGGAAAGCTTATATATTATCCTTTTCCCACAATTATAAATTTCCATGGGATCATTCCAACTGCTTAAATTTAAGCAGAAAATTAACTTAAGCAGCCGCATGAGGACATGGGGTTAGTAAATGGACATCCACCAAACTTCCGCACTTGGCATCAACATAACTGTTAATAAACCGACCTTGGATTAGAGAATAGAAAGGTTAAGCGGGCCCCACCCAAGCAAGTCAAAGCTTAGGGTGTGCTGTTTAAGCCCAGGTCGTCGCTCACCATATAGTAATAAAATATAAGGCTGCCCAACTCTGAAGAAATATAGCATCTACACCCAACTGAATTATGGTATTTGACGCTACTGTAACAGTCATTTGCACCCATGGTGAATATTTTATACATACAAAGTCTATGTGTTGTATTCAGCATTAGATTTTCATGCCCAAGTGCAATTTTTTAATCCCTAGACGGTTGGTGAGCGATTTGAAGAATGAATTACTAAGAATGCAACTGCATAAAAAGTGCGTGGAAAGCGATAGCGATGTCGCTTTGTGCAGCTGAATAGTGCATAAAGCAGTGTTGTTCAAACTGAGGCATTCATTTTCATTTGTGCAAGGGAAGGGAAGAAATGGTGAAGTTTTCGAAGCAGCTAGAGGCACAGTTAATCACCGAGTGGAAAGAAGCCTTTGTCAATAATTGGGAGCTGAAGAAGGATATCAAGAAGATGAGGCTCATGCGTAAGAAGGCAGCGGGAAGCAGAAATGATGATGGTGATGAGCAAGGATCCATGTTTACCATGTTTGGCTACACATCTGACTCTATTGGGGATTACTTCAAGACTAGAACCAGAGCATGGATGACTAGAGGAACGGATCACCATGTAATCCAGGTGTGGAACCCATTTTCATATAAATAAATCTTGAATTAATGTGTTGGCATTCATTATGGTCTCATAATACCTACCATGACAAACAACAATAACACTCAGTGCACTCTGTTTTAGAGATACTGTACCTTGCAACGAAACTCTCCTGGTTTAGTTTCTATAATTGTCAAAAGCATATTGTGGGCAAAGGGGCAGAGGATTTGATATAAAACAGACCATCAAATTTAAAGAATAGAGCAAACTGAAATTTGCATACAGCAATAAAAGATAAATGAGAAAGCAAATAATTGTTGTTCACAACACACAGAAAATGCACAGCAGAAAATAGACAACAACAAATTTATATTTATATATTAAAACAGGAACAATTTCAGCAGAGCTTCGCTGCTCTATTTTCTTCTTACTTCTGCAGAGCTACATTGCCCTTTTCTATTCTATCTCTTACAAAAATGGCAACAAAAGATATTAAAACCCAAAAGCTATGGTGGAGGGAAGAGAAGAATATAAAATTAATATTTTTACTACCCACAAAGTGTGTGAGAGTAAATAGACAATTAAAGCAGCATCATTTCAAAATCTCCCGAAATCTTCTCCAAAAAGCTTTTAATTAAATTGCCTTAAATACAGTTACGGAGGTGAGCTGGAGAATATCAGGCAGTTGAGATTACATTTTCTAATAGTCCCCCTTAATTTCAACTAGCTAACAAACTTCTGGGGCATCCACCTTTATTCCCAGCATACTTCTCAAAAAGTTCCAGCACATCCATCTTCTTGACAAAAGTTCCAAAGCATCTACCTTCATTCAAAAGTTTCTGGAGCATTTGCCTTCAGTGCAGTTCTGAAACTTCCCTAAACTTCCAGAGCATCTGTCTTGAAACTTTCGGAGCATCTGTCTTCAGCATAAACACCCAAACAACTTCTTAAATATTCAAATGTATCTTTTGCCAATGGTTTAGTGAAAAATATCAGCAAATTGTTCTTCTGATCTACAGAACTCTAAACATATTTCTTTGTTATTCACTAGCTCTCTTATAAAGTGGTATCTAGTATCTATGTGTTTGCTTCTTTTATGAAAAATATGATTTTTAGACAATGCAATAGCTGAGTTATTATCACAATAAACCTTTGTTGCTTCATCTTGTTCATGCATCAACTCAGCTAGCATTCTTCTCATCCATACGGCTTGACACGTTGCTCCTGTGGCTGCCACATACTCCGCTTTTGCTGAAGAAAGTGTGACAATTGGCTGTTTCTTTGAAGCCCATGATACAACTCCTATTCCAAAATGAAAAATATAACCCGAGGTACTTTTTCTATCATTAATGCTACCAGCACAATCGTTGTCTCTGTATCCAATGAGTTTGAAGTCATCTATAGCTGAATATAAAATTCCATAGTTCTTAGTTCCACATACGTACCTCAATATCCTTTTTCCATCTTGCCAATGAGAGTCTTTTGGAGACTCCATGAACCTTGAGATAAGACTCACACCATACATGATGTCAGGCCTTGTTGCAATCAAATACATGAGACTACCAACTAGCATTTTAAACAATCTAAGATCAACTAATGAACCATCATCTTCTTTGCTTAACTTCAATCCTGTAACAACTGGTGTAGGGGCTGGCTTGCAATTTAGCATATTAAATCTTTTCAATACATCACTTGCATACTTTGACTGAGAAATAAAAATACCATCTGCTAATTGCTTAACTTCTATTCCCAAAAAATATTTCATAAGACCAAGATCAATCATCTCAAACTCTTTCATCATAGCTACCTTAAAGAAGCTTATAGAAAGGTCTCCCATAAAGATCAAATCATCTACATAAAGACAAATTATCAGCATTTTACCTTTTTCATCAGACTTGATATATAAAGTAGGCTCACTGCTACACCTACTAAAGCCATCCTTAATTAAGTAAGAATCAATTCGACTGTACCATACTCTAGGAGCTTGCTTGAGTCCATAGAGCGCCTTTTTCAGCTTGTATACCTTGTCTTCATGACATGCAATTTCATATCCTTCTGATTTCTCGACATAAACTTCTTCTTCAATGAGACCATTTAAAAATGCTGATTTTACATCCATTTGAAAAACATGCCACTTCTTTTGGGCTGCAATGGCCAAAACAGTCCTTACCGTATCCAAGCGAGCTACAGGGGCAGAGGATTTGATATAAAAACAGAGCATCAAATTCAAAGAATAGAGAAAACTAAAATTTGCATACAGCAATAAAAGACAAATGAGAAAGCAAATGATTGCTATTCACAACACACAGAAAATGCACAGCAGAAAATAGACAACAACAAATTTATATTTATATATTAAAATAGGAACAATTTCAGCAGAGCTTCGCTGCTCTGTTTTCTTCTTACTTCTGCAGAGCTACATTGCCCTTCTCTGTTCTCTCTCTTACAAAAATGGCAACAAAAGATATTAAAACCCAAAAGCTACAATGGAGGGAAGAGAAGAATATAAAATTAATATTTTTACTACCCACAAAGTGTGTGAGAGTAAATAGACAGTTAAAGCAGCATCATTTCAGAATCTCCCGAAATCTTCTCCAAAAAGCTTTTAATTAAATTGCCTTAAATGCAGTTATGGAGGTGAGCTGGAGAATATCGGGCAGTTGAGATTACATTTTCTAACACATATGTGAACTCTTATGCAATAGAACGCTTGTCAATCTCATTGATTCATATTTCAAAGGAACTCATCTCTCATCAGAATGAATGGTCCACTTAGTACTCATAGCATAGAAGGGTGAAGCATCACGACTTAGAAAGATCACCCATCTCAGTATTACTCGAACTCAAACAATTAACCATGGAGTTTCCCCGGGTCAAGCCCACTCATATATTTATTAGGCATACAAAACACTTAGTTGTGGCTATTTCTTTCCTCTGAGTTTTGAAAAACTCATGATTTGTGCGTCATGATACTCCGTTTATCAGGTACGGGAGCGAGGAGAAGATGTTTACGAAACAGTGTTGTTGCAGGTGCTTGAAGAATCGGATGCGGAGGTAGCCAAGGCCTTCTTTACAAGGCTGGATGCACAACTCAATAAAGTCAATCAGTTTTACAGAAGTATGGAGACCGAGTTTCTTGAAAGGTGGGAAACCTTGAAACAACAAATGCAGATTCTCATCCAATTCAAATCAAGCCGATCCTTTGCCAGCATTTCACCTCTTCTGCACCACTGCAAGGTCTGCCCTACTCTTTACGTCGTTTGTTATTTGGAACTGTTATTCTCTAAATTGCTGATGAGGAACGCATGAATGTTTGAGCAGGCATGGGAATGGATTCAAATCAGGAGGGAGTGGAAGGATGTGAGGATATCATAGGTGCTTTGGAAAAGAAAGGTATCAATCGATTGTGGAGAAACAAGGAGGAGAAAGGCAAATGCTGTTCAGTGAGGGGAAAGCACATCCACATGCACACGCATATGCGGGTGGACATTCCCGCCACCACGCCCTCGCGAACCATTTCTGCCATTACGCAGGTGGTTTGGGATGACTTCATAACTCAATCAAATTCTCCGTCGGGGGGAGCCACGCCCATCACCATCAAGGAAATCGAAACCGCTGAAAAGATCATACGAGGAGCTTTTGTAGAGCTCTACCGTGGCCTTGGTTTACTCAAAACCTATAGGCATTCCTCCATCACTTTATTTAAATATTATATGTTTTAGGGTTAAATAGTTAAATAGTCAATAGTAATGTCATACCTCATTTCTATTAAAAATTAAATAGATGTCATAATCTTTGGGTCAAATTTTACTTTTCTTTTTTAAATAGGTAAGGATGTAGAGCATCATAAGAAATTATATAAAAATATGTAAAACAAAAGTATTTAAAAAAAGTCCGTAGACCAGATTCAGAATATACAAAAGTCAAAAAGTTACTTTTCACTATTTTTTTTTTTTAAATTTACCTTTCACCATTAGATGTTGTTTAAGAATAGTCTTATTCCATCCTTTAAAGTTCACCTCATGTTATAATTCTTGTATTATTATTTTTTATTTATGCAGTTCCTTGAACATGATTGCATTTGGAAAAATATTGAAGAAGTTCGATAAGGTACACTACCAATCATCTTTTATATCTAGATTCTTGGTCTTTTTAAGAATTGTAAATGTCCTAATGTCCTATTGCTCGATAAGGTATAATACCAATCATCTTTTATATCTAGATTCTTGGTCTTTTTAAGAATTGTAAATGTCCTAATGTCCTAATGTTCGATAAGATGCACTACCAATCATCTTTAATATCTAGATTCTTGGTCTTTTTAAGAATTGTAAATGTCCTAATGTCCTAATGCTCAATAAGGTACACTACCAATCATCTTTTATATCTAGATTCTTGGTCTTTTTAAGAATTGCATATGTCCTAATGTCCTAATGTTTGATAATGTACACTACCAATCATCTTTTATATCTAGATTCTTGGTCTTTTTAAGAATTGCATATGTCCTAATGTCCTAATGTTCGATAAGGTACACTACCAATCATCTTTTATATCTAGATTCTTGGTCTTTTTAAGAATTGTAAATGTCCTAATGTCCTAATGTTTGATAAGGTACACTACCGATCATCTTTTATATCTAGATTCTCAGTCTTTTTAAGAATTCTATCCACAATAAGTCTATATTGGACCATCCAAATTGCCACAAATATTATAAATTTCAAAAGCTTGAGGATTATTATATAAATTATTAAAAATAAAGCAAATCCATTAATATTGTTAAATGGGTTATAGTTTGATTAGTGAGGATGGTGTGTGTTATCAAGATATAAATTCCCCTGAAGTTTATTTTCTAATATAAGTTCATGCTTACTATTGGCCTTTGAATGTCACTATCTAAAGAGCTTTAATATAATAGAGTGTCCCATATTTCTAAAGCTGAATTAAATTTAATGATGTTTGAACAACTAACTAAAGTTATTTTAAAGAGATTTTATATTTTTATGTGAGCTAAAACATGTAAAAAGTCATATAGACTATTATACTTTTATCTTATATTACATCTATTTTCCTTCTCATTAATGTACTCTACTATAACTTGACCTACGAGATTGAAACTTTGATATGTCTCTATGTGATGTATCTTCCACCCAGTGAGTATATATACCTTCCTAACCTAAGGTTGGGAAAGAGACATACCAAAGAAGAGGAGGAATTGTGAGATCCCTCAGTATCTTGAATAATAGCTTGTTCAATAGCACTCTCAAGTAATACTTGTTTATCACCTAATCTATTAGAAGATCTTTAAAGATCACCTAATGCCTTGTAGTGATTATTCAATTTAATATCACTCTTGGAAGAGGATAGGATAAGGTTATATTGGACAAATGCACCTTGTCCAAGTCCAACATCAACTACGCCTTTTTCACTAACTAGGAGATCATAACAAAAAAATTAACATTACAAAGGGAAATCACTAGGGCTAGAAAAAGGTTCATTTGAGAACAAAATTATTTCATAGTTTGTTGAAGTGGAGGAATCAATTCTTCTAAAAGGGGTTTCAATAGTGCACACATTTAGTTCTCCTACATGACTATCTATTTCTTGAGATAACAAATAACAAAACTTGGTAATTAATGAAGTATTTCTCCATGAATTATGTGTTCATCAAGAATATGATAAGATGCAATTAATTTTTTGTTAGCATGCTAATAGATAAATCCTTATGAAGATGGTCATATCTCTTAGCTTGAATTTCATTGTGAGTTCCTTAACACTTAGAGAGAAAACAAGAAGAATGATTCACATAGCATCACACATCCTTGCCTTGGAAGTTTGGCATGTGGAATACACCTTTTCGAGGGTCCTTTAAATATGATATTATTTTTCCATTGCAACTTACCTCTCAATATGTGAAAGTAGATTTGGAATAGATTTAGTTATTTTATGTGAAATTTGAGAGGAGATTTACATAGACTATTGATGTAATCATTTGAACATATAGATCAATGTCAAAGACAAAACTTTAGATCACAAAGCATCACTTCGAGAACAACTTTGTTTGAGAGAAATCAAACATCTTGAGAACCAAAAATAGGTTATACAAGGGGTAAGACCTATATTTTCCTTCATTCCTTGCAATTGTTAAAAGAAAATATCACTTCCTACTTAATCAATCAGTCCTCCATTCTCAATAGTTCAATTACACTCTATCAATTCATAACTTTGTTGTCTTGCTAATAACACAATGCATTCTTTGAACTAATTTTTAAGATGTAATGTGATGCTTACACACGTATTTTTCCATAATATGAGATTAAAATATACATATTTTATACCACGAAGAGATTGAAAGGAAGCTCAATTATAGAGGCCTATCAATCTTCAACAAATACATGGCACAATATAACAACAAATTACCAAAATTTAGACACCTAAAATACTCTGTTAAATTTACTTAAAAGATGAAATAAGATTCCCCAATTGTAACCTCTCCTACTACCAAAACTATTTCAAAATAAAACAAAATTGTACTAAAACTATGTTTTGTCCAACACATCTTAAAAACCCAAATTCATTAATATTAATTATTTCTCTTTTGGCACATTCATAGTTTATCCTCCACTCTCCACTATATAGTGTTTGGGCACTCAAAATTTATTCTATTAAGCTTTAGAATAAAGGTTATGTATTTTAATATTCCAACACAGTCCAAACTTTATTTTCACAAAAACCGAGTAGAGAGGAATAAATATTGGGTTCTTTGCATGAAATTCATATCTCAAACAAGCAGGCTAAAATGTTTTAAATATCATTAGATTTTATTAAAATCAATGGACAATAGTTAGCTTCTATTTTCTTGTATAGAAAATGATATCTTGTTCTGAAAACAAAGACTATAATACATCTAAGGTGTCTCTGTGTGTTGTTGGGTTCTGGATATATTCCAGGTAAGTGACCAGCAAGTTGCTCCCGTCTATCTCAAAGCTGTTGAGAGGTCGTACTTTAACAGTTCTGATAAGGTATGATTGGAAATTTTGGATTAAGCAAAGGGTGATAGATACAGATAGGCACATCAGCTATTTTTAAATATTATCCATTTCAATAAGACAATTATTTACCACTTTTTGTTGTAGAGGAAGTTTAAAATTGCTATTAACTATTTGACCATTGAAATGGCTGATATTTAAATAGAGATAAACGCCTCATATTAGAATTCAAATATTGGCATTCTTGAAAACAGATCTCATGGTAGCATATGTGCAGGTGGTGAAACTTGCAGATGAGATTGAATGTATGTTCATTAAATATTTCACGGAGGATGACCGTAAAAAGGCCATGAAATTTCTAAGGCCAAAGCAAATCAAAGATTCTCACGCTGTAACATTTTTCATCGGTACGAATATCTTTGACAATTAGCAGAGCTAAGCATTGCATTTTTTTTTATGTGTAAGCAAAGAGGATGGTGATAATTTCAGAAACTGTGTAGGGTTGTTCACAGGATGCTTCTTAGCTTTATTTGTGGGTTATGCCATCCTAGCCCATTTGAGCGGAATGTATACAGATCCTACTCACTCTGGTTATATAGAAACTATTTACCCGGTTTTCAGGTTGGATTTCATTTCTGTCTCTCGTTAAGTGATTGCCAAATGAGCAACTATAAGTCAGATTATAAGTCTTTTGGTGTATGTGTGCATTGCATTTGCAGCATGTTTGCGTTGTTAAATCTGCATATATTCTTATATGGGTGCAACATCTTCATGTGGAGGAGCGCAAGAATCAACTATAGCTTCATATTTAAATTTTCGCGAAATATTGAGCTAAAATACAGAGACGTGTTCTTAATGTGATCAACTCTGATGACGGTGGTGGTGGCAGCCATGGTTGCTCATCTCACACTGCGGGCCAACGGATTCTCTTCACTTGAGACCGATGCGATTCCTACTTTGTTATTGCTGGTATCGATTTCTTCAATTTCATTATTATTGTTGGATTAATCGTCACACTTCTGAAAATTGATCTTTCAAGTAGATTAACCGTCACTCTTGGTTTAGGTGAAGGTATTGGTTTAAAAAGTTAACTAACACTTACAAGTTTTGGTGTAACAACAAACCTACACCTTCACTTAGAATGATAATTAATCTACAAAATCAATTAAAAATGGGGCGCTTAGCCGAACAGGTTGATTTAATTTGGATTTGCACCAACCAAATGTGTTGGAATGATTGGCAGGCTTTCGTTTCTTTGCTGTTTTGCCCTTTGTATATTGCATATAGATCTACTCGCTTTTCCTTCCTCAAGGTTATGAGGAATATCATTCTTGCACCGCTATACAAGGTATGCAATTTTTTATCACCCCTTTGAATATTCTTTCACCGCTATACGATTTTAATATATTATTTCAGAAAGATTTTCGGAAAGAGATATAGTTGGCTGATGTATCATCATCTCTGTGCTACAGGTGGTCATGACAGACTTTTTCATGGCTGACCAACTAACGAGCCAGGTTATTTTAGCCTACCCAGTTTCATGCTAGCATTTTATTCTCAAAATAATGTCTCATTTATTAAACCTCAGCTGGATATATTATTTCAGGTGACACTGCTACGGCATTTAGAATTCATTGCGTGCTATTACATAGGAGGAAGTTTTAGATCGGATGATTACGGTAATTGCACACACAATAAGACGTACAAGGTAATGGCTTATGTTGTTTCGTTTCTGCCCTATTATTGGCGAGCATTACATGTTTGTTTCTCCACTCTAATGAATACAATATTTTGTTCTAAAGCTTGAACAGCCTGAGACATCTAAAATTTCTAATAAAAATCTGTCATGGGTGCCTGGTTTGGGTGTGCACAGTGTGCGAGGAGATGGGTTGAAGAAGGAGATGCAAATCATCTGGCAAATCTAGGAAAGTATGTGTCCACCATATTTGCATTTGGCGCAAGGTTAACATATGCTATGTATCCAAATACCTGCTGGCTTGTACTTGTCGTCCTTACCTCAACTATTGCAGCAATATACCAGCTGTACTGAGATATTGTTAAAGACTGGGGATTGCTTAATCCCCATTCCAAAAATCCTTGGCTAAGAGACGAACTCATTCTCAAGCACAAGACTATATACTTCGTCTCTATAGTAAGCCATACATCTTTATAACTCTCATTGGCATGAAGATAAATATTTACTATTTTTTTATTGTGAATGATGTGTAAAATTGATACCATTGAAATAGATGAGGTTTAAGTAGAATGCACTGATAGGTGTTTTCGTTTGAACATACAGGCATTAAATTTCGTACTTCGACTTACATGGATACAAACGATCATGCATTTGAACCTGGGGAGTTATGGCTACAGTGTAATTGATTTCGTCTTGGCATCCCTTGAGGTTCTCCGACGTGGTCATTGGAATTTCTACAGGTATACACACAGCTTTCAATTTATTAGTCTGTAGGAGTATGCAGCCAAATTCAAGGTATCAATGGATTTTGATCAATTGTTCGTCCAGGTTGGAGAATGAGCATTTGAACAATGTGGGTAAGTATAGAGCCGTGAAGACTGTGCCCTTACCATTCCGTGAGCTGGAAGGGGAGTGATGACGATCAGTAAACATCGGACCATTCCGTCCAACCAAGCAAGCCCTTGTGTTAAATGTTACTCGTTTGATAATGTACATAACCACTATTAATTGTATTTACGTACTATTTCTTTCAAGGGAAACCCTAGAATCAAGGTATTATATTATCGGAACATTTAGATCCTCGAACCTGACTAAAGGGTAAATATTACAAGGAAATTATGATGAATAATCGCAACCAATGAGTTTGAATGGCCAATTACTAGTAAGGAGTTCTATGCACTCATGCTTTTCTTCTTTATTAAGGTACTAGATGGAGCTCAAGAATTAGTAAACAAACAATAAGGGACTTTAGACTACAAGGTGTATAGTGATTAAGGGCTACTGTGAAAAGCTACACTTTTATATAGGGACACTTATCTAGCTGAAAGAGGAAAAAAAGTGAGTTATAAAGTTTTGGTTAGGTGTATACCTAATTAATGAATATAATATATGCTACTTTATGTCAAATATGATAATGAATGAATATTCAAGTATGTAATATATAATAAAATAGTAAAAGTCTCTACTCAATCATAAGATTAAAGAATTTTACTTTTTTAAATTAAAATTGTAGATTAGGGTTGCAAAATGCACTATTCATGACTTCTCAATTCCTAAATAAATAGTTAAAAATTGATTCAATAAAGAAATATAAATCCCTACAATAGATGTATTTATATAAGTTTTTTGTAAAGATTCACAAGATAGGACCAAGATTGTGGAGCCATTGGGTTCCCAAAACAATGTCATAACCTCCTAGGGGAAGGGTGAACATGCCAAATTTGAGAGTGTAGTCTCCCATGGAGATGAAAACATTTTGACACTTACTAGGTTACAAGGTAGGTTCCCCCATTGGAAATAATTACTTCAAAGCTAGAACAAGGGTGGATAAAACAATTTTCTTGTTTAGCCAAGTTAGGGTCAATAAAATTATGAGACTTGTTGGAATCAATGAGAACTGTGAGAGCCTATTTCTTTAAAAAACTCTTTGACCCTCATGTAGATAGAGTGGATATTCTAGCCAATACATGCATATATATTTTAAGAGGACCATCAACAGGGGAATCCTCAATCAAGGGTAGATCCTCTTCCTAGGATTCTTTGGCATCTTCATTCATCTACCTTTGGTGTAGATTCCACATCAAGTAAATATAACTTTGTTCGGCATAATGATGTCCAAGGGTAAATTGGTCATCATAATTTAACACAACCCTTTGTCATGATGAGACCACATTTATACTTCACTAATCGGTTTGATTGGTGTGGCACATGGGGTGGGATTAGAGATAGGATGGTTCACCATTTTAGGCTTAAAGGGGGTGAACTTGGATAAGTGAAGCTAAGTTATTAACTTATCATCTACAAGTTTTACCAAACTTGTGGCTACCATCATATCCTTAGGTTTGAACATTTTGAGCTCAGCTTAAATTTCCTCAAGGCCACTAATGAAACAACTAGTGAAGAAAGCATTTGTCAAGCCTTCAACTTGGTTGGAAAATTTCTCAAATTCAATTTGGTAGTCATTCATAGAACCAAGTTACGACAATTTGGTTAAAGATCTTGTAAAATATTCATAGGGACTAGGGCTGATGTGAACCAAAAGAAGCTCTACAAAATTAGTCAAATAGGTTTAGGATTGGCCTTGATGTACCATTTGTACCACTAGATTGGTTCTTTTTCCAAGTTGAATAAGGAAATAGGGACCATGTTCCACTAAGGAGTATTATGGACAGTAAATATTATTTAGTATTAGAATTTGTAGGATCAATAAGATGAATGCTAATCACAAATTTGAAGTAAATTAAAAGTCAATATGACAAGTACATATAGCCTTGAGTAACCTTGAGTTAATGGGAGTCAATCCCATAACTTAAGGAGATCTCAAGTAGATGTGGCAAGCTAAGTGGAGTGAAAGAGTTTGAAGGACTCTTTCTAACTGCCACACACCCAGCTGAGGTGTCTTATGCCATGTGCATAAAATGAGGCTTCCAAATATGGCCAAATGAAAGCCAAATTAAGCCAAATGAAATGTGTACACTAATACCCCCCCTTAAACACAACTTAGGTCGGTGAAAAAGATGGGTCCCAGCAACTAGGCCTGATCAGGTACCCATGTACAAAAGCATCTCTCATAAGGTGGAGAAAGGAAGAAAACCCTGTGGAAAAATTTTCCTCCAAAAGAGAGAACAAAAAAAAGTGTACTGGACACGACTCGATAGAAGTGCACTTGACACAATACAACTAAAAGTAGTAGTCTTGCAATACTTGCAAGATCTATGTGTGGAATGTCGATTGCATGGCATATGGCTACAATCCAAATCCAAGGTGAAGTCCTGCTTTGAAGATTATGACAAAGCCTTCTGTGAAGCAACTCTAAAATCTGTAGAAGCAAATGAACTGATATCAATCTTTTGCTGTGATGAATCTACTCTAAATGCACATATAGCATTAGGTGATAGTGATGTTGTAGTAAAAGTGTTTGTGACACATCTCAATACAATGTGAAAAAAAATGTTGAAGAATGATGAAGTAGTAGTGGAAGTGATCTTGACATATCTCTGTGGAAGTGCACTTGGCACAACTCTAAAAGGCACTCGACACAACTCTATGAACCGCCCCATAATTCAATATTTTTATCCCAATATTAGTTGTAGCACTTTATAAATTAGTGCATGAATAACCCCCATAATTGAAAAAGTGGAAAGAAAGTGCGGAAGTGTTCTAGACATGACTCAATGAAGTGCTCTTGACATGATTCTATGGAAGTGCTCTTTGGCACAACTCTAAAATGTTCAAGGCACATTCTATACACCCCCCAAGATTCAAGATTAAGTGACCCCTCAGATTTGTGGCACTTTATAACTTAGTGCGTTATTACAAGATAAATAGGTTAGATGCATGGGAAATGTGAAAATATTCACTTTTACAAAAAACAGTGCTCAATTTCGAGCTAATGAGCAAAAGTTATCACAAAAAAAAATTCCCACAAAATAGACCTATTTTAATAAATTGGCACTAATTAGCAAAAAAAATGCCCATGGTGAGAAGGAAACTAACCTTCCAATGACTCATTGGATTCGGCAAAGAATGAAGAATATAATGTTTTAATTTTGTGAGGGGGAATTGGCCTCCTGCCAAATAGTTAAAAGAAACAGGGGTGTCTAAGTGGGAGCAACAGAGGCAGCTAGAAGAGAGCTTCCAAAGGTCATGGGGCGAACAGAGGAATTTGGGGTCGAAATTGCACTTCACAGGTAGACTTTGAGGCTGTGTATGGTGTCCTCTCTGTAGAGGTAGCCAGAGAATGGCGGCCAGATGACATGCAAGAGTCGATTTAACGCCTTTCTCAGACTAAATCTGCCTTCGCACGGCACAAATTAAGAGTCGATTTGCTTCGTGGCTCAGATGTGTGTGACCGCTGCTATGTCTGAAGGTTGTTCGTTCCTGGGCTTCTGAGAGTGGGGCATCTAGGCCCTTTGCAAACCCTACTCTTAACAACAACAAAAAAAACAGTCAAAAACTAAATGCCTTCAAACAGATCCACGAATGCTGTGAGGGTTTGGGTGTGAATACAACTTGCCCATGTCGCCATCACTATTCTCCTTCCTCAAATGTCGCTTCCTAGTACCAAACCGGACACAGCCCACAATCGGGCCTCTCAACAGGCTGATTTTCTCAGACGTGGACCTCGGGCAGATCGTTAAACTTGAACAGAGAAATGGGTGCTGAGAGAGGAAACATCCACGCTGAAGTTGAATAGGAGATTTCACACCTTGTAGGGACACCAACCGGCCACAATAACCCTCTAATCGCCAATAATGGCAGTCAGAAACCACGAATCAGAGGCTTTGATAATGGCAAATATCTTCACAAACAACAATGAAGCCATCGATCAGAGGAATTCAAATAGTCCGAGAGGCCAAAAAATGAACCAGAGATTCGCCAAATGGCCTGCAAAATTCAATGACTTTGTGACTCCAAAATGAACTAGCAAACAAACTCAAATTGTTCTATACCATATTAGAATTTGTAGGATCTATAAGATGAATGCTAATCACGAATTTGAAGTAAATTGGAAGTCAATATAAGATGAATGCTAATCACAAATTTGAAGTAAATTGGAAGTCAATATGACAAGTACATATAGCCTTGAGTAACCTTGAGTTAATGGGAGTCAATCCCATAACTTAAGGAGATCTCAAGTAGATGTGGCAAGCTAAGTGGAGTGAAAGAGTTTGAAGGACTCTTCCTAACTACCACACACCTAGTTGAGGTGTCTTATGCCATGTGCATAAAATGAGGCTTCCAAATATGGCCAAATGAATGTCAAATTAAGCCAAATGAAATGTGTACACTAATATTTAGCACAATAGATCCAACTAGTAGGGTCTGACCATCGAATTTGGAGAAATCAATTTTGGGTCCTTGAGGCATTATGTTGGAGTGAGAACTAGCATTGGTATGATCAAAGAGGTCATGGAAGGATTCAGGACCGATCAATTAAGCAATTGAGAGATTTAATAAAGGAGGAGATGCAAGACTCAAATTTCTCTTTAGTAATTATTGTAGCATCAATTTCCTTTAGGTGGGTATTCACCATTAGGAGAGGTCCTAAATTGGATGAAATAAAGTGTACTAGAGTTATATAGAAAAATGATTATCTTGAAGAGAGGATCATAATAGGACAATCGATCGAAGGATGATTTTTACGTGTTCGACTAGACTATCTCAATATGGTTCTAGTGCAAAGAAATAACCCAACTATGCATAATAATGATAGAAGCAACAAGGCCCATAGCACACAATCCTACTAATCACAATATGACTAAAAACTATAGGCAGCTAATACTGTGTATAATAGTCACTAGTGGTGGTGTTCTCCAAGTCCAAATAGGATGGGATAGGAAAATAGAATGAAAAAAAGGAAGGTCTCTAGAAGGAGTGTCTAGTATGTGAGTCCATAGATATACTAATCTAGATGAATCAAGTATGATGTGAGTAACTTCCCCAAGCCAACTACTTACCATTGCATTATAGGTTATAGATAGCCAATGGCTTCCTAAGGCTAGGTTTCAAAAACACCTATAAGTTCTTCCACCTAACAAAACTTACACACAAGACCTGGGAATAGAAACCTTTAAAAAAGGGGCTCCTTATTTTCTTCAAGGAAAATAGGGTGTGTTATGCTAGAAACAATAAGGACATCGGTAATACATGGTAGTACTTCTATCTAAGAACCTTTTGATTCCTAATGATGAATAAATATATGGAAAGGTATATTATGGTTATTATATCTCCAAATTTTAATTGCACCTAATCATTACTAAAATTAAATGATAAAATAAAATCCACATTAATTAAATAAATAAATTATTTAATTAAATCATCACTTAAAATTCCTCTTTTCTAGGTTCTTTGAACTTGGGGATAAAAAATGGAGTGAAGAGAAATTGGTGAAAGATGTACAGAAGAGGTAGAAAAAAGGGCAGAACAATCGCCTCATAAACCCATGGTTATAGAAGGAGTTCTGGAGAAGGAAACAGATAACAACCAAAATAGATTTAACCCCCGATCTTGGGCGATGAAAGTAGAAGAGGAAATCTCGAAGGATAAGATCAAAATTAGGGCACAATCGGAAGCATGGATCAACTCTGCAAAACATCAAAGACCCGCCAAACAGAATTATCAATATAGGGATGAAAGGAAAGAGTAGGAAGCATTCTGAATGAATGGGAACTTCAGGAGAAGATAGGAAAATTGGGATTCTCCAGGTTTTTTTGAGAGAAGGGTAAAAGCACAATAGTGTGTCACACTTTTGGCTAAATAAATAATTTCGAGCAAATCATTTACGCACAATTTATTTACGCTTGGTTTTGTTACACTTGAAACCACATTGCACCTATGTGGCGCCTACGTGGTTGTACATTTCCTGGTGGAACCTTATCAGGCAGTACATTTATGCCCAGTTAGGTTTCGAACGTAACCAAAGAAAATAAAAATAAAAAAGGTGAAAATGTCATTTTCACCCGGATTGAGACAGTTTTGAAGTGTTCCTCTAGGAGCCCACAATGGACGGCAAGCCCCCCTTTATTCAACTACACTGCGCCACCTCCAGGTACCATCACTGCAACTCCACAACACCCACGTGCACAAATGGATATATAAACTATACCCACCTGCAGAGATGTGCATATACCCTAATCGTAATATACATAAGATTATACTGTATGCATGCTGAGAATGTGTCACAGAAATGATCTATATTTGTGTGAACTTGTTACAGAGAATGATTCCATCCCACAGAGGAAGAACGCAAAACCCCAATTCTACTTGTCGACTGCAAAATCCTATATGAATTTTTACAGTTTGTTCAAAATCTCTCCTTTCATATGATATAGTCTTTTCTCCTTCGTATGATACTTGGTCTTTTTTAAAATGACTACATACTACTATACCTGGTTTTTTTAAAGAACTATATAGCTATATTTAGGCATTTTTACTATAAAATACAATTGAAATTTTAAAAAGACTGTATTATATGAAAGTAGAGATTTTGGACAAACTGTCAAAATTCATATAGGATGAGGGATGGACAGAATCAAAACTAGAAGTAGTTTGTAGGGGCATGCCCTTGTTGAAGATTGTCTTCAATGGATAATCTTCTTAGCAAAATTATAATTTATCTTGATGCATTTGGCCATGATAATTATATGTTTCTTAGTGTTCAAAGATTCAAAATTGAAAGCACAATAGCACTCGTTGGCTTGACTTCTGATCTGTACCTTACTATAATTCAAGAATCAATGGGGATATTATATTCTTTATTATGTTTTTCATGATTTCTTAGGGTAACAATGTCATTTGAGAAGAAAAATAGTAGGGATTCCCTCTTAAAACTAGGGAAAGAACTCAGTTTAATAAAACAATAGAGGAAATTACAAAGACAGGCCAAAAAGGAAGCAAAAACATGAATGTCTAAGTTGCTTAAAGGTTGGGACAACAAGGAGGCTTTCATAGGAAACCAACAACATATTTCAAATAGGTTTCCAATTGAGAGTAAATAAAGTTTGAATGCAGATCTCCCAATTTGTAGTAAGAAATTGGGTGGATAAGTTGTCCTTTGTGTTTGACAAAATGCATTTATTCCTTGGTTTCTTTGCATACATTTATCTCAAATTTTGACATGTTTTTATCTTTCATCACATATGTCACATTCATCCTTGACACACTTATGACTTTATAAAAATTAAAATGAATAATTAGTGAGATATTTTTTATAAGTTTAATAAGTAATAAATGGTTTTTTAATTCTATATTAAAAAAATTAAATTTTTTTTATGATGTTATTTCCATAGTAATAAGATCTACACCTATCCCACATCCTTGTCAATTCATTCTGAAAATAATAAAAATGCCTTGAATTAAGTAGGTTAATGAATATGATGTAAGGGCATCCTAGTTTTACAAGTACTAATGTATCAACTAAGAAGAGATGTTTTTTTATTTTTTAGAGTATTATTATGTTGTAGTTTCTTAAAATGTGATTAGATTTATAGATTATATATTTTTAGTTTAAATTTGAATTCCTGAGATGAGATGTAGTAACGTATAGAATATGAATGTGGCTTTCTTGTTGCATAAATATAAAAATAGTCATATAACATTCTTTAATCTTAATAAATGGTATAAATCATATGTTAACAATTTAAATATAATTTTCACTATAAGTTGTTGGTTAATATTTTAGAGTTAGAAGTTTATGATTGCTTATTTAGAGATAGAATAAAAGAAGGATTGTTTAATTATCTTCAATATTCATCTAAAGTAGGTCCAGTCATATGGATGCGAGTGTGCTATTTATGGATGTGTTATTTTACCATTGTTATATTTTCCCTCCATTGGATATGTTGGTGCTTACCCTCTCCTATTAGAGATGTTAATGGCATTTACCCACACACTTCATAATGATCCTCTTCCTTGTGATAACAATGAACATCTATTTAGCAAAATATTATTATGTGATTCTACCACACCCCTTTCACTTATGTATGACAAATTAGTAGACCTATTGATGATACATCCTTTAAATGACATGTTATCCCTATGTCCATAGATTCATCTAATTTGAATGAATTACCTTATTTCATACATCATGATGAATATGTTGGAGTCTAGGACAACATTGAGAGGGGGGTGAATCAGTGTTGTATAAACTTTACAACTTTTTGCACCTATTCACTTACAAGATAAAGAGAGAGGAAAACATCAATGATCTATTAAACACATATGCACAAGTATGATAATGAAAGGTATGAATCAAGACTTTAAGATAAAATCATTAGGGCACATGGACACATAAAGATAGACAATAAATATAACACCTGATTTGATGAATAGAAAACCCTCAAGGGGAAGAAAAACCACTCTAAAATGCCTCACTGGATTAATCATGAAAATCACAAGTTATGGAGCCTCACTGGCTGATGAATATGTCTCACATGACATTTAAAGGATGTATCATCAAGAGGTATACTAATTTGTCATACATAAGTGAAAGGGGTATGGTAGAATCACATAATAATATTTTGCTAAATAGCTATTCATTTTATTTCTTTTACACTTTCCCATGGTACTCCACTATTAGGACCTACCCAAACTGGTTAGACTTCTATAGGGAACCTAGCTCTGATACCACTTATTGGAGTACAAGACAACACTAAGAGGGGGGGTGAATTAGTGTTGTATAAACTTTTACAACTTTTTACACCTTTTAATTTACAAGACAAAGAGAGAGGAAGACATCAATGAATTGTTAAACACATATGCACAAGTGTGATAATAAAAAGTATGAATCAAGACCTTAATAACAAATCATTAGGACACATGAACACATGAAGACAAACAAAAATCATAACCCCTGATTTGATGAGTGGAAAACCCTCAAGGGGAAGAAAAACCACTCTGAAATGCCTCACTAGTTACAAACAAATCTCACTGATCATACAAACCTCACTGGCTACAAAGAGGTCTCACTAACCATACAAGCCTCACTGGCAATAAACAATTATTTTGGACACAATACAAAGAATACAGAGGGTTTCTCTATTTCAATATAAACCCCTGAATTTGCATATCCCTTTGCAATCACACTCAATTCAATCTGCACACTATCTCTGCACAATCAATTCACTTGATGCACAATCAATTGCATATTGTCTTCATACTTGACATGGTTCAATTTGTAAGTTTGTTGCATAATGTATTCATCCTTTGTTCGATTCAATCTTGCAAAAACATGATCTCATACATCTCTCAAATCATATACAAAAATCATGATTCATCTGTATTTTCTCTTCAAAAGAATCTTCACAAAAATGTCTTCATCACTACATATTGGTCCACTCAAAAATTCATCCATCAATGTACCTGCAATACCATTATATAAAAATTGAATGTCCTTTCATGACTTTTCACATTCTTTTTCTTCTCTAATTTATTTTCACCTTCACAAAAATAAATCTTCAATGAATTTTAATCATTTTTCCCCTGTTCAAAAAAATTGAAACAATTTCTCTCCATATTTCTTCTCTTAAAAAATCATCTCCAAAAAAAATCATTATCCTGCAATAAAATAACTTTTCATATTCCTCTGTGCATATTATTTTCTCAACACTTCAATAACCCCTTCAATTTCTTCTTCTTCTTTCTACAAATATCTTCAATCTGAAAAAAAAAAAAAAAATTATTAATCTTATGACTCCATAATAAAATAATGTCTAAAAAAGAATATTTACTTCATAATAAAACTCCTCCTTTGTCTCTTTAATGCCTTGAGATCTACAACAACAATATCTTTAAATCATTTTGCATTGAAAGAATAATAATTCTTTCATCGTAATCTTTCTTTCATTTTCTTCAAACCTTCTCACAATCTCCATGAGAAGACAAAAAAAACTTTTAAACTTTACTCATCACTGCTCATTATAAAAAGAAACTTCCTCCTTTCTAATCTTTGATGCATAAGAAGACACAAAAAAATAGAAAGAAAATATTCATAAAATCTCCTTAAAAAACTCAAATAAATTTGCTTTTTTAAAAGACTAAAAAATAGTCTTTCCAAACTGCACATTATTGTGATGTTTCAATGCACGTTAATATGGCAGCCCAAGGGAGGAGGTCAAAGTTCAAATGTCGGCCTTAGATCTTGAAAAACCCACTCTCTTCATTTTAAATTTGAGCCTTTGATTTACTATTGGCGCCCATTGCAAAAGGATACAACTTGTTCTAATGGTAGAAGGGCTTGAGGGGACCGGTAGATGGAATGTCTTAAGACCCCTTCAAAAGGTAATCTTAAGTTATATGACTTGTAACAGTAGGTCACTTTTAAAATATAACAAAAAGTGACTTCAACATGTGACGGGAACACAAAAGGCTTAAAGATATAGGAGATCTCTAGGGTTTTTAGGATTTAGAGGTAGAATAGAAGTTCTTCTTACTTTAGTTAAAACATATGTTTATGCAATGAACATGTCCTATTGTAATATTATCTTTGCAACTAAAACATGCCCCAACATAGCATAATACCTTTACAAGACAGGAGGATAATGATGAACACAAGTGGACAGATACAAAGCACAACTCCATTTATAATCATTCAAGTGACGTCTTCACTACAAGAGCACATGAACTTACATCATCTAGATCTCCATTGATCTATTATTCCTCATCATGTGTTGTGACCCTTATCACTTTATGAACACCTGAAAAATGAGCAACAAGAAGTAGATCTAGAAATATGAAGATGCACACATCATCATGATGAACATCATGAATAACAAGGTAACCATCACTCTCTCAACAAGCAACATTTTTAAGCTTTGTATGATATACTACATACTATCAAAAATGTACTACCAAAACATCATGTCACCACTATATGATCTTGATCCTGATTATAAAGTCATCCTGAAGTGAAGCATTCACAGCATGAAACAACCATTGTCATAAAGATGAGTAAGCATCATGAGATGATCCAACTCATAACATCTACATCTGATGATGATCAACCGAGGTCATTTGTACATTATGAACAACCTCCTAGCACATGAACTTTTTAAAGTGAATCATGAAGAATATCAACATGATGAGAACTAATACCAAATCATTGGACCATGACAGCACCAACTCCTTGATGTCTTAACTACTGCAATAGTGATCTAATAATCTTTAATCTGTCCATCATCCTACATTAACAAGTCTGATCTAACAATTAATATCAAGGCATCAAACCGTACCTACTTCCTTCAACCCTGCCATCATGAGAGATCTGCAACATTAGAAAGCATCATGAGATTTGCATCAATATTATAGGCCAATGACAAGTAACTCTCAACACTTGATAATAATCATCTTGAAGCATCATAATAACTCAAGTATGAGTGATCATATGACAATCAATGACAACACAACATGTATGAAAATCAATGACAACTCAAGCTATCACGTATGAATATCTCTCTGATCAACAATGACAACACCTTTTTGACATCAATGACAATCAACCTCCATCAAAGTATAGTGATGACCATTCTTCTATATTTATGGTGAATCTATGGATACTTGCAATAGTCTATTGCATAATCTTGTTCTACATGATAACAACTTATCCCTTGATTATAATTCATAATCTTCTCATGTACCCTTCATTAATACATTGAAATGTCTCATCCTACATTACATAAATATATTATGTGACTTAGTGATGAACTATTGCATGATGACTATGATGGATCTACCAATGCCACTTACTTGTAAAGTCATTGACTTGCTAATTATGAAAATTTAGATGATATATTATTGATTAGTGAGTTTAGATTATACTTGAGTGGTAGAGCTTTACAAGGGTTTGATTCATCTTTCTGGCTTTGTACACTTCCTTCATGAACGTGGCCCATGCTTTTATTGCATATATGAGTAGCCTTAATTCACATGAGGATAGTATGTACTTATAAATGACTTCTAATGAATTATCATTTGATCCTAATCATCCTTCTATCCATATGGTCCATGTCTCTCCTATATGCTACTTTCATGCGGCCCTCAATTCACATGATCATAATTTAGTGGGGCATACACATCAAAGGTTAGGAAGAGGACAAGATGTTAACTTATCGACACCAAGGCCATCTATTACACATGAAAATTGATATAAAATTTATAAATTAGTTAAATGGATATTAAATTTATAATTAATACACTTATAAAAATTAGTTGAATTTATAAAATTATTAATTAAATTGATATAAAATAATTAAATTTATATGAAATTTGATATAAAGGTTATAAATTAATTAAATTTAAGAAACTATTTAGTTAACTAATCTAATCTAATATTAGATCAATGGAATTCATAACTTTTTAAAGTATAAAATATAGTTATGAAAAATAAATATACAAGATCCATGAACATATCAAATAGATCAAATATGTACCATATATGAATGTATATATAATGATCCTTAAAATTATGCAATGTTCATGTGTATCAAATATAAAAACACCATACAATATATAAATTCTCATCTCCTAAATCTACAATGATAAGGTATGTCTCCTAGAAGAGCAAACTTTAGAGTGTAAACTACTATCCCCTGAGTGTTGGTGTGAACCATCCTACATGCACATGTGTGTACATGTAAGCACATATGTATGCATGTAAAAAACATGTAATTGATTTTTAAATATTTATTACAAAAAAATAAAAAATGTACAAGTATTATCTCACTTCTTGAACACTATCCTAATCTAAATCATGGTGATGTACAATGCCACTCTAGCTAACAGGAACATTCCCAAATAACCCTTGTGTCCACAAAAACATATGTTTTAAAAATTAGTAAAAGTTCAAAATATCTAGACATTGAATTATATACAAAAGGTCTTAATTTATACCTCTTTGCTTACAAGAGGATCATCATGGTGTTCCAGATCTTTGTAACATGGATCATATATATCAACATTAGTATCAACAATGTATCATCTACTAAGTGTTACATGGAATCACCAAAAAGTGTATATATCGCTGCCCCTAACAAATCAACCAAACTCAAATGCTTCGAAGGCATGGCCTCCAACATCATATCTGCATAGATTAAGATATGCTTAGAATGGCTAACTACATCAAGTATGCCATGATTAGTAGATGTATAACCACCATGAGTAGCTGAGGCAATTCCAAAAAAATTAACTTTGTCATTTTCCTAACAACATTATATGTGTGATAGGATTGCACTTTTGTCCATCCAAAAACCATTGAAAACCCCAAATATAGTCATTTGCATTTACTTGGTCTTCTCAAATTTACATTCATTTCAATAGGAAAAATCTATTTGTTGAAAATGGGAAATTTGAACTTTAATGTATTTTAATTCAAAAGGATAGCTTTGCCATTATAGAAATAGATTAGTGAGTTTTGTATTTACATTTATTTCAATAAAACTTGCATTTTTATTGAAGATCTGAAATCTAACTACATTATTAGTTTGAAAATATGAACTTGGCAAGATGTATTTGAAATATGTGCACATACTTGAAACCTGCTTGCCTTGGTGTATTTGACCCACAATAACTAATTTAGTATAAATAAGAACACATAGGTTGTTTCATGTTTTATACTCCTTGTTGCATGTCTTGATTTAACATAAATGTTTAGATTGAATGTATTTAATTTTTTAATTTTAAATGTTTATATAGTTTTATAACTAATTTAAATGTGTAGATTGTTCATATGTATTTAATTCTTAGATTTTAAATGTTTTTAGTTTTGTTAATTTAAATGTAAAAATTGAATACATATAAATTCATTTTATAAATTAAATGTACAAATTTTTTAAAATGCAAAAATTTGCATACATGGCATCTCATCATAGTGATGGTCATAATAGTGAGCATAATAGTGGTGATGCACATAGTGTTAGGAGTGACTTATATGCTGCCACTCTTGATAGACTCAATAATGCTTTGACACATTTAGATCAAACAATCCATAGTACACCAAACCTGTCTAATAAAGATAGGTTGGTGGGGACTAGAGCAGAGTTTGTCTGTATGATTGACATAGTCAAATCATACAATCCCTATGATGATTTGAGTATTGAGGATTTTTATGTGTCAATTGCTAGCACTGTTATTGGGACAGTGAAATGGCCAACAGTTAATAGGGTCGTTTCATTGGATATGGTGCATAGTATGTTTCCACATTATCACGGACATGACAAAGTTTAGGGCTATTTTGTCACCAGGTGTACAGATGTTGTTGTTGCACCACTTATATATCCTAAGTGATTAGAAGAACATCATAGATGGCCACACAATGATGAGTTGGCATTATATTTTTGTAAACAATTATTTGTTGTTGTTCATTTATGACTTGATGTTGATTTCATATCTATCCCTCGACATGTAAGATGGGTTATGGGAAGTTTTCAGAGAAATTCTGACGTCCTAATCAGGATCCGCCTAAAAATAAGAGGGCATTAGTGGGTCGCAACCTTTTGTTACTTCCCAAAAGGTTGAATCTAGGATAATCAGTTGAGGCAATAGTTGCATCATCTAGACAGTACATTTTTGAGAGTTTAGGTTCTATTGCCAGTGATGTTAATTGCTTGGCATCAGATCATGTTGGTAGATATATGTTGCATCCACGCACCAACATAGGATCAGTTGATTCGACTTCCACTAGTTATGATCCTTACATACGTGCTGACATAGTTTCACCACGTGATGTGGCATAGACTTCTGGAGAGAGTGCTTTAAGCAGATTGAGTACATGTCTAGCGTAGGATCTACTTTCTACATATCAGTTTGTCAGTTCAGAGTATGGGATCCCTCTCGAAACCATGTCCACATTTGTCAGTCAGTGCAGTGATCAGCAAGCTACACATATGACTAACACAGTGCCTTCATAGCAAACTCCATCATAGCCTAATGCTGGTATTGTGCCACCTTACACACTAGGATCATTCCATGGACTTTTGTTTAAGGATAACATTGCGATGACCATCGATTCATCTAAGCTTAGTGGGATTAGGAGGGTCATCCATGGAGCTACATAGGTTGTTGATGACGAGGTATAAATTTTAAATTTTGTGTTTAACAACTAGTATAGCTTGATGGGCTAATATAAATCCCAGAGTACCCAGTGTTAGCAAACCTAGCTCTGATACCAGATGTAACGCCCGCCTTGTACACCTTAAAGAAATACACTCTTATGCTATATGAAACAGGAATTTTTTTTTTAAATGATTAAGATATCAAAGAAATGTTAACATAACTAATTACAACATATTCTCTAAGGATACAAGGCTGCATTACTTTACAAACCAACTAACATAATTTAACATTCATCAGTAACTGATCTAAATCCAATGCATAATTGAATAACTGATTCATATTCATTACATATCGTCAGATAATACAATCTACATGATCAAAAACATAACTGAAATGCTTTTATTACACATAAGTACATCATGGCATCATTACATTGCCATTTTCAGACTACATCAGGATGACTTACATTATGAATGATCTGTTACACAAGTCTGGTACAAAATAATACACATACATCTTCATCAACTGGGACAAGAACAACTGGAACAAATCTTTTCTGCATATGAACTTGACAAAGGATAACCAATGGATAATAAAGCTCTTCCACCCGACCATGTGGAACCCTAAGGTCCACCCCCCGAGCTAGGAGTTAACATGAGGTCCCAACAATGTCAGTCAGGTAGGCAAAAGACAAACAAGAACAAAGGACGACCAAACGCCAATACTACACATGGCAATAACATAAACAACACAACACAACTTAACTTCCAGAGGTGAAACATAACGTAAGTGGAGAGACCAAACAAGGAATGCTAGGTTGTAGTAGGGAGAGTGTCATCGCACGGTCCTAGCATGGGTTATCCTGACAGCCTCTCACTAGGCGCCGGCCCCATAGGGTGACACATGCGGAATTGACCTTCCTTTCATGAGGACAAGGAAGTCAATCATGCCAACCAGGCCTTCTCTACCCATCCTTAGTCTATACAAGCACTACAGGCCATGGGAGAGGAATCCATTAATCTTGTTTAATGTGAAAACTACCCTTAACCCCCTAGTTCATTTTAGGTTATCACTTAATTAATCTACTTTCAACGGGTTATCCTAACTACCACTTTGGGCGCCGGCCCCACGTTGAAAGCCACTCTCCTTCCTAACACCTAGTAAACCCTAACCACCATACAAGGCATTATAGCAATACACATACATGTTCATTGCAAGGCATAAACCCTCTTGCATTACAAACAGAATCATAACACCAATTGTTATCCATCGCCTATAGCATTACAACATTTTACACTTTTATAGATACCAGGTCTCTCCAAACAACAATTACGACAAAACGGATACAAGATAAATATAATTAGAAGAACAATAATACATCCCCAAGGGAGTACATTCGTCATTCACAATGTCTTTTATCCCAGACAAACAAATAAATCACAACATTCATGAAGAGCCTTTCTACACATCATGATGGATTTAGAATATTTACATTCTCTCACAACACCATAACCAAATTCCTTATACATGACAAAAGGCGACACGACTTCAATAACTCAGGACACTTATCAACACATTACATGAAGTCGAAACACAACAACCTTGGCCTCTGGAAATGAACCCTTGACAACTTACACCTTGACCATTTCATACAATTTCAATTCACACTAACTAATTATCTAATACCTTTAAATCAAATTTCCAATACAATAATTATATACCTAATCCTTAATCCATTATCTTAACAAAAAGAAGAAACCATATTAAAACCGATGTCAATCTAAATCAAATTTCATTAACCATAATATATAATCACAACGATTTTCTTTTAATCAAATACATAATGACAACATTATTCTAAATCCCCAATTTTATTTGGCAACTATACTTTTGAAATAATAATAATAGTAACAATAATTATTATTATTATTGTAATAATAACAATAATGATAATAATAATAATAATAATAATAATAATAATAATAATAATAATGATACTAATAATAACATTGATATTAATAGTATTACTGTTAATATACCAAGGTCATTGAACACATTGTAAGAAAAATAAACATTCCTTAGGGTTAATCTAAGCCAATCAAATGAAATGCATACAGGAAAGCACAACTACTCTAGATTAACAATGACGGGTCTCTGCAGACTAGAATTGAAACGATAAATCTTAATGCACGGAAAGTAAATAAGAAAACTCTGTTTCTGCCTCCAAAATGTGACTTCTTCTCAATGAAGTGCATCAGATTCTGCGCAGAGTCTGTGAGCTGTCTGTGGTTGCGTCTACAACTACAGATTTGCCTTCTACTGCTAGATTTGTCCCCTACTCCAAGACTGCTCCTATTCTATTACAACTGAGGATCCACATGCAACCAAATGCCATTTACATTTCCCTATCACCCCAGGTAATGGTACCAAACTCATGCTTGACTTGCCCTTTGTATAATATAGACCATAAAACATACCCAAACCATTAACATCTAATATTTGTATAAAAGGAATTGCTGCAAAGGCATATTAAAATAGCTAAAATGTCAACACACAGGAAGGCATACAGACCTGGTTGCCCGACTGCAAGCTTCCAACTTTGTCTTTAGACTGCTCTGTCAGATCCCCTTTGGCCACTCTATGAACCCTTTAACCCCCCTTGCAATATGAGGGTTGCCAGTATCTGGGGTGTTCCCTACACCACGATTAAAAGGAATATATGCTCGATGGACAATAGATTGTTGTGAAAAGTTTGAATATTTTGTTGGGGTTGGGAATCTGTCATTCACAGAACTTGTTTTTGCAAAATCCCCCTCTCCCAGGGTTTGATCCTGGTAAATGCATTGCTGGTGAGTTTTTCAATTGACCTTCTCTTCCAGCAAAAAGGTTTTTGTTCTGTGATTAGAATGGCAGGTCCTACTTTAGCTTCTTCATTTGTTTCCATCTGTAAAATGATGACATCTGCTTCATTCCAAGATGGTTGTCTATTTTCTCTATGATAATCATTTAACTTTTCCCTTGTAGATTCCACTTTCCTTACCAATAAGCAAACCAGTCACTGCCATGCGAAGCACATAAATAGTTCCTTTAATAGCAGCAGTGCGGCAAAAAGCTTGAGGCAGCTTGGCTTGGCCATAGACTGGATATAAAAATGCTCCAGACGTGTTAACAAATCTGCCAATTGAAGAGAGATAGAGAACTAAATGTTCAATGGCATCTTTTGTTCTTAGTACTGTGCTTTGCCCCTGAGACCCATCCTCCTGATCATAATCTGCTAGGGCTATGGCATATAAAATCATGATAGAATTCTGTCCAGACACGCAGAACTTCCTCCATTCGTAAAACTTAAAAGAGAAGACTCTCACAAAAGATTAAATAGGCTATAAGTTGTACGATTTGATAGATGAAGGCAGGCATTGGCGGTCCAAAAAATGTACAAAGCTACTCTCCAAGTCCTCCTGGGTCAGCTTCTCTTGATTCTGAATCAACTTAAAGAACTTCATGAGATGCTTCTTCTCCGCCAAACTAAGCGTCCTGTCCTGAAAAATATTGGCCCCAGGAATCCGGCACAGGCATCAAACCTTTCTCAAACCCTGACCAAATATAGCTGCTCTCCACAGACTTAAACTCCATGTATTTACTCGCCCCAGATTTCAATAACAAGTCCACCAAAAGACCTCTACACAGGCAAAGCTTGGGGCCTGCGATGTCCAAATTGAAGCTTCTGGAAGGCCCTAAACCTTCTGAACTGTAAGATTTTTTGCTCAAAGTCCGAGTATACAATTCGATCGGTTGGGGCTTCTAGGAGGAGTTCCTCCTCTTCTCGGCCGAGTTCGAACTCATGCAACTACAAAGTTAACATTGAAGTTTACCAATACGCTGCCTAGCAATCCTGTCTAAACTTTGATCAGATATGAAATGAATCTAAATTGCCACGATTTCCTCTCACACCGAAGTGCTAGGCAAGCAATAAGACTTCTCAAATGTAAATCAACTCCTTTAATCCTTATACGTCGATCCCCATATCATACCAAACTCATTACCATGCGCTGATATTGACACGCCTTCCTTCACAAATATATATAAAATGGTGATCAGATATTGAATAGGAGCGGATCCCTAATACACAACAAATGCAACTTCACCTTATAATATATTAATCGTTTCCCTTGCTTGAAGCCTTGTCTTATATGAAGTGCGATTAATATAGATTTCCCTTTTTTTTTTCTTCTGTATCTTGTCATAAGTTGTCTCCTTTTATAATCTGCAAACTTAATACAATTCCATAAATTCCTTAATGAATTCCCTTAGTGCTGCATGGGACCCTCCATTTACAAATGTAAATTAGTCTTGAAACAATACAAAACCCCTACAGCGATTTCATTCTATGGAGATCTCAGAACTTAATAGAAGTCTGATTTTAATAATATATGTCTGATAAATGTCAAATTTTTGTCTCCTCACAGCCAACAATGGTTAGCAGAAATAAGTATTTAAAACCACAGCAATCACAGACATAATTCAAACATAAGATGGCTGGAACAAATATGCACAGAATAGATTCGTTAAAAGGCTTTAGAAACTTTTAAGCATGTGCTAATCGGCAGAAGCAAAGAGAACATGTAACCAAGCGCTACAGATGATCTCTTGGTTGTGTTACAGCAGCGTTGGTTTATTGTTCACCAGATGTTGGCTATTAGTAAAAGAAAGAGTGTCTCATAAAATTGAATGTACAATCCATTAAGGTGTGCGCTCAGGTTAAACAGTGCTCTGACGGAAATGATTGCAGAAGTATACGCTAAAAGAGATAAATTATATTTTGACCTATTTATACCCTACACTTATCATTGAGGTAACAGTTGGATCTGCGGTGGTTATGTGGTTATAATCGTACTAGTCGCTAGTATACAGAAAATGGCGTTTGGCTGGGAGCAGTGATCTAGCTGGAGAAGGCACGATTTGCAAGTTAAACCACTATGGACACAAGCTAATTGACAAATAAGATAGCGCTGTCCAAATAATGATTATTGAAAATATATTAAGGTGAACTATCATTCACATAATCGGATCAGAGACTGCGGAATAAGAATGACGGCTTGCATAATTAGATCTAAATCGATTGTCCAACTCAGGATGCCATTCGCTAACTACTAAAGAGCCACTATAGCTAAGAAATCATACTTTACTAAACCTAACCCTAGCACCAATTATGACAGCTTATAATCTTCACATTTCTACCAGTCATAGCTATCTTTACAACGACGCGGTTCATGATTAAATCTTAATTGTGTTTCAGACTTCGGTTCTTTTCCAACTCCTACACAGAAATGGCGTAAATGGTGAAATTCTAACCGCAGAAAATAGCTTAATTGCAAATTGAAATATCTCTTGAAGCATAAATTCGACCAAGACAATCCATTTAGAATCAAGGAAACAATCAACACCCACATATTCAAAATTCAGAGGAAAGGAATTATGCATTTAAAGGAACCTGGCTGCGGCATCAAATCGACGAGTCTGCTTCAGTTGCTGCAGTTCCAAGTTTCTTATTCTAGCCTTCTTCTCTTTTCTTTCACCTGTAATGCCCTCCCCTTTGCCTCAACAAGCTTTTCTTTTATAACACAATCCCTTCTATCGTCCAAGGAACTCGGCACGCGATCCTGTGCATCTCCCTACTCGAGATATACTTTTATTTAATTTAATAATCCCTAGAGGTTATTCCTTTTTTAAATATTAACACACAATTCCGACAACATTTAATTACTTTAGAGCTGACCAACCATATTGCATTTAATAAAGTTATAACATTACAACAATCTATAATTGTACAACTATATATTAATTTATTTTATTAATTTAGTTGTAAATCACTAATTACAACATAACTTACAACTATTTTATTTATTTAAATATTTATTGTAAATAATATTATATTAAATAATACAAAATTTCTTACAATCTTTATTTAACAACTATACTTCTAATAAAATAATAATTTATTTACAACAATAATCAACAATTATCGACATTATACCCAATATTATCTTTTATCAATACATTTAATTATCAACATTATACTTTCCGTAATATAATTATATTTAATGCACAATGACACCTTGCACACTTAGACACTTTCTAACCTAGTTAGACTCCAAGGTGCAATATTACTTGTCCACAAATCATGATCGAATGACAGACAATGACCAAAAGGATAAACTAACAACCAGACCACACTGACATGGGACCTCATGTTAACTCCAAACAACTAATCCATTGGCGAAGGCACGCTCAGACCTGTAATCAGGTGGAGTCGATGCCTAGTACCTGCATTCCTGCAACAACGCACGGTTAAGCATAACAAAATATATATATCCACATGCAGTCCTGTAGTGAATGGAAATCACAGTGGTGTAGGGTACTCGAGAGCGAGTAATACAACACTGTTCCATTCACGTTTATGAATAAACGATTAACTATGTTGAACAAGGTATCTGATATTAATCAACAACATAAAACATTCAATCCTCTTACAATCCAATATCGCAATTAACATCAAACATCTGTAACATCTAGTTTATTTATCAAATTCTGAAGCATAAAATAACCTATTCTAACATCAACATCTGTTATCATAACAATTAGGTCCATAATGAATTAGCAAAATAACAAGAGATCCATCATCTACGATCTAAGATATTGTCATAAAATCTAATACTACTAAACAAACATCATTCTAACAGACGACAAGTTGAGGGGCACTACATAATTTATTTGTTAAATAAATAATTTATATATTTAAATTATAAAATTTAGTCTTGTGCATCATGCACATGTTGACTCTTGTTTAATCAATCTTACATTAGGGACTGACAAGAGAGGTGCTAGGACATGACACTGGGTAATAGCACAAAGTTGTGTCACACTGTATAAAGGAAACGGCCAACGCTAATCCAACCTTTACACTTGAATCACTAAAAAGTGACATATATGTTTTGAATTTTGAAATGATGTAAACTAATAAAACATTTATTTTTTAGTATATTTTATGTTTGTATTTTTTGAAAAAAATAAAAAAATTATTTGAATATAGTTTTTAATAAATTGACACTATAATTTAGTTGCTGATAAAATGCTAAAAATGAAGTTACACGAGACGTCAATCTTTATATAGTAATTTTTTTTCTTCAATTTTTTTGTCTGTATTTATAATTTGAAACTTTATTGCATGGATATATATTTTTCCAATTTTGATAAATTTATATTTTTAAATAAATAATAAAATGTATGTGTATTAAAATGTAGTTGTTTCCATTCGACATCAACTTTCATATTAACTATTTATCTAAAATAGAAAAAAAAATATACCATCTTGATATAGATTCTTTTATCTAGTGCATCATTTTTTTTTTCAATTTTTTTAATAAGTTTTACTATTTTTCCTTGACATGGTAATCGACCTAATGTTTTGTCCTGATAACCTACTTTTAGTAAAAATAGAAAGGAAAATATAAATAATAATTAAACTATTAAAATATATATATTTTTGAAAACTAAACTTATAGATCTACAAAAGGGTATTTTTATAATTTTTTTTAAAATATTATCTACACAACTAGAAGTTGTTGAAATAACAAGTTTTTCAAATAATTTTATTTTTTTGGTAAATTGGCCTCATAGTGGTGCTACATATGCATTTAGACAACAATTTTAGTTGGAAAAGTTGTGGACATATCTAACTTAGCTAGAATGAATCTTACAAGATCATATGTTTGACCAAAATTGATTTTTAGTTAGAAATACTTAAATTCACTTGTGATAATAAGTCAGCTGAAAGTGTGACACATCTTTGTACTTTTACCCCACTATGCAGCAAACAACGGATGTAGTTGAGGCTGGATGCGAGGTATTTATTATTTAATACATATAATTAAAATTTGAACATGTACTTGAGATTCCATATTTTTAATATATATAAATTTAATTTAATAGAGATAATTTTTATGTTCATGGATCTACATGTGCATCACTCAGATGTTCATAGATGGATGGGATTAGATACACATGGTTCAGGACAGGGCTTGGGATGGGGATTAGTATAGGCTCAGCTCATCATTCTAGTCCTAGATTGAGTGAGGCTCATTTTGCCCATAGGAGGCAGGAGTCATGATGTTGTGCAGTTAGATGTATTCATGTTCTTTGTTATGTTTTCCCAAACTCTCATGTGATGTTGCAGTTAGACTTGATGTTAAATTGAGTTTACATGTTCTATTGCAGTTAGACTTGATGTTATGTTGTTGCGTTTACATGTTATAGTTAGACTTTATGTTATTTAGACTTTATATATATGATATGTATATATATGCATATTTAGAGGTTTAGTTATATAGATCTATATGGATGTGTCATGCCCGCATTTCACATGCGTTCACAACACGCAAACACGCATGTTATGTACACACATGACATGTAGTCATGATACGAACTATCAAAAAATTTTCCCTAACTACTCTGAAAGCCTCCCTCGCACACACAAGCATGCTCGATGTGTCTGTTTAAGTTGTCTAATTGATTGTTGATACAGAATATTCCACTCACATGTGCATGTCGATATTGTTTACTATGCTTGAGTTGGTTCATTTTGTTTCGTATAATGTTCTCTAGGTAGGTTGAGGATCTTTAAATAGTTATCTCAATCCGTTAAATTCTTCCTCGCATCCTCTGTAAAAATTCCTCTATCGATTTGATTTTAAATGTTGCTTACTTCACCGTTCACGTATTTCTTAACTTTCTCTTTGATTATGCATTTAAGTTTTATTCACATTCAAACATCTTCTATACTTGGTAATTCGTTAATAAAAAGAATTTACTAAGTTATAGATAGAAAATAATTTTCTTATGAACGAATTAAATGTAATTGCCAATTTAAATTAACCCATTAAAATTTGCCCAACTACATATATATGTTTATATTTATATATAAATTATATATATATATGGTATCAATATATAAATATTTCCTTATTATATCTTGTTGTGGAATCTCCACTAAAAAGCCATATATATAGATATATTTTTTTAAAATTCTCTTAGTGCATTCTACCAAATGTCATTACAAATATTATATATATAAATATATACACACACACACACACACATATATATATTCATATATACAATATTGATTATTTATTAAGAGTAATGGAAAATCCACTAAACCATTACCAATATTTAATATTAAATCCCATCACATGGAATGGAGATTTAACCCTAACATCCTTTATTTTTTTTGAGTGTTTGTTGAAAGTTGATGCAGGGTAATGGAATGGAGGGTGGCAGATGGTCTGAACGGCGAAGGTCTTGGCTAGCACAGGGCTGAACAGGGTGGAGGGTCGCAACAGGGTGGAGAGTGGTAGTGGGGAGGCCATGGGCGGAGTCGGTGGCGGGCTCGGCACAGAGGCTACGAGGGAAGTGGAGACAGAATGTGGCACGGGCGCAGCCTGCGCAGGGTTTGCGGCGGTTTAAGGGATGTGGGGGTGTGGGGAGGGGTGGAACCCCACCCACACCCCACTATGTGGGTGTGGGTGGGGCTCCGCCCCTCCCCACACCCCATCTTTGTAATGATCGGTGGGGGTTTAACCCCCCACCACTTCTCCTTGCATATTCGTGACTGTTAAAAAAAAATGTGGAAACAACAATCTTTCCATTATATACGATTCGATAAATTTTTATTTATTATTATTAAAAGATAATATATATATATATCACTGTATATCTCATTTGCACAAGTTCATTTAATTTAAAACCAATTTAAATATATATATATATTTGTAAATACCTTTGAGTAACAATATTTCCATTTTCTCAACCTCCTTTAAAATGAACTATATATATATAATTCAATTTTCATAAGACAAATGTAAATACAGATATAACAATCTCCACAACTAAATTTAAAAATCAAAATGATATATGCCAATATAACTACATATATATTTATATTTATAAAACGATAAACCATAGTAAAAATTATTTTCACACTAGTTATATTTCTAGTTTATCAATTTCATTGAATAAAAAGGAACATTTAATCATCTAAACTTGTAGTTGTATTTTCCTTATCTATCAAATACATTTTCAAATTTAAATGGAGTTAAGGATCAAAGATAAAACAAGAAACTAATGAATCTTTCCTTTTCAATAACACACAACAAATAAATAGAAATTTGATTTAGATTGATTCCATTTGCAAACTTAACTCAAGTTGTGACTTTTATTTTGAGGCAAATGCATTATTCAATAAAACTGTACAAGTAACTTCCTTACTAGATAATACAAGAGATAGGTCTATCAATTGATCCAATTCACCAACATACACACAACTTCTCATTTTTTTGATAAAAACAAATGATGACAACAACGATAAGTGTTCACTACTCAAATACACTCTAAGGTAGGAATTAATTCCTTCTCCCAAACATACAAAGATGTAATGTAATAACCAGTTTTAATTTGCAACAATGACATAAGAGGGAGGATTAACTCTCTACTTCCAAGATAACAAATTTTACAATATTTGCAAGAGGAAATATATTTCTCCTCTAACACTCTTACAAAATGAACTCATAAGGACTTTAAAGAACCAAGTCCTTATTACAATTAGGAGATAGAACATCTTCATTTAGCAAGGCAAGATTTTCTTTGATCCTCTTACATGCTTTAACAAATACCTGCATGACAACTAGGGAAAAAAAACAAGAACCATCTAGCTCTCCTCCCTACCTTTGACCCACTAGAGGGTCACCCCCGAGCTAGGGAGACCATCCTCATACTAGGGTAAAATATATAAAACATCACTTAACCACATTGAATAACAATAACAAGCAATTAACACACAATACCCCATGGTTGACACACATCACAAAGACTCAGCTTAGGTGAGTTCAAGGAGGGTAGGGAAATAGACATCTCTAACCCCCAGGTGTCATCTTTTCACATTATACCACATGGTATCACAAGGCCTCAAGCCAACAAGTTATTCTTCCTCCACAAGGCCTCAAGCCTTCCAATAAACCCAATCACCAGGGATATCCCAATAGGCTCACATGGCCATAAGCCCTCTAGGCTACATAAGTAACAACATGCTCTCAAGGCATTACAAACATCAAAAACAAGATGACACCTGGGGAGGGTCACACCCTCCCTTCCCTATACAAGATGAGCATTTCCTTCCAACTGGAAGGAGCTCTTTCTACACCCAAAACAAAACCCCCAAAACTAACAGAAAAACTCAAAGAAGACTAATTCAAATTCATTCATCAAGCTAGAAACAAACATACATTTCAAACAACAATCACATAAGAGAGTAGAATTGATTCACCAACCTTCCAAAGCCCAATTATGGAATGAAAGTTGATGTAGAGCTCCTCTTCCCTCCTTCTTCTCCAAGAAACCCTTCTTTTCCAATCATCCAACCCCCTCACTCTCCTCCTCTTTCTTTTAAACTAATTCCCTCTATTTTCCTAATTTCCCAAGTGGCATTAAACAATTAACCACAACTCATCCATTATCCTAGTGCTCATAAAACAATTGACCCCCACTCCATAGGTTCCCCACTATAGTCCTACCTACAACACATGGTGAATTTAAAATACATTAAGTAAAATAAAATACAAATGGAGTGGATGACAGACTACCCCCAAATAAGGGAAACCCCACCAAAAGAGAGGCACATGGAGACAAACACTCCATTATTAGGGAATCATGGAGTTATTTTATGACTTTTAGGTGGCCTAAGTGTAGGTTCCACTCATCTCCATTGTCCCCATGCTTCCAATTTCGTCACTTTACTTCATTGTGAGGTTTAAGTGACCATTTGGAAGTTAACCCAGGGTTATCCTAGCCCAAAAGGTCCCTAGACCCATGGGGTATAACCCAAGGTTGATTTTTGCCTAGTTAGAACTCCCAAAGTCAAATAAAACACAAGATAAAGGGTCTAAAAGAATTAAAATTTAAACAAGATTAAAAAACATCATTACTTACAACACTTATCATAATAAAAGTAAATCAGAAGATAAACCTTATTCCCTTGACCTCATGCAACATTAACACATTACAACATTACAACATTTTCCAAGAACGAGGTTGATCTTAGTTCTTTATTGAACTAGATCGGCTCACAAGGGATACAACATAGGTATGAGATGGTCTCCTGTAATTGTGGTTTTGTTAGAAATACCTGCACACTCAAACTCAAAGTCAATACCACATAGAGATATCATAGCCAAAGCAAAACTAAATACATGCATCTTAAACATTCAACCATAGAATCATATTGAGTTTCCATATCCATTCATCATTTTCTTCCAAAACAATATCTAAATTATCATTGCACAATTATTTCCTTTAAAAAAAATCAAATAGGTTTAATAAGCAAGATTCCAGAACATAAGTCTCTCAACATATAAATAATAATAAAAATCACTGCAAATAGTCTCATGAACAGTAGTGTAAAAAAGTAGGCCTCACAGGATGTTTTCCTTTCAATATATGAGTCTTAATTTGGATAAAATCAAGTTTTGACTTATAGTTTAAATGTGTATATATGTTTACTTGTAGATGCATATAAATTTACTTGTAGATGTGATGAACTATTAATGATTGAGAAATGATGTCAACACTCTAGTCATTGATAGGAATAGTTTTTATAAAATATTTAGGAATGTATGGAAAAATAGATAAATTATGTTGTGTAATAACTTTTAAAAATGATGAACAATTTAATTTAATTTATATCTATTGAATCTTGTGAATTAAAAAATATAGTTTTTTATAATATATAGTTGAGCTTATTGGATGTGTCCACTACATTGAATTTGATAGTTTTGTCACATGTTTTTATATGGCTAATAGAATTTAAGAAAACTTTGAATTATTATTTTTTTTTTTTGGTTTATAATGACTTCTAATATATCATTGACAAGATTGTTCAAGTCTATATAACATGTATTAAGAACTAGATATCTTTATATAAAGAAAGGCATATTGTAATTGTCCATAATTCTTGTAACAACTTTAATTTAGAATTCTAAAAATATAAAATCACATTCACAAATATAATTTAATTCTAGTCATTCACATTCCACAATTAAAACATTCTATTGTATTAATAACATCTAATAGACTATTTCTAACCATTATCCTCCAAATTTAACTCCAATATAGCTTTTGATCTATCAGAGTTGTATGTTAAGTTAATAATTGGTTGTCGTGCATTCATTAAATCTAATTTTAATAAACAATTCTATTTATTTATTTATTTACAACAAACATATAAGTATAATAATGATTATAGCAAAAAATGAAAGGATGTAAAATTGATAATTCTAGAACTTCCTAGGTTTTTATAAAAATCCCTTCCTAAATGCTCCTTTAATTTAGAGTTCTAAAAATATAAAATATCAATAATAAACATTATTAGTTCAATTTGTGTACATTCCTCAATTAAAACATTCTAATATATTAAAAACAACTAATTCTAAATTTCTAACCATTATCCTCCAAATGTAACTCCAATATAGCTTTTGATCTATCACAACTATACATTAAGTTAATAATTGATTGTCACATTCATTAAACCTAATTTTAATAAATGATCATTCTATTTATTTATTTACACATATAATCTTCCCATGACAACTATATATTAAAAAAGTGATCAATCCACATAATTACCAAAGATCCCATTACATACATGGTCTCAAGCTATACATCATTATGAATATTCTAATGCACCAAGGTGAACAAGAAAGACCAATCATAATATGGTCTTTAAAACTCACCTTTCGAGTTACTAAGTAAGCTTGGACTCATAATCCTAAAGGTTCATTTATTAAATCATGTAACTACTTTTATGGATTATTCCTTCCACATTATTACAACATTCACAATTGACACATACATACAATCCTGGATACTTTTATTGATGATTTATCAATGCATAACCTAAAATATGTACAAGGGTTATCTTTTTAATGCTTTACTAAACACAAAGCCCATTAGCTCAATAATGAGAAGTAGGTTAAAAAACTTAATACATAGAATAATTCTTGGAAGCAACTTGAGCATAGAATTTTCCTAAGATTAACCCATACACAACCATACAACTTTATGCCAATAATGCATTATCCAATACAACCCTTCAAAAGTTTAAATAAACACATTTCATACAACCTAAAGAGTATTGGTTACATTACCAAATATTAAACCCCATCAGACCCTTCAAACCAAGTGATAGGTCCCTCATAAAACTCAACAAGCTAGAAACCAACATAAATGTTCATTGGGCTACTCAAAACAAAATCACCAGACTTGCACACACAAGTCTCCTACCCACATACCAAGAAAAAAACCTAGATGAAAATAACAATCAATATCCTTAAATATCCCTATCGTACTAATAACAATAATCTAAATTCATATGAATCACTTTCAACACATACAAATATAGTATAAATTGCACTCAACTTCTCTCTTGAACTCAATTCCAAAATTCAAAGTGCCCCACTATTTAGAGAACCCATACAAGAACAATTCACAAAATGATACACGTAAGTAACATACCAAATCATGGTTGCTACTCTAAATGAAAGAAAAAAATTACAACATGCCTATACATTCCAATAAGGATAATGTAAGGGATTGGCTGCAAGTGATAGCTTCCAATAAGGATCGTAATGTATACAAGCTATGCTATTTCAACGTTGTTGAGAATGAGGTAGAAGATGAAGATTAGATTTAAGTTTTGTTAGTATTTAGGTATGAGTGATACTGATTTTTTAAACTATAAAGAGTTAGTAGCTGTAATTCTCTTATAAATGTCATACATAGAAAATCATGGTTGCTACTCTAAATGAAAGAAAAGAAATTACAACATGCCTATACATTCCAATAAGGGTAATGTTAGGGATTAGTTGCGAGTGATAGCTTCCAATAAGGATTGCAATGTATACGAGCTCTGCTATTTCAACATTGCTAAGAATGAGGCAGAAGATGAAGATTAGATTTAATTTTTGTCAGTATTTAGGTATGAGTGATACTAATTTTTTAAACTATAAAGAGTTAGCTACTGCAATTCTCTTATAAATGTCATGCCAAGTTTGAGTTTATTTTGTTTTCTTTTATTTTGGTAGGGTTTTTGCCTCAATTACTATGTAGGTAGAGAGCTTACATCATGAGAGTTTGGGGACATAAATTTATGCAAAATTGGAACATAAACTATGTTTTGTAAATTGCATAAATATACATGATCTAGCATATAAGTGTCTAGTTGAACAAATGAAATCGAAGATTAAATGAAAGTGAACTTAACAAATCCATGTCAAACATACAAATGCAATTGGAATAGATGATTTAAAGGAATTTAGGCAAAATGTGAACTTTTTAAAAGTCACTAGGTTTTGTAAATTATATATATATATATATATATATATATATATATATATATATATATATATATATATATATATATATATATATATATATGAGATCTAAGATTCAACAAATGAAATTGAAGATTCAAGTGAACTTAAAAGGATTCCATCTGTCCAACATAAAAATGCAATCAGAAATATAGATATGATTTTTAAAGGCAAAATATATGATCTAAAGTCACTAGGTTTTGTATTGAAAGCATATATATGATCTAACATGTACATTATGAATTCCACATAGAACAAATTTAAATATAATTAGACAGAAATAAATGACCAAGCCTTTGAAAAAAACCCATTCTAAATCATGTCACATGTCCAATCAATATAGATATCTAGATAGATCTATAAAAAGTTTGAGTATATATATATAGTTATATGTATGTACATATATCCAAAAAACAACTTAAATCTCCTGGTACATATAATCTGGATCCTCTCTATCTTTAATCATCTCTAAAATCTTTTCATGATCTTCAATAGGCAACCTCCACTTTTATTTGGCACGTCCTCTTTTAGGTAAAGTTTCTAAATTTATTTTTGTTGCTATAACTAGGTGACTATAATGTAGAACCTTTTGTCCTAGCATATAATCAACAAATATAATACCATGTCTATCTATTTTTATTTGTTGATAATATGTGCCTTCAATAATGACTGATCCAATGGAATACTCTTGTCCATCAACATCTGTCATCGATTCCACCAATTTGCTTTTTGGTTGCATATATCTTAGTAGATAGTAATCTACAGCTTCCACATTGTTAGGATCTACAATAACAGCGAAAATATCTCCTATACACACACCATGTAAAGTTTATAAACATTGTAAATATATATAAACATGCTTGAATCAAACTTAGTTGTACATAGAATATATAAATCAATTTTAAGTTAATCAATTAAATACATACCTGTAACAACTAAATTAGATACATGTTCATAATTAGCTGAATATAGAGGATTGTAGACATCAACATTATCATTTTCTTCAAAAGGAGGCATTGATATTAATTGTTTCATTTCCCATCGTGAAACATGCTCATCTCTAAATTTTTTTTTGGCTCTGCAACTCATACGGTGTTTGAATTTTGAATTTGTTTTGGGCGGGATGGAGACAATTGGGGGGGGGGGGGGGGTGTGATTCAGTCCCCTCCCCTGACTCCAGGGGGTGTTGCTGATGGCATGGGCTATTAGAGAGATCACGTGGCCTCAACCTTGAAGTCAAATCCTAAGAAGTGGAAGGAAGCTCTTGTGGGTACTGTCAATGCTATTGCTAAGACTTTGAGTAGTCAACCAGTTTTCTCAGAGGCTGATGGTGCCAGGGCACTTAAACTATTGGTCCAGACGGTGTTGCGGGTGGTGGCATCAATGGACAACACCTTGGTGGGGAAGTTTTTTCCTTCAAACCCAATATCGACTTGGTTCACTGTTGGACAACTAAGTGATCTCTTAAGGGGAGCGTCTTAGCTAGTGCTATGGCGGGAGGTATGTTTTATTTAGGTTTACCTCTCAAGAGGGCATGTTGTCAATTTTGGCTCGTGGTCCATGGCTTTACAGGGAGCATTCCCTTTATTTATGTAAATGGAAGCCTGGCTTCGACCCCAAGGCGAACCTTAATTAGTCAGTGCTGGTGTGGGTCTGATTGATGCAGAGGATTAGGTAATGTTGTGGTAGGAGTTCACTCACTGAGCTTAGTTCACTTCTCTTAAGAGGTTAACAATGGTGTATGTGAAGACAAAGCCTACACAAGTCTATTACAGAGTTTGACCAAGCCTAGGATCACTATCTAGTGTTCTCCTCTCAGGCCATCCCCTTCTCAATTTGGAGAGTCATTGCTCCATCCAACCTAATTGCATAATAAACCCTTCCAAGGACTCACAACCTATTACCACACCTCTACCAATAGTAATCACACTTACTTGTCATGACAATCAAAAGATCACTTCATGCATTCTATAGACAATAACAGTGGCAGCAATAATAGTGTTTGGAATAAGGTTTACCCCTTCAAAACTTCAAAGGACCATAATACTACAAGTATATTAGGTACTAGATATGAAAGACCAACCATCAACTTCCATGTTGGCCCATACTATGACTAAAAGGGCAGTGGATAGCAAAACAGCAAGTGGCTGTCTTAGGACAGCGTTTGGAGAAAGTTGAAGTCTTAAGGAATTTGTTAAATAACCTCTTCAAGGCTTCAAGAGAACATCAACACTCAATATATACTAACTACTCAAGGTGAAAAAACAACCATTTACTCATATGTAAAACCACACTGTGTTGAAGAGGACAGAGGACAGCAAATGGTATCTTGACTGCCCTATGACAGTACTACAATGACAACTTGTATCTTGTAGTTTTTTATGAACCATAACACTTAACAGTTAATTTCCCTATCCACAACGATCTTGATGCCTATGCAACTTGTACCTACTAAGGAAGAATCCATATGACAATACTGATTTAACACCAAATTTGTACCTGCAAGTACAGTAGACAGCAAATTACCTTTTGACTGTCCTAAACAAATGGTATCTCAATAAGGTTTTAGAACTTGTAATACAAGGAAAGAGTAAACTACTTCTAACTCTTCTAAACCCCAATGAACTTCACCATTTTAAAAGCACAACCCAAATGCCTATGCTGATCACCAACTATCCTTCAACCTTGCAAATCGTACTGTATCATACTGTCAGCACTTTAGAGACAGCAAACTATTTTCTTTCATAGAGAGGGTCCAATACAGAGGTAGCATGAGGGAAATCAAGTAAACCAGTCTTCTCAGGCTTCTCCAACAACTGCAGAGGTCTACCTTTCATTAAAACACAAAGTTTCAAACTCCTTTGGACTGTGCATGTGGCTGTTTTCTGAACATACACTGTTCTAGCTTCATCTTCTTGCTAACTAGTCACTGTAGACTAGAAAGAGACATGCCAACCACTAGGAAAGAAGGAGAACAATCTATCAATCAACAAAAACATGCAAATTATTCTAAATTCCTCCATCTCCTCAAAAGATGACTGTTCACCTTCAGAAGACAGGGGAACAAAACTCCATTTTACTTCAAAACCCTAGGCAAGGAGGGTTTAATCCAATATTCACAAAAAGGAGAAGATCTAACACCTCCAAATGTTTCAAAAGCCCAAACCACTTGCAAATGAAAGCCACGACCCAGAACTAAAGCATTAAAAAAAAATTACTTCCCAAGCAGTCCGTACTTGGTCGTACCAAGACTGTTTTCACAGCAAAAAATAGAAAAAACACACTTTTCCTCTTAAAAAACTCCTTGCTTTATTATTTTTGGCATGTTATAACAACTGATGTATATAGGAAGTTCTAAAAACTCTTCCTCTTCCCATTTGTCCGTACAACTACCTAGGAAGGCTGAAAATCAAATGGAAAAGGCAGTTTTAATAAAAACAAAAAGTTTCTAAAAGAGAAAAACCTATAAAATAGGTCTTTCAAACCTTCTAGTGGACTAGTCAAATAAAGTGGACTAAGTCCTTATTACAACACATCAAAAATGGCTTCTAAGCCCTTAGATAAAACCAAAATTAACAAGGTCATCAAAATATTATATTTGAAAAAGAATTGTAAATTGAAGCTCCTACACCACTGATTGCCGAGTCTTCCCCTGGAGTTTGGGATGAGTAAATCTTTGCCTGGATAGGCAACTCCTTTGGAGATTATGTAACTATTGACAAAGTTATGAAGGCTAAGGTGAGTCTGGTCTATGCTAGATTTTGTGTTAATGTGGACATTCTGAAATCTCTCCCCAATACCATTATATTGGAATCCTAGTTTGGGAAATGGACTTAGAGTATTCAGTATGAAAACTCTAGTCTTCTGCCAAAACTACATGAAAGCTGGCCATGTCTTTACCCAGTACCGAGCCTCGAAGTGTAAACCTCCTCAAGAGACAAAGCAAAGTGGTGAAGGTTTTGGAGGATTATCCCTTTAAATAAGATATTCTGAAGATCATCGACTCCCCCCCCCAGCTTCACCGGGGAAGGAAGTGATTTTGGAAACTACTGAGGAAGCTGCCCAAATGGACCATACTTCAGTATCAGTCTCACAACAAGAGTCCCAGGTTTCTCCGCTGCAAGTGGAGGAAAACTTGTCAGGAATTGAAATCTTATTTGTAGTGAAAGAGGAGAGTCAGAAGTTGAAGGACAAGGAGCTAGGGAATACATCTGGGATTCAAGAGCCAATTGTAACTGAGGAAGGTCAGGGAACCATGGAAGAAGGAGAGGTAGATTTGGGTCTTAGTCCACAAAAGAGTACTATTTCACATCAGAGCAGGGCAAATGAAGCCTGCAGCCCTAGTGATATGTTGGGGTTTCTAAAACCTAATCTGAGCTCCCTAATGAAGAACATCTCACCTTCCCTGGGGGTAGGTTTAAGCAGAGAGAAGGAGGATCAGGAAGGATGGTCTATTGCAAAGAAAAAGAGGAAAGGCAGTAGTCATAAGACAGCTGATGTGGGAGGAGACAATAACAGAGGAAGGCCATCCCACATGAAGACCAGACAGAAAGAGATGGAGCAGGAGATTGCTAGGGGGAAACAGTCCACTTTGGTCCCTCCTAGAAAGATTAAGAAATGAAGATCATCTCTTGGAACATAAGAGGGTTGAATAGCCCTCACAAGCAGTTGCTTGTTAGGAGCTATATTTTTTATAACAAAGTTGATATCCTCCTTTTGCAAGAAATAAAAATGACTAAGGAAAGCTTCAAGACTGCTCTTAAAAACATCTGGCCCAATGTGAAGTATGCTATCAGTGAGGCTATTGGGGCTTTACGAGGCATTGCTACTCTTTGGAGGCAAGATTTTACCGGTAACTTCATCTCTTGCTCTAAGCACCATGTGAAGGTCTCATTCCATTGTTCCCTTGAACGGTGGATGCTAATTAATGTTTATGCCCCCAATACCCGCAGTAGTCGAAAGGAAGTCTGGGAGGGTCTGGTGAACAAAATTAAGAAAAATAGAAGCACTAAGTGGATGGTCGCGGGGGACCTTAACTCCCCACTTTATCCCTCAAAGGAAAGGGGGGTCGATAGACTATTCTGATAGCATGTCAGATCTTATTGATTTTCTTGGTAATGCAGGCCTTATGGACGTGGACCTGTCAGGGCAGGCCTTCACCTGGTCAAATAGGAGACAAGGGAGTAATCTGATATAGGTTAAACTTGATAGATTCTTAATCTCTTCTTGCTAGACTGTCATGAATGGCCTGCATTTATCAACTCTCCCCAGACTCGGCTCAGATCATAGCCCTCTCTTGCTTAATTGGACTAGGAAGGCTAGCAAAGGTCATTTTCCATTTAGATTTGAAATAATGTGGGCCCTGCATCTAGAGTTCAGAGATTGTTTGTCAAATTGGTGGAAGATCTCAGTTCAAGTGCCGGCAATGTTTAGGTTGGCTAAGAAATTGGCCAATGTGAGAAACAAGGTGAAAGGCTGGAATAAATTTACTTTTGGCAATGTTTTGAGTAGGAAGAAAAGTATTATTGAGAAGTTGAATGAAGTTCAAAGTAAAATTGAATAGGGAGACATATCAGAGGATCTGTAATTGCTGGAGAAGAATCTCTCCAAGGAATGGACCTAGATTATTAAGGAAGAGGAGGTTTACTGGAAATAGAAGTCCAGGATTCAATGGCTTAGAGAGGGGGACAAGAATACCTCCTTCTTTCATCAATCTACTCTAAGACACAGGAAGAGAAATGTTGGCAAGAGACACTATGTGGCTTCATGATTATTGTCCTTGATGGTAACAAAGTCTATCCCACATATCTGCAGCACATAGTATGTCTATACTGGAAGACAAATTGAAGATTGTTTTGGTCTAGTGAGCAAGAACAGAGCATGCAGAAAGGTCTGACAATCAAGTCTGAATCTCTCAGATGATGTAACTCAACAAGTTACGGACTTGAAAAAGTTAAGAGGAGTACCATGACTACTATATTCCATAGATTGAGCCTCCAGTGATAAAACATGGGAAGGATATGAGCATCTGAGTGTTGGGTTCTTGACAAGTAGAGCAAACTAAGGAAGAACTGACCGGCAGAGTATCAAACTTCAATTTGGATGAGAAATTGATGGTGATCAAGCTATTTGAGGGATCAGACAATATTGGCTAACATGATTAGTGACTTCAATGTCTATGATTTTGATGTGCATCACATATCAAGCATGGATTTAGATGACAAATCAGTATTTTGTAAATATCTTGAGTATTCCGATTGCTAACTAGAAAGTTGTTGAAATCCTTGGTGTGGATGATAGATTTTGGTATGAAGGGGTGTGTGATGATACAAGGTGTGTGAAGAAAGGTAGAGATAAGTGTGGAAGTAGCCATACAAGTCTGATATGTGATAGAGCAACAGCACTAGAGCAGAGGAAGAATGAAGTGCATTAGATCAGTATATTGAGCCTAACTGGAACTAAACCTCAGCATATGTGGATGCCTCTCATCAGTTCAAACACCTGGTTACCTTCTATAAAATTTGTAGACAGTGAGTCTCTTGTAGGCAGTGTGCCTCTTGTGAGTAGTGTGCTCCAGTAGTGAGCCCTAATTAGCATGTGCCATTTTAGACTTCTTATTCTTTTAACAGAGAATACAATCTTGGGTTAGTCACCCCGTGGTTTTTCCCTTAACAGGGTTTTCCACATAAAAATCCTTGTGTTATGTGTGTTGATTTTATTTCTGCTCTCATGATTATGTATGCTTATATGTTTTGATGTTGCACTAATTGTTAAAGGAGAAAAGAAAGTTAAGATATTTAAGATAACTAATTGACCCCCCTCTCAGTTATCTGCCTTGTTTCCAACAATTGGTATCAGAGCCAAGTTCCTCTAAACAGAGCCTAACAGCTGGAGGAAGATCTGGGAATCTCAATGGATATGTATGGTATGAAGGAACAACTTCAGTCTACCTTAGATGATCTTGAGCAATCTCACTCTGAAGTCAATAACTTGAGAGAAAGACTCAAACAAGCTGATGATTTCATAAATGAGCTAAAAGAAAAACTGAGTATCTCTATGAAAAAGAGAAAGGAACTAGTTCAAAAATTAGCAAGTCAGAGTGAAGCCAATAATACTAATGAAGATCTGAATGAGAAAAACAAGCTATGTGAGAAGCTATCAAAAGAGGTCATTATGGTAAGGCATGAGATGGAATCAGGGGTTATGAGATTCACCCAAGAAATTGAAGAGAAAAGGAAAATTGAAGATAATCTAAAACAATCTCTCAAGGAGAAGATAGAAGACTGCCACAAAATAGATGGAATAATTAGGCATCTTGAATCTGATCTTGAAGAACCCAGAGATAATGAAGAACAACTTGAGAATTAGATAGATACTCTTAAACAAGATCTTCAAACAACAAATGAATACAAAGAGAAATTTAAGATAAGCTCAGCTCAACTTGAAGTTCTTCTTGAAATCTAAAAGAGGGTAGATGACAAGCGTGGCTTGGGATATGAGAAAGGTGAAAGATTTGGATCTAGTCAGAAGAACTGTGGATCAAGAAATCAAAGAAACATGCCTAGAAGACCTCCGGTAAGGCAACCTAATGCTCAAAGATATCCATCCTTTAATGGATACTACTACAATTGCAACAACTTCAGGCATAAAGCAACTCAATGCAGAAGAAGAATGAATCAGACTAATCCATCCTTCTTCAAATAGTGTTTCAACTGCAAAAGGTATGGTCACAAATCTCATGAATGCAGAAATATGCAAATAAATAATTCATTCAATGGTAGATGCTTTGCATGCAATAGAATGGGACATATGGCTAATCAATACAGATCAAGAGGATATCAGTCAAATATGCAAAGAGATGTTGTTTGTTACAATTGCAATAGATCCAGTCATATTGCCAAATTCTACAGAAGTAAAAATCAGGATAAAGAGGATCAAAATCAAGATAAGGGAAAAGGCAAAGTGAATGCGGATGAAATTCAAAGGGAGATGAGCAAGATTTGGGTGAAGAAGAGTTAAAAAAATATTGGGGATGGATCCACACTAAAATCTGGTGATGATATTCCTTCCAGAAACTAAATAGATGAGCTCTAGCTCAGGGGGAGTCACAAAGGAAAATAAAATCCCCTAGCTAGTCAATTGATGCCTAAATTTGGCACATGAAATGTTGTGGATTAAAGGGTTCTCATAAAATTACCTAAATAACCCTCCGTGAAAACATGAATGATCTCCATGAAGTTTTGCAAGAGTTTAATCATCCAAGATTGATCCGGTCTGACAGCCATATGGTAAAAATAGGATTTTCATAAACAGGATTCATGTCTTGATCGGAGGAAAGAAGATACATTGTCAATTTTCACTAAAAATGATTCTAAGTGCATCTTAGTGATTCAGAAAGATCTCTCTCAGAACAAGGCAACCGGATGACTTAAGTTGTGCATTTATTGCAAAAAGAAATTAGGGTTTGCGTAGAGATAAAAGGGTTCTTTTACTCATCATTTGCACACTTGCATTCGAGAAGAAGAAAAGAAGAGCTCTGCATCAATTTTTTACAACTTTCTCAAAGATCAACCGCAGAATCTAATTCATCTAGCGATTTGTTCTGGCTCTTTTTTTCAAACCCTGAAGTATAAAAAGGTACTTCCATTTTGAATATCTCTCTTTGAATCTTTTGCAAAAATGGCTACTCCAATGGTTGTTAAGATCACTAATAGGCCGCACCCAAAATTCAAGAAACATCCTTACAAATCCCTAGAAGTTGATCCCTTAGGCACTTTTTCTAACATTCTGCATGGGGTACTACATGTAGAAGATGTTAGGGTTTAGATCCACGCTAATATTGAGGAATTTGGAGAATCCAAGTTGATGGACATCTATCATAAACAGTTAATAGATGAAAGTTTTGAACTTAAACCTCAATACAAGGCCCTCCGGGAGAAGCACTTTGGACATTGCATCCACTTTCCCTATTTTGCAGAAGATGAATGGGTCTGGTATGTTCTTAACAGAATACATGACAACTTCATGTGGCTAATGAAACCCTTCAAGATAACAAAAGATGCCATTAGGGCAGTAACTGGACTACACTCATCTGATGGGTTGCCTGCACTCAAATATGTCAAGAACCAGATAGTAAGTAAAGCTACCGAATCTAAGTTTGACAAAAGAGCAATGATAATAGAAGACATCATAGATTCAGATATCAAATTTGCCTCTATGATAATTGGTTATAAGATTTATCATCCCAGTAGGTAGAATTCTGTGTCCGGGACTGCAATATATACAGCATATCAGATGCTAAGGGAAAATACAGATTATGATCTATGTGACCTTTTCCTGAACCAACTATTGGAAAACTTGCAGAAGATCAAGAAGGACAAGAAGAACTCATTCAAGTATGGGTATCTAATACTGTGTCTATTATTTTACTATATAAATGACCTACCCGGATCAAGTGGTTGGGTATGGCAAAATGACAGACTGGTTGCCATACAAATCAGAGACTATATGTATGGGCTTGGTGATGCTAAGGCTCAAAGCACAGCACTCTGGGGATACTTTAAGAACTTCCAAAGTATGATGCATGCCAGAGAAAGAATTCCTCAAACCATAGTTGAAAAATATAAGGATACAGTATGCTTCATGGTTGACATTGATCAATGCCTAATGGAGGCAGTTGAGCCCAGAACAATCTGGATAATGCCAATGGGCTACAAAGTAGATAAGAAAATCTTGGAGCTGCATGTTCAACACCTGCTGAGTCAGCCTAAGGACCCTGAGGCAGAAATGTTTGGAACCTTTGAAGAATTAAGTGTTAAGATACATGTTGAACTGAGACAACTGAAGATAAAAAGGAAAGTTAGAAGGGAAGTAGAGGAAATTGCCAAAAGATATGGCATATCAAAAGAGGCAGTTGATGCAAATAGAGAGAAAATAGAAAGAGCTAAGAAAGAGAAACAAGAAGCAGAAAAAGGAAGTGTTCTGGTACAAGCATCCTCTCGGACTAGATCCTTCCAGAGCTCTGCACCTGCCACCTCTAAGAGCTCAAGAGCCTCAAAACCAGAAGCCAAGACATCTGGAAAGGGAGAAAAGAGAACAAAAACAAAGGCCACAAGGTCTTACATAAGCCAAAAGGACAATGAAGAAATAGAGTCTGATGAGGAAGTAAAGAAAATGAAAAAGAAGAAGAAAACATCTGGGGAATCCTCTGCCAGTAAAAATAAAGAAGAGGCAGAAGAATTTGTTGAAAGGCCCACTCTTTCTATTGATGATGTCATCAAGGCAGTCATTGTGGATGGGAATCTGCAACCAGTAACAGAATTTTATGATGAGTATAGTGACATAGACAAAAGGATCTTGGAAGAAGCTACAATCAAGTACCTAAATTTTTATAATAAAGCATTTATTGAAATCATTTCATTAATTCCCAAAAGTCTAGAGAAGGTACTTGAACTGAGAAAGGAGAATGCTAAGGCAAAGGACTTAGAGATCCGAGAATAGATTGCTATTTAGCTCTATCCTTCCATTACTCCAAAGCAAATGAACATGATCTTTAAGGACTGCAAGGATGAATTCTAGAGCAAAGCAAGAATGAATGACTAATTCTTGGAGAGATTAATCAGGTAGCAAGAGAAACAGAAGACATCCTTTGGAATGCCTTCAAAAGATTCAATCTTCCTATTATAGAGGAAATAGATGAAGAACTTTCTACCATGGATGTCAAAGGATTAAATGCATCAAAAGAAGAATATATTGAGAAAAATGTAGAAGGGTCAAAAGAGATGGATGAGGAGAAATCTAAGGACTTGGATTCCTCTGTTCTGAAAGAGGAAGTTCATGAAGAAGTTAACATCTCTCCTTCGGATCCCACTGTAGATTCAGGAACTGAAGGAGAAGGAAGAAAAGAGGAGAAAGTGAGTCAAGAAGAGGAGGAAAAGGGAAGAGAAGAAGAACAAACAGAGAAGATCTCTGATGATAGTTCAGAGATTCCAAAAGAAAAGAAGACTCAGTCTCCAGCAAGAGACACTACAAAGCCAGTGAAGAAATTCTTGAGCAAAGAAATGATGGAGATAGATGAACTAGAACTCTTCCAAGGACCACTAAATTTTGATTCCCTCTCTCCGGTCCAGACAATGAAGATAGCATCTTTTGCTCAAGCCAAGGCAAAAGAAAAACTTTTGAAGTATGGAAGATTGTGAGATAATAGAGATTACATCCGGGATGCTGGAGAAGATCGTGCCATCCTTCCAAAAGGATCCTTCAGCCTCTCCATCCAGTAACCTAAAATCTCTGGTAAACTTTGTTAGTACTCATTTTGATTCTTTAGAGAAATCAGTAGAAGAAAAGGTCCGGAAAGAATTTTTGGGAAAGAGATTCACTGAAGTACATGGACTCATTACTAATGATAGGAGGACCTTAGATATTGGAATAAAGAGCCTAGAAAATGCTCTTAAAGATGGTAGAGAAATGTACAAATTTTATCTATCCTGGTCTAAAGTGACAGAAGATATTGAAAAGGTGAAAGAACAAGAAGGTAAACTGTCAAGTTTGTCTCAGAATTTTGATCTCTTCACCTCATCCATAATGAATCAAGAGTGCCAGGCTATTGCCATTATAAATGAAATAAAGAGGCTGGACAAGGAGAAGAATAATATAATAAGTAGGATGAATGAATTCAGAGGGATAATCATCCCTAAGTTAGAGGCAATGCATGAGGCCTTATCAGATGCTCAGACCACAACCCGGACTAGTGATCTGGCAAACTTAAGAAGGGCAAAAGCTTATGCATTTTTGTTGAGTGGTCACATCTTAATTTTGGATAGGATGAAGTAGAGTTGTGCAACAAAATTTGTATAGTTGAAGATCACTTTTGTGGATATACTTAAGTATATGTAAGTATAACATGTATATATACTTATGCGGCTATGTATAGGTTGATTTTTGCAAATTTTGGTGTGTGGATTCCACCCTTTGCCATTGATGTCAAAGGGGGAATGAGGAGTAGTGAAAAATGTGGAATCCAGCTAAGGGGGAACTCTGGAAAAATGGTACATAAGACAGAGCATCAACCTAGGGGGGGTTTGCTCCGACACTTAGTCATTTTTCACTAAGTGTTGCCATCAATGCCAAAGGGGGAGATTGTTGGTAAGAGACACTGTGTGGCTTCATGATTGTTATCATTGATGGCAACAAATTCTATCCCACACATTTGCATCACATAGTATGTCTATACCGGAAGACATATTGAAGATTGTTTTGGTTTGGTGAGAAAGAACAGAGCATGTAGTAAGGTTCGACAATCAAGTCCGGATCTCTCAGATGATGTAACTCAGTAAGTTGCAGACTTGGACAAGTCAAGAGGAGTACCATGACTACTATATTCCAGAGATTGAGCCTCCAGTGATAAAAACATGGAAAAGATATGAGCATCTGAGTGTTGGGTTCCTGACAGGCAGAGCAAACTAAGGAAGAACTAACCGACAGAGTATCAGACTTCAATCCGGATGAGAAATTGATGGTGATCAAGCTATTTAAGGGATCATGCAATATTGGATGACATGATTGGTGACTTCAATGTCTATGATTTTGATACGCATCACATATCAAGCATGGATTCAGCTGACAGATCAGTATTTTGTAAATATCTTGAGTATTCCGGTTGCCGACTAGAAAGTTGTTGAAATCCTTCATGCAGATATATATACCAAATAGATTTTAGTATGAAAGGGTGTGTGATTATACAAGGTGTGTGAAGAAAGGCAGAGATAAGTGTGGAAGAAGCAATACAAGTTCGGTATGTGACAGAGCAACAGCACTAGAACAGAGGAAGAATGAAGTGCATTAGATCAGTCTATTGAGCCTAACCGGAACTAAACATCAACATATGTGGATGCCTCTCATTAGTTCAAACACTTGGTTACCTTCTATAAACTTTGTAGATAGAGATTCTCTTGTAGGCAGTGTGCCTCTTATGAGCAGTGTGCTCAGGCAGTGACCCCTAATTGGCATGTGCCATTTTGTACTTCTTATTCTTTTAACAGAGAATACAACCTTGGGTTAGTCACCTCGTGTTTTTCCCTTAATAGGTTTTCCACATAAAAATCTTTGTGTTATGTGTTAGGGGTTAAGGTTTAGAGGTTTAGGGTTTATTGTTTAGAGAGAGAGGACCAATAGGGAGATATAGAGAGTGAGGGACATGGCCAAAGACATAGGGAGAGATATTGAGAGGTAGAGGAATGATAGAGATAGGACTAGATAGGGAGATAGGGAGATAGAGGTTTAGGGTTGCTTGGGTTTAGTACTGTTTAGGGTTTAGGGGTTTACAATTTAGGATTTAGGGGTTTAGGGTTTATGGCAGGTCAGGGCTGAGTTAGGGCTTATAAGGGGCATTATTTAGGGTTTATGGTTTAGGGGTTAGGGGTTAGGGTTTAGGGTTATTAGGGGCATTATTCAGGGTTTATAGATCTTCAAGGATCTAGATAGTGTGGCTATACACATTGCTACACATGTTGGTGGGTAGTTAGACACATGGAACATCAACAACCACATGTTATGCTTCCATACACGTGTACCACCTAATGCCATTTATACTAAAAAACATGATCATATAATTGGCACTGTATGCATCTGACACATGGTCATGATGTCCATGTGTTGGAACCAAAATTTTCATAAAAGTTCTGAGTGTTTTATTTGTGTATCCATGACTCCCACTCTTATTTTTCCATAATTAATCATGTTATTACCATTCATAAAGTCATCTTTGCCTTTTACTGTGATACCACTATCATAGTGGCTAGCGTTCATAATACCCATATCATACCTCCTTACTGCAGAACATTCTCAAACAACCTACGGTATGATGGTAAGAAGAGTTAATACTATACACTACACACTATACTGCTATAACTCAGGGGGCCAAAAACTAACCTACAATAGTGCATTAATCAATTCATTATGTTATTTAAAGCATACCAATCCCATCAACATCAAAATATGAAGATTTAAGCTCAACACGAAGATTTGAATTGTGCAAATTTATGAGCCAGAAGTAAATGCGTCTTGGTCTTGGAAATACATGAAACAAATTAAGATTTCTAACTCATAGTAGCAGAAGATAAATTACACAGGAGCTCAAACCGCGGGAGTAAAGAGAATTCTTCAAGGCAATTTTTTTGGGTAAGCTCTGCTCATCATTTCTTATGAATTTCATAAAATGGCACCTAAAAAGACTGAGGTAGGAGCTAAGAAGGATGAAGCCAAAACCAGCAAGTCTTCGTTGCAATCCCCTCTGCTTTCATTGTTGCTTAGCTCAATTGACAAAGGTTCTAAAAAGGTTTTTATAAAATTAGCTCAAGGCTGTAGGGACCCCTATGTACCTCTATTGGGATGGATCCTCTACTGGTACTTTTATCTAAAAAGGAATGACTAGGAACCAACATCAAACCCATGGGCCCTAGATTTGGCAAAATTAATTATTCCCAACATTTTCATTGACGTTGAGCTGATTAAAGCCCTTGCCCACAGTTACCATGCCCCAACCAAAACTGTGAAGCTTCCAAATGGTGAGTACTTAGTGGATATCAATAGAGATGTCATTATCAAATGTTTCAACCTCAATAAACAAGCTGTAATAGAGGTGAACTTAGTGAAACTTGAGCAAGAATATAAGAGGTTGAGGAGAACATATTGAAGTGATGAGATCCCCTTACACATGAATAGGGGTGATGATAACAGAAGGCTATTTATTCCTTCTTCCAAAATGGAACCTTTCCAAGTTTATGAATTCCAAGTTATTTCAAGAATACCTATTATGCGTTGTGTCAAGTTTTGGGGATAGATGCAAGGGAGAAAATGCAAATAGGGTTGATGAGAATGGCTATGATAATTCAACATTCTTAGTCAAATGTAGAATTTGATTTTGCATCTTGGATTGAAGAACAAGTACATGAAGGTTTGCTACAAGTTATGGAAGCCAAGGCCCCTATTACTTTTAGAAAATATTCTTTATTGTGTCACTTAATTATGTATTAGAATGAAATGAAGTAGACTACAAGGATGTAATTGTGTACACGAGAAAGAGGAGTTAGACTCCCTGTACAAAACTAGTACTACATTTGGGATAGCAGGTGTACAAAAAGTGATTTTGTAGTGTTTCAAGATGATTTTACTGTCAGATTGATTGCTACTCTTCATTACTTAACACCAAGAATGCCTGAGTCATTGATGAAGGTAATGAGGCATGTGCAGTATGGGCCAGACCAAGGCTATACTCATAATTATGTTGATTGGTCCCTTATGCCACAACACACTATTATCAGAGTATATGGGTGCAACCAAGCACCACATGTTTTACCTAAGTTTGTACCTGCAAGAGTGTGTTTCTTGGAGTTTATGTGGTAGATTCTCTAGATAGAACATGAATTGATGAGAAATTAGAGGAAAGGCACATTTTTAACTAACTTGACTATGTTTGAAGAGCTAGCCATTGGGTCAGGTATGCTCGAAGAAGTGCAGAGGTTTATAAGGGTCAATTACTCCCTCAAACCTGGAATAGAAAGAGTATGTGACCCAGAGGGTCACATCAATATGATCAGAAGAACCCTATTGATGAAGAAGGCTATTTCACATGAATTTGATTCTAGAGAGGATGTAATAAGGAATTTGGTGTATATTGTTGATGTAATATAGGCCAGAAAAAGGTGGAATACAATGATGAGGTGGGGAAATTAGAAGAAGGAAAAAGATAGAAGCTTCAAAGGCTTTTTTGCAGATGAACCCAACCTTCTAAAAAGAATGCAAATGATTTTGAGTAAATTTGATGAACTATATAAAATGGCCCAAGATGAGGGATTCATTCCATTGCCCACACCCCACCAACCACCACATGAAACATCCACATCTCAGATATCACCCCCATCACCTACATGTCCATCCCCTCCATCTCCCACTCATGAGCCACAAGCCAAAAAATAAAAGATGGAGCTATTAGTGGAATATGATTCAAGTGATGATGAAGAACAAGAAGTAGTCTTGGCCTTGACTGAACTAAAAGAGGCAGCGGAACAACAAAAAAGTCAAAAGCCTCATGATCCAAAGGTCAAGCTGTTAGAGGAGGAAACTAACGAGATTCAAGAGGATGAGAGGGTAGTGCCTCTCTGAGATTCATAGAGGATGATAATTTTATACACATCAATGAGTTTAGAGATTTTTGGATCAAAATGAAAATGAAACAATTTGATGAAAAGTTGAAGATTAATCTTATAGGAGCTGATGAGTCAAAATAGGCTGAGATCTAGGCTTGAACATTTGCAGAATTGAATATTGATAATAGTAATGTCACTCCCTAGGAGGCAAGAGAAATGGTGTTGAAAAGAGATGTTGATTATACCAAGTATGGAGTTGTACAAAATGTTTCTTTTAGATCAGATCAGAGCACAAGATGAGCCCATGTTAGTTGTAGAATTTGATTCAAAGGAAGGTGTCGCAGGAGTAGAGTATAACCCTACTACCCAAACACTTGCCCTATGGACAAAGAAGAAGAACACAAGGAAGCCTCAGCTCCTTGATGTAGTACAAGAAATAAGGGGGTCATCCATGATTAGAACTATGAGAGACACAACTCCTACTGAAGTTGCCACCATAACCATGCATTTTGTAATGTTCACCACAAATGCAGTAGAAAACATGGAAAAGAAAATTAATGAATATGAGAAAAGGTTAAAGCTATCTAATGATGAGGTGAACAAATTGTTCATTGAGAATAAAAAGTTGAAACAACAATTGCAACAAGACACCACAGTAAGGGGAGATGAATTAATTGTCTATCACCCACCAGTCCATACAGAGGATCCCCAGATCCAACAAATGAAAGAGGAAATTGATAATCTGAAAAAGCATAATGAGGAAGATGTGAAAAATCACATCATAGAGATCCTGAGAAGGATAGTAAAGCATAGAGTTGATATATTAAAAGACAAAATAAATGGGGTACATGAACAATTTAGCAATCTGATCAAAGCTTTGGAACAGATAAACACTAATTCTTTCATTCTTGAAAAGATTCAAAAGAGATGGCAACCTACCTTCCACATACTGACTACTTTATGTAAAGCCACACACAAAGATCTAGATGCCCCATCAAGGCTCAAGCCTACACAAGAAATGGTGAAAAGCATAATTGAGGAGTATCAATATTTGGTAGATACAAAAAATAAAGTGAAAGGTAAGAGGAGTATATTTAACTCCATCAAATGCTATTTCAGCCCATCAATCCTCAAAGATGATAACCAATTGAAGGGTGTAGATGAATGGAGAGAAGAGTTTGATCAGATGATTCCTAAATGTTTGGCACATGTACAGAATGATGGGGAAATTAAATTCACTGAGTTCCATACTCTGCTCGATGGAATTATCATGTTGGACAATGGATACACAAAGTTTGTGGTGGACATCAAGAACCTCTTGGATAACAGATGGAAAAGCCATCTTGTAAGCTTTGCAGCCGCACAGGAATTTAAGTGGCCTAGTGATCTAAAAATAAGTGAATGGCAAGAAACATATTTGGGTTCTAAAGAGGATTAAATGTGAAGAGAAGATACCACATCAGAAAATAGAATGTCTTTCTCAGGCCTTGATTGGTCACAGGTTTCTATTCGGTGAATAATGGTTTGGTCTTTCTAATTAAAAATATTTTCTTAAATCTTGTTAGTTTAAAAGTGTTTTCTTAATAGTTATGAATAGTTATGTCTTTATGTTGTAATGGGTCTAAAGCTTGTTTGCCTCTCCTATAAAAAGAGAGACCAAGACCTGATAAAAAGAGGAGAAGGGAGTAGTGGTAGATAGTAGAAAAGTTCCATAATATTTACAAACTCAAAGACCATATTGCAAGCATAATTTTGAAGAAGTTAATGGAAAATCTCTGATTCTGTGGTGCCATATTGGTATCAATTGTTTGTTGAAGTTATTCAATTATTTGGTTGTCTCCATTTTAGTGCTTCCTTATTATTAAAATTGATATATCAAGTATATACTCATCTTATCAATGCACATTTATTGTATTTGTGTGATATGATTAATTGGTTTCCTCAAAAGAATTAAATCCTTCTAGTCAATCACAGTAATCTGGGAGTATTAATTGTATCAGTAAGAAGAACCACATAATTATAGTTGGCATTCTATCTCCAAGTTGATATCATCTACTATTCTTATTTGATTTATTCAATTGGTTCCTTCAAGTAGGGATTAAAAATCCTTTTGATAAATTACAAATAACCTGGTTGTGTCTGTTGGATTATTAAGAAGAGTCTGTCAATTATTTCCTTGCATGTTTATACAAGTCATTAACCAATATTAGTGTGCCAAATAGTTAGAATTACTACCAAATATAAGCCACTCATCTCAGATTTTCATTTGACTCCATTTACCCAACAAGGCACTAGTCTCACCCGTTTCATTTTACTTAAAACTTTCTATCAATTAAACATAGGATTTACCTTGATATTGCTTATACAATTTATACCAAATTAGAACTATATCTTTCCATTTCCAATTTCCATTGTGGATAGATTGCTAGATTAGGAAACACATCATTTAAGTTTGCCTCATTTACATAGGTATACCCACCTAGGTCTAGCAGAGCCAAAAGAGAAGGGGGTCCTATCACACAAACCCTGTCTTGTTGACCAAAAACGTATCAAGAGATTGGCAACCTCTTGTGGCCTGAAGCCTGCATTTTTTAGAACCAACACCACGTATGCCACAATATGCCACAATGATCTACTAGTTGGCATGACCATACAAGTTTGAGTACATTTGTTCTCATCCCATCCATATAAGAAATGCACCATACAATATGTTGGATATTTGTCAACATCTACATGTAGAATAACTAATGGTGTTCTTGAACAAATGCCTACTTTGTACATTTTGTAGAGTAAAAGTGAGGTATATATAACAAATTTTTATCTTACCTATGTGTATATTTCCTTTGTTCATTTTGAATAGAAATGACATATATGTTAGAACCCTTCTATATTTGAATGTGTTCTAGTTTACATATCTATTTTCCTTTATGTATTTTATGATCTTATTAATTACATTAATAGATAATATAGGATTGTCCCTCACTAGTTCACCTTGGGAATTAGATTAAATAACATCTGAAGTTGATTGTAAATTAACAACATGGTGAGCATTTTGTTGATTTTCTTGCTTATTTTCACCCTTTTGATAATTGAATTTTCCTATTGAAAATTTGAAGGATGAGATCGATATTTAAGTGCATTAGACTTAAGAATTTGATAGTGTATCAAAATCCTCATTAGGAATTTGATAGTGTATCTTTGTTGACAAAGTTTGAAATCCAATAACATAATCATGATTGCACTAATTAATTTGATCCTTGTTTGATTCTCTGCTATTCCTAATTCAATCTATCTTAATTGTAAAAGAAAATAAATACATGGGCAACCCATAGAGAAATTTGTCATCAATTTTGTTCCTCAAAATTGTCTCATGATATGGTGAAGGAAAAAATTACCAAAGATAAATTGTGATCATTATTCATCGACCCAAAAACTAATGCACTGTTAGAAATGTAGACACCTAAATCTTACCATGGCCTAACATCACACTAGATCTATCCCACATCTCCTCTTACAATGTTAATTAAATAAATCGTATTTATTTAATTAACCACTTTGATCATTCCTCCTAATATCAATTTAATAAGTCACGTTATTTAATTAATAAATCTAACCATTCTTCTGACATTAATTAAATATTAACCCTTCCTGTAAAGTCTCATTGTTTCTTAAATAAATCCACATTTATTTAATTAAATCAATCACCCCCAACATTCCCCCACAACTAAAAAAATACATATATATCATGGCCATTGTGAAACAATCTTGACTATTTTTGACTATATGAGTGTTTTTGTTTATTACCATTGTCCCACAAGTTAATTAATTATCTTTTATGGTTATGCGGGAACAAGAGGAATGAAATATGGCACATATTGCATTCCCGTAGAGCATAAAAGAATAGTTTGTAGCTTGGTGGTAGGAAGCGGTTGATATGAAGAAGTTACCACTACCCCGTGGATGGTTCATCTGATGCTTGCAGCTTGGCGGTGTTCATCTCACACTTGGCGGTGTTAGTCTCTTCCTGTGGCCCTGCGAAGGTTTGAAAAGTAACCAGCAGCATTGTGGTAATAACACTTACCATGTCCCTGCAAGGGTTTCAACCGAGGCCCGCAGTAGAACGGTAAGAGGAGAATGTAATTAGTTTTCACCCCCGCCATCCCATCACGATCATTCATAACATTTGCAGTTGGGCGGTAAATAGAAGGACATCAGTTAATAATTTCTCGTGGTCCTGTAGGGCTCAATCTAAGCATTTGCGGTCTGGCGGTAAAGGATGAAATAGAAGTGTAGTGGCTATACGCCACCACTATCCCATGATGGTCATTCATAACATTTGCAGGTGAGTAGTAAACAGATGGACATCAGGTAATAACATTTGTGGTTTGCATTTGTTGGAAACAACCCAATGCCTTTAATTTTGCATTCCTAAGAAACATCTATGATCCTTATGTCCCCTTCAACAAAGTACTAGGTTAAACCCTCACCTTACAAACACGACTACCTCTTTCTCCTACTTCCTATGACGATCACATGTTGCATTCTAATGATGAAGAATAATATTATGATCATGATGTCTTTATTAAAAGTGTTGAAAATGAATAGAAACATGAGATCATTGATAAATTAAAATATTTATGCAATCAATTAGCTAATATACATGATAATATGTCCACTTCCTATTTCATTGATGGTCTTACTCAAGTACTTATTACAAGATAACATGGCATAGATACAATTAAGGATAGATGTGAAAATTAATTGAAGATAAACAAATTCCTCATGTGGCAGGCACTGGTCTTTCTCTTTTGAAAATCATTCCCTTGTATATATTTTTAAAATCCAAATTTGTTTTACTGTTTTAGGAGCAAGGTTTAAAGATTTATAGAAAACATTAATCCAAATCATATGCCAGATTGGGTTAAGTGAAGTGGATGATTTAATTGACAAAATTACATAAGCTCCTTAATCTATTCTGAAGTCACCATCAAACTTGAAAGTAAATTGTCATTGGTGAAACAAGGTAACGCCCACTATTTAAGGAACTTGATGAGCTTATCCTTTGACCTATATCACTTAATACTTCCATCACATAAGGATTATCCATTAACAAGTTATGAAGAACATCAATCAATCCATTTAATTAACATTATTGCCAACAATTCATACCAAAGATTAAATAATTTAAGGATATTGCAATAGGTAATTTGTCAACAATTGAACAATCCATTTAATTAACATTATTTCCAACAGTTTAATCATCCTTTTTTAAACATGGATTGCAAATAATTTTGAAAATTTAGAAGTCTTGGTCATTAACTTTATTGTCTGCTACAATGTCATCTAGTGTATCACTGTCAATGTTCATATGTTCTTTCAAGTATTTAATATTATCATCATCCTCATCTTGACCTCCATCATCTTCATCATCATTGAAATCTCACTGTAGACCATCTATATTGTTAGCAAATGTATTTGGATCATCATTTTGTATACCATCCATATTGTTGTCTTCCATAACATCATCCAACTCTGGATTGTTGTCTTCTTGTTCTTGAACATAACCATCTTCAACATCATCATGGATGTCAATTTCTTCAATGTTATCTAATCCCTCTCTCTCATTTTGTTGGCCATCATTGTTTTACTCAGTATCCACTAATGCATCATCAAATACATGCCTTAACCTTGGATCATAATGTATGACAAATATCCATTTCAAGTCCAAAATATCTTCATAGAAAAATACCTCCACATGAACGACATACATATATTAGACATATGGTATAACAATTTTATTGATTAATAAACACATGTATATATTCGCAATAAACTATGAATTAATAGATTAATGATCACTACTGCTTCTTGTTTGAGTTAAAGAAATACTTGCTCACAATGAATTGGTAGAACATAAGGATCCTTATCCTCTGGTAGGAAACATGAGGAATATATAGAAAACAATCCACTATGGGTATCATGTCTTCATGTCCTCTCAAATGTTTCATACCATCTACACTTAAAAATACAACATTTAAAAGAGTGGTAATCCAACTCAATAATTTCTTGTATTTTCCCAACATATTGTAGATTCCCTTCAATTATATTCTTATATTTTGAGCTTGATCAACTCGATTGCTTGAAGTCAACCATGATGCCACAATTGAAGGATTGTCTCTTTACATCTACACTTTCTACACAATAATGTCGACCATATGCCCACATTGCTGGATATTTCCTCACCTGTGAAAGACCATCTATTTCAGTGAAAACAAATATAATGACAAATATTAAAATAGTTAATAATGTCAAAGCTATAACGAAACAACATTTTGTAAAATTTGAACTGTACCTTTCTTTCACATCCTCTAGACATGTTGATTTCATCTTCTATTATGTTTGAATCTATACATGCATCTTCTATTTGATTTTGAATTTGTTTAGTAACCCATTCTAGTGTGCAATATTTGCCCCATTCCCCAAGTAGATCAGTGGGAAGTGGAGTATTCCTTGGGTTTGATCTCTTAAATTGTCTCCTTGCTTCTAACACTTCTATCTTTTGATCATACAGATCAATCCATTTGTTCATAAAGTCCATGTGGTATAGAATGAACTTGTCGAGTATAGCACTTTCGTCTACACCTATTACATGTCAACATGTTTATTTCAAACTCCAAATGTCATGCTGTTAATTTGATAAAAAAATTACAGAGTAAATTAATGATTGCAAAAAAAAACCACACTGATCATGAATTTACTTACTAATTTCTACTTGAACACCACTAGATTGTGGTTTTTCTCCATCAATAATATATGATGCTCATTCTTCGTCCTAGAAGCATGGCCCATCTTCAAAATCCTTACCAAGGAATTCACATAGGAAGAAAAATGCTTCATTCAATACATACCCTTCAACCATGCAACCCTCTAGATGTGCCTTTTGTCGGACATATCTTTTTAGAGTTTTCATATACCTCTCAAAGAAAAATATCCACCTCGTTGATACGACACCCGCCAATTCAATGTCATCGACTAGGTGTATAAGTAAATGGACTTGTAGGTCCATGAAACTTGTAGGGAGCTCCTTCTCAAATACACATACAATTTCTGCAATTTCCTTCTTCCATTTTGGCACTTCACATTCGTGGCTCTCCTTGGAGGTCACCCACCTAATATAAGAATAGTAAATTAGTATGAACCTTTAGTCAAAAATTAAAATGCAATATAATATATCTATCTCTCACACATTAACCACATACCTTGTAAATGCTGACAATCAACTTATGGCATTCCTTAAGTCAACTGTAAGACATGAATCCCCCCTAATTGCCAATGGCATGATATGCTATGAAACACATTTATGAAAAGGTCATTAGTATTTTTTCTTACACAACATAACAATATCAAAATATATTTAGTACTTAATCAATGTTATCAGTAAATGTTAAATGATGATATATAATACCTTCATAAAATTATGAAAATCATGTGTTTTAAATCCTGTGATATGTCCATCAACTACAAAAGCTTTAGCCAATGATGACCCATAGCCAGTAGGTGTCCTTATTGAATGGATGACATTTTTTAGTTGGTCTAGCTCTTTTTTTTTTCAAAATCCAAGAAGCTTCTGCATATGTTTCATTTTCCCTGTTTGGCCACAAATGTTTTCTATCAATTTTGGTACGCAAAAGAGCAATATCTCTCCTCGAAGACAAGGTGTCCTTCTCTTTGCTTGATTTATGTTGAAATATAGAATCTAGGACATTTTTGAAGATGTGCATAGGATCTAATAGGTGAGATATTAATAGATCCTTCCAGTAAGGGAGCTCATAAAATATGGATTTCCTTTTCATTCCTTTTGGCATATTAACTTCAACTTGTTCTAGCTCTTCAATTGAATCACCCTGATCAAAAAAATCCTCCCAACCTTTCAATTCAACATCTTCATACTTCTTAAGACAATCACCTGGACCCATAATCATGGGAGGGCCTCTATTTTCAACTTTTCCATCAAATTGATTCTTCAGGCAATTTCTAAACTTATGATCTAGTGGTAGAAAAACCCTGTTGTTTGCGTATATAAATTTATGTAGATCTTTAGAATACCGCCCTTGAAATTGTTCTGTACATCTTGGACATGCAAATATCCCCTTTGTTTGAAGCCCTGCAATTCAATAAGTAATATTAATAACATCAAAAAATTAGTATAAAACTAAGTATGAAAGTTGGGATGAAAATAAATTATGAGTGTAAATACGTAAATATTTTATCTTACCAAAACAAACACCAAGTCCTGGGAAATCATGAATAGTCCAACATAGCACACCGTACATCATGAAGGACCTATTTGATGGGGGACGTGATATGTCATACATTTTTATGCCTTTCCATAGCAGTTGCATTTCATCAATAAAAGGCGCAAGATAAACATCCATTTTTTTAACTTGATGTTTTCCTAGAACAATGAGAGTTAGCATAAGGTGCTCCTTTCTAACACTCATCCACAGGGGAATATTGTATACTATCAATCCGACTGGCCAAACACTATAATTTGAGCTCAAGAAAGAGAATGGGCACACTCCAATTGCAAGACCAAACTTGATACTACGGGGTTCACCTTTGAATTTTCTTGGCCATTTTTCCTCTGTGTTTCATTGCTTTAGAGTTAGATGGAATTCGTATGAATCCATCTTTACTCCTATTCTTTGCATGCCAGTCCATCAATTGTGCAAGTGACTTACAACAAAACATTCATTGAAGTCTAGGTATAATTGGCATCTGACATAAAACCTTCTTTGGAACTATAGGACCTTGTACATCTGTACGATATCTCTTCTCTTTGCATACAAGGCATTCTACCTTGTTTTGATATTCATCTCTGTATAAAATGCAATTATTTTTACATGAATGAATTTTCTTATATTCAATCCCCAACTCAACCAACAACAGATGTGCCTCTCTGCAAGTTGATGGCAACACATTATCTTCAGGGAATATTTCAGATTTTAGTGCCATGTAAGATTGCCAGAGATTAAATCAATTGAATGTTTGACTTATGATGAACATGTTTGATATGTTAATCTATACTAAGACTATTTATATACAATATATGGTTTTAAAATCCCCTTAAAGAAATATAAATGAAGTTGATAAATGTTTACGAATTATGTACACCAATTGACAATTGCAAAGGAAGAAATAGATTTCAACTCACTTCAGTAGGTAGTGAATCATTTGTCTAACCAACCAAATAGTGACTTGATTTCTAATAATATTAATGTGCATGCCAGTTTTGAGGTTCTACTTGCACCCGATTTGAACACGGGTGTCTTCGCTGCTTGCTTGATGGAGTCTTTCATGTTGTTATCATCAACATTACGTTGGTGGTAATTACCCCTGCTATCATCATTATTGTCAACCATATGATCATTATTGTCAACCATATGATCATTATTGTCATCATTGTTTTCATCCCCAAAGAAATATGTAAGCATTTCATTCAATCCTTCTTCATACACTGCATTTTCACTATCATGATCATCATCATTAAGGCTAGGTGGCATGTCATCAGTGTATGCAGATCTCATCAGGTCTTCAATTTTCTTAGCTGATAGTATTCTCTTCAATAATGTTCTTTTCACCCTGGCATTGTTTAAAGGATGGTTTGGATCATCCTGTCCAAATCTTAATAACCCAGTTGGATCTTGGGTATTAGTATGTGTTTCATCAACATCTTCTACCTATCTACAAATGCAAGCATTATTTATTGTTTGGCAATAATTGGATAAATCATAAATGTATCAATTTCAAAGAAATATAATCAAATATGGCTTAAAAAATAAAAATAGTGGTTGTATGAACATATATACATCAATTGAATAATGGAACATTATTTTATAGACTACCTTTTTTATACAATAATTTAAATAAAACACAATTTAGACAACATAGTTTATAAAACATCAGTCTACACTCATTTATTATTCTTTGGTTTTCTACCCTTAAGAACATCCTTAGGGAGACCTTGTTCTTCCCTTTTCTTTTGTGCAAGATTGTGTTTTAAGAAGGGGTAATCAATCAATAACTCATCCCCAATGGTAAGGTCCATAATAGCCTCAACCATTATCAATCTATCAGCCTCTCTTTCAATATCTCCATCTTTATAATTTATAACCTCAACAAATTGATAATTCGGTCTTATAGTAGGGTCCCTTCCCTTACTACTATTTATAAATCCTGCAATATTTTTTTCTATGTATGCATGTCCATCTATATACATAAGATAACCTCTATTCATTTCTTTTCCACTTTCCAATTGGAGATGATGTGTATACATATTCAAATTTAGACCATATACTGACATGCTAGGCTTATGTTCTGGTAGCCTTTTCCATTCACCACTGTAATATGATGGACCATAATATGGAATTAATCTCCTAGTGGTTTGTTATGAATTGTTTCTATGTTTAGATCCCACATGTACATTTTGGACAATAAAGAGGCCTAGATTCACTCCATGAATATTGGAGGGTCGTATCGTGTAGCTATATCCCCAAAATTGAAACACCTCATACACTCTAGGTAGTTGTTGATCACTAGGCCAAGTGCAATATAGTCGACGATCAAATGTCTCTTTGTAAATTAATCTTAAACTCAGGGGCAAGTCATCATCTCCATTACATTCATTCTCAAGGGTTATGTAGTCCACCTTCCCCTTGTCTTTAAGAAAATTATGCATCTTTAAACCGGTTCTTGTTCTGTTGCTTGTTTTCATCAATTTCTCATCTTCCAAGCTGGTATATTAGCACATATTTTTGTTAGATGTATCATTTGATAAATAATCATTGCCCTCTAAGCTGGAAGTCAGTGATTTAGGAAACTTTAAACTAAGAACTTTATCCTGCAAGTATCCATTAAGAAAAAAAATAGTTATTTAAATAATATAAAACAATGTTTAAACAAAGTATACATGTTATTTATATCAATTTGGAAAATTCCTTACCACAATTCCTATTGGATTTGAATCGATTGTAGGAGGCATACTACCGACTGGAAGCTCATCATATATGTAATGTCTTTGTACAATCACTCGTTTGAATTGTTTCTTTCCACGACATACAGAACATCCACAAACAACAATTTTCTCAAAGTATTCATCCCATGTACTATAGTCCTGACCAACCTCTTGTTTAGTGCAATCATTTGTTGTGTCTGCAGGATCCATTGTCATATCCTCTTCCACCCACTTTTGTCTATGTGATTTAACAGTTTTAGGTCCACATCCACATACATATATTTTCTATTTTCTAGTTGAATGCTTAGGCTCTGCATTTGCTCCAATCTCCATCTAAAATAATCAACAACATGCATTAATTTATGTCAAGATTGGTTAATACATGATAAATTTCAATAATACTGTGAAAAAAGATGGACATATCACAAAATGCCATTAGATTATTTTTTCCTAAGGAAATTGGATTTGAGTACCTGATTTCTTGCTTCATCTGTTGTGTCCTCATTTGATATGACATGATCTATTACCATGGCCTCGTTAGGCCCCTTTAATACACAACATAGTAAATAATGTTTAGTACTCCAATTATATCATTTCAATGAATATGCTATCCAACACAAAACCTCACTTTAGTCATATATTTGACATATTGATATCATGTTTTGGCCATCCTAATTTTCAAACTTTTCCCTCGATCATAGAATCACATTTAATCACCATTCATGTGCATTTTCAACCAATAAGTTTGACCTCAGAGGCCTCGTGGACAAAAAAATGACTTTATCTCCTCTATGTTGTAGCATTTGTGAATTCATAAACACCTTCCTCCTTTGGTTGAGGTTGCTTTCTCTTCTTACCTCTATTGTATCTATAGATTCCGTTGTCATATCTATTTCCACCCACTTTCCTCTCTGTGATTTAGTAGTTCTATGCCATCCACGTCCTCTCTCCATGGCCTCCTCTGGATCTTGTAATACACAACAATGACAATAGTCACATAACAACTATGCACCAAGAGAATATTCTTGAATTTATCTTGTTAATACACTCTCTTTTCATTAAGATGCGCTATGAAAAATAAAATAGGACATTGCAACGTTTTGCTCTTCAGAATAGTTTACGCATAGAATCTTGACAACTAGAGCTCAAATCTTATGATTACAAGATGACTAAAAATTCACATCAAAAAGACATTTATTTCATATTTGACTCTCCTTTTCTTTTATGGGTCATTTTAAGGCAATCTATATCTCTCCAAGTGGCCATAAAACCCTCAAAACTATCATAGAACCCTCAAAACAATCTCAAAGAGTCTTTGGCACCAAAATTTTAAATTCTTGATGGAGGGAAGGATAATTTGGATGTTAATTTTGAAATCATGTCATTAGATCTTTGTTACGTTAATCCTATCCATTGGATATTCTTTAATTATAGGGACATTATGTTATATTTCACCATTACCTTTCACTCCAAAATTAATGGTTTCCTTTGAAAAGAAAACCCTCCATTAGCTATCATAACCCCAAATATCTGTTGAAGTGAACTTAAACATTATGTGTAATTGTCATTGCTCATATTAAGCACCTACCTCCCTTCTTAGTGGTCCCACATGTGTGATGTATGTGAATGAGTCATACGGTACCTATGCTACATGTTTAAAGTTTGAATTTTGCTCATATTTTTGGAAAAAGGCCCAAAAAGACCTTTGATTTTTGAGTTTTATACTCTATAACATGCATCTCGTTGATCTTTTCATCTAATCTATGACATGTTGTCTTTGCATTTCAATGAGATCAATTCTTGACAAATGACAATCTAGAGGTTAAAGAGACAAGTTGATACCTTACCTAAGTTGTCACGTTCTTGAAACCTTGTCACTATAAAGAGGAGATATCTAGAGAGTAATGTCACAAGGACATAACCAAGGCATGCACTATCATGAGCCATAGGGACAACTTACTACACCATCTAAAACTCCATTTGAACTAGCTACTATCAATAATTCACATTATTGGGGACTGTCATAGTCAAAGTGGAGAGGATTGTCTAGTCATTGTATGACTGTCATAATAGCTAGTGGGTTAGTTACCATGCTTCAACTTAAAATAGGTTAATGAGAACATAGAAATAAAAATCACAATACCATAAGCACACTCCATAAGCTGCAAATATAGTCCCAATATCATGTCATCATGATAGTAAGAGAAGAGTTGTTTGGTTTTTCCAAAGCCATATCACTTGCATAAGGATTGTCACCAACCATCTGTGTAAGGTCGTGAAAGAGTGAGTCATTATTGAGCTAATCATAAGAGAAGCATGAAGTCAAAATGCTATCCTGGAAACAAGATATAGCTACTTATTATAAGGACAATCCAAATTTGGTGAGGTTACGTTTTTATCAACTTCCAAGCAAAATACATCATTTTGCACTGATTTGCACTAAATCAGGCACACTTTGTGCCACCTTTGGCGCCCCAACCAGATTACATTTTTGGCCTAAAAGTCAGTGCTAAAGTCAATATTAACTGCTTCGACTCTAGCACCGACTACTAGATTAAAAAAATTAAAAAAATTCCCACCTACACATACCCCAAAAAAAATAGAACTTTATTGATTTTTGGTGTTCATTTTTTGTTTGGAGATTGAGCGTTTGGGTTGGAGTCCCACCTGAATTAGTATATGAGAAATTCCATAATTACATGAGAAAAATGCTATGCGAAGAGAGGATTAAAACACCGCATGAAGAGATGAGAAATTTGATTTAGTTTTCGACACCATAGGTAAGGTTACAATTACAATAAAAATATTTTGTTCCCAAATATATTTTTGTTTCGATTAAATGGAGAGGATTGTGAAGAAAGGGTTGTGAATATTGTTTTGTTTATAGGTGAATCATTCAAGTCTCATGTGGTTACAAAGGAGGAGGGTAAAATTGTAGACATTGTATTATTTCCTCTACATCCAAGAGCAGTGAATGCATTTTTCAAACCCCAATGCCCAGGTTCACTTATCATTACCATCAATACCTTTCTCTAAAAACAACTTTCTCGCTTCCTTCCTACAAAAGTAGTCGAGTGCTTTAAGACAAATTGATTGTGAGCAAACTAAAATTAGGACTTTTGAGATGAGGGTGAGCAAACTAAAATTAGGCTGAGAACTACAGATTCCCTCCCAAGGCACCAATTGATTCATAGGAAAACAACTTCATGATTTGCTCTACAAAGTAAAGGTCAATAACCTTGAGAAATATAGAAAAACTGGATGAAAAATTTCATACCTGGCAGTGTGTACTTCATTTGCCTCCACAGACTGAACAAAAATAATTTGCCCTAGGTCGCCTCAAAATGTCAAGCAATAGAGGGAAGAGAGCAAAGGGAGTAGACTCTGGCCACAATGAGGTAATTCATTGTCAATTTATAGATTTGTAAATGTTTCCATTGTTTCTTTGATTTTAGTTTTTAGGTTTTTATTTGTAAATTTAAAAGAAGAAATTTATTTTATAGGAACATGATACTGACAAAGATAAAGAGGCATTGGCTTCCATATTGGGGGTAGAGGCAGTGAACAAATTGGATGGTGTGGACTTGACAATTCTTGCCAGATACATAGAAAAACAATCTGGCAAAGCCCCTGAAACATTACAACCAAATCAATAGTGTCAAAGGGAATCAATTGATTCCCCAACTAGTCATGGATCGAGCAAAAGATCTAGGAGGAAATCAATAACAATAACCTCTAAGAATGTGGAACAAGGAATAGAGGCTTCTAATGTCCCACCCACTCCTGGGACACAGACTTCTTCGACCACCATGCCATGTTTTGCATCTTGCATTGGTACCTATGATACCAAGATAGAATATGATGTGGTTTTAGGGGACATCCAAGTGATGGATGCTAGAAAAACATTTGTGAATAGGTTGAAGGAATCATGCCTTCAACGGTTCAAAGACCATCTACATTTGCCATTCTCAAAGATACCCATGCACCTGCAAAAAAGCAGTTATCCAAGACATGGAGACTAAATTTGGCACAGGTTGGCCTGTAAAGAAGATAAAGCTACGAATGTCTCAAAACTGCAAGAGATTTTGGTGCAACCAAACAAAGAAGATAAAAAAACTCCCTCCTGAGCAAAGGCTCAAAAAAGGCCAATTGATGTAAGTTTGAAAGTATAGAAAGAGCTTGTAAAAGCATATGAGAAGTCTAATGTATGGAGGAAGTCTAGCGAGGAGAGTACGTAGGTATTTGAATTTGCTCATAAGATTATATCAAATTTATTAAATGATTTTTAAATTTTATTTGTGCATAGTTAAATTGAATTAGTATATGTTTTAGGACAAGGCCTCCAAGGCTAGGACAAACTTTGTGCCACGCATCACAGTGGCCAGAAAGGTTTACAGGCCTTGATCTGCCTATTTGTAAGTATAATCAATAAGTTAAATGATATTTTTTTGAATTTCCTAGGAAAAAGTAAATGATTGCATATTAATTAGTTTAACTAGTCCATGTGCCATGTTTTGACAGGAGGAGAAATATGGCTGGCATCCAAGCCAATTTGAAAAGGAAATTTACAAAGCAAAAAGTGGACCGATTTTGTAATATGGATAGAGAATGAGGTATAAATAGTTGACTTTCAATAACTTAGTTGGATATTGTTGTGTTAATATGTCAATTTGAATTTCTTGTGTTGAGTTGTTTATTGATGCATAGGATGAGTTCTAAAGTGCTTCTCTATTGGCCCTAGTGCCCTTAAATGTAAGGTTTCTCTTAGATGACAAATGATTACTCTTATATCTTTGGGGACCCTTCTTGGTGCCATTAGGATCATAATGAGTATACTAGTCTTGTGCTTGCTTACAAAAAGTGGTTGTAATTAACCTAATCTTGTGGTCATTATCCACAACATTTTGTGTGCCATGCTATCTCATATGCTTAATTTTAATGGGCTAATAATGAACAGAAAAACCTTGTTTGCCTGCCTCCAACTAATGGGCTTGTTGGAACCTAAAATTTCCTACCATTTTTTGCAAAAATTTTAGGTTCCCATGATGAAAAATCTGACTGCAGCAAGCAGAAATGCACCTGTACAATATACTTCAGTGGCCTACTTTGAAGAGTTATAATTCTAAGCCTATTCATTTTTATGTCAAACTAATTGGTAGGCATACTTATCTATCATATGTGAGTGTACATGCTTGATTTCGGCTTCCCATAATCAGATTGGACAAGGTTTTGCAATGCCAAGTAAAAGGGTTCTGGTGGTATCTAGTGGTACCCACCTAGGGTTAGGGTTTCAAGTCAAGTCTGCAAGCCTATATTTTTATTCCTTTAAACCCCTTAAGGCCTTAAGTTTTCTTGTCCTTTGGCATCTTGCACTTTATCTTTTAAAATTGCATTGACTTCCTATATTAAAGGGCAATTGTCTTGAGGTCTTCTTAGAGGGGTGATATGTGACTAGGGTATGAAGACTAGGACTTTGTATGTAATCTTAAGCCCTCCTTTCTGATTTGTTGGAAGCCTCCTTCACCAATACATAAGGACTGTCAAGACTACTATGATAGTACATTAGAGAGGCATTGAAATCACAAAGGAGAAATGTTATTAGGCCATCACCCAATGGAGAAGGGATTGTCATAAAGAGCATGACAGTGTTACTTTGTCATAGTCACAAAGGGGTAAGTCTTTGTGGTGGTAATTGAAGTCACTAAGTTTACATCCACCTTCCTAGGGTCTGCAGAAATGCTTGAAGTTGAATATGCCTATTTTAAAGATCTTGCCATGAGTATTTTCCATATTTTTACAAATGGAGACCTCCTCAATCCTCATCTCAAGTTTTAAATGCACAATGAAACGATGGAGGACAATCATAATTGTCATAATTGTACATTAGCATTTTTTGTCTCAAGGTGGCCCTTAAGACTGCCAAGGGGATGGGTATAGAGTTGGGATTATGGTTTTTGTTTAAAAGACTTGTGTCATTGACCTAATATTTATTTGTGGCAAGTATCCCAATAGTCTAAAGATTACAAATTGTTGTCAAGAAAGGACTATCATAGTTAAGTGGGGTACAATGATACAATTTCATCTTGGTTGAGTATTGTATAAATCTCAAGCTATTTAGAATGCATGGGGTATTAGGGTGTGGTATCACTATATAGGTAACCATCAAGTGATTTCTTCAACCCAATCTTGGCCTATATAGTACCCAGTGTGAAGAGCAAGATAGTGTTGTCCAAGAACCTTGTTACGGTCACAAATGAGGGTAGTCTTAGCTATTGTAACCATAGTTGGAATCCCTTGTTGTTACCATAACATATGTGACCTAAAACCAGGACTCTACGAGTATGAGTTGTTTGAAAGCCAAATTCCACAACCTTTGCCACCATCCTCCCTGCTTGTGTCAAAATGGGAGCTTTGGAATAGGGTATGGACATCCATCAATACATAAAGTATAGAGGAATTTTGTCAGATGTTGTAGTTGCAATTGCCCTGTTAGACATGTATGCAAAATGTGGAAGCATTGACAAGGCATGTGAACTGTTTGATAGAATGCCTCAAAGAAATGTGGTCTCATGGACTGCAATGACTGCAGGATATGCACAAAATGGATTTGTTGAAAAGGCGTCAAAAATTTTAAAGAAAATGCAATTAGCTGGTGTAAAGCCAAATTCCACAACCTTTGCCAACATCGTCCCTACCTGTGTCAAAATGGGAGTGTTAGAATAGGGTATGGACATCCATCAATACATAAAGGATAGAGGAATTTTGTCAGATGTTGTAGTTGCAACTACCCTGTTAGACATGTATGCAAAATGTGGAAGCATAGACAAGGCACGTGAACTATTTGACAGAATGCCTCAAAGAAATTTGGTCTCATGGACTACAATGATTGCAGGATATGCACAAAATGGATTTGTTGAAAAGGCTTCAAAAAATTTAAAGCAAATGCAATTAGCTGGTGTAAAGCCAAATTCCACAACCTTTGCCACCATCCTCCCTACCAGTGTCAAAATGGGAGCTTTGGAATAGGGTATGTACATCCATCAATACATAAAGGATAGATGAATTTTGTTAGATGTTGTAGTTGTAACTACCTTGTTAGACATGTATGCAAAATGTGGAAGCATAGACAAGACACATGAACTGTTTGACAAAATGCCTCAAAGAAATGTTGTCTCATGGACTACAATGACTGCAGGATATGCACAAAATGGATTTGTTGAAAAGGCTTCAAAAATTTTATAGCAAATACAATTAGCTGGTGTAAAGCCAAATTTCACAACATTTGCCAACATCTTCCCTGCCTGTGTCAAAATGGGAGATTTGGAATAGGGTATAGACATCCATCAATACATAAAGGATAGAGGAATTTTGTCAAATGTTGTAGTTACAACTGCCCTGTTAGACATGTATGCAAAATGTGGAAACATAGACAAGGCACATGAACTATTTGACAGAATGCCTCAAAGAAATGTGGTCTCATGGATTGTAATGACTGTAGGATATGCACAAAATAGATTTGTTGAAAAGGATTCAAAATTTTTAAAGCAAATGCAATTGGCTGGTGCAAAGCCAAATTCCACAACCTTTGCCAGCATCCTCCCTGCCTGTGTCAAAATGGGAGCTTTGGAATAGGGTATGGACATCCATCAATACATAAAGGATAGAGGAATTTTGTCAGATGTTATAGTTGCAACTGCCTTGTTAGACAAGTATGCAAAATGTGGAAGCATAGGCAAGGCACAGGAACTGTTTGATAGAATGCCTCAAAGGAATGTGGTCTCACGGACTGTAATGACTACAGGATATGTACAAAATGGATTAGTTGAAAAGGCTTAAAATATTTTAAAGCAAATGCAATTGGTTGGTGTAAAGCCAAATTCCACAACCTTTGCCACCATCCTCCTTGCCTGTGTCAAAATGGGAGCTTTTGACCAAGCAATTTGTAGCACTTAAGGTTATGTAATAGAATTTACAGTTGATAGTTAAATTTATAACAAAAATTTTTATGATCTTTACTAACGTTTATTAGAATTGTTGCATGTTTTACATCATTGGAATGACATATTAGCTATAACTTTTTGAAATTTTATTATGGTATGTGCACTTTGATATGATGTAATATGATTATGGTTTCGTTTCATATGTTGTAATATTAGATATATAACAGAAAAATAAATTATTGCATGAAATAAATAATAACTTTTCATTTTAAATGTTTTTTTTGTAGAACATGGGTCTTCCAGAAGATCAAGATGATCCTCATGATAGAGACCTAGATTATGTTGGTTCTAGTATAGATCACATGGTAGAGGATGATGATGACATAGATACAGAAGACACTGAGGCTGATGATGATGATGACGATGATGATGGTGATGATGATGATGATCACGATGGTGATGATGATGATGATCACAGTGGTGATGATGATGAAGAGGTAGTTGCTCATAGTAGCCAATGACATTCATGATAATATAGACTGCATCATGGATCATTGTTGATATATCATTATGATGCCTCTTTTCATAGTCACTAGCTATCATATGTATCATTTTCACGGCCTGCAGTGCCATATTAATGAGTTGTATCATAAATTTATGTATCATTTTGAATTATATCATTTGGACATGTATCATCTTGACTTGTATCATTTTGAGTTATGTAATTTATTATTTTTACTTATATCATTTGTATATGTATCATTTAGACATGTTATTGATCTGCTGGCATATTTGACTTTCACTTGTTTTAGTTATATATGATGATGATCTTATCCATATTGACTTGTCAATTTATATATATTGAAAGTGGTTGATGATTTTTGGATGGATATTTATTACGTATGATGATTTTAATTTACTGCTTAGGATGGATGTTGTCAAATTCAATTAAATTATAGATATTTGACTCACTTGTTTCAATTATAGATGATGATCATGTTATAATAATTATCTTGTTATTTAATCATATGAGTTAAATAATTAAATTACTTACTTTATAATCATATGAGTTATTTAAGAAGCATGATATATTTAACTAATTATATTGAAATAAAACATATTAAATTAATAAATGTAAGCAAAACAATAAGCATTTTTAGAAGCAACAAAAGACACAAAAATAGAAGAAAAATTAGAAGCAACAAGCGGCGTTATATCGGAAGCAAAATTGGAAGCAAAACTAGAAGCAAAATTGGAAGCAATAGTGGAATGAAAACTGGAATCAAAATTGGAAGCAAAATTGGAAGCCAAACCGGAAATAAAACTGGAAGCAAAACTAGAAGCAAAATTGGAAGTGAAACTGGAAGCAAAATTTGAAGCAAAACTGAAAGTAAAATTGGAAGCTAAAGTGGAAGCAAAACTGGAAGCAAAACTGGAAGCAAAATTGGAAGCAAAACTGGAAGTAAAACTGGAAGCAAAATTAGAAGCAAAATTGCAAGCAAACCTAGAAGCAAAACTGGAAGCAAAACTGAAAGCAAAACCAGAAGCAAAACTGGAAGCAAAGATGGAAGAAAAACCAAAAGCAAAATTGGAAGCAAAATTGGAAGCAAACCTGGAAGCAAAACTGAAAGTGAAACCGGAAGCAAAACCAGAAGCAAAATTGGAAGCAAAAGTAGAAGCCAACCTAGAAGCAACAGTGGAAGCAAGACCTGAAGCAAAATTGGAAGCAAAACTGGTAGCAAAACCAGAAGCAAAATCAAAAGCAAACTTGGAAGCAACATAAGAAGCAAAACTAGAAGCAAAATCGGAAGCCAAGCTGGAAGAAACAAAATCTGGTGCCAAATCTAGCGTTAATCCTAGCACTAAAATTCGGTGCTAAACCTGGTGCTAAACCCAATGTTATAATCGGTGCTAAACCCACCGCTAAGTTTTACGCCAGTAGAAGTGTCCAATTCATGGACTCAAATGCACTAAATTCTAGCACTATTTTATGCGCTAATTGCCTCTTCTGTTGTAGTGTTTCCATATGGAAGACTTGAAGGAAAATCTTCTTAGTAGTTGTATAGTCCATCATGTATGTGGCATGTTTGCATTCTTGAATGATAGATTGGTACTTCCTTACACTAACAAGATTGTTAGGACAACCTAAAAACTTCAACCAAATGCTCTCATCCATGTTTCCTCAACAAGATCATTTACCTTGGGTTTGGTGGACTTGGCATAATTTTCTAACCCTTGATCATTACAATTAGCATCTTTGGAATAGACTGTCCATATAGACAATACTCAAATTTACACCACCTTGATAGTCACACACATGCATATGACAACATTTTTAGAATGGATAATAATCTCAAACAATACCCTAGGGTTTCAACATGGAATCTTCAATATTTGAATAAAAAAAAATAAACCCTAGGATTCTATCATGATGACAACATCCATAACCCACTTGATTATCATGGCATCCCTCACTACTGTTACTAATGTAATTTCTCATGAACATGACAGACCTTGATTGTTACAACAGTAAGCACCCTTGAAGCCTTCATGCAACTTCTGAAAATTGTGTTAAAATGACTAGATTATGATTGTCGAAGAATGCATGACCAAGGAGTGTTTAGATCCTAAGGAATAATGGGTTTTCCATTGCATTTAGGACTGTGAAGAGGATTGCATAGTTAGAGTATCATGAGATCAAATGGTTTGAAGATGGTTGATAAATGTATATATTCTTAAGAAGGGCTATTGAGAAACCTATTGAAGTCAAAATCCATTGGTAGGGCACTCGTAAAAGAGCGTAGGCTAGTCATGTGTGTGTTATATTATCATTGGAAAAGAGTGTAGGACAGTCATACGTATAAAGATTTTGTTTTTTTAAAGATTAACATGATTTGGTGTTGTTATGTGGATCTTTGATGATTATTGTGTCACTCTAAATCCAAGAGATGAAGTGATATTGAGCGAAAAGAATGTCATACTGTATATGCTATGGGATGAAAATATTGGACCTTATTTGTATTGTCCTAGTTAGGAAGATTGTCCTCTCAATATCATATCAGTCATAAGAATAATTGGGTCTGTCTTTATACTATAAGGTTATCATGAACAATAGTGAAATGGTGTCACATGAGATGCAAGAACAATCATGAGTACTATGATTGCTATAGCAACCCTAAGGCTATCCTTTACCAAAAGATTTTATCACATGACCTATGAATATGATTGCCATGTTGTCAAAAGGAGAAACATTGCTAGTATAGAGAATAAAACCCTCATCATTGAATATGGAAGGTGTTGTTAATAAGAGGGTAATCATGGTATTTGCTTACAAGGGGTATTTTAATAGTTGGAGAAGACTACTATAACAATCAGATTCTTAACAACCCATGCACAAATAGATTGTTGTTCATCACAACACTCTATTCTCACACGATAGAGCAGTCAACTGGGACTAAAGAGTATCCAAATGATTGATATTGGTGGATGAAGGTCATCAGAGAGTTGTTAAGACATCAAGAGGAATATTAAGTGCATAACCATATATATCTTGTTGAGATCATCTTAATTATGTTGGACTCTCATTATAACCTTGGATTCTAAGTTGGCGAAGGAGATTTGTTGTCATTTATGAGCTATGATTGTCATAATCATTGGAGGCATTGTCATAAAGGGAGTTGTGTAGGATGAAATGTTGTTTGGGACAAACTTAGGACTATTATAAGCACTAAATGTTTGGATAGTTAAAGGGAACAATGTATCGGCAAAGACCTAGTTTTCATAGGGGGAGACGTGATTTTAAGAGGTTTTGGGAGTATTTTTAAGAGGATTTTTGGAACTATTTTTAAGAGGTTTTTAGATTGTTTTTAAGAGGTTTTTGGGACTGTTTTGAAGAGGTTTTGGGACTATTTTTAAGAGGTTTTTGGGATTGTTTTTAAGAGTTTTTTGGGACTATTTTTAAAGGGTTTTTGGGACTTATTTGAAGAGATATACTAGTTTATTGTTAAAATATTCATGATATCAAATCACTACATGTATAACCATCAAATTTAGGACTATTATACTATGATTGCAAGATATGCACAAAATGGATTGATTTCTTTACAAAATTTCAAGCAAATAGAATTGGCGAGTGTAAAGCAAAGTGTGGAAACATAGACAAGTGTGTAATTTGATTTGATTTGTCATACGTACTTGCCTAAACATGGTCAAGGTGTCATTGAAACCATTTATCCAAAACCCAAGGAAAGTAGAGATTGTCATATACCATATGAGATTTCCATGAGCTTTTGACAAGGTTATCATTAGAAAATGGGATCTTTAGAAAAGGGTACATGGACATCCATTGAAACATAAAGTGGGATTTTGTTAGACTATGTAGTTGCAACTACCCTAGTAGACATGTATGCAAAGTGTGGAAGGATAGACAAGGCACGTGAACTGTTTGACATAACACCTCAAATAGATGTCATCTCATGGAATGCAATGATTGCAAGATATGAAAAAAATTGATTTCTTGAAAATGTTGTACAAACTTTCAAGAAAATGCATTTTGTGGGTGTAAAGCCAAATTCCACATCCTTTTACTAGGACTATTCTATTCCTTTTATCTTTTTTTAGCTTTTGCATAATGGATATCCATTATCTAAAGCCCAATTCTTTGGGCAACGGATATCTAGCAATGGATATCCCTTCTACAAAATGGATATCAATTTTGTTTTCCTCTCAAAGCATGAAACATATGTTTATCTATGAAGTATACACATAAATACATGTGAGGCATGAAGCATATAAGTACACATGTGATACATGAAGTATGAAGCATACTCATAGATACACGTAATACACAAAACATGAAGCATATGTGTAATACACGAAGTATACATGTAAATACACGTAATACATGGAGCATGAAGCATACACATAATACACAAATTATATGCATAAGTACATGTAATATAAGAAGCATGTAGCATACACGTAATATATGAAGCATGAAGCATGAAGCTATGCATGAGATATAAATTGAATTCATAGAACCAAGTAGTAATGTGTCAAACCATACAAGGGCATATTATATCAATGTGGAGAAAAAATTCTTAGCAAGGACATAATCATCAATGGTGACAATTGTGGCTTGTACAAAGAAGTGTCTCATATGTGCAATGAGATCGCCTTGGACATTATATTATCAAATTTAAGTAAGACTATTTTAGGAGGAGATGGTTGTAAGATGATGTCAATTGATAGTGGTGATTTAATCCATCCTATTGATGAGAAAAGAGGAGGAGGGTTAAGTTCTTCTAATTGTACTTACAACACCTTGAGTTTTGTGTAGATATAATTATAATTGGGATTATGTGTTAGATAAATGTCACATGGTGGTGGGATGGTGTTGGGATGAGTGATGATTGTTGTGGAAATGTTATGGTCAAATGTGTTATGAAAAGGAGGTGGCATGGGTAGTGGGCTATCAATGTTGGGAAAGGGTTGGGGAGGATGTAATGGAGGAAGGGATGTGTGTCATGGTATGATGTCTCAAGGAATGGGAAGAAAGGATGGTGATTCATAAGATAATATGAAGAATGATAGTAGAGTGAATTGGCATTGTGGTAACTATATCATGTCACGGGGTGAATCATGCGTTAATATAGATTGTGGAGTGAGAAAGGGGTGGTATGGGTATGGTTGAATGGAGTAATGAGGTGATTTAATTGGTGATGACCTAGGTGAAATGATGGGTAAGGTGTCTTATGTGGGATTGCTAGAAAGTGTGATTGGTAATGGTGGGGATAGATAAATGTCATCTTCTAAGGGTTCAAAGGTGAGGAAAGTGTAAGGTGGGGATATGGGATAATCCATGGTTTAATGATTATTCAAGGGAGACTCCTTAAAATGATTATCAATGATGGTGTCGATAGGGGGAATGGAGTCTATGAATGTAGGTGTGGGAATGTGAGCTATGACATTGGGATTGTATTGGGTAAATAATGGAAAGAAGGGGCACTTGTCTAGTGATGGAAGGAGCCACATGATCAAATAATGTTTGGGGAAGGGAATTTCTTAGGAAAGAAAGGATTTGGGTGAGGGTCTAGGGTTTGGTGGAGAAGAATTTATGGAAAATTTGGAGGTCGTTAAAATTGACATGAATTGAAGAAGTACAAGACATGGCTAAGGATAAATTTGGTAGGCTCAAATAGGATAGCTAGGACTATGATGATTAAGATGGAAAGAAAAGTAAACAACAATAGTATGATATAGGGATAGGATTAGAAAAAAAGAGTACTACAACTACAATGAGGAAAGTGAGGACATAATGCAAAGTTAACATGGTATGAACTCTATTGGAAGGCTAAGCATGGACTATAAGAAGATTGAACTAGTTGGATCTATTAGGCTCACCAAATGAAAGAACCTTAAAGGTTAACCTTAATTATAGGGAGATAGAAGAATGATAGGGGAGAGAGAGGCAAGAGATAGGGAGAGATAGATAGGTAGAGAGAGAGGAGATAGATTGGGAGAGATAGAGGAGACAGAGGGAGAGATAGGGACATAGAGAGTGAGTGAGATGTCTAGAGAGATAGGGAGAGTTATTGAGAGGTAGAGGGATGATAGAGAGAGGGAGATAAGGGAGAGGTACGGAGATAGAGGTTTAGGGTTTCTTAGGTTTAGGGTTTAGGGGTTATAGGTTAGGGGTTAGGGTCTCTCTATCTCTCTTTAAACCCTAAACCCATAAACCATAAACCCTAAACCCAAGGAACCCTAAACCCCTAAACCCTAAATAATTTTGCTAAACCCTAAACTTGAGCAATGCTAAACTCATAAAACCTAAATAATGCCCCTAAATCCTAACCCCTAACCCCAAGCAACTCTCTCTCTCTCTCAAAACCACACAACCCTAAATAATGCCCCTGAAACCTAACCCCTAACCCCTAAACCCGAGCAACCCTAAACCTATATCTCCCTATCTCTTTCTTATCTCCCTATCTCTATTGTCCCTCCACCTCTCAATCATTCTCCCTATCTCTATGGACATCTTTCTCACTCTCTATCTCCCTATCTCTCCCCTATGTCTCCTCTATCTCTCCATATATGTCTCCTCTCTCTCTTTGTCTAGCGATCTCTCCCTATCTATCTATCTCTTGCCTCTCTCCCCTATCATTCCTCTATCTCCCTATCTCTCCCCTCTATCTCTCCTTCTCCCTTATTGACAAAGGAAATGAAAGCAAGAAAATTAGGACACTATTAGGAGAGAGAGATAAACATATAGGGAGAGAGAGAGAGATAAATATATAGGGAGAGAGGGAGAGATAGGGAGAGGGAAGATGGAGAGTTCTTGTGTTTATATGGACACTATTGAACAATGATAAATGATGTAATGTGGTAGGATGTGGTGAGTTTTAGATGTTGTGATATAGCATGGAGATATGTCTACATGTGTTGATGCTATGGAAATTTAACCATGAGTCATTTGAAGATTACTCACAACTACATATTTAATTGTGCTAGTAGTAGCATAAATAATAATGCAGGTGCACACTTGTAGCAGAGTTGAAGTTCATGTGGAACAATCTAGAGGCTTGGTCATGTTAAGAGAATGTTCTACAATACTACAATTTGAAAGAATTGGTTAGATGGTTGTATGTGTTACCACAAGCTTATGGTTGGTAGTGGTGGTTATACAAGAAGACATGAATACATTGACTATAGTTAGTAATAAACTATTGATATTTAATGTGTAACAACATATAGTCTTCTATAATGATTATCCACATGGAGGTGTCATGTTTGGTGATATATGTGATATATTGATTTTATGATATGGTCAACATATAGATTTGTGACTCTTGGTATTCCATGGGTTGGTTGAATAGTTAGACAATTGGTATTCTGTGATGATGCATATACCTATCTACTCATGTGAATGGAGCTAATGGTTGGATTGTGATTAGTTAGGTGTTGGATGTGAGAAACATTGAAGAAAAGTATTCTATAAGCATTTAGATATCAAATCTATCAAAAGAATTTGTCTATTAAATCAATGAATTCTAAATAATATAATGGTAACTATCTTTTACTACTAGGTTTTCTCGCATAAGGGTTTCTAAAATAAAATTTAGTGTCCCATATTGTTTCTTTTGGTTTTATATACCATCATGAGCTTTCTTAAATGTTACTAGATAGATAATACATTTGTATCATTGTCTTTGATCATATTATTTAAGTTACTCCTCTATCATAGTATGTTGGCCAATTGCAACATGGTTCCTTAGTCCTAACATTTGGTATGAAAGAATACAATTATTTAGAATCTTAACTTAAAGAATGATAAAATGAACTATAACTTAATCTAAGACAACAAAGTAAAAAATAATGAAAAAAATTGGGTATCCGTTTTGCAAAATAGATATCTGTTTTGGGCAACCTAAAACGGATATATGTTTTGCTTTGGTTTTGCCTTGAATGTAGGATTGGGACTATCATAGTTGACTTTCCCTCAATTCTAACATTTTTGTAGGTTTCACTCTCTTCTTTGAACTTCACCCTTCGTGTTGATAACTTTTTTTATGCAAAATTGATAAAACAAAAAGGGTTTATAGAAGAAATTTTCAGCTTTCTAAAAATATAAGATTTGTTTGGTTATTATTTTATTAAATAATTATTAATAATTTTCTATATAGTGTGTGTCTAAAATCTTGATGGACACACTGATTGAAAAACATCCATAACTTTCAAACTGTTTCACCTTTTTGAGATCCAAAAGATGCATCACACTCTATGCTTTTCTGGTTATAGGTTAAAAAAATTGAATTCCATTTTTTTTATTGAGTTAGGTTGGCTGGAAAATTACTTTTTTGTTTTTAAAAAAAGTCACAGTAAAAAATATAACTAATTATTTTATTGGAAAAAAAATTCAAAAAAATATGCGTTGCATCTGGGCATGAGTCAAAAACTTATTTTGAAAGTTTCAAAAAAATATTTTTTTTTTCTCATAGTTAAGTTGGCTGGAATGACACCCACTTTTTTTTTTTTTTTTGAAAAATTTAATAGTTGTTCATTGAAATATTCATTTTTCACTAAGTAAATTTAGTTTTTTTAAAAAGATAGTAGCCCATAAACTAGATTCAATTCTCTACAAATTTTGTTCTTACATCTTTTTCAAATTGTGTAGATAATCCATTCAAATTTTCACATGAACTTGATTAAGTCTAATTTTTTGTATTTTCATTGCCACTTAGAGGTATAATTTGGCTCATCATGATCATGCACATAGCCTATTCAAAATAATCTAAAGGCTTCTAAAAAGCCCTAGTTGGCCATTCGGATTAGATATTTTCATGTATTTCTTAGGGATGTATTTATGATTTTGGAAGGAGGTCTTTGAAGACCATGTGCTCTTCACATGACACATGTGTGATTTTGTAAGAGCCTTCAATGTGTAGTAGGAGTTTGTCTCCACTACTTGCATTTGTATTTAATGGTTATGGGTTATATATATTTATCTTTTATTTTCTTTATTATTTCATTTATCTCCTTGAAGATGTCATTGTTGACCTTTGAATTGCTTGGGTGAGAAGGGACACAAGTTAGGTAAAAGTTCAAAGTTGTGTCACACTTTGGGCCAATTATCAGCATAAACAAATTCAAGTATTTCCAACTAAAATTCAATTTTGGTGAAACTTATGTTCTATCTGGATTCATTCTAGATAAATTAGACCTAGCCCATAACTTTTAAAATTGGAACCATCCACTAAAAACACATGTAGCATCACTTTGGGGCTCATTTACCAAAAAAATGAAATTATTTAAAAAACTTGATGTTTTGACAACTCCTACTCATGCAAATAATCAATTTAAAAGAACCTAAAAATTACCCTTTTGTAGATCTATAAGTCTAATTTCTAAAACTATAATTTTTTAAACATTTCAATTTATAGGTCGTCAGCACTAGAATATAGTGTTGACTATCCTCTCAAGAAAAAATAGTAAAGTTTATCAAAAATAAAATAAAAAAATATGATGCACTAGAGGAGAGATTCCTTGTCAAGATGATATAATTTTTTTCCTATTTTGGATAAATAATCAAGACAAAAGTTGATGTCCCATCGAAATAGTTGTATTTTCATTACACGCAACTTCCAAGATTTATTTAAAAATATATATTTATCAAATTAGGGAAAAAACAATCCATGCACTAAAGTTTTGAGTTATGAACACACAAAAAAAATATAGAAATAAAATAAATGAAATTTACTATATAAAGTGTGATGTCCTATCCAACCTTATTTCTCAGCATATTATCAGAAACTAAATTATAGTGTCAATTTTATAAAATACTACATTTAAATATTTTTTAATTTTTTTAAAATTACAAACATAAACTAAAAAATCTACATTTTATTAGTTTACATAATTTTAAAATTCAAAACATATACTTCACTTTGTAGTAATTCAAGATAAAAAGTTGGATCGGTTTTGGTCATTTCCTTTATAATAGTGTGACACAACTTTGAACTTTCACCTCCTTGTCACCTTGTGATTGGTGAGCACTTGAGAGGTGAGTTGAGTTTCCTTAACATTTGGGATAGGTTAAGGAGAGGGGTAGACACTTTTGGATTTGATTATTAAACTTCATGTTTGAGATTAGAGAGATTAGAGAAGAGAAAAGAGAAAGAAAGTAGTGTTCTTGAGCTCTTGATTAGTGAGGACTTGAGAGGTGATTTGATTTTTATTAACTTTTGGGATAGGTTAAGGAGAGGGGTAGACACTAAATTGGATTTGATTATTCACTTTCATGTTTGAGTTGAAAGAGCTTAGAGAAGATAAAATAGAAAGAGCTTAGTGTTCTTGAGCTCTTGAGAGAGATTTCTTGTACTAAAGAATAGATCTAGAGCTAGGGAATGCAATCTTGAATTTGGAAAAGGCAAGGATTGTGCGTAAAAAATGAATAGAGTTTCAATTATTTTTTGGGAAAGATTTAGAATTTGAGAGATAGGACCTTTATTCCTTTGCATTTATTTTGATATTTCTTTTGTGTTGCATGATCAAATGAAATGAATCTTGCAATGAATGTGTTCATGATTGTGTTAAAAAAATTCTTAACAGTTTCCTTTCTTTGTGCTTGGAAAGAAATCTTTATTATGTATTAATGGAGTTATAATGATTTATATATGTATAAATTTAAGAGTATGTTGCTTGTATTTAAAAAGGATGAACCTTACATTAAAATGTGTTCAAACTCAAAAAGAAAGTATTTTATTCCAAGTATGGTGATTTAATTTTGTAAATGAGACTTTGACACCTTATTGAGAGTCACCTATGAGGGTTTGATGACTTTAACATGTTTAGGAGGCATGGAGTGTGGATCATTGAAACCCTTAAGATTTCTCCATTAAACTCTCCAAATGGATTTGGAGGTCCTTGGTAAAAGACACTCCATGGTCTTGCTTCACCTACCTCTCCTTGTGATTCTTGAGGGTTGCACTTATGTTTTGAGAATACCCTTGCATATATGTGTTTGTTTATGTGGCCAAAGTCTATTTTTTGAATGGTGTGTGCATGTTCCCATGTGTGATCACTCTCCTAAGAAAGGTGGGGTAGACCTCATGGTTCCACATGGTTGAGAGGTAGCATTTCTCCCATTAGCTGAAAGCTTGAAGTTATGGGATCTTGGAAGAACCTTCTTCTCTTCATTTTGAATATTGTATACAAAACAAGTTATAAGAATGTTGTTATTTATTTGTGCTCAAAGAGTTGAAAAAATGTATTGATGTATGTACTTTATGGATTATAAAATTTATTTTTGCACTGTTCCTAGGGTAGTGAAAGCAAGATGTCCTAAACCTCACAAAAGAGATTCAATCATTGCATGCAGACATCTAGTAAATGTGAACAAGCCCCTACACAAAAATATAAGAGTTGTAATTCTACCCAAACTAGAAGCTATACTTATAACTAAATCTATCAGTGTCTGCATAGAAGTAGAAAACCTATGTAAATGAGGGGAAATATGAGGATCAGTATGAATTAAACCTATTTTGGTTTGCAATATGGTTATGTTTTCATTTATCTTTACTCTCAATCTTTGTTCATCAATTTGAGGTAAGTTTTGAGGTGGGTTTTGAGGCTACTCAAGTAAAGGTTCATCCAATATAAAATCATATGTACATTTATACAATCTTTGATCTCAACTACAATTACCAAAAATTTAATAAATACATTTTACAAATAAATGAATGGTCTCAACTACAATTACTATATATATAGCAAATGATGAGAGTGCTTATATAGAGAAAACTTTTATACACTTGACGTCACTAGTAGTGGTGATTTCATACCAAAAGATGACATAAAAGGTGACGTTTACCAAGTGAACAAGTTTTTGATTAGTTCAGCTAGAAAAGAGGGTCCAGAACCCTTTAACAAAATAGCCCCCCAAGCATCAGGCCATTAACGAGCTAGAAACAGTAGATTAACAACACTTGAATAGTAGACCAACAAAAACAACTAATCAAAAACCACGGAAACAACAAGGATGACAAAAATTAGTAGAAACAAGAAGCTATGGGCTATCAGTCATCCCAAACTTAGCAAGGAACTCGACTGTCTCCTTGCAATCTCCCAAACTATCGATTCCCATCTACTTGACCTTTTTGTCTAGATCTTTGACCGCAACAAAGATGGAAGCAGCCCTGTGCAAGGCTTTGGCCACAAACTCTGCCATAGCCTTCCATTATTTTTGCATGGTTTCCATCTTCCTCTAGAAACACTGGATATCCTTAGCATTCTTGTCACACAAGGTGCAACTCCCCTTTCTGTCTTGATCCATAGCATCCCTCTTGGAGTCTTTACCAATGGCAACCCTCACAGTGTCCCCCAAACCTTCAGACATTGACTCATTCATAGAGGCAAAATGACTGGTGCCCTCAACCTCATGGATAGATTCCATAGGGGTTTCATCCCCACCTTCCTCCATAGTCTCCTCCACAAACTCAAAATCATCTATAACTTCCACCCCTTGTGTATTCACCAGCAGCTTGCCAGCGATGCGTTTGGACCGTCGAATCCTTGAAATGATAGCCTTGCCGCCTTCACTGCTACCCATAGGATCCAGCCCAATGTCAAGCTCAACTACCTTCACGAGAGCATCCACCGTAGCAACATCTTTACCTTCCTTAGGTTTTTTCTTTAGGGTGGTCTCCATTTCCTCCACCTCCACCCTTTCTCTTTTAGCAGTCTTCTTTTCAGTCACCAGGGTGGTAAGCTTTTGTTTCTTGTTCTTAGCAGTAGCAAGGGTCCCAACTTCCCCAGCATGGGGGCACCCTTAGAAATTTTAGGGGTCCCCATACAAACCTTCACTTTTCCTTTATCCCTGGGGGAAGCACTCGGCTGTGGGTCCTTAAGAATTTTGACTTTGATTGGTTTTGGTGGGCATAGAGCAAGGTGGAATTGATACAGTCTCAGAATAAGACCTTGGTGTATGGGGATGAACGGGTGGGCAACATTCTTGGCTCTGAGTTCCCTAACAAACTTAATGGAATTGTCTAAAGAAGACAACAAAAAGAAAGGAAAGCTAATCTCAATTTTATTTCTGAAATGATTGAGAAGAGCAAAGTGGTAATTATAATATACCTGAAATCTTCCTTCCAGTGTGAAAATTTTCATTAGTATCAGGCAGATGTGGCCCCAAGGCTCTGGCAGTTTCTCCCTCTCAAACCCTCCATGAAGCTTCACTGGTTTCTTGCCCTCATGAAAGAAAAGATTCATGTGCTCTATGTTAGGGACTCTGCTTCTCCTCAAATGCTTCTTTCCTTTCGTAGGTAACCCAGTGGCCTGCCCTATCACCTCTTCTGACACATGGAAACCGATAGCACCAATTTTCACCTCTCTGGTTTCCTCATTCCATGTTTCAACAAACTGTCATGATAGATTTTCATCAAGACCCACCATTCCTTCCATGAAAGGCACCACCTCCCCTTCCTATATAATGTGCCACACGATTAGGTCTTGTTTAAATTTTCAAGTGAACAAGTTGTCATCTTTATGATGTAACTAATTTTCATGTTAGACAAGAATACTACATAGTCAATTCACCTAGATTATGAGATAATCTTTTAACTAATTGTTTCAATACTAGAAACTATATCAAGTTATATACTAATATATTGAGGAATTTCTTTATGCTTTAATTAAATGTCTCCATAAAATTATCCTTAATTTTTTGTGTTTATCCAAAATTGTTTTAGGTTTACTAATAAGATCATATGTATGTCATACTCATCATCTAACAACACAGATCAAAAAGTAGCAAATTTAAATTGTCAATAAGCTTGCTCAAATAAGCTATTGTCTAATGCATTAACCAAGTATGTAGTATCATGCATATGCATATAGGATGAAGAAATGAAATATTGTTCTAAGGATTGCTATCAAATAAGACCATCTTAGGCTTCCTAATAATATGTCCATCATGAAAAACATGAAGCTAATGATCAATGGGAAGAGAGACACTAAGGAAGACATTATCATTGTAAGGTAGTATTTTCCACACTTATCACTAGATGTATCACCATAAGGAGTGAATAGACCTAGACATGGGTGCTACCACAATAATTGGTTACACTTTCTAGGACATCATGATTTTTGCTGAAATCACATATTTTTAGAAAATATAATGATTTAAGCCTTGAAAGGTTCCATTTAAAGGATTTTAATTGAAGAGGGTTTGATCAAACCCCCTTAGATTCAAACCCCCTTGGATAGAACCCCGCTAGTTTTAAACCATACCTATAATGGAGTCTCCTCTACACCTATCAAAATGGTAATAAAAAACCACTTTTGATTTACCTTTTCGGGGATCAAATGAATTCATTTAAAATTTATGTTTTGTAAGTGTGTAGTCCTAATTATAATCTTCCCAAAAAGTATAATTTTAAATATATTTAATTTGATTATTATATTTATTTTTTATTTCTTGTGAATGTAGGTTTTTCATCGAACATCAAGTTCTTTATTCTACACACATGGAAAATTAGTAAATTAGTGAAAAAAAATCTAAAAAATATCTATGCCCTAGGTATTGATGTCCTTGTTTCAACAAAAAAAGAAAAATTAAATTTCGATACATACAGAAAAAGTTATGTTTTACGAAATACACCTATGTCTAAAATATAATTGGCTTGACTTCAAAACTTAATTTAAAAAAATATTCAACAAAACATTATGAAACCAAATGCATTCCCTATATATCAGTGTTACCAATCTAGATTCAAGAGAATCAAAATATTATCCTTTGTAGAAAAAAGTTATGTGCTGCAGAATACACATCACTTTAAAAAAAATGTTGTTTACTATTAAAAACTAGTTATCAAAGGAGATGCAAAAAAATTTATAGTTTAACTCCAAATTTTTTTAAAAATATATATTTAGAATCTACAAACAAAATATCACAAATCACTAGTTCGCATCATCTTCAAATTCCTAACAGTTTAGCGGCTATATGTGTCAGAAAGTGAAGATTTAGTTCAAAATGTTGATTTCAATGTCAAGTTTGGCCAAAAAGTGTAACCCATTATTGTGGGATGACCCACATGTAGGTCACTAACATATATCATGCACATGATATTGACATCATAAAAATGTGTTGTGCATGTATATCAGTCATGGCTAATGGTTTAGCATAATTCATATTGAGTAAGATATAATCAATCAAAGATCTATGATTCCTAGGGTTAGAAGATCACAAGATGTAGAAATTCTATGATTCCTAGGGTTAGAAGATTGCAAGATGTAGCAATTAAGAACAATAGGATATATCTAGAATTTGAAAGAAAATGAACCTTCCACAAATTAGAACTTTAGGAATGATTTCAAAATACTAATTCATAATTATTAAATCTTATGTAATAGTTTTGATTCAAGATATATTTAGCTAAAAGTATCATTCACCATTATGTGTAGGTCCTTATGTTACTAGTGTTGCTAGTGTTTTAGTTTGTAGATAGTTTTTGTGTTGAATGGTTGAACCTATGTGTGAAGTAATGTTATTGTATTGCAAATGTTAGATGATTTTATTGGATGGGTAAATTTCTTATTTGTGTTTAGTTGTCCATGGTGTGTGGGTTAGGGCTTCTAAATGCTCTAGCCTAAGTCTTAATGCAAACATTATGGATAAGGTCCTATTGTTGTTGATCTAAGTTTTTATCCTAATATTATAAATAAATTTATAAAACTTAACCTAAATTGAGCTCTAATGGTTAATTTGTATAAATATATTTATAGTCATTGATTTATGGAGTATGCTCTGATTTGAACCTAGCCCTACTATTTATAGCCTATGGTCTTAAGTTATATATATATATATATATATATATATATATATATATATATATATATATATATATATATATATATATCATCCTACCTATATTACTTATATTTAAACTTAAGTCTTAGCTAAAATAAAAGCTAAGCAGACCTATGTCTAAATTTAACTACTATCTATGTTGATTTAGAAGATAAGGAAGCCTTAAACTGGCATTTCCACTTCACATGGCATGGTACTAAAATATTGAAGAACTCTAAAATGAATAAAGACATGGCATTTGTTGGTGTATAACTCACATGAGTTATTCACATAACCATAGTTAGGTAGTTTTCCTCACATGTGGAAAGACTAATTCCACTCTATGAGTTGTTAGTAGATGTATTGCCCCATATTCGACACATCGCCGCTACATTTGAAGGTGGTTGAACCTTGAGCTATTCTCTTGATTCTATTTTCTCCACCTTTCCTATTCTTGTGGAGTATTGTTTCCCAAACTTCACCTATTTATACCAGTTCATTTATAATCCAAATTGTTCATTTTCAATACATTGCAATCTCGTGTTTGATTTCTGCTCCACAATCTTGGTCTTCCACTCTCACATGGTATCAGAGCAAGTGGAATAGCATCAAATCACCATTTCCTTATTGATCGAATCGCTCCATTGTTGCGAATCTCTGTAACCTCATTTGCACACAAGGCTCCATCTGGCCTTTTATCACTGTGATACAAGGAACCTCGTCAAATTTTGATGCCTCAACAGAGGCAACGATTGAAGGCGTAGGTAATATTTATTTGAAAGCATATTTCAACATTTATTTGCAGGTTGAATACGCCTCAAAGGAGGCACTATGATCGACTAGTTTGTTGTGCCTTTGGCAAAGCATATTAATCGTTGTTCATAGCTCATCAAGCCTCACCACAATGAGGCCAAATCATAGCATCAAAGGCTCACAAGGAAGGCCAAGCTTCATCTTGTTCAGGCCTACATCAAAGGCTGAAGCTAAGCCTTGTAACCTACATCGAATGGCACCTTAGAAGGCCCAATTTTCTCATTGACACAGGCAGTTACACAGTGGCATGTTTGCCACGTTGGAGTGTTGAGGGAGCTTCTGCCTTGCATCAACGCCAAACACCTATTAGCCCACGTTTGTGACTGCATTCAATGCCTTTGTAGGTGGGAAGATTGGAGTTCAAACAGCGCTAGAAGCCACATGGTAGAAAGAGGTGGAAGTGCCTTTGAAGGCACGTGGGCGCCAAGCGCCAGAAGGAAGCGACAGCCGTGAAGTTTAGAGCTGTGAATGTTACCACAAGGGGCTTAAATATTTTCTCTCACAAAGTTTTTTTCTCCAAAATTGTTGCATGCAATTTTATTTTTTCAAGCACATTGAAAATTTTTGAGAAGTTGTAATTTTTTGCATATGCAAAATTTTGAAAGGCCATAACTTTTGCAAATTGACTCAAAATTGAGTCGTTCCTTTTGTAAAGTTGTTTCTTTTTTCATCCTCTATCCAACAAAATTGATATCGCACTATCAATATAAAGTGCCTAATCATGCTTTTGTAAGGAGACGATAAGCACTCATTCCATTAATTGTGCAAATTCGGGAAAATCAAACTAAAGGGAAAAATCCACTCAAAGATGTAAATAGATGTCAAGTGCACTCAATTATAAAGTGTCACTTTAAAGGGGTAATTAGGCTAGAGTGTTCAAAACCACTCTTAATGCACTAAAGTACCACTTTAAAAGTCAAAACTGAGTATCAAGAAGGTTAAATTGCACCATTTCATCACCTAAAAGAAGGTCAAAAGGTAATGGCACCATCAAAAGTAGAGGTCAACAGATGGGTTCTAAGTTTAGTAGTAGGTGATCACATGTCACCATTCATTGAATTATTTGTAAGGATCAAACACTGCAATACTTACAAAATATTAATGAACCAAGTCTACCATGATGTCCTTGGCAAAGGTACTGTTAAATTGGGAAATGGATATGTCCATAATGTCTACTTCATTCCCGACTTATTCAAAAATTACCTTTCAGTATATGCACTCACACAATCTAACAAGATAGTTGAGTTCACTGCTAAATCAGCCTTCATTCAAGAAGCAAAAGATCAAAGACTTGTTGCAATAGGTAAAGTTTGCAACTTTGACTACGCCTTCGTCTTTTCGCATTTTACATCTGGTGAAGAACACAATCATGATGTAACTTCATAGCCTAGTGTCAACTCTCGACTCAGCTCAGTTGGTTCTATATAGTGGAAAAATTGAACTCTACCTAAATTCTTAGTATGTAAAAACACTCATATAGTGTCAAGATATTGACAATGTAAAAGTGAAATGTAAGCACTGATCTATAAAGTGTAGTGGGGAGATTGCAACATTGCAACTTGAATCGCATTGGTTCCTACCTCATTTGAATGTGAGCATATGCACATCCTTTCTTCAGTCATTTTGTACATTTCTTAGGCCTTCATCCTGGTCTTTTTCTTTTAAAACACTACTTACTTCAATCAGTTTTTCAAAATCTCTTAACATCAAGGGAAAGGCAAATTTTACAACTTCAACATGCTTCAAGAGTTCTACATATTTGCATCAAAATTGACATTAGCATCATCATCATCAAGAGGGGCCATCTAAAGTCCTCTCTCTGTTTTCTCTCTTTTAGAGGAAAGTTTTTTCCCAATAGGTTTTCTTTCTTTCTCTGTTGTAAGAGGGATATTTTTTGTAAATGAGTACCTAAAATGGCACATAGCCGAGACTCATATTTCATAAACCCACCTAAGCTATGAGTTATTCACATAACCATAGTTAGGTGGTTTTCCTCACATGTGGAAAGACTAATTCCACTCTATGAGTCATTAGTAGATGTGTTGCCCCATATTCGACACATCGCCGCTACATTGAGGGTGGTTGAACCTTGAGCTATTCTCTTGGTTCCATTTTTGCCACCTTTCCTATTCTCGTGTAGTATTGTTTCCCAAACTTCACCTATTTATACTGGTTCATTTGTAATCCAAATTGTTCGTTTTCAATACATTGCAATCTCATGTTTGATTTCTGCTCCATGATATTGGTCTTCTGCTCTCACAACATCTAATGGCTGTAAATGAGTTTTGGCACACTTCTAACACAAGATTTAATTTAGGATAAAGCATGATTTAAACTTAGGTTTGTTCTATCATTGGCATATGTGTATTCTCAGTTCATTTTTGACTTGGTCCATCTATGAAAAATGGTAAAGCCATGTAGAAATTATCATGTGAATACTTATCATACAATAATGATTGGAAATTTATTCATGGCTTGGAATTTTGGGTGGAGAAAGAGATTTTGAAATTATTGGCATTGACATTATTTTTGGTTGGGAGTTATATCATTGTTACTGAATAATTATCTTTGAATTTAGTTACCATAATGTGATGGTATAGGGAAACATTGCATTATATTTTGAAATGGTCAAATTTTGTTCTATAATAGATCTAATAATGGCCTAAAATTATTGTTTTTGTGAAACAAAACATACCCTTCTCTTTCCACCATTACCAAAAAAAAAAACAAGATCTCTTTGGAATCATTTTATGACTCTTGCAGAACTTTTACTGAAATTGAATAGAGTACGCTTGTTTACTAGCATACTCTAGAAAACCAGTAAGATGCATTAGATCTATGGGATGAGTAAACTACAAGAGATGAACTTACCAAGAAATTTTCTCACCTTATACACCATTTTAACATTGGTTAAGCAACATAGGAGCACTTAAAATCTATCTATATGTGAAATACATAAACTATCAATTTAAATCATTCCTATAAGCAACTGTCGTGCCCTTAAAATCTTTCTATTAACATATAGAATATATGCTCTCTCAACACTCATTGATGCTCTAACCATATAGTATCATATACCCAGTTGATGCTCTATTAACAAGGTTAGTATATTATTAGTTGATAGGATTTACTATGGGAGCTTTTGCTCCATTTATTTGTCGATATTGCTAAGGTATTCCAGCAACCAATTAAGTATGGTTGGGAAATCGCCTCAAAAAATATGGCATGCAAAAGACAGAAAAATTCTTCTGATGGCAGGCAAAAGATGAAAAAACATTAGATATTTCAGTATATAAATATTGTTGTTGTATTATTCTAAACATGGGATTCGTGTTGGAGAATAATGAATAACTGAAGAGTATGTGCTGGTAGTTTCATTTGTGTTGTCAATTAGATGTGTAGATGTGTCATTGTTAGTTAAGTTTGTTGTCAAGCAATCCAGTTAAGTGTCATGTTAGATTCCAGATTTATAAGATGTTGAGTTTGACTCCAACTATAAATTTGTAATATCTTTGATGAATAAAAAATATGTTGTCATATTTGTTCTGTTTATTATTTCCTCAATATTTTATCATGGTATCAGAGCTGGTTTGGGTGTGACTCCACCATTGGAGTGCCCAAGAATATGAGAGCGTGAGGTGTTAGCTGCATACTACTCCTGTGAAGGTTGGTTCATTGAGAGGAGGAGTGTGGATTAGTTAGAGTGCTTGTTGCCTTGAAAGTCTTATGCAGCATTTGAGAGGGATGACCTTTGTCAAGTTTCTCAAGTTTCTACTGATCTGATGCCTGCTATAGAACCTGTCAATGTTGTTCAATGGGATTTGTCAGTCCCTCCAGTTATGGCCACATCTATAGAGTCAGATGCAGCCCCTGTGCCACCACTTTATTGGTTGGTTGCACCAATTTGGGAGGTTCCAAATGACCCCACAAGTCTGGTCTCATGGATCTCAATGACTTTATTTCTAGTCTTTTCAATTCTCCTTTTCTGAGGAATGGAGAACTTCTTTTTGTGATGTATGAAGACATAAAAAGAAGTATTGGAGAAACTATAGATGAAAATTATGCAAAGGTTGTCATTGTTAGCATGTGAGAAACCAAAAATAGGAGAGATTGAATTTGTTGTTAAGTGACATAGCACTTGTTGATATTGTTAGATAGTTTGAGATCATCAAAGCACATTTAAAAAACGTTGTTAGATGAAATATGGGTTCCTTGACATGCCTCCATTTTGTTTGGTGTTGGAGGAGGAGAGGTGCATGAGATTTCAATGGAGCAGTGATGTGCTCATGTAATAGTTTAGGAGGGATGGAGATATCTTTAGTTCTTCATTAAGGGGGAGTGTTGAAGAATAACGAAAAATTGAAGAGTATGTGCTAGCAGTTTCATTTGTGTTGTCAATTAGATGTGTAGATGTGTCATTGTTAGTTAAGTTTGTTGTCAAGCAATCCAGTTAAGTGTCATGTTAGATTCCAAATTTATAGGATGTTGTTGAGTTTGACTCCAACTATAAATTTGTAATATCTTTGATGAATAAAAAATATGTTGTCATATTTGTTCTATTTATTATTTCCTCAATATTTTATCAATTCAAAGTAAGTATTTTGGAGTACAAGGATATAATAAAAATAATACAATGATTCCATCATCAACAGGCTTGTATTATGTTTTATGTTTACATATCAAGATCACTTTTTATTGCCAGTTAGTGTGGAGTCTCTTTTGTAGTGTAGAATCATACTTGCCACTTATCATTCACTCACCATGGACCCATAGCAATGATTAATTTGTTTCTATAACCTTTGGAGTCTGCCTGTGATTATTTCTGAAGAAAATTAAACTAACCATTAGACTTTGCAAAGATGAATAGGTGCTTTTGTGTACCTACAAATAAAATAATATATTATAATGTTATGGGGCAAATTCACAAGTGGGGAGTATTTACTTGGTGCCTTTCACATTGCAAACATCCCTTCTTTTTTAGGAGATTTACATTAGGTATTTACACACACCAGAGCTTTTCACATAGATAAATTACAATTACAACTAACAGGTCATCTTCTCTTTTGCAGGTAATTTCTATTCTAATTTTCTGTTGGTAATTACAATTACATCATTACTTTGTTTACTTTCACTTTTCCATTCCCTCAAATGACAGCCTCCATGACACTACAACTATGTATGCCTAAATATGGTTTTTGATCATGGCTGCAAAAATGAAACTATTTTTCATAGTGTATATTTTTCATTTCCAATTTTTTGTCTTTTATGATAACTACTCAACAAACAATAGAGCTTTTCACATAGAGAAATTATAGTTATAGCTACCAGTGTTGATTTTTTGTAGCTCAGAAGATGGGCCCGTGTGGAGGGTAGAAGTTACTTAAGGGCAACTCGAGTTGGATATTTAGCAACAACATGATTTATTTTTTATTAATAGAATGTTTCTTGAGTTATGAGGTGGAGATAACACCAAGAGTGATTTTATATGTAAGGAAAGCCAAGTTATGTAAGGAAAGTTTCTTTTCTCTTGCATGTTGATGAAAATCAGCAGGGCTATATATGTAAGATTGTTGTAGCAACAAGTTATTGTATTATGTGTGGAAAGTTTACTATTGAGACTGAATAGAAGATCCAACATTTGCAGGTTTTTCCCCATATTGGGGTTTCCTGGGTATATCTGTGTTATTGTCTATTTGTGGATGGCTTCTTTTTATTTTCTACTTCTGCTGTTATTAGATGTTAATTAACCCAAATTATTGATTGTTATAAATCAAATAGAGGTTCTATTCTATGAATTTATTGTGCAATTAATCTATAACTAGGTTATAAGAAATTAACATGGTATTAGAGCTCTAAACTCTGAATATGAAGCCAAGATTTGTGATGCAGATTCCAAATAAAAAATGATTTTCATCTCTAGTTTCTTTTATGGCTATGGCAACCAATGTTCGATATGAGGACAGGCTTGAGGGTGCATCCAACTTCTTACAGTGGAAGGTTCAGATTACATCCGTTCTCAAGGAGAACATGTTGTGGACCTATGCTAGTACAAAGGTGACACCACCAACAAATGATCCTATTGCCCTAGATTTGCATGAAGTCAAGGAGGCCAAGGCTCAAAGGATTATCCTAGATGGGGTAAGAGATCATCTAATTCCTCATCTATCAGGGAAAGACACCACCAAGGAGATGTGGGATTCGCTCACAAAACTTTATCAGAGTGACTATCAGAGTCGTAAGATGATACTGAAGGACAAATTGCATAACACCAAGATGTCTAAAAGTGAGAGCGTGACCTCTTACTTGTCCAAGCTGACACAGGCCAGGGATGAGCTAGCTACTATTGGAGAGACAATTGATGAAGATGAGTTGGTACGTATAGCCTTGAATGGATTTTTAAAGCACTGGGAAGTGTTTGTCAAGTGTGTTGTTGGGAGAGATCGGCTACCTAATTGGGCAAGGCTTTGGGATGATTTTGTTCAGGAGGAGATCCGTGAAGGTACTCATCAAGGAGATCAAACAAAGAAGGGTCACGATGAAGAAAATCTCTCTCTTGCAAGCAAGGGCAAGCAAAAGTCAAATAAAGGGAAAATGGAAAGTTCTTCCAAGAATGGGAAGAAGAAAGATCTGAGCAAGATAAAATGTTTTTGTTTCCATCAGATGGGTCACTATGCTAGTTAATGTCTGAATAAGAAAAATAAGGCCAAGCAAAAGAAGCAAGTTGCTACCATAGCAGAGGTGGATGAGTTTACATCATGATTTGAGAATGAGTGTTCACTCATTGCCTGTCTCTCAAGTTCAATTGCCAACAGGGTATGGTATATTGATAGTGGGGCTTCTTGCCACATGATGGGAGTTAGAGAATGCTTCACCAAGTTGGAGGAGAAGAAGTTGGATTTATATATTGAGCTTGGAGACAATGCCAAGTACCATGCAACTGGTATTGGCACTGCCAAGTTTCAGAGGGAGTCTAACAAACCCTTGTTGGTGGAGCATGTGTTGTATGTCCCTAGCATGATGAAGAATTTAATCTTAGTTTCTACTTTGGAGGACAAGGGTTACATCATAACCTTTGAAAGGGGCAAAGTCTATATTCATCCAATGATTCCAAGGTTACAAAAGTGATTGGAGTCAGGCATGGAAGCTTGTTTCGATTACAGTTTGAGCCAGCACATGCATTAGTAAGCAGTTGTAGAGGGCTAGGAGAATTGTGGCACAGGAGGATGGCTCATCTTCACCATGGAGCACTCAATGTGCTCAAGGAAATAGTGATGGGCCTGCCTGAGATGAAGACAGAAAACCATGAGGTGTGCAAGGGTTGTGCTCTTGGGAAATATGTCAAGAATAGTTTTCCAAGTAGCGACACTAGATCCAAAGGGATTTTGGATCTCGTACACTCAGATATGTGTGGGCCCATGTCAACAGTATCATTGAATGGGTATGAGTATTATGTTACTTTCATTGATGACTTCTCCAAGAAGACGTGGATATATTTTTTGAAGAACAAAGATGAGGTCTTTAGTAGGTTCAAAGAGTTTAAGGCTCTTATGGATAATCAAATAGGGAGGAAGATCAAGATACTAAGGTCTAATAATGGAGGCGAGTATACCTTGAATGCCTTCAAAGATTTCTGTACTCAAAAAGGTATCAAGAAAGAGTTGACGGTTTTGTACAACCCTCAGCAGAATGGGGTTGCTGAACAAAAAAATAAGGCTATAATTGGAGCAGCCAAGGCCATGCTTCATGATCAGGATCTTCCTTGGTTCTTATGGGCAGAAGCTTGCAATACAGCTATGTATTTGCAAAATAGGAGCCCTCACAAAGTGTTGGGCAAATTGACTCTAGAAGAGGCATTCACTGGTAAGAAACCAGATTTGGAGCACATTCACATCTTTGGATGCCTTGTGTATTGTCACATTCATATGGAGAAGAGAACCAAGTTGGAACCAACTGTAGAGAAGGGTATCCTTGTTGGGTCTAGTGAAACCTCTAAGGCCTATTGGGTTTACATTCCTGCCCTCAGGAAAATAGTTGTTCATAGAGATGTGAAGTTTGAGGAAGAGAGGGCTCTTCAGAAGTCTAGCAGCTTGATGAATGAGGAGAAGCAATCACCCATGGTTGAGGCAAAAAAAATCCCTCAAACTTTAGTCCCATAAGCTGGAGAGCAGAGCAAGTAGGCCGAGCAAGTTGATCAGAAAGAGGAACAAATAATTCCTCAGCCTCAAATTCCTATTACTGAGAAGAAGAGAAATAGAGCGGCTAAGCAGACACTGAGAGAGTCCTAGGAGTATGTTGGTGACCCACAAGATTCAGTCAGACAGAGAAAAGATCCCAAACATTATTCTGATTATGTGGCATTTATGAGTGAATTAATTGAAGAGGAGCCTTCCAGCTTTTAGGGGGCATCCAAGCACCAAGTATGGAGGGATGCCATGGTGGAAGAGTATTCTTCCATCATGAAGAGTAGTGTGTGGGAGGTAGTACCTCAGCCAGAAGGTAAGTCTGTGGTGGGCTCAAGATGGTTGTATAAGATTAAGCATGCTATAGATGGTAGTGTGGAAAAATTCAAAGCTAGGTTTGTGGCTAAGAAGTTTTCTTAGAAGGAAGGAGTCGACTATGATAAGACTTTTGCTCCAGTAGCCAGGTACTCATCCATAAGAGCTATCATTTCTATAGTAGCACAGATGGGTTGGAGGATTCACCAGATAGATGTAAAGATGGCCTTCCTCAATAGAGAGATTGAGGAAGAGATTTACATAGAAAAGCCAAAAGGATTTGAAGCACATGGGAGGGATTCTCATGTATGTAGGTTGAGAAGAGCGTTGTATGGGCTCAAGCATGCTCCCAAGGCATGGTATTCATGTATTGATAGTTACTTTTGGATTTGTCTAGGGCAATATTAATATATAACAATGACTTGATTAACCTTATACAATGATATCTCATTACAAATTTAATCAAACTCAAGGATTTGTCTAGGGCAATATTAATTTGCCAAGGTACTCCTGCACCAAGATGGCCTTCCTCAACGGAGAGATTGAGGAAGAGATTTACATAGAAAAGCCAAAAGGATTTGAGGCACATGGGAGGGATTCTCATGTATGTAGGTTGAGAAGAGCGTTGTATGGGCTCAAGTACGCTCCCAGGGCATGGTATTCATGTATTGATAGTTACTTGCAGAGTGTGGGCTTCATCAAGAGTGAGGCAGATCTAAACCTATACTATGTTTAGGTGAAGGATGAACTTCTTGTTGATAACTGAAAGGGGGGGTGAATTAGTTATCTTAATTATTTCAACTTTCTGAACTTTCTTAATAATTAGTGCAGCATCAATTCAAACAAGCAAACATAACCATGAAATGGAAATATACATGACACAATATTTTTGACGTGGAAACCCTGTTAAGGGAGAAAACCACGGGGTGATTAACCCAAGATTGTATTCTTTGTTAGAAAAATAGAATTACAAAATGGCACTTGCCAATTAGGGCTCATTGCCTAAGCACACTGCTCACAAGAGGCCCACTGCCTACAAGAGACGCACTGTCTACAATTTATAAAGAGTGTAATACAATACTTGAACTGATAAGGAGCATCTACATATGCTGGAGTTTAGTTCCGGTTAAACTCAGTACACTGATCTACTGCACTTCATCCTTTCTCTTCCTTAGTGCTGCTATCCTTTCACATACCGGACCTGCCTTAATGCTTTCACTCTGCTCTACTACTTTTCTTCGCACTTCCCAAAAATCATGACACCTCTCACAACTAAATCCATCTTGTATATATATATGCACAAGTGATTTCATCACCTTTCTAGTCAGCATCCAGAATAGTCAATATTTTCCACTAACTCTGATCTGTCGGCTGAATCCTTGCTTACCAAGTAATGCGGATCAAGGATATACTTGTAGAAGTCGTCAGTCATGTCAGCCAATCATAACTTATGCCTTAAGAACCTTTACCAACATCAGTAACACATCCAAAATAATGTCTGATGTTCTACCAGTCAGTTCTTCCTCTGTCCACGCTACCAATCAGGAACCTGACACTCAAGTATTCGTATCTTTTTCTTCATCTATCATCGGAGGCTAAATCCTTGGAATGTATCAGTCAAGGTAGTCCTCTTGATTTCCCCAAATCTGCACTTCACCAAGATACATCCTCTGAGAGATCTGGACCTGACTGTTGGACCTCGCCACATGCTTTGTTCTTGCTTACCAGATCACAACACTCTGCAATCTGCCTTCCGGTAGAGACTCATCATGTCCTGCGGATGTGTTGGTTAACCTTTGTTGCCATCAATGACAATAATCATGAAGCTCCAATGTGTCTCTTGCCAACAATCTCCCCCTTTGGCATTGATGGCAACACTTAGTAAAGGATGACTAAGTGTTATATTATACTCCCCCTTAGCTGATGCTCTATCTCTATGTACATTTTCTAGAGCTCCCCCTTAGCTGGATACAACATTTTTTACTTCTCATCACTCCCCCTTTGACATCAATGGCAAAGGGTGGGGTCCGCGCACCAAAATTTTCAAAATTTCAACTATACTTGGCCACATAAGTATATACATATGGCATACTTACATATACTAAAGAATGTCTACAAAAGTTATCTTCAATTGGATAAATTCTGTTGCCCAACTTTGCTTCATTCCGTCCAAAATTGATATATGACCACTTAATAGGAATGCAAACGCATCTACCCTTTTTAGATCTGTCAGATCACTGGTTCGGGCTATGATCTAGGCTTCTTTTATGGCCTCATGCATGGCCTCTAACTTAGGGATAATTATTCCTCTAAGTTCATTCAACCTGCTGATTATGTTTTTCTTCTTTTCTTCAAGCTTTATAATTTCATTCAAAACTGCAATCGTCTGACATTCTTGATTTATTATAGATGTGGTAAGTGAATCAAAATTTTGAGAAAGTTTTGTTAGTTTGTCCTCCTATTCTTTCACTTTCTTCTCAATCTCCACTATTGCTTTAGACTAGAATATACAAAATTTGTATACATCTCCTCCATCCTTGAGAGCATTTTCCAAGCTCTTTATCCCAATACCCATTACTCTCCTATCATTTGCTATTAGCCCTTGCAACTCAGAGAATCTCTTATCCAAAAACTCTTTCTTGACCTTCTCCTCAGCTGATTTCTCTAGAGAATTGAAATGTGTACTAATACTATTGATCAGACATTTGAGATTATCGGATGAGGAGGCTGAGGGATCCTTTTGAAAAGATGGCATGATCTTTTCTAACACTCCAGATGCGGCTGCTATAAGCTCACAGTCTTCCATGTGAGACTTCAAGAGTTTTTCTTTGGCCTTTACATTAGCAAATGAAGCTATCTTCATTGTTTGTACCGGAGAAAGAGAGTAAAAATTAAATGGCCCTTGCAGAAGTTTTGGTTCATCAATTTCCATTGTCTCTTTGTCTAAGAACTTTTTGACAGTTTCTGTAGTGTCTCTTGTCGGAGATAGATTCTTCTTCTCTTCTACAGTCTCAGAACTGTCTCTTGGAGCTTTTTCTCCTTCTACAACCTTGGTACTGTCATCTTCTTTTTCCTTCACCTCTACTTCTTTCTCCTTTGTTCTTTCTTCTCCTTTGGATCTCGAGTCAGTAGGGGAAATCAGAGGAGTGATGTTTGTTTGTTCATGGGCCACCTCTTCTGAAGCAGAGGATTCTAAGCCCTTATCTTCACTGGTGTCCATTAGTTCTTCTGTCATTTCCTCAGTGGATTCCTTTTCAACACCTGTGGCCAAAGGATCAATGCCCAAGTCCTCTATAACAGGAAGATTGAATCTTTTGAAAGCATTCCTGAGGATATCTTCTATTTCCTTGGCTATCTTGTTAGTCTCACCAAGCATGAGCTGATTCATTCTGGATTTGCTTTGAAATTCATCCTTGCAATCCTTGAAGATCATGTTCATTAGCTTTGAATCGATTGAAGGATATAGCTAAATGGCTATCTGTTCCCGCATCTCAAGATCTTTTTCCATGGCAGTATTCTTTCTTATTTCTAACTCTTTTTCTAGGCTTTTGGGAATAAGAGATATAATTTCAATAAAAGCCTTGTTATATATATTCAGATACTTAATGGCTACTTCCTACAAGATCTTTTGGTCTGCTTCATTGTAATCATCATAGAATTTAGCCATTGGCTGAAGGTTTCCATCCACAATGACTGATTTGATGATATCATCTAAAGATAGAGTGGGCTTTTCTACAAATTCTTCTGCGTTTTCTTCTTCACCTTGACCGCTAGAGGGTTCACCGGATGTTTTCTTCTTCTCCTTATTCATTTTCTTTATCTCCTTATCTGATTCAGTTTCTTCATCATCCTTCTGACTGACACAAGACCTTGTGGCCTTTGTTTTAGTTCTTTTCTCTCCTCTGCTAGATGATTTTGCTTCCAGTTTTGATGTCCTTGAGCTTTTAGCAATGGCAAGTATAGATCTCTTTGATGATCTTGTCCAAGTGGAAGATTCTACCGGAGCACTTTCCTTACTTCCCTTTTCTGCCTCTTTCTTCTCTTCCTCAGCCCTTTCCATCTTTTCCCTGTTGGCATCAAGTGCCTCCTTTGAGATGCCTAAGCCTTTGGCAACTTCTTCAACTTCTTTTCTCACTTTCCTCTTTATTTCTCGTTGTCTAAGTTCCACATGAACTTTTTCACTTAGCTCTTCAAAGGTTCCAAACCTTTCTGCCTTTGGATCCTTTGGCTGACTTAGCATGTGTTGAACATGCAGCTCCACAATTTGTTCATCAACTTCATACCCCATAGGCATGATCCAGACTGTCCTTGGCTCTACTGCCTCCATTAGGCATTGATCAGTGTCTAAAATGAAGCACACTGTATCTTTATATTTTTCAACCAATGATTTTGGGATTCTTTCTCTGATTTGCATAGTATTTTGGAAGTTCTTAAAGTACCCCACAAAGCTATATTCCTTGCCTTGGCATCCCCAAGTTCATGCAAGTAATCTCTGATTTGAATTGCTACCAGTCTGTTATTTTGCCATGCCCATCCATTGGATCCAGGCAGCTCATTCATGAAGTAGAAAAATAAACACAATATCAGTCCACCATATTTAAAGGAGTTCTTCTTGTCCTTTTTGATCTTTTGTATATTCTCCATCAATTAACTTAGAAGAAGTTCACAGAGATCATACTCTGCATTCTTTCTCAGCATCTCATAGGCAGTATACTGCAGTTTTGGACACTGAATTTTCCCTACTCGAATGATATATCTTATACCCTATTATCATAGATGCAAACTTGATATCTGGGTCTGTGATATCTTCAATGGTCATTGCCCTCTTATCAAATTTTGATCCAGTGGCCTCAGTTATAGTTTGGTTTTTGACAAATTTGAGGACAAGTATCCCTCCAGAGGAGTATAAGCCGGTTACTACCCTAATTGCCTCCTTAGTGATTTTGCAAGGTCTGTTCAGCCATAGGAAGTTATCATGCATCCTACTCAATACATACCGGACCCATTCATCTTCTTCAAAGTAGGGGAAATGAATGAAATAATCAAAATGTTTCTCCTGGATGCCCTTATATTGAGGTTTAAGTTCAAAAGCATCATCTATCAATTGTTTATGATAGATATCTCTTAGTTTGAATTCCCTGAACTCTTCAATATTCACATGTATGTAAACCCTAATATCTTCTGTATGCAACACACCATGCAGAACACTGGAAAATACTCCTAGGGGATCTACTTCCAAGGATTTGTATGGATGTTTCTTGAATTTGGGGCGAGGCCTATCAGAGATCTTCACAATATTTGGAGTACCCATCATTCAAGGATTTACATAGAGATATTTGATAACAGAGAATACCTTTTGCGCCTTTCAATTTCATGGAGTTAGCCAGATCGATTTCTAGATGAATTGACTTCTACAAGTGATCTTTGATGAGCTTGAGGAATTTTGTTGAAGAGTGTTTCTTCTTGAATGCAGAATGAACAAATGCTTAATGAAAAAACCCTTATATTGCTCCACAAACCCTAATGTCAATTTGTAATAAATGCTCGACCTAAGTCATTCCGGTTTGCCTTATTCGGATGACTTGAAGAACTAGATCAATCTTGATCTTAAACATCTTGCAGATCTTCCAAATCTTAACCATAGTTTATTTGGATGTTTCTCTTATGAACCCTTTAATCCACAACTCCTCTTGTGCTAGTTCAGCACCAATTGACTAGCTGGGGGAACAAGGTTTTTTTTGTGTCTCCCCCTAAGCCAGAGCTCACTTATTTAATTTTTGGAAGGAATATCAAAACCAGAGTCTGGTGCGGATCCATCCTCTACATTCTCTGTACTTTTCTTCACCCAAATCTTGTTCATCTCACTTTGAACTTCATCTGCATTCACTTTTTGTTTTCCCTTATCTTGATTCTGATTATGATATACCGGACCTATTTTGTCCTGATTCTTGTTTCTACAAAATTTTGCAATATGACTGGATCTATTACAAATTTGGCAAACAACATTTCTTTGCATATTTGATTGATATCCTCTTGATCTACATTGATTAGCCATATGACCTATTCTATTGCATGCAAAGCATCTACCATTGAATGAATTGTTTATTTGCATATTTATGCATTCATGAGATTTGTGACCATACCTTTTGCAGTTGAAACACTGTCCGGAGAAGGATGTATTAGTCTAATTCATTCTCTTTCTGCACTGATTAGCTTTATGACCAAAGTTATTGCAGTTGTGATAGTATCCATTGAAGGATGGATATCTTTGAGCATTAGGCTGCCTTACCGAAGGTCTTCTAGGCCTGTTCCTTAGATTTTCTAATCCAAAATTCTTCTGACCGGATCCAGAGCTTTCACCTTTTTCATACCCCAGGCCACACTTGTCTTCAAGAAGAACTTCAAGTTGAGCAGAGCTTATCTTGAATTTCTCTTTATATTCATTTGCTGTTTGAAGATCCCTTTTAAGAGAGACTATTTGATCCTCAAGTTTTTCTTCATTATCTTTAGCATCTTCAAGATTAGATTCAAGATGTCTGATAATTCTATCCATCTTATGGTAATCTTCTGATTTCTCCTTGAGAGATTGTCTTAGATCATCTTCAGCTTTTCTTTTCTCTTCAACCTCTTGGGTAAACTTCATAACTCCTGATTCCATTTCATGTCTTACCATAATGATTTCTTTTGATAACTTTTCACATAACTTGGTTTTCTCCTTCAAATCTCCATTTGTATCATTGGCTTCACCTTGACTTGCCAGTTGTTGAAGTAGCTCCTTTCTCTTTTTCATAGAGAGACTCAATTTGTCTTTTAGTTCTTTTATGAAATCATCAGCCTGTTTGAGTCTTTCTTTTAATTCATTGACTTTAGAGTTTGACTGCTCAAGATCATCAAGGGTAGTCTTGAGTTGCTCCCTTATACCATATACATCCATTTGAATTCCCAGATCTTCCTCAAGCTGTTAGGCTTTGTTAAGAGGTACTTGGCTCTGATACCAATTGTTGATAACTAAGAGGGGGGGTGGATTAGTTATCTTAATTATTTCAGCTTTCTAAACTTTCTTAATAATTAGTGCAACATTAATTCAAACAAGCAAACATAACCATGAAATAGAAATATACATGACACAATATTTTTGACGTGGAAACCCTGTTAAGGGAGAAAACCACGGGGTGATTAACCCAAGATTTTATTCTATGTTAGAAGAATAGAATTACAAAATGGCACTTGCCAATTAGGGCTCACTGCCTGAGCACACTGCTCACAAGAGGCCCACTGCCTACAAGAGACTCACTGTCTACAATTTATAAAGAGTGTAATACAATACTTGAACTGATAAGGAGCATCTACATATGCTGGAGTTTAGTTTCGGTTAAACTCAGTACACTAATCTACTGCACTTCATCCTTTCTCTTCCTTAGTGATGCTGTCCTTTCACATACCGGACCTGCCTTAATGCTTTCACTCTGCTCTACTACTTTTCTTCACACTTCCCAAAAATCATGACACCTCTCACAACTAAATCTATGTTGTATATATGTCCGCACAAGTGATTTCATCACCTTTCTAGTCAGCATCTGGAATAGTCAATGTTTTCCACTAACTCTGATCTGTCAGTTGAATCCTTGCTTACCAAGTAATGCGGATCAAGAATATACTTGTAGAAGTCATCAGTAATGTCGGCCAATCATAACTTATGCCTTAAGAACCTTTACCAACATCAGTAACACATCTGGAATAATGTCTGATGTTCTGCTAGTCAGTTCTTCCTCTGGCCACACTGCCAATCAGGAACCTAACACTCAAGTATTCATATCTTTTTCTTCATCTATCATCGGAGGCTAAATCCTTGCAATCTATCCGTCAAGGTAGTCCTCTTGACTTCCCCAAATCTATACTTCACCAAGATACATCCTCTGAGAGATCCGGACCTGACTGTTGGACCTCGCCACATGCTCTATTCTTGCTTACCGGATCACAACACTCTGCAATCTACCTTCCAGTAGAGACTGATCATGTCCTGCAGATGTGTGGGTTAACCTTTGTTGCCATCAATGACAACAATCATGAAGCTCCAATGTGTCTCTTGCCAACACTTCTCATATTGGTGTTGTATGTTGATGACCTATCTTGCAGGAGAGTTTGAGATTAAGGACTTAGGGTTGATACACTACTTTCTGGGATTGGAGTTGTGGTAGAAAGAGGGAGAGATCTTCCTTGGACAAGGGAAGTACATAATTGATATCCTGAAGTGATTCAGGATGGAGGACTGTAAGCCCATGTCCACATCACTTGTGACCAACTGGAAGAAGATTGATGCTTCCAAATCAGAGGTAGTGGACCTGAGTTTATAAAAATAGTTGATAGGCTCTCTTTTGTATCTGGTCAACACTAGGCCAAACATTTGTTTTGCAGTGAACTCACTTAGTCAGTTTATGGTGGGACCTAAACGTGTGCACTGGATAGCTATGAAACATGTTTTGAGGTATCTCCGAGGCACAATTGATTATGGGCTGAAGTATGTTCAACAAGATGGAGTGAAGCTTGAGGGGTTCACCAATGCAGATTGGGCAAGTAGTAAAGCTGATCAGAAGAGCACTTCAGGGTGTAGTTTCAGTTTGGGATCAGGAGCAGTCTCTTGGTACAGTAGGAAATAAAAGTTAGTTGCATTGAGTTCTGTGGAGGCCGAGTATATGGCAGCCAATATGGCTACATGTGAGGCTATCTTGCTTCAAAAACTTCTAGCTTAGCTCTTTGATCAGGAGCTAAATCCTACAGTCATTTACTGTGATAATCAGAGTTGTATCAAACTCTCTAAGAATCTAGTGTTTCATGACAAGTCAAAGCACATTGAGATCAATTACCACTTCATTAGAGATTGTGTGGAGAAGGGGACAGTGAAGCTCTAGTACATTCCTACTGACGAACAAATAGCAGATATCCTGACCAAGCCCTTGATGAAGAGTTAGTTTGTATACTTTAGGGACAATCTGGGTGTTGTGTAGAACACCTTCATCGCTAAGAGGGAGTGTTGATTTTTTTTTCTCAGAAGGTGGGCCCGAGTGGAGGGTGGAAGTTGCTTAAGGGCAACTCAAGTTGGATATTTAGCAACAACATGATTTCTTTTTTATTAATAGAATGTTTCTTGAGTTGTGAGGTGGAGATAACACCAAGAGTGATTTTATGTGTAAGGAAAGCCAAGTTATGTAAGGAAAGTTTCTTTTCTCTTGCATGTTGATGAAAATCAGTAGGGCTATATATGTAAGATTATTGTAGAAACAAGTTATTGTATTATGTGTGGAAAGTTTTATGTTGAGGCTGAATAGAAGATCCAACATTTGCAGGTTTTTCCCCATATTGGGGTTTCCTAGGTATATCTATGTTATTGTCTATTTGTGTATGGCTTCTTGTTATTTTTTGCTTCCACTATTATTAGCTGTTAATTAACCCAGAGTATTGATTGTTATAAATCAGATAGAAGTTCTATTCTATGAATTTACTATGCAATTAATCTGTAACTGGGTTATAAGAATTTAACAAGCAAGTCATCTTCTATTCTGCAGGTAATTTAAATTCTAATTTTCTATTGGTAAGTACAATTGTATTATTACTTTGTTTACTATCACCTTTCCATTCCCTCAAATGATCAAGTCTCCATGAAATTACAGCTAGGTATGCCTAAATATGGTTTTTGATCATTATTGCAAAAAATAGAGACCATTTTTCATAGTGTATATTTTTCATTTCCAATTTTTTGTTTTTTATGATAATTGCTCGCTGTCTAGGCAGGGCTTGTTAAATTCTTTAACGTTTGTAGTTTATATCTGAAAATCAAAGGAAATGAATTTTTGTCCATAAAATGTAATATTTTTTTGTTTTTCTTTTCTCTTGTTATTTCTATACTAGTCACCAATCCAAGTCCCAGTCCTTCCCAACGTCTGTCAAAATATGGAGCATGAAGTTGTATGACACTAGGTGTCTTCCTTTAGATTTCTCTTAGTTGTGTTTAAACATTGCAAACCAAAGGATATGCAAGAATTTTTTCATCCTCAACAGTCAGAGATCCAGTCAGAAGATTTGGAAAGGTTGAAGGAGTTCTTACTTTCAAAAGAATCAAAGGATATGCAAGAATTTTTTCATCCTCCATAGTCAGAGATAAGGAAAGCATCTATTGCAATGGAACAATGCATGGAAATTGACCATGCATAGCCTGGGGAAACCAAATCCCCTATAAAGCTGAGAGATAGTGAAAAGGAGCTTGAGAATGTAAGGAACAATTCATTGGATATTCAAGTTGTGCTCTCTACCCTGATGGTCTCCTCTTCTATTCTAGCTCAGAAGGATATTGATTTTGAAAATGAGGGGATTCTTTCAAATTTATGTAGGGAAGAAGATTATGAAGTCTTGACCAATCAGGAGCCTCAACCACCATCTCATATAGCAAAAGGAAGGTTAGAGTTGAACATGGACGCTATTAGGGACTTAGCCTCACATAGAATCTCACTACCAAGGGAGGAAGAGGATTGGTTAAACTAGGATGATAATCCACCACCATGACAAATGGATGAGATGCTTGGAACCCTCCAGGAGGAGGCTAGGAGTCTTGATCAAGTTGAAGAGAAGAACAACTCTGCAGACTTTTCCAAGGACTTGCTATAGGATAACAAAACTCTAAAGGACTTACTTGATCAGGTGGTGATGAAAGTGGTGAATAATGTGATGGAGGAAATAACCGATGAAGTTCTATAGGAAGACACTGATAAGGCAGATAATATGAGGCCAGGCTTATTCCAGATAGAAATGAGGAGCCCTCTGATTAAGGGAACTCCTATCTCTATCAGAAAAATTTCCAGGTAGAAACAAACTAAAAAGAACAAAGGTCAAACGAATAGTCACAACATTTTCCAATCAAGAGGAGAGCTCATTGCTCTCCTCAGAAAGGATGAGAATCCTCATGTGGAATGTTAGGGGCATTAATGCCCCTAACAAGCGAAACCTCATCAAATTTCAAATTGATGAGGAAAAATTAGATATCATTTTTCTTCAGGAAACAAAGTTGTCTGCTGAAATGAATGATCAAGTATGTAAAAGTTGGAAAGGTTGGGTTTTTGAGGTAGTGGCTACTCATGGTGCTTTAGGTGGATTAGTAATTGGCTAGAGAAAGCATCTTCAATCATTGGAGGTGCTGGAGAAGAATGATCATTTCCTTATAGGTAAGTTTCATTCCTTGTTTTTAGCTTCAGATCTTTGGGTAGTCAATGTGTATGCTCCTATTGACTTGGTTCAAAAGAGACAAGTATGGGAAAATTTGTCCTTTTGGTTAGGTTTACTGAAAAGAAAGAGCACCCTATTGGGAGGATATTTCAATTCAATTCTTGAAGAAAATATGGGAGGTATATCACATCCACACATGTCCCAACAAGATTTCAAAGATTTCGTTAATAAGAACCTCCTCCTAGATTGTATTCGTAAAAATGGGAAATACACTTGGACTAACAGAAGAAAAGATTTTCTTAAAATAGTTGAAAGATTGGTAAGATTTCTATTATCACTAGAATGTTTCAATTTACCTTTTAGTTTTGAAGTGGAGATTCTGCCCTTGGTGGGATCGAATCATTTTCTGGTCAAGTTAAGAATAGGTTTAGATTCCTTGATGAGAAAGAAGAAATTCAGGTTTCAGGCAATGTGGTTTAGGGACCCTTCTTTTATCCAAAAAGTTCAAGATTGGTGGAAACAAGCCCATTTGTGAAGGGCTCACGCATGTTCCAATTAGTAAATAAACTAAAATTCCTCAAACATAAGGTTATGGAATGGAACAAATTTCAGTTTCAAAATGTATTTGCAGAAAAGTTAAGAATTCAGAAGGAGCTAAGGTCTCTAATAGAGCTAATCATTAGTAATGGTATGGATGCTTCATCATATCAATTAGAGAAGGATCTTAGAAGTGAGTTGGAAGAGGTTCTCAAAAGAGAGGAAATCTTCTGGAGACAATGATCAAAGGAATTATGGCTAAAACAAGGGGACAAGAATACCTCTTTCTTCCATTTGTCAGCCAAAGTTCGTGAAGATTTGAATTCTATCAAATCAATACAGGTGGATGTTGATCATGTTAGCACAGATCTGGAAGAAATCTTAACCTTGGCAAGAGATTTTTACAGAAAACTCCTTTCCAACACTAGCATTGAAGTTTTAGAGGAAGATCATTTCTATAATTTTATCCCTAAATTGGTAAAGGAACAACACAACATGGAATTGTTGAAAGAATTCTCCATTGAGGAAGTAAAAGAGGTTGTTTTCTCTTTGGCAGGCAAAAAGGCCTCAGGGCCGGATGGATGGATGGGGATTTTCTTTCAAAAATGTTGGGACATGGTTAGTAGAGATATTTTTATGGCAATGGAAGAATCTAGAAAATACAAGAATGTGCTTAGAGAATTTAAATCCACATGTCTTATGCTCATCCCAAAAATAAAATCTCCCTAATGTTTGAAGATTTTAGGCCAATTTCTCTGTGTAACTTCATTTATAAGATTATCTCAAAAGCATTGGCATTGCGTTTAGCTAGTTTTCTCTCTAAAGTAATCTTGAAGGAACAAGTCGGTTTTGTCCGAAGTAAAGAAACTCTAAAGGGTGCCATATTAACCCATGAAATCCTTCACTCTCTCAATAAAGACAAAGAGGCAGCCATGATTATAAAATTAGATATGTCCAAGGCATATGATAGAGTGGAGTGGATTTTTTTAGTTTCCATGATGCAACAATTGGGCTTCTCAAAAGAAGTCATAAAATGGATCTCCTCTTGTATCTCAGCCTTCAAGGTCTCAGTTTTAATTAATGGCAAGGAATCAAAAACTTTTGAACCTTCAAGGGGATTAAGACAAGGTGATTTCTTATCCCCTTACCTCTTTATTATCATGACAGAGGCTCTCACATGGGCAATTAAAGAAGCCAAACAGAATTCACAATAGCAAGGCATAAGGATTAAAGGTGTTCAAAATTCTTACACACATGCTCTATTTGTAGATGATACCATCTTGTTTGGGCATGCTTTTTCACAGGAAGCCAGAACCATCATGAAAATAATCAACAGATATTGCCTTATATTGGGACAACTTGTCAATTATGATAAGTTAGTGGTTTATTTTCATAATGTTCCTCATCATCTTCAGGATGAGATTCGTAGTATTTTCAGTCTTTCCATTCAAGCATTACTAGGTAGATATATAGGCCTTCCTCTTTTTAACGGAAGATACAGGAACAATCTTTGGGTTATAGTTATGGGAAATCTAAACTTGAAATTATCAAACTCGAAAGGATGTAGGTTGTCCCTCGTGGGAAGAACCATGATGATCAAAGCAGTCTTAGCAGCGATTCCAATCTATATGATGTCCATTTTTCAAATCCCCAAAGGAATCAATTCTAAAATAGACATGATATGTATGCAATTCTTGTGGCAAGGTACTTTTCAAGAGAAGAAAATTCATCTTCTAGCATGGGATAAAGTGTGTAAGTCCAAAGATGAAGGAGGGGCAGGAATTCTTAATCTGAACATTCATAATCAAGCTTTAGGGGATAAGTTGGTGTGGAATATGTATAAAAAGCCTAACTCAAAATGGGTAAGGCTTATGAAGGCAAAGTATCTAGATTTGCAAGAGAATGAGAGAATTTTCACAATCAAAAGTCCAACTAGGGGTTCAACAATTTGGAATTTCATAATTAAAAGTAGAGACATCCCGCAACCCAAATTGACCTAGATAATTCATAATGGGGAAAAGATATATTTCTGGAATGACTTTTGGGGGGGGTGAGCCGAAGCTTGCAGACAGGGTGGATCTCACAGAAGCTAGACTCTTTCTCCAGGTGAGCTGGGGATTTAAAGTTAAAGACTACTAGCAGGTTATGAGGAATGGGGACTCAATTTCTTTAGCATGGAAGAGCACTCGGGAATGTAATTTCCCAAGTGAATAGAAGGTGATTCTTAATCAACTCCTAAGGAAAAGAGTTGTAATTTTTTCTAATAATGAAGATGAGGTGATCTAGTCAAGGTCTAAATCGGGTTCCTATTTTATCAAAGAAGGTTATAGATCTTGTATGAATAATGTTGATTTAAATTGGCCATCAAACTTGTGTTGGGGCAATGCTCTACTCCCTAAGGCAGGGGCTTTTGCTTGGTGTGTGCTTCATAACATAATTTTGACCAGTGAGAGGATAAAAAGACTAGGCCTTGGTTCAAACTTTCCTTGTGTTTTCTATGGTAGAGTGGAAGAGTAAGTGGATCATCTGCTTCTTCTTTATCCTTTTAGTAGAGAGTGTTAGCTTTGGTTCTTAAGGAAATTAAATTAGGTTAGCCCTTTATTGAAGTCCCTATAGCTCATGTTTAGGAATTAGCCTCTTCAATTTGATAATTCCTTTTTTGTTTGCTTGTGGGTTCTAGGCCTCTCCATGATTATTTGGCACTTATAGTGGGAGAGGAATCTCCATATCTTTAGGAAGGAAGCCAGTTCTGTGAGACATGTTTGTGAAAAATTAGAAGTGGCAATCTCCGATTTGGTGGTGTCCAATGTTAGGCATTTGAATGCTAGTCAATCAATTTGGACAAAATGGGATGCAACAATAATGCTAAATTGGCCTTTATTTAGTAAATCAAGAACTGGTGGTCTTTCAGGGATTACAAACCCTCCTTCAAAGAGAGATCAAATTAAATGGATTCCACCTTCTTCTCCATTTTTGCAAATTAAACTTTGACGAAGCATGTCGTGGCAACCCAGGACTTTCGAGCATGGGTTGTGTTATTAGGAAAGAGGATGGTTCTTTGGTAGTAGCCAAATCGACAAAGCTTCCCATAGGAACTAATAAAGAAGATAAAGCATGGGCCTTAGTACATGGTCTGCAACTGGTAAATGAGATGGGCATTTAAATTATTTGGATCGAGGGTGATTCCCTAATAGTAGTAAATGCCTTAAAAGAAAAAGGTTCAGATAATTGGAAACTTAATTATATTCTTCAACAAGCCATTTCTCTTCTCAACAGGTTCGACAACTATCTAATTTCTCACACTTTAAGAGAAGGTAACAAGGTGGCAAACTTCCTAGCAAATTTAGCTTTTGAACAAGAAAATGTGGATGTTCTTTTCCTACCTGGAGGTCGAGAACAGTCTATTTTTTTGTCTAAACTCTTGTCTGATGAGCTCGCACATCCACTTTCAGCTCAAGAATCTATAAGGTACAAAAGTCATTCCTCTAACATGACCAGATCAAAACATTGATTGAGTTTTCAAATCTCACCCTTACCCTTCGACAAGACCGTTGTAGTTCTCATTCGCTGGCATGCATGAACCTTTAAGATTTTTAGCCAGTATATGTCACTTCCATTGGTTTGGTGGTTAGCTTTGGTTTCTGGACCCTCTCTTTCAGACGTTCTCTCATCTGTAGAGGTAACGTGCAGTAATTGTCCTTTTTTGGCGGCCATTTTTTGAATGATGGCAGGGTTATTACTTCTTTTAGGAGGCCTCTGAAATGGACACGTTTCAAACTCCACTTACAAGCTCTCAAATCCTTTCATCATGGTAGATCTCTCCTTTGCTCTACATGATTTCATGATGTCAGCTGAGCCCCATGGTAGATGGCATTGGGATCATAAACATCATTGAAAGTTACCTTCATATTAGACGAAGGATTAAATATAACATATTTATGCCCACCTTTCTATAACATTGCTCCATTCCTCTTAAGTTGCTAAGTTCTTTTTCTGTGCTTTTTAATTACAGACTTCCATGGCGGACACTCGACTAAACCAGATGCTATTTTTTCCAGCTTTTGACTGGGAACCAGAAATAAGGGGTAGGGTTAAATCCTCTGATTTAATGACTCCTAGATTGGGATTGTACTCTCATGTAGTTTACAGTAAGGAATATTGTTGGGCATGCCTAGATTAAGGGATATGAGGGCTGCGACCTCAACTACTCTGACGTTGTGTCTCAGCTTCTCTCCAACATAATGGATCTGGTTTTGGATGGTGAGTATGTGTATGCATTAGCCTCCAGTTTGTTCTATAATAATATTTACACAGTCGATAGGTGGTAATCGGTAGTGGCAGTCTACAATATGGAGCAGGGGGAGGTGCTTATTGGTGGGCTATTTAATCTCTCTTCTCTGCTTTCCTCTATTTCATAGCAAGCTATCTATAGAGCCTTACAACCCAGTCTAAAATCCCTAAGCAGTTATGAAATTGACAACGAACTAGGCTCCTATAGTTTTCTGGTCTCCAAGAAGAAAGCTTAGAGGATCAAAGATGTCTTCACAACAATCAGGTTTCTAAGGTTGCATGCCCCCGACATGGTGCCACGCATACCCAGATACGTGCTGGAGGATCCTGAGGAGGCTCAACCTATTGCAACTGTTGACTTCGATATACAGAATCTTCCAGCCGCGGGTCCTACGGCTTGAGGTGGAGATGTCAGGAGGTGTTTTGGTTGTTTTGGGGTTGGAGGAGGTGCCTTCAATTTCTGGTAATGCTTCTTACCACTATTTTTGTTTGGGTTTTTAGCTTTCCTCAGGTGGTGTCATCCTGCTATCATCGAAGTATGAGGTGCGGGGTTGGTTTTTTGCTTCTCTCTATGATTGGGGGCAGCAGTTGGTATGCTCTTTTTCGTTAGGTTTATATTTGCTCTATCTGGTCTATTAAGGGCCGTTTCATTTGGTTTTAAACTGTTATATCAGGTCTATTAAGGGCCTTCTTTTGTAATAATTTTCATGATGTCTGGACTTGGCAATTTTATACTCTGTATACTCTTTTTAACTATTTTAAGCAATATATGGGTGTCCCATCACCTTTTTCTTTAAAAAAAAAAAATTGCAAACCAACCAATGCAAATAGACTATATTTTCATCGCAAACCCACAGATATAACGAATTTAGGTGATTTGTAGCTTTTTTTCAGCAGCACAAGAAACTGTTGTATGTTTTGATGATAATATTGGTGAGAATTGTGTCAGTGTTTCTACAACTTTGCAATGATTGCTATGATAGTTTGTCATACTTTTTTCCTCTTTGACATGTTATTGCAAAATACAGTCAAGAGTGAAATAATTAAAGTACGAATTTAGTGTATATGGAGTCCATGATGAGGTCCGATAAGAGTTTGTGCTAGCTAGCTTGTCACGTTCAGTTGTGATGCCTACCATAACACAGTAGTAATTTTCTAGTATTTGCCTTCTTTTTATGGTAATATATTGTTTTTCTTTCGCAAAATATATAGGTTTCTTGATTTTTATATTTAATATAGTAAAATAGTTCCAAACATTCTCAATATTATATAAATTTTGCATTGTACTCTTGTGCATATTGAATCTATAAATAATATATTTTATTTGAACTTTGTTTATAATGAATATCTAAATTATTTATTTTCTTTGTTTTGCTCTTGCAAATTGAAAACTAATGTTTTAACCTTATTAGAAAATGGAACCAAAACTATCTCCAAATGCAATTCAGAAGATTAGTGCTGCAGATGTACTTACATCTCCATAGCTTCAGATTGTATCTTTCAAAAAGCTCCTCACTCTTGGCTAGGTACCCAAGTGGTATAAAGTTATACTCTCTGATGGGTTTCACTTGCACATGACCATGCTTCCAGGAAAGTCTAGTGATCACTTTTCTTCTGAAACCATAAAGATGGGTTCTATAGTGTGCCTCACGCTTTATGTCTACAGTAACAATAGAGATGCAAGGTAGGAGAATATAATTGTGTACATTGTGCCTTCATAACATTGTGAAAATACACTGTATGCTACACAATATTTGAACTTGTTTTTTGTTGCTACCCTTACAGGACAATAGTAATATCTGATATGGATATTGCCCACATGGACCACCGGCTAATTAGGGAGCCTAAATTCCTCTTTAAATCACATGAGCAGAAAATGCAATCACCTACACAAAGCCTACCATCTTGTCAAAACCTACCGTTTGGGATAAATATACCTGTAAGACAACAAGTTGTTTCTGAATGCGTAACTCCTATTAAAGGGTTGAACCTATATCAGGGGAGGTGGACAAGAAAGGGTCATGTGGCAGCTAAGAAACAAATGCATAAGTTTAATACAATGAGAAGTAATGGGCAAGTTTTCATCTTTGACATGATGGATAGCGAACGAACTAAAGTTCACGTAACTTGCTTCAATGATATAGTAGAGATTCATTATGGTAGAGTACATATAGGTTTAGTTTACACAATTTCTAGGGGTGTAGTCAAGGATGCTAACAAGGGGTATAATAAATTGAATAGGCATATAGAGATTGCATTGGACTAGGGTTCAGTCCTTTAGCTATGCAAAGATGACCTCTCACTTCCAACACAGAGCTTCCATTTCATACCTCTTGCTACACTTACGGAAAAGGAGAACAATGTTCTTATTGATGCTATTGGAGTTGTCTTGCATGTTAGTGACTATTCAACAATAAGGCAAAGGGATGGGACTGAGGTACTTCGTCACGACATCAATCTACAAGACATGTTAGGTTGCACCATTAATTTTAACTTGTTGGGTCATGTATGCCAAGAAGAGGGGGAGGAACTTAGAAAATTAGAGGATTCTCAACAAACTGTTGTTGTTTCCATTAGGAATGCTCGGGTGTCTAAATTTAATGGAAAAGTCCTTAATACTACTTTCACAACTACCTTCATTGTAGAGCCTCAAATACTAGAGGCAGATGCCCTAAGACGTTAGGTGGATGTGGAAGGGAGAAATATCACTTCCTCATCGACATGTTATCCATTCCTAACTAGCTTGCCCAAGCAGATGCCAATTTCATCGATTTTGCAACATTTTGAGTCAATGACACAACCTCTTCAATCCATTGTCAAAGCAACAATCAAATATGTCAAAACAAGTGCATTCTATTATCCAACCTATCCACTTATAATTAATGGTAAGGAGTGAAAAAAAATGCCTTCAAAATGATGATGGCAATTGGTTTTGCACAACATGCAAGGTTTCACTTGAAGACTACAATTATAGGTACTTGCTCCAACTAAAAATTGAAGACCACATTAGAAGTATTTGGGTCTTTTCTTTTGATGATGCAATTAATGCACTGTTGCAAATGTCTACAAAAGATCTTCACATTCTCTAGTATGACATTCATGCAGACCAGAGTCCCAATGTTATTATTAATAGTATTCATTTCAAGCAATTTATTTTCACACTATCAACTATTTCACACTATCAACTAGGAATGGGCAGTTCAACTCTGAATCAAAGTTTAAGTCAACAATTGTGAAAGTTGCAAAAATCAATTACCAATTTGAATGCACTTACTTGTTCTCTCATATATTGGAAATGTCCACTCTTGAATAAACAAGCTATATTGGTTGTGTTGTAATTAGAACTTAAAGATAAATATTTTGCACCCAACTGTATATATGTAGTACTTATGTTCGTTGTCCATCTCTACTTTCTGACTAGTTACTTCTAAAGTCCAATTTTTATTTTGTGTTGTAATTAGAACTTAAAGATAAATGTTTTGCACCCAACTATACATATGTAGTACATATGTTCGTTGTCCATCTCTACTTCTTGACTGGTTATTTCTAAAGTCCAGTTTTGCTTTTAAAAATGTTATATTCTTTGTTTAAATGCACTCAATCTTAATTCCTTGGTTTATTTTTCTAGCATGCTTATTCAGTTGGCTTTCTTTTTTATTGTTCCCATGCATGTCATCATTGGGAAACAATTACAATGAAAATGTTTCATGTGAAAAACCTATTAGAAATCCATTTAACATAACTCTACATAATTCTGAGGTCTAGTTTTTCTTTTAAAAATGTTATATTCTTTGTTTAAATGCACTCAATCTTAATTCTTTGGTTTGTTTTTCTAGCTTGCTTATTAAGTTGGCTTGATATTTAATTGTTCCCAGGCATGTCGTCATCCGAAAGCAATCGCAATGAAAGTTTTTCATGCAAACAACTTGTCAGAAATCGATTTGACATAACTAGTGTGTTGTTGGTGACCAAAGCCAACGGTGTAGTAACTGAGGCTCATAGCTTACATCAGATGTCTTACTAACTAGATAGATGCAAGTTTGAGCACATCCCTAGTTTACGATGACCATCTTCACAAAATTAAAGAGATATAAGAAAAGTTTTTTGAAGCAATGGCCGCCCTGACGATTGCGAAAGATAACTTGGATGGAATGTATTACTTGCTATGAGATAGGTTTTATGCTGAGTACTATCGCACCAACATACATGGAAGCATGTCTTGATCCATCAACATATAAAATACTAACACCATGACAATTCTTCCTTGTAGCTTTATAAATGACGAACTACACAAAAATGTAGGTTGTACATATTAGTTAGCCTCTAAACAAAAATTCTAAACAAAAATACTTGTCACTTACTATTGTACATACTTATACAGTTTGAGCTGGTACTCCAACCTCCATAAAATACATTGTAACTAAAAATTTCTGAAATTGTATACCCAGTTGGAAAATGTGATGGCTGCTATGTAATTAAACTGTGCAAAATTTATGTTGATTTGTGCATTTCTATTAATAGAATAAATTGTTTAAAACACCCAGTAATTTATTGGTATACCTACGCATTCGTGGCAAAGAGTTTTGGGCATATTATTGTCTATATTTTTTTCCACCGTTCACTACTGGTAGAGAAATTGTATACCCAGTTGGAAAATGTGATGGCTGTTTTGTAATTAAGCTATGCAAAATTTATGTTGATTCGTGCATTTCTTTTAGTAGAATAGTGAATTTGCTTCAGACACTTCAACCTGTATGTGAATTAAATAGATATTCCAACTCTTGTGCTGAATGAGATATATTTTCCTACCTGTATGTTTAGAACTTTAGTGTGGTTGTCAAATTTGTTTCCTCCCATAAGATGGGAAGCCATGGATATGTATCAATTATTAACTTAAAGCGGTTAAATCTCCTTCTTGTATGTCGCCAGGATAGGAAAGAGGAGAAATTTGATTTATTTTTATTTATTTATATTAAGGACCAACCTATTTTTTCATTTAAGGGGAGGCCATACCAAGTATGGTTGCGCCCCATTTGGGAGGTTGTGGGAGGTGCAATATATGCAAATACAAAATATCAAACACACAATATAAACACAGAGACAATTACCCAAACACTCAAACCATTGCTTGGGGATCAAAGCAATTACAGTTGCTTGATAAGAAAACACAGATTACATCTGCCTCTATTTATAGAGGTCTTAGAACCATCTGGACATCAAAATATTCAATGCACATGCCTTGAAATCAACTGCAGGTCGGTGAATGAAGTTTCTAATTTAAATGCTGATGTGAGAAGGGAAGGTGGAGGAAATTTCTATATTAAATGCTCTATCTGACATGGGCAGAGGAAGAAGCTTATGCAGTTAATGTTCATTGACTGAGGCTACATATTAGGTAGGAGAAATTATGTCCAACAGAGGTGACCCCCTCCAACATCACTCCAGAATTGCTGAGGACGCTTTCTCTTCAATTATGTTTACATGGGGTGGAGATGAGTTGCTCTCTATCAAAAGATACACCATCCCTTGTATATTTGATAACTTCAAAGCCAATTTGAAGGCTCGGGTAGGGGATGAAGAGACAATTGAATGAGTTTTGCATTCTTCAACTCATGCTTCTCCACTAGATCTCTCTAATATTAGCAATTTGGCCACCCAACTTTAGCATTACGCCTTCTGATGCAAGGGATGAGGAAGGTTTTAATGTTGAGCAATGAATTATTGAAGAGGAGAAGACCACCTATAAATTTCTATAATGAAATGGTAGTCATGTTTGATAAATTGAAAATAGTTCTTATGGATAACCAGTTGGTGTTTTCATAATTCCCAGTATCTATGTAGCTGGCATCAATCATGCTTAATTTAGTTCCCCTTACAGGCCAGCCGCAATGTGGCTAATTCGGTATTAAAAGGGATGTAGATGTCTTAAAAACAAAAGTAGAATGGGCTTGCATCAATATCGGGGCCTTACGTTGGCCACATCTACCATTTATGAATTCCAAATCTTTTCTAGACACAAAGAACATTCCCCCAGAACAATGAAATGAAAATATTTTACACTGCTTTGTTTCATTTTCTCTTGTTTTAGGAAGTATGGATCTAAATATTTATAAGAGCTTTACATATGACTTTTTTTAATGTAGATTTATATTATAATTTTTCAATGTATAACATTCAATCCTATATTTTTGTAAATTTGATTTGTTGTCTTTTTGTGTAATTGTGAAATTATGCTGAAACCTTTTTGATCTAGGGGAAAGGACCCAATAGGTGGGATAGTTCCAATCGTTGAGACAGTAAATGTGCATTTAAGGCCCAATATTTTTTAAGTTAAGGCCCAATACTTTTAAAGTTTAGTACTAGTAGTTGTGAGTTTAAGGTTGTTAGTGTTATTATAAGTACTAATAATTGAATGAAATGTGCCCTTTAGATTTAAAAAGCAACCAATCATGTGATGCCAAATCAGCGCACCATCAAAGGGGGTCTTAATTCACACCTATTGGTCCACACTTTTTTTTTGGGCACTAATTGACACCTCAACAAAAAGCATGTTGATGTGGCATCATATTTGATGATGTGGCCCTGAAACCTTAGTTATAAGCAGGGGCATTGCCAAGTAAGCTACTATAAAAATTTTGAAGTGATTCGAAATTACCACGTATGATTTTGAGAGGTGTGAAGTTAGGTGCACAACTACTGGGTCCTCTCCCCTATCAACTTACACTAAATGATGATTTTTTGAATAATATTGCGTAGAAAATAAACTTGATCTTAAACTAGATTAAGAAATATCAGCTATGCTTAACCATTATATCCCCATACAATTGAACAGTACCACTTGGTTCTTCTAGAAAGCAAAGATATGCAAAACCAAATGACAAATGCCAAAAAAAAATAAAAGAGAAAGGAACAAAACAAAGCCTACTACAACAAACATAAAGAACAAATCTCAGCTCTTCATTGTGAACGACGTGTATAAGAAGGCAATCTTCAACTTCCAGCTATGTTGCCAAATACACAACAAGTGCTATGTAAAGCCTGCTTTTAAATTATCTCCACACACCAACTACGATTCAAAGTACAGATACAACAATAAATGTGCATAGAAAAAGAAAAAAACACATGAAGTAGGCTTTTTATCTGAGAGTTCAAGTCACAACTCTTCCCAAACTACAATGCAACTAGAGATACTTAATCCGATGCAACATTCCCCAGAAATAATACCTATAGGGAAAGACGTGCCAGCAACAACCACTATCGTTAACCCACTCAGATTCAACACACAACAATTGCCATGTACTCTACTCCCAACAATGTCTAGTGACCAGAGAAAGGTGCAATATGAAGAATCAATGGATTCAACTGCAAATGTACAGATAAATAAAGGAAAATAAAAACAAACAAATGACTCGTTTCGTAACCAAAACAGAAAGGCGTCTTCTTCTTTTAGGCATACAGTAGATGCATTACAATAAAATTTAGTTTCAACAAATTTATCTACAACACTTGATGGATTTATAGCTGACATAAACCCTGCTACTCAAGAAACCACACTTACTCAGGCTTTGCACTATTTACACGCTCAAACTACAACAACATTTGAAACATCACAGAACTTTTCGACAAGAAATATTCTTCCTCAAAAATGCTTAGAGGCAATGCATCATTTTCGCTAGAGGGTAGATGCATTATCAAACAATCAAACATGCTCAATTTGTAAAGAGAGGTATGTAGGCATGTGCACTTGTGTACGTAATGCAAGTACATTTTGTACTAGATGCTTATTAGAGAAAGGGGTGCACCATTTCTCTGCAAAAAATAACTTAGACCTAGGTGAACAGCCACATGTATTAAAGGTTCTTACTTAAGTGGAAGAGATGCTTATAGCTCGAGTAACACTACTTTTACAAGTTACTCACACTAGCGGGGGGCAGTACAAATATAGTGGTCACACTATAAGCTTCCCTCAGGATATCACGGCAATAGCGAAGGCACTCCCTAGAAGGTTGGAGGATCATGAATATTTGATAGTTAGACCTCAAATGATGGAGGCACTATGACTACTATGCTAGTAGAGCACGTGTTATGAATCCTCTCAAATACAAAATTCAACATGACCCATACTACAAGGATGTTCACATAGACACTGATTAGGTAAACTTGTTACCTAAGACAAGTACAGATGTTTCTAATTGGCTGCATACTTTTAAAGAAGATATCAAACAAACGACAATGTTAGATGGAAAAATTGTTAACATTCATGAATACAGTAATGAATTTGACTATTCGTCATCATTTGTTTCAAAATTACTAAACCAACAACGAGAACTACAAGCCATAAAAGAAATGTTGCAATTAGAAAACTCCAACTGTCACACTATCCCATGGCATGAGATTAGTTCATCCCCAATAAATGAATACAACACTAAGGGGATCTATTGGATATGGCTTTTCCCACTCTGTTCCCAAATGGAGCTTGCTTACCTCTTCAAGCTAGAATCAGGAAAGTACAAATGCATGAATATGCTTTGCATCTGATGAGATACCATGATAGTAGGTTCGGTCAACATGTCATATTTTGATACTTCATTTACCCTGATAATGCACCATCATAGACAACAACTTGCAACACTTTTTGTGAAAAAAACCTAGAAGACAACCTTCCTACAACTATTCAAGGACTTCAACAACATTTGCATGATGCCTCTAATACTGAGATAGCTGATAAACTTCTACGTTTTGGAAATACTTTATGAGTCACATGCTCTTATTGGAATAACTGTTGCAATGAGCTGACAAACATGACTAACCAATTGGGATCTCCCACATTGTTTTTCATGTTAAGTGCAGCTGATACAAAATGGCCCAACCTCCACAAGCTATTTTCAAACAACAATATTCCACCGATATAATACTAATGAAAAAAATTCACTGCAAATGTTATTTAGAATGCTCACACAACATCCCCATACCTACACTAGCGATTTTTGATATTTCATGAAGAGATCATAGAGAAATTATTGAAAGCAAAATATTACAGGTATAGATACAAGTGGCAACATCGAGGTTCTGCTCATGTACATGGTTTTCTATGGCTCAAAGGTGCACCAAACATGGACACACTTGATTGGACCAATCAGACTAAAGTGCATAGAGCTAAATGTTTTTTGATAGATATGTTTCTGCTTGGAATCCTTGTCAATAGTCTAAAAGAAATAACATGAAACATATCTCTCATTTGGACGATTCATGCTTGTTGAATAGCTCATAGATTTTAGATATGGATCTCTTGAGGGATTATGAGGAGTTACTCAATACTGTGCAAAGACACACTAGATGTACTAAGGATACGTGTCTACAAAAAAGGGACAGAACATTACATGTCGTTACAAAGCCCCCTCGGTAGAGCGCATTCACTCTAAAATAAAATGTGATGAAGAAGGAAACAAGTCATATGACGTTGTGTAGAGTGATGATAGGATAAATATCCATAACCCTGAGATGCTTGCGATATGGTGGGAAATCATAAATTTTCAGCTAGTTGTTTCACGAAAACTTGCTCTCAAATATATTGCAAAATACACATCAAAGGCTTAGAGAAAATCTGAAAACTGTGTGTACAAATGTTAACAAGAATAGCACATATAGGAAAGTGTGAAGAAAGAGCTTCAGTAGCATATCAAAAATTCATGTCAGAGATAGTTGCAGATTGTGACATAGGATCTCAAGAGACACGCCACATGCTTCATAGATTTTCAGCTAGTTGTTTCATGAAAACTTGTTCTCGAATATATTGCAAAATACACATCAAAGGCTTAGAGAAAATCTGAAAAGTGTGTGTACAAATGTTAACAAGAATAGCACATATAGGAAAGTGTGAAGAAAGAGCTTCAGTAGCATATCAAAAATTCATGTCAGAGATAGTTGTAGATTGTGACATAGGATCTCAAGACACGTGCCACATGTTTCAGAAGTTGCCTCTTGTCTCTTGAAGTTGATCATTCATCTCATTGAATGTTGGAGGCAAAGTACTTCAACATTTAACAAAAACTACCGATGAATCTGTGCTGGCAGCCAATTATATAAACTCCTATATGCAACGACCTCCTAAATTGAAAAATCTTTCTAATACAGTTAGCACAGATGTACTCATTTTACTCTCGTGGAAAAGGAAACAAATGGAAGAGATGAAAAGAAAATGAAATTGTTATTGTCAACCCCTAATTCTATAGTGTCCTACTAGAGGAGAGTGAACTATATGAGACATTTTGTTGGAGTGAGCTACTCTTGTACAAACATTTTTTACACATATCAACTGACATAGGCATTGCAAAACAAGAGGTCATCACAAACTAGAAACACATGAAAGTGAACAAGTATTTCCCTTGGCATATTGATCTGTTGGTTAACAGGTTTGGCCTTATTCAAAATCACTCTATTCTGACTCTATACCTTTTCTTCCTTAAAGAACAAACGAATTAATCAACAAATGGGTGAACTTTCAAAGATAATTCCCCTCTGAATTAAGGTACAACTCCCTTTAAGATCTTCAATGAATTCAATCTATGTTAATTATCCCAATACACTTTTAACCAGAAAGTGCCTAAAGGCCAAACTAACATGCATACATCATCATGTTATGAATGCGATATCCCTTTTTAAAACACCATTTTATGATAGAATACACAAATTCTACTTTTGAAGATAAAATCAATCAGATACATAAACACATAACTATTGCTAAACCAATAATTTATAGAACACATATAATGAATTGTCTAAAAGAGCAATCACCATATGAAAGAAGACTTCGCACAGAAAATCCAATTTCAAAACTCAAATGCACAGATTCAAGCATGCAGCAATTGTTTCTCTTTTTCATTCACAGATGAAAAATGTTTCAGACAAAAATCATATATGCTTATGAAAACCACAGTAATTCCACTCCAAAATTTTCTATCTTCTTTTTCTATTCCTTCTCTCTCTATTTATGTTCAGTAATGAAAAACATATATATATGTTGCCCTAATTCTCTAATCAAGTAAAAACAAACCCAGAGTTAAAGTAACTCTGACCCATCGGGATTTAGTTTTAACAAACTGAATTAAAGATCAAGTTTTGAAATAGCATAACTAAAAAACTAAATAAAGACAACTGGGCAAATAAGATCACGGCTCCGGTAACGGATTGGAATTTGCAGATTTACTATCGGTGGTCGGGGAGGCACATTGAGTCTTCCACTCCTGAAACATAGTAACAAACTCCTGAATCTTTAGAAGGTTGGGGATGCCTATGTGTTTCACCCTTGTCTTCCAGACGTCCTTCTCCCTCCGCATTTTCCCAATCTTTTCCTTATGTTCTGGGAGTGCGTCAATACAAAGGTAAAGAAGTGACTCCACTTTAGAAATTCAGGAGAAATCTTCAGTTAAGATATTGTCACTTTCTTTGACAAAGCTAATTTTATCCTTAAAGGATTGAACCACTGTATCAACATTTTCCTCCAGTTTCCCATCATCTTTTATGTATTTTACATCAATACATTGTAAATCATGCTACAGTGATTGAGTGAACTTGGTTATTTCCTTAATCATTTTTATAAGTTCAAACCACCCTTGCTGTGACACAGAGTTTCTCCATTCAATGTTTTTCTTATTCACATACAGTAAATCTTCATCCACACCTGTTAAACTTTTTTCTGACAGAAATTTCATTACCCCATATTTCTGAACCTCATCAATTTGGTTCAGTACATTCATCCACTTACCTTCATCTTTCACCCAAGAAGCAATCTATGCCTTAAGGTCCTCAATGGTGGCTGCAGTTTGATCATATATACTCTTAAGTTCATGAATATATTCACTACCCATTTGTATAATGTAGTCCAACCAATCATCGAATACCTTAGCTATCATCCTATTTCTATTAACCTAGTCCAACATCTTCTGGTTGGCGGGCGACTTAGGATCAAAAGACAGAGAAAGCTGTGAGACTGGCTGTGGGCTGGGATTATGAATAGCGTCAATATACTCTGCCATGGAACACAGAGTCTGCTTCAATTCTTTCTTGTCTTTCTCATCCTTCCAGGTTCGACTAATGATTCTTTTGATGAATGCCTCAAGATGATGAACATCTGCTGCTCTTGAAGCAGCTCCAAGATCCACCCTTTCAACAGTGAAATCCTGCACAGTGGGGTCCTATACTTCTTCATCAGTCACTGGCCTGGCTATTTCCGCACTCCAATTCCCAGTACTTGGATCAATGCTTACCCTGGATGTCGTCTTCAGCTTCTTGGACTTAGGCATTTTTCCCAAACATTTGCTCACCATATCTTCTAAAGGCACAGAAAATGGAATTATTTTTCTTTTGTCACTGATAGAATTCTCTAGCCATTTAGGTGCAAAGGCTGAGGCTTCTTTCCCAGAATTCAGTTTATCAGAGGATACGTCAGAAATCATCATTATTTCAAGAGTTTCTAAGACAACCTCTGACTATTGCTTAGCACTAACTTCCTCTGTTCTTGGTGAACTAGGTTCCTTATCACCCATGGCTTCTCCCGAATCCTCCTCTGAATTTAAATCCACAACTATTCTTTCAGAAACCTACTTCTTTCTTTTGCTTTTGGTTCTCAACCTAGTGGTACGAGGAGGCAAGATAGTTGTGAGGGCTCTTCTAGATTCTTTAATAGCAGGACTCCTTCCAATTATTGACTTGGAAGTACCTACACCATAGATAGCAATAGGCTAATTAGAAGAGGTTATCGGGACTGGTGATTCAATCATTGACATGCATTGTTGGGTGTCTTTATTTGGAACCCTTCCTATTTCTGTTCCCTCAACCATTTCTCGGTCCTCCTTATCACTGGGAGAGTTTTCACCTCAATCCTATCTTCCTCCTTTTTACTTCAATCAATTTCTGGAATAGGCGATTGTTTTATCTATCCAAATTGGGGATCAATCATCTGTTCTTGATTATCAATAACTCTAGAAATGTCTATTCTCATATTAATGGTGATTATCTATCCCAAAGAGAACCTACACCACAGTCTCCTCCTAACCTCGAATTCATCTGGGTAGTCCTCCCAGTAATCTTCCAATTTAGGGATATGTGAATGCCTTGTTCAGGAATCTAAGTAACTATCCTTGACAAAGCCTTTGCTGTCAAATTGGGACCTGGCAGTGAAGAACTGAAAATTGAACTTTTTAAGGTGCACTCCTAATTTCAAAGCATCAGATTTTGATTGGCACAAGTAATGTCCAAGTTCAATGGGTAAAGAGATACCAAATCTCTTTTTTGTTGAGAACTTTTTATCCACCTGTGCTAACTGTCTGCATACCTTTATCAGCACAAAACAGTCAAATACATACCTGGGTAACTTAACAGGTTCACTGTCAAATCCTCCAACTCTAATGTAAGTGAACTTAGAAAATTGAATAAAGAAACTACCATATATGTTGACAAACTGCATTGCTTCATTTGACATTCTCTTATTCAGATTACCTACCAGTTCATAAGTCATTCTTCCAGTGAAAACATCATTAACCCTCTTGTAATTCCCATAACAATTATGCATCTGCAATTGTGAATAATACTCATAAATTTTACTATCTGCAGCTAAAGGTGCATGAGGTAGCCCCAACAATTGTCTTGTAGATGCCAGGCAATAGAAAAGGTACGAAGACATGTAAAAAAATTTACTACTCAGAGAATTACTTAGACCCCGATGCAAACAGTCAGCTTCAATTTTTGCCTAGTCTAAATATTGTTCTCCTTGGAGGATAATCTGTATGAAAAAGTACATCCAGTCTTCCCAAAAGTATGCCTGTGTGCTACCTTCCAGCCTGTGTAGTAATACCACAATATCTCTCACTTCTTGAATCATGTGATCTCTAGTAAGTAGTCTAGGCAGCCTTGAACCACCTTTCTGAAACTTCAGCAGCCAGTTTCTTACTATCACACTTTTGTAAATTGATTTCTTTTCTGAGAAAAACTCATAAGAAGAAGAAATATTAAGGCTGGAATATGCCTCTTTAGGCGCTATTCTCATCACAGACATTAGGGTTTGTCTGTCGATATGAAACAATACTTCACCATCTGCATTTCTGATGCATTTGTTTTGGGGCTCATACCTGTTTATGCACTCCAGAACTAATTTGGGGCACTGTACGGCTACGGGAAAGGCCGCAACTTCAATCAAACCACTTTCTAATATCTTTTTCATTATGGGAGTTGGCACAGGATTTCTAGACCTTTCTCTAAATTCTTCCAAATCATATAGCACTAGTGAAGTATCTCTGAATTTAGGCTGAGAACAGGTAAGACCAGGGCCATGTTCATCTCCCAGACAAGCATATTTCAAAGCCATACTTGGAGGATATAACAAAAAAATATGCTTTGAATGTTGAAAATGATGTTGGAAACTCAAAGGATTTTTCTTTCCAGCTTAAGAAATGGAAACAACATATAGGAGGAATAGAACTCACCTTCAGGATATCTAAAATTACTGTGGGATTTGGGCAACAAGACCTTATACCTTCTGTGCCATTTTCTTTTGCATTGCACAGTATGTTCATTTGAAAAATTTGACTCGTTTTCTCTTAATAATGTCATTAACAGATTGGATAATTATTATCTGAAACAATACGTGCCAAATTTGTTTGAAAGACCTAAAATTTGACATCCTAATTAATGGAAAGTGTTATTCATGCACAGCCATGATGTATAATAATTATCTGTAACTTCACCGAAATTAGAATTCTCTATTTCATAATGAATTTCAGACATATTTTCCTCCAACTTTCCTGCTAAATTTGATTTAGAAGGCCTCGGGGAAAGGCAAGACCATAATCACCGAACTGGTGAACTTTGAACCATTGAACCATTGAATCTTGGGAATGTGGTTCAAAGTTCAAGTTCAAAGATACGAGAACTATATAAACCAACCAACATCACATGGCTTGTGAAGGACATTTGACTACGAAACAGTACAGCATTGAACTTGGAACCAATGAACCATTGAACCTTGGGAATGTGGTTCAACAGATGGTTCGACAACACATTGAACTGGACAAAGAACTGAGTGAAAGTAAAAAAATACAAGGCACCGGGTGTTGAACCTTGAACCGTGGAACCTTTGAACCATTAACAAAAGGTTCAAGTTCAACCTGAAAACTCAAAGGCATTTTGAAAGACACGGAACAAAACAGCTTGCTTTTTTAGAGACTTTAAAGACATCGAACCATTGAACTTTAAACTTTGAGAATAGTTTAGGTTCAAAGGCTCAAACCTTAAGTAATTTCATACACAAATGGGGTACGTGGGCAACCTTTGAAGAATAAAGAGCTGATTTAAGAAATGAAGGTATGATCAATGAAATGAAACAGTAAATTGACCTTTATATGGGGAAATTATGAAAAAATAAATAAGGGCGACTCAGAAGGTAACATTGGCTCTAACTGGGGACTGCATTTTATGGCAAAATGTAGAGAACTTAGAAGCTTTGGTTATGTGGAAACTGAAACACAGAGATGAAAGAAAAGAAGCAAGACAAACCAAAACTGGGAAAGGAAAACACAAAACCAGACAAAAAAAAGGGAAGGCTATGTACAAAATAGGGGACTCCTGTTTCACAGATGATACAATTTGAAATCTTGTCCATTGTAGGACAGGGGTAAAATAGCTCCATCAAGATATTCCAATTTAAAATAATTCAGACCCAGTACCTGGTGAATTCTGAAAGGTCTTTTCCAAAGTGAGTCAAATTTGCTATGTGCACCTTTTGGTTCTCTCCTTCTATCCCACAACAATACTTCATCTGCCTTCATAAACTTTCTAGGCCTTGTTTTCCAGTCAAAAATCTCTTTAACTCTGGCCTGATGAGCAGTAATTCGGTCAACCAATTCATTCCTCTCTTCTTCAATCTTAGTTAAGTACATAATCCTCTTCTCTAGGGAATTTTGGAAATATTGATCCTCAATTACACTTTGTAGTTTAGCTGAAGATAGCTCCAGAGGTAAAGATAATTGGGCACCTATTCCATAAACCAATTCAAAAGGTGCCATCCTAATTGCCCTTTTTGGAGTTATTCTGTCAGCCCAGAGTGCTTCATATAGTCTCTTATGCCAATCTCTGGGGTTATCATTCACTAATTTCCTCATGATAGCAATTAGATTCTTGTTACTGGACTCAGCTTGTCCATTTCCTTGGGGATAGTAATCTGATGAATAGGAGAGACATATACTATGCTCATAAAAAAGGAAGTCATTTCAACTTAAGAGAAACTGGTAGCGTTATCTGCTACAATCTTCTGGGGAACACCAAAACGTACCAAAATATTTTCTTTAAGAAAATTACACACCACCTCCGAAGTTGTTCTCTTTACAAGGGCTGCTTCAACTCATTTCGTGAAATAATTAGTTGCTGTCAAAATGTGGGTATGTCCTGCACTTGAGGGGGGCGAGATAGGCCCAATAAAATCCAATCCCCATTGTTTGAAGGGTTCTTCAATAACAACGGGCCTCAAAGGCAAAGCTACAAGTTGTGGCCTCCCTAAGAACATTTTGCATTTTTCACAGTTAGCCACCCATTTATATGCATCCTTAAACATCCCTGGCCAATAGTAACAATTCCTGAGAATTTTGAAAGCTGTGACTGAAGAAGAAAAATGTCCACCACATGCTTCATTATGGAAAACTTCCAAGAGCTTGTCATGTTGCTCCTTGTCTACACATCTTAGGAAAGTCCCATCTAGTCCCTTCTTGTAAAGGACATCTCCCCAAATAACATATTTTTCCACTTTAAGCTTCAGGTTTCTTTTCCCTTTAGGAGATAAGTGACAGGGACAATCTCTGTAAGTAAGATAGTATGCTACATCTAGAAACCATGGGTCCTATAAACTCACCAGCAGGACAGTGGGAAGCCCTTCTTCTTCTTCTTCCTTTCCTTTCTCAGCAATCAATTTACATAAGCCTTGACCTCTGATCAGTTTAGTTGGCCTAACTTCCATATCATATTCTTGGATTTTAGCAACCCACGTTGCTCTATTGTTTAGCCCAACATCTTGCTGAGTCAAGATACTTTTCACAGCTGAACTTGGAACAAATACAACTGAATGAGAGTGGAGTATATAATATCTAAATTGTTTAACAGCCTTTACTATAGCAAAAGCTTGTTTTTCAACCAAAGAATATTTCAATTCATGCTTCTTAAGGGAAACGCTCATAAAGGCTATGGGGGACTCTTCATCCAATTCATTTTTCTATAACAAAATACCTAACATGGTGTGTTCCAAGGCATAACAGTAAATAATAAAATTTTTTTGAAAATTAGGATTTACCAAAGTGGGTGTGCATGCAATTGCCTCTTTGATATCCTTAAATGCCTTCTTAGCAACTTCATTCCACTTGAATGTTTGTTTCTCGCTCATCATTCCAACAATATGATTTGTAATCTCAGCAAAGTCAGGAATGAACCTTCTGAGAAAATTGATTTGGCCAAAGAAGGACTTGACTCCAGTCTTATTGGAAGGGAGACTAAGCTGTTGAATCACCCTGACCCTCTCTGGATCAATTCTGATTCCATCTTTTGAGACTAAGTACCCCAACAACTTTCCCTTTGTAATGCAGAAGACCGACTTCTTGGGATTTAGTGATATGCCATGGCTCTGACACCTTTGTAAGACAGTCTCCAGATCCTTCAGGTGATCTTCTCTATTCATGGAAAAAATAGTCAGATCATCAAGATAAATAACAATAATTCTATCCTTCAGATCTCTAAAGGATGAATCCATCGCCCGCTGAAAGGTTGCTCCAACATTAATCAAGCCAAAGGGCATTCGGTTATAGGCAAAAGTTCCCCGAGGCGTAGTGAAAGCAGTCTTATGCTGATCAGTTGTAGCCACACCTATCTGATTGTAACCTGAGAACCCATCCAGCATGGACATCATTTCAGATCTAGCAACTGTCTACAAGATGTGGTCCATCATAGGTAAGGGATAGTTATCTTTCAGGCTAGCCTGGTTCAAATTCCTGAAATCAATGCAGATTCTTATTTCTCCATTCTTCTTACGCACTAGAACAATATTTGCCACCCAAGTGGAGTGATGAATTGGATAGATAATTCTAGCTTTCAACATCTTATCAATCTCCTTAAAGATGGCGTCAGCAACTTTCGGATTATAATTCCTCAGCTTTTGCCTGAATGGGGCTGCATTTGCTTTCAGAGTAATATGGTGTTGAAACTGTCCATGTCTAAAAATTTTAAGATCATCATAGCACCAGGCGAAAACATCCTTATACTTGATTAACAATTTGTTCAACTTGTTTTTCTCCTCTAAAGAACAACACCTACTAATGGATATCCATTTAGGATTAGCCTCATCCCTGATGTTTATTTTCTCGTAATCCTCCAGTTTATCAGGATTGTGGGAAAGTTTGCCTTTAATATATTCATCTCTTCAAGAAAACAAATGTTCTAAGGAGACCAGTCCTTTAGGGATTTTATTTCCCTTCAATTGAATCACATCATCTTTTTGATTAATCCCTGGGTCAGGACTGAATTCTTTACACTCTGTTTCGGAGCCCTCAAAATAAGCCCCCATGAACATTTCAACATTTTTTAAAAATTTTCTAATCTGATTATCACTCTCAAAGACTTGCCAGCTTTTGGCATTATCCGGGACATTAGGACGATATACCAGTTCTATTCTATAAGAATCCTTTTTAAAATCTGGATGCGGCAGAAGAAGAGAAGCTGATATTGCTAAAGAATCTGCTCGGGAGTTCTGGTCTCTTGGAATTGCTTCGATAGAGAAAGCATCAAAATATTTGATCTCATCCCATACTCTATTTCTATAATGCTTTGATCTTTCATTCTTAACAGAAAATATACCCCTTACCTATTTCATAATTAATTCAGCATCTCCTCTTGCTTTAAGTACCTTCACAGCCCTTCCTTTGGCTTCACCTAGCCCAAGCAATAAAGCTTCATATTCTACAGTATTATTAGTGTTTTTAAACTCTAATTTAAAAGAATAAGAAAAAAATTCACCTTCTGGTGAGATCAACACAACCCCAGCCCCTGAACCAACAGTAGCACAACTACCGTCAAATTCCATAATCCATAGGTCATCAAAATGTACAGACCTTTGGATTAATTCTTCTTTGAGGTCTTCTCCAAGACTCTATTCAGAAGAGAGAAAATAGTTACCAAATTCACATTCCTCAAACAAAATCTGGGACTTGGGATCATCAAAGGGATAGACAGTAAACTTGCACTTGGGTTCAGGTTCCAGCTTTACTTTCTACTTTCCCACTAGGATTGTGGCTTCTGACCAATCCAATTTAATCTGCCCACCTAAATCCTTGCAAAATGTCCTACTCAACAACATCCCATAACTAGCAGGAATATCTGCTACCAAAATCGTCAATTTCACTTTTTTGTCAGGGTAAGCTGCAAGAGCAACTCATGCATCTTTAATCTGCCAATCAAGAAAACCTGTTTGCCATCCATAGAATAACACCTACCAAATGTCTTTGTAAGTGATAATCCTAGGGCTTTGGCCACAGAAGAAGGCATAATGCTATCAGAGGCTCCTAAATCTATGATGCAGTTACTAAGCTTGTGACCATTGATGAACAAAGATACATAGAAAGGGTTGGGTTTCAAATCAGCTGTGTAAGAAATATCATTTGATGAATTGAGAGTCATTTTAGGGGTAGTCATGGATGACTCAGATGAGGAAGAAAATAGTTGAGCAATGGGAGACTCAGCATTAACATCTAGTTGACTCTCATATTCAGATTGTGTAGGACCACTCTTAACATGTTTGACTAGTTTGTCAAGCTCATTAGGTTTTAACTTGAGATACTCAAAAGGAGAGATTTGAATTTTTGCAGATTTACAGAATTCAATAATATCAAAAGAAGCATCAGGATCATTTTTATGCAGTAATTTAATTTCCTAGGCCTTCAAATTAGCATCATGAGTTCTAATAAAAGGCTCCTTACCTTTACCAGGTACTTCTTGCGTATTAGAGGATCTCATATTCCTCTAACTCCTGGTGAGCACGGCACACGAAGGATCTTCGAGGGTAACCAATATTTCACCTCCCCTTTCTAAATTAGATTCATATTCAAGGAAGTTTATCTCAGAGTCACCAGGTTCCTCAAAGTTCCTTTCTTCTTCAGTGGACTCCCCTAACATATCCTGAGTAGCAGTCATCTAAGCATACCTGAGCATCTCTAGGCAAGAATTTCCATCATGGTCGGTAGTCAAATAAAAAATACACATGTTCCCCCTCCTAGGAGGAGCTTCAATAGTCATCCTTGGCTGTGCTGATGTCAGGGGTAAAGCTCTACTAGTATTTGCTTGTTGATTCAAATTCCTCCTGCCAATATCTTGATACGGTTGTTGGAAGGAAGCACCAGTTTTAGACAATTGCCTCTTTAAGGCAATCATATCATTAACCAATCTTTGCACTATAGGATCAGTAGATGATGAGGGGTGAGCAGTTGGCACCTAGACCTCTTTCTTCCACTTATCGGCCATAATAAGATCATCCTCCAATCCGACTGCCAAAGCTTGTGCAGCTGGTAAATCAGCAATTACACCTCTCCTAAGATGGAAGCTAATATCAGGAGGCATATAATTGATGAAGAAACATTTCTGATTCTCGCCAGTTGGTCTTTTAGCAGCAGGGATTTTGTTCACAATCCTGTTGAATTTAGCCACGAATTCCGTCATAGGTTCATGTATCTCTTTCTTAAGCTAAGTCAGCTGTGCAAGGAGAGAATGTTCATCTTCTGCACTTTTGAACCTATTTTCAAATGCAGTTTTCATGTTATTCCAGTTTGTGATTGGGGAGTTAGTTAGGTGATAGAACCATTGTGCTGCAGTATCAGTCAAGGTTTGCACAAAAAGCCTTATGGATACATCTTGGTGTTGTACACCTAACACACTACATGCTGCTACAAAGGCACATAAATGTTCTTCTGGTGATTGCCTCCCATCTCCATTAAATTTGGGCAAATTCTCCTATGTATTTTTAGGCAAAGGATTTAGGTTAGCCCCTAGGTTTAGAGGCCCTATGGCTGCTCCCCAAGGTTGGGCCATTGGTAAGAAGTTTATAGCAGAGGGGATAATAGTACTGGAAAGAGTTAGAGCTTGACAGACAGGAGATGTAGATGGTTTAGAGGGGCTAGGAGGTCTACTTCTAGCTCTTCTTGCACGAGCAAGGATATAAGGAAAATTAAAGTTTTGTAGTGCTTGAAAGGTAGGATCCTCAATTCCCTCTCTTCTCAAAGACCTTGTATATGGTCTGGAATCCAGCTTGTAATATTGTAACTGGATAGGCAGGTATTAATTTCTATGTTGTTCTTGATTTCTTTGCACTTCAAGGGCTTGGTTTCTTACTACGTTTTGTGCTTGCCTCCTTCTCTACCTGAGAAATAGCAATCTTAGGTTATCGGCCAATTCCTCCTCTTTTTCTAATACTCTACTTGCTCTTCTATAATCTTCACTATTCCAACAAGTACACCAAGCAAGGGTATTCAACTGGCCAATAATGTCTTCCTGCTCATCTTGAAAGCCAAGATTAGGCTGTAGAATAGGAATTATGTTTTCATGTGGAAGCACCATTGTTGCTTCATATTAAGGTGACCAATCTTTTAATTAATGACTTCGATCCCCAGTAGAGTCGCCAAAAACTATTGATTAACAGGTTTGTCCTTATTCAAAATCACTCTATTCTGACTCTATACCTTTTCTTCCTTAAAGAACAAATAAATTAATCAACAAATGGGTGAACTTTCAAAGATAGTTCCCCTCTGAATTGAGGTACAGCTCCCTTTAAGATCTTCAATGAATTCAATCTATGCTAATTATCCCAATAAACTTTTAACCAAAAAGTGCCTAAAGGCCAAACTAACATCCATACATCATCATGTTATGAATGCAATATCCCTTTTTAAAACACCATTTTATGATAGAATACACAGATTCTACTTTTAAAGATAAAATCAATCAGATACATAAACACATAACTGTTGCTGAACCAATAATTTATAGAACACATATAATGAATTGTCTAAAAGAGCAATTACCATATGAAAGAAGACTTCACATAGAAAATCCAATTTCAAAACTCAAACGCACAGATCCAAGCATGCAGCAATTGTTTCTCTTTTTCATTCACAGATGAAAAATGTTTCAGACAAAAATCATATATGCTTATGAAAACCATAGTAATTCCACTCCAAAATTTTCTATCTTCTTTTTCTATTCCTTCTCTCTCTATTTTTGTTCAGTAATGAAAAACATATATATATATATATGTTGCCCTAATTCTCTAATCAAGTAAAAACAAACCCAGAGTTAAAGTAACTCTGACCCATCGGGATTTAGTTTTAACAAACTGAATTAAAGATCAAGTTTTGAAATAGTATAACTAAAAAACTGAATAAAGACAACTGGGTGAATAAGATCACAGCTGCGGTAACGGATTGGAATCACAGATTTACTATCGGCGGTCGGGGAGGCACGTTGAGTCTTCCACTCCTGAAACATAGTAACAAACTCCTGAATCTTTGGAAGGTTGGGGATGCCTATGTGTTTCACCCTTGTCTTTCAGACGTCCTTCTCCCTCCACATTTTCGCAATCTTTTCCTTATGTTTTGGGAGTGCGTCGATACAAAGGTAAAGCAATGACTCCACTTTAGAAATTCAGGAGAAATCTTCAGTTAAGATATTGTCACTTTCTTTGACAAAGCTAATTTTATCCTTAAAGGATTGAACCACTGTATCAACATTTTTCTCCGGTTTCCCATCATCTTTTATGTATTTTACATCAATACATTGTAAAGCATGCTACAGTGATTGAGTGAACTTGGTTATTTCCTTAATCATTTTTGTAAGTTCAAACCGCCCTTGCCATGACACAGAGTTTCTCCATTCAATGTTTTTCTTATTCAGATATAGTAAATCTTCATCCACACCTGTTAAACTCTTTTCTAACAGAAATTTCATTACCCCATATTTCTGAACCTCATCAATTTGGTTCAGTACATTCATCCACTTACCTTCATCTTTCAACCAAGAATCAATCTATGCCTTAAGGTCCTCAATGGTGGCTATAATTTGATCATATATACTCTTAAGTTCATGAATATATTCACTACCCATTTGTATAATGCAGTCCAACCAATCATCGAATACTTAGCTATCATCCTGTTTCTGTTAACCTGGTCCAACATCTTCTGGTTGGCTGGTGACTTAGGATCAAAAGACAGAGAAAGCTGTGAGACCGGCTGTGGGCTAGGATTATGAATAGCATCAATATACTCTGCCATGGAACGCAGAGTCTACTTCAATTCTTTCTTGTCTTTCTCGTCCTTCTAGGTCTAGCTGACGATTCTTTTGGTGGATGCCTCAAGATGATGAACATCTGCTACTCTTGAAGCAGCTCCAAGATCCACCCTTTCAACAGTGAAATCCTGCACAGTGGGGTCCTATACTTCTTCATCAGTCACTGGCCTAGCTATTTCCGCACTCCAATTCCCAGTACTTGGGTCAATGCTTACCCTAGATGTCATCTTTAGCTTCTTGAACTTAGGCATTTTTCCCAAACATTTTCTCACCATATCTTCTAAAGGCACAGAAAATGGAATTATTTTTCTTTTGTCACTGATAGAATTCTCTAGCCATTTCGGTGCAAAGGCTGAGGCTTCTTTCCTAGAATTTAGTTTATCAGAGGATACGTCAGAAATCATCATTATTTCAGGAGTCTCTAAGACAACCTCTGACTGTTGCTTAGCACTAACTTCCTCTGTTCTTGGTGAACTAGGTTCCTTATCACCCATGGCTTCTCCCAAATCCTCCTCTGAATTTAAATCCACAACTATTCTTTTAGAAACCTGCTTCTTTCTTTTGCTTTTGGTTCTCAAGCTAGTGGTACGAGGAGGCAGGATAGTTGTGAGGGCTCTTCTAGATTTTTTAATAGCAGGACTCCTTCCATTTATTGACTTGGAAGTACCTGCACCACAGATAGCAATAGGCTGATTAGAAGAGGTTATCAAGACTGGTGATTCAATCATTGACATGCATTGTTGGGTGTCTTTATTCTGGAACCCTTCCTATTTCTATTCTCTCAACCATTTCTTAGTCCTCCTTATCACTGGGAGAGTTTTCACCTCAATCCTATCTTCCTCCTTTTTACTCCAATCAATTTCTGGAATAGGCGATTGTTTTATCTCTTCAAATTGGGGATCAATCATCTGTTCTTGATTATCAATAACTCTAGAAATGTTCATTCTTAGATTAAGGGTGATTATCTGTCCCAAAGAGAACCTACACCACAGTCTCCTCCTGAGCTCGAATTCATCTGGGCAGTCCTCCCAGTAATCTTCCAATTTTGGGATATGCGAATGCCCTATTCCAAAATCTAAGTTATCCTTGACAAAGCCTTTGCTGTCAAATTGGGACCTAGTAGTGAAGAACTGAAAATTGAACTTTTTAAGGTTCATTCCTAAATTCAAAGCATCAGATTTTGATTGGCACGAGTAATGTCCAAGTTCAATGGGGAAATAGATACCAAATCTCTTTTTTGTTGAGAACTTTTTATCCACCTATGCTAACTGTCTGCATACCTCTATCAGCACAAAACAGTCAAATACATACCTAGGTAACTTAACAGGTTCACCGTCAAATCCTCCAACTCTAATGTAAGTGAACTTGGAAAATTGAATAAAGAAACTACCATATATGCTAACAAACTACAATGCTTCATTTGACATTCTCTTATTCAGATTACTTGCCAGTTCATAAGTCATTCTTCCAGTGAAAACATCACTAACCCTCTTGTAATTCCCATAACAGTTATGCATCTGCAATTGTGAATAATACTCATAAATTTTACTATCTTCAGCTAACGAAGCATGAGGTAGCCCCAACCATTGTCTTATAGATGCCAGGCAATAGAAAAGGTACGAAAACATGTAAAAAAAATTATTACTCAGAGGATTACTTAGACCCTAATGCAAACAGTCAGCTGTAATTTATGCCTAGTCTAAATATTGTTCTCCGTGGAGGATAATCTGTATGCAAAAGTACATCTAGTCTTCCCAAAAGTATGACTGTGCGTTACCTTCCATCCTGTGTAGTAATACCACAATATCTCTCACTTCTTGAATTATGTGATCTCTGGTGAGCGGTCTAGGCAGCCTTGAACCACCTTTCTAAAACTTCAGCAGCTAGTTTCTTGCTATCACACTTTTGCAAATCAATTTCTTTTCCGAGAAAAACGCATAAGAAGAAGAAATATTAAGGCTGGAATATGCCTCTTTAGGCGCTATTCTCATCATAGACATTAGGGTTTGTCTGTCGATATGAAATAATACTTCACCATCTGCATTTCTAATGCATCCTTTTTGGGGTTCATACTTGTTTATGCACTCCAGAACTAATTCAGGGCACTGTACGGCTGCGGGAAAGACCGCAGCTTCAATCAAACCACTTTCTAATATCTTTTTCATCATGGGAGTTGGCACAAGATTTCTAGATGTTTCTCTAAATTCTTCCAAATCATATAGCACTAGTGAAGTATCTCTGAATTTAGGGTGAGAACAGGTAAGACCAGGGCCGTGTTCATCTCCCAGACAAGTAGATTTCAAAGCCATACTTGGAGGATATAACAAAAAAAAATATGCTTTGAATCTTGAAAATGATGTTGGAAACTCAAAGGATTTTTCTTTCCAGCTTAAGAAATGGAAACAACATATAGGAGGAATATAACTCACCTTCAGGATATCTGAAATTACTACAGGATTTGGGCAACAAGACCTTATACCTTCTACGTCGTTTTCTTCTGCATTGCACAGTATGTTCATTTGCCAAATTCAACTCGTTTTCTCTTAATAATGTCATTAATAGATTGGATAATTATTATCTGAAACAATACGTGCCAAATTTGTTTGAAAAGACCTAAAATCTAACATCCTCATTAATGGCAAGCATTATTCACGCGCGGCCATGATGTATAATAATTATTTGTAACTTCACCGAAATTAGAATTCTCTATTGCATAATGAATTTCAAACATATTTTCCTCCAACTTTCCTGCTAAATTTGATTTAGAAGGCCTCGGGGAAAGGCAAGACCATAATCACCGAACTGGTGAACTTTGAACCATTGAATCTTGGGAATGTGGTTCAAAGTTCAAGTTTAAAGATATGAGAACTATATAAACTGACCAACATCACATGGCTTGTGAAGGACATTTGACTTCAAAACAGTACAGCATTGAACTTGGAACCAATGAACCATTAAACCTTGGGAATGTGGTTCAACGAATGGTTCAATAACACATTGAACTGGACAAAGAACTGAGTGAAAGTGACAAAGTACAAGGCGTCGGGTGTTGAACCTTGAACCGTGGAACCTTTGAACCATTAACAAAAGGTTCAAGTTCAACCTGAAAAACTCAAAGGCATTTTGAAATACACGAAACAAAATAGCTTGCTTTTTTAGAGACTTTAAAGACATCGAACCATTGAACTTTGAACTTTGAGAATAGTTTAGGTTCAAAGGTTCAAACCTTAAGTAACTTCATACACAAAGGGGGTACGTGGGCAACCTTTGAAGAATAAAGAGCCGATTTAAGAAATGAAGGTATGATCAATGAAATGAAACAGTAAATTGACCTTTATATGGGGAAATTACGAAAAAATAAATAAGGGCGACTCAAAAGGTAACATGATCAAACGACACAGATGGATTCTGAAGAGGAGGATGAGGAAGAGCATGAGGAAACATGCATTGATGATGACATAAACCTATATGAGTGGGAGTTACTATCATAAATAGGAGTTACCAATAAGCTTGGTATCGATGAATTAGATATTCTTGGTAGATGAGACTTTGACATGAGCTACCCATGGAATAGAAGCAATGTTCTACCACATTTGCATGAAACTACTACTTAGTTCATTTCAACCAATAAATTGTCAGACAACCAGCATCCTTCTTGTTCTTCAATAATGGAAACAACAAGACACTAGCTAGCACCAAAACAACTTGCATTGGACATAATTACACAACACTACAAGGATCCATCCCCAAAAGAGCCTTTACACATAATCATTCAAGGAACATTAGGCACTAGAAAATCATATTTGATAGACTACATCAGACATACATTGAATGGTCCAGACTGTAACAACCAAAAAACATTGCTTGCACTCACACCTACAAGAGTTTCTATGTATAACATACGATCCATGATAATCCATGCATGTCTCAGAATACCTATTAGAGAGATGCATCCTCTACAAGGTCAGACACTTACAATATTTTAGGAATCCATGCAACACAACACATCAAATACATCCTCATAGATGAGATGAGTTTCATAGGGCGTAAATTGTTGTTGAGAATAGATAATCATTTACATGAGGCTTTCCCTTGTACACAATAAGAAACTTTTGGTGGTGTATCCATTATACCTATTGGAAACCTTGGCCAGTTGCCGCCTATCATGGATAAGCCTATATATGCAACACACTCAATTGCACTGAAGTTATGGTGAACTTTTAATGTAGTAATCACATCGGATTGTATTTTCCATAAACAAGGTGAAAATACTTCTCAAAAACAATTTTGAAGCATATTACAAAATATCTAAAATGCTCAACCATTGCAAAAAGATTGGGAAACGCTTCTGGAATGGACGAACAATATGCTTACTATAGCAGAAGCATAAGTGTTTGATAAAAACATGCATTTACTTGCAACCAACAACCTAACTACGTTACATAATAGGAAGATGATGAAACTTTTAAATCTTCCTATTGCAATCAGCACTACCCAGAACATGCGACAAAAAATAACTAAACTTACTGGTGAAGATCAACTATAGGAAGAGGTTCTGATGTGCATAGGTGAGAGAACTATGTTGACAACAAACTTATGGATTGAAACTGGTCTTGTGAATGGGTCATTAGGACAAGTTGTGTCTATTATTTATGACAATGACTGCAAACCTCCAAATTTTCCACATTATGTGATAATTTGATTTCACAACTACACTTGTCCACCATGGGATATAGAAAAACTAAAACATATCCCTATTACACCCATAACATGTGGTAATTGCAAAAAATTCTCCCTAACCATGGCTTGGGCCATTACAATCCATAAATCCCAAGGCTTAACATTAGACAAAGCAACCGTAAACGTAGGCAAAACTGAGAGACAAGGCCTAACATTTACAGCTATATCCAGAGTTAGGTCCATGGAGAGTCTCCGTATTGACCTTGCATTCTCTTTTGAGTGTACTCTAAAATGCAAAAATCCTTACACTATAATCAGAAAGAAAGAAAAGGCTCATCTACAGCTTCTTTCCTTAGAGTATGATCAGGCATACATGTATATTTTCATTTTTCGCTTAAATTTCATGCTTCTTTTGGAACAGTAATATTAAATCATTTGCTAAATTATGTGTAGGCCACTCCAGACCATGGTAGGTCCAAAGAAACTAGTGATCTACATTCATGTTGGCTCTCTAGGTCTTCTAACCAAGTCGATCCACATCAAAAAAGTAAACCTATCCCCATGTGTTCAAACTTCTATATTATAGTTACACATTTTCAAACATAATGTTCTTTCAGTTGGCATAAAAAAACTACTTGTGTTTAAAGCATTTGTGCCTTATATATTTCTTCCCTATCTTGTAGGTAAAGATAAGCAATCTTTTTCTACCAAAAAAAAGATATCTGGAATGATATATGGAATAATGGATTGCATCCTGGCTTGAAAATTGTCATTGTCTACTTCTGGAACTAGCCATCTTCAAAATAATGGAGCTACAAATTCCATACCTTCTTAAAGACAACATGTCAAGGATACTACATGTGTATATGCAAGATGCCTTGCCCATGTCTTACTGTGAACTATTTGATTTCAAATATGAGCATAAAGTCAAATTGGTTCCTAACAATCGAACTAGACGACTAAAGATATACATCGATGATTTAAAGGGATGGTCTTATGATTTATACCAAGATCTTCATGACTTGTTTCTCTCAAACTACATGGACAAGATTCTTATAATATACCCACTTGTTATGCTTAATTACAACTTAATAGAACAACTTAGTCTATGATTCCTACAATTGGTGAAATCAGATGAATGCAAAGGAAATAAAATCATAAAAACACAACAGTGGCTTGAATACAACATCCATTCAAGCCATCATATAGAAATCTGTATTTACTCTATGAAACCAACATTTACATATTCCCATGCCAACTTAGGAACTCCACTTCTTCAAGCACTTCGCTCTACAATCTCTATTAAAACCTGGTAATGAATTCCTTTGTGTCATTGTGGAGTTCGTGAAACAATATGTGCTGATAATAAAAGATTTGTGTTGGAATTGTATTGGCAATCTACCCGATTTAAGTGTTAAGCATAATGAGCTTTTTTTGTGTCAAAAATATACAAGCTACAATTATTGGGCAAGTTTTGTGCTAGTAATGTACAGGTGGCAATTTTTGTGCCGATTTAATTGTTATGTAATCCTCAATGCTTGCAACTTTTCATCTCTAGTATGATAATAAAATATTTGTACTGGAATTGTAAAGGCAATCGGCCTGATTTAAGTGTTAAGCATAATGATTTTTTTTTGTGCTAAAAATGTACAAGCGGCAATTTTTGGGCAAGTTTTATACTGGAAATGTACAGGTAACAATTTTTGTGCCAATCTAATTTCTATGTAATCCTCGATAAATGCAACTTTTCATCTCTAGTATGCACTTTTCACTTTCCACCACTTTCCGCTCTCAAGGTATCCTAAATGTTCATTTATATTTTCTACACATAGTTTGCCCTTAAGATAGAAGATCTGGTATATATGTACATTAGTAGTGGTGTTGGAGTTTTGAGGCCTAAAATTCCATTAACTTATGTTTTCATTTTTCTGTAAATAAAAATAAATTTTTGGTTAATTCAAAATTATACTTGTTATATTTCAATACTAATATATACTGCACCTTTTTTGGTACTTTAATAGTAGGAAATAACAAAAACACTCAAACTATTAAAATTAAAACAAACTACTAGCCAAAAGTATGATTCTTTATCTTTTTCTTATGTAAAAATCAAGAATAGTGGAAATTACAATGGTTTCAACTGAACTCATCCTTACCATGATACTTTTCTTCGCAAACTTCAAATGTCACACATTTGAATGGAGCAACAAAATCTGCCAACTCTTCCTTCCAATGTTGTAGATTTATTGGTTTCTAGGTGGTTTGGAAATAGGTGGATCAAAAAAGTTAAGACTGTCATATATAATGCTTGGCACTTCAATATCTAAACGTACGACCGTACCATATTGGGAACACTAGACCTACAAGATGCTCCCTTTACTATTCATGTAGTAAATGACCATTTTGTTGATTTGTTGTTCTTCATGTATCTCCACAACAATGGACAACAAGAATCAAGGGCACAATTTTAAAGCTTTGTTCCATAGGTGTGGTAAATAGTATATACTTTGCAAGATATCATTTTGTTTCTCATGTAACGCATTATGGAGCTTTCTTAGAAGATGAAATATCAATATTCTTGGACCAAACTGAAAAAGGATTCTCAGATCGACTTGGTCAATGTTTACAAGACTACCTCATGAATCATAACTACTATAATTTGCCCAGGGTTGCGTTCTACCCCCTCTGTCAGGATTACTCCTCTAAAGTCAAAATAAAACATGCTTGAATAGCCATAATGTGTATAGAGATGGCTTGACAATTCCATCAAGATTTAGTTATAAATGGTATATTACATCACAGAAGTGCACACGAAACAATTGCATAATTCATGTGAGCTATTTGTAAGATCATGCATGTAAAATTCTGTAATAGTGTCTACTTGTGTTAATGTGTAATTTCTACTTATGTTATCACATTGAATTGAAAATCAACTATGTAATGGTCTATCATAACTCTCTAGAGGACTTTAGTCTTCACTTTGTCTTCATTTAGGATTGTGATTGTTCTTGGCATTGGCAGTGAATGTTTTAAACAATTACAACACTCTGTTTTCTATTTTTATATGTGGTGGATGTCCAACAGACTTGCTCACATCTTCAGTAGGATTACCATGTACTCTAACATACATTTTCTATTTAATACATAATTAATAACAAGTACTTTAGGTTTATTGTAAAGTGAATGAGCTTTGTGAATCATAAATTAGGTATATGTAAGAATGCAAATAGCCAACCAATTGGAAAAACATGTCACCAGGGAATGAAATCAATATAAAGTAGGATTGACAATAATTTAAGTTGTCTTGAATTATACTCCAGTGACATTATATTGAATATTTCTCGTTCTAAGATTTCCCCTCCATTTTCAATTGGCTACTATTGAGACGAGAAGCAAGAACATTTTTGGATGAGGCTACATTGAAAAATATATTAACAATATTTGACAAAAACACTTACGAACCATGTAGAAGCAATACTTTAGTTCCTTTCATGGCCAAGAATATGTTGACCCCCGTGGCATTCTAGTGTTGGCATTGTGTCATATGAGTGTTATTACAGTGATTTCATAGATCTACAGTTGTTCAGTGTGGTACTTTGGCACCTCATGTGGGTTCATGTTCAATGTGGCCCCTTTTGGTAATCATGTTCAGTTTGGCAGTTTGGCAGTGATGTCAAACATTATATGACTTTGCATATTTTGTAATTGGCATCATAATTGTTGTCTTGATTTTTGTCTTGGCACCTTGACATTGGAATATTTGATGACTTGGCACTTGATGGTCTAACATTTGACTTGATATTAAGTTTAAATATATGGTATATGATATGTTTTTGATGACATATGTTTTTGATGACTACAAGCACTTTTACCTAGTGCTCAATTAAACACCTTGCAAAATATTAAGAGAACATCATTGATGTTTCAGGATTAATTTCGTAACCGGTAAAGAAGGTTTTTTTGACAAAGCTTAAAAGGTGAAGATAAATTTCTTTTAGGGTTAACCGGCTCATTTGGTCACTTAGCTCAAAAGGCAAAAATGATGTTTAATCATTTTTTTTTCACTATCTGTTATCCTCTCCACGAGGGTTTGGCTGCCATCATAGAAGGGTATGCAAAATCTGGTATTTTGACAGTTTGTTGAGTTCATTTGTTGAATCTATGAGGTGACAGGAAGTGTTGTGCATCAAGGATGTTGACAATAATCTCAAACCCATCATTTCACCTTTCCAAGTGCTATCATTCCTCTTCATTGTTATGGGTATTATTTTTCTGGTATAGAAATTGTTTGCTATGATGGTTATATGTGCTCTTTTCTTCGTAATTTCTTTCATAAGAGGTTTTTGATACACGTTTTTTGTTATTACTCATAACATTGATGGTTAGGGTTTCAAATTGAAAGAAATTTCTTTGATAGAGAATATGGTTTATGGTGTTTCAAAAGTATTTCAAAAACAATTATAACTGTCTCCAAATGTTCTTTCAGTCGGCAATATTTTGATTTTCATATGATATCATGACAAAGATTTGGGTTTATCACCTTGGTTAGGGTTTTAACAAAACACTTTTGACCTTGGTGTTTAAATGAACTCATAAGGTCATTCAACCTAACTGTTCTAACAGTTAAGAAAACTTCTTGAATTGGTTATTCCTGCACATACAGAAGGAGATGTTATTGCAAATTATGAGATGTATAAAAAGGGCTTTGAAAATGAATTGTGGCATGGTTGTGTATACACCTGATGTAATATTGAGGATAGATGACTAAATGCATTATCATTGATATTAGATTAGAGTCTAAGGATCAGTAAAATAGAGTGTCCCTCTATATTTGTTTTTTATCCATGATTGCAACATGTATTGAAAGGTCAAGTCAATGAGATAAGAAATGACCTTTGCCAGTGAGGCATTTTGTGTAGCCAATGAGGCTTAAATTAATAGCCAGTGAGGCCTGTAATCAGTGAGATTCTTTTATTAAGCCAGTGAGGCACTTTTTCGAGTGGTTTTTATGCCCTGGAGGGTTTTCCACTCAGGACAATATCTGTGTTATGGATTGTCATTGATGAGTTTGATTCTCATGTTTATTTGCTTATCATGTGTCATTTGTTTTAAAGTCATTTAATTTACTTTGGTCTATATGAACACATACTTGTCTTATATCACTGTCTGAAACAATGATACTGTGCATGTCCACTTTATGAACAATCATATTTCACAGTTAGTCTCTATGTGTTAAGATTTGTGATAATGAGTTATTATTTTCAGTCCCTACATTGAGTTGATGCATTCTTGACTTTGATCAATCTGTTTTAGTTGTCCAAATCTTTCATGATGTCATCTATAGTCAATGGGAATTGTTTTTGTAACAAAGTTTTGAAATACAGATTTTAAGGTCACTAAGTCTTGTTAAAATTTGTATACCACTGATTCACAGAATATTTTTTAGATAGTCATCCCCTCCAGTCAAAAATGGAAGAATATGGTTCACAGCATTTTTGGGAGTGGAGAATAGTATGCAGAGGAAGTGAGTCCCTTTTGAGAGCAATAGAGTTAGGAGGTGAGAGAAAGATTGAGGGATGCTAAGCAGATAGTAAGGTTAATATCAGATAATGTTTTAAACAATAAATAATATTTCAAATAAAAAATAATGTATTAGATGTTCATGTTCACATTTATAAAGAAAAAAAACATTGTTATAAATGCTATCACCCAATGCACCATATATTTCTACATTAAAAATGGTAATGGCATCACCATGATATAATAGTCTGGATCTCCAGTTAGTTTTAAGAACCCAGTTGTTAATGTAGAACTATTAACACCAAACTTTGGGTATTTACCATTTGAGCTATGGATTTGATCCACTCTTTGTAGGATGTTTTAGTTCAACTGAACTAATTTAATCTTTTGTTCGACAGTGAAAAGTAAGCTGTTGTTTTTTGTTTTTTTTTTGTTAATGCTACACTCTCTTGCCCTGTTATAACTCTTGTCTATCGCACTAATAACAAACTATTATTGCTGCCGTGTTTGTCATAGATGTATAGTTTGCTTACCGTTTAAGACCATAGGAAATAGAGGACTGTGCAAATTAAGCATTGGATAGGGTGTGGCATGTATGTTCTTACGGCTTCTTATAAAAACAATGCACAATCATACCTTCCACTGTTGTATACACTCATCCGTTCCACACATTTACTGTGCAACTGCTAGTTTTATAAATATTTGTAACTGAAGCAATACTAATGCCTCAGGTGCACGTGGTCTCATGGAATATTGCCATGACTGTAGGATATGCACAAAATGAATTTGTTGAAAAAGGCTTTAGAAACATTCAAGCAAATGCAATTGGCGGGTGTAAAGCTAAACTCCACAACCTTTGCCAGCATCCATCAAAGGTTAAAATGATAGAGAATCTCGTTAGATGTTGGTGTAGGGAATGCTCTGGTAGACATGTAAGCAAAATGTGGAGACACAGACAAGGCATGTGAAAATTTCAACACACTAAAGCAGAAAAAACGTTAAATAATTACCGCATTTAGACATCGACGTCGTAACAGTTAGTAAACGGACGTTGGGTTAAGCGGGCCCCACCCAAGCAAGTCAGAGCTAAGCCGTTGCGCACCATCTAGTGACCACTATTATAAAATATAAACATGTCAACTCTGTTAACAATTATATAGCATCTATACCCAACGGAATTGTCGGATTTGACGCCACTGTAACGAGTCATTTGCATCCATGGTGAATATTTTATACATACAAATTCTCTGTGTTGTATTCATAGGCAACTTGCACTAGATATTTATGTCCAAGTACAGTTTTTTAATCCCTGGATTGTTAGTTTGTGCAGCTGACTAGTGCATAAAACAGTGTTGTTCAAACTGAGAGGCATTCATTTTCATTTGTGGAAGGGAAGGGAAGAAATGGTGAAGTTTTCGAAGCAGTTAGAGACACAGTTAATCCCCGAGTGGAAAGGAGCCGTCGTCAATTATTGGGAGCTGAAGAAGGATATCAAGAAGGTGAAGCTCATGCGTAAGAAGGCGGCGGGAAGCAGAAATGATGATGGTGATGAACAAGGATCCATGTTTACCAGTTTTGGCTACACATCTGACTCTATTGGGGATTACTTCAAGACTAGAACCAGAGCATGGATGACTAGAGGAACGGATCCCCATGTAATTCAGGTGTGGAACCCATTTTCATATAAATAAATCTTGAATTAATGTGTTGGCATTCATATAATCCGTGGTGATAGAAATGAACACACATATAGCAAAACCCTAGTAACCAATACTTAGTTACTTCTGAACTTGATTGTTTAGCACCCATTTGCTTGTATGAATAATAGTTTCAATGTACTTAACTATTTCCTTACACTTTTTCAATGAGAAAACGTGACTTAAAAAACTGCATATGCTCGATGGATTGCTGGCACTCATATATGATATTTATTTCAGGATTTAACTGTGTAGTGTTTTGAATCAAACTCATCGATTCATATTTCTGGTTCAAAGGAACCCATCTCTCGTGAGAATGAATGGTCCACTTAACACTCATTGTATCGGCTGTTCTTAAATATCATCAGCTTCAATGGTCAAAAATCAATTTTGGCTAACAAAAATAGGACAAATATTTAACATTTTTTATTGTGAATGAAGTGTAAAATTACTATTGATTGTTTCACCATTGAAGTGGATGATATTTAAGTAGAGTGCATTGCATCTAGGTGATGCTCAAGTATCGGGACTTCTCGAAAGGTCACCCATTTCAGTATTACTCAAACTCAAACAATTAACCATGGAGTTTCCCCAGATCAATATTTATTAGGTGTACAGAATACTTAGTTGTGGCTATTTCTTTCCTTTGAGTTTTGAAAAACTGATTTGTGGGTCATGATACTCCGTTTATCAGGTACGGGAGCGAGGAGAAGACGTTTACGAAACAGAGTTGTTGCAGCTTCTTGAAGAAGCGGATGCGGAGGCAGCCAAGGCCTTCTTTACAAGGCTGGATGCACAACTCAATAAAGTCAATCAGTTTCACAGAAGTAAAGAGACCGAGTTTCTTGAAAGGGGAGAAACCTTAAAACAACAAATGCAGGTTCTCATCCAATTCAAATCAATTCGATCCTTTGCCAGCACTTCACCCTCTTCTACACCATTGCAAGGTTTGCCACACTCTTTACGTCGTTTGTTATTTGGAACTGTTTTCTCCCTCATCCATCTTAAATTGCTGATGAATGTTTGAGCAGGCATGGGAATGGAATCAAATGAGGAGGGAGTGGAAGGATGTGAGGAGGAGAATGAGGATATCATAGTTGCTTTGGAAAAGAAAGGAGTCAAGTTTATTGATCCGCCACGGGGCAATCGATTGTGGAGAAACAAGAAGGAGAAAGGCAAATGCTGTTCAGTGAGGGGAAAGCAGATGCACATGTGCACGCATATGCGGGTGGACATTCCCGCCACCACGCCCTCCCGAACCATTTCTGCAATTACGCAGGTGGTTTGGTAAGACTTTATAACTCAATCAAACGCTCCGTCGGGGGGAGCCACGCCCATCACCATCAAGAAAATCGAAACAGCTGAAAAGATCATACGAGGAGCTTTTGTGGAGCTCTACCGAGGCCTTGGTTTACTCAAAACTTATAGGCATTACTCCACTTTATTTATATATCATATGTTTTAATGTTAAATAGTCAAATAATCAATGTTACATCTCATTTCTATTAAAAATTAAATATATGTCATAATCTTTAAAAATTAAATATATGTCATAATCTTTGGGTCAAATTTTACCTTTCATTATTTATTTTTTTAAAATTTACCTTTCACTATTAAATAATGTTTAAGAATAGTCCTAGTCCATTGTTTAAAGTTCACCTCATGTTATAATTCTTGTATTATTATTTTTTATTTATGCAGTTCCTTGAACATGATTGCATTTGGAAAAATATTGAAGAAGTTCGATAAGGTACACTACCAATCATCTTTTATATCTAAATTCTTAATCTTTTTAAGAATTGTAAATGTCCTAATGTTTGATAAGGTACACTACCAATCATCTTTTATATCTAGATTCTTGGTCTTTTTAAGAATTGTATATTTCCTAATGTTCGATAAGGTACACTACCAATCATCTTTTATATCTAGATTCTTGGTCTTTTTAAGAATTGTATATGTCCTAATGTTCAATAAGGTACACTACCAATCATCTTTTATATCTAGATTCTCAGTCTTTTTAAGAATTCTATCCACAATAAGTCTATATATGGAGCATCCAATTGCCACAAATATTATAAAATTCAAAAGCTTGAGGATTATTATATAAATTATTAAAAAGACAATAAATCCATTAATATTGTTAAATGGGTTATAGTTTGAATAGTGAGGATGGTGTGTGTTATCAAGATATAAATTCCCCCGAAATTTATTTTCTAATATAAGTTCATGCTTACTATTGGCCTTTGAATATCACTATGTAAAGAGCTTTAATATAATAGACTATCACATTCTAAAGCTGAATTAAATTTAATGATGTTTGAACAACTCACTAAAGTTATTTTAAATAGATTTTATATTTTTATGTGAGCTAAAACATGTAAAACGTCATATAGACTATCATACTTTTATCTTATATTACATGTATTTTCCTTCTCATTAATGTATTCTAATATGTCTCTAGGTCATGTATCTTCCACCCAGTAAGTATATGTACCTTCCTAACCTAAGGTTGGGAAAGAGACATACCAAAGAAGAGGACGAATCCTGAGATCCCTTAGTATCTTGAATAATAGCTTGTTCAATAGCACTCTCAAACAATACCTTTTATCACCTAATCTATTAGAAGATCTTTAAAGGTCACCTAGTGCCTTGTAGTGATTATCAAATCTAATAGCACTCTTGGAAGAGGATAGTATAAGGTTATATTGGACAAAAGTACAGGTTGTCCAAGTCCAACATCAACTATACCTATTTCACTAACTAGGAGATCATAACAAAAAATCAACATTACGAAGGGAAATCACTAGGGCTAGACAATGGTTGAACATTTCAAAACAAAATTATTTCATAGTTTGTTGAAGTGGAGGAATCAATTCTTCTAAAAGTGGTTTCAATAGCGCACACATTTAGTTCTTCTACATGACTATCTATTTCTTGAGATAACAAATTACCAAACTTAGTAATTAATGAAGTACTTCTCCATGAATTATCTGTTCATCAAGAATATGATAAGATGGAATTAATTTTTTGTTAGCATGCTAATAGATAAATCCTTATGAAGATGGTCATATCTCTTAGCTTGAATTTCATTGTGAGTTCCTTAACACTTAGAGACAAAACAAGAAGAATGATTCACATAGCATCACACATCCTTGCCTTGGAAGTTTGGCATGTGGCATACACCTTTTAGAGGGTCCTTTAAATATGATATTTTTTTTCCATTGCAACTTCCCTCTCAATATGTGAAAGTAGAATTGCAATAGATTTAGTTATTTTATGTGAAATTTGAGGGGAGATTTACATAGACTATTGATGTAATCATTTGAACATATAGATCAATGTCAAAGACAAAACTTTAGATCACAAAGCATCACTTTGAGAACAACTTTGTTTGAGAGAAATCAAACACATTGAGAACCAAAAATAGGTGATACAAGGGTTAAGAGCTGTATTTTCCTTCATTCCTTGCAATTGTTACAAGAAAATATAACTTCCTACTAAATCAATCAGTCCTCCATTCTCAATAGTTCAATTACACTCTATCAATTCATAACTTTGTTGTCTTGCTAATAACACAATGCATCCTTTCAACTAATTTTTAAGATGTAATGTGGTGTTTACACATGTATTTTTCCATAATATGAGATTAAAATATGCATATTTTATACCTTGAAGAGATTGAAAGGAAGCTCAATTATAGAGGCCTATCAATCTTCAACAAATACATGGCACAATGTAACAACAAATTACCAAAATTTAGACACCTAAAATACTTTGTTAAATTTACTTAAAAAATGAAATATGATTCCCTAATTATAACCTCTCCTACTACCAAAACTATTTCAAAATAAAACAAAATTGTAGTAAAACTATGTTTTGTCCAACTCATCTTCTTAAAAAAACCCAAATTCATTAATATTAAATATTTCTCTTTGGCACATTCATAGTTTATCCTCCACTTTCCACTATATAGTGTTTGGGCACTCAAAATTTATTCTATTAAGCTTTAGAATAAATGTTATGTATTTTAATATTCCAACACAGTCCAAACTTTATTTTCACAAAAACCGAGTAAGGAGGAATAAATATCATATCTCAAACAATCAAGCTAAAATGTTTTAAATATCATTAGATTTTATTATAATCAATGGACAATAGTTAGCTTCTATTTTCTTGTATAGAAAATGATATCTTGTTTTGAAAACAAAGACTATAATACATCTAAGATGTATCTGTGTGTTGTTGGGTTCTGGATATATTCCAGGTAAGCGACCAGCAAGTTGCTCCCGTCTATCTCAAAGCTGTTGAGAGGTCATACTTCAACAGTTCTGATAAGGTATGATTGGAAATTCTGGATTAAGCAAAGGGTGATAGACAGTGGATAGGTGCATCAGCTATTTTTAAATATCATCCATTTCAATAAGACAATTATTTACCACTTTTTGTTGTAGATGAAATGTAAAATTGGTATTAACTATTTGACCATTGAAATGGATGATATTTAAATAGAGATAAACGCATCATATTAGAATTCAAATATTGGCATTCTTGAAAACAGATCTCATGGTAGCATATGCGCAGGTGGTGAAACTTGCAGATGAGATTGAATGTATGTTCATTAAATATTTCACAGAGGATGACCGTAAAAAGGCCATGAAATTTCTTAGGCCAAAGCAAATCAAAGATTCTCACGCTGTAACATTTTTCATCGGTACGAATATCTTTGACAATTAGCAAAGCTAAGTATTGCATTTTTTTTATGTGTAAGCAAATAGGATGGTGATAATTTCAGAAACTGTGCAAGGTTGTTCATAGGATGCTTCTTAGCTTTATTTGTGGGTTATGCCATCCTGGCCCATTTGAGCGGAATGTATACAGATCCTACTCACTCTGGTTATATAGAAACTGTTTACCCGGTTTTCAGGTTGGATGTCATTTCTGTCTCTCGTTAAGTGGTTGCCAAATGAGCAAGTATAAATCAGATTATAAGTCTTTTGGTGTATGTGTGCATTGCATTTGCAGCATGTTTGCGTTGTTAAATCTGCATATATTCTTATATGGGTGCAACATCTTCATGTGGAGGAGTGCAAGAATCAACTATAGCTTCATATTTGAATTTTCGCCAAATACTGAGCTAAAATACAGAGACGTGTTCTTAATGTGCTCAACTCTGATGACGGTGGTGGTGGGAGCCATGGTTGCTCATCTCACACTGCGGGCCAACGGATTCTCTTCACTTGAGACCGATGCCATTCCTGCTTTGTTATTGCTGGTATCGATTTCTACAATTTCATTATTATTGTTTGATTAATCGCCATACTTCTGGAAATTGATCTTTCAAGTAGATTAATCACCACTCTTGGTTCAAGTGAAGTTATTAACCGTCACTCTTGGTTTAAGTGAAGGTATTGGTTTGGAAAGTTCACTAACACTTGCAAGTTTTGGTGTAACAACAAACCTGCACCTACACTTAAATATAGAGTGATAATTAATCCACAAAATCAATTAAAAATGGGGCGCTTGGTGTAACAGGTTGATTTAATTTGGATTTGCACCAACCAAATGTGTTGGAATGATTGGCAGGCTTTCGTTTCTTTGCTGTTTTGCCCTTTGAATATTGCATATAGATCTACTCGCTTTTCCTTCCTCAAGGTTATGAGGAATATCATTCTTGCACCGCTATACAAGGTATGCAATTTTTTATCACCCCTTTGAATATTCTTGCATGGCTATACGATTTTACTGGGCTTAAACAGCACACTAAGCTTTAACTTGTTTAGGTGGCTGGTGGGCCCTTTCTATTACTCTGTTTTGTTAATGTGTCAATAAGAGAAGGGGCCCACCAGACACCTAAGCAAGTCAAAGCTTAGTGTGTGCTGTTTAAGCCCAGCCGCTTAATTTTACTATATTAGTTGGCTGATGTATCATCACCTCTGTGCTACAGGTGGTCATGACAGACTTTTTCATGGCTGACCAACTAACGAGCCAGGTTATTTTAGCCCAGTTTCATCCTAGCATTTTATTCTCAAAATAATGTCTCATTTATTAAACCTCAGCTGGATATACTATTTCAGGTGACACTGCTACGGCATTTAGAATTCATTGCGTGCTATTACATAGGAGGAAGTTTTAGATCGGATGATTACGGTAATTGCACACACAATAAGACGTACAAGGTAATGGCTTATGTTGTTTCGTTTCTGTCCTATTATTGGCGAGCATTACAGGTTTGTTTCTCCACTCTAATGAATACAACATTTTGTTCTAAAACTTGAACAGCCTGAGACATCTAAAATTTCTAATAAAAATCTGTCATGGGTGCCTGGTTTGGGTGTGTACAGTGTGTGAGGAGATGGGTTGAAGAAGGAGGTGCAAATCATCTGGCAAATCTAGGTTAACATATGCTATGTATCCAAATACCTGCTGGCTTGTACTTGTCGTCCTTACCTCAACTATTGCAACAATATACCAACTGTACTGGGATTTTGTTAAAGACTGGGGATTACTTAATCCCCATTCCAAGAATCCTTGGCTAAGAGACGAACTCATTCTCAAGCACAAGACTATATACTTCGTCTCTATAGTAAGCCATACATCTCTATAACTCTCATTGCCCTGAGGATAAATATTTACTATTTTTTATTGTGAATGATGTGTAAAATTGCGACCATTGAAATGGATGATGTTTAAATGGATAATGTTTAAGTAGAGTGCACTGATAGGTGTTGTCATTTAAACATACAGACATTAAATTTCGTACTTCGACTTACATGGATACAAACGATCACGCATTTGAACCTGGGGACTTATGGCTACAGGGTAATTGATTTCGTCTTGGCATCCCTTGAGGTTGTCCGACGTGGTCATTGGAATTTCTACAGGTATACACACAGCTTTCAATTTATTAGTCTGTAGGAGTATGCAGCCAAATTCAAGGTATTAATGGATTTTGATTAAGTGTTCGTCCAGGTTGGAGAATGAGCATTTGAACAATGTGGGTAAGTATAGAGCCGTGAAGACAGTGCCCTTACCGTTCCGTGAGCTGGAAGTGGAGTGATGACGATCAGTAAACATCGGACCATTCCGCCCAACCAAGCAAGCCCTTGTGTTAAATGTTACTGGTTTGATAATGTGCATAACCACTATTAATTGTATTTACGTACTATTTCTTTCAAGGGAAGCCCTAGAATCAAGGTATTATATTACCATAGCATTTAGATCCTCGAACCTGACTAAAGGGTAAATATTACATGGAAATAAAGATGAATCAACGTAACCAATGAGTTTGAATGGCCAATTACTAGTAAGGAGTTCTATGCACTCATGATTTTCTTCTTTATTAAGGTACTAGATGGAGCTCAAGAACTAGGAAAAAAACAATAAGGGACTTTAGACTACAAGGTGTATAGTGATTAAGGGCTACTGTGAAAAGCTACACTTTTATACAGGGACACTTATCTAGCTGAAAGAAGAAAAAAATGAGAGTTATAAAGTTTTGGTTAGGTGTACACCTAACTAATGAATATAATATATGCTACTCTATGTTAAATATGATAATGAAAGCATGCAATACATAATAAAATAGTAAAAGTCTCTACTCAATCATAAGACTAGAGATTTTTACTTTTTTAAATTAAAATTGTAGATTAGGGTTGCAAAATGCACTATTCATGACTTCTCAATTCCTAAATAAATAGTAAAAAAATGATTCGATAAAGAAATATAAATCCCTACAATAGATGTATTTATATAAGTTTTTTGTAAAAATTCACAAGATAGGACCAAGAGTGTGGAGCCATTGGGTTCCCAAAACAATGTCATAACCTCCTAGGGGAAGGGTGAACATGTCAAATATGAGAGTGTAGTCTCCCATGGAGATGAAAACATTTTGACACTTACCAGGTTACAAGGTAGGTTCCCCCATTGGAAATAATTACTTCAAAGCTAGAACAAGGGTGGATAAAACAATTTTCTTGTTTAGCCAATTTAGGGTCAATAAAATTATGAGACTTGTTGGAATCAATGAGAACTGTGGGAGCCTATTTCTTAAAAAAACTCTTTGACCTTCATGGTAGATAAAGTGGATATTCTAGCCAATACATGCATATATATTTCAAGAGGATCATCAACAGGTGAATCCTCAACCAAGGGTAGATCCTCTTCCTAGGCTTCTTTGGCATCTTCATTCATCTACCTTTGGTGTAGATTCCACATCAAGTAAATATAGCTTTGTTTGGCATAATGATGTCTAAGGGTAAATTTCTCATCTTAAGTTAACACAACCCTTTGTCTTGATGAGATCACATTTCTACTTCACTAATAGATTTGATTAGTGTGGCACATGGGGTGGGATTAGAGATAGGATGGTTCACCATATTAGGCTTAAAGGCAGTGAACTTGGATGAGTGAAGCTAAGTTATTAACTTATCATCTACAAGTTTTACCAAACTTGTGGCTACCGTCATATCCTTAGGTTTGAACATTTTGAGCTCAACTTAAATTTCCTCAAGGCCACTAATGAAACAACTAGTGAAGAAAGCATTTGTCAAGCCTTCAATTTGGTTGGAAAATTTCTCAAATTTAGTTTGGTAGTCATTCATAGAACCAAGTTACCACAATTTGGTTAAAGATCTTGTAAAATATTCATAGGGACTAGGGCTGATGTGAACCAAAAAAATCTTTACAAAATTAGTCAAATAGGTTTAGGATTGGCCTCCATGTACCATTTGTACTACTAGATTGGTTATTTTGCCAAGTTGAATAAGGAAATAGGGACCATGTTTCACTAAGGAGTATTATGGAGAGTAAATATTATTTAGCGCAATAGATCTAACTAACAGGGTCTGACCATCAAATTTGGAGAAATCAATTTTGGGTCCTTGAGGCATTATGTTGAAGTGAGAACTAGCATTGGTATGATCAAAGAGGTCATGGAAGGATTCAGGACCGATTAGTTAAGCAATTGAGAGATTTAATAAAGGAGGAGATGCAAGACTCAAATTTCTCTTTAGTAATTATTGTAGCATGATCCATTTCCTTTGAGTGGGTATTCATGATTAGGAGAGGTCCTAAATTGGATGAAACAATGTGTACTAGAGTTATATAGAAAAATGATTATCTTGAAGAGAGGATCATAATAGGACAATCGATTGAAGGATGATTTTTATGAGTTCAACTAGACTATCTCAACATGGTTCTAGTGCAAAGAAATAACCCAACTATGCATAATATGGATAGAAGCAACAAGGCCCATAGCACACAATCTAACTAATCACAATATGACTAAAAATTATAGGCAACTAATATTGTGCATAATAGTCACTAGTGGTGGTGTTCTCCAAGTCCAAATAGGATAGGATAGGAAAATAGAATTAAAAAAAGGAAGCTCTCTAGAAGGAGTGTCTAGTATGTGAGTCCATAGATATACTAATCTAGATGAATCAAGTATGATGCAAGTAATTTCCCAAAGCTAACTAATTACCATTGCATTATAGGTTATAGATAGCCAATGGCTTCCTAAGGCTAGGTTTTAAAAACACCTATAAGTTCTTCCACCTAAAAAAACTTACACACAAGACCTAGGAATAGAAACCTTTAAAAGAGGGGCTCCTTATTTTCTTCAAGGAAAATAGGGTGTGTTATGCTAGAAATAATAAGGACATCAGTAATACATGATAGTACTTCTATCTAAGAACCTTTTGATTCCTAATAATGAATAAGTATATGGAAAGGTATATTGTGGTTATTATATCTCCAAATTTTAAATACACCTAATCATTACTAAAATTAAATGATAAAATAATTATAGAGCCTTATTGCAATCATTTAGAATGATCAAATGACTATTTGGAAGAAGTACTATCATGTTGATCAATGGTATGAGACATCAACAAATACATTATACTATTTACGTCTAAAACCTTTTGACCCCTCACAACAAATAAGTTTGTGTGTATGATTGTTTTAAGTGAAATGTCATATTGTTGAAGTTAATGTTGAGTCAAAAATCTGGGCTACTAGCTTACCTCAAGATATAAATAAAAATTTATCTCATATGAATTGACTCAATTAACAATGAAAGCATGTACTATAACAATATGAAAATACATCATCTAGTTACATCACATAAGTTCATAGATAGGATCTAGTGGTGTACTCATTCTTGGTATGAACTTATGTGTTTGCTTTAACAACTGTCACATATATCAAAATTTTAAACATACAATTTTTTCACTCTGAAGATGAAGTCGTAGAAGTATTTATCCATGACTTTGTCCTCTAAAATATTTTCAGTTTCTTTATTCTAAGATGGTGATTGAATATTTCACTATAATCCCTATCTGACCTATTAACAAGTAATGTGTGCATGGCATCTTTGACTATGTGGCCATCCACAATGTTTATAAATGATTTTTCATAGAATATTATATGTACAAGAAACCACTAGGTGTGGGTAACAATGAGGCCAACAAAGTAGAATTAAATTTATTTTTTGCATGTTATTATCAATCGTGTTATAATACCATGTCCATGTGTTGATTCCAATTTTAAGTTTCTCATACATATCAAATTCAATCCACCATCCATACTTAACTTATTTTTCTTTTTCCTATGGGCTCTTGGTTAGTGTTGTTTCGATTTTCTTATGTCTTAACCCTTAGGTATTTATAGTTTGGCATTGACTCATATTTTTAAATTGATGTTTCTCCCTTTTTCTAGGGTTATTTTATTTCTATTTTTGTTTCTTTGAGAGTTATTGAGAGGCTTTTCTTTTTCTTTTATTTAGTGCATGGACTTTTAGACTGTTTTCTTTGATTGTCTTGTGTCTATAGTCTTCCTCCCACCTCCTCTTGGTTTGCGTTCCTTCCTCTTCATCCCTCTTTGTCCTTTAAATAGATCAAGTCTGCTCTCCAATCTGCAACTCTCCTCATCCTGATGATGGATCATTGAGTATGATCCGAAACGTTAAAATAGACACAGTCAAATCCAAAAGCACTCACATATTATCATGGACTATGGAAAACTAATGCCTACTAAAGTCAAAAGTGTCAATTCTTGACATAATAAATATGATTTGACAAAGTCTTCTAATTTTTCATTCTAAGAAGTTGAAAAAAATAACATCCTACAGAGCTATACATTTTTTTATCTAAGTATCATATCAATTGTTATACATTTTGCATATATATAAAAAATGTAGTTGAACTAATTTTTTATATAAAATTTCAAATACAAATTTAAATTTTACTTACCTTCTATGCATAGAAATCATGAAGAATTCCATCACTTTTATGACTTTCTCAAGTCTACCATTTGGTTGCTCAATAATGTAAGACTATAGAAAATATGAGTGTACAATATAAATATTGGATACATAAAATGCAACCAAGACATTAAAATTTTTGAAATTGAAAGCTTATACTAATAAAAGTTCAATGAAATGTAGGATTGCAATGTTTCACTTACCTAGAAAGATGAATAAAGTGACTGAGAGACTCTACCATGCCCACAACTAATATTCAAATTTCGAGTGCAGTCTCACTTCCAACCACTTAGAAATCAAATTGCAAATTTGCAATACTATAGTCTAAGTTTCTTGTTTTTTAAATTTCTTGTTTTTCAAATCATTGTGATTCTGAGACAAGTGTCAAGTATATGTACTACAACCTAAATAATAATAAAGTTTTGTACTTTAGTATAAAGGAAATCGAATGATGGCTTGCAACTTCATTAAATTCACCCTGCTAACACCACTAATAAAATATTAAAATATTGAATGGACAATTAATAATTATTAAAATAAATCACAACCATTGATCTAAACCAATCTAATGACTTCTGGTAAATTTCAGAGGTTTGTGTTTCCAACATCTAGCTTTTGAGATTTGCCTTCTAGAATTGAATTGCAGCAATCAATCATTGTTCATCAAATGGTGGAAAGTTTCCAAATGAAGTTATAATGAAAGTTTCCAATTTTTATGGAGACTGTCAAGAGTGAAGAAAATTTATTAACGATTGACATGTGTCTCTTTGATAGGCATTTTCTAGAACTTTTATCATGAAATGTGGGTGTGTCATAAATTTCTCCCGAAATTCAACTTTAAGTTCAATAAATATATTTTTTTATTTTTAATATTTATTAATGTGGGGTGCAAATGTAGTTGGTGAGAAATTTGGGTCTTCATAAATAGTTTAAGGTTTAATCTAGATTGATAAAATAGAGAAGGGAAAGAAAATATCTTATCCATAATTTTTTGGACAAAATAGATTTTTATGGTAGCTTCAATACTAAAGGAGTAAAGAAAATGTCTTACCCACAAAACCTTGATATATTGGTTTTCTATGAATTGTTGAAGTTGATAAATAAAATTTCATAACTATAATAAAATATTTATATATTTAAAATACTTTTAGCAATAAAATATTTGAAAATAATTATATAATTTTAAATATTTTTTTTGTTATTTTAAATAATATAATTATTTATAAAAAGAATCCATTAGTTTCACAAAATTAAATGAAAACAAATTATTCTCACTTGAAATTTTATTTAATGAATTATTTTATTATTTCATTATATAAAATAAATTATTATTACTTTAAATTTTATTTTTAGTTATTTTCTTTTTCATCAATAATTAATAGTTTAGTCATTATTTATATAAATTGATAATAATATATTAAATATTCATATGAATTAAAAGATATATAATATCCCCTATTGGTAGGTCATGAACTGAAAATAAAGCAATAATCACTGAAATACCATTGTGGTAGCAATTAGTAGCATGTAGTACCTTTTGAAGGACGGGAACACACAAAGATACATAGAAGGACATGCTCCTACACTAATCAAAGGCTATATGAATATCCAGCCTCACTGCAAGATGGAAGAGAGGAGAAAAAGAAAAAGGAGATACATAGAGAAGGTAAAGGAATATAGATATAAAGCATATGTAATAGATGTTACCTAGAAGCATAAATGATGTGTATATCTATTATTGTGATAAAGAATTTACATTGTATATTAGAGTATATGAGCAAAAATATCTTATGGTGAGTGTATAGAATTATTTGAATCTCTATGTTATCTATTGCACTAACCTAATTTTCTTATTACATGAATAATCCAAACCTCTGTCCTATATTTTAGTACCAATATTTGGTTATGTTGTCGGGACCCCAATTTGTTGGTGTATAAGAAGAGAAATTATAAAAAAAGAAATAAATTTTGTAGTAGAGAACACCACCAAGGAAAAGTGTATTAACGCATCACCCTGGGGTTAACCCTTTGACATAAATAATCCAGACCTCTAACCTATATTTTACAATCAACATTTGGTTTTTTTGTTAGGACCCCAATTTTTTGGTGTATAAGAAGAGAAATTATAAAAACAAGAAATAAATTTTGTAGTAAAGAACACCACCAAGGAAAGGTGTATTAATGCATCACCCTAGGGTTATTTCTCTGACATAAATAATCCAATCCTCTGGCCTATATTTTACTATCGACATTTGGTTCTATTGTGGGGACCCCAATTTGTTGTTGTATAAGAAGAGAAATTATAAAAATAAGAAAGAAATTTTGTAGTAAAGAACACCACCAATGAAAGGTGTATTAATGATAATTATTGCAATAAATAAGATGTGTGGAAACACACTCTAGGTCCTATCCAATGAGATGGGTTAGCCACCTAGGGGGAGATAAATGGAATAGGGATGAACCTGAAAAGGATCGTAAAGAGATGAAACCATTAAAGGTGTGTCTATATTGAGCCATTAGGGATAAATAAAAGGACTAACATATAATTTTTTAAGAAATTGACGTGGCTTATGAGAAGCACATGCAAGAAAAAAGAAGGTTGAAATAAACCCAAGAAAAATAGGAAATGTAATGACCCTCATGGTCTAATAGCAAATTTCTTAATCATTGATCATAAAATAGGATGAAGTTAGGTATAATCTTTTTCTTCTTTATTTTTAATAATCATACTTAACGTTAAGGTGTATACTCTTTGCAATTATCTTTTTACTTTAACTAAATACTTAGGGAATGATAATAGCCAATTTAGGTCATGTTGTTCAATACGGAACATTCATTAGCCATTTCGAGCCTTTCTGTCATTTGGGCCCACTTGCCCATATAGGATGAAATTGACATGGCCAAAATTAGGCCATTACTCTATTCACTAATGGTTACATAACATACTCAACCATATAGGCTCTTATATCATAGATAGCTTAAACATCTATGAATAACATGATTAAAAATGCTTAGAGAATCCATCATCATTAGGATTAAGCCCCAATAAAGAGTAATCATACTTGATTTATATAATGAAGGCAAGGTCCTTAGAAACAAACCCATGATATAAGATCATAGAACACATTGAGAGATTGGAGGTAGACTTGTTAGGAAGAAGTAGCATTAATACATCGAAAGGTAGATAAGACCGGCGATGGAATGGACCATGTTACATCATACTTAGGCAATGGAAAATAAGGATCTTCTTAAAGGGGACATTACAATGGTATCAGAGCAGTCATCCTGCCATCCTGTGAATAATAGTTAAATAAAAAATAATAAAAATAAAAATAAAAATAAAGTATTATATACTTTAATATTAAATTTATTATTACCATTTTATGTATACTTCAATATTAAATTTATTATTATCATTCCCTATACTTTTGCCTAATTTTTAAAGTATTCTTTCATTACAAATTTGATCATCCTAATTGTGATTACTTGAGGACAAGCAATCTTGAGTGGGGAGGGTTGTCATGTCCCCATATTAAGGCATTGTTTAAATTAAAGATTTAAAATGTCATGTTAAATATCCTGGCCATAGGCCATTAATAAATATATATAATATTATATGATAGTATCTATAAATATTTTAAATATTAACCGATATATTATATTTATAAATAACCAATACAAATATAAATATTAATATTAAAATAGCATATTATTATTATTATATAATAATATATAATAATAAATATAAATGTTAAATTTAATATTAATATTAATATTAATATTAATTATTATGGTTATAATATAATAAACATATTTATATAAATGAATGTAAATCATACATTATATAATGTATTAGATTGCCTTTAAGACAATCCATCAAGGCAGCAGCAACTAATATATTTATAAAAAGACATGACCTTTTGTGAAAAGGTAGTCATTGACCATTTAAGAAAATATAAAGGTAGAGAGTGGAGGAAGCAATGAAAGACAACAAAATACAATGAAGCAAGCAGATATAAAATTAATAATTTATGAGTTTGAATTACAAACATGATTAATTGCTGGGGAAAATAAGATAAGTATGCTACACCTATATTCCCAAAGAAATAAATAAATTAATATCTATAAGTTATTTCATTATTTTTTTATACGGAATGATATTAATTAAAGGGATTATAATATGAATGATATTAAAATATAGATTTAAGTAATAAATTGAGTAATATAAGAAAGAAATATTATAAATAATATATTATTAACAAATATCAATATTAGTGATTAAATATTATTATAATTATAAATATAAATATGTATAGATGATATGATAGCATGTTATAGTCAAGGTGGAGCGAATAACTAACATGATATAGATAGCTTATACATCTATGAATAACATGATTATAAATGCTTAGAGAATCCATCATCATTAGGATTAAGCCCCAATAAAGAGTAATCATACTTGATTTATATAATGAAGGCAAGGTCCTTAGAAACAAACCCATGATATAAGATCATAGAACACATTGAGAGATTGGAGGTAGACTTGTTAGGAAGAAGTAGCATTAATACATCGAAAGGTAGATAAGACCGGCGGTGGAATGGACCATGTTACATCATACTTAAGCAATGGATAAGACCTGCGGTGGAATGGACTATGCTACATCATACAAGGGTAATAAGTAAGACCTGCGGTGGAATGGGCATATGTTACATCATACAAAGGCACTTAGTAAGACCTAAGGTGGAATGGGCATGTGTTACATCATACAAAGGCACTACCTATAGAGGATGATTCATGCAACCTAACAAGAGATAGTACCCCATCTCCACTAGGGTTTGAAAATAAATAAAATTAACATATAATAAACAACCCTAAGTATGAATCCACTTAAGATTGAATAATTAAATAATTTATTTATTTGATTATTTTAATATGATTTATTGATCTTATCTATTACTAATGTTTCTTTTAAGAAGTAATTCTCATGTGCAAGGTGGAAAATAAGGATCTTCTTAAAGGGGACATTACACAATGCATGATAGGCAACCTATTCAGTCATACAAGCTTTTAAGGATAGACAATCTAAGTGTGCTCTGATCAAAGGCTTTGACCATTTCGAGACCAATGTGGGTCCATGATTCGCTTGTTGAAAGACCACAATTTTCCCATAATATTGTACTAAGGGCTCTGTCAATCAATAGATATAGATATAAATTTATTGTACCTCACCTCAATTTCAGCCTACTCACCAACTATAAGTAATCTGCCCTAGGATTCTTCTAAGTATTAGTGTCATTCAAATTTTTATCTTAGTTACTCTCTTAGATTTAGTAGTCCACCTATGCTTAAGAAATAGTGCTACAAGTCCTCACAATATTCTCTCCACCTATGTACTGGGAACATCCTGCATTCACCAAACTACCTACATATCCTATATCCACAGGATCAACGTGTATGAGAATCAGGTGTACATAAATACCTAGTTCTATTTGATTTTATGTTTCATGCAATTGTACAAGTAGGTACATAACCATTTCTAGGGCCCAATTTCCCTAGATGGTTTTTCATTAGCTACCACCCGCTCAGGTGAAACAGGGGTAGAATCCTATAAAGAAAAAACTACTTTATAAACACATTCTAAAGAGGTGTTTTACATTTAATTTTTAATTGTATGAAGATATTTATCTTTACCTAGATCATGCATTTTGTCTGAAGAAGTTTTCCCATTCATCTGACTTATAAGTTTTAGTTTTTCTTATTTCTACCCAGTGATTTAAAGGGACAATGCCACAAATGTCATTGTTGTAGCTATGTTAGGCCATAGATGTAGTATTTCAAGTGCGATAGCATTACCCATAAACATAAACCAGAGGCACCATAAATATCAAACACTATGAAAGTTTGAAGGTTTTTCTTATTGTGTGTATAATACCCAATACCTAAGAAATTACTTTAAAAGAAAATCAAATACAACTTAAAATCAATCAATCAATTAATTTTTCTCTCAATTAAATAATCAACTTGTACCAAAATCAAATCAATCAATTTATCTAATTCTAACTAGTATAAAAAATTACACTTCCCGTCTCCGTCTGCTCTCGCATTTTCCACTTACCCTAGCTCATTAAGGCAATCTTATGGATTCTCTCAATTCTCTTAGTCATGCCCTAGTGGCCTCTACATCTTCTCCCTTTGTGTCTGCTCTTAGGTGTGTCCTACATCTGTTTCAGATGCTTTGAAGTTGTCTGGTTTGGGTTTTACTGTGGAGGTTTCTCCAATTCTCAACGCACCTTCTATGCCTGGTGTAAGGCTCTTCCCATCACTCAAGTCAGGTCCTAGTGCTACTCCTTCAGCTCATGAGGGTATGGTAGTGCCTGATGTTGAGAAGACATCTAAAGTTGATGCATCCTCTCAAGCGCTGGATGCTTCCGAATCTTATGCGGTCATGGCTGGGACAAATGTTGGTGCTCCTTCAATGGGTACTTCTCACCTCCCGTTATGAAACAAACATAAGCCTATCTTTGACGTTCCTTCCTCCCATTTCATCATATGTGGGCAGGAGTAGAGGATAATGAAGATCTTTTCAAATGATTAGCCCCCATTTGCAGGTTTAATTATTTATGTCCATACCTTCCAGATCTGAATAAATGGGCCTTGGAGGCTTAGAGGCCTCTCACTGAAGGAAGGATTGAAATTTATTCCTATGCAAGGGGATTTTTCATTTCTTCTTTCCAATCTGAAGAGGATAAGAAGTAAATTTTGGATGGTGAGGTCTAGTTGCGGGGGCAACATTCCCTCTCACTCAAACCATGGTGTCCCTCCTTCAACCCTATGATAGAATCCTTAAACATCATGCTTGTATGGATCAGATTGCCTAACCTCCCTCTTTAGTTTTTGGATGGCTCCTATTTCAAATCTATTGGCAATGCACATGTTCATTTCTTACACAAGGATAATGCATCATTAAACTTCATCCATACTACTTTTGCTCACATTATTGTTGACATTGACACATCTAAGGAGTTGCATCAAGATGTTATCCTATTTTTTGGGGAGAGACTGTTGGTACTTGAAAAAATCAGTCCTCAAAATGCCCCATTTTTCCCCCAAGTCTCATATGAGTCCCACTTGAACCTATAGTTTATGACTGATTAGAGATATTTTTCATAGGTTTTCATATGTTTGCCATTTGAAAATACAAGGTCAGAAACTCAAAAAATTGGCTAAGCCCTAATATCCTAAGGTTCCCTTGTGTTTTTTCTTTTGTTAGAAATCATTGTTTTGGGCTTCCTCTTTCCCTTATGCTTCCCCTTTTGGTCCCAAAAATTGCCTAAGTGTTGAAGTTTTCTAAGTGTTCGGTAGAGTTTCGTAGTTCCTCCCTTTCGTCTTCCTAATGGAAAACGTAGGGAAGAAGCCCTGAAGTCTGAAGTCTGACAGGTTTCAAAAATACTCTAAGTGTGTGTTGCAAGTATGTGCCTAACCAGTGTTGCCATTGATGTCAACATATTTGTGTTATCATTGGTGTCAATTGTCCTCTTGTTTTGATGCTTGCTTGTATCAAGTTAAGTTGCCTTGTAATGGCTTATGTAAGTGTTGAAGATAATGAGTAAGTGATCCTGATATTATATTTCCAAGTGCTTTTGAGAAAATTTGCTCTCCCAGTGGAAACATTGTGTTGAAGAGTATCTTTGTTTACAACAGAACAATCTAGTAGTTTGCTCCGCATTTCTTGTAGAATGAATATCTTTGTATGTGGATTGGAATTCATTTAGAGGCATGTCTAAATATGCTATGTTCCAAGATTGAGCCTCCGATATGAAGATTTGAGGGAGTTTTGTTCACCAAAGTAAGAACTATTTTTCTGTGCATTTAGTGGTGACAGGGAGAAAGTATTTTGCTCTGCATTCCTCCGCATTGAAGTATTATGGTCTATGGTTCTAAGAGTTTAGTCTGGGATGATGTTATGTTCCTTTCACTCAAATGGTTCATGATTTGGTGGTCTGCAAGCAATCTTTTCTTTATGACAATGGCTAACAGTGTTGTTTAAGTGCTCCAATTTGAAGAATCTTCTTGACAAAGTGGTTAGAGGTTGTGTGGATGTTCCTGGTGATTACAATGTGCTTGTGGATGTCTCTTGATCATGTTCCTACCTTCTAATTGGTCCGCGAAGAGTAATTTGGATCGTGGATAAAGACTATTCCTCAAGACTTAGTGTTAACTCCAAGTCTTGGCCGACCTGGTTGTTTTCACTACTTGTGGAGATGCATTGAAGATTATGGAAGCATTTTGTGGCGTGCAAGATTGTACTTGAGTCCCAGCTAAGGCATAACGTGATCCACATACATCTTTTCCTTAGATAATTTTGTTTAGGTCCAGACTTGTTTCTATGTATGTTTGTAATGCCAACCTTGGAGATTGCCCCAATGGTTGATGAATGTAATGCTGACCTTGATGTACATTCCAAGGATGATGAATTGTATAAAAATATGTAATGAAGTTGTGAAAAAGATGTCCTTGTGTGAAAATGCAAAGATAAATGAAGAAGTGTAAGAAGAGCATAGCAGAGGATTTGTATTGTGTTTTAATGGAACTAAAATTAGGCATGGAGTAGATGCTATCAAATTAGTTCGCAAACTATTGGTAGTGAGCCACCCCTTGGTAGTGAGTTGATCTTGGCAGTGAGCCCTAACTTTTGTAGTAAGCATTTTTGGGCAGTGAGCCCTAAGGCGGTGAGCCTCTGATTTTTGATATTGCTATAACATATTATTTTGTGAGATAACACTCACTGTGGTTTTTCCCTTATAGGGTTTTCCACGTAAAAAATCTTGTGTTGAATGTGTGATTGTGCTTAAGCTTCTAATTTCATTCTTTCATGGTTAAATCATAATAACAATGATTGATTGATTGATTGATTGATGTGTTGATGTCTATAAGACGTTAAGTTTTGGTGACAATTGATTCACCCCCCCTCAGTTGTCTTGTACATTTCAACAATTGGTATCAGAGAAAGGTTCCTCGAAAGAAATTCTAATAGCTTGAGGAAGATCCAAGATGTCACACAAGAAGGATGCCCCACAGTTTGATGGAACGGATTATGCTCTTTGGAAGGTACGAATGAAAAGCCATCTCATTTTTCTTGGTTATGGTGTTTGGAAGATAACAAAAACAAAGTATACTATTCCTCAAAATGGTCCATCAAGTGATGATGAAATCAAACAATATGAGTTAAATGGAAAATCTAGAGATGCTCTGTTAAGTGCCTTGTCCAACACTAAGTTAGTAAAAGTCATGGATCTGGAAACAGCTCATGAAATTTGGGAAAAGTTGAAGAATTTATATGAAGGAGATGATTCTGTAAAAGTGCCAAATTGTAGAAATTGAAAGCTAACTATGAAGGTCTAAAAATGAGTGAAGATGAGAACATAACAGTCTACTTACAAAACATTGATGAAATTGTCAATAGAATCAAAGGTCTTGGAGGAACTATTGATGATAAAGAGGTTGTGTTGAAGATTCTTAGATCATTGCCTAAATCCTACAATCACAAAGTATCTGCAATTGAAGAAATCATGACTGTGAAAGATGTTTCAAAAGATCAATTGCTTGGAAAACTTACAACCTTTGAGATGAGAGAGTTTGGTGATGCCCTAAAACAAAGACTGCTTTCAAAGCTAGTACTTTAGAGAAAACTTCAAGAGCTAAGAAGTATGTTGTGGAATCTGATGATGACCTCAAGGAGATTGAAGCCAACTTTGTGGATAAAATGCAAATAGGTACCAGTAAGTACAAATGAAAATTACCTTTCAAATGCTTCTCATGTGGTAAGATCGATTACTTTGCTTCTAGGTGTCTGGGGAGAATTGAAAGAGGTAAAAAGAAATTTGAAAGTAAACCTAGGGTTGTAAAGAAATGTTATATTGCCAGATATCTTGATGATGATGCTAGTACTAGTGCAAATGAATGCTTATTTATTGCTATTAAGGAAGAACCTATATTTAATAATCCTGCTAGCTATGTGAAGGAAGAAAAACTAGTGGAAGAAAGTGTTTTGTCTATTGAGATGGAGAAAGATAAGGATGAATAGGTTATTGACAGTGGATGCTCACATTACATGACCGGTGATAAAAGTAAGTTTGTAAGACTAGAAAAGTATGATGGGGGACTAGTTAGGTTTGGAGATGATGCAACTGGTAAGATTTGTGGAAAAGGATCTATTTCTTTTGATGGAAAGCACAATACAAATGATGTCCTATATGTGAAGGGTTTAAAGCATAATCTTTTGAGTGTTGGTTAGATGTGTGACAAAGGTTATGATCTAAGATTCAAAGATAATGGATGCAAGATCATAGAAAGCTCCAGAACAGTGATTGCTACGGGTAAGAAGACCAGAGGTAATATTTATCAATTAAGAGGAAATAGTGATTACTATTTTTTGGCTCAGATAGATGAGAGTTGGTTGTGGCATAGAAGGATGTGTCATATCAATTTTGACAAATTGGTAAAGATAAGCTCAGTATAGGCTGTGAGAGATTTGCCTATGCTTGTAAAGCCTACTAATATTGTTTGCAAGGAATGTTAGTTGGGAAAGCAAACAAGAACAAGTTTTAAAAGAAAAGAACAAATTTATGTCAGATTGTTGGATCTAGTGCACATAGATTTGTGTGGTCCTACAAGGTTAAGAAGTCTACAAGGAGACAGGTACTTTATGTTACTTATTAATGATTATTCTAGAATGACTTGGGTCACTTTTCTAAAAGATAAATCAGAAGCCCTAGAAAAGTTCAAATCCTTCAGGGCAATGGTTAAGAATGAGATAGACCTAAGAATCAAATGCTTAAGGTCTGATAGAGGAGGTGAGTTCACATCAAATGAATTCAATATTTTCTGTGAAGAATAAGGGATAAAAAGATAATTATCTACACCAAGGACTCCTCAACAAAATGGAGTTGTTGAATAGTTCAAGAAGGTGCCAAGACTATGATGAAAGAGGCTTACCTACCAGAAGTGTATTGGAGAGAAACTATACATATTACTATGTATATCCAAAACAGAGTTCAAGTCAAAGGTAATAATACCAAAACTCCTTATGAATTGTGGTATGGAAGAGTTCCTACTATGAAATATTTCAAAGTTTTTGGAAGCAAATGTTATATTAGAAGAGAAGAAGAACTAGGCAAGTTTGATGCTAGGAGTGATGAAAGAATCTTTCTTGGATACAAGCTACCAAGATTAAAGCCTACTGGTGCTACAACAAAAGGCTGAAAAAGATTGTTGAGAGTGATAATGTAAAGGTGGATGAAGACAAGGAAAGAATATCATAGCTGAATGGCTATGAATCAAATGAACCTGTTACCACAGCAAATGAAAAGAAAGTTGAACAAGAGGATAGTCAAGATGAAGAAGAAAAGGCTTCAAAAAGTGCAGTTAAGACTCCCAAGTATGTAAGGATTAATCATTCTGAAGATCAGATTATAGGTGACAAAAGCAAAGGGGTACTAACAAGGAAAAGAGCTGTAGAAGAATAGATGAACTATTGTTTTCTTTCTAAGATTGAACCTAAAAATGTTAGTGAAGCATGCAATGATGAAAATTGGGTAAAAGCTATGGAAGAAGAGATGATGCAGATAGAGAAGAATCAAACTTGGGAATTGGTTCCTAGACCTGCTGACAAAAATGTGATTGGCACCAAATGGGTTTTCAGAAACAAGATGAATGAGAATGGAGAAGTAGTAAGGAACAAGGCAAGATTAGTATGCAAAAGATATTCTCAGGTTGAAGGGATAGGTTTTGAGGAGACTTATGCTCCTGTGGTAAGAATTGAAGTAATTAGAATGTTTTTGGTATTTGCAGTATTCAAATATTTCAAAGTGTATCAAATGGATGTTAAGTCTACATTCTTGAATGGTGAGTTGGAAGAAGAGGTCTACATTGAACAACTAGAAGGATTTAAGTTATCAGACCAAGATGACATGGTGTGCAAATTGAAGAAGGCCTTGTATGGACTGAAGTAAGCCCCCAAAGCCTGGTATGTAAGGTTAGACAAGTATTTGTTGCAATTAGGGTTTAGTAAAGCACTACAGATAGTAATCTCTATTTCAAAATCAATGATAATCAAATCCTGATTGTTGTAGTCTTTGTTGATGACATTATATTTGGAGGCAATGAAGGTATGTGCATGAAATTTGTAGGGGAAATGCAAAATGAGTTTGAGATGTCTATGTTTGGTGAAATAAATTTCTTTTTGTGTCTATAAATTACTCAATCAGATAAAGGAATCTTCACTTCTCAATCTAAGTATGTGAAATAGTTGTTGAAAAAATTTGGGATGGAGAACTCTAAACTGGTATGTACTCCCATGGTGACTAGTTGCAAGTTAAGAAAAACTGATGAATCACCTAAGACTGATTAGAAAAGGTACATATCCATGATTGGAGGATTACTTTATCTAACACAAACCAGACCTGATATAATGCATGCATTTTGTCTTGTGGAAAGATTTCGAGAAGATCCTAGAGAGTCACATGTGATAGCAATTAAGAGAATCTTGAGGATTTAAAAGGCACATCAAATCGTGCCTTATGGTATCCAAAAGATAATAATTTCAATCTCAGTGCTTACAGATGTAGATTGGGTTGGAGATGTTGATGACAGAAAAAGTACAAGTGGTGGTGCTTTCTTCTTGGGTAATAGATTGGTTTCATGGTTAAGTAAGAAGCAAGACTCAATCTCTTTGTCTATTGCAAAAGTTGTGTATATTGCAGCAGCATGTTGTTGCACTCAAGTGTTATGGATGAAGCAAACATTGAAGGACATAAGAGTCATGTGTGAAGATCCAATTACAATATTTTATAACAATATAAGTGCTATAAATATTTCAAAGAATCCAATGATACACTCAAGAACAAAGCATATATCTATAAGGTATCACTTTCTGAGAGAAAAGGTGACAAAGAATGAAGTAAAGATGGAGTATGTGTCTACAAAGGATTAGATTACAAATATGTTCACTAAGCCTTTGCCTAAGGATACTTTTGAGTATCTTAGAGAAAAGTTAGGGGTTATTACCGGGTAAAAGTTCAAAGCTATGTCACACTTTGGGCCAACGTATCAGCATAAATGAATTTAAGTATTTCTAACTAAAAGTCAATTTTGGTGAAACTTATCTTCTATCTGGATTCATTCTAGCTAAATTAGATCTAAGCCACAACTTTTCCAATTGGAACCCTCCACTAAAAACATACGTAGCATCACTTTGGGGCTCATTTACCAAAAAAATGAAATTATTTGAAAAACTTGATGCTCTAACAATTCCTACTCATGCAAATAATCATTTTAAAAAAATCTAAAAATACCCTTTTGTGTTGGGATAAGGTGCCATTAACATTGTAAATCTCAATATTGTATTTATTCCATTTATTATATGTAATTTGTAATTATCCATGAGGAGATGTACTAGTTTCACTGGCAGGGGTAATTTTAGAGTAACTAGAGGTAATTATGGAGTGACTTTTACTATTGGCAAATGTAAAAACTCAAATTAAATGAGGGTAGACATTTTCCCTTGAGGAATCTACTATATTTGGCATGTATGACAACTGTCAAAATGTTTGGTAAGTGAATCTATGATAGCTGCAAGTTCTCATAAGATTATGTGATTCTATGATGCATATGATGGATATGTTAGTTGTATATTTGTTATATTTAGCCCAAGGTTCCTATCTTGGAAAGATACTCTTTTGTGAAATCTATGATGGTTATGACACATCATAAGATGTTGTAAGAGGCTAGATTTAGACTCAAGTGCCCAACCTTTGCATGGTTTTTTTGGACAAGTCGAAGGTTCTTGTAAGATAACATTTAATGTTTGCATGTTGGGGAATCTCATGAGAGAGAAGGTGAATGCCTAAGATGAGTTGGAAAACATTTCTATAAGTATTTTAACATGTATTTGTTGTTGCAATACAGATTTTAGGTACTCAGGTGTTGCAGGAATGTTGTCATACTGAAGACTGAAGGAGAGATTGGTGGTGTTGTTGTCTTGTGGGTCAGTGCAAGAAGTTGGGTCCACTTTTTGGCCAAAAAGTGGAAGTGTTTTCCCTGATTTTCAGAATTTGTCGCATTTGACCTTAAAATTTGAAGCACTTAAAAATGGAATCTTTAAAAAAGTCACTAAATATAAAATGTAGTACTCGGAGTCTAGTTTCTAAATATGTAATTTTTTTCAATACCCAGATGATACAAATTAATTTTCAATAGGCATTTCTAAAAACCACTATTTAAAAGTCACTTTTTTTTTACCATACCATGCACGTGTACGGCCAACATAATTTGACCTAAATAAAATTATTTTTTAAAATCCTTTTGGGAAAACATGTGTAGTATAGTGAAGTTTGATGAGGATATTTTTTTAGAATTTTTTTCCAAATAATTTTTTTTTTATTAATTTTTTATTAGGCCTAATTGGTACTTTTAAAAACCCCTCGTGTACGGCCAACATAATTTGAGCAAAAAAAAATCATAAAATTAATTTTTTTTTTATTGTGTAAAGAATGATGTGTAAATTGATGACATATAATTTTTTTTTTAAAAAAAATTAAAAATTAAAAGTTATTAAAAAAATACAAACACCTGTCATTTGAAGTTTTTGGACTAGTTTGCTTATAAATTAAATAATAAATAGAAGAACATGTCCAATAACAAAAAAAATTATATATTTGAAAACTAGACAATGTACCCTGTAATGGGTTTTCATTTCGTAAAAAAATTCAAAAAAAAAGCCCTCAACCATACAGGTAAACTCAGTGTTTCTTCTTGTTTTGTACTTAGAAAAAAACTTGCAGGTCCAAGGCTCAAGGTCGGTCAACCATGCATATCCCGAACCTAAAACCCAAGCAAAGGTCAGGGAAAACGCGGGCGGAGATTTCTAATTTCAAATAACAGGTACCCGTTATAAAACGGGTACGCGTTATATAACGGGTACCCGTTATAAAACGGGTACCCGTTATTTAACGACTACCCATTATAACGGGTACCCGTTTCTATTATACCTGTTATTTCCTAAATTAGGGAAAAAAGTACTTTCCTTGTATCTCTGCAACTTGCAAGTCTGGTTCGTACGGCGCGACAGCGACAGTTTCTGCATTTTTTTACTTACAATTGTTTTGTGGAATCTCTTAACAGGTCATATTCTATTCAGATTTTGAAAGGAGTCAATCATATGAACAATTCTGAAGTGAAATCAAGTACATGAGCTATTTTCAAGAGGAATAAAGTAAGAGGGTTTTTGTTTTTACATCTACCTTTTACTTCAAAATCTATGGAACAAAGGATCTACATCTAATTCTACTTCAAAAGTTCAAATAAGGACATCAATTATGAAATTGGATTAAGTATCAATTGTTATTTTATCAAAAGGGCTTGGTAATCATGGGATCAAATCAACGTCAAAGAAAAAAACAAAGGAGGGTAATGACACCTCAAGAAATTGAAGCAAATAGAGAGAAGGAAGCCAAAAGGCAAAGAGATAGAAGAGCAAGGATTCAAGAGATGAAGAATATTGAAGCATCTAGTTCCATGAGTATTGAAGAGAAAGACATTCAAGAGAGTGAAAATGATGGGATGAATGTAGATGATGCAAATGCGGAAATGGTGAATTTGGAAGAAAATGTGTTTATAGAAACAAATGCATGTATGTCTTCAAACCCAACTTTCGAAGATATGGAAAATGCGACTATACAAACAAATCCAGGTATGTCTTCACAGCCAACTTTCAATGTTATGGAAAATAGGACTATAGAAACAAATCCAAGTGTGTCTTTGGAGCCAACTTTCAATGATATAGAACACACAACTATAGAAACAAATCCAGGTGTGTCTTCGGAGCCAACTTTCAATGATATGGAAAACACGACTATAGAAACAAATCCAGGTATGTCTTCAAACCCACCTATTGATGATATGAATGAGAATGATATCCCTTTTAGGAGTGAAAATAAAAATGTTTTATTTGAGATTGAAAGAAATGTCTTAGATAATCTTCCTGGTAAGATTTCTTGGAGGCAAATGAGAACTCATGCAAACAGATTATATAAAGATTTTTTTTATAGAAAAAGTCTTGGATTTCAATGTCAACTTATGATGCAATTGATGAAGATGTGGAAATTGCGAAAAGTAATGAAAACGTTAGGCATATTTGTAAAACCTAAAAAAAAAGATGAATCAATGAAACAAGTTTTATCTAGTGTTGCTAATGCTATTGATTCTATTGGTAAAAAGAGTCGATCTAAAGATAGCAATGCAGCACGAAGAGCTATAACAACTGCTTTAGTCAATAAATCGTCTTCTAATAAAAGAACGATAAGTAAGACAAGTGAAATTCTAAAAATAAATCCTAAAACTTTGAGAAGAGCAGCAAAGAGAAGAGAATCTATTGAAAAAGATCCAATTAACCAATGTTGGAGTTTTAGTGGTAGACTCCCAAGGTATGACATGAAATTAAATAGTGAAATCAAATCTTTAATTGAAAAATATTGGCATGATAATACAAGGGTATTATCTAATGTTAGAGATGTTTTAAAATTACGAGTGGGGTCTAAAATTCGTGATCCTCATCCAAAACATCTATTAGACATGACTCAAACTGAATTATATAAAAAATTCTTAGATGATTTAGTGTTAGAACCTTTTAATATTACCATAAGCCAAAGATCTTTTGAGAAATGTAAACCTTGGTATGTGAAAATTAATAAACAGCGAATCTCTTGTTGTTGTAAAACTCATGTGCAATTTCGTTATTATTACGATCTTTTTCGATATATACGTTCTACTTTGCATACTAACGAAATTATGTAGGAATGTGGTATTAATATGCCACCTCAAACAATTAAGGAGTTTGTAGCAGGTTTGTTTTGTGAAACATCTACTGGATACTTATTTTATTCAAAAGCATGTATTTCTGGACAATGCAATAGATGTGGATACTTTGTAAATTGACTAGTGTACATCTCTCCAAGTAAGCTATCCTCTTTTGTATTCCCTTAAGACATCCTCTTCTAGCTCCCCTTTTAATTAATCCTCTTATACATCCCCTAAAGCCATCCTCTTATGTATCCCCTTAAGACATCCTCTTAGCTCCCCTTAAGCCATCGTCAAGTTGTATCCTCTTTTTTGTTATTTAGTACATATTGCATTAATATTTTGTGTTTTTGGTACTTATTCTTTCATTCTCATTTACATTCATTATTTCTTGCAGGTGTATCCTACAAATAGATTTTTCCATGATTGCCACTACAAGATTTGATCATAATGTAAATTGTAGATCAATTTTGTAGTCATGTCAAACTAATGTTAGTCAAGAGGTTTTCACAGTAATTGATGATCAAGTATATTGTGTGGATAAGATTCAAATGAATTTCCTTAGATAGTTTCTTCTTTAAAAGAGTTCCAGTTTCTTTACAAGAATTGTTCATGCTACTTCTTGAATAATTTCAAATTGTGATAAATTTTTTTGTATCTTATATTGTGTGGATAAGAAAATTGAATTTCCTTGTAGTTTCTTCTTTAAAAGAGTTAGTTTATCTACAAGAATTGAATACTACTTGAATAATTAAATCCAAATGTGATAAAAATTTTTGTAGCTTATATTGTGTGGATAAGATTTAAATGAATTTCCTTAGATAGTTTCTTCTTTAAAAGATTTAGTTTCTCTACAAGAATTGAATGCTACTTCTTGAATAATTTCAAATTGTGATAATTTTTTTTGTAGCTTATATTGTGTGGATACTTGATTTGAATTGAACCTTTTAGTTTCTTCTTGATTTGAATTGTTTGAGATTTGTGACGGAGGCTTGCAAAGAGCCATTCATGGTTGAACTTTGTTGAACATGCTTGGGCAGAGCTTAGAGACTTAATATAGGTATTGGTTGGTTGTTTCACAGAACTAGCTATGTGATTAGTATAGTGTTGGAGTCATTTAAAGTAGGTTGTATTAGACAGAGCCATACATGGTTGAAGTCCACAAAGAATGATGTCTTTTGGAGACAAAGCTTAGAAAAGTTGGTGGCATCTTGAAAGCAAAAGTGTTGATTGTATGTAGGTTGATACAGTTATTGAGAGTCCTTGATAGAGGTATAGATTGCAAATAGACTGGAGCCATGTTGTAAGTTTACAGTAAAGCTTGTGAAGCCGGTTGGTTGATAAAGATTCAAAGCCTTATGACTAACTAGATAGTTGATTATGGTTGGAAGAGAGGTTGCATGCAAAGTCAATTGGGATTGTTGCAATAAAATTTTGGACTACTATTTAAGTGGTGTTTGGAACCCATGCATGGAGCTCTCATCCTTCATTCTCCACCATTGCAAGAGGAGTTGTAGGTCATGATCCATTTTAGAGAATTGTGCATTTGGATAATTTAAGTCATGTTAAGGCTATGTAAAAGCCATTATATATTATGAATTAGTGTCATTAGAAGCAATGCTCACTCTTTTGAGAATTTTATGCCTAGTTGAGAGTTTCTCCCAAGTTTGAATTCTTGTGTTGTATACTAGATTTATTTATGTGTGATGCAAGTTTAAATGTTCCACATTTGAGATGTTGGCTTAGTCTTTTAATACACATTTTAGATAGCCATTAGAGGTGGTTGACTGAAGGTAAAGGAAGTTGGAAGTATCTCATTTTTAAATCCATATGTGATGTATCGAAGTGAGGCATCTAGCTACCCCGAGTTTATGGATTAATTGTCATTTGTTCTATACAATGTGTAGAGGTCTAGAAATGTGTCAACTTTCATGGACTAGAGAATGCAAAGTGTCCAAAGGTTCTTTTGGTGGAGCTTGTAAGTGTGTTTGGGAATGGTGTGCACAATAGGGCCTATGACAAATGGAAATCCCTCTATGAGTGGGACGTTCGATGCATTAGGGAGTGCCAAAGCTCCCTCAAGATGTTGATGTGGTTTGGTGTTTTGTTTGTTTTTTAGCTTTCTATTAGTTGTGTTGGAATTTTGTGCTTGCTATATGTATTGGGGTATTGATATAGTTGCATATGGGTAGTTTAGAAACCTTTATGGGATGTTGTGCTTTCTACTGCTATGCCTAGTCTTGGGTTGTTAGCACACTCATTTATATATGTTTTCTAAACAATTTAGTAAGGATGGGTCCCCTTAGTAGAACACCTATATTATAATTCAAAAAAATTAAACCAAACAAATATGAAATCCACACTAGGAACTAGGTATGTTGAAGATGTAAAGTAATTTTGAATTGGGAAAATATTCATAGGAATCTCTTCTTTAATTCCTTTCCTTTATGAGAAACTATATGCACGATTCAACTTCCAAAGGCCAAGGAAGTTTTGGCTATTATAGTGGTTAAGTAAGAAAGATGATAACAAAGTCTCAATTTTGTAAGAAAGATGATAACAAAGTCTCGGTTGCAAATTAATAAAATTTCAAGGACTATACAAATGATATATATTGAAGGTTTTGTAATCAAAGGATGACCACAATCATTTAAAGGAACATGTATCTCAATTGAGGCTAACTAGGTGAGTCTAACATCCTTATCATTTTATCATGATTTTGTAGGTTTATCCTAGGTAAATTACCTTGTTATAAAGTGCCCTAAAATAGTCCAAAATTTGGGATGCATATTCACATTTAAGGAAGTCTCTGGACAATCATCATGTATTTCTTAAATGTGAATATGCATCCCAAATTTTGGACTATTTTAAAGAAATATGGTGCATTTAGGAACTTGGTGATTGTTGGGGTAAAGAGGAATATATGATCATACTAGAAGAGGTGGATTAGGCTCATAATTGGCCAAGGTTGCTTTGAATAAGGTTAAAACAAGGAGATACCTATGTTGATATTCACACCCTTTGGTCCACACCTACATTGGGATATCTAGGGCCATGATATCCAGGGCCTCAAGATGACTTGGAAACTAAACAAGATATCCCTTAGTGTGGAAGGAGATTCCAAGATCAACATTGATCATATGAAAAAGTATAGATGAAGCTTGTGGTTATTGGAAACTATTCTATTGGAAGCTATAAACTTGGTGAATAAGTTTAAATCTATCTCCTTCAAACATATCAAAAGAAAAGGTAATTATAAGCTAGAAACTTGGTGAATAAGTTGTGCCTCCATGCTATCAAATGTTACTTGTATATGCACAAAACCTTGGAGGATATATTTCTACGATAATGAAGATATTTACCTTCATCTTGATGCTAAATTGGATGATTCTATCTACTATGAGAATTAAGATGAGGAGGAGGTGACATAAATCCCTCCTATCAAATTTGAACAATGTTAAAAATGTCAAGGAAGTGGTAGAGGCTTTGTAAGGCTTGTGTAATTTGTCCCACCACCCTAGGATAAAGTTTTTTAGTTTATTAGTAATTCTTTAACACTACTTCAACTTATTACTCTAGGGTGAGGGCCACTATAATTTTCCCTACCACTAATATATCTTAAGACACAGGTTATTGGTTTATGTTTGATGTCATTGTAGTATGTACCTTTTTAAAGATAGATAGTATATTTTATGGAGTTTGAGATAATAGGGAATATCACAAACTTTTATGGAATAGTTGATGTCATGATATGTGGTGTTTCAATTCACATATTTTAATAGAAACTCTTTAGTATTGATGGTAGCATGTTCTTGGCAATGACACTTTATTTTAGAAAAGAATCACATCCTTACGGTTGAATCCATTTTTGGCATTTCTAGTGAGACAAATTTGAGAGGGATAACACATATAACATAGATGGATCTACTAAACACTTTGTTACCAAAATCCAAACTTTTGGCATTCTTTTTGTTCACTATTTCAAGAAAAACTATTGAACCATAATGCATTTAATCACTTCTTAAAAATTTAAAAATGTAGTAAAGAGAAATTTTTTAACATACATCTCAATTAAATAATTTATAATTTCTAGAAGTGAACAATGAAGCATATTTAACATATTTAACAATGAAGCATATTTAACATACTAAACTACATTCAAGCATATATACTCAATAATATATACATGTAGATCTAGATCTAGATAAGTCCATGAAATACTATAAAATATCTAGGTAGGACCCATGAAATGTGTACTTTAAAACATCTACTCATCATCAGCATATAAATAAATACAAATCACAGTTCATGAAATACTGAAATATATCTAGAAGAACATGTCATAGCAAGTTCAACATAGATAGTCAAAGTCCTGGAATGGCATATATAAAAAATAATGTGCACATCATATAGTTTAGTCTATGAAATAAAACTCTATATCAGGGATGATCATCACTCAAGTTCAAATCTGAAAGAGGCCTCTTTCTTCCTCGTGAAATGGATGGATCTACCTCATGCTATACACACAAGAGAAAGAACTTGCAATCAGATTAAAAAAATTTTAAAATGACATATGAAATTAAATATTTAAATGTAGGTTTTAAAGTGTGCATTTAAACTACCGTCTCACTTCCCACATTTTGTTGTGCAGGTGGTATAACTGTTTCATCTTCGTGACCAAAAGTTTGACTTGCTAATTGCTAGAATTTCAAATAAAGTAAGTTTGAAATAAGTTGCAATTTAAAATTAGCATATAAAGACCTAGAAATTGCACATATAGAAAATTTTAAAGTAAAGTTTAGGACCTGAAAATGTGTAGATGGCTCATGAATTTGTCCCTGAGTACCAACCTGACCAATAATCTCACTCCTATCATCCTGCACTTACATATATATGGGTGCATATATAAATTTATATAAACTCAAAAAAAGACCTAGAAATAGAACATATAGAAAATTTAAATTAAAGTTTAGGACCTGAAAATGTGTAGATGGCTCATGAATTTGTCCCTGAGTACCAACCTGGCCAATAGTCTCACTCCTATCATCCTGCACTTACATATATATGGCCCGTGCATATATAAATTTATATAAACTCAAAAAAAGAAACTTAGTACAAATTTAGTACAATTTTTTAAAACACACACCGGGGAATACTCAGGCATAGTAGCTGTCGATGGAGGATCAATGGAAGAAACACCTGAGCTAGGTGGTCTGTCAGACATGGGAACTACCACAGGACCTGAGCCTCGCTGCAATAGTAGTGTTTCACATACATGTATGTATATAGTTATTTATTTAATTATACACAGTTTGTTAATTTAAAATATAATATTGATAAGTTTCAAAAGAAAAATTAAACTAGAATTAGATACATATGGTTTTAGGGTTAAGATATATTGGTTTACCCCATAAGGTGTGCCAACCTCTACAGCTGTCGATGCAAAACTCAATGTATCAAATCGTGATGTGGCCCTAGAGCGACTTGAGATCTGTACAACAAATAGTTTACAATTATATAAATTAATTCATTAAATTATTTATAAAAAATTTGATCTACATTCAAATTATACACTTGAAATATTTAATAAAATGTGGTCAATGTACCTGTGTAGGATTATCATCCGAATATAGTAGATCCAAGTATGACTCCACTCCGGCTGTAGCTGCATCTGATGTGGATGTAGGAGCAGGACCATAACACGGTTGATTGCAATTTGTACACAAATGTGCCCCTGACAGGCCTGGGGCTCTATGCTGAGATGCATCGACTCCTCCATGATGCTCTCCACCACTGAATTCAGCTGCCATGTGGGCAGCTTGTTCAGTGAGATTGCCTGAGAGTCTACTCAATGCTCCTAATGTCGACAAAACTGACTGCTGCTGAATAGGTGCAGGAATTGTGGGCAAAATAGGAGCAACCATAGGAGCAGGAGGAATAGGTCGATTAGGGTCAACTCGTGCCCTGGTCTGTGTTGTGGCATGCCACGACCAACACCCTAAAAATCTCTCATATCAAAATAATTGGGTTTTTGACCTAATTGAAACTCCACCCATAATTTTCTCAAAAAATATAGCGGCACCTCACAATTAGCATGTGGTGGGTGATCAAACACCATCCACCACCGATCCCAAAAATGTCTCGAAATCCCCTCATGCGTACACCATTTAATTGATATTCTTTTTTTTGTTGCAGCTATAGGTTGATCAGTTTTTGGGTGACGAAAAAATGGGGCTAATGTTTGTTTTGTAATGTGGAGGTCATGGATGTCTTTATATGAAAGACCATCCGCATAGAATTGCCTCCTCTTCTCCCGCCAAAGCTGAAATCTATTTAGGTCTGCATCGATAGACCTAACAGAATCAATAATGGTTTGCATCGAAGATGCAAACCGAACCACATGAGGAGGCATCAAGTGAGGTTGATTATTAATCAAATTAATGTTCTCCTCAATTGTATTAATATTTTCATTAATGTTTTGCCGCAATCGGGCCTCATCAAATGGAGGGGATGGGGGGTTTTGAGGTGGAGGGGATGGGGGGTTTTGAGGTGGAGGGGATGGGGGGTTTTGAGGTGGAGAGGGTGGGGGGTTTTGAGGTGGATCACGAGGTGGGGGGTTTTGAGGTGGATCACGGGGTGGGGGGGTTTCATAAAGAATGTCATCTATTAAAAATTCATCTAGACTCTGGTCATCCATTAGATCTGTCTCCTGCAAATTTTAAAATATGTAAATTCATATTAAAAACTTACAAATGTATAATTTCACAATTTATAAATATATATGTATATTGAAAACTTACAAACAAATATCTATAAATTTAAACTTAATCTAGAATAGATCTATAAATGATTTAGTTTAAAATATCCATGAATTCAGAGAGCACGTAATACTTGAAAATTAAACACATGCACAAGTTTATCATATAATATGATCAAATGATGATGCCTCATACCAATGTCTCCTTAAATTAATCCAACATTTCCCTAAAATATTATATTCTCCAAGTCCTACTTCATTCCTCTTTAACCATTTTTAGAGGGTTTTTGAACTATAGAATTGGTATTTATAGATAATTTATATGGAATAATTAGAAAAAAGATCTCACAAAAATTACCAAGAGGAAGTTATGCAAAAAATTACAACATAAAGCTATATCAAAGTTTTTAGATCATTAAATTCACATAGTGGACAAGGTTGCAGGTTCTAGGTCCTAGTCATACACCAAGGTGTCACTCTACCTAACAAGGTCTTGTCGTATCATCATTTTTCTCAAAATTATAATGGAAGTTACATTTTGACACCTTATATAGTCCAAATTTAAAAGTGCATGCCAAGTGTATTAGATTCCCATTTCTCTATTAATCAGGCTACTTCTAGCTTCTAAGTTAAGCTCAATTGTGACGGTGTGACTTGAAGATGTCTACGTGATGCCCTGACATTATAGGCTCTAAGTTAAGCTCAATTTTGTAAATAGTATTTCATTTCTATTCATTTATTGCTCTTAACTTAGAAAAGTTATATTTTCTAATTAATAGCATTATACTCAATTTGCTAGAGCTATCATTCCTATTTCTCTTCCTATATTAACTCCAATTTTACTATAGGCTTCTCATGTGTCTCAAAAGAGCGGTACAGATTATGACTTAATTGAACATTGCATGCTATTTTTATACTACATTTATTACCAATACTACATTTATAACAATAGTGACCTTGTTAAAGACTACATTTATACCAATACTACAACATGTTGTATTCCAACAATATGAGTTACCTTCTGCTGAAGTGTAAAAACCCTAAAATATCATTTTGAAACCTTATTAAATGTTAATTTCCAAACCCTAATATGAGAATTTGAAACCCTAAAATGTCATTTTAAAACTCTATTACATGAATTTTCAAACCCTAATACATCATTTTGATACCCTAAAAGGTGAAAAGTGAAGCCCTAAACATCTACTTTAGAACCCTAAAATTTATATTTGAAACCCTAAAATGTGGATGTCAAGTTCCCTAAGTTGTAAATTTGAAACTATAAAATGTGGATGTCAAGGGTAGAAGAATGTTTTCCTCAATATTTTTAAATGAACTAAGGGTAGGTGAAGGATCAAGGAATGATCCCAACTTCATATAAGATTGCGTGCATCGTATGTTGATATGCAACTATATTAATCCATCTACTAGAATCGACCCAAAACTAAATGAGAGTTAGCATAGGTCTACAAATGTCACCATTGCACTAGTTAATACATTGATGTTATCTAAATCATATTTAATTGTGAAACTAAAACAATCTAGCATGGGTTCAACATGAAGAGAGTAATAGTTGGTGAAGGAAAAGTGTCTAGTTTCTTTGACATCATAACACAAGCAATTCTCTTAATGTATCTTTTAGAACCACTATGCAGATTGGATCAAGAGTACCAAATTAGAGATGAACTTTGGAAACAAAGACTTGGGTCATAAATGCACAATTTATTGTGCATATAAAAACACATGTCTCTTTTTTTCTATCCATTGCATAGGAAAATGGCCAAGCGTCTCTTAGATGCCACCTCAACTAGGTTTAAGTTGCCATTAATAAACCACTATACTAGTAGAATGTCATAAGCAAGCCACCACTAAAGTAACATCCTTTCAGTCACATCATTTGAGGTATAGATATTGACACACTAAAACATTGATTCTCAATATTGAAAAGGACCCATAACCTACTTTGTTATATGGGTCACAAGTATGGGTAAAATAGTGGGGTTGCCAATTGGAATTAACAAATGTTCTAAGTGCCACCATGAAGTTGCTCATTATTATTGATTAAAAAATATTATCTTGCCATAGGACACATCACATTATTGGAAGCAAAAATCCAAGAAAAGTTTAACCTCTTGAAGACAAAGAATGTCTAGGGGGTAAATCTATATCAAAAATCCGACACCATATCCTCCATTAATTCATAAGGCAAGAGGGTCTAAGGATATTTCCTTGTAGTCCAACCATTGCAATGCAAAAAAATATTCTACTCAAATCTAATCTAACATTTTTTGGAGAAAAGGCTCCAAATTGCATCTATCATTTCTCAAGATCATATTATCCTTGTTTAACCTCCTAGGGGGGACTATATGAGACTGTCTTCCTCCATTTGGTTGTGACATGGTTGGAACTCCCAAATCCAATGAGAAAATAACACTCACTAGAAGAGGAACTTTCTTAAGAACTACTTGGCTTACTAAACTCTTTGAAGGAATCACTAAAGGAATATCGACCTAAGAGTTGATTATGAATCAGCTACTTGCTTTGCTTTATTATTGGCCTTAGCTAAGAGGATTTTACGGGTTATGTTGATTTGTCATTATCCTAAGGCCATGTGGGACTTGTTAAATGTGCTAGCCATGTAGTAGAGTTGGAAGTTAGATAGTTACTCTTATCCTTATTATGAACATTTCTATATTTTTTTACATTAGTCCACCCAAATTAAATTTTTCTTGCCTCAACATCTAGCTTGGAGGTTAGTTTAGGCTTGTGTGTAGCTAGAGTGTAGTCTATGTGACATGATGAAATCCCTTATTTAGGGAGAACAAACTTGTAAAGATCTATGCATGTAGTTGGGTCCATTGTGGAGGAGTTTGTTTGCATGGTTGGATTCCACAAAGGAGAAGAAAAGGAAGCCTTTGGTTACATTTTGGATGGCATGAAACCAAAAAATAACCAATTATACAAGTATTCTACTCAATCCATTTATATGCATTCTCAAAATTAGGCACCAAAATATGTTCAACATTTTGTGGGTTAATAGATAGATCCTCAAGGGAAGCAGGTAAAACAAGTATATAACTAGAACAACACAAGCTATAGAAAACACATCCTCATTGGTCCATCATTTAAATGTATCATGAAGGTATCAAGGATGGAAGGATCACATGCCACAAAAGATTATCCAAGCTTCTAGATAGGTTGAATCAAAAAGGTATATATCACTATTTACATGCTCAAACCATAATCAAGATATGATAGGAAAAGATAAACAAGGATGAATGCAAACCATAGGTAAATCTATTTAAGAAAAAGATAAAAGTGATAAATTAGATCTAAGAACTGTAATTAAAAAAAGACCAAACCAGTACTATAAAATCCTAGGTGATGGAATGTCAAGTTCACTAATAAATATAAAGGAAATCCATTTGACTATTACTGGATACAATTTCAATACATCAACAGTTGTGTTACAGAAAATGAACCCCTAGTCAATGATCATAGTGCCTTACACTTGAAGATGATTGGGGTCCATTAGAATTTATATCTTATAGTTTTGGTGAGTATCATGTGGATCTTAAAAGGCTTATATGGTATTCCATTATTAAATACATATGACCAAATATCGTTCTATTTTAATATGGACCCTTACATAATGTGATATTTCATAGAATGGAAAGAGTCTAGGAGTTTAATATGGTTCATATGTACACTAGAGTGAAAACTATGGTTAGGTTCACAAATAAATGTAAAGGAATATCATTTAACTATTATTGGATATAATTTCGATATATCTAACAATTAAGTGACACAAAATTAACCCCTAATCAATGATCATAATGTTTTACAAGAAGATGATTTGGGTCCATTATACTTTATGTCTTATATTTTTGGTGATAGCAACCTTACTGGCATATCAGACAGGAACTTCTAATAGCCAACAATGACAGATATCAAAGATAGGGTATAGTCTTATAGCCAACAATTTTCATCTTCAAACTTATCCCTTTTATCATTATTACATATACTAATTTGGTTTTTTAGGGTTTAAGGTTTAGGTTTTTAGGGTTTGTAGGACAACATGGTTTTAGGGTTTATAGTTTGGTTTTTTAGGGTTTATAGTTTACATTTTTTGAGTTTGCAGTACAACATGGTTTCAGGGTTTATAATTTGATTTTTTAGGGTTTATAGTTTAGGTTTTTAGGGTTTGTAATGTACAACAGGGTTTTAGGGTTTATAGTTTAATTTTTTTAGGGTTTGCAGTAACATGGTTTCAGGGTTTGCAGTAACATACAATCACAAAATTCTAATAATAAGTAAAATGCTTAAATAACAAATAAAACCCTAATTTTCATTTTAACCCTACAATTAGGAAAAAAAAAATTAAAACAAGCTAAAGATAGGTAGAGAACCAACCTGGAAGAGCTCGAGGGTGACGAGGTGGCGGGAGGAGGTGAGAGGGCAACAAAAACTCTGTTGTTTTCTTTGTTTGGGCTTTGGCAACGCGTACCCGTTATTGGCTATCCGCTGTCGCTATCGGCTTCTGTGGGTGAAAATGAGCCCGCAGAGGTCTTTTTTCAAAATATATAATTTTTTGAAAACGGGTACCCGTTACTAAACGGGTACCCGTTAAGAAACGGGTACCCGTTTAGGTTCAGGCGCCCGTTCCTAAACGGGTACCCGTTTCTTTGAAAACGGGTACCCGTTACCGGTGGCTTTTTTTTTGCCCGCGCGACTTCCCCTATATGTGGACCGAGTTTCTTGCGGGTACCCTTGTACAATCTTTTGTAGATTAATACAAACATTAGGCCTCTTTCCAATGTGGAGTTTTTTTACCCACACAGGTTTTATCCATGTTAAACACTATGTCATTGTGTCTTGTGTTGAGTTCTTCATGTTTGGCATTTTCTCTATAATGGGTTTTATGTTTTGTTTATGTTTTGTTACAATCTCCATTGTTAATGCACACTTAAAGATTGTTGAAATTTATCTTGAATCAGATTTCCATTGAAGTAGTGTTGCTTTCATTTCTAACATTTGGTATCAGAGCCTGGCCATCTTTGACTCTTGGGTGGTAGTGTGGAAGCTTTAGCTGCAATGGGAGATTTGGTTGTGTTTGTTTTGCAGATCTTGTGTTGATATTATGGCTAGATCCATCGTTGCATCAACCTCTCATTTGGACATTGAGAAGTTCAACGAAACGGGGTATGAGTTGTGGAAGCTGAAAATAAAATATTTGTTAGAAGAAAGAAACCAATGGTTGGTTGTTCAAAAAGAGAAGAAACCTGATGATGTCTCTTCGGATGAGTGGGCAAAACTGGATAAGAAGGCACGAGGAACCATCTGTTTGTGTCTTTTAGATTCTATGTTATTGAATGTCACAAAGGAAGAGACCGCACAACAATTGTGGAAATGGTTGGGTGAGATCTACTAAGCCAAGCGTATGGTAAATAAACTTTACTTAAAAAGAAAAATGTTTTCCTTGAAAATGAAGGAGGGAGAGTTAGTTGCAAAGCATTTAAATTCATTTAATTTGTTGATGAGTCAGCTTGGTTCAGTAGATGTTGAGGTTGATGAGGAAGATAAATGTATCTTACTTCTTTGTTCTTTACTTGAGTCATGGGAGAATTTTATCCTTGCTATCACTACTAACCTCACAGATCCAAAGTTAGATGCCCTTGTTGCAGTTTTATTATCACAGGAATCAAGGAAGAAGAGTTTGGATAGTTCAGGGGATGCTCTCAGTGTCAAGGGAAGGTTTAAGGAAAGAGGACCTAAAGGAGATCAGAAAGGGGCTAAGGACAAGTCCAAGGGCTGGTCTAAGACTCCTGGTAAAAAGAATAGAGTTAAGTGTTGGAACTGTGGTAAAAGGGGACATGTGAAGGAGTGCAGAAACCCCAAGAAATAGTGGGAGAGTGCTTCAAATAAGTCCTCTTCGATGCAGGTGAAGATGTTTTACTTTCTGCATGTAATGTTGTTTCTAATGATCACTAGTTGGTTGACTCAGGATGCTCGTTTCATATGACCCCGCATCAGGAATGGTTCTCCACATATGAAGAATATGATGGAGGTAATATCTACCTTGGTGACAACTCTTCATATCCAATTGTCATAAAAGGAAAGGTATTGTTGTGTTGTAGTGATGGGAGGATTAAAACCCTCCCTGGTGTTTTACATGTTCCTGAATTAGCTAGAAATCTAATTGTAGTTTTGAAGTTGAATGATTTTGGAATGCATGTGACATTTGACAAGCATGGTTGTAGATTGGTGAGAGGGAACTTGGTGGTAGAGAAAGGGAAGAGATTTAGGAACTTGTTTAAGCTTGAAGCCACTACAATTTGTAATGCCTCTTATGTTTCTAAGGCTTCTAAAAACACTTGTATGTTGTGGCAGCATAGATTGGGCCACACAAGCAATAATGTATTAAAAACTATTAAGAATAAAGAATTGTTGGATGGTTTCTCTTATTCTAATGAGCACTTTAATTTCTGTGAGCATTGTGTGTTTGGTAAACAAAACAGGAAATCATTTCCTTCAAGAAGCAATAGAGCAAAAGAGAAATTAGAAATTATTCATACGGATATGTTTGGACCTGTGGATAATGAATCTATTGGAAAATCTTGTTATTTTGTCACCTTCATTGATGATGTATCCAGATATTCATGGATTTATTTTATGAAACATAAATATGAAGTTTTCACTAAGTTTAAGGAATTCAAAGTCTTAGTAGAGAACCAATCAGGTTTAAAGATAAAAATATTAAGATTTGACAATGGATGGTAATATTGCTCTAAGGAATTTGATGAGTTTTGCAAGCATGCAGGTATAATCAGACAAAAGACGACTTCGTATACAGCACAATAGAATGGTGTTGTAGAAAGGATGAACTGAACAATTATGGAAAGGGCCAGAAGTATGCTTAGTGATGCATAGTTGGATAAATGCTTTTGGGTAGAGGTTGTGTGTACTGCTTTCTACTTGATAAATAGATCTCCTTGTAAGGCTCTTGTTTCAACACCTTATGAAGTGTGGATAGGTAAGAAACCTTCTATTTCACATTTAAGGGTTTTGGGCTATGAGGCTTTTGTTCATGTGCCTAAGGAAAAGTGATCTAAGTTGGATCCAAAGGCTAAAAAGTGTACATTCATTGGATATGGTGATAATGTCGAAAGTTATAAGATTTGGAATCCACTAACCCGCAAGATTATCTTTTCTAGAGATGTTATTTTTAGGGAACTTAGAGCTATTTATGAATCTGAGTAGCCAAAAGAAAAAGAAGAAAAGGTAAAGAAGGTGCACTTTCATTTAGAGCAGCAAGATGCACCTCAAGAAGAACAAAATGATGGATTGGATGGTGAAGAAGAAGAAGAAGATTCAAGTAGTTTTGATGAAGATGAATCTGTTGTGATAGAAGAAGTTGGTGCAGATGATCATGCAGAAGAACGAGTAGAGTCTCTTACTCCACCCTTGAGGAGACCCACAAGACAACGAAATCTAGTTGACAGGTATATCCCACCATATTTCCATTGTGTATATGCTTTATTGAGTACTAATGATGAACCTATATCCTACAGGGGAGCTATTTTTGCAGATGATAGTGAGTCTTGGCAATTAGCCATGCAGGAGGAGATGATGGCTTTAGACTCTTGTAACACTTGGGATCTTGTTCATTTGCCCAAAGGAAAAAAGGCCATAGGTTGTAAGTGAGTCTTCAAGAAGAAGTTTGGAGTAAAAGGGTCATTGGAGAAGTACAAGGCTAGAGTGGTAGCCAAGGGGTACTCCCAGAGAGAGGGAGTTGATTTTGGTGAGATATTCTCTCCTGTTGCTAAATTGACTTCTATTAGATTTATTTTATCCATTGTTGCAGCTTATGATTGGGAGATTGAGAAAATGGATGTTAAGATTGTGTTCTTTCATGGAGATCTTGAGGAAGAAATATATATGCAACAGCCTATAGGTTTTGAGGTAAAAGAATAAGAACATTGGGTTTGCAAGTTGAAGAGGTCTCTCTATGGTTTAAAATAGTCCCCCAAAATGTGGTATCAAAATTTTGACTCATTTGTTTTGAAATTGGGTTTTGTTAGAAGCGAGGAGGATCATTGTGTTGATGATTCTACACTGGTTATTGCTTTGTATGAACTGATGATATGTTTTTTTTCAACAATACTAAGGGTATGATCAGTGAGATTAAAGCCCAACTTTTAGGTGCATTTGAGATAAAAGATCTTGGTGCTACAAGGTATATTTTGGAAATGGAGATCAAGAGGGATAGAGTTAACAAAAAGCTTTGGTTGTCACAAAGTATGTGTTCATATTATTTTACAGAGGTTTAGTTTGCAGGACTGTAACCCAGTTAGAGTTCCTTTACCCATTGGTACTAATCTTTCATTAGATATGTGTCCAAAGACTGAGGATGATTTTGAAGATATGTCTAATGTGTCATATGCTAGTGCTATAGGGAGTTTGATGTATGTAATGGTTTGCACTAGACCAGATAGTGCCCAAGCAATGGGAGTTTTGAGCAAATTTATGTCTAACCCTGGTAGACAGCATTAGAACTATACGAAGAGGGTGTTTAAATATCTTGTAGGTACTCCTAATCATAAAATAGTTTATTTTGGTATTGATAGTGCTGATAAATCTTTAGAGATACAAGGTTTTGTTGATGCAGATTGGCTAGGTGACTTGGATAGTCGAAGGTCCACTAGTGGCTATGTGTTTACTCTGTTTGGAGGTGTAGTGAGTTGGATGAGTAAGAGACAGCCCACAGTTGCTTTGTCCACCACAGAAACAAAGTATATGTCTGCAACTCATGTCTCTAAGGAGGCAGTTTGGTTGAGGAGACTGTGTACAAGTATTGGTTTTGATTGTAGGATCATTTAGATTGGTTGTGATAGCTAGAGTGCTATTTGTTTGGCAAAGAATCCCATGTATCATGCTCAGACTAAGTATGTTGATGTTTAGTATCACTTTGTTTGAGAGTTGGTTGCAAATAGAGAGATTGAATTGAAGAAGATAGACACTCAGGAGAATGTTGTAGATTCATTGACCAAGCCTGTGAGTACAGAGAAGTTCGTATGGTGCAGAGAGGCCATGGGCCTTATTTCTAGTGCCTAATTACTTTCTTTTGATTTCCTATGGATTGATTTACAATGTATAACGTCAAGTGGGAGAATGTTGGGATAAGGTGCCATTAACCTTGTAAATCCCAATATTGTATTTATTCCATTTATTATATGTAATTTGTAATTATCCATGAGGAGTTGTACTAGTTTCACTGGCAGGGGTAATTTCAGAGTAATTGGAGGTAATTACGGAGTGACTTTTACTGTTGGCAAATGTAAAAACTCAAAGTAAATGAGGGTAGGAATTTTCCCTTGTAGAATCTACTATATTTGGCATGTATGACAACTGTCATAATGTTTGGTAAGTGAATCTATGACAGTTGCAAGTTGTCATAAGATTCTGTGATTATATGACGTATATGACGGATATGTTAGTTGTATATTTTCTATGTTTAGCCCAAGGTTCCTATCTTGGAAAGATACTGTTTTGTGGAATCTATGATAGTTATGATGTGTCATAAGATGTTGTAAGAGGCCAAATTTAGTCTTGGTTGCCCAACCTTTGCATGGTTTTTTTGGACAAGTGGAAGGTGCTTGTAAGATAACATTTAATGTTTGCATGTTGGGGAATCTCATGAGAGAGAAGGTGAATGCCTAAGATGAGTTGGAAAACATTTCTATAAGTATTTTACCATGTATTTGTTGCTGCAATATAGATTTTAGGTACTCAGGTGCTGTAGGAATGCTATCGGATTGAAGATTGAAGGAGAGATTGGTGGTGTTGGTGTATTCTACAATCTTTTGCAGATTAATACATCATTGAGCCTCTTTCATATGTGGAGTTCTTTTACCCGCAAGGGTTTTCTCCACGTTAAACACTATGTCATTGTGTCTTGTGTTGAGTTCTTCATGTTTGGCATTTTCTCTATAGTGGGTTTTATGTTTTGTTACAATCTCCATTGTTAATACACACTTAAAGATTGTTGAAATTTATCTTGAATTAGATTTCCATTGAAGTAGTGTTGCTTTCATCTCTAACATTTTGTAGATCAATCAATCTACTTTGAAAAAATATACTTTTTTAAACATTTCAATTAGTGTTTATATTTTATTTTTTATTTCTACTAAAAGTAGTTGATCAGCACCAAAATATGGTGTTGATTGTCCTCTCAAGAGAAAATAGTAAAGTTTATCAAAAAATATTGAAAAAAATATGATGCACTAGAGGAGAGATTCCTTGTCAAGATGACATAATTTTTTTCCTATTTTGGATAAAGAATGAAGACAAAAGTTGACGTCCCATTGAAACAGTTGTGTTTCATTACACATAACTTCCAAGATTTATTTAAAAATATATATTTATCAAATTGGGGAAGAAAATAATCCATGCTCTAAAGTTTTGAGCTATGAATACACAAAAAAAATATAGAAGGAAAATAAATGAAATTTATTATATAAAGTGTGACATCTCATTCAACCTTATTTTTCAACATTTTATCAACAACTAAATTATAGTGTCAATTTTACAAAATACTACATTTAAATAATTTTTTAAATTTTTTTTCAAAAATAGAAACATAAAAAACACTAAAAACTCTACATTTTATTGTTTGACATTATTTTAAAATTCAAAACGTATACGTCACTTTGTAGTGATTCAAGTTAAAAAGTTAGATCAGTGTTGGTTGTTTTCTTTATAAAAGTGTGACATAGGTTTGTGCTTTTACCCTACCCCTCCTGCTCTAAACTAAGATACATAGGAATGCATCAATCCAGTAGTGCCCAAAGCCTCATTCTTTGATCTGGATTGATGTTTTAAAGGCTACCTCTCAAGGGGAGTAGCTAGATGTTGCCAATATGTGTTCCTGACACAGAGCAATAAGTGTTACAGTGTTGATGAAAGAGAAACTTTAGTTAGATCAGAGCAGCAAAGTGCAAGTATGTGCCCTTTGCCATTAATATCAAAGGGGGAGAGAAATTATGTGAAAAACTCAAGGAGAGAAAGAGTACGGATGTATAAAGAGAAAGGGGGAGAAGGTAGTCAATGCAGAATCTTGTCTTGATGGTCTTCACAATTTTTCACATCATATGTTTCCATCAATGACAAAGGGGGAGATTGTTGCAAGTATGTGCCTAACTAGTGTTGTCATTGATGTCAACATATCTATGTTGTCATTGGTGTCAACTGTGCTCTTGTTTTGATGCTTGCTTGTATCAAGTTAAGTTGCCTTGTACTGGCCTATGTAAGTGTTGAAGATATTAAGTAAGTGGTCTTGATATTATGTTTCCAAGTGCTTTTCAGAAAATTTGCTCTCCCAGTGGGAACGGTGTGTTGAAGAGTATCTTTGTTTACAACAGAACAGTCCAATAGTTTGCTCTGCATTTCCTGTAGAATGAATATCTTTGTCTGCAGATTGGAATTCATTTAGAGGCATGTCTAAATATGCTATGTTTCAAGATTGAGCCTCCGGTATGAAGATTTGAAGGAGTTTTGTTCACCAGAGTAAGAACTATTTTTATGTGCATTCAGTGGTGACAGGGAGAAAGTATTTTGCTCTGTATTCCTCTGCATTAAAGTATTATGGTTTGCAATTCTAAGAGTTAAGTCTAGGATGATTTTGTGTGTCTTCAACTCAAATGGTTTGTGATTTGGTGGTCCGCAAGTGATCTTTTCTTTATTACTGTGGCTGACAATGTTGTTTAAGTGCTCTAGTTTGAAGAATCTTCTTGACAAAGTGGTTAGAGGTTGTGTGGATGTTCTTGGTGATTACAATGTGCTTGTTCTGATTGGTTCATGAAGAGTAATTTAGATCGTGGATGAAGACTATTTCTAAAGACTTAGTGTTAACTCCAAGTCTTGGCCAACCTGGTTGTTTTCACTACTTGCGGAGATGCATTGAAGATTGTGGAAGTGTGTTGTGGCATGGAAGATTGCACTTGAGTGCCAGCTAAGGCATAACATGATCCACATACATCTTTTCCTTAGCTAATTTTGTTTAGGTCCAGACCTATTTCTATGTATGTTTGTAATGCTGACCTTGGAGATTGGTCCAATGGTTGATGAATGTAATGCCGACCTTGATATACATTCCAAGGTTGATGAATTGTATAAAAACATGTAATGAAGTTGTGAAAAAGATGTCCTTGTGTGAAAATCTAAAGATAAGTGAAGAAGTGTAAGAAGAGCAGAGCAGATAAGTTGTATTGTGCTTCAATGGAACTGAACTCAGGCATGGAGTAGATGTTATCAAATCAGTTCACAAACCTTTGGCAGTGAGCCACCCCTTGGCAGTGAGTTGATCTTGGCAGTGAGCATTTTTGGGTAGTGAGTCCTAAGGTAGTGAGCCTCTAATTTTCGGTATTGCTATAACATATTATTTTGTGAGCTAACACTCACTGTAGTTTTTCCCTTATAGAGTTTTCCACGTAAAAAATCTTGTCTCATACGTTGAATGTGTGATTGTGCTTAAGCTTTTGATTTCATGCTTTCATGCTTAAATCATAATAACAGTGATTAATATATTGATGTGTTGATGTCTATAAGAAGTTAAGTTTTGGTGATAACTGATTCACCCCCCCTCTCAGTTGTCTTATGCATTTCAACAGTGTGAAGTATGCGGTGGAGGTCAGAGTTATGTTCTTTTTCCTTCCTTTGAGGAAGGTGAAATGAGGAAAGCGCGATGGCTGACCCCCGACAATTATAAGGTATTTCGCCATTCCGCAGAGCATTTTGGTGGGCCCACCAGTTGGCTAGCGAAATAGAGGAAAATGGACATGTGTTAGTTGCGATGAAGGGAGAAGGTCTAACGGCCACCCCCAGCATTTTCAAATTTTTACTAAGTGTTTCGGTGGGTGGGAGTCAGAGCTTCATCTTTATTTCTTCTTCATTGGAGAGGTAAAAGGTGGAAGCCTGAGGGTCAAAGTCCGCCTAAAGGTCTAAAGAATATTCTAAGTATATCGGACTTCAAGGGTTGGAGTTGTGGTGTTTTCTCCTCTTCCTTTTGGAGGATAGAACACCTTAAGCCCGAAGTCTGAAACTCTAATTTTTTAGAGATTGGCTTCTTGGCCTTCCACACTCCTCCAATCGCCTAGGAATGCGCCAACAACATCCACAATGGTACAGATAGAAGTCAAATGCCTCAAAATGGAGAAGGAGAATGATACACCGGGAATGTTGTCAACATTGGAAATGGTTAATTCCCTAAATGCATGCCATGATTGTAAGGATGCATAAATGTAGATTTTGTACTCAGCATTAATGGGTTGCAGGCCAAGATTGTGCAGGGTGTTCAAATAGTGAAATTCTTCAATGCATAGAGGAAAAATCAAATAAGTTAGAGGTTGCAAGTGGGAAGGAGATGATTAGAGGCTTCCCTCATTATTGCTTAAAGTACATTTGGAGTGCAAGTGATATTTGACAAATTGATTGTAGAGGCTGCATGACATGGATCTCAATCCCAACATGCAAATCAACTGACAGATTGGAATTGGACTTCAATGCAATTTGGGTGCAGTCCTTTGTTGGGTATGGCACATGGGGGACTGCAGTCAACTTGAATTTAATTGCTATATATGCAAGGTTGAGATTCGTGTTAAGTGGGGGTCATTTTTGGCATTTTTCTCAGTAAGGTTGTGAGCTCCAAGGGGCAGACTGAAAAGGATATTGAGTAGGCTTTGTTTATACATGAACCAATCATGAAGTGCATGTAATACAATTAAAATCTTTGTATCAAATTGTTGTTTTTCTCCACTATTGTAGGTGTTTTTTTAGTAAGTTGTAATCGCAATTCTAGTTTTCTTTTACCACATTTTGTGGTATGATTGTAATTTCTAATTTGATGAATGTGACAGTTCTTAATTCATTCCCAACCTTTGTGAATGATCATTTCAGTATTGCATAGGGAAAAATGTGGTATGGTGTGTGATTCTTAAGTATTTTTAATAATCTGATAGTGATTTCTTTGCATTTGATTCATCAAATAGGTAGTTATACACTTATGTGTGATTGTTTTCCTCTATTTTACATTAGACTTTGCATCCCAATGGATAAGCACCAGTCTAAGTAGCCTTAGACCACCCATCTTCAAAACAAAAACTTTACATCTTAACTTAGAAGTAGAAGTAGGACCTTCATGCATCCTCATTATATAGGATTACATTTATCAGCTATATAGGGGTCATACAATAGCCATCTTTTTTAGTTTAGTGACAAATTTAGGGCTAAGAGAGCATTCAGGGTTTGGTTATTCTTATTTTTAGTTGTTCATCTAGTTTGATTTTAATACCTACTCAGGTATAAAACCCCTAGGAATATCCCTCTAGAGTTTAAGTTGAGCTCGAAGAGCAGAGGAGTTTGCCCGCTCCTGTAGTTGGCTAAAATCACCCAAAACTTGTTGACAAACCTCTTCCTTTCACCCTAACAATAATCCCTAGTCTAGGTGATTTAGGAAAGTTTTAGAGTTTTGTGTTGCTGTAATTTTGGGAACCAACATAGACCATGGATGCAGACTGTCAATTATAAGGGTCTTCATTTTCATTGCAAGAGATGTTACACCATTGGACACCTCACTTCATATTTCCCTCTCCAACACCATAATAAGGCTAAGGCAACTTGGTGGAGGAACTTCCTCCATGACCATTTGACTATTGGTGATTTTATTGAGGATGATGAGTACTCGGTGGATCCTATTGAGTTCATTCCCTCTAGGTTTGTTGTGAATTTTGAAACTCCTAATAGACTATCTCTTATATCAAGTGTGTTTGCTTCAGTGGAGGCCTTAGTTATGCAATCTGTTCCTCATCTAACCCACACTAGGGCTCAATTTTTTATGAAGGATAGTTCTCCCCTCTCTCCTCATTCTGAATCCATGGAAGATGATTTTTCATGGAAGATTGTTCAAAGAAGGAAGAAAGGTCTTCCAAAACATGTTTGTGCTTCCCACACTCAAGTCACCAGTGGTCAGAAAGAAAGATTGAAGCCTGAGGTTGTGTAGTTGGTTTCCCTTGGTCTTTTTTGGTTGGCACCTTGGCTATTGCTGTGAGGGTTTGTTGTGGAGTTCATTGTTGTGATTGTTTTGTTATGTTTTAGCTATCCTTTTGGCCTAGTGTAAAGGGTTTTGGGTCCCCTTCAAAACCTAATTTACCTCTAATAAAAAACTAGTATAAAAAATAGATCAATTTGCCTATCATGTTACATACCCAACTTTTCATTTAGCATAATCCTACTTTTATGTGGTAAACAGCATAATTAATCATAGATTAATGATTTGATGTTTGTAGAGAATATCAAGTAGAATCATTAATTATATAGATATTGATTGATGTTTAGATTAGACATGAGATTACATATTGATAAGATTATTTTTATCATAATGTTTTATGAATCAAATGATGATACACTAATCATGGTTATATGGTTGTGAGTGTAATCAGGAAAAGAATCTTCTTCCAAGGATAGAAGGAGAGTATCACCCAAGAGAAGGAGATAGATGTTGGGAAAAGGTTAGATTTCCATCTGAGTATAAAAGTTAATCTTTCGTGAACCCATGCAAGATAGGGTGAGTTTAAGTCTTTTGGACTTGTTAAGTTGATTTCAATTCAACCAATGTCGGTAAGACGATTTGAGATCTCTCGATGTCATCTATGTTGATTCGACTAGATAATGTTCTCATAATGGTCATTTAGTCGATAAGTAACCCTTTTTGGTTGTCGAGTTTTCCATTGTTTACTTATCTATTTCCTTATTATATTTTGTGATTATCATTTAAATATTATATTTAAGGCCTAATATGGTGAAGAGGGGGAGTGAGAATTGACCCCATAGTCGCATATTATTGATGCCACCCTAACGATGATATTACAATTTAATGATACCTTGGATTATTTTGGTAATCCTATAACATCTTTAGATGTAAAGGATTCTATGTGTGATATAATTATCTATTATCCTTATAATGGTCGAGCACCTTCTTATAATAAATTATATGTCTTTTGTAGTCAGTTGAAACACTATCCATGATGAGGGGAGGCCGAGGTGAAGCTTATCATAAGCTTAATCATCACAGCTTACTCTCGAATGGGAGATATGGACCTTATGGAGTCTTGAAACCCGTGAGGTGGCAGAGGTTGGTGTAACTATTTTACCCACTTTCTTATGGAAAGGTGGCAGTTTTGGTGTGGCGTGCGGGATAATGCATGCAAAGGGAAAAAGATTGTGAGTCTTTTGTTTTTTGGGGATTATTGTTGTCCTCACGATTCTCAGGCGAGAGCAAAAATGAAAGGCTACATGAGTAGTAGGTTTGGGAGATTGTGAGCTCACAAGATAGAGCTACTATCGACCATGATAGATATCATTTCCAGAAGGTCGTAACTTAACTGCAATACCTTTCATACATAGGTATGATTATGAGACACTACCGTGTGCTCCAAACTATGAAATATAATCATAGATATCACTATTGTAATCTTTGTAGGAGTACAAACAACACTGAGAGGGGGGGTGAATCAGTATTGTGTCTAAAACAATATTTTAATTATTTTCAAAACTTAACGGATAACTTTATCAAAGAGATGAATCATAACTCAAATGTTCAACCAAGAAATCATACAAGATATGAGATCAAGACACAAAAGTTTATACGAGAGGAAAACCCTCCTGGGATAGAAAAACCTCTCAAAAATACCTCAGTAACTTAAGCACAAGAATCAACATTTACAAGGCCTCACTGGCTGATAAGTGTCTTACTGACATATCTAGGTCTCATTGACCAATTTAGGTCTCACTAACCAATACAATTATATTGATCCCAAATAACTCAACTCAGGGGGTTACCCTGATTCTCTTTGATATAAAACTTTATTTCTCCTTATATTTTCACCTGATACAAAACCTTTTCAATTTTTACAAGAACCAATATGAGATGTCTCTGTAAATATATATCTACAATAATTATGTCTTCAAATCTTCTAACTTGCAAATCTCCTTTGCTTACCATACCATCTTCAACACCTGACTTGATGCTACACACACCAAACAATCTTGAGCAAGAAAAATACTATAAAATATCCTCTTTCAAATCAATTCATTAGATACACAAAATGACAGCTAATCCTTGTCTTTGAATTAGTCTTGAAGTCTGCATATACTCAATACAAATTCTTTGCAAAAATTATTTACACCTTTTTCAACACATCAACACTAAGCCTTTTAACCTGCTAAGCAGGTCAACTCAAAAATAGACCAAAAACACTTGACGTTCAATCTAGGTTTTTTTAATAGGATTTAGAAGTTTTGAATGAGGATTTTGATGCCTTATCATATGCATTTTAGCTCAACATACTGAATGATGAGAACTCTACACTATTCACAGAGACTCCATACCACTATCATAAGCTATAAGAGGATTAATTCATAGATATCAAATATGATTTGACTTCTTGATAATGAAACCATTGAAAAACACAATCCTTGAAGACCAATGCCATTATATTGTCATAGGATTCAAAAAATATCAAATTTCTACTGAAAAGCAACTAATTCAGATAAGCCCACTGTTCACATTGTAGCCAAAGACATCTACATTATAAATGGCACTTAAATCCACTCCAAATCCAATACCTTTGCAAGAATATGAAAATAATAAGACCCCTAGCATTGAAATTCCATATGAATATCATCAGAGGATCAAGAGAGCATGTGCCCAACAATTGTATGCCAAAAAACAAATAAGTGCCAAGAACCATGAGGACCATCTGCACCTTGAAGACCATCTGCACTTTGAAGATCATCTACAACATGAATGCACAAGAGACAACCAATTTGTGCCAACAACCATTTTGACATCAATGATAAAGACAATCAAACCAAACTAATAAACTTCCCTTTTGTCTTGGCATTGATGTCAAAACACAAAAAACACATAGTTTTAAGACATTTGGCATTGAAGCCCATTCTAACTCCCCCTTTTTGGCACTCAACAACAAGAGCTTCACTTTAATTCATTTGCAATCCCTATTTGTTGACCCTCTATTCCATTCACTCACTAAGTAAAGATTGAACATGTTGTCACTGTCCTCTGACTGATAGCATATAATGTCCACTGAGTTTTGACTGAAATTAATAGTCATAAGAGCACTGTCCAGTCTTCATCTCTGCCTTTAGCCTTTATATTATATAGAAAACACTGCAATATTAATGTTATTGACCAATATGAAAACACTGATACAAGGACAATCACCATTAGAGAGTATATAAAGCACTAAAGTTTGATACACACAATTGTCTTTTCTACCATACATAAGGCTTTCCTTGACTAAAATCATAGTAACATAACAGCAAGTCTACACCACTGTCAAGTACTGTAGTTACTCCCCGTATACATAATACACCAATTGAAAAAAAAATATGATACCAACCAAAGTCAAGACACTCAATGTCACATCAAAAGTTGAAGCTAGATAGCTCTATACCTTAAAAACAAACTGTCCAATCACTTCAAAAAACTTTGAAAAAACAAAAACAACTGCAACATAATTGGATTTTAGGACTTCATGAGATAACCAAACACTCCCCCTGAATCCAACAACAACATCAACTTATTGAAGAGAAGAAAGGGACAAAACCCCAAGCCTTTGTCTTAGGGATTCAAATACCTCTTTAGGCAATGGCTTTGTAAAATTATCAGCTAGTTGATCATTTGTACGTACATAATCCAACACCACTTCATTAGCAATCACCTTTTCTCTTAGAAAATGATATCTAATGGCAATACGCTTAGTCCTAGAATGCATGATTGGATTCTTGGACATATTGATGGAGCTTTTATTGTCACAAAGACTAGATATAGGTTTAGCTACCTCCACTTTGATGTATTGGAGAGACTAAACCATCTAAAGTACTTGTGTACAACATGAAGATGTTGCAACATATTTAGCTTCAGCAGTAGATAAAGAAACACACTCTTGCTTCTTACTATGCCAGGCTACCAACCTCCCACCAAGAAAGAATGTTTCTCCACTTGTGCTCTTTCTATCATCAAGACAACCTGCCCAATCAGCATATGTATATGCAAGAAGAGTGAAATCATTGTGTCTAGGATACCATAAACCAAAATCAAGAGTAACCTTAACATATCTAAAAATCCTCTTAACAACATTTAAATGAGATTGCTTAGGAAAAGCTTAGAATCTTGCAACTAAACAAACTGCCTGCATGATATCAGGCCTAGAAGCAATAAGATACAAAAGGCTGCCAATCATGGATCTATAGAAGGACTGATCTACCTTAGGTGAATCATCATTTTTGCTTAGTTTGTGCCCTATTTCCAAAGGAGTACCCAATGGTTTGCATTGATCCATTTGAAACCTCTTAAGCATTTCTTTAGCATACTTATTTTGTGAGATGAAAATCCCCTTTTCAAGTTAAGAAACCTGTAAGCCAAGGAAGAAAGACAACTCTCCCAACATAGACATTTCAAACTCTGACTTCATGATGTTAGGAAATGAATGACTCATATCATCATTATTACTTCCAAAAATGATATCATCAACATAAACCACAACAACCAAGATATCCTCACCTTTGGTTATATAATACAAATTGCTGTCCACACCTCCTTTAGTAAATCCCTACTCTTGCAAGTACTTATCCAGCCAATAGTACCATGCTCTTGGGGCTTGTTTCAAGCCATACAAATCCTTTTTCAATCTATATACATGGTTTGATTTGTCTTTGCATTCAAAACCTTCCGGCTGCTCCATGTAAACCTCTTCTTCAAGATCGCCATTTAGAAAGGTTGATTTGACATCCATTTGGAACACCTTGAAATTCTTATAGACTAAAAAAGCTAAGAACATTCTTATTGCTTCTAATCTAGCCACAAGTGCAAAAGTTTCATCAAAATCAATCCCTTCAATTTTAGAATAACCTTTGCAAACCAATCTAGCTTTATTTCTAATGACTTTACCTTTGTCATCAAGCTTGTTTCTAAACACCCACTTTGAACCAATAACATTTTTACCTTCAGGTCTTGGCACAATTTCCCATGTCTTGTTCTTCTCTATTTGATACAATTCCTCTTCCATAGCTTTAATCCATGCTTCATCCTTGCTGGCCTCAACATATGTTTTTGGTTTCATTTCTAATATGAAGAATACATGTGCTTGATTACTTGCAGTAGAAAATTTTCTTCTTATTAACACACCAGCATCTTTTTCTCCTATTATCAGCTCTTTTAGATGATCTCATTGCAATGTTCTTGATGGAGTTTTACTTTGGGTTTCAATGGATTTTTCAAGAGTCTCTTCTTCCACTTGAACTTCCTCTTCTTTTTCAGCATGATGTTCTTCTTCTTTATTTTCAATCAACTGCACACATGGCTGCAAATTCTCATCCACCTTTACATTACTACTTTCTATCACCCTTTTGAGTCTCTTATTGAAACATTTATAGGCCTTACTATGTGTAGAGTAGCCTGGAAAAATGCCTTCATCACACCTAGACTCAAAACTTCCTAAATTATCACCATCTCTCTTGATAAAACATTTACTACCAAAAATTTTGAAATAACCCACATTAGTTGTCCTACCATACCATAGTTCATAAGGCATATGATTAGATTTTACCCTTAGTTGAACTCTATTTAAAATGTATATTGTTGTATGGATACCTTCTTTCCAAAAAGAATTGGGCAGATCAACATCATGAAGTAGTGTCATTGCCATCTCCTTTGCAGTCCTATTCTTTCTTTCAGCTACTCCATTTTGTTGTGGAGTTCTAGGGGCAAAAAATTGTCTTTTGATTCCATGTTTCTCACAATACTCAATGAACTCCTTTGATGTATACTCTTCATCATTGTTTTATCTTAGACATTTGAGTTTGTAATTAGATTCCTTCTCTACCATCTTCTTGAAGATCCTAAACCTGTCAAAAGCTTCTGATTTGTGTTTCAAGAATGTTACCCAAGTCATTCTAGAGAAGTCATCAATAAAGAGCATAAAATATTTTTCACCACCTGAAGCTTTAGTCCTTATAGGACCACACAAGTCTGAATGAACAAGTTGTAGAGGCTTAAAAGAGATATACTCTTTAGATTTGAATTTGACCTTAGTTTGCTTACCGAATTGGAATTCTTTGCAAGTTGCATTATTTGGTTTGGAGATGTAAGGCATATTCTTTAGATTTTGATGTTTGCTGGTTCTCTCAAGATTATAAAAATTTACATGGCCAAGTCTCCTATGCCATAGCCAACTCTATTCAATTTGACCCATGAAGCAAACGTGTCCATCTGCACTCCTATTTTTCAATTCCATGTAAATTATATATGTTTCCACTTGTTCTTAATCCTGTTGCCACAACTTTTCCTGATTTTTTTTTGATCTCACAACCATGAGCATTAAATACAACACTTAAACCATTATCACAAATTTGGCTAACACTCAATAGATTATGCTGCAAACCATCAACATAGTAAACATTATGTAATGGGGTCTTATCATCTAAAAGAATAGTACCTTTTCCTTTGATCAAAATACAATCATGGTTGCCAAACATAACTGATCCTTCAGTAAGATCTTCAAAATTAATGAATTTACCTTTATCTCCTATCATATGATTAGAACAGGCACTATCTATTACCCACTGATCCTTCTTTTTGGCATGGAAAGTTGCTTGAACAATCACAGCTTCAATTTTCTTATCCATCATCTTAGGTTTCCGAACAAGTAATTTCTTATCAGCACTTGTAGAAGACACTTTGGAAAGAATATTCAACCTAGTTTGCTGCACTTTCAGATTAGGCTTGCAAAACTTGGCAATGTGTCCAAAGTTATTGCAATTGAAACACTTCAATCCTCTTAAAAACCCAAAAGGATTTCTTGTCAAGAAATGTGCTCTTCTTCTAAAGCTAAATCTGCACTCATTTGTTTTGTGTCCATACCTATTACAACAAAAGCAATATCCAAGAAAATGCATCTTATACCTAAAAGACTCATTTCTTTTAAAGCTTGTTGTCTTCATGATGCTTTTGGTATTGATATCAACATTTTGTAAACTTTTGGTATTCGAACTTTGCCCTTCTTCAAAGCCCAAACCAGATTTGTCTTTGAAACTTTTTTGTTTATCCAGGAGTTCTTCAAGTTTGTCACTACTCTTGGACATATCAAGTTTTCTTTTTAAGGCAACAATTCCAGCTTCTAGAGTATGACATTCTTTAACTTTGGCATCTAGCTCTTTGCTTGTTACATTAACAATCATTTTGCTCTCCTCAAGACACAATTTTAGGTCTACAATTTTATTTTCATAATCACTAACCTTGCTGATCAAAACTTCATTATCTTTTTGAAATTGGTTTCTTTGAGCAATTATCTCTTTCTTGAGCTTTTTGACCATATCAAGAGCACACTTTAACTACCTTCAAGATCAACTACTGCTTCTTCATTCTCCAATTGATCTTCACATTTTTTATTCTAATTTTCATTTTTAATAGCCATGAACAAAGTTTCTATGCCCTCCTCAAGTGACTCCTCTGAATCACTATCAGTTATATCAGTATTTTTTATGAACAAGCTCTTCTTCTTTTTGAATTTGTGCTTCTTTTTAGATTGAAATTGTTTCTTTTTAAATTGTGGCTTGTTTTCTTCCTCATCACTATCCAAATCTTTATATGGACAATTTACAACATAGTGTCCTATTCTTCCACATTCAAAACATTTAAATGGAAGTTTACCTTTATATTTTCCAGTTGATCCCTTTTTTAGTTTGCTAACAAATGAAGATTCTTAATCCTCATCCACTTCTTCTAAATTAGCCTTGAACTCTTTCTCCTTTTTGGCTGATTTGAATGCAACTTCTTTACTTGATGTAGCATTATTACAGATCCTCATCTCAAAAGCAGTAAAAGTACCATGAAGCTCATCAAATGTCACTTTGCTCAAGTCTCTCTCCTCTACTGCAGACACTTTGGATTCATATTTAGGAGTTAAGGTCCTTAAAACCTTGGTAACAACTACCTTTTCCTCTAAGGTATCACCTAAACCCCTAATAGCATTAACAACTTCTTGAACTCTACAAAGATAATCAGCCACCTTCTCATCTTCACTCATCTTGAGACTTTCAAATTTTGTCCTATAGGACTGTAACTTTGCCTCCTTGAATTTGTCATCTCCTTGATAGATATTGGATAGTTTATCCCATATGGCTTTAGCTGACTTGCAGTCCATGATTTTGACAAGTATCTCATTTGACAAACCACAGCATATTGCATTTTTGGCCTTAGCATTATTTTCATATGTCTTCTTCTCATCAGGAGTAGATAGAGAAGTTGTGGTTGTATACTCATTTTCTATGGTAGTATACACATCATACCCCAAAGAAGACAAATATGACTCCATTCTATACTTCTAGAAAGCATAATTAGACCCATCAAATAAAGGTGCCTTGTATGTTGAAAATCCCTCTTGACTTGCCATAACAAGTACTCCACTCATAGGACCTACCCAAGCTGATTAAGCCTCTAATGAGAACTAGGCTCTGATACCAATTGTAGGAGTACAAACAACACTAAGAGGGGGGGTGAATCAGTGTTGTGTCTAAAATAATATTTTAAATATTTTCAAAACTTAACTGATAACTTTATCAAAGAGATGAATCATAACTCAAATGTTCAACCAAGAAATCATACAAGATATGAGATCAAGACACAAAATTTTATAGGAGAGGAAAACCCTCCTGGGGTAGAAAAACCTCTCAAAAATGCCTCACTAGCTTAAGCACAAGAATCAACATTTACAAGGCCTCACTGGTTGATAAGTGTCTTGCTGACATATCTAGGTCTCATTGACCAATTTAGGTCTCACTAACCAATACAATTATATTGATCCCAAATAACACAACTCAAGGGGTTACCCTGATTCTCTTTGATACAAAACTTTATTTCTCCTTATATTTTCACCTGATACAAAACCTTTTCAATTTTTACAAGAACCAATATGAGATGTCTCTACAAATATATATCTGCAATAATTATGTCTTCAAATCTTCTAACTTGCAAATCTCCTTTGCTTACCATACCATCTTCAACACCCAACTTGATGCTACACACACCAAACAATCTTGAGCAAGCAAAATACTATAAAATATCCTCTTTCAAATCAATTCCTCAGATACACAAAATGATAGATAATCCTTGTCTTTGAATTAGTCTTGAAGTCTGCATATACTCAATACAAATTCTTTGCAAAAATTCTTTACACTTTTTTCAACACATCAACACTAAGCAAATAACCTCTCTTCTTCATCTCTACAAAACAAAAAAATTAAGCTTAAGATTTTACACAATTAACAAAATCTTCATATACACTGAGAGGAGAATAATATGACTTTCTATATTCCCCATCCAATAATAAAATCACTAACAAATTTCTAATCTTCAAACTGATCTTTGTTGTCAAAGAAAGATGGAAAAAAATAAGTTTTGTGGATTTTTCTTCAAAAAGCATGTCAAATTAAATTGGAAAGTCTAACTATTGGGCTTCAAATGGGAAAAAAAACATCACCGGTCGATGCAACTTTCCCACCAGTATAAGATTAAACTTTGACCGCTTGATTGGTGCTCCTGCCAATGACTTTAAAATGGCTTTGTATGACCAAAGCCGCTAGAGGATGAGGATCGGTCTCCCAACGATAAAAGAACCCTTATTTATAACTCAAGTGGCCTTTTAACTTGCTAAGCAGGTCAACTCAAAAATAGACCAAAAATACTTGATGTTCAATCTAGGTTTTTTTTAATAGGCTTTAGAAGTTTTGAATGAGGATTTTGATGCCTTATCATATGCAATTTATCTCAACATACTAAATGATGAGAACTCTGCACTATTCATAGAAACTCCATACCACTATCACAAGCTATAAGAGGATTAATTCATAGATATCAAATATGATTTGACTTCTTGACAATGAAACCATTAAAAAACACAATCCTTGAAGATCAATACCATTGTATTGTCAAATGATTCAAAGAATATCAAATTATTACTGAAAAGCAACTAATTCAGATAAGCCCACTATTCACATTGTAGCCAAAGACATCTACATTATAAATGGCACTGAAATCCACTCCAAATCTAATACCTTTGCAAGAATATGAAAATAATAAGACCCCTAGCATTGAAATTCCATATGAATATCATCAGAGGATCAAGAGAGCATGTGCCCAACTGTTGTATGCCAAAAAAACAAAGAAGTGCCAAGAACCATGAGGACCATTTGCACCTTGAAGACCATCTGCACCTTGAAGATCATTTGTACCTTGAAGATCATCTCTACCTTGAAGATCATCTGCAACATGAATGCACAAGAGACAACCAATTTGTTCCAACAACCATTTTGACATCAATGATAAAGATAATTAAACCAAACTAACAATCTTTGTTTTGAAACATCAAGGACTGTGTTATCCTTATGATAGCTTTTGTGTTGTTTGAATAATCATGAAGAGGCCTTTGAGGTCGTATGTTTGAGAGAACTATGTTTGTTTCTTTGAAATCTTTTGTTATAGTTAAACAACCTAGTCGAGGCCTTGAGGCCGAATGTAAAGATGTTGTTGTAGCATGCATGAGCTCCTTGAATACCGATACAACTGATGATGTTAAACATTTAGTATATCCTTTGATATCATCTTTATCATTTAATCAAGACTATTATGTCTCTAGACTGGAGTACTATGGGAAGATCATGACTATCTTAATGAGTAAAGAAAGATGTTGTTAAAGTAGGCCAAGATCCTTGCTCATAAAAATGATAAGTCTGTCTTAAAAACCATTACCTTCGACTATGCCAAAGGCACTAAGATTGTCGAGGCACATGTAATGTGAAGAATGATACTTGACTGTTCATGATAGAAGATATTTTATCTTCAGTGTAACCTTTGTGTAAGAAAGAATAATATGACTCCTTAATATTGATGGAGAATAACCAGTTGGTAATTGATAATGTTGCATAGGTTGCATTAAGTGCATGCCAAACCCTAATTATCAGGGAAGTAAACCCTCATCTGATATTTAATTTCCATATAGGAAAGAAAATAATAACGAGTATGATAACTCTTTTGTTTAAATGTATTTGGATATTATTTCTTTATCAAATGGCATTGCTTCGTGGATGAAGTATAGGGTATCAAGAACCCATTCGAATTCCTTTGACCTAAGGTCTATTTAATAATATCAACTCATTAGACTATAATGGTATGTGTTATAGTTGATGTGAATTAGATGTAAACCTTGAAATAAGGTAAACATAGAGACTTAGACCGAGGATGGTCTTAAATACTGAAACCATGAACATACAAACTTGTAAAAAGAAAGAACGGGAATAGAGTGATGTGGAGTCATAGATTTCCTATTGCATATGCAACAAGACAAATAATGAATGCACTTCTGAAATCAGAGTCAAAAGTCCAAGTAGATGGACTAAGGGTGATTTGAACCTATCTTTTCTATGACCTAGAGGGGTCAGACTATGATCACTGTAGGATGAGACAACTTCTAAGTCGAGTCGAGGTGGGTGAACAATCGACTATGTTCATTGTGAAATGTATATGTATATAAATCTTTGGCCAAATTAATGCATCTGTCTCTACATGCATTAGTCAGTTCACTGTGCTCCAGATGGCATAATGCTTCCAATAGTGTCATACATAGTTAGAGTGGATCTATAGTTTTATGACCGTGAAGTATTATGAAGGACACAACACTAGATATTCAGATGGAAAACCTAACAGTTCCTTATACTATACCCTTCGTGAAGGGTAGGGATGCTTCCAAGAAGGAAGTTGTGCAGAAGACCGTCAGTCTGTGGTTGGACGAAATGCACTCAGGTGATGCTCTCCTTCCCAAGTAGAAGACAAGTTGAGACTTATGAAGATAGGTGTCAAAGTTCCAAATACATTACATTCTTTTATATGACTTGATAGTCAAACATTATGTGTAAAATTATCATTGATGCTATGAGAAAAACATTGTAAATGTATAGTGAAAGGAATTCACTAGTATGTTATCTTTGGAATTGTTGTAAATTTCAGTTTGAAATATCCAGAAAAGATAGGCATATTGATTTTTCTTATGAAATAGATTATTACTTTGCTTAATTATGATTATGATAATCATGACCTTCTACTTAATCGTAATTAAGTTGGTTAATTTGGATATTGAGATTTGGGCTTGTTACATATCCTTTAATTTTACTTTGAAATACACATATGTGTTTAACAAGATAATTGTTGCAATCCATAAAACCATCATCACAGTCATAGAATATAATTAGCTTACCCATAACTAATCAACTAGAATTTAAAGATGACTCAAACAACACAATGCAATAATTAATGATGTAAGTGATTTATTCAAGACATATAATTAGGCAACATCGTACTAAACAATCATTATGAGATCATTTTCCATACAAAAATCAACCACTTATTCCCATAATTTCCTTGATTTTGTAAACTATACTTCATAAAGAGATTATCTAATTAAGTAAATCTTGTTGTTGTTGATATTACAATTTTGTTTCAATGAAGCAATACACAACCAAAAATTCTATATGGTCTTCACTAAAACCTAAATCCAAATATCACAATAGTGTTTTATATTAATCTAAGTCCAAATATCACTAGAATCCAAGGTTATTAAGTCAACATCTACACAAAAACTAATTAAGTAATTACAAGATTCATGACATAAATCCCCTTTAAGTTCCATCTATACAAATCTTGATTATAGATAATCTAATCAAAGAATTATCAAATCAAGACAAGATTGAATGATCTAATTTAATCCTATAACCAAATCATAATTTAGTTCCAAAGGTTCCTAAATATCCCACAAACTACACGTACAAGGTTAGTCATATTTATCAAAGTACATTATATAATACCTTAAGTTTCAAGCCAATATATTAGCTAGTAAGATTTAGGATCTCATGGGTCATTCTACTAGTTGCAATAATGTCATAACATGTTTCTTATTCCTTACTTCATACTAAATTCAAAGGCATAAAGGTTTACATTCCAAACAGAGTCCTTTTCTAATATAGTAAATTGATAGAAAAAGGGTTCACATTTGATATCACATTAATTTGCTAATGCCTAATAAAATGCAAGTTTCCACCCCATGCATAAGCTAGAGACTATCTAATTTAGAGAGTAAGGGGTCACACATGATTGGTCCACAATGTCCTTCTAGACAGTTTAAAACACTCATCTCTACATTGTGATTTGAGATTATGGTAACATATCCCATGCAATCATAAATTTATTTTCTCTTCACTAACAATCTATCACATTGATAAAGTAATAATATTTTGTTTACACAAATATTTAATTGTATATGGGAAAGCAAGACAACTTAAACTATTTTAGAGCCATACCACTTTAAATATTATCTAACTCTCTAACAATATCTACAAGTATTCTAGGTAGTTGTCTTCATAAGCAATGCAATCATAAGTTAAGCTATTTAAAGGACTTTAAACAAAGCTACAAAATTGTCCTTGAATGATTATTACTACACTAACCAATTGTAAAATATAACTTAATTAGATATACCATAATACTTAAACATATAATTTAAATAGATAATGTTGTCATTCATTATATTACTAATATTCATTGAAGGAGCACATGTTTAGTTATGAAATTTAAATAGAACAATAGCCTAACTAAATGAACCAAGAATTTGTTAGCAAATTGGATAAGTAGGTGAGAATAAAATATACAGAAACAGGTCCACCAAAAGAATTGTAAACTATCAACAAAATGTTGTGTACTAATTCTAACTAGCATCTAAGAACCTGATAGTTTATCTTCTTGTAGAATGCGTTCTATATTTATTCCTATATGTTGACAATAATTGTAGTATTACTTGTGTATGCAGTACTTGCAATTATTTATATCAGTGGTCATTATTCCCTTATTTCTTTATATTCTTTTTCTTTTGCTATATATATTAGTCCTTGCAATTATTTATATCAATGGTCATTATTCAATTATTTCTTTATATTATTTTTCTTTTGCTATATATATGATTTATTGATTGCATACATCTATCTCTATATGTTCTATATACTCATCTAAAGAATTCTTCTCTGATCTCTTATAAAATTTATTTCTATGATAAATGACCCTGTTAAAGGAACTAAGTGTCTTTGAATAAGATCAAATGCTATATCATAAACTTGAAGATTCCCAAAATCTAGAGTGACCAAAGGCATGGCTTTTTTATATTATAATCCTCTATCCGAGGGGCCATCCTTGGCCAAATTGGCACTAATAGTTGAATTAGAATAAACTAAGACATGACTTTATAGACTAGAGGTGTGTGCCCACAAGACATTATCCAATTACAACCCTAAAGGATGTTATGCATTTGAGATTATATTATCTTAAAAATGTACTCGATTGAATTTTCCTATCGAATTTGTTCCCACTAAATTAATCTTAAAATGGATGAGGAATTTTTGATAATCTGTTGGTCCTAGATGGTGATTATCTGATTACAATAAATTGCCCAATTACAACCCTTGGTTGCGTCCTCACAAGCAATACGATGATTTCAAGACAAGCACAAATGGATTTATTGAAAAGGCTTTAGAAACTTTGGTGCAATCATAGTCGGAGGGTTCATAGAGTGAACTATCCAAACCATCAACTAGAGTAAACACAATGGAAAAAACACAAAAGTACAATGCAATGGAAGATTCTTATATTCAAAATATCAAAGAATTACAATTCTTATATGCTAGCAACATGCGGGCTACAATCAAAAGGCTCATAGGCCTGATTTCCAGTTACAATAGATATGAAAGATATGGCTTTGAAGTGCCTTCCAAAATGAAATTCCTAAACTAAACTTTCATGATCGCTAATTGACTTCCTAATACATCTAAGAGATCTATATATATCATCTCCAAGCTCATGAAATCCTCTGTGTTGGCCAAAAGAGGTTACAAACTCCAATGAAAGAGATGTAACATGTAGAAACAATTAGGTCGGCCTAAAACATATGGAATTCCTCCGCAATTAAATGAAACTTGGTGTGGACCTCAAGGAAGGTCTATCTGATCATCGTGTGTTGTGTATGATGTTTCATTTAGCTCCATAAGTCACAAAAGTGCTCCGTAAACCTTCTTCTTCAACTGATTGTCTGTATACTCTGCTCTATGAAAATAGATGATCTTCTAATAGCTATATCTTTTAGTAGACAAGTCCAAATAACCTAAAATTTGGATATGATGTAGATGATACAATGTAGATGCTAAGTCCTCTACAAGCTCTAATTTGAAGATGCAGAAAAATGTGGTATAAAATGTTGAAACTGCAACTAACTGAATTGAACTAAAAACTGAAAGAAAAGAAAGAAATGCAAATGTTTTTTGTTGATGCAAGATTGCTTTGTAACCTAGGATGCTCCTACATCAGACACCTGGGGTTGTTGAAAAAGTGGGTCTCTCACTTTACTGGGGCTAGAGGAAAACCAAGGTGGTCCACCTCAGCCTGAGATATCCATGTTGAAACTTCTTCTGGTATGCCTTTCCACTTTACCAAATATTCTTTGTATTGCTTGCCTTTGGTGCTATGTCCAACTCTGCTATCGAAGATTCTCTATCTGCTTCGGTTATTGTTTTGGTAACTAATTATTCAAACCATCTTCAATGTTTTCACTTGAGTCTCTTTCATGATATTGATATAAGTCAGCAATGTTGAATATAGGTGATATCCCAAATGTCTCTAGTAGCTCCACTTCATATGCATTGCCTGAATCAAATTTTCTGAGTATCTTACACAGTCCAAACTTCTTCATCTTCAACTTGTTATATGTTACTACTAGAAATCTCTCTTTTCTTAGATATATACCATTACTTCATCACCAACTAAAAATTCTTTATGCCTTCTTTTCTCATCCACTTGCTCCTTATACTTACTATTCATCTCCTCCAAATGCTTCTTGACCTGATTATGTATTGTCTCTGTGTATCCTGCAAATTCTTCTGCCTCTACACTTCTCTTATTCTCCATACTGATGTCTCTCAACTCTGTAACTCCTCTAGGGTTTAATCCAGTTACAATCTCAAATGGTGGCTTCCCTATACTCATATTCACTGAATTATTATATGTAAACTCTACTTGTGGTAGAATTAGATCCCAATTTCCTACCTTCTCTCCTACCAAACATCTCAACAAGTTTCCCAAACTCTTATTCACCACTTCTGTCTATCCATCTGTCTATGGATGAAATGTTGAATTGAACTTTAGGTCTGTCTTCATCTTCTTCCACAATGTCCTCCAAAAGTATCCAATGAATCTTGTATCCCTGTTTGAAATTATTCTTTTAGGTAATCCATGCAATCTCACAATCTCTTTGAAAAATAGGTCAGCATCATGCACTGCATCATTTGTCTTCTTACAAGGTATGAAATGTGCCATCTTTGAAAATATGTCCACTACAAATATAGAATCATGTCCTCTCTATGTTTTTGACAATCCTAATATGAAATCCATGCTTATGTCTTCCCAAGGTCTCTCTGGTACTGTCAAAGATTTGTACAATCTGGTATTCTGACTACTTCCTTTTGCAACTTGACATACTCTACAACTCTGCACAAACTTCCTTTCATCCTTATATATATGAGGCCAAAAGTAATGTTCACTTACCAAACCTATTGTCTTGTCAATTCCAAAATGTCCTGCTAATCCACCACTGTGTTTCTCCTTTATCAAATTGTCTCTCATTAAACTCCTAGGTATACACAACTGATTTCATTTGAATAACATATCTTCCTAAATGAAATAATCTAACCACTTCTATCTATCACAATAGGTTCCTTACATGCTTTCCAAGGTTCTACAAAATCAAGATCTTCCTCATACATATGCTTCAATTCTTCAAATCCTAGTACTTCAATTCTCATCTCTGTCAGCAAATTTCTTCTCCTACTCAATGCATCTGCAACTTTGTTTAATTTCCCACTTCTATGCTTCAACACAAAATTGTAACTTTGCATGAACTCTACCCATCTCATATGTCTCTGATTCAACTTCCCTTGACTGTTCAAATACTCTAAGGCTTGATGATCAATATACAATACAAATTCCTTAGGCAACAAATAATGTCTCCACCTCTTCAAATATTGGATTATGGCATAGAATTCTTGATCATAAACTAAATATCTTCTCCTTGCATCATTCAACTTCTCACTAAAATATGCTACCGGTCTATCTTCTTGACTTAACATTGCTCCTATTGCATTTCCACTTGCATCACAATCTACTTGAAATACTTTGTTGAAATCCAGTAATGCTAACACTGGTTGCTCTGTCACTTTCTACTTCAATAATTCAAAACTTTTATTTTCTCTGGATATCCACTTAAAATCCTTTCTGTCACCTCTCATTGTCTCTATCATAGGTGTGCATACTAAACTAAAATTTCTAATGAACTTCCAGTAGAAACTAGCTAATCCATGAAATGATCTGACTTCTCCAATGCTCTCAGGTGTTGGCCACTCAACAATTGCTCTAACTTTCTTAGGGTCCATCTTTAATCATTCTGTAGAAATCACAAATCCCAAATATACCAACTCTTCCTTCATGAAACTACATTTCTTGATGTTTATCAATAATTTCTCTTCTCTCAACCTCTACAATACTTGTCTAATGTGCCACAAATGTTCTTCCTTTGTCCTACTGAAAATTAGAATATCATCCAAGTATACAATAATAAACTTACCCAAGAATTTCTTCAAAACCTCATTCATCAACCTCATGAAAGTACTCAATGCATTTGTCAATCCAAAAAGCATCAGTAACCATTCATACAATCCTTCATTCGTCTTGGATGCAGTCTTCCACTCATCTCCTTCTTTGATTCTAATCTAATGGTATCTACTCTTTAAGTCTATCTTTGTAAACTATTTTGCTCCACTCAAACAATCCATGATGTCATCAATCCTTGGCAATGGAAATCTATACTTAACTATGATCTTATTGATTTCTCTAGAGTCCATACACATCCTCCATTCTCCATCCTTCTTCGGTGCTAGTACTTTAGGTACTACACATGGGCTTAAACTTTCTTTGATCAATCCTTTCCACAACAATTCTTGTATCTGTCTATCCAGCTCTGTATTCTCTACTAGTGTCATCTGATGTACTGCTTTGTTAGGCAAACTAGCTCTAGGTATAAGGTCCATATGATGACTAATACTCTAGATTGGTGGAAATCCTTTAGGTACATTATCTAATATGATGTCTTCATACTCTGTCAATAATTCAGATATCTCCTCTAGCTGTAATTCTTCATATTCTATACTTAGGGTTCCATGCTTCTTAGGAATCAAACAAAAACACATATTCTCATGTCTCAATCCATCCAGAAATTTCCTTCCATCAACCAAACAGATTCTAACATTCCCACATACTTCACTCTTAGGCTCATCTTCCAAAGGTATCAAGGTAATTCTCTTTCCATTAGATGTTACAGTATAAGTGTTCTTTCTTCCATCATGCATAGCTTTTCTATCATACTGCCATGGTCTATCCAACAATATGGGACATACATCCATCGGCATAATATCACACAATTCTTCATCACGATAAGATCTTATATGAAATTTCACCAAACATTGTTCACTCACTAGTACCTTGTGTTCATCCTGAATACATGCTATCTGATAAGGCTTAGGGTGTTTCAATCTCTCCAGGTTCAGCTAAGTAGTCACCATCTCCTCTAAAACCAAATTATCAGTACTACCACTATCAATGATCACTTCACAACATTTACATCCTAATTTGCATCTGGTCTAGAACAAACTTTTCCTCTGCGGTGGTTCCTCAGTTATCTCTGCTTGAAATAGTGCTCTCCTCATGACTAATGATTCTCCTTTCTCTAGTTTTCCAATTGAATTAGGTGATCCAATAGGTTCTTCTATTTAAGTTGTTCTTGTATTGTTGTCTATCTTTTTGCTTGTACTTCCCTGATGAGATTCAAATGCTCTATGTCCTTCACCTCCACACTTAAAACAAGTTCCTTTGAGTGTTCCCTTATCAAACCCTCTTTCATATCTCCTGTACCCTTCACTCCGATAAGAATTATGATGTCCTATGTGGTAGAAATTTATGTCATCTCTATGGTAGGAATTGCTATCTCTATCTTCCTTCTTGTATGGACTATCTTGTTTATTTTTCTCTACATATGATCTTTCTCCTCTAGAATATGTTCTACCTCTCTGAAACTTATGTCCTCTTCCTCTTTTTCTCTACTCATGCTTCTTATTTAAATTGTCTTCAACTTTCAGGGCAAACTAATATGCTTCTTCTATTGTTGTCATCCTTACTAGACTCAGTTCTTCTTGAATGTTCAACCATAATCCATTTGTGTATCTTGCCACTTTCTCCTTGCTTGCTTCACTATGTCCAGTCCTTATGATCATCTTATGAAATTCTTCAGTATACTCCTTCATAGATTTCTCCTTTTGTCTCAGGTTTTGCAATCTCTTCAACAATTCCAACTCATAGTTAGCAGGTATAAACTGATTCTTCAACTTTGTCACCATCCTATCCCATTTTATGATCTTTTCTTTTCCTCTTCTATTTCTATCCAACTGTACTTCTTTCCACCAAATAGCAGCATGTCCTTTCAACTTAGCCTTCACAAATCTCACTTTCTTCGGATCTTCAATTTGTTCATATTCAAAGTATTCTTCCAAATCATTTATTCAATCAATCAACTCCTCCGGATTCAAATTTCTAGTGTAATTCTGTACTTCCATGCTAGGTCTCTTTCCAATTTTTGAAATAGCTCTCAACATCTTCACTTGATCTAATTCTTCCTCTTCTTCTAGGGTTTCTTCATTTTGATCAATAGATTAAAATTCATCATCATCACTTTCAACATCATGTCTAGGGTTTAGTCCTCTTCTTCTATCTTCTTCTACAGAATCCAATCTAAATTTCATTGTTTTCATCATCTCCATCATCTCATCCATTCTTCCAACCATAATGCATGTAGCAGGTATCCTCCTCGATGGTATCTCTTCCTAGGATCTGGTGCAACTGCCTCAATTTGGCGATCTGACTACAAGGCAGCAGCTGCCTCACACTCGATGATTTGTTGATAAACATAGGTAGACTAACTCAAGTCAGTGATTGGTTCACCACAAGATCTTACGAAATGCCTTTACTTCACAACTTCACTCACAAAGGATTCAAACTTTGCTTAGATACCACTTGTTGCAGTCACAGTCAGAGGGTTCACAAAGTGAACTATCCAAACCATGCAACTAGAGTAAACACAATGGAAACAACACAAAAGTATAATGTAATGGAAGATTCTTACATTCATAATATCAAAGTTTTACAATGCTTATATGCCAACAACATGTGGGATACAATCAAAGGGATCATAGGCCTGATTTCTAGTTACAATTCAAATATGAAAGATATGGCTTTGAAGCATCTTTCAGAATGAAATTTCTAAATTAAACTATTATGATCACTAACTGACTTCCTAATACATCTAAGAGTTCTATATATATCATCTCCAAGCTCATGAAATCCTCTGCATCGGCCAAAAGAGGTTACAAACTCCAATGAAAGAGATGTAACATGTAGAAACAATTAGGTCGGCCTAAAACATATGGAATTCCTCTGGAGCAATTGAATAAAACTTAGTGCAAACCTCAAGGAAGGTCTATCTGATTATCGTGTGCCATGTATGATCTTTCACTTAGCTCCGTAAGTAATGAAAGTGCTCCGTAACCTTCTTCAATTGATTGTCTGTATACTCTGCCTTGTGAAAATAGGTGATCTTTTGATAGCGATAACTTTTAGCAGACAAGTCCAAATGACCTAAAAATTGGATATAATGTAGATGATACAATGTAGATACTAAGTCCTGCTCTGTGAGCTCTGATTTGAAGATGCAAAAAAATGTGGTACAAAATGTTGAAACTGCAATTGACTAAATTGAACTAAAAAATGAAAGAAAAGAAAGAAATGCAAATGTTTTTGGTTGATGCAAGATTGCTCTACAACTTGGGATGCTCCTGCATCAAACTTTCAACAAATACAACTGGCAACTATAAAAATAGGTGCGGCAACCTTTTCCAACATATTCACAGCTTGGGAAAATATGGGAGCTTTGGAACAGGTATAGTCTTCTATCAAAGGAAAATCAAAAAGGGAGTTTTGTCAAATATTATAGTTGGTAATGCTCTGGTAGGAATGTATGCAAAATGTGGAATCATAGACAGTGAGTGACTATTTGGAAAAAAGGTCCCACAGAGATGTCATCATATGGATAAGCACAAAAATGTGTTGTTTGAAAAGGATTAATAATTTTTCATGTGAATATGAATGTAGAAGCAAAGACACAACATGTGAACTACTTGACAGAAAGAAAGAAATTAGAGTAATGTTCACTAATAACCAAAACAGATGAATTGGATAACATAAACAGGAAATGCGAATGAAAGGAGTATCTAAGCAACTTCTACCTAAACAAAATAGGAAAACAATATACAAGGAGAATCCAAGAAGTAAGCCCTTAGATATGTAAGATTTTGCTCTTATCGAAATAATTGATAAAATGATCACTATACAAGGTGTGCAGCTAACAAAATGTCAAGGTGATAGAAAGCTAACTTGATCTTACTTCTTGTAGATTTTTTTTATAGGATTTGGTCTATAAACATTTTACAATGTCTTCCTTTCAGTTCAATCAATTCAGATTTTAACCCAATTCATTTTTATTCTGCAAGCCATTAGTATCAACAATGGCAGAAACATTATGGTTAGTTGGAAGGAAAGATAGAGAAGTTAAGAGGATCCCTGGATGCAATTGGATTGAAGACCATGAAATAGTTCTTGTTTTTTATTTTGTGGAGGAGGTAGATCACGGAGATTTATGTAAAGTTAGAGAAATAGGCTTGGAAAATGAAGGTAGCGAGATATTTTCCAAATTCAAGATATCTATCTAATGCTATGAAAGAGGTTGGAAAAGAATTTTTTTTTTAAGATTTAACCATTTTTAGATAGGAATCAAATAAAAATAATATTTTTATTCAAACACAACCATAGCCAAGAAGAAGAAAATAGTAAATACAAATTATATAGCAAAGAGGAAAGAGAAAAAATGGGACAACAGTGAAAATGTGATGCAAGAAGGGTCAAAAAAAAAAAACTAGAGCCAAGAGACTGGAGATGAAAGGCAAGAACAAAGTTGTGGAGGATAGTCTTGAGAGGCACAACCAAAGTTGTGGAGGATGGTCCTGAGGAGGTTACCTTCATTGATAAAATTAACATCCTCCACTATGAGCGGCAGACAATAAGTGGTTTGAAGAAACTGGTTGATCAGTAATTGTCATCTTTCTTCTGGTCCTCAGTTGTTCTTGTGTTAGTTCTGGTGTTTTTTTGTTGGTCTTTCTAGTTTCTATGTTTTTTCTTTTCTATGTTGTATGTTTGGTAGTCTCATTTCTTGTGAGACTCTCTTCTACTGCCTCTTTGGCTACTTTATGTAATGGCTCCAAGCCCTTTCTAGTGTTTTATCTATTCCAAAAATAAATTCAAGTTAAAAACATATACCCAGTTCTCCACCCTATCTCTTCAGCTCCCCCAAAATGCTTACCCTCTATCTTCTTTTATAGAACTTTAAATTTATTTTATTTTATTTTATCTTATTTATTTTATTTTATTTTATCAAATTTAGAGATTCTCCAACTCATAGAGAAGAAAAGAAAAAAATAAGTTTTTTATCAGTTACAAAATATACAACTCTGCATGTATTAACATGAAAGATTTTAATTGAGTGATCAAACTAAATTGTTTTACATTTGCATGTAGAGAAAATTGAGACTAATTGTTTGTTTATCTATTTCTTTAACATAAAATTCCTTACAATACTCTCAAGCTGAAGAACATCAAATAGTAAAGTGTTAATCAATACTTCATTTAATTTTCTCAAATATTAATTAAACTATTATTTTATTTTATATTTTTAATTTTATTTGATTCTCTTAAGTATAAATTAAATTAATCTAATTTTATGCTAGAATTTGAAAACTTAATAAATTAAAGAGTATGTTAATAAACATTATAAAATGTTAAATCTAAAAAGTAGATTATGACATCCTCCTCCCCTTATTTTTTGCATTATCTTGATGCATATAGAGTTTTAAGATCAAGTAGCAAGCATGATATAAGTTTAAAATTCAAATTCTAAAATAGGTGAAGGTATAATTCTTATAATTCCTCCATGTCCTCCCAAGTTGCACTATCTACTGAATATTGGTTAAGTACAGGATCTTACATTGCTATACCTTCTTGTTGCTCAATTGGAACTAGTGCTTCTCCAAGATTTTGCAAGGATCTATCATTATTGTTCCTAGATCTCTCACATGCAGGGTTTGCCAATTAAGTACTTGTTTAGAATTAGGAACATACCTTTTAAGAAAGGACACATGGAATACATCATGAATTCAACTCAATGCTAAAGGTAAGGCTAAGTGATAAGTCACAGGGTTGATTTCCTCTAACACTTCGAAGGGTCCAACATAGTGAGGAGCTAGCTTGGCTTTCCTTCCAAATGATATGGAACTTTTGTGTGGTCGAACCCTAAGAAAGACTTTCTCTCCTACTTGGAAATTCTACGGTGTTATGTTCTTATATACATAATTTTTCTATCTATCAAACACTTCCTTTAACATTTTTCATATGGTTTTCACTTGTTCATCCATCTCCTTTACCATCTGAAGCCCAATTACAATTTTGTCTTCCAAATTAGCCCAACTTAAAGGAGTTTGGGACTTCCTACCATACAGTGCTTCAAATGGTGTCATTCTTAATGTTGATTGGAAAGGGTTGTTATAGGCAAACTCAACCAATGGAAAACATTCTTCCCATTTCGTTTGTTAGTCCATATAGTACATGCACAAAAGATCTTCCACTATCCTCTTTGTTTTCCCATTTGTCTCTGTAAAGACCACTCCATTAAATCAACAAAAAATAATATTATTCAAATAAAATAATGCCAAAAAGGGAACAAATTAAAAATTATTCCAAATTAATACCATAAATCATCAAGCAAATTTCTCTCATACATATATATTTGCTAGATATACCTAGGTTTTTAGCCTAGTCCGAGCCTAGAGAGACCCTTACGAGGGATCACTTCCCAACGGCTTTATCACTTGAGACCACAACTGGGGGGTTTCCATCCCCAATGGGCATTATCACCCTTTTTGGTCAAACTCGCGAGCTTGTTGGCCCAACAAAGGTACATAGCTTGTAAGCACGCCAGCCCAGCAAAGGCATGCATGACCTGTGAGCTCATTGGCCCTGCAGGGGTTTAAACCTTAGTGGCCACCACAACAACCATACAACTTAACCATTGAACCATGCCCTTATTGGCCTCTCATATATATATATATATATATATATATATATATATATATATATATATATATATATATATTCAAAATGAATATTATAGAAACTACTTGACATTAGCTTAGATTAAAAATAGGACTATGTCATTTACATCATTATACAACAATATGTTGCGCCATACAATATCACCATTGAACCTGTAGGAGAAAGCATCATCAAGGCGATTACCCACTCAACCACAAGGCTTATGCCTCCCCAGTCTCACTCCAAAATAGGAGTAGCCTAATCCTTCACGAGGGGTCTAGCAAACTGAAGCCAGCATGCATGAAGGAATCAGGTGCAGCATGATATCTCTAACATTTAACAATAGAAAATCAATTACAAATGAACATATATCATGATATGGCAGAGAGTAAATAAATCCAAACTAGTGCAAATACTTAGTTTGATTTTTCATAAGCTTTGGCCAAAGCATCTTTTCATCATTGACGGCAAATAGGCTAGAGGAACACAAACCAACCCTTTTGTATTACCCATATTCCGCACTCATCCATGCTCTCTGTAATTCCCCGCCATGCAACCCTAGAGATAAGTTCAACTAAAGCAATAAAAAGGCAGAAATTTTTTTTTTAAGGAAGAAACAATAACAAAACATAACATAGACTAATAGCATCAAGTTAAACTATCATCTCTAGGGATTACATAGCTGCATTATTGCAATTTAACAACAATCAACAACGTACATAGTTTAATCCAATAAACCAACTGAATCAAACTAGCATCTTTCATTACGACATCCAAATACATCAAGAAGTTTGCATTAAGATTACAAGTACAAAATAGTATATCTTTGTTGGCCTCATTTTCAACTTGCCCAATTTTAAACTTTTGTGTCAAAATCTCTAAGTTGAATCCCTCCTATTCATAAGTGCTCTAATTATCCTAACGTGTCAAATAAGTTCTCAAATCTAAAGGAGAATTGCCCACCATTCTAGTTTGAGCTCTCAAATAGGTCATCCAGATAGACTTTTTTTATTATGAAAACAATTAAATCTTGGAATCCATGATAGCTGGTGTAAAATTATCTTTATGGTGGTGTTCACAACCCTATTTTGCCTAATCTTGCAAGTTTCCAAATTGAGACATCTCATGGTTTGGGAGATTTCAAGCTTCTATTTTTCTAACGGCAATTTCTAGAAATAATTAAAATAGGAGTTCTATCCACATTGGAGCCAAATCGTTTGGCTAGAGATTTTATGTCAACATTTCAGACAATGTGGCAAAATTTCATGAGAAAATACCATCGCAGTTAAAAGTTATGCATCTTTCGCCATTTTCATGTTTAGAGATCAATCAGCCAATTTTTATGAAGCCTCCTAAAGTAACGTTGGCAATGCAATCAGTCTCAAAAGTTTATGGCATTAATGAAGTTATCACTACAACAACATTGATGAGAGGAGAAGGTTACTTGTGCCGTCAAGATATATGAACTTCATAAGTGTTGGTTTGAGGTTCCTCATATGAAAAAAATCTTACTTATATTATCAGATAATGGGATGGTTTTCTAAGTAATATTAGTAGCCCAAAGATTTTCAAAGCATACTTTGAACATCCATAAAGCCTTTTTGAAAGGCTATATATTTATTTATTGGATATTCGAATGGACTTTAAAAAGTTTAATTGGCTCTTTATTGTGTCAATGAGGCTATGTTGAGATCAACAACTTTTAAAGGTAATGAAGAACAATTATCTTTCAAAACCAATTTCAATCACTCAACATGATGAGATAAGGCAGAATGATTTGTGGAGGCATAATAAAATCAAACAAGTGCCAAACACTACAAGGAAAGGTGAAAGGAGTTTGTTAAAGATATAACTCACTTGTTGGTTTTGATTAACTTTAAACATACGAACGAGGCTCTATTAAAGTCAGTTACTTCATCTATCAAAAGAAATTTTGAAAGCTCTTATCTACTAATATAGGAGGTTTTCAAACACTGTCAAACAATCAAAGTACTTTTGAAAGTGTTTTCACTTGCCGATGAGGTTTCAACAACTTCTACAAATGCCGATAAAAGAAGTTTATTTTCAAAGCGCTCTTGGAAGTATCTTTTATCACATTTTGAAAGTGGTTGGTTAAACTTAAAACTTCCCAAACTTATCTAGCTAACTCTTCGCTTCAGATGATTGAATCAATCTCTAAGTGTTTACAACTACCGATAAGACTTATGAAAGTTACTTAGAGTGCCAATGAAGAGACTCTTTTGGATGTTTACTCCATTTTACTAAGTTAGATCAGATTTAAAATGAGTTAGATGAACTTCTAAAGAAGCTGATTAAAGGTTAATAAGGTAGTTATTGTAACTACCTGTATCATAGGTCTTATTGCAACAAGCTTCAAAGTCTTGATGTAATGCCAGACTCCACAAACTTTCTCCAGCATTCTCTTGACATTTGCAGAAATTAGAACTTTAGAGCAAGTATGGACATCCCTCAAAGCTTGATTGAAAATAAATTTCTATCAGTTGTGATAGATGCAGTCACCCTGGTGATAAAACATGCAAAACTTGGAAGCATATACAAATCTTATGGACTTTTTTCAGAGCATTCTTCAAAGAACTGTAGTCTCGCAGACTACTACGATTGCAGCATACGTACAAAATGGTTTTCTTGAAAAGATTTTATAGACTTTGAACTAAATGCAATTGGCAAGAGTAAAGCTGTAGCGACCTTTGCATCCTCCCATCCCTAGCTAGCTACTTGAGTCATTTGCCTCATAGAGATGTAATCTCATGATTGCAGGATATGAACAAAGTGGATTTGTTGTAAAGGCATTGGAAACTCTAAAACATCTGCCAACATTCTTCCCATCCTGCGCCCATAAAAGCACAACAAAAGAAATTTTTGTCAAACATTATAGTTCAAAATGCTCTGCAGACATCTACGCAGATGTGAAATCATATGCCAAGCACAAGAACCATTTAACAAAATGCCTCAAAGAAATGTGGTTTCATCAAGCACAATCATGGATTTATCGAAAAGGTTTTAGAAACATTCAAGCAAATCTAATCATCCTAACTGAAGTCGAATGACTCAACCTTTGTCAGCATCCTCTCGGCCTATGCTTGAGCCAAAGATTTAGGATGAAGTATGGGTGCTGATCAAAGCCAAATGAGGAGGATTTATTTTAAATATTGCAGTTGCACCCACCCTAGTTGACATGTATGCATAATGTGAAAGCACAAGCAGGACGCCTGAACGGTTTGACAAAGTTGCCCAAAGAAATGTATCCTCATGGACTGCAATAATTGCAAGATATACATAAAATGGATTTGTTGAAAAAGTTGGCAGAAAAATTTAAAGCGAATGCACTTGGCAGGTGTAATGCCAAGATTTACAACCTTTGACAGCATCCTCGCGGCCTGTTTTGGAGCCAGCTATAGACGTCCATCAAAGCATGATGTAATGGGAGTTTTCATCAAATATTATAGTTCAAAATGCCCTGATAGACATGTATGCAAACTATGCAAGTCAAGACAAGGCACACAAACTATTTGGCAAATCGCCTCAAAGACTTGTCATATCATGGAATGAAATGATTGTAGACAATGCATAAAATGAATTTGTTGAAAAGGATTTTTAAAATATTCACAGATATAAAGTGAGATTCCACCGCCTTTGCCATCATCCTCTACGTCCAAACTGGGAGCCCATTAATGGTTGTGAAGAGTCTCTTGTTCTAGTTTGAGTGTCTATGGCAGAGATTTTGACAAGAAAAATAGGTTTATAGGAGTTGGGTAGTGGACGGGTTGAGCTTAAAACCCTTCAAAGCAAATTGGATTTTATGCAAAACACATGAAATTATAGGACGACTAAGTTAGGGTTTTATCATTGAGCTATTGTACATACTTCCTTATTGTCGTTATTTCATCAGATTAACTAGATTGCAAAATGGCTGGCATAGAGGCAACAGCTCCCGATAGCTCTGTGAATTATTCTCTATCGGGCCTTGTTAAGGACGGGCCTATTTCAAGTCCATGGTGAACAAGCGGCTGAGGTCTCTGAAGAAGAAATATAACCTTATATTGCAGATTGAAGACAGTCAAAGTCAAGGAAAAGCTATCAACAAAGAGCAAGAGTTTGTGGTCAAGTCCAAGGTTAGTGTTGCCATATTGATTGACGAGTATGAAAAACTCAAGCAGCCTCTTTCTGTTGTTGTCAAGGAGGAGCTTGGTGAGAGAGAGAAAGAACTACTATCATCAGAGGATGATGAGAATAAGAGTGGCTCTAAGGTAGCTACTGAAGAGGAAGACAAGGTGAAGGGCGTGGATGAGAATTGAACCTGAACCCCAGGTAGTCAAGAGAGAATGGACCTGGATGATCAACTATATGTAGGATTGCACTTTGGGCACAACTTCATAACAGTGACCATGCATATCAAATGGTTAAGAAACTTATTAACTTGCTAGACTCTACTAATGAAGAAAGATTTGAAGAAGTACTAGTCCAAAATGATGAGACAAACCTTTATTTTTGCTACCTACATTACCCAGAGATAAATGATAGAGGCCATAAAATGTTCCATACTTTTTGTGGAGGAGATAGATCATATCCATAAACTATAGAAGTATATGCAAAGATGGAGAAATTGTCTTGAAAGATTTAGGAAGCAGGGTATTTTCTAGATTCAAAACATTTGACTTAATAATGTGGAAGGCCCTATGGAAAAGGATTACAGTTCTATCTTGGCAGAAGGGGAGTTCCTTAAACTAGCCGATGATACACTACATAATTTATGGAAGAAACTTGAGGATTATAGAGATGACGCTTAGATTGATGGTTTTTGACATGGATTATGCATAAGAAGTTTTAACAGTGATGCTTGGGAATCTTGGCATATACATTATAAACAAGTGAACACCAAATGGGCAAATATGGCTATCATCTCCTCTAAGATTACATAAAGTTGTGGAATGACATTGATCCAAGTGAAAGAGCATATTTTTGATCTTGCAAGAACTATATATGGATCTATTCATTATGTCTTATATCATGATGACATGAGTTTGTCTTGAAGGATACAAGTTGTTGCAGCTACTGAAGTTCTGACATTAAGAGACGATGAGCTTATAGAGATTGATATCAATGAATTGTCCAGAGCAAGGAAAGGAGCTGAAATAGAAAATGGATGGCAATGGCCTTTATGGTTATAATTAGAGTGGGAAAATGTGCAAAGATATTCAATCTACCCCTATCGTGTTGATGTTGTCAATGGAAGACATACTATTTCCACAGTCCATATTTTGTATAAGCAAACACAGTAGTCTAAGATTTAGGTATATAGAGGAGTCGTCAACATCCGGAGAGGTATTGTTAAAATGGACCAGATGTGATGGAAAGGACTTAGCAAAATCCACAACTTGAAAGTTGCAAGTCCTACATACATTTTTGTGAAAGTGACTTAAGTCACTCTTTGTATTGTAAAGTTAGAAAAGGAACCTTATTTCTGGAAAAGTGATGTAAAAAGTAACCAAAAAATAAGGTTTATTATTTTATTATTTTTCCAAAAAGGTAGTTACAAAGTGGTTATGAGGTAGTTACTGAGAGCAAGCCTATAAATACAAGGCTATTTCATATGTAAAGGGGGACTTTTATGAGGGGGGAAAACTTTGAGAACTTCTCAGAGAGATTGTATGAAGACTTTTTGGCTTGACACTATGTATAGAAGAGTTTTTGGAATTGCATAATTTCAAGGAGATAATGAAGAATGCTTTTGGTTCGTATGTTCTAAATGTATTCATTGTTGTCATTGCTAATTTCTCGTATGTTAAATAAGTAATCTTTCTATGTGATTGTGCAAACCATTGGTATTTTATGTGACTGATGTAATGAATAACGTTCATATCTTAGTATCTTGATTTGAACGTGTTGAGGTGGCATATATTTTCATATGTTGAGGTTTATCATCTCTCTTTCATTGTCAATGCACATCAAAACATATTTTCTATTGAAACCCCTTTGTAATTTGTCATATCCATTGTGAAATCTCAGATGATATTCATATGTCTATTGTTGGAATTTCTATTAGTTATTTTCCTCTAGTTTTACATTTTCTCCTTTATGTACTATCAGGTTAAAAGTACACAAAAACTACAAATACCCCCATCATACGAGGGAGTTGCCCCTCTCAAACACAGAGGAATATTGTTGCTTTATCATGATCTCTCCAACTGTTGGTCAGTTTGTCACTGCTTTTTGGGTGAAGAGTTAATTTTCAAGGTGATATTTGCAGCAACCAATCTGTTTACCAAAAAAATTTTGGTGACTCTGCTTGGGAAAGATTGAAGCATTGGTGTCTTTCATTCCTTAAAGAAAAATCTACAAGTATCTCCCCCAGAAAAGAAGTTGTCGACTCTATCTGAAAGGATCCTAGAAAATGGTTTGGTATCCAAGAACCCAAAGGTGTAGCATGCATTTTCCTGAATCAGACGGTGATAGTGATGATGAAGATTATCTTTTTTCTGCATCTTCCTCTCAACAAAATCAAGTTCTTGATGAACCTAAGCAAGTTGAGTTCCTAAAGAGTTTCTACAGTGGCATGCAATTTGCTTTGAATCAGGTTCATCCTTCTTTGCTTCAAATGTTGCAAAAGATTGAACAAAAGGATGGGAAGGAGACTCATTTTCTTGCTTGTGATCACAATTCCCTATCAGAGGAGATTCATGCACCAGAAGATAAAATAAATTGTGTTGAGATATATCATTTGCATGATAAGGACAACAATGAAGGAGCAAAAGTTTTTCCTGCAAATGAACTAGTATTGAATGAAATGTCTTCTAATCAAAGTTCTGAAAGAGACTCATCGGAACATGCATGTACTAGAGAAGAAGTTATTACATTTTCTCATGATAGAACATGTCCACTTGAGAAAGATTAAAAAGAAGTTATGGAGATGGAAAAAGTAGATTGTACAGAAGCACACAACAATGAAGAAGAAATCTTTCTAAATGATGGCACATTCTCATTTTGTTTGGAGAATGTCACTCCTCCAATGAGAACTTGCTTGGGTTCCACAATTATAACCTTTGAGAAAGATCTCTATGACATGTTTAATGTTTGATGCAGTGTAGAAGAAATTCTAGACCAAAGTGTGAGCAGAGAGCATGAAGACGAGTCACAAAATGTTTTCATTACGTGCATGCAATCTGAACAAGAGGCTAATGATGATGAAATAGTATGGCAAGATCTTTCTCATGAAGTTTCCTTCACAAACTGGTGTCTCAAGACTCTTGAAAATGATTCTCTTTGTGAAGAAGATTTCATTCTTTCTCATTTATCATCTATTGAAAAAGAATACTCAAATATTGAAATTAAAGGTACTACTCAAGATGAAGCGTTGAGTACTCCCACTCCAAATATGCAAGAAGATCATAAGGATACTAGGTGTGAATCTATACAAAAAGAGGTTAAAAATGAATTGGTTGTTGAATATCTTTGCTTAAGTGATTTCATTATACACCCTAGTTCATTGTCTGCATATACTAATGTTGAAGAGGGCAATGAGAGTAATGTTTATAGTCATGATAAAGGAGGTCAAAGTTCTGATGTTTGTGACAATATACATGAAATTGCAAGTATTCAAAGGATTGATGAAGAGCTACATGTTTTAACTTCTTCTTGACTACTTCCAAGAGAGGAAAATATTATTTCTTCTTCACCGATGATACAAGAAGACTTTCAGGAGGATAAAGTGCATAATGTAGATTCGTCACTTTCTCTTCCTCATGTGCAACACTCTGATAAAGAAGATCCTGAGTTAGTAATGCTAAAGAAGGAGGAATTTTCCTTTGTAGAAGATGATTCGATGATAAAGGAGGACATTATTCATAATAAATACAGTTGCAGAATATCGAGTTTTCTTCACCTATTGGTTCATGTGAAGGATGTTTGATTCGTGATTCAATTTTCTTTGATTCAAGCTATCAAAAGAATCTCCAAATAGATAAAATTGGTATGCTCGACATGATGCCAGAAAATATGATCACCACTATATAGAGTAATACCAATGTGATTCAAAAGGACTCAGAAATTCATGATGAGAAATGGTTGTTTGGTGTACAATTCAAGGAGTCCTCATATTTCTCATATTTTATTTTTCTCATCATTCAAAAATGGTTACTGAGTTCACAGGCACATCATCCATGGACATCTCTTTTTCATACAGGTGCCTATTTTTCTCAACCTGTCAATGGCTTCACATGATCATCCTGAAGCAGTTTTGAGGTAGGAGTCACCTACCATGTACATAGGTTAATTAGGATTTTTTGTTGTGTCTATCTTATTTTAGTTTCTGTCATTTTCATTGTTTGCTTTATCTTTGTCTATCTTTGTCATTTGTCCTTTTGTCTCCTTTGAGTCTCCATGTTCTCCTTGTACATCATGTCATCTCTTAACTCTATAGCCCTGTGGATTTAAGGCACTAGTCATTTCCAGAAGTCTGGGTTCATCCTGCATCCTTTACAGTCCTTGTCCCCAGTTAGAGCCAGTTGTCGGCCTCATTTTCAACTTGTCCAATTTTAAACTTTTGTGTCAAAATCTCTACGTTGAATCCCTCCTATTCATAAGTGCTCTAATTATCCTAAGGTGTCAAATAAGTTCTCAAATCTAAAGGAGAATTGCCCACCATTCCAATTTGAGCTCCTGGATAAGTCATCTGGATTGACATTTTTTTTAATAAAAACAATTAAATCTTGGAATCCATGATAGCTGGTGTAAAATTATCTTTATGGTGGTGTTCACAACCCTATTTCACCTAATCTTGCAAGTTTCCAAATTGATACATCTCATGGTTTGGGAGATTTCAAGCTTCTCATTTTCTGATGGCAATTTTCAGAAATAATTAAAACAGGAGTTCTATCCACATTGGAGCAAAATCATTTGGCTAGAGATTTTATGTCAACATTTTAGACAATGTGGCAAAATTTCATGAGAAAATACCATCCGAGTTAAAAGTTATACACCTTTTGCCATTTTCATGCTTAGAGATCAATCAGGCAATTTTTATGAAGCTTCCTAAAGTAATGCCAGCAATGCAATCAGTCTCAAAAGTTTATGGCATTCATGAAGTTTTCACTACAACAACATTGATGAGAGGAGAAGGTTACTTGTGTCGTCAAGAAATATGAACTTCATAAGTGTTGGTTTGAGGTTCCTCATATGTCGACAATGAAAAAGATCTTACTTATATCATCAAACAATGGGATGGTTTTCTAAGTAATATTGGTAGCCCATAGATTTTCAAAGCATACTTTAAATGTCGATAAAGCCTTTTTGAAAGGCTATCTATTTATTTATTGGATATTCAAATGGACTTTAAAGAGTTTAATTGGCTCTTTATTGTGTGAATGAGGCTATGTTGAGATCAACAACTTTTAAAGGTAATGAAGAACAATTATCAGTTTCAAAACCAATTTCAATCACTCAACATGATGAGATAAGGCAGAATGATTTGTGGAGGCATAATAAAATCAAACAAGTTCCAAACACTACAAGGAAAGGTGAAAGGAGTTTGTTAAAGATATAACTCGATTGTTGGTTTTGATTAACTTTAAACATACGGACAATGCTCTATTAAAGTTAGTTACTTCATCTATCAAAAGAAATTTTGAAAGCTCTTATCTACTAATATAGGAGGTTTTCAAACACCGTCAAACAATCAAAGTACTTTTGAAAGTGTCTTCACTTGCCAATGAGGTTTCAACAACTTCTACAATCGTCGATAAAAGAAGTTTATTTTCAAAGCGCTCTTGGAAGTATCTTTTATCACATTTTGAAACTGGTTGGTTAAACTTAAAACTTCCAGAACTTATCTAGCCAACTCTTCGCTTCGAATGATTGAATCAGTTCGCTAAGTGTTTACAACTACCGATAAGACTTATGAAAGTTACTTGGAGTGCCGATGAAGAGACTATTTTGGATGTTTATCCCATTTTACTAAGTTACATCAGATTTAAAATGAGTTAGATAAACTTCTAAAGAAGCTGATTAAAGGTTAATAAGGTAGTTATTGTAACTACCTATATCATGGGTCTTATTGCAACAAGCTTCAAAGTTTTGATGTAATGCCAGACTCCACGAACTTTCTCCACCATTCTCTCAACATTTGCAGAAATTGGAACTTTAGAGCAGGTATGGACGTCCCTCAAAGCTTGATTGAAAATAAATTTCTATTAGTTGTGATAGATGCAGTCACCCTAGTGATAATGCATGCAAAACTTGGAAGCATTTACAAATATTATGGGCTTTTTCACAACATTCTTCAAAGAAATGTAGTCTCGCAGACTGCTACAATTATAGTATACGTACAAAATGGTTTTGTTGAAAAGATCTTATAGACTTTGAACTAAATGCAATTGGTGGGATTAAAGCCGTAATGACCTTTGCATCCTCCCATCCCTAGCTAGCTGCTTGAGTCATTTGCCTCAGAGAGATGTAATCTCATGATTGCAGGATATGAACAAAGTGGATTTGTTGTAAAGGCATTGGAAACTCTGAAACATTTGCCAACATTCTTCCCATCCCGCGCCCATAAAAGCACAATGAAAGAAATTTTTATCAGACATTATAGTTCAAAATGCTCTACAGACATATACGCGGATGTGAAATCATATGCCAAGCACAAGAACCATTTAACAAAATGCCTCAAAGAAATGTGGTTTCATCAAGTGCAATAATGGCATGGATTTGTTGAAAAGGTTTTAGAAATGTTCAAGCAAATCTAATAGGCCTAACTGAAGTTGAATGACTCGGCCTTTGTCAGCATCCTCTCCTCCTGTGCTTGAGCCAAAGATTTAGCACGAAGTATGGGTGCTCATCAAAGCTGAATGAGGAGGATTTGTTTTAAATATTGTAGTTGCACCCGCCCTAGATGACATGTACGCATAATGTGAAAGCACAAGCAGGACGCCTGAATGGTTTGACAAAGTTGCCCAAAGAAATGTATCCTCATGGACTCCATTAATTGCAAGATATACATAAAATGGATTTGTTGAAAAAGATGGTAGAAAATTTTAAAGCAAATGCACTTGGTAGATGTAAAGCCAAGATTTACAACCTTGGACAGCATCCTCGCGGCCTGTTTTGGAGCCATATATAGATGTCCATCAAAGCATGATGTAATGGGAGTTTTCATCAGATATTACAATTTGAAATACTCTGACAGACATGTATGCAAACTGTGGAAGTCGAGACAAGGCACACAAACTATTTGGCAAATCACCTCAAAGACTTGTCATATCATGGAATGAAATGATTGCAGACAATGCATAAAATGAATTTGTTGAAAAGGATTTTTAAAATATTCACAGATATAAAGTGAGATTCCACTGCCTTTGCCATCATCCTCTACGTCCAAAATGGAAGCCCATTAATGGTTGTGAAGAGTCTCTTGTTCTAGTTTGAGTGTCTATGGTAGAGATTTTGACAAGAAAAATAGGTTTATAGGAGTTGGGTAGTGGACGGGTTGAGCTTAAAACCCTTGAAAGCAAATTGGGTTTTATGTGGAGCACATGAAATTATAGGACGACTAAGTTAGGGTTTTATCATCGAGCTATTATATAGACTTCCTTATTGTCATTATTTCATTAGATTAACTAGATTGCAAAATGGCTGGCGTAGAGGCAACAGCTCCGTGAATTATTCTCTGTCAGGCCTTGTTAAGGACGAGCCTATTTCAAGTCCATGGTTAACAAGTAGCTAAGGGCTCTGAAGAAGAAATATAACCTTATATTGCAGATTGAAGAGAGCCAAAGTCAAGGCAAAGCTATCAACAAAGAGCAAGAGGATGTGGTCAAGTCCAAGGTTAGTGTTGCCATATTGATTGACGAGTATGAAAAACTCAAGCAGACTCTTTCTGTTGTTGTTAAGGAAGAGCTTGGTGAGAGGGAGAAAGAGCTACTATCATCAGATCATAATGAGAATGAGAGTGGCTCTAAGGTAGCTACTGAAGAGGAAGACAAGGAGAAGGGCGTGGATAAGAATCAAACCCAAACCCTAGGTAGTCAGGAGAGAATGGACCTGGATGATCAACTGTATGTAGGATTGCACTTTGGGCACGACTTCATAACATTGACCATGCATATCAAATGGTTAAGAAACTTATTAACTTGCTAGACTCTACTAATGAAGAAAGATTTGAAGAAATACTAGTCCAAAACGATGAGACAAACCTTTATTTTTTCTACCTGCATTACCCAAAGATAAATGATAGAGGCCATAAAATGTTCCATACTTTTTGTGGAGGAGACAGATCATATCCATAAACTGCAGAAGTATATGCAAAGATGGAGAAATTGGCTTGAAAGATTTAGGAAGTAGGGTATTTTCTAGATTCAAAACATTTGACTTAATAATGTGGAAGGCCCTATGGAAAAGGATTACGGTTCTATCTTTGCAGAGGAGGAGTTCCTTAAACTAGCCGATGATACACTACATAATTTATGGAAGAAATTTGAGGATTATAGAGATGACACTTAGATTGATGGTTTTTGACATGGATTATGCAAGAGAAGTTTTAACAGTGATGCTTGGGAATCTTGGCACATACATTATAAACAAGTGAACACCAAATGGGCAAATATGGCTATCATCTCCTCTAAGATTACATAAAGTTGTGGAATGACATTGATCCAAGTGAAAGAGCATATTTTTGAGCTTGCAAGAACTATATATGGATCTATTCATTATGTCTTATATCATGACGACATGAGTTTGTCTTGAAGGATACAAGTTGTTGCAGCTACCAAACTTCTAACATTAAGAGACAATGAGCTTATAGAGATTGATATCAATGAATTGTCCAGAGCAATGAAATGAGCTAAAATAGAAAATGGATGGCAATGGCCTTTATGGTTATAATCAGAGTGGGAAAATGTGCAAAGATATTCAATCTACCCTATTGTGCTGATGTTATCAATGGAAGACATACTATTTCCACAGTCCATATTTTGTATACACGAACACAGGAGTCTAAGATTTAAGTATATAAAGGAGTCGTCAACATCCGGTGAGGTATTGTTAAAATGGAGCAGATGTGATGGAAAGGACTTAGTAAAATCCACAACTTGAAATTTGCAAGTCCTACTTACATTTTTGTGAAAGTGAATTAAGTCACTCTTTGTATTGTAAAGTTAGAAAAGGAACCTTATTTCTGAAAAAGTGATGTAAAAAGTAACCAAAAAATAAGGTTTATTATTTTATTATTTTTCCAAAAAGGTAGTTACTAGGTAGTTACAAAGTGGTTATGAGGTAGTTACTGAGAGAAAGCCTATGAATACAAGGCTATTTCATATGTAAAGAGGGACTTTTACAAGGCGGGGAAACTTTGAGAACTTCTCAGAGAGATTGTATGAAGACTTTTTGGCTTGACACTATGTATAGAAAAGTTTTTGGAATTGTATAATTTCAAGGAGATAATGAAGAATGCTTTTGGTTCATATGTTCTAAATGTATTCATGTGTTGTCATTGCTGATTTCTCATATGTTAAATCAGTAATCCTTCTATGTGATTGTGCAAACCATTGGTATTTTATGTGACTGATGTAATGAATAACGTTCATATCTTAGTATCTTGATTTGAATATGTTGAGGTGGCATATCTTTTCGTATGTTGAGGTTTATCATCTCTCTTTCATTGTCATTGCACATCAAAACATATTTTCTGTTGAAACCCCTTTGTAATTTGTCATATCCATTGTGAAATCTCAGATGATATTCGTATGTCTATTGTTGGGATTTCTATTAGTTATATTCCTCTAGTTTTGCATTTTCTCCTTTATGTACTGTCAAGTTAAAAGTACACAAAAACTACAAATACCCCCATCATATGAGGGAGATGCCCCTCTCAAACGCAAAGGAAGATCGTTGCTTTATCGCGATCTCTCCAACTATTGGTCAGTTTGTCATTGCTTTTTGGGCGAAGAGTTAATTTTCAAGGTGATATTTGCAGCGACAAATCTATTTACTAACAATCTTACAAGAGGAATTACATATTTTCATTGTTACAAAAGCTCTTTTTCTAAATACATCAAATTACATAATGAATTCCATTGATACATAAATCTAGATGCAAAAAGTACAAATAATTGTCTTCACATACAGGTGCAAACTGGAATCCGCTATGAGAGATACATCCACGAACCACGGCACGAGATAAAACAATGGAATAAAGCACAACCACCTAACCATATGGAACCCTGAGGTCCACCCCCTATGCTAGGAGATAATAATGAGGTCCCACAATGACAACAGTCAAGAAGATAGTAGGCTAAAGAGTGCAAGGACTACACATGACTCCAATACAACACAGATCAATATGAAAATCACAAGTAACTTTACAACACTTCTAGAGGCAACCACACTAGGGAATGCTAGGCTGTAGTAGGGGTGAGTGTCATTGCATGGTCCTAACATGGGTTATCCTGACAGTCTCTAGCTAGACATTGGCCCCCATCCATGGGTTACCCTGACAGTCTCTCGCTAGGCGTCAACCCCTATCTTTGGTTACCCTGACAGTCTCTCACTAGACGTCGGCCCCATAGGGTGACACATGCAGATCCAACATTCCTTTCATGAGGACAAGGAAGTTGATCTTGCCAACCAGGCCTTCTCATCTGATCATTAGCCTGAATGAGCACTACAGACATGGGTGAGGAATCTAATTATCTTAATTAGTGTGAATACTACCCAACCCTCTAAATTTATTATTATGTTATCACTAGAATTAACAACTTCCAATGGGTTACCTTGACAGCCACTTTGGGTGTTGGCCCCACATTGAAAGCCACTCCCCCTTCTCTACATCTAGATTCTTAAAGACCAAAATATAAACCAAGCATGAACTGTCACATTTCTCAAAATATACATCATTTCACATTACACAAGCAAGGCATTCCCATCTTGCATGCTCATTATAATCACATGAATAAGAACCCTGAGCAAGGCATTCTCCATCTTGCCCATGTATCAAACCAACATGAAACAGGAGACAATATTACAAGAGTGCATTTCATTCAACTCACATTCACACCCTCCTAGGCCTCTGTAAACAACTTCTACAACACTTGACATCATTAAAACATAATGGTCACACATCACATTCACTTTCCAAAGCACATCCTAAACCAAGATCAATAATTCAATAATAAGACCACAAATGTGACATATGATCTGACGCACTAAGAATGTAACATTTTTCCAAGCATGATAAATCATCTAACATAAGATAGTTCTATCCCAACAATGCAGAACAATAATAACTTGAAAGGGTCACCAATTATTCTATAATAGAAAATTTAGTCAAACAAGATATTACCCGTTATTAGACTAAACCTCTTTCTACACTAATGTGGATCTTATTAAAATTCTTGACAACTTTGTGATTTCTATTCAAAATAATTGTATAAGAAAAACATAAAGGATCATAATGTAGATTAAAACCGATCATCCCTTTTAAATCTTTAGAAAGTATATGAGTTAAATGCTAAATGTTTCATATCAAACCTAACCTCCACTTACTCACCCAATTTCATAACTAAGCACAATCTTTAATTTAAGTCATAAATAAGATTAGACTCCATTATATGACCACAAAGTTCTTTAAGGTGAAGAGGAAGCAAGATATATATAAAAATACTTGACAAGTCTTACTAAATCTAAACTAAATGTTATCTTCCACCAAAAAAAATATCAAAGATATCTAGACATATAACAATCATAAATTAAATTCATAGACTAACTCTATGCACACTACTTAAAATATTCTAATTCATACTAAAATTAAAGACTTAACTAAGGTCATCATACACACCTTATAACTAGATCTAAAATAACAATTCAACATTTATAATATGATAATTTACATCAATTTGACTAAGACAAATATATATTAAGAAGCCTTATTTATTATCCATATCCTACTCTCTTACAATAGATAAAACTACTAATATTCTTAAATATACAAGATAAAATAATAAATCAATAAATTATTTGAAAAGGATTTGACTTTTTATTTATAAAGTAATGCTTTAATATAACATATCCCTGAATAAAGGGATGAAATAAAATAATACTTAAATATAACACATCCCTCAATAATAGGGATTTGATTTCTCATAAATGAAATAAAATAATACTTAAATATAACACATCCCTAAATAATAGGGATTTGATTTCTCTTTTAAAAAATACTTAAAATAAAACACATCCATAATATTATTCTTCCCTATTAAATAGGGAGTTGACATCACACCTTCAAAATAATAAATAAAACTCAAATTAAAACACTAATTTATTAAAGAAAAATTTAAAGATAAATAAACTTTATAATTAACATTATGCAACAATACTTAATATTTAGCTAATAAGGTTTAACCAATATTTAATTATTACATAATAAATCTATTAACTAACTAAACTTAAAATAAGTTATAACATTATTATCTATCACTTCAAAATAATACATTTATAATCCTATTATTTGAACTATACTATTGATTCCAAGAACAAGTTGAACAAAAATAATGATTCTAGTATGAAACCAACACTAATGTTACCTCTATATGACATTTAAATTTTTAACAACATTCTTTTCTAAAAACAATCTTCCAGAATAAAACAATAATTTTGTATATGATACTCATATAGTAAGAATTAGATTCTAAACTAATACTTAAAACTTTCTAGGAAATTTAATTAAAGTCCACATTAAATTATTGTTAATTTTGTGAGAACTCCATAATATAACTACAATTTTATTTTTTTCTATATATAAAAAATTACTACAAAGAATAGTTAAATTATTAATTACCTAAACTCAACACAAAAAGAGAATTTCTATTTCTAACTTAATGCATTATTTCCTATTAACTAAATCTACAACCTATGAGAATTCCTGAGTTTTCTCTAGTTAAACTCAAAGATTTTGTTGATTGACAAAATTGCTAAAAAACATTAAAATATCTATCTACATATTCAATCTACAAAAGAATTCATATTGAACAATAAATTAAGTTTTCAGGCAAGGAAGAAAAATGATGAAGCTGGCTGAACCAGGCAACCAAATTTCATAGCCAAGAGCCAAGGATCAGAGGAATTTAATTCAGGTAAAAAAAATTCATTGTTTTAAATGCATAAACTACAAACTAAAATTCAATTGCATTATTCATAATTTCTGGCAACCTCAGGAGGAACCCCGAGCGCCATCCGGCAGCGCCTGAGGGAAAGGAATATGCATAAGTTTTAAAGTGTAAAAGTTGAAATTCTAATATCTCTTATCCTAAATTTCATTTGGTCTGCAGATACTAAAATTTCAAATGCCATTTCAGACATGATTCAATGCATATGGAGGTCGTACAATGTAGCCAGGCAGGCTGGAGGAAAAGAAAATATTTAAGAGTTTTGATAAAATGAAATCATCTTTATTAGTCTTATTTCAGCAAGTGTTCAATGAATCCCATCAAATGGCAAGAGATTATAGATAAATATAATTTGTTTGATATACAAATCAATGACTGGAAAGAAAATAGTTTGGGCCTGGCAACAAATTTTGATCTCCACAAGCAAGGGCGACACTGCAGAAGTTGAGTTTTCTTTTGATAAAAAGAAATTGGCATTCTTAATTTGACACAGGAATGATTTAATTTCTACCAGTGGCAAAAGATTTCATTTAACTAAGGTGTCTACAGGCAATATGAGAATACGACGACAGTGAAATAGCAAGAGGAATAGATGTGAAGAAAGATAGATAGGCATGAAGATGATTCAGAGTAAGGTCTCTTAAAATGTCACAATGGATGGTTGAAGAGAATATTCAAGTGAATGCAAATGGAAAGATTAATAATAATGGGGTTATAGAAAAGAATATATACTCATCAAGCATATAGAGAGAATAGGTTGCAGAGCTTGATCAATCATTTCAATTGACGGGAGAAACTTGCATTTGATTGCAGATGGACACTGATTTTCAAAAGGGTTTACTATTGTCTAGAATAATTCACAGAGAACCACACTTCAACCAGAATTTGACAAATCATAAAATTGCACAGACTACTCACATACAGGATTTTTCTTCATATACAGACAAGCAAAAGAAATTTTGTTTAATACATACCCAGAAATTCTTTAGATCTCCCTTGCTCCCTTCTCCTCTTCCTCTGCCAATTCCTCTTCTTTTCCCCAAATTTCTATATATCTTTTCTAAGAACTCTCCCCTCAAATAATCTTCCCAAAACCCAAAATAGACAAAACAATTGATACCCACTATCACCATTCTCTCCATTACAGATATCCACAATCCAAAATTAATTGCATTCATAACACCACTAACAGGAATAATTTTTAAATTTCTGACAACCCACTCCAACAATAAATTAATGGCAAAATAAAATAAAATCTCACATGTCACATAAAATCAATAAAGTACTAAATATTGACAATATTATTATTATTGCTAGCTTTCAAAGCTACTAATTTAATTTAATATAAAAATCAATTAATTAATATTCTCAATTTTCTACATTAATTAAATAACTAATATTGATGTATATATATAAACTTATTATTATTATTACTATAACAATTAATAAATCTCCAACAAATACACATTGACTATATAACCAAAATGATCAAACATCAACACATCTATACACATAGATCACTTATTCTATAAAATGAACCAAACGACTATAATCAACAACTTAAAACCTTAGTCACTAAGTTCAATAAAATGAACCTTAACTACAATAAACAAACAATAACAACCACATACCAAAGGATGACCAACACCCGAGGACAAGTACCAACTGAGCGACAACTACACCCATGATTGGAAATACATGGATGATGACATACTGAAGACATTGGCTGATAGAGGGAACCCCATGTTATCTCCCATCCACATTATCCATTGGTGTAAAGGCACGCTCAGACCTGCTAATTCAGGTGGAGTCGGTGCCTGGTACCTGCAACCTGCATCAAACCAAGGGGTTGTATATAAACACACATATATATATATAATCAAACACGCTATGACAGGGAATCGCAGCATAGTAGGGTGCTCATTATGAGTAATACTACACTGTCCCTTCACAAAACACATCACAAATATCCACATTAAACAAGTTTATTAGTAACTAAACAATCAGATAACACAGTTAGATAGTCGCATAATTCACGTAGTAAAACAAATCTACATAATCAATTAATCCATAACTGATCACAACATAAGCATAATGTACTAATCATAAAGTATCAACAGTGTCATCATAGTAAACATTAATGAGTGTCATCAACTACATCAAAATGGTAAACTTGCCATCAACATGTCTAACATACCCTAAGTATTTCAAGTATCTTACCTTCATCTTCATGCTCCTTAGCCCGACCACCTGCTCATCCAAGGTGAGAATGGAGGGGCATTACACTCTCACTCAACTTATAAAGAAAAAGATGCATCATAAAATAGCATACATAACCATACCACATCTATTAATGATCATTCAAAGACATAAAAAGACATATTCTTATAGTCACGTCTCAAAAGTTAAATTCATTGTCTTGAATCAGCAATATAATGCAATGATCTATCCTGCTAACTATTCCAAGTTTACATGATTGCCTATAAGGACATAAATCAATCTAAATCTAATTAGCACATGCTTTTCCCTAACTTATTTCCAAGCTTAATAAAAGGAACTGATTCACATATAATCTTCTAAGTAGAAGTTAATGACAATTATGCAACAACTACATCCATAGGCATACAACCGAGAATATACAATGTTACAATAGCACAAATGCAATTCATATATGTACTCGTGAATAAGTAAAATTAAATGCCACTTAACACAAATGCATTTCATACATACATATAGATACTACCAAGCATAATACCCTACTACAATTGCAATCTTATACTTATGACAGGAGCATCTTATTCTTACTATGAATACTATTCAAACTTTTACAACTTAATTGACTTTAAAGATAAATATTTTGCACACTAATATAGCAGATGAGGCGTAGCTAACAGGGAATAATTTATACACTATTCTTAGGCATCCATAATGGAAAGGAAGAATGTTGGCAAAGGAAGTTAATTGGAGTAAATTTCTAAGTGTGTTATCTACTGTTCAAAGCTTGCCAGATTAGCAATTTTAGGCAGCATTAAAATCTCAAAGATGGCGCAATAATCGCATATAGGAATGGTTATTTTCAGAACTATGAAAGAGGTGAAAGATGGTGCCATGAAGAAGGAATATTTTCTGATTTAGTCGTAGCTAAAGAAGTGCCTTATATGGCACTAAGAGAATCTTAAGATCGATATAATAATAAGATAATAGAAATAATTTTATGCACCTGTGATTGGAAATTGATGGCACCATTAATAAAGGCATTCAGAGGTTCATTAAGCAACATTCCAAATGTGGCGTTATACAAGGCACTCAGATAGGTTATAGAATGCAGCTACAAAAGCATCGAATAAGAGAAATAAAAAGGATCCTCAAACCATCAAACACAGAGGCTTCACTCAGTATAGAACAAGCATATTAGCAAGGATTTAAGAAGATTTAATTCTAAACATAGGCGCCCCAAGTTTATGTTGTAGACACTACCAAAGGAGAAGCATAATCTAGAGAAAAACACATATTAATATTTAGAGATAGGTGCCCACATAGGAAAGAAATTAGAATGATCTTGTTGTCAGATAGCTATCACTAAAGATGAAAGAGGTTACCAATCACTCTAATGTCTTATTCTAGACCAGAGTGCCCGAATGAGTAGGAGGAAAAGATGATTTCCAAGAATCAAATAGAATTAAATGTGAGTTGGATTTCTCTGAACTTGGATAAATCAAGTTCACATATTGCAATGAGAGGTAGAGCCTAAGACAAATTACATAGGATTGACAAGATGTATGAAGAAGTTTGCTACAAGAGTTATATTTTTTGACATGCAAGCCCACATTCACAAGATAATTCATATTTTCTATAAAATATCACTTAGATAAATCATTTTTCTTTTACAAATAATCACATGTAGTATGAGTTTCTAGTTTTAATCAGACAACCCTAAAAATAAAATGTAATGATTCATAATTATTTTAGATAAAATTCATGAGCTTGAACAAAATGCATGAATGTTATCAATCCTATTATATTAACTAGAAATTTTCATGGAAGATGAGTGCAAAACATACTCGTGAACTCTTGTTTTTCCCTATTCTTTAGTTTTTCCTTCCCCTTCTTTCTCCCTCACTTTCGCCCCTGATTCTTCTGTGTTTTTTCTCCATAGTGGGATAAAATTTGTACAAAGGTAATTAATTCTTGACAGCCCCAATCGGCTATTCCTTTAGACCTGCACCATGAATCCATTTTTCAAACCCAGGAACAAAATTCCCCAAAAACCAAGAGCTCTCAATTTTCTATTTTTCTTCTCTATTTAAAAGATTTAGCTTTTCAAAGCATATTTTCTGAAAACATACACTCCATGGAATGAGCCATTGTCAAACAAAAACTCCTATTTAATACCTTTTACAAAGCATCTTTGAAAATGTATGCTCAAAATAAAAAGATAAAAACATTTAATTTTTAATAACTCCACTTCTCCCACTTATCTAAAATTTTCTAAATTTAATCTCCTTAAAGAAATTAATTACCTTTACGAAACTGCTACTCTATCCTTGTGGCTCATATTAGAAACCATTTATTAAACATGGAGCATAAAAGAATCTTTTCAAAAGATATAAATTAAAAATGCATATATTTCTAATTTTGCAAATTGCACAAATAAATTTATTTGCGACTAATATTTACTTAAGTCTATCATTCAAAATATATTTATTCTAAAATGCAATATATTTTTATGCGAAGACACATTTATACAAAATTAACTAAGTGGTGTGTGCATAAATTTCCTTGAACACAATTCGCCTACAGTCGAAGCTAGACGCCCTCTCCTCGATGATACTCTCTCCATCAAGAGTATCATTCTAGTCATTTTCACATCAAGTCGATTAATTAATCCCAATAATATTTAATATATTATTTAAAATTCAAATTAAATAACAGGAAAAATAAAGGTTGTGACAGTCTCTAGATGGTATGTTGTGCTAAAATTTAATTGAGTCCCCAATGCTAACTGTAAGGTGGTCTAAAATTTAGAGGTAAACCTTGCATCTTTATTAGAAATAATTTTCTCCAAAATCCCATGCAATCTAAAAATTTCTTTTCCAAGTCTCTTAGCTAATGTTGGGACATCATCTACCAAATTGCCTAATATGAAATAATCAACCTTAGTAAATTTATCCACTACTACCAAGATAGTATTATGCCTATAAGGAGTCATGGGTAGCCCTTATAAATAATTGATACTTCTGACTTGCCACTTATGATGTGGTATGTCATTAGGATATAGAAGTCAAGTAGGATGAACATGTTCTACTTTAACCCTTTGACATTCTAGACATTTTGCAACCAAGTTCACTATTTCTTTCTTCATTCCAAGAATGAAATATAGGTTTATGATAAATGAATACATCTTGTTTACTCCTAGATGTCCTAAGTAAGGAGCATTATGAGCTTAGATTCTAGAATCAATTTTCTAAGTTCACAAAAATCTAGCATATAAATTCGTCCTTGGTATCTCATCAATCCATCATGATCAAAGGAATATCCTACATACTTAGTGTCACAGGGCCAGGATTGACCCCATACAGCACTAGCGTTACAGATTCAAGACTCATCCTAAGAATTGAACTAAGAATGAAACCTGGGCTATGCCTATCCCATTTCACAATGTAGCATACAGCAAAGAAACTATGTAAAGCAAACTCTACAGCAATGCAGAATAGACAACACAATATGTGGGAAAAAGAACCTCAACCATCCATTATACAGACTAACTAAAGCATTACAAAGTACTTACAAAACTCTAGAACAAGGAACCAAAAAGTCCTACCCTAGGCTCAGGCTCTACCAACAATGACCCAAGCAAAACTTACAGAACAATGTGTCCCCAAGAGAACTCAGAAACCTCCATGGCATCCAATAAAACTCTCCCTTCGCTGCAGCTCACAAATCTGATTTGGACTTCAAGAACAGATCACACAGAGTATACAGTGCTCAAGAAATCAACTCAGAGAATCTCACTCATAGAATGTTTTTTCCACAAGGCATGGGCCAGCTCATATAGACTCTTAACCATTTTGAGAGTCCATGTGCACCCCTGGGCTTTGTCTGGATCACACACCATGTGTTAGAGGATCCTTACTTGGAATTGGACAACTCGGACTAGGCCGTTATAGAACTCGAGCTCAAAATTCTGAGTGCACATGGGCCTGTTCAGCCCAAGGTGACCAGATCCCGCAAAACTCAACCCAGTGTTCCAACTCGAGAAACTGAGATTTTGACTTATCGCCTTCCAACAAACTCACTTTGTTCCACTTTGCAAATTGTCCAAGCATCTTTCCTTAGTGTATTTACATTTCCTTTTGGATCTCCAGACTCAAACAGCATTCCATCTCAAATAGTATTCCCTGCTTACCTAGGTTTCTACCAAGACGTCAAAACTCAGACTCGAGCTCAGACAAGGTGTCTGACTCAAACAGTGTGTCTGACTCACCCCATTTTGGGCCAAGACCCAGCTTATTAACTGGGTCTATCAAGCTCAACAACACCCCACCCTTACATTCTCCCCATATTAACTATGGCATCACCATCAGCGTCGCCATCGGCATCGATTCCCCACCTTGCTGGCATTGGAGTCACTTTAGGGACCTAGTGCTATAGATCCAATTTCCTCTGCAGGTACTCTAAGACCTTTTCTTCATAACGCCAGAGAGCCTCTGCTCACTCCCAAGTTGCCTCATCCTTGGGTTGGCCCTACCACACAACCAACAACTCTTACCTTTTGAATTCACCATAACCTCTACTCTTCATTGCAATTACTTCTTGCACATCATGCTCAAGTTCAACAATGTTGGTCGGACCCCTATCAGGGATGTTCCTAAGTGGATCCTTTGATCTACATTGTGTCTTTGAAGCTGATTGACATGAAAAATAGGGTGCACCTTGACATGCAAAGGAAAATGCAACCTATATGCAACCTTCCCAATCTGGGCAGCAATCTCAAATGGGTCATCATATCGATGAACCATGGTCGAGCTGAGTCCCTCTGGTGGATGGAATTGGCTCAAGTCCATGTGGAGCAGAAGCTTGTCCTCAACTTGAAACTCAACTAGACTCCTCTTTACATCAGCATACTTCTTCATACGATCTATGGCCTTGGTTAGATGGTACCGATCCAAGTCCACTCAGTCATTCCACTCACGGAGGTAGTTTGTTGCTCCTGCATTCCTGCCTAGGTATCCTCTCAAAATGGTGTGTGGGGTTAGGGGTTGTTGTCCCATGGCAATTTGGAATGGTGAATACTAGCTTGCTGAGGACTTCTGCAAGTTGTAACTGAACTGGGCTGCATTGAGAAGATGGGGCTAGTTTTCTTGGTCTAACCACACAAAATGCCTAAGGCGGTCCTCAAGCAGAATGTTGATCCCTTCCATCTGGCCATCTTGAAGAGCTTGATCCAAAATTTTCTTGTAAACCTGGGGTCCCTATCAGAAATGACACTCAAAGGGACATCCTAGTACTTGACCACATGCTGAAAAAAGTAGTATGTGGCATCCTCTACCTTGCAAGGTGTTTTGCATGCGACAAAGGTGGCATACTTGGATAATTGGTCTACAATGACCATGATGCTAGATAGCTCACTCACTTGAGGGAGTTGCATGATAAAATCCATGCTTATAAAGGCCCATGGTTGAACTGGCACTAGAAGAGGTTAGAGCAGCCCACCTGGCAACTTGATGTCAACTTTGTCCTGTTGGAAAATAAGACAAGTCTGGATATACTCATCAATGTCTTCCCTTAGCTTGGGCCAATATACGCCCCTCTCTAGTAAAGCTAATGTTCATTTCTACCCTGGATGCCCTGCCCAGGCAATGTAATGGCACTCGTGCAGCATTTCCTTCCTCAAGTCTTTCCATTTCAACAGATAGATCCTATCTTGTGTAAAGAAGAGGAGCCCATCTCTCAATGTGAAGCTCCTGGTTCTGCCTACTTGCACATGCCTTACCAATTAGTAAGCTTGGGAATCAACCTTCAAACCTTCCCTTATCCTGCCTAAGACATCCTCGGACAACCTTATCTAAATGATCCTTGTCTCGGCTCGGTGCTCTTACAGAGAAGCTATCTCATCCTTCCTACTCAAGGCATTGGCAACCACATTTTCCTTCCTTGGATTGTGCACCAAATCCATGTCGAACTCTGCCAAGAACTTAGACCAACGAGCTTGCTTTGGAGTCAACTTAGCCTGAGTTCTTATGTAGGTTCTTGAGATGTTGTCTGTCTTCACCCTGAAGGGGACACCAAGTAAGTAATGCCTCCATGTCCTCAAGAAATGAATAATGCCTGTCATCTCCTTTTCATGTGCAGGGTACCTCCTTTCTCTATCATTCAGTTTCCTACTCTCATAAGCCACTAGGTGGCCCTCTTGCATCAACACACCCCCAACTACATAATCTGATGAATCTGTCTGGACCTCAAAAAACTTGGCAAAGTTAGGCAGGGCTAGGAGAGGCTCTGCCACTAGCTTCTACTTTAATTTCTCAAATGCCTCTTGATGTTTCTCTTTCCAGCTCCATTCTATGTCCTTCCTCAATAGGTCGATCAATGGGGCAACGATCTTGGAGTACTCAGCCACAAACTTAAAGTAGTAGTTGGCTAAACCCAAGAACTAGTGCACCTCATGCACTGAAATTGACACCTCCCAGTCTTGAATAGCCCTTAGCTTCTCAAGGTCAGGCTTCAACTTACCATGTCCCACGATGTGACCAAGAAATTGGATCTTTGTTTGTGCAAAAGAACATTTCTCCTTAACAAAGAGTTGGTTTTCCCAGAGCAACTCAAATACTTGATCCAAGTGTGCCTTGTGCTCCTCCAAGGACTTACTGAATATGAGTATATCATCCAAATACCACACACTTGTCCAACATAGGATGGAACACGTCATTCATTAAGGTGTAGAATGTTGTCGGGGCATTGCAAATCCCAAACGACATGACAAGAAATTCAAATGATCCATACCTTATACAAATCGTTGTCTTCTCTTCATCCCTAGCAGCTATGCAAACTTGGTAATATCCTTGCTTCAAGTCCATCTTTGTGAAGTACCTTGCCTCAGTGATCCAGTCAAATTAGTTCATAATCAAAGGCAATGGGTACTTGTTCTTAATGGTTTGTTTATTGAGTACCTTGTAGTCCACATAGATCCGTAGGGTCCCATCTTTCTTCCTCTAAAAGAGAAGTGGAGCGACATAGGGTGACCTAGACGGTTGCAAATATCTGGCCTCAAGAAACTCGACCAATTGCTTCTTAAGCTCTACCATCTTGGGTCCTAATATCCTATACAAGCTCTTAGCAATCAACCTTGCACCTGTTTCTAACTCAATTCGGTGGTCCACATTTCATCGCGGAGGTAGGACTGCAGGCAGCTTGTCCAGCATCATGTTTGTGTAGGCTTCTATGACATCTACGACATCCTTAGGGTTGGAAGACTCAGTCAGTTCATCCTCATCTTAGTCCCCCAAGATGGCCGCTATGAACATAGAATCCACATCCTTCTGGGTAGCCTTAGCAAGGCTCAATGTTGACATAATACTGCTTGCAGCCTTTTCTTTGATAATTTTTACCATATGGCTCAAATCCAAGAATAGCATCATGTCCAAATGTGGGACCAAGGCAATCTTTCCTTTCCTGAAGAATTCTTGCCCAAGTATCAGGTTGAAGTCCTCCATTTCAATTGCAACTAGATTGATGTGGCCATGCCAAGTTTTGGCTTGGATTGCAACATTGCCCACAACCTTATGTTCTGGTGAGTTGGCTTCCTTAAACGAGCTCATGGTCTCATTGATCTTTAGACCTAGCAACCTGACCTTCTTGGCCTGCATATAATTGTGGGTAGTGCCCGTGTCCAACATGGCATGCACCTTCTTGTTCCCAAAGTGGACTTCAACAAAGCATAAGTCATGCAAAGAACACTGCACCTGTGCAGCCAAGACCTACTCAGTAGAACTGGGCTTGGCCTACTCTCTCCAGATTTAGATATTGTATTAAGGAGCCGCAGAGCTCCCATTTCTAGCATAACCTATTTGACTTTATTGGCCACATTAAGTTTCAACCTCTCTAAGCAATCCTTGGCCCAATGGTCTCCTTTTTCACAAATGAAGCATGTCTTAGCCTTTTGGTGAGTAGCGGTGGACTCTGCATCCTTTGCAGGTCTTTGTCTTGATTTCTTGAACCCATTTTTTTTGGTCCTAGTCCATCCCCTTTGGACTTGTCTAGCCTAAATTGTCTCTATTTCTTCTTGCTTACCTTGTGGCTCTACTCAAAACTACCCCTGAACCCCTTGGATGCATCACCCTTGAAGTCCAAGAGTTTGTCTACTGCGACAATGGTGGAGGCTAGAGATTGGACATTTTTCCTCCTTAGATCGGCTTGCACCCATGATTATAATCCTTTTATGAAGAGGAACAATTTTTCTATCTCGTACATGTCTTTGATTTCAATCATAATAGCAAAGAAAGATTTTATGTGATCTTGTACCTTGCCCGTGTGCTTGAGCTTGAGCAACCTTGACCTTGTGATCCATGCGGAGTTACCAGGCCAAAATTGATCCCTTAGTGCCTCCTTGTAATCCTCCCATGTATCAACTTTGGTCATGGCTCATCCATCCTTTTTATCCTCAGCATGTGTCCTCCACCATAGCTTCGCACTCCTCATGAGGTAAGTCGTGGTCGTCTTGATTCAGCTCTCCTCAAATAGGATAGGGGTGTTCAAGAGAAATTCTTCAAGATCCCATAAATAATTTTCAAGGACTCGTTCATCTCTCTGTCCATCATAGGACTCAGGCTCCTTGGGCTTGACAGAACATTAAACTCCACCTGGAGTGCCTAAGGCCTTTAAGATAACAATCTCATCTCTCAGGTGCCTTCTTGCAGTGACGATGTTATGAACCTCAATTTCAACAGCATCCATTCTCTTGTCGAGCTCCAAAGCCTCCATGGCCTTGACTCAAGTATCTAGATCTTCAACTATTTCTCTCTTCCATGGACGAGTTTCTAAGTCCACTTATTAACGTCAGCCTCTTCTCACATTCATCTCTACATCATCATGCTTTGACGTTGAGTTGGCTTGGCCGCCAGGCTCCTCCATGGTACCAAGAATCCACCTAGTGCAATGCACCTCTTCGATCAAAAATCAAGAACTCAGATAGAAGAACTTAGCCTCGCAAAACTCAACAACTTGTACACCAATATAGACACGAATACGGCCAAGTATGCAGATAGAATTGCAAATAAGAACAAGGAAAAAAACCCAGACAGTGTGGAGAAATACCACTTCCAGTAAGGGTCCAAAATTGAACCAAATTCCCAACGAGTTGGCCTTGATACCAACTTTCACAAGGCCAGGATCAACCCCATGTAGCACCAGCATCACAAACTCATAACTCATCCTGAGAACCAAGTTGAGAATGAAACCTCGGCTACACCTATCCCATTTCACAATGTATCATACAGCAAAGAAACTATGTAAAGCCAACTCTACAGCAATGCAGAATAGACAACACAGTATGTGGGATAAAGAACCTTAACCATCCATTATTTAGACTAAGTAAAGCATTACAAAGTACTTACAAAACTCTAGAACAAGGAACCAAAATGTCTTGCCTTAGGCTCGAGCTCTGCCAACAATGGCCTAAGCAAAACTTACAGAACAGTGTATCCTTGTTGTGATGTTCACAACATGCCCCACTTTACTCCTGAGCAAAATGAGGACCCCTACTGTGGCTTGCTCCCTTGCTTTTTGTGTTCTGGGTGGTAATGGTAAAAAGTAGCATCATTCAGTATGTATGTAGCATCATGTCAGGTGCATTTGTGATCTTGAAGTCTGACCTAAAATTTCAAAGTCTGAATCTTGCCTCAGGAAGCCTGCCATGTGAAAGAGTATAAAATTCTAAGCAAGTTTGCCTTTTGCATCACCCTGAAATTCGACCAAGTGCAAAAGTTATAGCAAGTCAAAGTTTTGGTCAAACCTGATCTTTCTGGGGGGGGTCATATTTCAAATGTCAGTCACCTTACATTAGATCACCTCGATCTTTTTAGATCACCCCGATATCAGTTTATCACCCGATAATCACCTTGTCTGCAAACTCCGGATGTCAATTTTATGTAATAAATGTATCTACCCATCGGACACCCTTATATATTTTGCAGGGGTCATATTTCTAATATCACCTGATATTTCAAAGATCACCCAATCTTTCAAATATCACCCTCTCTGAAATATCACCCCAGTACCGACATGATGATGACATCATCTAAGCCCGATAAACAAAGGAGATCAATTTGACGGTGACGACATCCTGATCTTTTGACGGGGGGTCATTTCACTCACGGGGGTCATCTTTTGAATATCACCCGATCTCTCAAACATCCCCTGATCTTAAAACATGACCCGATATAAAAAATCTCAACATGCCCGTGACGTCATTTTTCGGAGGGTGATATTCTTCAAGGTTCTTTCCTCAGGGTCATATCTCTTGGACCCCCCCCCCCCCCGATTTCCTTCAATATGACTATGGCGTCATCCTTCCACATTTGTAATGAAGCTCGTCTAAGATGATGACATCATTATCATATCCTGACTTAGTGAAGAAAATGTAAGTTGAAATGCATGACCAGTTGGGTCCATCAGGTGCTTTTTTCAGGTTCATTGACTAGACTGATGTGCAGTCGTGATACAAAAGGCGGGAAACCAAGGCAGGTGGATTTTGAATCCATTTCAAAACCCAATGGCGTGCAGGTGGAGATATGATGGAGCTTTAATGGTGGGGGACATCCCAGGTGGCAGACCGGATCCCGAGAGGTCGAAAACACACTAGGAGGAGACAAAGCTTTCAATGTGGAGAAGTTTGCAGGTAGAAACATTATTGTTGGAGTGACGCCCTATCTGGGCATGCTGCTCAATTTTTGGCAGGATTTGTTTTCCACCATTTGATGCTGCATTTCAAGATGCAAGCCGTTGATTTGCTAGGGTTTCCAAGGTACTGTGTTGGGGGATGAAGATAGAGACATATATTCAGCCCCTGTACTCTGCAATAGAGAGGTCATTCATACAAAATTTGACCTGTAGTAATTTCATGTAGCAGATCGGATTACTGAGACTAGGGAGGATTGAATCGTTGAAACATTCAAGGTTCTTCCTCCAGATCACTGTATATGTACCTGTTTTATGAGCATATTGTATGGAGATGAAGCTTCAGATTACATCCTGATTGTAAACCTTAAGTAATCTTCAAGCTAATTTCTGGATATGTAATGATGAATCATGTGTTCAACTAGAAGCATTTTCATTCTATTGCATGTTGTTGTCAACTTTCCCTTGAAGATTTGCACTGGATCATGCTGATTTGTGGAATGTCCTGGTGAAGTATGATTTTAGTTTTCTTCTCTTCATTGTTGTATGGGAACATGTATGTGGATCAATGATCTCAGTCAAGTAATCTTAGGAATCTCATTTTCTCTAACCCTTTTTCTCATTTTAATTTCATAGAAATCACTTCCATAACTGCACATCATGATGAATATTAAGCAGAACAGATAAATATGCTGACATCCCGTAGATAACTGAACATCATTAGCATATTTCTTGAGCTAGATGCATGCACTGTTGAAAATATCATGCAAAGAATCACAAATAAAGGTAGAACTCATGCAAATATCAACTTAGACACATCATTTGGAGATATATGCTGTGTAGAGTAACCTCCCTGTAAAGCATTGTTGCAGATGCAGAATCTACTGATCTACGTAAGACCCCAAAATGGAAAACAAAAATACACATCAACCACTGAGTAACATCAGCAGATTATGAACTAATCAACGGGGACTTGGGATCATGAATTCTTTGAATTCATTGTATCTTTCAGGATGAACAAGGGTTGTTGTGTAACTTTTGTTTGTGTACTTGGTTGTGACTAACATCATCATCAACACCATTTTCTAGTGCTAGAAGGAGGGCCAAATAAAGAATCTGTGGATTTCTGCAATATTTTCTAAGCTCTCAAGTTTTATTCTGAGATGTGATAGATCTCATTAAAAAAATTCAAAAAGAGAGGATTTAAAATAGGGTCTCATTTTGATGGATGCATACGAGGACAGTTGTCATGTTGGCATTGCTTCACTTCAGGAAACTTTGAATAGGCAGCTTCATCCTCACAGTTTATCTAACTTTGGTTTATCCAGCTGTTGTAGGATACACCAGCCTATGGAACACAGTGAAATTAATTGTCTAACTTTCCTCACAAGGTTGGATTTGTATTTGAAAGGACTGATATTTTATTTGGATGTGTTTAGGGCTGAATTCTACCAGAAAAATGAAGGAATTCTAGAGCAACAAGCAGAGGTAACACCCATAACCAAGATTTGGAGAGAGAATGCAATAGGTAAATCAGTTCTAGAAGGAGATGATAGAAAAGCATCTTTCCTTAAGTCATTTTATGGTAAGATTGATAGAGAAGAAACCACTTGTTAGGATGAAGTCTTTGATTCTGACCCTAATACTTGTGGTAAGAATGAAGAAACATCTTTCCTTGAGTCATTTTATGGTGGGATTGATAGAGGTTCTCTACTTCCTAAAAAGGGTCAAGCAGAGTGCAGGTATGAATCCTTTGAAAATCATAAAGAGGAAGTTGCACCTTTTTTTCAGTCGTCAGACAATCAGCAAGAAAGATTTGATAAGAGGGAAGATAAAAATGAAATTGATCTTGATACACTAAACAAATATATTGAATTATTAGATGCTTGTCAGGATGATGTTTCTGGATCTGAATTTAGCAGTTTTGATAGGAATGAGTTGATAAAGAAGTGTAAATAGGTGCTGGAACAATTTAAATGCACTGATACTAAAGAAGTTCCTATGATAGTAACTAATGGAGTCATGGAAAAGAAAGTGGAAGATACAGAGGGTTATGCTATTGCTGTGCCTGATCAAGCATCACCCCAAAATTATTGTGAAAGTGAAACAGGGAAGTATTTTCATGAATCAGATGTTGTTTCACATTCACAGCCAAATAATTTAGAAATGATAAATTTCTGTATATCAAATTATGATAATAAAGATACTCATTTAGATGCTGATGTGCAGGAAATTAATGAAAGCGTTCAGAAGTTTCCTGAACTTGAGGATAAACTGAACATCCAGAATGAAGAAACAAAGCTGGATAAAGATGAAGAAATAATCCATCAAAAGCCATACATCCTTCAATTTGAAGTGAGACCTGACATTGAGCCAAGCATTGAAGATGTAGAGTTAAATGGAGGACCAGCTATCAATGAACAAGCATGTCCAACTGCAGAACCAGAGATACACCAGGGTGTATCTTTCCTTTCCACAGTGAATAATGTTGAATACTATTTTGATTATGGAAATTTGGAAGATAAGACATGTGTATGGATTAATCATGAACATGATGAGCTTCCTCAGTTGCTGATTATCAGAGATTATTCTGTTAAACACAATGAATTTAGAATACCATAAATTTTTTTAAAATATAAGGATGAATCTACTAGGATCAGAACCATAACTAATGCCCTGATACTCCTGCACAATCTAAGGAAGTATGCAAATACAGGTGTCTTTGGGTCTTTCCCTGGGTTTTGTTTGCCTTGTTGGGTATGTATATAGTTTGGTAAGGTAGTTGTTTTGTTTCTTTTCTTTGCTTTGTTGTCTTGCTTTCTGTTGTTCCCTTTTGTAGGTTTGTTGTTTGTACAGTCTTTTTGTTCTATTTGTTTTGTTTGGTTGCTTTGTTGTGTTTCCTCAGCAGGGATCTTTGTTTTTATTTAGAGTATGAAGGAGCAGACTAACAACCACTAAAAATAATGGAAAATTTAGGTCATTAAGGTTAATTATTTGAAATTCATGCATAACTTGTTGTGATTGTCGTGAAAGTAGAGAGTTGTTTTACTTGTGAAATTATGTATTCAATAAGAATGGGTTGAGTATTCAAGGAATATTCTCACAATGACACACCTAAAATCCCTGGGTTTGTTGAACTTTCCAGTGTGGATATTAGGTGAAAAATCAAAGGTCACCCTTGCTACCATTACAATTCTCAGCTTAATTTCAGCAAGTGACTACTCCTTGCATTATGAAGTTACAAATGCAATATCTTATGAAGTTTCTATCAAATACATAAAATATAAAGTAATAAAATGGATTTTACTAAAAATCTAGGTTAAGCCATCTAAGTAACTCTACCGGGGCTATAGATGCTCGCTGGCAGTGAGGCTCTACTTAGGAGAATTGTAATGATAACCTTGTCGGGGCTATGGACGCCTACTGGCAGCAAGGCTCTATCCGTTTGGCTATGAGGGAACATCCTCACCTACGTAGGCTAATATCAGTCACTAGTTTGTTCAACTGATCTTCAAGATGAGGATAATTAATCACATGCACCCACTTAAATTGAAAGGAAAATTCATGCACCTTATTGAATACATTGAGTCTCAAGTTAGATGATGATTTGCAGGAAAGATAGTTGGAAGTTATGAGTCTATTTCATTCAGTTTTCTTTAATGGTTTTAATTTGATTATTTTGTTTGGTTGCTAGTTGTTGTGATGTTCACAACACACCCCACTTTACTCCTGAGCAAAATGAGGACCCCTGATGTGGCTTGCTCCCTTGCTTTTTATGTTCTGGGTGGTAATGGTAAAAAGTAGCATCATTCAGTATGTATGTAGCATCATGTCAGGTGCATTTGTGATCTTGAAGTCTGACCTAAAATTTCAAAGCCTGAATCTTGCCTCAGGAAGCCTACCATGTGAAAGAGTATAAAATTCTAAGCAAGTTTGCCTTTTGCACCACCCTAAAATTTGACCAAGTGCAAAAGTTATAGCAAGTCAAAGTTCTGGTCAAACCTGATCTTTCTGGGGGGGTCATATTTTGAATGTCAGTCACCTTACATTAGATCACCCCGATCTTTTTAGATCACCCCGATATCAGTTTATCACCCGATAATCACCTTGTTCGCAAACTCTGGACGTCAATTTTATGTGATAACTGTATCTACCCGCCGGGCACCCTTATATATTTCGCGAGGGTCATATTTCTAATATCACCCAATATTTCAAAGATCACCCAATCTTTCAAATAACACCCTCTCGCGAAATATGACCCCAGTACCGACATGATGATGATGTCATCTAAGCCCGATAAACAAAGGAGATCAATATGACGGTGACGTCATCCTGATCTTTCTAAGGGGGGGTCATTGCACTCACGGGGGTCATCTTTCGAATATCACCCGATCTCTCAAACATCCTGTGATCTTAAAACATGACCCGATATACAAAAGCTCGACATGCCCGTGACATCATTTTTTGGAGGGTGATATTCTTCAAGGTTCTTTCCTTGGGGTCATATCTCTTGGACCCCCCCCCGATTTCCTTCAATATGACTATGGCGTCATCCTTCCACATTTGTAATGAAGCTTGTCTAGGATGATGACATCATCATCATATCCTGACTTAGTGAAGAAAGTGCAAGTTAAAATTCATGACCTGTTGGGTCCATCAGGTGCTTTTTTCAGGTTCATTGACTAGACTGAAGTGCAGTCGTGATACAAAAGGCAGGAAACCAGGACAGGTGGATTTTGAATCCATTCCAGAACCTAATGGCGTGCAGGTGGAGATATGATGGAGCTTTAATGGTGGGGGACATCCCAGGCAACGGACCAGATCCTGAGAGGTCAAAAACACACCAGGAGGAGACAAAGCTTTCAATGCAGAGAAGTTTGTAGGTAGAAACATTATTGTTGGAGCGGCGCCCTGTCTGGGCATGCTGCTCGATTTTTGGCAGGATTTGTTTTCCACCATTTGATGTTGCATTTCAAGATGCAGGTTGTTGATTTGCTAGGGTTTCCAAGGCACTGTGTTGGGGGATGAAGACAGAGACATATATTCAGCCCCTGCACTCTGCAATAGAGAGGTCATTCATACAAAATCTGACCTGTAGTAATTTCATGTAGGAGATCATATTACTGAGACTGGGGAGGATTGAATTGTTGAAACATTCAAGGTTCTTCCTCCAGATCACTGTATATGTACCTGTTTTATGAGCATATTGTATGGAGATGAAGCTTCAGATTACATCCTAATTGTAAACCTTAAGTAATCTTCAAGCTGATTTCTGGATATGTAATGATGAATCCTGTGTTCAACTAGAAGCGTTTCCATTCTATTGCATGTTGTTGTCAGCTTTCCCTTGAAGATTTGCACTGGATCATGTTGATTTGTGGAATGTCCTAGTGAAGTATGATTTTAGTTTTCTTCTCTTTATTGTTGTATGGGAACATGTATGTGGATCAATGATCACAGTCAAGTAATCTTAGGAATCTCATTTTCTCTAACCCTTTTTCTCATTTTAATTTCATAGAAATCACTTCCATAACTGCACATCATGATGAATATTAAGCAGAACAGAGAAATATGCTGACATCCCGTAGATAACTAAATTTCATTAGCATATTTCTTGAGCTAGATGCATGCACTGTTGAAAATATCATGCAAAGAATCACAAATAAAGGTAGAACTCATGCAAATATCAACTTAGACACATCATTTTGAGATATATGTTGTGTAGAGTAACCTCCCTGTAAAGCATTATTGTAGATGTAGAATCTACTGATCTATGTAAGACCCCAAAATGGAAAATAGCAATACACATCAACCACTGAGTAACATCAGCAGATTATGAACTAATCAACGGCGACTTGGGATCATGAATTCTTTGAATTCATCGTATCTTTCAGAATGAACAAGGGTTGTTGTGTAACTTTTGTTTGTGTGCTTGGTTGTGACTAACATCATCATCAACAATCCCCAAGAGAACTCAGAAACCTCCATGGTATCCAAGAAAACTCTCCCTTCACTGCAGCTCACAAATCTAAGTTAGACTTCAAGAATGGCTCGCACATAATATGCAGCACTCTAGAAATAAACTTAGAGAATCTCACCCATAGAATTTTTTCCACAAGGCACGAGCCAACTCATATCGACCCTTATCCATTTTGGGAGGCCATGTGCACCCTTACACTTTGTCTGGATCGCATGCCATGTGTTAGAGGATCCTTACTTGGAACTAGGCAACTCCGACTACGTCGTTACAGAACTCAAGCTTGGAATTCTGAGTTCCACAAAATTTAGCTCGATGTTCCAGCTTAGAAAACTAAGCTTTTAACTTATCGCCTTCCAACAACCTTTATTTGTTCCACTTTACAAATCAGCCAAGCATCATGCCTTAGCATATTTACATCACCTTTTGGATCACCGGACTTGGACAACATTCCATCTCGGATAGTATTCTATGCAGACCAGGTTTATGCCAAGATACCAGAACTCAAACTTGGTCTTAGACAAGCTATCTGACTCAGATAGAGTGTCTGACTCTCCCCATTCTGGGCTAGGACCTAGCTTACTAACTAGGCCTATCAATCTCAACAACACCCCACCCTTACATTCTCACCCATCTTAACTATGGTGTCACCCTTGGCACCCTGCCCTACTGGCGCAGGAGTCACTTCAGGGACCTAGTGCTGCTAATCTAAATTCCTCTGTAGGAACTCTAAGACCTTTTCTTCATAATGCCAGAGAGCCTCTACTCGCTCCCAAGTCACCTCATCCTTGGGTCAGCCCTACCACACAACCAAGAACTCTTGCAATTTGGATTCACCATAACCTCTGCTCCTCATTGGAATTACTTCTTGCACCTCATCCTCAAGTTCAACAATATTGGTCGAACCCCTATCAGGGATATTCCTGAGTGGATCATCTTGATCTGCATTGTGTCTTCGAAGCTGACTGACATAAAAAATAGGGTACACATTGACATGCGGAGGCAAACACAACCTATCTGCAACCTTCCCAATCTGGGCAGCAATCTCAAATGGGTCATCATATCGATGAACCATGGTCAAGATGAGTCCCTTTAGTTGATGGAACTAGCTCTAGTCCATGTGGAGCAAAACCTTGTCCCTGACTTGAAACTCAACTGGCCTCCTCTCTACATTGGCATACTTCATATGGTCTACAGCCTTGGTTAGATTGTACCGAGCCAAGTCCACTTGGTTGTTCCACTCACGGAGGTAGTCCGCTACTCCTACATTCCCACCCAGGTATCCTCTCTGAATGGTGTGCGGGGTCAGGGGTTGTTGTCCCCTCGCAAGCTGGAACAGTGAATACTAGTTCACCGAGGACTTCTGCAAGTTTTAACTAAATTGGGCCACATCAAGAAGATGGGGCTAATTTGCTTGGTCCAACCACACAAAATTCCTAAAGTAGTCCACAAGCAAAGTGTCGATTCATTCTATCTAGCCATTAGTCTGGGGGTGATGGCTTGTCGACATCAATATTTTTGTGCCCATCATCTTGATTAGCTCACTCCAAAAATTACTTGTAAATCTGGGGTCCCTATCAGAAATGATGCTCAAAGGGACACCCCAGTACTTGACCACATGTCAAAAAAAGTAGTATGCAGCATCCTCTACCCTGTAAGGTGATTTACATGCAACAAAGGTGGCATACTTGGAGAATCGGTCTACAACGACCATGATTCTAGATAACTCGCTCACTTGAGGGAGTTGTGTGATAAAATCCATGCTTACGGAGGCCCATGGCTGAACTGGCATAGGAAGGAGTTAGAGAAGCCTTCCTAGCAACTTGGTTTCAACTTTGTCTTGTTGGTAAATAAGACAAGTCTAGACATATTCATCAACATCTTCCCTTAGCTTGGACCAATACGTGCCCCTCTCTAGCAAAGCCAATGTTCATTTTTTCCCTGGATGCCCTACCTAGGCAATGTCATGGCACTCATGCAACATTTCCCCCCTCAATCTTTCCATTTCAGCTCATAGATCCTATCTTGTGTAAAGAAGAGGAGCCCATCTCTCATTATGAATCTCCTGGTTCTGCCTAATTGCACCTATCGTACCAATTGGTAAGCTTGGGAATCAGCCTCCAAACCTTCCCTTATCCTACCCAAGACATCTTGAGACAACCTAATTTGACTGACCCCTATCTTGGCTTGGTGCTCTTGTAGAGCATCTAGCTGAGCCTTTCTACTCAAGGCATCAGCAACCACATTTCCCATCCCTGGATTGTGCACCAAATCCATGTCAAACTCTACCAGGAACTCGGCCCAGCGAACCTACTTTGGAGTCAACTTGGTCTGAGTTTTGATGTAGGTACTTGAGATGTTGTCCATCTTCACCATGAAAGGGACACCAAGTAAGTAATGCCTCCATGTCCTCAAGCAATAAACAATGGTTGTCATCTCCTTTTCATGTATGAGGTACCTCCTTTCTCTATCATTTAGTTTCCTACTCTCATAAGCCACTGGGTGGCCCTCTTGCATCAACACACCCCCAACTGCATAATCTAATACATTCGCTTGGACCTCAAAAAACTTGGCAAAGTGAAGCAGGGCTAGGATAGGCTTTGCCACTAGCTTTTGCTTCAATTGCTCAAATGCCTCTTGATGTTTCTCTTTCCATCTCCATGCCCTATCCTTCTTAAACAGGTCGATCAATGGGGTAGCGATCTTGGAGTACCTGACCACAAACTTACGGTAGTAGTTGGCTAAACCTGATAACTAGTGCACCTCATGCACTAAACACGGCACCTCCCAATCTTCAATGGCCCTTAGCTTCTTGGGGTCAGGCTTCAACTTACCATGTCCCACAATGTGACCAAGAAACTGGATCTTTGTTTGTGCAAAAGCACATTTCTCCTTCTTGACAAAGAGTTGGTGTTCCCGGAGCATCTCAAAAACATGAGCCAAGTGTGCCTTATGCTCATCCAAGGACTTACTGAATATGAGTATATCATCCAAATATACAACCATACACTTGTCCTACATAGGATGGAACACATTGTTCATTAAGGTGCAGAATTTTCTCGGGGCATTGCAAAGCCCAAACGACATGACAAGAAATTCAAATGATCCATACATTGTACAAATCATCATTTTCTCTTCATCCCCAGTAGTTATGTAGACTTGGTAATAGCCTTGCTTCAAGTCTAGCTTTGTGAAGTACCTTGCCTCAGTGAGTTGGTCAAAGCAATCCATGATCAAAGGCAATTGGTACTTATTTTTTATGGTTTGCTTATTGAGTACCCTATAGTCCACAAAGTCATAGGGTCCCATCTTTCTTTCTTTGAAAGAGAACTAGAGCAGCATAGGGTGACCTGGACGATTGTAAATATCTGGCCTCAAGCAAACTCAGCTAATTTCTTCTTAAGATATACCATCTCGAGCCCTGATAGCCTATACCAGCTCTTAGCAGTCGACCTTGCACCTGTTTCTAACTCAATTCAGTGGTCCACATTCTGCTGTGGAGGTAGGACTGCGGGAAGCTTGTCGAACATCACGTCCGCTTAGGCTTCTATGACATCTGTGACCTCCTCAAGGTTGGAAAACTCAGCTAGTTCATCCTTGTACCAATCCCCCAAGATGTCCGCTATGAACATAGAATCCGCAAACTTTTGGGAAACCCTACCAAGGCTCAATGCTGACACAGTACTGCTTGTGGCCTTTTCTTTAATAATTTTTACCATGCTGGCATGGCTCGAATCCAAGAACAACATCATGTCTTGATGCGGGACCAAGGCAATCTTGCCTTTCCTAAAGAATTCTTGCCCAAGTATCAGCTTGAAGTCCTCCATTTCAATTGCAACTAGATTGATGTGGCCACGCCAAGTTCCAGCTCAGATTACAACATTGCCCACAACCTTTTGTATCGATGAGTTGACTACCTTGAACGAGCTCATGGTCTCCTTGATCTTTAGACCTAGCAACCTAGACTTCCTGGCCTGCATAAAATTATGGGTGGTGCCTATGTCCAACATGGCATGCAACTTCTTGTTCCCAAAGTGGACTTTGAAAAAACATAAGTCATGCAAAGAACACTGCACCTATGCGGCCAAGACCTGCTCGACAGAACTAGGCTCGACCTGCTCTCCAGATTTGGACACTGCATTAAGGAGCCATAGAGCTCCCATTTCTGGCATAACCTCTGTCTTTCTTGGCCACATTAACTTTCAAACCTCTGGGAAGTCCCTGACCCAATGGTCTCCTTTGCCACAAACGAAGCATGTCTTAGCCTTTCGGCTAGAAACGGTGGACTCTGCATCCTTTGCAAAGCTCTATCCTAATTTCTTGAACCCATTTTCTTTGGTCCTAGTCCATCCCCTTTGGACTTGTTGGACCTGAACCCTCTCTATTTTGTCTTGGTTTCCTTTCTTCTCTGCTCAGAACTACCCCTGAACCCCTTGGATGCACCACCCTTGAAGTCCAAGAGTATGTTTGTTGCGGCAATGGCAGAGGCCAAAGATTAGACATTTTGCCTTCTTAGATTGGCTTGCACATAGGTGCAACCCTTTCATGAAGAGGAACAATTTGTCTATCTCAGACATGTCTTTGATTTCAAGCATAATAGTAGAGAAATATTTTGTGTAGTCTCATACCTTGTCCGTGTGCTTGAGCTCAAGAAACCTTGACCTTGCGACCCATGCGAAGATACCAGGCTAGAATTGATCCCTCATTGCCTCCTTGTACTCCTCCCATGTGTCAACTTTGGTCACAGCTGAGCCATCCTTTTGATCCTCAACATGCATCTGCCACTATAGCTTGGCACTCTCCGTGAGGTAAGTCACGGTCGTCTTGATTCAGCTCTTCTCAAATAGGCTAGGGGTGTTCGAGAGAAATTCTTCAAGATCCCAAAAATAATTTTCAAGACTTAGTCATCTCTCTGTCCATTATAGGACTCGGGCTCTTTGGGCTTGACAAAACGTTGAACTCCGCCCTAAGCGACTAAGGACTTTAAGATAACAATCTCATCTCTCAGCTACCTTCTTACAGTGATGAGGTTTTGAACCTCAATTTAAACGGCATCCATTCTCTTGTCGAGATCCAAAGCCTCCATGGCCTAAACTTGAGTATACAGATCTTCAATTAGTTCTTGCATCTGTGGATGAGTTTCTCGGTCCACTTGCCAACCTTGGCCTCTTCTCACATTTAGCTCTGCATCATCATTCTCTGACACCGAGTTGGTTAGGCTACTAGGTTCCTCCATGGTGCCAAGAATCCACCTAGCGCAGTGCACCTCTTCAATCAAGAATCAAGAACTTGGACAGAAGAACTCAGAAACTCACACACCAAAATAGACAAGAATGTGGCCAAGTATGTGGACAGAGTCACAGACAAGAATAGGGACAAAAATCCAAATAGTGTGGAGCAACACCACTTCCAGCAGGGGTTCAAAACTAAACCAACTCCCTAGTGAGTTGGCTCTAATACCAATTTTCACAGGGCCAGGATCAAGCCCGTGCGGCACCAATGTCACAGACTCAAGACTCATCCCAAGAACCGAGTTGAGAATGAAACTTGGGCTATGCCTATCCCATTTCACAATGTAGCGTACAACAAAGAAACTATATAAAGAAAACTCTACAGCAATGCAGAATAGACAACACAATGTGTGGGACAAAGAACCTTAACCATCCATTATTCAAACTAACTAAAGCATTACAAAGTACTTACAAAATTCTGGAACAAGGAACCAAAATGTATTGTCCTGGGCTTGGGCTCTGCTGACAATGACCCAGGTGAAACTTACAAAACAATGTGTCCCCAAGAGAACTCAAAAATCTCCATGGAATCCAAGAAAACTCTCCCTTCGTGGTACCTCACAAATCTGAGTTGGACTTCAAGAATGGCTCGCAAAGAATATGCAATGCTCAAGAAATCAACTCAAAGAATCTCACCCATAGAATGTTTTTCCACAAGGCACGGGCGAGCTCATATAGACCCTTAATCATTTTGGGAGTCCATGTGCGCCCTTGCACTTTTTCTAGATCACACACCACATGTTAGAGATCCTTACTTCAAATTGGGCAACTTGGACTAGGTTGTTACAGAACTCGAGCTTGGAATTCAGAGTTGCACATGGACCTATTCGGCCCAAGGCAATAGAGTCCCACAAAACTTGGCTCAATGTTCCAGCTTGAGAAATTGAGCTCCTAACTTATCACCTTCCAAAAACCTCACTTTGTTCCACTTTACAAATCAGCTAAGCATCTTACCTTAGCGTATTTACATCACCTTCTAGATTTTTAGACTTGGACAGTATTCCATGCAAACCCAAGTTTTGGCCAAGACGCCAGAACTCAGACTCGGTCTCAAGCAAGGTGTCTGACTCAGACAAGGTGTCTAACTTGCCCCATTCTAGGCCAAGACCTGGCTTACTGATTGGGCCTATCAAGCTCAACAACACCCCACCCTTACGCTTAGGATATGTTAGAAGTACTTCAAGTGTTGCACCAACCTAGTTACACCATGGATCATTCACTTGTTCGATTAAGATTTGTTGTCTAATATTTTATTATGTGCCTTCTCCTACTCAATCCATCTCCTACTCTATTCCCCTTACCCTTGATATATTCAATTTCAAAATCATTTTCACTTAAAAATTCCAACCACTTTTTTGTGTTGCATTCAAGTGGGTTTGAGTGAAGATATAATTTATCCCTTGATGGTCTATTTTTAACTCAGGGTTTCCCCAAAAGAAAATATCTCCATTTTTGCAAGGATGTATAATGGTTGCTAACTCAAGTCATGAAGAGCATAATTTACTTCATAAGTTTTTATTTTTCTAGATTTATATGCAACTACACTCTCACCTTGCATGAGTACACCCCCTAAACCTTCAATTAAAGCATCTATTACAATAGTGAAGTGACCATTTGGGTTAGGAATCTTCTAAATTGGAGTCATGGTCAACTTCTCCTTTAAAATTTGGAAAGTTTTGTCACATTGCTCAATCCATACAAACTTCTTATTCTTCCTTTGTAGTGAAGTGATAGGATTTTCTACTTTGAAAAATCTTTCACAAACCTTCTATAATATCCAACTAGACCCATAAAAAATTTTACCTCAAACACATTCCTAGGTATTGGACACTCCATTAATGCTTTAATTTTATTAGGATCTACTGTGATACCCTACAAAGATATGATATGCCCTAAATTATATTAGATTTTTTTTTCAAAAATGGCACACTTAGGCAACTTTCCATATAACTTGTGTTTTTGAAGCCTTTGCACAACTAATTGAAGATGTACTAAGTGGTTTTCCTCATCCTTTGAGTAGATTAGAATGTCATTTAAGAACACTATCATAAAGTTGTCTAGATAGTCATGAAACACACTTTTCATTAAGTTCATAAAAGAAGTTGAAGCATTAGTTAATCTAAAAGGAACCATCGTTAACGTATAATGGTCGTATCTAGTCCTAATTATTATTTTTGGAATGTCTTCTTTTATTCTTAATTGATGGTAACCTAATCAAAGATCAATCTTGGAAAACAAAAATGCCCCCTTCATTTGATCAAATAAGTCATAAATGTGTGGCAAAGGGTATCTATTCTTGATAGTTACTTTATTTAACATCCTATAGTCAATACATAGTCATAAGGTTCCATCCTTGTTCTTGACAAATATTATTGGTGCTCCCCAAGGGGATACACTTGGCCTTATCAAACTTTTCTCCAATAATTCTTGTAATTGCATCTTTAGCTCTTGGATTTTTGTGGTGTTCATTCTATAGGGTGCCTTAGAGATTGGTTTAGTTCCAGACTGTAATACTTCTATCGAGAAATCAAATTCTCTTTTTTATTAGTTCTAGGTAATACTTCTATCAAGAAATCAAATTCTTGTAACTCTAGAAAATCCTTAGGAAATAAATATTTATAATCACAAAGAAAATGAAATTTCTCAAAGGTTGGATTTTCTTTTTCTTCATTTTCATCCAATGTTGCCATAAATATTTTATTCCCTTTTATTCTTCTTGCTTTATTCAATTGCATTGTAGAAATTGTTATTATATTTATTGGTTTGTAAATGCCATGTAGTTTGACCCTAGATCCTTTGTCATATATGCATTCTACAACCTTATTATAACAATCTACACTAGTTTTTTGGTTGACCAACGAACTCATCCCAATTATGACATGGTAAGCTCTTAAGTGTGTGGCATATAAATCAACTTTAGTTTCAAATTCTATAAATTTTATGATAGCATCCCTTAGGTATTTACTTACTTCCTTTAGTGCCTTATCCCATACTAGACCATCCATGATGATTCCATATTTCTTGCTTGCAAGGACATTTTACTTACTAAGTCAGGTGAAACAAAGCAACTTGTTGATCTAGTATCCACTAGTATTGAAATTGGTTTACCAAAAAGCATACTTGTTACTTCCATGGGAACATTCTAGAATTGGGTCTATCGATTTCTTACAGTAGCATAGATTTGACATGGTCGGGGTTGCTGCATTTGATTGACTTGTGATTATCTATATGTTTTGGGATAGTCTCTTACATAATGGTTAACTCCACACATGAAACATCCCCCAAGTGGTCCTTTAGAATTTCTTACTGGTGTGTTCCAATCATTCCTCCTTGTATTATCTCTTCCATTGCAAGTATTCCTTTGGTATTGGTTCTCATCTGGTTTCTTCCTTGGAGGATCCCTTCTCTTATTTTGTCTTGTGTCCTCAGTATTTTTGTACTCATGTTTCCTCTTAAAGGAGAATTTCTTCGTATTAAATATTTTTCTATCTATGGCCAAGGTTGTGAGCTTTTTCTCTTGTTTGAGGGACTTTTCTAAAACTTCATTCATATTCTTTGGACCATACATATCTACTTTAGCCCTGATGTCAGTGTTTAACCCCAAGAGGAATTTCCTCGCCTATGCTCTTTCATCTTTCTAATATATGAGAACATACTTAAACAATTTGGTGAATTGGTCCCAATATTGTTGCACCATCAAGAACCCTTGCCTTAAGTTAATAAATTTAGTAGTCTTCTCATCATAAAAAAGTTGTGGGAGCCATATTTCATGGAAGTGATTAACAAATTGACTCTAAGTGAGATTTTCTCTAGTACATTTGTGTTGCTCCTTAATGTTTAACCACCAACTTGTTGCTTCCCTTGTTAACTAATACGCACCCCATACAACATTTATATTTTTAGAATAATTCCTCAACTCAAAATATTTCTCCATTTCTCTTAGCTAGACTTTAGCAGTATCAACTACTTGTTTTCCATCAAATTTTGGAGGTGCCACTTTCTTAAGATCTTTAGACAATTCAAGGGTTGTCAACAGAAACACCAAAGGAATAAACCAATAAGGGAAATACCCATGAAGGGATAGAAACTAAGGATAATGTCCAAAAAGAAACTAGGGGAGAACATAAGAAATAGGGAGAACATCCACAAAATTGATCACCCCACCAAAAAAACCAGTGAGTGACCCAATTTGTACAATAAAGGAATATTTGGCTAGACAAAAGAAACCATCATCAAAAATACCAGTGAGTCCAAATATACTTATGCACAGTACTACAAGACCCTAGATTGATTGCACACTAATATCATCAATTCAAAAGATGGAATTAGGGGATGAATTTACTAGTGGTGCAAAACATAATTTGATGCATAAGAATGTGAGACTAGAGGAATCCATATAGAGGATGCTTCAAATGATACAACAAAATCAGCCACAAATGTAAATAAACTCTTCAACAATAGTAGTAATCCAACTAGAAGTGGCCATACAAGGGTTGTTGAATCAAATAGATGGTCTAAAGAAGGAGAAAAAAACTCTTAAGGGACAAATAATTGCAGAATATGAAAAGGAAAAGTTAAGCCACTCATAAAAAAATGGAGAAATGGCTAAAAAGACTTGGACAATACATGAAGAAGTTAGAATATACTCATAAAAATATCTTCCTATACTAGTATAGTATCACTTGGCCATAGCTTACTCATCACAAAAGACCCAAATTGACCAAGTGGAGTCCCAAATTCTACATATTTTAGGGAGCTACAAATTTATGGATAATTTAGATGGGTCACAATGTCAATAGGTGAGAAAACTAAGATTAAAACATATCCAACTAAGTGAACAAAGGATTTGATCAATAGCTCAAATGAAGGAATTAGAAGTTGAACTAAACATCTATTTTTCACTACTGTCCAAGCTTCTCCATAACACTAAATGGGTGATACCTGTGCACTAACAAGTTCAACTACCATCACCATTACAAAGAGAACCTACAATGAGATTTCATTCTGGGTACGACAAATACATCACATGGTTTGACCTAGGACAACACATACGAGCGAATCAAGACATTTTATATACATTTATTGCCATGATCTAGGATTTGAGAAAGATTTTAATAATAGAGATTTTTTGTCAGAAGAAGTTGTCTTGAGGACAAGACAAAGATTAAGACCCAAGAGGATGTTAGAAGTCAAGAACCAAAAACAAAGTAATAGTCATTGGAAGACCATTGTCGTAGAAATTAACATGTGGTACCTTTTGAAGTACAAGAAGGCAAAGATACACAAGACATATCCCTACACTAAATGAATGCTATATGAGCATCCGACCTCACCACAAGATATATGAGAGGAGAAGAAGAAAAAGGTGATACATAAAGAAGGAAGAAGAATATAGATATAAGGCATATGTAATAGATGTTACCCAAGCATATGTGATGTGTATATCTATGCTTGTCATAAAGAATGTACATTGTATAAAAAGTATATGACTTAAATATATGAGCAGACCTATATTATGGTATCAATGAGTGTATAGCATTATTTGAATCTTTATGTTATTCATGTATATTATCTACTACACTAACCTAATTTCCTTCTTATTGTATCACCCCAGGGTTAATTCTCTAACATAAATAATCCAGACCTCAAGCCTATATTTTATTGTCAACATTCCCCTTAGCCCCTACAACATTAATGGAGAAAATTCTCATGAGTGATGAGACTAAAATAATTATTTCCCTTACATACTTACAACTACCATAAATATTAAGCGGCCATCGACCACTGTTTATGCCATTAATGTTATTCTTTTTCTCAAATCATATTGGATTTCTTGTGCTACGTAACATGTCATCTCATATTACCTGGTTTTACTCACCAAAATTTACTAGAAGTAAATTCACATAATCATCATGAGCATTGATTTGCTAACATTTTATCATTTGCATAATCAATTGTATAATCAAATAAATATAAAGCATATATTTTCTAAATATTTTCAAAACTAAAAATTAGATAGCATTCTAGTGAAAATTTTCACTTTAAAATTACAAAATTTTGCTCATGGCAATCAGAATAGTTTACATAAATTTGACTCTCAATTCATTATAATAAATATACTACATCTGAAGTTTTGATATTGTTGGAATTAGGGTAGGCAACTAAGAGGGGGGGTGAATTAGTTGTCTTAAAACTTTAACACTTGCAGCAATTTATCTTTTTTATCACTTATTAACAAATTAATGATATAATCATGAAAGCATAACACAAGAGTAGAAACATAATCAACACACATAACACCAGGATTTTTACGTGGAAACCCGGTTAAGGGAAAAACCACAGTGGGGGTTAACCCACAAGAAATTTACTCTGTTAAAAGTATTACAAATGGGGAAGGCACATGCCTTCAGGGTGCACTGCCCAAAGCTCACTGCTCCAAGAGGCTCACTGCCTACAGACATGATTACAAGAAGATTACAAAATATTTGAACTGATGAATAGTATCTACCAATGCAAAAATTCAGTTCCGGTTAAGCATAGAATACTGATCTTACACACTTCATCCTTATTTTGTCCTATTTCACTCTTAGGCCATAATTCGAGCTTAGATCTTTATCTTTGCAAATTTTTTCCGCCTTTTTCACACTTACTCCATTACCACTTCACACACACTCACTAAAACACTTAAATACATCAACTATATATATCCGCATCAAGAAATTCAATCAATTGTAGTCGGCTTCAAGAAAACTTAGAACATTTGTTAAGAACTCTGCCCTGTCGGTTGAATCCATGCACAATCAACAATGCGGACCAAAAACTCGTGTTCTCAAATCATCAATCATGTTGGCCAATACCACTGATTATCACAACCAACAGCTTTTCTTCATCTGGACCAAGATCAAATGCTAGGTCGGCCTATTCTTCATCTGACTATACTGACTAACTGGAACCCGATACTCAGATGCTTATAACTTTTGAATCTTTCATCATCGGAGGCTAAATTTCTAGATTTAGATAGTCTTGACAATCCTTATCACTCCTTCAGATCCATAGCACACTGTGGTTTACCACCGAAGAGATCCAGACCAAGATACTAGACCCTGTCACATGCTCTGTTTCTAACTGCCCGGACTTAGACAAATCTTTACTCTGACTTCCGGTATGAACAAATTATGTAATGCAGATGTGTAGGATACACTTAGTTGCCATCAATGACAACATCTATCATGCACAGTAGTGTCTCTTTCCAACAATCTCCCCCTTTGGCATGATGGCAACACTTAGTGAAAAATGACTAAGTGTCAGAACAACTCCCCCTTACTTTGTACACTTACTTTTCACTGTTCTCCAGTGCTCCCCCTTTGCTGGATTCCTCATTTTTCACTGCTCTTCACTCCCCCTTCGACATCAATGGCAAAAGCTAAACTTTTTGGATGTAACAATTCTATAATCTCACATTCCTCCATAATGGAGTGTATATGCAATACAGCTTTTATAGCCAGGAGTGAATATTGCCTTATGGTCCAGTAGTTTCAATATCTATGATTGAGCATCAAACTCGACAAAATCTGCATACCAAAATTCACCAAAAATTTTATGTACATAGGCATATATACAAACAACCCTATGACTTATTTACATAAGTTTGAACACATCACCAAAGATATTCTTCAATAGCACCAACTCATTGTCCCAACTCTTCTTTATATTGTTCAAAACTAAGATGTGACCACTGAATAGGAATGCTTAAGATTCTACTTTTTGCAAGTCAGTAGGATCACTTGATTTAGTAGCAGTTTGGGCTTCTGTCATGGTATTGAACATTGTTTACAACTTAGGGGAAATTAGTCCCCAGAGCTCACACATTCTTCTCTCAATGTTGTCCTTTTCCTTCATCAATTTCTTTATCTCTTCAATTAGGCTGATTGTTTGACTTTCTTGACTCATCACTGATACTGTCAGGGGATCAAAAGATTGGGATACACTTGACAGTTTTTCCTTAGACTTCTTTATTTTTATTTCAATGTCTTCTATAGCTTTAGGACAAGATAAACAAAATTTATATACATTCCCTCCTTTTGTAAGAGCATTTTGAATATTCTTAACACTGATATCCAACACAATTCTATCTAATGCAATCATCCCTTTCAGAGCATCAAATCTTTTATCATTGAATTCATTTTGAACCTTGACCTCAGCAGACTTTTCAAGAGATTCAAAATGAGAACTTACAGAGTTTATTAGACTTTTCAACTATCCAGAGGGAGATGCAAATGGATCCTTTTGGAATGTTGGCATGATTTTCTCCAAAATCCCAGACGCAAGACCAAGTAGCTCACTATCTTCCATGTGCGACTTCAAAATATCTTCTCTAGCCTTGGCTTGAGCAATGCAGGCCAATTTTATCTTATGCACTGAAGATAAGGTATCAAAATTTATTGGACCTTGTATTATGTCCTGATCTTCTTCAATTTGTTTATCTCTTTCCAAAATTTCCTTCACTGCTTCTGTAGTGTCTCTTGCCCAAGATATTGATGTATCTATTTGATCCTTACTGGTACTGTCAACCAAATTCTTTTGCTTGGACTCTTCTTCAATCTTTGCAATCTCTTCTTCTTTTTTCATTTTTGTCCTTGGCTTTTTTTGCTTCTTGGTCCTTAGCTTCTTCTATTTCATACTCTTTGTTTTTCAATGAATTATCTTCATCTATTTCAACATTCATCTTTGTATCTTCTTTGTTGGAGATCACCGGACACAAACTAGATAACACATGTTCCCTCAGCTCCAAATATTTAGCCTTAGTAGCCTCTTTCCTCATTTCCAAAATGTTACTCAGATTCTTAGGAATTTTAGATAAAATTTCCACAAGAGCCCTATTGAATGTATTCAAGTATTTGATAGTGGCATCCTCCAGAATTTTTTTGTTTGCATCATCAAAAGTGTCATAGTATTTTATTATGGGTTTCAGATTCCCATGAATTGTCACAGTATTCACAATTTCTTCTATAGACAAAGTGGATTTTCTAGCTTGGGTTTCAGTCTTTTGTCTTTTACTTACCTTCATACCTTCGGAAGGCTTATCTTTTGCAACCTTTGAAGCTTCTGCTTTCTTTGTCTTTATTTCCTTTACTACTTCATCTGATTCTGTTTCCTCATCATGTTTAATGCTCACATATGTTCTGGATGCTTTAGTCTTCAATCTTTTACCATCTTTATCGGATGGTTTGTCTTTTGGTTTTTCTATTCTAACAGGTTTTGTGTGAACAGAGGCAGCGGCAGAGCTTCTTATTTTTCTAGGCTGGCTGGTGGAGACTTCCAGAGCACTTCCTTGTTTCTTATCCTACATCTCCTTCTTAGTTTTTTCTATCCTTTCTCTGTTCTGCTTCACAACTTCCTTAGTTATGCCAATACTTTTAGCATACATTTCTACTTGCTTTTGAACTTTCCTCTTGATTTCAGGTTTTTTGAGCTCAACATGCAGTTTCATACTTAGCTCCTCATAAGTCCCAAATCTTTCAACAGAACTATCCTTGGGTTTTCTCAAGAGATGTTGAGCATACACATCCAAAAAATTTCCATCTACCTCATACCCCATGGGCATGATCCAAACAGTTTTGGTTTCTACTGCTTCCATTAAGCACTTATCAGTGTCCACCATGAAACAGATTTCATCCTTGTATTTCTCAACTACCGATTTAGGGATTCTTTCCCTAGAATGCATCATGCTCTGAAAATTCTTGAAGTAACCTCAAATTGTAGTTTTTTGTGCTTTAGAGTCACCAATGATTTTCAAGTGTTCTCTTATCTATATAGAAATAGGTTTATCATATGTCCAACACATGCTTTTCTTGCTAGGTAACTCATTCATGAAATAGAAGAACAAACATAAGATCAGTGTACCATATTTGAAGGTGTTCTTCTTATCCTTCTTTACCTTATTCAAATTTTCTATCAGTTGGTTCTGCAACAACTCACATAAATCATAATCAGCATTCTCTCTTAACATTTTGTATGCAACATATATGGTCATTCTGAAAACAGAGTTCTCCCTGCTAGAGTGATAAATTTTGTAACCAATTACCATTGAAGAAAACTTAACATTCAGATCAATAATGGCATTGATTGTGATTGCCCTTTTGTCAAACCTTGAACTGGTAGCATCAATTGTTGTTTGATTCTTTACTACTTTCAACATTGGCAATCCACTGGATGAGTTTAACCCTGTCATAGCCTTGATGGTGTCCTTGGTGATCTTGAAGGGTTTCATTAGCCATATAAACTCATCATGCATTCGACTCAACACATATCAGACCCATTCATCTTCATCGAAGGATGGAAAACCTATAATCTAAATGAAATATTTATCATGCAATGCCTTATACTCAGGTTTAAGACCGTGAATTTCATCCCTTAGATGACTCTTGAACAAATCTACAAACCTTGAGTCCCCAAATTCATCTATGCTCACATGAATATAGACCCTAATATCTTCAACATGCAATACACCATACGGAACACTTGAAAATGCACCTAACGGGTTGGCTTCTACTAATTTGTGTGGATGCTTCTTAAATTTTGGTCTAAGCCTTTCAGTGATATCAACAACCAAAGGTGTAGCCATTGCAAAAGATTACAACTTCAAAGCTTCACATAGAAATACCTTTTTCACGAAATTAGGGTTAACTGATGAATTTGTCGGTCGCACTTCAAATCTTGAAATCTTAGCTCAAGTGCTCTTCTACTCACTCTCTTTGAATGCAAAGTGATCAAATGATGAAAGGATGACCTTTTGTGCTCTGCAAAACCTAATTTTCCATTGTAATAAATGCGTTGCCCTAACTTCATCCGATTACTCTGTTTCTTGATGCAGTTTCTCATGAATCACTCTGCAAATCACCATATCCACTTCTTTTCTTCTAGAAATCCTTTCAAAAGTTCTACGATAACCCAAATTATCTTCTCTCACTGTGCCAGATTCAGGCACCTACTTACTAGTTGGGGAAACTTGATTTTCAATGTAGCTCCCCCTGAGCCAAAGCTCCTAATTCAATTCCTAGAGGAAATATCAGCACCGGATTCCAGTGCGGATCCATCACCTTCATTGTTTGCATCCTTCTTCACCCATGTTTTATTCATTTCTTTCTGGATCTCATTTACATCAATTTTTCCCTTGCCTTTGTCTTAACCCTGCTCATCCGGTTTTCTATTTATCGGACCTCTTCTTTCATTATTCCTACTTCTACATAATATTACAAAATGATCGGATTGATTACAATTGAAGCATACAACATTTCTTTGTCCATTTAATTGATTTCCTCTTTATCTGCATTGATTAGCCATATGTCCAAATCTATTGCATGCAAAGCATTTGCCATTGAAAGAATTGTCATTTCCTCTATTGTTAGAGTTATTAATGATCATACTTCTACATTCATTGGATCTGTGACCATACCTCTTACACTTGAAGCATTGACCAGAGAAGGATGGACCACTTTGATTTATTCTTCTTCTACACTGAGTAGCTCTATGACCAAATTTATTGCAATTGAAATAATTTCCATTGAAAGATGGATACCTTTGAATAGTAGGTTGTCTTACCAGAGGTCTTCTAGGTCTATTTCTTCCATTCCTTGATTAAGAATTTCTTTGTCCAGATCTAGAGCTTTCACCTTTCTCATACCCAAGACCATGCTTATCATCGGCCTTCTTCTGACTCTCAAGCAACACTTCAAGTTTAGCTGAGCTTATCTTGAACTTCTCCTTACATTCACTTGCAACTTCTAGGTCATGTTTGAGAATGACAATTTGCCTTTCAAGTTCCTCCTCATTATATCTGCATTCTTGTAGATCAAATTTTAGGTGACCAATTGTTTTGTCCATTCTGCAACATTCTTCTGTTCTTTTCTTTAGAGTTTGATTTAGGTTTTCTTCAATCTTCTTCATTTCCTCAATTTCTTTGGTTAGCCTCATCACCCCAGATTCCATCTCATGTTTTAGAACAAAAACTTGTTTTGTCAGCTTCTCACATTCCTTTGTCTTTTCTTCCGAAGCCTCATTCATGTCATTTTCTTCAGTAGAATTAGCTAGCTGTTGAAGTATCTCCTTCCTCTTTTCCATATATTTTTTTAGTTTTTCTTTTAACATCTCAATGCAATCATCAGCATCTTTAAGGTTGCTTTCAGTTCATTTACTTCTGCTTTGGACTGATCAAGATCTTCTAAAGCCAATTGAAGTTGTTCTTTGAGTGAACCCATTGAAACTCCTTCCTAGATCTTCCTCAAGCTGTTAGGCTTCTTCCAAGGAACCTCATTCTGATACCAATTTTTGGAATTAGGGTAGGGAACTGAGAGGGGGGGTGAATCAGTTGTCTCAAAACTTTAACACTTGCAGCAATTTATCTTCTTTATCACTTATTAACAAATTAATGATATAATCATGAAAGCATAACACAAGAGAAGAAACATAATCAACACACATAACACCAGGATTTTTACGTGGAAACCTGGTTAAGGGAAAAACCATGGTGGGGGTTAACCCACAATAAATTTACTCTGTTAAAAGTATTACAAATGGGGAAGGCACATGCCTTCAGGGCAAACTGCCCAGAGCTCACTACTCCAAGAGGCTCATTGCCTACAGACATGATTACAAGAAGATTACAGAATGTTTGAACTGATGAATAGCATCTACCAATGTAGAAATTTAGTTCCGGTTAAGTACAGAATACTAATCTTACGCACTTGATCCTTATTCTACCATGTTTCACTCTTAGGACATAATTTGAGCTTGGATCTTTATCTTCGCACTTTTTTCCTGCCTTTTTTGCACTTACTCCATCACCACTTCACACACACTCACCAAAACACTTGAATCCATCGGCTATATATATCCGCATCAAGAAATTCAATCAACTGTAGTTGGCTTAAAGAAAACTTAGAACATTTGTTAAGAACTCTACCCTGTCAGTTGAATCCATGCACAATCAACAATGTGGACCAAAAACTTGTGTTCTCATATCATCAATCATGTCGGCCAATACCACTAATTATCACAACCAACAATTTTTCTTCATCTAGACCAAGATCAAATGCTAGGTCACCTTGTTCTTCATCTGACTGTACTGACTAACTAGAACCCAATACTCAAATGCTTATAACTTTTGAATCCTTCATCATCAAAGGCTAAATTTATGGATTTAGGTAGTCCTGACAATCCTTATCACTCCTTCAGATCCATAGCACACTATGATTTACTACTGGAGAGATCCAGACCAAGATACTAGACCCTATCACATGCTCTATTTCTGACTACCCAGACTTAGACAAATCCTCACTCTGACTTTCGGTATGAACAAATTATGTAATGCAGATGTGTAGGATACACTTAGTTGCCATCAATGACAACATATGTCATATGCAGCAGTGTCTATTGCCAATAGATATATGTCTTCATAAGTCTTGGCTTGTCATCTACATGGGAAAGAGAGCATCATCTGAGTAATTTTCCTCCAACCATAGATCGGCGGTCCCCGCATGCCTTCCTCCCTGGAAGTGGCACTGCCCTTCACGAAGGGAATAGATATAAAAACCAATAGCTTTGCCATCTGAGTCTCTAGTGTTGTGTCCTACATAACTAGCACGGTCATACAATTATAGATCCCCTCTAACTATGTATGACACTACTGGATGGTTATGAAAATATGCACATGTAGTGAACTGACTAATGCATGCAGAGACTGTAAGCACAAAAGTCATGCACAGCCTCCATGAGGACCCCTATGATGATTTTAATCCTTGTCACGTACATGTAAGCATGAAATAATGTCCTCTAAGCAGTGAAACTCTTTATGACGTGTCTTCTTTCTTGTCTTGTGTTGTTTTCCTCTTTGTCAATTTCTCTCTCTCCCCGTTTGCGACGCTTTTTGACACTTTTTGTGACACTTGTTGATTTGTGTTTTCTAAGCTTTCGACCTTGCTCCTAAGCCTTGTGAGTGTCTTGTAGGTGATTTTTCACCTTTCTCCTATGTTTTTCATCCTCTGTACCCCTTAGAAGCCTTCTAGAGGTCCCCCCTATACATCTCCCACTTTTGGTTTTCAATTTCTCTCGACCAATCCAAATCTCCCCCTATTATTTCCAGATCTCCCCTGAGAGATCCTACAGGTGCAAGTGGAGATTTGGATTCTTGCACATGACTGACCTATTTCCATAGGCAGAACACCTCCTTTTCCTTTCTTCTGTCATTTCCCACCATGCAGTTCTTCAAAAAACCCTGTCTTGCCCAGATCTCCCTTGGGCGACCCTACTGCTGAAAGGGGCGACCCTGTCACGTTTTCAATCGCAGAAAAACTTGAGTTTCTCACTCAATTTAGCTCCGTTTTCACCCATTTTTCTTCCATTTCACATGAGTTTTTATGTCTAATATGGAGTTGACTATTTCATGCACCCACACATGCATAATTAACTCTATTTGATCTAAAATTAACAACTCAATCAATCTCATGGATCCTTTCACCTCCAATTCCTCTTTAGTGATAAGCTATTATTGATTTATCACTCCATAGTTAGTTGAGTTCACTAGGTAATCAACCTTGTTAACTCCCCAATAAATCATTGTTAACCCATCAATCAAAGGAGTTAACTTCTCAATCAATCCCATTCTTCAAACATATAAATGCCCCCTTCCCTCAAGCACAAAAGGAGGCAAATTCATTGTGCACACAACTCTTGCCAATTTTTTCTTTCCAAATCAGCATTCTAATGCTCTCACAGGATGAAGGTGCCTTTTACTTATTCATTGTTCAACCAAGCATCATTATGCTGCTTCATTCAACACCATTGTGCTCAAACAAAGCTCTCATTGAGCACTTTCAAGCTTCAATAAGCTTCTTTTTGCTTCTTTGTGTTGTTTTGTCATCAAGAGGTCTTCTCGCTGCTTCAAAAGGACTTGAGGTTGCCAACATCAAAGATTTCTGAGGATAGTGGAGTCACACAAATCTTCATTCTTTTAGGTTCCTTTATTTCTTTATTCAATTCATAGTAATTAGAAAACCAAAAATTGCTCTTGGGATTAGTAAATCTTTGCGTTATCCTTGATAGATTAGATCTTGTATGTTAGAATAATTGTTTTCATATTCCTAGATCTAGATTATTTGAAGAAACAATTTCCTTTTCATAGATTAGATTACTTCAAAACAATCAAAAACCCAAAAACATAGATTAAACTTGCATTAGGACGAATCATATTAGTTTGCATTCATATTTCCCTTTCATAGATTAAAGAGCACTTTTCATTTTCAAAATACTAAAAAAGCACAAAAACAAGTTTGCATATCATTTAGCTTTGCATGCATATAGAAACCCTAGAAAAGATAGACAAACTTTCAAACCCTCAATACCATCATGAGTTAAATACAAATCAAAGCATAGCCAAACCCTAGATCAACTAAACCCTAGGTCAAAACACTAAGTCTAGTTAAGGGTGGTTATTACACATTTACCTCTATCTTGGCTCGTGAATGTGCCTAGGAGTGAGAGGTGAGTGGGTATGGGCTATCCTCAACGAGATTGAGGAAATCAATCCATGACAACAGTGTTAGAGTAATAGGTTCTTTACTTAATTAATTTAATCATATTGATTGATTAATTAATTAAGTCACCTTTACTTTATTTCACTTAAGCTAGACTTAGGAATCCCCTTTTAGGGTTTTATAACTTGCTAATATAAAAGCAAGTTTTCTCATGTAATTCATTAATCCATTTCATTAATTGCATCCTTTTTTGTACAAATTGCTCTCTTTTCTTTTTTTCTCTTGTGGAAGGTTTCTTAGGTTTTCCAGGTGTTCACTGGGTCCTATGAGGTTGGTTTCACAACTTCAACATGGTATCAGAGCTCCAGATCTACAAGCCCCTTCTCAGATTTTGAGAAAATTTTGAGAAAAAGCTTTTTTCATGGTGCATTTTTGTGTAAAATGGAGTATTCCATTGGATTCAGAGCAGTCGAAATAGTCAGATTAGCCTTTTATTTGGCTTGATTTGAGCTTCGTAGGCCAGATCTACAAGGGTTTCAGCAGGGTGTTTTTTTAATCCAGAGAAAAGCTATTTTTTGGAACGTTTTGGGCCCAAACGGACCTCACCATCGCGCTTAGAAGGCCCAAAAACCTTAAGACCGATTGTCAAATCATCGAAATCAGCCTCGGGCTCATCTAGGGCAAAAAAAATTTGCAAGGCAAGCCGTATGCCCTGCCCAGCACGCAGATCAAGGTGAAATTTTTTTTTTTTTAAATGATGTATTTTTCCTGCATAATTTTTTTTTTAAAAAGCTTCTATTAAAAAAAAGTATTGAACGTAGGTTTTTTATTTTTTTTTTTAAGTTTTTAAAAAAAGCAAGAAAAAAAAAAGATTTTTTTAGCACTTAGGCGCTTGTACCTAAGGGTACTTCGTGTGCAGGGTGGGGTCAAATCATTACCTTTTTTTAATTTTTTTAAAAGGGTTGCAGTGGGGGGGGGAGGGGGGTTTAACCCCTCCCCCCACATATATTTTTTTAAAATAAAAAAATTTCATTACCTTTTTTTTTCATGTTTTTTTCAAAAAAAAAACATGTAGTTTTTTTTAATGTGTTTTTTTTTAATTTAAAAAAAAATACATGCATATTTTTACTTGTTTTTTTTATTAATAAAAACCATGCAAATGTACCTTCTTCCTGCCTCGGGATCCATGGTAGCCCTTGGTGGCTTTTTAGCAGAGGTTCTACATTTAGCGGCTCACCATTTTTAGTGGAGTTTTTGGCACTTTGCTAGATTTAGCTATGACTCTAGATTTGGCTGGAGGTCTCTACATTTAGCGGTGGCTCTATATTTGGTGGAGGTTGTTTTTTTGCCAAATCTACCCCTCTCCATTGGGCTTTTCAATTTTACACTCCATCTTCCAGAGGCCATATCTTGGTCATACGGAGGTCTTTTTCAGTGCATTTTTTTTTGAAAGGGGGTAGAATTTCGTACTCTTTGCAGTAGTCTAGGTGGTTTTCTATTTTGAGTTCTAGTTTTTTCTAGAAATCAGTTTTCTTAGTGTTGTTGTACAATTCTCATTTTGGAGACTTTGACGAGCCATATCTTCTGCATCCGGACTCCTTTTTGGGTCCCTTTTTTTAAAAGTGCATGTTTTTCTGTGTACTTCATCATGGTACTATTGGTTTCCTCTCTTTCTATTAGAGAATTATATTTTCAGCATGTGGTCCTTTTGAGGACATTGTGAGCTTCCATTGTAAGCACTTTTCATATGTAAACACACTGAAATAAAGTGCCTCGGCAGTGTCCATGTATTCTTGAGATCTTGCACATCTTTTTGTGTCTTATTGTACTCGCACTATGATATAAAGTGTCATGGGGGAGTTGATGTTTGCCTTTTGTTTTTCCATCACACCTTTATCATGCGTGTGTGCCTTCATTTGCACGCCCTTTTATTTGCTAGTAGTTTCATGTTTGCACGTTCAAATGTTCTTGTTTCTTCTACCTGCACTTCTTGGTTTCACACAATTTCAGTGTACCTGTCATGGCTCTCCCTTGTCCGCATTATGGGGGGGTTTCTACTATTGGTGCTAATGCTTCCTTGGTTTTACGTTGGAGTGAGTTATGGATCTAGTATTTGTTCCTATGTACTAGGCAGATGCAGTGGTACATCAATGGCTAGTTACCCATGCATTTCAATGAGATGGAGCATTTACCATATGGACACTCTTACATTCCTTTTGTGGAGACGACCTTCTATTTTCACTTCATAAATTCATCAGACTTTTGGTACCTGTGCAATTTGTATCTTCAAGTTCCAGACGTTTTGCCTTTATTTTCCATCTGATTTGAGTAGTGTCATTGGGACACTCATGCAGATTCTTGTCTTCTTGATTCTGATCTTCATCCTGTTTTAGAAGAGGTTCTTCTTTCAACACTATAGTAGTCAGTCTTCGACAATGTTTGCGGCTTCTTCATACTTCAGTGGAGTTCTTCATGTTCCTATTCTTATGGGACATCCTTTGTGGAGGCTTATTAGTCCTTCACTCTCTCTCTCTCTTGTAGGGAGGTTTTTTCTCTCTTTTGGGGAGGAGTTTTTCCCATGTGGTTTTCTCCTTTTCTCTATTTGTGAGAGACTCTTGTACATGGGTACCTCATCAGGCCTAGTTGTCGGGACCCATCTTTCCATTCATGCATTTGTCCTTAATTTTTTAGCTTCTCCCTAAGTTCATCTTAAGTGGGGGTGTTAGGGTAATAGATTCTTTACTTAATTAATTTAATCATATTGATTAATTAATTAAGTCACCTTTACTTTATTTCACTTAAGCTAAACTTAGGAATCCCCTTTTAGGGTTTTATAACTTGCTAATATAAAAGCAAGTTCTCTCACGTAATTCATTAATCCATTTCATGAATTGCATCTTTTTTTGTGCAAATTGCTCTCTTTGCTTTTTTTTCTCTTGTGGAAGGTTTCTTAGGTTTTGCAGGTGTTCACTAGGTCCTGTGAGGTTGGTTTCACAACTTCAACAAACAACAAGAGACATTTAATTTACCACAACAAGATCCATTTGTCCTCTTGTTAAGAGAAGAACAAAGACAACTCCAAATACAACGAGAAATCATTCAACGTATTGAAAGACAAGAGGACTTAAATGAAAGAAACCACTTACCCACACAAAGGTGGAATAGAAGAAACCCCAACAGGAGAAGAGAAACTAGTGACCCTTCGAGTCATAGGGTTATCTCAACAACAACTACCATCGAATGAAACATTCAACTTAGCACACAACAACAAAGGCCACAGAACTTGTTGACCCAGGCTCTCCGCAAAGTCCAACTCTCCAACGAGCTAAACCCCTATCATGTCTCGCCACCTCTCAACTAGCTACTTCCACAAGAGTGAGAGTGACATGGCAGATCACCCCATGGTAAGAAGGGAAGGGTCCGTGTACATGCCAAAATCTGACCGGACAGCCCCAGGAAACTGGAGTCACGATTTTGAGTGTACATATTTTGGTGAACCTGACGTGAAATTGCAAGTCCTTCTAGGAGGAGTAATTTTGCGTTCCCATTTCAAACGCTTCAAAACATTTAGCAAAATCTTCAAAACATTTTAACACTACTCTTCGTAGTCGCTTTAGCTTCTATCGCTTATGCCATCGTCTGTTCCATTTGTTCTATGGTGTCTATGGCACCCCCGAATATGATGGAACCTAACTTAAACCAAGGGAATATTCTCTCAAGAGAACCAAAAACTTCTTCCTTCGATAGGTGTGTGTTGCCGCATCTTGATGCACCAATCACCAATTGTTATGACTACGAAGATTCTGATTATGAACAAGATCAAAGAGAATCTAGGCGTTCTTTATCTTTCAACAACCCAACTTGGAAAAGCAATCCAGCCATACCAAATGCACCACATAAATCTAGAAGGATAACGTCAGAAATACATCGACCCGATCAACCTTCCACAAGCACATCAAGTACTCATCTTGATGAAGAAGTCAAACAATTAGAAAAACATCTCCAAGAAGAAAAAGACACTCAAGAGGCATTGAGGATTGCCTTGTGAGAAGAGCAAAGAGAAAATGCTACATGAGAAGAAGCATATCACCATGAAAATACTCAAAGAGAAAATCCTAGAAATGAAGAAATACCTAGAGTTGCAACTCCTACAGACTTAGTCTTAACTCTAGTGCAAAGGATTAGAATCTTGGAAGCAGAGCAAGTTGCATCTGAAAGAAGGCAAAACTCTCATGAACAAGACTAGGGGGCATCTCAAAATCCCCCCTACCTCAATTACTATTCATGAAATGTCAGTAATGATACATGTCTGAATGGGAATCCCCCTATTCAAAACAATCAAAAAAATCTAACAATGGGTTATCAAAACCCACCTACAAGGTTATTGCTATCAATCCCACAATCTCAAAGTGCCTTTCTTAGAACATATCTTGAGTATTTGAAAGAACTTCTAGATCAAAACATAAGAAGCGTGCAACTACCTCGATTGTTACTAGATTTCCCAAAGTTCAAAGGAGAAGGAGATCCAAACTCCCACATTAAAGCCTACACCATGGCGATAAGAGAACTCCTCCCTTGGGATGGGGTTGTAGCAAAAATCTTTCCAAAAACTCTTGAAGGCATAACTCTGGACTAGTACTATCACTTATCAGAAGCTTCAATTCACTCATTTAGACAACTAATTGAAGAGTTTGTCATGGCATTCGACATGAACAAACTTGTTAAAATAGGGATCAAGGAATTCCTCAAAATGAAACAAGAGCCAAATGAATCCATAGCCGACTTTGTCACTCGATGGAGGCAAGTCCTTTACTCTTTGACTAGTGCTCCAAACATGGATCACTAAGAACTATGTGACCTCTTCTTGCATGCCCTTAACAAAGACATGAGAGAAGACATTCAAAAACTGCCATACAAATCCTATGAGGAAGCATTGGAAAGTGCTTTAAGGATTGACCAAGCCGCCATCGACAGTGGTCAAAAAACTTATGATACTAATGGAAAACTTAGGATACCCGAGGGTACAGAAAAGACCACATCTAATGTGCCTCAAGAGAAAGATGTTAATGTCATAAAAAGCAATCCTAGTAATGATAAATGACAATAAAAAGGAAATCAAGGATCAAACCAACCCTCATATGACCCCAATGCTTATTGTGGTTCCACAGGACAAAGGGTCATGAAACAAAGACTTGTTATAGATACAATAAAGCTATCTCCAAACTTACTCCAGATCAACAAAAAAACTTCCTCAAACTCCTCCAATCCCAAAGAAAGGAGAAGGAACCTGAAATTGAGAAAGGGAAGGCCAATCAAAACAATTCCAATCACATAGAACTAAACCAAGAAGAAGTGTTTGTGATCCATGAGGAAGAACAAACAAATCAAACTAAAAATGTCTTCTCGCAAGTTATAAATTTGTTGAGAGCCTCTCCCTCACACCGCAAGACATTCCTAGAATTATTGGAAGTAGGATGTTCGACATAGGAGGAATCACCTCCTCCCGCATTTGATGTTTCCAAATGTAATGTCCCAAATTATGAGCTAAGTGTGATTTGCTAGTTGATTTTGTTCTCTGCATGGAGAACCAGAAAGTTTGATCAACTAGTGTGTTTTTGAGCTACATGAGAAATACAATATTGGAATTGTATTTTCAATTATGAGGTTCGTTTTGATTTTTAATGATTGCATATGATTCATAGCTGGCTGCCAAACATGAAGGAAGGATATATTAAATGCAACATTTATTTATTAAATGATTGCATTGGATCGATGGGATATGAGGGCGATTGGGTTTGTGTAAATTAAATGATTGCATTTAATTTGATATTGAGATTTGAAAAGATTTTGAATGCAAATTTTATTTATTAAATATTTGCATTGGAGCGGTTGAGGGTTTTTATTAAATGCAAATATCATCATTTAATGCATGAGCATGAGGTAGTTGTGGATCGATGCAAGAATAGAGGAGCATTTTAAATGCAAGTTCATAAATTGAACGCCAAGTCGGTTATGTCAAGGATCAAGATTTTAAATGCTTTGAAGGATATTAAATGCTTGCATTTGGACAGATTGGTTTATTTAATGCATTTCATGAAGTGGTTAGTGGTCGTCCAAGGCAAGGAATGATTTTCAATGCAAAATCAAAATATTTAATGATTGCACACAAGCCGCCACTGCCCATGCAAGGAAAGTACATTGCTATTGAATCGATCCATTTGAAGGAGTTGTAATTCATTTAAAATAATTGAAGATTGTTTTAAATGAAAGAGTTTGATTGTAATTCATTTACAATTATTCAAGTTCGTTGATTCTCATTGGTGGAATTCAAATTTCAATTCAAAATTGCCAAGGAGATGGATGCCTATCCATGGAGGAGTTAAATAGAGGACTTGAACATCAATTTGCAACTTTTGATGCTTTGGTATGTTTTCTATCTTTTCATTTTAAGCTAATAAATCAGATTTTTAGTTTAATTATCAAGGTGATGACCCCTTGATCATGTATGGAGATGGCCCCATACATTGTGTGAGGTGATATTGTTCTAATATCTACCATTGAGCTTAATATTGTAGGTTTAGACAAGTATTTGGAGCTATTTGATTAATGTATTGAAGCCCTTGATTCATTGGTGTCACTATCAAGGTAGCAATTGGGCTTATTACATCATTGGAGTGAGATTTTTGTATGTTGCAGGGATTGAAATTTCATAACAGTGAGATATTCATTTTGTTTCAGGGCTTTTTGAACATTCTACAAAGATTCCAAGGGCTGGAAATTGCAAAGGAACATCATCATTTGGCTTAGGAGTGAAGATTTGAGGGTTTGGAAGCATATTTCTATTGGCCAGGTAAAAAGTACACTTTCAGCAGTTGGGACATTTGTACTTTCATATCAGTCAATTATAATTTCATCTCCAAGGTTGTTTTGTTCAATATTTGGCTTGGAATCAATTGCCAAGTGTTTGTACATGATCCTACTTGAAGAAAGAGACAATTGGATGTTATTTTGATGTGGAAAACTTGATTTATAATGGTCTGATCTGAATATCATAGTGACTAATTTTTGTAACAGCAGTGAATAAATAAAGTTATTTGGAGCTCTTTTCATGATATATTCATTGGTTGATCATATTCTCATATGTATTTGATTATATCTTCAATCGGGTTTTCATCTATAGTGATATATTGTGCAAGACTTCTTATCTAAAGTAGACATCATTTTTAACCATATATAATAAGGTCTCTTACAGTGGTATCAAAGCTTTAAAATTTTAGTCCAATATCCATTAGGGATCTTACACCAAACTACCCCAAAATGAAGGAAGTAAGAAAAAGGATTCACCTCTATAAATACAAATCCAAGTCGAAGAGATCACTATAAAAAGAGTAGTGGTAGACGAAGGATCGACAGTCAACCTTCTACCGATGTCATTCCTACGAAGAATGGGATATAGAAAAATAGGAATCAAACAACAAACTGTCGCATTAAGGATATATGATAGTCATGACATTCAAACAATTGGAAGAATCAACCTACTGCTCACTCTGATGGGTAAAACCATCACCGCAGATTTCTATGTTATCAATAGAGAAACCAATTATAATATGATCCTTGGAAAACCTTGGGTTCACGCCATCAAGGCCATCAGTTCCACTTTCTTCCAAGAAATCCATTTCCATCATTTGGGAAAGGTCGTCATCGTCAAAGCAGACCCTGATCCTTTTAGTATGTACAGAAAGGAACATGAAGAAAAAGACAAAAAGTTAAAGATTCAAGAGAAACAGAAAGAGGAAGCTCAAGATATCCAAACAAATACAAGCACTCACAACATATCCTATCAAAGAATGAATGACCTTAGGGAATTCCCCTTTGATCCACACACCACCAAGTCCCATGTACCGTTCATCTTAGCAGCCATTTCGTGTATCAATGAATGGGATATTAAAAACCTCTTGGTTGGAACAATTGAAATCATCAAAGGAGATGAAAAAGAGGAAAAATGGAATTCCACTTATGAGTTTGGAGAAACATCTCAATCACAAAACCATCAAATTTTATGGACCTTACATTTTGACAGAGCTAGCTGCAAAACTAGGGCAGGGACGGGGATAATATTGACATCTCCTGAGGGAAAAGTCCTCCCCTTCGCCTTCAGACTAGACTTCTTTTGCACAAACAACATCGCCGAGTATGAAGCCCTATCTCTAGGAATCATGTTAGCCATGAGAATGGGGATCAAGAATATCTCTACCTTTGGGGATTCTCAATTAATAATCAACCAAGTTGTGGAAAATTACGAGACAAAATCAGAACGATTACGACCTTATAAAGAAACCATTAGGAAGTTAGTTCAATTCTTTGACTTCTTCTCCATAAAATCCATACCCAGAGAAGAAAATCAAGTGGTAGACTCAATGGCTACGTCAGCCACATTATTTTCACCACATGCTCAATTACAAAATTTAGAATACATTGTGTCAATACATGAAGAGCCGTTGTTGGAAAGTGAAGAATTACCAAATATCCTGAATTACTGCTGGCAAGAGACACTACTACACATGACAGGTATTGTCATTGATGGAAACTAAGACTATTCCACTCATCCACATAACATAATTTGTTCTTACCGAAAGTCAGAATGAGAATTTATCTAAGTCCGGGGAGCCAAAAATAGAGCATATGTCAGAGTTTAGTATTTTGACCAACAGATCTCTCCAGTTAATCATTATGTGTTGTGGATCTGAGGGAGTGTAGAGGGATTTCAGGGTAACCCAAATCCAAGATTGGAGCCTCCAGTGACAAAGGGATTAAAAGTTATAAGCACCTGAGTACCAGGTCCTAATATGATAGAACAGTTCAATGAAGAACAAGCCGACTTGTGTTTGATCCCTATGCAGATCCAATAGAAGTGTTTTGGTGAGTTGCGTATGGGATATAATGTTAGCAGCTGACATGTATTCTGACATGCAAGTGCTATTCCTGGTACGCATCTTTATTTTTGTACAGATTCAGCTGACTGAAAAGAGTATTTCTATTGTGTATTAAGTTCTTCACAAGGCTGATCGAAAGGAGATTAAATTATTGATGCGGATATATATAGCTGATGGATTAGAGTATTGTGGAGTGTGATAGTGATGCGATTATGGAGTAAATGCAAAAAAGACAGATAGAAGTGCACAAGAGAAGAGATCTGAGGTCTGTATTATGGCAGAGCAGTAAACAGGGTAGAATAAAGATGAAGTGTGTAAAATCAGTATTTTGTGCTTAACCAGAATTGAATTCTTGCATTGGCAAATGCTACTTATCATTTCAACAATCTATAATTATTTTGTAAACATTCTTGTAGACTGTGAGCCACTCTTGAGTAGTGAGCTCTAGGTAGTGAGCCTGAATGCATGTGCATTCCCCTCTTTGTAATACTTTTAATAGAGTATAATCTTTGTGGGTTAACCCCCACCGTGGTTTTTCCCTTAACTAGGTTTCCACATCAAAATCTTGGTGTCAAGTATGTTATTTATGTTTTTACTCATGTTTAATTAATTCTTGCTTTTCATGATTATGTCATTAATTTGTTAAGAAGTGGTAAAGAAGAATTAACTGCAACAAGCTTTAAAAGTTTTATGATAACTGATTCACCCCCCCTCTCAATTGTCAGCCCTAATTCCAACAATTGGTATCAGAGCAAGGTTCCTTTGAAAAGTTTAACAACTTGAGGAAGATCTAGGAAGGCAGTAAAATGGATGAATACAATCTCCAAGGACAACTTAAACTCACATTAGAAGATCTTGAGCAGTCCAGAATAGAAGCCAAGAACTGCAAGAGGACCTTAAAAATGCTAAAGACTTCATTGAGACTTTAAAAGAAAAATTAAGCAAATCTAATGAAAAGAGGAAGGAGCAACCTCTTCAACTAGGAAATCATTATGAAGACAATGACAAGGACAAGGCCCTGAAAGAGAAAACAAAGGAATATGAGAAGTTAGCTAAAGAAGTAGTTGTCCTAAAACATGAGATGGAATCTGGGGTGATGAGGCTAACCAAGGAAATTGAAGATAGGAAGCAATTGAAGAAGACCTGAATCAAAATCTAAAAGAAAGAATTGAAGAGTATTTTAGATTGGATGGAATAGCTAGCCTCCTAGAGTCTAATCTACAAGAAAGTAGAGACAATGAGAAAGAAATTGAAAGACAAATTGTCATTCTCAGACATGACCTAGAAGTTGCAAATGAATACAAGGGGAAGTTCAATATAAGCTCAGCTAAACTTGAAGCACTACTTGAAAGTCAGAAAAGTGGTGATGACAAGCATGGTCTTGGATATGAGATAGGTGAAAGCTCTGTATTCAGACAAAGAAACTTTCAACCAAGGAATGTGAGAAATAGACCTAGAAGACCTCCGGTAAGACAACCTTATGCTCAAAGATATCCATCCTTCAATGGAAATTGCTTCAAATGCAAAAAATTTGGTCATAAAGCTACTCAGTACAGAAGTAGAGTAAATCAAAATGGTCCATCATTCTCTGGTCAATGCTTCAAATGTAAGAGGCATGGTCATAGATCAAATGAATGTGGAAGTATGATAACGAATAACTCTAGAGGAAATGGAAACTCTTTCAATGGTTACTGTTTTACTTGCAATGGATTTGGACACATGGCTAATCAGTGCAAATCATGAAATCAAGTATATAAGCAAAGAAATGTTGTGTGCTTTAATTGCAATATATCTAGTCATATTGCAAGATTCTGCAGAAGTAGGAATAATGAAAGATGAGGTCCGATAAATAGAAAATCGGATGAGCAGAGACAAGACAAAGGCAAATGTTGGAATCGTTTGCTGTTGCGCCAAAAGCTTGAGCTATCAATGCTCGCTACAAACGCCAGACTTAACCCAGATCCACAGGAGGCTCACTGCCATGTCACGAATCCTGAGGTCAGCGTTGAATGCCTCACTGACAAGGGGGCAGCTCACTGCCAACAATCCCCCCTCAACGCAACCCGAGGGATTCAAACCTGTGACCCATGGCTCTGATACCAATTATTAGAATCGTTTGCCGTTGCGCTAAAAGATCGAGCTATCAATGCTCGCTACAAACGCCAGACTTAACCCAGATCCACGGGAGGCTCACTGCCATGTCACAAATCCTGAGTTCAGCGTTGAACGCCTCACTGACAAGGGGGCAACTCACTACCAATAGCAAAGGCAAAATTGATGTGAATGAGATTTAGAATGAAATGAGCAAGACATGGGTCAAGAAAAGTGTTATAAACAATAATAATGGGTCCGCACTGAAATCTGGTGCTGACAATGTTGGCAAGAGACACTATATGGATTCATGGTTGTTGTCATTGATGGCAACAAAGGTCATCCCACATATCCGCAATTCATGGTGTGTCTCTACCGGAAGTCAGAATAAAGATTGTTGTGGTCCGGTGAACAAGAACAGAGCATGTGGCAAGGTCTGAAAGATTGGTCCGGATCTCTCAGAGGAAGTGTCTTGGTGCAGTGCGGATTTGGGGAAGTCAAGAGGACTACCTTGAGTGGTATATTCCAAGGATTTAGCCTCCGGTGATGGACAAGGAAAAAGATATGAATAGTTGAGTACCGGATTCCTGAGAGACAGTGAAAACAGAGGAAGAACTGACTGACAGAGTATCAGACTACTTTCCGGATGTGTTACTGTTGATGATAAAGGTTGTGAAGGCATGAATCATGTTTGGCCGACATGATTAATGATATCTACAAGTATATGCCTGATCCGCATTGCTTGGTGAGCAAGGATTCAGCCGACAGAACAGAGTTTGTAAGAAACTAGACTGTTCCGGATGCCGACTAGAAAAGTGATGAAATTACTTGTGCGGATATATATAGAGGATGGATTTAGTTGTGAAGTGTGTGATTGTGTGAAGGTATATGCGAATAAGTGCAGAACAGAGCAGAAGTAGCAAGAAAGATCCGGTATGTGAAAGGATAGCAAAATAAAGAACAGAGGAGAGATGAAGTGCAGCAGATCAGTGTACTGAGCCTAACCGGAACTGAACTCCAGCATATGCAGATGCTTCCAATCAGTTCAAGACTGTGATTCTTATCACTTTGTAGACAGTGTGTCTCCTTGTAGGCAGTGGGCCTCTTTGTGAGCAGTGTGCTCGGGCAGTGAGCCCTAATTGGCAAGTGCCATTTTTGTAATTTCCTATTCTTCTAACAGAGAATAATTTTGGGTTAATCACCCCGTGGTTTTCTCCCTTAACAGGGTTTCCACGTCAAAAATACTGTGTCATGTGTTTCTTATTTCATGGCAATGTTTTTGTGTTTGATTCAATGCTGCATCAATTAACAATAAAGTTCAAAAACGGAAATAATTAGGATAACTGATTCAACCCCCCCCCCCTCTTAGTTATCAACAATTGGTATCAAAGCTAAGTTCCTCCTAATAGAGCCTAACAGCTTGAGGAAGATCTGGGAGTTCAAATGGATGCATATGGTTTAAGGGAGCAACTCAAGACTGCCCTTGAGGATCTTGAACAGTCAAATTCTGAAGTCAATGAATTAAAGGAAAGACTCAAACAGGCTGATGAATTCATGAGAGAATTAAAAGACAAATTAAGTCTCTCTATGAAAAAGAGAAAGGAGCTGCTCCAACAATTGGCAAGACAAAGTGAAGAAAGCAATACAAATGAAGAATTGACTGAGCAAACCAAGTTATGTGAAAAGTTATCAAAAGAACTCATTATGTTAAGACATGAAATGGAATCAGGAACTATAAAATTTACTCAAGAGATTGAAGAAAAAAGAAAAGCTGAAGACAATCTAAGACAATCTCTTAAAGAAAAATTAGAAGAATGCCACCAGATGGACAGGATTATCAGACATCTTGAATCTGATCTTGAAGGTGCCAAAGATAATGAAGAAAAACTTGAGGATCAAATTGCCTCTCTCAAAAGAGACCTTCAAACAGCAAATGAATATAAAGAGAAATTCAAGATAAGTTCTGCTCAACTTGAAGTTCTTCTTGGAAGTCAAAAGAGGATAGATGACAAGTATGGTTTGGGATATGAGAAAGGAGAAAGCTCCGGATCCGGTCAAAAGAATTTTGGATCAGAAAATCCAAGGAATAGACCTAGAAGACCTCCGGTAAGACAGCCCAATGCTCAAAGATATCCATCTTTCAATGGATACTACCACAGCTGCAACCACTTTGGTCACAAAGCTAATCAGTGCAAAAAGAGAATGAATCAGATTAATTCATCCTTCTCCGGACAGTGCTTTAACTGCAAAAGGTATGGACACAAATCCCATGAATGCAGAAATATGCAAGTAAACAATTCATTCAAAGGTAGATGCTTTACATGCAATAGAATAGGTCATATGGCTAATCAATGCAAATCAAGAGGTTATCAGTCAAATATGCAAAGAAATGTTATTTGCCAAATCTGTAATAGGTCCGGTCATAATGCTAAAGTCTGCAGAAGCAAGAATCAGGACAAAAGAGGTCCGGTGTATAATCAGAATCAAGACAAGGGTAAACAAAAGATGAATGCGGATGAAGTTAGGAATTAGATGAGCAAGATTTGGGTGAAGAAAAGTTCAGAGAATGTAGAGGTTGGATCCGCACCAGACTCTGGTGCTGATATTTCTTCCGAAAATTAAAAAGTGAGCTCTGGCTCAGGGGGAGACTCAAAGAAAATCCTGTTCCCCCAGCCAATCAAGTGGTGCCGGATGTGGCACAAGATGCGGAGTAAAGGGTTTAAAGATATAAGTCTTGAGATGATCCAGATAAGATTTCAGAGGTCCGCATGGAGATATGAAGAAGCTGTGATCGATCAAGTAAGACCTGTTCCGGGAGATGCTCCGGTATGACAGAGGATTACAAAAAGATCCGGAGAGATCCAGAAGTGCATTGTCTTATTCTGCGGATTGGACAGAGTGTTTGGGATGTTCTTGTAATGTGTCACCTCGATTTATTCATGATTGAAAGATCCGGATGATGTTCACAGATCAGGACTGATCCGAGATACTCCAAGCTATCCGGATAAGGCAAACTGGAATAATATAGGTCAAGCATTTATTGCCATCAGATATTAGGGTTTGTGGAGCAATATAAGGGATTTCTCAAAAAGCATTTGCTCATTCTGCACTCAAGAAGAAGCGAAAAGTGGAGCTCTGCAACAAGATTCATCAAGCACACCAAAGATCTCCTGCCGAAGTCATTGCATAAAGAAATCAATCCAACCACTCCGTGCGAACCGAAGGCGCATAAGGTATTCTCCGTTTTCATTATCTCACTGCAAATCTTTGAAGAAATGGCTACTCCAAATATAGTGAAAATCTCAGATAGGCCCCGACCTGAATTTAAGAAACATCCATACAAGTCATTGGAGGTAGATCCCTTAGGAGCATTTTCCAGTGTTCCTCACGGAGTTTTACACACAGAAGACATTAGGGTTTACATACATGCAAGCATTGAGGAATTTGGGGAATTCAAATTGAGAGATCTCTATCACAAGCAACTGATAGACAATGCTTTTGAGCTTAAACCAGAGTATAAGGATATCCAGAAGAAACAATTTGAGCAATTTATTCATTTCCCCTGCTTTGAAGAAGATGAATGGGTCCGGTATGTACTGAGCAGGATGCATGACAACTTCCTATGGCTGGATAGACCCTGCAAGATCACAAAAGAGGCAATTAGAGCAGTAACTGGTCTATACTCTTCCGGAGGGATACCTATCCTCAAATCTGTCAAAAATAACATTGTAACTGAGGCCACCGGATCAAAATTTGATAAGAGGGCAATGACCATTGAAGATATTTCTGATCCGGATATCAAGTATGTGTCCATGATAATAGGATACAAGATCTATCACTCCAGCAGGGAGAATTCTGTATCCGGAACTGCAGTATATACTGCCTATGAAATGCTAAGGAAGAATGCAGAATATGATCTCTGCGAACTGCTCTTAAGCCAATTAATGGAAAATATACAGAAAATCAAGAAGGACAAGAAGAATTCCTTTAAGTATGGTACTCTTATAGTATGTCTATTCTTCTACTTCATGAATGAGCTGCCCGGATCAAGTGGATGGGTATGGCAGAATGACAAACCTGTTGCAGTCCAGATAAGAGACTATCTACATGGGCTTGGGGATGCCAAAGCAAGAAATACAGCCCTATGGGGATACTTCAAAAACTTCCAAAGCATGATGCAAGCAAGAGAGAGAATTCCCCAGTCTCTTGTTGAAAAATACAAAGACTCGGTGTGCTTTATGGTGGACACTGATCAGTGCCTAATGGAGGCGGTGGAGCCAAGGACTGTCTGGATCATGCCCATGGGGTATGAAGTGGATGAACAGATAGTGGAGCTGCATGTTCAACACATGCTAAGTCAGCCCAAAGATCCAAAGGCAGAAAGGTTTGGAACCTTTGAGGAGCTGAGTGTAAAGATCCATGTAGAACTCAGGGAACCTGAGATAAAGAGAAAGGTGAGAAAAGAAGTAGAGCATATTGCTCAAGGCCTAGGCATCTCAAAAGAGGCACTTGATGCCAGCTGGGAAAAGAGGAGGAAGGCTGAGGAAGAAAAGAAAAGTAAAGAAAGTGTTCCGGTTGAAACTTCCACCCAGACCAGATCATCAAAAAGATCTGCACCTCCCACAACCAAAAGCTCAAAACCGGAAGTCCAGGCATCCGGTAAAAGATCTAAGACAAAAGCCACAAGGGCTTATGAAAGCCAAAAGGATGAAGAGGAAATAGAGTCAGATGAGGGAGTAAAAGAAATAAAGAAGCAGAAGAAGAAAGGATCCGGTAAACCCTCCACAGGCCAAGACAAGGATGAAATGGCAGAGGTATCTGTTGAAAAGCCCACTCTGTCTCTAGAGAGTGTAATCAAGTCGGTTACGGTGGATGGAAACCTTCAACCAATGACTGAATTTTATGATGAATACAATGAGGCTGACCAAAAGACTCTGCAGGAAGCCACAGTCAAATATCTGAACATATACAATAAGGCTTTCATTGAGATCATATCTCTTATTCCTAAAAGCCTAGAAAAGGAATTAGAAATAAGAAAGAATAATGCTCATGCAAAAGATCTTGAGATCTGGGAGCAGATAGCTATTCAGCTATATCCTCAAATTGATCCCAAGACAATGAACATAATCTTCAAAGACTACAAAGATGAGTTCAGAAGTAAAGCCAGGATGAATCAACTCATGCTTGATGAGACTGACAAAGTGGCCAAAGAGACAGAAGAGATCCTCCGGAAGGCCTTCAAAAGGTTCAATCTTCCTGTTGTAGAGGACGTAGGTGCAGAAACAGCTGCGGATTTGGAATCATCTGCTCCGGAAGAAGTGGGCCCTGAACAGACTAACATCTCTCCTCCAGTTTCCCCTACAGTCTCCGGATCCCAAGAAGAAGAGAAACTACAGGAGAAAGAAGCAGCAGTTAAAGAAAAAGAGGTTGACAGCACCCCAACAGAGAAAACCACGACTAAAAGTGGTAAGAGTAAGGAAGGAGAAAAGATTCAAAAGGACAAAACTGCAGAAGAGAAGAAACATCTGTCTCCGGCAAGAGACACTACACAAACTGTTCAAGAATTCCTGACAAAAGCCACTATAGAAATTGATGAACCGGACCTGCTAAAAGGACCATTAGATCTTGACTCTTTGTCACCGGTGCAAACAATGAAAATAGCCTCATTTGCAAATGAGAAAGTCAAAGAGAAACTGCTGAAATCTCACATGGAAGACTGTGAGCTTATGGAGGTAGCATTTGGAGTGCTAGAAAAGATCATGCCATCTTTTCAAAAGGATCCCACAGCCTCCTCTTCCGGTAATCTCAAAACCTTAGTCAGCAGTGTTAGTACACATTTTGAATCTCTAGAAAAATCTGCTGAAGAAAAGGTCCGGAAGGAATTTTTAGATAAAAAATTTTCAGAAGTATTAGGATTAATCTCTAACGATAGGAGAAATATGAGTATTGGAATAAAGAGCTTAGAAAATGCTCTTAAGGATGGCGGTGACATTTACAAATTTTGTATATCCTGGTCAAAGGCAACAGCAGCAATTGATAAGAAAATAAAAGAGGAACAGGACAAGCTACAAAGTTTATCTCAAAGTTTTGATCCTCTCTCTTCCTCCATAATAAATCAAGAATGTCAGACTATTGCAATCTTGAATGAAATAAAGAATCTTGAGAAGGAAAGGAAGAATATCACTAACCGGATGGGAGAACTTAGAAGGATTATAATCCCTAAGTTAGAAACTATGCATGAGGCCATCAGTGATGCTCAGACCACCGCCCAAACAAATGATCCGACAGATCTCAAGAGGGCAGAAGCTTTTGCATTTTTGTTGAGTGGTCACATCTCAATTTTGGATAGAATGAAGCAAAGTTGGGCTACAGAACTAATCCAATTGAAGACATCCTTTGCAGACATTCTTCAGTATATGTGAGTATGTAAATATGCGGCTATGTATAGAAAATTTTTGAAAATTTTGGTGTGCGGACCCTACCCTTTGCCATTGATGTCAAAGGGGGAGTGATGAGCAGTGAAAAATGAGGAATCCAACTAAGGGGGAGTTCCGAAAATTGTATATAAAGACAGAGCATCAGCAAAGGGGGAGCATAGTGTAAACACTTAGTCATTTTTCACTAAGTGTTGCCATCAATGCCAAAGGGGGAGATTGTTGGCAAGAGACACTATATGGATTCATGGTTGTTGTCATTGATGGCAACAAAGGTCATCCCACATATCCGCAAGTCATGGTGTGTCTCTACTGGAAGTCAGAATAAAGATTGTTGTGGTCCGGTGAACAAGAACAGAGCATGTGGCAAGGTCCGACAGATTGGTCCGGATCTCTCAGAGGAAGTGTCTTGGTGCAGTGCGGATTTGGGGAAGTCAAGAGGACTACCTTGAGTGGTATATTCCAAGGATTTAGCCTCCGGTGATGGACAAGGAAAAAGATATGAATAGTTGAGTACCGGATTCCTGAGAGACAGTGAAAACAGAGGAAGAACTGACTGACAGAGTATCAGACTACTGTCCGGATGTGTTACTGTTGATGATAAAGGTTGTGAAGGCATGAATCATGTTTGGCCGACATGATTAATGATATCTACAAGTATATGCCTGATCCGCATTGCTTGGTGAGCAAGGATTCAGCCGACAGAACAGAGTTTGTAAGAAACTAGACTGTTCCGGATGCCGACTAGAAAAGTGATGAAATTACTTGTGCGGATATATATAGAGGATGGATTTAGTTGTGAAGTGTGTGATTGTGTGAAGGTATATGCGAATAAGTGCAGAACAGAGCAGAAGTAGCAAGAAAGATCCGGTATGTGAAAGGATAGCAGAATAAAGAACAGAGGAGAGATGAAGTGCAGCAGATCAGTGTACTGAGCCTAACCGGAACTGAACTCCAGCATATGCAGATGCTTCCAATCAGTTCAAGACTGTGATTCTTATCACTTTGTAGACAGTGTGTCTCCTTGTAGGCAGTGGGCCTCTTTGTGAGCAGTGTGCTCGGGCAGTGAGCCCTAATTGGCAAGTGCCATTTTTGTAATTTCCTATTCTTCTAACAGAGAATAATTTTGGGTTAATCACCCCGTGGTTTTCTCCCTTAACAGGGTTTCCACGTCAAAAATACTGTGTCATGTGTTTCTTATTTCATGGCAATGTTTTTGTGTTTGATTCAATGCTGCATTAATTAACAATAAAGTTCAAAAACGGAAATAATTAGGATAACTGATTCACCCCCCCCCTCTCAGTTATCAACAGACAATTCCTCCAAGAATTGAATTTAGAGATCTGGCTCAGGGGGAGCTGCATTGAAAATCAAATTCCCCTAGCCAGTAAGTGGGTGCCTGGATCTGGCATAATGAGAGAAGATATTTTGAATTGTTTCAGAACTTTTGGAAGGATTTCTAGAAGAAAAGATGTTGATATGGAAATTTGCAGAGTGATTCATGAAGAACTGTTCAAGAAATAGAGTAACTAGATGAAGTTAGGGTAGAGCATTTATTACAAAGGTAAATTAGGTTTTGCGGAGCATAAAAAGGTGTTCACTCCTCATTTGAATCACTTTGCACTTGAAGAAAGCAAGAAGAATAGTGTCTAAGCTGATATTACAAGGAATTGAAGTGCAACCTGCGAATTTATCTGTCAACTCTAATTTCGTGAAAAAGGTATTTATCTACGAAGCTTTGAACTTGTAATCTTTTTGCAACGGCTACACCTTTGGTCGTTGATATTACTGAAAGGCCTTGACCCAAATTTAAGAAACATCCACACAAATCTATAGAAGTCGACCCATTAGGTGCATTTTCAAGTGTTTTGTATGGTGTGCTGCATATTGAAGATATTAGGGTTTATATTCATGTGAGCATAGATGAATTTTGTGACTCAAGGTTTGTAGATTTGTTTGAGAGTCATCTAACGGATGAAAATCACGATCTTAAACCTGAGTATAAAGCACTACATGATAAACATTTTATTCAGATTATGGGGTTTCCAACATTCGATGAAGATGAATGGGTCTGGTATGTTTTGAGTCAGATGCATGATGAATTCATATGGCTATTAAAACCATTCAAGATTACCAAGGATGTTATCAAAATTGTGACTAGGTTAAACTCAACTAGTGGATTACCCATGTTAAAATCTATGAAAAACCAAACTGTTACTGATGCAACCGGTGCAAAATTTGATAAGAGGGCTATGACCATAAATGACATTATAGAACTAGATGTGAAGTTTGCTTCCATGGTGATTGGCTACAAGATATATCACTCCAGCAGGGAGAATTCTGTCTCTGGAACTGCCTTATATGTAGCATATCAAATGTTGAAGGAGAATACAGACTATGACCTATGTGAGCTGTTACAAAACCAGCTAATTGAGAACTTGAACAAAATCAAGAAAGATAAGAAAAACACTTTTAAATATGGTACATTGGTTCTATGCTTGTTCTTCTACTATATGAATGAAGTACCTAGAGTAAAAGGTGTTCACTGGACAAATGATGAGCCAGTTGCCATCCAGATCAGAGATCATCTACGCAGCATTGGTGATTATAAAGCTCAGAAAACTGTAATCTGGGGATACTTCAAGAATTTTTAGAGTATGATACATTCAAGGGAAAGAATCCCTAAATCTATTGTTGAGAAATACAAGAATGAAATATGTTTTATGGTTGACACTGATCAATGCTTAATGGAAGCAGTGGAACCCAAAACTGTTTGGATCATGCCCATGGGGTATGAAGTAAATGGAAAAATCTTGAATATGAATGCTCAACATCTTCTAAGCAAGCCAAAAGACACAACAGTAGAAAGATTTGGGACATATGAGGAGCTAAGTTTAAAACTGCATGTTGAGCTCAGATAACCTGAAACCAACAGAAAAGTAAGAAAAGAAGTTGAGCAATTGGCTGAGAATCTAGATCTCACAAAGGAAGCCATAAAGCAATTCAGGGAAAGAACTAAAAAGGCAGAGAAGGAGAAGCAGGATAAGAAACAAGGAAGTGCTTCGGTAGGATCCTCCTCCACATCAAGGACTACTAGAAGCTCTGCTGCTATCCCTATTCCCCCAAAGTCTATCAATCCTGAGAAACTGGAAGACATACCATCTGATGAAGGAGGTAAGAGAAATAAAACAAAGGCCACAAGAACCTATAAGAACACAAAAGTTGATGAAGAAGAAACAGATTCAGATACTGAGGTAAAGGAGTTGAAAGCCTCTGGAACAAAAGAAGCCAAAGTGACTAAGGAAAAGCCCTCTAGAAGTAAAAGGGCAAGCAAAAGGTAGAAGACAGATACATATGTTGAGAAGCCCACACTTTATGTGGAAGATGTAATAAAATCGGTCACTATAGATGGAAATTTGAAACCCATGACTGAATTTTATGATGAATATAGTGATACAGATAAGAAAATGTTAGAGGAAGCGACTGTTAGATATTTGAATATCTATAACAACGCCCTGATTGAAATAACTTTTGAGATCCCTCAAAGTCTTGCAAACATTTTGGAGTTGAGGAAAGAAAATGCAAAAAGCAAGGATATAGAGCTTAGAGAACATGTATTGATAAAACTATGCCCTTAGATCACTCAAGTTCAAATTAATATGATATTCAGAGAAGTGAAGGATGAATTCAGAAGCAAGAAGAGAATGAACAAACTGATGCTTGGAGAATTAGATGAAATAACTAAAGAAACAGAGGAAATACTTCTAAGTGCAGTGAAGAGACATAATCTTCCATTTGTTGAGGAGGAGACTGATGATGGGATTGATTCATCAATCCCAGATACTAAAGAAATGAAAACTGATGAGCAGCAAACTAAGGTTGATGACTCCTCTATTCCGAAAGTTGAACAAATAAACAAGGAAGATACAGAGATGGTGGATAAAACTGATGATGCAGGAGATACTCTAACTCTTCTTGATCAATCTAGAAAAGAAGACAATGTTGAGAATACTGCTGCTGCACAAGATCCTCTGAAACAGATTGTAGATTGTGAGGACAAAGGAAAGAGTACCCCTACAGATGACACAGAGAAAGGTGAAGCAAAGAAAGAAGAAGAAGACAAAGGTAAGGAAGATAAAGCAGAAGAAGATGGTTCAAATGTTGATGCACCCAAACACAATAGGCCTGATACTAAGAAAACTCAAGGAAAGGAAAGTGGTCCAGAAATTATGGCAAGAGACACTGTAGATGCAGTGAAGAGTTTTATGAGAAAAGAGATGCTAGAGTTTGATGAACTAGAACTGATTCAAGGACCACTCAACCTGGATACTCTCTCTCTGATCCAAATGATGAAGATAGCATCTTTCACACAGGCTAAGGCAAGTGAAAAGATTTTGAAATCCCACATAGAGGATAGTAAGTTGTTAGGCCTTGCATCTAGGATATTGGAAAAGATAATGCCAACTTTCCAAAAGAATCCATTTGATTCTCCCTCAGGAAATCTGAAGAACCTTGTAAATTCTATGAGTACACACTTTCAGTCTTTTGAGAAGTCTGCAGAGATTAAAATCTAGAGTGAATTTTTGGATAAGAGATTTAGTGAGCTAAAGGATCTAATAGGAAAAGATAGAAAGATACTTGATATTAGTATAAAGAGTATTCAAAATTCTTTGAATGACGGAGGTGATGTATACAAATTTTTTCTATCTTGGCCCAAAGTTATTGAGGATATTAAGAAAAAGATAAAGGAACGGGAACAAAATTTGTTGAATTTATCTAAAGATTTTGATCCTCTCACAGTTTCTCTAGTAAGTTAGGAGTGTCAAGCAGTTAGCTTGACTAATGAAATAAAGAAACTTGTTAAAGAAAAGAGCAATATTATGGAGAGAATGTGTGAGATCCGAGGATTGATTTCCCCCAATTTAGAAACAATATTTACTGCCTTATTAGAAGCCCAAGTTGCAGTCTAGACATGTGATCCTTCAGATCTGAAGAAAGCAGAAGCACGGGTACTCCTACTAAGAGAACAAAGGTCAATTTTGGAAGGCATTAAAAGTAGTTGGGCCTCTGAACTTGTACAGTTGAAAAATAGTTTTGCAAATATCCTCAAGTTATGTAAAAATAATGCATGGATTATTTGTACATATGCGACCTTATATACAGATTTCTCATGAAAGCTTTGGCTTGCAAATCCCATCCTTTGCCATTGATATAAAAGGGGGAGTGAGAGACAGTGAAAAATGAAAGAAAATGAAGAATCCATCAAAGGAGGAGTAGTGGAAGAATATATAAGTGTACACAGTAGGGGGAGTCAATCATGACAATCATTTTTCACTAAGTGTTGCCATCAATGCCAAAGGGGGAGATTGTTGGCAAGAGAAACTACTACGCATGACAGGTGTTTTCATTGATGGCAACTAAGACTGTTCCACTCATCCACATAACATAATTTGTTCTTACCAGAAGTCAGAATGAGAATTTATCTAAGTCCGAGGAGCCAGAAATAGAGCATATGGTAGAGTTCAGTATTTTGACCAGCGGATCTCTCCAGTTAATCATTGTGTGTTGCGGATCTAAGGGAGTGTAGAGGGATGTCAGGACAACCCAAATCCAAGATTTTAGGCTCCGGTAAAAAAGGGATTAAAAGTTATAAGCACCTGAGTACCAGGTCCTAATATGACAAAATAGTTCAGTGAAGAGCAGGACGACTTGTGTTTGATCCCTGTGCGAAAAAAATAGAAGTGTTTTGGTGAGTTACGTATGGGATATAAATTTAGTGGCTGACATTTATTGTGACATGCAAGTGTTATTCCTGGTACGTATCTTTATTTTTGTATGGATTCATCCGACTGAATAGAGTATTTGTATTGTGTATTAAGTTCTTCACAAGGCCGAGAGAAAGGAGATTAAATTATTGATGCGTATATATATAGCTGATGGATTTGAGTATTGTGGAGTGTGATAGTGATGTGATTATGGAGTAAATGTGAAAAAGGCAGATAGAAGTGCACAAGAGAAGAGATCTGAGGTCCGGATTATGGCAGAGCAGTAAACAGGGTAGAATAAAGATGAAGTGTGTAAAATCAGTATTATGTGCTTAACCAGAACTAAATTCTTGCATTAGCAGATGCTACTTATTAGTTCAACAATCTGTAATTCTTTTGTAAACATTCTTGTAGGCAGTGAGCCTCTCTTGAGCAATGAGCTCTGGGCAATGAGCCCGAATGCATGTGCATTCCCCTCTTTGTAATACTTTTAACAGAGTATTATCTATGTGGGTTAACCCCCACCATGGTTTTTCCCTTAACCAGGTTTCCATGTCAAAATCTTGGTGTCAAGTGTGTTATTTATGTTTCTGCTCATGTTTAATTAATTCTTGCTTTTCATGATTATGTCATTAATTTGTTAAGAAGTGGTAAAGAAGAATTAATTGCAGCAAGCTTTAAAAGTTTTATGACAATTGATTTACCCCCTTCTCAGTTGTCAGCCCTAATTCCAACAATTACACCATGGGTCAAGAAGAGAGACCAACTAGAGACTACGTTGAGAACGACGAAGCCATCCTCAAGTATTTACATGCTTATGATGGACTTCCAAGAGTACACCACAAGAAAGGATACATGCTCCTCCCTCATCTAGAGGACTATTTTGGGAATGAGAAAGAAGTCCTTCAAATCAAAGCAAACTTAGATCTACCACTTGCTCCTCAAAAGTTTGAGGAAGGACACCCGTCCCTAATTGGGGATATGATTGACATCAATGTTGGAACACTCAAAAAACCTAGGATGTTAAAACTAGGAGGAGAACTAAATGACGAAGAACTAGAGGAGTACACGACATTCCTCATCAAATATTCTAATGTATTCACATGGGCATATTCAAATATGCCAGGGTTAGATCCAAAAGTTGTAGTGCACAATTTAGTGACAAAACTAGATGCAAAACCTGTGAAACAAAAACCAAGGCCCATAAAGCCACAAGTGGATGAAATGGTGAAGGAGGAACTAAAAAAGTTATTAAACATTTGCTTCATCAAACCAGTAGACTATTCAAATTGGGTGTCAAACATTGTCGCAATTTTGAAGAAGTATGGAAAATTTTGGATATACCTCGATTTTACAGACATCAATCAAGCTTGCCCAAAAGATGATTTTCCTTTACCATCCATCGATCAAATTGTCGATTCGACAATAGGATACAAGATTGTCTATCTCATGGATGGAGTTTTAGGATATAACTAGATCAAGATCACAGAAGCTGACCAAAACAAAACAAAGTTCACCACCCCTTGGGGAACTTTCTATTATATAGTCATGCCATTTGGGTTGAAGAACACAGGAGCAACTTACCAAAGGGCAATGACACATGTCTTCCATGATTATATCCACAAAATAGTTGAAACTTATGTTGATGACCTTCTAGCTAAGTGAAAACAAAGGTCAAGACATGTGGAGGACCTTTGCAAAATCTTCAATAGGCTGTGAAAGTATAAAGTAAGGTTGAATGCTAAAAAATGTGTTTTCAAAGTCACGGCAGGAAAGTTGTTGGGATTCATTGTTTCATGAAGAGGAATAGGTGTCGACCTAGCTAAGGTCAAAGCAGTCTTAAATGCAACCCCACCAACAAGTGAGGCAATTAGGCACAATCAGACGATTCATACCAGACATGACTTTCAAAATTCATCCAATCAATCAGTTATGGAAAAAGCAAGTTGGCATAACCTGGATGGTAGACTGTCAAAACGCATTTGAGCATGTGAAGAAATTCCTGTTAACCCCGCTTACACTGATGCCACCAAAACATGACAAGTCCTTTATCTTATACTTCAGAGCAACCGATATCACTGTAGCATGCATGCTAGCTCAAGAAGATGAAGGTGGGAGACAAAGAGCCATCTATTTCATAAGTCAAACCTTGTTGGAATATGAGAAGAACTATAGCCAAGCTGAAAAAGAATGTCTAGCCATAGTCTTTATGACCCGAAGGCTGTGACATTACATGTTGAATCAAGAAACTAAGGTTATGATATGATCCGAGCAATTGAGAACTTTCTTAAATCAGCCCATGCTCTCAAGAAGAGCTGGCCGATTCATAACCTTGTTGAGTGAGTTTGAACTAACTTACATCAATCAAAAAGTAGTCAAAGGACAGATAATTGCAAATTGGTTACCAGACAATCTGGTTCCCCAAGAGGAACCTGTGAACAAAGATTTCCCTAATGAAGAGATTTGTGTGGTTGATCTCGAGAAGTATGCCACCTTGTATTGGTATAGAGACATTGTGAACTATCTCGCAAACAACACTTACCTGAAAAACATAACCCCTTTGGGAAAAGGATAGTTACATGTCCTCACTACAAGATACGTTTTAATAGATGATGTGCTCTATCAAAGGGACTTGGACGGGATATTGCTTCGATGTGTTGATAAGGAAGAAGAACGAAAGATCTTAGAGGAATTTCATAGAAGAATCTGTGGAGGACACTTCGGTGGTCATACCACGACAAAGAAAATACACTGAATGGGATACTTTTGGCCATGTTTACAAGGGGATGCAATTAAATTCATAAAGAGGTGTCTGAAATGTTAGGCTTATGCCCATGTTCACCACACATCAACAAGAGATTTACAATTGATCGTTACCCCTTGGCCTTTTTCCACCTGGGGGTTAGATCATGTGGGGAAGATATCCCCCCCATCAATGGATGGACATTTATTCATCATTACTGTGACATAATATTTTACAAAATGGGTGGAGGCCATGTCTCTCACTACAGTTTTAGGGACCATACAATTGCTAAATTCATATTAAATCAAATCATTTGTCGGTTCGGGATCCCCCAAGTGATACTAACAAATAATGCCTCATCGTTGAAAAATCCACAAGTAAGAGAGTTATGTGAGAGATTTCACATCAATCATAACTCTCCCTCGGTCTATTATCCTCAAAGAAATAGACAAGTAGAAGCCACCAACAAAACTTTGAAGTCAATACTGGTCAAGATCGTGAAAGATTCTAAGAGAAATTGGCATTTACAACTATATCTAGCTCTATGGGCTTACAAAACAAGTGTCAGGACTCCAATTGGAACCACCCCTTATGCCCTCACCTTTGGGTTAGAGGCGGTATTACCATTGGAAGTAGAGTTGCCTAGCTTGAGAGTGTCATTACAAGGATTATTGGACAACGAAGAATATAGGGCAGTAAGATTGGCCAAATTAGAAATGATGGATGAAACATGCTTGAGAGCTATTCAAAGACATGATTGTTATCTAGCAAGAATGAAAAAGCAATATAACAAAAAGGTTGTCCACAGACCTTTTCAAGTGGGAGACCTAGTACTCAGGATAGACAACTTGATCGATAAAAGAGTTGGTGAAGGACATAAATTCAGACCCAATTGGATAGGTCCTTACATGGTCAAAGAAGATGTTGGAAATGATGCCTATCTCTTGTGCACAATGGAGGGAGAGGAATTTGGTGAAATAGTCAATGCCTTCCACCTTAAGAAATACTATGTCTAAAAACAAAAAAAAAATCATAAAACATAAAAATTAAAAAAAATTAAAAAAAAATAAAAATGTTAAAAATAATTTGTTTCTTGCATTTCCGTATCATTCTGTTCATCTCGCATTACATTCAGTGACTTGCTCTTGTACTATTTTATTTTCACTAAGGAGTCTAAGGTTTCCTAGATATACGTCATCCTTTCAGGACCTAGAGATTCCCCATTTTCACAATCGCCATTATACCCTTTTCATTCCTAGTGATTCTAATCAAAGCCTAGCTCTTAGCTTTACATTGATCCCAGTCTTAATAAGTCAAGATGTTAGGTCTAAAAAAAGTTAGTATTCAAACCTACAGTGTTCAAAGGAAGCTTACAAGTAGACCTTCCCAATTCTTCCCTAGTATTAGAGAAGTCCAACCATATTACAAAACTTTAGGTGGCACTCAACCCCTTATCTTTCCTGGCCAAAAAAGTCAGGAGGATCAAAACTCTCAAGGAAGCAATCTAAAATCTGAGTGAATAAAAAAATGAGTGATCAAAATAAGAGTATTGAGAGATCAAAGTATCGCATATCGAGAGTTCCAAAAAGCATTCATTTCTTGAAAAGTCAAAAATCCAAAAAAATGAGGAAAATGAAGTGAGGAAAATACAAAAAAAGTGAAAAGCAAAAAAAGAGAAATACAAAAGAAAGAGTGAAAGAGAGAAGATTGTTGAATGTCCATACTCTTGGGTTGAGATTAGTCTAAGCTTGAAGCCTCAAGGGTGACATTCTAATAGATAAAGAAAGGTACAAAGCACACACATGCACTAGTTGAGCAAAGCCAAGAGTCTAGTAGTCTCTAGGATCATCTTCTACCTAGTGACCCTTGTTCTTCCCTATTTGTCCTTTACCCTGGGTCTACTTTGCTTTCCATCTATGATCTAAGTCTAGCGAACACCTATAAAATTTATTACTTGTCTAAAGTTGAAAGCTTATCAATTTGTCTTATCTAGATAAGGATTAGTGTTTATCCTTTAGCAAAGCCAAAAATTGGAAACACTCCATATTCAATCCCACTCCCCACTTGAGTTTTAAAAATCCTATCTCACAGCCTTGAATAGGTCTCTTATATCAGGACAACTCGCAATCCTCTAAATAGAAAATCGTATTTAAGAGCAGTCACATTGTCTATTCCACATTGCATTCATCCAAAAATCAGAAAAAAGAGTCTCAAAGCAATAAAGTCAAATGTCATATCTCATGACATTCAGTAGAAGTAAATGTTTCATTTCAGCATTTCTTATGTTCCTACATTATCATATCGTAATCTGCATCTCATATATATGCCATAAAAAAATTACAAAAACATGTTATCATTATCATATTTGCATCGTTAAAGAGTTGAAAGGTCAAAAACATAATAAAAAAAGTTCTCAAACCTCCCAAACATGCACAAGAGATGAGTACAAATCAAATAGGCGAAAACCATAAAAGGATAAACTTTCATAGATACATCTGAAGTTTACATATACAAGAGTATCAAAGAGCTAGGACAAAATGCTCTCAAAAGAAGTAGAGGCTCCCCATGCAAGGGGGCACGATTTCAAGAAAGGAAGTCAAGGTCAGTTCCCTCCAACAGAACCCTCAGGACTTTGGCTCCTCTATCTGCAAATACCACCTATCGCTCCTTGAGACCTATAGGAGCGAGGTGCTCTACTGTGAACATGTGATTGTGAAGGCCCCACCATACTAGCATCTCGTCATCCAAATCTAAGACAAGCCATCTCTTAGAGAACTTGATTCTCACCCTTAAGGGTGTGAATCTCAGCTTTCAAGTCTACATTCTCCTAACATCCATGGTAGACAGGAGAAAAAATGTCTGTGTTGCCCAGCAGTAAGGGGCATACTGGGATCATCTAAAAGATGGTCTCGAGTCATCCTAGTGAAGGGAGAAACCAAGCCAACATTAATCTCTCGAATGAAATCCCTCCACTCTCTAACATTACTTGAAAGAGTGAATCGAAAGGGAAAGACAAGTCAGTTCCCCATGAAAAGAGAAAGGACAAAAATGCAAAAAACAAACAAAGGAAACTTACATGGATCACCCGGCTGCCAATCAGGGTCAAGTTATCACATCACCTCATCTAAATGAGGAGGTCAGGGAATAATAGGAGGACCCTCAGGGATGTCAGGTGCATCATCAGTGGCATCAAGCCCCTCATCCTGTGCATCCTCGGGTAGGCCCTCATCTGACAAATCATCACCATTAGGAATATAGTCCTCATCAGTAGACTCTGAATCCATAGCAACAATGAGAGATTGGGAAGGAGTCCCTCTTCCTCCCCTCTGTCCTCCTCTAGGAACTCTAGTAATGAAGACTCCAAGAGTCAAAGGAGTCTAGACAACTAACCTTTGTCCAATCTCACCCATCTCTTGAACAATCCTATAGCAAGTGGACACTGAGGGAAAGTCCTTGGGGAAGTCCTCACCGAACTATTGTGAAACACGCTCAACATGATGGGCCTCAACTAGACCATTACGGTTTGAAATCTCGAATACTCTATGATAGTATTATCTGACCTCGCTATCGTGAGCTCAGGATCCCTCCATATCACGATAAGGATCAAAGACCATGTCCTCATATGTAAGAGTAGCAATAGTGGGTAAAGAAGCATCAAAGTGACCAACATGCATCCACCTAGCTTCTCTTGGTAAACATCTATCTAGAATGAGAATGAGCTTCTGATAGGGCCTAATGTGCTCAAATATCCATGTCATGATCAAAGAAGAGTGGCTAAAAGCTAGAGCCCCTCACCACGCGATATGATAGAAGTCCCTATAGACCATGGCCAAAATATCCAAAAGCATAGATTGTGCCCTCCTCAATACCACAAATGATGGGTGCCCAACACCATTTCAAATGAGACGAGGCCTTGTCTCCCGATAGCCTCGATGTAATCAAACCGATCAAGAATCTCCTCAAAAGTGGGATACAAAGTCGAGGCACAGAAGTGAACTAGACTCCTGTCTGATCCCAAGGGTGACTAACCCCCATAAACTCTGCCCAGGATGCCTTGTCCTCGAAGGACTTGCTAGTAGGAAGGACTAGAGGATGTCCTCTCACAGGAACTCCAAGTATACGATACACATTATACAGAGTGATGGTCCACTCTCCAGAGATCTGTGGGAACTAGAATGTGTTTCTATCTGCATCCCAGTAGGTCAGAATATCATAGCATATACGGGACACGGGGTGAATAACAGGCACATGACAAACTCTACCCAGACCTACTCATCTCAAAATGGTACGATCCTCATTACTCAGTGAAGAAAACATCACTGAGAGCCATCCCTACTCTTGGCAGGCATTCCATCAGATACGCATGTCCTGCAAGATTTTAAAAAAAAAGAACTTTAGATTAGATCTCGTAAAAATCCCTAAAAATTGCAAAATTGTAGAAAACTTTACACAAAAAAAACATATAACCCTTCAAAATTGCAATAAACAGGCAAATACAATAGCCAAAACAAGTCAGATCAGAGTGAAACAAGCATTAGACAACATGAAATTTCAGTCAAAATCAACCCAACAAGGTCGCCCCCAGGTGACCCAAGTGTTTTGCAGGATCTCCCCCAGGCGACCCTATTGTTCTATAGGATCTCCCTTGCACGACCCTACTATCAGAAAGAATCTCCCCTAGATGACTTGCCTGACAAAAGTGGTGACCCTAGAGGGAGATCCCTCAATCAAAAATTGCTCTAAAAACCTCATTTTTTGGCTGATTTCAAAAAATGAAAAATCTATCCTACTCTAAATGATGAAACAGAGACAATGCAACAAGAAGAATTGACAAAAACAGACAATTTTGAGAGATTTTTCACAAAATTCAAACTAGGGTTTAGAGAAGGGTTTTTCACTATTTGTGTACCCGATTCTCCACAGTTGAAGAAGAGGTGGCCATCTTTGTGATCTCCTCGATGATACCTTTCCAACGACTACTCACACAATCAATTCTGTCGTCGTTTCACTCCAATCTCACAATTTGACTTCCTTTGTTTGCCCTTACCTTAGTTTCATTTGTGCATTTTAGATTAGTTCTTTTCTTTTATGCATATCTTCCATGCATCATTGTGCATGCTTTCATTCCTATAGGTCCAAACCAACAAAGGCAAACAACTAGTCGAACTCAAACGATCCATGGTAAGTTCGTCATTTCAGTTTTCATTATTCATTTTGATACATTTAAATGCCAGACTAATACTAGTTATTGTAGGTACAATTGTGGGAAAATCAACAATAGGTAAGGCCTAGTTCAGGAATGGTACCTACCTTTCATGTAGACCACCATCTCCGAGGGGACAAATATGTAAGAACAAAAATCATGCACTGCCTCCACAAGGACCCCTATGATGATTTTAATCCTTGTCACATACATGTAAGCGTGAAGTAATGTCCTCTAAGTAGAAAACCTCTTGATGGTGTGTCTTCTTTCTTGTCTTGTGTTGTTTTCCTCTTTGTCAATTTCTTTCTCTCCCTGTTTGCAACACTTTTCGACACTTTTTGCGACACTTGTTGATTTGTGTTTTCTAAGCTTTCAACCTTGCTCCTAAGCCTTGTGAGTGTCTTGTAGGTGAGTTTTCACCTTTCCCCTATGTTTTTCATCCTCTACACCCCTAGAAGCCTTCTAGAGGTCCCCCCTATCCATCTCCTACTTTGGGTTTTCAGTTTCGCTCAACCAATCCAAATCTCCCCCTATTATTTTTGGATCTCCCCCGGGAGATCCTGTAGGTGCAAATGGAGATTTGGATTCTTGCACATGACTGACCTGTTTCCGGAGGCAAAACACCTTTTTTTCCTTTCTTCTATCATTTCCCACCATACAATTCTTCAGAAAACCCTATCTTGCCCAGATCTCCCTTGGGTGACCCTGTCACGTTTTCAGCCACAGAAAAACTTGAGTTTCTCACTCAATTTAGCTTTATTTTTGCTTGTTTTTCTTCAAGTTCGCATGATTTTTTATGCCTAATATGGAGTTGACTATTTCATGCACCCACACATGCATAATTAACTCCATTTGATCTAAAATTAACAACTCAATCAATCGCATGCATCCTTTCACCTCCAATTCCTCTTCAGTGATAAGCTATTATTGATTTATCATTCCATAGTTAGTTGGGTTCACTAGGTAATCAACCTTGTTAACTCCCAAATAAATCCTTGTTAACTCATCAATCAAATGACTTAACTTCTCAATCAATCCCATTCTTCAAACCTATAAATATCCCCCTCCCTCAAGTACAAAAGGAGGCAAATTCATTATGCACACAGCTCTTGCCAATTTTTGCTTCCAAATCAACATTCTAATGCTCTCACAAGATGAAGGTGCCTTTTGCTTTTCATTTTTCAACCAAGCATTGTTACGCTACTTCATTCAACACCATTGTGCTCAACCAAAGCTCTCATTGAGCTCTTTCAATCTTCAATAAGCTTCTTTTTGCTTCTTTGTGTCTCTTTGTTGTCAAGAGGTCTTCCCGCTGCTTCAAAAGGACTCAAGGTTGCCAACATCAAGGATTTCTGATGGTAGTGGAGTCGCACAAATCTTCATTCTTTCAGGTTCCTTTATTGCTTTATTCAATTCATAGTAATTAGAAAACCAAAAATTGCTCTTGGGAATAGTAAATCTTTGCTTTTTCCTTGATAGATTAGATCTTGTATGTTAGAATAATTGTTTTCATATTCCTAGATCTAGATTATTTGAAGAAAAAATTTCCTTTTCATAGATTAGACTACTTCAAAACAATCGAAAACCTAAAAATATAGATTAATCTTGCATTAGAAATAATCATATTAGTTTGCATTCATATTTCCCTTTCATAGATTAAAGAGCATTTTCATTTCTAAAATACTAAAAAAGCACAAAAACAAGTTTGCATATCATTTAGATTTGCTTGCATATAGAAACCATAGAAAAGATAAACAAACTTTCAAACCCTTGATACCATCACGAGGTAAATGTACAAATCAAAGCATAGCCAAAACCTAGATCAACTAAACCCTGGTTCAAAACCCTGAGTCTAGTTAAGGGTGGTTATTACACATTTACCTCTATCTTGGTTCATGAATGTGCCTAGGAGTGAGAGGTGAGCGAGTAAGGGCTATCCTCAGTGAGATTGAGGAAATCAATCCACGACAACAACAGGAGACATTTACTTTACAACAACAAGACCCATTTGTCCTCTTGTTAAGAGAAGAACAAAGACAACTCCAAATACAACGAGAACTCATTCAATGCATAGAAAGACAAGAGGACTTAAACGAAAGAAACTGCTTACCCACACAAAGGTGGAATAGAAGAAACCCCAACAAGAGAAGAGAAACTAGTGACCCTATTGGAATTAGTCTAGACAACTGATTCAGTCCCTTTGAAAGCTCACAAACTTCTACTCAATCCCTCCAATCACTTCTTCATTACACCTTCATGATGGAGATTGATTGTCATTGATGTCAAAAAGGTGTTGAGTTGTTGATGCAAAGTTAGTTGACTGGATCATGTGTCAGGATGTGTTTGCTCTTCATATGGCAGGATCATCTTCATATTCTTTGATGTTAAGTTCATGTTCATCTTTATGGTTTGATTTGATCAGGATATCTTCATGTTGTCTCAGGATGGATACTCATGATTGGTGTTTATATTGGTTCATATTTGATCATCTTGTTTATGATAGGATCTTGGATTCATACTTGATCACAATGCACATTTAGGATAAGAGCAGCAAGATGTTTAGTGTTGTTCAAGATATGAGGTAAGTGACATGGTGATAATGATCATCAAGGTAAGAAGCAAGGTGTTGAAGGTTCTGTGTACTTTGATCTATTTCTCAACTGACACATATAATGATTGCATTGTCATGTTGATTGATCAAGTTAAGATAAGAGGTTGCTTGTGTCTCTAAAAAGGCATCACATAATTCTTATATGCAGATTACATCAGGATGTCAAAGGAATTGGCCATGGTGTCATTCAGTTTGTATGATGATATTCACAGATCATCTACATAAAAATTTCAATGCAAGATTAAAGTCTTTTTGTGGTATTTAAGGGTTTCAAAAGGATGAAAAGTTAATCCTAAAGTCAAAATCCTAAATCCTTTATTTTTAATTCTAAATCCTAAAGTCATCTTATGAATGCTATGGTGGGTTAAATAAAGTCTATTATTAGACTTTTCTAAGGAGATTTTTAAAGAATTTTTTTATAAAAGCCTTTTAAAGAATTTTTTTATGAAAGTTTTTTCATAAACTTTAAAAGCTTTTTAAAGCCTAGTCTTTCACCCATGGCTTGGAAGACTTAAGGAGGATTTTTATTTTTTAAAAGGCATATTTTTTAATGGAGATCTTTAAGGAGATTTTATGACAACAAATAAAGTGGAGGTATAAGCTATATTCAAGGAGATTTTGGGATAAATTAAAGTGCAAATTTTTAAGGATCTCAAGGAATATTTTTAAGGCAGATTTGTTTGATTTTTTATGGAGATTTATTTCTATTTCAAACTCCTCTCTTGTGATATGGAAGGCTATTGTCAAGGAGTCATATTAGTAAAAAAAATTGCTTTATGAAAACTTTGTTTTTGGAAAGATATTTACAGAATTTATTGAGAATTTTATGAGATGCATAAAGTTTTTTTTGGGATATTTTTTTATGAGGATTTTTTGTCGTCATGTAGAAGGGCTTTGAGCTACAAGTTGGAGGAGAAAAAATATTTTTGCAAGTGCTTTGTGAAAGATTGAAAATTGCAGGAATATGAAAGGACATTTAGATTTCTAAAATAATGTTTTTGCAGATTGAAGTTGAAAAAGGTTTTTGGAGTACACAGAATATGAAGAGTTGGAAGAAATTTGTTTTTTGTTTGGTTCTGGATTTTTTGTAGGTTATGAACATGGTCGATATGAAGAGATTGGAGATTGGAGATGAAGAGATTGGAGAGAAATATTGTGATTGTTTTAATTTTCTTTTAAAAAAAAATTGTGGAGATGAAGAGTTTTTGTTTGCAAGGGAGTTGAAGATATTTTTGCAGGTTCTTCATGAAAAAGAAATTGAAAGGTCTCAAATATGAAAGATATTCTTTTACCTCTAAGAGGGAGTATGAATGGGGTTTTGGTTTTGAAGATTGAAGATGTCAGATTAAAAAAATGCAAAAATATCAAGGATATGAAAGGCTTCATGAAGATAATTTTTTTTTTGGAAGAAGAAATATATGCAGGTGATTGAATTTCTTTTGCAAGAAAAAAATATGAAAGGTTTTATGCACAGTGAAATTGATTTGTAGGATAGACAAGAATATCAAGGATTGAAATAATTGTGGAGAGAAGACAAAATATGAAAAGTCATCTTGTATATAATAGTTTTGCAGGAACATTGAAGTTGTTGTTGAGTGGATCAGCATACAGGGTTGAATATATTTTGAAAATCCTCTTGAAGAGAAAATATGGATGATAAGTTTTGTATGTAATTTGAGTTGATGAGAAGTATGGTGATATGACAGACACATGTGAAAGAAGAAGTGATTTGTATTGAAACAGAGAAACCCTCTGAATTCTTGATTTTAATTTGAGTATGTATTAGGGGTTGGTGCTCCTTGAAGTTGGTGCTTCTAAATGAATTAGGGGTTGGTGCTCCTTGAAGTTGGTGCTTCTAAATGTATTAGGGGTTGGTGCTCCTTGAAGTTGGTGCTTCTAAACATTGTAGCCAGTGAGGCTTGTATGGTCAGTGAGACCTGTTTGTATGTATTAGGGGTTGGTGCTCCTTGAAGTTGGTGCTTCTAAATGTATTAAGGGTTGGTGCTCCTTGAAGTTGGTGCTTCTAAACATTGTAGTCAGTGAGGCTTGTATGGTCAGTGAGACCTGTTTGTATGTATTAGGGGTTGGTGCTCCTTGAAGTTGGTGCTTCTAAACATTGTAACCAATGAGGTTTTTGCTTAAGCCAATGAGGTAGTTTTGAGTGGATTTTCTACCCTAGGAGGGTTTTCCACTCGTGAAAAGCATGTTTCATGTTGTCTTCATTTGTATGTGTGTATATTAGTGTTTTGCTTATTAAGTTTTGTTCACATCCTTCATTATTAGTCTTGTGCATATGAGCTCAACAAATCATTAATGTATTCCTCTCTATTTGTCTTGTAAGATAAAATTTTCAAAAAGTTGTAAAAGATTTGAAAACTAATACAACACTGATTCACCCCCCCTCTCAGTGTTGTCCTGGACTCCAACACTTCATCCTTTGCTGCTTTTGTTCCTCTGCTCTGCTTTTTGTACCTTTCGTAGGATTTTATCATTTTCACACAAGGACACTTTTCCACAACTCACCAACAAGTATTTATACTCTTCATCAACCTTGGAATGATCATCAAGGTCGGCTTGACTTAACATGGATCACTATACTATCAGCCCAATATAGCTGAGACTTGAATCTTTCTTCACCAACATGCCACACTCCATAGAATTGCTCTTAGATCATTCGCAACACACTTGAAACATCCAGTCAGCCAAGCACTGGGAAGAACAGCAACCTCAAAGAAGAAATCTTCAACAACAAGCTCTAACTTCAATGCGGACCTCTAACACAGTAGCCACACGATCCAGAGACCTCCACAAACACATTGAATTCACCAATAACATCCACTCTATACCAAATTACCAGAATCATTTGTATCTTCCTCTGAAACCTCAAGAACACTGTCTGTCATGACTGTCAAACTAGAAAGATAGCTTGCGGACCTCCAAACCACAAACCACTAGAGTTGATCATACACACTAACTTCCCAAACATGCCTCTAGATTCGCAGACCATAATATTTCACTGTGGAGCAATCCAGACCAACTTACTGTCACTCTATCTCTTCTGAACACTACAAAATCTAGTTCTACTTAGATAGCCATAACTTCTTCAAATCTTCATGCGGACCTCTCAAATCTTAACTGGAGTAACCTCTGACAATCCTCTACATAGCAATATGGTCTACGAACATTGAATCTTCATTAATTTTCTCAATATCCTCATCATTCCAGTCTCCTGAACAGACAACAAAATAAGGTACAGTTGACACTAATGACAACAAGAATGTGTTGACATCAATGACAACACCGCTTAGGCACATATTTGCAACAGACCCTTCGGGTCATAGGGTTATCTCAACAACAACTACCACTTAATGAAACATTCAACTTAGAACACAACAACAAAGGCCACAGAACTTGTCGACCCCTCTCCGCAAAGTCCAACTCTCCAATGAGCTAGACCTCCGCTGTGTCTTGCCTCCTCTCGACTGGATACTTCCATGAGAGCGAGAGTGACATGGCGGATCACCCCAGAGCAAGGAGGTAAGGGTCCATGTGCGTGCCAAAATCTGACCCGATAGCCCTAGGCAACTGGAGTCATGATTTTGAGTGTATAGAGACAGATGTATTACTTTGGCCAAAGATTTAATATAATAGACATTTCGCAATGAACGTAGTCGATTGTTCACACACTTCTAACTTGACTTAGAGACTATCTCATCCTACAGTGAATTTGGTTTGACCAATTCTAGCCATGGGTTGTCTTGAATAAATCTCACCCATTGTCTTCCTGACTTAGATTTTTATATCTGATTTCTGGAGTACAATACCCATCAAGGTTTAGATTGAGGCCTCAATCCTTCGAAGGCCTCTTGTTGCAACTGCAACTCGAAATTCTATGACTCCCTGTCACTCTATTCCTTGTTACAAAATTTTAAATATATATTCTTAGCTTGGGTGTCTAGTATCGATATAGATAATAGTTTTGCTAAAAACATCATAAATTTGTCCAAGATACTTAACTTGGTTCATGGATTCTCATCTATTCCAAATTGACAATTAAATGTCTGTTAGAAGTTAACCACATACTTGTAAAAAGGTTTATATGTTCATTATGCATGTCTGGGATATTCTTAGAAATTGTCTTTTCTAATCCCTTCATACAAAAGTGAGTAATTAAGAACCCTTGTCATAAAAAGGTTTCTTGACATACATCATAAAAATAAACTCTAAAGTTTAACTTTCAATTAGTACACTTACCGATTCACAACCAAGTGGATGTCATTGAATGACATGGTTCAAAGCTATAATGGCACAAAAGATTTTACCAATCACAATAATAATAAATATATTCATGATAATCATTATTCATTCACAAACTGACAACAATATAAGGTAGTTTTGGGACTCGAAGTCCATTCAATTAACACCTAGGGCTCGGTGTCTAAACCCCAACTCTATCTACATGTCCAAGAACAATCTAGTTCGTTGCTACCAATCAATTCCCTTCAACAACAAGATAAACTTTGGGCTTGAAACAACTGTTTGCACCCTTAACAAAGTTTAGGAAAAGATAGTTATATTCAGTTGGTTTCCTTCATTCTAAAACAACCCAATTTCTCCATGTAAGAAAGATTTCTTACTCGACTCAAGGTTGGGTAACAACTTGTTATCAAGGCCAAATAATAACAACTGATAAGAATAGACCCCTCACTACCATTGAAAGCCGACAGTGGACTCACAAAAAAGTTAAGTTCTTCAAAGTATCAATAAGAACAGTTGATATCAAATCAACTATTTGCATGTAGTCAAGAGATGACTGTTAAGATTTCTTAGCTATGGTTTTAACAATAAAAGAATAAGATTATTCATTTTAGAGCCAACGGCCTATTAAAACTGCATGGTATACATTACAAAGTATGCATGAACCATACTATTATTGGCCTTCTAATGCCGTAAAGCAAACTATTGTAAGAAAACATGGATAATATCAGCTTACCAAGCCGTATAATAGTCATTTACAGAGGAAACATATAATAATAGGAAGGATGTTATGTATTGAATTAACATAGCCTCAGCCATAACTAGAGAATACCTGTTCAAAGTTGAACACAGTCCTCCTCTCAGACTTTAAGATCCACTCTCAAATTCCTTTCTCCCGGCCTATTCTAACTAATTTCTCTCCCTTCCTGCATAAGTAGGATTTCCACACCAAAATAATAACTATATCCTTTATGTGTGTGTCTCTACCTTGTGAAAAGGAAACATTGAGCTCCCTAAGAAAGCTCAAGGAGCATGCAGCCCAACAACTGCCATCCTTTGCCAAAAGATAGCTCCCCACAACCATGGATTAATCCCCCACTCTCTTCACTTTACATGGGAATAAAGAGTACGTGAACCACCTCGTGGTCAAGTGGTTAACAAAACCATTGAGAGACTTATCTCAAGTAGATACTTGTGTTCATAACACAAAAAAAAAGACATATTACTTTAACATTATTATAATATACAACTAAATAAATATAAGATATCTACTTAATGGTAACAATACCATTTCTATGGACATTGATAATAATCATTTTACAAATTGCAAGAATGGGGTCAAGGTCTTCTCCCCCTTCGCAACCTTTTGCTGACGTCAACGTCAGTCATCAAGCAAAACAAGAAATTTGTCTTAAAACTTCTTGACAAGGAGAATGGTTAAACTCTAACCTCTAAATACATGTATATCTCTCGACCAATTCAAATGACATTTGATGTTGAAAATCTTTCCATAACGACAAATCAACATTGGTCGAATTGAGTTTAACTCAACAAGGAGAGATTACTAATACATACCCTATCTTGAGAAGTTTCACTTAAATATACAACTTCGAACTCGAATGGAAAAACTTATCTCCTTCCATACATCTATTCATTTCTCTCGGATGATGCTCTCCTTCCATTCTTGGAGGTAGAAATTTGTTTCCTAGTTACACTCACAGTCATACAAACTATGATCAGTGTATCATCATTAAACCATTATACATCATGCTTAAATAATCTCAATAACATGTAATCCCATGTCTAATTCTATGCATTAATCATAATTCATAAAATCAATGATTTATCCTGACACTTCCCTAAACGTCAAATCATTAATCTATGATTAATTATCCACTTAATCACATGTAAGTAAAAGTAAAACATAGTCAAAGTTTGGGGATGTAGCATGCGATAGGGACAAACATTAATTTTTTTGAGTGTTTTAAATTTTCTTTCAAGACATGAAAATCCTTAGAAGTAATTCACACATGCCTTCTGAAATGTAGATGAAGCCAATTGTTTTATAGTCAGCTTGGGACAAAGAGTGAGCATTCTGATTTTTGTGGAAGCATTTAGGTCTACCTTCGTGTATGGGTTTCTTGCATCATGTTGTAGCTTGGAAATAGACAAGTTTATGTGCCTCTATGTAAATGGAAAATGCAAGACATTGGAATATATGATTTGGAGAAGCTCAACAAGGTTTTTTTTGTTGCCAAACCATTAGTTGAAAATGGTTTTCATGTAATTATTGGGCAAGATATTCTTTAGGCATTTCCTCAGTGAAACCTTTATACTAACATTGTTTCTATATTTCTATGAAAACTTATGGACATTCTACGAGACAAGGAATTGGTCAAAATGCTAGCAAATAATTTTGTCCAAGGATGTCTTGTTCTAAAGGTCAAACTAGACCATAATTCAGAGGTGTATGACTGTGATTCTAAGCTTTGGGATGTGGGAGGTTTTTTTCCAATTGAAATGTTACCTTACTTGGTTGTTGCTTGTTGTATTCTTCATAAGGCATGGGATAGCTTATTGAATGGTTCATTGATTTATTTCAATAGAGCATTGGATCACCATGATGTTTGCAAGCACACATTTTCACCTTGTGCTACTCCAACTAGGCATCCTACGCAAATTTGTATTTCTTAAGGGATTAGAGAACCATATTTTCTAAGGATTGATAACTTATTTTCTATAAGTGATTGCGCACAACTTGGCACCAAATTTTTCTAAGGATTGATAGCTTCTTTTCTATAAGTGATTGCGCACAACTTGGTACCAAATTTTTCTAAAGATTGATAGCTTCTTTATTATTAGGAATTGTGTGCAACTTGGCAAGATTCTACCTAAACATATGTAACTTCATCTTAGGTTCCCCTACTACTTGAAAAGACTTGTGCCCTACGTTGAACACTCCTACAGGTCCAACATGTCTTATGTGTTTCTATAAAACTTAGTTGCAAACCCCTGTGACACTAGGTATCAACTTCATAGTCAACTATGAAAATTAATACAACTTTAAGAGACTAGATTGTCTGTCTTCCTTGCACCAAGGCGAGAATTACTATTACTATCTTAATGAACTTTTGTTTGTCTACCTTCCTCACACTACCTTTCTACATTGTACATCCTCCTTATGCACTCTCCCCTTGCATGCAACTCCCAAATCTTTAAGCCTCATGCAAGTTAGTTTCTAGTAACCAAATTAGACTCTAAATTGTAGACAATTATTACACAGTTACAAAAAGATCACAGACATCTCATTTTTGCATAAACACATAGGTTACATATCACTATTTATTGTTTGACACATCATTGTGCTCTCTGGTTGGCCAAAAAAAATGCAGGGTACTATTGTTCCACTTGAACATGCTCACAATGGGTATCTTGTTCCACAGTGGGTAATGAAGATAGTGTGCATGAGATTGAATGTTGTTGTAACCTATGTGACTACACTAATGTACCTTTAAAATCATATAACCAACTTCTAGCACTGTGCAAATCCTTACCACATATGATCTCACACCAATGGACTTCAACCCAACATAGAACTAGACAAACTTTACATTGACACTATGCAACAAGATTAAGGACCACTTTCAATCACATTGAAAATCAAACAAAAGAAAGCAAAGACACAAATCCCTTTTTCAACACATGGGCCCAAACCTGAATAAATCAAAAATAAGGTCACTAAACCTACCCACCTAGCCTCTACTTAGGTGGCCACCTAGCACTAACCAAAGTGTTGGAGCTCTAATCCCAAGTATGGTTGAGGCCTCCACCCATTCAACCAAAGGCCTCATAATTGTACAATATTTTACACAATTTCATCTTTACCACTAGAATTGCAAGGTACTTATTCAAAGTCCATGTTTTTCACTTCCATATATTCATATACAATCCATAAATTCAAAAGATTAATCATAGGATTTCTCTATCATAGAGTTGCTTAAGGTACTAGCCATATTCATCAATTTTAAATGTCACAAAACATCATATAATCCATTGAAAACCAATATAATGTTTAAAGATTGAGGGTTATGATTGGTTCCTAGACACAAATGCACAACCAAATAAGACTTTAAGACTTGACAAAACTTAACATGATATGCATCACTACCTTCTCTAGCATCTTCCTCATGTGCCTTCTACACTTCTCTTTCTTTTCTTCATGTCACTTCACTAGATGGCAGTGCACTTTACTTTCTCCCCCCTTTTGAGTCTCCATTTCACTTCTATGCCTTAGCCTTTCTCTAAGTATGAAGATATGACTAAACTTGAGATTATCTCAAAAAGCTTGCTTCCTCTTTCCACATCTCTTATTTATCTTGTTTCTCCTTCCTACTTAGGGTCATCCTCACATTTGATTGTCTAGTTTACGTTGTATAATCATTCTCTAGTTGTCCTCCTTGGATTTCTTACTCACGATGATCAAGATTTTCTCAAACTCCAAAATCTAATCAAATGTTGACTTCACATGGTTGGTTGCTTTTCCTAACATTGTCTCCCAACTAGCACTTAGCGTTTTTCTTTTTGTCTTCTTATTGCCGCCTCAACTTGTTTGTTACCTTTGGCTACTATTTTGATTTTTTGCCACCCAAAGGTTTCTTCATTTGTGATTCCTTCATCTGACTTGTTGCCATGTGAATTGCCAATGCTACTTATTGCTAATGTATCACCACACTACCAACTAATGTACCAATCAATTAACCCCATCAAACCAAATACTCCCTTCTAGGGGAGAGGACCCAGTAGTGGTGCACCCTAACTTTGCGCCTCTCAAAATCATACGTGGCAATTTTGAATCACTCAAAAAATTTTACAGTAGCTTACTTAGCAACGCCCTTGCTTATAACTAAGGTTTCAAGGCCACATCATCAAATATGATGCCACATCAGCATGATTTTTGTTGACGTGTCAAATAGTTCCCCAATAAAAAGGGTGGACCAATAGGTGTGCATTAAGTCATGTTTTGTTGGTGAGCTGATGTGGCATCACATGATTGGTTGCTTTTTAAATCTAAAAGACACATTTCATTCAATTATTAATACTTATAGTAACGCTAACAACCTTAAAGTCACAACTACTAGTATTAAACTTCAAAAAATATTTAGCCTTAAATACACATATACTATCTCAACCATTGGAACTATCTCACCAATTGGGTCTTTTCCCTACTTCATTTGGATTTTCACATGACCTATTATCCTTCACACTCAAATTAACATATCACACCATTGAATGGGATAAAATAATTCATAACATGGTTAATTAATAAATTCCACGTCATACATGAATTTATCTAAGGTCTTATTTAGAATCTCATCATATAGATAAGCCCACAAATATCAATGAACAATTCAAATATTGTTTCAGCAATCAATGTCAAGCTTTTCCCTAAATCAATCATCTATAATTCAAATATTCAGGCAGCAATCCCATTGACCATTATCACTAATCATTTCCAATATTTCTAAACCATATTCCCAAACAACTTCAAGGGAAAGTGAGGAGTTTTGGGCTATTCAAAAGTCATCGTGATTCAATCATGTTTATTCAAGCTTCAAAAAAAATTTGAGATTGAAGTTATTAAAGTTATCCTACCAAGAACAACAACAATGGTTTTCAGCATATTTGCAGCAGCAAGTGCATTACTCTTTCTTGAGGAAAAACAGCAACAGAGCTCTACAACGCATCCCAAACCCTAGCCGCCTCCATCCTATTTATGTTTGCTACGGATTGCCCAAAGCCAATTTCGAGGCTGCTACTGGTTGTTAGAGCCCACTGCACATTGAAATCCAGGACAGTCAGCATGAAAAAGGCCAGAGAACGCAAAATCATAGATGGTGCCAAGTCTAAGGGTCAAAACCAGCTAGATTTGCAAGCCATCTTGGCAGCTAATGACTCTCAAGACACCCAATCATCAAATTCCTTCCACGGCAGGCCTGATCACCTTAATTCGCACAACTAGGCAGCGGATCCCAAAAGCCCTTCAATGAATCATGAAGACAACCCAATCTCGAATACCCAAATCGACAATCCCTCTGCAACTCCAGACACCTGAACTGAAGGTAAGGTTGACTCATTCGAACTCCCTGATGACATTATTGAATTTATTTCAAACTACAAAAGCAAAAATGATTATCCTGTTTTTTCAGAACATGATTTTTTCAAATGGGCCCATAACAACCGGGAACTAAAAGGTTTGGCTATAGAAGCATTTAGAGGATTGGGCAGGGGATATGTTTCCTGTATCTTTGTAGACCCAAACTATGCTAGAGCAGTTTTACATTGTGGTTAATAGATAATTTATGGACAAACCTGCTATGTCCAGGCATAAGACATTGATTCTCACCCAAAAGGGATTTTTCCAAATCTAAATACCCTATGTGGGTTGAGTTTCCATTTCTTAATCTAAACTTCCGTTTATTTCTACATGGCATAGCTTCATAACTAGGTAAGGTCTTGTGGTGCAAACATAATTCTCATAAATGGGCCAGCTTGAGGGCTAAACTAAGAGTTTGCATTGAGATGGACTTAACACCCTCCCAAACATGATTAAACTTGTTAGCCCTGACTTCGAACTTGAGCAAAGAATTATTTACCTAAACAAGCCTAACACTTGCTTTTACTGCCATCAAGAAGATCGCCTCATTTGTGATTGTCATGTTTGTAAAACATGTTCCCCACCTCAGTCCATTACTCACCCTCAAGCTCCCACTCCTGAAGTCTCTCCAAACTTTCCCGATGCCCCCCATTCTACTCCCCACAATCATGTCATTTCCCCTTCCTGTTCCAACCCCCTTCCTGAATCTCCCATCTCCCCCGCCTCGCACCCCCCCTCTCACCATACTTCCACACCCTTTGGCCCTAAATCCTTCAAAGATGTGGTGAATGTTGATGAAAGGGTGTCTAAGAGGTAGAAAGAAATTCCCCCCTCAGCTTGTTCTCCATCTCCTATTCCAACCTCTTCCTCCCAACTAACTAGCCCCTTGCAGTCCTGATCTTGGTCCTCCTCTCAAGAGAAATTCTACCAATATAACACTATGGATTCACACACTTGCCCTGCAAAGAATCAGTATAGTTTTCTCCAAATGGACAAGGACACCCTCCCTAATTAATCCCAATGAACTGCCATATATAGTCTTGGAATGTTTGGGGTTTCTCAATCCCTACCTGAAAATATCATGTCAAGCACTCTATTCAAGAAAACCATTCTGATGTTATCATGCTTCAAGAGGTGAAAGTTAGTGGTATTTGATTAGATGCCACCCTTGCTTTCATTTGGAAAGAGACTCTCTTCTTTCACACTGGTCACTCTGAGGGTGGTAGTGGTGCAGTTTTGGGCCTTGCTTCTTGGCGTGCTAAGCATGTTGTGGCCTTCGAGTCGAATCCTTATAACTACTATATTTGAACTATCGTTCTCCTTCAAGACACTGTGTGTTTTTTCTCCATTTATGCTCCCAACTCCTCTACAAAGAGAACCTTACTTTAGGAATGGCTTCTCCTACATCTAATTGTGGATTGGATCCTTGGAGGAGACTTCAACATGGTTGAACATGCTACCGATCGTAGCTAGCATAGACCCTCTCGCTTACCCCAATCTAAAATTAATGCCTGGACATTGGCTCAAAATTCTCTAGGTGTTCATGATCCCTTATTGGGCAAAGATGATCTCCAAAAACCTCATTGATTTACTTGGAATAACTATCTGAAGGCTTTTGAGAAAGATGAGTCACCTAGATCACTTCTATATTTCCCCTAACTACCATATTATTCCCTTTGTCACTAGTCATTTTGTTCATCTAGACCTTCCACCCACTCTTTCTAACCATTTCCCTATGTTCACCACCCTCTCCTTCACCAATTCTACCACCTTTCCCAATGAACTTCCTTATAAGCTAAATGTTTCCCACCTTTTGCAACAAGATTACATCGATGGCCTCCTTGCCACATGGAAGGCTGAACCTAAACCCTAACAGGATAGATGGATCATCTAGTGAAAGAGAACTATTGCCCGTTGTATGTTGTTTCTTCGTGATTATGAGTAGAGAGCTACTACCAAATGTCATAGACTTGAAAAATCTCTTAAAAGATAGTTGGAAAATGGCCAACTCTTTACTAACCACCAACCCGCATAACACTACCACTCAGCATTCGATTGCCCATGCTGAAAATTTACTTCTACAATTGGCATTCTACAAAGGTAAAGGAGCTCAAGTGTGGGTGTGTCTTCAATGGATCTAAGATGGAGACAAGGGAACGAAATTTTTCTTCCAACTTCTACAACATAAACATAAATAGGAACAAATTTCTTACATAAAATCTGTCGATAGCTCTCCACAATCTAGCTATGCGAACATTATGAGAACCTTTTACGATCATTAAAAATACCTTTTAATAGATGATTTTGTTGAAGATCCTCTTATGTCCATCCTTAAAGAGAGTGTTGCTAGCTGCATACCTCGCAAAATCAACCCTGAGTATAGTCATTTCTTTGACCGCCATGGTTGTCTATTGAAGAAATTGATGAAGCTCTATATTGTGTGGCTTTGGAGAAGAGCCCTAGAATAGATGGCCTCCCCATGGAATTTTATAGATCTCTCTAGCCCTGCATATGGGAAGACTTCTTCTATCGCGTTTATCTTGAAGGTATTGAAACTGGATCTTTGGGGGTTGTTATTAACCAGGGGCTGATCAAACTTATTCCTAAAGGTAAAGAGGAAGATACAAGGAATGGATGGAGGCCTATCACCTTACTTAACACCTCTTACAAAATCATTGCTAAAGCCTTGGCTTGTAGGATTAAATACATTACCCAAGAGATTGTGAGACTAGAACAAACTAGTTTTTTAAGAAGCAGATTGATGTTGGAAAATTTAGTCCTTGCTTGAGAGACCGCCAAATGTGCCCCACAAAAGATTGACTTTGACAAGGCTTATGACCGCATCCATTGGCCTTTCATTCTTAATATGCTAAAATGGTTGGAATTTGGGCCAATGATCTACAATCATGTCAAAATGTTGTTTATGGATGCTAATGCCAGAATTGTTGTCAATGGTTCCCTCTGTCCTCAATTTCCATTGCAAAAACCCATTCGCCAAGGCTACCCCCTTGCCCCATTCCTCTTTGTCCTAGTTGTAGATGTTCTTGGTTATCTTTTCCAACATGCCTTGTCCACTAATCTTATCCAAGGTATCTCGCTACTCGACAATGCCAAAGCCCGTAACTCCCACTTTGTTGACAATAGCATGTTGTTTATCCAAAATTTGGCTACTGAAGTTACCCACACCTTAGGTATTTTGGAGCTTTTTGCACCATTGTAGGTTCGAAACTGGTCATGCATAAACTTGAATTCATTATGACCCATCCAAGCCCTCATCCCCCTTGGATTCTGAGAGAATGGAAAGAAGTTAAACATGGCACCATCACAAGATATCTTGCCATTCCCTTTGGCATTGTGTCTCCCTAAAAGATATGTGGAATTGGTTCATGACCAAAATAAAAAATAATTTTTTGAATTGGACCAACCAGTTCTTGTCCATGGCTAGTCGCATTCAAGTTGCCAACAAAATTCTCCTTGCAAGTCATGTGTATATTTCATCCTGTTGGTTACCCTCTAAAACCTACTACAATCGACTCAACTAATTATAAGCTTTATTTGAACTAATGGGGTAACAAGAATGGCCTATCATCCACCTCTTGGTTGCATTGTATCCAACCAAAAGACAAAGGGGACTTGGGAATTATTGATCCTCTTACCCAAGGTATATATCTTACTACTAAATGGATTGTTAGGGATTTAGAGGGGGACTGTCCCTGGAAACATATAGTCATCTTTTGCATCCAATCTTCCCTAGCCAATGACCCATGGATTATGGTCAAGTGGTGGGACAAACTCCTCCTTGCTCCTTTTCTTAGAACTCATGGATCTACCCCATTTAACACCATCTGGAAAGCTTGGCAAATTACTTTGAAATATCTCTACTAATATGAAAAATCCCTTAGTCATGGCCTAAGATTTGCCTTCTCTTCCATTTGGTGGAAACATTTAATCTAGTATGAAGATAAACCCCTAGGTCTCATCAAGGATTTTAAAGGAAAACACTTTTTTAAAAAGGGTATCCAAGTGTTCCATGACTAGTGGGATCCCAACAAATTCACTTGGAAATCTTGGCAGCTTCTTTAAACCTAGTTTAAACTATCCCCATCTGATAAGTAGTTAATACTTCAAATACAACTAGTCCCCCTCAAACTATCCAGTTTATTGTCATTACCTTGTCATGCTAGTTTGTGGAAAGATTGGAGGTGATCTAATTCTCACAGCATATGGTTTTTCCCTCTTAAAATAATCTATAGGAAGCTCCTCCTAACTATCTCCATTTCACCCCACCTTAATGATAAATAGAACTGTAAGTTTTCTTGCTCAAGATGGAATAAACTTAGTTCTCAAATCTGGAAGTCCAAAGCTAATGCCCAATCCCAACTTACAACATGGAAAATCTTGCATGTCAAACTTGCTATTGGTAATCAACTCAAATTCATTCACTCCCCTCCATCTTGTCCCTTCTATGCTAAAGTAGAATCGATTAAACATGCATTTTGGTTATATTCGGGCATGCTCACAACTTGTGGCTCTCCCTTTTTTCCACTCTCCCTAGACTCTTCCCTAAGGCGTGGTCATGGAAGTTTTCCCTTCTAGGAGCCTCTACCTTGCACAATACCCTTTCCCACACCTGTCGACATATCATCCTCAAGCTCATTTGGAAATTTTGATACATGGTTGTCTTCTTCGGCACTTTCCTTCCCATCCAACTTGAAACCCAAATAGTTTGTGTCAATATATCCCTCCATAACATGTCTGCTATCTTTCAAATCCATTTGTTTGATGGCATGGTCATGGAAGTTTTCCCTTCTAGGAGCCTCTACCTTGCACAATACCCTTTCCCACTCTTGTAAACATATCATCCTCAAGCTCATTTGGAAATTTTGTTGCATGGTTGTCTTCTCCGGCTCTTTCCTTCCCATCCAACTTGAAACCCAAATGCTTTATGCCAATTTGTCCCTCCATATTAGGTCAACCCGTCTACTATCCCTCAAAACCCTTTGTTTGATGCAGATTTGAAAGATACTTTTCACAACCTTCACACACAACTACATAATGTTGAAAGGTTGCAAACTTCGAACAAGGTGTGGTGACCATTCAGTTGGAGGGTAACAAACCCCCTCTTTTTTAGTGATGGAGAATGCAAATGCAAATTTAGGATTTGCAAAGGAAAACCGGGGTTGCTCATTGTCTTCAGTTCTTTGGATGTTTTGACTCTTCTTTATTTAAATATTTCTATGATATTATTCTTCGACTTTCATATGCTCTGCCTGCCATAGCTCTCTACCCTTGTTCTGTTGTCATGAAGTCTATGAAGAGGGAAGGTTTCTAGGTTATCCATTCTTGCTTTCTTAGTTCTAGCAACATGGTTGTTGTTGTTATGGGACTTTTTCCCCAAAATGGAAAAGAAAACTATTTTATGAATAACCCATTGAAGTTATAAGAGGATAAAGTTTATTTAACCCTTTATAATTAATAGGAAGATGGAAAAATAAAGGATATTATGATTCTTTAGTTAAAATGGAGATAAATAAAGAATATTTATAAAAAAATCTTTTCTAAGGGAGGAATTATTATGTTTATTAAATAATTATTAATGATAACCTTTGTGAAAGGGTGTGATGGTTTAGAAACTACCCCTTAAAAGGTTATATAAGGAATTTATGTGAGACTTGGAAAGGGCATGGAGATCACTCAAGGAAGAAGAAGGTGGTTTTGGTGGGCTATGGGCATTGGAGAAGGAGCGCACAGAGTGTGTATAACTCAAGGTACAGTGTACACTTAGGAATGTCCTAGCCAGGGCTTGTATGCACTTGTGTTGAGCATTTATTTTGTTAAACAAGGCTTTGGATCACTTGTATTGAGTGTTTTCTTTGTTAAGCATCTGTGTTGAGTGTTTGCTCTATTGAGCATGGCTCTAGAGCACTTGTGTTGAGTATGATATGTTGTGTTCTGAATAAGAATAAATCCTCCTTGAGTGTTCTATAGCTATGAAGGCCAAGACCACTGGAATCTTCCTAGGGTGAGAGTGGCAAATCCAAGTACTCTAATTCAGATAAGTACTGAAATTATTGTTAATAAAAGATATTGGAATCATTATATATATATATGTATATGTATACGTATATGTATATGTATATGTATATATACATATACATATACATATATATATATATACATATACATATATACATATATATACATATACATATATATATATGGGGTTTGATGTTAATCTAATTATGGAATCATGTTATTCAACTTGCTTTGTTAATTATTTTTTTTAGAGTTCTTATTAAATTATCACATGTTATAATTTACATTTGCTATTTATATCTATTTTAATATCATTGCATATTCTAAATTATCTTAACTCTAAATATTATCTATAATAAATCCACTACAAGTAGTTAAATAACTATGGGAGAAAAGTAGCATTACATTTTGGTATCAAACCCTATTCTAGGTACTTCACTTTAACCAATGACCCATTTGCTTTATACAATTAGAAGCAACATACTTAACTCTGAAAAATACAACAATAATTGATAAATAAAAGTATAGCAAAAAAGGTACAACATCCAAACTAGATTGGAATATGACAAGATACATATCCTAGACAAATTGTGTTGATATCAATATCAAATACATTAGTATTCTCCAAGTTTCCTAGATACATGGATTAAACTATTAACATATTTTTCAATGAATTTTGCTAAGGCTATATAAGCCCTAAACAATCTTGTCCCAATAAGAGCCTTCATTTTTGTGACTTGTGGTTATGGGATCACTTGTTAGCATTGTATCCTCAATTATATTAAGGCCAATAGCCAAATTTTCAAAAAATTGGTACATATTCTATATCTATTTATCATTATAGATACTTAGGTACTTTACAAGTGATATTCTTAACCATTTCTTACTCCTCATTTACACTTCACTACTCCATATACTTTTTTAATTTGTCTTGCTCTTTCTTATTAATTAGTTATCTCAAGCATACATGACCTTTCATCATTCAACCTAGTTTCATTTTGAAAGGTCATGTTCCTCTCTTCGAAGGGATAGATGACATGATCATGCCCTTGTCAATAGTAGATTAAAGAAGCGGTTAAACTCCTCCGATGGGAAAATGATACACCTTTTGTAGCAGTGATTGTATACGAAATTGGTGGATTAAACAAGACAATGTTAGCAGAATTTGTGTGATTCTTCAAGAGACAAAATGCAATGCACCAATTGATATGAGGCACATTTTTGGAATTCAGATAACATGCGACATCGCTAACATCTCAAATGCAGATTGCGGAAGGATGAGTTCGAGATAGAATTGAAATGCATTTAGATTATTTTCCTTGCTGGGCACTCCGAGCTCCAATGCTCCTTAATTATGTTATGTTTAAGGTCTTTTGTACAATAGAATTTTGTTCCTTCTTATCTCCAGTATTGCCCTTGTTCATCACCATCGAATGATGCATGTTTGGAGATATTATGATTTGAGAGGATACCAGATCTGGTGTTAGTGCAAGTGCATTTATAGCTTTGTTGAAAGTCCACAAGAGAGAATGATATCATGCAATAGTCGCTGCTAGAAGCAAACTCCCTTCATACTCATCTAGTTCCCAATGCTAAATAACAAATTAGAAAGAACCAAAACCTTCCCACTCATAGAGCTCATATTTGTTTGGGGAATACTTGGACGATTCATTTTTGACCATCTTGCTTTTAAAAGATAAGAAATGAAGCACTTGACAGACAAAAGACTAGTCAATCAAAGAAAAATAAAAATAAAAATACTTAATACAGCCACTATGGACAAGAATAAAAATGTCATCTCTGAATTTCCAATAAGGTATCCATTATTTAGCCCCAGTGGTCTAAGACACGTCAACAAGGCAATATTGGAACATCTGAAATGAATAAAGACAACCACGTTGATCTATTGACGTAGAGATTTTTGATAGAAAGATGCCATGTGGATCTCAAAGAAACAAAATTTACTCTCCTCCAAAACTTGGAAGAATGTCCCAATGTAGAACCAGGATTTGACTGGTAGCAAAGAAAATGTAAGAGACTTGGAGAGTGGACGACAGAGTTTGAAAGAAATTATGGAAAAAGAACCCATATTTTTACACATCAACAAGGTCTTGTTCATAAAGCCTTTTCAAGAGCTTCTACTTAGAGAAAGAACAAATTCTAAGAAACTTCGGATTCTTTTAACCACTAGGATGATTAAGTATGATAATTATCAATATTGTGTCACGTTTTTTTGAGATTCTTCACTAGACTGTGATACCCAATTTAGGGACTGCCTGATCATAATCTTAGAAATATTTGAGATCCCTTTAGCTTGTTTTATATTTAAATCCCACATACTTAATTTGGTTCTGTTGTCTTAAAGTTATGTGTTTGAAGCATCAATGAAACAGGATAGCACCAAGCAGTAGTAAAGTAGTTTTTACTACGCTTGAATGTAAAAGTGAATTGAAGTTATAATCTTGCCAATAAGCAGGAAAATATTAGATAATCTATCCGTCTAATAAGGACTTGTATTCGATACTATGAAATCTTGTGATGTCACTTCTTTGAAGGTATTTGATGACCTATTATGGCATCCCTTATGATGCTTTAGATGATCGTATATCATATTGAATCTATCCAAATTGCATGAGATTTATTCATCTCTTAAAAATGATTACCAAAGAAATTGCCACACTATCAAAAAGCCTTGTCTAGCTTCATGAGATTGGTTTATAGATTATAAGTATCGAGTATTTGGACTTTTGAAGATACCCTAAGCTTAAAGAATTGCCAAGTCATATATCAAGTGTACTTAGAGTGCTCAATGTTCAATTTTATAAGTTTAAGGAAGGTTACAACTGACATTGGTCAACTCATCAAATTGGAAAGGTAGCACATTCGAACACCCTTCTTGAAATCTTTATTAGACTCCATGTGGCATCTAAATATGCAAAGGAAGATAGATATAAGTATGTCGCAAGTGTTAATGATATTAATACTTAAAACTTGTTATCCCAACCTTGAACAACTCAAACTATAGGGTAATGGTCATCTAAAGCATATTAGGACTCTGTCCACTTTAGTGAAAAGCATACATGTTGTACATTATAATAAGTTGAAAAGCATAACAAATGTTAATAGTAAAACTTTGACATTTGTGTTTAGTTAAATGAGCTCTCAAGTTTTGCAAATTGTTTGTCCTTGTATAAGATTATTATAGATAAGTGTGATAAATTTTGGATCGTATGGAGAAATTGAATACCATAAAACTAGTTGCAAGAAAACTAATATAGGATTTGATAAGTGCAGAGTGGAGTACATGCATGACAAATATTAGCCACATATGTTTACTAAGGAATTATGACAATTAGTGAAGAATGTAAAATTGGAAACACTTATATTATAATGTAAACATGTCAAATTAATAGTTTCCTACATAGTGAAAATAGTAAGGTGCATTGCTAATGAATACATAAATTGGCTTCCAAATAGTTGATACCTAGGTGTAAATGTGAAATTCTACCTCATGTCAACCCCATCAAAATTAAAACATCACCCTTTAAATACATATTAATCTACACATAATAGTTAAATTATATTTTGGGAAACAAAATTTATTTATCCTGACTAGTTAATCAACACCTTTCAATAAGTTGAAAATTATATTTAAGGAACATTAGGATTGGAGAATTGGTTATGACTATCCCTAGTTAAACTGAGGCCTAAGGAATTCAACCAATAAAATTATTTGGAATACATGGAACATTGTGGATTGGAGAAATCTACAAACAAAGAATCTTCTTAAATGAAGAATGAAATATAATGATGCGTGATTGTTACATGTGTGTTTCCTTGTGCTCTATGGAGTTGATTAATTAGTGGAATGAGGTAGTGATACTATGCTTATTGTTAGCAAACCAACATCTAGATTTATTACAAAAGACTAACCTAGATTACATTTTGGGCCCATAACCTATAGGTCCCAAAATTATTTTTTCACCTCTTAACCTTGGGATAATATGATGCTACTATTGGAATGAAATAATGTTTTATAGGATGTGAAATTAGACAGTTTCTCTTAATCTTAGACATAAGGACATGTCAATTTTCTTTTACAAGGGGAGAGAACCTCTAAAATTTTTAAAACAAGAATTAGATATTAGTGTAAACATATACATATTTAAAAATGTTCTACAAAGTTATTCATGAGTGATAATAGTTTACTATTATTCTATTGTTGTTTAGATGCTTTGCAAGATTTTACCATATTTTGTGTTATTGTACTTCGTTATTAGACTTGATCAACCCAACAACTTTGTACATGTGTTATATAAAGTATTGTATAGAAATGATGTCCTTATAATATTATACCATTATGTAATGTTCCCTTTTGAGCCATTATTGCAAAGTGACTTAGATATTTGGCAAATTAGAAAATAGCTTACACTTGGAGAATGGAAAGTCACTTTTCATGTATCTAATTATTTTTGCATGGCAAAACGGAGATGGATTATGACTTGGAATATTTTTGTAATAATTATAGTGAAGTCAAAAATAATAAAATAATTTGCCTTGGACTAGAGCGACCCACTTGGAGGATGGAAAGTGGGAAATTAAGGAGAAAATGGGAATAAAGCAAATTACAAATTAAAAATAATATTTTATTTATTAAAATATTATATTAATTACCCAAAAGGTGACCGCCTGAGTTAAGTGGGAAAATTATAAAATATTATTATTTTATTCCTCCAAGTTGGCCGCCCAAGTAGAGGAAAAATAAAGAAAATAAAATAAAATAATATTATGTTTTGGAGGTGGACTTAAAAGCAAAATAAATTATATTGGAATTGGGCCCAAGTTGAGGGTTATAAAAAAGGTGTTTGGGAGTCATTTTGATCATATTGTGAATTTGTCATTTGATACTTCGAGAATTTATCTTTGGCTGTAACTTTGTTTCAGCAAGCTTCTAAGGATGGAAACCTTTAGAATTTAGTGCTTTGAACGAAAACCCAAGTTCCACTTTGTGAGGTGGATCCATCCAGGGTTCATCATTGGATTTATTTGCAAGTTTTTGGCATGGATTGAAGCTAGGGTTTGAAAGGAAATTGATCATATCAGCTAAGGCTTCATATTGGTGCTATGGTTTTGAAGTTTTATGCAGATTGAAGGGCTTTCTATGATATATTTGCATCTATATGTAATCATCTAGGGTTTTGAGGATTGGCACTTCAATTTGGGTGTTATTGTGATCCTCTGTCATCGATAATTTATAATCAAAATTTATATCATATTTATGAATTCATATCAGATCTGAATAACATAGATTTGAAGGTGTTTGGGGCATGAAATAGTGCAGATCTAAGGTATTTACGAAGGATTATCAGGCCTAGGGTTAATCGCCTCATGTTGAGAAGGCTAGCACTTCACTTTGGAGGGTTTGTAAGCTTTATTTTCCAATCAAATCTCATACCAGTTTTTGCAGTCATAACAGATTGAAAATCAGAGGTTGGAACAACATTCTCATCATCCAATTGGTATTTGTCATCAACCCAACATAGGTGGCTACTATTGGTGTGATCGCTTCACTTTTTGTGGGAGGTTCATGGCCATTGATGACATCATTTGAATTCATTATCAGATCTAAATTTGTAATCAGACTTTATCCTACATTTGAGTTATGTATCAGCTCTCATATGTTGTATGATTGGCATCATAGCATCCTATTATCATCCAGGTATGTTCTTGTAATGAAATACTCTTCAAAAATCTTCAATTTGAAACAATCTAATTGGTGTTCCTATCTATATCAATGGTCTGATTTATATATTTTTCAGTCATCTATTTATTTTGGTTTCATGCAAGAATGATTCTATATTGTTAGCATATCATGGCAAAAACATTCATGCTTTGAAACACATAAAAAACCTTCAAAAAACAAACAGGAAACTTAATCAAAAAATTCATATCAAAACTAGAAAAGTGGATTAGATTTTACAAGGGATCTTACAGTGGTATCAGAGCTAAACATCCTACCAGCTTGGAGGGTTAGATTGTTCATATACAGCCACACGAAGTTGGTCCACACAAGTATTACACTAGAAGAAGAGCAGGACAACAAGATAATCAAGAAGAAGAGAATCCTTTTACAAGTACATAACAGCTTGACAGGGATAGGGAAAGAAGAGGTGAGAGTCCACTAAGAGATGATAGGAATGTTGGGGATATCTTGAGGGATATAGCAACAGCTTATTAACAAATGACCAGTGCTTTAACACAAATGGTGCAAATGATGTAGGTGATGACTCAAAATAGAGAAAATATGAGAGCTAATCCAGCGCCTACAAGTGAAGGTAGTGTAGTAGGTACACCTCATGTTGGAAGAACTCATGCTAGCACAACGGATAGACCATTGCAACCTACATTTCTTCCAAGAGAGGAAGAAGAGGAAGAAGTTCTTGAGGATGAGGTAGAGCCACAATTGGTGGGTGAGTTGATTACCATACATGAAGAATATAGAGTTTTTCTTGCACTTGTCAAAGAAGATCTAACCTTCAACCAATAGATGAACCAACAAAAGGATAGAAGAAGACCAAGGGTAGAGAAAAGACCTAGAAGGAAAGAAAGGCAACACAAGGATTTCAAGGAAGCTATGAACAAAATACCTCTACCTAACTTTGATGGCAGCAATAAGACTAGTGCAAGAGCTTGGGTTCACAAGCTAGATACATTCCTAACCCTCAAACCAATGCAAGAAGACAAAGCCATACAATTTGCAACCATGCATTCGGAGGGTGTGGCTTATGATTGGTGGCATCATGGACTTGTGACACAAAACCATGCAATGATTCATTCTTATGAGGAATTTACACACAAACTCATTGTTAGGTTTGACAGGAAAGATGTAGAAGTCTACTATAGAGATTTGACACAAATGAAACAAATTGGGCATGTGGATTCCTACATCAATGAGTTCCAAAAGGTTGCTGTTATAGTTCTTGATATGACATAAAAGAGAGTGATAATGTTGTTCATAGAAGGGTTGAATGATAAATTGAAGGGTTTGGTGAAGGCTCATAAGCCTAATACACTTGATGATACAATTCAGCTTGCGCTTGATCTTGATACTACACCTCCTTCATTTCAACCTCAAAAGAAGAGCTTCAAGCATGAAAAATCAAATCAGCAATTCCTTGAGCAGCCCACACCTACAAAGTTTGAAGCACCACCAAAGATGGATCTTGAGACAAAGAATGATCTTCGCAGAAAAAAGTTATGTTTTTCTTGCAAAGAACCATGGGAACCGGGTCATAGGTGTCTTGGAAAAGGTAAAGTGCATTACATAGAGGTTCTTGATGATGAAGATGATGATACTAGTTTGGAAAGTGAACATGGACAGCCAACACCAAGTATTGAGAGTGAGGGTAGTAAAGGAACTAGGATCACTTATCTTTCAAGTGCTCCAAGGTATAACCCATTCCTATTTGAAGGCATCTTATGTGGGTGTAAGATCATGACACTTCTTGATAGTGGAGCTACTCATAACTACATTGATGAGAGTAACTATTCCATGCAAGAAGAAGGTCATGTAGCCATTGCATCCCAAGAACAATATCATTATCTTTCAAATCAAGAACATAGAAGTCATCAGAAAGTGTATACTCACGAAATAGAATGCTAAGGTCAACAAGCTTAGCATTCTATTTCGTGAGTATACACTTTCTGATGACTTCTATGTTCTTGATTTGAAAGATAATGATATTGTTCTTGGGATGCAATGGTTACATTTACTACATAGAGTCATTCAAGACTTGCAAACCATGGAGTTAAGTTTCCAACATGAAGGGAAATAAGTCACAATGAAAGCACTCAAGTACACATTGCCACACCAAATTACAGCTAAGAATATGAGAGTTATGGACAAAGTAACACTTCATGAGGACATCTATGAGGACTTTTCAATGTATATTAGCATGGGACAGCAAAAGCATGATGGAGGATTGCACACATTTGGCAAATTGGTTGGATATTTGAAGAGGATTGTGGCACTTTGGGTAAGAATGTTGCATGAACTCCCTTTTGCAAACCATGAGCAACATGGTATGGCACATGAAGAATCACACCAAGGGCCTAGATTGATTTGGGATCCGGGAATTGGTTGGTATGTTTGATTCTAATGCAGATTTGATATATGTGATTGCTTGAGGGCAAGCAATCTCGGGGTGTGAGGATTTGTAATGTCCCCTTTTGAGCCATTATTGCAAAGTGACTTAGATATTTGGCAAATTGGAAAAATAGCTTACGCTTGGAGAAAGGAAAGTCACTTTTCATGTATCTAACTATTTTTCCTTGGCAAAATGGAGATGGATTATGACTTGGAGCATTTTTGTAATAATTATAGCGAACTCAAAAATAATAAAATAATTTGCCTTGAACCAGAGCGACCCACTTGGAGGATGGAAAGTGGGAATATAAGGAGAAAATGGGAATAAAACAAATGACAAATTAAAAATAATATTTTATTTATTAAAATTTTATATTATTTGCCCAAAAGGTGACCACCCAAGTTAAGTGGGAAAATAATAAAATATTATTATTTTATTCCTCCAAGATGGCCACCCAAGTAGAGGAAAAATAAAGAAAATAAAATAAAATAAATTATATCAGAATTGGGCGCCCAAGTTGAGGGTATAAAAAAGGTGTTTGGGAGTCATTTTGATCATATTGTGAATTTTTCATTTGATACATGGAGAACTCTCTTTGGCTGTAACTTTGTTTCAGCAAGCTTCTAAGGATGAAAACCCTTAGAATTTAGTGGAACCCACTCCACTTTGTGAGGTGGATCCATCCAAGGTTCATCATTGGATTTATTTGCAAGTTTTTGGCATGCATTGAAGCTAGGGTTTGAAAGGAAATTGATCATATCAGCTAGGGCTTCATATTGGCACTAGGGTTTTGAAGTTTTATGCAAATTGAAGGGCTTTCTATGATATATTTGCAGCTTTCTATGATATATTTGCATCTATATGTCATCATCTAGGGTTTTGAGGATTGACACTTCAATTTGGGTGTTATTGTGATCCTTCATCATCAACAATTTGCAATCAGAATTTATATCAGATTTCTGAATTCATATCAAATCTGAATAACATAGATTTGAAGGTGTTTGGGGCATGAAATAGTGCAAATCTGAGGTATTTATGAAGGATTATCAGGCCTAGGGTTAATCTCCTCATGTTGAGAAGGCTAGCACTTCACTTTGGGGGGTTTGTGAGCATTATTTTGCAATCAGATCTCATACCAGTTTCTGCAGTCATAACAGATTGAAAATCAGAGGTTGGAATAGCATTCTCATCATCCAATTGGTATTTGTCATCAACCCAACATAGGCGGCTACCATTGGTGTGATTGCTTCACTTTTTGTGGGAGGTTCGTGGCCATTGAAGACATCATTTGAATTCATTATCATATATGAATTTGTAATCAGACTTTATCTTACATCTGAGTTATGTATCATCTCTCATATGTTGTATGATTGGCATCATAGCATCCTATTATCATCCAAGTATGTTCTTGTAATGAAATACTCTTCAAATCTTCAATTTGAAACAATCTGATTACTGTTCCTATCTATATCAGTCGTCTGATTTATATATTTTTCAGTCATCTATTTATTTTGGTTTCATGTAAGAATGATTCTATATTGTTAGCATATCATGGCAAAAACATTCATGCTTTGAAACACACAAAAACCCTTCAAAAAACAAACAAGAAACTTAATCAGAAAATTCATATCAGAACTAGAAAAGTGGATCAGATTTTACAAGGGATGTTACACATTAATTATCTATGAGTCTATGACTAGGTGAAGGATGTTGGAATTCTTAGTATGACAAATTAAGGTGTTAGAAACACCTTATTGATAGCAATAAGCTAATTTACATTGCATCCTTGTTAGATTCAAAACTTGTTTTGAAGCTTTGTTTGAGTGACTATGTGAAATGATTTGAACTATGTTTAATTGTAATTATATACTTGTTTCCATTCAATTGTATTTGGTATAGGAAAAAAGGATGTTCATGTAGTCTGGAATGCATGACTATCCTCTTAGAATGTATTTTGACTACATAGATTATATGGTACTCAACAATGAGTGACTACATAGTATGAGAAATGCATGTCATTCGCTAGATAAGTGCTATGTGATCACATGATAATACATTTGTAAATTTTATGTTGACAGTTACACCTAAAAAGAAATTTAGTATATATATATATATATATATATATATATATATATATATATATATATATATATATATATATATAAGCTCCTCAAATATAAATTCATGATCTATTATATATGAAAATGTACTAATAGTTCTAATCATGTTATTGATTAACAAAGTATTTCTATGGGATCTAATTGTTGTTTCAATTAAACTAGAAGGGTTATTGAAAAGATCTAAAATTTAAGAAATATAAATAGATTAAATTAAAATGAAATAGATTCATTATGATATTGATAGCTTTACATCCGCACGCACTTGACTAAATATTTTTGGTGAATTATGTTGTAGATTCAACTTGAGCTACTGAGGACAGTAGCTGATTTACAGGGGGAAATGTTATGAGACTTTTTCCTTAAAATTGAAAAGAAAACTATTTTATGAATAACCCATTGAAATTATAAGAGGACAAAGTTTATTTAACCCTTTATAATTAAAAGGGAGATGGAAAGAATAAAGAATATTATGATCCTTTGGTTAAAATGGAGATAAATAAAGACTATTTATAAAAAAAACTCTATTCTAAGGGAGGAATTATTATGTTTATTAAATAATTATTAATGATAACCTTTGTAGAAGGGTGTGATGGTTTAGAAACCACTCTTTAAAAAGTTATATAAAGAATTTATGTGAGACTTAGAAAGGGCATAGAGATCACTCAATGAAGAAGAAAGTGGTTTTGGTGGGCCATGGGCATTGGAGAAGGGGCACACTGAGTGTGTCCAACTTGGGGTACAATGTACACCCGAGATTGTCCTGACCAAGGCTTGTATGCACTTGTATTGAGCATTTGATTTGTTGAACATGGCTCTGGAGCACTTGTGTTGAGCATTTGCTCTATTGAACATGGCTCTGGAGCACTTTTGTTGAGCATGATACGTTGTGTTCTAAATAAGAACTATTTCTCCTGGAGTGTTCCATAGATATGAGGGCCAAGACCATTGGAATCTTCCTAGAGTGAGAGTGGCCAATCTAAGTACTCCAATTTAGATAAGTACTAAAGTTGTTGTTAATAAAAGATATAGGAATTATTATATATATGGTTTTGATGTTAATCTGATTATGGGACCATGTTTTTGATTGGATAAGTGCTTTTAACCGGAGCCATGAACTGGAAAGGGTTTTGAAAGGACCCAAAAACCTTGTACAACAAGAGTAACCAACAACCACAAGAGACAAGAAGACATAATCAAGAACCAACAACAACATGAGACATAACCAACACAAACAACAGGGCTAAAATAGCAAGGCCACAGCAAAAGGACAGCCAAGACCACAATCAAGGAGGTTTAAAACCAAACCTCACCAAAGAACTCTGAGGTGGAGTCAAAGCTTTACCCAAATTACGTAACCTTCCTTTTTTCGAAGATGAGTCAGGGTCAACCAAAGTACAGTTGTTACCCTTCAAATGATACCCCCTCACATCCCCTATGGGACCTTCATCCATATTTCCTTCACTCCTTGTAGCATAGCACTCATTACCGGCATTTTGACAATCTTTCTCAACATTCTCACAATCTTTCCCAACATTTTGACATTCATTCCCATGCTCAAGAGGACTTTTTGTCTCTTTGCAAGAATGAGAAAAATGCCCAGCTTTGCGGCAATGGAGACAAATTTGTGAAGATGGCTCAAAATGAATTCTCTGCTCCCAAACACCTAATTTGGAAGATAGTTTTATGACTTTAGGCAGCACCTTATCAGTATCAACACTCACACAAAATCTAGCAAAAACCAATTGTTTCATAGATTTCGTACCATTATCAGTAGATAAAAATTGACCAAGAGCATTGGCAATACTTTTTATTATCCCTTCATGCCAATACTCTAAAAGAAGAACCGGTAGCCTAACCCAACTAAAAACCCTGTTAAAATTTTCCTTGGCAGCATCAAAAACAGTTGACCATCTTTTCAACCAACAAGCAGATTTACTGAGGAACCAAGGGCCTCCCTCTAAAATTCTCATACTTACCTCAAGAGATTGAAAGGAAAAAGGAAAAATCCGTTAATCATAGCAGCCACCTTAATCTGACCATGCTCACACCACCTTTTATGAACCCAGTTGCGAACAACATCAATATTTGGACGAAAGCCTGAGAACCTCCCAATGAGGGAATTCTCCATGCATGCAATGGCACTATCAACATCTTGATCAGAGATCTTCAAAATGCAAGATCCATCAAACGCAGAGGGAGCATATCAGAAACATGCAAAGGTAAAACAGAGGGATCCCCAATCTACTTAATATTAACAATAGAAAGGGGGTCCAAAGTCTCAGGAATATCCTTTTCAAAAACACCCTGCAACACACAGGTTGGTGAAACCCTAGCAGGGCTCACCACATCCAAAGGTGAAGCAACCCTAGCAGGGCTCACCTCAGCGAACAATGAAACACATCCATTCTCTTTGTGACAAACTGAAGCAAACCCATAATGGATCTGGGTGGCAGGGGAAAAACCTAGAGAGAAGAAATCCCCTTCGTAGCCCCTTGACAAGACCACTAAAAGATTCTTCTGTAGAAACCTTCCGAATGGCCACAGGTAGCGACTTCTTCTCCTTCAAACGAGCCTCTATAAGCAGATCAAGGAGCAACTCATCTTCCTCCTCATAAAGCCACTCATCGGCGTCTACATCAGAAACACAAAAATCTCCATCTGTCCTCTCGTCATCTTCATCTGCCTCTTCAGCATCTTCCTCAGAACCGCCGTCTACCGAGGATCGTCCTGCTGCATGTCGTTGTAGCTGTTGTCGCTGCATGTTCGCTGCTTCCTGTTGTCGCTATCTATTTCCCGAACTAGGTATCCTGCTCTTGCTCCTATTGCTGCTCTAAGGATAACTTACACTTATATATAAGGATAATGGTATTATGGGACCATGTTATTCAACTTGTTTTGTTATTTATTTTCTTTAGAGCTCTTGTTAAATTATCACATGTTATAATTTACATTTGTTATTTATATCTATTTTTTTAAATCATTCCATATTCTAAATTATCTTAACTCTAAATATTAACCATAATAAATCCGCTTCAAGTAGTTAAAATGTTAAATACCTATGGGAAAAAAGTAGCATTATAGTTGTGGTTGTTTTTTCAACAACTTGTCTCTTCAATGTGTTATAGTTGTTGTGGCTGCTGTTACAGCTGTTTTGCAGCCTTATTCTGATTTTGGCTGTAATCTTTTTTAGTTGCTGTTGCAGCTGATTAATCCAATTTATTTATTTATTTATTTTTTAATAATCCTACCAAGAGTTGCCACATTTTAAACTTCAAAATAACACAGCCCATAAGTAAAGCCTTCGACTAGTTAAAGGCAGTTGCAAATTTTGGCAGAACCAAAATGACTAATCTGAGATAATAGCTTTTGACCTCTAGAAAAGTAGGGAATGTAAATAATTTGAGTCTCCTAGATACAAATAAATTGTTAGTCCTAAAACCACCTACCATAATTGCATCATGATAAATAGACTGACACAGAAAAAAAGTCAGGATGTATACAAATCAAGGTGACAATGTACAATAGAAACTGAATGGGAACATAGAAATTCTACCTGAAATATGAAATTCACTATCTTGGTAAGAATAGCCATCACAGAAAGTAATAATGGTTGGAAAATATAAGACGTCGTTCACAATCAATAGAACTACTACTTATTCAATATTGATTGCTTATACAGTATGTTCCATTTAGAACAGAAAATAAATAGCCATTAGCAGCAAGGAAGAAAAAATAAATCACGGTGATTGCACCATAGTTTTCTGACTAGTGTGCAACAAGAATGGTACATCATTTTCAGCCATTGAATGCTTTTTGGGGATCATTGGCATCAATAATAGAATAATCTGGAAAATCATCTGGAATGTCACTAAAATTCCAACCTCTTGCATTGAGAATTTTGAGAACCTCTTCAACGACAATTGCATTACCATTTGGGGTAAGGTGTAAACCATCACTGTAGAAAAACAGCAGAATACAGAATGTCAATAACAAGGAACAGATTTCTAGTCCAGCGAATGATATTAATTGTTGCTTGATTGCCTACCTCAAATATGTTTGTTGCCAACCAGGGGTTTCTTGCATTCTTGACCATAAATCAATTACTGGAACACCAGACTCGCTTGCAACTTCAAGACAAGATTTCGCATAAGTTCCTGCAGCTTCATTTGTTCGTTCTGGTAATTCAACAACGTTCTCCCCATAACTAGCTCTGTGAAAATGAATAAAAGCATTATTACAAATACATAAAAAACATAGATTCAGAAAATTTCATGAGTACACAATTAGAATGTGAATCCTCAGACACAAAACTAATTCAGCACAAAGTTACAAACGTTTAAAGGATTTAGTTTCATGTTCAGATCGTACAAGGTTTGAAATGAAAAATCCTTGATCATCTCGGGGAGTTATTTCCATCACAATTCGAGTTTTTTTCTCAATTCACATAAACCAAACAGTAGAACACACAAAATCCTAGACGAAGAGCCATAAACAGTGACCTTGCATACTGCATCCGCCCGTTTTCATCAACTGGGGGAGGAGTGATCAGCACTATCAGCATAGAATGTGAACATTTCTGCACTAAGAATAAAAGGGGAAATTAGCATATTACAGTTTGACAATAGATCTTCAAACACTACATATTTTTATGGAAATTAACAAGTTACAATTAAAGCCCTGAAAACCAGTTAAAAAGTTTTGTATGCTATCAATTTATCAAATGAAAGGTGTCCCCTTCAAAGCTTAACACGGATGTTATGCATACCCTATAACATTCTGTTAATCAAATATGAGTTATCCATGCAAGTCCTTTCAAAAATACTTGTCCCCATTTTCATTGATTCTACAGCTGAATTGTTACTATCACAGTTACAAGGAATGGTTGTGGCAGCTGCTTAAAAAAATAAGATTCACACAAAACATTACTTAATTGAAGTGGTATACAAAATTGTGTGTAAACCCTTATAATATAGCTATGTTTGTATGCATATATACACACAAGAAAACGTGTCTTTGTATACATTTGTACTTACACATATATTTGAATGCTTAGTCACATAGACAGGTGTGTGTATCTTATATATATTCACATAAATACTTGTATATTTATATCTTCATACATGTTGCACCTATATCTTACCTTGCTTTTAACTCATACCTTACTTTACATGTCAATATTCTTCATAATAAATATAATGTTCACCAAAACTAGATCTGATACCCAATTTCAAACTTGTGTCATACTTATCACGTGCCTGCCTAAGTAGGATGTGCAGTCTTCTATTGCTAAATGTATGAAAACAAGTTAGTTTGATTCGTAAGGCACATTAAGCAGTTTCTAAGAATGAGGAAACATCTATGTGGTTTAACAAATGAGCAGTACAGATCTCCTCTACTTGTAATGAAATATATGATGGGTTTTTAACATGTATGTAAAAAAAATTGAGCCAGAAGTTTCAACTAGTCAAAAAGTAAAAATACTTTTTACATTGATATTAATATTAAACAAAAAACTAAGTCCAACTGAAGTGCACTTAAGAGTCTTACCATGTATCACAAGATGTCAAGAACTACAATATATAAATTGGCTATATGCATATTATTAAAATAGTGCATGTGCAAATGCACAAAGTCCCACTAAACATACATTAAAGTTCAAGATCTAGTTACCATCTTATAAAGCTAAAAGAGTATGCTACCTTAGATGGACTATATGTATTAGACTTTATTGTATTGTAAATACTGAATAGTATAGATTCCTATCATATACCTAATTTGAGCAGGTTGTGTGGGCCCATTAACCTGTTAGAAATTAAGAAAACATGAATTGAAGAAAGAAAACCATAAAGCTATGAAATCAGTATTGTCCTTGATATGCTCTCTACTTTAGATGCTGTAAAATATTCATGTGATATCTCAACATCAAATTGATTAAAACGTGGAAATATATTAGACTCTAATTTACATTGAAGGGCAAATATGAGCACTGAAGGTTTGATTGTTTTGGATTTCTTCCCTTGAGTTGGAAAAATTAACCTTAAAACTTGTGAAGCACTTAAGCATCCACCAAACTTGGATTTTAAGATGGATCAAACATTTGACAAGTAGATAAGTCTCAAATTACAAATCCTTCAACACCAAATGCAACCTTGACAAGCACCATGGACAAGAAGTCATCACTCATGAAGTTTTTGACCTGAAAACACAGAGGTCAGTCAAACATTTAGGTTTTTTTCTAAGTTGCCAGTTCAGGTACAGGGTCAGTTATGGTTTCGGGGTTCACGTTTGCCAGTATGGTGAAAAAAAAAATTCCAGGGTTCAGTATGGTTGGGTTCAACCATACTACGTGTGTGTGGACCGGGGGGGTGTTATTGGTTAGGGATTAGGTTCAGGTATGTGGATTTGGGTACACTCGTACAGAAATTCTTTTGGGGGGGCTGGATACGTTTCGAGTACATCCATACAAAAAAAATATAAAAATCATGAAAATATACATATTTTAGCCTAAAAACAGGAATTAACTTCAGATAACCACACAACATGCATATAATAAACAAAACTACAATAAAAATATATCCCATGCAGAATACAAGTCTTTAAAATCTAAAAATGCAAAAGTTCATATACATTGGACATTAAAGACCAAGAACTAAAGTTCTAAGAAGTATTAGAAAGCAGTAATAAATCTTAGGAAGAAACAACGAGTCTGCAGGTTATAAAGACTCTTGCCTATTTCATGAGGTATAGGACTTGTAATGAACTTCAATGAGTTCAAGAATTTGAAAAGATTGAAGGTCGATTCTAATTCACAGAAACAAATAAATGAAGTTTAAACCAAATGCTGCCAAAAGTATTTTCATGCCTGGCGTCTCTGTAATTTGAAATCAGATAGAGACCAAGAAGAGTTCTAACAAAATCCACAAAAACAAGGCCAAATGCCCTTTTTAGTCATCAATGCTATGATAGTTGGCATATTTATCATTTGGAATAAATGAATGGAAAAAGACACCCTGAAATGGAAAATGTAACAGCAAGCACCAGCTTAACCTAGGGAGGTGGTGATTTGGTAGAAGTAGGTGCCAAAGTGGCTTCATTAACTATTCCATTAGGATCTGCAGTTTTTTTAGTACACCATAATCATGGATTTACTATCCATGTGACTATATTAATATTACCTAAAGGTGTTTTATTTGCTTGTGATTCTCGTTTAATACCTGATAAAGTGAATCTCGGTTTTTGTTTTCCTTGCGATGGGCTTGGTAGAGGAGGAACATGTCAAGTATCTGCCTAGGATCATGTCTTCCTAGGGTTATTATGGCTGTATAATGCAATTTCAGTAGTATTATTCCATTTTAGCTATAAAATGCAGTTCAATGGTTGGGGTAGTATAAGTGATCAAGGATTGGTAAGTCATATTATGGGAGGAAACTTTGCATAGAGTTCCATTACAATTAACAGGTGCCTCCGTGATTTTCTATGGGCACAAGCTTCTCAAGTAATCCAATCTTATGGTTCATAATTATCTACATATGGTCTTTCATTCTTAGGTGTTCATTTTGTTTGGGCCTTTAGTTAAACATTCCTATTTAGTGGCTATGGATATTGGCAAGAACTTATTGAATCTATTGTTTGAGCCCATAATAAATTGAAAGATGCTCCTGCTATCCAACCCAAAGCCTTGAGTATTGTCCAAGGGCGTGTTGTAGGAGTAGCTCATTACCTTCTGGGTGGAATCACCACAACATGGGCATTCTTCCTAGCAAGAATTATTGTAGTAGGATAATGGTTAGGAGGATTTGAAAAGCATTATGGCTTCAAGATTTCCAAAGTTCAGCCAAGACTTGGCCCAAGACCCAACTATTTGTCGTACTTGGTTTGGTGTTGCTATTGCATGACTTTGAGAGTCATGATGATATTACTAAAGAACACCTTTATCAAAAGATTTTTGCTTCTCACTTTGGTCTATTAGCTATAACCTTTCTATGGACCTCTGGCAATTTGTTCCACATAGCTTGGCAAGGCAATCTCGAAGCATTGGGTCCACGACCCCTTACATCTAAACCTATTGCTCATGCAATTTGGGATCCTCATTTTGGTCAATCAGCCATAGAAGCCTTTACCTAAGGAGGTGCCCCCAATATGGTCAATATTGCTTATTCTAGTGTTTATTAGTAATGGTATACAATTGGCTTACACATTAATGAAGATCTTTATATTGGAGCTCTTTTCTTCCTGTTTTCTTTCTACCATCTTTTTAATAGTGGGTTGGTTGCATCCACAACCTCAATGGAAACCAAGTGTTTCATGGTTTAAAAATGTCAAATCTCATCTCAATCATCATTTTGTAGGGGCTCTTCGACGTCAATTTTGAGGCTTGGATGGGGCATTTAGTTCATTTCGTTTCCTAAATCAAGAGGACACCACATAAGATGGGATAATTTCTTGAATGTATTACCATATCCCCAAGGTTTGGAACCACTTTTTATCGGTTAGTGGAATCTTTATGCTCACAATCCTAATTCTACTAGTCATTTATTTGGTACCTCTCAAGGGTCGGGAATTACTATTCTCACAATCCTGATTCTAGTAGTCATTTATTTGGTACCTCTCAAGGGTCGGGAACTACTATTCTAACTCTTCTCGAAGGATTCCACCCACAAACTCAAATTTTGTGGCTAACTGATATCGCTCATCATCATTTAGCTATTCTTAACATAGATGCTACATAGTAAGTTTTCATTCTTCAAAAACAAGCATAAAAAAAGCATCTGTTGGTAAAAAGATTACCCTAAGATAAGCATATCATGACTATTCAGAACAAATTAAATCATATGGTTTTATTTTTTCTTTTTGACTCTTTCTTGATTGAAGTTTTAAAATAAGAAAAATCGATGATCTATCATAGGAACTGCTGAGAAAGGATTCCTCAAAAAGTTAAGGATTAGCAATTATTTCTATCTATCGAATAGATTCAATCTTATACATACACAAGGAAGGCAATTAAAAAATAGAGAATCAAACGATTATGCTAATCTTTTTTATCACTTAGGAGTTGGGCAAGAAGAGAGTCTAATCCATGGTTCTGAATGAGAGAAAGGAGGGAGAATTCCCTTTTTCAACTCTAACTCTCCCACTCCAGTCATTGCTTTTATTTTTATTATTTCAAAAGTAACTGCTTCAGCTTTAGCCACTAGAATTTTTTATATTATTTTCTATTTCTCATTGAATGAATGGCATCTTCTTTTGGAAATTTTAGCTATTCTTAGCATGGTATTAGGAAATGTAATCACTATTACTCAAACAAGCATAAAACGTATCCTTGCATATTCATCCATAAGTCAAATTGAATAAATCCTTACTGGAATAACTGATAAAAACTCAAATAATGGATATACAAGTATGATAACTTATATATTCTTCAAGATTTTTATGAATTTAGGAACTTTTGCTTGTATTGTATTATTCAGTCTATGTACAAGAACAATTAAAATTTAGGATTATGTAGGATTATATATGAAAGATCCTTTTTCAGCTGTTTTTATCTTTATGTCTACTATCTCTAGGATGTATTCCTCCATTAGCAAGCTTTCCAGGGGTATAAATGTGTCTCGTTTCTTAGACAAAAATAAATTAGGATTCAAGGCCGTTGTATTCCAACTAATCACAGCATATTTGGCAAATGGAGAACTTGACTTGGAATTATTGGAGATTATGTTGTATTATGTTGTATCTGAAAAGTTGCTTCAAGACTATCAGAAGGGTTTTTTTAGGATTTTTGTGAATAAAAGACAACAGTCTGTCACTTCTACTCAGTTACTTTAATGGCCAATCCTTGATAGATAAAATTGTAAGATTTTCTTAAAATTAAAGAAAGGGATTTATGTAAAAATTTTCAATAGATCTGAAAAATGCAAAAAAAATAAAAACTATTGAGGATGTAAATGAAAAAATTTAAAGTTCTCATTTTCCAAGATATTTTTCTTCCAAGACGTCGTAGAGAATTTCAAATTTTGAATCGTTTGAATTTGGAAAACAATTTAGATGAAAGTGCAGGATTGCTGACTAGTAAAGGCATACAAAATGACGAAGATCTCATGGAAAAAGATGAACATATTATAATATATACAAGGAAAAAGATAAGATATTTTCTTTGACCTCATTATTGATTAGAAGTGTTGCCAGACAAGGAACCAAAAGCAGAAAAGACAAGCTACAATCACTGCAGGCCTCCAAAAGCACATTGTGGTAGCATCCTGCAATATCGAATACCTTTTGAAGGACGATAAGACACAAAGATAGACAAAAGGACATATCCCTACATCCTTGGAAACTATATTAACATCTAGCTATACTACAAGGAGAAAAGGTGGAGAGAGAGAAAAAGAGAGGAAGAAAGATAGATGAGAAGAGAAGAAAAAGGATATATAGACAAATGAATGTAATATAAGATAAGAGATATATCACCCAAGCATATGTGATGTATTATGCTTGCAGTATGAATGTACAATGTATACAAGGATATGATATGAATATATGAATAGAGCAGTCTTACAATATGTGTAAATGAGTATAATCTCTCTTTTGCTTATATATGTATCTAGCACAACTATTATAGTTTCCTTCTTATTGCATCACCCTACGGTTAACTTTCTAACATAATTTATCCAAACCTTGGGTCTATATTTTGTCAGCATTCGGTTCCGATGCCAAGACCCCAGTTTGTGGGTGCATAGGAAGAAACTACAGAAATAAGGAGAGAATTTTGTGATAAGGAATACTACCAGAAAAGGAGTAATATTGGCCAATATGATGATGATGGAAGAGTGTGGTAGCACATACTAGGTTCTAACCTTTGATAAGGGGTTAGGCACTTGAGAGGTGATGATGGAATGGGGGGAGATCCAAAAGGACGTGACCATTGAGACAAATACAGTTTGACACTTGAGATGGATAAGAAGAGATTATGGATGGATAAACTTCACTATCTATGGCAAAAGGAGATAGCAAGAAGCTAAGAGAAATAACTAAGGAGATTAAGATGGCTATTGAGGAAAGTAAGGGTATGGACCTTATTGAAGAGAGAAGACTGAAACAGACTCAGGAAAGAGAGGAGTGTTACTGTAAGAGAATTGAGAAGGCTAGGGAAGCCTCATTAGAGCATGCCAAGAGGGTTGCTACTGAGAATTTGGAGAGGTCTAAATCACAGAGATTAACAGATAGAATGTTGCTCACTAACATTGATAAATAAGAGCAATCAATAACCCTGATAAGAAAAGTAAAAGAAAACTTGACATGGTTGGCAAAGTAGTTAAAGGAGTATGATGAATCGATCGAGTCAGTTAGGGGAGGGCTTAGAAGTAGGAGTGCTCAGCCAAGGCCTAGAAGCAGGAGTGCTCAACCCTTTGATTTTCTGACTTGGGAACCTAATTCTGATCCAGATCTATCATACCTAAACGTCACAATTAATGAAGGGTTTGAGGCATTACTAACCCCAATTTCTCAATTAAAACCTTTGAATTTCAATGCAAAATATTTGGATGATGTTGTGAGTAGGAATGTAGACCTACAGAAGGATAGACTGCTGAGAACCCTAGAATTCAAGGAAAGGAAGAAAAGTGAAGAGAATAAATATTTAAATGAAATCTTCATTAATCCCGAATTTGCCATAGAGACAATAGAAGCATTTGAAGAGGAAGGTAACAACTCAAATTTTAGTAATGTAAATCTAGCAACAAATGAAGAGTTACCAAAAGATACATCCCCCAAGCCAAAGAGACACTATGAGGAGATGAATCGCCCAGACCAAGACTCACCCCCCATGCCGAAAATGACAAGAAAAGTCTCTAAAGAAGACATAATTAGTGAATCCTTTCTTAGACTAGAGAAAGTGAGAGCAAACAGAAATTGTGTAAGAGATTTTGAAGAGATATTGAGTAGTGAGTTCTTTGATATTCAATTGCCAAGAGATAAAGGCAAAGAAAGGAGATTGGTAAAACAGCAAAAGAGTGGAATCCAGCAGAAGAAATCTGAAGGAAAGAGGAGAGGAGAACCATGAACAAAGAATAAATCAAGACGAAGGATAAGCCTTAAATCACAAAAAGATAAATTAGAAATACCTTCACCTCCTACAAAAATGGCCGCAAATAGGACTAAGCTTTGTGTTTGGAAAAGACACCGAAGATGCTAGCGAACATCTGTTTATCTTGGAATATCATTGGAGTAGAACTGACATTGATGATGACCAGATTATATGAATGTGTAGAAAACCTTAGAGACAAAGCACTTAGATGGTATATAAAGGAATGCAAAAAACATGATAAAACATGGGAGGAACTATGTGCCCTATTTTTAACAAATTCTCACTCTCTGGATATACTAACAGAAAGTATAAGAAAAATGAGATAGATGATGCAAGATTAAAATGAATCACTGAAGGAATACTCCTGATTTTTCAAAAGTGTGGTCAGAAAATTGGAAGAACCTTTAACATAAAAACAATGAATTGAGTGTTTTATATCAGGGTTGATGCCCTAATTAAGGCAGCAATAGATGGGAAGGTGTTCTCTACGCATAAAGAAGCGGTAAAATTGGATACAAGAGTAGAGTCCCACGCATAGAGAAGAGAGAATGATTCTCCAGGAAAAGATGAAATTGAAAAATTGAAGCTAGAATTGAAAAAATTGGGGTAAAATAGGAAATTCTGGCAAAAAGTGAAAAGAGTACTTCTCCCTAGTTAGGAGGACCAATATTTGGTGTACCCACTATTATAGTAGAGAGGGACGCTTAAAGAATGAGTGCCCAATGATAGAAGGCACTAGAAGGGCCACTGCGTTAAGAGTAGAACTTGAGAAGTCATCTAAAAGGATAGCCTATGTTGCAGAATATGCAGACAATGGGATAAACATTAGACAGATAACTTCCCTATATTACTTGATGAAGAAGATGGATATAAACCAATGGTTCGTGGAATGACTAGAGAAGAGTCCATAACTAGAAGCATGGCCAGAACACAAGAATTGGTCAAAGGAGCACTGAATGGATATCCAACACATGGTTATCAAGAACCGCAATGGAGAAGAAATCAAAAACAAGTTATCAATATAAACCATGCAATGCCTCAAATTCAAGATGCAGACCCTTCCACAATTTATAATAATGACTATTTACAAGTAGGTGGTAGGGGAAGCTACCGCAACAATAATAGAGGTGGTTGAGGAAGAGGAAGAGGCCAAAGGCCAACATGCTACTACTGTGGTAAACAGGGACACTATGCTAATGAGTGTAGGAGAAGAAGAGAAGAAAAATTTGTTTGTGGATTTTGCAGTGATAGCTCCCACGATGCTTTTAGTTGTCCTAAATCCGCACAATTTTATAGAAATGAACTGGCACCTGGAATGAAGAGCGAGGACTTGGTAGGCGTAAATGCATCTCAAGGTGCCAAAGTGCTTATGAAAATTCCAAAAGAAGAGGGACAAAATGTTAGACGATGCAAGAAATCAGAAAACAAATGTGAGATAGGAGAATCTTCATTGACAGAAGAGGAGAAACTAGAAAAAGAATATAAAGAAAAAAACGGAAATACTCGAAAGAAAGGCTATTGTGGAGTTCAAGAAAAAGGAAAACAGAGCTACAATAATCACTTGAGGAGGGATAGATACAAGCAAAAAGAAACTGATCCTAGAAGAGTCTAATGAAAGTGATCAAGAAAAATACCTGGATAAACGAGAGCATGATCTAATAGTCATGAAATTCAAAGAATTGATTGAAAAAATGCAAATACAAGAAGAAAACAAGATGAGCTATTTCTCAGAGAAAGAAGTACAAAACTTAAAGGAGTTGGCTAATCTGATAGAAGAAGAGAATTTATTAGAAAAACCCAAACAATTATAAAAACAATGGAACAAAAAGAGCTTAAACAGAGAAGACCTCAAGTCAAACTCTAGCAAAAACTCAGAAAAAATGGAAGAAACCACTAGTCCTGCTAGATGTGAAATTAAATGGAAAAACAGTAAGGAAAGCTTTACTAGATTTAGGAGCTGACATAAAGATTATGCCAAAGAAAGTATGGGAATCAAGCAAAGGAAATCCTCTATACCCTACTCACACTATAAACACTAAAATATACTTACATTTGCTTTATCCATGAATCTAATATCTTTGCATTTACTTGAACTTCAAAAGTTCTAATTTAGTTTCAACCTTGAATGGACTACTTTCACATTTTACCTCATTTTTCTCAACATCATTTTCATCCCAAAACTTCTCTTTATCACCCTAGTCCTCTTCTCCATCAGCTCCAATACCAAATTTCTTGGCTAGCACACACATCAATACATTTGTGGATGACTGTTCATGAGTAATTTGGGCTTGTTGTCAAGTCATGTGCTCCTGTTGTTGAGCTATCCATTGTTGGTGCTTCATTACTTATTCCATGTGGCCCTCCAAGACGAACACCTGTGCATTCAAGTCTCTCTTCATACCTATTTCTCCATTCCACCTATGTGTTCCAATCTCCAGATTGCAAGAAAATAAATTTTGATCCTCTAAAGACCTTGTCACTATCATACAATTCAACTCCACTCAATTTCCCCGCGGTTAGTAACCTTCTTTGATACAAAAATGATAAGTAGTTTCATCAAACAATTAATCGAAACTAAGAATCACTAAAATTTTAATACTTGATCTACTTAGAACAATCTAAGTTTGTCCTAGAAGTGAGTTTGTTTGTGCAAACAATAATAAACAATATCCAAAACAAATACGCACAAATGACACTCAAATTTCACCTTGGAAAACCTCCAAAAGGAGGAAAAATCTGTTAGAGGCCAATAGTTTATCTATCTAATTATATTAACTAGTAAGCAAAGTTACACGGAGTGAAGTACAATAATACAATTGTTCATTGCTCTTTGTCAAGCTTCCTTTGTACAATAATTGAGTTCTTGTGCAAATTGCATACGATGCAATGCTCCAACCTCCAAACCTTGTCAATGTCACTTCCAAACCCTTAAGAACAATCTTGGAAGCCTTTTTTTTTGCATTGGAAGCCTCAATTTTCAAATGAACTAGAATGTTAAAAGACATGATTGTTCGTTTCATGATCATTCCCTATGTCACAGCGAACTACCACTTTCCATCAATAAAAACTGCCACAACAGAGTCAAGCCACCACCTATATGAAACCAACAGTTTCGACTATGTCAAAACAACAAGCACTTGTACATTTTGCATTTTCTAGAAAACCTTTAATTATTGTTCTTGACTGCTTCTGGAATCCTAATGGAACAATCCTTCTCTCCTTTGCAAATCAAGTAAATGCTCTATCCAAGAATCAAATGCCATACCCTTACCATTCAATGGTAGTGTAGACTCACTTGAGAGTTGTTCTCTCTTTGAACTTGGTGTTTTTGTGTGATTCATTTCCCCTTGCGGCTGCTCACTCTTGCTTTTGCCAATCTTTGGGTAAAACTCTAGATGGAGCTTCTAACACTTGGCATCCCAATGTCCTCCAACCTTGCAATGAGAGCAATAGTTGCTAGTTTTGCACCTACTTGAATCAACTTCTTTGTTACCTTCATTGAGTGTCTTGACCTTTCTCTTCTCTATCTTGGTGAGTGGCTTACTCCTTTTCCATCCTTCCTATGGAACATATGTTCCTTAGTGGTGTTTGTGTTATGCATCATTCTACAATGGTTACTTTTTACAAGAAACCTACATTCTTGTGCAATATGTCCTCTTCTCTTGCAAATGATTACCTTGTTTTCAACTTTTGGAGTGTCATTATTCATGGCATGCACACAACAAGGAGTCCACCAAATATGCATATAGGCTGCCTCAATCAATTTCCCTGCAACTTTGCACACATATGTTGCATCTGTCACTAATTGCATCACATTCTCTAGCCCAACCTCCTCAATAGCCTCTCTAAGGATCTCGAACTAAAAATCTGCATCCTTGCGGTGCCCTTAACAATCAACAGCCCTAAGGAAGTAAGGGCCCTCTATACATGTGACCATAATGTTGATGAGTGGGCAATGGCTGATATCCGTCTACCCATCCATAATTATGTTGCATCCACTAGTGACCCATGTGGCTTTCATTTTCTCCATGAGAATATTAATCTTGGAATAGTTCTTACCCAAGATTGTTGTTCTCAATTTGGTCTCCCCTGGTGGCACATATGATGGTCCTGCTCTTATTATTTTTGTCGCAGCCTCCTTATAATAAGGAGAGCGAGCCCATGGAATGGAATGCCATTGGCAAAGAAGAATTTGCCAATGGCATCATCTACCTCATCCCTATTCTGCATATTAAATAATTTTGCCACTGTGTTTGCACCCCCAACATCACTACTGGTATTGGTACTGGTCATTTTGTGTTTCCCCTTAGGCAAAACTTGTTAAATTTAAACTAAACACTAGTGACTAAACCCCTAAATTTAAAATTAATATTACTAAATTGAAAACAATAACAAAAAAAATTAAAAACTAAAAGAAAACTACCATGAAGGGCTTGGAAGCTTACCTTGATGCTTGAAAAATGGATGAAGCCTTTGCACTTGCTCTTCCTCTTGCTCTTGGCCTCTTATTCACTCTTCCTAACACTCTCACTTGCAATCCCTCACTCTTATAGCTTGTTGTTGCAGCTCTCAACCTTGATGTTGAAAGTTAGAAGTGATTTGGAATGAGGCTTAAATGCCTATTTATTAGTGTTTTTATGAGTGTTTGGGGTGTAGGTGGGGCCCATTGAGGATTGGGGTTAGGGTTGGAGGCCCATAAATCAAAAACACTTTTTCTTTTAAGAAAAAAAAGAAATTTGGCATCCTTTTCCACAAGGGATGTGGAGAAGTCCCTAGGACAGTCAGAGTACGTCTAGACGTCTCGGGGACATCTGGGCGTCCCCAAAAGTCTCAAAAAAAATGGGGACATCCCGGAAACTCCCTTGTTTAAGGAGACATCTCAGAAAAGTCCTCGGGACTGTGGCGGTGGAGGGGCAGCGAGGGAACTATTACACATATGGCTTCTAAGGTTGTCATTGATGTCAACACTATCTTGGATGTGTGATGGTGTTCATGGTCGGATGTCATGTCCTATCCAGCAGATAAGTTATTAGTTCATGGTTGGATGTCATGTTGAATATAATGTGGTTACTGAAGTTCATGGTTGGATGTCATGCCTTGATCAGTGCAGAGTTGAGTAAGAAGATACATTAATATGGGAATTAGAAGCACTAAGATGATCAAATGTGTTGCTGATGCTGAGAAGATGTTATTGGTGGCCTGAAGCATATTGTATGATCTCTCCTATTGTTCCTAAGAATGCATGTGTTAATACAAAGAAGGTTTGGCCTCCAGAATTGGTGACAGTTTCTACTACAGGATGACTGCCTCTAAAGACTGTCTAGGAGATTGCTTTGCATTCCCCCGCATTAGCAATTATGGCTATGTGGTTCTGGAACTATGTTCAGGGTGCAGTGAAGGTGATAATTCCAAAGTTTCAGATCATATGTCCTTCCGCTGTGAAAGTTATGCATGATAGAGTACTGGCATGCGTTCTGGCAGAGTAAGCTAGTGTTGAAGGCCTGTTGGAATGCTCCGCATTCCTCCAAATGTGAATGATTTCCTTTGCGGTTTTGTGGACATGTTTTGGATGTGCATTACATGCTTTCTTGTAGTTTCAAGGTTCTTGGTGATCCGCAAGCTCAGTTTTTCAATGACAATATGTTGTAGTGTGTTTCGGATGACTTGTTGTTCTCAAAGTTCGTGATTAAAGATGTGTGGCACAAAATCCTTGATGTGCAGAGGTAAAGGAGTGTTTGGAGATGTTGTATGAGTCCTGTAGACTCATCTGGAAGAGTTTCATGAAGATCTTTCTTGTTTCCAATACCGCACAAGGTTTTCAAGTTGTTGTGGCCATTATACTTCAAGTTTCATATGTCTTTGCTCAAGGCTGTCCTATTTTCAAATGAACGGAGCGTGCGGATGTAATTCCTTGGTGTTTGAAGCTGTGAAGGATGTGTTGGACCTGGTTAAGCAAGTGTTGATGTCCGCAAGGCATGGGTCTTCTGCTAGTGTAGCGTGTAGTCTTGTTTAGGACTTGTCCTCTACACGTTTCATGTTATGTGTTGTCTGACCGATTTGTAAATGTATTTTTCATGTTGTCTCTGGCTGACAAGCAATGTAATCAATGTAATATCATGTATAAATTGTAAATCAAATTGAGTTAGGTGAACTATGATTGCAATGTGATTGATAAGGCTCGCAAGCAAGATAAGGAGCAAAATGAATGCACTATGATGTGCGACTGAAGGAGAAAGAGCAGAAGTTGTAGATGATGTCCTGATTCATCTTGAAGACATAGCTGTGATAGTGATCAAGTGTAGAGTGTGCCTAATTGATCCAATCATCAGAAGGAAGTGTGAAGACGCAGAATTGCAATCATCAGAGGTGTGAACTTCAATGTTAGTTTTCAGGTAGTAAAAGGACTGTCATACTGTAATCTTTTTGTAAGTTTGTTCTCAATTCAAGGAGTAAGCTTCCTTGGGAGTGACCATAAATCAAAGTTTTCAGGGAGTAGTAGCTTCCTTGGGTTGTAGCCCTAAAACAAAGTTGTTATTTTGAGCTTCATTTATTGTGAGTAAATCCTCACCGTAGTTTTTCCCTTCTTAGGCTTTCCACATATATCTAGTGTTATGTGTTGATGTGCATTGTGCTAATCTTTCATGTTTATGTTGATGCTGTAATGCTTAAGTTTTAATCTGCTCCGAAGAAGTTGAAGTTTGATTAAATACTGATTCACCCCCCCCTCTCAGTATCTGGTGTGTTCAACAAGGACATTTCCCCAAATCCCTGCATCCCCAAAACGTCCCCGATGCAGGGACGTGGGAACCAGGGGGGGACGTGTCCCCATGGAACACTGTTCTAGGAGGTTCTTATTCATTAATTATAATATACCTATACAGACAGAATGCTATGTACTTGCTAATTTCAATATTCTGAAATATTTCCAGATTTTCATCCTCATGCCATGTCAATCTTGAGAGTTCAAAATTGTGTTTACTTCTATTCTATGTGCTTGTATACATGTGAATTGAAAATCATTACTAGAAGTTAGTGAAGTTAATTTGTCCCTATAATCTCTGGTTCATGATAACTGATCACATTATCTGGAATAACCAATTATGTGGGTTGTATGACAACTATTTGATGAAATGCCTGAGTTGAAAAAGAGAAAAATTTGCAAGTTTGTTAAAAAATTTGGTAGGGACATTACACTAGAGTACTTGCCATAGTTCTTGCTTTGTTCCTCTGCTCTCTATTCTTACCCTAGCTTGAAAACCCTCATTGTTACCCTTACTGCTTAGCTCTCACACTACTTCACTTTACTTGTGCACTAGATCTTTTTGATGAGTTATACACTCCCCTTTAACTCCTTTTATATCTTTTTTGGCCACTTAGCTGATATCATTACTGAAGTCATCATACCTTTTGTCTCTTTAGCCCGCTTTTATCTATTTTCTTTTTTATGGTTATTTTTCTTTATGCAATAACTATTGGCTATAATACAACTATGGTATAGGGTATACAAAGTGTCCTATCTACTCTTTGATTTTATATTTTAATCTCTCTCGTAATAGGGTTTCAACCGGGCACCATTAACATAACCATTGACTAATTTATCTACTATAGTTTTCAATTTTACCACTTTTGTCCCTTGTATATGATCTATGCGGTAAGGACCCAACCAATGCATTTTCAACTTTCCCAATTTCTTGGACTTACCATTTATTCTTAATATTGCAATCATGCCAAATTTTTTATTTTCTCTTTTCTTGTGTTTGATTATAAGCCACGGTTAACCGGTTCTCACTTAACTTCTCCAATTCTATTACCCTTTCTTTAATAGATTCTTCTTCATTCAATCTTGTGGATATTGTCAATCTTAAATTAGGAACTATATACTAGATTGGTAATGCTGCATCTAACCCATATACTAACTAAAATGGATAGAATTTTGTTAATCTTTTATATGTTGTCCGATAGGCCCATAGTACCACAAGTACCTTTTGATCCCAATGTGATGTATCATCATTACATACCTTTGTAAGTGCCTTACCCAAAATTTTGTTAAATGCTTCACTTGCTCCATTTGCTTGTGGAGGATGGTAAGGTGTACTTTTGCTATGGTTAATCATGAAAGTTTCCAGAAATTCCTTGATTGTTTCATTGACAAAGTGCTTTCCTTGAACACTTGTGATGCTCAAGGGGCATCCAAACCGTGTAATAATATTTTCATATATAAACTTAACTACAGTTCTTGTCATACAATCCTTAGTTGGTTTTGCTTTGCCCACCTAGTCATACCATTTATGATAAACCATGTGTGAGTCTTACAAGCAAGAGGATTCATTGGGCCAATGAAATCAATAGCCCATTTTTCGAATCATAGCCAACACTAGCCACAATGGCATTTCATCTCTTGCAATTGATTACCAACCCTTTGACAAGTATTACACTTTCGAGTATACTTTTTAGCATCTTTAAACAAAGTGGGCCACCAAAGTCTTGCTAGTAATACCTTCTTGTGCCATCACCAGAATTATGTTCTCTGGAAATTCCTTCATGAGCTTCTTTTAAGATGTGTTCTCTCTCATGTTCCATGACCACCCTTCTCAAAATTTCATCTTTCATCTTTGCCAAAAATATACAATTCTCCACTAATTATGGTGTATGGGAGGGCTTGTCAGGTAAGCCTCCTTTCCTCTTCTTCACTGTAATTTTCTAGGAACTTCCCAGTAGTCAGCAACTGAACAATATTTTTCAATTCAATAGGTAACGCATTTATTCTAAATAAGTGTGCTCCTAGGAAATCATCCTCAATGGAGCCTCCCTCTTCTCAATTTTCAATCCTAGATAGATAATCCAATCCTTGATTTGCTTAGCCTAGTTTTACCATGATTTTGAAATCAAATTCTTGGAATAACATTAGCCACCAACATATGCGGCCATGTATAACTAGTCTATTCATTAAATATTTGAGGAGTTCATGATCAATGTAAGAAACAAATGGTGTTGCCAAAAGGTAATGTCTAAATTTTTGTAGGGAAAATACCATTGCTAATGTGCTTCCCTCTCAATTATAGTATAATTTTTCCCAGTCGATGCAAGCTTCCGACTTGCAAATGCAACCGGATGATCTTTCCTTCCTCTCGGTTGTGTTAATACTAGTGTTCCCTAGGGACACGTCCCCCAGGGATTATTGGTGCTCCCGAATCACAGAACGGCCTAGGGATGCAGGGACGCAGACGAAACGTTTCCCCATCGTCCTTGTTTCAATGTGCAAATCGAGGACATCCCAAAAACGCCCCCTAAAAAGGGAACGCACAGATGCCCCAGGGATGCCATGTCGTCCCTCGACCTCAATACACTAAAAAACACACCATAAATTAAAAAGTTAAAATGCAAATGCAACCCTATTTCGTTTATTGATTATTCATTACGATACTGGAGAGGAAACCATCGCCGCCGCTTGAAGTGAGGAAATTTCGTGGGTCTAATTCTTCCTGGTCGAGTTCCAACTTCTTGCCACAATGCCATCTAGTCTATCCCGTATCAGGTATGCAGCTATGCTAAAAGCCTAAAAGTTTAAAACTAAAAAAATAAAAACTTTAAAAGTTAAAAAACATTAGCTTCTACATCTAGAAAGCATCGCATTCCATGAGACATCATGTGCATCCTTTAAAACTTGTTTAAACTATAAACAAGGGAACTGTCCACATAAACGTCCATCCCAATGGCATTTTTTAATCAATTCAGAAAAGTAAAACAAGTGGTAACATGATAATAATCGCTGGATAGCCTTTGAAAACAATTAATCAGTGTTTCTCTGAGTTTTTCCCTATTGATAACCTTTGTAGACCCTTGTGGTAATAGGCCCAGATACATATTTAAATGAAGATTATACCACAAATAGTGCTAACATAAAAGACATGATTGCCAAATGTAGTGCAAGTATTATCAATATCAATATACTATTTCCAGCTCACTAACTAGTACAATTTTCAAAAGCAACATGTCATCAATGGCTTTGAGATCATAAATACAAACTGTCAAATAACAAATGTCGAACATCCTAAATCAATCTAGCTTCACCAAACAAGGTGCTTTAGATAGTTAGGCCTTTTTGTCTAAAGACCATCCCCTATTTAGTTTAAAGGCGCTTACTAGGTTTCTCTCATTTGCAGTTTGTGGTTATCATAAAATTGTTGGTATCCTTCAAATGCACAGGGTCTATTTGAATAATGTAGATGGTGATTGTTTATGATTGTTTGTGTACTCTTGTTTTAGTACTATTCTTATATTATTATTTATTGATTTAAAACATTCTTTTTATCAAGGTTCAAATTTGTTGAGTGAACTGTGAAACTGAAGATGGATACATTTAGTGTAAATGCCGGTTTGGATTTGGAGAATGAAGTTAATGAGGAATCAAGGAGCCAAACAGAAACCACAAGCAGAACCACGGGCAATTCAAGTTCAGCTACAAACATATTAAAATCTGAATGCACTTCAGAGTTGTTGTCACAATATGCCAAAGGGCCATTTAGCAAGAAAAATCCATTACAACAATTTGCAGTAATACAAGACACAAATAAAACACCTAATTCAGGGGGAAGTCGACATTGGAAATGCAACATTTGTCCAACTGGTAAGTGGAATGGAAGCATAACGAGGATCAATGCACACTTTTTGCATATCCCTGGTAAAGGATTTGGGGGTTGTAAGGGTCTCTCACTTGAAATGAAGGCTAAGATGATCAAATTATACACAGGGGAACTCTCTACACCATTAGTTTCTAATACATCGACACGAGGAAGTTTAGGTTTACCACCTTCATGTCCATCATTTAGGGTGAGTGTAGTGGAGTCAAGGGGGAAACGAAAAGCTACAGGTTCATCCTCACCAAACCCAATCACAGATATGTTCAACATGCAAGGAAGGGAGGCTGCAAATGAGGCCATTGTCACTTTCTACTTTGGCAATGGCATTCCTTTCCATGTTGCTCGATCTCCTTTGTACAAGGAAATGCTGGAGAAGGTGAGCAAAGTTGGTCCTGGTTATGTGGGTCCTAGTGAGACTAGACTGAGAACCACACTCTTGGAAAAAACTCAAAAAAGTTATTCCAAGGTTAACTTGTTGATGGAGGAGAGGAAGGCCAAATGGGTGACACATGGCTGTAGCATAATCATGGATGGGTGGACGGTACGGATATTAGACACCGTCCACTCATCAATGTTATAGTTTCATGCATTGATGGACCTTACTTCTTGCGATCAATTGATTGCTCAGGAAAACGCAAAGATGCCGAGTTTCAGTTTCAAAACCTGAGAGATGCCATTGAGGAGGTTAGTCCTCAAAATGTGGTGCAAGTGATTACTGATGCAGCAAATGTTTGTAGGGCAACAAGTATGTTAGTTCAATTTACATATAGGCACATCTATTAGACCCCTTGTTGTGTGCATGCTATGAACAATGCACTCAAAGACATTGGAAAGATAGAGTGGGTGAAACAAGTGGTGTGGGATGCAAGGGAGGTGTAAATGTTTATTTGCAACCACCAGATTTCATTGCCATTGATTCGAACCTTTGCAAAGAAAGAATTCCTCAAACCAGTTGAGACTCGATTTGCTTCCTATTTCATTCTACTAGAGAGGATGCTTGAGTTGCAAGAGCCATTGCAACTTATTGTTATGACACAAGATTGGAACAGGTGGATGGAGTCGAAGACTGAGCAAGGGAAGACGATGAAGGACATTGTGATCAATGAGACTTTTTGGTCAAATGTGAGATACATCACATCTTTTGTACAAACTATTTTCACTATCATCAAATTTGGGGATTCTAATAGTCCTAGTCTTGGGGAGATGTACTAGTGCTTTGATAGCATGCTTGGCCAAATGAAGACTACCATTAGTGCAAAAGACCCCACCCTGAAGTTCTACAATGAGCATATTCACCCCATCATCCATAAAAGGTGGAACAAGTTGAACACCCCTCTACACATGGCTGCATATGCTTTGAATCCAAAATGGTACGTGGAAAGAGTTGGTAGAATTCTTCCTATTAATGATCATGAGATGAGGAATGGCACCATGAAAGCCTTCAAAAAACTATATAGTTCAGAGAAGCTGCATTGATCAGAGTTGAGTGGATTAAGTTCACGGAACTAGATGGCTACAAGACTTCGGCAAAGATTGATAGGCACACTTTGGCACAGGAGAAGCCAGCTAGTTGGTAGACACTCTATGGACCTCCAAGACTATTGCACACACTTGCCATTCGTCTTCTCTCACAGGTTTCTAGTTTCTCAGTTGCTGAGAGGAACTGGGCCACATATAGCTTTATCCACTCTCTAAAGAGGAACAAACTTACCTCGTTGTAGTGCATAGTGCCTTGCATTTGATTCATCGCAAGACACCTCAGTATAGGCAGAGCCTAGCACAGAGGTGGGATGTAGAGCCCGACGAGCCACAACAACTTGATGATGAGCACGATGTGTAGATGGCATTGGAGGAACCACTTCTAGTTCCTTCTGACAGTTCCAGTGATGAGGAGTTTCCTACATATGGAGCTGATGATGATGATGATTCTGATTTTTGAGCTTTTTGGCATTTTTCTCAAGCAAAAACAGCTATAGATATCATTTTTGGCAATTTGATTTTGCCATTTTTATGTTTGTCACTTGTATAATGAGATTATGAGACTCTACTTGGTACTTTGAAGTTTGAACTTTATAGTTATACTTATAAGTTTATAACTTGAAATTTTCAATTTGAAATGGATTCTAATTTTCAGCTACTATGAGTATGAAGTTTGAATGATCATTGATATTCAATTGTTCAATGTTTAAACTTTAAAGTTTACTATTTAGTTTAAGTTACCTATATCTCTTTTTAGTTTTTAACTTTTTTAACCTATCTATATTTTTTTTTAAATATATTATATAGCCGTCCCCTCGCCATCCCCAAAATTTTGGAAAATTTATGCCATCCCCGAAAACCGTCCCCCTGTTCCGGAAACTCGGAGAAACACTGGTTAATATCGCATCTATTGTTGTATTGAATGCATCTACATGCACATGAAACGGTTGTGTCCAATCTAGAAATATTATTATGGGAGCTTTTGATATCTTGTTTTTCAATATATCAAATGATTTTTGACATTTATCCATCCACTCAAATTTCTTATTGTTTTTACTCTTTAGAAGTTCTTCAATTGGCCGTGAAATAGCCACATAATTTCTACTAAACTTTCAGTGGTAACTAAAATATCCCAAAAATATGTCTCTAATACATTCTTTTGGAGGGGGTAAGTTTAAAATTGGTACAATTTTAAGGGGGTCCACCATCATCCCTTTACAAATAATATGCCCCAACGAGTACCAAATGAAGTAGCAAATATGCATTTCTTTAAATTCAATGCAATTCTAAGGTTGTGACATCTTTCAAACATCAATCTCAACACTTGGATATGATCTTTTAACATTCCATACACCGTCTAGTCATCTAAGTATACCGTTGGGAAATCATGAATAAAATCTCTAAATGCATTTACCATAATTCTACTAAAGGCTACAAGTGCATTCTTTAATCCAAATGTCATCACTGTATACATGAAAGATCCCCATTCGGTAGCAAATGTAGTTTTAGGCTGATCTTTTTCTTTTATCTTTACTTGGTAATGCCCTAAGAATCCATCAATAAATGAATATAATCTCTATCAGCAACAGTTTCTAGTACTTCTATAAAAGGGGTTAGGATTGGATCATGGATGCATGCTTTGTTTAACTCTCGGAACTCTACGCATATTTTTATCTCTCCGGTCTTCTTATTCTGCATCACCATGGGACTAATCCATTATGCATTTTCAACTAGTTTGATAATTCCTCTGGCAAGCATTTTGTCTATTTCACTTTCACTTTTTCACATTTGGACTAACACATAAGGTCTCTACTTTTGTGGTTTATTGTCATTTTATAGCTAGATCCTCATTATTCTGGTTGCTTCTTTTATACATTTTATAACCCAATAGTCTGCAATCTTCGCTATCTTTGGTTCTCCTTCTTTGGCTACATTTTCTTCTCTTATTTTTAGAGGTTGGTAGAAATATTGGGTTTTATCTTCATTTTTGTATACTACTTCCCTTTCATCTTCTCCTATTTGTAATTCTAAGTTCTTAGGGTCCTAGAAATTTGTCAAGAACAATTTACTCAATTCATCCCATGTTTTGTCATGTTCAAGACATTCTTTCATATACCATTTTAATGCATCATCCTAGAGTGTGCCTACAAAATCAAACAATTTGGTCTAACCATCATTAATCCTCAATTGTCTCCAATGAGATTCCAAGATGAACAAGTGCTCCGTGGTCTCTTTAGTATCTTTTCCAAAAACAAGGAGTTTAGTCCTATTGGCAGCCATAACTACAGGAGGTGAAGGTGTTTTTGATTTAGCTTTATGTAGTTTGGAGCTTGTCCTTCCTCTTAGTCATTCTCTACTCTTGGTTCTCTTTTCTTTTTTTTTCCTTAGCCTTCCTCTACCTAGTTTCACTCCTTTATTGTTTTACCATCCTCTTTCTTTTGCCTTTATCATTGGACAATTGAATATCAACGACCTCACTACCCAATATCTCTATGAAATCTCTTACACAATTACTTCTTTCTCTCGCTTCCTCTAACCTAAGCAAGCATTCACTACTTATATTCTCTTTGGAAACTCTTCTTGACTTTAATGGCATGGGGGGGTGACTCTTGGTCTGGGGGGTTCATCTCCTCATAGTGTCTCTTCGGTTTGGGGGATGCAACCTTTCGTAAGTCTTCATTAGTTAATAGATTATCTTTATTAGCTCCTAAGTTACATTCTTCCTTGTCTTGGGGACTGCTCTCATCAAATATCTCTAATGTTTCCCTAGCACACTCCAAACTCCTAGTGACTTCCTTCATCTTCTTGTTGTCTCTTCTTCTATCTTCTTTCCCAGATAATAGCTTTTTTAATTCCTCCCTTCGCTATGTTCCATCGTACCTACTTACTTTGGTATTCCATTAGTCCATGTCAAGATTTAGGATGCACCTTCTAGAGGCTGGGGTCACCAAATCCTCAAACCCGTCACTTATTATGACCCTAGGTTGGAACCAGTTAGAATCTTCATAGGAACTGTTGATGATTGTTTTTAGACAAGTCAACAATAGAGTAAAACACTAGAGTATCCCACTCTCTCTTGAATAAAGCTCTTCGAAGGCTGAACTATGTGATCCAGTGAAGTAACTCCAAGGTTCCTTTTTATGATTCGTGATGGGTTAACTCAGTGATTACATGTGATCTTGCTGATAATCACAAAGGGACTTACGCAGACTTCTTCATACACTTAGCTTATTTCTCCTTTCAGTGCAGATGATGTATATACAAGGTCTCAATGATAAAGAAATGAAAAAAGATATAGGTTAAAGGAACTAATCTAAGGTCGATGAAGCAATGATGATGTATGAATAGACAAACTCCTTGATTAACCTAACTTCACTTCGCCAAGGATGCCTACAACTACATGAAGCTAGTGCAATCTCCTAAGGTTACACGAATGGTTTTCAAATTATGAAGGCTCATACAAGCACCCATCGAATGGCGCAGCTCAAACAAGCATCCACAATCGAACTTATGCAAATGATAAGGCTCAGACTAGCTTTACACAACACTTCATCAGCGATGAATGTTAAAAGCATGAGCCAGGAATTGATCAAATATCCAATACAACATGCGTTACAACAAAGAGCTTCTAATCTACTTCTAATCTAATTTGAAACATCTCTCAACTTCATCAAAGTACAAGAAATCATATCATTCCACTAGACAAGACTTAAACACCAAGCGAACTCCAATGTCTTTGCATTACTCTTGAGAAATATTTACAACAACTTCAAGTCCTCTCAGGAAATTTCTCGAGTCTCTTCTACTCTACTCCTACTTGCCTACTAACCACGGATTTTACAAATGAGGCAACAAGGCCTTTATATAGAGGTCTAGGATTACAATGAATGGCTTAGATCAATTCATGTAGCCAAGGGCTTAGATCATGCCACCTCACAGGTAGTTACAACAAACTGCTATTTTTAGTACAAAGGAGAGAGGCAATGAAGGCACACTTTCCAATGTGATAAGATAAGATGGAATCATTTAAAACATCTTCCACATAGGCGTCCCTTTGGCTTCTTTTATTAAATGATACATTGAATGCATTTAAAATAATGCGGCTGATATGATTGGATGATGATAGGTACTCGCCACATAGGTGCCACCTCAACATATCTTGTGGATTTCAACTGTTTATTCAATATGCTTTTGGACACATTCCCCAAATTGTATCATCTGTATGATATTTTCAATGTGATTGCTTTGATGATGAACACTTGAGATGTATCTTGTTGATCTTGCCTTGTTCATTGTATGAAGTATGATTTATGATACTTGTCGCTCATTTGACTAACACTGTATTTCTTCCTTTTGCAGGGTACATGATGATCTTCTTTGATGTTTCTTCATATAGAGTAGTAGGAGATGATGATGATGCTTCCTTCATGTAAGAGTAGATGATGATGACATGAAATAGAGATCTCTCTTGGACTTGAAGGTTGAATGGAACTTGAAGTTAAATGGATGAAGTGCCTTGCCTGATGATATGATGAAGATGAAGTAGTGCACTTGGCATGTTGACCTTGAAGTAGCCCTTTGGAGTGTAGATGATAACACCTTCCTTGGATGTGGAGTAGATGACCTCTCAAGGAGACTTTGAAGCTTGATGAATCTTGAAGATTGGAAGAACTTGACTTGAAGCTTGGATGGATGAATGTATTCGAACATGATGCCATTGATGAAGTATACTTGAACTTGATGTGATCTAACATGATGTCATAGATGTTTCCTCTACAATTTGAAGGTGACTCAGGTGCTTGTCCTTCAGATGATTCCTTGTCTTCATCAACACTCCTCTCAATGATGCAACTTAATGATGATCTTGAAGTGATCTTCCAAGGTGGCTAGCATGATGCTTCTTCTTGCAATGACAATTTCTTGACTTCACTCCTTGGATGAAGGTGACTCCAGACTTCTCGCTTGAAGGTGACTCCTTGTATAACTCCTTAACCTTGATTGACGATCCTACAAGACAAGATAAACAATATATCAATCACTTATAACAAAGGAAACACCCTAAACATGCAATAATCCTTCTTCAAGCTCTAAGCGCTTATACATGTGAAAAGAGGAGCAAAAAAAACGCCTAACATCAATTTAGTCCCACATTCATAATTTCAAATGATTTCTAGCAATTGTAATGGTTTAAAAAAAAGTCAATCCCCTTATGAGGTTAATCCAAAAGGTGCCCTTAAATGCAATTTCTTCCTTAGGTGCCAATTGAGGTGGCAGAGGTAGGAATGGGCGCCTAGCTTTCAAGCTTTATCCTTGTCATTTTTTAAGCTTTAAACAATTGTGTGGGTCTTAGGATGACTCCCCTCACCTAGGCGCCCACTCTTAGAGTTGCTTCATGTCAATTTCTCCAAGGCGCCAAAAAATGATGTGTTTTTTTTAGAGGCAAAGGGTGCCTAACCTTTTGAAGATGTACTTGCAATTTTACACTTCTAAGTGATCAATGATGACTTAGAATGGCCTTACACTTCAAGCGCCCAACCTTTTAGTATGGATTGAGTAATTCCTTCAAGGCGCCAATAAGGTTAGAATGCCACATGAAGTGCGCCTAACTCATTCTTGGCAAATTTCGACATCTTGATAGTTATAGCTCAATGAGTGGGTGTTTAGAGGGCTTCTTACCTCAAAATAACATCAAACTTCATAGTTTTAAGCCCTTCTTTTGCAAGGCGCTCATCCATGATGCTCCCAATGATGAAATAGCGCTTAGACTCCATTGAGTGAAAATTGATCCCCTAGGGCGCCCTTGATGATTGGTCTAGGTATCAAGTAGCGCCTTGAGTCCTTCAACACATCGTAGTCATTTTGGAGGTCCTTTACACAAGGCGCTCAACGTTGATTAGGCTTGACTATCATTTTCAATCTAGGCGCTCAAATGGGGTTGTTTGAACATGTACAGGCGCCCAACACTTGCAACTTGATACTTCTCCTTCACCTTCGCATTCCTCATTTGAGGCGCTATATATCATCTATTTAAACTTCATCCCATACCAAGGCGCCAAAAGATGTAGAATGCGCCTAAACTTTAAGGGTGAATTAGCACCTTACTCAAGTTGTCTCATTTTTGCGAAATTTTCAATTCATGAGGTCTTTTAGGAAATTTTCAATCAAGGCGCCTATCTAGGAGAGGTTGAAGGTTGATTGTCCTCTAGGCGCACTTTGAAGTCTACACCTAAGGCGCACTTTTGGGGTCTCTGCAAGTGGGAAAATGCGCCCAACTTCGTGGAGTAAATTCACACCTAGAAGTGGAAGTCTCAGGGCGTAAGGTATATTAAAAAATATATTTAAGTATAAGAAATATTTACTTTAAATATTTCTTATACTTTAAATATTTTTCAATATACCTTTCAGGATGTTTGAGATAGGTCTCGAATCCACCGGATTTAACATGTAGATTATAGAATTTGGAGGATACACCAGATTTCAGACTTAGTCAATTTTTTAGTGTTTCAGAATTTCAGGCTACCAGACTTAGTCATTTTCAAGATCTCAAACATACATCAGGCTTGGTCTCAGTGTTCATTATTTGGATTGATAGGGCTTAACTTGGCATGTTAGATCAACTTTGGAAATCAAATAGACTACCTCCTTGAAGGCGCCTAAACTCTATCCTCAAGGCGCCAGAATGAAGTGATCTTGATGAAAAATGCGCCTTGTCTTGAAAATGCACTTAGAAACAATCTTGGAGTTCTAACTCCTCAGGGCGCTCAAAATGGACAAATTAAACTACTTTCTAACTCAAGGCGCCCAAATGGTATCATTTAAGAATGAAATGGCGCCTAAACTTAATGGTATCAATTTTTCAATATATGAATTTCTTATACTTTAAATATTTTTCAATATACCTTTCAGGATGTTTGAGATAGATCTCGAATCCACCAGATTTAACATGTAGATTATAGAATTTGGAGGATCCACCAGATTTCAGACTTAGTCAATTTTTCAATGTTTCAAGATTTCAGGCTACCAGACTTAGTCATTTTCGGGATCTCAAACATACATCAGGCTTGGTCTCAGTGTTCATTATTTGGATTGATAGGGCTTAACTTGGCATGTTAGATCAACTTTGGAAATCAAATAGACTGCCTCCTTGAAGGCCCCTAAACTCTATCCTCAAGGCGCCAGAATGAAGTGATCTTGATGAAAAATGCGCCTTGTCTTGAAAATGCACTTAGAAACAATCTTGGAGTTCTAACTCCTCAGGGCGCTCAAAATGGACAAATTAAACTGCTTTCTAACTCAAGGCACCCAAATGGTATCATTTAAGAATGAAATGGCGCCTAAACTTATAGGGGGTTTCCTTGTCAGATTTTCAATGTTTCAGGCTTCCCAATATCAATTTCAATCAAGGCGCCCTAGTTTACTCTCTCCTTGCTCAAGGCGCACATTTGGGTTTCTGCCTTAGGCGCACATTTGGGTTTCTGCAAGTGGAGAAAATGCGCCTAAGTTCCTAGAGTGAATTTGCGCCTAAATTCCTAGAGTGAATTTGCACCTAGATTTGGCTTATACTTTAAATATTTTTCAATATACCTTTCAGGATGTTTGAGATAGGTCTCAGATCCACCGGATTTAACATGTAGATTCTAGATTTTTGAGGATCCACCAGATTTCAGACTTAGCCAATTTTCAGGATCTTCAGGATCAGGATACCAGACTCAGCCATTTTTAGGATCTCAAACATCAGAATCAGGTCATCAAGGGACTACAAGACTCAAACACCACTGACTTCATCATGAAATAGCTCTAAGACATCATACAAGACTCAGCAAAGCACTAGAATTTAAAAAAAAAAAGGGGGTCCCCATTTGCCATGGGGCAATGTGTGATTTGGTCACAACAGGAACACAACCCTTGGGTTCTCCATCTTATAGGCTGAGCACCACTTCTTCCAAGTCTCTCCCTTTTCACCACATCTATAGTGTCTTTCATCCAATGTTGCAAGTCATTCATACTTGCCAATGTCTCATATTCATTCAACAGCTCCATTATTTTGGTCAGATTTTCTTGCCAACACTCACCTATATGTTCTAAAACAACAAAGTCTTGGACTGAATTCACCTCAAATGAAACATTATCATCTAAACACAACTGAAGTTGAAGAAAAATCTCAATCTCTTGTATTTGACTCTCCAAGTCTAGTATTGGTGTCGGTTGTGACTCTCCAAGCATTGGATCATCATCAAAGTCAACATGTTGAAGAAAAATGTCAATCCTTGGCAACAAACTCTACAAATTCTCCTCAGATGATGATTGTGGACCTTGAGAGAGATGGATTTCTGTAGCCTCGTCATGACATTTTGCTTCAAAGAATCCATCAAAAAAAGGAAGAAAACAGTTAGATTCATCATTTTCAATTACGCAACAGTTGTATTCTAGCACAAGCGCTGAAGTGGGAACATGATCCTCTAATATTTGTGTTTCCTCTTCCTCCTCCGAGAATGCATAATATATTGGTGTGAAGTTGCTTGCATCTAATAGCATTTCTTCCTTTTCCCTCTGCAACCCTTCTTCGTCTATAGTAACCCTTTCTAACATAGACTTATTGATTATCATTGAATGTTTAAGACATGCCTCTTCATTGATATACATAGCAGCTATTAAGGACGAGAATGAGTCAAACCTCAAGAGAAACTTCACTATGTCCTCCAATGAAGGCCAACTCTCAAGGTGCTGCAAAAAAATGTCAAGATATGGTAAATCCCCCATTTATACTTTTGATCTGATGCATGCCTCTAGAGCTAAATTATGTTCAAGAAGATCATTTTCTTCATCCAACTATGATCTTTTACAGAAATCATGAAGAAAAACATATGCTTCTAGTATCCAATTTTCCGTCTCTTCAACAAATATTGCCTTAGTAGCTTGAGTGATCTAACTCTCCTTAATTATGTCTTGTGCAAGTTCTTCGAACATCCCTTCAAATGAAGAAAGAAACAACCTTATTCATTGTCTTCTCTAGTGTCTTCTTGCTCGATAATAAAAATTGTAACATTGATTTGCTCCTTGGAAGCTAACTTGATCTCATCTTCCTTAGAGAACATAAGGCATATTTGGGTAAGATTAGGCTCTTCTTCTATCAACAACCCCTCTTCTGCCTTAAATAATTTGAGCAAAGTAGGTGAAGTCTCTAATTCTTGTAGACACTATGGCTCCATTTGTGGTTCCATCCATACTTTTTCTTCTTTTGCCTTCTTCTTATCTTTTTTATACTTATTTCCAACTTGTTGATTCTGAGAACACATGGAAGAATTTAGTGTATAACTATGCAAATCATTCCTTACCTTATCAAAATCAAGCTTGTATTCAATAAATCGCAACATAAAGCCACCATCAAGTTCATCTAGTAGATGTTGAGGATCACTTGAAGACCCTTGATTTGCTTTTGAAATTGTCGTTAGTTGTTTGAACCTTTGCATTTCTGGACAATTCCTTCCGTCATGTTTATCTGTTCCATGAAACATGCAGTACGTCCAACATGAAGAAGATGCTTCCACTACTAGCCATATCGAAGGAGTAGGCAAACAATGTAATGTCCCCCATTTAGCCCAGTTGGACATTTGATGGAGATTAGCCTATCACAGGACTCCCGTAGGCTAATGGCAATGGTTAGGGGGTCTAACAAGATCATTTCACAGGGACTTACTATTTATAGTAAGTTAATTCAGAGCGACTTGCTATTTATAGCAAGGCAATTTCGGAGGCCTAGCATGAGGTTGATGGTTCGACAGGCCCAAGACGTTATAAATCGATAAATAAGTTAAATTAAATATTTAACTTATACTATTTGAAAAAGTAAAATAACTTTAAGTTATAAAGTATGTCACTTTATTAAGTTAAGTTGTAACTTAAAGTTTTACCTCTAAGGGATGGGCGCCCATGGTGATGTAAGGGGACATAAGGTGTTGAAATAAAATAATAAAATATTCCTTTCTTGGGCATTGGGGGAAGAGAAGAGAAATAAAAAGGCAAAGTGAGTTCATTTTGGACTATGCTTGGTTGATTATTCACTTTTATGAGAATTGCTTTGTCGTGTATTCTTGAGCTTTGGAAGCTTTGAGGGTTTGATATTGACTTGCTGAGACAAAAACCTTTGCAAGGACACCTTTCTTCGTGTGTGAAAGACCACATCAGGAAGGGGAATTGGAGGCTTCATTCAGGGGTCTCATTTGGGCATTCGAATGGTTCATTCTGATGAAGATTTGAGCATGAAATGAGCATTGTCGATGGAGTTTATTGTGTGCAGCTGAGAGCATAAGTTTTATTGCAGATATTTGATTGTTTTGTGGGAGTTTTAATACTGCACAGGCTTATACTTGCTGCCCATACAGTTACCCTTGCTGGCTGTACAGTTACCCCTGCTGGCCGTACTGATTAGAGAGGTTGTGGTGACGTTGGGAGCAGTTCTCATGTTGGTTTTACCTCTTAGCATGGACGCCTATCACCTGCAGATAGTTTCAGATCTGCATTGAGGGTTTTGGTGACTATTTTAATGTCTTTCATTGTTGATATGAGTTTCCAGTGAGGCCATACTGCTGCAGCTGGACGTGGGTTCCCAGAGAGGGTTTGTAGCTGTTGTTTGTGGCTCCAGTTGGTTGAGAAAGAGTCGCTTTAAGTCCCAACTTCTATTGCTGATCATTGTATTACAACATTTCAACATTTGTATGCATTTCTTGGTGATTTTTTGTGGCATTGTAAGCTGGTGCAATTACGGCAATAAAACGGAGTTGAAGAGTTCCATATGGGTATGTCTTTGTAATTAGTTTTAGCCTATTTTATGAACTGGGTCATTGTTCGTTTATGCAAATTCATTTTATATTTTCTGGGTTTTCAATATATGCATTATATTCCATGTATTCAATGCAAAATCAAAACATGCAAAAACAAACATGAAACCCTAAACCTTTGGCAAGCAGAAAACACAAAAAATTGATACAAAAAACCCTAGCCCGGACAGTGTATGTTACAAACAAGGCCTATTGCTGTTATAACTGTTGAAAGAACTATTTCTCTTCAGAGGTGGTGGATACTGTTGAAGCAGTGGAACATTCAAGGGAAGTTGTTTCTTCATATTTGCCACATCATTTACCAATCTTTGCAATAAAGGGTCAACTACTCTTTGTACTAGTGATCTGATTGAATTTTTCTAAAGTTTTCCACTTGTAATCATATGATCTTCTAACATAATTGCTTGTTCCTAAGCATCCTTCGGTTCAATAGCATGGCCTATTTTGAGAAAGAAAACAATATCTAGTGATAAAGCATTTATGAAGCAACTTAAAAGAATCTCAAAAGATGAATTTAAATTGTAAGTAATCTTGGTAACCAAACAGTTGAATCTTGCAATAAACTCCCACATAGGGTCCCTATCATCTTTCTTGGCAGTTGAGAGTTGAACAAACAAAATATGACTATCTTTTGTTGGCTTAAAGTGTGCAAGAAACTTCTCACACATCGACTCCCAACTAGTGATAGAGCTGGCAACATGGTGGTGAAACCAATCAGCTGCAACACCTTGTAATGTTTCCACTTTCCTCAAACAAGCAAAACTCCAACATCTTCATGTACCATACTCAAAATTCCACATCCAAGGTTGAAGGTTGAAGTATGTTCATCTAGATGCTACTTGCCATCACTGGAAAACTTTGGAAAATTCTTTCTTGATCCAAGGGGAAGGGCATGATGGGCTACAAGTGCCAATGGACCAATCTGATTTTCCCATGGCAATAATGGAGGTTGGCAATCGTTGTTATCATTGCCTTCTTAATCAGCCATGGCTTGCAGTGGTTCTTCTGAAGCTAAGAATATTGAAGAAGAATCCTCTTCTAGAGGAGAACGAACAAGACTTGCTTTCCTTCACAATTGAGTGTAGACTCCGTTGTAACAGTTCATCTGTTGCCGTTGCCTAGTGGAGTCGTCAAAAACTATTAGAGTTTTAATTCAACATTTTAGTGCAACACAAAATAAAACAAGTGTACAATAGAACCGTTCTTCGAATTAGAGGGGGGAGCTTCATGTAACACAAATAAAACCTAAAACCTTATTCTAATAAAATATGTACTTGCTACTTACAATTTGTTTAGGTTTTATGATTCACACATAGAAAACAAAACTAAAACCTATCCTTTTGGTTCTCAAGCTAGGTCACAAAGTGATTCAGCACTTCTGCTCAAAGTGAGAGGTTTTTATGCTTTTTGATTAAAAATAAACAACCTAAATAGCTATAGACACTCTCTCTAGCTAAAAGCAAAGATTAAAAATATGTGAGTAGAACACAAGGTTTCAATAGGTTTAAACACAAGGACACAAACATTTCAATCAACTGAATTATGGAATTATGTATAAAGCCACAATCTCCAACTTCAAGTAAACCTACAATACACAGCTTGAAAACTCACTAAAACCAATTTAATTTACCTCAACACACAAGACGTTATGAACTAAACACGGTAGTTGCATTCAAAGCTACAACGACCAACTAAACACCTACTACAATACAAAGCTTACGGTAAATGCTAAGTGATATTCAACTCATAAAAACATAAAAACACAATAACACAAAACATCTCAACAGCAATTTACAAACAAGATAGGCATTACTAAATCCTATTGAATGATACTGGATTCTAAACTAAGTGCCAAGAGCACTTATTTATAAGCATTTGCAAAACATTGCATGAAGCATGAAAGCTAAATACAAAGCTAACATGCACTCCTAGGCTAAGAATAGATTGCATGCATGTAAAGCAAACTTTATTACAAAATTATGTCCACAAGTACTCTAAATCTAAGTCTAGCAATCTTTAGATAAAGACCCCTGATAAGGATAACTGTTAGCCTAACAATAGACTTTCTAGAAGGTTGTCTAAAAGTAACAAGTCTATTAATAAGCTAAAAATAGATTTCCCACGATATGTTCATCTCCTCAAAATAGTAACAACTAAAAATAGCTCTGGCTAAAAATAGACAATCCTAACTAGCGGCTCTAGAGACTATTCTAGTTTCTAACAATGTTCATTTACTTTATTCCTAGCGAATCCTCTGATGAAGTTCTAAAACTCTAAAACTTAAAAACCCAAAAAAAAGGCCTCCCATCCCGACATCCCACAAATGCATTCCCTCATTTCTTGTCATCCCCATCCCAGAAACATTGTGGAACATAGTTTTACATTAATACACTGCAATGTTTGGATCATTTTTGGTTGTTAAGTGTTTTTCTGCAACGGATATCTATGTTTATATGGAGTTTGAGTAAATATGAACCACAGCAAAACTGGTAATAGTATCTTTTTTAATTTCATAAAGGCTTGCAAAAATTGAATGATATATCTAGTAAATGTTGAAATAATACTGCAATCTGTAAGTTTTCCCTATGTCTTCAATATGCGTTTGCCCAGTGGAGCATGGCACCGGTCTTAGGAACATGATATCAACCAAATCTTCTAAGAAATGTTCCATTTTTGCATAATAAGGATTTGGATGTTCGCTGTTAGTAATTGTAGTGAATTCAGTGTAATTTTAATGCTCAAGTAAATCTGCAATTGTCTTAGGAAACTCATATTTGATAACTTGATCCTTGAAAACCTTTAAGGTTATTATTATCACAAACCTTTGCATGATTATTTTCTCTCTGCTGAAATAAAGTTCAGATGTGCCTCTAAGGAGTAAATTGGTGTTAAGGGTAGTTAGTGACACAAAGAATTGGGCTACCTTACAAAGTGGGGTTCAATTTACTTGCAGATCCTTCAAAGTTGTGACAAATTTCTCTAGTCCAGAACCTTAGGGATACCCCCAATGGCCTAGCAGAGCCAAAAGTGCCGAGGAGATAATCCTTTTCTGCCTAGTGGCCTGAATCTCTATGATCCCTGTTAAAGATGAGTGTTAATGTGATCAGTCTCTTTTCCTGAGATGTCCTTTGGTAAGTCTAGGGTTTCATTGTGTAGCATTCAGAGTACCAACAGTGTTAATGGGCCCAACTCACGTTTTTTATGCAGTAAACACTTTTGGGACTAATGGGCTAACCCATCCTTCAAGGTAGTGGATCCATGACCCACATTTTGGTCAATGCACCCAAATTCAATCTATGTATTGGTAGGCTATGGTGGGTGTGTAAAAAGTGATTATCCCACATGCGCAAAGTGTACAAGCCATGTTGGGAAAGAAGATATAAATAAGCCCTAGGCATTAGATGGTCGTTATATATTTGGTGAATGCAGTTCATGTGCACAAGCCAGAAACTGTGTTTGAGCCAAGGTATCATACATACAGTCCTCTATTCACACCTGAGTTCAAACCCACAACTTCTCATGAAAATGACTTTCTCTTCTAAACTTTGTAAGATGTAAAATTTCAACAATTGTCAACTTATCTTCTGTTTGCAGTTTCCACAAACAACAAAAAAGTGAAAAGCTAAGCTTTTGACTTTTGTTCATAATTTTCAATTTTGTTATTTCCATTTTCAAATCTCTAAATTGCAGCAGTTTTCAATTTCCATATTTTTTAAGCAGTTTCAAAAAAATTTGAGTTCAGATCAAGTTTCAGACCCATGGTTTGCAGCAGTTTTCTATTTGCAGACCTAGAGATCCTACTCACGGCTTGCAGCAGTGAAGCCAGATATAGTTGTGCTCATAACATGTGCCTCAAATAATTCTACAAATTGGAGAGCTATGGAGTAATTTTTGTAAGCCGTCCTAACATTCTCAAGTTTATTGAAAGTGGAATCAGCCTCCCAACTTTTACATCAAGACAATTGCCATGAATTTGTTCCAATGCAAAATTAGTTCTGTTGAATCCTGTGATGCCACAACATTCATGTACATGACTGAATTCTTTCTGCTAGCAAATTATCATGCATGTACACTCTTTAAGAGTGAAAATTATCACATAGTATTGAAATTTGAAAAGTACATACATGCTACCAATAATCCTTTTAAATTTGATTCTCAGACATTCCAATCAAATCTTCTTTACTAAACCTTCAAATGGGTTATGATCTGGTGAAGATTTGACTTATACTCTGCAAGAGGCACATGCTGCCGCCCATTGCTCCTCCCTAGTAGAGCTGCATCATTAGCTCCAAAAAATACTGTCACCACTGATGGTTGTTTTGAACACTGCTGCACAAAAAGGTAACAAAATGGAAAATGCATTACATAGACTCTTGGTATTAACCTCCAAAAAAGAACAAGAAATATAAAAATATTTATCTTCGTTGTGATTAAAAAAGCATATCAAAAAAGACTACCTGAAATTCAGGCCTCATATAGAGGGACGAACATAAACTATAATAGGGATTTTATTCTCTAATGTACAAAATTACCAAGTTTCCAAGTTGTGCATGTTCAACAGTGTGAAAAATATTAAAATAACAATCAAAGGCAGAGCAGATATCGAGGTTCGGTTGAGCTAGATGAGTCAGTTATGCCCAAGGTACTTTTTGCTAGATTGAACCCAATCATGTAACTTTTTAACCATAGGAATTTTTCAGGGTGGCTTTTGAAATGTCAGCAAGGATAAAGCATCCATGCCTGCGTAGAGGAGAAATAATAAGATATTGAAATGTCAGCAAGGATAAAGCATCCATGCCTGCGTAGAGGAGAAATAATAAGATATTTTATCAAACATTCCATGGATGCCTTCAACTTTTGCCACAAATCAAGAGTTTGCAAGAGCATACTATATAAAAATATGTTCTCATACAAATTGCAATATATGACAAGTGAGGCAACTGCAACATCAAAATCTCTCCTATTATCAGTTACAACAACAATAATCACAATAATGACAAGGAATCTCCCCCAATTTAACAACAGAGTTTGATGACCCATGTAGTCATGCTATAGAAAGATCAATCTCACAAAAACATCTCGTGTAATGTATTATGACATCTCCTAGTATCAACCAAGTTTGCAATCATGATCTAAATTCACAACCAAATAGTTATATATGCAAATGCACAAATGTCTGTGTGTGTAATTGTCTAAACCCCCTAAACTTTTCCAAATTTCTTGGAGATGAATTAAGCATACAAGAAGATTATCTAAAAGACAAAAAATATTATAAGGACAAAAGATGAAAGTCAATGGAAGCATTATTGACCAACAGATTATGTCATCTTTCTAACTTTTTGGTAGCAAAGTGGGATTGGGTCCTCTTTATTGACTCAAATCTAATTAAAAAAAAGAGTACTTTACTCTCTTTCTAGGCATGATTTTCTTTACCCAACAAAAAATCGAAATTACAGTTCCAATTCTAATACTAACCATTGCCAACGTCCATTCTTCTCACGCTGACCAATTTCAACCTCCCCTATAATAGAAACCTTATGTTTAGACCGTAACGAGGTAAACCCAACATACCCAGCATCAGCTCAATTGTCAAACCTTAAACACCTGTCCCTTTTTGATAACCAAAAAGATTTTTTCTAATGAGAGGCAAAAATTAGATAAAAAGAATTCAGCACCATGGGCTGAGTGTAAAACAGTCAACTTAAAAAAAAGCTATCGAGTTTCCTCAAAATATTAGAACAAGGAAATATCTACAAGAGAGCAGAAGCCAAGTAAATGATGAAACTCTGAATAAATAAGAAGCCTTCCAGGAATGTTCATTCCTGAAGAAGGGATAGCGATCATGCCTTGCGCAACTTGGAACATTGACACTTAGAATTGGCAGCAAGCACGAGAACTGAAATCTGGATTCGTTAAGGAGCCTAATTAGCTTTATGACCTCGGCAAAAGTATGAGCAGTTATATTCCCAGCACAGTCACATCACCCATTTGCAGCAAAATATCCAATAACCATGATGTTCAGAACATTAATGTTCAGCAGTTTAATGGCATCATGCCCATGACAGTCACAATAAGAGTTCTGCACTGTTTAATGATGACGCAGATTCCCCAAATGACACTAATATTAACAATTTGCAGGTCCCTTCTGAATCAATGCTGTTGAGAATATTCTCAGCGAGGGTGACAGTATTCAGTATGGTCAAAAGTAAAACATTATCTCGAACGATGCTCGTAATTCAGGATATGAAGGAAAGTTGTATCCTCGTACTGATCTTTACAATGGCGAGTGATAATGACACAGAACAATCAAATCACTGAACCTATGTTAAATAAAACATGGGACAGGAAAGGGGTGAACCCCATGATTGGTTTGATATCAAATGAGCAGGGCATTGCTAACATGTTCGTGCAACAAAAACCATAAAGACAGTTATATCCATGGCATTCACAATAATACTAAGCACAGGATTAAACTGAATGATTTCCATTGTCCAATATTGTTCCAACCTTGAATTCATAAAAAGTCAGAATGATCTGCAAAACTCTGAACTACACCATACACAGACATGTAGCAGTCATCTATTTAGAAAAAACGTCACATTTTGCACTGTGCTTCGAGACATGTGAAGGATGACGAGCACAGACTGACCATTGCACCAAATAGTAAGTATCATATTCTGAATGGGGAACTCTACAATTGGCAGAAAGCAGTACAGACTCGACACACAGAAAATGTGTGAACCTGCAAATCAATCCAACATAGAAGACAGCCAAACATCAGAACTGCTGACATGTCTAGACAGTAATATATTGAATATTTACAGTCATGAAAACAGCCAGCATGCAGATATTATGGCTCAATATATTAATGATCATAATATACATGAACAAATCCAAGCACTCCTGACAATGAGATAAGTAAATTTAAACGTGTCCATGATATAGGTCAAATAAATGAACAATCTCAAAGGGAGGGACCATCACAATGTGGTTAACTATCCTCAAAGAGGAAGGTCCAAGAATGAATAGGCATATGCTGTCACCAAGAGTGAGCATCACAATGTGAGAGCAAATCCACAATTTGGATCAAAGAAGAAGCTGCAGGAGGATTGAAAAAGCTGTAAACTTTTTCAATCCTGTTTTGACACTCAAACAAGTAATTTTCGGGTGGATTTTAATTGCCCTTTGAATCTCTTCTTCAATTTTGCTGTCTTAGCCTAAAATATGTCGAACCCCGGAATGTGAAATCCAAGGGAGGAAGTTGCAATGGAAATATGGATGAGAGTCTCAATGTCTCGCACGACTTTTCTAGAAATATTTTATATAACAGTTTTAGGTTTCCACAATACATAATTAAGAAAAAATATTTCTAGAAAAGTCGTGCGAGACATTGAGACTCTCATCCATATTTCCATTACAACTTCCTCCTTTGGCTTTCACTTTCCGGGGTTCGACATATTTTAGGCTAAGACTGCAAAATTGAAGAAAGGGATTCAAAGGGCAATTAAAATCCACCCCAAAACATTTTGACAGCCTTCAATTTAAGATCGACTTTTTTATTCCCCTTCTGCAGGAAACCGCAGGCTACAACACAACTACGGAGATTCTGAGATAAATCGGTTTCATACATCTCATGAAATTTCTCCGAGTACTTCCACTAAATGTCCACTACCCTTCAGCTAAAAGGAAATGAGAACCTTTGAACCTACAATGACCTTTTTGCAACCCAAGCGTCGCCAGAGCTGCGTTCAGTGAATATAAAGAGATCATCTGTTGGCAAATCACTGGATTTCCTTACGAATTGCATTAACCTTATTTGAATGAGTCTCAGGCTGGACCATCAAACTTTTTTTTGAGAAAAATGTGTGGCAGCTTTTTAGAATTTCGGATATCACACTCAGTGATCCACCATCAAAATGAAATAAAGGCTGTCGAACAATGTGCATTAACAGAAAAAACCTGGAACTGAGTGGCAAATTTGCAGAGTGAATTTTGATAAACAAAATGTGGCAGGAGTAACGTAGTAAGTATAATTGCAAATAAGGTAGATGTGATGCTTACAGGGGGAAAGACGTGAGGGAGCAGGAACAAAGCCCATCGTGTGTTGTAACCACTATATCCCCGCAGAAGGACGTCGGCCTGTGAAGCAGATATCACATATATCATGAGCTTCGTCCTTCCTTTCATTAAAATGTAAAGCAGGGAGATGGTTACCTTACCTTGCGTGCGTAGCGATTAGCGAGGGATGCACCCCATCCTCCCTCTGCAAACGATTGCTCTGTAATTGAGTCTCCAAACAATACCATGCGTGGCCTCATTCTCTCCCTTTCTTCCCACTTTCCTGGTTTCCTCTAGTTTATTAGTGAGTTATTTGAGGAAGTTTGGATTCTCAATAAGGCTAGTTTATTGATCAAGATCCATAAGAGAAGATCTAATCTCGAAAGGAAATTGAAAATAACTTGAGGAGTCGTTTCATGGTCCCTTTGCTGATTGAAAATAACTCAAGACTGATATCTCTCCACATGTTTTAGATAAGATGTATTTGATAGATAAGATGTATTTGAGATATCTATACTAGTTAATTGTCAATGTCATTTAGACTTAATATGGACAATCAATAGAGTTGAAATTTTAGTCTTGAATTAATATTTGAATAAGATATGTGCATATAGTAACAAAACATCAATATAGATAGAATGTGAAATCATAACAACTATAAGTATTTTTTCACAAAAGACAGATTTCTTTCATGGCACAAGTAATTTTCATATTAATTTAGCCCACTACCTCACCAAACAAAAGGACAGCCATAATAGTTATCATTGTCACTTCAAACATGTATAATATGGTGAAAAAACATAACAATTATATAAGTTTTGTAGTTGAGAAAAAATAATGTATTAAGATATCTATACTAGTTAATTGTCAATGTCATTTCAACCTAATGTATTAATAGGTTGATATTTTAGTCTTTTGTGCATAGTAACATAAAATCAATAGTTGTCATCTATAGTAGATATATCTATAAGTAATTTTCCACAAAAGACAACTCCTTTGATGGCACAAGTAATTTTCATATTAATTTAGCTTGCTACCTCACAAAACAAAAGGACAATGATGACCCAGATAATAGTTTTCAATGTCATTTCAAACATATATGATATGGCATTCTTAATGATCCAAGTGCAAGTACTCTCACTCTCACTCTGCAACTACTTTCCTACTCATTTTGTTTTTGAATTTGATCATGGTTGCATGGGACCCGGGTGGACCCCCTTGCCCCTCTCATCCCCTCCCCTTCGGTACAGGTAAGCCCTAGGCTTGCTTTGGGTGGTGGTTCTGACCCCGTGAATCAGGATAGGATTCCGAGCCTCTCAGACCACATGACTATAGACAAGGCATCAGACTCCTCAGCCCACGTGCCTCAGGACTTGAGACGCTGGGTTCCAAGGCCTGGAAAAATACCCTTTTTGGGGAGGATTTTGATTGCCCATGGGCTATTCCCCAACTTCGTGAAACTGTGGACGGTTTGGCGATCAAGCTCCTGGACATAACCATGGAAAGAATAATTTCTGCTATGGAGCATGCTTTGGTGGGAAAGTTCTTTTCCTTTAGGCCAAACATTGATCTGGTTAGGAAGTGGGTGGCTACCAAATGGAAGGTGAAGGGTAGTGTGACCGTTAGTGCTATGGTTGGAGGGACATTTCTCTTTAAGTTCACAGCTAGAGAGGACCTTACAACTGTTTTAGTTGGGGGTCCCTGGATGTATGGAAAGCATAGCCTTTCGCTATGCAAATGGAAGTCAGGCTTTGATGTTGTTGTTGATCTTAACAGAACTGCACCTATCTAGGTCAGACTCCCAAGCCTCCCTTTGGAGTACTGGGACGAGGAGATTTTCATCTAGATAGCCAACTCCTTTGGCCACTTCATTGCGCTCGACAGCACTACCAAGAACAAATCCCGGTTAGTGTTTGCTAGATTCCATGTTAGTGTTGATATAAACAAAGTTCTTCCTAACTGCATTACACTGGAATCTAAGTTTGGCCAATGGGTTCAACCCATTATCTATGAAAACTCCACCATCTTCTGTCAAAACTGTAACAAAAAAGGCCACCTGGTTTCCCAATGCAAAGCCAAAAAAGTCCCTACGGGCTCAGAAAATCAAGCCTTTGGAGACGAGGAGGAGTACCCCTTTAAGGAAGATTTGTTGAACATTATTAGCACCCCTCACAAAGGGAAAGGAGGGGCTAGGAATGATGAAAATGTGAGTGCCCTCTCATAGGAGGTGGAGAAAGATCAGAGTCATTTTACCCCTTGTCATGAGGAGCATTTGATTGGCCATTCTCCTAGTATCTTAGATCTCCCTAAGTTGGGGGAAATGACTCCCTTGCAGAATAATGGTTTGGAGGAGGGTGAGATTCACCAAAGGGTTATCCTCAACAAAGAAATTCAAGAAGTCAATGGGGTGACGTCCAATGAAGTATTAGATTTCTATATTTAAAAGAACTAGAAGTTCAACCAGAATTGAAGGAAATAATAGCAAGGTTCAAGGGTTTCCTTCCCCAAGTAGCAAAACCCTTAACCTAACCCCTAGGGCAGGCTCCAGCATCACTAATTTTGAAGGTTAGACCATTGCCAAGAAGAAAGATAAAGGTCGTAGTAAGAAGACTATTGATGTTGGGGTGGATTCCAAAGCTGGTAGGCCCTCCCAGCGAGAAACTAGACAGAAAGCAATCAACAAAGATATCGCTTTGGGAAGACAGAGGACCTTGGAGATTGGCTCCAACAAGGCCCCAAATAAATGAGAATCCTCTCCTAGAATATTAGGGGGATTAACAGCCCTCATAAGTAGTTCTTAGTCAAGAGTTGTATTTACGAAAATAAAGTGGATATCCTGCTACTTCAGGAAGTCAAAATGAGGACTGAAGGTTTCCAAACCATTGCTATGAATACCTAGCCTAATGCTGATTACTTTATTAGTGATGCCTCAGGAGCTTCTAGGGGTATTGTCACTATGTGGAACAATAAGGCTGTCAAAGGGAGTCTAATCGATAAATGTAAAAATAGTCTTGTTGTTAGAATAGAGTCTAACATTAATTCTTGGAACCTTGTCAACATCTATGCTCCTAATCAGAGGAACTCCAGAAGGGAATTATGGAAATATCTCTCCTCCCTTATAGAAAAGGACTATAGGGGCTGCTGGATTTTGGCTAGAGATTTTAACACCCCCCTCTACCCCTTAGAAAAAGTGGTGGTATACTAGATTTCACTGACAGCATGGTAGACCTAGCAGATTTCCTCAACAAAGAAGGCCTCATGGATCTTGATGTTCAAGGACAGTGTTTTACATGGTCCAATCAGAGAAAGGGAAGGAATTAGATACAAGTCAGACTGGATAGGGTCCTGGTCTCCTCTGGTTGGGGTTACATCAGCACTTCCACTTTGGAGGCCCTTCCAAGGACTACATTTGATCATAATCCTCTCCTACTTTCTTGGAGAGATAAGGATATTAAAGGTTTGCAGCCCTTTAGGTTTGAAATTATATGGACTTAGCATCCTAATTTTAGGGATATGTTGGCCAGATGGTGGAGTGTTACTGTTCAGGGTACTCCCATGTACAGGTTGGCCCAGAAGCTATTCATGGTTAAGAACAAGGTCAAGGGGTGGAACAAGTTCACATTTGGTAATATCTTTGACAACAAAAAGAGGATCTTTGCTAATCTAGCTACTGTTCAAAAGCAGATGGAGGACGGTGGCACTTCGGAGGATATTGCTAAGGAAGAAGAAATCCTAAGGAAGGAATGGAGGGAAACTCTCAAGAAAGAGGAAATCTACTAGAAGCAGAAATCTAGGGTGCAATGGCTTAAAGAGGGGGATAGAAACACTTCCTTATTTCACCAATCTACCATGAGACACAGGAAAAGAAATAGCATTGTTAAACTTATGGATGATAATGGTACTATGGTTGAGTCAGATTTTCAAGTGGGGCAAGTGGCTGCCTCCTATTTCCAGAAATTTCTGACTACCCAGGACTGTAGGATCAAACAGGAGCTTATTGACATCATTCCTACTTATCTTAACGATGAGGACAATACTCAGCTTAGTAAACTAGTTTTCGAGGAGGTTCATTCTAGTCTTTTATCTATGGGTGCCTTCAAGGCCCTGAGACCAGATGGCTTCCCCCCAGCCTTTTTTCAGGAGTACTGGGATATTGTGGGGAAAGATGTTATAGAGGTGGCTAGGGACTTCTTCCGGACAGGTAAGCTGCTAAAGCAACTCAATCATACTTATTATTGCTCTGGTGCCAAAAAATGAGACCCTTTGTGCATGGGGGACTTCAAGCCTATTAGTCTTTGTAACATAGTCTACAAGATATTTTCTAAGATCTTAGTTTTCAGACTACAACCTATCCTTGACAGACTTATCAGCAATAGTCAAAAGGGGTTTGTGCTAGGAAGACAAATTCTTGATGCGACCATTTCTACACATGAATTCATACATTCTATGGAAAGAAACAAATTACCTGGAATGGTTTTCAAACTTGACATCTCAAAAGCTTATGACAGAGTGGCCTGGGAGTTTCTGTTCAAAATTCTAGAGCAAATGGGTTTCCAAGGAAAAATGTTGCAGCTTATAAAAATGTGTGTCACCTCTGTCAGATATTTGTCCTTGTAAATGGGGTCCCTAGGGGCTTCTTTAATGTTGGTAGGGGCTTAAGGCAAGGTGACCCTTTATCCCCTTACCTTTTCATCCTCATGGCCGAAGTCCTAAGCAAAAGCTTCCTAAACTTACTGAACTCCAGGGAGATTAAGGGCATTAAACCTGCTTCAATAGCTGACTCAACGACTATTTAGCAGTTTGTGGATGACACCATCCTGTTTCGGCTGCCTTGGTGGTTGAGACAAGGAAATGGAAACAAGTGTTATAGGACTATGTTGTGTCAACTGGTCAGTGTATCAACTATGACAAAAGCTAGGTGTATTTCTTCAATACCCCCTTGGAGCTCCAACAGAAGATTAAGGGGATTCTCGGTTGCTCTAGTGGTGTGCTTCCCAGAACTTACTTGGGCCTCCCATTAACTGTTAAGGATGTTATTCCTGATTATTGGGACTCCATCTTGGAAAGGATTCAGAAGAAACTAGTAGGGTGGAAAGGCAAGCTATTAAGCTAAGCTGGCAAATATCAACTTCTAATGGTTTCCCTTCAAGGTATTCTTGTGTACTTCTTGTCCCTCTTTAAAATTCCTAAGTACATTACCGATAAGTTTGAAAGAATCCAAAGGAACTTCCTGTGGGTAGGGTTGGAAAACAAAAAAAGGATGGCTCTGGTTAGCTGGGAGAAAGTGTGCAGGCCAAAGCTCCAGGTGGTCTGGGTATCAGGAAGATTAACCTGGTCAATAAGGCCCTTATTGTTAAGGTTGGATGGAATCTCTTAAGTGGAAATAAGGAATAGGACAATATCATGAAAGCCAAGTATTTGGGTAATCTGAATCCTGAGGATTTTCTGCATTCTACTAGTCTACCCAAAGGTTCATTCGTCTAGAACAATATGTTAAAGAGCATATTTGTACTGCTACAGGGCATTATGTGGAGATTGGGAGATAGAAGAACTATACGATTCTGGGAAGATAGTTGGCTTAAAGGTTCACCTTTAAGTAGGCTTCAAAATGTCTAAGATTTGGTCAATAAGGTTGTTACTTTCTTTGGAAGGTTAGCTTGTGACTACCTTCTTCCTAGCAAAAGTGGGTGGAAACAACTATCAGACTGTTGTCAAGACCAGGCTGACCTCATACAGATGGCGGATGAGGTTCAACTTTCCCTTAGAGATTGCAGAATTCCCATTTTCCCTCAAAAGGACAAAATGTTGTGGGCTAGGGATAAGACAAGGATTTTTATAGTTAAATCTGCCTATAACCTCTTTATGTGTCAGAATGGGGATAACCTATGGAGTAAAGTTTGGAACCACAATCTCATTCCCAAAACCAACCATTTCTGGTGGTTGGCTGTGCAAAACAAAATTTTAACTATGGACAACCTCCGATTAAGAGGATTCCAAATCCCCAAAGGTGTGCTCTCTACTTGAAGGATGAAGAAACGGTCTCTCATCTCCTTCTGCACTACAATTTTTCTTGGGAAGTCTGGAGTCTGGCCATGCAAAATTTGGGTACCTCATGGAGTATGGATGTTGACCTCTCTGCTTTCTTAAGGTCGTGGAAATCCCCATTCATTCACCCCATAAGCAAAGAAATCTAGGCCCAAGTCCCTCCCATCCTAACGTTTTGGAAAGAAAGGAATAACAGGGTATTCAGGGAAAAATACAAATGTCCCAAGGAGGTTTTTTGTATGATTACCAAGCTCATGCAGGAAAATCTCTCTAACAACACTTTGAAAGATGTTGAACTTCCTCCCACCAACCTTAAAGCAAGTATTACAAGTTAGTGGAGTATTTCGGCTAGTATCTGTAAGATGGATGATTCCAAGCATAGAGCTAGAGCCAACACCAAGTGGTCCCCCCTTCTGGATGGACCAAGTTCAACTTTGATGGTGCTGCAAAAGGTAACCCTGGGGTGGCCAGTGGGGGTGGAGGTCTCAGATCGGACAATGGTGACCTTGTGGCGGCTTTTGTTGGGGGGCTTGGCGAGAACACTAATAACGTTGTTGAAGCTATGGCCCTCCTATGGGGCCTCAAGGTTGCCCTAGCCATTGGTGTCAAATACCTAGTGGTTGAAGGTGATTCCAAGTTAATCATCGATGATGTCAAAGATAGAGCCAGAGTTGGTTGACAGGTTGATGACATTATCCAGGCTATTAAAACTTTGCTTTTAAGCTTCGAAGGTGTTGAGGTTGTCCATATTTATTGGGAAGGTAATCAAATTGTGAACTTCATGGCTAACCTAAGGATTAATCTTTACCCTATCATAAGGTGGAGGAGTATTTCTAATCTTTCTCTAAACATAAGAAATATCATTCAGAAGGAGGCTTCTTCTTAATTCCTCATGACCAATATTTCCCACCTCTTCAAATCATTTCGTGGTTTCATGTCCTACCTTCATTGGATAGGGAGACATGTGAAGGATGACATCATCATGAGGACGATACATTATGCTTGATCAGGCTGGATCAGAGAGTCCCACGTGGACAATTGTCAACTCATAGATTTCCTCGAGCTGCTACCTAGCTGGCACACCGAGTCTTTTCATACTCTGCTGGCTGCTCCAGCTCTTGTGAGATTGCACGAGCCTCATAATGAAGGAAATAATGTCTCAAATGCGTATAGGGATACGAAGGACATTTTTGGGATTTGAGTAGCCTTGTTAGCAAAATTTTTTATGAGTGCCAAGCCTTCTCTAATTTGTTCAAGGGGATTCTACAATTTCCTAAGTCTCATAACTGCTTCTTTCCTTGTTGGTTTGGTAATTACAGAGCTATGGGAGGTGAAAAAGTTAGAACTGAGTTGATGTCATCTGTAGATTTTAAAATTGACTCTCAGGTTTGGAGCATTTGTTATGAAGGGGGGATAACGCCTTACCTAGAGTGCTTGAACGACTTCATTGAGAGCCTCTTCGTGTAATTCGCTATGTCGTGGGATGCTCACAAGAAGGTTCATGTTGGTGGGTGCAATTTGAAGTCTCTGAGGAATCCATAGCTAAAGCCACAGGCCTGAAACATGATGGTAAAAGATTGAACAAGTAGATTAAGGTGCAGGATCCGAAGGGTATGAAAAAAAAATCACGAAGGTGAGAAGACAGTCAGAATGCAAGGTGGATTCGAACATGAGAGCTTGGTAAATCCTTGGGACTGTGTTTGTTATCTTATTATGAAATTTATTACTCTTGAGGGTCGCTATAGATGTTACTATCATTACCACTTTGCCCTGTTGAATCACTTTAGAAACAAAGTCCTTGTGAACTTTCCCTTCTATCTGCTCCTTCGCTTGAATCTTCTGTCAAGTTAACTAGAAAAACTCAGGAGGGTAACTAGACAGTGGTGGTTGTGCCCCTACACCAGGGTTTGATTTTCTGCCTATATCACTTTCACTTGGCCCTCTACCGTGCAAAGCTTATTAATTGAAGAAAACAAGGAGGGTGATTTGGATGATAATATCCTGGTAAGTGTTAAATATGGAAACCCTAGTAAAAGTAAAGCCTCTTGCCATGTTGATGTTGACCCTCTAAATCCTACTGGGCCCCTCCCTAACCCTCTTGCAATCCTTGATCCCCATCCCCACAAGAAGAAAGATACCCCTACTCCCCGGGCCCATCAAATTTGTCGGGCCCTTGCGGTTTCAGATTCGGGGGTGTTGATGGGTCCCAAAGCCAACCTCGCAAAGAGGATGTTGAAGGGCTCTGTGGGCTGAAGAATTGCCCTTCGCCATCTGGTGGCAAGAAGTGCAAAGGTCTGCAAGAGCATCCCTTTTCTAGTAAGAGGGGGGGAAAGAAAAACAAAAAAGGTGATGAGGGTGTGAAGAATGTGGAACTGGAGATTGAGAAAAGACAATACAAACCCCATGAGCAGAGAGGGGAGGACATAACTGAAGTTAAGGAGATGGCCGAGGGTAAGGAGACTACTATGAGGAGACCTAGCATTCGCAAGTCAAGCAGGCTGGCTGGGGGGAAGCCCCCCGTGTTAAAAATTGTTGATTACTCCTCTGCGTCTAACCCTGATGATCTAGAGAATGAAATTGAGATAAAGGAAGTGACGACTACCCCTGTGCAGGAGCAAGAAGGAGCCAGCCATTTCAATTCAATGAACAATTCTTATTATGATACTGAGCAGGATGATGTGGAGATTCTGGAGACCCTAGAAAAATAGGTGGAAAGTGCCAGGGATGGTGACTCCAATAATCAGCTCATGCAGGAGTTAGGGGAGGTTAAGACTCGGCTCTCGGCTATGGAGGCTAAGGTCAAGGTGTTTGCAACTGTGTGTATGAAAGTCATTCATCGGGTGGCTACTATTTCTACCACTCTGTAGGAAGACCACCATGCTGATAAGGACGCAAAGACCGCGAGTAAGGAGGAGCTGCTGAAGTTTTTGAATGATGATTGGAAGGATCTGCTTCATTAGTTTTTACTTCTATTCTTGTTATATTTTGATACTGTTATGAACTCTCACTATCAATCTGTTGCTTTTGTGTTGTTTGTGGCCTTTGCCCTGTTTGGCTACCCTTTGAGTTTTTGTTATAGGGACTTGCACCCTTGTTTGCAGCTTATTAATATCAAAACATATATGATATGGCGAAAAATCATAATAACCATTGGCCTTTTAAATAAGAATTGGAATTAAATCATAAATAGATGGAAGAGAACACATTAAATTATCTTTTCATTCATCATAGGCCAATAAGATATTAGAGAAATAATTCATATTGCTATTTTTTAGAATAATAATATTAGAAGATATTGTTAAAAACTTTAGAAGAAGAAACAAACAATGATATAATTGGTTAGTTGACTTTAATTCTTATTTGAATTGATTACTAAAAAATCCTTATCATTTGTTACAATAAAGACTAATATATCAATTGGCTAAAAATTTCAAATTAAAACTAAAAACTTACCATTTAAAATTTAATTAAATTATTAATATTAAATTGTATTGATTTATTTTTAATTTCTTAATTTTAAATAAATTAATTTTAAATTTTATTATAATTTTTTTAAAAATTAATTTAATTTAGGATATTATTTCGTAATATATTAAATTGCATTATTTTGGTTTTTGAATTTTAACTTTTAAGGTATAAATTTTGATTTTTATAAGTTATAATCTTAACTTCCAATTTTATTTTTTAAAATTTTATTACTAATATTAATATAATAAAAGTTTATATTAGTTTAGTTATTAAATTATAAACCATAAAATATTAGAATATTAAATAATTAAAAATAAAATAGAATATTCAATGAAAATTAAAACTTATAAAGTTATAAATTTAAACGTTAAATAACAGCTATAAAATTAGTATAGAAATCTTTTTTTTGGCTCGGTAAGACGTAACCAAAGGTTGCGATAGTTATATTAATATGAAAAGAGAACATCACAGCCCTTAAAAGAAAGGGGTGCATCACAAAACTGGGCCATTTTGGGCCAAAATGTATGGTTACTGTAGCCAGTAACAGTAACAGAACCTATACTAAGCTATGGCAAGCAAACAGGCTTGCAACTATCAAAGAAAAAGGTACATGCCCATCTATGAGAGCAAAGTATGCTGATATCCTGACAGTGGTTTCTTGGCATGATCTTTTTGTTGAGAGTGTTTTGGTGAAGATGGGGGAGCTCATAATATCTTTACACAAAAGTAGAATGGCAAGACAAAAGCAAATTTGATGGGGTTAGCTGTCTCTTAGGCTATTTTTAGCCTCGTAGACGTTAAAAACTATTCTATTCTAATCGGGGAGCAATAGCTAAGTTGCTCAGCACTCCTACACCAAAGTAGAAGACACCCAACAACCATCCAGCCCCTGTGACTGAACTAGTGTAATTTAGATTCAACATTCTTCCCTTTCTTGGAGGACCTTAATGTCATTTGATGTTGAAGATTGTGTTTCTTCCTCTTAACTTCTGTCCATCCTTGATCTTTTGAGTGACTGCACTCTGCATGTGGACATTCCATGCTGCCCGTCCCATTTGAAATCTCCTCAACAGATTGATGAGGAAGAGTGCACTCAACCTCCAAGTTTTGGGACCTCTCCTCGAGTGCAAGAGAAACTGAAGGATGCTTAACTGTTGGTTTTAAGTGATGGTGGAGTCGAGCCTCTGAGAGTCTACTGGCTCTGAAGTAATTTTTCCCTAGATCCAAGCTGGAAGAATCCCCCCACTGATGAAAGCACTACAGAAGATGGCTCAACAACTTTCTCCTCAGAGATCTTCCTGGAATCCGTATAGGAAGAAGAAGTATTCTTTGTTAGGGGATTCACAATAGTATAATACCAAGAAGCCTCCTGTTTTGGTTGAGGTTTGACAATTGAGCAATCTGTTGCAATGTGCCCAGTTTTCTAGCATCTCTTGCACCTGAAGGTTCAGCCTTCATAGTCCAAAGGTTGTGTCTAGTTGTGATCATTAGCATTTAAGATGATTTCTGCCAAGAGATCTTTGGTAGTATCCAATTCTACCAAAATCCTAGCATAGGTTGTGTGAATGAAATCTCTTGATTTTTCATTTGTGGACAGAAAGTTGCCCATAGAGTTTCCAATTACTGCAAAACAGGATTCGAACCAGTAGTGTAGTCGAAGATTTGGGAGAAAAACCCATATCGGCATGATTGAAAATGTCTCAGTTGACGGATTAAAATGTGAATGCCAAGATTTAAGTAGCAGCAAGCTCTCTCCCTACAACCATACATAGCTGAGAATGGTATTCCTATCTTTCTTACTGTCAAAAACCACAGTAAAAAAACCTATGGTGCTTGGATAAATCTCTAAATTTTCTTCCATGGCGGCAGCGGCCGCACTGCCACAAATTGACTCCCTATGTAGCGAAACATCCAACAGAACCACAGCCTCCGCACCAATGGCCGCAGGAAAAGCATTTATCGTCTCGCATTCATAAGCCTCCACACCGCTCGAGGGCAAAATCTTCGCAGAAGCCCTAAATGTCGAAATCTTCCGCAGAGACATTTAAATTTTAGAAATTCTATTATTAGTATAGATATCTTAAATACATTTATTTATACTAATTATTTTACAACTATTTAAGAATTTTTTATTTTATTTACTTAAAGTTATTTTATAGTTTTGTTTTTTAAATATATGTCTATGTTTTAATTTTTTTTTAATGTACATAGTCATGAGATGATGCTATGTTGATGTCATTGTAGAATGCCTCTCTATGTAAATAAAATAAAAAATTAAAACAATAATATTTAATTATTATTTTTACTTTTTAATTCTAAGCATCTAATTAAAATAGCAAATTTAAAATTGTAATTTATTGAAATTAAAATTGAAAATTTACTCATTATTTCTAGTTTAGTGTTTTTGTTTTTTATTTTTTTGTTTCTAGGTGGGGGTAAGGAGGGTTTGTATTCATTGTGAAAGTACTATGATCATGTTTCGAGGGCTAAGGGGTTTGGTGGAACAACCACCATCATATGTAAACTTTGTGAGAAACCATTTCTTTAGGGTGCTTACACAAGGGTGAAGGCCCATTTTTCACATAGAAGGAAAAGGTTTCAAGCTTTAACCAAATGAGAAAGAATAGTATGAAGCTATTAGGGATCAAGAAAGGGCTAAGAGAAAAGTGTCAAGAGTAATAGGGGTATATCAGAGTCAATTGAGAAGAGAAATCAAAGGGTTGGAGACAAATGTGTCTTTCACAAGTGGCATAAGATGTAGGGTCTTCTTGCAAGAGACCCCACATTGGCAACTCAAATCTCGTTGGAAAATTGTTTGATGTGATGGTTGATATGTGGTTGATGTAGTGATTGCATGCTTCTTTTATGCAAATGGAATACCATTTAATGTTGCTCGCTCACCTTATTATGAGGAGATGGTCCAAGGTGATAACAATGGACCAACAAGTTATAAACTATTATGAGAAGCTTTGCACGACTCTAATTGATAAAGAAAAATATAAGTGGAGCAACAAATTACAAAAATGAAAATGAGTGTGGTTTATGAAGGAATGCAATACTATAGTGGATAGTTGGACAAATGCTAAAAATTGTTAAGCCCTTGTTTTTTTGAAGGCAATAGATTATTCAAGATAAGAAAAAAATGAAGATTTTCTTAAGAACCAACTATGTGACGCCATTGAGGAGGTGAGGTAATCACATGTCCAAATTATTATATATGTTGCCTCTATTTGTGAAATAATAGACTTGTTGGTACAAAAAAGAACAAGCATATATTTTAGATATTATGTTGTGTGCATGCATTAAATAATGCACTCAAAGATATTAACAAGTTTCAATGGATCTGGGGCCAATGTTGATGCTAATGGTGGAAGTTGAAAGGTCATCCTCCATTTTCATCTTCGTCATGCTCTCTCCTTTATGTTGTTGGCATCCTTTGTTATGTTGTTTGTGTTGATTTTAATCATTAAGTTTCTTGTTTAAATTTTGTATTTGTTTGTTGGTCTTCTTGGTGGGCTAATTGAATGTTTTTTATGTTGAAAGTGGTTTCATTTGGTTTCTCCCTATCCTCGATAACCACTATCCCTCGCATGATTGTTTAAGTGTGGTGAGTTTTTGGCAATGTCTGAATGTAAGGTGATGGAATTCTCAATAAGGAAGTTAATGGTATGGGAAGTGATCATAAATCTTTCAAAGATGTCCTAATTGTTGGTGAAGGTTCACTAATCTATGGAGGTACATAATTTGTGGTTCATGATGCAAGGTTTGTTCAAGTACAAGGCAAAAATAAAGGTGTAGAAGGTGAGCATGAGGTTTCTCTCCCTTTGGTTTCTAATGAGGAAATGGTTGAGGTCTTGTAAAAGGAAGAATGTAGACTCAAATCCATTAGTATTTTCTTTGTCTCTTTGACCCCTAATGTTTGTCTTCTTAGAATTTTTTTGATGAATGGTTATCCTCTATTTGGGGGGAAACTAGGTCTTTAATTTTCATTTTGTCGAATGTTATAGAAATGCCTATTTTTTGTCTTAAGAATAATGATATGAAGAAGAGGACTATTAATAAAGGTTTTTGAAATCAGTGATTTTTTTAGTGGCAAATATTCACCAATTGGCAAATAGTTCATATCCACAAATTCAAATTTGACAAATATATTGCAATCGACAGAGGGCCAAATCACCCAGATTTTACAAATTAGTGGTCAAATGCATTTCAATTTGCCAGAAATTTATTTTATGAGGCATTTGCAATTAATATTTTTGCCACAGTAACCTACGTGTTTCTAACGGTGATTCACCTAGAATTTTAGAGGCATGTTTTAATATACCCACATATTCGCCAATAACAATAAAAGTTCACCATGTATGAGGACCCATTTTGCCAATACGATGATAACTCCATGTTAAACCGAGGGCTATAATCACCTTAAAAATTACAACGTATGTGTTTGATCAAGGTTTGATTTGTCCAACATTTATATGCACTGTTTTATAATCACACGGGATTTGCCAAATTATTACTCTACCATTTAAAAATCTTATGGAATTTGCCAAATATGGATTGATATAAATACAATCAAAACTCTAATTAATCTTTTACGGATTTTGTTCTGTTTTGAGCTCTCAATTCAAATCATAGGCAAGTTACAACTACAGGCATTAGCGAGTCAGTGAAAGCCTAAAGGTAAGTGATCATTTCTTTACATTTTTATAATATTCCTCTTAATTATTTATCTCTTTTTCAATTTTACTTCATTCTTAAAGATGATATTGAGAAGGAAGACATCTAGGACCCAATAATTTATATTCTATGATTCCTTCTTAAACAAAAGACATTATTTTGCAACTTTTATTTCCTGAGAGATGTCGAGCAAGAACAAGTTTCCTAAAAGTGGTGAAGGGAGGTCATCAAAATGCAAAAACATAATGGCGTACTTTGGCAATGTTTGTTGTCCATTAGATGGAGCTCCAACATTAGCACTTATACCATATATTAATGAACAAGGCAATACTTCAGAGGAAGATCAAAATGAGTTCATTAACTTGGATGGCAATGTTGCAGATGATGTTCTAGGGGATACACAACGTAATCAGAATGAGTTCATTGACTTGGATGACAATGTCGCAGATGATGTTCTAGGGGATACCCAAGGTAGTGGGAATGATAATGTGAATAAATCAAATGCAACAAGTGATAACGAAGATGTAGATCTTGCACAGAAGGGGAAAAGAAAAGCCAAATAAAAAATAGAGCATGAGTGGGATATGACAAGGAATTTTCAATTTGATTGGGTGCCAAAGTACCCATTCATTGAACCAGTGGAGAATGCAAACAAAGATGAACATCCAACATAATGCAAGTGTAAGATTTGCAGTTAGAAATATTGTAAGGACAAGAAGTTGTAGCTAAAACTTGACACTATAGAAAAACATATTGGTCAAGTTTATGAAAAACAAATTGTAGACGAAAAGGAAAAATCGGTGATACAATGGAAAACAAAGGAAGAATGTCTTCATGTTAAACATGCCCTCAAATATGATGTGCATATGCAAAGAAAGGTGAAGTTTGTTACATGTGGAGGTTCAATTGAAGCTCAATTTGGAAAGATGATGGGAGAAGCACAAATGACTAAACTATTCAGTTGAGTGTCATTTTTCATATTTTGAATAGAGGGCATCCTATGACAAACTACACGGAATATAAGAGTTTATTATATTTTATGGGTGTTCCTAACTTTCTTAACACACATTGGTTAATAAAAAGTGGATGGGAATAGGCAAGTTATCTTGCTAAGGTGGAAAAACAAGGTTTACAAGAAAAAATAAAAGAGTTAACTTTTATTGCATTATCTTTAGATGAAGTTACAATAGTAGATAATACTTCTTGGATATGTATGCATGTGTATATTATAGAAAAACATGTCCGCCAAGCTCATCTATTCTTTTTTTTATAAAATGAAGGAGAATACGACATCACAAAATCTATTTGAACTAGTTAAGAAGTCTTTGAATGAAATTGGAGGTATGGATGAGTACACAATTGCCAAAAAGTTGGTGTGTGTAGGGGTTGATGGAGCTTCAGTAATGCAAGGTCATAGGAATGGTCTTTGCATAAAGCTACAAACTTCTTTTTCACCATACATGATTGCCATTCACTGCATGGCCCACAGAATAAATTTAGCATTTGAAATTGTGAGCAAGTTTTCTATAGTATCAAAAGTTGAAGATCTAGTTTGTGAGCTCTACTCATACTTCTACTAAAGTCCCAAATGGTTTTTGGAATTTCAACATTTTGTTGAGGGAATAACTACAGGAAATAATCTTCTTAAGGATGTTGATACCAGATGGATATCCTTGCATGGACCAGTGCAATGAGTTTTTTTTAAATATCAATCCTTGATTGGAGTAATGTACGAACATTGCTTCACAGTAGACAAAGCTCCTAACCTCTTACATAGGTTAAGTGACATAGAGACACTCTTAATTTTATCTAGTATTCTTCCCATGCTAGAGGAAATGAACATTCGTGTGAAAAAACCCCAAGAAAAAGCTATGTATATTTTGGAATATACTAAATTTTGTAAATGATATGTATGACCCTCGATAATCTATATCTATTAGAGTAGTCATTTATAAGTCCAAAATTTAATAGCTGGAACTTGATGACAAATGTGAACAATCCTACTAATTTTTTACAATTTAATGCAAGCGAGGAGTTATGTGTCTCTGTATGGGGATATAAGATACCAATGCACTATTTTACCAAGGTCAGGTGCACTATCAAAGAAGTACCTATTACAAGGGAAACTTTTGACAACATTGTTGATTCTGTAAGTACTACTTTAAAGGATATTGCGAGATCTCTTTCGTTAGAGATTAGAGATTGATTCCCTCATGATGAGCTGCTTGAAGCCATGTCTGTTGTGTATCCTCAATATTGGGTTAACTATCAACCAGCTAATTTTCATAACAAGATAAAGACACCAGTCAATCATTTTTCCAAAATTTTAGAATTCAATGGGTAGAAAATAGAAGGAATATAAAATAAATCTAAGCTTACAAAATAATTATTCCATTTTGTAACATCAATGATGAAACAATTTAAACTCATGGAGAGTCCCTTCCAAGATGGATTGTTAACAAAGCTTTGGGCAACCTTAGGTTAGAGAAATATTGTGTGATTCAATATCAAAATATTTCAAACTTGTTGATTTATGTGAAACCATAATATTGGGGTCAGTGGAGGATGAGAGAGTTTTTAATGCATTGAGGTTCTTCAAATCAAAGATAAGAAACAAAATTGACAAGAATTTGGAAAATTTCTTGAGGATGTATATAACCAGGTACGATATCCGAACTTTTCCTTTTGAAAGGGTACTCACAATTTGGAGATCCATATGTGAAAGAAGACTTCAAACCATACTGACACATATGACAATGACACAATAATAACACATGTAATGGTAGTAATGAGATGCACTTAAGTGGAACTGAACATATGTAGAGCAAAGAAAATGAAGACCAGGATCAGGATGGTCCTCAATCTCATGGTCATAGTGAGGAGATGATTGGGCAAATGGAAGAGATTTAGCAGTTAATAGGTATTTATATTGTATTTCATATTCCAAATTCCAAATTGTTGTTGATGATATTTTATATTTCTATCACTTAATCCTGATATACATTTTTCATCTTCCATTTAAAATTTAATAAATTAAAATACTACTATTTTCCAATGTTCCATTTTAGAATCTAAATTTTAAACATTGTTTTCAAATTTTATTTTATTTTAGCATCAAAATTTTACACATTTTTTCAGTTTTCATTTATTAATTAACATATTATTAATAATTTCATATTATTATTGTGTGATACTGATAAGTTTTACATGCATTCAACTAAATGCATACTAACAACAATAGCATATACATCATTAGCAAATGTTTAATGTGTATCTAGAAACCAAAGTTTTCCTAAATTAAGTAATTAAATAATACAAGTAATTTGAACACATAAATGGATTTGAGTCTTATATTTATTTCCAAATGAAGGAATAAATAAAAATATTATAATATCTTGCTCAAAAATAACTCTGCACAATCGTGAGTTGGAAACTCATATTATCAAATCATTCTATCAGCTTTTGTAGCATGCTCCACTGTTCATCTGATAGAAGTACAATTTGTTCTAACTCATAATATCTGACTTGTAAATTTGTTAACAATTCATAACCGATAGTGGAACTCAACCTAAAAGTATCAATCAAAGTTGCATTCAAGGTTATCAATGGTTTGATGGAATCCAAAAAGTTTGCCTCATCTAGCTTCTGAGGAAACCGTTCCAAATCCAACTTCATTGTATCCTCCATATTCTTTTTGAAAGTACCTTTTCCAATGTATCACTTTGTTGTGTCAAAAGCCAATGACAAACCAAGCTCTTGCAATTATTCTACCTTTTTATGCAAGCAACTTCCGCATCATTTTTGTAGCTTGGTCCAGAAATTCATGTGCTTCACCCAGCTTCGTACACTGCTAAATGATAGATGATGTCTTTATTGAGGCATCAATCAGGTCATGAATTACTTTGGATGCCAACTCATTGTCACTGATTTTGTAGATTATTTACAAAATTTGCTTTGCAATTTTCTATCTTAAAGTCATGTTTCTGTTTTCAAGAACGTATTGTTTGAGCTTCATATTTTGTACTATTAGACCATCAATCAATTCAAACAATTGACACAAATCATCAGTCCTCTGTATTATTTCCTCCCAAATGTTTTATTTTATATGCCTCATTGTTTTTCTATAAAATTCAGATACTCTATTTTGGGAAGACTTTATTTCATTTTCTACTTTCTTCAGCTCTAGCATTAGTTTTTCAGTGTTTCTTCTATCTTCCTCCATTTTATGTTCCCAAAGTTCTACTTTTTCTTTTTGCTATCTAGTTCAACTTGTAATGTCTTTTCTAAGGCATTGGCTTTCATTATCTTTTGTTGTAATTGTTCTGAATTGACTCTTTCATTATCATAATTCTTTATGCTTTAATCTAAGCTTTGCTTTAGTTCATTCAGTTCCACCTCTGTTTGTTCATTCTCTTTGCTTGTAGATGTAGAGGCAGATTTTTTATCCTTTTCTCTAATTCATTGCTCTTGTTCTATTATTTTCCTCTTTGCTTTCTCATTTTGTAGGTCTACCTATAACTTTTCTATTTGATTCTACAACCTATTTCTATCTCTCTCTTGTTTTAGCAATGATGTGTACGCCACTTCATTGTTCCTTTTTGATACATTAATTTTGTCAAAAAAATTTATTCAAAAAAAATCCACTTGGATAGTGCTCACCCCATAGCGAGAGTGATGTATCTGAACCTCTGGTTTATTTTGAACTTTGGGCACAACAATCATATACTCCATGGTTTATGTATCTAGGTCATATGTAAGCAATACCCTATTTGTTGCAAGCTCTAAAGTTAAAACTTGGTTGTACTCTCTAACACTTGCTTCTTGTGTCTTTTAGATTTTTCTACTTTTTTGTTAAACTTGGCTTTGTAATCAAAACATGGGACTGCTGACACAATTGAATGCATGAATTACGAAGGAGTACTTGCAATGTTGGGGGTATCTCTAATTATTTGAGGCTGAGGATTAGCCTTTCCTGTCCCAATCACACTAACAACTGGAGGGGTGCCTTCTAGAAATAATTTCTTTGAGGTGGAAATGGAGGTAGTTGGACTTGGAACTCTTATAATCTTTTTCCTCTTCAGAATACCTTGATCACTAAGTTTATGTATAATATCTTCTAGTCTTGGCCTCTTCCGAATATTTTGTTGTTATAGCACTTGCTGACCAAGTTACTACTACTCATACCATCGCCACTAGTAGAACTAGATTCTCCACCATCTCCTTTACAAATCAAATGGGTATCTTGAAGATCTGAAAACCCTTGTGGTACTGGTTGTGATTGTATCTAATTGTGAGGATTTGAAGTTGTAACAAATTGAATTATACGATCTACCCTTGTATGCCCTTGGGCTTGTTTATCAACTCCAATGCCTAGAAAATCACCAGGTCTTCTAGGGTCTACCTGTGTTACCACCCAAGCATTACCTTGTCTTTTGGACCCCAAACCACCACCTTCATAGCCCAACTTTTTGACTATGGTTGCCCTTCAAGTATATGTGTGTTTAGAGGTCTCACTCAAACTAGGTTTGTATGCATAGTCTACACTATTAGTGGGATCCAAGGATTGATTTTCCATATCATCATTAGATTCAACATTAGTTGCTTTAGAGAGATGCTCTATATTATAAAATTTGCTAAACTCTTCATCTTCTAAGATCTCTTCAAAGCCTGCAGTAGTTTTTGGGCCACCTAGATCTTTCCTCATAGACCAAAAGGAATTTATTTTTGTTTGTGTCCATTGTTCCTTTGTACAAGCTACTTATAGACACCTAAAATTGTCTCGTTCCCAAATCAGGCTTTGATCTGCCATACTTCACTATTAAATAATTCTTAATTATTTGATTAAATTCATCTATCGATCACCATCAATTTATCCTCCATATTAATTAAATAATTCTAATTATAAAATAAAATCAATTTATCCTCCATATTAATTAAATAATTATGATTATTTAATTAAATCAATTTTCCTCCACACATTAATTAAATAAAATAAAATTGTTTATTTAATTAAAGCTAATATTCCATTTCCTTCAAAATAAATAAAATTCAATATTTTATTTATTTATCCATGTGCATGAAATTAAATAATTAATTTATTTAATTTCCTATTATTCCCTCTCCTTCATAATTTACTCTCAATCAATTTAGTTAACTAATCAATCAAATTAGTTAACTAAATCAATCAAATCAGTTAACAAGTTAATCAATTTAGTTGACTAGTCAATCAATTTAGTTAACTAAGTAATCAATCCAGTCAACTCCTCAATCAAGTCTGTTAGCCTCCATAATTCGTGAGAGGGCAAGGACACTAGTCCCTCTCTCATTCATGCACATTCTTTCAACCATTCTCATCCATTGATCTTTTTGGTCTTCCTCCACTGTTGATCTGCATTCCAACAAGTCTATAAATTGAGCCTCATTCTCTATTTCTAATCATCTCTCATCCAAGTAAACTTATGTTGTTATTATTGTCATCCATTTTGGGAGATCAAAAACTTATGCTAACGAATTGAGAGAAATCCACATGCTAAAGAGCAAAGAGCAATCAACTTGAGGTTTGGGTGCAAATTCAGTATGCTCCATCAATATGGTTTGTTTGTGTGCTTGGAAGATAATTTGCATTGTTTATGTATTGCTTTCATCTTTATTGCATTATCATATTTAGACCATTACATTTTGGCATGCCCGGTGGGACCCCTTGGTCCTAATCTAATATCAAATTTGTGAGATTTTTAGTTGATTTCACATGTTTAACTCTTTGTTTTTAGGAGAGATCCGAAGGTGAATTTTTATAGGAAGTTTGCTAGGCAAAAAAGGACATTACGGTTGCGTCCAGAAGGGTCGATAGGGGAAGAAAAACATATAATTTGACCTATTTTGGTGCAGGTCCAGAAAAACAAAAAAAATTAGCCCCAAGGATGTAGCCGGAGGCCGTACGATCACTATGTAGGTTGTGTGTGTGTGTGTGTGTTTTATTTCAAGAAAATTAAAACAAAAGCAAAAAAAACACATAAATGTACCTGCCTGCGTGGGTACTGCGTTGTCAGATACTTGCACAAGTAGGTACCTTGTCCTTTTATTTCCCATGTAGCTTTTTGGGTAGGATTTCTATGAAAAAATTAAAGACCATTCTTTTAAAAAAAACACATAAAAAACCAAAAAAAAACATAAAAACTTAAAAAGTATTTTTTTCAAATATTTATTTTATTTATTTTTAATAAAGCACCCCCAGATTTAGCAACAGGTCACATCAGTGACCAAGGGTCAATCATAGGGGGTTAAGTCAGACCCCTCTTCATTGAGCATTTTTTATAAGTAGGCAATTTTCAAACCTCATTATCTTGGTCATACGGAGGCCGATTTGAGTGATTGTTTTTTTTGAAATAGGCTAAAATCTCATGCTCTACACCATGGTGATATTGGTGTTTTCTTAGGATTCTTTATTTTTCTAGAAAATTCATTTTCTCACTATTGTCTCTGTCTTGTCATGGTTTTTAGACCTTCCAAGCTTCATAACTTTCACAAACAGACTCCGATTCAAGCAATGTTTTTTTTCAAAGTTGATATTTTTCTATCCTCTATATAGTAGTATTATCAATTCAAGAAATTTTTTGAGTTTTATTTTTTAAGTCCACTCATTGGCCTATCATCAATCTATGATTTCAAACACCATCTAACACCGACTTTTACCATTTATTTTTATCCGTTGTTTTATATGTTCTAATCTAATTTGTGCAGCCTCATGTCACTTGACGAAGACCAAACTTTTTCTTGCAAACTACTAACAAGTGTGTTGTAGGTTTTCATGTGTCAAAGATGTCATTTGACACATTGTGTTTGCTTTATCCTGTAGACTTGATTGTGGCTTTAGTAGTGTGCCTTATCATCAAATCTGAAGACAAATTTCTAGGTGCACATAATCCAGCTTTTATCTTTTCATTTAATTAAAAACTTGTTTACAATCACACTTCAACTTGGGCTTAAAACAACCAATTGTTTACATCATCATACTTGAAATTAGGTTTAAAATGAACATGTGTATTCATTATCACACTTGGATTTGGGTATAAAACAAACTTGTGCTTGAATTGCTTTGTGGATTTGAGTGTGATTCAAGGTGTGTATGCTCTTCTCATGCACTTCGTGTGATCTTGAGAATAAAAAACATCCCTTAATCCATTCATCTTCACACAGACATTTCAATTTTTAAGGGTCAATTAACATTACGCGTGTGAGTCAAGTGTGTGTCTATGCTCTCTCCTCACACCACAAGGTGATTTTGAAGATAAAAAACACCACTTGATTTGCTTTTTTCACCCTTCTTAGGAGGCCTACTTGGAGACACACCACTCCAAGGGACGACCTCAACTCTTGTGTTCCAACAGAGTATAAAAAGTGAGGAGTGAATTGAAAGACACGCCTCTTGTAAGTTGGAATCTTGTCATTCGAGGTAAGCTCCCAAGAACTTTATACCTTGGGGAAGTGAAGGTGAAGGGTGGGTTACCCTCTTTTCCTAGTTGTGTGGCATTATTTCACTTTCATCTCACAGAATCAGGCACCCCGTACCTTGTGTATATTGTGGACATCCTTAGACAACTTGTTTTTCCTAGCTTAAGACCTCTTGGCCACACCCATTTGACTAATATTAGGCTTGCTGATGTGTCTTCAAGTGTTTTCATAATCGCAACAATCAATCTTGAAAAGTCAAACTTGTCATTGTGTCTAGTGTGTGTAATTTATGCATGTACATGTGAAATCTTTTCTTTGCAAATTTCCTAAGTCAAGCTATCCACAAGTACATCTTACATAATCCTAATTGTCCTTGTCATCACTTTCATCCTAATCCAAATCCTAATCATCCAATCCATATCCACATCATCATAATAATCATCTAATCCAATCCAACTTCGTCTAATTCTCACAACAATCTATCCCATTCTTCCTTTGTCAAAATGCTTATGACACTAGAAGACAAGAACCTAGAGCAAGATCGTTATGGTATTCAAAAAATGTTTGCTAAACTTAGGTGGCTTTATAGAAAGGAACAAGTCACTACCCGACAACAACACCAACAATCCAAACAACAACACCAACAATTCATACAACAACACTAATCCCAACTGCAACAAAATAAACAATTCCAACAACTCTTAGCCACCTACCAATCCCAAACTCAACAAACACAACCACTCTCCATTCAACAACCACAACCACAACCTTCATATAACACATCATCCACTATACCATCACCCATACAACATCAACAAATTCCCACTCAATCATATGGGTCATCCCCCTCAACTTCATACCAACCTAATCCAACCACATATCATGTCACCCCTACATCAACTTATCCCACTTCTTCCAATGTTAACCAATGTCTATATCATTCCCTATCTCATCAACATCTAACCCAACCTAATCCAACCACATACCATGTTACCCCTACATCCACTTATCCCACTTCTTCCAATGTTAACCAATAGCTATATCAATCCCTACCTCACGAACATCTAACCCAACCTAATCCAACCACATATCATGTCACCCATACATCAACCTATCCCACTTCTTCCAATTTTAACCCCTATATATATCAATCCATACCCCAAGAACATCCAACTCCTTATCTTAACATTTCACCTCACAACCAAATCCATTTACATGGATATCAAGTTCCTTCACAACAAGCACACGCTAGTCTAAGTTACCCTTTGCACCAAAATCAAGTGTCCTTAAGTCCTTATGGTACCTTTGACAAGGGGAACACCACTCTAGCTTATGCATCCTATGGGTACCCTACCTCATACAAGAGCCTACTAGTCCTATCCAAACACCACCATGTAGTCCCTATCATAGTCCATTGGTCCATCAACCTTCTAATCCATCAAGCCCTTCATTACCTTCATCCCCATGTTCCTCCAATCTTCCACCAAAGGATCCCTCAAAGATCACCCTACAACAATTGATCCAAACAACATTGCTTGAGCTACCCCCCGAGAAAACAATCCAATTCCAATCCTAGTACGTCTAGTACCATTATCCCTCCACCTAATCCTAATCATAAGTCTACAACATCCACACCTATTTTCCCTCCACCTAATCCTCATCGTAAGCCTACAACACCATCCACCATTATTATTCATCCATTATATTTCCCATTCACCCATACACTTATGAACGATGTGATCCAATGGCTATTAGAAAGGAATCAACCATCTCCATATTATCAAACACCTATCCAAGAGCCTATCATAGAGCCCTCAAACATCATGTTCATTCATTCAACCCCATCAAGTAATCCACAAACCATCAAGCCTATTGAAGAGTCTCCTACCATGAGCCCAAGTCAAGATTCATTCTACCCTCATGTTATTGACCATCTAGCACCTATCAAGCTTATCCAAGAGTCTTCTACCTTCACTTCCATTCAAAAAAATCAAGAGTTATGTCAAGAGTATAATCTAAAGCATGTGGAAACATTAACCCCTCATCCAAATCAAGATCAAAGCACTTCCACTCATCCTCTCCATAATCCTCTTTATGATCAAGATATTATCTATGATCAAGTTACAACCCATGAGCAAGTAATCCAAGTTCATCCTATCCAAGCTCACTATCCAACTATCCATGTTAATCCTCTCTATGACCAAGAGCCTATCCATGATAAAATTGATCCTATCTATAATCTCACAACCATCCATGAGCAAGATAACCAAACTACTCCTATTCATCCTCCACCTAATCATATCCATGATCCAACAAATAGTTTGGATCTTAATGAGCATAATGATAATCAAGATCCTAATAATCCTTCCTCATCCACTATCGACCATATTTCAAGTCCACCAACATATCCCCTTGGTCTTACTACCTTCATACATGAACGCTCTTCCTTAGGAGAACAACAATCACTATCCACCACCTCACCCTCCCCATTGAATAATGAGCTCGCGTCTAGTGTCCACAACACCCATAATCCATTGTTCATTGCATACTCCAAAACATGAACTATGAAGGTAAAGGCTTAGGCTTTCATGAACAAGGTATTTTGGAGCCTATCCATGTCAAAGTCCCTCCACACTCTTATGTCCTTGGTTATATTCCCCAAGAACAACAATCTCAAGATGTTGGTACTACCTCCATGCCTTCTAAATCCACTCCTTTCCATCCTAAACCACATCATATCCCCAAAACATATGTTGCCATTCCTCCCCCATCATCCTAAAAATCCCAAAAGCATGTGACCATACACCTTCCTCCATCCACTTTACCTCTACTACTTCCAACTCCTAATACCCCCATCCACTCTACCTCCACTTATCCCTACGCCTAATATCCCTATCATCCAATACCCTTATCCATTTATCCACAAATCCATTTTTAATCCCTCCATCCATAAATCCCATCACATTCCAAATCATGATCAACAAATGCACACATGAACCAAACATGAAGATTTCACCCAATCCATAGGATTCACAAATGAAAATTTGGATGCCTCTACCCATAAAGCAAAAAATCCTAAAGATACTTATGACTTAGGGCATCAATGCAAAGATTCCAAGAAAAATCTATCCAAAAGGCTACCCAAGCCCATACTTTCACAAGAAAAGTCCAAAAATAAAATGGTTTGGGTCCCTAAGAAAAAAGAAATCAAGTCAAATTAAGCATCCACATTCCAAATATCCCAAAAATCTCACTTCCTCCAAAAATCTCAAATTCCTTCATCCCACAAATCCCAAAAATATCACTTCATCCAAAAATCTCAAATTCCCTCATCCCATAAATCCCAATGCAAAAATCATAAAAAACCTAAGTTTGTATGGGTACCTAAATTCCTACATCGACCATCCCCTAAGCAAACAAGTCCATTACTTCCTACATCTCCTTCTAATCAAAAGCTTTAATGTTTATCATGGTGTGTGCAACCATTCGTCTTGGTTCCTTTCCATTCCACAAAATTTCCACATATGTCCATCTCCCCATCTTTAATCCATTATCCTACATATTTCACCCATCATATCCCTATGGTCCATGCTTTTGCATAATCCACTATCCTTCCATCCATAATCCACATCATAATCTACTATCTCCCATCCATCCTTGAATAATCCTTCCATACATAATCCACATCATAAGCCATTATCCACCTACTCCATCTCCCTCTCACATAATTCCCTACCAATATCTATGAGCATAATGATATTTAACATGGTCCATATGCGTCATCCATCTTTAAATGGGACTATCACCTTTCATGGTACTAGACGCTTGAGTCCCTCTTGTCCATATCTACCTATTCCATCCAAGTATTCCAAAGAAAAATTAAAAAATAAAAAATAAAATGAAAAAAAATGAAAATAGTAAAGAGAAATCCCTTCGTCCAATGGTGAAAACTTGGTAAACAGGCACCTTGGATAAGTACCATGATGAAAACCTAACAAATAAGTGTCATGTGTAGGTTGACTATCTATTTATCTTACACTTGGGGGCATGTTGTCTCATCCAACCTATCATTTCCTTCCTATCTCCCTCATCCTATCATATCCTATCGTACCATCCTTAGCCATTATACCCACATACCTATCCCATCTATCATCCATCCTCCCTTCCTCCTTTTGATCTTGATAAAGACATAGGGGAAAAATGTTGAAAAATACTTTAGAAAATCTCTTGATATACATCATCCTTTTCAACCAATCCAATCATCCTCTTGTCCTAAGCCAATCAATCCAATCATCCGCTCATCCTAAGTTTTGTCATGTAAAATCCTAAACATACTACCTAGAATGGGGCATGGTATTCCTATGCGACATAGTCTTTGGAGATCACATCCTAGCTCACTTATGATGCATACATCCATTCCATCCACTATTGTCTATCCTTGTATCCATCCCTCTATCATGATCTTTCCATCCCACACATTATCTCCTACCCTTTTATCCATCCCATTATCGTATCTTCCATCCCATTGGTTATCACCCATCCTTTTGTCCACTTATCTCATCCCATATTCCTCCTTGCATCTGGACTTGGTTTTCCCTTGTCATTAGTATCTAGCAACAAGGCAATCCAAACTCCAATACAATGCCATCCCATAAAACAAAAATATCCAAAAACAATAAAAAATCTCAAACATATCCAAAAACAATAAAAATATCTCAAAAATATCCAAAAATAATAAAAAAATCTCAAAAAAATTAAAAACAACCAACAAATCTCAAAAATATCCAAAAACAATTAAAAAATCTTAAAAATATTCAAAAACAACCAACAAATTGCAAAAATATCCAAAAACAATAAAAAAATCTCAAAAATACAAAAAAACTCAAACATTCAAAAAATCCAAGCAATAAACCAAATGCAAGTCATCCTTAATCCATATCAATCTAGTCAATCAATCTAGCCAAATCATCCAATCACATCCTTTGGTCTTGATCCTAATCTTGTCATAAACCAAATCAATTAATCATCACCAATCAATCATCAATGGGATATTTCACTCCTTCATCCTTGTGTTGATCTAGGAATATATCGTTCCCCACAATGACAACACTATCATCATCATCATCAAATCAATTAGTCAATCAATCAATCATCGGTTTATAGCTTGACATGGGGCAATACCTTGTTTGTTTTTGTATCATTTGTGCATGCTTGCTTGCTTGTGTGTGTCATCTTTTTTTATCTTGCATTTGTATCAAATCCGTATCTTTCTAGCTAATATTCATATCTTGTGTATGTTGGAATAGCGTTTTGCATTATCCTTTGCATCTAAGGTCATATCATACCTTTTGTGCATTAGGACTTTAATGTTCCTAGTATCCTTCCTCATATGTCTCGACAAGGTTGTATTACGTTGGGTGCACCAGACACATTGTCACCGTGGTCCTTATACCTTGGTGCATAATGTCTAGTGCTATCTCAAACTATAGGATTGCTCTACTCAAGTCAGCATAACTACTCCCCATATTAAATCCATCATTCTATCATCCATCCTTTTATCTTCTTCATTTTTCTCTATGTTGTTCTCCATCTTCTATCTCCTTCTTTTCTTCACATCCATTCATTTCGAGAGCACACCCGTATTCTTCCAATTCGTCTGTACTCTTGAGGGGGCATCATTTAACCTATTAATTAATCTACTAAGTAATTCTTCTACCTGATCGGGGCATCATCATTTCTAATCCAATCATATTGTTCTTCTAAACCAAAATCTTCTTTTATCCAACACAACACTCTGTTTTAAACTTATTTGAAATGATGTTACTTTGCAACACCATCTCAAAGAGGCGCAAAATGTAGACACCTAAAATTGTCTCGTTCCTAGATCAGGGTTTCATCTGCCATACTTCACTATTAAATAATTCTTAATTATTTGATTAAATTCATCTATCGATCACCATCAATTTATCCTCCATATTAATTAAATAATTCTAATTATTTAATTAAATCAATTTATCCTCCATATTAATTAAATAATTCTAATTATTTAATTAAATCAATTTATCCTCCATATTAATTAAATAATTTTGATTATTTAATTAAATCAATTTCCTCCACACATTAATTAAATAAATTTAAATTATTTATTTAACTAAAGCTAATATTCCATTTCCTTCAAAATAAATAAAATTCAATATTTTATTTATTTATCCATGTGCATGAAATTAAATAATTTATTTATTTAATTTCCTATTATTCCCTCTCCTCCATAATTCACTCTCAATCAATTTAGTTAACTAATCAATCAAATTAGTTAACTAAATCAATCAAATCAGTTAACAAGTTAATCAATTTAGTTGACTAGTCAATCAATTTAGTTAACTAAGTAATCAATCTGGTCAACTCCTCAATCAAGTCTGTTAGCCTCCATAATTCATGAGAGGGAATGGACACTTGTCCCTCTCTCATTCACACACATTCTCTCAACCATTCTCATCCATTGATCTTTCTGGTCTTCCTCCACTATTCATCTACATTCCAACAAGTCTATAAATTGAGCCTCATTCTCCATTTCTGATCATCTCTCATCCAAGTAAACTTACGCTGTTATTATTGTCATCCATTTTGGAAGATCACGAACTTATGCTGACGAATTGAGAGCAATCCACATACTAAAGAGCAAAGAGCAATCAACTTGAGGTTTGGGTACAACTTTGGTATGCTCCATCAGTGTGGTTTGTTTGTGTGCTTGGAAGGTAATTTGCATTGTTTATGTATTGCTTTCATCTTTATTGCATTATCAAATTTAGACCATTACACTACTATTAGAGACTCTGATATTTTTTAAAAACTAGATGGTTGAGCAACTCTTTTAAAAAAATTATTGTACCTCTTGATTGGCATCTCTGTTGCTCTCTATGGGTGCAATGTCATTATTTATGTTGATAATTAGTCAAAAGAAATACCTTTCTCAGCAGCAGTTTCCTCCATTATTTTTTGACCTCATCCCAAGAATTCTTGTTTTTCAATATTTCTAGTAAGGGTTTACTTTGATGTTGAATTCTACTTCCATCATTCTTATTGGCTATAAGTCTTACTTTAATCATGTCAAATGGGTCATACTCTAGCGAGAGTCAACATCAAATTTAAAAATTTGTAAAATTTAATGTACCACAATGAATGCTTTTCTCTCGAATGTGAACCATCCACATGAAAAAGGTAACGAATAAAATATGCTCCTCTTTTTCTGACTAACAAACTATAGTTGATCTGTACTGTCAATATAATGTATATATTCCAATGCAAAAACCCTCTCTATCACATGTATTGGAAGTTTGTAGGGCTCTACTTTTGATCCATAAAATTTAGCATAGTATATTCTTCCATGAAGTACTAGTAAACCAATTGTATTTCTGATCCCAGTTGAATGTAATCTCTACAAGACTTGGGCAATCTAGGCATTGGAGTATTTGTAATTGCTTGATGCAATGGAGCCAAAAAGTAGTCCACAAAATGATTGTAGTTCCTTCAATTATCATGCATCCTTATCTTAGAGGTTCAATCATATAGTGAAACCACTCTTTTTGCCTCATCATTCGTAGAGGATTAAATTTGAAGCTTCTTGGCTAGAAATGTTCCACTAAACTACACTAGAAATAAATAGCACAAGTAGGTTGTGAACCTAAATGTCTTAGTGTTGGAACTAGAAGTGGAACCTCCTTTAATCATTAAAAATTATTTCTATATGGATTCTACAATGTGCTCAAGAAATTTGTATTTAACAGGTGGAGTAACATAATGGATATTATATATCATTTCAAGGAGGCTTCCACCCACTTCCCTATTACTATCCAATCCAAGGCAAAATGCTACCATGAAAATAGTATCTTGAACCCATGGTTAAAAATTTTCAATTAGATAAGGAGGCTTATGATTCTCTTTGAGTATGATACTATCCATTGTTATTTTTCTAAGAAAAAAACTTTTAGAATTTAGACTAGCTGCTTCATAATCACTGGCAAGATTTTCTAGGTTAATGTACATGTTTCCAAAATCTTTCGTTGGAAACCCCAATAGTCTACCAACTTCTTCTGCAGTAATGAGTAACATTTCTTCATCGATATCTTTTTTAACAATTAATTTTCTATTTTCATCATAATTTTGGGTGCACACCATGATAAATTCTAGGCAAGAGAAAACCTTAGGGAACATCATGCGTCCCAATCCAACCACCCACTATGTAATGATACTATTAATTGGTAATGTTTTACTTGGGTTAGCTTGCATTTGCATTCCAGCCTTATTCTCACATGAAAATCTAAGTTCTGAGTTAATCCTACCAAAGATTACAACATCATAAATATCATGGTATTCAACAGTGAAACCTAGGGTTTTAAAAATTCTAGCGTAGTCTATTTTTTGTATTGCTTTGCCATTCCTAATCCCTAATTTGGTAGTGGTGGTAGACATTCTTGTAAACCCTCAACCCTAAACCCCAAGATTGAAATTTTTTAAACTAAATTCTTATAACAATAGAGAAATCGATGGAATGTAGGATTTTTATTTTTCACTTACTCAAAATTTGAAAAGATGAATACAAAGACTGGCATGGATTGAATCTGTTGTGTCCCATAATCTCCTTGGTGCACTGTAATCTACCTTACTCTCTCATTTCAAAATAATATCACTTAGCAGTTGCAACTTCAATTGCCTATGTGCAATACTACAATTTAACTTCTTAATTTTCTTCTTATTTTTAAACAAGTGCCAAGTAATAGAAAAGCAAATGAAATATACATCCTAACTCCACAATTATTACATTACAATTTTGGACTCCCACTTAAAATGAAATTTAAGGATGGCTTAAAAGTCTGCAACTTTAATTAATTTAACACGTTCATGGAGCGGTGGCATTCAAAACATATTATAAAATCTCAACTATTGATCTTTGCAAATCTAACAGCTCTAGGTTGATTCCAGAGGTTTGAGTTCGCAAGTCTAGTAGTCTGGACATTTCATTCTGAAATTCAACACAAGTTGTCCATCGAAAGTTCATTGAAGGGTGAAATATTTTTATACATGATTTCTAATTTTCTACTAATATATTATCATGTCATATGAAATGAAAATCTTTATTATAGTTATTTTTATTATTATATATCATATTTTGCATTATATACATTTTTTAATATAAATATATATAATATATATTTTAATAACAATATATAATTGCTAATTAATTTTATTTTTCAATTTACAAATGAAATCAATCATAATAGTGCCCTTCAACTTCATTAAATTCATTAATTCATGATTATGAAAGATCGAATCTCAACCATTGATCTAAAATATAATCTCAATCGTTGATCTTTGCAAATCTAACGGCTTTAGGTTGATTCTGGAGGTTTGAGTTTGAAAGTATAGCACTCTTGACATTTCATTCCAGAATTCAACTATAACCATCCATTGAACATTCATCGAACGGTGAAATATTTTTCTACATGATTTCTAATTTTCTAGTGATATATTATTATGTCATATCATATGAAATGAAAATCTTTATTATAGTTATATTTATTACTATATATCATATTTTACATTATATACATTTTTTAATATAAATATATAATATATATTTTAATAACAATATACAATTGCTAATTATATATTTTATAATTTTTAAGTGGACAGCGGGACACTCAAATTATAATTTGTCAACAACATTATATTTATCCCATCATTTCCATTAATAAATATTAAAAGGCAAGTTGCTTCCAAGGGGGTATACACATATTTTGATCGATCAAAGTGGTACATGACCACTATATTATATTAATAAAAAAATTTACAAATGAAATGGTAGTTACAAAACATAGCTACATCACAACAAAACATTGCTATTGAACTATTTGAATACAAAGATAGTTACATCTTCTCAAGGGTGGTCTCCAACAACACCCATTCATCATTCGAAGGCTGCCCCTTTCTTTTGAAGGCTTCGAAAGCCTTATCTAGTTCTATTATTTTCTTGTGGGAAATGCTTCGAAGCTTCCCAACTACAACCTCTACTTCATATTCTAGTTGCACCAGTGGACAAAGGACTACCTCAACTTTTACAATACTCAGTAATTGTTCCCAACCTCGAAATGATGTCTAGTCTACTTGTTTATCCATAAGCACTGCTTTGAGTTCTTTTTCTCCCACAACACAATCATCATTTTGAAATGGAGAGGGTAATCCTTATTTTACCAAATAAATAATGCGCTCCCTCATTTCCTTCATAGCCTGCCCTAAAATTATCAATTGATTTTTACACTTTAGAGTGGCTTTATTCCTGCTTCGCACCTCATTTACTTTAGTCATTTTAACTCTCTTATCATCAATCCCTGCATATAGAAGAACCTCATCTATCACACTATATAGTTTCTCAACCAAGTCTTGAGTCTGGGTGATTTTAGGTGCTAGTGACAAGAGACTTTGATCTAATTCCGCCTTGACTTGTATTGTTTACATTTGAGCAGATGCAATCAATTTGAGGGTTGATTTAAGCTCAGTTGCACTTGCTACTATTTTGACCCAATAGGAAGCATGTGTCTTTGATCAACTAGATAAATCTAGGCGCGTGACTCACAATTTGGATCTCCATTTGTAACTGTTGGAGTTCTTTATCTTTAGTGTTGAGTTGAGTCCATTAATTCTATCAATCTAGTGTGAAGCAGAGTTATTTTGGCCAATTTATTTTTTCCTACTCCTCTGCCTTTTGAAGCATCTGCATGTAGCCCTCTATTATAAGATTCATTCTATCTAATTGAGATTGCAAGGCAGCCTGTTTAGATTGCTCAGCTTGAAGTTTTTCAAGAGAGACCTGAGCTTGAATCTCTAAAGTCAACTTTTGCAACTCTTGCTCTTGGGCCTTTGTTTGAGCTCAGATTTGATTGACTGTCTTTGGTTTGTTTCAGCTCCAACTCTCTCTTTTCAAGCTTCTTGCTCAGCTTTAGGAAATCTATTGTGACAGATTTCTATGCTTCTTGCATTAACTCCACTTTGTCTTGAGGCCGTGTTTGTACCACACTCATTCCTATAGCATGAATAAAGTAATCTTCAGGTTGCATTAGCCCTTGTGGTTTTTCTACATTTGGATTCATATGTACAATCATTAGGGCTTGTTGCACAGGATTGTATTGCAATTTTATGCATGTGCATGTTGGAATTCTATCCTCTCTTTGCCTTTGACTTTCCATTTTGGCCTCATATGCCTATTTGTAGTCAACATTTGTTGATGGAGATTGGTTGGTGACTAAATGAAACCACCAAAAAATGGAAAACCCTGAGGAAGTTCATACAGATAGATGACTTCTTGTTCGGAGGTAGCACTGACATCTTCGAGAGGTAATTGAGAATGCACCATGAGTATGGAAGGGGAGAAAGGAGGTAGACCGAGGGTGTGCAAAAGCACTGGCATAGGGGTTTGTTGGGAAGCAAGAGGTGAAAATAATGTTGGTAATGGAGTCATGGCCATACCAAATGGTTGAATTAAAAAGGGGAGGTTGGTGCAACCATTAAATTCATTGTAAGCACGAGAAAGGTTGGCACCGATGGAATTGGTGTTTCCGCTAATGTTATCGAGATGGGGGAGGCCAAAGGAATTGATTGTATGGTGGAAGTGGGTGATAGCATAGGAGAGGCCAAAATAGGCTGACCAAAAGAAGAGGGACGAGAGATACTTACCTACGTGACCATTGGGGTCATGGGCATTGTGTTTGGTCTGGCCACTAGTATAGCAGTCTCTGCTCGCTCGTCATCAGACTCTATTTGTAATATTAACTTCTTTTACTTCTTTTAAGGCTCTCGCTTTGCCTCTATTATAGCAGTAGAACCTTGTTTTGGATCTACTTGTGCTACAAAAACCTATGCTTCCACACTACTTACTAGCGATGTCATTTCTGCAATTGGCTCAGCCATAGTAGTTATTGTTGTCCTATTTTGCTTCCTAGCCAAAGAGCCCAAATCCATAAAATCTCTAAGTGTTTTCCTTATTTCCCCTTAAAGCCCTAAGTTTTACGGTCATATCTTACTTTATGTTATAATCCATCGTTGACTGTCTAACCTAGGTTACCGGTCATTTAAGTTATAAACTTGAGTCCTATATGTCATGAAGTGATTGGCCCCAAGTCCTAATGTTTACATTTTATTGCCCGTCAAAGTCATGTTCTTTATAAAGTTCTTAAGTCCTAAGTATTTTTGGGGGCCCGAAGGTGCTACATGGCAAGATATCACAAGCCCGCAGACCACCAAAGTTGATGTCATGTTCCCACCACGGGGCTATGAAATGAGGACAACTATAAAGTTTATCATGGCCTATGGCCATAGGATCGATGACTCATTTGGATGAAGTAGATTGCACCAGGTGTCGAAAGATGAAGTGAAGAGGTGGGGTCATTAAGGATCGAATGGTAGCAGAGTGTCGCATAGAATCTTATCTCCAGGAAAGATTCTATGTGCGGCTACGAGATGATGACATGTATCATGTTCCTTTGTTCTTCATCCTTCTTTTCAAAGGCTACAGCGGGCAACTTCCAAGGTGCGCCACATGTCGGTGTGGTGCAAGTTCTACACAAAACAAAGGCAAGTTCCCCTCCAATTTGCGTCAGCCCGCCACGTGTCTAGGTTTGTAATTTCAAAATTGGCTAAGTGCTAAGTGTTCATCGAGCTTCAGAGTTCCCTTCTTCCATGTTCCTCTTTCGGTGGGTCTGATCTCTGCAGAGTTTCATTGTGCCACGTGTCAGCTCCGCACAAGTTCTAAACAAAATAAAGAAGAGTTTCCCTTCGGCTTGTGCCATTTGGACATTGGTGTGTTGGCGCTCCTCAGGAAATTTCAAGAGAGGCTCCTCAAGTTTGCGTGAATGATCCACGTGGCGGAGGACAAAACTTAAGTGCCAGTGGAGCATTTCATCAAACACCGTGGCATTTTCTCTAAGACTCTTACCTTCACTGAGCCTCATATAGACTCATCGCGAAGTCACGAAAATTGCCACATAGGCAGAATCTTTTGGCCTCAACACAAATTCAAAAGGGAAAGTGATGATCGTCAATTCTAAAAAATAAATCTATCTATGACCATTATTTAAAAGAGGCTCTCAGGGATCCTGAAGGTGGGAAAAATTGCTGATTAGGGAAGTATGCAGACTCTGCCAATTAGGGTATTACAGGGGTCAAATTTCAAAGGATTTAGAATCAATGAGACACAAATTTGAGGGCTTTAAGGATTTACGTGTTGTAAAATCTTTGCTTAGGAAATTTTGTCTCATATGCCATCAATGTAGATCCTATGCCTCTCAGCTACCTCTTTTATGATATTTGTTGCATTTATGGTTACAGGTCGATGAATCAACTACTCGCCTTGAAGAGGGACAAAATATCTCTCAACCACCTATGGACTCCAGATATTTTCTGCATTAATTCTTATAGATAGACATCTTTCAGGCAGAGATATTTTCTAATAGAGCCCATGGGGCAATTTATTGTAACCTAATTAGGTCATTTGGAATCAGATGCTATATATGCATGAATGTAAGATGTAAAAAAGGTTGGAAAATAATTGGATATTCTTGATGCCTCTGTATTCTAAACAGAACTTTCCTCTGTTGTAACTGTGCCTCTTGATCACTACATATGGTGCTTTAATTTTTCATGCTTTTTAACTCTATGTAGTCTTAGAATTGGCTATTGTTTGTGAATGTTTAATTCCTGGCAATCCATTCTTTATCTCTATTAAAATCTTCATGATCTATGTAAGGTTATCAACTGTATTTCTTTATTTGTGCATCTTAGCTCTATGAATGTTCTTTATTTAGACCTGGTGTATCACCCCTTTCCATTTTCAGTTCATCCTTCTTTCCCTTTTCCTCAATGGTGGATATATTAGGTTTAGTCTTAGGTTAGATGAAGCTCTCATTCAGAAAAGGAACCATCCTCTCTCTAGATATTTGACCTCCTTATAGGGTCCCACACCTGGAGGTCATCTCAATGTTTCACTAGATTGTTGGAGCCTTAAAAGCCTTCAACACTAGGTACAAATCTATGTGACAATAGTTATTAGCTGTGATGTGACTTGAACACCAGATCTAGATGAAATTCTTCCATCATTTCTTGAATTTTTCCTACACTTTACTCATAAGTGATTTGTGCAGCTTGATGATCTTGCATGAGTTTTGCTCTAAGGCCCTCAAATATCGAAGCTATTTTGTCGAACGAGTAGGGTCTTGTGATGATTGCCCTTTAATTTACCATAGTGAAAATGGTCGTTGGCTATGACTAGGATCTAGTTCTTGTATTTCTTCTATGGAAGAACTACTTCCTTCTTCTACTTATTCTTGAACCTTAGGCTCAAATCCCTCACCTTCCTGAATGTTACTAACATCATAGTCTGAATCAAGTGAGGAGTGTTCTATATCCCATAAATTATCCCAGTTTTATCTGTTAAAACTATCCCATATGATTTCTTTAGCTTCGTTATCTCTTGTCTATATTTCCAGTAGGACTTAATCTTATTTTTGCTTCATTCCTCATTTCTAAGGGCTTTTCAGAGACCATACATCATGATTTTAAAAGGATCGTACACACGAACAACTTTATAGAAGGTCTCCCATGGTGGAAGCAGTCTGCCAAGGAAGTCATGGGTCTCAACATACATATCAGGTGAGTCATTAATAGGTAATTTTTAGCCTCAATGACTAGTCAACTCTAGTGAACAAACACCTCCTTTGTTTTTATCCCTTAAACCCACATGGACCCATGAATCCATTTGGGTTGTATGACCAACAGTCATCTATAATCTCTAAGCCTAGATTTGCTAATTTTAGCATCAGAAGATGCTCCACTCCTCTCTTCTTGATTGTTATGCCCCCAAAAGAGAAATGAATATCATAAAATGCCTTTTTCTTCTTGTCATCTTTGAATTTAGAGTTAATTAAATCCAACTGTCAAGCATATTCAATTCCTAGAACCTTGTTTGTAAGAAATTTAGGGAGCCTAAATTTTAAAAGGCTCCTCTTTGAAACCATGCAACCAAATCATTGTATAGCGTGATCCAAAATACCAGTCACAAGGGATTCAACCATTTTCCATTAATCCTCTTTGCTTATCACTCACTCAGGAGACATTCTCATCATAATTGAGATCTATAAGGACTAGGGTAAGAATTTTTTTCACAAACTCATAGTAGTCTGAGGTTTTTAAAAGGGTATGTGTCCAAGCAGACACTGGAATGATCTTTCTTCTATGTGACAGTATAGTGTGGTATCTCTTTGGAGGATCTTATCTTTTTGTGCATTGGCATGATGGAGGATGACATGTTTCATGTTTGAGATGGTAGTCACCTTGATTATTGTTGCATGTATGTTGATGGAGCACATGGATGCTTACATGGTACATGTTGGGCATATGGATTGTTTCCTTGATGTTTTGAGTTTACTTTTGACCCCTTATGTAATGTATACAACAAGTGGGATAATGTTGGGAAAGGTGTGTTATACACCTTGCATAACCTTACATAGTACATAAAATGTAAAATGTAATATTTATTTGTGGTGCATCCTAGAGATGTGGATGTCACAATGGGTTAGGCATTCTTGGGGCCACTTGTAATTAGTTGTATGTAACATTGGGAAAATATTTAATATGGGTTGCACATTAGGAAAACTTAGAACCAAAAAGGGAAAACATAATACCAAAAAGTAAATGAGGGGGACATGGTTTAGTGAGATCATGGTTGTAGAGGGACATGGTTATGTAATACTACTTAGTGGTTTTGTGCAAGATTATTTCTATAAAAGCAAGAACATGAGCAGTTGTTGATGTTATTTGGTTGGTTGTCTGGCTTGTTATCCAAGTTTGTCATTTGGATTGAGCTTCTCTTATAGGTTGCATATATGAGTAGAGTAAGCATGGATTTGGATGTGTGGTTACATGATTCTCATTTGCTTGTTCACATGGAGTGCAATTAGGGAGCTTGATGATTTAGAAGTATTAATGGCTTGGGCTATGTATTTTAATATTTGTTCATGAGATAATACAATGGGTATGGATGCTTTTGGAGGCTAATTTTTTCCCTCACTAAGGGTTTTCCCAGGGTATATCTTGTGTCATCTGATGGTATGTTTATCTATTCTTTTGCTTGTGGGTTCTAAATACTTGTTTGCATATTTATCTCTCATGGGGTTATGTGGAAATTATTTTTAATGGCTGCAAATTTCCTTTCAGAAGAAACTTGCAAATTACAAATAAATTTAGGAATCCAAAAATCAAACCATGCTTTAACAAATTACCCAAAGTTCTCATAACACTCAGGAAACCACTAAAATGAAGAAAGATCAAAACCATCCATTCAAAGCATAACCTCTAAATGCAAGCCCTCCAAAGAAATTCATTTTTTTTGTAAAAACATAGACTTGTAATAAATTCTCACCCATGAAGAAAAACAGGATTCAAATTCCAAACCAAATCATGCACACCAACCCAAAAGATGTTTTTGAATCCTGTACAAAGAAAATTTCAAAGAAACTCAGCTTGCACAAGTGAATAATGGCAAACAAAATGCCAAAATGAAGACCAAGTGGTGGGAAAATGAAATGCCACTACCTAAAAATAGAAAATGTAGAAAAAAACATGCAGTTACAAACTAGAGTTCAGGCTCAATTTCCAACTTGCAAACTAGAGTTTGGGCTTGGTTTGCAATTTGCACAAAACACAAAACCCCTTGAAATTAAAAAAAATTCAGGAAAGGTAAAGACCCCAAAAATCTCATGAATGATTTTATGCCACTTTGCATGCCCAAATAGATAAATAACCAAAAAAAATGAACAAGGCTCAAAAATTAGATTGCTATAAGAGGTGAAAGATTAGACAAAATGAAAAGGGTCCCCAATTTTGACCACAAAATAGGGGTGTGTTGTGATGGGTCTCACAACAATCCCCTTACATTCTCTTCACATTGTCATATCTCAATTTTTAATGGTGAATAAGGGTCAACTCTACTCCTAGCCCTAACATTCAATCCTAACACGAAAATGTCCAAAATGATCCAAAAGATCATGGCACAAAAAGCAAGACCAAAAAAATGACACCCACATCTTAAAGGTGGTAAATCACTTTTCCACAATGATACATTTCATCCCACAAAATAGAATGATTTCACATGGCTCAAAATTCAAAATTCACAATTTTACAATTCCAACCATCAAGCAAAGATCACATTCACCATTAATGGAAGCTTCAAAATTTCTTCAATTTTTAAAAAATCAAAATTTTCTAAAAGAAAGAACACCCTTATGAGCCTATGAAGCACAACAACACACTTTTCATATTGCATAGGATTTTGAATAAATTTCACCAAAGTACCAATGCTAAAATGAAATTTCTAAAAAATGAATACACACTACAAAATAAATACATAACAAACTAAACTAAGATTCTTGGTCAAATCATAGACTATGAATTGAAAACCATGTGCAACCACCTAGTGTGGGCATGGTCAAAACAAGAATGCAAACAAGCATGTAAATAAACTTAAATAGAAAAATACCTTTGGTTTACCAAGTAAACCCTAAAGAAAAATTGGAGAAGATCTTTCTTGCACACACACAAGGAAACTTGCAACCTTCACCAAGATCCAACCTCACTTCCAAGCCTTTAGCAATCCTCAAGAAACCACAAGAAATATTTTGCAACAAGCAAGGACTCTTTCAAATAGAGGAGAGGAAAATAGAGTAAAGAGAATAAGTGTTTGAAAAACCATTTTCTTTTCCCTTTTCGCTCAAAAATCTCTAAACCCCAAAGTCACATTCTTTGCCTTTTCACATCACAATAATTTATTTTCCCAAATGGATATTTTAAAATTAGATATTTACATAATATATTTCACTTAACATTATATTTAAATGTTTTAGAAAAATGCCTTTCAAGTGGTTAATATAGCAATTTCATGCATTTGACAATTGTATTTAATTTTTAAACAATTTATTTTAACTTATTATATTTTCTAAATATTCACAATATTATAAATGCATAAAACCTTTTCATGAAGGAAATAAAATAATTATCTCTTCAACTTAAGCATATAGGATATTCACAAACACTCCAAATCAAGAATTAGAAAACTGATAAAATGCAAGCACAATCAAGAGTTAAATAAACATACACTTTATGGGTATATCCATAACACATGGATCTATAATTGACACCAATTTAGATCATGGTTTCATAGGGATACACGAGATACATCTCATAACTCGAATCAAGTGAGATGAGGAGGTTAACAAAACATATTTACCCAAACCAACCATCTCCAATTAACCATCATTAGGGAAAACTTATGTTGCACACTCAATAAAACATTAGACATATCTACTCCACACATAGATAATCGAAGCACAACATAAACATCCAACGTGATGTAATATCAAATGAAACAATATCAATGAACTACATTAATTGGAAATCATCTAAAGCAATAAGATCCATATATCATGGATGGAGAATAAAAAATCACAATAATAATAATGTTAAACTAGATAACATAATCGAATCACAAATAATAAATATAGTGAAAATAGTGAAGTTGAGCAACTACTATAGTCCAAACATATAAGTTCACAACGTATGCATCCCATAATACATACTTAGACACAAGATGCCAATACAAATATCATCAATAAGGTACATCAATGACAATACAAAACATCACTAACAAGTATGGTATTAGTACCAAAATAAAGTCAAACAAACATACAAGGCACATATGTCTAAGGCATTACATATACTCATTGGATCCTTGTTTGAAAAAATATAAAATAGTATCTTCGAACCCAACATGCAAACTAAAGTGTCTTACAAAAACATTAGACACGTGGAAAATAATAAATAGACCTATATGGAAGTCAATATTTCCATTCAATAAGCATAGTCATTCAAAGTGAGTGGGAAGATCTTAGTTGATGCCTTGTCATCACACACAATATTCAAACATGTAACATTGAAGGACCTCAAATGTGGAACATGGGATCTTCTTTACTTACCATTGTACATTTCAAATCTAAAAGCCACAAATCCCACCAAAAATGGATAAGTCAAAATCTTGAAAGAAAGTTACTATGTTTAATTTCAATAGATATATCCTTTTTATTTCCCCTAGGTAAGGTATAAAATTTCTTTTACATCTAATCACCAAACCTTTTGAGTAGAGTGTTAAGAGTAGATAGGGGCACATAAGGAGTGGTAATATGAATGGAAGTGGCAACATGAGGCATAATTGGTGGATTATATATAGGGTGTGGCATACTTGAAGAAGGTGGGGTGACAACGACATGAGAAATGATCATATCAATAATGGAAGGAACATGGGAGGTAGGGACACAAGAAGTAGGAATAACATTCCTCTCACACATTAAATTACAAGGTTCTCTAAGATCCATGTGAGGAGCACTATCCAAAGAATAGAGAACCTATCTCCATAAAGAGTTGAAGTGGGAGATTGATTTTTTAGACCCACACCTAATATAGAGGAATTCCCTAATGTCAATCTTTAATATCATATTCATTTCAAAGGATTTGATGAATTCATCCACTAATTGTCAAAACATGTGAATGGGCACCTTGGGAAATTTGTAATACTAATCCAAAGCAATGCCCTCTAAGGTCTTGGGAAAGTTCTTGGTCACCATAATGTCCCAAAGGAGGAGTTCATGAATAATATTTGCAGAAGTCTAGATGTGAACATTTTAGATCTCCATCACCTTTATACTTAGGTAGATCTACCAAAGGTTTAGGTAGGATGACACTCCTAGTTACATGGTCTAAAGGATCTCTAAGGTATTTCAAATAGATCCTTGTGCCCAAGTCATGGGTAGGAGGGATGTATCCATGATCATAGGTCATTTGGTGGATTGATGCGTGAGAATGGTATGAGATGTTGGTTGGTTTATAGTTTGACTTCAAGGTGATTATTCACAAGTAGATTGTAACCTAGCCCACTCAAATTCTAAATTCTTTATCCTTCACTTGAGATGAACTAGAAATTGACTAGGATCAACTTGTTCATAATGATCTTAAGGAGAGGAAGGATAATGGATGCTCGTCGAGGTAGGAAACAAATTGGGGTCTATAAATGGATTGTTCTTGGAGGAAGGAGATGTGGTGTTCGCAAACTAGGTGGACAAGTTTTGTAGAGATCTTCCCAATTTGGATCTTGAAGAGGCCAAACAAGGGTGGTAAATCCAAATATATTGAGTGGGGTAGGCTATAGATGACATAGACTTAATGTGATCCTCAAGGGATGCTCTAAAGTATGAGATTACTTGCATACAAATATGGTTTTTTAGAGAGGTAGGGTAATGTCTCCAAGCCTAGAAAAATAATTTCTAAGAAACTCATCTTAGTTCCTGTTGGAATGCTAGTTCATAATCATGGAAAAGAGATAAAAGATGTATTAATTTAGGTTCACCAATTATGTATGCACCAAAATGGGTACACTATACACCAGAGTGAGCACACATGAATTCTTGAGGTTGGGCCATAACAAGTCATTGAGGTTTACTTGAAATCTCAAACAAAAGATCAAAGATCAAGCCTTTAAGGGTACACAAGAGATATTTAAAAATGGAAACTCCTAATGAAACCCTATTGGGGCCACATAGTTTTCTTGGCAAGGTGTTGGGATGTTTTGACAAAGTGGAACAATAGTTTGATAGTTTTTGTAGTATTGTAATATTACAAAAGTGTAAACCTTGTAATGTTAAAATCTACGGCTAGTTAATTTTGTGATTTTTTTCAATAGGTAATGTTGCACAATAAGTCTTATTAAGTGTTGTAGGAATTAAGTGTTTCTAATGTAGTTTCAATATTTAGGTGTGTGTAAGGTCAAGTTTGATTGTAATGCCTAAATAGTTGATTTATTTATTTGAGGAGATCTCTCATATATGCACAAACCTTTATAGAAGAAGCAGTAAGTTAAGATCATGAAAATATCTTCTTTTAGTCTCCAATAAATGGATATGCATTTGTTAGGACCAAGTTTGATTAGGTGCTAATGCCAGGTTTTGTAACAGTTGTATGAGTTTGAATTGTTGACTTTATCTTGAGTTGAATGTTGCTTGTTTTAAATTTTCTTAGTTTGTAATGTTTTAGTTGAGTTTAAATTGTTTGATGTTTGATTACTTTGAATGCACATGTGTGAGAAACAAAAGTATGGGTTTGTTATCTCAAATTGATTTGCATGAAAAGATCATAAATGAAAAGGAATCTAACTAATACATACACTAGTCTAACCTATTTAATAATCTAGCAAACTAACTAATCATTCTAGAAAATAACTTAAAAGTTAAAATAAAACTAATACTAACATAAAAAACATTCCATCCTAACCTTTTGTTTGAATGTTGCAAACCAAAAGAAAAGTGAAGATGCATAAGCAAAAATTGGGATTAAAGTTATCCTTAGAAGAAATGAATCCACCTTTGTATTCGATGAATTTAGCTTTAATATGACACCTTAAAGGAAGATACCTACCATAGGGTCACTAAAAGTCTATATGAGGGATAAATGGACGATAAAACTATTACTCTAATGGCAAGAACAATGTTGGTATAGTTGTGTATGTAGAGGTTTAAGTTGCATTTAAGAATAAAATGATTTTTCAATGAATTGGAATGAGTGTCTTAGAAAGAGGAGCATCTGAATGAGGTTATAAAAGGAGTGCAATGTATTGGTTGCACTAAAGGTGTACAAATATCTATTAAATATGGTTGCAAATGGATGTCTTGATCTGTATGGGAATCAACCTCTTATGCAAAAAATGATCTATCACATTTAAACATGAAATGAAAAATTTCTAGATGGGTTGGGGGTGAAGTAAAGGCCAAGAGACAAGGACAATGAAGAGACAATGTTGCAAAATGCTCAAAATTCACATTTTCATATGCTTAGGTGAAACCACTAGTTGTGATAGAGAAGTGGTCATGAAACTACAATGTTGATTGTGCTCCTGCTACTATGGTTACATAATTGACATGATGCATTCAACACCACCAAGGTAGTTAAGCAACCATTGTGATGACTACACAAGTTATTGTGGTGGTTTCATAATTGTCATGTAGTCAACACCAATGGTTTCACCAAAGTATGTGAAAGAAGAGATTTTGAGTGGCAAAAAAATTGGAAACAAATTAATAGCCAAGAGAGGATTGAAGTACACATGAAAAAAAATCAAACACGGCTAAGAGGACGATCTAGTCATCTTAGTTGATTAGCATTTTTATGCAATAATGGCACTTCAAATGGTGTTGGTCATCATTGGAATCATAAATTTAAGTCATTCATGGACATGTAAAATGGGTACTTATAGGTACGAATTGGCATAAATAGCTTATACTCACTGTTTAATGGAAAATGTGGGATAGTGATAGTTTGTCTAAACCCAATCAAGCCCCACTCTTCACATACTAAATATTAGGGAAGTAGAACTAAGATTACTCTCTATGAAGGATAAAGCTACAAATTTCTAGATCCCTTTTTATTCTAGCTGTAATTGGATGGATTCTTTGATTAGGCTTTTACAAGTTTGTAGTATTCACAAAGCACGAAACCCTAATTATCTATTAAAATTGTAACAAACTGAATTTTGGCATTGGTACAGACAAACAAATTATAGAAACACAGAGCAGGGATCACAGAGAGTGTGTATGCCTAAAATGAGGGCATGTCAGACAAGGGTGCCTGCTCTTTTGTCCCGTAAGTTTTTGAAGGATGAAATCTGTTGCACTAGGTAATAGAGGGTCTCTAGAGGTTCCTAGATCTAGAAAATAATGCCCAGTTAGACAAGGGTGCCCGCTTTTTTGTCCCAAATATTTCACGATGCCAAAATTCAAAGTTCTACGATGACTGTATCTGCAATGTCCATCTTTCTGCCACTCCTTTTAGTCAGTTTTTTTCGAATACAACTTGCACATACAAAAGGAGGAGAAAGATCATTGTGGCTATATAGGAGGTTGACTTAGTCAAGCCCCATTTTTGGTATTCCTACCCCAACAATAGTCAATGATAAAGATTTGTAGATGTGTGTGCTCATATATCATATGTGTATGTAGAAAATGCAAACCTCGAGATGACTCAAGCATCAAGAAAAGATCAACACTTTATTTCACTCAAGGAAACAACAACAACATCACCTCAAGGAGATGAGAGCAATGAAGACTTGTAGAACAAGAAGGCGAGGCAACCATATCCGTAGTGGATTCCCAAGCTCAAGTTGGAGGCTTAAACCCTTCTCTTGATCATACAAAAGGTTTTACAACCCTAGGAAGAGCAAGATAGTCTCAAGATCTTGATTCCTAATCTCCATCGAATATCTCCATGATAGCAATCTTCAATATCTTCAAAGAGCTTCAACAAGTTATTAATCTTGAATAGAAAAAATGGTAGAGTTTTGGCATAGAAAGCTTGCATGTAGATTGTGTGTGATAAAGTGATTTTCAAATGTCTTTAAATACCTAACCTTAGAAATTCAAATATTTGAAATAAAGTATTGACATCGCGCGAAAAATGAAAATTTGAAATCGAAATCCCGAGGTACACGACTGGAGCTGACACCCCGCCAAAATTTAAAACCCCAAAAAATAGGGCAGGACAAGGGCACGAGTGCCCTTGTCCAGGCCCTGATTTTTCCATCAGGTCTGTATCAAGGAGGTCCAAGATGCCTAGAATCCAAAGTTTCTTTTTAGGTTTAATCAATAGTTACTTCAGAATACAACATTTCTTTGGTTAGTTATAGGTCAATCAAGGTTTAGGGAGGTTAGAAATAAATAGGTTGAAAGGACACCAAAGGAGAGGAGCTAAACCATGAGAAATTGTGTCATTCCATACAGGAGGACAATTTCTGACATAACATTTAGCCCCCACCTTAGTGGCCATATGACACTACGTGCATATACAACTAAAGGAAAGTAAATACACCAATCATGAAAAGGATACCCAAAAGGATACTATAGAGGAAGCTGAAGTGTTGTCACACAAGAGGAAGAAGCCCCTAGTCTGTAATCCTGCAAGACCACAAAGTTAGGAATCACATCCTGCAAAGGAACACTTGTCAGATAATCAAAATCAAATAAACCTGCAACCAACACACAAATAGGTCACTTATAAACACTAAGGGGTTGAGTGATGAGACATGATGAGGGAGGAAATCAAGGGAGATATATGCCCCCCTTGTTTCTACTTGCTTAGTTTGAATATGAGAAACAAGGTGGTTATCTATGCGCACCGATTTCAAGGGAAGTTGATGAGAAATGCATTGCGAGGGTCATTTTTTCAAATAACACCAAAGCACAACACATTGGGTTGGATGGAGGGCAAAATAAAGATTCCAATGCAACAAATGGTGCAAAAATCTGAATTCGGCAACCCAAGGCTCATGAGTAAAAACTATTCAATTTTGCACTAGTGATAGGAATTCTCATCCATTTACTATATGTAAAGGGAGTTTTCACTTTTCACCATCAATTCTTATTGTCATTGTGTAGAGGAGAGAAGAAGAAGGAGAGAGAGACTAGCCATGCCAAGTCGACGTCCATACCAGCTTCCAAGACTAGAGCTGCTCTGAGCCCGAGTGGAAGAGAGATAGATCGAGCTTGAGGTAGGGTCTAAACTTTGTTTCTATCATTCATGCTATCCTGTTGCTTTTGATTTTCTTGTTTTACATGTCAGATAGCCCTGTTTGAACAAGGGTTCCCAGCTAGGGCACCCAAGTCCACCCAGGGTGCCAGTGTCCTCTCTGGGCACCTAGGTCCTCTTGGGGCACCCAGGTCTTCCTGGGGTGCCCAAGTCCAGGGAGGACAAGGGCCTCAGATACAGGGTACAGTTTGATGTCTTAGATGCTTCTTGATGATTTGATGATGTGAGTTGTTTCAGTTTTGAATGTTTGACCTGCAGGATGTTCCCGAGACACAAGAGCACACAGATGATCACCTGATGATGCTACTTTGAGACCACATTGGAACTATGTCAGATGAGGAGAATGGACTCTTACAGGCTTTTGGTGGGTGTTCTTCATGCCCACAACGAGATTTTACTGTAGCATGCTCATGGCACCTATGGAGAGGTGGGATGCAAACACGTCGACATTCCATCTATCCATAGGTGAGATGATAGTTACAATGGAGGATGTCTACCCTATCATGTGACTACCTGTCCAAGGAGAGACAGTTAGGATCCTAGAGCATCACTCAACAGAGTACACTCGAGAGAGCCAGTTGTATTGCTTAGGTCATACCATCACTTGGGCAGAGCGAGGACACATTCAACTCTAACTGTTAGAGTAGGGATGCGCTGACATGCCCTTGGTTCAGAGGATCATGATTGCTACTGTCGCATTGGCGGTCACATAGGATGGATGAGGCACTCACCTTCATGGGGGCCTCGTACATATTATTAGATCGACGGAGGAGCATAGGATAGTGTACGCATGGAGGCACAATATGCTTGCACACCTCTACCATGAATTAGGACGGTATGTCCATTATGAGTCATAGAGCTTGATGGTATGCACCTTGCTACAAGTTTGAGTGTTCAAGCATATTAGGTGCACACAGCCTACAGGTTTCCCTATAGAGCTGCCATGGACACATCCACGTGCACATGCTTATCCGCTCATTAGATGCTGGGGGCATGGTGATCTTTTGTGCTGGAGAGTGATATTTGATAGGTTACAGCCCAGTGACATTGTTTGGAGACCATATCACAGCCATAGACCATGGACGGGTCGGCATGGATAGCTGGCTAGGATGCACAGGGATTGGTTGATGACCGGTCACCTCAATCACATAGTTGTCTGGTTTTACTTTGATAGAGTAGCGCAACATTTCGAATGAAGATAGGATGTTCTTAGGAAGCATCCAAGCTACGCCCAATCAGTACGCAGCGCAAGCAGGGTGAATTCTGCCCCACAACCGACAATAGTTGATATAACAGTGATTGATGATGATGGTACAAAGGATGCAGACAACATCAGTGTTACTTGAGCATATCAGACTTGGTGGCAGACAACACGACCTACTCCTATCTTTCCTCTTGGTCACCCCACAGGCGATCCTCAACCATGGGCGGGTCACGTGAGTGACATAAGAGTAGAGGACGATGTTAGTGATTTCACTAAATACTATGATTTGGATGAGTATGAGGAGGACGATGATGATGATGAGGAGATCCTGTCGCAGTATGTCTTTAGAGTGAGACCACAATGAGATCAACAAGAGGTAAACAATGATGAGGAGGATGAGTTGAGGCCATGGTCGAGAGCTTGTGGTCCAACCCTTATGGATGTTAGGAGATTGATTCATACTAAGTAGGGAGAGACGAGTAGTCATGTGCCCCCAGCTGCAAAGCCGATTGCAAAGCTCATTATACCAGCAACAGTTTAAAATCCATCATGGTGATATGAAGATCTAGGTGAGACATTGTCATTATGTTGATGTATTATTTTTATGACTTCTTATGATGCCTATATGAGATATTGATATCAATTTTGTCTTTCTTTTTACAGTTGGGACAGATGCATGGCACAACTTTGTGAGTCATGTCATAGCAAAGATAGTTCCTACGGATGTGGTCAAGCATCGAGTGTAGATGGGATATTCGCCACAACCATTCATAGGATGACATGTAGATATATTTATGTCGTTTGTGAGATATAGAGTGGCCATGAAGGCCACCTTAGAGCGTTTTACATGAGAAAGGGATGATTTAATCTAGAGAGTTGAGCGTGCAGAGCCTAAGCTCCGAGCATAGTGAGAGTAGGCTGCGGCACTACCTGTATCTGATATGGGTCCTGTCATGACTTAGATCCTACACACTAAGTTAGATCAGGAGAGAGTTGATAGGGACAAGGTGTAGTTAGAGAGAGATAGAGCACTATCAGATAGAGAGAGAATACAATCGTAGAGATACCAATATCACCAGATGTATCTGGAGTCATAGGGTGAGGTGATGGCACTTAGAGGTGAGCTCAGGGGATTGCAGTCGTGAAGTGTCACTAGGAGTCATTTGTGGTCCATAGCCACATATGGGCAGCCCTTCGTCACACGCACACCACCAGGTCTTGAGGGGACTTGTAACTGAGGTTCAGCTATGTGATGTATCTTATGTACTACGACGTCCCATTTTGATGTACGAGATAGTCGACTCTGATGTATATTCAAATTGATATTTATATATATATGATGTTTTCTAGTGATGTTTGAAATGTTATTGATTTGCCACATGTGATTCATAAAATACAACTAGTGATAAATGTTAAATACTTATGTGGAAATGTAATTAATGCTAATGTGATACATACTAAACAATTCTTTGCAGAACATTAGTAAAATCCACAATGATAATGAATTTCACACATAACCAAAATACTATGCTATATTTAGTTAATACAAAGGTGATCTTAATAAAGCATGTTTAAACAAGATACAACAATGATTAACTGAAAAAGATGTAATGTTAAATGAATTAAGACAAAATAATTATATCTTGTCGAAATTGAAGCTAATCTAACTAATAAATTTGCTTTATAAGGTAACATCTAACATACAATCTTAAGCATAGAATTTCTTGAGGTGCACAACATTAATAGGCTCTTTAAGTGGCGTACCTTGTTATCAGCTAATTTATACGCCCCTGATCCAAAGGCTTTAGTAACAATATACAGTCCGAGCCAATTAGGGTTGAACTTTCCTTTTTCTCCAGGAGGTGCATTCACGTTATGTTGATTCTCATATAGTACCAAATCTCCAACGTCAAATGAATGATGTATAACATGCTCGTTGTATGATCACTGTATGTTCTTTTGATGGGCTTTAAGGTGCTCGAGAGCGTTGATACATTGTTCATCAAGCATCTCAAGTTTTTGTAAACACTTTTCTCATTATACGTCATCATCAATAATATCCTTTAGGGAAAATCACAATGAAGAATTTCTAACTCTAGAGGCATTATCACGTCAGCACCATAGACAAGATTATACGACATGTTTCCAGTAGCCATACAAATGCTTGTTCTGTAATCCCATAACACATAAGAGAGTTGAGTATGCCAATCTTTTTGATGTTTATTAACAATTTTTCATAGAATTTGTCCAATAATTTTATTTGAAGCTTCTGCTTGGTCATTTGACTAAGGATAATAAGGTGTAGAGAAGTGATGTTGAATGTGATATTTTTTAAGAAATTTCTTCACGTCCTTGTTCTTGAATGGTGTACCATTGTCAAAAACTAAGGTGGAAGGTATACCAAATCGAGAGATGATGTTATCCTGTTGGGAATTAGTGTTCACGTAGGTGTTAGTAATTATGTAAATGTAGAAAGGTAATTACTATTGTAATAGTGAGGTTGTTAATAAACAACTCACTAATATAGGTTTGATAGTTAGTCATATATATTGTTAAAATAATAATATAGTTAGTGGTTAGTGTGTTATACCCGTGAATGGTATTCAGGGATATTTGTTATAACAACTCCCTATTAAATAGGAGGTTGTTTGGATATGTAAGTGGCTATATATTAGCCATGTATTGAATTAAAATAAGGTGAAGTGTATTATTCTATGCTTAAAATTTTATGCAGCTTCTAATAATTTTGCCCATTTTTCTCTCATGGTATCAGAGTGGCCTATGTAAATTGCACTTTGTGTTGGTGTTTAAGATCTTGGAGGCCAATTCGTGGTGATTTTTCTATGTCAAGAGGAGGATCCAAGTACAAAAATGATGGGAGTAAAAGAGAAAGGGGCCTTGCGTAGGTGCAAATGATGTCTTTAATAGTTGAGTAGTAGTTGTATATTGTGTATTCTTCACAACAAAGTAAATATGTGGCTTACTGTGGTGTTTGGGAAGGTAGCGGAATAAAATATTCACTTTATGAAGTTTCTTTGGGCATTGATATCATTCTTCAATTGTGTTTTTGTTGCTAAAGGTGTCTATCAAGGTCTGATCATTCTAATGGCGAAGTCCAGAGCTTGGGTGCAACATTGAAGGTGAAACAACAAAAAGGCATTTATAAAAAAAAGGTTTTGAATAGCCTCACAAAAATTGGTATATCTTTCTCATTTATGAACAGAATTTGATGATTCAAATTGCGTTGGAAAGAGGAATAATAGGAGATAAAAACCCATAAATTATTTAGAAAAACATTTTGAAATGTGAAAGTTGTTCACAGATGAAGTGAGGCATTTTAATAGCTGTTGGACATGTATTTGATCAATTCAGTCTCATTCCATCCTCTTCCGTTTGCACATTTTCTATTCATCTAATCTCTATTATTACCATAGTGTTCATTCTCTTATGTTTCCAATTAAGAAAGCTTTGAAAATATCATTAGTCACTCATTTCAAACTCCAATTCATCACAGCAATAGACAATAGTGATGAGACTTCAACAACTAGTTCAAAGGTGGGGAGTGTCAATTAGAGAAAGTTGAAATGGTGATCCCAATTTCAAGAGATCAAGGTGTCTCTACAACACAAGCTTTGGTCCCTTTGAGTGGTCAAGGCAAGAAGGTGCTCTTTCCTCAAAGATTACATATATATTTGGTGGTATTTTATGTTGGGTTAAACTAGTTCTTGGGTTAGAGTTAGTGGATTAACCATTAGTGGTCTTTATCACATGGTTTTGTGCTAGTTGTAGTGGTCCATGGTTTTGGAGCTCATGGTTTTGAGCCCATGGTTTTGCATGTATGGAAGTCTATATAATGGATTGGTGGCTCCATTTTATGTGTGGCTGGTTGAAGTCTCTAGGCTCAACCTGGTTGGGGTTGAGGGTTAATATGAAGATCTTCATTGTTGGTTTTTTTTCCCCAGTTTGGGGTTTTCCAAGGTAAATCATTGTGTTGTGATTGTATTCTTGTTCCATGCTTGTTTTGAGTTTCTGCTATGCATTCTGAATTATTGGCTGTGTATGTTTCTAACAAATGGTATCAGAGATTGAGTTGCAAGCTCTAGCATTCATGTCTGCGGAGGAGTAATGCAATTCACAGCATGTGGAGATAAGGCAACATTTATTTTTTCGATCTGGTATTCTTGCTGAAACAGAAGGTTTGAGTGTGTGCCTCAATGGTCTGGCTCCTGGAAGAAGGTTGAGTAGGTCTGTGCAAGATTGGTCGTGGTTGCTACTGTAGGCATGTTGTTTGGTAAAAGTTTATGTATGTAGTTACTGCATGTACCCACAGCAAAGGTGTTGCAGGTGCCCGCAGCCAAGGCTGGCTGTAGCAAGAACAAGTTTGTAATGGAGTTGTATGTAAAATTTAATACATGTATTTGGGTTGATGGCTATAAGACCTGGTATGGCTTGCTCAATCCCTGAAAGGAAAGGCCTGGTAAGAGAGGAGTTCTCCTAGGTGGTAAGGGGGGCTTAGAGTCATGTGGATTCTCAGTTTGATGTCGATCTCGATGATTGAGAGGGCATTGCACTTGGTGATTGTAGAAGGGGGGTTTGGCGCTAACCCCAAGACCAAGTTTAAAGGGGGGATTTTTGGGTTAAACTATTTCTTGGGTTAGAGTTAGTGGATTAACCATTAGTCATCTTTAGCACATGGTTTTGTGCTAGTTGTATTGGTCCATGGTTTTGGAGCTCATGGTTTTGAGCCCATGGTTTTGCATGTATAGAAGTCTATATAATGGCTTGGTGACTCCATTTTATGTGTGGCTGGTTGAAGTCTCTAGGCTCAGCCTGGTTGGGGCTGAGGGTTAATATGAAGATCTTCATTGCTGGTTTTTTTCCCCGGTTTGGGGTTTTCCATCACTATGTTGTGATTGTATTCTTGTTCCATGCTTGTTTTGAGTTTCTGCAGTGCATTCTGAATTCTTGGCTATGTATGTTTCTAACATTTTATTTTCAGTTTAGGGTAGTATACCATGTATTCCTACACGAGTCTTGCTTATATGTTATATGTTTAGGTTGTTATTATAGTACCTACAAAATGTATTATTAGTTCATAAGGAGATATTTTGTGTCATAGTCTAAAAGTCAAGTTGTATTATTTTATATAGGGTCCATTTTTTACAAATCATTAATTATTGTGTCATCTAAAATATTTCTATCAAAATTTTAAAAAAAAAGGTGTCACAAAATTATTAAAAAAATAAAGATTGCCTCATTTGTAAATGGATGCATTATCGCTTGTACGAGATGTTCATATTGAGGGGGGGCATTCTATAATTGATCTTCAAAGACAAATTTGCTAAGAAAGTAGAAAACCTACTCGAGGTTGGAAGCATAGGAGGTTGGAGGACATTCAGCGACCTCTCGTCAGTCACTAGCGACGGGACCACAAAATTGCATTAGTGACAAAATTATTTGTGCCAAAATGACTAAAGCCAAGATCAATTTCCAAGTGGCAGCGACAACCATCTCATATCATTTGTGATCAGAGTGGCAATGATCTATAATGGTGGCTGCATACGCGACATTGAGGGCTTGGTGTTCAATCTTTTTATGTGGTTGGATGTGTATGTCCCCAATCACATTTCTTGGTTGTATGTGAATGGATGTGTTTGTCCCCATTCACAAGATGATGTAAGTGATTGTAAGTGTTTGTCCCCAGTCACAGAAGTTGGTGATTATGATTGGGTGTGTTTATCCCCAATCATAATTGTTGTGAGCAGATGTGTGTGTCCCTGTTCATGACTGATGTTGGATAGATGTGTTTGTCCCTATCCAAACCTGATATAAGACCTTGGATAGATGTGTTAGTTCCTATCCTTGGATCCATGGGTAGATGTGTTTGTTCCTATCCTTGGATGAAAGTACACTAAGCGTAGTGAGGCTAGTTCCACTATTGCTTGACATGAGTAGATGTGTATGTCCCTACTCTTATCTTATATTGTTTAGTGAGCTACTATGTGTGGTCATCAAGTATTGTGATGTTCTCTCACCCCATGTTCACACTAAGGGGAGGTGTTGGGAATTAGTGTTCACGTAGGTGTTAGTAATTATGTAAATGTAGAATGGCAATTACTATTGTAATAGTGAGGTTGTTAATAAACAACTCACTAATATAGGTTTGATAGTTAGTCGTATATATTGTGAAAATAACAATATAGTTAGTGGTTAGTATGTTATACACGTGAATGGTATTTAGGGATATTTGTTATAACACCTCCCTATTAAATAGGAGGTTGTTTGGCTATGTAAATGGCTATATATTAACGATGTATTGAATTAAAATAAGGTGAAGCATATTATTCTATGCTTAAAATTTTATGCAGCTTCTAAAAACTTTGCCTATTTTTCTCTCATATCCTGTATAAAATGACAAATTACTTCAGTAGTCATGGATCGCAAAGGAATAACTTCACCCACTTTGTGAAGTAATCAGTAGCGGTGATAATAAAAGTATGTCCTTGAGAAGAAGGTGGAGAAATTTTACCAATTAGATCCAAGCCCCAAACAGAAAATGGCCAAGGTGACACTTGGGCATGAAGTTCCTAGGCAGGCGCTCAGATTAAATGTTTATGTTGTTGACATTGCAGACATTTCTTGACATATGCAAAGGAATCTTGTTCCATGTGTTGCCAATAATATCCCATACGTAATAACTTTTGTACCAATGATTTTCCTCTAAAATGCCCTCCATAAGCACCGAAGTGAGCTTCTTCTAAAGCTATAGGGATCTCCGAATTACTAAGACGTCGAAGAAGAACACCGTTATAACTTCATCTATATAAGACATTAGACAGAATGATATAACGCGCCGTGAGTTTGCGTAGGTGAACTCGTGCATTTTTAGATTTTGAGTTAGGAATGGTACCATCGCACAAATAATTGAATATATGGGAGAACCATTCTTCAGAATTCATGTTACAATAGAGGTTAGTATCTGAAGATGCAACCTCTTCTAGTGCTGGTGTTTTAAGATTATGGATGATGAAAGTATATTAGTTGGGTGAATCGATAGGGGATATAAGAGAAGCTTGCTTGCCATAGCATCCGCATGTCGATTGTCTTTCCTTGGAATAGTATCAATTGTGAATGATGTAAATTGTTTTAATAAGGATAAAGCTATGTTACAATATTGAGATAATTTATCTTGCTTAGCTTGATATTATCTTGTTATTTGTCATACAATCAATTGTGAATCACCATATATAGTGATGTTTTTGATGTTGAGAGCCAAAGCGGCACAAAGTCCTGCAATGAGATATTCGTACTTCGCAATGTTGTTTGTGCATGAGAAGTTTAAACGATAGGACATAGGAACTAGATTACCAGAGGGAGGTACTATTATGACACTAGCACCGGAGCTAGTTCAACATTGTGAACCATCAAAATATAATTCCCATTTATCATCTGCATCTATATTTAGGATTTGATCATCAGGAAATGTCTCTTGACTTTGTATAGCGAAGGGTGAAGATTCATCAACTAAATGGTCAGTTAATGCTTGTCCTTTAATTTCTTTTTGAGAGATAAATTTAAGATCAAATTCTGTTAACAACATAACCCATTTAACAAGGCAACTTGAAAGATCTATTTTAGCGAAAAGATGTTTCAGCGGATCAAATTTCACCATTACATATATTTCAGCGTTTAAGAGATGATGCCTAAGCTTCTATGTTGCAAAGACCAAAGTTAAGTATTGCTTCTCGATGATAGTATATTGCACTTCATAATCAAGTAAAGTTTGGCTGATGTAATATACAACACATTCTTTGCCTTTAGTATCATGGTATGCTAATAAAGCTGCAAGAGCATTATTAGATGTTGAGGTGTAAAAAATAAAAAGGTTTATCAGTGGTAGCAGGCTGTAAAACAGGAGGATTAGCTAGATAACTCTTTAAGTCTTCAAAAGCCTTCTAACAATCAAAATTCCATTGAAATTTTGAATCCTTCTTTAGTAGTTGAGTAAAAGGGTGAGTCTTATCCGCGAGTTGTGAGACAAATCAGCGAATGGCCTGTATCTTCCCTTGCAAACTATGAAGTTGAGATATGTTCTTAGGTGCTGGCATATTAATAATTGCATCAATCTTCTTTGTATCTACTTCAATACCCAACAAAATGTACCCCAAGGTGTTATAAAAGTTGTCTTGTATTGATCTAGGGGGTTGATGAAAATTTGATTATACCCCAAAAACCTATCCATGAAGGAAAGTAATTCATGTCCAACTATTGAGTCAACAATCATATCAATGTTTGGCAAAGGGAAATCATCTTTTAGAGAGGCGAGATTTAAATCCCTAAAGTTAGTACACATCTGAATACAGCCATTAGATTTAGTGACAAACACAGTATTTGAAATCCAATGTGAGTAATCAATAGGGCGGATAAAACCAGCTTGTAACAACTTTTCTATCTCAACCTTAACTAACAATGCAACCTTAGGATTCATCTTACGGATCTTCTGTTTAAATAGCCTAGCATCTGGTTTTAATACAATATTATGTGTTACAATCTGATGGTCAATACCAGGCATATCCAAATAATTCCAAGAAAATAAATCTAAAAATTCATGTAAAAGCTTCGTCATATCTTCTTTTTCTTCCGTGTTTAAACAATCACCTATAGGGATAACTTTTTCAGTGTTATCTTTGTCCATACAAACTTCAACAGTTTTTCCATTAAGTAAAGTACTAGGTTCTATGAGGTTGGGTGATTGTGGTGATTCTTTAGATTCTTCCTCATATTTTAGAGTAGTGTTCACCAAGCAAGTGGACTTCCCAAAATATGCATCATTGTTCAAACAATAAGGTAATCCACGTTTATGATGATAACAAGGAACATTGTCATAAGCTCTCAAGAATTAAATTATTGCTTCATTTATGAAAAAGGTATCCAAAGGAATCTCTCCTGGAGGACAATTGGTGTCAATCATCTCAAGAAATATCAAATTAAGTGTTGATATTGTGTTCACATTAAGATTAGGACATCTACGAGCTTTAAATTCCTTGAAACGATTATATCCAATGCCACTTGAGTAATGTCGCGAAGTGGATTCTATAGGTACTCGAATCCCTTGTTGATTAATACCACAACCATTACCTACATAGTCAAAATTCTTATAGAGGATCTGAAATCCTCAACCATAAAGAGAGGTCATCTCCATAGAAGAAGGTGGAGCCTCGTAGGTCTCATAGTCTATAGTGTAAGTAAGAGTGTTATCTGTGTTTGTTGCCAAAGAGACTTTAGATTTCAGACTTGAATTTTTAGATGAAATTGATGCAACATTTGATGTTTTAGGATTAGAGTTGTTAATTTTATATTCTTCTGTAGAGGGGGATGTAAAATCTAACGAACCCCAATTGTCACCAAGAAATGCATTTGATTGTTTGGAATCTTGCACAACATTGTCTATGGCAAGAGGAGTTGTCAGATCAAGTTTCAAGTTGTTTAAAATCTTATGATGAACAACTTGCTTTTGTAATTCAATTTGTAAATAGTTATTTGATTCAGAATCAGGCTCAATAGTATGAAGTTTATCTTTATAAATAAACTTGACTAAATGATGAATTGTAGAAGGAACTGCTCCCAATGCATGAATCCAAGGTCTACCAAGAATCATATTGTATGATAAGGAGCTAGGCATGACATGAATCAGGGTGGATAAAGTCACAGGCCCAACTTGTATAGGTAAAGTTATAGTGCCCACAGACTGTCTTCCAACATCATCAAAGCCACAAATGCTTATTCTATCTGGCTTAATAAAAAAGTGTCAACATTTATCTAATGTAACAAATTAATACCACAAACATTAAGAGCTGATCCATTATCAATCATAACTCACTTGATTACTTTCTTGTTTATTGTAATGAAGATAATCAAAGGATCATATTGATTTTGAACTATTGATTTTGAACTACAAGAGAAGGCAACTCGTGTTGTTGAAACAAAATGTCTATTTTTGTTGCATGCATACAATCTAGGAGAGATGCTACATCATTCATCTTGACAGTAGGTGGTACAATCACCTTTTGTAAAGTTTCTTGGAGCATTCCATGGTATGTAGGTGAAGTTTGTATAAGTTCCCAAAGGGAAATCTTAGCAAGAGTAGCACGAAGCTACTCAACAAGATCATAATCTTGACTAGCTTTATGTGTTAAACGAGATGCTTGAGGAAGCATAGGTTGAGAAGCTGATAAAGATATCAAAATGCTCGATTGTTGTTTGTTTTGTTTGTTATTTTGAGTATTATATGTATGAGCAACCATAGTATGACTAGGTTGTTGCGAACTTTGATGTGTTATTTGTTTAGCATAGTTATAGATGTAATCAGGAGGTCGAGAAGAAGGCAGAAGACCTCTAACAATGAGCACCGGTTTAGAGTGTGGTTGAACCACATTCGAACATAGGTTGACCACTATCTTTGTTTTCACATGTTCTTCTTGAGGTTTAGGAACATAGATTACATTTACTAATATTTGAAACAATGATGATTTAGGAGTCGTAATGGAATGTTCAATCGAGATAAAGTCCTCAAGGGCTTCATCTAACATATTGAAGTCATGACAACTAAATGGCTCATCATACACATTAAAGTCTTACATAAAAAGTAATATGACATTATAACATGTTTTAAATAACCCAAGACTTAAATGTAAAGTAACATAGCATAAACTTTGTAGAAATGAAGCAAAATTTCACTATGCAAATCACAAAGTTATAATTTCAAACTCTTTTAATGAAAGGCTAAAGAAATCAATCAAGATTCAATGTATGTATTTTCATAAAAGAGCATTTGCAATCTAAATGTTATTTAGGCCAGCAAACTATTTGAGATCTGATTTTAAAAAGGATGCAAGTTCTTTTAAAGCATGGGTTCACCAAAATGTTTAGTGGAAAATGTGGGATAGTGATAGTTTGTCTAAACCAAGTCAAGCCCCACTCTTCACATACTAAACATTAGGGAAGTAGAACAGAGCTTGCTCTCTATGAAGGATCAAGCTACAGATTTCTAGATCTCTTTTTATGCTAGCTGTGATTGGATGGATTCTTTGATTAGGCTTTTACAAGTTTGTAGCATACATAAAGCATGAAACCCTAATTATCTATTAAAGCTATAACAAACTAATTTCTGGAATTGGTACAAACAAACATATTATAGAAACATAGAGAGGGATCACAGAGATTGTGTACCTAGAAAATGAGGGCATGTCAGACAAGGGTGCTCGCTCTTTTGTCTTGTAAGTTTCTAAAGGATGAAATCTACTGCACCAAGTAATAGAGGGTCTCCAGAGGTTCCCAAATCTAGAAAATAATATCTAGTTAGACAAAGGCACCTGCTCTTTTATCTTGAATATTTGGTGATACTGAAATTCAAAGTTATGCGACGAAATTTGGGTACGGCCACAATAATGGGTTACACTTTCTGGGACATCTTGATTTTGCTGAAATCACATATTTTTAGAAAATATAATGATTTAAGCCTTGAAAGATTCCACTTAAAGGATGTTAATTGAAGAGGGTTTGATCAAACCCCCTTATATTCAAACCCCTTTGGATAGAACCTCGCTAGTTTTAAACTATACCTATAATAGAGTCTCCTCTACACCTATTAAAATGCTGATAAAAAACCACTTTTGATTTACCTTTTGGGGGTTCAAATGAATTCATTTAAAATTTATGTTTTGTAAGTATGTAGTCCTTATTATAAGCTTCCCAAAAAGTATAATTTTAAATATATTTAATTTGATTATTATATTTATTTATTATTTCTTGTGAATGTAGGTTTTTCATCGAACATCAAGTTCTTTGTTCTACACACATGGAAAATTAGTAAATTAGTGAAAAAAATTTGAAAAATATCTATGCCCTAGGTATTGATGTCCTTGTTTCAACAAAAAAAATTGAATTTCGATACATACAAAAAAAGTTATGTTTTACGGAATACGCCTATGTCTAAATTATAATTGGTTTGACTTCAAAACTCGTGCAGGGGCACCATGGCAATTTTTTTTTTTTAATTCTCAATAAAAGCTTAGGTGGAGTTGGATTCATAACTGATGTAATAAGGTCTATTTAAGACCATTTTAGATGCATTTATGGTCGCCTAGGGGCAGAGTTTTAATTATTGCATAATATTAGACAATCTATTTTTAGCATTGTAGTGGATAGGCTATTTTTAGCCTTTTTTTCGCATTTTGAGGAATCTCAATGACCACGGGAGTCATGTAATGATGGAATATGAAGGAAAACATGTTATTTATGTCTCACACAGCTCGAGGCAGAGAGAGAAGAAGTTTTGGAGAGAAAAATGAATAAAGATTTCTAGTTTTCTACACTTTTTTTGTTGTTTCAGAGATTGGTATGGATCTGTATAGAATTTGTAGGACCTACATGTGGTATGGTTGGAAAGATAATGGAATATAATTTATAATGCTTTTTGTTGGATTTAATTTTGTTGTGTTTTCTGAAAGTTATGGTTAAATTAGTGATTGTCATTTCTAGATTTTAGGCCTAATTGGCAGAAGGACAATCCATTTTTTAGGGTTTTCGTACAAAATAACCTACCTTGATTATGAGATATGTTAAATAAGGGACAAATGGGTATTTAAATCAAAATTTTTTTCTTGGAGATCAGGTCTGGTTTGAAAGTTATGGCTGAAAAACCCTATTTGCTACTCCACTTCAAATCTAGTCAAGAGTAGGACAAATCAATATTTGACCTCTATGTTCTAAAACAACCCCACCTGTACTTGAAGTATGTTGTGTAAGAGGATAATAGGTATTCAAAACAGTTTTTAGATCACAGGTTTGAGTTGTATTTTGAAAATTATGTAAAAACAAATATTTGCTGCTCTCATCAAAGCATAGTAGAAGTTTTTTAGAAAAGTCAATTGCTTGTATTGTGTTTGTTTGGGTGAATCCTCCATGCTCTGCATCAATTGGTATCAGAGCTTAGAAAGTATGGGCAAGAGAGTTTGGTGTTTGTGTTTGTACAGGTTGAAAGAACCTGATTGCCAAAAGACTAGGTAAAGGAAAAGAGAAGAAACCTAGGTGAGGCAAAGACAAGAAGAAGCAAGGTTAAAGGGACTTTCTTGAAGAGAAGATGGATTTGTTGAGAAGGTACTTTTAGGATGGAGGTTCACAAAAGAAGAAGCAAGAATAAAAAGAGAGGAAGAGGAAAGAGGAAAAGCTGAGACAAATAGAGGTTGAGAAAGAGATAAGAGAACTAAGACAAGCTTTGGAAGAGATGGAAAAAGATATGGAAATAATAGTTCAGCAATTGCAAAGTTGGCACTTATTAGCAAAGAGGAAGGTTACATGGCCCATCAAGAAAATTGTCCAAAGAAGAAAAAGACAAGCAAGGACAACATCATTAGAGGAAGAGCAAAAACAATCTCAGATAAAGGAAGAGGTAAGCAATGAAGTGGTGAGTACATCTTTGACATCAAGCACTGAAGAAGACAAAGTAGACATGGTGGTGGATGAGCCTTCATTTCATTTTCAGTTGTTTGAGTCTCAAGAGCAATTTGAACAAGTAGAAGGGCATATTATTGTTAATATTGCTAAAAAAGTTGATATTGATAATGAAGTTGTTGATAGGGTTGCTGTTACAGAGTTACAGACCAAGTACTTGCATTTGGATGTTGTTATATTACAAGGATCACCAAAGGAGTGTGAGAAGAAAAGTAAAGAATGCACTATTGGTAATGGTACTAACCAAGTTGTTTTGGTGTATGAATTTGTTATTGTTATTATTCCAGTGCAAGTATCTAGAGATGTAGATAGGAAGAAGCTTATGTCATTTGACAGGCCTAAACGTTTTAGCAAACAGTTGGGGAAGCCCAAAGTGAAGATGAAGACTACATGGAGCTACTTTAAGGAAGAGATAGGGTAGATCACAGAAGGCACCAAGAAGGAGCACTCAAAGTGGATATCTCTTGTTACCCTCAATCCAAGAGGGCTTGGAATTTCTTTTGGTTAGGTGTATGGTGCAGGGGCACCATGGCAAATTTTGTTTTTGTTTTACTCTCAATAAGAGCCTAGGTGGAGTTTGGATTCATAAATGATGTAATAAGGTCTATTTAAGACCATTTTAGATACATTTGTGGTCATCTAGGGGCAGAGTTTTAATTATTGCATAATATTAGACAATGTATTTTTAGCATTGTAGTGGACAAACTATTTTTAGCCTATTTTTTGGCATTTTGAGGAATCTCAATGACCATGGGAGTCATGTAATGATGGAATATGAGGAAAAACACGTTATTTAGGCCTCACACACCTTGAGGCAGAGAGAGAAGAAGTTTTGGAGAGAAAAATGAATAAAGATTTCTAATTTTCTATACTTTTTCTATATTTCTATTGTTTCAGAGATTGGTACAGATCTATACATACTTTGTACAACCTTCATGTGGTATGGTTGGAAATATAAGGGAATCTACTTTCTAATTCTTTTTGTTGCACTCAATTCCGTCATGTTTTGTGAAAGTTATGGTTAAATTAGTGACTGTCATTTCTAGATTTTAGGGTTAATTAGCAGAAGGACAGCCCATTTTTGAGGGTTTCCGTACAAAATAACCTACCTTGATTTTGATATATGTTAAATAATGGCCAAATAGGTATTTAAATCAAATTTTCTTTCTTGGAGATCAGTTCTGGTTTGAAAGTTATGGCCGAAAAACCCTATTTGTTGCTCCACTTCAAATCTAGTCAAGAGTAGGACAAATCAAGATTTGACCTCTATGTTCCAAAACAACCCCACCTACACTTGAAGTATGTTGTGTAAGAGGATAATGGGTATCCAAAATAGTTTTTAGATCACAGATTTGAGTTGTATTTTGAAAATTATGTAAAAAAAACCTATTTGCTGCTCTCATCAAAGCATAGTGGAAGTTTTTGAGAAAAGTCAATTGCTTGTATTATGTTTGTTTGAGTGAATCCTCCATGCTCTGCATCAAAAAAGTAATTAAAAAAAAAATTCAACAAAACATTATGAAACCAAATGCATGCCCTATATATCGGTGTTACCAATCTAAATTTAAAAGAATCAGAATTTTATCCTTTGTAGAAAAAAAGTTATGTGCTACAGAATACACATCACTTTAAAAAATGTTGTTTACTATTAAAAACTAGTTATCAAAAGAGATGCAAAAAAATTTACAATTTAACTCTAATTTTTTTAAAAAATATATATTTATAATCTACAAATAAAATCTCACAAATCACTAGTTTGCATCATCTTCAAATTCCTAACGGTTTAGAGTCTATAGGTTTCAGAAAGTGAAGATTTAGTTTAAAATGTTGATTTCAATGTCAAGTTTGGCCAAAAAGTGTAACCCATTATTGTGGGATGACCCAACTGTATCTACAATGTTCGTCTTTCTGCCACTCCATTCTGTTGAATATTTTCGAATACAACCCACACATACAAAAGGAGGAGAAATATGGTTGTGGCTATATAGGATCTTGCTTCAGTCAAGCCCCGTTTTCAATATTCCTACCTCAACAATAGCCAATGATAAAGATCTATAGATGTGTGTGCTCATATATCATATGTGTATGCAGAAAATGCAAAACCCTAGATGACTCAAGCATTAAGGAAAGATCAACACTTTGTTTCACTCAAGGAAACAACAACATCATCTTAAGGAGATGAGAGGAATGAAGACTCGTAGAACAAGAAGGCAAGGTAGCCGTATCCATAGAGGATTCCCAAGCTCAAGTTGGAGGTTTCAACCCTTCTTCCGATCATACAAAAGGTTTTACAAACCCTAGGAAGAGCAAGATAGTCTTAAGATTTTGATTCCTAATCTCCATCGAATATCTCCATGATAGCAATCTTCAATATCTTCAAAGAGCTTCAACAAGTTGTTTATCTTCAATAGAAAAAATGAGAGTTTTGGCATAGAAAGCTTGCATGTAGATTGTGTGTGATAAAATGATTTTCAAATTTCTTTAACTACCTAACCTTAAAAATTCAAATATTTGAAATAACGTGTCGACATCATGTGAAAAATGAAATTTTTTAATGGAATCCCGAGGTGCACGGCGGGAGCTAACACCCCCCCCCCAAAATTTAAAAAACCAAAAAATAGGGCAGGACAAGGGTGCGGACGCCCTTATCTAGGCCCTGATTTTTCCATCAGGTCTGTATCAAGGAGGTCAAGGATGCCTAGAATCCAAAGTTTCTTTTCAGATTCAGTCAACAATTACTTTAGAATATGACATTTCTTCGGTTAGCTATAGGTTAATCAGGGTTCAAGGAGGTCAGAAATAAACAGGTTGAAAGGACACCAAAGGAGAGGAGCTAAACCATGATAAATTGTGCCATTCCATATAGGAGGACAATTTTTGACATAAAACTCACCCTATGGGCATATTGCACTAGCAATTTGTATTCTTATTAGGTAAACTTCTTATTCTTTGGTTTATGGTACTAAGGCCATCGTGTTTCTGAGTTAGAGATTCCACAATTGTGAGTAAACATCTAGGTCATTTATTGATAATGATACATACATGAAACACCAAATGCTAGAAGAGCTAGAGATATTGGATGAGCAGCATGTTCATGCGGTAGATAATTTGAGAGTTTATCAATGACAATTGAAGAAAATTTACAATAAGGGTATCATAGAAAGAGATTTTGTGATTGGTAAGTTGGTCTTTCAAGAAAATCCTAAAAATCTAAATTAAAGAGAATATTTAAGGTGTAATTTTTAGGATTTAGTGTGATATTCACTTGCAATCTTATGTATAATGTATATGTCTCCAACATTCTTGGAATGGGGTACTTGGATATCCATGATATGTTGAGAGAGATTATTATTTAATTATTATTCTCGTATGTACTTGGAATATTGTTGTAATGGAGTTACAGTCATCACTTATCAATGTAACTGTCCACCTCTCTCATGGAGTGCTTAGAAGTTACATTGGGATGAATGGAGCATAGATTGTCATTGTAGACACTTAAAAATGTCCTAAGCCTATGAGCAACATTTTCATGCAAATTACTCCCTAATGTTGCATTCCTCTATTAATTAAATAATCTTTAATTATTTAATAATTCATTTTTTCCATTTTCTAATCTATAATTAAATAAATTTTATTTATTTAATTATTCATCTATTTTTCCTCTATTTTCTTCTATAATTAAATAATTATTTTTAAGTATTTAATTATTCATTATCCTATTTCTCCATTACCCAACTAATTTAAATAATAAAATATTTATTTAAATACTAGCCCTCACCTTTTAATTAAATAAATCATATTTATTTAATTAAGTTTCCCACTCATTCCTCATTCAAATTAATTAAATAAATTGCAAATTTATTTAATTGATGCACTCCCACCTCATCCTTTATCCAAATAAAATAATCCCACTTTTATCTCCTTGTGGAGGGAAACCCTATTCAATCTCAACTGTTCACATCACTCAAGTCAACTCTCAATCTTCACCCTTCATTTGAACTCAAGCCTTCTATAAAAGAAGCCCTCCAACCTCATTTCAGCTACAACCATAGTCATAGTCTTCAAGATTTTGCCATCATTTCATATTGAGCTTCTCATGAATCTTGTATGTCTGCAAATCTGAGAGCAAATTTAGAGCAAAGTTAAGAAGAGCAATGGAGGAGAGCCAAGGTTAGCATAGAGATTTAGATATAGTTGTTGTTATCATATGATTTCTATTATGATTTTGTATTCCATTAAAGGATTAGGGCTTTTAGCTTGGATTTATATAGTTTGTGGTTGCTATGAATGATTCAGGCTTGTTTCCTAATTTTTCCTGATCTACATTGGTGAACCTAACGTGAATCTATTCGTATTTTGTGTAAATTTGATGAATTAGGGTTTTGCAGACAGTGCGACACATTTGCTGAATCTAAAACCTCAATTGACGAATCTTGCACTGCAACTGTAGACTTCTACGTCGCATCTGAACATCCCTGAGATGCATTTGCTCTATAGACAACCATATATGTCGCTTGCGATGCCGCACTTGTCTATTGTTTGACAGGGATCATTGTTGTTTAACTTTGTTTGCTGTTAACTTTGTTTGCAGGGTTTTGTTGGTCTTTTTGATCAATTTCCAGTGTCTTTGTGTTTCTCTGATACCCTAACAATGATTATACAATATTAGGGTTTTTTGTGCTCACCATTAGGGTTTTTACCTGGACTATTTTTATCAAGTTTCATATGTTTTTGATGACCAAGTAATAGTGTGATATAGTTGAAGCATTTTGTACCTCAATCATCATGTTCTCTGACACACTTGTAGCTTCCAACAATGCATTTGACTGCTGATGATGGTTTTCTAAATCTTTTGAGACATTTGTTGTTAATCTTGTTTTGCAAGGGGTTTTAAATGCTTTTCTGATCAATTGTAATACTTTATCTATTTATCTAACCCCCTGATAATCAATTGACATCATTAGGGTTTTGGGTATACCTTTAGGGTTTGATGTTTGATGGTCTTTTGGTAGATTTCAAGCATCCTTGGATCATTGTTCTTTTGCTTGCAGAAATCTGATTGATTTATAGTGATTATTTATCTTTCTAACATCCGAACAGTGACTTTGCAATATTAGGGTTTCATATTTGTCATTAGGGTTTCAGGTTCAGACTGTCTTTTATCAGGTTTGTTGTGTTTTTACTTCTAGGAACAGTACAACGCATTTGACGAATCCTGCACCGCAGTCGCTAAATTCTATGACGTAGTCACTAGTTTCTATGTCGCAGTCGCAGTATCCTACGATGCATTTGTCTAACAGAGAGCTGCATCTGAAGCATCCTACGATGCAACTGACAGTTTTTATGTTGTATTTGAGTCTTCTTGCACCGCACCTAACTGCCATACAAAAAGGGAGTTTTTAATTTGTCATTTTTCATCTTTTCTGTTACATACAGTAGGGCATAAGCTTTCTGTTACTGATATTTGGTTTGCAGCTGTGTGGCAACCACTGGAGGAAGACATTTCATCAAAACTATTAATCCATTTATTGCAGGGATCCATTTGTGTGTTTGCATTTTTTAAGATAGGAATATTTAGATTTGGTGCACTAAAAAGAACTTGTGTGTTTTAAGATAGGAACATTTGAATTTGGTGCATTAAAAAGAATAAGTGTTTGTTGTGTTTGGTGCACTCGCACATTTGTGAGTCATGTCCACTGAAAGTGTGTCCATCTATTGTTTCATCTTCCCTTGTATACGAGTCTAGGGTAACGAAAATAGTACATTGTGTTGACTTGAGTATCCTCTCCCCACGCTATATGCGGTCTTGGGTGATGAGAAATAGAAACACCATGTTGTCTTGAGTGCTTCCCTTTACTATGATCTTGGGTCCAGGAGAACATAGCAGCACAGTATTGTTTGAGTATCCTCTCCCCTTGCACTATGTGCGATCTTGGGTGAGGATAAAGAACAATACACAAGCTTTCCTTTTTTTAGTAGATGGCCTACCTGGGAGTTCACCCTAGGGTTTGACCACAAGCACATATCTCCAGCGGGCTATATAAAGGGGAAAAAATTGAAAAGTGAGCTCAATCCACTTGTGCCATAAGGGGTGGTCCTTGCGGTCCTGGGTGATTTCGGACGTGGGTTTGAGATTTCGGTCTCCCATTGCTACTATGTCATGGTGTTATTAGGAGTCCCCCCACTACAAACCAATGTTGTAGAAGCCTAAGACCTATTGGGTGTTTACTATAGTGGTGCAAGGAATGTGAACGGTACCCTAAAGTTACTTACCACGTAGGGTTCTTGGTTGAGGTGACACAGTTCCTTGTTTGGTCCCAAACCTTTCAATGTGAGAGGTGTCAAGATGGTCTAGGATCTTGGCACACTCTAGTTACCCATTCCATTTACTCCTATCTAAAATCATTGAAAGGTGAGGTAAGCTCACTATAGTAGACAACCTTTACTACTAGCTAAGTTGTGCTAGCTTTATTGTTTGTGAACCAAGGCCGAGCCTGTTTTATGGTAGAAAACTTGCAAAATACCATACCTCCTCAAAGTCAAGATTCAAAAATAGCCAATATTGGTATGGCAAGTGTGTTGGCGTTTCAATTCGCACCTCTGGTATACGATTTGGCAATGAATAGCTATGCACAGATAAACTGCTCTCCTATTGGAAGGGGGAGTTCCCTTTCTTGCTGATGTTCGCTGAAAAGATAACTAGAATGAAACTTTGCCTATCTTCTTTTTGATTCTCAGCTGCAGAGCACAAGGTTATAAAACTCTAAACGCTGCAGAAGAGGTTTTTCCTTTTTAAAACTTCTACTACAACTAGCATAGACTAATGACGCTTTCAACCTCCTGAGTAAATTCAGAGCAAAGGGAATTGAAAGTGAACAGGGAATGATTGTTAACACAAAAACTCAAGTAGTTTTCCTCCAGATTTACACCACAAGACTAAGAGTACTTTAATGATGAAAGCTGAAAATGAAAGCCACAGAAGCTACACATCTGACGACGAAAACTTGATGAATCGATATAGAATATCAGAGCAAAGTAGGCATGAGATTTCTATTCAATATCAGAAAGTTTAATACAACTCCAGGACAACAATACTGCAGTAAAAGGTAGGCATACAGTAAGCGATCAAACACCGGAGAACACTGAACACAAAGTGAACAAACACCTGGAATAACAATGTTTGCAGGCTAGAATACGCATAGCAAATTTTGTTATCACAAAAGTCATTACAAACAATGGGCAAGGATGCCCTTATTTATACTAAAATCAAAGGAGTAGGGAACCCTAAAATCTCCTTGATTAACCCTAACTTGCCAACTCACAATCTTTATTACTATTCTAAGACAAAGATACAATAAACAAATGCTTTAAAGCAATCTGCTTTAAAGCAAAGAAGATTCCAACTATCACAAAGTCATTTCTTTCTAAATATAGGATGGATGAGCTTAGGATGAAAGCACATGCTTTAAAACAAAAAGCATATGTTTTAAAGCTGCTTTCTTTTGAAATGCATCCTCATCAACATTCTTGCTTTTTGGTGATGTCATCCGTTGATATTCTTTTGTTAATTTCTTCTAAAAAAGCTGATTCTGAGCAAAAAAAGCTAGCACATGGGTTTTGTAGGCAATTCTGTTTTGAAGCAACCCAGATCGTCAGATTTTGGAAAAGCGGAGATTTTCTCGAAAAAGAGGGAAAAAAGTAGTTTCTTGAAAAAAACACAACTCCCAATCTTCAAGAGGATAATAATCTAGATGGACCCATCTCGACGAAAACTAAAAAAGCTCTGGTCAGATTTCTGAAAAATGATCCCCTTGAAACAAGGATCCTGAAAAAGCAAGCCTCTCTTCTTCCTCAACCCGAAACTATGAAGAACACTGAAAAAACACCTAGTTTGGGTCTTCGAATCTTCATTGAAATAAAAATAAAATCTTTCCTCTGGATGCAACCTGCAAAAGATAATGAAATAAAGAAGCCCAAAGCTTGTCTTTATAAATTTTTTGGTCGAAAAAGCAGCTTTATTTGTGTGAGAAGAAAACTTCACCCTCATCCATGAAGAAAGCATCTTTTAAGGCATAAATCCAAGTGGATGTCTTTGAATAGGAAGAATCCCTATTTTGTAGGAGCCTATGGCTTCATGTGCAAGATGACAAAAAATATCTTCTTTGATGATGTCATCGAATGCGTGAGTTGGAAGAAGTGTTAACAAAATTTTCTTCATTTTCGACACTTCAACACTCGTTTTGACTTAAATATGGCCTGTCTCTGACTTTGACAAGGTGGAAAAATGTCATCATTGACTGAAAAAGCTAATTGATCCTGACATTTTGGAGATTGATCAACTAAGATTCCATCCCCTGTCTTGGTTCGATGATCTGACATCGTTTGACCAAGTTTGACCTTCCAGAAACTGCCAACGGGAGAAGATTGGTAACAAGGCATGTCAGAAAACACTGAAAACACAAAAATATTCTAACACTGCTCAAGATGGGTGCCCCAAGCCTCCTAGGGCACCCAGTTTCCCAACACTTAGCCATTTTTTTAGTTTTTTCAACTTTTTCAATTTCTTGGTTTGCGTGCGCGTTCCGGAGGCACAGGACCCCTGTTTGATTGTCAATTTCTAACAACTAGGATTAAAATGAGTTTGATGATTTGGAAAATATGAAAGCCTAATGAAAACTAAGTTGATTGTACCTTCCGTTTGCCTCGAAAAATGTGCCAAACTGATCAACACTGAACCGGAGTAGGCTGACGGAAGGAGATTTACGTTTTTCAAGCAAAACATGAAAAATAATCTAACACTGGATATTTTGGGCACCCCAAGCCTCCTGGGGCGCCCAGTTTGTCAACACTTAGCCATTTTTAAAAAAATTGTCAATTTTGTACCTTTTCTCGATTTCTGTGCCGACAGCTCCTGTTCGATCTTCAATTTCGATCGTTCTGATGACTGTCGAGGCAGGATGGAGGGTGATCTGAGTAGTTTGAACATATCTGTGATGAAATCCTGGTTTTGATTAACTTTTGACCAAGTTTGACCAATCAGAAAAGAGCTGACAAAAGCATTTTTGACATTTCTTGAAAAACGTGAAAAAAAATAACACAGGAGAGGATGGGCGCCCCAAGCCTCCTGGGGCACCCAGTTTCACCAGACTTAGCCATTTTTATGATTTTCCAGCTTTTCCATTCACCTTGAATCCATCTTGCATCATTTTGCGTGCATCATCGAGTCGACGGTCGTTTATCGATTTTGCGCCGTTGAAACAGCATTGGAAACTCGTCGAAGAGTTCTGGCAGGTGAACTTTTCTGTGTTGATGACTTTCAAGCTCATGCTTCACCTTGTGAAAATGCAAAAATGACCCAGTAGAGAAAACTTGGTCATTTGAAGATTCCGTTTGAACTGCGCCAATCGTGAAGCAAAATCGACCAATGAGAATCGAGTGCGACACTTGATTTGGAGATTCTATTTTTAGAAACTTTCTATTTTTAGAAAGTTTTGCCAACATCCATATCTCAAGAAACCCAAAAAACGTAACTTGACGTCTATTTTTAGAAATTTCTATTTTTAGAAATTTTGCCTTTTTAACTTTTTGACGAAAAATTTTCTAGACTTGTTTCAAAATGCCTTGATGAAGCAAAAAATTTGGTTGGGTACAACAATTGGCTCTGTCTGGGGACCATGGCAGATACTTACGGCATAGGAGAACCGAGAATCTCTAGACTTTTGCAAGTTGGACTAGTGCCTTATCAGTTGGGCAATAGAGTCAGGTTACATTCCCAATCACCTAGAACAAGAAATTTCTCCTACATCACCTAAGACCTGACTTCCTAAAAACACCTAGGGAGTTGGAACTTCACAACACACAAGGAACACAACTGTCACATTACGGAAAGGGGAAAAACATTATGACATCATGATCACATCACAGAAAGGGGAAACACATTACGAGAACAAAAAGTGTTTGGAATTACTCCATCCCTGAAGGGATGAAGTCTTTCAAATGGAATCCACTGTAAGGTAGTGGAAGGAGTCTGCCATCCAAGTGTGTGAGAATATAAGTATTCTCCCCTACAAACTCATGGATCTTGTATGGCCCTAGCCATAAGGAATCAAACTTTCCATGCATTCCTTTGGGCTCATGTCTTTTATCCCATAGTAGGACTTGATCACCGATCTCGAAGTCTCGCTGGCGAGCCTTCTTATCAAATATTTTCTTCACTCATTCCTGGTGATGAGTGATTCTGTCTACAACCTCCACCCTTTCTTCTTCTAGCTTCATCAGATACAGGATGCCCTTCTCAATAGGATCTTTGAACACATCATCTTCAATTGCGGTCGCCAGCTTCAAAGCAGACAACTCTAGTGTGATAGGTAGCATTACTTCTGTACCGTATAGAATGACGAAAGATGAAGTACCAATAACTCTCTTGGGGGTGATTCTATCAGCCCAAAGAGCATCATAAAGCTTCTTATGCCAAGCCTTTTGATTAGAATCAACTAGCTTGTGTATGATAGTGACTATGTTTTTGTTTGACGATTTGGCTTGTCCATTACCCTGAGGGTAATAATCTGATGAATGTGACAACATGGTGCCATGATCATAACAAAACTCTAGTACTTCTTCGGATGAGAAACATGTTGCATTATCAATCACTATCTTGCGTGGTACCCTGAATCTTGAAATAATGTTCTCTTTCAGAAAGTCGCAAACAACTTCTGAGGTAGCCCGCTTGGTTGGAATAGCTTCGACCCACTTAGTGAAGTAATTTGTACCTGTAAGGACATAAATATGCCCCTTACTAGAATGTGGGTGGATAGGGCCAATGAAATCCAATCCCCATTGCTGAAATGGACCATCAATAATTACTGGTTTGAGCGGAATGGCCGCTAGCTTGAGTTTGCCAACAAACTGTTGACAGATCTGACATTTTGACACCCATTCATATGCATCACGAAACATAGTTGGCCAATAAAATTGTGCTTGCAGGATCTTGAACGCAGTAACTCTTGATGAAAAGTGACCCCCACATGCTTGACTATGAAATGCATCCAGCAAACGTTGTTGTTGATCTTTGTTGATGCATAACAAAAGTGTTCCATCAAGCCCTTGCTTGTATAGAACATCATTGCAAAGCACAAACTTTTGTGCTTTCAACTTTAATGTTCTCTTCTGCGGTTTGTCCATGTGAATTGGACAATCTCTGTAGGTCAAATAGTATACAATTTCTGTATACCATTCGTTAGCAGAATCAACAAATAGGACCATAGGAAGATCCTCTTTAGTTTCATTTTCAGATTCACCATCAGTCTGGTGTTTTAGATCACCGTCTTTTGCCATCAATTGACATAGACCTCTGCCATGGACAAGTTTTGTTGGCTTAATCTCCAAATCGTATTCTTGGACCCTTGCGACCCAGTTACCTCTCCTAGTACCCATCTCCTGCTGAGTTAGCACACTCTTAACTGCTGGATCAGTGACATATACCGTTGTGTGAGCAGACAAAATATAGAATCTAAAATTCTTTACCACTCTCATGACTGCATATGCGTTCTTTTCTATTTGAGAATACCGCATCTCACTATCTTTGAAACTGCTTATCATGAAAGCAATTGGAGACTCAGCATCTTCATTCAACCTTTGTGTCAATATGGCAGACATGGTATGTTCAGATGCATAACAGTAAAGAATGAAGTCTTTAGTAAAATCAGGACGGACTAACACTGGCGTTTGGCTAATGGCTTCCTTGATTGCGACAAACGCCTTCTTACCTTCATCTGTCCATTTGAAAGTAGATGTTTTCTTCATCATAGCTGATATATCCTTTGTAAGTTCTGAGAAATCTGTTATAAACCTTCGTATGAAATTTATTTTACCGAAGAAGGAGTGCACACCAGTTTTGCTTGTTGGTAGAGACAAATTTTTGATAGAATCAACCCGACTAGGATCAATCTGTGTTCCCTCCTTGGAAACAATATGGCCCAGCAGTTTACCCTCCGTTACTGCAAAGATGGATTTCTTAGGATTCAAAGAAATCTCGTGATATCTACATCTTTTGAACACTTTCACCAAGTTGTCAAAATGGTCTCCTCATGTTTTAGAGAAAACCATGAGATCATCGAGGTAAACAACGATCAACTTGTTCTTCAAATCTCCAAATGCCAAATCCATAGCTCTTTGGAATGTGGCACCAGCATTGATGAGGCCGAAAGGCATCCTTTCATAAGCAAACGTACCCCATGGGGTGGTGAAAGCTGTCTTGAACTGATCTTCCTGGGCCACAGTGATTTGTTATATCCAGAAAAACCATCAAGCAATGATAACATCTCTGAACCGATGACTATTTGCAGTGTGTGCTCCATGATTGGTAGAGGATAATTATCCTTGAGAGATGATTGGTTCAAGTTCCTGAAATCCATGCAGATTCTGATTTCACCATTTTTCTTGTGCACAGGAACTATGTTTGACACCCATGTTGAATGCTGAATTGGAAATATTATCTTTGCATCCACCATCTTTTGGATCTCCGCATAAATCATATCTTGAATCCATGGATTGTAATATCTTTGTTTCTGCTTGAAAGGCTTTGTATCAAGTTTTAATGGAATGGTGTGAGACAATTTGACGGGTGTGAAGACCTTCAACTCTTCGTATGACAAGGCAAAAACATCTCGGTATTGTCTAAAAAGAGAGATAAACTTCTCGCTTTCTTCCTCTGTACAACACTTGCCTATATTAACAAGCATAGGTTTGTTGTCTGAACCAATGTTCACCTGATGATGCTCTGCAGAGGTCTTATCATCAATTCTTCTTTGATTTTGGATATACCTATTATGTCTGTCAAATATATCCTCCAAGGATACAAGACCCTTAGGGATTTTATTTCCTTTCAACTAGATAATACCCGAATCTGCCTCTTCTACTACTTTGGCATCCCTTGGAGTTTCCACCGAAGTTTCTTCAAACCATCCTTCAAAAGACGAGAGGAATGAATTAGATTCATCTTTGTTGTCTTCAGTATTTTTTATCTCAGTTGTTGATTCTCTGAAAGGAGCCGAACTTCCCTCAAAGAAAAGCCCTTTGAAATTATCTTCCATAACGAGAAATTCTTTGATGTGATCATCATCATCGAAGATTTGCCAGTTGTCACAATTATCAGGGACAGCTGGCCTGTATATTAGCTCAATAGCAAATGCATTCTAACGAAAATCAGAATGAGGCATGAAAAGTGAAGCAGATACTGCTAGGGCATCTGCTTTGCTATTCTCCAAGCGTGGGATATATCGGATGTCAAAGGCCTCAAACCAATCGATTGCATTCCACACCCTATATCTGTAATGTCGAAGGCGATCTTTTTTCACTTGAAATTGTCCCCTGACCTACTTCACGATTAGTTCTGCATCACCTTCAACTCTAAGTAGTTTAATACCCATATCCTTTGCATTCTTGAGACCTAACAAAAGCGCCTCATACTCCGCTGTATTATTTGTGCACTCAAATTGTAAACGGTATGCAAAAGGATACAAACGACCATCAGGAGAAATTATCACAACCCCTTTTCCCGAGCTGGCGGTTGAACAACTTTTGTCAAATTGTAAAGTCCATACCTTTGGATCTTCTTTTGATTTGTCAATCACATGGACAACCTCCTAATTTTCTTCAGTTATTTCAGACAGCATAACATATGTACCAGGACCCGTTTCTTGATATAACACTTGTGCTTGAGGATCCTGAGATTTCACCACCGTGAACCATAACTTGGTTTTTGGTTCCAATTTGAAATTACCTTTCTTTAAAGGAATGGTAGCAGATAACCAATCCAATTGTATTTCTCCTCCAAGATCTTTGCAGAAAATTCTACTTAGCAGCATCCCATAGCTGGCTGGAATGTCAGCTACCAAGATAGTCATCATTATTTTCTTCTCTGGGCAAGCTGCTAATCAAACTTGAGCATCCTTCAATTGTCCAACCAATGGCATTGATTTAGACTCAAGCGAATAACACTTGTCATGCATTTTGGTGCATGAGAGTCCCAAAGCGTTCATTACCTGTAAAGGCATGACGTTGTCTAAGGCTCCTGAATCAATGATACAATTGCTCAATTTATAACCTCCTATATATAGAGAAATATAGAAGGGCTTTGGCTTCTCTCCTGCCGGAACAGAAGATTCTAGCAATGTGGGCTGCATGACAGTATCTTTCTCGACATACTTGACAATTCTATCCAGTTGATCTGGATGGTCTTGAAGATATTCCAGCTGAGAAATCTGCACCTTTGTCTTCATCATGGAATCGACTATATCAAAATTTGTTGAAGATGAATTTTGAGCAGTCTGAACACTTTCACGTGATGGTTGAGCATTGGAAGTGGAAGCCACTTCCTTCTCCTTTTCTTTTGGTCTTTGTGTATTCTCTCCTTCCTTCTGTGCTTTAAAATGTTGAGTACGTGTAAACACAGGGGTTGAAAGATTTTCATGATTCATTGCAAGAGAATATTGATGAAAATCGTCTTGTTCTACCTTCATTATAACGGGTTCATTCTGGAAGCATCCCGTGGTAGAGTCACCATCGAAGTTATCCATCTATGGTAAGACAACATTCGCACTTGGGGAAGGAACAATGTTTGAAATAAGTGCAGCATCAGCATATCCCATGATTTGATTCATCCTTAAATTTTTAGGACACGTGGCTCCAGTATGTGCATCACTCTCATGAAAGGAACAAAACACTGCATTTTGAGCAGCATCAATTGCTTGCCTTGGTGGTGGTGCTGGCAACCTGGGCCTATAGTTATTGAAAGGCTGAAAATTGTTCCTCTTAGACTGATATGGTTGTTGAGGTTGATACTGTTGCTATGGTTGGTATTGTTGTTGCGACGACTGATACTGCTGTTGCACGGGTTGCCCCTGAGTAGGCAACTGTCTCTTCATGATAGTCACTTCATTTGCTACCTTATGTAGCAGTGGATCTGCAGAACTCTGAACTAGAGGCCTGATTGAATCCGTTTTCATCTTGCTACAGGTAATCATGTCGTCCTCTAACTTGATAGCATTTTCTTGTGCATTGGATAATTCTGTTTCATTAGTCGATCTCAAAAAGAAGGCTATCTTAGAAGGAAGAGCGTTAATGAAACTGCTCAACAGAATTTGCGGAGATGGATTAAGAGTATGAGAAAGATGTGTAACTAGGTGATTAAACCTTGCCACAAACTCCCTCATTGGTTCATTATTTTCCATCTTTGAATTTGAGAGTTGGGTGAACAATCTGTGACCATCTTCGGCAGGCTTGAACCTTGCCAAGAATTTCTAGCTCATAGTTGCCCAACTTGTAATGATTCCTGATTCCAGATGATTGAACCAATCAGCAGCATTTCCCGCAAGAGTCTCAACAAAGAGACGCACGGCAACATCTTCATGTGATACATGCAAAATAGCGCAAGCTGTTGTGAATGCAGAGATTTGTTCATCAGGATGTTGAGTTCCATCGCCATGGAACTGAGGAAAGTGCTTCCTTGACCCCTTTGGTAAATCATGATGTGCTTGTAGGGCCAAAGGTCCAATGTTATTACCCCAAAGCAATGGTGGCGGTCGCCTTTGATTTGGATCATTGTGATTGTTGTTATTTGCATCACCCATTGCTCTAGGCTGGATTATTGGTTCTTCTTGTAATTCTTCCTGCTTGACTTCAAGAACTATCTGAATTTCTCGAGCTATGTTGGATGCTTCTCCAATTTTTTGTAGAATTAAGATCTTGAAAGAAAGGATTCGTAGCACTGCCTTTTCCCTTTCTTGAATAAACCCTATGAGCCAGGATTATCTACTGCCACACGGGAGATGATAATACAGGTCTTCTTGCTGCAAGATCCGCTTTGTGTTCTTCTTCGTCAAGGATAGCAGCTGAGTTTCTCCACTGATCAGGACTTTCCTTTTGCGCAAATATGAAACTTCTAAGGCTGCTAATGATGTCTGTTTGCTCTCCTTCCACTCGTACAAGATTTGTTTGAATAACAGGTGGTGTAAGATTTAGTTGTTGAACTGGAGCAGAAGGATGCCAGAGAGTCATTACCGTGTCATAAGCCTAAGCTTGCTTGAAGTTTTATGCCTCATGCCCCACGATGGGCGCCAGAAAACTGTTGGTGTTTTAATTCACACGTCTGGTATGCGATTTGGAAACGGACAGCTATGCACAGATAAACTACTCTCCTATTGGAAGGGGGAGTTCCCTTTCTTGCTGATGTTTGCTGAAAAGATAACTAGAATGAAACTTCGCCTATCTTCTTTTTGATTCTTAGCTGCAGAGCACAAGGTTATAAAACTCTAAACGCTACAGAAGAGGTTTTTCCTTTTTAAAACTTCTACTGCAACTAGCATAGACTAATGACGCTTTCAACCTCCTGAGTAAATTCAGAGCAAAGGAAATTGAAAGTGAACGGGGAATGATTGTTAACACAAAAACTCAAGTAGTTTTTCTCCAGATTTACACCACAAGACTAAGAGTACTTTAATGATGAAAGCTGAAAATGAAAGCCACAGAAGCTACACATCTGACGATGAAAACTTGATGAATCGATATAGAATATCAGAGCAAAGTAGGCATGAGATTTCTATTCAATATCAGAAAGTTTAATACAACTCCAGGACAACAATACTGCAGCAAAAGGTAGGCATACAGTAAGCGATCAAACATCGGAGAACACTGAACACAAAGTGAATAAACACCTGGAATAACAATGTTTGCAGGCTAGAATTGGCACAACAAATTTTGTTATCACAAGTCATTACAAACAATGGGCAAGGATACCCTTATTTATACTAAAATCAAAGGAGTAGGGAACCCTAAAATCTCCTTGATTAACCCTAACTTGCCAACTCGCAATCTTTATTACTATTCTAAGACAGATACAATAAACAAATGCTTTAAAGCAATCTGCTTTAAAGCAAAGAAGATTCCAACTATCACAAAGTCATTTCTTTTTAAATATAGGATGGATGAGCTTAGGATGAAAGCACATGCTTTAAAACAAAAACCATATGTTTTAAAGTTGCTTTCTTTTGAAATGCATCCTCATCAACATTCTTGTTTTTTGGTGATGTCATCCGTTGATATTCTTTTGCTGATTTCTTCTAAAAAAGTTGATTCTGAGCAAAAAAAGTTGGCACATGGGTTTTGTAGGCAATTCTGTTTTGAAGCAACCCAGATCGTCAGATTTTGAAAAAGCAGAGATTTTCTCAAAAAAGTGAGAAAAAAGTAGTTTTCTGAAAAAGCACAACTCCCAATCTTCAAGAGGATAATAATCGGGATGGACCCATCTCGATGAAAACTAAAAAAGCTCTGGTCAGATTTCTGAAAAATGATCCCCTTGAAACAAGGATCCTAAAAAAACAAGCCTCTCTTCTTCCTCAACCTGAAACTATGAAGAACACTGAAAAAACACCTGGTGGGTCTTCGAATCTTCGTTGAAAGAAAAATAAAATCTTTCCTCTGGATGCAACCTGCAAAAGATAATGAAATAAAGAAACCCAAAGCTTGTCTTTATAAATCTTTTGGTCGAAAAAGCAACTTTATTTGTGTGAGAAGAAAACTTCACCCTCATCCATGAAGAAAGCATCTTTTAAAGCATAAATCCAAGTGGATGTCTTCGAATAGGAAGAATCCCTATTTTGTAGGAGTCTATGGCTTCATGTGCAAGATGACAAAAAATATTTTTTTTGATGATGTCATCGAATGCGCGAGTTGGAAGAAGTGTTAACAAAATTTTCTTCATTTTCGACACTTCAACGCTTGTTTTGACTTAAATATGGCCTGTCTCCAACTTTGACAAGGTGGAAAAATGTCATCATTGACTGAAAAAGCTAACTGATCCTGACATTTTGGAGATTGATCAATTGAGATTCCATCCCCTGTCTCCGTTCGACGATCTGACATCATTTGACCAAGTTTGACCTTCCGGAAACTGCCAATGGGTGAAGATTGGTAACAAGGCATGTCGGAAAACACTGAAAACACAAAAATATTCTAACACTGCTCAAGATGGGTGCCCCAAGCCTCCTGGGGTGCCCAGTTTCCCAACACTTAGCCATTTTTTTAGTTTTTTTAACTTTTTCAATTTCTTGGTTTGCGTGCGCATTCCAGAGGCACGGGACCCCTGTTTGGTTGTCAATTTCTAACAACTGGGATGAAAATGAATCTGATGATCTGGAAAATATGAAAGCCTGATGAAAATTGAGCTTATTGTACCTTTCGTTTGCCTCGAAAAATGTGCCAAACTGATCAACATTGAATCAGAGCGGGCTGACAGAAGGAGATTTGCATTTTTTGAGAAAAACATGAAAAATAATCTAACATTGGAGAGTTTGGGCACCCCAAGCCTCCTGGGGTGCCCAGTTTGTCAACACTTAGCCATTTTTTCAAAAATTGTTAATTTTGTACCTTTTCTCGATTTCTTTGCCGACAGCTCCTGTTTGATCTTCAATTTCGGTCGTTCTGACAACTGTCGAGGCAGGACGGAGGGTGATCTGAGTAGTCTAAACATATCTGTGATGAAATCTTGGCTTTGACTAACTTTTGACCAAGTTTGACCAACCGAAAAAGAGCTGACGGAAGCATTTTTGATGTTTCTCAAAAAATGTGAAAAAAAAACTAACACAGGAGAGGATGGACGCCCCAAGCCTCCTGGGGCACCCAATTTCACCAGACTTAGCCATTTTTATGATTTTCCAGCTTTTCCATTCACCTTGAATCCATCTTGCATCGTTTTGCGTGCATTGTCGAGTCGACGGCCGTTTGTCAATTTTGCGTCGTTGAAACAACGTTGGAAACTCATCGAAGAGTTCTAGCAGGTGAACTTTTCTATGTTGATGACTTTCAAGCTCATGCTTCACCTTGTGAAAAAGCAAAAATGACCCAGTAGAGAAAACTTGGTCATTTGAAGATTCTGTCTGAACTGCGCCGATCGTGAAGCAAAATCAACCAATGAGAATCGAGCGCGACACCTGATTTGGAGATTCTATTTTTAGAAACTTTCTATTTTTAGAAAGTTTTGCCAACATCCATAGCTCAAGTAACCCAGAAAACCTAACTCGACGTCTATTTTTAGAAATTTCTAAAAATAGAAATTTCTATTTTTACAAATTTTGCTTTTTTGACTTTTTGACGAAAAATTTTCTAGACTTGTTTCAAAATGCCTTGATGAAGCAAAAAATTTGGTTGGGTACAACAAAGTGTTTGTTGTGTTTTTTGATCATCAAAACAAACTACCCAAAACATAAGAAAAATCACTTAGAAACCCTAATTTTAGGTCACAGACAACAATACACCGCAACTATCAAGTTTGACAACGCAACTATAGAATCTTGCAATGCCATTGACACATTCTGCAATGCAACTAATAAATAGAACACCGCAATTGAGACATCATGAGTCGCAACTGTACAATTCTACAATGCATCTGTAGCTTTTGACACCACAATTGAAGCCTGTAGCGATGCCTCTGCCTGAGAAAAAAAATTTTGGGGAACATTTGAGCATTCACATTCCTTATCTGATATGAACAGTGACCATATGTTAATACCTGAGACTTGTCAGTTTTAGTCAGCTCATCCATTGCATTTTTTTAGGATAGTTTGCATTGCTTAGTTGCCCTTCCTCAATCCATTTTCTTAGCTTGCCTTGCATTGTCAAAATCAACCTTCCTCATTTTAGATCATCCTTAGTTTTAGTCTCCTTTGGGACTTGAAAATAGGAAACTTGTCATACTTGATCATACCTTCGTTACAAACTTGGATTGTTTAAGACCTTGTCATTCTCTATCCATAATGAATCAACAAGCTGGACCTCAAACTCATGTGTCTAGTTTAGACTCACTTCAATTAATCATCATTCCTTTAGCACTATCCTTTTAAGGTCTTGACATTCCAATTAGTCACTTTGGTATATAATAGTTTGCCTTAGTGTCCTCTTTTTTCAAATACTCAAGCTGCATATCCAATAGCTTCAAACATTGTCAAAGTTTTATTATCACTCATCATCCCTCACACCTTTAGTTGCATTTTTCATCCTAAACCCAAAAATTCCCAAAAATATATGTAGTTGCATGGTAATCTTGCATTGTCATCCTTAGCTGGTTTCCATCCCAAAACTTACAAGTCTTAGATGGTTGAAACAAAGTCCAAAAGGAAAAGAAAGGGAGTGGATTCATCAAACTACCCCAACAACAATCCCACTAGCACAATAAGGTTTGGATCATCCTCCAATGAAATACCCGAATCACACTCTCATGTACCCAATCCTTTTGAAAATCTTACTTTACATGAGGTAGACCAAGGAGTGACACAACAAGAAATAGATGAAGCCGCCCAAGATCCTAGGCTATTGCATACTTTAGATGAGACAATAGCTATAGACCCACAAACCTATCTCATGCAACTTTTACAAAATGGAACCAAACTCCCCATGGGTGTTGACATAAACATGACTATAAGATCATCTTCAAACAATGAAACACAAGTCAAGGTCATGCAACATCTTCAACTAGTCACACTAATCCAAGACAAGAACACACTAGCATACCATTTGGGGAAACTTCACATGATACCGCATCCATCAACATACCTCCACCATTTGGAGAAAACAATATGAATGACATGTCCCAACCATTAGATTTTGAGAATCCATTTGCTTCAATGACATTTCAAACAAACAATACCTTCCCCATAGGTCAAAACATGAATACATATGGGTAAAAAATAACTCGAAGGATACATATAATGACTCCATGAACACAATCACAAGGGACTAATACCATACCAAATACAAACATGAATTTTGGGTCTCAACCTAACAACAACTTGAATCATCAAAACATGGACCCACTTTACCAAAACAACGTGTCCCATCAAAACACTAACCAAGATACTAGTTCATCACATCAAAATACCCATTCAAATCCCATACAACAACAAGTCGAACAAAACCCTCCTTTCCAAATAAACTCCAACCCACTTCAATTCCAAAATAACACAAATATCCCATCTCATTTCCAAAATACCCACACAAATCCAAATACCACTTATATACCAAATCAAAACTTGTCTTCATCATATAATTACCTTAACACAAACCCCAACCCTCTTGCTGCAAACATGGGATTTCAAAACATGACTTCAAACATGGGTAATCCATATAACAAAGCACTTACAAACGCTGCAAAGACATCACTATCCTCCATGGAAATTCTAGCACACAAAATGCACTCATTAGAACAATGATTCTCCAACATGAAAGTATCCACTACAAATAAGGATTACTCCATGGAAGATTTATGCCCATATCCTTTTAATAGGAATATCTACATGCCACCTTTTCCCCAGAACTACAACGTCCCAAACTTTAACAAGTATAGAGGAAAAGGTAGTCCTATAGAACATGTGCGTGAATTCCACACCACATGTCTCAAACTTGCATTTGATCAAACATATCTAATAAGATTATTCCCATGAAGCCTCACGGGTCAAGCACTCAAGTGGTTTGCACATCTTCCCACGGGGATAAGAACATGGACTGAACTAGCAGACAAATTCATAGCCCATTTTTCCTATAGCATTGAGACAGATGTGAATATCACAACATTATGTCATACAAAAAAAGACGATGGAGAAACATTCCCTACCTTCTTCCAAAGTTGGAGAAGCATGGCTAGCAAATGTCCATGTCACATACCTAAAAATCAATTGGTCCCAATCTTTGTGGAAAATCTAAATATGGAACTAATGCACCAACTCCAAATATATTGTTGTACTACCTTTGAAGACATTTAAAAGGGAATACTAACTGAGAAAGCCCTTATTGCCAAGGGTACGATCAAAATTTTCAACAAGAATCAAATCAATCCAAACACTTCCTATGACAAAAACAAGTTTTGGTCTAGGAATAAGAATGTTACCAATGATGGGGTAGTTGACATGAAAGCAATAAGCAAGGATGGCCCCATTCTCACCCTCAAAGCACTACCAATGCCAAACAATCCACTACCCATTCAACAACAAGCAACCAATGCTATCCCAAACAACCAAAGACGAGCTCCCTCGAGAAACAATCTGCTAAGACAGAATTATACACCCTTGCCGGAACCTATTGAGTCAATTCTAAAATTTTTATTCCAATCCAACCTTATTCAACTGCTGGAAGTCAAACAATACGATCCGGCCTTCAAACCTCCTTCATGGAATGATAATGACTTTTGTGAATACCATCGGATAAAAGGACACGACCTCAAATTGTTATAAATTAAAATACACAATCCAAGACCTTATTGAAAATGGTGACATAGTATTAGATAACCCACAAGGGTCCTCCAATGCCGATTATAACATTTTCCAAAATCCCCTACAAGACCACAGATTGGGAAAGGCCTCCAGTTTTGGAACTAAGACAAATGACCAACCCAACTACAACCATGTTGCTTATCAATACACCGTCAATAACATCCAAATATATGATAATAATGTGTCCATGATTACCATCAAATCTCATCCTGAGTGTGTCATTACTACTCACAGACCTAAGTTGACCCTATGAAGTTCTCCATCTGATTCGCAGCCAAAGTCCCAATACAATCTTTAGACCATCTAAAGAAGACCCCTGCGCAAATATCCATCTTTGAGCTGCTTTGTCTATCTCCTGAACACAAGGCCATCTTAGATAAAGCCCTGCTAGAATCATCCATCCCTATGGACCTCAATGTTAACCAATTCCAGGCCATGGTAGGACACTTAGCTACTACCAATCACATTACATTCACTGAGCATGACCTTCCTTCACAAAGACCCAACCATAATGATCCATTGCACCTTGAAGTTTTTAACAATAAGCATAAGATCCGACGAGTCTTGGTAGATGGTGGAGCTAGATTGAACATATGTCCTTTGAAATTGGTCATGATACTGGGATACTCTGAGGCCTATGTGGATCTATCTAAGAAAATTGTTATAAAGGTCTATGATGATGCAGAATACTCCTCTAAGGGTGTAATCTCACTTTCGGTGAGATTTGCCTGCTACTCTAGATATCGTATTTCAAGTCTTAGATTTGGACCTCCCTTATAACCTCATCCTCAGTCACCCATGGATTCATGCCATGAAGGCCATGTCATCCACCTACCATCAATGCATCAAATTTCCCTATAATGGCACAGAAATCACCATAGCAGGTGATCCTAATGCTTTCCAATATTGTAGCCACTTGAGAGAAACACCTAAACATCAAGTGCCTGCTAACAGGAGAATTCCATCTTCCATTTCATCTTGTTATATTGATCCTTCCACACTATCAAAATCCACCACTACATTCATTCCACCTCTCAAACCTAAGGTCTAGATCCATGATGTAGGATGCAGAGAATACAAGATGGAGAATTCATATTGCATTGGTAAGCTACCAATATCACCTAAATCTCATGGAAAACCCAGCCCAATCAAACCTAAAGATACTATTTGTGCTGCCCCCACCACTTTCACCAAATGGGGTGAATTAAGCAAAGAAGACATAGATGAGGACATCTCTACATGGCTCTACAGAGATGAAGAAGAAGTCAAACACATGCAACTACCAGTTGAGCAGTATGGGAAAGGTTATGAATTTGTAAAACAAGAAGGTTATGATGTGTTGGAAAAAAGGGAGAGAGAACAAGATAAAGTTGAAGCTATGTAGCTTTTAAATGTTTTCAAATATGAAATTAATAGCATTTGTAAATTTGAAAATTACTTTAAATTTAGACGTCATAGTATTTCTCCAATTTAATCAGTGTAGTAGAAGAAGAAAGCATGATAGAAGAAGACATTATTTACGTGGAGAAACCCTTGCGGGAAAAAACTCCACAACCAAAGATGTTTATGCTTGTATTAAATATCTTCAAGAAAGATTACATTCAATGCTGAAACTTCTCTGAATCTTGATGCACACCTCAAAGCTTCTTCAATCTTCAAACCTGTAAAAACTTCAAAAAACTTCTTGCTTTTTCTTCTAAGTATTTTTCAAAAAATTTCTTGCTTTTTTTTTTTTTCTTTTGAAGTCTTTTTTTGCAATTCAACTCTCTATAAAATGTATGGAGCTTTTTAATTAATACAAAAGCTTATTAATTCAAAAGCTTCTTAATTGGAAAGCTTGAAACTTAAATTACAATCAATTGTAATTGATAATATGAGAACAAATCCTCATGCACAAAACCCAAGCACTTCAAATAGAGAAGACATAAGTCAAACTAAGTCAAGCTTCCTATTAACTGCCTGTCCTAGATGTGGGTGCCCAAGTTTGCCCAAGTAAACTTAGCCAACATCAAATACATTTCCAAATAAGTAGAAGTAGGCCACACATTCTTGCAACAACTAAAAGTCCCAAGACTGGCCGTCCAAGTTTGCCCAATCTCTTTCAGTCAACTGAAGTGATCAACACACACCAATCTCATGCAAACAACATGCAAGATTGATGTCCCCAATGTTATTTTGAATTACCTTGTTCTATACATGCAAGTGACATGCAAACACCTGATTCAACATGCAACTAATACCCACTATCTGAAAGATTGAGATGTACCATCCTGCAAGTTTTTGGAGTTGGAGTGTTCTGCAAGAAACCTCTCAAAACTAACATGAAACAACATGCAAGATCATATAACTGACATGCAACAACATGCAATCACATGCAAGTCCATAGGAGCAACGTGCAACAACATGCAAGTGACATGCAACAATATGCAACAACATGCAAGCACATGCAAGTGACATGCAATCACATGCAAGTCCATAGAAGCAACATGCAACAACATGCAAGTCCATGCAAGTAACATGCAAGCACATGCAAGTTCATATAAGTGACACACAACAACATGCAAGTGCATATAAGCAACATGCAAGTGCATATAAGCAACATGCAACAACATGCAAGTTCATGCAAGTGACATGCAACAACATGCAAGTCCATGCAAGTAACATGCAAGTCCATGCAAGTAGCATGCAACTCTAACTTTACTGTTAAATGCCACATCATATTCATGGAAATATCACGCATCTCTAAATCCACTATTAACTACTATATCATGTTCATGCAAATATCATGCATCTCTAACTCCTTTGTTAACTCCAACATTATATCCATGCAAAGTGTATCAACAATATCCACTCATGTACATAAAAAAATAAACTCCAAGTCTAAATATAAGACACCTCCAAAAGTGGGTGCCCAAGTTAACTACCACTCACTAGGAGTTGTCAAACTCTCAAAATAGACTTAGGAGTTGTCAACAAAGTCTTCATGGTCCCCACCCCAAAAATGGATGCCCAAGTTTGACCCTATCAATTAGGTAATTACAACATGCCAAGTGATATAATTAAATATTAATTTATCTCTCAAAGTCCTTATGTGTTGGGGAACACATTCCAAGAACTTTGGAGACACATGAATTGGTTAGGATCACAAAGTTAATGGAAACCTTTCCCAACATGACGGACATGGTGGACATGGTGGACATGGTCTAAATAAGAATGGAAGGATATAACCCATACAACCAAGCATGCTACCTAAGAACAAATGGTTAGGGTATGCATCATTAGGAGAGAACGCACCTCATACTAAGTTGCTATTGGGTAAGGATGCAAGTGCTTCTAAAGACATTGACACATTAAAGGAAAATCCTAAGACTGACCCCTTTCAAACCAAACTACTTGATGGCGCTCCCTAGATTAGCATCTTTTGGTACCCCGATGATACCTCTATATGCACCATAAATCCCCTATCCTTGAGTTATACTAGTACCAATTATGACTTACCCTTACTCCACCCTCAATTAATAGATTGGGACCAACAGACACCTCCAAGCTTGGATTTATTTGAAAAGGACGAAGCTATTGCTGAGTTTATGGGAATTCGAGAAGGCATACCGAGCGGGGATCACAAGGTTGGATATATCATGGATCTTGATGACACAACCTATTTTGGAGAGTCCACTCCACCCTCCAGTCACAAAAGTGAAAATAAAAAATAAAAATAGGTCTCTAGGTGAAAACTGAAAGGCACCTTTTGACCACGAAAAAGTAAACATAAAGGACGTATATGAGGGTGAAAACCTCTTTGAGGCACTTAAGGATGGAGGGTTGGATGTGCTCCCTATGACTTGAGTAAGATCACCGCTGCTGGTGGAGAAATTGGTAGAAATAAACATTGGAACCGTTGATAATCCCAAAATTATTCACTTTATAGAATCTCTAATAGAACAAGAGAAACTAGAGTTTATAGCCTTCTTCTCAGCAAGGCAAATCAATTTCACTTGGTCGTATGTTGACATGTCTGGACTCAATCCTCAGTTGGTCCTACATCATTTACCACTACTCCCAAATGCAAAGCCAGTCAAGCAAAAGTTAAGAAAGATGCATCCACAAAATGCACTCTTGGTCAAAGTAGAGATGAAGAAGCTACTAGACATTGGTTTCATTCAATCTATAGACTATCTAGAATGGGTCTCCAATCTTATACCAACCACTAAACCAAATGGTGGAATAAGAATTTGTGAAGTCTTCAGAGTTTTAAATCAAGCTTGTCCTAAAAATAACTTTCCACTGCCCAATATTGATATCATAGTGGACCTAACAACGGGATACGAAATGCTTTCTGTCATGGATGGTTTTTCAAGATACAATCAGATCAGAATAGCCCCTGAAGATCAAGATAATACAACTTTCACTTGTCCTTGAGGTACTTACTATTGGAACGTCATGCCCTTCAGCCTTAAAAACACTAGAGTGACTATTATGCCAGAAAAAGTAACCTTGGGGGATTTTCCCTCTTTAGGTTTACCTCCTGAGTCCTTTAGAATGCATTTAGAGCATCTTGCATGGTTTTGATGACTCTCGATGAGAAAACCTTGAAGTTTCATGGCAATTTGGACTCACGGGATGCACTTAACATAAATCCTACCTAAAATAGGGGGGAGGACTTGGGCATCCACACCCTAGTCCTACCCTATTTTAGGTCAGGACCTATTTCAAAGTGTCAGTTTATGACCATTATTTAGGTCCTATGCCGACATGGTAAGTTTGAATTATGAAATTCTTAGCGGAATGTTTGTAGTTGCATATATAAACATGATTAGTGATTCATTTGTAAACTAGATGGAAATTAGATGGTAATTTTGATTCATGAGCTTATGTGAAAGTGATTCAAGGCATTCATTGTGTTGCATAGCAGTACTTTTTTGTTATTGTGTTTGTATTTGCAGATTTGGCATCCATCTCCTCATGGCATGAAGAGCATCCTCCTTCGATGAGATCTTCACTACAAGGTGATATCAATTGTGTTTTCTATCATTTATCATTTGGATTTTGCCTCTATCCCACAGGGATACACATTCTTTATTTGACAATGGTGCTCGGAAGAATTGAATGTCTCTCCGAGGCTTGACTGAGGCAAGCCTCTAAACACCACAACCCCCAACCCACTTTTCTATGATTGCAGGTTATAGGTTGCGAAAGTGAAAGAAGTGGATTTGCAGAGAGTAGTGCAGACTGTCAGATTTGTAGATCAAAGAAGAAAATAGGGACCTGGACTTGGGCACCTGCTCATTAGTCCTCTGGATCCTGAACTACAAAATCTTCAAAACAACAGGAGCATGTTGCAGACAAGATTCCCAGATCTTGAAAAACTGTGGCACTGGACTAAGGCACCCGCTCATTAGTCCCCAACTTTTTTGGACACTGAACTTTGAAATCTAGTACGCATTTAATTGTCATTTGATCTCTATGTACGATCATTTTCTGTACTATGAAATTAGGGTTTTGCACATAATTGGGCTTAATTAAACAACAAAATTACACAATTCCAATCTTCCCCTATGTTTCAAGTGATAGGAGATCTATAGTAGAGTTCTATACTCGGTTGAATGTCCTTGAATGTTTAGTGGTGAAAGGAGGATCAACACAAACCATCAAAAACAATCCTCTTCATTTTTCACACCTAAACACTTTGGTGAACCCATGTTTTTGGACTTTCTTGCACCTTGCTGAGTGTTGTGCTTCAGATTTACATTCATTTAATTGTTCATCTTATTGCATTTGAAAAAATTACAAAAAATTGAAAATTTTGAAAAATTTAAAAAAATTGGCATTTTTAGCTTGCATTTTCAAATAATTTGAATTGGTTGGCATTTAATTTCAATACATTTCTATCATTATCATCAGATCTAATTTAAAATACAAAAAAAAATTATTCACCATTCATTTACATTGCATTTTCATGCTTAAATTGTTGAAAATTGCTTAAAATTGTGCATTTTTCCATATAACCTAGTTTTGCATTAGCTAGAGTTTGTAGTCAAAATCTTGTTTAAAATTTTACTACCATTTTAAGACACTCATTAGGACTGATTTATAACTGTAGTGTTTCATCATAGTGGTCCTCTTGCAAAATTTCATGCCTAGGGTTTAAAAACCTTGCTTTTTCACTAGATTTTGGCCTTATCGTCTCTCTAGATTTGCATCATAGGCGTGTTGTGAAGAAATTTTCTGCACTAATTGGCTGTTATTAGGGTTATTATTTTTTGCCCCTCCTCAAATTCTTTACAACACCCTTTTTATTGGGCCTTTGCATTTAGATTTGGTGAAAAATTGCATATTTTGGCTATATTTTCCCTAGGGTTTGACTTAGATTGGCACTATAAGCGTGTTGTGATAGATTTTATGGATTTAAGTGACTGATATACTGTTATAACCTTCTGCCCCTCCTAAAATTATTTACAACACTCTTTTTATTGCGTCTTTGCATTGAAAAGTTGTGAAAAATTGCATATTTTAGTGTATTTTCACTAGGTTTTGACTTGTCATCACTCTAGGTCTGCATCAAAAGTGTGTTGTGAAGGATATTGTTGCTTTAATGGACTGATATCAGACATATTACTTGCTTCACTTCATCAATTCCCTTACAACATCTTTTCTTTCACTTATTTGCATTGAAAAAATTTAAAAAAAATTCAAGCATTTTAGGTCATTTTCACACATAGTTTTGCATTCATGGATTCTCCTTGTCATTCATCTTTGGAAATTTATTTGAGTACATTATGAATTATGATAATTTTTCAAAATTCCCTGATAAACATTCTCAAGTCTTGCATCAAATAGCATACATCTATGGTATTGACTTGTCTGTAAGCACTACCTGTGATATTCTTCAAACAATAGCTTATTTTGAAAGCTTTCTCACTATCGTGGGTGTTTTCCCTTCAATCTTGGAAAATATCACTAATTTAATTTCTGAAAATAACCATGGGGAAAGTAGTAGTGAAAATAGAATTCCCTTTCTCCCTTTGTTTCATGAAGATATAAAGGACATTCTCTCTGAAACCTATGAGAACAATATAGCAATGGGTGATTCGTCGAACAAAGAGACTTGTCCCAACATAACCCCACTTAGTGAGGATAGTTTGGCACAAGAAGACATCATTGATACACTTATTCACACTACTCTACCATCCCTTCCTGCCTCCCTGGCCAGGATGAAGCATTGGATGATGTAGATTCCCTTTGTGAACATTTGCTTCAACCTGCTGAAATTGAAAATTTACCACCTGATGTTCAAGAACTTCTCAGCTACATCTTAAACAAAGAAATAGATCATACATCTTTACCTAAACCCTCACATACCTTGGAAAATAATGAAATTTCACATGACATTGAAGAACAAACTATCTCTCAAATCCAAGGTATTCCAACACCCTATATATGGACTGACATGGGCACTTTTCGGGTTCCTCAACAACCTAAATCAACTGGAAAGGGAATTATAAAAGCTCCTACATCACCTCATTTGTCTGACATAGAAAATTGCAATATCCCCTCTCTACCATCATTAATAGACAACCTTCCTACAAGGATACCCTTACAAACTCATGAAAATGTGGAAGAGAGAAGAAGAGATAAAGCCTTAACCATTAAGGTAAAGATCAAAATCCGTGATGACCGCTAGCCCGGTTGTCCCTACAAGTAAGTATTTCTAACCCTTTCCCTCTCGTGTTGTATTTCCCCCGTGATGTGTTATGTGTTGTTTAGGCCTCTTGGGATGACCTTTGATTCTCTTGTAAGGTCAAGGATACTAGGAGACCACCTCTGTTGTGACCTTCTTCTATTTGTATCATCATTCTTTTATATTGCTTCTCCTCTATTTTCACTGTTGTATGTTGTGTCTTATGGACATAGCGTTGCAGTTGGTGACTTGGGGGCACCCTCTTACATGATTGTCCCTAAGGCACTTGTTTCTCCTCTGTTGATTTATTGTTTCCCTTCCTCTAGTGGTTCTACCTAGCGGGTAGATGATGAAAAACATATTATACTGATACGGACCTAGTGTTCCTTCAATAAGAAATCGAAATGGACCAAGTCCATACATGATGACGGGGTTGGAATATATATTATCCAACACTTGGCTAGTAGAATCACTATGTGTGATACTCTTGATGTTGTCTTATCGCACTTATAAACCATAACAATATTGTTGCTTCCTGCACTTTGTTTATCTCTGAATCTCACCTTGGTTACACTTAGTTTTGAGATTTTTGCGACATAGCCCCACGGTTATACTCGGTCTCTGAATCCATAATATAACCTAGGCTCTCTATGTGAATGATCATATGCATTGTTGTTTATCATGATTATATGGACACTAACACTTTTCTTGCAGGAATGTGTTTGTGGGAACATCTGGCGATCGTAAAGTACATGTCACCTCCAGGGGGCATGGGCTTTGCGAGAGCTTGTGTACCCTTGTGTGTTTTCTTCCTACCTTAACGTGCTTAACATCAGTACACAATATCAACCACCTTAAGGTGGGGGCATTTATAAGGTAAGTTGTCTAATTTAGATGCTAGCAAAGTGTGTTTGTTCTCAAGTGCAATTTAAAGACTAGTGGCAATGAGTCCCTCCTACACTTTGAGATTTGTTTGTGAACCTTGAAATCTATTGCAATCATTTAAGCCCTCTGCAGAGGTGGGATATCATGTATATCCTTTTATCTTAAGCCCTCTATGGAGGCGGGGATGGTATATTTCTCGAGGAGAGTGCACATCCTGTCATTTTCAAAAAGTCCTTTATAGAGGCGAGGAGCAGATCTGTGACTATCCTAACCCTTAAGTGTGTCTTCAGTGATTGTTGTGGTGAAGCCCAATCGTCGATGTGTGCTTATAATGTGCCTGAGATGGTGATGAACCTAGAAATAGGAACACTCCATCGCTTGTTTGTCGTGTTTCCTCCGTGTCTTCCATGTGTGTGTGTATTGCGTATTTGTTCCCAAGCATAGTCTTAAAGACTAGTGGTGATGAGTCTCTCCTATGCTTTGGGATTTGTATGGTGTGCTTGTTCTCAAGTGTAGTCTTAAAGACTGGTGGTGATGAGTCCCACCTACACTCTGAGATTTGTTTGCATTTTTGTTGCCCCATATGCAGTTTAAAGACCAGTGGTGATGAGTCCCTCCTACATTTTGGGTTGTGTGTTTACTTTCCTTGTACTTGCATCTATATTTCATGTATATGAGAAAAAGAAAAAGAAAATCATCACTGTATTCACTATGTTTTGCATGTCTTCAATACTGTCTTCTCCATGTTTTGTGTGCATGTTATTGTCTTCACTGTGATTGGCATGTCTTCTCCGTGCTTGGCATGTTTGTTGTGCTTGTTGACCGTACTTTAATGCATGTATTGGCCTTGCATTTATACATACATTAAAGTAGGGGCTACCTACTTTAATGTTATGTCAGAAAAAGTAACCGTGGGGGCTTTTTCCTCTTAAGGTTTAACTCCCGAGTCCTTTAGAATGCATATAGAGCATCTTGCATGATTTTGATGACTCTCAATGAGAAAACCCTGAAGTTTCATGGCAATTTGGACTCAGGGGATGCACTTAACATAAATCTTGCCTGAAATAGGGGGGAGGACTTGGGCGCTCGTGCCCTAGTCCTACCCTATTTTAGGCCAGGACCTATTTCAAAGTGTCAGTTTATGACTGTTATTTAGGTCTTATGCCGACACAGTAAGTTTGAATTACGAAATTCTTAGCGGGAATGTTTGTAGTTGCATATATAAGCATGATTCATGGTTCATTTGTTAACTAGATGGAAATTAGATGAAAATTTTGATTCATGAGCTTATGTGAAAGTGATTCAAGGCATTCATTGTGTTGCAAAGCAGTACTTTATTGTTATTGTGTTTGTATTTGTAGATTTGGCATCCATCTCCTCATGGCATGAAGAGCATCTTCCTTCCATGAGATATTCACTACAAGGTGATAGCAATTCTATTTTCTATCATTTATCATTTGGATTTTGCGTCTATCCCACAAGGATACGTACTCTTTATTCGACAATGGTGTTCGGAAGACTTGAATGTCTCTTCAGGGCTTGACCAAGGCAAGCCTCTAAACACCACAACCCCCAACCCATGTTTTTGTGATTGTAGGTTATAGGTTGTGAAAGTGAAAGAAGTGGACTTGCAGGGGAGTAGTGCAAATTGTCAGAATTGTAGATCAAAGAAGAAAATAGGGACCTAGACTCGGGCGCCCACTCATTAGTCCTCTAGATCCCGCAATTGCAAAATCTTCGGAACAACAGGAACAGGTTGCAGACAAGATTCCTAGATCCTGAAGAAACTTGTGGCACTAGACTAGGGCACCCGCTCATTAGTCCCTGACTTTTTTAGACATCAAACTTCAAAATATGGTACACATTTGATTGTCATTTGATATCTTTGTGTGCAATAATTTTCTGTAAATTGTCCGTTTGTTTACGAATTTATGAAATTAGGGTTTTGATCATAATTGGGCTTAATTAAACAACAAAATTACACAATTCTAATCTTCCCCTATGTTCCAAGTGACATGAGATCTGTAGTAGAGTTCTCTACTCGGTTGAATGTCCTTGAATGTTTAGTGGTGAAAGGAGGATCAACACAAACCATCAAAAATAATCCTCTTCAGTTTTCACACCTAAACAACGACATACCAAAGAGCCATGACAACAATCTTTCATGACAACATGCACACACTCGTGGAGGATTATGTTGATGACCTGTTATAAAAGTCAGTCACAAGAGGTAGCCATATGGATATATTGGACAAAGTTTTCACACAATTGGAAGGGTACAAGGTTAGACTAAATCCCAAGAAATGTGTTTTCAAAGTTACATCAAGCAAATTACTAGGATACATCGTCTTTCACAGAGGAATTGAAGTCGACCCCGCCAAGGTAAAAGCTATCATGGATATGCGTCCACCAACAAACCTCAAACAATTATGCAGTTTACAAGGGAAGCTACAATCAATCTAAAGATTCATAGCTCAACTAGCCAAAAAATGTCATCCGTTTCAGCATCCGCTTCGTAAGGGAATTCCATTCATATGGATTGATCGATGTCAAGAAGATTTTTAGCAAATCAAGAATTATCTGTTATCTCCCCCAGTTCTTATGCCACCAATTGAAGGAAAACCTCTCATATTGTATATCTTAGCTACCTCTTTAGTATTGGGGGCACTCCTGGCATAGAATGACAAAGAAGGGAAGGAAAGAGCTTTCTACTACATCAGTAGAACACTTGTAGGGTATGAGCTTAATTACAGTCGTATTGAACATGCATGCCTTGTGGTGGTCTTTACCACTCAAAATATTTGACACTACATGCTAAATCATCAAACTAAACTTGTAGCAAAAATTGATCCATTGAAGTACCTACTCAATAAGGCAGCTTTGACAAGATGACTGGCTAAATGGATCATGATTATTAGTGAGTTTGACATAGAATATGTTGATTGCAGAGCAATAAACAGACAAGTAATAGATGGTCAACTTGCAGATGCACCAATCACAACAGATCATCTTTTAATTTCAGACTTTCCCGATCAGTCCATCTTTGTAGTAGAAGTTTCAAACACATGGAAGTTATACTTTGACAGGTCTTGTACGAAGCATGGTTCAGGAGTTGAAGTCCTCTTCATCACACCTCAAGGAGATGCAATACCCAGATCATTCAGGATAGCATTCTCTTGTACAAACAACATAGCTAAATATGAGGCATTGCTCACTAGATTACACATGGAAATCAAGTGGAAAAATAAGAACCTTCAAGTCTTTGGTGACTCACAACTGGTAATCAAACAAGTCAATGATGATTATGACACAAAAGATGAAAAGCTCATGACCTACAAGAGAATGGTTGACAGTTTCAAGCTCTACTTTGATACCATTATCTTCAACTAGATTCCTAGAATTTAGAATAGAGTGGCCAATGCAATGGCCACCATAGGATCTCTTGGGCATCCCAAACAATGCACCTCAGTTTGAATTCTTGGTGGAAGAACTGTTGATCCCTACTTTCGACATCCTTGAATCAAAGCTGGTGTGTGAGATTGTTGGTCCCAATTCCCCTTGGTATAAAGACATCTACAATTACCTCCATGACTAGATCATGCCCTTTGACCTATCCTCCAACCAACAAAAAGCCTTTATCTACCAAGCCACTAGATATATCATCATCGGTGACACCCTTTATTGTCATAGCTTTGATAATACCCTCCCGAGATGTCTTAATACTAAAGAAGTGCAAATGGCTTTACATGAAGTACACGAAGGTATATGCAGAGCTCACTCTAGTTGTCCTACCTTAGCCAAGAAGGTCATAAGAACTAGATACTACTGGACCACGATGGAACAAGATGCATACAACTTTGCAAAGAAATACCAACAATGCCAAATACATGGAGATCTCGTGCATGCACCTACCTAGGCCCTTCAACCACTCACATCACCATGACCCTTCTCTCAATGGGGACTCAACCTCATGGGTAAAATCCATCCCACCTCTGCCAATGGCCATAAATTCATCATCACTACAACTGAATACTTCACCAAGTGGATTGAGGCCATTCCAATGACCTACATCACTGGAAAGAAGATAGCTAAGTTTATCCTTAATTACATCATATGTTGGTATGGTTTTCCCTAGTCTATTGTCATAGATAATGGTTGTCCTTTCAAAAACTAGGATGTTCATGAATTGTGCGAGAGATTTCACATCCAACATCATTTCGCCACTCCATACTACCCCCAAGGCAATGGTCAAGCTGAGGCATCCAACAAAACCTTCATTAAGATCCTCAAAAAGACTGTCAATGATGATGGTCATGACTGGCATATCCAACTCAACCTAGCCTTATAGGCTTACCAAACTAGCATCCGTGCACCCAATGGGGCCACTCCATATTCCCTTGTATTTGATTCTGAAGCTATCCTACCCATTGAGGTTGAGTTACCCTCTTTGAGAGTATTGATGCAACAATTTACTGATGATGAAGAATATCGAGTATCTAGATTACATGAGTTAGAGTTGTTGGACGAGAGAAGACATAATGCATTGGTCCACTTGCAAGCCTACCAAAATCGTCTCCATCACAACTACAACAAGAAAGTCAAGTTTGGGCAGTTCAATATCAAAGACTTCGTTTTAAAGGAGAACCCAAAGAATCAATTAGATCGAGAGAAGCTATGAAAATTTGAGCCTAACTGGTTGGGTCCCTATGTCATCACTGCTGCATATGGATCTGACGCATATCAACTTGCCACTCCTAAAGGTGAACTACTACCAAAGCCAATCAACAACATTCACCTTCACAGATACTATACTTGAAAGGTCCAAAAACCAAAAAAGCAAAAAAGCAAAAAATTGTCCAATAGTGAAAACCACTTCAGTGGCGCTTTGGATGACAAAAAAATAGTCAAGAGAAATAATCTATCCAATAGTGAAAACCAATTTGGTGGCGCTTTGGATAAGTACCATAGTGAAAACCTATCAAACAGGTGTCATGTGTAGTCAATCTTTGCTCCACCTTCCACCATCATTCTATTTGATCTTTCACTTTACCTTTCAAACATAATCCACATCATAATCTGCAATAAGACTTTGTTGTCCTTCTCATGGCCCGTGAATAGTTGACATTTGGCATCCCTCACTTTCCATTCAGCCTATGGCATTACCTTCATCCCATCTCTTCCTAATAACCTTGTCCTATACTTGACTGGAGGCAAATCCATTGTTAGGAATTTTCTTGTCAAATAAAACCAATTCCACATAACCCAATAGGAGAATAAGATGTAGAAATAACCATAATGCAAAGATCAAATGAACAATCAACAAGATAACATAAGATATGCCCTGGGAAAACCCTTAAGAGGGAAAACCCTAGCCTCTAAAAGCATCCATACTCATATGTATTATTCAGTAATAAAGATATTACAATACATGCCATGAGTCTCCATGAATACCTTTGAATCATCAAGCACCTCCAATGCATCCTCCATGTGTCCAAGCATGAATCCACACATCACCTACCATGCTTCACAATATGCACTTATAGGAGAGAGCTCAATACAATGACATCCTCTCACAAACGTTCAATCCACCTACAATGAAATAGCCAAGCCACCCAAACCACTAACCATGTGCTTGCTTTTATAGACCAAGCTCACACAAATATGACTTGTGGTATTGGATAAAACCATGTGTTCCAAAACTAGGGATACACAAAACCATTGACCCACTTATTTAATATTGGTACTACGTTTTCCCAACAATTAAATAATACAAATAATATCTCAATGTTACATATGACTTTTACAAGTGGCCTCCAAATAAATATCTAATGTGGTTAAACACATCAATTAAGATGCACCACAAATAAATATTTATTTTACATGAATAAAATAATATAATATTATGCAAGGTGTACAACACCTATTTCCCAACATCTATGACTTAGGTTTTCATGAGGGATCCTAGACTTGGTATTGGAGGACACCTTTCAAAACATCTCAAAATCCAAAAAAATCAAAACATGTCAAAATCCAAAAAAATCAAAACATGTCAAAAATCCAAAAACAATCAAATACCCTCAAAACATAAAAAATCAAATAGCCAACCAAAAACCCAAGCAATAAATAGTGTTAGTCCACCCTTGTCGAACTATGTTGCCTCTACAACTTCACGTAGGCAAGGCCATCTTCAATGATACCTCAAGGCATCAATCCCCTAGCTCTTAGGTCACACAAAGAGTCCACATGGTTGAACTACATTGTCTCTTCACTTTACATAGGCAAGGCCATCTTCGATGAGCCCCTGAGACATTAGGTCAGTCCCTTAGGGCCCGTTGAGTCATGTCTTCATTGTTTGCATCTCATAAATAAGTCATCCCTTACTACAATTGTCACTTCGATCTCACACAAATAGCTTATCTCCCACAAGAGAATAGAGCTTAAAATAATCTCACAACAACAAACAAACTATCCATCATGTATTCAAAACATAACAAATCAATTGCCTAGCCATGAATATTCATCATTATCCATTGTCACTTGTCTTATATAGGATGTCGCATCGTCGAAACCAGACTTAACGTCTTATATGACATGCTTCATTTCCTAAAACCAGACATCATCATCACACTTCAATCATATCACCATCTTATACAGTTTTTTGCACTCTCAAAACCAGACCAGGTGTCTTATACGAGGTGTTTCATATCTAAAACCAGACTCAATCATCTCATTTGACTTATATAGGTGGTTGCATTTTTGAAACTAGACTTGATATCTTATACGCCATGTTTCCCTTCCTGAAACTAGGCATTACTCAACAGTCATATCAAACAAACAAGCATTCATCACTTGGCAAAAGGATCCCAATGGTTGTTGACTCTATTGGTCGAGTTGGTCTTATCTTTTCATTTGATTGATATTTGGTCTTGTTCTTATGCCCCTCGAGGAAGTCGATAAGTGATGAGAGGAGCGATGAGGGATCATGACCTTTTCTCTTTGATTTCTATTTGTAGTTTATCTTGGCAATATGACTGGGGCAACTAAGTTCCTTGTGTCTGATTGGGATTCCATTTGGCATAGTCAAAACATCATGTGCAAGTGAAAGGTCATTTAACACTTCCTTGTACGAGGATCAACATGCCTTATGGATATTTCCTCACATATTCTGGCAGAGTTCTATGGTAACTAGTCTGCGTCATGGCATTCCTTGTTTGTCATGTGCCTATTTTGCAAGGGATTACATTTTGCACCTTGGCCTATGTCATGCCATGGTGTTCATTATCCATTGCCACAATAAAGCTCTATGAAGATAATCATGCAATGAAACTAGAAGCTCAAAATCTATCAAGCAAAATCTTGTTCCTTTTCACCTATCCAATCATTCTTCATTTCTGGCTAACACCATCCTTCTCGCATTTCCATACATCCCTGCAGTCATCTTGATGGTGTGCTATGACACACAAAAATAAATGCATTAGATTCATCATCCTGCATACATAAACATGTTAGAACAACATATATGCATCATCATATACATGATAGGTCATCCATATTGCATAAGAAAATACAAAAACACAGATAGCGTTGCATCACATAGAATCATCATCGGCATACGCATCACATAGAATCTACATAAGCATCATATAAGCAAGGCATAAAGATATAGTACCATCCTACAATACCATGAGCATCCATCACATTGTAAAGTATCCAACCATATACCATGTGCATAATAACATTTGTATAAGCATAAAATCATGAATCCATCACACATATCATATAGAAAAGTATAGCATAACCATAGAACATCATAGAAACCCATCACATCATATAAGTCCATCACATCACATGCATATAGATAGATAACACATCATGTAGTCATCGCCAAAATAATGCATCTCATATATATATTGGAAAAAGTGTCATAGTACAATATCAAAGTGACTGTCAAAAATGGAGCTTGTAGGCTTAGTCAAAATATACAATGTCTACAAAAATAGTCTAGCCTGTGCTATCTCTACCTCCAGAGGGTGCCTGTCCTGAAGAAGGTGCTATGTGCTCTAACCCTAATGCCCTAGATCCAGATGGCCCATCATAAGGAGCTGACCTGCTAGGCTAAGAGACCCCACCGCTGCTCTGCGACCTCCTTGAATGGGTCTTGCTATGACTCTGGCTCTGAAAGCTAGGTGCCCTCTGATCTGCTGGTACAACACTCTTATATAACCCCTAGAATATCCACCCTCCTAATCTACCTTGTACAGTGTATGAGTTGTCTGCTGTGGGCCCACCAATAGTAGCCATAAAGTCAATGCACTGCTGCTCGGACCTCTGTGCTCGGATGATGGCAAGATCACACTTTGCTGTGAGCTATTATATCTATCCATGTGCTCCTTGTAGTTGCCCCTATGAACCTTGCACCTGAGCCTGTAGTGCCTGGAGGTCATCCCCTCTATCCTCAGCATCCTCGGCATCCTCCTCCTCCCCCAAAATCCCCTCCCTAATAGGGATATCCTGCATAGCCTCCTCTCGGGCCCTCTCCTCCACGTCCATCTCCTCATCTCCTCTAGCATCCTCCATGGAAATATCCTCCTTTGCATCCTCCACTCTAATCTCCTCCATCTCTGCCTCTATCTGGTCAACTCCCACATCACCCTCCTCTCGAATTGGAGATAACCCACAATCACCCCTGCCCCTGCCATCTCTCCCTTACCCTCTATCACCTCTCCCTTGTCCTCCTTGGCCACCATCACCACTGTCATCGCCATCATCTCCATCCCTGCCTTAGCTTCCATCTCTCCTGCGGCCTCTGCCTCACATCTACCCCATGGCCCTCTCCCCAACCTCTCCACAAGTGTTGGCTCATTTGGATGTAATAATGGTGTGGGCCTATGTTGAGCCCAACATGCGTCATACTTGGGTGTGGTGCCCACATCCACAACATCACCTACCGCACCCCACTCCATAGGCTATAACACTACTATCTCTTAGATAGCCACCTAAATGCTGATCATAGGCCCCTAGTCATGTACCTCTGGGACGACTGAGCAAACTCTGCAGTGCTGACATGCTCACCTTGCCTCTCTCCAAACTGTCTCAAAACTTGTTTTGGCAAATGTCACTCGATGATATGCTAGCTCTGTACTGTGTGCCCAATCAGATACCTAGTTTACCGATAGTACGATAGGTGATCTCCATCCTCACCCCAAGGTACATAGTCTCTATATGGCCTCCATATAAACACATCCATGTGATCAATCCCATGCCACCAGAAGCCAACATCGTCGATCCATGCCTAAAAAATAGATCCTCCATAAATATACACATATGGCATCTCCTCAACTGCATCCCTATCTATAGGAGGCCCAAACATAGGAATGCGCTCCCATCCTCAAATCATAAGAAGAGTGGTCCCACAGTTGATCAGTTGACCATCGATGTATGCCACATCATGCAACTGAAAGTAGAGCATCGCAAGCAATCAGATACCCCAAGCATAGACTCTAGCTTTCTCCATCATCTCCTCAAGAATCTCTCCCCATTCGACAGGAAAGCCATGACATCGACGATCTGGAATCACAATGCCACTGATTACAGTGCACAATACCACAATCACCCTGTCATACCTGTCTGCTAAAGTGTCCCATTATATCTCATAATCCTCCACACCTAGTTCCATAAGGCTAGTAGTCTCAAAGCGTCGTTGTATGGTCACCAATCCTCACTCTGGGTCATATATAACGTGCTCCCCATGAATACGAAGCCGTAGAATGCACAAAACTTCCTCAAGGGTCACAGTGGCCTCTCTAGTCAGCAAATGAAATGAACTCGTCTTCGAGTGCCACCTCTCGGCCAATGTTGTCAATAGTACCTAGTTTGTTCTCACTTTGGGCATGAAGGCCACATGATATAACCCTAAAGTGTGTAGTGTGTCTCTCTCCTTTATGCTTAGGTGGTACCGTAGCCTATAATAGGAAGGTCAGCTCTCTCGCATGTAAATTGGCAGAAATCTAACCTGCATTCACAAAAAAATCATGACATGTCAGTCAAAGCACCTAAACAAACCTATTAGACTCAAATTCTATCAAAATCTAGTCAAAACCATAGGCAGTTTTTTTTCCCTTCCAATAGTTAGTTGCATCACACTATCATTCACCTGTGTCACACGTTGGCACTTGTGTCACACAATCTATCAATTGCGTCGCATTTTTGCAAATGCATCGTAGCATCCTTCAATTGCATCATGAAACTGTAGTTGCATTGCCCTGGCACTCAGTTGCATTGCATTTTGTAGTTGCGTGCAGGCTAAAGTGATTGCATCGTAGAAACCCATGCATGCATTGCAGAAAAGCAATTGTATCATAGGATTTCAGTTACGGTGTAGGATTTCACACCCACGTCACTCGCAATGTCAATTGTAGTGCAAAATTCTACACCGCATCTGTTGCCCTTCTTCGAGCCCTCAAATCTACCAAAAGACAAAAAAATCACAAGGAAAGTTTTGGGTACTCACCACCGCGCCTGAGCCCGTTGGCTGTTTGTATGTCTTGACTCGGTATCCTCGGTGGTGGTGGGTTGGAATCGGTGACATCTCTACAAACTCCTCTACAATAGACTGCTAGCTTAGAGCTCTAAGACCTCTAAAAGATTCTAAAGACTATATGCACAAATGACTTATTTTGACCCCCTAGGGCTTATTTATACAACTTTATGACCTAAGTGGGCCCCTTTTCTTGACATTTGGTCGTGTCAGCTCTTGTTTTCATGCACAAATATCCTACAGGCCTAATTTTTCATCGCCAATGTGGTTTCACCTATCAAAAAAACTTTTCGGTAAATTTCCCAAAATTTTTAGAATTTTTCAAAAATTTGTCAAGTTTTCCGATCCCGCCTTATCTGTGGCACGCTGGGGCAAGTCCATAGCAGAATTTTTCAAATTATTCTTTGACACAACGTCCAGATTGACATTGTATCAAAGAGGGGCATAATGTAGACACTTAAAAATGTCCTAAGCCTGTGAGCAACATTTTCATGCAAATTACTCCCTAATGTCACATTTCTCTATTAATTAAATAATATTTAATTATTTAATTAATTCATTTTTTCTATTTTCTAATCTAAAAAAATTATTTATTCATGTTTTTTTCCTCTATCTTCTTCTATAATTAAATAATTATTTTTAATTATTTAATTATTCATTATCCTATTTCTCCATTACCCAACTAATTTAAATAAATAAAATAAATATTAGCCCTCACCTTTTAATTAAATAAATCATATTTATTTAATTAAGTCTCCCACTCATTCCTCATTCAAATTAATTAAATAAATTGCAAACTTATTTAATTGATGCACTCCCACCTCATCCTTTATCCAAATAAAATAATCCTACTTTTGTCTCCTTGTGGAGGGAAACCCTATTCAATCTTAACCATTCACATCACTCAAGTCAACTCTCAATCCCCACCCTTCATTTGAACTCAAGCCTTCTATAAAAGAAGCCCTCCAGCTTTATTTCAGCTACAACCACAGTCATAGTCTTCAAGATTTTGCCCTCATTTCATATTGAGCTTCTCATGAATCTTGCATGTTTGCAAATTTGAGAACAAATTTAGAGCAAAGTTAAGAAGAGCAATGGAGGAGAGCCAAGCTTAGCATAGAGATTTAGATAGAGTTGCTGTTATCATGTGATTTCTATATTGATTTTGTACTCCATTGTAGGATTAGGGCTTTTAGCTTGGATTTATATAGTTTGCAGTTGCTATGAATGATTCAAGGTTGTTTCTCGATTTTCCCTGATCTACAGTCATAATTGGTGGGGGCCACATTAGTTTTCATGTTCATCATGGATCACTAGTCTTAGAAGTGGTGCCTACTAGGAGTTATGGAATCCAAGATGCCTTCTTTAGTTGGATTCTATCTTGAATACATGAATCAATGCATATTAGGGTGTGGGTTTTTGCTTGTGGACCATGGTTTTGGTGGCCACTAATTTATAGAAACCACATGGTAGTTTCCTGTTTCTCAATCTCTTTATATTAAGTGTATGAGATATAGGTTTCATTAGATTATGTTGGTGAATTATTGTTATGCTACTAGAGTGCTATCATATTGAAGAAGATCGAGTGGTTTGTATTGTACTCTTATTATTAAAATTAATACAAGCTTGATATCTCTTTGGTGTTGGAGTCTTTTTCTCAAAAGGGTTTCTCCACATATATCTAGAGTTATGTGTTATTGCTAATTTAATTTTATAATCTATATTTCTCCATGTTCTATTTGGTAGTTTAATCAAATGTAACTAATCAATTAATTAGATTTGAACAATATTTGTTTATTACTTCATTGTATCTTTTACCCTATTTTTAACAAGTTTTGATAAAATTGGTTGGGACCATTTGTTGTTACATCCAAGTATGCAACAAGAGATTTTGGCTTATCTAATATAGATGGAAAACTATTTAAAGATCTAGTCAATATCATGCATTTGTGACATTACTATGCTTGAGGGTTTTCCATTACATATGGTTTACAACTTAAAATAGTTTTAGTTTTCAAATGGTTACTTGATTGTTTGAAATCAACTCAAGCTTGCACTAGTGAGTCAGAGTCCAATGCAACACATGAACTATATCCTTGCTAAAGGTACCCCACCCAATCACTCCTACTCTTATAGCAAGAGCCAATCAAGTGGTGGTGGAACTAAGGGGGTGTTCTAATCTCGAGGAAGCAAAATGCCATGGATCACGGTTAAATTGACCACGTGTTATTGGCCTAAGTGTGTAGTTGTTGTTGTGACTGTTGATGTTTATTTCATAAATTTAAGAGGTCAATTCATGCAAAAGAATAAGATTTTCATTGCTTAACTCTCTTATGACTACTAAGTCTCACTTGGTTTGCTCATGGAATTGATTGATAATTGGGCCTTGGATTTGAAAGATTCTTAGGATGTGAGTCCTAATTGTATCTCATCTGATTTGATCTAAGATTTCTACCCATTCTTGAATATCCTCCTCAACGAGGTTTTCTTGTGTGGGGAGGTTTTCCCTAATTTATTCTAGGATTGTTTGGATCTAGCCTTCCCTCACACTTGGGCACATCGAGTGCTAAGTGAAGGAGATAGATATTCGTTTTCACTTTGAGTTGACTTGTTGTGTTTGTTGAGTTTTATTGAATTTTGTGCCTCATGACAAGATCAAGGGATTTCTTGTTTGAATGTTTGCTTTGTTGAAATTGTTGAACTTTGTTCCTCATGACAAGATCAAGGGATTTGTTGTTGTTATGAATGCTTTTGAATGTTATATGAGTTTCTATGTGCAATTATGCTAGATGAGTGCAAACTTTTTGTTCTTTTTCTAATTTTTGATGCGAGCTAATTACTACTAAAAATGAAATATGATTTGAATCTAAATGGTTGTTCCTAAATGCAAATTGTCTAAATTTTTTTCGTTTCTTGTATTTTGATATGAATGTAATTTATTTTAAGAAAATTAAATTTGTAGTTACTATAAACAAAATAAGAAATGTATCTAATCTAGAAAGCAATGAACTATACACCACCAAGAGAAAATAAACATCAATTTACTTCCTCAAGGGCAAGATTGTGAGCTAAACTAATGAAAGCAATAAAATAACTTGTATAATTCAAGTGTCAGTGTCAGTTTTTTTTATCCTTAGAGATCTTGTGGCAATCGTCTCTTCCTCTACAACAATGGGGTCCTCCTCTTGACAATAGGGACAAAGGTGGTGATATGAGGAAATTGATTTGGGCTTAGAAGAAATAGAAAAATGGAAATAAAAGGAAAATGTAGTCCTACACAAGCACACGTGTGCTATGGTGGCTGCATATGCAAAAGCTTGAATAACACAAGAATGCAAGTAATTCACAGCCTCGTGTTGGGATCGAGGGCTTAAAAGCAAAATATAAAGAAAAGGATCATGAGGTCTTGTATGAGCATATAAATACTATTGGGGACTAAAATGCAAATAGAAGATTAGCCTCCCCAAAACAATAGAGGAGGGGGTATTTATAGGTAGAAAATGGGCAAAATTGGTGGTGGTGATTGGGGAGTTAACATGGATTAGTTGAGGAGATAACTAGGTTTGATTGGGATATCACAAGAGTTGGATAGAACAAATTATAAGACTGATTGGGAGATCACTATGAATTGTTTAGGGTTGAACATAAGAGTGATTGAGAGTTGACAAATAGTGTGCATAAAAGAATTTTAAATCAAAATTAAAAAATGGAAGTGAACTAGGGTTCAAAACTAGAAGAAATCATATGTCAAAACACAACATTGTTACCCCTTCTAGGAAGTGGGTCACCCCTTTCTCCAGGGCAAGTCACCCAATAAACCTTGCAACTTAAGGGCATATTGCCTAGGTGACCCTAGGGTCTCTCAGGCGACCCTCCTATCAAGGATTTGAAAATGGTTGTTCAACATTTGTGAAGTCTTGGAACCCAATTTAGAGGTTAGAAAACATGGTTGCAAGGGGAAAAACACTAGTGGACATGCCGTCAATGTGAGATTTCTAAGAGGTATATAATTCACACCTTTGTGGGCCATGATTTGGATTTCTATATCATCATTGGACTACCATGTAGGCTTGTGTGCCTTTTCTATACTTACAATTACTGGTCTAGTTATTTTCATATTTCAAATGGTTTTGATAGACTTACATATTACCATTACAAAAGGTAGATTTAGAGGATTTGAATGATCCTATGGCCCATAATCCTTATTTCTCACATGCATGCCATCATTGCTATATCCTTGACTTTAGGTGATCTCATCTTTGCATACTCCCCATGATTTCATGTTTACATTCTATGGGATATGTTCTTTTGTGTTTGTGCTTACATGCTTACATCTTATATGGAATCCCTTTGTGCTTATGTGATCTCTCTAGCATTTTGGATATTGCTTATTTGTCCTCACCATTAGGGGAAACATTGGGAGCATCTTATTGCCCTTTGATACATGTGCTTACATACTTACATCTCAATATGTCATTGATTTCAATTGTCACATGATGTTATTTATGACACTTATTTCATGATTATTGAGCTTTTACATGATCATATTATTTACATTTATTTTTCTCCTCTTTTGCAATTTATTGCATATTGTTTATGCAACCAATTGGAGGGGGCATATAATATCACTAATGCTCTTTGATGACTATGATTATAGTGATTAGATTAGGGTTATGATGGCTTCCACTATGCCCAATAGATATCAACATATTTTTATAGAAATTAGTTTCTTTTTGTAGTCTAGACAACCATGCCCAACAAATATTAGTTTCTTGTTGTAGGCTCCCACAATGCCCAAAAAATACCAATTTCTTTTTATAGGATACAATATGTAGAACATATATCAATTTATTTCATAGGCTACCACTATGCCCAATATATATTAGTTTCTTTGTGCAAGATACCACCATGCCCAATGAATATTAATTTCTTCTTGTTGGCTTCTCTACAACTCCTACTCTCTTTTTACATTTAATTTTTATTTATGAGATTGCTAAGTAATTATTGTTTGTGCCTACTTGAAATGAATGTTATATGCTACTCATTGGAACCTTTTATGCTTGTAAGTATCTAGATGGAACATTCATTATGAGGTGTGTGCATAGAGTCATCATCCACATTTATATCCTTTAATGAGTGTCTGAATATTTAATTTCATGTTGACTACTTATTTACTTTGACAAGAATATTCATAGTAGTTCATATGCAAGTTAAAGTGGGGGGAAAATTTAAGGTGGGGGGAAAATTTAAGGGTGAAAAGTGCACACCTAGCACTTTTTGCCTTTATTTTGGACTCACCTTGATCCATTTGTTCCAAATGTAATGACTAGATTACAAGTGGTGAATTATTGTATAAAAGTTGACAAATGACATGAGTCTTGATTGAACTTAAATTTACCCATCCCAAGAGCTTGGATCACATCTTAACAAGTAGATGACTAAAATGTATTTGCAGGGATCACATCTTAACAAGTAGATGCCATTTCACTAGAATCAAGTTGCCCCTTTTTAACTAGTGTTGTACAACTTATTAGGGTGATCACTAGAACATCCATGATAAAATAAAAATTATGTTTACCACTATGTTTTAGTTCCATTTAAGATTGAAAGATAAGGATAATTACATAGTTTCACCTTGTACCATGGCGAAACACAAATAACAATAACTCTAGAAAATGGAAGCTAAGCATACAAAAAAAGAACCTTTATAAGGGTGAATCCTTAGCATTTTTTCCCATTCATCTAGATTTACTTAGACCATTTGTCCCAAATGTAATAACTTGGTGTCAAAATCATGTATTTCTATGCAAGAGTTGACATACCTCTACCTCATCAAATTCTTTAAGTCCCTATCCCCCAATGATTTAGAACCAACCTCCATTTTTGAGTTGTTCCTCATCTTAGGTTAAACTTGTAGGTGTAGATCTGGACCCAATTCTAAACCATAGTTGTGGTTTTGACCCCTAAACTTCCAAAATTAAATTTAATTGTGAGCCCAAGTGGACATTATTTCAAATAGCCACTGCCAAGCACCAAATATTTAAATTTTGACACTAAGGTGTTGCATAAAAAGACAAACCCTAATTCATTTTTAGGCCATTTGGTATCCATTGAGAGTATTTGCATATAATCTTTTGAGATCATTAGAATAACATAGGTATCGATATTTTTGCTTGGTGTGTCTTCCAAACTATTCAAAACCATTAAATTGATCTAAGGGTTTGAGTAAGGCAAGAGGAGGGGAGCAAGTCACTTCCAACACCTATCACAACAAGCTCCAACGATGTCTTTAGGCACCACCAAGTTTAGATAACACAAGCTAATAAATTTTCACATACTAGAAGTGCAATGATTAAGGTTGTAGCAAAAGTTCAAAAGCACATATATCAAGTCAGTTCTATAGGTGTAGGGATCACTTCCACATGTACAAGATTGAACCTCGATTGAGTGTAGGTCATCTTTTAGAACATCGAAGCTTTATTGTCTCAAGTCTAATATCAAAAGCCAAGAGCATATCACTAAGTGTAGGTTAATTTGTTCATTATTACCTTATTTATTAGCTTAGATAACACTTTAAATAAATATGTATGTGGAATGTCTCCTAAATTAGAGATGGGATATCCCATCTCTAAATTAAAAACAAACAACTTTAAACTAAATGTTTAAATTTAGTTACTAGAGGTGCAAAGTTATCTAGTTAACAATTTAATTTAATAATAACAATAAATCATTTTTTATATTTAATTAGATAAATGCAATGTAGGAGCTAAGGATGAATTAGCACTAGGAATGGAAGGAAAAGAGGGTTAGAGAAAGCTTCTCTTATTCAATAGTTATAAAAGATTTAAAAGTCTGAGAAGATGACAAGAGAAGGTTCAAGAACACAAAAATCAGGTTATGTAGAAGTCTCCATTTTGTGTGATAGTAGTTGGAAGTATATTTGTCTCAGACAATAGTGTCCCCAAAGGCATGAAAATGTCTTTTATTCCATATAGGCGTCTTAACAAGTGTAACAACCCTGTGTTTGCATTTTGGTTGTTGCTTTTCCTTGATGGATTCTGATACTATTATGATGTTGACATGATTAGTTATTATGTTGGATTACATACTTATATGTTTATATACTGTTAACATTGCTTTTGTATGATTATGGACAGCAAAGGGATGATGTCGTAACACTTGTATTCGAGAGGCTTACGATGTCATGACCCTCTTCCTGATGTCCATTGATGCTTCAACTATTATATGATATATGTATGCAGATATTTTTAATGTGTTTCAGAGTGATACAGGTACTGGGTATCGACTCCGCCTAGATTCACAGGCCTGAGCATACTCTTATTCCCTAATGGTGGTTACTGGAGATAGTCACAGGCCAAACGTTCCCTAGCCTAGCCCACTGCACTTGGTTAGTGCAGTGATTCTGTGATATGTGTTTACCTTCCGGTTACCTTGCAGTAACATCCGGATTGCCCATCCGGTCTTATGTGGTTTGCCAGTATTGGTTGTTGATGTATCCCGTTATGGGTTGTCGGTATTTTATTATGGTTTTGCATTAATTTATTATGTGGTTTATTTTGGTATGTCATATCGGTGATTTAAATGATGTTATTTGTGCGGTTTTGTGAATGGGATTTTATGTGATTTAAAATAAATCAGCTCAAGAACCCTATTTAGTTAATTAGATTATTGGCATTTTAAGTTTTTGTGCTATTGGTATTTTATGTGTATTAAGGGAGCTTGATATATTTGGTAATTTTATTCGAAGATTTGGGTGAAGTTTTGTAGAGGGTTTATACCCCATTTCCCAGTGCTATATTTTATATAGTCGATGAGATTGAACATATCATATCTTTAAGGGTCACAACTGCAAACATATATTAGCTGCTTCCTATATTCAAGACAAGACATTATTATTTTTGAATGCAGTGACAACAAAAAAGTGAAGTCGTGGTATTGAGATAAAAAGTCTTAGGGCTGAGTCGCATGAGAAAAGGGGGGATAAAGAAAGAAAAGAAAAGAAGGCAGAGCTAGGGTTTCGGGACGGGAGAGAGGAGAAGAAGTATCTAGTTACTCCCTATTCTCTGTAATTTTTATAGCTCTAGGTATGTAGACATGTTCTCCCTACCCACGGTCACCATTCTAGATTACTTCTGTTATTTGCTAAATCACATGATATTGCTCTGGATGATATTTGATGAATGCCCTTACACTGTTTTAAACTTCCCATTTGTGGGACTGTGGAAATGAACAATGTGTTCATGAGATCTTCAAACTCAAACAATAAAACTCCCCTTGGTTAAATTGTATGTTGCTGTCCTTGAGTATACGTATTATATCAAGTTTAATAATGATCCATGTTTCCTCTTTCATCGATTGGCTGCCAGAGCAGGCCACGAGGGTATTTAACCAAACATTGCACATGCGTTGTCTATGCTTCCACTTTTGCATGTTTCTGCTAGGGCAGTTGTAGCTACAAGATCTGGCAAAATTCCTCTATCCTTCATGCTTTGACAAATGTCCATACCCTGTTCCAAGTCCCCATTTTGGTGCAGGCAACGAGGATGCTGGCAAAGGATTGGGAATTTGGCTTTACGCCTATTGACGACTTTTGCTTAAAAGTTTCTAAGCCGTTTCAACAAATCCATTATGTGCATATCCTGCTATCGTTTCAGTCCATGAGAATACATCGGTCTAAGGCATTCTGTCAAATAGTTACATGCCTTATGTTTGCTTCCCCATTTTGCATACAGGTCTGCCGCAACTTTTCCAACTGCAACATCTAACAAAAATATCCCTTCCATTATGCTTAGATGGATGCCAATACCCTGTTCCTAAAGTCCCATTTTGGCACATGCAGCAGGGATGCTGGCAAAGGTTTAGAAAATTGGCTTTACGCCAGCCACTGGTATTTGCTTAAAAGTTTCTAAAGCTTTTTTTTAACAAATCCATTTTGTGCATATGTTGCAATCAGCACATCCCATGAGATGACATCACCTTGAGGCATTCGGTCAAACAGTTCACGAGCCTTGTCTCTGCTTGCACATTTCGCATACATGTCTACCTGGACAGTAACGGGTGAAGGGAGGTTTACGTATTCATGGAGATTTAGCTTTAATAAATTTGTCTTTTAGAAGGAGATGACTTCCAATTAACTTGTCCTTTCACCCAGTCAACATTTACAGTTGGGATAAAGCTCATGTGCTGAGTCGATATCCCCTTGTTGTAGTTGGATGAACCTCTTATTACAGTAGTGGAGTAGTCATAATGAACTTTTATGATGAAATATGGATTGTTTTAATTGTTATTAAAAGATGGAATTTGTTCTTGCTTGGCTGATTTGAATATTTAAATTAGCAGTTTTTACTTGACGGATTTAATTGATGTTATCATGGATTATGACCGGTTATTAAATTATTTTAATTTAGTTTTGTATACCTCGTTTGGTTAAACGAGATGAGCTTAGGTCTAGGATAATGTGTCCTCGTGCATGGCCTTGAGCGCTTGTAAAGGCTAAGGATGCACACGAGAAGGCCTATCCGTCTACGGGGCGTCGAGTTATCCATTTGCGGGACGTTGATTCGGGCATGATTGAATCTTCTCATCCATTTGAGAAGTGTACTTGATTTTGTGTGGTGCCATCCCTTCGAGCACACATGATGACACTCCATCTGATCTGCACTCTAGTGTCTAGTACCTTAGTAGTCGTGAATAGTACCTGACATGTTATTGGATGAGCATCTTTATGTTGTGACATTGGCTTTATGATTTGTGTGTCGTGTCTGCTTCGTGACTGATGTGAGTGTTGGCCATTGTATTCCTTGCCTTTATTCTTCTGTTTGGGCCTTGTGACTACCTCCAAGCACAGTTGGGTGGTTTCTCTTGAGTCCACATGGTTGGGAGGCGTTGCCACCGTCATTAGGGACCGGTGTACAAGTTATTGGAGTACCAGTTGGAGATGTCCTCTCTTGTATTTATTTTATCAGTTATTTTATCTTATCCATGGCTATGCCATTTCACTTATGTATATTCTTTTGTGAAATTTGTACTCTCTTGAGAGAGATGATGTAAATTATATTAATGAGAAGAAATGAGATGTTTTATATTTGGCTTACAGTTTTTCAGTGTTGGTATCAGACGCGCTTGTACTATGATGATCATTATGGCTCTATGTTTAAAAGTGGAAATGGGTATAGGAACATTTGAATTTGATGTTTAAAATGAATGTAATTTTTAGCGATGTTTGCAAGGAGCGTGATTTAGTCCAAACTTGGAGTGTACATTCGGCTATATTTGGCCATGAATGTTGCCGATCTATCGAGCCGACAACTGTATTATGTGTATGTTATCACTTTATATTTGAAAAAAAATATTCTTGCCCTCTTTTGGCTCTTACCCTTCGGGGTTGCGTGGTGGGATGTTACAAGTGTAGATCCATCCTTTTCTTGTGGACACCTGTGTCCTAATAGGCGCAAAGTGTCCCAACAAATGCATGTGTCTCCTACCCCATAGAGGTGTCATAGTTGGCGAAGATGTTTCCTTTGCGTGCAATCATGTCATGTATTTTCACGATAGTGTCCCTTGTACTTAGTGGCATAAAAACCTACACTTATCAATACTTGTTTTGCTTGTTGCAATACCTATCTAGTCTAGAAAGCTAAGAAAATGGGCACCTATGGTGCATTTAAGAGCTTACTTTAATCAAACCTTTAAGAAATGTGTTTTAACATAAAATATTAGAAAAGTTGGAGGTGTGTGGCCTTAAGGTGTTAGTACATGCAACCACCATTAATGGAGATGGTATATGCAATAACTATGGAGATGTTTTAGGTGGTCTAAGAAAGGAAAAGCATATTAAGTCTAAGTCTAAGTGTTAGGTTCTATGTAATTTTAAAAACCTTCTTAAATAAACATGCTTAAAGCTAGATTAACCATTATGAAAGAATCAAGATTAAGAACCAATTTAAACTTGTATAATATTTCTTCAAAGATAATTCCTTAAATATAACACACATATGTATGAATAAGAACAAAGCAAAAAAAATTAATATGAAAAATTATATTTAACTAACATACCTATATTTAAAAAATATATATAAAATATGCCCAAGATATCCTTCTCAAGGTGCCTAATGTTAGGATTAATGATTAAAATAATAAAAAAATCAGATAAATATATGTAAGTAAAATAATGAAAAAAATCAAAATCATCAAACAGACAAAGAAGTAGACCAGAAACCAATTGTCGTCTTTAAAAATACATAACCACAACGTAACTCCTTCCTTCCCGAGTTACTGAGCAAAGATATCTAGATCTCCCAACGGTAGATCCACACGAAGAGATAAGAGAAACAAAAGATTTTGTCTCCTAGCAATGGGAAATCTTAAGCCACCCGTTGCCATTCTTACCCTTTCCTTCATTTGGGTATTTGATCTCCAGTTGTTATGTGTTTATTAAGGCAATAATAAGATAATGTTGCGTCTCTGCAACACTGCGCTCTGGTCCGCTACAGGATGCACATTCCCATTTGCAAAAGGAGCAGGGGGAAGACAAATACTCTTGTACAGGCAACACCCAACACAATGCTCCAACAAACGAAAACAATATAAAACCTTCATCCCATCTCTCTGCACTTGCTGCGACAAGAACAGCAGCAGCAGAAAGCTAATGAGCGCGGAGGAATTGAAAAGAAGATCAACTGTGTTGCTTCTATCGAGTCCGGGAGTAGGATTAGGGTTAGGGTTAGGCAGCTTAAACCTAGACGGAGCAGAGTCTGTGTTGGAGGCAGTGGGAGTGCTGGCAGCCATTGTTACGGTTCACGAATGCGGGCATTTCTTGGCAGCCTATTTGCAGAACATTCATGTGAGCAAATTCGCCATCGGATTCGGCCCAACGCTATTGAAATTCGACCTGAAGAATGTGGAATGCTCGGTGAGAGCTATTCCGCTGGGAGGGTATGTGGGTTTTCCGGACAATGAGCAGGACAGTGGAATTCCCTCCGACGACAAGGATTTGTTGAAGAACAGACCAATCTTGGATCGATTTATGGTGACTGTGGCGGGCGTTGTGGCGAATATGGTGTTCGCTTACATAATTCTGTATGCGCAGGTTTTGACGGTGGGAATTGTGGAGCAGGAACCCTTTCCGGGAGTGCTTGTTCCGCAAGTTTTTTCCGGCTCGCCGGCTGCGCGCTACGGGATGGAATCCGGCGATGTGGTGCTGGGCGTTAATGGCCGCCTGTTCGCAATTGGGGAGCCTGCGGCGGCTGTGTTTGATATGGTGGATGTGATTAAAAAGAATCCGGGGAAACCCCTGTCTTTTTTGGTGGAGAGGAGGAAGGCGGAAAGGAAGTTGCAGGTGGATGTGACGCCGGATGGGGCAGGGAAAATTGGGGTTCAGCTCGCCCCCAATTGGAAAATCGTGAAGGTGAAGGCGCAGGGGGTTTTGGATGGCGGCGTTAGGGCTGGATTGGAGTTTGGGAGATTGTGGGGGAATGTTGTGGGAGGGCTAAAGCAGGTGTTTTTCAATTTCTCAGAGACGGCCAGGCAGGTTTCTGGCCCCGTTGGCATTGTAGCGGTTGGGGCAGAGGCAGCCCGGTCTACTGTTGAGGGGGTTAATCTCTTTCAGTATGCGGCTCTCGTCAATCTCAATCTGGCGGTGGTCAATCTGCTGCCTTTGCCTGCGCTGGATGGAGGCTACTTGGCGCTTATTGCCCTGGAGGCTGCACGAGGCGGTAAGAAGCTGCCTAAAGAGCTTGAGCAAGCTATTATGTCTTCTGGAATCACTTTGCTTCTTTTTCTTGGGGTTTTCCTCATTGTTCGTGACACACTCAATCTAGATTTTGTTCGAGAAATGCTATAATTCGTGGATAACATGTTTAAGGTACAGAATGCAACATTAGTTATCCTTACCATTTAATACAGCCTTACCATTTAAAACTTGTGCTCAATCCTTACCATTTAATACAGCCTTCCAGAACAGCAACATTAGTTATCCTCAAGGATGGACCTCTCATTCAAAATCCCCTAGATATTTGTACAAGTAGATGAAAAAATTGCTTCGTCAAAAAGGAAAAGTTATAGACTGCTTTCTGTATATCGAGATATTCTCTTTGCCCATTCTTTGTTTAGTTGATTGTGGGACAAGGTTTTTTCAAACAGCCGTTGTTTGTTATTTGGCTTAAACCTCAAAAACATCAAATAACAAACAATGTGTTGGCTATTTACTTTCAACCTATCTTTTCTGTGTTACAGTGCTAGCCCTAAATTAGCTTAATGGGTTAAGGTAACGGGACATTATTTTGAATCTACCTGATTAGGATCACCATATGTAAGCAGTTTAGTTGGAGGATAGGATGGCTGCTTGCTTTCCAGTCGCTCTTTGGAAATTCTGCTACAAGGTTTTTGTTTTAATGATGAATATATTATTTCACAGATTCAAACCAGATTATGGTGATCATAGGATTCAACAATGCCTATTTCATCAATGATTAACCACCGTGCTAGCTACCCTTGATCCATCTATGGTGAATATAGATGGACATTTAAAGCTTTTATATATAAACATCTCGGCTCAATTGTTATGTATACTACTAATGATGTCCAAATTTGATAAGAGATTGCACATTCTTTCAATTTTCAATCTCATCACAACTTGTCTACAAGCACCCAATTGAAACAGTATGACAAGAAAGTACTTTTTCTTCCCTTAACAGTCATATCATGTGAAAACTCACCAACCACTGTATTAGTAATGTTTGATGTGATTCAGAACGGTACATGGTATGCTTTTATGCTTTGCAATTTAGGATGCAGATGGAATCTGTCATTTTAAATTTGCATGATAGGAGATATATTTAGTATGTGAATATTGGAATTCAAGTGCAGAAAATAAGTAAGTTATGAGTAAAATGTCGCCAGTCAGGTGGCTACTTTCGAGCAGGGGGAGAGAGCGTGTCTGAAGGGGTGAGGGAGAAAAAAATGGTTGGGTGCAGAGCTTTTCTAGTATATTAGCTTAGCTCAGATTAGCATAAAGGTTGCATGCTAAATAATGAAGCAATAACTAGAAACAATGGAAGCAATTGTGATGTGATGCCAGCTCTAGAGGATGCAAATGGGTTTGGATGGAAGATACAAAATCCAAAACAACATTTAGATTTTTTGCTCGGCGAAAGGTTATTAGAATGGAGTGCCACCCTTGGCAGACTCCCCTGCAACTCTGTTTTTATTGTGAATCAAATCACTCATGCTTATATTTGTTCTCTGCCAATAATCCCTCAGTCTTTTTGTGTGCTTTCATTTGCCAAAATATTCGATCACATGGATAAAACAGTTAATAGTCAAGCATTTGGTTTGGAAGGCTAAACAACTTTTTCGTTCTAGATTTTTGTGATTACTACTTGTTCCTTCAACATTCTTACTCAGTTTTTTTGTGTAGATATGATATTGGCTGCCAAACCTTTGATTTTTTTCCTTGGAACAAACAGTTTTTTCTTTTTATATGATTATTGGATAGACAGTTGAACTCTGATATCATCTTGACTGCAAAGCTGCCCAGTTTGCGCGGGGCAGAATTTGTTTATTACGAAGGCTTCCTGGTTTTGCCATTGAACTCTCTGCTAAGATTGCAATGTCAAAATATTTCTATAAGGAATGTCCGTAACACTGAAACACTCGCAACATAAGCAAAACCCAGAGGAAGGATTATCCATTAGGAAGTTTCAAGAGGCTCAATTTCTAAATGTAACGTTGATCAGTGACAAGTACCAGTACCTCATTGGAGCTATTTTTACTTGACCGTTCTGTGGAACATAAACTCCACCCAGAGTATGCTAGTAATAAATCCTTGCATAAATTAGACTCGAAGACCTTATAGCCTTTATTTATATCCTCGTTAGCATTTGATCTATCTTTTAGGAACAAAGTGCGAACGGACAGATCCCTCATTACAAAAAAAAAATTTATATTAAAAACTGTTGAATCTAGGTTTTTGACATGTGAGAAAATTTACACACACCGCCTACTATTTTCCATTCTCTGTAATGGATTTAAGCTGAAATAGCCTTTACCCCCACATGCAAAGATTTTTATGGTTTTATAGAAATAGAAGCCACATATAAAATTATTTCTGATTAGGTTTTTAGAGTTTAGAAATAAAAAGCGAATAAACACTGGTTGTTGTAAATAAAGGATACCAAGTTCTACAAAGTTTGAAAAATGAAACAACAAAATAGTATAGTCATGAACAAATATTATTCAAAGAAACAATGAATTTAGTACAAACCCTAAATTCATCAATATTTTCTATTTAATTTGTAGATAAAATGATTAAATGAGCTTAAGTGATATAAGATTTTATATGATATAACATTTGTCAACACTTCTACAAAAACACTCAACTTGGAATAACTAAAGGTTTGCACCAAATATAACAAGTTTTACCATTGAAAATTTTCATGTCAATGCATTTATTTCTAAAGTATTTAAAGTTTTTAAAATATTGTAGTCTCACACAATTTATTTTTGATAATTATGGATATGCATTTTATTGAAAAATAAAAATAAACGACTTAACCAAAAAGATGTCTACCCTTGCTCTTGTGCATACCCCTACCCCCTGGTTAACCCGATGAGGGATAAGTTTGTGGAGGTGGATGTTGAGCCAATTGTAGTGGAAACCCCAACTAGAAGAAAAGGCAAGGAGAAGGCCTTTGTGGATTTGGAGAACTCAAAAAGTTTTGAGTTTCCAGGGGTTGAGGGCTTATGCCTTGGCCCTTCTTCTAACCCTCCAAACTTTTCTTGCCCCCTTGTCTCTTCCATCCCCGATGTGGCTTCTATTGGCCAGCTCGTGGGTAACAAAACGTGTGGCATGGAGAAAGAAATTTTAGAGATATGATGTTTCCATAGTTCATAATAGTGAATTTGGTAACTTCTGGATTAAATTGTGTGTTTTTTTTTAACATCAACTTTTCTAAACAAACTACATGTTCTGCAGTCCATAATAGTGGATTTGAAAGCTTCTAGATTAAAATTCGTGTTTTTTAACATCAATGTTTCAAATCATACTACACGATCCATCATTAGGATGAAGAGAATGATGGATCATGTTGTGTGATTCAAAATATTGATGTAAAAAACACACAATTTAATCCAGAAGCTCTCAAATTCAAAGAAATTTCAGTTCATAATATATTGAAGTGATTTTAATCGGAGATTAACAAGATGAATACTATTACTTTTTGTTTACCAAGAAAATGGGTGGTGAACCCTTGAGTTTGAAGGACAAGAAACTAAATCTTGAAAACTGAAAGGCTTTGGATGAGATCTACAATCTCAAGGAGGAGAATGCCAAACATGATGAAAAGTGGAGGTAGTCGGAAAAAGAAATTTAGGACACAAAAACCAAATTACGAAAGGTGGTGGGCATCAGTAAAATGATAATCCCAAATAGTGCCACTAGTATAAAGATGCTCCAGAAACACCTTAGGCTATAGGCTTCAATTAATCAAGTTAATCCCAATACAAGTACTCGAAATCGAAGAATTGTGAGAAGACCCAGGTGATGGATGACACAAAATTTGTTGAGAAACACTTGGATGTCTTATAAGAAGAATCAGAGACCACAATGGCCTTGAACTTGCTCTAATCCTTTTTCCCTATTGCAAGCCTACTACCCCTCTATTGGATTGGTGGTGTTTCATTGTACTTGTTGTTTTGGATGAAACTTTCTTTTTGGGAAGATGTTTTGCTTACTCTTCACTATTGTTTTGTTGATGTATTGTTGTTGTATTGTTGTCTCTTGACTTTGTTCTTGTAAAAGGGATGGGGCCCCTTTCAAAAACCCTCTTTACCATCAATAAAAAAAATTCTTCACTTCAATTTGAAAAGTAAACCAATGCTAAACACATTTCTAAAAATAGCCCATTCAAATGGATCAATTAACACCTTTGTTGGCACTTTTTCCTTCAAATTCATATTGAAAGTGTGTACAACTTTCTTTACCTTTGCATCGAACTTATTTTGAATTATTTTTTTCTTCTCACACTACTGCAACAAGCAAAGCAAATTGGTATTCTGGTACAAATTTTCCTTCTTTTCCTTATTAAAATTGTTTGGTGCACTTTCAGATTATTTTTAATCAGATTATGAAATTATTTCTTGACCTCTGATGGGTCATTTTCTTTCATCCCATCATCATAATATGAGCATGGCATTGATGAGATGAACATGTTTATATAGTTCAAAGACATGATATTTTCGTAGTCCATTATAGTTAATTTAAGAGTTTCTGGTTGAAAATTGTGTATATTTTTGAATCAATGTTTTGGATCACACATTGTGATCCATCATCAAGATGAGGAGAAGATATATGATGTAGATAACAAATCAAGATTTTCAAAAAAAGAGGAAGTAAAGGACACTAAAAAACAAAGGCTCTTAGGAGAAGTTTAAAATATTAAAAGCAAAATTACAATATCAAATATGATAAAATGGATGATATAAGTTTGATATAGGAATGATTATAAAATTGTTATAATATAAAAATAGTATCATCATAATCATAATAAATGTAGTTAAAATTATGAATATGTAAAGTCAAACAATCTTTAATGATTTATTATAATTATAATGTTTAGAATTAAATTTAATAAAATCATTAAAAATTATAAAATATTGTAAACAAAAATAAAAACTATAAAATGAAGACAATGTATGACCTATTTAAAAATAAGAATAGAATAATAAAAGTTATTACAAAAATTATATAAACTACGTAAAATATTGAACGAATATATACTACATAGATAATGCCCATATTGTGTTCAATGTTCTAACTTTGACTCTTCTATTGTGTAAGGACCTCCCATTTATAGGCAAGAGAACAACAAGAAAGAGGAAACACACTAGAAGGTTTCTAGTTTTATACATCTAAAATCTACCAATTTACCCTCCCTCCTAATACTATGTTTTAACACCACTTTCTAACATCATTTTAATACCATGTTGATATTCATCATGCTAATTATCCAAAGTCGACACCTTCACCATGTTAACACCTTCCTAACCACATTATCCCCTTTACTAACAAACTAGATAAATTATATTTAATTTGACACATTTACCATATCATCATATTGCTAGCTAATCAAGTAATTTATTATTTAATTAATTAGTTTTTTTCCCTTACATCACTAACTAAAAAAAATATTTAATAAGTCTAATCTCCACCTCACATTGCTAACTAGTTAAATACTTTTATTATTTAATTAGTGTAATTTCTATCTCACATTGTTAACTAATTACATAATTTTATTAATTAATTAGTTTAACTTCCTTCTCACCATTTAAAATAAATAGATTCCTCCACCATTCCAAAATAAATGCACAATTAAATGCATTTCTCTTTTATTTTCAAATAAATCCACCTCATCTTTTGGTTGCAACAAATCATGTATGACCATTTCTATTTTTAGCTAATGCAACCTCATCCATTCATTTTGAATAAATTAAATTGTGATAACTCATCCTCCTAAATATGAGGAAAATGCTCTCAACCAATCTCTATTGTAGATCTGATCTTCGAATCCTAACTATCCATTCTCCTATCCAAATAATTATAAATTAAGATCTATTTTCCATCAAAATCAATCAATATGTGAATTCATAGGTACACGTCCTGCCAATATTTTGAATTTCCAAGGAGCAACTACATACTATCATTTGTATTTTTTCTTTAACACATCCATAGCAACAATAGATTATTGCATTTGCATTGGTTGAATGTTTATTTTGAACCCCATTAGTTCAATCTAAGGTTTGCATTAGTTCATAATAGGATTCATTTTATTTCATTTGTTTCCTTCTTTTTATGTTCTAATTTTGTGCTTTCACTAGCCACGTTTGTCACTATTATCTAATGTCCTAAGCAAAAATAATCAATGCATGCAATGCACAAATAATTAATTCTTAAGCATCTACATGGTTGCCTCTTTGCTACCTCAAACCAAGTTGACTTGCAACATGTACCCCAAGCATTAATTTTTTTACAATATTGAAAGTATTCTACAATTAAGCAAAAATATTAAACACATTCCTCCAATAAGCCCAATTAACCATGTGCTCACTTAACCATGACCCCCCATGTGGCACCCACATTAAAAACATTTGGAATGTCAAATACAACCTCCCTTATGAAAATATTGCCCATTTACAAAATATAAAATACTTTAATATGCAAGGTGTACAAAACCTTCCCAACATTATCCCACTTGTACACATTGTATAAGGGACCAAATCTATAAAGAGTGAACAACAAACAAGTTTGTTGCAAAAGAAAAAAACATCCCCATATCCATTATACATCATCCATGCTTTTTTGTCCTCGTGGGATTCACTAAAGCAACTGATGCAGGAGCACTCGGGTGTATACGCAATCCTGCATCAACAAAAAAAAATGATATTTCAGTTTTGTTTGATTTTGACTTGGTTGTTTCAGTTTGTGATTCCAGGGTGTTGGTAGTTTTGTCGCGGTTGATGGCGATCATGTGTCACACTATCGCCTTGTCATTTTTGGTTCAGTTTGGTTGATTTCAATTCATTTTTGGTTGTCACAATCAATTGGCAGTGTCATTGGTCAAATGTTGTTGTTGATCATTCCTCTGTTTTAATGGTTCAGTCTGGAGCACGATGGCGAGTTGCAGTCATTCTAATTGAGGCAGAGCACTCTGTTGTTATTTGTTTGACAAAATGCTGTGAAAGAGGTGTATGCAGAGTTGTGAATTTGTGGTGTGGTGAATTGATGGCAATGATCCGCAATAAAGACTAAGTTTATTTTCTTTTCATGGCTTTGGTAAAACACAATTGTTAACATTCTCTAGAAACAAACCTCACCACTGCCTATTTCTTCAACATGGTTGATGGTGACCAGTTCAACAATGTTTTGTGAGCTTGATAAGTTGGACCTGAGCTCCTAGGGACTATCAACTCGGTGTTAAGGTGGAAATTGATTTGAAAACTGTCACCAAGGGATTGAATTCGTGGAAGTTTGATCTTGTCCATTCGCAAAAGTCAAAGCCAATACAAATCGTATGCCATGTTTTTGAGGTCAACTTGAGAAGCCGTCGCTGGGAGAGTTTTGGATGAAGTCAAAACCAAATATCAAAAGATCAAGTTTCTTTGGAGAGGCGTCGCTCCAATTTCTGGAAGTCAACCAACTAATAGAAGTTTTCATTAGTTTTCCCTTGATGGACTATGACTTGTGATGCATTGTCCAAGTCAATTGAATATAAAAAAAAAAACTTCTCTTCTTGGAGAGGCGTGGCCTCAGCTTCCACAAACTGATTTATTTCCGTGTCTTTTCAAAATTTCTAGTGGGAGGATATAAAAACAAATTGATAGCATTTTGAGGGGTTCGCTACAGAAGGAAACTAAGAGAACATCTTAGTGCTTGGCAAAAGGGTTCAGCTTGAGGAGAATTGATTGAAGGGCTGCAGAAAGAAGTTTGAAGAGATACAAAATTGGACTGTATTGCAATGGAAAAACAAAGCCCATGTTGAAAGGGGATAGCTTGGTGTCCTATCAAGAATGATTTGAATAGACATAAGCTCCATTGAACACAAATTTCATTATATTTGTTGTATAAAAACTTGCATAATAAATCGTTAGAAGCTGCCATTAATAATATCATTTGAGTTTGTGATAAAATGAATGGTGAAGTTGCATAATTTGGATTCATATAGCTTTTGTAGCTAGATTTAACATTGCTAAGAGTAAAAAAAGTGCAGTGTTTGGGATGTTGTGAGAATTGGCAGTCTCATAAGGCCCCTGATTCCTAATTGCATTAAGTGGTATCAGAGCCGGTTCAGCGTTGTGTTGTAGGAAGAACCCTAAGGAGTTTATTGTGGGTGTGTGAGAGGATGACAATTGCATAGGGTTGTGGACATGGTGTAAAGAGGGCATGGTGGACAAAGAGGACCACAGAATGGGCCACGGAATGCTGACCATGAGGTATTCATGGAAATGGTGAGAGGCCTCTAAGCTAGATTAGCAGTGAGGTTGGAGGCAATAAAAGTGATGCAGTGAAGCAGAATTCCTGTAGTAGATATCAACGATGATGAGGTTGAAGATGAAGCATCAAAAATTGGCTTGGAAGATGATAATAGAGATGAGGCAGAAGGGAGATTTTTGAGAGCAATGGCTAGACTTTGCAGCAAGCCTAAATTGGACCCCCCTAGTTTCAATGGCAATCTGAATCCGGAAGAATTAGTGGAATGGATATCAAAAATGGAGAAGCATTTTGACTTGGAGTCAATTAAGGACCCAAAAAGGGTGAAGTATGCTAGCACAAAGTTGAAGGGACACACATCCTTATAGTGGGAGCATGTGCAGATCGAAAGACAACGAAGAGGCAAAGAGAAAATCAAATCATGGGACAGAATGGTGACGAAGTTGAAGGCAAAATTTCTGCCTGTGGATTATCAAATCAACCTATTCAAGAGGCTGCAAAACTTGATACAAAGAGAGAAGAATGTACAAGAGTACACCAAGGAGTTTTATAGGTTGAGCATCCGGGCAGGGCATGTGGATGATGATGTAGAAAAAGTATCAAGGTATGCGAATGGTCTTCATAATTCAATTCAAGATGAAATGAGCATGCTTTGAGTAACTAGTGTAGAAGAGGCATACCAATATGCCTTGAAAGTGGAGGAGAAACTTGCAAGAGAACAACAACACAATTCCCCTGGTAGAGGCAGATTTTTGAGAGGAAGAGGACAAACCAATAGTGGTAGAGGTTACCAAAACAAGCAAGATGAAGCAAGTACATCTCACACGGTTATGCAAGAAAACAAGAGAAGAGGAGAATCTTCTAGAGGAAGAGGAGATTATTCTCGCGGTAGAGGATACTTTGGAAGAGGTAAAGGAAGAGGATTTGGAGGTACATGCTTTCAATGTGGAGAGATGGGTCAGAGGGCATTTGAATGCCCACAAATACAATAGAATAATGGCAAAGGGAAGGAAGTAAGAGTTCATGTAGCGCAGGCTAAAAGTGAGAGTGTAGCTACACCAAATTACGGAGAGGGTCCCAAAGATAGAGAGTCCCTAATGCTGCGAAGGATTTTGTTAAATCCCAAAAAGGAGAAATCAGAGCCAATTCAAAGAAGAAATCTATTTAGAACAAGGTGCAAGGCATGTGGAAAGTGTTGCAAATTCATAGTGGACAACGGTAGCATGGATAACATTGTATTTGAAGAAATGGTGGAGAAGTTGAAATTGAAAAGACTTTAAAACATCCCAACCCATACTGAGTTTCATGGTTGCAAAGGATCATAGTTTGATGGTACATGAACAATGCCTTGTGAGTTTTCAAATTGGAAACTATATGGATGAAATAATATGTGATGTGATGCCAATGGACACATGCCATCTACCTTTAGGAAGGCCTTGGCAATTTGATAGAAGAGTTGTTCATGATGGATGGACAAACACATACTGAATCAAGAAAGATGGTAAAGAGTACACGATAAATCCAATAAAATATAGGGAAGAAGTGGAGAACAACTCCAAAGTTTGTTTTGTTTCTGGAAAATAGTTTTTGAAAGACTTGGAAGGAGGGGGAATGTGTTTTGCCATCATTCCAAAGCTTGTAGTAGTTGGGATAACAAAGGAAAATGAAGAGATACCAATGGAAGTTCAGAAAATTTTGGAAGAATATGATGACATTAATGAAGGAGATGCCCGATGGATTGCCACCAATGAGGAGTATAAGCCATTACATGGATTTGATTCCTGGTGCAAGTTTGTCCAACAAGGCATTGTATGGAATGATGCCTATGGAGAATGCATAAATAAATAGGCAAGTACAAGAGTTGTTGGATAAGGGGTTTGTTATTGTCAAATTTTGCTTGCTCAATTCGTGGGATAACCCCTATGAAACTTGTCTGAAATATACCAAACCAATTTTTTCACTTTTCCAATTACAACAAGCAGAGCAATACACAATCGTTGAAGTTAGCAATTAAACCAAACGATGCGGAATTCAACTCTAACCAAGAATGTACACCAGGATGGCGTGATCATATGGTCAGAGGATCTCTATGCAATGCTGATAAAGGAACTCTAACCAAGAATGCGCCGGATGTCGACGAGCATATGGTCAGAGGGTCTTGATGCAATGCTGATATAAAGAACTCTAACCGAGAATGCGCCTGATGATGACGAGCATATGGTCAGAGGATCCCTACCAACTATTATGCTGAAATAACTCGACGCCAAGAATGTGCTTTCCAACCCGAAGTGGAATTGGAGCTACCATATGACGGAGATGCAAATTATTATAAAGCAAATATGAGAAGAAGTATGAAGTGCTGACAGTACTACTGTTCAGCTTACAATAATTAGAGACTTCCAACCCAACTCAAATGATAGAAGTTAGCAAACTGAAATGACGGATCAGCAACTTTGAAAAACCAAACCAGCAACATAAAACCCTACAAAAATGCTCACACCTCACTCATTTCTCAACTAAATGACCTCAAATCTGATGCAATGCACTCCTATGACAATGGAAACCAAGCTACACACTATAGACCACTCTTAAACCCAAGTATTTATTTAGCACGCTTTCTAATGCACTCCAAAGAGGGGCGGCCTGGCAAGAAGGGCGATTTCCTTCTAGAAAATCAGATTCTTCATAATAAATTCTGTAAATTGGCACAATGGGGCGCCCAACAAAGACAAAGGGAAATATGAAATACCCAGAACAAATGCCTTTTTATTTTCAAATTTATGAATGAAACTATAGATTCAGCCCTGTTATCAGCAACTCCAAAAAATGACATAAAATACAAATAACTGAACTACAAACAGAACTCAAGCTACAATGCAAACCTCACTACAAAATCACTACTATCAACAAACCTCTCCCTAGGTGCTATCTCTCCAGCATTCATTCCTCGAAGCAGTCCCAAAACCATTACGGCAACATAACATTATCAAGATTTCGGATGCCCAAATGAGAGCACTCTTCCTCCTTTTATACTTTTCCAACTGGGAGTCTCTAAAATCCTCTTGCATGTGGGATAAAACATGAGAGGGAAAATAATATAATCCTCTTCAATTCTTTTTCAACCTCACCCTTAAAGTCCCCTCTTTTAAAACAACATTACTATTAAATAATAATATTTAATTTACAGACTTTAAAACGAAGGCCAAGATGATGTCGGAAATAAATGATCTATAGCTCGTTGGAAAGGTCTTGACAAGACGAATCCAACCCCACTCTCAAAATTCCATTCTGGTGCCAATCCTAAACTTACTAAAAATAGCCGTAACCAACAGGGACTAAGGAGAACAAACCCGGAAAGAAACCGCCAACCAAACCACAATCCACGAACAAAAGCAACCACCAAAACATGAAACCCCAATTTCAACCTCCGAGTAGCCTACGGGTCTCTGGGATAGGCCAACGGTCAACTGTAAAAGATCAATCTAGAAAACGGGACATTACAGTCTGCCCTTCCCAAGATTGCTTGTCCTCAAGCAATTGTAAGCCTAGATGCTGCAGAATCTCATCATTCTCCCAAGTAGCATCCTCCATAGGCAAGTTCTTCCACTTCACCAAATACTCTCTGATAGTTCTTTTCCTCAAGGAACACTCCCTGGAATCAAGAATCTCTTCTGGAATCAAAACTAATTGTCCTTCTTCATCCAAGGGTGGCATCTGTGATGAAGCAACAACATTGTGTCCAATTGCCTTCTTGAGGCGAGACACATGGAATACATTGTGCACTCTGCTATCCGAATGTAGCTCCAACTCATAAGCTACTGCCCCCACCTTCCTAGTGACCTTGAACGGCCCATAAAAACGTGGTTTGAGCTTCTCAGCTCCACTTTTCTTGAGAGTGGACTGTCTATAAGGTTGTAGTCGAAGATAAACCATATCTCCAACTTCAAAAGAGCGCTCAACACGCCGCTGATCAGCATACATCTTCTGCTGATTTTGTGCAATCTGAAGATTGTTCTTCAATGAGTTCAAGATATCTTGACTCTGCTGCAACAAATCTTTGGCCTGAGGGGCTTTGCTATCACCAAACACCAAATCAGCAAAGCTAGGAGCCTCATAACCGTAAAGAGCCATGAAAGGTGACATCCTTATTGACATGTGAAAAGTAGAATTATAACAATACTCACCCATGTGAAGCCACTTCACCCAAGCTCTTTGCTGCTCTAAAACATAGTTTCTCAGGTAACCTTCCAACCACTTGTTCACTATCTCTGTCTGTCCATCGGTTTGAGGGTGATAACTAGTGCTTGGAGTAAGCACTGTACCACTCATTCTGAAAACCTCTTGCCAAAAAGTGCTTAGGAACTTGCTGTCCCTATCACTTACAATATTTTTTGGCAACCCATGTAATCTAAACACCTCATGAAAAAACAAATCTGCAACTTGGGCTGCTGAAAAAGTGCTGGCAATGGCGAAGAAGTGAGCAAATTTTGTTAATTTGTCCACTACAACATAGATACAGTCTTTACCTTGAACCTTGGGCAACCCTGTGATGAAGTCCATTGATATGCTTTCCCATTTTTGATTGGGAATGGGAAGGGGTTGCAGAAGACCAGCTGGTAAAGTATGCTCATTCTTGTTCATCTGACAAGTGGGACACTCCTGAATGTAACGTTGAACCTCCCCTTTCAGCCCTTTCCAAGAAAATCTTTCCTTGATCTGCCTATATGTCTTGAAGAACCCTTGATGACTAACAAGTGGAATGTCATGAAAGGTCAACAAAATCTTCTTTCTGAGCTTAGAATCAGCCACCACAAAGATTCTACCCTTGTAGTGTATCAGCCCTTTGACCACTTTGTACCTTTCATCAAGAAACGTACCCTCAATGATGCTGGTTGCAAACTGATTTTTGGCATAATCAACAAGCAACATGTCCCTCCAATTAGCTGTAAGCTCACACAATGAGTTCAAATGAGGTCTCCTAGATAGAGCATCAGCCACAATACTATTTTTTCCTTTGACATATTCGATGTCAAAATCGTAAGCTTGAAGCTTACTCACCCACTTTTGTTGCCTCTCGTTCAAATCTTTTTGATGCATGAAGTGCTTGAGGCTATTGTGATCAGTCTTGACCACAAACTTGCTCCCCACCAAGTACTGTCTGAACTTAGCTAATGCATGCATAATGGCAAGCATCTCCTTGTCGTAGATGGAGTAGGTCCTTTCAACACCTCTTAATTTTCTGCTTTCAAACACAATGGGATGTTTGTCTTGCATCAAAACAGCCCCAACTCCTTCACCGGATGCATCACACTGTAGCTCGAATGGCTTGGAGAAGTCTGGGATAGCTAAAACCGGACAAGAGCTCATGATCCTCTTAAATTTATCAAAAGTAGTTTGAGCCTTTTCTGACCAACAAAAGGCACCCTTTTTCATGAGGTCAGTAAGAGGAGCAACATTCTGAGAGTAGTCTTTCACAAATCTTCTGTAAAATCCACAAAGACCCAAAAATCCTTTTAGATGAGTCAAATTCTCAGGAGGTGGCCAATCAACAATTGCCTTGATCTTTTCAGGATCAACCTTCACTCCTTCAGCACTGATTATATGGCCAAGGTAAAGTAACTCCTTCATTCCAAATTCACATTTGGATTCTTTGGCAAACAAACTCTCTGATTCCAGGATGCTAAGCACTTCCTCCAAGTGCTTGGGATGTTCTTCCCATGCCTTGCTGTAGATCAGGTTGTCATCAAAAAATATCAATACAAACTTTCTCAACTGCTTTTGAAAGATTTTGTTCATACATGACTGGAAGGTAGCAGGAGCATTAGTCAACCCAAATGGCATGACTAGAAACTCGAAGTGGCCATAGTGACATCTAAATGCTGTCTTCTCAACATCGGATCCTCTCATCCGAATCTGGTGATAACCCGATCTCAAATCGATCTTTGAAAAGAACTTGGCTCCATGTAGCTCATCAATGAGCTCATCTATCCTCGGGATGGGATATTGATTTTTGATGGTGCTTTGATTCAAAGCACGATAGTCCACACACATGCGGATGGTAGCATCCTTCTTCTTCACCAGGACAACTGCCGAAGCAAAGGGGCTCTTGCTTGGACGAATGAAGCCCATCTCCAAGAGTTCTCGAATGTTTTTCTCAATCTCGTCCTTTTTCTTCTTAGGATACCGATAAGGAGTTGTAATAACTGGTTTAGCTCCTTCCTTGAGCTCTATGACATGCTCCGAACCTCGATCAGGAGGTGGTGCAGGAGGTAAATCAGAAAACACCTTGCTCTTCTTTTTGAGTAAAGATTGAATATCAGGAGGGTAGTCTCTCTTTGTTTCAACCGGACTAGCAGGAAGAATCATACACTCTGCAGCCCACTCAACTTGATCATGATGAATCAGCCTCGCCATCCTCTTGAATGACACAATTCGAGGACCACCATTGGACATTCCCCTTATCACTACATTCTTCCCTTCGGATTGAAACTTGAGCTCCATGGTTTGCAGATTTAGAGTGATCTCCCCGAGTGAACGCAACCATTGAATGCCTAGGACGACATCCGTACCTCCAATTTTGACTACATAGAAGTCGTCCTTGACCTCATAGTTTCCCACTTGCATGGTCATGTTTGAAATCTTCTTGGTGCAGGTGATGTGAAAACCATCAGCAACCATAACCTTGAATCCTTCAAACTCTTCTGTTTGCAGCCCCTTCTTTGCCACCACAACTTCGTCAATGAAGTTATGCGTTGCTCCAGTGTCAATCAAAGCAACTATGCGTTGCCCCTTAATCATCCCTCGAACTTTGAAGGATTCATTCCTTTGAAAGCTTGAAAGTTGAGCCAAAGTGCCTCCACTTCCCTTTTCATCTTCGGATTCCTCTGGGACTTTTTCCACTTCACTGTCTTCAGAATCAGACTGCTGGTCTGACAAATCAGAATTACTTTCTTCAGCTGAATAGTATTCAATTTGATGAAAATTGCCTCCTTTTGGGCAAACATGATCTTGGGACCATTTTTCTCTACACCAGAAACATAACCCTTTTCTTCTAAGTTCATTAAGTGTCTCAGGATCCAACCTTGTGACATGAGGTTGATGCTATTTGAACTCCTTATGCTGAGGTCTTTTTCCTCTATCTCTTTTGTGAAATGATGGCTTGGGTTGAAACTTTGCTTTAGGAGCAGCCCACTCCATGTTTCTTGCCTTCTTCATTGCCTCTTGTAGAGAGGGTGGATCAAAAGCTTTAATCCAACCCTTGAGTGGCTCCGTCAATCCTTCACTGAATAGGATCACCAAGCACCTCTCAGTGACTCCTGTGACCATGACTGAAAGCCTTTGAAACTCAGCTATGTAGGCATCAACTGTACCATATTGCTTAAGTTGTGCCAATTCTCTGAAATGCACTTCTGGATCTTTTTTTTCAAATCTTTCTATGAGCTTATTGGTAAACTCATCATAGGTAGTGATAGACCGATGACCCAAGGTGACTAGACCATGGTACCACCACTCGTGCGCCACCGCATCCAGGTGTAGCGTAGCGAACTTAATTGCCTCCTCCTCCTCCATGGGTCTGAGAGCTAGATAGTTGTCTAACTTCTGTATCCAGGCTCTGGCTGAACTATTGTCACTCCCATCAAAATGTGGAAGCATAACCTTGTTAATAGCTTGATGCAAATCCCCATGAACTATTGTCCTCCTTTGTTCATAATGTCTTCCTTGTCCTCTATCCTTCCTTTTATGATCCATAAAATCATTATAAGACATATCTGCCTTAATTTCATCAGGTAGAGAATCATACTCAGCGCGGCCGAGTCTCAACTGTTCAACAAAGGACACATTTTCTTCTGGATCAAGATGAGGTTTTACTGGTGCCAAGAAAGTGGGTTTGAATGGCCTGGAAGAAATGTATGTGCTATTTGAAGTAGGCTGAGCAACATGTCTATTATGCTGGTTGGTGGCACTGTGTTCTCCACTATGTCCTGAATTGTTTAGTGGAGGTTGGTTCTGACCCATTCTCCCCATCATGAGAGATATCATATCTATTAAGGTATCCATCTTCCTCTCGAACCTCTTTGCCGGACTTAATGATCTTTCTCTTCCTTTCCCACTATCATCTCTGTTACCTTCCGACGTCCTCTCATTATCCCCCATTTCTCCTTCAGGAGAAGACTCACAATTGGCTCTTAATACCTCTGAAGCTATCTGACCTTCTGGGGCCTGATGCCAATGAAACTGACTGGTAGCCTTCTTGTATTCTCTTGCTAAGTACCTCTGTTCTCTGTCACTCATAGAAGGTTTGTTTTCACAGGATGGCAGGATGCGTGGCTCTGATACCACTGAAATATACCAAGCCAATTTTTTCACTTTTCCAATTACAACAAGTAGAGCAATACATAATCGTTGAAGTTAGCAATTAAACCAAACAATGCGGAATTCAACTCTAACCAAGAATGTACACTAGGATGGCGTGATCATATGGTCAGAGGATCTCTATGCAATGCTGATAAAGGAACTCTAACCAAGAATGCGCCGGATGTCGACGAGCATATGGTCAGAGGGTTTTGATGCAATGCTGATATAAAGAACTCTAACCGAGAATGCGCCTGATGATGACGAGCATATGGTTAGAGGATCCCTACCAACTATTATGCTGAAATAACTCGACGTCAAGAATGTGCTTTCCAACCCGAAGTGGAATTGGAGCTACCATATGACGGAGATGCAAAGTATTATAAAGCAAATATGAGAAGAAGTATGAAGTGCTGACAGTACTACTGTTCAGCTTACAATAATTAGAGACTTCCAACCCAACTCAAATGATAGAAGTTAGCAAACTGAAATGACGGATCAGCAACTTTGAAAAACCAAACCAGCAACATAAAACCCTACAAAAATGCTCACACCTCACTCATTTCTCAACTAAATGACCTCAAATCTGATGCAATGCACTCCTATGACAATGGAAACCAAGCTACACACTATAGACCACTCTTAAACCCAAGTATTTATTTAGCACGCTTTCTAATGCACTCCAAAGAGGGGCGGCCTGGCAAGAAGGGCGATTTCCTTCTAGAAAATCAAATTCTTCATAATAAATTCTGTAAATTGGCACAATGGGGCGCCCAACAAAGACAAAGGGAAATATGAAATACCCAGAACAAATGCCTTTTTATTTTCAAATTTATGAATGAAACTACAGATTCAGCCCTGTTATCAGCAACTCCAAAAAATGACATAAAATACAAATAACTGAACTACAAACAGAACTCAAGCTACAATGCAAACCTCACTACAAAATCACTACTATCAGCAAACCTCTCCCTAGGTGCTATCTCTCAAGCACGAAGTGAGCCCAGGCTAGGAGGCATTCATTCCTCGAAGCAGTCCTAAAACCATTACGGCAGCATAACATTATCAAGATTTCGGATGCCCAAATGAGAGCACTCTTCCTCCTTTTATACTTTTCCAACTGGGAGTCTCTAAAATCCTCTTGCATGTGGGATAAAACATGAGAGGGAAAATAATATAATCCTCTTCAATTCTTTTTCAACCTCACCCTTAAAGTCCCCTCTTTTAAAACAACATTAATATTAAATAATAATATTTAATTTACGGACTTTAAAACGGAGGCCAAGATGATGTCGGAAATCAATGATCTATAGCTCGTTGGAAAGGTCTTGACAAGACGAATCCAACCCCACTCTCAAAATCCTGTTCTGGTGCCAATCCTGAACTTACTAAAAATAGCTGTAACCAACAGGGACTAAGGAGAACAAACCCGGAAAGAAACCGCCAACCAAACCACAATCCACGAACAAAAGCAACCACCAAAACATGAAACCCCAATTTCAACCTCCGAGTAGCCTACGGGTCTCTGGAATAGGCCAACGATCAACTGTAAAAGATCAATCTAGAAAACGGGACATTACATTGTCCATTTTGTAGCACACGTCCTTTAAGCATGCAAATTGAGATGATTCTAGGTTGTCTCGGGCGTGGTTCGACCCTTTGAAGATTCTCTCTGATTTGGGTCATTGTTCATTTTTAGATTTTTCGCAAGTATTTGTATTTTTAGTGTTAGTCTTTTTTTTTCTTCTGAGTTTGATGTAATAGTGCAAAAAATCTGCACAATTGCATGAGTGTAATTAATGGAGAAAATCTCCACAACTACACTCTTGAAATTGCATGTATGATCCTTTATGGTCATTGATGAAGATCTTTGAAAATCTTTTGCCCCTTATTTCTTTCGATTTTTGTGTTATTTCTTCACTTTGTTTCTCCTTGTTATGTCTCCGACTTATTTCCTCGTGCCCTGTGTGTATTTTTCATTCGTTGTTACTGTGTGATCGAGCTATTATCATGTTTGATTTCCTCAGTTTTCCAGCTCAGTATATTTTTAGGTATGTCTTTGCTTTCTCTCTCTCTCTCTCTATGTTTTCATCGTTTGCATGCTTTGTAGCATATGTTTCCGTGCTTTTGAAACCCTAGATTAATCTATACAAACAAGGTTTTCTTTTTGTTTTTATTTTTTCTATGGTTTCAAGTTTTCCCTTGTTGTTTACTCATAACCCTAGTTTTCGTTTTGTAGTTTTTCATCTTTCAGGTTCGTCTGTGGCATATCCTTTCAGAACATGTTGCTCAGATTTTTGCCTCCGAGCAACATGATCTTATGATCACATGTTGTTCGGAGGTTAAATTCTGAACATGTTTATTTTCTATAATACCCATTCATAGGGTGTTGTGTGGGTTTTAAACTCTGCACAACACCTAGTGTTAGGTGTTGTGCGGAGTTTAAAACCCACACAACATCCCTAACACTGTGTACTCACTTCACCGCCCCTTATGAAGCTTACCAACACTCGAACGAAGGTATTCGTGCTTGGATGGCGGCTCAGGATCAACCTCATGAAAACCTTATATTCCTTGAGGAGGTTCTACCCCGTGGAAATGCTCTTTAATGGAACTCTAACTTTAGCTGGTCATGACTAAGAAACCATTGGTTTCGTTTGGTGGGCCGATAATGCGCGACTTATTAATTTGTTAGGAAAATTACTTGGGGCTCATGTTGGATTAATATAAACTCCGCACAACATCCTTTGATAAGGTGTTGTGCAGAGAAAAATCTCCGCACAACATTTTCCTTTGCCTACAATTAAAACATTGATGTGTTGTGCGGGTTTTAAACTCTGTACAACACTATTATCAAGATGTGTGGAGTTTAAAACCTGCACAACACATTTTATCTCAATCCTTAAAATGCTAATTTTTTTTACAAAGGATGCACTTTGGAGAATATTCTCTGAAGTGCATCTCCTTTGTTCAAACTACTGAATACATGCAATTGAAAGATTTTTCTCCGAATCACATCTTGCAAAATATCAAAATGCATAAATGGAGATTTTCTCCCACATTGCACATGAAGGTTTTTATAGTGTAGAAGTGCAGAATTTTTCTACAATTGCACGAGGATGAAAGCATGAAATTTTTCAAACTCTGGGAAAATTTCTAAAAATCAATTTTTTGCAGTTGATTGCCAGATGTCTGATCCTTCTCCAAAGAAGAAGAACATGAAGTACAAATATCAAGGTGTCGTCCCAATGACCTATGTGGAATCAAATATTGATGATAACAAAGATACAGAAATTGGACATGTGGACATGTCAGAGTTCTTAGAAAGGATGAACCAACAACCTGTGCCGACACACATGCAATGCATTCTCAATAATGATATTCATTTAGTTTCATCTTTCTGATGTTTGCTCAGAATCCTAATTTCATATTGGCAATGACGGGGAAATTTGACAAAGACACTAGAAGCATATCAGATGCAGAAGGTAAAGTCATCATCAATTTGAATGAAGAGTTCTTTGACAAGCTCTTCATGTGTCCATATATTGTTGATTACGCCAACCTCACAATTAAAGATGCACAAGATTACTATGATACACATTCAAAGAAGTACAAGAAGATCATCAACACTAGGTGGCTCAAGACTCCTAGGCCTACAATTTCAAGGTGGTTTAAAAACATTTTCTAGAGTGAGTTTATAGATGAGGTAGGTGATTTCATAACCCTCCTCAGTAGGGTAAAAGGTCTTCCTACATCCAACACTTTTCAAGAATGGATGTACCAGTATATTCTTGTTATCAAAAAGGGTAATTAGAAGATATGGTGGGGACAACAGATTAGTGACTTAATTTGTGATCAATTATCTAAGGTGTCTACCTCATTGAAGTTTTATATGACTTTGTATTTAGTGTATGTTGCTGCTTCCATGAAGCATTTTCCAGGACTCACTTCAGAAGGTGACAGGAGAAATATTCTAGTATATGAATACTACCCCTAGTTTACCTTGAAGGAAAGCATCAAACACTTTAGGAGAGTGAATGCTGCATTTTTCTATAACTATATTTGTATGTTAGAAAAGGATCTTGAAAAGAAGAGAGTCTCTAATGAGGCTTGGGAACAGGTGAAAACGTTTGGATGCATATTTCTACAATTTCCTACTTTCATCTATATCAAAGTTGAATGTTTCAGTGGGCAGCCATATATGCTTCCAAGGTATCTAGGTGATAAGCTAATTTTGATGGAGTTGTGCAGAAAAATTGTGGATGTGCATAACAAGTAGGAATGATCTCATAGAGGTGTATTTAAGTTTCAATTTCAAATTGGTAGGTATTCTATCTCCACAACTCCCAAGGCAAAAGCAATGGAAACAAAAATGCAATGGGTCACAATGAAGAGGTACAAGAAAAGACTTGATTTTGATTATTGGGGAATGAAGGATAAGATGAAAGGTAATTACACTCATGTTCATAACATCGAAGACATATGGGACAAATGAAGAAGTGAGGAAGATGTGAGGAGACTGGACTATAGTCAACTTTCTTTAGATCAAATCAGGAACTTTCAATTGGCCGATATCCCAGAGGATATGCAAGAAAGAGACATAGTTGAAGCTGTATATGTAGGTAACAAGATTGTTGACACTTCTCTCCCTTCAATCCAGTGGTCTCAAAAGGAGATGACCTTAATAAGAGAAAGGTTTCAACCTATTCTCACGAATACCAATGTCTGGTTGGAGAAAAAAGGAATAAAGTTGAAAATTTTAAAAATAGGCTCAAAAGAGGAACAAACAGAAGAAGCTTCTGGTAAGAAGGAAGAATTGAGGACAAAGAACAAAGAGGACGCTCCTAGCACAAGCAAGAATCTAAGGATTATCTTTAGGACAAAGGGAGATAAAGGCAAGAGGAAAGAAAAAGAGGGAACATCTGCTCATCCAGATGTTGAACAAGAAGTTGTTGTTGAGTTGCAGGAACCTCCTATTACTTCTCAACCTGAACCAACATAGGTAACACCTCCCCCTCCTCCTCCTGTAGTTTAAATTGTTCAAACTCCTATTCCCCCTGTGTCTTCAAGTTTTCAACAATTGCCATTTGTTTCTACTACTCCTACTACACCTTTTGTGTCCATACATTCTGTTCATTTACCCCCCTCTACACCTGTCAATGAAACATTGTTTGATATTCCTTAGGGTAACATGGAAGACATGTTTGGTACCCTTTCCTCCTTTCCAAGTTTATCAGATGTACCAGCATCTATGATTGACTCAATTGCACAATCAAACTTTGATAAGTTTTTGTCCTCTACCTCATCAAAGGTGTCGATTGAGGTTAATCCCACTGCTGTGCAAACTCAGACTCCACCCATTGCCACTTTAACTCCACTTGTATCTACATCTAGAAATGACATTTCCACTCTACCTATTTCACAAGGACCCATAGATTATACCCCATCATCCCAAGCTCTGGTAACAAAAATAGGAGGTGATTCTTTTGTTCTTCCCCCTTGGCTGTTGTCACAAAACCTGAAGAGAAAGAAGCAAGCAATTTCTCTTGATGAGTTTGATTTTAGTCAACTTGTCCCAGCCAACCCCAAAGCAGATGAGAAGGCTAAAACTTGGTCTAGAGTGCTTGTTGACCCATTAGGACACAAATATGCTAAGATAGCTATACCTCCACCAGACAAAAATCTTAGTGAAGTTCATCTTTCTGATTATACAGTCTCAAGAATAGAACTTGGCAAACAAAAGTTCATGAGGGCACCAAGGAAGATATGCAAGCAACATGTGCTAATTGAGAGGTATGACAAGGATAAGTTGATCAAGGATCAACTTAAGCTCAAGGTGGAACAACTTACTTCTATGTTGTTGAGAATAGCTCAATCCTCATAATAGGTATAACCTGTAACATATGTTGATGATGAAGCAATTCAAAAAGTTAAAAGGATTGGAGCAAAAGGCCGAGATGTAAGTGCTTGGATAGAAAGACTCATTACATAAGGATCTCAGCTCTTAGAGTCTTCTATTGAATTGTTTGACAACATGATTAATGTCAAGTTGGAGCTGATCCATACACTTGATTTGCTAACACAAAATCTATAGCTGGTTGAAAAGGATCTTGAAAATTGGACAAGGTTGAAAGATTTCAAGTTAGAAGTCTTAGTTGAGAATGGGGTGATCCTGACAAGGAAGATGTACATTGAATACCGAGAAGCAATGAAGCATAAAAGAGATGTCCTCAAGGAACTGATTAAGAATCTGCAGGAGACCCAAGATGAAAGCATTAATAAATAATTAGATATCACTGATAAGATAGGGGAACTTCCATGCTAGATACTTGATGACAACTAGAAAACTCTTCTCATGGATAAAGTTGTTCAAGATTTCACCACACTAATTCATGCTGAGGTAGAATCAAAAGCTTTCTCATTGGCCTCCATTGACAAATTAGTGGACTTTCAAGTGATCCTGGACAAACTATAGACAATCTTGGATAAACATAGAAAAGTGCATGTGAACATAGGGGACTCTATCACATGAGTTCTAGCCATATCTAGTTACACACCAGGGCCAAATGACATTGAAGTTCAGGTGGCTATGAAAAGATATGAAGACTTTCTGGAGAAAGAGAAAGAAGAAGACGTGTCTTTAGACACTTTGTTTATTTTCCTATGTTTTAGTTATGTATTTTGTAATTTGTAGATGACAAACTCCATGCCTTTTTTTAAAATCAGATTACATGAAGTTGTGAGACAGAGTCCCAAGTCAATTAGAACTCTGATTCTGAATAAGTCAAATTAGTTGTAAATTCCCTATTTTTACTCATAGCCTCTCCCTATAAATAAAGAGGGGCTCTTTTGTAATTAATATCTTTTATCTATTGAAGCGAAGCACTGTCATTTTGAAGTGCCAATTGAAGCTTTGAGTTCATATTGTAAATCATTTTTCAATCAATACAAAGAAAGCAAGTTGGCATCCAATCTTTGTCTTGGATCAAGTTTGTGATGTTTTAGAATTGTTCTTATGTCTATTCTATTACATTATCTTGTGTACGTAGTTGAATTGTAGCATGGAATCAAGTGTTTAGAAGGTGTTCCAAATATGATTTTGCAGACTTTGAGCTGCAATATTGTCTTTGGAATTGTGTTTATGTTTGTGATTGGGAAGATATCTGAAAGATTTTGAGTTGCTGGTTATCTTCTATGTTCTTTTGATCTCATTGTAGCATACGGTGAAGACTTTGGGCTGCACCTTATTCTATACTTTTTCAACTTCAAGTTAGCATAAGAAGCAATAACAAACTTTGTGCTTTTGTGGGTTTCTTGGTATTAACACATCTGGTATCACCTTGGTTATTCTTACATCTATTCAATTTGGATATTAGTTATTATTGTTCCAACAAGTAGTTTTTGGTTTATCACACTTTGTGAGAATAAGAGTTTGTTATTAAAAGTTTGTAAGTGAACACCTCTTCTGAAATAAGAGAAATAGATGATATGAAAACACCCACATGTTAATTTTAGTGTAAATAAACATACTTAAGTACTTGTTGATTGTAGTGGGCAATAAGAAGGGAGCCCCCCCTTTCTGAGAGGAGAGATTTATCTCATCATACTGTGGTTGATATAACCATTTTGTTATTAGATAGTTGATAACAAAATATTCACCCAACAAGGTTGATTAGGGAGAGTTTGAGTCCATGCGATGTCCCAGTAGTGTTGACACCGAAGAATGATGGGGAATGGCGAATGTGTATAGACTCAAGAGCCATAAATAAGATAATCATCAAATATTGGTCTCCCTTTCCATGAATGGATGATATGATGGATTGCTTGAGTGGAGCCAAGTACTTCACCAAAATTGATTTGATGAGTGGATACCATCAAATCAGGCTAAGAGAGGGGGATGAGTGGAAGACTGCCTTCAAAATGAAGGATGGATTGTATGAATGGATGGTGATGTCTTTCAGTTTGACAAACGCACCAAGCACCTTCATGAGGTTGATGAATGAAGCGTTGAAACCCTACCTTGGTAAGTTTGTCATTGTGTATTTGGATGACATTTTGATTTTTATTAAAAAAAGAACATTTACAACAAGTTAGGGCAATTTTACAAAGGCTCAAAGAAGAGAAATTGTTAGTGAATGTGAAAAAGTGCAACTTCATGAAAGATGAGTTAGTGTACTTGGGTTTTGTTGTTTCCGGAAGTGGGCTGAAAATGGACCTAAAAAAGTGAGGGCAATTGTGGATTAGCCTTCTCCAAGGAGTATGTTTGAAGTAAGAAGCTTCCATGGATTAGTGAGCTTCTATAGGAAGTTCATTTGAAATTTCAACAAGATTTGTGCTCCTATTATAGAAACTATGAAGGGTAACATGAAGGAATTTGTGTGGACAGTAGCAGTAGAGCAGAGTTTCAAGTTTTTGAATATAAAAGTGATGGAACAACCCATGTTAGCACTCCCAAATTTTGGAAAGGTGTTCCAAGTTGATTGTGATGCAAATGTGACATCGATGACTGCAGTAGGTGGAGCCCAGTCCCTATTTCTAAAGCACTCTACTTAAATATCATCTATTGAAATGGTCAAACAGTCAATAGTAATTTTACACCTCATGGTAAATACTTGTCCTATTTTTATTCGCCAAAATTAATCTTTGACTATTGAAGTGGATGATATTTAAGAATAACCTTTCTGAAGTAGCTCAACCCTAGTTGTTTTCAAAGGCAGAGGATGACAGGGACTTATATCTATGTTCTCTGGCTGGTTTTTCTTTTCCTGCTTGCTCATTTTTTGGTTTTGGCATTGTATTCTTGTGTGGGGTTCTAGATTTTAAAGATTTGAATAACTCTTATTTCCATCCGTTATGGTTAGAAGAGGAAGAGAATCAAAAAGTGGGAAAGAGACTTTCAAGACCCCAAAAAAGGAGGTATCACATAGGGAGTAGAATTGTTGGGAATATGCAGTCTTTATGATTTGATTATATGCAATGGAATAAAAGCATGGCGAGTGCAGGGAACATTACATGTCAAACTTACAATGGACAAAGTGTGTTGGATTATGTTATTTGTTCTCAGAATCTTATGACAAGGCTAATAGAAGTAGAGGTGGGCCACTATCCTATAGAAATGAAATTTGATCATAATATTTTATATGTAAAGATTAGTATGCAAAACAACATCCAACATCAAGATAGATGACAACAAAATCAAAAGAAAGTAGCTCTTTAAGGCACAATCCTTTCGACACATGATAACCAAGAAATTTTCTAGGTAATGCTTGAAAAACAATTGCAAGAAATATGAGATATCAGGTTGACCAATATAAACAAGAAAATAATAGGTAGCGATAAGTTGACAATGATAATCCACAAAGCTCTTAGCTTGTGTAAAAGGTCCAGGCCTAAGAGAGGCAACAAAAATAGCTTTCTGGCAAATTTGTGGTATGATGAAGACTATAAGGTAGCAAAGAGAATATTGAAAAATTAGGGAAATAAAAAGGATTATGAAAAGCTAGTGAGATCGAAAAATAGGAATACATGCAAAGAAGATGGAAATATCTTATTTTTCTTGGGAAACACAACATGAGAGGCTTCTAGAAAGAATTGCAACAAAAGAACACAACTAAAGAGAACAATATCATAGACATCCAAGGTTGGAATATGCAAAATTGTTGTATGAGAGAGACCAAGATAAAGACATCCCCTTAGTAACCAATTTAATGGATAAACTCTTCTCCATGAAAGACATCAAGGAAGGAATTAAAAATATTGCAGTGGGTAAAGCGCGAGACATAGATGGCTTACAAGTAGAATACATAAAATGGGGCTCTAAATCCCTCATAGCACACATCAAAAAAATATTTAACGGGGTCATTTAGAATGGATTTTTGGCAATTGGACAACCAGTGTCGACATTGCTTTGCTCAAAAGTGGAGATGTCAACAACCCATCAAAATACCACACTATAATGATCAATCCCCTTTTTAGAAAACTTTTTAGGAGTATGATAGAGTGTTGAATCAATATTTGGGTAGAAAATGAGGGAAAGAAAGCTAAAGTACAAGCAAGTTTTAGGCCAAACCACTCTACAATTGATTGAGAAGGTTTGGGATAAACAAGGAGAAGAAGTCTTTTGTTGCTTTGTCGACTTCAAGAAGGCATTTGACACTATTCCTAGAAGCAAATTGTGGATCAAAATGGAAGAGTTGGGAATTTCGTAAATGTATAGGGTTGTTCATAGGTTGTATGATCAAGTTCAGGCCAAAATTAGAACCAGGCAAGGATTATTAGAATGTTTCAAGAGTGACAATGGGGTTAAACAAGGATGTTTGTTATCTTCTACTCTATTTGTATTGTACATTGACAAATTAGAGGAGTGGATAGACAAGTTTGGTGGTGGGGTGTTCACTTGGCCAGTTATGTAATAAAGTTGCTTCTATATGCAAATGATCTTATTTTAATGGCAAAAATAATGCATTATTTGAGAGAACACTTGAAAGCTCTAGAATTGTTTTTTCATGAGGTTGGGATGCAAGTGAACACTAGCAAAACTAAGGTCATGATCTTTACCTTGAAGAGAAAGAAGGCTCAGATAGACTTTGTCTTTGAAGGTATCCCCTTGCATGTGGTTAATGAATATAAATATCTTGGCCTTGATTTCCACAACAAGCTCAACTGGGAGATGTGTAGGGAAAAAAAGATACAAGGAGGATGGAAAGATTTATACTCATTGCAAAATAGATGCAAAAGGGTTGAACTATGGGATTGGAAAACTAAGAAAACTCTTTTTTGGTTGCTAGTGGTGTCAGTGGTGTTATATGGGTGTGAAGTTTGGGATAGCAACACATCAACAATGAAGTGGAGACAGATAGAGAGGTTATAAATTCACCTAATCACAAGTAGTTTCAAAACAAAAACATCAGTTCTTTACAAGATTACCTTAGCTGAAGCCGATGCATTTCCTTTAGAGGTATCAACTTTGATCCAACTATTAAGTTATTTAAAGAGGCTAGAGAACATGGAGTTGCACTACTGACCCAAAATGGTAGTAGAAGAAAAATTAGATATAAGGAAGAACGTGTGGATGAAACAAAATGACAAGTGGATGAATAAGTGGGATATTAGCATGAAAGATTGCCCAAACACTAATGGGGAAATAAAAAAGTACATGCGAGAAAAGTCAAGGTAAGCATGTGGACAAGGCAACTTGGGAGGAAAAGAGAATACTATATCAAGCATTTCAATCCTTCATGTGACCATGCACAAAAGAACTATATAGGAGCAAAAATAAAATGGAAAGTGAAAATTTTAATAGCTCAACTATGGACTAGTTTGCACCAGCTTAGGTGTGAGACTGGAGGGTGGAAAACACCTGAAGAAGAGTGGGCAAATAGAATATGTTGTTTTTGTACTTTGGGGTTAGTGGAGACAGAATGACACTACATCATGGAACGTCCAACTTACAAGGATATTTAGGTCAATTAAATTGATATTTTGAATATGGGCTCTTTGATTAACCTGTTTGAGGAGGATAGGATAACAAAAATTGTAGATTATTTGATCAAAATCCACAACAGAAGATCCAAGATCTAAAAGGAAAGAGAAACCAATTAGGCATTGTGTGGGAAACCTACTTGTTTAGGGCTTTTGTGCTTAGGAACGTGGTTTGTTATCTGGTGGTCCCATAGATTGTCCGGCCTCATGAACATTATTAAAAAACTTGATTCTTTAATTCATCCCACCTCTCATGTGAGGGTGAAAGATCTAATTTAAAGTGAACATTAAAAATGATTTTATTCATCATATTAAATTAGTCTCAATTTTGATTGTCCAGATTATAAGGTAAACTCTTATTGGATTTCTTGCACAATTTTTATTATAATTTCTTGACTATTTAAATTAAGAAAATAAATTTAATTTTCTAACTTAAAATAATACTCTCAAATTAAATTTAAGTAAAATAGCTTGTACATAATTATAAGTTAAATTCTTAAACTCCATACTTTGTCTTATTCAATATTATGTCTTACATTGATAAACTAGGGTATGAGGTTGCATCTACATCATAAATTTTTTTAACCCAAATTTGCAATCCTCATAATAACCATTAGATCAAATGGATCTTGAGGAATAGAGGATAAATTTGTGGAAGGTAGGTATCATTCGCAATCTTAGCACAAAAAATCCTTCTTAGCATAATGATACCTCAAAAACTACACCACTTTTTTAGTGTCAAATTAAGAGGCTATTACTTAATTCATTTTTGTACATCAAGCATTAGATATCTAAGCTTCATGCCTTTGTTTAGATTAGAAACTAAGTTCTACCTTCCATGAGTGAATCTTAAACTCATTAAGGTTCAATTTCCTTACCAATGCATTTAATGTAAAGGTTTAGATCATTGTCGACATGTTAATGGACAAGGTCTTTGGTACCCTTGCCTCTTTTTAGATAAGTTGTTTCACTAACTTTCAAATAACAAACATTTATAGATTCCTATCATTAATCAATTTTTATGATAACTTGAAGGAACCCCGGTGAGTCTCAAAGAGTCATGTTCATTATTGTAAGTCCTATCTCAAAAGATTATTTTACCTTCTCACTTGTAGAGGTTTAAGTGATCCAAGACCTTTCATAGTTAGTTATCTTCAAGGACTTAATCCATTTTCTATTTTTGACTCTTAACTAAAAGCGATAAATATTTCCTGCCAAGTTAAGTTGGCATAAAATAGACCCACAATGTGAAATCACAAATAAACATCTAATTGTTTTGAGATCCAATATTATCTCATTGCCCTCTTTATCACAGGGAACCATTGTCCCATATCTTTTAATTTGTATCACTAGCATGTGCAAGGTTATTTCTTCCTTTTATCCTTACTCTTTGTTGTCAAGATGTACAACTAGATCCTACTTATTATAGAAACTTATCTAAGCTTCATAGTCATATAATTCTTAATAGTTTTTATAGTAATTTGATCCCACTAGTTTGTCTTATGTATAAGACTAAGATTCTCTAAGATTAGTTAAAACCTTCCTTTCCATGGTACATGATGATAAAACATTAGTTTCACATAGCTATCAACATACTATAACATTTGTACATTATTTTAAATATGCAATTGTAGTAGAATACACAATACCATAAGAAGTAGTTCATAACAATACTCCTTCAATTAACTAGTTAAGAAGAACAAACACCATACTATTCATTTCACTTTACAACTCTCACCACGATGAAAGTTCATTCAGTTCCTTCCCACTCAAGATTCAAATGACAACTATAAATTCCATTTAATATACAATTGTTTTATTACTTTTAAATATTAATTCTTTCAATAGCCAAAACTTAATACAAGTGATTGTCACACACATTTTGCTTTTCATTGAAGACTAGTCAAATGGTCATAATTAGATACAAAATTTACAAATGAACATATTCAACATGTAATAGTGGCAAGAACAATCAAGAAATCTATTACAGATTGTACACATCTTACCAGACTCACATTCTTTACAATCAAATTAAAAAAATAGAAATAATCACTAGATTGTTTACACAAAACAATCCTTAAGATTACAACATGCCATTTAAGTTTAGACAACAAGTATAAATCTTTTACATCTCAATTGTATGATAATCAAGAACAATCAACCTCATCTTCTAGTGAGATCTTAATGTCCTTAGTCAAATTTAGGCATAGTGGTGGAATATCATTTCAATCTAAGACAATCACCCAACCCAAGGCTAAGAATGAATCATTACAACACTTACCTCACTTCTTAGGGGACAACATGGGTGAGAAAAACACAAGAGTGTACTAGCCAATAATTCCAAATGACTAGTGTTGAAAAAATTCAATTGGTTCTTGACTAATCTCCATGCTAATCCATCACAAATAAACATGGGCATTTTACAAGTAATTCCCAAGTTGAGGCTGTATCCTTCTATCCCTAGGATATTTTGGATCAATACATTCACACTGATCACAATCAAGATTGAAAAACAACTCTTAGGTAATGCACAATGACCCAAGAACAACATCTACAACTAATGAGGGTGGATTCCACCCAAAACACATACAACAACAATTTATAGACTTCAAATAGACAAGAACAAGATCTCAAGAAAGATTAGTTAAGAAAATTGCAAATTGTTTTTGAATTTCTTCATTAAACTTGCCTATAAAAGGCTACAAATGTAAAATACAATTCCCAGGGTCACATACCCTCTTATTACAACAACATGGGTTGTCTTACAATAGAAATATTTAACTTACAGAGCCTTCTAGAGCTATCTTCTGATATCTACCTAACCTCCTTATTCACATGAACAAGACTTACCAATAACTACCTTCCCTCTACTACTTCTGGAACTATTAAAAATAGGCTATAAATGCTCATCAACACTACTTAGCATAATTTCCCCAATGTTAGCTTGCTTTGAAATAAGTAACTCCCATTTGGGTGCCAAAATGAACCTAATTGTCCCTTTTTCCTGCACAAGAAAGAATTTTCAAATTTTAAAATTGAGAAACTAGGTAGCGCAACTTTTGGGAGCCATAACTTTTGAATTGAGTGTTTGATTGACAAACTGTTTGATGCATTGGAAATATCATGAAGATATATTTCAATATATAACCTGCTTATCCATTTACGACAACTTTCGATCCATTTAGGGATGTCTAAGTGCTTCAAAATTTATTTTAGAATTTTTTCAAGAACCTCAAAAATAGAAACTTTAATATCTTGCAATCTGTTGGTTAACAAATTTGTCACCTAACTCTATATACTCACGCCCAGACAAGTGACAAATGTAATCAACAGTTGAGCCTAATATATTGGTATTTTATAAAGGCTCTCTACTTCTTTAACAATGCACAACTACCTTCGATAGATATTCTTATGAATGAAAACTAGGATTGCTTTTAACTAGAAAGAAAAACAAAGGTAGAGCTTTTGACCAGAAAGCAATAAAGGTAGATTTACACCCAAACTATAAGAAGCTCAAAGACTTCCACCAATATAATATTTATAAATTTATACAAACTAATATCATACACCATATATTGATCACTTTGAACAATGTATCGAAAGATAAACAATTCGTAGTAGTGGGCAAGAATTATAGATATCCAACCACCTCAATACACAAATATCACCAATACCAACAGTAACACATTCAACATAAGAAGTGTTGGAATTAGTCTGGACAACTAAGAGGGGGGTGAATCAGTTGTCCCACAATTTAACCTTTTCTTCTTTTAATCTTCTTTATCAACTTACAATCAGATTAATGATGTAAACATTAAAGCATGAATCAATAACACATGAGCATAAATAAATTGAAAACACATAACACCAGAATTTTACATGGAAACCCAGCTAAGGGAAAACCACGGTGGGGGTTAACCCACAAGATTCGTACCCTGTCAAAACTAGTTAAAAGAAATGAAAGGCACTTGCCTTAGGGCGCACTACCCAAAGCTCACTGCTCAAAAAGGCTTACTACCTAAAAGATTTTGTTTAATACAAGAAGATGAACTGAGAGATAGCATCTCCTTCATGCCTAGTTTAGTCCCATTGATAGCTCACAAAATGTTTTCTCTGCCCCCAAACACTTCTCCGCTATGTCCTCATCCTTTACTGCTCTTGTTCTTCTTCTTCTCTTCTTCTCTGCTTTGGTTCTGTACCTTTCTTAAGATTTTATCATTTTTGTACAAGGACAACTTTCCACAACTCATCCACAAGTATTTATACACTTTATCAACCTTGGAATGAACATCAAGGTCAGCACTACAAATATTTGACTTAATGCAAATCACTATACTGTCAACCAATCATAACTAGGATCCAAATCTTCTTCGAGCAATACGCCACACTTCATATAACTCATCTTAGATTATCTGCAACACGCTTGAATCATCCGGTAGGCCAAGATTGGGAAGAACAATAACATCAGGGAAGAAATATTCAACAACGAGCTCAATCTTCAATGCGGACCTCCAACACATTAGGCACACAATCCAGAGGCCTCCACAAGCACATTGAATTCAACAATAACATCCACACTACTCCAAATCATCATAATCACTTGCATTTTCATCTGGTACCTCAAGAACACTATCTGCCATGATTGTCACACTAGAAAGATTGCTTGCGGACCTCTAACCCATGAACCATTTGAATTGAGGATACACACTGACTTACCAAACATGCCTCTAGATCCGCTGATCATAATATTCCAATGCGGATTAATCCAGACCAAATCTTTGTCACTCTGTCACTTCTGAACAACTGCAAAACCCAGTTTTACTTAGATGGCCATAGATTCTTCAACTCTTCATGCGGACCTCTCAAATCTTAACTGGAGCTACTTCAGACAATCCTCTGCACAACCATATGGTCTGTAGACTCTAATTTTCATCCTACTGGAAATGCTGAGTAATCTTCTTCACTGAACTGCACTATCTTCACTATCTTTTACAAGGAGATGTGTAACTAAATTGTCTCTTCCAGAGAGGCTAATTTTCTCAATATCTTCAACATACAGGTCTTCTAAACATGTACAGTTGACACCAATGACAACAAGGATATGTTGACATCAATGACAACACCGATTAGGCACATATTTGCAACAATCTCCCCCTTTGTCGTTGATGGCAACATATGATGTGAAAAAAAAATAGACTCCACCATCAAGATAGGAACTTCTCCCCCTTTCTCTTATCACTTATGTAATCAACAACTAGTTTTTCACATGACTTCTCTCCCCCTTTGACATCAATGGTAAAGGGCACATATTTGCAATCTCTTCTCCCCCTTTTTGTTTCAGACTGATCTCCAAAAGCTACATACTGACTACTCCTCCTGAGTAGTATCTCCTTAACATCAATCTGGATCACAAGATATGACTGTGAATTCCACTAGATTGATGCATACTAGTGCATCTTAGTTCTGAACATGAGGGGTAATAACCCTAGCTTCCCTATGAGATATTCAATAGTATCCTTAGGCAGAGGCTTGGTGAATATATCCGCAATCTGATCCTTTGAAGAAACAAACTCCATTTTGACTTCATTCTCATTTACATTCTCTCTCAAGTAATGAAACTTGATGGATATGTGCTTAGTTTTTGAATACAACACCAGATTCTTTGAGATGTTGATTGCACTTGAGTTATCACAAAAGATTGTAACAAGTTCTTCAAACACAATTATGATATCCTTCAACATTTGCTTCATCCACAAGACTTGAGTACAATTGCTTGCTGCTGCTATATATTCTACCTCTGCAGTAGACAGAGATATTGCTTCCTGCTTTTTGCTCAAACAAGAAACCAATCTCCTTACCAAGAAGAATGCACCACCACTAGTACTTTTCCTATCATTCACATCTCCTGCCCAATCGACATCTGTATATGCATGAAGAGTGAAGTCATTATCCTCTAGATACCATAAACTATAATCAAATGTTCCCTTTAGATATCTAAAAATTCTTTTGACTGCTACAACATGGGATTCCCTAGGATCAACTTGAAATCTAGCAACAAGTCCAACTACATTCATAATGTTAGGTCTGGTCTGAGTCAAATAAAGTAGTCCTCCAATCATTAATCTATACCTTTCTGATCTACCTTAGGTGAATCATCATCTTTACTCAACTTGCATCTAGTTACCATAGGAGTACTTACCGGTTTTGAGTCCTCCATTCCAAACTTTTTCAACAATTCTCTCACATACTTAGACTGAGATATGAAAATACCTTTATCTGACTGAGTGATTTGTAGACCTAAGAAGAAATTTATTTCACCAAACATGGACATCTCAAATTCACTTTGCATATGATTAGCAAATTTCTTGCACATGCTTCCATTTCCACCAAAAATGATATCATCAACAACTACCTCAACAATTAAGATGTGCTCATGATCAATCTTGAAATAAAGATTACTGTCAGCTATGCCTTTGCTGAATCCTAGCTTTAATAGATACTTATCTAATCTTGCATACCAAGCTCTTGGGGCTTGTTTAAGTCAATACAAATCTTTCCTCAATCTGTAGACCATATCTTCTTGATCAAACAATTGGAATCCTTTCGGTTGCTCAATGTAGACTTCTTCCTCTAACTCTCCATTTAGAAATGCTGACTTAACATCCATTTGGTAAACTTTGAAATCTTTGAATGCAGCAAATGCAAGAAATAATCTGACTGCTTCAATTCTTGCCGCCGGAGCAAATGTTTCTTCAAAATCAATTCCCTCTACTTGAGAATATCCTTTGCATACCAATCTTGCTTTGTTTCTCACAACTTCACCATCTTCATTCAGTTTATTCCAGAAGACCCATTTGGTTCCAATTACATTTTTATTTTCAGGTCTAGGAACAAGATCCCAAGTATGATTCTTTTCAATTTGAATTAATTCCTCTTCCATTGCTTTTACCCAATTCTCATCATTACAAGCTCCATTCACTGTTTTTGGTTCAATCTTTGAAATCAAACAATACTCCACTTGATCTTCAACAATTCTTCTAGTTTGAACACTTTATTCTTGTCTCCTATGATTTGATCTTCAGAATGATTCAACCTTACGTACTTGGGGGTTTTGGGAGTTACTTGAACTACTAATTCTTGAGCTTGTTCCTCAACATCTGTACTGACTTCTTGAGTCACTGGATTTTTTGGATCAATCTAGATCTAAGTTTGGGTTTGAACTTTCTTTTCTTGACTTTGACTTTCATATTGATTATCTAAATCATATCCACAGGACCTGGAAGGTCTTTCTTTGCTTTCACCAACTTTGACATTAGCACTTTCAATAATCTTTTTCAGCCTTTTGTTGAAGCACCGGTATGCCTTGATTTGGGTAGAGTAACCCAGAAAAATTCCTTCATCACTTCTTGCATCAAACTTGCCTAGATCCTCATCTCTTTTGATATAGCATTCACTTCCAAAATATCTGAAATATTTCATAGTAGGAGGATGACCAAACCATAGTTCATAAGGTGTCTTACCAGAATTGCCTTTGATCTGCACCTGATTAAGAGTGTAAACAACAGTACTCACAGCTTCTCTCCAATAGACTTGTGGAACATTTGCCTCCATCATCATGGTCCTAGCAGCTTCTTGAATGGTTTGGTTCTTTCTTTCCACAACTCCATTTTGCTGAGGAGTCCTAGTGGTAGATAATTGTCTTTTTATTCCATGCTTTTCACAGAATGTATCAAACTCACCGGAGGTAAACTCTCCACCTCTATCAGATCTCAGACATTTTATCTTCATACCAATCTCATTCTTCACCATAACCTTGAACACCTTGAATTTGTCAAGGGCTTTTGATTTTTATTTCAAGAAAGTTACCCACATCATCCAGGAGTAATCATCAATCAACAACAGAAAATATATGTCTCCTTGCACACTTCTAATTCTAGCAGGACCACATAGATCAGTATGCCCAAGTTCCAACAGTCCACTTGAAGATTGTTCTTTACTCTTGAATGAAGTTCTATTTTGTTTACCCAATTGACATTCTCTACACATGCTATCAGCATGTTTCACAAGTTTTGGAAGATCTCTCACAATTTGAGTAGAACTTATCTTGACAATTTTATCAAAATTCACATGACACATTCTCCTATGCCATAACCAACTCTGATCAATCTGATCAATCAAACAAATTTTGCCAATATTAGTTAGATGAAAGATGTTACCTTTATTTTGTGTACATGATGCAATCACAGTTCCGGAGCTTGCTAAGATTATGCATTTTCCATCCTTGAATTGGAGATCATACCCTTTGTCAATCAACTATCCAACACTAAGAAGATTATGCTTCAGTCCTTATACATACAAAACATCATTAGTGTTATTCTTACCATCAAAAGATATGGATCCTCTACCACAGATTCTACCAGCTGAATTGTCTCCAAACTTCACAATTCCACCTTCATATTTTTCCAAACTTACAAACTTATTCTTATTACCAATCATATGATGAGAACATCCACTGTCAATTACCCATTCATATTTTTCTTCAACCTGATAAGCCAAGGCATTTTCCACATTTATACAACTAGTAGATTCAGTAGACACCGGATCTTCTTCTTTGATAGCAATAAACACCCATTCATTTCTAGAATTACTTCCCCTATCAAATTCATCATCACTGACTCCTTCAGCTTCTTAGACATAGTAACATTTCTTCTAACCCCTTGATCTGTTAAGGTTTGGTTTTGAAAACTTCTCCAGACATCTTGAGGCAAAATGACCAATCTTATTACAAGTAAAACATTTGAAAGACAACTTTCCTTCATACTTACCAGATCCCCTTGGCAATCTTTTGGCAATAAGGGCTTCAAGTTCCGCGTTCTCAATTTCATCATCTTCAAGATCCTTCCTTGCCTTCTCAGATATGTTTGATCTTCCTAAAGAGCTTTCACCTAGATCATATCTTTGTTTTCCATATACACTAGCCTTAAATGCATATTCAAACTTAGGAAGAGAATCACCTAACTCACTCATTTCAAATGCTGAAAGCTTACCAACTAATTGATCCCTTGTAACAATTGTCACAATCCTGATCTCTTCAATGGAAACAACTTTATGTTTGTATGCCGCAGGTGAGGATCTGAGCACTTTGGCAACAATCTCTAATTCTTCCAATACTCCATCAACATTCCTGATACCAGTCACAAGTTCATTCACTTTCTGCATGTAGGAAGGAATGTTTTCATCTTCACTCATCATCAACCTTTCGTATTTACCCTTCAAGCTCCGTAGCTTGGCACATTTGACATATTTGTCACCTTCATACAGATTTTCCAAATTTTTCTAGATTTCATGAGCAGTTTTCAATTCCAGGACATTTGTCAATTTGTATTAGTCAGGGCACTCAACAATGCTTCTTTAGCTCAAATATTGTGTTCAGCATCCTCGAGTTCGTCTAGAGTTGTAGGGCCATTCTTCAGAATCTTATACTCATTCTTAGTTATCAACCAAAATGCATCACCCATACATTCCAAATGACATCGCATGCACACCTTCCAAAGGGAGTTATTTGTTCCATCAAATCTTAGACTTTCCTTTTTGTAAGTCGATATCTTGGATCTCCTCAAGCGGTCAATTTTCTTTTAGAGGAACTTGGCTCTGATACCAATTGTTGGAATTAGTCCAGACAACAGAGAGGGGGGTGAATCAGTTGTCCCACAATTTAACCTTTTTTGCTTTTAATCTTCTTTATCAACTTACAATCAGATTAATGATGTAAACATTAAAGCATGAATCAACAACACATGAGCAAAAACAAATTAAACACACATAACACCAGAATTTTATGTGGAAACCTGGTTAAGGGAAAACCACGGTGGGGGTTAACCCACAAGATTCGTACCCTATTAAAACTACTTAAAATAAATGAAAGACACTTGCCTTAGGGCACACTACCCAGAGCTCACTGCTAAAAAAGGCTCACTGCCTACAAGATTTTGTTTAATACAGGAAGAATGAACTGAGAGATAGCATCTCCTTCATGCCTAGTTTGGTCCCATTGATAGCTCACAAAACTTCTACTCTGCCTCCAAACACTTCTCCGCTATGTCCTCATCCTTTACTGCTCTTGTTCTTTTGCTCCTCTTCTTCTCTACTCTACTTCTGTACCTTTCTTAGGATTTTATCATTTTCGCACAAGGACAACTTTCCACAACTCATACACAAGTATTTATACACTTTATCAACCTTGGAATGAACATCAAGGTCGGCACTACAAACATTTGACTTAATGCGAATCACTATACTATCGGCCAATCATAACTAGGATCCAAATCTTGTTTGAGCAATATGCCACACTTCATATAACTCATCTTAGGTCATCCACAACATGCTTGAATCATCTGGTCGGCCAAGACTGGGAAGAACAACAACATCAGGGAAGAAATATTCAACAACGGGCTTAATCTTTAGTGCGGACCTCGAACACATCAGACACATGATCCAAAGGCCTCCACAAGCACATTGAATTCAACAATAACATCCACACTACTCCAAATCATCATAATCACTTGCATCTTCATTCAGTACCTCAAGAACATTGTCTACCATGACAATCACACTAGAAAGATTGCTTGTAGACCTCCAAATCATGAACCATTTGAATTGAGGTTACACACTGACTTCCCAAACATGCCTATAATATTCCAATGCGGATCAATCTAGACCAAATCTTTGTCACTGTCACTTTTGAACAACTGCAAAACCCAATGTTACTAAGATGGCCATAGATTCTTCAAATATTCATGCGGACCTCTCAAATCTTAAATGGAGCTACTTCAGACAATCCTCTACACAACCATATGGTTTGCAAACTCTAATTTTCATCCTACTGGAAATGCTGAGTAATCTTCTTCACTGAATTACTTTGTCTTCACTGTCTTTTACAAGGAGATGTGTAACTGACTTGTCTCTTCCGGAGAGGCTAATTTTCTCAATATCTTCAATATATAGGTCTTCTAAACAGGTATAGTTGACACCAATGACAAGGATATGTTGACATCAATGACAACACTGATTAGGCACATATTTGCAACAAGAAGAACATGAATCCAAATAACCATAACACAAAGTTCATGATCATTTAAAACTCCACTGTATTGAATTTCATTTCATGTATCAAAAGCAGTTGAAACAAAAAGACCAAAATTTTTTCTATCACCTCCAAAACAAAGTTTTGTCACAAGATCTGAATATCAACTAGCTATCCAGAATATATAGCTAAGCCAAAAAGTAACCATCTTAAAAACCATAATGGCTTCTTGAAACAATCGGTTAAAAGATGTTCAAGCAATAATAATAAGGGGCCCTTCAGAGACAATAGTTTTTAGAGAAAATATTTAAAAACAACTAAAGCATGAAAAATGAAATCAATTGAGGATTTCCAAATCCTTGTCGCCGTAATCCACTTCACCCATCGCTTCTTCTTCCTTTGCCTGTTCACTTTCTCTTGTGCCACTTTGTGCCGTTTGGGGTATTTGTGATCACAACCTTGCCTTGTATGCCCTGTACCTGTTGATTACAGGTGTCAAAGACATCCCAGGTGGAATTCCTATCATGATAATCTGACGTTTCTTTTTTCATCACTACTTTATCAGCATCCACCACCTTTTGGTGCACCTCATCAAATTCATTTCTGGTAGTGTTGATATAGGCCGCCATCTTTGCAATTCTCTCCAATGATTCTCCTGTTATTACATCACAATTCATTATTTCTTCGGTTACTACCTTCTTGAAATTCTATTTTATTTCTTTGACATCTAGTAGCTTCTCATCATCAGATCCATTAGCCTCGACTTCTAGAGTGGAAAAATTCCTCTTAATTCTCACCATCTTTGTATAACAGGTTGTAATTGCTTTCCTCATTTCATCTTCTGCTGCTATCATGATACAGAGCTTCCATTCGCCTGCATCGGCCCACACAGGTGTATCTAGTTCTCCAGTATTTGCTAACACCTCCTCAGCTACTAAGACACCTGGATCCATATTGGCCATCTCTTGTATTTCCTTAGAAGCTAAAGATAGGCTATTGTGATCACTTCTAGCCTTTTCAAATTCTACTATCAAAGCTTCCATTTTCACATAAACAGAATCAAACAATTTTATTGCCTCCTCTATGAACACAAGACCATCAAAAATAACTTTTTCAACCCACTGATCCATAGCATTTCTTAAAGATAATGATTTTTTTACTTACTGAAGCAAGTTAGGATCAGGAACATGGAGGCCCGCATCTGGTGGGGTTTCAGATGAGGGTGTTATTATCTTAGAATTTGAATGAACAAAAGATGATAGACAACTTACATGGGCTAGTAACTTAGAATTCTCCTCGTGTAGCCCCTTGACCCTTTTTGATATGTTGCTGACTGAGTATTTAACATGGTAAAGGTCACCTTCAGTAGTAGAAGGTCCCAAATCTACTCTACTCATCCTGAAGTCAGCTTTTGTCACCTCATCCTCATTTTTGTCCCCTGCTAGATCTATAATTTCCTGAAATTAGTTTCTTGAGGTAGGGTCAATTACCATCTTCGACATTCTCCTGGCACATTTGGGCTTAGGAGTACTTTGTAGCAAATTGGCTACAATATCAATACCTTCAGCTACCAGTGGCGTATATCTCTTTTTCCTTTGAACAACTTTCTTCAGCCAACTAAAAGATGAGGCAGGAACATTAGCAGTGCCAACAACAACAATTAGAGGCACAGATTGAGAATTCTGTTCTAGGGGCTTGTTTTGATGGGGAGAATTTGGTAGACTTAAAAGAGATTGCAACAAACTATCTTCTCCAATTTGAGAGAAAATGAAAGAATCGCTATCACTTACAGGATTATTAACAAGTGGCACATGGTCTACCTTTGATGAAGAAGCAACCATTCTAGTGTTTCCTTTTACTGGTTGATTGTCTTGCTCACATGTCATCTTCACTTTTCCAACCTCCTTAGGGGGCTTATAGCTATCGCCATTTGTTTGTGAGCCGACTCTATGGAGAGTCAGGTCCAAACTAGATGACCTTCTATGCGAGTGAGCAGATTGAGACCTACTTTGGCCTTGAGAGGTCAAATCTTTAGGCATCGTGGAACTGGCACGCTCCTTCACTTTCCCCTTTATCCATCTCTATGTCCTTCTCAACACTTGGAGAGAGAGAAACTTCACATTTGTGATTTCTTTATTGGACCATCTCATAGGAGGTAGAGGCTTTATTGACGTGGCATGATAACCTTCATCTACAATATCTGAGTTGTCATCAACTATGTTGGGGTCTTGAATATTTAACTCGAAAGCTCAAACTTGGTCAACGGTTAGCCTCATCCTGTTTCTCCTCTACACTCCCCTCTCATCTAGGCAATCTTCCCAAAAATTATCAAGTTGAGGCTGATGTAGATACGAGCCACCTCCATGCATATTTTCTTTTATAAAATTTATTTCAAATGCTGCACAGGGTGATAAACTATGGAGACTAAACTTTGACAGAAGCTTGTCAACATTTTTAGCACTATCATTACTCTTGCAGGAATAAAAATACAGGGACATAGGGAAAGAATACCCGTTCTTCTTCATAGCATGATATTTTACATTCACCGACGCCATTTGATGGCACAACTCCAAAAGCACAAGGCAGTCAGATGGGTATCATGGCAATTTTAACGGGGCATTTCCATAACCCCCAATCCTTAAATAAGAAAAGTGATCAAACTGTATATAAAACCTTCCAAATTTCATGACCAATGTGGCTGCTTCAACTGAAAACCTTTGCTCCAAGAAGCCATCAATTTTCTTAGTCAACAACATAGAAAAGGCATCATTTACTCATCTAAAATCTTTCATACCTTCAATTCTCTGTAGCTGAGGGAAAATTTGATACACATGTGTAACGACGGTAAGACTTCCTTGAATCCTCAGGCTAGGCCAAGCAAGCTCTCTTTGAGCCAACACATAAACCATTTGGGAACACATGTGGAAACTTACATCTCTTGTGAAATTTACCAACTGTTCATGCAAATTTTCCCTAATAATTCTAGCCCAATCAATGCAGTGGTCTCCACAAATCAGAAAAATGAATCTACACATCCAAAACTCAAATGTATCTAATTCTGGGCTCCCAACTACTTGGTTTATTAAAGTTATCATATCTGAAATCTCCTCTTTAAAATGGATCCTCTCAAGATGGGTGGGAATCCATGATTTCCTAGTCTTCTCAATCTCCAACCAACTCTTGGCGATGCAAGTATGGCACCAATCTTTTCTTTCACTATAATAATTCCAGGTAGAGGACATAGAAACATCAACATTATCTTCATATCCCTCCAAATTTAGAGCTAGGGCAACGTATTTGGAATCAATTTTTGCCACGACAGAACCGTCAGGGGTTCTTATCTCTTGAGACTCTAGAAAGTAACTGTTAGCACATGCCACCATCAATTTAGGACAATGTACTATAGGCAGGAAACCTCTAGCTTTATCCAACCCACTACTAACAACCTTTTTTGCCAAAGGAGTCATATTTTCAGAATGCATTCTTCTCCAAAAATCTTTGAAATCAATATAGCCTAAATTGGTATCCCTTACCCCAGACAAACCATTTTCCATAGCAGAAGCCATAGGAGCTCCTTGAAACTTGAACTTCATTTCCATATATTTGAGAAACTAGACAACCAGAGACTCCGAAGCATATACAGACAACATAGGGAAATGCAAGGCACTAACAAGGAGTTCTCTATGCAGATACATGAAAATAGAAATTTTCTAACTCCCAAGAGAAGTGTTGTGTTTTTATAGCAGAGTAAAACAAGAAAAAGATAGGAACTGCTAATCGTGCTGACCTGCAAGAGTGGTGTTATCCTAATATTCTGCACATAGCAAGCAAGCCGTTTATTACTATGCAACGTATCCCCTTAGTGAAATGATACAAACTTAGGCAGGATAGAGAATTTATTAAAAACCCATGTCACTCTTCATAAATTCGCTTGTACGGAACATTAAATTCTAGCAACAAATTCATCTTTAAAACTCATTAATATATGCCTCGAGTTTCCCTCTGAAAAGTATACCACTGTGTTCTCATGTACTTCTAATCAAATGCGAAGTTCCAAGTGTCATTCCTTTATGCCATACGCCAGTGGAACAAAGACACCACAAGAAGGAACAAGTTCTTTGAAATCAACAAGTCAGGCAGAAATGGAACTTTTGAATTTTCATATTGAGGGTTCAGAAGTTCAAAGAACTTCTGACCTCCTGACAACATAGAAGAATGCCAAGGACTAAGATGCAAAGGAAACTTAAGACATCAAACACACAGGCATGTTGAGAAGTCGGGTGGTTCAAGAACTTTTGAACTCACTAACTTTGGTTCAAAAAAGCAAAGGATCTTCGACGACTCAAAAAATGACTAAGTAGAGTTGAACTCGAGGAAAAGAAACAAGAAAGTGACATACAAAGGATGAAGAAAAAGCTAAGGTATGAGCGTTTTAGTAAATTTTTTGCAATGGGGCAACAACAGGCTCTAATTAGGGACAAGGACTACAGAGGACGCAGAGAATCCAAACAAACTATGGCAACCATGCCTTATTCTAGGGGCAATAGAGTCACAACAAAAATAGGATGACACAAACAACAGGAAAAAAGGAAAGAATCTATGGTACAAAATAAAACCCAGAGAAGTTACCAGTTATATAACTTCAAATCTTGCCCATTGTAAGCAAGAGGCAGTGATGTTCCGTTTGGGTATGCCAGCAAGAATGCATTCTCTCTAATAACTTTTCTAAGTTTAAAAGGTCCCTTCCACAAGGAATCAAATTTCTTATGGGCTCCCTTTGGTTCTCTTCTCTTGTCCCATAAAAGTACAGAATCCCCTACAATAAAGTTCCTCTATTTAGCCCTTTTGTCAAAAATCTTCTTAACAGTCTGTTGATGTTTGGCAATTCTATCCACAACAATGTCCCTTTGCTCTTCCAAATGAACCCAAGTATAGTATCCTCTTCTCTAATGCTGATTGAAACTACTCATCTTTAATTGCCTTCTGCAAATTTAATGCAGACAATTCCAAGGGAATGGGAATTGCACTGTCAATTCCATAAACTAGTTGAAAAGGTGACGTACCAATAGCTCTTTTATATGTTATTCTATCAGCCCAAAGAGCATTGTATAAACTCTTATGCCATACCGTTTAGTTTTCATCTACTAGCTTCTTGACGATTGAAATGAGATTTTTGTTATTTGATTCAGCCTGCCCATTGCCTTATGGATAATAATCAGATGAATGGGCAAGGCTAATTTTATAGTCATAATAGAAAAGAGTGAACTAAGTAGAGGAGAAACTGGAAGCATTATCAACTACAAGCTTCCTAGGTACACCAAATTTGACCAATATGTTCTCTTTAAGAAAGGTGCAGACTGCCTCAGAAGTGGTATTCTTCGTAGGAATTGCTTCTACCCACCTGGTAAAATAGTCTATAGCTATTAGGATATGAGTGTGTCCAACACTAGAATTAGGATTAATAGGTCCAATGAAGTCTAATCCCCATTGTTGAAACTGTTCATCTATAACCACTGGTCTTAGAAGCAATGCAGATAACTAAGGTCTACCTGTAAACTTTAAACATTTCTCACACTTTGACACCTAATTGTATGCATCCCTAAACATACCAGGAAAGTAAAAACATTGCTTCAATATCTTAAAGGCTGTTACTAATGCTAAGAAGTGTCATCCATAGGCTTCTCCATGAAAAGTCTCTAGTAGTTTCTTCTGTTGCTCCTTGTCCACACATCTCAGGAATGTTCCATCCATTCCATTTTTATATAGATTACCTCCCCAAATAAGAGGTGAGGTGGGCAATCACCATAAGTTAAGAAATAGGAAACATAAAAAAAACCAGTGATCTGTAGTACTGGTGAAAAGGACTAAAGGCAATCCCTCACTTTCATCAACCTTATTCTCAGCAATCATCTTGCATAATCCTTTACCTCTGACCAGCTTAGCGGGTTTGATTTCAGCATCATACTCCTGAACCTTGGCTATCTAGGCTCCTCTATTATTGCACCTAGTCTCCTGTTGTGTAAGGATACTTTTTACACCCGATTTTGGAACATAAAGAATAGCATGTGATTGTAAGATATAAAATCTAAATCTTTTTAAAGCTTTCACCACAACATACACATGCTTCTCTAAAGTAGAGTATTTTAATTCATGTCTCTTCAATGACATACTCATGAAAGTAATTGGAGCCTCTATCCCCTATTCATTTTTTTGCAACAAAATGGTTGATAGGGTGTGCTCAAATGCGTAGCAATAGATGATAATTTTTTTTGAAAATTAGGATGCACAAGTGTGGGCGCATTAGCAATGGCTACTATAATATCCTCAAATGCTTTCTTACCTTTAGTACTCCACTTAAAGACATGATGATTTTTCATCATTTCAGCGATATGCCTAGTCAACTTAGCAAAGTCAGGAACAAATCTTCTTAGAAAGTTTACTTGACTGAAAAAGGATCTTGTGTTACTCTTGGTTGTAGGAAAACTCAACTGCTGAATTGCCCTAACTCTTTCTAGGTCAATCTTTATCCCATCCTTAGAGACGATATGACCTAGCAGCTTCCCCTCTATAACAGCTAAGATTGACTTCTTTGGATTTAAAGAAATTCCATGTTCTCTGCAACGTTGTAGGACTACCTCTAAATCATGCAAGTGATCAACTCTTTTCTTAGAGAAGACTGTTAAATCATCTAGATAAACAATGATAATCTTGTTCATTAAATCACCGAAGGTTAGATCCATTGCTCTCTAAAATGTGGCCCCAACATTAATGAGGCCAAAAGGCATCTTGTTGTATGCAAAGACACCAATAGGAGTAGTAAAGGCTATTTTGTGTTGATCTTCCAGAGCCACTTCAATCTAATTATACCCTGAAAATCCATCAAACATAGAAATCATCTCCAAACCAGAGATAGTTTGCAAGATATGATCCATTATTGGTAAGGGATAGTTATCTTTCAGGGAGGCTTGATTTAAATTCCTAAGATCAACACAAGTTTGGATCTCCCCATTCTTTTTCCTAACAGGGACAATATTAGCCACCCAAGTAGAGTGGTGAATGGGGTAAATGATTTTAGCCTTTAACATCTTATCAATTTCATTGAAAATAGTCTCAGCTACCTTCAGATTATAAGTTCTCTATTTCTACTGGAAGGGTAAAGTGCCAGGCTTTAAGGGAATATGGTGTTGCATTTCTCCGTTCCTGAATTTCTTTAGGTCTGCATAACACCATGCAAAAACATCTTTATACCTAATGAGTAAGGAAATCAAACATTCTCTTTCCTTTTGAGAACAACATTTACCAAAATAGACAATTTTTGGATCATCTTCTATACCAATATTCACTCGATCATAATCAGCTGAAGACTTGATGGAAACTTTACTCTTCTTCTTGAGATACTGATCATGTCGATTAAAAAGGTCTTCAAGTGAGACTAGACCTTTAGGAATTTTATTCCCTTTTAACTGAATGACTTCTGATTTCTAGCCATTAAGGGAATTCACTTTTCCCACCAATACATCATTGCTTTCATCACTGCTTCCCTCAAAGAACACACAGGCAAAGGATTCAACCTTTTTTAAAAAAGAAACAATTTGTTGATCAGAATTAATGACTTTCCAGTGATTTACATTATCAGGAACACTAGGCTTGTATACTACTTCAATCCTATATGACTTATCTTTGAATCTGGATGCGACAAGAGGAGAGATGCTGAAACAACTAAGGAATTAGCCCTAGTGTTATGTTCTCTGGGTATTGCCTCTATAAAAAAGACATCAAAGTCTTCAATACAGTCCCGCACCCTGTTTCAGTAATGCCTTAATCTACCATTTTAAACTGTATACAATTTCCTTATTTGTTTAACAATCAATTCAGCATCACCTCTAACTTTCAGCTGTTTCACCCCTTTTTCCCTAGCCAGTTCCAGACCTAACAGCAAGGCCTCGTATTCTGAGTGTTATTTGTACTTTCAAATTCAATTTTAGAGGAAAATGGAAAAACATAACGATTGAGAGAGATTAGAACAACCCCAGCCCCAAACCTTGCAGTAGAGCAACTGACATCAAACTCTAAGGTCCACAATTCACCAACCAGATCAGGACTGATTAGGTTTAGATCCCCATCATCTATTGATGTACACATGTAAGTGCCAGACCTAGTTTCTACAAATAGGATATCTGCTCTAGGATCTCCAGATTTCAGTACAGTAAATTTAGCCTTGGGCTCTAGGTTCAGCTGAACCTTCTTCCCATCTATAGGTATCAGGGCATGTTACTAGTCCATTTGAATTTCACCACCCAAGTCTTTGTAGAAACTATGACTCAACAACATCCCATAGCTTGTAGGTATGTCTGCCACTAGTATGGTTAACTTCAATCTTTTCTTGGGGAAAGTGGCTAGGGCAACTTGAGAATCTTTGATTTGGCCTAGGATAGGTACTAGGGAACCATCCATTGAGAAGCCTCTACCATGAGAGGGTGTATAAGATAAGCCTAGAGCTTTGGCAACTTGAGTAGGCATCACATTCTCTGAGGCTCCAGAATCAATAACATGATGACTAAGCTTATAGCCAACAATGTATAAAGAGATATAAAAAGGCTTTGATTTCTCAAAAGGATTTTGAAGACTAGAGTCTTCAGAGAAAGAGTTTGAACAATTTTGGTTTCTAGCATGTATTTAAGCATCATTAGACACTTGAGCATTGCAATTTGAGGGGGATGGTTCTCATCTAACATATCTAATTAGTCTATCTAGTTCATATGGGTTGGGCCTTAGTTATTCAGCTTGTGAGATTTAAAATTTGTATTTTTACACGACTCTACAATATCATATTAACTAGAGACAAGAGTTTTAGAAGATGAAGTAGATGGTACCTTAGCAGCTGACATGCTGTCATGAGGTCCTAACACTTTAGTTGAAAAATATCAGTTTATTGACCAGGTAGTGTCCAAGGCTGTATGCAATGGGGAATACCGTTGGATTTCTCATCTAGAAACAATTTCCTGAATCTTTAAAAAGGCTACAACAACATATCAAACTAGAAAGCATTCAGACTTTATACTAGAAAGCATTTGAACTCTTAATCTAAGAAAACATATAAACTTTATACTAGAAATTCTTACATGCAATTTTTACTATGAACTTGAATAGTGACTAATCCTATAACTGCACACACACTCAATCTTTCAACTAACAGTTAACAACAATTTGAAACTAAAGCATATGCTCTAGAAATTTTAAACAAACAAAGCTCCAAGAATTAACGTTTTAAATATCATAACCTGCAGGCACACATAATGGAACTAAACATAAAGTAACACTACTCTAAACAAAACATGCACAAAACATAAATACTTATCTACTCTACAATCTCGTGAGTGACCAGATCTTGGGAGAAATTCATCTTTTAACTCAGATCACATTCAATTGTTTCCACAACAACAAAGTAACTCCATGCATATCTTCATAACTCAGAAGAAAATACTCAGAATAACACTATTTGTATTCATTTTCATAAAAATATTGCAAAAGAGAGATCCTCAATTATTCACCAAAAAGAGATCGATTGATATTCATTCTTCACACAGTATGATAAATATATCTATGTTTTGAGAAACTAACTAAAATTGAACTATTACAAAATCCTATATTCCAGATGGTGGTTAAATGCCATTGAAAAAGTCTTATAACAGAAAACAAAATTTCAACTACTGATGTCTTTATGGAATAAAAACATATAAAAGGCTCTGAGTGGAGCCATAAAGTCTCAGATAACCAATAGAATTTAACAAAATTAAAAGAGTCTCCAATCAATGCACGCCTAAATTTCTAGCGCCCTCAACTTTCGGGACACTTGACCTCAGCTGCTTGAAGTCCACTCCTCTCGTAGGCTATGCATTAATCCTGCACAATTACTCAACTCTACATACCATTATATCAACATTTAATAGCTAATTTCAATCAATTTAGGAATAAAGATTTGTACAACATTTCATTAAAAATAGATAATTAATGCTTCTAAAAACAAACAAATTGGCATAGCTTGGGTGATTGGGCAATGCAAAAAGGGTTATTTGTTTTATCAAAGGAATGAGGTTGTTTATACCTCATCAGTAGCTGGAACTTTGGGTGTAACATTCTCTGTCTTCTTGGTATGGTTCTGCCTTTTCAGAATATATTTAGGCGCAGAGGATGAATTACCAGTCTGGCCTTGAGGGTCTTGTCTCCTTTGCGCTTGTTGTCCTCTGGTGCACGATTGAGATTATCAATTTTGGTGTAGACATCTTTCCCACTTCCATCATCTCATTCATATATAAAGAAATTGACATCGACATCACCAAACGTAGAAGATTCTTCTACATGAGGCTCTTCTACATGCTCATTCATAGAGAACAACTGCATGAATCTCATCATCTCCAGCGAAGATGCTCCATCATGATTAGAGGTAAGGTGAAAATTACACACCATATGGTTATTTTTACTAGTTGAGGGTCCCCCTTCAATTGCTAACCTCTTGGTTGGGCCAGGTAATTGCAATGTCCTATTATAACTCCCTTAAGGAGATTGTTGTGGACCTTTAGGCATCTACCATTTTAGAGTGATAATATCATTTGCCAATCTCTGAATAACGAGATTGGTAGAGTTAACTATTGAAGGTTTGCCTGTTTGCAATTCCTTTTTCCACTTTCTTGCAATTATTAGGTCATCTTCTACTACAATAGCCAACGTTTGAGCTTCAACCAGGTTAGGGACTCCTTGTCTCTTTATTGCGTAACTGACATCAGGGACAACGAATTAATAAAGAAACTTCAACAACCCATCACTAGGTCTGACACCATCAGGAATTTTGTTTGCAAGTCTATCAAACTTGGCCACATATTCTCTCATCTGCTCATGGACCTCTTTCTTCATGGAGGAGAGTTGGGCTACTAGTGTGTGTTCATTATCAGTAGTTTTGAACCTATCTTCAAATTGACGTCTCATAGAATCCCAGTCTCTAATAGAGGTATTAGGGAGATGGTAAAACCACTCAGCAACAGTATTAGCAAAGGACTCAACAAATAGTCTAACAGACACATCTTCATGTTGGACTCCTAAAATGGAATAGGTAGCAAAGAAGGTGTTTATGTGTTCTTCTGGAGTAACCTTCCCATCACCCCTAAATTTGGGTATAATTTTGCTTGATCCCCTAGGTAATTCATGTAAATTTTCCCCAAGGTGAAGTGGTCCAATAGTGGCACCCCATGGAACTGGTGGAGGTTGAGGATGAGCCATATTAAAAGGGATGTGAAGGGGGAAATTTACTTGTAATGGTAAAACAATACTATCAAGAGTCAAGCTCTGATAGGATGAACTAGTAGACTCTCTCATAGGTGGGGGAGTGGACGGTCTATTCAAAGATCTAACTCTTCTTATGGGAGGGAAACAAGCAAAGTTTAAAGATTGAAGCAAATCAAAGTCAATATTGGTGATACCCCTTTGTCTATCACCTCAAGTATATCTTTTCATAGCCCACTTTCATAACTAAGTGTGTAACAATAAAAACAATTAAGTAGAGTAGCCAAACCACTTACTAGTTATTATGAGGGTGAGATGGTTGTGCAGGAACTTGATTCCTTGGTCTGACAGTGGGATTCCTTGGTCTATTGTTGGGGACTGCTTGAATTTGCAAAGGCCTTTCTCTCCTAGGCACAGTAACAACTCCTTCAACAAAGACTATCTCTTGAGCATCAGTGAAACGACATGCATTTTCTCTTATAATCTCACCAAGTTCTTCCTCGTCTTCTAGCACCTTGTCAACTTGGTGATATTATTGGTTTTTTTTTTGGTTTGCCAGGCAACAAGTCAAAGATTGGGAATAATATCTTCTTGATCTCCTACTAGCCAATCTACATTAGGTTGCAAAACTAGTGCATGTCTTCCATGAAGAACCATAAAGTCTAATAGCAAAGCAACTCACAAAATATATAGGTTCGATATAGTCCCCAACAGAGTCACCAAAAATCTATTGGTTAACAGATTTGTCACCTAACTCTATATACTCTCGTCTCGACAAGTGACAAATGTAATCAATAGTTGAGCCTAATATATTGGTATTTTATAAAGGATCTATGCTTCTTTAACAAGGCACAACTACCTTCAATAGATATTCTTAAGAACGAAAACCATGATTGCTTTTTCACCATAAAGCAAAACAAAGGTAGAGATTTTGATCAGAAAGCAATAAAGGCAGATTTACACCCAAACTATAAGAAGCTCAAAGACTTCCACCAATATAACATTTATAAATTTACACAAACTGATATCTTACACCATATATTCACCACTTTGAACAACGTATCGAAAGATAAACAATTCGTAGCAGTGAGAAAGAATTACAAATATCACCAACACCAGCAGTAACACATTCAACATAAGAAGAACATGAATCTAAATAACCATAACACAAAGTTCATGATCATTTAAAACTCCACTGTATTGAATTTCATTTCATGTATCAAAAGCAGTTGAAATAGAAAGACCAAAATTTTTCTATCACCTCCAAAACAAAGTTTGTCAAAAGATCCCAATATCGACTAGCTATCCAGAATATGTAGTTAATCCAAAAAGTAACCATCTTAAAAACCATAATGACTTCTTGAAACAACCAATTAAAATATGTTCAAACAATAATAATAAGGGGCCCTCCAAAGCCAATAGTTTTTAGAGCAAATATTTAAAAACAACTGAAGCATGAAAAACAAAATCAATTGAGGATTTCCAAATCCTCGTTACTGTATCCACTTCATCCATCGATTCTTCTTCCTTTGCCTATTCGCTTTCTCCCGTGCCACTTTGTGCCATTTGGGGTACTTGTGCTCACAACCTTGCCTTTTATGCCCTGTACCTATTGATTACAGGTGTCAAAGTTATCCTAGGTGGAATTCCTGTCATGATAATTTGACATTTCTTTTTCATCACTACTCTATCAGCATCCAACACCTTTTGGTGCACCTCATCAAATTCATTTCTAGTAGTGTTGATATACGCCGCCATCTTTGCAAGTCTCCCCAATGATTCTCCTGTTATTACATCATAATTCATTATTTCATCAGTTACTACCTTCTTGAAATTTGGTTTTATTTCTTTGACATCTAGCAGCTTCTCATCATCAGACCCATTAGCCTCGACTTCTAGAGTGGAAAAATTCCTCTTAATTCTCATCATCTCTATATAATAGGTCACAATTGCTTTCCTCATTTCATCTTTTGCTGCTACCATGAGACAGAGCTTCCATTTGACTACATCAGCCCATACAGGTGTATCTAGTTCTCTGAGATTTGCTAACACCTCCTCAGCTACTAAAAGACATCTGGATCCATATTGGCCATCTCTTGTATTTCCTTAGAAGCTAAAGATAGGCTATTGTGATCACTTCTAGCCTTTTCAAATTCTACTATCAAAGCTTCCATTTTCACATAAACAAAATCAAACAATTTTACTACCTCCTCTATGAATAGAAGACCATCACATCAAAAATAACTTTTTCAACCCACTGATCCATAGCATTTCTTAAAGACAATATTGTTTTTACTTGCTGAAGCAAGTTAGGATTAGGAACATGGAGGCCCACATCTGGAGGGGTTTCAACTGAGGGTGTTATTATCTTAGCAATTGAATGAACAAAAGATGATAGAGATCTTACATGGGCTAGTAACTTAGAATTCTCCTCTTGTAGCCCCTTGACCCTTTTTGATATGTTGATGATTGAGTATTTAACATGGTAAAGGTCACCTTCAGTAGTAGAAGTTCCCAAATCCACTCTGGTCATCCTGAAGTCAACTTTTGTCACCTCATCCTCATTTTTGTCCCCCACTGGATCTGTAATTTCTAGAAATTGGTTTCCTGAGGTAGGGTTAGTTACCATCCTTGACATTCTCCTGGCATGTTTGGGCTTAGGAGTACTTTGTAGCAAATTGGCTGCAGTATCAATACCTTCATCTACCGGTGGTGTATATCTCTTTTTCCTTTGAACAACTTTCTTTAGCCAACTAGGAGATGAGGTGGGAACATTAGTAGTGCTAACAACAGCAATTAGAGGCACAGATTGAAAATTTTGTTCTAGGGGCTCATTTTGATGGGGAGAATTTGGTAGACTTAGCAGAGATTGCAACAAACTATCTTCTCCAATTTGAGAGAAAATGAAAGAATTGATATCACTTACAGGATTATTAACAAGTGGCATATGGTCTACCTTCGATGAAGAAGTAGCTATTTTGGTGTTTCCTTTTGTTGGTTGATTGTCTTTCTCACATGTCATCTTCAATTTTCCAGCCTCCTTAAGGGGCTTGTAGCCATCACCATTTGTTTGTGAGCCAACTTTCTGGAGAGTCGGGTTCAAACTAGATGACCTTCTATACGAGTGAGCAGTTGGAGATTTGCTTTGGCCTTGAGAGACTGAATCTTTAGGCATCGTGGAACCGACATGCTCCTTCACTTTCCCCTTTAGCCATCTCTCTGTCCTTCTCAATACTTAGAGAGAGAGAAACTTCACATTCGTGATTTCTTTATCGGACCATCTCACAAGAGGCAGAGACTTTATTGACATGACATGATAACCTTCATCTACAATATCTGAGTTGTCATCAACTATGTTGGGGACTTGAATATTTAACCCAAAATCTCAAACCTGGTCAATAGTTAGCCTCATCCAGTTTCTCCTCTGCACTTCCCTCTCATCTAAGCAATCTTCCCAAAAATCTTCAAGTTGAAGCTGATGCAGATATGAGCCACCTCCATGCATATTTTATTTTATAAAAATTTTATTGTCAAACGTTGCATGGGGTGATAAACTATGGAGACTAAATTCTGATAGTAGCTTGTCAACGTTTTTAGCACTGTCATTACTCTTGCAAGAATAAAAAGACAGGGACATAGGGAAAGAATACCCCTTCTTCTTCATAGCATGATATTTTACATTCACTAACTCCATTTGATGACACAACTCTAGAAGCACAAGATAGTCGGATGGGTATTGTGGCAATTTTAACGAGGCATTTTCATAACCCCCATTCCTCAAATAGGAAAAGTGATCAAACTGTATGTAAAAAATTCTAAATTTCATGACAAATGTGGTCACTTCAACTGAAAACCTTCGCTCCAACGAGCCATCAATTTTCTTAGTCAACAACATTGAAAAGGCATCATTTACTTATTTGAAAGCTTTCATACCTTCAATTCTTTGTAGTTGAGGGAAGATTTGATACATAGGCATATCAACGACAAGACTTCCTTTAATCCTCAGGCTAGGCCAAGCAGCCTCTCTTTGAGCTAACACATAAACCAGCTAGGAAGACATGTGGAAACTTACATCTCTCGTGAAATTTATCAACTATTCATGCAAATTTTCACTAATAATTCTCACCCAATCAATACGGCCGTCTCCACAAATTAGCAAAATGAATCTACACATCTGAAACTCAAATGTATTTGATTCTAGGCTCCCAACTAATTGGTTTAACAAAGTTATCATATCCAAAATCTCCTCTTTAAAATGGCTCCTCTTAAGATGGGCGGGAAGCCGTGATTTCCTAGTCTTCTCAATCTCCAACTAGCTCTTGGCGATGCAAGTACAACACGAATCTTTTCTTTCATTATAATAATTCTAGGTAGAGGACATAGAAACATCAGAATTATCTTCATATCCCTCCAAATTTAGAGCTAGGGAAATGGATTCAGAATCAATTTTCACCACGACAGACTTGTCAGGGGTTCTTATCTCTTACACTCTAGAAAGTAACTATTAGCACACGCCACCATCAATTCAGGACAATGCACTGTAGGCAGGAAACCTCCAGCTTTATCCAACCCACTACTAACAACCTTTTTGCTAAAGGAGTCTGATTTTCAGACTGCATTCTTCTCCAGAAATCTTTGAAATCAATATGGCCCAAATTGGTATCCCTTGCCCCAGATAAACCATTTTCCACAACAAAAGCCATAGGAGCTCCTTGAAACTTGAACTTCATTTTCATATATTTGAGAAACCAAACAACTGGACTTTGAAGCATATACAAACAACACAGGGAAATGTAAGGCACTAATAGGGAGTTCTCTATGCAGATACATGAAAATAGAAAATTTCTAACTCCCAAGAGAAGTGTTGTGTTTTTATAGTAGAGTAAAACAAGAAAAAGATAGGAACTACTAATCGTGTTGACCTGTAAGAGTGGTGTTATGCTGATATTCCACATGTAGCAAACTAGTTGTTTATTACTCTATGATACATCCCCTTAGTGAAATGATACAACCTCAGGCGAGATAGAGAATTTGTTAACAAACCCATGTCACTCTTCATAAATTTGCTTGTAAGGAACATTAAATTTTGGCAGTGAATTCATCTTTACAACTCATTAATATATGCCTCAAGTTTCCCTCTGAAAAGTATGCCAATGTGTTCTCATGTACTTCTAATCAAATGTGAAGTGACAAGTGTCATTCCTTTATGCCGTATGCCAGTGCAACAAAGACACCACAAGAAGGAACAAGTTCTTTCAAATTGGCAAGTCAGGCAGAAATGGAACTTTTGAATTTTCATATCGAGGGTTCAGAAGTTCAAAGAACTTCTAACCTCCCGACAACATAGAAGCTTTACAATGCCAAGGACTAAGACACAAAGGAAACTTAAGACATCAAACTCCTGCACATGTCGGGAAGTCAGGTTGTTCAAGAACTTTTGAACTCACCGACTTTGGTTAAAAAATGCAAAGGATCTCTGATGACTTGAAAATGACCAAGTAAAGTTGAACTCGGGGAAAAGAAAGAAGGAAGTGACATACAAAGGATGAAGAAAAAGCTAAGTTATGAGCGTTTTAGTAAATTTTTTGAAATGGGGCAACACAATCTAGACATGATCTTGGGCTGAAATTTACCAAGAATGTTTATTTGACTATTTCAAATCTTTGGAGAAAATTTTGGGCCCAAATGGTTCTCTGATATAAGGTCACTAAAATTAGTAAGTCCTGATATTCTTAGCCTTTTGGAAACTATGAAGGTTTTGAATCATTATTCAAGCAAATGGGTATCTGAAAATACAAAAAATGAAAAGCTCAGAAAACAAATCATCATTTTTTGGGTGATGCAAGATTGAGCTTACACCACTGGATGCTCCTACATCAGACACCCAGGGTAATTTAAGAAGTGACCTTGTCACATCTCAGGTGTTTGAGGAAAACCCTAACGGTCAACCTCTACCTTAGACAACTAGGAAGAATCTTCGATAGGCCTTCCTTTCCACTTCACCAAATATTCTTCATATTGTGTATTTTGAGTAATTCTTCCCACACAACTATCCAAGATTTCTTCTATCTCCTCTTTTGAAGTAGATGCCAGAATAATCCATTGTTCTTATGTTGGTCCATCCTCTGTGTCACCTTCATGATACTATGTTAAATCAACAATGTTGAACACAAGGGAAATATTGATTCCACTTGGTAGCTCTACCTCATATGCATTTCCTGAATCATGCTTCTTCAGGGTCCTACATGGTCTAAATTTCTTCATTTTCAACTTATTATATGTACCCATTGGGAACCTTTCTTTACTTAGGTGAACCATGACTACATTACCAACCTTTGATTACTTAAACTTTCTCTTCTAATTTGCCTTATCCTTGTACTAAGAATTCACTTTATTAATATGTAGTCATACCTTTTCATGCAAGCTCTTTAGGTGTTCTGTAAAGTCTTCGGCCTACACACTACTCTTCTCTCCTTTGTCTATAATTTTCAACTCAGAAGCATTTCTTGGACTACTCCCATATACAATTTGGAATGGGGATTTACCAGTACTCATATTGATAGAATTGTTATAAGCAAACTCCACCCGTGGTAATATCAAATCCCATCTCTTGGGCTTATCTCCTACTAATCATCTCAGTAGGTTGCCCAAACTCTGATTCACTACCTCTGCTTGTCCATCAATCTATGGATGATGTGTAAAACTGAACTTCAACTCAGTCTTCAACTTCTTCCATAAGGTCATCCAGAAATACCCAACAAACTTGGTATCTCTATCTAAGACTATACTCCTTGGTAGACCATGTAGTCTAACCACCTCTCTAAAAAACAACTCTGCAATGTGAACAACATCACTGATTTCTGACACAGAATGAAATGTGCCATCTTTGAAAATATGTCAACCACCAAAAATATTGAATCATGCCCTCTATGTCCTCGGTAAACCAAGAACAAAGTCCATGTTGATATCCTCCCATGGCCCCTCTAGTACAGGTAATGGCTGATATAGCCAGTATTCTGACTTACTCCTTTGGCCATCTTGCATACTCTACAACTTTGCACAAATTTCTTCACATCCTGGTGCAACTGTGGCCAATAATAATTCTCATTAACAAGAGAAATGGTCTTATCTCAACCAAAATGTCATGCCAACCCTCCACTATGCTTTTCCTTAATCAATTTATCTCTCATGGAACTCCTCAGAATTCACAACTAACTTCCTCTAAACAACATAACATCTTGGATTATGTAATCCAACCATCTCATCCTATCTAGGGTAACACACTCCAAACAAGCTTTCCAGGCCTTTGCAAAGTCTTGATCTTCAGGGTACAAATTCTTGAGTTCATGAACCCAACAACCTCTATCTTCATCTCTGTCAACAAAATTTACCTTCTGTTTAAGGTGTTTTAAACTTTGTTGGACTTCCCACTCCTTTGCTTCAAAACAAAAGTATAACTCTGTAAAAACTCAACCTATTTTAAGTTCATCTGATTTAACTTTCCTTGACTATTAAGATATTACAAAGCCTAATGATCAGTATATAAAACAAAGTCTTTCGGCAATAAATAATGTCTCCATTTCTTCAAAGCCTTAACTATAGCATAAATCTCCTAATCATAAACATAATACTTATTCTTGGCATCATTAAGCTTCTCACTGAAATAGGCAATGGGTTTACCTTCTTGACACAAAACAACTCCTATAGCACTACCACTAGCATCACACTCTACCTGAAATACCTTATTAAAATTTAAAAGTGCCAAAACATGTTGCTCTGTGACTTTTTGCTTCAATGTATCAAAACTCTTTGTTGCTCTTGTAGTCCATTTAAACTCTTTTTTATACCCTCTCATTTTCTCCATTAGGGGTGCACAAATGCTACTAAAATTCCTGATAAATTTTCTATAAAAACTTGCCAAACCATGAAAAGATTGTACCTCTGTAGCACTCCTTGGAGTAGTCCATTTAATGATAGCCCTCACCTTCTCTGGATCCATTTTAAGACCCTTAGCTAAGATAACAAATCCCAGGTACACCAACACAACTTTTCTTCCCTCAGCTTCTCAAAAACTTTTAGAACATGCATTAGGTGCTCCTCCAAAGTCTTACTAAAAATTAAAATATCATCCAAATAAACAATGACAAATTTACCCAAAAACTCTTTTAGTACCTCATTCACGAGCCACATAAATGTGCTTGGTGCATTAGTTATCCCAAATGGCATGACTAACCATTTGTACAGGCCCTCCTTAATCTTGAAGGTTGTCTTCCATTCATCTCCTTCTCTAATTCAGATTTGGTGATATCTGCTCTTCAGATCAATCTTCATAAAGTACTTGACTCCACTCAAGCAATCCATAATATCATCCATCCATGGCAATGGAAATATCTACTTGATTGTAATTTTGTTGATGGCTCAAGAATTTGTACACATTCTCCACTGCCCATCTTTCTTTGGTGCTAGTAGTGCATGTACTGCACATGGACTTAGGCTCTCCTTTATCAGTCATTTCCTTAATAGTTCATGAACTTGTCTGTTCATCTCCTCATTCTCTGCAGGTGTCATTCTATGGGCTTCCTTATTTAGAAAACTAGCTCCTGGTATCAAATCCATTTGGTGACTTATCTTCCTTACTGGTGGTACACCTTCTGGTACATTATCAAAGACAATGTCCTCAAAAATTTCTGATAGATCTGAGACTTCTGCTGGTACATCTTCACATTTCTCCTGGCTAATCTTAGGAATCAATGCAAAGCAATGATGCTCATGCTTCATACCATCCAAAAATTTCCTACCATCTACTAAGAAGATTCTCGCAACACTACATACCTTTTCTTCCACCTCCTTCAAGGGCTTCAACTTATGACGAACTCCATTCTTTGTCATGGAATAGGTGTTTGCATGGCCATCATGGACAACACACCTATCATACTACCATGACCTTCCCAATATCATATGACATGCATCCATTGGTATGATGTCACACATCACCTCATCATGGTAGTCTCCAATCTGGAACTTGACTAAACACTACCCATAAACCAAAGCTCTATGGTCCTTCTGTGACCATGCAATCCAATATGGATGTCGATGCCTTCTCCTTGTCAACTTCAACTTTTTGACCATCTCCTTTGAGACAAGATTTTTAGTGCTTCCATTGTCAATAATAATATCACAACACTTAACTTCACACTTGCACCTTGTACGGAATAAACTCTTCCTCTGATTTGGTTCTTTCTCTTTATTTAATAAGATTCTTCTGAAAACTAGGGTTTCTCCCCTTTCAACATCTTCAGAATTCTCAAACTGCACATCTTCATCAACATGTGAAATTCGTGCTTTACCTTCAAGTCTTCTATTGGTCCTTCCTTGATGTTGAGGACACTCATAGGCTCGATGTCCTCCACATTGGAAATAGGTTCCTCTAAAACCTCCTCATCTAGGTCCTTGCCCAGGTCTTCCTCTTCCTCTTCCTCTTTGCTCACCATTATTTGGATCACGAGGGTGGTAGGCATTATCTCCTTTCTAATTTTGACTAGTGCTTGCTTCTTCACTTTTCTTTTGGTCTTCACCTCAGCCTCCATAGGGTCTTCCACCAGTCCTTCTACCATGACCTCTTCCTCTATGCTTGCTTTCAAATCTTTTATTCATCTTCTCATCCACCTTCAGGGAAAACTGGTATGCATCTTATATGGTGGTCATTCTAACCAAACTCAACTCCTCTTGAATACTTGTCCTCAACCCATTAATATAATGGGCTACCTTCTCCTTGTTGGCCTTTGTATGGCCTATTCTAATGATAATCTTATAAATCTCCTCTGTATACTCCTTAACAGACTTGTTACCTTGCTTCAATCCTTGTAGCTTCTTCAACAACTCCAATTCATAGTCTATAAGAATGAACTACTTTAGTTTGTCCACCATCTGATCCAATCTGGTAATCTTTCCTTTTCCTCTTCTATTTCTCTCTAACTGGACCTCTTTCCACCAAATACTAGCAGGGCCCTTCAACTTTGTTTTTGCAAACTTGACCTATTCTGGATCCTCCACATCTTCATACTCAAAATATTCCTCCATATCATTTATCCAATCAATAAGCTCTTCTAGATTTAGATCCATAGAATAGGTAGAAAATTCAATCCTATGCCTCTTTCCAATCTTCGAAATGGTCCTCAACAACCTAACTTGTGTAGGATCTCCTGCATCCTCTTATTCTTCCTCAAATAGCTCTTCTTATTCAACTTCATCTTTGCTTTCTTCTCTTATTCTTGGCTCAAACCATCTTTGTAGCTCCTCTTGCAATGCATAGATTTTCCTTTGAATGGATCTAAAACCCTCTTTTGTCAAAGCATTTCTCCCACCATGGTTTCTTCATGGATGCATTTTGATCTCTACAGCAAACCCACAACCTTAGGTCCTAGTGAAAATTGTCTCATGGTTGGTGATCTGTCTACACACTCAAGAAACCTTGTTCCGATACCACTTGATGAGGGTGGATTCCACCTAAAACACATACAACAACAATTTATAGATTTCAAATAGACAAGAATGAGATCTCAAGAAATATTAGTTAAGCAAATTGCAAACTATTTCAGAACTTATTCATTAAACTTGTCTATAAAAGGCTACAAATCTGAAATACAATTCCCATGGTCATATGCCCTCTTATTATAGAAATATGGGTTGTCTTACAATAGAAATATTTGAATTACAAAGCCTTTTAGAGTTATATTTTGATATCTACCTGACCTCCTTATTCACATGAATAGGACTTGCCAATGACTCCCTTCCCTCTATTACTTCCAGAACTATTAAAAATAGGCTATAAATATACATCAGCACCACTTAGAATAATTTCCCCAATGTTGGCTTGCTTTGAAATGTGTAATTCTCATTTGGGCGTGAAAATGAACCCAATTGTTTCCCACCCAAGAAATAATTTTAAAATTTTAAAATTGAGAAACTAGGTAGCACAACTTCCAGGAGCCATAACTTTTGAACCGGGTGTCTGATTGACAAACCATTTGATGCATTGGAAAGCTCATGAAGAGATATTTCAAGCTATAAACTACTTCACTAGTTACAAAAACTTTTGAGCCACTTAGGGATGTCTAAGTGCTTCAAATATGATTCCAAAGTTTTTTTAGGAACCTCAAAAATGAAAACTTTAATATCTTGCAATCCAGACATGATCTTGGGCTAAAATTTATCAAGAATGTTTATTTTAGTATTTTGAAGCTTTGGGGAAATTTTTAGGCCCAACTGTTTGTCTGATATAGGGTTACTAAAAATAGTAACTCCTAGTATTCTTAGCCTTTTTAGAAACTCTGAAGGTTCTAAATCATTATTCAAGAAAATGAGTATCTGAAAATACAAAAAATGAAAAGAACAAAAAACAAATCATCATTTTTTGGGTGATGCAAGATTTCCCTTACACCGCTAGATGTTTTTTCATCAACAACCCCACTCAACACTTTAGTAAAGATCAATTCCCACTCATTGGTTAGGGTTGCACTAGATTAGAAACACAACTCACAATCATTCAATACCAAGCTCAATTAGTAATAGATTCTCCACAAACACCAACTTTAAGAAGCCTTGATTTTAGACTATAAATGGGTCATAATCAATGCTTCAGGCTTGTCTTCCAAGCATTCATGAGAGGGTCATCTAGTGACACTTAAGGTCAACACTTAGATAATACTAAGATAGGTATCACAATAATGCACCATAGTCCTTAGTCATTGCTTCCCATAAGCTTTACAATGACTTTCAATATTTTGTAAACCAAACATCATCTTAAAAAAAGCTCTAAACATAACCCTTTTTAGTACTTACTATCTTCATAATGAAACTATTACTTTTAAGAAGAAGAATAAACATATTCTCTTGACAATGAGAAGATCATAAAATTGCTAAGTAGAATACAACCACGTTCATGTTTTTCGGGAGACCCTCAACCCTGAGGTTTTGAAAATCAACCAATATGTCTCATCTACATGGTCAATAGAGATCAAAAGGGTATTCAAGATTCAAAGATGTACCCCTAGGTCTTGGTTCCATGTTAACCTAAAACCCTAGGGTTTTGAAAGGTTAATATATAACCGTCACAACATTGTTAAAAAGAACTCAAGACTTAGAGAAATCCCAAAAGAATAGCTTGTTAATATTCTCTTCAAACCCCTCAAAATATAAATCCACATGTGTTTCATGCTATAGGAGTGGCACAATTAACATCACCAAATGAACCCCAAACAAAATGAACAATTATACTTGTACTAGTTTCAAATTTAGAGGAAGCACAAGTTAAAACTTACCTAAAGACCAAAGCAAGTAAGCACAAGTTACACCTTTGTTCCTTGCTTGGTCCAAGCTGCCCACAACAAGACCTTCTTTCCAATGCTTCTTGACTTTCTACCAAACTATAAGATCCACTAAAATTCAAATTAATAAAACTTACTTATTCTTAAAACACTCCTTCAATTAATCAATTAAATAACAATATTCATTAATACAAGAATCAATTAATTTATATTAATTAAGAACAATGCTTATCTATTCACAAAAGTCAAACAATTGACTACAATTTTTTTAAATATATTTAAATGATTCTACAATTATTTACAACTAAGGAATGAGTCCATTTACATCAGTTTAAGCCAAAAAAACCAAACTCATAAATGTTTTACATTTACTGTTACAAGTTCATTCTTTCCAAAGTCATACTCCTTGAAATATGAGAGAGAGAGAGAGTATCATCAGGGAAATTTTCTTCCTAGTGATGAAGCATTAAGCTTCCCCATGCTACTCCACTAGAGAATCTTGACCCTTCATGAAGGATCTACCAATCAGTAGTCAATATGCATGAAAGAATCTAGTGCAATATGTAATCACTGACAATCTAACATTCTTATATCTAATGCATCATGCTTGCATACTTATATCTAATGTACATGTCCTTAGAATACATGATATGACAAAGAATAAAAATCAAAATAAGGAACACACTTATATTTGATTTTAAAGCTTCGGCTAAAGCAACTTTTACATGTAGTACTATGTTGACATGTTCGATTGTAAGCTAGAAAATTACTTGCTATTCTGTATTACCCATATTTTGCACCCATCTAGTATCTCCTAGGTGTTAATATACAATATTGCATTGACACACTAGATTAACACACATATAGTTTTAAAATAGATTGATAAAAATCTACACATACAATGCATCTGGAAATCAATGCCTCAAGAAATATTATGCAACAACTATCGATGTAAGCAATAATTCTCCTAATCATATATTGATATATTGACATTTTAACAAGATGGAAAAAATATATCTAGAAGAAAAAGTCCTTATTTGACATTACACAGACCTTTAATTTTAGTTTCAACAATGTACTTTTCCAAAGTAAGAAAGTCTACTAAACAATCCACTATAGATGCTAATCCACATCACAATCATAAAAACACAGTTCCCTAATTCCACTCAATACTTTATGGAATAATGGACAAAAGGTCTTACTACCTCATCAAAACAAAGTTGAGATTAGAATATCACCTAGCATTCACATAGATGCTCACAAGGTTTTATAAAACTTATTTGCAGTAAACTAACACATAATACCATATTTCTACTTTTGTAAACCATTTTCTATTAAGGTGTCAACAATCACATCAAATACAAACTCTAATTAAGATCAACTATTCTCCATGCCTTTAACATCATTTTGTAGTTCCTCTTTAACATTAAAAACAACCCTCGGATGCATCTTCCTAATATTTTGTTTAAAATGATTAGCATTGGGCTCTAAGACAATTTTATGCATCACAATATTAGGATCAATGCCTAACATGTCTTGGTATGACCATGTAAATGTATCTCTAAATACAAGTGCACTTATGTACTCACATTAGTGTTGGAAGATGTAGTATTGATGAGCATGCAATGATGTTCATTCTATTTTAATATTGATCCATCAAGGGAGATTAGAGAAAGAATAATTCCACTTGGAAGGATACACTTGTGGATCCATCATAATCATCAAGAATAGTTATAACCTATAATGCCATCCTAGATTGAATAATAAGGTAGATGAAAAAAAAATAGTGTCAACAAGAAAAGATGATGATTTTTCATCAATATGTATGCCATCATCATGGAGGTTTTTTTATGTAAAAGACTAACATGATTCTTAACATTAAATAAATACACAAGAAATTTGTCCATGAATAGTTTAAATTGTGGTTATGCTAAATGAAAAAGCTGGGTAAAGTTTCTTCATATGCAATTTTGAATTAGATCTATGAATAGGATAAATCTATCATGATGAATAATAGTCCTTTGCAAACTTAACCTAACAGTGGTTATTCATCATGATAGATTTATCCTACTCATAGCTCTTATTGAAATTTTCATCTGAAGCAACTTTAGACAACTTTATCATTTAGCATAACCACAATTTAAACTATTCATGGACAAATTTCTCATGTATTTATTTAATGTTAAGACTCATGGTAGTTTTTTACATAAAAAAATACCTTCATGATGATGGCATACATATTGATGACAAATCTTTAGCTTTTCATGTTGACACTATTGTTTTTTCATCAATCCATTATGGCATTATAGGTTATAACTATTCTTGATTATTATGATAGATCCACAAGTGTATCCTTTCAATTGAAATTATTCTTTCTCTAATCTTCCTTGATGGGTCAGTATTAAAATAGATTGAACATAATTGCATGCTCGTTAGTACTACATCTTCCAACACCAATGTGAGTACATAAGTAAACTTATATTTAGAGATACATTTGCATGGTCATACCAAGACATGTCAGGCATTAATCCTAATATGTGATGCATAAAATTTTCTTGGAGCCCAATGCTAATCATTTTAAACAAGATTAGGAAGATGCATCCCAGGTTTTTTTTTAATGTTAAAGAGGAATTAGAAACTGATGTTAAAGGCATGGAGAATAGTTGATCGTAATTGTAGTTTGTATTTGATGTGATCGTTGACACCTTAACGAAAAATGGTTTATAGAAGTAGAAAGATAGTATTGTGTGCTAGTTTACTTTCAGATAAGTTTTATAAAACCTTGTGAGCTTTTATGTGAATGCTAGGTGATATTTTAAAACCAACTCTATTTTGGTGAGGTAGTAATATAATTTGTCCATTATTCTAAGAAATATTGAGTGGGATTAAGGAACTATGTTTTTATGATTGTGATGTGGATTAACATCTATAATGGACTATTCAGTAGACTTTCTTAATTTGGAAAAGTACATTGTTGAAACTAAAATTAAAGGTTTCTGTCATGTCAAATAAGACTTTTTATTCTAGATATATTTTTCCATCCTATTAAAATTCCAAGATATCAATATGTGATAAGGACAATTATTACTTGCATCAATAGTCATTACATAGTATTGCTTGAGGCATTGATTGCCAGAAGCATTGTAAGCGCATATTTTTTATCAATCTATTTTAAAAATATATGTGTGATAATCTAGTGTGTCAGTGTAATATTATATATTAACACCTGGGAAAGACCAAACATGTGTTGAATGAGGGTAACAAAGAATAATAAGTAATTTTCTAGCTTACAATCTAACATGTCAACATAGTACTGCATGTAAAAGTTATCTCATCTGAAGCTTTAAAATAAAATATAAGTGTGTTCCTTATTTTGATTTTTATTCTCTACCATGTCATGTATTCTAAGGACATGTGTATTAGATATAAGTATGCAAGAATGATGCATTAGATATAAGAATGCTATATTGACAATGATTACACATTGCACCAAATGCTTTCATTCATGTTGGCTACATATTGCTAGATCCTTTGTGAAGGGTCAAACTTCTCTAGTGGAGTAGCACGAGGAAGCTTAATTCTTTGTGGCTTGGTGGAAAATTATGAATTTTCAATATTTTCTAAACCAAACAACATCTGAAAGCAAATCCTAAACTTCTAGAGGTTACAGTTAGAGTTTGGTAACAATTATAAGGTCAACCCAAAACATAACCTTTTTAGTACTTATTATCTTCATAATAAAACTAATACAACCATGTTCATTTTTTTTTAGGAGAACCTCAACCCTAAGGTTTTGAGAATCAACAAGTATGTCTCATCTACACAGTCAATAGAGATCAAATGGGTCTTCAAGATTCAAAGATGGACTCCTAGGTCTTGGTTTCAAGTTAACCTAAAACCCTTGGGTTTTGAAAGGTTAATATATAACCATCACAACATTGTTAAAAATAACTCAAGACCTAGAGAGATCCTAAAAGAATAAACTTTCAATATCATTTCTTAAAAAATCCACAAGAATAGTTGTCTCCAAACCCGTCAAAATATAAATCTACATGTGTTTCATGGTATAAGGGTTGCACAATTAACATCACCAAATGAACCCCAAACAAAATGAATAATTACTCCTATACTAGTTCCAAACTTAGAGGAAGCACAAGTTAAAACTTACCTAATGACCAAAGCAACTAAGAAAAAGTTACCCCTTTGTTCCTTGCTTGGTCCAAGCTTCCCACACCAAGACCTTCTTTCTAATGGTTATTTTCTTCCTACCAAACTCCCTCACCAACTAGTATTTTCACAACCCAATCACAAAGCTTTTCCTCAAACAAACCCCATAAAACCCAATTTCAAAAACATTCTATAGATGATAATCTTCAAAGAACAATACAAAAAACTTAAATACTCTCCTTAATGATCCCATATCAACCATATCTTGAATGCAATTGAAATTGCATCCAAAATATGTTGATATCCATGTATAGGAGTCCCCAATTTTGGTATGGTTTCACTTGCAAATTTCCAAGAAACCATGAGATAACAATAAAACATGAAATGATTGGTTTTTATCCAACCTTAACTTATAAACCTTTTCTTAACTCTAGTTTACTTAGCCAACATGAAAAGATTCACCTCCTTTGAGGCTTCATTAACTCTCAATGTCCCTATATGCACAACAAAAGTTGTTGGCATTAGTTCCAACCTTATCTCCATAACCACCAAACCCTCTTACCCTTGTCAAAGTTAGGACTTTAGAAAAAGGTTGTGATAGTTGAATAGCTTATAATTCCATAAAATGCAATGAATTTGTATTTTATTAAGAATATTATAGGACATGAGGATAAGAACTCAATCTCCTAAATAGAAAGAAAGCATTATTTTTTTCAAAAGCATGTGTAGAGAAAATTGGGAAATAAAACAAACATGTTTGAGAATTTTCTGAAGAATATATAGAAATAATATGCATAATATATCTATAATATCCACCTAAGAAATAAGAATATATGTAACAAGTAATAATGTTAAATTTACACCAACACCCCTCCCCCTAAGTGTAGCTTAAGTGGATGAAAATAATGGGCCCCAAGGACTAGGCCATGTTAGGTACCAATGTAAGAAAATCCCCACAAAGAGAGACGTCCACAATAACAACTATCACCATGCTATGAAGATAAAGGTCAAATCAAATTGTCTCTTAACAAGTACTAAAGTAGCTCACCCTACATCAAACAATGTATCTTCCTTTCAAAAAAAGAACCCATGTGTTGTATATTTGTTGAATTCATACTCTAAAGGTGGAATGGAAGGAGGAAAGTTGAAGATCTTCAAAAAATATTCATACTTCTATTGGTAAAGGTCATGTACACCTTGTACATAAGAATATTTAATATTTTGTAAAGTTGTGGTCTATCTCAAAATGGGGTGCCACACTTTGGGGTGCAATATTCTTCCTAAGTGGTTGTGTATGTAACATTAGAAATTGATTTAATGTGGATGGTACAATGGAGAAACCATTTAATATTGGGGGTCATGATTTAGTGAGCACATGGCTTAATGTGCTCGCATGATTAAATATGGAAGACACATTGGGAAAATGCATTTAATGTGGGAGGCACATTAGAGAAATGCATTAATTATTAGATGTCTTGTAAAAAGTATTTAATTATTAAATATTTTCCAAGTCATATTGGGAACATGAATTGGAGAGAGCATTGGGGTTGTCTTGGAGGTTTTAATGACTCTTGGTCCTATAGTCAAACTTGGGTGTGCACCTTGGAGATGTACTTAGGTGCATTAATTAAGGGTGGCTAAAAAATAGTAATTTTTTATTCTAGTCATTCTCTTGCCTATAAATAGAGAGCTTAGTATGAAATTTGGACATCATCTTTTGTATACTCGTTGGCAATAAAGCTTGGTGAACGCACTTGGAGGCTTGAGTTACTTGTTGAGGATATCATGAGGAGATGGAGTGGGACAAGGATCTCATTTGTTCTTGGACCAATATCATGAGGAATTAAACAATGGTTGATCACTACTATTGAAGGTCATATATTATATGGTTTCCTCCTTAATTGAAAGTGTCAATATTTTGTGAAGGCTCAAAGCCTAATATTGTATTGTAATTGTTTTGTTGCTGAGAGTACATTAGTTTTGGTGCTTTAGAGACTAGGTTTTTTCTATAAGAATTTTTTGAGGGTATATCAGTGTCTCTCTCTTATGTGATTGTTCTATTCCTTCTTTTATTATCCTTATTTCTTTTGGGTTGTAGGAGGGGACACCTTCCTTATGGTATTGATCATTTTTGAGTAGGAGTTTGTTGCAGTTGACCTTGTTTTAGAATATAGTTATGGAAAGCACATCTTGAATAGGGGTGGCAAGTTTTGGAACAAAATTTAAACTTTGAATCTCAATATGTGGATTTGCTTAATCATGACTAGAAAATTGTAGATCATGTTGTAAGTTTCCTTGCAGTTCATCCTTATATTGTTGGAGTTGGTCATATAGTGATTTGGATCTCCTATCTAGCAGTATGAGATAAGTCCTTGGCCATGTGGAGGTTATGGAGTTATTTATATGGTGACTTGGATTTCATGTTTATCTCCCTAGATACATGGTCACATGGAGATTATGAAGTTGGTCATATGGTGACTAGGGCTCCTATTTAGCCCCCTAAATATTTGGTTATGTGGAGGTTGTAGAGTTGGTCATGTGGCTCTTTGAATGCATGCACTAACATGTTGTGGATTCATGGTGTGCTTACTGCTTAGATATGCATCTTGCATATTTGTAATATTCCATCATTCTAAATGTGAATCTTATGGTGAAAATTTATGTTTTAGATGCGTTAATGAATTAAGATTTGCATGGTTGGTTTTGCAAGTTTTCTATTTAAGATTTGTGGTCTTTTGTAGATCCATGGAAGATTATTTTTTAGATTATAATTCTCGAGGATTGTCCAAATGGAGATAGTCTAATATTTTCATGCATGCTTTTGAGCATGGTTAGAGGCTTGTTCATTAGTCTCTAGTTATAACCTATAGTTGTCTTGTAGTTGCAAATTTATGGCGTTTTGGATATAAGGATGTTTTGGATCTAATCTATATGATGCTTCAATTTTATTATTGCCAATGGATCTTTAAATATACATATTTTATGAATCTACATGATTTGTGTGGTTCTATGTTGCACTAGTTTTTCAATCTATGAGTTTTGTTCTATGGTTTATTGTGATTTTAATTTTTGGTCCATGGTCATGCTTCTATCAAATTTGTTGCAAATTGCATGCATGAAACATAAGGTTATAGGTGTCGAAGCATAGTTGTTTGTGACAAATTATCTTGTACATTAATTATGGTGACCATGATGTCATGTTAAGCTCCTAAGTACATAGTTGGAGTTTTGGCATGACATGATTATGCTTGTAAATATGCAGCAAAGATGTTTATCATGATTCCATGGGAAGTTCTAGATCACTCTTGGTGAGATTGTTGGTAGTGATGACGATCTACTATTTATTGATAGACAGTCTTCTAGATTGAGGAAATGTACTATAGTACCATGGTAGATCCTAAACCAATTGTTGGGTCTTGACATGATATATATTCTTATGGGTAGATTTGGAAGTCAAAGAGAGTTGACCTATTATGAAGATGTAAATCATGATGCCACGAGGAGTTATTGAAGTATGCAATGATCATGCAATGGGAGCACTGGCTATGATTTGGAGTTAATATTCTAGTGTTGGGTATAATTATCATTTTTTCTTAGAGATTGATGCTCCTAGATATCAAGGTGTTGTAGTTTGAGTTTGGTTGACATGAGATGATTGGATGTGTACCTATTATTTCTAGATAGATGAAGGTGAATCTATAGATGTCCTAGTTGTAGGAGATAAAGTGTTGGAGTGAGTTGATTCACTTGATAATTTTTAGCAAAAAGACTAAGGGACCTACATCTAGGGTTGAACATAAGTTTAGCATGGGAATAATGAAGAGATTATTTAGAGATTAAGTTAGAGTTATTCAAATCACCACAAGAAGAGAAACAATCTCATACCCCAATCTTGATAATGTCCACTTAGTAGAGAAGGCAACTTGATAAGTATATCCCACTTGTGTTTCAGATGCATTTGATTTTTACTTTATCTACTAATGTATGGGTTCAAGACTATGGAGAAGTCAGTTATGATGATTTTAGAGGTAAAGGACATGGTTAGTGGCCAAGAGAAAATTTGGGGGGAAACCATGCTGATAAAAGTGGGGTAAATTTAACCTCTGTGTCTGATTAGGCTCCATATAACAACAATCTCCCACTTGGAGACTAATCAGACTCCACACCATATCATCTCCCACTTGGAGACTAATCAGACTCCACACCATATCATCTCCCACTTGGAGACTGATCATAACACTGCTAACCCTATAGCTCCCATTAGAAATAAGCACCCTGACTCTGCTGTTCTGATTTTGTTTTCAGTCTTGAAGACCAACAGAAGCTGAAGAGGAGCTTAGCTTCTCCCTTGTCACTGCCTTTGTAAACATATCCGCTGGATTTTCATATGTATGTATCTTTTCCAGCCTTAACTCTCCATCATCCAACACCAAATGAAGTGATACCTCAATTGTATGTGTTTGGTCTTTGAATGGAAGGTAGCATTCTTTGCAAGATGTATGGCACTCTAATTGTCCATAAACAAATAACTGTTCGCCTATTGTTTTCCCAATTCTTCCATAAAAGATTGCAGCCATATCATCTCCTTGCTTGCCTCTGTTGCAACTACATACTTTGCCTCCGTGGTAGATAAAGAAACCACCTTTTGTAACCGTGAGATCCAACTCACCACTGTCCCACCTACAGTAAAGACATAATCTATAGTACTCCACCTTGTATCAATATCCCCTACCAAATCTGAGTCTACATAACCTACTAAATCAATATTAGAGCCCCCAAAACATAAGTGTTTATTGGATGTACCTCTCAAATATATGAGAATCCATTTTACTGCATTCTAATGCTCCAATCCAGGATGACTCATATACCTGCTTACGACTCCTACAACATGTGCAATATCTGGTCTCGTGCAAACCGTGGTGTACATTAAATTTCCTATAGCTGAAGCATATGGTACCTTAGACATTTTTTCTTCCTCCTCTGGTGTCTTAGGACACATCTCCTTAGTCAATTTCAAATGACTAGGCAAAGGTGTGCTGACAGCTTTTGCATTCTCCATATGGAATCTCTGCAACACCTTTTCAACATAATCAACCTGAGATAGAGTCAATTTTTTATTCTTCCTATCTTTGCAAATTTTCATACCAAGGATTTGTTTTGCTACCCCCAAATCCTTCATAGCAAATGACTGTGCTAACTACTATTTTAACTCTCTTATGTGATCCATGTTAGACCCAGCTACAAGCATGTCATCAACATATAAACATAAAATAATTTAGCTGTCATTATCCAACCTCTTAAAATAAACACAATGGTCAAAATTACATCGGCTGTAGCCTTGCTCAACCATAAAACTATCAAATTTCAAATACCATTACCGAGGTGCTTGTTTCAAGCCATATAAACTCTTCTTCAATCTGCACACCACTTTCTCCTTACTATTGACCTCAAATCCTTGGGGTTGTTCCATATATATCTCCTCCTCCAAATCACCATGGAGAAAGATAGTTTTCAATCCAACTATTCCAAATTCAAATCTTTAGCAGCCACAATACTTAAAATAGTATGAATAGAAGTCATCTTAACAATCGGAGAAAATATCTCATCAAAACCAATGCCCTTTTTCTATGCAAATCTTTTTACAACTAACTTGGCTTTAAATCTTTTCTTACCTCCATCTTCCTCTTTCAGCCTATAAACCCATTTGTTTGGTAAAGCCTTTTTACCTGCATGCAACTTACATAATTCCCAAGTCTGATTCTTCAGCAAGGAGTCCATTTCTTCTTTCATTGCAAGCTCCAACTGAACCTTTGTATCCACATGCATAGCTTCATCATACCCTTCTAGTTCACCAGCATCTATCAACAAAATAGAATACAAAGAGAGAGAAAACCTTTTAGGAGGTCTACTTAGCCTTATTGACCATTTAACATTCACTGGAGTTTGTGGTATTTCTTGTTGCTATTACGGGGCATGAGGAACTACTGGAACATCACTATTTGGAGTATCATCCAACACCACATACTCTTTTTCTTTCTTTTCATGCTGCTACAATTGATCTTTGTACACCTTCTCATTGAATATAACATCCCTGCTTCTCACAATTTTCTGATTTTTGAAAATTCCAAAGCCTATAACCAAATTCATCAATGGCATATCCAACAAAGGTACACTTTTTTGATTTTGCATCCATCTTGGTTCTATTTTCAAAATCTACATGTGAAAATGCTTCACATCCGAAGGTTTTGAGAAAAGAATAACTCACCTTCTTACGTGTCCATGCTTCCTCTGGAATACCACAGCCCAAAGGAACTGAAGGACCTCTATTAATTAAATATACAATAGTGTTGACATCTTCTACCCACATGTTTAAAGGTAGACCAACATGCAATCTCATGGTCCTTGCACACTCCATTATTGTCCTATTCATGTGCTTAGCCACACCATTCTTCTGTGGAGTCCCTAGAACTGTTTTCTGCCTATGGATTCCATTAAAGGAACAATAATCCTCAAATTCCTTACTGCAATACTCACCACCATTATCAGATCTAAGACATTTTAATCTTTACATGTCTCATTCTCAACCAAGTTTCTCCATTTCTTAAATGTTTCAAATGCATCAGATTTCTGCTAGAGGAAATAAATCCAAACCTTCCTAGTTGCATCATCTATGAATGTAACATAATACTAAGAGCCACCAAGAGAAGATACCTGAGTTGGTCCCCATACATCTGCATGCACAAGCTCCAACTTTTTATCTTTCTTTTGCTTCCCATCCTTGAGAAAACTAACTCTCTTTTATTTTCCATACACACAACTTTCACAGAAATCCATATTAATACATTTCAGACTTGGTAAAAATTTCTTCGAATGAAGTACCTTCATACCTTTTTCAGTCATATGCCTAAGTATGTTATGCCATAGTGTTATCTTAGAACCTGCAGCAACTGTTTCAGTCTCTTCCTGCAAACCTACAACAACTATTCCTGAACCTGTTTATTTTTTCTCTACAACAGCTAAAGTAGAAGGAACAATATGACCTGTATAAAGATATAAGGTGCCTACTTTCACACCTTTTGCTACTATTAAGGCACCTTTTGGAACCTTCCAATTTTTATTAGTAAATGTAACAATGCAACCTTCTTCAGCTAGTTGCCCTGCTTAAATTAAATTCCTATTGAGCCTTGGAACATGCCTTACCTCTTGTAGTAGCCAATAATTCCCATTTTGTAACTTAATCTTAATTCTTCCCTTTCCAACAATATGACAGGGTTTGTTATCTCTCAAATAAACCAGCCCAAAATCCCCTTGGACATAATCAAGAAAATAACTTATATGGGGCGTAGCATGAAAGAAGCCCTTGAATCTAAAACCCATGAATCATCAACATTATCTAGGGAAAGAATCAAAGCATCATCTTTAGATTTATTACTTACCACATTTGCCTCCTTATTTCCTTCTTATTTGTCTCCTTCTTTATTCTTCTGAGGCCAACAATCTCTCTTCAGATGACCTGGTTTCCCATAGTACCAGCAATCCTTCTGTTCTCTGGATTGGGATCTCTTGTCCTTTAATTTTTCTCGTGACTTCCCATGACCTCCATAACCTTTTCCTCTCTCCTTTGATTTGCCCCTACTTTCTGCATTCAAAACACTACCTGATGTGGACCCTCCTAAGCTTTTCTGTTGCATTTCCTCGCTAAGGATAACATCAACAACATCATCAAATTTTAAAGTATTTAAACCAGAGACAAAGTTACTTACAACCATTACCAAGCTATTCCAGCTTTCTGGCAAAGAACATAATATCAAGAAAGCCCTCACATCTTCATCAAAACTTACTTTTACAGAAGTTAACTGACTACTAATTGTATTAAACTCATTTAAATGATCTGTCATAGATCCACCTTCAATCATTTTTAGATTAAATAAATGCTTCATGAGAAATACCTTATTTGAGGCTGAGGGTTTTTCATACAATTTAGCTAAAGATTTCATCAGACCATCTATTGTCTTCACTTCCATTATATTGAATGCCACCGATGATGCTAGGCACAACCAAATGGTTCATAGTGCCTTTCTATCGAGAAGATTCCAATCCTCATCAGTCATTGTTGCTGGTTTCTTGGCTACTCCTTCCAACGGCCTCCATAAATCCTTCTGATAGAGATAATCCTCCATCTGCATCTTCCATAACTGATAGTTCTGCCCATTGAATTTGTCTACCTTCAATTTACCCTCGTCCGCCATTGCTCCCACTCAACCATGAGACTCCCACTCAACCGTGAGACCTTCCTGTAGATGATAATCGAACACAACCCACTCTGATACCACTTGTTAGGGTTAGCTAACATAAGATATCAATTAAATGCAAATAAAGATTAAACAGAGGAATGAAAATACAAAGAAATAATAACAATGAGAGATAAGTTTTAACGTGGTTCATCCTAACTCGGGCTACATCCACCAACAGGGAATCCAATATTATTATCCAGTAATCCTTGCAACTCAATATCACTACAAAATGATACAATACATCCACAGAAATCCTAACCCTTAAGCCATTTTTATCACGACTTTTGTCAGTTACAAAATGGGGTTTTTTAATGTCAGCCAATGAAAAATAACTCCCGACGCCTTAATAAAATAATAAAAGACCGTGTGAGGTTTCGGGAGTGCTGCCCCTGGACCCCGCAAGGGGCGTTGCCCCTTGACCTCGTCTTGGGGGTACTGCACCCAAACCCCCGTAAAGGGCACTGCCCCTTAACCCTATAGGAATTTAGGGGGAAACTGCATCGATAAAAGTGGGGTAAATTTAACCTCTGAGTCTGATTAGGCTCCATATAACAATAGTTAGAGTTATTCAAATCACCATAAGAAGAGAAACAATCGCATACCCCAATCTTGATAATGTCCACTTAGTAGAGAAGGCAACTTGATAAGTATAGCCCACTTGTGTTTCAGATGCATTTGATTTTTACTTTATCTACTAATGTATGGGTTCAAGACTATGGAGAAGTCAGTTATGATGATTTTAGAGGTAAAGGACATGGTTAGTAGCTAACAGATAATTCCCTAGACATCGAAATGGATGTTGGTGAGATCTTCTCTTCTATTGAAAATCTTACATATTTTAAATTTTTTGATCTACAGTTGTTGTGTTTGACCTTGGAGTTGATTAGTTAGATGTGGAGACAACTTTTCTATATAGATATTTGAAGGAGGATATCTCATTACACAACTATAGTAGTTTGTAGTGTTGTAAGTAGAACATGGTTTGTAGAATATATCTCTATGAATGTAATTTCATGAACCAGTGTGTGTTCTCATTTTTGTGGGAACAAAGCTTTTAATTGAGAAATGTTATTTTCAACCAAATGAGATAGAAGACATAAGCCACATCCTTTATGTGAGTGTATTTGGTAGTCTACTATGGTTTACACCAAACTAGGCATTGCCCAAGTAGTTGGACTTCTCAACAGGTATATGTTCATTATATATAAGGAGTATTGGATTGTGGTGAAGAGGGTCTTCAGGTATCTTTGAGATAGGTTTAAGTGTTTGATTTTCTATCAAGTAGAATGAAATTTTGACCATGGAAATTGTTAGGAATTTATAGGTCTAATTAAACCAATTCCACATAACCCAATAGGAGAAACAAGATGCAGAAACAACCATAATGCAAAAGATCAATGAACAAGCAACAAGATAACACAAGATATACCCTAGGAAAACCTAGCCTCCAAAAGCATCCATGCTCAGATGTATTATTCAGAAATGAAACATTACAATACAGTATCTGAGCCTCCATGAATACCTCTGAACCATCAAGCACCTCCAATGCAACCTCCATGTATACAAGCATGAATCCACACATCACTTGCCATGCTTCACAATCTACACTTACAGGAGAGAGCTCAATACAATGACAACCTCTCACAAAACCTCCGTTCACCTACAATGAAATATCCATCCAACCTCTAATAATAACCTTGTGCTTGCTTTTATAATATAAGCTCACACATTACATTGAGAAAACCATGTGCTCCAAAACCATGGGTAACACAAAACCACTTGACCCCACATTTGACTATTGGTACTAAATTTTCCCAATTAATCAAATAATACAAATAATATCCCAATGTTACAATACAACATTAAGTGGACCCAAATAATTACATAGTGTGATTAACCACACCACCTAGGTGCATCACAACTAAATAATTATTTAATTACAACATTATAAAATAAATCAAATTATGCAATGGTGTACAACACCATATCCCAACATTCTCCCACTTGTTGTATACATTGCATAAGGGTCAATACATGAAATACATCATCATAGGCAAACATGAAATCGCATGAATCTCTAGAATACTCTCGTGCTCCATCAAGATACCTGGAATAGAATCAAAGTGACCACCATCTCAAGAAAGAACTCCTGTCATCCTCCAACGTGCCACCTATGGAAGAAAAGGAACATGCCAAGGTGAAGATGCACCAATCCAAAGAACACAAGCATCAAATCCAAGTGATAACATAAGGCTTCAAGCTACTGTCAAAGGTAAAAAACCCACATGACTTGAAATAGTACCCACAACATATGCTAATACATCTAACCATCCATACCTCATAGGTATCAATGGCATCAATAAACTCATGCCAATAACATATCCAACCCATATACTGCAATCACAATCTCCATGAATAAAACTTGTCAATGAAGAAAACATACATCCAAGAACTCCCACTGCATGGGTAATGTCAAATCTGAAAATAGATCCAAGGCATACCAAGTCTATTAGTCAACACTCAAACCAAGGTGTGGCTAATCAACAAGCCAATGTAGTATCAAGAACAATCACAATGATCCACATACATGATAAATCTCTGCATACTCTCTCACAACATGTCACCATAACTATCCCAAGTCTAACCATATCAACATGATCCTCCATGAAATAGCCATAAGACAAAGAGAGAAAACCTGTAAATCATAATGTCCTTATAACAAACACCTCAAAGTGCTAAGCTGTGTCAATTATGATCTCCTCTACAACCCCAAATGAAAAGCCTCAACAACACCCAATCATTCAATTTCATAAGATCAAATGAACATATGTAACATGTAACCAACATGGATGTAAGCCTCTCAGATCAAAGTAGATCAAACTCATAAATATTCCATAACCAGAAATAATCCCATTCATATCTCCTAAACTCCTCATAATGAACATCATAAATCAAACCATATGAACAAGGAGATAACCATGCTAACATCCCTCAAATGAACCCTCCAGAACCAATAATTGTAGCTCAAGATCCATATCTATGAGAAGATGAAACATAAAGCAAAAGACATCTAAAAGGATGGGCAATACCTCATAGATGATAAACTACCGAGTAGACCAAGAGTGGGGAATGAGAATGCTCCTCTAGGATACACCAAGCCACATAGACTCTCTCCAAGATCAATCTCCTCTAGGTCCAATAAACTCACATCCATATCTAGGTGTAAGGCTCCTCGGTCTATCTACTGAAATCTCCAAAGAGTAACTGTCTCAACAAGTATCTCTAATCACAAGAGAACTCCAGCCTCACCTAAGTCTCCAAGTATCCATGAGCACCTGTAACAGACCAATACATGCCAAACTCCAAATGCAACATAGCACCATCATGAAGCTGTAAAGAAAATGACCAAAGTACTCAATACTAAGAGAACAAACAAGACCACTATCAATGCTCCTATGTAAGATGCTACCCCATTTTTTTCAAAATTATGAACAAGGATATGACAGTATTAGCTCAAATGCATACCCAACTAATTGCCTCACACTTTCTGATCACCCAGATCCTAGAATGGGCAAGGTGAGAGCATACGGTGATTTGGTGTATAATGATCACTATGAAATTCAAGAGCTATATTCATCCACTATGGCGGGCATCCACTTTCATGGGAATTCACTACTTTCCAGTGGGTATGTATGCAGTAAGAAAGACGCAAGTCATCCAATTATTCAGTGGGTATTCTCCACTTATATAGTGGTTAGGAACAATAAAGGAAAGTACATTTCTCCACACTAGAGGTAAACCATCCAGGGGTACTTTAATGAATTAAATAACAAAATAATTACAGTGTTTATAAATCTCAACTTAGGAAATCAGGAATCATCAACTCAAGAATATGAGTATAGTATATACCAAAGAGGCACCTGCAACACCTATAATGTAAATCATATCCTTGAAGACAACTGATGACCAATCTGATCCAACTCTGCAATTTCAATTCATATGTCACCTGTATGGATAGCCATGTCATAGAAGAATAGCACCAACACTAGAAGATCAGACCCAATACATCCAACTCTATGTAGCTCAAGAGAGTTTCAAATCCCAAATACAATAACACCTGCACACTTAGAACTGATCACTATATCTTCCAACTTTTGCTGACTGATCACTATACAACAGCCATGAAAGGACTCAGAAAATCCATAAACTCACATATAACTTTCATCACCAAACAACCTCAATCTAATCTAAGACCCATTACAAATATTTATGAGCACTCTTCATATTATAAACAAGGGAAATATAATCATCAGCAACTTATTTCTCATGCACAAGGCCGTATAGTCAGGAGAGGTATGGCTGAGTGTATCTCACACAATAAAGCATCAACAATAATTTCTAATTTCAATCGATTTCCTTATGTAGAGTACGACTCAGGATGGTAGGACAGAGCATTAAAAATTAGTTTTGGCTCTTAAACTTCCCAGATGACTAAGAATAGTGTTGCTTAGACCAAAAGAGGACAATGCAACTTATTTTATATATATTAAGTAGTTAATGCATAGATATTAAGGAAAATGACTTCCCCAAGTGTTGTATAGCCAGACCAGGTACATATGCTCATTAATTTTCAAACTTTGCTTTGTTACCAATGAAAACACCAAGGAATGTGACGCCTAGATAGTAGAAAAACATTGCAATAAGATTTAGATCAAAAGATAGCTTCAATGTATTTGTTCAAGTTTTCAACAAGTAGCAAGTACGACCATCAAGAAGTACAGATCTGCTCAGAAAAACTTCAACATGCCATAAAACCACTACAATTAAAGCTTAAAATGGGAAACTAAGGCAAATAATAATATTACAATAGGATTAAGCTTCAATAACAATCAACATAAATTCCATTATCAATCATACCATTCCAGCTAGTACGGCACCCATGGTACAACCAACACCAACGCACTCAAACAATACAAATTTTAAATCCAGAATATACTTTATTATACCAAAATTGCATTCTCATTGTTCAAAATTGGCTCACAATGCAAAAACTCAACAAAAAATCAATCTCTGTTCAGCTCCATGTGATTCCTTAAAGTAGAAACCACCATTACCAGCTAGGGTAGATATCACACTACCGAAACTGATCTTCTTCGAGTGGGTTTCCGTCCACAAGAAGGAAGAAAAATGGAAGAACACGTAGGTTCAATCCAACAGAATAACAATACAAAGTCCAAGCATGCCCTCCAAATGAGCTCTCCATCAACATATAAAGGCATCTGGGAGTTACAAACTCCACTTTCTTGAAAATATAATATTTTTTTCTCCTCAACTTATAAAGTTCTCCTATTCCAAAGTGGTGCTCACTTTAATAAAAAGTCTAGGAGAAAAATATAAATATGTCCTCATCCCACACTTAAGTCACTTTATAAAATATAACATTATAACTTAAGTGCACCAAAAATATAAATAACTTGATTAATTATCAATTTTCCTCCCATTACCAAAATTGATAATTAAATATTTACTCCAAAGATTTGGAATGAGGATAAGTGGCTTCAAGATGACTAGATTGAAAATGGGAACATTACATTCCCTCCTCCTTGAAATTGCTTGTCCTCAAGCAATTAGATCACCATCTGATGCTCCACTCTGATAAACATACCATATAACTATAATACTTGAAGCAACTCATCGCGATCACTGAGTACCAATGCATCATCTTGTCAATACCTGGATCCCAAACCAACCTGTCCATCCATCTATAGGAGAAGAAATAGATATCTATCATGACCCAGTCATCACATATCATCCATCTGTATGGGTAAACTATCAAAAAGATCTGAAAATCAACTCCCTTGTACACATAAATCAAGTTATTTGGCCACCAAATGCTGTTGTTGTAACTCAAGCCAGCAACAAGAATGAAATCATAGGTTTCAACATATCCATGCATACTAAAGAATTCCATCAAATACTCAATGTCCATCAAAAAGACATGCTTCCACACACTCCTAAGCAGCTGAATAGCTAATGTAGACCATCAAAAATTAGAAAGTGCAATGGAATTCCAAGAAGGACAACTACTAACCCATGATGAATCAATGAAGATGAAGTCACCAATCAACAAATAAATAGCTGCCATATCATAATCATTTGGTGATAGCCAAAGCTGAGTTATGGATGCCTACAACACCCATCAAAGACAACTCCTGAGTGGCTGATCCACAATGGGTGTCATCAACAAAGTCACCAGATAGAAATTCAAAAATCTTTACTGAACCATCCAAATGATGTCTCATTATTCTCATCACTACAAACATATGAACAAAATGAATTTTCATGATCGACCTCATTAACATCATTCATTCGAAAAAGAGATCTAAGGTAAGTCTCCCTTTGTTGTCTTGTTTGATATATGTAGTGAACTTGTTCTTTGACTTGTTGAAGATGCTTTCTTGCATGGGAAGCTACTAGCTTAGCATCCTTGGCCCTTTGTGACCACATATCACACCAAATTTGTGTCCTTTCCACCTCATCCCAAGTCTGATATACAAAATTAGAATTCTTATGGATTGAATTCACCACACAAATTTCATTTGCAACACCCATTTTTTGAGTCATCTAAAGAAAACTCTATGGTATTATCATCCTCATGTGAAAAGAGTGTTCTCTCACGATGGAGTAAAGAAATCTAGCTACTGTCATAAAAATCAGAATATCTGTCAAACTCTTTTGCCATGTCTTCATTCTTCACAAGTGCATCTTCTTTGAAACTTTCATAGCCAGCACTTGTAAACTCTTCTTCCTTCATTTCTCCATGTGTAAGAGTAGTAATTTCATAAGAATGAGGAAGAATGTCACTGTCCCAAATTGAAACTTTGGAATCCTCTTCAATGCTTACATTGAATTCATCAAACATCATCAAGTCTTGGTTTATCTTATCTTCTTCCCAAGTGATTAGGGATGGAAGTGGCTCAAAGAAGCCTTCATCATTAGATGTCACAAGCTTGCAAGTTTCCTCATTGTATGATTCCTCAATCCTTTCCTCATCTTGTTCAACTTCTACACCATTTGCCTTGTCATCTTGTACCCTAGGAGCAACTGCAATAAAGGACTGATTTTCTCAATTATGCAAAGAGCGATTATGCCTACTCAAAAGTAGACAAAGATCAACAATCTCTCTTTCTTGATCTTTCACAAATTGGATAGCCCTGTCTCTATCTCTAACCATTTGTAAATAGTCTTCTTTTATCAACTCCAAAACCTCTTTGAAAGGGAGCAAATGAGTATGAGAAATACCATGTCCCATTCCTTTTTGTCTTTCCTCTCTTTGGGCTATCCAAATGAGGTCTTATAGGTGTGTGTGAGTGCTATCCATCCTTGACAATGCTTGAATTATTCTATCTTCCTTCACCACCATTTGATCTTGCAAGATTTGCCAAGCTAAGGGCTTTAGTTCCATCTGTCTTTGGCTACCATAGTCTAATTTTTCATCATGTGTAAGTGAAGAAACAATATGATCACCCAAAGAATCCATACCATTACTATCCACATCCTTAACATGTTCTTCTTCAAGACACTCAACTGCAACAATCTTAGATTCACTTAATGTTTTTCCTTCTAACATCCCATCAATCATTTTTATTTCTATTCCTAGGGAATTGGCATCCTCATAGTCATTAAGCTCCTCATCAAATTTAGGACTTGCAAAGTCCATTCTTCCATCTTTCAGGTCTTCTTTGACTTCATCAAGAAAACTCCAACACACTTCCCCTATACTTGCCATAGGAATTTCAGCTTTATAAACATCTGTTACTCCACATGAAGACTCATCAAGTTGATCCTGAGTCAAGCAACTATTTTCTCCTCCATTATCAACCATACATACTTTCTGATTTGGAATTAGGATATCACTAATTCCACTTGAGAAAATATCATCAACGCCCTCATTAGGTGTCATAACTTTAAAGGGCTTCGTTTGTCCATTGAACTCATCATCCAACTCAGCTGATTTATTCAATGATGACATGATATCTACTTGTAGAGAATGAGGAACTTGTATACCAAAAGAGATTAACTCTTTTGTAGTCAGCTAATCTTTGAACTTCTCACTCTTCAACTCCATTAGTTTTGATGTGAAATCATATGCTACAGAGGATACATGTTCTTTCCTCCAAATGATCAACAAATCTGATTGCAACTATGGGCAAACCTCATCACCTTCATCTAAAATCAGGGACATGATGTTGCGCATACTATTTTTCACCTTATCTAAATGATGTTTCCTGATTCCAGAAATGAAGTATTCAAACATCTGGAAGATCAAATCATTGCACCTGAAATCAATCAGCAAATAACATAACTTAATCGTTGCCATAATTTCCAAGATTTTCACCCTTTGACCAAAGGTAGGAATTTTTACATCATGCAGCCCTTGGAAACTCTTCACCATCCACTGAAATATAAATTTCATAGTATCATCATCATAGGGTGCCTTAGGAGTTGAAATCCTTGCAACTTGACTAATGCAAGTAATAGCTGCAAGCCTTATCTCTTCGTCATGATGTCTCATCAACTCTGGCTTGACCAATGAGCACCCCAAAGGAGCCAAAGCTTTACACACTGCCTGAGAAGGTGATTGGCTAACCTTACACAGACAACCCTCTGCTTCATCCAAGTTGCTAAGAAGAACTTCTTTAGCCTGAGGTAAATGTTCAAGCTTCTTACCAACAATCTTTAGCTTCTCTTAAAAATCTGAGATGGCTTCCTATTCTTTGCACCATCTTTCAAATCCCTCTTCAATGGAAAATTGGTTTTGTTCCAATGATTTTATCAAAGCTTTTAATGGCTCAATAACAAAAGTCATGTTGCCCAACTAAAAATTTGATCTAGCTTTGACAAACTGCAACAAGATCAGTTACCCAACAGGCTGGCAGGATAACTGAGAGCTCTGATACCACTGTAAGATGCTACCCCAATTTTTTCAAAATGATGAACAAGGATATGACAGTGTTAGCTCAAATGCATAACCAACTAATTGCCTCACACTTTCTGATCACCTAGATCCTAGAATGGGCAAGGTGAGATCATACGGTGATTTGGCGTATAATGATCACTATGAAATTTAAGAGCTATATTCATCCACTGCGGCAGGCATCCACTTTCATGGGAATTCACCACTTTCTAGTGGGTATGTATGTAGTAAGAAAGATACAAATAATCCACTTATTTAGTGGGTATTATCCACTTATATAGTGGGTAGGAACAATAAAGGAAAGTACATTTCTCCACGCTGGCGATAAACCATCCAGGGGTACTTTAATGAATTAAATAACAAAACAATTACAGTGTTTATAAATCTTAACTTAGGAAATCAGGAATCATCAACTCAAGGATATAAGTGTAGTATATACCAAAGAGGCAGCTGCAACACCTATAATGTAAATCATATCCTTGAAGACAACCAATGACCAATCTGATCCAACTCTGCAATTTCAATTCATATGTCACCTGTATGGACAACCATGTCATAGAAGAATATCACCAACACTAGAAGATCAGACCCAATACATCCAACTCTATGTAGCTCAAGAGAGTTTCAAATCCCAAATACTATAACACCTGCACACTTAGAACTGATCACTGTATCTTCCAACTTTTGCTGACTGATCACTGTACGACAGCCATGAAAGGACTCAGAAAATTTGTAAACTCACATATAACTAACATTAATCACCAAACAACCTCAATCTGATCTAAGACCCATTACAAATATTTATGAGCACTTTTCATATTATAAACAAGGGAAATATAATCATCAGCAACTTATTTCTCATGCACAAGGTCGTACAGTCAGGAGAGGTACGGCTGAGTGTATCTCACACAATATTTTATCAAAATTCCTCATGTTACTCTTAAACTGATTGTTTTGAGTAGATAAAAATACTAGTAACAATTGGAAATTATAAAGCATCAACAATAATTTCTAATTTCAATCGATTCCTTTATGCTGAGTATGACTCAGGATGGTACAATAGAGCATTAAAAATTAGTTTTGGCTCTTAAACTTCCCAGATGACTAAGAATAGTGTCGTTTAGACCAAAAGAGAACAATGCAACTTATTTTATATACATTAAGTAGTTAATGCATAGATATTAAGGAAAATGACTTCCCCAAGTGCTGTACGGCCAGACCAGGTACAAATGCTCACTAATTTTCAAACTTTGCTTTGTTACCAATAAAAATACCAAGGAATGTGACACCTAGATAGTAGAAAAACATTGCAATAAGATTCAGATCAAAAGATAGCTTCAATGTATTTGTTTTAGTTTTCAACAAGTAGCAAGTACGACCATCAGGAAGTACGGATCTGCTCAGAAAAACTTCAACATGCCATAAAACCACTGCAATTAAAGCTTAAAATGGACAACTAAGGCAAATAATAATATTGCAATAGGATTAAGCTTCAATAACAATCAACATAAATTCCATTATCAATCGTACCATTCCAGCTGGTACGACACCCATGGTACAGCCAACACCAACTCACTCAAACAATACAAATTTTAAATCCAGAATATACTTTATTATACCAAAATTGCATTCTCACTGTTCAAAATTGGATCATAATGCAAAAACTCAACAAACAATCAATCTCTATTCATCTCTATGTGATTCCCTGAAGTAGAAACCACCATTACCAGCTAGGGTAGATATCACACTACCAAAATTGATCTTCTTTGAGTGGGTTTCCGCCCACAAGAAGGAAGAAAAATGGAAGAACACACAGGTTCAATCCAACAGAATAACAATACAAATTCCAAGCATGCCCTCCAAATGAGCTCTCCATCAGCATATAAAGGCATCTAGGATTTACAAACTCCACTTTCTTGAAAATATAATCTTTTTTTCTCCTCAACTTATAAAGTTCTCCTATTCCAAAGTGGTGCTCACTTTAATAATAAGTCTAGGAGAAAAATATAAATATGTCCTCATCCCACACTTAAGTCACTTTATAAAATATAACATTATAACTTAAGTGCACCAAAAATAAAAATAACCTGATTAATTATCAATTTTCCTCCCATTACCAAATTGATAATTAAATATTTACTTCAAAGATTTGGAATGAGGATAAGTGGCTTCAAGATGACTAGATTGAAAATGGGAACATTACATCCTATTGCACATTTGTATAATCAAGAAGCTCATCATGACATCATGATCTAATCATCTCCTCCAAGGAGATCACATGCAACAAAGAGTACAATGATGCATACTCATGTCTCAAGAGACCTGTATCATGCCAATACTCCAAGCTAGCATCAAGAGTAAACCATGACATAATATCAACATCTCTAAATCAAGGATAAACATGTCAAACTGACAAATCATAATCCAACACCTCAACCAAAGACTCAAAGAAGTCCTCATGGTAAACCAAGATGTCAACATCTCCAATCATATGAAGATAACCATCTCCTGACAACTGAACTGAAAATGTCAAAGACTCTCAAAACCAAGAGCTCCTCCATGACACCAACATCCACTGCAGATGATCATCCATCACATATGATGAATCCATCATGCTGCCAAAGCTTCCATTGCACTATGATACCGACGCTATCCATGACAACAAAATAACCATCTCCTAAATGAAGATTATCTATGGCTCCAAACCAATCAAGGAACCCCACTGTAAAGTCAACAGCTCCCAAAAGGTCTAGTAGAACTAAAATGTCCAAACAAGAAGATAAAATCATCATTGTCAAAAGCTCACATAAGAACATGCATCCAAGCTCTCCATGACATCGTGATAAACATGCTACAAGTCCCAACAACTGACTATCTAGGCACTCTAATTATCCATCCTCTTATCCCAAAGTAATCATACCAGTGCACAAGTGACCATAAACAAGGCCAACTGACAAAGTCTGCATAAAAACTAAATCAATCTGGTGGATATAGAAAGTCCACATCCGAGTTATCCCACTATAGCTAAATAGGTGATCAGCCTAGAAAACTTCATAACTTGTAGATCTAAAATAAATGTAACATGCAAACTCATCATCACACTAGTAAACTGCAAATTGAGATATTAAAGAAGATAATCTGTAGACTCCAAGACTCAAACACCAAATCAACTCTAGATTTGATTTGCTAATAAGTCCACAATGAGTAACCATAGTCAAGGAACTAATCAAGTATCTAGGAGATAAAAACAATCCCCTAAAACAACACCACAACACCACCTGTAATCATGAATCAAACATCATAGCCCATACTTGTCAATTGCATACATGATCATGTCGTGCCAATGCAAAAGTGTGTCTGCATATCCATGACACCATAATCATCATCATCATTACCTGTACTCAACTCCCACTGAAACAAGACTCCAAGTCTCACATGAGTATCAACCATGTCCTCAAGCTAGAAGACAACCTGTACCTGTCTCCATCAAAGTCATAACTCTGAAAACACCTGTAAACCTGTATCAAGATACATCAAAACTAAAACCTACTATACCATGCTGATGGTCTCATAACAACATGCACTCCCACAAGTTTGTGCCAAAGAATCCATCTGAATGCACTCATAAATGCACTCTGAATCTCAGGCTCCTACAAGTGATCAAACAAGCACAAAACTCTCTCTACACACCAAACTAAAAATCTATATGATCCAAACTCTACTACACTGCAAGAGCTCTCCAACGCCTATCTGAAATTGAAAATAGACTCCATATGCAAAAGTTATGAGCATAAAACTGTACCGGAGCAAAGCGGGCTTCAAACACTAAATTCTAATACAAATATCAAAATATGATGACCAAACCTGTACTACTATGTAGTTCTCGGAGAGATCTTTCACACATATAAGAAGTCAAAAACTGATACCATATGTGAAAGTTATGCCCATGAAGAAAAGGCACTCCTAAGGCTAAAACTAGGCCCTAGTACCTGTTGACGTCATCGCTGCTAACTGGGCATGCTAACTGTGCAAAGGTGTTGACGTGGCATAAAGCCTTTGACTGGCAGATTTGTAGGAAGATTTCAATATGTCTTGTTTTCCATCAGACTCAAAATGCATTAAGGAGGTTTTAAATGTTTGTAAAGTTTGAATTAAAAATAAAATACACCATTGTCATTATACTTTCCCACCACCTGAAAATGTTTTCCACTGCCCAAAAGTTTTATAAACAAAGTTTAATAATTTTTAAAAAAGTTTTAAAGCCCATACGGGCTGGCCTTGGGCCAACCGGCAGATGGAGGAGAAAGGGGGGACCGGCAGGGCTGACCGGCGTACGCCGGCGGTACCTACTGGTACCCTCTGCACATGGGACAAGGGGTTATGATGGTTTGCATACCGCTTCCCCCCCCTTCCCATAATTTTTTTGTTTTTCAAATTTTTTTGATACCTTAAAAAATTTTAATATAGTTTTTCAATGAAATTTTTTGAAACAAAAACTATATAATAAAAAATTTATTATTGTGCAGGATAAAAAAAAATTCTTCAGCATACCTTTGCACACTGCAATGGTCGTATGGTCGTATCGGTGACATAGAGGCTAAAAATTTTTGCATTTTTTTCACTGTGACTAAATAGGGACAAATTTTATATGAATCTTCATCTCTTGGGCCTCCTAGACTCAATGGTGAGGTCTGTTTTGTCCTAGGAGGTCATCTATAAAATTTCCTCCTCAAAACCCTCATGAAGCCCAAACCATAGAAACCCTCTTCAACCATGATTTTTCATCACCAGATCTGCAACATGCACAACAAATCTCCAATACCCAGAACCCCTAATATGTAATACAACCTATACAAAACCTTGTAATGCCTTCAATCCTTCCATGCATTCCCATGGCTTCCATTTTGCACCTAACCTACACACACGAGGGTTATACACATCCAAGGAGCTCACACCTCCCTCAACCATAAACATGGCTCTGTTACCAACTATTAGGAATTTGCAGGTCTGATTAAACCAATTCCACATAACCCAATAGGAGAAACAAGATGCAAAAACAACCATAATGCAAAAGATCAATGAACAAGCAACAAGATAACACAAGATATACCCTAGGAAAACCCTTTGTAGGAAAAAACCCAACATCCAAAAGCATCCATGCTCACATGTATTATTCAACAATGAAACATTACAATACAATATCTGAGCCTCCATGAATACCTCTGAACCATCAAGCACCTCCAATACAACCTCCATGTGTACAAGCATGAATCCACACATCACCTACCATGCTTCACAATCTGCACTTACAAGAGAGAGCTCAATACAATGACAGCCTCTCACAAAACCTCTGTTCACCTACAATGAATATCCAGCCAACCTCTAATAATAACCTTGTGCTTGCTTTTATAATATAAGCTCACACATTACATTGAGAAAACCATGTGCCCCAAAATCATGCGTAACACAAAACCACTTGACCCCACATTTGACTATTGGTACTACATTTTCTGAATTAATCAAATAATACAAATAATATCCCAATGTACAATACAACATTAAGAGGACCCAAATAATTACATAGTGTGATTAACCACACGACCTAGGTGCATCACAACTAAATAATTATTTAATTACAACATTATAAAATAAATCAATTATGCAATGGTGTACAACACCATATCCCAACAGAAATGGATATATAGTGATTTATGGATTCTAATGGGGCAAGAGATGTGGATATAGAAGGTCTACCTATGGGTATGTGTTTACATTTTTTAGTGGTGTAGTAAGTTAGATGAGAAAAAGATAAGATATGGTTTCTCTTTCATTTACAAAGATAGAGTGCATGACAAGTACTCGTGTCTATAAAGAAGAAATTTGGCTTTGGGGAGTGTGTTATAATATCAAGTTGAAGTAGGATTCAATGTGTCAATCAAAGTGTCATCAACATGGTAGAGAACCCTACTTTTCATATGAAAATAAAGAAAATTGGTGTGTAGTTTATGGATGTTGCAATTGTTTTAATGAAACCCATGAGCATAGAGAATTTTAGATGGTAAAGTGATGCAGGAGCATCATCTAAAATGCATGTTTATTAGGTCATGTGACCAAATTTTTGTTTTTATGACTAATTGATATTGAGAGTCCTAAATTTGTGTATTAAAGTCTTAGAAGGCCCATTGAGATCATGTCCAATGGTTTTGGATGTTTGTATAGGCCTAGAATTCAAATTTTGCATTTTCCCTCCAAAATGCCAATTTAAATTCTAGGTACGTTTTGGCTGGTTAGAGAGTTGGGGTTTGTTCTCAACCTTAGAATTAGGGTTATTGGTTCAAATAAGGTCTTGTTAGACCATGTCAAGTCATTTTATCATGTTT